>JAJFPB010000001.1:0-4800000 GCA_020881915.1 Paramyrothecium sp. XJ0827 | reverse complement strand
GTCTCTACATATTTAGCCAATCAAACTGGGCAGCTGTACGGTGGATGGGGTGAGCTTCCGAGAGACGGATGCAAAGCATCGTTCTTAACCTAGGATCACAAGCCTGCATGCAGAAACGGAAGCGTAGCGTGAAGACGAGAGTCGTCGCGGTGCGGAGAAAGCGCAAGCCCAGCGCCTTTTTCGTCTGCGCCATTACCCGTGGCTGGTCCTTGTCGAGGAAGCGGGAAAACAAGTTCAAGCATTAGGGTCATGGTCAGGGTTTGACCGGAGACCGGACAGCGGACGACGAGCAGGGGTTTGCTCTTGAAGAGGTCGAGCCCCATGGCACGATGGCACGATGTCGAACCCCGCAGCATTGCGATTGACGGAGTGCGGGCCAATGGCCGTTGATAACGGGATTGCCATGCAGCCATTGGACGTTGGATAAATTGCTTGTCGATACCAAGATCGATAGCAAAGCCATGCTTCCTTCTGGACGCTCCTGAATGGGTTAACTCGACAGAAAGTCTCATCTAAATTTCCCGAGAGCAACATCCATGGCTGCCCAATCACCCCCAGGGAAAATGCCCAGCTCTTGCAGATGATTGACTCTCATTATCGGTCTCGCCGCGCATCGTCACTTGTGATTCGTCGACGACAGCACAGTGCAGCCCCATCCCGTCTTTTACTCCCACGCCTCCTCCTCGGACAGCCATGCAAGCTCCCCACAACCCTTACTACTGCACCCGGATAATGCCCGTTGTTTTCGCTGCGTGTTGCTGCCGGTCCCTGTTGGACAATGGCATTGTTCGCGAGATTGATAACTTTTTCGTCTTGATCGCATCGGGCCAAAATTCTTCAAGCATATCGCCTCAGGATGGAGAATCGGTCTGTCACATCGCCGAGTCCTTCTGTGGACGCACCAGGACCTCCTCGAGCGTATCTCCCGCGACAAGCGAATTCTCGAGTCGTCCTGCCCGGTGCCAATTGCAGTCTGCCGTTGCTCAATGGCGGGAATTCGGGACGGGATCTTCCTAGTGTTGCGCGCTAGGGGTGACTTCTTGCTCGCCTTATCCCCGTTAAGCATAGATGGCTAGAGAAAGCCAAGCTAGAGCCTTAGGTGTGGCTTTCCTTCCCACTCCACTACTGTGCGTACAGAGCTTGCAGAGATTATGTTTGAACCAATCCAGCCCACTGCAGTCGACTTCATTTCACTTCATTTCAAGGCCCTCCTCTGGTGTAATCGACCGCTTATCGAACCCGGCCCACCCCTAGACGTTGAACCCTCGTCCTTCAAAAAGTCCGCATATGCAGAGTCCAAAGCCGGAGGCGGGGTAACTGTGTTTTTTTTCTTTCTTCTTGTGGTGCGACAAGGATAAGGTAAGGTGCGAACAGACCAGTTGCCCTCCCACCGTGTCATGCCACCCGGCTCCGGCCTCTTCGTTCTCCAGCTCCGACAAGCATCCCCAGCAATGTCTCGTCTCTGTCATTTGCCATGCTGTGGCTTGACGCCCCGTTCTGGCTTTCGGCGCACGAATGGACCGACTCTCCCTGCTTACGGCAACTTGTTCAGGATTTCGCCTGCTTGAACAGTTGGCTACGATTGACCGCTATCTGGCCGGGGGTTCGTCATGTGCCTTGGTCACGCGCCGCTGCCGGCGACCGAGACCTTTCCTGTGCACCAACCGAGGGCCAGCATTTTACAAGTCAAAGAGCGGTCATGACGACAGCTACGACATCCCGGCGACATTGCGGGCTGCTGTAGCTAATTTGCTGGTGCCACCGTGGCTAGGCCATGACAATGATCCTGATCCAGAGTTGTTGCACGGCCTCTCCCATGTATCTAGTTTGCGGTTCGCCAGTCCAAGTCCAGTGGCCGCCGTTGGCGAAAGTGGTCATGGGGATGGACCATTACAGTACAGCGGGCCCCACAGATCGTCTCTACCACAAGATCTTTGCTGTATTGGGCAAGCAGACGAAGGATGGGGGTCCTCGGGGGACCACTTTTGTGCCCGTTCACATTGTGGGGCCTCCCGCTTCACGGATGGAGCATTTTCATCGTGAACTACCTAGTGGAAGAAGAGTCATACTTGGGTCTCCAGTGGAAGCGAGGTGGAACACTCGAAACGTCTGGACTGCCGGTTGTTCAAGCGGTTTGAGCTGCCATGGCCACTGACCGACTTGCCAGCGGACAGAAGACAACACGTGGATTTCGACAGCGTTGCTAGCTTGGTCCTTGCTTGACTCACGGTTAGCGTAGGCGTGGCGTATCGAACTTGCAACGGCTCATCTTCTCCACTGCTGGACTCATCGATCCTTTCGAGATACGAAGGGCTGGCTCAGACGCACGTAGCCGAGAATCGCTGGGCTCGGCTCTGTTATATGCGCCCTCCAGCAAAGAAGTCTTCTATCGATTACGGTGTTGCGTTGCTCTAGAAACCTCGATGTAGGCCTACAGCTACCTTCCTGTAGCTGAGTATGCCGCCGCAACCACCATCCGGGAGAATCTGGCTCAGTAATCATCGTGGCGGCAGCTCTACTTGCCTAAACCGGCACAGCTGTCGCTTACCCTGACCTTCGCTCCCATGGCATCCCCCCTAGCTTTGCCGTGATGGTCCGTGAGACCCTTGTACCTGCGCAGTTATGCCGACCAAGGACTCCCAGCCACTCACAGGCTTGGGAACTTGGTCACGGCGCTTAACTGACCTCGAATGCTAAATTTGGCGGGTGGTTGACCTGTCTCGCACAGCGTCCGCGAATGACATGTTGCGATGCTTCTCGACAGCCCCGTCGCACTCAGGCAATTCCAGCCTATCACGAACTCAGATGGGCCGGTCACTGCACATGCGGCCGGATAAGCCAATGACCCTGGTCCTCTTCGCGCCATGGACCGACCGCCTAGGCCTAAACGGCGCCAACGGGCATCAACCTGCACGCCTTTGTCTGCATCGTGCATGGCAGTCCCTCCTTGTGCTGTGCCTTGAGTGCTTGCACTTTCGGCCTCTGGCCCCCGATGCACCATGCTGATGTGCTTGCTTTAGCACACCCTAATGCGGTCTCTTCTAGGATGCTGCCAGGGGGTTCGAGTGATCTGTGCCCTCTATTCTAGGTGCAAAGTCTTTCGTCCCCGCGCAACCCGCATAGCTGCTTGTGCTGGTCACATCTTATCACACCGTCCCAACCAACGTTGAGATGGCTTTCTGCACTACATAACTTACACTACCTGCCCTCCAGTCCTCCGATTGACCCTCTCCCGCCCTTTTGCGACCTGTGTACTGTACCCTCGTCCTTGCGAGTTTTGTTTTGTTTGTGTCTACATTTCCTCGTCTCACGGCAAACTATACTGCTCATTGAAATCAAACCGCACACTGGACCCTGCGCCGGCAACGGCCGTCGTCTCCAGCGAGCGCCTTGTTTTGTGGCTACCGCTGATACTACCCGGCCAGCCATCAAGTACACAGTTGCCGCGGCCACTCCAATATGGTATGTTGGCGCTTAATATATGCAAATTACTTCCGCTCACCTCTGTGTACAGGAGCAAGCATATTACGAGGTCGGCGCACGCCAGACCTTTCAGGAGATGCGACAGAAGCAGACTTATCGGGACACTTTCTTCAATGTAAAAAATGAAAGCCACGGATATCGACCCACTTCAGTAGCCACCGAGTTTGTTGACACAGACTGGGATGAGGACGATATCATCAGCGAGCCTGAGGATAACTCGCCAAGGTTCAGTCTGCAATCTGTAAGTGGCCATCCCTTCTAAGACTTCGTTTATACCTCTATTCAGCCACTGATGGGTTGCCTGCCATTCATAGTCGGGACAACCAAGTTTCACAACGGTGTCCTCGTATGACGAGGCCCCTACTCCCCGGACGAGTAGGAGTCGTGATCCCTACTTTGGTGCTGCACCCAAACCGGTCGAAGGACCTCGAGGACCGCATCTGTTTCGTCTCTCTACCGATTCCTCCTTGAATGAAGACCTTGTCCTCACTCTCTCGCCCATCACACCGAAAGCTCCCAAGGGATATGCAGAACTCCGGATAACCCCCACCCCACTTCCACGCCGGAGCAGCCCATTCGAGTTTGCGCGTGAAGAGTTGGACACTTCGACTCTTGCATCATGGACGCCGGAGATGGTCGCGCAGTCTATGCTCAATGCTGGCATTGAGATCTCGATGGCTGAGCGGTTTATCGAAAATGACATCAACGGCGCCATCCTCATCACGTTGAAGTTTGAGGATCTCAGGGAGCTTGACATTCAATCATTTGGCATCCGGACCAAGGTTTGGCATCAGATTCAAGCTCTTCGCGACAGCCGACCCGTGTCTCCAAGACCTGCTACGCCCATCGAGGATGCACCCAGTCGCGAGGCGCGGAAGGATACCAAACACAAGGAGGAGTCTGGGCTCAAGCGGCGCCAGAGCAGCAGAAGACAGAGGAGGCTGGCACCCAACACGGATACCATTCTCCCTGGAGACTCCGTGTCTATTATTGGCATTGAGCAGGTCATTCCTAAACCACACCACTGCTCCAAAGGTGAAAACTGCTCCAAGTGGAGGAAGCAGCAAAAGGCCTTGGAAGAGTTCCGAAGGGCGAACCCTAACGTGGACTTGATGGCTGGTGGCACTGTCATGATACTCGGCGATGCCGGCAACCCAGAGACTGCGAGGTCTATCGATCCCAACCAAGTCGTCAGGCCTATTTCGG
Source organism: Paramyrothecium sp. XJ0827 (assembly GCA_020881915.1). Classification (NCBI taxonomy): domain Eukaryota; kingdom Fungi; phylum Ascomycota; class Sordariomycetes; order Hypocreales; family Stachybotryaceae; genus Paramyrothecium; species Paramyrothecium sp. XJ0827. The sequence goes on along the minus strand of JAJFPB010000001.1, from coordinate 4,795,311 downwards.
ATGCTGTTCCCTCTGTTGTGGCATCTTCCGACATTCTCGGCCCAGGAGAGCTACCCCCTCTGCAGTATCTGCAGGAGGCCACCTTACGAGGCGTCCAATCAAGGGATCCCCAGGACAATGTTCGGCAGTTCCTAGTCTTCCAGACGCAAAAGAACGTGAACGAGGTGCCTCCTACACCTCCGTTCCAGGTGGCTTCGTCACCACGCTCGCCCCATCACGGTCTTCGTCGTCTTCCCAAGCTTTCTATTCCCGAGACCCCCCAACTGCCGAGGAGGACTCTGTCAAGAGCTTCGACTTTACCGCAGACCAACAGAGAACAGCAGCAGCAACCACAACAAAGTCAGTCGGCGCAGCCAGTGCAGCATTCTGAGTTTGTCCCCCATGTGATGGACAAGGCTGATCCACGGTCTCCCGATCTTGAGACACCAAGAAACCCTTACAGGTTTGGAACTCCATTTTCCGAGATGGACGTCCCAGTCACCGCTGTTCCTGTCGGCCCAATCTCAAGGGATGTCTCCCAATCCGTCCCTCCTGACATGAGCTACCGGTCAGGGGGTACATATAACGTGGCACCTCGCTCTCAGTCTCGAGCCTCTGGTCGTCGACCTTCCTTCCCTATTCTTCCCGCTTTGGATGAAAACAGACCTATTCGTGCCATAGCCCAGACTCACTCCGCAGAAACCTCGCCAAGGGCTTCCATACGACCTCAGCACCAACCTCCGCAGGCGCCTCCTCGGGTGAACTATCCCTGGTCTCCAGTTGAGCGTAGCCAACCTGAACTGCCCCTTCCTCTACTGGCTACTTCAGCCCAGACCAATACTACAACGCCCTCCAGTGCGTCTTCGACGAGCTCCAACGGTGTCACGCACCAGGGGCCGATGAGGAAGCGCAAGACTCGCCTATTGCGTCACGAATGGCAGGATGGTTATTTCACGCTCAAGGGCACTCGTCTCAACATGCACAAGGACGCGCAGAAGCTCGACCGCACCCTCGAGTACGTTGACATTGACGACTATGCCATTGCCTGCTCGAGCGCCGCGTCAACATCCAAGCTCAGCGCGGCCTTCAAGGCTGTCCATATCTCCCACAACCGTGAGAAGAGCGACCCCGGCGCATTCAGCTTCCAGCTCATTCCACAAGGCAAGGAGGGTGCTCGTCTGCGCAAGCGCGACAGTTCCATCCAATCTGCCGGCCCCCCCTCTGATGGTGTGAATGGCACTGGCAAGACGCACCATTTTGCTGTCAAGAGCCGCGACGACCGCATCGACTGGATGCGAGAGCTGATGCTCGCCAAGGCTCTGAAGCAAAAAGGAGCAGGTTTCGAGGTCAGCGTTAATGGCAGCATGATCTAGTCATCTTCTCCAAGGTCCTTTGTCAGTCATGCGTAGTGCACCCTCTGTTGAACAATGGAGCGGGCACTATCCTTACATCATCCGTCGTAGACGAGACACGACTAACATACTTGCATCGTTTCCTTCTGTTTCGCTCTCTACTCGGAATTGTTTTTCTTATTTATTTCATTCGGCTCTTCATTTCGGCATGGCGAAGGATACCGGTATCAAAAGAACAGGTCGGTCGGATGGACCTGACAGATATGGACTCGCGTCCAATTATACCACAAACACTCCTTTATGAACATGAAGGACAGGATACCTTTTTGCTTTTTTGGTGGTCTAGGATTAGCATATTTAGTGACAGTAAAATGAGACAATTCAATAAGCCATTTCGTGCCTCCTCAATTTTGTGAAGTTTGATTGTGGCCATGACTGTTGCGACACGCCTCACTTCAACACCTAAGTAGGTATACATGGTGAAGCGAGCCACGAGCTTGTATAATGAATGAAAATCGTCCATCTAAGCCACCCAAAAGCTGCCAGACCTTTATAAATCCGTAAACAGTGTATTTTGTTATTCATTTACTTCGCGAAGCCTTGTCGTGAACCAAATCTTGTAAAATTGTATATATAGCCTAAAGTCCAAACCCGACCATATCTAGGGTAGCCAACCGCCGTCGGATTGCACCCTCGAAACTCTTTTATAGTACATGTCTCGCTTTATACATGCAGAGAGTACATTATCTTACAAATGTTACTGCAGGCTATTCATCGTCAGCCCAACTCCTCCCGGTGGTAGGCCCGTCTCCGCCTCACCCAATGCCATAAGCTCGCGTCCCCTTTACGCGGACTTGAACGACGGGCGCAGGACGCCAGACTTGTGCGCGACTTTTTCCCAGTCGACCAGCTCCCACCAGGCCTCGGCGAAGGCCATCTTGCCACCGTTGCCGCCGGCGCCAACGCCCCAGTCGAGCAGCCAGGCGTGCTCCCAGGTGTTGAGGCACAGAAGCGGCTCGAGCTGGACGCCGCCGGGGGGCAGGCTGCCGGAGGACTTTCCGCCGCTGACCATGTTCGTGTAGTGGTCACGCGCAGAGCCGCCCGAGCCGACGGTGTTCAAGTCGGTGGACTGGGCGCGCCAGTGGGCACCGGGATAGGGCGAGCCGGCAAGGTACGTGGTGAGCAGGCGATAGTCGGCGCCGCCAGGGGTCTTCACCAGCCAGACGAAGCCGGGGCCGAACATGGCGGAGGCGGTAAGGACGAATTCTCGGCGGAGCGTCTCGATGGAGGAGAAGGCGGCCTCGAGCTCCTCGCGCAGAGGCTCGGGCATGGGCGTGCCGGTGGGGGAAATGCCCTGGAAGAAGAAGTGGTTGTTGTGAGCCATGGAGGCGTAGTTGAAGATGGGAGCCTGGCTGGGCTCGCGGGCTGTCATGAGAGCAATCGTCTTGGTATCCTTGTCCTCGAGCTCGGTACCTGCAAGTGAAGGAGCCGGAGTTAGCAATTGTGAGAGAATTGGCGCGTTGTGACCCCCGGGCAAGCGTATGCACAGAGCAATGCGCGAATCGCCTAGTTGTCGGGGCCCAAGAGGTCGCGCTTGCACGGCACAAAACAATCTGGGCCACGGCGAGGTAGACCTACCGGCTGTCAAGGCGTTGAGCTTCTCAACCATCAGAGTCATGTACTCCTTCCATGCCAGGGAGAACCCAGCCGGGCTCATCAGGTTCGGGACACCTTCCTGGGAGTAGTCGTGGGGCAGCGTAGGGACGTGGTGGATGAGCCTGCGGCCATTGAGGGCGGTGGCGCGCATGCCCAGGCCGAGGCCGAGGGCCCGGCTGCTGCGCGGTATCCGCAATCCTGTGCGAAGCATGTTCCGTTCGGGGGAGGAGGGGAGACGTTGTGAGGGCGTGACGGGAACGTCTTCCAACGACGGGGAATTTGGGGGATGCGAGGACGTAGCTCGTGAACTTTTTACGACCAGGGTCTAGTTCCACACCCGTATCGCCTGACAAGTGAGGCTAGTGCTTGGTATAGGGTAAGGTGTTCCTCTGGAAGACCAGGTAAGATCCGCTGACAGACTGACTGAGAGGAACGCCGCACAGACGGAGCCATGTTTCGCCGGCAGCTTGCTGGGCCGAATTGGAAGGCTGGCTTTGGCCCCATTTTTAGCACCTGGAGCCTGGACCTGAAGCACCGCCACGGCGAAACGGGGCTCCAGGCGCGATGCGACATCGTGAGCGTCACCTGCTGCTAACGTAGGGGGCTCTTTTGCACCAGGCACAAGACTGCTTCTGCTTTTTACCACCTTTTTACCCTTACCATTCTCCATGGCCTGTTTTGTCTTTTGACCCTTTTTTCTTCGCTTGTTTCCCAACTCGGTTTCCTCTTGCTGCTTTGTCGTTGCACTCGCATTCCAACCTTGGCTGAGCCCTCTCCGTTGATCCTCTTCCTCGCCCCCGTTTGTCTCGCTTCCTCCCCGTATAGGACTCCCTACATCACCGATCCGACCTGCACCTCTCTTTGTTTCGAAACCCCCAATCGTCTCCAACGAACCGGTCCGCGCACATGCAGGCTCCTCCCGGCCTCGCGGCCGACCCAGACGCTGCGGCGGCCCTGGCCCTTGTGGCGACGACGCTCCAAGATGCCGCCACGGCCACTGTCGCCGCCCTGCTGGCTACCAATACGGCCGTCGCGGCGGCCTCGGCCAAGGGTCCGGCGGACGACGACGACAACCAAGGCGAGTGCCGGCTGATGGGACCGTTCGCTTTGTTCGTCCAGCTTGCCCTCGGCGGCCTGGCCATGCTGTCCTTGGTCTACAAGCGCTGGAGGGAACGCCCCCAGCGGCCGGTCAAGATCTGGTTCTTCGATGTGTCCAAGCAGGTCTTTGGATCCGTCCTCGTCCACATTGCCAACGTCTTCATGTCCATGTTGACCAGCGGTCGCTTCTCGATCAAGGCCGAAAGTGTGGTCCCGGCCAGGCTGATGGCGAGGACCGCTGACGACTACACCCCCAATCCATGCTCCTTTTACCTGCTTAACCTAGCCATTGATGTGAGTGATGCCGCCAGAAATGGGACCTTTGACGATGAGCCATGCTGACATTCTCTAGACCACGATCGGCATTCCGATCCTCATCATCCTGCTCCGCATCACCACCGGGTTGATTTCCTACACCCGCCTTGGACAGCCCCCGGAGTCGATCCAGTCAGGCTACTACGGCAGCCCTCCTAATGCTTGGTGGTGGCTCAAGCAATCTTTTATCTACTTCATGGGCCTGTTCGGCATGAAATTCTGCGTGCTCATCATCTTCCTCATGATACCCGGCATCTCACAAGTCGGCGACTGGGCGCTCTCGTGGACCGAAGGAAACGAAAAGCTCCAAATCGCCTTTTCTATGATGATCTTCCCGCTCATCATGAACGCTCTGCAATACTACATTATCGACTCCTTCATCAAGCAGAAGGAAACGACGGAGCACGAGGCTGTTCCATCCGAAGATCCTGATGAGGGCCGGCGGAGGTACGATGACGACCACGTGAGGAGTTCCGGCTCGTACGACGGAGAGCACGAAAGCCACGAACAGCGCCTGAAAATGCAAAGCCGCGTGAGGGCTAGCCTGAGCGAGGAGTACGATCCAGATGTGGATGGCGAAGCTGGAAGCAGTTCTCACCACCAGCGCAGGGCTGGCGGCAAGGTGCCTCCAGAACTATTTCCGAAGGAGTAACTTCTCTTCGGCTTTCCTTTTGTTTACTTGAGAGCACCACTACGATTACGGTAGTGGTGTGGGAAAATATACTATTACAGCGTACCGCGTATGAACGTATGGCGTCAACAGGAATCTGTCATTGTCTTTTGTCGGGTCGGCGTCTTGTTTTGTACGCAACTTTTTGATGCACAGTTATTCCCGATTTTATAACGAGCGGATACACTAGATTTACACCGGAAGCTGCTTCAAAGCCTCACATTATGTCTTGTTCTGCAATTGAACTTTCTTTGAGCACCCATATAATGGTCATTTCGTACGTAGGTACTGCTATCTATCGTTGACTTGGCACTGCGCCAGTTACACTCTCTGGTCGTCAAAAAAGACCCTGCTCACCATAGAACGCCAAAACGCTAGACTCCTCCAATCCAAGGTATATAAACCAAAAAATACCCAAGGATAGCCCTACGTTGATCTACGAATAAAAGAAAACTCGCTTATTTTATGTATAGCCGGCTCGTAAATTCACTTAAGCCCTTAGATGCCGCTCCAGCCATCCTGGGGCCGGTTGTAAGGCTTATAGCCTGGGTAGCCCTCCTGGCCAGCAGGCTCGCGGGACTCGCTTGGGCGGCGATCATACTCCTGAGGCCTGGTAAAGCCGGACGTGAAGTCAAAGCCCGAGTTGTTGGTGATGGGCGAGTGGGGAGGCGACTGGCCGTACATTCGCTCGGGAGGCGGGCGAGTGTTGTTCAAGGGACGAGGAGAAGGTGTGCCGTACTGGCGTTCGGGTGCTGGTGAGTAAGCCCGGTTGAAATTGTCCCGGGGAGCGTTATATCCGGGCGCTCCGTAGCCGCGCCCATTCTGAGGAGCAGGCGACTGTCGGGGAGACGCGCCGTATGGGGCAGGGCCGCCCATAGGTGAGTGTCGGTCTCCTGTGCCTCGCCTCTGCATTCCGTAGCCCTCTGGTGAAGCTACCCGGGATCCCTGGCCGTACGCTCCTTGATTCCCATAGCCACTTCCAGGTGCAGGCATCTGGCTGTACGACTGATTCATTGGGTCCTGGCCGTAACCGCGGTAGCTTTGGGCGGGAGACTGGCTCCGCATATTACCCATGACTCCTATGGGGGGAACAGCGTCGTAGGATTGCTCTTGAGGGTAGTTGAGACTCGAGTTCTGGCCGTACGGGGAGGCTGAGCCAGCGACTTCAGTAAAGGGAATCGTTGGTTGTGCCTGAGGTGAAGCGTAACCTCTCGTAGCATTATTCTGTGCTTGCCCATAAGCAGTGGGATGCTCCATTGGCATTGGGCTCGTGGGAACGGAGGAGGATGAGCCCGCCATCAGGGGTTGAGCAGAATCGGTTGCAGGTTTTTTCAGCTGATCCAATTCGACTTCTTCTTGGTGAACAAGCACCTTCTTGTTGGCCGATTCGTCCCAGCTCGGCATGACGGGTAACGCATCCTCCCCTCCTTTCCTCGAGACGTCAAATTCGGCATACTGCGGTGGCGCGGCGGTATGGCTAGTAGGAGGATGGTTGGCAGCAACAGAAGGGAAAGGCGCTTGCATGGGAGCCTGCGTCTTGTACCCTTGCTCGGGGTTGTAAGGAGCATCGAGATACTTTTGTTTTGGTCCACCAGGAGGATCGCAACAGCCACAGCAATTGCCGCAGCACTTGAGGCATTGGCAACAACTACAACAACAGGCTACTCCGCAGCAAGTGCAACGCACTATACATGTGATGATACCAAGTAGAATCAGGCCACCGACGATAATGATTGCGATGACGGGCCATCTGTAAACAGTGTCAGCAAGCAGGCAATATTTTCACGGCAGCTGGAGGGATCGCGTACTTGCAAAAATTAGCAGCCATACAGTTATCCCAGCTCGATATGGCCGTCTTGAAATCGTTGACCTTGGTCTTGGTGTCGTCGATGATGTTCCTCTTTGACATGTCGGCAGCCAGGCTTCGGGCGATACTGTCGGAGAGGATTTCCCAGACGCCTCCCCTGAGGCTCCTGACCATCTCAACGTCGATTGAAGGCATCTTGATCGAAGAGTGACGGGACGCGTGCCACCGGATTTCGTCCCACCAATTGTTCAACGAAATGGGATGGCAGGACGTGCAGGCGAATCGATTGAAGAATTGATGGGTTATCGAATGCTAACGAGCAGTTCAAGCCATAAACCGAACGGTTTCAATCGTAGTTGGGTCAGCCGCGCTCGTGGTGAGCACAAGGTAGGCGAAACGATAGTATCGCTAGTTCGTGTTGGGTATATATGAAGGAGGGTTTCGGTCGGTCGATTGTCGCACCTCGAATAAAATAGCCCGATATTGAAGCAGAAAAAAAAGAAAAAAAGAGAGTGAGAGAGAATAGTAAGCGTCGTGGCAGTTGGGGACTAAGCAAAAGCAAGCAGGCGAATCCTGCGCGGGCGCTTTGTGATGTCCCGATCAAGAGGGCAGGAGAAGATCGATGCGAGGAGCGTCCAAGTCAGGACGGCAGGGAGAACGAAAAGGGAAGACAGTCGTGACAGGACCCGGCTAGGTAGCAAGTGGTACCTTAGGCAAGGAGGCGATCAGAGGCGTGGCCCGAGTGGCCCGGACCGTGACGACTGCTCGGAGGCGGGCTCCTGACTTGTGTGTAGATTCTGGTCACGAAGAGCTGAAACCAGACCAGGGGGCTGTGCAAACGGCGTAATGGTGAATTCTCCAGGTCAATGGTTAGGCGAGGCGAGACGAGACGAGACGAGACGAAAAAGCAACCATCAAAAGCCTGTGCGACCGGCCGGGAACAGACACGAGCGAATGGCGAGGCAGACAAAACGACTCGACGAATGCCTCAGCCCGGGTCACGAGAATCGCGAAAGGGAAAAGGGAAAATAGAGGGAATTATGGTGGTGGTATCCGTGGACGGTAGAGCCACGGCAGAGCCCGTTTGGTAGTAGGCGCCTATAGGACGTATGATCGCCCGCCAAGAACCGCGGCTCCCTTTTTCCCTCTCGCGCGTGGATGGGCGAATGCGAGGAAAAACCGAAAAAGGGGATGAGAGGACCCTGCAGTGGAAACGGGGGAGAGTGCTCTTGCTCCGCCATGCTAACGTGCTCCTCTCGATGGATCGCGGAAGCCGACTTTTCGGGTCAGCATTACGGCTGGCCCAGCCCCCTCCCCTTCCCATCACTTCACCCCTGTCCCGTCATGGCGTGCGTTCCATTGTCTACACGCTGAGAGGCAGACACTTGACTGCACTTTCGTATCCTTATTTGCCGGACTCAACTCGCCAGTTCTTCCTGGGCATTCACACAAAACCATGGCGAGATTGAGGTTTCCTGACATGCTAGGCTAGTTGATATGGTTAGCTTGGCTCAGGGGCGTTAGATGGACCCCTTTTTGCCCAGGAAAGCTGTAGCAGAACCAGACCTACTCGGTGATTGGCCTGGCTCGGTAGACTAGCCACCTCCAAAAGGCCATGTGAGACTGACGGTCCCTATTTCACATGTTCCCCACCTCGAACGACTGGGGGAGGTTGGCGAATCAGGAAAAGTAAGGTTGGGTGCAGAGTTACTCTGGAGGCTGGAGGCACAGCAAGAAAACCGAACAGTGGTGTCACGTGACGGGTTCCCGCCTTCCTCATCTCCAGTGAATAACGCGCCATCAAGCTGTAGATGGGCTCCTCATCATGCTCAGCATGCTATCCGAAATGCCATCATGTTGATGTTGCAACATACTCGGCCATGGTCAAGCTTCGGCTCTGGAGTGAATTTTTTTTGGGGAAGAACCCCTGTGAGCGGAAATGAGACGATCGCAATCTACCACGGCGCTGCTTCCCTAGGCTTTCCTTTTCTGCGACGCAGCTCCACAGCCCACGATCTCCCGCAATTAAGCTACGACTAGGAGGTAGGTATGACGATACTTCTAGGCTCTGCCGTTTCAAGTAAACATACGTCCTCGAGCAGCCGCTATAATATTGACCGAGGCTGTCATGAATTTAGCACATTTATTGCTGTCGTTACAGCAGCTCACATTTCATACCTCACGCATCAGAGTCAACTTGTGACGAAGCCAAGATCAAATATTAATTCAATGAAGACCAAAGCAAGAGTAGAAAGTCGTTCGATGTTAATAGAGAAATAGAGTCGTCCCACTATGAGAAAAACCCCAATTGACCAGACCCTTGAAAGAGTCGAGGCGGACCAAGAAACGCCTCATCATTATACACTGGTATCAAATTTCATGACAGCTCTGACTGGTTCATAAACCACATTATGACCTTCCCTCACTCACTTCGTCTCACTTGCCCGGGGGCGGCCCGGGAGGAGGAGAGAAGTGATCGTCGCCCCGGTAGGCCGCGGGAGGAGCCTGGACGCCGCTCTGCTGGCCGTAGTAGCCGTCATTAGGTTGGAACGTTGATCCGGTGTACTGCGGCTGCTGGGCTCCGTAGGCAGGGGGCGCGTGGTGTCCTCCGTATCCGTCTGATGGCTGGCCGTAATTTTGATTCATGTTGTAGTTATTAGGATCGTTCTGGTTGTTCCATTTTTGGCCGTTTGCCATCCAGCCGGTGCCGTAGTAGGGCTTCACACCGCGACGGCGGCGGCGACGTGCGGTGCATCTGCGATTGTCAGAATGAGTTCCCGGCTAAGAAAGGGGAACATGTCGCGCGGCTGTGGCTGTACTTACAAGCAGCAGACTAAGGCGAAGGCGAGGACGAGAAGAATGATGCCGACAACAACCCAACGGCCCCAGTAGTTCCAATTTGAGTTACGGATACAACGATTACCATATCGTCGATATCCATAGGGGCATCCAAACTGGCGGGTGACCAAGTTCGCCATGGCATCCATGATGGGTGTGCTGGTGTAGTGCTGCCGTGGAAAAGCACTACGATGTGGACGAGTGCCGGGAAAGGCTTGATGGTTTGTCGCAACTGTGCCGCAAAATGAGGGCGCGATAATAAAAGCCGGGCGACTGTTGACTGTAGGATGCGCCCGTATGTGTCTGTGATAAAATTTGGTTTTGATTTTGAATCGCTCAATAACAAAGAAGCGTTGTGGCGGCACAAGGGCTTCGGTTCCGGACGTGAGTCAAGGTAAGTTCGCGGTGACGTCGTTGCCTTCTCGATGCTGCGGTACCGTGTGCAGGACTTTAGCGCCTTCGAAAAACAAAACAGGCCTCGATAGGTTTTACAGAAAAGGGGAGCTTTTTCTTATATGTTGCTTGCTTGATGGCGGCGCGCGATGTCGTGTCTATGATGTAGCTACGGCAAAGGGAAGGAAAACAGGTAATGTGGGAAAACTGGGCTTCGGTCTCTTTTAGAGGGAGAGTGAAGGGCATCTGTTCGCGGTCACCCCTCCCTCAAGCCTCTTTTCCAAGCAAATTGCTACAGTACTGTACTGCCACTGTACCTACGGCAAGAGTTTGCTCGTGCATTTTCCCTAGTGCAGTGTGGGCTGAGCAACGCAACACGCAATGGGCCTCAGCCAAGATCGTGCTACTGCGCCTGCAGGGCCTCGCAAGCAAGTCACCTTACCCAGACCCCGGTAGATGTTGGCCGGGGATTCGCCACGCTGTGGGCTGTGCTCTTTGACGTGGCCGGCAGTCGCCCGATTCAATGCAAGTGGGCGGTGGTCATCTTGTCATCGATACACCTTTCCTGTCGCTTGCATCAATCACCCTTCAGAACTCTGGATGACGCTGAGAATATGCGGTTCCTTCCAGTCCCAACCCATTGCGGCTGGCCCGTCTAGATAGCTTGGAGAGGTGCTAGCGCACGATGACCGTGAGCTCGTAAATGACTGCCGATGAAGCAGCAGAAATCTCGTCATGAGTGGTCCGATGTGGCTACGTAATCGATCACTTGGCGCCAAGCTTCCCGTTTCTCTTGGTACCGCTAACAGTGGATAAGGTAAGGTAGGTAGTCTCGATACAGTACTTGCAGCACTTCACTATGTCCACGGGAAAACCTCAAATGGGGATTGTTTTTCCTGTTCTACCGGATGCGACGAGAACGCCTACAGGCACAGGTGCAGCACAATAACATTAGTGTTTGGCCTCGCCGCAACAGCAAATGGTCAACCTAAATTCAGGCACTTTACGGACTACCTAAGGTTGGCACCTAATTTCCTTCTCTGGTAGGTTCCCTACCTCAGGTGTCTTGCGGTACGCCTGTCGAGCTTGGCGAAAGTGGTACAGTAATATTGGGGACAATCACCCCTCGCCAAGACGCCGTGCCGATTCATCCGTAAGCCAACAGTGCTGCTCCTGTCCTGGGTCGTAGCGATCAGAATACCGTGATGAAAGTCGATCTTTTGTTACAGCCGTCGTTCTCTGACGTCGCCATCATGCAACATTCCCTGTCAGAAGGAAAGAAAAAGAAAAGGACCCTTGCAGGGACTCTCACGTGGGCGTCCCTTGGGCGTTTCGATGAAGGCGTCAAGGCGTGCGTGTTTGCTGCACGATGAACTGCGCCGGGCGGCTTCTGTGTGTTCTGTGGCGTGCGACAAGCGCTCCATATCTAAGGTAATTCATCCTACAAAGGCCCAGATTGTCATCAGTCGAACATCTACCCACCGTATTTTGAAAGGAATAAAACAGTGATATCATCGTTTTAATCGCTGAAAAGACTTGCCATAATACTATTCAGTGATCAAAACGGTGATATCAGTGTTTATCCAGGGGTGGGCTCGTAGGTAAACAAGCGAAGTACAAGCCACTCGATGCGTCCATTTGGTACTATTGGCAACACTCTGGGTTCCATAGCCCAGGAATCCACTCGACGGGTTTCCTTCCGTTGCCTCTACCCCGAGTGCCCTTTTGCCTTGGGTGCAGGTCCCCATTTCTAGCGCCGGGATAGCCTCTACATGTAATTTTTGCAAGAATTTCACAATCCCAGATGGTCACCCGGCGTTTGCTTTCCTAGAGGTACTTGTTCACTTTGGACGACGCTATGGATTGTAGGTGATCGGTGGGAACTAGAAGCCCCGTCATGGCATTAAAAGCACACCAAGAAATTAAGCTTTGGATCTTTTCCAGCTGTCCTGCAAATCATGTAGACGCCTCTTCGGGGCTATGAGCTTGCCTGGCGCCGACCCAAACTGCCCATCCTGGAAGGGCGAAAAGCGATGAAATGAAATCTTCTATGCCAGATACGGCCATGCCATGCAGAAATAGGAACTGGCTTGTTGTAGGCACAAATGGGACGGAGACCCTCCGCTGTAACAAAGAGACCAAAGACTCCCGCTTTTGGTTCGTATGACGACAGCCGCGAACACCGCCCACAAGAACGAGTCTGAAAGAACTGCCATTGACATGACAAAACTCCTGGATCGGTGTGCACGCGGAAAACATAAAGGTAACAAGGAAATAATGCGACGAATTGAGACAAAGAGGGTAATCACAAAGAACCCCATGTGAATTCGCAATGAAGGGCACAACGTGATTGATCGAGGCTCCAGGAACAGAGCCGAAAATGAGAGACATCGATCGCCATGCCGTACAAGAGAAACCCACGAATGCCAATCCAGTTCCATTCCGCAAAGGCCCTCACTACCACCAGTTGCTTTTTCGGTTCCTCGTAATGAACGAAATCGCGTGTCATCAATTAGCCCCATAAGAGTTGTCGTCGCTGTCGTCGTTGTCGTTATGGGCGATGTCCGGCCAGAGTCGTTATTATTCCCAATTTTCCCTTCCGAGTCCAAGTACTTGTCGCTGTAACCACCCAGTAACGCCGCTACCTATTCGCCATGAAGAACTCCTTGCTGAATTTTGTCGAATTTTCTTTTTTTGTGTAGGAAGAACGTCCGGTGGGTCCTTCTCATACCGGCGACTTGGGAAACGAGAACCGGTTCCGGCGGAGCTCCTCCGCGGCTTTCATGTTGCGCTCTGCGGCCTGCTGCGCTTGCTGCTTTGCCGCCAGGGCGTTGATCTTTTCGCGCGCCTTAATCAAACTGCTGTTGTCCTGCTGCTTGAGCTTGGATCGGATGTCGTAGAGTGCCATGAGCATGGAAGCTCGTTCGAGATCGTCGTCAAACTGCGAAAGAAGGGCCTGTCAGTGGTCCGATGTTTCTTTGAGAGCGTGCCCCCACCAAAAAGCGGAAAGACATTTGTCTTACATCATAATCACCCCGCCGCGGCGTGCCAGGAATGGAATTTGTCGCAGAACCTCGCGGCGAATGCGGACTAGGGGAGTTGACGAGGATACGACGCCCGTATTTGTCGACCTTGGGTCCGGCGTTGGGGTCGAAGGACCAGGCGCGCTGTAGCGAGGTGGATGGTCGAAGCTGGGTGTTTGGGGTGCCGGCGGGACCGGTCTTGAAGTCGTCGCTGGCCGTCTTGATGGTATTGTTAGCGGTCACGATGGCCGCGGCGGCCTCGGATTCCTGAGAAGAGGTCTGGTCAGCATCAAAGGTCGGTCATGGTCGTCGCCAAGTCGCGTGTCCTCTTGACCTGGGGGTGGGGAAGCGAGCCAACGTACTGCAGCTCCTAGGTTGCTCAGATCAGCGAGGACTTGAGACAGCTGGAGGCTCTCCATTACGAGTGCGTCGTGGAGATTCAAGATGAATGAGCAATGCTTCCTCCTAGCAAGCACATTCAGGGTGTCGAGGGCAAATAACAGGTGTGGTGTTGCTCAGCGGTGATCTTGAGGAGGGAATGGGTTGTGGGAGCCAAAGGTCTATGTAGTGGTGGGTAAGGATTTCTAGGTTGGAAAAGGTAAAATTTAATGGGTACTGGCAGATGGGCGCCCACCTTGTCCCAGAACTTAGAAGAGATGAGCCCCACCTGGACCACTGTAGGCTCGAATCTGGGGGTGGGCAGCGCCCTGTTGCTTTGCTACCTTAGTTGGGTACCTTAGCTGCAGACCGGACCGGGAAGGTGGTTGACAGAAAAGACGCGACGCATGGCACCGGCCCAGAGGCCAATCAGCAGGTCGCTTTATTCTGTCGCGCGCACGGCAAGCCGGCCGGCGGGTGGGAAATGCAAATGGAAACGACTAACTACAGGCATAACCCCCACTCGGGCCTGTGTCGTCACTGGACCGCTAGGCCAGAGGGCACAGGGCCTGGCCTGCCGTGCAGGGGGGAAGCCGGCTTCGATCGCAGGCAGGCTTCGATGGGATGAACGGCGTGCAGTATGGGCGGTGTCTTGTCAGTGCGTTTTGCCTTGTCTAGTAGTTTCTATGCGCGTGGGGGAGCCCTGGACAGAAGCTGCAGAGGAGAGTAGCAAGCCATCTGCAGAAAGCATCTGCAGAATAATCGACACGCATGTTGCCGTCCGTCAGATGATCCAAAAATCCTTCATCAGGTGATGATTCTTTTTCCTGCCTCTCCTCGCTGCCTCCTCTTCCTCCTGCGTCTCATTCTGAGCGTCCACCAGCGGGGCATAAGAGGTTCCGGATCATTCGCGTATTTTGAGCCGCCATCGTCATATCTGAAACAGCTACGTCCGACCTGCTCCTCTCAGGCCAGTTGCCGCATGAAGTACAGAGTGCTCCTAACCGCATTCAACGAAATCGCCCCCGAGCCCCTCCGTATAGTGTCTGGCAACGCAATCAATGTGATATGCATCTGTGCCCTCGTCTAAGCGCGGACGAATCAACTTGTCACGCAAGCCACCTTCTCCGAGGCCAATGGAAGCTCCGGACAATTCCGTCGGGACCTCAGGGAGGCGAAAAGACTAAGGTACCGTAGCTCAACTCCCGTCCATTCTGTGTTATCTGGTGAGCACACGTTTGCCATCTCCGAATGCCGAAAGCCGAACAGTGTTTCCTTTGGCAATGATTTGCTTGGTCTTGACTTTGATCTGCATACCTCAGGTAATGGGGTAGGACCTGAGTACGGAGACTCCAGCTGCCCAACGTATGGCATTGGCCGAATCAAGAGATTCCCTTTGCCTTTGGCTGTGCCTGAAATGATGCAGCTTTCACCCGTCATTTCTAGCGACATTCAGAAATGCTACACTTTTCCTACAACCTTTCTTACCCTCTGCTTCATAACCCATCATGATTCCTTTGTCTCAAATATTCTATACCAAGGGAGAGGAAGAAGAGTACAAGTAAGCGCTTGGCTTCAGCTGAAGCCTGTTCAAGTACTCTTCACCAAACGATGGTGTCGTGGTTGCACCAACCGTGGCCTATTGTAAGGTCGTCCTAACAAGCACTGGCATTGTTGGAGGGCATGGCTAGACGAATAGCATACAATAGATTTGGCGAGAAAATAGTAGAGCTTCAGCTTATGTCTTCTTTCCCAGGTCAAGCTGCCTCTGGGATGTAGTTTGCCCTCCTGCCTCGCACTAATTCTCACGGTGCTTTGGCGAATTGGTCGAAATGACAAATTCCAGAGTGAGAGCTTTTCCATGAAGACCTTCTCTGCCAACAGAGGATACTTCATTTCACCACTACTTGTCGGTCACTTCCCAGCACGTTGCTCCAGCATGGCTCACGGCCGGGTGGACATCTCGTAGCGGACTCTAAGGACAAAATTTTGGTTACAGGGTTTTCAATTTTCTGCCACTTTCACTTGCGTATAGCAGACGATTGTGCCTTGGAAAGCCGCTCCGCTCATGGCCCTACCTGTTTAACTACTTCTTTGACAATCAACTTCCTGATTTACACTATTACCTCCATCCTGCTTCAGTACTAGTATCGAAGACAGCCACGCGCTGCTATCCTCGAGAGGGTGTTGAAAGAGGATCATTTATTGGTGGTGTTGAAATCTCGATCCAGGTTCAAAGTCAGTGCTCGAAGCAGACTCCTTACATTGAGACTGGACTAGTTCTTCGTGCAGCCAGTTTCCGTCCTACTTAGAAATTGACCAGCATGCAATTAGCCGTCCGCTAATCAGAAACAGTCGGGGACTTCTCTCATGTGAGAGATTGCATTATCTTGGCGAAGCTGGCACTTGGTGGCAGGTGCAGAAGGCGAGTGCTCGAAAAAACAACCACACGGATTGTTCTATGATTACATCTGTGTTTCATGTATTTATTAAAACGTTTTAATGAATCTCATCTCGCTTCTCGTCTATTTAAACTTCTAATCCTCCCCTTCATTCACTTGATCTTTCTCTTCTTACATCTCCCAACACAAAATTCACCCTTGCGGCGCACGGAAACGAACTCACCACATTCCAGCCCATTCATACTCGTCTGTGGCCTCGATTTTAGATCACCCAGCAAAATCAAGTTTTGACTACGCAAATCCTCCCATCTCTTTACTTCACTTCTCTTCAAAGGTGGTCTCAACCCGGACAAACTAGTCATCATGTGCATCAACATTGTCAAATGCCGCAAGCATGGCGGCACCATCAAAGTCTGCTTGGAAGAAGCTGGCTGTCTCCAGCATAACTGTCTTCCTATCAAGAGCGAATACATGAACCCAGATCCACAACACGAAAATTTCCATTGCGACTGTCGCCGGAAGGGGGTGGAAGACTTCGTTGCAAAGCAGATCTTACGTTTGAAGACTGCGATGGACGGCCTTTTTGCCCGAGCCAAGTCAAGTGAAAGGCTAAACAAGCCTTAACTGCTCTCAATCAACGATTGTGTGTACCAGTAAGTTATCCCTGCCGTGTGTCAGTAAGTTATCCCCGCCGCTCATTTTTCTTCTTCTTCTTTTGAGGTCTCTATCGCTCTCAAAATCATGGTCAACATGGAACATACATCAGGCACGGAAGTGCGAGTTCGTTTTAGCAATCAGAGCGTGTCCGCTGAATATGTCCATGCCTTGTATCATGAATTTGAAGCATGCCAGGTGTTTTGGGGCGGGGATTCGACAGCATGCGGTGTATCAAGGAAGCGTTGAACAGCTGCTGGCAGCTGGCGGAAGTCATCAGCGGGACAGACACTACCTCTAGCCTCTTGATGAGGATACGGCGAGTCTGCAAATGATCATGACTAGAGTAACTCCCTGAATCGCATTTGGTTTCCCCCTACTTCTTCTTCTTCGTTCACCGCCCAATACTGAAATAGTGAAACTATCCTTGACTAGTCCTTCCAAACAGTATGGGACATATGCACTTGTGCAGGGTGTCTCAAAGACCAGCATACCGTAATCTTCACAAGCTCACTAAGGTACAAAGGATAAATCCAACTGTTCATCAATCAACATGGGGGACTTCTACGTATCTTGCTTGACTACAGCAGGCCACCAGAGCCATTCAAGACTCGGAGGATTTACCTAGCAGATTCGGGACTATCTTGCGGAACAACGAAGTCCAAGGATCTTAAATATCCTAACATGACTGTTTCTGTAGAGATAATTTATCTTAGGCTGGACCAAGAATTCCTCTTATGTTTCGTCTATAGCTCAATGGTACGCTCTCCGGGCTGCTGTCCTTCGAAGCCTCACAGGCTATTAGGATACTGAATTAGAGGTTCATTATCAACTAGATTAGTCCAGAAATCAAGTGAAAACTAATCTATTGGGGCAACCTCTCACTTCCATGGGAGGATTTAGCTTGCTTTCAGAAGAAGGACAAGCCATAGCCCCAAAGTTTTGGCGTGTATCGTGGAGGACTTTGAGTATCGACCACTTTTTATGTCTTTGCCCATGAATCTGCAGGACGGAAGTTTTCCTGTGAAAAGCTTCTGATAGAATCAGGATCCATTTGCAGCCTCAAGTGCCCCTTGACAAAATGTCATGGGTCTTCGAAGGTTCATAGGGAGAAGGTGCTCGATCGGCATGGTGAGTTTACGAAGATTCTGGGACAATTCGGTAGAGATTCTTGACACTGCGCTCTGTATGCCTCTCGTCGGATCACGATTGACCTGGATGAATGGCTTTCGGTTTGATCAGGGAGCATGATACAAAATATCTCCTTAGAGTTGTGCACACTACAGCCGTCTATTCGACAGCTTTGCGCTCTGAGATTGAATCTAAATGGACGTTACGAAACACAGGCCAGTGACGAGGGAGACGAATGATATAGAAGCAGTTCGAGAATTCTGTCACTCGGTAGAAGGTGCTGGTTCTGGGAGTTTACTGATGAGTTGACCCGACAGGCTACGTCGATTGGGAAAAAACACTCCAATTAATTAATGCGCGAATCGGGGAGCCATGAGGCACTCATACGAGCTCCTAGTGCTAGAGATTTCTTAATAGAGCAGATGGACTATATTTCTCATTGCGAAATGTGTGCAGTTTATAGCTTGGCATTGCCGCGATAAATTGAGAGCAGGAATAGAAATTGGCAGAATTTACATCACTATCGATGTCAGCAGATGAGATCCTACTCCATAAAACAGACAAAGCCCAGGTCGAGGCTTAATAGTATACCTCCTAGAACGTTGATGCAAGTCACCTTGGGACTATCGCAAGATCGCGTTCCTGGGCGTTCCAGATAGGTGCAACTTTCCAGCTCTATTGCGGGCTCCACTATATACGAATCTGGGAATGCTAAGATGTAGCGGCTCATCCTATGCCACCATTACAAAAGGGGAAGAAAAAAAAAGAAAAGAGAACCCCCCAGTTTGTACAAGGCTCTGCGAAAGTCCCAGCATCTAGCAAACATATGGCGGTCACAAAATGGACCCATCTGGAGGGCGATTGGAGCCCCAAACGCCTCAACGGGAACCTGATTGTCTGCCGCCAGCTCGGGAATTTTCCTGAAAACGTCCATTCATACGGTGGCCGACATTGCATATGCGTCAGTAGCTTGCTTGGCTATGGCACGACACGGACTCCGCCCGTCAGCAAAGGCGTCGGGCGTCAAGGGTTGCGGTTGAGATCATATCTGCATTATCAACACGCACACATCGTCGTCGAATGACTGACGCATACTTGCGTTGAGTAAGACGAAGCGGACACCCAGCCTTCTTACCAAACGCATCTTGACCGCTATCTAATGTGCGGCGCCACCCCGCTATCAAGCAGCGTAGCATTGGCCGGCTATCGAAGGAGGAAGGCTTCCTATCGCTTGTGACAAATCGAAAGGCAATGCAACTGTACCTGGACGAAGCCAACCAAGCGTGTGTTCTTGTAAGACACGAACAAGGCTCCCGCAGCGTCCTGGCCCTGTCAAAGCTCCTCCTTGCTACCCATGCTTCCGTTTTGCTTTTTGGTGCAGCTGCTGAATACGAGTCTGCAGGCCGAGGCGCCATGCAGTTGGGAGGCCTTCTGTTGGCTGCCGTCCAGTTGCGGCTCGAAGCCCCCCTCGAGCCAATGCAGCGATTCGCCCATCTGCCCCGGCATTTCATTTTAAGAATGCATCCATGATGCGCCACCCATACGTGGGAACTCGAGCTGTCGTTGGTAAGCAGTAAGGGCTCATGACGAGAAACTCTCTGCACAAATGACCTGTGCCAGCCAAGACGACGCAACTCTCCCGGTCTTATCATTGTCCCGTGCATGGACAACACCACCCTGGCTCACGAGTGTGTCAGTCTAGGCTCTCTAGGTAAGCAAGCCGCTCCGTGCCTCTACATACCCACCAATTCAGGTGGTGTGCCAGCATGATACCACCTGGCGAGGGCTCTGGCCGGCGGTCGCCCGGGCCTCCTTTTCTTATCTTGCAGCTCGTCAAACAGTCCGATTCGGAGAATGAAATTAACCTCAACAGTGGCTTGGAAGCGTCGAGTTCTCGATGCCTCCCCGTTCCGCCTTGTGGGTTAAAGATGTTGTCGGAGAGATCGACGGGAAACAAGACACATGCACCTCGTACCCCAGTGCCGATCCGACTGCGGCGAAGACTGTTGTCCTGCAACGCTCTACGTAATCACACAGCAGCGAGGTGCCGTCAACCCGAGGGTTCGTTTGACCCAAGGCAACGATACAACGTGGTCCTATATGCAGCTGTCGCAGTCGCATGTACCACCGATTGACGTGAAATGAAACGGAGCGGCCACCGTAACATTCAAACTGCAACCCGATGACGATGGCGACCGCCTGATCTTGCCATCGCTTTCACAGGTAGGCTCGAAGAGGGTGGCAATCGCACGGTCGAAAAAGGCTCATGACAAGTGCTTCTGACTGCCTGCGTCCGCCCTGAGCTTGCCTACACCATCGCTTATACGACAATCTCCTGATTGTCTGCCCAGACAAGATAGGGATGGAAAGATTCCAGATCCCAAAAGAGCCACGACAACTCCACAGGCGGAAGCATATTTCAGCCCTGACCTGGATGGTAGCCTCGGAGTGGGCTTGCGGTGGGCGTTTCCCGTCGAGAACGTCCACTCATAGTCTGGGCACAACTCAGCAGGCCCTGTGCCAAGCAAGCATCTGGGCGAAGCGATAAGGCCATTGATTTTTTTTCTCATCCTCCGATCACCCTTGCAAGAACAGGGGTTTGAATTGGGCTAAGGCGCGCCAGGACGGGCCGTTGTGCTAAAATGCCCTCCATGGGGGGCCATCCGAAGTTTGGGGTAAGGAGAATTTTCTGTCAGATCCTGGTCCGTTGATTTGAGTTATCTGATGTACCTCTAAGATATGCAAAGGGCTCCCAGGGCATGGTTTCTGGTACTACCAACCTAGGATGGCCTCAAATGGTGGTTGTCACAGGTCCAATACCAGGGTTTCATCGTTGTTGCGTTACGCTGACCCTACAAGTCGGTCTTGGGCAGGAAGCGCTTGCGAAAGTAGCGAAAGGGGAAGCGAAGTCTATTGCATCCAGCTGCCATGCAACCTTTTGATGGGTGCATACAGACAAGGTCTCTCACATGCTTTGGCGTCGAGCCAATAGACAGGCATTGTGCAGGGCATCTTACTGCCTTCAGCCGTAGCTACGGCTTGCAGGCAAACCCATCGAACAGGTCTGCCGACTCAACCGGCTCTGCCCCGGCTCAGATGCCCAGTATTTGTGCATGGAGGAGCTCGATACCGCGTGATCATCCACCCAATTATTGGATGTAGCGTCCATTCAACACTCCGCTTCCAGTGCTGCCCCTTGGAACGGCATGACAACTGGATGGCGAGCGCAGGGTCCAAGCAAGGGGGCCACGGTCCCATTTCGCGATAATTCTCCTCTGACCCTGGAGTCCATCATCTCCACTGGGAGAGTGAGTCTGCCTCCTTCGTCGAGCTGAAGGCTTGTCGCCCGACGACATGGCCATAACGGGCAAGGAGTGGTGGACCTAAGATTGATGAACCCCTTCCAAGGCTTAGCTGTGTGGCTCTTTTAGTTCCCGATTCCACTCGCACAGGCACCCCGGTCAAGATCTGGAGGGGTTGTCCGCGGTTCACACCCACCGCAACCGCCCGCAAAGACATCCAGATCCCATCGGCTTAGACCCATCCACATGATGAGGCGGACATTGTTGCGAGCGTTCTAGGCCCATCGTGGTGTAGCGTGCCGCCTCTAGGGGCTGTTGGTATAAGATGCTTATATAGGAACCCGTGGCCACGATAGTCTGGGCTGTAGAACAGAAGTGCTCTCAAGCTGCTTGCCCGTGTGCTTATAAGTCATTCATTCCCCCTTCGGCAGGCGAATAGTGACCTGTCTGGTCTGTAGCCACGACCATGAGGTCCTCACGCCCCCCTTCGCTCGCTTCCCTCTTCATACTCTCGCTTTCGAATTCGGGCCTCAGCCATGCTGGCACCCTCCAAGCGCGGCAACTGGCACCACCACCACCTAACTTCGAGAATGGTTGGACATACCAAGGTTGTTATGTGTAAGACAGATGCCTCTTCCCTCACGATGTGTCCGGTAATTGGGCATAGGTGGCTGACCTACTTACAAGTGACGTGCTTCGTACCCTCAACAAGGCCGACAAAGTCGACCCATTGATGACAAATGAGATGTGTGTAGAGTTCTGCTTCGAGCAGGGCTTCCCATACGCAGGTACAGAGTATTATACGGAATGTTTCTGCGGTGATAGGGTGGCCACGGGCGCCGTTGAGGCACCCGAAGCTGAGTGTAACACACCCTGCAATGGAGCAGCGACCGAGCCATGCGGTGGTCCAAACCGCCTGACCATGTATAAAACAACGGAAATCGTGGAACCTCCCGAACCGGAGGTCAATCCCGGTGTGGATGGCTGGGTCTCCATGGGCTGTTATGCGTAAGTGGCTCTCGTGAAGCAAGCTGGAATAAGGCGCTTACCACTAACACAAATCAACACCTCAGCGAAGGCACCACGGGACGAACACTTACATACGCCATGACGACCACCAGCGTAGCAGAAATGACAGTTGCCAAGTGCATAGCGGGTTGCAAGGCCGCAGGTTTCAGGTTTGCGGGTGCCGAATACGGTGGTGAATGCTGTGAGTGAAGCTCTGCTCGTAGGAGCACGAGAACCGTCTTGCTGACCTCGTATTCTTCTTTTCCGCTTCTGGCAGTCTGCGGTAACAACATATCCAATGGTGGGCGGCCCGCGTCATCGGGCTGCTCCATGGTATGCAACGGTGACCGCACAGAATACTGCGGAGGGCCCAATCGTCTCAACGTCTACAGAGACGGAGAGACCCCTCCCCCCTCAAGGTACGTGGCGCTGGCATGCTGTTATCTCCTTCCTTGCTTTTGGTGGCCTGACTGCTTGGTCGGCTGCATCATGCCACCGCATGCTGCCAGTTCATGTACCCGAGCGTGCGCTAACACATTCGCAAAATAGCACGACGTCTGTTGATCCGAACGAACCCACCGAATCTCCTCCGGCGCAATGTCCCGGCCAGCCTGAAGCTGTCGGGACCTGGGATTGGTATGGCTGCTACACGGAAGCAACGACTGGGCGAGCACTTAGTTCCAAGGCTTACGCAGACGACGATATGACGTTGGCCCGCTGCGCCAGCTTCTGCGTCGGGTTCACGTACTTCGGAGTAGAGTACTCCAAGGAGTGTTACTGCGGGAACAGGCTCAACACGGGATCAAGGGTGGTCGCCGAAGGTCAATGTAACATGGTATGCTCGGGGTCGCAGTGCAGTCTCTGTGGCGCTGGCAACCGCCTATCAGTGTACGCCGTTGAAGGGACACCCCCTGGTGGATCACCACCCGCATCCACCACGTCTGCCGTGCCTGTACCCACGGGTCTGCCCGAGGGCTGGGAGTCGCAGGGTTGTTGGGTCGATGCTATCGCGGGTCGCATACTTAGTCGCCAGGTCCCCGACGATGAGGAGCTGACCCTCGAGTCCTGCGTCCATGCCTGCTCGCAGCTTGGCTTTTCCATTGCCGGTGCTGAATATCATACGCAGTGCTTCTGCGGAAACCAGATCGGTAACGGCGGCAAGAAGGCTACTTCCGACGACGAGTGCAACACTCCCTGCGGCGGCAACCCGGCCCAAGACTGTGGAGGCCCCAACAGAATGAGCATCTTCTCGATCGGCGAACCCAAGGTCGTTGGACCGCCCGTACCGCTGCCTTCACTGGGTGGATGGGTGTACCAGGGATGTGCTCGAGACAATGTGAACAACGAACGCACTTTCCCTTGGCAGCTCATCTTCGACGACATGGAGCCGTCCGACTGTCTCGACGCTTGTGCCGAGTTTGGTTACATGGCTGCTGGACTTGAGTATGGTCGAGAATGTTACTGCGGCGACCCCGGGAACATTGAGTCCGCCGGATCGACCTTCGTGCCAGAGACGCAGTGCAACATCGTTTGCGCCGGTGAGGCCTCTGCCATATGCGGCGGCGGTTCCCGCTTGAGCACCTACTTCTGGGAGGATGATCCGTTCTATGTTTGGGAGTACCCCGAAGACGGAACGCCCGAGGCCGGCTCCTATGATTTCCTGATTGGCGGCGTCATCATTCCTCTGATGACGTCCGAAACGATCACCGGAAAGGTCACCTTCTTGGAGAAATGGGGTACGGGTCCGCCCAACACTACTGGCGCCTATGAGCTCGATTTGGCACTTCTTGATGATTTCCAAGCGGCTTGGAGACCCATGCATGTCAAGACGGACATTTTCTGCGCTGGTGGGGTCACTCTCCCCGACAAGGCCGGCCGGCAGTTGACCATCGGCGGTTGGTCCGGTGACTCCACTTACGGCGTCCGCCTGTATAGCCCCGACGGCACTCCCGGCGTCCCCGGCGTGAACGACTGGCAAGAAGATGTCGATGAGCTCAGTCTCCAAGACGGTCGCTGGTACCCCTCTGCCATGATCATGGCCAATGGCTCCATCCTCGTCATTGGTGGAGAGGAGGGTTCGAACGGCGCACCGGTGCCGACTCTCGAGATCCTGCCTTACACCGGTGGCCCTCCTCTGTACATGGAGTGGCTTGAGCGCACTGATCCCAACAACTTGTACCCTTTTGTTTGTGTCCTTCCCTCCGGAGGCATCTTTGTTGCCTACTGGAACGAGGCCCGTATCCTGGACGAGGTTACCTTTGAAACCATTACGACTCTACCCAACATTCCAGGAGCTGTCAACGACCCCTTGGGCGGCCGAACGTATCCCCTCGAGGGCACGGCGGTCCTTCTCCCACAGCGTGCGCCTTATACCGAGCCTCTTGGAGTTCTCATTTGCGGAGGATCAACTGAGGGACCTGCCAATGCTCTGGACAACTGCGTCACAATACACCCTGACGCAGACGAGCCAGAGTGGGTACTTGAGAGAATGCCAAGTCCTAGAGTTATTTCGTGCATGGCACCTCTTCCCGATGGCACGTACATCATCTTGAACGGAGCCTTGCATGGTGTTGCTGGCTTCGGCCTTGCTAGTGAGCCAAACCTGAACGCTTTGCATTATGACCCCGCCAAGCCTGTCGGGAAGCGCATCACGGTGATGGCCAACACCACGGTGCCCCGTCTCTATCACTCGGAAGCCATTACTCTCCTCGACGGCCGTGTCCTTGTATCTGGATCCGATCCCCAGGATGGTGTCAATCCGCAGGAGTACCGTGTGGAAACCTTCAGCCCAAGCTACCTTCTGAATGGCAAGCCGCGACCAACCTTCAGTATCGAAGACACGGATTGGGCCTATGGAGGAACCGCTACATTCACGCTCGGTCGCGCGGCCAGGAACGGCGCGATCACCGTCTCCCTCCTTGGGTCCGTGTCTAGCACTCACGGCAACTCAATGGGTGCTCGCACGATCTTCCCGGCCGTCTCCTGCTCCGGAACCACATGTACCGTTACCGCGCCGCCGAATGCCCATATCTGCCCGCCGGGCTGGTATCAATTCTTCGTCCTGGACGGCGGCATCCCCGCTGTGGGCGTGTATGTTCGTGTTGGAGGCGACCCGGCTGAGATTGGTAATTGGCCAGATGCTCCTGGCTTCACGAAGCCAGGGATCTAATGCCAGAAGAGTGAATGATTCTGGGGGATCTCCAATGTAGGATGCAAGTGAGGTGTGTAAGAAACAACAAGTACTTAATCTAGCAATGTTTCAAGGACTGCAGAAGCCGGATATCCAAAACATACCAAGACAAGCTACGGATTGAAAGTAATGTGTTCTTCTTCTTTCCGCTAACTAAATCTAAATCCGACGCTTGAAAAGAGTGAAAGCGACTACCTTGTAGCGTTTTTAATTCTCCTTCGTTTCCCTCGGTTCTCCCCTCGAGTTGAATCGGGCTGCTGATAGTCTATATGATCACTGCAGTTCTTCCATAAATACACAAAATAAGTAGATCCCGCTAATAGATTCAATTATAGATCTACTTACTTCAACAAGGGAAGCTTATGTAATAGCTTTTCTGTAAATTGGAGACCATGTTTCCACGCTCATGTGAAACTGAATCCCAACTCAAGAGTTGTCGCATGCCTGGGTGTGTACACCTAGTCTTTGGACTGTCTCTCCTGTGACGGATTCTCTTCCCATGCCCCTTTAAAGGAGCACATCCCGGCCCAGAGGTGTAAATGTGTCAGAAAGCGGGCTACGACAGCCTAAGCAGCCAGGAAATAATTTGGGGTAGGTTGCCTCCCGGGTAGGGACAAAGTTGGCATTTGGTTGGAAGAGGCAGGCATCTCACCTTATAAGAGTGGGCAACTTCATGATAACACTACACGTACGTTTTGTCCTACCTTCCGACTCTCTCACAAATGAAACGGTTGCCGCGGTGCTGTCTGGAGGTCTTGAGCGCGGCCCTACTGCCTCGCTATAATAAAGTATTATGGCGTTCGCTCCACTTCTTGGTGTAGGTACTCTTTTTCCCGTTCGATATAGACTCAGCACTTGGGAGCCAGCATCCGGCGAAATCACCAACCGCAGAAAAAGGGCGTCATAGGAGT
The DNA here is from genome assembly GCA_020881915.1 of Paramyrothecium sp. XJ0827. Classification (NCBI taxonomy): domain Eukaryota; kingdom Fungi; phylum Ascomycota; class Sordariomycetes; order Hypocreales; family Stachybotryaceae; genus Paramyrothecium; species Paramyrothecium sp. XJ0827. Next base: position 4,769,204 of record JAJFPB010000001.1, on the reverse strand, counting down.
TGAAGACTGCACGAAAAGACGAGAGCAGGTTGCCTTATGCAAGCATCCCTGCCAGATCCGTACATTGGGATTAGGGACAAGGAAGCTTTGTGTGTCTGTGCGACAATCATTTGGAACAAAAGTTGGCAGAAGAAATATGCAGGAAGTTATTTGAGAGACTGCTTGAGCATGCGTACGAGTACGAGTGAATGTTGCATCATCTGGTTCGGATAACTCAGGTCCCATTGGCTCACAGGTCCATGCTCGGAGGTGATACGGAGCAATATCAACCGGCAGGAGGTCACGTGACGGTTCCTGGCTCGCCGCGAATTTTCGGCGCTGCTAACGCAACTTCGATATCGGAGCGAACCACCACGCGCCGTTGACCTCAGACCGACCATATCGACGACGTTCAAAAGGACACCGGAAAAGATGGCAGCTTTCATTAAGGCGCTGAACGCCAAGATTCGGTCGAATCCGACCACCAGCTACATATGCTCCACTCGTACGTTGCACCCCCTTGTGTTCTGCCATTCAATCAATCATTCCTTGGAGGCTGGGACGAATTCCGCAATGCCGAACAATTGCTCCGCAAATGGCCCTCGTTCCTTCGAAGAGTGCCTCGTGTGTCTATCGAATAAGCCCACCTTGTGGAATACAATGAGTTCAAGCGTTGCGGTAGAGATAGTCCCGCATCCTGGACGCTCGGAGGATTACGAGCACTGCGCCGTTTCTCAAGATTTGTACCGTAGCTGGCGCTGACACTTCTATAACAGACTTCTGGGGTCCCGTGTCCAACTTTGGCATTCCTCTTGCTGCTGTGATGGACACGCAGAAGAGCCCTGATCTGTAAGTCTGAGCCCGGATGCCCCGGTCTTTCATTTGCGACAACTAACGTTTTCGACTACCAGGATCTCTGGACCTATGACCGGCGCCCTTACCGTCTACGCCTTTACGTTCATGCGATACTCCCTCGCCGTCACCCCCAAGAACTACCTTCTCTTCGCCTGCCATTTCGTCAACGCAGGAGCCCAGTTGACTCAGGGCTACCGCTACCTGCAATACCACCACTGGGGAGGAAAGGAGAAGCTGGCTCTGCAAGACGGCGTGCAGGCCGCGAAAGACAAGGCTGAGCAGGTCGCCGACCAGGTGAAGGGTGCCGTGACTAAATAGACGGCCAAGCTCACGAGAAGCAGATCCTGCTTAGCAGGATGAAGCGACGTTTGGAAAACGACGTCTTGGCTATATCTTGGACCGGTTCTGGAGGCAATTCGCGTACCACGAGCATATGGATTAGCCTCCTGACCTCCGTACCTGTATCATTACATATGACGAATGACTGCTTGCCATAATAGCGCGTTTGACACACCAATACGTTGGCTCAGCAAAGCCAAAGGCTTTGCTAACGAGGACCCAGCTGTTGTTACTACCGTGGATCGTCGTGGCGTGCGAGGCGGAGTGCGTGATTGTGATTGTGATTGTGACGCGTAGCGGCTATGCAGCGCTGTGCGTCTGTGAACTGTTCATGCGTACACTTCAGCGACTTTTGGGCTTCAAGACCGACTACTGACCAACGATCGCACCTTTGATGGAGGCAGTTATTTTTCAGGATTTGGGAGGTCTAGAGATGGGAAAAATATGTAGGGTTAGCCATATGTGAGCTCAAACCAACCTCTTCTACGTTTAACATCATCGCATGGGAAAAGCCTAGCCTTTTTGTTTGCATCGTAGCTCGAGTCCCATTCTTACCCGCGAAATGGTGCGGCAAGGCATATGTGGCTTAATCTTTTTTTTTTCTTTTTTTTTTTTTCCCTTTTTTAAAAAGGCTTCCAACTCGCACGGTCAAATATGTCCATCGCAGATCGACGGCACGTTTGTCTAGTTGAGAGGAACGTGCTCTGGCTACCTCCTGCCAAGGATGCAATGACCTCTGCCGATGGCTATGCAATTAGCTCTCGGGAATGTCTAGATTGAGTTTAGAGATCCGTCATGGGGGCGGTGAGAGAAAGCTTCATCACGTTCGTGTCAAGCAGGATACTCTGATGGTGTTATCGGCCTGCGAAAAGGTTCACTCTACATGCCGCTTCTACCCAGGAGTAGCCGTTCCCCTCTGCCTTACTTGAGTCACAGGATTGGCGTAATCAAGAGGAGCAGGCTGGCTTATTGGCTGGTCCACGTGGAATCGGTTTGAATTCCAACCGTACCTTCGGTAGAGGCCAGGTCAAGGCCGAGGCTAGACACATAGCCTCGATGATAACACGGGACGCTAGGCCTTTAGTCCGGGCTGAAGGACCGGCCAGTGTGTGCAAGGAATGGTCACTGCGGGTGCCAAGAACGCCATTGCAGCGCAACCTCACGGAAATATGAAACCTGTCTTGACGAAGCTTATTGCAGGTTCCCTCGTCGTTTCAGCAGCTCGGTGCAATACCGCGCGAAACGGTGCCAGATCTCAAGCCCCATCTTGGTGCCGCCGATATCTGTCAAGGATGTGCGGCTGCGAAACAAAGTCCAGCAAACTACAGTGGAGAAGCCGCGTTTTCAAGGTAAGGGCAGACGTGACCATCTCCGGCAATGAATGTGTAGTATCTGTAAATAGCTCAGCTCAGTCGACGCACAAACGGTGGGGTTCACGTCGATGAAACGCGCGAATTCTGAGCAGAAAACCTCAGCTACGACAGATCAACGAGGCAGATGGTATCGTCACACATGTGTTGTGTCGGCAAGTTTGCTAATAGAAAATAGACAACGCTGAGGTCATTCAGTCGATCGGCTGGGTGACAACATGCATGGGGGCTCAGGTGGGATGTCGATCCGGATTGGGAATGGATGGCTTCCTTGGGTCCGATTTGCAAGTGCCCAGATAAAGAAGAAATACTTGGAAAGCAATGCGAATGAGGGAGATTAGCCTTACACTGTACAGAGTTTGGGTAAAATTCCCGCGTTCGCGGGCCAAGTGAGCCATGAATGCCAGTTGGGGCCATGATGCAGCTTGCACAAATCTTCAACCATATCGCTGCAACCACACGCGGCACTGTACATTGGAAGATAGGCGAGCTAGCACACATGTCCTACAGATTTCAGTGACAAGGAGGAAAAGTACTACTGGTGTATGCAGAAGCTTGGCGTACCGCGATCCCGGCGCTCTTGCGAATCAGGTTCTGGGCTAGTCGTGGATTGTGGGTAAATCAGCGTGTGGTGGGAAGCATTATGGGGATATACCGGCAATGGGAAATGGAGCATCGCGATAGTGGACCTGGAGAAGAGCAGGCATTCCGCTGAGACCGAGGTCGGGTCGTTCGCGCTATATAGCCGAGGTCGGTGCAAAGGGAGAGATTTTTCGAGACAGCCAAGCAAGATGAAGACCATATCGGCTATACAACATCGACTCGGTGTCTGTCGGAAACGGCGAGTTTGACATCTGGCGAAATGAGCGATTATAATGCCATGACTAAATTTTAGGAAAGTTGTTTGCTCGGGTCCCGATAGACCAAGGAGTGCCAACCCTTGCGGGTAGAAAGCCGAGCGCATGCCGAACGCATGGCTGACGATGGGATGCATGGCTGTGAGCCGCACACTTTGGTGTACTGCGAGACTCAGCGGTCGCCGTATTGTTGAGCGAAGGTGTAGCAATGCTACTCCGTAGCAGACGCCAATGAACCCCGGTGTGGGTCATTTGATCGAGCGGGAAGATGAAGTACATCTAGGACAGGGGACGGGGGAGTTCGGCGATGCGAGGCTGTGGTTCCAGCCCAGCCCAGCATTTCCAGCCAGGAAAGCCAAGGAGACGTTGCGATGTGCAGGCGAAGCTCATGCCGAACGGACCGTGCAAAGGGCGGTCCATGCTGCAGACTGAAGACGAGCAAACGACTCGAGTCTGAGCGCGCCGAAACAGAGACAACCTTAAACGTAAGCTCTCTAGCTCATTTGGCAACGAAACCCATTATCGCACGGCCCTCATTGGCCAATGGCCCTTTCGCAAAAGCAACCACATCACTAAGGAGGGGGGAAACGTGGGGACCGCCTGGGAGGGAGAGTCAAGCACCAGGAGCTACGTCTGCACCTTCACCTGAGATGTGGCAAAGCCGGTGTCTCAACAACTGTGTCAGTGCTAAAAACAAGACTGCTTGGCGCCGAGGGACTGGCATGCCCTTCCCAGGCCCTGCGAACCCCCGAACGGTCTTGTTTGTGATGGGGACGTTGGCCCGGTGAGAAGCAGTAGCTCTGGATACAATTCGAAATGATGACTCAAAGCAGAGCGGCGGCCTGCTGAAAGCACCGTTTAGGCAAGACAGGGGCATCCCGTTTCCTTACCTCACAGAAACCCTTCTCCGTTAGCGGCTTGGGGTGGTAGATCGAGCAATTCACATGCGAAATCATCCCAGACCATCCAACCCTCCCCCAAGGTGCACTACCTTACGTACTCAGGGTGAGAAAAAGAAGAGAGATACGGAAACATTGATTGATAATGGCAAATGCCCCTGTTTCTATTTTCAGAGCATCTGACGCGTTGCGAGATTGATCACTGATTGACCCAACCATCCCAACAGCATCTTGAGACACTCGAGACTATCACCACTTGGTCCGACCCGCCACGCTGCGACGGGAGTCCTATCCGAGCACGAGAGCGTTTTGACTCTGCCGCGACCGTGCTAGCGCCGTTTCCATCCGACAGCGGTAGCTCTAGTCCCACGCCTGAGCCAGAGCTTGAGCCCATGTGCACCGGTGGGTGGAACTTGGGTTGTTGCTGCGAACTTTTAGGTCGGCTCAGGTGAACCAAGGAGGTAGCATCCGGATTGTAGCAAGGTACCTTGGCAAAGGCAGTAAAGAGGCTAAGCTACCAAGTTACCGCGAGCGCGCGAGGAGAGGTGCCCTGCCTCTGGGCAAAGAAGGTACCTTGTGAGACCCTCCTGCTACCCGCTGTACCTTAGCCTCGGCGCCAGGGTCCGGCGACTGCCCCTCCTCAGTCCAGCCCTTATTTCTTTCAAGCCCTCCCTCCCCCTCCTCCCAGGAACCTTCTCTTCTTCTCCCTATCTTCATTCTCCCCTCTCCAAACTCCGAGCGGCTCTAGACTTTTATTTCTAGCTGCTGCTGTCCCTCGATTTTTCCTCCCTGATCCAGAGAGCAACGCTGCGTGACGACGTCGTTATCGCGCTCTTTGGCAAGCAAGCATACCCTTGTAGCTCGTGACGTCTGGAGCTCTGGTTAGCTGCTGCTCTGCTACCCCACAATCCGCGCATCATCTTTCACAAGCAGCGATATCGAGCGTGCCCCGCAGAGCCCGTTCGTCAACGCGAGAGCTGTTCCTCTCCCCTTCGCAAACCACGATCCTACATACCTAATACCCATTCTTCAAAATGGCCAACCTTCCCCAGCAGCCGCTGACCTTCCACGATGTCTTTGACGACGAGGAGGTCGAGCCCAAGGAGGCCCCGACCGTGCACCACATTCGCGCCAACTCGAGCATCATGCAGCTGAAGAAGATCCTTGGTGAGTGCGCACGCCAATTGATCGGGCTCCGAGAGCAGTGTTCGAGATCGCTTGAGAAATAGAACTGACCACTGTGTTTCTACTTTCAGTTGCCAACCGTGGCGAGATTCGTAAGTTCCCATTCCACTCTCACCTTCAATTGCATTGGCTAATGAACGGGCAGCTATCCGAGTATGATGTCCCGCGCATATGAACAAGCACGATGTTGGAGTAATACATATTAACGTATTTGGTGCTCAACAGATTTTCAGAACCGTACGTAAACCCCTCAATCATCCCAAACCTACCTGCCATAATACTAACTCACTTCGTTTAGGCCCACGAACTTTCGCTGCATACCATTGCAGTCTTCAGGTAAACTCCATATTGTGACAACCCTCAAAGCCACCAAGGACCTGAACTGATTGTATTCAGTTATGAGGACCGTCTGAGCATGCACCGACAGAGTAAGACGCCGTGGCCAATCAGTATCTGGAAGCATATGCACTGACACGTCTCATCACAGAGGCCGACGAAGCCTACGTCATTGGCAAGCGTGGTCAATATACCCCTGTCGGAGCTTATCTCGCCGGCGACGAAATCATTAAGATCGCCGTCGAGCACGGCGCCCAGATGATTCATCCAGGTAGGTCCAGCGTCGCCATGGCTTATTGGTCAGCTTATTGACCGGACCAGGATACGGTTTCCTTTCTGAGAACGCCGGGTTCGCTCGCAACGTCGAGAAGGCTGGTTTGATCGTAAGTACTCACAAGTGGCTTGTCACAGCAGATGGGAACGTACTAACATAAGCGGCCTCGCATAGTTCGTCGGTCCCTCCCCCGATGTGATCGATTCTCTCGGTGACAAAGTCTCTGCCCGCAAGCTGGCCATTGCCGCCAATGTCCCAGTCGTCCCTGGTACCGAGGGTGCCGTCGAGAGGTACGAAGAAGTCAAGTCGTTCACCGACCAGTACGGCTTCCCAATCATCATCAAGGCTGCCTACGGTGGTGGTGGTCGTGGTATGCGTGTCGTTCGCGACCCCGAGTCCCTGAAGGAGAGCTTTGAGCGAGCCACCTCAGAGGCCAAGTCGGCCTTCGGTAACGGTACCGTCTTTGTGGAGCGTTTCTTAGACAAGCCTAAGCACATTGAGGTCCAGCTCCTTGGTGACAACCACGGAAACATTGTCCACCTCTACGAGCGTGACTGCTCAGTCCAGCGCCGACACCAGAAGGTCGTCGAGATTGCTCCCGCAAAGGACCTTCCTGCCGATGTCCGCGACTCTATCCTCAATGACGCCGTCAGGCTGGCCAAGTCCGTCAACTACCGCAATGCTGGCACTGCGGAATTCCTGGTTGACCAGCAGAACCGCTACTACTTCATTGAGATCAATCCTCGTATCCAGGTTGAGCACACCATTACCGAGGAGATCACTGGCATTGACATTGTCGCTGCCCAAATCCAGATTGCTGCCGGCGCCACGCTCGCACAGCTTGGCTTGACGCAAGACCGCATCTCCACTCGTGGTTTCGCCATTCAGTGCCGAATCACCACCGAGGATCCGGCCAAGCAGTTCCAACCGGATACTGGCAAGATTGAGGTTTACCGATCTGCTGGTGGCAACGGTGTGCGTCTCGACGGTGGTAACGGGTTTGCCGGTGCTGTCATCACTCGTAAGTATCCCCCTCGTTCTTCGTTTGCTGTCGATTTTTCTTTGCAGCATGACCGAGATTGTACCTCAAGCTCCGCTCTTTAAACTGGACACTAACAGACTTGTGTGTTTTAGCTTACTATGACAGCATGCTTGTCAAGTGTACTTGCCACGGCTCTACCTATGAAATCGCTCGCAGAAAGGTCCTTCGTGCTCTGATTGAGTTCCGTGTCCGAGGTGTCAAGACCAACATTCCCTTCTTGGCTTCTCTGCTCACCCACCCCACCTTCATCGATGGTAACTGCTGGACCACTTTCATTGACGACACTCCCCAGCTTTTCGACCTTGTCGGCAGCCAGAACCGTGCACAGAAGCTGCTGGCTTATCTTGGTGACGTTGCCGTCAACGGCAGCAGCATCAAGGGCCAGGTTGGTGAGCCCAAGTTCAAGGGTGAAATCATCCTGCCAGAGTTGCTCGACTCGCAAGGTCAGAAGCTGGATGTCTCTCAGCCCTGCACCAAGGGATGGAGGAACATCATTGTTGAGCAGGGTCCCAAGGCCTTCGCCAAGGCTGTTCGTGAGTACAAGGGCTGCCTTCTCATGGACACCACCTGGCGCGATGCTCACCAGTCCCTCCTCGCCACTCGTGTCCGCACTGTTGATCTCTGCAACATTGCCAAGGAGACCAGCCACGCTCTGTCGAACTTGTACAGTCTCGAGTGCTGGGGTGGTGCTACCTTTGACGTTGCGATGAGATTCCTGTACGAGGATCCTTGGGACCGCCTGCGCAAGATGCGAAAGCTTGTGCCCAACATTCCCTTCCAGATGCTGCTTCGTGGTGCCAACGGTGTGGCTTACTCCTCCCTTCCGGATAACGCCATCGACCAGTTCGTCGAGCAGGCCAAGAAGAACGGCGTGGACATCTTCCGCGTCTTCGATGCCTTGAACGACATTGACCAGCTCGAGGTCGGTATCAAGGCTGTCCACAAGGCTGGAGGTGTTGTTGAGGGTACCGTGTGCTACAGCGGCGACAGTAAGGCTCTACTTCCCGATATATGTTTTGCTCCTGCTAACGATGACTCCCAGTGCTTAACCCCCACAAGAAGTACAACCTCGAGTACTACCTTGAACTCGTCGACAAGCTTGTCGCCCTTGATATCCACGTTCTGGGTATCAAGGACATGGCTGGTGTACTGAAGCCTCATGCTGCTACTCTTCTGATTGGCGCCATCCGCAAGAAGTACCCTGACCTACCCATCCACGTCCACACTCACGACTCCGCTGGTACTGGTGTCGCCTCAATGGTTGCCTGCGCCAAGGCTGGTGCTGATGCCGTCGACGCCGCCACCGACAGCTTGTCTGGTATGACTTCTCAGCCAAGCATCAACGCTATCCTGGCCTCTTTGGAGGGTAGCGATCTTGATCCTGGCCTGGACCCCAAGCAAGTCAGGGCACTTGACACCTACTGGTCTCAACTCCGTCTGCTCTACTCTCCTTTCGAGGCCCACCTGGCTGGCCCCGACCCCGAGGTTTACGAGCACGAGATTCCTGGTGGTCAGCTCACCAACATGATGTTCCAGGCCTCGCAGCTCGGCCTCGGCTCGCAGTGGCTTGACACAAAGAAGGCCTACGAGCACGCCAACGACCTCCTTGGCGATATCGTCAAGGTCACCCCCACCTCCAAGGTCGTTGGTGACCTTGCCCAGTTCATGGTATCCAACAAGCTGTCTCCCGAAGATGTCAAGGCTCGTGCTTCCGAGCTCGATTTCCCAGGATCCGTCCTTGAGTTCCTCGAGGGCCTCATGGGCCAGCCATACGGAGGATTCCCAGAGCCCCTGCGCAGCGATGCCCTCCGTGGACGCCGCAAGCTTGACAAGCGACCTGGTCTGTTCCTCGAGCCTGTCGACTTCGTCAAGGTGAAGAGGGACTTGGGCAAGAAGTATGGCGGCCCCGTCACCGACACCGACATTGCTTCGTACGTCATGTACCCCAAGGTCTTTGAGGACTACAAGAAGTTCGTCCAGCAGTACGGCGATCTGTCTGTCCTTCCCACCAAGTACTTCCTCTCCAGGCCCGAGATTGGTGAGGAGTTCAACGTCGAACTGGAGAAGGGCAAGGTCCTCATCCTGAAGCTCCTCGCCGTCGGACCTCTTAGTGAGAACACCGGCCAGCGCGAAGTCTTCTTCGAGATGAACGGAGAGGTGCGACAGGTTGCTGTCATTGACAAGAAGGCTGCTGTTGAGAACATCAGCCGCCCCAAGGCCGATGCCAGTGACTCCAGCCAGGTTGGCGCCCCCATGTCGGGTGTGCTGGTTGAGCTGAGAGTCCATGAGGGCTCCGATGTCAAGAAGGGCGATCCTCTCGCTGTCTTGTCTGCCATGAAGATGGTAAGTACCTCTTTCCAAACGAGGAGGTTATTGCTTCGATTGCTAACATATTGGCCAGGAAATGGTTATTTCTGCTCCCCACAGCGGAAAGGTTGCCAGCCTCCAAGTCAAGGAGGGTGATTCAGTCGATGGTTCTGACTTGGTTTGCCGAATCACGAAGGCATGAATGAATGATACTTAATGACATGTCTGAAAGATATCCAGGTCTAAGAATGAGGAAACACTCCAGGAGTAGTGGTTGAACTTGGTGACTGGGAAGGCTGCCAATACCTACAGCTCAAGGCTGAATAGCTTAGCAAGTAAAAATTTTGAATAAAAAGTTAGTAATCAGGTTTAGCCTTTGTTGGCTCATCAAGGCTGTTCATTTTCGAAATCGATGGGCAGCTACTGTTGCTCTTCCTTCCACCCACCTGAAGCCTCACTCCGCACACAGTGGCATGGAAATTGAAAGCATAAATATTTCCCCGGGCTCATTAGAAGCGGCCGGAGAGGCCATTACATATAGTCGCAGTGGCACATGAAGTTTCGAAAGAAGTTCATCAGTTCACGGCGTTGTGGCAGGGTGACAGTTTGCTGCCTGCCCTGAGGACTTATTTATGCATTAGGACTATTCTGTGGTTTTTATGTTACCGCCTTTGTGTAAATCGTCCTCATAATAAAGGCGGACAACTTTATGATTGTGTGTAAATACAGCGAAAGAAACAAAAGAGCGAAGATCCGGATGAAATCACTTGCCCCGTAAAATGGGACCTTCATTTCTCTTCCCAATATCCTTGCTTCTGGGCAGAATGGAGCTCGTTTCGGCGCATTACTGCATGTGGCGGGCAAGCTAGGTTAGTTGGAGGTTATCTGAAGTCAGGCCTGACATTTCCAGTTTTTCTCGGAAACGGTCAAGCCTTGCATGCGGAGCCCCATAAACTGCATCGAAGGAGTCATCGTTGCTGTGACGGGCGCACTGGATTGGCCAATTCCTTGGTTCGTTGCATGCTCCCAAACGCTGTATACAGAGTGACTCATTTTGCTAGTGGGTTTGTCAGCCTCAGTGTGGCTTTGCCACTGGCTGGTTGGCTCCACCAAGACCCGATTCCCGAGGCTTCGAGATATCGTTTAAACCATCCTCTAGCTTGCTTGCTTTGTTGCTTCCTCCTCTCCTTTCTTCTTCTCCTGTGAACACATCAATCCTCCGAGCCTACTTGGCGGACACTTGGCTCTTTCCCTCGAGCCTGTTCTGGCTATTTCCTGATTTTCTTTTTTTTTCTTCGTTTCAGAAGTCGCTGTATTTCAAAAAGCGCAATCACAATCATCCCATCGCCACACAACACCATTTCTTCACTACAGGAGCAGGAGTCTTTCTTGCCACCATCACTGATCATGGCTGGAGACGGAGAGACCCAGACGCAGACCCAGACGCAACCAGCACCAGCAAGGACGAATGGCCCATCGTCAAGGGGGAATCGAAGAGGTCGTGGGGGAAGAGGAAGGGGCCACGATGGTGGATCTCAGAGAGGGGGTCGAAATACCTCCTCTCAGCAGACCCGGGAACCTCGAAATGCCAGCTCAGAGGCCGCGCCGGCGGAAGCTGGCGCACCCTCCTCGAACCCAGCACGTGGTGGACGGGGGCGACGCCATCAACCGCAGCAGAGAGGACGCAGAGCTCCCGTCCACGGTGCTACCCGATCTGCAGGCGGCAGAGCTTTCGGCGGACATCTCACCACTTCCACTGAAGACAACAGATCCTCATCTCCAGTCCCTTCATTAAGCGCCGACGCTCCAGAATTCGTGCCTGGACAGCCTATGGCCCCAAGAAGGTGTGATTTCCCAGGAAGAGGCATTGATTGGAGCACACGACTGACACTTACCAGCAAAGCGGCGTCTAAGAAGGATGCACGCGCCAAACAGCCAAAGTCTACGGCTGCAGACTTAGCAACCAGGATTCACGATGACATCAGCAATGTCAATTATGAATGTGCCATTTGCACGGATGATGTCGTGCGCAAATCACAAGTCTGGTCGTGCAACATTTGCTGGACGGTAGTCCATCTCAAATGCGTCAAGAAATGGTATGGCAACCAGAAGAAGCAACACGATGAGCTTCGGTCATCGGAACCCCAAAGAGAGTTTTCCTGGAGATGCCCAGGCTGCAATTCGCAATTGACCGACGAGCCTGGCTCCTACCACTGCTGGTGTGGCAAAGACATCAACCCTTCGCCAGCCAGTAACGCGCTCCCACCCCATTCGTGTGGCCAGACATGCTCAAAACCCCGAGGGACATGTCCTCACCCTTGTTCGCTTCAATGCCACGCTGGTCCCTGTCCACCGTGCGGTTTGGTGGGCCCCGTTCAATCTTGCTTTTGCGGGAAGAACACTTCTCAAAAACTGTGCAGGGAGACAGATTACGAGAATGGCTGGAGCTGTCAGGAGGTTTGTGACGATCTGATGCCGTGTGGGGAGCACATGTGCGAAAAGCTTTGCCACCCTGGTCTCTGCGGTGACTGCGCGGTGACGGTTGATGCCAAATGCTTTTGCGGTCGAGTCGAAAAACAAATGCGGTGCTTCGAGCGTGAAGATCCAGAGCAGTCCTTCGATTCAACGAAGAACGATTGGTTCGAAGCGTCCTTCAACTGCAGCAACCTCTGCGAGCGCAGCTTTGACTGCGGGATTCACAAATGCTCCAAGGCTTGCCACCCGCAGGATGAACAACCCAACCACTGTCCGTTCTCACCTGACGTGGTTTCCCAATGCCCATGCGGCAAGACTGCGACTGATGAGCTGCTTGCCGACCCAAGATCGTCCTGTCAAGACGCCATCCCGCACTGCGACAAGGCATGCGAAAAGCCTCTTCCTTGTGGCCACCTCTGCAAAGCCAAGTGTCATACAGGCGAGTGTGGTTTCTGTTATGAGATGGTCGACTTGCTCTGCCAATGCGGCCGCACTTCTAGCCGGACAATTTGCCAGCAAGGCGATACTCAGCATCCCATGTGCATGAGAACTTGTCAAGCTACCTTGAGCTGTGGCAGGCACAAGTGTGGAGAGCATTGCTGTGCTGGAGAAAAGAAGGCCGCAGAGAGAGCTGCGGCAAAGAGAAGACACAAGGTTTCCGAGCAGACTCCTGCTATCGAGGCTGAGCATATTTGTATCAAGACTTGCGGTCGACCTCTCAAGTGCGGAAGTCACAACTGCCAGCAGATGTGCCACCGAGGGCCCTGTGGAAGTTGCCCGGAAGCGATCTTCCATGAGATTAGTTGCGACTGTGGTAGGACGGTTCTTCAGCCACCCCAGCCTTGTGGTACTCGTCCCCCCGAGTGTCGATTTGACTGTCTTCGACGACCGGGCTGCGGGCACCCTCCTGTCAGTCACAATTGCCATCCTGACGATGTTTCTTGTCCCAAATGCCCATTCTTGGTCGATAAGTGGTGTGCTTGCGGCAAGGAAAAGCTGCGAAGCCAACCATGCCATCTGCAAGAAGCATATTGCGGACGTCCTTGTGGTAAAGATCTAAAGTGCGGCCTTCACAAGTGCAAGAAGCTCTGTCATCGGGATGGCGAGTGCGAGGATGCAGGAACCTCCACCGGCCATTGTGCGCAGGTTTGTGGAAAGACTAAGCTTTTCTGCGAGCACGCTTGCCAGAAGACCTGCCATGGCCAGACACGTAAGAATCCCGTTCTACACACCATGACGGCTCGCACTAACAAATCAACAGCTTGCAATGAGTCAGCTCCCTGCCCGGGCAAAGTGACGATCGTCTGCCCCTGTGGTTTGCGCAAGCAGGAAGTCAAGTGTCTTGCCAGCAGCTCGAATCCGACGCCCTCTCACCCGGAGATCAAATGTGATGATGAGTGTCTCCGACTTGACCGGAACCGTCGACTTGCCGCCGCCCTCAACATTGATCCATCCACTCATCTCACAGACCACGTGCCCTACTCCGACGCCACGCTCAGCTTGTTCCAGGAGAACAAGTCCTGGGCCGAGACCCAGGAGCGGGAGTTCCGCGTCTTTGCCAGCACGCCCAGCGAAGTGAGGATGAGGTACAAGGCGATGCCTAGCCATCAGCGAGAGTTCCTGCACTCGCTGGCAGCGGACTTTGGACTGGAGAGCAGGAGCGAGGAGCCAGAGCCGCAGCGCTACGTGGTCGTGTACAAGGGCCCGCGGTTCGTATCCGCCCCCACAAAGACGCTCGCGCAATGCGTCAAGATCCGGGCGAAGCAGGCAGCCGAAGCCGCCGCTGCCGAGGAGGCTTCCCGGCCTCCTAGCCCGCCAGTACTGGTTCAGGAGCCTTTCAATGCATTTTTGCTCACGTCCCCTCGGTTTGGCCTCACCATTGACGAAATCAAGTCCGGACTGGAAGCAGATCTCGCTAGCCAACCGTCCCTGCAGTTCAAAATTGAGTTCCTCACGGCTACTGACGAGGTCCTCATGAGGGCAACGGCGAACTATTCCGCCTTCCTCACGCCCCCGGCCATGGAGCAGGCCCTAACCAGCCTCAAGGCCCGAATCGCGGCCACGCTAGGCCAGCGCGAGCTGGCAGCATCCGTCCTGCTGTGCCACGTGGACGGCAACGACCAGATCTCCCGGAAGGAGAACATCTCCCAGCACAGCGCGTCCGGGTGGAGCGCCGTGGCCGGCAGGGCGGCCTCGCGGAAGACGTCGCCGTTGCCGGAGGATGCGGCTGCAAAGAGCTCCGGGAGGAAGTTGCTCGGGTTGAAGAAGAAGAGGGTCGGAAAGGAACAGGACAAGCCTTGGTCTGCGCTTGGTGGCGACGTTGAGTGTTAATGTAAACTTGATGGCCCTGTGGCCCTGATCTCTTCTGATAGTTTACCATTATCACACCACGACACGATGAGATCCACTTTGACTTGAGAGCGGGTGTTGTGCAATGAATTCATCGTAGGATATTCACGAGTATTGTGTAGCTGGAAATTATCAGTCATCACCTAAATTTAGTATGCTCGCCGAGGCGTCAAGCCCTGGTCTTGGTTGATCATCGTGTTGAGAGGCGGACTGAGGCGATGTGAACGAGTCACAGGCACAGAACAAGCGGGATGTCACGTAGAAGCATTCACGAGACAAGAGCGAAAACCAAACGGGCTTATGTACTTTATTTTGCCAAATCTAGTCATAACAGTCTTTGTACAGCCCTGAAGGGGCATGCTCGTCACGTCAATATGTCATCTCGAATGGGTATCAATCATACTGGGAGGGTCTGTATGTGCAGGTGTTCTGGCCGTTCCCAACCCCCAACGTCGTGGTCAATGCCTTGAAGCGCTGCGTCGCCTTACGTGCCACGATTACCGTCTTGTCAGCGCCTTTTCTCAGACACTCCGTCAGCCGTGACGTCGACCAGGAAATCTGCAATGGCCTCGAAGTAGCCTTCTTCTATCACGCTAGAGTTGTGGTCGCCCCCGGGCAAGGGCTTCCATCGCTTGTCCGGGGTGGTGGCGATTTCATAGAGCTGCCGCATGTGGGTTGGCCTAAGATTGCATCAGTACGTGTCAAGGCCTCGGATACGCAAGAACAAGAAGGTATTGCAGTCTGAGGTGTTCAGTTTGAGATATAGGTTTCTAATCAGGACCACGTGGGTTCAGATTTTGTGGGTGATGCATTGATCATCATAGAAGTCAGGAAGAAAAAGAACAAGAACATTAGTAAAAAAGGACTTACGGTACAATTTCGTCCTGTAGACCGCTGAGGAAGAGTATAGGAACCTTCTTAATGGTTGGTAGGACAGACTCGCTGGCCCAGACCTGGTGACACAGCAGAGTAAAGTACTTGGCCGGGGGAAGAACCGAAGGAATGAGCTTCCTCATGGACAGGAACGTATTCTCAAGAATCAGGCCGGCGATGTCACCAGCATCCTGGTTCTTGGAAACGAGCTTGATGCTCACCGCACCACCCAAGCTTTGGCCATAGACGATGTACTTATGATCACGCGTCTCGGCGCGCTGGCGGAGATAGTCCAGGCCAGTCTGAGCATCGATGTTCAGACCAGACTCGTCCGGCTCACCAGTGGAAGCGCCATATCCTCTGTACTCAAGCATGAGAATGTTACATCCTGTGAAGTTGACAAGCATGCGCGCAATGGGCAGTCGATGCCCAATGTTGCCAGCATTGCCGTGGAACATCAGGATGGTCACGTTGGAATTGCGGCCGCCGCGCGGCCCGCGGATGTAGAACGCGGACAACTTCTCGCCATCATCGGTGGGGATGACAAGCTCTTCGAAATCCTTGATGTGGAACTGTGACGGTCGTGGGACGTCAGTTCGGGAATTCGGGGGCATATGCGAAGGGTAAATTAGAGCTCTGGAGAAGCAAAAAAAGTTAGCTATTTATTGGAGCTCAGATTGTGGAGACGGGTCTCCGTAGATCAGATGGTTATCAGGGATCAATGATTGGGGTTTTGGGGTTGGCGCCAGGGCGATAACGCACTTTTGCTTGAAATAGAGCAGAGAGGTGAGGACGGCAGCGACACCCTATCGTGCAATGTAACGTTAGCATTTGTTCCTGATCAAGCTGGGGCTCGTTTCTTTTTCCTTCTTCTTCTTTTTCCCCTTGTTTTAATTTTGAGTCAACCAGTCTAGGCCCCGATCGTGCCTGGGCAATGGGCGGCCTGGCGGTTCCACGGTACCCAGAAAGGAGTATCGCTCAAAGCGCGGCATCGCAGCTCTGGGTTCGAAGCAATTCGGGAAGTCTTACCGTCGAAGCGACTGCCGGCAGACGCATGTAGGAAGCGGCGGAGCTCAGGAGCGAGGCGGTCTGCTCCCAGTAGGTCGTAAAAGTCGAAGGAGGGGAGCTGGAACTCGACATGGCTGCGCGAGGAGGTGTCCCCATGAACTCGGACGCACGCTGGAAAGGGGGAGTGGACGGGAGGTGGCCAGCCGAACGATGGAATCCTTAGCAGCTGTTGGATATATAAGGAAGAGGACACCGGGCGGAGCGGATAGCGCCAAAGGCCAAAGCGACAAACGGTCTAAGGTAGTTTAGCTCTCGGGAGACGGCTAGACGAGCTCGGCGAAGCAGGATGGTGCGCCTTGTTTGGATGCGAAGGGTGGTGCGGTGAGGGCGAGTGCGAGGATGTCCCCTTGTTCGTTTGTCGTCTCTCAAGCGGCCCCGGTCGCCTCTTCTGGGCCGTCAAGCTGGTGATGATCAATCGCACGGATCAATGCTGACAGGTGAGGGTCAGCGCTGTGCTGCAACCTCTGGCAGCGCGGGTCGAAGCCAAGAATACCGTCTCGCCCCTATTGCAGCTGCAGAGTGGGATCCGGTCGACCTTGTCGGGAGAAGCTGCCGAAATCTGGTCTGATGGCAAAAGAATCAGGGCTGGAACCAGCTCACCCGAGCCGGGCTTGGGGATGGTAGTGGGGACGATGGTTTGCCCCCCTTCCCCCTTTGTATCAGGTGGTGTCTTTCCAGAAATGGCCGAGGCTACCATGCCCTTGGGTATTTACGAACAGCGGTCGGCGGTGCATAAGTGCAATTATAACAGCGACCGGGCCAGGAGCCGTAGTAAATTGGACTCTGAGAATTCTATGGACTGGAACTATCTTTTGATGGTGATAACATAAAACGTGCAATGCGTGTATGCTTTTGTTTGGTGCGGCGAAAGCTGCAAGCCCACTGGTACCTTACCGTGCCTGACACTACTATAATAAGGTACCTTACCTAGGACACCTTGCCTAGGACACCTTACCTTAGGCATTTATTAGACTAACTCCGATTCATCACTAGCTACTTCAGGTACCTACCAGGCAGTTGATGGGCCCTTCAGGGGCCAATGCTCACCCCTAGGTATTCTCAGGTACCTTACCTTGCCTGAGATTGGTACCCAAGTGCGCAGAGGGGCATCTCCTAACGGTATTGACGGCCCAGTCCTGTGCTGCGCTCCGCTTCTTGTGCTTTTTGTATCTGTTGCGCCTTTTCACCAGACCAGCATGCTGCGGTCAAGCATCGTCATGGTTCCAGATCCATTCTGATCTGCCACATGCAAGACATGCCGCGCTCTATCGGCTAGACACTTCTGCTCTGGAAGCCTCCTATCGGTGGCTGCGAGAGAGGCTGGATGCGCACTGCGAGTCTCAGCCCGGGGCTCATCCAACCTGGCACCGCAGTTGAAAGGCGATGCGCAACGGACCCTCCACTCTGCCACGGGCGTGGCCACGATCTTGCGCAGCATTGAAGTTTGCCAATCCGATTCTCGGCAGTATGCCTTTGGTAAACATGAGAGTTGACTATCATATATGTAGCCTAGCTTGGGTGAAAATATTCCCCAAACGTGTTCCAAGGTAGGCAAGGAAAGGGATCGTTGAAGTAGCTAGTGAAAAAGTCTATATGCAAGATATGCACCCACTGGTCTTGAATTGCTGCTTAAGAGCTTTGCATTTTCCACCGGTGTCTCAACATACCGCGGTCTGTTGGGGAGCCGGGCCTTCTCATGACGCCTCAAGATTTGCTCTGCGATACGAGCTGCGCCTGGAAAGCTTGTACTATCAAATCATAATGAGTCAAAGTCTCTCAAAAGTCTAAGAGCCAGATCGTCTTCCGTGCATCTCCGGATTTCCCTTGAAGGGCCTGATGCAGTCTCTGCGCCATGTCATCATGTATGCGCCATCTCTTATCAAGCAGTTCATCAGAAACCTGGGGGCACATGATCAAGGCCGATGCCACTCGGAATATCCTGGAAGAAGACTCATCTGCCCGCAATGTCACAAAATTGCTGCCATGATGACGCAGACGCGGCAGGCAACATTCGCTCACTCCTAGGCTGATGAGTTGGCAAAGCAGATGCATAGCGCACTGGAAATCAGCGGTGAGCGTGGAGCAGATAGGCTTTGACTCAACGATCAGAGACATATCTCCAACCCTCCTCGAATTTGGTTTTGTATCATCTGCAGCCAATGTGAAAGGTTGCCGAAAGGGAGGGTTGAGCCAGGAGAAGTTGGTGCACATTCTGTCCCCTCTATTACTACACAACACCGCGGCTTTGCAGACGTCTAATCATGTTCTGGTAGCAATATCCTACAGTAGTCTGTCTCATACGGCAACCACCAAAGCAGCGATGCCGAATCGAAAGATGATTGAGACAAGCATGTCCAGAATGCGCAGACCAAACACTTGGCCCAGGCTCAGGATGATCCTGAGCTCGCAAGTGGCCAATTCAGCAGCCAGTTGCCTAAAATGGCAACAGGCTATGGCCTGACAGGGAACACGAGCCTAGCGCTGTTGGCTCTTGGAGCCGGGTGAACCAAAAACCCCATGGGAGTGCGTGCTTGCACAGTATGATGCCGCGGGATGCCGCGGGTGATACAGTCATCTTACATGGTACCAAACAGAAATAAGCAACACGCCAAGTATACGACGAGAGAAGCTAAGGGCGAGGGACTCGGAACGGTCACCTATTCATGTTAGGTGGGCATTGCGCGATAGCAGCAAGGACCCCAAATTGCACCAACATTCAGCTGGGAGACAGCTGAACGGATCCGGCGCACTCGAGTTGCCTTTGAACACACCATCAGATAAAACCGAACCAGGAATCTCTGGGAAAGCCTTGGGTCGAAGTCTTGGGCCAACGGGAGCTCTGAATTGGGGCGGGGCTTGGCGGTCGCATTATCGGCCGTGTGATCGCGCGCGTTTGCTGCCAGAGACTGCTCATCTTTCGATAAAACGAATCACGGCTCGGGCGCAGGCTTGGGGGCGGGGAAGATGCCCATGCTCCCCAGTGATCTGCTGCTATTTTCATGCTCCAGGGAATGTCGTTTATTGGGACCTGCATGACAGTATGACGTTCCAGAAAGTCGCATCTCCCAGATGCGGCCTGGCCAAGCCCCTGGCTGCTGGCCCTACGCTTCCGCTCGGGAGACACGGAGGGTCGGACAGGGTTCTGGCTACACTGCTGGGACGGCCGATGAGACAGAGCAGCCAACGAATGAGCCAAGTCCCGCAAGTCCAACAAAGGGAAAACGAGCCCTGTCCAGAACATTAGGCCGTGTCTCGGTCTGCACTTAACACAATGCCACATAATACTTCCCTATATGCGCTCTCCGCACATTCCTACCCTCGTGAACGGCCTTCGGCCGACATCATTCCCCCAGGAATGGAGTCTGAAACATGAAAGCAGCCCCTTCCATGCTTGTTGCGGCTGTGGAGGGGCTGATTGTCACCATCAATCGGGCGCTCGTCGCCCACAACGGCAAGGCACTTCACACATGCACCCCCGGCGCTAGGCATGCCAATCGCTCTGGTGCTGAACCCCCGGGCTGGGTCGTGATGGAGGGATTGACCAACGAAAGCCTTGGAGGCGCTGCCCAACAAGGATTGGGCTCCTGTTCTCCTGGAAGAAAGATTGACCAGCCGTAATTGGACTTCCTGGAGCGCGAATCCATCAAGACCCACGCTTGGGATTGGAGACGGTTGGTTTTGGGTTGTTCCCCTTTTAGCGTACCGGTGCGAAGGGTAGGTTCCTGCGATGTGAATGGACGCGAGAGCATGATGCATTACCCCCAAAGTCTACTCCGTATGCAAGCAGTAAACGCGCGTCACCATCATTGTGGGTGACGGATGGACTGCCCCTGCAGCGAGATCAATCTGGGAAGCGCTGTTCCTGGATGGTGTAGCCATTGAGACGTAGCCATCCTTTGACTTGCTTCTTTGACAGGCAGTCCACTTGATTTGGAGACAAAGGCGCCATGCTTATGCAACGCCACACAAGAACGAATTGCTTGTGCTGGGGCGAACCAACGCAGGGTTATCCCTCAGCGCCGGCTGGAAGGGATGCTGATCGGGAGATCCCTTCGCAGTCGAATGCGGTTCGAAACGCCTGCATCCTGGTCTGAGGGCTCAAACTCGTCCGCAGGACAGCCTCAGATTGATTGGACTGGGGAACCCTGTTGAAGGTGCCCAGCCCACGGTCCTCTTCTGTGTCTCCTTCCACCTCTGAGTTCGTTTTATCGAAACATCCCCTCAGTTTTGCGCCATTATAGTATTTTCCTTACTTTTTCTCCCCTTCTTCCATGCTTTGTTGGTGATAGTCGCTGGAATCCCCTCTTTTGGGCAGCATCAGCTGGACTTCTGGTCCAGGTGAACATCGATATTCCCAGGAGTAGTAGGAGTTGGCGCAAACCTTAAGGACGCTACTGTTGCTATGGTCACGCCTCCTGACAGTCTGAGACGCTGTTCAGGTGACGCCCCTGGCAAGGGTATCGCGTCGCAGCAGCCAATCAAGTCGTGGATTTGAGGGGAGGAGCCCGGCAACATGGGGTCTTTCCGAACCGGCGATGACGGACGAGCAAGAGGGGCGTGGCTGCAGGAGAGCGTCGACACTTCGATACGCGCTTTGGTTCAGTTTAACCACTAGATGTAGGAAGACTGACCAGCGGCTTCGCTCCGGTATGTGATAGAACGTTGGGCAGTACGAGCAAGTGACAGCCAAGGTGGGGATGAGGAGGAGGACGTTCTGAGGACATGATTTTCTCGAACGCACCTAAAAAAGGGTAAGGCATCTTAGCTTGGGTAGGCGCCCCCATTTGGCGCCTGTTCCTACCGTTAGGTACCTTACCGGGCGACCCAGAACGACCGCATTTAGCAAGGACCAACGTTACCAGGGAGCTGCCTTAGAGGGAGAGAGAAAAAAAAAAGCAGAAAAAAAAGCGAAGAAAAAAAACCGTACCAGTCCCGTCGGTACCTTATCAGATGCCCAACCGTCAGTCAACATCAACAGCCCGTCGACGAAGCAGGTTTCAGCATCTCGCCCACAGGCCCCCCTTGTCTGGCTGCCCATCATCATCATTCGCACGCGCGCGCCGTCAGTCAGTCAGTCAGTCACCCACCCCCAAAACACGACACGCGGGTACGGAGTGTCAGAGTGTTGCAATCTGTAATCTCCCCCAAAACCCATAATAAGCAACCATCATCCTCCTTGGGTCCCCTGACCCCGGCTCCTCCTTGGACGCCCTGTCTCAAAAGAAAGAAGAAAAACCCACCCAGCTCGCTTCACCCTTCCTTCGATCCTTGCCTTTTCTTATCCCACCTGACCTACCCGGACGACGGCGCTGGACTTACAATACGGTATCCCGCTGCGCTAGACGCTGCCGCCCCTCCATCATCTTTTCCCCCTCCGGTCTCTTGATTCAGAGACTCCAACTCGACTTTTCCATACCTAAGGTATCTTGCCTTGCCTCGCCTTACATACCAGACTTCACCCTCTCGCCTCGACATTCGGACCCCGACGACAAAAGACAATAGCGGACCCCTTCTCGCCTCGACCCAACCTCCGGTCTGACACGCATTCCTCCCCACGCAGCCCCGGAACAAGCCCTAACCAAACCTGGGCTGCGCTTCGCTGGCTTGCATCGTCCGCCACCCTCAAACCGTCCAGTCAGGACGACGCTCGCTACTTTCTGTCGAATAGCATCGCACCGCTGAGCCCTCGTCGCTCCTCCGTCCACTCACCAAG
This sequence comes from Paramyrothecium sp. XJ0827, assembly GCA_020881915.1. NCBI lineage: Eukaryota > Fungi > Ascomycota > Sordariomycetes > Hypocreales > Stachybotryaceae > Paramyrothecium > Paramyrothecium sp. XJ0827. Next base: position 4,747,283 of record JAJFPB010000001.1, on the reverse strand, counting down.
CACCGCCCTCAGCCATCTCATCAAAAAGCAAGAGTGAAGAAAAAAACAATTTTCGTCGTCCTCCGTTAAATACCGCGGACCACTCAGAAATCACCTCGGGCCCAGCAACCCCAGGACAACGACAACAACAGCGCCCAATCACCGACAACCTCAGTGTCGCCAGCAATCATGGTTTCCTTCCAGTGTGAGGTAATGCATTCCCATTCCCCTTCGATCTCCTTGACTCTGCTGCGTCCTTCCCCCGTCCCGTCCCGCTCCCACCCTCAAAACACAGGACACACCCCCCTCCTCCCTCCGCAGTTCCTCCCACCACCTCCAGCCCCAGAGCGCATACCATCGATATTAAAGCCTGACATCACACCCAACACACTATTTATCATATCCCCCCTACACAGGGATCCCTTCTCTCCCACATGTCTGCTGATCTTCCGGCCCACTTCTCTGTCGCTCTCCCATCTCTCCATACTTTATTCACTCCCCATCTCCCTCCCCGCGACCGAGATCTGCTCCAGCACCATCTCGCCGACCGGCCATTGCCTTGTTGCTTCGACCATCATAATCTAACACTTGCGATTCCAGGGCTGTGGTGACGTTCTCACCAAGAAGAAGCTTGATCCGCACCGAAATCGTTGCCGAGGAGCCACATTCACGTGCATTGATTGTATGGTGCACTTTCCCGGCTTCGAGTATCGTACACACACGGTATGTTCCAATCCGGACCGACAGATTCTGGCTTTGAGTACACGCGGCTGACATGGACACAGAGCTGTATGACCGAGGACCAGAAATACCAAGGAGCGCTATACAAAGACAAGAGCAAGAAGCAGAAGAACAACAACAGTAACAACAACAACAACAACAACACCAAGCCTGTGGAACAGCCACAGCCACAGGTCGTCGAGGAACCCAAGACAATGCATCAACAAGCCTACGTTGAAGACGTTGGCGAAGACAGGGCATACGAGTCTGGCTGGGACGCCTACGAGGGACACACAGACGACGAGAAATCACCGGCTGAGCCACTGCCAGAGGCTCCGACCCCACCTTCCGCTGCCGCCATGGACGACGATCACGTCAATGTTTTCGATTTCCTTGTCGCGACCGGGCAGACACCTAATGCTTCCAATCTCCATCTGCCTCAGGAAAAAGAGGTTGTCGAGGAGAGCCACAGCACATCTCTGGTTCGCTATGAGTACAGCGCTGAAGAGTACCTCGACGCCACGACCCTAATGGAAGACGATGACGATGAACCGCTTGTTGAATACGGAACTGGGCCAGTGCCGAATGGTGACTTTGTCACTCCCCTCAGCAAGACCGAGCGAAGGAAGACCAAGGACAGTGAAGTCAAGAAGGACAAGAAACGGAAGCGCCTGCACGTCGACATTCCTGGCGACCATCCCATGACCGACGCTCCTCCTGTGCTTCACTCTGGACTCACCGGTGGCCTCAACAAGCTCATGCGACCTGTCCTGCCGCCCTCCCCCGATTACTCTGGCGGCGACAATTGCGAGCCGTCGCCTGCTAGCCCATTGAAGAAGACCAAGTCGAAGCACACCAAGAACGGCCAAATCTCCAACAGCCTCTTCGGTATGCTCTCCGGCACCTCCAAGGTGAAGGCAAAGACAAAGACAAAGAAATCATCAAAGTCTTCCAAGAAGAGCTCCTCCCGACACAAGGAAGACAAGCAACCCAAGCTGATCGAGTACCGGCCTCACTCCAAGGACGGCAAGTCCGCGCCCGGTGAGGGACAGATGATTGTATACAAACCTCGTGGCGATGTCTTCCTCAGCTTTGTGAACAAGGGCCCAGAGAGCGAACGCGGCTGCAGCATGAACAAGGCGCTGAAGCGCTTTCACCGCGAGCGGCAGGCGGCAGGCTCTACTGTGGCCAAGGGCAAGGAGGAAAAGGAACTTTTCAAGTCCCTGCGGTTGCGTCGCAATGATCGCGGCGAGATCGTCATATTCTCGGACTCGATTGATCTGGCCGACGTCCTATGATCACGTTGCTACATTAAAAGGATGGGTGCAGTTCGGAGTTTTCATGGTGAGGGAGTGACTTACCTTTCTATTTTGTTCGAATTTGGGCATGGGGCATTGGATACTACTTGATACCACGCTGGATTGACCACCGAGGATGGTGCTGTCGATCCACAACACATTTTCTTATGGGGTTGGAATAGACGGACGCAAGGTGCCATCGAACGCGACGAAGCTCCAGGCTGGGCTTGTAGCTGTGATGGCAATGTTTTACGTTACGGGAGGCATTGTCCTCCCTTTCCCGACTACAGAAGCGAAGTGCCGGATAGATACTGGTTTGATTTCTCTTTCCTGTCGAATTGTTTGCCTCGGAGGTAGCATTTTGGGCAGACGAGGTGGTAATGGCTGTTGACGAGCGCTACCGGAGAGTGTCTGATCTTCATTGTCTATCTATTATCTCATTTCGATTTTATCTGCATACATATGTCATATTCTCGCCGCTCGAAGCTCATTTCTCTCTTGTGTTGTGACGTTTCGTTTGCCCTAGGAGAATTTCGCGGGAAGAAGTTACCGGGGAATTTTGTTGTGTTACATTATCAGCCTATACAATGCGTAATGGAAGGATGTGCTGCACCATGGCCTCGCGTCGGCACAACGGGCACTCCGGCTTCTCCTTGACCCAGTCACCTATGCATTCCCAGCAGAAGACGTGGCCACACTGGGTAGCTGCCGGATCCTTTAGCTCTTCCAGACAAAGTGTGCACTTTCTTTGTTGGCTCCCTTTTATGTAGGACATGACCTTGTCGTCGCCCAAGAAGAACCGCGGCGTGCTGGCGACAGGCGTGTGGGTGGCTGCCGAGAGGTCGACCTTGCTAGCCTGTAGCCCCTGCCCGCCGAGGCCAGACAGCAACAGGTCATTATTTGGCGCGTAGGAATTGTCGTGATCCAGAGACACGTTGGGAGGGGCAGAGGTCAAGAACGGTGCCCGTTCGCGAAGGGCTTCGGCCGAGGATGCGAGGGTGGAGCGGACGTGCAAGTATGCCTGGACGCCCAGCTGCACGACGAGCAGGACGCCAAGAAGTTCGTAGCCGGCGCGGTCGGGCGTGTCGGGCACGGTACGGGTGAAGACGTAGCGCAGGGACAGTACGCGCTTCGTGAGTTCGTAGTAGGTGCCGCCGAAGTAGAAGAGGGCGAGGGTCAGGGCCTGGAAGGGCGCGGCGGACGTCACGGAGGACAGATTCCGGTCGAGGTAGCCCCAGAGGCGGGCCTCCCACCCGGCCGAGCGGCCCTTCTGGCGGAGTGTGGCGAGGCGGCGCTCGAGGAGCTTGCGCAGGCGGGCCCGTAGGCCGGGCAGCAGGCGCGCGGCGAGGTATGGGAGGACGACAGAGCCGGCGACGTAGCCGGCTCGGGCGCGCAGGGCGGGGAGGCGGCCGCGGTCGGAGACGTCGACCTGGACGAGGTCGCAGTACTCCTCGCCCAGGGTGCGGTTGCCGGGCAGGGTGGTCAGGGCGAAGTAGAGCAGGGCGGCGAGGGAGTGCAGCTCCGGGCCGAGGGTGTGGGCGCTGCGGGCGCCGAGGATGCGGCGGAGGACGTCGGTGAGGGCGTTTGCGAGGTGGCCGGTGAAGTAGGCATCTTTCTGGTGGGCGCGGATGATGTCGGGTGCCGCAGCGAAGGGGTACGGAGAGAGAGAGGAAGAGGGCGAAGGTTGGGGGTGCGCAGCGGTCGTCGTTGTCGTCGTGGAGGTAGAGATGGAGGTCATTGTCGGCGAGGGATGGCGGCGCAACGAGGCGCAAGGCCTACGTTGAGCGCGACCAGGAGTGTGAGATCGGGTCGATCGGAGGAATCGTATTGAACAATTTTATGTGGAAGCCAGGCTGGTTTGGCGTGATGCAGCGTATGGTTGTTGCTGGGAATTGGAAGACGTTGTGGATGTAAGAGAGTTTGGGGAAGTGAGCTGCGTGCATCTGCATCTGGGGAAAACGGACCTGGACCTGGACCTCGGGACAACCTTTAGTGCCCCCATCCCATGCGGTGTGAGAAAGAGTATAAACGGGACCTGGTAACCGAGCCTTGTAGTGGGCTGGCGTCAGTAATCGCACGCAACCAGCTATGGCAAGGTTGGAATTACTCAACCAGTACGCCTAATCGCCCATAAATCGAATTTTTAGCAAAGTAAGATTGTATTTTTACGGTTCGTGCTAGAAGTAATTGATTTCTGCTTCGTATATTTCATTCTACATGTTGCGTGAAAGGGATGGCTACGGAATCGAGAGGCCTTTCACATGGTCAACCTGTAAATTACCTACTACGAACACGCCGCAGCGGTACTCGTGGCTGTGGTGGCTTTACCGTCAAAGACGTTTGGGCTCCCCCCCCCTGGTCGGGACCCCGGCCGCCGAGTGTGTCCGCCTCCTTATCTGACGGCATTGCGTCCCTTGGGAAAACCACCCCTGAAATAAATTTAGAGACCCACGCAAGCCGAGAGAATCTAAAGGAGCGAGTGAAGTGACTACGCGGCCATTCCAACCGCCATGCGCATCTGGCCAGCTTGACCACACAGCTCGCGATTGAGGACACATCCGACTCCTCCTCCCCGAAGGCCTGCCGGCGCAACTTGAATTTCGACGGCCTGCTGCTGACTGGCGCCGCCCATTGCTACTACGTCTTGATGACACTGTCTCGTCGCCATCATGGACGGTGATCCTGCGGTCGAGCCGGCGCTCGACGGCTTCAGCGTGGCCTTTCCCCTGCCGTACCGGGTCGGCTTCATCGTGACGCTCGGTATGCTCGATTCATCCCGTCTGCCCGTTGGCCGTCTCCTCTGCTCACACTGCGTTTTCTAGCCGTCTGGGGCTGGGGCATGAACCTGCACCACCTACACCTCATGAAGATCGACGTCCCCTCCCTGATACGATACCCCGGGCGACCCTCGCCGCAACACCTGCCGCACCACTACTCGACGTACCGGCTCGCGACGGTTCTCTCCGGCCTGTTCGCCGTCTCCATCACCCTCTTCTGGCTGCTCACCTGGGGCAAGCCCTCGCGCGTCGTCGCCTACGACTGGCTGCCCATGACCTACCTCGTCGCCTTCCTCGCCATCTTCTTCATACCGCTGCGCGACCTGCCCAGCGCCGGCCGCCGCCGCCTCATGGCCATGATGCGTCGCGTCATCATCGGCGGCATCGCGGAGGCGCAGGACGGCAAGTTCGGCGACGTCCTGCTTGCGGACGTGCTGACCTCCTACGCCAAGGTCTGCGGCGACCTGTACGTCAGCATCTGCATGTTTCTCACGCCCGGCTCGTCGTCGACGGGCCGGCCTGACCGAAACTGCGGCGGCATCGTCGTTGTGCCATTGCTCATGGCGCTGCCGAGCTTGATCCGTTTCCGGCAGTGCATCATCGAGTACCTCCGCGTGCGACGGGCGCCGTACAAGGAGTCCACGGGCTGGGGCGGCCAGCACCTCGCCAACGCGCTCAAGTACTCGACGGCGTTCCCCGTCATCATCACCAGCTCGCTGCAGCGCAACATTGAGAACGCCGAGGTGAAGGCTGCGCTGAACAAGCTCTGGCTGGTCGCGGTACTGATCAACTCACTGTACTCGTTCTACTGGGACGTCGCAAAGGATTGGGACCTGACGCTGTTCGCCGGCAGCAAGGAGCGCGCGGCGTCTCATCGCGCCTGGGGTCTTAGGGACCGCCTGATATTCCGTCCGATCAACCTTTACTACGTGGTCATCGGCCTGGACCTGATGCTGCGCTGCACGTGGTCCATGAAGCTGAGCCAGCACCTCGACAAGTTCAGCGACTTTGAGAGCGGCATCTTCTTGATAGAGTTCCTCGAGGTTTTCCGGCGTTGGGTGTGGATTTTCCTGCGGGTCGAGACGGAGTGGATCAGGAGCACGCCGACGGGGCTCGGGGCCGACGACATTCTTATGAGCGAGCTTTTGGGCAAGGACGATTCGGACGATGATTAGGAGCATCGCAATCACATTCACGATCACAATCACAATCACGGGCAGACGCATGTCGGCGAGGGCTCGCGCCCGGCGTTTGGTATTTGGCATCCGCATGCCGGGAAAGCGGCGGACGGTCTCATAGACGGGGCGTTTTACGATGTGGCCAAACGGCCCAGGGCGCCAAACAGGATTTTGTTGTCATTTTTTACAGCAACTATACTATAATTAAAATGTATTTGATCGGCAATTGCTTGGTCGCATCCTGGCATACATGAGCAGCACTCTTTCGTGTGATTGGCACATACCCCCCACACATGATCTTTGCCTGATCGTCGCAATTACATCCATCCTTCTGGCATGCTGACACCCATCCCCACACGAGCAGTGGGTAGGACTTAAGAAAGTATCGTCAGGAAGGCGAGGTCATGCGCAAGGTGGTGAGTGGAGCGTACGGAAATCACGAAACATACCCGCCTCGTGTGGTGCATGCCAAATGGTGCAGCAGCGTGCTAGGATCTATCCTGCAGTCATTGCTTTTTCGGTGCGGCGCCCGTCAATAGCACAGAAACGCCCCCCCTTCTAGAACAAACAATAGCCTGGACAATACAGCAACCCATCCATCATGGCAATGGCATCCCTTCGCACCGCCGGCCGGCCAGCACGGCCTCCATCCCCGCGGGGAGATTTCGCGTGGGCGAGCCAACCCCATCAAAGGCCTGACGGGAGGCCGGCAAATGTAGGGCAGCGGTTGGTGAATGTGTGGTTCTCGTGGTCGCTGCTCATTGACAGGCAGCATCTTACATTGTCTGACAATAGCATGGCACAGCCCGTCTTTACTCTCCACGAATGGCGGTCGGCGGGCACCATTCACGGCATCCAGGACTTGCCCGCTCGGGTCCTTTTCTCATGACCGCCTTATCTCTTCCTCCCTCTCCCTCCCTTCTGTTTTCCAGTAGAAAAATGGTGCGATGCCCGCTATTGATGCAAATCCAGGGTTCTTTTGCATTCGTCACGTATGTACAGGAACTCACCTGAAATCCGCTTCAGCTGGGCAGAGGTTCGCGCGCGCAAAAGCAAACACACAAGGCACTTACACACGCACACACACATACATACACAGCTGAAGGTGACATGGTCTCGCACACAGCGGCAGCACCACCTCGTGCCATGACACCGTCCCGACCACTCGCGTCCACGACGGTTTGCTTCACAGACGAAACGCAGCGAGTGATGGGGGAGCACGGCGCCGATTGACGGTTTCATCGTTGCCTGCGGCAGAAAACGGTGGGCGACGCTTCGACTTGTTCTTCTTCGTATCCTCCCTCTCCTTCCTCTCCTGGCCCTCCTCCTCGTACATCACCTGTAACCGTCAGGCATTCTTCAGGTGCCTGCAAGATCTGGCGAGCTTGGCCAACCCGCGGTCAACGCTGGACGTGGCCGGGCGCACTCCGTAGCGGCCCTCCTCTGGCGACGGCAGCAGCAGAAGAGGTTCCCTTATCACTCAACCAGTGCAGCGGGCCGCCAAGCAAGAAGTCGTCGCTGCTTACGTTGGTCCAGATGGATCTGGTGCATAGACTAAGTGCAGATGCTGCCGAATCGGGCCACCCTCTTCAGCCCCCAACCCCAGAAGAGGCTGAGAAGTACGCCCATAAGCCGCTGCCGCCGATACCTTCTTCCAGTTATTTTAGGAGGAAGGATCCGTCCACGAAGGCGGATCCCACGTCACCGGACGAGGATGCCGTTGATCTGGGCGAGTTGCCACTTACACCTAAATGTTTACCTTGGACCATGTCGTCGTCTCCTCGCCGGCATAGCATGTCGCAAACGGTCGGTCCAATGCATCATGCTACAGGTCATCGATCTTCGCAAAAGATCATGCAGATTACAGGTCAACAAGTCGACGCAACGCACAGCGCGCCATACCAGCCGGGCCGCCCTACCTCGACGGCGAGGATGTCTGATTCTGGATGGGCGGCGTTTGGCGGTTCGGCAGCGCTGAGGATGAACTTCCTCGATCAAATAGACGAAACTAACCCAACCCCGCCATCCCTAGAAATTGACCGAGATGGGAGCTCCAAGAGCCACGATTCCTGGGAGCCAGTGTCGCCAGGTTCTGCTCAGCCGGCACCGTGGCTGCCGGACGCGGCGGTGGCAGAAGCTCAGCACGATTCAGACTTCGCAGGCCATGTGCGCTCTGCCTCGTCCGAAAGCGACTCGAAAGTGCGAGACTTGCTCAACTTGCACTCCACCGACTATGAGGTAGCATGGAGCTACCACACCATCGCCGCGGAGCTAGCAGCCCACAAGAGGCCGGCGACAAGCCATGGCGTGGAAGAGACGTCGCGGCAGCCTCCGCCTCCAAAATCAAGACGCTTCACCAGGCTTCTTCACCACTCCTCCTCCTCCCACAAACTGCGCAGCGCGCTGCCCACCATCGTCACATCGCTTGAGCCGCGCCCACTAAGCCGGCAGCCGGAGCGGCCCAGGCCTCGCATCTCCCACATGGGGCCCGTCGGCCACACCCCCGTGACAGCGCCTGACGCGATACAGTCGGCGGTGCCGCAAAGCGCCTTCGACGAGAGCGACTCAGAGGACGACGAGGGCCCCGACCAGAGCCGATGGGGCGCGAGCCCAGCGCTGGTGAAGGACTGGCTTGCGCGCAGGAGCGGAGACGGAGGCGCCAGCGGGAATGCTCCGACGGCGGTTCGGAGCAGCCTGGTGCGGAGGCCCGGAGAGCTGAATAAGCCGAATCTGGTGGCCAAGACGGGCGGGCATGTGAGGGACCTGCTGTCCGGCACCAAGGACAAGACCAAGAACCGTTCGTGACACGGAGCAAATTACACACGGTGAACAATGATGGCAAACGATGGAAGGAACTACACGACAAGATCCTCCTTTTTTCTTTTTTTAACAAGTGCGGATGAACAAACGATCATTTGTTGCTCTATTCACGGAGGCCGGCGGAGGGCTGATTTACACTCATTTTGCTTACCTCTCACCTTGGGATGGTGGGAGTTCCAGATACCAGGCCTGCACTGATGTGCTCTACCACGGGTGTTTTGGCGTTTGACCAGGGTGGTATAGATAATTAGGATGGAGAGGCCGTGCCAGCATATCAATAAGTGCTTGAATGAATTGTCTCTTTTTAGTGTGTGCTTGATCAGAACGATTGCTAAATTCATCTCTCCACGAGTTCCCAGCATCGGGTTGTAGCAAGGCACAGGTACCTGGTTACAGTACTTACAAGGTAGTTGGCATGGCTCGTGTAAGCCATGTAGCACATGTCAATGATGGCAGATCATGATGAGGTCTCACACAACTCAAACGCACATCTGTTGATGCTCCGAGGTGTTCAGTTCCTCTTGCTAGCTCACCACCACTTGTGAAGTAGAAGATGGTTGAGAAATTGTAGATAAAACACGGTTGACGGTTCAAGTATGCCTGCAACATGAGTTCGAGGACCAACACGGCCGGCCCAACGCCACGTTAGAACGCCCCTCCCCCGCCATTGCATTGCATAAAACACTGGAACCCGGGACCTCGGCTGTTCCCGAATGAGGCCCGCCAGAGCGAGACCGACAACCTCCACACTTTCTCTGACCCCCCTTCCTACCTAACCTCCCCCGGTAACCGGAGCCCCATTCACGACCCCGATCGCTTCGGCAAAGGACGATACAGGTCGCATCCCCCCTTTCTTCCCGCTCGGTCCTCGAGAAAGCAGGAGGCCGCGGAGGGGAACAAGCGATCGTGACCCCCAACCCCCCCGGGAGCGTCTAGCGGGACAAGGAAAATGACCGAGGCCGCAACGCAGGAGCCGCTCAGCACCGCGTCCGTCGACAAACTCACCGACTCGGACATCCAGCACGTCAAGGACCTCCTGCAGCACATCTCGTACGACGGCGCCTCGCTGTACTATGATGCCGCGACCATGGCGAACCTGAATGCCATTTCTGCCGTGAGTTTTCTTTCTTTTCGTTTCTACTCTTCTCTTGTTGTTTTCCCTCCCCCCGTTTCGGTTGCCCGCTGAAGGGCCCTGGAGAGGGCTACGCGAGTCATTCCTTTCACTGCCGCCCTCGCGGCTTACACGGATAGCACCCTGTGCACTCTATATCACGATGCCGCCATCTTGATCACTACATCTATCCTAACTTCTCCTGTGAACCCTTTGACTTGAAAGCTCACGCATCTCCGTGGCAAGGCCGCCATCACTAGGCTTCGAGCCTACAAGGCACCCCCTTTCCCGGTATGGGACAAGCTGCCCGCGCGCAAGCGCGCGGCCGTCCTTGTGCTCCTGTATGCCGACCGCTGGGGCGATCTCAGGGTCGTAATCACCATGCGAGCCGCCAGTCTCCGCAGCTTCTCCGGCCACGCAGCCCTTCCTGGAGGCAAGGCTGACAGCGTGGAAGAAACCCCATGTAAGTCGAATTTCCTTGGTATCCGTGCTTCATGTCTGCACCGAGGCCTCCGTCTCTTGCATAGTACCGATGGCCAAAGCTGCCAAGGCTTCCAAAGGCTCCTCGTCATTGAACAAACCCTTATGCTCACAAACCGTAGATCAGATAGCCCGTCGTGAGGCCTACGAGGAGATTGGGCTACCGATGGAGGACTCCCGTATACCCAAACCTTTCCGTATCGAGCAGCTCTGTTATCTGCCTCCATCCTTGGCCCGGACTCACTTGGTCGTCACACCCTGCGTGGCGTTCCTCCATGCAGACCGCAGGTCGCCTGATGAGCCGGCACCCTCTGTCGAGGACACCATGATTCCCCGGCTGGACGCCCGGGAAGTAGCCGCCGTCTTCAGCGCGCCCTTCTACAATTTCTTAAAAGCTACCGACCTCCCGCCACGGCCTGGTGAGGTCCTTCCCCTGGGCAGCTGGTACGACGGTTCGTGGATCAAGTGGCAGGACAAGCCGTGGCGGGTGCACAACTTCTACGTGCCCGTCAACAACCAGCGCGTGTCGAAGCCGCGGCGGAGCAGCGCCCAGGGCAACCTGGCCGAGAAGCTGGAGCAGGAGGAGGAGCGCGAGGGCCGCTTCAAGGTCTGGGGCATGACCGGCAGGCTGCTGGTCGATGCGGCACGCGTTGCGTACGGCGAGGAGCCTGAGATGGAGCACAACGACACATATGGTGACGCGGAAATCATTGCGATAGCCGACGCCCAGGGTCTTTTCAAAGAGGTGGGAGAACAGAAGAAGAGCGAAGAGACTGAGCCAGCAAAGATGTAGATGTGAGCAATCAGGTTCTGGTTGGATTTACTATGGTTCACCGTGCCTGATTCAAACACGGTCTCAATGGTTCATATATATTCTAGAGCATATGTTGATAGATTTCTTGAGAGCAAGATCCTGGAGGCGTCTGCAATGGTTTGGGCTGAGTGCAGCATATAGTCGTGCCCAAGGCTTTTCTGAACCCTGTCCGTCTTTGCAGAATCAGTGGCAAGCATTGTCCTTTGTGGCCGACGTGTCCTTTCCAAATAAGACGTAGCCGACGAAAGCTCCGAGAGACACGGCAATCATAACCCATCCGTTGTATGTCATAAATACGAGCCTCGGGGGCAGTCAGTAGGGTCCTCTCGTGCGTCCCGACTTGGCCTGGTGTGGCGGCTGGGCAATACTCACATGAGCATGAAAGCGTAGAAGTTCTGCAGGGCGTAGAGGGCGGCCTTGATGATGTGGGCACGCTGGGAGGCCTGGGGCTGGTTTTGACCTGAGAAGAGGAAGGGTGTGTTCTCAGTAACGGATTCATGGGCTTAAACAGAAGACCTGGCTTAGCAATTTTGCGCAGGGAGCGAGGACGTCCCAGGAGAAAATGCAGTGGCGTGTCACGAAGCGGAGGGCGAGGGAAAACTCGAAACATGAAGTGAGGATACGGGACCATTCATCAGAAGGTCCATGATACCTTGTGGGCGAAAAGTGCAGGCAAGGGAGGGAAGGGGCAGAATGGCCGGCTTACGGGGAATGGCCTGGAGGCGCTTGGCAATGGCAGCCTCGTAGCTGCGCGAAATGGATCGCAGAGCTTCGTAGCCGACGGCCAGGAGGAGGACCGCGAGGAGGGAGAAGACGAGGGACGTCGTGGATCGGACGTGCCATTGGCGGAAAACAATACACAGGTTGTTCGTGTCCCAGGTGAAGAGCATCTATCCGCCAGCAACGGTCAGTTCAGTCCGGCAGCTCAGGACGTTCACGGTAGCTCGGAGAGCAAAGCGCCGGGGCGGGCTCACGCTCATGCTGCACATGTCGCTCATTCCATCGTTGCCGCCGTGGCCTCCGTGGCTGCTGTGATCGTGGTCCATGTGCGAATGATCCATCGTTGGAGGAGGGTTGGGGGAAATGGGGTCAAGGGAGGGTTTTGGAGACGAGGCAAGTCGAAGAAGAGAAGCCGCCGGGCTTGTATCAATGTGCTTTTGAGAAAGGGAAGAAATCAGGCGTGCGGAGAAGAAGAGAAGCCGGTGTGATGTGAAGTGAAGTATCCAAGAAAGATGCGCAAGTTTACGCTGGTTTCAAGAGTGAGAAAGTGTCTGAGGAGGGAGGGTGGTGAAATGGTCGGACGGCGGTAGGACGATGCTGAGACAGCTCGGACGTGGAACCCCCCTGGCCTGGTAACAGACGCTATTGATAGGCCGAGAGAGCATGTGCTGCGGTGCGTCTCGGGGGTGACTTCCAGGGGTCCATTTGGGGATGGGAGCTCACTTTATCGATAACACATCATCGTCTAGTCCAGGTAAGGTAGCTACAGAGAAATATCTCCCAAGTTCCTCGAGAGGGAAGCGGGGTGGTTCTCCGAGATGGAGGGGCACTTTTCGACGTCCTGGATCCGATGCAAAGAGGACCCGATGTTGCCGGACCGGGCGCTCAAATGACACTGGCCTACCCAGGTGCCATCCCGAGACTACTAGCTAGAGCATTCCATTCCAACGTTGAACCGAAGCTCCCCATTGGTGCTTTTGCAGACTTGTGAAGCTTACATCAACCGAATGCCCGCAACTCGACTTTCAACTCCTCCTCAGCAGGCAGATTGACTCACACAACTCTCTTTCTTTCCACCCTTGAGTAAGATCAAGGACAGAGGGATTATATTCAAAGTACTTTTTAGCATATTCCCAAACTAGCGTCGTTATGCTCGGGCCGCCCGTTAACCTGCCCAAGTGGTGAGTTTACCCGCGCAGCAGCACCCATTGTCGGGTCAGAGCATTTTCACTCACATGCGCCTCTCATTCAACCCCCGGTCTCTAGGCTCGAGGAAAACTCTCATCTCCTGCAGCCGCCCATCAACAACTACTGCGTCTACAATGAGGACTTTAGCGTCATGGTAAGGCCAGCACCAGTCTAGTTTTCGTGAGACCAACCCTCGTTACTGTTTCGGCATGCGAGGTTGTCTCCAGGCCCTCTTGTGCCCACGCATCTCATCTCACTCACACGCGCTCCTTGCCAACGCTCTCTCCAGATCGTCGGCGGACCCAATGCCCGCACCGACTACCACATCAACCAGACACCCGAGTGGTTCTACCAGTACAAGGGCGCCATGATGCTCAAGGTCGTGGACGACGGCGTCTTCCGCGACATCATCATCCGCGAGGGCGACATGTTCCTGTTGCCCGGCAACACCCCGCACAACCCCGTCCGCTTCGCCGGCACCGTCGGCGTCGTCCTCGAGCAGCGCCGGCCCCGCGACTCGCTCGACCGCATGCGCTGGTACTGCTCCGCCTGCCGCGCCGTCGTCCACGAGGCCGCCTTCCACTGCACCGACCTCGGCTCCCAGATCAAGAAGGCCGTCGAGGACTTCAAGAACGACGAGCAGAAGCGCACGTGCGCGAGCTGCGGCCAGCTGGCCGACTGGGCTCCCAAGCCGGGTTCGATACAGGACCCGAACCTGGCTTGAGGTGGATTGCGGCTGGGAGGAGAAACACCTCGGTTGGGAAATCGAATCCTCACGCTCTATGTAGCTCAGCATCTAAGTACATATATATAAATATGTATACAATACACAACGATAATGCACATATGAAAACATGGGCCCTTTTTGTCTTCCACCTTCTCCTTCTCCTCTTCCTCCTCATCTTCTCCTCATCTTGCCGCTGCTTGCTCTTCTACGTCTCGGCAAAAACGTACGACGAAGGCGACTCCTCCACGGGCACCTCGATCTTGCCCTGCTCCACCTCCTCGCCGCCCACCCTGACGCCCGCGCGCATCACGTCGCCGGGCTGCACGGGGCCGACGCCGGCCGGCGTGCCCGTGAGCACGATGTCGCCCGGGTGCAGCGTCATGACCTTGGAGATGTCGCTCAGGATGCGCGGGATCTGGAAGATCATCAGGTTCGTCGAGCCCCGCTGCTTGGTCTCGCCGTTGACCTCGAGGAACAGCTCCACGTCGTGGGGGTCGCGGATCGTGTCCTTGGGGATGACCCGGCTCATGGGCAGGAAGGTGTCAAAGCCCTTGGCAATGTCCCAGGGCAGGCCCTTCTTCTTTGCCTCGTTCTGGACATTGCGCGCCGTCATGTCAATGGCAACGGCATACGCTGGTGGCCGTGTCAGTTACGTGGGGTGTCCTCCCCCTCCTCATCATCATGCTGCGGGAGGGACCCGCGGGAAACACTCACCCTGAATGGCCTCGAGAGCGCCTTGCTTATCGTCCGCGCGAAGGTCCCTTACGACCTTGCCCATGATGAGCGCCAGCTCAACCTCATAGTGCATGTCAACGCCCTTGGGGCGGAGGCACGCGCCCTCGCCGGGTACGACAATGGACGAAGGGGGCTTGAGGAAGAAGAATGGCTGCTTGGGCTTGGTGTTGCTCAGCTCAGCAATGTGGTCTCTGCGCCAATGCGTCAGCCCAGGAACAAAGACAAGCCAATGGGTTGGTACGGGACGGGGACGGGGACGAGAGCAAACCTACGCGTAGTTGCGACCGATGCACACGACCTTGCCCGCCTGCTTGAGCGACGAGCTCTGCGCGGCCATGGTGGCCATGGTTCTCCGAAGGGCAAACATGATGTATGGCGCTGACAAGCTGTGACTTGAGGCTGGCTGGTAACGGCGTGGAAGTAGGTTCGTCTGAGTGACAGCGTTGACCTGCGTAATTACGAGTGCCGTCGCCGAGGATCGGTCGTGTTTTCGGAGCTCGCTGTGGGACGCCGCCCCCCTTTGCTTCAGTTCGGACGGTGCAGTCAGTGCCTACTAAGCTCCCTATGGTTTACTTTACCCCAGTACCTCGGACGCTAATCCCCACAGTTGGCAGCTTCAGCATCCAACCACCGACTCATCGTCGCCCTAGAGGCATCGTGTCTGCTAAAGTATAGACTCATAGATTAGTCTTCATGAGGACTCTGCTTGTATTTCATTTCCGGGAATGTTGTCATTCATCTGCGTCAAATGCTACACTGTCTAATCTTTTTGTAGCTGCGTCGCCATGCTCAAAAATGCCCTTCGTCCCAACCATCCGTCCAGTCATCCAAAGCAAGTCTTACCAGACACCATAAGCTAAGGCTCAATGTATGGGCTGCAAACGCCTGCCCTTGCCATGAAATTCCCTGTGCGCCACAAACAGCTTCCCTGTACTCCATCTCTAGGCTACGTATCGATACGTGGCCGGCGAGTCCTCCTCATCCGGGCGTTCCAAGTACTCTCGTACGATGAGATCCTCTATCCGCTTCTTGATCAGAGAAACGTCGGGCTTGAACCGGCCCGATAGTTGCTCGAGTACTTCATTCACAAGTTGTGTATGCTTGAGTTGCTTCCGCGACCTGCGGTTGTTAATCACGTATCCTCACGTCGTCCGAGCCAGTGAATTTTTTACTTACTTCATGATTCTCACAATGGCAGCATCCACAATGTGGGCTCTGGTCTGCGTGTTCTTCTCCTCGGTCGTCTTTCTCTCTTGTGCATCCTCGACCTTGGACACTGCATTGATAATGGGCGCCTTGATTCGGATCGTCTTGCTCTGGAATGACGCGTTGAAGGTGAACTTGTCACCAGCCTTGACCGATTTGGACGGCGGCTCCTTTGCCAGGACTCGTGATTTGGGTGCAACAGCAATCGCCGTAAGAGTCCTCATAAGATCCTGCGTAGATATGTTTGTCTTGGCTTGAATCTCTTCGAACGTGAGACTCTCTCCGTCTGCAACATCATTGAAGAGAAGGAGCACGACCATGGCAAACGTGGGCACGTTGATCTCGTACCGTCGCTCTCGCGCCAGGGCGCCCGATTTGCCTGGGATGGCAGGGAACGTGCACTTCACATCGGCGCTGCCCGTTGTGCCAATCCATGTCAGCTTGCGCCCGTTACGGTTTGTCAAGTAGAATTGCTCAAAGCTTGCTTGAAGCCGTTTGACGTCGTGGGGGTAGTTGCAGGTCACGCGCGAGCCTTCGCCTATCTGAGCCGAGCGTCCCATCACTTCCGGAGGCCAATAGTTCGTCGTCAACACGTTGATGTTGAGGTCAATCGTCTTGCTGCCGTCGCCCGCCGTCCGGATGTGGTCACGGTAGCCCGCAGTAAGCTCAGAAGAAGTAACCAGGTCCCTGAACATTCCTTCGAATTTCGTGGTGAACTGCTGTCCAAGCTCTTGCTTCATCCTTGAAATGACCTGCTTCTCTACATCGTGGCTTTCTGACTTGCCATGGAGCAGGCGGCGTGCCAGATGTCGTTGGTAGTACGTCTGGAACAGATCTCTGTCGAGGAGATAGCGGATGAGGACAATGGCCCGCTCCAAGATGACATCAACCTCAGCCTCTGTCTTGCCCTTGATACCCCTTTTGAGGTTGTCGTCAATGTAGAGCGAGACATATTCCGAACTTCGGTTGAACAGGTTGATGAACTCGGAGAAGCTCTTTGTGAGTGCGCTCTGGATGATAAGATCCTCCTGGAAGCATTGCGTCCAGAGTGTGTCAAACTTGTCCTTAAGGATAAGGACATCGTCGACCCATTTGATCGCCGCGGCTGTTTGCTGGGCAGCAGGGTTGAGGGCCTTGGGTTTCTCGCCCTCGGCCACCTCTTCCCCTTCGGCCACGCCTACAGAGAAATCTGTGTTCTTAAGCACCTTTTCAATCTCCAAGCCGAGTTCCACGACTCTCTTTTGTAGGATGTCGCGCAGCGCCGCTTTCTTCGAATCAACCCGTGATATCAAGTTGTATAGAATACTCAGATCCTCCAGCTTGTCGTTGTCGATCATCCACTTCAACCCGCTGCCTTCTATAGCAAGAAACTCAGACAGATGGCTCGTGATGAGTTGCTTTTCTATCACATCTGACACTTTGGGAAGGGTATCAAGCTCAATCATCCGTCCACATCGATCTACTTCTTCATCCAGCCGCCTTTGAGTGTGTCGGAGCCACGTGCTGGCATCGGACTCCCGAAGCAGCCGCTCGCATTCTCGGGCGTAAAAGTCTCCGCTGTTGCTCAGAAATCGCGGCTCGAAAACAGTGAGATAGAGCTTTTCGCTCTCCGCTTCGGCTTCCGTCTCATAAAGTGATATGAGCATACTACTACAGCTCCGAATGAGGTTCCTGTCGATGATGTCTCCTTCTCGCTCCATGTCAATCTGATCCAGCATCACCGAGATGAGGATATCAATGACCATATTATCGGTATCCGCGTTGAGGCGAGCGCGCAGGATATGATCTCGAAAGAGCCCAATCGTGGTGGCAAACAGAGGAACACGATCAGGCTCTTGCTGGGTGTAGCCCCGATCCAGGTACATAAGGATGTCGGCCATCATGTTCATGGAGGTGTTGTGGTCTTCCCAGGTATCCTTGAGGCCCTTCAGGAACTTCTCGCCTGTCTGTCTTCTCTCGTTGGCCGACCTTGACGACCTGTCCACGCCGATGTCCACCAGGCTCTTGGTGATCAAGACCTGGATCTTAGGCGTGACATTATCGCCGAACCATTTCTCCTCAAACTCCTTGACGCGGCTGTACAGAACTTCGCCTTTCTTTTTCAGCACAATCTTATAGGCTGCCCGGTATAGCTCTTCGAAGGAAAGTCGACTGCAGCTCTTGTTGTGGATGTCGCGGAAGGCCTGCTGTAGCATTTCCCAGCAGGACTCGAAATCGGCGCCCTCTCCAGGTGCATTCGGCTATGATACATTCCCAGTTAGCTATATCCAACCTTCGGCGGGCGTTTTCGTGGCCAGAAGCAGCAGCTGTCAGCATGAAGTGGTGTAAGATGCCAGCTGGTCACACACTTGCTGGCATGTATATGCCACGCGCATCATGCAACTTCTGCTGTTTCGGTCTTCTCTATGAGCCAAGAAGCTCTGGCCCAAAGTAGAGTTTCGTGGTGCTGAAAGCAAGCAAAAGATAGGACGAACGACCTACACGAACCATGCGCCGGGGCGGGCGGATGCGACCAGCCCTCGCGCCCGCTCCCCCTCGCCCAGAGATCATGGCCCCCCAGCTAACTCTTCTGTGTCTCTTATATGCTGCACGATTTTCGAAGCTCGAGGTATGGGGCTCGTTGCCACTCCGTTTAGAGAATCGGGGAAGAGGGGCGTAGCGGAGGCAGCGCACAAAGAGCTTCGCAAACGGTTGCTGAAAGCAGTTGGGGAGCTATCGTAGGTCGACTAGGGCAAGCCAAGAGGAGAAGATTTCAAGCAGGTTGAGCAACAGTAAAATGCGGGAACAGCTCAAGTTACAATAGCTCAACCTGCTCGCTCCTATTGTCAACTGCAGATGGAGGAGGCAAGGATACCATGGACTGCTAAATACTCGGCAGTCCGACCTGTAAGTGGCGGCGTGCCTCCGGGTATGCTTATCGATAAGGCGGGAACAAAGAAATGAGGGACCATGGTGGGCTTGGCACGGGCAAGAAGAACCTTCTTCCGGCCTCTGCCTGAACGATGCGGTACGTACCTCGCCTCGAGCCTCATCCTCCCACCAAGCACGGTCACGTGCAGCTCGAGCTCCTCGATTTTTCCGAGTGATGCTAGCGCCGCCAAAGTTATCTAGCAGGCGGCCGTACACCGATGCATCGCGTGTGGGGGACTTGAACCGAACAAGAGATACTCAGCACAGCTGAGCTCCACCGTCAACATGAAGCTTGTCAGGTGAGTCGCATCGCCCGGCACGATGCTGCCCGAGTGATATACGGGGATCTGACATTTCCCTGGTTGGCGTATCGTGGACTAACCAACTGCCGCTAGATTCTTGATGAAATGCGCCAACGAGACGGTGACGATTGAACTGAAAAATGGTACGAGCTCGTCGATTCCATTGCTTCAACCTTCCGCCCTCTATCTTTACCTCAAGGCATTGCTCTTCTCTGGGAATTGGCTGCTAATTGTCTCGTAGGCACCATCGTCCACGGCACCATCTCCTCCGTCTCCCCCCAGATGAACACAGCCCTTCGCACCGTCAAGATGACGGCAAGAGGCCAAGAGCCCATCTCCCTGGACACCATGAACATCCGAGGCTCCACCATCCGCTACTTCATCCTCCCCGACTCGCTACCACTTGATACCCTATTAATCGACGACGCGCCCAAGCCAAAGAACAAGGCACGAAAGGAGACCGACCGCGGCGGACGAGGCGGCCGCGGAAGGGGAGGAGGCAGGGGTCGGGGCGGTGGCCGCGGCCGCGGCCGAGGACGGGGCTAACGGGAACACGACTGGGCGGAAATTCTATCAGCAACATGCACGCGTTCCACTTGGCTGGAGGGAGTCGAATGGCCGGCGGCAACCCAGAGGCATCTTGGTGATATCGCAGTGCAATGGAAATATGGCGTTCGGGGGAGGTGCTCGGCCAACAAAAACGCACGAGTCACAACGTGCACGCGACGAGAAGACGTCGCCTATGTAACCAAGATACTTTTTTTTGATGTGGAAACAGAGCTAGATCCATACACATTCCCCCGCGCGCCCGTCCCCCAACTCCATTTGATCATGACGTGGCGCCTGTGTCTCGCCACATCCTTACTATCTGCAGTTTCTCCCATCCGGCCGTCTTGCCGCTGGACCCGACCGTCTCGGCCCTCCACTGGGGACCGAAGCCGCAAACGCGCTGCTTGACGTCCTCGGGCTTGTTCTGGGCGCATAGCAGGATGTACGCGCAGCCCCGCGGCGAGAGGATATCCGGCAGCGAGGCGATGAGGCGGTCAGTCGTTTCCATGCCATCTGTGCCGCCGGCGTAGGACAACGACAGCAAGTACGAATCGTCGTCGAACGACGGCTTGTAGTCCGGCGGCATGTCGTCTGAAAAGTTCTGGGGCCGGGACGGCATCTCAGGGGTGGGGACGTAGGGGGGGTTAAATATGAGAACGTCAATCTCTTGCTTCCTCCACGGCGACGTCAGGTCGCCCATGCAGGAGCCCAAGTACATGCCATGGGTCTTGCTGTTGTCGTCCTGGGCCTTGCGCACGGTTGCGACGGTGGCCCGGCTGGCGAAGGCGTTCATGTCCACGCCGGCCGTGAGGACGTCCCTGCTGCCAAAGATGGTGGCGGCATGCGCGTGGACGAAGGATATCACGACGCCAGAGCCGGTTCCGATCTCCACCACCAGCGGCACGGTCCCCGAGAACCAGCTTTGCAGAAACTCGGTTTCTCCGTTCGACGACAGGGTGTCTAGGAGGAGAAACGAGTCCTCGGCGGGCTCGTACACCCGCTCATATGGCACATGAGACGTGTCGGGCGTGGGAAGCATCTTTTTCAGGCTCGCGTGAATCGTCGTGACTTTCGTGGTAAATGCTTCAATTACCCTTGATTCACGCTTGAACCCGCAACCAGTTGCACTGGGGCACGTGATATAGCTACCTCTCAGACTACCTTACCTACCCACAATAAATCATTCCGATTCAAAGTCACCAAGAGCGACTACTAACACGCAATCATGATTGAGATTTTCAAAATCTGGATATTCTTAGCCGTTGCACTACCGATTCTCGTTGATACCTCCCGACTGACCTCGCATGTGAAATTGACGCTTCAGCCCCTGGCTAACCACATCATGACTCGACTTGAGATGGCATCGTTTGCTCATAAAACCCGTTCCGTCCTCATAAGATGGAACACCCGCCCGTGCTTCCACCGAGCTTCACGTCGATTCCCCAGTCATCCTCGTCGGGGCCCGTTCCCCATTTGATGCCCCAGCCCATGCGTTCGACCATGCGGACCGCATTCCGATCATATGCCCCGAGCAGGTCACACCGCGGACACGGACGAGTGTTTGTCTTGTAGAAGCTGGGCGTGTCTTTGCTGACGCCGCTGCCGAAGCTGCTGCAGTTTGAGAAGCCAATGCCAGGGCCGCACGGAGTGGTGACGACGGCCCAGATGTGCTTGCATTTCTTGTGCTGGAAGTAGGTGATGCAGCACATGTTCTTGGTGTAAAGCTTTGTCGAGAATGCTTCTGAACCTATGAACTCTGCGTAGTTTAAGCGCAAGCAAGCTGTGTGTTCTTTTTAGTCTGGGCTGGGCCTTAGGACTTTAAGCTTGGGGACGTTCAACGACTAGGTCGGCAGCAGCTGTCAACAGTTCGTGCTAGAAAAAAACGTATTTTGACTGGGTATATAATCCACGTGGAACATGAGCTCCCGTCACTCTAAAGTTGGGCTCACTGTTTGAAAGACGCTTCAGCCGTCAGACCATCACCGTCCTCCAATGTCCTGCTATCACCAATCTCTCCATCACCGGCGTCCTCGATCGCCTCCTCCTCCCGGGGAACCAGCTGCATCAGCATGGCCTCCAAGCGGCCCATAGCTTTCTCCATATTGTTCAGCCTCTGCGTCAGGACGCCGTAGTCCTCCGACTCCGTCAGTGATTCCTGCAGCTTCGGGGGTATGCCTGGAAACATGGAATCCCGACGCGAAGGGCGCCTCGGCAAATGCTGTGATTCACTCGTATGTGATCTAGTGAATTGCCTTCTGATTAGATGGTGTGTTAGATCGTCGTCAACGGCGATGTCGTTGTCGTCCTCTGGTGGTAGATCGAAGACTGCACGGAGATCCCTGTGGGCGGGAATATGCCAGTTGTGCCACAGCCACTTCATTGCCGTGAGTTGGAACGAGCCGCTCATCCCTTTAGCGGGCCACAACAAGCGACGTTCGGCGACTGCAATGACCAGAAGCAGCGGTAGGTTGATGAGACGGACGGTGAAGACGTGGATCTTATGGAACCATCGTGGGCTGACGACGAACTTTAGAGGGAGGAACAGCGTCACTGCTAGGATATTAAAGGGGGGCTGGTAGGCAAACACCGCATCGGCCTTGACTCCTTCCAGGGTCAAAACCGCTCGGCGGAAGTGGATTTCCGCCATTGCATTGGAAGAAATCGTGCTGAACGTGTTGGAGAGCATCGAGACGAGGATTGTAAGGAACAAGGTATTGCCTAGAAAAGCAAAGGCAACCATGATGCTGGGTCCAAAATACACATGCATCTCAGACTGAGAGCAGGTCAGTTGATGCTACGCTTGAAAGGAAAGTTAGACTCACAGAGCGTTGGATCCCAACACCATCTAACCCAAACCAGATGTATATCATCCACCGAAGTATAGTCCTGTATGCCTGATTAGTTACGCCTCATCTTAGTCGCATCAGTCGACTCACAAGAGGGGGTGGGCGCCTTCGCCTAGCCAAAGAAGACAGAGGAGGAATCCAAAGAAGCACCAGGCTGCCAATGCAGTGAGCAGGAAGAAATCCGCCATCATAGAGCGCAAGGACAGGAACACGAGGTTGTCCGACAGCATGGTAAAAGCGAGGCGCGGCACGAGAACAGGCGCGGCCAAGGCGAGGACGTCGTACGCCTGCTCCGCCGGCCCAATATCGTCTATACGCCAGCCATGGACGCGTAGGCCAACATATATGGTGTAGATGAGAATAAAGGTGACGTCAAGAAAAGACCAGAGATTCTGCGTATAGACGTTCCTACGTTTTGTTAGTGAGAATGATTCGGCCGTCAAACGTCGAGTTAAACGTACCAGCCATGGGCCAATATCGTAGCAAACTGGTCAAGCCCCCAGCCACACGCGTAGACGGCAAAAGCAAGTTCCAATAGTGTCAGAGTATGTTTTTCCCTTCGCACCATGACCCCGACATACAGGGCCAGCAGGATAGCGAACTGGATGGATTCAAGGATGTTGCGGGTACGCGGTACGGTCAACCGGTACTGATTCAGCAGCGGGGACTCACGCGGGTCGTACAGAGATATGGGCTTTAGCTTATAGTGGTCCGGGATGATGTCCCAGAAGGTGGACGGGGTGTAGATGATGCGGCCGTCGTAGATGGCCGACACCACCCTCTGGCACGTCGACGAGCTGAGGAAGTGCTTGCTCTCCGTCAGGATGGCCACCTCCAATGACGGCAGCGTCCGGTGATAGGACCACGACGTCCTGCTCTTGGCCTCTTCGCGGATGTGGGCCGGCGCGTTCTGGAAGGGCTCAAAGCCGGCAACGAGAATGTGCGCGAGGAGCAAGAGCCCCGACTCCCCGTCGTGAGCCTCGCCAAAGCGTCTGAGGATGCGGCTTGCGATGAGCTCGCAGAGCGTGGCGCGGGTCCAATTGACGTTCTGGGGGTTTGACGACTGAGACTGCTCCTCAAGGAACTGTGCACGGTTGACCAGCAAGCAATAGACTGGACACGGCCTATGTTAGCACGCATTGCAAGAAGGCCGTGGGGGGAAATGGGGCGCCTCACTTATTGAGATGTCGTCTAGTTCATAGAATTTGTCCACCAGTGGTCTCACAACGGTGAGATTGATCTTCATGTCCCTCAGCTGCTCGAGGGTCAGGTAGTCTTCCACGACGCTGATGATGTCGCGCCTTATCCGGTGGATGGTGGTGTAGACGGGCAGGTGGCTGTGCGGGTTGGTCATGCAGCTGTACATCTGCTCGTCATTGTCGCCATGGTCGGTGTAGAGCCTCGTGAGCAGCGGATGCCGCTCATCTGGCTCTGGCGGTGCCGGTTGTGCAGCCTGCCGCTGACCTGGCACAGCCAGGATGATCCTCCGCCGGTCTCCCATACGCGTCCCGTGGATGGGGCCGTGCAATCGCGTTGGGGATGCTAAGGAGGCGGTACAAGTGCTTCAAGCGACCGTCCTAGTTTTGGGATGCTGGAGCTCCCTTAAAAAGCAAAGGGCGAGCGTCCGTCAAGAGGGTCGCGAGGTTGGCCGCAGGCGAAGCTAAGATAAAAGATAGTGATGTCGCGGCTCCTGAACGTAATAGCGTCGTCGCGAGACAACTAAGGTTAAAGTAACCAAAGCCTGTTAGAAAAGCGCGGGAGTTGCCTCGCCTTGCAGTGGTCTGGCGTCATGGATTTGGATGGCCCGGAACGGCGCGGGCTGTTTCACAATTCCGGACAGGAGCTATCGTAGAGAACCGATAAGCTGATTGGTCGCGATCCCCCGAATTCCCATCGCCAACCTCAAAGAGGTGCATGATGCTTGTTTGCCTTGGCAACTCCACAACTGGGTTAGGTTCCTACTGTCACTGGGAACGGTAAGGAATGGTCAGTGGGTATAGGTTAGACACCTTTTAGACGGCTGTATAAGGTAGAGCAAACTTCATCGTGAGGCTCCTTCAATTTCAACGTGTACCTGAATTGCCATCACGCCTAGGAATTCGGTTACGCAACATAAACTCAACAATGGCGGGCTCGTGCCGAAGTAGAAATTTCGTGGATAGTCTATTAAGCGCTTCTATTCACAGCTTGGGACTGTCCCCCTTGCTTTCCTGCGCCAGCTTCCAGGCCACTTCCGCCAGCGGCACCCTCGTCGCCGCATTCTGCTTGGCCTTCTCGCTGCTGGCCTGGCGAACCGCGTAGCGCGCCGCGATGCCCTGGCAGATGGCCGCCAGCTTGAACAAGCAGAACGCCATGCCCCAGCTGACCTCGGCTCGCGGGTTGTAGCCGGACACCTCCGTGTACCAAGCCATGATCTGCTCCGGCTGCGGCAACCCCGGCGTCCGCCCAGGCAGGAACCCGGATGTATCGTTCATGGCTGCGCCGGGGTGCTTCGCCGTGTAGAACTGCATCATGAGGTTGCAGACGTCGGACAGCGGATGGCCAATCGTAGACATTTCCCAGCTGTTGCCGTAGTAGAGTTCAAAGGTCAGTCCCGGTAGCTTTTCAAATGCTGGGGTTGGACAGCAATGGGAAGGGCAACTTACTCCAGGATTCCGATCACGCGTGGCTCCGTCTTGTGGAATACCAGATTGTCGATCTTAAAATCTCCATGCACCAACGTCGCACGATCGCGGGGTTGGGCCTTCTCGTTCCTAAAGAATCGCACAGTCTCGTCAAAGTGTGGCAACTTGCCGACGGGCTCCTTTGTCTCCACGTCGACCACCTTCTCCTGGCTTGCGCAAATGGTCGTCCACGTCTGAATCTGCCGGTTGTAGAACCCAGCAGCCTTGCCGAACTTCTCCAGTCCGACCTCGCGGAAGTCCACAGCGTGCAGTCGTGCCAGCGTCTGCGTGGCGTCCTTCCACATCTGCGTCCGTTCCCCCGGACTTACTCGTGGCATCGTGAAGTCTTCGATTATCCGCCCGTCAAGGAACTCCATGATGTAAAAGGGCGTGCCAATGATGGACTCGTCCTCGCAAAGGCAGTACGTCTTGGGCACGGCCACATCCGTCCCGCCGAGCGCATGCATCACTCGATATTCGCGTTCGACCTTGTGCGCCGTCTTGGAGATGAGCTTGCCGGGCGGCTTCTTGCGCAATACGAATCGGTTGCCATCTGCGGCGGTGATCTGGTACGTGGGATTCGATTGACCGAAGCCGAACTGAACGAGCCGTTAGCACGAGGGCCCGAAGGCGCAAAGCATTCGCTTACTGACCTGCTTCAGATCAATTGGCGTCTTGATGGCTGGCACATTCGCTGCCAGGTACTTCTCGAATGCCTCTTGGTCAATAGGCTGTCGCACTCTGCCCGCCATGATGACGTTGGTTGGTTGCTCAGGATAGGGCTGTCAGCAGCAGTATGCACAAATCTGATCAAGAACGAAAAACAATTTTGGCGAGTAGCGGCAGTCCTTCGTTGGCCTCTACTCTGGGATCAGCCGTCTTTGTAGGGTTGCTACATGTTCGTTCGCCGAGGAAGGCTGGAGGGATACTGGTATTTGGGAGCTCGGTCGTGCCGTGTCCAAGCCGAGGTCCAAGGTCCGGGGTGCGTGTACCGAATCTAGACTAGCCCCACTACTTGGATGCTTCCCCGGAAAATGTCCTGGCTCCTAGCAACTAAGCTGGCCCCCTCGTCTCCCTAGTCTAGGATCCAACGAATGGCAAGGTCTCTGAACTCGAGCTGGAGAGGAAAATATCAAGGGCATCTCAAGAATAACCACGCTTGAAGGAACACATCAAATTAACGGCTCAGTACTTGTGTCGCAGCAGCATGGCCAGCCGAACCTACCCCGCCTGTAAACTCCGAGCTTCGGCTATAGGACCTTGGTTATCCTCACGATTCACAGTTCACAACGTACTTACCACCTTAGGTAGCTTTATGCAGAAGAATCCTGAAGAAAACATGGTATTGTTGACACGGAGAAATTGACTGTACGAAGTAGGTATCCCGTGCAAGTTCCTAAATCCAAAGCCAGGCATCCCAAGGCAGTAATATCCGGTGACGGATGATGCCGATTTCGAATCTAACCACATCGCCAACCCAACCAACAGTGTGCCCGAATTACAAATATCAGAATGTTTTTGTTCTCGCCCTTCCAGCGAGCTGAACCATGCCAATTTCTTCCTCCTCTTTTCTGTGTTGTGTTTTTGGGGAGTTTTAATTCGTGTTCGTAGGAGCCGTCAGGCTTCCCTTCTTCAACCATGTTTCCCTATCGCCTTGTCCCCCGTCAATTTCATGTTGCTCGCTCAACGAAACGTTCCATTTGGCAACCAAAGTAGGATCTCACAACCTTCTGATACTTGAAGTCCAGGCAAAGTTGGGGCGAAACCAGATCGACTGCCATAGAAAAGAAGTTGAAATTAGAAATGAAAAAAGAAGAGGGTATCCATCGTATCAAGTCATCCATGCATTCTGTCCAACCAGTATTGCCTCCACCCATGCGCAGCCAAATTCTGCGCATGTTTATGCTGTTGCCAGTCCGGGTGCTGTAAACCTGCGCAATAGAACAGAGGGAAAGAAAAAGAAAAAGAGACAAAAGAAGCAGCTTGAAACAGACACCGTGTCTGCCGAGGAGAAGGTGTTTGACAGGTAATCGCAACCATTCGAAAGGCCGCATTTAACGGAGCAGGTGCATTTGTCCCAACATTGCGCCTCGCTGATATTGATGTTATTCTGAGCAGAGTATGCGCACCGTCTTGCCTATTAAGACGTTTTACCCCCAACATCAGGAGATTTCACAGCTCAGCTGTCACCCTCGTCTTCGTCACCCTCAGGCGTTTCGGTCTCAGTCCTGGACTTCTTAGCAGGTTTGGCAGGATCAGAGTCCGTTTTGCGCTTGGTTCCAGCAGAACTGGGCGCCGAAGGTGCAGTGCCCACCTCGGTCTTGTTCTCATCGGCCCCTTTGTTGTTCTCGCGATCCATCGCCGCGACCTCCTCGGCGGTCAGGAAACGGCCACCGGGTCCGCGAGGTCTACGCATAGCGTGGTTGTGGCGCGACTCGTGCAGATAAGGCTTTCGGCCCTTGGACGTCAACCGGAGTTGCTCCTCCAACCGTTGTCGGGCGACTCGCCGCTTCAAGATACGGTGGAACTGTTTGGCATTGACGTAAAGTGGAGATTCCTCCACGGCACCCTGAGGCATCTCTGGGGACTGCGGGTGTTGCATCGCTTGGGCGGGAGGCATTTGCGGCTGTGCGACACCGGGTCGTTGCCCGGCATGGTTCATCATAGTTGGCGCATTCGGCACGCCGGGGCTAGTGACTTGGCTTAACCTGCGACCAGAGATTTGAGCAATTGGGTTCATCCGTGGCGACTGACGGCCGTCTTTCTTAGCATTGGCTCCACCCATGCGCGGCGAGGTGTGAGGCATGTTTGGATCGGAGTGCATATAAGGATAATTTGAGCCAGAAGCAGCTGCGGTCGCTGCCATGGCCGCTGCCTGGATTCCTGGCATGCCATAGGGAACTTGCTGCATACCCTGCTGGGGTACGCCGTACTGTGCTTGATACATGTTGTGGTTTTGTGTCTGGCCTTGTTGCTGTTGCGAATTGATGACCGGGGAGGTCTGTACAGCGTGCTGATTGACGCTGTGGCTTGTGGGCGAGGTGATACTGTTGCCTGCGGCGTTGTTCGCGTAACCTGAGTGTGTGTTCTGTTGCTGTGGCGCGTATTGGGCGTACTCCATCATCCTACGAGATGATGATTTTGGAGTATCGCGACGCACCCTTGGCCTAAGACGCGACTTGCCTTATTCCGATGCGACTCGAAATAATGTAAACAGGCACGCGGCAGCGGAGTTGGTGAAATCCGAAGACAGCCGGGTTCAAAACCAGTCAAATAGCGACCAGTGGGTAGCTGCAGCCAGGGTACTCTAAAGGTATTAAATGGGTTCGGAGCTTGGGTATGGTTGGGCAGACGCCGTGGGACGGATCCGTCACTTAGGTTGTCTCAGGCTGCCAATGAATTTGTTATGCCTAGGTGAGCTGGCAGGGGAGCAGGATAGCGCGTGGCTCAGACTACCAATGGCTGTATGTGCAGGATGCTATTGTGATATTGGCAGGCGTACAGTGGCCTAGCCGAAGCAAACAGGCGAGCCACGTGAGCGGAGAGCAATCTGACGGATCAACGGAGAATGCGCAGAGCGGAAGCTAAATCCAAGACAGGATTGCCTTGTATCGCCAAAACCCCTAGAATGATGTCGGAACTGTCCAACCAAGAGTGTTAGTTCAGTGGTATATAAGCTTCGAGGCTAGAAAGACGGGACGGCAAGCAAATACAGACGGGGAACCATGAACGGGGCTGCCGGCGGCTGCTGGCGGGGGAGCCACACAGATGATGCGTTGGCAGACCTGGTTGCATGACGGAATCTGCATTGGCAAGCTGGAGCCCCCTTCCCTCACCCAAGCCCACAGCTTGTGAGCCGCTGCCAGAGCAGCGCTCCCACCTCACGGTGGCGCAAACAAGACTAAGTGAGGAATTGGGATCGGGTCGCTGCATGTGGAAAAGCGCAGAATGTGTGTGCCATCAAGATAAGCCGGCGAAGCGTGCATCAAATTGAGGCGGCAACGACCGTGGTTGGGGCACCAAGCATCTTTCCAGCAGACGAGTGCAGACGCTGTGCATATATATGTGCACACAGCCCAGGAAAAAGCAGAGAGTATGGACCACGTAGGTGCGCAATGCATAGGCTGGGGAATTGACAGAAGAACGGGACAGAATGAGGTAGCAGCGAGAGTGGGCGGCCCCGACTCCGGGGAGTGAGTTGAGGGAGGAGGGTGGATGGTAAGGTGCAAGGTCGGAAGAGTGCATGAATCAGGCAGGTATCCATATCATCCTACTCTTCTGTTCCTGATAATGGTGCGACAGAGTAAGGGAAGGGAAGATGATACGTACTTCGCGGGTGAATGCCGTGCGTCCTGACCGGTGTGTGAAGGGGGGCTAAATGAGACCTGTTATTGTATCGTTAGCAAGTTGTGTCGCATGCTGACGCCGTGCATGATAGCAGGTTGGTAGTGGAGTAGTCAGTGTGCATGTGAAGTAGAACAGTGATAAGGAGCGCTTCAGTGGCGGCGAAGCTTCAGTAATAGAATGGGGAAGGTGCAATTGAAGGTTGTGAATAGTACGAAATTGCCTGTGCGACACGACGAGGCATGAAGACCATAAGGACTCGTTCAAAGAGAGACTCGGGCAGTAAGGAGCAGCGGGTGGCTGAGAACAGAGCTACATACCTTTTGTGTGACGAAAGATGGTGGTTGGGTCGAGCTCAGTCTTCGTGTTGATTGCAGGCAGTTACGCACGCGAGACACGCCTGAAAAACAATTGAATGGCGACGGGCACGGGTAGTGAAATGGCTACCGCAGGTACGGATTGTCACCTGACGAACGTGGTGCCCAATGAAGACGACAATGCTGAAGCTGGCGACGATGATAGGGCCTCAGTTGTCGCAAAAGATCAAGAAAGTCGACAGTGACGCGGAGAAAGCGTGCTGATTTGTCGACAGGTTGGGGAGAGGTTGAAAATCCACGCGGGGGGGTGGCGTGTGCTGGAGTTGCCTTTTGAGTGGACAAGGGCTAGGACGGAAGACCAGAGCAATGTCGCTTGTTCCCTCACTGAAAGTGACGGAGACCTTGATTTGCATGCACGGGTGCACGGACACGCGGATAAGCTGTACTCGACAGAGCCTGCTTGTTAATCCGCA
The DNA here is from genome assembly GCA_020881915.1 of Paramyrothecium sp. XJ0827. Lineage (NCBI taxonomy): Eukaryota > Fungi > Ascomycota > Sordariomycetes > Hypocreales > Stachybotryaceae > Paramyrothecium > Paramyrothecium sp. XJ0827. The sequence goes on along the minus strand of JAJFPB010000001.1, from coordinate 4,717,126 downwards.
GATGCACGCACCGCAGAAGCTCTGCAAGTGAGTGAGACTCGAATTGGCCTCAAAAGATTGCCGCAGGGGTGATCGCGCGGGTTCGCGTCGTACGCGGTCTAGGCGTCCAGAGCGCTGAGTGGGCGGTTTTCTTTTTTCTTTTGGGGCCCAGAGCTTCTTTTGCTGCTTGGCTGATGGCAGCTTGCCGGTAGGCTGGCCCGTTCCCGTCGCGCGCTGTTTGGCTCAGAAAGAGGTCAGTGGGCAGATGGACAGGGCGTGTTAGTCGAGCTGCTGTGAATGGCCAGTGGGAAAAGAGACTTGAATGTTTCGAAGGCGAGCGAATGAATCTGATTGCTCGAGGGCCGCCTACTTCTTTTTTTTTCCCCTCTCTTTGATGAGTGGAGGAGGCGGAGGGTTGGGAAATGATTGGCCGTGGGAGGATGAAAGGAAGGACGAGGGAAATGCGAAGAGATGATTTGAGGGGCGGGGGACCAGAGTCCTTTCATACCTATGACTGGCTGATTCAGCCCCTGCAGTGGGGCTCCCAAGGTGGCTGGCAAGCGTGGCAGGCCCTCTTATTTGCTGGCACATGACGTGATGCGTGGCGACAACATGCACTGTACGGGGGAGAAGTCTTTCTCATGTACTAAGCAGGGTAGCACAGTACTTCACGATCAGGATCAATGCACTGTCCATGCACTGTACATCATCACTCTGCATTTCCGCTTTTGGGCCAGGATTGGACCTCGCTACGTCCCGTCATTAATTTATCAAAAATGTGCCTAAATGGAGTCCAACCGTTACTGGTACCTCCAACGGCGCAGCCGCTTGGGCATCTTGATGCACCACCTACCCGGGAACAATGCCTCTTCAACAGCTTCAATGGTGTCAATTTATGAAGTCGGATGAACCGACAAACAAAGCTGCCCCCCCGGCTTGTTCAGGAGGGGTTTATGGCTGAACTGGCATAAGTGACATCCGCTGATGACTTGAAACTGACGTAGGAACCTTCGCTGCTCCGACCTTAGCTAACATCCAGACCGCTCTCTCGCCGTTACAAGTGACGACATCGGCTTAAGTCGGAAAACCCTGCCCCTCTCTCGCCGATGCGTGGGAGCTGATCGAGCCCAGCTTGAAGATGGTGTGTGGTGAGCTGGCAGCGGCTCCGTATCCCCGTCCGTTCCATCCCACACCCCGACGAAGAGACCAAACAAGGTCTTAGGTCGCGGCAATCGTTCACCCCACGCCGGTAACCGGAGGAAACATCCCATGAGCCTACGCAAGTAGTTACCTACCTGCGGCACCCAAAGCTACGTTGAGCTACCATGCCCAGAAGCGAACCATGCGGCTCAAAGCACAACAGTGCTCGTTGTATATCACAAGGCAACAGAATCAGTGCCAGGGTTCCCATTGTGATACCGGGGTGGCCGAGATTTGTTGGTCATTGTCTTTGACAATTTCCCGCACGTGATGACATTGCATGATGGTTGTCTCCCAAGGCAAGCACCCAGTTCTGCCACCATGGCACGGCACCAAAGACAAGTATTGTACCTTGGACCGCCTCCGACGCTACAGGGACTGATCACAGCTCGCTCTGCTGTTACGACCAAGGATCGCAAAGATGACCGCGATGGTTCCAGCACGAAGTCCAGGTGGCCAAAAGTCGGTGTGGAACCCGCCGTCCTGTCTCGGGTTCGGAGATACGTAGGCAGCATGTTCTGTGCAGAACGATGCTTAGGCTGCATCGCACAACGGAAACAGATGTCAGGCAAGCAAGGGCTCAGCCTCTTCGCTACTGCATGTTGACAATGCTCTTGGTCCTGTGACCAAGAGTATCGAGGTGAATGCAGTGCGCAACCTTGTTAGGCATGTTTGGCATAAAATACTTTCGCGTCCATGCTGCGTGTTCTTGCCGGGGTAGCTGCCTGGGTGAGCGAGGCCCTGGAGCCTATGTGTATCTCCAATATGCCGCCGGCAACTAATTGCATCGACAGCATTCATCCATTGGCAAGCGAAAGTGGTGGAGGTACAGCCCACTTCTTCAATTCTGAGATATTCTCTATCCATAGCCATTCGTACCAATTCATGGGATGCCACACAATGTAGAGGAGCTCGGCCGTTTGCTGGCCAGTCTCGGTGACTTTGCACAGCAGTGAAGTACACAGTAATCCAAAGTGGAGCAGGGGTGATGGGGCAAATTAAGCCAGCATTCGATGTCACAGTGGCTTCGAAACGAAATGAGAGAAAGCATTCGGGCCTTACCACGGGTAACAGGAAGCGCAGAGAGTCATCATCTCCGAAAGGTGTGGACAGCCTTCGCCGATCTCATAATCTCAGGTTGTTGATCCAGGTTGACCAATTGAGATTCTACTTGGCTACTACTCCGTAATTAGGGCTGGGCTTATTCTCATTCGTCCTCCTCCCTTTCAATGAGGATTTGACTGGGGAGAACATAAACAATAAACCACCGTGCCCGCTTAACCTACACTGAGTGCAAATACATTTATATGTTTGTATCCCAAGAGACGAAGCGTTCGAGCCTGTTAATCCATCCTTGCGACACTCCGGGTAATGTGCGCTGTTGCGCGACTTCGGAAATGCTCTTCGCTCCCATGTGTTGATAATGGTAACCGATGTGCGGTGACGCACGTTGCAGAACGCAATGACTCGCACCTTGTCGGACAAAGGAGACATATAGAATACGTAGCTTGTTCGACCGTCCTTCGTCACAGGTCTGTCAAATGATTTTTGTCAAATGCACGTGCCGACCTCGTCAACCTCGCCAACCTTTGATGGTTGAATTTCGCAATCTGGCACCGAGGCTGTGGACGGACATTGGCCAAGTCGTATCAATGCGGCACAGCCATTGCATAGACGACTTATTGCAACCCCATGATGAGTGTATTGCTTAGCTCGATATAAAAGTGTAGTTCGTGGACAACTATTCTTTCCATGCTCTGCTCAATGTCTAGGTAGATTGAATACAGAGGAACCGTCACACGCGACTTACCCTATATCAAGATACCGCCAACGTCTGATTTATTGATATGCAATTGTAACTCGTGACAGTTCATCCATTATCGAGGAATCGAGAACTTCAGGGTCAAATCTAATCTTAAAACTTCGCTGCGTCTCGAAATTTGTGGTGATATTGTACATGTCTGCCCATCAGACCCGCTCCTATGGTCTCTCGTGGTCTCCTTGCAAGCTCTTGCCAAACACAACAAATAATTGACTAACTGTTCAAGTCTTGAAAGACTTACAATCTATCCTCAAGCAATCACAAGTTCATTTCCTGTCGATATGTAATAACCGCCACCCCGCAGTATCAAAGGAAACACTGCCAAAGCATACATCAAGACATAACGACATGAAACCGCTCGTCAGATGGGCGTGTGAAGTGTCTGACAAGCAATGTGATCGAACCTACGATCTATATTAGGCTATGAAAACAGCTCGGAAGGCAAGAGACCCCAAGCCCAAGCATATATGAAGCAATAGCCACGACCAGCTACGTGAGCTTGGTGGTGATGTGGTGGGAGCTCATACTCTCTACGCGGCGCTACATCTCAAGCGGCCGGCCAACAACGCAACGCATTGAATTACAGAACAACTGATGCTGCATGTAAAGTGTCCTTATTAAAGACACTATCCGCATTAATTGTAGCCATACCATCTGTAAGTGCTGGGTGACTGTGCTGCCGTGTTCACGAACCGCACATGCAACGATCCTCGAGCACTGCAACATTTTCCTTTGCGCCATTGCTGGCTCGTTACAAAACCGCATCTCTAACTCGAGGAAGAATAAGACGAAATGGTGCGGCTGCCGCACACATTGCCTGGACAACTAGCACCAAGCGCTTATACTACCTGTTCAACAACGGACAGCCCCATTAGACCTCGGTACGGCGAGGTTGTATCAAGCGAACAACGCAAAGGCGCTTACTTGAACACATAGCCGCACTTTGAAACACCTTCCCGTCGCTGTTGGCTTCCTGGTTCGAGGTCAAGAAGCTTGAAGCCCAATCACCAACCTCAATTTTCAATTAATATATTGGGACTTTGAAGAAAGTGGGAAGGGACCCATGCAGGCGCATAGCCTGGCAAAGGATAAGACGAATGGAGTCGATCTAGAAGGAAAAGAAGTAAGCGAGCACGGGGATCTAATTATGGACTTGTTGTTGGCGCTTAAGAGGGTGGCCTTCAGGTCAGGCCAACTTCCGGACGAACAGTTGGTCACTATTGGCTAGTATTTGAGCAGTGGCCTGAAAGTATGAAGAATACACAGTCGCAGTAGCCCTTGTGTTTCAGCCCCATCCATTTGAACAGATCGGATTCTTTTCAGTGTCTTACGAACATTGACATAGAAATGAACAAGGCGCTTGGGAGGGGAAGCAAGTGGTCAAACATGAAAGCAGCAATGACGACCCATCTCCCCGTCCTTTGTGACATTGACGAACGTGATATCCGCCGTGGGGGCGAGCAGTAAGCTCAAAACCACTCAGCCTGGGAGGATGAAGCCATTCTTTAGACTATGGATTGAGGGCTTAAGGCTCAGTCAAGCATAGACAGCTGATTGGCGCTCTACCACTTAGTGTCCTATAAATGGAAAACGTTTCGCGGGAGAAACCTTGCATTAGGGGCTACAATGTGACCGTTTCGTGACCGCCAGTGAGAATCTTATCTTAAGCTGGGCCTCTCGTCAAGGCCACTAGATCAAGGTTATGTTGGCCAGACGCCGCTGAGAGGATCATGGAGGGATCTTGGTGGCGGCTAAGCAGACGGGCATGTGCGTCTGGTAGCGGTCAAGGAGCATCATTGGGCGTATCATAAGAAGGGAAGCAGTGTAGAGGCAAGAGGCGAGGCGTTGTCTTCGGGCTAGTGCTGGCGCTCCTATGGAAAGATGAGACGTCCCGCCCATTAAGCGCGCGCAGAGCGAGTTGCTGGTCCGCTCTCTATAAGCGTTTAGGGTTCCCCGGGAAACGCTGTACGGCTCTGAGGAAGCGAAGACCCCAGTGCTTCACGTGGCGCGCGCAGTTTCGAGCAAAGTGGTCGAGGGAACGGTCTCGGTAAGATCATGGACGACTTTCAGCCACAGGCTTGATGCTAACTGGGGAGGAGCCGCCAGCAACCCTGTGGGGAAGAAGTTTTTATTGAAGGGAGAGAGGTAGCCGCGCGCACACTGAGGGAGACCATTGGACGTCGTTGGGTTGATGGATGTTTGGGTGAAATCAAGGGGCTTTGCTACGGGGTTGGGAGCAGACGCAGAAGGGGGATATATTAGGTTCTTGATGCCATCGTGAAAGTCAGGAAGTCGAACATAACCAACAACCACAACTCTCACGCTCTTTCGGACCAGCTGGTCTGATCTGGACTAATTTATCCTGCCATTATCCTGCCATTGCTGAGCACTTCTCTTTCCACGTCACCCACAGCAACATCCCGTGAGAACCAACGGCAGATCCTACCCTTGGCCTTGCACTTTTCACATCATCCGGCTTCAGCAGCACCAATCAAACAGCCGCGTCCGCAAGGGAGAGAAAGGCAGGACTTTTCCCGCTTCGCTGGTTCCGTCCACCAGTCACTTCGCTTTCCCATCACATCGCTTCCTGTTGGCTGCTCCCAGCCGTTAGTTTGCGCGCTTGGAACGGGACTTGGCCCCCGGACAGGCAACCCTGCAGGCTCTCACGAATCGCTGCGCGGTCGAATCAAGTGGCTCGCCGCGACTACTGAGGAGGGGCAGCATCCCATTCGAGCGATCCCGGCGCCAACAGCTACCGGCTCGACGAATCGCCTGTCGGTTCGGGGTGGATTCTCGTCCCCAAGATTTCGAGTTGGTGACAGGGGGCCGTTGCCAAATAAAGGAACAAAGAAGAAAAGAGTCCTAGCCGGTACGTACCCGCCAAACCAAACGCCCCTCCCCCTCTCGACTGGTCCTCCAGTAAGGTACCTAGCGTCGTCTCGCTGCCTCTACCCTTTTCCCTATCCATTCCCTTCGGTGCCTTGTCCTTGCTGGCCTGTGGCCCCTCCCACTACAGTACAGTACCGCTTTAGAGGTACTGGGAGTGCGAGGGGCTTCTGTACAGCACCTGTCAAGCCCAAGCCCCAGTTTTCAACACCGATCCTTCGATCGTCTTGTCGACATCGTCGGTTTTTTTTTTTCTTAATATCCATCATCTTGCTTTGGCCTCCTTCATTTCGCTCTTCCTGCCAGAAGATTTTTCTCTCTTCCGAATATTAATTTTCGCTTCTTGCTCGTTTGCTGAAGGCGATCAATACCCAAACGTTGTTCTTCTTCCTCTTCTCCTTTTGCTTCCACACTCTTACATCACACACCACTGGCCACCACGCCTACGTCCCCTATAACATTCCATCCAAACAACCTCATCTGACCCGACTCTTTTACACAGGAGCGACAAACTCAACTACAGTACACCCTGTTTCCTGTTTCCAAAAAAACACGCGCCCAATCTGAACGCACACACCCCGCGTCCGTCTCACCTTTCCGGAGCCCTGCCTCAAACAAGTGTGCCGGCGCATATTCAAAACACAGCCCTGGCCGTCTCCTTGCCGCCAGCCCCTCCCGTAACGCCCTCTCGCTCTGGCTCTCACCCTCACTGGCACTCTCGTCCCTGACGCTTCCCTCCCACACCCCTGGTCGTCCTCCCGGCTTCTGCGCTCCACTTACAGCATTACATTACACGCCCATCCCAAACCAGCGCTCGCTGCTTGCTTGCTTGCTTGCTCACTTGCAACTGCAAGCGCCGACAATTCTGCCTACCTTACCTTACCTTACCTCACAGAATATAACCACCTCGTGCCGCCTGCCCACTCTGCTCGCCAGGCTTCAACCGTTGCGGTTCCTTTGCCCACTTCCTCCCTCCTCTATCCTCTATCCTCCATCCTCTCTCCCCTCCCACTCTCTTTCCGCCAGCAGCCCAAGGCACTTCAAGTATAACATCAAGTCGACCCGTGACTTGATCCTTGCCTGACTCCCCACGCTTCCTCCTCTCTTCCTCTCTCCCTCTCTCTCCAGGGCCCCGACTACCAAAGTCACCACCGTCATCATGCCTGCTGCGAACAAGCCGAAGCTGGGCAAGCTCACAACGCCCGTCACGGCCAACTTTCCCTCCGACGTTCACTCGGCAAGCACAGCTACCTTTCCGTCCGAAATCACCTCCGCCACCACTGCCACGCCGCTCTCTGCGGTATCATTCCATATCAAGTCGGAGCCGGACTATATCAAGACACCCATCAGCCCTCCCTCGGCATATACCGACTTCCTCACCAAGGCCATCGCTCTCGGCTCGCCTACAGCAGCATCAGCATCATCTGGCGAGTCTACTCCAAACTCCGTTCCCGGCACCGCCTCTAGCAGCGAGCACTCGGAATGTTCCTGCAAATGTGACCGATCCCCGCCTACGTCGGTGCCCAGCAAGTTCTCTCCGCCAGCTACAGCTCCTTTTGTCCCTCCAAGCCCATTTCCCACCTCGGCACCAATGTCAGCTCCACCTACTGGCCCAACCACATTCCCCAGCATGAAGCTCCCACCAAGCCCAGCCTTGTCGAATCTGGACTCGCCGAGCATTCCCAGATCACCATTCAGTGCCCGCTGCATCCACTCCCCCTTCGACTGGGAAACGGCACTGAAGCACCGCTTTGCCGAGCAGAAGAAGTCAAAGTCGACTCGGACTAGCGTCCGTCACATCAGGGAGGTTGTCACCAGGACGGTCACTTATACGCCAAGAATGGAGCCAGCACCTCGAGGCAAGCGACGCAAGGTCGAGTGAGAGGAGTGCGCGATCCGCTGTTTATTTCCTTTGTTACGATGATCATGACGACTATGCTTCACTGCTCAACCGAAATTTGTCCGCCCATCTACTCCTTCTCATGAAGCTATTTGCCTTTCCACACCGAAAGGAGCTTCACAACCCGATGGAGACGCTGTGTCACTCGTCTCTACAATACGATATCCGCACTCTGGACTACGCTCATTCACGAACTCTATCTTTTCCTTACTACATCATCAACCCTACCATATACTCTTGAAAGGATTCCCACAAAAGCAAATGGCGCGCTATCCTTTTCTCCCATTGTTTGTCCTCGACACTCCACTACCGTGGATCCAATGAAACTATCCCAAGCCTGCACACAGCAAGCTGGCTTTATACGCACTACTTGAGACCTAAGGCTGAAATGCCGGGCATACATCGGGGGAGGCACCGACTTCGGTTTGTGATTTACGTACATCTCCACAGTTGGACCGGTTGACTGGTTCGTGGAGAGTGAAGGTTGGAGTTTCTGGGCGCTTGGATTTTTTCTTTATTTAGTTTGTTACGCACCGGGGTTCGGGGGATTTTTGCTTCCTGCTCGATACCAAGGGAATGGGAGGGCGGGCATCATTGAAATGGCATGCGCGGAACAGATGGGCTGGGTGGCTTCTGTCTATTTCGACATAGAAATACTATCCAGCGATTTTACGACAATTTTTTTCCTGCAACTCCTAGCCATCGCCGTGAAGTCCATGGGAATTGTCTCCGTGGCCAAATCCTCTGCATCCGTTCCAACGTCGCCATCCCAATAACTGTTTGTCAAAATATGCATTTACCGCCATTTGCATGCAGGCCTCGTTGAAGGCCGCAGGTGCTCCATTGCGGGCATATCCAACCAACATGCGCATGCACCAAAGTACGTGTACTGCCTCGCGGTGACCCGCGCGCGCTGTAAACAAAGCAAACCGTACAACGGCTCCGCAATCAACAAACAGCGACTGAGCCAACGGCGCATGCGCCTTGTCTACATGCAAACTGACCCCACGGTCAAGAGGAGTCGCCGAATGCTTCACAGAAAGCGATGTCACGATGCGAACAGTCACGGTGGCGTCCGGGGCGATGAGCCACAGCTGAGGCTACTTGGTGGACAGCCCTTCTACCGGCCCCGCGCTGTCTGTTCATTCTTGGAGCGGCTTTTGCTCTCTAGGTGTAGAGCAGGCTGCGGTGGAGGTTGAGCACAATTGGAGGGGTCCAGGGCCTACAGCTGTTGAGGGACGCAGTGAGTGTGAAGCTGGTGAGAGCCTGCAGCAGACCCCACGGTGTAGTCGTATGCTTACGCCAGTAGCGTCTTCTGCTTCCCACCCCAACGACTGCGTCGACGTCGTCGTCGGCGTCGTCACGTTAGGCTTGGGGTTTTGCGTCTATCGTTGTTGGCCGGCGGGTGCCGGAGTGCAGCGCATAGTTGCTCAAAGCGGCCGTGCCTCCATCAAAAGACCAACGCGACCCAATACCCCGGTCGAGGCTAGTAAAGTGCGGAAAACCGCCAAAGGACATCCCTTCTAAGCGCCGTGTCGAGGCCGGCTCGGCGCTCCTATTGGCCCACTCGGGCCTGGTCCGTCACCCACTCCTGCGGGCCCGGGGGATGTGATTGGGGACGTGGTAAGCGCCCGGATGTGAGCGCTGGGAACGAGGAGGTGCCCGGGGAACGGACACGAGAGGCTCCACGATGCCACGACGTGCAGAAGACATCACAGCCTATCCCCTTTTCTGCTCCTCTGCGTTCTTCCACTTTGCCCACGGCCGTCCTCGCCATTCGTCGACACAGTCGCATTGCACCGCACTACTGCGAGGCATGCAGGGCGCTATCCAAACGCATGTCCCACCCTCAGCCCCCAACCCTGGTTTCTTTAGGGCGATGCCGGGTGAAGCTTGTGGTCTAGCTGTAAGCGATGCCGACTGACTGTCCCAAGGTAATTATGCCTTCATCCAAAGAAACCCCGGATCTTGGCATCCGAGCTGCCTCGAGACACGCGACTGCGCTTGGAAGCGAATGGACGGTCATGAGAGGGGAGCGCAGCCTACTAGCGCATAAGCCTTATTTCTTTAGCTCTCAAGGTAAGACAACGCTGGGGCGGGTTGTCCCGCGTCACTGCATCAGTGGGAACCTGAACTCGTCGTGCTTTTGCCGTCAAGTTCCTGGCTACGCATGCCATGTCAAGAAGGCCGTGCGCGATGCAGCTCAAGGGGCCAGTGGGCCTTTCGAGAAGCGGCAGAAGAGAACAGGTGCAGTCTGTAGCTGGCAAAATGTGCCTGTAACCCTGTCCTCGCAGTCTGATTGGCTCACCCTTCTTGCAATGCGGCGAAAGCCTGCTAGCCTCCTGAAACAGCAAGGCGACCGCGAGGTGAATGGGAACCGTGTTTCAATTCTGGGCTCGTCAACTGCATGTCTCCTGAAACAACCCGCAAGGTGGGTGTCTTTCCCATGTGTTCTAAATTTGGCATCGTAGGCCTAAAACAGGGCCGGCATGTACGTCTATCGGAGCTATGATGGATATGCCGGTGTGATAGCAATGTGATGGCCCCAACGGTGCATCGACTCCAATGGCACGGCTGATGATATCCCGCAGATGGGTTCAAGCTGCGCCCAGGTGACAGGCGGAAGAGCCTTCTTCGGCACGACGGAAACTTCAGTCGTATGGTACCCTAATCGACCACCCTTACATCCTTGGCCAGAGCATTGCACAGGGCAACCTTGACTCCTGCACTGGTGAGAACGTGGATCCACAGACGTTGAGTGTCGCTCAAGCGGTCATTCAAGCTTTTCACCTCCGCAAACATGACCTCCCCCTGGGCCTGACCTGGGTGATCCGACTTTGCAACTGCGTCGTCACCAACCCGCCACAAAACCAAGTCCGGAATCCCTCCTCCGCGTGACTTGTACTCCTGCGCCATCACCTTGCATATGGCGGCCAAGGCGCTCCCCTCAAAACACCTGACCAATTCTGCCAAGTCCTCGAGGTCAAAGTCCCAATTCAGCCCTACCACGCTCGTGCGCTTGTCCTTTTCTCTCCCCCAGACGCTACGAAGAAGTCGCTCGCCTTCCCCGTTTGCAATTTCCACAAGTCGATGATTGATCTCGGACACGCGGACGGGAAAGAAGGCATCAGTGTGAAGGTCCAGCGGGCAGGTTTGATATGCCGTCTGGAAAACATTCGGTATGTACAGGAAGAGAATGTCGTAGAAGAGATAAGCAAAAAGTGTGCGGATAATGCCTCCTTCTGCGTGGTATCCTTTCCATCCCTGTGATCGAAAATGGCTGAGACACATTTCTTCGACACTACACTCGCCGCCCGAATCAAGCTCATCCAACCAGACAGTTTTTGTACTAACAGCCTGGCGGCCAGGCTTCGGTTCCAGATCGCGCTTGATCTGTGTACCTTCCACCGTAATCTGAATTGGATCGACGAGGCGAACGTGTCCAAAATCGTGTTGAAGGCGTCGAGGAATTCTTAGTTTCTTCTCTAACTTGGTAAGGCGCTTTTGAAGATCATAGTGGTGGATCAGATGGCAGTCTGGGTCCTGCAAACCTGTCTCGCAAGTGGCTGCGGCGATTTGTCTCCATCGTTTTTTCAGTTGCTCCATGTTTGACGTGGCGGCATTTGCGTCCAAGGCGGCCATGTAATGCTCTTCAAGCAAAGCTTTACGCTGGTACCAAGCGCCGCGTCGAGCTAGATGAAAAAGTCGTTGACAAAGAAGCTCGGTGAGCAATTCGTGCTCCCTCCCATGCTCCTTTCTCCTGCCCAACACATAAAGTGCTTTATGGATGATTCGAGTATAGGAGTGTGCCGGGTGAAATCTTCGAAGATAGGCCCCCTCGCCCATATCGTATACCTTCCTCTCCTTCTCCTCTTCCTCTACAACCATGCGCTGCCACCGAGGATAGACCTTCTCAAACACATCGATGACTTTTTGGTAACCCTCCTCGCCTGGAGGTCCGTTGAATTCGAGGATGGTGTCGACCTGAGCTTCCAACCGAATGGCGGTCTCGAATTCCAAGAGGTGCTTCCGGGATGCAAAGATAGTTGACGTACGACAGACTATGTAGTCTGGAAAATTTCTCTTCGCAATCTTGGCTAGGATGATTGTTGTCAGCGACTTCTCAGTCCATTCCGTGGACCTATAGAAGACCAGATGAACACGCTCAAAAAGCTGGAAAGTATCTGGCGATAATCGAATGCATGGTCCCAGGGTATCGAGGATTTTCCCTAAAAAGTGCTGCTCACGGTTCGAATCCTGCCGTTGGAGACGCACTTTGTTTTCAGTTTTTGGGTAATCAGTATCCTCTGTGCAACCCGAATCGCGACTATTTTGCCGACTCAAACCCATGGCCATCAAACCTGTCTGCTGTTGACTCATTCGATGTAACGCTCTGGTCAATTCCGCTTTGTTCCGACCTTGTACTTTGGCCTCTTTCGCCAGTGCCTTCAGCTCGTCGAGGTACATGAGTGGTGCTGCCTCTTCCACTGTCGTGATATGGTCCTCGGAGCAATCCGCAAATGTAAATGTACTCCCTAGCTTCAAATCGCCAAAAATAATCCCCTCATTTGGATCTTCCCCTTCCAATATATCCTCAGAAGGAAGCCCCCGAATGCGTTGGAGATTGTGAATCGCCAACTGCGGATCAGATATATCGTCATAATAGCCCAAGCGATTCGTCCTATGCCATGACGCTGTTTTCCGAAGGAACAATCGCACATACCTCGGTTGTGTTAGACACCAGCTAGCAATAGCGGAAGCTTTGGGAACTCACAGGTATTGTGCTTCATAGTCTAAGCTTCTCCACTGCCTAAAAACATCCAGCTCCCTGTTGTCGAATAATGTCGACTCTTCTTCCAAAACCGTATCCAAAGCAAGATTAAAAGCATCAACATAGATGGAGCTTTGGCCTCTGACCCACTGCGGTCGTGGTTGACCAGAGGTCTCTTCATCTGGAGCGTCGCCTTGAGATGATTTAAACGCTTCGTATTCTTGGATGGCCTCATCTTCATCGCCTGCTGGAGGCAATGCGTTCTCAAAATCTGTGGTGCGTTGTGTTTCACGTGCTTCGCGGTCTTGCTCGACAATCACGTTACTGAATCGTTGCTTGAAAGGTCCTTCTTCAAGTGAGGAGTCATCGCTGACTTCGCTTGGAAGAATCGTCTCCGCATCTCGCTTCAGACGTTTTAAAGGCCTTGTGCTATCATCTTCGGTAGTAGGGGTCCTGGTATCTGCAGGCTCACCCATCACCCGCGGTATCCTTCTCACAAACGCGTCCATTCTTCTCAAGCATCTGGTGCCACATTTCCAACGTAAGTGAAATCCGGAATACGCATAAGTCAAAATTAAGGGTGTGACGTATGTTATTTGGGACTGGCTGAGAGGTTGTTGGTGAAAACACGGTATGGGACAATCAGCGAGCGCGAAGTCAGGTGATAGCGTGTCCCATTATTTTGTGCAGGAATCCGAAATTCTACCGGATGCAGCACTCCCAGAAAGCGCAAGTCAAGCTTCCAGTATTGCTAGGCAACATAGCTCTCCAACACTCTGCCAGCTATGTCGGACTCTATAGCGAAAGATGAGGTTCACACCGACCCTCCGCAGGCGCCTGTCGCGGACGAATTACCCACCGCCACTCCTGCCGCTCAGGATGTACAGTCAACAGACGCACCACAAAGAGACATTGTGATGTCGGATGCGCCAGTTGACCAAGCTGCTGTATGTTGTTTTCTCGTCAGGCTTGTTACCGTCAATACCTGAAACGGACTTGCGCTCACGAGAACAGTCACCGGCGCCCGTCACACATGCCCCAAGTCCCGCTCCTGCCCGCACAGGAACTCCTGCCCACGGCTCCCGCGCCGCATCAGTCCATCCAGATTCAGGGTTCACGATGCCCGCCGAAGCGCCACCGCACGGCGATCAAGTGCGACAGTACCTCAACACCAAGGTCACGGGCGTACTACTGGAGGGAATGAAGCAATTGGCCAAAGAACAGTGAGTTGTTGCTTGTCTCTGGTATCACTGAATACTCACTAGCGCCCTTAGACCGAGCGAGCCACTGAGAGCTCTTGGTGAATATCTTCTGCAGAGGTCAAAGGAACTGGAAGGGACAACTTAGGTGCATGGTATGCGCAGTTGGAGAAAATGCATCAAAAGGCGTTAACGGAGGTTACGATGATGTACATTGGCGGTCATGGATTAATGATACCACGGTCAGGCTACTTTTTAGCAGTCAATTGCTCTGAATTCTAGCATTTGACTACCACCTGGGTCCAGTTGAGACCCTCGCAGAAGCATCATGGCTCTAAATGCATGTTTTCCATAATTGTCCCCCAACTCCAAGACCAGGGTAACCTCTCCCTCCGCCAAATGCGTCCAATCGTAGCTACAAGCCGCTTAAGCGACAATGGTGCTGGCGGTGGCGGACTCGTACTTCCAGTTAGGAGGCAGGACACCGACGGTCTTGTAGTAGCGGGCGAGACGGTGGATACGGGACTCGATGAGAATGAGGCGGAACTTGGAGTCCTTGTCCTTGCGGTTGCGCTCGAGGTGCTTGCGGACGGCAACAGCCTGCAGATTATCGTTAGTTTGTGTTGTTTTGCGCAGAGCCATAATTTGGTCTCACCTTCTTGATGAGCATGTACAGATCCTCAGGAATGTCGGGGGCGAGGCCTGTAAAATCACTCTGTCAGTCTAAACCGTACAGAGGCATAATTTTGTGTTTCGGTTGAAAGAGTATATGCATCGATTATGTGCATCTCTCTTCGTCCTTCATGTGGGTGGCGTACCGCTCGACTTCAGAATTCGCAGAATTCGGTTACCTGTCATGCCTTCGTTAGTCCTCGTTCCCTAACTCGCAAATCTCATGGTCAACATACCGGTGACGACCTTGACCTGGGCAATGCCGTGAGAGTCACGCAGGATAACACCAATCTGCGAGGGGGTGGCACCCTTCCTGGCCAGCTTGGAGATCTGCTCGACGACCTGCTCGGGGGTGGTCTTCAACCACGCGGGGGCGGCGCGGGAGTAGGGGACGGCGGAGGCAGAAATGCCCTTGCCCTTGCTGTGAAGTCTACCCATCTTGGCGGAGTTTTGGCGGTGGTGAGGATAAGGTGGTTGTCGAAAGTGAAGCACAAGAAAGTTCAGGATCCTCTCAAGGAAAGGTTTGTGTGGAGCGCGAAATTTTTCGCTTAGTTAGGGCAGAGGCGGTGGGCTAAGCTGGGGCTCCACTTGCACGAATACAATCCTAAGTCACGTGACTGTTCGCGCTAGTCTGGCGACTTCTCTGAACCAAAGCTACGTCGCGTCGGATTCTTACCAACAAACTCTTCTTCTCAGTCGTTCGTTCCAGAGAAGAGGATTCTGGCGCAGCCTGTTTGATGGTGAGTTAACCCAAATCAACTTGATTCTTCCCCAACCTCACCTTTGGCATTTACATGATGATATTACACATTTACTTTTTTTCTGGTACCTCTTATGTTAGAGCTTTCGGGCTCGATGAATGAACTGGACTTCTGATTTTACCACGACTGTCACCCTTCAATGCAACGCACCACTAGAAGCCGAGCCATCTCAGCTAACAGTCAATAGGACCGCAGAAACACGATATAGTTTGACCGCATTTTTAAATGCGGTGACGCAGATTATAGATAATGAAACATGATATTTACCTGATTTCGTGCCAACTCCTATTTTATGTGATGTTCAGTTGGGAAAGACTTGGGACTCAAATTACTGTCCGCTATTTTACAATTCCAGGTGAGGCTGGAAAGTCCGCATGAAATATCATTTTCGAATCTCAGTATGTAACCAAACGATCCAGCTGCTAGCATTGATCGGCCATACCTTACCCATCCTCCGCTCTCCGTAAGCCAGTTTACCAGGCGCCAACATCAAAATTTTCCTACATTAGTTAGTCATACGATCAAATGGTGATAGAGGGCGATGCCAAATTACCTCTGGGAAGTATGTGGTCACGACTGTTCGGTCAGCGAACTTGCGCCCAGCCAGAGCCGTAAGAGCTTTGGTAGCGGACTCCGTCGAGTCGAATTTCACAAAGATCTTGCCCACGCCTGTAGACTGCCGGCTACCTCCAGTAGGTCGCGGGATCTTGAGCTCGGTAACGGTGCCAAATTTGGAGCACTCGTCTAGGACATCTTCTCGTATTTCTGTAATTACGTTAGACAGGCTGCATCACAACCACTGGTGAGGGCGACGTTACCTTCGTAGTCGTCGTTGTCCATCAACTCTTCAGCTGTGACCATATTGAGAAGCTGTACAACTTTGCTTGTTTCAACTTCAGCGGTTTGCGAAGCCAGACCGCTGATGGCCGTGATACCAACATCGAAGTTGGCAACTTGGGTCGGGCCAATGCTGGCCTTGGTAGCCTTCAACTTCTTGCCCCCAACGTCCATGCCATTCAAGGTTTCGAGAGCACCCTGGTTTGCCACAGAAGGGTCGGCATACTCTGCGAAGGCAATGCCCTATGATTTGCGCGTCAGTTGCTGATAGGCACGCCTTGTTTGGACAGACTTACTCGGGATTCCTCCGTGCTCCGATCTTTTACCAGTATAAAAGACTTGGGTTTTCCGAAGGCTGCCAGCAGCTCTATGACTTGTTCTTCTGTCAAGAAAGAAGGAATGTTGGTAATACAGAGTTTGTTTATGGTGTCGGGCACAACGTTCGAAACAACTTCAGGATCATAAGCCATCTCGTCTGGGATCGCAGGCATGACATAATCCTTGGGTCTGCGAATTTGAAGGCCGCTGTTCGCACCATCGGCCGCGCCATTCGACTGATCCTCTGCTTCCATTGAAATCCCATCAAGAGCGAGCGCCACTGTAGCTTCGGACGCATTCCTGAATTCCAAAATGGCAAACGAACGATCGCTAGCAAATTGGCAGAGAATGCAAGGGTCCGTTGTATCAATAACATTAAGGCCATTCAGTTGTAGGTTGAAGAAGGATAGTACACTCTCTTCGTTTGCATCGGTTGGGATATTGGAGATGACAAGGCGTTTCGCTTGACGAGAGTTGCTGGCCTTGAGACCAGCGCTGGTGACTTGGTCGCCAGGTTGGTTCATGAAGGCCTGTAGCTTTGAGGGATCCATTGGCTGCTGTCGAGGCGCTCCTGGCAATGGGAACATGCCCGAGAGTTTGGCTTGTTCCGCCGTGACGTGGTCGTAGCCAGGCGGCTTGATATCCCACTGGGTGAGGCGTCTCTTGCGTTCCAGGATTGGCACAACATCGGTGAGATCAGGAGTCGGTTCTCGTTTCTTCGGTGGCGGCGAAGCACTACGACGGCCCTCGTTTCTTGGGAAGGCCTCCTCACGACGATCTCGTCCTCCTCGACGGCGGTCATCGTAAGGCTCGCGCTCTCGACGGCCAGATCTGTCATCATCGTCGCGGCGCGCATCACGGCGAGGCGCACCTCTGTCCCGATCCCACTCACGCTCACCTCGACGATCGCGGCCAGACGAGTAGCGATCCTCTCGTTCGCGGTCCCTGTGTGTTCGGCTAGAAGAATAGGCGTCCACGTCTCCAGCGCCTCGGCGCCCACTGCGATGGTCTGGGGATCGAGAGCGCCTGCGATCGCGGTCCCGGTCTCTGGGCCGCTCGCGCCGATCGTCGCGTTCGCCTCGTGAAGACTGGTATCAACATCAGCAAAATACTTCGACGCGTCCAGGTCGATTAACTCACCGGGTAATCTCGCCCCCTTCGACCGTCTAGCGCATTGAACAGTTAGCTGACCAAAGAACTGTGAGAACATCAGGAGTAGAAGAAGAAGCTACCGCGAGACGAGTAAGTGTCACCGTTCATCTTCGAAGCAGGTCAGAGGCCCAGTCGAGTACAGTGACAAGCCCGGTGAACCCAAAGAATACTGATTGGCGCTGTCGAAGAAGAATTAGCGAAGAAGCCGCATGAGACTCTGGTCGATGTGCTTGGTCCTTGAAAGTTGAGGCTGGAGCTTTTTCAGTGATTTAACGCTAGTGCCAAGGAAGGATTAGTGGCTGGTAAGATGCGTTAGCGCCAGTCCAGTCCCTGCCGCCAGGTACATACTGTACATTCCCACCTCAAAAGCCGTGGGCCCCCTTCCGAAGCAGCACATCTCTCTTACATACGAGTGGCAATAACGTTATAGCCCTCAACGCATTACCCAATTTTTGCTTCTACGGAGATCCGACGTGAGATCTCGATAGTTCAATGAAGAGGATCTCGGAATGGAGAAAGCTGCCTATAAGCCTGACGGAGCTCTGCATTGACACCACTTTACGATGCGGTCAATCCTTCAGATGGCGCAAGCTAGATGAAGAGTGGTATGCTTAAAATCTCAATCTTTTCTGAAGATCAAGTTTAATTAATAAAATCAGGACATGCACGCTTCATGGGCGCATATTATCACTTAAACAAGATTCTACTCATCTTCACTACAAGTCCACGTGGCCAGAGGATCTTGTCAAGAATCGTTCTACAGAACAAGATAATACCGAGGCACTCCTTCGCCATTACTTCAGCCTGAGTGTTGACTTGGGGACTCTTTACACACAATGGTCTGAGGCAGACTCGAATTTCCAGAAAAAGGCTCCTACGTTCACAGGTGTTCGCATCTTAAACCAAGACGCATGGGAGGCATTGATAGCCTTTATCTGCAGCAGTAATAACAACATTTCCCGAATATCACAGATGGTCGGTATTGAATCACGATCTATGTCAACGTACCTAATAGCTAGCAGGTCCACAAGCTCTGCAAACACTACGGCCCCTGCATAGGACATATTGGTGATGAGGCACTCCATGACTTTCCTAGTCCAGCAGCCCTGACCGGAGGTCAAGTCGAGGCACATTTGAGGGAACTTGGATTTGGCTACCGTGCGAAATACATTGCTCAAACCGCAAGGGTTGTTGCTACGGAGAAGCCAGAAAATTGGCTCGAGTCTCTCCGTAATCCCGCCAACCCAAGCTTTGGCGCTCATCAGCTGCCTAAAGATCAACAAAGAACATACAAGGAAGCGCACGAGGAGCTCCTATCCTTGACAGGTGTGGGACCGAAAGTTGCAGATTGTGTTTGTTTAATGGGCTTGGGATGGGGGGAGTCTGTGCCAGTAGACACGCATGTCTGGCAAATTGCCCAAAGAGATTATAAATTCGGCAAAACGAAGACGAAAACCTTTAACAAGGCGATGTACGATGCTGTCGGCGATCACTTTAGGACTCTGTGGGGACCATACGCAGGCTGGGCACATTCCGTGCTTTTTACAGCAGATCTTCGAACCTTTGCCGACCAGGCCGTGAAACAGGCGACGCCGAGCGTGAAGTCAGAAGCAGAAGTTGCCAAGACTATCGAAGCCGACGTGGTGGTATCAGCGAAAAGGAAAGCTATCGTGGAGACATTGGTTAAGACAGAAGTGGTGACAGATGATTCTATAGCAGAAGTCGGGCGGAGGTCGAGGCGCGTGCGTGTGAAGAGGAGCACCTAACTCGCAATCTCCGGCGCTGCAAGTCATCGAGGCCATACTTGACAGTGTGGCCAGGCCTTGGGCCCAACTCAAAGGGCACATGCGATAAGAAGAAGTCAAATGAGACTGAGATGGGATTTCCAAGTCATGGCTTATTATACCCAGAAAGCCATGGGGAAGTGTTTGAGTGGAGTATTAAGTTCGTCTGGCTGTTCACTATCTGACTCTTCCTAGTGTTTTCCGATGTGCCTGGCACAGGGGGGATTTGTAGATTTTGTAACTTCTCAACATGTTCGGAAATAAAATAAATTATAGAAACTAAGATAAAAATAGAGAGAATAGCAGCATCATCGATGACACAAAATGAAAGAAAATAGTACATGGTCATCACACAGATCTGTCAAGTAAAGTTGTTGGTGAGCTGTAGCTGGCGTACACTGTAGAGCACCTAAGGTAAGGTAAGGCGCCTTAGATAGAGTAGAGTAGTGGACTGCTGCGCTGGGCGGGTAAATCTCGGATGGCATTGCGCGCTAGCGTTTGGAGACTTTTTTGCTCTCTGTTCGCATAGCTTCCAACTACGCCCCCCAAATTGCTAAGGCAAACCTCAAACACCCTCTCCCCCCATGCGCAACGACAACGCTGCGCCTATCTCTTGCGTCTTAGAACCGGGATGAAGCCACAGGCTCGGTAATCAAGATGTCTGACGCGGACTTCGAGACGATCAAGAAGCTCCAGCAGGAGCGCAACGCTGCTGCTGCTGCTAAGAAAGGATCGCGCAACCTAGACTCCTCAAGCCAACGCGAAGATTTGACGAAACAGAAGCTCACCGACAATGCGGACAGCGATCTTTACGAGCGCGATGGAGCTGACAAGTTCGCCGGCTATCATACATCTTTACCGATGGGCAATGATGACGATGAAATGGAGGATGCTGACAATACACGCCGGCTTGTTGGTCAGTACACGGCGTCGCGAGACATGATTGATGAGTTTGCTCGAGGTAATGGAGTTGAGGAGGACGATATCCTGGCTGGAAAGGGCGAGAAAAGTGGCCGGATTATTGATCGCGAAACCGACTATCAGAAGCGACGATTTGATCGAGTCCTCACTCCGACACGAGCTGACCCTTTCGCCGAAAATAAGCAAGCGGGTGCAGCAGATGGCTCCAGCTACCGTGAAATCATGGAGGCTCGTGATTTGGAAAGAGAGGAGGAGCGCGTTCGGCGAGCCATCCAAGCCAAGGCCTCCGGCCAGACAAACGGAGACGAGGCGAAGCCCCTACTCCAGGATGATGACAAGGAAAACGCCGAGTCCGGATCTACAGATGCGGTGGCGGCAGGTCGAAAGCGGAAGAAGAGGTGGGACGTTTCCTCGACTCCAGCTGCGGAGGACGTCAAGATGGAGGAGCCGGACAGCGCGAAGCCGAAGCGTTCCAGGTGGGATCAGACACCCTCTATTGCTGGACCAGATGCGGACGCGGTCAAGAAGAGATCTCGATGGGATCAAGCTCCCTCTGCGACACCTGCAGGGAATCAAGCTCTGGCTACGCCAATGCATCCTAGCCAGGCGCCAACACTACCAACAGCCTTTGGAACGGATATCTCTGGTCGCAACCAACCGCTAAGCGACGAAGAGCTAGACTTGCTTCTACCTGGTGAGGATGAAGGATACAAGATCCTGCAACCACCACCGGGCTTCGAGCCTACGAGGGCACCAACCCACAAACTCATGGCCACACCAGCACCCCAGTCTGGTTTTATGATGCAAGATCCCGAACAGGTTCGACTTGGCGGTCAGTCTGTGCCAGCTGAAATCCCTGGGGTAGGCGATCTACAATTCTTTAAGCCAGAAGACATGGCATATTTCGGAAAGCTCACCGATGGCTCTGATGAGAACGCTTTGACCGTCGATCAGCTTAAAGAGAGGAAAATTATGAGACTGTTGCTCAAGATCAAAAACGGCACGCCACCCATGCGAAAGACTGCCCTTCGCCAGATCACGGATAATGCAAGACAGTTCGGCGCTGGACCACTCTTTGATCAAATCCTGCCCCTGTTGATGGAGAAGACGCTTGAGGATCAGGAGCGTCATTTGCTTGTCAAGGTCATTGACAGAATTCTCTACAAGCTGGACGATCTCGTGCGCCCTTACGTGCACAAGATTCTGGTCGTCATCGAGCCTCTCCTCATCGACCAAGATTACTACGCACGAGTGGAGGGTCGCGAGATTATTTCCAATCTCAGCAAAGCTGCCGGACTTGCCACCATGATCAGTACCATGCGGCCTGATATCGACCACGTGGATGAGTATGTTCGAAATACTACGGCTCGAGCCTTCGCCGTGGTTGCATCAGCTCTGGGAATCCCAGCCCTCCTACCATTTCTTCGTGCCGTTTGCAGGAGTAAAAAGTCATGGCAAGCCAGGCACACTGGTGTAAAGATTGTTCAGCAAATTCCTATCCTGATGGGCTGCGCTGTCCTTCCTCACCTCAAGGGCCTCGTGGAGTGCATCGGACCCAACTTGAATGATGAGCAAACCAAAGTCAGAACAGTTACCAGTCTTGCCATTGCCGCCTTGGCCGAGGCGTCGAACCCATACGGTATTGAGAGCTTTGACGATATCCTTAACCCGCTGTGGACGGGCGCTCGCAAGCAGCGAGGTAAAGGTTTGGCTGGCTTCTTGAAGGCTGTTGGATACATCATTCCACTCATGGACGAAGAATACGCCAACTACTACACCAGTCAGATTATGGAAATTCTTCTTCGAGAGTTCTCATCCCCTGATGAAGAAATGAAGAAGGTGGTGCTTAAAGTAGTCTCGCAATGCGCGGGGACGGAGGGCGTGACAGCTGGCTATCTCAAGGAGCACGTTCTCGACGAATTTTTCAAGAGCTTCTGGGTTCGGCGGATGGCTCTCGATAAGCGCAACTACCGGCAGGTCGTTGAAACAACGGTGGACATTGGTCAGAAGGTTGGAGTGAGCGAGATTGTTGAGAGGATCGTCGTCAACTTGAAGGACGAGAGCGAGCAATACCGCAAGATGACGGTGGAAACGGTGGAGAAGATGCTCGCCAGTCTAGGTGCTGCGGACATAAATGAGCGTCTCGAGGAACGGTTAGTGGACGGTATGCTTCATGCGTTCCAAGAGCAGAGCGGAGAGGATGTCGTTATGCTCAACGGCTTCGGCTCCGTCGTGAACGCGTTAGGCACGCGATGCAAGCCGTACCTGCCTCAGATTGTCAGCACCATCCTCTGGAGGATGAACCACAAGGTCCCGGCCGTTCGGCAGCAAGCAGCTGACCTGATCTCGCGTATCGCAATGGTCATGAAGCAATGCGGCGAGGATGCGCTGATGGGTAAGCTCGGCGTTGTCCTTTACGAGTACCTTGGTGAAGAGTACCCCGAGGTGCTTGGATCCATCCTCGGCGCACTCCGCTCTATTGTTACCGTCGTCGGCATTGCTCAGATGCAACCACCAATCAAGGATCTGCTACCACGTCTTACGCCCATTCTCCGCAACCGTCACGAGAAGGTTCAGGAGAACACGATTGACCTGGTTGGTCGTATCGCCGATCGTGGGCCGGAAAGCGTGAATGCCCGCGAGTGGATGCGTATATGCTTCGAGCTTCTCGACATGCTCAAGGCTCACAAGAAGGGCATTCGACGAGCGGCCAACAACACGTTTGGTTTCATCGCCAAGGCTATTGGTCCTCAGGACGTGCTCGCGACCCTGCTCAACAACCTGCGCGTCCAGGAGCGTCAGTCCCGAGTCAACACGGCTGTCGCCATCGGTATTGTTGCCGAGACTTGCGCGCCCTTCACGGTGCTGCCTGCGCTGATGAATGAGTATCGAGTGCCGGAGCTCAACGTTCAGAACGGTGTGCTCAAGTCTCTGTCGTTCCTGTTTGAGTATATTGGCGAGATGGCCAAGGATTACGTCTACGCAGTAACGCCTCTGCTTGAAGATGCACTTATCGACCGTGACCAGGTCCACCGACAAACCGCTGCCTCCGTTGTGAAGCACATTGCGCTGGGTGTCGTGGGCCTGGGATGCGAAGATGCCATGGTGCATCTCCTCAATCTCCTGTACCCCAACCTATTCGAGACGAGCCCGCACGTCATTGATCGAATCGTCGAGGCCATCGAGGCGATTCGGATGGCCGTCGGCCCCGGCGTTGTTCTCAACTACGTCTGGGCAGGTCTCTTCCACCCAGCCCGCAAGGTCCGGACGCCGTACTGGCGCCTCTACAACGACGCATATGTTCAGGGAGCAGATGCCATGGTTCCCTACTACCCTAATCTGGACGAGGACAGGATAGACAGGCCTGAGCTGGCCATTCTATTGTAATTTAGACATCAGTGGAGAGCGGGCGGTCATCTTGGGATGGCCCGGCCGTGCCGCTTCGCGCTTATGCCGCAATCTTCTTTGTATGATCTGCTCGATTTGAGCTGGCTAGCATGCTGTGGAGGCGTTGTTCCTATGAGCACATGTTGTAGGCGATAGGCGGTTCAATGATATTCATCCTACAAATCTCACCTAGTATTTCCGTGCACATTGTTGCGGGCTTCTCATTTCACCCGTCGGTAACATATAACAGACATCTATAATGAATGGGCTCAGGGAACCCCCCCGCCCCCCGCCTCTTAGATGATCTGAGGAGAATGCCGGTTCAACCAAAGGGGGTGCATGAAGCGTATCTATGCGACGGAGGCGCCAGTCGTGAGGCCCTGCCACTTCCGGCACCGCCTGGAATGCTGTGCTTCAACTCGTAACACAATGAACCATGGTACCAGCAAGTCACTTGTTAATGGGAAGAAAGGGGGCGAAATGGAAACAGGCCCGCGTCGGTGCGAGGGTACGGGCAGTTTCTAATTTAACAGTCTGCGTATCATACCGGCTAAGTTTCAAAAGAATGATCGGACGCAGGGTCGTCGGCGCTCCTTTCGGAGGCAAGGATCAATTTCTATCCCAAATGTGCATTGCATTGTTTACTAGTGGCTGCAGATTCCTTACCGTTCCGCGAAGACGACCAACGCTTCAGAAGGTTTGGTTGGTGCAACGAAGGGGGACAAAAGTTCGTTGTCCTACAAACAACCGCCTGCTGCCAAGCCACCCGTGATATTGGCAAGGATATCATCATTGGTGAAAAGAAGAACACGGTAAAAGGGCGTGGTGACAACGAGGCTTTTGCGAGATGTGAGTGGGAGAGCGGGAAAATGCAAGGTCCAGGGTAGTTGCACGCCCATCTGACGGTGTTTCAGAGCTAAACGGCCCGTCCAGGGCATGTCTCTCCATCTACGTCAATAGTATTCAGATTATTCTGTGTCCTTTGCCGTCCCAGGCATGTGGTTGTCGAGGAACGCAACCCCATCGCTGGGTCCCTAATGGCTTCTCCCATGTCTCGGCGCGTTTTTTCCTACATCGTATCGTCCACCACAGTGCGTGGGACGGCGAGTCTACCTCTTCCTCCTGCGGCTTCTGCTACACTCAAACGGCTCCTTGCGGCGGCGTGACCATTGATAGTGTACAGGCCCCTCCTCGCCTGTTTGGATAGGCTACCTTGGGACATGCTACGTCCGTCGGTCGGTATCTTGTGTACGGACCATATGACTTTTGTGTCTGGCGGAACATGCAGTAGCGCCGGCCGAACAATATAGAGTCCCTAGCGATCACTCACCACAAGGCCCGATCGGCAGCAGCCTCGGCGTATGAGAAAAAACAGGAGGGGAAAGTCTCGTGGCTGCCAATTGGACGGCGTAGCTTGCTCCCCTTGTCTCTCTCTCTCTCTCTCTCTCTCTCTCTCTCTCTTCTCTCTCGCCTGGCTCGCTCGTTGGCTCGCCCTACAGTCGAAGATGGAGAATAAGAAGAAAGGGACGTGCTGATGCGAGGGAGGGGGGGGGGAGGAAAACCGAGGGTGCCGTTTACTACGCAGGGAGGAGTGGATGGAGGAGGGAACTTTTGCTGATGACGGCGTGGAGAAGATTTTGGTGTGGCACTAAAGACGCCGTTTGGTTGGTGAGCAGCTAACAAGACTTGGGGCTTCCGCGGACCCTAGGGACACCAGGGACAAGAAAACAGAGACATGCGAGGCACAGCGCGATGGTGCCTGAGGCCCTTGGTGCTCTGGAATGTCGATGATACAGCCATGACAGGGCAGTCTTCCTTATTCTTCTTCTCGAGATTTAGGTTCTGCCCATCCCCGGCGCCAGGACGAAGGAGTGCCTGCACGAGAGAAGGAGAAAGACGGAGCAAAGGAGCAACGGCCGAACGCTAGACCCTTGCTTCCAGAAGGGACGGTGTGAGATGTGTAACGCAACGTGCAATTCCTTTCCGGACACGCGCCGGCGTGTGTGCACCACCGTATTATTCATCTCTTTTTTGGTGAAACCGATACAGCAACACCGGACAAATCCTTCCTCTCACGTGCTGTCCGCTGTTAGACGGGGTAGGATCGAGGATTAGGGGAGCCCGCCTGCAACCTTGGAGAGAAGGAGAAGCCAATGGACCGCTGGGTTTGGCTCCCAAGTCATGGGCACGAGAGAGTTCGGCCATGGCATGGCATGTGAGCGGCGTCGTGGGAAGCCTTCCGTTGTTGGGGCGGCTTTTTGCTCATTACTATGGTACGGGGGTAGTGCAAAGAGGCTGGAGGGGGGACCAGTGCCGTGGTCGTGGAAGATGGAGCGGTGATGATCGTCGCTGTTGGGTTTTAAGCTTTTGGCCAAGCATCGAAGCCAAGAAAGAATAAACCCATAGTCGCGTTGCTTACCACAAAGCCATGCGATGATCCCATAAAGAAAAAACACGAAGATGGAATATTCATCATGGCATACCTTAATGAAGGGAATTGTTAGAGGAAATCGGCCCAAGAACGAGCCCGCGAATCTGCTTGGTCGACCGTCTTGTTGAAATTTTCTTTTCTTTTTTCCCTTTTCGGAAGAAGGGGGCCTGCACAGTGATGGGAATTCTGGTCCCAGGCGCCGATTGGCAAAATTCCCATCCTCGGCTGCTGCGAGGTGATCAGCATGTCTCGGCCAAATTGCCTGGGAGCAACATCCCCGTTTGGATCAAGGTAGCGACTAGGATGCTGGCATTTGTGTTTGGTTGTTTTCTTGTTCCTTTTCTGGAGACTTTTGGGTTGGCTCCTGCAGGCATCAGATGCAAGCCACAAAGAGCCGGGTGGACAAGTAGGTCCCGAGAGTCCCTGGGTCCTGGGTAGGCAGTTGATAATGCCATGACCCTACACTGACTACTGACTTGAGGAGCTTCTTCCCCGGCACGGACAGGACTGAACCGTTTCTTCAAGAGTATTGGTTGAATGGAGGACCTCTCGAGCCCTACCCAGTACACCCAGAAACGCCCGCAACGGGTGGCCCTTGCGATGCCGTTCCCGCTCCACTGCTTGATCTGAAATTCGCCTATCCTATGCAAGGCGAGCTTATTCGCTCGGCCTGCCTCGAATGCTTGGCAATGCGACACGCCAAATTGCGCGGTAGAATCAGCGATCCCCGGCTGGCATACGGAGCACAGATGTACAGTAGCACAACCTACAACCTGTCCCTACCGCACTATGCAGCCACACCCTCTTTCACCCTCTTGTTTCCGGAGTCTAGGCGCCCCCCAACTGACCACCGAACGGCCTCACCTGCTTCGAAAAGAAGGAAAGTTCTTCTCCGCCCGTATCGTTCAGCCGGATGATGTTAGACCGGGGTCAGAGACGGTGGGGGCACACCGTTAGCCGGAAGTGGGCGGTATGAGTTGGGTGCCTTGTTCAACTAGACCTTTCTGGCCATCCGTCCCGCCCGGCCACCGACGTCTTTTGTCTCTCCTTCTCTCCCCGCCCACGCCCACACCCGCCTCTGCATGCGACCTTGGTGTGAGCAGGCTGACCCGCGCCAAGGTGCCGTCGAAAGTCATCTGCCCCTTTTTCGCGGGAGTGGTTTAGGCTCAACCGTATCCCGACGACGGGTTGCGCACAGATACACGTCTAGTCTACAATCGACTCCGGCAGATGACCTTATGGCTCCTATCCAGCACCGCTTTGCTAAATAACTGTTAGCTTCGAGGGCTACCCGGCAATGGCGCAAACCCTTCGTTCCCTACGTTGCGGCCGAAGCGGAGTTTGATACACGTAGCACCGGCCGAGTAAAGGCGCAATGCTTGGCTAGGGCTGATGGGTGTATCATGCCTCTCGGGGGAGAGAATTGCGCTCAGTCTTTGACGTCACAATCATGTAGTCAGTTGTCTGTGACGGGGCTAAAGGATGCTGTTGCTCACTTGCAGTTGAGCTCGGTCGCTCGATGCACAGCGCTAACCGCGGCGCTTCGCGTGAGAAAAAAGCACTCACAGCCAGGACATTGGGAATCCACATAAAATGTAGGCATCATGAATCGGGCATGATCCTATACCATGCCGAAAACGCTAGGAGCATAGCACTGGGAGGGCCTTTACATCGCCAGTGGAACCAGAGCCACCATGAACACAGTAGCAAGTAGCGTCTACTGACTGTTCATCTTGCAATTCTTCCTTGTGACTTGAATCAAGCGCAGAATGTGTGGACCGTGCCAGAGTGAAGAAGCTGGGTGCAAGTGGTGAGCAAAAATGCCCGGACTGCAAAACGGTCAATTGTTAACAATGCCTGCGCAAGCTATCAAGGAAATCAAAGAAAGAATAGGATGATTTTGAAGATTTTTTTTTTTTTTGGAGAATCCTAAGTTGGCACTTGGCAGTTGAATACACAGCATTGTATGCCGCATGCTCTCTAGCAGTTGGCTCGACATTGGCAAATCTGGACAATCGTTATAGGAAAAGTCTCCTTCGTTACTCAGACCTTCGCGACGAATAGCGAAGCCTGACTCGATAATCTTACAGCCTGATTGCCTTCAACAAGCTGGATGGGACGGCATTTTAAGTTAGTGACGCCACATCGACGATCTTCCCCGGACGCTCACCAAAAATGAGCTTGGCAGCCATCTGATCCTGGCAGAGGGTTACGTGGCCATGGATAGCTGGCAGCTTCTGAAACACTCCCCTGTTCAGACCCCCTGTTCATGACTGGGGCCTGCAGACCACCAGTAGCCTTTGCGGAATAATACAACGCTCCTCTCATCTTAGACGAGGAAATGAGAGCCGCAAGGATTAACACTGATGATCTTCCTCTGTCTCCACTAAATTCTTCGAATCCGAAAGGAAAAGGCTTGAAGAACAAATGAGCTTGAGCAAATCCTAGTTCAAGGACTGAAAATTGTGCTTGTCGTGATGTTCTGAGTAGGGGTCCTCGTTCATATGACCTAGTGGGATCTGGTCGATTGGTGCCCACAAACATCTCGGGAATCTTATTCCGGTGGGGCTGCCTCTTCTCGGACCAACTTCTGCGGATCAACACTTGTTCGGTCACATGTACGTAAAATTAAGAGGGAAAAAGTGGTGGTGCTCTCTTGAAGCAATGCGGCACAATATTGATGGGCCAAGACATTGAAAGGTGTCCTTCAAGGATTACCAAGACGGAAGAACAAAGACTGACCACTCCATCGAACCAAATACTTTGGGTATCAGCCAATGAGGGGACTGCTGATTCCAAGGAGCGGGTTCCGGGAATTGGTTGGATCGGCGTACAGCTTCCGAGCATCGGAGTCTGGGGTGGCCTGTAGATATTCAATGACAGCTGGGGACAGCGAGCAGGCACCCTGGATGGCGCGTTTCAGGAGACTTGACCTTGCTTGCTTGTATGGCAGTGTTTCTTGGGTTCGTGGCAAAGTGCAAATTAAAGATTCACGAGGCACCGGCAGTGGTGAGCGATGGAGACGGCGACGGGTTCGGTAGTTAGCCTGTGCTCCAAATCTTGAGGTGACATACTGGCACCCCATGGAAGCGTAATCTTGACAAGCGCTACTGGAGGCAAACCCACCGCAAGTGCTACGCTTGATGAGCCGGCCGCCAGCCGGGACAGGCTTTGTGGTTCTTTTGAATGAAAAAAGGATGCCCACCAGGAAGGTCAGCCAGGCGCGCTTGGCTCAGTGGGCCACTCCAACGAGCCAATGTTGAGCCTGTGCCCTTGCAAGTCGGAATGGAGAAGAGGGCAGCGCTATCTGGCGCTAAATTTCGATGCGAAGAGCGGATTCCGGATGAAAAGCTGTGCTGCCTGTTGAAAGTCTTGCGGAGCCAAAGGCTATATGTATTACCGATAAGCTAGGCTTTTGCTCGTGTCGAGGACCCTGAGGCCAATGGGGAGAGGGGCCTTCGCGTTGACTTGCTCCCGAACAGGTGCAGGTACTCTGTAGACCCTTTGGATTTCTAAAATCCGGCCACTTTCGGCCGAAAGACGTTTGGGGGGAGGGAATTGCACATGGCCAGCAGAGAGGCTTGGAGGACCCTGAAGCAAAAGCCTCGAATGGCGTTACGGGTCTGGGCGGGTTGCTCAGGGCGTGGCGCTTGGACGTGGGAGGACAATGGAACGGCCAACCATCCAGGACTGTTTCTTCAGACGATCCATTAGCGCCGCCGGGAGTTGGAGAAGCCGGCGTTGGTGGCTCTTCGGCGGCTGGCTTAACGCCGACTGGGAGCACAGGGGCACGCAGGATAAGGCAGACATTGCCATGTTGTCGAGCTGCCTCATCGGCATTCCTCCTGGCCGCCACCCTAGGCTGACGGCGCTATGCTTCTCAACGGACGCGTGTGGATGTTGAGCCCGTTATTAGTGAGGACCGGAAGGCAGTAGTACCAGGAGCAGCGATTGACCATGGCGAGCGTTAGCGGCACTCCCATCATGCTGTCGACAAACTCGCGACTTTTGTCGTAATTTCTTGGACGCACTGTGATGGACTTGGGAGGGTGCACCGATGCCGCGGAGGACATGCGCTCGGCGACGAGACGTAATGTAATGGTGAGATAGGTACGGTAAGGTAGGGCTGTGTACTCAGGACACGGTGCCTGTACGAGTTTTCTCTCCAGGCAGAGCGGGGTGTAGGAAGGTGCAATCAGGTGAAGAAAGAGAGAGTTAAACCTGTAAACAGAAAGTGCGACTGACTTCACAACTGACACAAAGGCTTGTTTTGTTTGTATGGCTTAGCCGCGGAATAATTCGAGGCTGTTCCGTGCTCCGATTCAATTAAATGCTCTGGTGTCGAATGCGAGCCTTCGAACCCTACACACCGGGTGCATTTCGTTGTTTTGGCGACTCAAAACCAACATCTGCTGCCAAGTCATTGAGGGACATGGCAGAGCTGCATCATGAATTATGCTGACTCCACTTGACCGGACCGTCGCCGAACATGTCTAGTTTGTAGCGGCTTGAGAACGAGATGAAGGCAGTAAGCGTTCGGAAGAAGTTGAAGTCCCCTTCCATCGTGGGCTTCCGGGCTGCTCCTTGCAAGAGCAAACTTGTGGTGAGTGGATGGGCAAGTCATTGACCATTTGCCCAAGACAGACAGAGAGTCCACCGACAGGCGAGACGGCTTAGTTGTTGGTGCGGATAGGTGTATCCGAACTCTGCCATGCCCTTGCTCAACCCCCACTCAGCTTCCTGTCGGCTCTTCCAGTCCCCGTACCGCTAGACTGTACGAGGTACCCACGGCCTGCCTACCTTACCTTACAGATTTACGGCACAGGAGAGCAGAGCAAGCAGAATTGAGTGCTCTCTGCCCCCACGGGTATTTGAGGAGTAATGCATCCTGTCAGACCCAGCACGTCCGTCACTGCGTCACCTCCTCCCAAGGGCCACCTCGCAAATACGTGTGGGCACCATGACGGCAGAGCGGACTACGTCCTGGAAATCCCTGTTCCGGATGCCTCTGGAGACGGCTCGTGTTAGCTGGGCCCGGTGCCCGGTGCCATACTTCGTTCTTGCATCGCGGCGAAGCTCCCCGGAAGGCTGATGTCAGAGTTTCCGTCGGAAGCATCGCACAGTATCGCTACGAGCATTTTGTGGGCCGTGAGTACTGTGTGGAAGAAGCACTGTGCTGCAAGTGCACTTGTTTTTCCTTCACCACACCTTTTCCATACTGTCTCTAAGTTTGGTGTCTTTGCGTCTCCACTTACATGCTTCCCCTTGTCCAACGCTCGAGTTCCTTACGTCAGGGCTTTCCTGGGCCCTTCTCATTGGTGATTGCGGCTCAACGCGTACCGGCCGGGTCATGCAGGACTCTCTTTACGGTACAACAGCAAGTGAGAATTTGACACCGACCCAAGGTACTCCTGCTGTGTGGAGGCCTTACTACATACACAGCACCAGCACCAGCACAGCACAGCACAACACAACACAGCATGTACAGTACAGCAGCAGCCGACCTCGTTGCGCATCTTGCATTTCTTTTTCCCCTTCCAGCCAATCCCCGGGGGGCTGGTCGAGTTTGCCCCGGCCGCAAGAGCGCGGCACACACTTGGGAACGCCATGGTTTACTGGGCGTGGGCAAAAGGACCACCCTACGAAATGACCGAGCGTGCTATGGCCCAATTCGACATTGTCAAGGACCCCGAAATTGACGGAAACCTGTGAACTGCTGTGAGCAGAGTCATTTGCCGGTTGCAGAGAGACCCAGTCCCTGCATAATTCCGCCCAGCGAGCAAGCACCATCTCAAAGAGACCCGCCACATCAGCGGCGTTTGACCAGGGGGGGGCCACCCACGAAGACACAAGGAACCTTTTTTTGCGGCCGTCACAAAACTGCCGTAGCCTTACCCACTCCATCCCTCCCCTCCCTGCCAACCGTGACCCTCCACCTCCACCATGGTGCCTTGGCCACTGCTGCGTACCTTTGTCTGTCTCTGCACGGATTTTGCCCGCACCCCAGGGGTCCCCATCATGACATCACCCCTCCCCCTTGAACTCCAACATCCCTACCCGCGCCCTCCTCCTCCTCCCAGATCCACACCGTTCGCCTGGTTGTCTAAAGCTTTGGCTCGCTTTTTCCTTCTGGTTTTTGTGGGATACATGTATAAGCTGTTGCCCTCCCGGGGGGCTTATCGTTCATATGTTTGGCCCTGCAATCCGGTCCTCGAGAAAATTCCCCTTGTAAAACGAACAAGCTCCTCCTTCAAAAAATCTACATACGCCCTCTGCACATACCACAACAGGATCTTTGGGAGCATTCCTGAGTCGCCCTTGGACGAAATTACGCACAAGTGATTCACGCCCAGGCACTCAACACCACCGAAATCTCATCATTGTTGATTGTTTCGAGTCCACGGAACGCTTGTACAAGTGCCGCGGCCTGTCAAGTCCACCTCAAGGCCCCATCCATCATCAACTTAGGGGACCACCCTGGTCCGGTTCTTAATCTTCCTCCTCCTACCCTACCTCATCGCACCCAACCCTGTCGCCCTCGGCCACTGCGAGCAGGACGTCGCGCCGCCGATCACTAGGCCAGAGTCGTCACACCTCTCCTCTCACTCCCATCTGAAGGCAACGGTGTACTCCACTCAGTCCTCCGTCTCCTGTACCTACCTCCTTGGAGCGCACAGAGGGTTGACGCACGTCAGTTGAAACCTTGGACACTTAAGACTTGGCTGATCCCACCTTTGGGGTTTTCTTTTATGCGTCTCCAGTCAGGATCTTCTTGTTTCTGATCTGTGTTACCGACTTGGCTTTTCTTCTAGTCAGGATTGCGCATCTGATCAACAAAACCTACTTTTCTTTTTCACATTCATCCAACCTGCTCATCCACCAAACAAACATACACTCGGGCACCGTACTCGTCGGCAGGCCTTACTCCCTTGAGCCTCCTCACATACACACACAAATCCACGACGGTCGTCCACTACTGCGCCCCGGCTCACGAGATTTTACCTTTGAGCATCCAACATGACCATGACGCTAGACACAACACAGCAGAGGTTCGGGCATCCGCTCAACTTCGACTACTCAACTCACTCTCAACCTCCGGCCTTCTCAAACCCATGGTCGTCATCTTCTGCCGCCCAACCGACGCCTTCCACCAGCGGTCTGTTTGTCGGCAGCCAGCAACCAGCTCCCTTAAGTCACAGCATGATGGCCGGCAAGGCACCCAGCGGCCGAGCCAGCGCTAGCAGCACATCGTCGCTCAGCTCGTACGGTTCACTTCCAGTCGCTACATCATCAGCAGCCGGTAATTAACAGCCAACCCTCTCGCGACATGTTATCGTTCCACTGACATTCTCGCCTAGACATTCCCTACCTGAATCGCATGCACACAACATCAGCAGCTTACGGTGATCCCACTTATGCCACCTCAGCCTCGCCCGTCAGCCACCAGTTTGCACCAACGTCGGCTTCTTACGACACTCTTGGTTACGCACCGGCTCATGTGCGCCAGCCTGCCTTCGGATTGGGTGCCGAGTCCGAGACCTCTAGGAGGTACTCTCAGACGTAAGTCGAGCCCGAGTCCACTGGCATCCAGATAACTAAACTGTATCCACAGCGGCGTGCCACCTGATGATCGCAGAAGCTTTGCGGACGCCCTCGATGCCAGCCACGGTATGCTGGCGATGAGCCAGGAGACGCCACGAAACATCTATGGTGCTCGTACTGATCGCTCGTCTGTCGACTCGTACGGCTTCCCCTCAACACATTCGACCAGCTCCTCCATTTCTTCTACCGGCAACTTCAGCTCCTACTATGGCGACTCTGTGTCAGATTACTCCACAGCCGGCTCAGACATCGAGTCCGTTAACTCGAGGACGCTGCCTCGGCCTCATGGGCTCATGGGATCCCAGATTCCACCTGCCCCTCAATCCATGATGGGCCAGTTCAGCTCTAAGGTGTCCTCGAGCACCCAGAAGAAGCACAAATGCAAGGTGTGCGACAAGCGCTTCACTCGCCCGAGCTCTTTGCAAACCCACATGTACAGCCACACCGGGGAGAAGCGTATGTGCAGCCTTTTTGATCTATCGAACCAGTACTGACTTGAATCGTACAGCATTTGCCTGTGAGGTTGAAGGATGTGGCCGTCACTTCTCGGTCGTTTCAAACTTGCGTAGACATCGCAAGGTTCATCGTGGCGATGCCCGGTCGGAGGCTGGGTCCGAGGATCACCACTCAGACTAAGGGGGGTGCGAAGACGACAACAGCGACATTACGATTTTGACTTCACATCCATCGTTGCTCCAGCATCAACTAGCTTCAGTGACTTTTTATGCGCTGTTTTGCAATGACGGCAAAAGAACGGCAAGCAATTATTTACCGGCTTTTTTTAATCAGAAGGATTTCTTTCGTTACCAACTACATGATAAGCGCGGCATAGATTTGGGTTCCAAAAGGACTGACGACGGTGATGGACCGTCGTTACTGGGAACGGCCATGTATATCATTCGAGTCGATCGTTTTTGGTTTTACCGCCTTTGGACATGGGCACGCTCGAGCATCTCAGCGACCCGGCTAGAGTTCAACAGGGAGGGGGGTGCAGTTGAGCAGTTTTGGGATTTGCTTTTCTCGATCTGCCACACAAGGCCACGGGAACGGACCGACGAAACGGCATCCGCTCCGGATCGGCGTTGAACGGAGTCAAGGTTGCTTTCAGGTGGATTTTACACGCAAATGTGTTTTTACTCGTCTTTTTTATGATTCACAGCGTTCGCTCACGTCGTACGCACCCACCGGAAGAGCATTCACATTAACTGTGACTACGAAGGATAACAGGCGGAATGGGAGGAGGGACCTGGGAAATGGGCAGTCACGACGAATCTTTGTACAATACCAGTTGTCATCTTGATGGTGACATATACCCAATGAACTCTACAAGTTTAGTTTTCATAATCATGGCAACCTTGCAAACATGTTTCCGATGCAAAGTACAGTGAGAATGCACGGGAAGGCACAGAGGGTAAGCGTCAAATCACTCAACGGTATCAAACGGCAGGGAGGGTCATCGGGGTATGGCTGAATTGGGATTCAGCTCACCGCATCGACGGGTAGCGACAAACAAGGTAGCACAGCAGATACACATAGATGCGTGCCCTGGGCAACACTGCGCGGGCGATCCCCTTTCCCTCGTTTCTCCGGAGCCACCTGCGCGGGAGGCGTATGGGTAGGGTAGAGGCAGAGAAGCTAGGTATGCTCCTAGCTGATCGATCGGCGTTCGTTCGTCTGGAAGTGCTACGGTACAATACCTGTCACGCTCCCCCCTTTCTGGTTTCTGCTCTCTGCGGCTCCACCGCCGCAAGCAGGCGTGGGATGGTCTTGATGCTGCTGACCCAGTGGAAGTGCGCCGTGCAAGCCTACCGGAGCCATTCCATGGGCCCTAACGAACAAAGTGAGGATGAGTAGGAGATTTGGGTCAAGATAACCGTGGGATCCACCTTTTCGCCCATAGCTAATTGCTCTTGGTCACGAACTATACTCTACGCGACAAGTGGACTGGGTTCAATGTTTCCTTCCACGTTCCCATCGCTTCGCCTGCACAAGCTTTGGCAAAGCCAATCCCTGGTCTAGTGCTTGGTGAGGGCATGCATGACTCTCGGACTGGGCACCCAGGAGCGAATAAAAATAATCTACAAAAACAAGGAACAATCTTCAGAGTGGAGGGTGCGGGGACAGACGCGAGGGAATGTGTTTTGGATGGGAGGGGTCTTGTTGGCGGTCGTTGATGGCGTTGGCGTTGGCGTTGGCGTTGGTTTGATGAAGAGACATTGGCAGAGACAGAGACAGGCGAGTGGCTCGTGTCATGGGCAATCTGAGAATCCCATGTGCATGCGCCGTTGATCTCGGTGCATCATCCCAAAGCGGCTGAGGCCAATGGGAGCCTTTTGGCCAAATCCATCCGAACTCGTTACCCCGATTCCCCGTCTAAGGCTTCAGAGCGCTTTTTCCCCCGCTTGATTTTATTCTGCAAGTTGCTTATCACTTGTGTGAATTTGACCAGAACTGCACCATTAAACACCGTGTTCAAAGCGAGGGAACAGAAAGAAAGACAAAACAAAACAAAACAAATGATACCCTAATAAGCAATTACATTGGACCCTTGGTTACCGCTACGACCATGCTAGACGTATGTGGCAGTCGACCATTGCCACCACATCCATCACACCTGGCAACAAGATGCAAGAAAGGGAAGGGGAAAAAAGAGGGTGAGGGACACGGGGGAGGGTGGAGGGGGAGGGTGTGTGAGCGTGGCCGTAAAGGAAAGGCGTTTTGAAGTCAAACTTGATCGTCATCGCACGCGGCTATAAACCGCCCTCGTGTTATACCCGGGAAGGGCTGGGCTGCGCTTCGAGAAAGACGCTGCGCGGTGCGGGTGGCGGGAGGCTTCGAGTAAGGCGTCTTCGCCCTCCTGACAATTGTCGAAACGAACCAGGGGGGGGAGCCGGAGCAGCAGGAGGATCGCACAGAGCACAAGCTTGCACGAGGTTTGGAGGAAATGTCGAGGACCCCAGAAGGGGACGCGCAATCACGACCCATAGTAAACGCACGGTACAAGGCCCCAGTTGGAGACGGCACTTCACCCAGCCGATGCATCTGCCTCTTGCCTTGCCTGTGCCTTGCCTTACATACAGATGGAGATACAGCACAGCACCAGTCCCGCGAGGCAGGTGCATGCGCTAATACAGACACTCCAGGGCCCGCTCCCTTTTTTCTTTCTTTTTTCCTCCTCTTTTTTTTTTCACCTGCATCTCTCGCTGGCGCATGCAGCAGCAGCAGAACTGGCACAAGTACCTGCCCAGGGCTGTCCCGGATGTCATGTCGCGCAGGCCTGATTGGCCCCGTCAGGGCCCCTCCCTGGTCAGCATCTACAAACCGTCCCGCACTCATCTTGTTGGCGCGCTCGACAGACAGACGGCATGCCGGGGGGAGGGAGACGAAGCTGATCATGTCCCTACACGGTATGGCACCGCGTTTCAGAATCGATCATCACTGCCTCAAGAGGTATCGCGGAGCTGTCAGCCGGCGTTGTCAAGACTGGACAAGCTTTTGTGGGGAGCCGGGCGGACCCCCCTTGCTCTGAAAAAGCACCCTGATGGGGGAAATGCCTTACGGAGGGGCCGGCCAATGGCATGGCCGCGTCTCCCCCACTGTTATTTTATGGTGGAGCGTCAGAAAAGCACCGTCTCGAAATGGCAGCCATTGACGTTTGCTGAATCCAGGCGAGACGGGCACAGATGCTTGAATGACATGGTGGAGAACCACGAGAAAGGGGAAAGGGCTACAGTACAGTACGTGCAGCACACGTGAGATCTGTAGGAAACCCAACCATCCCCCCCAGCATCCGGCATGCCATTCCCAGAAACCGGACGCACCGACTCGGGCAAGGCGGATGGCACTACAACCACCGTATTGTACTTTCCGAGCCTTGGCTGAGTACGCCCTGTTTGTTACAGGGATTGGTGACGCTGAAAGGTTGAAAGAGGCCGGGGGGCGTGCGAGTGAAGGAAGACGGCCCTTGTTTCGGACGGAGCCACTTACGGCACCGTATGGCATGCCCTCAGCTCGGCTCAGCTATGCTATCTGTCACCCTGCCCTGCACCAAAGCTATGCCAGCCGCGCGCCCCCGATCTCGCTTCAAGAGGCGCCTGCTCTGTTGATCCCATACCCAAAGGCAGCATGACACCGAGCTCTCGGGAGAGCAACAGGGGTCAGTGGGGGAGTGCGGGCAGCAGCATACCTATCCTCGAATGATTGCTGGCCCAACGGGTACGAAAAAGATCAGGCATGGACTACAGTAAATTTACAGGCCGGCGGCATCCACACACGGAGAATTTACATCAATGCGATGCTTAGGAAACAGGAAAAAGACTCGGGGAAGAAGCGGCCCAGGGTGGGCAGGATGGGGGCAGGCAGGCGCAGGCAGATGATTCTTCCATGACGTCCGTCTGTTGTCAATGACGCGCGGGAGGGGGGGGACGCAGCACGAAAGATGGCATACGCTGCCAGGTTGTGTGCGCTTTGTCCTACCTCTTACCTGACCGATGGAGTGCATGAACGGCTATTGTTGGCCCAGGGCGTACTACTCTTTTTCTCTTTTCTTTGCTCCCCGTCCGCCTTGGCTGTATCCTCGGGCAGAAGCCGACCATGGCGTTTGGCCTTGTTTAGAGCCAACCCGATTTTGCGATCACCGCTGCTAATTAAGTGGAAATTGCCACTGGTGATGCTGCTGTTCTCCCGAACAGGAAATCTGTCAAA
This sequence comes from Paramyrothecium sp. XJ0827, assembly GCA_020881915.1. Lineage (NCBI taxonomy): Eukaryota > Fungi > Ascomycota > Sordariomycetes > Hypocreales > Stachybotryaceae > Paramyrothecium > Paramyrothecium sp. XJ0827. Next base: position 4,678,800 of record JAJFPB010000001.1, on the reverse strand, counting down.
CAAGGGTCCATTTCTACACAGTCCCTGATCGGTTTGGCTTTGAGTAAGCAACAATGGCCCGACGCTCGCCTCTGCCAAACGAGACGGGGTGCAGAGGGTCGATACATGGAGACAGAGACAGCTCCAGTATAGCGTCACTCTAACCGAATGTCGCCCAGCACTGGCACTATGCGAAAGATTGTGTTATGATGTTGGGGCATTCATGGTTACGATTGCGATGGATACATTCACAACAGAGCCAATCGCGAGGCTGAGGGTTACGGACGAGAATTCGACGATGACGTCTAGAGCCTCACGATGTGACCGGGAAAGCGAAAAGTGCTTACTTTAGCCCCCCCGCTCTAGCTCACCCCTCCTCCCAATCAACAGGCCAATGCTTCCCCCCCAGCGCCGGATTTTCAGGGTCCTGCTAGATGGCGCGGGGATAAGGTGTTGATGCAACTTATGGGCTGGCTCATCTTAGTCGATCACCCTCCCTCACCATTGTGTGGGTTTGGATGCGAGTGAATAAGTCTCGCAGCTGGAAAGTGTGTGTAGGAGTGTGAAGACTACCGGGGCCACCCAATGCGGTCCGATTGAGGGTGTGGGAGGGCGTGAACAAGGCGGATGGCAAAGACGGGGGACCCGTGATGTATGAATTAGAGAAGATGGGACTTTCTAATGAGTGGTTTCGTCGAGACAAGGATGAAGCGCCATCTGCCAGCGCATGAAGCAGGACCGAAAGATACTTACCTTGTGGGCCAAGCCGAATCCCGCAAAGGCAAGCAGTGAGGTTCCAAGGCGGTGCTGCGCAAGGTATTTACGGTATGGTAGGGAAAATGCTCCCAGATTGTTAGCGCAGATGGGGTGTGTGGCAGCGAGTTTGGCACCGTATAGTAACGGTAAACTGCTACTTTTGCTATGTGCACCGCGTCTCCACGCAACCAACCAGTGAAGCGTGGAACGCGCTTGTACAGTACATCATCTACCTTACCTGCTGCTCGAGCAAGGACAACCAGAAGCGAGCAGGTAATGGGCTTACTGTGCACCGCACCATATCGGGACCTCGATCGTAATTGGTGGCAGGGGGGGCAAAATACGGTGTGGATTGGATGGGAGAGGGACGGAAAGAAAGCCGTGCTGTAGCTTGGGTGTTATTTTTGTTTACGGTCCTGCGCCGTGTCGTCACCGGTATGGACGAAAACAGTCAGATCCATTTACTGTGGCAGTACAGTACGGTACAGTACAGCACAGTAAGGACTTCGTTGGCTGTAGGAAGGCGTGTACGGAGCGAGGATAAAACCCGAGGATGCAATTGCTAGCAGAAACAGTTTTTAGAAAAAATAATACAGAGCGTGTAGCAGTGGGAAATGTGCCCCCCCAGACAGGTCGTTGAAATAGCCAAGGGATGCGTGACGTCAATGGCTGCGGCATCAGGGTCCCTGGTTCATTTTATCCCGGCATGCGACGTCACACTGTCGTCGTCCCATTGGCCATGCAGGGAGCAGGGGTGTCCACGTAGCTGAACAAGGTGGGGACCTGGGGGGGGCCTTTTTGGGGATGCGCACGCCCCCATGGGGGTGCGCTAGTCTCGGGGAAACCGGAGTGTGTGTGTAACGTAACGTAACGTAGGTATCTCTGGCCTTTTCTTTATTCCTCTGCTTCCCACCCACTGAACTCGTACTTCGCGTATGGTGGGAAGCAAAATAGATGGAATGACGGAATATGATGGGGGCCAAGAAAGAGTCAGTGGAGAGAAATGAATCAAGAGAGAGTAACACGCTCCCCCGAATCTCCAAGTGGACGAGGCATTCCCGAGATAAGTGTTTTTCCCCGTTTCTCTCTTTTTTCCCTTTTATTTTCCTATAATTTTCCTATAATTTTCCTTTAATTTTCCTTTAATTTTCCAACTATCCCCTGTTAAAATACGAGCAGTTTTGTTCCTTAATTTTTTTTTGGCGATACGGGGTCTTCACCCCTCGGCCTGTGAACGAGGCTACTGAGAAGAAAGGCACGCACTGTGGTACTCGAAATACACCGGTCTTTCTCAGCGAAAGAGGGTCCTGCTAGACCCCTGGATTCCCACCCTGTTGCTCACTGAGAAGAACTAGGCGAAGTCCCTCTTTTTTTTTTTTTGTCTCGTAGAGTCGCACAGTGCAGGTGAAGTTAGCGTAGAAGCCGATACCCACACTCAGGTACCGCCAGCCGCACGCGAGGTTGCTTGAAACAAGGTGCTTTTCGGGGACATTTCGCGAGCGCCGCTTGACTTCCGGGCCCCACTTCGCAAGACGCAACTACAAAAGCTCCAGGGTAACTAGGTTTTCCGCACGCGTCCCCGGCCTTTGCCCGTGGCTTGTCCCTTTGCTTCCGCATGCGCCGGCCCTCCTCAACAGTCTGCTGTTTGCCAACCATCCACCTCGACATAATCATGATGGATGGACAAACCTAGAATCCAGAACACAAGGATTGTATACGGTGGAGCCGTCGTGCAGAATGTGGCTTATACTCTCTCCTTTTGATACAACCCGCAAGCAGTACACTACTAGAAGTACGACTCACGTATGGATAATAGAGGGGAGTGTGGGAAATAAGAATCGCCACACAGCTCCCAAGTCACTGGGTAAGAGCCCAATCCTGTAACCAACAGGGCGGAACTGGGGGAAGATGCACAGGCACGCTCTGACTTGTTTGGCAAATATCCCAAAGGGTTCTTTGCCTTGCCCATGCCCTGTCCCTGCCTTGTCCCCTTGCTGTACTATACTGGTGGCAAATGTAATATGTACGATGGCGAAAACCGAACAGTAGGCCCGAGAAAGAGACTCCATGGAAGAACCATGGGACCGTAGTTCATGGTCGTGTAAGTGAAACGTGAGAGGGGAGGACCTTTTGCGCCTTATCACCAGCCCTGTCAATGTACCAAGGCTGGCTTAAGACCATTTGGTTAAGACGCGGGCCGCGCAGTGTACTGCAATGACTCCTACGGCTCCGGCTCACCACCCCATTGCCCGGCATGCTCTTCCTTACTGGATCCAGCCAGGCTAGCCATGTCCCGCGCTCACAGCCCTGACAAGGCTGTACACGCAGAGAAGAGCCAGCACACGCGGGCTGGAGCAGTCTGACAAGTGCGCCGCCGCCCCGGGCCCGGAGCAGCAATCAGCAAGAAAGGGGGGGGGGTGGCTTCCCAAGACGCCGCAAGGCACCCGGACAGGGCAAATCCCCCGGGTTCGCGTATGATAGCAAAAGCTTTCAGGACTCAGGGATGGGGGTAGTTTGGGGGACCGAATCAAGACGGGGCACGGGTCGAGACGTGTCGAGTGGCAAAAACACCCGCGTGTTTGTAGTGAGGGGGACCTCATGTACCGGCATGAAAACACAACACACGGCACGGGCAGCAACCCACCTTTTCGGAGGGAAACCTCGAAAGAAGGGCAGAGTGTCCGAAGTAAGAAGAAAAGTCATCTTGTACAATTGGCTTTTCTTAATTTGCATTTGTCGCTGCGGTCATACATGGCACGCGAATCACATTGACCCATGCCCCCGGGAAGGAGGATGTGAGGAAGGGAAGGGGGAGCGGGGAGACAGAAGGGTGGGCTTGACGGCCGGGGAAAGGAGGCGCTTCCCTCTTTGAAGGGGGGGACGCTGTCCCGGCGCCGAATCACGAGTCAAGCCGGAGCTCCGGATGCGTGTACCCTCCTCCGGGTTCCCCACCAGCCGTGCGTCAGCTCTCCTCTACTTTCAACCTCACTTTTGCCCAAGCAGCGGGTTGCATTCGCCGCCGCCGCACCTCCAAACAACCTCCCCTGGTTCGTCTCCTCGCTTGTGTCTATTCCATCCACGGTGTTTCCTTCTTGGTTTTTCTTTTCATTCGATGGGAGGCAAAAAAGAAACAGGGACAAGCCCCCAATTGCCTTGCTGTCACGGTCGATATCGACCCTGTACGTCCGCTCCGCCATGTGATGTGAAAAAAAAAGAAAGAAAGAGGAGGCGTGGCCGATCTCTGCCGTTCTCCTTCTAGTTCCCTCCCGCCCGAGTGAAGCGGGAGGTCGGCTCCCGGTGCATCCCAAAGTTCCAATTGCATCTCAAATCACCAAAGCTACTTCTGTCACGCCTGCAGCAGCACCGCGTAAGCATCTCACAATCGCGTCCCCGGTCCTGCAGAACCCAAGTTCCCCCACAGACTCCCTATTTTCTGAAACTGTCGATCGCGTCGTTTAAACGTTGCTTCTGTCTCCACACGCTGGGCAGGGCGAATCTTCTTTCTCCCTTTTTCCCTGTTGCTTGAATTCTGTTGGTTTGGTCGGCAAAAGGGGAAGGGGGCAGGGCAACCCAGTAACCAGACGAAGCTAAACCCCGCCTTTTTCGCCGATCGCCTTCACTTTCTTACCCTCAATCACCTAATTCCGCCCTTCGTCGGCAACAGCAAAAGGAGGCTGGGATAGCGAACTTTTCGCCACGGGACCGCGGGGGCCGTTGCCAGCAAGGCGGCGCCCCGGCCGGCAGAGTGGGAATCGAGTCAACTCCAAACCGGGCCGCTCCACCCCTGTTGACAAGAAATCTTACGGGGTTCGAGTAGGAGCTCCTCTCTCCTCCACTTGATGCTTGGACTTTGTGAGAGGAGGGGCGGCGCCTGTCCTTCGCTTGCAGCGGGACCCTTTCATTCATGGCCACATGGTGCCGCCTTGACTCGAAGCGACCTGAGTGACTCGGCTCTGCGTTCGGCTCTGCGTTCGGGGTGTCTGACACGACGTGGACGGACTTTGGTGCAACGGGGCCGTGTACCGCGTAGTGCGATGTCGCCCATGCCAATGTCCGAGGTCAACAGCATCGGGGGACCTTTCCCCTCATGGTGCCGAACCATCAACCTACTCGGCCCGGACCTCCCTCCCCCCATCCCCCGACGCTTCGTGAGAGGCCATCGCAAACCGACCTGGCTCGGTTAGCATCTGACACGAAAACAGAATCCCCAGAAAGATCATCGTCGTCTCGTCTCTCTCAACTGATCACGACCCACTGGATCGTTATCCACCACACGTGGTCCGATCAACCTCCGGTATCAGATTGATCCTCACACACTCCTATACATACATACATACACACACACACACACACACACACACACACACATACATACGCACACCCCTTTCCAACAGATACCCATCCTTGCGGGACCTGCCTGCTACTTCGTCGACTGCATCCCCACCAAGACATTCCAAATCCCCAACGAGCGCCAGACCAGGAAAAAAAGCTTTCATCCTCCACTCCGTTTTTGTGGTCCTCCGATTCCCATCCCCACAGGCGTCGTAAGACAGCAATGTAAAAAAGATCTATGCATCTTTCTCCACCGCCAACGGGGAGGCAGGGGGCAGACCTCCTTTGATAGAGCATTGGATATGCGAGAAACATCGCGTGATACCTCCTCGCCTATAGTTCTCCGCGGCTATCAACAATCCTGAACGCCCTCAATGCTTCCGAAATGGGTCGTACATTCTTGTGCTCCGCCTAACGACACACCTTACATCTCCTTTTCCATCACCTCCTCCTCCTCAGCATCCATTCCATACAACATTGACGTAGGACCTTGCCTAGACATTGCAGAACATGAAACGGCCCCCTAACCCTCTCCGCCTCACCCCTTTGTGGGTATGCTTGCAATCCAGTTCCCCTCTTACTCTGATGATGTCAAATGGTCGGTCTGAGAAGTCAGTTGGTCGAGTACTGCAGTTACGTGTCATCTATACACTCCTACCTCATCCGGTAGAAAGTGGACGGCATGTAGTCCTAGCACGTAAGGTTCATCTATCCAACTCCATCTCCATGCGGACCTCAAATGGCGGTAGCAAACGCAATGAACAGGTGGACAAAAGTAGGTCTCGTACAATATCCCAGGACGGAGCGGCGCGGCACATCACAGTGAGGAGACCAAGTAGTACGAAGAACATCTTCAATCAAATTAAGCTATGTAGCTCTAGCTGACGTGCCAACTGCAAATACCAGGCGCCATCTTCCTGACGGAGGCATAGAAGGTAACAGGATAAGTCGAAAAAGCCGTGGGGTACTATGGCCAAGCATCATCTCACCCCCAAGATGCGCTTCTTCGTCTCAGCCTGACCAAGCAAAATTTCAAAGCAACACAAACAAGTCCCTAAGACCACATTTTCTTCCATAGCATCGCCGCGTGGGCTTGTTTGCTCGTCGGATAAATATACATGATGAGCGCTTTAGGGGAAGGAAGCGTTCGTTGCTTCGAATGAGCGACAACGCTCAGCTGGTATGATGAAGCATCAACAAAAGGATAAACATTATTTGGTCATCGTGGCCTCGTAAGTAGGCGAGTGCTTAAAAAAGAAAAAGGAGCAGCTGTACAGGTCGGGTTGAGAGTAGGTTGGGTTTTTTTGACAAAGTGGTCAGTCTCGAGTATGAGGCCTGACGGACAACAAATGGAATGGGTATATGTGAGCGGTTGTGAGGAAGAGAACGATAGTTGTCGTTGGCAGAGGTCAAAACCTCTGAACTCAAGACAACTGTCGGGGGTTACGTGATACTGAAGCCTGAACGCCTATCCAACGCCAAGTGTAATTTCAATATGATGCGCATGACGATTGCCATTCGCTTGAGGCACGAATGTTAAACGTGCGGCGCACCAGGTCGGCCATGCCCAAGTGATTCGAGCAGCTCGTGAGGCGGTATCCTTTGGATGCCACTTCCACGGTCGATCATTGACGTAGGCGCGGGGCTATAACCATCACGTTTCTTGCGGATTCGGTCAAGAATAATGCCTCCGAGCACGAGAAGCAGAATCAGGCCCAGAGCAACTGCCAAGCCGATCAAAATGACGAATACAACGGGCATGCGGTTACCTGCTCACATGTTAGCTATCATGCTTCCCAAAGTGTGCGTATGGCAAGGTTGAAACCTACCCTCTGAGGAGAAGAAATTATCCCGCTGGGTGAATATCTTTGCAATACTGCCGGCGCCGTTCCCTGAGCTTGTCGCAAGGGCATATGGCTGATATCCTGTGCCGTTATAGATGACAGCGGCAGTGTTGCCCAGCTCAGGCATGGGAATCTCGCCGGTGAGCATGAGGATATGTCTGTCATCGAGTGTGTCTGTATCTCCATGACCTTCGGTGACCTGGAAGACCTGCAGGCTTCGAATGACTGCGTTGGTGGGCAGTGCAGGTTCAATAGTAAGCCACCTCTCCCCGTCAAACTTCATCACGAAGGCATCGTCGCCGCCAGCTCTCGTGCCGGCTACCCAAATCTCGTTCTCATCATTGGAAGCAGGCACAATCACGTGTACGGGACCTGGAATGCTTTCTGCGAAGGGGAAGCGGCGAGAGGTTTGCGCTTCTGTATCATAGAGCGCGAGGTATAGATCGCCAGTATCATTGCCTCTCAAGTCGCCGCCGACAAGGAGTGTTGTTGGACTAGACCAAAGGAGACTTGACACATCACCAGCTAGATTGTTGCCAGGTCGATTCCACTGGGTGGTGTTCGCGTCAAATACGCAGAGGCCCGGGCAGTCCAATGCTCCCGCGTTGTCGAAAGACCCTCCGACGAATACCTCACCAGTATCGGGGCGAATAGTGATGGCCGAAACCGTGCCTTGCGCGCCAGACACAGGGGGGATCTGGTTACCGAGCGATTTAGAGTTGATATCGTATACAACGAGACCGTTGACGTCAACATCATCGATAGTGCCACGGATCCTGCCGCCAGCGTACAGAGTACTTCCTTGAATTGCAATGGTGACGATCGTGGATTCGGCAGCAATCTCGGAGCCCAGTCCAGTCACAGAATCACCGTCACCGCCATCAACGAGGATCAAGTTGTTCACAGTCGAGCCGTCCTGGGCTTGGGCGGAGAAATGGCCCGCCAGGATTGTAATGTTTTTGTCATCCTCCTCGTAGAATTTGCCTGTGACCACACCGGAAATCTCATCGGCGGAAAGGATATCACGGCGAGTCAAGTTCGACGATGGTGGCAGGTTACGAATGTTGATGGGGAATTGACCCAGTCCCTCTTCGGTCAGTGTTGCAATGCCGCTGACACTCAGCTGTGCGGACGCTACCGATCCGGCATAGAGCGAGTCGCCATTGGGAAGATCAAGGAGCGCGGCTGTCAGGAGGCCGCTGTAGCTGGGAACTGAACGGCCGAGGTTCTGCAGCCAGTTCTGTTGAGAAGGAACCCAGATAGCTAGACCATCCACAGAGATCGCCTCAAAGTCACCAAATTCACGGCATTGGGAGAAGGCTCCCGAAAAAGCGATGACGGTCTCGCGCGTCTCTCCACTGATGTTCACGTGGAAGGGTACGACATGCTCCACCCTGCCATTGAGGCCGGCTCCCAAAGCTCTCCACTCTCTGTTGCCAGTGTCAAAGAGGCCAACAAAGTTCAAGCCATCAACCGAATTGGCTTTGGTGTTGGTAAATTCGCCTCCAACAAACAGGCTGTTGCCTTCGAGATGCATATCGTAGACCTCATCGTTGAGACTTCCGCCAACTGTCAGAACTTCGTTGTCATTGTTGATTGCAACGATATTGTCGTGTTCGGGTGAAGTGAAATTCCCCCCGACGTAGATGAGATCCCCTGATGTGACCAGGGATGCGACGCCAGTGTTACGGCTGAAGGTAGCGCCCAACTTATTGATGGCAGAGTCCTCGAACGTGGTCGAGTCAACCACGGCCTGTTCAGGGTCAAAGTCAAAGAGACCGTTTAGACCGCCAGTAGAATTAATAAGGGTGAAGCCAACGGATTGGGCCACAATAGTCAAGTTATCGAAATCCTGGCCGGCAAGGGGAGTCAGAGTCACGGTGGGCTTGAACGTGTCCGAGCTCTGTTCGATGTAGCCAAAGTAAATTTGGTCATATTTTTCATAGTTGTTTGTTTGGAAGAGGGACGTAGTAAAGGTGGCCTCTCCAGTGCCGCTCGACATGAATCCTGTAATGTTAACACGACCTCGGGTCTCGCAAGTATCGTCAGGGGCACAGCCCGGGGTGTATAGGTTGACGGAGTAGTTGCCGGACTGCCGAATGTTGGGGGTGAAAACGACGGAGGCTGAACTGGGGTCATCGCCCCGTGACAGCTCAGCCGTCAGGTAGATAGAATTGCTCTGCAGCGACGGGGACTCTCTCCATGGGCCCGTGGTTGTGGCGTTTGATGGAAATTCAATTTCACGGCAGGTCGGCTCGTTGAAATCGCGAACCGCGTGGGCTAAGATGTTGTCTTGGAAAAGTTCAATGCCTGCAAGACCGCCACCTGCACCATACCATTCAGAGATGGCAATCTGGAACCTGTTCATCCTGACCTGGTTGACGAAATGGAAGTCCTGGAACTCCACGCTGCGATTGTTGCTGAGCGGGCATTCGCTAGTACAAGAAGCGTTTCTGCCAGTAGCTGGGTCAATGTAAGTTAAGTTCATGATGCCGTCAATAGGAAACGCGGTATAGCGAAACGTCTTGGTTCCACGGTCGTCTCGGTGAGTATTCCACAGTCTTAGTTTGGTAGGCAGAAAGCTGAAGCCGAAATCTGCTCCCCAAGTACCAGGTACGTTGTCCTGCAACAACCAAGTATTTCCCCTCTCGTCAGCTCCACTCGAGCAGACAATGTTTCGAGGGTTTGAGAAACCGTCGGTAGATGCGCTGTTGTCAGCAGTGATGTTGGCGGTGGACAGGTTTATAGCTTGGCCATCAGGCTCGGTAGGTGTGCTGGCGTTTCCCATGCCTGTGAAGCTTCCTCCAAAGATGATGTGGCCATTGGGGGCCTTCGTGATGGCCATGACAGGGCCATTGAATCCAGCAAAGGGGAGGTTGGTCCATCCTTCAGTTCCATACCAAGCGATGGCATTCGTTGAGTTGGCGCCTCTAAAGTTCCCTCCCACATAGACTGTATCTCTCTCCTGGTCGCATAAGATGGCATTGACCTCACCTTCGAGACCTTCGAGAGGGGTGACTTCTGCCGTATCTGGGTTGAATAGTGCAATAGCCGTGGATTCCGTGCCGTCCAAGCTCGTAAAATTACCGCCGATTACCACGCCTTGCATGTCGCCGTTGCTGAGCATGAACGTGCACATGGCCCTTATCGAAGCATCCGTCGAGACAATGGATGCCAGGGCGCCATTTGGTAGCTGCGCGAGCAAAGACTGGCCGCCGCTGGGGCCGGAGCTACCCCCACTCTGCCCTTCATATTCATATAGTGAAAGGCCATTGAAGTCGCCGGCAACGCCTATCCGGCCTAGGTCGGAAAGGTCGAGATTTGGTGAAGAAACCGGTTGGAATTCGATGGCCTGTGTCAATGAGACCGCCAAAGTCGCCAATGCAAACGAGTGCGGACCCAGCCGCTGTGGTTGGCGTGCCGTATAACGGCCCCAACAAGGCAGCCGCATGGCTCTGGCGTTTGCGCGAAGAAATACCACACAGGATCGCTGGCTTCCAATTGCGCGGGTCAAATTTCAAGTACGGCTTTTGATCTAAAATTGTCGTCGGGGAAATTGTCGAAAATCGATTCGCATTTCAGGGCCTTCTCCTTCCGTTTACTATGTCATGGCAAAAGCGATCCAATGCAGCGTGGTGTCGTCGTGCCCGGGTGAGAAAAGGAGGGCGGGTTCGTGATGGTGACAGGTCCGTCGAGGCTTGGCAACAAAGGGGACGGGAAAAAATTAATTAGGCTGGTCGGCAGAAATACGTCGGTACAGGTTAAAGGAGTGAAAGCCGTATCGTGAGTCGGCTGCCGCAGTCGCTCGTCGCCGCCTACGTGTTGTCAGAGGCCTCGCTGCTCTCTTTGTTTGAATGAAGGAGAGTTGGGGTTGTGGTACAAAGTCAAGCGGCGAGGACTGAGGGAAATTGCCTGGCGATGGCTGCGGTGCTGGCGCTGGTACCACCTCGCTCAGGACGAAGGAAGTGGACTCGAGACGTACCAGGAGATGGGGCTAGCCTGTTGGGGCTAGCGCACAGCCACTTCAGACAAGAAAAGGTACCCCAAGATAGCACAGCACAGAGCACAGAGCACAGAGCACAGCACAGGGGTGGTTAGGGGACGTGAGCTATGGCGCCAGCTCTTACATAGTACGGATAACGCGGCGAAGCCAAGGGCAATGGGTTGGGGCAGAGAAAATTGGAATTTCAAGTTTGGGGTCGTCATGACTATTGCCAACGTTCATCGGGGAAATTTTGAAGCTGTACAGCAGCTGTCATGATGTGGTTGATACTCTGTTGTGGTCGCCTGCATAAACATAAAATCCAATCTTCATGGGTGGAGAACTTGTGCCATTCCGTGTCTTCAGCGTCCGGGTGGTGGTGGCTCCAGCCCCCTTCTCTCACGCTTTTGTGCCACTAACATCACTAAGGTCTCCACTAAAATCCGCCAGGCACAGCAGCCCGAGGAGGTACCTTACAGGAAGTGGTTGGCTTGGCTTCGCTGATTGGAGAAGCATGAGCGGGGGGTTGGCTGCGTCCGTGGCGCCTCGCATTCACTACATCGATCGCTGCGCCAATCACTGGCCGTCATGCTGGGTCTTTCTTTTTCCTTTTCTCCCCTCTTGACTCTGTACATTGTCCTCGATGATGAAAGATTTAGACCTGGTCAATATGCGGATAGCTTCAACAGCCTGGAGGGAAATTATCCAGGGCCGGGGAAGGCAAAAAAAGAGGAGAAAAAAAGGAAGAGAGAACAGACTGCAATTATGGGTGGTTGGAACTTTGAACCAGGCCTCGGACTGATTTGGTTCAGACGATTAGTCTCATCAATTCTCTTACAAGGGGTTGAGAGACGCGACGAGGAAGAGGAACAGGGAGTCCGTGCATACCACTCACTTTGGAACCTGAGGTAGTTTTATGCAGTGCGTCACATCACTCGCATACCACACAACCTAGGTACCTCAAGTAGTGTCTCGAAACACACAAGAGTGCTACCCCAGCCTTGTCATCGGCGCCATATCTGTGTGAGAGGTCACCTGAGGCTGGCAGTACGTATTTCGCCAGGCTGCGCACTTGGGATGGGCTCGTATTCCACATCGTCACTATTGCGAGGCGGCCGGCCCGCTGGCATCCATTCACCGCTCCCCTGCGCCATGATGAGTGGTCGAGGCTCGGACTGACAAGGATGAGCAGCCATTTTTGGAAAAAGGCCCAGAAAAGAATTTGTTCCTGCTTTAGCTTCCCATTCCGTTCCAAGAGCCGCTTGTCCTTCTTGACGATCACATAGCTACGTTGAACGCTGAGCATATTGACATTGGCGACACATGGAGTCTACGGGTTCCCTCCTCGATATACATGCCCGTAGCTGCCCGAGTAGTGCACCGACCTTCCGGCCCTTGGGTAGGTGAGCCATGAGTTCTTGGCCATGCAGGCAGATTGGGTTGCGGGCCCACTAATATACTTCCTCATCGTGCATGAAATGTAATATAGTACTGTCCGACGTCGTCAACTACCCGGGACCACATTCGACAAGTCCCTCGGAATCTCATTGTCCTCATTGGGCTCCCGGAATATTATGGGGGCGAAATCGGTTTTGACGCGCTGGATTCTATTCGGATCTGTGCTTGCAATTGTCGTTGTCCTGCACTATTTCAACGCTTACACAACTTAAAGGCCTCTTAGCCTCCACATGACACAACCGTTGCCAAGGGATGATCAATCCCGAAGCACTATGAACATCACAGACCAGCCGCGACTTGATGAAAGCAAGAATCAAGTGTCCATACACCAATGCCGCAAATCCCTTCATGGCGGCGTGCAGTTGGCTGCAGTCATCGAGCGACCGGATGTCCTCTCCCTACTTCAACGCACTTATAAGCCCAGTTTATGTATGCCAGAAATCGTACATTGCAGCCGGTATCAAACGAATCAACTCTTAGCAAATACACGGGAGAAGTAATGCCGACAGAAAAAGGGGAAAAGTACGTCATTATCCGAGCCCCGGTCTCGTTTGTCGACCAGGAGCTGGAACGTGTCTGGGATGGGATATCATCCATTCATCCCCTGGTCAGTCGCAGCCCTGGCCAGGTGGGCATTCTGAGACAACAACTCTGTGTTGCCGGGGCTTCCATCAAACCTGTCCCCCAAATGGGTGCAAAATAATTTTGATTTTCTTCAGCCAGGGAGATGCTGCCGTGATTTTATGCCTGATGTGTACCAGTTCTACGAGCTCCAACACCAACGCCGCACACACTACGTATATGGGGTAGTTCCCAATGTTGACACCAGGATGCTGTTTCAATTGTCGTACCCCAGCCCCGGCCGAGCCCACAGGAGGCAGAAACTCACCGTGTAATGATGATTCAGTGGTGTAAATTGCTCATTTATTCCGTATCCCTTCCGACCCCCAGCCTCGTCTTGTAAGCCCGAGGACTTTCAAACTCACTGGCAGTTATCGACCACATGCCCTTTCGCTTTCTCTTGGCCTTGGCCTCGGCTTTCTGGTAGACCTTCTCCAGCCCTCCGTATTCGCCGCCCGATTTCGCCTCGTAGACTGTCGCCAAGCCGCGCTTGATCAACTCCAGTCCGACGTCCCGGCGGATAAAGTATCGGCGAACGTAGACCGTCGCCACAATTCGGTCATATACATCTCGTTTGTAGACATAGGCTCGGACGTTGCGATGAAGTATGTAATCAGAGAGCCACTTCATAGCCTCGGCTGCGAATGGCTGGGCCGGTCGACCGAAATGTGCACACTCCGGGGCATCAACACCTGCGATGCGAATCGATACCTGTATACAACCCCGTCAGTTACCAGCACCACCAATCCTGTCCAGTATAGCCACCCACGGTTCGATCCTTCAGCTCCTTTCTAGTTTTCGGAACTTTCCTCAACCAACCCCAGCCAACTGCTCTGCCTCCTGGAGTATGGAACAAGCGGAAACCGTCACCATCGCCAACGCTCGTCACTTTGCCGAAGAGACTTCGGTTGTGGAAGAAATCTGGTCGCACATACGCGGCGCCGGGTATTCGGCGTAGGTAATTGGCGTAAAGTTGAAGTGCTCCAAGTCCTGCCAGTGAAATGACCACCACTGGCGCCCACTCTTTAGCCGCGGTGAAATGATCGGGCTCTTGGCTGCCGAGTGAACCTAGCCACGATATCGGCTTCTTTCTCTCCTCGTGATCGCGTTCATCTTTGCCATTGTTCGAGGGTCCGAATGGCCATATCATCGTATGCGCGACTCACTGGTCGTGTTGGCCATAGAGTCCTGTTTCTCGAGGTCGAAGGTTTAAAGTGGAAACGTGACGGGATTTGTGGTGGTACGCGATCGCCAATTAGCATGGCCAATAGCGTTGTGACATCTTCAGATAGGCTTAGCGCCCCAAGCATATGGCGCATTTGCACCAACCACAATCTAGGCCATCTCGATCACACATGAAATATGACTCCCGGTTCTTTGCAAGGTTAATATATTGATTGCTGAGTCTAATCGTCAACTGACAACGCTATCGCTCTTCCATCTCGGATTTTCTCTACTTGTTCTCATTTCTTATGAGATTCAGCGCTCATAGTTACATGCCGAGAAGCGGAGAGGTTTATCTGGATAAGGATGATGTAGTTTATATCCCAGTCTCCGTGAGATCATTAACTGCTTGAGCTAGTATTCGGCTACCCTTGAACTTTGAATGTCCTACCACTCGCCGTCTTCCTCTCACGCTCCTCGTTCTCGGGCCGAGCCCGGCGCAACACTGGACTCAGTTAGCATCATTGTACTCCCAACTTTTGTGAAATGCTCAGCGCGTACCTTGCAGGAAATCCGCGGTTCGTTTACGCATGCGAGAGTGGATGTAGGCCTTTGACGCTTTGATATGGTAGTGGAAGTAGTCGCGGAAGGTCTGGATGTGCGAAATGACATCCGTCATCCTCTGAGGCGTAAGATGCCTTGGGAAGAGGACTAAAAACATCAGTATATCATTCAATTGGCGACACAGAGACAGCCTACCGAAAGTGACGTAGCCAATCTCGCCCGTGCCAGTGCTGCGCACACCTGGTACGCTTTGCAATTCAAGTGGAGGATCGTTCCTGAACAGAACCTGCGGTGCATTCTGGATGGCTCTTCGTCGCGCATCAACGAACTCTTGAATAAAGACTTTTCCGAAAACCCTGTCGGTCTCTTCTCGGAAGACGGTGCTGAAGATGACGGTGACACGATCGTGGCTAGCCTTGATGAAGATGGCCTCCTCCTCTCGGTAGTGAATCGCCTTAACCTCGCCGCCCTCCAGAACGCCTTGCGGAGCTTCTTCCGATGTGAACTTGGAAGCCTCCTCCTTCAACTTGTAATGCTCCTGGTAAGCTTGTTCAAATGGTGCTGCCATGGCATTGCGCTTCAACAGGGCGAACTTCATGACCAGTGCGTCGCGTTCCTCTGGTGGGGGAAACATTGTCAGATTCGCTTCATTCCGAAAATATGCTGATATCGTTGTTTCATACCCTTTGACTCTGGTAGCTTCTCCAAGTCTACCAACACAGAGAAGTCGTAGCCTGGTTCGGTAGGTGCCACATAATCGCCATATTCACGTTGTAGAACTTGTTCCGCGCCATATTGAACAAGATCCTTGAAGCATCTTATTTGGAGCGATAGGAGGATTTGCGTCTTCGTTTCCGGTGTCGAGATGTGAAAGGTGACGCCGTCGAAGTCGGAGACAGTCTGGTCGATCGATGCAGGAGTGGCACTACCGCCGTGTTAATTCACCTCACCTTCCACGAAGCAAACGTCGTATGCTTACCCCGAGAACCGCTCGGTCAGGACCGATTGGATCAGAACGTTTTGGTAGTCGAGGAGAAGCATCTTGATGGCGTTGCTGTGAGGGCACCCGGAGCTCTCGTCGTGTCTCGGGAGCTGGCTGACGACAGGTGGTGGGGCTGGGGGGCAGGTGAGGGACGTCAAGCTTGGGAACCAGTCCACGTGACGTTGAAGCTCGAAAACGTACAGGGGGCAGAGATAGAGGCTGCACTATCGATAAGCGATAAGAAAAAAAATATCCCACCCTGCTGCGACTTCAAGGTCTCCTGCATCGCTTGCGCCCAGTGGTTTTCTACCAATTGAGGTTGGTAAGCCGGCAATCATGGTCAAATCATACTTGTGAGTGAAGTTCATTTTCTCAAAGTTCGAGTGACTGGCTAACTTGTCTTAGGAAGTTTGAGCATGCCAAGTCATTTGGCGTCGTCACCTCCAATACCTCGAACATCGTCTGGACGTCTCGAGGCGGAACAGCCACGAGCGCGGGTCAGGTCGTAGTAGCCGGAAATGAAGAGGTTCTTTGCTGGGACGTCAAGAAGGGCGAACTAATAAATCGATGGAGGGATGAAAGGTGCACTGTTCCTGTAACAGCCATTGCGCAGAGCAAGACTGATAAGGATATCTTTGCGGTCGGATATGAGGATGGCAGTATCCGCCTTTGGGATGGCAAGATCTCGACTGTCATCGTCAACTTCAATGGCCACAAGTCTGCAATCACAGTGCTTGCTTTTGACAAAGCCGGCGTTCGACTTGCCAGTGGTTCCAAGGACACGGATATCATCATCTGGGACCTCGTCGCCGAGGTGGGACAATTCAAGCTGCGCGGCCACAAAGACCAGGTTACAGGGCTTGAGTTTATCGAGCCGGAGCCCAAAATACAGGACGGAGATGACTCGGAAGCGATGGTAGTGGACAATGGTGGGAATAGCGAGGGATTCCTGCTCACCACGAGCAAGGACTCTCTACTAAAGCTTTGGGATCTGTCGTCGCGACATTGCATCGAGACGCACATGTCTCAAACTAATGGCGAATGCTGGGCATTGGGATTGTCTCCCGATTTAAGCGGTTGCATTACGGCAGGAAACGATGGCGAATTGAAGGTTTGGTCCTTGGACGCCGAGAACCTGGCAACATCGACTCGCCGCGTCGATTTGGCCGCCAACACGCATTTCCTCTACGATAGGGGAGTTCTCCATCGTCAAAGCAAAGATCGCGCCACCGAAGTCGTATTCCATCCTCGGCAAGATTATTTTGCGGTGCACGGCTCCGAAAAGGGTGTAGACGTATGGCGCATCAAGTCAGAAGCAGAAGTGCGAAAGTCTCTAGCCCGAAAGCGGAGGCGTCGACGTGAGAAGCAGAAGGATGGGAAAAATGCAGATGTGGATGCCGCGGACGATGATGGCAAGGACGAAGACGTGTCGAAAGCGGATATCGGCGAGGTTTTCGTGCAATATGTCATCGTCAGAACTGGTGGTAGAGTCCGATCTGTTGACTGGGCCTCAGCTGGAGGACAAAAAGATCTTCAACTTCTTGTGGCTACTACGAACAACCAAGTCGAGTACTACACTGTCCCGACCAAGGCCAAGAGCGAAAAATCGAAAAGCGAAGATATTCCCGACTACACACGGGCACTCTCTGTTGAGCTGCCAGGCCACCGGACCGACATTCGAGCCCTCTCATTGAGCTCGGACGACAAAATGCTAGCCTCAGCAGCCAACGGCTCTCTGAAGATTTGGAATATCAAGACTCAAAACTGTATCCGAACATTTGAGTGTGGATACTCTCTTTGCACTTCTTTCCTGCCTGGAGACAAGGTTGTTGTGGTAGGTACAAAGACTGGAGAGCTGCAGCTTTTCGATGTCGCCTCGGCTGCTCTTCTCGACAGCGTTCAGGCGCACGACGCGGCAATCTGGTCCTTGCAAGTACACCCTGATGGCCGATCGGTCGTGACGGGTAGCGCAGACAAGACTGCCAAGTTTTGGGACTTCAAGATTGTTCAGGAAGAAATCCTTGGTACCCGAAGAACTGTACCAAAGCTGAAGCTGGTCCAGTCAAGAACACTGAAGGTGGCTGATGATATCCTGAGCATCAAGTTTTCCCCTGACTCGAAGTACCTTGCCGTGTCTCTCTTGGACAACACCGTGAAAGTCTTCTTCGTTGACTCGTTGAAGCTCTACTTGAACCTGTACGGCCACAAGCTGCCTGTGTTGAGCATGGACATATCATACGACAACAAACTGATAGTTACGAGTTCTGCGGATAAGAACATCCGAATTTGGGGACTTGACTTTGGTGACTGTCACAAGGCCTTATTTGGTCACCAAGACAGTATTTTACAGGTGGCGTTTGTCCCTCACAACTCGGACGGCAACGGCCATCACTTTTTCAGCAGCAGTAAGGACCGCACAATTCGATATTGGGACGCCGACAAGTTTGAGCAGATCCAGCGACTAGACGGTCATCATGGTGAGGTCTGGGCGCTCGCCATCAGCCACAGCGGAAACTTCCTTGTTAGCGCTGGTCACGACAAGAGCATCCGTGTGTGGGACGAAACAGAAGAGCAGATTTTCCTCGAGGAAGAGCGCGAGCGGGAGATCGAAGAGCTGTACGAGAGCACCCTCACCACTTCGCTCGAAAGGGACCCCGAGGCAGGCGACGAGGATGAGGTTGGGGCGGCAAGCAAGCAAACCACGGAGACGCTGATGGCAGGAGAGCGTATAGCCGAAGCCCTCGAGGTTGGCATTGCGGATCTCAATCTTATGAAAGAGTACGAGGACGCGAAACTCTCCAACCCAAATGCTGCTCCGCCGCAGCGAAACCCCATCTTCATCGCCTTGGGCGACATAACGGCAGAAGCACACGTGATGTCGGTCCTGCAGAAAATTAAGGCTTCTGCACTACAGGATGCCCTTCTCGTCCTGCCGTTTGCTTCTGTGCCCCTCTTATTCACCTTCCTGAATATCTTTTCTCTGCGGTCCATGAACATACCCCTGACGTGCCGCATCCTCTTCTTCATGCTCAAGACCCACCACAAGCAGATTGTCGCCAACAGGACGATGAAGGCGATGCTGGACGGAATCCGCACGAACCTGAGGGCTGCCCTGAAGCGCCAAAAGGACGAGATGGGCGTCAACATTGCTGCCTTGAAGGTGGTGGACATGCAGATTCGGGACAAGAGCGTGAAGGACTATGTCGACGAGAACTGGGAACAGGAGAACGAGGAGCGCAGTGCGAAGAAGCGCGCATTTGTACATGTAGCATAGACCGTTCACCAACAAAAATCCTTCAATGACCGTCTTCATTACCAGTAAGGTTCTTCCTCGGACTCTTGTCACAGCTGCCGATCGCGCCGTATTTTTGCTTGAGTGAGTGCACAGCCGAGCGGAATGTACACTTCGGACGTCAAAAACTAAAGCCTTTTCATGTTTCGTGTACAGTAAGACAGGCGGCAAACACGTTGTTAGGAGCAATCTGAAGTGATACCCAAACGTTGCAATCATCATGATCACGTGACCACACGCCAATTGTGATGGAGATTCTACACTAGCACGACGATAGGGAAACATCACCCAATATATGAGATCCCAGTTCAAGCCTTACTCCGCCATCCTTTAAAACGAAACTTAGATCTCTACGGCTGGTGTCTTTTGAAACGAAGAAGACCAGAAAACATTCCTCAATTTTTCCCGTTGGTGCGATCTTCGACTAAATCAGGCATCGCTCGCTCAGTCGTCACCTCAACCTCGACACCGGCAGCAGAGCGATCACAGGCAGGATGCTCTTCTTCAGGTATGTCGAACCTCTGACTCGAGGCAATCACGTTCCCATGCCTCGGGTTCCGAACTGCGCTATGTTTTCGTGGCTGAGACAAAAGCAGCTTCTTCAAAACGCTCATCGACCATGAGGTCACCGTTGAGCTCAAGAACGACATTCAGCTCAAGGGGACGTTGAAGAGTGTGGACCAGTACCTTAACATCAAGCTGGACGACATTTCGGTGGTGGAAGAGCTCAAGTATCCTCATCTGGTACGTCCTTGGTTATTTGCCCTGCCCTCTTCACGACCTCGCCTATTCGCCTCCTCACCCTTCTGCCCCTCATCTACGACAGCCAGCTTACTAGTTTCTGCCAGAGCTCCGTCAAGAACGTCTTTATTCGAGGTTCGGTGGTAAGATATGTCCACTTGCCTGCGGGCTCCGTGGACACACAGCTACTAGAGGATGCCACGCGACGAGGTACGCGCACACTCCATATGGACACAGAATTCCGCCACTGACACATACCACAGAAGCAGCAGCCCAGCAGGCCAAGGCAAAATAATTCAACTGTAAGAATTCGTCGTGAGATGTTTCCGAGGAGACACTTGTCGTGCTGGAGGCTGCCTTCTCTACGCCTGCAATTGTTTACGAGGAGGAAAATACAGGGATCTGGAGTTGCTGGCACGGTAGCAAGATGCAATAATGGCGTTGGTTCTCACATGGGATAAAGCTTTCCATTTAATCGGAACGAAACAGAGCATGGGCCACTTAGCGAGAGTCAAGAAAACATGAAATCCTTGCTCCCGTTTCCATCATGGAGCAACATCTGCTTGACTGTAACACGACATGACACGTGTGCGAGTTCAAGTCGTACATCATTATACACTATATCGGATATCACTTTCTAGACGTGCTTGAGGTTCTTACCACCAAGCTCCGCCCCCTTTCCCAACCTTGCCGTCCCACAGCTCCGTTTTAAGGTCGCTCTCTTCATCTTGCCCCTCTATGAGCGGCTGCAGCAAACCACCTCGCCTTCTTTCGAGCATCCACCGGTCAACCCAAGCCTTCATCCTACTACGTGACGCGGCACTTCCAACATTCACTGTGGGAACAATCTTTTCGATACGCAGGCCCATCACGAACATTGCCAACTCCCGGAAGCTGCTGTGTTCTGAATATGGGACCCCGAAACACATGGCCTCCTTGGTGCTGCCTCTTTGGGGTACGAAGTCCCGATATTCAAACCTCGTCCGCCAGCCCTTCCCATGTAGTATTTGCTGTGTTGGAATACTGCTAGGCGGTGTATTTGCTCCGATTGCCTTGCCATTTCTTGGACGGAAATTCCATCCGCTGGGACGGAAGCCAATGATGCGGCTGAAGTGAGGCTTGAAACTGTTCAAGTATTCCTGAAGTGTTTCGGCACGAATCTCCATAAGCATTTGCATGTGTACCTGAGCCTCAACAGGATCGGACGTGAGAAGCGAAGCCAGTTCGGGATCATCCAATTGTTTGCAAATCTTGATTTTCGACGGTGAAGCAAAAATCTTTGATCCAAGAGCCTTGGCAATGGCAACGCATATGCGCTCTTTGCCGATAGAATAAGTACCGCAAATGACCAAGAGGCGTTTCTGACGTGTGGAGTCTTTATGTTCTGGCGGGTTTGGGGGGTCGTCTTTTTTTTTGCTTTGGAAGTACTTGCTAACTGCAGACGTACCCGCAGGCTTTGTCGAAGTCTCCCATATATCGTCCTTGGACTCCGGGTCGGGGGATACAGACGTGCAAAGATCAGCACAGGCCTTGATGACATCTCCCTGCGGAGGGAATGAGTATCTCGGATTGAGATATGTCGTGTCGAGATAGCAAATATCGATTTTTTGCTGCCTCAATTTTCCTGTAACGGAGTCTTGAACATCGGGTTTCAATAGAGGATGTTTAATGTGGTCAGGGCACGCGCGAAAATCGCCACAATGCAGGATGCGTTTGGTCCGGCCTGCAGAATTTTTACCTTCGGCCTTCTGAAAAAGAAAGAGAGAGCTGCCGGGACAATGGTTTGCCGGAATCATGGTAACAGAAGCTCCGTCTGTCCCCGGAACATCATATGGCTTGTCAAAGTCGAGTTCAACAACCCACTTCGCGGCCGTGCGAAGCTGTTGTTTCACCAGGCTGCCAGTAACTTTGCTGCAGTAAATCGGTCCGTGGGTCCAGTTTGCTGTCAGGCCGATGTAGTGGTCGCTATGGAAATGGCTTAAGAAGTAGGCCTTACAACCTTCAACAGCCCCATATCGGAATGCGTCTACGCATATCGAGAATCCCGGCATGATCTTGTAGAACGGACATGTCCGCTCGTAAGCTGGCCGGCCTCGGGAAGCATGCTCTGCCGCAGCTGCTGCGGCCCATGCCGAATCTTCGGCGTTGTTGGACATGAGTTTCGAGAAAGCGGACTTGGAGGTGTTTGTAGAGGGAGCACTATCAAGCGGATTTGGCTGACCTGGTCGAGGAACAGCTGCTTTCGCAAACCTCTTGCTGATTTCGGAGGCCTCGACATCGGGAATTGGTTTTGTGGTGTCGACTATCACCGGTTTCGGCAAGGGCAGTGGGTTGCCGTCTAAGCACGAATTAACGTGCCGTGTCGCTTCTTCGACCGAGACTCCGGCTAAAGCGCCATCGCAGATGGGGCAGCTTTGAATTGAAGAACCGTCATCTATGCTGTCATCGGCGAAATCCTCACTCGTAAAGCCTCCTGCTTCTTCAGCTTCGAGACGAGCCTGCTCTCGCATATACCGCATAAACCGTAATTCTTCACCCTCAAAGGCATCCTGGTTCTGGTCATGATCATCATCCACAAATTCCCCTAACTCGTCGAATTGTGCATATGTGGAATCTGCTTGTTTGAGCGAGGGTGGCAGAGGTACTGTCAAAGATGCGTCTGCCAGTGCAGGCGAGGCCTCTGAATTTTGCTTGATGTTCGCAGGAGCTGCAGTCGAGTGCAAAGCTCGAGCTGAACTATCAGAGAGATCTTTGACTGCTGAAGACGCGAACTTTTGTACGGTTGCGTCTTCGTCTTCTTCATCTTCGCTGTCCGAGTCCATGGCAAAAGGAGTAAATATGCGATGCTTTGGTGCCTTGCCACGAGATTTGCTTTCAACCTTTATATCGACATTCTCGGCTTCAACCTTTACATCGGCAGATGGTTCTGCAAACTTGGCATTGCCATCCTCCCCTCCCTCTTCGGGCTCCTCCTTGACATGTTCGAGAACGGGCTCTTCGCTAATTCTTCGCTTCTTATTCGGATTCTCGACTTCATTGTATCGGCTGCCGTCATCTTCATACAGATCCTCGGGTTGCTGAATTGTCTCGGACGTGACACCGACAAAGAGCGAAGCCTCATGCTTCTCCGCCTTCTTAAAGAAGCTTAGGATACTCGTATTCGCTTTTACAGGTCGTTTAGGTGCTTGAGAACCTTTGGTAGGCTTTTTAGGAGTGCTGGTTCGGCCCAGCTTCGTCGACGTAACCATTGTGACTCGGTAGGCCTTCGTACCTTTATTACAGCCTCATAATACAATAATAATAAAGGCCAACCTGAACTTCGGATGGTGCAGCATCAGCTATGTGGGTGATCCGAACAGTACTCCAGGGCCAGATGCTCAGAAGATCGTGGATCAACTTGACCTTTTGCCACTGCAGTGGTGGGATGATAAGAGGGTGCACGTCTTGGCGCGCCAGAATTTAATGGAGAGTCGCGAAGTCACATGGTTTGGTGGGCATTTCAGCACAAGGTCAGTGGCAGGTACAAAGTACCCAGGCTACCCTTACCTTGGGCACTTAGTGTATGTCCGCTGTTAGTGATCCTCCGAAGCACCCCGTGCAAGCTACCTGAGGCTCCGGTGCGGTAATCACGGTCTCAGATGCTACCAATACAACAAGAGATCTAAAGTCCATAGGATGTTTCTAGTGGCCTCAAACGATTGATTGATACGGGGAGACCTCCGAAATATTATGTAAAATGCTGGAGCTCACAGTAAGTTTCGAGTTGTCGGTAGGGAAGTCACTTTGTAGGTGTTTGTGCCTGTACAAAGACTTCATGGGCTACTGTTCCCTTCTTCACATCGCCAGAAAGCAAGCCGGCGTATGCAATGAAAGGATGGCCATTTTCGCATCACCTGGAAGCAGTGTAATACCAGGGACACGACAGGGTCTATGATCATACGCGAGCGCAGACCGGGGCCCCGCGAGACAAAAATTGGGTTCCAGGTGGAACAGGCCCGGTGGGCCTGTGCAAGGTGTCAACCTTTGCAAGAACAGATACTACACTTGATTCAAGCCTTATGGCAAGAGAGCTGAGAGGAGAAAAGAAGAAATGCGCAAAAGGGCGAGACTTGGGCGGACTTTTATATCCGGGAATATCTTCAGTAATGCCTTCGACTTAAGGCTGTCATCTGGATCGCTTTCGTCATGCTATGTTAGGCAGACATGACTGCCTGTCGCAAACAGGCTGAAGCTACGATGTGCCTGCGCCCTGACGCGCCGTGCTCCCATCAAGATGACAGGAGTTTGCGTCGGTCCTTATTGAGAGACCTTGATCAGTTAGTCCAGGGTCAGTGAATCACTGTGACTCTTCCCTCAGTTTCGCCACCATCTTCTCATGGATGCCCTTCCACCCTGCTTCACAGGTGTTCTTGACCACGCCAACTAGAAGCCTGGAGCATTTGATGACAATATCCTCAATTAACTCCAGCTCGCCGCTCTCGCCTTCTCTGACCTCCCATACTGTCTCCATCACGGTGCTTAGAGGGCTGCGAATTCTCACAAAGACCCCCTTCTCTAGATTGATGAACTCATACGTGCTCACAACATCCGAGTCCCAAAGACCCGCTGGTAGCGCTTGCACCTTGTCAATGACCTTGTAACACTTGGGGGCCGCGATGCCAGCAACTCCGCGATCTTCGGGCACGGTAGGCACAGAGTCGGACGGTGTTTCGACTGCTTCATATTTTATCATGTGTGGATCGCACTGAATGAAGAACTCATATCCTTGGAGGAGCTCAACACATGTAGCTGAAGAGATGCCAGGTGGGACTGGCGTTATGTGCTGCAACTTCGCAGTCGTGCTGAACATTTCTAAGGAGTGGATTAGCAGCTGGTTCTGTAGAGGTGGGCACCATAGACGAGGGATTCCTGACTGTAGAATTGACTGTTGGCAGTGTTTTCTTGGGAAACAGTTACGCTGATGAGTCGGGATGCTGTTGGCAGGTCGTTGAGCTTCAGCTACATATGACTGGGGCAAGGTGTAGACCACTAGAGAAGGGGACCCGGATCCCCTGATTGAAACACCTAGTGTTGGGAACCCGGCAAGGTAGGATCCAGCGGCCAGTGAAACAATGAAAGCGAATGCAAGCGAATGAAACAATATACGCCTACTACATAACTCCAAAGAAATGCAACAGCGCAGCGGCCCTTGCTGCAAGAAACACAAGTAAGGTCAATGCAGATACTGTATCGTAACGGAAGCTATTGTCGTTCTGATAGCTGCACAAGACTGATGATCTTAAATCACTGGATGTAAGGGTGACTGGAGTTGGCCTATTTGACCACCTACTAGGCCCAGATGGTACTGTACCTTGATTGGTCTAAACAAGCTGCTAGGTGTTAGCAGTCTGGCCAGGTTGAGGGTACCATGCTCGAGATTGGGCGCTTGTCTCGTCTGGCAGGTCACTGTAAGAAGCTGGGTCTATTCTTTCGTCTTTAATGGCTGAAAAGTAATATTCCATATCAGGTAACCCATGATGGATGTGGAATAACCTGATTGTCCAACTCCCTGTAGCTATGTATGAATTTTCCTGAATTTTCTTCTATCAGTAGCAGAATGGAAGCGAAACGTACCTTATGATACGACAATTATTGGAACGGCCTGGGAATGGGGTTTACGGCTCACGGTTCTTTGTCACCGGCTGTGCGCCGTTTCAGAAGTATTTCTTAGTGAAGTCCTAAGGTAGTTAGCACCTAAATGTGGCCGACCAGTGCTTTAACAGGCACTCGGTTAAGCCCCGGCAATTCCATATTTCCCCTGACTGAATCAAGCATAACCACCAGACAGTCAGCCATCGTCTAACTCTGAACGACTCCGTGTGTCTCCTGAGACCTAAAAGCAAAGACGATGAGGGAGACTCTCTGAAGTAATTAACCTTCCAACTCATGATGTGATAGCAGCGCGCTACTTGGCGCACCCTGAGATACTATCAGCATCACCTACCTTCGCAGACCAGGTGTCCGCCTATCTACGCTGCCCTCGTGCTACATCGTACTCTAATCAACCACCATGGCGTCGCTACAAGTGAGAGGGCCGGATTTATCCGTCTCCAAACAAAAAGCCATTGAAGATGCAAAGAGAATGCAGGCTGCTGTCGCGGAACAATGCACGAAAACAGGCAAGGAGATCCCTGCCTACCAGCTCTCCGAGCTCATCGGCAAAGGAAGCTTCGGTCGTGTCTACAAGGCCACGTCCCTGAAGACGAACCAGTTGGTCGCCGTCAAGATCATTGACATCGAGGAGAGCGACACAATGGACCCCAAGCTCGCCGACACCTACAGCGACCTGCTCAAGGAGATTAATGCATTGCAGCGGCTGAGTGACAGTGGCGCCAGGAACATCAATCTGGTCATCGAGGCCTTGCCAGTCGGACAGGCCATGTGGATGATCACTGAGTATTGTGCCGGTGGCAGCGTCGCGACTCTCATGAAGCCGACGGCACCTGGTGGACTGCTTGAGAAATGGATCATTCCCATTCTCCGTGAAGTTGCTGAAGCCATCTACTGGGTCCACGGTCAAGGCATCATCCACCGAGATCTCAAATGCGCCAACATTCTGGTCACAGAAACAGGCAACGTGCAACTCTGTGACTTTGGCGTTGCCGGTGTTGTTGAGACCAAGTTTGATAAGCGCAGCACTTTCATCGGCACACTCCACTGGATGGCCCCTGAAATATTCGACCCCGGCGCATCGTATGGCACTGAAGTCGACATCTGGGCTTTTGGTGCTATGGTCTACGAGATGGCTTCGGGTGTTCCGCCTAACGCCGCTACCGGAATGGATATCTCGAAGCTGAGCAACAATCTCAAGCAACGAGCTCCTCGCCTAGAAGGCGACAAGTACTCGGCCGGCCTGAAGGACCTCATAGCCTACTGTTTGCAACTGGATCCCAAGAAGAGGCCTACTATCGAAATGGTGCAGCGGCACGGCTACCTATTCAAAACCGAAGACACTCATCCTACCTCAACGCTGCAACACCTCGTTCGCGCGTTCAAGCTCTGGGAGGCCCAGGGCGGAGATCGCAGGTCCCTCTTTTCAGTCGGAGGCGCCCAAGCGCCGTCTGACATATCCTTCGGCGCCTGGGCTGCCGACGACTGGAACTTCAGTACAACTGCCGCCTTCGATCAGCAGGTATTCAACAACGGAGACGCCCAAGATGTCTTCGATGTCTATGGGTCAAACGTCGACTTCGATCAGCAGATGTTTGATGAAAATTCTCGCCAACAGAAGCCGAAATCCCGCCGCCGTGGGCCCCCGCCACAGCTGCTCAAGGCCCCCTTGGAAAAGCTGTTTGACCCCAACACCATCTCCAACTACGAAGACAATTCGCGCGCGTATTATGGACGGCCCTTCCAAATGCCGACCTCGGACCTACCACTACGTGACGAATCGCAACCGTCCTCAGATGTGCGCGAGTCGCTGATCAATCTTGACGACTCCCTTCATGGCAGCGACCTTTCTCAATTCGTCGACATGAATACGATTAGACTTGATTCGCGCACGTCACTGGAGTCTGGATCAGAGTATGATTTTGGGGATTCCACGCCGTACCTGAACCCACCCTTGAGCGACCCTGCCGACCTAAATAACCACAGGCGGACGCAAGACTGGAAGTTCCCCGTCATCCCGCCTCCTGCATCGGCAAACCCAGAAATGTCCCGGTTTCCATTCAACGAGGAAAACCTGGCACCAGAGCCGAGCCGGCCCACTCTGCTACATACACAAACCGAGCCCATGCAACCGCTAGGTGCTCATAATGATCTGACTGTGCCCAACGCACTAGCAATCGATAACCGCACCTCTGTTGGAAGCATCATCGACTTGGATATGAGTTTTGCGGACACTTCAACAGACTACACTCGTCCATCCACCTCGCACTCTGACGTGGTCTCTGTAAGCGGCTCCGAGATGGGCGCGGCCAACCCGTTCGAGCTCGAGAAACACGCCTCACTGTACATGGTCCCCACGACCAACCGTGAGCCCTCTATCTACGTGTCCGACGATTCAGACTTCGTCAACAGTTTTGACGTTTCCGTGAATGGCGACCCCCGCCCCGAGGAGCTTCCCGCTACAAACGGTCACTCCTACGACGACAGCCGACCCTATTCGCTGAGCGACTTTGCCGACATGGACCCGGAGTTCGTCCCGTTCACACCGCACCAGACGACAGCGCCGCGCCATCGGCTCACGGGGCCCTTCCAGGACCAGCTGCCGCCGATGATGCTGACGGAGCCCACCCCGGAGAACGAGTATCCTCTACCCTTGCTCCCCTCCGCTCCCTCGGCGCGTGTGATGCAGGGGCAGACATCCAGCGATGAGGTCAAGGAGGAGCTCCGCCGGCTGGCCATGAGCCTCGGCGAGCACTTGACCTACATCAACAGCCACATTTCCAACTTTCCGGTGCGCCGCGGCAGTGCCGCACGAGTCGAGCCGCTGAGGGAGGTGTTGTGAAATTTATGAATTGGCGATAGACATGGTATCCTCCGTTTTTGTTAAATGTAGTTTGTTACTGCTCGGGGGTTCCTTCTCCCCCCCAAATCTTTTATACCGTGTACTCGCAGCGGGACTGGGACGGTAACGAGAATTGCTTTTGGGTTCCCGGCGTTGGAGCATTGGAGCGGTGGCCTTGATAGAGCACGAGTTACGTGGCAGTAGAGATGAAACCTAGAATTGATATGAGCCCCCAAAGTCAAACTCATGTTCCAAATATATGAAATAGTTGTAAATTTTTCAAGGTATATTTGATGATGAAGATGCTTTGAAAGCTGCTATGAGAATCCAATCATGTCACCCATCAGAAGGGCCTGGTACTTCTCGATAGCCTCGCCAATCCGGAGCAGCACGCCGGCAGCCAGCATTTTCACGTCGTTCTCCTCGCCGCCGTCCTCGCCCCTGGTTCGCTCAAAGACGCCGCCCACCCACTCTCGCGTTTCCACAATCTCCCTGCCCTGCGTGTCGCACAACGTTCGCATGTCTCCCTCGTTCACCTGCAGCAGGGCGGCCATTGCCACGAGCCAACCCCTCAGGGAGCTCATGTCCCTCGCGGCATGGACACGAACGCCCAGGAGCAGGTTCCACAGCTCAGAGGTCAGCTGCGGCAGCGACAGGGTCGAGGGCCCCGCGGAGTGGATGACGATGCCCAACGTCTGCAGGTAGATGCCGAGCAGCGCAGGGTTCAAGATGACTGCTTTAGCCGAGCGCAGTGCGACTTGGAAGTGGGCCGTCAGCGGAGCGAAGAAGTGTTTCGCTAGCAGTGTGGCCGTGGTGTTTGGTATTGCTCGAACGCGCGGCCGATCCTTGACGGTGGACTTGTAGCGAGCTGTGAAGCTCTGAAGCTTCAACGCATCAGGCCCACTGGTGGCATCGGCTGCCTTCGCAGCCAGCGGCGCCAGGAAGGACGATGTGATGCTGGTTGCTATGGTCTCTAGCGCGGTTGGGGGCAGTGCCTTGAGCTGATCGGCCGGCCGACGTTCTTGCTGTGAGCCGGGGGTGAGATACATCCTCTCCATCTCCTCTGGCAGCCTCTTGCTGGGAAACGAGGCGGAAGACTGGTACTGGGAGGCTTCGAACCCAGCTACTTCCCTGGCAGAAAGGCCGAGGGTCACGAGAACCGAAGTTCTCTGCGACAAGGAATAGTCGCCCTCGAAGAAAGTACGGGCGAACCACGGTGCCATGAGCTTGGGTTGCGCCACCACCAGCGCGATCATGCCTTGACGTTTGAGATCCTCGAAGCCCTCTATCTCGAATTTGTCCTGGACACCGACCAGCAAGCCGGCAAGCTCATCGGCGTGAGAGCTGACTTCGGTACCAAAGTTCGCCTTTCTGCGGATCAGAACAGGCGCGGTTTGCAGAGCGAGTTTCTGCTTGTCGTAGTTTTCGGAATCACGTAGGAAGGCAATCAAGTCTCGTATGTACACCGGCGGCTTCAGCTTGTTGCGCTGAACAAGAGTAGCATCGTCGTCTGAGTCTTCTGGATCGGAGCCCTTGGCATATGGAACCAGATCCTCATCTTCTTCGTCCTCGCCATCTGTGTCTACCTCCTCAATGATGGCGCGCGGCTTCAAGGTGCTAATCTTCGGCTCAGGTTTGGGCTTGGGTTTGGATCCCTTGCCGAGATTGGATTTTGCTTTGGTAGCTGATCGTATGGTCGGGAGCGAGGATGGCAATGCTGCTGATTGGATGGGGTCTACAGGCCCAGCGTCGTCCCTGACGCGCACCAGGCTCTTCAGGAACTGTGCTTCTTCGGTCTCCAACTCTTCCATTTGGAAATTGAGCTTTTTCTCCTTGCCATCAACCAGTTCGGAGAGGGTTTCTCCAACAACCATGCCTAAAAACCGGGTTCGAACTTGTGTCGCCGCGATGCGATTTGAAATAGTGCTTAGATATGTACCGGACCTCAGAAGAATCCTCATCTTCATGGGAGATAATCTGTGCACGTAACCGGCGCTGAGCAGCAGCAGCTGCGTGTGAGCTACGACACCTGGTTAGCAGACTTCCGAGAGGGAGGAGAACGGTTGCAGGCACCTTCTTGTTGTAAAGCAGCAGCATGTTTGATGTAAAGCTCATCTCCAAATTGGGCCAAACTCTTCTCCAGCACAGTTGAAATCGTTGCAGGACTCGTCGCGAGAGCCGCCAGCACTGCTCGTCGGACTCCAATGCCATTGCCTATTCCAGCCCCGGAAGCACTCGTGCACCATTCGACGAGGTGGCCTATCCTCGTCTCGTCAGAATCTACCACCGACTGTATGACTCCGGTAGCTGCGGAGACTGTGGCGTTCGGGCCAGCGTCCTCAAGTGCGAGCCGATCTAGAAACCGCTGGGATAGATGTTCTAACAAGATGTACAGAACCTTTTTTGAGATCTGTGATTGATGGAAGCAAATGTTGCGGAAGCTAGCGGTATCCGACTCTTTAGAAAGGAGCAAGTCATCGATAAGTACTTTAATCAAGGTTTCTACAAGCTGTGAGCGGAATGCAACTAGACGGCGCGTACGACCTTACCCGAATACCCCAAAGACATCGCGCGGCGAAGCAGTTCGGAGGAGAACTGCAGCTCCTGGTCCGTTGAAGAAGACCTTGCCCAGGAAGCGAGGTTTTGCCCGATCCACTTCGTATAGGCAAGGCCGTCTGCGACCCATCGCGTCTCGGTGCGAAGCTGGTCCTTTGGTATATACGTAGTGGCCTCGGCCAGGACAGACAATAGCCGGCCACCGGTGAGGATGGACGCCAAACTCAGAGACTGTGTCTTTTGCAGAGCAGCGCTGCTCAGGGCCGCCGTTGAAGCCTTCCATAAGAGACGAATGGAATTGGCACCATTGAGCAGTGACGCGAGTATGTCGAGAAACATGCCTAAGACTAGCGGCAAGTCCGGACGCTTGGTCGAACCGCTCTGATTGAACTCCTGAACGAGGGCTCTGATCTGGGCAACAAGTGCATTCAGGCCCGTGAGGCTCCGCAAACACTGCAGCATAAGCGCCGCGTCCCGCGATATTGCAGTGTCATCTTCAGGGCCTGGGCCGGCCGAGCCTTCCAGCAACAGGGTCCAGTAGTTGGGCGCTATCTCAGTCACCAGCTGGTGAACAACGGCTGCATTCTTGGGGGCTGGGCTCTGCAGTTGGGTATGGCCCGTCCGTTGGTCGGGGCGTGTGAGGAAACGCAGCACGGCTAGGAGCGCCGGATAGTCGGGCTGGCTCTTCAGGACGTCCAGGGCCTCATCGATGGAGGAGATCTGAGTTGATGCAGGCGGCCTGCTCGTCTCTGGCTTCTTGGAAGTCTTGACCTCGGTGAAGAGTGGTTCTTCCTCCTTGTTGGCTTTGAGGTAGGTCGTGCTGATGGGCGTCAAGAGTTCATCCATGATCTCTCGTCTCGGTTATGTTACTGGTTGAAGAGGAAATCCACAAGTCTAAGCGTGTAGTTGCAGGATGTGCCAGGCATCATTTTCCTGCTGTGAGGAAAGTAAATGTTAGAAGAAACCTGCACGGCAGATCTCATCAAAGTCTTGTATGTCACCGGCGACACTGTTCCAGCTCCCAAGGAAAAGCCAGGCTTGGTGCTTGATAAGTTTCTCTGTCGGTGATGGAGGAACTGCCTGTAGGCCACCGTAATTAGAGGGTCCCTTCACCGAACTGCGGGACACCAGAAACCCAAAAACGCCCCCCCCAAGGCCAACCCCCACCTTCACCGAGATTCACCGAATCCCACCTCACCTCACCTCGCTCCAGTCACAGCACATCTCCACCAACTGCCTTGACCTCCAAGCTCTCACGTCACTCACCAACTCTCTTGCGCCAATCCCCTCCCACTCCGACCTTCTTTCACAGGCGAAGCATAAACTGAGGACTCAGAAGCATGAGCGTTGCCACCCAAACGAGCCAAGCCGGCCTTGCTGGCAGCGAGGATGCACGATGGTTCGAGATGACCCTCCTTGTTCGACCGCCGGACACTCCAGGCTGACAAGACGGCCCCCCCAGGAAATATCTAGATCAGATACGCCGAAATGCTGGGCCCTTCACCGATCCCGATGCCACGAATGAAGAAGTTCTGGCCCAGTTTGAAAAGTTCAAGATCTTGTAAGACGAAGCATGACATGTAGCTGTTTGTCTGTTGACACCCCCTAGCTAACACTCGCCGAACTCAGGGTAATGTTCGTGGGCTCGACTATCCTCTCTTCCCTTGAACTTGGAGCCATGCTAACGCAAGTGGCCATGTGTATAGAGGCGCCGGCGGTCTGGGATGTGAGATCTTGAAGAACCTGGCCATGTCGCGCTTCAAGGACATTCACGTCATCGACATGGGTCTGCACCACCCCTTCCGAGCATCTCCTCAGCTTCGCTGACATCTCTCAACAGATACCATTGACATTTCAAATCTGAACCGGCAGTTCCTCTTCAGGAAGTCAGACGTGGGCAAGTTCAAGGCCGAGGTCGCCGCCAGGTTCGTCCAGGACCGCGTCAAGGGCGTCCGCATCACAGCCCACAACGGCCGCATACAGGACTTCGACGAGGACTTCTACAAGCAGTTCCAGCTCGTCGTCTGCGGGCTCGACAGCATCGAGGCCCGGCGGTGGATCAACGCCATGCTCGTCTCCATCGCCGAGGAGGCCGAGGACCCCGACGCCATCAAGCCCCTCATCGACGGCGGCACCGAGGGCTTCAAGGGCCAGGCCAGGGTCGTCCTGCCTTCCATCACGTCGTGTATAGAGTGCCAGCTGGATATGCACGCCCCGCGCGCTGCCGTGCCGCTGTGCACGATAGCATCTATCCCTCGGCAGCCCGAGCACTGCATCGAGTGGGCCCACGTTATCGCCTGGGAGCAGGAGAAGCCCTTCCCCAAGCTGGACAAGGACGAACCGGAGCACGTCACCTGGCTCTTCAACAAGGCGCTGGCCCGCGCCCAGGAGTACGACATTCCCGGAGTGACCTACTCGCTCACCCAGGGCACCATCAAGAACATCATCCCGGCCATCGCCTCCACAAACGCCATCATCGCCGCTGCATGCTGCAATGAAGCCTTCAAGATTGCGACCAACGCGGCGCCGTGCCTCGGCTTCGAGAATAACTACATGATGTACTCGGGCAACGACAGCATCTACACCTACACCTTCAAGCACGAAAAGAAGGACGACTGCCCGGTCTGCGGCCGCCAGGCCCGACCGCTGGCGGTAGACCCCAAGGCTACCCTTCAGGAGCTGTTGGATTCCTTCGCGGTGCGTCCCGAGGCGCAGCTGAAGAAGCCGTCCATCAGGGCCGAGAGCAAGACGCTCTACATGCAGTTCCCACCCGGCCTCGAGGTGAAGACCCGCCCTAATCTGTCAAAAACCCTTGCCGATCTGGGGCTGGAGAACGGGCAGCAGGTTGTCGTCACCGACCCGGCCTTCCCTCTCGAGTTCAACTTCTACCTGCAATTTAAGACGAGCCCTTGATTCGAAAAGTGTCTTCTTTTGAACAAAGTAAAGGGGGTTTAGTTGGGTCTGGGCATTAGGGGCGTTATAGACACATTTTGGCATGGCACAACTTCATTGAAATGATTTAAGAGCGAACGAGCACACCCCCGAACTAGCCTACGACGCGAAGTGAGAAATGTTGAGGAAAAAGTCATGGTATCGTCCCTTTTTTGATTTTGTCTACCCAGGAGACCACGCGAAATATGAGCAAGCCATTGTGATATGTACAGAAAACAAGAACGCCGCCGTCACCATTACCGCGCCATGTTGATCACCTGCTGCTCGAGCTTCTGGCACTTCAGCTTCAGGTGCTTCACCGACTCCAGGAACAGCTCGTCGCTGTCCCACTGCCCCGTGCTCTCGATGGAGAAGATGAAGTGGTCCCTCCTCCGGCCCAGGCTGACCTTGCCCTCGAACTCCGGGTGCCGCAGGCACTCCCTGCTCACCGTGTCCTTCATGGCATCCCGCACCACGGCCTTGAGCTCGCCCGCGTGACCCTCGTAGCCGCTCCCGGCTTGGCTGGCCTCCTGCTTAGACACCTTCTCGAGGCCGATGACGCCCTCGGGGAAGCAGCGAGCAAACTTCTCGGCGTCGGGGCCGATGATGGGGCGCGTGATCTTGATCGTGGGCATGAGACGGTACGAGGCCGTGGCGACGGGCGAGAACTTGGCGTGGTCGGAGCCGACGCCCTTGTGCATGTGCATTGAGAGGTTGATTGTCTGGTGGGGGCGCATCTTGGCGATGAGAATGTCTGGGTTGACGGCCGTGATGGCATCCTCGCCGCTGAAGTACTCGACCTGCTTGCCAGTCGGGACGAAGACGATATCCTTGGCGTAGACGTGGGCGTTCTTGAAAGCCTTGTGAGGGTCGGCCTCGTTGGGGTCCGCGTCCGGGTTGTGCGTGCACGTAACGTTGAGCTCCAGCCGCACCGTGTTCCAGTCGAAGCACCCCGCGTAAGGGTCCTCGCCGGGGCCGGGCTTCTTGTGCCACTTGAGGAAGTTGTGGAGGCCCTCGCGCCCGCCCTTGAACGGGATGAGGCCCAGCCTGTGGGCCAGGACCTCGTCCTGGATCACCGAGGTGTTGTTCTCAATGTACACATTCTCAATGGCGAGGGTGGGGATCTCGGCGAGGAGGATGCGACGGAAGGCGTTTGCGACGGAGGCGTCGATGCCGCGGAGGGAGAAGGAGGCATTGAACTGCTCGTTCTCGTGGAACTGGACGGAAAAGCCGGAGCGGAAGCGGTCAATGTCAAAAGCGTGGTCCTCGCCGGGGAAGTGGCTCGGGAAATCGGTCGAGGTTACATCCGTGACGGTTTCTTTGTGCACGCCGACAGTCTGCAGAGTGAAGCGCAGTTAGCAAAACCGAGCAAAAGAAAAGAGGTGAAGCGCAACGGCATGGACGGTAACGACATGGCACTCACGTTGCGGCGCTCCAATTCTTCTGCGCTTGCAGGCTCCGTCCAGGAGGCCTTCTGGGTGGGAGCCATGGCGGCGTCAGCTGTTCTACGGACGGGTGAAGTTTCTTGGTGATGCGAATGGGAAATAATTTTTGATGCCCCTCCAAGGTAAGGCCGAAGGTGAGCCCACGGTGAGTCGCGGTGAGCGGGCTCCACTTCGGCATTCGGACAGTCCCACAAGTGGATACCTCGGTACGTACCGTTTTTCTGGTGAAAGCCTCTTCTACGTACGTGACATACAAAGTGCTTCTTCCTCGATTACTTGCAACGTCGGGCAAGTTGGATAATCTCCTGCTTAGGAATTGTTTCCTTCATGTCCAGCCTGGTTCATGGAATTCTCATCTCGTGTGCTATATACGATCTAAGCTAAATTTATCATTTTCCTTCCTCCCATACCAAACTCCACGGTGGATGAGCCACGCTCTCTCTCTACTCGATGTCCTCCATTGTCCATACGCTCACCCCCTTTCGCTCAATGCTAGTCTTCAGCTTATCAATGACTGCCTGTCGTCTGGCCCGCTTCTCCATTAAATTGCCCTTTTCTTCCTGGCTGTAGCCGCTTAGTTTCTTCCGGGGCGGCGTCGCCCTTCCCAGTCCTCCAGGGGAAGCCATGGACAGGCTATGCCGGAAGCTCCGTGTTGGTGTTGAGTCGCGAGGGGACATGATGGATCGCCTTGTGACCGGCGTCATCATAGGTGAACCTTCCCGGCTGGTAGAATCCAGCCGAACTTTGCGCAGCTGATTCTCCAATACGTCGATATCGCCGCTACGCTTTTCAACCATGCTGGTCATCTTGGTAATCGTTCGCACGATTGCCTCCACAGTTGGAACGTTCGTGTTACCCTTGCCAGAGGGCCCCGATGCAGACGCAATCTTCGTCTTCAGGATAGTAAGGGCTTGCTCGACCTCGGCCAGCAGGTTTGTAAAGTTCATAAACTCCCGTCGAAGCTCATTCTGCTGGGCAGCTTGTTCAGCGCTCAGAGGCAGGGATTTTGCGGCTTCACCCTGGTCAGTATGCTGCCTCGCGAGAATGATCCTCTTGAGTCCTTCCTGCTTGGCTCGTAGACGATGTATATCTCTTGTCAGATCTTGACACGCTTCAATTTTCTCCTCCCGCTCGCGAACACGGCATTCTTCAAGGTTAGTATATAGCTCGTCCTCGATGACTTCGCCAAGCTGATCCACTTCACTCAGAACCCAATCGTCTGGGTTCTCCAGATCATCTGCATTACGACCGCCTTCTTGGGCATTCTCAATGTGGCCTTTTGTGAAGGCGGTCACAGATCGCAAGTTCAGGCCAAATGTATCAATCATCGAGTTGATATCTCGATAGACGGCTTCGACCTGCGCCGACACTTTCTCTTGAGCCGGCGGGGCCGCGTTAGTATGGGCGACAAACTCATCCAAGGTGAGTTTTGCTTCGATCTTAGAGGCCAGCAGCCTTTGAATCTCATCGTCCTCCTGGTCAACCAAAGGTCTGGTCTCCTCTACTTGTTGCTTTGCCTTCGATTTCCTTTGTTGTAGAAGGAATGGATCTTCACTGCCTTCGCCCCCCCTGGCCACAATGTAGCTCCCATGCTGTGATTGGGACTGGGATGGTCTTAAGATCTGTGTTGCCATACCCGGTGCACTCACGGACCTCCCACCCTCAGCTCGCATTAAGCGAGGAGGAAGAGCCCCACGGACAGGACTGGGCGATCGAGGACTCGTCGCACTAGGCCGGGGAAACACAGGCGCAGTTCCCCTGATCTCCCCGAAAAGCGATTTCGACGCCTCCTGGCCCTTGGCTCCGTTGGCCTGTGTACTGCCTCGGAGGCCGCCAAACGAACTTTGGGGCGTTAGGCCAGGAGTGAGTCCATGACCACTAATAGTAGGGCTCAGGTCTTTAGCAATGTCTGTGCCACTACCTTCTGAAAAATCGTCTTCCTCCGTTCCCTCTTCTCCCTCATCCTCCCCTTCCTCGTCCTCGTCCTGCTCCTCATCTTCTTCATCCTCTTCCGGTTCGCTTTCAGAGTCTTCAGGCACAGAAACAGGGGGCACGAGGAAGGGATTAATGGGTGCAGGCTTAGCAGGCATGAAGTCAGGTGGTAGGGGGGCATCTTCTGCTGGTGACTTTGCCTTGGAGCTGATTGGGTCAGGTGGTAAAGGCGCATCGTCAACTTTGCTTGGCTGGCTGGACGGCTTGGCGGTAATCGGCGGGCCGAATGGAGAAGTGAAGGCAGGCTTATTTTGGTTAACTGTTGAAGATGCGAAAGGATTCACAGTTGGCGTGGGTTTGCCTGATGACAAGAAGCCCGAACTGGGAGCAGCACCATCCGGCTTCGACTGTCTTGACGAAGGTCCAAAGGGATTGGTCGTATTTGAAGCCGCAGACGAAGAAGAAGACTCGCCAATTGGATACGTAGCTTTGCTTGTAGTGTCCGGCGGTAGAGGAGGCTCGTCCTGCGGCTCTGTTTTGACTTTCGGAGTCTCAGCGCCATCTTGGTTCCGCTCAGCTGGCTTTGCTGTCGCTTTTGGCTTTCCGAATATGTTAGAGAATGATGCTGTTGCTTGAGCACTAGGCTTTAATCCAAAAAGGCCACTTGAGCTTGAGCTTGCTGACGCTGCAGGTTTGGACCCAAACAGACTTCCTGAGGTACCCAAACTCGAAGGCTGCCCAAATACTGATGTGACCGTGGCTGGAGTTGTAGAAAGCGTGAACTTGTTAGGGGCAGGAGTTGTCGTTGGTGTAGTAGACTCGGGGCTTGCTTTCGGAGGGAAAAGCGATGATTGTGGTTTCGCCTGTGGGGTTTCTTCAGTCGATTCCATTGTGTCCATCTCCTCGTCTTTCGCTGCGGGGGTTGTGGCCGCGGGCTGAGTCGTGGTATCATTCAGAGCTGAACCAAAGTTGCTGCCAAACAAGGAGCTCCCCGACGCAGCAGGCTTGCTAGCATCTTCCTTCGCTGCAGGATCAGGTTTGAAGGAGCTTTCCAGCTTGAAGGGACCAGAACCAAAGACGCCACCAGACGGCTTATCTTCCTTTGGCGGGAACGCAGTGTCCTTGTTGGAGGATCCGAATGGACTACTAGAACCAAAGGGACTGGTGGTTGAGGCGCCGCCCCCTCCAAAGACACTCGAGCCACTGTTCGCATTGTTACCGGAGAGCGCAGAAAAACCACTCTTGTTTGCAAATCCAGCAAATCCGCCAGAGGCTGGCGCAGGTGATGACGCAGAATTGGTAGCAGCACTACCGAAGGGGCTCTGGTTGTTGTTTCCCGTGGCGAAACTAGCAAAACCTGACTGACCGGAAGAGGGTGCAGAACCTCCGGCAGCCCATGGCGACGCTCGCATTCCAAGCTGTGACGATTGACCAAAGCCAACTGCACTTGGCTTGCCAAAAGCTGGTGTCGATGTACCAGGGGAGCTACCGAAACCTCCTGAACCACTGGGAGCGCCTGTAGCTTTTTCGGGAGTGCCAGAGGCAGCCGGAGCCCCCCATGGTGACGTCTTTTGTCCCAGTTGCGAGGAGGAGCCAAATGCTGGTGCTGGTGCTGATGCGGACACGGAGCCAAAGCCAGATCCTCCGAGAGAAGAGAACGGCGATGCAGCGGGGACTCCCGAGACCGCAGGAGCAGGAGCGGGAGCAGGTGTAGCTGAAGGAGCTGAACCCTCAACGACAGCTAATCCTGGATAAGGTTTTCCTTGCTTGATCGAATCTGTGTAAACTAACCACCAAGCGCACAGGATTCCCTCGTGAGTGAGTATCCAGAATCCAGGAAGGGGAGTTGGTGAGTCTTCGAGCTCTTCGTCAGATGGTATAGGTTTATATACTTTGTCC
This sequence comes from Paramyrothecium sp. XJ0827, assembly GCA_020881915.1. NCBI lineage: Eukaryota > Fungi > Ascomycota > Sordariomycetes > Hypocreales > Stachybotryaceae > Paramyrothecium > Paramyrothecium sp. XJ0827. The sequence continues at coordinate 4,639,831 of JAJFPB010000001.1, read as the reverse complement.
TTACTAGATAAATCGAGAGCCACTCCTACAGGGGTCGAATCGTCCATGGAATCTGTCATGGGAAGTGTAGGCCGCTTCGTATCATCCAACAATTCCGTTGTCGTAAAAACACCCGTAATAGAACCGGCCGGCTTATCGCTGGCCAGTGGCGATTGAGACCTGGTGAGGAGGCCTACCTCCGTTGAAGCCGTAGATGAGACGATAAGAAGGTCTTGGAGACTCGGCGGGAAATCCCTTAGCCGCAGAATTGAGTGGTGTGGCACCTTTTCGGAGCCAAACGGCTCAACAGGGTCCGACAGCTTCTGAAATGTGAAGCCCGAGGGTGGCTGGCGAGTGATGAGATAGTACGTTGAAGGAGAAGACGCATCATTGTTTGCTCGATAGATTGCCAGGAAGAGGTTGTTTTCCAACCATGTAAGTGACGACACTAATAACACACGTTAATCATAGCTCACATGCTTTCTTGGGACCCGACTCACCATGACAGTCACCCAAATTGGTAGGCTTCGGAAGTTCTCCCTTGCCCTCGCCCTCCGGGGTCATCTGGTAGATGGTGCCATTCCCCAAGCCGGCGCAAAGCTGTTTGCCTTTCGAACTCCAGCTAATGCAGCTAACTTGGTTCTTGAGCGCGTTACTGATCTTGCGCTCCTTGAGATTTGCAATATGGAGGTTACCTCCATTCGTAACAATCGCGCATAGCTCTGCCTTCTCGATTGTTGGATTCGGGGTCAGGGTCCTCAGGGTTTCGCCATTGGTCGGTAGCTCAAAGGCGGGATTGGTTGATCCTTGAAGCAGACTCTGAACATCGTAAACGGCCAGACCTCCGCCAGTCTCGGCAGACAAGATCAGATAGTTCTCATCGGCTGTGAAAGCGAGTTGAGAGATGCGCATTGGCATAGGGATTTTGAGCTGTGGCTGGAATGCCCTGATATCGGAGTCGCCATCTTTGGGGGAATCGAAGGCTTTTCGCACGGATTCGGTGTTGGCGAGGATGATGTGGTCGGGCCCGGCAGCGGCGACCAGACCTTTTCGCGACGCGATGCTCAGAAGCGAGGAGGTCGACGAGGGCAGAGGCGACCAGGCTGAAGTAAGACGAACTTTGGCATCGCCAGCTATGGAGAGGAAACCTAGTGCCTGGTGAAAGTTAGCATGTCGCATTGAGGCAAGTACATAAATTGTCTCTCGGGTAATCCTACCTCGGTCTGGATCGTCTCCAAGTCTTGTCCACTCGATGCCCCAGCTCCGGCTGCGCTTCCACCCATGGCGCTTGTGTTCCCAAAGCTAAAAGCCATGGCTGTAGCAAATTAACCGGCCTTCTAAAGAGGGCCTGACTCTCATAGACTCGTACTTCGCATCGGTGATTGGTAGCGCAGGATTCTGATGCTTTCTCCGAGCGAGCTTGCGAGGTGATGATTGCTTCAACTGCCTAGCAAGAAAAAAAACATGCAGCAGCTGAACCGGAATCGAGGTTTCCGGTGGCAATGGATGAACGGCCTCTCTGAGATTTCGTCGGCTGAAGTACAGCGGCCAAGTATTGAAAAGAGATGTTGAGATCAACAAGAACAGTCGAGAATGCTGCCAACAAGACTGGCTGCCTTCAATGGTTGAAATCGCGACCAGCAACTTTTCGAGCTTCTTTGGTCGCGTCACGTGGGGCGCATAGCTCCAGAAGGTTGAGGTAGGTACCTTGCATTTGCAAGAGGTACCCCAGGCTGGCATTGCTTCGCCAGTCAAGTGGGACCTACACGCGCCGGAACCCTGCCTAAGGTACCTTACCTCACTATCGCCAGGTAGCAGCCAATCACAGCGGCGCGACGCTCGCCTGAGAGCTCAACTCCCATATCGATCTGAAGGCAGCTTTTAGCCTCGTCATCAGCTCTACCTCGTCCGACGCTCCATCGAACCGCAACCGTCTTTCGGGAATCAACCTACCGCGCGAAAACTGGGCTGCTCAACAGACCTTTGGACAAAAGAAAAGACCCACGACCTAGATCGCTCAGAAATAGACGGCTTCGCAACACATTGCAGAGAGATCCTGGCTCATCCAAGATGCCGGGCTTCGACTTCTCCAACTACAACCGCAATGCGGCCCTCCACGCTCGCGGCGTCCCGCTGCCCAAGGCGACGAGTACGGGAACGACGATTGTTGGCTGCATATTTGATGGAGGCGTCGTGGTACGTCCGGACAGTTCCTTGCCCGCTTACCGACTCTTCGATTCGCCCAATAACTGACATGTTCCCCTGCGGTTGATAGATTGCCGCTGATACGCGAGCCACGTCCGGCCCCATCGTCGCCGACAAGAACTGCGAGAAGCTTCACTACATCTCGCCCCAGATCTGGTGTGCCGGTGCCGGTACCGCCGCCGATACCGAGTTCACCACCGCCATCATCTCCTCCCAGCTCGAGCTGCACTCTCTCTCCACCGGTCGCAAACCCCGTGTCGTCACATGCATGACCATGCTCAAGCAGCACCTGTTCCGCTACCAAGGTCACATCGGCGCCTACCTCGTCGTCGCCGGCTGCGATCCCACCGGCACTCACCTCTTCACCGTCCACGCCCACGGCAGCACTGACAAGCTGCCCTACGTCACCATGGGCAGTGGTAGCTTGGCCGCCATGAGCGTTTTCGAGAGCAAATGGAAGCCGGAGCTGACCGAGGCCGATGCCATACAGCTTGCCAGCGAAGCCATCCTGGCTGGTGTCTTCAACGACCTGGGATCAGGCTCCAACGTGGACGTCGCTGTCATCACCAAGGACAAGACCACACTAAAGAGGAACTACATCAAGCCTAATGAGAAGAGTCTCAAGCTGCAGAGCTACGCCTTCCCCAAGGGAACTACGGCGGTTTTGAACGAAAAGATCATTAAGAAGAGCGAGCTCGGCCGGTATGTGAGTGTTGAGGAGGTACCTCTGGAGACAGAGAAGATGGATGTGGATACTTAGATCTGGCTGAGAGCCCTGGGGAGCCAGAGTCGCTAGGTCAAGACTTATGTAACAATAAAAACCAGTGCACTAGAAAGGTTGACAAGGTAGAGACACAGAGACAATTGCCTTCCTTCTCGTTGGACCTGAAGCATGCACCCCTTGCGAAGTTGAGTTCCGCTATCGTAGATCTAATTTTCGCAGCGGCGGTCCGACAAATGTCAATGTCTCCATGGCATTCACACACGCCATAAACTCACATACACCATCTCAGATAGGATTGTTTAACTACAAGATAGAATCTTGGCCGTGATAGATTCCATGCTTACCAACATTCTCCAAGGGGTCTTGCCCCATAACGGTCAGGTCCATTCGTCGAGATCGGGAAACAAACAGCCAACGCCACACCTCCGAACATACAGCCGTAGCCTATATGCCCTGTGCTCCTCACAAACACCCGTTATATAAGAGATCTGCCCGCTTAAATGCTCAAAACAATGCATACGCTACGAAACAAGCCGCCCGGAACGCCGTTTTAGATGAGTGATGACAACGCGGTTGATGCAGTTCGTGCTGTCTGATCTGCAAGAATGCATTGTGCACACCTATGAGAGGGACTTCAACCCAAACATTGTTCGTGTACGAGACTTGCTCCTAGTCTTTTTCGCGTCCTTCTTCGGAGACGTCTTCTTGCCGTCATCGCCGGTGTCGTTATACTTGGCCTTATGGATCCTAGGGAGTGTGAGACTATTGGACATCAAGAAGGACGCTGGAGGAACTTACCAACTGTTGCCAACCATACTCATCCCCTTGGCCTCAGCCATTCTGTAAAATTTTGCACTCTTCTTCAGGTTCTTTGTGCAACCAATACCCTGCGCATAACAGAAACCTGCTTCGGCTAGAGCATCAACGTCTCCCCAGGCTAGAAGGTTGTTAGCATCGTTGCACTGCTCCAACGCAACGAGAGGATCACTTACTTCCAGCAATTTCAAAGCATCGCAGAGCGAGTGCTTTGTCCTGCTCAATGCCCCATCCATTCATGTGACTGACACCCAGCTCATAGATGCTTAACGCAAATTGCGCTTTACGGGTTCTTCTCTCCACAACATCGACATGCTTTCCTCCCTTGGCCTGCTCCTCTTCTTCGGCGATTTCGATGCTGGCACACTCAGCGGCCTTGCGTAGCCACTCCACACCCTCTTTCTGGTTGGCTCGCATGCCCCAACCATGCCTACAAGCAAGAGCGTACAACAGCATTGCTGTAGGATGTCCTTGTTTGGCCGCATATCGCAAGTGGTAGGTGGATTCATTCAGAGAACCGTTCTCGTGACACGCGATTCCCTTGCTTAGGTGCTCCTCTGCTGACATTTCGGAGGCTGCGGGGCCTCCCGACCGCGTTGTGGGCCGTATCGTGTTGCCTGTATCATCTGTGCTGATCGAGGCCGGAGTGCGACCTCGGTCTTGTAGTGGCATTGTGTCAAAAGATCGCCCTCTAGAATGATCTTCTGACTGTCTAGGACCATCGCCAGAAGGCCTTTCGGTGTTGGGAGATATTTTGCCAAATCTGGTGCTTTCCATGCTGACCTTTGATACGTCCACTGATGGTCTCGGTCCAGTTGTTGAGCTCATGAGACTCACTGCATCATCTGGAATGGTCTTTGCTGTGGAGCTTGAAGGGCGCGACGGAGGTGAGGGAGGTGCAACTGCGGGGAGGTTTCGGACACTGCTAGGCTGTGGCTCGGAGCGATCCAACTGAGGAGAGGCTTGCGCGGGTTGGTCGTGGGCGTTGAGCCGCTGTATTGATTTACCACGCGGCAAGGTGAATTTAGAATAGATATACGAAGGTGCAGCGCTCTTAGGGTCCTCGAGTGGTTGGTCCATAAAACCTTCGCTATTCATGCTAACGGGTGTATGCGCAGATTCGTCCGCAAGGACGAAGGAGGGATGGCTATCCAATGAGGCCTGTCGCGATGGCGTATCAAAGCTAGGAGTTCCTGCTCTGCTCAGTGGTCTCGAGAAATTGAAGGATGGCTTGGGCAGAATAGACATGTCAGAGGCGACCGATGGTGAACGCTGGAAGGAGCCTATGGCAGGTGAATGGCCAGTATTAGCCAAGGCAGCGCTACCGGCAGATAACTTGCGCGGTGGAAGAGAATGCGTCGAGGCGGCCATATGGATGGACATATCGTCTTCGTTTGGTACACGTGGGGAGGATAGGTTGCTGGATAGCCGATGAAGGCCGATACCTCTAGGAGGCGCCAATTGGTCATCGTAGGACAGGCCCCGGTTTCTGTCCACAGATCCCACAGAGGCTTTCCGAACCGACGATGAAACTGGCAAGGAGTTGTCTTTGCGTCCGGGAGACCTTTCAGACAGCCTGTCTGATTGTGACTGCGTCTCGTTGTAGATGGGCGAAGGAGAACGTTCCTGGCGCGCACCAAAATAACCACCTCTTTCGCCAATCTGGTCAAGTTTTCGTCCCCGCGATAGATCTCGAAGCGGGCGTGGTACAGAAGGCACGCTCTCGTCGGGTGTAGGCGGAATTCTGCTCATGCGAGGATGCATAGACATTGGTCTATCACCATGATCGAACGGGTCCTCAAGTTCAGTCTTCAACCCTAGGCCTGTCATGTCGAGATCAGGCAAATCACCGTTGTCAGAACCAGACTCCATAGACATTGACCTAAAGTAATCCGAGCGGCCTTGCAGGATGAGAGGGCTCTCGGTTGTGAGAGGAGGCAGTCGACTGAGCCTATTCCCATCTTTGTCGTTTTCCTGAAGCTGCTTCGCCAGCAAGCGACTCTGCAAGGCAAAAGCATCCAAGGGTGACAGTTCTGGAGGCGCCTCGCCAGCAATGTGTAAGCGGGGAGATCGCAAAGGCCTTGATCCGGAGGAGCTCGTTGTATTATTCGTGTTGGACCGCAGGTCCAGCATATTGGGACGTGTGGCCGCCATGATGCCCGGCTCTCGCAGCACTAGCTATTGGGTGTTCCCATGCAGGCTCTTGAGCGCGGCCGACTGGGGCTGATGGTGAGTGAACGAGCGGGCTGGAATTTGTCGCCAGGTCGCTAACGTGTCTCGGGGACAGGATTGTATATTTCGTCACTATTGTCGATGTCCAAAAAGGGCGGGCGCAGAAGAAACCTTGGGGCTGTACGTAACAATTACTGGTAATGACGAGTCAGAAGTATTGCGCAGGGGCGATAAATCCTTGAGTCCAATCGCATGTATCGTAGGTTGATATATTACGGCGTGCGGTCGGGTCGGCTTTTTTTTCTGGACGAGGTTGCGCGGGAGGCGCAGCGTTTCGATTCGAGCGGTATGTGAAGGAACGTGGCCTTGCGCCGTACGATACGATAGTGCAGTTCGTGAAAGGTAAAAGGATGCGTGGTTATATGTATGCTCGGGCTGCGACGATTTCCCTGCTCCAGGGTGATATGTCCGCCGAGTTGTATTGCAGGTTGGTGTCTCGATGGGGAGTGGCAGCGAACGAGTGGCACACCAGCTGCGAAACGGACTTGTTGCGGGGAGGGCTTAGATCAAAGTGACAGGTGCGCGCAAGAAGTGCTTACTCGAGGACGTCGAAATCAATGTCGAAAACCGAGGGGTCCACCAAGGCGATTTCAGAGGTGTAAATGGAAAGAGAGCATAACGAGCAAGCCTGTCGGGCACGTAGGTCGACGGACGGTTGAATGGGAATGAACGAGATGGGATGGGATGGGATGGGCGAGTGGAGATTGAGGGACAGGGCACCGACGCAGCTTCAGTGGCGTCCCTCGGCGCTGTCTGTACGGAGTACCCTGCCCAAAGTACTGTACCGGTACGAGCTGCGCTTCCGTGAGGTACCCACAGCGCCAGGACTCAAGTGCCTTTTCCCACCTGTAGCCGACAGGGGTCAAGGGGCGCATAATCCCTGTGGCTGCGACCCGAGACCGGGGGTTGAGTTTTAGTGGCAGTTGGAGCACCCCAAACTGCCACATCCAACGGATGTACTGCCTGTACATATGCCGTACAGGTGAACCCCTATCCCATGATCTCAGCGGGCCCTGTTGGAGCATGAGCTGAACTGATGCGGAAAGAATGCCTCTCTAGGGAGTTACCACGCACGGAGTGGCGACGGCAGCCATCTTGAACATTTTGATACAAGTCTATGCTCCTCATCTCATGAGAACTCCCGGCTGCATCGTGATGCGCGCCATCACGAAATGCAGATCTCCTGTTCTAGTCCGCGCAATCCAGGTGCACTACTGGTAGGTGACTGCCCCTTAGCTGAGGTACCTGTACTTGCCTATTCCTGTGCTTCGGGTTTGTGGGGAACGGCGCTAGAACCATGCCTTTGCTTTTTAGTTACGGTAACGGCATGCATCCAGGCACTGGAGCGGACAGGGAAGCAATTATCTTGTGGCACTTGAGCCCACGGCTGTCGCCAAGCCAAAATTTTACCGCTTCAACTGGTCCTTTATCCTATTTGTGCTCATTTTATGATACAAGATACAAAGAAAATGTAAATGGAAAAGAAATATTGCGGGAAACTATTTAAATTACTCACTAGGGATTGCATGACCCCTCATCGCTCCAAAGGGGAAACTAATTATGTGTCATCCCCCATCAAACACACAATCACTCTGCCGGTGTAGTTGCTGTTTCGTTGATACCGGGGATGGAAATGCCTTGGCGACCACCAGCTACAGCAACGCACAGAGGTTTTGGCGGCTGCGGACAAGGTAGCTGATGTCACAGGCGTTCCGCTACCGTGGCAGCTAGATTACCCACCAAGATGGGACGAAAAGCGAAAACGAGGAAACAGTGCCCTTGTGCCTGAGTGACGACTTGCGAATAGATAAGGGAAAAGGCGAGATCGCAAAAGAGGACGATCCTGAAAGCTCACGCAATCCCTTCCTGTTTGCTTTTTAATAGATATTTAAAGTTAAAATTTGATCATCACGTTTCCCTTCAGGATTGATAATAGTAATAATTAATAAAAGCAAATCATGTATACATATGAGACTTCTCTTCTAGGGACTGGATATTTTCTATTAATATTCGCTTTATTCTCTTCCCTACGCAATATGAATTCGAACGATTAAGTGCAAAGCAGTTTTCGAGGTCTCACTTCCTTCCGTCGCCCTCTTGGCTGGCCACAAAAGTGCACGACTAACTGTACGGCGTTTCGAAGCCAGCCAATACGCGGACGCACCCATGCCGCAAAACCTGATATGCGATAACTCTTACGACTCTGGTAGTTTCATCACGCCCCCCCTAAGTCTGTTTCATCCACTTCTGGACATGTCATTTTCCCTGTCTCCAGAAAATGGAGCTTGTTCCCCTAGCCGCCTCTCCACCCAACGACAGGTGAGGATCAGGAACCCCACAAAACTATTTGGTTCGGCTGGGCGCGACCATTGCCTTCCTGTTGCGCCTAGCTCTCGTGACCGAGGCTTGACCGGGCCTGGACCCCTAATGAAGTGGCCTGTAATTATAGATTGGTTGCGGTACTGCGGAGCACAGCCGCCAACGTTCATTTGTGGAATACGAGGACATGCCTCACCTACTTCCCTTAGTACCTGCATACCTACTAGTATTCAAGTCCAGACCACATAAACTCGACCGTTATTAACCTTAGGTTGAAGCCTCAACCATAAGTCAGCCGTCCCGGTAGGACCACAGTCTATTCAGGTTTAGCTCCTGCACAAACAAAGCAAATCCGAGTCGAGTGAAGTGTCCTACTGGCGAATTTAAGCTTGCAGACCAGTAAATTCAGACCACATTGCCCGTATCCATGTGATTTAGTTTGCATAAAATGAAACCCCCCTCAGTCCTATCCATATTCTCGGCAGGTGAGGCATGCGCACGATTTCGGCCCAGCCCGTACACAAGCCCGAGCTACGAAGATACCTAGCCTCCAACAATCTGGTTTCTGTGCCTGCTTGCGGTAATACCATTGTACGGACGACTAGTCTTATTCCAACCTGGAATATAACACAGCTACGTTGCTCACTCTCAATTCATGGCCCTATTGCTTCCGTTTGACATGTGCATTTACTGTTTTTCTAAACCATAGACAGACTCTCCAAAAACGCCTTTACCCATGCATCTTACGGCGCGACGCGGTTGTACAATTGACAGACACCCGAAACTCTCATCTTGTCCCCTCCCCTCAAAGATCCTTTGCTCGCATCTTCTTGAGCCTTGTTTGACCCTCAAACACACCGCGGTCAACTGCCGCAGCGACAGTCAGGGTACCACCCACAATCGCACATAGTCCAGCCAGGAATCCCAAGAAGGACTTGGGTCGCTCTTCACGGTTGATAACCTTCATCGGAGAAATGTCCTGGACGAAACGTTAGTATTGGTCGTGTCGATGTACCCAGGGCGCATTTTTGTGCGTTGTACACTTACATAAGAGAAGAAGACACCAGGAATGCCTCCCTTCGAGTGCTGACGCTCAGCGTGGCCTTCTGCTGCATCGTCTCCGCCAGCCAAGCTCCTCTTGTGGCTGGTGACGGAATACTGATGTGTTTCGACGCTGCCGTCCATGGAGTAGCCCATATCTCCCAGGTCGTTAGAGGTATCCATGTACTTGTTGAATGTCTTGACATTGTCCTCCCAGCCTAGGGGCAGGTACGACGTTGGCACAATCTTCACAAAATACATGAAGTTGTAGTTGGGATCGGTCGTGTCCTGTTTGGTGCCATCAAGAGGGTTCAGATGATGGTTAGTCCAAGGGGCGGCCTTCGAACCGAGCTTCTTTGTGACGCTCTCGGGGAGCTGTGGACCAAAGCGCAGCGTGTGGATGATGTGGGTGAAGTCGTGCGACTTGCCCTTGGGCGTCTCCCAGTAGGTCTTGAGGTCGTGGACATGCATGTTGCCGCTAGTGAAACTTCGGCCGGGGGCAAGGTGGAAGTTTCCAACAACCTTATTCACGCGCAAGCCACCTTCGATTCGGCAACCCTCATCCCGCTGGGCCTCGAGCTTCTCCTTGTAATGCTCACGTTCGCACTGCTCAATGCCCTCGCCCATGCCAAAGGACCACGAGACCTCTCCGTAGGCATCACGGACATCGTCGCAGGTGTTGCAGCAGCCGGGCTTCGAGGCAGTGGCCGGTGGTGGTGCGCCGCCACAGCTACCGCAATAGTTGGGGTCGAGATGCTCGGCAGGGTTGTCGTGAAGAGTAATTGACTTGACATCGATGGCGCCGCCTCCTTGGCTCTGCGGCGCAAGTCGAATCTTCCTAATTCCGTGCATGATGGAGTGCTGCTGCTCGCCCGACACGTCCATGACATCGAGGGTCAGGAGCTCACATGGAATCTTGGGAAAGCTAATGTCGAGGTGGATCTCCATACGCTCGCCTGTCCTCGCTGTTAGCGCCTTGCCGCCGGAGCTGCTCTTTGAAGTTCTCTACCTCTGCCCTTGTCCACAATCAGCTCGGGATGGATCACAACCCGTCGGTAGTCAGACCATTCTCCCCAGGAGAGGAACAAGACAATCACGAGAGAGACGATGGTGACGATACCACCGCTGGTGGTTCGGATCCGCGCTTCATCGACCGTTTTGGTAAAGGCATCAAGCCTTGTGAACCTTGACTTGGCGGGCATCGTGAACGGGTGCGCTGCGGAGGACCTTCGACTTCAACCTTTCTGTCAGTGGTGGCCGACGGCCTGTGGAAGGAAATCTAAGGCTCAATTTCCCCGGATGGAACAGTAATGCAAGCCCAAGCAAACAAAGATGAACCAAAGTGTTTCAATTGCACCAGCAATTACTTAGCCCGCGGCATGGGAAGGGAGACAAGGACAACGCGATGCTGCAGACTGTGGGTATGGAAGAATTAAGGCCACAGTCGCAAGTCTGCGATAAGGCGCCTTGGGGACACGGTAGGGAGCTTCACATTCCGGGGGTGCAGGAACCTGCTCACTACGTGGGCAACGTGTCCATTATGGTGGGCGAGTCGGTAGCTACATGTACTCGCTAGCGGTTCCACTCAAGCAGTCGGTTTGGCGTTCCTGCTGCATCTGCGCTGGCTCTCAGCCGCCAGGGGTCTTGAGTCCTGCCTTGCCCGCAAGAGTCCGGCAAATCGCCGGGCTCTAGCCAGCCATAGCGACCTTGCCTTGTTAGGCATAGCGACTCTCGGATCAAGGTACTCTGCAGACTCAAAGAAAGTCTATGAAGGCAAGCTTCTAGACATCATCGAATCCTCCCATCTCGTCCTATGCCGCTCCAACCAAGACTAGACCAGTCCAATTGAGCTCCAGCTAGAACCCGCCAGCTCGACCTTGGTCTGGAGAGACGGCTGTTCCCACTCTAGCCGTTCTCCATATCGAAAGATCCCCAGATATCCCAATATCGTGCTCTTGTGACTTTTCCAATCTTGTCAACTACCAGATTTGCGACATAGTCTGCGAGGCTTCTCAGCCACGTTCGTCCATCATGTCGACCAGGCCACCTTCTCGCCACGTATTCGTCGGCAATATTCCTTATGGTAGGTCAAAGACCAGACCACCCGGCAGCTGTCGACCCCTGCAACCTTCTCTCTCTAACCAATGCCACAGGGCTTTCCGAGGAGCAAATCACAGACATCTTCAGCAGCGCCGGCAAGGTCGAGAAGTTCCGTCTGGTCTATGATTCCGAGACTGGTCGCCCGAAGGGTTTTGGTTTCGCCGATTATCCCGACACAGGTACGCTGCTATCTGCATTCTCCAGGATCTCAAAAGCTGATCGCAGGATAAAGACTCGGCTGCATCAGCTGTTCGCAATCTGAACGACTACGAAATCATGGGTCGCAAACTTCGAGTTGACTTCTCCAACGAACAAAAAAGCAATGATGACGACAACCAGGTGGCTACTCTCGAAAATGCATTCACGAATCAGTTCCGCCGCTAACGGATCACAGGCATCATCAGCTCACAACGCCCACCCATCGAATGGTGCCGGTCCTGCCAGCTACGCGTCCGCTCCTCCCTCCAATCTTCCATTACCAGCCGGAAAGGAGATTCCTCCTGGCCTCACGTGTGCCGACTTCATCTCCCGCACCCTCAATACACTCCCACCAACGCAGCTCCTCGATGTCTTGGGCCAGATGAAGACGCTAGCCTCGACAGATCCCCAACGGGCGACTGAGCTCCTGCAGCAAGCGCCACAACTCTCATATGCCGTGTTCCAGGCACTTCTCCTGATGGGTCTGGTCTCGCCTGAGGCGATTCAGTCTGTTGTCGACCCGAATGCCACGGCTCCTACGCCATCGCAGCCACCCCCGTCCGCTTACCCGGTGCCAATGCCCGGCTACCCCGGGGCTCCTGCAGCCAACAACACTCCGCCAGTTGGCATGCCTTATGCGCCTCCCGCTGCTGCACCGCAGGCATATGCACCTCCTGCACCCGCTCCCGCTGCCCCTGCCGCTCCGGCGCAGGATTCTGAGGCTCTGATACGCGCCGTGTTAGAGCTGCCCCAGGAACAGATTAACCAGCTTCCGGAAGCGGAGCGCCAGCAAATTATGGCTCTGAGGGCCTCATACGCTGCACAAAGGAGGTAACGTGAGTAGACCACCGTTCTTACGTGAACCACACGCGGAAGAATTGCCGGCACTGAGAGATTCCCACATTCTACATTTGATACCCCTTACGAGTTGTGTGCTGAGATGGAGGTCAAGGGTTCTAGATATCGCGGCGAAAATAAGTTTTGTCAAAGCGTGGGCATCTTGTCATCGGGTGAGGCTATATTCAGATTTGACAGGGTACAGACCCTTCACACGAAGTTGTGAACACTTTAGTCATGGATGTTCCCGATCCGATGGAAGTAAATCTTTGGTAACAATATGGGAGGCCAATGCGGCTAGCTTTGCAACCCTATGTTATTCAACAAGTAAAAGGCCAGAGAACTGCAGTTCTGGTGGTGGGAAGCACAGTGTCTATGTTATGTATTAGCCACACGAAATGAAGAATGTAACATTCTATCACAACTGCTGTTTTTTCCCCCCCCACTCTCGGTCACGGCACATCGCTCTCAAGGACGTGCATGAGAATGAACGGCATCTCACGTATGTGTAAGTTTGCACTGGCAAGATATCCAAAGAAGCTCACTAAGTAAAGTTTGATATTGTGGAGCTTATATATCCTGTTGATAAGTATGCGATCGGTTATACAAGTCCCTTCCTTACCCTTCAACGCCATGCCCTTTTACATTGTGCCCTAGCCCTTTCCATCACCATAGCATCAATTGCCCAAAACCACCCATCCCGAATCCATGCCCGTCTCTAATTCTCGCAGCTCTTTAACCGCTCGGTTGAGACGGAAAAGTTGGCGAGCGCGGACAGCCCCATCGCAACCAGTCAATAATGAAAGCTTGCTCTAAACGATTTTGTACACCCTCTTTGCAATCAAGTAACAAGCCAGGCCAAAGCCGCACAGGCAAGCCGTGATGCACCAAAACCACGTGAGATCATGCTCGACGTCCTGGCCCGGTACCCAGACGTTCATTCCCCACAAGCCCGTGATGATGTTCATGGGCAGCACGATCGTACCCAGAACGGTGAGCTTGCCGAGAACATCGGCAGTTTGCTCGGAACGCTCGTTCATGCGAATATTGATCTGAGCAAGGTAGTTGGCATGCGAACGCGCAAGAATCCTGTCAGGGCTGTTAGCACACCGGGCTGGGAAACTGAAACATGGCAACCATACTTTTCATAGTGACCAAGATTCGACGTCATGGTCACAATGTGATCCTGGATATCACCTAGATAAAGCCCGATCTCTGATCTGGGGGCAACCTCCCAACGCTCGTTGCATCGCTTCGCGAAGCCCTTGATGACGTCGGCCTTGTTGCCCAATAGTCGGTACAAACTCATTACCCGCTTTCTGCAATCGCCAACACGGCGCAGCATGTCACCAGACGTGTCGAAGACTGTTGTTGCATCATCAGCACCAGTTGATTTCTCGTCCTTGAGACGCTTATCCGTCAAGGACTGGAAACGCAAGATGCCCTCGTCAATGTCGTCCACCTCATCCTCGATGGTTTGAATAAGGGGTTGGAACACGTCGGTGATGTCGTCGATAATGGCATAAGAAATCCAGTCAGAGGAAAGGATAAGGTAGTCTTTGAGTTGACGAATTCGGCGGCGGACGTTGGCAGGGTGCGGCGTGACGGAGAAGTGGAAGCTTAAAACACCCTCACGGAATACCACAACATACATATTGACAGGCTCAAGATAGTTTTCGCTGTTGATGTCCTGGTCGAAGGTACGGTAGTTGACGAAGTAGTAGTGGCGGAATAGCTCAACCTTCTCGCGTGCCTCTTGCAACATGATGTCTTCGGCAGTCAGGGGGTGGATGCCAAACGCCTTGGACAGTACCTTCATCTCCGATTCTGTCGGGCACAGTACGTCAAGCCACCAAATAGGCCTGTCTCCATACCGGATCGGCTTCTCCTGTGCTTGAGGCTCTGCGGGTTGTGGGGTTTGTGTGGTTTTGTCGTTGCTTCCTTCGGGCGATTTGACACCGGCAGGCGTCCCTTGCCCTGAGCCATTAGCTGATTTCGAATTTGTAGTGCCTTTGGACAGTGAAGGCGCATCGATTGGTCCAGTCTCTGCCAAAGACGGCTGTCTTGTCGGTACTTTGGATTCACCGTTCACGACCCCGCTCGAAGTACTGAACTTGGTGAGAACTGGCATGAGGTCATCATCGGTCTCGCTTTCGTCGTCTGATAAAATGGGCGGATCTGGTATGAACAGTTCTCTAAACCCGCCGCCCGGTTGAACAAGTTCCGAAATGGTTTGACTATGTATCGTGCTCTGGAAATCTTCGTTGAAGTATGTGAACCTGAAAGGTGCTTCTTCGTCAGTTTGGAACCAGCCCTTGCGCACCGGCCGCAGACGACCGTTGATAAGCTGCGGCTCGGTGATTTTCTTTACACGGCGCTCATCGCTTCGGCCTTCTTTTTCTAGTTGCTGCCACTCCTCAAGAGTTGCCAGGTCCGGCCACCGGCGGCGATGACGACGTGTCCTGTACCTCTGCACCTCGGGGTCGCGTGAGTTAAAGTCATCCTCGCCGATTTCAGACATTTCTGGGCCCGGGAAGCACACGTCTCCAGCCGCATCAGTACCCAGCCTGCGGTCGGCACGTTGGTCGCGAAGTGTTCCATCCGTGCCCGGTCGATCTTCATCGTCGTCACCTGAATGTCCAGGGCTGAGGGGAATGTCATCCCGCATCATCACGTCGCCGAATCCCACATTGATGTTATTGGTCGGCCCGAAATTGGGCGAGCCAGGCATCGAGGGCGGGTGGTTCACATCGTAGCTGTCATTTCCGCCCAGACCGGTGGGCTGCTTCGACCGCGAGGATTTACTAGATGCTCGCCGACTTTGAGGTCTGCTATTTCTTGCCTCGCGGGTGCCGTAGCCTGTAAGCCCTGCCTGCGACGCTCTGTGGCCGGGAGAAGCCGAGAGCAGTGGGGCGGACTCATCCCAAGGTGTTGGGGGGTGTTCCTCGTTGTCACTGTTGTTGTTGTTGTTGAACACTGATCTGAGGCGGCTTGTCATCGGACTCGCTGAAGGTCGGTGCTGGAACGGGTTGGATGTTGCGACCGTGGATGCGCGCCGAACTCGCAAGGGCTGATGGCCTCTGCGTTGAGGAATGGGGTCAATCGTCGTTTCTAGCTCGCGCATTCATCGACACTCACCTGTGATCTAGCAATACCTCGCTATCGATGCTCGTGCCGCTCAGATTTGCCTGCGGCAGCTTGTAGAAACCTTCGCCATTGGACGGCTCGAGCTCGCTGTGGGTGTCATCATCGTCCAGAACGGCAAAGCTTTTTCTCCTGTGCCGCTTTTTCTTGCCACCACGATGTCCCTTCCGCTTCCGGGGCGTCGGCCGTGTCTCTCCAGCCTGCTGCGACGCGGAGGCTGGGGTAGAGGTCGGCGCAGAGGTCGGCGCCTCGGCTATTGGCTCTGCGACGGTGCTCAATGGGCCGAAGCGATTGCTGGACATGTTGGGAGTCGAGGAAAGGACGGGCACCAGCGTCGATCGTCGACTCAGTGTCTCGAGCAGCTCGAGAAGGCGTGAGAAGATGGCCAGCTATCGGCGAGGTGGATGCAGAGCGAGGATGGAAAACTAAGAAATGCTGCACGTCATTGGAAACTTGGTGGTTCCTCGGCGGGTCCCGAAGTCTGCGCACCGCATTCTGCTCCTAGCGGTAGATAAGCTAGAGCAGCCTGTCTGTACTCTGGCAGGTACTTTCCCAGTGATGTCAGAGCCTTTAATAGCTCTTAGCCGAAGACACATGATTGGATGGGCATTGTTGCCCAACCCATGTGGGGTGCCACGTTGAAGGAGCTCAGTGCGGCTCTCGCTCCCTCGCTCAAAGGCGCTGATCTTCAAGCACAACTAACCTTGAGGGACACAAGTGCCATCAGGTAACAAATTACAGCGATCTGCATGTTTATTGTGATACACAAGTCGGAGAGACATTGGAATAAGGGGACAAATTAAAACAGAATGAGGTTCGCATACAATCTACTGTGCTTCTTACCCACCTCAACATGGTATCCCATGATCCTATTCTGATCACAGGTAGGACAGACTGCCCCTCGCGGTTTATCTGATAACTTGTAATTTATGGTTTGTCTTTTCTTTTTCTTTTTCCTTTTTTTCTTCCTCCCCTCTTCTTCTCCTATTAAGTTTGTTTTCCCGCATGATACTACAATGCAAGAACAAAAAGTGGCGTTCATGGCGCAGGAACTTTACAAATTATACGTGGTTTCACAATTCTATTGTCAGATAAACCGACCCGGCTAATGTAATCCGGCGGCACGTCGTAACCATAAGGGATCCCAGAGACGCTAGCCATCGCTCCATTTTATGTACAGAATTTTCCTTGCAGCCATCCTTATGCGACCTTGGCGCTGTGAGAGGGTCCTTCAAAATCCCAAAGCCTAACCAGGAGGCTGTCTGGTGCAGGCGCTGGCACTTCCTGTGGGAAGAAAACTTTCTTGGGAATTTGGAACTCGACAACTGGTGCTTTCCTGACCTCTTTGCCCAACTCCGCCTCCAAAAGCTATGTAGATACTGTCAGTGCGATTACGGCATTCAGGTATTGCTGAAGAACTTACACTGGCGTATGAGTGGTCGAGGAAGTCTTCTATGTTGTAGGATTGTTTAGTGAATTGCTCCGAGATGATCTTGGCAATAGTAGCAACGTTGGGGTGGTAATGTGATTGCAGCTGTACAAGCTCCCACACACAGCTATCAATGGCCTTTGTTTCCATTGGGTCCGTCGCGTCGGGCAGGAAAGGATCCTCAAAGCCGTGATCCTGGATCTGCTTCTTCTTCTCGGCGTCTCGGATCTCCCGATGCATCATAAAGGTACACGACGGATGGTGCTTCATCAAGTTGTAGATCCAAGGGATCACCGTGACGATGGCGCTCGGTGGCGCATTAAGCGCAAGTCGAGCCAGCCGCTTGATGAAGCTCGCGACTAAAGCGGCAGGAATATGCGTTGACCCCAAGAACGTGTCCAGAAGGCGGAAGAAGCGCGACCTGTGTTTCGAGTGCAAGATGTCGCGATCAAGTAATGAGTAGAGCTTGTGGTAGAATGACGGATAGTCAAGGTTTCGTTCCTGGATGAGGTAGAAGACACCCGACAGTGCCAATAAGGACATGGACCCGCCAGCGTTGTACGAATCGGTAAGGAAATCAGCCAGCAATTCAGGCTTGTTGAACCACGGCGCAATGACTGTCGACATGATGTTCAGCACTGCTTTACGCTGCTCCTTGGTGTCAACGAGACCCATCAATGCCAGCCACGCTTCCTGGCCCTGCTTCTTGTGCTGAGGAGCGAGCAGGAGATAGTGAGATTTCTTCTTAGGCCGCGGGACGTAAAAGTCCTCCAGCTCCTCTGCAGATTCAGGAACTCCGTCCAATGCAGACAGGAGGTCAAAGATCGCGTCAAACTGCCCGGCCGACTCTTCACTCTCGACGAGCTCATCAACCCTTGACCTAGATGACTGTCAGAATCAAGTGCAAAAAGGTGTGGGGATGTATACATACTTGACAGACTTGAAAGTGAAGTAGCGAACATCATCAAACTGCTCAGCATACTCTTCGATAAAAGCCTTCCGTACTTGGTCGTTGCCGGACAGAGTGATGCTTGTGACAATCTCTTGCAAAAATTTCCGGGGGAAGGTGTAGTCTTCCTTGTCGTACATGAATTCACCTTCGGCCTTCAGGGCTCGCATGCACAGCGTCAGGGCAGTGGTTCCAGCATCTTCGTCCTTCAATAAATGCACAAGTTCAGACTTGTACTGAAAAAAGTGGTCTTTCAACCAGCTCACAACTACCCTTTCCTTGTCGGACAGTGTCTTCTTGGGGATCAGCGATCCTTGTGCCAGGAGGCGCACGAACACTCGGCAAAGCGCAACCGCAGCCAGCATCGACTCTTCGTTGCCGCTATCAAACTGGCGCATGGTCGTGAGAAGGACCGTGATGTCGTTGTAATTCTTCTTAGACTCCAGAATGCCTTGCTCCAGGAGTAAGATCTTGGCGTTGGGGTCATCTTCCTCTCCAGAAGAGCGGCGCCTCTTCACGACCTTTTCGCCATTAGAAAGTCTTTTCCGCTTTGCGCCTTCGCCCACTGTAGTCGTAGGCATAGTGAAGGATTAGAATGCCTTGAATGGGGAAGAAGACCTCGATCCTAGTAGAATGTCTGACGAATGAGCCAACGGTAAAAAGCAATTCTCAGGTCGAATTTTAAGTGAGAGCGTCTTATAAGGTCGATGAGTTGAAGAGAATATCTTGAATTTCTGGCATAGCAATCGTGAAATCTTTCAGGGACCTTGAATTTTCGACCAATCAATGCTGCCCGGGCGCCCAAGCCTGCGAGCATCGGGGAAAGCACGGCTAATCCGGGAGTTGACGAAATCAGGGAACACGTGACACGAGCTTTCACCGGAGCTAGCGCGATAAAACCTCAATCCTCATTCTCGGCTCCTAGAGCAACGTCAAGCTGTCGATACCCCATTAGAAACCATCGCAAAATGGCCTCCCGCTTGGTCCCTCGCGCCGTCGGTACGTCGAGAATCCCTGGTCGGAGCCGGCAGGCGCCAATTGGCGCAAGATCGACCCCCGAGTGACTCTGACCGTGTGAATAGGCGCTCCCCTCCTCCGACCGGTTCTGGCCCGCCGAGCCCTCCCTGCCATGGCCGGCGCTGCCGTGCGCAACTCGAGCAACGTGCCCGCCGAGGACCCCAAGAAGAAGGCCCAGAGCATCATCGACGCCCTCCCCGGCAGCAGCCTGCTCAGCAAGAGCGCCATCCTCAGCAGCAGCGCTGCCCTGAGCATCTACGCCATCAGCAACGAGTACTACGTCGTCAACGAGGAGACCATCGTCGCCGTCTGCCTGCTCGCCGTCTGGGGTGGCCTCATCAAGTACGGTGGCCCTGCCTACAAGGAGTGGGCCGAGTCCCAGAACGAGAAGATCAAGAACATCCTCAACAGCGCCCGTGCCGACCACACCGAGGCCGTCAAGACCCGCATTGAGGGCGTTAAGCAGATGGGCGGTGTTGTTGACATCACCAAGTCTCTGTTCGAGGTTTCCAAGGTGGGTTGAGATGGCTGACACCACATTGTATCGCCGCAAGAGGACATCGCTAACAGGAGGCTCTCAGGAAACCGCCAAGCTTGAGGCTCAGGCTTTCGAGCTCGAGCAGAAGACTGCTCTGGCTGCTGAGGCCAAGACTGTCCTCGACTCCTGGGTCCGCTACGAGGGCCAGGTCAAGCAGCGCCAGCAGAAGGAGCTTGCTGCTTCCATTATCGCCAAGATCCAGAAGGAACTGGAGAACCCCAAGGTTCTGCAGCAGATCCTGCAGCAGAGCGTTGCCGATATCGAGAGTGAGTCTTGCGCCTCCCCAGGAGCCTAAAAAGTCGCCTGTGCTAATCGTTTCCTGCAGAGATCGTCTCCTCCAAGGCTCAATAAATTGTTGCAACCTAGGTTAAACATGAAAAGGTCACCGTTTCCTTTGTAACCCCCTTGTGTCTATAAACACCTGTGCATTAGCCAATCCGAATCACGACATTAGTCGACTCAATACCTAATCCGAGAACTTGGTTGTGCCTGCTGTGTCTTCGTTGTAATGCGAGGATTGATCAGTTCAAAATACAAAACGGCTAGATTTTGTTGCATGAGCCGATGCGTGCCTTGGGCCCCATGGAGCCGCCATCGGCAACAACTCCTTGTAGCAACATGCACTCGGCGGCGATACATCCGTTCTGTGCTTGAATGTATTAAGATCAATGTTTGAAATTGTAAATGCGTATATCATACACAGTACTTTAGCTCGGCTGACAGTACAAAATCCAACCCTATAACGCCAGAATGTCCCGATACTGCGTCATTACAACAACCCCAGTCCCCATTGTTTGTCATTCATGTGGAAAGCAAGTACAAAGGAAACGGCCGATAAGAGCTTACTCGCCAGGAAACGTCAATCAATAGATGGGTCTCGACTCTTCCCACTTGCTCGACTCCTTGGACTCGCGAGGATCGGGCGACTCAGATTTCACATCTGGACCCCACGACACCCTCGCACTACGTCGTCTTCGAACGCTTTCGCCGGCAACGGGACCGATCCACTCCCACGCCCGGCCGACCTCTCCACTCCGGCCTTCACGCTGACTGGTCCGGACGTTACTGTTTTGCTCGACAACAGCTTTAACGCGCTGCCAGATCCTTTCACGCTCTGACAGTGAGTGCACTGTACGGAGCACGTCGTCTCGCAGATTTGGTAGGAACAGCCATGGGTCGTCCAGGTCCTCGTCGCCCAACTCCTTTTGGCTGGCAAGCCGCTCGAAGACAAGGTCTGCCAGGGCAGGAATGCGGGCTGTCGTAGCGACATGCTTGCGATACCTGGCACGCAGATAGATCACACCCAAGGAGAGGAGCATCAAAAGTCCAGCTGGGATTCGATATCTTGCCAATCCGAGCCGGACCTGGCGCTTGAGGGCGCAGCTGAGCGAAAGGCGAGCGAGAGAGCTGGACGATAGCTTGCGGTTTGGAAGACCGGCGGGATCGGACGTTCTGTAGGTTCAGGAGCGGATCTGGTTAGTTGAAAAGTCAGAAACTATGTAGACTGCGAAATGCCTTGCGAATCATAAGGCTGAAGAAATGCAACTCACTCGATAGTCTCGACCACCACTTCTTCTCTTTTTGTCACTTCGCCGATTGCGGCTGCCCACAAGTCATTGAACTCGTCGTTGTTCAAACGCTTGCTCCTCTTGATGCTCACACTCTCCTTGAGCTCCTCCTCAGCTATCGCCGGAGAATCCACCTGGTGTCCCTCCTCGTCAACCAAGTCACCGCACTCATATTTGGCCCTTCGCTCCCTAAGCTCTTCGACAGCTCGATCTGCGACGGCCTTGACACGGCGAGCCTTCTCACCGTCAGGTTCACAGGTAGGAGGAAGAGGCACCAAGCCACCAAATGAGAGGGGGTGCGCGCGCAGGATGAAACCAGGCTCGCAGCGAGCAGAGTAGTCCTCGTAACAGTACGCGTGCGAGGGGCAATCCTCACATTGGGGCTCGACGATGGGGAGAAGGGCATCGGGAACGGGAGTCTCCGGCGGTAGAAGAGACTTGGCCGGCCTACCAAGGCCGCAGTAGCCAACAGCGATTTTTTCCTGGCGATACCAAGCCAAATAAGCCCCCAGTAAGCTGAGGAATAGTACCAGAAGTGGTGTCTTGAAACTACTCTTACGAGCAGGAGGCGGTGATATCTTGCGAGGTCTGAGAGTGATCTCTCCTTGCCGGGCCGCTTCCTCTAACTCGAGTTGCGCCTCGGGGGTGAACTCCTCCTCGGGCTCCACTATATCCTCCTGTAACTCCAGATGGCGTGCTGGTACAGGAACCCCGAATGACCTTGTGGTTCTCGAATCCTCCACCGGGCCATCCGTGCGACGGCGAGACTGTACGCTTCTTGTCGCATCTCCACCAGTTGTCCGCCTCCGATTGCTCGGCGTTTTGACCTGCGGGGGCGAGCTGCCCTTGCCTTGAAAAGGGTTGTCATCTGTGAAAACGCTCTCTTCTTCCGGCTCATCCTTAATCTGAGGCGTGACAGTTCGCCGTGAGCGACGGACGGAGCCGATAGGTTCGGGTTCATCGTTGTCATCGGTGTGCGAGAGCTGCCGACTGGATGATCGCACTGTACGCTTCCGCGGGCTGGTAAACGCCGGTGGTTCAATGTCGTCGTCTTCGGCCTTGATCCTGGCGGAGCTCTTGCGCGGGGACTTTGAGCGCCTCGCCGAGGGCGGTGGGCGCAAGTCGTGATCAGCCCAGCCTGGGGTATCTTCGGCGCTCCCGGCGTTTACGATTCCGAAGCTCGACCGCTTTGCCCTGTCCCTCTGCGCGCGCAGCTTGGGTGCCTGGGAGAGCACATGATCCTCGACCAGCGCGACCAACTGTGACTTCTTGGCCGTGGCGGGAAAGTCGATGCTGTGCGTGACGAGGATGGACCTGAGGCGGGGGATGGTAACAGTGCGCGGGTCGAAGCCCTCCTGGAGGTAGTCGTCGCCGTCAGACATGATGCCGAGGACGTATAGCGTGACGATGGAGGCGCGGCAGCAGTCCCTTGCAAATGAAAAACTGATAATTCAAGACTGCGGTTGATAGAACCAGAAGCTTCTCCTTTCGGCGGGTCGCTGAATGGGCCGCGTCAAAGGGTCAACCGAAGCGGCCTCGTACACCGCGGGGGGCCTGAGACAGACAATGAACCAAACGGGTGATGACGTCGCGACTGGTCAGATCCTGGATCTACGGTCCAAGGCACGCGTCGATGGCCACAGGACAAGAAAGCGTCCGCTTCCTCGAGGAGAAAACAGGTGACGATCTCCTTGCTGAGGAGCTGGGACTCTGGGAAGGGCAAAGGATAAAATAACCCCAGTAATTGCCGCGGATTTTGAACAAAATGGTGGCAGTAATCAGTTGAGACCCTTTGAGACGAACTGCTTAGTGCGGTTGTCTATGACAACAGAGCGGAAACGTGGGCCCGCCTCTGCAGTTTTACGCCGAGCTGGCCAGCACGCCAGCACGCGCCACATCGCGCCACTACATGTCCCGTGCGCGCACGCCCTAGCCACAGCCTTGACGCCACACAGCTCGGCCCCATGCAGCAGATCAATTGAAGCTTCAAAAAAGTTCATGGGACGATAAGTAAGGTACCTTACTTACATCACCTGCTACGGGCACTGTACCGTAACCTGGGTCGAGAGCAACACCACTTGGACCTCGGTCAGCACCGGGCGCCGTCCGATTGTTTTCGTCTTGCCCTACTCACTGGCCATTGTTGTCTGCGTCAATCGAAGGATGCTGGCCACTCGTTCCACCACGAGCGGCTCCCGCTACATCTGCAGGAGCTGCTCGCGACAGTTCAAGACCCAGTTGCAGCAGCGGTCCTATGCTACGCAGTCCAAGGATATCTACGACGTCGTCTGCGTCGGTGGAGGTCCGGCAGGATTGAGTCTGTTAACTGCACTACGTATGATCTCCCATCTTCATGCCACCGAGTACCCCCCTCTGTCCGTCCACTAACACGCGCTTTTACAGGATCGAGCCCAGCTACCTCCCGCCTGCGAGTCGCCCTCGTCGAAGCCCAGGATCTCTCCAAGGCCGCGGCATTTTCCCTCCCTTCCACCAAGTTCTCCAACCGATGCAGCTCCCTCACCCCGACCTCGGCGCAGTTCCTCAACACGATAGGAGCATGGACGCACATGAAGAGGGATAGGATCCAGGCCTATCACGAGATGCAGGTCTGGGACGGCATCACGGATGCGCGTATCGAGTTCGACTGGCACCCTCGCGCTGGCGCCGGGAAGCCCATAGCGTACATGGCCGAGAACCTCAACATCACCTCCGGCCTGACAAAGCGACTTCAGGAGCTCGGAGGGGTAGACGTGTTCGATAACTCCAAGGTTGAGAAGATCGACTTGGGCCAAGAGGAAGAGGACTTTGATCTGAGCGAATGGCCCATCGTCACGCTATCTGGTGGCCAGTCGCTGGCCGCCCGGCTGCTGGTCGGTGCAGACGGCGCAAACAGCCCCGTGCGGTCTTTCGCGGGCATCAAGAGCCGTGGCTGGGACTACGGAAGGCACGGTGTTGTGGCGACACTTGAACTCGAGGGCGAGGGTTGGGCAGGGGATCAGAGCGAGATCGCCTATCAGCGGTTTCTTCCCACCGGGCCCGTGGCCATGCTTCCCATGCCTGGCAAGCATGCCACGCTCGTGTGGTCCACAACGCCTGAGAATGCAGCGCTGCTGAAGAAGCTGTCGCCTGAAGACTTCATCGCCATGGTCAATGCCGCGTTCCGCCTCAGCCCCGTAGACCTTGCCTTCATGCACACCCAGGCGTCTGGCCAGCGTGAGGAGCTTGCCTGGCGGGCCCAGCATACGTCCATCGCTGCTCAGGCCGTCCCCCAGGCCGTCACTGCGGTCCAGGAGGGCACGATCGCCTCGTTCCCACTCAAAATGCGCCACGCGGACACATACACCGGGGAGCGTGTCGCTCTGGTCGGCGACGCGGCGCACACCATTCATCCACTGGCTGGACAGGGCCTCAACCAAGGCCAGGCCGACGTGCAGAGCCTCGTGAATGCCATCGAGTATGCCGTCTCGCACGGACAAGATCTGGGAACGCAAATGTCGCTTGATGCTTACAACAGTGAGCGGTACGCGGCCAACCATGTCATGCTTGGCGTGTGCGATAAACTCCACAAGATTTATTCGGTCGACAGCGGGCCTCTCGTTCCGCTGCGCTCGATTGGTTTGAAAGCGGTCAATTCTTTGGGTCCTTTGAAGAATTTCTTGATGGAGCAAGCCTCGAAAACGGCTGCCTGAGCACACAAATACTCGTGTATACATATCTTGTAGAATCTTTGTATGATGTAATTCTAAGGCATTTCAAACGTTAAAGAACGTTAGTTCATCCGATATCATTCTACTACATGCACAAAGTTTGGATGTGGTACAGCAAAGTGTTATCAAGAAGACATTCTAGGAGTATTTACGATTGTTCTCCGTCGTCAGCTATGATTACAAACAAAATAGAAAAAGAACACTCTAAACTTCCGTTGCTTACACCAGCCTTTAATTATCGATCGACCTCGCCTGGAATCTCGTTAGTCCTTGTGCTTTGAAGATAGGGAAACGGAGCCGTTGAAACTTACCGAACACCAGATCCATGGTACCGATAACCGCCACGGCGTCAGCCAGCAAGTGGCCCTTGGAGACGTGGTCGAAACCACCCAGGTGGGCGAAACCAGGAGCGCGGATGTGGCAACGGTATGGGCGCTCGCTGCCATCACTGACAATGTACACACCCATCTCACCCTTGGGCGCCTCGATGACAGAGTAGGTGTCACCGGGAGGCACGGCGTAGCCCTTGGTGTAGAGCAGGAAGTGGTGGATAAGAGCCTCCATGTTCTCCTTCATGGCGGCGCGGGGAGGAGGCGAAACCTTGTAGTCCTCGACACGAATGGGGCCGGCGGGCATCTGGTTCAGGCACTGGTGGATGATGCGCAGGGACTGACGGAACTCCTCCATGCGGCAGAGGTATCGGTCGTAGCAGTCGCCGTTCGTGCCGACAGGCACGTCAAACTCGACCTTGTCATAAGCGTCGTAGGGCTGGCTCTTACGGATATCGTAGGGGATACCGGAACCACGAAGCATGACACCAGTGAACGAAAGGTTCAGAGCCTCGGCAGCCGAGACGACGCCAACACCCCTCAGACGCTCGATCCAGATACGGTTGTCAGTAAGCATTTCCTCGGTCTCGTCGATTCGGTCGCCGAACTGCGTAGCCCACTGGTAGATGTCGTCAAGAAGACCGACGGGGATGTCCTGGTGAACACCACCGGGTCGGACGTAGGCAGCGTGAAGACGGGCTCCCGAGACACGCTCGTAGAACTCCTACACGACATCACATTAATGACTGCTGTACCCTCTGACGAAAACGATGCAGGCTTACCATCAGCTTCTCGCGCTCCTCGAAACCCCACAGGAAAGGCGTCAAAGCACCAACGTCCATGGCGTGGGACAGGACGGACATGAGATGGTTCAGAACACGAGTGAGCTCGCCGAACAGGGTACGGATGTACTTGGCTCGCTCGGGAATCTCAATGTTGAGAAGCTTCTCGACAGCGAGGGAGTAGCATTGCTCGTTGGTCATCATGGAAACATAGTCGAGACGGTCAAAGTAGGGCAGGGCCTGCAGATACGTCTTGTACTCGATCAACTTCTCGGTGCCGCGGTGCAGCAAGCCGACGTGGGGATCAGCTCGGATGATCTCCTCGCCGTTCAGCTCGAGAATCAAGCGCAGCACACCGTGGGCGGCCGGGTGCTGAGGACCGAAGTTGACAGTGTAGTGCCTGACCTTGCGGCCCTCGACGGAGTTCTCGCGCGACTTTCTGCCGCCGGTCGTCTCCTGGCCGCTGGCGCCGTAGGGGTCGGTGGTGTCGAAGTCCTCGCCAACGGGCACGAGCCTGGTGCCGACGGGCTCGGGGGTGGCGTATCGTCGGAAGCACGTCGTCGAGAAGGGGCGGGAGGCGAGAGGCGTCGGTCGAAGGCACATGCGCCTGGCAGCCTGGCCGGCAAGTCTGTGGAGGGAGGCCATTGTGGGAGGAGTAGGATCGTTATCCGGACGCGAGAAGAGGTGGTCGGGATCCCCTTGGATGTCCTCCTATCTGAGGGAAGTCAATGGCTGGTGGACGTTGAAGAATTCGCCTTCGTGACTATAACCGTCATCACCTAGTGCCAGAGGTGCTAGAGGGAAAGTGAAGCTTGAGATGTGGTGGGTGTAGTCGGAAAATTGTTCGAGCGAGTCGGCAGGCCAATCAAGAGCGGACCATTACTCTACCCAGTTCGCTCGCAGGTTTTGGTCTTCTAACCAGGGACCTCCTCCACATCCACATCCGCCCCATCTCCACATTCGTGACTTACTACCGGGTACAGAGTACAGTATTGGAATTTGGACGTGCAATAAACGACATGCTCTTGATGGTGATTTGCTAACCGTAGCACTTTTTTCTACTTACTGTCTTTTTTCAGCCTTTTGGTGACCGGATGATGCCTTGTCTTTGAGCTTGGGACCGTGCCTCCATCAATACCACAAGCCAACATTCAGAGCACTCGCAAGACCTTCACTACGCTGTATCTCAACCCGAAACTTCTTCTCTGAGATCCCTCCTCAGTAACCCATATATCAAGCTGTCCAACATCTCGCCATTTTTCTCCACGTCCTCCCGCTTCCTGCCTTCGAGAACAAATCCGCACTTCGTCAAGACCTTGCCGCTCGACTCGTTCCTCGCGTACGTACTCGCCTCCATCCGGTTCAGTAGCGGCCACGTAGCGAAGCACCATTGTACAAAGGGCGTTGCGGCCTCCGTCATGTAGCCCTTTCCCCATGCCGACGGTGTCAGCCAGTAGCCTAGCTCCCAGGTGCGGTAGTTGACGTCGTGTTGAGGTATGACACCGATGCCGCCGATGTGGAGCGGCTCGGCGGTTTGGTTGTCAGGCGTTCCGGGCTTCACCAGGATGGCAATTGATTCGGGATATGTGCTTTTACTTGACGTGACCATTTTTAGGTAGGATTCTGCAGCTGCAGTCGTGTAAGGCGATGGGAAGCGGTCACGAAGATTTCGTGCCACAGCCTCGTGGTTGGCCGCCTCGGCTAGACTTGACGCATCGGAGAGAACATGCCGTCTGAGGAGAAGCCTTGGTGTTTCGATTAGCATCGAGTCGAGTTCGCCATTGGCTTCTGATGGCGATTCGAGACGACGTTCAATGAACATGGCTGCTGAGGGTCTCAGTTGATATGTATGTTTCTAATTAACTTGTGATGCGATTGGTATGCCGCTGCTGATTCGATGAGATGCAACGGAACGTCAACAGTCCACGTTATAAACAGGAAAGAACTCGACGAGAAAGACCATGGCATGATCCACCATCTACTGAAACTGGACGTTCAAAGCACCAATTTATCTACTAGCAAGACTCGTGCCGAATCCCGTGGTTGTACAGTCATTTGTGGAGTGCAGGGTAGGTGTTAGTCACAAGATGACTGCCGAATCTCCGGATCCGCCGACGAATGTGTCACGCTCTCACTTAAAGGGAGGGACAATGGCATCCGGTGGCTGTCGAGACCCTCCACTGTCGCAAAAGTAGCACCCACTGATATCACCAACAGAATAGGAAACGAAGCCCGAGTACTGTCACGGCCACCACCACGCATACGAAAGACGAGGGCCATCCATTGCCCCAGCACAACAAGGATAAAATTCCTAGATTCTCTAATTCTCTACCAAATTGCCTTATAGTACGTCAGTTCCAGGTAGCGAGCACATAAATGTGCAAGCAGTCTCTCTATGTACTGGTCCTGACCAGTTCTCGACAGGATAAAAACTGACCCAAAGGCCTTCCATCGCTTCTGCTCGCAGCGCTCATCCATAAACAGTCAAGGAAAAAAAAGATTTCAGTAATACATGTGGTCGTTGGACCGAGAAAATAGAGGAAAGATGCAAGAGCATGCATTGGTCGTTATGCGTGGATATTGCAAAGGCCGTTAAAACTCCGAGGCGATGACTCCCTGCGTAGTAACCAAACGCCGTCACTCAATCTTTGAAATGAAACTTTTGATCCACCCCCGCCATGCTCGCAAGAAAAAGAGAGTAAGGGAAAAGGACATAAAGAAACAACAGCTCGAGGCCCCGCTGATAAGTGCAGGATGCAAGGAGCCAGTCCATGTGCCCACAAGGAGCGAGCAGCGAGAGTAGGACTGCCATAAGAAGCGTTCAATGGCAGCACCGCGGCTTCACTCTCAGCGGCAAAACTGCTCTCCTGGTGAAACCAAAGAATGCTAAGCACAGATGATCTGGCGGACGACCCAATTACATCAATTCCTTCGGGCAACATTGACACCTGGATTAACGAATGCTCTCGCAGCAATGTCGCTAAACCGTCGCACAATATTAGTGGTGCCACCCGTCACCTGCGCCTCATCCATTATAAATTTGGAAGCCACAGCCAAACGGTTCTTTGGGTCACTCTCGTCCAGGTGCTGAGGAAGCGTGCTCCCAAATCCACTATCATAGTTTGGTGCTAGCTCCCTAACAACTGCAATGGAGTAGAGGACATCGCGATTTTCACGCCCATCAAGGAGGTGGCGCATCCTGTTCAGAGTATCGTCTCTTGCTTTGACAACGACTGGTGAGTCGGGGTCATCGCGCCTGCGAACAAACTCTGCCAGATTATACCAGAAGTCGTACTGGCGTGTTCGGTGAACGTCGCCATCCTGTAGAGGTGGTGCGAGCGGGTTGCTGGACAAGTAGTCCCCACAAAGCAAGGCTTCAACAACATGTACCCGATTGCTGGCCTCAACGGCATCGCCCTCAGGGGGCAACATCATACGCGCACCGCTATTGGTCCTGTCGGGGGACTGACGGGCAATCCGGGCCAGCTCCCAGACAATCCTCGTCTCCAACACACCGGAGTATGCCATCTGAGCATGGTCATTGGCCTTGACAGACTGGAGAGTGCTGAGAAATGATGCAAAATGCTCGATGAGACGGGCATCTCTCGGAAAGGCCATCTTGCCATCCTCCACGAAATAATACCATGTCGTTTCGAAAAAGGCGCTCAGCCCGCCGGCATACATCTCATGGTAAACTTTGGTGATTTCGAAGAACATATCCTCGGTTTGGTTGATCTGGTGGGCCGGAGGCGGTGGACCCAGCAGGTCGATGATCTCGTCGATCCTCATCTTCTTGGCTGTGGAAGAATATGCGTGAGTAGATGATCGAGCAGCGAGAGCAGCGCAAGCATTTCAAAACGACGCGGAACGGAAAATCAAGCGGAGGGGGCGCCACCTCTGAGATGAGTATTATGGTCGGACATCATTCTGGAATCCAGGGACCTGTTGCTATCGTGTAATGAAGTAGACGGCAGCATGCGAAAAGTGTGGTCGAGGCCACCGGACGACAGCGGATAACAAGGCTCGGGTTTAATGGAAGACGCCGAGGCAGAAGCGCTGGAAGGGTAATTCGGGTCGTAACCGACCGTGGTCGAGGTGGCAGAGGTGGGTGTCGCGATGGGAGTTGGAGTTGGAGAGTGGTTGGAGGGGTATGAGCTGGATAGGAATGGCGGCGGTTGCGAGCTGTATGTAGCGGTCTGGCGGGGGCCAACGTTGGTAGCCGAAGAGGGGATGTTGACCGGGGCGGATGCGGAAGATGGCGTGTTTGGTTGACTGGCCGGGCTGCCGGCGCCGAGGAGGCTGTGGGTGGCGGCAAGCGGTGAGGTGGATTGCGCACCACCGGGCTGTTGTCTGAAGATGGGATCGTAGCCTAGACAATCGCGCTTCGACTTTTTGCAATTGTTGCAAGTGGGGTGAGTCTCGTCGCACTAGATCAGGTACAAGTCACGACGTTAGAAGCTTGGCGCGCCTGACAAGTAGAATGGGAAATGGGGTTGACCAATAAAACTCCAAAGGCTTAAGAGGAACGGGAGTGTAGAATAGAAGCTGCCTGTGCTTGCCTTGGTGGAGGGGAGGGGAAGGGTAGAACGACGGAAGGCAATCTTCCATGAAGGGCTAGTGTAGGAGAGATCGGCTACGTAGGCTTAACGGCCCGCATCATTCGGTCGTGGCTCCACGACGAGCGGCTGTGTGCGCAAAGACATTTTTGACGGTTGATACGTTGCCAAGCTCGAATTATCAATCACCCAGCTCTGATGACCGATTCTCAAGTAAGGTAGCGCCCTTTAACTTTGGGCTTTGAACATTGACCGAGGCAGAAACCGATTGTGTTGAAGGGACAGCAAGGCACGAGGGAAAAAAAGAGACCCCAAAAAATAAAAGATTGGGATGGAGTGGGAAGAGAATATGAACCTTCTGGCATACCTTGATTCTGCGTTTACGGCATGTCAAGCAGCCTGTCTTGGTTCGGCGTTTGATCTCCTGCACCGTGGGTGAGCAACGTTAGCACGGAAAACGATCACCAACTCTGCCATTCCGAGCTTTCACATGCCACTTTAGGGCAGTGCACATACCTTCTTCGGACCTCTCGTTCCTATAAGACGAGGATCGTGGGGTAAAGGATAGCGAGCCATGCCGTCTTGATGGAGGCCATATGGGGCAGACGCGGCTAGTGGCTGGTGAGGATAGAAGGGCATGCTGCTGGGTACTGGCGCAGAACCGACCGACATAGGCATGCCCACTGGTGAGTGCGCCAAGTGCGGCGCCCCGTGCTGGTGGGAGGTCGGATCGATGGTGCGCATGCTGGGGAGCGACATTGGGCTATTCAGCATAGTGTTCGATCGATATGGATCGCTTGGCTGCGCGGTGAGGGCGGAGGGCGAGTACGACGTAAACTGGCCTGGAGACAAGCTCACGGCCGGCGAGGGCGAGTACGCGGCGGCAGACGTGGCCGCGTAGGGAGGAGGTTGGCTATGTTGGTGACTTCCTGGCCCGCCAGGGTAGTGGTGATGGCTCGACATATCTCCGTTGGCTTCTGGACCTTGGCTGTCGCTCTTTTCCTGCGAATTGAACGCTGGCGCGGGAGGAGCAGCTGGAGCTGTGGTGGCGACGACAGCCGGCGAGCCGTTTGACACGGCAGCACTCGACAAGGTCGCCGTGGAAGCAGATTCGTGGTTGAGCGCCGATAGTGTTGAGGTCTGAGGAGAAATCGAGGACAACGTTGCCGTATGGATCGCTTCGGAAGCTGCAGGGAGAGGAAAAGGACGAGCAGGAAGAGGACGAGGAGGGACGAGGGAGGAGGACGAGGAGTCCTCATCGTGACCTGAATCGTCCTGTAGAGCCATTCTGCTTTTAATTAGGAAAAAAATTATGGAGCCATGAGGTCGAGCTCAACGGCCGTGGCAGGGGACGCGAGACCCTGGCCCGGAAAGGCCAGAAGGGGAGAGGGGGGGGGGAGGTCGCGAAGTAGGCCGCCAAAAGAGCACAAAGAACAACGACGAGACGACAACGAACGGCCCTGAATGGTGGTTGTGGTTTGTGGTGGTTGTGGTGCAGTGCAGCTCAGTGCAGCGTACCGTAGCGTAGGTGGTACCTTAGCGCAGCAACGTAGAGTTACCTCAGGTAAGGTACCTGATGTACCTCAGCGCAGGACAGGACAATCGCGAACCCAGTAACGAGAAGCTCGGAAAATCAGGTAAGGTGCAGCAGAGTACGGCGGGAGGTACTCCGCACTAGACGGCGAGGTACATCAGCTGGCGGCGGCCACCCAAATCGCCCGGATGGTGTACAATCAGGCCGGGGCAGGTCTACTTGGTCGGATGCCGCAGCATCTGCTGGGCCTCGGGCAAGATCCTGAAGGGATTAGTAGGGGACCAGGGCCCATACATGCTATGCCCTGTTGGTTACGCGCAAGGACAGATAAATCGTGCATGCAGGTGGCAGCTTGTTAGATTGGCGTGAGACCTAGGCCAGGCGAGAGAGGCCAAGTCGAGCTACTTGATCATTTTACACTAGATCCTGGAAGGAGCTGTAGGGAAGCACAATGGACCAACAGGCCAACGGCACAGCGCAGGAAAGCATTGAATTTGGAGGCCCGGCGCAGGGGTTGAGCGGCCAAGTGGCCCAGCACCCTGGAGCGCCTACTGTAAGGTACGGGGGAACGGTCCAGTAGGGCACCCGGAAGATGGACAAGGTAGGTCTGGCCGCAGCAAGGGTGTGATGGAGGGAGGCTTTTGTGCCCACGTCACAGCGACGTGACGTGATGGGCACCCGGGGCGCGTGCCTGATCCCGTGAGCAGTCATGAGTTTTTGGTTGACGGAGGTGGATGTGGCACACAAGCATCGCCAACCCGTCGTATCCAGGAGCCTGGCAGCCAGAGTCAGAGCAGTGTGGCTGGACAGAGTCGGACGGATCGGTCTGCCGCGCCGGTCCAATCGGCCACTGCTGCCGACTGCGAGGATGAGCGGATGAGTGGAGATGGCTGGAATTGTGCTTTGTCAAAGATTCGGTGACGACGGCTTGTCCTGGGTGAGCTTCCGCGGAGGGAAGCAAGCCCTGAAGCTGTAACAACTGGGGGGAGGGTGGAGGGAAAGAAGGGGATTTGGAGAAAGGGGAGGGGGACGTCGAAAGGAGAGGGGGTGTAAAGGGGTGCGGGCTGCTAGTGAAGGAGAGAAACCGATGTGCATTGCGGAAAACGTAGGCGCTCAAGCGGTATATTCGGCAAGGCAAACGCATGGACTGTATCTGTATCTGTATCTGCATCTGTATCTGCGCCTGTATCTCGGAAGAGGATCTGCAAGGCGGCTTGGAGGATGAATGGAAAGGCCAAAGAACACCAAGATTACAGGCACCAAGTGCGGCCGCGGAAAGAAGGGCCGAAGACGAAAAGAGGAAGCACAGGACGTCGCTGTGCGGTCAATTGGCCCCCGTGAACGAGCCAAACAAGACCAGACCAGACCAGACCAGACCAGATCAGACTGGGACTGCAGCTCAGCGATGGACGGTCCAGCTAAAAAGTAAACGCGCAGAGGCGACGCTAGTCCTGGCGATGGACGGAGGTTGAAAAGGGTAAAAGGGGGGCCTGATGACAGCCAGTGGTTGGTTTTGGAGCCGCGCGGAAGAACTAAATGCTTCCCGCATGGCCTGAGCTCTGCCATCATCCCATATCCATGCTCCACCTCATCTGAACAAAGATGGCTATGCGCCGTAGCGATCCCGTATCTTGGACAGGTAAAAGTGCCACTTGGTTGCTAGCGTCCTCGACCTCCCTGATTGCCATGTCATCGGTGGAGTGGTCTGGGCCATGGGCTAGGTACAGTACCTGGCCTTAAGAGCCAATCTTACCGTGGTCCATAATCGAATCGAATCCGACGAGCGTCCGCGACTAAGGTAATAATTATCTTACCTTACCTTAGGTACCTACCTTTTTCTGACCTTGCTTGCCTTGCCTTGACATCGTCCCCACATGGTTCGCCCGGTTCTTCAACGTGATCTCCCATCGCCGTGGAGCTCATTACTCATGACATAGACTCGGCGAATACTCGACTCACAGACTTCTCCGTACATGATGCAGCGATGTTACCTCGGTTTGCGAGCTTGCAGAAGCAGCAGCAGCAGCAGCAGCAGCAGCAGCGTCAGTTCCGAGCACCCTTATGCAATTGCAATTGCCGTTGCCTGTCTCTGCCATTCCCTTACCTCACCTCACCTAAAATCGTAGTCCTAGAGCCCAGCCTCCCATGTACCTTGACAATGCACCTCTTCTGGAGCGCGCATGCGGTTCGGTTTGCCGCAAATAGCCTCTAAGCCGCTCCCAATCGGCCGATAAGAGCACCCGAGGAAAGGCCCGGCGACTTGGTCATCCTTGCTTCCTTCCTCACGCCTCAGTAGAACAGAATATTCCCCTTCCCTTCTGCAGCCTTCGCGTATGCCAGTCCTTACCCTGCCTACCTTACCTTAGGTAGGTAGGCCCATAAACGGGAGCCACGTGAATTGAACGAGCGGTGCAGTACGAAAATTCCTCTACAATTTTAATTTTTCCTTCTTTCCTTCTTCTCATCGAGCCCCCCCTGTCTCTTCCTAGCCCGGCCTTATGCACAACAACCAAATAGGCAACAGGACCCAAGCCTATCAGATCCATGTCGGGTATTTCATCCGCCTTGACATTCGATACATACTCGCGGCCGCAATAGTACTGTAATGCGTCGCATCTTATACCTCACCTTACCTCACCGTACATGATGCTGCTTCACATATCCCTCACGCCTCCGTACCAGCCCACGACCCAAGACGCATACGTGGATTCGGAGGAGAAAATCCCTCTGGGTAAGCACCTGTTGGCCCAAGGCCGTTCCGAGATCCCAGGAGCCGGCAAGTGCCTCGTCCACGTCCCTCACACCCTACCGGCGTCCGCCCCAAGACACGGAATACTGTAGCTGCACCTAAAATGTACGAGCATGCATCTTACGCAACACCTTGCATCGGACACACGGGGCTCACCCCCGCAGCCCTGTCCTGGCATCCCCCGAGTACCCGACAGGACAAGTTGCTCACTTCTTCAGCGGGCTTGCAAATCGCCTTTTCGCAATTCCCTGGGGCTCTTCTGTCCTGTTCAGCGGGCTTATCATTTTCCTCATGTTCGGAAGATGCACGCCCATGGCACAAGTGCGAATTGGCCGACTCGGCCGAATTCAAAAGATCACCCATTCGAGCGCAAGTTGCCCCAGAACACCGAACCAACGGAAATTTCCGGGCTTTAGTATGCATTCAAACCATGGGAGATCAATGCATTGATGATTTCCTTTTACAACAATGCTTCCTGCTTTATGCGTCAGGCCCAAGTGACGCCGATAGCCGGTTCCCCCAGGGGTTCGCCTGGTGTCGCGAAGCACTTACACGATCGCGTGCCAGATAAGGGCCGCTTTGGCAAACCCCTGCGAACGAAGCGAACCACCTGTTCGTGAAAGAAAAAAAAAATCTCCTTGCCAAGGTCGGACCCTCCTGGGTCGTACCATGTCAACAACCTGGGACTTTTTCTTATTGGGTACCCGAACTTTTGTGGGCTACGGATATCGTAGGCGAGTCGAAACCCATGTGCCTCGCCAAGGCCCCTGTTTGGAGAAGGAAGCGGAGGAAAGGGGTTTGGGGAACCCCAAGAGTTCACCCACAGCTGCTTCACTTGAACCATCCCGCAAGCGGCCCCTAGGGAATAATAAGCGGCCTTGGTTTAGGGGGCAGTTGAGTTACTGCCTGGTCGCGTACATACCCTTTCACCCCCTTCTTATGACAGCTCGCCTTTCTGCTACTGGGGTCCTGGACAGGAACCTTCCGGCTGGTAGGACAGGCACAGGAGGTGTGAGCCGGACAAAACACGATCATGGAGGGAGGGTGTGCCAACCACACGGGCCTGAGACAAGAGAGGCTACGTCTTCTTGGTCGAACCCTAAATAGACCACCTGGGCAACGTCGACCGGGCCGCCGTCGGCTTGACATCTTTTCTCAGCTCAGCAAGGGGACTGATAGGTGGCATTAAGTTAGACCTTTGTCATCCCTTCTGCTCGCGCTGTCGCGCTCCTGAGATGGGCCTTGTTCAGCCTAGTCGATACCCCGGCTTGCGTCTGGACCGTTCGATAGTACAAGTACTCGAGCGACAGGACACCATGCCTGGCCTTGATTCCTCGTTGTGGCATGGGAAAGGAGGGTAGCATGGTCCCCCCTGACGGGCCGCTGCCACCCTGGCTTGAAGGACCATAAACGGGTGCCACAGTACTTGTCGACAATAATCGTTCAAGTCCTGTAGTCTCGAACACCGTCGACACGAGACAACGCGCATCGGGGAGCGTTGTTGGACACTCCCATAAGAATGACCCTTGCAAGTAAATCATAAGCAGTGATGCCGATTCGCATGACTGGGCATCGATTCTACGGTCACGGGCGCTGAGAAGCTACTACAGCGCTAGGCAATCAAGTAATTTCTGGGGAATTTGGAGCTCTCCGTCCCTGTCTTGAATACTTACAATACACTGAATACTGTGGTAGGCACTTGTGCAGCAACACATATCGGCAAACACCATGCCACGTTTCATAGTGCCCGACCTATGCTCTCGCCTAGGCGTGTCCTGTGCGGCTGCATCTAGCCTGTAACTGATCTCGCGCAGGAGCACTGCCGAGGCAGAACCCGCTCGCTTCTGCATGCTTTCGCGATCCTGCTCCGATGAAGGCTGTAGGGCTTCATTTAAAACGATCGTCGCTTCGTATCAACGTCTGCTATGGCCTCAGCATGGAACCAAGCAACTCTCCGCTATTTATCCAAGCACGCATCCCCATCAGCCAGAATGCATCAGCGCTAGCTGCGACACATTCGGTCGAGGGGAAAAGCCATTTCAGCCATGAAACGGCAGACTTGCATACCCGCTGTTTCCCAATCCGTTCACGGCTCATGGCTGTAGGTGTCCAGGCAACTCGGTAGTCATAGTACAGAGGGGCGTGAAACCTTGGTGTAGCCACAATCCTCGGGTGTTTGTGACGAGAGTATGATGCTAAATTCTTAACATCTGCACGTCCTAGCCGGACAAATAGCCAGAATGGCAGCCCAATCAGAAGTGGACTGCTCAAGGACAGCGTTGCAGCATGTTTTCCACCTGCGGCCAGTTCACCCCCGAGAACCTACCCTCGGCGGCCCTGGACCCAATCACCATCCATGCGCTTCCCCGACACAATCTCGTATCTTCCTCGTATGTCCAGGCTAAGCATCCAGTTCCCTTACGTTCGCATTTTCTGCGACAAGTTTCAGCGTTCCTGACTTTCCACATCTTGACGTTCTCGTCAATGGGACCGATGTGGTCTTGCTGCGGTTGCACGAGCTGGCCCGCCAATTCGCGCAAAGGATAATCCCCGAAGTGGTCCCAGACATCACCCCAGAGCAGTGGGTTGCGGAGGCGCGCCAATGCATGCCCGATGTCTGCCATGGCGCCGGGCTTGCGCAGACCGTGGAAGGAAATGATGGGGGAGCAGAAGCGGTCGGGGGCGATGCGGGTTATTTCTGGCGGCTCCCCATTGAAATGGTGACTATATCTTTCGTCAAGGTATATTCCAAGCTTTTGGAACGTTGTGGCCACCAATTTGTCGCCCCACGTTTCGTCCAGCGAAGCCATGTACGACCGGGCCACAATATCGGGACGGCTAAAGAGCCGTCTCATGGCTTGCCCAGAGAGGATGACGGCAGAACCCCCATGCGCGAACCTACCCTTGTAATCACCAACAGCATTGCCTATGTAATGCGGTTCTCGGGGATCCAGGTGATTGAGGAATAACTCCAAGGACGGCTTGACCAAAAACGTGTCATCGTCTAGAATAATGTACCACTTCCTGTCTGGAATTTTTTGATGCAGCATTTCCATGCCCATGATGAACTATCTTTTGTCAATGCTGCAGTGCCGCGCAGGTTCAGATTCTCGACATCATACCTTGAGCGCATCAAGCTCCCAGCCATAGTCCTTCCCCAGCTGATTCGCCAGGGTCTCATCACCAGAGTCTACCGCTGCCTGCAAGTCTTTGTATTTGGCAAACCTAGGGTGATGACGAAACTCCTTTGCAACCTTGGCTTCCATGACAGGCTTGATAGCGTCGTGCACGGGGGCCCCCAGCAGTTCGGCATCAGTGGCATTCACCGTCGTCCAGTCGCCCACGACGATGAAGCTCCGCCCTTCCTCGCCCAGGAAGCCGCCAGCCTGCGCAAAGGCCTTCAGCTGCGCCGCGACCCGGTGCCGGGTGCCGTAGCCCGTCTTGATGAGGTAGCCCACATCGGTGCGAAGGTCGATCTGTCGCTGCGGGTGCACGGCAGAGCTGCTGCTGCGCAGCCAGGCGTCGCGGTCGGCGACCACCTCCCGGATTAGGTTGGAGAGCCGCGCCGCGTTGAAGTGGACGGCTAGGCGGACCGCTGAATCCGGGGGCAGGACGAGGTACCAGAGGTTGACGGCGACGAAGAGCAGCGCGGCCAGGGAGACCAGACGACGGCGCAGGCGCCGCGGTATGTTTAGCATCACGAAGGGGAGCTCGACAAGGACGATAGTGTCCGACTTCCCCGTCCCCTTCGAAACCCTGCGTGTGCGCGAGCTCGAGCGCGCGCATGCGTTGTGACAGGTCAGGTAAACAAACCGGATGAGCGGTAACCTCGACGGGCGCCCAGCGGTGGTGAATGCACAGCTCTACCGCCTACGTAGCACAAATTCCATGGCTCGAGAGTCTCTATCCAGTTTTTCTTGCATCCAAAGGGGGGGGGAAAGCTGATCCGTACTGGGCAACTTCTTTCCCTGCGTGTGGTTGTCGTTGCTTCGTCGCCGCGTTCAGTGAGCAGCCAAAATTTCGCGGCAGGCTACGTACATACCTTGTGTATTGTATGGGTCTTTGGCAGCACCAGCAGCGGATCCCCCTTCTTGAAGCGGCCAACACAACAATGGAAGGCAAAAAGAAAATCGGTCCGGGGTTTGCCTAGGGGGAGTGACTATGAGAAGTCGAGGACAATTGTTTATGTCGAATAAGTTCGTGGGGACCAGGCCAATCGCAACAAAAAAGGAGTGCATTAAATCATCACTCCCAAGAAGGCAACCTGCCTTGGGTTCCCCTAGCTGTGTAAGTCCCTGGCGAAGTAAATAAGGTACCAGCTGAGTAAGCCACATGATAACGTACCCGCTGTCTTCTCGAGTGTCGCATCAGTCAGTACCTTATGATAATGTAGGTGAGGTCTTCGTCAAGCGAAAAAAACGCGGACTGCAAATTGAAGCCTCGTAATTGATAGCAGGTACTAATAACTTTGAAAAAGCTTTAGAATATCTACAAATTTCTAAGAAATAGGTTTTATAGTAGACTGTTTTATTTATATTAAATAGTCAAAAAAGAATTTTAACTAGAAGTGGCCGCCCTTAGTACTTCTTTTAGTCGTTCCTCGCTCTGCTGTATTGGTTGTTTTTGCTCACCGTATGTCGTGTAGTATAATGTCAAGTTACAAGCAAAGGCAAGCGTAATTACTCAATAACAAGCATAATCTGCGGATGATGAAGAAATAACGCTCAGCCTTGAAAGCCATTACAAGGCTTCTACTGTATTTCTTTGGAGCGGATTCTCGACGGTCCACGACTTCGTTTCACAGTTGGCCTTGCGTGCGGATGCAGTCTCTGTCAAATGTGACAATACGCCGTGAGAGTCTACAGTCCGTTTAATGTATGAATCGTCTATCTTATCCAAAAAGCAAAGTCATGCAAAAGACCCCCAGTACACCCGGGTCGATACTGAGACCTACCGTCATGGATTTTTCGAATATGAACTTTTTGTGCCGCGGTCATGTACACCCTCTCTTCGTTCTAAGCCATGGACACCCCAAGCTTCTCGACCTGAAGGGCTGTCGTGAGTCCAACAATGTAGTATCCCAAGAAAGAAAAAGCTCTTCATATGCCTTCCGCCCCATCTGAACGCCTGACCCATGCGTTTGCAAAATGTAAAACTTCCGATATATACGCGCTGATCAGCTCAGTGACCATGCTAGCAAGACAATCTCTTGCGCCTAAGCTTCCTTGTCGAGCTCGTAGAAGAGCAGATACACCTCCCGCTGCATGCCCAAGACATCGCTGGTCTTGGCATCGCGAACCTTTTCATCACTGACGCGCCACCATCTGTCCGTCGTCGTCTTTCGCCTTCGCGGCTTCAAGTCTCGCGCGGAGTTACGTAGCCCGGACGGCTTCGGGGACGAAAGCCCGTCCTGCCCGCTCCGAGATGCAGCGAGCTTCGCAATGGCAGACTTGGTGGAGGCGGCGACAGACCGGAGACTGCTGGTATCGCCTTCCTTGTCTTTCTCATTGACCCGAGGACTCTGCGACGTGTCTGAGTCGGAGGGGACGCTCCGCGGAGGGATGACAGACGAATCAAGTGAAGGTGTGGAGGCACTGCTACCCGGTGAGGGCGACAGGAGGTCCGGCGTCGAAACAGCGGGACTGTCCATTCGACGAGCCGGTAACACAGGCGTCGAGATTGGCGTCGGAGTCTTGCTGTAGACCTCAGATGGACGGAAGGGATTGGGATTGGCGAAGAAGGTGGGGACGTTCTGCCGCCTAAAGGCCTCATAATGGCCGCTGTTGTGGCCACCACGGTGCCCGACCATGCCCAGAAGCTTGTACTTGTGCTGGTCCATCAGGCCCCCCAAGGACAATTGCTCAGGGAACGCCACCTTGGCCGAGTTCTTTTGCGTGATCTGACCCACTCCGTAAATGGACCGCGAGAGATGGATAGCCAGAATCTTGGGGAAGATGGTCATCCGCGTGGTCTTGGCGATCTTCCTCTTGGGGGCATATCGGATGTCTCCCAGCTCCACGTCCGGAGGCGGATTCTCCGGATCTGTTTCCATCGCAGCGCGAAGCTTCTCGATGCGCTGCTGCGCCTGGCCTTTGAAGGATTCCGATGTTGACCTCGACATCTCGTGCTCGAGGTTGGAGACGGTCTGCACCAGGCGACACATTTCGCATTTGAAGTCGTCAATGTACTCTGTTTTGAAAATGCCGTCGAAGCATGAGTTCAGCGTCGTGGATGACACTTGCGGTACGGCCAGCGTAATGGTGCAGAAGGTTTCCTCCCGTGGCTTGGTCTTATATCGGCAAGTCTGACATTCGAGCCGCGATTCGTACCTCCCCTCCATCGGGAAGCCTTCTTCCAGCTCAAGAGGTAGAACTGTACTGGTGTCGCCGTCGTCTGAAGCAAGACCAGCTCCGTTGGCGATCTGCTTCTCAGAATCGCCATTCGTGGTCGCGGTGCTGTGCCCTGCGACCTCGGGCGCCAGTTGCTCCCCGTCGGACGTTTCGGCCTGTCGCTGCTGGTCGAAGACACTCGGTGCGCCCCCAATTCTTCGGGCATGGAGGCGAGCCCGCTGGCCGGAATGATACTCGTCCCTCAGCCGCTCGGCAACGATTTGTAAGAACTCCTGCGCGTCCTGCTGCTGGCGGCTAATTCTTTGCCGGAAGGCAGCCTCCAGAACTTTAACAAAGGGAAATGGCGAGATGGATTTCTTGTGAATCGGTCGTTCATTGAGGGAATCCAGCATCTCCTTCAGGCCCTGGGTCACCAGACCTTCTTGCAAGCCTTGGAGCTTCCATTCGGGCAGGTCCTTTCCGGCGAGCGGTTGCACAAGGTTGGCGTAAACGCTAGGGTCCTCGATGCGCCGGCGGTGGGTTTCACGGATCAAGTAAATGCGTAAATCCGGTAGGCCGGCGAGCACCTGCAGGACCGAGTTTATGAAGCAGTCGTTGGCCTGGTTTCGCAGACCGACAATTGTCTTCTTGCGGGAGCCGCCGGAGTCGCCATCGATTGTGAAGTTGGGGCCGAAGACATAGATCAGCGCAACGGCAGCGAGCGAGGCTCCGGCGGCGTAGGAGACGACGTTGGACGGCCGGTCAGGCATCCTCGACAGGATCCGGAAGAGCCGCGCGCGTGGTGGCTGGTGGTTTTAGTGCAAGGCTGCGGCGTAACAATGAGGGTCGAGGTATCCGCAGGAAGGCGGTCGGTGGGAATGGATGGATGGACCGGGGATATCGGAAGAGGGGTGGCGGAGTTTTCAGCAACGGCGACGAGGGAGCATGTCAGTTGGTTCCCGCGATCACGAGAGGGCGATGGAAGTTCCGGGAGTCAGCCGTGACGGCATTGCATAAGGTATGTTGCGGGGAAGAGCGTCAGGCGGAGATTGGCCCGGGCTTCGAAGGGGAGGGAAAAGAATTGTTGGAAGCACCTGCGATGCGTGAAACGGCACAGTACGGGTGGCGGTTTGCCGTTTAGCGCGAGCGAGCCGGCTCCCCTTGGACCCAGTCTAACGGACTACAGCAGGTGAGAGAGACTAGGGATGGACGGATATAAGGCGTGCCTGATGCGCGTGCGTGCGCGCTACGCAGACTACCTTACCTTACGTACGGTACGGTACAGTACGCGTGTGGGATAGTCTCCAGTAGGGCATGGGGATGTGGATGGGGGATGGGGACGGGGACGGGGACGCCCAGGTTCCCACCTCAAAGGCTCAAGGTAAGCCGAGCAGGCCGGCTGCACTTGTTGGAGGATGGCGGATGTGGAGGCGGAACCACGGACGGTTGGCTCGGTTCAGTTTTCCAGCCGTAGCGGGACAATTTGCTCCGACGCAGTTATGGACCCTTGTTTTTGGGGTTTCTTTTTCTTCTCGAACAAATCCCGAGCCTTCCATGCAGAACCAGAACCAGAACCAGAAGCATAAGCATAAGCACAAGCATAAGGTAAGTACAAGCAGAAACCACGTACTCTGTACTCTTTACTCTGTAAGGTACCTACCTTACTCTCTACACTAGCCGCCCAACTACATTCCGCCAATGAATCAGGGCGGCTTGGTGTCCCATATTCCGTGTGGCCAAGGGGTATCCTGCCGCATCCACTTCCGCCTCCAAATCGGCTTCTTTCCGATCGGCGGAGGCGGTCGTTTTGGTCGAGTAATCTCAAGTCCTTAGCGTCAGGCGACGGGTGGAGTCGGCCGAGGTTTTGCGCAACTGTGGTGGTAACATAGCAACATAAGGTAGTTGGCCGCTCAACAGTCGCCCGCATGGGCTTTCGTGGGAAAGTGATGCCCAGCGCGACCATGTCCAACTACCTTATCCTCCCTGCCGAATGATATCAAGTGTCTGAGATGCCGATGAGACAATTGCCGCCCCAGTTCGCAACGCCGCAGTGGACATGGAGGACAAGACCATTCGTGCACCGGAGCCGTGGCCTTCTTGCACCTGCTGGGCCGTATACTCTGTAGGCAGATCGTGAGAGGCACACACATAATCGAGTGTGTCGAGGAATAAAAGGGGGGTTTTTTTTTTTTTTTTTTTTTTTGGCTGCGGAAGAAGACCTGGGCTTTCCAACTGGATTCAGCCAGGTATTCTGGTTCACGATTGGACGCAAGTGGTTCTGATCAATTGTTCATATATTAATCCACACCTCGTTATGCTCTTAACCCCATAGCGGCTTCCAAAGGGTCCAATTCATCACACCACTCGTTACCACCGCCTGTACTTTCATATCATCAGCATCTTCCTGTGGATGGGTATTGATATCACTAGAAGCGACAGTCTTGATCTATCTCTATTGCGCTCATTCGTTGTGTCTTTGAGCTCGGAAGAAAGCCAAAATCCCAGGCGCATGCCATGAAATGGCATCGAAGTCTTACCCGCGGTGCTTTGTAGCTACCTTCGGACAATTCATTCGACTGTCTCCCCCTTCCACTCCCAGAGGGTCCCATCAAGCGCACCGCGCCTGACCCAGTCGGTGACGAGCTCGCCCGGCGTCTCGTCTGCGTAAAACGGCCGAGGCACTTCGTACAGCTCGACGGTCATCCTTTGCTCCGGATCAATCTCCTTCCAGCGCGCCGTGATGACCGGCTCGGCCTCCCAGGCTGCCTCCATGAGCGTGATTTTGATCTTCCTCATGAGCCGGGGGTCGTCGGGCGGCAGCTTGTGGAAGTACTCGTCCTTGATGTTGATGGCGTCCAGCTGCAGGGAGCTCGCGAGCACGACGTGTTCCAGCTTTGGCAGGGTCGCAATGTCCCACCACAGCCAGTGGCTGGTCATGGGGCAGCCGAACAAGGCCAAATACTTCAGGTCGGGCCACAGTCGCCAGACGTCAGTATCGCCGTCCGGTCCGCTGAGCACCGGGTACTCGCCGAGGCATATGAACTCCTGAAGCCGGTGAAGCTGCTCGAACCCTTCACGCAGCGTCCTCTTGACGCTGAGGTGATCGTCCACCCAGTCCAGCGTCCTGAAGGGCATGTGCACCACGAGCCGCCGCAGCGTCTCGCACACCTCGCAGAACAGCTCCCGCACCCACATCGCGGTGGGCTGGTCGTCCAGGGAGCGCCCGAACGGCGCCAGGTACAGAGACGTCAGGTGCCGCAGCGACATGATGGGCGGGAGCGTGGGGACGATGCGAGGCATGCACAGCAGCAGATCCGCGAGGCGGCGGCTCGAGTCGAGATACGCGCATCTCTGCCGCACCAGCTTCGACGCCAGCTCATACGTAGCTCGCGAGACTCGGGCGAGCGCCAGGAGTGTCTTGGTGGCGCTGTGCGACGGCGCTATGAAGGTCCGCGGATTGG
The DNA here is from genome assembly GCA_020881915.1 of Paramyrothecium sp. XJ0827. NCBI lineage: Eukaryota > Fungi > Ascomycota > Sordariomycetes > Hypocreales > Stachybotryaceae > Paramyrothecium > Paramyrothecium sp. XJ0827. Next base: position 4,595,288 of record JAJFPB010000001.1, on the reverse strand, counting down.
CCGGCACGACGGCCTCGACAATGTGCAAGAGGATCTCGGGGGGGAGCTTCGCCGGCCCGGCTACGACCCTCCCTGGTGGTGAAGAGGGCTCCATGACATCTGAACAACGGTGCTACGGTGCATCGTCGGTCATGGTATGGCCCCGGGTACAGCTTGCTTGAAGCACGGACGTCGTTTGCATTCCACGCTCGCCAAAAGCGTCAAGCGGGCCAACCAACCCTTTGAGACTTTAGTCCAAAAGTTGATGATTTGCAGTACCTGACGTAGTGGATGGATGGGTAGAAGTCAAGTAAAGATAAGGCAAGGCGCGCAGACTAATCACATCACTGGAGGCTAACTAGGCTATGAACTAAAGCGATACCCATGATGCGCCCGGCTTATCTGCATCCGGCAATTGGATAGCTGTCACTCACTGCCTGAAGCCCCCGGGTCTCAGTGGCCTAGGCGAACTCACAAAGCAAATGTCTGAGCATCCCATTTGGCTCTGTCTAGGCACTATAGAGCTGAGCTCAGAAACGCAATTGTTGCCTTTGATACACGCAAGCCATCAACGATGTCATAGGACCCTGCAAGGACCGCTTAAACCGTCCATGCTCTTCAAAAGGCTCAACAGAGACAAGGTATGATTGATTGAATCAATGTCTTCAGCCGTCTATGATTGTGTTACATGTCTCTATACGCAGGCTGATGCCCCGTGAAATGCCCCAATATGTTGCCCAGCAGACCACCAAGACCGACGCCATTGCTTCTAAAGATGCTTGCAACAGAAAAGAAACACCTGCCCACTCAACCTCGCGTCATTGCAATCCTCATTTCTTGGACGGACTTGAGTGACTATACTCCAGGTTCCACAGCGACTCCCACACCACAGACCCAGACCTCTTCGTAGGGCTGGTGCTTTGTTCTCGCCGTGGCTTAGCGTATTGCTGTCGGGCGACCCATCAGCAACTCATTATGGGCCAAGTAAGGAGTCGACATCTCGTACCTCGTTTTGACCGACAGCCTGCCCAGGCCCTTGCCTCGACGCTTCGCCACTGCTGCCTTCGATGCGTTGGCTGTCCGAAGGCTCGGCCTGGCCTGAGCCCGCGTTTGCCGCCGTGAGTAACCCGCCATGCGTTGGACTTGTCCCCGAAGGAGTCTCGGGAGCCACAGCACGCAGAGAATTTGTCTCGCTAGCGAGAGCACTGCTGTTTTTCAAAAATCCTGTGCCACCCATTGCAAAGGGGAGTGCTTTTTTGGAGCCGGTGCTGCTTCGTCGACTCTCCAAGCTCTTAGACAAGGTCTTGTTAATCCCTTCAATGCTCGCTACACTCTCTCGGTTCTTGCCCTTCCCTTTGGAGCTATGGCTGTGCATATCTGCTGTCGCCTCCACGTTGTTAGCGGCGACGGTTGATTTTCCCATCCCCGGCGTGGCGGGAGCACCAGGCTTGTCCTCCACGGCGTCGATGAGGTACCACCGAAGCCCGTCCGACAGTTGGAACGGATTGTCGTTTTCTTCTTCATTGATAGAGTCGGACTCGTTGGATTGCTGCAGGTTTTTCGATAAGTCAACCACCCGTTCCTGAACCCTGGTGATCCTTGCTACGAGCCATTCTCGATGTCGAAGTCGATGACTGTCTTGTTCTCGCAGAAAGTAATGCGGGAAGCCAACATTGAATGCCGCCCAAGCCCCTGCCTGTTGGTTGCGAGTTGGCAGGAAAAGAGCGAGATCGCCTTCTTTGAAATGCTTGAATGCAATTTTGTCATGAGATTCCTTTTGCATGGTATGCGCCCGTTCGCGGTACGAACGAACATCTCTCTGCCACTTCCGAGCCTTGTGTTCTGCGTCTTTGATTCTGTGATATATGGTGTCTGAAAAGAGGTCGATGTCGAAGCTCCCAAGCTTAGACATGAAGGCGTTGTACTTGTCTGCTTCTACAGCAGCATCACCGCTCGACATCCAGTAGAGAAGCTCAAGATCAGTGCTGTCATTCATAGCACGGCTACCGCTGGTAATGGACCGGCGGACAGAGGAGCCAGGATCCGAGGAGTCATTGGGATTATGAATGGATTTCTCGGGACGAGGAAGGCGCTTGACCGTCATCGTGTCATTCTCACGAGTGACCATGTAGCCGATCCGCTCCAGAAGGCGAGTTAAGCGATCGTTTTGAGAGTACAATCTCTGGGTAAGATCCTTCGTCCTCTCATCGCGAGACTCGTGCAACGTATTGGCCCGAGACAGTTTCGCCTCGATGTCATCGAATTTCTCCCTGAAAAGGCGAAGTTCCTCCTCGAGACTGCCGACTTGAGACTTGCGTGACGCAACTTCCTCAGTCAGTCGTGTGATCTTGCTCTCTTCCTCTTCTAACCTCTTCTGGAGTGTTTCTGAACCACTCTCACCATCAGAGAGCTGCATTCTCAAGGCACTTAACTGTTCTCTAGCATCGGTGACCTCGCCTTCTAGTGCCTTGACTTTGGCCGTCTCTTCGGCAAGGTTCTCCCGCAAATGCATGGTTGTCATTTCCTCGGTAGAGATCTTACTCCTGGCATCCGCTAGCTCCGCACGCGATTCTTTGGCTGCATTCGTGACCTGATCCAGGTCTGTTCGTAGCAGCGCATTGTCATGCTCGAGGTTATCGATCTTGGCTACCACATCCGCAGCTCGAGATAGCAACGACTCGGCAACGTCAGCCACGTCATCGGGCAGCATTGAGCTATCAGTCGCCAGTTCCATGTGCAGCTTCCTGAAGGTTTGGTTTTGATTCTCCAAAATCTCTTTGGCAGCTTCAAGGTTCTTTGTCTTATCACGACTCTCATTTTGGAGAGTCGATATTTGTCGCTCTGACGCATCGATCTGCTCCCTCTGCATTCGACTTTCCTTGCGCAGAAAATCGACTTGACCCTGCATCTTCAAGGTCTCGTCGCTCCACTCGTTGGTAAGACGATCAACCTCAGCTTCTAGCGCCTGGATTTTGTCATCGTACGACGTCTTCTCGTTCTCTCGCGACTCGCCGAAGTGTTCAATCTCATCCTCGGTCTCTTCTAGACGAGCTTTGAGGGTTTTGATCTCGTCCTCAAGAGACTTTCTCTCCACCAAAAACTCACGCTTTAGCGCTTCCATGTTTTCGAGAAGGTCCTTCTTAGTCGAGTTCACCTCCTGAATTTGGCCTTTCATGTCATCATGCTGAGTTGCGTGGTCGTTGAGATCCCTTTCGAATCGGGAGGAGCGTGCTCTTTCTTCCTGTAACTCTGTCTCCAGCTGTGAGATTCGGCGAACCAATGCATCTGTGTCACTTGCGGAGCCAGGACGGTCCTCGGCACGATTTTGCTTGTCCGGAGAGACAGAGTTCAGCCTCTCATTTGACATGAGTGCCTGGGGTTGGAAGAGGTTTCCTGGGCGTGAAGCCTGGCTTTGCCGATGGAGAAGGTCCTCTAATCGACGTATCCTGCTTTCTGCGGTCTTCACTTTGCTCTCCAGTTTGAACTTGTCGTCTTGTAGAGAGCGGAGAAGGTCATCATCGCCACGAATCATGAGCCCACTACGGCCGAGCGCCGCCTCATGGACGCTTCCGTTCTTGAACGCTTTCAGTCGCTTGGATTGCTGTTTGGTCGGGCTGCCTAGCTCCTGGACGAGCTTGGCGATATCCTCAATGATTGAAGGGTCTGAATTCTGGGACTCCAGCGACTGAATGAGTGTGTCAAGCTCGTTTTTTGGTACTGATGGCCAAGGACTGTCATCACCCATGAGGTTAACCTCGAGACCCATAACATTCGTGTCGAGACTTGGCCCATATGTGCTTCCCACCATCTTCTGCCACTTCCTGCGACGCTTTGACTCCTCGTCCTGGAACATGGCCATCTCATTCGCAAGTGTAGAGGAGTCGGTCTTAACCTTATCGATCCACTCTCGGCGTCGAATTGCCTCTACCACAAAAGATGCGTACATGTACGGCAGTTGTTGAATGAGTCGCAGGTAGTCAAAGGTCGTCATGTCATCTTCGGATTGGTTGAGAACGTTGATCTGATTTTTCACATTACTGTGCAAAGATGTAATGTCGGTAATGTTCTGCATAAAGACGACGGATTCCTTACTGATGGTGTTCCGAGCGATAGTTGCATACCGTAGCATCTCGTCCATTTCATTCGCGCGCTTCTTCAGCGTTGGGACAAGTCTTTCTGTATGATTGGAGGCCGTCTTGGAGGCTTGCGCGACATCCCTTTGTGAACCGCCATAGCCAAGCGTAGTTCTATAGTCGGAATCAATCTGTTTCACCACAGCCTCAATGTCCTCAAGCAACTCGACCGTGTCAGAGCTGTGACTAAGGACTGAGCGACCCATCAACTTGTCAAAATCCGCGATGAGCCTCTCTAGGCCCTTATACATCCGACTTGCAGCGTGATCGAGGTCACTGGCTTTGTCATTGAATCTCTTGTGAGCCGTTGACGCGAGCTTCCCTGCCTTCCTGACCGTATCTAGCTCAACAAGGTCCTCGAGTGTTGGGCGACCCTTGTTGACCTCTCCACGAGTCATGAACTTGACCATGACCGGCGAGACAGGCGTGTTTCTGGCGAGTTCGAGGTAGCGTTCCCAGTTGTTTGCCAATTGCTCGTGCTCTGAGAGTGCCGGTGTAACCCATTTCTTGAGCTCCTCATACTTGGGCTCAATCTGCTTGATGCTGATTTCCAGATTTGCAACAGCCGCATCCAAACATTTGATGATGACATCAACCTCGTCGTAACGCTCCTGGGCGGAAATATGCCTCTGACGGCATTCTTCTGCTAGCCGCATAGCCCAGCTCCGGCGCTCCTTGTACAGATCCTGCCATGACGAGATGTCCTGGACGTTATCGATCGAATTAGGGGCATTGGAAATAGAAAAACGTCGTGGTATCGGTGACTCGGGGACAAGTGGCGACGAGGAGAAGGAGGACAAGGAGGACGAGGCTGCTGGCGCCTTTGTTTGAGAGACCCGAATATCGTATATGTATATCTCTTTCTACGTAGCGGTAAACAAAGAGACCCGACGAGTAACACCCCAGGCAGGATAGCTTACCTCGCTGTGTAAACTGGCAAACTTGACGCTGCGACCTTGGGGGGTCAGGGCTACCAGATGTTGAGGCGACACAGAACTGTTTCGGGAAACCCAAACCTTGAGATCATCGAGGCTGGCGGACATTTAGCATACTCGAGGTCGCCGAGTCGAACTGTCATACACTCACCTCGAAAATTGTGTGATGTCGGCCTCCAAACGTTGGCCCGTATGGGCAATCAACACCTGCAACGACATCCCGAGACATCTCCCGCAGACCAGAGACCGGCGCTGAGCAACCGAGAAAACGCAAAGGGGGCGTCGGGATGGAAGGCAATGATATTGCAATGAAGCGGCCGGCTGGCTGTCGCATGACGGAGACCTACGCCTCTAGGCACGAGACCCCAGGCACGTCAGGTATCCACCTTTGTGACCGACTCAAGCTTCTCCTTGAAAGGTTAGCGCTGCTCTACCAGAGGACGAGACCCCAAATTGGACAATGTGCCACTGTGGCTTGACAGGGGAAGGGCACCAGCCACTTTTGATTGATTGACCAAGGCATCAAAGGGTGCAGAACACAGTACTGCATCACTGCTTTCTGTCGCGAAAACTGAAGGCTGGCTTCAAATTATGCCCCAAACTTCTAAACATAAATGATCCCGAGCACAAGATGGCTGTTGAACCGAGCCAAGAGTCCCATTTACCCTTAGCCGATGGCGAAGAGAGGATCCTCGCCCTCTATGACAAGCTACAAGAATTGCGACTCGAGATCGCAATCATCAACGCGCAGCACGCGTACCACGGTAGGCTTGTCGCCTAAGATCATGCGCAATATGACGACTGACAAACCGAAGCCGAAGGAGGAGAACCCACCGAAGACGAGTCAAGAAAAGCGCAACGTGAGCTTCTACAAGCACGAGCCAAGTATAGACTACGCAATGATGTTGTTGAAGCTGTCATGATGGCCAACCCAATCCTCAAGGCTGTGCACAATGGCACAAACGCTTCTCCCGTTGAACGGCACGTTTCGCATACGGATTGGAGTCGCATGACTTCGCTGACGTATCACAGTGATCTTCTCCCCTTGGTTGAGCGCAGAGATGAAATGGCCCAGCTCGTGGCCAAAGATGCGACGGACGTTGGCGATTTACGACATAGGTCGGCCGATGTCCAGAGCGAGACGTTGCGGGTATCACGCAACAATGTAAATCAAGCGGCAGAGCTCCTAGAGCTTACGCGACAAGTCACAAGGAAGAAAATGGGGCGAATTGGAGATGTCGCAAAGCAGCAAGAGCTGGCGCAAGCACAGACAGAGTTGAACTCGGCCAAGCGACGATGGAGAATCATGAAGGGGGTTGCAAGTGGCATGGTCGCAGGCAGCGGCGTAAACTGGGCACTAGATGAGGAATTGTGCGAGATTGTGCTGGACCCGGAAAATGAAAACGATTGAGCTAGATGCTTCCCATCACTTTGCCTCTGCCAAGTTTCATGATGTAAGGATAGGCAGAGGTTTGCTTTAACGACCACTTGATGTGGAGTTCAACAGTGGCCCGTTCGGCTGGAAATCTAGATGGTGGGAGGCAGAGGGAGGCGCCAGTGAGCAAGTCCCAAGGGCTCCCAATCACTCGCGTCGAATGAGGGTCGAATAAATGGACCAATCAGAATAAAGGAAAATTGAGCATCCAAAAATGGACGCGTAGCATTGCCCGAAATCACCGCTTATTTTTCCTGGGCCTGCGCTGACCGTGATTTCTTCGAAACGGACCCACCTCTCACACGCTGAGATCAAGGGGGCAGAGCCGGGGAGCTATGACCACCGCGTCGCATCAATCATGTGATGTGCCGGCGCGACGGAGCGGGAGCTTCTCAGGTGCGAAGAGACGAGCCAATGCAAGGCAGTTAGGGTAGTACGAGTAGCTTTCGTGCAGCGGGCAGTTATCGCTGATTAGTCTTGATACGGTTCAAGATAAAATCGGAATGACACTCTAGCTTTTAGTATCATGATGAGCGCGAAGCATGGGATGCTTGAAGCAGTGACGCCCCGAGGAAGAAGCTGAGCAGATGTTCTACGACAGCTACCTCTATCTCACCCTACTCACCTTACTTAAGACACTTTTCACCGTAGTGGATTGCTGGGCAGCTGTCCCAAGGCAAGAAGAGAGAGTGGAGCGGAACGAGGTGGTTGTGCTGAGGGCGGGGGATGTGAGCTGCCCCCTTCAGTCGGCACAATCAGCAAAGTACAGCACAGTATCAGCAAGCAGAAACGCTACATTACCACCCAACTTTTGGTGTGTCGCGTACCCGCCCAAAGTCGCTGCGAGTACACCGTACCTCAGGCTGTTCTCTTTCCCACTACCTGTTTTGGTGTGCCTTGTTGCCCCAGAACCGCAAGGAATGGCGCCGACAGAATGCAAATATGTCCCGCTTATGGACGCGAGAAGGGGGTCGGGGTGTCACAGGTTCGGTCCTCCGACAAGGAAAGGTACAGACGGCGGCACCAATCTCCTCGAGCTCGCTGCCACGCATCCGCAGCAGCCTCTGAGGAGTCTCCCAGCCCGTTCGCGAGAACCCAGCACCAACGTCCCAGCACATGCGTACAGCGTACACAGGTGTCGTGGGTTATCTTTTTTCATCTGCTCCCAAATCAAGGTGAATATAAATCACCGGCTTCAAATCTTCATATCTTCTCCCAACCTCTTTTCTTTCTTCTTTTTTGTGCTTGTATCACGTGAATGAGACATAAACCATAGCCCTTCAGGTACCTACCTCATTGTCCCGCAATGCTGCTGATCCCAAGAAGTCAGTATTACGAAGAAGGTTACGCAGAGCTAGCTGCTCAGTATGGCACCCATGGCCGCGCTTAAGCTACTAGGTTAGAGGCGGTGCCAGGAGGGAGGCCGGAAGGAGAGGAAAGTGCCTGCAAACAAGCCCCATCCATGTTGCAAGGGTTGGAGCTAAAAGTACTTGGTGGGCATGTGTCTGGTCCGAGGAGACAGTGCATGACGGTACCCTTCGTCATGCATTTTCGAGGTACCTAACCGAGGTTGGGCGCGAAGCTGTTGGCCACCCCGAATACCAGAGATCCATGATGCTTCTGCCGTGCTTATTGTTTGTGCAACTGATCGACCACGCCAAAAAAAATAAATTGGGAGTAAAGTATTGTCCAGCCTGAGCTTGCAGTGTTTAGGTCGAGGGTGGTCTGGGCACGGCACGTACAGCCCGCCCCCTCACATATCATGTTGCCCTGCGCTTGTCCGAAAAACTGTCAGCAGGTCTAAGTGGAAGTCGGGCCAAGCCTAGCGGCCAAAGACCGTGTGCAACACGGGTGTCTAGGCTTCGAAAGAATGTCATGCATCAGAGCAAGACCGGCAGGCGAGAGAAAGGAAGAAGGGGTGCCTTGCAGCGAAACTGGGTCTCGAGAGTAGCGGTACGGGGGCACAGAAACTGTCTGAGGCAAGCTCTCTCTGAATTATTAATAGAGGCCCATCTACCTTAGGTATCGAAGTCGTCCAGCGGGCGTCGATGACCCAACATGCAAGGCTTATTAGCAGCCTCGATACAGTGATTCAAGGATTGCATGGCACACATCGGTAATAAATTTGAATTCGAACCGAGTATGTAGTACGGAGCAGCAGCCGTGATCCTTTTGATATTTGTGGATTGTTAATTCGTGGAGCATGCGACGTATATGGTAGCCATAGGCCTCTAGCAAATGGTGTACCTCATGTATGTGCGGCATCAAGAAATGGTCCCGCCACCGGGGAATGCCAGAACCCACGGGCACAACCTAGGAGCACCCAGTTCAGATGCACAATCTAAGGGAGATACCAGTACCCTTGCGGACACTGGATCCTCCTATGTACAGTAATATGAATGCGCAGGGTGTTGGGTGTGATTGAGGAATGATGTGTGGGAAGCTGTCTCGTCGGCAGAGTGATGGCTGCCGGGGGAGTGTCGACGCTTCTCCCCAACCGGCTGTTGTGGCGCACAGGAGCCAGCTACAGCAGGTACCTCAGCGTTTGAGCAGGGCAGCGCAGAGTACATGGCCTGCCCGCTAGGGGATTGCCAGGTGTGGCCGTCGGGCAGAGGGTGCGGGTATTGAGCACAATGGCTCGCGGCCGCAGGTGATTGAAGGACTGTGGCAGCGAAAAGGCGGGCAGAAGGGGGTACGGCTGTGACAGTGATGTGAGTAAAGCAACTCAAGGGGCAAGAGAAGCCCCAAGTACACAGTGCGAACGCTGCTTTGCGCGCCGCGGTACAAGCCGCTTGGACTCTGGCTCGGCGCGATGGATGGCGCGCGTCTTGTACCTGTACAGTACCGTACAAAAACAGCAGAGACGGCTTACTGCAATACGCGCTGCCTACCTCCACCCATGCCGGCGAGGGAAGGCAGAGACGGCGATTTTGCTAGGCCCTCCCACAAAATGCAGGTACTCCTTAGCTGTGCATGTCATACGATAGTTACTTTGCTCTCGCGCCCACCATTAGCAGGGCGGCACGCTGCCCCCAGGCGCCGTAATGTACACACTGAGCACCTTCACTATCAACCCAGGCCGCCCGACCAGCATTCAGCACCAGCCCACACCAGCGGTGGTAGCAGTAGCGGAGGCCGCGCCCATTTTTATTTTCTCCCCCCTTTGTCCCCCCCCTTCGCGCCTGGAACGAGGTACCTGGTCTTTGGCCGCAAGTGGCAGGGGCGCGGGGTACCTCGTCGAATAAGCAGGAGCAAGCTGCCAGACGGCCCCAGTACAGGCGCAAAACAGTGTGGCAGGCCCGCGTTCCTCCACGCACAATCACTCCCCATAGTAAAAAGGCTGGGCCCTCCTCCCAGCCGCCCATACAGTCTCCCTCTCCCTCTTCCTCTCCCATACAAATTCTCCCATACAATTCTCCCACCTAAAAATCCTCCCATACAAACCGACTCCGCGTCCACTTCGCAATACACGCAAACACGCGACTTTTGGTGAGTACCTCTGCATTCACCACACATTGCCGCCAAACACAAGTCACCTGCACCATCGTCGCCATTCCCTGCACACTCGAGCCCAGTTGCTTTGACCGAGCTTTGCATTCATTAAGCCTCATTTTTTTTGGTCGTTTTGGCTTCAGATTCTGTCTGAATCGAGGTGTATGCTTTGGTTCGCACCACTGCCTTACCTTCGGCCTCTCCATCTGCTGTCTGCATTACACGCTCTAGCTCTGCCTCGGAGCCGCGCATTTCCGCAGCTTGCAAAGCAGGAGGCATCTTGCGCTGTTCAATCGTGACAAACGCTCCGCACCCGGCTGGCTTCACAAACGTGTTCCAGTTGTGTAGACACGGTTCGTACAGCTTATTTCAAGCTTCCGACCGTGTTTCGAGCCGATGGGTGATTGCAATTGCACATGCGCCTGGCCCGTTTGATTTGCACCGATCAGCTGTCAACGGAACTCCCTACCGCACCCTACGCGCCTCACTCATGTCACCCTGAAAACTCTTCATTTCACCGCAGCCATGATTCAATGCACATCAACAGTCAAATGTTAACCCTTTTGGTAGTCATCCACAAATCAAAATGCCTAAGGCCGCAGCAAGCAAGCGTGGTGGTAAGGTCGAGAAGAAGCGTGCCAAGAAGGGTAAGTCGTTAGCTGCATCTCATCACTTGGTACGAGTCTAACGTAACGCAGACCCCAACGCTCCCAAGCGTGGTCTCTCTGCCTATATGTTCTTCGCCAACGAGCAGCGTGAGAACGTTCGTGAGGAGAACCCTGGTATCAGCTTCGGTCAGGTCGGCAAGCTCCTCGGTGAGCGATGGAAGGCCCTGAACGACAAGCAGCGTGCCCCCTATGAGGCCAAGGCTGCTGCTGATAAGAAGCGCTATGAGGATGAGAAGCAAGCTTACAACGTAAGGATACTCGGTCCCTTGATGGCAAGCAACCTCGGTATTAACAAGCCCTCTTAGGCCGATGCTGAGGAGGAGGAGTCCTCTTAAGTTTCATGAATTACGAGGAGCCGCGATGGTGTTAAAGGCGGCTGTTTACTCCTGGGCGCCGGTTGGTATTGAAGCAATCGTCAGCATGGCTCATTACCTTTTTCCATTTCTGTATCTTGGGCGGGGCGGGATTGTATGATGGCACCGGAAGGGATGCGTGCTTTGCTTTACATTGGTGCCGGAACTCCAAGGAACTCGGTCTCGCGACAACGTCATGAAGGCCGGTGGAGAGCTCCAGGCTCGACCTAATCGGTTGTTCATTTTGATACTCGGATGATAGTTCCTGACCACAGGCACGCGACAACGAATAAGAACTTGTACAAGTAACTCGATCCTCATTTTTGTGTGACGATAAATTTGAAGTGATGCCATTCGACTCTGAATGGCCGAGACTGTATGTCCGCGATGCCGATGCTTGCACTCCGAAGCAAAGCTGTACTGACTGGCGCACACTGTCTTGGTGCACTTAGCTTCAGTTCTCCCATGGACATAAGGCGGAACCTGTGAGCTGCTGCCATCTTGGCTGATGAGGTAAGTCATACTTATATTAGGACAACCAAGATGCACCAGCTCGTGCACGGTTGGGAAAACTGAGGGAACGCTTAACGCTGATCTAATGGTGTTCGCATTGAGCCGTGTTACACTACATTTCACTTTTGGTCTTTCATGTAACGACGAGACTGACGCCTCTTTTCATTGGCATGTGACAACAGCCGCACCCAGTGTAAGGGAAGAACGGCTCTTTAGTCCCCAATCATCCTGCATGATTACCTCCTCGAAGGTACTTTGCCAGTACTAAGCAACGCATTACCTTAACCTGCCATACTTGAGGTACCTTGCCTTACCTCACATGGTACCTGATCAACTTCGGTGTTCTCGACAATTATCAGAGCCACTCCCTTTTCTTTCCTTTCACATACATCCAAGAACTCGTAATGCAGTCCGACAGATGACACTTTCTACCACTAGCTGGGGCATCAACCTTGAGGTCTAGATCTTGTCCATGGTAACGGCGCCACGGCTTACGGTACTCTCGATATCCCACTTGCATGACGATGTTTCGTGCACTTCTGCATTGCCAACGCAGCAGGGTGGGCTCATCCATCAAATAAGTTGAAGACACAATGGTTACCTTCGAGGCGCGACCACGACTCCCCTCGACAATGGATCAAACGGCTCAATAATATTTTTTCTTTTTTTCCGTCTCGGCCTTCCATGTTCTGTTATGCGCAGTGGACACCGCGACCTGGACCGAGTACAAGGGTTACGATTCCGTGTCTGGGAGCCGCCCAGTAGCCAATCTCATCGGCATCGGATCATGCACGTCTGGCCCAAAAGCGGCCCTAGGTTGGGCCTCCTAGCACCAAGCTGCATCGATTGGCGTCATATACGCAGGCGCTTGCTTTCGTGGCAGTCTGTGAGCTGTTGCCGCTGATGCGAGTACCAGATGGAACAAACAAGTGCCGACGAATGAGGTCGGCTCCCCTCAAGCATCCCGTCCCAGCTAGTCTGCAGACTTGCTCGAGAAGGTTAACCATGCGACGCACCATCTGGCCACCTTTTGACAAACCCCCGAACCACCTGGTCTGCCCCGTCGCCACTACAGCATGTACCACAGAGCGGAGGCGGCAGAGTTGCATGCAGCAAACAGGAAGCTGGCCTCCGTGGCTGCCCAAGCTGGTCCGGGGGACCATTGGTGAGACCATGTGCGGCTCTTCTCCCAGACCCCTCCGGCGGCACCGCGGTTCCCGATAATGGCTTGTAATCGCCCACCGAGCCCTCTCGTTTTTTGGCCATTTCTCCCTCCACCAACGGGCCTATTTATCCTTCCCCTTTCGTGGAGCCCGCCAGCATCGCCTCCGCAATACTTGCTTGGCTAAAGGCATCTTGAATTCTCTACTAGAACACATACGCAACTCGTCGAACAAAGACCAGCACCGAGTTTTGCATTCCGGTGTTGACGGACAGACACGGGCGCTGTGGTTTCTACTGGGTCAGGTACCGGCCGGAAGGAGCCGTCAAAGCCGTCGCGCTGTGGCTCGACATCACCCACAAACAGCACCGCCATTTGTTCATGATGGGCTTTTAGGGCCCCTCGACGCCTACAAACACTCCTTTCAAAATGGAGCAACCTGGACAAGTAGAGGTTCACCTGCTTACAGGGTGCTGTCATGAAGCGGAGCGGGCCGAGATAGTATGGTTCCGCCTGGAAGGGCTAAAAAGCGCCCTCTCAAAAGCTGGCCATCCTCACCTTGATATGACAATCGAGGAGCTCCGCACAACAACCCACATCCTTCGCGAGTTGGCGGACCTATCACAAGTTCACCAGGATCGGGTGCCGGTGGTGTTGAACCACCTCAACATCGTCCTACCGAGCCTGTCTCGTTCTTTACGCGATATCACATCTCACTATGAAGATACAAAGCTGTCTAAGCAGAACCGATGGAGGAAGATGTATCATGTCTTGACCAAGGAAGCAGGCGGTCTTCTACTTCCACAACGCTTTTTACTCTACAATCAGTTCCTCGGCTCACTGAAGGAATTACTGACAAGGTATGCATTCCCGTATACACTAACAAGCAGTGCTGACACGAACAAAGATCGCCCAATTTCGATCTAAATCAGTTAGAAATCATTCGATTGCAAATTACACAGCTTCGTGACGCCCAAGCAATCCGTACGTCGGTAAAAATCTGAATCTTTTGTCATATGCTAAGGAGAGGCAGCACCACCACCAGTACCGGTCGGCCCGCTGGTTCGATACGAAGCCTTGTCGGCCCCAGAGATCAGTCCGGTATGCCAAATCCGTTGACTGCCAGTATTTCTCGCTCACAATTACTATCCGCAGACATCGCATTGGGCGGAGCAAATCTTCTCGCTTCCCTTGCCCTCTCGAACAGCCTTCAAGCATCAACACATGTTGGTTTCCTGATCTGTGCATCCTTACTGTCAAAGCTGACAATGGCCCAGGTCAAAGTCTTTTGGGCCTCATCGACCTTGGGGACATCTACACATTCCCACGGATTCACAGATCTTGTTTCGACGGTGGGTCTCCTATTCTCTCACACTTCACATCGGTTTCGAAGCTGACTCTAGATGTTAGTTCGTTCAACGATGACAAGATCTCATTGATTGTGTACCTAGATGGTAAAGATCGATGCCCATACTTCCTGCTTCGCACCTTTCACATGGGAGGGCCATGGTACTCCCGACATGGGGCACACGAGCTTTGTATCGATCGCGATAGCAGTTGCTTACGGCTCAAAAGATGGAGCAAGACAGAAAACTGCTCCAAGCTATGGGCTGTCTTATATTTCATGACATGGGAAGGTAACTGTCATCCTTCGTATGATCATAATTACCGAATTCGCCCCAGCTAACAGTGGCCCAGAGCTTGTCCTAATGTACTGTACATTCTTGTCACTCAAATCCTTCAACCCTTTGACGCTACAGGTTGGCCTTGACGAGTATCACCTCAAGGGTGAACGCAAGCTATTTCAAGCGTAAGGAGCACCTGTCCCCGATTTCCTGCGTGCAAAAGCCTGGCTAATTTGGTGGTGATAATTTCAGACGCATCCTTGATGATGGGTTTAGACACTCCCTCATTGTGTATGAGGACCGATTGACCGGAGGCTACCGGCTACATGCTGCTATTTGGGATGGAGACCTTCGCCAGTGCCCGGTGTGGACGGCATTTGGTATGTCTATCAGCAACTCGAGGATTTATTCTTTCTCTGATTTGATCGTGGCAGTGACGCACCAGTGCACCTCCACAACGTGGATCAAACGAGTGAGCCGTCACAAGGTTCGGCTAGCCGACGTCCAACTGTACGTTTTCTGCCAGAAGTATCAACCACAGAACCAACGCCGCGGCTCTTCTGGGGCATTTGAAATTTACTTTGTAAGCGAAGAAGGTGAGTGCACTCGCAAAACCCTGCGTCCATGGGTTTGACAGTACTGATGAACCTTGACGTGCAGCATCTCAACGATTCAGAGATGTTTTTACTCCGCCTACTGACGACGAGTCCCCTGACTCTCAATGATGGCCGTGCCATTAAATACTGCTTCTCGGGTTAAGTAGTTTGGCACGTGGTTGACCGTCCCTCGCTCGTGCAGACAATCCAGGTACACCCAGCACAAAAATATGTGATCGACGCTCGATCGTATTATGATACACGACTTCACGAATTTACTAAAATGATCTTATGCCGAAAAGCAGATTGCATGATACCCAAATTTTACTAATCCTCTTCTACCAAGTTGTTCGAAGAGCTCGTTTTAATCTCACTCAGTCTCATTATGAAAGTGGAAGTTGAGCTTGCCCAAGATTGTAGGCCGAAGGGGTCATGGTGAGCTTGAATGTCGCTCCCGGTTATGGTAAGAATAATTTTATGATGGAAGGAATCGCAGTCTGAATTGAGCAAATTGTGGAAGCGCTGATATTATTCATGTACTACGTTACTCACGACACTCCTTAAATTGACAGTATCATCCCCTTTTGTCATTTTTTTGGCCCAGAAAGCATCGTTCTACCGATCTAGGTCTTGACATCGGGCTCGTCGCGGCCGACGTGCTCCTTGAACTTAAGCAGTTCGGTGGCAAACTTGACTTCGGCCTTGAGGAAGTCCTGAGCATCGAGGTCGTAGGTCGAGGGATCACTGGAGTGCTGCTCGATGTACAGGCGAATGGTAGCACCGGAAGAGCCAGTACCCGACAAGCGGACGACAATGCGGCTGCCCGAGGAAAAGCCAGCATAGAGACCCTGCTTAGAGGAGACAGATCCGTCCAAGTCAGTGTAGGAGAAGTTGCCGGCCTTGGTGACCTTGCGACCTGTTCACAAATTTAGTACAGGTCAATGTATACGGTTAGGTACTCTGAGTCAACTCACCTTCGACCGTGCTGCCGATAAAGTTGGGGTCGGCAACCAGAGCCTCTAGCTCACCAACAACCTTGTTGGCGCCCTCGGAGTCGACATCTTCGTAGTCGTAGCGAGTGAAGAAAGTACGTCCGTACTTGGTCCAGAACTCCTTCTGAATCTCCTTGATGGAGGGGGTCACCTCAGGGTTCTGGACACCAATGCCGGCGATAATGTTAAGCCAGGCAACAATAGCCCAAAGGCCGTCCTTCTCACGAATGTGGTTGCTGCCAGTGCCGAAACTCTCCTCTCCGCAGATGGAAAGCTTATCTGCGTCAAACAAGGCGCAGAAGAACTTCCAGCCAGTAGGGACTTCGTAGCAATCCAAGCCCTGGGCCTTGGCAACGAGGTCTACGGCTCCAGAAGTAGGCATTGAACGGGCAAGACCGTAAACGCCATGCTTCTTGAAGTAAGGAATAAGCTGGGCATGGTGTGCGATAATGGCGAGAGAGTCACCGGGGGATACGAACGCGTTGGCGCCATAAATCATGTTACGGTCACCGTCGCCATCGGATGCGGCACCAAAGGGGATGTTGTTCTTGTCAACAACCTCGACAAGCGAGTGGGCGTAGGTAAGGTTGGGGTCGGGGTGGCCACCATTGAAGTCAGGGCTGGGCTCACAATTCTGTGTAGAGCCGGTAAGTCCAAGCTCCTTCTCAAAAATGGCTTTGCCGTAAGGGCCGGTGACACCGGACAAACCGTCGAAGAGAACCTTGAAGTCGGGGTGGGAGGAGAAGAACTTCTTGATCAAGTCGAAGTCGAAGATGTCCTTGAGCATGTTGGTGTAGTCGGCAGTGCTGTCGATGACCTCAACCTCGAGGGATCCGTAGGTGTTGGTGCCAATGGTGGAGATGTCGATATCAGGGATAGAGGCCAGCTTATAGGAAGAAAGGGTCTTGGAGGTTTCGTAGATTTTGTTGGTGACGGATTCGGGAGCAGGTCCACCATTTGACAAGTTGTACTTGATTCCGAAGTCATTCTTAGGGCCTAGCAAAATCCTCATTAAAAACGGCAACAATGGTATTTCACATGGATGGCAACATACCGCCAGGGTTGTGGCTAGCGGTCAGGAGAATGCCTCCAGTGGCCTTTCGTAGACGAATGACATGGCTGGCAGCCGGGGTAGAGAGGATGCCGTTCTGGCCGATGAGGAGCTTCTTGACACCGTAGGCAGCACCGATCTTGGCGATCAGCTGGATAACCTCGGGGTTCCAGTAGCGGCCATCGCCTCCAATAACGAGGAAAGAGCCTGTTGGAGGAGGTTAGTTATCTGGGGGTTGGGGATATGGGCCGCGTGTGAGTAGCTCCTGGGACAACTTACCCTCAACGCCCTCGGGAATGGACAGGAGGATGCTCGCAACGAAAGACTCGCTGTAGTGGGGCTTCTGGAATACGGTGACCTTCTTGCGCAGACCGGAACTATCCCGTCAGCGTCAGTCGTGTCAATCGAAAGTTGCGGTGTCTCAACGCAGTGGTGGGGGTGGTTTGATCATGACGTACGTTCCGGGCTTCTGGTCCTGGAAGGGCTCGAACTCGACCGTCTTGACGTCCATGGTGCTTATCTATAAGCAAGATTTGGTTCTACTCTCAGGGTTCGGGACACAATGAGGAGAAGAGAGATGCGACCTTTTCTCAGATGGTGTTGAAGAAGGAAGGATAGAAAAGGAGGAACCCTCTGACGATAAATGTCGAGTGAAATCGGACACAGAGGTGGGGAGCTCAGCTTCATGGAGGGGTAGCTATGGCAAGACAAGGTACCTAGGTTTAGCTTCCCACACAGTTTCTTGGCCGTATTCAGACGGACTCATCAACGGACTAGGCTTCAGCTGGGTACAGTGTGGATGAAGCTCAATCTTGGTATCGATGCACGGGGGCAAAGTACCCAGGATGGAGCTCGCTCTGTGTAGCGACGAGCGGGCAACGTGCGTCAATAGTACGTGGGATATTGGTTCCTGGCCTGCCTCGTTATTTACATCATGGGCGGTGATTGTCACTAATGCAACCACAACCACCAAGCCATGCAGCCAGCTACCACCATTGGTGCAGCCTCCTGTTGCCATGCACAGGGATCTTCTTTGAGCACTGGTGCCCAAAAACCGAGATTGCTCCCATGTTGTCATCGACGCTCAGACCCCTGTGGAAGGGTGGCTTCGTGTGGAAATTGTACTTTGATTATTGTTTAATTTCCTCTCAGGACATCCGCCGTCTAGCCGGACCCAATAAATTGGACCAAATATTGAAGAAATGTAGTGGTGCGATAAGACTCAAGCGCAAGTGTTCTGGCCATGTTCGTTCTGCATTACTTCTTTACTTTTTATATTTCTTTTCAGAAAAATTACTTTTGCCCAGGCCATTGTCTGGTCAACAGGCTCATGCCGACTTGCCAGCACCGCCCGTGGCACTCGCATTCGGGAAAGTGAGCCCAAATATCTTGTCCCTGTAGTATCGAGCCTCCTCAATGCTCTCCAAGATGTCGTCCTTGGCCTTGTGTGAGCCTTTCTTCGTGGGGACCTTGCCCGCAATCTTCGGCGGACACCACCGTCGCGCTGCCTCCTTGATGGTGCTGACGTCAAGAATGCGGTGGTGCAGGTGATCCATCACCTTGCCATAGGGTTCTCTCCTGAGAAACGCCCGGTCGGCATGCACACTGTTTCCAGCCAGCAAGGCCCGGCGCTGTTCGGGGATATGCTTTGTTACATAGTTGTAGAGCCCTTCGGCGGCCTCTTCCGGTGTTGTTTTCGATGCCAGGACGGCGGCGGTGAGTCCAGAGTTGCCGTGGGTATTTGTACACCACTCATCCATCTGGTCGAGCCTGGACCGTGGCCAGTGAACCACGGCGTGGTAGCCCTCCTCATCAAGGAGCTCGAGGTTTCCCGTTGTAAGGATGCAATAAATTTCAAGGATCTCCTCGGTGTCGGGATTCAGACCCGTCATCTGTTTGCCGTATCACGGGAGTACTATGTGAGTGAGGGGTGCTCTGTGACGACGAATCATGCCGAGATGTGGGATGCAAGTCAACGCACCTCGCAGTCTATCCATACGAGAGGATCGTCGCTTGCAGTTTTCCTCCTGGGCTTTCCTTGTTCTTCCGACATGTTGCAGTAACGTGAGGTTTACTTTGTTCTGGTTGGTAGCAAGTAACGGTTGGAACCACGAGACTCGGTAACAGAAGACGGTGTGAGGTTATGCAGAACTGTCCTGGGCTCAAATCAAGGTTCGGCAGCGTGTTGGTCAGAGGAACAGTACTCGATACCTGCCACTGTACAGGTAAGGTAGGTGGAAGTAGGCAGGCCTACTTTACCTTCATTCGAATGCCCTAATTGAGGCAAAGTACGTTGGTTCTTGGGTATCTAGGTACCCCTCCTCTATACTGAGGCCCCGAGACACTTCGCTTGAATTACGAAGGAAGTACCTTCATCACACCTGGAGAGTACCTATGCGGTAGGGGGGCCTTTTTTAACACGCCTCGCACGGGCCGTATTTCTTGACAGGACGATCGAAGTACTTTTAGAGGATTTTAACAGTAATCTTAAGCTCTGAAGGAGGTTCTAAAGCCCATTCAAAACTATTTCAAGTTAGATGCCCTGTTTAAGGACTGTCAAAACACCCCTCCCTCCCGCGTAGGTAATCCCTGAAACATGATTGGCAGAGGCGGTTCTCGGGCATTGGTGCCATGCAGGTGCAGGTGCCTTTCTTTACAGGCAAGAGGATACGGTTGTCGCATAAGGTGCCTCACTCCTGCGTGGCACTTTCAGGCTTCTCATCTACAACCACATTAATCAGGATCGTGGCCGTCTGTGGCCTTGCATGTCTGAAGTCTCTTGACTACCTCACATTTCCTACGAACGCGGCACAATGACGCCTGCTAGATTCTTGATCATTGGTGCAGGCTCGCGAGGACAACGCTACGCCGACGCCATAACTATTGCCACTGATGGCGTTGTTGCTGCGGTCGCGGAACCTATTCAGTACAAACGCGAGACACTTGGTAAGAAGCATATCTGGGGTGATAATGGCCCGCATCATGGCCAGTCCTTCCGCGATTGGACCGAGTTCTTAGCGTACGAGCAAGATCGTCGACAAAGGGTCGCTGACGGAGAGGAGGACGTGCCCGACGGCGTCGACGGCGTCTTCATCTGTGTTCTTGACGAGATGCACCGAGAGGTCCTTGTCGGCCTTGCCCCGCTTGGCCTGCATATCATGTGCGAGAAACCGTTGGCATGCTCGCTCGAAGACTGCATGGCCATGTACAAAGCCTTGCTCCCCTGGCAGAGCTCCAAGGTGTTCTCTGTCGGTCACGTCCTGAGATACAGTCCCCATAACATGCTGCTACGAAAGTTGGTTGTCGAGGACCGTATCATTGGAGATGTCAGTAGCATTGTGCATACGGAGCCCGTCGGCTGGTGGCACTTCACTCATTCGTACGTAAGAGGGAACTGGAGAAATAGCAAGACGACGGGTCCGTCTCTACTGACCAAGAGCTGTCACGACATCGACCTTCTTTTATGGCTGCTTTGTTCTCCCGAAAAGGCCGGTCAAGGCCAGCCACATCTTCCGTCGACCATCTCCTCCACTGGTGGCCTGGCGTTTTTCAAAAGGAGTCGCAAGCCCGCGGCAGCTGGTTCAGCTACGAATTGTATGCAATGTCCCTTGGGCGATTCGGGATGCAAATATTCAGCAAAGAATGTCTACCTTGGCTCAAAGTTGAATGGCTTAGGTAGGGGTAACACGGACTGGCCAGTCAACGTGGTGGTTCATGACATTGAAGACTTTACTACAACAGAGACAAGACAACAGAGACTCGAAGAAGCTCTGCGAGAAGATTACGATAGCTCCACGGCAGAAGCCGACATCAGCGCCCGCAATTGGTTCGGACGCTGTGTTTTCGAGGCAGACAATGATGTCTGCGATGAGCAGTTTGTCACCATCACCTGGCCGGAATCTACACAACCCGCTAAGCGAGCGACGTTCCACATGGTTGCTCAGACCACAAAAATCTGTCAAAGATACTCCAATATTTATGGCGACAAAGGCGAGATCTACGCCGACTCGACCCAAATTACGGTTGAAGACTTCACCACAGGTGAGCAGAAGACGTTTTATCCGCGTACCGAAGACACACATCATGGTGGCGGTGATCTGGGCCTCACCCGCCAATTTGTCTCTGCTTGCGACAAAGTCAAGAATTCCGGGTGGGATGCCGAGAGAGCTCAGAACGAATTCATCGGCTGCACGCTAGAGGAAGTCATCAGGAGCCATGCAATGGTGTTTGCAGCAGAAGAAGCAAGGCTGGGCGATAAGGTGGTCAAATGGACTGACTGGTGGGATGCCAAGATTCCCCGGGACCTTCGTTCCTGATAAAATTGATGGCTCGAGCGAGGGCAATTAAATGGGTGGGATTGGCAACTCGTGCTTTGAGTAAATTGTCTGGCATTCCTTCCTTTAACAAGGTTATTGCGCGACGATCCGGAGAAAATTACAGCGTCACAGTGGCTCCGGAACTCCCGATCTATATACAGTTCTACCGTGCATCCCCACAGCCCATTACCCATTGCCCTCCCATAGCTTGACCACTTAGTGCTGGCCTCCTAGCTCTGCACGGTTGCTCTCGTGCCCGACCGGGTTCACTGCCTGCAGCTCGTTCACGTTGGTCAGAACCTGAGGTCCGTCCTTGACACCCGGGCTTGGGGTCGTATGAGGTGGAGGCGATGCAGTAGATGGAGGCTGATAGCCGACGGGAACATGCTGCTGGTTGTGCTGGCCCTGCATGAAGCCTGGGTGCTGGGGAGCGTAGTGCCCCTGGAACTGCTGCTGTGGGGAGTATTGTTGGTTGTAGCCTTGTTGGCTATATATGCTGGCATGCGGATCGTAGCCGGCCTGGCCAGATTTCGGGTAGCTTTGAAAGCTCGCGGGCACGCCGGACGAATATGCACCTGGCGATGAAGGCGGGAAGGTACTGGGAGGCGGGCTCTGGGCATTTTGAACCATTGGTTGAGGAGGTGAATTTTGCGCGGCAGCCTGGGCGGCGGCATTCTTCTTCTTACGGCGCAAACAGAAGAAAAGGATTGCTGCAATGATGGCAAGGCCCACGGCACCGCCCGCCGCTCCACCGGCGATGGCTGCCACATTAGTTGACGAACCCTTTTTCTTTCCACCATTACCGGCACCGTTATTCACGTCGTCAGTACCTTCGTCGTCATTGTTTTCACCACTCGTGGGCTCGTTAGTCGGAGTGTCAGATCCGGTCGGGTCTGTCGAGCTGGCACTTTCCACATCGGATGTCGACTTCGATGACGGAGAGACATGTGTCCTGGCCCAGGCTGGGTCGTAGTCCAACAGAGTACCTGTGCCAGTTTCCGAGGCGCAATCCAACAATGTGAAGGTTTCATCCGGCTCGTCGTCTGTACCCGTTGTCGATACGACCCAGGTATAGCACGCACCTCGCGTAGCCGCCGAGCTGGCAAGTTTGTCAGTCAAGGATGATTCACGAATCCGCAGGGATTTCATACCAGCAGAGTGTATGGAAGTCGTCTGGAAGGTTGCAGGAGCCGGCACTGGAAGCATCATAATCTATGCAAGTCGTCTTGATGATGTTACAAGGCTCGTTTGGCACACAGCATCCGACGTGGGACGACGAGTACGTGCAAGTGGCGCCATTCGTGATGCAAGTGAAGGAGACTGGTCAATCTGTCAGCTTCTCTTGAGATTCCGTAATGGTCGTTCGGCCAGGAACTCCTTGCCCTCTAGGCCAACATCATCACTGGGTTTTCAGGAAGACATACTACCGTTAGAGGACACAAACCCACACGTCTCCGGACCTAGGGTGTAGTCATCCATGCGAGGCATCAACATGCGACCCATCAACGCCTTGGGAGCCTCTGTAGGTCTTGGGGACCATCCCATTGCCACCTGCTCCTGATGCACCTCCGCAAAACTCGTTTCCTGGGCTGGCGTCCATGACTCCTCGGTAGCCGACCGCTTCACCCACGCGGCTGCGGTTGCCGCAATGCCGAGAAGGAGGACCGGCTGTCGCATCGTAACTCCCAAGAACCACGGGCTCTGCTCTGGATGATGGAACAAGACGACTTGTGCAAAAGGGAGCAGTTTTTGGAGTGAAGGAAGGAGGAGCAAAATTTTGTGTCTAACCGTGCTCCGAGATCTTTCTTCTCAGCTTAGAGTCCGACGTGCATGGGACCTGGAAACCAGCGAGGAACACCATGTAGCCGCCATCAGTGAATAGTGTCGGTCGTACCGCAGGGTCCTTCGCACTTACACCGAAGCTGCCCAGCCGGCATAAGTCGTGCAGCACGACGGGAGTTGATCCCTGAAGCGTGGCGTCGTGCCCATCACCTTATTCGCCGTTGAGGGTAGTTGGCGGGGGGCAGCTGAAAAGCCGTGGACCCATACTAGCAATGCTCCTATCCACACGGGCAAACATGCGCCAACAAACAAGCAAGACAGCTCACAAGGCATATTTTCGACTGTTTGCTTCTGCTCAGCAACGGCACTTTTTGGTGGCAAGGAGGAGATCCTTGTCTGCGCGGTGTTGTGGAGGGCCTCAAGCTCAGAGGCCTGTACAACATAGGGAGCACTCCCCTAAGGCGCCCGGTCAGAGAAATACGACAGCACGCGCAATGAATACTGAGGGTCGTCAATTTTTAATGTGCCTTTATGCGCTAACAGGCGGTCTGCGCATGACGACCTGGATTGTTTCCGCTGGCTGTACACGATCAAACGGAGGCATCAATCTTGCTTACCGCGGATGTGCCCATACACAAGTGATTCGACTGTGAGGCTGAATCGCATTCAGCCCTTCCTTCGTATCCACAGTCCTTGTGTCCGCTTCCAAAAGGATCAGGCAAAAGACCAGAGCCGCACTAATCCAGCCCTGGATGATGTGAAGGGGATTGGCATGCTGGGGTCATTTAGGGTCATTGCCATGGCCTCATGAAAACAGTGGCATGCGGACTTGCTCGTGTGTTGTATACGGATAGCCAATCCTGCAACAGGCATGCATTCGACCGACATAAGCGTTCTTCAGGTATTCAAAATTCATTGCGCTTCTAGTGAAGTCATCTTCACGTCTGATTCAACTTTCTACTATCCTTCGTTTGATCACGCAGCTCGTCATCCCAGATCGCGCAACCATGAAATTTGGTTGCAACTTATCCGACCTGGCAAGCTCAATCTGCCGTCTTCTTCCACGAACGTTGTAACAATTACCGAGGCGGTGCCGACCGTCCCAGGCCTGTGTGTCTTTACTTCAACCTACACACGAGGATCTGGCCCATCAAATCCTGTCCCAGCTCTCCTTGTTTTGCTAAGTACCTCTGTTCTACTTCCGTTCACGTAGTCCCTCGATCAAGGTGGAGTAGTGGAACGTCTCACTACCAGACTTGAGGAGCAGGCCGACTCGAACCATGGGCTGGCCCTAGATGTTCTTAAAAGGAAGCTCTCTTCGAAGGCCACGCTCCAGCAACTCGTAATGCTCGTCCTCCTCTGGCTTGATCTCGCCATTCATGAGCAGGAACTCCAGCATCACGAGCCCGCAGTTCGGCTTCCAGGCAAAGCTTTTCAAATCCGCCTTGACCTCGTCGACTGTTTTCAAGAGGAACCGGTCGATGCCTTCCTCGTCGTTGGGAGTTGGTACGAAGTCTGGCGGTACCCGTAATTTATACGTGAACCGTATGCCCGGCTCCAGGTGACCTTCCTCTCCTCCGGCCTCACGGTCCTTCCGGTCGTAAAAAGATATGCGCGATTGCTCTTCGAAGCGGCCGAGATATCTCCCATCTTTTGACACCGATCGAGTGGCGATGTCCACGTTCAGACCGGCCTCCTCCATTGCCTCACGCTTCAGGGCTTTCAGCGGGTCCATCTCGTCCTCGGGATCCATACCGCCGGCGACGAGCTGATCAAGCTTTCCTGCGTACGTGTTTTTCTTCGTGGAGCGTCTCGATACCCAAATGTGCGTCACCGCCTTGCCTCGAACGTTCTTGACCGTATAGACCGTCAGGTGAACGCCCGTCGTTACCACTCCAAGAATTCCCCTCAGAGGTGAGGGAACCTTGAGTCCGGTGAGGGTACATTCGACCCCGCGAATTGGGTGGTAATCCTCTCGCTTTTGTAGCCATTTCTGGAGGCACCCCTTGAATCTGGTCTTGTTTTGTTCGCACAGGCTTTCGAACTCAGCGCGGCAGGCCTCCGCAATGGCATCACCTGGGTTGAGCGGAGGGTTCAAGTGGATACTGCGTTCGTTCTTAGAGACACGCAAGTGGGTGTGACGCCATACCATCTCTTCCTTGAACTCCGAGAGCATGTACCCAAGAGGCTCTGGGTGATCCAATACATTGAATGCCCAAAGCTCATCTACATGTCCGTCAAATTTGTTGCACGCCTCAATGACCTTGACAAAAGAAACCATTCTATCTGTCTCTGTGCCATGGATTGAACGTCAGGGCAATCAGGGGGTTCGCAGCAGAACGTGACTGCTCTTTTTATTCGGGTTGACTGATCTGAGGCTGTCAGATTTGTCGTCTAGCCACTGATGAAAGCAACGTGACTCTGAAATGGAGTAGTCTGATGCTGTCAGGCAAGATGGCGCGATTACAATGGCCTCTTGAAATGCAGTCGCCGAGCTGCAAAGACGAAGGTCCGTCTATGTCGGTGAAAGACCTGCAGGGTGTATGTCTGTGGCTGCGATGCTCGTATGGAAATCCCCGAGAATGGTTGTACCTGTGCTTGGGTAGCGATCTCGACGTGAACCCCCTTCGTATAAGGAATTTACCTTCCAAGCGACAGGAAAGTAAGGTAAGTGCAAACAGACGCCGCTGGGATGTGGACGACTTGTAGGATGTAAGAATCACTAGGAATCCCGCGGGTTAGCACAAGGTCCTTGACGGCTGGCCGCCGACTCACCGGTTTCGAGGACTCCGTCGGGCCGCTTGAGGCAGCATGGTATGAGGGCATGGATAGCGTTCTGTCACGCGCGTGTGCATCCGCCGTCAGTGAAGCAGCAGCCAATACATTGGCAGCGATGAGCTGTCAATTCCTCTTTCCTCTTCTTTTTCGTCTCGGTCAACCACGTACATGCTTGACGGGGGAAAAAGTTTTTGTGCCTCTTCAAAAGGAAAAACCGCGGTTGTAGGGACGCTGCCGCGGGAGACATGCGCCTAGTCCGCCACTGTGTTCCGAAATGCGGATAGATGTCACCTCGTTGCCTTGACCTTGAATAAGACGTGATGTAAGGGTCGGGCGTATTTGCACAACTGGCCCTGCGCCGTACCTTGACCTGCTTCCCCGAATCGCAGCCCCCTTCTCCGGGCCTTCTGCTCGTCCCTTATCCGGCCACATCCCCCCTCCTCCTCTCGCCTCTCCCAGCACAGCCTGTGGTTCGCTTCTAGGCGTGTCGAATGCGGGCTTGGTTGGGGGCGCCCTCGGTCATAAGTTCCGTTCTTCTTCCAGTTAAGACCAGGCATCGCGGGGAAATCGTGGGGGATAAAAGTACCATGTTGAGGCATTGTTTTGAAGCAGGTCTTCTCGCTGGTCTCGTCTGGTCAATTCTCCGTGGTTGGAGGCATCAGAGTAAGGTGCAGACAATTGCCTACATCCCAGTCGCCGTAAGTCTGGAAAAGATACTTGATCCGGCTCGCCTGTCATAAAAGACATCCCAATGGGCATGCAAGACACCGGAGGTTTTCTCCTACCAATCATACCTGGATATGTCCAGCGGTTCTAGGTTTTTCCAACTTCCAGCAGTGCTTGTTCTCAAAATCGGAATGTAGCCTGGTTCCTGGGCCTTTGCATTGCCCTCGCGTACACAGAAAAGCCTCCCCGGGCTCACCACCAGGCCTTGGACTCTCTTCCTGGCTCGAATGACCTACGGGTGTTGGCAGCTTAGCGCCTGCAGGCCGAGGCGGCACGCTTACCCGTAACTTGCAGGCCACGGCTCCAGGACCACCTTAGCCCGATGCACTGGGAGACAGGCCGTGCCACGGATGCAGGGGATCTACAAGCCTCTGCAAGGCGTCGTTGCCAATACAAGGAGCGACGGGGGACGAGCCATGAGGGCGAGCAGGACCGCCGGCATTGATGCCTGAAAATACGTGCCTGCCAACTGTTTGCCGGTACATGATCAGCCAATGCTCCGGTGCAAGGTGACGACAATTTCACATCACTCTGCATTAGTCATCATGACATATCGGTTGAATTTATTGGCATTCACTACCATCGTCAATCCGAGGTCCTTGTCCTCGAGTGATAGGGTCATGGTGTTGCAAGACTCAAGTATTCGTGTAGGCGACAGACCATGTCAAACCCCCTCCCCCTGGCCTAAAACCTCGTGTGTCGATTTAGGAGCCCAAAGAAGCAAAACATCAACGTTGGCAAGAACTGGCCTCGGATGAAGTTGCATCAAAACGCGGATATCCTTCGATGTATGCGACTCATCCAACAGGCAAATGGACACAACTCTATTTTCCTCCACGCGGATTTGGCATTCTATGCAAAAGCAGGCTTCAATATTCAGCGAAGATATACCCCCAGCATAATTGCTACATCGCACTCGACAGCCATAGCACAAGTGATACACGTGCTCCCAATAGAGTGTAACCTTCTCAATTTCGTTCGAAAGTGCCTTGCCGGCGAATGGTCTGATATACGGGGGTCTGTGACTCTGGTCAACCGATGCTAGAGCAATCCTGCTACGAAGGCGTTCACACTTGCTACCTACTCCGTAGTCAAAGATCCATCGTCCTCGTTACGGCTTAATGGTACCCTCTCAAGGCTTATTTCAACGCAATTAAGTTGCTACGAGGCCCTTCATTGTTGCATGAAGGGACAGCGAATTTTTTTTAATGATACGCTGTATAAACTCATGCTTCGAGCATCATTGTTATTCGGAAGCAGACCATACAGTAAGAAAGACTACTTGCTATTTGCAATGAAGCAATTCGGAGTAGGGTGCAATAGCGTGTATATCACTTGCTCCACTTGGGCCGGATGTAGTTGTTCGGATTTGTAGTT
This sequence comes from Paramyrothecium sp. XJ0827, assembly GCA_020881915.1. NCBI lineage: Eukaryota > Fungi > Ascomycota > Sordariomycetes > Hypocreales > Stachybotryaceae > Paramyrothecium > Paramyrothecium sp. XJ0827. Next base: position 4,567,375 of record JAJFPB010000001.1, on the reverse strand, counting down.
ATCATATCAAAGGCTATTCTGTCGGGTCCAGGAACCGTCTCAGAATGGCCAATAGTGAGGTCTCTTGTTTGTCCTAAATTCCCTGCGTATAATAGGAGCCACACGGATGGATCTTGCATTGAAAACAGCATTCGAATCACAACAAGCGTAAAGTACTATGAGGCACCTCAATAGCAATTTCCTCCTGGCAATTGCTTCTTGCAAGAGGCAGTTTGAATCTTACCACCTAGAAACGCAAAATGAGTTTGGTCGGCACTTACTTTCATCATGTGTCAATTTTGACTCAAGGTCCAGGCGAAGTGAATGAACTTGCTGTAAAACAATGCAGCACGGATTGGGTATTGAGGTACGGGAGATTATCACGCAATGCTGGAATGATCTCTCGCATATTCCAGCAAATGTTTCACTATGAAGCATGTGGTGATTCTGGTATGAGCTAGAGACAGCATTGCTCACCTACGCATAATTAGTGTGAACAGTCTCCCTCGCTTATTATGCTGTTGTGTAACACTGAGCTCATTATTCAAGAGCATCCTTCATGCTAAATCACCAGGATGAGGCAAATCAATCAAATTACAGACACCCACAATCTGAGTCGTTGGCAAGGCACATTCCCACTTTCTGGTACAGGGTAAGGTAGGTCAAAGTAAGCGTGAAAGTTGGTCGCGACTATATTACATAATCACCGGCGAATGGAGCAGTTTCGAGGACGACCTCACCTCGACGAACTCCGTAACGAGCACCACGAACCATCCTCAATTGACGACGCCAGCCCTCCACAATGTTCGCTGCACGACAACGGGCATGCGGCGCTGTGCGCCAGCTTCAGCGGTCAGCTCGAACATACGCCTCCGACGCCCACGGCCACCACAAGGCCGCCCCAGTTAACGAGTCCTTCAGCGTACGCACTTGATCACCACATCCCGCTTGTCGAAGCCTGCGCGAATACTGACTGCGATTGCAACAGACCGGCTCACTCGTCACCGTCGGCGCTTTCTTCGGCAGTGTTCTGCTGTACCAGTTCATCCCCAAGGAGGGCCAGGATTCTACTTTCACGAACCTGCTCAACAAGTACCAGTCCAAGGCCGCGGACTGGGAGGAGCTCAACGCCCTGCACGTCAAGACGCTGCAGCAGGCTGCCTTCGACCGAAACCTGTTCGAGAACGCCTCAAACAAGCACCGGTTCGTCGATGTCGCATATCCCGAGTACGTGCCTCCCTCTGCTCTTTCCGCACCAAACAAGGACAGGACGTAGCTAACACCGTAGCAGGGCTTTCACATCCCACGCACCTCGAAACATCCAGGCCGGCCAGCTCATCAACATTGACCATGTCGTGGAGCACTATAGACAACAGCATGTGAATGAGGAGGAGCGTAAGGCCAAGGCTTTGGCCGACAGGAAGGATTAGGCCTGTATATTACCCTGTGCGGCATAGAGCAATCGCACCACGTTCAATCAACAGATGCATCTTCTTTGTTTCTCCTTGAACAAGCCGAAATCCCTTGATTTGTATGTTTTGCGGCAGCCATGACCAAACTTCACAGCGTTGTTGTCAAGCTGCGGTTCGAGGGCACGCTTTCCAAACATTCTGAAAATTTCCGTGGTGCTTTACCTGGAGCGTGCTCACTATCATTTACCCAGACGGGCAGCGCATTTGGGCTTGAGGGCAATGCTTGTCTTGCATATACAAACAGTGCGGCAGTAATGCCTTCCCTCCGGCGGATTAAGCATCCGCTTCGCCTGACTTAACGACCGCCCTGTATTGGCAAGAGCACCCAAGCATATCTCTTTTAGTAGATACCAACCGACGGTTTAATCGGCCCTTCATCACGCATTCCTCTGGCAACTCGACTTCACTGACCGCAACGCCGGAGTTTCGGCTGTTCAATTAGCACATATTATCATTGCTACGTCACACAAAGACACTAACTGCATCTCTAGAGTACGCGAGCAGCCTAAAGGAGTCACACTTGAGCAACCATGTCGCACGCAGGGAGCGAGGTGACTCTCGTTGAGGATGACGGCCTAATTCTTCGCCAAAACGGGGATGCTGTCGAGATACGAAATTCGGGGGGCGGACGAGGAGATGGTGTTTTCGCGAAGCAGCACTTCCCATCCAGACACAAGATTATCCACGAGGCACCCATTCTGACGTGTGTTCACCGCTTACAGCCGCCGTTTGAGTCGACTGCCGTAGACGAATGGAACCGCCGGCGAGACGACCGCCGAGCTAGGCTCGCGCAAGCGTTCCGGCCGCTGAGGCACATGCCAAGCACCGGCGATTGTAAAAAGCGCCATAGAACTAGAATGAATCGATTTATTCTCGACTATGCCTTCAATGACGCAACAAGGGAGAAAGCCCTCATTTACAAGCTTGCCTCACTCATCAATCACGCCTGCATGCGTTGCGCCAACGCTGAAATATGGGTTGACCCAACACCTCCGTATCGAATAAGCGTACGACTTATGAAGGAAATCGCAAAGGGCGAGGAAATCCTGATCTTCTACAATCGACGCAACCTCAAGTTCAATTGTGCTCTCTGCGGATCCAAGACGCCCAGGCAATACGTCAAGGCGGCCATAGAATTCCTTGGGCGAATTACGAGACGAAATGACCGGCGAAGCAAAAGATTGTATGCCTGATGTGGGCTACCCATGTATAAGTGGCCTATGTTCTTGATCGAATAGGCACGGACGGGGCCAGAGGTCTCACAACAGTTGCCGCGAGGAGCACGTGGAGAGGAGATATCTGCCGTGTTCAGTTGTGTTGGGAGGGGACCTTTGGCTTGTCGCGCGAACCAAGAATGGTCGGTTAGATCAAGCATCTCAATTACGGCATTACAGCAGTCACATGAAGCAAGTAGCGATTTCCGTAGGTGATCAGAACAGCGAGACAACGCATCTTTACTGTACTATCATGGTACCCATTGTCATCAGCAACTTCGATAGAGGCTTTTGCCTTTCTACCAAAACCAATCCTTTTCGCCCGTAAATGTCCGTGAATGCAAAACCACCCAAGACCGCAACCTTCTTACTTGAGGGGAATGAAACGAGAAGAGTGCGTGGCACCGATACCGGGTCGACCGTGCTTGACAGGCTTGCTGTAGAAGTGGTCAGTACATGATCCATGCGAGAAGAGACCACAACAGGCCGTGGGCGGCTGCCACGTACTATGAGATAGAGAACTCGGCCAGGTAGTGGCCAACCATTTCAGGCTTGATTTCCACCTGGTTGAACTCCTTTCCGGAGTAGATACCAATAACGCTGCCAATCATCTCGGGGACGACAATCATGTCACGGAGGTGAGTCTTGACGAGGTCGGGCTTCTCGTTGGGCTTGGCCTCCTGCTTGGCCTTGCGGAGCTTCTTGATGAGACCCATGGGGCGGCGCTTCAGGCCACGGTTGATCCTGCGGCGGGCACGGGCGTGGACGACATCTCGGAGCTGGTCGGAGCTGAGGTCGAGGAGGCTGTAGAGCAGAGCAGGTCAGCACGGGTTCTTCTCCTCGTGTGTTGTTTTTGACTCTTTTCCCAACTCGTATATTGCTCCGTCGAAACGGCGCACAATCGTCAAGAAAGGGTAAAGTTGTCACGGGCGTGGCACAACGTACTTGTCAAGGTCGATTCCACGGTAGGAAAACTTTCGGAAGGCTCTCTTCTTCTTGAGCTCGGCAGCCTCCTCCGCGTTCTGTGGTGCCTCGGGTTAGTCAATCGATTTCATCCACGAGACTGCGCATCGGCGCGCCACGCATCCAATACGGTTGCATCGAAAGGTATCGCGGCTTCAACGACGATCGAGGATCGAGGAGAGAGTACGTACGTATTCCGAGTCAGCCATGATTGCGGTTGTTGGATTAAAGGGATTCGCTGTCGAAGGGGCTGATTGTCGACGGGGGCGTATATGGTGGCCGTGATGTCTCGTCCGGGGCCTGTTAAGTCGCTTGAGGGTCGAACGGATTGGGCCAAATTTTCGTTGGTAGGGTTTTCGTGCCCTTCACCCCTCATGTCAGGTGACCTTGGGCGAACTTGTGTTCGGTCAAAATGACGAGTCGAAGCTAAGGTAGGTGATTAGGTAACCATGCTTAGGTAAAGAGACTGTTGGCAAATGTTCTCCACAATGACGGAAAAGGGTTAGGCCGATACACCGGCTTCTTGTGGATCCCTAGAGCATCGGCTCCGGTGCCTCGGAGTACTCAATCTCACGGCGGACGAAGACAATGGACGTAATGCCAACCTACTAAACGACCAGAGCCCTCTTTCCCGTCGCGAAATCGCCATCTTGGCAATGGAAGCTCACAGCAAAAGCGGCGACTGATGGCTCACGGTGAATAAGCAAACATTGAGCTTATGCAAGGACCTCGGCTCACCATGTTACAGCTGTAATTGGTGTGGTGACTTTTGCTAAGCAAGTCTCAGGTCTCCATGATATGACCGCCTAGGTTGTTGCGTGGTGCATATCGGCCTTTTTGTTTGTTTGCCGGTTATCGTCCACGGAATCAGAAGCCGCCAACAATCAGTGGAAGTGCCAATGTCAGCTGCAATTTGGCCAAGTCTGTGTTCTTGAGTCGCCAAGCACAATAGCGGCAAGAATGGGTCCCGCTATCTCATGAGCGCGCCGAGGTCTTGACCTGCCGTTTTCTCCCCCCATCGTAACGCTGCTGCGCAGATGTTTGATGGCTAGTTGAACTAGGTCCAGCAATCGCCATCTCGATCTTCCTTTGAGCGTTCACAAGCGCTGCTGTGGCCTTGCCTTGCCTCTGCTTCATCCTCGCTGGGCCAAGATATCCTTGGCGACCTGGAACACGCCAACGCTCAAAGTGCTAGGTAGCAGTCATGGCCTCATCCCCCACCCACTCGCACTGGGGCCAAAACAGAAATCCTTACGAATGCCGCGGAAGGAGCTCTAGGCGCCACGCCTCTGCGGCACCGTTAAGTGACCTCAGCGGGCCGTCGCCCCCAGGCGAAACTGCTCACATGCGACGTGAGTTGTACGGCCTGTCGTTCTAGGCGTCTGGGCAATTACTCGCCAGACCGGAAGCGCTAAAGGAGTGCCCTGAAGGCTCATTTTGCGACGACTACTATGTAGTAATCGCGCAAGAGCGCCAATTCGACGACGGGCTTGGCAGGGCTCGGCGCTCGTTTATTCGGCGGTCTTAAGACGTCGCCAAGCCGACGTAGACATCATTCGACGATCACGTAGGACTTTCTGACATGGACAAATTTTCGTGGTCGAATCAACATAGATATCTACCGGGGCAGCCCAATCCGCCTCGCCGTTCGCATCCAGCCATCAGCTTGTCTATCCTGCACGAAGCGCAAGCAACGCCCTCAAAGCCTGCCTCTATCATCCACAGAGTAGAAATTACTGCCGTCATATCTCCCACTTTGATCCATCTGCCGAAGATCCGACTGAAAGGCGGGTACCCCTGTACGACAAAGTGGCGATCATCTTTGGGTGAACGGTGTGCCTGCGCCGACTTAAGTCAGGAATCAATTTAAACAACAAAACCAGAAAGCTCGCCTGAAGAACTTGACCAAAACTAGAGCAGCTTCTCGACTTCTCGAGGGCGCGTGTTTCATCGGCATCATGTTGTCGCGCTTACCAGCATCATCCCCGGCTCAGACGACCCAGTCTCTTGTCTCACCTACCAGAGCTTCATCATGGTCGACTAGCTTGTGGGAGTTAAGGGATCGGCAAGCTGTCACTGAAAGCCTTCCACCAATGACAACGCACTGGACCAGACCTGCAACCTGCACATGGACCTACGATGGCGACAACCAGCCGCAAGCTACTGGTGCCATAGCATGGCTGGACCTCAAACCGATCCCTCATGCGACCACGCTCTCATGCTATCCCGAGGGCATGTTCTCTTATGGCCAGACGGGAGTTTTCTCGCCGGCGACCTGCCCAGACAATTGGACAACTGCAACCGCCAAAGTCAACACCAAGGAGAACAAACAAGATGAGACCACCACAGTAATCTGCTGTTCATCGTACGTGGATGAACTCGAAGTAAATTTTATCAACTAACCGAAGCAGTGACTATTCTTTTGACGGAGCTTATTGCAAACGCTCGGTCCCAACTGTGCTTGCCGTACCAATATCTTATAACAAGACCATCGGTACTTATAGCATCGTGACGACTTCCACGACCACCCTGTACAGCGCTACAATCGCTGTACACACTATTCAAGCCCTGTTTCAGGAAAAGGACAGGGCAGTTCTTGGGCTTACTGACGAGGTGGGCATCCCCAGCAAATCTCACAGCCGCGGTCTTTCGCTAGGAGCACAGATTGGCATTGGCATTGGCGTGACGGCTGCTGTTGTGATGCTCGTTGGAACCATCATGTTTTTATTCGCGCGACGAGGACTGAGGCGACACGGACAACCGCATGCAACATCACCGCATGACGCTGATGCGGCGTATGAGGAGACCGGACATTTATCGCCCATTCACGCTCCCGGCGACCGAATATTTCAAGGTGACCGCTCGCGCTCCAAGCGCTCCCAAGCGGTATCGGAATCATCGGCAACCACAGCCGACACGTACGCTCTTCCTGTGACGGAATCCCGTGAAGGGTTGGATAGGGACGATGAAATCAAGGCTTTACGGTCGCAACAAGCTCATATTCAACGAAGACTTGAAGAACTCGAAAAATCCGAAACCGACAACACTCGGGAATGAAATTTACGAGCGCATTTTCGTCCACTCATGTGCAGCGATAGCGGCTGCTGTTCAACACCTATCAGCGATCACTAGGAGACCATGATTTAGGTATTGGCTGGATTTTGGAGACTTCGAGTCAATATCATGAGTTGCAGGGGTTCCTAATTGGACGCCCAAACACTACATGACAAGCTTAGGAACGGTATCGCTGAGCTAAATATTCAACGCTGGGAATACAACTACACTAAATGTGTACAAAGACCCAAGCTCAGAGCACCCGTAATCCGCTCATCGGATTGTCGAGAAGACCGAGAGACTCGAAAGCGCCTTTCCAGGCCAAGCGAACATGGTGTTGGAGGAGCACGAGGATCCTAAACCTTGATTGTTGATCCAGGCCGGCTCCCAATAAAACAAGCCAACACCCTTTTTCACGCTTGCAACCACCGAAGCGACCTTCTGGATGTATGTTCTTTGCCCGTCCGCGTTGAACGGGATGTTTCGCACGTCAGAGGGAAAGGGGAAGGCTGGCGAGGTGCATGAAGTCGGCCAATTGGTTTCTACCACCAACAACTCTTTGCCGTATTTGTTCGCCAAGTTCGTCATCGTGGTCTTGAGGTTCGAGAGCGTCGCCTGTTCGCCATAGAAAGGATAGAAGCTGAGGCCGATCTGATCAAAATCACTGGCCACCAGTGGACCCTGGCTGAGAACCGTGCCGTAAAACCAGTCTTGGAGACCCCAGTCCCAGCCGTTGTCAAGGTGCAGCATGATCTTTGGCTTTGGATTGAGGTTCGAGTCCTTGATGCCCCAGATGCCCGAGTGCAACAGCTTTGCGATGTTGTACATCTGGTCGTATTTACCAGTGGGCCAGAGCAAGCCACCTCTGATCTCGTTGCCGACGGAGATGATGGTCGGCTTGATGCCCGCTGCTGCGAAAGCGTTGGAGACGTCGCGGGTGTAGTTGTACAGTCGCCACGACAGACCCTCAATGTCGCTTGGCCAACCGGAAGGGATGGTTTGGTGAGCGGGATCTGCCCAAGTATCGCTCAGGTGCAGGTCAAGGTAGATGTTGAGGCCTTGGGCTTTGGCGCGCTTTGCAATCTCGATGTTGTAGTTGAGGTTGTAGTCACCGTTGGAAGGGTTTACCCAGATTCGCTGCCGAACGGTGTTGACGCCGGAATCTTTCAGTATGCGTTCCAACGGCTGGGTGGCCCCGGATGCTGTCTGGTACTTTACACCAGCCCTTTCCTCAACCTTGACGGAGGACCAGTCGACGCCAACGTACTGCAGAGCGCTGCATGAGGATGCGAGGCACATCAGGCCGAGGGCGCGGAGGGACACCATGATTTGTTGGTAGTTCGCTTGCTCACTCTGTGGTCAGGAGAAGACCATGATGGGGAGGGCATCATGGCCGTGTTGGAGACTCTATATAGCTCTTCCACCATATTATAGCTCCACCAAATCAATATAACATCGACCCTTCATGAAATTGGTTTAGGCGGCCGAGATACATGGGCTGTCGTCATGTAGAGGAGCGATTCGAAGGTAGACGGGATGACAGCACGTTTCAGAAGGTTAGTGGTGGGCCCATAGCCCATGGTTAGGAGATATTCCTCCATTCATATCACAGGCAAGACTCGGCATCTCTCCAGAGTGTCAGCCGATAGCATTCGTTCAAATTAAGGGCGGGACGGGATCCGCGCTTTGGCTCCGTGATGTGCCAAATTGCCTATTTAGGCCACGGCTCCGCGCGAGCGAGCTGTCTGACAGGGCCGCTTATGAGCCCTTCTAGCCGTCGCCCTACTATTGCTCGCCGTGCTGGATGCGCGCCTGGCAGGTGGTGTCTGCAGCCCCGATGCTCGGGGTTTATGAGTGCGTTGCACGAGATCGCAAAAAATCTACGATTGGCCTGCATGCAAGTGCAGATGCTCTGGGGAACATTCGTCGGAACATTCATCGGGGAGGCAGCTGGGGATTGCATCATATATAGTGCCGAGCGGGCCGACAGTACATTTCTGAGAGGTGTTTTTAAATGAGGTAGGGAGTAGCGTTTTGTTTGTCGGTGGTGCGTTTCAATAGTGGCCTGGAACAGGAAGCGAAATGGACGATGAGCAGAGGCAACTCTCTCCGTCTACTCCTACCAGTCCATCTTCATTACGAAGTTTTGTGATGTAATAGACCAGTAGAAGGATGCCACCGGAGCAGTTAGCAAAAAAGCCCGAACTGCAAACCCACAAATATAGTGACAAGGAGTTGCTTTAATTATAAATCTCAAAGATTAACTCAAATTAACCTTTAACATTATCCCGTCGTCTTTTATTTCCTAAATAGTTCCCTTATTGTTGACAATTGACCGGTTTGCGGTCCGGTTATTTCTGCTCATCACTTGCCACCATCAGCGAAATACCGAACAGAATGAATCGGCTGTGTTGGAATTGAGGCTGCCTCACATAGACTCCATTACCTCAAGTGACCGAGTAACGGATACTCGAGTTCGAGAAAGATGAGAGATAGACTACTACCATAGGGTATGGTGTTGGGACGGGCAGAGTGGGCTCCATCAGCCAGCTTGAGGTCTGGCATGATGCAGGGCACGTACCTTTTATTACCGGGAACCAACTTGGACCCCCAAAGGGACTGGCGTGAACGTTTGGGGCCCCCCATCCCCTGCTTGGTTTGTGCCCCAGCCGGTGCCCCTAAATCAGCGGTGAGGGGTAGCTAGTACCCAAAGTCGACGGAACCAGTGGCGAACTATCGAGGTAGCTGGTACCCGCATCGTTAGAAGCCTAAAGCAAGTCCCTGACACTTTACCGAGTAGCGGCATGTGGCGCCTCCAATCCCATCACTTGTTGACTTGGACCCCGCCAAATGCCCACAACGAACCTCAAGCGACCATTCATCCTCCAGAAAATCATCACCGCATCCCCTTCCTCCTTGACTCGGCGCTGTGCGCGACTCTCGTCTCCGTCCTCCCTCCCAGCTACGAAGCAGCGATATCTCCAGTTTCCCTCCGCACCCTAATTCACCATGAAGGGAGAGGTGAGCGACCCCTCAATGCCTCCATCGTGGAGTGGAACGCATGCACTGGCGAGGATACCCCTAAATCCTCCCCAGTACCTGTTTGCATCTCCTCCTCCCACGGCCCACCGCCACGGCCACCCGCTAACCCAATGGCTCTTCCTAGATTCTTCACCTTCACCTCGGCCAGGCCGGTACCCAGCTGGGTAACTCTGCTTGGGAGCTGTGAGCTACTCCCCGAAAGCTTCCCGCGCCGCACCATGAGCTAACGTTTGTCGCTGCAGCTACCTCCTGGAGCACGGCCTCGGCCCTGATGGCCGACCTGACCCCAACCTGAAGGACATTGGCGATGGTGGCTCTTTCGAGACATTCTTCACCGAGACCAGCAACGGAAAGCATGTTCCTCGCTCGCTCTTCATCGATCTCGACCCCTCCCCCATCGACGAGATCCGCACTGGTCCCTACCGCCAGCTCTTCCACCCCGAGCTGCTGATCAGCGGAAAGGAGGATGCCGCCAACAACTATGCTCGCGGTCACTACACCATTGGCAAGGAGATGGTTGACAGCGTCATGGAGCGCGTTCGTCGTGTCGCCGGTAGGTTGCCGTCTAACCCGCGCTAGAACCAAGCATCAGAAGCATTGGCTCCCGCCTTGCCTGCGCGAAACTTGGCATTGACTTTGCATTTTTAGACAACTGCCACTCCCTCCAGGGTTTCCTGGTCTTCCACTCCTTTGGTGGTGGTACCGGCTCCGGTTTTGGTGCCCTTCTCCTCGAGCGCCTCGCTACTGAGTACGGCAAGAAGTGCAAGCTCGAGTTTGCCGTTTACCCTGCTCCCCGCACCTCGACCGCCGTTGTCGAGCCCTACAACGCTGTCCTGTCCACCCACAGCACCATCGAGAACTCGGACTGCACATTCCTTGTCGACAACGAGGCTGTCTACGACATTTGCCGCCGAAACCTCGACATCTCCCGTCCCTCTTACGAGCACCTGAACCGCCTGATCGCCCAGGTCGTCAGCTCCATCACCTCTTCCCTCCGCTTCGACGGTGCTCTCAACGTCGACCTGAACGAGTTCCAGACCAACCTGGTCCCCTACCCTCGAATCCACTACCCTCTGATCAGCTACGCCCCCGTTGTTTCCGCCTCCAAGAGCGCTCACGAGAGCTTCAAGGTCCACGACCTTACCTTCCAGTGTAAGTTAAAGGACATAGGAGCTTAGAGACGAGTGTGGTCTGTACAAAGTGCTGACTTAAAGCTAGGCTTTGAGCCCAACAACCAGATGGTTGTCTGCGACCCTCGCAACGGCAAGTACATGGCTGTGGCTCTGCTGTACCGTGGTGATGTCGTTCCCCGCGACTGCAACGCCGCTATCGCTGCTCTCAAGGCCAAGGCCTCCTTCAACCTCGTTGAGTGGTGCCCCACCGGTTTCAAGCTGGGTATCAACTACCAGAAGCCGGTCGCTGTCCCTGCCGCCCCCGGTGACGGTGGCCTCGCCTCTGTCGACCGATCCGTGTCCATGCTTTCCAACACCACTGCCATCGCCGAGGCCTGGTCGCGACTTGACTACAAGTTCGATCTTATGCACAGCAAGCGTGCCTTTGTCCACTGGTATGTTGGTGAGGGTATGGAGGAAGGCGAGTTCACCGAGGCTCGTGAGGATCTCGCTGCCCTGGAGAAAGACTACGAGGAGGTTGCTGCCGACAGCGTGGAGGCCGAGGAGGACGCTGAATACTAAGCGTTCTCGAGCTTTGGATCGACCAAGATGCCATTCTGGCCGAGACCTTGTGTTTGTTTCATGGTGATTTCAGATTGATACTTGCTGGAGCCGTACACGGCGGATACGGCTGCTCGATATTCTGCTCAAGTTGCTCAGAGTCAAGAGTCGTGGGGAGAGTTGACGCGATAGATTTCTGTCTGCCACCACGAGTTGTGCTCAGCTTTAGGAAATGGTCGTTTGGAGCTTAGCCTGAATAGATGATGACACCCCTTTTGTTTGATTTTGCGGAAATGTTCCTTTCGAAGCGGGCAGCCGATACTCTACTTCTTTACTCTACCCACAATCGCATGTTTTGATGACCTCTGTAGTACATAAATCCTTCCTATGCTGTCGATACGCAATCACAACGACGCCGACTGCGTGTTCAGCCTGCACACAGCTGCAGGTGATGAGGGCCATGCGTGTTCCGAAAGATGTTTAGTAACCGACGTCAAGTGTTTGGACCTTTCGAGCTAAATTCGCCTACAATCCAAATGTTGTATAATATCAAGAGTCCTAGTGAGCTTTAGGTCATAGGACCAGCAATCTTTTGTGGGTATTCTCCCATAAGTTAAGGATAGTAGTTGGGTTGTCGGCGCGAACGCAGTGGGTCATACAGCTCTTGTCGTTGCAGGCACCCGGTGGTTAGGCAGTCCAGAAGAGGATTTATACAATTATTACTCTAAAGCACAGGCTGGCCTCCTGATCAGGTCTTCTTCTTCCACGCGGCGGCTCTGCGCGCACCTCTGCCCGACGGCTTTGCCTTCTTCCCAAACTTGAGGCCTTTCTTTCCGTCTTTGACCGAGGCCCTGGTGCCCTCAAAGACGATCTGCTCAGGGGTCTTGATGCCCGTCGCGGCACCGTCCTGGTCTCTCCTGGGGAACCTGCGCGCCGCACGGCGCTGCTGAGCAGCTCCGGCGCGACCGAGAAGCTTGCCGGCACGGCCGGCCATGGATTGCTGTTCGGGCGTGATCTTTGGCTTATACTTGGTGTCGCGGCCGGGTGGGGCGCCTCCATTGGCGTTGCCTCTCGCCCTAGAGCGCTCCTGTGCGAGTGCCGTCTTGCGAGGGTCCTTGGCGCGAGTGACGCGAAGCGCGCGGGGAAGCATAGGTGGAAATTTCTTGCCGTCAAGTAGGAGAGCGGACTCCACGTCGTTGCCGTCCTGCGTATTGTCAGTTTGATTGTAGGCAGGTACAGGGGTTTGACTTGAGAGAAACTCACATAGAACTGCACGTATGCGAAACCTTTGCCGACTCGAGTCTTCGGATCTCGTACAACACGAACATTTTCCACCTTTCCTTGCGTACCGAATGTTCTCCAAAGGCCTTCCTCGATATCAGAAGGAACCTTGGTGCGCTTCTTCTTGGTTGTTTCTCCGTCACCATTCGTGTTAATGACCGTCTCGTCGTCGACGAAGCCGAGATTGCCGACAAAGACGCACCGTCGATGGTCTGTGGGACTGGGATGTGCCACACTGTCGACCCGGATGTGTCGTCCTAAGACCTCGGTGCCGTTGAGCTCTGCAGCGGCTTTGCGCGCGGCTGCTGTGGTGGGATAGACTACATAGGCATTTGCAGATTTCGTCGTGGCCTCCATGAGGGAACCGGTGATAAACGCCGCGCGCTTGGGCATGGAGCCGGTAGAGAACGCAAGGGAGCGGAACCGTATTGATTCGATCTTCTCTGGTGGTGATGCGTCCTGTGTAAGAACGGTTGACAGGTGATTCATCAGAGTCTTCTTGGCAGTTTTTGAAGTGATGGCTTCGCTCGAAACATTGGCTAAGAAAACAGTGCGAGCAGCCTTGTCGAGCTCGTCAGGCTTTTCTTCCTTTTTGATAGACTCATGGACTGGCACTTCGTCGTCGTCGCCAGATTCCTCGTTGTCGGCCTTGTCAGGTACGGTCAAGTCTTTTCTCCGCTTGGTGACAGGCCCGTCGGACTTTGTAAGCTCAGCAAGATATTTCTCTTCAAGATCCTCATTTTCGTCCTTTCTTTTGCGTTTGCGATCCTTTCTTGACTTGGTTGCTTCGGGGGCTGTGCCTGTTGGCTCCTTGGTGACCTCGCCTGTCTTGTTGTCCTCGTCGGCGTCGATTTTCATGGCGTCAGCTGATTCGTCGTCGTCGTCCTCCGAAGCAACTTCTTCGTCTTCATCGTCTTCATCGTCCTCGTCGTCTAACTCCTCACTAATTTCTGACAACACCTCATCGTCTCCACTGCCAGAAGCATTGTCATCGGCTAGGTCCTCTTTTTTTTGCTCAACGGGCTTCGAATATCTCGAGACTGGGGGTGCCTTCACAGGACCAGCCTAAAGGAACGATAAAGAATCAGCCAACTGTGCCGAAAAATGGTTCTCGGTGGTCCGCATCACTTACACTGGTAGCGAAGAGAGCATCTAGGGTGGGGTCAATTGACTTGGAAGCAACGGTCAACGGGGCTTTTCTAATGATAGGAATTAGCACACGTTGCGAACGCGACCCAGAGATTAGAAAATTACTTACTTTTTGGCCATGGTGGATTTGGTAAACGAGGTTCTGTCTCCTCGTGCTTCAAGGTCTTGTCGCTGGGAAGTGATAGACAAGCATCAACAGAAAAAAATAAAAAGATTCCTAGACCGTATCTCTACTGCGCCCCACACCCGGAAAAAGATAAGGTACCTTGGAGCAGGTACCCACGAGCCGATGCAAGCCCGACTATGTTCTGCCATGCCACACCGCCCTCTCCACCGTCATTCAGCCCGCGCTCACTCGCGGGTTTTGGTGGCCCAGGTCGCTGCGACTGGAGTCTGGTCTGTCCGTCTGCGTGTCTGCGCAAATCGGCTGCATCGATCGCCCGCTTCCTCTTCTGCCCTCTCGCCCAGCTCCTCGGCCCCGTCCGCCTTTCGCCTTGGCCACCATCCACGCTCCAAGACTTCTCATATCGCAGCTCGAGCGCTTTTTCATTATCCGCAAGGGAGCTTCAATTATTACCTCCGAACGATCTTCTCGTCTCCCCACAATCCCTCCGTCCAGTCCAGCCCACTGTTGCGCTCATATCTCCATCCTCAACGGGCGCTCCCCAACATCGACCAAAGCTTGTCGACGAGTCGAAACAAAATCAAATTGAATCGTTACAAACCACGCTGCCTTGACGTGCAATTGCCATGGCGGCCACTGCTTCAGCGGCGCCTCCGCTTGCGCCCTCGGGGCAGGGCGGAGTTGACCACGAGGATAGCAACATTTCCAGCCCGCTTACCGAGGTGGACGACAAGGACACGAACGAAGAAGAAATGGAGCGCATGCAGCTAGACGGCGACGATGAAAACTCGAGCCTAAGCGGCTTGGACACCCGCGAGCCTGACAATGATGGCTCTGACTCTGACAGCGCCCTCTCCGACGCTGCTTCTGAAGTCAACAGCGATGCCGAGGATACAGAAGCTGAGACGGAGAGGCTCTACGACACTCCGAAAAACCAAAGGCACCGTGATGTCGTCGTTGATAGGTTCAACGATGACCAGGTCTTTGAACACACGCCAAGCAAGCTTCGAAGGCACGCTGCTGCGACCGAGCACGACAAGGCCAACGGCGAAAATGACGACGCTGCATCGATAGCAAGTAGCATGGAATCGCCATCAAAACCAACCACAACCAAAGATACCAGCGTCGACGAAGATGCTCGACGTGATTCTCAGGAGCGGAAACGGAAACGATCGCCCCTCACCGACCAGTCTGATCTCGAGCAACCACTGCGGAAGCGGAAGGGTTCCGTCGTGATACCGAAGCGCGAAGCTGATGCCGATACCCCTCGCATTGAAGATGCCGAGGACTCGCCCGCCTTGCAAAGTGGCGTGGCTTCACCCGCAGATGATGCCGAGGCAGCGCCGCCAAAGTTCCCTGCTGCACTCGGAGACGATCATCCGGAACGTGAAACAAGAGCCGCAAAGAAGATGACCCGCATTGGATCCAAACGGAAAGCCGCAGCTACCGCCGATGAAATTGGCAACGATCGCGACGTGCGAAACGAAGTTCGGGACGACGCGCGCGAGGTCGCAACGGAAGACGATATCGAGCAGCCTGACGACGAAATCGAGGCTGATGTGGAAGACGAAGCGGATGCCATTGCGAAGAATATCGAAGAGAGTTCGTCACCACCACCCTCCGTTTCCTGGAATCCAAATTACTGACCTCTTCTAGTGGAGAAGAAGCAAGCTGCCTTCAAGGATTGGACGCAGATAGAAGAAATGTTTTGTGTTTTCAGGGATAGGTCAGAATCTCGACCTAGCTTTTTTCTCGAACGTCTCATCACTAACAGTTTCTGCAGGCTCTACAAAGATCGGCTTCAGAGACTTGAAGAAGAGGAGCAATCTCTTCTCGCCGACGTACCAACACACCCCGAGTACCTGAATATGAAGCAATGTCTTGATGATCGCCTTAATCAGAAGCTTCAAGAGATCAATACCGAGTACGAGTTCAGGATTAGAGCTCATGAGAGACGAACGGTCGCCCAGCGAGCACAGATCTGGAGCCAGTTCTACCAAGCCATTAGGGAGTCCCGCGAGCGTTCTCTAGAGAAGCTGAACAGGGACTGGTACGACGTACAAGCAGCGAGACGCAGTGCACACAGCCTGCCGGACTACGGTCTCCTCTTTCCCAAACATCATGCTCAGCGCATTAGAAATGCTGTGGCATACAACACCGAGGTTTCCACGTTGGCGGGTATTGCCAAGTATGAAGGCTTCCCTGCTGGGCCCGAGATGAAAGGCGCCTCTCCTACGGAGCTCGAGGATGATTTGGCAGCCATGGAGGTATGTCTGCGAATTTCTTGATGCTACTGGACGATGTTGCTCACACGAGAATGCAGCGAACCCGTCGAGCTCGCCAAAGGCCAGCAGTGCATCCTCGCGAAGAGTACCAGCCTGCCACCTTCAGTCGGCTCGGACCAGCTGGGGAACAATTCCTCAAGGACACACCATGGGCCAACCCAAACCATTCGGCACACAAAACCTATCAGCAGAATTCCGGTCTGCCGGAAATCCGGCCTGAGCCGCCTGTGGGTGCCGGGCGGGTTTCCCTTCACGCTTTGGCAACCTCTACAGCAGATGCGAAGACAGCAATGGATAATGGGAGCTTGACGCAGAAGCCAGCAGCAGCTACGGCACGACTCTCCGAATCGCCTGAAGTGGCTCGGTCAATCCTTAACCCCGCGGCACATCAAATGAAACGGGTTCGAAGCATACCTAACCTAGGCCGAGGATCAAAAGCAGCAGCAGCATGATCGTGCGAGCTTCTGCAGGCCGAAATCCCGGCCACTGTCCTTGGTCTGTGTTGACTATGGTGCGACTTTTGCTTTCCGCGCTCAGGATTTTGTGATACCCGGAATTGAATGTTTAGCTGTTATGCATGGTAGTTACGGTCAGCCGTGGGCCTACGGCTTCTTGGCACTTGAAGGATGAATGGCATGGCACAGAGGCTCTTAAGGCGTACTTTGATTCGGGTGCATTCAGAAGGTCTCATCGTTTAGAGATGCAGGAATTCAATGAAGGAGGTGTTTGTTTATTTCATTCTTACTCGTACATGTAGCTGGCGATATTGTATGTACATATCTCTTACACGGATGGGGCGAAGGCTTTTGATCACCACAAGCGGTGCTTAAACGGCAACCCGTTTCTTCGCATAAAGACCCAATTTGGTTTGAAAATTCCGGTCCGTTGCATGGTTTCGACATAGGATTGCGTAGAAATTCGCTCGTCTTTATCGGGAACCAGCTGCTTTCCTCGGCGCATCGGGCACCTTGACATCCTCGAACTCGTCCTGTCCGACAGCGCTAATGGTGTAGTAATCTGTTTACAAAGTGAGTAAGGGTACAGAGGAGAAAAGTTACAGCCTGACGTACAAATACCACCAACAAGGCCCATGAGGCCAAGACCGGTTATGGCATTCTTGAAGAGATATGGCCGTCTCGCGCGGACGAGCGCAGGACCTTGCCGCAGCTTGCGGTCGTAGTAGGTGGTGTGTGGGCTTGTAGTCAAGCGTCAGTACTTTTGGCTCACGCCAATATCTGGAGCGACTTACGCTGCCATGTTTGCCCGTGCCAATGCCTCTGTCGCGGGTAGCAGAGTCTCCCAGTTGTGGACTATCGCGGGCAGAAATACTGTAGCAGGCGAGGGTGGGTCGAGAACACGGCGAAAGATGCAGAAGCGCAGACCTGGGCTGGCACAGGGTCTCGAAGCGGGCCGGCCTCGGGTAAATACCTGGGTACTAAATGACGTACAGCACGCGACTTGCGCCGTGTCGAGGTACTTCCAGACCCCACTGTTAGCACTAGGGCATGCAGGTACCTTTCCCGAGCTTGAGCAAAAGTTGACCCGCGTCTGAGCTGCTGCCCTGCCAGTCCTTGCCCATCGTCTTCATGTTCAGCGACCTCAAACCAAACAAAGACCGCTTCCCTTAGACCCAGTTGAACCGCTTTCATTTGAAGCAGGGCTCTCTTTGCGAGCTTGCAAGTCGAACTGCCACCGGGTCCAGAGCCGGGAGGCATAGCACATGGACGGAGGATAGGCGAACCTTGAACCGATTTGCGCGATCGAGAACTGTACCCTCACGAATCGCTTCGCCGACCTCATGACTATCGGCTGCTTCCAGCGCAAAAACCTGCGATCTTACAGCTCCGTCCGAACATCGTTCCTCTAGCCACAAGCGCAACCGGAGGAATCATGACGGCCGCACTCTCGGTACCGGAACAAATTCGCCAGCTCAACGATGCCCGAAAGCTAGTCCTCGGGGACACACAATACTACCCCAGCGTGGTTCGAGCAATCATTGAAGTGATACCGCTGACCGCGCCGGTCAAACTAAGGAGATGGGGCGTTGACTTTCTCGCGGAGGCGTTCGCGACGCCTGCGTTGGCTAATGGTGAAAAGGAGACGATGCAGCCTTATGTGCTGACTCGCTTGGAGGAGATGGTTGAAAATGAAAGGGAGGATGTTTATGTCCTGCGGAGCGCGATTCAAGCCGTGGCGAGTATATACCCGTTGGCTATGCGCTGGATGTAAGTGCCGCCTTTCCGTTGAAGCATTTCTGGGTACAGCTCTGACATGTTGCGTCAATGAGCAGCATCAACAACGGATACGACACGGTTACGTGGGAGAGAATGGTGCGCATCAAGCAAAGGATACTGCAGATTTGGGATAGAGCACCGCCCTCAATCAGGATATGCTGTATCAAATTCGCACAGCGTGTCGTTCTGGCACAAAGCGTCGCTTCTGGAGCTGAGCACAGGGTAATTTGCCAACGTCCGTCTTGCGCTGCGATTCTTGACTAACTCATGATTAGTACGGTGGCATGCTGGATGTTTCGTTAGACAAAGTGCCTCCCAACCATCAATCACTCGATCCAAGAACACTCGAGGCCGAGGCAACAGGGCTGCTCGACCGCATGCTCTCAACTCTGCAGGAGAGCACGTAAGTCAACCGTACATATGTTCCTGATCTCGTGCTCATGTTCAGCAGTGACGCGCTTGTCGTTGATGCGACTTTGAACTGTTTGTCTATTTTGGTCCGCACTCGTCCTGGCACTTCCAATCGCATCATCAATGCCTTGCTCAACTTCAATCCTCTCAAGCTTGCCAACTCCCCCATGACACCTAGAACGAAAGTAATGATTAGGTCCGTGGAGAAGACGACGCGCTTATTGCTTATTCACCTGATGAAACGAGATCCACACAACCCCATGGTACCACGGATACAGCAGTACGTCGAGCGCATGATGCGCATGATGGCCGATATTTTCGACGAGTCTGGCCGTAAACGTGCCCTAGAGATGCAGCAAAGCGATGGCGTAGAAGCCAAGCGACAGCGGCTCGCAACCGCTCAAGTACAGATACCGCCGCTTGGACCAGGTCCGCACAGTTTGGCCGATGTCTTCACTCTCATTGGGAATAGTGGTCTCAAGACCTTCGATATTTCGCAGGTGCCTGCGCCCCTGGTCGCGAAGATAGTCGTGAATACATTGGCAGGCCTCGACGCGCAACTGCTGGCCAAAGCCGTCGGGGGTGTTCGGGATCGCTTAGAGACCATTGCCAATACTCCAGCCCCTGAGCTGAACCCGAACACAGCACCGCTTGGGGTTGATGAGGACGATGATGACTATGAGCCGGACTTCTACCAAGCAGAGGACACTGAACAGATACTGAACAAGTTGGACAGCACAGCCACGGCTCCCGAACCAACCCCCGGAGATGGTCTTTCTCTCAAATCCTTCAGCCTCCCGCAACCGCAACAGCTAACACCTGAGCTGGCTCTCACGGCTGGAAGCGGTCCTGTGACGAGGGTTCTGGAGATGCTAAGATCGTTGGAGGAGCCGGGCGGTAGGAAGCATAGAGCAGGATTCAGTCGACTGGCAGCCAGCGCCGGAAACAAGGAATCGTGGCTCACGATTTTGATGAGGCTTGCAACGCGATCATCGGCTGGGCTGGAAGAGATTGTTGTCAAGGGGGAAGACGATTCGTCTCAGGCACCGTCGCTTGCCAATAGCATTCGCGATGTTCTCTACAACTACGTCATGGAAAACCATCGAAACCGGATTGACGTTGCGGTTTCGTGGCTCTCCGAGGAGTGGTACAATGACCGGCTACAGCAAAAAGCGGGTGGCGATCACCCTATGCATTATGAGAAGTGTGCACTTCGGTTGCTTGACGGCTTCCTACTTTACCTGATCCCCCAAGACAAGATTCTTACGCGGTTTTTGGGCGAGATACCAGAGGTGAACCAGACAATTCTCTCCCGAGTCAAACACATGTGTCGAGATCCCAGTGTGGTCCAGCTGGCTCTCACAAGCTTGCTGTACCTTGTTATCATGCGGCCGCCCGTCAAAGAGCTAGCGCTCGACACGTTACAGGATATCTGGACTGAATGTAAGTTGCAGCTCAGACGTGCCCGGGACTGCTCTCCAAGATGCTGACATGATGGCTACAGTTGACGAGGCTCGACCAATGGCCGGGAAATATCTTTCAAAATATCGCCCAGGTTTCCTTGAGGCGGCTTCGACCAATGCAGCTGATGGAAACGCCGAAGTAACGGCGACCGCCCCAACAACAGCTAATTCCACGTGAAGATAGACACTTTACACTGTGTGTGTCAATAAGACGGGAGTTCGTTGCAGAGTGAGCGGCGAATGGGGACCACAGGTCAAATAAGTGGCTACAAACGGGCAACTGCTGCAGCGCCTGCCGTCTAGCGTGCCCTGTACCAAACCAAGACTGCAAGGTGTATGTATTATTTCGAGACCAGGCGTTATATGGTGTTGCGCGGACTTGGGAGTTTTCTGTACAGCACGAGCGTACGCATAACGGGAAGAACCAGGAGAGGAAGATCAGCACCAGTTGATGGGCACTAGATGGATGAGCAGTGCATGGTGTTACTTCGCATATGAAACAAGGCGGCTACGCGACCATTGCATTGCTGCGAAGGGGCGGAGCCATGAGTCCATAGGCATTAATGGACGAAGAATGCGCATTTCGAGAAATGGGAGGAAGGAATACAGAGGCATAAGCGCAATTTTATACATGAACCGGGCCAGATTGGCAAGCAACAAACTGACGGGCAATGATAATGTGAATCATGTAGTACGATATCCTCCGAGGGGAGGAAGGGGGTAAGTGGAGCGACCAGACACATGCAAGCTCGAACGAACCGCGTTGCGCGTGTCGTGTCGACCTTGAGAAAGCTGATGATTTTTTTACTTGACCAAGGTAGCTTGAACTTGACGCGAGAGTCGATGAACCGGTTCGTAGGATTGGATACACGTTACTGAAGCTCGATGGAGCCTGGACCCTGTTTTCTGCCACGACCGCAATAAACTTTGTCATGCCTCGTCAAGGGAACTAGCACAGAAAAGGACTAGGGTCAGGGGTCCGGTATCCTTCGGGACGAAATGCAATGCAACCAACTTTCATTTGAGTGCCGGCGGACAGGGTCGGAAACAAAGGGAAAAAAAGCCGATTGCTGTGCCAGGAACCAACCAGCCCACAAGGCGAATTAACATGGCGGGCATTCCAGAGTACATCTTAGCTAGGTGTGTGACGCAAATCCGTTCCACACGACGATCATTTTTGGGGAAGTCATCCAAAAACTGCTTGTTTACTTTGAGGTGCGTAGGAGACACCCTGCCTAACTTACCTTACTTACCTCACTCATGTGATGCAATTCAGGGACGATTGGTAAGAGGCTTTCCACTTTCAGTGCCCAGCCATTATTGCATTGGCATGTCTTTCTTACCTTACCTTATTTTAAGGTACCTCAAGGTAGGTAAGTTATCTTAGGTACCTACCTAGTAGTACTTTGAGTAAGAGGTAGGCAAGGTACGGTACTGTAGTATCTCGCTTTATGAAAAATCGAAAACAAAAACACATCAGGCCTTGGCCAAGGCTCTTTCGGGAACCGCTGCCTCTGTTCCGCGTAGATCAACTCGCTTTCCCTTCCCTTTTCCAAGCGAAGCTGACCAACCCGTGGACTTCTTCAAGTCTGCTTATTGGCGACAACTGAATTTATGGGCCCCCGTGAACTGGATTCCGACCCTTTGTTCCAGATTTGATACGCAAGGTACCGCTTTGTCTGATTCGTGGCTCGCTGTACCGCACCCGCGCGCCTTGTTAGCTCCAGGTACCTCAGCTACCTCAGCCACGGGCTCGATTCCTTTTCATTTGGCGCGAAACGCTTTCGCATGGACTGCGAAAGTGCCTGGTAACCTATCGAGTGCTGGCCGAGTTCACATCCTGCGGGCCACCCCCGTCTCCAGTGTCCATGGCCTAAGGTAGCCTAGAAAGACGTTTCGCAATCCAAGGCGATACATTGATCGGGATTGCGACCCGTCCCATCCCATTCCCCCTTCCCCCACAACGCCTCTCCGTGGCCTAGCATTCCAGCGTACCTGCGGTACTGCCAACCTTTTTGCTGACCACGTCCCCTCCACTCCAATAAATCCTTGTCTTGAAAACCTGCCCTCACCCAATTTCAAAGACTTGTCTTATTGATCGATACCGCTTCAGCTACCTCGGCCGACAAGCCCCCCGTCGTGCGCCTAGGGTCGGATGCTAATTCGGACAAGACGCTTACCCCAGCGTCGCCAAGGACGGTCCACGGCTCGACTGCTCCAGCCACGGCTCTGCCGTGCAGAAAATGGAAACCACCATACGATCGATCCCAAGTCCTGATGGTTTTATGTCGAGCCCTGAAAGCAAGCACAGCAACTTCTCCAGTAACACCAGCGACATGAGCGCCCTATCCACAAACGGGCCGACGAGTCCTTCCGAGCAGATGCAGCCCATGACGTTGAAGCGACCCTCTGTCAATCGTATCGCCACGAAGTGGAACGCAACAGCCGTCAGAGCCGTCGATCCGGTAGCAGCACACGGCTCACCCGTGATGCCAGAAACGTCGGAGCAAGACGGAGAATGGGATTCCACTGTCGGTAAAGCAGCATTGGGAAAGACCGGGCGCGTCATCAACAAGCTCGTCAGCGACAACGATGCGCTTAAGAGGGAGATACGCATCGAGCGTCTGCTCGCAGAAGAAGCTAAACAGGCTGCCCAGCTGATTGAGGACAAGATGGAGAGGACAATAAGCGATTACGAAAGCCGACTGCTCGAGGCTGGGGTCACCAAGACACTACTGGCTCGCAAGGAGCGCCAAGTCGAGACCCTGACGGGCATGGTCGAAGCCGAGAAGAAGAGGACGCGGGCCGCCGAGGAACGTGAAAGGAACTGGAGGGAAGAAATGGAAAAGTTCAGGACCGAGACGATGGCGCAAGTCGAGGAGGCGGCGACACTCGCAACGCTGATGGAAGGCCGCTACAACGCCATCTCTTCGCACTGGCGAGACCAGGGCAGGGAGGTCAAACGCACCGTCTCCGACTTGAGAACCGAGATCGATGCACTAGTCGAGGAGCGGCGGAAGGACGACGAGAAGATACAAACCCTACGAGACCTTTGCGATCAGCAGGACAGCAACATTAAGCGTCTGAAGAGCGACAAAGACAACATTGCCGAACTGTTTGAACAATACAAAAAGTCACAAGAGGAACAACTAGCGGACATCAAGGCGCAAGCTATTCAAAGGGAACAGGAGCAGGCAGGCCTGATCGAGGAATCCAAAGAAGCCCTGGCCAAGCTGAAATGGGCGCTCAACGTCCAGAACACCCTACGGCCGTAGGAATTCAGGCCGATCTACTCATTGGGACAGCTCTAGCGGTCATCGCGATTCGAACACTCGATGCCGATATCAAAGAATCATGCAGAGGGCTTCGCATCAACTGGTGCTAGCTTCCCAGGAGCAATTCACTGCGAGGGCCCCCTCCTCCGACCCCACGACACATCGCAATATGATACTGTACATTACTTTGAGCCGGGCCGAGGACCCACGGTTCATTGAGCTCCCATCTGTTCTACCGATATTTCTTCCATTTTTTGGTTCTTCTATTCCCCGAGTACGGTCACGGTTCGATCATGAAATAGACGGAGAGCATTTAGCCCTTGGCTGCGGATAGGATATTATGGTGCCGATATTAAACGCGCGCACAAGACGGTTTTTACGGCAAAAAGGTGGGAGGCGCTCTGGCGTTGGACTCGTACAAACCGAGAAGCGATGATATTTCTTCCGTACTCCTTTGCTCACTTTTTCTTCCCTTTTTTCTTCATAGCCTACATGTTTTTACTATTATTATCATTATTTGAAATTGCCGGGGTTTTGGCAACCAAGCGATGCCACAGCTAGCCAACATATGGCAAGGTTGGCGAGGCAAGTAGAATAGACTGGAACACAAGACGCATATGAGCCCACAGAAATAGACCATTCGTCAGCTATAACCACTGGGTAGTTCCCCGAACAGGTCATGATCCAATTTCACGTGTATCACCAGGTGAGATTCAGCGGTGTGATTCAGGAAAGCAAACTACAATACCTTTACACTTGTTCTCCACTCAGCTGGCCGCCAACTGTGCGTCACTGCGGAATGGCTGATACAAAATGGAGCAGCCGCGACACGGGTACCTGCTTGCCTTGGTCTTTGAGCAAACATGACCTAAGGCAGGGCAAGTGCAGGCGGACCTACCTTATTCTTCTTGGGCTCTCGTACTTCCCGCCACTTGTTTTCTTTACATGCTTGTTCCTCTTCAACAAGCTTCATCATGCCGACCTCAGATGAGACCAAGTACGTCGAGTTCTACGTGGCATGTAACCCACCGCTCCTACCCAAAGGCGTGGAACACGTTGTGCACACTGTCACGACAGCAATCAAAACAATCATCCAAGAGGTAAGCAGCTGCAGTACTCTTGAGAAGTACTCGCTCTTGCTAACCCTAGCATACAGAATGAGACGTTTGAGATACTATACGAGCCTGAGGTCCCATGGTTCAAATGTATATCACCGCTCGAACACCACCAGACCGCAGCCGACTTAGTACAGAACGCCATGACCGGAATACTTGACTCTGAGACCGGATTGATCAATATCGAAGCACGTAGCCTCGATGCCAAAAATTTCCTGGAATTCGATAACCTCCCAGACGTTACCATTCTGGCCGCAGAGCCAAGAATCATCCCGTGGCTCGTGTATGAGGCGACAAAAGCACTCGACGCCGACTTGTACAATGAGTTCAGGTATCCGGACGCCCTCCAAAACATGGACTGCTGCAAGGCAATCTGGCGGGGTATGGAAAAAGTACCAGGCTTGACTCTGGACAAGATGCTCCAAACGCTTCAGACAGTTTGGCCGCACATAAGAGAGATTGAAGGTGGTGCGGAAAAAATCCTCGAGGATATACTGGGATGCTTCGTTTCCACAAATCTTGCAGCAAACTCGGTATACCTTGGCTGTGACCGAGAGAGTGGCGATCTCCAAGGCGCCATTCAGAAGTTGGATACTATGCTTCAAGTCTATGTCAGGTCCTCCATCTACTCGTTCATTCAAGCACTGAGACTTACTAACACGTTTGATAGACTTGCATCTCAGCCATAACTCCACACGTGTTTCTTGCAGTAGACGACTCTACAAGATTCATCCTCAGGACGCTGGCTGCTGTCGGGCTCTCTGGCAAGACTTATCTCAATGGTGGCTCGTTGGTCCCCAGAAAGGCACACCAGGCTTTGAAGCATGCGGCTACTCTGCGGACATCGATAGAAAATGAAGAAGGAGAGTGGGTGCCTGATATTACGTCCTACCATCTTCAACCTGACACATGTGCTGGTGCCGTTCAACCTTTCAGTGCTCTGGTGAATCACACCTATCCAAGCAAACAACGATCGATAGGTTTCAGTTTGCCACTAACTAGCTCAGGAACTGAGCATATGCCAAATCTTATGGATGAGCCAATTCCCGAAGCGAAGCCCTTCGAAGTCCCGCCATCTTTCGGTATCGACTATCCAATGAAACCAATCACTGTGAAACTATCCGCTGTAACGGAATCACAAGCACTGATTGAGCTAGGAGATTCGACTTCAATGCAGCCCAAGGGATCCTCGTTCGCCGTCTCCCAAAGAGAAGAAAATTTGATGATGATTGAAGATGCGCTTCAATCAAACAATTCTGCTCGTCCAGACTTAACACAGTTAAGGATCCAGAACGCCCATGTGCCAGAGGTAGCGTGCGACCTTGAGGATCAAATGCAGAAGTTGGCCAACATTCTGAAGTTGGCGCATGGCTATGCTACACTTGAACTAAGACTAGGGCGAATATGCATTCACGGGATCGATTCTCAACTCTTGGAGAGAAAACCATGCCTCTCTCTCGACCTCGAGCAGACATTAGAAACTCTGGACAAGGTGAAAATTGCGTTCTCATCGGTTCTTTCAACTAGTGGGAGCGACGCAGATTCACTCTCACAAACAAGTTTCTGCGGGGAGGCTCGCTGGAAGCTTGCTGCTACCAAGACACTTTACGTTTTCCAATGTACAGTTGAAAACACGGCTTTTGACGTCGAGATCAACGCCACCAGCTTCGACTTAGAGTGCAAACTTCCGGAGGAAGAACTCGCAGGCCTATGGCTCCATTGTCCACGTCAGGCCTGGGATATGAAAGCTGCTGCATCCCGCTGCCAAAACCTCGATATGCTACCGGGATATGAACAGCATATGGAACTTGCAAACTTATTATGGGAGTCCCTATGCGTCGCGTGAGTAGCCCTACCGTTAGCTGCAGGCCCAGAGCAATGCTGACGAGTTAGAACCGACGATGCGGGCGAGTTAACCTTACAACTTATTGAGAAGGCACATCATGATGACGAATCTAGCATCGAAAATGCAGCCATCG
The DNA here is from genome assembly GCA_020881915.1 of Paramyrothecium sp. XJ0827. Classification (NCBI taxonomy): domain Eukaryota; kingdom Fungi; phylum Ascomycota; class Sordariomycetes; order Hypocreales; family Stachybotryaceae; genus Paramyrothecium; species Paramyrothecium sp. XJ0827. The sequence goes on along the minus strand of JAJFPB010000001.1, from coordinate 4,540,662 downwards.
AGCATGCTGTTGTCAAACAAATTGCCCAGTATACTGATTTTCCCACCGGCGAAACCATGCTCAGAATCACTCGGCACCAGGATTTGGAGCGAATGCCCACCACGTCTCCAGGTGTGGTCTCTTTCAAAACTAGAGACAACCGCATGAAAACCAAAACAACGGTTTCCGGCAACCCAACGCAATGGTTTGAGGCGAGCATTTCTTCTATTCACCTCGAAGAACTTCTGTCTTCAAATAAGGATCTCCAACCAGGGGAGGTGGCAATGTGGAGCTCGGACAAAATGCAGAGGGAGGGCGTGTTTCGGTCCGTCTGCAAGACAGCTATCGAGATAATTTCCCAGGTTGATGCCATTGGCCAAGGAAATGACAATGGGCTCGGGAAAGGGGGGAAGAAAGACTCCGCGACAAATGTTATTGGGCTGCATCCGCCAAACAGGGAGAGTAGCGTGGTTTTGGGCGAAGTCGAAGATTTCTGGTGAGAGGAATCGTATCTCCTCCTCTTCCAGGAGCATATTCAAATGCTCGCACCTGAGGTACTAAAGTGCCGACACGGTGTCATATGACGACACGTTTCAACCACAGTCACTGTATTGCTATGAAGAACGCAAAACCTGATTGATGGTGGGAAACTTATAGCATAACGAGAAACAGAGATCAACGGGATATGGGAGTTCAAAGGAAATGCACCCAGGCGTTCATTCGAAATCATGAACGACCCCGGCATCACATACAAAGACTAGCTATGCTCAAAAATATACTTAATGCAGGTTCTTTATTTATTACAAGACTTCTGAACATGACCGTGTGGCGTAATGTAGAAATTGACATTCAAGATTACCAGGGGACCGCACGCAGTACCGCAGCGCAGTGATGAGAACATTCCTCCGCATTTTCCTCTACTGTAACCCACACATTGCAACAAGATCGTGTCTGTGAAAGAAAGACCGTAGTCGTTTCCCGTAGACATCTAAACGCCGGTGTTAGGCAAGGACAAGGAATTCTGGGCGGCGAGGACTTACACATGGGGATACTCAAGAGACAGATAACCACTTGGACTGAAGCCACCACTACAATGGTTTCCTTGATCCCTCCCGCAATGAGCCAATCAAACGCGAAGAAGGTAAGGATGAAGCTCAAGATGTTCTTGAAGATGATCATCAGTGTCAGTCCCTCAACGGCAAGATCTCGGTAAGCATCGACGATGTACAGGGAGCTGACAACTGCCGAGATGATGGTGCTGGCGACTGTGAGCGCAAAGAAGGTGATGGGAACCTGGTGACAACATCCGTTAGTTCGTTTGAAGCGCGCGTGGAGGAGCATCACTCACGTAGAATGAGTAGCGGCCAGCACCGACTTCGCCTGCTGTGAGGGCGAATCCGTATAAGCCGATACCACCAATGACAAGGTTCCAAACGGACAGGACAAGAATTCGAAATTCCGGCTCATAGATGCCCTTATTCAGCCTTGTCATGTACTTGATACTGGAATCCGAACATGCTCCCGCGATGATGAATCCCACTATGGATCCCAGGAAGGGCGCCGCATAGGTGTAGCCGCTCTTCACTTCGCCCCAGAAGTAGGGGCTTCCGATGAAAAGAGCTAGCGTCATGTTAAAAAGAGCTGATGCAGGAGATTTTTGGGTACTCACCAGCATTGACAACGGCGAGAAGCACAGTCCAAGCTATCATGGTCCCCTGCGTTAAGCAACCCCATATAAACGCCGGATTCGCCAGAAGAGGAAACGGGCGTAGCAGGAGCACCCAATACCTATCATTAGTCTTTCGACCGTTGAAAAGCGATAGACTCTCGACAAACGTGTGCTTGGGAGTGCCTGCATGGCCGATGGGCTGAAGGGCGTTAGAGGACGGGAACAAAACGAATCCCTTTTGTGGTTGAGGCTCGTCATTCTGGTTCGTCGTAGAGTTGGGCATTGCGTTCTTGGATAGTGTGCTGAGCTCGATGGAAGCATTGATATCAGTGTTCAGCGCATCGTCACGCCGGTACGCCGTTTCAGGACAGAACAGGAAGATGACTGGCAATGTTACTCCGGCAAATATGGCGACGAACCAGAAAGTCCAGGCGAAGGAGAGTTCGGCAGTGATTTTGCCAACAACAATGGGAGAGAAGAAGGCGCCGCCAAACACGGCCAAGTTTGCAAAGGCCATGCGGACGCCACGCTGGTGAACGAAGTACAAGTCACCGACAGCAGCGTTTAGCAAGCTTTCGTAAGGGGCCGTGCCAACGCCTTGCACAACCCTAGCCGCAAGGAGGCTGCCATAGCTGGTGCCAACAGAGCCACCCCAAGCACTTGAGGCGATCACGAGGACCAGTCCCAAGAGGAACGAGTGCCTCTTGCCCCAGATGCGAGCGGAGGGAACGAAGAAGATGGCAGCCGCCCCGGCCCCCAGCAGGTAGTAGCCGGTGAGCAGTGCGACCTCGGTGAAATCCTTGGAGAACAAGCGAACAATGGTGACGGTGTTGGCGGCCAGGATAGAGCCCAGAGCGGTGGCGAGGACGGCGGCGAAGGAGAGGGCGAAGGTGATGAGGTCGCGGCGCCATAAGGGCCAGTTCAGGGGATCATTTGGGTCGTCGGAGGGCTGAGGCACCAGAATGATTGTGCCGGTCGCGTCACGCTTCAAAGCGGCATGGAGGTTCGCGCTCTGCTGGAGGCCAGTGTTCTCATCGCTCTGGACATCGTCGAAATACCGGGTTGTGCCTGGGAGGCTGTCAGTATGCTCTCTGGATGGGTCTGGCGCCCGCCAAGGGAGCATCGGCTCCGCAGAGGGTGCGATTGCGTACCAGGGACGTGCTCCAAGTGGCCCCGGGGTTCCAGCACGCCCAGACCCATGTCGCTGCTGAGCGGGCCGCCGACCAAAACCCACGCGCAGAAAGGCTACGTTATGCTTGGCTCGTTGGTCGGGTCTCGTCTGATCTTGCAGGCAGGCGGGCGCGCGGGCGGGTTATCGAAGAAGAGGTGTGTGGTGTGCCAGAGTTGCCAAGGACGGGAGTTTTGGGACGACGCGAGCAAACGAGGGTCCCGGGGCCGGTAATTGCGGTTGGTACCTTGGGTCTGAATCTTGGCAAGGCAAGGTAAGGAAAGTTTCAAGGTAGCTTTCCGCACGTCCCGCGCCCGAAGAAGTACGGTTTAGCGTGGTGAGACATCATCCCGAGAAGGGACCAGCCCGAAGGTAGGTAAGGTGAGAATCGAAAAGCAAGTCCAGAGACCAGGGTGCCTGTAGATCCCCCAGAAGGGAAGCATTGGCGCCCCGGGGCCTCAACTTTGGCGGGACCCAACGCCTGGGGAAGAATCTGCCCCAGCGCCTGCCATCCCAAGCAAGGGAACTAAGGTAGGGTACGGCAGTCTGTACTCTGTACGGTAATGTGTTCTACCTACAGGCATCTCTGTAATGCGTCAAGATAAGGCAAGGTCAGGGAAGGAAGGGACCATCCCTCGGGTATTGGCCGACGGACAAGTAGCAGAGCAGCAGGAACTGAAGGCTGATTCGTAAAGCCTTTGCATTGCCTAATTGCGCATTTTGCAATGCTGCATTATCGTCATCGTCGTAACGTGCCTTGATCAAGTTGGTCCTATCATCCTGATATTTACTTCAACAACGCAGACTCCACGATACTTGATTGAGCTTCACGAATATCTTCTGCAAAGCCTTCCGCTGTCTGACCCATGGACATGACGAAGCATCTTACCAAAAGCACTTCTCACTTGTCTCGAGGAGGCAACCAATTCATCCACCACTTGAACGGCTGGCACATATCACAAACCAACGCCAAGCATCACAGTCTCAAAGCTTTGCCGCCTTGGAAAGTGCCATCACACCCATTGCCTCTTCTGGACGACGGCAACGAGCATCACAGAGGATCCGACCCTCGTTCATGGCAACTGAAGGACTCTCACCGCAACAGCCTCCAAGAGCTGTCACACAAAAGCAAGTTTCGTCGGGCCTTCTCTTGACAGGCTCAAGCATCCGCCTTTCTTCACCTGTCAGGCGGATGGGCGCAGCCTTGGCCTAGGGCTTTCGGCATTGGTGCCACGGGAAATGCCTGTATTGTCTATCATCTATGCACCATTGATCTCTGGCTCTCGGCCCCCGGCCCCAGGCACGACCGTCTGGTGGCGGCCGCTCGACAAACACCACAGCACATGGGACGATATGCTAAGGTCTAGACCGTGCGATACGTTTCCAAGCCTCTGCCGCTGCAGGACCTTATTGTCCGGCCAAGTCCTCTGGGAAACAGGAGGCCATCGATGCTCTACCAACGAGGTTGCTGAGGGCCCACACGATGCCACGAGAACACCACTAAGCGCGATGGATCATATGTTTACCGCACGCAACAAGGGCTAGCGTCATCCCTCCTAGTTTAAGTGGCCAGCCCAAAGGTGCCTTCGGGGACAGGGGTTGCTGCCGTTTCAATGTTGATCACTTCGCGGCTGAGACTTTACAGACCCGGTTCGTTACCCTCACCTGTCTCGGCAACGAGGATGGATGGGTGGCGCGGCCCTGGTTGCAGATGTCATGATTTGAGTTCATCGTAGTGCCGGTTACCTGCTCGAGCGGCCATTGTGTGAAGACAGAGAAGGAAAGGGAAGAAAAAGGACGGAAAAAAAAGAGGAAGATGATTGTTGTGCTGTTGTTCACCAGCAATGTGATATCTTTTCTGATCTTGCTTTGTTCTTCTTCCTCGCGCTCAGACCAAACGTGGGTGAGCATACATTGCTGCAAAATGAACAGACAAACCCTCTGGGAGGGCTTGCCGTCACAAGCGTCGATCAACAACCCACAATCTCTTCACTTCCAACTTTTCATCCGATAATCGCTAGCATCTTTGCTTTTTGGGTAGGTCTTACTGTCTTCCCTTTTTAGCCGCCTGCTTTTTTTGTTTTGTTTTGCCATTTCTGTCTCGACGGCATTGACAAAGAGCGTCGCATTGGTTGGCGCATCCGAAATTCATCGGTCTGCTCGAAGTCCCAGGGACAAAATGATCGCCGCAGTAGTTATCGAGGCGATCCGATTGTGCGTTCGGTTGCCTCGGTCCTTCGGCCTAAGTCTTCCCAGCAGGGAGGGAAGATCAGAAATGCGAGAGAAAAGAAGAACAAAACTAAAGGACAAAAAGACCACCACATTGTTGAGCGCGGGTTCGATTATTCATCGTATGAAACCGAGCAAGAATGATCAGACCTGAACCTTTTGCTCTTGGACAGGGTTTATAATCCTGTCTTAGACTGTCAATTCTCTATTCCTATGTGGTAGCATTTGCAGGCGCCTTGCAAGCTGGAAAAATCCGACTGGCTCATAAAAAGACCAACCCCCCCTTGTCGGTTCGGACGACCCCTCCGTCTCCCCGACTCTTTCATTCGAAAGATCAATTATCATAGACACCAGCTCGTCATGAAAGTTAGGTCCGTTCTGAGACAAACATCCACAAACCCTCAAGGCCTCAAGTCCTTCCTGCGGGCCCGCTGGGCCTTCAGTGCTTAATCCCTTTCTTTGCTCACCATCTGGCCAAGTGCCGACATCTTCGACCGCAGACTCCGGATTGGATGTTCTTCGGGGAAGCCTTTCCCATTTTACTGCCTCAGTGTCCTTCCATGGACCGCTCACAGCTCCTTTAAGTAGAACGCTGTGTCTGAATGGCTTATTAGAGCCCCTTTCATATTCAGACATCAGCCTTGTTTATCTCCTCTTTTTTTTTGTTTTGTGTATGTTTCGGTTGATGATGGACTCATCAGAACACCACCACTCCAGCCGAAGTCCCCCTGAGCCAGGACTGTTCATGAGCCGCAAGGAACGAGGTGCCATAGCAGCACAGGTAAGCGAACGGGGCTTGCGAAGCCACATACATGTCATGTATGACGGCCTAGCGTTTCGTCCCACAGAACATGCTCCAGATTCCTCTCCGTACAAGCAGATGGCTAACCTTTGCCTGTTAACTTAATAAAGGCTTGTGAAACCTGTCGCAACCGGAAGCAGAAATGCTCTGAAGGGCGGCCGAAGTGCAGCAGCTGTGAGAAGCTCCGAACTCCTTGCGTGTACAGAAGCCCGCCGGTTACGAAGTGAGTCACGAACTTCTCCATTTATTCTCTTCCACTTGGGCATGCGGTGCTACCGCCAAGTCAAGGCAATAACATTATCTTTATCCACCTCCAGCCCATCCTTGGCATTTTGATCATAACCATACTCGCCCCACAACTCTATGCGCAATCTCATTTTCTCTTGCATTGACACAATACTTTATTTATTGATCACTTTGGCAATAGGAAGGACAGAACGTTGCTGAATATTCTTGAGCGGCTGAAAAGCGTCGAGACTAAGATCGATGGCCTTGCGGCTAGGGATGACGCAAATATTTACCCTGCCGCAGCGACAGTTCTCAGCGATGCTGACCTGGGATCTCTACCGACGTCCACCTCGGCAACAAGCCCCACGAATAGTGTTGTCGGTAGCTTGTATCGCTATGCCTCCTCCGTTGATCAAATGATGGACTGGCCGGTTATCCGTCAGCTCATAGAAAGTCTTGATATTTCTGCGAGCCTGAATGGAATAAACATGCGACGAGGCATCCAAGACTCCGCCAAACGGCTTCCGTCGGACTGCGTTCGGGGCGTTGGCGCCGCTTCACACGAGGGGCTCAGCGTGACTTTGTCGTATGCAGATGTTCAATCTAGCCTTGACCCCGGCGGGACGGCCATTCGTTGGGATACCATTCAAAGACTGAGCAAAGCCTTCTTTGAAACGTACAATGTATTGCATCCCATCCTTGATCGAGAGGTCTTCAATGCACCTCTGCATGCCGTGGTCAATTGTGGCTTTGGAGACGACATATCTTCGGTCATAGTTCTTCTAGTCCTCGCTCTCGGAGAAGTTTCTTTGGCCATTTCCACAGGAATTCCTCTCTTAATCGACAAAGACCACCCACCTGGTTTCAACGGCTTCACCATTGACAGACCGCCAGGCCTGGCATACTTCAATGAAGCACGAAAGAGGATGGGGTTCGTCCTTACGGACATTAGTTTGGAGAACGTTCAGATGTTTTCGCTGGCTGCCCTGTTTTATGACAGCTGTGGGCGATTCATGGTGAGGATTATCGCGAGTGAATAATTCAGATTACTTTGGCTTACAGGAAACAGGAATGTAAAAGGCTCTCTACCAGTGCCTCTCACGCGTGCCAAGCACTCATCACTAGGTACAAACTGTTTCCTAGGCGTGAATGCCTGCTCCTGACACATCCCATGATGCTGATTCCGGAACAGTAAACCACACGAACTGCACGGACCACAAGCGAATCTCATCCGTCGCAATTTCTGGCATTGCTCCATCGTGGAACTGTACGTTACCTCTTGGTTCTGGTCTTCAGTCAGCCAATTGACAAGGGAGCAGGTTCTTGCGCATGGAATTCGGGCTTCCTTCAACAGGCCTGGATCAACTCAATGAGACTGTTGGGCTGCCAGATTTGGGATCACCTGATCCCAGCGAGCAATTTGTGGGGAACCAAACGACATCTTTCCGCAGTCACTTCGCATCAGAGGTCGTGCTACATCAGCTCTGTGCAAGTTTCCACTCGAGTCTAACTTCGGCCTTTGTGTCAGAGCCGGTTCCATCGAGTCCAGCGGACGGTCCTACATCCTATGCAATTTGCAAACAACTCACGGCACAGTTGGAACACTGGCGTGTAACGCTTCCTGAGTATCTGCAATGGCAAGATGAACAGCCAGCCCTGCTCACCGATCAGAGCTCATTTGCCTTGTTCACAATGGGCGTGAACAGCCAATCAGCTACCTACCCCAGCGTAGCAGATGTTCAGCTGGCACTTTTCCGGACCCAATACTATTTCAACAAGTATCTCATCCATCGGCCGTCCATTTTCAAGGTTCTGCATTATCCCGGCACTGCTACAAGGGAGGACGCTGAGGCTGCGGCGAAATGTTTGACTTCGTGTCTCAAGTGGCCGATAACCGTATCGCCACCGAGTTTAAACAAGCGTCTGCTCCCCCTTACGGCTGTCTGGTCCAAGAATATATTTGGTGTCCTTGTACTGCTGCATCTTTCCCGACAACATCCAGTCCTGGCACGCATTAGAGCTACATTTTGCGGGCAACAATTCGAGTTCGACGCAACAGACACGCTTGACCTCTACATTGATTGGCTGCGGGACATGAGAAAGACGGATGCCGTGGCCGAACGATACTGGCTTGTCGTTAAGGATCTGTTCAATTTGGAAATGTAAAATGATGGTAGACTAGCTTGAACAATGGTTCGGAGATCTGTTAAGCGAACTGAGCCAACTGAGCGCCGGAGAGACCAGAGGTCTACTTTCACATTGCACCTTATCTCCAATGCTAGAGTAGTTGCGACTTCGCCGTCTGGAGTGAAAGTCGAGCAATATTATTGCCGGCCCCGGCTCCGGAGAATGCGGGTCGGTTGGGCCGACAACCGTCCAGTCATCCGGAGATGCAACCGCGGCCTCCACTTAGAATGCGCCAATTACGTTCAGGAATCGTCAACGGTAGATGGAAATGTGCCGTCCGATCCGGTATCAATCCCCAATCAAAGATAGTTTTGGGGCAGCAGAGAGCTTGTTCTGGGATGTTCAGCCTATCACATTGATCTCATGCACTCCAATCATGGTTCCGGGTGGGGAGACGGGATGGATCCAAGTTGACTTATCCTGGCTGGGTTCAATAGATGACAAGCTCATATGAGCAAGTGTGCACATATCAAAGCGAGAGATGCCAGTCGGTCTGCTTCTTGTTTTGGCTTGACAATCTCTCAAGCTGCAACTCGACCATCCGTCGTAACACACATTCCAGGTTCGAACGGCCGACGACTCCCATCATGCGGTCTGCCATGCTGTCTTCGGCGATCATCGCCTCGCTGCTTCCCTTGGCCTGCCAGGCTGAGGAGGTCCTTGGTGTTTACATCTTCCACCGCCACGGAGACCGGACAGCAAAGGCTTACAAGCCGGTCAAGATGACCGCCTTGGGCGCGATGGAGGTGGAGCAATCAGGAGCCTTCTTCCGCCGCCGTTACCTCGACAGCGATGCGGGTGCTCGCATCTCCGCCGTGAGCGCAGAAACGGCGGTGGCCTCCGAGCTGGCTGTCACGGCTCCCGTCGACCCCGTCTTGCACGACTCGGCCCTTGCCTTCCTGCAAGGCCTGTACCCTCCTACCGGTGAGGAGGAGACACTCGCGAACGGCACCCGCGTCGAGGCCCCCCTGAACGGCTATCAATACATCCCCGTGGCCGCCGTTGACGATGCCGCCACTGCGGAGAAGGCAGAGAGCAACGCATGGCTGCAGGGCAACAGCGGCTGTGGAAACGCAGAAGTGAGCTCCAACGGCTACTTTAGGTCTGATGAGTACCGCAACACGTATGACGAGTCGCTGGGGTTTTACCAAGACTTGCTGCCTGTCGTCGACGGCACCTTCTCCAAGGATCAGGCCAATTTCAAGAATGGCTACTCGAGTATGAGCCCCCTACACATAAGCCTCATCGAATGCAGAGCTAACATACCTGACACACTCAGTCTTCGATTTCGTCCACGTGGCCACTATCCACAACTCCTCTATCCCGTCCGAGGACCTCCTCACGAACTCCACCCTCGACAGGCTTTACGACTTGGCTTCGACCCATGAATGGAACCTGGCGTTCAACAAGAGCGAGCCCATCCGCGCCATTGCCGGCTCCGTGCTAGCGGGGCAGGTCGTGGACGCTCTTGAGGCCGTGGTGGAGAAGAAGTCGGGCGCGACCCCGTTCAACATCCAGTTCGGAGCCTACGGCACCTTCATGGCCTTCTTCGGACTGGCCCAGCTTCCCGCTGCGAGCCCAGACTTCTACGGCATCTGCGACTACGCCTCGTCCATGGCCTTCGAGCTGGTCACCAACGCCACCGACCCCAAGCCGGAGGACGTCAGCGTTCGGTTCCACTTCGCCAACGGCACGGCCAACGACGGCACGTTCAACCCGTTCCCGCTCTTCGGGCAGCAGGAGACGACGCTCAGCTGGGCCGACTTCAAGTCCGGCATGGGCGACTTCGCCATCAAGGACAGCAAGCACTGGTGCGAGGTCTGCGGCAACACGGACGGTCAGTGTGCGAGCGACTCCGCCAGCGGCGACGACGCAGGCGCTTCGTCCCAGTCGCCTAACGGCGGCGGCGGCATCTCCAAGCCCGTCGCGGGCGTCATCAGCGCTCTGGTGACCCTCGTCGTCGTTCTCGGCCTCGAGGCTGCCGTGATGCTGCTGGGTGGTTTCCGGCTGGTGAAGAAGTCCTCTCTGACCAAGGTGCAAGAGACAGTGCCTGCGGAGAAGCTCTAAGGTCACTGCACCTGCGTGTGCATCAGCCCGTGGAGAGCAAGGATTTTGTTCTTTTGTAACACGAGATATGAAATAATGGCCCGGTCTGTGATGGTTCATGAAAACACTAATTTTCACGTCCCTGTTGTTTGCGAATTCCTCGAAGCCAAGGCAAAACAGTGGCGCAAGCTTGAGCAATTGCGTTCGTGTAACACGAAATCTGGTTTTGTTGAGGATGATGCCAGAGACAGCGTTGAAACAAATATCATGAAAGTATCCGCGCCCTGAGTTGTCGAACTCGCAAAGTCTTGCTGGTGACTGTGAAAGATGCAAATCGTTGTATAGTTCTCTACATTTCCCGCTAATAAACATATGTGCGACTGTTCGTCAAAACATTAGGTCAATGCCAAGGTCAGCTGGTATGCGTCTCTTCGCCATAGGTCCGTCATTAATGAACTACTGGTTCCTGTCCTGCCTCGTTCCAATCCGAGCGGACCACCGGCTTCCAGAAGTCTATAGCTTGGCCTTCTTTTCCTTCCTTGGGTCCTTGAGATTCTTGGAAATATCTCCTGAGAGGAGATATTGGGGGTACGAGGCACTTTTAGCATCCAGCCCAATGCTCATGGCAGCTTGCCGTCTCCAAGAGCCACCATCGACAACCAGGGTGTGTCCATTGACGTATGCGCCGGCATCGCTCAGGATGTAGACCGTTGCATCAGCAATATCCTTGACGGTGCCGTAGCGACCAGACGGGACGCCGCGAATCATTTCCGCTTGCTCCTCGGAGTTGGAGGTACTCAAGCGCGCCATTCCCTCCGTCTCGGCGATGGGGCCTGGCGCAATGGCGTTGCTCTGCACGCCGCGGGGACCGTATTCCAACGCGACAGAGGCCATCAAAGAGTCGACAGCCGACTTGGCCGCGGATACATGCGCCTGAAGAGGCTGGCCTGTGTAGTGGAAGGTCGCGGACACGTAGATGATACGCGCATCCGAGCTCTTCAGAAGGAACGGTAAAGTCGCCTTCAGAGTGTTGAAGGTGCTGCAAGGGGTTAGTTGAATAGGCAGTGGTTCTCGCATAAAGGATGGCCTACCCAATCACATCAATATCTATTACCGTTTTGAATGCGTTGGCGGACATTTGCTCAATGCCTGCAATGAAGTTGCCTGCAGCTCCAGCTCTAGGGGAAGAGGTCAGTCTCCAGATCAAGCCGGTGAATCATATTACCGCCTCACATGACAAAATCAATGCCGCCAAGCTCATTTGCGCATCTCTCAGCTGCAGCTTGAAGGTCTTCGACCCTGCGGACATCACAGCCACCGATGCCGATGACTTTGGCGCCTGGGCGGACGGTCTCGATGTCCTTGGCAACGGCTTCCGTCTTCTCAGCATTGCGGCCCAGGATGCAGGCATTTGCGCCGAGTCGAACGAGGGCTCTCGTCTGCATGGAACAGATTGTCCCGGCACCACCAGTCACGAAGACCACGCGATCCTCTAGGGGATCGAAGACGGGTTAGTCATGGTGGTGTGAGACTGTGCACTCCCAGGAGAGGGTTCAACGCACTGAACAAACCATCGCGCCACACGGGGCTGAGATACTTGGACTCGGGAACCGGCATGTTTATTGAGTTACTGGTGATGAAGTCGGTTGGTTGATATTGGAGCTGGACGAACTTTGATGCTCCGTCGTGAAGAGCATCGGCGAACAAGCAACGCGGTTAAGCTAAAGTACGAGCATTGAGCCTCGGCTCAAGCGGGGCCCGAAATTCTGGGGTACAGTCGTACCGGGATTCCCAGACCCATGCACACGGTAAGTTGCGATAACGTTTATCTCACGTGCCTAGTCAACGTCACTCGTGTTGTTCAAAACTTCAGGTACGGCAGCATCTAGACTATTGCATGTCTGTGTATACGACCATCAACAATGCTCAGAAAAAGTTTTCCCCTTCAAAGGAGCAGAGCACAACCCGAACCTCGGCATGGCTTGAGTCGGGGCCAAAGCCGTCGAAGCACTCGGCGAGACTTCCGTGTTGCGTTCGTGAGTGTGCAGCACGGGCTCGGACTTCTTCCTGGCCAACGACCGTCTCCGACTCGTTGAGCTGAGCAACACGCAACACGCAACGCTCTCAAAATCTTCGCGTTCGAATAGACCGAGAGGTGCAGAGCACCACACCACCTTCACCGAAAGTCCACAGCCACGTGCCGGCGGGTCCGGAACTACTTAGGGAAGATGGGCACAGCCACGACATCCTCGTGGGAACGTCAGACGTAACTGAGTCCTCCCAAGGAACGGCATCTGCCGCACGTGCACCTCTGCCACCCTCTCGCCCTCGGAGGACTAATTAAGTCGTAACGGCGCGTCCGCGTATTGGAGCATAAATTTTCCACCCCCTTCACGGAGTTCATGGGACTAGCTTCGCACCAGACCACTCGGTCGACCTCACTATGAATGTAGAGGACGCTTATTCAACCTTACCAAATCCACCCTGGGCACATCGGCGAATCGCGCCTGGCGCTAAAAGGTGAGGATCCCCATGGCTATCGGCAGCTCTCAGCTCATGAAGCGCGGATTGCCCGAGGGCTACCCCTACACTACCGGAGCAGGGCCCGGCTCCTAGGGTGCCACGTACCATTGTGGTTCTCAAATAAACGCGTGTGCGAATGAGACATGCTTTCTGAGACAGAGAGACTACCGCCCCACGGTGACGAGGCGACGCTTACCTCGAAGCATGTGTGCTAGCAGATTTGAGTTTGGCCCTTGCGGCGGGCCTGAGCCATTTACGGCTCTTGAAGCTCCCTCTCCTGGCGTGATGTGAACTTTGCACCAGGATTCGGTGGAGCCAACGAAAGGGAAAACCAGCCCGTGGCCGCCCTTCCGGTAACGATCGTCAGGACGGGTGTGATGTTCCAGGGCGATTTCGCCATCGTTGCGTACTTCATATCAAGCTCTCACCACGCTCCGATCAGCTCCTGATCAACGTGCGGGTCATTCAGATGGGGAGGGAAAATTTTGTTCTTCGTCATTGCACTTACACAGCACTCGGGATGTCACTTTGCCGCGCTTAATGGTGACGCCAAGAGACCCCTACTTCGGTCCCAACGAGGCATTGTTCTACCGAACCACGCTTGAACTAGTGCCCCCGTTCAATTGCCGTACCCAGCCTAACATATTCGATGAATGTGAACAGTTTTTTCTTCTTCTTTAAACACACGTGGGCGTTGGCGCAAACTTTGGCTCGGCCTTCGGGCCTCTTATCTTGTCCCCTCTGCGTACTTGTATGGGGAATCCCAAAGTTCCCCAGTTGGCGTGAGGCATCCGCCACGCTATAAGGCAGAACAGAATGGTGGCGGGTGAGGTATCCGAACCGTGAAAGATGGCATCCCAACGGTGTGATACCCGCGACGCCGGAGACTGAAGCGGTTTGGAACCATCACGCCCGCCTCATTGGCGTAACATGTCCCTCCGGGCCGCAAGCCGGGCCTTGAAATTGTCAAAAACTTGGGAACCAGGCAGCACATAGGCGGTGGCACATGTCTGTGACTTCGTCGAAAGGAGCCAATTGTTCAAAAGGCATTTGTCTCTTCAACTGGCGTGCGCCAAGACACAGCAACAACGTTGATTATGAATTAGGAATCTCCGCTAGCACAAATCGTAGTTTCAGCTATTCTCACACCCATTCCGCAGCATTTGGCTGACCTTCCGCTCCTCGCCGCGATTTCAACCCTCTTATACCGTCTTCGAAGGAAAAAAGAAAAGGGGACGATCCTCAAGATCGATGAAAAAAATAGCTGCAAGCGAATACTGTAGTTTGTGTTTCCCGCTCCCAGTACCGGCCGTAGCCACCGCTGCACGCTTTTCCTGTATCCACCAATTCCATTCCATGCCTATTAAGCAAAATAGGCACAATCGGCAGGCCAACCTTGAGTCCTCCGAAAAGTGTTGTTCAATGAAAAGGATTTCTGAGCGCCCGCTGTTGCAAGTACTTCGCTTGATTCGCCGTAAAAGAGAATTGGGTATCGATATTATGAGAAGTGTGTTCGTTGAAAAAGCCCGGCTACGAGTTGGCGGGACGAAGTTATGCTCCCACGAGCACAGGCGTATCCAAAATTCGGCAAAGGGTTTAAAAGTGTGATCGCTCGAGAATCTGGAAGCGCATCACCCGCAGCACAGAGGACAGGTCTCCGGCAGTACGATGTAGCGTTCGTGGGGACTCTTCGGGCACGCCCTCTTCTTGCTTCCGTCCGTCGACATTTTGAAGAAGTGTACGCCTGGGTCGCGACAGGAGCTGTAGATGTAATAGTTCTTCACGAAATCACACATGATTGAGGATTTTCGTGTTGCTGCTGCAGCCGATCATGAGCAAAAAGCATTTCGAGATGCTCTGGCGGAAGTCATTGACTTACAAATTTGGAGGACAAAGACTACTCTCAAGTATGACTTTAACAGTTCGTCGATCGAGGCCCCGGCGTAATCGGAGACGAACGAGGCTCTTGCGCGGTTGTGTCAGGCTTAGCAAACTGGAGGTATGTGCTTCTTATAATGAAACTCGAGCAGCCAAGCGGGAGCAGCCGATATATGGGTAACGGCTTTAGCGCCCGAAGTACGTGTGTGGGTGTGTTTGAAGGGGAGGGGGGGGGGGAGGGGTGGTGCTGGTGGACTGGAAATCTGAGCAGAAACTTTGAATGAGCCCACTTAGCCTCGGGACTCGCTACTCGAAAAAGACACCCCCGTGGGATGGCAACGTCTTTGTGCGAAAGAGATGGTGTCCAGGTTGGGTGGGAGCGATGTAAGAAAGAAGACCAGGAGGTTGTCGGACCGGTGATGCAAAGTCTGGATGTGAGCTTTTGAACGTGGAGGAAGCCGAGGTATAAGTAGGCAGGCAGATTTAGTTTGGCGACCAGGGCTATTTCGGAGTCATGATGGAGGAAATAAACCTGGATAAGACAACAAGTTGGGGTTGAGACTGTCGCTTTGGCATGTGTCTAAGACCACTGGGCGGCGAGGTGGAAGTCTCCTTCGTATGGGAGCCAGAGACCGGGGAACCAGGAAATGGGGGCCATATGCAGGAAGGACGCCCAGAAGGACCAAAGAGGTGCCAAAACAAAGGAGAATTGGGGGAGATGGAGAGCGAGGGGAGAAAGAAGAAAGGCCCGTCTAGGTCTAGGACCGGGTCTGAGTCCACGTCCCGGGGGTCCAACACGTCCTTGCTCCGGGCGCCGGGCCCTGTCTCTACTCGGTCCACCTGCAAGCAAGTTGGATCTGTGACAGACAGATTAAAATCGGCCGGGCTTCCGTCACAGGAGCAACTGGCCCGCATGAAGCTTGTCTGATGTTCCATTGACACATGTTGTGATGCAGACTAGAGAAGCGTCTACTTTGTCGACGGGTGCTACCTCTCGGGTGACCCAAGGTGTGACCGGGACTCCCCGGACTGCCTCACCTTTCCGCCACTCGCCTTGTAGATGTCAAGGAGAAGGAACTGGGCTTAAGGAAAGTGGAGGGGCAAGAGAATTTGGTGGGGGTGGTAACAGCTTGTGAACCAAGGGGAGTCACAGGAGGACCAGGGCTTCCGAGTGCGCCTCATTCGATGCATAACAGCAGCCTGCTATACCATACAGATTATGTCTCGCTGACAACAAGAGTGGACGCCTCCCAGAGGCGAACTGGGCTGAGGGCTCAATGCCGGAGATGGATGGAGAAGCGGGATCGGGTGGGGGGGGCGGGCGGATGGGATGGAGGATTGGGTTGTTGATTGGCAGGTTAGTCAGGTTCGCCGGGTTCGTTCGGATAGCTGGTGGAGGATGAGAAGAAGCAATCAAGCGTTGCGTACAGCGGGCGGAGGTGCGAGCGTCAAACATGGGCGAGGGCCCAGCGCAAGGACGTCCGCCCGGGCGGAAGTGCCACACAGACGCGGGTCGGGTCAATGCCCTTCAGGACTCGAAAGGCATTTGCCGTGCGCAGTCGTCTTAATCTTGTTTCCCGGGGAGGAAGAGGAGACAAACCAACAGACACCTTGGGGTTCACGCCGTGCTGTGTGTGCGGAAGAGTACGAGCAAACCGGGGAGCATGTTCGGGGCTTTTCCGACCAGGTTGCATCGCGGACATGCAGGTGTTGCATGGTGCCTGGCGCATGGTGCTGCTGCTCAAACCCGTCACACAAGGGGGCCATGTAAGTCGCGAAACTGCATTCCCGGTGCTGCCAGAGAACCGCACGCCCATCATCGTCATCGCCATCGCCATCACCATTACCATCACCATCACAAGCCCGTCGCTAACCCATCCACGTCTGATGCGCTAAGATGGAGCGAGAACTGCCGTGCGACTACCAATCGAGTGTCTCAGGCCATACAGCCAAATTTGGTTCTTGTTGCTCGGATGGAGGAAAAAGGAAAAAGGAAAAGGAAAAAAAAAATCTCCGTCGGTTACTTCCAGACGGTCTGGTCTCAAGTGCACAGAGAGTGCGGCACAGGTACGTGGAAGGTACCATTCTGTGGGTTTCCGTTCTTGGTGCACGCCTTGTAGACCAGATCGTCCAGGGAAGACTCCCGCCAAGCCATTTCAAAGCGCCATTGTGTCTTTTCGTCTAAATTTTTTTCTTTTCCCCCAAAGACACCTTTCACGTCTTCCCTTGCTTTCTTTGAACGTTTTTCTGCTTCTTTCTGGCTCTCCTGATTTTTCTTCGCCATCTGCCGGATCTGCTAATTTCACTTGCTCTCCGATATTTCCTTTGGTCAACCGCATGCTCGGGTACCTGATCTTTCGTCATCCTAGACAGGTCAAGACGTGCGCCCGGACCTCTCGTGCTCTCGTTTCGGTTATCTCAAGGATGATGGGAGGGCATTGCCAGATTCGGGAGCACCAGTGCTATCAGAAACCGCGGCAATGCAACTGGCACATCCACAAACGGGGCCTTTCATCCTGATTTGGGCTTTGACTGCCTAATAAAAGACCCCTGCCTGGCCAGGGTTGCTGGAGCCCGATAGCGTGAGCGGCTCTCGACCCATCACTTTCTTGGGACTGTGTCAGCCACTCGCGTACAGCTGTGTAGATCAGCCTATCCTGCAAGATTGACTGCCGCACGCATGCAATGCCTGCTGCTTAGAACCCCCATTGCCCCAGATCCGGGCACCTGGCTCCCCTTGACAAGGGGCCGCCTCCTCCAATTAGTTGGGGTTGCATTGCCGATCAGGCCCATTGACAGCTTGCCCCAAACCTCTCCTCCCGCTCAATCAGAAATCCCCGTCTTTCGCAGAGCGAATGCGATACCGAAGAGAGTGTGGACCCTATCGACACCATGCCATTGTCCTTCATCTTAACCTGAGGAGGGGCTTCAGCCCAACTTGGAATAATTCAATGTGGCTCCAGGGGAACGTTTCTCCTCATGATGATGGGGAGTGCAAATGCGGGATGTGCTCGTTGGAGCAAGTTGATCAACTTTGTACTCGAAAACAGGGATCCCGCAGCCATGGCCACGTTGTCGATGTGGCACTCTACTCTGACACAACCATGCAAAAAACTGAAAACACCACGGTTCTGCGCTGCGCTGAGTTGCGTTGCCTCACTAGTGTAAATACACATCCCATGGCAATGGTTTGCCATCACACCAATGCCAACTTGGTTACCGAAGCTGCAAAGTCACCGAGCATCCAGGCGCTTGGGGTTGCTCGCCGATCTCTCAAGCATGAGCGAGCGCACGGCCTTGCATTAGTGAACCTTCGCCGGTCCACCAGGTAACTAATATAAAGTAGTCCTGCGCCATCCCAGCTGATCTGGGCATTAACAAGCCTATTAATGCCAATAACCACTGCTTTTTCGCAGCTGGGCAGGAGCGATCCCAAAGAGATCGCGAGTCTGAGGGCGCACCATGGCGATACCCAGAAGCAAAAATAGCACATCATTCTCCGGCTATCTATTCATCATCAGTAGCAGAAGCAAAATAGAAGGCGATAGCCCCGTTGTGTCTGAGACATGCCTGCATGTGCCCCGATGCGAGGAACGCCCAGACAACTAGGCTTGTACGCAACTCGAAAGTCAATACGATAGTTGTGTGCAACAATTCATCTCCACCAAGTGTCAAACCTGGGGAACGGGCTTCCACGCCGCCGACCCCTTTCCACGTCTTCGGACACAAGGAAAATTCCAAGACAAGAGTTTCTTCGTGCATGCGCCGCCGAACCAGATGAATTAACTTGCGGTTGGACATTCTGTGTCACATGCTGCACCAACGGTCAGTCCGATGTGAGATGCCACATGCGCTGGCCAGCATGACGCAGATACGTGATGCACAGTTCGAACTCCCAAATGTATCGACCCTGCTAAGTGCACCCTTCCCGTACCTTTCCCGCATCCCGTCAGTGGACGTTGCATCATTCTCAACCATGGGTTAGGAGCGACGCCAAGTCTGATCTGTAGAACCATTCTCGCGCAGCGGATGTCAAGGTAACTCGGATTTGATTCCTCAGTTTACGGGGATTTCGGGATCAAGAAATAACAACCAGATTAAGTCTCAAAGTTGTGCAAGTGATATGTGGACGCAGCCTCGATGTTGGACATGGAGGGACTTGATGCTGGCGCATTGCACACGCACACTTCGGAACGACTCGTGTTAGAGCGATGTGGCTATTACACGGGCCTTTACGTCTCAGATGCTTCTAATATATGATAGTCAGAGGGTTCGAAACATTGTGCTTGAGTTATAATGTAACCCGATCCGCCCGGACCAAATGCCCAGCACTAGTCGCTTCTTCCGTCCGTGGCTCCGCAATTATCGATGGGGCCTCGAGTCCGTTCCCATCGGCCACCCGTCCCGAAAATGTGGCACCGCCGGGGCTGCGCCGGCCACCACCTTCACGCCGCACACAGGTTATTTGAAGGTGTCTATCTAGAAAGCAGGCTGTATTTTTCTGGTTGCGAAGCTCTCTGCTGTTGAAGTTCCCTGGCTGGGACGCTGGGACGCTGGGACGAGCAAGACTAAATGTCTCTTCACGGAATGTCGAAGAGCCGAAACTTGGCACATCAAGCAAGCCAATGACACGATGTGATGAGCGTACGCGGCCTCCTACTTTCCTAGCCATGTAGGCGGAGATTTCCGCGCTATTCTGAAGATGATTGAGGCACATCTTACAGCCTACGTAGGATAACTGACGATCCTGCATTGGGTTTCAGACACATCGACGGAGTAATCACAAATGTATGGCTGTTGCTTGCGAGACGTGCACTATCACAAAAATTTGGCCGCGCACACGCATCCGCTGCCGTCCAAGGAGTCGTGGTTTCGGCAAAGGCGTAAGGAGGTAGATACCGCCAAGCGATGATTGGCATTGTTGAAGATGAGAACCCTTATGGGCTAGGCGCAGCTCTCGTTGTACCACCGCCGGTCAGCCGAGACAGTGGAAAGACAAACAAAGACTTGCTGCGGAAGCAGGATCCGGCAGTCACCAAGGCAGGATTGCAAGTGGACGTTGCCAAAGCACAATATGGAAGTCGAATCGGGGTGTTTGGGATCAGCCCAAAATCCATGAAAACCATAGCGAAGCCAAAGAAGCATGGGACGAAAAGGAAGCGGACCAATACCAAGTGTGGCAGCAAAGGTATCTCGGTCGGTGGCTGCTACCGGTGTGGAGATGAGGTAGAGTATTGATGGCCCGGACCTACGTCGGAGAGTTCGCCATCAAACAGACAAACAAGCAAACTTGCTGATCAGCCAGAGACGGCCCCGCACCAAAAACCCTCTTGAGCAAGGACCTATCATTGTGGATCGATAAAGGTGCTGTCAAAGCTGCTCCCGCCAGCCATGACGCTCATGCAAGAGGACTCTAATTTCCTGCCTTCAGCCCGCGGGCAAGCTGGCAATGTGGCCCTTGAGTTCTGTTTCGTTCTGTCGGGGCCTGTAGATCAGGGCTCCTTAGTCGACATTTCCGCCCACTTGATGGATGATAGGCGCAACCGGCTCATTAGACTAGAGCCTCAGGGATCATGTCGAGAGGTGCTGTAATGCCTTAGACACCCCCGCCTGTGGATACCCCCCCCCTCCTTCCATCTCCGCGCACAATCCAGAGAATCCACTCATCGACCCTTGCACGCCAGGTACTTTTAGAGGCACAAGCTCCAATAATACAGCAATTTGCAAGTATACTGTCTATCGCCAGCTTAAAGATGTAAATGAGGGCAAATTGATAAAACATCTCAATGTTCTTCTTTGATATTGAAAAAGAATAATTTAAAAAAAATTCTCAATACTCTTACCTTGACGAGAAAGAGTATTACGGTGTCGCTTTTGTTGTCACCGATTTTGGCACGTTGGTAAGTCAAACAGCTTTCATAGTGAGGGTTGTAGTCAATGGACTAAATGTTATCTGCTCTCATTGAGTTCCAGATGACCACTCGAGGAACCAGTACTCACACATCCATACGTGGTATTCTCGAGCATGGCTTTTATGTGTTCTCGACGTCGTTGGGGATTTTACTTTGTTTCGTTTCAGGTCGCAGAGAACCATGGATGGATAAAGGTACAGAGTACCTCTGGTAGCATCGTATAAAGAAAGTGCTTGCAATCTCTTCTTTGACCCCTTGCCAGCTCTATGTCCTTTAACCCATTTGAGCATCACATTTGTCCAGGGCTGTCCAAGGAGGAAAAGTCCAGATAGGCAAATGATGGAATCGGAGAAGTCTGTGAAAACGAGAGCTACGCCATTTGGCCAAGCCAACACGGTAATCGCTGTGGCCGTTCCCTTCGAAACAAAAGACAAGGGACCAACGGGAAACAAACGCCCTATCGAGCCAGTGCCTCAGCCAGAGCCAGGGATTTGTTTGGTGGCGAAACGGAGTAGAGTATCCGGACAACATGTGCCCAGCGAATTGAACCATCCGAACTGGTCAGAAAACTCCACATTGGTTCGCGTTGGGGCGGTGCTCAGCCACACTTTCAGGAGCTCGGCAGCTGCAAGCCACGTGGGTGTGGCCAATGAAGAGCGGCGCAGCCAATGAAGTGCTGCAATTTTGCTTCGGCTACACTGCGGCTTGTAGCAATGTTCGATTTGGCTCACGACCTGCGATCGATCGCGGTCTCGCCAAACCCCAGGACCAGGACCAGCTCCAGCTCCCGCGTCTCCCCACCGCCACACCTCTGCGTTGTCCAAACCCGACCTCCAGCAGATGAACGGGCCTACAATCCTACCCGGGGAAGATTCGACGAGAAATTATTTTCCCCCAACGGCTCGGTTGCACGCCACCACCCTGTGTCGTTAGTGCCAGCACCAGCACCCTTTGAAGGTATCTTGGGCATCTGCATGGTCGAAGCGCGCTGTGCAATTTGATCCGAGCCGACAGTCGAGCCTACCCAGCGGCATTGCACGACCCCTCGACTTTTGCAACCTTCTCGGCACCATCGGGCTACGCCAGAAATTAGAGGCATCTTCTCTACTCGTGCTGCCGTGTCCTCCCAAGGGCCATGAGCGAGCCTGCGTCTCGGATCGTGCGATTTTCCAGCGGCGAAGACGACGCACGGCCCGATCAGCTCAACAGCCACAGGCTTTCGATGGCCGCCTCTGAGAACGCCGACTTCTCTCCGGTTTTCGACGACGATGATGACCCCGATGCGGTTGAGCGCCAGGACGGACTTGGTTCGCTCTCCAGATATGCCGACCCCTCTACCCTCAACGGCTCCCTCACATCACTGCCCGCCGGCATGATAGTCAACGGCATCAACTCAAGTCAAAGAAGCAATCCAGGTGACGACGGTGGAAACTTTGCGAATGGCGCTCGCCCTCAACGGCCGTTGGGTCCGACGAGGACTCCCTCCAACACATACAATCCTTCCAATTCGCGAAGACCGGGCGCTCCACAGCCATCCTTTGTCGAACCCATCAGGTCATCGTCTAGAACCCGATCGAGGCAGGGCGACAGCCGATTCCGTGCACAGGAGCGAGCGTACGTCCAGAAGCTCCGTCAGGACTATGCCGGCGAGTACTTCGCCTCGTATCAGACATCAAACGGCAATGATTCCGACTCGGAAGGAGAGACGCCATCGTCTGAAGGTCCCTTCGACGATCGTTTCGACCAGGAGACAATCATGTTCTACGGCAACGACAACCTTCAGCCTACCGACGAGGACATCAAGGACCCTGAAAGCCGCGAGAGACTTGAGTGGCACGGCATGCTGGAAGCAGTCCTCCTTGGCGATGTTGTACGTCAAGAAAAGAAGCGTCTCATTGGTTCGTCCGATGAGGCCGTCGTCAAGACCACCCACAAGTCAGAGCTGTGGCTAGGCACGCGTGCGAAGGTGTGCGGCAGACACTTGCCAGTACAGAGGCGTATGGTCGAGGAAGCGCGGTCCAGTGTGGACAAACTTCTCGACGAGATTATCAACTTTGAGGTCAAGGGCGAAAGCGAGGCAGGGAAGCCGCCTTACGACCAAGTCAAGGACGTGGTCAAGAAGATTGAGAAGTGCGAAAGCCTGTATCCTTCATGGCAGGCTCTAGCGGCGGCGCACAAGGCGGCTGACTCTCCGTTGTTCCACGAAGCCTACGACTCCATTATCTCCTGGTACAACACCAACGAGATGATCAATACCGAGCTTTCGATTCTGAAGAAATGGGTCGGAAACGAAGAGCTCGACTTTACCCGAACGAAACAGAGATCCCCAGCGGTCAATGGAATATCTAGCGACGAGACATCTTTCCTCGATAGACTCATGAAGGAGGATGGTTTGCAATCACTCTACAATGACGACGAAGGATCCACTCAGAAGGGTATGCTTCGGCCGATTTCCGTCATCATCAGCAAAGCGAAGGAAACATTAATTCACAACTCGGCGCCCTTTCAGAAGCGACATCTGCCACCGTATCTTGAAGAGCTTCTTACCCTCATCAGCTTCCCCTCGCGGCTTATCGAGGAGATCACCCGGACGCGTTTGGCCTATGCTCGGCGGGTTAAGGAGACCACCCAGCAGAATCCCCTAATGCAGGAGCAGATGATTTCTCACTTTCAACTCCTCCTCAAATTCGCCATTCGCATCAAGACTGAGTATCTCAGCATAGAAGCACCAGAGCCTGGTTGGGAATTGCCACCATGCATTGACGAATCGTTCGACCACGTAGTGCTCGAGGCGCTAAAGTACTACTTCAAGATGCTTAACTGGAAGCTGAGCGGCAACAAGAACACTTTCAAGGAAGCTGAACTGCTTTTCCAGGAGTGGGATTTCGCCAACGAGATTGGCAGCCATCTGCAGCGGGGGCACATCGAGGTTGCGGAGCAATTCAGTTCATTGACCTTCAAGGCGCTCAACCGACTGAGCCAGACTTTCGAGAAGGAGCTGCAGGTGAAGCCCAAGGAAAGCGCAGCAGAAATGAGCAAGCGTTACAAGGCATGTCTCGATTCGGTGCGCGTTCGTCAGCGAATGTTGCAGCGGTTCTCAAGAACGTTGAGCGACAATTATGAGCACTGTTCCGATTTTAGCATTTCTTTCTCCCCAGACCAGGTGCAGAAATTCTACGACCAACTTATTGCTTCCGGCCACTTCCAAGTGGAAACAGGCTTTCTGGAAAGGGAAGGCGTATATCTGATTGCATCCCCCGAGATGCACGAGAGGCTGGACAACATCCAGAACATGATGGCGATCACGAACAAGGATCAATTTACGGAAGAACTTGGGGAGCAGTATCTCCTCATCATTAGGCCGGAGAACCCACTGGCCTGGTTTGGTGAAGTTATTCCGGTTACGCTGCGGGAACAGAATGTCGACTTGAAGCGTGGGCAAGCTCGTCTGTGTGCATCGGGATCGCAGGCTTTGCCTAATGCGCGAAGGACGTTCCTCGATGCAGTCGACATGCACGTCGACCTCGTCCAAGAATCGAGATCAAACATCCACAAGGTCAACACGCGATTGATGGAGATCCGAAGGGTGGCCTACAAGCTGTCAAACACTTTCATGGACAGTGTGGAAATTATCAGGAAGCAAACACGAGGCAAAGATTGTCAGGAACTTATCCAGACGTGCTTCGTGTTTGCCACCGAATTCGGTCAACGTTCCTTGCTCTACATGGATAGCAACAGGCGACAGATGAACAACCTGAAGCTGACGAAGCTGGCACTCGACTGGGTCAGCTTTATTTGCGATGACTGCATCGCATCTGATAGGAAGACGTTTCGCTGGGCCGTTTTGGCCCTGGAGTTCGCCATGGTCATGACACGTGGACGACACATTTTGGCTCTGGGCGATGACGAGTACGCAAAGCTACGAGCAAAGGTGGCTGGATGCATGGCGCTCCTCATTTCTCATTTCGATATCATGGGTGCCCGGTCCAACCTGGCAGCCCAGGCAGAGAAGGAGCGCATAGAAGCATTGGTCGGCCAGTTCCGCAGGCTCGACAAGAACAGGATGCTGGATGATGAGGAAGCTTCCAGGTGGGTTACCGAGCAGCGAATGGAGAACCTCGACAGGGTGGACGAGTTTAGACGCGAGAAGGAAGCCGAAAGGCAAGCCCTGGGACGTGTGCTTGAGGCCAACACAGAGGCGGACCGATCGCTCGCGTACCTGTCGTCGTCAGCAACCAACATTACGATGAGATGGCAGCAGGGCCACTTTGTTGGCGGTGGCACGTTTGGTAATGTGTACGCGGCCATGAACCTCGACTCGGGCCATCTGATGGCAGTTAAGGAAATCCGCCTACAGGATCCAAAGCTCATCCCAACGATCGCGGAGCAGATTCGGGAAGAAATGGGCTTCATGGAGGTGCTCGATCATCCAAACGTGGTTTCGTACTATGGTATCGAAGTTCACAGAGATCGGGTCTATATCTTCATGGAGTTTTGCTCGGGTGGCTCGCTGGCGAACCTGCTGGAGCACGGTCGTATCGAAGACGAACAGGTCATTATGGTCTACGCGTTGCAACTTTTGGAAGGCCTCGCATACCTTCACGAGAGTGGCATCGCTCATCGAGACATCAAGCCGGAGAGTGAGTTGCCTGTCCAATCTCGTAAGAGCCTGACACTGGATTAATACTAACTTGCCTTCAGACATTCTCCTGGACCATAATGGTATCATAAAGTACGTCGACTTCGGCGCTGCCAAGTTCATTGCTCGACAGGGCCGCACCCTGGCTGCGGACATGCACGCTACGAAGCCAAACAAGTCCATGACGGGAACGCCAATGTACATGTCACCGGAAGTCATCAAGGGTGAAAACCCGGGCAAGGCAGGCGCCGTGGACATTTGGTCACTTGGCTGCGTCATCCTAGAAATGGCCACCGGTAGGCGGCCGTGGGCCAACCTTGACAATGAATGGGCCATCATGTACAACATTGCACAAGGCAACCCTCCGCAGATGCCGTCGCCTGATCAGCTGAGCCAGCAAGGCATTGACTTCCTGAACAAATGCTTTGCCCGGGATCCGAAGCGGCGACCATCGGCAATCGAGCTACTGCAGCATGAGTGGATCATGGCCATCAGGAGCCAGGTCGTGGAGCCACAAACACCGAGCGACACCGGCAGCTCGACGCAAGCCACTCCGACAACCGCATCGAGCCGAGGAAGCGGGGGGCCGGATGGCTTCTATTAGTGACCGGAGGTTATCTTTTTACTTCGAATAGAAGTGCACAAAGGCGCGTGATCCTTTTTTAAGACATACAAGCGATTATGAAAAGAAGGGGGGAAACCATGAGAGGCTGCACACCTCGTGTAAGTTCGGCGTCCTCTTCATGTGTTACGCTTGACCTTTATTCTTTTTCTCTAAGAGGGACGGGTTTTCTGCTTTTTCGACATACCCGAAACCGAGATTGCATCAGCGATGAGTTCGGAGTTGTGATGTGCGCTCTTGACATAATTCACATTGGGGGGTTTTCTGGAACATGTCTTTGGAAGGAGGATCGGCGGTGAGGATAGCCAACAAACGAGTAAAATGATCTGAAGGGAACAAGGCCGGCCGATCTGCCTTTTGCCCATGAATGGGGGGGGGCTGTACATACTCAAGATATAGTGTCATAATTGCGAGGAAATAATAATGGACAAACACAACACACGACAGAAGGGCGACGATGGACCGGTGATGTAAGAGAAGAAAGAGACGTAGTGCTGGGATAGATGATGTAGAACGGAGCCATGCTCACGCCGCCATTGTGAGAAGATGATGATGACGAAGCCGGCTACCTCAAGTCCAGGGACATGAGAAGCCGTTCATGCTATCCTAGTTCCCCACGCGACTCGGCTTTGGAGAATTGGAGGTTGGAGGTTGACTGTGGGGAAGAGAGATAAGGGAAAGGAGCTTCTCCACCGGCCGATGTTAGTCCTTCTCGGAACCCGCCGACGCTGCTCTGAAGCCGAGGCGCGGGGCAAGCATACCTTACCTTGCCTTGCCTTACCTTAGACTACACGTTGTCGTCCACCTGATCCAAGATTCGTACTTAACTACAACTAATCCCTTGGCTCTCTCATCTTGGTCTCATTTTGTTTCCCCATCTTTCACATGTGCTCTGTTTTGACAGCGTAGGCAGCAGACCTCTAAAGCATCTCCATCGTCTGGAAGAGACATTCACTCACACCAGCCTTTTCTCCCCCAGGCCGCCCCTCGGCTGTCACTGTCATTCACACCCCAGAAAAAGTCCTCCGCTCTCGCTCAAATCCAAATGGCGGCCCCCGCCGATCTCCTGTCGAGCAGCGACGCCGTGTCCGTCGCGGAGACGTGCCGCGCCTTCGACCTCACGGCGGAGCAGTTCAGCCGCCTGCGGACCGAGGCGTCGGCGGCCAAGGCCACGGCGTACTGCGCCTACAGCCAGTTCCGCGTGGGCGCGGCGCTGCTGAGCGCCGACGGGGCCGCCGTCGTGACCGGCGCCAACGTCGAGAACGCGTCGTACCCGGTCGGCACCTGCGCCGAGCGCGTGGCCATGGGCCGCGCCGTGACGTCGGACGGCGTGAGGGCCTTCAAGGCGCTGGCGGTGGCCACGGACATCAGCCCGCCGGCGAGCCCGTGCGGCATGTGCAGGCAGTTGTGAGTTGCCGTCCCTTTCTTTTTGCTTTGCTCTACTCTTGGGCGGGTCACGTATCGGGAGATGGGAGGTGGAAGCGGAGTTGGGCTGGGATGAGCCTCGAGGCAACGTCTGAGCTGGGCCGACGACGTGGTAGGGACAGGAGATGGCATGGCTAACACGGTATACCAACAGCATCCGGGAGTTCTGCAAGCTCGACATGCCCGTCATCATGTTTGACAAGAACGAGGACTACATCGTCCGCACCTTAGGAGAGGTAAGCAGCTGGCTTTCGGCATCCCTCAATTTTCACAGCGGCCTGGCGTGCCCATGCTGACCTTGTGCCCTCTCAGCTCCTCCCAATGTCCTTTGGGCCTGAGCAACTACCAACCCCTCGGCCCCTGAACAAGTGAATTGACGGGAGTCCCGTTTCGCCGAATCAAGTCCTTGCACGCATGACCTAACATGGGTGACAAACGCAAGGACGTTGCGGTGAGACGAGATGCTCAAACCCTCCTTCATAAAGGGGCCAAATCGGAATGGGAGTCGCTTTGTCAGTTGTCGGGTGAAACCGACGGCTGCGTTGGAGGGGGGCTCGCGAAAGCCTGGTGGGAAAGACTCCCTCCCTTTCGAGAACAGAGGAAAAGAAAGAAAAAAAGAGATAAAGGCCACGAGGCTAACGCTGAAGAGGAATATTATTTCTTCGGCGCGGAGAAACGTAAAACAAACTCTCAGCAAGCAAAAGCTATCTAAGACTACAAAGTATACAAAAACCCTACATTACAACGTCCCAACGGGTATTCAGCGCCTTACAATCTCCCAAGTTGCTGCAACGTTCTTCCCTCCACCCCCCTTAAAACCTCCCCTCCCCATCTACACATCCCCAGCAGATGCCCACTTCTCCTCCGTTGGCGACCCGCACTCCAAGTCGTACCAGCGGTCCGGCTCGTCGTTGTCCAGGTCCCTCACGATCCACGGCACCGGCATGCCGTACAGCGCGCACCGCGGCGCCCCGAACTGGCTGTAGTAGAAGCGGTATGCCTGGCATCCGTCTGTTGAATCCATGACACTCTGTTAGAAGGGGAGGCCCCGGAAAGGCCAAGGGTCAGCATATCGAAAGCACTTCTCTGTATTATAAGGGGGGGAGGGCATGGAGGGCGAAGAGCAAAAACTTACGTCGCAGAACTCGTAGCACCCTTCCAGCGAAACGGGCACACCCGGCCGATCCTCGATGAACTCGGCGATGAAGTACGTGCCCGCGGGCTCGCCGCGGACTCCGCAGTACGTACGGTCCTCCTCCGGCGCGCCCGTCTCCTCGTCCTCCTCGCTCACCGTGGTGGTCGGGCGCGCCTCGCGGGTCGGCGTCGCGGCCAGGGGCGCCGTCGCGACCGGCGTCATGGCGACGTCGATGACACGGGGCGCCTTGTTGTTCCCGGCGGCGGCGGTGGGGCGGGGCGCTCCCTCGGACCGGCGGACGGTGGTCGTGAAAGCCGTGGACTGGAGGATGAGCTCCTCGTCCTCGCACGTCTCCGATGCAGCTGCAGCAGCGTTATCCTTGCTTGCGCTAGATGACTTGGACCGCAAGACGACGGTGGTTGTGGCTTTCCTGCCCGTCGTGGGCGTGGGCTCAACGAAGAGAGCAGCCGCCGTCTTCGGGCCTCGCGTGGAGTTAGTCTTGGTACTGCTAGTTGCCCTCCTCGTCGCTGTCGCGCTGGATCCGGTCGTTGTTCGTCTCGAGGAGCTCTCATCGTCTTCATCATCGGAGCGCGTCGTGGAAGACCTCGCCTGTCCAGCTTGTCGAGACTTGGAAGACTGGCTGCTGCGGCGTGGTGCCTCCGTCACCGTGGTCCTCGCCGCCAATGTTGTGCTCGCGCCGTCTTCGTCAGCTTGCGCGCTCGGGGTGAGATAGACCGTCACGTCGATGGTCTTCGTGGTAACCAAGCCGCAACTGCTAGTGGCCTCGTCGTCGTCGGTTTGGGCAGCGGCCGCCTGGTTCGCAGCCAGCGCGGAATAGGTGCTGTTGGACGGTCGGACACTCTTCACAATCTTGGTGTCGTTGGAGGCGAGGCTGCCGCGGCGGAACAGTCCGTGCCGGATGACATCTTTGTGCAAATGTAAATGGTTAAAGCCGTCGTGGAAGAATGATTCGTGGGCGCTGGCTTGCTGTAAAATCGTAAGCTGCGGCCTTGACAACCCGTTGGTTTTATCATTCAATCTTCACCATGCTCTTACCTGTTGTTGCTCAGTGTCTTGCGTCGGCGCACCTTTGGCAGCAATGGCCATGAGGCCGGTCACAGTTATGAGCGTAGAGGATAGCATCGCGAAAGAGAATGTGTGTATGTTTAACTTGGTTCGCACGCTTCTGCAGATACACGCAATTGATTTGCTGATCCGGTCATATTGGAGAGGTGATGCTTCTTATATAAGGTACATACAAGCTCTTCATCATGCATTTCATCTGCCAAAATCGATATTGCCCTGAATAGGCGAATCAAGTATATGGCTAAATGCTTGGGGCCCTTGCTGTTGAGGGCATCCCATTATTGAGGACTAACGTGGTGAGAAGCCCTTCCCAGGGGTCACAGGGAAGAAATAGGACAATATATCACAAGGGAGATGAGCGCCCTGCGCCTCCAGGGTAGTAGTGGATAGATGCTTGGAGACAGCAATCGGTTTATTACCCGAGCTGGACAAATCTGAGACCAGTTTTGAATCAAATGATGAATCTTTGTCTTAAAAGTACAAGTTTCTGCACAGCTACCTGATCATGATGGTAAAGTAATTGTAGCCGTAAAGGGTATCAGAACAGGGGCACATTCAACGCCGTAATGCCTCCCTCAGATAAAAAGAGGGTCATGAATCAAAGACAGCGAGGGGGTAGTTTTGACAAGAAAACAATAACAACCACACAAAAACCAGACCGAATGCAACCCTTAATTGCCTTTGTAAAAGGGGTGATGATGCGCGTATCCTTGCGCCGAAAACTCCAAAAGCCTAAAATAGGCTGTTCAATCCTCCCATATTGTTTCAAGGTCAAGGTCGCCACGTCGTTCTGCGCCGCACACGCTCCAGCGCTTTCGCTTGTCCCTGGAGCCAAAAGCCATGGTGCGGCCGCGACTGGGCGTGTCTAGGCTGCTACGGCCTTTAGGCTCGGACGAGTCCCCGTCCGCAGCATCTGCGGCAGCCTTCAGCTGAGCCATCCGTTCTGCTTCCAGAGCCGCTTCCTCCGCATCCGGTGAGTCAGGAATAGTTTCCAAGCTGGAGATGCTAGGACTGCGGGATCTCGTAGAAGTCGGCGTAGAAGGCACGGAGGACAAAGTCCCGGTATAGCTGCTGGAGAGGGTGTCGTAGCCTCTATAAGAAGGGGAGGACGACATGGATGACGGAGTAGATGGGAGAGCTGAGTACAGTCCAGCTGCAGGGTGGCTGATGTTGCGGAGAGGAGAGGAAGGCCGTCGTAAGCGGTTGGAAGCATTCGCGGGTAGTCCTAGATTTGGGGACGTGCTTCTCTCCTGATGTCTTCGTTCTGGCTCCAGGACAGATGATCGTACGGGCGATGCTGGGGGAAAAGCTTCGTCGACGGGTTTCCGAGGAGCACGAACTCGGCTAGGAGAGCCCAGTGGGCTCGCGGGACGGGCGTGGGGGAGGTAGAGAATGTGGCCGGAGCCGTTGACGCCTGGCATTGACTGAGTGCGTGACATGGCTGGTGGTAGACTTGCAGTAGAGCGAGATCGAGAGTGGGATCCAGCGAGCGGCGACGTGGTGCGAGGACGGTATGGTATGGTTGGCGTCGTGGTCCACGAAGGCGATATCGGCTCGGTGCTCCTTCGTACGGTCAGGGGCTTGTTCAGAGACTCGAATTCGGAGTGGGAGAAGCTGGGCGGGCTGTACATGCGAGAAGAGGAGGGCACTGGCGAAGACCTAAACTCCTCCATCCGCTCCGTCTCAGGAACGGGCTCCATGGCAGGCGGTTACCGGCGACATGAGCTGGGTGCGTAACGCAAGGGGTAGGTGGCCTTGTTTTGGAAGACGCTGGAGGACCGCCGCTGACGACAAAGCCAGACACGGGATGCCGAACAGGGCCGAGGACGAAAACCGGTCGTGGGCTCGGGGGGGCTGATACGGCTCGGCGTATCGACCGAGATGATGGCAGCGGGAGTCAGAGAAGGATGGTTGAGGACCAGAGTGAGCGGAAAGTCGGAGAAGACAGCGGGAGGGGGGGAAGAGAGAGGGGAGGCTGCAGCAGAGGAGCAGGGGTTCGAAGGTGGGCGGTAGCGGCGGCGATCCAGGGTCCTGTCGCCAGACCTGGAATCAAGTGAAGAACAGCGGATGATCAGTGGGTGTCGGATTTAAGGGTGCGGAGTCGAATGCGACACGGAACTGTAGGCTTGCATGGAGGTGAAAGGGCCGAGGAGGAAGAAAGAAGAAAAAGCCGGAGAGGAATGAGGTCCAAGGTAAAAGAAAGAGAAGGAGAAAAAGAAACAGGAAGAGGTTGTGAGGTTAAAGTAAAGTCGAAGGCCAGTGCCAGTGCCAGTAGCTGTAGCGGTACCTGCTCCAGCACCAGTAGTAGTACCTACTAGGTGTGTACCTGCTTTGCTGATGGTGGAGGAGGTTCCGTACTAAAGTACCTGTATGCGAGGAGGATTGCTTCCGACTCAGGCACAGCGGGGTACATGAACGCCCACCTGCCGGTGCCGCGGCGGGCAAGTACCAAGCTTACTCGAGGTAGAGTGCGCTACTGGTTATTAAGGCGCGTTGGAGCGATGACAGGCCAAGGGCGACTCAACATGAGACGGTGGAGTACCAGGCCTCGTACCCCCCCCCCCTCGAGGCAGCATTCCTCACGCCGCTCATGTACAACGCAGTGCAGTTCGAGACCTCTCAAGGCTTAATGTTATTGCTGTGTTTGGGAAGGTTGGTAGAAATACCCTTTTTGCCGCCGCCGCAAAGGCCGAGGAAAACAAGGCAATGGCATGACCTGATGTCACCGAAGCGACATGCACGGTGGGAATATCTCTTGTCGCCAAAAGCCAAGCCAAGGTAACTGCTTCTCAGTCATGTCATGGTCATGGTACCGCCGCGGCGCTGGACCCCTTGTACCTGTAGCACCCCTGCCCTGCCCTGCACCAGCGGCAGCCGCCCCAGTAATCGATGGTTCCCGCCATTGGAGGCAACTAATAAACATCGGTCTCACTTATGCGCGGCGATTAATTCTCTCGCCTCTCGATGGCGGAAGCACAACAAAAGCGGAAACTCAACGGGGTGGCGCTGGCGATCCTGGGAGGGGAAGACGCACGACGCAACACCACAAAACACAACACAACAACAAACATAGAGACGAGGCGGGTGCCAACTCCGATGTGCCGTGTTGAACGCATCCAAGCTCAATTCAGTTCGGTCTGGTCCAGCCCAGCCCACTGTGATTCGCTCAGCAGACCTGACCCGACCCGACTTGACCTGATCTATCAGCTGAGCCTGGTTTTCCTTTGCTTCGCTTGGCTTTGAAGTGTCTGGAACCTGCCCCCCCCTGGACTGCACAGGTGTGTCTCGGGACAGGATCCATGGGTTTGCAAAGCATGAACGTGTCCGTCAATGAATAAGCTGCACCAAGCAGGAGATTCGTCATCCCCGTTGGTGCCCCTACCGGCCAATGCAACATTTAATACTGTCCATGACTGCTCAGCCCACCATCTTCATGCGCAAATGACCTGAACCTAATAGCCCCCCCGGGTCCAGCCCGCCAAAAG
The DNA here is from genome assembly GCA_020881915.1 of Paramyrothecium sp. XJ0827. NCBI lineage: Eukaryota > Fungi > Ascomycota > Sordariomycetes > Hypocreales > Stachybotryaceae > Paramyrothecium > Paramyrothecium sp. XJ0827. The sequence continues at coordinate 4,507,649 of JAJFPB010000001.1, read as the reverse complement.
TCTTAGTTTCAAGACCACGGGCCACTAGTGGATTAGCACATGATGGTGGGTACGCGGAGCATGTGGGCAGCCCGAGGGGGAGTTAAAAAAAAAAGAAGAAACGTGGATGGATGCTTGTTCTAGATGGGGAACAGCGGCCGGCCAGAGCCAAGACGCAAGCCTCTTTCGTCCTTGTCCGGGGGACACGACACACATCACACGCACCAAGCCGATTGACAAGCGCGGCCATGTCTATGTGTCTCCCCACTCCCACCGGAATCTCTGGGCGCTTCTGCTGCCTCTAGAGTTTGAGGCCATCGTCGAACGCGAGTGCTTCAGGTCTCTTGTCCCTCCGCTTTTCCAGAAACCTGTGTTTCTTCTCTCGATTTTCCTAAAGCGGTCGATGACACGAACTTGTTTCCGCTCACGTCAAACTCCCCTCGTGCGCTGGAACATGTCTGTGCAATCGGCCTCCCCGTTCGTTTGCCTCTTTCGTCTTCCTCTAGCTTCCCTAATCAGGAAGAATCCACCTTCGGCGCCGACTTGACTCGATCCTCCGACCCGGACCATCCGCCGCTTCGCCGACCGTTCCCCCCAGCATCGCTAGACTGCCGTGTCCCATGTGGAGAGTTGCGACATTTTTATTCCCCTTCCGGCTGTAGTATGCACACCTGTCTCGTCTTTTTCCTCGCCCCATCCTTCTAGCGCGAGTTTAGAGATTTCCAAGTCTAGCAACTCAGTATTATTAAGCGACTGTATGAATGAAAACGTATACTATATACTAACTTCATAGCAGAGACTGAGCAGAGTAGAGATTCTGCAAGAGATAGCAGGATAGCAACTCAACCGGTGAATGAAAGAAAATCACCTAGAGCACCTCGAATACACTGTAAAATGAAATTTCCTGATTCTACTACAAGTCGCTTGATGTCCTAGTGACGGGGTAAGGGTTGGAAAGACAATCATTATTTAGGCATTCAACCTGGAGTAATTTGCAGCCCGGCACATCTTCGCTAATCACTTGCCAAAGTGTAAGCTGTGTACAGTGTTCCTTGAAACGTCTCAGCTCTGAGTCTGATTGCGGCGGGAGTCATATGGAGCTGGTCGGCAGAATGGTTTACAAGAGGGCAATTCTTGTCTTGAGTGTCCTTTTCATCGAAATGAGGATAAAAGGCTGAAAAAGACAAAGCTCACCCCTGGAGAACTGTCATTAGAGTGTTTTCATGTTGTCTGCTTCAGGAGATGGCAAAGGGCCAGCGGTTAGCGAACATAGCGGTACCACGAAGCAAGACACTTCTACAAAGTGTTGTAATTATTATCGCGCGACTATAACAAGTGCAACAGTAATAAAATGCTCTGAACTCTAAGAATTTTAAAGTTGTTTGAAGATTATCTGTAGATTTGGTTACCAATGACGTTGGAAAATCCTGCGATCATTTCCTTGTGCTCCCCTTTTGAGAGGTACATGAAAAGGCTGGCAATCTGCCATGGTTGCTGGTCTGATCGCCGTTTGATTAGGGTATTTGCGTCTCATCCACAGTATTGTGGTTGAAGTTGACATGTAAATCCCACCTTGGTAGCCAAGTGTGTTTCCCCCCCCCAACAGGCTTGGATTGTATTGGCTGTTGATTCGGGCTAAGCATGCCAAAACGACACTCACGCCTCCTACCAGCCACGTGTTTGATGCGTGGTTTACTGAGTATATTCCATAGAGCATGAGGATTGTGACGGGTATGTGCAGGTCAAAGTAAAGTAGGAAGGTATTCTGCCATCTACCCTTCACGATCCGTAGCGTGAGCGCACAACCAAGCGGCGAGTAAAAAAGCAGACTGCAAAGTGAAATCTGATAAGTAATACTCTATGTTTCAATATTACTATTATCTATATACCTCAATTTTAGGTTAGAAATATAAGCTTAAGTGACTACCTTAGGTACTCATGGTATCTATCCTCGTATTGTTCCACTTTTACGGTATTGCTTCAATTGCTCGCCCCTTGACCACCATCGTTACAGTTACCACAAGTTACAAGTCACAAGTCACAGCATCTCTTTACTCCTTTTTCATTCTCGTCAAAGTCTCTTGATCTTTTTCTAATCTAAAGAGATCCACTGTGGCTATGTAAGATAGCTGACTGGCTAACCAAGACAGTGCGTTTCTATGCTCTTCGTGTCCCACGCCTGTCATGCACCTTGGTGGTGTTAGCATCAGGGGAACCGCAATGGTTGATCTAGAAGAGTCAACTTTGACCACTGCATCTCGTCGAAGTAAGAATTTGCCGTGGTGTTGGCTGCTCGTAAATTCCACTCTGCCTCTAAAGGTAGGCAGCCATCCAGCTTTCATCTCGAAATCATCATGATAATTACCGCTTAGCTGCCCCAGCCCTCAGCTTTTCCTGCTGGCTATGACAAGAATTGATCGCCTCAACATGTCTCAGACGATTCTGGCATGGCCGCAGGTTAGAATCGTCCTGCTTCACCACAAAACCACATTGGCCTTGACCAGCACTAGACTCTTGTCATAATCCTGTCCATTCGCATTCCCCCACTTCTGGAGCATCGGAGAAATGGTGAATAGGATGGGTGGGTTCTTCGTCTCATTGGTCTTTGTCTCTTTTCCCCCATCCAATGCGACTTCGAAGTGTTCAGGGTTTGTGACATTCCATGAATCATTTACATCCGCCCGAGAAGTAAGAAACATCGTATCGAGTTCTAAGGCACCTTCATATATTTCGCGCAGTTGCTGGCATAGCCCATTCTGTGCTGGTGGATCATGCGCCCCCAGTAGAGGCGAGAGGGAGTAAATTCGAGTCTGCACGACTTGTTCCAGGGCACGTTTCCTGACTGGTTCCAGGGCGGTCAATTGCGCAAATCCTCGCGCCATCCACGCCTTCACAATCTGTAAATCCTTCGTTTCCATTCCTTTGATAACAGGGTGTGTCAGAACATGAACATACGAAACACTTCTAGAGGCTGTCATACCTGGGAGAGAGAGACTTGCCCGACGGAGCAGATCATGTGCATTCCCTCTTCGCATGTTTGCATTGCCCTCCCACACATCGTGATTCACCAGACGCCATAGGTAGGCCTGGACTATTTGAGGCCTTAATTCTTCATGGTTAAGAATTTGCTTGAATTGCCTGTGCACGCCAGACATGATGGTGCAGAAATCCTTGTCGAGATTACCAGCTGGCTTTGACTTTGACAGTTGGTGAGCCAAGGTTCGGATGTTGTAGGCCAACTGCTTCCATTGCCCTTTGAATTCTGAATCGCACACCTTGGTGGAATTTGCGAGGTGCCCCATGCTGTCATTCTCTGCTGCCAGCCTCGAATTTTGATGCTTCAACTGCGCCATATCCGCGAGAAGCTTGTGATGATCTGAGGACAGGGCCGCATACTTCTCGATAAGCAGCTGGTACTCTTTTTCTTTCTCACTCAACGTGTTCTGCAGCTCTTTCACCTGTTTCTGGTTTTGACTCATCAGAAGTCGATTCGGAAGCTGCATAATTGAGGACATGACGTCCCGAAAGCCGGTGTCAAGAGCGCCGAGTTGTTTTTCGTGGTGGGTCTCAAGTCTTTCGAAGCCATCTGCAACTGCTGCCAGAATGCGTGGAGGATCTTCAGTGGGGAGTGAAGCATTTCCTGGAGAAGACAAATACAAACCCGCGGTGTGCGCGGCACCAGGCGGTGAAATGTTGGAGTAACCATCTCCTTCGGCCATCTTCATCTCGTCTTGGTAACGGGATGTTGCTCCCCAGGCAGGGCCCGCTACATGAGTCTGGTGAGATGAGCAATGCTTAGCTTGTGTAGGGGAAGGAAACCTTTCTCGTTCTCCTGGAATCTCGGCGGAGTACAGCTTTGCATCGCTCATTTTGGCGAGATGGCTTGTAGGCATGCTTAGAAGTATAGCTGTGTTGCTTCTGGTTAAGCTAGCACGTGTCGCTGAAGTTGCTGAAGTTGCTGAAGCTTGGTGACAGATAGTCTGTGTGAGGCTCACTACCTTACCAATGGCGAAGATCCCGTACAATAAATGTACCTTAATGAGTGTGTGCACTGGAAGGTTCGAGGTAGAACCAACTTCCCCGAGACCAAGTTGAAGATAGGAAGTGGGTAGGGTAAGAAGAAATGAGAGGCAACATACAAACACGGAGATGACACACCAGAACAACTCCAACCGGTACGGATTCCACTGAGCATATCATTCTGCGGCCACGAGTACCAAGCTGTGTTGGCACCGCGAGCCAGCCGCCCGGGGACCGCAAGGCTGATGTAATGACGGCTGCCAGCAGGTGGCCCTTCAACTTCCCTTAGGCAGAGCCACCTCATTTCCCGTGCTTCTTCAAAAGAGGTCCTCCCTCAAAAAGATTCCCTTTCATTCTTTCTTACCCTCCCTCCCTCTCTCCCTCCCTCCCTCTATGTCTCTCTCTCTTTTACTCTCTACTATCACTTACAGTATCATCCCAGAAACTTGCATCCTAACTTGCATCCTTGCTTGCTTGCTTGTTTGTTTGAGATCTGAAGGCAAGACAACAACCTCAACTCGAACAAGGTGACGATGTCTTCACTGGGACCGAGTGAAGATGTGGTTGTCGTTGGAATCGACTTCGGCACTACGTAAGTCTTCCTTTTGATTACCAGGCGTCACATGACGATTCTGACTTCTAGCAAAGGTACTCTGGCATTTCTTGGGCATATTCTAGGCAGCCCGACAGCATCGAGCTTGTGACAAGCTGGGATTCTGAATACAACCAGTGCTCCGACGTTGGGAAATGCCCTACCCAGCTATACTATGGAGACGGAGGTGATGACATGGAGTGGGGGTATGCTGTATCACCGGACAAGGAACCTATCAAATGGTTCAAGCTCCTGCTTCTTGACAAGGAAGATGTCCCCGAGGACGTTGCTTCGTCAACTCAGTACAAAAGGGCACAGCACCTCCAGCGGGAACTCAACAAGGACCCCGTCGAACTCATCTCATGCTTCCTGCGACATATCTGGAACCATGCTGTTGACTCGATCAAGGACACCATCAGCGCTGAGCTTCTCGAACAGTGCAAGTTCCACATTGTAATCACTCTGCCAGCAATCTGGCCTCCATACGCGCAAAGGCGAATGAGGCAGGCTGCTAAAGCATCCGGTATTCTTGCCAGTCGACCATGTGGAGAAACTACGCTTCGCTTCATCTCGGAGCCAGAAGCTGCTGCCCTTGCAACCCTCAAAGATCTCTCTCAGAGGTCAAACACTAAGGTAGATTACATCGTTTCCAGACTCGTGCTTTACAAACTAATGGTCACAAGGCTGGTGATGCCCTTGTCATTTGTGATGCGGGTGGCGGTACAGTGGTATGTAACCTCTGCTAGATGCGAACGTTCAAGAACTGACTGTCACACAGGACCTTATCAGTTATGTCATTGAGACTGTGGAGCCGTTTACTGTCAAAGAATGCGTCAGGGGTGACGGTAAGTAGCCCTGAGGATCTTGCACTTGGCGGTCGTTCACGAACCTTATGCTTCGATAGGCGGGCTTTACGGCGGTGTCTTCCTAGATGAGAGCTTCCTGGCGTTGATCCAAACGAAGGTAGGCTCACGAGATTGGAGCCGGCTGACGCAGGCCCAGAAGGCTACGTTCATGAACGACAATTGGGAGCATGGCATTAAACCGCAATTCCGCAACCAAACTAGGGTTTGGTCAGCAGATTTACCAAAGATTTCTGGGGCCACCGGCAGTCCTGGCACTCCGCAAAGCAAGGCGAAGCGCCAGGTGACTTTGGAACTATCCTCGTGAGTAACCTTACTGCGTTCTTGGCCCGATACTCATCGTTATCTAGTCAGGATATTCTCTCTGTCTTCTCTCCAATCATGGAAAAAATCGTATGTCTGGTTCAACGGCAATGTACCGCCGTTAGAGGAAAATATGGCAAAGAACCCAAGGTACGCCATCCTCAAACATTAATCCGACGTCAAACGTTGACGACTTAGTACGTTGTGCTGGTTGGTGGCTTTGGCCAAAGTAGGTTTCTCCATGAGGAACTGAAGCGTGCGATGCCTTTCTCTACGACTGTTCTGCAGTCCAGAGGCAGTAAACCGTGAGTCGAGGCAAGCTTTTTACGGATATTTGTCATTAAGAGACATAGGTGGACCGCCATTTGCCGCGGAGCTGTTGTCCAGGGACTAACAAGTTGCAATCTATCACAAACAATAAGTATCAAGGTTGAGGCACGGATTGCCCGAGCCAGCTATGGAGTCAAAATGCGCGAAGATTGGGACAGCACCAAGCACTTGGCAAAGGACAAATCTTGGAGTGATACGAATCACACCTGGTACGCAGACAACCAGATGCAATGGTTCCTACACCAAGTACGAAGGCTTTCTCTTGTGTTCGCGCTGAATGATGCTCACATCTGTACAGGGCGACGATATTACAGCAAAGAGGCCGGTCAGACATAGCTTCGAAAGAATTTTGAAAGAACTTCCTTCTCAGCTGAGTGATAATCTTCAAATCTGCTTTGCGCGCATGCCACCAAGCCGTTGCGATCGGGACGTCCAGAGACTCTGTACCATCACCTGGAACCGCGCAATTCATATCGACCAACTCCCGATCTGGACAAACCCTATTGGCAAGGTCTACCACAAACTCAAGTACGACATCGAGATGACGTGCGAAGATGGCACCGTGGACTTTGCCGTTTACTTCCAAGGCAATCGGATTGGTGGCCGCAACGTGCAAGTTGAGTTCTCCTAACCAACTACTTTGCAGCAGAGCTACGCCTAGCTATCCATACGGGAATTTGGAAACGGGAGGTCGGGAGTTTGGGAGGATTATGCTTGCCAATGAAGGGGTGGACTCGACCAAACGGAGTCGAGAGATAGTTGGATTCGAGGCTCACCAGAAGGATAGATTGGCCCCAAATGGCTCGCAAGATGCCGAAATGAAACAGAACAGCCTTTCGCAGTATCTGCAGTAAGCAGAGAGTTCTTGGGCTAAGATAACAACCACTTCACGGAATTCAACCCACCTTGGCGAAGAAAGATGGGATGAAAAGGTCAGTAAGGCGGCATTCCTCCTTGACTTGTATATTAGATTTCATTCACTTCATTATCGTAATCACTACTTCCGTGATCCCCGTTACTCAAGCTTCCTCAAGCTTAATATCTTCCTGTCTGATGGGCAATTCCATGGGGGTAATCATTTCCTTATCCTGCTCTCCGTTTGCCAGGGTATCTCTTACATGCCGGTACACCTTCACGGTGTTGTCCTGCCCCGCGGTCGCCATCGTATCCCCATGCACATCGACCCAGAAACACACGCCCTTGTGGCCCTCAACTCGCTGCAGAACTTGTTTGCTCTTCACATCCCACAGTATGATTGCCCCGTCCTCGCTCGCCGAGGCAATGAATGGTTCTCCGTCGAGAACGGCGAAGCAGCCGCCAATGGCAAACTTCTCGTTGCGGTGACCTTGATACGTCTTTTTGACGCTGCCCGCCACGTAATCCCAGAGGCGTATGCAGTTGTCGAGGTTGAAGGCGAGGACGAAGCGTCCGTTTGGTGAGAAACACACGTTGGTTACGGCTGGATTGTCTTCGTGAACAAGAGTACGGAGGCACTGCCCGGTAGAAGTGTCCCATATGCGACTATGCGTGTTAGTTTCTCTAAAACCTTGCAAGTATTGGATGATCTTACATCAAGCCGTCTGTCGAGCAGCTGACGACCAACGTTCCGTCACAGCAAAAATCGATTCCACTAACGGGGTCACTGTGTGCTGGTAAACTCCGCATGAGCCTGCCTGCGCGGACGTCCCACAGGAAGACAGCCTCATCGTAGGACCCGCTAGCGAGGATGTTTCCCTTAGGTGAGAAGGCGATACAGTGAATGTAGTTGTGGTGTCCGCGCAACGGCGCCCTTTCTTGGCCAGCCATAGACTTGCGCGTGGTAATCTTCGGTCGACCGGTGATTCGGTCCCAAAGGCGAATGGCCTTGTCGTCGGAGCCGCTGGCGAGGGTATTGCTGTCCGGGCCCCAGGCGATGCAACTCACACCAGCCATGTGGCCAACGAGGGTATCCATGTGGGCGCCCGTAGCAGCATCCCAGATTTTCACCGTGGCATCAGCTGAGGCTGAAGCTATGAAGCGCCCGTTCGGGGAGATGCGGACCTGGGAGACGGGCTTTGTGTGGCCATGCAGAACGAGGCGCGGGCGGTAATCTGGCCGCAAGGGCTCCCGTGGTGGAGTGGGCCGCGGTGGTCGCGGAGAGAAGGATTCCGTGCGTGTCCGATCGGAAGTAGATTGAGAATGGGAGCGTGAGCGGGAGCGAGACCGGGACTGGAGGCTTCCTGAGCGAGATCGTGACCTCGACCTTGATCTTGATCTCGATCGCAAACGCGAACGGGAGCTCGAGCTCGTGCTGGACCTCGTCCTGGAGCGTTCTCGCGACGACGCTCGGCTTCGAGAGTAGTACTCCTTGCCCCGCCTTTCGTTGCTGCCGCTGCGACTCGTGCTCAGGGCCCGACTGTTCGGCGAGCGCGGGCGCGAGCGACGCGCTTCAGAGACGGCATCCCGGCCTGCGCGATCGTCTAGCGGAGGGGATGCCGACCGTGAGATGGAGGCGGCGTCGTCATCGGTCCTGCGGCGCTTATGCGGAGGTGTCGCGCCAGCATCTCCGATATCTGGGCTCATTGCTTTGGCGATGAGCGGGACGAGAGGGCTGAGGTCATACTTGCCGAGGCGTGGTGAGGTTCGAGGCTCAATGGAGTGGACAAGGGATGGTGGTTGGAAAAGTAATTGTGGGCCGGCGCGCGATAAGGATAAGGCAGCTCTGAAAGGGACAAGATCACCGTGCCGCAAAAGATGCGCCTCTACAAGATTAAAATCTAAAAGAAAAATAGTGAATATCAAAAGATTTCGAAGGGTTTAAAATACCTATGACATTCATTTAGTGTCATCTATTTTCTGTATCAAAATCAATTACATAAAATCCCATTTAGAAGTACAAGTGAAAATAATAGCTTATAGTCCTTCCTGTTGTAGGTTCCTACCTTACCTAGTAGTTTCACGATATCGCTTGCTTGGCTAACCGCTTGTCAGTTTTACATCGGCATATGAAAGGAAAATACTCGTTGAAACAGGGGTTGATTGGATTGAGTTGCTTGCCCTTCCTTCTAGGATTCTGCAGAGCATTTTAATAAAGTAAAGCTAATTTTGCACTAATCCGTTCCTCGTTACGTGATCGAGCACATTTTGCAGTGCCTTGTTGCTCGTTGCATGACCACCCTCGCCGGTTTAATAATGCTTTAAAGATACCCTTAAATTTAAAACTTCATTAAGAATTCTACCGTAAAAGACATTTGGGTTCTGGATTTAATATTAACATATAATTTTGTTGACACCAAGGAGTAAAGAAAGCGTTGTGGTCTCTAATTCTTTGCTCACCCTGCGCAGGTTTCCGGCTATGCTGCCACTCATGACGGAAAAGTAAGTATCGCGAAAGTCATAATTGGCAAGGTCTTATGGCCTTTAGAGCTACCTACCACGAAAATAGCCTTTCAGGCAGATGCACTCAGGGTCGCACGAAAAGCATGCAATTGGGCACTCACAAGTTCATTGGTCCGGCTGAGACCTGTCAGAAAACATGTTGCAATACGAGATGCAGCAGCTGTCAGAATACGATTTATGCACTGGGTGCATACGGCGCAGTGACGCCCTGCATCAAAGTGCACTTCTATGCGGCACAGTCAAGAATCGTGCTGACCAGCTGAGGTTCTGAACTCGGGTCCAAGTTGCCCGACGTCTCAAGCCAAGGTTGACTGCTCGCTGCATCAGCAGGTCTTCTACGGAGCTATAGCCGGCAGATTGCACAACCCTCACGATCTGGGTCTTGACTGTCAGGAAAAGGTGAGCGCTGCAATTGCATGCCGGCAATTGATCCTTTTAGCTAGAATGCGTCAGACGTTTCTCCGATAGGCTTCTGATCCCCTGGTACATCTTGCCAAGGCCATGAATTTGAAGTCCGCCGAGGATCTGCTTACCCCTGATAGCCTACCTGACCACACAATGAGGCTCTGGACCACATTGCGCGGAGATTAAGTGGCAAATCTTCCAAACATCCTTGTGAACAGCCGACAAGCAAGCGGTGAGGTAGGTAGGGTGAATTCAATAGTCTCTTCTATTTTAATAACGAGACAAATGCCAAATCACATGAAAATGGAACAAAAATAGCTTCAATTTCACAAAAATTGTTCGCGAGACTCAGAGGGGCTTTCGAACAGCCCATTCTTGAAACCGACCTCCTATCGAAAGTCAATATTCATCGTGTGATGCTTGACCCAGCCAGCAGCTGAACACCTCATCAGGCTGTACCACATCTGGGAAGAAGGAGTAAGTTAGTGGAAAGAAGTGTTTCCAACTGGGTGGGCCTCGACAGCGTGACTCTAGCTGAGTCTAAAACCCACGGCGGTAAAAGATGGCGATGGATCGCTCGCAGTAGCCCACTCTGCCCGCGTACGCCTGTGCGCAACTCCATATGGCCCATCGTGCACCTTGTCTAGCTACCGCGAGAGTGCAAGGACACGGGCATCTGGTCCGGTGGTAGAAGCACCACAGGATGGCGAGTTAACACACTCCCATGGCCAGCAAGCGAACTCTTTCGGACGGTTCGGCAGGTGTACAGAGTACTGACGCGGCGGTTCGGGCAATCTGCGTGTTCCCTGATCATGCCTCGCGGTAACACAACAGTTAATTCCCAGGACAACAGATGACGCATCCCTTTGATTGCGACAATGCCCTAGGCATGAATCGGGACTGGGCCCTGCGCAGACCACTGCTTAGTTTCCCCATAGGGGAAGGGGTAGATGAGGATACCGACATCCAGAGGCGCTTGGACAGCGGGCGCGCTATTGGCGCCGCTACGCCAGTCCATAAGATGCTCAGAGAAACCCGAGGGTGCCATGACTTGAAATCAATTGGCGCAATTCGGCCCCAGGCCGAAAGTGTTTCGTTGTGGGTAGCAATCAAGGCGAAAAGTCCCCGTAGGCGGACGAAAGGCGACTGTGTCTTCCGTTATTGCCGTTAAAGTTTGGGCCTCGTTAATGAAAGGAACAACGGGGGAAGCATTTTTGGCCGTGGCACGGGCTCCACGTTGAAACAGCTCGGCTGGGCCGAACTGTTGTCCAGGGCTCACCGGGTGGTGATTCAGCAGCAGCAGCGCTGTCAAGCAGCTGTGCGCCTATTTGCCAACGAAGCACAAAATTCTGCATCGCAGGAGCCTGTGATAAAGGGCTCGTGGTTGGCTTTATCCATTGGGCGAGGTAAGTTCAAATGGCTGAGGGGCTGAATTGATGGTATCGAAGGTGCTCAGCCCTACTGACGCCGTGGCGGCGGGATGCGACCATTGAGCGACCGTTACGGCACAGTACCAGGAGAATGGAAAGGGGGCAGGCGTGATGTAAGACAAGCAGTCGATGGCTTAACGAGTGCTTGCTCGTCTAGAATACGCCGACGCCCTCCATTGGATATGCGTTGGCCTGCTTGTCTGAGAATTGCACGCAATGGCTTTAGTTTCTATCTGTTTATAGGACACGGCCCAGGCAAATGGTAGAGCGCCTCATTATTTCTGATGCGAGCGCTCACTAATTCAGCCAGCACCTTGCTCAGCAAACCAGAGTCCCTCCCTTCCTCCCACATACGGGCTACGGCTGTGCCCAACTCCCGCACCCCAGACTTACGCGAGAACCAAAATGTGCTTACCGTGCAGGTGCCCTTCCCGCAGGACAAGCCGGTACGAGAGAGGGAAAAGGACAGGGATTGAATGAGCCGCTGGAGGAAGGCGATGACGAGATTCTGGAACAACCAACAACCCTCTCGAGAGTAGGACCGACCAGCCCTGTTGGATGTCAATTTCCTGCTTGGGTGCCTGCAACCGAACCAACCATTGCAACCATGATGACGAAACGAGCAGTCTCTTTTTTTTCTCCCTCTCCTGAACGCGCTAATTGAGCGCCGTGTGCTGCCTAAAAAGAACACCAGTAGCGTGGCCGCTCTTTGTTTGCTTGCATCGTGATACCGCGCACCAAATCAGCCTAGGTATGCAGTGAGAAACAAGACGCAAAGCCACCGGCAGTCGTCATGGCACGAATTGCGATCGTCTCTGGGCCCTTCGTTGCGCAACAAGTAGCCTCGATCCGAGCTTTCTTCATCTCGCGACTTCTCCGTCCGTTGGTCGGTGGAGGCATAAGAGTGCACATAGGCTTTCTCATGCACATGGGAGCGCTGAGCCAGAACCACATCCTCGAAGCGATTGGGCGGCCCGTGACCCGACCCTTCGGTGGTCCCCACGAGCTAACGGTGCCTTGGACGGTCCGCCAATCATGGCGTGCCGTTTGCTGCAGGCTGGAAATTACACAATGAGAGGGGTGGAGGCCAAGGATCGCCGCGCCCCCCTCATCGATCTCTAGTTAGCTCTCGAGCCAACGGCCTGCCCTTTAGCCTCCAGGTCGATACTGGAGTCGGGCGGGCGAGCAACGCTTGCTATTGGGGCATTCCCGACAGCGCTTCTGCAGGTACACGGCGCTAGAACCAGCGCGAGGAGCCACTAAGGCTGAGTCGGGCTCTCAGGCCGGGGGCTCGAGGGCCAGGGCCTGGTGCCTTGAGACTGGACTGTCAAATCTCCTGCGCATCCACAGAGCATCTCCCTGTCCCCACACAACCAAACCACGACCACGACCACTTCCCATTCCATGTCGACGACGGACGGCAGACACACACCCCAGGCCCCGGCACCCCTGCCTTGCCCTGCTCTACGTTTCTCTGCTCTTCAGCCGATTCTGCACGGGCTTTTGTCTCTTCAGAGCACACTGGAAAAGGCCAAGGCATGGGTGTGTGTGGGCATGGACATGGGCATGGATGCGGCTCTCTGATTCACTTCCCCCCCTTCTCTCTTCACCCCCCGTAGTTGGTGGTCAGGCGAGAATGAGTGCTTCCTCTTAAAAGTGCACTTCCTCCCCCCCTCTTCCGTTTTCCCTTCTTTTTTCTCACCACTTCAAGGCCAACCCGCTTCCTCGCCAAAGTCGTCGTTCTTTACCCAGGCATTTTCCAGCCTCCCACACTCTTTTACTACAACTCTCGTCGTATTACTTAATTCCGCTCCTTCCCACTTCGCCCAACGCGACCTTTTAAAAACAACCCAAAATAAAACAACCAGTCAAGATGCGTTTCACTATCTCTGCTACCGCCGTCCTGGCCATGGCCATGTCTGCTTTCGCCCAGACCGCCGACTTCAACCCCGTCTACACCCCCGAGAGGGATGCCGTTGTCGAGGCCGGCTCCACCTTCCAGATCACCTGGGAGGCTCCCGCCAAGTACGCCGAGGGCACCATCTCCATCTCCCTGATCGGCGGTGCCACCCAGGGCACCCAGGTTCCCCTGCAGCAGATTGCTGGTATGTTGTGACTCAATCATGACGGCTTCACACGCGCCACGATGCTAACATTCCTCCAGCCGGTATCCCCAACTCCGCCGAGACCTACTCGTGGGCTGTTGATGCCACCCTGGGCAAGGACGCTGTCTACGGCCTCGTTGTCCGCTACGAGAGCAACACCGAGATCTTCCAGTACTCCAACCCCTTCAGCATCAAGCCTGTCGCTGAGGAGCCCACTGAGCCTTCCTCCTCCGCTGCTGAGTTCCCTGCCACCACTGTCACCACCCAGACCGGCGCCGTGACCGTCACTCTGTCCAGCTGCACCACCAGCACGACCCCCGTCGTTACCCCCAGCAGCACTCCCGTCATCACCACCAGCTCTGTCCACAGCTTCACCAGCGTCCCTGCCCACAACACCACCTTCTCTACCGTCAAGCCTGTTGTGCCCTCCACCAGCGCCAGCGTCGTTGTGCCCGCTCCTTCTCAGCCCCCTGTCGCTCCTCCCGCTGAGACTCCCATCTCTGGTGCCTCTCGTGCCGTCTCTGGCGGCCTGATTGTCGTCGGTGGTGTCGCCATGGCCATGCTCGCTCTGTAAAGAAGTGTGCATTTAATTCTATCATGACGAGCATTGAATAGGGTCTTAATTTTGGTCTGGAGTCACTTATACATAATACATGTTAGCCATTGTATTTTTTGGGTCACGGAGCTGGAAAACATTTAGCGGCTAATGCATCCGAATATAAACTTATAAAATCACGTCCCTGTCTAAATCAATTTCCCCTGCGAATGTAGGAACATGTACGAATATTCCCGCGTTTTCAAATATAGATATGGACCACTATCGCTCGACAAGTCGTGACGTACTCCAAATTCCACCGCATTGTGTTCACTTGCTGTGTCTCTCCTGAAGCAACAATTCAAGCAAGCACTGTAGGAAGACAATGCGGCGAATCTTGACCACGACGTGCGTCGCGTTGGAATGCGAGACATTCGTAGCAGGACCCGTGTGCTGAAGAAAACAAAAAATAACAAAGGGAAGAAAAAAATCAAAGACAGGACAAGGAGCAAGGGAGGGGTGACCCGCCCGTACGGCAAGCAGAAAAAGATCTCTGGGGAAACATGTCTGAGATGGGAGAATACCGCTGGTTTGGCGCGCACGTTCCGTGGTAAGACTGACTCAACTGGGCCCGTTCTGAAGAAAATTTGGACGCGAGTGGTGAACTAGACGTCATTTTGTCTGAGATGTCGTGGGGCATGCGCTTTTGATTGTGCCCGGGTTTTGACCTGCATATTGAGAACAACTGTCAACTGGTTATGATGGTGTACATTGCTCCATGCCGTGAATCATCGTGGACGAGCTCGTCAAATTTCATAACGGACAGGACAGCAGTGTGAAGAATAACATGGTTTTATAATTAAAGAGATACCATTGGAGCGCTGTCTGTACAAATCAAATCCATCTGAAATCCCGACTTGGCCCTTTTCAGGATTCATATCCCATAGGTGCTTCATACGCCAGTTGCCCAAAGAAACCACTATATGTGTCTACACAGAACCCATGACGCCGTTTTTGGTATATTCGCCTGGCAAATTCATCATCGTATCGGCTCAGCAATATAAGAACCCAAGAAGAAAACAGAGAAAGTTTAGTGACCGCCGATCTGGCCCTTGGGCAGAGGAGGAATCCAGCAGACGACCAAGTTCATCGCGATGTGCATGATTCCAATAACCCAGAAGCCCTTCGCGAAGTCCTTGCCGTGGTTCATGAAGCGGAAGATGATGGCGAAGATGACGCCACCCAGGTTACCGCCGCCACCCGTGATTCCGGACAGTAGGCCGTTGGCCGAGGGATGGACATGAGGGACAAGCGCAAAGTTGGCGCCGTTACCGGCTTCATGGAAAACGGCCATGAGTGCGATCAGTCCGACCATGAGGCCAATGCTGTGACCAGACTCCTCAGATGGGTCGATCTTGCCGATAACGAGCAGGAGAGTGCCAGTCATCAGGCCGCAGAAAGTGATCCATGCCTTTTTGAACCAAAGGTTGCGACGGAAAGAGTTGTAAAGCACGTCCGCAACGACACCACCCATGGGCCGCGTGACAAAGTTGAGGAATCCAAAGATAGCAGCGTAGTTGCTGGCAGTGGTCTGGTTCAGGTGCGGGAAGTTCTTCTTATAGTAGGCGCTGAGGATCGAGTTGATGGCCAGTTCACCACCGAACGAGCAGGCGTACGTGAAAACGTGGAAGAAGGTTTGTGGTGATGCCAGAACGGGCAACGATTCCTTGAACGTGGGCTTGACGACAATCTCGCCTTGGGCCGTCTCGATTGCTTCGGCACGAGACACTGGGCTATCGGTACTGTCGAGAACACGAACGTTCTTGTCTGAGGTACCGTCGGCCTTCTCCTCGTCCGAGCCAATGTTGCTGTTGACGGGGGTGTCAAGGACGGAGCCCGGGATGCTGACAACGCCCGGCACCTCGACACCATATGCCTTGAGGTTTTCTTGGATTCGCTCGACACGCTCGTCCCACTTGCCGGTGGGAGAGTCGGGGCACAGAAATAGCATGCCCAGACCACAAGCGATGAGGCAGACCAAAGGCACCATGAAGGTAACTCGCCAAGCCTTGGATGGGGTGAGACCTTGCGAAGCGACGAGCGAGTCAAAGACGGCGGGCATGATGAAGTAGGTGATGCCACCACCAGCATTACCCCAGCCACCAGCCAGGGCGTTGGCAGTACCAACGACATTCTTGTCGAAGAAGCCGGTGCACCAAACCTGGCAGGGGACAAAGGTGGCTCCCAGGATTCCGATGAAAAAACGCGAGATGTAAAGGCCGGTGGCATCCTTGACAAGAGGAGCAAGGCCGATGGGGAAACATCCGAGAAGTATCAGACCCGCAAACACCCGCCGAGAGCCGAACATATCACATAGCGGGCCTGCAAGGAATCGAAGGAGGAATGTCGAAACTAGCGAGACAATGTTGGAGTTGGCAATCTCGGCAGTAGTAAGGTTGAGATCCTTTTTGATGGTGACTGTTAGGAGAGGAGGAAATGTATACCTGTACCGGACCGTGTTAGCTTACATCGCGGCATTGCTTGGTCGGAGAGCTTGAACTTACCAAGCCCAGAAGGCAAGCATAAAGCCCATCCAGGAGAAGAAGAAGACGCGTCCATAGAGATTGATGGGGTTCAATACGGGAACACTCCTGGCCTTCTGAGTGATAGGGTTCACCTTGGGGACTTTCCACAAGGCGCTGACCTCGAAACCCATCTTGACGGTGGGTAAGTGGAGACTGATGCTGAATGCGCGATGAGATTCCGCTTTCGGACAGGGATATCGAGGCACCTTAAACAATTGCTATCAAAGGATCCAAATGATTGATGAGGTGGGATTGCGCTGTTGAGATCATGGAGTATTTGGGAAGCTTTCTTCAGAGACTCAGTTTCGTATAAGTAGTCAAGTCGAAAACCTCTCCGACTCTAATGATATCAGCTTTTTGCACGACTCTGAATTCGACATCTCCGGCGACGAGCAATGTGCAGAAGACACTAACCCAACGTGGACGCCTGTCGTCCTGTAATCGACGTTGACTTGCCCAGGGTGCAAGCATAGAACGGAGGCCTGCTTGCGCCGCCGAGACGTGTTATCAGCTGGGAGGGTGTGGGTTGGTTGGTTCGTCTGCCGATAGCGCTCGAGGCTAGCATGTTCCAGTTACCAGGACTCGCTCTGAGACGGAGATCTGCTGCTGTTCGAGGCCGACAAAGCAAGTTTCCTAGGAGATGTCTAGCAGAAGTGGCATCTCCGCACGATCCGCTGTTGTGTCGCAGCGCAGCGCAGGCGATAAGTGTAGCAATGCCCTTGAGACGCTCACCCTGATGGCAGATTGGCCAGTGCCGAAGTGAGTTAATACACCAGTCTCCCATTAGACGCTCATGGTACCAAGTGGAAGCGTCGTTGTGTCGTTGGGTCCCGCACAAATCAACAACTAGGGACGATCTGAGGGCATGGCATAACAACCCAGTCCACTGAAACGTGAAAGACTACAATGTCCTGGGCCATGAAGGACGATAAGGTTAAGGCAGGCTAGTCGCAGGCTGTGGGTGCTGATGGCCATCAGCCGGGTGCCGGAGCATTGCATCGACGGCAGAGATAAGGGTCGGGACGTGCAAGAATGTGGAGGCTGAAGGGCGGCTTGGCTGGACAGTGCCGTCACCCTGATAGGGGAATACCAATCGGGTCGTCGGAGCTTGGAGGTGGATTATCTTAGCGGCTCTACCATTGGTCAGACGTCAATCGCAAGCACGGAGCTTATCCAGGCCTTGAGAGGTTGGATGGCTCTTATCAAAAAGGTTTCTGGGATGAGCCTAGCCGGGTCCACCCTCGAGTGGCGCGCGTCTCGAGTCGCAGATAAGGAAGCTGAGAGATAACATGGGCCGTGTTAAAGATAAAAGGAGCAGCAGTTATCTTCAACAGGATCTCCGCGGGATCAAGACTTTTTCATCAGTCTGCGGCCGTTGCTTGAAATAAGTTGCTGGATCTTATCTTGATCGTCGAGCCGGCATTAGCTCGCCGAACAGGCTCGCCAAAACGACCGTGATTAGCTTGCCGACATCCCCAAAACGAGGACGCGGAAGCGAATGGACCATTTCCGAAGATATAATTTTCGATGATGGAAAGAACAGAAAAGGAGCGTTCGGTCGTTCAATTTTGGTTGCAGTCGCGACGTGGTGAATTCCAATTCAGGGTGGGGAGACGTCGATGCTCGTTCGCGCTTGGTCACATCTCTCCATCGATATATCCTATTACTGCCCAACAATTGTTCGAAATCAGGAAGTGATTATGTGTCCCCCCACGGGGGTGCACGATCCCGCATGCATGGAGGTTTGGCGCACAAGCAGCGTTTGCTATGAGGCTCTCACAAAGCAGGTTTCCTATTATTGTAGGCCAGCTTGAAAAGCCTTGGAGGTGGTACGTTCAGGAAGCCATCCTAGAAATTGCCTCGTCAATGTGGCCGTAGCCATAAGGTCCTGAGGATTGGGTGACAAGAAACCATGGCTCCTATTTTCCTGGATATGCCTATGGAATGCTCAGTTGCCGTTTGCTCCATCCATTGTTCATAACCAGCTGCCATGCTTGACAATCAGTTGCGGAGGCTGCAAGAGGCGAGGGGTCAGGACAGCATCTTTCCGCGGAGAATTGAAGATGTGGATGATTTCCAAGGTGCCGAAAAGGGCCTGTTCTTTTGGCCTTGCTTATATGTCTTGGGAGGGTGTCCTCCATGACCCCATCTGTGATGCAGGCGTGAAATGCGGAGATCGAACTTGAGATCAAGGGTGAGGATCAAGTCGTGCAGGTGAGTTGCAAGGCGAGGTACCTGCTAATTGGTGCTGAGCCTCTGTGGCTGACTGTGCTTGGGCCGCTAGACTCTTCGCGGTAAGAGGGGCAATTGCTTCAACGCCGATCTATGGAGGGGATAAATTTTTCTGCCACTCAGTGAATTGCCATAGACTCATGCGTGAGTTTTGGTCCGCACTGCTCGTCAGCGTTCCTGTCGCCTCTTGCATTGCATCTCCTGCTGCCTGTGACAATTAGTTGCCGGTTATCCGCCCTTGCAACGTTGCGCCGTCAATCGTTCCGGCTGCTGCTCTCGTGGGCCGTCGACGAAAAAGCTACGTCCAAGTTCATAGTGGGGTGTAAGTCAAATGTTCAACTTCAGTCCCTGGCTCCGGATCTCGGCGTCAAGAAATTGAGATGGAAAGGCGACCCCAAACTGACGGCTTCCGCCGCGCATCTTAGAAATCAGCGTCATCCTACCCGTGCAGAAATCATGGCTTCACAAGATACCCCCAAAACTTGCAAGGTGATCACTGCCGACACCATTGCCAAAAAACTGCTGGACGAGGTTCAAGAAACCCTTGCCAAAGTGCAGGGTGGCAGCAAGGGCGCCCCGACTCTCGTCGCTTTCTTGGCGAACGGTGACCCAGCTGCAGTCAAGTACGCCGAGTGGTCCAAGAAGACCTGCGAGGATAAGTAAGGATGCCAGTGCTTAACCCTCGTCGCGAGAATGACCTCGCTGATGCCCCTCACACAGTGGCTTCAACTTCGAGTTGCGGAACGTGGAGAAGGACCTTCTGGAGGACGAGATCATGCAAGCCAACGAGGATGAAAACGTTGACGGCATGATCGTCTACTATCCCATTTTCCCCAAGAACCCCTCCCACGACAAGTACGTGCAGGAAACAGTTGCACTGGACAAGGACGTGGAGGGATTGCGCCATCAACTCCTCCATAACATGTATTACAACATTCGCTTCCTTGACCCACCCCACAACACCAAGAAGTCGATCCTACCCTGCACGCCACTTGCTGTCGTCAAGATTCTTGAGCATCTGCAGATCTACAACCCCATTCTTGCTCCCGGAAACCGATTGTTCGGCAAGACCATCACCGTGATCAACCGTTCGGAAGTCAATGGTCGCCCGCTTGCTGCTCTCCTGGCCAATGACGGCGCTACAGTCTACTCTGTTGATGTGACCGGCGTCCAAGTCTTCACTCGAGGTCAGGGTATCAAGCAGCCTCGACACCGCGTGGAGGACAAGGAGGGATGGGATCTGAAGGATTGCTTGCCCTTGAGCGACGTGGTCATCGGCGGTGTTCCCGTCGAGTCCTACAAGGTCCCAACAGAGCTCATCCGAGATGGTGCTGTGTGCATCAACTTTTCGTCGTACAAGAACTTCGATGGACCCGCGATCAAGGAGAAGGCCTCAATTTATGTGCCGTCGGTTGGCAAGGTGACCATTGCCATACTTTTACGAAACCTGGTGGTGAGTGGATGATTGACCTTGATCGGTGTTATTCTTCAAGCTAACCATATAGCGTCTGGTTGCCAACCGGCCTCCCAAGGACAGCTCAGACGTAAGCACGGCTCGAGCCAGGACCGAGGCGTTCGCAGATGACTGAGAAAGCATCACCCCTCGAGTCACCATCGCCTCATATCCTAGGTCCGGATAAGTCACTTACTCGGCCTGAATCAACTTAGAAAACAAACCCAGATTATCGGTGAGACGTAAACGCAAGTAGTGATTTTCATCAGAAAACGGTTATGAGGTTGGCAGTGTGAAGTCGTTTCACAGAACACGGGGACAGAGACTTATCCCCATTGGATCAAAACCGGTTAAAAAGTAGAATTTCCCTCATTTCATAGAATCATAAGCCTCAATTAGGTCTACTAAAGGGTGCTACCATCGCGACTATCGCTTACGAGCTACCTTAGATATCTCAAAATTGTGCAGCTGCAACTTGCCGTCGAACCCTGAATCTCGCATTGAACAGACCATCACATACTCTTCTCTTTTGCTCCTTCACTACTCTCAATTGTCTGTGGTGGTAGAGCTCCGAACCGTACACTCCTTACACATCAACAGTCTCCAGGCGGGCTCAAGCGTTTGCCCCCAGGTTTTTGCTCTCAGGGCCTCGCAAACATAACCGAAATCGGTGGCAACTCTCAGCAAGTGACACTCTACCATACCAAACTTCACTTCTTTGGTAAGAAGTGGACATACAGCCACGTATCGCTTCTGGAGAAGGCCTGAGCGGACGAGGCGACCACCACTGCCAACCACGTCTTAGGAATCCACCAGGCTATTGTTTGCTCATGCTCGCGTGTCTTTACGAGAGCATGAACGAAACTCATTTTCCGGGTTACTGAGAGATTGAACCCCTTCCTAATCTTACTACCATGCAGTCATCGTGATCCCGCATAGAAGGGTCAAATTGGCATCATTGATCACGAGTAAAAAAGGTAAAACAACACTATTTAATAATTGTTTCAGTATAGCTTGCTGTAATGTTGTCTCATGAAACTCCACCAATTTTTATCTATCTAAAAATAATACTGATACATTTGGACTTCTGACGTATTTTATAGGGCCTTCTAGAAATATTCCCGTTTAATTTATTTTAGGGATTATATCTGAAATGAAGCCGTGCGGTCTCTGTTCCTTGCCGCCGGTTGATATATCACTTTTATTTCTTGAGACACAATTTTACCACTAAGAACGGATGAGATTGCTTCTGATGCTTTCATTATGCTGGTTTGTGCTCGGCGAGTGGTGTTTTCAAGCTGCGGGCTTGATTGCCCAAGTCAGCACCGTATTTTCTCCACAGGAGGATGGCGATCACAATTCGAGTGGGCACTTTGAATAGTGCGTGTGCAGTATCTGCCGGACAAGGTTTGCTGTGGACCAGACCTGAGGCGCAGAAGTTTGTGCTCAAGCTTTGAGCTGGAATGATTCTGAGAGAAACACGACGTCTGGAATAAAGTCAATGGTTGAAGGAATGAGACCAAAGGAAAGGAAACCGGGAATTGACCTCGTGGCTTTCTCGTGGGACCGAGACACAAAGATCAAATAAGGTAGGTCAAGACTATAGTAGTATGGATCGGTCAGCTGCTGGAATGAGAGTGTCCGTATTTTGGACAAGGGTCGAGCAGGGCCATGGGTGACGAGCCCGAGTCCTGCGCCATTCAAGGCGACAGACCCCTATTCACTGAGATTGTTTCGCTCCAACGAGGCTAACGCTCTGCAGGGGTTCACGATGAATGGGCTGGGGTGCCGCTGGGGTGCCACTGGGGTGCTCGAGGTCGCGTACCTGCATCTGACATTACCTTATGCATCGGGAGATGATCCCCCAACAGCGAGGCTTGCGGGCTGCGGTCCGTACCAAGAACACCCGGCTGGGCAAGGCTCGGAGAGTGGCGTTTGCACGCAGAGAATTTTCTCGAGCACTTCGGCTCCTCTCAGCTGACATGCAAAGGAACAAACCAGACAGACTTTTGACCCGCGCAAATCTTAGCGCATCTTGAGTCGCGAGAGGCGCTGCTCATCCCGGCCGGAGAGTCTTGACGTGTCTGTCAAAAAGCGGCGGTCGGGACTGTGATTGGACGGAGCGGGACCCTAGCCCAGCTGGTCAGTGCTTTCCGCTGCTTGTGGGTGCCGTCCCATCTGGCAGCGCTAGACTCACAGAGGCTTGGGCCCTCGACTTGACCGACTGCCATCGAGGCTTCGCGCCGCCCCCCCCCCCAGAAGCCCGATTCCTGCACGCTACGGCGCTGTACTACATTGTTGATAGGTAGGTAGCTACAGTATGAGGTCCTTGGCTTGGCCGGTGGGGGCCCCGGAGAATGCACGTCAGTTTGGTCTCTATCTTAACGGTTGCGGCCCCTAACAAAGAAAAATTCCGACCCTCGATCTCGACTGTCTGCCGTTGACGCCGTGCTTTCTCACCCGCTTCCCTTGTGTCATACCAGCGCGCACAGTTCATTCGTTCATGCGCCGCTGAGTTCGTTGTCGCTTCTTGTTCAACAGTTCTCAATCGCCCGTTCACTCGGTCGCACGCTCGCACTTCTTCCATCTCCTCGATCTCGATAGCGCCGTCCACTCATGGCATCGTCCCGTCGCCGCTGACGCCAACAACGCCCAACAAGATTCTACTTGCGCGCCAAGTCCATCGGCTGTGGTTCGGTTTGCTTTGCGCAGTATCTATTGCCTCTACCTCAGACCCACCGAATGTATTCCGTCAAGCCCCGGAAGCTGTCACTTCTCAGTCATTGCGACTCCTAAGTCAACGGCGGCCTCGACACGATTCTTCCATCTGAACGAGCAGCGGTTGAAGATTTAGGCGAATTTTGTTACGAACCCGCACAATGGCTACAAAGGCTGCGCCATCGCATGCTAGGCAAAGCTCTGCCAGCTCTGCCACGATGCCGTTTCCATTGCCTGCCTCACCGACCTTGACCAACCCCGACATGATCCTCCCTGACTACCCCGACTACGATCGCGCAGACTCTCCAGAGGATCTCCCCGAAGCTCGCCTCACTGCCTGGAGAAACCCTACCTCCTCAAATCATGGCTTCCACCTGCCGATGCACAGCGGGTATTCTGGTGGTCCTGTCACGACCGCAACCCCGATCATCTACGGCAACGGCACAATGCTGTCAGACATTGGAGAGGTGACTGAAGTTGAAAGCAATGCTGGCCACGTGGCTCAGCGTTCTTCCTCGCGCTACTCGCAATTCAGTGACGACGGCCGCGACCTTCATACACCTCCCGCCGTAGCCAAAGTACTCGCTGCCAGAAGGGGACAAGCAGCAGCCCGGCGAGCATCGATCGACTCCACCAGCACCATCACAACTCAAGAGAACGGGGGCAACTTTACAGATTTCGATGACTTGGTCAGCGTTGACGACAGTTTTCAAGGTGATGACGAGCAAAGCATGGCCTCTTCGTACGTGGATGACAACGCCCGACAGCGCCAGCGAGCCGTGGCCGGACTCCCTGTTGCTGAGTCAAGTACGGACCGATACTCGACCACTCTCATCAGCAAGAAAGCCGAGGAGATCTTGGCGAATGCTAAGCGCAGACTGACGGTGGGTAGCTTTCCTGCAGGTCTTTGTTGTTCTTTGGCTAACATTCAGTGTGCTCCAGACCATGGAAGACAACCTAACTCGGGCAAGAAGCTCTCTCGGATCCCCAGTTCTTTCTAATGGTTCAACGCCATCACCTCCAATCTTGCGCCCCGTTACAGTTTCACGCATCTCAGGACTTTCGACGGCATCGAAACACTCGCGAAATCTAAGCGATATTAGCTTTCAGGAGAAGAGAGGTTCCGCCCAACTGACTAGATCAGCCAGTGCTCTTGGGGCTGCAGGAGGGTATCGCCAACCCCTCGTATCGCCTAAGGATAGCGACGGGTTCAAGACCAGCCAGTCCACTCCAACCTATGGCATCTCCCATCATCCTTTGGATACCAGCCTTGAGCCCTTGGGCGAGGACCCGTATGACGGTAATTTTTTCATGGGAGGCAAACGCGAGAATGCGCGAATGTCAATGCAGAGTGTGAGCTCGATCAGTATTCATTCTGAACTAGGAATGTCGAGGTCGTCATCGGCAGCCCAAGTTCGAGACTTACAAGATCAAATGAACGGCCTCAGAGGGAAAATATCCAGCTTAAGAGAGCAAGCCCGCGCAGATAGCTTGAAGCGACGAAGCCTACAAAGCCTGCGAACTCCAAGCCCTTTTACACATGCCAGATGGGATCAGGGCTATATGGAACCTAGGGACATTAAAGCTGCCAACACAGACAACGCAATCGCCCAGGCGCCCGAGAATGCACAGAATCCCGTCGACTCGGGGGCTAAACAAGAGATGGGTGGCAATGGGCCTGACCAAGATGAATTGCTTCCCCGCAGAAGCGATGAGGAAGATAGAGATCACCAGCATCCAAATCAGATAAACGGGACCAACAGAACCGATTCGACCGATTTAGTCAATGGCCGCAGGGACAGCGCATACGAAGAGGCCGATGACATGCGTACGGAGAACGGTGACGCGGTCAACGGCACGGAAGTAATCCACGACCAGGGAAAGGCACCTGAGCCCATCGTTGACGACGATGCAAGCGAAAGTGGAGAATCGTTGTACCACGACACTTATCAAGCACCCATTTCTCATGAAGATCGTGAAGATGCTTTCGATTATGAGCATTTCTTTTTGCATTCCGCTATGGGCACGATAAGTCACGGACGCTTTGGACGAAGGGGCGGCCCTGGAAGTGTTAGCTCGGAAGAATCCATCGAGACTACACGACCCATTACACCCTCGAAGAGGGCTAGTTTGGAAACGATATCTTCAGTCGAAACGTTTGCAACAGCAGATGAGGGACGGGCCAGTCGAAGCTCGGAATATCAGGGCCACAAGGCCGTTCAAGCTGGCAGAGGTTCGGCTGGAAGTGCCCAAGAACGCACGAGTTCAGCACTTTCTAAGGGTGGCGAGGAGAAACCGAGCACACCAACGGAAACGAGACCCCGGGGGGTCTCGGTCCTGCATCGCCCGGTGGATGCGGCGACGAAAGCCATGCACCGGCCTTCTGTAGCATCATTCGAGTCGACGGGCACGACTAGAAGCTTCCCGCTGGTCTCCCCAAAGTCCAAGGGAAAGTCAGGGTTCTGGACGCCCGGTGGTTCACCAGATGATGATCTCAAGCAGGTTTCGGATGCATTGATTAAGGAAACTCTCAACTTCTGCGATACCGACAGCCCAACAGTTGGCCAGCAAACACCGCCATTAGAGCTACTGGGAAAAGAAGATCGCATTTTTGTGGAAAGGCTGGTGGGTAGCCTCGGGAAGTGTGTGCTGGCGTTGGGGGAGGCGTCTCGCGCAAGCACCGAGGCTCGCACGTATCGCAGGAGACTCGATGCGGCCAGACGGATTCTCGAAGGCCTCGATGATTAATGCAAATCCGGCGTTGAATGGTAATTATTTCTGGGGTGGAGCGATTGCTTTCTTGGTTCGTCGAGCGGGATACGATGATGATGATGCGGCTGGAACACCGCATCTGATGACACTGGGTTGGCTTACTGAAATTCTACGCTTCGATACCCTTTCGATAACCTGTGTGCTTCCGATGCTTCACGTTGCTTAGGGTTGCATACCATTGAAACATTTTCCTTCCCTGGTTAGGCAAGAAGACTTTTCCGCGCATTTAATTTCGTTCATTCATGGGAGCAGCTATCTCGTCACCTGTCGCCTTTCGACGAAGGGGAATTTCTCAGCCTTGGTTTTTAAGCGATGAGCATACGCGAAACAGATATATAACGATATTTATTTATAATGTAATAAAACGCAGCTTACAACAGCACGAACTAAAGCAAAAGTAAACCTCCGGGATAAACACATGAAATTGGGCACTTCTACAGTACCCCCTACAATGTGGTTTGAGTGACATGTTCGTGCATCTCATCCGGTGTGCCATTCACCGCTTGTTGGCTGGCGCCATTGTGGATTTTTTTTTCACTCCCTCCCATTACAGTATTTTTTATTTTGATTTGGCTGGTCCGGGCTGGGCTGAGCACTGGGACGAGGACCCTTTGTCCACCAGCAGCGCCCCGCCGGGACCACATGCGAACTAGGGGATCACCCGCCTGGGTCTGGGCCTGGGTTCGGGTCTTTGCACCACGTTGACCTTCCGCTGCCCGTGCAGCGTCGAAATCTTTGTGTTCGTCCCGCACCACTTCCTTCCCACGACGTGCGTCGGCCTGTTTGCTTTTTTTCTATCTCCTCCCCACCCGGTGGCTTCTTCTTTATCTTGGTCTCGTCCCCAGCCGCTGTGGCCCTTCTACGTCATGGAGTCGCCTTCGCTCACGGCCGTCCTGGTGCGGACGCTGCTGCCCGCCGACTTCGCCGACTACATCACCACGCACGTGCTGCACCCGGACTCGCCCGTCCAAGTCGTCAGTCGACGCGCCGCGCTCGAGGCGGACCGCGCCTTTCGCACCGTCTACCCGCTGCTGCAGCCCACGATCAACAGGCTGACCACCATGGCCGCCGAGAGCGAGGGCCTGGTCAGCGCCGTCGTCGCCGTTACGCTCGTCACCACCGTCGTCATGGTCCTGATCTGGGTGCAGCGTCTGGCCATGTGGTTCACGCGCCTAGCCATGCGCCTCACCTTCTGGGGCCTGCTCGTCCTGGTCGCCGCGGGCATCTGGCAGCGCGGCGTGCTCGAGAGCGCGAGGGACGCGGCCGTCGTGGTGGGCAAGATCGTCGGCTACCTGGCCGTGCTGAAGGACATATGGCTGGAGGAGTACGACCGCTACGAGTCGCAACAGATGAGCGGCAGTGGGCGGAAACGGAGCCCGAGGAGGTAAAGCGCCGGCAAACGGCATCCGCAGCATGCTTTGTATGGGGGGGGGAAAACTGGCTACATGAGATATCTAAACTGGGTTATGGCACATCCATTCAATAGCCAAGGGCACCTGGGAGGGAAATCTACAAGCTCTTTTGTCTTGAGATGGAAACTACCAAAAAAACGCCGTCGCTATGCATTACCGACAGATCACCTTTCTATACCCGATCCAGCATTTTCTTTTCTCCCATATTCCACCTTTGGATATTATATCCACATCTCAGTCCTCTTCATCAACCTCATCCTCGTCGTTTGGTTCCTTGGGATCCTGAGCCTCGTGGAACTGGATGCAGTCGTCGATGTAGCTCAGGGTGGCTGCGATACTGTCCTCATTCGTCACGTCCAGCTTGAGGTAGTTAATCATGCTGAAGCTCTCGATCAGGCCAGCGACGGCTCGGTTGAGCCGTCGGAAGCTGGCGCCTTTCATCACCTGGTCCCGTTCATCGGGTCGCTTCGTCTCGTCGTCCTCGCCCTCGGGCCCTTCGGCGACCAGCCGCGCTCGCTCGATGGGGTCATCGTCGAGCAGGCCCACGTCCGGAGTAAGGAACCGCTTGAGATCCTTCTTCTTGACCTGGCCCTTGACCAGGTCCATCTTGGACAGGATGTTAATGTGCGGCACCTCAAGCATGAGCATGGCGCTCATGGCACTGAGGGTTCCCGCGAAGAACTTGGCCCTATCCACGACAAAGGTAGCCTCGAGGAGGTATACGGCGGCCATGCGGATGTCGAGCGCTCCAGGTTGCGACAGGAACCGGACTAAGGCGGGGAGGATGGGTACGTGGGTATACAGCTCGATCTGGCCAGGCATGTCGAATATAATTAGATATTCCTCCGTCACGGAGTCGAGGGCTTCCGTCAGCCAGTCTAGATTCTCCATAAGGAACTCAAAGCAGTAAATGAGACCACCGTTTGGCCCCAGGCCCACCTCCTCCATAGCATCCTTGAGAGAGATCAGTTCCCTGATGTCGAGGTCGGGCGTGTGCTCGAAGGATTCGGCGGCTGGGTCGAGGTTGACGTAGAAGGCGGACCGGCGATTAAGCTGCAAGTGTGTGATGAGGGCGGCGCAAAAGGTAGACTGTATGCAGAGGTGTCTTAGATGGCGTGTTGCGTCAGGGAAGCAAGGCTCTTGAGGAGAGACAAGGCCGGTAATCGTGAACAAATGATGTGCATACCTTGCCAGCCCCCGCGGGGCCCATGACCATGGCACCGAACTTGCTCATGGTGAAGGCGGCGCGACGACGTAGGAGCAGCTGTCGGTATATAATAGGTGCAGGAAGGATGACGCCGAGTTTCGTGTGAACCCGGTCCTTGCGTAATTTGGAGGCCGACGAGCCGAAACTTGGATGGTGGTGATCGGTGATGGAGGCACTGGCACTGGCATTGGCACCGACCCGTGGTAGAAGTTGGATGCGAAAAAAAAAGGTGGGGGCCCCGCACCCTGTCGAGTTCGACTTTGGAACGCTGCTTGGTACTGATTGAGCCAAGGTACCAAGGTACGTACCCGCCGAGCGCCCCCAGAAACCACCCGTCACACAGGTCGGTCACAATACAGCCCACTTCAGCCTGGCCTGCTTCGTCGGGCGGTTCTGTGCCCGGCGTCACTGCTCGACGGACGTTCAGGTTCTCCTCTTGGCGCATCCTGCTGTGTTACCGGGACGGAGTAACGGAGTGCCGCACCGACCTTCATCCGGGCGGTTTGGCGGGGGTTGGTGGCAGGGCGTCCCTGTCCTGATGGGAGCACATCACAGCAAGCAGGGAAACGAATACGTATCCGAAGGAACCACCGGTCGGAACTCCCTTACA
This sequence comes from Paramyrothecium sp. XJ0827, assembly GCA_020881915.1. NCBI lineage: Eukaryota > Fungi > Ascomycota > Sordariomycetes > Hypocreales > Stachybotryaceae > Paramyrothecium > Paramyrothecium sp. XJ0827. The sequence continues at coordinate 4,478,720 of JAJFPB010000001.1, read as the reverse complement.
CCACCCAGAAAGGGTCCAGTCCCATCACGTTCTACGAGACAGATTGCTGAGCGGGGAGACGAAATCGATAAGGGCGGGGTGCTAGGAGGAGAGAGAGACAAGCCGGGCTGGACGGTTTTGGGTTGGGCGCGGATGGCGCAAGAAGCGGCCCCTGTTGCGCCTGTCGCAGCCAGTCGGCGCTGGCAGTTCGGGGGCGTGGTCTGGTTTCGCACGTGCATATTCGCCGAATGAAGACGGTAGGGCTCGTTGCGACGGTACGAAGCAACGCGGCGCGCCAACCGTGTAAGCCGCGAGTACCCCGTTAACAAGACCCGATGCATGCCGACATTCGGACACCATATCAACCAATCCTGGGGCCCGGCTCAGGCTCGCTGGTACCATCAGAGATTGGCCAAATTTTTGCCCTATCCCTCCGTTTGCTTGTGTACTGTGCAGAGGACAAGAGGTACCCGCAGTTGCTTTCTCTGGGATTTCTCTAGCAAAACCCCCTTCGGAGACCAAGGCTTTTTTTCTCTTTTTAGCGGGGCCCTGAAAACACGGCGCTACGGGTTTTGGAGGTGATGTACATCGTGTTTCGCTCGGGTCCTTGAGTCCCTTAGGTACCTACCTCCGAACGTTTTCTGCACCTTCGCGGCCTTGTCTTGGTACTGCATGTGCAATAGAACGAGAGAGAAAAAAAAAATCCGCAGTCGGTGCCAGTCCCCTTGCTACTGCCCCCGCCCCTGTTGACCCCCCCTTCCGTTCCCTCAACGACCCTTACGACTCTTGAGTCGGCTCTCCGCCTTCTTTAACTACTTTTGTCCCCCCCATCCTCCCGCTCCAGACTCTGTTTCTCTTCCTTCTTCATTCCCATCACCGATCCATCATCCTCTCCCCGGTAATTCGTGGTAAGTCTTCCAATTGAACACTTCATTCCGGACAAGAGCAAAGTTTTTTTTTCTTTGGTGATCTAGTCTTGGTCTTATCTTGTGGCTGGCGTTCTAACTCTTCTATCGATAGTGACCAACCCCACCAGGTTCACTTTGCCAACGCCAATTATTTCCCTCTTCGAAGACGTCTGAATATTCTTCTCCCTCCACATCAAACATCACCCTTCCCTCCTATATTCAAAATGACTGTCAACGGATCCAACGGCGTTAACGGTGCCGCCTACAAGCACTACAACGAGGGCACTTTCCTCTTCACCGTAAGATTGCACCCTCGCACCCCTCTGACCCCTCATTTTTTTTTTCCCCAGCAAAGGCGTCATTTCACGGTGCTAACGCTTCATGCCTGCAGTCCGAGTCTGTCGGTGAGGGTCACCCCGACAAGATTGCCGACCAGGTCTCCGATGCCATCCTCGATGCCTGCCTTTCCGAGGACCCTCTGTCCAAGGTTGCCTGCGAGACTGCCACCAAGACTGGTATGATCATGGTCTTCGGTGAGATCACCACCAACGCCAAGCTCGACTACCAGAAGGTCGTCCGTAACGCCATCAAGGACATTGGCTACGATGACTCCGAGAAGGGTTTCGACTACAAGACCCTTAACCTGCTCGTTGCCATCGAGCAGCAGTCCCCCGATATTGCTCAGGGTCTCCACTACGACGAGGCTCTTGAGAAGCTCGGTGCTGGTGACCAGGGTATCATGTTCGGCTATGCCACCGACGAGACCCCTGAGCTCTTCCCCCTGACCCTCCAGCTTGCCCACAAGCTGAACGCTGCCATGTCTGCCGCCCGCCGTGACGGCTCCCTGCCCTGGCTCCGCCCCGACACCAAGACCCAGGTCACCATTGAGTACAAGCACGACAACGGTGCCGTTGTTCCCCAGCGTGTCCACACCGTCGTCGTTTCTGCCCAGCACTCCGCCGACATCACCACTGAGCAGCTCCGCAAGGAGATCAAGGACAAGATCATCAAGGCCACCATCCCTGCCAAGTACCTTGACGACAACACCATCTACCACATCCAGCCCTCTGGCCAGTTCATCATCGGTGGACCCCAGGGTGACGCCGGTCTCACCGGCCGTAAGATCATCGTCGACACCTACGGTGGCTGGGGTGCCCACGGTGGTGGTGCTTTCTCCGGTAAGGATTTCTCCAAGGTCGATCGCTCTGCTGCCTACGTCGGCCGCTGGATCGCCAAGTCTCTGGTCAACGCTGGCCTTGCCCGCCGTGCCCTTGTCCAGCTCTCCTACGCCATTGGTGTCGCTGAGCCCCTGTCCATCTACGTCGACACCTACGGCACCTCCAGCAAGACCTCCGACGAGCTGGTCGAGATCATCCGCAACAACTTCGACCTCCGCCCCGGTGTCATTGTCCGCGAGCTGAGCCTTGACCGCCCCATCTACCTCCAGACTGCCAAGAACGGTCACTTCGGTACCAACCAGAGCTTCACCTGGGAGCAGCCCAAGGAGCTCAAGTTCTAAGCTCATGTCATGACACAATGACATAGAGCATCGGAGGGATATTCAACAGTCCCTCCACACGCACTTGCAGCGTAGTTCTTTCACGAATCCATTTGGATGGCACTTTAAGACGGCGTACGGTTCTCAACGATACCTGGGATTTTACCATAATGGAGCGGGAGATGGCGGTTGGGATTTTTCCTTTTTTTCACGAACTATAAACATTTGATCTTTTCTTCCATTTTTCACGGCTGTTAGACCTGTCTCGTTATGCAACACAACGGGCAGTGGTGTCTTTCAACAAAGATGCAGTATCTGACACGGCTGCGTTCACGGGGCGGGTCAAGAGGACAAAAACTTACAGGGATTTGCATTATGAGGTACCCTTCCCAAGGGGTCCAATGGGAAGCGTGCATATCGGCGTTTACGGGAAAAGAAAAGACATTCAACATCTTTGATTTCCTGTTTCTCTAGCCAAGCTAGTGCAGTCATTGGCGGAGAGGGGAGTTTGTGGAAGGGAACAAGGTCGGACGGATACGGTGGTCAGGATGGCTGGTCGGGCTGGATAGAAGAAGCGGGTAGTCTCATACAAGATAGGGAACCCTTGCTGCACCTCCAAATAGACAGCAGCTAAACCAACATGTGCAATCAAGATGCCGACAATTTGTGATCCTTCGGCGATACTTAAGCCATCAGCAAGCGCTCTTGAGAAATAGGTTGCAAAGCAGATCACATGTTCACTTCGAATTCGATCGATATATGCCGAAATGGACAGCAGCACCACGATAGACAAATTCAATTGCCTCAGGTTCTATTCGAACGAGCAGAGAGTGTCGAGGTGCTTGAAACGCCTCTCGATCTTGCTTCCCTGGATGAGATCCTGGTAAGTTGCGCGCATACCGGATGCCTTCAATTGAATGGTTCAATTCAAAACTAATTTGACTTGCCGAAGACAACCATTTGTTCAACAATCGTACGGTCATAATAAAAGTTAACGAAAGAGCATGTCCAAGTCCTTGCTGAGGTCCCTCACGGCACCGTGTCTTTGTAGGATCATCACTATCGTCTGCTCACACGACAGTGCTTGAATTACTTCCACAAACGAAGATGGAAGAATGGCAGGCGTCAAAAAGCTCACATGACGGGGCCGCTTTGTATTGTAGGTGAATGTCTTAGTTCAATGCCGAAGTTATGGTCCAATCGAGAATAAGGCAGGGGTGTGTAAGCCACTTTGTTCACAATTACGGTAATACCATTCTTGCCTCAACTTGTAGTAACGTCCGAGACTCGGCCGGACGCCTCTTTGCTACCAGTAAAAAGAGGCAGAACAGGTTTGGGCCACTTCCAAGCTATTGTGTTAGCATCGGTAGTTGGTGAGCCCCAGCCGCACGGCGTAAATGCACAACATCTCAGCAACCCGAGCGCAGCCGAACAGACCACTGACAGGCCAAGGTCCCAGACGGACACTGATATTGCCGCGCTTATGATGCCTATACACCCTCACCTTCAGGAAAGGGGTCCGGGTGTGGTGCAGGGATGATTTTGCAATCAAGCATGTCAATGGAGTGAACGGCCTTTTGGTCACATTGAATGGGACAAAGACGGCGCATGTCAAGAAAAAAAAAATGATCATTCTGGGTGCTGATCAGTTGACGAAGCTGGTGGTGGCCCGAAGTTGATCGGAATTGTCAACTTTTGAGATTGGAATGAGTGGAAAGGCAAATCAGGTGGCCATGGGACGAAGTGTTATAAGTGACCTCTCACAACGAGGTTTCCATGGTATTTAGTCCACGTTGGAAAATCAAATATCAAAAGAGGATGCTGCATGTGCGCCTGCAAAGGCCACCGACAAGTTGCCCGGGCCGACAATGGGAAGTGGGAATTGTGGCATGGTCTTGCACCGAACTGGAAGGGGCCCTTTCGTCACACGAGCCATTGAAGAGTTGTCCAGATACGGCCCGTGCTGAACAAATAGGGTCTCAACTTTGACGGTGTCCACGGCGACATGAGTCGGCCGAGGGCCGGTACTCTCTTTTGATCCATCCGCAAGAGACGCCACCTCGGCTGATGACAGCCACGGCTGTTTCCCGAATCAGGCTCGGGCTATGGGCCGACCGGTGTGCGGTCATGCTGTTGATGATTGCCCTCCCCAGGCCATACCTTTGGCTCACAGGGCTGTAACAAGGTTAGCCATAGCCAGTCCAGGGTCGGGCGAAGCGTCCCCCAGCATTTTTTACGAGGGTGCCTATCCTGGTCATGGTAGTGGAGGCACGCTTGGAACGCGTGCAGGCAAACTCAAAATCATGCGGGAACTTTCGCGAGTGCGCTCCGCAGCTTCATGCATTGTTCGGTGGGCTGGCATGGCCCTTCTCGACGGGGATCTTGCGTGGAAATGAAAGGGTCCCTCCGTCACGATGACGAGAAAGCACACGGTCACCGCCACCGGCATCCTTATTGTGAGTAAGGGCAACAATAGCATGCACTATGCCCTGTCAAATGCATGCGACGTGCATGTCAGGCGAGGTGTCGACTGCTGTCGAACTACGGTGTGCATGGGACGAGGCGTCGGACTGGGCTCCGAACATATCAAGACGTCCATTGGACGGAACCGGAGGAGGAGGAGGGGGAGAATGATAGGCGTACTTTGATGGAGGATGATCCCATTCTGCCAAGAATAGCCCGCAAACTTCCCGGTGGCTTCAACAGTCTTCGGCCGTATCAACGGGCGTTGAGCCATCTCGAGGCCTAGAAACAGCGACTACTCGTAGCGTGGCACGGAAAACACGGCACCGCGCCATTCTCTTCGCGGTGATGAGCTTAGCGGGCCTGAGGTCGAATCGGGGAGTGGGCTTGCACGAGTTGCCGGTTCGGGCGACGCCGACTGGGTCAAGAGTCGGTTGACCTGAAAGTTTGAATGGGGTGACGTGTGGAGGGGACGAAGGAAGGCGGGAAAGTAAGACAGGTGCTTGGTGTGCGGCCACCTGTGCCCGTTTGGAGGTATTTGGCATACGGGCGTAAGGAGCAGGGAGCGTGAGCAGGTTGTAGGGGGAAAAGACGAAGAAGGGTGGACGAGGCAGGATGGAGGTTGGCGTCGGTGGGATGCTCCGTGCCTGGTGGGGCCGCGGGGGACGGGCGCTAAGCCGCATCGGTGGGTCAATAGGCACGGGCCCGGGACGTTTTCTGACAACAATAGCAAGGGACAATAGAAAGCCTCTTTTCCCTCCCCACCATTGATGCTGGACTATGCAGCCTGGGTGGGGGCGAGAGGAGCAGCAGCACCGGAGACAATGCCTAACGACACCCGCTCAAGAGGCGGTGGCTTCAGCAGGGTTTAGGCGACTCCTTTTCCCTTTTTCCTGTTTCTTCTGACGCACGCTCGCTTTAGCCTTTTTCCCTCTTCCCCTGGGCTGCACGTCGGAAGCATCCCGAGCTGAGGCACCGCACGAGAGGTTCGGGTCGGCTGCAACCCACCGAGCACGCACCGATCACCATTTTACGTTCTGGAGACGGTGAGAAGACCTGGCTGGAGCGACGTGACGGAGCATCGCGGCCGGGTCGCGGTTCACGGTCAAGGCGTAGCCAACACAGGCCACCTCGCACACGTCCTTCCCGAATCATCATTCGCCCACCCCACACCTCTCGCCCTGACAATACTAAACTGGTGGCGGCTTGAATAGCCGCATCCCGCTGGATTGGTACACCAGGAGCATATGCATGGCGTCCGTCCGTCCCCCCCTCTCCCCCCCTGTTTCTGTCCTATCCTTGGCCGACCCACGCGCTCGTGCGTCACGGCGACATGTCATGGGGAGAAGAGAGCGAAATGCATGGGAGTGTTAGACAAAAGGTTAAAACAATTAAGAAAACGTTGAGTGTCAGCAAGGGGGGAATGCAGAGGCGTCGGTGGAGGCTTACACGGGGAGTAAAGCTTGCCACACCCCGGTTTTTCTCTCTAGACGAATGCCCTTTTTGGTATTGTACTACGCGCCTTGCCCGCTTTCGCCTGCAGAGACGAAGAACGAGGGTACGAGAGTGTGAATGGGAAACTCCGTGCGATTGTGAACGGCATGGGAGGGGTGTGGGAAAGTTGGTGGTGGTGGTTGGGCCAAGACATCCGTGGAGAGGTGTGGTGGCAGGAACTATACTCCTCTCGTGTTGCATGGCATTGTCAGGCAGTGCGCGCATATTTCATTTTATTTTACTTCCTTTCGCCTAAGTCAAGGGAGATGGTGTGAATGTGAATCCTTGACCCAAAAAAAATCCGATTCACGGCCTTGTTTGTCTGCTGCTGTCCTTGGCCGCTTGAATACATAAGGGGACCAGCGCCTTGCTCGGCCGGATGGATGCAGCAGCTCATCTGGCTACGTCTCATCTCACAACTGTCCAGGTCCTCAACGCGAAGAACGCCCTAACGGAGCCGAAAGGGAAAGAAAGAGAAGAGCGTAAGAAAGAAAGCTTGAAAATCCATGCCGTTTTGAGCTTTGCTCCTGCTTCAGCTACGCGTGGCTTGTCCGCTTATCAAGGCCAAGCTGAGGAGCAGGTCCGCCGGTGAAGCCATCCCCAACAAGTCCTAGACGCTTGGGCGCCTGGCGTTCTTCTCGGTTTCGGCGGCTTCGCCCAACTCGGCTGTTGCTTCTCCTCTTTTCCCGTCTCCTGCTTCGGGGCATTCTCCCCCCCTGCTCTCTAGGGTTCATCGCCCGCGGAAAGCACGTCTCTTGGCGCTCAACGGGCACCGGCACAAGGAATCCTTGTCCAGCAAACCCACATCTTGTTGTTGCCCAGTGGCGCGAGGCTTCTTGCTCGCTTGGGAGGAGCGTCTCGGCTCGTGGTGTTGTCCATTCTGCCGGGATTGCGACTACTCATATCGCACACCTCACTCCGTTGCCTACTCCCCACAACTCGACTTGGTCTCTCAGACGCCACATTGCTAGCCAAGAAGGCATCTCCGAGGAGCCTTGCAGGGACTGGACAAGACTTAAAACCTGCTCATCCTGTTATAACTGTCGATCGCCTTCCCATCGCTGGACGAAGAAGTTGCTGTTGTTAAAACTGTCTTGTATCGGAAGAGGTCTAGTTCCTTAATACACTACAACATTTGGCACTCTCTTACCGGCAACCCCTTCATACACATACACACCAGCTTGCCCTTACATCTCGTGTCTATACACGATCCATTATGGAAATGCCGGCCCATCCACGCTCAGGTGGTTCTCATGAGCTTCCCAAAGACACCACTGAGCAGGCAACCGCATCGAACTCCCCACCTCCCGCTTACACACCGCCGCGGCCACGGGCATTGAACCTCGCTGCTCTCGCTGCCCTGGAGGCTCACCAATCCCAGTCACGACAACCCCAGTCAATGCAGTTCACTCGTCCAATGTGGACCTCGCTGCTGAGTGATGCCGCAGAGGACCGGGAAGACGCGGAGGGCATGTCGCCCATCAGCCTGCGCATCAACACGTCTGTCAACGTGTCCAAGAGCAACAACCTCATCTGCCTCGCCGCCACGCCCGCTGATCACGCCAACGCCATCGCCCTGGCGGTGGTGCAGGCGATCCAGAGGAACAGCTCCGGCCAGTGCGGCATCCCCATGATCGACGAGGACGGCCGTCCACGGCCCGTCAACATCGAGGTGGACGCCGGCATGCTCGTGGAGGGCTCCGGCAATGTCATCGGCGGCCAGGACGTCATCATGCAAGCGCTCGGCGAGAGGAAGAGCAGCCAGCAACGTCTGAGGCGGCGGTGGGAGGACGATGAGGCCGATGCGGAGGGTTCAAACACGGCAGCCAAGCGCAGGCGATCATGTTAAGAGCATTGAAGCAAAATCGGGTGTCTAGGAACTCGGTCTTTTGTCAGGACGGTCGTTGGACCGCCCCAATCTGGGCAGCAATATGGCTGGATTTCTCGCCCTTTGCGCTGGAGGAAGACCAGCGCACCTCATGATACAACGATCTTTTTCCCGGTAATAGGATTTTGTTTGAGTTTGGCTTCCTTCGGTCATTGTTCATAGCTAGATTGGAGTAATGTAGTTTACTCAAAGTGAAAGTCAAGCATTCACCACGCTAGGCATAATGATACCTTGTTCGCTACTTTGACACATCTCCGCTCCATCTTTTTCCTTGTTGAGTTGCAGTCTCTCAGGGCATCTCCCCATAGAGTAGTATGATAAATGTCCTAGGTCAGTAATCCAGAGTTACTCACAGCACTTTTCGTTGGCGGACGTTGTCGATTGGGTTTTGGTTGTTGCACATTCTCTTTTTCTTTTCTCTCCCCCCCTTTCCAAATTTGGTTTTCTTTTCTTTTTCCCTCTTCTCTCTTTCCTGCATTGCCGGGACAAGCAACGGCCAGCAGGAAGGACTTCCCTCGGGTTGCCTTTCCCGTTGCTAGCGCCCAGACTGCTGGGATTTCCGATCCGACACTTTGGAATCCGCACCTCCACCACGTAGCGCTCCTTGCAAGCTAGCTGCGATCTTACCGCCACATGCAACTACCTGGAGGGGCGCCAGATTGGGGGGCAACCAACAAAAGCAATCGTCATGTCGATCTGCGCGCCCGAATCACCTCCCTGCTTCGGGGGGGGAGGGGAGAAGTTAAAAGCAGGGACGAGAGGGGCGGAAGCGACAAAAAGAGAGGGGGCACAGTCAATTAACATAGCAAAGTATAATGTTAAGAAAAGCTCGAGGATGGTGTTGCAATGCCCTCGGGTTCGAGACTTGCTTGTCTGGGAGGTTCAGCTTGACAGGCATTCGCTCACTGCCAGGCGCTCTTCTCCCCTCTTCCCCACTCTCTTCTCTCTCAAGCTCCGCCTTTGGCCATTCATTACAGCACGTTAGGTTTCCCTCCATTCAGCCCGACAGCGTCCATTCCGGGACAGCCTCGAGCACAGATTGGCCAATGGCCACGGCCAATTCCGAGGCCAGCCCACCCTGGGCCAGCTACGGCTACTACAGGCTACAGGCTACAGCTCCAGAAGCTATTCTGGCCCCCGAGCGTTGCCCCTCCTACCCAACGTGAAGTTTGGAACCCCCCCCCTCCTCTACCGGGGTGCCGCTGTCGTCAAGATCGCCAGTTCATGCTTCACTTATTAAAAAGGCCAACGCCGTCTTCCCACCGCCGGATCAGGCAACCTCGCATCTTCTGCAACTCGCCCCGCGGCCACCGCCCCAATTGACCATGGCTGACCTGGCAATCCGCAACCTGACGACGCACCCCATCGAGCTCGTCTCGGTGGAGCGCTTTGAGAGCGAGCGCGTCCAAACCGGCAACGTCATCACCAATGTGACCAAGACCATCTCGGGCTTTCTCAATGCCACCGAGCACAACTCTCGCGAGACAATCGCCAAGGGTGATGCGCGGTCAAAGGACAGCGTCTCGGTCCGGGTTGACCCCTTCCGCATCAGCACGACCAACATCCGCACCGCCGACCCCGGCAAGGAGGTCATCCGCCTGACCTTCAAGTATGAGGACAAAAAGTACGAGACGGACGTTCCCAGCCCGTCCAGCAAGTCGGCCGTCCTCAAGAAGCTGGACGGCGGCTCTCACGAGCTGACTGCCGTCTACATCCCCACCGGCGCGCTGCTCGCCATCTTCTCCTCCGCCAAGCTGAACGCCTGGATGAGGGAGCTCGACGACCAGTATCCTCTCTCGGTCCTCTCCATCCCCGGCACCCACAACTCGCCCACCTGCCACACTGCCCTGCCCTCGGTGCGCTGCCAGGCCGTCGGCGTCCAGGAGCAGCTCAACAACGGCGTCCGCTACCTCGACATCCGCGTCTCCGTGGACCCCAACGACGCGCAGATGGCCCTCGTCCACTCGGTCTTCCCCATCTCCCTCACCGGCTCCAAGTGGTTCGGCGACATGCTCACCACCATCTACGAGTTCCTGGACAGGAACCCCAGCGAGACCATCATCATGAGCCTCAAGCGCGAGGGCTCCGGCAAGGGCAACGACGGCGACCTGGGCAAGATTCTGAAGCAGCACTACGTCGACAAGACGCGGCACCGCTGGTGGAACGAGCCCAGGCTCCCCAGGCTCGGCGAGGCCCGTGGCCGCATCATCCTCGTCCGCCGCTTCAATATCGAAGAGACCCTCCGCAAGTGCTGGGACGGTCGCGGCTACGGCATCGACGCCAGCTCCTGGCCGGACAACTGCGAGGACGGCCGCGTGCACGGCGACCACATCCGCGTCCAGGACTTCTACGAGATCACCGAGAGCGAGAACATCGAGAAGAAGATCGAGTTCACCCGCGGCCACCTCGAGAAGGCCGCTGAGCAGTCGCCCCGCAAGGACGGCCCCATGCCTCCGTTCTTCATCAACTTCCTCAGTGCCAGCAACTTCTTCGACGCCAGGTGCTGGCCTGAGCGCATCGCTGCCAAGGTCAACCCCTCCGTCATCGAATACCTGTGCGCAAGGCACGGAGAGGAAGGCAAGGGACCTCGCAAGCTCAAGATCGGCTCGGGCCAGACGGGCATCGTGGTGACGGACTGGGTGGGCGCAAACGACGACTGGGATCTGATCCGTTGCATTGTGGGCATGAACGCCAGGTTGGAACGTAAGTAGTATGACGACGATATCACATGGTAATTGGACAAAACGAAGAATTATTACGAATATAGAGAACGTGCAATAAGTAAATTTTATTCATATATGCTACACGGGACAAAATGCTGGAAATACGGCCCTGTCTTTGCTTTGGTTAGCTTTTTGTCATAAGCAGATGGCAGGACGTGAATGGAGTGAAATAAGATAGTAGTGTCAGTTCTCCAAGGTGAAGGGTTGTTCATCACGATGAACTCAGCTAGAGCTAATAATGAAGTCATCACGATACAAAGGGGTTGAAGTAAAGAAATTTTTCACAACGTACCCAAGGCCTCAAACAGCATTTCACGAGATGAGCTGTATTTGCAAACCTGACTCCCGAGGTTAGCCACTGTTGTCGCAGATGGTCAGGATATAAAAAGGCAGAATAAACTGTACTATGTTAGTCGTCCAAGTCCACTGAGGATGCGGGCAGCCGGTGGGATGACCTACAACATCAGAAGTTGTCGGTATGTTCATGTCCCGAGAGCACGGATGCTCCCAAGTCAAACAGTGTGAATACTTTGATAAACTCATCATGGTGGAAGCCGCAAACGAACAAGTGGATTCATAAGTAATTACCTGACGCAGCCCGGTCAGTTCAACATTCTCATATATAACATGCAAGCAAAAGCCGCATAGGAGACCACAGTCAGTTGACGAAGTGTCAACAAGAGTTCCCATCGCCCTCCACCACAAGGTTTTGTACGACCTTGCTGTCTAAGGATGAAAGACGACAGGGCTCGTTTATGTCCGCCCGTTCGTTCAAATCTTCATCATATAGTGGGGTTCAATTCGTAGAAGATGGTATGATTTACCTGCGCGAGAGTAACGTTAGCATGAATGCTTGTCAACTTGCAGCAACAGAAAAAAGAATAGTCGAGTCCTGTCAGACAAGGCTGAAACTAGTACAACAGAATCCACATTGTATATTAAGCATGAGGAATCCCTAAGGTGTCGGTTTGATCATCACACGGACGGGGGAAGGACTGAAAGAAAAGCAGGTAGACAAACCTTTTGAAAAAATACTAACGCGAAAATCTCACGAGGCCGAAGCCGTGAGGACCCGCCTCATCTGACATGATCACTGTGGCATGTCAGCTCACGTCCAAACAAATGACTGAAGCAATGCAAGGTTTGCAGGAGAGGGTCAGGGTATTTCTTGAGTATTTTGTGTCACCATGTTGCTGGTATGAATTGGATTGTTCGTTGTAATAAAAATCATCATACGAAGCATGAAGGAAATTCCAAGCTGGTTGCACTTACCTTGAGACATGCGACCAGTGCTTGGAGTGCTGGCAGAAGCCGCCTCGTGCTCTCCAGCACTGGTTGTGAGGTTGAGAAATGTTGCAGGAAGAAAAATCCAAAAATTTCGAGCTGCGGAAGAAAAGGTAGCTCAAGGAGCGCTAGTCCAAATCAGGAGCGACACCACCCCGCAACGTGTGGCCGCGAGTGTGTGGCGGTGCGGTCAACACGACCCACTTAAACGGCGTGTGTGGCGAACTACCCTCTGCGCTTATAAGCCAGGCATGCCACCTCAGGCACCCTCCAGTCTTTCCTTTGAGCATCTCCGAACTTGATATCGAGAATTCAAAGAGACAACGTCTCATACGTCTCAATATGGCGTCGGCAGGGGCGTTATGGGGCCCTGTAGCCCTCCGCTTCCTGCGTGTCGCCATGACGAGCACCACGAAAGTGGTACGCTCCAAGATCGCAAGTACAGCAAGATCACTGCAGAACGGCATACCGCAAGTCTCCGTTAGAAGCGGTCATACCGGACGACAACCGATTCACCCCGCAGCCCTACTCAAGCAACAAAAGCGAGCCGGGCGCTGGTTCTCCAGTCCCGCGGCTCAACAAATAGAGCGCACGTTCCAAAGATTTGCGAGCAGCACCAGCCGCATTGGAACCAAAGCTTCCCGCTTCGATCGGACGAATCCGACTATCGCACGACGGGTGGCTCAAGGCTCTGGTCGCGCCCCGTTCGCAAGCGCGCTACGACCGAATCTCACGGGCGGTGCCATGCCTCGCACAGCCGGCGGCTACAGCCTTGGCGGCGGCGCTCGCTATTTCTCTCACACACCGGCTGCGCCGGCTCAGGTTGTTCAGAATGTCTCGCAGGCGATGAGGGCGTTCTTCTTGTCCGGACAGAAGCTCCGATATGACGGCTTAGGACCCCGCGGGGAGAAGCAATACCGTGCTGTATCCAAGTTGGAGGACGAGGCAATGGACAAGTTCCGAGCATGCACTCATTCTATGCCAGGTGCTTTCGTCGACTTCAAGCTCAGCCCTACGGTGACGGCCCTTAGCCCTCTTGCCGCAGCCATTGCCTTTTCTTCTGGAGCCACCTCCAATGACTCCAACACCGCAGCTGTTGAGGCTACCCTCAACGCTGAGGGCTTCCTTGATGGCTTGTCCGCTGACTTTGATCGTGCTCTGAAGGATTTGTCGGCGGTGTTTGCCGACATTAGACGGCTAGCCGTGCTCGGCAACTTGCCAGTTGCCCTGAAGGGGTCCAATACCCTTCGAGTACATTTTCCAGGCGTGGATGGGCAAACCGTTGAGAGGTTATGCGATGACATCGGCATCCAACGAGGTGTCATCGGCCAGGATCCGGGGTTTGACGAGGCTGCCGGTGCGTCCATGGCATTGAGGTTCCCCTTCGCTCCGGACTCTGAGAGAACAATCACGTCTCCCGGGGGCTCGACTCGGTCACTTGAAGGTCACGAATTCGAGAAGTTGTCGTCCCTCGGCGACGATTCTTTTGTTCAAGATGCTTTTATGGACGAGATGGCAAACAACCCCTGGATGTCTGACGTTGAAGGATATGAAAGCGCATCTCCCCCGACTTACTCGCAAGGTGAATCGGAGAACTTTGAAGGCCTTGAGGGCATTTATCGCTTTTTGGAGGAGTGCGACCGTGCCAAACACAGATATCGCTGAGAAATTCTCGCAGTGAGACTCGAGTTGATCATGTTTCATTGCGGATTTCTGAGCAAGAATACCACTCTCATTTGTATAACACCTCCTATGTTTCTCGCAGTTAGTTAGGTAGCTATAGGCCACAGTTAAATGGAAATTGAATGAATTGATTTTGCTTACAGTTAGTCAGTCATCGAATTTGCTTGGTGGGCACCTCGTCCATTCTTCGTAACGGGGAATTGCTTGGCTTTCGTTCGAGTTGGGGCTTGGACGCGACATGCTGGGTAAGAATACCTCGTGTTGAGATGTCTTGGAGAAAGATGCCGAGAGAAATGAGACTGGCGCAAAGTCTCTCGCATTGCGTCTCGTCATTCGACTTGGGTGAGTTACCGGTTGATTTCATCTTTGCGAAGGATCATCTAGCAAGTTTTCGCGGCGGTATTGTTACGAGGATGTCAATTGTGGAACGGAAATGAATAAACTCAAAATGGCATCACAAAATGCCGAGTGACGGCGGAATGCTTATCGCCTTATCGTCCGTACCTTAGCTCATGTCTGACTCCCCTCAGGTGAGCTTACTACCGTAAAGGTACCCTAGATCAGTACATTGAACCCGCTATCCCAGCCATGTCAGAAGCACCCCATATCACACCTTGCTTATTGGGCCTCTAGAGAAGCATCTTCAAGCACAATTGGCTTCCACCTTCTGCCGGATTAGCTTACAACCGAATACTTCTCACCCGAGGCCCGCCCTGAAGGAGTGGCGCAACCCATCGTAGGCTAAGTACCTTACCTACCTTACGTTGCAGGGTCTCAAACTGTGGGGGTGACATGCGGCAGAGAGCTGCGTCAGTTCCCCACAACCTGGACCTCGGCTTAAAACACCGGCATAAATCACCGGCTCCCGTACAGAGTGAGCGCACGCCCAGCACCTCATTATTCTGCCGAACGTTCCTCAGCGGCCTTCCCCTCATCGTGAACTCACCATTCTGCCTCACTACAACACTGTTCAATAGCACTTCATCATGTCTGAGTTCGGTGTCGGTTTCGAGTACCCTCCCCAGGAGATCTCGTGGCTGAAGCGCGATGTTCTGCTCTTCGCCAACACTGTCGGCTGCACCGCCGACGAGCTTCACTTCCTCTACGTAAGCCAAGCGCCCACATTCCATCGCTGGGACAGGCCATTTCCGATCAATTGCTCACCAGATAATGTCTAGGAACTCCACCCTAACTTCAGCGTCTTTCCCACCTATCCCATTGTCCTTCGTAAGATACCATCTGCCATGGAAGACTTGCGGGAGCCCAGCAGCTAACGTCCCCCCGCAGCGTTCAAGGGCAACACGCAAGAGGTGATTGACTTCTATGCATCCCAGAAGGCCGTCAAGATCCCTGGTGTTCCCGAATTCGACTACCGCCGCGTTGTGGACGGCCAGCGCAAGATCGAGTTCCTGAAGCCCCTGCCACCGACTTCGGAGGGCAAGAAATTCGAGGCCCGCACGAAGGTCATTGGTGTTTACGACAAGGGCCGCCCCGGCTCCGTCCTCGAGGTACAGACCGATCTGGTCGACGTCAACACCGGCGAGGTCTATTCCCGCGCCCAGGCGAGCTCCTTCTTCGTCGGGCAGGGTAACTGGGGCGGTCCTAAGGGGCCTGCCACCGTCAATTACCCTCCCCCCGCCGACAAGCAGCCCGACCTGGTCCTGGAGCACCAGACGACTTTGCAGTCGGCCCTGTTGTACCGTCTGAACGGTGACTACAACCCTCTGCACGCCACTCCTGAGCCCGGCAAGAAGATGGGCTTCGGCGGCGCCATCATGCATGGCCTGTACCAGTGGAACACGACCGCCCACGCCCTGCTGCAGACACTGGGCGGCAGCGACCCCGCCAACATCAAGGAATACCAGGCTCGCTTTGCCAGCCCCGTCCTCCCTGGCGATAAGCTCGTGACCAGCGTGTGGAAGACCGGCGAGAAGAAGGGTGACTGGGAAGAGATCCGGTTCGTAGTCAAGGTTGACGGTGGGAAGGTTTGCCTGAGCAACGGTCGGGCCCTTATCAAGGTCGTTGGTGAGAAGAGCAAGCTGTAAAATTTTGAGTTTTTCCTTTCACCTTGATTATACTGCAAGCGTACACAGAGGACGAAAATGAGGGATGGCAAAGGATATGAAATTGTTTGGCACCTGTACAGTCCTGTAGCACAGATTCCGAACCCCGTCATTTCACCGGATCAGACCAAGCAGCTATGCATGTGATAAATGTCATGAGTGGACATTCGATCGCACAAGTTTTGTAAATATTTACAACAAAACTAGTTAGTGCAATTATGTTGAGCGACACGAGCGTGTGAAATGCATCACGTTGCAACATCCGAGGCGGTTGGTGGGTGGGTTGCGGCAATCACTCAGCCACTAAATATATGGAGGCGGCATACCAACCAAATTTAGCTGACAGCCTTTGCACCTCAAAGATTCGCTGTGACAGGCGACCATGACCGCGGCAAACACCATCTAAATAATTCTTGGGGGCCCAGACGCCTCTCCACTCATGCCATGTCGAACTCTCACCACCTGGGCCAGCGCATATCCTACGATGGTGCGCTGTGCACCGTCCGCTACGTGGGCGAGGTAACAGGCACAAGCGGCATCTGGCTAGGAGTTGAATGGGACGATGGGAATCGCGGCAAACACAATGGCTGCCACAAGGGAACTCGATACTTCTCGTGTACGTAGCCTCCTGGGTCTCCTGGCATATCCACTCACCACTGCTTAGGCATGTCCAAATTGCCGACGGCTGCGTCGTTCGTTCGGCCCACCCGCCCAGCAGACAAGCCTCAGAGCTTCATCGGCGCCCTCCATGAAAAGTACGCGTCTGAGGCTGACTCGGCCCCGGGCCCTCAGATTGTCATCTCCGGCAAAGTCGCCGAGGAGATGGGTTTCGACAAGATCCGGCAGAAGCTCGCACAGGTTCGGGACCTCAGAATCGTCATCGTAGACGGGCTGCGCGTTGCCTGCGCAGTAGCTAGCGATGAGGCGCCTGTCAGGGATACGTGCCCCAACATCAGGCAACTGGACCTCAGCCGGAGTCTGCTCGAGTATATCGACCCTGTGGTTGATATTTGCAGCGAACTTCCATTGCTTCAGACTCTGGCATTAAGGTAAGCATGCATCGCCTGACCTTGTGGGCTCGGGATGCGCAATGCTCATGCCAAGTACAGTGGAAATCGGTTCAGAAATATTCCCAGCGACGCTCTACGAGAACGTGGTGAGAGAGCTTTCCGGGGTGTCACAGAGCTTGCTCTCAAAGAGACTCTACTCAGCTGGGAAGAACTATGCAGCATCGCGAGTTCATGTCCTTCGCTTGCCACCTTCAATGCTGGATTAAATCAACTTTCCACGCTCCCGCTTGTCGATTATTCCAGTCTCAGCCATACATTGACATCCCTCAATCTCGAATTCAACGAGTTCACATCCCTGTCGGATCTTCGCAGCCTCGCCGCCCTCAAGTCTCTACGCAGCTTGCACTTAAAGGGCAACAACATTGCAGATTTGGCCTCTTCTGGGGCTGCTGCACCCATTTTCGCACCGTCTCTACAATATCTAGACGTATCGTACAACATGGTACAAAGCTGGTCATTTGTGGACAGCCTCCCCATCCATGTCCCAGGAATCCGAAGTCTACGCCTCGCTCATAATCCAGTGTATGAGAAGCAGGCAGCAGATGAAAAGGCTTCTTCCTCAGAGGAAGCTCATATGTTCACTATCGCCCGGGTGGCCCCGCTTACTTCCCTCAATTTTTCTCAGATAACTCCCACTGACCGGGGAAATGCCGAGATGTTCTACCTCTCTAGAATTGCAAAGGAGTTGGCCAGTGTCCCAGAGGCGGCGGAAGCTTCCGTACTGGTAAAACACCCTCGTTACCAAGAGCTGTGTGACATCTACGGTCAGCCTGACGTCATTCGTCGTCAAGAAATCAACCCATCCTTTCTTGAAGCTCGGTTAATCACTGTGACGTTTTATCAAGATGGCCAGACGAAGCACGTGAGAAAGATACCAAAGACATTGGACATATATGCCGTGAAGGGGATTGCCGGAAAGCTGTTTGGTCTTTCGCCACTGAAAGTGAATCTTGTTTGGGAGACAGGGGAATGGGATCCAGTGGCAGGCTACGACGAGAAGGAAGGGGACAGCAGTGACGAGGATGGAGCTGCGAGTACCTCAGAACCAGGTGTGCTTCAACCGCCGAATGGGAACGCCGCGGTCAACAAACCCGGTCGTTGGATCAGGCGAGAGGCTCAGTTGAAAGATGGGCCGAGACAGCTAGGCTACTGTGTAGATGGCTTAGATGTGACAGTCCGAGTTGAAAATAGATGAATCGAAATAGAAAGAAGAAGAAGATGAAGAAGATACGGTGCCCATCAATCGATAGGCTCGCATACAATTGATGAAGGTGCAGCTGGTTGTATCCGGGCCACTAGGAAACCTCGCCTCAAAAAAGGCAGTACGCTACGTGCTTTATAATGCGGTACGGCATCTCGAGCAACGCCGTCCCGTCCAGCTAACTCCGGGATGGTTTGGAGCAACATCGGTACTAATAGCCGGGTTTTGTAAAGCACTATTTCCTTTTCTACCAAGAATAGTAGAACATCTATCCTTGACGGGTTAGCCATTATGACGTCGTGTAATTAAATTGCTCGAGGCCTTAATTCCTTTATTTCCATGCCTTGGCGGGGCCACCGGATCGGGTTTATGCATCACTGTTCTGATGTCCGGCACTACGGAGTGATGCTACCTCGGATTTCCAGCAAAGCAGCTGTAACTGCCGTGATGCTCGTGCATTTGAGCACAGTAGCCGTAAATGCCGTGATGCTCCATACAACAGAGTATCTTGGGGTCATAGATAAATAGTACGTCTCCGCTGCGATCGTAAACACTTAGAGCCAAATCATCCGAATAAGAAAGTCCTCGGACAAGAACCTACAACTGCGTCTTAATACAATTTACACTTCTTGCAATTACAACGATCAATCATGCCTCAAGTTTTCGGAAAAGAAGTTGGACCTATTGGCCTCGGACTAATGGGTTGGTTCCCGGAAAACATGCATACCCCCAATACGTTGATGACGGCCTTACACCCTCACAGGTTTAACATGGCGCCCGCAGCCACCACCTCTGGAGGATGCAATCGCTACCATGAAGGCAGCACTCGAGGAAGGCGTCAACTTCTGGAATGCTGGTGAATTTTACGGTACTCCAGAGTACAACTCTATGACCATCATCAAGGCCTATTTCGAAATGTATCCGGAAGACGCGGACAAAGTCGTCTTGATTGTCAAAGGGGGTGTAGATATCAAATCGCTCAAGCCGGACGGTTCCCCGGAGAATATTCGCGAGTCCATTGATAACATCATCCGTCAGCTTGGAGGAAGGAAGAAGCTTGACATCTTTGGAATTGCTAGGCGAGATGCCGAAACACCCCTCGAGATAACACTCAACACCATCAAAAAGGAGTACATCGATACAGGCAAAATCGGAGGCGTTTCACTGTCCGAATGCCGAGCAGAGACCATTCACGAAGCATCCAAGTTTGTCAATATTAGCGCCGTTGAAGTCGAGCTGAGCATGTTCTCACCCGACATCCTCAAGAACGGTGTCGCTGCCGCGGCGGCAGAGCATGGAATTCCCATCGCAGCATATTCACCGATGAGTCGAGGCGTGAGTGCCCTCGTCCGCTGAAGATTCACACGTTAGCATCACTAACGTACCTTGAAGTTGCTCACGGGAGCCGTGCGAAGCGCCGCCGACATAAGCAACCCGAGGCTGGGGTCTATGCCGCGCTTCCAGCAGGAGGCAATGGACCACAACCTCAAGCTGGTTGATCAAGTCTCAGCACTGGCAGAGAAGAAGGGCTGCACTCCTGGCCAGTTTGCTATTGCCTGGGTGAGTAGTTTGAGCAACAGGCCCGGATTGCCAACAATTGTCCCGATCCCCGGATCATCAGCGCCATCTCGTGCAAAGGAAAACTCCCGAATCGTGAAGCTGAGCGAGGAGGAGATCCAGACGATCAATGACATTGTTGACAGCTTCACGCCCTCGGGTGGACGTTACCCTAGTGGAGCACACATCGAGACATAAAGTGTCCTGTTCTTGAGTTAGATATAAGGCAAAGATATGAGAATAAACTTGGGAATATGAAAGCCGAATAGAAGCAGGATATCAGCAAAAGATTGTCCACATGGGCCACGAGAGCCTCAGAATTGCAGAATTCATAAAAATGAATGCCATCATGGTGTGCTAGTTTGAAATGGGGAAGCAAGAAGAAGCATAAAAACAAGACTCACCGTTTGCCCGAAACCTCAAGTAATGCAATGATCAACTCATGGAGGAGTTCACGGTTATCATCACAAGTACAGAAAGAGCTTGAAAAAAGGGAGCAAACTGATGTGTGAAATTTATTGGCGCCAACACGTGACTCTGGCTTCCTACGGTACCTTAGTAGAACGGGGTAAACTACCTTAGGTACCTTAGGGTAGGCGGATCAACCACGATGGGGGTGCCGGAGGTTGCTAATTGACGTTGAGCATCTAGAGGATGAACCTGAACCCAAATAAGACACTTCAATTGTTCAAGGTAACCATATTATGCTATCAGTGATGCTCCAGGTTTTCTACAACGCCTGCCTACAGACTGAAGGGTATACAAGTTACAGCTTTCCGCTACATTTATCACGAATAAGTGGACACGCTCGTCCATGTGCTTGCACAGATACAAAGACGTTCAAGCCATGACAGCGCCATTAACACCGACCGCCTCGACTCGGTTCACGAGTTTCTTGACGTTCGTCCAATCCTCGCTCTTGAGTCCGTCCTTGCCACCAAGCCCACTGGCCACCTCGAAAACTGTGAGAGAGCCGTTGATGCCGCCTGTCGCAAGGCGCTTGCCTTCACTTTGTTCCCAGGCCACCTTATTTATGCTCTTCGAAAGCATGGTTCGGCCGTCTGGTCGAGCACTTGGCGATATCCTTGACACTGGCTCCTCAGTCTCAACTGCGATGTCCCAAAGCTCCAGCCAGCCAGCCCCATCCACGAGGGCGAACACGCTTGGCTTGACTGGTGACCACTTGGCGTCATAAACGACATCTTCGCGGACGAAGTCTATCAACGGCGCAATGCTACCATCGCCGGCCCCGCTTGTCGATGTCGCTGCTGGGGCACGAACCTTCCAGAGCTTGACACTCCAGTCCAGGGATGATGAGATGACAAGGTCACCTAGATCGACTGGTCCTCTAGCGGGGTGGAAGTCAACAGACATAACTGGTGCGGTGTGTCCGCGGTAGCTAATTTTCTTGTCGACACCGGCCTTGGCTCCGGCTCGGTCGTATCGGTGACACGGGAAAATGGTGCCCTCCTCGCTACCGACCAAGAAGAACGTCGGATCCGTCTGTGGGAAGGAAACACAGGTAGGGCTTACATCCTCCACGGCAACCTTGGCTTGAGTAGGATTTTTGAGTTCCAGGAGCTCTTGTGGTTGAGCAAATACATCCATGCTCCAACCACAAACAACACCATCGGTTGAGCATGAGATGATGTTATTCGCGTTCTGCGTGCCAACAATATCAACGCTGTAAATAGGGTGTGCGTGTCCGAAACCTGTCAGTGGCGTTTTCTGAACAGGCGCTGCCTTCGCTCTGGTGTCCCATAGCAGGACCTGGCCGCTATAGGTTCCGCCGACAATAAGATTGGGATGATAAGGAGAGAATTTGGCCGTCAGCACATCGGATTGAGCCGTGAACACATATTCCGGACGATCGTGCATGTGGAGGTTCCAAACCTGAACAAGACCATCTGGTTCATGAGGTGCTGTAGGGTTCTTTGTGTATGAGGCAAGAAGAAGCTCGCTGAACTTGGGTGAGAAATCAATGCCGCTGATCATGCGTTTCTTAGACCAACGATCATCGAAGAACTGTGCCACTTCCTTGACCCTATGCTTGCCTCGGCCTCCCGTGTTTCCGCTCTCGTCGTCTTCGTCGTCATGATCTTGACCTTGCAACGCGTAGTCGGTCAAGATGTCGTATTCTTGCTCTAGAGCTCTCTCGATAACTTTGGTTGACTTGTCAAGGAAGTCCACAAAATCGTCAGAATGTGTCACCGCCTCTAATTCCTCTACGGTAAGTTCTCGCAGTGGATAATTTAATGCTGACGAGGGCTTCGTGTTGTCGGCACCATTGGAAAGTGATTCTCCAGCAGCTCGCAACTCTTCCTCGACTTCTTCTCTGATTTTCCGCCTCAGTTCTTCCTCCCGGTCCCGCTCTCTTCTGCTCATCCGCTTGCTGGGCGAAGATGTGGTTCCCGGTAAGTCGTCGATGTCCGAGAGCGTTGACTGCGCGCGTGGTCGTGGTGGAGATGTCCATTGTTCGGTCGTCTGTACACCCTTGCTGTATGAAAAGACCTCCTTCACTGGCGACGGTGGGCACTCGTACACGGTGGTCAGAGGTACTGAGGTCAGATTTGGTGGTGGCTGCACAGGATGTGCAGGCTGTGCAGGAACGTCAGAGGTGTCATTGCTCAGCTCGCCGGCGCTGAGAACACTGTTGGGTCTGCTTCCACGAGGGGCCGGGGACGCAGCGCCTCCGGTGGTTGTCGAGCCAGGTCTGCTCTCGCCGATCAAATCATTGATCAGGGTTTCGATCTTCTTGCGATTGTCCTCACGACCGGGGCTTGATGATCCGAGCTGTGAATAGTAACGGTGTCAGCCAAACGTTGCGCACGCATGAACTCCTTGGTTGGGGCGTGCTACCTCGATCGGGAGTGCAGAGACGCGGCCGGTCGTTGTCTGGGTTGCTCGCAGTTCCCTCTGCCGCTTAAGCTCTGCAAGCTTCGCCCTCTTGGCGAGGATTTCTTCTCGACGTTGCTGCATCCTAGGGTCTCTGCAGTCCCATTGCGGGACAGTGTCGCGTCAGAGCTAATCTGAGGCGTGGGTATTCGCTTCCCGGATTGACCAAGTAGAAGATGGCGTGTTGATTGCCGATCTGGATGGATATGGTTCTATGACCAAGGTGCAGTTCGTTTGTGATCGATGGTCCAGGCAACTTCTGCTATGTATGACCTGAGGATTTCCGTCGGGACAGGAAGGTGATGAAGGTGACGGAGGATTGCGACTTTCTTTCGGGTCGTGATACTAATGAATAGGGACCCTGGATGAAATGCGAGCGCCAAGGTACGTGCAAGTCAACCGTGCTGCGCTAGAACTGAACAGGGGTGCGACCACAGGGTAAGCCACTACCTACCTTACCTTGAGTAGGTACCTACAACGGTGTGCGATATCTGGGAAATGCTGGTCTACTTTCCCATGTTAATTGTTATCTTTCTTTCCCTTTTCGGGAGTAAAGATGAATACTGTACTGCCTGGCAACTGAGAGTTTCTAATGATGAGAAAGATTATTTTTTGACTTCATTGATACAGGCCCAATCACCAATTTTTACCAATATTTAACAGACAAATATCGCTAGTCGCCATCTGTATTCGAGCTCTATACAAATGCGCTTCTACATACTACACCCATAAACAGACTGCCTGCCACCCGCACCACAGAACTGCAGGTTGTCGCCAATGCAGAGCATACTGCACTGAGACCCGTCAACTAGCACTGAACCTGTGTTTGCATTGAAGTAAGAGGCACGAACAGGTGCCAACATAAACAGTAGGAGAAGGCCCAGGGGTTCTCCCAACCCAGAGTTACGATTCGTCAAGCTCTAGCCGGATCATTGATCAATCTTGCTTCGACCGGCTCGGTGGACAAACGATAATTCCAATGGATTTTCCGTACGAGAATATCATTGTTCGAAACAAGCATAAAACTTCAGCACAAGCCTATTGGCACGTGGTAATGACCTTGCAAGAAAGTCGTCTATACTCGAACGTTCATCCTTATAGGGTAGCAGAGTCTACAACAAGGGATCACTGTGACACGTGACCTGAACTGGCCCAATTCGGACCCCAGCTCTGATGATTCGTCTGAGAGCTTACAGCTGTTTGCTGACTACTCCTAGCGCCATTCCTGGAAAAACTGCGACTTTTCCCGAGGACATCTACAATTCTTTACCTGCCGCCCCGGACTACCAATTCCCTCGAGCCACCTGGACAGGGCACCAATTGACAGCCATTCTCGACCACCCGAGTCTCCTCTTCGCCGTTTCCTCGAATTGATTCTCCTCCTGCGCCGCCGCTGCCCCCCATTTACGCGATGTCTTCAACTGTCAATGTATGTCGACGTCCCCTTTCCCGCTGCCCTGGGCAGCTGTTGTATATCCTTGCTGGACCACGCCAGCCTGTAGAATCATGTCAAACATTGCCTGGATTGCCTTTGCGCATGGGACTAGAGGCTAATTGACTTGCTTCCAGGTTCTCCGGTGGTCGGCCCTGGCCGTGGGCGTCTTCTACGGATTCTCCCATCAACGAACAATCACAGCCACCCAGAAGGCCGAGCACGAGCGCCACGAGTATGAGCAGAAGCAGAAGTTGATCAACCAGGCCAAGGCGGAGTACGCGAAGCTCAAGAACCCAGCACCGGCGTCAGCCGACGATGGTACGACGTCCCGCCACTTAGTCCCGCATACTTCATTTCGCTCGCGCATCGCGCGCAATGTTCAAGAATTACTGTGAACCAAAGTACCGCATACTAACAGTCAGTGAAGGCACCACGGATCCCTCAAACCCCAAGTTCGATCTCGAGAAGCTGCTGTTGAAGGTCTCCAAGGAGAACCCATAATTTCTGCCGGATGAGAGGGGATTGAGGTAGTTGATGGGAGCATGGTACGGAAACGGCAGAGGGTGTCAAGATCCGTCTGCAACGGAGCCAAGGCTTCCCAGAGGAATGCCATGGACCTCAAATAATGGCAGAGTCGGTGTATGATTGAGACTACACGTGGCGCTATTGCATAGAGATTTCCTTTCCGAGTCCCTGTTTACTATGTGTACAGGTGTAAAATACACACAAATTAGATGAAACTCGCAACTGGGGTTCGGGCAGGGAATCTGATTCATGTTTCTTGCATGCCGTGTTCATCCTAGGAGAGTTGAAAACGCATTGAGGGTGAAGTCATTCAATACAGGACTATGCGTGGTAAACAGTGGATAGCGACAAATTGCTCACAACGAGCCTGGTATTGTGTAAAGTCCCTTGATTGCGCCCCTAAGTGATTAACAATGGCGCTCGAAGAAGGTTAGGCCATCCTTCAAGTTATTTGTTACAGCGTTTTCTGCCTTATAAAGGGCACGAATATCTTCCCATATCAGCTCCATCAGCAATCGGACCTGTCAAGAATCGTAGCGTCAAGCAATTGAGAAGCTACCGAAGGTAGAGCGTCTGATTACGTAAGACATCGCGTTGTGGCCTAGCGTTGCTCTAGGTATTCTTGCTCTTGAATCGACGATGAGAACCCCGCAAGTGACAGTGGTTGACGCGGGTAGACCTTGAGCCAAAGGTACATGGCTGACCTTTCTGGTGCGGGAACACGCACACACGCACAAACGCACCCCACATCCTCCACACCCCCTGTAGCAATGGCATAAGCTCCAAGCTGTCCTTAGTTGCTTGGGGGCTGTCGAGAACCTCCATCAAACCTACGAGGGCCGTCTTGAGAAAGCGACACAATCGTGGCCACCATGGCTGTCAAGACTAACGATGCCCTCGCTGTGGCGTCTGGCCAGAACTCGCGGACTCTACTGAGGGTCACCATTCTTTGCCTCATCGCCGCCGCTGCAATTGCCAGCCGTCTTTTCTCCGTTATCCGTGAGTATTGCGTCCCGAGAACCACCCAGTTGCTGCAGACGCTCGAATGGGCTGGCAAGACTGCGGCTTAGTGTGATGCGCGAAGGAGAACTTCTGAAACTAATGTGAACTATAGGATTTGAGAGTATCATCCACGAGTGTCAGTCCTCTACGCCAGCACCAAGCCGATTCCCTCGTACCGTACTAACCGAATCACAGTCGACCCGTGGTTCAACTTCCGAGCGACCAAGTACCTCGTTGCCAATGGCTTCTACAAGTTCTGGGACTGGTTTGATGACCGGACGTGGCATCCGCTTGGACGTGTCACTGGAGGCACTCTCTACCCCGGATTGATGGTCACCAGTGGCGTCATCTACCATGCCCTTCGAGCCCTGACTATTCCCGTCGACATTCGAAACATTTGCGTCCTCCTTGCCCCTGCTTGCTCTGGCCTGACGGCCTATGCCGCGTATCTTCTCACCAATGAAATGACAACCTCGCCATCTGCGGGCCTTTTGGCTGCAGTCTTCATGGGCATTGCCCCTGGTTACATTTCGCGATCCGTCGCCGGTAGTTACGATAACGAGGCCATTGCCATCTTCCTGCTCGTCTTCACCTTCTACCTGTGGATCAAGGCTCTCAAGCTTGGTTCCATGCTCTGGGGCGCCCTTTGTGCCTTGTTCTATGGCTACATGGTGGCATCGTGGGGTGGTTATGCCTTCATCACCTGCTTGCTTCCTGTCCATGCCCTTACCCTGATCTGCATGGGCAGGTACAGCAACCGACTCTACGTCAGCTACACCACCTGGTACGCGCTGGGCACACTGACCAGCATGCAGATTCCTTTTGTTGGTTTCCTTCCTGTCAAGACTAGCGAGCATATGCCCGCTCTAGGTTTGTACTTCACCTACTTAAAGTAGCACATTTGTTGGTTCTAACATGCTGCCCTAGGCATCTTCGGTTTCCTGCAACTGATCGGTTTCATTCAATATGTGCGATCTGCCATCTCTGGCCGACAGTTCCAGACCTTCGTTGCTACTCTGCTGGTTGGAACCTTCGGCCTTGGATTGGCTGGCCTGGTTGCCCTCACCTCCATGGGCTACATCGCCCCTTGGAGTGGCCGCTTCTACTCACTGTGGGATACTGGCTATGCGAAGATTCACATTCCCATTATTGCCTCCGTCTCTGAGCATCAGCCAACTGCCTGGCCCTCGTTCTTCTTCGACCTGAACATGCTCATTTGGCTCTTCCCCGCTGGTGTCTACCTCTGCTTCCAAAACCTGCGCGATGAGCATGTTTTCGTTGTCGTCTACGCACTCTTTGGTAGCTACTTCGCAGGTGTTATGGTTCGATTGATGTTGACCTTGACACCTGTCGTTTGCATTGCCGCCGCCATTGCAGCATCGCAGATCCTTGACACTTACTTGACTTTGGAGACACCTGAGGTTGAGGAGACCCCTGCAGATGTCCCCGAGACTCCAACCAAGAAGAGCACAAAGAGCGGATCATTGAAGGCTACCGATAAGCCTGCCGTGGGAATTTACAGCTATGTGTCCCGATTCGCGGTTGTTGGTGTCATGACTGTTTATCTGCTCATGTTCGTGTCACACTGCACCTGGGTCACCTCCAATGCCTACTCCTCCCCATCGGTCGTCCTGGCTAGCCGTATGCCCGATGGTTCTCAGCACATCATTGATGACTATCGTGAGGCCTACCAGTGGCTGCGCCAGAACACCAAGGAGGACGCCAAGATCATGTCGTGGTGGGACTACGGCTACCAAATCGGTGGCATGGCTGACAGACCCACACTGGTCGACAACAATACCTGGAACAACACCCACATCGCCACTGTTGGTAAGGCCATGAGCTCACGGGAGGAGGTCAGCTACCCCATCATGCGACAGCACGAGGTTGACTACGTCCTGGTTGTGTTTGGCGGTCTTCTCGGATACTCTGGAGATGACATCAACAAGTTCTTGTGGATGGTTCGAATTGCAGAGGGTATTTGGCCTGATGAGGTCAAGGAGCGCGACTTCTTCACTTCTCGTGGAGAGTACCGCGTTGACGGCGACGCTACGGAGACCATGAAGAACAGCTTGATGTAAGCAATTGAAGCTCTGAAAGTTACGAAATGCCCAATACTGACATGTTGAATAGGTACAAGATGTCTTACTACAACTACGCCAGTCTCTTCCCTGCTGGGCAGGCAGCTGACCGGGTGCGTGGAGTTCGCGTTCCCGAGCAAGGCCCGGTCCTGAACTCGCTCGAGGAGGCCTACACGAGTGAGAACTGGATCATCCGAATCTACAAGGTCAAGGATCTCGACAACATTGGCCGTGACCATGCCTCTGCCGCCGCGTTTGACCGCGGCCAGAAGAAGAAGAAGGCTAACAAGAAGAGGGGCGCGCGCGTTCTTCGTGTAGACTAGAAGTTCGTATCTCATTGCATCGTTTATGGAGGAAGCTGGATGCTAGCTGGATGGTCTATAAGTAGAAGCGAGTTTCTAAAATGTATACCAGCATATGACATCGGCCAGCACTTAAAAGAGGATACGGACCGACGCTATCTGCGGTCCCTTCTCTGCGAGCTCTCTTTTCCCGATTCTTCGTGCGGTGCTAGTGTTCCCGACAGGTACCTCGCAAGGGGCAGAGCCATACACCATGGGCGGACTTCCTCACCTCACCTCACCTCACCTCACCTCATCACCGCCTCACCTGACCACTTTACTAACTCCAAAATACCAGCCGCCAGAAAAAAAAATCCAAATATAGAAAGGCCGCTTGCCTTGGAGACAAACCAATCCTCCTCCATAGTCAACCTCTGCGAAGACACGATTCCACGTTTCTGAGCTTGCCCTAGTCGCACTTTGCTTCCGCATCTGAAGCCTTCCTTCCTCTCCGTAATTTGTTCCTACGCATCTCTCCTGTACCAAAATCTTCCTGCTATGAGGTCCTCCGGTAAGAGGCAGACCATCACTCGCTCCAAGGATGGCCCGCAGATCGATCTGCTCAGCGCTTTCTTCAACCTGCCCACACGCAGCGCCCTCGAGCGCGCAGAAAGGGAATACACGCACATCATTACAGTCAAGGGATCAACAGGGAAAGGGGAAAAGCTCTATATTATAGACAACCCTTCCAGCGATTCGGAATCTTCCAGCAGCAGCATCTCGAGGTATGACGAGCCGATGGTCACGAGGGTTCGATCCCCAACTCTTCCTTCTCGACATCGAGGCCGATCGCGACTGTCATCATGGCTTCATCGTCCAAAAACCGCAAAACCCGAAAAATGCATCCCTCGGAAGAGGCAGCAAGACAAGAAACTTCAGAAGCGCCGCTCGCGGCCTCCTGTCCCGAGCGAGGCCGTGCCTTCGATTCAACCCTCTGCCACATTTCCTGTGCGTAGCTCAGCTCGGCCTCGCTCACACATCGACACGCCCAAGTGGGCTCATTCAACGCCTACATCACCTTTCTCCCAGACTCAGCGTATGAGCGGGGTGCCGCAGGTGCCGCAAGTTTACTATCAGATGGCATTAGCCCATCAGCCCATGCGGTTCGTACCGCAAACACAGCCAGGCCCGCTTGGAAGCACAACTTATCCAACCAACAACCCTGTGCCTCCCATAAACATTGGTCGAACAGTTGACAATGTATCCCAGATGCCGGATGCACTTGCACGCGAGCTTCACAGCATACAATCGGACATGGAACGAACGAGAACACAGCTTGCTGCAAAGCCAGAAGACGATGGACTTGCTCTTGATTTGAGAAACTTGCAAGAAAAACTCAACGCAAAACTGGATTCTGCGATAGCCAGGCGAGAAGGCAACGACCCCCCTGGAGGACCTTCGACTCGAAATATGGAAGAACCGGATCTGTCTGCTCAAAACCAATCATCCACAGGTAGCAGCAACATCATGCATTCATCGCAGAATGACAAAGTTGACGCAGACTTTGAATCTCCTGTCAAGCCAAATCGACATCGCAGGAGGAAAGATGGTCGGCAACCGTCCAACAACACGCCCGTTCATGTCTGCACTGGTTGTGGTAACACTCGATCCTCTAAATTCCACAAGAAGCACCCTTGTTCTGCGGTTGAGAAAGTCGTTCCTAGCTACTGTGCTAAATGTCGAAAGCAGTGGCTGGTGAATGGCGGACCAGGCGGCCAACACCATTACTGCTTCGGCTGCGGTTACTCCAGGTCGAAGGCCTTTCATGAAAAACATCCTCATACTGCAAGCACCAAGCCACTTCAAAATTACTGTCGAAAGTGCACAAATGAGCTGCGCGGTGATACGATTCTTAAGCAACAACCGACGCTGTATCAGGTGAGTCACAATTTTCTGACCACACGAGATAGGTCTATCTAACCATCACTAGACTCGTCCCCGACTGGGTAGTGACTGCGAAGCAGTTGAAGATGTCAAAGCAAACAGTACAGGGAGCCATGATGAAACTGAAATGAACAACTTACAGACATCTATTCCATCTTCCAGTGTGGTAACCGATGAAGTGACCTCCACAGGTCAACCTCCACCGCCGAGTGATGATACTACAACTTCACCAGCAGGACACACACCGATTTCTCTGGCGAGTCCAATGAGCGGAGTGCCACCCTCGCCATATTTGCCGGACCGTAGCCTTGGGTCATCGAACCGGAGAGCACAGAGGGTGCATGTCTCTCGTCTTCCACACGCAACAGATTCAACAGCAAAGGAAAGCTATTACAAGCAGCCTTACTTTGAAGAGGTGCTCTCTTCTGGTTTGCAAGCTCCTGCTGAGAACTACGCAGGATCCTGTTACAACTACACTGGCGAGTCTCACGCTAAGGAAGAGAAGCTAAAAGGAGCGCAAACGGCTTCTAACGGGAGCCTTCGGAGCGAAGACGCAGACTCGCGTGGTTTTGCCTCGACTTCAAATTCTCCCACGAGCAAAAGTCCCAGCGAAGTATCAAGCAATAGCCTCCATGAGCTTACAAGCGAACACTCCAGCGAGGCAAGGCATGTGCATGCAAAGACAGGGAGGAGACAGGAGGTGCCCATCAATACACACCACAAGGGAGCCTTCAGCAATCAGGGCGGAGGCTTCCAATCTGACAGAGTCCCTCACTTTATGTCACAGAATTGTCATATACCTGACTCGTTGCCCCAATATATCGACACCGACTCCGTCCCACCCTCCAGAGGCGGAGGTATCCGGGATCTTGGCCAGGATGGAATTGGGGACGATGACAAGACGCAGCCCTTACATCAGCGCCCCTTCCAAAGCGTCTTTGCAGGCATGCATAGCCGAGACACAGATGCGAGATCGGAGTTCAAGGATTTCAACGGGAGCGGCACAGGCTCTCACTTTCGCAATCCCTACAGCGCCTCGCAAGCAACCAGCAACCGCTAGGACCGGTTCAATGCCTGCGAGGAGCAAGAGCCTCGTGGGTCACCTTCTTTCCGACGCTCTTTTGCTAGAGGCTCAGTGTTTGCTGGGATGGGCTTGTCTTCGGACACAGCAGGGCAATCGGGCGTGAATGATGGATCCTTCATGGACGGATGCAGCGAAGCCAGTCGACCGAGCGCCAATCCCTACTACACGCCTCGTCGGTACCATCCCGCGGATCCGCGTAGCAGCTTCCACCCCAGCACACGCACCTGGCATAGCACAAGCTACTGGGATGACGACCAAGGCGGCAAGAGGACCGGCGTGAAGCACGACGACGTCGTGCCAGAGCCCATCATCGAAGAGCCTGTCTCTGCAGCCAGCTCGCCTGTGCCCCGTACTTTATTGCTTGGTAAGACTTTCCAGTTCTTCCTTCTCATACCACTGATATGTTGCTAATGCTACCGGAACTCAAGAATATCGAAGCGAACAACACGATGAGAACTTTTCAGCCAAGTCCGAAATATCGGAAAGATCCTACCTCGAAGATATTGCTTCTGTGAGAAGCGACGCTGCGCATTCCTTTGGCTCAGTAGAAGAATAAGACGAAGAGACATGTGCACCAATTAACGCAAGGTGACAGCAGATATGGAGAAGGCTGTGGGATGGGCGACGCGAGCGGACCGAAATTCTCCTGGCATAGGGCATTCGGACAAACCTTGCTTCAGAACTACAGGTCATGCCGCTACAGCTCATCTCTTGAGCTCCAGGGCTGCATTGCCTGGGCATTACACCTCTCGTATATTTGAGGAAGACGAGGGCCACTAAGTACTCTATAGTATATATTCAATGCACCTGAATCTGATGCTAGTCTGTCCTCACTACATAGGTAGATCTCTGCGACCCGTCATGGTTCCACAGCAGAAGAGATTCTCCACGACATGCATATGTGCGTATCGACTCGATGTGACTCTTCCCTTAAGCCTTATTTTTGAGTGCACTCGAGCGCTCCAAACTCATGTGACGAACCACCCAGCAACACGCTGCCTTTCCACTCAGGCCCCCAGGTTCTGCCAACGTCGAAAGATGCGCCAAGATACCCGTCAGCCACATTGTTCCCAGTATGTACCATCCAAACACCGAGCTGCGCAAGTAACAAAAGAAGAGGGTTAGAATGAGATGGGTAAGCAGAGCAACACATGTATGAGCGCTGCCTGTGTCTATAATAAAAATGAACACGCCGGAGCACTTCTCGCTGACGCCAACCGGATTGAGAACATAACAAACATATCATGAAGGTCATCCCAAGCAAGAACGATTTCAGTGGTAAGATTCCTTTCTGAATGGCTGCTGCTTGCCATTCAAATAGCCCAAAGCCTCCCTGATTCTCTCCTGGAACTGTTGGCTTCTGGCCCTTTCATCTTCCACGGTGGATTGGCGCATGATGCAATCAGTGTTGGACTGGTCAACCTTGCGATTCTTCTCAGCGACCTCGCGTATCCGCTTCTCGGTTCGGTAGCATGCGTTGTCCAGCTTCTCAGCCAACATGGGAGGTGCCAGCTCGAGGCGTTTGTCTGCACCTCTTGGCTTGGCTGACGAGCCCCAGGTGCATGCGAAGTTGAGCGTGGTATGAATCTTCGTGTCTGGGCTGCCCCATATGAGCAAGACATCCTCGTTGTAAATTCGTGTCCAGTTTTGGGACGGGGCGGTGGGATTCTTGGAATCAACAGAGCCTAGTAAGTAGCCGTTGACCCGGATGCCGACAGTGGCCTTGGTAGAAATCCAAAACGAGTAAGTGTCTTCGTCGTTAAGACCGTCTTGCTGCCAGGGAAGAGGTGACTTGACCGGATCTCTAGCCGGGTCATAGCCATCCTTCCATAACATGATCTTGAATGCAAATTTGGGGACCCTTGATTCTGAAGATGGCTTGAAAATCTCGGTATTCTCCTGGCCGCGCCCAAACGTGGTGAGCGAGTCCTTGATCTGAATTGTTATCCCTTTTACATAGGAATCAGGGGTTGAGGTCAGCTCGGCCACAACGCGTCCCCGCGTGTCAAAGTTGAAACCAGTGACCGTCGGCGCTTCGGGAGGCAAAGTATCCGGAATGGAATCAGGATCCTCTGGCGCAGCGGTTGGGGGAAATTCGACGTCATCAGCCAGCTTCCTATCGTCACGCCTCAGGCCTACCACCAGACCTCGTCGTGGTCCGTCCTGCTCTACCGACCGAGACATGGGAGGAAAAAACTTCATGGCTAGGTCCCAAAGGGGGGTCTTGCCCGGCCAGAAGTCTTCACCTCTCTGCTTGGCGGCCTGGCAGAATGCATCGTGCTGAAGCTGGGTCATTTCGGGGTAGTTCAAGTGCCAGGTCTTCCGGTCCTGCTCCCAGAATGCCTGCTTGTTCACAGGCCTATCAGACTGCCGACCAGATCCCAGTCTCTTAATTTGAGGTATTCCGGCCAGTAGCTTCATCTCTTCCAGAAAATCATGTGGCATGTCGTCGGTTGGTCCTTCTGATCTGAGTCGCTTCATCGTAGGCTTATTTGGCGGCGTGTTCTCATCAAACTCGTCACTTGTTTCAATGGCGCGTTTACTCGATTTCGGATCAAAGGATTGGCTTCGGAATTGTGAGACATTAGCCGGGCTTTTCTGCTTGGTCGTAGGATCACTCTCGCCCAGACTTTGTGAAGCCACGTTTTCAACCAGGCTCTGCAGCTGATCCGCAGACTGGTTCTCGTTGACAGACAATGTGTTTTGGCGGTGTGGATGGCTCCGGTCATTCGCACGCAATGACGACTCTGAACCGGACGGGCTGTCAGCATGCGAATCAAGAATTTCAGTGAGTCCCATGCTGTTACCTCCTGGGGGTAGGTTCAAGTAGTGCGCAGGAATTACACCGGAGCTGCCAATGGCGGAGACGCCGACCTCGCCAAACAGCCTAGGCGCGCGGGATCCGTGGCCCAGCGCAGAGTTCTCCTTTTCTGACTCGTCGTCCTCTCCCATAGAGTCGCTCACGCGATCCTCCTCAAACACGAAATCTCTTCGCTGATACTGAGATGGTTCAATGAGAAGATCCTCATCATCATCCGTGATTTCGTCATAGGATTGAGATGCCACAATTGTCGTACCGGGACCACCTAGCCATGGATGGGCTTGAAGCTGATCTACAGTTGCTCGGATTTCTGGCCGTTTCTGTAGCATCAGGTGAATGAAATCAATGCCTTGCTGAGATACAAATTGATCCTGCAGTGGCTTTGTATTCAGTCGTGTTGTCATGACGCGATTTAGAAGCTCGGAGTGACTGATGCCCGATTTGACAGGATAAGGGGGTGCGCCCGTCAATGTGTAGAAGAGCACACCACCAAGTGACCAAATGTCAACGGCATGGTTGTATCTTTGCCCAGGAAGACGCCGCATCCTCTTTCCTCTGTTTCTAATGCCGTTATCATCGTATTCTGCGTACTCGGTGTAGACTTCCGGCGCGCAATAAAGTAGAGTGCCGCAAAAGGTCCGGAGGAAAGTCTGCTCGCTGTCAACCATCTTCGACAGACCAAAGTCAGTCAGCTTGACCTCAAGCGGCTGAAGAGTATTGATCAGAATATTGTCAGGCTTGACATCTCGATGTGTAATATTGTTGACGTGAAGATAGCCAAGGGCGCTCAAGAGCTGTCTACTCATGACCTGCGTCATATTTTCTGGAAAGGGTCCTTCATCCAAGATCAGTTTACCGAGGTCCCCACCAGGAATGAACTCCATGATAATTATGAGAAGTCGATCGTCCCAATCGTAGTTCTCGATGTAACGCACAATGTTCGGCTGGATTTCAATGTCAGGTAACGCGGTCTTACCAGAGTCGTACACCAACCACACTCATTATTTGACTTACATGCTGCACACGTTTCATAATCTTCATCTCGTTTTCAACCTTTTGATCCAAAACGCCATTTTTGATGAAGCGACGCTTTTCGAGTTCCTTTGCTGCATATGGGCGACCGTCATACTTCGACGTCACCTTGTATACCACCGCGAACGCTCCCTTGCCGATGGTGCCTGTCCTATTGTACTTGCCCGAACCTGTCCATTCTCGTGCAACCTGCCCTGGGCCATCCCTACGTTTGGATGGGGAGCGTTGTTGAGGCCCAGGAGAAGCGAAGTCAACCCTCCGTGTAGCTTGTTGAGCGGCACCGCCAAACAAATCGACGTGGCCGGAAGGCCCCGGACGAATAGTCTCGGTCTGTTTCTGCAAACCATGCCGAGCGAAGAAATCGGCAACCTTTTCGGTGTAGGCGCGATCGTACTCGTCGTCACGGCGCGGGATTCGCACCCGAAAGCTCAGATCATTGATTTCTTTATGCAGCAAAACCCTTATCGTGTTGCCAGACTCGAGGACATATTTGCTGACGGGATTCCGGGTTCCGTCCTTGGGATGCGCGGTCAGAAGCTGCCTGTCCACCGATGTGCCGTTGGTGGACTGGTCTTCGATCATGACATTGCCAAACTCGTTGACGTAGATGCGGAAATGGATATTGCTGACGCGCTTGAGAGGGTCATTGACGAAGACGACATCGCACCTAGCGTTGTTCCTGCCGAAAGCGAAGCCCGCCGCGGGATTCTTGATTTGCGCCGAGAGCCTCAGTATGATGGCATAGTCGCCATGACGAGCCAGGTTGGATTCGAATCGACTAGCATGGTCTTCGACACCGTAATCCGGTTCTACGCCGTCGGCTTCGTGCATGCTAATGATGTGCGGGCAGTCTTCTCGAGCGAGCCGCTCGAGCTCGAGGCGGGCCGAGTCGGAATGCGGATAAAGGACGCATAGTATGTCGGAGATATCTTCGTCCGAGAAGCCAGAGTTCTGCTTGCCTACTCTCCGAGGGTCGAGGACATTTTGGGTGGCTGTTGCGAGTAACGGTAATGTGTTAGCACGGCCTTGTGATCTTGCAGGCGGACCGTAGGCTTGGAGGAGGCTCAAATACCTTGCGTTGGCTCGTCGCCGTCCATTGGGAAGCAACCCGAGGAGGCTGCGACGAGACGGGAGGCCAGGCTGCCGTTGCCGTGGTGTTGGTTGAGGAAGAGACGACGTCAGATCGGACGGAGAGCTCTGGCAGGCGAGGGCCGGAAGACGACTACAACAGCGATATCAAGTAGCCTTTGGATAGCAGCTCTGTTATGAGGGGGGGAAGCGAGCGCGTGGAAGAAGTTGGGTAGTAGGCAGACGCAGGCAAAAGCAGCAGAGGTGTGCTTCTTCTACTTTTTTTTCCCCTGCCCGCCTTCGGTCGTGCTTTTTTTTTTTCTCGGGAGAAGCGAAGGTGGGAGGTGGAGGGACGAGTTCAGCCGACTTCAGAAGAGACGGAACAAGAAGAAAAGAACAGGACAAGGGTGTCGGCAAGGACAAAGCATGGCCAGAGCAACAGGGGTCGAGTCTTGACCGGTGAAGGGGAGCGAATCGGCTGGTAGCGAGGTCAGCTTTTAGGATTGTTTAGTCTAAGGCGAGGCGAGGCAAGGCAAGGCAAGGCATGGTATGGTGGTGGAATACCTTAGATGGTCACGACTATGATGTTGTTTCTTTTCTTTCCCAACGGCAGGGAGCTTCGTCCGAGTGCCTACCTTAGTGCCTGCACAGTGCCGCCTAATGATTGGTGGCGGGGTAACGCCGCAGACTTCCAGGTTTACAGGCGGCGTGCGGCGGGGGTATCGTTGCCGCCGCCGCGGGTTACATTGCCTGCGGGCGTTTTCCAGGGGATTGCGAGATCTAAGGTAAAATACCCTACCTCCCGACGTAACGTGCCTAAACGCAGGACTATGATATGCACATTAACTACCTTAGCCACTGTACTTCCTGTCATGTACAGAGATAGAGTATGGGTAAAGAAAGGCGAGATACCTAGTGCCGGGATATGCCGCTGGTCACCCAATCAGCCAGCCATGGCCACGGCAAGGGAGGGGAGATGGTGGGGGGGGAGGGTTAACAAGACCTCTTCCTTAATCCATGGCGTCACAATGGTTGATGGCTCTGCGGAACGCTGCCAAATACTGCCCTGCAATGGCCTTTGCGGTTTAGAGGCTGCACCTAGCTTAACCACCAGCATGAAGCCGCTGCGCAGTCATGTGAATCCAAGGCGTCGAATGATACGGATGACCATGCGGAAGTCGAATCAGCAAGGGTACGTCACGAGGACTCTTTGAAGCCGAAACACGAGTTCGTTCTCCTGGTCGACGGCTCCTGGCACTCACAGGTGTTCACAACTAGCTTGTGCCCCTCGTGTTTCTCCAGAAGTCCAAGACGGAGCTGAAAGCACTGGACGACAAGGCACGGATGGGATGGGGATTTGTGGGCACTCGAGACAGCCTCAGTGGGCTGGTTCGCTGCATTGGCTCCAAGGGCCTTCTCGAGGTACCTCGACGCCAGACTTCGGCACCTTAGCGAGGCTGTCCCAAGTCTCCACAAGCCGTTACCACTGCTGGCGTTCGCTCGCCGCTCGTCCCGTCTCATGGCTTGGTTGGCCGTCGTCCTGCACCGCACCGCACTGTGCTAGCTCGCGATTCGCCTCGGTGGCATGCTGCTCGTTTCTTTTTCCTGCTTATTCTTCTTTTTGTTGTTTCTTTTTTAGTTCTTTTTATTTTTATTTTTTAGGAGCCTCTGTTGCAATAGGTACCTAGCAGCACACTCACCGTATTTTAAAAGGAATAGAACAGTGATATCGCCGTCCTGATCACTGAACAGACTAACCATAATCTTAACCAGTGATCAAAACGGTGATATCAGTGTTTATCCCTGACGAGACATCAGGGGTGGGCTCGTTGGTAGACAGTAGCACAGGACCTCCGTCTCTCTGCATACTGGTACGTTATCTGCAAGCCACCGGCACATTCTTTCTTTTCCTATTGATTCGGCCGTGTGAGGAGTATGTCAAGGCCTACAACGAATGTCTTTTTTTACAGCCGGGTTTTCGTACGCTTGGTAGCGCCTCATTTGGGAGTCCGCCACTGCTAAGTTGCTAAGCTGTCGCTCTTTCTTGAATATACTTCATGGGCTGATCATATCTGCATGGGAATGGGTGTTCTCCCGACTGAAATTGCTTTCGTTCAAAACGAGCTGCACCCATTTCTCATATGGTGGTCTCAAGAACTGGGGCCCTGCTAATGCAATCGAGTTGTGGCAGGCGTGAAGAGACGTATGTGCGCCACTAATCCATTGTGTGACTAGAACCAAAACTATTTCAAAATTCTACCTAACGCCCAGACTATGATATACCATATATGATGCATCCAGATACCTGGTCTCCCTTGTCTCAGAGTCTCCGCGACAAGCCGTCATTGGTGTAGCCATCAAGCCATACATTTAAAACAAAGGAAAAAAATTGGTATGCCACATCATTCCTAAAAGGCCTGTCCTTGATATTGTGGATGGTGATTCCGGCCCGGTCCAGGACCATACGAATACTGCCCCTGCGGAGGCGGCATTCGAGACTCACCGGGTTGAGGAGATTGCGTACCGGACTGTGTCGGCCGTGAAAAACTTGGGCTAGGCATGCCTTGAGGTCCTCCGTACGGGTTCGGCCCCTGGCCAGACGCTTGGTACGCCGGTTGTGGCGACCTGCTGCGTTCCCCCATGGTCCACTGAGCCGGTGGCTGTTGAAATGGCATTGGCGATTGTTGGTTCGGGAGCTGGTGCATGGCATACTGTGCCGCTTGACTGTTCGCGCCTTGACGGGCCTGCTGCCTCTCCCGCTCTCTGGCGTCAATCGCCCCAACTAACCCGGGGCCGGGTGAGGGACCTCGAACTTGCCCTGGGACGTTGACGAGTGGAGCGCCTGTCATGCGCGACATGTGCTCCTGCTCTCGGGCAGAGAGGTGTGAGGATGCGTTGCCTGAGCCACCCCAATTCAGCGCTGCATCGCCACTCTGGGAGCTTGGCCTCTGAAGCAGGTCTGTTGAACCACTACGCGAATGCTTGTGGTTGAGCATGTCATATGAACTCCGACGCCTCATTGCCGGGCTCGGTCTCTCAGCACCACCAGATAACGCATGTCCGGAGGGAGTGCGTGCGTGCGAATACTGCGGCTGGGCTGCGGCGGCGCGTTGTTGAACATACTGCTCTGCCGACACACCTGGAGCTCCACTCCCTGGTGCAGAGCCGCCTGGTTGCCAGGCCAGCGTCCTCTTGGCACTGTCGTTCGAGTCTCCCCTCCTGGGACCCGGCCGCGGCCCCGGAGACCCTCGCCCTTGCTGGTTAGGGCGAGGACCTGCCGGTGAGTACGGTCGGGGGCCGGCCCCGCCCTGTGGCAGGGCTTTACGAGGGGGAGAAGTAGCGGCGTAGTTGAGAGTAGGCCCGAAGTTGACATCAGGGATGTCAAAACCCGGCTTGCTCGTGGTCGCCGCATCCGCGCCGCCGGTGGTTTTCAAAACACCAGCGCGCGGCTTCTCAATGGACGGTCGCTCGTTGATCGGCGATGAAACACCATATGGATCACGGGCGTAGTGGTCAATGATCTCATTTGCCGTTATGCTGGTGCTTGTGGTAGCTGTCGACATGTGCTTATCGGGATTGCCATAACTATCATAAGGGGGCACTCGTGGAGGCGCTCCGTACGCGTCACGAGGTGGAGCTCCGCCATGTTCGCCAGGTCTGTAGCCGCCCTGGTAATTTCCGTAGGCGTCTGCACGCGGAGGGCCGTTGCCCGGCTGTCGTGGATGATTTGGTGATCGTGGAGGGTTAGGTGATCGTGGTCTCTGGTTAGGGCCTTGGCCGCCGCCAGGTATAAGTCCCATGGGTGGTTGCGGGCGGTCAGTTCTCAGACTCGGATCCTGAAACTGTCGGGGCTGTTGATTGGATGGTCTTCCCTGAGGAGGATAATTCGGACGTCGACCGTCAGAGGTTCCTGGCCGGCTAGGGGACCGCTCTCGCGGAAGATTCAGAGGCGGGGGATACTCGGCGGGCGATCGATTCTGGTTGGGTGGATTTAAAACTTCACGAGAGCGGTTGTCGTTAGCAGATATCCCCATCGGATTGGCGTGTGGAAGTACCGAAGGCCCAGTCATCGCCCCATCCTCCCTGCCTCTCTTCGCATAGGCTCCTCCCATACCATCATTTCTAGGCAAATTCAATCCTCCAGCATGCGCCAGCTGAGACAATGTTCCCGCAGATAGTCTGCTATTGGCTTGACGAAGCTCTGGGGAATGATAAACCTTGCTAACTGGCCTTGCCTGTGGACCGTGGTTGAAGGCAGGAGGCCGTGATACTGGCTCCGGGGTCGCCATCACTCGCATGTTCTCAAACTCGCTTACCGGTAGCTCACTGGCCGCCAAATGGCTCTGATTACCCGGTGGTGGCTGATTCCTTTGCGGAGAGCTTTGATATGGACCAGCATGCGCTCCATAGTCGTTTCGTTGAGGTGGCATAGCCGCTACCAAACTCGGGTCAGAGGAGTTGCGAGTATGATTGGCATGGGTAAGGCCCGTGGCAGCTTTTGTGTGTTGCCGCTGCGCATCCGGAGGAGCCGAGTCCGTCCGAGGGGGCCCTGTCAAAGAGAAAGAACGCGAGGAGCGAGTGGAACCCGGTTCCTCAGCAAAGCCAACTTTTGGTTTCCCAGCGCTGTTGTTGCTGCCTCCCATGCTCGACCTCGCGCTTTGCCGGCTGTCGCTACGATTGCGATTCCTAGGCATCTCGTCCGTCGCGTTCATCCTAGTGCCAGTGACTTCCTTGAGCTGTTTTCTCCACTCTCTCTCGCTCCAGCTCGAGCTGCCATCACGCACAATCAAGCCTGAGACATCGAGAATGTCCAAATAGCCGTAGCGTTTGTTTTTAGGCATTGCAAACATGAGAGAGCGGGCGTCCAGCACGCTGGCAATCAATCTGCCTGGGCGCCCATACAGGCCAAACGTGTCCCAGGTGGGAAAGAGGAAGCGGAGAAGTAGCTCGAAGCCGCCTACAGCCGGAGGAACTTCAGGCATGATGAAGACGAACCCTTCTGATGACGAAGGTGGTTCTGAGTGGATAGTCACATCACCTTCGACCTTGAGGAGGGTTGATGCATCGATGAGCGCCTTCGCCTGCGGATAGATAGCATATGCGGAGTACGCATCAGTTATCGAGGCAATCGGTTGGGCCTTCTTTTGCTTCTTCCGGTCAATGCGAGAATCGTAAAATCGAATATCGCCCTTCAAAACAGGTACCGGGGATCGATCGTAGGCAGATCGCTTCTTCAAGTCTTTTTGCAACTTGGCATACTCCTTTTCGTCCGGGGGATTGATGACACACCAGCAACGTCTCCAGGGTACACCAGCGCCGAAGCGAACCCTGACCCAGAGCTCGACCGGGACGCGTGATCTTTCCATGATGACATTAATGTTGTTTACGGACTTGCCCTTGCCGGCAATAAGAGCGCCCGTGTAGGCCTCCTGTAGCGTGGAATGCTCATAGATTGCAAGTCGAATGCCGGCCGTCCATTGAACGAGGGCATGATGGGAGTTAAAATGCAAGAGGTAGCGGTTCCTGCCGGCCGTGGAGATGCTGAGGATATTCTGTAGAGGCTGCTCATCATTTGAGCGCGTGGGCAGAGACTCAATCTGCGTCAACGTCAGCACTTGCGCCAATGGTAGGCAGGGCGACCGCAAGAAAGCAGGGGTAACGCACCATCTTGATAGATGCATCCGTTAGGTTGATGAACTTGGGAAGGACCTCGCCATGTTCCCCGGCTGCGTCCAGTTCCGCAGCGTCCCA
This sequence comes from Paramyrothecium sp. XJ0827, assembly GCA_020881915.1. NCBI lineage: Eukaryota > Fungi > Ascomycota > Sordariomycetes > Hypocreales > Stachybotryaceae > Paramyrothecium > Paramyrothecium sp. XJ0827. The sequence goes on along the minus strand of JAJFPB010000001.1, from coordinate 4,436,990 downwards.
TAGCGAAAGAACGGTGCCGACGAGCTGGGCGAAGCACTCGGTCCATGTCCGATCTGGGTTGGGCTTTCCAACTATGACGCAGTGTTAGCGGGTTTGCACCGGGAGTGGGAGCGAGACGTGGAGATGCAGCAGGGTTGAGAAGCAGGAAATGAAGGCATACGGGTGTTCTGGTCGTCGAGCTTGAGAAAATAGCCCTCCTGGTACAGCTTGTTGGAATGGCTGTTGAGCAGGGAGAAGACGGGCTGCAGCTCAGGCGGCGTGTCGGCATTGACGTCCATGAGGGGCGGGTTGTAGGTCTGGACCATGGACAGGGGTCTCGAACTGCTGCGTTTTCGGCCTGGGCTGTCTATGGGTGAGCTGTCTACAGGAGAGCCATAATCCGGCCGCGCGGGAGGTGCAGCGGGAATGCGAATATCGAGGTTGTGTGCTGGGAAGGGCTCAGTCTTGGAGCGTCGATGAGAGTACTTGGGCGAGCCAGTGTCCGGAGGGGAAGACGATGGTGTCGGTGTCCGCGACCCTGCAGAAAACTGGGACATAAACGAGAGGACTAAAAATCGTCACTAGTCAGCCAAGCCTGATGATGAGCTGGACGGAGAAGGAAAGGCGGGAATATGCGAGCGGAGAGCTGGGACCAGACCATGCCTGGGAGGGAGGGAGGGGCATGGTGCAGGTACGTGCTGTAGTTAATAATGTAATGCGTAGGTGGACGGTGGAGCGGAGGGGTGGAATCATGCCTTAGTCTGGGCACAAGCAGCTCCTCGATTCGGTTTCCCTTCAAGCAAGGTACCGTAAGGTGAGGCAAGGTAGTAGAGTGAAAGGGTACCTTAGGGGGTAACCGTAAGGTACCAACCACCCACACACCCGCCGACCCCAGGGAAAACAACAGAGGGAAAAAGGTACCACTTGGGTAGGTGAGATACCGTGGGCAAGGTAGGGTAGGTGAGGTACAAAGTAGATTGTGGGCAGTGTGGAGGGGAGCTTCGGCTGCCGCGTGCCGCTGACCGAAGCCAAGTAGCGACTGTAATTGGAATGACTGAATCACGAACCTCTGTTGCGACCCATCTTGCCAACGCCCTGGGGCTTCGGAAATACCACTGAGACAGGTGGAGGGCCTGCAACGCAGCGTAGATTGGGGTGGACCGGTTCCTCTTCGTTCTGTTCGCTCTCCTGCTTGTCAGTCTCTTTCTCTTGTCCTAGGATGATGGCGGCGGGAGCAACGTAGCGTTCTGGCCGCATACATGGGGGAGGGTAGTGGAATAATAATAAAAAAACGCTATGCATGCGACGGGAATCCGAGCTGCGCAAAGGTTCAGACCACGTACGTACCTTTATCACCGCAGTCCCACTGCCCAAGCCAAATGCGGCAGTTTGCCTTTCTTCACCGCAACAGGCCCCGGGCGGCCTTTATAATGCTGCGGACGGAACGACCGGATGTTTCTCTCTAACCCCAAATTTGCCCGGGCAATGAGATTGCCAAGTGAATTCCCTCTTTGTGTTTGCGGAGCCAAGAGAAGTGAATTGAGGCGCGGTCCGGGCAACTGGCGCTTGGCGCAAGCCTATTGTCTGGCTGTTGTTCTCTGCGTGGTCTCTTGGTAATATTAGCCGTGTCGCTTTGTCTCAGAGCAGCGCAAAACACGCAAGCCTCGCCGGGGTTCGACGAGAGGACCCAGGGCCTTTTTCTTTGTCCGCCGTGATCCTGCGGTTTCGATGCGAATCCCTCCTTCTCACTCGTGTCACGATTCGCTTGTGCAAGCTGTCAATGAGACAAGAGGTAGCCTAGCCAAGCCGTAGATGCTCCGGGTGGTAGGTTTTCGGCGTACGCGGGCGATGCCAAAAAAAAAAAAAAAGGTTCGACGTCACTCCTTGGTCGCTGGTCCAGACTGGCGTGTCGCGGAAGTCAAACGGATCGGGCGGAGTGTGGAATAGTGTGAGGGATGGGAGGCTGGGACAAGCAATATACAGATCCGTATCCGAGGCTTCTTCGCAAACACCAAAGCGAACCAATTCAAGGGAAACCGGAATGGATTCAGGAACAGGCTTTCAATCATGCTTAGGACAACCATTGACTACATATACACGATGACAGATCAGCTTCTGGAGACGGAAAAGCAGGCCAGCCAACTAGCGTGAGTAGGTGCTCCGTCGACGTCCTAGCCGACCACGGAAACTCCATCGATGCGTGGTCCAGAATGTGTTTCATTTGAGGGAATACGGACACAGCCCTGGCTAGGCGGCGTATGCTTCTCACCTGCGTACGTAGTCATTGACCCATGCAGCTTCCAAGTGCGATCCCATGTTTTCCTCTTACGTGCGCCTAGCTCCATGACCTACAGTACGGCCTGGGGAAGGTTCCGGACGCCGCCCCTTCAACTCTCAACCTTCAAGCCTCCCGATTTCTGTCGTAGGTGACTGGGCCTTGGCGCCCATGACCGTAGGGCCATGACGACCCGGCAAGGTCAGATTGCCGGCGCACGAGGCACGCCCACCCAACCACCTTACCGCTGCCCACCAAAGATCCACATGACACGCAGCACTTGACGGCGAGCACGTAAAGCTTGCCGCTCTAACCTCCCTGGTCGAGCTGTGCCCCCCGTCGCAGCCGCCGGACCCTTCGACCTTTGGCTGACCGGCCCCGAGCAGCTCTAAAGTGACATCGGCCCAGGATTCGGGCGCCTACGCCAAGGGCATCGTTTTGAAGGGTGGATTGAAGCGACCGACTGGTGTCATGCTCCACCATCATTTTGAGACAACACGGGCACCTGCGTATGCTGTTTCGTATTGACCGTCTGCTCCACCGACGGCCCCTGGACTTGCGCCTGCTCGATTGCGCGCCGCAGGTACCAATAATCTGCAGCTGCAAGATCCAAGGTGGCTGTGCTTCGGTCAGGAAATAATAAGCAGTAAATCATTGCCGAAAACCCCGGGCTCTGCGACCACCCCCGACTTCACAATGGAAAAAGTAAAAAAATACGCCGTCGACGCGCTGAAGCTCAGCTTGCCTTCCGTGAATGCTCGGCGTCGCGTCATCGCTCACATACCGCGTCTACTAGTACATTGGCCTACACGCTAGCTGGAAACTCATGATGTCTACTTGCAGCCTGACAGGTTCCGAGCTAGAGACCATCCATGACGACTCGGCACGAATCGAACACCCATGGAAGGCTTACAGCTAGTGCTAGCGTTCTGTAGGTAGTCTAATTGAATGTCGATTGTAGAGGAAGAATAGCGCGACTAGTTCAGTGGTGGAAAACCCCCATCGAAGATCTGGAGCCACCCGCTCTTTGCACAAATCGCATCCTGTGAATTTTCCGTCAAGGGTGATTTGATGTCCGTTTTCTTTTTCCTGATCTTTTCTTTGGGGCTGTCCTCATGGGATGGACGAAGATATCACGGTTCAGTTGGCTTGGGACACATTTTGTCTTGCTGGAGAAATTGTAAGAGGAAATCTCAGATGAGCACCTTCAACTATCTCGGGATGTCTCAATTCGAAGCCAGGACATGCTTCAAAGACCGCCATTGCTATCAAACTCCGACGTCGCGCAGCCAACCCTTGGGAGTATTTGTAGACTACGCAAATAGACAATTGGACCTGGATAGTTGGATTCACAATACAACTTCCCAACAAGCACAAGCAAGTTCCAGCAACACCAAGCTAGAGTTCCCACAATGGAGACAACGGTGGGTGTCGTTAGATCTGAAAATCCCGTTTGTGGTCGGGCTCCCTTTTGCCGATCAGTAGCCTGGTTACCGATTTAGGAAATCGAACGCCAGGCCGTTACGTCACACCCGTCCTCCAGTCACAATAGGCTATGGGTCCCAAAACTTGGATCTGCACGGCTAGAAGCATGAACCGGCAAGCCATTTCCGTGGCATTGATCCAGTTGCACATTGTTCTAATGCATCAAAATAGCATTGCCTGTTGTACAACATGGAATGTTGGCAGAGGCAACCCCTTTCGAGGGCTTGGGATCCGGAGGGAAATGTGTGGAACACGTAGTAGTCACGCCGTTCTCCCGGTCTAGAAACCGACTGTGCATCGATTTATGTACCTAACTGCTAGTCAAGTTCAAAGCATCTTCTTAGTTTTCAAGGACCACATAGGCATGCAGCCAGAGTAATCGTTTAGGGAAGCGAAAAGTCATTTCGAATCGACCGATCCTAGGCTTTGCGTTCCTTAAGAAGGCTTACATACGGTTCACTAATGCTTGGCCTAAATTGGCTGTGCTTAAGCATAACCTGAGCCAGGCTTGGTGAGCTCCGTACAGATGCCCGTGGCGCTCGCCCTTCCGTATTCCACATGCTTACACTACCTCCATTTCAGCCCACCTCAACCCTCCTCGTCCATTTGCAAGCGAAACTTGGATTACCGTGGGTTTCCGGTCTCAAGGCAAGCCTTTGCTCACAGGTCTGTAAGTGAGCATTCGGCTTTCTCAAAGCCGCATACCAAACCACGAATTGGTCGAAGCCCTGAGCATGCGAAGATAACGAATCGCGATGGAGAACGGGGATGCAAGTTATAATATAGCCTAGGTACCTAGGTAATGAATTAGACTGCATGCCAAATCCTTAACCACAAGGTAGCCAGTGACCTGGGGACTTCACTGGCTTACCCATGGTTCGCTCTTAACCAAGTAGCTCAAGTTAGCGCAAGTAGAGCGGCAAGCGTAGGTCTAAGAAAAGGAAATCCTCGAGGTCGGCTTTGGAGCTGTACAATAGGTGCAAATGAAAAATGGAAGTTTTAGGCGGGGAATGTGGTCAATAAGCGGTGCGCTCTGTGAGCTCAATGGCCGGCGATTCCCCCTACCACGACAAGAGGACCATACAATACGCATATGTGTAACCAACAACAGCAATTTGACCAGTACGTTAACTGCTGAGCCTTGCTATGACTAGAGTATTAATGAGATGGTAATAGCTGGGCTAGCCCAAGGGTTATACCATCTATCTGAGGGAGGGGCTCGAACCACGAGCCAGGTCAAGCGGACGGCCAGTCGGTACGAGTTTGCCAGCCAAGCAATATACTGGGTAAAGTGACTGGCCTTTTCGCAATATGTTATATTTCTCAACAAGCCAGTGACAGGTCTTCAAACTGGTGTAATTGCTAGCACAGTCGGATCCTCACCGCCAAAGTCTAGTAGGTCTTCAGGGCGGAGGGAGAACGGAGGGAGGAGGGGGGGGACGGGGGGCCGTCTTGATTTGAGTTCAAGGTTTGGAATTCGTCCATTTTGTTGTATAGGTCGATCTTAATCTGCATTAGTGAACTATCCTACGGCCTGAGCCTTCGTTGGTTTAGTGCAAGCGAAGCTGACCCGTGGTTACGCCCAGCTGGAATTGGCGAGGAACCTGTATGGTGCTCCTGCAGAATGTTTATTACATACACCAAGTTTGAGCGCATCCATCTGAATGTCATCACATTCTTGACCGCAGGTTTGATTGAGAGTAATCTTGCCAAAATAGCCGACTCAATGCCCTCAATGGCCATCTCCAGTTGAGCACGTTATCCGCCCAAAGATAGGCGTTCAGGTAGGGAAGACAGTGTAGTCCCGATTTTAGAACCTGGGGGTCTCCCAGTTCCGGGCATCAAGACCAATCGGGTCATCACGTGGTAGTGGAACAGACTCCGTCGATAAGGTAGCCTTATCGATTTGAGATCCCTGCCTCCATCACTGAGGTATGATAGCCTCCCAAGACATTTCTCCGCCACCACGTCACCTCGTCTTCGCAGCCTCCCTGCGCGGCAAAACTCTTGCGCTGGTTGTGGGAAGGCACACAGCAGGCCTGCGTTGCCGCGCATGGTTGTGATGCGCGCGCCACGACCTTTGACGTTGGCGACTACCTCATGGCACCTACCGGCGACACATAGGTTCCTGCAGCCACCGTCACCTAGCAGCCGTGGTCGAGGTTACGCCTCGTCGTCCCGTCAGCCCCAGCAATTTGACGACCCCAGCTATCACAAGCTCCCTTTTCGTTTTGAAACCGGTATCGGCTTATTTGCGAAGCGCCAACCACGACCCTTTCCGCCGCCGTTCCACTCTCCACCTTCCGCTTCCTTCTCCGATCCCTTAAGCACACATCACCAAAGCCGGGATCGTCGAGCATTTGTCGACGGAGAGTTGATCAGAGGCAAAACAAACGGGGACGATGCGATTTACGCTAGTGACCACTTCATTTGTGCCAATGATGGGGTTGGCGCGTGGGCTACTCGGCCCCGTGGCCATGCTGGGTAGGGAATTCCATAATTGGATTGAACCTTCAAGCACAGCCTTCTGACTGAAATACTAGGCTTTGGTCACGGTTAATGTTGCACTACTGGGCTATTGCAGTTGACCAAGACATCGCAATGGCGCTCTCCGAGAGCACACATGAACCAAATCCAATCAACACATTACAAATAGCCTATGAACGGACCCAGCAGGCGACTGGTGCCCACAATTGGCAGGGGACCACAACTGTTTGCGGCGCACAGCTTTATACGAGGCGGCCAGCTGGAACATCTTCGGACAGTCTTCTGCCACTCCTTTACGTGACGAACCTCGGAGACTGCCAGGTCATGGTCCTCCGACCCCAGGAGAAGAAAGTCATATACAAGACGAAGGAGCAGTGGCATTGGTTTGACTGCCCCCGTCAGTTAGGTACCAACAGCCCCGATACACCGAAGGACAATGCGATCATGGACACGGTTGACTTGGAAGTCGGCGATGTGGTTCTTGCGATGAGTGATGGTGTGATCGACAATCTCTGGGAGCACGAGATTGCACAATGCATCTTTGAAAGCATAGAGGATTGGGAGTCAGATAAAGGTGCCAAAGGTCACTTCGACCGCTCTGGAGGTCGAGGTGGAGGAATGAAGGCAGCTGCGCATGAGCTCGTTGCTGCCGCCACGAAAATTGCAATGGACCCCTTCGCAGAGAGTCCGTTTATGGAACACGCGATAGAAGAGGGCCTTGCAAGTGAAGGAGGTAAGCGCTTTTCGGTGTGCGAGGAGCCAGGTGCTTGTAATGCTAACCAATGCTAGGAAAACTTGACGATATCAGTGTCGTTGCGGCCTTGTGCGTCAGAAATGAAGGCTGATGATAGTTTTGCTGGAAACTGCGCGCATCTTGAAATGGATGGCGTTCCGAATTATGCATGAAGCATGTGAGTGAGAAAGTGGTATTGCAGCAGGCGCTCAATGTAACATAAGGTACCGTGTTCGACGGCACTTGCTCCGGGGAACCGCACGGGAAGGGTGGAATGGGGTGGGACTAGACATGGTGGGGTGCGTCGCTGCGTGGGGCCGCCCAGGCACTGCTTATCGCACGTGCCATCGATTCAAGTAGATATGATAAGAAATTTATTTTTGCTGCGCTCTCGTCACCCGGTGGTGTTTTGTCGCCGCAGTCACGTTCGACGGTGCATTTCTCCTTCGCATACAATCAATCCATATCTGATCGCTATACTTGAAGTCAAGCGTCATCATGAGGGGCAAAAGATCCAAGCAGTATCGAAAGCTCATGGAGCAATTCTCCATGACTTTTGGTTTCCGAGAGCCGTATCAAGTATTAGGTACGACACCGGATCCCATTCGTCCTCGAACCGTCGGTGCTAACAACCTATAGTCGATGCAGAGATGGTGAGGGACTCCTGCCGCTTCAAGATGGAGCTTGAGCCTGCGCTACAAAGGACGGTTCACGGAAAGGTCAAGGGCAGTAAGTGGATGTTTCCGCGCTTAGTTGAACATGCGCTCACAACCTCAGTGATCACACAATGCGAGATTCGAAAGCTGTATGCGTCAAAATCCGAACCTGGAGTCAATGAAGCAATCGAGGCCGCCAAAACTCTTGAGCGTCGCCGCTGTGGACACCACCCCGACGACTACCCCGAACCTTTAAGCACTCGCGAATGCCTCCTCTCCGTTGTTGACCCCAAATCATCAGGCCAGAATAAGCATCGCTATGTCGTTGCAAGCCAGAGCCAGGAGGTTCGACGAACGCTACGAGAAGTGCGGGGCGTACCCCTGATATACATCAAGCGAAGCGTCATGATTCTAGAGCCTATGGCCGACGAAAGCGTGCAGGTGCGTGCTAGGGAGGAGAAGAGCAAATTCAGAGCCGAGCTCAAGAAGACGCTGGGGAAGCGGAAACGGGAAGGGGATGACGAGAAGGATGACGGAAGTGGTGAAGACGGAGGGAAGGACGCTACATCATCGGCCGCGCCAGCCGTGAGCAAGGAGGATGCTAAGGCTTCGAGCAAGGACAAGAAGAGGAAGGGACATGGGCCAAAGGGACCCAATCCGTTGTCCATACAAAAGAAGAAGAAGACGCAAGATGGTGCGCCATCGAAACAGCCTTCCAAAGATGCAGCGACGCCTGTGGACGGGCCAGGCAAGCGAAAACGCCGGAAGAAGACCAAGTCGACTACTGATGCTGGAGGAGAGGCCTCCTCGGCGGCTCCAATACCGGTCGCGGAAGAAAGCTAAGGAGGGCAAAACGAACAAGAACTGGATCGAACTTATAGCAGTGAACAATATACCTTAAATTGCGTGCTTTGGAGAGGTTAATGACTTAGCCACAGCCATCAATGTGGTGTTGCAGTTTTTATGTTTCGGTTGCATTAGCACTGACGGGTGACGGAAACGGTCTCGTGAGCGCTCGGCTCACTGTATCCGAACGTGTATCAAATTTCGTCCCGTTTTGGGCTGCCATGAACCCTGCTCCTCCAGTGCCCCACTAACTCACAGACACTGCCGCAAGTTAGTCGAACGCGAACGACGACGACCAGCAGAGTGACATACCAACTCCCGAAACACTGAAACATGAAGCAGGCTGATCATACAGAATGCACGAAACACAAGTAAATACTTGGGGATTATTGGAACCGAAGCCTTGGAAACGTTCATTTTCTTCTCCCCCAATACTCTTTGCTACCCTGCTACAAACCGACTGCCGATTATTATAGAAGGTCCAGGCCGAAGCCCCTTGCTCAATCGTAGCATTTTGCTATAGCGAAGCCCTGCAGCCCAGGGCTGACAAGCTGCCTAAGCCTCCTGTTTCTCCACCCCACCCCCACCCCTTAGTTGCCTCTGCCCAGGTCATGCAAACGTCCCTCGTCCTGATCTCCAACATTGCTCCTGATCACGTCCCATCCTACCCCTGAAGCTTTCGCCTTGGGATGTGGACGTGGTTTTTGACCACACTCTAATGCACAGTGATGGCGGAACAAAAGGAAGCCGAGCCTGTGGCTCAACCCGCCGATTCTCAGCCCAAACCCGGCCCAGCCGTCGTGGCGCATGATGTCGATGATTTTGGTTTGCCAATCCGACGATATGTGGTTACCGAAGCCGAGTCCAACGCGGAGGGTGCGAACAACAAGGATGAAGAAGCTACCAACCCGAGTACGAAGGAGATCCCAAGCGAGGGCGCAGCATCGCCGACGGACGATGTGCGAGATAAAAAACCTGTTGGTTTGGAGAAGCGGTCGGTCAACAATGACGAAGACGCACCGTTCGAGACACCCCCCGAGACACCCTCAAATAATATAGAGCACCACAACGCAGACACAGTCAAGTCGACCGATGCTGTGATTTCCAAAGGTGTAAAAGCAACGGCGGAGCCCTCGCCTCAAGATCCTGCCAACGCCACGCCCGATGTTGGTGACAAGCTGCCAGAACCACCCAGTGCCGAGGAGTCATCGGCCCCTCAGAAGTCATTGGCTTCCAATCGTCAGGAGGCAGACAAAGCGGCCGAGTTCAAGGCAGCCCACGCAAGAAATACGAGCACTGGTACCGCTCTTAACGACGGTGGTGCCTCGGGATTTTCTCACCAGCAACTCTCTACCAAAAAGGAGGAGGCACTCGATGACGACGATGGCGGTTGGCAAGAAATGCCTTCATACGCAAGATATGACATTTACGATGACGATGACCGCCTGGTAGCCCGGGAATATAATGAGGAAGAAATCGAGAAGTATGGCTACGGCGGATTGGGTGGGGCGGGAAAGGGCTATACTCGCGTTCTCCATGACGACGACGCCGATTCGACAAACAGCATGGACGAGAACACTCAATATCTATTCAAGGAAGGGAAAGGAACGAGCATGGTGGACGATGAGGACGCCAGGGACGCATTGTCACAGATGCAGGCCACCAAGGATCTCCTCACCGAGGGCCAGAGAATTGCCTATGTCGGCATTGTACGCCTCGAAATCGCTAATATGGTTAAGGAATCGGACAGTCTCGAAGTGGTTTCAAGGGTCAAGAAGGAGATCAAGACAGCATCCGAATCAATGCGCATGTGGGGGCAGAAAATGATGATTCGCCTCTACACGCACATGGATATCAGCGAAGCGGAGCAGATCATGATTGAGCAACTGGCTGAGCATGGCGTAAGACCCGAAGATCTGACGCCGGCTCTGCAAGTGAACTCGAGGGTGCGAAATCCAATGGCTGCGGAGGAGACACCGGAATCCGCGGGCGAAGAAGCAACGGCGTCATCACGGTCGAACTCGCCCATTAGCGACGTGGAAGATGCCCCCCCTCCACCCTATGATCAACATGAGGGTGAGGAGCTGCCGCAAGTTAAGACTCCTTCACAGTTGCCAAATACAGAGAAGATTGACATCGACCTGCGGTGGACCGTCCTCTGCGACTTATTCCTTATCCTGGTTGCCGACTCTATCTACGATGCTCGCTCTAGAATCTTGTTGGAACGGGTGGCCAAGAGCTTAGATATTAGCTGGATTGATATTTGCAAATTTGAAAAGAGGGTCACGGATGCCCTGGAAATACAGCAGGCTGCCGAGAAAGAGAATTGGAACGAGGACACACACTTGGAACACCGCAGGAAAGCCGCTTTGACCCGGAGATACGTCATGATGGGGCTCGCAACAGTCGGCGGTGGCCTTGTCATCGGCCTCTCAGCGGGTTTGATGGCACCCGTGATCGGTGGTGGCATAGCGGCCGTAGTTGGAGCTGCCTCAACAACTGGTACCTTTTTCAGCGGTGTTGGCGGCATCGCCCTTATCACGTCGGGAGCGGCTACGACCGGTAGCTTTATCGGCGGCAAGGCGGCTAACCGGCGAACCGGTTCGGTCCAGACCTTCGAATATAGGCCCCTCCATAACAACAAGCGGGTGAACCTCATTGTCACGGTCTCGGGGTGGTTGACTGGCAAGGTCGACGATGTTCGACTTCCGTTTAGTACTGTAGACCCGGTTATGGGCGACATTTACTCTGTCCTGTGGGAGCCTGAGCTGCTGAGGAGCATGGGTGACACCATCAACATTATCGCAACAGAGGTAAGCGTGAAAAAATATCCACCGCAACGATGCCTTGCAATAGCTGACTGTATCTTTTGCAGGCCCTCACTCAAGGACTTCAAGGAATTCTTGGCAGCACGGTTCTCATGACTCTCATGGCTGGGCTGCAAGTCCCTTTAATCCTGACCAAACTGTCATATCTGATTGACAACCCTTGGTCTGTTTCCCTTGACCGGGCCACAGCTGCTGGACTTATCCTTGCCGATTCCCTCATCGAGCGTAGCCTGGGTACTCGCCCTATCACACTTGTGGGATATTCGCTTGGATCTAGGGTTATCTTTTCATGCTTGCAAGAGCTTGCCCGGAAAGGTGCTTATGGATTGGTGCAAAATGTCTACTTGTTCGGGTCACCGATTGTGGTCAAGAAGCACCAGTATCTTCGCGCACGAACGGTCGTGTCGGGACGATTCGTCAATGGATACCACCGCAACGATTGGATCCTGGGATACCTTTTCAGGCTGACCAGCGGTGGCATCCGACGTATTGCAGGCCTTGCGCCTGTAGATGATCTGCCGTGGATCGAGAACATGGATGTGACCGATCTGGTGGCCGGACATCTTGAATATCGATCGGCCATCCCCTCGCTGCTAATGCATTGTGGGTGGTCTGTCGAAAGCGAAGAATTCACCGAGATCGAGGACCCTGACCCTGATAACCACAAAGACCGTCAAAGAGAGCTCATCAACGAAATTGAGGAGGCTCGCAGAGAGTTGGAGAGAGAAGGAAAGGCAGGCAAGAAGAAGGGATTCAGTCTGTTTGGGCGTCGTCGAAAGGGCGATAAGCAAGAATGGGAAGTTTACGAAGACAAGGCTGGAAAGTCGGGCAAAGGCGAGATGCCAGGTGGCAACCCTGCAGAGCCGGAGAGCAACCGAGGAGTCTTGTTCGACGTAGATGCGATCCGGGCCGAGCTCGCCAAAGAGGCGAGGGAAGGCAATGGCGAGGAGCTGCAAGTGCGGGAAATCAAATCAACGCTTCCGCCCATGAAGCTCGACCTTTCCTCGCCACCCCTCACAGCTACGGCGGATCAACGAGGGTCTTTGCGCGAAACGAAAAGCGTAGAAACGTTACCGATGCGGTTCTCGAAGGATGTGCGGTCGACGTCCTTGCACGTAACCCCGTCGCAGTCCCGCAGCCGCTCTCCACCAGCTTGGGACTACGGCACGGAGAAGCAGGACGACGACATGCAGATGACATTCGATACGTCCTTCGATCACGACAAGAAGCCTTCGACTCTTGACAAGGATGACAACGCAGCAAGGCCCGAGATGAAAACATCAAAGACGTTACCGAATCTGACACTGTCAGATCCGTGGGGCGACCCGGATGACGATGATTTTGGCAAGGAAAAAGAGATTTCGATGACATTTGCATAAAAACGGCGATGTGTGCATGGCGTAAATCTTACCGCGGTGGGTGTCGGAGGGGCAAAAACGCATTTGTGGTGTTGCAGCCTTCGTCGGGCTATGTATTTTTGGATAAGCATTGCTTCCACTCCGGGCTTCCTGAAGTGGCTTGCTTGGCGTATTTGGGAAGTGGACGCTTTCATTCCTGAGGGGGCGGAAACAAGAACGATGGGTTATGGTGTCTTGATATTACACTACAAGGACTTAATTCAACCGAGTGGCCAAGAGGACGCACGCAGTGGAAGGCCACAGTAAGTGGCGGCGACGGACCGTTCATGGTAGGAAAGCCGCAGCAAAGCCTTTGTCGACCTGCTCACTGCCACGCTGCTAGACAGCTCTCCGCTATAATAGGCAACATAGTCTCATAATCGAAAGCATACAGTACCAGATTCCCCCCCCGTGACTGCACGTGGGATATCGGATGGATTGTCTATGAGCTCGGACCGTTCGCTTTCTTCCAGCAAGGGTTAGTAGCTACCGTTGAAGCTGCAGCAAAAAGCAGGATAGTGATGCGAGAGCAGCTCCATGACATGACGGGTAAATTGTCAAGCCAGGGCGCGATGAGAGATTCGGTCACTTATCTTCCAGAATCCTTCCTGAGCAGGGAGTCCGTTCCAAGCATAGCTAGGGAGAATGGGGCAGGCCCAACCTGGCCTTTGTACAGTACAATACTGGGCTCCTGGAACGGTTGCGAGACGGCCTGATTGGGAGAAGGAGGGTTGAAACAAAAGGGAAATGGCACTTGGCCACGACCATGACCAGGGAGGGCGTTCCGCGCATTGACCAGAATAGGTATTTCTGGCGCATTCGTCACCGTCTCCGCCCCTGCCTCTCCCTGGATCTGGCTCGAGTCCGTCTGGTTGGTGATGCTTGCGCTGTAACGAGTGTAACCCACGGTTGCATTCTCGCCAGTGCCCCCTCCCCGTTGGTCGCCGGGCAGTGGCCGATGCACACGGAGCAGCGCGAAGAAGGGGCGCGGGGGAGAGTTCTTTGTCCTTTTTCGTCTCTCTGGCTGGACGGCAGTTCGGTTTGTGCGCTGGTTTCCTTTCTTGCTCGTTCTCTGGATCGTGGCTCCCCCTCTGCCGAGCAAATTGGTCCGAACTGCACCGTCTTAGTGCCTTGCCGCACTGGCAGTCCGGTAATTCTCACGACGACGCTTATATTATTTTCTCCCGCTCTCCCCCGTGCTGGGTCGTTTCCCTTGAGGAGACCTTTGTCCTCTTGTTCCCCACCTCTCAACGGCGCCAGTCAGCCGCAGTTGGGATCGACAGGCCCTCGCCCAGTCAGATTGGGTGGGTTGCGCAAGGGTGCACGGGCGCTCATGGGACGGCGCCAGCGATCCTTCAGAGTCAAGGGTCCCGGGCTGAAAGGGGAAGATTGTGGGAGAAAAAGGAGCACTGCACTGTAGCCTGTAGGAGGCAGGGAGGGGACCTTGGGGACCCAGGTTCGGTGCTAAACGGAAGCGGATAGGATTGATGGTCCCCCCCCGTGCGTGGTGGATATGCAACATGTGTCTTTCTGTTAATAATAGCAGGGAGCCATCCCGATTAGGCATGTTGATCACACAAGGCTCGTGGGTTGCTTCGTTTCTCACCCTTTTCCCTCCGATAGTCCCGCTATATACTCTGTACTGTACGGGAGACTGTACAGCGGTGCTGGTTCAGTCCAAAGTCCCTTTGTCCGGCCATCATTTCGACCAAGTCCAGCACCAGTGCAGACAATGTCTTACACAGAGAGGAGATCACGGACTCGGTCACGGTGCGGTGCGGTGCGGTTGCTGATGGATGCAAGGACGTCAATGAATCAAAGGTACTTTGTTCAGAGACGAGACGAAGCTGTGGTGGGGATGGGGAGTTTCGGTTTCTCCTTGTCGTTGTGTGCCTTAGTCAGGACCAGCCAAGCATCGTCAGCCACCACGTTTCCGCTACCTTACCTTCCTCTGGGCTGTACAGTACATTGCCTGACCTGACCTGACCTTGCCTCACCTCACCTCGCCTCACCTCACCTCGCCTTACCTTACCTTACTGCACCTTGGCTGTATTGTACCTCTTACTTATGCTCCCACCCGTGTGCCGACCATGGGAGGGGGAGCAAGTCATACCGTAAGTCATACGAGGCTACGCGCTCGGTGACGGCGGATCGTCTTTGTTGACGGGCTTCTCTGGGCCCCGCCGCCCTCCTCGCCGTCCATTCCTCGCCCTCGCTGTTTTGTGTTTGATCGTCGGTCGACGAAAGGGCCTTTGCTCGCCGAGCTGCCCCATTCAAGCTGCACTACAGTGCTGTACCGTACTGCACCACGCAGCGTCGTCAGGCGAGGGAAGGGAAGGGATGGGATGGGATGGGCCACCGCACGGGGCAGGCATTCATGTAGGCTGACGATGGGGTTCATCCTGCTGATTCTCCATGCGCGCCCCCTGCTCGCGCCGCAATCTGCACCATCCAACACCGACACCAACAACACCAAAACTGCCAGGCTAACCAAGGACAGAATCCCATGAGCCCGGCCGGGGTTCGGTGACCCAGGCTCGTCCATCTTACCTTACTGTGGTACATACCCACCCGAGCTTCGTTCCCCTGTATCTGTACCTGTACCTGTACCTGCACCCATACCTGTGCCTATGTTTGATTGCTCTCTGTTCATCGTGTCTCTCTGTCTGTGCCTCTGCCGCCTCTGCATCTGCATCTGCATCTGCATCTGCGTGTCTCTCTCTCTTACCCGACTCGATTCCTCCTGCTGCTTGACCCCCTGTCGCTTATGCGTCTTCTGGCTTCCGGTTGTGGCCATTCTACCTCACGCTGCTTCTCCCTCCTCACTCTCCCAACTAACCCCCAAGTCTCTGTCATCGCCTCGTTGTCGTGCGTAGACATCGTCACTTCCATTTGGTCGGCCTATTATCCTCCTCCGTTCGGATGGGGAGCATCCCAGGCCCTTAATCGCAAACTTCCATCGGACGACCTCATCCGTTTTCGCTGACCCCATTTTCTCCCTGAGCGGCTCCGCCCATCGCTCAGGCCTCTCTTCCAACGCGCCGTAGACCCGGCCAAGGAAGCTGGACCCAGAGGCAGGACGACCGCCGAGGATAATCTAGCTGCTCAAACAGTACCTGTCGAGGCAAGGCCGCGTAACCGGAACGTACTTATAGACACCAACAAATTGTCAAACATTGAAATACGACATGGGAGAGTCGCAACTCCGCTCACCAGTCGCGATGCGGCGTCGTTCCGAAGATGGAACCACAGCCTCCAATGGCGCTGGCGGTGTCGGACCAGCAGATAAACCGATCCCAGAACAAATCCTTCAACCAGGTTCAGATGAAAACATTTCAATATTGTCCAATGGGGAAGATGCGGTCATCGACTTGAACGAGGACAGTACCTTTTTCACTCGAGAGCGGTTTCTTTTGGCTGCAAACGACCCGAGAAGTTTCACCTGGAAACTCAACAGCTCTGTCGAGGTCACGGAAGTACAGTGGCGGAGTGATCGCATGCTCGAAGGCGTTGCAAGGAACCCAGAAGTCATTGCGAGCGCGCGACTGGTCGATGCTGGTGCCAGCGCTCCCGAATTCGAGTCTACCAGGGACTTCTTTCAAGGTATGTGGTCTCGTGTTCCTCTGCTTCTTCGCAAGTGCAATCCAGCTTACCGTTGGGCGACCTATAGTCTTCAGAGATAAAAACTTTGATCTACTGAACGCCGAATTGAAGGTTTCGTTCTTCAATTCAGTCGTAAATCTGACCGAGCACCTTGGTGGCAGGATGACTCTGCTCATCGATTGGAAGACAGATATGGCAATTGGAACGACCATTTCAGGCATCTTCACCGTTGTAGAAAACGACCAAAAGGGCCAGGAATGGAAAACAAAAAATTTCCCTGCGGACGACCCTGAGGAGGCGAAACAGGAGAAGGAAAATGGCAAAGTGCGCATCACTTACGACGATAAGGAGATGCATTACGCACCTACCACTGGTCTTGCGACAAACTCAGCTACGAGTAGTGTACCGGCGATAGAGGCACCGTCCAGGGTCCCGTTAACAGTAGCAGATGCCAGCCCAAACAGTGGACTTTCGACCGGCGTCATCGCAGGCATTGCAGTTGGCGCTGCTGCTTTCTTCATCATCCTCATCACCGCCATCTTCTTGCTGTACCGCCGCCGCCATCGCAGGCGCGTGGCTGCCGAACAGGCCGGCTACGACAGCCAGCAGGGGGCCACTGTCTACTTCGCCGACAAGGAGACCAGCCGCCTTCCCGAAACGCCTCCAACCCCTTATTCGGAAGATGGCGGCCACCGTCTGCCCTCGGATCATGTCCTCGGCGTGCCCGCCGGCCAGCAACAACAATCCCACGACCGCATCCAGCAGGACCAGCAAGAGTCGCACCTCCGCAACACTAGTGATAGCAGCAATACCACGTTTGTCCCTTACAAGAATCCAGAACCCGCGACCAGCAGGACCGACCTCGCCATGCGCAGCGGCACCATCACTCCCCTTGGCGTGTCAGCCAACATTGCCCACTTGGTTGAGGATGGCATGACCGAGGCTGATCTCCGTCGGCTGGAAGAAGAGGAGCGGCAACTTGACGACGCAATTGCGCAAGCCCGGCGGAGGTAAGCCGCGAGCAAGGGAAGCAACAGGAAGAATTCCAAACGAAAGAAGGATAAAAAAGAGGGCCACGGCCCGCATGGTGTCGGTGTCACCGCGAAAATACCATTCTTGTTTTTTCAGGGGTCGTTGTTCTTACATATTCCCCGCCGCGGTTGTTGCAACCCTGGCATATTTACGAAGTTCAGGAGCTCGGAGTTTCTGGGAAGCACAGATCGGTGCATTCGTTTTTATTTTTAATCAATTTCTCGACACATTGTCCGCCATGTCATTTTCATATCTAGTACAGGAAGAGGAGAGGAGGGAGGAGGGGCTGAGGGCCTGGGGCGCGGGAAAAGCCTGGCTTGCGGAATGCGCTGCGACGAATTGGTGACAATTTAGTGTATATATATGTGTGTGTGTGTGTGAGTGTGCCTATTTTATCTCCAACCTGGTGGGCAAGCGGACAAGTCATGAGGTGGTAGGATGAGCAGAAAACGTTGAAGGGGAGGGGTTGCTATTCTCGCCATGTAGGGGATGCAAACAGCAATGTTGTATAGCATCTTGACAACCCCATTATCAATTATCAATCTCAACACGAGCGTCCTGTTCACACTAGCTCTCTGTATATGTGGTGATAGCACGATACACGAGGAGCGAATTTGGGTCTTCAAACAATCCTGGTAGGAAAACAACATGAAGAATGTTCCCAATACTCAAAAGATACAATATAGTATACAGTCGGGGTGTCCGCAGCCAACGACGCCTTTTGCCATCCGTAGCGATTCCTCGCGCCGTATAAAATGAAAAATTGATCTACCTCGCTAATAACAGTGCTCAAGACAATCCCGGCCTGCCTGCCTTTGCTTCCACGCCCTCGTCAGGTCAGCGTATCGAACGCAGCAAATCTAAAGTGGATCTCAAGTGCGCTCTTCCAGTGTGGCCCAGTGTCAACTTTGGAGGCGGCGGGCGGGCGAGCCGCCCCGTGCTCGGAAAGACGCGCACTCAGCTGCGCGAGAACCAGCGTCCCATCATGTTGGTGGCGATGCTGCCGGCCAGGTTGCCGCCGCCGAATGCGCTTCCGGCGATGTTGGACGCCTGGCTGAACTTGTCGCATCGCGAAAACGCCAGGGTGTTCATGACGGTAAGGACGAGGGCAATGACTGGTATCCATGTCAGCAGGGATCGGGGGGACGCGGGAGACGAGCGGGGGCGAAGGAGAGTGCGAGTTGTAGCCGACCACGCAATGGCGGCCGGTTGCCATGTAGGAGGGTGGAGAGGCCAGCAGAGCTACTTACTGACGAGCGGCAGCCACAGGAACTGCAGGCGCACAATGGCCAGGATGGCCATGACGACCCAGAGCACGGGCTGGACGTAGAGCCCCAGCCAGAAGAAGCGGCTGTCGGTGGCGTTGATGACCTTTGTGCCGGGTTCGCTGCTCTCAAACACCCACTGGGAGTCGCCCGTCGAGGGGTCGACCTCGTTCCACCAACGCAGGCCAACGAGCCGGCGACCCGCGATGTTCTTGAGGTAGTAGAAGTCGGCGGCGAGGAGGAGGATGGTGACGATGAAGATCATGATCCTGCGGACGGAACAAGGAGAAAGCGATGTTGTCAGCCACGGATTCGTTTGCGGGTTCGAGTCAATGGACCGCCTGCCGAGCTTGTTCCTCGGCTCGCGAGGCCTTTCGCGCGCGCGGGGGCGCAGGCGCAAAGGGGCGACTGGCATCGACTGGTGGTGACGATGAGGTCGGAGAAAGGGTGGGCCAACTCACATGCTCTTGATGACCCATAGTCCCAGGAAGTAGACGAGTACGCTTGCTGCAAGGGTTGCGTGTCAGTAACGGATGGATGGATCGCGCATGTCGCTCGCCGCCGGGAAACAAACATATTCTGAAGCCGAGGAACGTCAGCAGGGTGATGGGATGTGAGCTCAGTCGCCAGCTCAGCGAGCCGGCAGGTTGCGCAGCCTCCATTGTTGCGTGTGGGTGTGTGTGTGTAGTATTTCTTTTGATTTGGACGATCCCTTTGGCAGGAAATGAAGAAAAAAAGATCAAATCTACGGACTGGTCATGTCCGGTCGTCTCGAGTCGTTTGGGGAGGGGATGAGATATCGCTTTGCGTCGCCCGGCGATTGGGGGTCGTGGTCGGATACGTATGAGGTAGCTGGCTGGGGGGACGCCCGTTGAAGCTACGGTAGCTCGTCGGGAGGGAAGAAAGGAGGTTAGAATGATCCGGGCCCAGGTACGCGGGCGGTGAGGCGGGCAGAATCCCCAGCGTGCTGGCGCGGCCTTTATTGCGGGCGGCCCGTGGGCTCTAAATAGGTGCTGTAACTAAGGAAGCTATGTGTAAGCAGTGTAAGCTCATTCTGCTTTACTTCCACCTGGATGCCTCCATCTTGCTGCTTCCTGGAGGCGATTCGCATCTAAGGCCAAACCGGCACCCCTGTAGATCCAGCATGCCACGCAACAGGTCTCAAAATGTGAAGCGTGACTGGATTGTCGCCATGTCATCGGTAACACAAGCTCTGGTGCTTGGAGCTAGCTACCTGAGCCATGCCCCCTAGGCTTGTAGGACCCCTAAGGCAAGGTCGGCTGTGGAGTGCGTCTGTACCGCTGGGAGCCTATAGCCTACATCGGTTACATCACTCAGCACCAACGTCGTCGCTTCAACTTGAAGCTCCAATGCGGGCGTAGGAAACAACTCGTACATTCATTTCTTCTCGCTGGGTCGACACATGTGTTACACGTAGACAATTCTACTCATACCAATTAAAACAATAAAATAAAAAAGCACTCCCAAAATGGCTTCGAGAGTGCTTCGACGCTCACTGCTATACGGTTAAGACCCTCGGCTCTTGCATCCCGCTCCACTGCATCCAGACAGCTGACGATGACCTCAGTCCCAGCGTCGTCCCAGAAGATGCTGACGAAGTCACTGGGCCTCAGGTCAGATAACATCACGTACGACCTCGAGGACTCCGTGACGCCCTCCCTCAAGGACAAGGCTCGGGGTCAGCTCAAAGCCCATCTCGACGCCCTCAACGCGCGCCCTTCCTCCATCTCGGAGCTCGCGGTCCGCGTCAATGCCGTTTCGAGCCCCTTCGCTTTGGGGGATCTGACTACGCTCGCGGCTTCGCCTAGGGTCGATGCGGTTGTCGTGCCAAAGGTCGATTCCGCAGCGGACCTTACCTTTGTGACCGATGTTCTCCGCCATGTCGCGCCCGAGCGCCATGCCGCCGATTCTTCAAATCCAATCAAGATTATCGCACTCATCGAGTCGGCTCGAGCCGTCATGGAGCTCTCGTCCATCTGCAAAGCTTCTCCTTACCTGAGCGGTTTGATCTTCGCTGCCGAGGACTTCGCTTTGGACTTGTCAATCACCCGCACACCCTCCCTCACAGAGTTTCTGTATGCGCGGTCAGCAATTGTGACAGCTGCGCGAGCAGCCAATTTGCCCAGTGCCATTGACCTGGTGTGCACCTCTTACAAGGGCGATGATGGCCTCCGAAGGCTGGAGGAAGAATGCGCCGGGGGGAAGGCAATGGGCTTCAATGGAAAGCAGTGCATCCATCCCTTGCAAGTCGACACTGTCCAGAGGATGTTTGCACCAGCTCATGATGAGGTTGTGTGGGCTGTCAGGATAACAGTCGCAGATGAAAAGGCTGCTGCATCCGGACGCGGAGCTTGGACTCTTGACGGGAAGATGATTGACGTTCCAGTCGTTGGCAAGGCCAAATCTATTGTTGAAAAGGCCACAATGGCTGGTATTGACGTTGAAAGTCTAAGAACGGAGCACAAGGACCAAGAACCGGAATAATTTGATTTTGTGAGGGCATTCTCGTTGTACATATCCATGTCCCGCCGATCAAATTGATGATGCAAAAGGCCTATCTATACCAATTGGGCCGCCAGAAACTAAGCATGTCCCGGTTGCTCTGCTCAGTGACCCCATTATAGCCACCCAATGGTGTCTGAGGGTGATCAGGGGGCCAATGATTCCCTTGCTGCGGTTGTCTTGAGGCGTATGTGTGTCCGTCTTCCTGATTCCTGTCCTGAAAAAGAAGGTCGTCTTGGAATGTTGTTCTTTGGTAATCCAAGCAGTTCTCGACTTCAAAGTCCTCAGTTGGTTCTACGTCACGGGCACCATCGTGCCCAAAGACCTGCGCTTCTAATCTCGAGACATATGCCTGGAAGCTTTCATCTGCGTCGTGGTAAGTATGTTCAGGAGAGACATGCTCATTTTCGTGGAAGGTATTGGTAAAATGATCGCGTTTGGTGCAGAGCTGTTCTGCTGGTTGCATTGTTATTTCCCCATAGCTACCACTGTCTCCATGCAAGAAAGGGTTAGCCGCTCTTTGCTGCAATGGTTGAACGTTCGGGCGGCTTCCTGGAAATGTAAAATAACGATTTTTGACCTCGTCATATGGCGAAGTTGTATTTTCTCTCGCCTGACACTGGTTTGTATGCAGAAGCTGCAGTGCGCCCAAACTTGAATCGTCCAAGGCACTGGTATGAGGATAAGTCATGACAGCTCTATCGAAACCTTCCCAGATAGAGTCTGCGCCTCTAAGCTCAAATCTGTTGCGGCCAATATATGGGTGCCCTCTTAAAGGCAACTTTGCGGTGATGTTGTCGGATTGAGCAGGAAGTGAGCTGCTATCATTTAGTTCTTGCAGTGGTGTACAGGCTCTGGCAGTGTTCGCTAGACAAGTCTCCCAAGCGAAGCTGTTATTGGTGAAGATTTTTTTGCTCTGCATTATCTTAGTTTCTGAATTGCTTGGGCGTTGAAAATGATCTTTCGTCCCGGCTTCCGGCTGTTTTACAACCTCAGCAGTTATTTCCACGCACCGAGCTATCGACCAGTCTCTAGGCTTGGAAGCCAAGTTATCTCCAAGCTGCGGCTCTGAGGACGACGGGGTATGCTTTGGAACGCGATGCTCTTGCTGGGACTGGGTGGCAATCAAATGAGGATTTTCAATTAGGGCTGCCTGCGGAGACATCGAGTCAGGCCTCGCATGTTCCGCCTCATGCGGCCACGATATAGTTTTGGGAGACAAGTCGACGCGGTTTTCTTCCATTGAAACAACAGCGTGGCACGAGTTCATCTGGTGAGTAGATATAACACCATGGTCCGGTGAACTCAGTACCGCTGCCTCTCTTTGGTTCGTTGAATCACGGTCTGGCCTGAACGGAAATTCGGTGGTGTCAGGGGAGCTGTAAGCTGTGCTACCTGTGCAATCTGGCCCACGCGTCTTTATTGTATCAGACTTGCAGGCGTCTTTGTTTTCGAAGAAGTCGAAGTCGTCGCGAAATTCATTTCTTCGTCTCCGACAGTGATTGCTACGAGTCCTTGAAGTTTGAGTGTTGATAACATGATCATTGACTACATTGAAATCGTTAAACGTCAGATCAGCTACTGAGAATCGTTAGCATGAACCGTGCACGAGATTGAAAGAGAGTAATTATACAGTCACCGTCTTCCGGCTTACGACCATTCTGAAAGAGTCCAACGGTGAGATTTGGCTTGATCTATTTCAAGCCATGTCAGAATCACATCGCATGGGAAGAGCTAGGTCTCGCACCGTCAGCCTTCGATTTGATATATTTTGGGACGAAAAGTTCCTCATGACATCTCGACTAGAGCTCAATTTTTTACCGTTGACCTGTCTCCGGTCAGGCTTCCCTGAGGGTCTCGATTTCTTACGCTGTGCGGTCTCGGCCATTCGGCGCGTTGCCGGGTGCTTGGTGTCGTATCTATGGCTTCGTGTCTTTCTCCTTGGTCGCTTCTCGAATACATGCACCGGACTTTCTACGGTAAGCTTCGATGAGCCATCGGATGTCGAAGTGTGTCGTTTCCTGCTTAGAGGCAAGGTCTCACGAGCACTGGGCCTAATAGGAGATGACATGGGACTGTCGTCTGAGCTGATCTCGGAGAGGATTGGACCATCATCGGCAAGGGGCAATGCATCTCCCGGCGTCGTTACTTTTCGTGGTAAGTTAGATTCATGGATTGAAAGACCATGCGGCCGCCAGGAGGGTGGGCCAAGGAAGTGATCGGCCGTGTCATGCCGCGAGGTCTTTGTTCTTGTTGCCGATGCCCGGACCTGGGACAGCCATGACAGAATCCACTCCTACGTTGCCAAAGTGTCGTCTTAGCATACATGTGCTGAACATCGGCAGTGACATGGAGCTGAGGCTGGGGCTGGAGCTGGGGCTGGAGCTAGGGCTAGATGTTCCTACCTGGTTTTGGTTCAGTGGTTCTTGCAGATGCGGAAGAGATGGGCCCACCATTGTTAGCTGATCATGTCGAGCACTTGAAGAAATCCGTTGTCCGGTCACGCATTTGGCGGTTACGGATGTTATTGAGAGCCTTGAGGACTTGGGCAAAGAGTGGTGGACAGTCGGCTCCAGTTGCACCTTCGGCAGGTAACGACTCCCATAAGCAACCGAAGAAATGCGCTACCTATGTATGACTTGTACTTTCCAGTTCCTACTCCATGCATACCTACCGTACCTTGGACCAAATCGCCCGTCACTTCCTCCTTGTTGAAATGTGATGCCATTTGTCCCGTCTCTAGATTCTACCTGCTTCATTGCCAAATATCATCACAGTCTACGGAACGCCGATCGAAGGTTGGGCGAGCTACTGAATGAGCTAGAACACTCGTCTAGTGGTTCCCAATGATTCCGAAGACTAAAAGCGAGCCGTGGTCGGGCAGACTGTCAACTCGAATCGTTCTTTCGAATGAGGACCATTGCTCCGCATGACCCTGGGCATTTCGATCCATAGTTGAGCCATTAGATGAACTCGGTGGCAAGGATAAATGGTTGCGTCTCCATCTCCACGCGCCCGCTTTCATGGCACACGTTTCGAGCGTACAAGTCCCTGGCCTTGGCCTTGGCGATGAGGAGCTTCCGACACAAATGTGGTGTCGAGAGAAAACAACTCACTATATTCCAGGCTTTCCAAGTTCGGGATAGAAAGGCATTGCCTAGAATAGAAGCATAGCCGCCTCGTCACGCTCGGTTGTCTCCCCTCGTCTCCCGTGGCCGTGGGCCGACTTCGGGATGACAGCTCAGCCCTGTTGCCTCAAGTTTCATACAAGGCCAGGTTGATGCCGCATATTGATTGACAGCCTGGGGTCTGCCGACACAGTCATCATGTTCCAAACCTTGACGAGCATCGCGTCGCTGCGTGCACCTGCAGCATGATCGGGAATGTGATGGGCTCGAAGGCCTCCCACGGAAACCCCCATGTAGGGGATGTGCAAGATCCTGGACGTCGTTCGGAGCGCATGAATTAGCATGGGGTGAATGCCAGATCTGGAGCCGTGCATGCATGCATTTGCCATGCACAAGCACAAGCCGCCAGGAGGCTATAGCAGCTATCCCATGGTAACACATGCAATGGGGCAGATCTGGGGAAGCTACTATTTCGGTACCCTAAAAGGCAACCATGCGCGACGGGTGGCCCGCAGCTTCGGTGCCAGCCCCAGTCATGATCGTGCACCTGTCGTAACGTGGTATGCCATTTTGTGGCAGAACTTGGCGGCGAGCAAATGCAACGATAACGTCGGCTATACGCTGCGCTGGGCGGTTCCCGTTCCATCTCACTGCGGCTGCAGCCATAGCAGAAAGCACATGGGTAGGAAACAAGAAGGAAACAGCAGCAAACAGGTGCTCGTCACTCCACCTCCCGGGGGGCCAAGCTATCTATCTGAAGCCACGAGGCATGCCCACGGATGCCCCACAGTCATCGAACCTAGTCGCCGACGGGCCTGGCAAAAACATTGTCCACCAGTTCAAACCCTGTGTTTGATCAACGAGCTGCAGGGCGAGTCACTTGCTTGGGATATTTTTGGACGACCTCGCAGCGAGGGCGGCCAATCTGAATGTCGTCGACTCGTCACTAAGTAGAGAAGGGAGCGGAAAAAAGCGGATGCGCACCTCGACCTCCGACACGACATGTGAGAGATTGGGAGGGGCTAGAGAGGGGGGAACAAAGAACCCTCCCTCGGATGCTTCAGGGGCTTCGCAACAAGGTAGCCTGTCGGCTGAAGATTGCCTGAAAGGGCTCGTTTGCGAGAGGCACATTTGGACAATGCCTGCGATCAAGATTTGAATATCACTCGGCGGACATGGGCGGACAGAATTGCGATGCTCGGATTGGCGTTGGGCTTCCCTCAGGGTGGGTGAGTGGCACCGAAGGTCTGGATCCTTGCCCCAGAAGCACATGCAGCACTTTAAACCCTGCCTCCTCATTAAGGCAAGCGGCACATCTCAACGATGAACGGTACGGCGAACAACGGGTAGGGGGAAGCCCGGATTCGAGTGGCAACAGACGAATCATCGGGCTGGCAAAGGGGACGAAAAACAAACAAGCCGAGCCAGGCGGAGTTCAAGAAGGCAATGCAGCAAAAGCATGGGATACTCACCAGATACCGTGCCTTGTTGTTATGCAGGAAGCGATGCGGATTGCGTGGAGCATGCGTCGTCCAGAAAGCTTGTCGCGAGGCTAATGCCCCCTTGGGCTCCTTGGGCTCCAACCACGAGCTCCTCGCTCTTCATGGCCCACCCCTTACCCATTACTCTACCCGTTTAATACACGTTTTGAGATGCAAGCCCCGCGCCTCCATGCCGTCATTCCCAGGAACCAGACTAGCCAAGCTGCATCGTGCATGCGTTTGCGTTTGCTTTTCGAGACAAGGGGACGTTTGCGCGGTCCGCATGTGAGAAGCCGTAGTGTGCGTGCCAATGCCCGAGTTCGCTTCGCTTGATCTGACCAGGGACCCTGAATCACGGAGACTGAGCTTCATGAGTTCGGCTCATGGCCGTATATAAGAATCGCATGAAATCCAGTCGGGTCTTGCCTCCCAACAGGATCAAGTCGATCATACTGTAGGCCGGATCAAACCTTTCCCACTGCACTGTGGTCCGTCTCTTCACTTCCACGTCACTTCCTCTGCCCAGCACTCATCTGGTTTAGATCTTCCGTCTCTACCAATAACGACGTCGGCACTTGAGTCTGTGAATCATTGACAAACGAAGCCCAAGCAACGATCAACCAAAATCACCACTTTTCCCTCCCTCTTGCCCCCGGAAAATACTGGGCCGCTCGCTGAGTTGTTAGTCACGCAGCCACCCGCCCAAGGCGAAAGCCCGGTTGATCTCTCGACTAGCGCACCACGGCACAACTCAAGTTTCTACCTTTGTTGGAGCTTGTTGTTAGCGGTCATTTCCAGTTCTGCATCACATCACATTTCCCCCCTCGCTTCGCAAAACCAATTTTCGGCCCTGTTTTTCAGTCCACTGATCGGAAGAGGTACGAATACCACCCATCTCATTTGCGCCGCCCATGTCTGCCTTTTCCCCCAGATGCCTCTGCATCATCCTGCTTTACTTTCATCCGCTGCATGTGCTGTGACCCCCATGTGCGTTGGCGCGATCACCTTTGCCCCCCCCCCCTTTCCCCCTGGCTAATGTTGGTTGCGCTCCCGGTTTTGCTTGCCGTGAGGTGAGTGACGCGGGGAGAGGCAGCCTAAGGTGACGGAACCATCAGCCATGATCGACAGCATTTGGAGATTGGCTTCTGCCCATCACCCATCGACAAGCCCACACATGCCCTTTCTTATAGCTGACTTATGCACCCTCAGGCAGTAGCTGAAGCACATATCGACCAGTTCGCGCGTTCACAGACGCTTCTTAGCACTCATAATGTCTAAGCTCTTTATTGGGTAAGCGACCTTGTCGACTGTTTACTTGGCGTTCCCCGTCGCTGATCGTTGGACATAGCGGCCTTGCATGGCACACCGAGGAGGGCACTCTTCGGCAAAAGTTTGAGGAGTTTGGTCCAGTCGAAGAAGCAGTGAGTGCATCATATATACCCTACCCTTCATTCGCCTTTTTGGATGTCTGTGACACCGCATCACGTTGCATCAGATGAGTCTAACCCGATCTCTCCAACGCAGGTGGTGGTCAAGGATCGTGACACAGGACGTAGCCGTGGCTTCGGCTTTGTGCGATTCAGCCAGGAAGGTGACGCACACAATGCCATGACCGCGATGAACAACGTCGAGTGAGTCTGCCCCATCGCAAAAGCTTTACCCACTGTCTTGGGTTTGGAAAACGAAAAAAAAAAAAAAATCCCATTTGCTAAATCTACATTGTCAAGGTTCGATGGCAGAACGATCCGCGTGGACAAGGCCTCAGACAGCGGGCCCCGCGGTGGTGGTGGCTTCGGTGGCGGCAGGGGAGGTGGCTCCTACGGAGGCGGCCGCGGAGGCTACGGCGGAGGCGCTCCAGGCCAGTTCGGCCAGCAGTCTGGGTATTCTGGAGCCGGTTCTTACGGCGGGCAGCAGCAGCAGCAGCAGCAGCCTTACGGACAGGGTTATGCGCAGCCCGGGGGTTACGGGGCGCCACCGCCTCAACAACCCGGTACGGCCTCGTCCGAGACACCAGCGTTGAGCGATTGGCGATGAACGAGCCGCTAACGAGCGATTTTAGGATACGGCCAACCCATGTACGGCTACGGAGACCCCTCTCAGCAGCAGCAACCTCACCACCCGCAAGGCGGTAACGGATACTGATGCGCTTGATGTTATGAGGACCGATGATCAGGAATCGAGGGCCCGCAGGAAAACTAGTGGATCGAGACCGCAGGCAAGGAAAGGTGTTTGGGGGCTTTTGTCGTTAACGGCATGAGATTTTCACTTCGTTCGGTCAAGGGACCAGAGGGTTCCCGTCTGTAGTGCAACAAGGAACGCTCGAGCTGGGGACTCTCGAGGGACAATCAGGTCGCGTCAGTTTCATGAGGCTTTCATGAGGCTTTCATGAGGTCTTTCATCTATTTTCAAAATCAAATGATTTCCTTCTACTCTGAGCGCCAAGTCTGTGATGATGTGCTCAACCCAAGGCACCAACTTGGAGTCACTACCACGGAGGTGGTACCGACGGAAAGGACCACGTTTATGCTCTAACTTCTATTTCATGCATGAGGGCGCTGCTCGGGTTGTTGCCGATGCTGTGGGAGTGGGTTGGTTTGAACACTGATGCGGTGGTGTAGCCAGCCAGGGTTCATTTCGTTGAGGACCTTGGCAGCATATCTGGTCCGTCATGCCTTCTCTATCTCCTCTGCCTCCGTCGTGCTCGACTGCTGATGGAACGCCGCGTCCGAGGCGTGGGGCGCCTGCGGGACCTTTTCGGTCTCTGAAGCGTCCCGCTCCAGAGCCCTCACGCGGTTGGCCAGGTCGCTCACGTGGACGTCGCCGCTCTCGGGGCTCAGCTCATCCAGCGCCTTCTCCAGGCCGAAGAGGTAGTCCTTGTTGAGGCCGCTGGGCCCGCGGGACCTGCTGATGTGCCGGGCGAGCTCCTGCGGGTCCTGGGGGCCGACGAACTGCTCGTTTCCCGGGGTGCCGATGTAGACGAGGGTGCGTATCGGCGGGGAGCCGTCCGCCGGGTGGAAGGGCTCGTAGTGGATGGTGTAGCCGTTGATCTCGCGGATGTCCAGGTACTCCTTGACCTCGGCCACCCTCTCCGGGGTGATGCGGTAGGCGACGCCCCATACCCTGTCCGGGGCGGAGTCATGGTGGTCCGTTAGCTGCTCCCAGAACGACCGCTCGATGAGCGTGACGACGCGGCCGGGGGCCTCTGGTGTTCCTCTGTGGTCCTCGCTGAAGAGCGCAGCGTTAGTCAGCGGGCCTTCCCATGTCAGAAGAGCCGCGGAAGCGGTGAAGCGCGTACCTAGCCTGCGTGAGAGGGATTGTTGGTAAGAGATGCGATCAAGTGAGAAGCCGGAGGTGAGCGTATGGAAAGGGACAATCAAGTACAAACCTGCCAGAAGCGTCTCACGTAGCCGGTAACCCAGCCGGGGACACGCCGATCTATCATCCAGTGTCAGATGTATGTACTGGACATATTCCTGCCATCTTTCCATGGTGCTGGCCACATGGCATACCGAAATGAGGAGGAGGCTTCCAAATCAAGCTTCTACAAAACAGATATATAACCTCAGCAGTGGGCGGGTTGGGTCCTGGGTCCCAGGGAACATTACCCGTAACCGTATAACCAGAATTCCTCGGGGGCCGTCGTATCAGCCATGGTCGACGTGGGTAGAAAGGGAACTGTTTTGCTGCGCGAAAAGGGAAGTCAAAGGACCGGTGACGTGTTTCGTCGAGTTGAGGAACTGGGCAATGAGTAATCCACGCGTTGAGAAGTCTGAGAGCATGGTGGAGAATAGACGATACAATTGGCAGCGGGCTGAGCCTCAGCCGCCTACCACGAGCTGTTGTAGAAATAATTTTCTTTTCAAGGCATACGAAACTCGAATTACAGGATTAGGACACAGGGCAATGAGAAAATGAAATACGGCTGATGTCGCGCAATGGTCGCGAGATGGACTTGACGTGCTCGGCGACTGTAGTTGAATCATCAACACCTTGCGTGATATAGGCAACTTTGCACTGGCTCGGGTATCTTCACAGGGGTGGTTCAGGCTTCCGGGACGCTTGGATGGCAACAATACCAGAGTTAGGTTAGGTACACAACCACTGGCGCTCAAAGGCAGATACAGCATGCTTGCGTAGCACATCCACCAGACAAGCCGTTGGCCAGCGCTAGACCCAGCCGGCTAGGAGTGCCGTAGGGTGCTTCCAAGTTAGAGGTGGGTAGCCTAGAGAGCTGGGGCGGCGTCGAGATACGGGTCTCACAGCATGTCACAACGGATACCAAGGAGGTGGTGGTCTTCGTTGTTCCTGGGAAGCAAATTCCGTTGGGGTCCGTCGCTCCTGGAACGGGCTTTCGTTTGACCAGCATCTATCATACCGATCATTCGACACCTTTTTAGCTAGAGATACTTTACCTGAGAGCCAAGGCAGCTGCTGTAGCGCAAGCAGTGGGGAGCATTCAAAAGAACTTCTTGACTTCAGTGCGCGTTTATATCTCTCCAGGGACCCATAGCCACATTTCGCTCTCGCAAGTTCCGCGTATTGCTTCGTAAAAGAATCGACATCAAAGACCGCTACGGGACCTTTGGTCGTGCTTTGAAATGACCCCCAGTCTCCCCCGGCGCCCTTCCTACCGCCAGCCTCACATTACGTTAGTCCCCAGAAATAGCACACTTGCGCAAAAGCTGCCCCTCCTCCTCCACCGCAAGGCACCGCAAGGGCACCGCACTGCCGCCGGTGCTGCGTGCCATACGCGCACCACAACAGGGAAACGATTTCAGGGGCCCCCGGGAGCCATTGCCAGACTTGTAACCTTGGGTTGGGCGGCAGCGGCTTGGCAACCCATTTTTCGGACCGCCCATTATTCGCAAGCACGGCAGGGACCGAAGCCCTTCTCGAAGCCCGTCCGACCCTTTCCCACGACCCGTTGACCCGCGAGTCGGCCTTGGTCCCGCGACGTCGGGCCACCTGGCCATCTCTCAAGGGGAAAATAAAAATAAAAATGAAAGTGAATTTTCCTGGTCAGCCACAGCTTATCTAGTTCGCTCTCCTTGCTATATAGATAGTCCCTCGAGGGCCGCCGTCAACAGAAATCCTTTGTATCCCACACCTGATGTTGAAGCTTTGGCCTACCTTGGTGTCCGAAAGCAGCCAATTGCGACAGCCCCGCGCCAATCCATCCAGACGTTAAGGTACCTTAGACCAGCGCCCGTCTCTGTCACAGCCCGATATCCGCCAAGTCAGCTCCCGCCAACTCTCCTCGTAGGATCACGTCCCCTTTTCTGGTCCTGGATTCTATCTCTCCCTAAGCCGTCACACTCGTCCTCGACGCATTCTCCCTCCAAGA
Source organism: Paramyrothecium sp. XJ0827 (assembly GCA_020881915.1). Classification (NCBI taxonomy): domain Eukaryota; kingdom Fungi; phylum Ascomycota; class Sordariomycetes; order Hypocreales; family Stachybotryaceae; genus Paramyrothecium; species Paramyrothecium sp. XJ0827. The sequence goes on along the minus strand of JAJFPB010000001.1, from coordinate 4,405,928 downwards.
TGGCATACAACAGACCCTTCGACCCGGATGCCTTGCCCAGGTGAGTTCCTCTGCCTTCATGCCCCGCCATCAAGGGGAGGGGGGTTCCTAACCATCAGCTAACACGACAATCTACCTCAAAGGTTCGCCGAACCTGATCCCGTACGTATACCATAAACGGCCCAGAGCTCTTCCATTGTCCTTTTGAACTCACCAGTGTTTGCGCCCTTGCGCAGAAGGGAAAATCCTCGCCCGCCCCTCCGCAGCAAGCGCCGCAACAGTCGCGATATGAGAAGGCTGCGCCTCCGCTTCCTAGAGATACCTACAACCACATCCAAGCGAACCAGCGCCCGGCGAACTTTGGCTCGCCGCCGCCCACAGCTTCTGGCCCGCGGCCGACTGCCTCCAACCGCCCTCCTCCCTCCTCTCGACCCCCTCCCTCGCCCGCACCAGATTCCGGCAATGCGGATTCCTCGCTACTGCCTCTATTCCGAGCCGTAGACAAGGACGGTGAGTTTCTACCTGCCCGAGCTACACACGTTTGCTTGCGCTTGCCTAGTGCAGCATCAGGAATACACATATTGACGAGAAGGCCTCCCTACAGGCACCGGTCAGCTTTCGGAACGTGAGCTCTCCGCAGCCCTCGTCAATGGCGACTGGACCGCGTTCGATCCTCACACAGTCCGCATGATGATTCGCATGTTCGACTCTGACAGGAGTGGCACCATTGGCTTCGAAGAGTTCTGCGGTCTGTGGTCTTTCCTTGCGTCGTGGCGCACCCTCTTCGATCGCTTCGATGCCGACCGCAGCGGCAACATCTCGCTCTCCGAGTTTAGCAACGCGCTTGTGGCCTTCCGCTACCGCCTCAGCCCTCAATTCGTCGAGCTAATCTTCCGAACCTACGATAAGCGCGGCGAGGGCGTCATGAGCTTTGACCTCTTCGTGCAGAGCTGCATCTCCCTGAAGCGTATGACGGACGTCTTCAAGAAGTATGACGACGATCGCGACGGCTACATCACCTTGAGCTTTGAGGATTTCCTCAGCGAGATTCTAAAACAGTTAAAGTAGAGATGTTTGGGAGAGAATGAGAGTGTAGGAGTTCGAGGGCCGCGTAATGTTGCGCAGGTCTAGGCTTATGCTTGACTGGGTTGTTGGTTGCTCTTCGTGAGAACACAAGATCTGTGAAATCTACGGACAACTCCGGCTCGTCTTTACCGTTAATCCTTCGGGTGTTGCTCATGCTTCTTGATATGGCAATTCAGTGATTTGAAGTCGCTGGGGTTGAGCACCTGCGACGTATGGACACGGAACCACTTCAAGAACAAGAGTGAGAGATACCGGTCTGCCTGTTGCTTAGCAACGTTCACGTAGCAGCAGAACAGAACTCAGATTTAATGACCGAGAAAAGAGGTGTCATTCTTGGATCGATGTGATATCCGTTTGAGTAATGCGGACTACACCGCTCTGCACAAGCCGAAGAGGCAGGGCGTGACAATAGACGTCGGTTAGGGTCAAGACGTATTGCGGCGCTTAGCCTTCTTCAATGATTGCCTTCAAGTCCTCATCCACAACTACTACCAATTTCGTAAGCCTTCCAGAATGTAGTTGGTGGGACAGTTTTCGGTAGAAGTCGTGATCAGTAGCCTCAATAAGTGTGACATGTGGCGTCACACCAGGAGGTTGGCGATGGGATATTGGCATTGTGACGGAGTCTAGACAGGAGATTGCCGTATATTCCGGTTTCACGACAAGAGGATAGCGCTACACTTTACGATGACATTGCGCTCAATGCTCACAATTGATCGATCGGATGAACCTGTGGCGTAACTGGCGACGGGGAAGCTCCATCAAAGAGCTATTGTGCCTGTAGAACCATGGTGCATTGACGGGCAGCCGAAAAGCATGGTCAAATTGAGTAGAGCATCAAGTAGAGAGTGATCCGAGCATGGACGCTCGGTCACATGTTGTCCGCCATTTCTCGCATCGACCTCAATTCCCTCCGTGTTGTTACGCATGGCCGCGATATGAAGGACAATGGTGCCATAGCTTCACCCACGAGGCAACAGTCAACAACCGAGTGGCCGTACATTGGATGTCGAGTCAGGCTTCACAATGCAATCGGCAAGCTTCCGAGTTGCGGTGAATGGGACTTCCAAGCTCTCCTTTCCAATGGAGATTGGGCCTTGCTAAGTCCAGTCTGTTGACGAGGAGATCCACATGGCATGATTCCCTAGGCGGTGCGACCGCGGGGTCACCGCCTTGGTAAAAAGACCGGACTTTCAAAAGGTCAAGGCGGCCTCGATCATGTGGGACGCTTCAGGGGTTTTGAACGGCATTAGAAGGTTTGGAAGCTTCAACGAAGACGCAAGGACGGCATGTTGGACGTGTGTCGACCTGTCAGCTACGCACACTGCGGCCAAGCAAGGCTGCGTGCGTCTGGCCCGTATGCTAGTCATTCCCATCTCACTCAAGCATGGCGCCCACATGGTAGGAATTCGGGCTTCCTGCACACCCCTCCCTTGATAACCCTTGGACGTCCACTGGGTCAGAAGAGCCTGCAGCAGGCCCCCGGGTGGAGCTGAAGCCACGGTAGCACAGCACCAGACAGTTGAAGACTCTGGGGCGAGGAGCTGGCCTGCAGCATTGGGGGAATACCTGTGTACCCCCCTGGTCCAGTCCGCCACTACCTAACCTTAGTTAACCCAATGACCAGCTATGGCGCAAGCATTCCCGGAACTTTTTATGGCCGAGGCTACTAGAGAAGGCAATATAGATGTGAGCCACGGCCGAGCGGGCAACGCAATTGTCGACATCTGAGTGCTGGAACGGTTTCGACAATGCGTTCCTTCACGTGGGCATTGCGAACAAACGACTCGAGGGCTAGAGTCGCCGGAAGCGTTCTAGCTGAGAGGAGAACGGGGTGTTGTTCATACGGATGGGGGAGGGGTGGCAGTTGAGTTTCTGCTCGAGGCCAGCCGTCGGCCCCGCCGACCGAGCTGTGTCTGTGTCGGTGTCTGTGTCGGTCTTGCTCTGGCCCATGCCCATGCCCTTGCCCATGCCGGAATCGACTCCTCCATGACAATTTAGGGGAGGCTCGGCGGTTCAAGCTTGCCGCACCCTTCCGATAAGACACAATCAGGAAACAGGGCGGCAGGTGACTGGAAACTTGGACAACGACGGCCGATCGGTGAAAAGCGACCGAGAATGGATTTCTCATTAACATGCATGAATCGTTCACCTTGGATTGGAAGCCAAGGTCATGATGTCAATGGAACAAGGGCCGCAGACCGCATGAATAACAACTTAAAAACATTCGTCGACTCGCCGTACCTTGGCATATTCCGAAGGTACCTTGCTTACCTGTAACCCACCCTGCTGTCCAGTATTGCAGCAGCTGAAGCATTTCGTGCCACCCATCGATTTTCCTGGGCCGTGGCTATCCTGAGATGGGGTGGCATTCGGGAGAGTTTCTGTTGGCAGCCAGTCTGGCCGCTCACCTATCCGCGTGCAGTTGATGAGGAAGCAAAGCTTCGGATCGAGCTGAGTGAACGTTACGGCCCAAGAGCCTACATCGAGCTGTAAGATGGTGCCCCAATTGCTGCATGGTTATTCGGAGACCGAGAGAGCTGTAGAGATCTAGGATTTACGTACTGTACAGTTTCAATGGTTCAATACTTTTGGTCGGTTGATTCAGAGCTCCCATCTCAGCGACAACGAAGCCTGCGACAGCCTTTCTCTGGACCCGACTACATTTTCGTCCTCCAGACACAACAACCTGATGGGAGAAAGCACCCCGTCGAAATGTGGAGGAGCATTTGTTAACCCCACACCTCCCGAAGCTCTGGAAGAGGTGCAAGGTCGATGACAGCAACTGAGACGTTGGTTGCGAGCTCCATCGCCAGGCCGGTAGCAAGTACCCAGGTACCCTGGGAAAGTTGCCTAATCGAGACGGTGGATTCCCTGGCCATCTCTCCTGTAAATTCTTTTTAGCTGAAGCCCCTGCTGCGTGCTGGATCTTGGTCCATCGACCACTAACCGGCATTTTCCCAACACCCGACCGGTACCCTAATGAAGTGTCTTATCTCGCTTTGATTGTGCTGTCATGCAGCAACCGTGCGCCGACCTCCGGTCCTCCTGAAGCCACGGCATCGAAGTCGAGCGAACGATTGAAACGCAGCTTTAGGGATTGACCTTCAAGAGAAAAGCCATACCCTCGGTGGCTTCGGTAATGCCCTGTCATTTCAAATCCAGACTGTACCTCATGCTTTCGCGCCACCGCCACCGACCTCAGAGTCGCTGCTTGTGCAAGCAACCTGATTTGCCCAAGGAGCTGCTGGCCCCAGCCAAGGCTGCTCCGGAGCTTCTTTGGGGTCCTCTACTGGGAGAGAGAAAAAAAAAGGTACAGTGCTGCAACTTGACACGGCCAACCCTTGCGGTAAACTCGCTACCGGGATATGTGCCTTGGCTGTGGGCAGGGTCGAAGGACAGTCCCAGTACAGAGGATGGACGGCCCAGACCACGGTTGTCCCCAGTTTTGATACTACGGCTGGTCGACTTTTTTTGAGAGGTCACCAACCAATGCACAGCGACCACCGCGCAAAAGCAGCACGGTGGAAAGCTTGGGGTAGAAGTGATTGTGGGCTTTGCGTACTGTACATTCACTTACTTGCATTTTACCTCCTACCCACCTTGGGTAGCTAGCGAGGGAACTGTGGAGATATCCTTTGTCGCTCCGTTGCTCCCAGAGGTGAGCTTTTGCGAGTCGCTAGCTTGCCATTGGCTCGTGAGAGCAACCCCCCTTGCACGAGTCGATCATCAGGGACCTCGACTCTGCAGCAAAGCCCGTCGTCTGCCCCATGTATCCCCGCCATCAGTGCTCCTCGCAGCATGTGCACCCTGGTTCGCCGTTCCCCTCCCCGCCTGCTGAGTGTCTCGTTTCGCCCCCTCACGCTCGTCTTGACAGCCCGCAGCGCGAGCTCTGGGTCTATCTTATCGTCCCCCGACCACTCAGGACGGCACAGGAGAATGTCGATAGACCAACGGGGCAAGCAGGCAATCCAAAACAGAGGCAGGACGTTGTTTTCCCCCCGAAAAGACTGCTTCACTTCCCAAAGTACACCCACCGATCCCTCGGCAGAAACCTACTAATCAACCTACACGACTCACCGGCGCATATCGGGTGGCGGCTTGGCTCGCAAAGGCACTCTGGTCTCACCTTTTTCCCACCACAAGACCCGGCCAGTCGTGGCCTCGAGGTAGCCGCCGCCGCGTGGGACAAGTACTGGAATTCATCACTATACATGACCATTGCTAAGGACTCACTTCCTCGGACCTTAACTCAGGCGCGGTACAGAGCACCCTTGACGAGCATACCCAACATGCCTCTTAGCTATGGTACTTTACCAGACTACCAGCTACCTCATCCTAGGTACATTAGGTACCTTGCCTGTCCCGACTGGATTGAATTCCCCTATGCCTTAACAGGCAACTTAGCTTGGCCCCATACTTCAAGTGACACTGCACGCCCTCCCCACCCCCTCTTCCGGGTGACTACCTTACAGTACCTACCTACCTACCTTACCTGCCTTTACCTTAGCTTTACCTTGCTGTGCCTTCACCTTGCCTTTCCTTTCCTTTTTTCCTTTCCTTACCCCACCCCCTCTGCTCTTGCTGTGCTGCGCTGTGGTGCTGCTTTGCTCTGCAAGGCAAGGTCAGGTCAGGTAAAAGGCAAGGCGAGGTAGTAGGTACAGCAGCCGCGGGTGGTGGGAGGTTTGTGTACTAGCAGACACAGACACACACACACAGAGGCTCGCTCGTCTTCCCTCTTCAGTCTTCTTACTCCCCGTCTCCTGCACCCTCACTACAGGCTTTTGCCTTCAACACCCACCCAGTTTAAACTCCCTCCCGATAGATTTTTTCCCCTTCCTTTCCCCTTCTCTCGTGATCTCCTCGATACCCTCTCAGATACATCACATCTTATAAATCTCGGCTCCATCATCTGTTTCGCGTATCACATTGCTTCTCCCACATGTCGAAGCTCCTCCGGTGCTCTTAAAGCTATCGCCACACCCAATTGAGCCGTCTTCGACCGTCGACCTCGCTTCCACACCCGTCTGCGAGCCCTCTGCCTACCGCATGGTGTGGCCAAGATGCCGCCTCGCTCGACCTTGACATCCTCCTTCTCCATCACAGACTCCAACAATGAGGTTGTCTGCCCCCTTCGGAACCAGGATGGCTCCAGCTGCCGCAAGCGATGCATTGGCGTGAGTCTGACCCGTAGAACAAAACTCTCCCGACCCTCGTCCAGCGACGTTCATTCAGCTTGTCCGAGCACGATGCTTCGCGCCACCACCGGCGAATTCCCTTGTAAAATAATACCCTGATGGCATTCAATACAGTGCTAACGTGCATTTTCGGGTGTGCAGGAAAAGAGATATCGTTCCATGCAGGAACACATTCGCCGAGCGCATCCAGAGCACTACATCTCCAAGCTTCCTGCGACCGAAGAAAGCTTCTTGCTCATGATCAACACTCCGCCCTCAGACCGTCGGCATCTCGATCAAAGTCCTGCCCCCGCATCCCACAGTATGTTTCCTCCAGCCCAGCAGCTGTTCCTTACTCGATGACTGACGTTCTGATAAGGCTTTCAAGACCGCCAAAACCATTATCGCGATGACGCAAGCACTCCAGGAACACCGAGACTCGGCGACGAAAGGGTTGGCGATGCCGCCGGCTCCATGCTGGGTACTGCAAGTGCTGCCGCTGCTTTAGCAGAGCTTCATGGCATCAAAGGCGAGAAGGATTTGGAGCTCAATGTACGATGCTACCCCACCCCACCACCTATCGATACGGCAGTTATTTATCGATAGGTGGTTGTGCCTCGGGACAACGGTTTGCTAACTGAACTCCTTCCACAGGGCTACTACTCGGACATTGACAGTCGTCATAACCCTCGCGCTTCCATTGAATTGCCGCCAATTCATCTAACCAGCAACGACATCACCAGCGACCCCTACTCTTCCGTCAATTCAATCCGCCAACGCGACATCCTTCCCTCCCTACTGGCCACCTCTCCGCCTGGCCGCTCCTCTACCCTGCCTCCCCTACAACGCCCCCTTGGGCCCAGCCGGCCACGAAAGCAGTCAATCACCAAGCGCGGCCGCGAATCTCATCACAAGAAGAAAAATTCTCGCGGCTCCGCTGCTGATTGGCTCCGCCGCATTCAGAACGAGGAGCGACTTCGACCAGGCGGTGGCGACAGGAAGGCGTTGTCTGCGGAGCCATCTGCCGGCTATGGCACTCGCTGGGAAGATCTAATCGATGCAACTAATCAAGCTGCGTCGGCTGCTGGCGATGTAGATGAGGATCGCACACCGGTAGGCTCCCCTCGATCCTATGTCCCTCTGGAGCGGGCAAGTGAGGACAGCGTCCTGATCAAGACGCTACAGATGCCGCAGTCGCCGATCTCACTTCATCGAGGCTCTATGCCTCCATTTTCACAACAGCACTTCCAGCCAAATAGCTATCAGGCTTCTCCGCTTCAGCAGGCCCTCACACCGCCCTCGTACAATCAAGACGTCCCGGAGCCGTTTCCCTCAGTTGAGAGCGGTGACAGCGGGGAGAATTTTCACATCGGGTCCCGAGGCTTGTCGGACTCGTCGCCAATGTACTCGTCTCACAACATACAGATTTATTGTGCAGCTTGTCAGGGGGTGTCTCGGCTCAAAGACTCCTACGCCTGTACAGAGTGTATTTGTGGACTTTGCTCGACTTGTGTAGAAGTTCTCATGGCTGAACAGGGGGCACGAAGGAAGTGTCCGCGATGTGCAACCATTGGTGGCCGTTTTAAGCCTTTCCAGCTCGACATTAGATGAAGTATCCATTTTGCTTCACTTCCGAGTCGATGCTTGAAGTTTACGACGACAGCAACAGAAGTCTCTCATCATCATCAAACGGCGTTCAAGAGGCATGATTTATGAATTTTCCCGATCGCGGACCAAGACAGGCATGAACTTTTTCTCATCTTCTTTCCACTTCTACACATCCTTATGAGCCCACATAGGCCCTGTATTCTCAAGTGTCGCATATAGCGCTCACTTTCGAATCTCTTGGGGTCGGTTTTCTTTTATTCCTCTCTTTCCTTTCCGTTTCCTTACCGTTTGGATCATAATATTCTCATGGGTCAGGGTATCGGCGTTTGTCTTTGAACTACTGCTTGGGCCAACGGCGGCATTTTGGGATTAAGTACATTTCTAGGGTCCCGCAGGACAGAAGTTGGCTATTTGAGTCACCAAACATGGTCCAATAACAATCCTTAGGCGCCTTGACGGCGGTATTGTTTGATTCCGGTAAGTTTCTCTCTGCTAGAATAGATATTCTTTGGAACGATGAGAACATATTGCAAATGAATTTTTATTATACACAAAACTGTGGGCGGGTCTTTACTGCTTTGCGGAGCAGATTCGAGACCCATGTAGTATTCAACGCCTGGTATCTTTTGCTTCCTTTTCCTTCTTCAAAAGGAAATCTCTCATAGCGGCCCGCGAATTTCGGCTTCCGCCAAGCTTTGGGCCTTTTAGTACGTCCTCGGTTGTAGGCTTTGCAGGCTGGGCTGGCTTCCGTCGCTGCCTGCGCTGCGCCATGTCATCCATGTACTGCTTCTGGAACTGCTCTGCCAGGCGCTCGTCGGCATCGCCATCTCCGTCGGCTGCATCGGGGACAGACGAAGCTGGGGTCGGCACGTCGTATACATCCACTATTTGCTTATTAGTAGATAGCCCATATAGGAGAAGGGCCGAGGGCCAGCAAAGCTGGGAACTTACATCTGTTCTCATGAAGGAATTGCTCGACGAGTTGGTCACGCTTGATATCGTCGCTGTTGCGGCGGTTGCGCGGACGCCAGGGCTTCCCATCTTTGCCCAGCCGCTGCCGCTTCGCGCCTCGCTGGGGCGCCTTGTCCTTTGCGCCGTTCTTGCCGCGATCCTGGAGGGCCTCCTGTAGGTCGACCTCCATCAGCTTCCCCTGCAGTACGGGCTGTTCGCGCGGACGAGAGGTGGCGGGCTCGGCGGCCGCCTCGGCGTGGCTCTGCTGCTGCCCGTGGCCATCCGCGGGGGCCGCTCGAGAGCTTGGAGGTGCGGACGGGGCACTGCGGCTAGACAGGCGCGACTCTATGTATTCAGTCCTTGAATGATTAGTAAAGGCTCCTGCGTTACGGCGCCGCAGCCCGACTCCGCGGGGCTGCAGGTCGGGCCGGAGGGAGGACATACATGTGTTTGTCGTTGAGCTCGCCGATGAGTCCGGTTTGGTGGGTGAAGCGGTTCGCGATGCCTCCGACTACGGCGTCCGGCGCGGGCCCTTCCTGCTCGGCCAGGACGAGGGCTCGCGACACCGAGAGGGCGGCATCGTCATCGTCCGGGCGGGCGTCGGATCTGAAGCCGACGCCTCCAAGGCGGCCCTTGCGCGCGTTCCGCAAGCGCAGCGCTGCTACCACGGCCGTCTCGTCGTCCGACGCCCCTTCCTCGACCTTGATCGCCTCGGGCTGTCCAGCTGCTTTCGGGGCGTCGATTTCGGCACGGCCGCACTCCGGGGCTTCGTTCTCGGTGTCATCGGCGCGCTGGCGGTACGCCGCCTTGCGCTTCTTGCCGGGTCGGAAGCGGATGGGACTGGGCGGCGCGTCCTCGGCGCCGGTGCCGGGCGGCTCCATAGCTTCGTAGCCTGAAGGGGAGGGGGATCTCGAAGCTGTAGGGTTCTACATCACCCACGGCGAGGGGAGGGGGAAAAAAACACAAATACGGGCAGGCGAAGGGAAAAGAAAAAGAAGGTTGACGAGTTGGGTGCCGTGAGCAGAAAGATCGAGCGCTCTTTGGATTGTGGCTGTTGGGACATTTGCGGTTACCGGCGATTAGCCGTCGCCAACCGAGGGCCTCGTTGCATCTCACCTTCACGCACAAGCAGTCATTCTTTAAGGTACCTTACTTATACAACCATCAACAACCGAAATCTGCTTCTCGATCTCTGGAATGGCACAGACTAGATGCAGTGGCATAGTCGCGTAATTAGGAACAACCATGGCAAGAAATGTACTTCCAAAATCAAATGAACGTCGCCAACCCATACGCGCCAAAGTAAGCTACCTATGATATCATTAAAGCACACGCTTCAGCACAGATGTTGTGATCGCAAGCCCTCCCTTTGCACGGCCTAGTGTTTTCGTCAAAATGTACAGTATGCTACCCAAGAGGCTCGCTCAGAAGGCCCTTCCGCGCCGCTTAACCACGGGTTTCCTCACGGCCCCCTGCGTGACAATCTTCTTCCCGTCCGCCGCCACCTTGGTCTTCTTGACGGACCGCTCCGCCTCGGCCTGCTTGCGCTCCTCCGCCCGGCGCTTGTCGTCCGCCATCTTGGCCTCGATCTCCATCTTGCGGTTGAACTCGGTCTCGGTGATGCGCCGGTCGCGGGCCGAGTAGCCCTTCTCCTTGACGGAGTAGAAGACGCCGCCGAGGTCCGCCAGCCAGTGCGGGTCGACGGCCGTGACCGTCGAGACGTACACCTTGGAGGTGAGGATGAGCTCGTGGTAGACGACGTAGTCCGGCGGGTGGCCGGCGTACAGGGCGCTCGTGGGGTGCAGCTGCACCGCCAGGTTGGTCCGCAGGTTGATGTATTCACCGGAGCCCTTGTACTTGGCAGCCTGGTGGTAGTAGCCCGAGCAGATGCACTTGCGAATGATGTCCCAGTCCATGCCGCAGCTGATAAGTTCCATCTTTTGCATCTTCACAATATCCAGGAGTTGGTCCCTGATTTCCTTCGCTCGTCTGAGTGACTTTGGATGAAGGAAATGCTTGATGCACCAACCGTCCGAGTAACCGTTCGCCTTCCAAGCCGAGTAGACTTGCAGGTACGTCAGATGGTCAGATTCGTGCACCCAGAACTTTTCTCGCTGGGCATCCGCCTCATCCTGCCTTTCCTTGGGACGATAAAAGACGTTGGGCACGGAAAGCATGGAGACGATCGTGATCATTTCCTCGCTGCAGCCATATTCCTCGGCAGTGATGAGCAGTTTGGACAAGCTCGGGTCCATGGGGAAAGCGCTCATTTTCCCTCCTAGATCCGTGAGCTCTCCGAGATTGTCTAGCGCTCCAAGCGCCCATAGGTCGAACATGGAGGTCGTGATGGTGTCCTGCGGAGGAGGGTCCATGAAGTCGAAATCAAGCAAGTCCTTGACGCCCAGAGACTTGAGCATCAGTACCGTGTTGGCCAAGTTGGTGCGCTGGATTTCAGGAATGGTTTGCGTGTAGAGTTCTTCCTTGAACGCCTTCTCCGTGTATAGCCGGAATGCTCTACCCGGTCCTGTTCGTCCAGCACGACCAGAGCGCTGTGAGGAGTTGGCCTGGGAGATTGGGGTGATTTGCAACGTGTCCATGCCCATCTTGGGGTTGTAGACCTTCATCTTGGAGTAGCCTGCATCAACCACGTACTTGATGCCGTCGACGGTCAAACTCGTCTCGGCAATGTTGGTGGCGACGATGCATTTCCTGACACCAGGCGCAGCCTTGTCGAAGATTTTAGCCTGGAGATCCGCAGGCATCTGACTGTAAATCGGCAGGATGCTTAGTTTCGGAGGGTCGTTGAGGGCGTCCAGTCGCTTCTGGACAAGCTCGCATGTGATTTCGATGTCTTCCTGACCAGTCATGAACACCAGGATATCACCAGCATCCATGGACACATGAATCGCGAGGACCTGCTGGACAGCTTGGTCGACATAGTCCTCAACCGGTGATCGATGGAACATGACGTCCACAGGGAAGGTTCTGCCGGGGATTGTAAACTCGGGCGCATTGCCAAAGAAGTCTGAAAACCGTTTCGCGTTCATGGTTGCAGATGTGACGATGAGCTTGAGGTCACGGCGCCGCTGCAGGATCTTTTTGAACAGACCCATCAGGATGTCAGTGTTCAGCGCTCTCTCGTGCGCTTCGTCCATGATGATGCAAGAGTACCGGTCCAAATCAGGCTCGTTCAGGGACTCTCGTAACAAAACTCCGTCCGTCATGTACTTGATAACCGTCTCTTTGCTCGTGCAATCCTCGAAACGGATGGCGTATCCAACAGTGCTGCCGAGCTTCACTTCCATCTCCTCGGAAACACGCTTCGCAACACTCATTGCGGCGACACGTCTGGGTTGTGTGCATCCAATCATTCCAGATTTCCCGTAGCCATCCTCATATAGGAATTGTGTTAATTGTGTAGTCTTTCCCGAACCAGTCTCACCAATCACAATGGTGACCTGGTTTTCCCGTATCACACGCAGCAAATCCTCTCGCACTGCGAATGCAGGCAGGAATTCTCGCTGCTCACGCAGTGTCTTGGTTTTGCTGAAATTGCTGGCGCCGCTTGATTTGTTCATGTGCTCGCTGAACTTGTTTCCCTTCCGCTCGGCCGGCGGGGCGTCGTCCTCGGCGGGAACCGGTAGTGCAGAATCACCGTCTTCCTCTTTCGCTCCCATGATATTGCCCAGCGTCGTTCCGGCCATGCTTGTCGCTTCTTTGGCTTGTCTCTGGCGTTCCCTTTGTTGCCGGGCCTCCTTCACAACCTTGCTTCCCTTACGACTAAATACAGCCATGTCGCTTTGGTAGTCTCGGACCGCCGGCACAGGTTCTAGTTGCTTGGTGAAGATGGTCCGGCCATCCAGAAAAGGGGGCCTGAGTTCGTGGACCAGAAGATGCACACGGGTGGCTTCTTCGTCATCGAAATCCGCCGCCATGTCCCTCCGCTGCGCAACTCCAGACACGAGCATCCGATTCGTTTCCCAAGCATCGTTCTCCTTCTGCCGCTGTTCCTTCCGAGCATCATATCGACTCGACATTTTCTCGGCGCGCGCCGCCTCTTGTTGTTCGTTTTCCCATGCTGTCTGCTCGTATGAGGCAAACGGGTTGTGGCTGTCATCTCCGAACACATGGCCGCCAAACTCGTCGCCGCCGTACCAGTCGCGATCTAACGCGCGCGAGTCCTCGTCTGTGGGTTCTGGAAGTTCCGTATCCTTGGCTGGTGTTGGCGCGTTCTTTGGCTGTACTCGGGGGGTCGTGCCGCGGCTCCCATTCCAGCCTCCATCCTTAAAATTGCCGTTTGGTCGCGCTTGCTCTAACCGCCTCCGTTTGGGGTTATAGCCATCGTATTCCCTGTCTACTCCCATCCTTTTCTCGGTGTTTCTCTCGGGCGGTGGAGAGAGCTGGTGTCGAGCTCTAGGTAGCGTTGTTGTCGCAACAATGCTGCACGAGGTTTTCCCGACCAGCGCTTATCGATAAACCCCACAGTCCAAAAAATTTGGAGATGGTCTCGGAATTTTGACCCAAAACATTGTTGCATTCGCCTTGAACGTCGCAAACTGCGGGCACTGGTTTATTCGCGATGTCTATGATCACAGCGGCCCAATGGGTCCCTCGCGGGTTCGCGGCGCCCTTTCCCCAAAAGTACACCTTGGACGAGGAGGAGTATGGCAGAATAGCTGAGCTGGCCAAGTTGAAGCTGGAGGACGCCGAAGATGATCTGAAGGAAGCCCAAGAGGAGGGCTCGGACGGAGAGAACGGGGCGAAGTTGAATGGAGACGACTCGATGCAGGAGGATGACAAGCCTGCTAAGAAATCAAAAGTAAAGTGAGTACTTGGACAATCCATCTCCCGACTCTTCACACACTTACATGGTCATCAAGATACGACGATGACGACCTCAAGGAGTACGACCTGGAGCATTACGACGATGACGACGAAGATGAGGAAGAGTCCACGCAGGTGAGCATGGGAATCTTCGGAAATGTCAAGTCGCTCGCCTACCACGAGTCGAACAAGGAGGATCCCTACATCACCCTACCGGACAACGAGGACGAGAACGAGGACAAGGAGGATCTTCAGATTCTGGCTACCGACAACCTCATCTTGTCTGCAAAGGTCGAGGATGAGATGGCGCAACTGGAGGTTTATGTCTACGAAGATGAGGCCGACAACCTCTACGTGCACCACGACATAATGCTACCGGCCATCCCTCTCAGCGTGGAATGGCTGAATATGCCGGTGAACAAAGCGGGTGCAGACGCAAATGCCACAGGGAACTTTGTTGCGGTGGGCACGATGGATCCCGATATTGAGATTTGGGACCTGGATGTCATCGATTGCATGTACCCCAACGCTATTCTCGGTCAGGGGGCCAATGCCGAATCAGAGGAGAAGGCCAAGAAGAAGAAAAAGAAGAAGTCAAAGAAGTCCAACGACGAGTACCACGTCGACGCTGTGCTCACACTCGCAGCAAACCGCAAGCACCGAAATCTACTTGCCTCTGGTTCAGCGGATAAGACTATCAAGCTGTGGGATCTCAACACGACCAAGGCCGCCAAGTCATATTCCTATCACACCGACAAGGTGTGCTCGCTGGCATGGCACAATGTCGAGGCTACGGTGCTTCTGAGTGGAAGCTACGATCGTACGGTGGTGGCTGCGGATATGAGAGCGCCTGATGCAAAGGCGCCGCGCTGGGGTGTGGAGAGTGACGTTGAGAACGTTAGGTGGGATCCTCACGACTCGAACTACTTTTACGTGTCGACCGAGAACGGCGTGATTCACTACCATGATATCCGTAATGCGCCCTCGGACCCCACAGCTACGAAGCCGGTTTGGACTTTGCAGGCTCACGATGAGTCGGTGTCGTCGTTCGACATCAACCCGATCATCCCCGGTTTCTTGGCCACTGGATCAACAGATAAGACGGTCAAGCTATGGAACATTACGCCCACAGGCCCATCTATGGTTGCATCCCGCAACCTGGACGTGGGCAAGGTGTTTGCCACCACCTTCGCACCTGACGCCGCTGTTGGCTTCAGGCTGGCGGTCGCGGGTAGCTCAGGCTCAATGCACGTGTGGGATACCAGCACCAACGCTTCCGTCCGCAAGATCTTCGCGGGCCGCGTTCCGGAGCTGAAACAGGACACTGTTGAGGACCGCCTCGTGAGGATAAATGAAGACGAGAGCAGCTCAAGCGAAGAGGAGGGTGATGAGAATGGCGAGGGAGGCGACGGCGATTCCATGGATGAGGATTAAAAGGTTGAAAGACATGCAATGCGACACTGAAAGCCATTATTGGAACAGAATATCAGTGCTGCTGCTGCCAATCGGTAGATGAGAAGCCACGCGGGTCGTATGGAGAGGCTCAGAGTGCTTGGCATGCTTCGAATAGAGTACATATCACTAACCTTCGGGAAACCCGCTTGTGTGGATGCCTTTGTCGCAGTCCGGTAAATGTTCCCGACCGGCAGATGATCACTTACTGAGATGGTCAGAGCATTGGTGCGTCCCAGAGGTCGGAGAATTCAAAGCGCAGCTAATTAAAGCAACTATGTCAAGGATTGGCGCTTTAAGGGACAGGGTCCGGTTTGATGTGAATTGGGTGGATATGGCACCTGCCAGGATTGAATCCCAGTAACTTCCACCATTTCCAAACAAGCATGGAAGGCCTGGCAAGGATGCCTCTTCAAGCAGGACTTGCCGATTGCACATGATTGACCGTGGCAAAAGACGCATGTGTGCGCTCATCATCGTAATCAGGTAAGATAGGCCCAAAGATTATCGCACAGTGACAGCATGTTTTTTTATATTTGTCATTTCCAGGTTGCGGTACAACGCTGATTTGTATTTTGCAATCGTGGCAAGTAAGCTTTTCCTGACCCAGTGATGGTACAGTAGAGTGCAATGATGGGCATGAAATGCAGCCCACTGTGCAACGTCTTTGGCGAAAGCGTGAAATAATCTTGAAAAGGACTAGTTTGTTTCTGCAAGGCACCCTGGACGTACGAGCGAGCTACTATGTACCATGGCAAGCGGTTAGCAAAAACGGTCACCACAAAACTTCAACTTGCTGTACAATAGAATTAAAGATAATTATGATTATTCTACAAGAGCCGAGTAAGTAATAAGTAACTGAGTTATTTCGAAAGGATTTTGTTTTATTTCTTTTTGCTTATAAAGATATATCATAATAAGATAAAAATGCGAAGAGACTTGTAGTATTAGTCAAGGTAGTTTCCTGTTTTGCGGTGCCGGGCTTTTTCTTTTCTTTTTTGGCCACCCGCTTGCATGGGAAGCTGTCCTCTCCCGGGGAAGAGAAATACTCCTTACGTTGTGGTTCTGTCTGATGTCATTATGGCCAACAGCAGCATCATGGGCCTCATCAATGAACATTTCCCACCAAAAGAATGAGATGTTCTAGAAATAGTTGATTGTCGCTTCGAAGGAAGAGGGTAAGTGAACATCAGATTGCCACAATCCTTTGTCTAGAGGCCAGGAAAAGGAAGGACAGCTCAGAGAACGCACAACCGAGCGTCGCTGGCAGGAAGAGGCAGATGGAGCGAGGATCGTGCCGCCACTAAGGATTCTGAAACCATCGGCCAAGCAGGGGATTGAGCAGACTAGCCAATGGCACGATGAAGTGGTTCGCTTATGGGGCGTGCTGCTGCCCAATCTGGGATTCCTTTCGCCGTGGGACCCTGGTTCGTCCCAGGTTCTTTTCGACTTGGGTAGCCAGCCAGTGGAACCACGAGAGGGGGCAACGATCGGCGCCAGGTACTGACTGTTCAAGCTCTTTGGGCGCTGTCCTGCCAGCTTTCCGCAAATGAAGGTTGAGAACCCGTCTGGCAGAACGCGGCCGGGAGTCAAAGCGAGATGCTGGGATCGTGTGTAAGAGATATAGACATTTGCACAGACAGAAGCAAGCAACAAGGCTTACGGCATGGAGACGCGGCATACACATCAGACGAGAGGAGCCGTGTGACAATGCACAGGGCGTGTCTGCTATGTGACACAGCTGCGTGCTTTGCAGATGCATTCTGCGTGTTGGCTCCAACGGCGAGCCGCCATGACATGCGTGTGATGCTCATTTACCACGACCGTGGCACACAGCGACTACGAGATCCAGACTGCAGCGGGCTCCGCACCTTTCTCGGGTCATGGATGCCGCGGGTGGGTGGATGGTGAACATCTGGCGAGAAGCTTAGCTCCCGCAAGGGCTAGAATCATGATGATCACGGCAGGCTCATGTGGCAAGAGGGAACCGTCCGTACGGATGCAGTGTGTTTCTAGGTTGAGCAATTATTCGCCTGCATTCCTGCGATGGCCTACGTCGTCCATTCTATGCCCCGGGCGGCATGGACTGACTGTGTGTGCCTTGCAGCCGGAGGAGCAACCGCAGATCCGCTCGCGCCAGGGGCGATCGCACCCAATTGAGTGGCTACTTGGGATAAGCTGGCGCCAGCCTACGGGACTATCAACGTCGGCGGCGCCAGAGCTTTTCGCTCTAGTGCTGGGCGAGTTGGAGAGGATGGCGCGAGAGAATTTTCGCGACGGCACGGAGCTTAAACCCGCGAAGGGGAGTGACAGAGAATGTTGAAGAGTGGGAGGAAACGAAAAAGAAAAGGAGATCGATGCAAGGTACAACCGGCTCTTCATTGGCGGGTGACGGAGCACGATGGAGCCCGAACCACATCAGACTTTAGGCGCCTGCAAGGGTTGGGGCACCATCCCGTCCTGGTCTGGGACTTGTGCCTGGAACTAATGGCAGTCAGGGTTTTACTGGACTGCTCACATCGAAGGCAGTTGTTTTCTTTTTCTTTTTCTTTTTCTTCTTCCTCTTCCCGAGTTGGTTGCAATAGGAGGTTTTAAAGGGAAGGAGAAAGCAAAAAGGAAAAAGAGGAAAAACTCGTGGTAGACTCGCGACATGCTGGAGCACTGCGCTACACAGAAATAGCCGACACAAGTGCCCTCTTCCTCGCGGATCGAGCAATGACTCGAGAGGGCACCCAGCACGAGACCGAGGATAGCGAGGGTCACCGTGCGGCCCAGGCAGGCGAACCCGGGCCCTGTCCTGACAGAGTCGCAGAGGCACCAGCTTTTAGAGTTGGTCCGTCATTCGCTAGCCCGCCCCAGTCGCGGAGGCGGACGGTGGCCGTTTGGTTGTCCTACCAGACTTTGCCAGAAGCTCTAGGGGCCAATAGGTGCTGTATGGGCCGGAAGGTGGGCGCCTACAGTGGGCTGCCCGCCTCGCCACTACCGTACCTGGTACCTTGGCTAGGCCGAACCGGGGACGCCATTCCGCAACGACTCCAAAGTCCCCTGCACCTCGTGCACAGTCCAGCCCAAGTCTTGTCTCCTCATTTTACCAGGCCAGCCAGAGCCGGGGCCCGTCACACCCACCCTTGTCCACACCAGCAACAAACACACATACAGCCGTCTCCAGTTTGGTACCTTGCACGACCACCCCGGTCTCCTCGACTCGGTCTCCCAGCTCCATCCATATCTTCTGTTTCCTCCCCCCCCGTTCCCGTCGTCTTTCCCCGTTGTCTCACGGGGTCCTTCCTACTCTCCCTCTGATCTCTTTGCCACTCGCATCACCCATTGCTGTGCCTTGGAATCCTGCGGCTCCTTTCCTTTCTATTTGGTCTGCGACGGTCTGATCGTCTCTTCTGACGTTATTCCTTTGGCCACGTCCAGGACTCTTTTTATTTTTATTTCTCGACGCCAAAACGGCACGGCAGGCTTATCCGCCTACCTCTGATTCTTATATATCTAACACGCCAAGTGTGCTCGAGCACCTCACCACACTACACCACGTACATTTACAACACATCGCAGGACCGACTCAACTCAGCGATAACAGAAACGTCTGGGACAGCGGATCAGGATCCAACACAAAAACAAAACAAAAAAACGGTTACAGCGTTGAATGTTTTCAAGAGACCAAGATCACCATTTACGAGTCTCATTACCACGGACACGCTAAACGACGACTGAGGACAGGCCTCCTCACAAGTGCGCAGGCTCGGAAATCGCGAAACGCTTGGCTTACTCAGTCCTGCACACTAACACTTGCGCCTTACTCCCAATCACCTAGCAGTGATCAACAACAGCCTGCTTGACAGGACACTCATTACTGTGCATTTCCTCACTTTATCTTCACTTCTTCGCCTTCGACGCACTGCTTACGGTGCCTCTCGTTCACCACAAGGTCAATTGCGCCAAGCGCCTTTTCTTCGCTATTGAACCACCGTCCGCCTCGGTGCTTCTCCGCCGCCGGACAGCCACCTTCCGCCTTCAGCCTCCGATGCGACATTGGCCTGCAGGTTACCTCCACTAATTGAACCACATTGCCGCCAGCGACGGTCACATCTGACTGCCTGCTCACCACTCGGTTCAACGGCGCATCTGCTGTCTTGTAACGTTTCCAGCTAAGGTCATTTGACTGCAAGTGCCACGCGCCTGTCACTGCGTGTAACAAAAACCGACCACGTCCCACAGGATTCACCACCATTTCACCTGAGAAAGGAAATCTCAACAGCTTCATTCACCAGTCCGCCGTACACCAAAAGCAATCATGTCGCTGTCGCGCGCCTTCACCACCCGTCGAGGCCGGGCCACCGGTGACTCCTCTGAGTCTTCCTTCCTCCCTCAGCGAAGCCACACCACCAAGGGTGCGCCCAACATTCGAAGCAAGATCTCCGGTCCTGTTGAGCTCGTGCACACTACCAACATGCTCTCTTACAATGCGCCCGACCTGCCACGCTCACCGCTGCGCGATCTTCCCCTTCCCCTCCCCACCATCTCGACCGGGAGCTCGGGTTCCAAATCGGAGGACGATTCCGACACCCTCCACACTCTTGAATCTACTCCGCCCACCAGTCCGGATGTTGCATCAGGCGAGCGAAGCTCCTCGCCGGACATGAAGAACCACCTCTCGACGTACTTCACGGTCCCAGTCAAGCCTCTGACCACGGCCAGCTCGGAAGCACCCATGATTCCCAAGCGGTCACCTTCTCACACTAAGAAGGCCTCTTATGATGCCATCAACCGCTCGCAGTCCATCTCACGCATGTCCAAGGCTTCCGAGCACACAGTGTCGAGCAAGGCCAGCATGACCTTCTCTCGCTCATCGTCTGCTTCAACCAGCCTGTCCCATATGTCCACTCACTCACGCAAGCTGTCTGCTCCCCCGAGGCCCGCCGCGCCGCTTTCGCCCATTTCTATGCACTCCACGCCAGTCAAGGAAGCTCATCCATTTGGTCAGGAGCTTGCCCAGGTCACCGAACTGGTTGAGGAGCTTGTCACGGGCGAGACGACTCAGACGAATGAGGAGGATGCCAAATACCTTGCCTCCAAGGGTCTTGTCAGGTTTGGTGTTGCCGACTATATGAGCATAGTCGACGAATTAGCCCTGAACTTCTTCCCCGATACAAGCCACATCCGAGCCGCTGGTCCTCTCTGGATCTGAGCTACTTGAGATCCATCAACAGCTACGGCGCTCGGCCTAGCAAATATTCGCTTGTATATAATTACATAGACCAGCCACAGAAGTGGTCGGGTCTCCTTTCGGACTAGACACATATACCCTGGGCCTGGTTTGGCCTTGCTGCTATTTCGAGGTGTTGGATTGGGTATTGGAAAGGTACTAGAAGTGCCACGAAATGTTCCATTTTCGAGAAACATGCTGGCGCGGCGTTTTTACAGAGGCGCCCTACAAAGGGCCCCTTGAGGACTTTCTTTTACGATGTGTACCTTACGATATAAAGACTTTCATAAAGTCGTTTGCAATAATGGCAATACATGAGTCCATTTTCACCATTCCTGACCTGATGTGCAGTGATGCCCATGTATACTCCTCTACGCTCCTCGTCCTCCCACGGTAAATATACCCATGAGGTCATCTTCCACATACTTGGTGGGGTGACTGTTGCAAATTGATTATCCTTCCGTTGCCCGATGCGCACATGCTCCGTGAAAGGCACATGGCAGACAAGCTAATTTCCCCACTAACGTCTGCGTCGCGGAACATGGCCCTCCTCTAACGAATCACCTGGTCAACATGGAGTGTGCTAGTATAGACCGGTGAAGGCCCCGTGCGTCTTTGCCCTGTGGGCTTGTTACGATTGATCTAGGCGTGTGGAGGTGTAACTCCTCACGACCTATATTGCTGCGAGACATGCCGAGGAGGCGAAGAAGAACGCACACACCACCTCGTTTCACACGTATGTACTCACACTTGCAATAACAGCAAGACCAACGAAGTCACGAGGAGCACTGGCTATGTTTCGGCTTGAACGCGGGACCTCGACAACCCCCTCCAAGACGTAGTCTTGAGTATATTCGCTTCGTGCTCTGACGTGTTTGGGAACATCCTTTGACATCCAATAGCGCGGTTGGAGATTACATAGTTTACGAAGGTCGAGGGGGCTCTTTCACATGGACCGTCTATAGGGTAGGGCCTGAACGAGCCCAGCTCAGGTTCCAAAATACAAGCTTGCAATTAGGCAAGAATTAAAGATGGGCACGTTCGACAGTCGTATACTGGTCATTGCTCAAGTGAGGCTTGTTGTGAAAGAAACCTCCCTGGTGAAGGGCCCGGAGCCAGGTTGTAGCATGGCAGGCGACAAGCCAAGTCTTTTCGTTCAAGGCAAGGCCGACAATAGCCTCTTACACGAATGGCACTAAAGCTTTGCCCAGTTCTTCCACGTACCGCAACTTGGACCCGTCTGACGCCACATGCAGTGGCATGAACGTCTTATTAGGATGGAAGACACGGAACTAAGTCAGAGCGATGTCATTGCCGCTCTGAAGGGCCATACCCTGCGCGTCCCCGACCTAACCAAGCACTTCCAGGCTTGGCCGTCAAGCCGCACCAACCCGCGATACCCAGAGCTTCGCGATTTCGTTGACCGCACCATCCGCCAGGTCGCCGTCACGCAGGGCCACGTCGAGCGGCGCCTGCGCGACGACATTGCCCTGCTGACGTGCCTCTGGTACCCGGACGCCGAGTGGCGCGAGCTCGAGGCCCTGGGGCTGTTCGCCGTCTGGCTCGTCTGCTGGGACGACACGGTCGACGCCAACGAGGGTGACCTGGCGGGTGACTTTGCGAGCGCAGAAGCATGGAGGCATGCGACGCTGCAGATTGCCCGGCAATCACTGAGTTTGGGTGGCACAGAGACGGAGGAGAAGGAGAAGGCCGCCATTGATGCCCTCAACGCAGTGCTGCGGGACTTCGGCCACCACCTCGTAGCCAGCGGCGCTTCGCCCGCTCAGCGGCAGACGTTCTTCGACGAGCTTTCGCGATTCATCACCAGCTGCGCAACTGAGCAGAAGCTGCGCCTCGCGGGCAAGGTTCCACGCTACGACGCCTACATGGACGTTCGTCTGGGAACCATAGGCGGCTCTGTCCTGTGCTCCCTCCTTGATTTTGCCGACCGGCGCCAGCACTCGCTGGCTCAGATCACACGGGGCGAGCATGGCGAGGCAATGAGGAAGCAGGCCAACGTACTGCTTAGCTTACTCAACGACGTCCTGTCCCTGAAGAAGGAGCTGTCTACGGACTGTGTCATCAACGCGGTAGCGAGCCTGTTGACCCCGGATAAGACGCTCAACGACGTCGTCAACGAGGTGTACGAGAAGATGGGCCAATCCGTGGTGACGTTCGACGCTGCAGCAGCGGGCCTGCTCAACGAGGTCCGCGGCAACGCAGAGCTGAAGCATGTCGCTCGTCGCTATATTGACGGGTGCAAGTCAATTGTGACAGGGACGCTTGCGTTCACGTGAGTGCTCAACAATACCCGGGCCACCGGAAAGTAATGTTAC
Organism: Paramyrothecium sp. XJ0827; assembly: GCA_020881915.1. Taxonomy (NCBI): domain Eukaryota; kingdom Fungi; phylum Ascomycota; class Sordariomycetes; order Hypocreales; family Stachybotryaceae; genus Paramyrothecium; species Paramyrothecium sp. XJ0827. The sequence continues at coordinate 4,383,300 of JAJFPB010000001.1, read as the reverse complement.
ATTGTGCTAATCAAGTCCTGTTTCCTAGCCTGAAATCTTCCCGATACAGCATCTCCAAACTCCTGCGCGAGGACGGATCGCTGGAGGTCATCCTGTGACCTCTCTCGATTCTTGGTCCTGTCGCTGCGTTCTCCTTGTATACACCCAATCCCCGAAATTAATGCCACAACCTTGAGTTGTACATAGAGTTGCTGAAAACAAAAACCCATTCTATATGATGTATAAGAGTTGAACTGTTGCCTCACAAACCAAACAAGAACCATAAGATGGCGCCGACTATTGATCAACGGCCTCCAAGAGGCTCGTAGCTTTTGACCAAGTCGGTAATCGTGACGAGCTTGTAGCCCTGCCTCTTGAGCTCGGGCAATACCGTCCGCAACATTGGGGCGGTCCAGGACCGCCTGTCGTGGCAGACTATGATGGCTCCCGGATGGACCATGCTCAATATGTGTCTGGCATTGGTGGCCGGATACGATATCTGGGCGTCATGGGGATAGACGCTGCCCAGGACAATGCGGAAGCCCCGGTTGCCCAGGAGGTCGCGCATATGCCAATTGAAGAAGCCGGAGCCGGGACGGAAGTAGTTGTTGGGGAGGATCTTGCCCTCCGCTTCGTAGGCGGCCACCAGCTTGCTCTTGACCTCGTTGACCTGCCTCTCCAGCTCATCGAGTTTGAGGTTCGTGGATGGCTCGTCGTGGATGGCGTGGTTGCCCAGCTCGTGCCCCTGATGAACCAGCTTGCGCAGCTTGTCTTCGCGACCTTCGACCTGCGAGCCGATGACGAAGAACGTAGCGTGCGCGTCGTTCTCCTTCAGGATGTCCATGATCTCCTCGGTGTAGGCCGACGGGGCGTCGTCGAAGGACAAAGCCATGACCTTTTCGGTCGTCGAGACTTCGAACAGGACATCGGGATACTTGCCGCGCAAGTAGCGGATCAGCCACGGCGGAGGCTTGTAGACGCAGTATACAGAGTAGAAGGGGACGACGAGGAGGAAGAATAGGGCGGCGAGGGCGAGGAGGGTGACCATTCTGTTGCGCCTGGCGCGTCGCCGCAGCTTGGTCGGCAGCCGGAGGAGCGATAGTCGGGGCATCAGGACATGGATTGGGGAAGGAGTGGCAGCAGAGCGTGATACCCTCACGAATGGTGTGACACAGGCGGCATTTCCCCTTGAAGCAATGGCCGATTGGCAAATGGCCGGTTCGAGTTGCGCCGAAGAAAGGTGTTTGGTGGACAAGGCAAGGCAGGGGTCGGGACGGATAGTGAGTGAAGCGATATCAAGTGCTAAGCTAAAATTAAGGTAAGGGACCAAAAAAATGACGACAGGGTGAGGTACCTTACCATAGGTTAAGGTACGTAAGGTACAGCGCATTGCGCGGAACCTGATAAGGGCACCTTAGGTAGCAGCGGCAGAGTAGGAAGAGACAAAAGATACATGTTCTACACGAGGTCCAACTATCACATTACAAACTTGGAAGCTAAGAATAGCAAAACAACAGAGGAGGACGTTTGCGAACCATTTTCCAATATCACCTGGCAGATGAATAACGTCGTTTGCCTGCAATAGAAAAAAACAAACTTTTTGGTTCTTTTTGCGGTCGTTGTCCATGTCCTCCTCATCTGCTAGTCCAAATACCTGCATCCGTCCGTGCACGTATCTAGCAAACTACTAAGGGACGGGACCCCGAAAGCAGCAAAACCACCAGCCGGGGGCCAGGCGGGCCTAGTTGCACCGCTCAGTATAGCCCTAGGACTTGGCTGGGCGTGCGCCTGAAAAGGGTAAGCAGAAGAAATTGCGAATGCTCTGTCTGTGGCGGGGGCCGTCGACTCTGTGCCTGCCCTGCACGGATGTGAGAAAAAGTGATGTGATGCGATATCCATGTGAGGTAAGGACCGTAAGGTCTAGCTAGGTAAGGTAGTCTCGAAGAGGACACCAAAGAAAGCGTAGGTAGGTAAGGTAGGCAATGATGAAAAAACAGGACACTACAGGCTGCTGTCAGCACTTTAACTTAGTGGTGTTCCGGCCGATTAATCAGAGAATATTGGAAGGCCTTAGCTAAGGGCCGGTACCTTACATAACTCAGCTGTACGTCAGATTGGTCCGCTGGTTCGCCCGCCCCTCCGCTTTGCTTTTCTCGTCTCTGCCTCGTCTGCCATTTGCCCTTTCTCGCCAGCCAATCCACCCATTGGGAAGTTTTGGACCCCACGCCTATTCACACAAGTCGCCGCGCCGTCCCCATTGCGTCGCTGCAACGTTTGCTTACTTGGCCATCCTTCCCACCGCACGGGTAGCCCGGCCACTGTGCACCCAACCACACCCTCTCTCTCTGCAACACCTCCACCGCCCAGCTCTGCCTCTACCGCTTGGACCTGGAGCGGCCCGCTTGGCCCCAATCAGAGCCTGGCCTGTCACCAGAGCAGCGACGCCGCGAGAGCACACTCTCATTTCCCCGGGGGCCCCAGTACCGGCACATGTCGCTCATGGCTAACCCATGCTCCCACCCATGGATCTTCGGGTCCGTCAACCGTCTCCATTTCTTCTGCCGCACCCTTCTGGAATGACTGAGCAGTCATCATGAATTTTCTTGTCGTGTGGGGGCCAGTCCGATGCGCTGCGTAGAATGAGCCTCGGCGAGAGGGGAGGCTGTTTTTGCTACGTACGCATCGTCGTCCTGCCCCTCTGGCATTCTTGCGCAATGGCTTGCGTAATCGTGATCGTCCAGCTTCTCTCTCAACCAAACCAATTCACCCAAACGCTGCACAGGAAGGCTTTCTAGAGGGACCCCAAGGAAGTCTCAGTTCATCACTGCCGGTGAGAGGGGCGCGGCTCCATCGTACCGCGCCTGTGCATCGATAGACTGCTCTGAGAGGATCTAGTGCCAATCCCATGCGGCAGCTACATGACGCAAAATGGCTAGAGACCGCGGGTCGTCCACGAACGAACTCGCTGGACCTCTACCTGGACCAAGCTCGCCCAGCAACCCATGAACCATGCTTTGAGCGCCTCTCTCTCGTTGCCGGAACGAAGACTCGGGTCGATCGACAAGAACCTGGCGCTTGCGCGGCTTTGCGGCCAATGAGAGGCTTCCCGGCATGGTTTGGCTTACTACTTGCAGTAATCTTTTGATGAGCCAAGTATACCCTTTCCGGCTTGGTATGGCTGCACGGCCACTAATCCATGGGGCCCTGTTGGCTGCAAATCCGGTGACGCCGTGGCGGAAGACTTAGCCACAGGCTCACGGGCCCGTCACTTACACACACTCCACCAGATGGACAGTTCTCTGTCGAGGGCCAGGTTCAGCCTTGGACGACGACCTGTCTCATATATATCTAGTTAACCAGGCGCCCTGGACAAAGCTTCCGTCATGGCTTCAAGCTCGGTTCATTCCTTCCTCGGAACTCGTCTGGGTTTGCCGCTCGTTTACAGTGACTCAGTCCGTCTGAGCGCCTCTTACAACTGCCGATGCCAGCAACATGGATAGGCGATCCAACATCAACGCAAGCCAGCACGACAGGACGTGGAGCACAGAGGCCCTACGAGGTAGCCTCGACTCGACTTCGTCAATGGCTCAACCCACTACGCCTGCCCGAGGCCAAGCCCCGGCTAGGTTGGATGCTGTCGAAGCTGCAGCCGCTCGCCTGGAAGCCTCACAGAAAAGCACAATCGACAGATGGCTGGAGTCCCCAGTCAACAACGATGTCTCGCCCGTGGTGAGCGCCGTGTCTGAGCTCTTCTCGACTCGCGCCGATTCCACAATGACTTCACCTGCCACGACCTGCTCCTCATCGGTGCCCTCGCTTTACGCAAGGAAGGAATCAATTGTCTCTACCTACCAGCCTTCTCCATCTTCTCCACAACATTCTCAAACCTCGTGGAGCCAGAACCTAGCCGGGCCATCGGGTATTCACACCAGGCAACCTGCACGTGGAGGTTCAGCAAATACAGAGCTACGCGAGGTCGGCGCCTTTGCAGCGTCACCAACAGGACCACAGCGGCAAGCTAGGTAAATGGCTCTTACTCTGCATTGACTTACAGAATCCATGCTAACCAGGCGCACTGATCACAGACGTCAAATGAAACACAGACCGCTTGCCACGTGGTTTGATTTGTGGCTTCCGCAAGAAGAAGCAGAAAAAGGCGAAGCCGCGAGCAATCCCGGTAGCACGACTGGTGATGGACACGACTCTCAAGAGAGAACGACACAAAAGAAGTGATTTACGATTGGGTAATGGGTTTATGGGCTCCGGGATCATGAATGGTCCCGACTTCTGACGAATGAAATGATATGCGGCTAGGGAATAGGCATGGGAAAACCAACTGGGCGTTTGCATGGTTCGATACCTCTTCACGAGCTAACCCCCCTCGTTCTCCTTTCCTCCTCTTCTCTTTTTTTTTTTCTCATCTTGTCTTATTTTCAAACTTTTCCCTTTCTTTTTTTGCAACGCCTTCACTTTAATTATCATTTCTTCATAGACTGGTTTTCCTAGATTCAATTTTGGGGGGGTTTCCTTCTTTACCCTGTATTATTAGGGTGGTCTATTTTACGAGGGGATATAGAGCTAGGAAGTGGAGCGCTTCACAAGAGATATTTCTTTTCTACTATTCATGTACTCTATCACGATTTTCGATTCAAGTATCGCATGTCACATGTTTTACTGTCTTTATGCTTGCTGCTTTCCAACTCTTTACTTTCATTGTATCTCTTTATATCGTGGATCTTTTCTTTCCTGGAAGCGCAACTTCTATGTTTCCTTCTCGGCTTTTTGATTCCATCTTCAACGATAATGCGGACCAGTGGCATCGGAATGCCGCAGAACATATTTCCACTTCGAAGTTGGACTAAACACTGTCCTTGTCTGCCTGAAGCGCTTCAAATGCCTCCTGAAGGTCTCGCTTGAGGTCATCGAACCCCTCCACGCCAATGCTGACTCGCAATAAGCGGGGATCTACTGTGTCGTCAGACATCCGACGCCACTCAATAAGACTCTCGGTGCCACCCAAGCTCGTGGCATGGTGGAAGAAATGTAGCTTGCTCGGCAAGCGTTTCGCAACTGCAGCGTCTTTCATCACTATGGCGAAGACGGGGCCATATCCAACAGGCATCTGCTGTCTCAACCAACTGCCCTCCTGGCTCGCCTCTGGCTGCAAACTGGCATGAAGAACGCGGTCGACAACGGCTCCCACGGGGTTGGAGGGATCACCAAGATGACCGGCCAGCCACTGCACCAGCGCCGTGGCGGTCTCGCTCTGGCGCTTGACACGCAGCTCCATGGTACGAAGAGAGCGAAGGCCCAGCCAACCCTCGAGACTTCCCATCACGGAACCGAGATAGACACGGTCCGCGAGCAGACCATTCAACCAAGTTTCATGTTTGGGGTTCACAGCCACCACGCCACAAAGCATATCTGAGTGGCCGCCAATATACTTGGTACCACTGTGCATAACGATGTCGGCGCCAAAAGCAAAGGGATCAAGCAATGGGGGTGGGGCGAACGTGGCATCAACGGTCAGGTATGCGCCGGCGGCATGTGCCTTGTCGGCGTAGTACTTCAGATCCCGCGCCTCGCCGGTGGGGTTCAGAGGCGTTTCGACATGAACAACGTCGCCAGGCTGGAGCTCAGACGGATCGCAGTCGAGCGGCAGTTGCTGGAGTCCCGTTAGGCGAGATAGGATGCGAATGACGCCGTGGCAACCGTGGTACCCTTCCCCAATGGCGATGCGCTTAGGGTTGAGGTGGACAAGCATCGCGTGGAAGGCAGAAAGGCCGGACCCGTAGGTAACGGAGGGCCCGCCGAGGATGGAGGTCAGAACGGCCTCGAGACGGGTCGTGTTGGGGTTGGACAAGCGCGAGTAAATGTGCGAATCCTTGGGAGCGTCGGGCTGCATGACGGACGGCGGACGGAGCTCCGTGTTAGTAGGCTGGGACAACTGCTGGCGGCAGGGCGGCGAGGAATCAAGCACAACCACTCACATCATGGTTCTCCGGCGGCTCGAGCAAGTCAGGATCATCACTGTAACGGAACGTGGTGCTGGTGTGAATGGCTGGCGCAACCGCGCGATGAATGGAGATGCGGTCGTCGGCGTGGACGGAGCGTGTGGCCAGCGACAGTGAGGTTCCGTGGCCGTTCGAGACGGGCTCGGCGGCCTTCTCACGGATGGGAATTTCGTTGGACGACATTTTTTCTTGCGTGACACGAAAGCTAGACTGTCTAATTCTCACCGATCAAGACACGGCAACGATGCACCACTGTTCGATGGGTCAAAGCTTCTCAACTGCGACCGCATTAGAAACGAAGCCAAATTCATCAACGTAGAGAGCCACCCCAGAACGAGTTTACCTACATAGCCGTCGTCGTCGTCTAGAGCAGACAAAATCACCAGGTGGTTTCCTCAAAGCTCGCACACAAGAACAATAACCGCAAAAATGCAACTGAGAGGTTCCACGATCAGATCATGGGCTTCGAAAGCACGCCATGACTAACTGACCTGACCCTCCGACTTTGTCCCATTCCCCAGTAGCAAATCGCCTTTCCTTGGGCCCCCGCAGCGCCACGCCCTCCAAGCGACAAATAATGGATACACCAGCCTACGACGGTTGAATGTTGCACTACCGCCGTAGATGGGTGGGTGGGGGCGGAGATTCTTTACACCCGGCGGATCTCCGGAATCGGGCATGCCGTCAACTTGGGTAGCAACCATCTCGTCTTGCCCATGCGACCAGCTAACCTCTCCTTACCTGAGACGTGGATTACCTAGATGATGCGCAAACTCGGGAACCCCTTGCTTCCTGACCATGAGGGTCTGGGGAGAGTCCGGGGATTCAGAGCAGCAATAGGGGCGAAGGGTTCTTTCCTGATGGGGCTTCCGACGGGTCGCCTCTTGCAGTGGCAATTCTAGTCAATCCTGTTCGTTCCTGAGACATAGTCGTCCATTAGACTGATGCTGTAATAGATTCGTCTTGGCACCATCATATATGAGTTCGCTAGTCAAACACCACGACGGCTTTCGCCCAGGAGCAACACTGGAGTAACAATTGGCATTAAGACCGGTGCAGCACTCGATAAAGGTGTATGTGCATGTGAATTATCATTATCAGAGTAATATGAGCCGTAGTTCTCCGTGACAAGGAAAACGTTGTCGTACGCATAGACAGGGCTGTGCGTTGTATTCCCCTAATCGGATCGTGTGGGAGCGTCTGTCCCTAACAGTCTTTCTATCATAGCCCGTTGCATACAATAGCGAATGTGATGCGTTCCCAGATAAGCCCTCCGCCATGAACGCCGTGTACGAAATCAAAAGCCGGTATCTCTAAGAAGACATGAAAAGAAGAAGGTTGGAAGATGATGGAGATGTGCCAAACGTGCCGGGCTTGCTCTCATGTCGCATCTTTACCGGTTGTCGTGGGAGGTGACCATGACCTGGGGTTGGGGTGGGATGGTGCCCAGCTCGGCTCCTTGACCGCTCTGGCCTCGCTTCCGGCCGGGCATGTGGAAACGGGAAGGGGTGGGCTGAGCTGATGCATCCTTCTCTTGCGAGTCGGAGAACTTGGAGAAGAACCCGCGCTTGCGCTGCTGATGGGAGTTCTGCTTGTTATCGTCCAGGCCGACATCCTCGAAGCTCTCTTCGACAGTCGGGGACGGCTGTCCGGTCTTCCAATCAACCGCGCTTCTAGGCAGGCGTGGAAAACGAGCCGAATCGAGGCTTTGTCTTGTGGGAGCGTCACTAGTGACAATTGGCGATCGTGCGGTAATGTCCTTAGCCATGTGTTAGTATTGTCGGGCAATAACTAGTGCGCACATCGAGACTTTGCGCAGAAACGAGGCCGATGCAGAGGCTGTCTTACGAAAGATCTCCTGTACGAGTCAAAGGATTCTCTGGAAATGGAGAAGTGCTCGATATCGCCGAGGCTGCTGCGGGTGTCCGTTGAGGTGCGAGAGGTCAGGTACTTGCGAGGCCACTGGCCCTTTTCCTCGGTAGGCGATGGCTGGGATTCGAGTTAGCTTGTTGTAGCTCGCCGGCAAGCTATGCAGATTCCCTGACTTACCGGCAAGTAGACGCCGCTGTCGTTGACGACTGTTTTGGCGAAAGAGAACATGGGTTAGCGAGGTGGTCTTGTGACATGCTCCCCGGAATGGGAAGCGCAAGGCGGGGGAGCAGCGTGCGCAACGCGGCGCCAAGAGGACGTACCGCTCATCTTGTATTCGCCGTTGTCCTGGCCCTTGCTGCTGCGGATGCTGAGGACGGAGGACGACTTCGATCCGACAGTGTCGACGCGCTCGAAGCCAGGAGTGGTCGGGCTGTCTTGGTGAGGGCGCAAGTTCTCGTCGGCGACGGGAGCGACGCCGGGCCGGCGAGCGAAGGGATTCCGGATAGGCATGGTGAATGGAGATGTCGGGATGGATGTACAGCTGGGGGACAGCAACGAATTCGATATGTACCAGGCGAGGGAGGAGCGTAAAACCTTGCGGAGTTCCTAGTTTCTAGCAAAGGGGAGGCGATGGCGGAAAATTAAGCAATGGAGGTGAAAGAGCACGAAGAATGATGAGATTGTGGTGTGTTGGAAAGATGCAAGTCAGGCGAGGCAAGCCAAGGTACTGCACAGTACGAGACGGGCATCAAGGACGACCAAAGTCAATTCTGAAAGAGGCCCACGCGTAGTTAGTGCTCTACAACAGGTAGGTACCGAGTACTTGCACATAGGTCAGGTAATAACATGCAGATGGATGGACGGATGGATGGGGCTGTGCGGCATGGAAGCAGCGCAATGGGAAATTGATTGGCCGATGCCACTGTAGGGGACCAGCGCATAGCCCAGCAGCGCGCAGCTCCCGTCGCCGTTCTCAGTACCCAACCCGTAGCACGAGGCAGTGTGTAAGACCAGCGTTTTGCTGGTACCTGTACAGCAACCAGTTCGGCCGCCCGACCGATCATGGCAGGGTGCCCGGCCCGTTCATTGAGGATCGCATTTCCCGAATGCCGTAAGATGAAATGCAGTATATATTGCATATCGCAGCACGGTGTGAAAAGTGTAGATGGGTCTGACGGGGGACAGCAGCACGGCATCCCGATCGCATCACATCAGATTGGGGTCATCATTAAACGCAAACAACCCCAATCTCTGCTTCCTTGGTTTGTGGTCCATGCCGTCACGGCTCGCTTTCCTGCGAAAGCACCCCCGCCCGGCTGCCCTGTGGTTCTGGATCTCGCGCTTATCGTCATTCATCCGACTCTGCCGAGGCACCGGGCGCTGGTGCCATGCCTCATTCGGGCTACGGCGGTCGAGGTAGCGGGTACAAGCAGTCCCGGCTGCCCAGGTCCACTGGGAAAACCCTTCTCCAGTGTCCTTCCTTTGTTCTGGTGCTGTTCGCCCCACATCAATGGAGAGGGTCAGGTACAGTGCCCGCCTTGGATACTGCAAGCTTGGTTGGGTAAGGCATAGTACCTCAGCGGACTGCTGGAAACGCTGCAATGGTACAGACTACTAATGGGATGATCGTAAGATCAGAGAACCCCTGGCCGTGATTGTGGGATCGGGGCCACTGTCCCTTCCCTCTCCTCTCGCTACCCAAAAGGGCTGTGATGGTCGAGGGGGCCGACTTTATCGCTGCATTGGGCCACTTGTCTGACTGAGTCGTGCAGCGCCAGGAATTGCGACTCCTTCATCCGGCGGAGAAAGGATGGATGGGCGGGGAGGCCATCGGATTTTGATGGCGCTGCTCTTTTCCGGGTACCTTGCACTGTCCACGGTACCTGTACCTGTTTGCTGGTTCGAGACAAGCCCGACAACGTGGTCCCTGGAACCGCCGGAATGTGATCGACTCAGAAACGTTTCTCTAAATTTTCTTCTCCGAACGGGACAACCCTGCAGTAAAACAAAACAATAAATACATAATCGCCGAATGGGACAAGTTTTCAGCTCCTCGTTAGTCGGAAGCCGTCTGCAACAGAGTTCGCACAAGCACAGAACGGCGACAACTCGGCATCTCCTAAATCGAATCGAATAGTCTTCGGAGCCAGACCGTACTGTCAACCCCGGATGCCATGACGCACATCTCTTGGCCATCTCTTGGTTTCCCCTCTTCCTCTTCCTCGACAGTCGCACGTTTGCCCGGGCTACGGCTAACTAACCCATGCACGCACCTTCTGCTCGGCACATTAGAATTCCGGATCTACCAAGCTTTCCTCGCCTTCGTCTAGCGCAGAGTTCACCACGCTTTCATCGGCGTTTCAAGCAGCTCCGTCTAAGTCTGCACTGAAGTGGTTGGACCTCAGCTACAGTACGCTTGCACAATGCGACAAGTCAGACCTGCCAACCCCCTGCAAATCTATATTCGACGTGAACAAGCAACATGCGCTGCCTTTCTACGCCTAAATGCCGACGGAAAGCTGATTCACGTAGCTCTTTCCCTCTGCATAATGATATGGCACCCGCCTCTACTAAGATGGCCCGTAGCGAATCGTGTCCGTGTCAAGAAGTTGATCTCTTTCTCAAATGTGACCCTGTCGGCAGTATTTGTAATGCCTGTCTGATCGAGTGGAAAGTGATTGCCAATGGGCTCGGTCGATCGTCGCAAGACCACCCACATAGACACCATACAGGCATGTTCTAGGCTGTATTCGACCACCAGTGCAGCAACAAGGAAGCTTCCAAATGGCCATCCCCAGAATTTTGTAATCTCTCTACATCTGTATCGTTTGCAGCACTCACTGCAGTGGTAGCCTAGGGAGCAAACATGACAACTGTCTCAATAGGAGCCTGCAGGTAGCCGTTTCGACAAACCATTCCGGGCTATCTGGATCCTGTCCCTTCATGCAAAGCGTCAGCCACGGTTTGACGAGCCGGCGACCATTGCCTAGACCGCCATAATGTGTTCACCATGGCTGGTATATGCGGCTGTCATAGGCGTTCCTCAACGTTGGCAAACAGTGCCACGGCTGCGAGCACTTGACGCTGCCACGTGAGAAATGTTTGTGTGTGCTCTTCGTAAGCTTGACACCCTCGTCACATTTCTCCAGCAGTTGGCGCATGGAGCCTCCAAGATGCAAGGCAGCTAATCGCAAAGGCGGCTCCTGTTGTTGAAGTGGGTGTCAAGTCAAGTATCAGCGCAGAGGGACGTATGAATGCCGGTGCTTCAATAGCAGGAGCACGTCGTGGTCAACTCACTCCTGCCTCCTCATACCCAAGCAGAGACAAAGAGTGTAGCCATCATCACCATCCCACCACCATCTTGCCACGTCAATCTTTTCAATCGATCTTCCGCTTATCAGTTTTGGAGGCTTTCGCCGCGTTTTTGGAACCCCCTTCTCCCTCCTCCTTGCCTACGAGCCGTCCTAGGCGAGGCTCGTGTCCGGCTGCATCCGCTCGATCTCATGATGAACACCTTCTTCCTGGGCTGGGAGCTATGGCAAAAGCTCACCTTTGTTAGTCTTGGGCCAGTTGTCTAGAAACCCTCAGTTCATTCTGACACCCTCTTCGCAGGTTCTTGCTTGCTGCATTATCGTCGTCTTTGCCATCGGACTCTTCAAAGTATCCCGCACAAACCGGTTGATGCGAAGGTTACATGAGCTCGACGAAGAGAAGCGCATGCGAGCCTCGGAGATGCGACATTGCGGAACTAGCTCTTGGGGTCCTGATGAGATACCGTTTGGCGTGCGAGCGATACAGAGGGGCGTCGAAGTAGAAGGTATCTGGATCTCACAATCCGACTCTCCTGAGATCAGCCAAATAGCTTCGTCGACCACCCTTGTGGCCGACACTACCGAACTGGCCAAGATGGAAAGCCGGCGGACTGACCCAAATTCGATCGAAGCCAGGCACAGGCGATATGCCTCTGCAAGCACAACCCTAGGTGGCACAATGGCAGCCGACATCCTCCATGAAACAACTCAAACCACCCTCGTCGCCAGCATTGATGAGGACATATCCTCCAAGAAACGAGAGATCAAAACTAGGAAGATAACTCAACCTTCATCACCCGTCGACAGCGACCATATTACAACATACGTGCCGACAGGAGTGTTGCAGCGCCAACCTGCGGTTAATCGATCATGCAACTCCGTCGAGAACGACCCCCAGTCGAAAGCCGAATGTAGAGCCGATGCGAGGACTTGCCTGGCTGAAATGCCATCTCGTATTCCCGTGCCGCAACGTCGAGGAGGAGGACCCATGTTGTATAGCAGAGTAGGACGAGGTGCTTGCAGATACACGAGGCAAATCAACCGAAATTTCGTCGTTGTACCTACCGCCAGGGTTGCCGGGTCTGCCCAGACTCCTCCAAGAGAAAATGTGCATAAAAGAAATATCGAAGATGTCGGTGCTGGGTTACAGGGGCCTGGACACAATCGCTCGAGGCTGCGAAAGAAGCCGCAGTCACCAGCATGAGAGGGCATTATCTATGCATGTTTTAACAACCCAAAGCTTCCATATTGTCAAATGTGTCTTAGAGTCACGTCTTATCATCAACAGATAGGAATTCCGATCCTTTCTATTTCATTTGCAATTAGATTTCCATGCCGTCGGAAGGAAGATCCATGTCGTGACGAAATCCGAAGCTCGGAGGATCTTAAGTGCGGAGTTACGCGCCGTAGCCGAGAGTTGACGTAGCGTAGCCGAGAGACGGACTATTTCAACGGCAACGCATGCAGATTGTGTATTGCCTTTGAATACGAGTTCAAATCCAGAGTCAAGGTGTTTCTATTTACCAGGATATGAATCATATACACAACGCCGCCACAAGTGGCTTCAGCGATGCGCAGGCGTATGACGCCCATCGACCTTCCTACCCGGCCGAGGCCGTCGATAGCCTCCTGGGGCATTTGGGAGTAGCGGACAAACCGCGAAGCAAGGTTATCGATCTCGCAGCAGGCACTGGGAAATTCACAGAGCTCCTGGCCCAACGAGCAGAGCATTTTGAGATCTATGCTGTAGAGCCTCATGAAAAGATGAGGCGGACCATGGTGACCAAGAACCTGCGAGGAGTGGAAGTACGTGAGGGCACTGCTGAAAAGATGGACGTTCCGGATGGGTGGGCAGATGCAATCATCGTTGCGCAGGTAGGTCCGTCCGTGTCGTTCTCTTGACATACCCGCGGTAGGCTTGTGCACTGAAACCAGGCCCGCTTGATTCCTAGGCATTTCACTGGTAAGCCATGGCGACCGCATAGCCCTATTCCGAGGCGACTTGTTCAACAGAAATCAGGTTTGCGAATAAGACAGCCCTCGAAGAAATTCATCGCGTACTTAAACCTGGCGGCAAGCTGGCCGTGATCTGGAACATTGAGAACTGTGAGCAGAACTGCCTGTTTTGAGGGGTGATCTGGGATCCTCGGCATAGAAGCTAAACCGTGCACTTTCTCCAGACAATAAGCCCCGGCACTGGCAGGCGGAAACACAGTGGGAGACGGAAATGAACCGCCTGGTCCATGGGCTGCCTGCAGACGGCGCACCGCGCTTCAGAGAGTTCGTGTGGGCGGGCGTCTTCGAGCAGCAGGATCCCGACAAGGCCCTGTTCACGACGCCGCTCGACGAGGATTCGGTGTCGTGGACCGTGCCGCTGGGCAGGGACGCGCTGTGGGACCGCGTCAACACACTCAGCCAGGTCGCGGTACTCCAGGGCGAGGAAAGGAAGGCGTTCAGGGCGCGGTACGATGCGATCCTGGACGGGGGCGACGGCGAGTGGACGGAGGCGGGTGAGGTCGCCGTGCACGGAGTCACGTACTTTGCGTGGACCACGCGGCTGTAGGCACGAGGGAGACGAGGGTTAGTAGGGACGTGGACATCAAGAGCTCAGTGTAGTAGTCTGTGTCAAACACATGTGATCTTCATAGACTCTGTGGGCGAGAAAATCGAATAGCATGATATTCCTAGTTTTCATTCTGCATCATGAATCTGCTGAGATGTACATAACTGCAAAGTTACTTGTCAGTCTCAAGCTTTGGATAAGATCCTAGCCGTTGCTCAACTCACCGTTGTTTCCTCGCACGAAGGCATCGCCGTACTCCCTCCGCTTCGTGCCGTTGACGTACTCCTGCGTCTTCTCCAGCGCGATGTTCATGTATCCATCAACCGACTGAAGCTCTCCTGCAGTCATCCACGGGGACACCCGATGAGTCAGCTTAAGTTCATGTGACTGAAGGCCCTGTCCGGGGGTGGGCAGAGCGGGAAAGAGTGAGAGGTGCGTGAGGGCTCACCTTTGTAGACGACGCCGGAGTTGAGCTTGACGGTGACGGGGTTTCCGATGATGTCGCTCAGGAAGCTGGACGGGTCCTTGCCCTCGCCCTGTGAGATGGCTCCGTTCTCCATGGTGGGTGTGTTTGCCTCTGCTTTTCCGTGGTAGCGTGCGTGAGGCGTGCAGGTGAGGATGAGTAGCGCTGAGAGGGTGGTGGTTGAAGCTGCTCAGCAGATTTCCCCGGGCGTTTCGACTATCGCGATAAGCCACAAGGCCGAGCGGGCGCGCGCACTGTGGCTCCAGGTGCCGGCGAGCGCAGTCGAGGTACCGGCTGCGAAAGGTGGACCCCCCACTGCAGGGCCTCGCTGCGGGGAGTCCCGAGTCCCCCTTGTTAGCGGTTGACGACACTGAAGAACGCGCTGGTGAAGGCTAACGACAAGGCTTACACGCGCCATACCAAATCAAATACCTTTTTACCCCAACGGCAAAATGCTGTCGCATCTGCCTGCGATGCATTCAAAAGAGGCGGCTGCATCCCGGCCCTTATTGCCATCGCCGCTCTACTACACCGTCTGAACTCGTCGAGGATCGGTAGCTTATATTCATCCAGCTGTTTCCCAGCACGACTCTCTCATCAAAGCTTTGCGCGCGCATACTTGCTGAATCTCCCAGCCAAACGCACTCCAACTACACTTTCACGCCAAACCATCATGGCAGACGAGGCTGTGTTTCTCTCGCCCAAGAAGAAGAAGCTGCCCTTCAAGCCCACGGCCCTCCGCAAGGCGCCTCACGCGACCCCCAGCGACGTGCCGGCCGGCGACGAGGGCAGGAGCAAGAATGCACCCCCGGCCGCCGCCGCCGCGGACGACGACGGCCTCGAACTCTTCCGCCGCGCCAAGGAGATGGCGCCGATCGTCGCCGCGGACCGCGAGAGGCGCCTGCTCCGGAAGCAGAGGCAGCAGGAGGAGGAGGAAGAGGAGCGGCGCCGCCGGGCAGAGGAGCTGCAGCGCCTTCGTGCCGCGGCTGGCGAGAAGAGACGGCACCAGGAGGATGACGGGGAGGACGAACTCGCTGCTGCGGCAAGCAGGAATGGCGAGTCCAGCAGGACACAAGTGGGAATGCTCGAAGACGACATGAATGACTCCTTCAAATCGGATACGTCTCAGCCTCTAACCACACATGCCGAAAGCTTCAGGTTTGTGGCCTAGCCTAGCCGTCCCTTGGCCGTCCCGAATCCGCAACTAAACATTTGTCTTGTACAGGGAACCGGTAACCCCGCCGCCCTCGAAGCGCTCGCGGCACGCCTCGACGCCGTCGCAAAACATCATCTCCAGCCCGGACCAGGCCCACAGCGTGCCCGACAGCTCGCCCTCGGCGCAGCTCCTGCGCTCCCACTCCAAGCCCGCCCGGCCCGCCGAGCCGGCACCCGGGCTCCGCCGCGGGTCTGCTTCCCGGGGCGCTCCGGTCATCTCCCTGGACTCGGACTCCGACGGTGGGTATGACGAGCCGCCGCCGGCCGTCTCGTCTGCGAACCGCGAGAGGAGCTTGGAGGTTGTTGGCGGTGATCTCTCTCCGGAGCAGCCCCTTACCAGGGACGACCAGGAAGATGAGGAAGATGAATTCGCTGAGTATGAGCGCAAGGCTGCCGAACAGCGCGCACGGGACCTAGCCAACGCCGGCAAGGAGCAGGTCGAAATCCTCATCCTATCCGACGTCCCCGGCTCGCACCGCGTGCTGATCAAATTCCTCTTCAACAAGCCGCTGCGCGTCGTTCGTGACTCCTGGGTGGCCAGGCAGCTCCAGAAGGGCGTCGCCCTCCCCCCCGACCAGCGCGACGACGTCCTCCTCACCTGGCGGGGCAAGCGCATCTACAACTCCTCCACGCTGCTCAGCCTCGGCATCCGGCCCGGCGGCAACGGCCGCGTCGTCGTCGACGGCTTCAGCAAGGGCGGGCTCAACGAGGAGCGCACCCGTATCCAGCTCGAGGCCTGGACCCTGGACCTCTTCCAGAAGAGGGAGCGCGAGGAGGAGCTGCGCCGCCGCCGCGAGGCAGGCGAGGCCACGTCCGAGGACGGCGACGACGCCGGCGCAGACAGCTACAGAGACGCGCCGACGCCGCCGCCAGAGGTCAAGCTCCGGGTCATCCTGAAGGCACGCGACGTCGACGACGTCAAGCTGACGGTTCGGCCGGAGACGACGGTCGACACTTTGATCACCGGCTTCCGCACCCAGCGGAGCGTTGACCCAGGCAAGGATGTCAGCCTGTGGTTCGACGGCGAGCGGCTTGCGGGGGATGCGACCATGGCTGAGGCCGAGATCGACGACTTGGACGCCATCGAGGTACACATCAAGTCACCGGTTACGGTAGAGGATTGAAGGGGTCGAGGACGATAGGGCAAGGTGTTCACGGAAGTTTTGTTTCAGGCGTTGTGCAAGCACATGGACACATTTATTGGTTATTGATACCCCCAAAGAGACGATCTCAGATTAGTCTAGATATGGTGTGCGCATTCTGGCCACCCACGAATTACGGACCCAAAATTGCACATGATTGATCACAGATGTTTTGACGTGTACCAGCGCCATTCAAAACTCTTCATTGTAGCTATCAATAATACAGGTTTGGGTATTAACAATATGTACAAGCACGCGTCGGCAGACCGCCACATCGTGCTCAAAATATACAGGAGTGAGGACTCTCTGTCCCTGAGGTGCTCCCCCAGACTCCAAGACTATGCAGTACAGGACGCCTAGATATGTACCCAGCCGTCTATGAGAAATGAAAGCTCTATCGCTTTTTGCCCGAACTTTTCATCTCAAGTGCCCGGGCGGCGTAGACCGGGCGGACTTTGTGGCTGTGATTTGTGTGCCGAGCTTTGGTTGGCACCGATGCAATCAAGACCCTCTCAAATCAAGGAGTGGCTCTGGGAGTGAAATTCACCATCACTCTATGATTCAGCCTCAAGTAGGGTGTTCTCAGCAGATTCGGAAGTATAGACGAACGACTCGGAAGATGCTCGCCGCGGAGGACGCAAGGCTGGGAGTGAGGTAAAGCCACTTGGGTCTGCCAGGATACTGGGTTTGGCCCCGACGCTGCCATTCTTCTTGACCACGTCGCGATCGGAAACATTCTTGACGGCCTTGAAGCTCTGCAGCAAATTCTTTCTTGGTGGCTCTGCCTTGACAGCCTGCTTCGACTTGCGAGGTCGCGACTTGGACACTTTCTGTGAGGTAGCCCCGGTGGGGTTGCCGAAGGAGATTTTGGTCTGCTTCGTCTTGGCCAGCTTCTTTGAAGGCCCGAGTTTCGGGCTGGGCCGTGGTGTTGGGATACCTGCATCATCCTCGACCTGTCGGGACTTGGTTGCAATGTGTACCTCCACTCTGGAGTTCTGGACGGGTTCTGTGCCGTCCGCCTTTGATACCTGGTAATCGTTACCAATGGGGCAATCCCAGGGTGGAAGGGCGACCACTCCAGCCACATCGTCACACTTTGCTTTGACGACCAAATCCCAGCAATCCTTGAATTCGACGCCCTTGGGCTCCGATTCAATGTTGATCCATGCTGTAAACCCATCTCGTCGGCCTCGCGCGACTTGACATAACTCCTTGACCAGTCTTCGAGTTCCAGGTATCTTGAGTGAAGTGCCCACAACAAGGACAGCATCTGGGCGCGACTTCAGATCTGCACTCGAAACGTTGCCAATAGCCTCCTCATCAGGGTTGTACTCGTTATACAAGACAAAGCGGGGCCTGAGTCTGCCGATGCCGTGGCTGCGCTTGCCGGCATGCGTGGTCCGGACCTGATCTATGACCTCGCACGCATTGCAAAGAGGGGCCTCTGGTCCATTGAAGACTTCGCCATCAAAGTCCTTCAACTCGCCGCACTTGGTGCAAACCATCATCTCGAGGCCTCCGTGTAACTGAATAGTGGCAGGCCAGGGTCCTTTAGTGTTGAGGGGAACTTTGGTGGCGAGAGGGGTCATTCTCGTATCGAGGCAGTCGATGTTCTGCGAGTACAATCGTAAAAGGCGCCCCTCGTGGGCGAGAGAAGCGAGGAGGTGGTGAAATGGAGTGGGCCTCGCATCTTTGGTCATTTGAGCCATTTCCCTGACCATGGTATGGAAAGACTGGGTAGAAGAGTCATGCTTGTACACAGAGGCGTCAAACAAATGTTTGCCAGAGGCCTTGAGCTTGTGCTGAGTCCTCGTCGTTGCGAAAAGGCCAGTAGAGGAGCGGAAGTCCGGAATTCCAGCCGAGACGGAGATACCCGCGCCCGCAATGACAACGACCTTCTTCTTCTTGCGCAGAGCAGCCACGAGGCGTTCAAGCTGGTATTTCTCGTCCTCGTCCATCTCATCTTCGGGTTTAGTAAGGTCCAGATACTCAGTTGTCCGTTCCTTGCTGGGTGGCGCTATCCGTCGTCTCTTGGCTGGTGGAGGCCCCGTGTGGTCAGCGGTAAGGCGCGGGTCGTTATCGCTCATGGGCTCGCTAAACTTCATGGGGGACTGGGTCCCAGAGGCCGTGATGGACATGGGCGAAGGGTACCGTTTGGCTGGGTCGAGCGACGCCGTGGAGAACGACTGTGAGGGAGAGGGTGACGGCGAACTTGGTAACGAAGGCGTCTGAGAGAAGTTGGAGAGAGGTGACGAGTTGGAGGATCCCGGAAGGGACGAGAGCGGACTTGAGCTGTCCATGTTTGCGGCGGGTGGAAGAAGCGGTGGAGGTGGTGGTGGTGGCCGCGCCTTCCTCTCGAAGTTGAGTTGCGAGGAGGGAAGGAAAGGAAGAGAGAAGGAGAAGGAGGGGAGGGCGAGTGCGGGAAGGTGGAAATCTCGAAAGGCGGCTGCGATTGTACACTAAACCATCTCGTGCCTCTTGCCAATTATGTACCGCGGGGAAAGGAAGAGTCTGCGTGAATGGACAGCTGCGTCGCCGTCACCAATTCAACGGAGCGGCGCTAGGATCGTCGGGTCGCGAGCAAGTATGCAAGTTAGGGGCTGGCTTTCAGGTTGCTACCTGATGGGAGACGCGGACGCAACGAGGGGCGGGAAGCGTGGAGGGAATCAACGTTGAGAACGAGCGTGGGTGCTTTGCTGCTCGCACTTCCTTTGTTGTTGTGCTGTGCGGAGTGGGCGTTCGAGAGTTGGACAGGTTTGAGGTCGAGATCCTGGCGGAGTCGGGGGAGCAGGGTTGCTTTTAGTTTTGAGACGGATGGGCCGCCGTGCCTTTCTGGCCCTCCACCCTCCCACGTCCACCTGCATTTCGCATTTCCACTCCCACCGCCCACTCCGGGGGGTGTTCCTTTGTCACCTTTTGTTTTTCGACTGGGTGGCAGTTCGGGCTACCCAAGGAACCAGCGGCAGAGGGAGATGCCGTTCCTTTGAGTGAAACAGCCCATCTCCACCATTGCCATATACGAATTAAATAAATATCAACTTTACATACTTTTCATGTCAAGTTGCAGGATGTTACGCGCAGAGGAGGACGCCGTCGATGGCGAACCCCAGGATCCTGTCCAGCGGCCGCAGTAGACTGCGTCATATTCGAGGTCCGGGTACCTTAGCCAAGCACCTGGGAATCTGCACGAAGCCGATCCCAACATCATTTGTGCAAAAAATTATACGTCCCCATGCTGCTTAGGAATATGAATATCGGAAGAAATATGTGCGCTCCTCCCAATGGCTCTGGCTATTATCGTAAATGATAAATAGTACCATGAACTGGTTCCTCTGATACGAAATTTGCTGTTGGGCAACTGGCTTTTTGGGACCGGACCATAGAGGTAGGTACCCACAGAGGTACTTCGCCCGCTCGAGACTAACGCATTCGCAGCGACCATAGCCCTGGGACGAACGGCACCACGCAGGCGTCGGCATGTCGCCACTTGGTCCTCCAGAAAAAGCAACTTTACAATCTTAACGCCATGCTTCTTTTGAAAGGTCCAATGACGGAAACCCTCCGACGAGCCCAAAGGTAACCTTTTGGCAAGCCCGACAATTCATGCTATTCTTCGTTCCACGTTCAATTGCCGATCGTCCATTGTTCACGCCCTGCAGCCGTGGATGCCAGTCCCACACCATCGTGCCCGTTGCCCGGAAACAAGGTGCGTTGCAGGGCCTGGGTCTGCGTGCTGGACGGGGGGAGAGACACGCCCTACCCCCTGGCTGAGGCGCCATCTCCTTCTGGAAATCGGAACGCGGATGCTCATTCGTCGGCGCCTAGGCGCGGGTACTTTGGCTGGCGACGTGCAGTATCGCGTCACTCTCGCGCTAATTTGGTGAACCTGCGCAGCGTCACTGCAATGCCGTCTCCAATGCGAGAAAGTCCTGGCCTGATTTGGGTCTGGTGAATGACATACCGGACTGCACGAACCAATTCGTCACTTAATCGCAGCTTGCATTCTGCTGCCAGTTCGTGAAAGGCATAAATTTCAAAGGTGGTTGATTGGCACACCAGCCAAGCGTAGTCCATCTCGTCTTCATTTCTTAACCAGTTCGGGATTTGTACAATGTATCCAATGCTATCTAGACAAATCTACCAATAATTTACAAATGAATCGTCGTCAAGCGATCTTACGAAGGCAGGCTGCGACCGCTGCTCTGCGACCCAACCTCGACAGGTGTCGCTGCCGGACCTCCAATGAGGTTGATGATGGCCTTCTGTTGGCCGTCGCGTTCCCTCTGCAATCTCTCTCCTTCATGCTTCCGGCCTCTGCCAATCAGCTCAATGCCCAGGATGCCCGCCGCGATGCCCGACATGTGCGACGCAATGTCCACCTTGAGCCGCGCCGTCTTGCCAAACGCCGTCATCTGCAGCGCCAGGATCAGCGCGAGGAAAATGATGCCGTGCACGCCCGTATCCGGCAGCCCACCGAAGCGGAACCCATCGTTGCGATGCTCCCAGAAGTAGGCCGAAAGCAGACCCAGCGTCGCGCCCGACGCGCCCAGCGACGTCACCGTCAGCCAGCCGCGCAGCGTGTACACGACTAAGCTGCCGAGGAAGCCCGTCGCGCCGCAGCCCAAGAACAGTGCCAGGAACTGCGCCCGTCCCAGCTCATCGTGCAGCCCCGTGCCCACGAACCAGAGCGGCACCATGTTGGTAATCAAGTGGCTCAGCCGCGAGTGCGAGAACATAGACGTGAAGAGCGTCATGGGCTTGGGCGTCGCCACGACGAAGATCATGGTCCGGTTCAGCAGCTTCCACAGGGGCGGCACGCGCCACGCCAGGAACACCATGGCATTGATGCCGATGATGACTCCTACCGTGGCCTGCGCTGGCGTGACCTCCGGGATGAGCCTGTACCGCGGGGCCGGCTCTTCGTAAACCGTAGCTACTGCCGCCAGGAAACCAAGCACCAGCGCCACAACCGTAGCCGATGGCAGGATGCGCTCCCAGGTCCGAAGCTGCGGGGGCTCTGCGAGGTCCGACTGTGCCGCCTTGTAGTACTCAGCGATGCGTGGATTCGCAATCTCCCGCTTCTGGTCCTCCCTTCGCGCGAGTGGCCCGGCTGGCCCTCCCTCTGCCGTCTCTCTTGCCTGGCGCTCTTCCTCCTCCAACTTCTCCTTGGCCTTGCGCCGGGCAATGTTCCGTGCACGTATCTCGTCCAGGTTGCTTCGTCCATAGACAGGGTCCTCTTTGTACTCCGGGACTTCGGATGGGTCCTCCACCTCATCTGCTCTCTGCTGCTTTTTGGCTGCTTGCTGCATCTCCTGCTCCATCTGGGCCAACTCGTCCTCAGCCCTCAGGCCGGCATTGAGCACTTCTTCGACGGGGACCTTCCTCCGCAAGAATTCTAGAGCTTTGTCCATCTGATCTTTCGAATATTGCGCGGTGTGAACCGCAAAGGCAGGGTCGTCGAGGGTGCCGGCCACTCTCCGTCCATGTAGAATTCGCAGCAAATGGTTCGCAGCCTTTGCGTTGGTTCCAGCCCCAATCAACTGCACGGCTTCGGTTTCGGACAACTCCTTTTGGCTGAATGGCAGGCCGACCTGATCCCGATAGTCCTTCGGCAATTCCTGGTAATCTCGTATGATCTTTGGGCCAAAGAACGACCGACGTTGGGTATGGAGGCTAGGAGACCTTCGTAGTTGCGACAGAAGCCATGACTGCTGGTGATTGCTACTGCCAGTTACCCTGACTCTTGCTCCGGCGCTGCTGGATAGCCATCGCATCGACGCTGTTGAACTCCATCGCGGTGCTGTCGCGGAGCCACCTTGGACGACGGCTCTGAGCAGCGACCGCGAGGCATGGGGACAAAGGAAAAGGCTCATTGTGACGGAGCGTGGCGAGACGCCGATACGCCTGTTCGTCAGCAAATGCCTGCCTTCTGGTGTTGGCTGCTCGGTCCTCAGGCTGTTTGTAAATTTTGTGGAAGCTGTTCTCGACCAAACCAATTTTTGGCGCCGTCTCGACGTGCTGCTGATGGTACCTCAGGCCAAGTACAAGGCACCAGCAAGGGTGGCTTGAGTGGCCCCGATCCATCCCATGTTTCCACGCCATGCCCCTGTAGCCTTGTGGGAACCCCACCACCACCAGCAACTGTTGGCAGCTCTCAGCTTGTTCGTGGTGATCGTCCCTCCCAGTCGACTGCGAAACACCTCCATCAACACAAGACCCTCTGCCTTAGCCGCCTCTCCTGCTACCATTTAGTTGCGTATGACACTCTGAATAGTGCCTCGAGCCCTCATTCACCAACCGCATCGTGGATCCGAGACATCCCTGCATCATGTCCGCAGACACCACCCCCATATCGCCCGGCCGCTTCGCCGCTGCGCTCAAGGAATTGTCCGTCAACATGCTGCACCTCAAGGTCCTCGAGATCCGCAACTCCATCGCCCACTTGCAGTACTCCAATGACCAGCTCAAGCCCTTCGCCGAAGGCTCCGCCACCGCCTTCTCCGACACCGACGGCAGCGCTGGTCCCGACCAGGACTGCATAGATGCCATCCGCGAAAACGAACAGGTCATCGACCGAATGATCGAGCGCATCGCCCTCGTGCGCGCCGAGGTGGAAGACCGCGGCGTCAGCTGGACCGAGTTTATGAGCAAAGAGGAGGTCGAGGCTCAGCAGCAGCAACAACAACAAGAGGTAGTCGATGGGTCGGAAGCTGCGCCCCCGGTCAACGGCGATGCTACTGACTCGGCAACCTCGCGGCATGCCGCGTGGTCCGACGGTACCTTCCAGACCGGTACTATACGAAATGGACAGGTTCACATTGATCAAACGCCCGGACAGCCCAATGGCGGTAGTTTGTCCGACGAAGAGCTGCGCAGAGCGCTGGAGGAGCGCTTGAGGGACCTTGGGAATGACGACGACGACCAGGATGGAGGTATGCATCTTTAACTTATCATGCCCTGGCAATGAAAACCGCATAGGTGGCGTTTGGGACCTCAACATTGAATTTAGCAGCTGAATGTTTCTACGTCATGGGAACGGATACCCTCAAAATGTTGTGTAGGATTTTACAGGTGGACGGCAACTACGGCATCAATATATGGGCAGGACTCCAATTGAGATACTTGTCACGCAAGTCGAGATGAGTTTGTCTGTGACAAAAGGAATACTTTGATATGGATGCTCTACCATAAGTCAGAAGATGACCAAATGCGCCTGCACCCAAACACCTGATGCTACCCAAACCCAATTTTCCATTCTCCATGCCATGCCGGGCAATGCAAGGGAAAGAACACCAAAGAAAAATTTGAAAAGTAAGGAAAAGAGGAAGAATAAGAAAGTTAAGTGACAATGAAAGGAAGAATGTTACATGATAAAAAGTTGGATGTAGGGACAAGGCAAGCCAAGGTACATGCCTACGGCCTGCAGACTCAATCCATATCATCGCCAACTGGTGAGGCAGTACCCGAGAGGGTCTGGGACTTGCTGGATGTTTGCTTCCGCGATCGCCGTACCGAGGTGCGGCTGCTGTTTTTGGAATCGGCGCTCAGAATGGTTGGTAGCTTTGGTCGTTGGGCTGCACGGCCGGGTTGGCTTGAGTGGCTATGTATAGAGTCTTTCCTGGAAGGTTGTCCCGCACCCTCGTCATCTGAGCTATCATAGCCGGGCGGAGTGACCACGGATCGTAGTCGACCCTTACGGGCTTCATATGGATGGTCGAAAGACTCGTCAGAGTTGTCCAGGGATAAACTCCTGCTCCTCGCCAAACTTCGGGGTCGGTTTTCAAACAGAGACTCAATAAGCTCCTGCTCGGTAGGCTCGCTATCAGTCCTCGTCCTCGTCCTAGGCATCTTGTCCTGGACAAGGCGTCCAATCGGGACCTCGTCACCGGCCGACATCACCTTCAAGCTCAATCTGCTGGCGGAGCTGGTGGCACGGTTGACCGGAACCTTGCCTTCCATGACTTTGGCTGGAGGGGGCGGTTGCAGCATCCACCTGTGAGCGTCCCTATGTCCAGGCTTATTGCTAACGACGGGCGGGTGGTAGTCATTGACCGGGGGGTTCCGGGGGGTGAAGTAAAAGTCCTGACGTTCCCGCTCCGTGACCTCCTTGTCCAGACCCAGAGTTGATTCGATAAGCCGACCAGCGGAGTCTCTCGCCTTAGAGAAGGCATCCTTGAGTTTGTGTGCGCCATGCTTCTCACCCCACAGTTCCTCGTCCTCGCGTTGGTATCCGTGGCGCTTGTTCCAGTCTGCAGACAGACCGTCGTCGTCCGAGCCGACGACCATGCTGCTGTTGTTCGCATCGGGTCGGCTCGCCTCGGTGATTGTGCGTTCCAGAACGCTCAATGAGCTTTCGTCCCTGGCGGAAGAGCTAGTCAACCCGCGCTGGCTCGAGTTTTTGCTGCCAGATTTCTTCGGTAGGGCCGGTCCCCTGGTTATTTCCTCCTGCCAGAACGGATTGGTGTTGAAGGGAGACGGATGTTGGTAGAGGCCGGGTTGCTCCATCTCGAATCTGGACTTCTCTTCCCTCTCCCGCTTGGCCTTCTCCTTGGCCTTCTGCCGGTGACGTACCTGGGCACATGGTGTGCAGGCGACAACGTAGAAGATGGCGGATTGTAGGGCGACGGGAAAGGACATGGTGGCGGCCGGACAAGCAGAGCCAGAGAATGTCTATGCTGCCGAGCAATGGCTGAGGGCGAAGTTATTACATGGGAAAGGATCGGAAGTCGGGAGTCTGTTTCGGCGCTCGTTTGTTGACCAGGAAGATGGCGCTGAACAATTCATTCGATATCTTCCAGAAGCCTGACAAGCCCGACACGGAAGAGGAACGGGAGTCTCAAGTTTTTTGCGCTTGTGGTTGCGGCTGCCAATTGTCGAGGGCGCCTGGAATGATGGGCGGAATGGCGGACGAGAGAAGGGGGCAGGATGGGCGGAAGGGTTCTCGGTGTCCGTGCCTTAGAGGGGGGTTGTTTCAAAGTCGCAGGCCCAATGTGGAAACAGATTCGCGCTCGGCAAAACGTCCCAAGCAGTTGGGCGTCATAGATGCCCGGGAGCTTTACAAACTCCAAGCGCTGAAAACCTTGGAGAAAGGCGCGCAGTTTGTATGTGTGAAGCAGTGTGAAGCAACGGCTCGTCTAGACATGGAGGTTTGACGGTGGAGCGGGTGGGAGAATGGCAGGGGGGCATTGAGGGATAAGAAGTAATCAATCGTCGAGGTATAATAGCGAGGGACAGCCAACTAACTTCCGCCTCGGGAAAGGTACAGCGCAACGTACATTTGGTAAGGAACTACTTGGCCCCCTCCCCCTCCTCTGCCCCCGAAGGAGCCCCCCATGAACATGCGCATGCATGTGGGCTTAGCGGGCTGTTTAGGGAAGGAATGGGGGTACAGGTACCTGGCCTGCGGGATTGGTGGAGGATTAGGCAGCCAGTTGAGGCACCAGACCCGGGCTTCTCTAGGTACAGGAAGGTAGAAATACAGGGACTAATGCACGATGGTGGCTGCGGCTGGGGGTGCAACCTTAGCGGGCGGGGAGGGGAATCTGTTTCGTTTTTCGGTGCCGTAAGGTAGCCCGGAAACTACAGCCACAACATACCATCCGTTCCAGCACTACTTAATTGTAATCAGCGCCCGGCTTCCGGCGACGTGGGCGCAGCTATTTCTATTCCTGTCTAGCAGCAAAGCTGACCGGCTGTGGCTGGCAGCAGTCGTGCAGCAAGTCCTTCAGCGGGAGTGTTGCCGCGGACGGTTGGAGTGCAAGGGCTCCGCGTCACCTGTCGGGGATCCTCGTGGCGAGTGGATGGATGCATGGTTGGATGGATGCATAGTGAGTAGGTGGGTGAGTGGGTATGTTTGTGCTTCCGCCCTGTTCAACAGAGAGCACAGGAAGCAGTCCGGGATGGGCTGCTTGTTCTCGAACGTTACACAACACGCAACCACAATGAAATGCGACGGTGGCAACATCGGGCATTCGCATTGCAGATCACGCAAATGATATCGCGAACAGGCGAATACTACCCAAAGGGTGTGCATTTTTCCCCCTTCTCCCGAGGCGTACCTTGCCTTACATTGAGGTGCAGCCAGGTGTTGCACCTACGGGTATCAATCTCATCGCGCATGACGTGTATGGATCAATCTAGTATGCCAAAGCAGCGACTACACAATCACTCCACCAGACCAGCAGTAAGATCAAGGCTCCTCGCTTACCCTCCAGTCTGCTTGTGGGTTCCCCATCTCGGCCAAGTGTGCCGAGCCATTGCACAGTTTTTGCTCCGGTCGTCACCATCACCATTACGTGGCTCCAAGCACCAATAGCCGGGCCTTTGCCAAGCAAGTCTCACGCCCAAGACCAATGGACAGACGAGAAAACATTCCCCATTTGCCGTTTGGGCGCACACACGGATACTCCCAGCGCTCTCTTGGCCCGAAGCCATAAGCGGGTACGTTAGCGGCGTGGAGTATATTGTGCAACACTTCATGCGTCTGTTGACGCAAGCCAGGCTGATGGAGGAGGGAAGAGCGGAGGCCACGAGAGGGGAGGGCGGGGATAAGCTGCAGCCAGTCCTGTGCTCGTCGACCGATTCCTTCCGGCATGGCTTTTCTCCTTCTTACTTTTCCGTTTACACCTATTTCGTCTTGCCGAGCCTCTTTTCTACGAGGCGGTGGTGCCAAAGGGCCGAGACCTGGCAAAGAGCAAAAGGCTAGCCTAATTACACTTTTCGCTTCCCACGTAGTCCCAGGTTATCTACTGCTGCTAGCAGCAATTCGCTGCGCTTTGGGTCGAATCCTGTAGGCTAATAATAATGTAGGCACAACATGGCAACCATTCATGCGTGTTAGTCTGTGGTACATGCAGGCCTTGCCCCCATTTGTCACCTCGTCCTAGTTCGTTCATCTGGCATCGTAGCCTTCGGCACACCGAGCATCGGGGGCACTCGTCGTCGAGTGCGCACACCACCTTTCACTCAGAGATACTCCTGAAACGCTGAGGTGCGTGATGCGCCCGCCTCGAATTCGCGCCTAGTTGTGTCTCCGAATCCATGTCATCGTATGCGTGTTACATGTTCCAGCCTGTATGAACTTCAACACCAAACCATTGCAATAGCCATAGGAATTCGTAATAGGCGGACACTAATTGTGACAGCTTCTGCATATGCTCTTGTGGCACAAACAGCTCTGCTACTAGACCGAAGTTTGGCACATGGCCAGTGCTAGACCGCACCAAAACTGCGGCACGCAACGAACCACGCCAACAAGTTTTGCACTGCACGTGTTATCAATCGCTTCAAACAATTGCTCAAATTCGATGTCCCACCTCGAAGGCGAACTTTTAAAAAGTACATACATACACAAAAGGTCTCAGGCCCACCCACTCCATGCCACCCCTTCCTCCTCATCCTCTACAACTCATAAAAGCCCAAAGCTCGTTGCTCTTTGTATTATAGGCTCTCCATCCATGGTCTTTCCTCCATCGAGGGTTGTTTGGATGGTCAAACAAGTACAAGACGACCCAGTTTGGACAACTCGTGCAGAGCTTGGGAAGTCCACCAAAGAGGTTGTGTAGCATCAATTTTTTTGGTCCTTTCCTTGTTGAGGGGCCTTTCATTACATTGCTGTGAAAGCCTTTGAAATCCCAGCACGAGGAGAGTAAAAAGGAAGTGCATGACGATGGAGACTCAAGTATTCTGTTAGCCCGTCGTGTGTTTTACAAGCCACTTATAGTGTAGCTTGGGCTCTCCAGGAAGCAAGCAACCCTGTAGCAGCAACCACTGGAGCACTTAAACATCCCATTCCTCCTCCTCCTCTTCTTCCTCAGCTGGATCATCCTTGCTTGTCAAGGCTGAGAAGGAGCCAAAGTTTTGTTGGGTGCTAGCCTTGGAAGCTACCGCACCGTTGGAGGGCTGCTTGACTGTGGCGGCAGGACGGCTCTGCGTGACCTCGTCGCCAGACTCGCCAGAAGAGCTCTTCTTGGCAGGCTTCTTGGAAGCCTTAGTCTTCACGGTGCTCCACTCGTCAGCATCGTCCTTGAGCATCTCCAACTGCTCCTCCTCCGATGGGAGCGAAGAAGCCCAGTTGCCGTTCGAGGCCTTGGGCTTGGCTGGCTGTTCCTGCTTCTTGCTAGCGACAGGCTCAAAGGTGTCAAGGGGTTGGTGAACAGCGTTGCTCTGCGCTGTCTCGGCTGCAGTACCGTTGGCGTTGCCCTGCTGCCATGCCGACTTGTTTCCGTTGACAGCAGCCATGAATTGGGAGCCGTCCTTGGCGGCACGGCCCTCAGCAAGGCGTGCTTGCCGGCGCTGCTTCTCCTCCAGAGCCTTGCGATCCTTCTCGGCCTCTTCACGCGCAGCTTTGGCAGCCTCAGCCTTCTGCCTGTTCTGTCGCTGCTTCTTAGTCTCGACGGGTTGAGCAACCTTAGCCGTCTTGGGCTTCTGCTTCTTCTCGGTGGTATCCGTGAGGCGGAGGACAGAAGGTCCAGTGCGGGCAGGCTCGAGCATATCGGCAACACCGCTGACGTCAACGGGTGCGGCTTCGGGGGAGGCAACGGGAGACTGGTCGTCGTCGGCATCGGCACCAGTGGTGGAAGAAGGAGTCGACACCTTGTCCTCCTTGGCAGCGGTGATTTGGTTGGCACGAGACTGCTTCACTGACTTTTCCTTCTGCTTTCCACCTTCGACCTTGGAGTTCAGGCTATGGCCCTCTTTGGCCTTTGCGAGTTGCCTGGCAAACTCCCGGTTATCAACGTCGTCCGATGTGTCCTTGACTCGGGACTGGCTGGTAACAGGTGCGGTTTCGGCCGGTTTGGCTTGAACACTGGCCTTAGCAGCCTGCTTGGCGTCTTGCAACTCGGAGGCGAAGCTTTCCATTCTTTGCTTCTTCTTTTTGTCCTCCTTTCGTGGTTCTGGCTGTGTGGTCCTCAGAGTTTTCGTCTGGACGGAGCTCACACGCTTCTTGTTCTTCTGAGTAGACACATGGTAGATGGCGTAACCGACGCCAAAAAGAGTGGCGTAGCCACCAATGGTGTAAAGATAGCTCATGCTCGAGTCGGCCATGATGAAGGTAGTGATCGATGGTCGATGGTACGATGGTTGGATGGTTCGGGGTTTAAGTTCCGGATAACGCTTCGCTCCGATGCGATTACCCCTTGATCAGATACGAGCGACGACGGAACGGAGGCTGAGCCGTGTTGAAGAGTAGCAATTGTGCTGGCTGATATAGAGCTCGAACTTTTCCCGGTCTGTAGGGTTCAATGCGAGAGGGTCGACGATCACAGCTGGAAACGCTGCGATGAAGAAACCATGTGGCTAGAGTTCTTCACGGAAGCTGCGTGGCAAGCTGTCTTCACAGTGCGTCAGACAATCAGAGGAGTGCTGAGTTTAAGGGGGAGAATTGGAAGGTGACCAGTCGTATGATGAGGAGCACCAGGACGCAGAGAGGGAAAAGAAAGAAAAGAGGTAACCCGATTACGATGGGAGTGGAAGTCGGGCGAAGTGGTGAGCTTGGCCAAGGGAAGGAGGGAAGGTAGAAAACATCAAGGTGGCTTCAAGAAGTAGAGGTAGTTCGGCAATGTCGCAGGTCGGCATCACCCTACCGGTTCCGAGTACCTGGAAGGCCATGTTGAAATGGCGGGCCGCTAAGGTACAGGTACCGGCTCAGTAACGCGGGAGGTCGCGTTACCGGAGATGTTCCACTGCCTGGCCAATTACTACAAGGGGCTGCTCATTAAGCTTCTGGTGAGCCTGCGGTCAAGTTCACACCCCTTTTTAGTGGGTGCTACCCACCAGTAGCCTTTGGCCTCAACAACATGGCGTACGCAACAATTGGCACGATGTGCAGCAGTCTGGTATCCGACGTGCCGTGACGGCATAGAACAAGCCAGCTAGCCCGGCTTCGTCCCCGATATAGATTGAGCTACGCTGAAGCAAGGAGACTACTGCCTTTTACGCCGCCTACTCAAAGCTAGATGGCAAGGTAAGGTACCTTGATCTAATTTGTGGCCTGTGTGCCAGCTCTAGTACAATACAAATCAAGTCAAATAGTCACAATGCAAAAAGGCATGTGCAGCCACTCGCAAATCAATTCCTGTTGATGCATGTTCCTGCATCATTGAGCCCGGCTTTTTAAGTTGTTCAGCTTTCCGTTGAGGGCTTATTATCGAGCTTGGCGGGAAAAGAAATGAAAAAAAGGTACGCAACTTCTAGCACTAGAAGTAAATGGGTCCCTGCATCGGCCTGGAGGGCCAGTTGGGTCAGACAAGACGTTGCTGAGCAAAATCATGTACGAGTGGCATGCCTCTCGCCAAACTGCAGCCGCATAGCCTGTATCTCAGGCAGTCAACGTGCTCAACCTTACCAATTCATCACTTGTTCTGCACACAATCTAGAATTGCGCGATGCCGCTCTTCTCCGTTCATGATATTTCATATGTCCAGTGTTGGCCGAGCTTCCCTCCCTTCAGACAGGAAAAGGTAGAGTAAAATAAAACAACACAAAAATCATACAAAATAGCTGCATACCTAGGAGACTTATAACCGCAAGTGATGAAATTACTCTAAACTCCCCAGATTGCTTCACACGTAATCACACAAAGATTGAGACTCCGGGGTCCTCCATTTCTCCATTGCCCTTATCGGGCTTGGGAATTGGTTTGGGGCCTCGGACATGGCCGTTGTCCGCCAAACCCCCCACTTCCGGGCCAAACTAGGGTGAGGGGCCCGATAATAGGCGACACTTATCAGTTTCGACAGCTCCCATTGCGACCTGCATCTACAGTTCGTAGCATTGTCACCATTCTTACGCCGATCGAAGACAGGTACTGAGTTGAATCACATTGAAGCGTAATTCTCGATTAATCCTCACAACCATCTACCATCATGGCGCCTAAACAAAAGATCATCATTGACACTGACCCCGGTAGGTGCCATGTCTGCATCCTTTCCAGAGGCACCAGTGACTAACTCATAAACTAGGTGTTGACGATGTGTTGGCTATGCTTCTGGCTTTGAGCGCTTCTCCTGAGGAGTTGGACCTTGCCATGATCTCCGTCACTTATGGCAATGTCCCGCTACAGAGGTATGCAAACTCCCTCTCCATGAATGACAAGAAGACATGACTCACTCAACCTTTCTCAAGCTGCCTGCGCAACGTTGTTGCCATGTTCCACGTTCTGGAAAAGGAGGTTGCGTGGAGGAAGTCCACTGGCAGGTCGGAAGGCTTTGAGGCCATGAAGGCAAGCAAGCCTATTGTCGCCGTGGGAGCTGAGCATCCTCTCGAGGACGAGACTCTCATGGCGGATTACTTCCGTATGCTCTATCGACCCCTCGTGCTTGGTCGCACAACTGCCGTCGGCGACTGACAGTGCTGCTTTTAGATGGAGCCGATGGGTTACACAACGTCCACGACGCGCACCCGCACCTGAGCCCGTCAGACACCTGGAAGTCATTGTTCGACAGCAGCGAGGACGGTTCTGTGGACCCTGCGACTTTCTCCCCTTACTTTACCCCTTCAAAGAGCCCAGCACACCAGGAGATTCTGCGCCTTCTCAGGGAGAATCCGGCAGACACCATCAGCATTCTGGCAGTCGGACCTCTCACTAACGTTGCCCTCGCCGCCGCGGA
The DNA here is from genome assembly GCA_020881915.1 of Paramyrothecium sp. XJ0827. NCBI lineage: Eukaryota > Fungi > Ascomycota > Sordariomycetes > Hypocreales > Stachybotryaceae > Paramyrothecium > Paramyrothecium sp. XJ0827. The sequence goes on along the minus strand of JAJFPB010000001.1, from coordinate 4,351,130 downwards.
GGACCCAGAGACATTCTTGAAGGTCAAGGAGCTGGTTGTCATGGGTGGAGCCGTGCATGTTGAGGGTAACGTCACCCCTGTTGCTGAATTCAACTGCTACGCAGATGCCGTGGCCGCAGCCAGAGTCTATGCGCTTACAAGTGTTGTTCCGCAATCGACAATGCCACCGATTCCTGAGAGCATTTCGACCCTCCCCCCTTACCCTGCCAACCTGTCCCGGCGACTGAAACTAACCCTGCACCCGCTGGATATTACCACCCCCCATCTGCTTAACAAGAAGTTCTTTGAGAGCCGCGTCCAGCCCTTCGTCGACGCCGGCAGCCCCTTGGCTCAGTGGACTTCTCACTTCCTAATGGGTACTTTTAACAAGATTGAGTCCATGGAGGGCGACGGCGGCGAACCAGGACTGTCGCTGCACGATCCCCTCACTGTTTGGTACATGTTGACCCGCGACGATCCCAAATGGAAAACGACACCCAAGCCAGAGGACATCCGAATTGAGACATCCGGCCAATGGACCCGCGGCATGCACGTCGTCGATCGTCGCCTGCGCAGCAAGCCTGGCGAGGCGTCTGCAGAGCTTCTCGAGAGCACCGAGGTCGATCCCAAGATCCTCACTCTGGACGAGGTGCCAGGCGATGACATGGGATGGCTGAGTATTCGCAAGGGTAACAGGATCAACCGCCTTATTGGGTCGCCGGGCGAGGACCTTTTCAAGGAAGTTCTGATGGATCGTCTGTTTGGGCAGATTTGAGCGTCACTTGAATCAACCCCACGTCGCGTCAGCCCACAAAGACGAGAACTGTAGATTTAACGATGGGTCATACCCCTTTCAAAAAAGAAAAATCCTGCTTGTTTTTAACAAAACTCCATGAACTCCAGTAGCCGTAGTTTTTCGCTGGTGTCGCAGTCAATTGTGAGCCAACCCTGAGCCCGTACAAGTTTTCTGTCCGCCTTTGAAGCTTGTTACTGTCGCTAGACGTGCTTGATGCCCCCGATTGCCGACCCTTTGACTTCCGTCCAGTTTATGCTGTCGTCGAGCTGTTCATCCACCAGGCCGATCGAGCACACGTTGTCTCCTCGGACGAGGTACAATCCCAGTGGAACTTCGGCGGATGGTTCGTGGTCGTCCGGGGTGCGGATAATGCGTTCTGTCGCGCTGCTCAGAACCTGCAAGAAAGCCCGTTAGCTCGGATTCTTTTTGCGCTTTGCTGGGTCGAAATTGTTCTACCAGGTTCGTCGAGTTGTCGCAGGCTGCCAGTGTGCCAACTAGGATTCTTGAGTCGGCCGTGACAATTAGGACTTTCTCTGCAAACAATAGGATTAGAATATTGTGTCAGAAGCGAGTAGGAGATGCCCACTATTGAGGTATGACCCGAGGCTCGCCATTTTGTCCTAATAGCAGCAGCTGTCCGCGATTACGGTTTGAGTCGTGCGTGACGGAAGAATTAGCTTGAATGTCTCTGACAGTCGTGGTGTTCGGTGTGTTGAGGATGAAGTGGAAGAGCTGTGAAGCTAAGAAACTGTAGCCCAGGTCACCCCTCCACAGCCGTCCGGGCTACCCTATACGTCAAATGCTTGGGCTGTCTACCAAAATGCCTGCATTCACGGAGCCCCAGGTTGAGTCTGCTATTCATGATGCCAAATTAGAACGCACCAGATATTTATCATCGAGCAAATGCGGTAGTGCTGTCCATTTGAAAAGGTTGTTTTAAGATTAAGTAAACCTTGTTTGTCTGTGGAGATACTAGGTGCTGCTTATGTTCACCGCACTCTGAAGTTGTTCCGAAAAAGTCTGTGCCTCTGTGGTTGCCCACCATACCCGAGAATCTAGCTAGTGAATCAGTCAATATCAACTCGACACCAATGTTGGGCAAACGCCTCGTTGGATATCTGCGTGATGGTAGCGTTAGAAACCCTTCGTAGCTGGCGACCTAGGCGCTGTTGGAACGAGATACGACCTTCACACGAACCCCACCCCCCCCAAAAAACACCTGAACAATAGAGCACAGCTTCTTACTGCCATGACATACTGCCCAGCTTAAAGTTCAAGCTAACTAGTTCCCGAACCAAACCGTCTTGCTTCTCCACGTTCTCGATGGCCATCTCTCGAATGTCAAAACGGACCTCACTCGCTACACATGGCTGGCATTTGGAAAAGGTCGTCGTACATCATTTTGGCGGTAATCCTCCCCAAGATCATCACGAGAACTCTCTTCTTCACTACACTGGACAAGCCAGTGCTAGCAATGAAAAGAACGGGTCAAAGTGTTCGCGTCGCCTGGAGGCAGTGTAATACCAGGGACACTGTGGGCGGGATCATGTGCAAGCACAGAGGAAACCGCCCTGAGACCAAAAATAAGGATAATCACGATTGGTCTCCTTAGAGACCTTTCAGAGATTAAACTGAAAAGAACAGATACTACACTTGATCTAAGCCAAAAGGCAAAGAGAGCTAAAGAAGAAAGGAAAGAAAAAGTCCAAAAGAGTTGGAGGGCAGGCGGCATTATATACTGCGCGGTGGGCGGTGAGAATCAGGCACAGGGCAGAATTTGTTGCTAGGCGGGACCCACCTGGCTGCTGCCTTGCAGAGGAAGCTGCCTGGTCTACGGATTGAATGAATTGACACGTGAAGTGACGACAGTACGTATTTCTCATCATGGATAAATGTTGTTCTCATACACGAGGAAACGCATCCAAGCTGCTGTAGCAAATGAACTTTCACACCGACTGACTCAATGTACAGCGGCAGAAATCTCTACTGCCTTCTTAAGACTCATGTACAGAGACCCAAACATGCCACAAAGCCTTTGAAGACGAAAACCTGCGTGTACGATGATCTTTATTCTCATTATTGTGCGATACCCATGGGATTCTAGCTGCAAACATTCTCTCAACCACAAACAGTGGAAAACCAGCCCTAGTCTGCAGTCGTCCAAGCAACGCCGTCAGTGTCCTTGCGCCCCCAATGTAGCGATGACCCCTTCTAGCAGGAGACAACAACTAAAAGTACACGGGAGCTATCGCTGCCACTGAAATGATAAGTAATACCCACCTGTCCATTATTCATAAAACGCCTGCTCCGCGCTAGTCCTCGATGACCTCTCCCTCGTCTTCATCGGAAAGCCGTGGTCTCTTCTCTGCAGGGCCTTGTTCGGTATCCGGGTCGAGGTCGGCGTCTTTCCTCTTGGGCTGGGAATGATACTGGGAGGCGCTGTCGACATCGCTTGGCCGCCGTCGCGAAGCAGACTCTTTCACATCAACATCCCGCTCTCCTGTCCCGTTCATCCTTGCGCCGGGGCTGCGACTCGCCCTGTCGACCTCCATCGGCGTGCCTGCAGTCGAGGATAGCGTGTCTGTTTGGCTGAGAAGAGCGTCTCCGCGGCGTCGCGTTTGCTCCAGATGGAATGCAGGGGACGGCAGCGACGGATTCTGCTTCTTTAGCGGGTTCTCCGTGTAAAATTGCTGCATCACCTCAATAGCCTTCGTACAACGCTCCTCGTCTCCCTTGAGGAATCTCCACCAGGGTTCGCCGTGGATATCGTCAATCTGTTGGCTGGTATGCACGCTGGCAAAGAAAATAGCACTTATGGCCACGTCCCTGGCCTCGATCAGGAGCGGAATAGACGTGAGGCAGGCGTCGTTGCAGAACGCCCACGCTGCTTGCCTCAAATGCTTGTTGTGCACAATTTCCAGTCGCCCTAGGAGCTCAAAAAGATGATGGTAGGGGTTATCAACCATGAGATCAAATGTGAGTTGTTCCAGCATCACCTCCTCGTACGTCAAGATGCTGTCCCTCCACCGCCAGTACTCTTTGCTCTGCTCATCAATGATGAGTTTTGCATTCTTCTGCGCCACCTTTGCAACAGCGATGATAATATCTTTCGTCTTCCTGCAATTTTCCTCGACCTTGTTAGCAAGGAATAGGGCGGTCGCCGCAATATTCTAGCCAAGGCAATTAGGTCAGTAAAATTGTTGAATTTTCCGTGATAGAACAAACCAACGCGTACACAAAGAAGACAAGGAAATCATATGCGACTCACATAGTGGTGTATTCCACCCTTTTCCTGTACCATACTATAGCGCATGAAGAACCTGTGGAAGAAAACGCCAGCAACCCACAGTGTTATCTGAGGCAGGTCAAGCATAACACCAGCCTGATAGATAAAGTTGACGCCCTTGGCTCTGCGTAGCCTGTCCTCGGATGGGGGCACTCCCTCCATGATGGTGGGCGTGCTGACAACCTCATCGGCCGTAAAGTACCATTGGCTCTGTGCGGTGAGAGGCGTTTGCGCCCCCGAGCGCGGTGGCGTTCTCTGCGACGAACGCGCCTGAGGTCGCGGCGGAGACATGTGGGATGTGGCCTGCGGAGGAGTTGGCGCAGCTGGAGGCACTTCGCGACGACGTGGAGGTGATCGCGACGTCCTGTCGTTGCGGGTGCCACCAGGAAGGCTAGGTGGCTGATAGCCCTCTCGAGGCGGGCGATAACGATCTATGCTCGCCATAACCAACGATATTATGCCGGGCTAGCGATCGGACTGTTACGGCGACAATGACTGCTCATGAGGACGTGTTGTGTTGTGTTTGGCTGGTCGGCTTGGCCGGCTGTGGATAGCGTACGTCAAGGTTCAAAGAAGTTGTCGCGGTTGTAGAGGGGACAAGTTCAAAGCTATAATTTCCTTATCTAATCGCCCAACGGCCAATCACAACGGATTGCCAACCATTGTGCCGACGTCAATTGTCGATTGGGCAGAACTGAGAACAAGAACCGTCAATGCCTACACATTTATGAGCCTTTTGAATGATTCAACATGTCGACCTAGCATTGCCTCCTTCAGTGAATCAACCCTCGGCATGAGATGCAATGAAGTACAGCAAATGTAGCATTATTGTCTCACAGCATGTTTATAGTGCCCTTGAACTCGCCCAGGCACAGGGTATCTAGTTTATCATAACAATACAATATCCTTACATTTCGCAGTGAAGCCATCGTCTATGAATTAGACCCCTTCACCGTCGTTACGGCCCCACAGTTTGACCGTCCGATCATGTCCACCGCTAACTATCCATTTGCCATCTCTGCTGTAGTCGACGCTAGCCACAGGTCCAGTGTGACCACTCAGTGTTTGTACCAGGGTCCAGTCATCCGCAGAGAATACCTTGACCTGTCTGTCAAATCCGCTGGATACAAAGAAAGTCCCCGAGGTCTTGGGAAGCTGTGCACCTTTGTCGTCTCGGCCTGGTGGATTGCCATCGATTGGCTCATCCAAGCCTTTGAACCAGCGCATATCGGAGACTGCACTGGAGTGGGCGCCTATGCCTCCAGTCATTTGCACCTTACGCACGTCCCAGCACTTGATCCAGCCATCAGCTGATCCAGAGAGGACGCGGTGTCCATCAGGACTCCAGTCAAGCGCGTGAATGGGCTTGATATGACCGTCCATATGACCATCCAAGATCATCACAGTCCTGCCTGATCTCAGATCCCAAATTCTACCAATGCTATCCAACCCAGCGCTGGCAAGTAACGACCCATCGGTATTGAAACTGATGGCGTAGACGCCTCGAGAATGACCCTCCTGGAGAAGCACCTCTGAGGTCGTCTCTACGTCCCAGAGTCGCCATGACGTATCTTCGGATGCGGAAGCGACGTACCGACCCGACGGATGAAACTCAACACGACAAACACGCTGCGAATGACCTTGGAGTGTTGATAGCGGGGTATCTTGATTTAAAGACCAAAGATGAACGAGTCCTTCCGCACCGCCGGATGCCAGGTTGACAGAATCCGGCGAAACACCCTTCTCGGGCAAGGTTGCCCCGGGAAACCAGGAGAGGCCACTGATCTTGCTCGTATGGCCGCGGAGGTTCTTTCGTTCTGCCAACGAGGGGATTTCAATAAGCTTGACCTGCCCGCCCCAATTACCCACCGCTACAAGCTCTCCATTTGGCGATATCCTCGTCATGCTGACGTGCCTCTCACCCACGGTCTGACTGCCCTGCAATTCGAATGCCTGAAGCCTCTCCTTGATGTGTTTGCGGAATTTGACGTGGGTGCGTAGGGGAATTGTGGACTCGGCTTTTTGAAAGGCGACCCTGCGTTTGGCACGAGGCAACGAAAACTCGGAGATATTGACGCGGGCTTTCAGAAGCTCGTTACCACCCCTAGAATAAAACTCTTCCTCCTGCTCGTCCGCTTCATCTTCGTCGGCTGCGTCCTCCATGGTAATGTCGCCGCTTTCCAGACCGGTCATTTCCGCCTGAATGGTAAGGAGCTCACGAAGCCGATCTCTGCGATCTGCTGGACCTTCTCCGAATAACGTGACGGGCTCGCCCATTTCCCTCAGCTTTGTGCGTACTCGACCATCGTCGGTTGGCACGGCTATCGTGGCGGCAAGGCGCTTCCGGTTGAACTGGCTGAGGATAGCGGAAGCCTTCTCCGTGTTGACGCCACTGCCGTCCATGGGAATATCGTAATCATGGTCATCCTGGAGGTCTTCCAGCGCAATGCCTGTGGTCGGCTCGGCCTCCTCCACGTAGGCCTGACGCGACGGGTGCATCATCTTGGAAAGCTGCGACCGCGCGAGGGAGTTTCGGTGCGCTTGACTGATAGCGACGCAAGAAGCTGCGAGCGAGCCAGAGAGAAGTTTCTACCGGATCGGCGGCGGAGTATGTTCTCGTTGTGGTGTAGGCAAGGTGCGAGCTTCGATCGAAGAGCTGTGTTCTGGTCGACTGCCGTGGATTCTACCACTGATAAGATCTAGATTTGCTCTGGACGTGGAGTGGATTTCTATTGGTTGGTTTTATGGTAGTGTGGGAACTTCACAGGTAAGGTATGGGATTGTAGGTACCTGTTTAGGTATCTGTTCACCGTGCCGGCCATTATCAAGGCTTCATCTTGTTGTGCACAATTGGCCAAAAACCCCATGGTACCACATTTTGCTTGACAACCTTGTCGAGTCAATGTGCAGTTAGTCCTCAACTTGATGTACAAAATTATGAGCAAAGATGCTCCACGATGAGGTTGAGTGATCATAGATGTGGAGGCAGCGCATCTTCATTTAGGGTCACTTACACTAATAAGGTAGATACCTGGCTACTCCGAAGCTATCTCGATTTGGTAGCCTTGCCTTTTGCCATCGGCTGACCTACATGTAGTATCTTGGAGCTGCAGCTGATGCAGATGTGAGCCGGCCTAGCCGTACCATTGGAGTTTCTCAAAGGTACCAGTTGTGTGACAAGTATGGGTGTCTATCCTCGAGGATTTGATGGCCACACCACGATTCCAGCTGCAAGAACCGAATGGACCAAGTAAACCATCTCCTCCCTGCGCCACATGAGAGGTGCCTGAGTCCCCTCGAGTCTTCGGGTTGAGCCGACTGGTGCAGAAATGCGAAATGTAACTAAAACGCATCTCACATTGCAGGGCTGTCATGGGTATGTGCCACATATTACATATCATGCAGGTGTCACTAAATCGGGCAGCGGAGGTGAGACGGAGACCATGGAAGTGAGGTCTCGGATCTTTAGGCCAGGTAAGAAAAGGTAGTGATACATGCCGAAAAATTATACCCCCGAGCTCACCTATGACCTGGTTGATGCACAAGTACGGGGGTCTGAAAGACGGCCCGGGGCCCACACTCGCAGTGAAGCGAGAACAAGACTCGTATTGTGAGTAACGACAAAAGCCCTAGATCTTGGAGAGTGATGGAAATGAAGCAGGGTCAGCGGTAAAATAAAATAAAATATCAGGTGCATGGACCTCTCAGCCCCGAGCCCAAAACCAGAGCTCAGGCCAGAACTGGGCCAGCTGTACATGTGAATCGCTGCGCTGAGCTTAATATAAACAATTATCTTACGGCCCTGTACTGTGTACATGCGCTCAAGAGGTGCCTTGTGAAAATTCTTGGTTGTGGGAGGTGCTACTACCGTATCTCACCTAACTTAGTAAGGGAAGGTAACCTTGCAGATTTACATTTATGCCGCTGTCATTGGTCGATTCAGGTACATGCCACTTCTGGGGAAAAAAGGTCTGGAAACTTGACGCCCCCGTACCGCATCCCACCTTCCGTGTGGTGAGGCCAGGCAAAGTAAAATGTACTTGCCTTGTCTGAAAATGTTGGAACTAAAACTCGGGTACACCCTTCCCTTTCTTTCTCGCTCTTCCTTTCTCTCCTCTCCACAAACACCACGATTTTGAATCGGAACCCTCGCCAACGTTTCCAAGTACTCGCCAAATGCATCTTAAACAAGAAACTACTTTTTGCAACTCTTTCTTCAAGTACCAGATGCGTGTTTGCAGCCACTACGGAGTCCAGCCCCTCCAAGATTCCGAGCACCGCGCAGATCCGGAGCGCCGACGAGGTTCGCCTTGAACGAGACGACGGGCACGCGTTGTCGCGCCTGACTGAACAACCAAGACATACACCTTGAAGATTCTTTCGTCACAACCATGATAAGTCCTGCCCCCGCCGCCCTCACCACGGTGCGTGGCTTCCAGGCAACCCCGGTGACCTCGGGCGACGAGGATTCGGATTACGGAGTCTGCGATACCCCACGTCTCAGTTCCCTCAGAGGAAGACGCCAAATCGATGATGTCGTCAGTGCCAATTGCAGCCCTATTTTACGCGGGGCCGCCTCGCCAACTGTCTCGGGTATTGCCAAGTTGAGGAAGCAAATGGAACCGCTGAGCCTAGACGGGTCGCCGCGTTCCAGTTCAATGTCGCGAAATGGCAGTCGCCAAGGATACGGAGCGAGTACACCCTTGGCCTTTGCCAGCCGCTCCCAGAGCCGAGAGCGAGGACGCAGCGACGACAGCAGTGATTGCTCCGACAATGGCAGCACTAGTTATGAGGTCAATCTCGAGCATGATTTCGTGAGCGAAAGCGTACGGGATAGATCTGGTTTCCTGGAGCCTTTAGAGGGAGGCCTCAATCCTCACCGCAAGATGACCTCAGATGATTTCCAGCCGTTGCGCTGTCTCGGCAAAGGCACATATGGTACGGTATTACTCGTCAAGCAGCGTGGCACTGGCAGGCTTTACGCTCAGAAGCAGTTTAAGAAGGCATCCCTTGTCGTGCACAAGAAGCTTGTTGAACAGACCAAGACGGAGCGGCAGATCCTCGAGTCCGTCAACAGGCACCCTTTCGTCGTTAAGCTTTTCTACGCTTTTCAAGATCACGAGAAGCTCTATTTGATCCTCGAATACGGACAGGGCGGCGAGCTCTTCACCCACCTGAGTACTGAGAAGATGTTCTCGGAACCAGTGGCTGCTTTCTACATGGCTGAAATGGTTCTGGCCATTTCCCATCTCCACAACGACCTTGGAGTGGTTTACCGTGACCTCAAGCCCGAAAACTGCCTACTCGATGCGGACGGCCACCTTCTTCTCACCGATTTCGGCCTGTCCAAGGTCGCCGTGGATCCTACAGACGGGTGTAACTCCATGCTTGGCACGGTAGAATACATGGCGCCGGAAGTCATTCAGGGTAAGAAGTATGGGAAGGCCGTGGACTGGTGGTCATTTGGTGCTCTCGGTTACGACCTCATGACTGGCAACCCCCCTTTCCGCGGCCAGAACAATGCCAAGATTCAGGAGAACATTGTCAAGCAGAAGCTTGTCTTGCCATACTTCCTCGGACCAGACGCGAAGGACCTGCTCACGAGGCTGCTGAGGAAAGATCCTAGCAAGAGACTTGGCGCGTCGACGCCTAGAGATCTGCAGACGCTTCAGAAGCACAGATTCTTCAAGAAGATCGATTGGAAGAAGCTGGCAGCGCGGGAACTCGAGCCGCCCATTCAACCCATGATCACTGATCCTGAGCTGGCGGAGAACTTTGCACCAGAGTTCACAGAACTCTCTCTCAGCCCGGTCGTGACGATGACCGATCCATGGTCAGCGACAGCGTCGAAAGACGATGTGTTTGGTGGCTTCAGCTTTGTGGCATCCTCCAGTCTTTTAGAAAGCAACGGTTTCCCTTTGCAAACATAGACATGCTACGCTGCGACAGGTGAAAATACCGCGTGAGAACCACCAGGGAAGCAATGATGGATAGGGACAAAAGTTAGCATTGATTTATGAAGGCCTATGTTGGACTAGAGCTACCAACCGTTGGCCCGTCTTTGTAGCGAAGCGGAGTTTTGTGTTTCATTTGCAAGGTTTTCTCGAGCCGTGTGCAATTCTTGAAGCAATTGGGTGTCAAGAATACACTTATGAACATTATATTTTTCTGTGCCATGCCATGCCATGCCATGCCAAGCATGATCGAGTGCTGAGTGGTGTATACTGCAAAGGTGCCTTACCATAGTTATTGACTGGGTACCGGCTTCATGTTCGATACGGTACTGACGAAAATCAATCTCTCCAACTCGAGACGCATTTGGGTTGACATGAGTTAATAAGACGAGACTCGACCGACGAACCGTCTTCTCTCCACTCTTCGTCGTGGGGCCGTCGAGGAGCTCGGGGATGTGGGGATTGCTTGGGGTCGAGAACATGCCAAAATTGGAGACCTGAGTACCGTATGCGGAAGGCCGTACACCAACCAGGGGCTCGGAACAGCGTACAAAGTCCTGGCACTGCGCCTCGGCCGCAATCCTGGCGGAAGTTGAACGAGACGCTTCTGGGTGCTGGCACCTAGACCACGCTACGACGAGATTGTTCTGAAGCCCTCTTCATTTCCTTTTTTGTAATGATTGCTAAGACATGCGTAAACGTCGCCAAAGCGCCGAGTCCGCGTCATCGCCCTGCAACCCCCTCTCCCGTCTCTTTGGGGTAGGAGATTGGCCGTTGCTTTTGCTTGGCTGAGGGCGGCTGCTGTTTCGGCGGCTGTGCCCCATGTCGCGGCCCTGATGCAACGTGCTTAGAAGGGGAGGAGGGGGGGGACGATTGGCAAACGTGTAATCCAGGCGGTGGCTATTGGACAAACGTGAAAAAGCGGCTTGCATTCGCGTGCTGCAGAATGCTGGGACGCTCGACAGCGAGCATCTCGATACCCGTCTCGGAGCTAATCTAAAGGGGACATCCGACACCATGGGCGACGCCATGGGCGACACCATGGGCAGCACGCGTGGCTTCCCCTCCCCAATGCGTTTACCGCCTCTGCTGATCGAAAAAGCCATCCCCATGCTTGGCAGACGAGCGTCGTCAGGACAAAACTGCGAATGTAGGCTCTAGCTTTCTTGGCAATTCACTAGACAGGAGACGAGCATGCATAATCTCTCCCGCTGAGCAAGGACGCCCCCATGCTCACCGACGTGAGTGCTGATCACGGGCCATGCGGGCAGAGCAATGAGTTACGTCCTGCGAAGTGGCTGACGGTTCCGCGCAGCGTCGCGTCTCTCCTCCAAGGAAGCCCCCGAAACCGAAGTTCACGGGGGATCGCCCCATGCACTCGGCCCTCCCACTCTCCCAGACACAGCAAACAAAGCCTTATCTGTCTCGGCAACACGCTAGCCGCGTCTGCGGTGCTGACTGTTGGATCATGAAATGATCAAACCACACGAGCCGTGCGGCATTCGATCGCCTGGCCCGGCAATGAATCATAATGTCCGTTCCGTCGGGTTCACCGTGACGAGGGTAGCGCGGTTGCAAAACTGTCTCAACTCTATCCAACGATTTGAAATTACGCCGTGTCGTGATCAGACTGTGCAAAAATGGGATGATTGCTTGCATCGGGAGGGCCAGAGCCAAACCAGAAACACGCTTACCGAGGAATCTTTGTTCCTCTTGTCTTGTCTTTTTTATTGATTTACAGCAAACACATTTAGCACAAATTATTCTATCAATGATCAGAAGCGGCCATGCCTGTAGCAGCGAATAATTAGACGTCTGCAACGATGGGGGGCAGTCGGACGGATAGATAGCCCGCCGGGTTGAGATCGCACCCTTGTCGGCCAGACTCACTAGCCCGCATCTAGGTAGCCTGTCAGTTGAGTTGAGGCCGCCGAAGAGCTAAGGCGAAATTATGGGATGGGCCACAAGGCTGGTGCGTGCTACAACACCAGATGAGTTGCTTGGGTTTCCGTGGAGGAACCAATCGTCACGGGACGCCTCTTTCATCACCTCCTGGGTCTTGCTGATCGACACGGGAAGATTCACTTGGGTACGAATTTTGTTTCAACGAAGAAGGCGCGGCTTCGCCCGCCTTTCTGCACTTGGTGCGGCCGGTGAACGGCTGAATCTTGGGGGCCCAGCTGCAGACAACGTTTTCCCAAAGCGGTGTTTCAGTTCATAGGCATACGTCTGAGGCACGGCCCTCGGGTAGCAAAGATCCCATCCCAAAGTAAAGAGGGGGAGGGGGACATTTGCAACCCAGCAAAGATATCATGGGTTAACCGTTGATCACCATTGGAAAGGCTGACGCTGGGATGCAGTGAGACGCAGCAACTCGCTTCCCCGTAAACCACCATTCCCAGAATTGGACGCCACGCGCCTCGCCGGCATACAATATTAGCTCCAACCCCTGGTTCCGCCAAGCCAGTCGTAATCCATGATGCCGATGGGATACAAGGTTGGGACGTAACCCTCCCAGGTCAAACACGACTCTGGCACTAATCAATGAACTGTGGCAGTGTTTTTCGCCAGCGGTCGGGTTTGCGTAAAGCGCTACGCGGGTAGCAAACCCCCCTCAGACTCATCACGACAGTGACATGCTGACCCTTGGCTCGACCCTGGTTGGCTGGGGGCGAGTAGGGGTCATTGAATCGTCCACCGTCCGTGACAGCTTTGTTTGGTTGCTTCGGACTCCCAGTTCACGGCTGGCCTGTTGCATGTGTGTCAATGCATAGATAAAGAGGCGGCGCCACCTCGCCCTTCCCTGGAACATATCGTTCAGCCGTGCAACGACCACGCTATACATAGCCGACAGTTCCCTTTTCGTCTGTGCCTGGGTTGTCTTAGACCAGGTACTTACCTAGTAGTGTTGACGCACCTACATTTTGAACAACTCTTTGAGCTTCAGAATCTGAGGGACACTGCATCCTGCAATTACCAACAGCCCTTATGATGAGAACAGCTTGGGGTGCTGCCGCCACGCTTTGTGAGACTCTCAACACTATTCCTAGTTCTTAACGAGGGCTGGACTAACACAAATGTCGTCGTACTAGATGCGGTTGGTGTGTCCGCTACCACGAGCTCCTGCGCACGCAACAATGGCGATATCTGCTTCCAGTGGGGGGTGCCAGAAGCAGCAGTCACCTCGGGCTCAGGAAACGTCTACTTCCAGCTCCGGGCACCAACTGATTATCAATGGGTTGGCCTGGGCATAGGCAGTGGTATGGCTGGAGCTGAAATCTTCCTCATGTACGAAGACGGCAACGGCGGCGTAACGCTGAGTACCAGAGCTGGCGAGGGGCATGTAATGCCCCAGTACACCGAGCGGAGCGATGTCGAACTTCTTGAAGGCTCCGGTGTCAGCGATGGACAGATGATAGCCAACGTTAGATGTGGCTCTTGTGATAGTTTGGACCTATCCGGCGAGAGCAGCTGGATTGCTGCATGGTCTCAAGGTCAAGCTATTGCATCGACAAGCCCTTCGGAGCCGATTTCCATCCACAACGACAACACGAGGTTCACCGTTAGCCTCGCCCAGGCTTCCATCAGCTCCGACAGCAACCCTTTCGTTGAGTCCAATGGCGGTGATGAAAATGGCAGCGATGGTGGGAGCGACAGTGGATCGGGCGACAAGGACTCAAGCGACAACGGCTCCGGCACCGGTTCTGACTCCGGATCAGATTCCGGTTCGGACACAGGCTCGGGTGGTGCAGTGCAGGAGGAAGCGGGAGGCAGCAACACCGACACCCTCGTCCTCGCACACGGCATTGTTATGAGCATTGTCTTTGTCGCCGCCTACCCCATAGGCTCCTTGCTCATGCCTTTACTGGGGAGGTGGTACATTCATGCTGCTTGGCAATCACTTGCTTTCCTCGCAATGTGGGCTGGTTTCGCTCTTGGCTATGTGGCCGCCGATCGTGAGGGTTATGTGAGTTACTCTGCTCAACGTTTGCTTGCGCACCTGCTGACCCTTCCGTGCAGTTCTGGAACCAGGCACATACTAGGCTGGGCACCGTGGTCGTTGCCATGCTTGGTCTGCAGCCCCTTCTCGGCTGGCTTCACCACCAACACTACCTGAAGCATCAGCAGCGCGGTGCCTTTAGCTATGCCCACATCTCCTATGGCCAGGTCCTGATGATCCTTGGTATCGTCAACGGCGGTCTGGGCCTACAGCTTGCAGGGGCCTCTCGTGCATATATCATTGCTTACTCGGTTCTCGCCGGTATCTTTGTCTTGTTGTACGCGGGAGGTTCGGTGGTGCGCCACAACCGAAGACCAGCCCGCCCCTCCAAAAAAGGATCCCAGGGAACTCTCGAGTAAGGACCTGAACAATTTCCAGTGGCAAAGAAGAAGAGGAGTATAGAACTCAGTAAACGGGGGGAGTTCAGCAGGCTTATGGCACATGAATTTCGCTTGGATTTTTGATACACCGCCGATGTAAACGTGCCCGCGCGTTTGTATGCAGGAACTTATGTTGCAAGTTTTATTGCGGGCCCTACTGTTAGTTTCAATGAGGCATTGATGACCTAAACCGTGTCTTCTTTCCATTGGCGCTCCTGTACGTTCTGAACCTTTGCTGCATGAAGTAAACAAAAGATGCCTGGGATTGCAGGGGTTTGGCATATTCCAAGTGCCCGCAATTGCCTAGCAGCTTGTTGTTCGGGACGAGCCATTGCGAAATATTGCTGCAGCTGTTGAGGGAACCTCCCATCATTGACAGGGAATTATCCATAAGCTTCAGTCCATAATTATTGGGGTTTCCCTAAAAGAAAATCAATAAGAGTGAAGTTTTGGAAAGGATGTGATATGTAGGTCGAATTCGGATAGACGGTGCAAATGTAAGGTGTATCCGTGTAAGTGGGAGCTCCTATAGTGTGGACGAAGTGGGTCACGTGCAGCCAGCCGCCTCCGCCGATTCTCGCCTGAGGCCGAAAATTCTCCACGATGCTATCCTAGCCGTTGACCTCACGATTTTCACAAAACCCTCAGTCTATCCTCTCCCCAATCCGGGTATCAATTGAGCAACGACCAGCCATCCAAAATGCTCATGCAATTGTCTCGGGCCACGGTAAGTTCTGCAGTGCCTTTTTGACCGCCCTCCCCCGACCCGGGCCGACCGTGGCTGACTCTCCCTTTTCTTTCCTCTTTATAGCGCGCTGTCGCGACCGTCTCTCGGGCCGTCCGAGGACCTGCTGTCCAGGTGAGGGGCTTCATTGCGCCTACCGTCTCTCGCAGAGGTAAGATGAGAACCCGTCCTCCGATTTTCCGTGTCCTCCCAGACCATCCGAGTGCGAGCGTCGGCCGAATCCGGGTGAACACTACTGCCACTGTTTTGCTGGCCCAGTGAAGCTATCACCTGCCGAAGACCCGATGCCACCACAACATACACTACCACACCACACCACACCACACTACATGGACAATGATGTCACCCCTCTGTCGCCATCGACATACTTTGTGGATTGTTTCTCTATGCCTCGTTGATACTAACCGTTACCAATTCAGCCGACTTCGT
This sequence comes from Paramyrothecium sp. XJ0827, assembly GCA_020881915.1. Classification (NCBI taxonomy): domain Eukaryota; kingdom Fungi; phylum Ascomycota; class Sordariomycetes; order Hypocreales; family Stachybotryaceae; genus Paramyrothecium; species Paramyrothecium sp. XJ0827. The sequence goes on along the minus strand of JAJFPB010000001.1, from coordinate 4,335,561 downwards.
TCAGGAGCTTTACCTGAAGGAGCTCAAGGCCTACAAGACCCCCGCCGTCAAGGAGTCCGACGCCGACGGCCAGGTCCAGGTCTTCAACATCCCCCAGACCCCCAAGTCACCCGAGGAGGCCGACCTTGCCGGTAACCTGAAGGAGTACGAGAGCATGGCTGTCGAGATTGAGGGCCAGGACGCCACCCAGTCCACGACCGGCGCTGCCACGCTTCCCGACTGGCTTGAGGCCGAGGAGGAGGACGCCGAGCACCACTAAAGGGAATAAGACGAGGCGGACGAATCATTAGAAGGGGTGGGGGGAGTTCGTTGAGCGGTGATGGATAAGGTCGAAAGTCGATACTGCCGGATCAGATGTTGCTCTGCGGGCCTGACTTTTAGAGCTGGCGGTGGATAATCCTGTGTACATTTTACCTCAAAAACAACCTCGATGCAGTGTAGGAATTCATTGCGAATGCGGCTTCTTCGATCAAGTTGTCTTTGCAGTCACCAATCATCGTCTCGTCAGTCCCTATCGTGAGACACTATTTGTATGTGATGGCTGAACAGGGCATTTGTGGCTTTCACGCATGCTCCAGTGCCAGTACCGAAACCATGTGCAGTCCTGTACGCCAGCAGAACGCCTCTCCATCATGACTCGAAAACGCTCGATCGTCTAATTGAACGGACCAGAGACTGCTGCAGCGTAGACCATGCTGCTTGGAGGCAAGGGAGCTACCGAAGCCCTCTCCATTGCTTTGCCACGGGCCACAGCAAAATTATCATACTATCTCCTTTGCCGTTTCGCGGAAGCATTGCTATACTACATAGAGGTTTGGATAGATTGACGATGATGTTCGCAAATATGCCCGGGATTTTCATAGAGAGACCATTGTCATTGCCGGATAGCGAACCAAACCCTGTATTTGATTAAAACCACCCTCTGCGTAAGTACCGACCTCTCTACGTCGTCCTGAGATCGGATAGTATTTGAAATGGATGTCGCTGTTTTGTTCCTGCTCTCGTACCTGCTCTTCCCGTTCGGCCGCGTGCAGCAAAGGTTACAGATGACTTCTCAAACCAAAAATGAGGTAGCGAAGGCTGATTGATCAATGAGCAAACCGGAGAAGTCTCAACATACAAACTTCTCCCGATTCAACATTTGCCTATGGACGGAGAGAGACGGTGGTCCCTAAACAAAATAAATACATATGCGTTTTGGGAAGCCTGCCAGAGGCGGGCCAAATGATTCTGGAGAGAAATGGGCATTTCAAACTGGCGCTCTGCTGCTGCGCATTATGAAACCAATAACGGCTTCCATGAAACCCCTTCCACAAACCAGAACGCCATTATTCCCTTTTGCTCAACTACCTTGACCGATGCAATGCATGAAAGAACCCACCCACATCCGATGAATGCCTATATATAGACCATTTGTGCCGATTCTGAAAGGATTATGTAACTGGTTCCTTTATTACTGAGGCCTAGAGAGCCAACCCAGTATTGAACACGAGGAACGCCGTGACGAGGAAAGAAATGGTGATTGTGTTTCGTCGACACATCAAACGTCAAAGTGGGAGCCTCCAACCATGTGCTCGTCATGCGTCGATGTCCTCACAATGCCACTCATTCGGTTTGCCTTCCTTGGGTCAAAGTCATCCACGTTATCCCAATCGTCGTCATCCTGGTGACCTTGAGCATCAGACATGTCCTCATCGTCTATTCTCGCTCTGTCGCGCATGTGGTCATCGAGAGCACTCTCATCGACAAACGTGAAGCCTTGGAAGTTTGCTTGTACGGAAGGAGACAGGGGAGTCGAGGCAGCATAGCCTCGTGCCAACGCCGCAGCACGCTCATTCAAGGAGCCGTTCTGTTCCAAAGCCGTAGTAAACTCGGGATCGAAGTAAGATACGTCTGTCTCCGACTTCAGTTTGGGCTTGAAAGGCGGCGTGATGAGCTTCTTCGAGAGAAGATCCCAATCAATATCACCAAAGAATGGGTGACGCTTCAGCTCCTCAGCATCGTCCGTGGCTCCCAGTCGATGCTTGGGGTTGCGGTTGAGAAGGCCCTTGACGAAGTTGCGGCCTTCTTGAGACAGCGTATCTCGTGGGAAGCGAACCTTGCCGAATGCAATGTTCTTGTACATTTGTTGGGTATCTTCCGCATAGAACGGACTCCAGCCACAACACATCTCAAAGACAAGAACACCTAGCGACCAGAAATCGACCATCTTTGTGTAGCCGGATTCATCGAGGAGAACCTCGGGTGCAAGGTACTCGGTGGTTCCGCAAAACGTATTCGTAGTGTCATTCTTAGTTAGGTTGGCCTTGGAGAGACCAAAATCGCAAAGCGCAATATGGCCGTTGGCATCGAGCAGGATATTCTCCGGCTTCAGATCCCGATAGACAATGTCGTTTTGGTGCAGATGCTGAATGGCAAGTATCAACTCCGCAATGTAGAACTTTGCCCTCTTCTCATCAAAGCGACCCTCCTTCTGGAGATGCCAAAAGAGTTCTCCACCGGACATGTAATCAGTGACCAGATAGAGCTCCGAGGGAGTCTGGAAGGAGAATTTCAACCCAACAATGAATGGTGAATCAGCCATAGCAGTCCGCACAAGAATGTTCCGCTCGCCTACAGTATGGGCGACCTCTTTCTTCTGCACAATGACCTTTTTCTGCAGCACCTTCATGGCATAAATGCGTCGCGTATCCTTCTTGCGGACTTGGTACACTTGACCGAATGTACCCTTGCCAATCAGCTTCAAAATCTCGAAGTCACTCGGACCAAAGTGCTTTCGCTCTGTGCTTTGGTAAATCGCCTCGACATAGATTTCACCGGTAGGGAAATTCTCTGCCTCGGTATTGGCATGTCCCTGTAAGCGGAACCATCCCTTTGAGGAGACGTCCTTGTCCTTTGGAGCCTGGAAGTTCACGTGGCCTAGGAACTCTTCTCCGGTAGGACTGTGATCGTAAACGGAGATGTTAACCAGCATTTCTCCATCAACGACATCACTGAAGTTACACGTTAGCTACAGAGCTCATCTAATCGGGGCTGAGCACCCTGAACGCCTATCGTAAGTACGATGACTGTTGGGAATTATAACACGTACAAAACAGCTTCGGCGTCCCACTTCGGCCGAGTAAAGGAGCCGCGTGCCGTTCGGTTTCGGAACGTATTGTAGTCGCTGATGCTCGTGTTGCTGCTCTGGCGACTTCGCATGGGGATGGCCATGGGAGGCCGGCCGGAGTCACTTCCTTGTCGTTGAATGGGAATGCCGCCAAAGCCTGAGGGTGGCACACTCAACGTCTCTTCCTCCTCCGAGGATTGAGGTCCGCCAGAAATCAGCTCACTCCGTTGAAACACAGCCACAACGTATGGATCGCGGCACTTTCGAAGACCTCGTGCTTCCGTAATCTTGATGGTTAATTTACCCTTGGCGGAAGGGGCTTGTGTGCTTGTAGAGCGCCGCGGTGTCCGAATTCCGCTCGCATCTGTTCCATCGTTGCTCGTTCTGCTGGGTGTTTCCGCTCCCTCGGAGCGGGAAGGGTGTGCGGCAGAAAGCGCTCTCGTGGGAGTGGGCGGACCGCTCTTTAGAAAGACGCCAAGAGTTAGTTCTTTGAGTCCATCAAGCGTAAACCACTTGCTAGAAGAGGCTTGAGCAGGGGTTTGTTCGGTAGGGGTATTAACGGGAGGTGGAGGAGGGAGCGTTCTCGACCAGGACTGAGAGTTGGGAGAAGGACCAGGACGAGTGGCCTTGCTCCTCACCTCTTCAGAAGAGATCTTAGCAGTAGGGTCTTTCGCCGGGGGAGGAGCAGCGGTCGTCTCAGGTGCCAACGGCAGGACGCCCGAGACAGCTGGAACAACTGCGTCCGGCTCTACACCCTTGCGAACTCCATCTTCAGCAGTGGCATCACCAGAGGAGGATGGCAAAGAAATGGGCGGGGTTGGAAGGGGTTGAGGGAAGGTACGGGACTGTGATGCGGTACAGGACGGGCCGCCAGTGCCCTCGGTGCGAGGAACAGATGATGGAGACGCCACAGCTTCCGATTGTAGCTGTGACGCGGTAGCGGGAGCAGATCGGCCTGCCGTCTCTCCGCCTTCTCCAATATGTGCAGCATTCTCCGATTCACACGCGGCAGGGGAGCATAGCTCGCTTGAAGGAGAATCATCACGAACCTGGCCGAAGTAACTCATGATACCAGGTAGTCGCTTGTCCTGGAGGTCGGGTTGCGGCGTGGCTATACCGGATCGTGGCGTCTCGAAACCGAGTTGGTCGGTGCCATCGTCGTCGGTTGCTGCTGTTCTGCTGTTGCGGTCAACACCTGGCATGATCGCGGATTTATGATATGCACGATGGAAGCGAGGTGAAGTTGTGCCCAAGGTAACGCGCGGGGAACTGAGTGAAGAAGTGGGAACGCTAGTTCATGACTGCTGCCAAGAAGGCCAGACACGGCGAAGAAGGTCCGCGATGCTCTCTGAAGAGGGAAGAATGGAAGTGTTGTGAGAGGAAACCCCGGATTTCAAACGAGGGAAAAAGGACCAAAGTACGCGTTGCTGGTGGCAATGGTTGGAGATGCAGAGGGACAAGGTAAGCAAGGTCTCAGAGGAACCGAAAACGGGGACTGGCAGACAACATTTGGAAGATCCAAAAGCAGAAGAATGACGAGACGAATTTTGCACCACGACGGCTAAGTGGCAGGGTGGGGGGATCTTGAAGGCTCATTCATGGCATGGCGGGGTTCGGAGAACGCAGGGACGGAGGCGTGTCGCAGGCTGGTTAGTGAAGATGGACCGGTTTTTGGGCCCCAATGACCCAATCGCGAATGGCGGCGTTACCGGTAACGGGACGAGTCAGGCGGCGATGACAAGGGGAATCAAGGCGAGCGGGAGAGCTTGTGCTTTTGGCCCTTCCGGTGGTGCGAGAGAGAAATGTTTTGGATAAGCCCCGGACCGTTGACGTCTCCACGGTCAGATGGCCGAGCCTGAACAGGTCCAATGCGGTGCGCGTTGCACAAACCTGTTTCCATGGGATTGCCAGAGCGTCCATTCGGTGCCATAAGAGCTGGAAGAGTCCCAAAACCCACGAAGGATGAGGGCGCCCCAGCGCGCGGTGCTGAGGTCAGAGAAGGCCCGTAGGCGGCGGTAACCGGACGCTGGGCGACTAGCCACATGGGGACTGACTCGCGGTGGAGGCCGGCAGCTAGAAAACAGCTTTCCCCCCGAGCACTGAGATTCAGCCAGCACCGCGGCCATCGCCACCCGAGACACAATCGAGGTGAACCAGAGCCAAAAGCTTGCATGGCAGCTCCAATTTTCGGACCCCACCGAATGGGGCACGGAAGACCGTGTATCTCAGATATCTCCCACCCAGCCAACAACAGCACGCCTCATACAAGCAACACGCCGCACTCGCGACATGTTGCTGCACGGATGGCCTGTGAGATTATCATTCAAACGACCCAGCGCCACTGAGCACTCGAATGAGAATGAATTGACATGAACAAAACGCTCGCAGACCAGCAAGGGTGTGGTTTGTGTAAAAAAAAATTGCGGAGACGCCCATATGGGAAAAATGGGGGCTGAGGGGCACCAATGGTGCAGCAAAAAAGGGAACGGAAAACGCAGTGATAAGTCTCACACTCCACGTACCTTGACATCATCGCCTGGGTCGCCCTTCGCAGCAGGTCGAAGCCACCGCCAGCATTGGCATGCGCTCCCTCGGTGCCCGACATGGTCGAAGACGGTCTAGTCCTGCCCGGGCGGGGGTGGACAGGGAAGTGCTGAAGGGATCGAACGAGGTAGGTCGGAGGGACGAGAAGCGGCCGAGATGGGCGTCGGTTGCGCCTCGGGGCGGGGGGTGGTAGGGGAGACGACTGCGGCGTTTGTGAGACTGAGGGGGGGATGGATGACTGATTTGAGGTCGAAGAGGAGAGGAGAGGAGATGAGAGGGAAGGAGAGCAAGAGGAGTGAGCAGGTATAAAGTAAGGTAAGGTAAGGTAAAATAAAGGCAGGCCAGGTAGGTAGGTGTGGAAAGACGAAGGCGAAGGCTTTCGGCGGGTTAAAGGCGAGGAGGGGACGGGCTGAAGGGAAGGTTATGGCGCCTTGTGTACAGTAATCTGGGTACATACAGTGTGCTGGAGAGGCCGCGAGGGACGACGACAAGCCCGTGTGCATGCACAGCACACGGTACGGTGTAAGTGCGAGAAATGGTCTTATTGTTAGCTTGTCGACCTTACCTACCTCGCATTACTTACCTTCCCTTACTTTGCATTCATTACCTCACCGTGAGGTAGCTTGCCTGACACGATGTACAGGGAGTGCTGGACTAAGCCACTGACCTATCGTATACAGCTTGTCTCTGAGCCCGGAGACGCAGCCCGGGCTTGGATGAGCCAGATGCCGTTTCTGGATACAAAAGGCAGACAAGGTAAGCGGCGAGCAATCTCATCCCAACGGGTCTTCTTGTCGCCAGGCGAGGGGTGGGGATTCTGGGCAATGCGCCGTTGTTCTCCGTGATAAGAGTCACGGATCAACCAGGAATCACCTCAGTTGGACATCCCACGCAGCAGACTGAGACTCTGAGCGGCCTGCAAGTGCAAGAGCTACATCCAGCCGCGCGCTATCTTTGCCTTGCATTGCATGGCCAACGTTTTCAGCTACCTTACACATATGGGAATCTTGATGGAGAAGCCACTCCGTCCATTGAGACTTGGGGCATAACAAGACGGCGGGCGGGCCGTTCCCCATCCCATTCTTGCCTTTGCATGGCATATGGGCGCATGTGTTGGAAGTACGTCTTCGACTCGCCCAAAACCGCCCAAAGCAAGGTGCCTGAGGTAGTCACCTTGTCCTTCAGAGTCTACCACAGTGCGTTGACTGCCTACCTTACCCTGGCCTCTGGAGAATCTCGCTCGCCATTGGATTAGCATGTCGCCTTTTTGGAGAAACTCTTGACGGTCCCTATCCTTCTCCTCTCGAGCTCTCTAGTGGGGGCTCCCGATGCTTCAGCTGTCGACATCTGAATGGCGGGGTTCGCTTAGCCCGCAGTGGCGACAACCTGCGGCCGTCTGCAACGGATTGGTAGCTTTTGCCGACGACGCCGAAGTAGATGCAGTAGAGCAGAGCCTTTTGACGAGACAGCGCCTTGTCTGGTGGGCGGGGTTTGCTTTTGGTAAGGTAGGCAAGGTAGGCAGCAGTCCCAAGATGTGGACTTTCGGCCAGGGAAGAGTCCAGAACAAGGCAAAACGGTGGCGAAGGGTCTCACTGCATCTTGCAAATACGACAGTGTGAACATGCTGCAATCTGTAGCCGTCATCCTGATCTCCCTACAGTGACTTTCCCAGCCGCAAGCTGGCGTTGCTGGAATGCCGCTAGCACTTCCAGTGTAGTCGACACCATGCTTTTTACTTGACGTTGCAGTCGCCTCGAGCTAACCCGTCTCACCGACTTCAAGCTGGGAAACTTAGCACAATGCTGGGAAACGAGTCAGAGCCTTCAAGCCATGGACCCTGCCTAGCAATATAGTGACATTTCAAGATTTGACTCTAGTTCTCAACCCAGCCAATTGGACTGGGCGGGAAAGACTAGAAGCGTACATAGCAGACAACCATGTTCGGTCATCCCGTCGGTGGCCCGGACTAGTCAGACTACCCTTTTGGCGTTTTCCTCAATGAAGGTGTCAGCCTTTCCAGGTTTTCTAAGGGCATGCTACTGTCGTGCGACGATAGAGCCATGCAGACTATTGGCGACACGCACAATGCCAGGGTCAACATGCGCTCAGCCCCTCTTCCATACTGCTGACTTGATCGACGAATCTGACCTGCAGTGCTCCTATGCGTACAGGCTTGCAGCCAATATCACGACCTGGATTGATCCTCAGCTCAGTACAAACTGGGACGGCGCCGGTCATAGCGTTCTAGGTTTTTGTGACTCGTAGGAGTTACCACCCGTATTCGTTACTGGCCCCTCCACCGACGGTGACCGTGAGCGCCAACAGCAACTTACCAACCTAACTTACCTTATACAGCCGCCACCCTCTGTCTTTCACGCCTTCCCGCCGCTGTGACGCAGCTTTGGAGAGTTACAGACATCCACCAGCCAGGATACATGGTCCGGCCGAAACATGGCTTGAATCCAATTCGGCGGATGAGCTGTCCGGTCCATCATTCTGAAGCTACCTGAGCGTACCAAGCGGTTTGGCAAAAAAACAGCCTAGTACCGTAAGACTAGGCATTTACGACAGAAAGTACTATGAGCGGTTACTTGAGATGAAATTTTTGTTCAAGATCTACATGAATAAAAACAAATATAAAATACGAAAAATAGGTAAGACTAAGGAATTTTATAGCTATTTTATAGCCTTTTAATCTTTATTATGAACTATCATTTACTAGATTTCAATTCGTGTTTTTTGCTCACCGCTTGCGTGCCATTTGCATCCCCTTCAGAAGAGTGCTCCGAAGCCGGTTGTAGAGAAACTCTCGTGAACCATGGTCAATAAGGAAAATGTCGGGTTGAATGGCACTGGCCGCTCAACCTCGGCTACCATGGTGTTTTGATTCCATTGGCCGACCACCCGTTGCTCGAACCGACGGTGTAACAAGCTTCAGCTGTGGGATAAGATCCTTGAGCAACCATGAAGTGCTTGAGCTGCGTGGCAGGAAATCATGCCACACCCCCAGAGTAAAAACCTGGACCAGTATCTTTTGCCCTTGCTTCCATGATAGACCACAGTTATCGTCAGAACTAGCATTGTGCACAAACCCCTCCCAATGCACGTTCTTTGATCCTTTATGACAGGTTTGCGAGCGAAACGATGCTCTCACCTAATGTCTCAAAAAGCAAAGGTGATATTACGATTCTATGACGGGATAGATACCTCATCGACCTATACCTCTGTGTCCTTGCATGGAACATAATAGATTGCACCGCTGTAAAAAGAGAGTGTTTTCAAGGATGACTCCGAGCACTGGTGTAAGACGACACTGTCCGGACCCCCCAAGCTCACCAAGAAATGTAACTGTCCCTCTATTTGCGATTCTGGCATCCGGAGTTTGCAAAGCATCATTAGTATGATTAATGCGTATCTGAACCTTACACACCCAACAAATGCATATTTAAAACATGAATGGGGTTCAACAATGCTAACAAACAAATCAAGAATTCCGTGAAGCATGGGTTCAATAAGAACTGAGTGATAGGGCACAAAAAGCATGTGCCTCAACGCACCCCTTGCTTTTGTGAACAAACATCCAGCCCTGCACGTTCTCGTGGCCCGGCATCTCAGGCGTCCTGTTTCTCCCTATGCGCCTTGATCATTGCAAGCCATCGTTTCTCAGTTTCAGGGGTGACACCTGGCGGATACTGCTCAGTGTTAAGACGGGGCAATAACGGATCGGGGTATTTTTCTGTATCATCGTAAAGATCAGCAAATTGTCCTCGATATCCAAGGATGCTGCGGGAGGTGGCGGGCGTGTGTCGTACTCATAGTAAAGTGTTGGTCCACAAGCTTAGCCCTGGCATTGTCATACTCTTGCTTGACGCGCTTCGCCTGAGCGGCCACAAGGTTGTCTTGATCTGCGGGCTCGACGAGCTCCTGCTGGTAGTGGGCCAGCCGTTGCGTGGACATTGTCGAAGGCCGGATGTGTTGGGGTGGCCCTTAGGGAGGACGAGGAGCTCAGGTTTGAATGAAGCGTTTTGGTGTCGTTCAGCAGCAGAGGCTCGGATGCCAAACCTTATATCTTCAATTTCTAAGCTACCAAGCAATCTACATGCCTCCCCGCGTTAGGGAATCCGTCAACAACGGAAGTCGAGATTTCTACTGTAGGAATGCAGACCACCTCAAGTCAGACGGGGCGGACAAGAAAGGAGGCGCGGACCAACAGACTCGCTCGTGGAAATGATGAAAGCAGATCCCTGGTCTTTGACGTAGCGGGTGAGGGCCCCCACCAAAGCGAGCGACGCTCACAGCGTCCCGCCTCCAGCTTCACACCTACCCCACTAATGGCTCTGGTCCTGGGCCGTCTTAGGAATACCGTAAGGCAAGGTAAGCAGTCTACAAACAGTGAGTGAGGCGTTGGATTGGACTTCGGCCACGGCCCAATCGCACTGTCCGGTCCACGTCAATTGCCCTAAATCTCGAGGTGGGAGGCGGCTCATGCGACCCCCAAAGCCCACCTTCGCCCAGACCCTGGATGTGACACTGGCAGCTGGAGAAGCCCAATTGAGGTAAGTTACAGAGTACGTAGTACCTTGCCTACACCACTAACGCAAGGCAGGAACCTGGTGAGCCCTGCATTTTCCCCGACGTCAACCCTCCTAATCATCCTTGTGTCGTAAGGTAGGTAGCAACCCACTCTTCGGCTCGCATCACGGGTTCACCATCGTCTTCATCGTGTTCCTAGCCGACTTTCACTGCGAAAGCTGCTCCGTCGCTTTCTCAATTTTTTCAAGGAACATCCTGCCAAACCGTTGCTCGCCATGGTAAAGAAGGCCTCGGTGCCCGATGCGTGGGAGGACGATTGGGAGGCCCAAGTCGACCGAGCCGGTGAACAAGAGGAGCCGCAACCAGCTCCCCAGGCTCCCGTCTCCAAAGCTGAGCGCCTGGCCCAGCATACGGAGGCCAATCGCAAATTGTGGCAGTCGGCGTAAGCACTCTCCGTTCCCATCTCCCCCTCCCACGCTCCCTGTTCAAGATGGAGCGTCTGCCAGCTCACGCCAGGCCGCTTATGCGCTTCCAGGGAAACCCCACAGACGTTTCACTACCTTGAGGCCAACAGTCATGTCCCGCTTGCTACGAACTTCAAGCCCCAGGTTAAGGTCCTGAGCCGCAAGCCCGTGGTCGCTAAGCGGGATCCCACAACGGGCATGTCTCAGCTAACGCTGGATGGCGACGACGGGGACGACGAGGCTAAGAAAGAGGTGCAGCTTACCCCGGAGGAGATACGTGCGAAGCAGAAGCGCGACCGCGAAGAGAAGCAGCGGCGGTACGACGAGGCCCGGGCCAAGATCTTCGGCGACTCGGCTCCATCTTCGGGCGCATCGTCTCCCGGCGCAGTCACACCGCCTCGATCTGAAAGTCGCCATACTCCCCAAGGCCGAGGTCGGGGCAGGGGTGGTGCTGGCGGTGTTGGTGGTGGATACAGAAGCAGCGAAGGCCGTCAATTCGACAGCAGGCGAGCTCCAAACCAGTTTGGGTCGGGGAGGGAGCTCTACGATCCCAATTACGCTTCCAAACCTGAGCCTCCCGCGCAGCGTCGTGGCGGTGATGGCGATCCACAATCGCGGTCGCCAGCTCCGGTGGAAAATCAAACCCAGCAGCAGGCGGTTCGTGCACCAAGGGGGCCCGATGGCAGTGGCAGAGGGGGATTTGGCTTCGCACAACGTGGTGGGAAAGAGAGTTGATTTTCTATCAGCTACCATCCGCCTCCCACTTTTCCAGCCAGCTGCACCACCTTTTCGGTGTCGGTGGCTTTGTCCTTACCAACATCGCTAATAACCTCACGATAGCTCGTGAATGCTAGTCTATCTAAGCCCACGTCCGTGATGCGGGACCAGTACGCCAGGGTATCATGTATGTACGACCTCGATATGCCTCCAACAACATCTGCACCCTCCTGGGCGCTCTCAGCCTCCGACTCATCGCCGGAGAAGTACGCCTCATCCGTCTTTGCGAGCCAGTCCTTCTGCTCCTGTGGACCTGGCTTTCCTGCAAATCCCTGCCTTTCAACAATGATGGGGTCATCCACCTTGATTTGCCCACCGCCATTGGTGCACCCACCCGGACATGCCATGACCTCAACATAACTGTATTCGAGAGACGCAGACTTGCCAGCCGGCCGTCGCGCACTACCGAAGGGCTTCCCTCCTGGCATGCGGGAAGGCTTGGCAGGCTTCAGGCGTCGGACTAGGTTCTGGATATTTCGGAAACCATAGTACCGGGCAGCTCTGAATACAGCTTCACCACCCACAGTGACGGAATACTCAACCACATCGGCGTTGCGGCCGCGGTTTATCTCGATCTCAGCCCCAGGTGATTGTGCCGCTCGGCTTTGCAGGATGTGGTAGAGGAGACCACCGGACGAACCCGCGGCGCGTGAAGTTGTCCTGGCCCTGTGGTTTTGTGTGGGAAAGAGGAATTTGTGAAGCTCAGAATCTGGAAACTGCACCGGCTTGGATGGCATGCTAGTGGGGACATTGAAAAAATCAAGCCCCCTGGATTCAGCGAGCATCAAGACTTCCTTGCTCGTGATGACACAATCGACATCGCGAACACCTTTTCCTGGCCGCCCAGATCCGGCCCAAACCTCATCTGTGAGTTCTTCCCGACTAGCTTCGAGTTTCTTGTCGAAGCATGGCATCACGGCCAAGTGCCATATCCTACTGGGTGGAATACCCAACCTCTTGCTCAAGGCAGTTTTCAGGAGCGTACCCATCAGAGCCTGAGGCGACTTGACCTTGGAAAGGTGGGGAAGAACGTGAGGATGGGTCTTTTCAGCGTAACAAACCCAACCAGGGCAGGATGACGCGAGGATAGGGGCCAAAGGGGCGGACGGGCCGGGCCTGGAGGATGCCAACACCTCATCTGCCCCAAGCACAAGAGTAGCTTCACGAGCCACGTTGGTGTCGACAACCCAGGTGAAGCCGTTGTTCCATCGACCTCCCGCAGCCAAGCCATCATGACCCCTCAGAAGGTTTTCCAGCATGTGGCCGGCTTCCTTTTCTGTGGCACTCCCATGTCCTGCCGCCAGGTTCGCCCTCGTTTGAGGGCTAATGCTGGCTACGAAAAGTTTGGCGTTTTCGTCTTCGAGTCCCTCGACGGTGACTTTGCCGGTGGCATCGGGACCGACTATGCGCAGGCCGGGGGCCGCATCAAGCATCGAAAGCACCTCGGTGTGGCTCTGCAAGCTGACAAGAACGGCTTCGGCTGACGTCACGCAACCGGAGCACGCTAGGCAATCCGTAAGGGAGATCTCTGCCGGGGCGTTGGCCGCGGTATTGGAAGAAGGGTGTTGGCCATCAAGGATGACTTCGGTCTCGTTGGCGGAATGCGCGGGCGTGGCAGCGGGTAGGGTCTCGACAGGCTTGATGCAGGCGACTCCGGGGGAGATGAAGTCGTTGAGGTCGTCGGCGGAGAGAATGGCACTCATGTCGCCGAACGTCTCGCCTGCCAAGTGGAGGCTGCACTCGTGTCGTGAAAGCGATTCGTCAGAGGATCTGTGCCTTTGTCGTCGTTTACGGGAGGATTTGCGGGTGTCGTTCAGTCTTGTTCGCGAACGGGTTGGCCGGTGATGAACCAAGAATATAGAAGAATCTCGCGCAGAAGACGCTGTCACACAATACAATAGCCGTGCTCAAGTAACAGTGACCGAAAGTCTGAACTGAAAAGTCGTGAAGAATCGTGAAAGGCGAGCAGATGTGTCACAGATAAGGTAAGTCGAAATCCGAGGATTGGAAATCCGCGGCTTGGACGTGGTGGGGTTTGGAGAACAAAATCGCCCATCCCACGCCACCATGCGAAATCGGACAAGAAGGAAAAAGATAAAACGGAACGACGGTGATTGGCCCAGCCAGCAACCGCAAGCCGAAAGGTCATTTCTCCCCGGAGATGCGCTAATAGTGACAACGGGCTGCGCTGGGCTTTGTTTTAGCCGCACTGTCACGCTTTGCGGCCCCCCCCTGCACCCGCCTGTGCGCAAGGTGCCGTAGCATGTTTCCGTCGTTCCCTCGGGCTGGCCGATCAGGGCACACCTAGTTGTGGAGGGGGGGTTCCCTTGGGAGCCGGGACAAGGGCGGGCGGTGACGTCGTTTCTGGCTTGTAGCAGTCAGTGATACTTTTGGCAACTGCTCATCGACGACGCGTGCTCAGGTAATGGCCCTCCATTGCTTGCTTGACCTCGATATATCTGAAGCATAGAAACACATTTGCAAGGACTATTCTCCCCCTTTCAAACTCTCTGTTTCAATCGTTCCCTACTCCCATTCACCAGCACCCAACTTCAGATTCCAATTGCAAACTTTCCCTCGCCATGGACGTGAGTTCGCCCTCATTCCCTCCTGTCCAGCAATTCATGGAACTGAGACCGTGGCTTCCCTAGGCCGTGAGCACGTACAGCTTCGGAAACCTCGCTTGGTTGAGCGCCCAGGCCGTTCCCCTCATCGTCTGGCCGTCCTTCATCTCGTCTCTGCTCCGCGCCGAGCAGGAGCCCGCAAGCGGTACGACAGGCCCCCCCCGGTCTCCTCTTTCTCATTGCATACACGACACGACATGATGCGGAAAGATACCGTCTTCAGTGGAAAAGCCATTTCTTGGGCCTGTGACTGACAGCATCTCCCAGGCCTGGAGACGTATTTTGCCCGATCGCTTGGTTTCGCGTTGCTGGCGCTCGGCCTGATCGTCGTGGTGCTCTCCGGCGCGGTGCCGTTGACGTCGGCCGTTGAAGGTACGCGCTCTCCCTTTTTCAAACTTCTCCTCGCCATGTCCGCATCGTAGTAGCTGACGCTTAGACGTGCGCGCAGCCCCCGCCAGCGGCATCACGCCCTACGCCAGCGCCGTCGTCCTCGTCTCCCTCCTCCACCACGCCTCCGGCGGCTTCTACTGCTACTCGCGCTACACCTGGACCGGCGAGACGGGCTACCTGCTCGGCTGCCTCGGGAGCTCCGCGCTGGCCGTCTTCGGGCTCTACTGCGTCATGTTCGCCGGCGACGCCGCCATGATCAGCAAGCACCACCGCTTCGACCAGAGCACGAGCGGCTTCCCCTTCAAGAACGCCGAGTCGTACCGGGCCAAGAAGAAGGCTCTGTAAGGGGTAGCCGGGGGGCCTATATGCCCGAGGTTGGGGCCATCTTTTATGCATATTGTACTTGTATCATTACAGAAAGCTCGAGAAACGTAGATATAAACATGATGAATAATGACGTGGAATGACCTCGTCCCGTGCGCGTGCTTCCTGTCCCTTTAATAATCCCACAGAACAAACGCCGAAACTCCAATACCTATCTGAGGATGGAGACTCGTACCCAACAAGCAATGCATCTGCGCCTAGCACGGATCGAGGAACGCTGCATTGAAGCTTTACTGTTACACCTGCGCATCATGCACTAGCCTCCTCGACAACTTTGGAACCGTTGGCTAAAGGCTCCTTCTTGTCATCCTCGTCTTCCTCGACCCCGTTGGCCTGGGTGCCCTCTCGCGACTCGGAGACTTTGGGTAGTTGGACGTCGGCAAGCCCGGTCAGAATGGCCTGCCGCCGCTCGTTCCAGTCGACTTCGCTTTTGATGACCTGCGACAGGAGCACCTCCTTTTCAAGCCATTCCTTGTAGTAGATATTCTCCCACTCCTTGCACTCCTTCTTCAATGCTTCGCTGACGTCCTCGGCCCACTTGCCCTCCCAGTAGCACTTGCGGTACAGCTTGTCGACGGGATAGGCGAGCTCATCCGCGTCGAACAGCTCCTCCGGGAGAACGGTGAAGTACTCAGGATTTGCCTCGTCGCCGTGGCCGTTTTCGTCGTCGTCCTGGGCCCCGTGCGACTGAGGAGTCTTGATGATGATCTTGAGACGGCCAGTCTTGCCCGTCGGCCCAGCTTGCATAGATTTGGGCACCGGGTCAGACGGCCGCAGGGCTTCCGTCTCGTGGACCGTCCGCATATGTTTGGCCAGTGCGTCGGATCGTGTGAAGGATCGATCACATTCTAGCCTAGGTTAGCTTCTTTGTTGCGTTCTAGTAGCAGATAGGAATGCTACTTACCAGGCAAGTAGCAATAGAACGGCTTCTCCCTGGTGTGACTTCGCATGTGCGCCTTGAGCGCATAACCACTCGCATGAGGAAGCCCCTTACGGTTGCAGCTCCTCCACTCGCACGTGTACTTCTTCTGCCGGTTCTCAATGTGCGAGTTGTGAATGTGTTCGACTAGCTTGTCCATGTTGCCCTGGTCGCCGGCCGGGCAGCCGTCCCAGTCGCAGACGGTGACCTGGTCCTGGAAGTCATCGTCATCTAACCGCGCATTGACGGGCGAGCTAGGAATGTCGCCGGAGGTATCTGAAGAGACATCGGACAGGCCCTCGATGGTGTCGGGCTCTGGGACCGTCTCAGGCTCGGCATCCTGGACAACGGCAGAAGACGTCGTCGAGCCGGCATCGAGTCTTTGGCGTTTCGACGGGCGGCGCGCGGGCTCATCGTAGTCCTGCACATCCTCCTCGTAGCCCTCTTCCGAGTCTACTGAAGAGAGCGGCGAGTCTGGGGGGGAGTAATCGGCTGGCATCGTGGCGCGTCGGAGCGAACTCGCGCGTCGACCGGCGGTAAATTGGAACAGACTGTGAATGAATGAATAATGCTGAAGTTTTGGTTGAGGAGCTTTCGAATCAATGTAACGCGCAGTAACTCAAGGCGATGACGCCGCAATGTCGGCACGGGAAACCTCTTCGGTGAATGGAACCGGAGGTAGGATGACCACCTGGCTAAGAAAAACGTGCTTCGAGACACACGGTGAGAGCTTCGCATCCAGCCATCACGGGCACAGTGCGATCTCGATAGGGATGCACGACTTGGTGCACTACGTAAGGTACTAGTGCTGTGTGCTCCGCAGCGACCAATACCTTCCAATGCGCACTGTACACAACTGCTACCTGGGGGAAAGTAGCCACTTCTCTCTTTCCATGCTGCCTCATTCGAAATATTTGCCTTCATGCCGCACCCAGCAAAATAATTTCTTCATCATCCTGCCAACTAATTCAAACTGAAAGTGGAATTCCACAAAACGCACATTTTCCCGCGATTTGAATTGTTCAATTGCGAATGACTACATCAATATGTAACCCGGGCAAGAGAATATGCATTCTACCACGATGAGGACTTCCAGGCGATGTATACTGCCACATTGTATTTCAATCGCATCATATACAGTGCCTAACCAACTCCAAGCATGAAAAATAAAAGAAAGATTTTCAACTTTTAGGATCATTCACCAACACTAGGCATGCGGCAACATCACGCCTCCCCATTGACGCCGAGCACTTCGCGTCGTTGCTTGACGGCAGCAGCTAGCCTATCAAGCACGGTCACAGTATCCTCCCAGTGGATGCAGGCATCGGTAATGCTGACGCCGTACTGAAGCCCGGATTTGCCCTCAGCAGGCACCTTCTGGCTGCCTGTATAGTTGTTAGTGGAACTGCCACGGGCACAACGCGTGGGGTCAAGGTCAGACTTACCCTCGTTGATATTGCTCTCAATCATCACTCCCATGATGGCGGTCTCACCCTTGGAGATTTGTTCAGCCAATACCTCGGCCACCTTGGGCTGGTTCTTGTGGTTTTTATTCGAGTTGCCGTGGCTGCAGTCCACCATGAGCCTCTGGCGGACGCCCTTCTTAGCAAGAGCCTCCTTCGCTTCGGCAATGCTCTGGGCATCGTAGTTGGTACCCTTCGTACCGCCCCGGAGGATGACGAAGCAGTCCTCGTTGCCGTTCGTGCCGACAATGGCGACAATGCCGGGCTTGGTGACGGACAGGAAGTGGTGGGCGTGCTTGACGGCGCCAATGGCGTCAATGGCAACGCCCAGGGAGCCATCGGTGCCGTTCTTGAAACCGACGGGGAAACTCAGGCCACTGGCGAGCTCGCGATGCAGCTGGCTCTCGGTGGTGCGTGCACCAATGGCGCCGGCTGACAGCAGATCGGCGAGGAACTGGGGAGAAATGGTGTCAAGCATCTCGCTAGCAATGGGCATGCCCTTGGCCGTCAAGTCAACAAAGAGCTGACGGGCAAGACGAAGGCCCTTGTTGATCTTGAAGCTGCCATCGATATCGGGATCGTTTATCAGGCCCTTCCAGCCAACGGTGGTACGGGGCTTCTCGAGGTAGGAGCGCATGACAATGAGGAGCTCATCCTTGTGCTTCTTCTTCGCCTCGAGGAGGAGGTCGCAGTAGGCAAGGGCGGCTTCGGGGTCATGGATGGAGCAAGGCCCGATGATGACGAGCAGGCGGTGTTTCTTGTCGGTGCCTTGTACGACGGAGACGACCTCCTCGCGGCCCTCAATGACTGTCTTCTTGGACTCGGGGGTTTGGGGAATCTCGTGCTGCAGCAGATCCGGTGGCGTAAGAGGATTGTAGCCGCGGACTAGATGCTGTCAGCATCCATGACAAAGAAGCCAAAGCGGCAATGGGATTGCAAAGAGGATAGGGTGAGGCGCGATGGTGTAAGTAAAGTCGGTGTGGAAAGGGTGGCATACTTCTCCAGTCCTCAGATTCAGCCTGGTTGCCGACGTTCTTGTTCTCGATGAAGAACTGATGAGTCTAAGCGTCAGCCTTGGTTCAATGCATGGCAGGGGCACGGAAACAAAACAAAAGAATCATTTGCGATCTTAAAACCATGATCATGACATGGTGAAGCAGAAGAATGGCAAACCACCATTGTGATGACACAACCAGGACGAGTGGCGGGGAGGGGTCTTCCAACTTACAGACATTGCGACGATGGAGGGGCACACAAAAGAATTTATGAGATGGGATGGGTATCAAACAGGTAAATAGCAAGGGGAAAGGATGAGTGGAAGGAAGACGACGCAGCGCAGATGAACTCTCTTTCTCCTCGAACAGGCTTGAAGCTGAGAAGAAAAGAGGGAGCCGAATATTTATTGCTGTGAGTCAATGCGAAGAGAAGCGTCAACGCCGCAACAGCAGAGGCGACTGGGGAAAAAAGAGCTCCGATATGCGGTCGATCAGGCCAGCTTCTGACTACTCTAGGTAGGTAGGTACCGGCCCCAAGCTTCATGGCTGCGACGGTACCTCGACGATTAGGGTGCTGCTGCTGCTGCTACTTGCTGCACTGGCACCGGGGCGGGGCCCGCTAATGCGATGCGCTCTGGAGGACCCTTGAACCTGGGCCCCGCCCCTGAGGTACCCAGCTTTGCTCTGCAGCGCCCGCCGCGACCAAGGTACCTCCGTGTGGGTACGCCGGACGCCGGTCGCACGCCCACTTGTTCACGTTCCAGGCTGGCTGGCTTCCCAATGGTCTGAGGACTGCTGAAATGGGCCCTCAGTTATTGGCTGCTTGCCGTCGTGGCTGTAGGCGTGCTGGATACCTGCCTTTATTTTCTGCCAATGGGCCCTCCCCGGCCCGAAAGAAGAAAAACTGCAGACGTAGTACCTCACTGAAGGTACCGTATGTCCGTCTCCAATTGATATTCGGGAGGATGGTTACCATGCCCTTGGCCCACACCTGTTACTTCTGGTGTATAATATGTCGTATTACGACCTGTGAATAGACCACTCCGATATCAATCTTCTTCAAAAAACATGTGAGCCCGGCAGGATTCAAAGGACACTAGCGCAGGCTCTGCATCCTGGCCTTCTCTGGGGCCCTTCTGTACTATTGTGCGTTTTGTCCCGCACCCGCCGGCCAAGTCCCGGTCGAAATTACCAGCGTCATACCGTTTCGTCACCGGCCCGCTCCGAACGACAATCGGACCGTCCATCTAATGCCTCGACTTGGCACGGCGTAGCACACGAAGCCAAGTCCAAACCAAACATGATATGCCAGACGGAAGCGGCTGTTGCGATAATCAGTCTTTATAAACCGGTAACAATCAAACCATTGCAGCCCCTTCTAGCATATATATTCTCGCCAGCGTAATTAAAAAAAGAAAAGAGGACGGCCATTTTAGCCCATCCCACACAGCAAAGTGTCACCCGAGAAACTCTCCTTGGACAAGCATTTCCCACGGTTGACCCTGCTCCCCGCTCTTCTCCATCAGTGCCCTCGCGCGTTGGACCTGCGAAGGTGCATCAGCATCGACGTTTTGCCCGGATCAATTCTTCAAGCCTTGTTCCGCGCTCGGCCGTTCAAACTCACCTGCGCCATCCCGCCCTTCTCCATACTCCTCAAGCGTGAGAGAACCAGGTCTCGCTGCGACATGTCCGTCGCCTCGCATCCGGCAATAAACAAGGGGTAAAGGACCTTGCTCTCGCCCGCTCCGCCAGCGCGGATCTGCTGCAGGCATGCCAGCAGCTCACCCACTACGTGTCTCACGATGTCGTGGCTTGAGGGCTTCCCGAGAGCCCGCCGGTGCAGATGGACCAGACCGGCCCAGTGAAAAGCTCTGTTCGTAAAGTCAATCTCGGCGGCATCATGGCTAGAGACAAGACTGTTCTGTAGGTGACGGCAGGGCTTCGCTGGTTGCTCGAGGCTGCTCAACAGTGCTTTTTCAAGCTTGCTCGCCTTTTCTACTGTTTCCGCGTCTGCAACCCAATCTGGCCAAATTTGGCCGCATGGTCCCATCCGTGATGCATCGCTATGGCGTCCCAACTCCGCCACCTGTGACAGCAAATACGCCGCTCCTTTGGTGAACCCCATGACACAAGACAGCTGGCTGAGGTCCATGTCGACGACCGATGATTGCAGCCACGCCAGAGAAGGCATAGCATCTTGCGGTCCCATGCTTAAACCGGCAAACACGTCCAAATACGCCAGCCAGCTCCACAGGAACGCAATGGTTCGATCGTTTGCAATCGCAGATCCTGTCTTGGACAGTTCTTCCAGCCGTTGGGTCATCATGTTACGGCTCAAACCGAGATGATGTTTCCAGGGGATAGATGAGCCGAACGTACCGGGTGACGAGATCTCCAAGGAGGTGAGCATGATTGCAGTGGCCATGTCGGCAATGCTTGCCGGCTGCTGCGGCTCATTGAGCGCTGCTCTGAGCGCTGGGAAAATGTCCTCCACCCACTCCGCCATTCTCATCGATGGTTCCATAATGCCCATCAACCGTGCCCGGTGCGATGCTAAGCTGGTCAGCTTATAAGATTCTCTGTGTCGTGGTTCACCATCCCTACCTGAATAGGCCAGCACCAGACTAAGAAGATGGTCACTCCCTACGGCAAGTTGAGGGAGGATCGTGCGAAATGGATTGGAGTCTGGGTCATGGTAGGGAACAAGAGCTTCTCTCGTTATCAGCTTCCTGTGGTAAGGCTTAAATGAGTGATCAAACAGGTTCCGCCTACCTTTAGCAGTATGCTCCAAGAAGTGATGCTACCAAGAATCAGTATTTCAAATTGTCATCGCTGAAGAGTCCTTGTTGGCGATGCTCACAAAATACTGCTCGAGTGATTAGTTGCTGAAGAGACAATAGTGATATGGAACTCACCAGCAGATTCATTGGGTTGCTTTGGAGCCTTGCCGTGGTTTCGGTTAGTTGCTCTGACTTTTGGAAAGGGTCTGGAACGTCTGCTCACTTCTCAGGAAGCGGCTCGAGTTCCCACGGGATAAGAATGGGGGCCGCGCCGAAATTATCTCCAGCGTTTCGAGCGTAAGCATGGGCGGCTCCTATGTCACCTACAAGTCCTGTGATTGACAGCGTCTCTAAGGTTTCTACAGGTCCCGGAGCAAGGTCACTTGGCCCGGCAAAGACTGGTGAGATAGCATTGGCATCGTCATTCTTGACTATGTCATCATCTGGCTTCCAAAGGTCATAACCATAGAACCTCCCAGCCTCCCAGTACGCAGGTCCCAAGCTGAACTGATGCTCGGCATGATACTGTGAATCCCAACCATGTTCAGGAGGGGCCGAAAGTGGTGAGAACTCCGAGTAATCACTACTTACCGTGCACCCAGGGCCCGAAAACTGATCAACGATACGACCTCGTTGATGGGATTGGGAAGCAAAATCATCACTGTAGGAAGAGAAGGTGCTCGGCGTTAGCGGCTCGCTTGCTATCAGCGAGTTGACAAACATGTGCGGGATCCAGGGACTGGCATTGGGGCCAGACTTGGGCGACGACCAAGACATAGGGGTGGCAGGGCCATCGTCCACGCATGAAATAACCGACGCGGCTCTCCTGTGTCTTCTCCGTGACAGTCTTTGGCCAAAATAGGTGGATTGCAGAGGCAGGTCATGGCTGATGGTCATAGCTCGTTGGCCTGGCGGTCGTGTGGTTGATGTGACTCTGTTTCCTTCTTGCTGAGCCGTACTGCAGTGAGGCATGCCTCCTTCGGTATTGTGAAGGTTCTGAGTACTGTTGATTGCGCCAAGATCGAATACATCGTTACCAATAGAGGCAGTGTGCTTTGTGAAGCAAGGGGCGCCTGCGTCATTGTCGAATGGCTCGCCAGCAGAAGGATGGCTTGGGGCAAGCTCACTAAGCGGAAGCAAGGGTTCATTCTCCAACTGAAGCCGGTCACCTCCGTCAGCCTGGCGAATTAGTTTTGGCTTGTTTGGGCAGGCAACGATAGGATGCTTGGCCTTGCGGCTCTCCCAATTGAGCCGGATACTGTAGTCACAAGTATCTCCATTTTTTAGGCAGCTGTGAGTTACATTATTAGCAAACATCTTTCCCTACAATAGGAATGCTCAACATTATCTTTCTGCTTAGCGATTGGGCAAGACAATGTAGCAGAGCCTGGAGGGTTCGTGTTGCTGGTCTCAACTCAACTTGTAACAGGATGGATGCTCCTCTCCACATTTCACCTTGCGACCTTTGCACGGCCTAAATTACTTTCAGCTGATATTCATCTTGAGGATGGATTCTCCTAGACAATGGCAGAAGCACGCTACGAGAAAATCGTACCAGCATCCATTGCGGCTCCGACGCTTCGGCTCTGAGGTACCGTTCTGTTTGGGGCGTGGCATTCCGAGATCTGTCCAACCATCCCTACGCAACAGCTTCGGATGGTTCCGGAATCACAAGGTACGGGATTGGCACTGAGTAGGGCGAGGCAAAGAGATGTGCAAGTAGAAGGCATGCTAAGCAATCGGTGATGCACGAAGGAACGGTAACTTGAAGTCACCCTTGGCAAGGCCCGGCCCGTGCCGATCTTAGACAACCAGGAAGGGACGAAGCTTCGCCTAGGCCGGGTAGGTAGTTGTGTGAGTCGGAACGGTAAAGACAAGAAAATCACCGACCATGTGAGTGGGACTGTACGATTGATATAGCTGAGCCTGCAGTAGTCACGAGTGCGGTGATCCCGGTAGATGGACGGTTGCGGAGAGCGTAATGTACGACAAGCAGACCTTCCATAAGCCTCCAGGTCAGCTTAAGACCCTCCGACGCACAGGTTCGTTGGTCGGACAAGGCTTGTTGCATCCGGCCCTCGGCCGCGCCTTGGGCTGGCAGCATTGGGTTGGCTGGGCCCAAAGGAAGATTTTTGGAAGCGTGGGGGTCGCGTCCGTGCCGGGGGCAAGGGCCTCGTCTTTCAAGGCATGTTTCCAAGGTGATGGTAATTGCTTTCTCCAATCTGCTCCTGCCGGACTTTTCTTTACATGATGTCAATGTTGAGGATTTTAATATCCTCTTCGGGCTTCTCCTTGTGCGTACGCGCACCCTCAATCTTGTGGATGACGTCCAAGCCTTGGGTGGCGCGTCCGAAGATTGTATGCTTTCCATCAAGCCACGGCTGCAGGGATGTGTCAATTGATGTCAGCGGGGGACAAATCGGCGATGCGGAGTGTGGATTGAGGTGCGTGACCACTTACCGTCTTCTCCGTGGTGATGAAGAACTGGCTACCATTGGTATTGGGACCTGCATTGGCCATACTCACTGTGTACGGCTTGTCGTGTTTCAGGCTGCTGAACTCGTCCTCGAATTCCCGACCCCAGATACTTTCACCGCCAGTCCCGTCACCGAGGGGATCACCCCCCTGGATCATGAACTTGCGAATGACTCGATGGAATATTGTGTTGTTGTAGTAGCCGCGCTTTGAGTGGGTAACGAAATTCTCGACAGCCTTCGGTGCCGCATCGGGAAAGAGGCGAATGTAGATATCTCCATAATTGGTATGGAGCACTGCCGAGGTCCCAGTCTCGGTGGCCTTAGCTTGCGATTCCTTCTTGTGCCCCAGTACCGTCGGTCTCTCGTTCTGGATGTCGCGCGTCGATTTGGAAATGTCCTCGTCGTTTGTGAACATGTAGAAACGAACCTTACCCACACCGGTAGCGACAAGGATTGGATCTCTAGCCTCGGACTCTTGCAGAAGGGGGTTGCTTGAGGCACCCATTTCCACAGTGGTAATGCCCTTCTTCTGCGGTTGGCCCTGGTAGATGGCCAGATTGACTGCGCGGAAATTTTCATCCCTGCCGTACACTTTGACCACCTGGTTGGTGTATGTGTTGAGAACTTTAATGCCGAGCATTGAGCCGTAGATGATGAAGTTGCTTGATTCGTCGAATATGACATTGGACGTGTTCTTGAGGGCTTGCTGAGACTCAATCTCCCTTTCCTGAGCCAATCTTCGACCAAACTCTACATTGTCGAGTTTGTGCGAGGCTGTTCCAGCTTGCTGCATCTCCTCTATCACCCGGAGCGACTCATCATAGGTTCGGTGCAGCTTGGCCGATGCAAAATCGAAGATCCGAATTTGGCGGTCAGGTAACGAGAAGGCGGCCAATTGCTTGCCGTTGGGGGATATGGTGAGGCTGGAAGGTACCGACTTCGCTTTCTTGAAGTCGAAGAGGTTTGTCGAACTCTTGTACGCAAATACATTGCTGGGTTTTTCGTAATTGCCACCGGGCTCCCAATATTCCACCATCCCGTTCTGATCAGCAGAAACCACACAATGGAACGCTTCATTGTATGCCATGAGGTGCACAGGGCTTCGGTGCAAGCCTTTGATTGTGTGAATAGACTCTTCTTTTTCTCCCCTGCCGTCGAAGATGTGAATCAAGCGTTTGCTATCTTCGGAAACGGCGAGCAGGGGAAGGGACGCCCCCCTCTTGTGTATCCAGCACACGCATTTCGGGGTAAAACTCAGATTGATCATCGCGAGGAGGTCGAAGGTTATCACGTCGAATATCTTGATGGTGTCATCAATGCCGGCGGTGGCGAAGCTACGTCCATCTTTGCTCACAGAAACGGACGTGATCTCGCCGCTGTGAGCTTTGAACTCCTTGACGAACTCGATTCCCTGGCCGATCTTCTTCCAGAATTTGACCACACCATCCACAGAGGAAGTGATGAGAAAGTCCGTCAGCGGGGTCCAGGTCGCGAAGAGCAGCTGGTCCTTGTGCATCAGCGACCTGGAGTATCGCGGCGACTTGGGCAAGGCAGCGACGTATAGTTTCTCGTGCGGCAGGACGCGGCGCTTCTTCTTGGGAGCTTCGGACGGCAACTGCGGGCCCATGTCATCGTCGGAAGAGGAGTCTGCATCCGTGTCAGCGGCGTGCTGTAGAGTGATGGATCTCGGCGCAAACGTACCAGAGCCATCCTGTTCCGCGAATTGAGAATGGCTGCGCTTCTGCGAGCGAACGTCGTCCTCGCTGGCTGGTTCTGCCATTCTGATTATGCTGACTTTCGGGTGCTACCCGTCCTCTTGTATAGTTAGTAGTCAGGGATGAGGCAACCTCGCGTTTTGCTGAGAAGTCCGGTTGCGATGCCGAATGGTATGGACAAATCGGGTCCGTAGTATGTTTTCTCCTGCCTTTGGCTGGGTGGGTAGTAGCTGCTGCGAAAGCACGCTCCAGCCACAGCCCTGCGCCTCGTGTCTTCCATTCAAGGTACGGTATTTAGCGTACCTTAGGCCTCCCCCCCGCGGATCAGGAACATTAGGTAGTGTAGTATTAGTGAGACGATTGAACACCCAACGTACAGAGAGAGTCACGTCATAATACGATTGGCGAATCGCCTACCTGTACCTCGTAGCGCCAGTTGATGTAAGGACTCGGGAGTTTTCGCACTCAGAGAGGTACCCGTGGTGGCCGAATACTTCTCCATCACATGCTTCAGATATCCTAACTTGCATTGTCAATTGAATAAGTCAACTATGCGCTGTGAAGCCCTTCTGAGTCAAGTGCCTCGGTCGTAAACGTGACATTTGGACTCCGAAAGAGATGCATCCGGTCCTGGTCAAACCAGCCAGCAGTTCGTGGTTACTCGACGTCGCGTGACTGACATGAATCTTGCTGTCCGCGGGCAGAGAGTGGGGATTCGCGGATGCTTCACTTGCCCCGTCTCTCCGGGTCCTGGTGGAGTGGTGACGTCCGAGAACACCACAACGGGAAACTAGTATGAATGTTTGAAGTTTAGTAATATGACCAGACTGCGCGCGGCTTCTTGTTCTTGATGTTTCAAAACCTCATTCTTTTACTTGAAATTTCACCACATTGACCCTTACTAACACTCGGAGAAGCGACTTCATCGCAGACTCGTGAGACTCTCTCTCTCTTTCTCTCTCTCTCTTGCCTTTCACATTCTTCTTTTACAAGGAAACAAGCGCATTGCCATCCAGACCACACCACCATGGCCAAGCATCGCCTCCAAAGGCTCACGTCGCCTTCGCCGGGAGGCTCGCTGTTGCTCCACGCGCTCGGCCTGGCTTCATTCGCTTACAGCTTCTACTACCTCACAATCTGGGAGACGCCCATGTCCAAGGCGTACGGCTGGCACTTCCAGTTCCTGACCATCATCGGCCTCGCAGTCTCCTTCCTGGCCTTTGTCTTTGGCATTGTAGCCGACCTTACCGGCAGCCAGGTATTGTTCAGGGCCAAGAATGCCGTGGCCGTTGTGGCGACGCCGCTCGAGGTGGTCATCTCGATCCTGTACTGGGGCATTCGGTTCATCGACCAGAGACTCCTTTTCCCGCCCAAGTTTGCGTTGCCTCTGGGTCCGGACGTGGGCTTTCACTTGGCTCCGGCTGTGCTCTTGACGCTGGACCTCATCCTGTTCAGCCCGCCGTGGACGATTCCAGCGTATGGCGCAATGACTTTGAGTACTGGCCTGGCGTTCCTCTACTGGTACTGGGTTGAGTTGTGCTTTAGCAAGAACGGCTGGTAAGTCTCTGTTCTGTTGATTTCGATGGTCATTCTCTTACACTATCCAGGTACCCCTATCCTATTTTCGAAATCTTCTCATTTCCCCAGCGGGTGGCTCTGTTTGTCTTTTCGGCGTTTTTGGTGACCGTCTCTTCGAGCGGCCTTAAATGGGTGTATGGATGGGTCAATGGTTACGATTATGCTCGCAGGGAAGCCCACAAGCCTCTCAAGAAGGTGCAATGAGCGCGATCTGTGCCTCTCCGTCGGTTTGCCACAGATTGTCCTGCACGGGATCGCCTACCTTGCCTCGTAGAGCTTGCGTCCGATCTCAGAGACAGCGGTTTACATAGACTTATGAATAGGTAGGTAGTTTGCATGTTTGCAAAAGCATAATGTGCAGATTTGCACATTGTCCACTGTGTGAGAATCGGTGTTTCACAGATGCTTCCACGGCCCTCGAAATTGAAATTGAGATCAAATGATTTATAATTCCAGCTCAATCGGGGTAAAATATTCTAGTCCCTATTACTGTTTTCCAATCTCCTCGACTGACGAATGCACAATGTCCCCGCCAATGTTGTCTTCGGCAAGGACAGTTAGTGTTACCTTTTGGTGGTTTTCCTAGCTGTAAAGAGGGACTTTGTTAGGCTTCGTTAAGTGGGCGTGCACAGGGCTTTGACGACCCGAGGCCGAGGTACCCGTTCGTATGGCGGGGTTATTGTTCCCTCTCTCACCACCATACAATACCACTCCCACGCAGTCCGTCTTTGTATGATAATTCTTTGCCCTTGTTCTTATATAACAAGGTGAATTTATTGCCCTCCCGCAAAGCATCGTGAAACCGCCACAGTAAAATCATGGATATTGAGGACATCCTCCGCCAAGTCGACCCCAGCTCGCACGGCATTGCGCCAGCGACACGCGACTTGCAGGCTTTGACGCGTCTTTGGGTTGCGGAGAGATCCGCTCCCGAACTTCTGGAGTAAGTAGTCGGGAGGCGGGTCGGAAGGTCTGATCCTAATTCAAGACTTAGTTGGCCGTCGGGAGGCCTTTTCGAGCGAGTCAACGCCAACATCAAATCTCAGATCGAAAAGATTGAGGACATGACTGGCGACATGGACCCCAAGACCAATTTTGCCCTCATCGTCATCCAGACGGAGCTTGAGCGCTACAAGTTTCTCGTGAGAAGCTACTTGAGGGCTCGCATGTTCAAGGTAGGCTTCGTTGGCTAATCTGAATTGCCCACCGAGTTCGCTAATGCACAGTTGTCCAGATCGACAAGCACACGCTGCACTACCTGTCAACCCAGGAGTTGAGGGACAGATTATCACCAACTGAGCTTGCCTACGCCACGAGACACCAGGCCCTGCTGCACAACCACTACCTGTCTTCGTTCCTGGGCTCGTTCCCGCAGCAGCTGCAGAATTTAAACGATACTGCTGGCAACATTAGCATGATTGACAGCCCGGAACTGGACACGGCTGTTTTCATCCGCATGCTTTGCGACAAGGATGTACATGGCAACGGGACTGACGCAGATGTTACGCTTCCGGCGGCGCATGGAGATATCCTTATTCTTCGATGGTCAAGCGCCAAAGCACTTCTTGATGCTGGAGAAGCCGAACTGGTGTGAAAGTGTGCCAGCTTCGACCCCTTTTACTGGTGGCGGCAAACAAGCGCCTTCAGAGGAAACGAGCACAAGCAACTTCCGTCGTGACAGCAACGGCAGTGCAAATCATACGAGCGAACGGTCTCCCCAGGGAAACCCCGTAACCATTTGATCACTGGATACACACGCGCCATACAGCGTTCCAGCACAGTTCGATTGCACCGAATGACGCTGCTCGGCGGAGCCTGACCAGTATATCCCATCTAAGCACAGACTTGCGAACCGCGCTTTCACAACTTGCCAACATAGCAAGTGAAGTCTAGGATCTAGGGCGTGTGTGAAACTCGCAAGAATGCTCTGCGGCTTTGACTCGTGGCGGACTGGGGACTCCGTTATATCCAAGTCAAGGGAAACCTGGCCGAGGGAAAATGAGAAGAACTTCGCGCCTCTAGCGCATACGCCAGCTCAAACATGACATTGTGCAGATGTCATCACGAACTCTCATATTCACAACCTCGAATCCCACCACTACCACAGACCTCACAGATACAGAGGAGAAAGCGGGGCCCCAGACTGTTGTTAGTCCCAGCCATTTTTTATGTCTCTACACCAATATTGACCTGTGTACAATTGGATAGGGTCATGGTAATCACTGATGTGCAAAATTTTGAAGGGAAACCCCCAATCTCGGGGTTTATGGATAGTCTGATGCTCAGAAGACGGCGGAGCACATGCATGTTGATCTCGGAAAGATAGAGTCGTGCCAGGTTTGAAAGATCCTCATATGCCCTCGAAAGATGCTGCCGAGTGATTTGAACCACAAAGTTGGCATTTCACTACTGGCTCCAGACGAGCATGATAGGATCAAGAATAACACTGACAGGCTTCAGCCCGAACAGGGCATGATGCTAGTATATAAGGCTTCTATGAACTCTACTTCCCATGATGGGAATGATATTGGTATTCGCGAAAAAATGCAATTCATGAATGTTTCCCCAACGCCTTTTTCGAACCCATATGTTCGACCCAATGCAGTTTATGCAGCCTTTGCAAACGTTGAAATACGCAAGTAACGATGGCGATGATGATCATGTAAGAGCAAATGGTATCTCGATACGAGGATGGCATGTACCTCGAGATCCTGGACGATATGCGGTCCTCAAGCTTGAGACCACTCTAGCCTCATGGCCAACCTCAAGGCTTCGGGGTACGCAGATGTGAGGGGATGACGGCATTCATCAAACCCATCTCAACTAGGTACTCTCCATGAAGACCAATGTAGCCTGCGGTAGGGGAAGAGAACTGGCGACGGTGACGAAAGGATGGTCGAGGATTAGACCAGCGGCGCTGGGAGATGTTTTCCAAACCTCCCATTGCTAACCCCTTTTCAGAGCAGCTGTTGATGTGAAATGATTCGGGCCGTGTCCGAAGAATGAGTGCGGAAGATCTTGAGCGTTCGGTTATGACACTCGCGGAAGGGCGTGCAGCATCCTGGTCTATCGAGAAATAATCTGTTGTTGTCGGCCCAGGTGCATCTACTTCTTTTTCGCGTAGCGAAGCGAGACTATCTAGCTCCAATGCCGTTGGTGAAAAAGAGCATGTCTCAACAAGCCCAGTACTTGGCAATACCGTCGGACCAGATGCGGTTTCACAGGCAGTAGCTGTGTCTGGCATTAAGGGCCCTGGCATGGCTTTTGGAGAGACATCGGTCTCGACTGCAGGTTGCAGATGCAGTGGATTCACAGCCAAAGTCGGGCTCGTTAGACACACATCGACGTTTTCAGACGATGGTGTCGCTGCATGATCGATTGGCTGGTCATGCTTAGGAATATTCGGCGTTTCCTGATCTGGCTCCGCACTCCGTGGTGACTGATGTAATGGGGGTACAACAGCTGACTTGGCCGGGACGGATTCGTTATTCAGGAGAAAAGCATGGTTAGCATCATCGTGAGAGATCGCCACGGAAAGGCTGGAAGGAGATTTCGATGAGGCCAGGTGGTTTTGGAAAGGAGGTCTTTCGTATACTGCATCTTCCTCGTCATTCGGCAAGCCCAAATCTTGTGTGGATATGGGGGTATCTGCCAGCTCATCGTCTATCAAACGGATGCCGAACGTAGGTGGCTCACGGGAGGTGACCCGGGTCGACTCTGGAGTAATCAGTACGCTGTCATGTGGGCTGATGCTATCAGTGTCCACCAGACTCGGGGTTGACGAATCGTCTGTAAGATACGCATCGTCTGAAGGAACCGCTGCCATGTAGCCCTCAGGTCGCATGGAGTCATTCAAGGCGGATGTCCTGCTCCTGGTCGCTGACAAAGAGACTTGTCTTAGGTTGGACTCGCCCCTTCGTTTGGAGAGCGATTGCCTGGTAGGCGTAACAGGTGGCTCCTCCGGCAGCATTGGGCCGGAAGTGCTGGGGCGTTCATCGCCTGAAGCCGTCCTAGCATCGTAAATTCTCATATTTTGAAGCAAGTCGGTGCACTCTATTGAGCAAGTATCTTTGCAGATCATGACAATATCCGCGCGTACTCGATCCTTCAGTGTGGTCATGACATTGTCGATCGTCAGCGAGTGCCTATCAGGATTGAACTCGGAGCCCTCCTGGACATCTTGCACAACGGTGTCTAGAACGAGATGTCCTCGTTTGTGGGCGGTCAAGACCAAAGATACACCGGTCCCTTGAATGACATGGCGAACGCCTGCCTCCACACGAGCCAACAATGCCTTCGTTGTTCTACGGTCATGCGTGACCGAGGCGTCGAGGGAGATGGATAGGGGACTAGGTAGGAGATTATCCTGAATCTTGAGCTTGCGTAGGTTGAACGTCAAGTCATCTACTCCAACCAGACCGCGATCGGCTTGATCACGAACAACTTCCAGCTGCTCCTTCAGGTGGTCTACGAAATCGTCGAAACTCGGAGATTCGTCCTGGCTGAAGATGATCCTACAGCTCTGGAGACGGTGCGAAAAGTGAGTGTAGTCCGGTCCAAGGTTATTCCTGATCTTGACAAGTGCATCAAATGCGCCATCCACGACATGGTCACATCCGCCGGTACCTTCGAGACCGTCACAGGACTGGTGGAGCTCCTCAAATTGGTTTCGGCGCTGTTCAAATGCGCGATCCAGCAACTTGGACGCCCTTGACAATACGTCCTCCCCGAGAAGGAGGGTCAGCGGGCTGCTTTGCAGACTTTCTAACCTGAAAGAAGTATTTTTCTGAAGGCTTGGCCCCCGACCTCGCAGAAACAACTCGATGAAGTAGCCCGGGTGGCGGCTGTCAGCGTCCTGAGGGATGCAAGACGCGGGCTGGGGCAGGCCGAAGCACGGACGGCTAGTTTCCGGACGCACGGCTGCTGAGCCGGCCTCTGCACAGCGGAAGCCAGGGTCATGGCGGGACAGGAATAAAGAGATTGAGAGGCGGGCGTCTGCTAGAATGTCGTCGGCCAGGTCTGGGGTGAGTGGTTCATGCTGATAAGAGGTATATGTCTCCTCGGCCCAGCGCAGGCCGTGCCGGTCAATGCAGAAAGTCATTTGGAAACGCACTGGTCTGGCGGCGGCGGACTGGGGTGTGGCCTGCAGCGGGTCCATCGCGGTGCAGTCTCGACGCGTGATAAGCTCGGCGGAGCAATGCTGCAGCCGGCGCAGCAAGGCTTGACAGACCTGGTCGGACGGCCCAAAACTCGGTGAGGATTGGAACTCGGCATGGTGCTCCGTGTTCAACGGGCTGCTGAACCTGAGGTAGAGACGAATGCGCAGACCAGTAGCAGGAGCGGATGATGGGCTGTGCGACGTCGAGGGTCGGCCAAGCGAGCCGCCGGCCTTGGTCTTCTTCCGTCCGACAAGAGGGAAGCTTCTCCGTGTGCCGAGGAAGCCATAATGAGATGCCGGGTCCGCGGTATGAGGCCGTGGCGGCTGTTCCCCTGCCATTTTGATTTTTGAAGAGAAGAGGTGTGTAGGTGTGTGGGTGCGTGTGTCTGAGTCCTCGCAGGAGGCCACGATGGGGAGGGTTACATGTCCAGCGGGGCCAGTGAGGAAATCTCGCAGTGACGAGGTGAGACAGTCGAGAAGAAAAAGAAGAGGAGGATGAGGAGAAGAAGAGGCACGAGAGAATAGTCTAACACGGCAATCACGAGAAAGGAACAGGGAACAGCGCGGCGCGCATGACGGGGCGGGTCGCAGCAGGGTGGAGGAAGAACCCTCTTTGTGGAGCGATGGTGGTTCGTCCAACGTGAGAGGCAGAGAGGTCGGAGTCGGCTGGGCTGGGCTGGGCTGGGGAGCTGGGCACAGTCATGCCACAGGCGGCCTGCCAAGTCACGCATCCCCATCGACCGAAACCGACGCTGCCTGTCCGCATTGGCTGACGTTGCTGGAGACACGGGCGGCTGCCGGGTGGCCCAATGAAGCCTGGCCGTGTCTCAGCGTGATTCCCAAAATGGGAAAGATTTGTAGGTATTGCATGTTTGTGTTTTTAATGCCCAGCTGATATAAGGTAAGGTAAGGTAAGGCAGTCTGTGGCTAGGTAATGTATACCTGAGGTAGCTGAGAGAGGATGGG
This sequence comes from Paramyrothecium sp. XJ0827, assembly GCA_020881915.1. Taxonomy (NCBI): domain Eukaryota; kingdom Fungi; phylum Ascomycota; class Sordariomycetes; order Hypocreales; family Stachybotryaceae; genus Paramyrothecium; species Paramyrothecium sp. XJ0827. The sequence goes on along the minus strand of JAJFPB010000001.1, from coordinate 4,302,685 downwards.
CATGGCTCTAGAGCACCTAAAGGCAAGCTAAGGTACATGTACCTAAGATACCTGACTTTTCCAAACTAGCACCCGCCTTGGTCGCTTTTCGCCTCTCATTGGAAGTCCCCGAAGCGCCCAAAGAGAGATGGCTGGTAAAATAGGCACGTTAGCGGCCCTGCTACCGGCCACAGGAGCCATAGCTGCCCCATTAAGGTGTAAGGTGCCTTAGACGCGCGCTCTAGCCCCCAGCTGCCGAACCACTAAGAGCCTACAGGGGCCCAGGCAGATGGGAAAAGGCGCGACACCAGTCACAAGAAACGGGTTCAACGCAAACCAAGACACAAGAAACCTATTCTCAGAATCCAAGACCTACCTTATCCACCAATACATGACCTTGAAGATCCTAAAGCTACCGGCACCCAGCTAAAGTCTGCAGTTTTATTCGCTTCCTCTGTCATGTCACACACCGTAGAGCCCCCCCCCAAACAGGCAAAACATCCAATGTCAGGTAACGGAGTGGGCTGATGGTGACAACATCCACCCTGCGACATGTCTCGAACCCCAGCTTTTTCTTTCATGGCACTGTCCGAGACATACGGGCGGACTACACTGGCGATTTCCTTCATGACGTGATCCGTCGTCATGAGCCGGCGGAAAAGGCTATTGTTCTCCAACGTTGTTACTGCAGCTGCTAATTTTCGACAGAACCCGTCGAGGTGTCTTGGGTACATGCAAGGGAAACCTGAGTTGGAGGTTATTGGCTTCCAGGCTTCTTTGAGTAGCCAAATGCCATATCAACGGGAACCAATGGACCACGAAACGGTCAATGCTGTTCAACCAATCCTACCTAGACGCCACCTCAGACCCTACTTTAAATCAAGGTCACTCGTCGCGTCTGCTTCCTCGCCTCCTCCGTCCATCCCTCCCCGTGCATGAAGCCGTGCACGTACGCCTCGCCCATGAACCTATATTTCCCACCCTCCACTCGACGCAGCACGTACGGCGTCCTCCCTCCGTCCAGGAGCCAAACCCCATCGCCTGCCTTGGCCGAGGCGCCGCAAAGCCCCCAGTATCCTTTTGCGGTCACCATGGGCGCCCGTAAATACCAGGCGGCCATCGTCAAATTCCGGATTGGGATCGTCTTCTCCTGATCCAGTTTCTTCTCTTCTTTGTTGCTTGAAATTCTGTCCTGCCACTCTTGCAAGCATCCCCGCGACTGAGGAATCCAGTGCCCTTCCTTACCCGCACTGCCCTCGCCAACTCTATCGATGAGGCTAAGGAGATGCTCCCCTTCCTCGGCAGAGATCACGCTTCTGTGCCCCTGGATCCATGAATGCCAGAAAGCATGGAAGTTCTCCCGCGATCTCGTGTCCTTTCTGTGTTCCAACCCGCCCGTGGCGAGCGTCAGACACAAAGCTTCTTCACTCGATTGTCCCGTGGGTTCATACTCGCTCATCTCTAGGCACCTCTCCAAGAACCATTCTATACGATATTTATTCAAGGCTTGGCGACCTCCCGCGGGCGAGGGCAGCCTTGAGCCCCGGTGTCGAATCACGTCGAGCGGCACACCGTTCAGGACCAACGCCAACCCATCATCACATGTGATTGATGGACTGAGACGCTTCCCTGTGCGAGTCCGAGTTGCATCGAAGCCAGCATCAAAAACTTCAATTTTTAGCCTCAGGAGCGGATGCCGCAGGTGAGCTGAAAAGTCAGGGACCCACGATGGTAGTTTCTCCTGGAGCTTCCGAACCCCTGCGTCCTCTACCATGTTCAAAAGATCAAGCGCTGGCATGCCCTTGACCAACGCTTGGGCGAAGCGTACGTATGTCGTCGATACCGTTAGGGTCTGGCTCTGCGATGCAAATGCTTTACCTTCCGGCAGACAAAGCTGAGCCAGGCTGAGCCAACCGTGAATGTGATCTCGTTTATCCTCGAAGCGCCGGCCCCTGAGGTGATGCGCCAGCCTGGCGAGCTGGCAATAGGCTAATTGTTGCGCATCAAGAGGCCCGAAGATTTTGGTCAGGTCCTCCGTTCTCGATTCAGAGCTGCCGCTCAACCACCATTGTCGGATCGACTTGTAGGTCTTCATTGAAGCAATGATATCTGTCCATCTTCTAAATAGCTTGGTCATCTTCCGCTCGTGGTCGTGCTTAGTCGTCAGATGGAAGATCGGCTCTGTCAGAGTGATGTAGCGTTCGAGAGTCATCCAATCCCAAGTTTGACTGCCACAGATCAACTTGACGTCGGCACTAAGAAGGACTTCTTGTAGCCAGCCTTCAAGAAAGTACTCGTAACGCGCGATGAGGAACCAGAAGTGTATCATGTCTTGGGCCCAACTGTTGTCACCATCCTCGTACGCACCTTTTGCGTCGGTGCCAAAGCCCAGGCCATGGGGCATCCAGGCGAACTGGGGTCCCATCTCCTCGGCCGTCTGGATGCATCTTGGTGCAAATTCGTTCATGAGCCACGCCATATTGGCCGCTGGTTCCTCCGCGGACAGCCAGACGAGACATTGCCGTGCGCGGCTGTAAATTCTTCCCAGAATTGGTCCCTGGCGGGCGAGTTCAGACACGTTGCCCTGGTTTAGGCATACATTGTCAACCCAGAGAAAGACTTCCGCGTTCTTGGAACTCGTCTTGCTTTCAACATCATTTTGGGTTAGGCTGGATGGTCGGTACATGCACTTTGAATGCGCAAACTGCAGGAAGCTGAGCACATCTTCATGGATCTGAAGCCGGCCGTTGTTGATCTTGATGTTAGTTGGTGTTGGGGCTATCTGCGCAGCTACTTGCTGCAGCGCGCTGCCAAGGCTTCCCAGCGATAGACCACCCAAGGCCTCATTTGCCGCCTGCTGTGTCTCCGACACTATATTCGACCAGTGCGCAGAGTGTTCACATCCGCAGGAGGCATTGGATTCATCTACCACATCTTTGCAATACTTGGGCGTTGCACGCGTGTAGGAGAGAACATCGAAAGGCGGCGCGTTGTCGATGTCGAAATGCTCGAGACGGAGCCGGAAGCCAGGGCCACCAAGCGAGGGATCAGGGATTAACTGGACAAGCCGAATCTCGTGCGCGGTTCTGAGAGCAGCATACTGGAAAGCAGGTGAGCTCTCACGAAACCGATCCAAGACCATAGAAAACATATTTTTCAAGAATTATGTGTTGAGCATCAGTTGAAGGGCCAAGCAGCCCCGTGGAGGCATTGACCGTCGATCCCTTTTATATACATGGCTGTAAGCAGCCCCGAAGGAAGCTGCGGACCAGGGTAGGACTATTTATACACCTCTCACACGAATGGAGACCTGTCGCAGTTTAGTTGCCGGAGGGGACGAAACACAAGCAAAGGTCGCAGGCGGAAGATGGTGAATATGAAGGTGCGAGTCTGTCGAGAGTGAGAGCTTGACAGGCAAATTGGTGAAGAGCCAGAGCCTTCCACAAGTGAGAGGGAGCACGTCACTCGGCAGAATTTGTAGACAAGGCTCACACGGGAGACGAAGGACTGCCGCTGAGCCCCGACTACCCTTGCAGACCCATGCAACTTCAAATGCACCGTAGACCAGGCCTGAAAAGTCACAACACAGCATGGCAAGACCTCAACCGGTAAAATGCTTATTTACCTTGCGTAGTGCACAGATTGCATGATCTCCAAGTACCGCTCAATTCGTTAAACGCATTATCGGAACTATCTAGTTCCTAATCTCCCACATCCTGATCTTTCCGGAGTCGTTGCCGACCGCCAGGAGGTCGCTCTGCCTGCCAAAGGCCACGGCCGATATCCTTCCCAGCGGCGTCTGGTCCGTCGGCCAGTTGCGGTACACCGTGCAGCTCGGCAGGTGGACCAGGCGGAGCGCATCCTTCTTGTGGCGGCTTCCGAAGGCGAAGAGCTGGCCGTCCGGCGAGAAGGCCAGCGCTGTGATGGGGGTAACCAGCTGCTCGAATCGTCGCGTTGGCGTAGGCCGCTCGTTGATTGTGAGCTCGTCGTCGCTGGGGACGACGAACTGGTTTCGGTCGTAGATGTTGGTGACGCCGCTGTTGGAGCCAACCGCCACCCACCTATCCTCGCCCAAGCCTGAAGGGCCTTGGTGTCCACCTAAAGCCAGGACAATGCCACCGACTGAGCCCTCGTCCGTCCAAACTCCCACAAACGAGCGCTTCTCTACACTGTACTCTCCCACCTGGCCGTCCCTGCCCAGTATCGTCAGCCCATCGCCAGTGCTCCACCAAGCGAAATCAGCAATTCCGTTCCGGCTGGAGAGCCTCGCGGCGGCAATCCACTGCATGGAAGTGACGCTGAGGATGTTGATGATGCCGCCACCCTTCTTGGTGGAGGCGATGATGGCCATGTACCGACCGCAGGGGCTCAGCTTGAACCGCTCCATGGACTTGTGCTCCAGCCGGTGACCCAGCACCTGCGTGGTCTTTTGCACGACGCCCGACTGCAGGTTCCAATGGTGGAAGTATTTCCGGCGACCCGCGAAGAACACCTGGTCGCCCTTGGGGTACAGGAACTCGGCGTTGCGCACGTCGACCTGCTTGACTTGCACCGACGTGAGCTGGGGGTTCGGCGTCGGTTGCGCCTCGGGCGCGATGTGATGTAGGTAGAGTATCGAGGCGGTGCTGGACGACAGGAGGACGGGGTATTCGGGGTGGAAGGACAGGCACTCGACGGGGGCCCTGTGCTTGTCCGGGATGTCTCTCGTTCGCTGGATGTCGATGACTTCGGGCCGCAAGCGTCGCTTCTTTGATCCGAGGCCGGCCAGCTGGTTGATGTCCCTAAGGAACCTCTCTAGCGGCTGTGCGGACACGTCCTCGGAGTCCGAGTCACCGCTGGCATCGTCCGATGAGCCGGACGCTGCGGAGGACCTTCTCCGCCTCTTCGCCGGCCGGTCTGTCGAAGCCTTGGCCCACGCAGGTAAAGGGTTCAGGCGCAGATACTGCTGCCGCAACCTCCGGCTGTACTCTGCTCCGCTGACGACGTCCTCGGCCTCGGTAAGTCGAAGCTTGCGTAGCCGTGTGACGCCCGCGAGCGAGACGGCCAGTCTCTCGTCGTCGCTATCAACCCAGGCAGGCGCGTCGCCGTCTTTCGGCTTCGCGGCTCCCTTGCCCGCGACAGCCAGCTGGGTGGCAGATGCTCCGGTGCCAGTATCGAACATGAACAGGTCCGCATCCTCCACTTCCTCCAAGCCACCCGTGTCGGCGCCCGCCAGCTGTAGCTCCTGGTCTTCGTCACCTATATCCTGGCCCTTGAAGAGATTTTCGCGGAAGCCGGCTTTATTCCCCAAGACCAATCGCTCCAGTTCTTCCTCCTCCTCGTCCTTGTCGGCAACGTTGGGAGTCCATTTCGGCTTCGGGGGGCCTCCGTCGGACTCGGACTCGAATCCAGAAAAGGATTCATCGTCGGATGACGGTTGGTCCAGTAGATCTGGATCTTGTCGCGAAGCCATTGCTGCTCTCGTGTGTGGATGGTGCTGGTTGCTGCGAAATGCCCCTCCAAGTCAATGCAAGAACCAGTCCTGGGATTTTTTTTTCTAAATTTTTGGCGGAGATCATCAGCCTTGCTTTAGTTCCACCACGTAGTGGGGCCGCTCGAGTCGGCCCAATTACATGTGTTAGTCCCGCAAGGCTGCACCTGGCTTTGGCAATTGATCATGATGTTCTACTTTTAGACCTGGAAATCAGCTGCGAAGCGGATAGATCTGGAGTCAGTGCCTTGAATCTTTTTTTTTTCTTCTCCTTCTTTCTTTCTTTTTTTCCCTTCCAAAGAGCTAGGATCACGATGCACCGTTCCGGAAGTTGAGGAAGCCAATCCAAAGAGTTTCGGACCAAAGCACAATAACCAAGTCAGCCGATGGTGCCGAATGGTTGTGATTTAGCTTGACAAGGTTTATTATGATTTTTATATACGGTATTTATTTAATGTCTTTCTCACTTGTCCCTCCGTTCGACAGTTTTGTGGCCTTTCTATCTCCGTTGTGCTGCCTGGCTGAGCTCGGCCTCCAGACTATTCAGACTGAGGCTCACAGATTCAGGACTCTTGAGCGTCAATACCGACCCCTTCTGAGCAACGTTGATCAGGTTTTCCACCCGGCCACCTTGAGCCAGGCCTGAGATTAACACTCCCAGGAATGTGTCGCCCACTCCATTGACCGAAACTACCTCCTCGACCTTTTCGACGGCGGGGAACATTCTCAAGTAGATGCCGCCCACCGTGGGGTGTCCGTCCATCGTCCGTGCCAGGATGAAATCATCCTCATCTCGATCTCGTAGTCGAGGGTCGTCTGGTTTGAGCAGGCTGGTTAATAAAACGCCATCCGGTCCTAGCTTTGTGATGATGGTGGGTATAAATGGGAGAAGCTGCACAGTCTGCACGGGGACGCCAGCGTCCGTCAATGCTGCAGAGGTGAGGTAGACGAAACGGTCTCGTGCTCCTCGCATGCCGAAGGCATCTATAATCTCGAACCACTCGTGGCTATCCAAATAGCCGTTTTCCTTGGCGGCTGTATGCATGGCCGCAAGCTCATATGTGTTGGGTGAAGCAAGACTAATGCTAGCCTCTGGATAGAGCCTCAACTTTGGCTTTCCTTTCTCGGGACAGAAGAGTCGCATGGACTTCGCCGTGGCTACTGGCTCGAAGGCCACATGGCATCCTTGATCTCGCGCAGCGCTGACCCAGGTCCTAATTCCATCCTCGCTCCAGTTGCCGTCGACGACTAGCCACTTGGGCTTGGTGGCAGCCACGGCAGACTTCCAGTATTCATGAAACGAGTTGTTATCGAATATGCTCATGTCCGCCATGGCAAGCAGGAGATCCTTTTTGGCGTCGTTGAAGGCGACATAATGTGCTGTTCGTCCTGCTACATGCTCTTTCGAACTCAACTGGCGGATGTAAGTTGTGTCGAGACCTGCCTTTTCTAAAGATGATAGAACAGTCGAGCCGGCCCTTTTGATGTTAGTCGAAATTAAGCAGGTCTGTTAGAGCCATTGGGACTTACACGTCGTCTCCTACCATGCTGCAAAACTGGACGCGGGCTTGACGACTGACCGAATGGGCAGCGAGGGCTACGTTGCGGCCAACGCCACCAATTGACTGGCTGATGCGGGACTGGTTGGAAGTATGCGCTTGTGGAGCGATATCGCCCGGCTTGGAGCTGTTGTAGTCACAGCTGAGATCAACGGCCACGGAACCGGCAACAAGAACATCAGCTCTACGGTGCTCCTTAGCATCAACTCTTGCGGGAGGTTCGGGAGCCTTTGTTGTGGAAATAGGTAAATAACTACACGAATTAGAACTATCTTTCTACCCCAACCCGCGGCTGCACTTACGAACTCGTCGCGTTAGAGTTTGATGACTCCAAGCGCGAAAGCTCCACGGCAACGTTGGCGGCCCGTATCAAGTTGGCCTTGACCAGCGCCTTGTTCGCCACGAATGCCTTGCTGCCGGTGAGTTCCTTGAGCCTGCCAAGAACGTATGGCGTGTTGGCGCTCCCAGTGAAACCTTTCTCGTCGGCTTCGCGAAGAGCTTGCTCAATGGCAGACTGGATCTCCGCCTTGGGGATGGCAAACTCCTCAGGGATCGGGTTGGCGAACAGCATGCCCGACTCGATGTTCAACCTTTCCTGTGCATGGATGATGGCAGCCGCTTCCTTCTCTGTGTAGACAGTGGAAGGACTCTTGGTGCCGCTCTCCCTGGCCCAGAAAGCCGGGAACTCGACATTGCCGCTTCGCCCATCCGCGAAAGTGCTGACCAAGCAGCCCTGTGTTTCGAGATACTCCAATGTTCTAGGAATGTCCAAAAACCCTTTGCAGCCGGAGGCAATGACCGCAACTCTCGTCCTCCCCAGTTCTGTGAGATCCGCTGAGATGTCCATCGAGTTCTCTCCACCACGGTGTACACCACCGAGGCCACCAGTTCCAAAGACCCGGATGCCAGCTAATCGAGCAAGGAGCATGGTTCCAGCAATGGTCGTTCCACCATGGATCTTACGACCAGTCATTCCCTATTTCGGCAACAGTGAGTGAGAGAACTAAACAATCGAACAGGCGAGGTCTGCTTCGAGGACCACAGCACGCTATCGTGGGTACGCTTACCATGCCAACCAAGTACGACACGTCCCTTCGAGATACCTTGACGGTACCCTCGGTCTCAATCATCCGAACAATCTCGTCGGGCGATACGCCGACCTTGGGGATTCCGTCAACAATGGCGATGATGGCAGGAATACCACCATGGCTTCGAATAAGATGATCGTGCTGCTCAGCCAGATCCTTTCCCATAGCACCGTGGGTATAGATGGTGGACTCGAGAGCCACCAATGGCTTGTTTGTGGCAATTGCATCCTTGACCTCCTCGCTAACTTGGAGGATGTCTTTGAGTCCAGTCAGGCTGGCTGCAGAGGTGGCGAGCGAGCGTCTGTTCTGAGACTGAGAGGCGCTGATTCCCCGTGTAACCGAAGCGGTGCAACACCACGATCTCGAGCTGGGCAGGACATGGCGGCTCAGGGTCCTGGAGACCAAGGAAGAGCTCATGATGGTCTCTCAAGGGGCCGATCAGCCCAACCACCACACAGGCTTGATGAACTCTTGATGCAAGATCACTGAACGTCCCAGTTGTAGTTGAGCGCACTGATTGACTGGTGAACAGTTGTTGAAGCTTCACGTTTTCAACGTTCTTCAATTGAAGCTGAGGGAGTCAAGTGTAAGACCAGTTTGTCGTCGGAGAGTGCCGAGGTCGGTAACGTACTCCACTTACAGGCTCAAGAGCCAAATGAGCCTTGGACAAAGCTTTGTACCTACTCGTCGGATTTTCTGCAAGTCAAGGTGGGAATTTAGTGTCGGAGTACTTATTCGGTAACCGGGTAAGGTAACGATATTCTCACTGTACGCACCTTATCTCGGGGTCTTCCGCTAGGGTCGCCAAAGCACGTGAGCCGCTAGCACTCAAGGCAGGGATGTGGGCCTTTCTCACTGGGAGCCAAGCTGCTGGATCCCGCAACTCGTTGATTCTGGGTCCCGGATGAATCAATCTGAAACTTGCCCTGCTGCGGTAAATGTCCCACTTCGTCCTGGTGCAAGGTCGAAACCGGATGCAAGCTCAATTCTCGCCTTGTCGTCGTCCCATCATGAGGGTTGCCCTAACGTGGTAATCTGCTGTCCTAGCATGTCGATATTGTGTGAAGCGCATGTTGCTTGACAGGCTTGAACAAGATATGGCTTTGGTGAATGATAGGTAGGAACATTTTGCAGCTTTTGCTGAGCCAAGAACATTTGATATTAGGTCATGCGTACCATGCAGGATTCTGTGACGTGACGTTCTGGGCGCCGGATGTACGGCGCGAGCATCATCTCGGTTCTTGGTCAATGCAGGGGTATCCTGATAAAAGCCATTCCTATGAATTAACCCAATTTCCTTGATATGCTGCTGTTGCGGGATCAAATGCGGGAGTCTCCCACTTGATTGACGTTATCACTCATTTTCTATACGCATCCTGGGGGGTTTTATTATACATCATCACTACCCTTCGTTTTCCAGTGACTGGTCACTGACGAACTTGCGAGATGAAATCACAACACCTTGCACCATGGGCGCTCTTGGCAGCGCAAGCTGTCGCGCAAAACTTCACCATTCACAACGGACAAATCTTTACCCCAGGCTTTGCCGTACTAAATGCGCCTCAGCCAGGAACGCCGCTCGGTGGCAGTAAGTCGCATCTACTCGCCGGGCCATTACCGGCGACGCCGCAACTGACCCGCTGCCCATAGAAACGCTATACATTTCACTCGATGTGACGGCTAACGGCAAGCTGGCCTTGCCGCCCATGGAGGAGGATAGCGCCAGTCAGATTCACAACATCACCGTCTTCCTTTACAGCTACGCGATCGGCAACAACTTCACCGTTACGAACGGTACCGAGGGCACTGATGGTGCGAGCCTGGGAGACATCATGCGTCAAGAGGAGGGCAGCACCGTGAAGCATATTGACTGGGTTTGGCCCGACTGTCTTGTCGGCAACGGCAACAGCGGCGACGATCGAGGTGCCTACAACGTGAGTAGAACCCCTCAACAGGTATGGCTGAAGCATGAGGTATTGATGCCAAGGATGCGCAGATTTCGATCCGCCAGAGCTTTCGACTCAACGGTGAAGAGCACTACACAATCTTCGACGTGCCCATATCAGTGACCAACAGCATCGAGGAAGACGGCGACCGCCCACCGTGCGATATTCTGAGAAATGAGCTTTTGGGTCCTGAGCAGATTGACGTTGAGGGTGCCAATGGGGACGTTGGAGTTTTGTTCGCACCAGGCGATGCGACCGAAGTGGAATTCGAACAGGCCGAGGGAGGTGACGGCAAGTCCCAAGGTGAAGGACTGGGAGATCCAGAGGGTGCTGCCTCAAGCGTATGGAGGTTGAGCTGGGGCGCCCTGGCGGTGTCTTTAGGTGCTGCGATGATGACTTTGTTCTAAGGGAAAGCAAAGGGAAATTCCAATCGATCGTGCAATCGGCCATTCATACGTGTCCTCCATTCCCGACTTCAATTTCGTTGGCTTCACAGTGGTAGATAATTTGACAAGGTGTACATAAAAAGGTAAGCTCTAGACAAAGGTTAAGACCGCTTGGCGAAAAACTCGCAGGAAAGCCAGTCATTTGTCGTAAATGGCTTTGGTGCTGGTTTGCGTTTGACATGATTCTAGCTTGGTCCGAGGATGAAAAGGTTACCAGAATAGGTAATTTTTCATCCAAACACAGCCGCTAACCATCACTAGCCGACGCTTCGCGTTTGTGATCAACAGGAAGGCTTGGGACGTTGGTACAGTTGCTCGAGAGAGTGCAGTATCATATGTCAATGCCTTCCAGGTCCAGGACCCTCTCCGATCGGTCGCAAATGTCTCCCATTCACCAGCCAACCCGAGAATCATGGATCGGTCCAGAGACCGAGTTGGAAATGTGCAGGTCGGTTGAATTGGGAGGTAAGGATGTCACAGAGCACCTGCGGGGCGGTTGACGAGCAGCTTTCCTACCCCGGATCTGGCTCATTTTCCTAGCCCATCTCCTGCTTCTCGCTTCGCTTCCCCGCACCGTTGGAGACTGGATGGTGCCTCGAAAGCCAGTGTCCTCGTTGTTTTGCGCGAGACTTACCTCGGCAGCGGGCCGCATGGGGCCTGTGGCCTGCGGGGGCTGCTTTGGTGCTTAGCTCGAGGTAGTGTGGTGCACATTGTCTGAGCTGCTGGGAGCTTAGGTATGCTTACTTGTAGTTATAATTCCCGGGAACCCCAGTTCATTGACGTTGACTCTGGGCTGAACTTCTGTCAGTTCTTCCTGGCCTGCATTTTATAACAGCCTTCGTTGTGTGCGACAGCCTTGGGAGTTTGCGAGATCCCATTGCTTACCGCTGTCCTCGAATTCGATCGTCAAAATCGACGTCTGACTTAACGTTAACCTCACATCCACCATTCGCATTCACGACTGAGCGGCCCGCATCTCAGCATGCCTATGCACAACGGACTCATCCCCCGAGAGGGTTTTTGCGCCGATGTCATTTTCAAGCTGATCCGCAGAAGCGCACTCAACCCTTCGCTTCTGCTGCCTCTGCTCTTGCTCGCGCGATACACCAAGCGTGGCCAGGACCTCTCCATTCTGCATCCCAAGCTCCTACGCACTCTCACTCGCCTCTTCTACGCCTCGATAGTTGGCTCCCTTGGAAGTTGGTATTCGGGTAAGGTACGCGACAACTGGGTCAGCGACAAGTATGACTGGTCCCGGGAGATCGTCCTGATTACGGGCGGTGCTGGAGGAATCGGTGGCAGTATGGTCAAGTTGTTTGAGGAGTTGGGCATCACTGTTGTTGTGCTTGATGTTCAGCCTATGAGCTTTGCAATTTGTAAGTGAAGCTGGCTCATGCGCGTCCCTACATCGTTCCGGTCACTGATGCATGGGAACAGCCTCAAAGGTCCACTACTACCAATGCGACATTCGATCCCCAGAGAAACTCGTTGCCCTCGCGGAGACGATTCGACGAGAAGTCGGTGACCCCACCGTCGTCATCAATAACGCTGGTGTGGCCCGCGGCAAGACAGTGCTCGAAGCCCAGCCGGGAGATATCCGGTTCACGTTTGACGTCAACACACTGGCGCCCTTCTGGACAGCCAAGGCGTTCCTGCCCAGCATGGTTGCGCGAAACCACGGCATGATCGTGACAGTCTCCTCGTATGCCTCTTGGTTGACCATCCCCAACATGGTGGACTATGGCGCGTCCAAGGCGGGTGCGCTGGCATTCCACGAAGGCATCACAGCAGAGTTGACGACGCGGTACAACGCCCCCAAGGTCCGCACCGTCATTGTGCACCCTGGCCATACCAAAACGCCGCTATTCACAGGCTACGACCAGAAGACGGACTTCATCATGCCACAGCTTGAGCCTGAATCCATCGCCGAGGCAGTCGTGCGTCAGGTGCTCAGCGGGAACTCCGGGCGGGTTGTACTCCCCACGGGCGGTAACATGCTCCCGGCGTTGCGAGTTTTCCCCGATTGGTACTCGATCCCTGTGAGAGCCAAGGCTCAGTCATACATGACCAAATTCAGCGGACGCCAGGTCGTCAAGGACGTCGATGCGCCGTACGACGAGAGCAGCAAGGAGAGCCAGAGTACCGTGGGAAGCGAGAGCACGGTACTGGTGTCGAAGGAGTAGGGGCCGCTGGTTCTGCCCTTGTTGCTCATTTGATAAATGACTGATGGCGCCCAGGAAAGGAGGCAAAGGTGGTCAAGCTGTAACAATCTCACGCCACTGGGCGCCTTTGATTCTGTTTTCGTCCTGTTCTGGGTGGCATGCGTGGTTAGGTTGATTGCTAAGAATATGTCCGCAGGTAGGCTTGCTTGTATATAAGATAGTGCGGATGTGTTTTCTTTTTCTTGCTCCCTTACTTTTTTTCTTCTCATGGGTTGTGCCACCCGAGATATGAATGACGAGTTCAGATAGGTCTACCGTACGAACATTGGTATTGGTATCGACATCTTTCACCTGGCACGTTGAGTTGTTTCCCAACTCGTGTTTACCTACTAGTAGCACTCTCTGTGTGTGGAATGCATGTCCTATGAAGTCAAACGAGCCCGTCCCACGCGTGAATCGGGACGGTGTGTGCGTCAAACTGACGTTATATCACGTTTCAATTCCTGGGCCCCGTGCGGTGAATGTTTTCTTCTTCCTTGCAGCCACGGCATGGGCGAGCCGATGCCATCATCCATGGTCCGATATGCAACACGTGCCGGTGTGCGTGGACAGGGCTATGCCGCCAATGAGAGCCTGGGTTGCATCTGGCATAATCTGCATGTAGGGCTGCCCTTACCGTAAGCTCTCTGATTGCTGATAGGCGAACTGGGCTTATCTGTCGAGCCGATGTGAGACAATGCGGCGGAATAAAAGCGGCCCCAGCATCGGTGAGTACATGTGAAGATGTTGGAGGTGGTCTCAGGCGAGTCTACTGAGATACCGGCACGAGAGGGTTTGGACAGTTCAGAGTCCAAGATATAACCTTGTGTACGCGAGGGTTGTTCTGAAAGTAAGGTAGTCGGCATGTGTAGGATTCGACTGCAGCCTTGAGGCACGGGCAGGCAAGATCGATCCATCTGCTGGTGCCGGGTGTCCAAAGTCCCAGATTCGTCAGCGGATCAGCATCTGAGATAACCTCAAAATATGGACCAGCAGTACGTGTATGGGTTTAGCAGATCCCTGCCGCACCTGCCTTGCCTTGCCTTATCCTTCCTTGCAGCTAACAGAGATGTACAGTGCTACAAGCGACGAAAAGAAAGACAAACGGACAAGGGCGTGTCAGGAGTGCAGGCCCAGGTCCAGGCCCAGGTCCAGGTCTGGGTCCAGGTCTAGGAGGTAGGTATCGTAGGGCCCGTCTTCCATGCTTCTTTCCTACCTTCTAGCGGCTAGGGCAAAGTCGTTTTTTAGTGTCTGAAACGGCGGGGGCCAATGGCGATGCTCGCCGGCCCTTGTAGCGGTCCGGTGATGCCACTGCTGATGCGCGGAAGGCAGAACCGCGCCATGGTGCCCCCAAAACGGCATGGCGGGAGGATTATTAAGGGAAAATAACGCCGCAGAATCAGACCATTTTCCTGCCATCTCCAACAACCGCCCATCATGTCATGCCACTTTTTGCTGTCCTGCTGCAGAGATGCGCCAGCCCTTCGGAGTCTCCCTCTCCTCTCCCGCCTCTAGCTACAGCACCTAGGGCCCAACTCAAAGCTGACCCGCCAGGGGGCCGTGGCCGTGGCCGTGGTCATGGCCATGACCGAGGAAGACACCGGCTCTTTGCGGCAACAAAGCATACACCCCACCCGCCCTGCTCACCCTGACTGTCTACGCTGTTTGGCTCTGACAGGAGGCAACGGGTCCTAGACAGCTAGACATTGTTTGAATCAGGCAGTTCACCAGGAATTCGTTTCAGGGCCCTAAAGCAGGCGTCCCTTTTTTAGCGTCCTCAGTGCCGTTGCTGCTACCTTGTGCTCTGCTGATCTCTGATATCAGTGGAGGTTTATTTCAGCATTATTCTATCCTGCGGCCACTCCCCATTCCCAGTCCCAGCTCCAAGACCGCCGCCAGGACCACTCGATCGGGCCAGACCCCAGCATATCCTGATAGCGTCACCTTGTCCTCCTTCTTAAACCTTTGCCTTGCTTCATCCTCTCGTCCTGCTGGTGTCCTTACTGCGCCGGTGCCGAGCATCTTCTGCCGTGCCCGAGCTGCGTTGTCGCTCTGTATGATCGCTCCGTTGCCGAGATATTCGATTTGTCTGCGACCCCGAGCTGCACGTCGTGTATCCTGCTTCAGTTGCAATTGCGCTCCCCACGATACCATAGCCACCGACTTTCGATCTCGCAGTCTCTCGTCCATACACGATTGTATTGCGTCTCAGATTATCGCATAACCAGGTCCAGGTTCGTTCTTGTATACCCAAACGTGGTCATTGAGCACCCGACTTCGCGGCGTCTTCCACCTCATCCTTTCCCAAGACCACGTTGCCAAATGCTTTACAATGTCTGACGGATTGCGCCATTCACAATAGATACTTGTGTATGCACGACGCTCTCCATGACTACGACAACCGATCAGTCGCTCTCTATGGGTAGTCCTGGCCCCGTTGAGCCAGACAGGGACGAATCTCCGGATTACAACTCAGCCACTTTTACTCTTCTTCGCAGCCTTCCCGAGCCGCCCACAGAATGCCAGGTTTGCGTGGTTGGTGCCGGCCCTGCGGGCCTGATGCTGGCAGCCAATCTAGCCCGGTTTGGTGTCAAGATTGAAGTGATTGACGAGCGATCGGACCCTACACCAGTAGGCAGGTATGACGCCCAACCTATTGCCGACGGTTTGAAGCGAAAGAATTGTTCAATGCTGACGCTGCAACTTCTATAGAGCCGATGGCCTTCAGCCAAAGACAATCGAGACTTTCCGCCAGATGCGCCTGGCTGATCCTCTACTCCAAAGAGGCGTGCGTGTCTTCGATATATCATTTTGGCGCAGTACAGCAGACGAACCACTACATCGACTAGGACGCGAAGTTCACTACCCGCCGATAATAGACGTGCTGGACCCTTACATACTCCTTGTCCATCAAGGAATGGTAGAGGGACTTTTTATCGAGGACATGAAGAAGCGTGGACAGGAAGTGCGCAGAAACACAGCTTTTGAATCGTACAGCGTACCAGACGACAAAACGGGACCCCTCCGCGTCAATTGCCGAACCAACGTTACCCAAGACAGGAGGACTTTCCTAGCGCAATACCTCATCGGATGTAAGTGCAGACCACCGCTGGATTCTAACATTACAACGCATGGCTAATTCGTACAGGCGATGGCGCCCACTCCAAGGTACGCAAGAGTATTCCCGATGTCAAAGCCATAGGCTTGTCGCAAGAGGCCATATGGGGCGTGCTGGATGGCGAGATAATCACCGACTTTCCGGATATTTGGTCAAAAACTTTGGTCTACTCGCAGGAGCACGGGTCCATTCTTATCATTCCCAGAGAGAGGAACATGACCCGGTTTTACATCGAGCTCAAGGCCAGTGGGAAAGCCGACCTCCGAATGCCTGGGCAAGAGTTTGTCATGCAACGGGCAAAGCAGATAATGGCTCCTTTCAATGTTCAGTGGAAGTACATTGAATGGTTCGGTCGCTACAGGGTCGGTCAGCGAGTCGCCAGCGCTTTCTCTGACACTCATGGAAGGGCATTCCTGGCCGGCGACGCCAGTCATACGCATACCCCCAAGTCTGCCCAAGGCATGAACACCTCTATGCACGACTCTTGGAATCTGGCCTGGAAGCTTAACCTTTCTGTCCGCGGACTGGCAAAGCCAGAGCTATTGGCAAGCTACGAAGGCGAGCGCCGTAAGATTGCGCTTGACCTGGTGAACTTTGACTATGAGCACGCGAATCAGATTGCCGGCGGCGATGCTCTTGCACTGGCCGACAACTTCCGCACAAACGTTCGCTTCATCTCCGGCATTGGCGCTGAGTACGGGGCCAGCCCAATCAACCAGGCCATGAATGCAGAGATTCCGTACGCGATGGGTGATGCCAAGCCGGGCTGTTTGCTCCCTCCAGCCAAGGTGACTCGATACATTGACTCGAATCCCGTAGATATCCAACTCGACATCCCCATGCTGGGCCAGTTCCGTATCTACCTGCTCACGTGGGATGTTCAACAAGCGGGTCCCTTCCTTCAGACATTCTGCCAGGCGATTGCATCTACCAACTCCTTTGTTAGTCAGCTGTCCGCCGCAGCCAGCGCATCGTATGCCGCTCAACCGAAACCGGCGGCGCCCGAGGACATCTACATCCGGCCTGAGCGGTACACAACAGTCAGCCACCTATTCACCTTTGCGTTGATAAGTAAGTCACTCCTTTACTGCACGGCCCGCGACCAGGCAGAATCAGGCTAATATGATGTCATAGCGACCATGCCGAAGTCAGAGGTTGAGATTTCAGATCTGCCCCCGCTATTGCAGGATAGTCGCTGGACGTTCTATCTAGACGACATTCCTGAACAGGACACACGGGGATCGCTCTGCACCAACAAATGGCTCGGCAGCCTGGGCCCAAGCGAGGTGGCTATTGTCAACGTGCGACCCGACGGCTATGTCGGTTCTGTTGGCCGGTGGGAATCTAGTGTCGACAACTCTGGTGTAGAGGCTGCCAGGTGGCTTGACACGTACTACAGCGGCTTTATGCAAATTCCGAGTCGAAAGCCTGAATGAGTCGAGATGATGAGATAGGTACAATTTGATGAGGCCATGGTAGGAGGAGGAGGAGCATCTTATAGGAGTCTTCGCTTTTTCACGTCATTGCGCGGGAGCTCAGGAGTCTTTTGCTCGTCTTTTCTGCGGGAGCGCGGAATGCGTGGGCGGTTTTTCTGGAATTTTTTTTTGCCTTTTTGCCCTCAAAGAGACGGCAAGAAGGGCGTCAAGGGAACCATTCGATCATGCGAATTTCCATAACGCTGGTTATGTTAGTGATTGAGACCAATGTCGAAACCTACACTCTCCTCATCCGCCCATTTCCTCGCGAGACGTGATGGCTCTATGCTCGGACCCCCTGACTGTTCCACAACCATGTGGTTTGTAAAAGCCTAGGATTTCATAGGGAGCACGAAACTCCTGCGAGAGCACAAAAACGAGTTGTCGTATTGATAGACGGAGGAATTAAAGGCGAAAGGCGTGAGATGGAAATAACTTGAGTTTGTAACTATAGCATTCACTTCCGGTCTGTAGATTTCTAACATCGACTGCCAGGATCTCTCGTAGTTTATCATTGTTACTGCCCGCCTCGGTTTTCGCAATTCTGCACTGGAGCGTAATGGCTTGCGGGTGGGCTCGGCATGTAGCTTTGTTGTGATCGTCTGGCATCATGCACGGAAACTGTGAGATAAACCAGGTGTGGGACAGGGTCACAGCTTGAGAATGTATAGAACAATGCGTTGAGCATGTTCTGTGTACCAAGAGGCTGCGTTTCCTCAATTGCCTACGTAGGTAGGACGTGCCACTATTCCCACAATCCAAGCGTGGATTCCTCAGGCCACAATATCTCGCGATATCCAGCAGGAACCGACATCTCACAAGTTTTTGGGTACGATGATGGGATCATCCGGAAACTCAATTCGGCTTCTGCATTTCCCAGACTAAACACATGCCATGATTTCATTAATTTCCCCGAAAAAATGCAAGTCAAGAAAACAAAGTCCATGAAATCCACCTTCTCTGAGTCCCCCTCCGCTGCCCCCTTTACTGCATCGTGGGCATGTGCACGGAGGCCTTCTTGGCCACCGCGTCGGCGCTCTGCCACAGCGCCGTCACCGTCTTCAGCTGCGTGTAGAAGTTGATGCCGGGCTTGCCGTAGAAGGTGCTCGCGCCGCCGCCGGCGATGCTCTTCTTGTTGCCGGTGAAGGAGAACATGGCCAGGGGCACGGGGATGGGCACGTTGATGCCGACCTGGCCGGCCTCGATGTTCTTGCGGAACGTCTCGGCCGTGGCCCCGGAGCGGGTGAAGATGGCGACGCCGTTGCCGTACTCGTTGCTATTGATCAGCTCGATCGCGTCGTCGATGGTCTCGGCGTTCAGGCAGACCAACACCGGTCCAAAGATCTCCTCTGTGTAGCACTTCATGTCCGGCGTCACGTTTGAAATGATGGTAGGGCCAACCCAGTTACCGTTCGGGTACTTCTCGGACTTGAATCCGCGGCCATCCAACAGAATAGTAGCCCCCTCCTGCTCTGCGCTATCAATCAGGCTCAGGATGCGCTCCTTGCTCTGAGGTGAAATGACTGGGCCGAGGTCGGCGCCCTCCTCGAAGCCGCCGTCCACCTTCAGCGACTTTGCCGCCTCTGCGAGCTCCGGGAGCCAGTCCTTCGTCTCGCCGACCATAACCAATGTACTCAAAGCCATGCATCGTTGCCCAGCAGCACCGAAGGCAGCACCAACGACGCTGTTGAGGAAGTGGTTCTTGTTGCAATCGGGCAGCACGGCGGCGTGGTTCTTGGCTCCCAGGTTGGCCTGCACGCGCTTGCCATTGGCCGAGCCACGCGAGAAGATGTACTCGCCGGCTTTGTTGCCGCCGACGAAGCTAATGGCCTTGATCGCAGGCTCGTCCAGGATGAAGTCGACGGCTCGGTGAGCACCGTGGATGATGTTGACAACACCATCTGGGAAGCCAGCCTTTTGGCACAGCTCGGCGAGAATCATGGCAGCACCGGGGTCTCGCTCCGAGGGCTTGAGGATGAGGGTGTTGCCGGTGATGGTCGCAATGGGAATACACCACAGAGGAATCATGGCAGGGAAGTCTTGCGACTTGTTAGCATAATGAACGCCGGTCTACTAGAATCTAGCCACTTACTAAAAGGGCAGATGGCAGCCGTGACGCCCAATGGCTCACGGTAGGTTCGGGTCTCCATGTCCTTGGACACCTCCAGCACCTCACCCTTCAGCAACTCGGGAGCGCCGACAGCCGCCTCCGCAACCTGCAGACCACGCAGGACGTCGCCCTTGGCATCGGCAAACGTCTTTCCCTGCTCGAGGGTGATGCTGGCTGCGAGGCGGTCCCAGTTCTCACGGATCAGGTGCACGAAGCGAAACATGATCTGCTGGCGGGCCAAGACCGTGGTGTTCTTCCACGACTTGAAGGCCTTCTCGGCGCTGGCGACGGCGGCCTTCATCTCCTCGTCGGTCATCTGAGGCACGCGTGTGACGAGGTTATTGGTGGCGGGGTCGGGTAGGTCGATGAACTTGTCCGTCTTGGACTGGACGAACTTGTTGTCGATGAAGTAGGGCGTATTCTCGACTTCCTGGATCTTCTCGTGTGTCGTCGGGTAGCTGGTAGCCGTCGAGGCCAGCGCATCCATTGGCCGCAACTGTTGGGCCGTAGAGTGCAATCCCCTCGAGGCGGAGGCTGCCTGTCTGGTAGAAGCCATCTTGCTGGAGGCGGCGCAGAGGGTCGCGGGACGGCGGGCGGTGATGGTTGCCGTCGAGCGGCCCACGTTGCCCGCAGGCACGCTTCGTGAGATGAGCCGACGCATGGTGAACTTGACGCCAATGCACAAAGGTTGTGTTCTTGATGCTGGCTCGCGATGGTGCACAAACAAGTATGAGAAGGACGAGTTGGCACCGTTGCGCCACGAGAAAGTCGTCTCCCTTCCACCGGGGGAGGGTACCTGCGGCTCGGCATAAGGTCGCAGGTCCCGCGGCTTGCATTACGTTTCTCAGTAAAGTCGGGTACGAGGTATCTCATTGATTCCACATTAAAGGCGGGGGACCGTGGGGTGCCGGCAAAGAGCGGACCTCCAGAGGTAGTCTCCAACACCCCGGTACTTCCCTCTGCGAGCAAAGGCCAGCGACTGCAAAGTCGTCTCGCATTCACGTATACATCAACTTCTGTGGGGATGCTCGAGGGGTTCCCAGCGCCCGCTTGGCTGGTTAAGAACGGTACGTCAATCCGCTAAGCCGATGCCGCTGCTTGCCGAACCGAAGGCTGGATTGGACACTTCGGCTCAATGGCAGTGATGGACTACATTGGTCGACGGCACCCAACATTCTTTAAAAAGTCGAGATAACGCGCATGCAAGACGTGATATGCTTCGCACGGTTTGATACTTCACAGTGTATCCGTAATGTACAATCAAAAGGTTACATAATTGCATTGGAGTTACACATACGCCATGCTCTTGAATAAATTGGCAAAAAAAATCGCAGGTAACAGACTAGACTAGGTAGCAGCTCAACATCAGACATCGAAGAGCTTAGGTATTCTTGGTTGATTTTTCGTCTCTCATCCCTCCTTCTTGTATCTCACTTGCCGCGCCCGGCCGAGTTGGCACAGGAACCTGATATACAGGTCATAACCGCATGCACCACAACCTCACTTCGTCGCAGCGTTTACGACTGGCTGCGAGTGGTGCGCTTGTTGAGCTCGGCCTTGGCCTTCTCAGCGCCGGTGGCGGTGGCCTCGGCAGCCTTGTCCTTGACCTCCTTGGCCTTCTGCTTGGCATCACCAGCAGCCTTCTGGACGGCGGGTGACGAGCCACCAAGGCTGACAAGGGACACGATGAGGGCAATGAAGGTAACAAGAATGGCGCCAATTCCACCGGCAACCTCAGGAACGAACTTGATAGCCTCGATGGGATCACGCTGAGCGATGGTGACAAAGAGGTCGAGCTTCTCCTTGACGTAGGTGACAGGGTCATCGAGGAACTTCAGATCCGAGGGAGACTTGGGCTTATCGTCAACCTTAGGCTTGTCAGCGTCGGCCAGAGCCTTCTCAGCGGTGTGCTTGACGTTGAAGGTCTCCTGAGCAAGCTTGTCGGCGTCCTCGACAGAGTGGCCGATGTAGATGTTGTCGAAAAGGATGTCGTTCTGCATGGTCCAGATCTCAAAACCAATCTATCAAGCATGTATGTTAATACCAAATCAATCGTTGACGGTGACAAAGGGGTGGGTTGTCACTTACAGCGCCCATGGGCTCCAGGTTGGCAGGGGTCTTGTCCTCGAAGTAGTTGGGGTTCTTGATCTTGCGAGGAGCCCAGACTCCCTTGTAGGCAGGGTTGTCGATGTAGGGAGCGGTCCACTTGCCCTTGTAGTCGGGGTTCTTCTTCAGGGGCTTGGTCCAGGGACCGCAGCCAGAAGCCTCCTCACACTTGGGGTTAGGGATGGTAGGGCCAACCCAGTCACCATCCTCCTCGTCGTCCCAATCCTCGGGCTTCTGAGCCTCGGGGTCGGGAATAGTCTCGGGCTCGTTCTCGAGCCAGTCCTCGGGCTTGGTAGCCTCCTCGTCGACGATCTCGAAGGGAGCGTCCTCATCCCAGTCCTCGGGCTTCTTGGCCTCGGGATCAGCGATGCGGGCCTCATCAACCCAGTCCTCGGGCTTCTTGTCGTCCGCGTCGTCAATCTCCGCAGGGGGGTTGAAGGAAGGAGTGAAGTCCTCAAGAAGAGAGCCGGACTTGGTCTCCTCGCCGTTCTGCTTGATAACGAAGGTGTTGTTGGGGTGGACGATCAGGGTGTAGAGCTCGGTGGTCTTGGTGATCTTGGCAACGGGAGGGGAGGACAGGTGCTTCTCCTCATACTCGCCAGTCTTGGGGTTCTTGTGGTTGACGATGAAGTGGACCTTGTTCGTGTGTCCGCACTTGTCAGGGCCGAACATGATCACGTAGGGAGTGGTGTTGCTGAACTCCTCCTGGTGGAGAGCCTTGTTGTCTCGCAGGAGCTTCATGTAAGCACCACCGCACTCAAGTCCCTCTGTCGTATCGCGTTAGTACAGCCCGGTAAAGTCGCGATACATCAATGAATTGGTTGAAACTTACTCTGAAGCTTGACCTCATACTGGACAACGAGAGTCTTGCCCTTGTTGTCAATCTTCTTGGGGAACTTGGCGGAGATGGCGTGGTGGGCAGCGGGGTTCTTGATGACAAGACCCTTGTCACCGTTGATGCCCTTGTACTGGTAGGGCTCCTCAACAGCCCATTCACCAACGTAGGCCCATTCCTCCTCCTCTTCCTTAGAGGAGCCGGTGGTGTCCTTCTTGGCGTGGGATGGCTTCCAACGCTTCTCCCAGTCATCGGTGAACTGCTCGAGGAAATCGGCCTTGATGGAAGTGGGCTAAGGAAGGGGGTGTCAGCATGCAATGGCTCGTGAAGCGCAGCAAACCCGGCCGATGCCTCCATCGGCGACACGGATAGCTGGGGAAATCAGCGAGCGGCGGCACTCACAGTGAAGTTGGTAAGCTCGGGAGCGGCAGCGGCCTCCGCGGCTTCCTCGGCGTGGGCGACGCCAGCGAGGAGGGCAGCCGAGGCTGCGGCAGCAACGGCGTTAAACTTCATTTTGCCTTGTGGAGGGTTTGGGAAGCTTCAACAGTGCTGTAAAGAGTAGACCAAGCGCACGGCGCAGATTAGGTCAACAGCGAAAGATGTGAGTAGGGTAGTCGAAGATGACAATTCGGAAAAGCCCAGCGCTCGAGGAAGGGAACCCAAGAGTGAAGAGAGAGAGGGAAAGGTGAGGTGGTGAGATGGTGGCGGCTTTAGAAGTGGAGGAGCTCGGCCGTCTTTTGAGGACACGTAGATGCTTGTAGGGGAAGCTCAGGGTAACGTCCCCCAAAAATTTCGGAGTTGCAAGGTAGCAGGTGGTAAGGTAGGAGGCGATGCGGGGGCCGCACTAGTGTTTGCAGCGGCCAGAGAAGCTCCCAGGCAAGCCATGGTTGCCAGAGGTTCCCCAAGGTTCCTCCCATTCACCGGGGCCAGCAGGCCAACCACGACAGGGTACATCTCGACTACATGAGGGGTACTTTTAGTCTTGTGTCTTCGGTACAAGTGGGACAGGTCAGGATGTGACGAAGCCGACAATAAGTCGCAGAAGGAATTGCGCGACAGAGGTCGCCTTTCCGGCTGATAGAATTGCACAAGCACATGCCACTGAAAGTTCCAATGATCGGAATGCAATTGACATCTGGCCCCAGACGCCCGCCTGAATAACGTAAGGTTGCTAGAGTGTCGGCCGCGGCTAGAAGCCCCGATAGCGAACTGTGACGGTACCTGGTGGCGGACAATTACCAACACTGGGGAGGGGCTGGCCCGCCTCATCGGTCGTTCTTGCAGCACATGGCATTGCGGAACGGGTGCGTTTCGAGCCAGTAAGAAACTCCTTGTTACAGCGACCGTGTGGTCCTGGACCCGCTGACGGAACTAGGGGTTGTCGCCGGGCTGTTCTTTTCGCCCATATTTGAACTAGAGGGCCTCAGACGAGGAACAGCCATGCCAAAGGGTGCACAAGGCACAAGGCACCATACCACACCGGGCAGTTGATGGAAGACTCCAGAAGCCCGGCAGAGACAATCAAATCTGTGGACATGATGCTGCTCTCGGCAGGGAGCTTACATGAGCGGACTGGACGGTAATGGTGTCAACGTGTCATGATTCAGGGATCCCGCCTACGAAATACCTAGGTAGAAAGCAGAAGCCACCTGGTCAGGTCTAGATACCCACGCACAAAGGCAAACATGGTTCTGCCTGTCGATGTCAGCGTCGGAGACCAATAATGGCGGCGCGGCCTCGGCGGAAGGCCTGATGGCGCAGCATCGGGTGCCAAGCTCGGTGCAAGGTACCGGCTATCTCGTGGGGGAAAGGCCAGATTGTTCTCTTTAGGGGTTCACAGGCATGAAAGGCAAACATACGCACCCTTGACGAGCAATTGCACTGCTGTGTCTATGATGGCTCTGCAAAGTGCACTGAGCGGCAGAACTATGTCGCGACATCTACAACCGAGCCCTGCGGCAGCTCAGCTCAGCTCAGCTCGGCCCAGTTCAGCTCATCTTCAAGCATTGACCATAGATGCGTGCTAGAGTTGACCTGCCATAATACGATGGCTACTTGAGTCGCAAACAAAGGCGCACACACCACTCGTAAGCATTTGACGTTCAATAATGGTACTGTAATTACCACATTCATCTCTTATGTTCTGCGACTTGGCAAGTTGTACAGCTTCAATTGCTAAATATTGTCCGTGCAATGTTTCAATAAACTCGTCTGGGAGCCATTGTTTGCTCTCCACAGCATCCTGCTGATGGTGTGGTGCCCGTGCCCAATTGGCCTATCACACAACACGCTCGTTCCCCAATCAGTGCAAGTTCGTCTTTCCACGTCGCCCGAATCAGCTCCGGAAAACTGCCTGACGTCTGGAGCATGACGAACTCTGATCCAACAGTCAAGGCAAAGATGTTTGTTTCGTCACAAGCGACATGGTGTAATTTTTGTGGAAGGCATTGTCCGTTTGTAATTGATTACTACTATCTGGCTAAATAGACAGAAGAATTGATAAACTTGCGCTTGTTGTTCGCAAAGAGGTCATTATTATTCAACTCCAGACTCCCATTCCCATCAACCGCCACGGTCGTGGGTCGACGTCCTGAGGTTTTTAACCATCGTCTGGTACATCGTAACGTCTCATATCTTGCCCACACTTTCAAACTCCGGTGCTAATCAAAGCTTACAGAGCGAAGAAAGCAGCCACCAGGCCGAAGAAGGCGGCGGAGGAGCCGACCAGGGCGGAGGCACCGCTATCGGGGGACTCAGTAGCATCAGAAGCGCCGGTGCCAGAGCTGGTGGGGCTGCCAGAGGTCTGGGAAGGGTTCTCGTCATCGTTGTTGTCGCCAGACTGGGTAGGGCTGGCACCACCGGAGCTGTTGCTCTCGTTGTTGCCAGAGTTGCCGCTGCCGTTGCCGTTGCCGTTGCTGGGGGCGCCGGTGGCGGAAGGGGTGCCCTCCGAGACCACGTAGAAGTGCTCGGTGATGCAGGCCTGCTGGCAAGCGGCGTAGCGGGCAGTCTGGGCCTCGGTGCCGTCACCCTGCTCGCACTCGGCCATGCACTTGGTGGTCTCGTTGACCTGGTCCTCGTTGGGGGCAGGGACCTGCAAAGGGCAGTTAGCACGCGTCGCCCGCGAGACAAGGTGCGCTCGCTCTATGGAAGGAAAACTTACAGCAATGCAGTGAGACTGGCACTCGACGTCACCGTCGTCGCAAGCGTTAACGCAGGCGTACATGGAAGACTGAACGGGGTCCAGGGACAGGGTCTGGGAAGGGGCACCAGACACGCTGGTGGTGCCGGACTGGGCAGCGGCGACGGCAGCGCCAGCCAGAGCAACAGCGACGGAGAAACGCATCTTGGTTGTATTAAAAGGTCCGGAACGGAAGGATTATGTTCGAATTAAAGGCTTTGGTTGTCTGGGAAGACAGCGAGCGTGTTGAAGCAAGATGGACGTTGGAAAGAGCGTGCAAACGAGAGAGATGCTGGTCGAGGGAAGAAGGGAAGGGCGAGATGGAAATGGAACGCGAGAGCCCGTGCCTTTAAAAGAGATCCAGGACGGACGGAAAGTCTGGGGCATGGGGTGGACCACGCTATCTCACCTTTTGCCTCTGCTTCTGCCTCTGCCGTGTCGTCCCATTCAGAGAGGCGTGGCACCAAGGGGGACCCACGACGGGCTCCATCAGCAGGCCAATGTTATTTGGGTTGGGCGTCTCGGGTGGTCGGAGCGCGCAGTCCAAACAAGTGTCAATGCGAGCGGTCCAGCACTGCACGGCGCAAGCTGGCTGGCTCGCTGGGCAGAGTTGCCGGGCTGCAGATCGGCGTGTCTGGGGAAGCGCCGACATGGGCAATTTTAATTACCTAAAGCCACGATCAAGGAGGCACAATTTAATCGTCCCATTTTGGGGTGTGGCACCCGTCCAAGGTTTCTCAAAGGGCGACACATCCGTGTGAAGCGTTTGCGCCTATTGAAAGGCTTTTCTCCTTTCAAGGCTCACGATTCCTCAGAAAGCTCGTGAGATCTCCGGGCATGATCTGGGTTCTTTCAGGCTCTGCAGTACCGAGGGAGCTTGTGTACATACTGCACAGTCTGTGGTTGAACCAGACAGCCAGCAAAGCAGATCTTTGTCCTCCCCTGTTTCGCCCAGCATCCATTCTACCACAGTACTCACTCTTCCCGTTTCCCCCTGGTCCAGATGACGTTCCAAGCCGGTCCAGTCGCTGGGGGCCTCTTCGCGGACGCTAACGCTGGTTGCCATCCAAGTCGATTGGTTGCACTGGCAATTGGCCAAGATGTCTCAGGGGCTAAGGGGGAGACCGGGAAAAGCAAGCCACCAACCTTGTTGGTGTGGAGGAGATGGGGCACCAGGCCAGGAATTTTTCCCAGTCAGATGTTTATGCAGAACCGAGCCAAGAAGGCGACCCCCTTGGTCAAATCTCGCGGAGAGCATACCCTTGTCGTTTGACGAATGGGACGATCGATCGCATCGGCGTCGGCAGGAGGGGGAGGGAAATGTGCAGACACCACGGAGGGCTATGCATCTCGGTGCCACCAGATGGATGGTTCTGGAACAAGCAGCCATTGATGCCACGCTGTGTGGATGGATGGTAAACTTTGGATGTGGCCAGAGCGCGCCGAGTTCCTGGTGAAGCAGCGAGTCGCCCAGAGGCACGCATCGTCGACCGGCAGCGCCCCGTGAGCCGAAGCTGGGCTTGGAACCGGTCGCCTAGCATGACATTCCAGCGAATGAGACTGCCCGACCCCCAGGAAGAGCTTTGGGGCAGCCCAGAGAATGTGCAAGCTCAACTGCCTAGAGTAGTGCAATTCAACAATTGTGCTCCGCCGTACACGGATAGCTGATCTCCCTAGCTTCCCACCTTGTGTGGATACGACAGGCGGTTTTTGGTGCATGAATACGAGGCCCTTGTTGAGAAGCGGCGGATGCGACTTCGACGGCACACCTTAACCAAGGTGATAATTGTAAGGTTGCCTTGGCCAGAGATGCCCACTCCATCTCTACACGAGGTCGGGTGGCACCGACATCATGCGCCTTGAAAGAAAAGAACTGGATACGGTGATAGATAGTAGGAGACCGTGGCAATTTTTTTTCGCAGTTTTCGACGATGTGCCAAGCACTCGTATTTTCTTCCATGTGTTAGGTGGCTTTGCACAAAAAATGAGCACATGGAACAAGGTGGCAGCACAAAGCAGCGAAACGTGAAACCTCGGATCCGGCTCATGCTTTTCCTAGCTTTTCAGCTTCGCACGAGATCCTTGCCTTTCGTTTCCCCATTCTCTGCGTCTCGCAGCTGCACAGGGTCGTTGAATAGGACCTGTCATTCGCATCATTTCTTGCTTTCATCTCGAGCTCCATGATGTTTTCTTTTTTTATGTACCTTACTGTAAGACCCTGCTTCTCACAACTATGATAAAAGTAATTTCTAGCCCAACGCAAGGGAAGCGGCCTGGTCTGTGAATGTGCCGCATGTTTAATTTACCTACGGCGCGATTCCCGGTTCAACGACGCTGTTCTTGAAAGCCACTCTCATGACTAAGGTAAGCATCAAGAGTTCCTAAGGTACCTTACACAAGCGGCGAGCAAAAAACCGCGGACCGCCAAATGCAAATCTAGTAATTAATAGCTGATGATCTTTAAAAGCTTTGAAATATCTACAAAATTTCTAAGAAATAAGTCTTATGATTGTTGACCTTGTATATATTTATTTTTTGATTTTTTCTATATGAAATCTTGAAAAGGAATTTTAGCTAGGGGTGGCCGCTCGGTACAGTACCTTCTTTTAGTAAGTCCTCATTTTGCCAGCCGCTTGGTACAGGACCTCAGCTGTGTAGCCGTTGATGGCTCTACCTTTGTTCCATTCTCCGAGGATGCAAATACTGTGTTTTACACGGCATAGCATTGCCCCATGGTCTTCCTACAATTACCCTGAGATCATTTCTCGTGAATGGACGCTCGTGGTTTCCAGTCCATGAGTTGGGGTGAGCAATGAGATGTTCGGGCTTGCCCACGGGAATGGATAGTTACCCCACCGGGCCCAATTGCACCATCTGCGGATATCTCAGTGTACGGTAAGTTTTGTAAGAGAGAAAAGAGCCTCATCCTGTGCTCCAAAGAATTGAGGTATCGCTCGTTGCGTTGGTCCGTCTCAACGCAGTGAGGTTCTTGCACATTGATCATCACCTGCCATCAAGAAACTTGGTTTTTCTCTTGTTACTGTCGTGATGGCGTCCCACGAGGAGCAGGATATCAAGAAGCGGCGCATCGACGTCGAGCAGAATCCCGACCAACTCATCACCTCGGACGACCCTGAACACCCTGCGAACCTCATCCCTTCACTCTGCGCCAAGTTCTGGACGCTCGGATGGGTCACGGGCACGGGCGGCGGTTGCTCAATCCGCGACGAGTAAGCTATTACCTCAATCCATCCCACCCTCACCAAGCCAGGCGAAAAGTTCAAAGCACATCACTACCGTGCCTCACTTGCTGTGGCTCAAGGATCCCAGGTCACTTCACGTTGTCAACCTCAGCCTGAGACATTCTTTTCATCATGAAACTTGCTCACCCTCTCGCAGTGACCTCGTCTACCTCGCACCCTCTGGTGTCCAGAAGGAGCTGATGAAGCACACGGACATCTACGTCCTCTCTCTCGAGGCCCAGGAGCCCACCTTCAAGAAGCGCACCTATCTGCGCTCCCCGCCGTCCTACAAGCCCTCGCAGTGCACGCCGCTCTTCCTCGCTGCCTTCACGCGCCGTAACGCCGGCTGCTGCATCCACACCCACTCCCAATGGGCCGTCCTCGTCACCCTGTTGCTCGAGGCGCAGGGCCCCGGCCGTGACAAGGTCTTTGAGATCAACAACATCGAGCAGATCAAGGGCTTTGGCCGCGGCTTCGGCAAGACTGGCAACCTGGGCTACCACGACACCCTGCGGATCCCCGTCATCGAGAACACCCCTCACGAGGAGGATCTCACTGAGTACCTCGAAGCCGCCATGGAGCAGTACCCGGACACCTACGCCGTTCTCGTCCGCCGTCATGGCGTATACGTCTGGGGCGACAACGTGCACAAGGCCAAGACCCAATGCGAGAGTCTCGACTATCTTTTCCAGCTGGCTGTAGAGATGAAGAAGCTTGGCATTCCTTGGATCAGCGACATCGCTCAAATTGCTCCCTCGTAGGGGACTTTGAGCATAGGAAGATGGACACGAAGAATGGGACGTGGTTGTAAATGAGATGTCGATGGTGAAGTAGATGACCTTCCATCTCATTGCCACTAAAATGGGGTGTAGATAAATGATAAAACATGAAATATATTGTTCATCAACATGCTACTTTATAGTTCATCTCGCTGCCGTGTATCGCCCGCCTCATTTGTATCATGTGGTACTGACTCTGACCCAGCCTCAGGCTCGTCCGGAATGGATCCAAGCTCTTCTGCTTCTTTGACAGAGTCTACCACCTTCTGAATCGTATCCATCACTTCATCAGAATCTTCCTCTGAAGGGCTTCTTCCGGTGGGGTGGTCGACCTGGGCGGTCGGGAGGTCCTCATTTGGCAGGCCTTTCACCGGTACACCACCATGTACTTCGACAAAATGGGATTCCTTAGGATCCGTCGAACCCTTCATAACAGCTCCGCCAGCTATAGAGCCAAGACCAAACATCACTTTGAGCGGCCACCATACCAGCAACAATAGAGGTCCGTACATGAGCCGACGGAAGAGTAGCCATGCGCCCGTTGTTAACAGCATATAGAACGCCGTCTGCAGGTACCAGGTGTCGCTCTTTTGAGACCGCAAGAGTGTGCCCAGCAGATCTTTTGAGCTCGCCAGCATGGTGTCCAGCGAGGCGTACGACTCGTCCAGCTGCTTCAGCGCCGCGGATGACTCCGTCAAGGTCTGGTGCGCAAACTCGCTGCGCGAGAGCTCCGCGGCTATCAAGTCGTGCGTGCGCCGCAATGCGTTCGTAACATTGCTGCTGGCCCCGACCGTCTGCTGATCCTCCTCCGACAAACTCGAGTGCTGTTGATACTGGTGGTGAATCTGTCGTATGCGCTGATGTGGTGCCGGGGCTTCGTCGCCACCCTGCTCCGAGGCTGCTTCTGATACCGGCATCGAGTACGATTGGATCAGAAGCTCTCGCTCCAGCTTCTGGGCTTCTTTCAAGTTCTTAGCAGCA
This sequence comes from Paramyrothecium sp. XJ0827, assembly GCA_020881915.1. Classification (NCBI taxonomy): domain Eukaryota; kingdom Fungi; phylum Ascomycota; class Sordariomycetes; order Hypocreales; family Stachybotryaceae; genus Paramyrothecium; species Paramyrothecium sp. XJ0827. The sequence goes on along the minus strand of JAJFPB010000001.1, from coordinate 4,272,172 downwards.
GCTAGCCGTGCTTTCCGGAAAGCGAACCGGGAGCTAGAAGAATGTCAGCGACCCATACTGGTTGAACAGCCACGACTATGGTAAATCTTACCTGACCAGGTCTTTCGCCAACCGCTGTGCTCCCTCTTCCAACTTTGATTTCTCTTGACTCTCGGGTCTAAGATACTTAATCTCCTCCAGCAGTAGCTCCTGCTCTTCCAGTCCATCTCGGAGCATCTGGCTGATCTCGGTGCTGAGCTCGCCGCTCACGCTGCTTTCTTCGTCGGCATCGAGGGGTACCGAGCCGGGCTCGAATTTAAGATTCGCAAGTCGGTCGATCAACTCTTGGAGCTGCGTCGTAGTTTCCTGTAGAGCTGTAAGCCGCTCTTGCAAGCCCTCAAACGACATTTTTGCAACGAATGAATGGTAGATACGGCCAAGGTAATTCTAGCTGTAGTGCTCTGGGCACCAGCTCCAGCGCAATGACGAAAGGTGTACACTGGCGCATGGTGGGCCAGGAACTCGCTTACAGTGATGCATGCATCTAACGGGTCCATCCAAAATCCGACGGCTTTGACGATGCTCGCAGAGAGGAAATGCCATGAGGACTACTGCACAAGCCAATTGATCGCCCGCCTCGTTCCCTCGGTGCTTTTCAACAACTCCCAAGATGATTACCAAGTTCATGACCGAGGTTTCGGCCAAATTCAACCCCTTCTCACCCTGCGCCAAGCCTGCGCGCCTGTTTCTCACATTCTTGCCCCCGAACGCTCGAGCAAACGGCACGTCCATCAGCACAACTCTGCTTCCCCGAGATTCCCCTGAGACCAGCTCGGTGCGAGTCAAGTTTAGTAGGTGGCCCTTGTCAATCCATACCTGGGAGGTTGGGCTAACAAGGACACGTAGAGGATGGCAAGGAGATGAACTTCAACTGTCAAAAATTCAACATCCAGGGCTTGGTGGAAGAGGTCGATCGACACTCTCGTCAACTCCAAAAAGCGGCCGACCTTACGGACTAGACGTTGCATTCGCTTTCGACATCAGTGCATCAACGGCGTTGGGGCGATAATAGACTCAAGAGAGTTGAATTCGGCGATATACGATTAAACATCACACCTGTAACATTACAATGGACTTCCAGCTTTTTATTTTGTATATTATGCGAAGTCTTGACGACATTCCGCGACTCTACAACTGAGATTTTTGAATTGTTTTAGTCCTTTTGTGAAGGTAGGACACAATCTAAGCGGAGGCACCGCTGATGAAGAACCACTTGTCAATAGAGCTGTCGATCTTCTCAGCGGGGAGGTCCTGGTTGGCAGGCAGAGGAGGAAGCTGTTCAGGAGTGATGCGGCTGGGGGAGTGCTGGACAGTGGTGTTGGTGCTAGACAGCGTTAGAATTCTGGACCTCAAAACTGGTGCAAGTTCACTTACGTGGAGACACCACCGGCCGGGGTCTTGCCAGTGATGAGACGCTCCCAGGCCTCAGCACACTCGCGGACAACGTCCATGGCATAGCTGTAAATTACTGTTAGTTTACATATTGTGGAAAGGTGCCCTCATTCAAAGTACAAACCTCTTGTTCTTGCATTCGCCGGTGAAGGCAAACTGGTTCTCGGGCTTGCCGTCGGGGATCTTGTAGATACGGAACCACTCGTTGGTGGCGCGGAGGAGACCAGGCAGGTGACGCTCGACATCCTCAACGTCGTTGAGCTTGGGTGCGAGAGGGTCGTTCACGTCAATGACGATGACCTTCCAGTCGGTCTCCTCCTCGTCGAGGAGAGCCATGACGCCAAGGACCTTGACCTGCTTGACCTGACCAGTGTAGCCGACAAGCTCGCCGATCTCGCAAACGTCAAGGGGATCGTTGTCTCCCTTGGCCTTGGTCTCGGGGTGGACAACGTTGGGGTCCTCCCAGGTCTAGTCGAGTGTGAGCAGCGGCATCGTTTGATAATGGGAATAGCTAGGTCTGCTCTGAGGATCAACGAACCTGAGGGAAGGCACCATAGTTCCAGAGGTAGCCCTTGTGGGGGAAGCAGTTGCGGACGAATCGAAGCTTGCCCTTCTTAACGTCCTGCTTGATGGGGTTCAGGAGCTCCTCCTTGGAGATCTAAAGACGAGAATTCGTTGTTAGAAAATATTTGAGGGGAAAAAGTCCAGGTGGGGGGAGAATATTGCCCGGCCGCGCTTCCAAGCTGGCAACAAGAGCTCAATGCGCGCGTGATTGCCGTAGAATTGCACTGCTGGACAGTGAAACGTACCTCCTGCTTGGCATTGGTCCAGCGAGGAATCTCGACGATCATGTTCAGGATGGTCTGCTCCTGGTTGGCGTAGAGAGGAATATCGTGGAAAGGCGAGACGGGCACGCCATCCTTCTCGATGTAGACGCGGTGCTCCAGGGTGTAGGGAGCCGCAACCTTGCGGAGGGTGTAGGGGGAAGCCATTGTTGCTTGCGATGGTGAGCTCGACAGGTGGCGAGCAATCTGAGCAGTGCGTTGGGATGAAATTTTGGCGGTTCTGGTCACGAAGGACTGAGGAGGGGAGGAAGAAGAGATCGAGCAGCTGAAGGAGGATGGAGGGGGCGGGGTACGGCTGCGTAGGTGCCCCATCGCACGGCGGCCGGTCGTCGCAGGGCCAGTGGCTACGGGAGCAACAGCGGTGCCACAGGTGGATGCTCTAGTGTATGCCGTCAGAAGCAGCCCCTGATTGGCTGGCCGGGGGGATGGCGACAGGCGCTGCACATAATGCAGACACTGCTGCTGGAGTCTTGGTCGGAGCAACATGAAAATCGCTGCCGGCAACGGAGAGCGCGACTGGGGGGAGGGCGGCAAAAAAAACAGGTATGCAGGTGGTGGTACAGACTTTACACATAAAGAGACATAGGGAGCGAAGGGGCTACGCGGGCGTCAATGGCCTGCTCTGCCAGTCAAGGACAAAGGGTGCATCTGTTGATGGGCGTGAAAAATACCATCCGAGAAATGTTTGCTGAGGCTAGGGGCAAGGTACTAAGACCCCCTGGAAGTTGCTTGGTGCCGCCCCCTGCACTCCCGAAGCTCGGGAACACTACGGGTACAGAGTACCAACTTTGACCATAATAGGGCTTCATGACGCTCATCACCTTCTTCCAAGGCTTCGCTGTTAAATCTCCAAGTTCTGGTCCAGCCATCCAGATTCGCATTCCGCGTGCGAATAATCTGTAGATAATTTCCTGATTCGTATAAAAAGTTGTACGTTCACGAGTCTTGGGCTTTCCAGCTGAACCTAAACACAATATCCGAACCACGGCGGGTCCCTCCCTCTACCCTGCAGCGTGGGATATCTTCAACAAGGAGGGTTATTTAATGGCCGGATATCCTGTGGCGTGGCCTCCCATATCAGAAACCCGGGTGCAGAATGCGTTCACATGAGGCTTTTAATTGAATTGTAGTTGCATCCCCTGGATGCAGGGCTCTCCTCGAAAAAAAATTGTGGAAGTAGTCTTGTCTTCTATTTGTGTGTGCCAATGAGGCGTACGTATTGCAAAACAACAACTCGAGTCTTCGAAAAAACCAAAGTTTAGCCCGGGGGGAGGGACTAAAAAAGACTTCATAACTGGTTGGACGGCAAAAAAGAAGACCGACAAAGACAGGATTCGAACCTGTGCGGCCGAAGCCATATGATTTCTAGTCATACCCATTAACCACTCTGGCACTTTGCCTTAACTGGTCAGTTGTCGCAGGGATTGCAACGAGACTCTGTCCCCGCACCTAGCATCTATATTACCACCATGGTTGGTAACCTCGGGGTTATAATTTCAATTTCCTGTTTAACAACGAAGGACAATACGTAGCAGGATGGTAACCACCTTTCAAACCTGACGATGTCGAAAACAGGTATCTCACCATAAGAAACAAGAAGCAGCTTCCCACAAACGATAAGCAAACCCCCAGACAGCGGAACAGTCATTGCACTCAAAGGCACGCCCCTCAATCATTATTCCCTTACAAATTGTGTCTACTTTCGACCTCTCTCGAGTACGACAATGGCACGTTATTAGGCTACGCTCTCTGTTGTAGAAGCGGTGTTTCTGAAGTTGGGATCGACATCCGGTGGTTGTAATGGAGCCGCAGTTGGGAGTGATGCAGTATCATCAAGGTCCGATACCTGTGTCGTCTTGCCCTTTACACTTGACATTGGGCTCTGGATTGGGGTTGAGTAATTCTCCGGTTCCGGTTGCCAATCTCTGAGATCATCCTCGGCATCATTTAGAATCTGGCGAGCCTGGTGTCCGTGCGTATAAGCTGTTCTTGTATCCCCTGGCACAACGGGGGTGTCGTCGAGAAGACCGAGTAGGCGACGACCATGCTTGGCAAGGATGATCTGCTTCTCAGCCCGCTCGATAGTCGCAGCAAACTCGGCAGCATATGCCTCCTTGAGCTTCTGGCGTGTCTTGACACGAGTTAGTGATACCGCGCTGTTGTTAACAGGGACCAGGTGAGCATACAATGTTTGTAAGTTGAGCTTCCGCCACAAGATTCTCCGCCTCGGCTCTGACGAGCTCCTGCTCCAAAACAACAAGCTTCGCGCTCTCGGGCTCCTTCATCTTGAGGCGCTGGATCTCATCGGCAATCTTGGCCTTGCCATCGCGACTGGGCTGGACGCTTTTTTCGGTATTGCGGATGGCCTTGAGAAGACCTCGCGAATCATCCAGAGCATGCGAGTAGCCCTCCTCGACTTCGCCCATCTCGCTCAAGATGACACCCACCTTGTCGGAGATATCGCTGATGCCATCGTCACCAGTTTGCTCTCCCCATTCCGAGAGCTGGGTGGCAATGTTGACGCGCTCACGGCCAGCGGTCTCGTGGGCCGTTATGAGATTGTTCTCCGACTTGATGAGGCGGAAGAGCTTGCGGGAGAGCTCGGGCTGCACAGTTCCACGGAGGGAATTGAAGGAGAAACCACGTCTGCCGCCGCCGCCAGACGAAGATGCCTGCTTGGCCTTGTTGGAGCGGATAGAGAGCGCGCGATTCCTGTGGAAGAAGGATGTGTTAGTCCCAGCATCGCTTGGGGTGTAGCGCCATTGGGATGAGAATGCGTTGGAGAAGGACCCGTCTCGACTGGATCGAGACATGGTTCTTAGGAATAGAGGATGGGCAGGGTTGCAGGGGTCCGGAACTGCCGGTAGCGAAGAGGGCAAATGCGCAAACCCAACAGGATTGTGGCGCTGATCGTGATGAACATGCCGGAGCTGTAGAGGAGGCTTACATGATGCTGATAGTTCGAGCAGCAAGTGACGGTCTGCGCTCTTGCCAAATGTTAGCTCTCGAACGCGGACATGAAAACGCTACGACATGCTCCTGCTGCTGGCGGTCACGGAGCAGAGCTCGTCTGCGTCAGGTAGGCCAGGTTGGTTGTGGAGCTCACAAATCTGAGGAGAAGTACTCCGGGGATCGCAATGCGAGATAGATTAATTAGAGATCGTAGTTCGGTCAAGGTATCACCACGCAAGGTAGTATGGAGCAAATGTAAGTGCCAGGATTAAGCTGAGGAAGAGGAGAGAGGACGAGGCACACTACGTTGCGATACAACAGGATCGTTAGACTACCTATATGTAGCCTGTCAAAGCAAGGTACCTTTACTTTTCCGTGAGCCGCACATGACAGGACTCATCATAGAACGTCTCGTCATTTTTACTCACCCAGGAGCTGAGGTAGGTAAGGTACCCAGGCAAGGTAGAGCACCTCACATTGCCTTACCGGAGCTACGTGCCTTTGGGAGCATCAAGCCAGCGCAAAGCTTCAGGATCCGGCGATGGCGGGCGTCGTGCGCCAGGAATGCGCCATGGTGTCATGCACTACCCGGCCCAGCCCCTCCCCCACTAATGTGAGCTACGTACAACCATTAACGGACAAGCCTTCGCTGCCGGTTGGCTCAGAAGGGCTCCCGTCCCTCTACGATATGATCGACTTCCAGGTGAAAATTTATGTTGATCAACTCGCGGATCCCCTCCATTCGAGATTTTTCGTCGCATGTATAATCACTTTGATAATGCCCAATTATTGACTCCCAAGTAGCCGAGTAGCGACAATGGACCATTGAAGAGAAATCACTTGATGTCATCTTCAATCTAGATTCGAACCGAGACTCGTCGCTCGCTTGGCAGCTTGGACAAAGTCAGACAATTACCTCATTGGCCTTCAGCGTGAGACAACATGTTCCATCACCCTGACAAGGCCCTTAGCATGGCTGCTTTCAATTCAACGGGACAACACCTTCGGCTGGCGGCTCGGCAGGTAGTTTCGATATCGTGGTATTCAAGTCGTACACTACTTCTCTATTTAAATCGCAGCCGTGAAAACCATAAAAAATCCAACTTAGAACGCAAGCCCCTGCCAGCGCGTTGAACGCGGCCATGTCCTTCATGTTGCTCCCAATAAAAGTACTCCGGCTTTACCGGCCTCGCTATACCTTACTCCATACTCCGCACCGGCCATGCCAGGTTCGTTGGAATCATATTCGTCCACGAGAAAACAGCGACATGAGTCTTCTGCTAACGCTCTTGAGAACACGCGACTAATACCGCGAGGTGCTTGTCCTTTCATACACAACTGGATCGCTGCGTCGCGGGCGTGAATGAGGGCTGACGCTGTAGGACTCCCGGGTCACGCTGTGGTAGCTTACTCGCGGCGAGTGGTGATGGTGGTGGTGTCCGTGGTGTCCGTGGTGATGGCGATGCCTCCTCACGGGAAGATCCTCCTCGTGGTGGTAGTAGTATGAAGTGCGAGGGTCGTCTCTGAAGCACATCTTGTCTCGAAGTCCTGAGTGGCTTTGGAATCGGGTTATGTTATTTAGGTCGCTGGTGTAAATGACGTTCCGTAAATGGCAAGTCGGTGATGTAAGTTGGTCTCTTATGAGGTACGGTAGGCACTCTCAGCGCAAGCGGTGCAATGGTCGGGTATTTTCGAAAGAAGGTATTACGATTGTCTTTATAGTTCAATCTTGCTTACCAGCCCTTTCCTTAATGTCCTCCCTCCTCAGCTGACAGGTTTGCTTCGCCCTGTTCCTGTGCCCGGTTCCAGGCCCCTGTCTCCGTTTAGGCTGGAGCCGGTCCTGCAGCCAGTCCTTGGAAAGCCGGCGTGCCCCCACCAACGTGCACCATCTATGGCACATTACGAGTCGCCCACTTTCGCTCGACACTGGAGGCGAATGGAATAACCGTGCTCCTTGGCGCGAATAAAACCCCAAAACTAACTTGTGCAAGGAACCTCGTCATAATTCTCGTGCAATCCTCATCGTCCCTCTAGAGATAGAAACTGCCTACATGTGTCACCTGTCGGGAAGATGTGGCCTTTCAGTGTGGCAGGGCTCCCGAGACTGGGTTGTCCATGGCTGGTTTCCAATGCGGACAGGGAACAACCCTACAGATGACATGCGTGCGTATCGTGAGTTCTAGGACCTTAGAAATGGCAGGCTATTCCGAGCTCATTGCCTAGACATGCACCAGACGTTAGGCTTTTGAGCTGCAAAGTGAGGCATTTGTCATTTCGTCCTTGGAAGCTGAGGCGCCGTCACGTGTCTGATGATGTTACATTTTTATACGACGCTCAAGGATGCTTGCAGTGTCTAGATGGCAGCTCCTCCTCTATGTACCTAAGTTCATTCTGCAATCTCATTTCTTCGTGGAGAAACCCATCTCAACCTTCCCAAGCGCCCATGCGGTAACAAAGACGGCCAATGTGCTCGCAAAGATAACAATAGGCTTCCTCAGCGTAGCAATGAGCGGAGTCTCGTAAGAGATGATGAGGTCACGATCCCGGAACTCGTCCACAAGGTTGCGCGCCTTGATGACGACTGTAGTTCGGCCAATTGTGTCGAGATATGTTTTCTCAGTACCAATCGATGTCTCGAGAATGGACGATTCGGGAATGCCAGCGTAAAGTTTCACGTTCCTGCCTATGGTTAGCTATTGATTATCCGACTTGATATAACTTGGTTGTGCTTACTCAGATCCCTCAGGGAGAACAACGCGAACAGTGACCTGCTCGTATTCCACGCCTTCGACCTGTTTTGGGCCTTCAAAAAAGGGAACCTTGAGGACATAGCCGCCCGTTGCGGTTTTGCGGAGAAAGTTGGCTGTGTTGGAGTTCCAGCCAATCGTGAAGGGGTACTTCCATCCTCCAAACAAGGGGTAACGGGGCTTGAGCTCAAGAACAGCTTCCCGCTTGTTGCTTCGGAAACGTGATGTCGAAACGTTACCAATGACGTCCGTGAAGTACGGGTCCACACTGCCGACCTGGAGCGGAACGCGAAGCTCCTTGAGCGCGAAGGTGTTGGGATTGAAATATTGCGACTGCTGCCACTTGACTCGGTTGAATTGGTTCGTAAGGTTGGCGCCTCGGTGGTACATGGTATATCGCTCCTCGAAAGCGACGTTGCCACCCCAGTGGCTGACCTCGACGTCTCGCTCCAGTGTTGACATGTGGGTGACAGGCTTCGTGAACTCGAACCTGACTTGCGCAGCAGAAACTGCACCTGCCGGCTTCTCTCCGAACGGACCGTAAGTGAGCTTGGAGCCCTGCTTTTGGGGGAACTTCTCGTCATCACTGCTACCAACGATGGTTGTATAATCAGGGATTGTTGCCGAGGGGGCTTTGACTTCAGTCTTTTGCTTTGTGGTCGGGTAGGCTGACGGGGCGTAGACGGAGAAATCGTAGACAAGGAATTGGGGTTCGTCCTGGTTAATGGTAGCCGGGAGCGGCCTATATGCCTTGAGGTAGTAGAAGCTGATGCCAAGAGTCTGTTGACCCCCAGCCTCCAACGGAGAGGGCAGCTTGATGCTGTAGTATTGGATATCGCTAGCATGGTTGTCAGCTCGGTCTCTCGACATTCTACTTTGTTGATTCTCACCTGAGGGGATCGATCTCCACGGCCGAAACCTTGAATGGTCCAGCAGTCGCATCCTTGCGGTCCTTGACCTCGAGGCCTCCTACTCGAGACATCTGGTCCGCGGTGAAGGGCAGATAGTAAACATCTTGCGGCTCCGACGCGACGTTCTCGATGAGAACATTGACCTGCTCCTTGACATAGTTCTTCTCCACGGAGATAACATGCACCAAGTTGGCATTCTTGAAAACCTGGGGAGGCTTGAACTGGGCTGGTATCTCGACCTTGGAGGTGCCAGGTGTTTGTGAAGGGGGGCTGGCAATGGCGGTCGACAGCAGGCCAACCAGGGCCGTTGCTACTGAAAACGGCTTCATGTTGACGAGGTGTTCGGGCGGCCGCTCATTGATCGCGCGTTGCCCCGAATTGTGGAAGAGAGGTACAGTTCGATAACGCCTAGTCCTACTAATGCCACCAGCTCAGAAAGGCATACGTTGCCATTCGTAGTCCAGAGCTGTGGTGTAGCTCCAGCCAATCACAAGCTTACAAGTGCTAGTGCGGGACAACGTTCTGCCGGCCTCTCCCTCCCGCGCTACATTGTACCTTTCCTGGCCTCCTCACGAGTGACTTCACCGTGTGGGGCAGCGAGGAACCCCCACCTTGAGGTCAGCCAAGGTCCTGTAACCGTGAAGACTTGCGCCAAGCAAAGCTGCAAAAGGCTGGCAAGTGTCGCGCACGGCGTCTTCAAAGGTCAATGCCAAAGAAGGACCGGGCAAGGATGCAATTGAACCATTGAAACTAGACAAAAGCCACTCCTTGCCCGAAACTGCGCCAATATTGGTCGCCTGTGAAGAATAAGGGTCTCGCCGAGCTTCGGCGATATTACGGATCTGGTAGTTGAGAGAAACATCTCCTGTTCTCGGTCTCCCACAAAACGCCAATGGCTGGAGCTAGCGATACATTCACCGCTCAGGCATTGGCTGCCGGGGCTCTGGAGCAAGCTAATGTAAAGGTAATTGGGTCACATCATGTAGTGCATGACGGAAGCTGTGCGAGAGGGTACATTGATGCACCTTACCTTACCTTGCTTGGAATACCTGTCGATCTACAGGCGGTGGGCGCGCCAGCTGGTACCTGAATCAGAGCAGCTGACAGATTTATCTATCGAGGTCTGGCAAAGTAAGGCCGGTGGTTCCAAACTTCCAAATCCTCACCCTGCTTTGCTACTTATCCTCACATTACCTTCACAATACACAAGTGCCGTGCCATCGTGATTGCATAGCAAGTACAATCAACACACTCGTCGCCATTCAGATCCTACAACTACCAAGTCGCCTGAATAGCTATACAGCTCTTTCAGCACCCCGCGCCTCTGTTCTGCCGACTGCTCCCAACGACTGCCCCGCCGTACCCCACGAAGCTTCCAACAGAAAATGGTTGGCCTCGGACCACGACCACCTCCCTCTCGGAAGGGTACGTTGAATATGCCTTTTGTTGCTGAGATTTCTCGTTTGGCGCGAACACTATCCATCCTTCGTTCTGTCTGTCGCAGAGGTGCCATTGCAAGCTCCGGGAGCTCCGGTTTTCGCGCGAAGCGCCGCGAGCCCCCCGCCCACCAGTTCTATTGCTTTGCCTGACCGTCATATCCTGTTATTGAGCTACGGTAGTCGCGACCAGACGTTCTCGGTTTTCGGTCGGTCTATTGAGGCTGCTACGTGCTGTTTGCTGGGCGTGTGCGCATCGCATCGGGCTCGGGCTTGCGATGCTCAGGTTCGTACTGCAGTGGTGCAGGATGCGACACGGTCACTTGAGCGCAAGCCAAGCCAGGACGTGCCCCCTGATGAAATTCGTGGAGGAGCTGTCATCCTTTTCTAATCCAGGGGTCCTGGGTACATTCATTGACCAGTGTCAAGCGGGTATTGTTCCTGGGACCACAACTTCCAGACGCTACGTGACATCATCATAGTGCTCGCCCCCCCCCCCCCCATCGACGCGTTCCATGAATAAAGGCCGAGCCTCTTAAAGTAGCCCTCATTCTCTTGCGCAGCTCAAGATCCGGATGCGTATATTGGCATTTTGGCACAATACTGTTCTTCTTGAAGCCAGCGTTATAACGTTGATTGGAGCGATTTCTTAAGAATTTTGTTTGACCAGGTTATGAACTGACGATACATCATGGCAGGGTCCAAGACGAATATTCCCAAGGACCTTCTGGAGCAAATTCGCCAGTTGGAGAAGGACTTCACAGTTCCCACCGAGAAGCTCAAGCAAATCACAGACCACTTCGTCAATGAGCTCACCAAAGGTATAGACCATTCGCGATCTCCAAATGATTAAACTCTGCTCACCTTTTTCGCTGGTAGGTCTCACTGTCGAGGGTGGAAGCATCGTAAGTGGACTTCCGTGGTCATGGCCTTCTTGCGATACAGCTAGCTAATCCTCATGGAACAGCCCATGAACCCTACCTGGGTCATGTCCTTCCCCGATGGCCACGAGACAGGAACGTATCTTGCTTTGGACATGGGCGGCACGAACCTCCGCGTTTGCGAAATCACCTTGACCGACCAGAAGTCAGAATTCGACATTATTCAGTCCAAGTACCGCATGCCCGAGGAGCTCAAGACTGGAAACAAGGATGAGCTGTGGGAGTATATCGCAGATTGCCTGCACCAGTTCGTTGAGACGCATCACGGCGATTGCTCAAAGCTCGACGCGATCCCTCTAGGCTTCACCTTCTCCTACCCTGCGACACAGAACTACATCGATGAAGGCATTCTGCAGCGCTGGACGAAGGGCTTCGATATTGCGGGAGTTGAGAACGAGAACGTGGTGCCCATGTTCGAGGCTGCTCTCGCGAAGCGTGTAAGAGCCCTCAGGTCTCAGTTATCGTCTATTGTCACTCACGGTCAAATAGGGCGTGCCCATTAAGCTGACAGCTTTGATCAACGATACTACCGGTACGCTCATCGCCTCGGCTTACACAGATACGAAAATGGCCATCGGTTGCATTTTTGGTACTGGCTGCAATGCGGCTTACATGGAAGATTGCGGCTCGATTCCTAAGCTTGCCCACATGAACCTGCCGGCGGACTGCCCTATGGCCATCAACTGCGAGTGGGGTGCTTTCGACAACGAGCACAAGGTGCTTCCTCGCACCTCGTTCGATCAGATCATCGACAGGGATTCTCCCCGTCCAGGCCAGCAGGCTTTCGAGAAGATGATTGCGGGTCTCTACCTGGGAGAGATCTTCCGCCTGGTTTTGGTCGACTTGCACGACAACAAGGATGTTCACATTTTCGAGGGCCAGGACATTGCGCAACTGCGTAAGCCATACTCACTGGACTCTTCTTTCCTGTCTGCCGTTGAAGAGTAAGTCAACAGGCTTTGTGCTGGATTAAGCAAAGGGAATGCTAACCGCATTTAGGGATCCCTTCGAGAACCTTCAGGAGACTTATGACATGTTCAACAGCAAGCTCAACATAACTTGCACGCGCCCAGAGCTCGAGCTGGTCCGACGCCTGTCAGAGCTCATTGGCACCCGAGCTGCCCGTCTCTCTGCCTGTGGTGTTGCCGCCATCTGCAAGAAGAAAGGTTACAAGAGCTGCCATGTTGGTGCCGATGGCTCTGTGTTTAACAAATACCCCCACTTCAAGGCACGCGGCGCCGTGGCACTGCGCGAGATTCTCGACTGGCCTGAAAAGACGGACCCCAAGGAGGAAGATCCTGTGGAGATCCTCGCAGCCGAAGATGGCAGTGGTGTAGGAGCAGCGTTGATCGCGGCCCTAACCCTGAAGCGGGTTAAGGAGGGCAACATGGCTGGTATTCTGCACCCGGAGAACTACAAATGATCAAGGGTACAAAGCGCAGGAAAGTTTTGGGCAGATGACATGGGAAATGCACGTGGCGAGGCAGAGATACCGTAGTTCGCAGGGCTGGCTATGTACAGACTCCATGTACTGAGCAAACGCCAGACTGGCGGTGGGGAAGGTGATCTCAACCCATGAATGTGCAGATAGGCAGTCGATACTCTGTTTCAAAATTAGACTAGTTTCATCAATCAGTGTGTCTGGGGTCTTGAGCTTACCATCAAGCGTCCAGTATCGCCTGCGTACACCCTCCCACTCTCCCTTGCCTTCCTCGTCAAGTCCTGACATGTCGACCTTGCTTGACTCCCACTCAACATCCATACCTGCATCTGACATGTGCATATCGACAACCTTGCAATAAACATCGTAGCATATCCGCCTGTCGGCACCGAGACCATTAAAGAAGCTAAAGTGCCCATCCTGATCCATGAGAGCCGGCACATATTCTGTAAAGAACATCCGCAGCTGCGAATAGTCCTCACCGAACGTATCGAAGTAGATGGCATCGTAGACCTCGCCTTCTTCAAGGAGCTTTGGCACAACATCTTGCCACTTGCCTCCATGCACCTTGAAGGCCCCTTCTTCCGGTCCGCTCTGTTCCCACGACGGGCCAAACTTGGCGCCTGGCTTAGCCAGGTGCTGTAGGACGGAAGGGTGGGCTTCGATGATGTGGTGACGGGAGGGCTTGAGCTCAGAAAACATCCCGTCGACGATGCCCATGCCGAATCCGATGTTGAGGATACGCTTGCCTGCCTCCTTGTTCGGTATCAAGGCGTCGACGGAGCGTCGCATGATGTCCGTCTCCCAGGCCATCATTACACCATTGAGGTCGGAGTCGACTAGCTTGTCGGCGTCGTAGGTTAGCTCGGATTTGAGATATTCTTCGCTCGTGACAGGTTTCTCGTTGGCATTTGGAGGGACGAATTTGGGCTCGGAAATCTTGTCCTCCGTGCCTTCTGCGGCCGCATCATCGGCTACAGCGGCGTCGTCTTCTTCTTCCATGGCCACATCACCGTCCTCAGACCCGGAGGATAGTTGTTCGTAGCCATCCATGATGGCGAAGAGGAGCTCGGCTCGAACTCCAGCGTCAACACACATGTTGTATAGCGACATGCGACCAAGTCGCCAGGCCACACAGCCAGGCGTCTCATTGTTCGAATCGACGTCGTTCCAGATCGCACCGGAAAAGAAGAGCTCCTGTACTACGCCCTTGGCCTCCTCCACGCTGCCGTCCTCTTCGTTCTCATCGTCCCCGGCGTCAAGTGCTGCTGGCCCGCAAGCTCGGATGGCAGCATGCAGGGGGGTCTCGCCTGTCTTTGGGTCTTGGGCGGTAGCTGTGTCGCGAGCGTCGAGCAGCTTCTTTAGGCCACTCAGGTCATGCGCCCAAGCATGATGGAGAATATCACGGATATCCTGAGGGCATTCTGAAGTGATTCGTGCGGGCAGAGAATCGTCAATCTGGACCATGATTCTTGTTGGAGGGGGATTGCGGGGTCCAAGTGATACGTATAAGTATTCGACGAGCTATGATTCCTATTACAGTTAATACCTGAGTGTACGAGGAGTGTTTATTGCTACCTTACCCGAGTAAGGTACGTTCGAGGAGGCACGTGGGAATTGCGTCTACAATGTGTAAGGTAGGTACCTAGGTAGGTCCAGTAAAGGAATTGTCCTCAACTCAGCACCAATGGGGTGGTGACTGGGCTGTTCGTGAAATTCAACGGGGGGAAAAATTATAAAAATTTGGCTAAGAAAACCAAGCACCTAAGGTGCCGATTCCGCTCCACTTCTTCTTTTTTCTGGATGTGGTGCTGGAATCGTTCAAGTCCTATCATGACGCCAATGTAGATTAGGTAGGTAGGTAGGTAGGTAGGTAGGTATTTCAAGTAGGTACCTAAGGTAAAGCTTTCCAGAGGGCAAGGTGGGAGCACAAAGCAGGCAATACTTGGTAGAGAAAAGCGTTACCGCGGCCATTCTGAGTTCGCTTCATCACGAGGTGGCCCAGGCCGTTCCTTACCAGCTGCAGTGCGTTGAGATCGAGGGAGAAAAAGACCCCACCTTCAAGCCCCTCCATGGCCAGCAACAGCGCTAACCAGGCGCAAAGCACTAAGGTAGCTTAAGGCTAAGCTCCCCCCAGCACGTTGTCATGACGGCGCTCCACGTTCTGGAGGTACCTCTTTCCATTGGCGAATTGTGAGCATTCTACGGCCAGCGTCACTGAAAAACCACCATCGCATAAGAGAGACCCCTGCAGTACCTGCACCGTACCTAGCTTGAAGCACCTGTCGGCAACGGCATCTCACCCCGTGGTGTTTACCTCTCATTCATTACCTGTTCCGTCACTGGTTCACGAAACCTTCCACTTGACCTGCCGGCCGATTTTTGATTCAGGTACTTCAGCCACTCGTTTGTTCGAGTGCGGAGCAAAAACCCAACCTTCTCCCCAAGTAAGCTCTTTTGCGCCCTTTTGCCTTTCGTCCGCGTCATTCTCTGCTGCTTCTTGCTAGCGCCCGCAAGGCTTGCAATTGCTCTTCTGTCTACCTCGGGCCTAGCTTCGCCATGCACACATGCTGATTGTGCAAGACCTCAGAACTCGCCAGAAGACTTGGACATCCACCCGCCGAACCTCGACAACATTCCAAGCCAAACCTGGCACCATCGTCATGAAGTTCGGCGAGCAGCTGCGCTCTAGCGTCATTCGCGAGTATCAATGGTACTACATTGACTACGATGGTCTCAAGACGGAGCTGAAGCGCGCCACCGGCCAGGCCCAAACCGGGGGCAATAACGAGTGGACCGAGGATGACGAGACTCGGTTCGTCGCCAAGCTCGAGACCGAGCTCGAGAAGGTCCACACGAAGCAGCAGGTCAAGGCCATGGAGATCTCGAGGCGCATTGCCGTCAGCGAGCGCGAGGTCAGGGACGTCGTCAATCGGCTGAACGAGCGCGGCCCTGGCGAGGACGGCCCTAGTGAGGAGGAGTTCATGCTGCTGGAAGAGGACCTGAGCGACATTATTGCTGATGTTCACGATCTGGCCAAGTTCGTCCAGCTGAACTACACGGGATTCTACAAGATCATCAAGAAGCATGACGTGAGTGTCGGGTTTAGTATAGCCTCCTGAGCATCACTAATGCGCTGCAGAAAACGACCAAATGGCACCTGCGACCCGCTTTCGACACCCGACTCAAGGCGAAGCCTTTCTACAAGGAGAACTACGATGCATCTGTCATTAAGCTGTCGAAGCTGTACGATCTCGTGCGCACCCGTGGCAACCCAGTCAAGGGCGACAGCGCTGCTGGAGGTGGCCAGGCCAGTTTCGTTCGACAGACCACCAAATACTGGGTGCACCCGGACAATGTGACGGAGCTCAAACTCATCATTCTCAAGCACCTTCCCGTCCTCGTGTTCAATGCGAGCAAGGAGTTTGACCCCCAGGATTCCGCCATCACCTCCATCTACTACGACAACCCTGACAAGTGGGATCTCTACGAAGGTCGCTTGAAGAAAAGCGAGGGTGCAGAGGCAATTCGACTGCGGTGGTACGGTGGGATGCAAACGGAAACCATATTCGTTGAGCGCAAGACACACCGCGAAGACTGGACTGGCGAAAAGTCTGTCAAAGCACGGTTTTCAATCAAGGAGAAGAATGTCAATGCTTACATGAAGGGCGAGCTTTTACCCGCAGCCCTCTTCGAGAAAGCAAGAAAAGAGGGAAAGAAGTCGGAAAAGGCCATCGCCGAGGATCAGAGGCTGGCCTCTGAAATTCAATACTCTGTCATCAAGAAGGGTTACAAGCCTGTTTGCCGGTCCTTCTACAACCGCACAGCCTTCCAGCTGCCGGCCGATGCACGTGTTCGAATTTCGCTGGACACTGAGCTGACAATGGTCCGGGAAGACAACTTGGACCACGATCGATCTGGCGACAATTGGAGACGTATGGACATCGGCATTGATTATCCATTCTCGCAACTTCCCCAGGAGGACATCGTACGCTTTCCATATGCGGTGTTGGAGGTCAAGCTTCAGACGCAGATGGGACAAGAGCCCCCAGAGTGGGTTCGTCAGCTCATTTCCTCCCACCTTGTCGAGGCCGTGCCCAAGTTTTCCAAGTTCATCCACGGAACGGCCTGCTTGTTCCCCGATCACATTAAGCTGCTTCCCTTTTGGATGCCTCAGATGGACGTTGACATCCGCAAGCCACCGACCCATGATTTTGGTATCCGAAGACCAGGGCTGTCGGGCACTACAACGACCTCAGATGATGAGGACGAGGAAGACATTGACTCTGACGACGAGGAGGTGCGATCCTCCCGAGTGGCCGGTACCAATGGTGAATCCAGTTCGCAGGGCAACGGCCGTAGCCGCGCCGATGTGGAAGGCCAGACTGTGGAGCTTCCGACTGCCAGTGAAGATTTCCCAATCTACGATTCAGATGACGAGTACGATGAGAATTATGAGCTGGAGGAGGCGCGACGCATCGGTGGTTGGCACTACTACTCAACGCTCGTCGCCACGAAGGGGCGTGCCTTCGGCCACGGTGCTCTTAACCTCATCAAATCAGTGGCTCCGCATCCACGGGGTAGTGCTATCCCCAGAGGCGAGCGACAACAGATGCTCTTCGGCTCGGAACAAATCCAGCACAAGAAATTCAAGGCTCCACCAGGCAAAAAGATCTACGTTCCGGTTCGCGTTGAGCCGAAGGTCTACTTTGCTGCCGAAAGAACGTTCCTTGGTTGGGTAAGTTATCGTTGAGATTCAGGAACACGGAGGAGTTGCTAACATGCCCATCAGCTTGAGTACTCGACTTACATCGCCACCATTGCCGTTACTCTTCTTAACTTCGGCTCACATCCTACCCTCACGTCTTTCTGGATTTCGGGCATCTTCACGTTGCTAGCCATCCTGAGCGTTTGCTATTCTGTTGGAATTTACTTCTACCGAAGCCGTGCAATCCGTAACCGCAAGGTTGTTAAGTACTATGACCGCTGGGGCCCTTCGGTTCTTTGCGGCGCGTTGTTCATTGCGGTGGCGATCAACTTCATCTTCGAGGGCCGCGAGAGGTCATGGTGGTGAGGGAACCGTGCAACGGTGTTCGTTGCATTCTAGACTTCAGCCAGAGCCCCTTGAGGAATGCACTTGGGGCCTACAAATGATTTTCCGTTGCCTAGTGGCCGTAAGGAGGAAAGCTAGGCGGTCTTCTGGGCTCATAAAAGTCACGTTCTCGACCATCAGACAGGGCTTGTCTAGAACATGGCTAGCTGGATAAGCCTAGGCGAAAGTTAGTCAGAAACTGGTTTCAAAGCGTATTTATGTACTAGTGTAAGTTATAGAGCGTTCGTTCAATGGCATTCCATTTGATAGACTCGGAACCCAATTCAGCTCGTCGTAACTTATGGGCTAGGACAACGTGGCGGCACCCATCTAGCGTGCGACACGAGAGCTTTCACAGAGCGCAGCCCCTACTCACGATATACGTACGCCCCTCAGCTTAGGGTCATTCACAGGCTCAACATGCAGTTTAGCTTTTTCAGCTCCATCGTAAGCTGCCGCTGGCATTTTGGCCATGTGACACGTTATATGGCCATCACTTAAGGTGATCAGCTCGCACATTCTGCCCTCCTCTTGAATGACAGAACAACCACCTCATCACACGGTGAGCTCAACGTTCTTGCAAGCTGAAAGGTTTTGAACGACTCGAAGACAACAGGAGCTTTGCTCAAGAACAAGTCACCACAATCATGGTTGTTTTAGCT
This sequence comes from Paramyrothecium sp. XJ0827, assembly GCA_020881915.1. NCBI lineage: Eukaryota > Fungi > Ascomycota > Sordariomycetes > Hypocreales > Stachybotryaceae > Paramyrothecium > Paramyrothecium sp. XJ0827. Next base: position 4,253,714 of record JAJFPB010000001.1, on the reverse strand, counting down.
ACCCAGTCGGAGTTTGGCCAGGCGCCTCCTCCTTGTACACCGTACTCCATCATCACCAACATACCGACGTGGGAGGTGACGAAGAGGATACGGGATGGGGACATGCGGGACATGGCGAGGATCAAGAACATATACCCTCGATTTGCGCCCACGCAATACGTTGCCATGGTAAGACGACGTCTTGCAATGTGCAGTATTTTCTCTAACAAAGGAGTATCGTAGCTCGGGGGAGAGCTTGCCAAGCGACTGAACCAAGAAGGAAAGGGCGCCATGCTGTATTTGAACCCGGAGATGTGGCCGTATACGCGCGGGCATGTCACAAACGAGCACCGAAAGCAACACGTCATGAAGCCCGAGGACCTCGAGTATCGGTGCGTAGACGTAGGCGGACACCGGCTCTACCTCATCTTTTACAGTAGAATGCAGACGCCGGGCATCATGCTCAGCTGGGGTAACGCCGGCCTGGGTCTCTCGATCCGTGGAGCAGAGCAGCTCCTCAAGGAAGTTGAAGGGATGAAGGAAGTGCCGTATCTCGAGCCGCAGGCGGTCCCGCCGCCGACCTGGACACCGGAGAGCCCCGCTCACCAGGGCCTCAAGGAGCGTGTCTGCTCTATCCTGCACAGGGCGGCCCCTGCCCCGTCTCAGGTAACCTGCACGACGAAGGATGTCTACCTGTATCCGACGGGCATGGGCAGCGTGTACCACACCGGCAACCTCATGCTCAGGTATCGCCCAGGGACGATTGTCATCATCGGCATCGTCTTCCACAACACGCACCACCACCTGGTCGAGGAGTGCCCGCATGGGATGAAGCACTTTGGCGCGGTTGACGAGCGTGGCCTCGACGAGCTGGAGGCGTGGTTGGATGAGGAGGCCAAGGCGGGTAGGCCTGTCAGCTATGCTTTCGTCGAGATTCCCGGCAATCCAGGCCTGGAAACCCCCGACCTTGCCCGTCTCAAGAAGCTCGTAGGTCTCCTATTGAATCTGATGTTCTCCGCCTTCATTCTGACCCGATGTAGTCCGAGAAGTTTGGCTTCGTCCTTGTCGTTGATGAGACTGTCGGTTCTTCTGCTAACATCGACGTGTTTCCGTACTCGGACCTCGTACTCACCTCTCTCACGAAGTCCTTCAGCGGCTTGGCCGACGTGATGGCTGGCTGCATCATCCTAAATCCGCTCTCGCCCCATTACTCTGCGCTGTCTTTGCTGTACGCTTCGAGCCACCACAATGAGCTGTTTGCCTCGGACGCCGAAGTGCTCCTCGCCAACTCGCAGAAGTTCCTGGAGCGGACGCAGATCCTCAACAGGAACGCCTACGCCATGGCGAGCTTCCTGCAGGAGAGCGCTGCCGACCCGGAGTCGCCTGTGTCCGTGGTCCAGTACCCACCGCTGCTGTCCACGAAGGCCAACTTTGACGCGCTGTTCAGGCGGAGCACCCCGGAGCTTCCGGAGCCGGGCTACGGGTGCCTCCTGACGGTTGTCTTTGAGAGCCTGGAGACAGCGCGGGCATTCTATGACCGTTGCGGGTTCTATCCGTCCCCGCACTTGGGAGGCCATGTGACTCTGATGTTCCCTTACAGCATGTTGGTCTTCAGCAAGGATCCCGCAGAGAAGGCACAGATGGCGCAGTTTGGGGTGAAGGAGGAGAGTGTCCGCTTGTCGGCTGGGCTAGAAGATGAGCAGGATTTGATTGACACTCTGCGGGACGCGCTGGAAGCTGCGAAGGAAATCAAGAAGAAAGAGAGCGTGTAAGACAGACGAAATCTATTCAACGCAAGCCAGGCGCGAGGCTGTAGGCATGGCTTAGACCGCTTGGCTTTCAAAGTCCAGGTTCTCGTTTGTGATGGTTTCTGTGGCGGGATGTTGCCTGAATGTGTTTCCGTAATTATATGTAGCCATTTGTGTTCCAAAATGCCATGGTAAATCTCCAGAACTTTTTAATGTTGGCTTGGGAGAAAAGCAGAGTCGAGATGATAAACCTGTTGCGGAATATGTGAAATCGTTGCGTATAAGTTGGATCGACGGGAATCGCCGCACGGAAGCGGTGCTAAGCGCACCAAATAGTCCAATCCCTTTATAATCGAACCTCGTCAACAAGCTTCATGTTCGACAATCGTAAAGGTCCGTGGATTTTCGTGGGTCTTGCCTCGTTGCCTAAGAAGGCCAGAAAGCGTCCTAGTTCACAAGGGTTGGGGCTGTGTTTTGGCACCTCCGCACGATGCATCACCTGTTCAGCTGACCGACGGGCCTCACGTTGGCATGAGCTACATGCATGATACGTGGACCGGCAGCTTTTCCCATGTCTGCAGAGACATCCAGTGAATCGGCTGTCCCTGATTTTGACTTGACCCATGGACTTCCTAGCCGACATCAAGACCCCGGACATCTCACATATCACCAAGTTCGTCCCCGGGCCACGATGGGACTGCGAGTCGTTCGTTTCCTTTGCCGCCAGGCAAGGCGCCCTCCATAAAGTTCCCGTCATTCTCCGCTTGCCAGTGCCCGAGCCTCATATTCCCTACACAGAGCTGATGTATCCGAGCCCGCGAGCCGAAAACGAGGGCTTCCATCTGTCGTGGTTCTATTTTGGTCTCGCCGCCGAGCTCCGTGGCCTTAACGAGGGCCCGAACCGCCGGCCTGGGCTCGATCAAGAGAACGCAAGGACAGAATTTGCTGCACTTCGGCAAGACCTGGTGGTTGAGCGAGACGGCGGCCTCTACGTGGATGGCGTCAAGACGATGGAGAAGCTTAGGCCAAGGCTTACGGAGCTGATGGCGGCTGAAAACATCACAGGCGACGGCATACGTCACTTGCATGACTGTCTTCATCTGACCCGCCGAATGCTGGATAGTATACAGGATGACTTTGACGAGTGGATCATCATATCCATCGCTGGGCTGGGCGAGATCATCTCATCGGCGTTGCAGGTTTGCAGACAGCAACCCGCCAGCGCGGCCCTGCTGTCCGGGCAGCTGGTGGCCCAGCCGGATGTCTTCATCTGGACCACAAAGGCCGGCAAGAGCCAGAAGCTGCGACAAGACATGCTGCACGCTGGGTGGTGTCCCGGCGAAATCGAGCGCGCGGTGACGATGCATCTCGGGCTGGCGAGCATATGCTCGCTGTCGCAGCTCGACAGACAAGCAGTCAGACGGGACCACTCACACTGCACCCCGATGTTCTGCAGGGCCTTCCAGATCGACTTGAAGACGTATGAGCTCTCGCATGCTGAGGAAGGCTGCTCGTGCAGCGAGTACGCAGTCGACATAGACGAGGTCGAAAGGATACTTCTCCAGACATCCTCCTACCCCGTCCTATGCTTCTCCAGGGACGAGAATGGGAATGCCGCAGTGGCCGTAGAAGCATACAGAGAAGACATTCCCTACGTTGCGCTTTCGCATGTGCGTCAGTCGCTCCTCATGTCTCCCACATACTAACAAAACACAGGTTTGGGCGGACGGGTTGGGCAATCCGCATGAAAACTCGATCCAGCAGTGTCAGCTGGCCCGTCTCTGGGGTCTTGTCCTAGATCTTCAACATCTCATGCGGTCACCCGAGGATAGTTCGGAGTATCGTTTCTGGATCGACACTCTGTGCTGCCCCGTAGAGCTTGAAGGAAAGTGGGTGGCTCTTGAACGAATTGCCGATGTCTATTCCAACGCTACTCACGTCTTGGTCCTTGACTCCTCCCTCTCTACGTATAGCTCCAAGTCTTCTCCTGAGGAGATATTGCTGCGCATCTTTGGGACGTCGTCCTGGCTGAGACGGCTCTGGACGCTGCAAGGCAAGTTCTTCGACGTATTTGCCGTTAACCGTCTACTGACTTCAAAATCAGAAGGAGCCTTATCCAGGTCCCTCTGCTTTCAGTTCTCGGACGGTGCCGTGCGTGACTACAATGTTGCGTATCAGCTCCGGCAGGCCGCGAAAGTCGACGCAAGATTGAATGTCATCTATGAAGATGTCAAAAGAGATGTATGAACTTGTGAAGCCCTCCCCGTCATGTCTGCCGTTCCGCTAACCACTGCACTAGCTCCAACGTGTACATGTATGGGGCCCAATGGATAGTGAAAGGGGCCATACGGACTCGAGTCAACATTTAATGCACTCTCTCGTCGAAATCCAATGGTCTTTGTACTTTAGGACCGTCACGGTGCCAGCCGACGAGCCCTTATGTCTCGCAACGCTCTTGTCTCTTGACATCGGACGCATTGCCAGGGCTCAAACTTGCGAGGAAAGAATGGCTTTGATCTGGCTGGAGTTGGCTGATCGATACGGAGGCATCCCGCCGCGCATCATTTTCACCGAAGACCACCCCTTACAGAATGCGGGCTTTAGGTGGGCTCCATTGTCACTGCTTGGCTCTTCGTCGGATTCTTTGTATGATGTTCACACCAAAGCAACGCGGTTTGGCGTGTTCGAGGACAGCCTGAGAATGGGGACTCCTACACCGCATGGGCTTCGAGTCGTTTTCTCAGGCTACAGGGTCAAGGTCAGGCCGCTGGCTCCGGGCCTCGCCTTGCATCCTTGGCACGGCGTGGTCAAGACGCGGGAAGATATGCTGTATCTGAAACTGGAGCCATCTGGGCAATGGCTACGTGCCATCGACTCGGAGTACCTGCTATCCAAGAGAAGCGGCGAGGGCTCTGCTGAAGACGAGGAGAAGTGGTTTCATGAGACCGGGAATCGTCTCTGCGAAGCAATGCACAATGACGATGCCGCCATTATAGAAGACGACATGGCATTCGACGTGACAGTTGCCGACTCGAAGGGGACAACACATCAAAGCCTCCTTGTTCACACAACCCCTAATCACTCAGGCGTTCCAGGCTCACTTCAAGCGCGCACGTTCCGTCCTCTGGTCACGTTCCCGCTGTCCGCAGCCGATGTCATCGTCGTGGAAGGCCTGCGGTATCTAGCCATGCGCTTAGCAGATACCGACGTGACGAGACGGTGCGCGGATGCAGACGACCGCAGCGACGACTCGGCGGAGTGGCTGGCGCTCAGGACGGAGGTCAGGGAAGAGATGAAACGTGTCGCCCAGGAGTACTGGGATGCTCACCCGAGGTTTGCGGAGGCAGTGGATGAGCGTGTTGGGTCCGATATGAGAGACTGGGTGTGGATCATGATACCCAAGCTGTTTTCTCATGAGATTATTCTGGAGAGTTTGCCAAAGGATCAAGTCTGGATCGTTGATTGAACAGCGCACCGCTGTAGCGCGTAACAAATTAGCCAGACACACTGAGCACCATGACGAAAAAGTCGGGATTTTCTTGAATAATCCATTATGATTTCCTCATAGCTTCTATACTGGTATGCTTCATTATCCTCATCGCAACATTCGACAAATTGCAATTCATAACACCTGCAACGCCCTCCAACACGAGGCCAATGACCCTAATCGGATATGACCGAAGAAGCAAACACGCAAGGCCTCCGATTCGGCTACTGCACGTTGACCACCCTCCTGATACTCCTCCTTGGACCCTCGCCCGTGATCGTGATCAGCCCTCCGGTCTCCAGCGCGGCTATAACCTGGGAAAGCTCAGCCGACTCGATTGGCGTAGTAGCCCCTTCGCCGACCTTTCGTGATACGTCTGCGTAACGGACAGAGTTGCCGTTGGCAGTAAGCTCGTCCAGCAGCCGTAGAACAGTCTCCTTGAGCTCGGACTGCCGCCTGCGATCCGCAGCCGAAGTGCCTTCTGTCAACAAGCTCAGGTCAATTCGACCCTCGTTGTCCGTGGCGGCCGTCTTGAGCGCGCTCTGAATCAACCGATTCGCCTCGCGAACATCATCCCTAGTAACGACGTCGGACAGGCGCATCTTGGCGTGCGCCTCGGCCAGTCGAATCATGCTCTCAAGCTGTCGAGTAGTGGCGGTGATGCGCTTCTCAGCAGCGCGCACATCTTGCCCCAGCGAGCGCATGGCGACATAGCTTTCCACAAGCTCCTGCCCGGCTTCGGGGGTGATCTGAGGGTGAATCTTAGCTTTGGCGTAAGAAATGTACGCACTGAGCTCCTCCACGGAGAGAATGTCGTTGTTGCTTGGGGCAGAATGGGGCTTGTCCTCGAGGTAAAGCGAAAGCAGATGCTTCGCAAGCCTCCTGTCCGCCCTCTCATCCGGTCGGTCGAGAAGAAGATACACAAGATCGAAACGAGACAGGAGCGTTGGAGGAAGATCGATGTTCTGAGGTACGGAAAGGTCGGGGTTGTAGCGACTGCCAATGGGATTGGCTGAGGCTAAGATGCTTGTTCTCGCATTGAGTGTGGTAATGATGCCTGCTTTAGCCACGGACACTGTCTGCTGCTCCATGACTTCGTGCAATACTGAGCGAGTGGCATCCGACATCTTGTCAAATTCGTCGATGCAGCAAACACCACCATCTGACAGCACAAGAGCGCCCGACTCCAGCACAAGTTGACGTGTTTCAGGGTCACGGGTCACATACGCTGTGAGACCAACCGCTGAAGAGCCCTTGCCACTGGTGTAGACACCTCGAGGAGCAATCTTGTGAACGTAACCCAAAAGTTGTGACTTGGAAGTGGAAGGATCACCACACAAGAGCACGTTGATGTCGCCTCGGTATTTTGGACTGCCACCCTTTTGGAAAGTCTTGTTGGCACCACCGAACAACTGTAAAAGAACGCCCTTCTTCACATCGTCCATCTCGTAAATCGATGGCGCAAGAGACCGGGAGAGCAGCTCATAGATGTCAGGGCGAGCGGCTATTTCTCGAATCTTGGCTTCTTCTTCAGGTGTGATGACTCGGGTCTCCTCGATGCCGTTTTCTTCGTTCTCGGCATCTTTCTCTCCTTCAACTCCAAGCGTTGAAGGATCGGCTCCCATTCGCTTCTTGTCTACCTTCTGAACATGCAGCACATCGACATACGTCTTGTAGACGCTCTTGATGGCCCGCTGACGGGGGTTCACACGAACAGGGCTGACGCGGAAGATACCGGTGACCTCAATGCGGTCTCCGGCCTTGCAGAAGTCGACAAGCTCATTGTAGACACAAATTGAGACCGAGTGTGGTGTCTGGCCAGCAGGTACAGCGTCAGGGGTCTCCTGAAGCTTGATAACCTGTTTGTCCTCGAAGGAGCACCGATTATGCACAATCTGCATTGAGTTTGACGAGTTGCAAATCTTGCGAGGGCACACCGTGGGTTCCCGGATCTTTCCCCGGTCGAGGCCAACGTTGACTGAGTGGTTGCAGACGTTGCAACGGAAGAAGGCATCCTTCATGTCAGGGATAACGGGTGTGGTACGAATCACGAGACCCTTAATGGAAACAAGGCGGTCCATGTCTTGACGTTCTGTTAGCAAGTCTTTCCACGATCAAATCTGGACTAAATGACACTTACCACCGGGGTTAAGATCTCGCAGGTTGATGGTGCCATCAAGACCGAAAGGTCGGACAACATAGATCGAAGCTGAGACTTGATCCTCGAGTGAGGGTTGCTCAGCCTGTGGACGAGGAGTGGCCGCCTCATCGGGCCGGTCAGAGCTTGGAAACACAGGCTCAGAGCTCTGGCCGTTTTGTTGAGATGCTGACTGGCCGGCGCTGCTCTGTGACGGCCTACTCCTGAGGGACTCAGCCCGGGCTATCTCGACCATCAAATCATGGACAGACTGGTCCATAACCCAAACAATTTCCTGTGGGTAAGCTTGGATTTGATGCCAAAGCTTGCGTGTAGGAGGGTAAAGGTTGAGATCAGAGATGTCAAGATATAGTCTTGTCGTGCCCAAGAGCAGCATATTCTCCAGGGCCTCCCAGTAGGGCTTTGATTCAGCATCAGGAGCTGCACGAACGTCCGCATCCGAAAGGCCGTCGCGGTACATACGATACTTCTGCGTGAAGTTGCGAAGGAAATCCTTGAAAGACGCAAAGGTATCGTCGATAGAAACTGTGGTACCCCAAATGAGACTCTGGCCCTGTCCACCAAGGGCATCCGCCTCAGAGGTGTCCGGGTTGCGGTTGACAAAGGAAGCGGCATCCGATCCGTCGGCAGGGCCTTCTTGAATGACGCGACCCGTGTCATCAAGAACTACACGTCGTGCAGCACGTGGCGTTCGCAGAGCATCTGAGTTGATATCTCCTCGTCTATATGCCACCGAGCTTCCCCGTTGAGAGCCGACAAAGAGCCCACTGCTTTCGCTGCGAAGTTCTGAAGGCTGCCTCAAAGATCGTCCAGGGCTAGAGCTCGGCTCATACCGAATGGGAGACGACTCTGTTGCTAGTCAGTATACGCTTTCAAGAGGTGCAATCTGCCGCTGGGCTCTTACCTCCTGCCAGGCCACTTGCCCTCGGCGTACGCTGCGAATCTTCGTCGGTTTGGGTCTCGGTCATGTGTCGTAGCGGTGAGCTGGGAGTGGCAGCATTGCGGGCATTTGTGCTTTGGCTGTTGGTCATCTGCCGCAAGGGGGAAGAGACATCTGGAACCGGCGTGCCATCTTGGAGTTGCGAGCCTGGCGCAGGAGAAGACTCGAAGAAAAGAGGGCTAGATACTGTTGGCGGAGGGGGATTGTTACTGTTGGCTTGAGCCTGACGACCGGAGCGTCGCGGAGTCCCTGATTGGGAACTCCTCTGTCTGCGATGAGAAGGCGAAGACATTTTGAATGCTGCAAACTTCCGGCGCAAACTTGATTCAGGATTTGTGAAGCTGGTGATATCGAGGGTTGGCGGGACAAGGGGGATAGTGGGGGAAATAGTTGCTGGGTAGGCTGAGACGCGTCCCCTCCAGCATACGCGTTAAGTGGTTTTAGAACGCGTCTTTCAATCAAATTCAATTAAAAGGCCCGTGCACGCGTGACAGCGGCAAGTCTAGGGATGGTTCGGAGAAACGTTGAACCGATGTTCAATTGGAACTGTGGCTTTTGGAGGGGCCATTTGGAGCAACTGCTGCTACCCTGAGGTAAGGGTACGTTGACTGGCCTCAGAATAGACGACAACCTAGACACAACTCCGAAGACCATCCAACACAACCGCCCAACATGTCTCCCGGGATGACCCTGTTCTCCGTCCAGGCGGTACTGATCCTCAGCTCCGAGGACGGATCCCGGATACTCGCCAAATACTACTCTCCTCCCCACAGCGCAACAGGTACATGCCAGCATCGTCACCGGTCCCTGAAGGGCGATTGATCGTGGAAGGGCTAACAGCATGATCCCCCTTTGTCAGGCAACTCCAAGACCTCCACCAACCCGTACCCCGACGTCAAGTCGCAGAAGGCATTCGAGAAGGGCCTGCTAGACAAGACGGCGAAGCAGACCGGCGATATTGTGCTCTACGACAACCGCATCGTCCTGTACAAGCTCGAGTCAGATGTCATGATCTACATCATCGGCAGCGTTGACGAGAACGAGATCCTCCTCTACAACACCATCCTTGCCATCCGAGACTCCCTCCATCTCCTATTCAAGTGCGTTGAGCTGACTGCGCTCCCCATCCACCGGCATCGCATGTGAATGCTGACAAGATTCCAGGCAATCTGTGGACAAGAGGACAATCGTGGAGAACTACGATCTTGTCTCCCTTGCCATTGACGAGATCGTCGACGACGGCATCATTCTCGAAACCGACCCCACCATTGTTGTGCAGAGAGTCAGCAGGGCCCCCACGCAAGACGTGCAACTGGGCCGCATCGACCTTAGCGAACAGGGCGTCAACAACCTCGCGCAATTGGGCAAGTCGAAGTTGGCGGACTGGCTAAGGCAGGGTCTGTAAGTGTCTGTAATGGTTGAGCTTGGGGAGAGGTCAGGGATCAGTGTGTCTTGGTTTCTATCATGACTAGAGCGCCGCATGAGAAGAGCTCCGTGGTCAGGTCGGCTGGTGCCGACTACGCGAGCATCATAATGAATCTATTTTTTTCCCCTAAACCGCTCATGACCTAATCTCAGACGCTGCCTTGCGCAGCCTGTTCATGACCGCGGCCGCGATGTCTATCTTGTCGTCTATACCATCGACAAAAATAATGTCTGCTCCTCGACGGTCCAGCGCTCTGAGGGCCGAGAATAAACCTTGGGCGATACCTCGGGTATCTTTGCCCAAATCAATGTCTAGAAGCTCACCGGTGCTATGGCCGCTCTCGTCTAAGAGCTTCCTGGCGATTATTTCAAATGACTCTTCGGAGTGCCCGCCTTGGCCCTGCTCTTTGCCGTTCACCCCGTTAGGCTGATGTTGAGGTGCACCTGAGGCGAAACCGGCAGCAGGCTTCCATCGTTGCGTCCGTATCAAGCCTATCCTCCTCGGTGACTCGCCATTCGTCATATTCGTGGAAGCGCCGTTGACTACGGCCTGCGCAGCCTCAATGTCCGCTTGCGTGACGCCCTCTGAGCCATCCTGATACGTAGCCTCGTAAAGCACCACTCTGGCCTTGGGGCTGTAGTGCTTGTACTTCATACCGGGGGCTCTGGGGGCTGCCTTGCCCTCCTCGGACTTGTCCTTGTACGCCTTGACAGCGTTCTCCCAGCCTGGACAGGCGCGCAGCTCGTCCATGCTCACTCCACCAGGCCGAAGCACAACCGGTGGGTCACACAATCCATCGACAACGGTGCTCTCGACGCCAACTTGACATATGCCTCCGTCTAGAATGAGCTCGATACTGCCTTCCAGGTCGTCCTTTACGTGCTGTGCCATGGTAGGCGATGGCTTCGTAGAGGCGTTAGCGGAAGGCGCCGCAAGGGGAACACCAGCTAGTTTGATGAGAGAGAGGGCGAGGGATGAGGAGGGCATTCTGGCGCCAAATGTTTGAAGCCCGGCCGTAACCTCGGGCGCCAGTCGCGACGGCTGCGGATTTGGTAGTAGTATAGTCAGGGGGCCTGGCCAGAAGCGTTCTATTAAAGGGCGGTAGATATCTGGGATGTCTTGTTCCCCGAGCAGGCCTTGCAGCATTTGTAAGTCGGAAACGTGAACAATGAGAGGGTTGTCTGATGGTCGACCCTTTGCAGAATAGATGCCCTTGACCGAACCAGTCCTGGTCGCATCGGCACCGAGTCCGTAGACTGTCTCTGTAGGAAAAGCGACAGGTGTATCGCTGGATCTTAGATACTGCGCCGCATGTGCCAAAGCTGCAACGGCTTCTTTCGGCTCGGACGCCACCTGCCATTCTTCTAATCGCGACACATCCGGCGAGCTTTTGAACTGGCCTAGTGGGTCCTTGAAAGGGACCTTGACAATCCGTGTTTCCATGGTCCGTTGTGCGGCCTGTGAGGCGGGCGTAGGAACAGCCTGGCGCCTAGATGTAAGTCGCGATGTTGCGCTGACAAGCGCCGATGTGCAAAGCGGATGACAGTGAGCTGGGTGGTGGAAGACTCTCGTCTGTAAACCAGATGACAAGATACGAGGTCTCAGCTTGGGAACGAGAAAAGTGATCATGCAAAGTAGACGCAAGTAAAGGATTTGCTTGTTGTCATCAAGAGGCCGAGTTGAGCAGAAGGCAATGAATGGTATATGCAGTTTTGACTCATTGAAAAATTTCGGCGCCAAAGCACAGGCTCACTCACTTACAGCTTGATGTAGTACTTGTGTGATGTACTCTCACTACAAAAAAAAAAAAGTGACGAAATCTTCACCAAGTGGAGGGACAAGGCGAGGAAAAAAGACTTCTGGGCCCCCCTAAACAGAACCCACTAGACCTAACCGACTGTGGCTGGCTAGTAGTGTAAGACCCGTTTTGGCCTTTCAGTACAGTACCTACTAGGTAGGTAATATAAAGTGAGCATTAGGGAAGCATCCATTCAATCGTGCACAACGGCATATGGATGTTGACCACCAGGAATAATATGCCTTGGATCAACAAATGTTTTCTTAAGATTTGAGGGCTATCCTCGTACTAAACTTCTTGCCCTCCGTCTTTCCTCCTCTGTCAACACCCATTCTATCCCGCCCTCGTCGCTTTCAGCCATCAATTCAGTCCATTCGTCGTCTTCCATGTTCGCTACCATGAGTAACTGAGTAACTCTGGAGAACACGTCTCTAATACCGTAGTCTCCCCTGGACACAACGTTCACGATGCCTGTAAAGTCCCTCTCCATACGAATCCCTCCGAGTCCGGTCATCCTCCCGCTATACCCGAGAATTCTCTTCTCCAAAATCTTGGACAGGTATCGCGCAGTGTTGTTTAGGATGTTACTAAACGTGCCAGGGGTCATCAATCGTCCGATGGGCTTCATTAACTGATCCCAACCGTGTTCAAACCGTCGAGGCACCTGGTCCAAGAAATCCTCTTCGTCTTCATCGTTCTGCTCGGCAATCTCTGCGAGCTCATCCTCCGTCAATGTGTAATCGGCGTCGCGGAACGTGTCGCTCAGAACGGGACGCAGTCGTGCCTTGACGACTTGGTGGAAAAGAACTTGAACGCCTTCGTTCAACAGCTCGGTCGTTTTGATGACGAATTTGGACTCCGACGTCCGCAAAGCCTCAGCAACCAATGTAACATCCCGCTCAAAGGGGAATGAGGCTTTCAGGGCCTCGTCGTGGTAGGCTCCGTTTGCTTGCTCGTCGGAGCCGCCTACGAGGCTGCTAATTATCCTGGTCAAGTATTCATTGGCCATGTCGAGACTGTTGATCAATACGATGAATTGGATAATTTTGTCCTCGGGAGGAAATCCGCCCTGTATGATAGGCTTCGGGTAAGCCTCGTCTCTCATCTTCCGCTGTATCATTCCCACAAAGTCAGATTCCAACACACGCCCAACCGTCGGAATAATGGACACAGCGACATCGCGCTGTGAAGCAGATATCGACCGCTGAATGACCGTGTTGACCATGTACATGACATCGTCGACGGCCAAGATTATGTACGGCGCGTTGCCATCCAGCGGCCTGTTCAGACTCAAGGAGAGCCCGCTGGGGTATTCATCCATTTGGAAGGCCTTCTCCACCGATCTGCGGAAGAAGAATGTTGACATAACATTGAATGGAGTGGTCAGCTTAGCTGACACTTTTCGGTACAGGTTCGACTTCACCAGGAGCTCTGGTATACTAAGCGGCGAGTCTCCAGGCGCTTCAGGATCCTAAGAATTATTAATTGCGAACTGCCGACAAGATGTTGCGGATCAGCTTACCTTGCACTTGGTGGAGAGGAATCGGGTATAGAGAGACCAGCGACCCAGCATGATAGCGATCTCCCGAAGCAGGCCATCGACTTCCTTCATGTTAACACCCTCGTCCTCACTGTCTCGGCCTGCTGGCCCTCCGACGGCCGGGGAGTTAACCCTCGGCGTGCCTCCCCTTGGTGGTTGTGGCAGGAAACTCTGTACGAGAAATGAAAATGGATAGCTTTTGACGTCGGTGAGCCTCCTGTCGATGCTGCGCTCGTCGCTCCAAGTGTCCAATATGATGCCTCCCTGAACATCTGCCTCCATCTGCAGTCTCTCTATGACGCGAACCATTTTTCCGGAACCGTAGTGGCGCTCAACCAAGCCGCCGTGGCTGTCTACGATTTGAGCGATATGTTCAAAGAGTTTCGTAAGAGCATTGGCGTAGAAAAATCCATCCTTCCGTGTCTGGCCTCCAATGCCGTCCTTCAACGTGGCTCGCGCGGTTCCCGCAACTCCTTGGCAGACATACTTTCCATACACATCCAGGCCGACATCTGTCCTACCTATCAGCGGGAATAGCTTGAAGAAGCGAGTCACTTTGGCGCCATCGCCCTCGCCGGCGGCCTTCTCGAACTCGCGAAGGAAGAGCCCGCAGAGGGATTCCCGCGCATTCTCTAGAGTAACCCAGGGTGCATCGGGCACTTCAACCGTCGGCACAATGCTGGCAGCGAAACTGCCTTTGATAATTTCTTCGGGGATCTTGCTCGCGCGGGAGAGGTAGGCAGCCGCCGCCTCCCAGTCCTGTGGCGCTCCCATGGACCCAACAACGCCGTGGACGCAAGCCTTGAGCTCCGCCACCTGCTCGACAACACCAAGTGTATCTTCCACACGGCTCTTCTCGAGGTCCAGCTCCTTGACCTTGTCGCTGAGACGGCCTGCCGTCTCCGCGGCTGTTGAGAGCATGTCGTTGCCGACATTTCTCGTAGCGATGACCTGAGCCCCCAAGCCGGCCCGAAGGAAGTCAAGACGGCCGAGGTCGCGGGAGAGATCGGCTTGCGAAGCGATCAGAGCGTCCAGGCGTGATATTATCGTAGACTCGTGGGAGTGCAGGGCAGCCAGTGCGGTGCGCAGCTCGGCCTCGCTGGTGGCATCCTGAAGGCCGTACGTGGGGGTTGCGACGACGGCATTGTCGTTATCCGTGCGGTGGAGGACGCCATTCGGGAGGGCAGACATTGACGCTGAAGAAGCCCGTCTGGCAGGCGCATCGCTCCTCGAGCTCGTCGTTGTGGGAATGGAGCCAACAGCTTGTCGGGTTGTTGATGCCAATTCCGAAAGGTGTTGGATATGTGTCCAAGCTACAGGTCAAGGCAAGGTACTAGGTAGGCAAGGTAGGGTACCTGCGGTGGGCCATACTTGGGTGTACCTGTCTTACTCGAGGCTACACCAGGGCGTGCGAGCTACCACTAGCTAATAACACAAACATCTGCCAACCAAAGAGAGAACAAATTACAACTCTAGCAATCGGTCGGCAGTTATACTTTTGTGCTTCTGCTTTTCTGAATGATTCAGGCAATTTCTCCGCTGACACCACGATTTCCATGACCTTTCCAGTACGTAGTCGTGACCATAGTTGAGCTCCGAGTCTTTGCAGAGGCACGGCTCACCTCGACGTCATCTATGAATTGGAGGAACTTCATGTATAATGCGTGCTGGGGTCACAGTATTGTGTCTATTCATCTAAATACAAAATCCGCCTCATGCTAGATGCGGATACGAAGCTTGGCTCATAGCTTTATACCGCCTGGCTATACCCCGACCCTATCCGTCTCCGCGCGTATATCCAATACTTTCGAAACTCGTCTGCCCAGAACACAGTGCTACAAAGAAGCACAAGCCTGCCTAGGTCAACCAGCGAAAGAGCCTCCGTTTGAAAAACCTCCTGAAGCCAAGGGGTGTATATGACGAGGAGCTGGCACACCAAGCTCAAAGACACCGCCCAGTTGAACAAGGTATTCGAGAAGAGCCCAGCCTCTCCACGGAGAACAGATTTTGATTCAGAGCGACAGCTCAGAGCGTTGAACATGTCAAACAGAACAAAGCAGGTAAAGGTCATCGTCGTGTCACGCCTCGTGACCTGGCCGTCCGACATCTCGTGTCTATAAACAAGCATAGTTCCGAACATGATGATAAAAGCTGATGTAAGCACTCTCTTGATAAGAGCTCGGGTGAGTACCGGATCGCCACGTCTTCGGGGCGGACGATTCATGACGTCGGGATCTACTCGCTCCACGCCCAACGACTGAGCTGGCGGACCATCCATGATGATATCTGTTGGCGTAACATTAGCATACGTAGCCAAGCTCATGGCTCGCTCTTAACAGGACTCACTAATCCAAAGGATTTGCATTGCGTTGAGAGGTGTTTTGAGGCCGAAACATGTGCAGAGAAAAACCAGGGCCAAACTCGCTGCACTGGTGCTGAGCTGGAATGTCAAGAAATTCTGAATATTGTTGAAAATCCCCTTACCCTCCTCGATAGCGCGGAGGATAGTCGAGAAGTCGTCGTCTGTAAGAATCATGTCCGAGGCTTCCTTGGCGACGTCTGTTCCATGTCGACCCATTGATATGCCAATGTCCGCCCTCTTTAATGCAGGAGCATCATTCACTCCATCTCCCGTCATGGCAACAATGTCTCCACGAGTCTGAAGAGCCCGCACGATTTTGAGCTTGTGGTCGGGGTTTGTTCGCGCGAAGATGGTCGTATGTTGTATAGCCTGTGCTAGATCTTCATCTGACATTGCATCCACTTCGTCACCCCGGAGCACCGGCTTAACCGTGGCCTGTCCAGGTGCATGTCCACTTGGGACAGCAATCGCCATTCCAAGTTGCTTGCCAATGGCCAGTGCGGTGGTCTCGGCGTCTCCGGTTATCATAATGACCTTGACACCGCCTCGCATCAATCGTCGAATGGAGCGCCCTACGCCTGGGCGTGGTGGATCGCTCATTCCAACCAAGCCGGCAAATGTAAGTCCTTTGTAAATATCTTCAGAGGGTTGAGTGATGGGGCTTTCGCTTCGATCCATACTTGGCGTATCGCTGCGCGCTGCCGCTGCTGATCTGCTCCTCGATGACCTCGAAACCGGGCCGCTCGAGAATGCGAGCACTCGTAGGCCTTTTGAGGCCAATGCATCAGCTGCCGCTAATGCTTCTCGACGACGGGCAGTGTCGAGAATGATCTCGCGTCCGCTGCTGTCGATGTAGGTATCGCATGCTGCGAGAACCTTTTCCACCGATCCTTTCATGTACGCAAAATCTTTCTCGCTTCTGGAATCCGCACCGATCAACACTCCCATCCATTTACGCTCGGAGCTGAAGGGCGTTTCACTGATAAGTGGGCCAAGAGATTCCCGCACATCATGCTCCCTAAACTTATCAAGGAGGTCCAGCATAGCCACATCGGTAGGTTGCCCAACCCATCTCGTGTACGTCGTGGGCTCCTCACGGCCCAATGTAGAAGACAAAACAGCAGTCGCTCCAGCGCCTGTTTCTTTCCTGGCCAAGCGGCCATTGTTGGCAATGTTGCCGATCCGCAGAATACGCACACTGGCTTGGTTGGATTTCGCTTCAAGTGTATCACCGTCCGATTCAACGTCCAAAGCATCACCCGCACCAAAATACCACATTTTCGTGGTTGTCATGTGGTTTGTCGTTAGCGTACCAGTCTTATCGGTGCAAACCACATTGACGGAGCCAAGTGTCTCGACCTTGGGCATCCTACGTACAATGGCATTATGCTTGGCCATTCGGTGGACGCCTAGTGCGAGAGTCACTGTGACGATGATTGGCAAACCCTCGGGAATGGCAGCCACCGCAAGTGAGATCGAAATGGTAAAAATTTCGAGCAGCTTCTTCCCCTGCAACCAGCCAACAAGCGAGATAAGACCAATTACCACAAAGGAAGCTTTGCTTAGTTGCGATCCTAGCTCGTCCATCGACAACTGTAGCGGGGAGCGCGGACTTTCCGTCCCAGAAACACTTGTCGCAATGGTGCCAAAGTGTGTATTGCCTCCGGTAGCGAACACGATTCCCTGTCCGTGGCCAGACTTCACCAGTGTTCCCATATAGGCGATGTTATTCTTGCTGTCGCCGGCATCGTGGTTGTAGTTTCCATTGGGCGTCAGTGACCCATTTTCTGAAAATTGCTTCGAAGATGGCATGTATATTGCCCGAGAACGCGCCTCGGCCGAGACTCTGACAGGTTCGGTTTCTCCTGTAAGATTTGAGGCATCGATCGTGAGATCAGCGGCTTTCGTGACACGGATGTCGGCTGGTATACGGTCTCCCGTCGTGAATAGAACCAGGTCGCCTGGTACGAGCTGGGCTGCCATCACTTTCGAAGACGTTGCTTCCAGGGCATCATCAACGGGTGTGATCGTGCCTGGTTGCCCAATGCTTTGCAGATCATTGTTGTCATTTGGCCATGACTTCGCCGAGCTCGATGATTTGGCTGAGCCACGTACAAGATGGGCATGATTGGGAACCAGGTGATTCAAAGCTTCAATTGACTTTTCTGACCGGTATTCTTGGACAAAGCCCACGCTCACGACGATGGTCACGGCAACTGTGATGCTCAAGGCGTCGTCTTTGTTCCCCAGGAGAAGAGATGCTCCCGCAGATACCAGAAGAAGTGCGATTAAAGGCTCTTGGAATTGTTTTACGAATCGAAGCCATAGCGGTTCTGGAGGGTCGTGCGGGATCTCGTTGGGGCCGTGGTCGCGGAGGCGGTTCAGGGCTTCGGTAGGGGTCAGCCCGTGGGTCAATGAAGTCCGCAGCTTCGCGGCGGCTTCGCTCGGGGTGGTAAAGGAGAATTCTTCTGCGACACTCTTGATTACAGTTAATATTGGTGTGAACGAAACTGTTGTAACGGCTTGTTGCTTACTCTCGCGTGGGCTGACGTTGTCCGAGCATGATGGAGAGGTCTCGAAGGTGACGGGGACTCGTCTCGGGTTGCATGACTGGCGATTTGAGGAATGCTCGTCATCGGTAGCAGAGATTCGGCTTGTAGCCCTTCACGACCTTGCCACGGTAGCTGCATGGTTGTCGATCAAATCCGATGGTTGTCGACAAGGTTGAGGCGAGACATAGGAGTACATAGCCCAGGGTTGGCTACGATGCGCCACAGGTCATGGGCTGGTATCGTACACACGACTCGGCGGGGATTAAACACTTTCGGCTTGCTAAAGAAGCATAGGCAAGATATTAGGCGGCGCTTAAGTAGTTCTGGACATGATCATTAGAGGTTGAGGAAAAAGTGTCGAGATCGATACGTGGTGATGTAGCTATAATTGAGCTAACCCAGTCTGGGACGCGAACTGACACCAGGGAGCGCAGCCAAAAGGGGCAAGGTTCGATGTGTATGTCAAATGGACGATATCCGGAAGAGGCGCCGTTTTGTGGCGCAGGACTCCACCTGAAGTTCATGCCATGTTTGGAATTATCTCGACAAAGACGTTTACAGGCCAATTCGAACACGCCCACCATGAAAGCATGTCGTATTTTGTGTATTTCTAGATCTGGCCTGCCACGGTCAACATATTCTCTCTGGCTTGATGTCCTATGTTTCAAATATCCAGTGCAAGTTGAGTTCCGTTCTCGAATGCCACTCAACCCTGATACCCGGTTCATGATCTAATTCAGTTGCGACAAACACGACACCTGAAGCGATAGTGCAAACTACATAATGCACAAATAAGCACACCGGAGGAGATAAAAGGTAGCGAGATATAAATGAAAGCAAGCCATAGAAAACGAATTGCAATAGGTTTTTATATGATGACACCAACAGACTGAGCTCAGACATGATAATGCTATATAGGGTAACTCACGATTGTACGTCGCGCAACTAGAGCCGCCGGAACCGGAAAATCCCGATCCGGAATACCATTGCCTGTCCGACGTGGCTTACCTTTATGGAGGGATAAGGTCCCCACACGTGGTGCAGAGTACCTCTGTCGGTCATTGCAGCCACTCTTCAAATTCCCAGCCACGCCATTTAGTCACCCTAAGACCGACACCTCGACGCTCAAACCTGGATTCTACACCCACGTTGCTTCAAATCGCGCCTGCGCTCATCGCCTCGTTTGCTATCGCCGCGCGATACTTGGGCGTTTTCGCTGCGATTTACAACAGCGAAATCAATTCACGTCGTATGTCGTTGCGCCGTGCCCGCTGCGCGTAAAGCAGATCCCGCCACGATTTTGGCGCCGCTTGTTTACCCGACCGCAACGCGCTCCGCACCCCTTGCTCTCTGTTTACTCATCCGCCGCATCACGCCGACATCACCACACTTCGTGCGGCCACCTCGCCGGGTCATCACCGCTCGTGCCAGGATTGCATCTGGCCCCCAACATCGCTCGTTAACGACGTCCCAAAGGGACTCGCACCACCGCAAGCATGCTTTACCCAAACGAGGCTTTGGTGACAGACGTGGCTCTGGGGCCCGTCTGGGCATCTGCCAAACAAGGAAGCAAACTATCAAAGAATCACGTTCTACAATCCAATGTGGCAAATAGTGTCGCGAAGCTTATGTCGGCGACCCAATGGCCGATCAGCCTGCGCCTTCACGCGCACCTATTGCTTGGAGTGGTCAGAATCTACCAGCGCAAGACGCGTTATCTGCTAGACGACTGTAACGAGGCTCTCCTCAAGATCAAGATGGTACGCGACTCTTTGTAAACGCGCCGAAGTCCGGGCTCACTGACCAATATAGGCATTCCGGTCCACTGGAAACAACGACATGGCTGTGCACCTGCAAGTTTCGAACCGTGAGGCACTTCTTCTACCGGACAAGATCACACCGTACGACAATCTTGACCTACCGCCTCCACCTGATGCGTCATGGCTGCTGTCGCAGGTTGAGGACGTGACTGCCGCACCTATTGGCCGAAAGGGTCGCGCGAGCAACCGTGACATCAATCTGCAGGAAGAATATGACAACAGCCAATTCCTGCAAGACAGCAATGGCCATGATGACGACGCCCTGGTCCCAATGGAGGATTTGGACCTTGAAATAGATTTCGGTTCTGATATCGACATCGATCCAAGCCATAGCATTGAAATGGGTCGAGACGCGCCAGCTCCTGGACCGGTCGAAGACGATGTGTTCAGCGAGGTCGATGTCATGACCCGCCAGAAAGACGCGCCAAGAGAGCCTTCCACCGCGCTAGAATTCGACGACGATGGTATCAGAATCGCAGATGAGGAGGGTGACATTCAGATGGGTGACGACGATATCCAGTTCAACGTGGGCGACCAGTCTACCATGGCTGCGATAACCGCACCAGAGATTCGGCGCGCTCGAATCTCGGAGTCTCCCCTCTCTGACATCGATGAGCAATTTGCGAAGGAGGTGGAGGCAGAATACACGGCGCATAACACAGACCTTTACGAGCCACAGGAGGACGCAGAGCACACTCTCGTTCGCCGGCCTGCACAGCGCGCCCGAAAACAAAAAATCCTTATGCCCGACGAAGAGATCGCCTTATCAAGCACCCATATCAAGCAGCAGCAGGTTGATCGCAAGAACATTATCAAGCCGGCCTCCTTCCTACCGAGGGACCCATTTCTACTGACTCTCATGGAAATGCAGAAGAATGGTGGATTTGTCTCATCCATTATCTTGGAAGGCCGAAGCGCTGCTTGGGCACCGGAACTGCGTGGCATCCTGTCCCTGGACAGTGTCCGCGAAGCCAACGAGCTCAAGAGAAAGCGCGATAGTGGAATCGCCGATGTTGGCAGCGACCACGGTGCTGCCAAATCCCCTCGCCTGGAGATCGGTGATGAGACCGACTTTACCATTGGTGGCGGCGGTCCGGGAGACCAGAGCATGGCCCAAGATGGCACGATCTTGGACATCCCAGCCGACGAAAGCCTCATGCCGGGACAAGATGACGATATGGGCCAGGATGCAGGCAGTCCTATGCCCGCCTTTGATGACACGACTGCGCCACTTGTGCACCCGGCCGATAGCGGACCAGTTTCGGTGGGCACGAAGCACGCTGTCCACATTCTACGTGATCTGTTTGGGTCGGAAGCGGCTACTAGTGCAGAGAAGAGGAAGAAGTCATCGGTCGTTTTCCAGGACCTAGTGACGGAGGGACAGACGACTAAGGCAGAAGCGACCAAGATGTTCTTTGAATGTTTGGTCCTTGCTACCAAGGACGCGTTGAAGTTGGAGCAGGGTCCTGGTCTTGGCGACCCAATCCGTGTCCGAGGAAAGCGTGGACTCTGGGGAGACTGGGCTGAGCGTGAAGCCGGCGGCGAGATTTCAAGCCAGAACGAGCCTGAGCCTGCCGCAGTCAGTGCGCCTGCGGTCACTGTTGAAGCCTAGTCCTACAGAGCCGTTGGCTTTGACTGGCGCGGTTAGCGGTTGCCAGTCGTGTGAATCTACTTGATTCACGATGCATTTCTGGGTATGTTGTTTGTCAATCGGCTTGGAGGCGTTGGAGGCGTTTAGATACCAAAGGCGGATAATCGAATCCTGATACTTGGACGAACTGGGGTAAGAAAATGATGGCCTCCTGGCTCGGAAGCTTTGATGGTTTGGGCTGGTTGGCTTAGATGTAGCAACTGTGAAGGCTCCTGTACGGTAGATACGCTCGAGACGAGACTATGCAAGAGATTTATCAATGTTTGGCGTGCCACAATGGTGCTTGATCGCAGAGGTCTCCGGACACTGCGCAGCCACGAGTTCGTGCCTTCGTAACTGTAGGTTGGTCGGTAGGTAGTTAAGGTAATTACAGCATGAGTGTCCGCGAACCTGTCGTGCGATCTGCTCTGCCCCGCCATAAAACAAAACACCCCACTACTGCTAGACTCAACGTGCAGCCTGAATTGCTAGTACCCTGCATTGACAAGTCGACGCGTATTAGCTCACGGACACGACCCCGAACAACTTCGATCCGCCGTCAAGCATTTCGTAACAAGTCAACAGAAGCAACCTATCAACTTTTCCCTCCCTCCCAGAGGCCGACTTGACAGACCTCGCTTCACAAAAAGTCGGCGACAGAGATCCCCCTCAAACAACAACAATGCCCCCACCATCCCAGCTCGCCATCGCGACCAGCTCCGTCCGCCGCCTGTTGCGAGAGGAAAGCTCGTACCAGAAGGAATTGGTGGACCAAGAGAAGAGTCTCAAGGTCCTCGAGGAGAAGATCAAGAGCGGCGAGGCTAACGAGGATGGAAACGGCGAGTTCATGCTGAGGCAGCACGTAAGTTGACCCCCTTCCCTGGCGATACGCAGTTTTGGTCTCGGCAATGACTGACGCTGGCTGCCGCGCAGCAAGCCGCCATCGAGGAGACAAAGGCCGTCTTTGGTCCGATCAGGAAGCGCATCGACGACGCCGTCGCGAAACTAGAGGAACAACTGGCTGCGCAGGAAAAGGGCGCCGCGAAGGAGGAAGAAGTGGAACAAGCCAAGGCTGTGCTGGCGGAGGTTAAGGCGGCGTAGATGGAGGTTTCATGGGAGACTTGCTAAATCAAGTTTCACGGGAAGATGGACGGCGATTAACGGGCTGCAAATGTACCGAGCAGAAGAAGCAATTACTGCTGATGCAACTTTGACGATAATTAATGACCATTATTTAAACTCCTGCTCGTGGGTATCCCATTGAACCAGGTCGTAACAGAGACGCACGCTAGCAACCGTCTATCTATCCTACTCATCCACCTCCATCTTGTTCCCCTCGGCATCAGGCGCATCTGCGGCTGGGCCCGGGCTGTCCCCATCCTCGTTCGCGTCTTTCCCCAACTCGCCCATCTCTACGTCTTCGCCAGCGCCGCCCTTGGAGTCTGCAGCAGGCATAGGCGAGCCTCCCCTGCTAGGGGCCTGGCTGCCACTGCGGGAGAGGACGCTGAGATGCTCGGGAGCGGGCCGTAGGTTGTCCGAAGCAGGCGTGTCCCCCATGGGCGTCCTGCCGCCGTTCGACGCGGAAGGCGGACGCGCCCCGGCATCGGCGTCGACTTTGAGCTGGCTATCGCCGTCTGGTTTGGGAGTCGCGTTTTCACTAGGCTCGTTCCTCGGGGTCTGGACGGCCCTATCGGCTTCTCCTTCTTCGTCGTCCCCTTCGTTCATGCCCTCGCGTCGATCAACTTCTTCCTTCTCATCCCGGATTTGCCGTCTCAGCAACATGCCCTCCTCCATAATCCTGTTGAACTGGTCTCTTCGCTCCTTCCATGTCTCGCTGTATGTCTCGCTTTCCCGCTCGAGCTCCTTGCACTCCTCCTCGAGTTTTGCTAGGTTGGCAATTTGATCCTCTCGCGGCCTCAACAGTCGATTTGAGGTAATCTTGTCGGCCAACTCATCAAACTTCTTGCGCTGTGCGAGCGTCGCGCGTGCCGCTTCGAGTTGTTCGCGCAGCTGCGCGTTGTTCGCCCGGACGCCCTGGCATTCCGCGACGATCCGTTCTTGATCTGCTTGGTAGCGCTCTCGTTCGCGTGCGTTGGCGTCGAGTAGGAATTGGAGCCTTGCGATGCTGCTGTCAAAGGCGGCGAAATCAAGCGTAAGATCTGATCTTAACTGTTCATTGGACGTGTTGACAGAGTGTTGTTCGCCAGCGTTTGGAGAGGGAGAAGGTTGCGCAGCATTGCTGACGAGTGTGGAAATCGTGCCGAGCCGCTTAGTGATTCGCTTGAACGGTCTTTCCTCATTGTTGAGCAGGCGGACTTTGTGAAGCTCTAGCTCGTCCCTATCCTCCAGCAGATCCCAGGAAGACATGGTTGAGCAGCCAGGACTGATTGGGGTATGACTGTAAGGTGTATGGTGTTGGTCGAAGTTTCAGAGGCGCTCTTCTATAAGGACGGGAATTCAATGGAAATCAACCAAGTGGTGGCAACTGCTCGAATTCGTTGCTCGACTGGGGTGCAGCTTCGGTTTCACGCGAACGCCTTCTTTGCCTTCTGATCATCAGCCTTGCAGTGATTTAGCCCTTGAACCAATCACTGCCTTATCCAGTGGCGGGTTGCTGAGTAAGCCACAGCAAACAAGCTTCATTCGCACCCGGCACGTCACATATCATTATGCTTTTCTTTCATCCACCAACACAACAATTTATTCCGCGCAAACCCCTCACACTCTCTTGATCCTGTAGCCCTGCAACATACGCCAAGCACATTCAATGACAGCAGCAATGTCGGAGGAGGATAGAGAGCTTCTTGCCCGTATTGGACAGTTAGCTGGCAAGTATAAATGCTGAACCTGACTACTCGCCCATCTAACATGCTGGGGCAGGCCAAATAAACCGCCATAAAACGCAACAGGCAGGAACCTCATCGGGTCCAGGCCGCCATTTTGTCCAACATAGGCGTAAGTGAGAGAGCGTATCATCTCAGAGTAAATGGAGGATTAACATCAACAGACAACGCCCACCGCCACGCTACCGCACCATACCATCAGAGAGGCTACAGGGGCGGCCGACCGCCAACCATTCATCGCCACCGCACCCTGCAGCTGAACTCACCGGCAGCATCATCTCATTCCAGCGCTTCACCCGCCGACTCCACGACTGACCTATCAAGCTGGGTATCGAAGACTGACCGGCATCGACAACTGATTAACGCAAGCGTTTACGAGAAGGAGAGCCAAAACCGGGCAAGAGCCATCGAAGAAACCCGCCAGCGAAACCTCGTAGATCAGCGGAAACGAGAAAAACTCCGATTCAGACAGTTCCTCGGTCGCCAGGCTCCTGCATCTGCTACTAACCCTGGGACACCCACAGGTAACAACGAAATCACCATCGACGGCATCGTATTCAAGGTCACCGATGGTGGCAAGAAACTGGCGAGGTCTACAAGTCAGTCAGCTCCATCCCCATACCCTTTGGTGTCCATGTATCTAACCGCGCTCCAGGCGACACGAACCCAGCGTCTGCTACTCCTAAAGTCGCAGTGGTTGCTGGCGTCAAGTTCTATCGTACCAAAACCGGCAATCTAGTTGCCAATAGGATTGTTCAAAACCAGCGGTACGTGCCAAGGTACAATCACGGCAAACAGGCTGACAAGCATAGCCGATCTGGTGTAATCAAGAAGGTCGGCGAACGCTGCAAAACCTTCTCAACGACCGGTAATACATCTTTTCCCATCCCATGGAGCGGCCGAACCGCATAAGCTTTGGAACGCCCCGGTACGTATACGGGCCCTACTAACCATGCGTAACTCTAGGATCATGTCCAAAAGGCCCATCTTGTCGTTACATGCACGAGCCTGAGAAGGTGGCGATATGCAGAGATTTCCTGAAGGACGGAAAATGCCCCCTCGGAGATTCGTGCGACCTGTCCCATGACGCCACACCTGAGCGTGTGCCGAACTGCTTGCACTTTGCCAAAGGGCACTGTGCCAAGCCTGACTGTGTCTATACTCACTCTCAAGCCCCCCCAGGTGCTCCCGTATGCAGAGACTTTGGCTACTACGGCTTCTGCGACCGAGGCGTTGAATGCACTGAGCGGCACGTCTTTGAGTGCCCCGATTTCAGCAACACCGGGCAATGTAAGATCAAGGGGTGCAAACTGCCGCATCGCGAAAGGGCAAGCGTCCTTCGAAGCCTATCCAAGCCTGACGACATGGTTGAGGATGTTTCGAGTGGCGATGAAGCGGCCGACTCTGACGACGTGGACTCGGATGAGGTAGCCGAGTTCATCGAAGCCGAGTCGGATGATTCCGATTTCGAGAACCCCAAAAGTTTCCTCGCTGTCTAATTGATACCCCCAGGTCTTATCTTGCACATGACACCATCATGAAGGGAACGAGGAACCGATGAATACGATATCGGCATTCTCCCCGCGTATGATTGGCGTCTGGTGTTCATTTTGCTTTGATACACGTCTAGTAGCATCGTCTTGGATCGTCCGAGGCGCAGTGTTCTTGGATGTGACCCTTGGCCCGTTGGCAACCTGGCGTGTGCCTGCATTAGCCATAGATGGAGCATGGATCTGTGAAATACAACCGCGAAAAAAGCAACATCGTTGTAGAAAGCGGAACGAAGTAATGCGAGTTTAGTGAGAAATAATAAACATGGATTATGTCAAACAGACCCAGCTACCCGTAGGATTGCAGAGAACGGATTGAAATGACTGCTACAAATGTTATGTGCCTTGTATGAGGGAGGCGTTGACTCCTGTGCTTCGAACGAGAGAATTGACCACTAATTTGATGCTGTTCCCGAGATGGTCGTCCATCGCCTCCACCGTTTCCTTCACATAAGTTATGCTTCATACTTTGTGCTTGGTGTCTCTAGCTCATCTACCTTTGGCCGTGAGCCGATCAGCCAAGCCAGCCGGGGCTCTAGTCTCTAAACGACACAAAGATCTTCCCAGTCCACGTCAACGCATCAATGCACAGATCTGCTTCTGGTAACGCGCGCTAAAAGACCCCTATTAAATGCCCCCCCCTTCAGGGCGCATTGCCCCGCGATGACTTCCCCAACCCAATCCATTGGATACTGCTGAGGCTTCCCGAGTTGCCATCCACCTTAGTTTAGAACAGGGCTTGGGCGTTTTCCGGGTGTCGTCTCATTTTGCCCTTGCCAGTCTATGGCCCGT
Source organism: Paramyrothecium sp. XJ0827 (assembly GCA_020881915.1). Lineage (NCBI taxonomy): Eukaryota > Fungi > Ascomycota > Sordariomycetes > Hypocreales > Stachybotryaceae > Paramyrothecium > Paramyrothecium sp. XJ0827. The sequence goes on along the minus strand of JAJFPB010000001.1, from coordinate 4,227,089 downwards.
CCAGACGATTACCTCCCAGGCACTGGAAACCTAGACGCGCTGATGAGCTGCACTGCCGCCCAGCGCATCTCTGCATATTCAGCCCCTCCGCTCGTCGCGTCAGAAAGCCGACGTAAGGCTGCCTTGCTGACAAGGGGGACTTCCTCTCACTCAACCGTTCTGATTTAAACACGACGCTCTTTTTACAGTTTTTCTTTCATTTGCAACAGACTAGCGCTAGATCCAGAACCATTGGGAAAGACAAACGAAGAGCAAGTCGCAACGCCCCAAGAGTAATTGGGCCTTGAACCGTTGTCCTTTTTCAGCCACAATGGGCCTGCGCGACCTGCTCAAGAAGAAGGACGATGTTGCGCGGCGAGGATCACAGGGGGATCCATCAGCCGAGCAATACCATGAATCCGACTTCACCTTCATCCGCTCCGACACGCACACCCAGGACTACATCCAACCGCCCGGCGGGCCCCCATCAGCAGCAGACGGCAACTACCTGTCCGCCGGACCGGAGCCGTCAAAGGCCCGCCGCAGCCTCGACGTCTTTCGCTCGGGGAACCGTTCGCGGAGCCACTCCGATGCGTCGCAGCAGACGGCCTCCAGCAGCCGGAAGCTTTCCGAGCGGCTGCACCTGAGCCGCGCGCCCGAATCGTCCGAGAAGGTCCCGCAGAACCTGCCGGACATCGTGCTGCCCCAGGGTGCGCAGGACAGGGACGCCGCCGAGTCGCAGTGGGAGAAGCGCGCGACCATGCTGGCGACACAGAACGAGCGCGCCACGAGCAGGCCGTCGTCGCCGCTGTCGCCCATCTCGCCCATGTCACCTCTGCCCGGGAGTGTAAGGGGCCGAACGGGTTCGGTGGGAGGGCCTCTGGGTCGCAGCCGATCTCCGAGCGCCAGCCATGTCGTCTCGTCAAAGGCCATCGACGCGGATATTCAGGAGGCCATCCGCTTACACGAAGAGGGCAACCTCGCCGAGTCGACACGACTGTTTGGGCAATTGGCAGACCCGGACGGTGCCAACAACCCGCTCAGCCAGGTCCTGTACGGCCTCGCACTCAGGTAGGCATCAAGAAGCCCACGGAATCAGAAGGAGGCCGTGAGCTTGTGCTAACGCGAGACTTTTCGCAGACATGGCTGGGGCTGCGAACCAGATCTGACGGGGGCCATCAAATATCTCTCGGCCGCAGCGTCGAACGCAGCGTCCGTAGAGCAGCTGGCCCTTCAAGCCGGACTCAAGAAGGGTGGAGCGGCCAAAGGAGAGCTGGTGCTGGCGATTTTCGAGCTGGCCAACTGCTTCCGCCACGGCTGGGGCATTCCCAAGGACCCATATGCCGCCAAGCAGGTGCGCATTCTATCGACCCAGCGTACTGGCTATGATGAGCCAGGGGCTTCGAGGTCTTGGACACTGGCTGACACGGAAGTTAGTATTATGAGACTGCGGCGAATCTAGGGGACAGCGGTAAGTCCTTCACGTTACTGGCATTTGCACCAGGTCTGACGTGATTTACAGACGCCATGAACGAAACAGCATGGTGCTATCTCGAGGGCTTCGGCTGCAAGAAAGATAAGGTTCGTATTAATTCTCCTCTCTTGCTTGCTACTGCTCAAGGCTCCAACCCGTGTTATCGAGCCTACAGCCTTCCAACTGCCTTCCAACTCCTTGTGCCTCTGACGAACCTCGGCACCGCATTGGTTCCCGTAGAAGCCCAACGTTCCATTGCGTGCTCAGGCATGAATGAGACATGCACGCACCCACACCACGAGGCTGCAGGCGTTTTTGATCTGTCATATGAGGCTGACCAGCACCGCGTTGTAGTTCGCAGCAGCCCGTTACTATCGACTGGCCGAGAAGGCTGGGAACAAGACCATTGGCAATTCATGGTACGTGGTTGCACATGCACATGCACATGCACTACCAAACACCCACCTTTCCCCCCCTCCTCTCACATCTCGCATTTCTCCTGCTGTCATGCGCACGCGTGCGTCCCGAACCGGGCTGTTGGCGCGACCCGACTCTGCATCCGCATTGCTGACATGTAACATGCAGGATTTGGAAGGAAAAATACGACCCACCTGGCGAAGGTGGCAAAGCAAAGTAGAAGGGCTCGGGGAGCTATACGAAACAGCTCGAGGACAGGCCATGTGTCACGAGGAAACGCATGTAGAACTTGTATCATCGAATGTCCAATGGGGTGTCTTGCATATTCCTGGGCTAAACAGAGACATTGCTTGTCTTTGATGTGACGTAACAAAAAGGAGATTTATTTCCAGATCACAGGTCTCAGTTGACACATGGTGTCGCAGGCTGCGGGGTTTTTTCCCCACTGAGACATGCAGAATAGCACAAGTCATGCTGTTGGCGGAAGGCGATGCCAGATTTGGTTCGGTTCCCGCATGCTATAATCGACGTTGATGCACCCACTTGTTGTTGGTTGCCGCGATTACGCCAATGCTGTGCGGCCGGCAACTTGATACGGACCAGTGCGATTCTGTCCGTCTGCTTCATGATTTGCACAATATGGCACCTTCAGTGGTACCATGCTTCGGCTGTTTTATGCGCCCCCGTTCAAGGAGTTGAGCATCTTGCACGAGGCGCATTATCGCTGCGTGATTTCCATCACTGATGGAAGTGGTAGGCAGCGATGCGGACAGACGCCTTGGTGAATGTCAAGCTCTGTGTTCTCAGGTTTGACAAGGATGCAATAGGCAGCAGGCGGCTACCTGGAATCTCTTCAGCACGTGACGAGAAATGAGTCACCCGCGAGCGTGTACAAGAAGAACAGTGAGAATCGCTCCTCTTTGCTTGTATCTTGGACATCTTCACTACCTTACTTGATTTATTTCCTAGTGAATCTGAGAAACTCCCCGAGAAAAAAGGCATTCCTGTGAAATAGAGTTGTTGTATTGTCAAGGTCTTTACAATGAAGGAACCTGCTGAGAGACTCACGCTGGACAAAATTCCACTTGAGCTTTTAGACGGTGTTCTAGCCCAGGTTCGTACATTTATTGGGATGGAAGCGGGATGGCGTCGTTGTTGTATCAATCGGTGACAGGGGAACAATACCCACCACTGTCATGACCAGATAGCTAACAATGCAACCTCCCTTCAAAGTTGACTGATGTCAGTGACGTCCTAAGCCTGTGCCTCGTCTCCAAGAAAGTCCACGCCGTAGCGGCGCCGCGCGTTTTCGACTTTGCCCCAGTCAAGTTCGTGCTGCCGGGCCGGCTGACGGACGCCCTCTGCGCTCTGGAGCCGGCCCCACACTCACCCGGCCGGCTCCGACGCGCCCGGCGAATCGAGCTGCGACCGGACCGCTGGGACGACGGCCTCAACCGCTGCTACCACTGTCAGGTGGACGAAGCGAGAGCCGCGAACCCGAATGAAAGCACCAATGGAGAGGTGCCGCTGATCGAAGACTCCGACGAAGGGCAAGTAGACACGGTTGGCCGCGCGCTTGCGCAGCAGCTTTTACCTCACCTGGAAAAAGTCACCCATGACAATCTAGAACATTTCAGGTACGAACCCTTCTAAACTTGTACACTGACTCCCTTCATTCCCGCTGACACCATTTCCAAACATAGCTGGGAACTAGGGACCTGCATCCCCGACGACATCATGGGCCCATGCGGCTGGTTGACGCGCCACCACAAGGACATCCAGAGCCTCAGCCTCCTAACCGCCGGCCCATGCCGATGCGACCACTACGGCCTGGCGCCGATGCGGACCATAAGCCTGTCCAAGTTCCGAAACCTAAAGTCCCTGGCCTGGATCGGCCCAATGGACCCGGTCGAGCTCCGCGAGGCCACGCTCGCCATCGACCTCAACGACGCCACCCTCGAGAACCTGGAGTTGGATCTCATCAGCGACCTTCCCACCCGGCGGCTGCCCCACGAGCCGGCGGTCGATATCCTCAGCGTGCAGCATATGAGCCTGGAGGCTCCCGTCAAGTTCGCCAACCTCCGCCGGCTGTCGCTCTCCAACTTTTGTCTGCGGCTCTCCAACGACTTGGTGGCCGCGTTCGACTGGGAGAAGCTGACACACCTGGGCATCCGTCACTGCTCACACGCCAACGACTTCCTCCGAGCGCTCGTGGAGGCCGACGTCACCCCGAGGCTCAAGACCTTCGACTTCCGCACGCATTCCGACGAGCGCAGGCCGTGGTGGCTCGAAAAGTTCCTGCGCTCTTTCGACGGGCTCGAGAACGTCTACATACACGCCGAGTGCGCATATGGTGGCACCGGCGATTTTCTGTGGGAGGCCCTTGTGGACGCGCACCGGGACTCGCTCAAGCTGCTGGCATACGAGATGCGCCAGTGGCACGGGCGTCCCTACGACTGGGCCGAGCCCCTGAGCAGCTTGGGCATCGCGGACCTTAGCTCCCTCGCCGCAATCAGACGCCGCAGCCCGCTGAGCGAACTCGGGAAGCTCGAGTGCTTGGGATTGGCGGCCCGTCCTGATATACTGGTAAGACCTGCACCTGTCCCTGTGGTCTTTATGCTGCTGTTCTAGAGAAACCTGTGACTGATTTCCATCGATCGATAGGAGACCATACTCCCACCCCTCAAATCTACGCCATGGTTGAAGATCCTACACGTACGATCGCCCAGTTCCGAACCCCCAGCCCTGTCAGGCGCCGGCGAGGTATTCAGGGTTGTGCGCGCCGGCGCTGCCTCCGGCGTGGACACCGCAACCTTCTGCGCGGCTCGGGCGAGCCCCCTTTTCAAGTTCGCGAACTGGGTCTTCAGCGACGGAGGGCTTCCATCGGTGGAGTTGCTTGCCTACGGCGACTTCAGCACCCGCGGCGTGGACGACGATGACGGCTTCTTCTTGGCACGCCGCGCGCGTGATCCCGAGAACCCAAGGACGCCAGCGTGGGACTTCTACCCTCGCCTGGGTTGCGGAGGCAATAGGATCAGGCCGCTGGACAAATTGATCAGGAAGTACTCTGACTTTTTGAGCTCAGCCACTACTGTACACCTGATGGCCACGGTGTGAATGGTATTCGAAGCAGGAGGCTGCGTTATAGAGAAGCTCATGCTGATGCTATAGAGCGAGTTACGTCCAATAATTGTTTATGAAGAACGGTAGCTCAGATAGGCACAAGAGGGAAAGAAGGGGCACCTGGAGGGGACAGTAATGGCTAAAATATATGGTCTTAGATTTGCAGGAGCATGTTAGGCATGGGTTAGCCGAATGCAACGACGTCTCTCACTATTGATAGCAATAAAATACTAGAACGTTTAATTATTATATATATCTAGTCCTTTAATTTATTGAATTCTTATAATTAACCTTAGTAATCTTATTAGGTATAATAGTCCGGTCCTAAGGGTATATAAACTACGGGCTCTAGGGTAGTGTAATGACCGGTCCTGGACCTAAGTACAGGGTAGGTGATTTTGGGGTTTGTTAACGCAGGGAACGGGATTCCCTCTTGAAGCAATAGATCACTTGATCACTAGTCTATGAGACTTTGTCTTTGGAAGCTGGCTAAAGTATATCTTGGGGACTATATGGTATTGATAGCTATTAGGTTCGAGTTTAGGTACAATGTGCAGAACCTCCCATCTATATAGGTCAGGGCATGTGGTGTCTTACCGGATCGCTGGATCACAATGTAGTCGTGATCTAACGATCTTATCTCCACATTCCTTCCTGTTTGGGTGAGTTGGTTTTCTACCGCGTATTAGTCTAATAGTCTTTCCCCGGGCCAGTGCGTTGCTTGTACTGGCACATCCCCTGTCCTAGCCCTGAATGTACCAGCCCTGAATGTACTGAGATGCTGGGGACTGGCCCATTCTATGTACTGGTATGTTTGAGGCTAGTACGTTTATTCACGTACATATCATGAAATAGACATCGCTCCCCAACGACTTGCCACTTTTTTGGTCTAGCATCACTGTTATCCGGTCACAGAACGGTCTTCATCGGTTCTTCATCATCGACAAGAGCAGAACATTTGATGAGCTTCGATAACGTTATATTCGAGGTAGACAGGAAGAACTAAAGCAAGCAACGAATTTCATGCATAAAACTATTTCAGTCTCGGCAAGAATCTCCCATCTTTGACGGTCTAGCATAGGGCAAAACTACAGTGCTCAGCTACGCAAAAGCCTTAGATGTAAGCGGTTGTCAGCAACTCGCATCAAAGATGAACACTCAAGATTCTATCCATACTCGGGCTCTTCCTTAGCTACATACGACGAGGCTTATCAACAGACGAACCTGGGAGATTGCAGAGTCCATCTCCGACGAATACAATCACCGTATGCCATACTCTCCTATATCTCGACAGCCGGGATCCTGCCCATTTGACTTCTCAAAGCGATTCTCAAAGGAACCCACGCTTTGATGAGCCGATTCCCCTTTGTTCTGACAAGGTTTAAGAGCCAGGCCTGCAAAGTGGAATGTGTTGTACGTGGTGTCGGAATTATCTTGACTTGTCGAATCTTTTGTGTCATCGCCGCCGTCTCTGCTCTATCATGGTCCGTGTTGGTTGCAATCTCCACGTACCAAGCCCTTATTGGCAGAAGGAACAAGTCGATGTCTTTCAAATCGCCACTTTCCTGGACGTGTCATACAAGCCACTTCCAATGGCTACTCATTCTGTCCGATATAGCGATGTCTCTCATCGGATGAGACCACCTAAATCAATTGCTATTTGCCAAATGCCGTTTACTATTAATAGGCCATAAGATATCTTCATGCATTCTGCGGGGCAAGTAACTTGTTTTCCAGAAGTTGATTTTCCTATTATAGTGAACGGCACAAAGTCTCCGGACTTGGCAGTCGCGCACTCCTTAATAACTCTTTTTGACCTGCCGTAAAAGACAAACTGGCTGTTCCTATATGTGCGTAGTAGAGCCCGAAACAGTAACTCAGATCAAGCCAGGTACGCGGAGATTCCATGATTGCATCGATACTCCATAATATGTTGCATCTTGCGAAGGCCCATCTTCGTCTCATTGGCCACTCGGTCAATCGACAAGTTTCCTTCTGTTTTCGGGATGTGACTATGGCGAACCGTGACAGTAGTCTCATGCTGCATTTGGCCGTCATCAAACGCGTAGGATTGCATGGGTCCATTTTTCTCGAGATGCTACCATCTGCGCGCTCATGCAACCACCTTACGCAGCCATTACCAACCAAAACGAATCACGGATGAGATGCTCTTGGTATGGAGGACTACCACTTTGTGTAAAGCGGCAGCTGGAACCGAATGTACTATAGCCATAGAAAAGAACCATCGAATTCGATCAAATTAACTTCATAACTAGGAAAGAGCTTCTCTGCTGGCAAAGGGAAGGATCAGTATCGAAGAGTTTGTATCCAACATGCCACAAGGCTGCATCAAAGGCCCACTGTTTTACAACACAGAGTCACGGGCCTGTGATGACCACTTCCCTAGGCGCCATACTGTGGTGTGCCTGGCTCTTGCGGACATGGGTAAGCAACCTGGCTCGTTCGCATATTGTAATGGATGTGGATGCTGCTGTCACATTTGATGCTTAATCGCTCAAAATAGCTGCCCGCATCTGATAATTGTTATCCATGGTACGCAAAGTGTAAAGCGAAGTATAAGAACAGGCCATCGCTCAATCTCATGTTGTTCATTTCACAGAGGTCTTGTTTTCATTACTCTTTAGAAGTTGGCTAGAGACCACAACCTGCCAGAATGTTGACTTCGACTATCTTCACTCTTGTGCTCGGATTTGCTAGTGCTACTTCTAATGTCCATGGCTCAAGACGTGGAGAGTCATGCAGCGCTCCTATCGATAGACTCGAGGGTTATGCCTCGGATACTACTGGTGGAGGAAGTGAAGGTGCAACTACGGTCACGTCCTGCGATGCCTTCAAAGCGGCCTTAGAGAGAGGTGGTATTGTTAAGGTATCAGGCTTTTTAAATTACTGCGGCACTGTTCATGTGAAATCGGATACCACCGTTACTGGTGTTGGCTTCAATTCTGGTGAGCCTGTTCATCTTTGGGCATACTTCTCATGCTTACATCTTCCAGGCTTCGTTCTTACCAGTCTCCTGCTCCGTAATGTCAGCAATATCATCATCCGCAACCTTCAATTCTTGTCCACTCTCGATGGCGATGAGTCCATCACATTAGATTATGCGACTAATATTTGGATTGACCACAACGAATTCATCAACGCAGGGATTTGGCCTGGAGAGAACGGGCCAAACAGCCAGCTTGGAATTGCGAGAAGTGATTTGTAACTGTCTCATGGAACTGGTTCCAGGATCATGTGAGTTTTCATCTTGCCCCAAAGGAATATGCAGAACTGCGCTAATGCTGGGCGTCAGTGGAAAGGCTGCTCGGTTGGTAGCGGTGAAGAGCATAAATATGCTCGCGTTACTTTCCACCACAATTGGTGGTTCAATATAAATTCTCAAACACCGTCCTTGCGATCCGGCATCGGCCATATCTACTCCAACTGTTATGATAATGTACCAGGTTCAGGCATTAGTGCTGGCAATGGCGCTAAAGCTCTCGTTGAGAATAACATTTTCAGCTTGGTTAATCGATCTATTGCCACAGACGACTCCGAACCGAAGGGCTCTATAACTGAGCGCAATAACATTTTCTATCAAAGTCCTACCAGCATCACCCAGATCGGACACATTGAACCACCATATGAGTATATGTGAGGGCTCATCTCAGACGTGTTGTTATATAATTACTGATATTCTATCCCCTACAGTCCCGACGATGCATCTTGTGTCTGCCGTCGTATCCACCAGCTTGGTGGAAGGGGTCAAGTCGGCGAGTAGTTATTAGATCATGGGACATGATACCTTGCCCAAGCCTGTCTCAAGCTGTATGCAAATGCGAACAGTTCTCCGCTACAGATTTATTGGAGATTGCAAGCCGAGAGCAGCTAAATATATTCAAAGGATGTTAGCTTTGAAACTGTTTGCATACGCCATTCGGAAAGTTAAGCGGCATTGAATCTCTACATAGGCGGAGTTTAGACATAGGAGAAACTTAATTATTCCTTGACCTTGTCCCTACTAGCTCCTTATAAACACAAATCTTCATGCTTACCATGGCCCTGGCACCTCCGCATTACTTATATAATGCTCAGATAATACATAGCAGTAACTGAGTCCCAGGCTCTTGAAGTATCGTAATTTATTTCTAGTTATCTTCTTAGCCTTATTAATTCTTTTAAGTTAAGATTTGCGTTTCCTCATTATATATTAAATATACATAAGTTTGCAAACTAATTGCTATCTAGTGGTAGTACTAGAGCTAATATTTGATAGTAATTATACCCTAGAGATAATAGTAGTAAAGTTATTAGCTAGTATATTAATGAATAAGGTAACATATCCCTTGTAGGTCGGATCTCTGGATCGATCCGCTCTGTCTTAACCCAGCCGACGACAACGAGAAGAGTGTCCAAGTACCGCTGATATTCGACATTTACAACCAAGCTCGAAGAGTAGATCGCAGTCACCTTCAAAGTACTGCACACAATAACCCTTCGGCGGACGCAGTCCCAGAAACTTGTTCAAGTTGTAATGGCCATCTTCTCCAAGATTTACGGAGGCGAGGCTGGCGCAAAACAAATCCGGAAACTCCTGCACAATCCCTGCTTCAACGTTGTGTTATCCAAGAAGCTTCTCTGAGCCACAGACCATTGCCCATTGTGGTGAGGACGACATCACTTAGGCGTGTTTCACGGACGGCCTCAGTATCCTGCAGAAGATCCAGTCAGAGTTGGGCCTTGATGAGCGAGCCGTTGAGGCAACCCGGGTGTCAAAAAGCATTCGGCGTGACCCAGGGCCAATGCTGGAAGTGCACTGGGAGTTTCACAACACTGCTTGCCATGACTCCAGAGTTCGCATCTTTTCCCTTTTCGGCCGCTACCGATTCGAGAGAGACCACTACGACGGAATGCGTCGAAGATGGCGATTCAACTAGTGCAATTATGGATTATCCACCACATTCACGGGCAGAAACTTATGCATTTCTTGCACGCCGCCTGTTACGATACGGCAACTTAGTGAGAATCCACCAACATCTTGCATTTTTCGGTTCGCTTCACGAAGCCAGTTAATCGCAACCGTTATGGATTCCGAGTTGGTCTCGAAGGGACGGATGAACAACGATGACTTCCCGACAGAGGTTGATATGTATCGCACACCAGAAATAGTGCAAGATGGGGGATTCGTAGTTAGCATTAGGGTCTCTGGGCAACGCATCGGGAACGCGGTACGCGTGCCGCCTATCTTCGGAACATGTGCAAAGATAATTGGACGGACTAGGCGAAGTTGAGTTGTTAGACTTGTATTAGGTGCTCTGGTGCTGCCTTGCTGCAGTTTGGTAACGTTATTAATGCTATCATAAACTGCTTCACTACCGAGGAACTTATCCCCTGACGACAAGGTGTTGTTTGCAACGACGGAAATGTAGGCTGGTCTTTCTGATGATGAAGAAAGCAACGAATCTAACTAAGACGACAACAACGACCCTGGTGCTGACCGTAGAATGGGGTGCTTGACAGGATTAGGGGAATTCATGGCTAAGTCATTTAGGCGGCTGGAGTAGCAGACTACTGCAAACGGAGGAGCGGAGAAAGACTTGGACAGTTTTCCTGAGCAGCCGTCCATGAGCATGAAAGATCGTAAGGAAGCGGTAAACAGATATCTGGAAAATAATGAAGGAAGGTCAACATGAGGCGCCATGACGCCAAAACCATGCATTGCTGATTTTAATGACAGGCTGCTTCTGCCGTAAACGATCAGGGCACATCCCGAGCAGGCTATAGTCTGGCCTTATACCTGCTACGGCGATGATTGTGAAAGAGGAGGCGGCGTAAGAAAGCCCACTTTCCGAGGTAGTCATTCATGATATCTTTATCGGCTTGACCTTAGAGGATATAATAACGATCCACCCACGATATCTGTGGTGCAGCGTCCTAGCCGCCTCCATAGTGTCGTAAACAATTTTCAGCATTTGTGTGAGCGGAAGCAGACGAGATTTCTCTATATACCCGGCCTTACCCAGACCTGAATCAACGGTAAGTATTTGAGCCTGTCACTCGCGTTGTTCTCGGAAATATCGTTGGCCAAGACAATCTGTTTTCTTGACGGTCGCAGAGACAAGGGTTCCGAGTCAGTGAATCTGGTGCGGTCAGTTCTATCTGATCGTCATGAATCAATCGTAAATCAGCCTTTGTGTAAATATTTCTTGCGCCACGAAGAGAACTAGATCTGACATCTCAAAAGAAGTTGGAAAATAGTTATAGATACTGACATCAGGCTCAACCTGAATAACCCCCCTACTATTTCCCATAAATACGATCTGGAATAAAGACATATGAGAAACGCTTGAGCAATTGTTGGGGATGTCCGAACATTGCTAGACGCTGTACAAAAAAAAAAAAGCATCCGTAGTCATCAAATAATTCATACCGACATGTGGTCGTGACTCCATAAGCCCATTCCGTCATTGCTGGGCATAGCGTCCATCGTTCCAGAGAGTCCTCCCGCACCAACGCCAGCCACCATCATCTCAAGCCGTGACAATCCTGCTTACAAGAACAGCAACTGCCATTAAGTGAAATCACAGCAACCCAACACAGAATACAAACTCACTGGACCGGAAGGCTTCACTGAGAATGCCTTCGGACCCTGGCTATACATCCATCCACTTCCATTCCAAATAAGTACGTGTAATTGAAGATAACTAGTAAAAACGTTGGAGAGAGAAGGAAAAATGGTAGGAAAGAAGAAGGAGACATAATCGGTAAATGCAAACGCTCGCTCGCTGGCTAAGTCCGGAACCAATTTCAAGGAAAACAATTGAGGAAAGGTAGGTGACAAAAGAAATTAAGGAAATGGTTGATGCGTGAGCAAATTGTCTGTAGCTAGACGGTCGGTTGATGTACGCGGGAGCGTAAACAAAGTGTATGTGCGAAGATCGATCCAAAAGAGAAGAAAAAAACCGAGAAATTTGCCCAAAGAAAGAACGATTAAAAAGCGGAAGTCGCCAAATCATCGAAATTCAAGTCGTGACATGTCGTAATCGTGAGATATTTTGTGTAGTCATCAAGTCCTCGCTTCATTGCATTGCTGCTCATTCTGCACGTTATTGCATTCCGCAAACATTTTGGCGAAATTTCGGACCACATCACTGGGGATCTGGTCCCAGAGAAGGGAACGGGTGTATACATCGGCGGCGCCGGTTTGTTTAATAGTTGCTCGCATTGCCACAAGTGCGTCGGCCAGATTTTTGCGGCCCTGGCTGGTGCTCCTCTCAGGAGCGTTCTGCATGAAATTCTGGTCACTCACTCCATTGTACTGAGCGGCCGAGATGGAGAAGATTTGCTCGTGTGTTTGCTCTTCGGTGGGTTGAGTCAAAGAATCACCCAAGTCAGCTAGCATCGACGGGGCGACATTGTCCACGCCCATCTCGTTCATATGCATATGGCTGACTGAAGGTCCAGATGGTTCCATCCATGCAGAACCCGAGGGCTGTGGAGCCAGGGCTTGCACTCCGCTGGGGTGACCGTTGACGCCAGCATCCTTGAGCACGTTGTTGAGCAGTGTTGCCGACGCCACTCTGACATCCTCAGACACTCTTGGGATGGAGGGTGTCGAACGACTCGACATGACAAAGGCGCCCACGAGGAAGAGCATGAATAGAAGGCTACCCTGGGAAGCTCCCTTCTCGTCCTCGGATTTGGATGGCACAAGAGACATCTCCTGTTTAGGTGGCTCGGGGTCAACATGGTAGTCGGTCACAATGCCAGTGTTGTCCCAGGGACCGCCCATTGCCATGCCCTCCATGCCATCAAATGCGCCCGGGAAGGCGTTCGCTCCAGAAACGGTGGACGAGGCCGTGGTTTCGTAGTGCTGAATGTGCTCTGTGAGAACGCCCAGGCGTTTTCTGAGCTCGCCCGTCTCGATGGTGTGGGCACGAATCATCTCGTCCTTTTCCATAGTCATGGTCTCGATATAGTCGACACATGATTGCTTTTCGATGAGTAGCTGCTCCATCTTGGTCTTGAGGCTGCTTATCTCGTCTTCCATTTCGGAAATGATGACGGTGTATTGCTTCTTCTCATCTTCGAGGCGTTCAGTGTGGAGCTTCTTGCGCTGTCTGGAGTCAAGACTGTCACGAATGTTAGCATCTTTAGGTGATGGTAGGGTTTGCTGTTGGTTTTACGTACGCGGCTTGTCGGTTGCGCAACAGTCGCTTTTGCTGCTTGAGTTCCTTAATTTCCTGGTCATCGGTAGACTGGGAAATGAGGTGGTCAATGTTGTTCAAGTTACGCTCAGCCGGTATGTCGAAGCGTGCATTCTTCTTGCGGATACCGTCACCCCGGCGAAGGTCGTTGTGAGACCGAATGGCCGGGCTACTTGGGCGCATCTTCTTGCTCAAGGCCTGTGCAGACGTCGCCCATTCCTTCTGAGGCGAAGCCGGCATGGACTGATTGGCAGGACCGAGGGCACCAAAGATATTGGCAGCGTTGCCAAATGGAGTCTGGCCCTGCATAGAGTGCTGAAAGATCGAGGCGTTTGCGTCGAAGTCGCCCTGCATAGAGTCAAAGTGCTGAAGGCCGGCCGGGACAGAAGCAGAATGGTTCATGGGCCACGCGCTCGTTTGACTGCCATATGACTGCGAGTGATCCATGCGTAAGAATGGATTGTTGCTGTGTTGATCGAGGAATGGGTTATTCGATGGCACCGACTGCATGTCGACTGATTGCCAGTCCTCAGTTTTGGGAGAGAAAAGCGCCGATCCACCAACAGCGAAGGACTCTCTTCGGCTGTCGGCCATAGGTGGTGATAGTTCCAGACCGGAATCGAGAGCGCTGTGGTCGATGATGCTCTCGTCCAGTACGGCCTTGTCCGTCTCGTCAAAGAACTTCTGACCGTGGCTAGTATCCACGGTCAAGGCGTGTTGTGGGCGGTAGTAGGACTGCATGGGAATTTTGAGCCTTGGGTTGACTCCAAATTCGTGTACAGGTAAGAAGGGCGAAAATAGAGAAAAAGCGAGGAGCGCGAGCAAGCCTGAGGATATAAGCGACGGCTGGAGAGAAATGGTGGTAGTCAGTATATGGCGGTCAAGAGAGAATACGGGCCCAGGCAGGCGATATTTTTGGCACCGGGTCCGACAAGTGGGGTTCCGCGTGTAGTGGCTTGGGGTGGCAGGGAGGAGAGGGCGGAGAAGAGGAAGCAAGAAGAAGCAACACGCTTGCTGTGAAAAGACCGCAGGAGTCCGATGGAAGGGCTCGAGACAAGAGGGTCGTGGGGATAGGAAGATGGGCTATGGTTGTGGTGGTGGGAAGACGAGAGAAGGATACCGCAAAGAGATATATAAATGGGTAGGGCAGATGAGCAAAAGAGGAGCAGCCCAGAAAGAGGAGGTGAGCCCGGGGAATGTGCAGTATGTACCACCCGGCAGGGTAAAGACAAGGTACCTTATCCAATATAAGGTAAGGCAAAGGAAGGGAAGGTAACCAACCCTCGAGAGGTGGGTGGGTAGGATGAGTGGGGGAGAACTGGGAAACGTGCAGCCCAGATCCTGACGGTTAAGGCAAGGTAGGTTAGGTAAGGTAAGGCAGGGCAAAGCAAGGCAAGGCGAGGTGAGGAGGGTACATGGAAGCGTAGCACAGTTTCAGTGCCAAATGTTTGTGCCTGCACCACAATGCTGGGAGCTAAGGTAGGGTAGACTGCAACCCTTGGGACAAGGAATAGCGGCATGCCCGCGTCGCAGAAAAGAGACCTGGGAGGGTAAAGCCTGCTCACGCACTCGCTCGAGCATCCAAGTCTTCTTCCAGCCCAAATGTTGGTAACACTTGTACATGTATCTGGTGCTGCAGTGTGGATCGGAACAACGGGAAGAGTGCAGTCAGCCTGCTGACTCGCAAGCTTGAGAATAAGGAAAGACGGTAATGGTGAAGGCGAGAAAAAAAAGAAGAAATAATAACATAATAAAAAGGGCATTGCCTACCTGCAAATCGATTATTTCGTGAGAGACGCCAGAATCGCTTTCGTGTGGCTTTGCGTGTGGTGTTAGTCGATCTGTGGAAACGCCCGAAACTTTAGACCAGGCTGGGCGCGGTTGGACGTAGCGAGAGTTCTCGGTGGAAAAGACGCAGGGCGATTTAGGATAGCTGTAATGCGTATATCAAGTGAAAGTCGCTGAAGAAAACTCCAAGATGATGAGAGTCGACACGAAGCAATAGCAAAGCCGTACGAGGTAAGGTAAGGTGAGGTAGATGGGATGAGAGGATGGCGTTTGGTTAATGTACTCTTGGGCTAGAAGCCTGCCATCCAAGGACGCGAAGGCGGGTCCGGGTACCTGTGGGCCCCAAGAGATGCTAACGTTGGTACCTGGGCCTAGTCCTGGACCATTTTCTTCCCTCCGCAACGGCCTTTAAACTCGACCGGGGTACCGCGTCAACCTTGATAATGCCGCCCTCAACCACCACTACCTTGAGTTGTGAGTAAGCTACAAGTGCCTGCTAGCTGTTGTCCCAGGTCATGACGAATTCGAGGGAGCACGTAGCACTGAGTGTTGCGGCTCACGCCCGACAGAGGTTAATGTTCCCGGCGTCAGATCGCGCGCACTTGACCAGGCTGTGGTACGGCAGGCATGCTTGCTGGGGGATTTGTCTACGTAACGAACCAATTATCGGACATCGCACATGCCTGACCGAGCAATGATACCGCGGGTCCTCCTCGTGTTGTTGTTGCCTCTCACAACGCTCCGTTTGTTTGTTCTTTCGTCCGTTAGTTGGTTCAGGCCCCGGTGTAGGCTGTGATCAGGCCGAGCATGAAAAAGGGCGCGAGCTATCCACTAGTGTCAGGGTTCGGGATGGGGGGCATGGCATGGATAGGATGATCATGGTCATGGGCGACTTGCCATGGGCGTGGGCATGGCACGATGGGGCCGGCTCCACCACCGAGCTCTGACTGGCGAGCATCGTTCCTCCGTCATGTCGACCTCTCTGCTCGTCCTGTCAAAAATGGTGGTGCCAAAAGTGCAAAAATGTACCCTGGGCTTTCGTCCTGACCTTAGCCGCCTACACACCATCTCGGTGCTGGAAAACACCCTCAGGTGGCATCCACCGCAAGTCTAGGGGAGTCATTTACTGCGGACCCAAAATATCGCTATTGTAGTCCTGGTACGATGGCAGCTTGGCAGCCCGATAAAGGCATCTCAGTACTCCGATTGTGGTGTGCAGGGTGGCTTTCCTGATCGAGGTATCCTCCGTCATCACTTCCGCCAGTTTGCTTCTAGAGGGCGAAGATGAGGACGAATTTCCATCCTGACTTGCCAAGCATGTGTTTCGCAGCATCTTTCCAATCAAGTCCGATGTCAAACGATACCGAGGCCATTTGAGTCATCTACAGCCCGCACATTGGCCGACATCGCTGGGGAGGGGCTCTACCTCAAACATCGTCAACAGCGCGTATCCAGTCGCAACCTCGGAAGCTTTTGATCACAACCCCACGACGCGCAAAGTCAACAGAAGGGGCTGTTGTTGGTCAGCCTACCATGTCTGACCCAGCCAACGACCTGGGCGGGGAGGCCCATCGTTGAGGCGGTGGGCGGAAGCGACACGCGGTGTAGGAAGTGTGTGCGCAGCGAGCCAAATGTGCAAAATTTGAAAACTACTGCGCCAACCGAAGCGCCGCGCCGCGCACTGCTCCTGTGCCCGTGGAGGCTTTGAGCAGGTTGGGCACCAAATGACCCCACCGCCCAACGGCGAGCACTCCAAAGCAACGTGAGGTGGTGTCTGGGCCTGGGAGTCCTTCGCTTGACGACGGGGGCGGGTCTTCTGGACAAGCAGAGACCAGAGCAGCCCATCGGGTGGCTGGTGCTGTGCTGACCCAGATCCCGGGCCGCTTCCTATTGCACGGCACCATCCCAGGTTCCCGTAAGCAAGATGTAAGGACCGAGAAGCACCAATGGCCGCAGGCCTGTACTGCTCCCGTGGTTGTTTTCTTGCCGGTAAGCTCGGATCATCATCTCATCGCACTTCGAGAATTCTGTTTCGCCAAGGGCCGGCTAATGGGAGCACCGAGAATTGCATACGCGGCGCTCATCACGGCCCGAGGAGAATCACAAGAACATGACATCGGCGATGGCGAGCACAGATTGGCACAAATACTGTAGGCATCGAGCGGGCACATCGACATAATGTGAATAAATGTACGTCTGGTTGGTTGCATCGAGGGCCATCAGGCGGCATATCTTTTTGGCGATCCTGGGGAACATGGAGGCCCCTTGACTGCCGCTTCTGGGCTATTTCTCCGGGACCCTGCTGTGGCTCGAGGTACATCCCCACGCTATCGGTGCGCCCGAGGTACTTGCCTCCCCTTAGGTGCTTCGTGTTATCAGCACCCGTCACATCCCACTCAGTGACCATGCCCAGCTGACCGTCGATAGCGAGAGCTAATGTACCCGTAGGCCGCTTGATGCCAATCGCTGTCACCACCGACCTACCACAAACACACCCGGAGCACCCTTCAACACCAACTCGCATGCCACCATGCCACCGAAAATGACGGCTTTCCCCATCCATCCCCCCTCTTTCGGATGCTACATGATCGGTTGAGCGCCTTGGCCTGTCTCGCCCACCCGAAGCTCGTCCCAAGTTGAAGACTTTGTGGCGCACTTGGAGGGGGGGGCGCACGGTTCAGATTCCCAAGCCTGATATCACATAGATCCACTGTGCTTCACGGCCGCATATATGGCCGGCCCATTGCACCACTGGCTCCCATTGCACCGAGGTGAGCCTCGTGTTTGGCTTCGCCGGCGCATCTCCTGATCGCTTCGCTATGCTGCTTCGTGCTGCTAGCCTACGGCCAGGCCCCAAACGCGTGCCCCCTTTCAGCAGGGTGTGTACGCGTCTTCGCATCCCGTCGGCTTCTACGTCAGGCACCGATGGCTGTTCAGTCCCAAGTCTGGGAAGCCTTGTCTTTGTGATATCTTCCTGTGGCTTCAGTCGCGCTTGTTCCGCTGAACGCTCCTGAGCGCACCGCCGCACTACTCACTCACATGCCAGGCGACCCCTGCGAATAGCGAGACCTATCCGGCTTCTGTATCCGGCAAGAAAAGCGCCGGCCGGTCCCAAACAGTTTGCTTCAGAAACCCGAACCTCTCTAGCTGCAATCTTGTCCAATCGCTTGAGTGAGGCGAGCCGATCTGACGCACACAACCCATTTCCAATTTTGAAGGGCCACTAGCCGCTACATGGAGTTCTCGCCTACTGGGCCGGCGTCGCTGACTAAACACACCGCCCTGGCTTGTCCTTACGTCTCAGACGCTCTGTATGACAAAACTTGCTCGGTCTCGCAGTTGTCTCCTTTTCTTTTGTTGTTCTACTTGGCTTAGTGAGAACAATAGTGTCGCGACCCAAACAATCTTCACGTGCAGGCCCCGAATGACTGCCCAATGTGTTATCGTACAGATCGCAGCCTCAGCTGAAGTTGCTCTGCTTTGACAGCTCTTACGACACAAGGCATGGTTGGAGTAGACTTGCACTGGCACTTCATGTCTTAACTTTTCAAGCTTGGGCCGTTTCATGGCATCATCGTTCTCATCAATCAAGGTCGAAACAAAATGTTTTAGTCTTTTTCGATGGATGGCTGGGTTCCCTAGTCCCTGAACTCCATGCTAGTGGATCTTTCGTTCCATGGAGTGCCCTAACTTGGCTTAGGTCGGTTTTTGCATAGCATCCCAGTGAGGATCCCATGGCTTATACACTGCGATTGAGAGATGGGCATCCCGACCAGCTATCTGACAAACGGACTGAAACAATCGGATGCTCTTGAGGGGAGGATGGTAAGGACCAAGTTTCGAGTAGCACCGGTGCTTATGGGTCATATCAACCACCAAATGTTGACAGGGCCCCCTGGTAATCAGGATGTGCGGTCAACGACACCCCAGTAAATCGTGGGCTTCTTTTCTTGGGAACCTTGAAAGCATCCAGTCTTCTTGGTGACCATGAGCGAACGGCATCTCAGCTTCTACTCCACTAAGCCCGAGCTTTCTGGGACGCTTGCGAACACCAGTCGGACACCTCCCGCCAGCAGAAACTTCATCTTGGTGGAGACTTCACACCATGCCGGTTCTTGACGAAACTTCTCTGGCTTTTTGCACTTGATTGGTGGCTCTATCTCTAGTAATGACTCACAACAACCTTGATTCGCGCGTCATTGTGTTTTTGCTGTGCCACGCCAAGTCTGCTTAGGTCTCTCTGAACTGGCCGGGCAACCTCTGTTCCTGGTGACCATGAGATCGACCTTGCGGTGGAAGTCCCACGGTCCTGGCTGTTGCCGCCACGGGTACCTCGTCATCACTTCGACTGGGCTTGTGCTTAGATTGGAGACTTCTTCCTAGTTGATCGATGGGCAGTGAGAGTAGTAAGGATGGGGCTATGTGTGTATACCGAACTCCAGCATGTGATATGCAGCCAAGCGAGTGACTACACTTGACATTGGCTGGCACTATCTTCAGCAGTCGCGGCCCAGCCATCACGATTTACCAAGCGGTTACTTCGGCCTTGACTCTTGATGGGTATTAATTTCATGCCGCGGACGTAGATCGGGAGCGCAGTTGAAGCCTTGAAGATACCAGCATCCACAGGCCAGGGGTCAATCTGAATGTGTGAGTCAATGTCGGCGGATTGCAAATCTATCTACGGGGTCTCCGGAACTGGATACCCTAAAGAAGGATTTAAAGCTACCGAAGCATTTAGGAAGCCTCTAAGTTCAACACAATCCTATTGTGTTTCATTCGCTCAATATATGGGCAACTACCAATCGTCGAGGCAGAGGCATATGTTCCTCGTCCTCTTCATCAGCATCTATCATGTCTCTAGCCGTCCGTGATCTCTCGCTACCCACTTGATGTCAAATCCATGCATAATAGACACATTCCGTACTGCTTGGCAATTGAATTGAGTGGGATTCAACTGGTTTCATTGGTCTACATTGAACCTTGAGCCATTGTTCTGCTGGATCGCTGGTATTAGAGGATCACAGCTTGACATCCTTGCTCTCGGACTCACCGCCTGTTCAATCCAATACAGTGGCCTCTCTAAAAATACCAGACCTGAAACATGGGTAGCAATGCATATGTGCGCTTTGGATAACACAAGGGTTCCACGGATTAGAATACCCAGGCCGCGATAACTCTGTGCGGCCAAGTGTTCTCGTGAACGACCTATGTTTCAACGCTTGCCATATGCCGGACTTGTTGATGTAGCGTTAAGCTTCCAGTGAACCTGACACGTACCGTTTTTATGGTAAACAATAATAAAATTTTATATCTGATTGGGCGGTTTCTGGGCACGTGGATGCCCGCACAAATGACAAACCGTTTGAGTAACGTCGCTCAGTTTCATTGATACTGCAGGGACCCATCTCCTTATACTACCACCTAGCTGTAGTCTAATGTTTTTGGAACCAACGGGACACGGATGACGGAACTGGGAGATGTTTGAGGTGCGGTGGAAAGGAGCACTGGCATGAAGTAGACTGCGTGAGCGTGACGGATGGTGTAAGTCGAGTGCAAGAATGAAGCCACACATTATGGCTATTCCACAGCATACAGTCGTGGAGTTTCAGGTCCTGCATCCATCTTTCTATTCAAAACGCATCGCACATCTTGTTTAAGCTCGATCACGATCGTTTATAAGTGTTCGTGAGATTCTTGAGACCAATGTCTCTTGGCTAGTGACTAGCTGCAGAAGAGGAAACATGTTTTAAGAGGTGAAAGTCTATCTTCTGGAACATTTCATGGCATCAATTAGATCATCCATTGCTCCATGTAACCAGAACAGCGTCACCGACATGTCCGTAACACTAGTTACATGTTTACCTGGTCTCGCTGTGTAGCTCGGGGGTCGCATCTCTCGAAGGATTGCGGCTCTGATTGTCTGTATTCTTGCTCCTGACCACTATTGACTGAGAACGAGTTCCCCCCTTTTGAGCGTGGAAGGTGTTCACACTGTCTGCGGCTGTGTAGCGACATTCTTGGCTTCTATATCGTCAACAAGTGAGGAATGTAACATATTTATAAGGTTCGAGAGTTCGTATACAAACGCTGATTGCCACTGGCAATGCAAAAACAACATCTGGCCAGAATCTGGGGTATGGTATAAGAATGTTTTGCATCTTTTGGGGATTGGGGGCAATAAGAGTCAAAATTTGATCACCTTCTTAGTGATTTGTATGTAAGACTCGGCTTGTTCAAATATCTGAGTGTCCTGGGGCATGGAGCCTCGACCAGAGCTTTGGTTCGCTCAAGCCAAAGACCTTAAATAAATGACTGTGAGCCAAGGTATGAAATGAAGGTCTCTCAAAAGGCACAATGTAAAAGACCGAGTTGCCGGTCATTGAGGTTCAAGCACATGCCATCAACCGTTTCAGAAGGGCACATCCGTCTAAAGAAAGCCGCTTTGTGAACAGTGGCATACAATTCTTGCTTCTTTATAACATAGCATCGACGTAAGAAGTTTGAGGGAACCAAGAAACATCCTCAAGCCAGTGCAGGGCCATTGTAAACGACGGGACCGCAGGTATTGTGGAAGACACCTACCTTGTTCTTCTATAAACCGCAGAACGTTGAGGGGAAACACTGGAACATCTGCCTTCCATAATAATTACTCAAGTTCCACGGATGACAAGACTCCATCCATACGACTCAAGGTGAGTAAAGATGAAGTGCTTAGGTAGACCTCCAAGGGCGACTGGCTCGTCCCAGTTGGATCGTTGTTCGGGGACGGTTCTTTGTTGGTATGTTACTACATTCTGCCTAAGCATGAGATATAAATTGGCTTGGGAACCATAACATTAACAAGGCTACTTGTGCACATAATGCCATGAGCATCACCGATCACACGGGATTGAGTGTTCTGTAGGTGGTGCGGCAGACACTTACTTTGTCCTAGACTGACGGTATTTCCGACGAGAAACCACTGCTTCGAAACACTCCGCTGACATTAGGCAATTCGAAGTCGTATGTCTAGTGAAGGCACTGTTTTTGAGCGTTGAGTTGGTGCGAACATGTCGTGGTGAGCCCCGAACCAGCGTTGTTGTTGCCGGTGCTCGCTGAAGGCAAAAGGCTTAGCTCGAGGCCACGAATATATGATGAATCAATAAAGCTCGCGGGGAGAGATAGAAGGTTTGAGTTCCATTGGATCAAGTTTAGATATTCCAGCACTTCTCTCCAGCAATGCAAAGAGGCAGTACCTCTCATTTCAGAACAATGCAGGTTCTCGGGTGAATGTTCTACTTGATCAAGTTACCCTACGGTAGTGTAGTTGTGGCGCAACAGGCACAGTATTTTCTGTGGCTGGTGCTCACAAGCTCACACCTGAGGCTGCAACAGAGTGGCCCGGCAAGGTACGTACCTCATGCTGAATTCGCACTAGCGCCGCACCTACCCGACTATTGTGTCTTGCTGTCGCGAGAAGATTGAATATACCAAACCTTGGAGATCAGTCGTCTGCCTCTCGGCTCTTCCAACAGTCGCCCGATCCGCATAAACGAGACGAACTCTAGCGCGAAATAATCCAGCAGCGATGTCTGACTCCGAAGACCCAATTGATCTTATTGACGAAGGCGGTGATGATCTCTTCGGAGACGAAGGGGACGATGATATCGCGTCGCCAAAAGTCAACGTGCGAGATGACGACGATCTCGCCTCAGACCGCGAGGGTGATGGTTATGGCCGGGACGAAGATGACGAGGAAACTCAACAATTCCGCGAGACGCAGGAGCGAGTGGTGATGGGTGTGCGAACCTACCGCCACCGCATCCCCAAGCCACAGGACGGCTCAGTGAGTGTTTCGCATGCGATTGTTCATGTGATGACATGGCAAACTGATGCTTCGATTAGCTACGAGTGCTTCGAGTACCAGAGTTTGTCAGGTTCATGCCGACTCTATATGATCCTGAGACTTTCGAGCCGTCACAAACCGATCTGCTAAATGCTAAGGCTGGGCTACCCATGCATGTGGCTCGAGCTGCCAGGGACCACGACACGGGCGAGCTGAAGAGCAACACAAATATTTACCGCTGGAGCGACGGATCTGTGACAATTGGAGTTGGTGAGGAACACTTCGAGATTCAGAGGAAGTCTCTCGCTCCCAAACCGGACGAGTCGTACAATGAGCTCCATGATGGGCACTACTACGCGGCGGCAGCGGAGTTGAGCAGCAATATCTTGATGACCGTTGGGCACATCACCGAACAGTTCAGCGTCAAGCCGAACAAGCAGGCAGGAGACGATGCGCTGTCGATCCTTGCCATGAAAATGGCCGAGGCCAGCAAGCCCGCCCGCGAGGGAGATTTCATTGTCAAGACCACGGTGGATCCAGAATTACAACGAAGGAGAGCAGAGATGGCTGAGAAGGAGAGAATGAAGGCCCAGCGACGTCGTGAGAATGCTGCCGCCAAGATGGACGGTGGCATGGGCAGGCGCGCGGGGGGTGGTCTGTCGATCGGTGATCTCGAGGGCGGTCGTCGCTCGACTGGCGGAGGCCGGAAGAGAGGTGCTCCTGGAGCGAGGGCAAGGAGGAACAATGCTGAGTATGATTCCGACGACGAGGGCGTGCGTCGCCACGAGGACTACGATGTCGAGGATGACTTCATCGCGCCAAGTGATGAAGAGGAGGAGGAGGCCGAGACCGGCGCGGAAGACGAAGACGATGATGACCTCCTTGAAGAAAATGATCGCGCGCCACGTGCCAAACGACGAAAGACTGCAGAGTCAGAGGACGAGGATGCTGAGGGAGACGAGGTGGAGCCCGCAGCCGAGAGCACGAGTAGGAGCCGCCGCAGAAGGGTTATCGGGGATGATGATGACGATGAGGAGGATTAAGAGGGTGAGGCCAAGAGAGAGTTGATTTTCTTGCCTACATTGTATGATATCTAATTGCAGCATATTGAATGGGTTCGAAGGAAGCGAATTTACCGTTCGTTGATCAACTGATGGGCGATGGAGTCTTACTAGATAATGAAAACAATCCCCGGTTTACTGGCAATGGTGCCTTTGAGGCAACAAGATAACACTGGATTCTTGCTGTTTGGTTTCATGAATTCTAGTCACATGTTTCTACCATTGTTCGACATCTGGAAGCACCCCCAAGTTGTGCTGTGCCTTGGCTTCGAAGCTATCCTCCACACCTGTGGCGCTGTGGCTGGTACATCACCCGCCCCTCCCCATCTCATTATCACATGCAAGCTCATTCCCTTCCCTCAACCTTCCCTCAACCGCATGGTATCACTGATTCATCCCAGGTGGTATTTGTCGTGAAGAGATCTGGTAGACAAAGAGATCGGGGCCTTAACCGTAACCCTTTCATTCGCGCAAGGCGATCGGATCATGACATAGCCGCAGCATTGTCGCGCCCTGCTTCACCCGGCCGGCACCACTTCTATGATGCGAGATCTCGGCCACGCATCCTAGAACGTCCCCACCGACGAGTAGGACGTCGCTTGTGATCGACGAGGCTCCCTCGGCAACATGGGGCTGATTGGGGTGGTCGTGGACGTCGCCAGCTTCTGGCAGCAGGTACGCTGCCCCCGTCCATCTTTGTTTTGTTACCGGTGACAAGCTGCCACGCGTTCGAGCTGCTTTTGTTCTAATGCTTTTGCAGAAGCTGCGGAGTTGGTACTCAAGGCGGAACCCTGTCGAGCTATGGCTCGAGCAGCTCCGCACTGCGGAAGCTTTTGAGGACTGGGAGGAAGCAGCGCTTCATTTGGACAACCTCCTCGGCCTCGACCTCTGGTACGCCCTCATCCGTCCACGACGCCGGTTGTGAATTGTCGGTAACAACTAACGTTGTCGTGATAGGAGGAACAATCCAATCTCCAAATACTATGACTGGAGGCTTATTACCGAGCGTCTCGACTCCCTCATCGTTGCTCGGGAGGAGAGTAACTTCCAGCAGCTCGTTAACCTTCTGCGCTCTGGTCTTGTCCGGAACCTGGGCAATGTGTCGTCGCCAAAACTATACAACCGGGCGTTTGCGGGGACGAAGCACCTCATAGAGGAATACATTATCCAAGTCGCTGAATCGGTCGAGGACATTCGGGCCCTGCCCACGACGGTGTCTTCTGGCTTGCACGGCAGCGGCGGCGCACTAACAAATCAGATGAAATTAGACTTTGTTCACGATACTAGACAAGCATTCGGACGAAGCTCACTTGTGCTCCAGGGAGGTGCCATCTTCGGTTTATGCCATCTTGGCGTTGTCAAAGCTCTCTTTCTGCGGGGTTTACTTCCGCGCATCATCACGGGCACGGCGACAGGCGCACTCATCGCGGCGTTGGTCGCGATTCATACCGAGGAGGAACTACCGGCCGTACTAGAGGGCGAAGGCATTGATCTTTCCGCATTCGCGTCGAAGAGACAGACGGATAAAGGGGGCGGGCTGTCGGCTGGCCAAACGTTGTGGTCAAGCTGGGAGACGTTGATGCGGCGCACCCGGCGATTCACCCGTGAGGGATATTTCCTGGATGTTACGGTTCTTGAAGATTGCGTCAGGGCAAACGTGGGAGATTTGACATTCGAAGAGGCATACAACCGAAGCAAGCGGGTGCTCAACATTACGGTGGCCACTGAGGGACAAGATGGTGTGCCCACCCTTCTGAATTACCTGACTGCCCCTAACGTGGTAAGTGAAAAGCACTCCAATCCGTGCCTGAAACACGCGCTTATGCACGCTGCTAGTTGATCTGGACGGCGGCGGTTGCCTCGAACGCCTCTTCTCCATCGCTCTATGGCCGTCGAAAGGCAACAGTGCTTTGCAAGGATGTCCACGGAAACATTGTGCCGTGGGCCCCAGCAAACACGACCGACTTCCATCATTGGACACATGCATCCTACAACGATCGCGATTCTCCTCTACGGCGCCTAGCCGAGTTGTTCAACGTCAATCATTTCATTGTGAGCCAAGCTCGACCATATCTCATACCTTTCCTGCAGTCAGACATGCACGGCCCTGCACTGGTGGAGACGAGAAGCAAGACCACACAGCTCTCTGTGTACCTTGCACGCATGGTGGGACTGGAGATTAGACATCGGCTGCGTCAGCTTGACACACTACGGCTACTTCCGGCGAGCATACGTCGTTTCCTGGTCGATGAGCAGGTGCCTGCTGCGTCCATGACGCTAGTGCCGGAAGTGTCAGGAAGTGACTTCGTGAGGCTACTGGAAACACCGACGAGCGAGACGCTCAAGTACTGGATCCTCAAAGGAGAGAGGAGTGTGTGGCCGGCAGTTGCGGCCCTCAGGATTCGCTGCGCGGTGGAAAATGAACTGGACCGCTCGTATCAGGTGGTCCGGAAACTGAAAGCCGGGGGGCTGAAGAGGAGGGCCAGCATCGCTGCAACGAATGATAACGGGAAGTAGCACACCTTTCTGTGTAAACAAACCTTTTGGTAAGCATGGATGCTTTGGAGGCAGCACATAAGGCAATGTGGTTCGCATAGGCATTGAGGCTCAAACGGGCGTGACAGGTCACTCTGGGACTGTGCGAAGGGCAGGGCCAGGGACAAGGGGGAGGGAAGAACAATTTTTCTGTCATGCAAAATATCCCCTGGCGTATTTTCGTGGCAGTATGATAGCAGAGAAACTTTATTATATGCTAAGTTTTTTTTCTCATCTTTGTAGAGACAACAACCACAAAACAGAAGAGCAATATTATCATAACTGTTTTCTAGGAATGTAAGGAAACAATACTAGATTTTCTTTGCTCAGAAGTTCCTACTGGACTGTATACAGGGGATGGGGGAGGGATTGCACAAACCACCCGCCAAGAAGAGGAAATACGAAAGATAGCCGGGGCACGACAATCTAAGCCGTTCATTCCACTCCTCGTCAACGGATTTCCACTCCACGTGGCAGCAAGGAATTCCCCACACACTTCTTGGTCCTAGTGTATTAATCTATTGATTGCAACCGTGCGCACAGGTTGGTTTGACAAGACGATCGCATTGCCATAATCTTTGGTAGAGAAGCAAGCTCGGACAGAGCTGGAGCAACCTGCTTCAGTCAACGTCGGCTCGTCTCCACACCCTCACCGAGAGGTTGTCCGTGGCAATCGCCGCTGTGGAGCGCTTCCGGGCTTTCCATCTCTCATTCATGCGTCACGGACGTTTCAGCCGTTGAACAGTTGACGTACTGCCAGGGGCCCGAAGCACGACAGTAGGGATCGGCTCGGGCAATAAAGTGCTTAGC
Source organism: Paramyrothecium sp. XJ0827 (assembly GCA_020881915.1). Classification (NCBI taxonomy): domain Eukaryota; kingdom Fungi; phylum Ascomycota; class Sordariomycetes; order Hypocreales; family Stachybotryaceae; genus Paramyrothecium; species Paramyrothecium sp. XJ0827. Next base: position 4,199,867 of record JAJFPB010000001.1, on the reverse strand, counting down.
TAAGCCCATCGTAAGAATGCGGCGACCATCATGTTGACTTTCAATCGGCCAGTCGAGGGCAGGGAAGTGCATGGGCGACCGGTCTCAAATCTCACCTTACAGTCCCCTTCATTTCCTGCTATCGCCGAAGCCCTTTCGATCGACGGAGAGCCAGGCCTACACTCCGACATGGCGTGATGCTACCGTAACCTGCGGACGCTACTATGCACGGATCGCCTGGAGCGTACCAAGAGGATGATGGTGAGGCCTAGCTGGTTTTTGGAGAGTTTTTGCACATAGACTGGTCGAGGGGACAGCCAGGGTGTAAAATGCGGTGTGCCTATATCCGGCTCCCATTCCTTTCTTTTTCCTTTTTCCTTTTTCTTTTCTCTTTGTTGTACACTTTGGCCCGATCCCCACCTCCTCGTCCTTGTCTAGCGTTGTCAACGTTGTCAACACCCTGCCATGGCGTTACCTGCCCAGTCGCCAATCCCGGGTCGCAGCCTGCCGTTGCCCGGAAGGCAGGAAGGATAATCATGGGACTAGCGCACGCCTCTCCCTATCAGTCGGAGAGTGGCGTTTGCAAAGCAAGGCGCATCCAAGGAGCATCGGACCTTGATTTTGCATGACTGCAAAGCAATCAGTCCGGTACCTGTTGTACCTAACGCAGTGGAACAACGTTCGCAGCTAAGATGTGCATCAAAGACTAGTTGTGCATCTTTGGTCAAGAAGCAGGGCGGTATGCTATTGTTGCTGTATGCAATGCGGACATCCTGTCCACGCCTCGTCTTCCTCGCCTCGTCTTCCTAAAGACAAGATATCCGAGGCCAAAAAGGTGAAAAGCTGAAAATTAACGTAATGTGCTAAATCAACCAAACTTCTGTAGACAGGGGCCCAAGATCTTCATCATGCAAGGAACGGTTGGGAAGCAGACAACCGAGTCATTGCCACAAGGCTCCAGGACGGACCCGGAATTGAGCAGGGGTCCCGATCCTTCAAGCACTATGCTTTCGAGTTCAGGTAGGCCAGGACGCACGATTCGCAGCCTACTCCCGCGAGGCCGACTCGTGTCAGCTGCACCCCCTTCTTGTCTTCTCATGAAACCATGGGTGCCCCGTGGTCACCAAACATGGCCACGCGCAAATGGGAACATGTTCGTGTTTGGCGTCCGTGTTGATCCAAGGAGGAACGACTTGAAAACAGGCACAGGGACAGGCTCTCGAGCTTCGCAACCACTCATGTACGCCGCCCTCATGGGGTGGAGTGGAGCAAATGGCTTCTTACATAGGCCATGAACATATGCAGGGCAAGTGACCAAACCATTGTCCGGACCGAGGAACGAAGCCGAAAAAAAACGACTGGAAGGAAAAAGAACAGCATACGTGGCTTGCCATACGAGCATGTATGAGTGACGCATTTCCTGGCGTCGTGAGCAAAGTAAGCTTCTTGCTGCTACTCACATATCTACTTGGGCTATTTGTCGCAAAAATTAAATAAGATAAATACTATGAGGCTATCGACTTCCACCAGTCTACTTTGAACTTCCCAAGCTTCAAGGTAAAGTTTCCAATCTTTCGGGCAAAGAGACGAACAGTGAAGTCGTCCTCTCCGTACTGACATAGTCGGGCATATCATCACATTGAAAAAGACGTTTTGCAGCAGAACGTACCCCTGTGGATTGAGAATGCTTCCAGATGGCACTTGGATCAAATCCGGGCCAGGTTCTGCTGCGTCTCAACAAAAATGCGTCCCGAGTGGAGCTTTACATCCCGGGCTGGCGACGGGCTTGGCTCCCACTACGGTAAAATATACCGAGCCAGGCAAGTTCAGCTCTCCAGTAATATTTACTTCCGTGCCGTTTGGGAGCTTCACTCTCTGGGGTGTGCGCTAGGGAAGACTAGGATGTGGGAGTCCTACCTCGATGGACTCGAGCCCAGACCCCAAGGCTGCCTCTGATGCTAAGGTAAGCTCCAGCTTATCCGTGGTGCGTGATGGTGAATCCAGCTTAGCTTGGAACATTTATTTACGGTTAGCAGGTCGGTCGAAGGTAATGTTTGAGCTTCAACGATCATCTCAACGAAGAACCCGGCTCCTTGGCTGATGCACCTCGAGCCGACCGCATCATGCAACCACTGGCATACTTCGGCCCCGCCTATCAGATAGCTGACCCTGCGTCTGCAGCAGACAACCTGAGAATCATTGGACTCGCTAGTTGCTCGGCACTTGTGTGACAAATTCGAAAGGGTGGCAAAGGCCGAAAGAGATCCTCACGTGTGGTCCTAAGCCAGGGCCATCCTGTAGAGGCGTCGCATGGGCCTCCGATGGGATGGCGAATGCCTGGCCTTGAACCCACCTGCCCATGTGTGCTACTGCCCTATGAGCCATGTTCCTATCTATAGACCGGCACTCGCTCTGAATAGCGTCAGGGACCGAGGAATGCTTCTTCTGCCTTGCTGCGTAGGCATGGGGTTTGTCTCTGTGTTTCTGCGTAATAGTAGGCTTTGGTCTTCTAACCCTTGATTGAGACGCAAGCTATTGTAGCTAGTATCCACAAGAAGAGAGAGGCTGAGAGAGCAGTAGCCGAAACTACACTTCCTGCGGCCGTTGCTAAGAACTGAGCTCCAGGGTTGAGGCCCCCAAAAACATGCGATCGGCCGGCTCCCTTCTGGGTTTCATCCTTACAATCTCGGTCTTGTCAGATTGGATAAGATCTTTAAATCTGGGAGGGTGTGCAGACAGCAGCCACCAGGTCCAAGTACCGGTGCCAAGTTTCGAAAACATTTTCTTGTCCATCTGTTGTTGTCGAGCCCTGGTCCACGAGATGTACACAGATGTACCAATTCCGTACCCACGACGTCCCTTTTTTCTCCTTCACGCTTAGTTCCTGTATGCTTTTTTCGAAATTCATCTGTACGTATAAAGACCTTTGTCTCCGGACTCAAGCGCGTCTTCTCCCCCTCTAATGTATTCCATGGACTCAACCATAACAGCCCATCGCCCTTATACAGGTCTTCTGTAACCCTTCAACCGCTCTATTCTAGGCTTTGTCCCTCTCGAAAGCCCATACTGAAGCTGCCTGAGTTTTTGTTATCCTCCAAGCTACTGTGTTCACCGACAAGTCTTTACGCAGCTGCTGCTTTAGATACCTACACCCTCTCTCCAACCCCTTTTGCTGACGAGATGGACAACCAGTCGCAAGATCAACCGGTTACCGATGTCTCCGAGAGTAACACAGCCCCAGATGGCCCCCACCTGCCGACTCCAACTACTCCTCGTACTACTGTCGCGGACGTCGACCTACCCCTCGCTCGTGAAGTCGACGGCGAGGCTGGACCCACCGATGCGGTAGTCGAACCCGCCAACAACAACGACCCCGTCGCACAAGCCAACGACCAAGACACGAACCTACACACTCCAAATGCTGATCTCACACTCAGCCAAGCCAGGTTATCGATCTTGAACAGCCTGCATGAAGATGACACTGCCCACAGTCACCTGCTGGGCCGTGACATCGCGTCGCCAAACAGCAGCGTCGCTGTTCATCGCCATCACGCGTCACCTTGCCGAAAAGACAGTAGCCCCGACGCGGAAGAGCACCAGGCTGCACTGACACCAACATCAGCATCGTACAAGAGGTTATGTTTCATGGCGATAGGTGCATGGGTTCCGGATCAGGATATGTAAGGCCGTTGAGCACAGGCGACGACGCGTGCTTATTGGGTAGTATAGCTTCGCATGGTGCAAACACAGACATTGATCTGTGAATTAGACTGTTTTCTGCCCGCCCCATGTCTCCTTGAAGCTGTGTAGGCTGTGAGCTGACGTCCCTTGCGACGGTTGACTCTACTTTTCCTGACGCAACCAACGATGTTATACTGCATATACCCATCATCAACACCAATGGTCTTCCTATCCTAACTGTAGTCGATATGTTCACCTCAATAGAGGCTTCTGAGTGACTTTCGTTTTTAACACTTGACACTAGGTCACAGGCGTGTTTGCCCCTGGAAAAGTCGAGAATCTGCCATCAGCACTGATGGCAGCGAGGAGTTGTCCACCAACAGGGCATTCAACAGCCTCTCGAAGTCTTTGGCAATGCTGTCTAATGCCAGCACGGCCTCTTCTTATCAGAAGTCAAACAATCTTGATGCCAGTAAACGGGGCCGGCGATCAACGTTCGCGCCATACACAGCCAGCTTGGCTACTGGGACTAGCGCACTACGGGCTGGCGGCGTTCAATCAACGGGTCCGTCAGGCATAATAGAAGACCCCCTCCCCAATTGTCATTATGGTAGAACTCTTGCCAAGTCAAGCTTTACATGTTTTCCTTGCATTGAGCTGATCTAACGGGTGCAACACCTTGGCGAATTCGCTTCTAGGTGGCCCTCTTGGGTTGAGTGACCACGAGCCAAACAGTCCGAAAGGTTAAATTCGCTCGACCGCATGTATCAGGTGGTGCGGATGTCCTAGGGTTGAGACCCTTGTAGAGAAATGCTAACATTCTCACGCTGAATGGTGTTGACTGATGATGTGGCCAATCTCGGTATTTCTAGGATGGCCGAGTGGTCTGCGTGGACTCTAGTCCGGTACCCTGCAGTACCAGGTCCGGCACGTATCCATGCTATTAAAAAAAAACACGGATGATTTGCGCAAGCAAAGCTGTTGTTGCTGACCAGGGCAAGCGTAAGATACCCTTGTGTGGAAGATCCACTTCTTCTAGGTGACACAAGAGCCTCGACGTTAGCAAGATAAGAACCAGCCCCCTTGCCCTGCTGGACCGAATAAACCCATGACTCAAAGGCAAGAAGCCACCGAGATTGCCGGCTCGAGGCCATGTTGGAATTACCTAGAGGTTCATGATAGCCCGCTGATTCCGTGGAACCTGGATTGGATGCCACGGGCGAACCCAAACGAGATGTGACGTGGATGACAATGTGAGGGCTTGTGGTTAAAGCCAAATCTCAGATCTGCAAAAAGACAGACTTAGTCTGCTTTTAACGTTAGTCAACAGAAGTGGGCGACGCTAATGGTTGATCTACTGAAGATGGGTCGAGCATGGAACCCCGGAGCAAGATCTACCCTTGGCGAGAAGCGCGGCAGCTGGTAGTAGGCTCGATGGCCGATGAGAGGGTGGGCTGCCCGTTTGTTTCCCTGCAAGAAAGATGGGTGACTAGCGCGAGTTACCGTTACATCGTTGCCATTCCATCTTCAAGCCCCCACAAGGGTCAGGGTCGGATGCCCTTGTGGCATTTCAGGATATCGGCACGGCCCCTGTGAGCTTCTCTTCCCTGTCGTCCTTGCGTGTCACTCTTTTTTTCTTGGCCCCAGTCTGAATATTAAAGAGAGAAAAAAAATAAAAAAGGGTTTGGTAGCAAGTCTTTACTATAGAACAGATCATTGTGTTCTGGGGTTGAGGTTCCATTATTACTATTGGTTGATCTCTTGTAAGCAGGTACTGTGGGAAGGTCAAAGGAAACGGTTAGCAAAGAATGGCGCCCACTTCTCAGAGACTGTCATGTCTTTTTTGGAGTTCCGTGTATGCAGGAACTGGACCTAATGCAATGCAGCTACAGACGGGGTCCACCTGCTCATCGTTGCAGCACTGTCAAGTGCCCGCGTTGCTGTTATGGATTGCTCTGGCCACGTCAATACCGGAGCTACGGAGATTGAGCTTGGTACCTTACCGTAGCGTGGCCACCTCATGCAATCCACAGTCAACCTCTATCGGAGGTTTCGCCAGGTAGCAGCCAGGGTATGGTATGAAAAGTACGTACCGTGGCCTGCGACATGCTCGCAAGGGTTGAAACTGTTGGCTGCCCTGAGACGTCTTGTTGGAGAAAATTTTCTCTCTCACCGTGACTTGGGCGGGCATCCTTTCCTCAACGATAGGCTCATCTCTACGCAAGCCAAGCTTCCACCCCGGACCCAGCCTGCTAGCGGTGGTCCAATACCAGGCGTAACCGATCTCCGTAACAGATCGAACCGACTCTTGCTAGAGGCGCATGGATGCAGGTACTGTACGAGCATGCAGGGCTGGCTGCCGAGAAAACCGCGAGTCACATCCGCCTTGAGGAACTTGTCCTTTTTCGATCTGTCTTTCAGACGCACGCGAGTGAGAACAATGAAAACCCTCTTGGGAGGACGGAGACAATTCTCGCTGTCCTTGAGGCAGATTTGCGAGCCTCACGGGTTGCGCACAGTTTGACCGTTTAGTTTCTCACCTGGTGAAGGTAGGTCTGACGACCGTCGAGCTTCACTCAACGCCCGCAAGCCTCTGCGATGCCAGAACTACGGTTCATTTAACCGTGTTCAATGCGGGAATACGCTGGGAAGCTTCCTAGCGCATCACGGGAATTTGACTAGCGCTGCAACCATATGGTTGTCAACTTACTAGCGCGCAATACGGGATGCGTGAGGTTACAAAAGGATTTTGGGGGAATTTCACTAGTCCTGCAAGTTCTTGGCTTTGTGGGTACGACCACACCGAAACCTAAAGACGCGAGGTCACCAAAGCGCAAAGTCAGCCAATAGTATATCCGCTCCCTCCAGCACACATGCTTTCAAGAAGCAGCAGGAGAGGGGAGTGGGCGGGCGGGCGGGCGGCGAAAGGCGGCGATGGCTAAGCAAGACGGGACAGAGGCCGGAAATTGCAATGCGCATCGCCATCAAGCAGATTTGCAAGCCACGCCCGCAGAGGGCGTACATGCACAGGAAGCACTGACTTGAGAATCAGGGCTGCCCAGAGCAGCAGTGTGCAACGATGGCCGTCGTAGTGTTGAGATGTTTCACTCGAGGCCCATCCGGGAGAGCTAATTGGCAGAACCGAAGGCTGAGCCGGCATAATTTGATCGGTCGCCAGGCTCTCTTGCAACCGCCATCTGTGACCTGTTTTGAGAAGTGACGAGCGAGATGAGGGTGAGCAAGACATCGGTGCACTTCGTCATCGTAAGCCAGGACATCTGGAAAAAGAAACCAGACATCGTGGACCTTTTCACGCTCAGTGATGTGCAGCCAAACCGCTGCCTCATGCCCAAACGGATTCGGGCACCTTCATGTTGTGTGGCAGCAACGCATTTCCCCCTTTCTTTTTCCTTCCCTTTTTTTCTTTCTCTCCCGTTTCCTTTTCTTTTTCTTCCTGACGGCTTTTCGTCTATCTGTGAGATCCCCAACGCCACCAAGGCCTGCTTGATCGTGCATGGATCAAGTCCTGAGATACAAGGGAATGGATGGCCGGTGCAGATGTGGAGTGCCGAGCTCATTCCGCACTGCCTGCTCCAGGCCAAACCCTCTTGCCTTATTTCGCAAAGGGGTCAGTTTTCTTCATTGTGTGCAAGAGCTTCAATGCAGGTACTGTGGCAAATTGTAAGTACCTACTGTGGTCATGTTGTAAGTACTGTGGCTACATTGTATCATGTAAGTACTGTGGTTACAACGCAAGGACTGTGGTTACGATGTAAGATGTAAATACTGTGGTTATGATGTAAGTACTGTGGCCAGGGACGGTCTAATTTCCATTGCATAAGGTACGGTAAGGTACTTTACCTACCTCACCTCAGGAGATCAGAGCCTTTCGGAGTTGGTGTAGGGTGCAGTAGGCGGTGAACGTTTAACGTGGCTGGAACCACTTCGCCCGCCTCAAGGCTTAGATGCGTCCTCACGTTTGTGTGATGAGCGCTCATTTCGTTGCGGATGGCTTGAAGAGGAAATACGCTAATCATTCACGAGGACATGAGGCTTCTCAGGATTTTTTCCTGCCTTTCCGGCAAGCATGTGTTATTAGAATTGAAGAAATTGTAAAGGTTTCCCAATGTTGGCAATTGATATACCCACTCCCCTTATTCGGGTAGCGCGGGGCGAGCCGAGCTTGAGCTTGTCCGGCATTTTGACACGCTGGGATGGAGAAGGATTTGCCCGATTAGGAAATGAGGGCAGATTCACTTGGGTGTCCAAGTGCGTCCCGACGCCCTTCTCCGGTCCTGTGTCAATTTCGACCCGACCATGCACGCATCTGTTTTAGGGCATGTTTTGAGCTTCTAGCGATCAACAGGGGTTGCTTGTGTTGTTGCTTTTCAACCCCCCTCATCTTCTCGCTCCTGAACGGCTAACAATCGTCACCATGGTACTTTGAAGCACGGTAAAGGGGCTGGCCACTTCGGTCATTATTGTGTCGGAGAAATCGAGGTGGAGCACCCACCCTCTGCTCTTCAGAAACTCTTACATTATGCCGTTTGGAAAGCTTTGGGTCCAACACATCGCTTGTGCGGTCTACCCAGCTAACCCCAAAGCTGAAAATTTCTTGCCTTTGCCCGGTCGTGCTTGGGGTTTGACGTCGCAAACATGACATTTCCACAGTATGACTATCCCAGCGAGGAACATGCCGAAGGATGTCGGTTGCACGGTGCTGCGTAGGCGATTATCTGCGTCCTGGCATGGAGAACCCGACAAAAACACCACATCACACGCAGAGAACCACATTGGGCTTAACCAGGGAGTGAAGGTGATTGATAAAAGGTATTGCATTCTCTCTGTCTCACTCTCATCATGGTAATATCAAGACTTGCCAAGTTCCGCCAACGCCACCTCACAAACTAATGCAGTCCTACCGCCGCTGGTGGGTGTCTTCCCAATGCATCCACATTCGCTTGTGCGTATCCTCCTACGCTATCGCGTAATGAGAAGGCCTCGGCCGTCTGCCCGCCACAAACTACAATTCAGTCTATCGCGGAGATTATAGTTACCCCTCGACCTGTCAAGAAAGAAAGTTCTCGCGCCTCGTATGCGCGTCGGTGGCTAGATAGAACGAGGAAGAGGCGCTCAGGGTTTGTTTCATAACTGTTCCCGTCGAGTTCGGTCAGGTGTGTGTGCAGGGCCTACGAAATCATCTGAGCGTGGGCGTCCTGGAGCCTTGTCCTCGCTCTTGGGAGGCTATTTCCCAGCCGGGAATGATCAATCGCCCTACAGCATTGTGAGCCTCTGGACTCGAACCGCTACCACCTTCTGGCAGCTACCGATGCTTTCTAATATAGTTGTGCAAAGGGATCAAAAGGTACAGCTGCAAAACATCTCATTGATTCTCGTTGTGTGAATCATTCGTCAGGAACAGCCCCCCAATCTGGCCGCCCCCAACGGGCCCTTCGCCGGGTCCCCTTCGCCTCGTTACCATCGGGACTTGGTTAGGCAGACAGTGGACTAGTATGCAGGCAACAATCCGAGCGCCTGTAATTTCGGCGGCAAGGTGAATTATCATATAACCGGCGAGCTGTTGCAGTCGGCTCCCCGGTCTAGCACGCATGCATCCCCTGTGTCTGTTTCCTTCTGGGCATCCAGGTGCTTTTTGCACCGCGACCGTGCTATGTGAATGACGCCTTGTTGACAGGCGGAGGTACTTACCCTCTCTCCTCCTTTGTTCCCCTGAGTTTCGTTGCAATCACCTGTGTCCTTATTGTGCAGAGTCACTGGTCGGTCATCATTCCTGTTTTATGGGATCATTATCCTCTTGATGCTTAGCATCGAAGGCTTCCGAGTTGCCGAAATTTTCACACACTGTTGCCCTTCCTCTTAAAGTGCTTACATCGATACGGCATTGGGATAACTACACAAAAATTCCTTCCCGCGACCAAAACCCAAATTCGCCATGGACCACAAATCTCAGGGGCATGCATCTTCTAGTGTCGCCCTGGAGGGGTGCGCCCACGATGGCCATCAACAGCCATCGTCACTCGGTTCTCACGCTACCGACAAACGGGCCTCGCGTTTGTCTGCCTCTACATTAGACGCAGAAGGTTGGTTCTTCGTCCCGGCCCCAGATACATCGAAGAACAACCCCTCAGCGGTCCGATTCGACAATCAGAGGATAAACGCTCGAACACGGGACGATGATTACAAACTCAATCGAACAAATCTCGCGTTCCTAGATCGCCTCGGCCGGACCGATCCTGTAAACCAATACTTGGTGGGACGCGAAATGCTTCGACCGAAGGGTAGCGTTCTGGTTCATCACCAATCCACATCAAGCTGCAGATCAGACAGCTGCTCTGACCTTGGAGAACCATGGAGTCTGCTCGCCGCAGTATCACGCTCGTATAATGAATCGGACCTGCTTTCTCTTGGCTCTTGGATACAGGGAAAGACATGCAATGGTGATGACGGGCTGGAGTTGACGCGTTGTCTCTGGATCGTCGGCGCTCAGCAGTATGTGCAGTTTCTTGACGTATAGTGCAACAGGAGTTGGCGGTTTCGTCATTTCGTGTCTCAAGTTGACAGACTGGTGCTTCCATATCCTGAAAACTGTGAAAAGGGGTTCGAGCTTGGGGCATTTGGTGAATTGTGTTCCGTTGCCCAACCCACCTCCAAAATCTCGATAGGCTGTCCGGGCGCGCTATATGCCTCCCTGCATTCTAGAACCCCAGCAAGAGGCAATTGTGTATTCTTACCTGCAACCTCCCTTCTCGCTCTTCCTTGAGAACTCCGAAGTCCACTGCACAACGAATGTCCTGTTCTTGGTTTGGACCTCTGTGACTAAGGGTCGTGGAACGATCGCGGCTATAGGACTTTGTAGACATTCAAGAGCGGCCAGCACATCACAATACTCGCTACCTCGGAAGCGGTCAGTGTGTATTTCGGGAATACATGTATGCCGGAACTCATACTCAATGCAGCTGTACAAGCACGGTGTGGCTTGCCTCAGACGGGCTCCACTGTCAAAAGGAGCCTGTTCAATGCTCCTTTGCCAGTGTCATGGATGCTAGGCCTGCTGGAGCACTCGACCCTGGACTATACTGGCATGGTCACATTCATAATGAAAATCGTCCAAATGTTGAGATGAAGCCACCGCATCTAGGACTGTCATATTAGTCTCACCCTACCTCGACTCGCCCTGCGCCGCTTGAGTCGTCACTTGGCAACCGGAATCTAGCGCTAAGGTACTTTTTTGCTCCGGCATCTTTGCAAGGATTCAGTGTGCCGGCTTTCTTGTGATCCCTCCCCTGAACAAATTAGGGCACCTCATGGCAGAGCTAGACGTTGCACAAAGAACCCCTTCTTGTCCTTCGGATGTGGTATACAATCCCAAGGTGGAGGATTCCCATGATATGACTTCTGAGATGTGGGCAGAACCCAATTCTACAAAGCAGCCGACAAAAACTGGAGCCATGAGCGGCTTCGGTAGGCCTTCTCATGCAAAGGTGTAAAGAAGGAGAGATCTCTGGGGTGATTCAGACGGCTTCGGGGGGGGACCCACAATAGGGAGCACTACTCCAGTGACCGCCGGACAATCCCTTGCGATCCTTGCAAATGGTCTTCTTTGAAAGGCCTCGCGTGCCTTGAACTTGATCATTTGTTAGGGTTCTCCAATTCCTGTGCCCTCTTATCAGGGGAGCCTTGTCAATGGCGTCGCTTTTGCCTCTTGCTTGAGCCTGAGGGCTGAGGCTGGGTAGCCCGTAGCTTGTCTCCCGAGGACCAATTCTCGTGTTGAAAAGATCAGCGGTTCGATTAACAATGGCTTGGCAGTGGCCTGTAGACTACTTCTTCGAGCACCTCTGGTTACACCTCCAACAACCCAACGGGCTCAAACAAGAAACAAACCAAGGATGGTTTCAAAACCGAAACAGCCGTCCTTGCGGGCAAAGGAGAACCCTCGCAGGGCTGGCATCTCCTTCATCAAAGACAACGATGACGTGAGATGCGGTGCAGAACCCCGAGCTACCCCAGTCTCGTGCCACATGGCAACGATGGATCGAGAAGAGCCGGAGGTTGGCCCTTGCCCGATCTCGAGTACCTCACAGCAAGCAAATTATGGCACTGATACCTTCGTCTTTGGCCCATTGGCGAGTAAGAAAGCACGGTGGAATCAGAGGTGGGTTGACGGAGACAATCGCGCCTTTGGAAATGGTTCGCACAAGTGGTGCGCGCTGCGGCTGAGAGCATGATCGATGTTGAAGAGACATTGATGGACAGCGAAAGGAAGGATACTTTTTGGTTTTCGGATTACCCGTCCGCGCGCCCCTATAGCAAGTGTCCTGTACCTTATTGCCGCCACGTGGCCGCAGGGATCCCCCTGTCATCACCTCCCCTTGTTCGGTGGCATTGGAAGCCGAAGTCCCACACCTCTTCTCCCTTCCTCTGTTTCTACGCTTGCGAAAACGTTAGTTACCTTATCCGAGCTTGTATGATGGAGACGGTGGGGTTCCCGTCCTCATCAATCAAAGCCCGAAACAACAGGCTGCGCCAGCAGCCTTGGTTGCAAGTGAGAGACGGAGGCGAGGGCGTAAGCAAGATGTATGAGCCCATGCAACGGACCATAACAGGGGCAGAGTACTGTTCGTTCCAGGGCGGAGGACCTACGATTACTACAAAGAGGACACAGCCTTGGCGTACCAGGCATCAAAACCATCGGGATACCTCACGGTTTTCCAGGCCATGCGGCTTTCCAAAACACATAGTCATTAATCTTCCGTAGCCCCCGATGCGTTTGGACCTGGCGAGTTGTATTTAATCTCGAGTGGTGGCCACGGCGCATGCGCGGGTCTGCAAGGCGCTCCAAACGAAACGCAAGGGAGAATGGTTCAAGCCCCCTTTCTAGGTGCTATCTTCGGCGTGTCCCAGCAGAGCGGCCCAGAGACTGCTTCGAGTATGTATGGTGTGCGTCCTTGACACCATACGTGGTGGGGCGTGAAGCAGCAGTACTGGTACGAACACATCTGCACCGCAACGCCGCTGTGACTGTGGGGCTGCCAGAGGACGCCATTTACCTGACCTTGGTACCAGCCCTACAGCTCTGCCCGTCAAGCACTCCGAAAGCGACAAGCTGACGCGTCGAGAGTGCTTCCTTTGCTCGAGATGACGTTCGCGTATCAAGAAAGACTGCCTTGGGGGCCTTGAAGCCCTCTCATTTCCCACTACGACAACAACGCGTATTGCCGAGGGTTGTGGAGTTGGCGTGGTAAGCAAGAAAACCAAGGGCGGTGGGTATAATGTCCGAGTATGAAGAAATTAACCAAAAGCGGTGGTGTGGAAGCCACCTGCTACGGATGGTCACACCGCTGAATCGACTGTTGCTCGTGGGCACGACGACGATCCTTGCCAACTACCTATGATGCTGATACCTGAAAGACTAAACTTGGGGCCCTCAAATGTCCTTTGCTATGTGCTACACATAGTAAGCGCGTGGTATCATCGGCCAGAGGACCCTGGTCAGGGCCTTGTTCTTGTGATCTTCGAGCCCCCCTCCCCGGGCCCTGCGCAGCGTCGCTCGGCATGCATCGCGGCCCTTGCCTTTGGAAGCTTTTTCATGCCAGGGGCAAGTGACTCGTGGTATGAGCGATGCGCGCAACCACCCCCACCCTCCCGCGCCAGGGGAGGCGGGGGCAGGGGGGAGGAGAGATGGGCTACCTACCGCCGTCACGAAGGTCTGGAGGGACCGAAATGGACATGCGTCACCGCTTCATCGAACTACCCCTCCCTACCATACCTTGCCTTTTGCATACCTAAGGTACTCTCTGCGTCCTGCTCTAGCGTCGTGACCTTGATTGATGTTCTCGATCCTGATTGCTCAGCGCATGCAATCTACATCCAGACATCCTTCAAATCTATCTCGTCCGCAGTGCCAAGGTGGAGCTTGTCGGCGTTTTCGGCAACGTGAGCACGGGCGCTCGAGCAGCAAGGCAGACTATCAGACCAACTTACTTGGGAAAATTTGGCCTCGAAAATCCCTTCACCGGCCGCGCACAGCGTCGTCGTGCGGCCTCCAGGGTGCCTGGGACGTGATGTGATGTCCAGTGAGGCGGACGGAAGAGGTTCAATTTGGCTTTTTGTGTGTCCACCTACTCACGTTCCCCACACGGGGGATCAACTCACTTGACTCCGCCAGAACTTGCGGTAGCTCCCCTCACTACATTTGAGCTAAGGGGATTGTATGGAGACTGGGTAAACACCAGTGCGAAAGGAGCTGTCGCTTCTGCTCGATAAAAAATGAGACAGCCTACAACTTGATGCGCTCTGGACAGTGCGAGGCAAGAAAGTATCGAGACGAGCACAAATCTGTGGAACATTTGCCCCTAGACCATTGGCAAAAGATAACTGTCGCAACAAAACATGGAGTCGTTGTCAATTGATCCGGAACGGGTTGGTGTCCAGGCCAAGCCAGGGGCCTAGTCTCGGGCATGTCGTGCGTACCTCGCCTTGTCAGTCGTCAAGGGTGCCCTACCTCAAACGATGCCGGGCTCGTCCAAAACCAATCAACCCGCTCCAGGGCAGAGAGGCAAGCCAGTTGCTCCGGCGCGAGCGGCCATCGCATCAAACCCGAATAGAGAGAGGGCCGCCTGCCTCGCCCTACGACATCCAGGGCAGGGGCGCAGGCTAAATTACTGCAGACAGGGGTCGCCGCATCATCACGAGGGGTCACTGGAATAAAGAAAAAGGCGAGGAGAGAAAGAGACAAAGGCCGCCCGTCAGCAAGAACTAAGGGTACAATACGTGACAACAAGATAAGCCAGCTACTAACGTGAGCCAGAAGCTGCAAGTTGTTCCAGACCCACGACATGTGGAGGACTTGCAGCTTGTCGCTCGACCGGGCCGGGCCTTGGCGGGGAGTCGGATACCTTTGACCAGACCAGGTTGCGCTTGGAGAGACCGGCAATCGCTTCTCACTACTTACACACACTACCGTGGAGTGTAACCCTCGCCTTGCTACATGGCAAGGCCCTTGTCCGTAGGATCCGATGATGCCGTAGATGAGGGCCCGTTTCATGAGCATGGTGGCAACAAAAATCTCGAGGCATGCGGCGGACTGTAAGATAGTACATGGGGTAGCCACACCCCCAACCCTCAGAGCTCTGGCCTTTCTTGGAAGTCGGAAATATACCGTGTTGCGGTGTGAAACGCTCGAATCCACGCGCACGCCCTCTCTGCACATGGATCCACTCCACCCATGCTTGGCATCTCATCCCACCACTGCAGCATATCAAGATGGGATGAGATGTCTAAATGATGGGAAGGGGTGTGGATGGCAGCACAGGACCTTGACTCTAGCAGCGAGCCTCGTACAAGTTGCGTTGGGTTAGTGGGGCTAACTCCCCCCTGGGTCGACATGATTCTGTCCAGCCTTCCACTGTATTTCACTCCATGGCCTCCATGGGTCATTTTGAACGCTCGTTCTTGTTCTTTTCTTTACCTTTTCTATAAAGACTCCATATCCCCTACTTACAAAAATCATGCCTTTGCACCCAGCCTTGCCTGAGATCAAGACCAAGCACCGATTCATTCGCACTCTAAGCTCTTTGCTTCCTCTGTTCCCACTTCGAACGCACCCACGTTGCTTAGCAGCCGACTTAGGTGGAACACAGAGTCTCTACTGTTCTCATAGCCCACTTTATGCACCGTCAAAGCCTTCTACACCACGGCAGTATCAAGCCAAACATCTCGCGGTCTACCCACGCTCGTTATGGATCATCAACCGCACAATCTTCCATCCCCTGACATTCCTTCGGAGACGACAGCGCAATGTGATCCTCAGCAATCTCAGCCTGACTCTCTTCACGTCCGCGGCATAGATGCCGGACCACCCTCAACCCCCGAGACCGAGGATGAAACGTTTAGCCTCCTCTCAGCAGCCGAAGTAGCAAGCAACGATAACTCAAAGGCTCGACACGACATACGCAAGACCTATCACCGAACTCAGAACCCCGACCACGACCTCAACCCGTCCAATCTCGCGCTTTTGGACCGCATGAATAGAACTGAGCCAATCAATACACAGTTCATAGGGCACGAGGTCCCCCTTTCGAACGGTAGTGCACATGTTCACAACGCAACTGCATCGCAGGGCCTGTCCGACGCCAGCGTGGACCTGGGAGAGCCTTGGTATGTGTGTCCCTCGGCTTCTTGCCTCGACACTTCCACCAGCCTGTTCGGCGTGGGAACGTGGACCCAGGAAATAGCTTCGGACGGCAACGAACATACGATGTCAATGAGTTCGCCTTAAGTAGAGCGCCATACCTCGAGCAATACCTAAGGTGATCTTGTGTATCATTGTCTTTGTGGAATAATATCTGGTTTTGTATACTAACGTATTTGTCAAGTAGCTAGTTTCTGTATTTGTATTAATTACACACTTACTTCCCCTTCATCTCTTGGCTGTCATTAGTGCTCCTGTACAACGAATGCGCGGCGGACACGGATGCTGCATTGGCTCTCGTTTCCCATCACGATTATACACCGCTACGTTATCATTCATAAAGTGCAAATAATAGCTACCTACAGCAACACTACAATAAAATTATCTCGTTTCTTGTGGTCCAAGCAGTCAAGTTCGCGTGAACGATGTGAGTGGTGGCGGAATCACCAGGAAAGAACCGATTGGCATTCTCAATTAGGGAACTGACTGTTTGCACCAAAATGAGACGTTATTTTAGATGAGTAAACGGGTGGCTCTTCCTTGAGCACCTTCCACTCACGAAAGATTCAAGATTCGATACAATCGAGTCATTTTGCAGTTGCGAGAGAATCCAAGCGCAGGAATGGCAAAGCTAGCAGACGCGAAATAACTCGATTGTATCGAATCAATGGTCCGAGCCGAGAGAACGTGAGCTCAATTGCAAATGTTGAAGTGACATGACAAAGACGGGCACCAACAGCGCCGCAACGAACAATATGGGGCAGTTTTGATCCTTTCTCGGTACAATCGACGGGATGAACCAGGATCATGAGGATGACCCCTGTGCGGTTGTCATGGACGGTACAACTCACCAGGACCGGAGGCCTTTGTAGGTGCAAAGGTAGAATTGATCAGATTTGCTCACCCTCGGGAAGAGGAAGGGCTGGTGTACCTGACGTAAACCAGCAAGCCAACAGCGTCGAAAGAAAACATGGCTTAGGCTTGGTAAGGTAACGTAAGGGATGTTGCCTTAGTGCAGGAAATGCATGACAATCTCGTCGGCGTAGGGGTGTAGCCGTACCCTCTTTATGAGTCCCCACCCCTCCGGCCCACCCCTCCCGGTCGTTGATAATCGTGCGACACATTCAAACCCACGGAATGGGGAAGACGCCCCATCCAATCCAATGGAGCCGACATCTCAATCGATGAGAATAAGAGAAAACAATTACAGAGAAAACAAAGGAAAATTTGGAAAAATAAGACGTTTTCGCGCGGACCGTGATTCTCGATCCATCTCTATTTTAGGTCCTTGGTAACCCCATGCGGGCAACGTGGTGCTCGAACATCTGGGTTTGTTTCTTGACGAGTTGCTCGAACCTCCAACTGAATGGGGTATTTCCCGAAGCGTTAAATTCGCTTGTAAAACGCTACGGAAGCCAAGGTCTGTAATTAGAACGTGCGATTGCTCGGCAAGCACCAAGCCCAGCACGTCTACCGGAACAGATCCTCCCAAACCGACTCACACGGGGCGTTGAACCCTGCAGTTGATGCGTTGTCAGTCTGGCAAGCCGGGATTTAAAGCCTCTAGACTTACGTTAACCGAGATTGACGACAAGGATTCTCGTGGACAGGCGGTGCGAGATATAGTCCAGGCCAAGGACTTTCTCTCTTTGTTTCTCCCTCTTCCGAATGACTTCCCGCCCCGCGAGGGTTAGCGTCCTGTTGCGTGAAGCAGGGTCCGCCAAGACACCCAATCCCAGCACCACATCGACACCCTGTGGAGAGGAACAAGGATAAGGAGGCTACGGAACCGCAAGCCAGTCTTCCTTCAGAGATTGTGCATGTTGGTATGTTCGCAAATCTTCGGGACTAAGCCTTCTACAGAGTAGTCCTAGCTAGACCTCGTTCCAGGTTCCAAGCGACCAAGGAGACCCTCCGGCCGACTGAGGCTAACGGCTGATCGCCAGACACGTCGGATGAGCGATCTGACGAGGGTATAGAAACTAGCTTGACTTGGAAGCGGAAGATCACCGATCCTGGGGATTGGAAAGAAGAATCTCCACTCCGCCAGACTGTATAAGCTTCCCTGTTCGAACAACATCAAGCGATCCCACACCACAACGAGCAGTGCACCGCTGCGTAACCTCAGCCATCTATCCGCCCTGGTGCGGCATGACCCCAGTATGGCCGTAGAACTCGTGGCTTATTGCTACCTGCGAATCGGGCGTTAATGTGCTCTTGAGCATGGGGAGGGATGCTGACGGTCCACTTTAGAGGCACCGCCAATAGACGACTCCCCAAGGGGCTCAGGAGGCGGAAGCGAGCCGCCTGGTCGGTACCGGCCAGACCCACGATTCTTCGCCGACGCCTTCAAACCCACCATTCCGACGCGCGGTATGGTTTCGATCAGCCTCGCTAAGCATGCTTGCGGGTCTGTTTGCTTACGATGAGGGACACCCAGTGTCAGCTTGTCTATTTGCAATTGGATCTCGGCAACCCTCACCGCACCCCACCAAAAAAAAAAAAAAAGAAATTCGAAGGTGCTTCGGTCAATATCCGAGGCGAGTGAGATCCCTCCTCCAGCAGCAAATCCTCAGCCTGTGTTGGTGCCCTCCACAATTCTGCGACTCTTTCTGCATGTTTCTCACACAATCAGGCATGAACTAGGGAGGATAGATCGGCTCGACGGAGGAATCCCGGCGGGGATCATTTGAACATATGGTTGTAAATGTGAAGGACTCAAGTCGTTCAGGTACGAGGCTCAGACACTGTGATCGCAGGACACCTTACAGATTAACTTCAGAACTGCTGCCCAATGAAACACACTTCCCTGATCTTTCCTAGCTTCTGACGGGAATGTGCACCGAGACCTCTGCGACGAAGCAACATGTTCTGCGTTTGTTTAAGCTTGTAAAAATGGAGAGGAAGAAAAGAAAAGTAGACTCCCCTCCGGAAGCAAAGCCGGTGTACTTCTTGTGAGCGTATATGAAGACCTCACACAAGAATGGCCATTGTCGGACTTCTCGCTAGCTTGGCACGGATTCGTGGCTCATCAATGCACCTCGGTTGTCTCCTCTCGGAGTACATTGATGAACGAAAGCTATGACAAGGTGGGAGGATGCTGGCTTGACGGAGCCCACGGCCGGAGATGGTTCCAACGCGGATCTGGTGGCGGATCCATCGTCCGCCTCCGTAAGGTCACTGCTCGGTGAGCTTACTTGTACAGATGACGAAGGTGTTGAGTAGATACGTTGGCCGATGACAAGAGCCTTCACGGGGGTTCCACATGAACCCAGTCCTAGAAGCTGGCCTTTTTTGAGGCACTGGGACGAGAGACACCCGGCTTTCCCCAAGCTTCCACGATGCTTACCGGAGCCAGGTCGAAGGATTCAAGCGGCAATAGCTAGTGCGCCACCGAGGTTATTAGACAATGCTTTACTGGGAAGGGATCACAATCTTTACGATGCTCATTTTAATGGGCTCCGTAAATGTGACGCTGGTACGGGTGTTGGGAATGCTCCTCCTTCTCGGCAGCCCTCACCGTTCGCACCGATTCATACAGCATCGAACTTTTCCTAAAAGGGCTGTCACAAGGAGATAAATGGCTAGCCTCCATCAACGTCAGCTCCAATGACTACAACATGAGCACTGCCCGTGGAGTACCACGGCCTCAGTCATTTCAGGTCCAGCTTTCTGGCTCATGGTCCATTGTGATCTCCCCGTTGTTGTATGCTATAAGCGTTTATCAAGAGGTCGCCCCAAGCGACCCTAACGAGGGCTCAAATCATCTGTGTAAGCCGGGGATGTTTGATGCTTTTTCCAAATTGCCTCCCCATCGTGTCGTTGCCAACACTCTTACAAGTCGATACTCCTTTCGAGAAGCTGAACGCCGAGCATCTTCATGCTCGAATACTCCATTGGAGCTCCTCCATCTCTCGGGACGCATAGAAATTTGTTGTTCTCCAACTCAACCCCTTTTCTGCCGCAAATCTCGCCATAGTGATTACAGCCCAAATCACCGCCCCGAACAAGCTTCCTATTCTCGGGATGGAAGTGGGAAGACTTTCTCCTTTCGGCGTCACAACAACATGGGAGGATGCCACGTTAAGGCTCTGATATCATCACGTGCTTGATCATCCTGCACAGGTCGGTTTCCACATCAAGCAAGACCCTCGCATGATACTAAGCCAGCTACTTTGGCAGATTCTACTATTACGGTTACTTAGTGACGGGCATGACCCCGAAGCGCACTCAATCCACCCTTGCCACCCGCCGACTTCCGCGCAGCGCAGCGCCGCCGCTAAGGTCTACGAGTCATTCGGGTTCTAAAGGTCTAATGACAAGATCCGGGGGTCACAGTCCTGGCGATGTTGATCCCAATGACAACAAGACCTCGATGACGAGCTCAACAACAAGGATATTGATGAGGGGTTTGGCAGCACAAAGGCTTGAGATTGTAGCACTGACTAGGCCCAAGAGACAGGTCCAGCTTCCTTGATTGATAGAAATTTGTCGATTTTGGTTCGAAAATTGCGAGAGAACGTGAACAACTGGAAAGAAAATGCGTACATCGTTGCGCTTTGAAGATTTCAAAAAAAGGGGCGTCGATGAATAGCACACCTGCAAGATAATTCACAACCACATCACTTGTCTCGGGCACATCTAGGCGGTTGAGAGCATAATGTATGACTTTTCACCCCATCAATTGTACGACGACAAGCAACGAAGCAGTAGAGCCATCGGATGCAGCATATCAAACCGTCCAATCTCTCGCATGCCTTCAACCCCCCCCCCCCCGGGCCCGGGACGAGATTGCTTACGAGTTCCGTTCAGGGCCTTCAGTGGAGATTAACTTCTTAAGCCGGGAAAGGGCCACAAAGCCCGCAAAGGGTCACAGCAGAGTTTGTGATTCTCGGAGGAG
Source organism: Paramyrothecium sp. XJ0827 (assembly GCA_020881915.1). Classification (NCBI taxonomy): domain Eukaryota; kingdom Fungi; phylum Ascomycota; class Sordariomycetes; order Hypocreales; family Stachybotryaceae; genus Paramyrothecium; species Paramyrothecium sp. XJ0827. The sequence goes on along the minus strand of JAJFPB010000001.1, from coordinate 4,179,096 downwards.
GGCCCGAGTCCTCGTGTGGGCTCCAACACCACGAATAGGAAGGAGCGACACATGCTGCTGAAAGATAAGCGACAAACCACAGGCCTTTTCAAGTCTACCGCATAATTCCTGGATTAGATCGTCCCTGAGGGACCCTCCGCACGCATTTTCTCAGCGGCACGTCAGCGACGGCCTCGTCGACACGAGCGAATGCATCCGCTGGCCAGTGGCGCACGCACTGCTATTAAAATCGAGGTTGATCTTTCTATGTTTACCCTCCTTGACAGTCATCAGGAAGGGTCGTGTCTAGGAAAACAATGACGAGCCTGCATGGCGGATGGTTCCCCGAGATGACATGGCGGCATGTCATATGAGTGAGGCTGCTAGTTCGGGGGTCCGCGGTGTGGGTGGGTGGGTTGACTCATCATCCGTTCCTCGTTTGGAAACACCGACTGCAGTTGGAGAGGCTCTGCCCGCCCACCACAAGGAAAAATCAGCGTTGAGACTTGGGGGTTTCATTTTCGTCCTTCGCGTCGAGGCTGTGGAACGGTCGGCGGCATCAACCGAACGGGCTTCCAGAAGCCGGCTGGAAGTCATGGGGTGGTGGCAGGGGACGTCTTATCCCTGTTGGATGGAGAGGGGCCGGGGGGGGAGGGAGGGATGGATGAGGGAGACACTCACACTGCGCCCGTCACCCCATGGCCTACAGCACGCACGACGGTGCAAGCGAAAATGGATATGCCGGGTTGCTTGGATGATCAGGCGAGGTCATTGCCGTGGCTAGCGAACCAGATGAGGCTTCACAAAATAGCGCAACTGGTTCAACGCGGCCCCAGGGTCCAAGCGCCCGTTGAAAGATGGCCGGCCTAGGTGATGGTGATCCTTCGCCCAGACGCACGCTTGAGCCTACACCTACGCGTACGGGACGGGAGCGAGCAAGGGAGTGAACAAGACTTCGGCAGAACGCAACGTGACGTGACGTGAGGGTTGCGTGTGCGTGCAAGGCGGACCTGTGGACATTTTACCGGATGTGACGCGTACCCGATTGCATCTGTCCGTCAGATAAGGCCGATGAGGTGGCCCCCCGTGGTCGAGGCTGGTGGGTAAGTTCTTTTTGTGTCACGAACCATGATTCGACGACTCAACTCAACTCAACTCAACTCGGCCTGGCCTGGCTCGTGTCAGCCCACGATGCCTTACGGTACCTTACTCTGTACGTGCCGTGTGCAGGTGTGTGCGTGTGGTTGTGTGCGTGTGGTTGTGTGTGTGTGTGGTTGTGTGCGTGTGGTTGTGGTGCAACAGCCGGGGTCCAAGACAGAGAAAGAGGCGTCCGTCCCCTGGCCTCGTCGCGCGCTAAGGTAGTCCATAGTTGCAGCCGTTTCCCTGAGCGCCCTCCAGGGCTGCCCCGGTCCAGGACTCTGCCAAACAATCCGGGCGACGCCCGCGCAGATCGGGCTTCTAGAAACCTTCTCGAACGAATCCGGCCGAGTCGACGCTACGGTTTGCGGCTACAGGCAGGATACCTTAATCTGTCCTACCTTCCTTCGTTGCCGACCGACCCCCCCCCCCCTTCCCTCTTCCCTTCCCCTTCCTCCCCTTCTTCTCTTCCCCCCCTTCTTTCTGCCTCCTTCGTTCACCCGTTTGGAGCAGACCGAGCTACTTTATCCCACCACGTATGCATCGTCCAATGCGTGATGCCTGTGCTGTGTCGTGCCAGCCTCGACCACAACAGCTAGGACCGGTGAGGCCATGCGATGCACGGTGATTTTCGTGTCGAGGTTAGAGCTGACATGGGGAAGCAGCCACTAAAACAGGGGTCATTAGGTGAAGGCACAGGGACCTTCGCCGCATCAAGAGATCACGTCCAATCACTTACATGCCGCCCCCGTTATCAGGGTGCCAGCCCAGCGGATGACCTCTCTCGAACCCGGGGAGCCGCTCTACGGCTTCTCCGCACCATGCCTTATCGAGGCATACTGCGGACTGAGCCAGGTAAGAAGACGCAATTCGCGCAGCCCGCCCGCAAGATGATGACCACCATCGGGGTGGACAAGCTTGTCAGGGTTCTGCGCGCCTGGCGAGACGACCTGTCTCCCGACTCGCCATTCGCCAGGAGATCCCTGTGCGGTGGCCCCATCCCTGAGCCGCTCCCCACAGCCCATACAACTATGGATCGGTGGCGCGAAGCAACCATATCGGGTGTGCATCATGGCCTCGAGTCGACCCGGAACGGGGAGACGCACCCGGCGACAAGGCTGGTGACAGGACGGGAAACATTAGAGGAAACCTGATTCATGATCAGTTGTCCTCCCTCATCCACCCTCATCTCCCCCCTTCCCCCCCCGCCCCCGTCTCCTAAACACCCGCACTCGGAGACATACCAAGAGCCGCTGAGTGTAAGGTTTTACCTGAGGATGAGCTAGGACCATTGGCCCTACCTCGACATCGAATGCCCATACCCCAACCTTTTTTGCAAAATGAGAGCCGCTTCTGCCGCGTCACCCGTCAAGATTCATGACACGCCCGTCGAGTGGCTGCCACGGCGAGTCCAAGCGCGGCTCTCCTCACTCGGGACTTCGTCTTTCCCCCGGCCTACTCCAAATTCCAGGTTCGCTGTTCTGCACGCCTTTCTCCGCCAAGCTCCAGCCGAGCACTAGCAACGCTCTTCCTCGACATCCCCTTCCCCCTTTTCCTTCAGCGGCAGCCGGGAACCTGTAAATGGAAATAATGCTTGGATTGTGGGGGCTCACGCTCATGCAACGCAACTTGTGAAGTGACGATGGGGCCGCAGATCGCGTCACCCAAGGCGAAGCAGTGGACTGCATGTCAAAACGGGCAAGATCCCATGTCTGCCACCCCAAATCTGTCGGCAGTTCGCCCCGTCGCAAGTGGTTCGGGGGTCCCTGTCTTGCAGATGCACATTATGTATGTGACATGATAGCATATGCGGTCAGTCCCAAGGATATACTTGCCCTCTTGCACCCTAGCTCATTCGACCTACTGCCCCTTTGCCCAGTATGATATCCTCTTGTCACCTCTCCCGAGCTCGTCCCCCTATATAAGAGCCACTGCTTCCCCGGTTGCACCAGGGATGCTTTCCACACCAACTTTACAATCCCTCACAAGCAGCTCTATCACTTCTTCTCCTCACTTACTCTATGCACTCTGCACACCCATCACACCTCTCGTTCAACTTCCACTTCTTTCTCAACCCTAAGAGCGACCCCTACGGTTTGAAACTTCCCTTTCACTAGATTCAGTCGTCGGCCCAGCCCCTTCGAAAGGTCGTGCTACTTGACAAACCTTCCTCGCCCCTCGCTCAACGCACCATGGGTCGCCAAGCACAAAGTCACGAGCCTCCCAACGGTTCCAAGAGGAGGGAAACAAACCGCCTCCCGCGTCACCGGCGGTCACCTTCTGAGCGGAACTCGGCGTCGATACATCGATCTTCTCAAGCTTGCGAGTACGGCGATGATGATAAATCGTGGTCTCTCGTTTCGACGCCCAACACGAGTCAGAACAGCGAATCGACCACTCCGTCCAAGACCCTCCAGGGCAACATGGAACCCGAGAGCATCAACAAACTCAATTGCGAAAATCTAGCGCTTCTGAGCTTCTTGGACCGCCCTGGGCCCGTTAGCACTTACTTGGCGGCGGACGTAGGGTTGCCATCGAATGATAGCAATTACGTACACCCTCAGTCCACATCGCGCTGCACATCCGAAGATTGCATAGAACTTGACGGGGCTTGGGCCGTGGTTTCGGATATCTCGTCCTCGGATCATCCTTCGGATCTGTTGGCCATGGGCGCGTGGACTCAAGGTGATGTCGTCGCCTATGGTAAGACTTCGAGGTCAAAATGTTCCTCTTAGTGGGAGAAACGTCCGATTGTCGGAGAACTGCCATCTTGTACATTAGCATTTCATATTCGTTTCAACTTGCTCCAGCCGCTTCAGTCTTGTTCAAGTCGGGCATGCCTACATGGTCACTACACTTGAATCGAAATAGCATCCATGAACCCAATCACGACTATTGCCTCCGTTTTAGGACGTGAAACATATGCATCAATAATATGAGGTCTCGGTGAACCCGTATCGGTTGCAATCAGATTACTCGGTTCTGTATGCCGTCTCGATTACTTCGCGTGCAATTGAAGCGCTTGAGCCAATAGATATTGCGACGTTTAGGGCCAGATCGGTGATCGCCAGCATTGACTGCTCGATTGTATTCCGGACTTTGCCGACTGGACTGAAATGGCGAGTATCAAGTTGTCTCTGGAAGGCTTCCGAAAAATATAAGTAAATAGGTTGAATAAATGGAGACAGATCTATAAACATATCATTTCAATAAATAGAGAAAATAATCTCAAACAGATCTTCCCCTCAGAATGCAGACTGGTGAGGGAGAACGAGCGGCCCGGTCAATTGATACCGGTGCCGCGCGAGAGATCGATCCCGACAAAGAATCGGTGCCGACGAAGAAGCGGTGCCGAGAAGTGAAAATGTTCTGCCCGGGCGCAATGCAAACACGGCCAGTGTCAGCGGCTTTTCGTCGCACAGGAAGAACGCTCCCTCCCGTCCCCGCCCCCAAGCACTGCAGTGCGCAGGTTTGTGCTTGTGCGACCCGCCAAAGGTGCAGGAACGTCGCAAACAACGCATCCGGTTGGCACCCTCCTCCCAAGCCCAGAGTCCCGGCCACGAGGCAAAACGGTCCGAATGGGCGTCGCACGGCGAGCCGTCGATGGGGGGACAAACACATCAGACGAACACCACGCTTGGCGGTGGGGGGCAGGGAACAAAAAGAAAAGAAAGGGAGAAGGGGTTGAAAGATATGGTCAACAGCTTGCTTTACCCCCAGAAATGGGCCCCAGAGTAATGGTAGCAGTGTAAGTCAAGTTGCAGGATTGTCGTCCAAACAAGCAGTCGTTAGCCTCAACTTACACAAGCCAAGGGCCACGCCATGGCTGCAGGCGCAAGACGGACAGCCGCTAACAATGGGATCTGCAAAGGCTGCTCCCATCTCCACAACGCACCAGCATCCATTACAACAGTTGAACGTCGTCAAACATATTCCATCAAATGATTTCTCTGGGACCTGGATTAGTGATTGCAGCATGCGCCCAGGTAACACGACCCACATGACAGCATCTCTTGTCGCACAATGGGACTGGGAAATCTCGATAGGGGCCAAGGTGACACGACATTACGTTTGGAGTTTGGCGTGGCATTAGAATATTATTAAGCTAGTTGCTCATGATTCTACACGTAAAGTGCCAATCAAGTGCGACATTCCCATCCCCTTCTATACAAGGCTTCTGCTTTACAGGTAGGCGACGGCAGCGGCGGCAGCAAGGATCAAACCGAGCTGGGCGTGGACGCCGGCGGCGCCGTTCTCAGGGATCTCGGTAGGCTCAGAGCTGCTGGTGCTGCTGCTCTCCCCTATAGCAAACATGTTAGCAAGTGATTAAGGAACGCGGGAACGGTTCGTGAGTCATACTGGTGCTGGTGGCACGGCTGCTGGTGGAGGAAGCAGGCGTGGTGGCAGGCGTGGTGACGGTGGAAGCGCTGGTGACGGTGGTGACGGAGGTCTCGCTCTCGGTCTCGCTGGTGACAGACTCGGTCTCAGAGGCAGTGGTGACAGGGGAGCTGGTGGTAGCAGGAGAGCTGGTAGCGGGGCCGCTGGTGGAAGCGGGAGGAGCGGAACCCTCGACGGGGAATTGAACCGAGTAGTTGACCTCTCCGGAGCTGTTGTTCGTGATGCGGAAAGCGTATTCATCGGTAGGACTACAGACAATCAGCGGCCGAGAGGGGATATAAGGTAGTGAACCAGAAGAACTTACACGTCCTCGTCCAGGGTGACAATAAAAGATCCACCGGTAGCAGACGCTGTAGGGCACTCTAGTTAGTCAAAGGCCTCTGGGTAGAAAGCATGCCAAGCCTACTAGTCAGGGTCTCGAAGACCTGGAGGTCGTCCGAGGGGCCGTTGTCCAAGCTGATGGTGCAGCCACTGTCACAGCCCTCGAAGCTAGAAGAAAGCGTCTGTCAGCATGTCGAATGTTTTCAAGGCGTTCTCGTGCCAACAGGACTGGAACCAACGTACGTGAGCTCAAAGGGCTGGCCGGGAACAACGTCGAAGGCGCTGTTCAGGAACCTGACCTCCTGGGCAACAGCGAGGGTGGCAGAGGCCAGGATGGCGAAAGTGGCGGTCTTCATGTTGGCGATTGTTGAAGTTTAGACGTGTGAGGACGTGGAAACGTGAGAGGGTAGAAGAAGCGGCTGAATAGAGGTTTTATGGTCAGCACCGTTGGGAAACTTAAAAGGCCCAGGAACGCGTCAGGCGTGGCAGTGTATCTGGGCAAGAGGGAGAAGAGAGAAAGTGAGAGGATGGCGGCAGGGGGGTGTGGGTGTGGATGTGTGGGTGTGGTGTGGTGTGGTAGGTATGGTGTGCGGCTCAAGTTGGTGCAGCTGCTGCAGTTGGCGGCCGACAGGCATGGAGAAGGGGGGGGCCAATCGACGGAGATGTTGCTTCCCCAGAGTGTTTGGCCCAGGAACGATAGGCAACGACGTCGACAGGACGGGCGACGTAATGATCACGCGCAGATCACACAAAAAAAAGTTCGTATCGGGCGAGCCGAGGGTTTTTCGTTGTGACTGTGCCGCAGACTCCCCCCAAATCGGGATGCGAAACCAGGCGATAAAAAAGCTTCTTTTTCCTCCTCCTCCTTTTTTTGCCTCCGCGAGCCGTTTCTGTTCCGAGGTAGGAGGTTCGTGTCGCAGGTTTTGGGTAGAGGGGGTAGAGGGTAGAGGGTAGAGTGCTTTTTTCCGGGGAATCCGTGCCCCAACTTACTCTTTTAGCTTGAAGGAAGTAGATGTTGTAGCTTGAGTTGGATCGCGCGCGAATAATTAAATGGCGGCAAACGAGTGTGTGAGTCTGGAGTGAGAACGAATGGACTGCGCAGGCGTGAAGAGAGAAGAAGGGGAGAAGAGGGAACGAAGCAGAGCGATGGGGATGGCGATGGTAAATAAGAGGTACCTCTCACTCACACTCTCTCTCGCCCTCCTCCTCCTCTCTCGGCCATTTCCCCTTGGTCCTTGTCCTCGTCCACCTCCGTCCGCTGCTAGGTGCGGTAGCCAAGTTTGCTTTCATTAATTGTCCCTATGGCGCGGACCCCCGGAACAAGATTCAGGACCCAGGAGCCCCGATAACCCAACGCCCCCCGTCCGGCCCTGGGAGCGGCGGATATTACACGTTGGATGCTCTCGGCTTCCACATCGGGCAGCGAGAGGTGCAATTCCATCTGCCGTCACGCCCGCGCACAAGCTGCGCGCACCCCCTCCCCTCCCTCCCCTCCGCGGCTTTCCGTGGGCCTCTGCCCTGCCTGTGCCTGTCCTGAGCGGCGAAGAAAACCCCAGGAAATTGCCTTGGCTTGGCTAGTTCTAGCGCCCGCTTATTTCCCTCCCACGGCGTGACCAGCCCAGCAAAGCAGGCACTTGAATCGCTCCGCCAGCCAGAGGCCGAGTGAGGGCACGGTTCAGCCTAGTAAAGTACTGCATTGCCCGTGCGTGCTCAGGCCGCCGGCCCAGCGCGTAGAACCTGCGTGGCAACCGTCCACACATTCGATGGTCTCTTCGACCTGGGCGCCTCGTGCTGCGCCTTTCGGACCCGAAAAAGGAGAAGAATGGAGGAAAAAACAAAAAAGGGGGCTCCTCAATTGAGCCGCCCACGCCACGCTTGGCTTGCCTACGCGTCTTCAACCCAATTTCCAGATGACAAGTCTGCAGCCTTCAACAGGGGGTCTCGGCTCCTGCAGCCTGCTCTGGATTTCATCTCCCCCCTGACTAGCAGAAACCTCAGTGTGCGGCACTTCCCGCCAATCACAGCATCCCAAGGGCAATCGTCAAGAGCTCGAGGCTCCATACCCTCGACTGCCATTGGCCATCTCGACCGAAGCCAAGATTTCTCCAGCTGGATTAGCCTATCAATCCCCTGCAGACGCTCCCATTCCTGGACGATGGCACCAGCTTGCTTCTCCATTCTCTCGCCTAACCTAGCGTTGAACTCTCTCGTCAGGCTTTGCGGTTGCTGGCTTGGTTTGGTTTGCTGAGTCCACGCATGACCAACAAGAGGCCATAGCCGGTGTTCCTGCCCCCGTTAGTGCATTGATGACGGCCTTTCGTGGCCATCTTCGTGCTGGATATCCTTGCGATTGCGATGGACGAAATATTAAGGTGACGCAATATGAATGCTTCGCAATCCGGTGTCATAACAACACTCCTAGGGCGTGCAACACACTCACATCTGCTTGGTCTGACACCATGTCTCACGCTCCTGCCTGAGAAATGCAACTACGTTCATCCCCTTCGCGATGCCAACAAAACACCCGCTTCGATGACATGTTGCGGCTATGCGAAAGACTGCTCTAGGCATCATCTAGACCTGAATTGCCTGGGTATCCTGCCCTGTGATGTGACGCGTCAATCCTGCAGTCGATGATGGCCTTGACGGCAACGAAGACAATGGACCCGCATAGCTCATGCTAAACACCGACCCCAACTTCCTCCCTATTCATTACTCAGCCGCCAAATCAGTCACCTCAGACTCATGTATCAGAGTAATATGTTTTTCACAGGGCCTCATCGTCCATGCATCATCACGTGCACACCATCGCAGGCCGTTCTTGATTCGTTCATTACACTCTGACTAAATACTGCACGACAACCATCGCAACTGTGCGTCACTACTCCTCGTCGCCCAGCTTGTATGCTATATCGTATCACTCTTGCCGTCAAGGCGGGTCCTGACATGTAGGTCCTTTTCGGAAGAACAAAGATAAAAATAGGAGCCTAATGACCCAGAAAGAAGGAAGCAAAACGAGAGGCACCAGCCTACTCTAGTGCTCGAGAAGGCGCAAGCTACCCTGCACGACCACGTTCTCGAGGATGGAACCGGGAGGAATGTCAATGGTGCTGCCTTCGGTGGCAACAATGATGACGGTTCCCTTGAGCGTGACGCCGCGGCCCAGATTGACAGCACCAGTGATTGTTAGGTGGTCCAGCTCCAGCACCTTGGGGATGGAAGGAATGCGCTTCTGGAAATCAGAAACCTTCTTGAAGTCACCGCCCAGCTTGATGAGTGGTGCGTCACCAAAGCGGGCCGCGCTCATCTGGAGCTGGCCATGCTTGAGTGTGTACAGGTCTGACTTGACAAGCATCAAGTCAGAGCAGGTCTTGACGGGAAGGAATCGTCTGCGGGGAACGTTGACGCCATGAGCGTTCTTGAAGTGGCGGATCGCCGCGCCGACTGCCGTCTCGAGCTGGATGATGGAAATGTCCGACTCTCCCTTCTTGTCACCCGGGATGGTCTTGCCGTTGGGGATGATCTCCATCTCGAGCTCGTCGTTCTCCACGACACGCTTGATGGCACGCAGGTTGAGCCAGATGTTGTTGGTGTTGAAGTACTTGAACTTCTTGATCGACTTGAACTCGTTCACATGCTCCTTGGGCACCTGGGCGATCTCGAGCAGGCGGACAGAGCCCTCGTAGTCAATGATGGTACCACCCTTGACGTCGGCCTTGGTCTTGTTGGTCAACTCCATGATGTACTCGGAGTTGGTCTCCACCATGTGCTGCAAGATGCGCAGATCCACAACGGCACCCAGGTTGTCGACGTTGGACAGGAAGATAACCTCGATGCCACGATCCAGCAGCTTCTCAAGAATACCGGAGTTGTACAGGGACTCGAAAACGTCACCGTGGCCGGGTGGGTACCACTCGGTGATGGGGGAGTCGATGCTCTTGGGGACTGGTAGCAACGAATCCTTGTAGATTCGGGGGTATCGAGACTGGTTGAATGTGAGGATATCGACGTTGTGACCCTCGTACTTCTTGATGATGGCCTGGGTATCATCATTTGTGTTGAACGAGTTCATCAGGATGAAAGGGACATTGACGTCATAGGTGCGGTTGAGGTACTCGATCTGGCGGACCGAGAGGTCGAGGAAAGACATGCCGTCACGGACTTCAATGACTGACTTGGGGCCGACGCAGCCCATCGAGGTTCCCAGACCACCATTGAGCTTGAGGACGGCAAGCTTGCTAAGGAACTGGACAGACTCCGAGTTGGCGAGATCCTCGTAGTCGACAACCTGACCCTGAGCGGGAGGTGCAATGCGATCCCAGTCGCTGAACATGTCTGTTAGCACCACGTCCACAAGCTATAGCCGGGAAATCAACAGGCAGGACATACACAGCATTTCCCTTGGCCTTATCGTTTAGGTATCGGCGGAACAAAGCAAAGAAGTTGTCCATTTCGGTCTCGAAAAGCTGTGGAGGAGCGCATGATCAGCCAAATGTCCGAAGTGGAATGGACAGCTCAGTGGAAACACTCACCTTCTTCTGCTCGGGGTCCGTGACGGTCTCGGCAAGGTTTGTCAAGGCATTTCGCATCTGAGCGGCGGCGACATTGGTCGAAGTGTTCTCGAAAGCCTGTACATTGCCGGTTAGCCTCTCCTGGTCAAGATATCTTGTTCTCTTTTGGTGAGACATGACGGGTGGAGTGTCGTATTGTAGGGTGCTAAGGGAAGAAGACGGTGTGCAGGGGATGAAGCAAGGATATGATGCCGTGCTGAAAAGGTAGGTGGTGTCAAGTTCCGACGCGAATGCGGGCAGTTTTGAAGCCGCCGCCACGCCATGACGAGTCTAGTTGTGACGGCGACGACAAGACTGAACAGAGTGAAGGACGATGAGGCCAGCTGGTACTGAAAGCGACAGAAAGCAGCCAGTCGGCACAGCTTCACTTCTTTCCGTTTGACGAAAGGCATGGATGCCATTTGCGTAACCATCCTGGTGACCAACCAGCTCCACTACGCACCTGCGGCCGTGGCACTGCATGGCTTGCGCAAGGAGAGCGGTGAATGAGGGTCACTTAGTCTTCCAGCATTCACAAAACTGACGAGGTCGAGCCAGGAATCACCACCAAACAGAGGCAAATGTAATGGGAATTTGGGAACGACGAGGCACAAGGGGGAAAAGGGGAACAACGTACCATGTGGCTGCGCGTCTTGCCGTGACGGCGCTCAAAGGTAGCCTCCTGGTCGTCCTTGCCATTGTTAGGCTTCAGGTGCGAAGGCAGGGCACTCTTGATTGCCGAAGCCATGGTGTCTGAATGAGGAGAAATGTGTGGTTTAGCTGATTGAGGATGCAGCTTTCGCAAATCCAGGAGAAGTCGAGGAGGGAAACGGGAGATGAAGTAGTTCGCTGGCTCGAGAGGAGCGAAGGCGGGGCGTCTCGAGGTCCTTGGTGGGGTGACCTGGGAGCTTCCCCTCGCTAGTACGTCGACAGCGCAGCTAAGGTAAGGCAAGGTCCAAGTATACAGGTAGTGAGGTAATGGAGGAAGGTCGTTGGTCAATCAGGACCACCCTGTTCTTGACGTCAGGCCGCTGCAATTGCGCCGTTTGGGCGGGCACCAGAGAGACTATGTGCTTTTCCCACACTGTCGTCTTGGCAGAGCTTGGTGACTTACGGGCAGAGGCTCCAAGTGCGAGGCGTGCTGTACGTCTCTGGGCGAGTGAATGGTATATATATCGTTACAGCTGAGGTAGAAAACGAGAGAGCGCGAACAGAGCGGACGAAGCAGACTTCAAGTAGCTCTGGAGCAAGGCGGTCGCACCCAGGCAAATACGGGAGGGTTGCACCAAGGGGGGCGACCACGAAAACGTCAAGCCCTCCATGGCAGCCAATCTCTGGCGGCAAGGTCCGAAGTTATTGCTCATTTCCGGCCGCCACCACGTTCAATCCCCTCCCCCTTCCCCCAAGCAAGATGAAAAGATATGTTTGGAACGATATCACCTTGCCTTAGCTGAACCTGAATGCACGGATACGACTGCGTGCACAGCTCGTTGCCCGAAACGGATTCATCTCATTCGCTAGACGGTGTGTGGAGGGGCAGTGTTGACGGATGAGCGGGGCAACGAAGCAAAATGGCGCCCCAAGGGTGGCAGCGCTACAGGCCTGGTGGGAGATCACTCTGGACAAGCCCGGCAATGATGATGCGGATGCTGGTGGTGGGTGGCGGCGGTGGTGTCAATATTGATAATGACGGTCCATTCGCAAAAGCAAGAAACGAGGATTCTGCTCCAGTCAAGATACTACCCTTTTGGAATTGTCTGTAGAAACGGCTGCCTGCCCCCGACACTTGCTCCTTTTCCTTTGCCGAGTGAGGAACCTCGACTGAAGCACGTTGACTCAACCACCGCCCTTCCATGTTCCCAGGCCCATGCCGCTCACTGACTGCCTGTCATCGGCAATTGGAAGGATCGAGACGCAAAATTTATCCGTAGCAACCAACAACCTTGCCTTTGCCTCCAACGGAACGTACGTCACCCCCGTTCGCCCAAGCAGTGTGTACCCCCACCTTTAAAAAAAAAAAATGCATCAAGTCTTCTGCGTGCTACCTACCTGACTACTCACATGCGTCCAGCCTCACATCTGATATCATATCATTCTAGGCCCAAGCAATGGTTTTGTCTGCGAACGCACATCAACATGCGCGCTCATGCATCGCGGTACGAGCTACGTTACGAGACACATGGACCGTCAAGAATCAATAAAGTGGCGCGCGATTTACGGTGAGGAGCGGCGGCTCAAAAAGTGGCACCCGCCTGCAAAGTTCCATTTTATCGATTCTGATAGCGAAAAGCTCCCACACACCACGGCACGGATACTTGTTTGCCATGGCGGAAATAACCTCAACCAATTCTCCCCTTTTGTCTCCACCCAGCTTTGGTAGCGAGCTGCATGGCGTGGCAACGGACCGGGATCCTGGCAGTACCTGGACGCTAACGTGTTGGGGCCTCAGAAACTCCTTCAATTTTCCGCTCGTTGATCGAAAATCACCTCCTCCGTGAGGAAAGGCATGTCTAGTGGTAGTGTTCGCAAGTCCGGCATGAAAGCCGTAGCCAAAAAGACACGAGCCTGGAGAGAGACCATGACTCCCAGTAGTCTACGTAGATAGGTAGGTTCCTGCGAAGCTATCACTGAAGGGGTTGAGACGGCACTTTCTACGGTCAAGCCCGTATTCCGTGGACGCCCGATCCCATCGGGATCATGCTGGCGCTTTACCGCCGCGAACAGTACCAAAGCGCAAGGGTACCAGGGCCTAGTGCACGCTATTGGCTGTTTCGAGATTCAACGTGGTCGATATATTGAAGCCTTGTCCGTGGGCCAGGCGAAAATCCATATTTCAAGGGATGAAAATGCGGTCTAATAAGCTGGTTTGTTCACAGACCGCCACTACCACTAAGCCCGGTAACTGAAAGCACCATCGTCGGTAGTCGCAAAGCAGACCATCGTCGTTAGTCGTTACGCGCATGTATGGCGCCATTTAGAAGTCGTTGGTTGGTAAAGAGCAGAGCAAAAAAGAAAGTAAAATTTCAATAATGATAGTCAAATAATGTGGAACTAATAATAGAATTGATGGCAGGACTACTGCAAGTAAAATCAACACAGACAAAGTCTAAGAACATCTAAGAAACATTCAGGATCTGGAACGTTCACTACATTGCTGTCCAACACCGTGTCATCGGGCGCCAGATCTTCAAGGTGCTGTAAGGACCTTCAGTGGCGGCCCGATGGTGACGGATGAATGATGGTTTTCCTTTGCAAGGAATAGCATGTTATGTCAAGGCGGCTTCTACGCTCATGCAGAACGCTCGATCAAACCTCTCTGCTTGAGACATGCTCCGGATCCGTGAAATTGGGCGACCCCCGCCAGCTGATTGGGTGGCGGGGCCTGCGCCGTCTACGCCAATTCCGAAACCGCATCTGCAGTAACGTTAGTGGTTCCAGTCGAAGCTGTCGTCGAGCCAAATGGTCCATATTCTACCAGTCAAATTGGGGGCAAGCACCTACATATAACCAGAATTGCATGGTGTCTGGCCCTTCCTTTACCCCAGATCATCTGAAGAGAACGGATTACTACTACCATTATTGCGAAGTTTTGACTTTAGCACTGAGGGAGCTGCGGGCTGCTGTTCGTGGGGCCAACATTCCTCGACCTCATTTCGCACGCAAGCATCATGATATCTCGACGTTGCAGATAATTGCCCCAACTACTCAAAGCTTGTCATCGCAACTCTGGTCATTCTCATAGCAACAACCTCCGGTTGCCCTGTATCCGAACGTCTGATACGTGTCGTCTGTAATTGCCGCATCATTCTGCATAGAGGACGACTCTGGGGAAAATGGGGTCGTACACAGATACCAGCCTGCCGTATTGGCAAGTCAATGTGCCTGACGGGGACAGGACCGCTGAGTGCCCAGACTTTCTCAGAAACCTGACGGATAAGGACAGGGGCATCATTGGGACCCCGGACTCCCAGTATCGACTACAGACGTGGGACGATGTCTGCCTCTTCGTCAACACAAACCGCCTCGAGCTCTTCCAGCGACGGCCATCGGACCTGCGCCGCTACAAGGCCTTCACGTACAGCCTGGCCAAGAGGTACGGCAGCGTCGCCAACTTCATCTTGACACAGCGGCTGGGGTGGGAGGCGCCGCTGCAGCCCAAGGGCAGGCCGTTCCAGGAGCCCAGCGACGTCAAGATACTGCTGAACGACTGGCCCTACGGCATTGAACCACGGGTCACCCACCTGGTTGTTTGGGTCAAGTTCGCACTCGAGGAGGACCCTGCCACGGGCGACTTGACGGATCAAGCGAGGACCGAGATTGAGTCCTTCGTCGGGCAGACGTTCTGCAAACACGTGCCTCGATCACAAGTAAGTGGCTGCTGCTTCATCCCCGCTACACATGGGACAGGCGGACTGACTGACCGATCAACCGTAGCTGAAATGGTTCAAGAACTGGGCTGGTCTCAAATCCGTTCACGCCGTGGAACATTTCCACGTCATGCTGCTGGATGCAGAGCCTTCGTTCATCAGGGAAATTACAGATGGCGACGTTGCCCAGTGCGATCGGCCAGCCTTACCCGCGTAGCATAGATAATTAGAGATGACGAGCAATCAACATGGCCACTTCACGGCGTGCCTGTATTCAGTTGTGCAAACAAGTCGAATCCTTGATTAGATGTATAAGCGACCTGGTACAGCACTGTCACCACGGCTCTGTCAAGCTGCATCCGCCACTTCGTTGGTGTTTGCCCTCAGCTCGACACAGACTGCCTCCGCGAGCGCGACCGCTATTGGTTTCTCCAAGGCGATTGCGAGTTCGGAGCCCGTCCCATCGGGTGGCAGCAGGTTGGCAGACCTCAAGTACTTCGTTGCCACCTCGGCCAGCTTTGCAGCCAGCGCCTCAAGTGTCTCGTAGGACGATGCGTCAATAGCCTGCCATGTTCCGAGTCAGCAAATGTTCTGTCAGCCAACGCTGTCACCTACCTGCTCAAGCACCCCTTCAAGCCCGGGGTAGTCGTCCGTGGACCCGGCGAACCTGTCCACCTCGATGTTCGCCACGACAACCTGCTTACCCAGTCTCTCGTTGTCGTTGACGCCGATGAGGACCGGCAGTCTGAGCTCGTGTATGCCCAGGGCAAGACTACGGGCGTGCATCGTGGAGCGGACGCCCTCGCTGGAGAAGGACGCGCTGCCGGTCAAGCTCACCACACCCCCCAGCCTCGAGGCCTTGGGCAGTTGGAGCTTTATGCGCAGGTTGCGAATCGCATCCAGCCGGAGGAAGGGCGCCTTGTTCTCGTTGGCTTCGTGCGCGCCGTACAGATCGAACCCGGTAAGGTCCCGCCATATGTGATCCAGTACTTCGTAGAGTGAGGCCGAGGAGCCCGCGGCGCTCCGTTCCTTCAAGCTGCCCAGACTCGCGAGGACGGCCTTGCTTAGCAGCCCGTAGTGCACAGTGTCCGCAGCGACGGCGTCTTCTGACGAGGACGACCCAAACGGCTTGTCCAGTGAGACATCGGCCGACACGTACATGGGCTGCGGCTTGCCGCGCCTGCCCCATGCATCGCCGGGCCCTTCGATAGTACATTGCAGTTTCTTGACGCGTATCACGGCAGGTACATCGCCCAGGGCGGCCTCTAGCTCTCGTGCCGACTTGAGCGCTGCCATTGTGATGTAGTTTCCGAAGGAATGGGTGGGGCGCTGGAGGGATTTCTGTAAGAAGTTGAGGCAGGCAGTCAGATCAATCCGCGAAGCTTCTGGATGCTCGTCTGGTTGTGATACGTCGTCAAATGAGGTGTGTATTTATGAGAGTCGATGAGCTGCGTTGACATGTCGATGACAAGACCGCAGTTCGGGGCAATATTCAGGTTGATTCTTGCGAGGTGGGGCACCATTGAGGCTGACTGGAGAGCGCATCACCAAGTGTAGGCGTCGTTTAACACGCACAATTTCATGAACGAAGACCAACCCAATAATCTGGTAAAGGTCTTGTTGTCTCTGGGGCGTCGATGACTTCTGTGGGTATTTCTCGTCTTCGCTCACATCTCTCTGGGCTGGAAGTAAAACCACCTTTCATCAGCCATAGACACAAATATTGAAGGTTATTGAATGTGTCATGGCATGGTTGGGTTATTTTACATGGCCTTCGGTTTCTTGTATCTCAATGATTATATACGCATGATTCAACTTTTCGGAAGATGTCATCTTAATCGAAAACCCGAGTCTTATAGCTCCACGATGCCTCGTCTGCCTGCTTTGCTAAGCCCTACCCTGTACCACATTAGGTTGGACACTCCAGCCGACGGCTCGGATGCCATTTCGCTTCACCATTCCTCTGTGTTCCCT
This sequence comes from Paramyrothecium sp. XJ0827, assembly GCA_020881915.1. Taxonomy (NCBI): domain Eukaryota; kingdom Fungi; phylum Ascomycota; class Sordariomycetes; order Hypocreales; family Stachybotryaceae; genus Paramyrothecium; species Paramyrothecium sp. XJ0827. The sequence continues at coordinate 4,162,370 of JAJFPB010000001.1, read as the reverse complement.
TGGAACTTGAGTGATGCTCGCTCTTCTTGTGACCATGGTAGTAGCTTGGACTCGAGATGGATCTACTACCACTCGAGATGGATGTGGATCACCGCAACGTTGAGTCCAGAACTTGACCCTCAACGTTGACTGTAATTTCACACTCCTTGGTACAACTACCCATCCCAGAACAACGAACGGCTTGGAAGCGAGGGCGTCTTTCCCCCGCCAATATGAAGCGCAGCCATGCCCCTTTGAACTACGCATCGTCGCCGGGTTTTCATCTTAACCGGTTCATGTGCCGCGCCGGCTCCGGCGTCAGGTGAACCAAAGAACGATAAACTCTGGAATGTAAATGATATCGACCCTCACCGGACCATGGCGCACGGTTCGCTCCCACCGCGACGTAGCTGCTCCAAACCGGATGGGCTGCCCCGTGCTTCACGTTACTGTTTCAGAGTCTCACCTCGCAAGTCTTTAATGGCAAAGCCATCGGTTCGTGGCTCACACCCAAGGCAACGAAAGCAACAGAAGTAGCTCGCTCCATGCTTTCCACTACAACCACCATGAGCTTGGATGGTTCCGTGTCTGTTTGGACTTAAACCTTATGTCAAGTCACGCAAGAACCATTGGTCAGTTCACGGCGGCCAATTGCTGAGACTAGCCCCAAGCAAGATTCGAACCGACTAGCTTGATACAACTAGTATCACTACTCGGCACGCATAAAAAAACAGGTAGATTGTTGCATGTCACCGGGGAAGCAACATGCTATATTTACGCCGTTCTCCCCTTCGCTGCCATCTGGCAACGTTGAATGACGGAGCCCATCTTCGTCGAGGACGCCAGAAGAGACGAAGGAGAATCTTAGCGTGTTCCAAATTTCACGTAGAAACAAGAATTTAGCTGGGTCCGGGTCTAGATAGGCGGAAGCATACCGTGTCGGCAGAACTCATATCGTCTTTTGCTCGAGGACGTCCGAGCGCACGCATTCAAGTTCCCGCTACGCTACCCGGTATCTGGGGCCTCTCTGAACAATCCAGCCATAGACAATCGTCTGGTGGAACGGGGCGATCAATGTTTTCTCTTCTGCGCATCTAGTCAGGCTTACCGTATCGGGCTGCGGTGCCGGGACACAAATACCCGCGCAAAGCGTACAAATTTGCCTGCAAATCTTGCTGATCAATGGCATTAGGGCCGAATCAGCTAACCGAGCCCGTTTACTGTAGTCGATTTGTCAAATTGCGCTGCCAACAGCTTGGAGACACGGCATCTGGGTTCATTTCCTGCGTCACTGCATGGTGTATTAGAAATTGATTGCTTGCATCGGATGCAAGGAACAGCCAACACACGAGAGCGCTCTTGCCTATTCTGGAGGACGTACAGCAGCTTAAATGCTAGTTGTAACACCCTGGGCAATTGCCTGTGTTTATGGTGATGCGAGAGTTTGTGATAGATTATTTGCAAGTCAACGAGTTGGTATGGGAGCAGATGTCTGTTGCAGACGAACACTGCCCGTGTGCGTTTTAGTCACAGGCTTTCCAGCTGTCTACAGCAAATGTCAGTCACCACCTCCCAGAAGTCTCTAGCCAAGCTTTTCTGCAAAGACGCTTAAAGCCCATCCAGCCTTGCCAGTGAGTAAAAAGCACAGGCCTGTGACGCAGACCGAAGCTCGGCTCCGGGGGGAGCAAAAAACCCAGATTGGATTGTTGGTTTCGTCTTGAATTGCCTTTCACGCGTGGTGCGGCCACTGGCTACCGCGTAAGCTGACGGGGCAGAGCACCTCAAACAAGCAAAAAACTGGTGGAACCTCCTGGTGGTGGGTCTTCATCGGGATTCTCTCTCAACACAGTTAGTGAGGTCCCAAGAAGCCAGACTCCTGCATCTTGGTGCGTGTTGCGGAGCCCCTTACCCACCAGGACGGGTAGTGCGTGGATCCTGTCGTTCGATGCTCAGCCTTTCTTGTCTGAGGCCCGGTGTGGGTAGCAGGATGGGGTTGCAACAATAGTTCACTCGTGCCGGGGAGCAACCAGAAGTGCCACTGGGATTACTCCCAGGAGGACTGGCAGAGTGGTTCTTTCTTGATAATAGCTTGCATGTCCAGTACCACTTACAGCGCTGACGCAGGGCTAACAGCAAACCGACCCGCTTGGCACAGCGCTCAATGCAAGTAGGGTATTCGGTAACGCCCCAACAGTTGTCTGCCGGAGCTTGGGAGCAAACAACTAGGTTCTGTGCAGGGCTCCCGTATTTCCGGTCATTGAGATTATCTTCAGTTTGAGGGCTCCTCAGGCTGCGAGCGAAGAGCAGGATGCACGCGGGCTGGTCGTGTTAGAAAAGGATCCGGCGGATATCGGCTGCAACATAAGTTCCGGCCCCAAAAACATGAATGGTGGGTCTGGGGAAGAGGTCGATAGTCTGCCCGTTGTTCCCTGTCTTGTCGCAATATCGATATCCACCTCGGAATGCTGCGATTACCAGGACACCCGTTGACAACCTGTCGTCAGCAGAAGAGGCAGTCCCAGGCCCACCTTGGGGTAATACTGGCAAGACGAGACGGTGGTTTTCTCATTTCCCCGGCTGACATTGTCTGCAGTGTGGGGTTACATCGCAAGCGACTTTGTTCGTGTGCCGCATATTTGATGCAGCTTAGAGATGTGAAAACATTGCTTGACCCATTGTTGGGGGTATGGGCTCAAACAATCATGGGTGATGAGAACCGACTTCACCAACGGCACTTTTTTTCTTGTTGCTTTTTGTAGGGTTGAGCTTTTTTGAAGAGCCTCACTTGAGGTACCACTGAATTCATTCACTTACGGTTTAGGGCTCAACCCAATATACCTCGTTTCACTATAGCTGACGCCCATGCCTCACCCTGGTTCAGTCGCAGCCGAGTCCATGTCGAGTTCCTGGCTGGAGACAGGCATTCCAATGCCATGGAAATGCAAACAAGGATTGAGAGCTTGTGGCTGACGGCCGGTTCCGTCAGCTTCTGGGAGTTCAAGTGTTCCAGACACCCTGGATATGGCCGAAAGCTAATAATGCCGCATGTTTGGACACGTTCGGCCGATACGGGCAATCTAAACCGGCTCGAATAATGCTTCTGCTTGCGGATTACCTTGCTCTTCCAAGCATGCCGTCCGTTGGTGGCGAGGTACTGATGGCGGAAGGGCGTGGTCCACCTCAAGGCCACCGGTTACTCTTTGGCAATCTGTCTGATTGGAATTGTCTCTTTTGCCCGATATCTGTTGGTGCCAATGGCCACACGCACATGGCGTGACGTAGCAGAGAAGATCCGCAGGCACTTGCCATGTAAACATTTGACAGAGTAATTGGCCACGGCTCGCGTTCTGGAAGCTGGTTTGCGTCGGAAGATCGTGCCATGGCCATAGGATAGGATGACCCTAGTGAATTGAATCCTGATTCTCCCATGTGCTGCCTGGGCTCGGATTCAATGGAGATTTTGCTTCGCATCCCCCTCATCCTCGAGGTTATGGTGGGGCACAACAGTCAAGGACCCAGCAGAACGGGTGTCGGTCAGACTATCTTTCCAACCCTACGGAAGACATTTCCCAAAGAAGGATGCAGGGCCGATTTAGAGTAAAGAGGCGTTGGCTGGGGCAGGGAGCTAACCTGGGCTGTCTAGGCGGCTGAAATGCAGCAGACCAATTCGCCATGGTACTGGGAGATTGTCTTCTTCCGTGTGAGGCAAGCCGCGCGTGGTTGAGGGGAGGCTAGAACCCAAAGAGGTTTCCGTGGAGGCACGAACTGCTCGTGGAATGTTCGGCGCCGCTTCTTCAGGCGTGCCTGACGAACGCGAGGAGGAAAAGGAAACCTGCATTAGCTTGATCCTCCGGTTCTTCTAGATGCAGCCTGAGCGGCGAGGCTTTGTCGGAGATTGATGAGAAAAAGCAAAAAACCTAAGCCAATAATTGGCAGTGGTGTCCGGAGAAGCAAGCCCACTGCATTCGCAAATGTAGAGCAATTAACCCCAGATTCGGCTGGCTTGTTGTGCCTTGCAGCTCATAATCCTTTCCCGCGCGCACACACACCTCTCGTGTCCCAGGCCAAGCGAATGCAGGTTCGGTGACATTAACCGGGCGTGGTAACTGGAGGAGGATGCACGTCGGGCGATGGAGCTGAAGGGGAAAATGGTGGGCAAGGGACCTCATGGAGCCAACCGGATGAAAGAGGATGCCGAGCCGGGTTCCTTAGCAGACAACCTACATGCAGCCCGTGAGACGGAACCTTTTCGGTCGAGGCACATGTGGGCCGATGCAAGGGCAAGGGGTCGTCTGCCTGTCAGTGAGGGGATATCACAGCAGACCGATAATCTATGCTTCTCGAACAGCAAGTCGGCGCGGATGGAGTGGTGGCGATTGCGCAGAGATGGCTCCAGACCCCGTGTTATCGAGGGTGGCAGGGATCCATGAAGGAAGCGAGCAATGCCTGTATGAAATGCCTGTTCAAAACCAGCATGAATCTGAGGGATCGGATCCAGGGAGAACCCGACACGGTTTGTGAGAAGAAGGGAAAATGTTGATTGAGCGTGGGTTGGCTGGTTTCCATGGCCGAAGCCGCGCGCTCGTCATCTCTCTTTGCTGTGTGGCTTGTCCAGGATATGGGGGGTGTATGCAGAGACGGGCCGAGAGACCAGTCACAGAACCGGCAAGCCTTCTCGAAACCTAACAGGCTGAAATGAACCACGCGATCACCAACACACAGCGTCTATGGGAGCCATTATGCTCCTATAAGCTTGCGACGATGGCAACGGAGGTGAAATACGGCGCTGGAGGCGATTTGAACCCACAACAGGTCACGTTGAATACGAGGTCACGCAAACTAGAGCGGCCCAGCCTACCGTCGTCCAAGTCCATCTTTTAGACCAATGAAATAGTCGCTGCCAGACTTTGACGCCGGTGTTTTCGAGGATTTGCTCCAGTCTACTAGTGGTCTCAGGAGCTGGCCTTGTTCTTTGAGCGCCGCAGCAGGGGCTTGTTCTTGGATCTCCCTCATGGCGATCCAAGATCGCCGGGCCTCGATTGGCTTGTTCGCGGCCAAACTTGCACGACGCGAACGTGACTGGTGTCGCGTTGGGATGATGCTACCTCTCCGCTGAGAAGCAGCTTTGTATAAGCAAATTTCCGTGATGCATGCAATAGAATATGGTCCTTTGTTGAGTTGGTTGCAGCGCAGATGGGGCTTCCAGCAAGAATCAACAAATGAACTGGAGAAAAGGTACAAGAGCAAGAGCCAGGGAGAATGTACTTTAGGGTTGTAGGCGCCTCGCCTGAGCCTGCCTTCCCAAGGGTGCCTGCTCCAGGCAGTTCAGGTACGCCATGTTGGGGGCGCATTTTCTACACTGAATAGTTCTCTGGGTTCGGTACTTTGGCATTGGCAAACACAATGACGCGCGACCGAGACCAAAGTACCCGTCATGAGGCGCGTTCTTCCAAAGGACCAATGTTACCTACCTTAGGTACTTAGTCTACGTCCCGGCCATACCGTGCCTATGGTGAAATTAGGGATAGCAAAACTCCAGCAATCAAACCGGCAAGAAAGCATAATTGCGGAAGCAAAGCCCATCGAAACCGAGGACAAAAGAAAAAACGTCACACTCCACTAGTCTGCCACCCGCAAAAGTTGAAAGGATGGAGATTTGGCGGGAAGCTTTGCTTCTGTCAACGTTCCGGCGTTACAGATACATTGGTTTCCGGTGCTCTGCACTAGCGTCCGTGTGCCGCGTTAATTGATCCCATGGAATGGGTCGCATGGTCGCCGGACGCCAGAAGCTAAGTGCTTGACGACTCAGAAAATGTCCCAAGGGCCAGCAGTCACGTCCGGACCAGGAGAGCGGTTCGTATGGAGGAGCCGTCACAGCCTGCATTCATGCCCTATGGGAACGTGCTTCCCGAAATATCTCGTTTGAAACAAGAATTCCTATAATAGCGTCTCATCATGCACGTTCCTCCAGTCTCCGTGTGTAACAGGAACCGTGAGTAAGCAGTGTGGCTGCAAGGTGATGATCGGCAGTTCAGAATAGAGTTGAGCCGATTCATAGAATAGACAGCAGACTACCGGTATCTTATTCCGTCGGCATCAACATTGTCCATTTCAAGGACGAGCGAGGGTAAAAATGACCGCACCTTTTGGCTCGAAACTACCTAGTCGTTGCAGGTGGTTGACATTACGATTAGCGAGCCGACGCGACCTGACGACCGCAGCCTGACGGCAAAGCTAATTGGAGCCAACTGCCGTAGCACGGTTTTCAGACGCCTAGAGCCAGAACGCTAATCAGAGGACGGATTTGTTCCATGAATGCTGCTGGGCGACGTCAAGTCTCATGAGCGGTTCCTACCCGAGCCCGAACCAATGTCAGGGGGCGAGGTCACCTGGTAGTCCATGCATGTCTCAACCAGCCGTCCCTCCACGCTGCTATGGTGGGAGAGCAGATTGCATTTGCGTGCAGCGATCCCACGTTGCAAGATGGCACTGCCGGCGCCTGCGAATAGACAGACGCGCGCACACACGGACCACGCGAGGATGGCGCCCTCGTGGGAGACAGGCGCGATGTTTCGGCTGTCCTCAGAACGGCAATCTCTGACTGTACCTCTTTCTTGAAAATGGCACGTATTAATAGACTGCGCTTGATGAGTATTGATTGGCATGACTTCTTTTTCTGGTTCCCGCTCACCTAAGGCCTGGTATCGTCGCCGCCGGCCGGAGCCTAATCGAATGCTACACCAAAGGTCACAACCAGACTCGTCAAGGCTAGCCGTGTGTCAAATTCGGGGCGACGGATTAATCAGAGAGTAGCATGGCTTCAACGCCACCAGCGCAGTGCAGCGTGGTGCGAACCTGAACAGGCGCCAGCCAGCGGGCTACAAGATTACCGCATGGACTTGGTGCTGAAACTAGCGCGAGACCCTATTCACTTTGTCCCTATTCTGTAATTCGGGAATCAACAAGCTGCTATCGCGTCTGTGCTGTCCTCCCCAATGGAGGCATGGAAGAGTTCGTCATTACCGGAAGAACTCCCAGAGAAGAAGCTGCTTCGGGGAGGGGGACGAATGAACAAGGCCAATTCCTTGAGGGTCTCTTCGAGTTGCCCGACGGGGGAGGTGATGAGCGTAGGAACTGCAACTGCGAGTCCTACTGGAATGGGACAGGGGGGGGAGTGAGTGTGAGCGTGTGTGTGGGCTTGGGCAAATCCGACAGCCAGCCACACCAATGATGGGAGATGATTGCAGGGGTGTAATCGGTGGATATGCTGATGTCGTGAGAATGGCTGCCAGAGGAGAGCGGCAAGGGGTAGGGGTAGAAGGGCTCCGCCGGCAACTAACACGCTACAGTACCCTACCTTACCAGACCTGTACCTTACAAAACAGTATGGAGACCGTAAGCAGGCTAGCAAAAAAGCCCCTGGAGGACTTTTTGGGTGATCGGCTGGGAGTCTGGAGGCAAGGCAAGGCACCTATAAGGTAAGGCGAGGCAGGCTGGAGTGGGACGCGCCCTGCGGGTTGGGCGGCCCCTGGGTGCTGAAAAGCGTCTTACATGCTGCAAGGCTCTTCTGCCCCGAAAGCGAGGTAACTTTTAAGGTAAGGTAATTAACCACTTTATCACCTTGTCCAAGCCAACATGCAGCCCAGCCCAGCCCAGCCCATCCATCACCTTCGGCATTCTTTCTCTCTCCGTCACCAACACCCAGCATTGGCAGGGTTGGCCACGGGCCTACGGGAATACCCAAGCTGACGATTCATGCGACGCCCACACATGCGCACCCACAGCCAAGTCCTTGCCCCCTCATTTGCGGTCCCCTTCTCTGCTGTTTCTAGACCCCTGTCACCAGTGTGTCGGTGCTACCAACCTTTCATGCACTGGTCGATTGCTCCACCCATCGCACCCCTGCCGTTGATGATTCTCGATGCCCTCCCCTCCCTCCCCACTGGGACGTCGCCGAGGACGACACCCTCGCCGTCCCACACCCCCTGGCTCCCAATGAGCATCCCTAGCAGGCTACGGATCCGTCTCGCTGGTGATGCCCACCATGCGATGGCCGCGCGATTGGTCTCTTCCCCCCCCCGGCTAGCCCTGGGGCTACCATGTCCTCCAGCGGAGAAGAATTCGCACAGACGAGAAGCCTCGTCGGTATTCGCTTATTCCTGGGACCAGGGTCCATTTGCCATTGAGGCTTCACCTCGCTCCCGCGCCCTCTCCGCCTCCACGACCATCAACTACTTTATAGATCGACCTTGCCCTCCCACTTCGCGTGCGGATCCTCCCGGATGCTTCTCCTGCTTGACCGTTTCCGACACTCTCAACGACTCTCACCCTCCGTGGCCCTGTGACACGGAGTCTGCTTTGTGGCATCGAGAAACCGCACATTGTCCTAACCTTTTGGGACTATGCCCGGTTCGCTCGCCTTGTAACATCCTCGTTGCCACATTGCTTCTCTCTGCGTTTCACTCATCGGGTTTCCCCGCGACCCTTCAAGTCCTCGAACTAGCCAGCTCTACGCCTCCTGTCCTACCCTTCTCTACTCGTCCGTCCTACTCACCGCATTGAGTGGACTTGGTTTGCAACCGGATTCTCGACAACCCAATTTGGACCACCTCGTACACGAGCCTTAAAGGCCCCGACCTAAACGCCCATATCGAAAGGTCATTGTTGCGTGTCTTCCGTGTTGTGGAAGCAAGAGGTGGAATTCCTGGTCCAAGAGACGCCCTTCATCATTAACAAGTCTATTCCTCGAGACCTAAATCACAATGGCGGACAACACTACCATCAACCTATGCTCGCCCCCATTCTTCGACATCAGGCTCTTCCCTGAGGAGGGCGGCTGTAAGTCTCCGGACCAGCCTCGTTATCCTCTACCACCAGCTTACTGACCACATGTGCAGTCGTTGATGGCCGCTTGTGCCAAATCATCACCAGGGAACTGACCTGCTGTTTGCCGTGTCCCATGACAGACTGGGTTTACCCAGATAACTTCTCCACCCTCACTGCCGCGGGTGACTGGGTTGCCACTGCTAGTTTCATCTGCTGCGTCTTCCTGCTAGTATCATGGCTCTGCCTACCAGTCGAAAAGACGAACCGCCATTATCTTAGCATCTGCCTGACCATTCCAGTTGCGTTGATGAACGTAAGTTTGCCAAACAAGCGAATTTGGCCAGCTTCGGAGCTGACACTGACATACCACAGCTCGGTTTCGTTATTCCCCTCGCTGCCCAGCCAGAGCAATGCTACAACGAGATCACTCCCCATAGCATGCAGACAAGCAAAGTATGCGGCGTCTCCGGAGCCATATTACTCCTGGGCGGATGGGGTGGCGTTATGTGGGCATTTCTTCGCTCACTGTCGCTCCACCTGCAGATTTGCTGGCAAGTCCTAGTCGGACGCAGCTTCATGATCTTCGCACACGCTGCTGGCTGGGGCATTCCCATTATTGGCATCGTGATTGCTTTGGTGTTCAGCGGCGTGTCTTTCCGTTTTGGCGCGACCTGCCACATCAACCACGAGAACAGCTTGGCAGGCTTCTGGATCCCTCTTCTCATCTTCGCCGGATCAACCCTCATCATCACGTTTGCCACTTTCGGCTACTGTATCAAGGTGTATCTTGCCTCACTTGGCGACAACAGCGCCTCGACCGAGAACTCCAATCTTCCCACCTACACCAACAGTCTGGTGACAATGACGCCTCGTCAGGCCTATCGCCGTGTGCGACGAGTCATCTCGTTGCAATGGCGAGGAATTGCTGTCGTTTTGGTGATTGTTATTGACGTGTGCTTTTTCTCGGTTGTTTTTACTACTCTTGACCAGAGCTTCCAGAGAGTGACGCACAACCCCAAAACTGCGGAGTCTTGGGTACTGTGCCTTATCGGGGAGAAGGGAGACAAGGACAAGTGCTTGGACAAAGCGAGCCTCCTAACCATCAACGAGATCACTGTTACCGCGGTCCTCCTTCTGTTAGCAGTGAGTTTACCCAGGTCTCGACCTTGTTGAAGCGGCCGTGCAGACTAACCTTCCTTCTAGCTCAACGGCGTGTGGCTGCTTTTGTTCCTTGGACGATGGTCCATGGTGACTGGCTGGAGAGATCTCGTCATGTCCAGATTCTCTCGCAGCAAGAAGGAATTTGTGTCTGTGGATGCCCGCTATGACACGGGCAAAGACCAACGTTCGTACGAAATGCTCTCTAAGGAAACGAGCGCCGTGGTAACACCGGTTTCACCAGTGCAATTGCCGAACAGCGGTCGCCGAACACCTGACTACTTTGGCGAGACGGCCAGATACCAAGCGCCGTCGCGTTCATACTCGAATCCTCGACCGCCCCAACAACCTTCATGGGATCCACAAGAGTCCTACGCTCCTGGGGCCGCCTCATATAACATGAAGGACATTAACCCATTAGCTATGAACAGGCTTTAGCCAACGTCCCTCAAAAGCGGGAGGCTCCGACAAAACCGAGCGCTAAGATGGGGCGGATGTATAATAGACCCCGACTTGCCGAACCCCGTTCGAGCCAGGCCGTTGGGCATTTTCTACCCGACAGGCTCGACTTCAAAAAAGGGAAAAAGGGGAAAAGAAAGAAACGGACCAGGAAGTAATGAATAAAGGAAGAGAAGACTAGAGAGGCTTGCAAGGGCAAGCTCCACCGGCACCCGCGTGCTCCCTTACCAAATGCGGAGTTCGGCACGTCATCAATCATTCCCACATCCAAGGGCTTCGACACTCGAGTCGAAAACGGTTCTCCGGCGTGATCAACACACCTGGGCCGTGTTATTTTGTTTTGTACATAGTATTGTTTATCCTGGGAAGCGAGGCGTCTACGGTCACCGGTTTCTGTATGAGGAATGAGGATGAAGGATACCTAGTATTACGGGCACCTAAAAAACCAACTTCGATTGTTTACGACACTTGCCGGTTCTCCTGAAAATGTGACATGCATGCGAAACGGATGTGAGTGCGGGAAACATCATTAGCTGTGCATGGAAGGGCTCGGATGAGATGGATGTCTAAGAAAGCCTATCTCTGCCGGAAGCGGCGGGAGGGTGGTCGGCGGTCAGATGCGCACGCTACATCATGCGCCGGCGGACCGTTAGCAAAGGCAAATAGATTGTGACAGCGGACCGGAGCTCGTCACTCGGGCGTAGGAAGCCTAGATGAATCCAATAGCAAGAAGGAATAAACGGATGGAATTGACAATCTAAACTCATGATTTCTTGAGCTCGACCGAGGCCATGCTGACTGCAGGAGAGGGGGCCCGTGAGCTCCGTGTTCCCAAGGACGGCTTGATGCACCCTGAATCAGGCCGTCCGGAACACAAGACAGTTGCCAATGGATTCGTGGGCGCAGAAGTTGATGCATGGCTGCGGCAAGTGGATTCACCGTAAACCCAATATGGGTAAGGAATGTGAAAGCACGACGTTTTGCTTTGGGGACCAAGTGAACTCAGAGCGTGCTCCTGTTGGACCGTAGAAGCGCGCTCCGGCTTCTTCGGAAGATCAGCTCCAACACAAGGCTTGCTTATTATTATGCGTGCAATGGAGGGATTGCGGGCTGAGATGGATCTGTGCCTTGCAGTGCGATTGCGATTCTTATAAGATATGGCCGCATGCTACATTGCCCGAAGCAGCCGCTCTTCTCAACGACTTGCTCACTCGCGACGTCTCCATCCCGGCCTGACACCGCCGAGCCTCACTTGAGCCCCAGCCAAATTGAGCAGGTCCCTGACCCAAGGAGGGGACGCAACGTCAAAATCCTTCTCTGCTTACTAGAGATTTACCAGGCGAAAAAAATTAAAAAAAATAAAAAAAATCAGGAGCCTAATCCTGCGGGATCAACACCTATTTAGTGTCGCGTGCTCAGCTCTCTTGGCCGTTTCCCACGGACGGGCATTACCTCCTCCTTCGCCAACGCTCCCTACTTCCCACTGATGGGTTGTAGATCGGAGAGCGACAAGTAGGGCTAGCAGATTATTTGGGACGAATTCGAGCCGTTCAAAGAGACCAAAGAGGCACCCCCAATTACCTGCGACGTTGCCATTGCGTCCCGACCAAGCCGTTGCCGTCGAGGGATGCCCAGGTGCTCACGACTGAGGGTTGAGGTACGGAACTTGGACGGAACAAGGTAGCGTTGGCGGTGTTGCCCTCCAGCACAACCCTACAGGGCAGAGCAGCAAATGGCTGGTGGGGGCTTCCACCTCCCGCGGGTGGTCCGCGTGTCCTTTAGACCGAATCGGGCCCGTCAATTGGCTCAATCAACCAACAGCAGCGATACGTCCAACAGCCACGGCGGCCCCACCGATGACGGCTTGCGGCGATTCTCATTGCCCACGACCCAGGACGCTACCTCCGCCTCTGCCTCGTTGTCTGCCTGCGCTACTCCCGACGCCGTTTCCGACAATGGCTACGGCTTTGACCCAGAAGCCTTCTCCTACCCACCAAAGCCGCTCGTACGCCGGCTGAACCGCCGCCGCTCCCGCCGCTGTTGCTGCAGCATGTTTTTCCTCGTCGTGCTGGCCGTGCTGGTCAGCTTCGCCTTCTACCTCTACCGGGTCAATGCTGCCATCAAGGTCCGCTGGGTGCCCGACCGTGAGTCGCAGAAGTTCTCCCAGAAGCCGCTGCTCCCCCCGGACGAGAAGCTTCGCATCGACAACTTTGAGCTGCCGCTGAGGACGAAAGGCCGCCATGTTGTGGACGCGGCCGGTCGCCGCTTCAAGCTTGCTTCGATCAACTGGTACGGGGCTAGCGACGAGCTTTACGTGCCGGGAGGGCTGGACGTGCAACACCGCTCGGTGATTGTCGAGACGATCAAGAGGTTAGGCTTCAACAGCGTCCGGCTCCCCTACGCCGACGAGATTGTCATGAACAACCCGATCGTCGACCCCAAGGTCGTGAGCAAGAACCCCGACCTCGTCGGCCTCCGCGTCCTGGATGTCTTCGAGGCTGTCGTCAAGGCCATGACGGACGCGGGCATCGCCGTTATCATTAACAACCACATCACGAGCGCGACATGGTGCTGCGGCGCAGATCCTTGCGACGCCGGCTGGGCTAACGACCATCTCGGCCCGCTGTGCCGGGTCAAGCAGACGGAAGAAGAGTGGATAGAGCACTGGGAGGCGGTCATGTCTCGCTTCGTCAAGAACCCGCTCGTCATCGGTGCGGACCTGAGAAACGAAGTCCGTGGCCTGTGGGGCACTATGCCCTGGTCCAAATGGGCGGCCGCAGCTGAGCGCTGCGGAAACCGGCTGCTCGCCATGAAGTCCGAGTGGCTCATCGTCGCGGAAGGCACCGAATCTGCGAACGACCTTTCCGGGGCTGCCCTCCGACCCGTCAAGCTGGACGTACCGAACCGGTTGGTCTACTCGTCGCATATTTACTCGTGGTCCGGCTGGGGCAACATCGACGGACGCTTCGCGCAGCGCACCTACGCTTCCTTCGTCAAGACGATGCGGCACAACTGGGTGTATCTGCTCGAAAACGACATTGCGCCCGTCTGGGTCGGTGAGCTAGGCGCCTCCGACAGGCCCTCGGTTGGCGAAGCCAATTATTGGAAGAACATGTGGCGCCTGCTGAAGGAGTTGGATGCTGACTTTGGCTACTGGGCGCTCAATGCCCGCAAACCCCACGACAACGTGAGGGAAACGTACTCTCTGGTTCATGATGACTGGGTTACTCCGGTGGTGGACTATCGTATGAAGGATATCAGTGAGCTTATGAGGCAATGATTGTATGCGATTTTGTCCGTTGCGGGGCTGCGACAAGGTGTGGTGACGAGTTTTGGATACGATTGCATGTTCGTTGGCAGCCTTGATACCTGGTTTAGGGAGGGACGTACTTCATTGGCTTTCACTTGTACGTTTGGTTTGATGTTGTAAACCTTTGACTATATCTCGATGTTATTTGGCTTCAATTGAAGGCCGGGCACAAACACGTTCACACTACCTCATTGTGGTTCTCAGCCCATAACTAAATCACCGAGACAATGGCTCTCGTATCATGGATGGCAGAGCCAGTATATGTAGAGGTGTTTGGTTGCAGCATCTACTTTCTGGCCCGGCCGTGAAGAACCCGCCGAGTATTCCAGTAGAAAGCCAACCATGCTATGGTTGATGATTATTGCAGTACTAAGGACGAGCCGGGTCATGCACCCCTCCCTCCACGAAACTAGGGCGGCGGCATCTTATCGATACAGAAACTACATTGTGGGGATCAATCACAAGACATTGGAGCTTCCAGCGCCCCCACCTTTATTGTCGCCGCCAGCTCCCAATCTCGCCGTGTGCACCACCAGTTAGCTTATGGGCAAACGGCCAGTTGACGCAACCCTTGCGACCCCGGATGCGAACATGAACCTTCAACCAACATGAGGCCTCCCTGTCTCCTGCCTCCGCCAAGAAATCGCAGCACAGCACCTCGCCTCTACCCTATCCTGTGAGTGCTGATGGAGAGCCACGCGCAGCCACATTTTTCCTCGCTGCGCAAGTCGCCGCGCATCTCGGTGGGGAGGTGCCACGCGCAGACAGTGACCGACCGGGTGAGCAGCCGGCTTTGAACTTTCCCCCCAAGTCTCCCTGCTGCAGTGACTGACGGGATTCCGAATTGTTTCGTGCAATCAGTTTGGCCAGGGCGCGAAAAATGTCGTTCGCGACCGCGAAAGGGCCGCCTTTGGGCTCCCCGCCTTAGGCGAGATCCCGTTTACATGGCCTGGTGTGGAGTCCGACACCGAGGATGGCATTGAGCCGTCCATATATAAGCAAGTTCCTAGCATGCAGGCGTACCGGAACAACCTGACTGCTTTGTCTCAGGCCTACAATGTAAGAGCCTCACCGCTGGCGCCTGATTGGGCTCCTATGTTTCTAATACTTACGGCGGGCAGTTGTACTTTGCCTCCTACCAAGGTCGCATATTCGTCTATAGGCCGCGGAGTGTTCCGACGCAAAACCTACCAGGAAAGCCCGACCTACAACTCAACCCGAAGCCAAGCAAAGCCTCCCGTTCGATTGGAGGATACCTCGACGCGCGCCGACCACACATTATTAATCACATGATCACTGGCTATCTGGGCGAAGACGAGATTGTCGTCGCTTGTTTCGATGACGGAGATGTGGTGGCTTACTACATCAAGGAGATTGCGGACCGCGTGTCTAGTATTCTTGACGAAGTCGATCCTGCTTTGGGGCGGTTGATGGGCTTGTGCAACTCTGTGCTCGGCACGAAGCCGAGACAGTTCTTGCACGAGAACGTCGGCAGTTCAGCTTGGGGCCTTGCAGTGCATGCAAAGTCCCGTCTAATTGCCGTGAGCTCGAACCACCACGAGATCACAGTCTTTGCGCCCGCCATAACGAAAAGAAAACCTAGCAAGAAGTCCCCCCACGGCAGTTGCGAGTGTGAGGATTGCTGCCACGGCATCGAGGAACGTATTCAGCAGCGAGCACGCAACTGGCGTATTGTTGTGGTGCTGGGAGAGGACGCCGACAATGTTCCGAACGTCACGTTCATGGACGACGAACACGGCAAAGCTGAAAAAGTGTGCGCGGTTGACATCAATGGTGTGGTTTGGCTAGCGGACATCTGGGAACCCTTCAAGCTGCCTATACGACTACCAGGGTACCGTTCGTTACCCAGCGAAGAATTCTTTCATGATTCCTCTCGGTAAGTGGATTGTGTTGCAACATATGCTCGTACGAGCTGACGCTCACGAATGCTAGCGGATGGGGCCTAGCTGCACTACCAGAGAGTAGCTTCATGAAAGTCCATACCCTGGAGGAGATGCTGGGAATCGATCCCTTAGAAACAGAAGTGTCGTCTCCCACGCGCGAATGTCCACAACCTATGGTCAGTGTGCGAAGACGACTCCAGGACTTGCCCGAAAACCCTTGTCGACCTCGACAGGTAGAGCTCAACGCCGCTCGTGCAGATAATACCCTGCATGGTTTCATCCAGGATCAGCTTCTCCACGTGTTTGCGCAAGCGCAGGTCACTATTGACGATGCCACAACGTTGGAAGGCGCGGAGCCCTTACTGGATCAGGTCGGCGAGATAGACTGGGAAGATGAGGATATGGAAGATCTCGAAGAGGGTGGAGCCATTCCAGAATACGAGGTCCATTTCGAGGACGATTATGAAGAAGAGTCCGAGGCAGACGAAGAGGTTGATCTCGACGCGGGACTTGCTGCGGAGAACCCCGAGGAGAGTGATGATGCAGATGAAGGTGGACATGCAGATCAAGAAGAGCAAGGAACGGGGCAATCCAGCTTCGCGCAAGCCTCTGACGGCGGTTCGGGTTCGACGTCACATCTAGTTGCGCTTTTGGCTGGTCCATTTCAGCACGCTTTCGGGCAGCTTCACGACGCTATGGGAGAGCTTGAAGAGGCAATCGATTCCCTGGAGAACTCGAACGTCCTTCCCGGTTCAGCAGGGGACTGGGGAGGGACTTCGCAGATGAATGCGCAAAGTGGCTATCGGCGAGCCTCGAAAGCTCATCGCTATAGATCCTCGCCCCGAACCATCGGCGAGCCGCCCGTTCGGCTCGACATGTACTTTTACCCGCACTCCGGCCTTTACGAGGCACTACCCCAAAACCACGCACAGCTAGTACGCTTCTTGAAACATTCCACCGAGCCTGTCAAGCGGGTGATGGGAGTGGAGAGCATGGGCGAACAGGCTTCCCAACGGTACCATATTCTACGAACATACGAAAAGGACCTGGAGTTGAGAAGTCTGGGTTCAGAGAAAGAAAGGAACAAAAGAGAGATCGGGGTGATGTGCCCAGATGCCGTGAAGTTTGGTGGGTTTATGGAACCGGGACTCCGACATTACTTCCACGCAACGGGCCGCCTGAGCATGGTGGTTCATGTTCCGGACCTATTCCTCGTGGCAGTTGGCTCCCCCACGGGTCGAGTGGTGCTTTTGACGCCCACAAAGCTGGCGTCTCGAACACAGCATTCGCTGGGTGTCTGGGCATATGGATTTCGGGTCGAGCACATCCTCCCGCGAGAGAGCGATGAGAAGGAGCACAGGAAGACGCTTCGGCCGTTGCACGGTCTTGCAATAGGGCCCTTACAGCAAGGGGAGAAGATGAGCGTGAACGAAGGGTCGGCGGGACCGATGCTGCCGAGGCGATATAGGCTGATGCTGCACTATCGTACCCATGACATATTGACGTATGAAGTTGAGCGAGATGGGCAGACTGGAAGAATTTGCATATTCTAATAGGGCAACTGGAGGACGCCAGACCTGGCGATACAGCTGCAGAAGTGGAATTGCAGTGTGTTGTATTGGCATTGCTTGCTGTGCGTGGTGGACCCAAAGGTGTTTACTTTTGCTGCCGCATCGAAACCATAGGGAAGGTTGCAGTCAGTGACACAGGATGGCTATTGGAAGATTCACAACACTGAGAAACAATCATAACCTAATCGATTGACTACGTCAGGAGAGTGCTGCGATAGATGCCAGTATGCACGAAAGACAGATCATATCCATAGTTTCCGATAATGCAAGATGGATCGACTGGGGAGTGCACGCTCTCAGGCACGAGCTTTTGCAAAAGTCTCCGACATTAGTCGTTTGACTGCTTTAGATTGAGTAGCCACCGAGATACGCAGTACGGATAAGCTCATCCGGAGGATTCGAGTTGTAGATGAAGGTGGTCCTCGGCGACCAGGGGGGCTGAGCGGGAAGCCCCACCAGCGATGACCAGATCAAAATTGGTATCCTGCTGGATGGCGCGGCTTCTGATTGGATCAAGGACGGAACTGATAAGGCTAAAAAGAGGGTGGCCATTGATCTCTGAGCTCATTCCCGCGGGTGGTCCAATTACCTGGACGTATTCGAGGTTCGCTTGTGAGCCTTTCGGTGAATGCATGCATGCATTCCAAGTTGCTCAGATCGTCACCGGATATCTGCGTATCGGACACTGGGGGACATAGTAATGAGAAAGAAGGGCGCGCCTGAAAGATACGGTCTGCCCAAGCGCCTGGGCGAGTGGGAATGACTTGCTGGCGATCACGGCAGCTGAAATGATAGTCGGTCTTGGCTGTCGGGATGACCCAAGAAAGAAAGGGTCATGCGAAGAAGCTCGGCAGGCATGATTGATGATAGTGATGTTTTCCTGAACGAAAGAGCTTTGTCAAGCGATTACATGTGTAAGCCAGCGCGCAAGACCAGAGTATATCAAAGTTGGGCTCGAGTGAAACCAGCTGAAACTAGCAGGGCGTGCCAAGTCACCCCAGGGTGTGGGCAGTGGCGACGCCTCTCCGCCAAGACGGGGTGAATTACAGCACTGCAACGTCCAAGCAGGAACGGATTTGGAAGGGCTCGCTTATGGGTCACATTCCTGCAGCTGTTCTGGAAGGGTTGATGGAACACTGAGGGTCGGCAGACCGAGAAAGAAGCATAAACGGGAAATGAAAGAACGGGCGCAAGGAGGGGGGCGGTAAGTTAATGTCCTGCAGGCGAGGTTAAACAACCAAAAGCATAAACCAAGATACGTAGATTCGGCTGCGCAGGCCACTTTGTGTGCATGGCAGCCGGCGCAGCGCTGGGCCGCATCATGATGTGATGTTGATTGATTGTTGGAGCGATTGCAAGCTGTCAGTGAGTGGCATGGCAGGGCAGGGCAGGGCAGGCGAGGCGTATGAGGGCCCACGAGACAGAAAACCATCACGAAATGACAAGCCGTAATGACCACCAGCGACATGCAAATCAGCAGCAAGGGTCCAGGCCAAGCCGCCCTGTGACAGGCCACAGCCCAGACGTCCTGTGGTACGTACTCCCGGAGGGAGCCCGGCTGGTGGGGCCCCGGGAGCAGCTGGTAGCGCTGCGATTGGCCGCTGGCCGGCCAGCCCTGCTATCTGAAAAAAAGGCTTGACCAATGCTCCAGAGTAATGACTTTCCAAATTGTTAAACATTCCCATGACACACAATCATGTCAAATCTCGAACCGCCGCCACCGCCGCCCTCGAATCAAGTCGCCCCCTCCAGGCGAAAAGACCTAGCCGCAAAGGCGCGGACGACCGCTCAATCGAGTAAAATACGGAGTCCAGCATCGCGTTCCCCAGAAGCCATTCGCGCGACTGGAGCCGACATGACCCGGTAGCCAGTTCGGTTGTTCTTTGTTCCCGTTATCGGCATGGGCCTGGCACGAGCCAGCGTGGGCCCAGGGTGACGGCATCGAGAGTCGGAAATGCCTTGCAGCGGGAAGATACAGCGTTGTCGAGCAAAGCGGAGGGGAACGGCCATGGGGCTTTATTGACCTGCAACCGCACGTAACACCCAGTCCTACAAAAACCCCCTCACCCGAACGGTCCCCGGTCTGCTCATCCTTGATGCACGCCTGGGCGGCCTCCTGCAGTAGAAAAGCTGGGGAAGAAGTAGGCATTGCCAGGAATTGTTCTCGGTCCGCAGAAAATACCTTCTTCCTAGCGATCCCGACCAGGTGGGAACATTGGGGCTGGTGAACTTGAAGGGGAGGGGGGGTGTTATCCGCGGCAGTGACGAGCGAAGGGAAGAGACCAGACGGCCACCTTCTCCATCGAACGCAAAGGGGGACAAGGTAAAAGGGTGGAACAGGTTAAAATGATTGACACCCACGAGCCCGTCTTCGGACTGAATCGGGCGCGGGCATGTGAAACAAGGAATCTCGAGCGCAACCCGACCACTCAAGGGGCGGGATTGGATGCGTCCTCCCACTGCTGGACTCCGGCTGTGCATGGCGGCGGCATTGTCAAACGGTGAGGATTCGGTTTGACGGTCTTGTGTCCAACAGCCATCGCGGCGCCATGGCTTCATGACCTTATCAGCAGCGCCTCTCCTTTCATGGGGAATAAGCCCCTCGACCAAAGAGAGCGTCGGAAAGGACGACTGGTCGAATGATGATTGAATGTGTAAATGCGACTCGAAATTCAAACTGCCCACATTCGATCCTGCTCGAATGGCTCTGCTCATTTCTCACTTCAGCCGTCATGCAAGGTTCCTTGTATGTGCCCTGAAAAGGTTATGCACGGATCTTGCCAGAAAGGCTCACCCCACGTCGTTGATAAACGCTCCTCTTCATATCACCTCCCACCTATGTCCGGGCCAGGGACCGGGGGACTCGCCCTCCACATCTTCCACTTCGTCGTCACCATTCGACGCCAATACACGCGACTAGGGGCGAGGCAAAAGAAAATGCTGATGCAGGACAATGATGCCTACCGTCATGCAACGGGGTTCTGCTACTGCTGGTGTCCACCTCGGACGCTGGCTATCTCTGGGCGAAGGGAGCTAAGTAAAAGAATCGTAAAATCTTACCATGATGCCAATGCCAGATTTGGGGCTAACCCAGCTCTTATCGCAAGCCTCGCGTGCCTTGAAGGCGCCCTAAATAAAGCCACTCTCACACATTCCCGACTCGAGCCCAAAGCAGAGGGCGGTTTTTCTGGGGGAACCCCCCAAATGCCGATCGGCCAATGGATAAGACAGATTGGCAAAGAAGCCTTTTCCCATCTCACACCCCTCGCACTCCCCTCATAGATAGGGCATTTCGTACGATCTGATTCGCCGTGTGCTAATGTCCTTGCATCGAGATGCAGAGAATGATTTGAATTTTCAATCCACGGCTGTCTCTCTTCTTAGATCCAAAGATACCAAGACGTGCTTGAGAACAGAGACAAGACGAGGCATCTCATTCGGAGCATCGTGCTTCTGATGCTCACAGCATCCTCCACGCAGAAGAACTGGCCTCGTCGATGGTCTTCTTGGCTCATTGGGGGTGTTCCCGTCCTTGCAGGCGGGCGATGGGTGGGCCCCTGACCGAACGGCCACGCCCCCCCTTGCCGTCGTGCGTATCCATATGTACAACTTTCTTGTCATGGCCTCTCCAGGGATCTGCCACCGACCTTATCTCTATCTCAGGGGGGCGTGCAAATGGTCAAGGTGTCTCCGGAGCTTGGGGGACACACGGTCAATGGGGCCTATCTGTGCCTGCAACCTCTCTGTGAGGTGAACTCATCACTCTTGGTTTATATAGAAAAGCTTCCCCGGGCCCTCGCTTCTGAATTCTCCTTCCGTCTTGTCTTATCCATCCTGTCCACTCCTTCATCCGTCAACACACTCCCCTCCCTCATCTCAACCTTAAATCCAGGGAACAGTCAACGGGGGACTCTTGTGAACAATTGACGATTGACACCTACTAGACCTCATCGCCTGGAGGTCTTGCATCGGACGGCAGTACAACACGCAGAGTTACCGGTCGGATCTGGCTCTGTTTCCCTCTACTACAACCCCGAATCGATCGAGCGGACAACTTGATTCACCTCATCACCATGTCTTACTCTCACACTGGGGCTCCCACGGCCTTCAACGGCACCGATGAGCTCTTCGGCGGAGATTCTCGTAAGTATACTTCCCCGAATCAATTCGAATCTTTTTCGTGGGAGAGAAAGTTGACCAGGGCCTCATTTCTGCAACAGGCACCGAAAACCTGAACCAATGGTACCAATCTGGTGACCAGTCCTTCATCATCATCAGCTCCTGCCTGGTCTTGATGATGATTCCCGGTATCGCGTTTCTCTACTCCGGTCTCGCTCGCAGAAAGTCCGCCCTTTCCATGCTCTGGGTCACCATGATGTCGCTCAGTGTCGTCGTCTTCCAATGGTACTTCTGGGGTTTCTCGCTCGCCTTCAGCACCACCTCCAACAACCCTTTCATCGGCGACCTCACCCACTTCGGTCTCATGAAGGTCTGGGCTGCTCCCTCGGTCGGCAGCCCCCTCATCCCCGCCCTTCTCTACTCCTTCTACCAGATGATGTTCTGCGGCGTCACTGCTGCGCTCACCATCGGCGCCGTCGCTGAGCGTGGTCGAGTCATTCCCGGCATGGTCTTCGTCTTTTGCTGGGCCACCATCGTCTACTGCCCTCTGGCTTACTGGGTCTGGAACCCCAACGGCTGGGGCTACGTCAACGGTGTTCTCGATTACGCCGGTGGTGTTCCCGTCGAGATCGGCTCCGGTATGTCCGCCCTGGCCTACTCGTGGGTTCTCGGCCGCCGCAACGAGAAGATGATGATGAACTTCCGCCCCCACAACATCTCTTTGATCACCCTCGGCACCATTTTCCTCTGGTTCGGCTGGCTCGGCTTCAACGGTGGTTCCGCCTTCGGTGCCAACCTCCGCGCCGTCATGGCCTGCTGGAACTCCTGCCTGACTGCCATGTTCGCTGCCATGACTTGGTGCCTGCTCGATTTCCGCCTGGCCAAGAAGTGGTCCATGGTTGGCTGGTGCTCTGGTACTATCTCCGGTCTCGTTGCTGCCACTCCTTGCTCTGGCTTCCTCGACCCCTGGGCTAGCATCATCCTCGGCGTTGTTGCTGGTGTCTGCTGCAACTTTGGCACTAAGAGTAAGCAAATCCCGCCCCCCTCCTAATCGTTCTCGCAGTTGGCTAACACGTTTGTCAACAGTCAAGTTCCTCGTTCGCATCGACGATTCCCTCGACGTCTTCGCCGAGCATTACATCGGTGGCGTTGTCGGTCTCATCTTCAACGGCTTCTTCGCCACCAACAAGATCATTGGTCTCGACGGCGTGAACGGCTCCCTCGTTGGCGGTTTCCTTGACGGAAACTACATTGTCATGGGCTGGCAGATCGCTGCCATTGTCGCCGCCAGCGCATATGCCTTCGTCGTCTCTGCTCTCATCGCCAAGGCAATCGACCTCATCCCTGGCCTCAAGCTCCGCGCCTCCGAGGAGGCCGAGCTCCTGGGCATGGACGATGACCAGCACGGCGAGTTCTCCTACGACTACGTCGAGGTTCGCCGTGACTTCCTCGCTTGGAGCCCCCAGCGCGACGAGCCTGCTCAGCACGGCGAGGCCCTCGAGCCCCAGCACGGCATCCAGGAGCATGCTCACATGGTCAACCCGACGACGAGCTCCTCCGATGGACCTACTGACGAGAAAAAGTTCCCTGCCACTGAAAACGACAAGCGTGACTAAGGCCGAAGCCTCACGTTCAACCCTGTTGTACTCTGCGCATTGATATTTCTTGTCTACTATTGCCACACTAGCCTAGATCACTCCTCCTTTGGATGCTTTTCTCATTTACTTTTGTCTTTTTCTATCCCTCGTCAGACCAAAAGGGGAACATTTTCGTACAGCCGGTACAGGAGTATAGGAATGGGTCAATCTTCTCTTTTTTACCATTTATATTTAGTCTTTGGGACTGTTTCTATACCCGCATGGTAGAGATGGGTTTTTCGATGAATATCGGAGAGATCCTCACATCACAGCCAGTGATGAGCTGAACAGAATACATAATTCGTCATCAAACAAACCTGTCCTTGCCTGGCTCCACGTGCTATATCAATCAATTTGGCGGTACCGTTACAATCTCTCTTTGTCAAACTTGTGTGCCCGCCGTCGCCCAACACTCGCCTCTGAGAGGCGCGTTTTAACCGGGCACCCGGGGACAGCTTGGCTTGTGAAAAGTGTCCTGGTATGAACATTCCTTGCACAAAGGGTAATCTCCGACTCAGGTGTAGAGGCGGCGAATCAGAATGAGCTTTGGTTCTGGCCCCAAACGGAATGAACCCGTCCGTAGAGGAAAACCGGGGAACCCTGATAACCGGTTGAACTTTAAGCATGGGGGCTTGTAGGTGACGCCGGGACAACCACATGTCGACTCCGACGTTTCTTTGTTTTCAGCGGTATTGTTGAGGAATCGTGGGTAGATTGCAATCGAATGTTTGGAGCACAAATGACCGTAAAAATTGCAGAGACCCTTGGATAAGACAAAACTTGTTGTCCTTGATATATGGCAGGATGACCCTCAAGACTAACGTACATACTCCATCAATTATACCGTATACATGATGCCCAATGTATTCCAGAACCATTACATGACCCGTTTCCACCCAAAAAAATCAAACCCGGTGCGAGCACCACATTTTCTACCGTTCTCTTTCATATCCTACATTACGGAGGCGCGCCATCCGTAACCTCGCCGTATGACACGCTTGGGTAGTCGCCGAAACACGCGTAGTCATATTTGGCTAGGTCCGCCATGCCCTCCTGTACTTTCAAGAATGTGTTCAGCTCACACCACCCATCTTTTCGATCGGCGCCGCACTCTGAAAAACTCTTTCCCAACGGGAGTGTGCGCTGGTTGAGAACGAAATGAATGTACTTCGTCTCGCTGCCTGTGTCGAGATATCCATCCCGGTTGGCGGAGAGAGGCTTCGGGGTCTTGATCACCTCGATGTCTAGCCTGGCCCCAAAAGGAGTTATTTTAGAGATGTCGTACTGATGGCCTTCAGGATATTCGGTAGCTGGCAAGTCTTCGGCAAACTGGCGTAAACCAAACGCGGCCAGAATAGAAGCAATGTTGGTATCGTGGGAAAAGTCGAAATAGAGGGATTGGTTGAGTGGAAAGGTTTCGGTATTGCTGTCAAGAGTCACGTTGATTTGAGAGCCCGAGTAGCCTAACGTGTGGTTTTGGAGGCGAGCTATAACCTCTTGCTGATACCCAAGCCCAACAGCCCTCTGAAGGCGGGTGCTACGGTTAGCTACCAGTCGGATAATTGAAGAGCAGGATGGTAGTTTTTGCTTACCCCCGTTGGACTATGAAAGCTACTGCTGCCGGAGAAGAACAAGTCGATTGAATAGCCAAAGTTTCGCCATTCTTCATAGGTGAAGAGGTCACAAAACATACTGAAGCCATATGAAACGGTTTCATAAGGACACAAAGTCTGTGCAGCGTAGACGTCTTGGACGGTCCACTCGAAACCTTCGGTTAGCTTCTGAAATCTTGCAGTTGCTGGATCGAGTAAGTCAACATGAGTGGTTCAATCCCAGTACAAAAGAACACGCACCGTCCTTCAGATATGTGCTAACCCAGGTGTCGCGAGCAGTATTGCCGGTTGACTTGGGGTAAGCATTGGGGCAGTTCAGACTGCCGGCCAATGAGTTATTGAAGTTCCCGTCTTCAATGATGACCTCGATTGTGGCATTATTCGTCCTATAAGCGTGAGCAATAGACTTGATGCGTGAGCCGGAGACGCGCTTACCAGTCGAGTCCGAAGAACCCGGCCAGCCAATTTTCAGCAGATTTCAGCATGCGATCTTGCGTCTTTGGAAGTGTTAGCTGCTTGCGTTGATTCACTCGCTGGAACAAGACCGGCATACCGTAGTCCGAACGATGATCTTGCTGTTCGGGTTATAAAGACTACCATACATGTAGTTGTGGAGGACTCCTGCATTCCAACGCATTGTTCAGCCTGGTTATCCACGAGAGAAGAATAACTGGAAAGGACAGATGAGACATACCTGAACTGAAAAGCTCTTCTCGGCCTCGTGGAACTAGGATGTTTGACCCGAGCTGATATTCCCAATGCTTGAGAAAGGCGAGAGCGCCGCTTGGCTTGAACTTGCCGGCCGCGTTGGCGATCTTCTCTCCAAATCTCTCAACATCCGAGCCCGACGTTGGGTAACGGGCTCCATGACGCGAGACCATCTGGACCTGAACAAGCTCGGCCCCGGCAGGCAGTGGATACTCGTCGACACCGAAGCCTGACGACGGGGAATAAGATGACAGGAAACCCATCATCTGAAAGATGCTCCGGTTGCCCTCCTGCATGCCCTCTATAGGGATGGCCGTCTGCAGGGGTTGGTTGGGGACGTAGGTCTTGGCAGGATCGAAAGTCCGAGTCTGAGCCATGAAGGGGGGCTGGCCGGTAGCTGTCGGACCGGGCCACAGCTCCGGCGAAGTCTGGAAATACTGGGGCACATGCTCGGTGGAGCCCCGGCAAGACCCCGAGCCGGATCCGGGCAGGAAGTAGGGGAGGGACAGGAAGACATTGAAGGCGAGCAGCAGTACCAGGCAGGCAGAGAGAATGAAAGTAAGGGTCTTGTAGCGGCGGTCAGGGGTCAGAGGAGGCGCCAACGGAAATGCCGGACCAGCATCTCCGTCGAACGCCTCATTCTGGTTGACGAGCTGGTAGCCTGAA
Source organism: Paramyrothecium sp. XJ0827 (assembly GCA_020881915.1). Taxonomy (NCBI): domain Eukaryota; kingdom Fungi; phylum Ascomycota; class Sordariomycetes; order Hypocreales; family Stachybotryaceae; genus Paramyrothecium; species Paramyrothecium sp. XJ0827. The sequence goes on along the minus strand of JAJFPB010000001.1, from coordinate 4,136,420 downwards.
GATGCACCTCGGGAATGCGAGGCTTTCGAAGCCGGAGGCTGCGGCCTGGGCCGTGCCGGGTTCGATGCAGAGGAGGGTTCTCCCGCCATGCTAGCCAGTGGCAGGCTGACGCGATGGCGCGGCGGAGATTACAAAAGGAAGTAGATCAGCACCAATGAGGCCAGGCGAGGCAAAGAGGGAAGATAGGGAAAGAGATAAGAACGCTACCAGGGCAATAGGAAACGTAATTGGTGTCAAGCAACACGAAAGGAAAAAGAAACAGAGGGCAGAGCTGGACACGCTGACGTCAATCGAGCCTCATCGCAGTGGCGCCATTCGACACATGAGAGGGATGGGGAGCGACTGGGAGAGTGCAAGGATTGAGCATGAAGGTCGTGATAATGTATCCGTACCGACAAGATGAGTATCTCTCAGACGTGCATGTTGCCTGTGCGGAGACCAACACCACACTGTGTCGCGCGCACGGCCCACGGCCCACCTCTCTTCAGTTTGTGCTATTGGTCAATCGCACTACCTTCCCACGTTCTTGTTTGCTACTTTGCTACTTACCTTGCCTTACACCACCCTACGTTACTCTGCCTTTTTCACGATGCAATGGTGCAAGACCTGCACATTGCACACTTTCCGATGGCCGGTGAACCCTGTGCGGCTGGGAAAGCAACCTCGCAATCTCTCACCGCGCTTCTCAGCTGACCGAGTGCTACGCTTGCATACTTCCCATGACTCCTGTCTGCTACCCTCATCCTCGTCAAAGCTTATAACCGCACGCGATGCATAATGACCCACAGCTTCCGTCACGCTCAACGCAACGCCAGATGGTTCTCCTGCCACTGCCGTCCTCACCGCCAAGGCTTGCTGTGGCCAGAAGGCTTGGCTGTAGCATCAGATTGGACGCTGCCAATCCCGTGTCGTTGGTCTAGACAGACCGACCACGTACCTACCTTACACCATGCAAAGGAACGTGCTAGACCATCCAAAAAGCAACCATGGTCTCCAAGACATGTATCATGCTCAGATTCCCTCTGGATGCCCCACAAACCCCTGCGCAGCCACTGGCTGGCTGGTCGAGAAACGCCACAAACATGTTTTCTTTCTGTCTAACCAGCATCGCATTGCTTGCTCTATAATGCATCCGAGGACATGCCGCTTAAGGACGAAGCTTAAACCTCTTTATCCTTGCACCAAGTCTTCGCCAGTCCAATGACCACACCAGAGACTTGAGTTTCGAATTGGAATTTCAGCAACAATAATGCAGCCCGTATCCCTTGCGAAAAGGCAAAGCCAGGCGCAATGGGGAGTCCTTTCGTGCCACTCACCTTTTTCCTGATGTGGCAACATTCCGGCATCCAGCTGGTGGAAATATCGACATCGGTCAGCGAGACATCGCATGATGGTGCAGGCCCAGGGCATGGGCATGCCGCATTTGCAGAAGAGTTGCACTCGCGATAAAGCAATAGTCTATTGAAAATGATGATCGCCATCTACTCCATACGCGAACAGGAACAGGCTCTGAAGCCGCCATGCCGGCCGTCCCGTGGCCTAGCTGTAACGGGCATCGATGAGCAATGAGAAGGCAGACATTGAGCCCGGCCGTACACCGACCTACAAGCTGCTGTCCAATACAACATGAAGGCACCGGATCGAATTATCCGCATGCCAGTAAGTTGCTTTCAAACCCAAGTGTGCATGAAGACTTAGCAAACCTCCACCAATGCAGTTCGTACAGACCATGTCAACCCTTACTTTTTTCTTTACCGTCCATCACCCCCTGTTGCTGCCCGCTGTCTCATCGTGTTCTCTCATTTGCACATTCCCTAAAATTCCTCCGCCGTCCTAATCTCGCTACTTGACCCTCGCCAGTAAGCCACGCAATCCGCTCAATTGGCAAACGTGCGTAGCGGGAAGAAACCGTCTGGCATTGGCTCCAGGTGCCAAACCCTGCTCGCTTTCTTGTTGAAGGCGCGGGACCACTCATCCTCCAACTCAGGGGGAATCGACCAACCGAACTCGTCATCCCGGAGTCTCATGCGCACTAGATGCCGACGCTGTTGTGATGACTGGCCGTTGATGAAACCTTCGCGACGATGCAACACCGCGAGGTTATTGATGAAGTGGATATCCCCGGACCTTGTGGGGATCTCCAGCTGAGTCGCTTGTGCAATCGCTTCGATGGCGTCCAAAGCCTCCACTTGTTGGGCTGTAAGCTGCGGCAGGTGTGGCGGCCGCGGGTGGCTTACACTTCCCATCAGTGCGGTACGCCCGAAGTTCATTACTAGTCGCCCTTCGTGGAAGAATACCACTGGCCGACATTGGAATCGTGGTCTGTAGTCACCAATCATGTCAGTTCAACCTGCTGTATCATTGTCAAGCCACCTCTCGCCAGTATCGGGTGCTCACATCGCGAATGGCCAATCAGCTCGGCTCAGTGTTCGTAGAAGGTCTGGCCGAATGGCGGCAAGAAAGTTATACACGGTGTATGCCGAGGCTATGATACACCGACCTCCGGAGACAGCGGTGTTCCTTGTCAGCCAGCTCACCACGTCACCAGCTTCCTCGTTGTGGAATGTCTGCGCTACTAGTCAGCAAGCCCTTCACAGCCTTGGGGTCTCCGTGGGCCCTCGCGATGTCATTCAACGTACTATGGAGGATGTAGAATGTCGATGGTGTTCAGATTTAAGCTTGGACGAGTCGTCTGCGACAATGTGGACTGATACGGTCAGAAATTCACGGACGATGACGCCTGTGCAACACCAAGGTACGTACCCAGCATATTGCCTTTCTTGTCCTGCCTCCCTTGCAAGTTAGAGACGTAAGACTGCACGCCCAGGTATATCATCGTCAAATCCTCGACTGAGTATTTCTGCGCATCGATGCCTCGGATCACGCCAAAGCCCTTGCCCTCATAGATGTCGCGGCGGACTTCCCTCAGTCTTGGGCCAAGAATAGGAAGCAGAAACGTATCTGGGGATACCATGTCCCCGTCTAGACCGAGCGCTATCTCATTCATTAGCCCGCACCGACCCATAGAGCGGAAGTGTAACCCGCAGCGATAGTTCAAAGGGACCACAAACTCTTGAAGTGCGCGAGCGCCTGCTCAATCTCGAGCACATCGCCTTCGCTCAGCATTTGCACATATTCGGTCGATTGGGCATATTGACCTCCGGCCCAGGCCAATGGGGAAGCGAGATGACTTGGGAACCCCACGGGAAGACTCGGAAGTTCTGTCGGAGCCGCGACTAAAGGACCGTCAATGGCTTCTATTGACGTGATGGTTGTGTCAACAACCGGACCCTGTCGACCGAATGTCATGTCGACGACGGGTCTTACGAAGAGCTAATGGAGACTGTGGTTTTCTCCCAATGTCATCCAGCACTGGGCCCTGGCGTTGTCAGAAAAGAATGACGAGGAAGGAGAAGAATGCAACAAGACAGGCGCTGGGCACTCCGACCTCTTTACAACGGGAAAGCCTTTGGCTGAATCACAAGATGACGGATTATAAACCGCGAAAACATTGTCGAGAAAAAAGTTTCACGAAGTGTCCACTGAGGGTAATTATAAGTGTGCGGAAACTTGCAGAGAGGTCGGTTTGAAGGACGCATGTTGAAATTCTCATGCTTCACAGAGCTGTCCAAAAGTTTCTTATTTCGCAATGTGCATGACCTCAAATCGGTAGCCTACATACAACCAGTCAAGTACCCTCTACCAGAGGAGTGAGTACACAGACGCAGCGACATGTCTCGATCCTCGAGCTCTAGGCGACGGCAGATAAACATGCATCTCTGACGCACCTTTTACTGACGGTAGCCGATCCTGGGCCACGCCATCTTTTCCCCTTTGGTAGCTAGGTGGAACGGGGAAAAGCGGAGAGAACTAATCAGGAGGCTGATACTGGCGGTTTGCTATTTGCTTTGTTTGACGGCCCCAGGGGGCTATTGACGGCAATGTGATGAACCCTCTAGGGTGACGGACATAAATTTGTTCAATCCCTGATGTTCGTAGCTGCCGGCCATGGACTAGGCGCACTTCTCACGAGACGGATCACAACTACTGCACTCTGTCGTACTGCATCACACTTTGAAAAGCCGTGTTTCGTACATGTTCATGAGTGGAGATCGGGAGAATGTGCCACAGACCTCTCTTGGGACCCTCCGCGCCCTCGCGCAAATCATTCCCAGGCGAAAAGCAAAGAAGAGGAAGGGGAGGGCGGAGGGAAGGGGAGCACCAGCCGCTTGGCGGCACCCTTGGCTTGTTTGCTATCCACTGTTCGTGCAGGTCCCGTTGCTTTCGCGGAAGATGACCAGATCTCGTTTGTCGGCACCCGCAGCAATGAGCATCCATGCCGGAGTAAACACGGCAAAGGAGCAGTGACACACACACACACACCCCTCCCTGGTCGGGGAAGGGGAAAAATCCTACTTCATCCTACTTCATCCAATCCTGCTCTCAAGACAGTCGCGATCGTTACGTCGAGTACGACCTCCCACATGGGTGAACTGGATGTGGAAGGGCGGGCAGCTGCGCGCGGGCCGTCGAGCTTTTCCCGCCCACCACCCGTCGGAAATGAAGTCGTACACATCAAATATTGGAAGAGGGTGCGGAAATTTGTTTCCCTACGGGGGATCGGCGGCCACGGTTGACGGTTTGTGCGACTTGCGAAAATCAACTAGAGCAGGACAGGAACGCTGCGGGACCGACGAGCAGCGAGCGAAACGAGGGCATCTGAAAAATGCATGTAACGTCCGTGAGACATGCAACCCTGTATAATGCATGCAGATGCGCCGTAGCCACCGCCACTAGCCCGCTCATCAAGATCTCAGCAAGAGTTGAATTATTACCATTGCATTTCTCCACTGGTACCACCTTGCCGGCCCTGAAGCGGCCACCATGTCCACCACCACCACCACCACCACCGCCCAGCCGCTTTGTGGTTTTGCTTTTTTTTTCTCTTTCCTTCTCCCTTAGTGACCCCCGTTTGTTGCTTCTGCAGCAAAGCCTATAGTCTAGATCTATCCATCCACTAACTTGATTGCATGGGTACAAAATTTGCGCTGCCACCGGAATGCGGCCCAATCATGCCATGGATCGTGGTTGCCAACCCTCCTCGAACAGTTGGCTCACGAAAAAGTAATCATTCTCATAGGCGCTGCGGCGCTGGAGCTCCTCCCACTCCTGCTCTGCGTTGCGCAATCCACTCATCAGTATTGCCTGGCGACCTGGGCTTCGGGAGTTGGCCGACTTACTGTGCTGCTTCGCATACTCCCTAGTTGCGTGAACGAATTGGATTTTCTCATCGTCAAGATCCGCGAGCGTCCGCAGGTCTTTGTCTCTGCATTCATCAGAAAAAGGATAGAGCCCTTTGTTACAGTAATGGAAATGCGCGAGTAGAATGTTCGCCCCTGAGCATGTCAGTCCCTGCTTGCTACCGGTCTTTTGACGCCTTGGAAACAAAACACTCACCCAAGTAATATTCCTCAACCTCGTCCTTGCGAGCGAAACGACGCTATAAGGCATTCCAAAGTCAGCAACTGGCATTCTCAAATGGGTCGACCCGCCGCGCATTGGATGCTGGGGTTTGCGGGTTGTGGCTTACCTTTATGCCATGCTTGCGAGCATACCTGGCGTCGTGGGCCATGATCATAGCTGCGTTATGCAGGAGCATGAAGGTGATTAGATACGTCAGGAGCCAAGTATCCTGCTTGTTCTTAAGGGTGATCTTCTGCAGTTTATCCAGTAGTTCTCGGCGCAGTTTGGTTTGTACATGGTGAATCAGGATGAGGTCAGTCTGGGCTCCCAACACCGGTGGCACTGGGATCCTGCCGTGATTCGGGCTGGTCTCATCGAGTATGTCCCTCGGCATGCCGAGCGTCTCGTCTCCGACAATGAAGATCGAAGTCGTTGATAGACGTATAGACATCCATAGTCTGAAGGTCCAGTTGAGTAGTTCCAGAGCTTCCATCGAGGTCGAACGATCCCGGCAAAGACGCCAGGCTTGAAGGTAGGTCCTGTAGAGTAGCCCTTCCTTGGGTCCCAGGATCCTGGGAAATGTATCAACCATGGAGTCGCGGATGTACTTCGTGTACGCCTTCCGTCCTTCCTCCAAATCCACCAAGGCAAACGGCGGGATTGACACCGACCTCTTTGAGCCGTTATAGTCCCATGTCCGTTCAAGCTTGTCGCCATCTTGCGGCACAAATCGACGAACCCGAAGCTCGATCGTTTGCTTGGAGTAGCCTTCGGAAAGACGTATCACCTTAATTTCGGAAGAGGCCCATCTCTGGATTGGGTCTGAGATGTTGTTATTCCACCGACGGGTCCACTCATAGCCTGGCACAGGACCGGGCTTATACATCCGAATATCTGTGATCTTGTATCTCAAGCAGGGGAAACGCCCAGCTTTGCTTTTGGAGACTCTCTTGCAGGTAAGACAATCAGCCCCGGGGTCTTCCGAATTGCCCTCGCACTGGTGCAGCGAAATTAGCGGCCATGTTTTAATTGGTTGTCCTTGTCCTACATAGACCTAGGAATTGAAGCACTTACACGTATACGCTGCATCCTGCATCGTATGCACGAGCCCATTTTCCTAGTTTGTGCCGTTTGCTCCCGAGCGGCTAGGTCTTTGAATGGACCTCTCTTGCCGCCCCTCGAATTAGGGAGCAAGACATCAAAGCTGGGTTGCTGGTGATGGTGGTGCTCCGGCAGTGAGGCACCATTCCATCCCTCCCGGGTGCTTGGATCGATTGGTTCATATCCCGCAATTATCATTTGACCCATTGAGAAACCATAAGACACACTGCCATTGGGGCTATGCAGCGGTGAGGGAGTCGAAATGCCGATGATGTTCGGATCTTGTATGATGGACTGATCGTTCACAACAGATATTGGCGAAAGACTCTCTTGCGCCGAAAAGTGAGGCTCTGATTTGATCAATCCGGTGGGGTGGCTCTCGTGGGTTGTCGAGATTCGCGGACGAATACTCGTTCCGGGACCGTCGGCTATGGTCGTAGTTGCGCTAGTAGGGAACTCCGGCGTTGTGAATTTAGGTTGGGATACTGGCTCGTCGTAACCGTGTCGTCCGGTTTCCAATGCTATGGATGCCCTGGCACTCGTGGATGGCTGCATGAGAGGCGGCTTCTCGACCATGTACGGCGTCTTCTCGACCATGTACGGCGCTTTCGAGTCATACATGCCATTAGGTGGTGAGTTCGGAACATGATGGTGGCCTTTGAGCACAATGGATCAGCCCGTTGCTCTATACACGCTGCAGCAGTTGCCAGAATGAGGAAATGCGCATGACATGAGCCAAGTCAAGAGGTGATGTTGAGGATAGGGTAATGAGGGATGAGAGAAGAAATCATCGTACTACCTGTCCGTCTCCCATCAAATCCGCAACATGGACAGAGCCACTGGCCCAGGCTCGCAACGCCTCGGGCGATTGATGAACCGTAGTTCTGGGACGGAGACATGGTATAATCTACGCAACGACTCGGCGGCGAGTTGTGAACGAGGCCATGATCCTCGTATGAGTATGAGATGGAGGTGTTCAGTAGACCACCTCGACTTGAGGAGAGGTTGCTATGAGACATGGAGTAGCTTGAGTCAACTTTCCTCCGCTTCCGCGAACGCGATTCTTCCGGGGGAGTGGTGTGAAAATGCTGGAAGCCAGAGGCGGTTCCATGGGACGGGCTCACTAGTTGTGTCGCGTGGTGCAGACCGAACACGGACGACGGCGTGTAGCCGTAGTTGCCGTAGGCGACGTCGAGTGACGAGAATGAAGGCACCGACGCTAGAGGCCCAAAGCGGGCCTCGTGCTTCCCGAGAGGGTGATGGAGCTCCTGTATGCCAGTCAATGCCTGTACATGCGTGTTGGAAGCGGCTTGGGTTCGATGGGAAACATGGATCCCGTCAAAGGGGAGAGACTCGGTGAAGCAAAGCGGGTTGGATGTGGGGACGGTGCGGAACAAGCCAGGAGTACACGAAAGATATGGACGGACGACTGGAGCGTACCAGTTGAGGAGGCAAAAATATGGGGAGGATGATCGGTGATATATCTTATGCGGGCTGCCGCCAACCGGGAGAAGGATTTACTTACCATGATGGCTGCAGTGAGACAGATCGTGTTGGACAAGGCTTCGAGGTAGGTAGGCAGGTCAGGTAGGAGGTGGTAGAAGAGGGCCCCAGGTACCAGCACGTGGGCGACGAGGTACCGAATGTTCCAGAGAAACCAACAGTACCAGGGAGGTACAGCGAGGCTGGCCCGGGCCAACAACAGACCTTGCGAGGTTCGCACAGCCCTCAAGGGTACAAGCTAGTTGCTTGGGGTGCCGCCAGAATCATGACCAGGCCCAAGGTACCATGCACGGCGCGTGAGTGGAGCGTGGTGTGTGCGAGTTGAGAGTGAGAGCGAGTAGCAGCAAATGCCAGCGGCAGCGGCTGCGGCAGGGCAGGGCAAAGCAGGACAGGACAGGACAGTACAGGTCAGGTCAGGGCACAGCACAGCGCGCGTCCGGGCGAGAGAAGAGTGTGTAAGGTAGTGTATGCGAGAGTGTGCGGAGGAGGGGAGTGAGGGAGAGGCGGCGCTGAGGCAGTACAGCAAGATTGTACGTTATGCGTCCGCATAAGGTACGCCGCGAGAACCGGCAGGGTGAATTTGCACGAGGCAGAGACAAGTCAAGTGGCCCTGCTGCTCCGGCCACCGTTGGATCGCTCCCTGGCCGTTCCTGAGTCGTAATAGTCTGCCATCCATGTGCTCCTGGATGCACGCAATGCACTGGCTGATTCCAGCAGCTCTCGCAGCTTCCAGTCGGGGCGACCAAATGCGGAGCCCCAAGCTTTGGTGATTTCCCGCTCAGAAATGAACTTCGGGGTTGGGGTAATGGGCCAGGCCAGGGTCGTTTTCTGTCGGCGCTGCCAATGCGCACAGGCTCCTCGGCTTTCGGTGGTATTTTGTGGCGGACGTACAGAGGGAAGATTTTCTAGGACAGGCGAAGATGATCAAGGGCTCGCTTCAGACTGGCGAGAGAAGATGAGAAGCACTCGGTGAGGGATGACATTGACATGGCTCCGTGCTGAATTGTATTTCACCGGTCTGAGGGGTACCCAAGGGGGGGGGTGGGTGGGTGGCTGCGCCATTGGGTTACCAGACGGCCTGAGTCTGAGCATGGTCTTCCCCGTCTTTCCGTTCAGCCGGGGGGGGGGGGAACGAGGCAGGGGTGTCAGGCCACAGTCCTTTCATTCGTCCCGCAAGATCCGACATCAGCCTCAGCATACAAGTCACTGTCATCGTCATCGTCATGGCTTCACCGTGCTACCGGCTCCCGGCGTGTGACTGCGTGCGTGCTTTTGCCAAAGAACAGGGCGAGCGTATCCGATAAGTCAGCTGACCCCTCCAGACGTCGTGGCCGCTTAATATGCGATGTGCAGGTAGACTGCAGTCGTAATTTGCTAGTCGTTGGCACATGGCCTGACACTCGGCATTCAGCTGCCCGCAACTCGGCCGCACCCACCATCGTTGGCTGCCATGACAGCTTCTGGAATCAGGAGAAACTGCTAGTCAAGCCTTGGCATCCAAAGCCTCGGTAGTTTTATCCAGAGGCAACATGGTGGCCAGCTAGGAGACGAAAGCAACTCCGTTATGTATGCTGGTCCGATGGGTGCGCATCGGCAAGCATGTTGAGGGAGCGTTTAAACGCAGCGAAACGAACCCGAGGTTGCTTTAGGCCCACATCTTTTTGGGGTGCAACGTGGGCAACGCCACGCCAAGCCCAAAAGGGATAAGTGCATTGTGAGGGAACGGGCCGTGACCCACGGAAGGAGGAGCCAATTCGCGTCTCTTAAAAGAGCGTGCGGAAGGCACACTAACGTACCGAGCTCCACGGAGCTGAGTCATTAAGCATTACCTTAGTACAACAAAGCTACTTGGATTATCAATAGTGTGCTTCCTAAGGTGTAATGTCATAACACTCGTAATAGTATACCAGACCAGATGAATAGCTGAACTGTTCATGTACTTGGATAAATGGAGGTAGTCAGCCATGTTCAGAGTCACAGTAACAACACCCGGCTCTTACTAAGGTCAGTAGAAATCCGCATCGTCAAAAACCTCAAATACCCCGATCCCATCATTCTCATACCTAATAGTAAAGTCAACAAGGAAGCCCTGGTATCCTTTAGATTTTGGCAGTTTTTATTGGCCGAGATCTTTGGTCGGTACGTGAGTGCGCCTCCAATACACTGTCAGAGATTGGAGAAGCTTTTTGACAGGGTGTCAAGGCCAGACCAGCGGCGACCGAGCAGGACCAGGCAGGATGTCGCGGGCCTCGACATAAGTTCGGCCACGGTTGCATTGCATTGCATCGCCCACAGCCTGGGCGCGAGCAGCACAGGACAACCCAGTACGAGATCAGTTTCGCCGCCAACCAGGATGGCATCTTCCGTGTGCTCGATGCGCATTTTGCGGCATGGTGCCTCGAAAAAGCAATGGGTTGCCCCTGATGGCTGCCCCCATCTCACCGGCCCAGAAGCGACGGAGCAGCTGCCGTGATGACGCGCCCGTAAGGAGCAAAGGAGGTGTTCCTTGGCAGGGTGTAAGAGACCGGAGTGGGGACCGGTGAGGCTTCAGGGACCAATGCTGGCATCGCAACGCGACGAGCACCGGCAGTGGGGACGAGAAACTCCCACAGACCAGGGGATCACCCTCTAGTGCAGCGGCTCGGTGACCGGTGTGGGTCCGCGTTCTGGCGTAGGAGGAAACAACCCGTGGGCCGTGTCGGACAGGAAAAGTCGTCCTGGTGAAGCCAGGTTGAACAAAGCAAAGTACGGGATACCTGGAGGAGAAGTTCTCATGCAAGCAGCCATACCTGTAGGTACCTGAATTCCTGCTGGGATTATCCAGGCCCTTGAGTGCCATATCCGTCCAAGCGGTTACATTTTTATGTTTCCTTCTTGTTCTTTGCTTTTTTCATTTCCTTTCTTTTTCAGGTTTCCTTTTCTTGGGCCGATGGAGCCAAGTGCGCTTTGGTTCCGCGGGGACTAATGGCTGATCTGACCCGTTCTTGGAGAATTTGACATGCATGAAGGTAATGCGTCCCTTTTCTTTTGTTATCTGCAGACTGGAAGTCAGTCGGGCACAGGCAGTTCCCCCTGATGGTGAGGTAAGATGGAAGTGGTCTCGGCCGGGGGTGACCCCCCACAAACGGCATGTAGGGATCCCACTCGCAAAGGGCCATGGTCGAATAGATTTACACTCTCCGCCTTAGGTAAGACGAAGCAAGTAAGGTACTCTGATCTACGTTTGCGGAGGAAGGAGAGAACAAAGGATTTTAGGTTACCTTATCGGGCACCCTCCCCTCTCCAGCCAATGTCGTTGCGTCCCGCCGTGCAAAAGAAAGCATCGTCTGGATGCAACTCACCTACTGTACATTGGCATGCCCCACCCAGGCACGGTAGGTGTAGGCATGTATTTTCTTCTCATGGCGAGGTCTCTTCCATCAATGTGGTCCAGGGGGTAGCGTTCTGTACCCAAGATAGGAAAGTAAAATCAGGCCTACGGTGAACAAACAAACAAAATAAAACAAAAATTCAACCAAAACACAAATGTAAGACTCTTCATAAATGATGTGATCTTATGCTTTCAACTTCTCAAACTGATAATATTCTATTGAAAATCAATGATAAATTACCCATAAAATACTAGTAATATGTTCTCACTCTGTGAGTTTTTCATCGGTGTTTGTTTGTTGCTAGGAATACCAAGATTAAAATTATCCGGTCTTGCTCACAAGGTGCTCATTCCACTCCACTACACGCAACATGCTAGTGTCCAATACCTACCTTAGGTACCTATCTTATCTGCATCGCCTTTTACTCACTTGCTTGGAAAGGAGTATGGTAAGTTTGGTGAGTATGGTCAGCAGCCGTGTTACGCGCTCACCACCTCGCTCGTCTTTGACCAGGTGCCTAATTAGCACAGGGAGAGTACCTACTTGGAGCAAAAGCACGTTTTCTACACCTCGTGTGCCCATATCCTGTCAGACGCACATCCTTAGTTTAAGGGATCTATCTGATCTGCGGTTCGCATTTGCGCCCCCTAGCCAGGATGCCTTGCTCTTTTTACCCGACCTCATCGCATTTTGGTGGCTAATAAGACGCTCAGCCTTGGCTGGTGTCTCTACCTCCGCAATGCCTCTCATTTAGGTTCTCAAAGAGTAAAACGGCAGCCAGTCAATTACAGGCTCTTGATACTCGGTGCACACTCAGATTCGGATTCACAAGACCAGTGTTAGCGCATTTAGCCTCTAGTACCGAGGTCTTTTTCAGTTATACACTAATCCTTCAACTGTCCTTAGTACACACAAGTCCGAATACCTGTGTCTACTTAAAGGTACTGTTCACAACTTAGGCACAATCCTTCAACATAAGGGGCCTTACCTTATGTTCAATTGAGTTGGCCAATGCTATTGGAGTGGCTCAGCAAGTGTAGGTGGATGTGACGACAGATCCCGCAGCTAATCTCGGGGTTCTCCTGCAAGCTAATTTATATTCCATCTTTGGGGCACTCGTTGCCTTTCCTTCTATCCTGCCTCTGAAGTTAAGATGCCTACCTACCGATCTCAGGTAAGGTAAGGTAGGTAGGGGCTTCATGCAGGTACGTAATTCAAGTACCTTAGCTACAGTAAGGCAGGCAGGACGAGATACTCTGACAAGACTTTGGAGTACTTCAGTGCATTTTGAGGGGGAGGACTTGCTCCGATTAGGTGCAGTACCTTGGGTGTACTTTCCTGGCTGTTGCACGTTGGAGCTACAAAACGGGAGCGACGTACTCTGCCTCATTTTCCCATATCGTAGAGAACCTCGACGATAGCACGAGTTTCTATCACATTTCCCTCCATGCCTCGCCGCGTCAGTCTTGACCATGAACGTGCCTACGCGCGTCCGGCAGTTGCATGTGCATTCTTAGCCACGCAGTGCCAAAAGTTCACAAGGGTTAGGTGCCTTTATCAAGCATCCGATTTGCCCAATCAGAGGGATCAACGAAACCTTGAGATCCTCGAGTTACTTCCGAGCCCACCAGTTTGCACCGTCTAAACAGTTTCTCGGACTCGGTCAAGATTAGTTGTTCGTGGTATCCAGCCCCGGCTTCGATCCGGCAAGCCGGGACGCCTCCGTATGGCCGCCACAGCAGAGCCGGATGCCTTCACCAGAATCCGTCACACGATGCCTTTGGCAGCCTGGTCAGCAGACATGCCAGATAGCCGAGTCGGCAGCGTTTTGATGTCAAGTATAGAGTGGCACATTCCTTCGTCCCAGTACAAGCTGAGGTACGAACAGACGAGGAGCGGTACATCCAGCCGCAACTCTTGGTGTTTACAACAAATGTGCTAGATTGACAAGTAAGACGCTCCCTGTTACTCGGTGAGGCACGACCCCTAGTATATCGCTTATTGGTTACCACTCTTGGCCTAATGTACGGCACATTCGACGACTTTTGGCCGAGTATGACCCGTCCAGTGTCCGATGCGGATAGCTCTGAAACCTCTTGCATCCGGTGTGGCGCTGACGCAAGTCTCCGGGCGTTGCCGTTCTTGACATATTGTTTTCAAAGTCCTTCTTATATCGAATGTCGATACCGCCTTCAAGAATTCCGTACGAGATCGAATTCTCAAAGAAGTTATGAGATCTGCTTCGCCTTCACTCACCCGGTCTTACATCCGGAACCCTTTTCAGCCTGATTTTCCCAATACTTGTCATCTCTCGTTTTTACGTGGACCGACTCAACGTGGCAACCTCTTATTGCACGCATACTGAGTAGAGGGTCAAATGACATTGCGGCTCCCTTTCGTGTGTGGTGACAACAAACTGAGCTGGCCATATGGAGCCTCTCAGCGTAAGTCAAACTTGAAATGCATGGCAGGAAACTTGAAACGTTGCTCAATTATCTATGCAGGCTACCCTTTCGCCCAGGTGCCACGAATCATTCTACCCTTGGCTGATTATAAGCTTTACAGTCCGAGCATCGCCCCATACACCGTTGCTTTAGCTACCATCGCCGCTTTCTAGTTACCTCGTCTTATTCTTACCGAGCTGCCCGGGATCCTACGGGCTAACATGTCTTCTACCTCTGTGGAGGCTCCACAGGTAGTTATGCGGGCATTTTCCGAGCTAATTGAGCAGCATATTCGCATTCCAATTGGCCTCTATGTTCTATCAAGATGGCTGGGCATACGATTCAGCTCACCGGGAACCTGCAGTTTCGGAAACTAATGACTATTAGAGCTGAGCTGCTTTCCAACCCTATCCCTGCGCCAATCTACAATCGTTTGACCTCTTGCAATCGGGATGTTTCCGTCCACGAGTCATTCGATGCAAGGGCCGTGCCTCTCCCTCAAGAGGTATATGAGGCGAGAAGGCGAGAGGGCGAGAGGGCAACAGAACAAAAAGTTGGCGAAGACACAGGCCAGCAACTGCCGCCTGCGAGTAAGCCGGGAAAACCGGGTCTTTCATATCAGCCTCATCCGTGGCCTGACCATGCTGGATCAATGTGATCGGTCACGTTGACGGCCAACCCGAACCAAGCAATTGGATGCAGCGTAAATCATGTGATCAAGACAGCTACCCCGGGTCGATTTCTTTCCAAGCACTGTGTCTTTAACGCAAGGCAACCCAACTTGCCTGTCTCATTGCGCGCATTGCACCGCAGATGCGTCGATATCTGCAACCGTGGCTGGGCTACTTGTCTCGCTAGGTTCGTCCTCCCGATTGACCACACACTCGCGGTTAGACGGCCGTGCACCTGGATTTCAAGCAAATCGGTTGCACAAGAGAGACTTGTCGCTCGCTAACCGCACGGCCAGGTCCCCCGCTCGTCTCGATTGTTTGTGTGTCAACCGCCGTCTGACAAATCTGATCTGCCCGTTTCAAACCCCCTTTGGTTCCGCATCTCCAAAATGGAGCTCAGTCAGCAGTCCATACACGATGTCATTCATCCCACAGCCGCATTTGTGGGTGCGATTTATGCGCCCTCGGAGCCGTCACCCAGCAACATCGAGGCTCTTTCCTGGCAGGATTCCCCGCTGAATCCCAAGAATCGCATCGACAGCCTCGACGTGCCCAGCAACCCGCTCTGGAAGATAGATGGCTGCACCGCCTTCGGAAGCCAATTCTACGCCGTCCCTCTTTTCTTACCATCTGTCCCCCCCATGCGAATAGATTTCTTCATTCCCGAGCCTGCCAAATTGTCCGCGGAACTCCGCGACTTGTTAGACGTGGATGTCACCTTCCATACCCGGGACGCTAGTCGAATCGCGCATCTTGGTATCACCAGGCACATCCTGCGCATCCTTCAATACTGGACCTTGCATGATGATGCGGCCAGGACCATTTACCAAGATGTGCCTTTCGGCTCCAGGATCGTCTTACACAACTTGCCCATCAGAGTAGACCAGGCTCAAATAACTATCGCTCGGGCGCATTACCTAGAGCGCCAGCTACTGTCCGTCGCCACACTGGGCAAGTTCTGGGGTGATGAGATTGCTTTGCCTCCCACAATTGAACTTGGCAAAGTCCAATATGTATCGCAGATCCACGATAGTGTCTGCTTAATCAGGATTGATGGCAAGACCTGGATCTTCAAGGGTTTGACGAGCTGCACCAAGTATCTCTATCATGAGCTTCGCCAATTGCTCTGCATCCCAGCTCATGCGGGTATTGTTGCCCGGCCTGCCCATCTCATCACCAAGAACTGCAGTTTCGGCGGCAAGGTGGCGGTGGTTGGTTTCACCCTAGAATATCATACGCGGGGTAGTCTCCGTGATCTCCTTCCTTATTATCGACTCCACGAGTTGACGTCCTTGAAGGACGAGACGAGGTGGTCGTTGCAGTTGGCAACTGCTCTGCTCCATCTTCGGGAGTCAAGCGGCATATTCTATCCTGATCTGAGACTGGACAACATTGTGCTCTCAGATTCGCACGACGTTGTCATGGTGGACTTTGAGCAGCGAGGTGTG
The DNA here is from genome assembly GCA_020881915.1 of Paramyrothecium sp. XJ0827. Lineage (NCBI taxonomy): Eukaryota > Fungi > Ascomycota > Sordariomycetes > Hypocreales > Stachybotryaceae > Paramyrothecium > Paramyrothecium sp. XJ0827. The sequence continues at coordinate 4,120,419 of JAJFPB010000001.1, read as the reverse complement.
TGGTGCGAGTTCGCTGCTCCCGAGGTCAATGCGATCGAGTACATTCGGCTTCTCGCCGTGGATGACGAGATAGCGCCTGCGATCAAGGAAAAGTATAACGGGCTGCTGACTGGTTTGCTGCCGGATTGGGCATCCATGGCAGATGGTGAAGACTACGAGTGGCCGTCCCGAGGGTATAACGTGCCCTGGGCGTGCCTAAGCCCTGCCGAGCAGGAGGCTTGCGAGGTCTATATGCTGGGCCGTGTGCTTTGGTGCATCTTCGAAGCAAACAGTGCCCCTCAAAGGGCGGCGGTCTGGCTCTCCTACCGATGGGAGCCGCGCGATGAGTTTCCTCTGTACAATCGCACGCCCGAGCCCATGAGGGACCTTATAGATCGCTGCACGAGGGGCCGCCAGCCCGGCTTGAGCAGGTTGATTGTCAGAGAGAGGAACCAGCTTGTGTTGCGCCAGCTGGAGAAGACTGGCAAGTCGACCCCCCACCAGGTCCAGGAAACAGCACGGGCGTGGTGGGCGGACGAGATCCAGGCGTCGGAGTCTTTCCTCGCCGCCCGAGCAGAAGGACTTCGCAACGGCACGTGGAACGGGAACTACTACAACCGGCCCAGCCTCAGAGAGGTTCGCGATGCCATCGAGGCTTTCCAGCAGAGTGCAGGCCTGGCCTAATGAGTAAGTTTATGGCGGAGAGATAGGCCAGAGGGGTGGAAAGACATGATCATACTTTTCAACTCTTGCCTGCAGAGGTTAATTGTCTGTTGTCACGAAATGATGTATCACGACCGAAGTTATGAGAGCCCAATACGACATATGAGATTGCATTTCTGAATCATCTAGCTATACCCTTTAGTAGATCAACCACAATTAGGGGCAGAGTAGAAAGTAAGGTATCTAAAATCTTGTTACATCTTTGCGGCGATCCTTGCGGTTCGCCTTGTGCAGAGGGGTGCGTCCAGAGCCAGCCAGCCAGTGGGGCGGTCGCAAAACGTTCATCTATAAATCCCGTCACTTCATGCGCTTCGTCCTGCGTTCCGCGTCCGGGCGCTGCCCCTGACGCTTGAGCCCAGATCCAGTGTTGGAGGTCCGTAGCCTGCCGACCAAGTTGCGAAACTTCTCCACGTACGTGGCGGGCGCGCCGTGCACTCCCATCTGATCAAGCACCGCCTCCAAGTCGTGGAGGAACTGGCTTGCCGCCTCAGGGAGGAGGTTGAGCTCGGCGATGACAAAGTCCAAGTCACAGCCGCCCACGAGCCTCACATAGAGGTTGCCGTCCCGGAGCGTGGGAGCGGGGTGGGCGTCGCGATTCCGCGACACGACCGCGGACAGGATGCGCACAAGCGCGCGGGCGGCGGAGATGGCCTCGTGCGGCTGCAGCGGCTTGTCGCGCGTGAAGATGGCAGAGCGGATGCGGCGGACCGAGCCGAGTATGTGTCTGGCTGCCCAGGGGACGTCGCGCGGGCTTTCGGCAAATGGCCCCTCGGACGAGGCAGCTGCAAGTGAGGCATAGTTTGAAGAGTAGGCATCCAGGTCGCGGAGGACATGCTCAACGCGCTGCAATGTCTTCCGGAAGGGGTCGTGGATGGGGTCTGTTTTCGGGCACTGCGACATGAAGTAGTGGAAGAAGTGGTGGTTGTCGAGCAACATGCGGAAGACGGTGCGCTCAAGATCATGCCGTTTGAGCACCTTCTTCCCCATGTTGACATTGGTAAAGATTTCTGGACGAAACTCATCGGGAGGAGCAACATGGACTGCCGAAAGAAGTTCGCGCGACTCGAGAACCCGTTGAGGGTCAACCTCATCGTCATGGTCTGCGTCAGGGTCGACCAGCTGGCAATGAAGCCCGCCAGCTAGGATGTCCAAATGGTAGTCGGCAATGTTGCGAAACGGATCACCCATTTCTTGCGCGCAACCTTTCTTCGTCATGGTCAAAGGCTTGTCACTGTCATGGTCATAGAGCGTCTGGCTCAGAATCTGGTCCGACAACCAGATTATGTGCTCGCAAAGGCCATCCTCTCCGCAGGAGCAGCGCAAGTCAGAGACACCTTCCTTGGAGGTGCGGATACGGATGGAACGGGTAACCAGCTCCGTCATCTGGAAGGCATACGTGTTGTCGATGAGCCGGCACCGCTGCAATGCAACCTTGGGAGGGTCCGCGAAGGCGTCTCGCACCACCGTCTTGGCCTCCTCGGAGAGGTGGTCGAGGCGGTAGGTGAGCTTTGTCGGAGACCGGACGACGTCATTTTCCTCATCCTCGAAAGCAGAGTCATCGAAGTCGCTGTCAAAGTCCGAGCTAGAGTCGTCCGCATAATGGCTGGACACGGTAGGGGAAGCCTCGCGGGCTTGGGACTTGGAAGGTGGAGACATGCTCTCAAGAGTTAGTCTACTCAAAGAATAGGTCGGGACGGACATGACACAGAATAAGTAGGGAACAGGAACAGAAGGGATGGATGGGAGGCGGGTGCATGTGGCAGCAGGTAAGAGCATTGTCCTGCAGGACAGGATGTTCATTCTTATAGCCAATGTGCTTCAGGAGTAAGGAACTCGGGCTGAAGAGGCGTGCGTAGAGGGAAAGGGCTGTTGGTTTGCAACAGACGAAGAGAGCAAGAGCGAAGGAGAGGGTCATGAAAATTAGCCGCAGGAGACGTTCTGGGATGGAAGCATACCGCCACGTTGGTCGGCACTTGCATAACCCTTTGCATGTTCCTATCCACCGGTTGGACTTGTGAGGTTGTCCACTTGGACGTGAGGCAGAGGCATGCTCTGGTCGGTGGCTGTGTGAACCCGGCCAGTTAACAGAGATGCCTGATACCGGAGCTCTGGGACAGACGCATGCTGGTGTCATGGAGCCGGGATGCTGCCGATGCTACCGTCCCCTCCGAAAGGAGGCGCTGGTACGGCCCCAGATGACTCCCATCCCTCCTTAGCACCCACCCGAGAGCGACATGTTTTGTCCTGTTGCCTTGCCCATGACGGTCCATCCGACCATCCAACGGCAGCACCGGACGCCTCCACCGGATCGAAGTCTCACGGCGAAGCATGGGAGGCGATGGAGCGCTCTTGGTGAGGGAAAACACCTTGGATTCCAGGGTGGTGGTTTTAGGGTTTGATACTTTGGCCCCCATGGCGGCGTATGCAGAGCTGGGGGAGAGGCGATCAGGACGCAGAGTAGCATGCTGGGCCGAAAATGGAAATAGAGGTCGCGGCCAGGCCGAAGGGCCATTGATCTCATCATGATGCGCCAGAAATAGGACGCAGTGCCGTCCCGGCGTGCAAAGTGCCCTCGTGCTCCATCGCAGGGCCTCGCGACGGGGTGGTGAGCAAGCAGGAAACAAAAGAGGTGAGTTGGTTCCTGTCCCTCTCTGCCCAGGGTTGTAAGTCGATGCAGTCGAGTCGGCAGCGCGGCCTGCAGTTGTCGGCCCCACGCAGCGTTAGCCGCGAATGGTGTGAAGGGCGAGAGAGGCTGAGCCACAAATCTTGCCCTTTCCAGAAGGCTGCAGCCACATGGAAGGCTGTGCCTCGCTGGGAAAGTGACTTGAGCCAGAGGCAGAGGCCTGCGCGGAAAGCAAGGTACCCGAGGCGTTCAGGGTACCGTCGAGGCTGGCCGGCTCCTGTGGTCACCACATGGCCGCCGTTTTGGCCGGCCCACCCTCGCCCAGTACCCAGTCAAGACGCCGTCTGGCCGTATCTGCGACCCGTGGCCGGCCAGTTCGGACGGCCTGCTCCTCTATTCCACCGCCCGACGTCTGCCCACTGCTCTGTCCCTTCAGAGTATGGCTGACCCTGACCACCCCCTTGGCCCGCCGGTACTGTGAGCTAACACATTGTTTCGTCCACCCCATGTGGCCGGCCCGTTCTCACGGCCAGGCTTTCTTCTCCAAGTGTTGTTTCAACTCTCGTTTCTGCTTGGCTCCCTCCAGGCTTCAGCTCTTCAGGCCCAGAATGAACGGGACATGATGCCATCGCTCCAATTTGCCTTGGTCGGTGACCTATTGCTGGCTTCTGGGTCCTGGGCACCCTCCCCTTTCTTGTCCCCGGGAGCACGTCTTCGGCGTCGCAGTCGGAGAGTAGTCATGGCTTCCAAGCGAACGGGCCAACAGTTCCCCTATTGCCTACGGCATCGACGCCCTATCACGGGACATCGATTGCCATGTCTACTCTACAAAAGTGCTTGGCCTTGCATTTCCAAGCATTTGGGGCCCGGGCTCTGACGCCAATAGGCAGTCGAGTTTCCTTTCTACTGTTCTATTATGCACCTAGCTGGAATCGTCTCTGCCAGCCCTGTGACCTTGGCGAGCCGTCAAAGCACCCTTGAGGCATAACTAACACTGACGGCCTCCAATGGGTGATTGAATGACTCAATGGGCAGGCAGTGGTGGACTTGAAGGCAGTAGTTTACCATCATCCATCACAATCTGCTCGTGTTGGGTGACACTGGGGCGAGCCTCTGAACGTAGTGGATGGGGTCACACGCAAAAAATGTATGTCACAGCGACACGTAGACGAAGCATTTCTCATGGAGGGTCAGATCCCCTGGTGCACACAGACATTCTCGACTCTCTTGAGCGTCCTGAAAACTACTAAGACATGATGCAGCAATGCATAGGATGAAATATCTCGTGGCAACGTCTTGAAAATGAAACCATCCCCATTCCACAGGTGATTTTGAGGTGAAATGGCCAGGGAAATAAAATTGGCCAGGTTGGGGGAGAATGAATACAACAACGAGCAACTCGTCGTGACTTTGTCGTGTCGTCACTTGTGCTGAAGAAACCTAGAAGCAGGACATCTCGCACATCTTGCGGGGCGAAGATAACTTCCACTTTGAAGTGCAGATGACCAGAGGCTGGTCACCAAGCAAACCAACCAACTTTGGGCGAAAAAGATGAGGCCACATGAGCATGCTCGGCTGATGATTTGGTGCGGTAAATCATGCACATGGTTGGAGGGTAGGCCGCAGCCCGTCGGCGAAACGGACGGCTCGATCGCGTGAGCCTCCGTTCGAAGCGGCGCTAGACGTGGGCGGCGAGGCTTTTCGTAGGATTGTCTTCTGATCCGGCGACGTGGTGCGGGGAGAAGACCAAGACCGGCCTGCGGACAAGGGAGTGCGCAGGCTATCAACAGGCCGGTCGGATTGTCAATCGATACCATGCTGTCTCTTGAGCTGAGCTAAAGATTCGCGGCGAGCGTCGAGGTCCTCTTTTGACTTGGCCATCTTGTCGGGTTGATGATATAGAACTACGGGCAACAGAGCGTGAGTAAAAGGGAGGGGGGGTTGCATGTGGGTGGCCAAGGCAGGGCGTAGACATGAGCAAGTGATTGCACGTACCGACTAGGTAGCGGTTCTGAAAGTTGAAGCCGTTGAGCTTGTCGCAGGCCTGCTTTGCATCCATTACGTCTTCATAGACAACGAAGGCCGTGCCCTTGGTGTTATTCGCAATGCCCTGTCGGACCTGGCTGCAATGGATGTCAGTCAGTGTGTATCGAATGACGGTCGTTGATAGAAGCATACCGAATTGGGCCGAACTTCCCAAAGAGGTCGAAGAGCTCTTCTGGAGAGACGTTATAGCTGGAGACGATGGCGGGTTAGTTATCGCGACTGGGTCGGCGAGATGACACGAATCGATGGGGGGCAAAAGTACCTCAAGTTCTTCACGAACAGAGCTCTGCGAGAATCGTTAGCACAGCACGATGGGAACAGATGGTCAGCGCGGCGGCCGTTGAGAGCCGGGGTGCCGGAGAAACACTTTGCGATGCCCGAGGACCGCGACAGGATTTTTCTGGGCGAGGGTTGAGACTCACCGATTAACTTCTGGGGCAAGTTTACTGCTGCGACTACTCATCTCTCGATGATGTTTGTGAGGTTGGCTATGGGGGGCTCTGAAGAGGATCGAATCAGGACGCTGGCGGAGAGGATGCGAACGGAAAGGGAAGGGTTGTAGTAGGAGCGGAGGCGAGAGACAAACTACGCTGGCAGAGTCGAGGGAGGTGGAGGGGGGCGGATTCGGCACTGTACCGTCAGGCGGGTTGGAAGCCCACGTGACCCACTGCGAATGGCTGCAACAAGAGATGCAAGAGGTCCACCGAGTCCGAGAAGGTGGGTGGCTTCTCCACCAGCATTAGATATGACAAAAAGACGCCGGTGCCATTACCGGACTAACCTGTATGCTGTGCGAAGAGTCACCTGTGGTGCATGGACCGATGTCAACGAGAATTCACAAAAAGAAAGAAATATTTTTTGGCATTTCAATTTTTTCAATAAAAATAATTTGGGACACCTTACCCACAAGATCATGTCTGCGAATGAATGGGTTGTGTGAGGAAAGGTAAGGTAAGGTAACATGGACGCCCCAACGCCCTGTTGGCTGCAAGCGTGCTCTGAGCTGCAGGAAAACAGGTCTTCCTCCGATCAGAGGTACCTTGCCAAGACGTTTTCCTGATGGCGCCAAAGTAGCCTATCGCCCGCACGGCGGGCAGTAGATACCTGCTCAGGAGACCTTGGCCTCCACACCTGATGTCTCGGCAAGCCTTGCTATACATTCTGCGCAATACCCAACACGCAGCCAATGTGTGCTGGCGTAACCACCCTCACGCGACCAGATGATGTGCTTTCGCCTTGGGCTTCAAAGCTTTGGGTAAGGTGAGTGAGGGGTTGGTTTATGCACCACTGGTACGTCTTATTACGCAGCGATTCGCTCAGATCTACTACAAGCACGGTACAGCCGTTCGGGCAGTTCGGATCGTGTCTGATTGGGCCCAGCCTTGCATGCTCACCATGGCCCCTGGTTGCGTGTTGCGGAGCAAGATTTACAATAGTGCCTAATGACTTTGGAGGGATAAAGCACTGACGATCGTCTTATTCTAGCGTAGTTTGGTCGCGCAAGATTGTGCAGGCGCAAGTCAATCCTTGAAGATCGCACATGGAACTTGAGCGTGTACGGGCACGATTCGTGCTAAGCTTGACAGCGGCACAATTTCGTTGCCTAGTCGTCTCGCGTCCACGTACAGGTCACAATTGATGGGAGACACTTGCGAACCGATCAACACCACGTGATCAGCTGTCGAGATGCCAACCATAATGAGTGAGCAGCAACAGCAGGCAAAAAGCTAAGAAGCTCCAACATAAGTCTGAGTTATTCTCATTCGATTTTTCAGGCATACTTTGCCGTGACCTTGGCATTTTCCTTCCTGCCAGCACACTCGTGTGAAGTCGGCGATTCCAGGTCGTATGGACCATGTCATCCACGCCCTTGGACCACGCTCCAGCGCCTTGAGGGGATTTTTTGGCAGAGTCACAGATGTATCACCTTTCCGGTTACTTGAAGGCTATCTAGAATGGCTCGACGCTTCGGTTACGATGTCCTTGCTCCCTTTGACGTTTGGGACGATGCACGAGATTACCTGGCCGACGTCATTGAGGCGCATACGGCCAACGATGAAGTCCAGAAACTGTTGCAGGAAAGTCTGCTAGCAGGGTCTCAAGATTGGCACTATCTGGTTGACTGTGCAAATTCCATCAAGGACGCCGATCGAGAACAACACCATGAGTTGGAAGGCGACGATATACTCACATACATATGGTGTGCCTCAAAAATACCCGACCCTGATCCAGTGCCTCTCAACCCGTGGAAAGATACCGATAAACTCATTGTCGAGGCCCAAGCATTAGAACAGGACGCAGAGAGACTTTTGGCTCCAAAAAATAAGGTGAAAGCGACACCTGTAAAAAGCCGGGCGGCATCGTCCGAAACCTTTGCTAGACGAAAAGCTCAAAGTGCGACATCTCACTATTGGAGCAACGAACACCCATCTATACAATCATTCGAGCCTCCTGTCGTTGAGAACCAAGCAGATCGTTCAAAAGAACCCACTCGGACCCGCCGCTCAACGATATTGAAACCTCATTCTACTCAGATCGTGGAACCAAACGTGCGGCGTCAGAATGTACAAGGAAATCGATCGTCCGATCATCTCAAAACACAGATAGTCTCGCCCGGCAGTCAGATGCCCAGCTCGAGAACTCCAACTGCATCCACTACCACCGAATCGCACTACTTCAACGCGGAAAACCCATGTCAGGCTCAACACCGCAACAAGCGACCACCAGCTGGCGTCATTTCGAGCGTGCCATTCCCTCCACTTACCGCTCCATATTTTGGCCTCGTCCAGGAAAAGTTCGCCCATGAGCCTTTTTGGTTACTGATAGCCGTTACGTTTCTGATCAAGACCAAGGGCTCGCAGGCCATACCGACCCTGTACAAAGTCAAGGAGCGCTTCCCTACCGCTTCCCATCTGGTGGACCCGGCTATCAAGGAGGAACTTCTAGAAATGATACGTCATTTGGGTTTGTCCGTTGTCAGAGTGGCTTATATTCAGAAATACGCTGCGATGTTCCTGGAGACGCCGCCAAAGGCTGGGAAAAGGTATCAAGTGAAGGCGTATAAGAGAAAGGGCGTTTCATTTTCGCCTCATGGAGTTCTGGACAGTCACGCTACAAGGGAGCTAGGTGGCATGGTATTAAAAAAAGACGCTGAGGCCTGGGAAATTGGCCACATGACGAACGGCAAGTACGCAATTGACAGTTGGCGCATCTTCTGCCGCGATGCGTTATTAGGGTTGGCAGAAGATTGGAACGGGAAGGGGAGGGAGCCCGAGTTCCAGCCCGAGTGGATGAGGGTGATGCCAGACGATAAGGAACTCCGAGCCTACTTACGGTGGATGTGGATGAGAGAGGGCTGGGAATGGGATCCAGCAACTGGCGAGCGTGCTGTCTTACGAGGCGAGATGCAAAAGGCTGTCAATGAGGGACGAGTGGAGTACGACAACACCGGGGGCTTGCACATCCCGGGCAGACGTGGCAGAGATGGTAACGGCGGTGATTGAGAGGGATGGCGAGTCCGTCAGGATAGTAAACTGTAGCATAGGGTATGCCGTTTGCAGTGCGTCGGCATGAGGTAAGGTACCTTATCCGTACTGTCTGAGATGCTCGACAAGGTTTAAGGTAATGCCGATGGGCTGCAACACCACTAGACAGTTTTCGGAAGGATGATATGTACTGGTATCGCTCACACCACACAACGCGAGGAGATGCGTGCCGCAACGTTTGCAACTCTCGGGCCTGCCCTGGTCGTGGACATGCGTCAAACAGAGGCAAGGAATGCTGCGTATCCAATGCTCGCATGGATGCCTGCCATGTCAAGTAAAGAAAAGACGCCACTGAGGAAATCAAGGCCTGGACCATTTGTCTTTTACTATATACCCACTTTGTCGGGCTTCCTCGCAAAAAGGTGGCAGGTAGGTCGATGGCTGGAGTGTGTTTCACGCCATGACGCCGAAAAGGTAAGGTACCCTCGTTGCGGATCCGAAAAAGTGTCCTCGAGGGCTCGGTGGCTTGATCGAAGGCTTGAAGCGGCCTGCCAAAGCTGGCGGCGAAAAGTGGGAACGCTACCTTAGGGGCGGCATGCTGTACGGACGTGGGGCGGAAGAGCTGTGCGCTACAGGCAAGGTGACCACAGCACTAAAAAACCACCCGCACGAGAGGTGAGGTAAGGTGCCTTAGCTGCCCGGAACCGTGAGGTTAGTGGTGAGCTGGCGGGAGGGCGGGTACCTACCTTGGGGCAGGTAGCTGCCCGCGGCTACTGTGCTTCGCTGCGGGACCTGGCTGAGGTACATCACGGGATTTCGCAAAGGACACAGTTGTCCATACCTTGGTGCTTTTCTGCCAGATCTGTTCGGACATCTGCTTACCGGGGAAGCCATCCAATACCCTTTCGTCCTTGTCTTTCCCTCGTGCCGGAAAGCCAACCCTCTTTTCAACCACCTTATAGCAGCCACCACCCTCCTGCTGGCGTCGCCGCTGCACAATTCCTCATTCTCCAAAGTCAAGCCTTCGCCCGAACTGGACCGTGGCCTTTCAAGGTTTCCAGCGAAGCTCCTCCTGTTCCTCCCTCCCTCCGCCCCCCGTGCCAGCGCCACAGAAGCCCTCCCCCCCCCCTGCTTCAACCCTGCACCTCTTTTCACGCTCGAGCAGCAACCGATACCCTAGGCCCGGTTCCTTTTCAACCTCCATCCAAACCACCGACCGGGTTTCAAGAGGACACATAAGACTGCCAACCCTCCAAGGCCAATCCGCCACCCCCAAACGACCACGAACCCTCAGTTACATCCGACACAACAGCTTCGCAGCGGCTGTTGACGGCACCCTCACTCCTCCTTTCTCAACATCACATCCGAGGTGCCAAAGTAGCCAACACCATGTCGCAACGCGGTCATGCCGGCTACGGTCTGGGCGGCGGCGCTGCTCCCCCGTATGGCGCCCAGCCTAGCGATCAGTCCGGAGGCAATGTCCTCGACCAGATCCGTCCCTACACGAGCAAGATCGAGGACCTGCTGGACTCGGTCAGCGAGCCCATCAAGCCGTGAGTTGCCTTTCCATCAGTCCCCGCCTCCCTCCTCCATGCGCAGCGCCGCATGGAAGAGGTACGAGACTGGACCTACCACCCGGCATTGAAGTCGCGGACGCTGACCCCATCATGCTACCTGCAGTTACCTTCCTGCCATCGGTCGATTCCTCATCGTTGTCACCTTCATTGAGGATGCCCTCCGCATTATGACCCAGTGGAACGACCAACTGCTCTACCTGCACGACTACCGAAAAAGTGAGCCCTTTGCGCGGCCGTGACCTGCATCCCTCCCACATACTAACATGACTCCAGTTCCCAGCGGCATCACGCATCTCTTCCTGCTCTTCAACGTCCTTGCCATGCTTTCTTGCTCCATCCTCGTCATCATCAGGAAATACTCCGACTACGCAGTCGCCGGTCTGATGGGTGTCGTCATTACCCAGGCCCTCGGTTACGGTCTGCTCTTTGACATCAACTTTTTCCTGCGCAATCTGTCCGTCATTGGTGGCCTGCTCATGGTCCTCTCGGACTCGTGGGTTCGCAAGACCAAGGCCTTCGCTGGCCTTCCCCAGATCGACGAGAAGGACCGCAAGATGTACTTCCAGCTCGCCGGCCGCGTGCTGCTGATCTTCCTGTTTGTTGGCTTCGTCTTCAGCGGACAGTGGTCTCTGTGGCGCATCTTCGTCAGCCTCCTGGGCGCTGTTGCCTGCATCATGGTTGTTGTCGGCTTCAAGGCCAAGTTCAGCGCTACGCTGCTTGTCGTCATTCTGAGCATCTTCAACATCCTAGTCAACAACTTCTGGACTGTAAGCTCCAATCCAAAATCATCCTGGGCGCAAGTGCCAATGCTAACCATGTGCAGCTTCACGAGCACCACCCCCACAAGGACTTTGCCAAGTACGACTTTTTCCAGATTCTGTCCATCGTCGGCGGTCTCCTCCTCCTGGTCAACAGCGGCCCTGGCCAGTTCAGCATCGACGAGAAGAAGAAGGTCTATTAAGCCTGTGAAAGAGAGGCAAGCGACAAAGGTTCAGGCGCAAAGGTCACGGATCCTGGGGATGGAGCATTGCCCCCTGGTTTCTCCGTAGAGCTTCTCCGCGCGTGTTTGCCGGGGCAGCTTTCAAAAGTTTTCTCACTCTTTCTTCTTTTTTTCTCGAGTGGCAGACAGCAGGGGCCATTGTCCCGGGTCTGTTGTCGCGTACGTGATATACAACGGCACATATAGAAATCATGTGGTAGCAAGTTGTGACAAAGGGCGTTGTCTGAGATGCGAGTTGGGTCTCGGCCGCTCAATGGGTCACACGGAGAGCATATTGTTGTTTTTTTGGACACGATTGTTGAGCCGGGAACCTGGTGGACAGTAATGTTGCACGTTATGAGGCGCACCAAGAGGCAATGATTATAACACTGGGATATGGGACTTCTAGCTACAGTGCCTATGAGAACATGGTCCAACGAGAACAAAATGATTTCAATTGCATCTGAACCGTGAGAGAGAATGTCCTCACTTTGAAAGAGAGGAACCCTATAAGAGGGAAGAAGAGGTGAGGTGAGGTGACGTCTTGTCCTCTTGAAGTTGCTTTAACTGGTTGAGATGTTCCTCTACCATCACGTGATGTCTAAGAGAAGAAGTCAGTCAAGCTTGAGACTGAGAGTCTTCGGAAGCCATGCGTGATGGGCCTCGATATGTGCAGCGAAAAGGGTTCGCTGTCTCTGGGGGAAACGACCTTTTTGGTCCGTGTCTTCATGTAGCAGGTAGCCGGAGACGACGCTGCTGATCAGTTCTCCGGGCAGATTCGCGGCTCCGCCACGTTTTTGCTGTGTCATTACTCTAGGAATAAAGGTCGAATGCAGGCGTGTGGGACTGGCGGACCCCCAGCGCCCCTTGTTGTCCGGGCTTGCTCCCAGATCCAACATCGTGACAGGATAAATACCCCACTGCCGGAGATGATATAACGCCTCACCTCTGTGGCCGCCCCCAATCTTTCTATTGTTGGCCTCCTCGCTGTCGGAACCCGTAGCTTCTCCGCGATCTCTCGTTGCCCTTCACCTCGCCGCCTTTGTTTGGTCGAGGGGGGTCCCCAGGCCGCAGGCCCCAAGCGAACGAAACCCCTCCTCCCTCTCCGCCTCCCTCTCTTTTCCTTCTTCCCCCCCGCCCCGCCAGAACCCCATGGCGGCCGAGCTGATCGGCACGACGGTCGGCGTCGTGGGATTCCTGGGCCAGCTCTTCGACGGGTGCGTCAAGGCGTACGGCTACTTCACGACGGCCAGGGAGCTGGACTCGCACGGCCAGCGGCTGCTGTGCAAGGTGCGCATCGAGGAGATGCGCCTCGTGGTCTGGGGCCGCGAGTGGGGTGTGGCGGAGGGCCGGTTCGACGCCCACCTGCAGAGCGACCGGAACCCCCAGCTGCGCGTCCTGGCGACCCAGATCCTGCAGGAGCTGCACACCACCGTCACCGACTTCGCGTGCCTCAAGGAGAAGTACGGCCTGGTCGACGACGCGGGGCCCGCCGCCGCCGCCGGGACCAACACCGGCACCGGCACCGGCAACGGCAACGGCAGCGGCAAGTCGTCGCCGTCGCCGTCGAGGAAGGGTTCCAGGGACGCGGACCGCCCCGCGAGCGGCTCCAAGTCCTCCTTGGCGCCGGAAAGGGGATGGAGGAAGGAGATCAGTCTCCGGACGAAATGGGTCATTGGAGGCAAGTCACGGCCTGCCTGGGAAAGCCATCCACCATGTGCCAGCACCCACTAACACGAGGGCTCAACAGACAAGGACAAGTTCACAAATCTCCTCAAGGATCTAAAAGGTAACCACTCTCTCATACGAACCAACTCTAATTCCCTCCTGTGCCCCTCCAAATCGCATCGCATCGCATCGCATCAACATCGCGACTAACGCCCCCTGGCAGACTTCAATGACGGCCTGGAGCGCCTCTTCCCGCCCGCCCAGCTGCCGTCCTTCCAGCGCGCCTGGACGCACCAGCTTCTCGAGTCGGCGCAGCGCGACCTCGACCAGCTCTCGCTGCTGGAGAACGCCTCCTCCGGCACCTACCCCAAGCTGACGGCCTCGGCCAACCTCAAGCGGCTGCGCGTCAACCTCGACGCCAAGCCCCAGGCCGCCTTCCGGCCCACCTTCGCCCTCAAGGTCGCCCGCTCCGCCCTGGCGCTGCCGCCCGACGGCGGGGACCCGCGCCGCTGCCAGGCCCGCCACGACGTGGCCGGCGACGTCGTCGTCGAGTGGGTCGACTACGACCGCGACGCCGTCGAGGAGCGCGTCATCCACGTCCGCAGGATGGACGACCTGGCCCGCATGATGCACTCGGCGTCCCAGTGCCACCCGGACCTGCACAGCATCGACTGCGTGGGCTACACCGACGACACGGCCAACTCCCGCTACGGCCTCGTGTACAAGGCTCCGTCCCCCTCCCACTCAACCCTCCACACCCTCATCTCCAGCGGCGACCTCAAGACTCCGGATCTCAACGACCGCGTCCAGCTGGCGCAGACGCTCGCCGTCGCCCTCTGGTCCCTCCACTCCCTCGACTGGCTGCACAAGTCGCTCTGCTCCGCCAACATCCTCTTCTTCCCCTCCGCCTTCTCCACGTCCGCCCACTCCAGCACCGCCTCCGCCGCCCTCGTCCCGGACATCTCGGGCCCTTTTCTCAGCGGCTTCGACGCCTCCCGCCCGGAGCTTGACACCGCCCTGTCGCTGGCGCCCAAGCGGCCGTCCATCGGCGACTTGTACCGCCACCCGGCGTCGGTCCGCGGCCGGCCTCACTGCAAGGCTTTTGACATTTACAGCTTGGGGCTCGTGCTGCTGGAGATCGGCCTGTGGAAGGTCCTGCAGTCCTACTACAAGGCCCACTACTCCGCAGAGCGCTGGCGCGACAAGGTCGTCGTGCCGGTGCTGGTTCCTGGCCTTGCCAGCAAGGTGGGCAGGCGCTACAAGGAGGTTGTCGAAATGTGTCTCGGAGCTAAAGAGGAGATGACAAGTGGCGAGGCCGCCAAACTCATGGAGACGGTCGTGAGCAATCTAGAAAGCATTAGCGTTTGACGTACCCTCCGTTCTGGGAGGAATAGCATGTAAATGACAACAAGAAACAAATTAAAGGCAAGATTCTCACCATTGAGTGAGATTTCAAAGGCTCAGTCAAGACTGGTGAACTTGGAGCATTATAGACCCACACATCATTACTTCGATCAAGGCAAGATTATTGAACGAAATATTTGGAATTGATTCTGCGCCGTGTAGATATAGTAAAACCAGGTACTCTGGCCAGAACCCCCTTCCCTTGACAAGCATTCTTCTGCATAACGTATTCAACACCTCTTGCACCATAATAAAAACACTATGTAGTAGCCAATACCCGAATATCGAAGCAATCGCATGAAAGACAGAATGGTGGCCAATGAAACGTGGTACGCCATAATTGAGATAGCTTGCTTCTTTCCGATGCGCTCATCGCAGTATCAACAAATCGTAGCGCAAGCTCTTTTGCGTACTGTCCTCGACTTCCACGTGAAGCACAGCATAACTCAATTTCAACTGGGCTTCTCGGTGAACAGTGAGAGGCCAGCGGCAGGAAACCATTGCCTCCTCGGCTGAACAGGACTATACACACGGAAGACGCAGCACCATTAACGCCAGACAAAGTTCTGTTTGGCCCCAACGCCGGTAACATGCAGAACCACAATCGGTCGTGATGTACGTGAGTCATGATCATTAAAAAAAGTAAGAAGTCGCTTTCAGCTCTGAAAGACGACCGGCGGCATCCGCGGACGGTTGTTGCCTGCTTCCCTTCTAGGATCCAGACACCTTCCGTGCCGCAGAGGCTGCCGTCGCAGACATGGCAGTGCTAGCACTGCCGATTCTGCCACTGGTCTTTCGGATACCGGCGGAGTCCTTGGCCCGTAGCGGAGACTCGGCCTGGCGCTTGCTGCTTCGAACCTTTGTCATGACACTGCTGGGAGTGCTGGCCACGCGGTCGACGTGCTTTGTGCGGATAGAACCGATGTTCTCGGCATCCTGGGAGGCATCATTGTCAATCATGTAGATTGTGGTCGACGTCGTCTGGCTAACAGAGCGCGTCTTCTCGCTGCGAGTAGGGGACTGCGACGCTTTGCGGTGGCTTCGCATTCGCATATGCCATTCCTCATCCGATTCGGCACCTTGTGACTGGCGGTGAATGGTCACAATCTCTGTCTCGTGCTCTACACCAACTTCCTCCTCCACGGTGGTCTGGAACGACGTTGACCGTTGGTAGGGGTGGTGTCGGTCAGCGCGGCCAGTCTTCCGAGGCTGGCCTGGAGTCGGCGCTGGCAAATAGTCTTCCTGGACCCCAATGTTATTGCGGTCCTGGTCGACTTCGCTCAGTGGGGTGCGGTTCGAGGGACTGCGATTGGGGGGCGTAGACGCCTGTCCGTTGCGCAGGGAGGCCTTCTGCATAGCGCGGATGGGAGTGCTGGGCACAGGGTTGGCGGCAGCCATCTCCTTGCGCAGCTTGCGCTCAATACGCTCTTCGATCCACCACTCTCGGAAGGTTCCCTGGTTGAGGTGCAGCCAGTGCTGCTGAGGCCCGACAACCATTCCGGGTCTCATGAATCGCATGAAGGCGATGACTTCGTTGGCCGTGAAACCATGGCGGTAGATGAGATAAGCTCCGATGAGACAACCCGTGCGGCCAAGGCCAGCCTTGCAATGCACAGCAATGCCTCTCTTCTTGATCGTGATGGTCTCATGCGCTAGCCGGATAAACTTCCGTACGGTAGTCAGAGGCGGGCAAGTTCCATCGTCGAAGATCATGTCGAGATGGCTGATACCGAGAGCCTCAAAGTAGGAAGGAGAATACAGGTGTGAGTTGAGACGGACGACAAGTCCAATGTTCTTTTCGGTGAAGTGGGTCAGGACATTCTTGAATGGTTGCGGGAGCGTGGGGTGAGCGTCCACAGCATCAAGATCGCGAGGGAGCAACGAGTACAGCTCAGAGTCCTCCGTGATCTTGGCGACTGGGGTGTGCTGGGGAGAAGCAAAGGCAAGGAAGTGAGGCGTGACCCAGTTGAAGTCGCCATGCTCGACACGTTCGAATTTCTCGTACATGTCGAGATCGAAGTTGTCCAGATCACAGCACTTCTCCTCCTTGGCCTTCCACACTCCGTAGACAACATCTTGCACGCTGATGCCGTAGTCGGCCTGACTGTATCCCGCATCTCTGAAGGGCATCAGTGGGGGGTCGACTTGTGCAATAGGCGCGAGCGCCAGATGAGGCGGCCAGTTCTGGATCAGGACCATGTAGCAAGCAAGCATGCAGGCAGCATTGGCACGGCCTAAGCACGGCAAGATTAGCATGACAGAAGACCATGGCTGCATTTGGGAGCATATGGCTTACTCCGGGGGTCAGCGGCGCTCCAGAAGACAATGGGCCTGTCCTTGTTCTCCTTGGCACCGAGAATGTCGTGGAACTGGATGGCAAAGCGGTAGAGGTGTCCAATGTGCAGCGGGCCAAAGTCATGGTGGAAAGCGTTGTAGAGCAGGGTATCATCAACAGTGAAGTAGCAAGGTGGGGGCCGGTTGCTAGCCGCCGCCGTGGCAGCGTCGACTGTGCGCTGGGATCGTTTCCGCGAGGTGACGGGCGACTCGGGGTAAGGGAACAAGGTCTCGTGAGTGGGAGGATGGACATATGCCGCGAGGTACAGGCGGTCTGCGATAAAAGTTAGCGCCGATGTTGGAGCGACTGAGTAGACCCAGAAGGGTCTTGTTATGGCCATGCTGTGCAGATAAAGTATGGGATGGAAATATGAATATGGCCTGGCCAGGTGCCCAACGGCTATATCCAGAGATCAGACGCTGGGCGGAGAGGATGAGGGAAACACACCAGGGATGTATTCGATGATTTGCCCCAGGTTCTGGGAGTGTCTCGAGGGAGGAGCCATTGTTCCAGGCTCTTGCTTTTTGCCCTCTAGACCCGATTGTGAAAATGTGGTCAACACTTTCCGCCGGTGGGCGCGGGCGAACTTTGGCTGTCACGGGCGGGCCGAGAAGATGCTGAAGGTGCAGAGGATGCGGGCGACGATGCTCTGAACGAGGAGATTGGGAAGGTTGCGAGGCGAGGACTGGGCTGTGGCGGCCGGGCAAATCGATGGGACAGGTCGGCGGTGACGGAGGGATGACAAGACAATAACAAAAGGATGTTGACAAAACACTGATAACCGCAACCTCGACGGTCGGGGGTTTGCTCAAATGCTCGATCCGTGCGATGCCAAAAGGTCGGTAAAACGAAGACAACCAGCCTGCAAGCAGACACCAAGTCGAGGATGGGTTGGGAGAGGGTTGGAGAGGTTGGAGTTGTGAATAGTGGCACTGGCTCGGGCTCACGATGTTTTTGTACAGGCCAGCGTCTGTTTTTCTCAGTGGCCCTGCAAGGCCCAACAAATGCACCCCAGCTCAAAACAGAGCCGCCCATGCGCTGTTGTGGGTCCCCTCGGAGCGTCACCATGGAAACAGCATGAAGTGTGAGCCCCCCTGGTTGGTGCGCCACAAACTCCAGACGGCTGATGTGGCTTGCCTTCTTCTGTTAGAGCAGCCACACCCCAACTCGGATCGGACTGCGGAGCCACACATGTCAATCCAACTACAGAGGACTTGACCCCTCCAACATTTTGCAACGGCTCCCAGATACTTAGACATTTCTCGTTGTCGCACATTTCTGCTCCAGGAACAATCGGCCTCGCCTCCATTCCTCCCGTACCGTGTCGCATTGTCGAGTCTGAGTCAAGCTGTGAGATGCTCTAGCCTCCGACACCATGGATGGCCCTACAGACCCCGACTTTCCCTGCTCTCTGTAAGTTTTACCCCCTCCATGCTGCCCCCATCCATTGCCGCCACGATTTTTGGATACGTCGTCGCAAACAACGTCGCTCTGGTTTTCCGTGACACCGCTGATACTTCCTCGCGTGCTCCTTGCACAGAGCTCTCCAGTTTCCTCTCCCCACATCGCGATTAGCCTCGACCGCCCTGCAGGCTCTTCAGGTCGACCCAGAACTGTCACCCCTCGTCCGGCGGCAACTATCCGTCGTCGGAGCTTCCGAGACCCCAGACGCCGCGAGCATCCTGAAGGTCGAGTACAAGGCTGCCACGAACAGGATGCTGCGGGTCGCCGTTAACTCGTTTATGGACAGTCTGGAGCTGGTGCTAGAGGTGATGGAGCAGCTCGACGTCGATGTCGTCACGGCCGCGCCGAATCAAGATACCGACTGAGTTCAGGTCCATTACTGTGCCGTCGTTGCCTTGCATGCTTGCTATACGCGATTCATGGTGATAATGCGAGCCAATGCTGTGGCCAGGTTCTATTCAGTGACACATCCACTATTAAACTACCTCCGTAGACTTGACCAACATTGGTCACACAAGGTAGCCAAAGCTTCCACTCCATCTACCGTCCGTCATATCCGTTTCCCGGAAGTAGATTATGCCCCATAAGCGTAATCATGTACATGTTCCCATAATGATAAGTGCCACCGCCCAATCGCCATGCCAGCCTTTTGCGCCGAGTGTATGTAACAAAACCCGAGGTGTAGATATTCCCGCGGTTCTATTTTCATCAATCCGCAGGAGGTTTCAACTTTTGCAGCTGCTCTTTCAACTCCTGCAGCTCTTGCTTCAAATCCCCATTTTCTCGCTCAAGGTTTTGCATGTGAATTATGGCATTCTCGACCACACTGGCTTTGCTGTTCGGAGCATTCGCCGCTTGTTTACTTTCCTTTTCCTTCTTTTCTGCATCGTCGCCAGACGACTTGCCTTGGTCTGGTAACAGCCCTGCCATAACCTGCAGCGCCGAGTTAATGCGATTTCTGCGTCCTTGCTCGGCAATCTTGTGCGATGTTCGTTTTGAAGTCAGATTTGTTGACAGCTCACTGGGATATGAAACACCAGGCACGGTGTTTCCCTCTAAAATGTTCTGATAATTTGACTTCGACATGAGTAGCCGAGATGCTGTGTCCTCGGCTGACATGCCGGGGGTCCCCGGTAGTAGTGGCTTGATGTTCGGGGATATCCTTGGCAGTAGCGCTGGCGAGACGTGAACAGATCCCGTCGACCGTTTGCGACTGTTCCGCGAGGAGAGCTGCGGTGTCTTTCGCGCCGAAGGCCCTGTTGAACCAGGGTAAAGCTGCGGGCTATGGGTTGCAGACGAAATGCCTGATGGTTTTGCAGCGATGGGGGAAGGAGCAGGTTGAATCGAGTTGTTCCTTGTTGATGCGGACTCCAGGTGCAATAATTGGGCAACTGGTTGCGCATTCATCGAGCCCAAGCCGCGAGAAGATACAGCCTCCGGTAGCTCGAGTGACTCGATATGATCAGTGGCGGTGTGTTCCTGCTGGCTCGACGCCTGCTTCTTCGTCTTGGACGCTGGAAGCTTCATGAGAGATGTTGGCGTCGCAGGTGGAGGGAGGTTTTGATGTTGTAAATGCAAGTGTTGCTGGTCCTCGTTCAGTCCATGGTTGGATAGGGAACTTCCACTTTGTGCCTGTATGTAAGGAGATTTGCTGGTGGACCGCCGGGCCGGCACCGGCGGAGGTGGCATTTCCGTCAAGTTTTCAGGTGACACCGAAGCGTTCTCTTCCGATCCATCCGTGGAAGCAGCCGGCAAAGACAACAGCGAAGGCTCGGAATGCTGAATATTCATCTCTTCCACCTCACTCAGTACCTGAGAGACAATGGCTGGACTGGGGCCAGCCTTGCGACGCAGCGGTTTAGAAATAGGCGAGCTCTTGACGCCGGATTTTCCTCTTGCCTTCGCGGCGTTTTGTCTCCTCGCCTTTTTGGACAAGTCTATGCTGGCAGAGGCTGCAGGGGCTTCGAGATCTATCTCTATCGGTGAATTATTCGAATGCGTGCTAGGATCATAGGCGGATGATCCATCGTGCTGGGCATGAAGGGCAGGCGATGTTAGAGGGCTAAAGTAAGCGCCTGGCACAGTGAAGGCATTCTCCATGTTGAAATGGGGATCCAAAGGCGTGACTGCAGGAGAAACGAGGGGAGTGAAAGCCATCTGTAAGATTCCCGGTCAGTAAGAGAGCAACCAGATGAGTATATGGCTTATGGTAGAAAGGAACGGCGCACATCTTGCTGCTGTTGTCGGCGCTGGTAGCCCGGATCGTAGATTCCCTGTTGATGGACCTGCTCAGGTTGCGAATAAAACTGGCCACTTGAAGGAGTCATCTCCAAGCTTTGAGGCGTAGGTGGAACGGAGTGGTTGTGGTTTGCGTAGAAAGCAGCACGTTGCTCCTGGAGTTGGCGCTGCTGCTGGTGGAGCTTCTGTTGCTGAAGGTACTGGATCTGAGCGTCGATACTCGAGATTGCATCGGCTTGTGACGGTTGCCCCATGATATGCGAAGTGATGGAGGAGTGGTTCGAGGCTTGGGATATCGAAGCAGGTTGGGTCTGCATCATGGCGCCAGTTCTAGGAATCATGTGGGAGACGTCGGAATCGGTCATGATAGAGTCGGCGGGGTCGCGTTGCTGAGCCATCATGGACTGAGCGGCACCATCTTGGAATCCCTGAAACTCGAATTGCATGCTGTCGCCCATGTTGCCCATGCCACTCATGTCCAGGAACTGGTGGAACTCATCTTCCGGAGGAGGGGCCATCGGCTGGTCCTGGCCGTCCCAGGCGGCGGAGCTCATCATGGCGACTCTTCAAAGACGGGGGGCGGAGAAGCGACCGAGCGCCGTGACGTCGAGAGACCCGGCACTGAGGTACAGTACTTGGAACGCGGGGTGCCAAGTTGCGGATGCAGAGGCCAATGCAATAGCCCGACGTGTAACTCGGAATTTCGGCCGCGCGATCGTAAGGACCGTATGGGCGAGCTGTTGCCCACACAATAACCTGGATGTTACTTGGCGCTAATGGTACTGTGGGTTGATGCTATACAGTGGCGGGCGATGTTCGGGGATGCCGTTGTTCGCAAATGGCTCAGAACGTAGGCCAACGTCGTGATCGGCGAGGTTCCAATGCGAAAAGGGAGTGCCGGTTTTCGACAGAGCGGTTATGGTTCGCAGCTCGGGGGAGGGCTCGTCATTGGCGATGCAAGGCTGTCGGTGGTACCAGGAAGAGCGATCGGATCGACGTCGCTCAGTGCCTTGTCTCAGAGAAGGACAAAAAAAAGACGGGATTTGATGCCGAATGGAAAAGCCGAGCGAAAGGCCACCGACTACAGCACGTAACTGTGTCGCAACGAGTGATGCGATTTTCCGCTGCCTCTGCCTGGAGCAGATTGAGGCTAGGGAAGGAAACAGAAGAAGAATTGGGGTGGGAAGAGGAAGAGCGGTTCGGAGACGACGCGGAGAAGGAGACGGTTTGGGTTGCGGGTTGCAGGCGTTCTACGAGGTACTGACTGACCTCGTCGCTGGCTCTGGCGCAGCGACTGGGACGGGTATTGGTACTTGGGAGTGGGAGAGTACCAGGTGAGGTAGTAGAGTGGGGGGAGGGACAGTCTGAACTGGGGGGGAGGGCGTTCCTAGCGGCGAGGTGGTCGGTACGGCGAGGGCATGGCTACGGTATAGGTGCAGCGCAGCTGCAGCACTCTCGGTATAAGTCCCATTTGGCCCGGTGGGCGGGGCGGATGTTTGCTGCAGGTGCCGCCAATTCACACTCCCAGGAGGTTGATGAAACCCACCTCGCCCAACATGGAGCGCGGCGCACCTGAATAAGGTAGCATCTTACCTGACCTGGCATGACCTATCTGGCCGAAGCAGTGCGCGATGCGAGCTGAGAGGGGGCGACCAGTCCACCTAGCGCCTGGCAATGACTCTACGTGCTAGAGGTTGGTAGGTGAGGTAGCAGTATTGCATGCACACAAGCATGTTGGGAACCTTTTCCAAAAGACCCCGACGCCTCCACCAGCGCGTTATGGGCCCCACGCCAGAGTGGGAAAGCGCCCCATAGCAGGCTGACCAGGGATCCAAGCCCATTTTCAAATTTTCTTCGCTTCGCTCCTGTTGTGACGGAGGGGCTCATGCGTTGGGGATGATACCTACCATGACGCTTTGTGATAAGGCAGCATGTAGGAGGGAAAGCATGTAGATCTCGCCGATAAGAAAGAGAGCGCTGGGAGTGACATCTTTTGCGGTGTTGTCCTGCCCTGCGCGGCGTACCCCAGCTCAGCCAAAAGTCCAGACCATGCCCAGGCTGGGTACCTGCCTTTCCTTAACCTTATGTCATCCAATGCAAGAGGAAAAGGGTCTTGCGTTCTCTTCGTCTTCATTTGTGCAAACCTCCAGAACAGGAAACCTCAGCGTACCTTATTATGAATTAAATTGTCACCGTCCAACGACGAGATCGGCTCTCCGCCAATCGCGACCGTCAGCGCCATAGCCCATCCTACCGGGTCTAGAGAGCACTTTACCCACAAGGAGAGACTAGTGGTCGATGCCAAACCAAAGCAGAGAGCCAGCCGGTTACCGATCCCTAACCGGACTCGGTAAAGTCAGGTAGACAACACTAGCTTTGTTCGCTGGGTGTTGCGCCTATTGGCCCTTGCTCCTCTTCCCAGCGAGAGTGAGATTGGCGACGGCAATGTCATGAACCAGGAGATCCTTGTTCAACACCGTCACAGGGCACCGCCCAACACCTGTACTTCAGTAGATGGACCCGTGGCAGCGCATGAACCCATTGAAGTAGGCTGGATTGTTGTGGTAGCAACTAGAGGTAGCCCAGACCACAGGTTCTTGTTGCTGTGGGCTACCATGTTCGCCGCGTAAAACACAAGATTCGTGCCAGCCTCAGATCGTCACCTGGGAACTGATCTCAAGCGTCGAAACAGCACTGGTGTTGGGATGACATACCAGACAACATGTTTGGCCATCACAGTTGAGCTTATTACGACACACTTGGACGAAGGACCACCCGATCCAGTCTACTAGCTCTGGTGTTGCCAGCCACCATGGACGTGCCCTCGTGTGAAAAATCCCAAACCAGCCCTGTGCCCTGTGGCATTGGGGCACTAAGAAACTCTCTTTTATACGTAGCCCTAATTGAAGGAAAAACGATATTTGAAGAATCCCCTCGAGGCAATGCAACACGGCCGTCCCACCGACCCGGGTGAGGACAACGTCTTGCCACGAGTCAAATGCATACATCATATGTCTACAGGCGAACAATAATCGAGAAATGACAGCACAATTGGTGCTAGGATCCACTCTCACAGGACGGTTAAACTACTCCCACCACCCGTAAATGCCAAGTCAGTAAGGATTTAAAATAACAGCCATGTGGGCTCGCCAAAGGTGCCTACCAGCAACCGACCCGGGCAATTGCTAGTGCCGTCGAGTGAGTGAATCAACATCCGGACTTTGGCGCTGCCTCTCCTTCACAGCCGCTTAGCGGCGGCTACAGATTACTTCTCAGCACCTTACACGGGTCAAGCGAGAAAGCTCCAACCATGACGGTTCAGACCCTGGACATGGGTTGAGGAGTGGACCGCAAGATGACCTGATTATGGCATCTGTTCAACCACTGCCCTCTTTATAACCCACTGCGGGTTCTCGTGTTGTGGGCAGAATCATGGCTGAGACCCGCGAGATCCGAGCTCGTTTCATTAGTGCAATTCGTGTACCTCACGGGACCTCCTCCATCTCCCAGGCGATGTCTCAAAGCGTTGTTCAACAGAAACCATGGTAATATCAATTGATGCCATTGCTTGCATCACGATACAGCTAGTGCCGGCGCTATGGAGGCAGAGCTGCAAGCCAAGCGTGGCCTGCCGCCTGCCGAATTCCCTTGGTCCTCTAGTTCCTATGATGGGTTGCCCTTCACCTGCAACTGTACGCTTCCATGCTTCTTCTCCAACCCTCGTCAGCTGGCTTCTGGTTTATTCCGCACGCATTCCCGAAAGGGCAAGAATATGCACCCTGCCTTACGGAATGACGGCAGGCACACGCGATGCACTCGTGTGCGAAGCAGCTGACTGTTGGTCTCCTTCGCCCACCTTTGCAGGCAGTCTCACATGAAGGCAAAGCTGAGGGTTGCAACGCCCACCCCCGGTTAGTAGGCTGTTGGTGGAGATGTCTTGCAGCCGGATTCGTGCAACCGTGCAGGGGGGAGAGAGCAAATTGTTCCGCCTACAATACACTGCGGTTCAGCAAGAAAAGCCACAAGCATTGTCTTTATCCTGGGGGCGTTGATCGTGACGGCGTCGATGTCGGATGACGAGCGGCTGCAATGATCTACAAATCCGCCCAACACCCATACGCACACTCGCATGACAGACCTTTGGACGGCATCGCGGGCGGCCACGATCATACTCAAGCCAAGTTCCCGGATCAGGGGTGCTTCGTTAAATCCCAGAATGAATTTAGCAATGGAAACCAGGACGCAAACCCCCACGCTCCTATTTTCTTGACTACCCCCGGCCGAAATCGCCTCCCCACACACTACATGGTTCTCGGAATCAACCGTAGGAAGCTTCTCTCACACTCATAATGTCTTTCGCTATGCGTGTGTGCCCTGTGCTTGGGCAGCTTTCACAAGGCCCAGGCTTATATGGCCGTTTGCGACATCCAGTGGGAATTCATATTTCCTCAAAGTGATCAGCTTTCACTATTCAAGTATGTACCTGTCAACAGCGGGCTATACTTGAAGCGTCGTGCACCTCGTACAGTGGTATCCATCTTCTTCCCTGTAAGACAGTGAAAGACTCCAAACCTCATGACGCAGGTGCGAGATCCTGACAACCCCCCCCCCCACGCTTCCGCACTGATTCCGTGCTGCATTTTGCGGGGAGGCCGACGCGCCTGAATAGGTAGATCTGACCGTCCATCCGCAAATCGTCAAACCCAACAGACTTAAAGCATGCAGCCAGCAGGGGCCCACGGCAGTCATTTCCGATGACCAACGCGTAGACGGGGAGCGTTTGCCTGGAAACAGACACAAACTCGATCATTGATTTTCGTAATGCCGCCACAAACTGGCCCCTTGCTCCCCATCAGCCGTCGTTTGCACGGCGCTAGCACGCGTCTACAGACCGACAGCCCGGGCGTCCCTCAAGCTCCTGTCTGATCGGTTCACCGAAGGAGTGGTCGCCAAGATGAATGGCGCAAGGGGGTCGGTCATGCCCGAGGAACAGGCAACGAAGATGATACAGGAGACTGTGATCTGACATGTGTAACTCCTTCACCTCACTCACCAGTTACGGGGTGTGTTGGGCAGTCCACAACGTCGTCTCGCAGATTGAAGTCTCCGAGGTGTTGGCACCGACCCTAGTCACGTTGAGTGCACCCGTGATGTTCAATGATCGAATGGACTTCGAGCATAGTCATCAACCTGAGAGTTTTTCCTAGGCGTGTATTGGTTTATGAGTATCGAACTGTTTGGGCGACGGGGGTTTGTTAGCTGCATCTTATTATGACCACAGGCATGGCGCGCTCATCGGCACATGGTATACGTCGGAATTAAATGCAGCTGGGAACGATACATGTCGACCCTTTTGTCGAATTGAATATGGAAATTCTGGGTCCACGTCTGCCGGGCCAGCTGATATGACTGAAGGGTATCGATTTAACATTCACTGTTGTTTTCAGGAGAGAACTGTGTAGTTTCAGCAACGAGTCTTTTTAAGAACAAATATCGCAAGGTTTGCGGTAATCTGCGGACTGCCTATGTACACTCCTTTTCTTCTTCATTCACACCTTGAAAAACTGCTTGCGCTTTCCCAAGCCCTGTGCAGCATCTATCTCATCTAGCCTCCTCAACTCGTTGCGCTACCCCATATCGGCATCTCCTGGCCTTTCTCATTCCACCACATTTAGCAATTACATGCAGCAGGAGATGGTGATATCGTCGTAGCGAAAGACGGAAATGGCGCCGCGTCTAGAATGTACAATCAAGAACCGAAAGAACAATAAAGGAAAAAGAAAAGAGAACGAGCTTGACAAAGCATATGTCCAATAGGGAAGATGGAGAGCCGTTCCATATTAACAGCGCGAGAGCACCGAGACAATCAAGGGCCCAGCGAGTGGCGGCCCTTGAAACGGAAAGACGGAGAAAAATGAAATAAAGAGTGACATGCTTTTGCATTCCCATGCCAGCCATCCAAATTGGATGGTGTAGGGTGTGCCCACTCTCATCCCCAGCCTCTTACACAAGCAAGGAAGCAGCAAGATGGAGTGGGACAACTCGATGCAATATATACTGGGTATAATGCCGATGGTCGTCAAATATTGCGCAAATGAATAACAGGCTGTACTCCGCTAGTTGTTACGAGTGAATGACTGCTCCGTAGCTGCTCAAATTCGACGAGGGTCTCCGAGGTTCAGCCAGCTCATATCTGACGACTTCGAAGCCATTGCAAGTTGCGGCTGCGTGCTCACGCCCAAAGGCGGTTGAGTGCCAGTGCTGTTGGGGGCAAGCGAGGTGTTGTGATAAACGCTCGGGGCATAAGCGCTGCTCGGTGCACGCGCGGTGCCCCAGGGCTTGTCAGAGTCCACAGGGTCCCAAGCATCGGCGATGCTCTCGGGAATTCCACTCGAATAACCAGAAGATGCCCTAGATTGAGGACGTTCGATCTTGCCCGCCATTTCTGTTTTGAGATGGACATCGCCTGAATATTGAGACACAATTGGGCTACCCGAGTTCACGCGGTTAAGACCGGCCGTGCCCTCAAAGTTTAGAGGGGGGACAGTAGCTGAGTCTTGAGTCCTGCGAGAGTTTGGTACAGGCACTGGTGCTTCGGAATAGCGCGAGCTCCGTTCTGACGCGACCGTGTTGCGTTGAGGCGCTGGAGGTGCTCCGAAACCGAGCAGCTGGAGAGCGCTACCACCTGACCAATACTTGTTCCAACCAGAGCTCCTGCGGATCCCATCCTCGGCAGGGAATAGACCATTTCGAGGGCGTGGCTCAGCAGTGTTGGCTGCGAAAGCAACTCCCTTGTCGCCGTAGCCTTGGAAGTTGGATGCTTCTGATGTTTGCGGGATCGGCTTGCTAATCTTGTTCTTGAACTGTTTGTGAAGAGAGCTTACTGAGCTTCGCGATGTGTCGTTGCTTGGCTTTCTCGCCAAGCCTGCCTTTGGTTGTCCTAGGCGTCCCATGAGGATGGCTACGGACGAGAAGGACTCCTGGGACATGGTTGGGCGATGACCACGGAAAGCTCCAGTTTCGGGTGGCGAAATTTCCTTAGCGAAGGCGCCCATGTCGCCCTTTTCGCCAGCAGAAGAGTCTCCAGGCCCATGTGCTTGTCCAGCCTCAGCGTGCGTATCGCTCTGACGCTTGCGACGTCTGAGCAGGATGAGGAGGAGGCCAAGAAGCGCCAGGAAGCCAATAATTGAGCCGAGAGTAATGCCAAGAACAGCACCGGAGCTTATAGAATTGTTGTCTTCAGCGGCACCGCCTGCAATGGGGATAGCTGCAGTTTCCGAAGGGGCAGCGGTGCTGGAAGTAAGTCCGGAGAAAGCGTCAGTTGTTGCTGCAGTGGTCGTCAATGAGCTGCTGGTAATCGAAGACGTAATCTCAGACGTGATGGATGTCTCGGTGGCTGACGAAGTAGCCTCCGAACTTGTTGAGGCCGTAGTGGAGGTGGCTTCATCGATGGACGCAGATGCAGTGGTAGGATCCAGCGGTTTCTGCTCGCTAAGCAGCCTAGACTCATCTACCCAGTTGTTCTGGACGAAATCAAAGATTCGGATTGGGTGCTCAGTGTTGCCACCAGAGAACACGAGCTTGCCATCGGGGCCCTGTGCCATGGCATAGTTGGAACGAGTCTCTGTGGGCGCAAGGGTTGCATTGTATTCGGGCCAATCACCCAACGTCAAATCGCGACGACCAACAGATGCAGAGTTCATGATTGGTGAGCCAGCGGCATCTTGCAGAACGAAACGTTTCACTTCGTTGGGAGACTTTGTCATGTCAAAAGTCAGGAGGTTCTGGGAACCGTCAGCCCCAGTGACCAAAGCCACTCTCATTAAGCTCGTATCCTTGAGTGGTTCAGCCAGCGTAGCTCCGAAATCTCTCCAGCCAGCAGTAGGATTGAAGAGATACACCTTGTTGTTCCCACCGTCGCCACCGAGAAGAACGGCATCGGCAGCGGACCATCGCTGAAGGGTGGGCGAGATGCCAGCGGGAGCCATAGAAGAGTAGCCCTTTATTGAGTAGGGCTCTGATGCTTTGATGGTGAAGGTTTGAGAGCTAGGGCCGGCAGCGCCAGTGGTGGTACCAGCATATACCAGAATGGTATCGTCCGCTTGAATGTATGTGGAAGCGTGCCACCTGCGGTTGTTGGTTACCTCGCCAGCCGCTGTAATGGTTGTCCATTCGCCCGTCGAGTACGTGTACTTCTGGAGGCCATTATAATCGCCGCCCTCGGCTTGTCCACCGATGACGAAGAAGCCAGCCTGAGCAGCATCAGGCGGTGTAGTGCCGACGCATGTTGACCCCGTCACCTTAACACCCATCTTCAATTCCTTCCATTCTGCGCCCTCTTCCAAGCGCAACGATAGAAATCCATCGGGGTTAAATGAGTATAGCGTGTTGTCGTGAACGACAGTGCACGAGTTGTCCAGAGATTTTGGTGGCTCTGCAAACGACATGTTCCCTAAGCGACTCAGGGAAGCGGCCCTGATTACCGTACTATCTCGTTGGGTTTGTTCCGGACCTATGAGGACATGGCGAGGGGAGCGTTTGCTAGTCGTAAGGGATTCGCAGCGTCCAAGGGGGTTGATTTGGCTGAGGCGTTCCCGCGGCCCAGCACAAATATGAGAACGGTTGAACTCGTGGTAAAGATCGACTTGGTCGCACTTTACAAAATGTCGAGAGCGACGCGGTCGCTGCTATCGCGGGTTAGGCCTGGAATTAGTCGAGATGTGTTGACCGTCTCTTACCAGGTACAATAGGGGCTTTGGACTGCAAAGCTCAATATCGAGGCGGGAGAACGAGAGAACCCAAGAAACCGCGTCGATCGGCTGAACTAGGGTTTCAAATTATTGTTTGTTGTGGCACGGCAAGCTGTACGGATGACAGGCAACACAGTGCAGACGATGTGCTGATATTCTGAGGTGACTCGCGTCGCAGGTTCGATGGGGGCGGCGTGCTTCAGACGTCGAGGAGTTTACTGGACGGTAAAAAAAGATCGAAAACGCGGGCGGTGATGCTCCTGGCAGCACAACGTAGCGCGAAGGAGGACGAATGAGACGGCTGTAGACAGATCGAGTTCGGTATATTTGCAGAGACGCGGTTGTGGCAATGATCGATAAAGGTCAACAATGGCTCCTCGTGATTCTCGTGCCAGACGGGGTGTGCGAGGAACTGGAATGGTAAAAAGGTCGGCAAGGAGGGGAAGAGCAGCGACCAAGCGGCTGTGGTGAGCAGAAACAGAAGCAGAAACAGAAGCAAGACAGGAGGAGAAGCAGGAGAAGAGGAGAGCAAAACGGATCGGGAGAGAGAGAGAGAGAGAGAAGGGGTGGCAGAACAGTGCCAGGTACGCATGGGCAGGCAGGTGACAGGGAGGAAAAGGAGGTACCATGCACAGGCCTCGTCGTCCCACCTGGCCTGACTGACTGGCGTGGGTGGAGGGAAAACGCGACATGGTACCTGAAGAAGGGTCCAGGTACTCTACAAGCCGCCAGGTACCTGCAATGTGCCGTAGCAACCCCCGGAGGCAGCTGGCAAGGGCGCCTTGACTGATAGAATTGGCTACATTCAGGGCATACTTGGCGACGTAGCGATACATGCTAGCTCGGCTTGCAGAGAGCTGCGTCCAGCCCGAGAGTAGCTGGTGACCCTTGTGCAATAGTCACAGCAGGCATGAGACTGGAGATGGCTCGGGCGTGCATCCTGCTGGACTGTTGGAAGTGGCTGGGTCGGGTGCGAGATTGGCCAATGAGAGAACGCGCCCAGCGTGCCATTGCGTCTAATCATAGCACGAGCATTCACAGGCTTGCATGTACCTGTCCGGGGTCAAAGTACGCACAATTGCCGCGGTTTCAAGTGCTGCAGGCAAGTATGTGGGTGGGCCGGCAGTACCAGAGCGGGGCCCCTGGTACCTGACGTGCCTGGTCCCTGGCCGTTTAGAGAGTGGGCACACGACGGTGGAAAGGGGCAGCACAGCGGGTGCCCCAACGGGCGGCCTATCAGCTTTCTTTTTTCACAACACTGGTCCTCGTATCCGCCCTCCTCTGCAGTGCAACGACCTTTCAGTAGATCATTATCACAGCACTTATGACTGCCCACTCCCGATCGGGGGCGATTGTGAGGCTCGACGAACTCAGCGAGGCCTGGGAAACCCAATTGCCGCCCTGATGAGCCATGCGTGATGTGCTGTGTGCCTTCCGGGCGATGCTAAGCATGCGGCTTCGGGTACTGCACGGCTCAACTTGTCCGTGTCTCGTCCGGAGACATCATGACGTTACAAGGGAGGTGTCACTTTCGAGGAAGTGCTAGAGAGCCGGAAAAGCCAGCAGGCGGGGGAAAAAACCATACAGACACAAAAGCAGAGCCATCGGAGAAAGAAAAGAAACGCCAGAAAATTTCGCGTGTTTCTCACGAGGGTGAGGTGGTATGACGCCTCGCACTCACAACCACCACGGCATGTCTCGCGAAATCAGCCGAGGGGTCTATTGAACGGTGAGAATAGCCCATGAGCCTGCCTTCCCAAGCGAGTAAGGGACGAGGCTTGCACGGGCTTCGTATGTCCAGGAGCGGCAAGGTCCTGAGAGCCTACGAAGGGGGGGGGGCACGGCGATATTCCTATGCTCTTCGCCTGAAGGCGCTGCAGACCCCTGCAGCCAATCCACTTTTCCAACCTTGGCTGAAACGCACTCTATCCTATCACCCCTGCAAGTGCAGACTTCTCGTTGCTTCCCTGTTGTCGATGTTGGGCCTTTGGTGTGTTGCTTCTTTCTTCATCGACGAGGCCGTTATGATGCAACCGGCTGTCCGCACTTGAGCAATCTTTTGTTTGGTATCAAACCTGTTACAGCGCGGAAATGTCTCTTGTCGCCCCTTCTGGTATTGACGGCTGCCAACAGCCAACAGTCAACAGTCAACAGCCAACAGCCAACACTAACACCACCAACAGGGCACCTAGGCTCTAACATAACATTAGGATCAACACCCTCACTAACGAGAAGCTTCATGCACACGGGTCCGGCCCAGACTGACGTGTTCAGCTTCCGCGGACAATCCTGTGGTATCACCTCCCGCGCATCATGAGTATGCGCCAAGCGGAGACTACTCCAACAGATAGATGGACTTTCCGTGCCAGAAGAATTTCTCACCCGTGTGTGCTGACTGACCGTCTTTCATTTAACCTTCTCACTGTGGCCGTGGCACAGGCCAATGGTTACTTAATTGGGCACCTCATACTGGAGTTCCATTCCTGGCGTGTGTCAACCGGATGGACGCGAAAGGCAGTGCTGCTTACCCGTTGTTCCGGGAGCATCCCACTCCGGGGCGCAAAATGCTCTGGCAGTCCTGTCGCGCACACTCTCTCCCCCGGAGCGAAGGATGAAGCACTGTTTTTTTGCGAAATGCAAGTCAATGCGCACGATTGCGGTCATTGTCCACTCTTCGGCCCGTGCACAGTTGACCCTCATTATTCTGTATCGCCTACTTTACTTTAATTAGCATGCTCATTAGTTGGGCATGTGTCTCTCACAGTAAGCCGCGATCCGAGGAAGCTCCTTCTGCCTCGAAATCTGTGGATTGTAACCCGAGGAATATTACAGATCCTGTGTTAATGCTTTGTGGTGTTATCGGATCCGCCCACGAAAGCTACTACGTCGTACACTGACGCCTTTGGTTGCTGAATATAGATCAGTCCGCTATGGCAGCTTACCTCATGGCCTATTTCCGACTGCATCCTTCACCGTTCTAGAGCAACGGTGGAATGTCCAGAACAGTTAAGCTGTGCATGAGAACCCCGCTTCCATCGAGAATCGTCCTTGTTGCCTTTGCCGCTGGCGTTTTCGTCAACAGGTTCGTGCAGGTTTGGGGTGAAGGCGGGGTACGACGACGCCGCTGCGTTCGCACGGGCTGCTTTGACACTTGCTACCATTTTCACTTTGATTACAGGGCAGGGCATGACGATCGCCCTTACCAATCGTCGATGCGTCGCATCCCCGAGCCTCCTGGTGCTTCTTTTCGAATCGCGAGGTCAAGTTCTACATGCAAGACATCGTCCTTTCTCTGATGAGCCTATCACATCTATACACTTACTGAGGACCGAAGCTGTCCATTCGTTTCCTACCAATGAGCTTTGCATGCAGTAAACGCCAATCGGAACGTGGATCAATCACATACATAAGCGCCTTTTTGGCATCCAATCCCCCACGGCCCTTTGCATGCGGCCAGGAGATCTTCCCGTGACGAAACAAAGCGCGCGGTTTCTCATGGGTGGAACCACATGTGGCTACCTCAAACATCACCAATTAATTCCGAGGTCTCGTTGGGCCGCAGACATGGTCATACATTTCACGAGCGACGTCATAATTAGGCAATATTTTATGGGTTGTCGCTTTGTTTTATAACAATGTAAAGCCTTTCGCAACTTCATATTGCTAAACGTTCCGCCCCAATCAATCTTGTTCGTTTCAAGCCTCCATTGAATGGACCCGACACACAGTAACTTCGATTTCCTTCTGAACCCATAGTACTATTGTAACCGTAAACTATGATATAGCCCTCCACCCATGCAGTAATGCTTAAAACCAAAACTCCAAGACAGTAATCCCCACGCCGTTGCCCCTGCCTCCTCAATCCAGAGTGAAATATCTCCGGTCTGAAAACGTCCAAATAGCCGGCTACCCTATAACCACTTAAATAGCTATCAGGGCTGCGCGGCGAATGCTTCGGGTGGTAATTGGGCCTGCATTGGTCAATCTCTCTTCGCTTTCTTATGGGCCAAATAAACGTACCTTTTTCTCTTCGAAAATGACCAGGGCCTTGTCAAAGTCCCAGTTGACCTGCACAAGACACATTTCCGAGTACTGAGGGACCATGTTCGTGCGTTTTGAAAGCTCGGTGATCATGGCTTGATGTTGATTTTGTTGCGTTGCCACTGGCTCGGTGGCGACGAAGACGTTTGGCAAGGGGCTGTACGCCCGAAGTGACAGCATGTCACTCACAACCCGGATAGGATTGCCACCTGGTAGACCGGGGCCGAGGATGAAGGTTCGAGAGAAGCTTCTTTTCCCCATGGTGTCTGTCTTCTGGTCGTACTCGTCGAATTCGCCATGCACCGATATTATCAGTCCGTCGACGCCTGCTGGGCTCTGGCCGCTAGGATCCACCAAACCCGTCAACGGATGGCAGTCCATGATATACTTGGACAAGTCTTCCTTGATGTTCGGGTGCCGCGTAGCCGGTAGAGTCTTCCATAGGTCGTTAATGACATGACCACCTTTTAACAGCCGTTGAAAACGAGCACTTTGGCTGTTGATCTTCATGAGATTCCTCGAAAGCTTGATATATGACCCCCAAGGTAGCGGAGCGGGTGCATTTACGTCCCTGACAGATTGTGTATCCACTGCCAGTGAGAACTGGCTTCCATTGTCGTACAGTCTTGATGCCAGGCCTTGTCGGTCATTGTCGTATGATGTAAAGAATTCAAGAAGGAAACTCTCCCCAATCCCGTTCACATCACGAAAATCGGGTCCATTTTGGGGTATAGGCTTCGGCTTGAGAGCTTCGGCCTGTGCAGCAATCTGTTCGGGTGTCCTTAATTGCGTCCCGTTGATAATCTGCAGCTTCGGAAACCACTGGAGGAAGGCAGCTTGGTAGTTGGGATCGGCCGCTTCGATCGGGTTTCCGGTCATGTAGATGGTTTCAAGGTCCTTAAACTTGCCTTTCCATCGATCTAAACCTTGCATGCTGCTGATTTGATTGCCGCTCATGTCCAGATTCTTGAGTTGCGGAAAGGTAGTTGCGACTACCTCAACCTGCGCCACATCGTCGATGTTGTTGTTCGCGAGGCTGATGCTCTCAATGGCGTCTTGTTTTTCTTTCAGGGTCTTGAAGAGACTGTCGCAAATGGCCATGAGCCCTTTGAAAGTCTTGAGGGCCCTCTCACGATTGGCAAACATGCCGAGATTCACCAAATCCACGTCTGCAGCCAGCGCATCCAGTTTGAGGAGCTTTGTCTCTCCGATGTAGCGCTGGCTCAGGATTGACTGGAGGCGAGCGCGCAGCTCCTGAGTTTCCCTAGACTCTGTCGCCTTGCTATGAACGCCCAAGCCCTCTGTTGATTCTACAATCTCCAACGGAGTCCCAGCAAATTGGAAGGTGTTAACCTTGAGGATATCCTCCGCGTCCTCTGCACTGGCTCCTATGAAGACATAATCCCCCACCAAGTGTGACTATGCCATGTTAGCAGGCTAGAAAGAGACGGCTTGTCTAAGGCGCTCAAAACACGATTTGTATTCGGCCGGTGAGAACATCTCCCAGATATGGCGCTTCATACATAGGTTGACTTCCGACATCCGGCAGAATAGTGGCGCGCCCGGAGTTCCGTAATGATTAACATACCTTCTTGATCGTGATACGTCGCTTTGATCCTGTCGAGAGTCCGAGTGCTTTTCGTTCGAGGAAACTGAGCAAGTCGCTGAGGCCGCCATCCGGGTTGCTGGCCGCTTTGCTTTGTTTCAATCCATTAACGCGCAAGAATGTCAAGTCGGCCAGATCTTGTCTTCGGGATCTGGTGGGCCGTATCGAAGCGGAGTTCGAAATGCGCGAGGCTATACTCGTTGAGTCGCCATTGCCGAGGTGCTTGAGAATAGTCTGCGCAGCCTTTGATGCGCCGCGGGGGTTCGCAGTAGAAGAAGACCGCGTAGGTGGCCGACTCCGTGAGCTGCTAGAACCCCCAGCCGCTGTTCTCTGGGCCTTTCGACCGGCAGAGTCCATATCAAGGTCGCCGTCCACATCTGTTCTGACAGCGCCACCCTTTCTCTTTTGAATACCGCCTCTTGATGTTCCTTTTGGAGCTGCGGTGCTGGATTTCCCACCGCGGCCTGACGAGGCACCTTGAGTACGAGAACCCCTCGGGGCCATTGTGGCTCAAAAAGGTGTCGCGCGGCAGAAGAAAGTAGTCCTCGCCTCGTGGTCTTTGACGTCGATCTTGCTCGGTACTTCTGCGAGGAAATGTAGTAAATGGCCGCTTGACAACTCTGAAATGAGCTCTGGCGCGTGTTGGCACGACCAAGGACTTGTTGGAATCCGCTACGAGCCGGATGCAGACAAGAGTTAATGCAGGAAGATGGTGCGAGCTTTCTTCATTGACGATCCAGGTAGCCTGACGTTGTTGTTGCTGTCAGGTCTTTGTTGAATTGCAAGGGCTGGTTGTTGTCGAAGAAAGGCACATGGACCGGGCTCTTGCAGGAAAAGTGAACAAGACAAAACTTATTGGCGGGTGACGTTGGATGTTCAGCCCCACTTATGACAATCCAGCCTTCAGGCATCCGACTTCAAGGTGACCGCGCCCGAAACAGATTAGTGAGCTACCGCGTTTGGCTTGGACAAGTCACGGCGCCGCTCTTGCTGCCTACCTTAGGTACCTTGAATACTGTATTGTAAGGTAGGTAAGGCAAGGGATGTTTGTTGGCAATTACCTTACTTTAAGGTACATTTTCGTAACACAGCCAGGAGAGACTTTCTACATTACCTTGAGCGAATTGTAAGAGGTCTTACAAACCATAAGGACCTTACTATAGCAGGCACTCAAACTAGTAAGGAAGGTATGGTCACGCGATTCTCATGAAGTGAGTCAGCGGGACAGGTACAAGCTCGAGACATGGTTCTGAGCCCCAGAGCTTCCCTCTCACCACGTGACTTGGTAGCATTTTCGCGCGATCGACAACGCGCTGCGGCCAGTGGCGCGTCCCTGGCAAAACTATCGATCTATTGCCGTTCTCCATGAAGCCCCCAGTCTCAGGGCCTAGCATGGTAATGGCTACCGACACAAACATCAATCTTCTGGTGCATCCAAGATGAAAGAAATCCTATACTGAACTGCCTTGGGTACTGCCATCTGTCAGCAATCATGGATGAAGAGGAATTTTGTGATGCAATTGACGACGACTTGTTGGAGGTCCTTACTGGGCAACCAACCTCCAGCACTCTGTCCACTCGCAACTCTGAGACAACGCACACTATGATGCGCACAGGAACGCGTCCTGACGCGGCTGCGCTTGCGGACCTAGAGTTGGAAGGGTTGTCCGACGCATTTTCTAGTGCAGACGAAGCAGGGCGCAGGCAGCAGGCCCCGGTGGTATCCAAGACGACAACTCCATCTGTGCCAGAGCCTCGAAAATCCTTTGCAAGAAGCAACTCTGGTGTTCTTCGACAAGCCACACTTTGGGGCGGTGAGGTTTCCCTGGGTCCTCCTAGACCCTCACAACCTTCGAATGGCCGAGGTTACAGGGCCGACCTGCCTCGAGAACCGCCCAGTCATCATGCCCTTGATGAAGAAGCCATGAAGACTTGGGTATATCCAACAAACTTAGGTATCACTCGAGATTACCAGTTCAACATTGTTAGGAACAGTCTGTTCAACAATACCCTTGTGGCTCTCCCAACTGGCTTGGGAAAGACTTTCATCGCAGCCACAGTAATGCTGAACTATTACAGATGGACAAAGTCGGCTAAAATCGTCTTTGTTGCTCCTACAAAGCCCCTCGTAGCTCAGCAAGTGGACGCCTGCTACAACATAGCAGGAATACCACGATCCGAAACTACCCTGCTCACTGGGGATATTCAGCCAGCACTACGCGTGGATGAATGGGAAAAGAGGCGCGTCTTCTTTATGACGCCGCAGACGCTACTCAATGATCTATCGCATGGATATGCTGACCCCAAAAGCATTGTTCTCCTGGTTATCGACGAAGCGCATCGGGCAGTGGGCGAATATGCGTACGCAAAGGTGGCGAAACTTATACGACGGTTCTCCAACAGCATTCGCGTTCTGGCATTGACAGCAACGCCAGGGTCTAAAGTTGAGACCGTGCAGGAGATCATAGACAATCTCGGTATTGCTCATTGCGAAATTCGAACCGAGGAATCCATGGACATTCGCCAATATGTTCATCAGCGCAATGTCGACCAGGTTGTTCTTGATCCGTCTGATGAGATGAACACAATCTGTGACTTATTTACCAAAGCACTGAAACCTCTGACGGACAAATTGAGCTCTCAAAACATTTGGTACGGGCGCAGTCCTATGGCAATGACCGCGTATGGCTTGATGCAAGCACAGAGGGAATGGTTCAACAGCCGAGGACGCCAAACAAACCAAGGAATCCAGTTCATGATGAGGGCGATTTTTAGTGTCCTTACTAGCATCGCACATTCCATCAAGTTGCTCAACTATCATGGTATCAAACCTTTCTACGACAACCTTGTGGACTTACGCAGCGAACAAGAAGGCAAAGGAGAGAAAGGTTCGAAATACAAACGCCAACTCATTTCAGACTCCAACTTCCAGGAAATGATGGACAAGATTTCTGCTTGGATGAAGAAAGACGATTTTGTCGGGCATCCAAAGCTGACTGCCCTTGCCGACTGCATCTTAAATCATTTTATGGACAATGGGGAGTCTACCCGGGTCATTGTTTTCAGCGAGTTTCGCGATTCTGCAGAAGACATCGTTCGCACGCTTAATACCCATCAGCCACTCATCAAGGCTAGTGTCTTTGTTGGGCAAGCTGACAGTAAGCGTGGGGAGGGAATGAAGCAAGCGCAACAAATCAAGACCATAGAGGATTTCCGGAAGGGGGCATTCAATGTTCTCGTGGCTACATCCATCGGCGAGGAAGGTCTGGACATCGGACAAGTTGACCTTATTGTCTGTTACGATGCTTCAGCATCCCCCATTCGAATGCTCCAAAGAATGGGAAGGACAGGCAGGAAGCGGGCCGGAAACATTGTGCTTCTCCTCATGAGAGGCAGGGAAGAAGACCAGTTCGCCAAGTCGAAAGACAACTACGAGAAAATGCAGCAGTTGATATGCGAGGGAAGCCGCTTCAATTTTCGATTTGACTTGTCGACTCGAATAGTGCCGAGAGAAATACGACCTGAGGTGGACCAGCGCCGCGTTGATATTCCAATCGAGAACACTCAAGATCCATCTCTTCCAGAGCCCAAGAAGCGGCGTGGGGCACCGCTTAAAAAGAAGCCACCGAAAAAGTTCCACATGCCTGATGGTGTCGAGACGGGTTTTCAAACAGTGACAGATCTTCTTAGACCCAAAGTCGCAACAGGCAAACAGAAGCCGCAACGGAATCCCGAACTCGACGATCTGGCCCGTATTCCCGACTTGGAGCGTGTCGTCCTTGGTGTGGAGGAGCTTAAGCAGCTTGACCGATCGTACAGGGATTTGCCTTTCAACCATAGTGTTGTTGAGGAAACAGACATGCCCAGCTTATCCTCCTACCCTGAATTGCAAAGGGAGCTCCGGCCGACAGCTGACCTGAGGCACGGTCGCCACACAAAGCGGGTCGTGAAACTGCTTCGATCCATGGGCAGTGACGCAGATAGCCTTGTCAGGCCCTGCCATTCACAGGATGTCAGTAATTATCTTGAGATTCCTGTTCATCGGTTCGTAAATTCCGATGGGGAATCAGCCTGCAGCGATGCAGCTGATACAAGAAAGCGAGGAAAGAAGCGCCAGGTCGCTGTAAACAATGAAGAGCTTACAGACACGGAACCTGCAAGTCGTGTCTCCCAAACGGCTAAGAGAAGAAAGGTAACAAGCCGTGGTGCCTCCACGTCTCGTCAACCTACAAGAAGAACGGTTATTTTGACAGACGGGGAAGCGGATGGGAGTGACGGTGACGACGCAATACATAGCGGCCCCAAGGGGAAAAAGACAACAAATTCAAGGAGAGGCAAAGGCCGACGGAAAAGCCGAGCGCGGCAAAGTCGAGGCGGTGGCGTCAACAGCGATGAAATCGGGGATGACTGTGAAAGAGATAGCGATCTCTTAGAGAGTAGTGGTTCGGATGACGGAGAGGACCTGGCAGACTTTCTCGTCTCTGACAATCACGTCTCGTCAAGCATGCAGCACCCCCCGTCAGCCACTCCATCCATAGCCTCAGAGAGTCCTAGTACCCCGCAGGCATTGCCGGAGAAGCCGTTCTATGTGCCCACGCAGTTTCCAGGGACTCAAGAGAGTGAGGGCATGCCCGATCTAGACACACTCACAAGTACGAAACGGGCGGGACGACGGGAGGCGAGTGGACATGTGAGGAGTGCGTCGAACGCCACGCGAAGGGGCCGCCAGGTTGTTGATGATAGTGATGATGAAATGTAACATGGAGATGGGTTTCGGTTGGAGCCTTGACGGCTATGTGGCGTTGGAGGATCATGAGTGACAAGGGAGGGTGTTGTACATAAGACCAGTCACGACCATTGACAATCAAATGAGAACACTGTATTGATCCAACAGATGCATATTCATTAAGGAAGCTAATAGCTAGGCAAAGAGAGCTAAACTAAGGTGATGCAGATCCGGTGCTGATATATAACAGGTTGTCGAACACCTTCAAACAAGTTAGCATGAAACATCGAAAACTGGATGCTGCAACAAGGCAAACTTGGAAATGATGGTGAAAGAGAAAGAAATCTTGACGCATCAGAAACCCGATTTAAAAGCACAACGACCCCCACCACCTTCCGGCAGGGCAACGCGGAGGCTCATGGTGCCGCTGCATATGACGATGCGGCGACGAGCCATCAAACGCGCCGCTCATACCACCGGAGGCAGCCGAGGGGCTTCCACGACCCCATGCCTGGTGCTCGACCCGTGAAGGCGCGCAACAGACAGAAGCCGCGGAGAGGCCCGAAGGCAGTCTCAGACGGCTCTTCCTATGAGTGTAGAGGGTGTCTAGGTATTCATCATATAGCGTAGTGGGCAGAGGCAGAAGCCCTTGAAGGAGAAAAATGATGGGGGAAGAAGCGATTTGAAGGTACCGTACCTTTGGAGTCCAGCCGTCAAAAGGAGAGATTGGCTGAGGATAAACTGGAAAGTTAGAACATGAGTGGATTGCCAGCAGTCACGCAGACAGAGGATGGCGCAGGCAATGTCGCGTTGGCTTCCATCACGACGTGGCCAGCAAAGTGAAGGAGGAAGAGTGGTCGAGGAGCAGAAAAAAATAAATCCCGAAGAAATATCTTTTCAGACAAGGAGCGGATACCTTACGTTAGGGAAATTTTAGGTGGATGGCCCGTCTCCACAGGCTGCTGGTAGCTGGCAGAGAGCCGGCTGGTGAGCAAAAGGGACATAGACCGCGACGCCTAGTTCTCTTGTCATTTCATTACTAGAGTCGAAGAAAGATGTTTCAAAATTCTGGCCAAAAGCTTTGCGTAGAATTTTTCTTAGAAAATACTTTGACCATTTCCTTACTCCAATCACTCTACAGTAATGAGTATCAAAGGTAGTTATCAACCGTACTGATTGTTAGCAATCT
The DNA here is from genome assembly GCA_020881915.1 of Paramyrothecium sp. XJ0827. NCBI lineage: Eukaryota > Fungi > Ascomycota > Sordariomycetes > Hypocreales > Stachybotryaceae > Paramyrothecium > Paramyrothecium sp. XJ0827. The sequence continues at coordinate 4,079,586 of JAJFPB010000001.1, read as the reverse complement.
TATCCTTTTTACAGAGCTCCCCTCCCTGGCAGCCAAAGGTGTTTGCCTAGTGCGGACTAGCGTTCCCCGCGCCCACCCTTCCGCCTCGAACCAGAGCGGACCTGCTCGGGCGGGTACGTACCGGGTGCGAAGAGGCATTCACAGCCGCCCTTGACGTCGTCGTTGAGCGCTACCTCCTCTCCCCCATCACCGGTTCCTCCTCCTCCGGAACCTCCTCGCCTCTCAACGTTTCCCATCGACTGGCTGAACAGCCTCCTGCCATAATTTTCCCTTCCCCTCTAGCTATCGAGAAACAACCGCAGCCACCATGTCCCTCTCAGCCACCGTCCCGGTCCTGAAGTTCGTCGGGACCGTCTCGCTGGGCCTCTTGACCGTATGTTGGGCCGTCCTTTTGCTTGTCCTGAATCGCTTGATGCGCAGCGCGAGACGGCAAACTCCGCTTCTCATGTCCACTTATACTCATCTCTTCTCAGGGCGTCTCGTACTCCGTCTCGACCTTCACCCTCCCAGCGCTCTCGGAGCTGCCCTCCTCGTCCTCGGCCGCCCACGCCCTCGCCAACCTTACTACCTCGCTCAAGACTCCAGTCCTGGCTCTCTCGTCGCTCGCCTCGGCGCCGCTGCTCCTCGCGTACCTCCTCTCTCCTCGCCCTGCTCGCCACCCTTACCTCATCTACACCTCGCTGCTCGCCATCCTGTCCGTCGCCGCACCCAGCCTTCTTCCGCAGCCCGCGGCCCGCCCCGCGCCCCAGCAGCAGCCCAAGAAGCCCACGCCTGCTCGTCCCCGCGCCATGGAGGCCAGCTACGAGGTCCTCGGCGACGTTCACAGCGAGGAGGCGCCTAGCGAGGAGGAAGTCGAGGAGTTCAACGGCGAGGAGGTAAGGGTGGAACTTGACGGCGCAGCTCGTGGCTACCTCGCCAGGACCGGCCTCGCCGCGCTCGGTTTCGCCATGGCCATTGTTGGCATTTGGGGAGATGGCGCCCACAAGGCTGCCATTTACATTTCCTAAGCGCCCGGTCGTGACGTTGCCAGTCAAGGCGTTGCCCTTGCGAACACCTACTCAACATGTGTTTCATGCCGCCACGCCCGGCTCGAATGTTGTTTTGATCGGAGTTCTATGGAATGGGAAATGCATCTTAACAAATGAAACTGCTTGGGCGTAACTTCTCTCGATCATTATCACAAGTCTTGTTCATAACTGCCTATGGTCGTTCAATTTATTACATAACAGCCCTCATTCGTCCATATTCGGTAGACAATTTGCAAATTGCCATCACTATTTGCGGCCTTGCACACACATCTGCACACGCCACATAAGCCTTGCGCTATATCCTTGCTCACTCGTGATACTTGTCACATTCTGTGCACTTGTCCAGCTTCAGCTGCTTGGCTTCGTCCTCTGCGAGCGTCTTCCACGAGGTCGATTGCAAGGACTGGAACGTTCTCGCGGCAAAGTCTTCCTTGTTGAGCTCCTCCTTGTTGTCCTCGCCGTCCTCCTCGTCATCCGCCCGCGCCTTGATAGCAAAGTAACGAGAGCTGGCAAAGGTTTCTCCCAGCCTCTTGGCCACGTCATTCGCCTCGTTCAGGCTGACGAGCCGACGCACGTCTGGAGAATTGTCCATCGCTGTGCGGCACAGGTCCCACGTAACATCCTTAGTATCATGCAAATTGAGGGTCTCGCCATCCTTCTCATGCCTCACGCCCATGGTCCTAGCAATCTTCAGCAACTCAGTGCTGCTGTATGCGTCGCTGAGACCAAGCTGTTCAGTCAACTGCCGGACGTCTTCCTGCGACAGGTTCTTCGCGTCCTTCTTCTTCGCGAAGGACGCGGGCGAGTCGCGGACTAGGTCCTTTGCACGGAAAGTCCATCTCAGCCCTTGGATTTCGGAGGGTTTGCCCAAGTGCTGCGCCGAGACGAGGTCATGAGCCAGCTCAGCTGGCGTGCGGCCTACGGCGTTCTCACGATACAGGAGTCGAGGTTGAAAGTCGACAATGGTTTTCACCAACGCAATTTGTGCACGCATGATGGCGGTATGCAGGCAGGTATCTCCAGCCGCATTGAGCATGCTCAGCTCGCTCCCCTCGGAATACTCAAGGAGAAGTTTCAACACTTCCACAGCATCCTTCGTGTGGCCATACGCCAGACTGTTGCTGTTGTAACGGTTGGCTCCTCCCGATGCAGCGATGATCCACGCGTGTAGAGGAGTGAGGCCATCGTTTTGCAAACTGTTTCTTTGCTGGAACAGGTGGCTTCGCAGATCTTTATCAAAGAGCTCCAGCAGGGGACGAAGCCTATGTGCGGTGGGCAGGCCGGCAACAGCAGCGTGGACGATATTCTCGCCATTCGCATTCTTAGTCGACTGATCTGCGTTGCCTTTGAGGAGCAGCTCCACGTAGCGAATACGACCCAGCCTGCAGGCGATCATTAAAGGGGTGTCGCCCGCCGTTGTCTTCTTCTCGAGTGATTGGGGGTACGTCTCGACCAGGTACTCAAGCAGCTCATACGAGCGGTCCTCGGGAGTAGCCATTACAGCACAGTGAATCACCAAGTCGTCTTTGAGAAACGTTAGCTATCCGCAGCGTGGGTGACAAATGCGTCGACTTACTCTCGGCACCGAGCCATTTCGAGATGGACCTATCGAAACCGCCAGGGCTGTCCTTTAGATGTTTAAGGCGTACATCATCGCGTGCCGCCTTGGACTTTCCAAATTCGCCATAAAGCCGGTGGGGGGCATCGCTGAGGAAGAATTCCACGCCCTCTAGAGAGCCACCCAGGGCAGCATGCAAAAGTGGCGGCGTCTGCAAGCCGCTGGTTTTGACAGCCATGTTTCGGCCCGCATTAGCCCAATCCTTCCTGTTTGAGTGTTAGCATGGGCACTTGAAACGGTGACGAGTCTATCGCCGTACCTCTTCTTGCCGTAAACAGTGAGGCCTTGGTAGAACTTGGGTTTGACCTTCATCTCCGCGCCACTCTTCTTCACAAGGTGGTCGAGTGGAATGCCTGCGCCGGTTCGCTTGATTGCGTATTTGAGGAGATCGATCTTGTCTTTCTCAATCGCTCCTAGGAAGGCTGCTTGGGGGAAATCAAAGGCTTCTTCACTGGAGTTCTCAGTCACCTCTTCCTCTGTTGAGTTGTTTGCATAATGTTGAGCAATGTCAAGGAGGGCCTTGAGGCCGTCGAGATTGTCCGTCTTGATGGCGAATGCGAACAAATTGTCTCGCGTGCTTGATTTCTCGACTACCTCGCCATCCTTGACCCTGAAGGTCTGGAAGGTGTCGCACAAATGGGTCAATGGTTTAGTATGGGAATCAACTTGTGTAGAGACCTGACCGATGTTGTCGATGGTGAACATCCTGTCGGCCTTCGCGGATACGATACGCGGCTGTTCGTCCTCGTCCTCGTCTGATTCATACTCGGAGTCGTACTCCTCCTCGCTGTCGGCCTCGTCGGCTTCCATTTTGTATTTCAGTTTTTCTGGGGGCGACCACTGAGCTTTCATTATCTCGAGGATAGCTTGGGCCACATCATAGTGGCCACGAAGGTAAGCAACCGAGAAGGGTGAGTTGTGCTCAGTATCCGATGCCGCAATCTTGAGAGGAGGTTGGTCTTGATCCGGTCCCCAGGTATGCAGGGTGAGGGCCTTGATTTTCTCCAGATTTCCGGTCCAAGCAGCTTCCATACTGTATTGCTTAGCTTGCAGTATTCACTTCACAGGGTGTCTCTTTACTTACAGTTCAACATAACCATCCCGTCTAGACTCTGTCATCTCTTTGTCGTTTATGAAGCTGAAGTGATACTCATATGGTTTCGAGCTATCTTGTTTCGTACTAGAATACGAGCGGTGGTGAAATAGGTTGTCCGTTCCCTTGGTTTTGATGTCGGGTCGCAGCTCAGTGAATGGTCGGGCGCCTTTAGTGACGAGAACGGCTTTCACTTCTTTGAGACCTGAGATGGTTTCATTGATGGCGTGCAGCTTCTCGTCCACCCCCAGTAGCAGATCGTCTCGACCGTTTTCCTCCTCAAATGATTTCACCGAGGCTTCGAATTGCTTCTTGTACGAGATGATCTGCTCTGACACAATCCAATGCTGGTATGTGCCTGGCTGAAACTTCTGCAAGTAGGTGTCGACACCAGGTGTTTCCTGCGGTTTGACCGGCTTCGCTTCTTCACCAGTGTATTGGGACAAGTGTTCGATTATATCCTCGACCAAATCCAGGGCTGCACGACCCTTGTTGTAGTCGCGTTGATATGTTGAAGAGATCAATTTCTGGGTCTCAGAGGTCAAACTGTTTGGATCAGCACCCCTTTCGAGAAGCGCAATGGCAGTCTCGGACTGCCCTTGTCGGATAGCCGTGATCAAAGGTTGCTCCAGAGATTGGGCATATCTCTCCTTGTTGCTCTCCAATGTGCCCAATCGTCTCGAGAATCTAGTGTTCAGCCTGGCGCCCTTCAGCCATGTATCGAAATCAATATGAGCAGGTGCACCGGCGTCAAGCAGTTTCCGCACTAGGGCTGGGTTGTCAAGTACGATGGCGCTGTGGAGAGGCGAGATGGTCTCGTTATCCCAATAGTAGCCGTGCACAAACAAGTGGTTCACTGCGGATTTAACGGCAGCAGGATCAGATTCCATAAGGACATCGACCAGACTTGAGTTGCCGCTGGCAATGCAGCGGTGCAATGCAGTTACGCCGCTAGACTCGGCTTGAGAGGAAGTCGCCCCCAGCTTGAGCAAGAGCCGAGCCATAGATTTCGCCTTTTCATCCGAGAGCGAAAGTGCCAGGACCAAGGTAAGGATCGCGGCTGTTTCCTCGTCGTCTTCGTTGGAGAATTTGACGGGGAGGATTGAATCCGCGCCATACTATATATTGTGTAAGTATCAAATGAAGAAAAGCTAGGGCTGCTTGAATGTGCAGTTCCTATCGTGTAGAATGGGTTGCTTACGTCGCAAAGGAGCTCGACGACCGCTTCGTGGCCCTCCGAAATAGCCAGATGCAATGGCGAGCACGGAATATCCCATGCTAGCACATCAATTTGGTAATAGTCCGGATCATCATCAGACTCCTCGGGAACTAGATCATCGTTGGCGTTGCCTTCTCCTTCTTTCTTCCCGATTTTTACAAAAGAACCGGTGGCAATCGAATGATCGTCAGCTGCGGACTCTGCGCCATCGATCATCTCCACGTCTGAATCACTATCGTGTTCGTCTGCATTATTAGAATTTTGCTCCGTGTCGTCGGTCATTTCGTCATGCTTCCCGGCTTGGCCAGTCTTGCGTGCCTCACGACGCTTGGCCTGCTTCTTTTCCTCTTCCATCTCCTCGTTTTCGATGCTCTTCTCCATCAGAATCTTGATCATCTCTGTATCACCGCGCCATGCAGCGAGGTGCAGAGCAGTCTTGCCATCAGCCAGACGCGCAGTCAGGCGGGCACCATGGTCGACGAGGCATTTGACAACCTCGGGAGTAGAGCACATGACAGCGAGATGAAGGGGCGAGCGCCCAGTATAGTCTCGCTGATTCGGATCCGCGCCGTCTTGACCAAGCCAGTTGAGGACATCGTCCACGTCTCCATCCACAATTGATTGGCACAGCCTAGCTGTGTTTCCAACGTATGCCATGTCTGTCCAATCCTGCTCAGTAAGCGGGTTGAATGAGCCGATCTGCTGTCTACCAGGATCATCAATAAGGAAGGACACTTTGCCGGAAATGTAGATTTCAGCCTCCTTCTTGGCGACTTCGATTTCCTCGGGCGTCTTGGGCTCGGGGCAAGAGCCACAGCAGTCTTCAATGACGTCCTGAACACGGCCGAAAAATGCTGGATGACGATGGAGGTAAACCTCACGTTTGTCTGATTGGTTCCACTCGGCATTGAGTAACAGGTCTCTGGTGTAGCAGAGCTTCTCGATTCTCTTTGCGTTGAAATGTTCGCCATATGGGACTGTAAAGGTGTGATAGTTACTCACATCTTCCTCCGAGAGCCAGTCAGCGACCTCATCTTCGTGATAATCCTTCAGGTTGCCCCGGAGCTGCTGACGGCTGCGGTAGCTCGAAGGTCTTCCACGCTCTGCACGACGCTTGTTTAGATATGCTTCACGAGTAGAGTGCGTTGGTAAGCGTTCGAGAACGAGGAGGCGGGCTAGACCAAGGGTCCGACCGAAACTCCGCTCAAAGATAGTTGGGTCGACTCGGGATCGATCCAACTCTGGCCAATATACCTCAAAATTGCGATGGGAATATTTGGAAAGTCGGTTTTCGTAGGAAGGGCTCCTCCTACTAAGGTCCACGTGGTTGATTTGGGTAATAAAGCTTCCCAAAGCTCGAGGAGTAACCCAAACTTGCTTCCCATCGAAGGCTCCTCCAGCTGCATCGATATCGAAGCCGGTCAAGATCTCACTGATGGACTTGTACACACGCAAGACAATCTGTATCAGGTCAGCCTCTCATGGGCAATTTCTCCATGCCTTTTAGCAGAACCCACTTGAACATGGCGAACCGGGTATTGACTAGCAATCGTGATGGCGTACTTGGTGCGGACTACGGTTACCTCGTTGAGAAGTGCGTCCTTGATAGCTTGTTCGATTTGTTTGATCTTCTCAATGGCCTCGTCATGGGTAAGCCCGTACAGGAACAAGTCGACATCAGAGGCTGGACAGAATTTCTCGTGATAGTATTCGCGCAGCTTTCGCTTGGTACCCTTGAATTCGTCTGGTACCGGCAAAAGACAGTTAACAACGGAAGATCCGGCAGCGACTACATTGTTCCAGTCAACTTCAGCAAGAGAGGTTTCGGAGAAGACGTTGAAGTTTTTCTGAAACTCTGGGAAGTCGGCCACTGTAGCCGGCGAGCCATGGGGACGTCGCTTGGATTCAGGTAAGGCCATGATGTATTTGGACGCTTCCTCTTCGGACTCGTTAGCCAGGTCCCTGGCTCTGGTGGATATGAGCTTTGTGTTTTCTGTAAAGAGCGGTACAACGTTGAGGTAGGGGTCGTCGAGGATGGGATTCTGACGATCTTGGGCGTACACGGTCCGCAGCTGAGCCTCGTATTCCCGATAGGGGTCCATAATCTCGGTCATTGGCTTGTCTGGATTCTGGGCGATGTAGCTTACCAGCTCCTGATGAGGAGCTGGCAGCTGTGGAAGGTCTGGGATAGCCATGCCGAAGGATTGTAGGTTTTAATGTCGGCGCGTGAACAGGTTGGGAATCAGTCAAAACTATGACGATAATTTGCGCTTATTTGGCTTCTTGGTTTTTGTCTGACGCAATCTAATGGTCTGTTAACATTCTTCCCCGAAGCAAAGTATGAAGTTTCTGGGTCATAAGGTGATGGTCTAGTATTCAGCGGCCATGGCGTAAGAGTCCAGCACAGTTACATTGCAGATAGGCGGTTTTCATGAGGGTCAATTGCTGTATAGCTGAGCGTAAGGTGAATGGAGTTTGGGGAATATGTCGAGTTGGGGAGTAAGTGGGACGATGAAAGAGAGGGCTTGCCTTTTGACGAGTCCGAACCAGGGACAGTATGACAACAAAGTACACTGCAACAGAGTGCTATTGCATCAATCAAACCGAGATGAGACGCCGGTTCCTTGACTGCTATGGTTTTGGTAGGAATTGAGCTTGCTATTCAACTGACTGAATGAACAACGGGAGCGTGTTGTGGTATATATACAAAGGCCGGGCCATCCTGCTTGTTCACTTGGCTTCGTGGATCGTCTCGAATCATTCATTGTTCACTTCAGCTCTTGCACCGTTAGTCGACAAGTCTCCGCCCGGTAGCTGCACGTTGCCTTGTGCTAGGGCCATGTGCAGTTAGGCGCACTCCGCGATGGTTGAGGCCAAGGCCCTGCGTAGCGTTACCATCCATATCCATGTCATCGTGGCACCGGCACCGGCACTGGCACTGGCACCAGGCTTGGGAATACCCCGCCCTCACTCGTGGGATGGATTATCGAAATTCACAAATACGGTACGCACGATGTGCACAGCGCGACACGGGGGGACGCGCTTTGGGTGGAGGAGCTGCCTAAAGAATTGGGGCCCCGACACGCGAAACCTCGTGATCTCCGGTGTTACTCCTCGTACCGTAGCTGAGGTTGGACAAGACACATGTCACGACGCGGCTGGTGCCTGGCTAATCTGGCGTCAGAACGCTGGACACCGGCCGTTTCGTGAGCGACGGCATTAGCGATGGACATGGCAGAAAGCCCCAGCTGATGCAGGACCCCTGGGCTGCAGCCTGGCGAGCCCCTGATCAGTGGCGCCAATGGCGGTGTGGCGTCGACGGATCATGGCACTGGCAATCACGTTGATCCGAGGTACCTTGCCTCAGGTCAGACTGTTGCAGAACTAATAGGTAGTTAGCCTAGACCCTCGAGTATGGGCGACGGCTTGACACGAATTGTGCTCGTCCAACTATGTGGGGCATGGCTTCATCCTCAACAGCAAGGGTGCTGTCTCCATGCTCTAGGGGTTATACATGCAGCTTCTAAGCGATCATAGTTGAGGACGCTATCTCCATTTCCATTTTCCTCAGATGCCATCTGCGTGGTTCGAAGCTTGCCACTCCGTCTTTCTAGCGAGAGGTGTCATCCGCCTTTTCCTATCTTGGGTCTAATATAGTGTTCCTATTAAAGCCGCCGAAGAAAACAGTGAAGTGCATGATCGAGGATTGTTGAAAGGTCGAAACCCCGCGAATCAATGCCAAGCAACAAACCTCCCATCATAAATCCCACGGCCACCATAAACTTCAAAAGCAGATGTCGGTTAACCCAGCCGTAACAGGGCAGTGTAAGGCTAATAGTATCAGATTGCAAACCCGAACATCGAACGAGCAACTGCCGGGCTCCAGGGTAGGTATGGATAGAACGGCAGACAAGAAGAGGCTAGCCAAGGTTTATGCTTACACTGCCAAGCCCATGAGTTATCAGATCGATTCTCTAATCTTCCTATGTCTAACGTACATGCATAACGAGTGGATCAACATAACGAATGGATCAAAAATCCCTCAATCTACAACCTAACCATTTCATCAATTGATTCTCAACAATTTAAGATGCCGAACTCTAATAATGAGCCTAATATTATTCTTGCACTTCATGCCCTTCAATCTAATCCAAAATTAAGCCTGCGACGCGCAGCACAGATCTACGAGATCCCATTCTCAAGCCTACGTAATCGCAAGCAAGGCATGCCTTCTCGACGCGATACTAAGGCTAATTTACGTAAACTATCTGATCTTGAGGAACAGACGATAGTTCAATATATCCTTGATCTGGATATGCGAGGATTTCCTCCCCGGCTTTGTGGTGTTGAAGATATGGCAAATCGATTGCTTGCTGAGCGAGATATGCCTCCTGTTGGGCCACGATGGGCCTCGAATTTTATTAAGCGGCAACCAGAGCTCAGAACGCGTTTCTTTCGCAGATATGACTACCAGAGGGCCAAATGCGAAGATCCAATCGCGATAAACGCGTGGTTTGAGCTTGTGGCGAATACAATCGCGAAGTATGGCATAAGATCAAATGATATATACAACTTTGATGAGACAGGCTTTATGATGGGCGTTATTGCAAGCGGCATGGTTATTACAGGCGCAGAGAGTCGTGCAAACCCTAGAAAGGTTCAGCCGGGAAACCGTGAATGGGTTACTGCGATTGAATCGGTTAATGCAGAAGGGTGGGCACTGCCGCCGTTCATCATTGTTGCAGGCCAATATCACCTCTCTAGTTGGTATCGCGAAAGCAACCTCCCGGGCGATTGGGCTATTGCAACCACCAAGAATGGTTGGACCGATAACGAGACGGGCCTTGAGTGGCTAAAGCACTTCAATCGGCATTCAATTAAAAGATCAAATGGTGCCTATCGTCTTCTGATCCTTGACGGGCATGAGAGCCACCATTCGGTCGCTTTTGAGGATTTCTGCAAGGAGAATAAGATTATTACGCTCTGTATGCCATCTCATTCATCTCATTTACTCCAGCCGCTTGATGTGGGCTGCTTTGGGCCGCTTAAGAAGGCTTATGGTCAAGAAATAGAGCATTTGATCAAATGCTCTATAACACACATTTCCAAGACCGAGTTCTTTCCCGCCTTCTACAACGCACACCAAGTCATAATGACCAAATCGAATATTCAGGGAGGCTTTAAAGGAGCTGGACTTACTCCTTTAGATGCGAACCATGTGATCCCGAAGCTTGATATTCGATTACGAACTCCAACGCCTGCTATAAATGAGCCTGAGCTTCCTGCCCCTTGGACCTCACGAACCCCAAAGACAGTAAGAGAAACCGAATCTCAATCCGATTTCATTGAGAGACGAATTAGAAGACATAAGAGCAGTTCTCCAGCATCAATTGTTAATGCATTAAAGTCTTTTTCTAAGGGAACGAAGGCAATTATCCATAGGATGGCTCTATTAGAGTCAGAGGTTAAGGATCTTCGAGAGGCAAATGCAATACTAAGCCGGCGCCGGAGGGGAAAAAAGAAACGCCTACGTAATGGAGGGACGATGACTATAGACGAAGGTCAGGCATCAATTGATCAAATAGAAGTAGATAGTCAGGTAGTGGCCGAATCGTCGAGAAGAGGCGGTCAAGGGAGGTCATCGCAACCGAGGCCAAGGCGCTGTGGCATTTGCGGCAAGACAGGGCATAATGTTCGAACATGCAAGGCAGAGATAGAGGTCTCTGGGCAAGAGCATAGCGATTAGTTTTAATTGATCAAATGGTCTGTTGTGTTTTTATTAAGATTACTATCCTAGCGGTTAGGATTTTTGATCCATTCGTTATGTTGATCCACTCGTTATGCATGTACGTTATACCGTAAATGCAACATCTATTTACCAGCCCGACAGCATACGTTTACTGCCTTCGCTATACCATGGACTTTGCCTCCCCTGGGGTCTCGGAACTAGCCAAGAGGTATAACACCGTGACAATGAGTTTACCAATTCCCGACACGCCAATAGCTGCTGCTGAGCCGATTGTTCTGAAAATCAGCGCTCCAACCAGACACCCTACTATTAGTGACACTAGGAATGCAACACGCCTGGTCCGAGGTCTATTGTCCAGCCGGAATAGGTTATGGTCGATGACTAGATCCACCCAGGCTGCAGTTGCCATGGCGGTGCTGATTTCCGTCATTGACAAGCTCCTTGACTGCACCACTTGGCTACCTGACGAGAACGCAAGCATCCCCACGACTAGTAGTGCCTTCGGGCCCGTCTTTTCTGTCCCTTGATAATGCTGCACGGCCGCAGCGCCAAAAACTAAACATGTCTGGATTAAATTGCAAAGTACCAGCCACCAGCGTTTTTTTGGTCCAACCACATGGCTGATCTGACCCGTCAGCCACCCTGCCCCAAGAAACAGACCGAGAGCGACACCAATGTTAGATGTGATGAACATATCGCCGTTCAGATGGGGCATCATAAGTGCTAGGCACAAGAAAACGGTGTTGCCCGTCTGATTCGAAGTAAAACAATGGTAGTCAGGGACAGTGGTTGCATCTATTAAAGTTAAGTTAGCAAGATGCAGCTATAGAAGTCATGGCCGGGAGCCGGTATGCTTAGCAAGCCTACCTTGAATGCCAGTGCAAAACGTCAACACAACGAGGAGTAATTCGACGAAAACCGAGGGTCGAACATCTTCAGATAGATGCTTCACGCAGGCATGGTGCTTCTTGCTGGATGGAAGGGGGCAAGATGCTTCCTTAGGTTTCGAGAGCGCCCCAGCTTTGGTGTGCGGGTTGTTCATATCCGAGGTTGACTATATGAACTCGGTAGTCAAGTAGTAGAATGATAACACACAAGACACGGATGATCGCTGGCTCTCTTCGATTCAATTTGCACCAAAAAAAATAAAAAAAAGTATACAAGAGCGCAGAAGTTGAGGATGGGAAGATGTCAAAAGTTATAACAACTTGAGTGGAATTACCCTTATTGACCGGATCCGACAACCGCCCTGCACCGAAGACATTTTCCCTTTTTGGGCTGTGAATCATTGCGGGAAGGATGAATATCCGGAAGTGCGGCGTCGGGCGGCATGACGTCCGTGAAGTCGTCGGGAATACTTTGCCACGCCCTGTTTTCGCATCAATCATAAATTTGGGACACAACAGCGCATGTTCATATTCTTTTATCGCTCAAATGCGTCTTTTTCTTAAAAGTTGAACCACCCAAACCCCCACGATATAGAAGAGACGGAATCATTTACTAAATGTATTTTGTTCTATTAACCTGAGTAAAAAGCATGATTCCCGGCTTGTAGCCAGTCTCAGACCCGGTTCGAGCCGGCCGCCTCCCGAAAAAGGTGGGGACGGCTTCGGCGCCACAGAGACTTTGCCGATGCCGCCGACAGCCGACAGCGTATCTCTCAGGTAAGCAGGACGTCGCGAAAATTTATTGAACTTGCAAATCCACGTGACTACGCATCACAAGCTGACTAAGATACGCGATACGCGACTGTTGCCCGTGATCACGCTCGTTGAGGCAAAGTACCCATTAAACAAACCTAATATGATACGCAACAACCAATTGGTCCACCCAAATCGCAAGTACTAGAGGCGGCTATTCCAGATGTTGCTCGCCTCAGATCTTGCGGCCCGGACGGATTCGAGTAACTCGCCCTCATGACTCGGAACAACCTGCAAGATCACCTTTCCTGGCTGCTGAACGATACCTCGCTCTCTCGACCAGCTCCACGGCCTTTCCCCAATGCAAGCGATTCGTCAGGCTCGGGAACCACGCGAACGCAATCTTCGGTCTTGAAAGTACGGTCTGGTCCAGCTAACCTCGAGGAGCTTGAGCAGAGACGGTCTTGCAAGACCGAAGCACCAGATCGGACTGATGGGTTGAAGAGAGACGCCTGGGTCACGAAGGAGAAGGCAGAATCACCAGAGGTGGAAGAAATCGAAGACATGGGCAGGCTAACTTCTACTACGAAGTCAAAAAAACCTTCTCTGGTTTTCAAGCAGGAGCACGAATCTCCTTTGGCCACTAAGAATGGCCGGCAGGAACAGGCCAAAAGTCCTAGGCTTACCACTCAGGAAATCAGCCGGCTGAGCGTTAAGCCAGCACGATCCTCGGCTGTGCCGGACTCTCATACTCGAAAACAGCGTCCGGTCGCGTTGTCTCCCCGGAAGATCCCTCCGAAGCCACCATTCAACCCTGCGATCGACCTTGATTTTGCGGATTTCGATGACCAAGAGCTCGAGTATATGGATTTGACCGATGGTGCCTTCACCTCCTCTGACTCCCGCAAAGGCGATAGTGGGGGGGAAGCACCCTTGCCGCTGCCAACTTCACGGAGCAGCAAAAAGAGAAAGAGCTCCGAGGTTAGTAGACGGGAGCTCGGGGATGAGGCACACTTCCCGGATGTTTATCAGCTCCTGGGAACAGATCCTCCAGCATCTACCCCAAGAGGCAATTCAATTGCTCGCCGTGGAGATCCGCCAAGCTCTCGAAACAGACTCCAAAGCCATGAACTTGAGAGGGAGTCTGTAGCCAAGACACCGAGGAGCACTAAGAGGCGCGCAACCAAGCAAGATGTAGTGGCCATGTCTTCACCAACTAGACAGACTGCCAGTCGGCGGACGCCCGCGAGCTCCCAGCACATCTTCACAGCGGCTGCATCTCCATCAATCAATCATGGGCCACGCGAAAAATTGGAGCCGCCGATTGATCGATCTGATCACTTGTCAACGGCCATGGACGTGGATCGTGGCAGCATCAATCTGAAGACGACGCAACCTGTATCGGCTGAAAATTTGATCATTCCCGACTCAGACGACGAGTTTCTGACACCTCCATCTCGTACTGGCTCGGTTGGAGATGTTGTTCGACCCGAGTACAAGCATATTGCTCCTGCTTTATCTGTCGAAGGTACAGACTCTTCCACACTTCGTGGAAGTCAGAACCAAGTTTTTGATTCTCCTTCAAGACCAAACCTCGACAGCACATCAGGTTTGATGGCGCCAAGCACAGTCCTGACCAGCATGACCTCCATATTACCCGAGGTTGCAGATCCACGACCTGGCGCCAACCAAGACAATCAAGATTTTCCACCCTCCAGCCAAACACCACGACTGCTTGCCTTCCTGTTGGCGAACCCAGACGTGCTTATTCGTGAACAAGAGTCATTTGAATTGAAGTTGCAACAAAACGGACAAAATTTCATGCGAGCTGTCCATGAGCGTTGGCCTAAGAATCGGCGGGATGAAATCAAGTCGGAAAAGGAACAACTGCTGAAGCAACAGAAAGTCGTCCAAGAATTGTCCAAGCCGCTGCAGTCTTACCAATCGCTATGTAAAGAACGAGAGATTATAGCACAGCGGGTGGCTCAAGGCTACGCTGATGGCCTTGACACGGATGCCGACGAGTTTCAGCTAGATGAGCTCACTGATCACATACAAATTGTCGAGACTGATCTACTGGCTGCCTTTTCCAAAGCAGGACTCGACGAAGCTAGCTTCTTGGGGACGCAGCAGCAGAACCTGAGCAGCTCGAGCAACCCAAGCAATATTGTGCTCGGTACACAAGCCCCTCCTGCCGGGCGTGTGAATATGTCCCGCGCCTCGGAAGACTCAACGCCTGGTGCTGGACCTGCGACACAAATCATTCACCAAACCCAACTCTCTGAGATACAACAGTCCCGTCTCTGGAACGAGCCCATGCCCCGAACTAGAATTGGACCTCGAAGCGAATTAATTCCCCAGGACGAGATTCAATTGTTCACTACGCCTTTCCCTCGAGATACACGCACATTACCTCTGGAGTTGGCGCGCAATCGGCCTTATGCGCCGGGTACCAAGGAAAATGGGGTACGACATACTGACGACATGGAACTTATGGATGAGGACTTCTCAGACGTAGACCACGGGGTATCTCACGCGCCACCGAGTGTGGCTCAGAGGCCTCAGCAGACACGTCCGCGCACAGGCACCATGGGCAATACTCACGATCGCGTTGATGAGGAATTTGGCGACTTAAACGAAGAGGACGATCTGCTAGCTTTCCTGCAAGAGGACGACATGGAACTTGCATCTACTGCTACTACACGTACTTCACGTCAAGTTCTCACACATATATCCGGGAACGCCGGGAATGTGTCGCAAACTAAAGTCTCGCCCAGCAGACAATCAGCGCCAGCTTTGCCCGAACTAAGAATCGATCCAAACCTCATGCGACACTCATGGTCACCGGAAGTACAGAAGATGCTAAAGGACCGTTTTAGGATGAAGGGATTTCGCCACAATCAACTCGAAGCAATAAATGCTACGCTAGCTGGGGAGGATGCTTTCGTCCTGATGCCCACGGGAGGCGGCAAGTCTCTCTGTTATCAGCTGCCAGCAATTGTGAAGACTGGCAAAACGAGAGGAGTGACAATTGTTATTTCTCCGCTCCTAAGCTTGATGCAGGACCAGGTCGACCACATGAAGGCACTGGGTATCCAAGCTGTTGCCTTCAACGGCGAATGTTCATCTGAATACAAGAGGCAGGTGATGAGTGCTTTCAACGAAAGGAGTCCAGAGCATTTTATCGAGCTTCTCTACGTCACACCAGAAATGGTGAGCAAGAACGTCGCCTTCAATAGCGGGATGCAGGCATTATACCGCAAGGGCAAGTTTGCTCGTCTCGTCATTGATGAAGCGCATTGCGTCAGTCAATGGGGCCATGATTTCCGTCCCGATTACAAGACGCTTGGGCAGGTCCGCTCGAAATTTCCCAACGTGCCTGTCATGGCCCTGACGGCCACAGCGACACAGAATGTTATTGTGGATATTAAGCACAACCTAGGGATGATCAACTGCCAAGTCTTTTCGCAAAGCTTCAACCGGCCAAACTTGTACTACGAGGTCCGACCAAAGACTAGCAACTCGAATGCTACTGAGAATATTGCAGCGCTCATCAAGTCCAACTACCGAAACGTGAGCGGCATAGTCTATACGATTTCTCGAAAGCAGTCGGAAGACGTTGCGTCGAAACTAGCCGGCCACGGCATAACCGCGCGGCATTACCATGCTGGCATTGACCCGCAAGAAAAGATTGAGGTGCAATCGTCTTGGCAGAAGGGTCAGGTCAAGGTGGTTGTCGCTACCATAGCTTTCGGCATGGGCATTGACAAGCCCGACGTCCGATTCGTCATCCACCATGGTTTACCAAAGAGCTTGGAAGGCTACTATCAAGAAACGGGCAGAGCAGGACGAGATGGCAAGCCTTCTGACTGCATTCTATACTTCGGGAAAGGAGACATAAGGGTCTTGAAGAAGTTAATCGCAGATGGCGAGGGCAGTGAGGAGCAGAAGGAACGGCAGATGGTGATGTTGAACCGTGTCACGGCATTCTGTGACAACAAATCCGACTGCCGACGCACAGAGGTCCTTCGTTACTTCGGAGAAGATTTTATGCCCTCGCAATGCCAGAAGTCGTGCGACAACTGCAAAGCCGGCCTTGTCTTCGAGTTGAAAGACTTTTCAAAATATGCTATTGCTGCCATACGGGTAGTGGAGGCTCAGCGAAAGCTCACCCCGAACCAGTGTGCAGATATTCTGCTCGGTAAAAGGTATCCTCCTCACGAGGAAGAGTTGTCGGGCCAGTGGCATGGAGCAGCTCAAGGTCTGAAGAAGCATGAAGTGGTTCGTGTTATCGACCGCCTGTCGGCAGAGAAGGCTTTCCACGAGAACAACGTTGTTGGAAACTATGGAATTGCCATACAGTATCTCCAAATTGGACCCATGGCAAGACAGTTTCTAAATGGTCAGAAGAAATTGATGCTCACAATCCAAGTGTCTGATGGGGATAAGAACCCCAAAACGGCCAAGGCGAAGACTAAAAAGTCTGCCAAGAAATCAAAGGAGCAAGATCTGTCGGAGATGCAATCAACCTATGTTTCTTCACCAGTCAATCGGCGAAAAGCGCGGAGACAAGTCGTGGAGAGTGACGAGGAGGAAGTGGCCACTGGACCACAGGGCTACGCCAACGATGGATTTGTGGTCTCGGATGACGAACTTGAGGAAGACGATGCCGGCAGTGACGGGTTTGCGCCATTGCCCAACCATCGTCCTCCCAAGCCTGCTGCACGGAAGAAAGGTTCACCAATCACGAATGACGGGCGCCTACAAGAGTTGAATGATATACACCAAGACGTTGTTAATGGCTTCGTCGGCGAGGCTCGGAAACTGGAAGAGCTCATTCGAAATAAGAAAGACTTGAGACGACCATTATTCACAGAACGAGACTATCGTGAGATGGCGATCAATTGGACAACGACACTTGAAAAGATGGGGCGAATACGTGGTATTGATCAAAATAAAGTCAAAGAGCATGGAACCAAGTTCCTACCGATCCTGAAAAGATACCATACGACGTATCAGGAAATCGTGGCGGCTAGCGGCGAGCACGATGTGTCAGACCAGGACCAGCACTTTGTCGATCTAATCAGCTCAGATATGGAAACAGATGACGATGAAGCGGACATGGCGGATGCTGCGGAAGAGGAGGACTCGCATTACTTTAGCGCAAAGCCCCGTCCAGAGGTGCAAGCCTTTCATGACAGACTACAAGGTTATAGCAATAGCCAAGCCAGCCAGGCAAAGTCAAGGGCCTCGTCCAGCAAACCTAATGGCAGGAAGTTCTCGGGTGGCAAGAAATGGTCCAGAAAAGCGAGCGGTGGAGTTGGCAAGCGGAAAGGCAGCAGCACCTGGAGGAAGACTAGTGGTGGCTCTTCCTCGGCGCCAAAACCTGCTGGAGGAGGCTTCAAGAGGGACGGCAAGCTCGTGAACAAGCCAGGCGGGAGCATTGGACTGATGCCTCTGTGATGTTTGGGTTGCGAGCAACATGAATCTTGGGGAAGTGCATGATACGTATGATAAAGCGATGGAGAATACAGCGTTCGTGTTTTGGTGACGAGCTCATGTCGGCTACGCAATAGACTAACGGATATAAATGAAATGACACACAATAGACTTTCACACGAATGTCTTGCATGCGTGCAAGGTTCGCCAAAAGGCCCATGAATAGAAACTGTATTGTACGTTGAGTCTGTGAATCTTCACAACACGAACCGGTAGTTGGTCTTCTCGGATCAAGAGATGCGAAACATCACAGTAGACCAGTACCGAGTGGATATCCGTTGGGCAGGCGATGCTAACAGCTTGCTGCCATCTGCCACATGCCAACAAAGACTCTTGCGCAGCACTGCTTACCGTTAACGAGGCGTTGGCGAGCCGCAGGCCTGGGTACATCAAATGTCAAACACAGGAATTGAGGAATGTCGTGATGAGCGTGGCCGTGTGTATGTATTTAACATTGTGAGCATTGGAGGTCTCGTTTTGATTCGTCCAAGTAGCCAGCCCCCTTCGCATCCCGTCGCAATCTTACATTTTTCTTTCAACATGCTAAATACACATGGCCCCTAGGAAGACCGGCCACCATACATTGCAGCTTCTCAGGTTTCACAATTACGCCATCGTCCTCTCACCGAAGCGTGCGACCCATGAATCGGGGTCCTATGGTCCATTATATACCTATCTAGTTCGATAGTCCTTACACTGCGTGCGCCATGCTATGCTCCCAAAATTGCCTCTCGAGGTGGACGGTGCGCCAGGCTTCCGTACCTCAACGAGAAGATGTTATATACAGTTCGCATTCAAAAACGTGTTTCCCGCTTGAGGACTTGTGTGGTCTAACGCGGACGGAGGTTTTCATTACTCTTGTTTCTCAAGTCCCCAAGCGGACACGAGGAGAGGTCAGATCTCAATACCGCCACCTTGGTTTAGAATCCTTCGGCTCTGCGGGGGCGTTGCTTCTGGCACCCTGGCGAGACGACGCGCGTAAGGGCGTTATGCGGCCGGACTCAGGACCAGCTAGTCCCCTGGGTTGAGGCAAGAGACTTGTTCGGCGAGAGCTTGAGGCAAGCGAGCTGGCCGGCCGACTGGGCGGTTTGTCGTCAACCGACAACGTGGTCCTGGATGTTTGTAGCGAGGCACGTCGAGTGGATGACGGCAGTGCCGACATTGATGCTTGCGTGGCCAAGCGTGGCTTGGGCAATGCCTGCTGCTCACTGACAGCGGGGGATGCCAATCGCTCGCGGAAGGAGAGCCGGGAATGACCGCTCCTCGAGGGTGTTGGCTCAAGCCTAGGTGACTCGGATGTGGAGCGTGCCAAAGGAGTACGGATGGTGGGCAGCTTTGAGGTACTGGAGGATGGAGTGATGGACGAAGTTGAACGTTGAGTGGCCGGTGTTCTTCGCGCATACGGGCTTGGAGTGGTCAAGCTGAGGGACTTGAAGTTATGACCTGTGTCGATGTCGCCAGTGTTTGTCGAGCCGTTCCAACGGGGTCGGTTGTCCGCAGCAGAGGGAGGGCGTTGAAACCTGCTTGAAGGAACAGGCGTGGTACCCGAAGAGCTAGCTATTGTAGAGAGCCTTGATGATCCTTGGCGTTTGGCGAGTTGTGGGGTTGGAGCTGGCAGTAGGGATTGTCTGCGATTGACGCTTTTAACCCCCAGAATGTGGCCTGCGTTGGGAGACCGTGCCTTCACGTTTCTTGGCGTCTGCGGATCGAAGCCGAGGCTCGACATGATAACCGACGATGGTGGTGAAGTTCCGGGAGTATCGTTCGCACTCCCAATTGTAGACCTGTCGTTGGAGAGCATGCTAGAGACGGAATCTCTAAGCTGTTGACTCCTGACATCAACTTGTATTTCCTCCATTACCGCGTCCATCTCTCTCGTCTGGTTCTTCAAGGACTCCCATCGAGCTTGCAAATCGGAATGTAGACGGAGAATCTCGCCGTTGACGGTCAAGCGATCCTTGACACCCTTGTCAATGATTGACAACACGCGCTCAATGGCAGGACCGTAATGAGTCTTCTTGGCCTCGTAACTCTCTAGCTTCTTTGCCAGCAATGGCTGGTTGGTCAACTGTGCGCCGCTGTCGATTGCTTGCTTGAGTTTCAGTAAAGAGCGCTCCACAGATTCATGCATCTTCTGGGCCTGTCGTCCAGCGCCGCGAAACACGATAACCCATCGATCCTCGCCAAGCTCTTTGCGAAGCGACTCTGCGTCTTTTTCGAGCTTCCTGTAGCTCGCGTCAAGCCCGGCGCGGCGCATTTCGAGCTCTTCGCAAGCGGTGGGAAAGGCCTGCTCCGCCCTAGTCTCAAACACAGATAAGCGCATAGGTAGAAAGTCTAACGACGCGCGAAGCGGTTGCATCCTGGCAAAAAGCGCCAGCAGGCTGGAGTCGTCCTGGGACAAGGTTGGCGTTCCTGGGGACGTCGGGCTCATGGGGAACGCGGATAGTGCCATCCTGCTTTGCGCTTGGAGACGAGCTGCCTGAGGAGGCGTGTCCTCTACAATTGTTTGAAGGTCGCCTATGTCCACAGTATCACCACCCGCTACCGCAGCCAAGCTCTTGTGACGGCGTTCCTCCATCTCGAAAACGAGCCGCGTTAGCTCGTCCATTTCTCCCTGGATGTCTCCCAGGACATTATTCCACAATTCCTCCCACTCCATAGCGATTTCCACCTGGCCACGAACGTTGCGTAGTGTGTCCCGGATCTTGGCCCATTCGTGAATGATGGCCTCCATTTGAGAAACCGCGCGTTTCAAGTCGTCGGCGGGGACGGTGACAATGTCACCGCGACTCTGCAATTCCTCGATAGCGCCCACGTAAACATTGATGAGGTCCTCGAAACGGGCGATGGCGACCTCAACCTCGACTAAGCCCTCCCTACCGCCGGCGGCTGCCCACTCAACATCATCTTCGCTGTCAAGACCCCCTATGACCTCTGACGCCTTGGAAATCCAGCTTCGAATCTGCTCGGCAGCATTGATCAGGGCGGTGGTGGCAACCGGTGCAGTTGGTATGGCAGACACCTTGCTCGACAGAGATTCGGCGTCAGGAAGCTGAAGCGACGTCAACTGGTTCAGCTGATTGGCGAAAGAGGCGCGGGACAGGGTATATATAGAGCCAGGTCTGTTGTGGCCAGGGGTGAAGTAGGAGCCGAGGCCGGGGACATACTCGTTGGAGGGCGTCGCAGGCTGGGGGGTTTCCGTTGCAGTAGGTGGTGATGGCGGTGGTGATGGAGCGGCTTCGTTGGGAGACGGCGGCAGCGGCTTACGATCAAGATGCTCGCGCCGCGTTTCTAGCGTAGCCTTGGTGCCATTGTCGTTGGTGTGGTCGGGTAGGCGATATTTTTGTGTGTCCATAGCCAGAGGCTCGGGTGATTCGATTTCCGGCAGTTGGGGCGGAAGGGCAGGGGCGAGGTCGCTAGTATTGTCGATGTCGCTGGGTCTCGGCGGCGATGAAGCGGCGCTGGCACCCTTCCAAGGGCGACCGCGCCGGGTAATGGTCGATGTGAGTGAGCCGGCTCGGTGTCGCTGATCAAGCTTGCGAAGCTGATCTTCGTCAAGTCGCCCGATACGATCTTTGGAATCGGGAACCGTCGCCGAAGGACTAGAGTTTTGCTCGGAGGTGCCAATACCAAGAGCCTTCAGCCTTGCAGCGAGCCCAGGAGAGGGTTTCCGGATAGTGGAGGCGGGAATGTGAGGCGAAATGTGGGCTTGTGCTGGGCGAGATCGGGCAGCGGAGCTTGGAGAAGCCGTCAATGGTCGGGGAGGTGAAGGGGAAGCTGTCGAGTAAGGCGCTGAAGCTTCCGTGGCGGCGTTGGTTGCCGTCGTGGCCGTGTGCGTCGGAGAGGAATGGTTCGCCGTGGTGACGTTGGGAGTGGTGGAGCGCGTCAGGTTGTTTTTGTCTTTCTCGGCAACAGGGTCAAGGGGGGGCTCTGGGGCGTCGGCGTCGGTATTGGTCGTGGTGGTGGTGGAGGAGGATGCTGTTGTGGCTGCAGATGCGCTAGAAATAGAAGGTTGCAGACGGGTGAGGTCGCTGTCAAGATCAGCGAATTTCAGTACGCTGACAGCATCGTGCGTCTGGCTGTAGTGGAGGCTATGGTGGTCCAAGCCGGGGTCAGGTTCGCTATTATTATTATTATTATCACTACTGCTGAGGACAGCGACAGCAGCGGGAAGGGCGACGTGGGTCATTGGGGACCACGGTAGGTAATTCTAGCAGTCGAATCCTGACTAGAAGAAAAAGATGACCAGGGGTGGGGGGTTTAGTTCGCAGAAGAAGGGGGGAGGGCCAGAAGACTGCCTTGCAGCAGCAGCTGGAGAGGCGTAGATAGCGAACGAAGTCCCTCCCCTCGAGCCAAGCAAGGGAGGAAATTAATCAAACGGCTCGCCGATAGGTTCGCAGGAGCTGCAGGGAGCTCCGTGGGTGCGTTGGCTGGCTGCCAATGAAGCAGGTGTTGGAGGTGTTAGTGAGCAGACCAATGAGCCGGAGCTGCGCCAGCCCGCAAAAGAATGAGCGAATGCCTGTTTCGTATGGCCGGTCGGTTGGGTCATCGATTGGATCTTGTGGGTACGTGCACTTCCAGGAGTTAGAACAGTTGCATCCGCCGCAGAGGACGGAACGAGCAACAAACGGCGCCGAAAAGGTGCGCGTCCTGGACAGCGATGCCCAACTCCCGAGTGCCTCGGCTTGGTACAAGAATTACGAGGAGGAGAGAGTATGACCGGGGGCGCGTCGCTTGCTGCCCATACGCGAAAGGGCCAAAGAGAGAGGCCGATACAGTGGGCGTTTGTTGGTTGAAGAAAAAAGTCTGGATTTGGTTTGGCGACAGGCGATCGTGATGCCGAGCGACGACGACAATTGCGTGTCTGTATATAGAGAACGAGTGGGTTGTCTCACCCAAAAGAGAGGAGGTCGGACGAGGTCGGGGAAGCGACGAAACACAGGAAACCCAGCCCCCGGCAAGAATGCAACGATGGTTGGTGAAGGGGAAGAAATAGATTGCTCGCCAGGAAATGTAGTCGAAGTGAATTCTAGGGTGGTGTGACTTGAGTTGTGAAGAAAGGTAAAGTAAGGTAAGGCAAGGCGAGAACGGTAAGGCAGGTACTCAGTACCGGACTGTTTCGGCCAGAGGTTTGTATGAGCTTGTGAAGGCACCTTGACAATCTGCTCAGCAGCCTGAAACGTGCCTACACCATCAGCCCGGGAGCCTAAGCAATGGAACCGACCATGCAGCAGCCAAAAGAAGGGGGGGGCGGCTGTTACACACTAATAAGTGGAAGCAGAAAAAGACGAGGACAAACAATATTTTCAGAGCGGGATAAAGCGCATGCACGTCGCTTGAACCGAGACCCCGGGTAGTTCTAGAATCACCCTGGCAAGAATTCATATTGCTAGACAGGTAAACGGTGGGTTTGCTCGATATTTGTCACATCCGGCAGAAGGGACCGGGCCGGAGCAAACGGGACAATAATTACCACAAGGGGACGATGGCAGGGTGAATTGATTTGACAAGTTAAGGTACCCAATTTTCAACAAGGGACGAGCCAGGCTGTTACAGCATGGCACAGCATGAAGGATTTTGCCTCTCCTGTTGAAATCACAAAACCGGCATCATGGCTTAGTGGCCGTAGCAGAGGGCAATCTCTTGTGAGTGCGGCCCCTGGAACTAGAGTAACAATTGCCCAGGCTTAGCACGGAGCCCTTGGCAAGTTAGATACAAACAAGCAATCATAACCCATGTCATGAGGTAAGGTGCGTTATTCGCCGTTTTCAAAAAGGCTTCTGTTGGAGGTCTCTTCCATTCTAATTCATTCCTTCTCTTTGGTTGTAAAGAAGGGTAGAACAATGACGAGATTTATCCCGGTAACGACCAAACCGGGGTCAAGCAGAGGGAGGTTTTGCTTCTCTTGCTCGATCTGCTGCACTACCACTCAATCACCGGATGGTGCCTCTGGGTAAAGATGGGCTACATGGACAGAGATGCCCAGGGTGAGACATGCTGGTTACCCGAATGACGTTGCGCACAGTCAACTCGAGCCGTCACTCCGTTAACACCCCTTCGTTTGGTCGGAAGCACATCGAGGCATATGGCACGCACGGAGGCAAGCTTGATTGGGATGACCCTACCACTATAGTGGGTTTTTCTGATACAGCGGCGCTCCGGAGTTTGGTGGATCAGGACCCGCCCGTTCATCAAACAGCAGGACCACCTTGGCTTGGTGAATGGTTTCGTTTCCTCTCGTGTGTCTGAGCTGGCCTAATATCGAACAAGTGCCGTCATAAGACTTCTGTCATGCTTCTAAGAAGAAACGACAGCATTCCAGCCACGGCACGGCCCTCCGGTACTTACCATAGCTCAGCCCAACCAGACACCTGAGGCGGAGAGGCGACGTTGCCCCGGCATCCGTAGAATGACCTAATGATCGATGTTGCTGGTCGGCATCTT
Source organism: Paramyrothecium sp. XJ0827 (assembly GCA_020881915.1). NCBI lineage: Eukaryota > Fungi > Ascomycota > Sordariomycetes > Hypocreales > Stachybotryaceae > Paramyrothecium > Paramyrothecium sp. XJ0827. The sequence continues at coordinate 4,055,296 of JAJFPB010000001.1, read as the reverse complement.
GGTTCGAAACCTGGAGAAATATTTGTATTGTGCCAGTCACAGCCCAGGATCTGCGCGAGCATCGACTGGCTAGGGATTGTCGTCGTCGGCAAGAACCTTGGCGGCGTGCATCTGGGGAACATTTCTTCGATGGCTCATCATTTCATGGGTTTGTTTTGTTGATATTCGCCCTTGACCAAATAGAGTTCATCAGCTCCATTACACTAAGGGTAAGCTAAGGTACCACGCAGTACACCTTACCTACTGTGCTTAGCAAGGTACACACTTAAGGTAGGTATCAACAGATGCACCTGCAGAAGCACTTGAGACCAGAGACATGAATTTGGGAAAATGGCAATGCAAGGCACCTGGATCACACATGAAGTGCCTACCAGTACGGACACCTTATCTTGCTTCACACCCAGCTCCATACCTGAACACTCGGCAATCCCATCAGGGTCAAGCTAAGGCACGGCAAGGCAGGGCACGGCATGGAACCTCGGCCGCCGCCGGCCCTCTTTGCATACCCTTGTCCTGCTTGGCCTGGTCGACCGACTGCGCTCTGTCTCGCGCGCCTCCCACCCCCGCCGTTCCGCTGCCAGACAAGGCAAGACGCGACACTGCAATGTAATTAATTTCGACTCTCCACCGTCCAACCAGATGCCCGTTTCCCGGGCGAACCCCTGACAGCCTCCCCGAACCCCAAGGAACCGATGCCTCGACCCCCAGGAACCACTTTGGCCGAGTCCATCACTTGAGACTCTTCCCGCCACTTGCACAATTCACGATCCGTATCACTCCTCGTATAATATCAGTCTCGCTCCCCTCCCGTGATACACAGAGCGAGCTGTCGTCACTATCACAGTCGCTATCACCCCTCTGCTCCTCTTTATCATCAAAGTCCACGAAAGCTGCTGTGCAGTGCTCTCGGATTCCCCGTCCTTTTTGCCAACCTTTGTGTCATTCGACCGAACCTCGGAACTCTCCTTCGAAACTTGCACGTATCCATCGACCACAGCTTCGTGTCTCCAGCAAGCAGCCTCCTCTACTCTTAGCCTCCTTCAAGAAGACGGCCTGCAACGACGCTTCATCGGCCCTGCTAGTGCCATCTCCAGCCGTCTGAATCTACTCAGCTACTGTACGCTTCTACACATGGCTGCCTCGCCAGACCAGCAGCACCCAGCCTCCAGAGGTCATTCTCCATCGCCAGACGCCTCCCCCACTCCCGCTCTTGGGCCGTACTCCTCGCTCCCACGATGTGTCTCGACTGCATCGTCAATATCCCACGGCTCCAGTACCGACGGTCGTTCACGTGAATCCCTTGGCAGCGAGTTCTCGCGCCACTCATCGGCGTCCTATCATTCGCGACGATCAGACGTTTCCAACGTCTCCAGACAATCTACCTTAAGCCATGATGGCAGATCAAGGCGCCGTGGCTACATGCGACCGCATGGTACCGACTTTGCTGCCAGCGCGAGGTCTCGAGAGAGTGTCATGAGCTTGGGAAGCATCGCACATCTGCAGTATTACTTTGCCCGAACTGGGCTCCTCGATGGCAAAGGCGGCCAGCTTGCCCGCAAGAAGCAGCAACGGGAGGCTTTGGACCTCTCCGCCTTGGATACAACCACATCGCGCCCCAAGCAAGCTGGTTCCGATGCTGACTCCTCATATGCGTCCATGGGCAGCAGCCCCGACCTAGCCGCCGAAGGTTTTGCGTCCACAAACCTTGTCGAGTCTCCTGTAGAGGAGATGGACGAGTCCTATGACGACAGCTTCGCAGAGTCCGATCCTGGCATGCTTCCTCCAACCGTAAGCACCTATCATCATAGGGAGAAGCCAGTACCGAAACCCCCAACGATAGAGGAACTCAAGGCGGATCTGGAAAAGTCATTGCACGAAGCTGCCAAACCACTTCAAGAGGCCAAGCTGCGTAAGGCAGGAACTTATCACGAACCAGCCGATGCTCCCAAGTACCCTAATATGCCCGAGGAGAATACCCAGGGATGGTATGAGCTTCAAGGCATGAACATACTGGATGTCGTCACCCTAGCCATTCGCGCCGCCAAAATGTACTATACGGCACACGAAATGCCCGACCGACTCGACTCAATCAAGCCCGAGAAGCAGGTGAGAGCAGATCTGTTGGCCGTCATGGAAGTGCTGAAGCAGATGGCTACGAGAGGCTTCCGAAACGGTATGAAGGACGAAGAGATTGATACCATGAGTACTTGGATTGACAGCGTCTTCGACATCTTAAAGAAAGAGCAAGAAATTGAAGAAGCAGAGGCTGCCCAACGAGTCGGGTGGTCATGGTTGAGTGGAGACTGGACCGGACGCGAGCGGGAGCGGGAGAGAGCGTTCCTAATGTCCATGGACCCGGAAATGGAGCCGTTGCCCGAATGGACTCCAATCTCAGAGGCAGCAGAACTCCCCTCCCCCTTTCTACGCGCCATGCAGAATGGTGTATGCTTGATCAAGCTCCATAACGCTGTTGTCAAGAGGTCTAGGAGGCGTTTCGGAGCCATCCCCACATACCATACCGACACCCAGAAACCGTACCGGTGCGCTGACAACCTACGTTATTGGGTCAAGGCAGCAGAGCTGCGCTTCGAAATTCGACTAACGATCGATGCCCTGGGCCTGGCTTATAATTCTGACCCAAAGGTATGGGACGACTTCGAAACCGCCATACTCAAATGGTCGAGTCATGTGCGCCAAGAGATCACCAGCGAGGTGAGCGCTTGAGAATCCTCACGTCTGCCTGCTTGGCCAGAAACATGAGCTCACCGATAGCTCCGGAACGAATTACGCGAAAACACCATGGCATTGCTGATTTTGAATTGTTTCAAACATTCTCAGTGGTTATTCATTCGACCGAAGCTAGTGTCGAAGATGTTACACTTGTGGGATGTCACGCGGGGAGGAGGAACGAGAGCTCCAGTCCAAGGGAGCATGCAGCGTCGACCACCTTGTGAGGCATCGCCTGATTTACATTCTAGCATATACCCATAGCATAGCTTAGGCGCATCGGATTTTGTTTAACACCCATTCGCAGAGTTGCATACCTTAGCTTGTGAAATCCACCGAGTCCCAGGCAGGACGCCCCTTGACGATCACATGCAGCTCAACTACGATCGCGGTAAATGTTCACCTGCTACGTCACTGATGCATTGAATTTTTTCTTTCTGGAGTAAATCTTCCTTTTTTTTCTCTTTTTTCTTGTTGGAATAGAATTTCCTTTCGTTACTTTGAAGTTGACTAAAGCTTGACGCAAAACAATCCAATCAGTATCCCGAACTTATATCACAAATTATTACGGCATCTCCTTTCTCCCCCTACTCGATGTCGACCTTTCGGATCTCCGTCCACTCCTTCTCGACCTTGGGCACGGTCACGACCAGCACGCCGTCCTCCATCTTGGCTGTGATGCCGAAGCCGTCGACCTCGTCCTTAGCGGCCGCGGCGCCGGGCGGGGGCAAGGTGATGGTGCGCTCGAAGACGCCGACGCGCCGCTCGGCCGACGCGAGGGACTGCAGGAAGGCCTCGTCGCCGGGCCGGTGGACGACGCCGGCGATGCGCAGGGCGCTGGTGTCCGGGTCCCAGCTCACGCCGACGTCCTCCTTCCTGGCGCCTGGGAGGGCGACGTGCAGGACGAAGGCGCGGTCCGTGTTGAATACGTCGACCGGCGGCTCGAACGTGGTGCTGGCGTCGTTCGGGGCGCTGCGCTGGGTGTCTTGGTTGGTGGCACCGTTCGGGTAGCCGCCGAATTGCTCTGCGAGGCCGCGCATGAGGCCGGCAAAGTCGAAGGGCGGGTGGCCACCATCGTGGCCATGGCCGTGACCGTGATGGTGAGGCGGTGGAGGATGAGGAGGAGGAGGGCCGAAGGGATGTCCGCGACGGAAGCCGCCGCGACCGCAGCGGCCACGTCCACGGTGACCCGAGCCAGGTCCGTGTCTATGCCCGTAGCCTCGTCCGCGGCCTCGGCCCCAACTCGGACCGCTGCCGCAAGACGGAAAGTCGTCGTCCGAGTCCTCGGGCGTCACCTCTGCCGGGTCTGGGATGTCCACGGTGTCGGACGACTGCTCCTTCTCGTCGTTACCAGACCTTGCCGCGGCGGCGGTGGGACCAGCAGGGTTTGCAGGCGCCTCTTGATGCTGGTTCTCGTTCATGTGGCTTGTCTGGTTCTCGTGATGGTCTTGGTGTCTGCCGTGACGACCATGGTCAGGCCCCGCGGGCCGGAACCACTGCTCCCAGTCATCCCAGGGTCCCGGGGGTCCGTGCCGAGCAGGACCACCGAAGCGAAGGTGGAATGGGAATCCGGGACCGAAGAAGTCCGGGGGAGGCCCGGCATTGCGGTCAACACCAGGGCCAGGGTGTTGGCTCGGGTCAAGAGATTGGATAAAGTCCCAGAAGGGATTACTTGGAGGTCTTTGTGAAGCCATCAGCGCTAGTTTGAGTGTTCTTGTAGGGGTTGGGCTATTGAAAAATGTAGGTAAGAATGGAGTTGGCGGTTCACTGGGAGTAATAGTTCTTGGGAAACGGGGACTCTGGGGCAGGTCAACATGCTATATAAATATGAGGAGTGGCATCGTCACAGGCAGTTCGACACGTAACCTCCTTATCAGGGCAACTAGGCAGGGTCGGGTTGGCGTACACTTGATGCGTCTACTACGTAGTACCACAGAATGACCCAGACGCTTCTGCGACACCCTGGCTGCCCGAGATTGATCTAGTGCTTCAATGGCTATTCAGCTGGCTCGGTCGAGACGGAGGCGAATAAAGAAGAGGGACAAGGCAGGAGTCGTTGCCACGCGGCCCCCTCCACGACAGTGTAGTTTGGTGTAAGTGGTTGTCACGGTGAGTCAAGTCAAGTCAGGCTAGGCTATAGGCAAACGAAATGTGGGGGAGGCGAAATTGAGGAATGTGGGAACCATGATCTGCTAGAATTCGCCTATGGCGAGCCTGGCCTTTTTGTTCTTCCATGCAGCAAAATTGCGACACCGATTCAAGCTGTGCCATTGTTGGATGTTGTAAGTGAGAGATGGCGAATCAAGGTGGCGTTTGCTTACGTGGGCCCCCCATAGCGGCATCCACCCTGTGATTCGGAGCTCGGCCAACAATCTCGGTTTTATCATCCTGCAAGGCACTCTCAGAGAAGAAGGTTTGAGTTGAAAGTTTGATGATTCTTGTAAATTTATTCAGGCATCAGCTAAACTGGCTGTTTATTTGCTGCCTTTCTATCGTCATTGAGCGGAGCATGTTTCAACCGTTTGGTTTCTGGAAAAATTGCAAACAACATGTTCTCTTTACAGGTGGTTTAAAGCTTGTTATGCCTCGGAAGTCTTGCTCGGGTACACGTCCCGTTATGACGATGACCTACTTCGTTGGTCATTATGTTTTTGGGACAGTGTGTGCCACGCCTGGTTTCCATTGATAGCCACCCGACATGTGTTTGCCAATGATTTCACGGTATTCATCACTGTGGCATTATCACGGCGAATATGCAATCTCTGATCCGCCACAGAAGGTAAAGGAACGGTCTTTTATAGGGGCACTTCTTACACCTGCTCCATCACTAGGCCGGCATCTCACCCCGGATCAAGGCCGTAAACTTGGAAGTAGGTCTTCGGAAGTCTGCTATGACCTGGAAACGCAATTGTATAGGCGCGTTCATCTCCAGGTATGGCTTGAAAAATCTCTAATTCCAGTGTTATTCGGCACATAAGACAGACCCAGCCAGAGAGCTTAGTATGTATAAACGCATTACTCTCTGCCGTGAAGACTGGTGCGTGGGGGGCGCTCATCCAGGCTGTGGAAGCATTCCTTGTACTTCTCAGGGACAGTCTCCCTGCTCATAGCCATCGGCGCTGCGAGGTACGTTCCTGTCAGGGGCGGTGACATTTGCTCGTTCCGACACAGATGCGCGACAACAAGTGCAACATCACTCCCGAAACTCTCGCCATCAACTATGAAGCCTTTGCCTTGATTTATGCTGAGCTTCCTGGCGTGTGCAGCAACCAAAAGCATGTCGATGCGAACGAAAACCTCGTGGCACCGGCTTGCTCACCCATCTAGTGGCATCGTGTGCATCGTTGATGGGGGTGGGAAAGGGATGATCGGGGGCCAGTCTATAATCAACATTGCTAGCAATGCCACCAAGACTCACGAAGAGCGCACAAAGCCACGCTTCCTTGTTGAGATCGCCGATCGCGTAGCCACCGCCGTAGATGACTACGAGGCAAGGGCAGCCGTCCAAAGGCACGTCTTTAGGCTTGTCAACGCGAGCAACGATACTGGCACCATCCCGAGTGGCAACATAGATACCTTCCTCGATGTGGGGTACAGTCGTAGGGTCCCGCTTGTCTTGGCTTTCTGCTCATGCCAGCCATGGCTGATTGCACCTGGCGGATATCGATATCAAGCTTTCAGCCTTTGAGGGCTGGGCTGTTAGACTCAAGCATCTCAAAGCGGTCAGGGCGGATATTTGATTCGGGCACAATCCTGCAGCTCTACAACAACAAGCATTGCACGCACTGGGAGCATGTCAGGGTGTACCTTCCCAAGGGCATGGATCTCCTTGATTGTGAGCATGCTAGTGGTCGTGACCAATGGCAAACAGCATTTAAGGCCAATGGTATTTATGTAGGATGAGCAAGAAGCACTCTTCAGACGGCACGACACAGGGTCGCGATAATTGAGGATAATGCCGGTGAATGAGGGTAGGGTGGATGCTGTTTACGCTCTATTGTCTGAGATGCTTGGAACGGCAAGCCCAATTGGTGCGGAGAGCACAACCGGGGAGAGACGGTGAATAGTGGATCCCTTGCTCCGAACATTACGGAATTGAAGAGCCCGCCCAAAGTGTGGCTTGCATTAATCAACGATCGCCGCTCCAGGTCCATGCGAAGCAGCAACAGCCGTGCGCGATGCCGTGGTGCGAATCTGTCAGCTCGTAAAAGAAGAAATGCCAATGCTTGGACTTCTCTTTCTCCAGTACCACAGGTATATAGCATTAGATGTGACGTCAGACGTCAATTCGGACAGCTCATTTTCGAGCGCGCGCCGGCTGGTTCGCGACCAGCACGTGCAATGACGACGTTGATTGGCTGGGGTGCTTAGAAATGCAAACGTCGGATACTGCCGGCATCGCCATCGAAAAAGTTCGAGATTGCTGAACACCGGACCAGGCCACCTTGCTTTCCAGGAAGTGCATCTGTCGCCGCAGGACCAGCAAACATTTCAGACACAATGGACGGCAAGACTGCAACTCTGCGTACGTCAGCTCCCAGAACACGCCGCGCCGCGCATCGTGGCGCGCGCATCAACTCCTGGCTAAGCATGGTTTACTGACTGCAAGCTACAGCAACGGCAACAACGTCCGCGCCCGTCGTCGCGCAAGCCGACAACGCTGCCAAGCCCAAGGTAAGCCCGCTTCGAAACGATTCGCCCCCAATCGACACGAGGCATCACGAATATATGTTGCATCGGCCTTGCTAACATGCGTCAATCCAGCCGTGCTGCGTTTGCAAGGACGAGAAGGCCCGAAGAGACGAGTGCATGCTCTTCTCGAATGCGAAGGACCCGGCCGCCGACTGCAAATCGCTGGTGGACTTGTACAAGACTTGCATGGCCGACTTCGGCTACAAGATCTGAGCATCTTTGGACGTTTGGTGGGATTGCATCTGTAACAGTGTAAGATAGGGCATAGATTGGTCTGGCGATTTGCATTCACAACAATAGATCCACCTCGCAGCTTCATTCTCCTTCGTCTAGTTTTCCCGGTTTGGAGTGCGGCAAAACAGTTCATGGAACGAATACATCTTCTACAAGAAGACGGTTTGCAACTGGAAGATCAAAGTATGGCATCATGCAGTTCTCATCTCGAGTGTCGATGAGATGATTAAATGGATGATCCTAGGGAATCGTCATGATCACTTGGTTTGGACGCTACACCAAATTAATCGTCATTGCTCAGCGACGCCTTGGCCTCTTCCTCCCGGCCGTGATATCCCGCCAGTATCACTTCTTCGTACCCCGTCATCGTCAAGTGAATTTGTGTGATAACCTCAACTATGCTAGCTTCGATTTTCATTCTTTTCTCGGTGAGCTGCAGAAGTTTCGTAACATGGTCTCCACGCTTCTTGAAACTATCCCATGTTAGAAAACCCAACAGTAGGGTTATTCGCCGATGCCACGCCTGTTCCAAACCTACCTTTGGCGTACCCGTCGTTCCTGGTGAGCGGCAATGCGGTGACGGAGATCCTGCATAGCCTCATCAAAGTCGGCAACCACTCTGGCCGCCTGCTCGTCTCGCTTCTCGCGGAGCTGCGGACACTCTGTTCAGAACAATCTTTCCAAGCTGTGTTTCTTTTACCAACCTCTGTAATGCGTCTCTGGCCTTGTCTAGCAGAGTTCTCGTGGTTTGTATCATTAGGGGAGAAGCTGGGCTGGGCTACTGCTCGCATATTGCGCAAGAAATGCTCAACCTCGGACACTTGGGGAAAGGTTTTCGGCGGGTGAGAGATGACTGCGAGTTGTGAAGCAGCTCTCGTTCTTGGCATGTTAAACCATCAATGAGGCGTTTCCGGAACAATCAGGTAGGCCTCCTGTGAAGACGTTGCACAGTTTTTCCGACGACTGGATGCATACTTTCAGGTGCTTTCCTTGGTAGAGAAATTTCTTGAAACATGGGCTGCATTGGAGGAAGGTGCAGGCCTTGCACGCGTCTGGGATGCGTACCCTAGGTATCTGGCAAGTGCCAGCCAGTCTTGTGTATCAGGCAAGAACTCGAATACATCACATTAGGTACGCCTAGGATCTCATCAGATACCAACATGACGCTCAGTCAACACACCTCATCACCATACACTCGCAGTTACTCCGTTCCTACCAAGAGAGTGGTCGTCATTCAGAGTTTCACAATGGAAGATGTGCGTGCAGGTTCTCATGGCGATTGTGTAAGCTTCTATTCACAGCGCCAGTTGGTTGTGTTCATGACCCCATTTTAATTGGTATTATCATACAGCATCCTGCTGGAGGTGTCGTACTCTATCTCGTCAATGCAATGTCGTCTATCCTCAAAATCATCTTCACCGTCTCCGCGGCCAGCTCAATGGCGCTGGTGCTGACCAGCAGCGGCTGCAGCACATTCTCCTTGGAAATGTTGGTGTTGACACCGCCAGACTTGATGCTCACGCCTGCGTTGCGCTCGCCCATTTCGTGTCGGTGTCGTAGGTCTGTGACAACCTTGATGCTGTTAAGGCCTGCGTTCTCGGCCAGTGTCGTGGGAATAACCTCCATTGCATCTGCAAAGGCCTTCCAGCAAATAGCCTCCGTGCCAGTCAGGCTTCGAGCCTGCTTAGAAAGCTGGGCTGCGATCTCAATCTCCGGTGCACCTCCGCCAGCAATGAGAGCCTTCTTCTTGACCAGGCAGCGGACGACGCAGAGAGCGTCATGCAGACTTCGCTCTGCCTCTTCACGAATGAGAGAGTTGGCACCTCGGACGACCACGGATACCGTCTTGCCAGTCGCCTTAGCACCGGTAACCTTGACCACCCGTGAGCCAGAAGTCTGGACCTCCTCCACCAGGTCAGCGGAACCAAGCTTGTCCTCCGTGAACGAGTCAATGTCCGCAATAGGCTTGCAGCCAGTTGACTTGCAGACGAACTCCACCTCGTCCCGCTCAATGTCCTTCACGGCAAGGATGCCCAGCTTGGCGAGGAAGTGCAGGGATAGATCGTTCACGGCATCGCGCAGGATCGACTTCTGGATGAGCAGGACGTTGCATTTAGCCTTCTTGATCTTCTTGGCCATGTTCAGCAGATATAGACGTTCCTCCTTGACAATTCTGTCCATCTGACGGTAGTCGTTGACCTGGATCGTGTTCTCCATCTAGTCGCTATTAGCATGCCAAAGCAATTCTCGTCGGTGTCAAGTGCCACTTACGTCAGGCTTGGGAGGGCTGAGCTGGAACTGGATAAGTCCTATCCGTGCCTTTTCCATGCGGATAGGGCCACCAGCATTCTTCAGGACTGGCTGGGTCAGGACGAGTCCATCAACAAGCTCGCTATCTTCCATCGTGCCACCAGCCTTCTTGATGATTCGGATGTTCTTGAGATCCACATTGTCGGCTGTCTTCACATCAATCGTCTTGGTCACGGCATTGACAGCCATGGGTCCCAGCAAGTTCGAGTATTGCGAGACGATCTTGGATGACAAGGAGGTGTTTGCAGCTTGGAGGAGGGATGCAGTGTCGGTGAGAGAGATGGGTTGGGACATGTCGTGCAAAACTTGAACGGCTGCGGCCGCGGCTCTCTGGAAAGACTCGGAAATGACGGCCGGGTGAATACCCTTGGAAAGGAGTCGGTCGGCAGCTCCAAGCAGACTTCCGCAGATGACGACAACGGAGGTGGTACCGTCGCCAGCTTCAACATCTTGGGCGCCGGATAGGTTTACCAGCATCTTCGCAGTGGGATGCAGCACGGACATGCTCTTCAACATGGTGTTGCCGTCGTTGGTAATGATCGTTTCGCCCTTTCCACTCCGAATCATCTTGTCCATGCCTCGGGGGCCCAGCGACGTCCTGATGGCATCGGCAACAGCTGTACAAGTATGAGCCGAGATTCTTTGAGTAGACCCAAGACTGAAAGTCCTTACCTCTAGCAGCGACGATGTTCGACGAGCGCACGGCCATGGGCTTCTCCTTGTCCTACGCGTTCGTTAGTGGGGGGAGCTTCAAGCTAGGTGGGAGCTCGCTGCATACCCTGAAAGTGGCATTTCCAGAGACACCAGCCGGTGGTGCTGTGGCCGGCGCAGACATTGTGAATGTTGGATGCTCGAGCCGGGGTGTTCGTGAGCTGTGTCGGGAGCGTGATGTTGCGGGAGTGCTCAAGATACAGATACGCTCACGATATCACCGTAGCCTTGAGAATATCCCACCTTCTGCCCTACTCCGCCATTAGCACCCAGAATTTTTGGTGTCGGACCCTGAGATTATCCAGCCTCCGAAGACCATGCCGCCAAGCACATCCCAATCAGGACTAGCGGCCTCGAGCCAGCCAGCAGCAGGCGGATCGGTGCATGAGCTCAAGGCAACGCTTGGTTACGGAATGCTTCCAGTACCTTCATCACCGTCCGAATCGCTGCACGAGTCCACTTCACAACCCAGACATCGACAACCACCCACACGGCCTTGCATCCTCTTGCACTACAAATTGAACGGCGCATATCCCTGAACACACACATATACTCGCCCGACAGCTTCTGCTGCCTCGGACGCCACCATGGTAAGCTCTCCGCCGGCAACATGGCCTGGCGAATCGCTTGCTAATCCGCGTAGCCTTCCGCGACCGGTCAGAACTGGGAGAAGTACCAGAAGAACTTTGCCGACGAGGAGATAGAAGAGAAGAAGATCACGCCTTTGACGGATGAGTTAGTCCCCCTGCGGCCGGCCTATTCAAGAATCGGACTGATTTAGTCACCAGGGATATTCAAGTGCTCAAGACTTATGGCGCAGCACCTTACGGAGCCGCCATCAAGAAGCTAGAGAAGCAGATCAAGGAGAAGCAACAAAGCGTAGATGAGAAGATTGGCGTCAAGGTATGCCCATCCTCTCTTCGTGGTGGTTAGGACGTGATGCTTACTGCTTGCAGGAATCCGACACAGGCCTGGCACCTCCACATCTATGGGATGTTGCCGCCGATCGGCAACGCATGTCCGAGGAGCAACCTTTCCAGGTCGCACGATGTACGAAGATTATAGCCGACGAGAAGGGCGACGAATCCAAGAGCAAGTACGTGATCAACGTCAAGCAAATCGCCAAGTTTGTCGTCCAGCTGGGCGACCGTGTCAGCCCAACGGATATCGAAGAAGGCATGCGCGTTGGTGTCGATCGCAACAAGTACCAGATCATGCTGCCACTGCCCCCGAAGATCGATGCCAGCGTTACCATGATGACGGTCGAGGAGAAGCCTGACGTGACATATGGCGATGTCGGTGGATGCAAGGAACAGGTTGAGAAGCTACGGGAGGTTGTGGAGATGCCGCTGCTATCACCTGAGCGCTTCGTCAACCTTGGCATCGACCCTCCCAAGGGTGCTCTTTTGTACGGACCCCCCGGTACAGGCAAGACACTTTGCGCCAGGGCTGTTGCCAACAGGACGGACGCCACCTTCATTCGTGTTATTGGAAGCGAGCTTGTCCAGAAGTACGTCGGTGAGGGTGCCAGGATGGTCAGGGAGCTGTTTGAGATGGCTCGGACGAAGAAGGCTTGCATTATCTTCTTCGACGAAATTGACGCTGTCGGCGGTGCTCGATTCGACGACGGCGCTGGTGGTGACAACGAAGTCCAGCGAACTATGCTGGAGCTGATCACACAACTTGATGGTTTCGACGCCCGTGGAAACATCAAGGTCATGTTCGCCACGAACAGACCGTCCACCCTGGATCCTGCTCTTATGCGACCTGGTCGTATCGATCGCAAGATTGAGTTTTCACTCCCTGACCTTGAAGGACGTGCAAACATTCTACGCATTCACGCAAAGAGCATGTCCGTAGAGCGTGATATCCGCTGGGAGCTCATCTCCCGACTTTGCCCCAACGCCACAGGCGCGGAGTTGAGGAGTGTGTGCACAGAGGCCGGCATGTTCGCCATCCGTGCCCGGAGAAAGGTTGCGTCGGAAAAGGACTTCTTGAGTGCGGTGGACAAGGTCATCAAGGGCAACCTGAAGTTCAACTCGACAGCGACGTACATGCAGTACAACTAGAGAGCGACGCTTTATGTACTTAATAAACGTGGTGTACGATTAACAAACCGGTACTGACTGGCAGGGCGTGGGTAATACGTGATACTACTTAGATGATATGACATACAAACTTCAACCCATCCATATGTGGTTATGGCGCTTTAGTGCTCTATTCGAAATCATAAGGCACAACTGAGAGTGTCACCGTAGTGGAATTGACATGTTATAATAGGCTTGTGGTTAGGTGCCCCAATCTCTATGTGATTGAGTGCCGAAATCAACACCCAGAGAGCCCTCATCCTAAACTGCCAGGGCAGCGCGCTGAACTCCATTCGGGAACAAAACGCCTTTCCCTACAAAATATGCTCGCATACCGCGATATCCACAAAAAACATGCCCATTAAACCTTCCCTGTATTCCGCCCATCCAGCAAAGAAGAACAAGTCGAAGCTATGTAGAGGTCGGGGGACGAAAGCCGCCCAACGCGAGCCTTCGCTGCTCGAGAGTCAAGTCATAATTCGTGAGAAATGGTCACATCCATCATTACACGGTGGTGTTCCGTCAGGCCCCTTCCATCCTCGACAGGCAGCCCAGGCAGGCGACCTCGCCCTCGGCACCTTTCTCGACGCAGCACCGGCTGCATACCATGGTGCGGTGTCCTGCCATGGTCCATCCTCCTCTTGAAGATTGTCGGTCGCCCTCGGGATGGCTTGGTGGCCGCCCAGCTCCCGCTCCCGCTCCTTCTGCCTTTGAGCCACCTACTTCAAGGTTGTGGTTCGTGTCGTAGTGCCCGTGCTGTTGTTGGGCAGCAAGTAAATCATCGACGTCGTCCATGTGAAACGACCGCGATAGAGCGTCCTCCTCCTCCGTCGATGCAGTGACCTCCGCTACGCCCCAGCCGACACACTGCCGAATGCAAACGAAGCAGGTCCGCTCGCCGCAGCCCTCGCAGCTAGCGAAGGAATCGAGGTCTGATTTTTTGGTGGGCCGGCGATGGCATATATGGCAGGGTAGTAATGAGCTTCCCGTGGTTTTTGGCGGCAGCCGAGGGGCGGTGAATTCGTGGTAATCTTGTGATAACTTGGACAGCGAGGTTCGCGTCCGGTGAGAGGGTGCGAGGTCGTCGTAAATGTGCATCCCATCGTCCGTGGCGATTCTGGCCCGCTTCGATAGAGGCAAGACCTTCCGGGAAGCAAAGTCTGGACGTTGGTTGATAAGAAAGATTTCGCCCTGTTTCTCGGGCCTGTACAGGTTGTACAGGTCGTCCTTGTCATCTTCCCATCTGCGCTTCCGTGGTGATTGCACATCCTCGCCGACGTACGGCATCGTGAAGCTCTACCGTAGGCCCAGCGAGGGCGGGCGTGTTTGGTTGAAGGTCCGACTGGCCGGGCAGAGAAGATGGGGAAAAGGCGGTAAGAATAGCTGAAGGATCCGCAGGTCGAACGCTTCACGAAAGGACGGATAGGGTGGGTTTGAAATGTATTCAGAGGGACTTCCAGTGTCGGCCGTTGGGAAGGTCGTCGGGGTGGAGGAAGTCGGGGCCGGAATTGTTGTTATTGCGCACCTAGGAATCACTCTCGTTTCGCTCCGAAGCAGGGAGCCGAAATCCCACTCCAGAAAAGCATGGTTCAGCGTACCAAGTGCCACAATTGGCTATAGCGGGCTTAGAGTGCTGCGCATCGCACCAATCAGAGGCCAGCCGCTGCCTGTGGAGCCCTGTGCCAGAGCGAGACAAACAGGCGGCACTTTGGGGACTGGTTGCCGAGTTAGTCAGGTAATATATGCACTCAATCTAACGGAGAGCGGTTTACTGCTGGGCGCTCCCTTTGTGGTTGCATCCTTGCAACCCTTTGGGAGAACCTACGCCGGAACTTGCCGCATGACGATTACATCTAGAAGGAACCAGTGCGAGTTGAACCTGGGCACCTTCTGTTGGATTCGAGGCAGGGCTCTTCAAAGGCACAATCCTTCGTGGACATCGGCATATAAGCATGACTAGCAACAACATTGACTGGTTCAGGATCATCAATCTAGGCGAGGCACCTGTAGCTCAGATCGACACTTGCTCCTTTAAACAGAGACTATACTATCCGTGAGGAATTAAAACACAGCGCATTTCACTATAATCTGATGCCAAAGGATAAGTCCATGTTGGTGGTAGAACAAGACAAAATAATTGAAAAAAGGGTTCATCTGATTTACACTCTAACGTCTTCCTTCCCCGTCTCCCAATTCTTCTACCCGCCTCCACCGACAAAAAAAGCTGTTTTAGGGGGCGACTAGTATACACAAGAGGCACTCGCTGGCATGATCCTAGATTAGTTACGGACCTTGCTCTGCTTAGGAGGGTCGTAAGCCAGCTTCCTCGTCTTCAGCCAAGCCCACTTGTATCGCTTGACCCATACGCTGAGAGCCCACAGAGCAGAGCTGACGACCAAGACCTTCATACCCATCTTCTTGCGGTCGTCCATCTCGGGCTCGGCAGCCCAGTTGAGGAACTCAACAACGTCCTTGGCCATCTGCGAGGTCGAGGCGGGAGTGCCATCCTCGTACTCGACGAGACCGTCGTAAAGGACACGAGCCATACCAATGCCAGTACCGGGGAAGTAGGGGTTGAAGTTCATGCCGGGGGCCACCTGGGCGCCGGCAGGAGGCTCCTCAGGGTAACCGGTCAGCAGACTGAAGATGTAGTTGCAGCCACCGTGGCGGGCCTTGACGATCAAGCTCAGATCGGGAGGAAGGGCACCATTGTTGGCGAAGCGAGCAGCCTCCTCGTTCTTGTAGGGGTCAGGGATGTAGTCGGCAAGCTTGCCGGGTCGCATCTGAATCTCGCCCTGCTCGTCGGGTTCACCAGGGTATTCGTTCTCCTCGGCCAGAGCCTTGGCCTCGTCGACGGTCAAGACAGCACCGACCAGGGTTCGGAAGGGGATGCGAGAGAGGGAGTGGCAAGAGGCGCAGACCTCACGGTAGACCTGGAAACCTCGGCGAAGACTGTTACATGTATGAGCGGTTGCCAAGATTTGACGGCCGGAAAGGAATTGTCATCTTACGCCTGGTGATCGAAAGTCTTGGTCCACTGCTCGTGAACCCAAGGGTACTTAGTAGGGTGCAGACTGTTGATATGGTTAACAAAATAACAATTCCTCGATGGCATTTCGCCAATGCAATTTATGCCTCAGTGGCCAAATTGAAGGCAAGGTCGATGAGCACGACGAGGGAATAAAAAAAGCGAGCACGTACCCCTCCTCAGCAGGCGTCATGGCGTGGGCAACGGGCCCGTAGAGGTGATAGTACCAAGCCATGGAGCCGACAGCGAGAGTGGTCGAAGCAACGGCGGCGATGTTCAGTCGCGTAGGGGCAGCTTCACCAGCAGCGCTGGAGCTCGAGGCGGCACGCTAGACAAGGCATTGTCAGCATCAATTCCAAACGAGGTCCTGAAATGGCACGGGGAGAGGAGAGTCGTCGGGCGTTTTGCGTAGGAAACAGGGCGGTGTTGCGGTGTCGTTGATGGAAAATTGGACGGGATCGAAGCGAGGCTTCCTGAACCGAGGAATGGTGCCATACCTTGGTGACGGTGACGGCGCCATTTCGCAGGCCATTGAGGGGGCGCGCTGAGCGCAAACACGACCTTGCCAGCATGATTGGCAAGCTAGACCGTAGCCAGAGGAGGAGGCCGCAATCAGGAAGAGACGGCAATGGTGGGAATCGATCTCGAGGTCGGGATCTCGAAAAGGCTCAGGTAAGAGGTCATTACCTTCAGAGAAAAACCCAGCGTTCCGAAATGGGCCGACGCTGATTGGCTCCGGTCACGTGTGCGCCTAGCTGGCCACCTCTAGCCGACCCGAGGGAAGTGACCAGCTGTGAGCGGCCGTCAGCAGCTGTCACGTGTTTGGGTCAGGAGTCGAGATACGAGGTACCTGTATTGTGTCCCCTAGCAACCGAAAATCACGTCCTTTGCTAGCTTTTTGCCCCGCCCCCACCATCATGAACTTGCAGACCTATCACATATTTATTCAGCTGTGATTCTGCTTTTTTGCCCGCTCGCTGCACCCCTTACCCCTGTGTCCGGACCTGCGTGCTTATAGACTCATTCTTATCATAATGACAGACTCGAAGAAGCTCTTCTCCCTCGAAGGGAAGTCCCTGAAGCTGGACACAGCTGCCGACCTGGAACCCCATATTGCTGATCTTCGCACTTCCGATGTCGAAGAGGTTCGCTTCCTGGGCAACACGTTCGGTGTTGGTGCCTGCGAGCTTCTCGGAGAGGTTTTGGCGACCAAGAAGAACTTGAAGGTACGAAATGTCTTCCTCCTTCGCCTTGACACTCATATGTGCTACGGACAACTAACTCCATGCAGTCGGCAGATCTGTCCGACATGTTCACTGGTCGCCTGCTCGCCGAGATCCCTGAGGCCCTTTCTGCCCTCCTCACCTCCATCCTGAACCTGCCGAACCTCAACACGATCAACCTGAATGACAACGCCTTCGGCCTGAACACACAAGCTCCCCTGGTTGCTTTCCTGGCTGCGCATGTGCCGCTGCAGCATCTGTACCTCAACAACAACGGACTGGGACCGCACGCCGGCATCCTCGTCGCAGATGCGCTGTCGGAGCTGCACGCCAAGAAGGAGGCTGCCAGGAAGGAGGGCAAGGAGGTTCCTGACCTCGAGACTGTCATTTGCGGCCGAAATCGATTGGAAAATGGAAGCATGACCGCGTGGGCCAAGACTTTCAGCCTGCACAACAAGATCCAGACCATCAAGATGGTGCAGAACGGCATCAGGCAGGAGGGTATTTCGCACCTCCTCAGCGAGGGTCTCAGCCATACCCCTGATCTGAAGGTCCTGGACCTCCAGGACAACACCTTTACCATTATGGGCGCTAAGGCTCTGGCCAAGGTCGCTCCCACGTGGACGGTTATTCAAGAGCTCGGCGTTGGTGACTCACTACTTGGTGCCAAGGGTAGCGTGTTAGTTTCTGAGGCGCTGGCCAAGGGCAAGAACCAGAAGCTGGAGATCCTCCGACTGCAATACAACGACATCACCGCGGCTGGTGTCAAGGGCTTTGCTGACGCTGCTAAGAAGGGCCTGCCTGCCCTCAAGCGGATTGAGCTCAACGGCAACAAATTCACTGAGGACGATGCAGCCATCATCGCTTTGCAGGAGCTTCTGGAGGAGCGCAAGGAGAACTTTGCGGGCGACGTTATCGTCGAGGATGAGTGGGGCGTCGACAGCCTCAGTGATTTAGAAGAGCTGGATAGCGAGGAAGAAGAGGAGGAGGAAGAGGAGGAGGATGTTAAGCCCGAGGAGCGCGCGGAGAAGCTCATCAAGGAAGCCGAGGAGGCTCAGGAGGAACCCACGGTGCAACTCCAGGACAAGGAGGTGGATGCCTTGGCCAAGAAGCTTGAGAAGACTGAGATTTAAGTGCTGCACACATCTTCTACCTTTCCATTGCATCAGCATTCTAGATTTTAGCCTCAATTGAACTACCTGATACCCACGAAGACTTTTGTCATAAGAAGTAAAAATGCCTGTAGTCGGAAGTAACAACTTGCAAGACAAGCACTAACCATAGGCTCTGGAAGCGACACGAAAAGCGCAGCATCAGGCCTGTGAGGAGGGCAAGGTGAGAATGGAATGAAACAAGCTGTGTATTGATTTCTCTTTCAAATAGTTGACAACTCCTATGTGTAATTGCAACAACAAACGACTTTCCCTCACTGTGCCTTGCTCTATCAACGAGTGTCCTAACGTGCTGTCTATCACCGTTCCAATTTCTAGGCTGGACATGAGCTGCATAGTAAACAACATCCAAGTGGATATTACATGACGTCCATGGCATCCATTTCTCCGTAGCCCCTGTTGTGCTCAAACGCACCATACTGTGTCGCCATGGCCAACTGCTGCTGCTGACCCCGGGAATAGTCAGACCCCATGTAGACGGGATCAGTAGCTGGAGAGTAGCCAGCGCCGGTGCCGAAGTGATTGTAGGCGCCTTTCTTGATGGCTTCTTCCTTGTCACGGCGTTGCTGCTCCCTCCGCATGAGTTCCTCGTATCCGGAGGTGATGTAAGGCTCACTGTCCGAATCATGCTGCCACTTGCCATCATTAGTCTGGATGGTCGTGCCATCCAGGCTCATGACATTGTTTTGCTGCTGCAGTCTGTCAAAACGTATTTGTGCTAGTTGTTCCTCATGCTCCATGGTAGTGCTGCTCCATGCGAGAGCAGGGATGTCCCCGCCGTTGTTGGGTGGGCAAATGCTCCATAGCTCGAGCAGCCTGAGCTTCTGAGGCTCATCGGCAATTTTAAAGAGTTGTAGTTGAGATGGTGTCAAGTTGACAGGGTTGATGCCGTAGTTTCGGAGGATGCTCTCACACGATACCGTTTCGTTCTGGGGTGGTTCTGATAAACGCCTTTGCGGCTCCTCGGCAACTGGCTGCTGTTGCTGGGCTGGTTGTCTGACAGTATGGGCGGAATGATGATAGTGCTGAGAGATGGAGTAGACGATGGGTTGGGCGGGTGCTGGAGCCGGAGCCGGAGCCGGAGCTGGGGCAGGCTCCTGTCTAGGGATTTCTCTTGGGATGGTTTCTTGGATTTCGGGGTTAAAGGTGAGGTTTCGTGAAAAGAGAGCAGCCAGGTCGTCATGGAGATGCATGTTGTGCTGCATGGTGGGCTGTAGCGAGACCATGGCCTGTAACGGGTCAGCTTCTCAGCTCATATCAAGAATATTGCAGAGAGCATGTGAACGGCTGCGGGTCAAAATCCAGGAGTTTACCTTAAGGACAAGGCGGGCAGTCAGGTCAACCTGATGTCGTCAACTCTTTTGAGTTGGTATAAGTTCGTCGATGATACCGGAGTTTTTCCAACTCCAGTAGAGTCTCTCAGACGGTATCGTTGCTAAGGGGAAATCGACGTCGGAAGGGCAGCAGCGGGAAGCAGAGAGCGATATGGAATATTCCTTGTCCTGGACCAGGACGAGGTTCAACGAGTAAAGGAGAACTAGAGAGTCTATTGGGCTAAGCTAGAGTCTGTACACGCGGTGCTAGCATGAAGGCTCGTGTAGGAGAGTGATGAAAGAAAAGGCGTTCCGCAACAAAGAAGAACTTGTCAGGACTGACCTGATGGACTTTCCCCGCGGTTGGGAGTGAAAGTTATCAGTCAGTAAAGCGGTGGGCTAGGCGCAGATTCAGCGGATCGTTGGGTTGCGAAGACCCGAAATAGTTCAGGGTCCTCGAAGGTGGGGGGAAGGGGGGGCAGCGAGAGAAGTCTGGGCCGGGTGCGATGTGCGGGATTAACACCGATGGAAGAGGAAATTGTGGTCAATGAGGCAAGCCGATGGAAGATGCAAGTTGTTCGGATGTGAAAGGGAAACCAAACCAAGGTTGAAATAGGTACAAGAAGGTAGGGGTCAGTCGCAATTTCCACAGGAGCGTGTCGCAGGTCGTGGATACAAAGACGGAGGCAGGGTAAGGAAGGCAGGCTATCAAATATATGACCTAAAACCCACCGGTCCAGGTAGTCCCAGAGGAGAGGAGACCAGAGAGGGGACGAGGCATGACGGTCAGGCGTGGTTTTGGCGGGGTGCAAAGGAGATTAATGTTCACCTGACAGCATGACGCACCCGAGTCGTGGAACTGCGGTGACGCAAGGTCCATCTTCCGAAATCCGTTGAGTCAATCGAAAGGTAAGCTGAGGTACTGTACTTCAGCCCGGCACGAGTTTGGCCACACTTGGATGCCTCCGTGGGTGGCAATCCAAGTACAGAAACCAAAGCAGATAGATTCCTCCCGCGGGCCATGGTGAAATACAGCAAGGTAATGGCGGTATGGGTCGTAGCAGTGCCAATATAACGCACCCGCTGCGTTCACTTTCTCACGCCGGAACCAACATCATCCCCTGTATTTGCCATCGTACAGCGAGACAAAATTGTCCGGATGATGCCGTCCCAGCCATCCTATTCGCCTGTGCTCTCAGTGCCGAGAAACCCCTGTTCCGGACCTTGCACGTCTGGCTGTTCACTCAGCAGGCAAACCCGAGTACTGTTCCAATCTCCCCAGTCAAAGCGAAGAGTCGACGGGAACCTAAGCTATGGTCTGGGCACACGCGCGCGCACTCACACACACAGAGTCCCGCAAGGAACATGCGGTAGCGTCGCATCACATGGCCGGATCCCCTTGGGTCGGGCAGTCGTGCATAACGTTGAGCGAGACGCTGGTGGTAACATTTGTGGTTCTGGAACATGCAAGGGCCCAGAACGCAGACACATCCAGTTGCCAGGATGGGGGCGGTAGGTGCCCAGCCACAACAGATCTCCATTTCTAGGTAAGGTAGTCACTAGCCACCGCCCGCCTGTGGCGTGCTGCCTTTGCGTGTGCCTCAGGCACCCCCGCCGGCCCTTGGCCATGCTGCAATACGCAGCTCTCAGGTTGCCTGAAGCTCCAGACTAGAGAGGCAGCAAGCCGTCACCTCAGAACCACATCGTCAAACTCCAACAAACTCCCAATTCCCGTCGTGCTGTTTCGTCCCCATCCGGCTTCGCGCGTACTGACCTCCGTCCGTGTTCCTATTTAAGATATATACAGAGCCGCCATGGTACGCTCCAACCACACCATGCTATATCCTTCCCCAGACGAGCTTTCCCAGAGCTAGCTGACACTCATGCCCGCCGTCTCTAGACGTCCATAGGCACAGGCTACGATCTTCTCAACTCCATCTTCTCACCTGACGGCCGCAACTTTCAGGTCGAGTATGCAGTCAAGGCGGTCGAAAATGGTGGTACCTCAATCGGCATCCGGGCCAAGGACGGTGTCGTCCTTGCCGTAGAGAAGGTCGTCGCCTCGAAGCTTCTGAAACCCGGTGCGAACAAGCGCATTGCTACCATTGACAGCAACATCGGCGCGGTAAGCTTGTCCGGTGCATTGAATGTGAGATGATGTTGGACGCTAATTCCTCGGCCATGTAGGTATACTCAGGCATGGTTCCCGACGGTCGCCATTTCGTCGATCGAGCCCGCGACGAAGCCCAGAGCTGGCGCCAGAACTTCAAAACCCCGATCCCCACAGCCGATCTTGCCTCCCGCATGGGTGGCTACCTCCAGGCCTACACCATGTACGGATCCGTTCGTCCGTTTGGCATCACCGCCATCTTGGCCGGTGTCGACACTTCCGAAGAGACCCCCGTCGACGGCGAGGTCGGCCTAGGGCCCTCGTGCGGCGCCGGCGGCAAGGTGCCCGGCAAGCACGGCGGTCCCTTCCTCTACATGATCGAGCCGAGCGGTCTCTACTGGGGCTACTATGGTGCCGCGACCGGCAAGGGACGTCAAGCCGCCAAGGCGGAGCTGGAGAAGCTGGATCTGCCAGCCGGCAACATCACCCTCCACGAGGCCGTCAAGGAGGCCGCCAGGATCATCTATGTGGCCCAGAAGGACAACAAGGACAAGGACTTTGAGCTGGAGATGACCTGGATCAGCGGGGTGGATGGCCCAACCAAGGGCCGGCACGTCGAGGTGCCCAAGGAGCTGAGGGAAGAGGCTGAGCGGTTGGCCAAGGCAGAGGATGAGCTGGAGGACGATGACGAGACCGACAAGAAGGAAGACGACAAGATGGAAGAATAAACGGCCCTCCCATGGCATGGGGGTAGGGCGTATCTGTACTATCACAAACGTGGCACGGTCATAGATTTTAATGATTCACTAGGATGGGATACGACGACTCTATTTTTTACTCCTATGGCTCCTGCTGTGATGCCGTTCCAACTAAGAACGAGCCTGGGAAGCATGATTCTGACACCAGTTGTTCCAGTCAGCAAAGAAAGAGGTTTGCAGCTTGGCCTCCCCGAGAACCCAATCCGACTGCGTCTTGGCGTAGACTGCCGCCACTTGCTTGATGGTCTGCTTGTCAGAGCCGTACATGGTCGAGGCGATGATCAAGCTGGCCGCGCTCGCCGCCTTTGCGTAGGCGTGCGAGTTGTCCTTGCCCGCCTCGGCGTGCACCTCGACCAGCATGACGAGCAGGTCCTCGCTGCTCGGGGTGTCGGGCTCGTCGTCGTCCTTGCTGGCCGCGGCCCTGGCCTTCTTCAGGCCCTTCTGGTAGTTCAGGATGATCTCGCACGCCCGGCTCGCCAGGGGCTTCGTGGACGTCGTGCGCACCAGCTGCAGGAGCGGCACGAGGAGCGAAAAGGCCAGCTGGCTTTGCGGCTCGTTCTTGACGTATATGTCGAGGAGGTCGAGGATGCGGTGCTTGAAGTTGACGACTGCCTGCTTCGCATCCTTCTTCTGCTTGGACGAGTCTGTGCGGCTCTTGATGTGGTGCTTCATGACCTCGCCTAGTTTGTCGTCAAGGGCCATCATCTCCGAGTCAGACATGTCACCCTCTGAAGCAGAGGATTCGGCGTCGACATCTTTGTCCAGACGGTGACTCTTCAGGATTGTCCCCAGAAGCGCTTCAAAGTCTTTTGCTTCCTGGCCTTCTGTCTCTTCGCCATCGGAGCCCTCCTCGGCGTCATCATCGTTCTCTTCGTTGTCACTTTCACCCTCCTCTGCTTCATCTCCGTTCAAAGTGACAAATTCAACATCAGAGTCAATCTCCACATCCGAAGCGTCCTCGACATCCTCGACATCCTCGACATCATCATCTTCTTCTTCTGTCGAGCCACCTTCGTCGATTTCCATGTCATCCTCAGTATTGAAAAGCTCCCTCTGACCCTGAGTGCTTTCACCGGAGGCCAATGGCCCCGTGAGAAGTGCCAGCCCGTCGGCCGAAATTTGGCTAGTGAAAGCATCAAAAACCTGTTGCGAGACTTGTCGCATCAGTGACGACGGACGTGCTACCATGGACAGCAGGATCTCGACGAGAAGTTCCGAGCCGCCCCCATCATCCACTTGCTTGGTGTTCTTTTTGAGTCTCTCCGAATACTCAGCCAAGTCACTCAAGACCTCCATCGCATCCGGGTCCTCGTTGTAGAGTTGGAAAATTGATACGGCATGCAACATAGCCAGTCCTTGCGAAGGATTGATTCCGCTTTCCTTCGAGGCTTTGCGCTTGAGTAGCTTATTCATCCGAGCCAACGCAGCCTTCATGGCAGCCTCGATTTCCTCTTCCATAACAATGGGGTTTGAGGAGATGGAGACAACCGCATTGCAGAACAGTCCAAAGTCATCAGCTTTACGCGTCAGCTTCGCAAGGGATGATTCGAGGCGGGATCGGCACAAGTCTTTGATCTTGTCCGTCACAAGCTGCTCCGGTATATCCTTGGGTTGGGTGTAGGCCAAGCGCGAGAGTTCCTGTAGGGCAAGGCTTTGAGTTTGTGTGCTGCCTGATTGGGTTGCTTCATCATCCTGGTCTGCTCCTCCAAAGGCACTGAGTGCTTTTGATAAGTATTCCACGTACGTCCTGACGACGAGCTGGGCTTCGGTAGCATCCTTCTCGGAGAGAGAAGCAAGAGGCTTGCGGAGAACCTCTATCACCTGGGTTTCGTTTTTCTGATTGATGTTTGATAATAATTTGTCGATGGTCTTCGAGTTTGTGCGTTGGTCAAAGTTGTACGCTCCGTTTTTCCCTAATAAGCTGTCCAAAATTGGAATCAGGGTGGATGGATGACTTGATACTGTGTTCTCAATAGCCTTCAGCGCTTTGACTGCTGCCCTGTGGAGATATCGGTCCTCCTTGAGAGCCTGGTTCATGAGGCATAGCATAAGATTTTTACTGAACAAGCAGCGTATCTTATTTGGTTCGCTAGACAGGCCATCGAGTACCTTCTGGAATACCATAAAACCCTTGAATTTCTGCCCATCCGTGGCGTTCTTCGAGAATAATCCTTCTATTCATTGTTAGCAAACCTCTTCCAACATGGAAAAGCGGTTGAGTTTACCGTCAACAACACGGAACCAAAATTGTTCGAACTCATCCAAGGTATCATCTTGGCTTTCCGTGAAATGGGCCAGGATGATGTCCCATACAAAATGGAGTTGCGCAGTCCATGAACCGCTGTTCGCAGTGGTTTTATCTCCATTTGGTCGAGAAGTGTCTTGGAAACTCTCCTTCAGAATCGCTGCGACGTCCCCGAGTGACTTTTTCTGCAGCGGGTTTCGCCAAGGCTTGACATTAACGTCCGGGAATCGTTTCAAAGCAACAAGCCAGATGGCTATGCCTTCGGGTGTTGTTGCCATGCCGCTGTCTGCGACTTCTCGCAACATACCCTCCACTTGTTTCTGGCTCATCTGGCTCAATGCTTGCACCAAGATCCACCCACATTGAGACCTGAGCCAAACCTTCTTGCTGCCAAGTTTCAGCAGAAGCTCAAGAACAGTCTGCCACCGTGAGAGATCGTCAAACAAGATCTTGGAGCGAACGAAGCATTCGAGGCCAAATAGCTGACCGAAGAAGTGGTCTCGCTCCTCCTGGCCCGGAATGCTTCCCACCGGTTCTGTTTTCTCAACCAAAAGCTCGAGGACTCTATCAAACGTGAGTCCGGGGTATCTTGAGCGCGCAATGTCTTCTTTGCCAAACAGTTGGCTCAGTATTTCTGTGATGACCAAGCTAAATCCAAGACGTGATGCATTGCGCCCACTAGCAAGTCCTCGGAACAGCCGCCGGTCAAGATGTCTTTGTATGACAGCCTCGGAGGCACCATCGCCAGCTAGTAACCCGGAGATGATAACATCGGCCGCCTCGATCCGTTCGTCCGCATCTTCGCTTCCCAGGAGATCATATAGGGCCGCTTCTCGCTTTCTTTCATCCCCAATCGGAGTCTCAACGAACGGTCGCTTTTCCAGGACGGGGTTCGCAGCAGTGGCAGAAGGTTTCGTCTCCGTTTTAGATCGCTTTTGTGTGGCAGCCGCGGCATTGGCGGCCTCCTTAGTACCGCGCTTCCTCTTGCCACCCATGGTTGTCGTTATGAAATGTGTAGAGGTGCGGGTGGTTTGCGACAAAGTCCAAATATCAATTCCTCCAGGGTACCTTGAGTGTTGCTGTAAAAAAATTACCACCGGTCGGATAAGGGCTTATCGATTAGATAGTGCGTGTGACGTACCCTATACATGCGACTGAAAACACCTTGGATTATTGTTCACAACGACCGCTCAAACTAAAGGCAAGATCGCATATCATTGGCAGAATACTGTCGGGTTTCCGCTCTTGTTTGGCTTCAGAACCAGAAGTAGGTGAACTGTTTCAAGCTGTATCTGAACACATTCCCACTTGTCACTACTAAGAGACCAATCCTAGTTTGCGTGCCAGTCGTCCGCACACCAAGTCAGCAGTTCACGGAATACGAATCAAAGTGTCCGCACGAATGGAACAATCCTTTTGGGTTAGCACTGACAACTTGCCAGGCATTCAGCCTGCCTCTGCAACATAGGAAAACCACAACCTGGCTGGACATGGCAGTGCCGGGCTTCAAGCCGAAGGAGTGGGGCTGTTCGGACCCGAGCCGCATCGGACGTTGTTCAGACCGGGAAATGTCAGCCACACGTGACTTCGCGTTTTTTCACATGCGCGCCCTTTTTGTTTACATTGAACGGCCGCGTTGCAACTGTTTACCTCAAAGAGGTTGACAGGCAATTGCTTCTACAGCCCCATTGCGGTTCTCCACACGATGCAAGCACCCTGCAAGTCCTCAGTTTGCATGCACAGAATGCGTCAACACTGCCAGCATTGACATCCCACATGCCCCTCAGTTCGTGGTCACCGGACAATTCGCTGTGTCAGTGTATCTGACGACAGACCAGGGAGGGGAATGGGGAGGGGTTGGCGCTTGGACAGCTTGGGGCACTCCATTAGGAAAGTCGGGAGTAGGACTCGACGAGCTGAAAGGGCGCATTGGTGCGAGGATTTGCTTTCATCTAGTGATTGGACGATTGGAAAAGTGGCACCGTGACAGAGAGCTCTCCGCCTGCAGCTCACCCCTACAGGCCTTTCCCGGGGTTCGGGGTGGGTTTTCCAAAGTAAACAAACATGGCGATGAGGCTTGCTTGCAACAGGGCATTGCTGGAAAAGCTGGTTCGCAACGTCGGGCGTCGCATATGGGTATTGAAATATCGTGGCAGGACATTTGATTGACGTCAGGTCCCAGAAGGATGGCCGTAAACCGGGCAGGAATGGCACCACAGTGTGTTCGTTAAAAGTGGTTTAGTAATGGGGTTCTGATGACGATCATCCATGCGCGCTTTGGCCAGATGGCAACCAGCGCGTTCAGCTCCAATTTGTGCCGAGAGCATTTCAGCCGATAAGCGCTGTTGCAACCGATGAACTCCGAGAGCAAGGCACAGCAATCGACGATGGGCGGCTCCAAAATGCGGGAACATCTCGATGGGACAGCTCTTGAATCTTGCTTTTCCTGCCATTGACCGCGGATCCTGAAACCGGTTCTACACAACATGCCAAGCTGAGAATAAGTGCCGGCCGAGAAAATTATGGCAGGGCTTTAGATCACAACAATTGGATGCTGGACATCACACTACTGCAACTGCAGGCGTGGCGTGCATCATTGACTGGGAAACCTGCCAAAATGCACGCATAAGCGGACCGAAGTCGGATGGTGTTGCAGCGCGGCCATCCGTATCACTTGAGCAACGTTGTTGGTGATGAGAACAAATCAACTCGCACAGCTCGGGCGGGCGCCGTGGCGCAGACAATCCCCGCCCCCTCCTCCCGAGCAAATGGAAAGCTGAAGATGGGATGGGTTCTCACCAACTACTGAGACGCTGAAACGCCTTAGGGGCTCCCGGAATTCCCGAAGAATGGGCAAAAGGAACGAAAACTCTTCCAATACGCCCCGAAGCGAGCTCTGTAGCCGGTCCATCGCCCGGCAGTATTTTGTTAGCCGGGGCGCCGCGCCAAATGGGAAGCATGGAGACCCCAGCCGAAGTGCCGCAGAATGCACCAGCTACTCTAGCCCAGACAACGCGAGGCATTGTTAGTTTCTTCTCAGGTTCCCCCCCCCCCCCTTGACCCAGCGACTAGTAGAATAAGCTGTGCTTCCATGCGAACAAGAAGGAAAGATTCGGTGTGAATGATATGACACGTCGGGGGACGGGTTGCGAGATTCCATCGGCAAGTCACCAAAATTCTAGAACTTGGCGTTCATCTGCATATGCACTTCCACTTCTGCCTACCATGCTGCATGTTCATGATATCGTGCATCGTAACGGGGACAACCAGTGCCTGGGTCGTGGGACTGGGTCTGTGACGATGAGCAGCCACCAAAGTACACAGTAATTCAACGAATAAAACGGGTGGTCATAGCAAACGATCTCGTGGTAGGAGCACCCTGGTTGCCTCCACATCACTTTGCACACAGACAGGCATCCCCAAAGTTCCACGACGTCTAGACCTTCACGATAAATATGAACTCATAGCATAAAATCAGCTACGCCTCGTGGTTTTTCCGAGCTACCTTAGTGCCCCAGTAGCATCCGTTCCCATAACTTTCTACGGTTTAGCACGACCACCACTTGGCCAAATTGGAGGTTCCCTCTCCCACATCGCCCCGAACCGCGATCCATGGGAAGTTGGAGTGTTTTAGGTGACAGTGTGCACAGATGCACTCCATGCCCACTTAGACCTACATACTCCAGCTGACCTGGACAGATCGTCGCTCTGGGTGAGACGTGCCCTCGTTATGCTCACGTCCGAGCCGAGGTCGTGCAGGGTCCTGCTGCACAATGACAAGGTATATATGTACGGTATATTTCATATATACCGATATGGGGAAGATGATGAGCTCAGGGATGAGGCTTATGAGAATTGAAGTCAGCACATGCAACTCCCCACTCTACACCGAGTCAACTAACCGCTTCTGATGCTCGGTGCCGCCGGGGTTTCCGTTGCGAATGTTGGCCAGGCAAGCAGGGAGCGAGAAAGATACGGACTGCAAAACCGCATAGTTGAGGAGAGGAAGAGGAATTGCTACTCATCGCTTCCATCTCAGATAGCTGCAGGCTCCTTGAACGGTAAATAGTACGACGGTTCATCAGGGGCAGGTTGCACTGTATTGGTTAACTTGTGAGGAGGAAATATCTTGGAATCTGCCGTTACAATAAACCGTGAGATCCCGTCAAGGCAGAGAGTGTGTGCTACCTAGTCGTCCGCTTCGTTCATATGCTCACACCTTACCAGGTAGGCTGCCAGAAGGGTCCTTGAACGGTGGTATCTAGATATTCCCCGTATGCAAACATGCTTGACAAGCCTCAGTAAAACACCGCGTTGGTCGGAAACACAAAACGCAATGCAGACAGGATCGAATGACTCTATCCCCAGAAAGATAAGCGGCAGGGCTGATCAATCACATCGCGCTGCCCTGCTAATTTACATGGCACAGGGACAGGCGGATGCAATTCGCTGAACCAGACGGGGGCAAGCATACTGGGACAAGGGATGACGCTCCTTTCAAACAGCCCGGGCAGCGACTATCGGGGGGGAGGGCCTTGTCTCAGGAAGACCCTGGAACCGGTGGCCCTGTCAACGGCGACAAATGGGAGTCGAGGGGCCAGTCACCGATGCCCTGGTCATGTGTCCGTACTCGACCTAGCCCCAATGCCATTTGAAAGAGAACAAAGCATGGTGCATGGTTGCTCACAGTAACTGCCCGCGATACCCTCGCAACACGCAACAGGGCACGGCGCCAAGCAGGGATCAAGCTGCTGACTAGCCCTGGGGCGGACGAATGAACCGCGCAGCTTCCAATTCGGGACTTGTTCTTCGAGCGGATGGAGCTCTTAGTTTTTTTTTTGTTTTCTTTTTTCCTTGTTGGTAACATGGAAGCCTGGGTAGGTAGCTGGGCCTAGCTTGGGCTTGGCTCGCCAAGACTTTGTTCTTTGTTGCTGGTGAGCGGCGCGCGCGTCCCAGACAGACAGAGCCTGGCACAAAACGTCATGCCTCCAGCAACCGAGTGTCTCACGGCTTCTCTGGTTCACATTTGGCTTGTGTTGGGGGCCCGCTACTGCCACAGGGATTCCCATTGTTGCCAAGGGGAATCAATCGATCACCTTGACGGCTGTTTTAGATCTACAGTACAACGAAGAGCCGCGAGGTTGATTGTGGTAAGCTGTTGAGTGGAACAACGGGGAGAGAAAAAAGAAACCAGAGCAGAATTGAGATGAAAGGGAATAATTGCGGTGCAAGGGGCTCGTGGTTCATTGGAAGGACTCGATTCGCGATATGAGTGGCTCAAATAGGCGAGAGACACTGGACGAATGGGAAAGACGAAGCCCGATTTAATTGAGTAGGTACAGTAATGGCGGGCGGCTACGGAGCGGCAAATGCAGCGAGACCTTAGCCATGAAAGGAAATGGCAGAAATATTTTCTGTCATTAAAAAAATACCCTTTCTTTCTTTTCCACCTGTTTCTTTCCGACGATGTGTCTTAACCGTAGCAACCAAAGCCGCTGCATGTCGTACAGTTAGGGTGGGTAAGGGAGTGGGCGGGCTCCAGTTGTGTTAATGTACATCATATCTGTACAAAACAGATATCCAATGCCATTGGCTTCCCAGATAGAGCACTGTCCAGTTACTGGGCACCCATTGTAAGTGCGGGCGGGCGGCTGCATGTAACACGCGAGCTGCAAGCCAGCCTGCAGCAGCAATCAGCTCTGCGATTCGGGAGCAGGGTCGTTGGCCAAGCCCATGTGTTCACCGCTTCCGCCGGTCGGACAGGTGCACGACGATAAATGATGTAACAGACTAGCAACCGTTTATTATGCTGCCCATCTACCTGCCAACCTTGCCTTGTGTTGGCTTGACGCTGCTCGACTCTTTCCTGTTTATCGTGAATTGAGGAGTGTCATTGGACTAGTACTGCCGTCACAACATGACACAACCAATCGTCACGTAGACTGGGCACCCTCGGTAAGCGCCCGTGGTTGGTTCTGTGCGGGCTGGAGGACGATCCTGCCGACGCCTGTGCTGATTCCCGCTTGAATGAATGTCATCTTTATGTTATGCCCGATTCTTGTCTGTGCTGTATATCTTTCTTTGTCTTTCTTTGTGTTCTTGCCTCGTCCTGCAAAGGTAAATGGACAGGACCAGGGAAGAATAAGCGCCTGTGGGATCCAGATCAATGTCGGGCCAACTCCACTTCCCACTGAGCAACCGCTAGTAGCACCGGAACTAGTAGGGGGGACCCAGGCCAGGGAGGATGCTGTGTTGTTTGGAGGGAGGAAACGGACCCGCTACTTTTGGTGTGCTCAGCATCATTTAGCACCGGGACATTACTGTGTTGGAGAGCAGATTCGCTGCGATGAGACGAGCCCAGCACTTCCTCATTGGGCCAAGGTGAAGACGCGACGGAACCTGGCCAAGAGCCCACTCCAAGTGCTCACTCTGCCCCGGGTCTGTGTCTGGGTATGGTGGACGGTGGTCTCCACTGACATGCAGCAGGTACCTTACATTCATGTGCGTTGCCTTGCCACGGCCATGTCATGCCTTGCCTTGCCTTGCCTTGCCTTTGCCGCCTGCCTTGCTTTGAGCCCGTGGGACTGTGCGTCGACGTTATCCAATGTTGTGTTGACCGATCCCTCGGACTGGCAATTGCGCGCTAGGTCAGAGCCGGAGCGCAGTACCTTGGTTTGCGGGCCCGAAAGAGACAAAGAGCCCTTGTATGGAACGAGCTTGCTGCTGCTGCTGCCCTGGCGAAGGTGAAGGTGAGGCGCCCACCCCACTATGCTGTAGCAACTCACCCTCCCTGCCATCCATGTCCTGTCGCGCTGCTGAGGTGCCCTGCCCCGTGAGGTGAGTTGCTGCTGCTGCCGCCCACCTCACCTCGCTCGCTCTCCTTTGCAGAGCCTCCCTCGTTCCAGTCACCCCTAACAACCTGCACGGATTGCCTGCAAAGACGCCCACGCCCACGCCCCCCTCCCCACACTGCCCGCCCGGCCTCTGTCTCCAGCTAGAGCTCAGGTACCTCCAACCGTCAGAAGGCCCTGTGCTAGACTGCTAAAAAAGACTCTCGGTCGCTGGCCCCGGTTCTTCGTCCCCGTCCCGGCTTCCAGTCTGTACCTTCATTCAAAAGGCGTTGCTCCTCCACCCACCTTCGTCCGCTTCCACTCCCAGTCTCTTGCTCGCTCCCTTCCCATCCCCTCCTCCCGCCTTCAACAATCGCCAACTACGAAGGCAAGGTCGGTTTGTGGTCGACCTGGTCAAGACGAGCTCCGCCGCCGCTTTTCTTTTGTGCCGACAAGCGCATAGACTGCCCGCTCACCCGGGGGGGTTTATCAGGTCCAGCAACGGCCAGACGTTCAGTTCCCTGCGCGTGTGCCAAAGCCCAGCCGGTGTGGTTCGTTCCTCTGCCAGCAACCGACCGCCTCCTGGACCCAAGCACAACCGAAAGGCGGCCACTCTGTACCATCTCCCTCAAACGCAAGGGTTATCGCTGCTTCGGACGACACGACCGTAACGCGATTCTTTCTTCTTTTTCTTTTCTTGCTTTACGACCTGTCCTCCGTCGATACAAATGTTCTCGTCACGATTATAACGGACCCCGCTGTGTGAGCACCTGGCCAACCTCTAGCCCAGAGGAGCATTCACGGGACAGCTACACACACAACCACACTCTCTGAAAGAGCAGGCCGATCTGTCACGACTCTCACCGACGTGATACGTCAGGCTTCGACGACTTGGACGACGACTGCTTGGGACGAATTCCAACGAAGCATTCTCACTCTCGCTAGGTGTTTACAGCATTGACTTACTGTAACTCCATCCGTACCGTCCACTCTTTTTCAATCACGGCATATCCTTGCGATAAGCAGACTTGACGCACGTCCGAGTCTGCACCTTGCAATTACGACCTCGACCATGGAAGCCTCATCTCCGTTGGCGGCTTTGCACCGTCCTATGCCTATGCCTGGCTGGGCATCCAGAGACATCTTTCGTTCTCACCCCCACGCTCATTACACCACATCCGCCGCAACTACTGCTTCGATGAGTCTACGGGAACAATTGCATAAGAGCACTGCCGATTACTTCAACGCTAAGGATGTCCGAGGCTCCTCTCCCGCTGCCAGCCTTGCGGCCGATATTTCACAAAACTTCCGCTTGGACAGCGATGGCAGGTTAGCTTCTCCCTTTGAAGTTGAACGACTCATTGTCAAATTTTGTACTAACACGACAACAGCCCTCACTTTCCCACTCCCCGTCGTGCTCTGTTCACCGCCAATATGATGGGAGGATTGGATGGAAGAGGTTTGCACTCCTACAAGATGAAAACTACGCACACCAAGTTGGTTAACATGAACAAAGACTACGTTACGACGCCACCCTTGCCTTCATCGTCGCCTGCGCCCCTGACGGAGCTTATGGAAATGTCGCCGCTGCCTCACAAGACTCCGTTTTGCACGCAGATTGAGGTCACATCACCAACCCCGGTGTCAACCCCTGGTGTCGATGAGGCGATGATGTTGGACTCTCCTGCTCCCATCACCCGGCAAAGCTCCCTGGAGCCACCCAAGGCCGCAGTAGCTGAGTTAGTGCCTGCACTTAGTCAGGTCAAAGGGCGTCCGTAACTAACAGCCTGCATAGACGCAAGATAGCCGTGCCCCGTCGACCGTCGTTGACGCGCATGAAGGGATTCTCGACAAGTGCCGTTACAGGCCGTTCGCAGACCACTAGCCAATTACCGGCTTTCCGCTTCGGTTCCGATGCAGGTGTGACCACATTTAGCTCCGGCCTCTCCCTTGGGGAATGCTTTGACACCGCCTCACCGCCACAAGAACGTCGCCCGCACTCAGCCAATAGTCCCTGTGCCCCCATTCCCTTGGGTCTCCGTTCAAGACCGCAATTTACTGGCATCAGTGCAGCAGGCAACTCTCGTCACGGCTCTCCCATCAACTTCCACTCTCGGCGGCAATCAAACCCATTTCTCAGGAACCGAAAACAATTTCGTCGGTCACTGAGCATGTTTGAATCCCCCGCTGATATTATGAAGCCGAAGTCAGAGGCCGAAGACGCCGCTGTTTCGACATTGCAATCAGTCGTGGACGTCGACGAGGCCTCTGAACCAGTGCTTCCGCATTTCTTACCCGAGGATCCCGCCGATACTATTCCTCGAATCTCCAGACAAACCTTTTTGGATGTTTTGGATGGACGGTTCGGCGATAAGTTTGACCAGAAGATGGTCATTGACTGTCGCTTCGAGTACGAGTACGATGGTGGTCATATTGAAGGCGCTGTCAACTACAATGACAAGGAGCTGCTGGCTTCGCAGCTTTTCAAGACTCCGATGAGTGGACGGACGCTTCTGATCTTTCACTGCGAGTATTCAGCCCATCGTGCTCCCCTAATGGCTCGTCATGTGCGCTCTGAGGACCGCACCCTCAATGCAGAGCATTACCCTAAGCTGACTTATCCCGAGGTGTACATCCTCGATGGCGGCTACAGTGGGTTCTTCTCAGAACACCGTGGACGATGCTACCCTCCCGAGTATGTTGAAATGTCTGATGCCAAGCACCAGCGTACTTGTGAGCGTGAGATGGGTCGTCTCAAATCCCGCAAAGGTCTCAGCCGAGCGCAGACCTTTGCTTTTGGGCAACGAGAGCCCTGTGTAGACGAGTCACCTACCGGTCCAAGCCGACCTAGCTCTCGTCAAACATCTCTGTCCTTGCTGGGCAACTCCCCTCTTTTGGGCGAACGGATTCACTCTCGCCGAATGGCATCCTACTAATCAACGCTTGACTGGGACGACTTCGATTTCATTCAAAGCTGAAGAGTAGTTGCTATCTCCCCTCATCCGTGGACTGATCGCTCTCACGTAATCGTCCTTTGGCACACATCATACTTCACACCACGTGCTCTGAACACTCGCCAGACTTGTGCTTTTGACGTCCAACCATTGCCGCCGCGACTTCTCTAGCTCTTCGTTCTGCTTTCTTCACAACGGCATAGATGCTTTACCACCTCATCGTTTGCGATCTCACCGTAGCTCGATTTCCGGGCACGTTCTGCACAAGTCGTTGATTCTCAGCACACACGTCACGCATCCTCCTAATAACGCATGGTCGTTGAATACTGCATAATTGTAGTCGTGAACACGGGAGCCTCTTGCCGTCCATCGTGTTTACTTCGCAACCTATTCCGGACCTCAGTCTCAGTTTATCGCTTTAGGGCGACACCAACCCAGGCATTTCTTCGATTGTTCGGTGCTTGTCATGCCTCGACTTATATATCATACCAAGACCTCACCTCACCGGTAGAGGCAACCTCCTTGCCTGGCAAGGACCCATATCCCCATGTCGGATACCCCTACGCTATATTGCGTTTATACCCTCAAGGCAACGCCTTGCTTTTCTTTTTTTGTTCACTTTCTCGGGAATAACTCCCTCATGCTTGTAGTGGCAAGCCATGGACACGTCGTGGTTGACTGTGTCTTGATTTCTTTTTAGCACCATACAGAATCGGTGTTTGTACATGAAGGAGAATGACTGGCATTGAGATAGCTGGCTCACTGTACACTACACTTGGAGTAGGACTTGTCAGTCCCACTTAGATAACAAATGAAATTGATGGACACTACAAAGAAATTCATTTCAATGGTATCGTGCTAAGCTTTGGTGCAGACGATCGCGTTTTGTGATATTTGCCAAATCATCCATCCCATCATGCTTTCCAGTGTGGATTCCGTCGAAACGGATGATTGTAATGTCTCCTCAAGCTGAGTATGAAGCTAAAGTTACATGAAAATCACAAGGATCCCTTACTTCTGCAGCCATTAGTTTTATTGATGCTTAGCCAAGAGTATAGATTTCAAGCAGCTCCTTACACCATATCGCTAACTGTCCAATGTGTGGATTGTATTGTCTGCTGAGGCAACTACGCAATGGTTTGCACGCATCAAATGACAGTTTTGTGGAGGATACTAGGATACTATCTTTCTGCCTAATCCGGTGAACAGATGGTCCTCTTTATCTTGTATTCTCCGCATCCCTTTGCAGGTTACCAGACGCTGTACGAAATGCTAAGGGTATCATCAGAAACAACCTAGCCCTCTTCTTCCAAGGTAAAGTCCCATGGCTTGAAAGCCTCGCGGAAAGCCTCAACGTCCTTCGTCTCCTCCTCCACTGTCTGCTCACAGTCCTGCCATATGATTCTTCTCTCCAGGCCCATCAGCTTTGCTAAAACGCGCCTGCCGAATTGCAAATCGAAGCGCATGTCGGATGGCAGCGGCATGACGAGAGACTTGCCCTTAATCTTGTTCTCGCCATCATCCGCCCACAGCCAGACGCGAAAGAAGTCGCCATACGTGGCCTGCTCCTCAAGTGAAAGCTCCTTTACCGCAAAGGTGGGGTACTTCTGGTTCTCTGCCTCGACCCGAAAGGCTGCCTCAACAAGGTCCTTTCGGATCATTTCTGCTGGTACGGGAAGCAGTTGCCAGATAAGATGTACGTTGCGTTCACGATTGATTTCCCATGTGACGACACCCAACTTGTTAGAGCTCTTGGATGATATCGTGGCCTGGATGGATTCGCGGAAACGCGTCATTTCTTTGTATGTCTTCACGGCGTCGCTTGCCGGGTCGACCACTGAGCCCATCGCACTAATTGTTGGTGCATGAGGAAGAGGGATGATGATCATATGGGCTGGAAACAAAATGCCCTGATCAGCAAAGGTGGTGGAAGTAGGCAATGGTCCTTTGGCCGTGGTGATGTATGCGTCTTCGCCGATACTGCAGCACATATGAGTAGACAGGTTGGGATTTGATAGGCAGAAGTAACAGCGATCGGGACCTGGAGGTGGAGATGCGCGGCGCTTCTTGTGTCTTCGGCCTGAGTGACCGTCATCTCTTTGAAATCTGTCATGATGTCTGTAATTCTCGTCGTCCCGTGGTCGCTTCTTCTGCCTTGCGATGAACGGCGAAGGGGTAGCCCCTGTTGGAATCGTTGTATCTGAGTAGTTCAGGGTGAAGGCGTACATAGCCTTCGCTTTGGCTTCGTTGCCATACGGCGCCATGGAGATAAATCGAGTAACGCTCGGCGCGTCCGTCTCCTTAGCTGGTGGGCTAATGAAAGGCTCGCGTTCGTAAAAGAAGGGGCTAGGCGAGGAAGAGAAGTGATACTTTGGCTTCAAAGCGGCGCACAGCTCTGCAATGCCCTCAGTACTCGATATAGAGGCCTGCTGCGTAGGATCCAGCGCCGCTTTCGAGCCAGCCCATATGCTGGCTGGCCATGACGAAGTCAAGAGAATATCCGCATTGTGCGCACCGCGGAGTGCTTTGGCATCGTCCGCGCTGTGAAAAGGCAGGTGCTGCTCCTTGGATTGACCAGCAACCAGGTTGGCGTCTAACTGCCCCCCGAGCGCAACAATTCGTACGCCCTCTGAGGTTTTGACGACGCTGCGTTTGCCCAGGAAGTGTAGATTATGGCAAATCTCTTCGTCCGCCTCGACTTTCGCCGCGATGCGTGGTGGTAATGGGTTGGCTCCGACCGTGAAGTATGTCGGTAGCGGAACATCGAGCTTCCCTTGGAGGAGAGAATCGACAGTTTCGTCGTCAGAGGAGGGCGAAAAGACGTCGCCGGTCAGGATGGCTAGGGAGAATTGGTTCTTTGCGTGCAGGGTGGCTAGCTTTGCAAGGGCGCCTTCAAGCTGGCCATTGAGGCTCCCGAGAACAATGCTGTTGTAACAAGCGTGAGCCTGATGCCTCTGGCATACGATAGCAGGACGAGTGTTCGTGAACTCACATTTTGGGGGAAGCCATGGAAGCTTTGTTGTTGATCGAGGTGCTGTTGTATGTGAGCGACGGAAAAGCTGAGGCACAGCTTTAATGCGATGAGGTCGACGGCTGAGGGAGCCCCACTGCATGCGCTCAAGTGCCTGACGGAAAAAGTAACACGGCGAAGCCTCTCACACCCAATGTACTTCCAAATTTATGCTTATGAAGAAGAATAGTAATGCCTTAACACAATTAATAAAAAAACTGCAAAGAGATATTAGTCTTTCGAGAATTTGACCATCTCAATTTACTTATTAATACCAAGCATTACCTACCAACAAGGCATCGTGCTCTTTGCAGTCTCGCTTTTACGGTCACCTGCTTGCGATCGGCCCGCGATTGGCTACTGATACGGGAACCTTATCAGTTCTGCCGTCTCTTCCCGCTAAAAAAAAAAATCGGAATGATTTCAGGTAGTTTGATGGTGGGGAATTTTTTCGACATTCTTGCCCATGTAAGCCAGCGTCTTGAGTGCATCCAAAGCTCAAGAGCAGCAGCTTCTTCGGCAAAGGTTTTCAACCCCACGGCACACCGCAACGATGCCGTCCAAATCTTCAGGGCGCATCGAGAAGGCGCGGAAGAACAAGGGCGGCACCCCGCACAAGAAGAACCACCGCTGGGAGTCCTTCTCGACGAAGATCTCCAAGTTCAGCTCGTTGCAGCCGCTGCGAAAAGTCCGACGACACGACCTCGACACGGAAGACCTGTCCGCAGCGACCTCCTATTTCTACAATGGGCTGCAAAGATGGGGCGAGCTCAACATCTCGAAAGACTTTACCTCGTTCAAGAGGGAAGTGCTCCCTCTGTCCGAGAGCCTGCCGCAGATCCTTCACTTCGAGGAGCGTATCATGGACTCGCTCGCCACACATATTGCGGAACAGGATCGGGAGTCATTGGAACCGCTATTAGATTTGCTCACGGCGTTTGCTCACGACCTAGGTGTGCGATTCGAGAAGTACTACCAAAAGAGCCTCGAGCTGCTCCTGGCCGTAGCTGGAAGGCCGCAAGATGTGGATGTGATTGAGTGGACCTTTGGAGCGATGGCCTTTCTTTTCAAATACCTCTCAAAACTCTTGGTTCCCGACCTGAGGCCGACCTTCGATGTCATGGCTCCCCTCCTGGGCAAGTCCCGGCATCCTTCGCACATTGCGCGATTCGCGGCCGAGGCTATGAGCTTTCTCGTCAAGAAGGCTGCTGCCCCCTCGCATCGCGAAACATCCCTCCCACTCCTGGTTAGCCATGCGGCGAAAGACTTGCAGAGTGTATCAGGAGACCGACAATTTGTGCTCTACAAGGATGGGCTCATGACCATGTTTGCCGAGGCGATCAAGGGCACCGATCTCACCATTCATTCGACCGGCGCTTCTATTTTCGCCGCTATGGTTGATGCAATCCCGGACGAAGAGAAAAAGTTGATCGAAGAGCCTATCTGGACCGATGTGGCTTGTGGCGTTTTGACGAGCGCCATCCACCATTCATCTCTCGATACTTTTAAGGAGTTTTACGACCATACCCTGGATAAGCTCGACCAGTTGTTGAAGGCGTCAGAAGGGACAGAATGGTGTTTGATGCCATACATCAAGTTGCTTGGAGTTCTTGGTGGCGTCCGCAGAGGCTCGCGAATCAGTGACTGGCCACGTATTGTTGGACTTGTCATTGGCATCCTTGAGAAGACTGCGAAATCCGCACAAGGAACGCCCCAAGACAATTCAGGCCTCGCCTGGAAATTCTTCATTGTTAACGTTGCCATACTGTGGCATCATGCGCCCGTCGATGCCTTGATACCCTTCATGGGGCGTCTAGTTCATGTGCTATCTAGGGAACCATTCATGAAGTGGTTTATCCCCTTTTGTGCCTACTTCTGTGAGTTGGATTCAAGACGGTTCGGAAGCCTTTTCCGGACCGAGTTTCAAAAGTGAGTTGCTGTCTCTTTGTATGCATCGCTGTCGTTTTCTAACACTTGTAGGTTTGTTGCGACCCATTGGTCCCATGGATCAAATGAGGACATATTGTGTGTCCTTCTCCCAGTTCTCATCGAGCATCGAGGCTTTCCGCCAAGCGGTGAAAAAGAGTGTTTCAAATTGCCGCAGGCATGGCAAGATCAAATCGTCCTCAAGTTCGAGCGTCTGGAGATTTCTCCTTTCCCAGAAAGGGGACCTTACGACAAGGACCCGGATGTTTGGAGGGAGCGATGCTTACCGAAGTATTCTGCGCTGCTACGTATCCTGGAGTTGACGGCGGTACATCCTTCGACTGATGCGCGCATTGCTGAACTTCTCCTGCGAAAGCTGAAGCTGGCTCTTAGACCTTCTTCAACCCTTGCTTCTGATGAGGTGCATTTCATTGTCAGCCAAGGTTTCTACACCTACCTACGCATGAGTCAAGCGGCCGGATCCGTTGATACTTCACTCAGCCCCCTTTTGCGCGCAGCTGTCCCACGGTTTGCAAGATCACTCGGTTTTCTGCACGCTTATCTTGCTTATGAGAAAATAATACAAGGAAATGGTACAGGGGAGCAACAGGACAGCAGTTCAAGCAGCGATGGCTCAGCAACGGAAGACGATCCCGTAACAACATCTTTAGTCGAGAATCTCGCCGCGCCTTCCCACGAGATCCGTTTGGCCTCTTTACAGCTCCTCAAACTTTTGAATGACACCCAAGAATCCGAACAGTTGGTAGAGACGATGATTCAGCTGGAGGAGACGCCTCTAGCACTTGACCAAACCAGGACAATCGCCATGCTCCTGCGCAGGCTTGGCCAGCATTACGCAGCAGTGCCAGTCGACTCCTGGCTCAAGCACGGCTTGCCCCATTTCATGTTTGGCATGCTGACAGTGAAGCTCTCCCCTGTTTGGGACGATGCTGTTGAGGCATTAAAGCAAGTCTCTCAGAACAAAGAAGGGGAGGAGATTGTTTCTTCTATTACTTTTAAATGGCTGGATGTACCATCTGCTCGATGGACCCCTCCGTCATCGCAAGGCAACAAGTCGAACACCTTCTTCAGATCTGACTTCGAGTGTACAGTCTACAATGGCCTTAGCCAGTCTGCAACCTCAGTGGAGATTGTCATTGATAATCCTGATGAGAAAATGCTGAACTCCTTCGATGATAAGCAGGGTACTGCTGAAGTTAACATCCCCAATGCTCGGTCTCGCGCTCTGAAAGTTTTCAGTGCAATTCCTTCGGTTGCAGAAAAGCGTTCGCGACGATTGGTACCATACTTCCTTTCATGGGCAGCCAATGACAATGACACAACAACTGCTGTCGACGAGGAAGGTGAACAGCAGCAAGGTGCAACATGGTCTTTGGCTGACCGAAAGGCACTACTGGGTGTCTTCTCGCAATTTATCAACCCCAGAGTCCTTTACCAGCATGAACAGGTCTACGAAGCTTTGTTACAATTAATCGAGAATGGTGATGCTGAGGTTCAAAAATCCGCCTTAAAAGCCTTGCTGGCCTGGAAACAGGAGGGCGTAAAGCCTTACCAGGAGAATCTGGAGTATCTCCTAGATGAGGCTCGATTCAAGAACGAACTTACGGTTTTCTTGCAAGGAGAGAACCTTATCCGACCCGAGCATCGTCAAGAATTGATGCCCGTTCTGCTGCGCCTGCTCTACGGCCGTACCATCTCGAAGAAGGGAGCGGCCAGTGGCCGCCATGGATTACAAGCTACCAGACTAGCTGTTCTACGCAACCTCTCCGTTGAAGACCTCGGCAGCTTTCTGAATATTGCTACTGGAAAATTGAGCGGTGTTCAGGTGGTGGGATCCTCGGTGAACCGGGATCAATTACTCGGTAAACCCATCATCCCTATTCGAAAGCAAGTCGGTTTCCTGAACATGATTTTATCGATGATATCGGAGCTTGGCACGAATGTTACACCTTATATGGACACGCTCGTCAACGCTGTTCTTCTATGTCTCGGCTACGCTTGCAGGCACCTGCGTGACACAGGTTCAAATGAGGATGAGGCTGTGGCAGATGATGAAGAGGAAGCCAGCGCCCATTCCCTTCTCAAGGTCGCGCGTGCGACAGGCATCAAGTGCCTGGTTGCTCTTTTCCAGAATGCTCAAGATTATCAATGGTCGCCCTACCATGATTTCATCGTCGAAGAAGTCGTGGCGCCAAGGCTTTCCAATTTCTCTGCTGAAAACACTCAAGGAGTATCAGGATTGCTCCAACTCCTGTCGACCTGGTCCGCGCTTCCTCGATCAGCCCTGCTCCTGGCACCTCACGGCGATGTGCTACCTGAAGGCGTCCTTCCGCATATTACTACTAGTCTTTCCGTCGAGAAGACAAAAGATGATGTCAAGATTTGCATACTCAAACTGATTTGCAATCTGATCAAGCTTGCTTCAGCACCCGCTTCCGAATCAGAATTCAACGAAGTCATCAAGGCGGAATTACTTGATCCTATCGCCGAAGATACTGTAGCGCATATTGCTGCCGTCCTCAAAATGCCCATGATTAGTCCCGACCTCATGGAAGTTTCTATCGAAACCATCCTCTCATTTGCCACGGTTCTCGAGGAATCAAACAATGTCCAGGAAATTATACCCATATCAACATATCTCCTGAAGCAACCTCCTCGTCGTGTCAGCCCAAGAATGAAGGGAAAAGTTTTGTTGGTAGTGGAAAGATTCCTCAGCCTGCCGAGCGCGACAAAGGAGCAAGATCTAGTCGACGAGGTATACGAAACATTGTCCTCTCTTTTCAGCTACTTCAAGGATCGAGAGAATAGGGAGGCACTTTCGAGAGCCATAACTGTCAT
The DNA here is from genome assembly GCA_020881915.1 of Paramyrothecium sp. XJ0827. Classification (NCBI taxonomy): domain Eukaryota; kingdom Fungi; phylum Ascomycota; class Sordariomycetes; order Hypocreales; family Stachybotryaceae; genus Paramyrothecium; species Paramyrothecium sp. XJ0827. The sequence goes on along the minus strand of JAJFPB010000001.1, from coordinate 4,013,107 downwards.
CTCAGAACGCGATGAGTCCCTGAAGCCGGTTGCGCGTCTCTGCGTTGATCTCAATTCCTTCAAGGAAGGGCGAATTGATGAGCCCGATTACGATAGGCGTCTTAATGCGTTTAATGGTATAGCCAGCCAGCCTCAGCTGCCGCCGCGACAATGGCTTCCTCTGTTGCATAACTTGATATTCTTTATCAAGGTGGACGAAGAATTTGGCATTTTGTCCTCAAATTCCGCTGACGGATTGCGTCGATTTATCAAAGATGTTGCAGAATGCAAGGATGCTGAGCAAAAGCAGTTGTTCGAAGATTACCTTGAAAAGGTCGTTATGCCAGCTCTCTACTCTGGTGCTCGAGAGCTTTCCGAGACGGTTCGACGTGAGTTCCTTCGAGTTCTTGGGTTCCTACTTTCGGCTCTGCCTCAATGGGGTCCTATGGCGGACCTCAGTGCCCTTTTGAACGAACGTCAAGAAGACACCAGCGAGCCAACATTCTTCTTCAATATTCTGAGTCCCGCGACCGCACGGCAGCTTGAGGCGCTCCGATTGTTGGAAGAAGCGAACAACATGAAGGAGATGGGAAGCCAGATGCTCGCTCAATTCTTTATTCCTTTACTGGAACGCTTCATCTTCGATCGTGAGGAGGGGAGCGACGATCACGGACTCGGTGCCCAAGCAGCCAATACTATAGGAGCTCTTGCCATGTCCCTTCATTGGAAGCATTACCGCACTACGATGCAGCGATATACCAGCTACGTCGGCAATAAGCCCGAAGCTCAAAAACAAACAATACGACTGTTGGGGAAATTTGTCGATGCATTAATTGCTAGCCTGCCGAACAGAGACCCGGACAGTATGGAGGTTGAAGAGCCAGGGACAACTGAGTCTCCTGGTAAGAGGCTCTCAACGACCATCCCTAAAGGTAGAGAGCTTCACACTGAGATTGTCGACCACTTCCTACCCCCACTCCTGAAATATCTACACGAAAAGGACGAGTCGGAAGTTAGCTATCGAGTTCCGATCGGGGTGGTTATTGTCAAGCTTCTGAAGGGTCTGCCCTCAGACGAACTGGATCAGAAGTTGGCAGGAGTCTTGACCGACATCTGTCACATTCTGCGCAGCAAATCATCCGAGTCCAGAGATTTGACGAGGGACACGCTTGTGAAGATCGCGCAAGTTCTAGGACCATCATTCATCGGTTTCATCCTGAAGGAATTACGGTCGGCGCTGACCAAGGGATATCAACTACACGTGCTTTCTTACACCGTGCACTCTATTCTGGTTGCTACTGCCGGTACATTTGCCCCTGGAGATCTAGACTATTGCCTCCCCGCCATTGTTTCTGTCATCATGGATGATATATTTGGCGTTGTTGGCCAGGAAAAAGATGCCGAGGGTTATATCAGCCAGATGAAGGAAGTCAAAGGCAGCAAGAGTCAAGACTCAATGGAATTGATTGCGAAAACTGCCTCTGTCAGCCGCCTTATTGCTCTAGTCAAACCCTTGCAGGCTCTTCTGATGCAAAAGGTTGACCTCAAGATGGTGCGCAAGATCGATGCTCTGATGGCACGAATCACTGCCGGTCTTGTACAGAACGCCGCAGCGGAGAGCCAGGACACCCTAGTCTTCTGCTACGAAGTGATTCAGGTTGTTTATGATAGCCAGAAGCCTGAAGCCGAGGTCAAGATTGATCCCCGAGTCAAGAAATATCTTGTGCAAAGGGGGGCCAAGAAGAGTGGAGAACGCGGAACGACCACCAAACATACTTACAAGTTGACAAGGTTCGCTTTCGACATATTGCGTTCAATGTTCAAAAAGCATGATAGCTTACGGACTCCCTCGAACGTGGCCGGCTTCCTTCCACTTCTTGGTGATGCGATCATCGATGGCGAAGATGAGGTAAAAATGTCGGCGTTCCGCCTGCTCGCAGTGCTGGTCAAGGTTCCATTTTCCACAGACGATGGCACCAACATTTACAAAGTCGCTGTCAAGGAGGCCACGAAGAGCATCTCCATGTCGTCAGCCACGACGACGGAGATTGCTCAGGCAGCTCTCAAGATGTTGGCAGTTGTTCTCCGAGATAGACGAGATGTCGTTGTCAAGGACGCTGCTATTGACATGCTACTCGGGAAACTGAAAGATGATCTTACGCAGATTCTTTACCGCCACGTCACATTCAACTTCCTGCGAGCCGTTTTGGATCGTCGGGTCGAAACTGCTACTGTCTACGACACCATGGATTATGTTGGCACTGTTATGATTACAAACGACGACAAAGATACAAGAGACCTTGCGCGAGGTGCTTTCTTCCAATTCATCCGAGAATATCCCCAAAAGAAGGCTCGTTGGGGTAAGCAGCTCAACTTTGTCGTGGCCAATCTCAAGTATGAACGCGAGGGAGGGCGACTCTCCGTCATGGAGGTTCTGCATCTTCTCCTCCTGAAGTCATCCAACGAGTTCATTCAGGAGGTGGCAGCGACCTGCTTCTTGCCACTCTTCTTTGTCCTTGCAAACGATGACAGTGAAAAATGCCGGTTGGCTGCCGCGGAGTTGCTCAGAGAGGTCTTCCGCAAATCAGATAAGGAACGCGTGCAGAAGTTCCTACCATTGCTTCGGTCTTGGATCGAGAACGACAGCAATACGGCTGTGCAAAGACTAGGATTCCAGGTCTTCGGATATTATTTCGAATCGTACCCAGATGCATCCAAGAACAAGAAGGATCTCAGTCTAGTTCTAGGAAAAGCCGCCGGCGTCTTGTCGACGGACGTGAATGTCACAGATGCAGAGCTTTTGGAGTCAATGTTGGGGGCCATCCAGATCCTGACATCTGTGTTCCCAGACAAAATCTTGGCAGCAGAGAACGAGGGGCTGTGGAAGGATATCGCCCGCTGCATGAGCCACGACCATCACGGGGTACAGCTGGTGGCAGTGCGACTAATCGCCATGTACCTTGCCGACTTTGCGAAGCAGGGCTCTACTAGCTCTGCCGAGACCACCATCAACGGGTCGCATGGCCTTCGGTTGTCTCCAGATGACGTTCAAGAACTGGTCGCTTTCACGCTGTCAGTGTTGAACGGTACCGAAGTGGACGAGACTCTAGCTGCTGAGGCAGGCCAAATCCTGGTATTCTTAGCAAACCGTCTTCCTGCATCAACCAGCCCCGAGGATGATGCAGCGGAGGAAGAGGAGCAACCCGATGAGGACGTTGAGGGAGGAAGCACGCTTCACTACCTTTTCCAGCGACTCTCTCACATTCTGCGCAAGGAAATTTCGCCCAAGGCCGCAGCTATTACGTGCAAGGTTGTCGCCATGGATGTCCTCGAGACTATATGCCGGCGGTCTTCAAAGGAGCGGTTGCAAAACTCGCTGAAGACGATTTTGGGTCCTCTACATAACCTCACCGACCCAACCATTGCAGCCCCATACTCATCTGATGAACTATTCAAGACTAAGTACGAAGGTCTGAAGACCAGGTCTCAGATTATGATGGACTCTCTGCAGAAGAAATTCGGCACTTCCGAGTACAGCAAGCAACTGCTGGCCGTCCGTGAAGAGGTGAAGGCCAAGAGACAGCAACGGTCGAGCAAGAGAAAGATTGAAGCCATCGCGCATCCTGAGAAGTACGGTAGAGACAAGAGAAAGAGGATGGAGAAGGAGAAGGAAAGGAGGAAGACGAGGTCTCGGGAGCAGAAGAGCATGAGACAGTCGTACAAGGGATGGTGATGTGGTTGAAAATTTGCACTGGGACGGCGTTAGGCGGAACAAGCTCACATGCAGCATATTTACGGCGTCGGCATTTGATTTGCGCGTCTGTTATGTAGACCATGTAATTTGGTATTTCATTTGTAGATTGTCAAACTACTCTATATTATAAGACATCTATTGCAATGGGAGTGGGGTATCTCAAGATCAAATTCAAACGCCGAGACAGCCAAAGATCTTGATACCAGGCTTGTTGTAGGATCAAGCCGTTCCGAGCTCAAGGAAAGAAGTGACTGACATATGCTTATGTTGCTTTGGACGTGGACGGCGCGTCGGCTTCTTGTTGGCTATAATCATCGGGCCAAAACTCAATATCGCCGTCTTCTCCCAAGCTGCCTCTTTTCACGAGCTGCCCCTTCTCGCGCATAAGATCCTCCACGGTGATCTTGCGGTCCCCAAAGATATTCAAGTGATCGCTGATAACGTGACGGTTACGGCAGCTAGGGCAGGTGATGAGAGTGGAGCCGTGGTGGTAGCCCTGCTTGGAAATGTTGTGGTGAGAGCGGTGACCGCAGGGGACGCATGTGAAGGAGAGCTGGTAGTAGGCTGGGTTGCGCGGCGAGGGTCGTTCGCCTTCGGTATTGGGCACGTCGGCGTCCTGCCAGGGCGCAGAGGGCTGGGGAGAAGAGGCAGAGGCGGCCTTCGCGGGAGATGGCTCGCCGGGCTGCGTTTCGGACAGCGGTTGGCGCGGCGGAGGACGGGGGATGGAGTGTCGCGCGCGGATGGAGGCGGCAAGCGGACGTTGCAAGCGCGGGATGGCGAGACGAGGTGCCGAATTGAAGATTAAGTTTTGGCGGCACGCTTGACCGAAGATGCTGCGGACCAACGAGGCGCCGTGGGAAGCCATGATCAAGGTTCGGGGATTGCGCGCGGGTTGCTGAAGGTAAAGTATGTGCGAAGGGTATCAGGTCGCGAGGTCGGACGTGGTATTCCAAAAAATTTCAATGGAGACAAAGGTTGAATCAAAAATGATAAAGCCTAGTAGTTTCTAAGTTCAGGTACCAACCAGCTTAAAGGACCCTGTACCGCAACGTCATGCTTATGTCAGACGCCTTACCCTCGCTCTCCAGCAACAACTGCCACGCGCCAGAGCCTTGGACCCCCGTCCTACTCTTAGTTGGTGGCATATTTAGCAGTTAAGGTAGTTCACGCAAAGGTGCGTCTGTTGTCAAGCTTCTCACCAGTTCCATTTCCCCCAACGATGTCAGGATACACGGTCGCTAGAGTGAGACTTTGCCAATTCGCAGGATCGCAATTCAACTTGATGTCGGAGCTAACCGTAACGAGTTGTCGAGGGTAGGTCCCCATGAAGGTTAAACGACTATGATTGCCAATTTAGCTTCGGTGGTAGAGATTCTAGGTGTGTTGCTCTTTCTGTGATCATACGAACTTTACCTACGGTACTCTATTCATGTGGACTCTGATTTATTCTGTACCAACGCCTGCATACCTTGCCTACTACACAAATGTGAATGGTCGTCTTGTACTGGCTCTACACCTAAGAATCTTCCTCTCTTTCTGTTCAATTGTATTGTTACCATCTCTTAGACCAGTCCTCGCTCACTTGCCACTCCGTCAAGATGTATCGCAACATAGCTGGTCTGTTGTTTGTCCTTCCTCTTCTACCGACTTGCCTTACTCAGGCGAACGACGCGAAGCTCGCTTTCGAGATGATCAACCAGGCGCGGCACATTGAAGGCATCGAACCACTGGAATGGAACCCGACTCTGGCCACATATGCCCAGTTCTAGGCGAACCAGATGGCCGCAGGGCTACAGCCTTTTGGCCATGCTTCGGGTCAGTTACGCCCTCAGCAGGGCGAAGTAATCTATCAGCAGCAATTTGGTCAGTGCGATGCCGCCTACGACACGCCTCTCCAAGCAGGCACTCGCGTATGGCTTGCACAAGCTTCTTTGTATGACGGCAAACCCGTCACGACAGGCAAAGAGCGTTGGCTGCACTGGTGTAGGTGATCGAAGTTGCAATGGGTGGCTACGACAAGGATGGCCTGTGGAATCGAACTGATTAGTCCCTAGCTCAGTGTATGTGGTCCAAATCTACCGACGTCGGCTGCGCCCGGGCATACAGCATATCAGAGCCGTACAAATACTACGACGTCTGCCGGTTCTTTCCAGAAGGGAACATGTCAGCATAAGCCCAAGTCTATCATTTTTGAGAAAGTTGCCAGCTAATCGACTCCGTTAACAGTCTCGGCGAGAAACCATTCTCGTGACTGCAAGGTCACGCATCCATAAATATGCCTCCTGAATAGCAGATCAACGCCCCTTTGCAAATAGTCTCTATTTGCGTACACACCTTACCTAGACATCACCAAGGAACCCTCCGGCCTCCTCAAAAGCATGCCAATAGTCACCACCCGAATGGTGAAGGTGTACAGGCGCTTCAAGTTGTTGAAACATAACTTAAAAGACCTATGATTCTATAGTGGTATACAAGAACACAAAGCCTGCTATTTTATTCGAACCATGGTGATTGTGGTTCTAGGTCCCAGCAACATAGGTAAGGTAGGTAACCAGTATAAGATATGGAACGCGCCGTTGCTGCAGTTTGTGAAAGTCGAGGCGCTTCCGGGTAGGTGAGTTGGTTTGGAGCTTTTAGGAAATTACATAAGCATGCCTCCTGTTGTAGGCTAAACTGCTCGTGGAAGGTACCGAATTTTTCGACTACACTAGTACTTCACTACGCGATAGAGACAAACGTCGCCCATGTCGCGACTCGATAACCTGTCGCCTGATTCAATACGTGCTTAGCGACGGTCGATCGGCTCCCCGCACACACCAAGAGGCACTTTGCGAGCGAAGAGTCGTGTAGCCGAGAGCGATACGAACTCGATTGCCACTTTCAATTCCTGCCAGGCCTCAGCGCGTGCGCCCGAGGGTTCGTGCCGTTGCGCGCCAGCGTTGCTCCCTTGCGCCAGCATGAGATGACCGCTCAGGTCCCATAGACGGCACAATGGAACGATCAAGACCGCAGGCGTTTGTATCGACATACGCACCGCGACTGCGCACCTACAACAACTCCCTCCTGACCCCAGTGTTACCGACCGCGCCGACCGGACCCATCTCGAGGACCACCAAGCGAGGGACGACCATCATCAACTACGCCGAGGATGGCTTCGACGATTTGGACGACGATAGCGATGATACCAGACGGCGACCAACTGGGCTGCGGAGCCTGCGCAAGGAGGATTCGATGAGCCGACTGGATCTGGCCGACAAGGTTGGCAAGGACACGAAGGCGCCCGTGGATCTTCAGGGCATCTGGCGCGACTGGATGGGAAAGAATCGAACAGTGAGAAGCGATCAACAGTGTGCTTCTCAGGCGAGCCTTCCCCTGACCCTGATCCCAATACGAATCGATCTCGACATCCCTTCCTTCATTCCGGCCCCCCCTTTCCCTCCTCCAAACCCCAACTCTGTCGACATCTCCTTACCGCAGTATCGACCCCAGGAGATGACCGTTCCCTACAAGTTGCGAGACATCTTCTGCTGGAATCTTCACGAAACTTTGATTACTACTGATCAATTCGCTCAAACCTTGGTCCAAGACCTAGATCTTCCCAACCGCACCCTTGTGGTTGCGGAGATTAGCAAGCAAATCAGGACGCAACTGGAGGAATATGCGGGCGTCGCGCTCCATCCACTGTTTCATACAGAGCCGCAAACCGCAGCTCCGACGCAGGCGCCGCCGACGGCGGCTGTCGGGACTCCCATTGAGCCGTCACGCTTGGCTCTTGCATTCAAGTCCCGTGAAGATTCCCCCGCATCAGCGGCCCGCGGCATCTCGCGACCCGACACCCCGGCGCAAGTTGGCGGAGTGTCTACACCGGTACAAGGCCAGGCTACACAGGCGGCAGATGTGACAGCCGAAGCTACGCCTATACTACCAGACTCCGACGACTACAACCCAGACGATACGTATCGATGCATCATTAATTTGAGCATAAATCTTGCTTCAATGCTCTACACTGACAAGTTCGAGTGGTCTCTGCTGCATCCACCCGGCACGGCGGAAGCGTTCGCCAAGACCACATGTGCAGACCTCGGCTTGACCGGGGAGTGGGTTCCAGCCATGACGCATGCCATCTACGAGGCGGTACTGCGTCTCAAGAAGGAGGCTTGTGAAGCTGGTGGTCTTGTGGCTGGCTGGGGGGGACTGCAGCAGGAGCTTCCCAACGATGCCGCCCATGGGTCCGAGGCCGGCTGGCGGTACGACCCAGATCATCTCGCAGACGACTGGGAGCCAAAGGTGGAGATCTTGACGAAGGAAGAGATGGAGAAGCGCGAAGGTGATCGCGAAAGGCAAGTGCGGAGACTGCGCCGAGAGACAGCTCGCTTCAGTTCTACAGCTGGTATGCTGGGCGGGACGCCTTTTGGTGCGGCAGTCGAGGTAGAAGAGGAGAGGATGGGGCGAGGAGAGCGCTCCAAAAAGAAGCGGCGCTTCCGCAGCCTCAGCCCTCTTGGGCGGTCAGGGACTCCAGGAGGACGAGGAACGCCAGATGTTGGTGGCTATGGTGGTGGAGGAGCCCTGACTGACTTGGAGAGGAATACCTGGCGGTGTACACACTGTCGCATATGGGGAACAAGCGTGTGGGCCGTCCGCGATGGCCCTGCAGGTCCGAGAGTAAGTCATCACCCACGGTGCAGTCTGATGGCGCATTACAGAAGTGCTAACTATGATCCAGTCCCTTTGCGCCAACTGTGGTCTCATGTATGAGCGTGATCGCAAGCTCCCCCGACAGACTAAGAATCTGCATCTTCAAGATCTTCGAGCGGTCTAGGAACCCATTGATGAGCCCACTATACCGATTTCTGAGCCTCCTCAGCAGCGAGTACCTTCCCAATCCCCACGGAAGGCGCTTCGCGAGGCCCGGCATCGGCCCGGGCAGACACCGCTTCCTCAGCAGGCTTCAGGACAATGGCTTCCTGAGTTGCCGGTTCAGAGCACGGACAAGACGGTGGTGCCGCGCGTTATGCATGTTTTGGGATCTGTTTTGCGAGCAAGGGGAGCTGATATCAGTTCTCGGTGAAGGAATGTTAGAGCGCCTGGGGAGCAAGTGGATAATCCGCGCAGCTCCTCACGGGCGAGTCCCATGGTCCCGGGGATGGGCAATGGGCGGGAGTGACGGATACTGTAGATTATTTGAGGATTGTCCAGCGTATTATCAGGGAGATGGTTTTGGAATTTGGCAAGGGACCAGAACGTGGGCGAGGCGTAATGGATGCGACAGATAGCTCGCCTAGATAGAGAATCTGGGGCTCTTGAATCAGCAAAATATCGACCCGTTCCATACCCATTGCATTTAGAAACCCTCACCGGCGATGGCATTTGAGAGAAGGGTTCAATCCGTCAAGAGGGAGTGGAAGGAAGTTGAGCGGCCTTGTCACGTGGGCGTCGTCCTTGTCGAAAGACGTGGAGCTTGAATGACAACCGAAAAGCTCCTCCCCTTTCCAACACGGAGGCACACGATGATCGTCGCTGGGAAATGGCTCGCTTTGCTTCTCATATGACCTCGATTTATGCTCGTTAGCCCACGTCGCGATGCTGCCGATCTTCAAACCCCAAACGCACCAGCCAAACGGTTGTAGTTGGCGAAGAGCGCCGATCATTTCCTCATGACCCTTGGCCCGGGGGTCCTAGGTCCTTTTGAATCTGTTTCCAAGAGATTTACCCCAGGCTGCATTTGGAGATCTCGGAAGCTTCACCTCCATGCCTTGGGCGCGCTGCCCCCACTAGTTGTGCTGATGCGCCGTTGACAAAGGCGCTCGAGGTGGAAACGGCACGTGTGGACGCGGCCGGTGGCAGGCGATCGGCGGTTGGAGGCTGAGCCAAGCCGGCCAAGTCGGCTCGGATGATTGCTCACGGCTCCCTATCGAATGGCTTATTGCGAGAGGGCTACAGCCAAGCCGGGTGCATCGCCAAGAAACGTGCTGCCCAGACGTTGCACCGACGTCGTCGCCGGCATTTGGAGGGTTGCCACATCATCTCGTTATCTCCGGCAAACGCACTCACCTTAGTCGTCCAGGGCAAACCGACGCGCCCGATGCTCCGACTGCACCAACGGCAGAGCACCGAAAGGTGACCCAAGAATACGCTCATAGCGACGGACGCTTGATCCAGCGCCAGGAAATGAAAAGCGCGCTGGCTGTACGGGCCGTGTTTTGTTTATCCTGAACAATTTTCAAGTTAATTGGACAGCTGACACCGATTCAGGGTAAATCCCAGTCCAACGGGCTCAGCGTGTGGTTCATTATTCAACCACAACAAGCTTCAGAGTGAGATTTTTATTTGGAAGGGGGGTTCTCGGAATGACATCTACTCCCCCTGACGTCAATATACCTCAAGAAGATTTTATGGGGATCGCATTCAGGAATGGCCTGGTTTCGAATACTTCTGCATGTGGTTCCCTACGATAGCCTTGGCTGTTGAACTAAAGGGTACTGTTATAGACGTTGACGGGCCATAGCAGCGAGGTCGGCAACCACAGCATTGTGATTTGAATGGACCTGACATGGTCGAGGAGAGGCTGATATTGTGCAGTCTTGCACAATGCCTCGATACTTTTCGTCCCTCAACAGTAGCACATTCATTGACCGAACTAAGAATACTGAGCGGTCTTCGGGTGAAAATACAGGAGTAGGTAGTCATGCGGGGAATGGACAGATTCTCCCCTGAAGCCATGCGGGGGATGTGCGTCGATCTTCTCCATCGGTAGCCGCGACTCCATGACTGGCGAACGACTAGTTGGGAAATTCTGGTATTGTAAGATTGACATCGCCTGATGTCCAACTTGGTTGACCTTGGGGTGACCGGCTTGCCGGGGCGGTCCAGCGGGCCCATTCATACGATCCATCATCCACGGGATCTCCTGAGTTCAAGCAAGCTCTGGTTGCAACCGGTAGGAGGGCTTCCGCCCACACCACTCAGACATGGAAGGCCGCTCAGATGGGATGTGCCGCCTCAACTAACCACATTTTGCTTTGTGCGCTTGTGCCAGTCGGGTTTGCTAGGCTATGGTAAGCAAATGCTATTGTACAAGGGATGGCGGTAATCCCATTTGCTGTATGAAGGACTCAAATAAGCTCCCCCCATGTTTAACCCCTGGACGGACATTTGATGACTCTGGAAGGGTAGGAGCGGGGGGGACAGCGCGTTCTGCTTCTCACATCTTTTCCCTCTTGAAGCACTCATCTCCTCTAATAGCCACGAGCTATGGATGTCGATCTTAAGGGGAAGACACGGCCCGGAATCCGAAGCGCCGAGTCTCGAGATGATCATGATAGCTTCAACACAGTGTCTTTTGTGGACCTGGAAAGATCGTCGCCAAATCTTAGGACATCGTGGCTCCGAGAACGATTTCTGTCCAAGCCCTGCGGTGTCCTCAGACGGAAAACCTCTATAAAAAGTCAACACCGCGTCCTCCAAGTGTTACCTCTTCGTTAAGCTTCCTCAACAATCTCAGTTCTTGTATATACTTTATCCAAACAGATCATCCATCATGCATCGCACCGTGGCCACTGCTGCAGCTCTCATTGCTGCTGTTCGAGCACAGCAAGTCTGCACCACCACGCCTGAGAAGCACCCTGCCCTCAGCTGGTCTCAATGCACCGGCAGCGGCTGCACCGAAGTCTCAGGCTCTGTTGTCATTGATGCCAACTGGCGATGGGCTCACACTGCCGAAGGCGAGAACTGCTACACGGGCAACGAGTGGGATGCCGCCATCTGCCCGGATGGTGCTACTTGTGCCAAGAACTGCTGCGTCGATGGTGCCGCCTATGATGAGACGTACGGTATCAAGACCAGCGGGGATCAGCTGAGCCTGCAATTTGTGAAGGAGCACGCGTATGGAAAGAACGTCGGAAGCCGCGTCTACCTCATGGAGAGCGAGGAGTCCTACCAGATGTTTGAGCTCCTGGGTAACGAGTTCACCTTTGACGTCGACGTCTCCGACATCAGCTGTGGGCTGAATGGAGCCCTTTACTTCGTCTCCATGGACGCGGATGGTGGCAAGTCCAAGTATGAAGGCAATGCTGCTGGAGCCAAGTACGGCACTGGCTACTGTGACAGCCAGTGCCCTAGGGACGTCAAGTTTATTGACGGTCTGGTAAGTCACATTGAGAATTCGCGGCTGGTTTTGCAGAATATTCTAACATTGTTGTACAGGCCAACTCAGACGGCTGGAACCCTTCCCCTGGTGATTCGAACGCCGGTGTCGGTGGCTTGGGAACATGCTGTGCTGAGATGGACATTTGGGAGGCCAACGACATCTCCACGGCCTACACCCCCCATCCCTGCCAGAACAATGCCCAGCACTCTTGCGACGGCGACTCCTGCGGTGGCACCTACTCTCCTGACCGCTACATTGGCGACTGTGACCCCGATGGCTGCGACTTCAACGCCTACCGTCAGGGCAATCAGACCTTCTATGGCCCCGGCGCCGAGTTCACCCTTGACACCACCAAGAAGCTGACAGTCGTCACTCAATTCGTTGCTGGCTCTGGCGGCGGCCTGTCCGAGATCAAGCGCTTCTACGTCCAGGATGGAAAGGTCATTGCCAACGCCGACTCCCAAATTGAAGGCATCGCTGGAAACACCATTACTCAGGAATACTGCGATGCCCAGAAGAAGGTATTTGGTGACGCGGGTTCGTTCAACGCCCAGGGTGGCCTTGCCAAGATGGGCGAGGCGCTCGCTGCCCCCATGGTCCTCGTCATGAGCTTGTGGAACGATGTAAGTCTTGCCTCACTTCTATGTGCTATGATCTTGCGTTCTGGGACAACTCATTAACATGGCTTTCACAGCACCACTCTAACATGCTTTGGCTCGATTCAACCTTCCCCGTTGACGCCACCGGCCCCGGCACTGAGCGTGGTAGCTGCGCTACTAGCTCCGGTGACCCAGACGAGGTCGTCGCCGAAGTTCCCGGATCCACGGTGCTCTTCTCCAACATCAAGTTTGGCCCTATCGGCTCTACCTTTGATGCCCCTGCTTAGACGCGGTCACTGCTGGGAGAAACAGCGGGCACGCAATCTGACCCAACGGGGTGATTGCGGATACGGATGAAGGCGCACGACCTGTGGGGTGGAGGTTCTCTGTTCCTCTACTTGACGACAAACCGGATTTGGAGCTTTAGAGAGGATACAGACATGGGAGAGGTGAATACGATCGTGTACATATGCTGAGCACTAGGGATGCTCTTTTCGAATGGTATATATGTTGGACTTTCCATTGATTCGATTGTGGATGAAGTACTGCTAGTGTCTTGCACCAACCCACCTATATGCTACAGTCATCAATAGCATCACATGCAATTCTATTCCCCTCGTAATCTCGTACTGTTTCAAGCGGAAGTCCTGGCTGATAACTCTATAACCTTAATCACAGCCCCTGGGATGGTGTTAGCTCTCGAATCTACAATGGGGACGCTTGCCACAATATGGAAGCAAAGCATTCCCCGCAACCAAACGAACAAGGGGGTATTCATACCAAGGTTTTACACTAATTTATTAACCGAGTAAATCGATACGACTTTTGGACCGACTGTAGATGAGGTTTTGAAGCCTAGGCGAGTCGAGACCCAGGAGTTGGGTTAAAGGCGTGGCAAAGCCCCTGCGTCTCAAGCATCCCGCGAGTGTTGGGCGATATAACCCACGAAGCATGTGTTCGGGGAGGAGACGAATACTGCTGGAAGGTCATGCGGCGAAGAGTCGACATCAGATGGTTGACGCGGTTTCTGGAAGTGTAATCGGGTCGTCCGGATGCCAAACAGTCCCGCTGGCTGTCCCGCACATCAGGCGTCCGCCGTGGTTCTTAATCCTACTGCCTATGGCCGGCGCCAAAACCCCTGATTAGTGAAGCCGACCTTTCGTCGCCAAGGCTCCGCCCGAGATGTCTTGTTTTCCCCGTAGCGAGATGATGGAGACCCACTGAGCTCGATAGTCCGCTCTCCCTTGTGCTCGGCTTTGCCTCCGACGGCACAGACACAGCGAAGGGCAGCGGTCGCTCTATCCACCATGATGCTGCAAGACTGGCAGTGCTTTCGGAACCCCCCGCTGCATTTCGTGGCCGGGGTTAGCTTGCTAGTGGCTGGAGGCAGAGCATGCTCGGAGGGAGGGACGGCGGCAGCTATGAGGCATTGTGCTTTCGTACCCCGGTGCATAGTCCAATGTCTCATTGGCGTTCAGGGCGATGATCGTGTCCAGATTCAGGGCGTTCCACTGCCACCGCTCGCGATCCGGCATCTGGCACTGGGCCAGGAGTTGGTGATCTCGTGTGAGGGAGATATTTGTACATGTCTTCTGGAAACAGCATGGATGGTGCTGTGCGGAGTTTGTGACTGCAACCGCAAGGAGCACGATGAAGCCCGTTACCATCAACATTGAACCGATCAGGTTCAGATGCGTACACATGTTGAACCTTGCCATGTTTACGTGGCTGAGCTTTGTGGCCGATACTGCGGAGGGAGACGATCAGAACCAACACGAAGACTGTCCAAAACCAACGGACAGTTCCAACAGAAAGGTTATCGTGCGACTTGGAACAGACGGAGAAGTGTATCTTTCATGACCTGATGTTTTGCAGCTTCTCTATTGTTCATGATAAAAATGGTTATTCCTATACATAATTCTTCATCATTATCAGCCGATGCCTGGGCCAATGGCCTTGGAGGGCTTGCGGTCGTTATCAGCCGTGCTATAAATGGTATTACTCCCACGATAGCCCGCATTATTCGCATATCTGTAGCTAATGAGCAACCAAGATAACACCCACGTGGGTGCTTCAAGCTTGCAGTTGACCGGCCCGTCACCCATTTGACTATCAATTATGACAAACCAGGCGGGCGCCTCAGCCGGACCAGACAAGCGGTGTGGGTATTGAAAGACTGCTGTCAACTGGCAGGAAAGCCAGCATGTTTGAAACTCCTGTTATTAGCTTTGCTATCTAGACGGGTTTCCTGAAGAGAAACCCCCCTGAACAGCGACTTCGAAATATAACACCGTCTGCGTTGTGATCCTGTAGCCAGCCATGTTTGCCTTTGTTCCTGAAACTCCAATGACTTCTATTGACACACGAAAGTCGTTCATTGATTCGTACCGCCTCGCATCATCTGATCCATGTTGACGCCCACCCACCGCACCTCTCTGGGAGGCTGCTGCTGGTTTGATATACGTACAGGCCCCATTGAGGGAGGAGACGGTGTGATTGTGGGAACTCCATTTGAATAACTTGGAGGTTGCTGGGAGTGCGAATGTTGCACGGCCACGCCCCTTACCTGTCTGCGGTTCCTAACGCGATCAAGGGTCTCCTGGGATATTGTTTCGAAGCTGTGCTTCAACATGGCAGCATCCTCCCAACGCTCCGCGTACTTCCGCAATGTTTGCGGCACGAGCTCGAGACACCGCAGACTCCTGTCAATATTGTCCTCAACGGGCATACCGGGCATGACAGATCGCCTAGGAATAGGAGGAGGCGCCACAGCACCAGGTCGAGAAACAGGTGGCATAGGCGGCGGAAGTCCGGAAAGTAGCATGTGCTCAGCGTCCCTCAGAACGGCAAGGAACTGGTTTGCCATGAAATACACTTTCAAAGCGTCATGGTACGTGTAGAAGGCGCTATTGAGGGAATCATGGGCAATCTCATGCATGGTGTCGAGATAAGCAAGAGAGTACTCGAAGATGAGCGTGCGGTGATAGTCCGTGATTAGAGGCGCCCTTGCTGATGGAGCTATGCAATACACATAGCTGTACCTAAGTTCTTGCTCGAACATGCGGCGGATACCCGGCGGTAGCGTGTCCGGCAATGACTCGCCCCATTCTCGCATGTCCAAGCACATCTGCCAAACGAAAGAAGTTGGATCCGGTAAAGGGCTGGGTTCGGATTGGTATAGTTCTTGATACCAGAACGACTGGGCTCTTCGCAACTGGAACAGAAGCAGTGCCGGGTTGGCGCTCTGGGGGCCATCGATTGGTCCGGACGCAGATACCTTGCCACCCGCGTGTGATGAGGACGGGAATGCCACGTTGATGGAGTCATCTGTGAAAGAGAATGTCCGTGCATGAACCATGCTAATAGCACTGGGGGTATTTTAGCAATCGTCCGGAGGCAACATGAATGTCAACAGATATATCGCAACCTACCGGTCAATAGCGTATACACTATAGAAAATCTTTCGACGCATATCAAGTGTAGTTCGATCAGTTACGGAGGACAGCGGGGGATCTTGATGAAACCCGAGGTCGACGATGGCGCGAGCCGTGAAGCCGATCAGATGCCAGCTATCGAAATGCGCGGGATCGAGCATAGCGTATTGGGTCAATAAAAGTAAAGACTGAATCTGCGTCACGTATCCAGGAGCAAGCGCGCGATCGGCGTAGATCAGAGCTTGACCAACAAAGTCTACACCGGCAGAGTAGTGTCCATCGCCGACTCTCTGGCTCTGGGCAGTGGAGCCAATGGCAAGTACCATATACACAAGCCAATAATCGGAATCTTTTAGTACTCGCTCATCGTGGTGGTAAAGATCATCGACCAACGTCAGTAGCGAAGTCTCGGAAAAACAGGGAAACAAGGAGTACATGGTCGCCATGTAATACTGGACAATGGAGTTGGCATTTTGCCGAGAAGGAAGAGCAAACTGATTTGACTCGGGAAGCGGATCGTTGGTGACAGCAGCGAGGACCAGTCTTGCAAAAGTCATGTTGCTTGCAGAAGGCTCGAAGTCTCGTGTTGTAGCATTGACGGAACTGAGCACGGAAATTATCAGTAGCAATTCACGGTTGGGAAGTTACACTAACATACAGATAGCCAAAGTCCGAGACTAATGAATTGACATCAGAGGCTTCTCGGTTTCGTGCCGCTTTGCGGTGGATGGCAGCACGGATGGTTGCTAAAGAATCGCGCCTGTCAGGCTGAGCTTCCAGCGCAGTGGAATCTGTGTCATGGAGTGCGACTGATGCCTTTCGAGACTTGGCATATTGAAGACGTCTCTCTAGCTTCTCAATGCGAAGTTCGAGAGCGGCGACATAACTATTGACTCAAGTCTTAGCCACTGACATACTCGGGATTATGCGAAACTTACCTCCTCTCCTTCCCCCGAGCAAATTGATCATTTGCAGCAGAACATTCATTCTCACGACCGGCCTTTTCACAGGCGGTACAGGCAGGGAGTTTGCCATCGCACTTTGACACGGGGGTTAGTTTCTACAAACAATCGTCGACAAGCGGCTGCCGATAGAATGGGTTTCAAGGCTGGGAAAAATACCTTGACTTTAGCAGCGCGACCTGTTGAAATGGTTAGTTCTGAAGGTTGGCGGGTAAAAACAGGACTAATCGAGACATGGTCTGTCTGTTTACTTACATCGCGAACACGCGGAGACTGGCCGCGAGACCCTCAGGAGGGGGTTGTGTGAGAAGCTGGACGGGCGAGGCATGTCACGGACTCGCCACCAAGCACGACTAGGGCAAAGAAGTGGTGTACTGAAACGAGCAAGGAGGAAGCAGACGAAGAGATGTCAGTTAGAAGCGATGAAGATGGACAGAGTGTTGTCAGAGCGGTGCCCAAAATGATCCCTTCTATGTCTAGTAGGAAGTGGTTGATATTGAGTGAAGATGAACATAAATCTTGTCGCAACGACGAAAAAAAAAAAGTGCGTGTCAAGGAGGCTCCAGTGCGGTGGGTTCGTGCGACCGCTTTGAGGAGAAGATGGGAAGATGAAGCAGCACGGCAGTAAATCTTCTGTTCTTAGAATGAGAAGATATGTCCGGTAAATGGCGTTCTGGTAGAGATTGCCGCAGACGGTGCTGTCGTCAAGCTCACCCCGCTTTCCACAATTAGCATTCGGCGCAAAGACGCTGGATAAGTAGGTGAGGTAAGTAGGTGACAATAAGGATAGCCAGCCAAGTTGAGGGCACAGAGGTGTCGGAGGTGCACAGCTGGTGATGGTTCGACGCGAAGACTTGCGCCCGAAGCGACAAGGGGTGGCGGGCAAGAGATCTAGCCGGCGCGTGGTCTACAGAAGAGAGAGGGAAAGGTTGAGACGTGGTCGTCATGTAATAAGGGACGGGAAGATAAGGTAAGGTAAGGTAAGGCAAGGCAGTAGGTACCTACCCGCCGGAACGTGCCTAGTACGAGATGTACCTGCGTGGGATGATATAGATGCTGGTGCGTGAGCACGTGGGGCACAGGTACAAGCAAGGTACAAGGCCGCCGAAAGGGTTGCATTCTCGCGAGGTTTCCGATGGACTGGTTGTATCTCCTGTGAAACCACCAAAACACCCCAATGCAAAGGAAGCTCTAGACGAGGGAAGGCGGAAGGACACAGCTACGCTCTCGGGGGCAATCGCTGGCATCATGCTAGGAAATGGCCAATTCGAACGTGATGTCCCAATCGGTATACCTCTCCAAAGGTGCGATGGGAAGCCATGTAGCAACCAAATGTACCGTATCTTGTTTACATCGTACGCCATCACGCTACTACTACAATGCCCCTAAAGTAGGATATCTGCATAAGACAAGCGGAGGCAAAGTATCGGGGGCGGCTAGACCATGCGGCGCCGCAGCTTGTTTCGCAGACAAGGCAGGATCACGGAGTTCATCGCAAAAGCCCGTGATGGGAGTGAGAGTGATGGGGAGGGTGGGGTTGCGAGGACGATTCATCCCATCTTTTCTTAGCTCAACCGGGGGTGCTGCGAAAGGGCTCCATCGCAGACGACGGCAGGGGACCACAGTTACATTGGTGGCTCAAACAGCGAAGCCACAGTTATTGCATGATGTGGATGCTTTCATGTTGGGTGCCTAGGGGGAGTCGAGGTTATCCTTTACAAATTGTCTTTCGATCCCAGAAGGTTTCCTAGTCGAGGGGAGGTAGCTCTGCAAGGTGCGCGTTCTTCGCCAAGGCTTGTGACAATGCCATACATTTTCCTCTTTTTAGATCGCCACGCAGGACAAGTCAGAATGGCGAGCGAATCTAGACTCGGTGCCCAAGGACCAACTCGCGCCACCACTTCATCACAACATAGCAAGCAATGCCACTTCGTTCTGGGAATTCCAGATCGGGATAGTATGCTGCGACGGGACGGAAGTCGTCCTAGGCATGGATCAAGATAAAAATGGCAACATGCGACAGCGAAGGGGCCGAAAGAGGGATAACCATTTCCCTTTCTCATCCAACTTTGCCTCTTTTTGCCTCCCACATCGTTTCCAATGACGACCGTCAGACCCTTGACCGGTCTCATTAAACCCTCCGGTTACTCATTCCGTGCCTCCGCCCCGTCAGTTACACATACCGTACAACTCCGATTTTGTAGGAAAGGGTCATTAAATGCCAAGTTAACGCAGTGGCTCGTCCAGACATCTCTATCGTCTTATCTATAGTACCCTGCCACTCGGTCTACCTTCCATCCACAATCCCGCTTCCAGTTCCTATAGCCAAGGGAAGAAATGGAAGCATCCTTTGACTAAAATGCGACGGTCTCGTTTATACTGAAGGCTGGTCTCAGTGTGCTACCTGTGCTGTCCTTTGTAAACGTGTCAAAGCCTGGGCCAAGGTGGCAGCGGATCGGCGCTGGCACCAGGCTTGACAAGTATGCGCAGGTCTGTTCTAGAAGGAAACTAGACACGGCTGTTGGCCTCGGGGTCAGGGTCAGGGTCGTTACTCTCCGGGATGTTGTGGAAGGGAGGTGTGGAGGGGCGCAGGCCTCAGTTGTTATGCCCCAAGGCGCTGGGTTAATATTGGATTGTTCCCTGCGGCTTATAGGAAATCTCCAGCGGAACTGGGTCAGATCCTGCCCCGCCACCGCAAATCCGATGACAGGCCAAGTCTCGTCCGCTGCACCTTGTTTCAGAACCCCGACCACGATGCCGCCCCTGTCAGTGGATGATCTGAAACGAAGGCGGCTGGGCAAGGCAACCAACTAAGACTATACTTTTCGTTTACGTGCTTCTTGCTCTCCATGATGCTGCATGTGTATGTTCGACAAACGCTAACTTACTTTGTACGTGTAACCGACCACGGCTGGCTCCCATTTCGAGTCCTGTACAGACCTGGGCCGAGACGATAGGCGAACGGAATATTGTGTATCTCGATTCTGCTGTCTGTGTTTCTATTTACCGTCATCCCACATCTTGAAACGCTGAGGCTTGGCCACTCTTTCTCCTTTCGCCCCTCTACCACATCGCCCCCTTTCCCGTCCCCTTCCCCTTCCCCTTCGCAAGACAACATCCACAAAGTGGAGGAACTCGATGAAGACGCAGAACATGAGGCTAGGATTCTGCTAGCTCTGCGCCTAGCGGGAAAGTTCCAAGTATAGCACAGGTAGGTATCCACTCCACGGGGAGAACCATCTCAGACGAACGCCAAGTCTGGACAATAAGCGAGCCTTGCCTCTGTTTGGTGCTGGTACAGCCTTGGGGCTCGATCCCACCGCGGCGCCGAAGGTAGGCGCTAAGTACCTGAGGGGTAGCTGGCGGGCGATTTACCCACATCACCTCCTGTCAAAGTACCTTGCGTCGAGGTCAGGGTACCTTGCCTGACCGAGTCGACAACGCAACGACGTCGACATCAACTCGTCGGCCGTAGCACTCGATGATTGCCGTGGCATTCCACATCTACCTCTCAAAGTGCCCTTCTTCTTGTCCTCTCAATTCTACACCTACACTCCGCTTGCAACCCCCTCCGCCTCTCCTCTCCCACCATTCAGTCTTTGACGGGCGACCTGCTGCTCCGAACCGTCCCATGCGAGCCTGAACCCTGTACGTCCTGTCCCGCATCGCCGCATCAAGCGCCAGCGCCAGCGCATCTTCCCGCTCTCTTGCCGCCTCTCTCCCTCCCTCACCGTCGGCGCACTTCTTCCTCCCTTTCTCCCTGCTTCGGCGAGACATTCTTTCATAGTATTCTCCGCTGGACGCCGAGGGTCTCGCCTCGTACGAAAGCACGGCCTAGACCTGTCTCGCGCAGCTCCGCCCATTGCCAGTTCCTCTCGAACCCCTCTTCAATTCACCTCCGCCGCCCACCTCGCCGGCGGGGCTGGCTGCTTCTGCGCGACCATCGCACAAGGGCTCGCTCGTAGCACCAATCCACCTCCGGCTTCTGCGACAGTTGCTCCTCGACTTCCTTGCTGACGTTGCCTATCACCATGGATGCTGCGCACATCTTCCGCCAGGGCTTGGGCACCGTACCTCCTCGCCAAAACCAGCCCTATACACATCCCAGGAAACCGCAGCTGACCCATGACGACCTCTCCGATCATGATGCCTCCGGCCACCGTGTCGCTCATACATTGACGGCCTGCTGTCGCTGTCGCCAGGTTCGCACCATACTTCCCCTTCCCTCTACCTGGCTACATGGCTGACCTTATCCGCTAAAAAGCGAAAAACCCGATGCGATCCTACTTTGCCTCGCTGTCTCCCTTGTGAAAGATCTGGCTCGACCTGCGAATACCTCGACGCCGCAAAGGGCCGTAAGATCAACCGCTACTATGTCATCAAGCTGCAGGACAAGGTTCGGGCCCTGGAGGCCGAGCTCGGTCAGTACACCGACGAAGACGGCGACTACCCTCGCACCAACGAGGACATGGTCCGACCCGGCGGCATGGTTCGTCTCAATGCTAGCGATGAGACTCCCCGTTACCTTGGGCCCAGCAGCGGTATCGCCATGACCCGCTTGCTGATGGAAGAGGCCAAGCGATACACAGAAACGAATCGCATTTCTGACATTATTCCCGAGCTTCGAGCGAAGAGACAGGCGCGTATGCAATCCGTTGTCATGACCGGCCAATCAGGAAGGAAGAGTTATCCCATGACAAGCGAACATCCTGCCGAGAGCTTGCCTACGAGAGCGGTTGCTGACAAGCTCGTTGAAGTTTTTCATCGAAAAGGTTTGTCTGGACGGACGTGTATTACGTATTGAAGATGAAAAGCTGATCGATAGGTGTAGCTCAACTATTCTGGCCTGTTCTTCACGAAAGGACCTTTGAAGCGGACCTTGAGGCTGTATATAACGGCGACACTGACTCTTATAAGACCTTCGTCGTCCGCATGGTCATCGCCATAAGCCTGCAGAAGCTAGACACCCAATACGCAGGCCTAGCTGACAGCTACTATATTGCTGCCATGCAAAACTTCACAGATGTGATTCGCCCCAAGGATCTCAAGACCTTGCAGTGTCTTGTCTTGGTGGGACAGTATTCCTTACTGACGCCGACACGAACCCCTGTGTACTACGTTCTGGGCCTTGCTACGAAAATCTGTCACCAGGAAGGGTTGACAGAAGAAGCGACGATTGCGACAGGTTACAACCCTGACCCCTTAACAATTGACATGCGTAGGAGACTGGTATGGGTCGTTGCTGGTATGGAACTGGGGCTGGCGCACAGCATGGGCCGCCCGAGCGGCTTTGCCAAAGGAAACGATCGGCTCGACGTTGGCTTTTTTGCAACCGTGGATGATGAACACATTACAGAGAACGGCATACAGTCTGGCCCTGCTAGTCAACGAAAGCTTGTGGCAGTTCACTTCTACAAACTCAGAATGTGCCAGGCGGAGATTCGAAGATCGCTCTACGAGAGAAAACGACCGGAGCCGACAAATGATTCGCACCCTTGGTTCGAGCATATGGAGAAGCGCATGCAAGAGTGGCTTGATACCACGCCAGAACACTTTCCCTGGTGTAAGGCCTGGTGAGTAAACCGTGACCACCCGAATATCCGCGTTCTTTCGACTGACCATTTTCCAGGTTCACGAGTCGCTTCCACCAGATGAAAATCTTCTTATATAGGCCATCCCCGCAAGTCCCCAAGCCATCGCCTCACGCTGCCAAGGCGTGTTTTGAGAGTGCCGCTACCGTCATCAAGCTGTCGCACACACAGCTGGGGAACACTGCTGAAGATGTGACCTGGGTTTTCATCTTGATGCTGAACATGGCTCTCAACACACTGCTGTGGGCCACGTCGTATCCGGACGTACGCCAGGAACATGCCAAGGAAGAGGTCGAAGACCTCGTCGACAAGTCACTGAGCATGCTGGAACAATCCGCAGATCGCTGGCCGGGTTCAGCTTCGGCCTCACAGCTCTACGCTGTGCTCTCCAAAGCCTGTCTGCAGAGCTACGATTCGAGGGCCAACAGTGAACCCCTTGGTGCTACATCATTCGCGACACCCCTGTCAATCATCGAATCACACTCATCTCCCGAAGGCTTTCCCCCTCCAGCAACTTCGCAGCCGCTGCAATACCTTGACCCACCGAGCTTTGGATATGTCTTTGACTCGCCCCCAGAGTCCATGAACAACTATGCTTTCGACCCCAACTACCCTCCCCCTCAGCCGACATTCCGTTCAAACTCCATCTTCCGAAACCCCGGGACCGACTCACACGGCCGGAGGTTCTCTTACTTCCCTCCCGATTTCAATCACTCGAGCGATATCTCCTTGGATGAATCCACGCCACCCACCGCGACCCCCGATCAGCACTTCTCCTCGCCTCCAGATTCCGTCGCTAACCAGCTGCCCACCCCACCAGAGTCGGGCCCGCTGGGTGCCTTGTCCATAGCAACGCCGAGCTCCACGATGTCTCCGCCAAATATGCCGCCCCCAAACAACTCACGCAGGTCCCCGGCGCCTCCGATGCACCCGATGCAAAACAGTGTCTCACCTCCACAGAAACCCATTCCCCAGCAGCCTCTACCGCCCCAGCGCGCACCTGCCTTCGCCGTCGCGCCAACGCCGCAGACTGCACCGCAGCAGCAGCGGCCCCTACCTCCCCCGGCAACAATCGGCGACTGGTTCTCGCCGCCGCCGCCGTTCATCTCCCCGTACAATTTCGGCCCCGTCAACAACTATTACTTCAACGACGCAATGGCCGGAACACCGTCGGGCTTTGGCGATCCTACGGGCCCCGTTATGGGTCTTCAGGGTCTGGGCGTCAACCCGGATGCCATGGCTCACATGAACTACGCCTCCGGGCGCCAGGGCAGTCTCACGCAGTCACAGCAACTTGAGTTGATGAACGTGTTGGAGACGGAAGGTGTCGGTGACATCGATGCCTTTTTGAGCGGTGGCAGCACGATGATAGCTAGCAGGTGGTATTGATTACTTTTGTCTGATTACGATATGTTACTGGCAAGGAGAAGGCATAGCATCATAGCTTTTAGATGGAAATGGGCCGGGTGTTCTTGTTTTCGTTCTTTCTTTTTGTAAACTAGACGCTGCGTGGACTCATTTATACCTGAAATGATATACGATAGAGGAACTCTGAACCACTCTCTCGTTTGACGAAGCAAAAGTTGAAGCCGACACAGTGCAACGGCAATGATGCCGTTTCCATAGCCACTGGAGGATTTGCGGAGCTTTGCGCCGTGCACCAACCATTGCTTAAAAGCCTACCACCCGTCAAGAGGAACATTCTTATAGGCAGGCTAGGAGCAGAAGTTCTTGCTTCCGATGCCGACTACTTCGATTCTTGGGCCCCAAGGGGCGCCACTCGCTTTATATATTCACTGACGAAGCTCGTTGACGATCGTGGAGGTCAGCTTGACCAATTATCCTAACATTAAAGAGGCGATGAAGAAGTGTGATGAAGCAGCTCATGAAACCTCATGGGTTTGCAGTGGTATAAGTAACGAGTGAGGGTTGAAACAAGAGAAGCAAAACCCTTTCCTGCTTTCAGCCATGTTTGCCTTACACTCTCTCTTCTTCGTTGATATCCAACGCACCAACGGCATCCTGTGCCTCCTCGACATTGGAAGCAGTCCCGTTTGTCCTTTTCGGTCGCCTCTTTCGTCTCGTCAAGCCCGTCACAAGAGGAGCCTCTACTACCCACTGCGCAATGGCTTCAGCACGATCTGTCGAAATTGGATATTCCCTTCCATCCTCGGGTGACCATCTTCGCAAGGGCTGATCTTCCAGACCTCCGAATCCGGTGCCAGGACCGGGGTTATTAGCACCATTAGATGTTGATCGGGTATCTGTCGTGAGCGAAGCGTTGTCCGCTTCCGCACGCTTTTCTCTAGCATCAATGGAGGCACGGAAGGTGGTTTCATCAATGACCCGGTCATCATTAAGAGCATCAATGATGGCCTGCTGCCGAACACGCTCTTTCCGCTCGTCATCAGGGTCGCTGACAGCGACGCCAGGTGAATTCTTACCATGGAGAAGAGCCGCCGCCGCAGATGCGGCCCTCCCATTACTTGTCGCCGGCTTCGGCGAAGGGTAGTTGTCGTAGAGCGAAAGCGGGGCGGGTGCACATAGGGTTTCCCACGATGCACTAAGTTGCAGCCAATTGTCAGCTCTCCGGAGAACCTCGATCCAATCCGTTCGGGCTGGCGACCTGCTAGCTTGAAAGATAGGATAGCCGTCCGTGAGCCTGACGAGACGAGCAACCATGTAGGCATGCCTCTGGAGTTCCTTGGCTGACGTCTGGACCACAGAGTGGCAGAGGAGAAGGGAGTGCAAGGCATCCGTGAGCAGGGGGTGATAGGTTATCGATTCTCCCGTACTGGCACCTAGCCCTCCCAGTGTCACACCCTGCTTTACGACTTCTTGCGAGGGATATGGTGGAAGATCCGAGGGCGGTACTGGGGCAAATAGCTCGGATAGGTTATACACAGTATGTGGTTCAGGTGGCGTGCCAGGATCAGATAAGCGGTGGCTACGCATACCATGAGCGGCGAGGCCTACCCGCTCGTTGAAATCCTTAGCGACCTTTGGAGGTAGATTGGGGGTGTACTCAAATTGGGAAAGAAAAGACATGTAGTCCTTAAGAGCACGCTTGGCACAGTTCTTGGCCGATCTTCTTGAATCCGCTTGTATTTTGAGGTGCGTCTCATCGAGGGGAAGCGTAGATGCCCGGGTATTCTGGCCAGAGCCTGCATTTTCGAAAAAGGCGTAACTTTCGGCCGGATCGTGGAATGCGATGGGGTCAAAGCTGTCCATGACATGATGGCAGGCCATGGTGAGGTTGGCAGACGCCCGCTGGAAGTACAATTGACCATCTAAACTACTTGGCTGATCCTGTTCGGATAGAATAATGTTTTGAGGGCGGCGCCTGTTCTTGGACGGCTCTTGGACCGGCAAATCGTCGCCCGGACTGGGCTTATGGGACGGATTCCGGAATCGAGATATTGATAAGGCATGCGTGAGGTCGTTGATGGCACCGTCGAAGTCTGCTTTGAAGCACCGTACGGTTGCTTGTGTTCGCAATACCTCCGGCTCACCAGGGCGCTCTGCAATGATTTCCAGCAGTGGCTGCAAGGTGGTTGATTCGACCAACTGCCTAGAAGGTATCTTCTCATGGAAGAAGTGTACGTATTTTGCGTCGGGATCTTTAGGGTTGCGCTGAAGCACCAATGCCCCGACGTCTTCCAGAGGCGACGCGCCTTGCATTGTCGCGACACTGCAGGCGATTTCGTCCAATCGATAGGCGCGGCTAAGCTTCTGGCTTGCCTGCTCCCTCATTCGAAACTTGCGCTCGCGACTTAGTTTGGCGCCGTGGCTCGGAGGGCCCATGCCAAGAGAGCCAAGAGAGTTCATGTCGTTCGGGATCCCACCATTGACATTGGTAAGGGTTGGTGAGGCGATGTCACTAGCAGCTCTCACGGCAAGGTTGCTAGCCTCGTCGACAAGGCGACGGACCTTAACCAGGTCGAAGAAGACGGCGGCATCGATGGGCCGAGGTCGCGGGGTGTTGTAGTTGACATGGGCAATCGCCTCGAGGATCTCAATCGGCATTTGGAGCCACGGCCCGTGGAAGCAAGAAATGTAGCGCCAGTGTCTGTTCAATTGAATCTGTTTAGCTCAACTATGCAGGTAGCTTGCTGCTGGGTCATGTTGAAGCCATACCATCGATGGCAGGGCAGGGAGAGGATGGGAGATTGGTCGCGCTTACTTGTTACGACATATTATTAGAGAAGGCGAGGCTGCTGAAGCAAGTGAAGCCTGAGGGAGCCGGCTTGCTTTGGTCTTGACCTTGGCCGAGGTCGAAGGCATCGTGGAGTTGGCATTATCTGGCAGGGTAGGGTTGGTGGAAAGTGGTGGGGTAATGCTGTCGTGGGCCTTCTGGGTGTCTTCTCCGACGGATGCTTTGCCCTTCTTCTTGGTCATGGCTTGTCCGTATCCCCTGGTTCAAGGACTCCAGGGTCCAGCGCGATGACCGCGGTTGGTTGTGATTGGAGTAAGTGTGCTGCGGTTCTGAATTCCGGAAGTTGAATGTGGGGGGATACGCGAAAAGCTAAGGCCGATCAGTGCAGGCGGTGGATGGCTAAGGGTAGCTTCATCTACCGAGCTAGTTGGAGAGCTCGATGCGAGGAGGCATATATCTGCGACGAAGACATTGATGCAGAGGAGGAGCTGAAGAGAAGAAAGAGAGAGCAATGGGGGGCAAATGTGGAGGAGACATATACTAGATAAGGTATTTGCGGAAAAGCAATTCGTGCAAAAAGCAGATCCAATTGATGCAGCCACACAATCTTCAATCTGTTTGTGGTGCGTGAGGTAGAGCCTGTGACAGTGCCAGTGCTGAGTCGGTACCTTAGAGTAAAAGAGGCGTGGATACCAGCGCCCAGCTCATTGGCTGCAATCACGTGTGCCTCCCGCGCGCAGCTTAACAACACGAGGCAACTGAGAAGGGAAGGTAAAGGTATTCTACTCTTGGTGTGTTGCATCTACCGTACCTACCGTACCTAAGGTACCTAGCAGCTCACATCAAGCTGCTTTACTTTACTCAAAGTGCCCGCGAACATGGTGCCTTACCCGAATGAAAGGACAGGTACCTGAACAAGCTGTGTACTGTCGGGCGCAAGAAGTCCTACCCGCGGTTGAGTTGTCCAGTACGCCATGCAGTGTAACACACCTTGCATGCCCAACGTACCCAAACTAAAATGAAAAGAAAGAAAAAAAACAAAAAAGAAAAAAAATCCCCGCGCACTGTGTTGGAACGGATGGAAAGACAAACGAGGCGCTTGCCCAAGAGACGGGTTACACTTCGCATGAAAAGGATGGTTATCTTGAGGAGTCCAGACGACTGACAGTACTGAAGTAGACGGTTTAACCTTTGTGGAGCTCCCGGACTTCTGAAAACGTCGCCGTGCTCCCTGAATTAACACTTCAAGAATAAGAAAGGCTGCCCTTGTACTCCTTGCATGAGGCTCTGAGGTACCCGACCGATCTCCATCAGGATACCTGTGCAAGAGCTGTTGAGTACCACACTCAGAAGATCCCCCGGCCCAACAGAATACCTTAAGCCAAAGCCAGGTACCTTATGGAGGGCAAGCAGCGAATTAAAAACGGAGTGACCGCAAAGCTTCATCCTTTGATGCTGTTTAACAAAGCATGAAAATCATACAGGATTTTTCGAAAAGCCTCAAACCTTCACGATGCTGAAGCATTCTATTTCACTGTCATCTCTTAGTGGCTGTAATATTTGAACTACCTTACCTTACCTTACCTGGCTTTGCCTAATAATAGAAGCAACTGCCTTTGGTACTATCCATTTGTAGGTTCACGGTTGCAGCATGGCTCTTTTTACAATCAGCCTGGTAGGGCAAACATGGGGCCACAATCACTTCCTGAAAGAGGCTAAAATGTTTACTTGATCTGCCCAGGTAGGCACGAGTTTCAGATGCGGTTGCACTGACATCTGATCCGATCGAGCACCATCCCAATGAAGAACAGCCCGATGGGGGATGCGATTTGGGCGAGGCGCAAAGAGGGTCCCCGAGGGTCCTTCCAACTTCAGCAAGGCATGGCTCACGGCCCTTTCTCAAAATGGGTTTGTGGGGAGGGCAGCGCTCCCATCCCATTCGACGGGGCTTGGCTCCTGCCGCTTAGGGCCCCCCTGTTCAGGAAACGGCCCAAAATACCAGTGCTTCAGGTGAGTGATCTATTAATCGTGTCAGTGCTCTCGGATTCTTTCGAATCGATCATTGGCACCCTGGAAAAAGAGCCCTGTCACTTCCTTCCATCCTTATCCAGCAATCTCGTTTACAGAGGCTCCAACTCACGACAACCTCCCTTAGTGGCCGAAGTGGCGTGTTTTCCCCCCATCGTTCCTCTAACAATAACCACTGCACGTAGTAATCAGATTGGCGCTGCGAACTTCACTGTACACAACAGCGTGCACTGATGAGTCCCGCCCAACATCACTCATCCAACTCCACTCAAGTTAGGCAAGATCAAGTAGAACAAAGTATTGGTTGGAAATGTTTGCATTTTCTTGGCTGTCTTGCGTTTCATGAGCGCCGTGTCTATGAACAAAATAATGAAAAATAATTGAGAAGTGAAAGAAAATATTACTGTCATCCGACAACAGAGGACTCAACAACCCTCGTTCTATAGCAACCGTTAACGCCGTAATCAACCCCTGGTATCATCGTATGTACCTTGGCTCATGTAGTGCCATTCACACATTACTTCCGTCCGCGGACCGCATGTCTTTTTCGACTCGCACGCATTAAGCTCCCTCGCACACTGCTCCCGGTCTTCGAAACTGCGGGCCCGTTACAGGGCGAACATGGCGGCGGCGAAGCCGGCCACCAACAAGGGAATGGAGAAGTGGACGGCGGCGGCAGCGCTGATGGGAGGAGTGGGGCCAGGAGTAGGAGTAACTCCGGGTCCACCAGGAAGGGTGGTGGTGACGGCTCCAGTGCCGCTGGGAGGCTGGACGGGAATGGTAGAGATGGGAATCTTGGTAACGGTGGTGTAGGTGGTGCAGTTGCTAGGGATGGAGGGCATGGCCGGAGGAGGGGCGGCCTTCTGCTCGAAGTTGGCGCATGTCAGGCGGGTGCCATTGGCGTAGTGCACAACAAAGGAGCGGCTGCCGAAGAAGGAGTCGCTGTCCTCCCTAGTGGAGGCGTAGATATCGGTGAAGCTGGCGGTGAAGGGGTCCGACGTGATCTTTCCGTACTTGCCGCTCAAGTCGCCGACCTCGCAGGTGTTGATAGCTGAGGCGTCGCAAGGGGGCTCCTGGCCACGGCCGAAGGGGTCCAGGTGAGCCTTGGTCGAGGTACAGTTACCGTCGACGGCAGCGGCGGCGTGGAGGTGGTAGCCTGCACATGTTAGTACCGTGACGGGTGTGGAAAAGCATCAGAGATACTCACCAAAGGGACCACCCTCCTTGGGGAGGTTCTCGAACTGAACGGTGAACTCAACGCCGTTGCCGTCGGAAGTAGAGATGGCCGAGATGTAACCCTTGACGTTACCCTCAATGGCGGCACCGGCAAAGAAAGGCTCGTCGGGAAGGGTAGCCTTGTAGACAACACCGGGAGGGTTGCCGGTGACGGGCGTGGCGTCTTGGGCAATAGCCTGGGCCACAAGGGCGGCGAGAGGTACGATGGCGGAAGAACGCATTGTGGTGATTGGAAGTATTAGAATGTTGTAGGAGAGAACAATTGAAAGAAAAGGAAATGTAGGTGACTTTGGCAATTAGGTACTGTTGTAGGTCTGCTTGATGAGACAAACGAAGGGAAGTGGTATGCTGGAAACTGGAAGCTGGATTAAAGAAAAGAGGAGGGTAAGACCTAAGGGCGATCGTGGGCCTTTATGTATGTACTGGGCGCGGGAGAGAGGAAAAGTGGTGACGGGAGTGAACATCATGAATGGCTGGCTCTGCTGGCAAGGTCAACCAGATCTGCATGGACTTGCATGGGGAGGCACAGGCCCTGTCGAAGGATGGTTGGTCGGCTTGGGTGGCCGGTCGGGGATCGATGCAGCCCCCGACCCGTACGAGCCTTTGTTTGCCGGCGACACCAGAAGCTCAAACCACCCACCTGATCCCTAGAGTCCGGGAGCTTGCGTCTGAGCGGGTGCTTTGCCATGTCGCTGTTTGATGTTGTGCTGTAGGAAATTGAAAGTTGATTGAGCTATACGGCCTGCAAGCTCGTGGCCGTTTGGCAAAAGGTCAGAGAGCCAAGCCTTGCGTGCTGGGAAGACATCGCGGCACAGTCAGAATAGAATCACTTAGACGGGATTGGATGGCCCTAGCCAAACGGGCTCCACC
Organism: Paramyrothecium sp. XJ0827; assembly: GCA_020881915.1. NCBI lineage: Eukaryota > Fungi > Ascomycota > Sordariomycetes > Hypocreales > Stachybotryaceae > Paramyrothecium > Paramyrothecium sp. XJ0827. The sequence continues at coordinate 3,982,352 of JAJFPB010000001.1, read as the reverse complement.
TCTGCCCAACCCTTGTCTCTGCCACGCTCCGCTTGTTCTTCGTGCTTCTCCCCCCACACTCGTGCATCGTGCTTCCACTCCAACCCCCCGGTTTGTTACTTTATTAGAATTATGAGCGTCACGCCAAGCCGAGATGCACAATAAGCGCACCAAAATCTGACTTAGGTGCCTCCGCCGCTTCTGTAGTCGGCATAGTCTGCTCTCCCGCCCCCCGGCTCTGCCCTGTGCTGCCCTGTGCTCTCGATTCCTTCCTGGGCATCACCGATATAGCATATTTCGGTGGCCCTTTATGCAGGCCTCCACAACTCGCATTCTTGGCTTCGGTAATGGTGAGGTGCTGTGTGGTTGGAACACCGCTATGTGAAGGGACAGACGATTGAGCCCAAGGTAGGGACGGTGGAAGCACCTGTGCGCTCTCGGCTGCCGGCACCCGCTAGAGAGGATGTTTCAGGACTTTCTCATCGTAAAACAAGTTCGTTTGTTCATTCTACGGGCCGTTCGCCTTCGCTCCGCACAGGCAGCGCCACGGGACAAAAAGCTTTCGCGCGATTCTTCACTCGCCTGTCTCAGCTTGACGAGAACAGGCCTGCTGTGGGATACGTATGGCACTTGGCAGTCTAGGGGCGGGTCGAACGGCTCCTCGTTCAGCGCCGGCAGGTTTGCCTTGGCGGACGCAATCATTCCGCGGTGGTACATCACGTTGGTGCTACATCAAGATGATGCATCAACATTTCCTCAAAACACGCACTCCCGCCACGTAGAGTATACCCAAGACTCCCTTATTAAGTCCACGTTTAAGGTTGAATGCATGTTCCTTGTCGATCTCCATTTAAGAAACACAGCTAAAATAAACCGGCGGAGAAAATAAACATCAAACAAGGAATGCGGGGTTGTTCGATGATAATATCAAGAATTCCAATGTTGTCGAGACAAATAAAGAACCACGAAGAAAGCCTTTCCAGAGTACAGTAACACCAGAGTACAGTAACACGCCCGTGCCTAGATGAATTATCAGGATTTCCCCATCTGGCTGCCGGGGAAAACGCCCAGGAAGGATTACGCGGTGGTTGGCACACATGGCGGCTAACAGAGGGCGCGTGCGTGCATCTGAACGCAATCTCGCCTGCAGCGACCCTTGCCAATATGTCGAAACAGACCAAACAGAGCGCACCAGCACTGCCATCCGATTAGCCGCCATTGGCTGCACCCAAACTTCGGGCGAGGGAAACGCCATCTGGTCCATGCAGTCCAATCCCAGTCAAGCCCAAAGGCCCAAGAGAGCGCGCGCACTCTTGCACCACCGGACTTCGCTTCGCCGCATGTTTCAAGTCGCGTCAGTGCGCTTCTTCATTGGTCTGCCCAGCCGCCCAAGAACAGAAAAGCGCTTCCTCCTTTGGCCCAAGGTGGATCGATTTTTCTTCTTGGAAGGGTCTCGTTCTCCCCCTCCCCCCGGTAACCGCGTGGCTCGACTGGCCAGCATGGCTACCATCTCTCTCATCCACCTTCCATCCAGCTGGAGGGATCACCTCGCCTGCCGTTGGGGGCAGCCGAGATCTCTGTTCCACACGTTTGCTGGGTCCCACAGAACAGACGTGAACCCTGCCGCCTTCGGGCTTTATTGCGCGCACTTGCAGGCCTTTGGTGCATGCAGGTTTGCTCACTCCAACCCAACCCAGCCCAGCCTAGCCATCGCACACCACATAAGCCCCTTTCGAGTTTTTAATAGAAACAACCTTAATTGATTGTGGCCAAAATCGCCAAATCCTCCCGCGTCTAAACGAAAGCACGAAGTGTAAGGCGTTCAGTAGAATGCGTCTATCTTCTGCCAATTGTAGGCGCTTCGCGCATGCTTCCAAGTAAAGTAGTACCTAACCCAGCTAACCTACTTGCGGTAGGTGAGCTTCCCAACTGTGGCAGTTCTCCGCCGGCTTTGGTGGAAGCTCAGATAAGATAAGCTGGTCTGAGATGTGGCTTGACCTAGACCACGGCTGTGGCTAAGTGCCTCAGCCTTATCAGTGAGGCAGCCACCCGAAACCGTCGATTGCGTTGTCTTCATACGAGCTGCGATCCAAGCCGACAACGTCACAGGACCCATAGCTGCTTGACGAGCTCAACCTGACAACTCCAGCACAACGACCGCACCCGTTCGCCCATCATGAAGCCCGTTGTTAGCGCTATGCACGCCTGGTCGTGGTATGTTGTACCCAATCGAAGCCGCAGAACAGCTGACGACTGCTTGTCACCGCGCATCCTCGGAAGAAAGCTAACATCCTGCCTCAGTACCGTTCTTTCTGTCTTTGCCATCGTCATTCTCGGCACCCTCGCCCTTGTATACCGCGGTAACCACGAAGAGTTTGTCGGAGGAGTTGAGGATCCTGAAGACCCTCAAGCCGTCGCTGGCACCATCTTCATTGCTGTCCTCGTCTATATCGTAAGTCGAAGCGCGCTGCCGAATCGTCTTGTCGCAGCCGAATCTGACTTGTGCCAGGGCTTCTTCGTGTTCTGTGGTCTTCAGGGGCTTCTACATGTTCGTGAGAACCGTCGGGGCGCAATCTCCCTGTAATAAGCAGGATTCGAACGAAACGGTCAACATATGGGAGCTGGCGTTTAGGGATTGCCTCAAAGACTACACTTGATCATCTGCTTTGCATATAATACAGCTCTGTAACTTATGGAAAAGGAGATAAGCAGATCGGTGTTGCGCTGTACTATTATTGGATCAGGTAATAGATTGTGTTTCTACACCAAAACTACCAACAGTTTTCTTTCTTTCCTTAGGCATATCATGCTCATCAAACTCGTTTCTGATTGTTGGCGGCAACGTTTGCACTAACTGAGCCTCCTGCGGCGGCTATCGCTTTGGACCAGGAGGCATCGGTATTCTGGAGATTTAACCGTAATCCGTGGTCTGCAGCTTCTTGTGAGCACAAGAGTTTGGGATACAGCGCGGAGCATGCAAAGTCAGTCAGAGATGGCAAAATCAATAGTCCAGAACCTTCTCCTAAAAGTAGATCCGTTGCCGGCATCTCGTGTATTCGAAATGTTTCGAGCAGCATAGGACTGTTGTGATCAGCAGCTAACGGGAATGAGGCTCAACCCCAATGCCATCTTTAGGGACAGCGTTAGGCCGTGGTGCGCGTACGGTCAAACCTTCGCCTCCGCATTCCCTAGAACTTTTTGGGTACATTATACGGCGGCAAGGTTCCGCAGTATATCTGTGTGATATGCTGCGGATGATTTGCACTTGCGAAAGTGAATGAGCCGTTGACCACGCCCGCAGCTCGGAATACCTCCACAAATCGTGCCCTAGCGCTACATGCCGCCCTCTTGACGATTTTGGCCACTTTCAAGAGCCAACGATCCTTTTAGAAGTTTGCCGGAAAGACGCAGAAGAAATTTCTGTGGAGCGGTATGATGCTACTATGTTTGCGATGGGGTTGAGGTTGCGGACCGCTTACATGTCGTCATCGATCGTTAATCGACTGACATGCCAGACAAGCCCGCGAGCATAGCATCATCGAGTATAAATACATCTTGTAAAAATACCTGGTCAACATTTTCAGGAAAACTCACACTTTCTCAACCTCTGACGCCCTAGCATAACCTCGAACTGATCAATCACAATTATTCACGATGTCGTCCCAATTCGATCAAGGTACGGTGACCACTCATCAAAGAAGCTCGCCCAATGGCTGATCATGCTCATGCGAATCGCAGGCTTCCAGATCCCTGTGACGCACCAGGACGTCCCAGGCACCGAGAAGGAGATGCCTGACCCGAAGCCTACTTATGACAAAATTCCCTCGGAAATCGGTGGCCATGAAATTACCTACAGGGCTGCGGATAAGCTCAAGGGCCGCAAGGCTCTGATTACAGGAGGTGACAGTGGCATTGGTGCTGCGACTGCTGTTCTCTTTGCTCGCGAGGGGGCTGACTCGACTATTGTGTACCTTCCCGAGGAGGAGAAGGATGCCCAGGATACCAAGAAAAGAGTTGAGGAGTTAGGCGCCAAGTGCCATCTCCTGGCTGTCGACCTGACCCAGCGTGAGAACTGCAAGAAGGCGGTTGATTTTGCCGTGGAGAAGATGGGCGGAATCGATATTTTGTTCAACAACGCTGCTTGTAAGTTGCCAATCTACGGTTCCCAGGGAAGATACTTGTTGACTAAGATTGCTACAGATCAGATGATGGTTGAGGATATCAAGGACCTCTCCGAGGATCAATGGGTCCACACTTTCAACACCAACATTCACCCCTACTTCTACATCGCCAAGTACTCCCTGCCACACATGAAGTCTGGATCAACCATCATCAACAATGCTTCAATCAATGCCTATATTGGTCGACCAGACCTCCTTGATTACACATCTACTAAGGGCGCTATCGTGTCCTTCACTCGAGGTTTGAGCAATCAGTACGTGAGCAAGGGGATCCGCGTCAACGCTGTTGCTCCAGGTCCTGGTAAGTTTCCCACTCCAGTTGGATGAGTTCATCGGTAGCTAATACAATGCTACAGTGTGGACTCCTCTTATCCCAGCGACAATGTCAGACGAGGCCCAGAAGCAGTTCACCAGCCCCATGGGCCGCCCTGCCCAGCCTTCTGAGATCGCCACCTGCGTCGTCTTCCTGGCTTGCAGCGACAGCTCCTGTATCAGCGGTCAGACCATCCACTGCAATGGTGGCACCGTTGTCAACGGTTAAGCGAGTCGTGGTTGGACGTGTGACTTGTATCATAATAGCATTGGAAATGCTGTAGATAGATGGACTTATGGAAGCGTCGAATTTAACATTTACTTGATTCATCATTTTTACGACGAAAAATCGCTCTGAGCTGTTGCTCAATCCCGTGATGAGAAGAAAACGATGTGGATCACATGCAACAATCTTCAGCAGGAAGCCATGAGGCCAATAACGAGATCACACCAATTCAAATCGCATAAGAGATTTCTGCCTCTTGATCACCAGTTGATTAGTCTCGGCATCCTGCAGGTCCCGTGGAGCGCAGAGAACGACGGACTGCTCAATAAGAATAGCTTTGCGGCTATTGAACACGAAGACCGGAAGCCTGGAGCTTTTACCTTGGCCATGGCTCCAAATTATGCCATTCTCTCCCACATATTAGCAGAGGAGGAGGTTATTTGCGATCATGTGATGCACAGTAGGCATAACACGCAATTGAAAGAGTGGGCGAAGGTCTGTGGCTGCTGCGACATTGCACTGTCCCTGACTTCTTCTATGTATGGGTCAATGCATGCTGCATCGACAAGGCCAGCACCGCCGAGCTCTCGGAGGTCATCAACTCAGGGTACTGGACAGCAATGACATCCATAGTCCGCTGGCTCAGGTCGAGACAGGTAGCCATGCAAAGCATCATTGAATGATTACCGGCCGTTCATGTCGGGCTCCGATCCAGAAGACACAATCGCCGATGTCAAGCACCAAGAAGAACACGGTCTCATAGGCCCTGCTAACGATGTTGTTCACCCACCAGAGGACATCACACCTTTTCTCTCGCGGCGGGCCAACCTCGTTTCTCCAACTAGGTACCAAGCTGTTCTGCCTGCACGTCAAGGCTGCCCTGTTTGACTCTCTAGTATAATAGGCTCTTGAACACAATGTTAAATCACACTTATCTCGAATTTTGGGGGACAGAATAGCGCGCTAAATTCTATTGCTAGTTAGATGTCGGAGCAAGAGATCGCAGAGGCGATCATTTAGTCTGTCCTTCTTGGTGTCGAGGTCAACAGGAGGCAGAGAGAGCACCAGCCTCCAGGACATGATGACCTCCCGGGAGCAAGCGAGGATCTATGTGTGTGGGGGCGTTAACCTCGACATCCCAACAATCAACAGCAGTCCCGAGGGTGTTTACATAGGCTCATCTACACGATCGGTTGAAACTAGTGGTATAGGCAAAAGAATTCGTGAGCACAGGAACACCGGCTCCACACCCTTTCACAAGCTCGGGACAGAGCGCGAAACGTCACCATACTACCAGTTACTATTACACTACGACGCCTCATCCAACCAATGCATTCTCTCGTGGGGTTTAACCGAGAATGAATGTCGCCGCTTTGTACAATTCACGGAAGCCCATGCAGGGCATACTTTGATCCATTTGGCATCCGCGGAACGCCTGAGTGAGCCAGAAAGCTTGGAATGATGCGAGCGTTCAAGGCGGGCGATGTCTGCAAGTAACAGTGTTGCAACTGCAGCATGGTTCGTGCCGCGGATTACGGGGAACAGGCGTGGATTGTTTCGGCGAATATTCAATAGCCTCCATTCCCGTTCGTAGTATCATATCAAGTTTAATGTCAAAGGTAGAAAGGCTGTAGGTTACTTAACTCCGAAAGTAAGTGAGATGGAATGCAATCTTTCTAGACTATACAAGAGGGCCTTTTTTGAAGCACATCATCTCGGCCAATGTTCCACAAGCAACAGATGTTGGACCTGAAGTGGGAAATGGAATAGTTTAATGTGATGGCCAGCCCTAAAATGCCAACACGTTTTGATGATTCCTGGCGTCGATTCCTCGAGAATCCCATGAAGCCAGTCGGGTCTACTCCACGGCATGTCGTAATTCGAACCAGCCGCTTTATGATGCAGTGTCCAGCCGAGTCTAGTGTGCTATATGCCAAGGTGGATTCCTACCTACACATATGGCGTGGGCTGTTATATACAAATCAAGGTGTGAGCCTAGGGCGCCTCACCCATCATGAGCCTCTCTCGGACATTTTGAGTGACAGGAAATGGGCGTTCCTGGGGTATGAGACCGAGCTTTGTTAGCTCCTCATCGGTGATATCCGGTTGCTCGTCCAGCACTCTCTTCAAACTTTGGGCTCGTTCCGTTACATCCTCAATACGTTCAATCCACTCATTGGCCCACGTCTCGCACAACCTTCCTGGAATGCCAATCTGTATGCTGCGGTACGTGAGCTTGCCTAGCCTCGCATTTCTCTCTGGATCCCACTGAATCCTGACCTCGGTCGACTCTGAACGATTGATTGTGCCGCCTGAGCCCGGCATAGCTTTTTGGGTGTGTGACGAAAGCACGCCATTCTCGAGGAGGTGCATGAAGTGCTCGTGCTTCATCTTCAGTGCGAGAATGCGGGATTGTCCAGGGTCTTTGAATGAATAACCGCTTCGATACATCATCCAGGCCCAACTGGGCTTGATCCACGTCATTCGGGTGACTTTGAAATCTGGAGACGCGTTGAGCTTCTGTGTAGAAACAGCAGCCTCGGCAATTGCCGAGTTGTATGCTTGGTATACAGTCACGAGCTCTTCATCGTAAAGAGCGCGGATCTGACAATATGGAGTTTGTGAGGACATTGAATATAAATTGATGGGTTTTATGATGTGAATGCCGAAAGTAGATTCTACCGCCTCGTACACAATATATACAAAGTTGTGGCCTGTCGAGGTCGGTGATGACTCGACTGGCCGAAGCGCCATGGGGGCCCGTGGCATGGGCTGAAGCCGTCATCCCCGCTTGCTAAGCCCAGATGCACAACGACCTTGGGCTGCTTCCATTGTATGTCAGACGAGGCTTGATACTCTCATGGCTGCTTTTCAACAAGGTCTGTTAGTGGTACAACAATTTAGTGTTGCGTGTCAATGCACGACAGCAGATGTCTAGCCGCTGGGACTGGGGTAGTCCAACGTTAGCACCAAGGATGGAAACATGCAATTGCAGAGCCTGGGACTCTTCCTCATGGCACGGAAACGAAGCAGACTGACGTCCCCGGGTGCTACATGGCATGGTCAATGTATTTCCGAGCAGCTGAGAGTCTCGCCGCCGCCATGAGATACCTTAGCCAAGGTGTCATCGGACAGTTTCGTATGTGGCAGATGCAACTTGAAAGTGAGCCCGTGATCAAGGAAAAGCAGCTTGGCGCGGCATCTCTCGTCGTCTAAGTACCACCTTACCTTAGTTCTCCAGGCGACTAGTGTGTAGCCCCACGCAGACCAGGCATCGACGTTAAGAGGGTGGTTAGCCCAGTTAATGCGGGGAGCCGCACTAACGAGTGCCAGGGCAGCCCTGCAGCCCGCCCTGCTGACCTGACCCGAAGCCCGCTGCTAACAGCAGCTCAACAACTTTAGGTGCCCTAGCGATAGCAGGGTACCCTGCCCACCTTGAGCTAAGTTACCTTAGTTGCTTTAGTCCCTAAGGAACCTGAGGGACGGTACCCCTACGACGCCTGGCCTTACCTTACCTTCAGGTGTAGGTAGGTAGCTTGCCTTGCTTTTCTACCTTGTTCCAACAACAGCCCGCCCAAGAGACACGGCCTTGGCGAAGAGTTTCACATTTCTTCTTCCTGCTCGCAACCCTTCTGGCTCTCGAAACTCGCGCAGCATACCTGAACGGCCGTTCTGAGAGCTCATCCGCCAGACCACCTCTTTTCCTTGACCAATTCTCGTGCTTCCGCCCTGCACGCCAAACTGTCCACGACGCCCATGTCGAGCCGTGTCTGAAGCTCGCCGAGCAACATCGAACCTTGTCCCACCCGACTCGGCCACGGCTTCCGACTGAAACATTCTCCGGGAACCCCCGCCCCGGCTGCCGCTTGCTTTGGATGTCTTCCCAGGACCAGCCGACCAACCCTTCCGGCCAGCCCAGCGGCGACGATGCCTCGCTTCACCAGAAGGACGTTGAGGTGACGACGTCCAACGACCCCTCGGTGGGGGTGGCGCATGGCGACAATGCCGAACCCGGCGATCATACTTATAAAGCGGCTGCGGTCCCTGCGGCTGCTGCGACTGTCCCTACCGACATTGACGCACAAAGGGACGACAAGGCCCATGTTCCCGTAGTAGAAGCCGCCTCTGCCGAAATTCCGTCCTCTGTACAAGACGAGCAGTCGTCCGCGGCAGCAAAAGGGAAGGGAAAGCTACCCGAGAAGTTGGTTCTTGCACCAGAAGCCACCTCCGAAGCCATGTCGTCTTCCACAACCACGTTGAAGCCCGCGGACCTACATGCGCAGTATCTCACCCCAGAACCGGCCGGATACATTGATCCCACACCGCCCACGCCCAGAAATTCCCAGCCTCCTTCCCGTACTCCCTCCAACGCTCGATCCAACTACTCAGATCATTCGCCCACCAGGACAGACACAGAGGATGAGGATAAACGATACACGAGCGAGGACGACCAGGATGGGGGCTCCAGGTCGGAGATACAAAGCATCATGGAGCAGTTCAGCGAGTCAGGCGGGGGGCCGGGGGCCGAGGAAGTCATGAGTCCACGGCTAGAGATTGCTTCGCCTATGCTAGGGAGCCCTGTTCAGCATCCCCCGCGGAGATCGAGCTTAGAGCCGTTGTCGGCGACGTTTACCAGCCAGCTACCGGACTTCCAAAATCTGCACATCGCTCCCGCTTCCCCGATAAGCGTTCGATCAAAGGAAAGAGTCCAGGAGGATCAAGGCCCCCCCGTGCCTCCCAAAGATAGCGCACTCGGCATCATAACTCAAGACGATCATGCCTCGACGCTTGCATCGCCCATGTCACCATCGGTACAAATCCATCGGCCACCGCCTCCTGAACCTGAACCGGAGCCTAGCCTACCGTTTGACTTCCATCGCTTCTTGGAGCAACTGCGGAACAAGAAGGCAGATCCGGTTGCCAGGTATCTCAAATCATTTCTATCTGAATTTGGAAAACGCCAATGGATGGTTCATGAGCAGGTCAAGATTATCAGTGACTTCCTAGCCTTCATCGCCAATAAGATGGCCCAATGCGAGGTCTGGAGGGATGTTTCCGATGCAGAATTCGACAACGCTCGCGAAGGGATGGAGAAGTTGGTCATGAATAGGCTATACAGCCAGACTTTCTCTCCAGCAATTCCCCCTCCAAAGCCTATACCGGGCGCTAAGACGAAACGGAAAGCGGCCGACGCTCTCCTTGGCCCGGGAAGGCGAGGGCAGCATCAAGAGGACGTGGAGCGTGACGACATTGTTGCGCAAAAGATCAACATCTATGGCTGGGTGAGAGAAGAGCATCTAGACATTCCTGCTGTAGGTGATAGTGGCCGGAGATTTCTCAAGCTGGCGCAGCAAGGTAGGCAACTCCCCAGCAGCACACTGCAAGGTATACTTCAAGCTAACATGAGAACCATCACAGAGCTTCTGAAGATAAAATCTTACAGGGCACCACGGGATAAGATCATCTGCGTTCTTAACTGCTGCAAAGTCATCTTTGGTAAATTCATGCTGAAATCCTAGGATTCCTGTCGCTAACCGTCAGGGAAGGTCTCCTTAAACACAACAAATCGGATTCTTCGGCTGACTCATTTATGCCTTTGCTCATTTATGTGGTTCTTCAGTCGAATCCCGAGCATTTGGTATCCAACGTCCAGTATATCTTGAGATTCCGGAACCAAGAAAAGCTCGGCGGCGAGGCTGGATATTACCTATCTTCACTGGTATGACTGTTGGTATTACACCATTTGTACGTAGAGAGCTAATGCAGCGGCAGATGGGCGCCATTCAGTTCATTGAAAATATGGACCGCACAACACTGACAATCACCGATGATGAATTTGAGAAGAACGTGGAGGCTGCAGTCTCAGCCATCGCAGAAAAACACCAAGCCACTTCACCTAGAACAGCGCAGCAACCTACCTTCAACGAGAAGGCATCGCTCCAACTTGGGGAAGGGCCTGCGCGCCCTTCCATGGACGGACAAGATGCTTCCGGTACGCCGCGCCGCTCCAACGACGGCGACGGCAACGAGGATGGCGCAGCTATTGCCGGCCTGCTCAGGACGTTCCAGAAGCCTCTATCAACTATTGGCCGCATCTTTTCGGACGACAACGGCGCCTCCTCCGCCGCCGGGGGTAACGCGCCGCGCCTATCACAAGAGCATCAGGCGCCGCGGTCGTCCGCTGGCGACCAAGACGTTCGGGACAGCGCCCGTCGGCCGTCATCAAGGCACAACCTATCCGCGGAAGAGGCGGCGGCCCGGCAGGCCAGCGCCGAGGCGGCCGAAGCCGAGCGTCTAACTCGCGCCGAGCACGCAAACGTGGTAGAGACGTTGGCGGGCATGTTCCCCGATCTAGACAAGGACATAATTAGCGACGTGGTATACCAGAAGGAGGGAAGGTACGTTCATGTTGGCTCCCGCGGTCGCTCAACTCCTGCATCCGTCACCATCCCCATTCTCGTCTGGCCTGCAACCTCAAGCACCCCTGATTTTCAGATCTTTAGACAGAAAGCTAACAGTTGCCGCCTTTAGAGTCGGATTGGCCGTTGATGCCTGCCTTGCATTGTCTACATAGCGTTCGTAGAGCGAAAGTAATGTGCATGAATTATATACGCATACCAAATTCCCTGCCGGCAAAGAATCTTGACCTTGTGCCCCCTTTTCGTGGAGCGGGGGCGTTGTTACATTCTGGGACTACATCACGGGTCAAGCTTGATTTCCTCGAAGTCGGCTCTGCACTGGTTTAAGATGCGATCTTGATGTCTTGTCTATCTCAACTCCTCCGCCTATGACCCCGTAGAACATGTATATAAACAGCCTCAATCAGCAAATACTTTGTACAATTGTGCATGTACATATGCCAGGTATCGTTTGCAACTCCGCGATGAACCACCCAATAAGGAAAAAAAATTGACCAAAGTCAAGAGTCGCTAAGGAGCGTGTAGGTGTGACGCCAGTAAAGAGCAGATAATATTTGCCATTGTTTGCTTAGAACCCGCGATAGCCCTCGTCGCCGAAGCGGTAGCCCTGGTTGTATCTAGGAGGCTGCTGCTGTTGACCGTCCCGGCCGAAGGGCGCAGCTGTGCTTATCAGGCTTTGACGGGCATCAACGTAAGTTGTCGGCGTGAGCGGTCGGTACATGGGCCCGCCTGACGGTGCCATTGGTGGCTGCAGACCGTCCTCAGCGGCGTAGGGGTCTCGGATGTTCTGGTAGCCTTGACCCTTCTCTGCCGTGCTGAGCTTGGGAAGAGACAGCAGGCTTTTGTTCTGGCCTGAACTAGGGCGGTCCAGGAGAAGGGAGTTCCGCGCACTCAAGGGTGTCAACGTGTCCCGCTGGAGCTTCTCTGTAGAAAATGTGTTAGCAATGACAATTCTTCTCATCTAGCTTGTGAGCGGCATATCTGGACACTTACCCATCTCCTTTCTACGCTTGCGGTGGGGGTTCTCCTTGCAGCAGGCGTTGATGGCATTCCAGGCAATCAGAATGGCCAAGATACCAGTCAGAGTCGATTGCACAACAATCAGAACAACTCCAGTGACGGTCTGAGTTGTTTGTCGGATGCCAAACTCCTCCACGAAAACCAAAATGCAGACGACGGACAAGACACGGACTACCTGGATGATAATGTTGATGACGTTACCGGAGCGGCGCTCGTAGGGACGGCTCCATAGAAGCAGGATGAGCATGGCACCTTCGATGGCGATCATGGCAACAGTCTGTGCCATGCCATGGCCATCGCCCACAGCGAGGGCAACGCCCTTCACGAGCATGTAGATGATGGTAGGGACGAAGAGCCACCAGTAGTTCTTGCGGTACGCGTCATAGAAGATGGAGTACTTCGTCCATAGCGACTTGTCTTCATACAAAGCGCTGGTATCGCCGTCCTCGTCCTTTAGCTTTCGGGCTGTCGACCAGATCTTCCAGCTGAAGAAGGCAAGGATGGCTGTGAAGATGGCAAGAGTAACTCCAGCGAGCGCCTTGGCGGCCCACGAGTCGCCCCTGATGAACTGGAAAATGCAATAAAGGACCCAGATACCGTAAAGAACCAGAATAAGAGACGTGATGGTGCGAGCAATGGTTCCCCAGTAGTGTTTGCGGAAGCCCTTGAGAGCCTCGGGAAAGCTTCCCCAGATGGCCCAGAGTTCGAGGACAACCTTGACAAGGAGAATACCAACAATGATAGTCGCGATGAGGATTGCAACAACGAGAAGGATGTTCATGAAAACGTTGGTGTCGGGAACGGCAAGTTGTTCAACGTAGCCTTGGATGCCGGACATGACTGACTTGACGTCGCCGCTGCCACCATCTTGGCTACCCTCGCCAACGGAGACATCAACCTGGCGAGCGAGCACAGCAGCGAAGGTCTGAAGAGAGCGCTTAACCTTCTCAGACTGCTGCTCGGGCGTGAAGGTTGACCCGTCGGGATAAACAAGCGTGGCTTTCTTCAAGTACTCGACGCTGTTGACCGTCAGGTTGCCGCCGGTACGGCCTCGGAAGTCGTCGATGCCCTGTTGCAGTCGGGTCCAGGGGATGATGCCAGTGGAAAATGCGAAGTTGGTGGTGAAGGTTCGGTACACAGGAGGATAGTTGACCGACATCATTCCGTTCATGGCTACGCCCTGGAACCATCCAATGACCTCGCCGAACCCCGGGCTTGTGGTGCCGACGCCTCCCACGCCGCCACCAGCGATGGCGGCACTGGCAGCAGAGACAGCGGAAAGCAACAATGCAGCGCCAGCGATACCGGCGGCCACATATGGAATGGCAGGAACATTGACGGTCTTTCCGTTGGAAACTTGCGACTGAATGCAGGCCACTTCCTTGCCATCCTCTGCCGAAATGAGTTTCAGGGTTGCCAGGGCGGCGATATCGGGAATCTGAAAGGCGATAGCAGGGACCATGCCGGCATACTGTTCGGGAATCGCAAGCTTGCCGTTGGCGGCGAAGCTACCCTCAGGAACGGGACATAGCTGCTCGACGAACGTATCAGAATCGCAGGGGTTGAACGTGTTGGAGTAAATGTCGTTGCCGTAAGCCTTGACCTCGAGCACCGCGCTTACGTTCTGCTGCTTCCCGCTGGAGCCAGCAACATCGAAAACGATTGTCCTGTTGCTACTGTTGTAGCTGAGGTCGACCTTTTCCACCTTGACATTTGCGTTGTTGACACACTCGGTAAATCCACTTGTACGAAGGATATCGTCACCCACCACGCCAGTTGCCAGAAAGGCAATGGCAGTTGCCAGCTTCCAAGCATTCCACCTTGAACCGTAGCCCGCCATGTCGGGTAAGATATCTGCCGGCTCGAGGAGAGAAGTTTGGTGAACGTCGTCAGGTCTATCAAAGACCTGTAATGTAGTGAGGCGTAGACAGCCTCAAAAGAACTATTGACACCAGGAATAGAATGTGATTCGACGGTGATGTTTCAGTCGTGTAAGTTTCAGGCGTGTGAGTTATATGCTGTGGTGTCCGAAGGAATGATCCAAATGAAAGGGTCGAATCGATATACAGTCGAATTGTGAGTATCCGTAACCCTACCGTCGATATTGATGCCGGCAATCGAAACGGGTCGAAAGTTGTTGCGCGAAGAAAGAGCGGGTTGGGCAAAAGGGCGCCTCTGGGGCAGCCGAGGGAAGATGGCCGAGGGTCAACCTGGAAAGAAGAGAAGCGAGAATCAACGAGAGCGGTTGCGCCGCGGGCTCGTGGCAGCGCCGTCGATATCGAGCGAGTCGTAGATGAGCCGGTCGAAGATCAGATGTGAAAGAAAGAAAAGAGCTGGGTTTGCCCGTCTAGGGAGACAGGATGAGAGAGAGAAAGAGAGATGAGAGAACGAGTCTGAGCAAACCCACACCAGGGGGCCCGTTCGTGAAACAGACAAGTTGAAGAGAAGAAGAAAAGAACGACAAGGGCTGTGGAGGGGAAGAAAAGAACGAAAGAAAGTGACAGACAGTTACAGACGCAGCGCCCAAAGCGATGCCCAGAGTCAAGGAGGCGATTGGGGGGGGGGGGAGAGTGAGGTGTGGTGTGGGAGAGGCGGTTCCAGACAACCGGAGAGGACCCTTTGGGTAAGGCAGGCTGCCCCAGGAACTCCAGGTACCTTACCTTAGGTACCTTAGAGGCCCAGCGTGAGGGGAACGTGCTTGGTGACTGCAAGGAGGCATCCAGAACAGCGGCCGACGGCCAATAGTCCCAGCAGTCTCAGCGGCCCAGCAGCACCCGCGCCCGCCACGAGTCCACTAAGCTCCACCACTAGAGGGCTAAGCTGTCCGAGCGACTGGCTATCAGCACGAGCACCCACAAGCCACTCGAGGGCCACGCAACAGCAGCAGCGGCGGCAGTAAGGCAAAGCAGCAGATCCTTTCCTCCTTCCCCCCTTACCCCTGTCCATTTCGAAACAGCGAGCCCCTGACCAGTGTCATTCGGCGGGTCTTCCGTTGGCTGTCAACCCCGGGCCAGCCAAGGACAGACCCCTGGACTGGGTCCTTGCTGCGGCGCACTAAAGTAGATCGTCAATCTGAAACCAGAATCCGGTCCCAGGTCAGACGATGCGGGCCAACCAAGATGGCGGAAGACGACCCAAGGCAAATCGCCTTCGTTGCTTGAATGCCGTGCAGCAGTTCGGTTCAAAACCGCCGTGGACGCTGTTTGCTGCACCGAGGATACAACGTGTCGAAGCGGGTGCTGCGACGAGCTTGAGATTTACTTTGCTGACGCATGCGCTCCAGGGTCATGGACCATCGACTGATTGACTGGGGCAAGGCATGATGGGATGGCATGACGGATCGTACTCATATTAAATTCGGCCACTAGAGAGGCATGTTGATTAAGAAGTAGGAACATCCCGGTCATCCTTTTAATACAATCATTATAAGGAGCGGGTTCCTGTATGAAAAGCCCATGGCATGAAAATCCGTCAACTAGCAAAATCGTCCTTGCACCATATGAACTGCGCCTCGGTGGAAGAAGAGTGCAGTTATCGGCATCACCACGACGATGCTCAATCTCATACAAGCACCCAGCAGGCCCTAGCACCCGGCACCCGGCACCGTATCCATCGCCCGACTCGACGCAAAGCAGGCGCTCCTTTCGAAGCTCACTCGCGGCACGTTCGCTTGAACCGCGCAAGTCGCCTTGTCCCTGCTCGTGTGTGAATGAGAAGGCCAGCATCGCCTGCCTGTGGGGGCCGTCGTGCCTCGCACCCGAGACAGACCACGCCGCAAACTCCTGACATGCGACTGAATTCAAGTGTAGGACGCTGCAGCTGTCAATCTTCCACACCGGCACGGAAAAAGCTGCCAGTGGGCCGCAAGTGTATTCTCTGTTGTTGGCATGTTCGTGCAATGGTGCAGTTCTCAGCGCGGCCGTGGCAGCCCACTGTCACGGGAAGCATGATCGTGCTCCATTTCAATGCTCCCTGTCCTTCCTTTTTTTCCCTTTCTTTTTTCCTTCCTTTTTCCTTGATCGCTCTTCGATGCTGTTGTCTTTGCACTAAGAAATACCTCGCGACAATGGCTTGACCTATACGCCCTTCCCTTGAACATGATACTCGCACAGCATGAGAGTAACCATCCCCTCCATATCATAAAGACACATGAACGTGGAATACCTCTCTAATCAATCGCTATCGTGCAGGCACACTGAAACTTGGGGGTCGCATGTCTGCTCCCATTCTCTTCCTATGATAATAATTCTCTCATTGTCTGATACTGAGGGCTTGCTCTTGCCGCCTATACTACCTCGTGTCAATGTGAATTCTTCCTTTGGCGCCCGGAACATGAAACGCCCACCCGTTGTGACGACCCGCAGAACTGAAATTTGAAGTACGACGAAGTGAAAAGGATCAGAAAGCAATGCCATGGTATTTTCTCACATAACGACCAAAGAAAGCAGTACTAAACACCATGAAGAAAAATCACTTATAATAGGACCAAAATTGCATGCTTGCCACAGAAACAGTTCATGAAGAGTTATCCAAGACCACGTCATATCATGCTTGCCAGGAGATTTCACACATGCTCTTGCATCACCCCAGTTTCCATAGGTAGAATGGAAGGCGTAGAAATAAAGAAAAGGAAATGGACGAAAAGAAATGAAGAGCCATCAATCATAAAAATCCTGACGTACGCCTGTCATCCCATCCGTTACCCTGGCCTCCCGCGCCTTGGTGCGGAGACCGCGTATACGGTGAAACGGACCCAGGGCCGCTGAAAGGGCTACCGTTTACACTCGATGAGCCCATCATGCTGTCGTACGTCACCTGACCGGCCATGGGAATCGTATTCACGTTCTGGAGGCCCAACGCGTTCATCTGAGTAAAGGGCTCGGCCATGTTGTTCTCGGGGAGAGGCATGTATGCGTTGCTTGCTTGCACATATGTTGCGGAGCTCACCGGCATGTCCGGCACAGGCCTCATGCCGGCGAAGCCCGTGTCCAGCCCACCCACCAACGGTGAATGCTGCTGGTGCAGGTTTTGCCCAATGTTGTTGAACTGTGGCGAGTAGAACTGTGGCGAGTACTGCTGCCCAGCCGGCATCATTGGGTACATATACTGCGCCTGATCCATCTGTTGCGGGTATCCCACAGGTTGCTGAGGCTGCTGCTGAGGCTGCTGAGGATGCCCAAACATCGACACCGGATACTGACCGATCGTCTGAGGTTGGTTCATAGGCAGAGGGATATTGTGGCGGGGTGGGGGGTCTTGGATAGGGCTGATGATTGTATCCGCAGCTAATTCCTTCGCCTTGGCTGCGACAAGTCGAAGTACGGGCAAGGAGATCTGCTCCATGTGCTTCGCCAAGTGAACTGTCAACTTCTTCCACGTGGGGAAGACCTTGCCACAAAACCGGCACGGTTCCTCCTGGGGACGCTTTGTTGTTTCCACGTGGCACTGCTCGACCTTTTGCCAAGTAGGTTCCATGCCACCCGCCTTCTTCATCGCTGCTTTTGTCTTTTGCTTCGGCTCGGAGAACTTGTGCTCTCGCACCAGATGCTGAAGGAAATTGTCCCGTCGATAGCAGACATGCCGGCAATCATCTACGTCGCAAGTCCACCACTCCAAGTGACGGTGGCCCTCGTTCTCGTGACGAACCCAATCGGCCTTGCGCTTGAAGATTTTTGGTTCGCGACACTTATCCCAGGTGCACGTAAATGGCTGCACATCCTCGTGGACATGCTTGGTCCAGTCCGAAGGCTTCTGGAAATTCTTCCGGGAGTAGCAAAGTTGACATTCGAATTCGGCTGGCAGATATTGAGTTGGCGGCATGGGAATATCCTGAGGGAAGTTCTCCTGGCTAATGGCGCCTTCGATTGGGGTGGCATCATCGTCGTCGCCGAAGTGGCTGGACAACGGATCTAACCCTTTGGCATCCCCCTTTTGATCCAGGATATTAGCCGTGCCCCCAAGCGCAACGCAGAGAGATCCGCAAGGGCAGTTGGCGCCCAGGCCAAGATGCTTGACTTTCAAATTCAGAAGGTGCTTATATCGAATTATCTGTTGGTGGGCGATGCGATCCACAAGGTAGCCGTAGGTTGTGTCCAGTGCCGGGTTCAGCATAAGCACATGTTCGCGGAAGCCGGCGAAGTTGGCGGTCACGTTGTCAATAAGATTTGCATCTTTCTTCATATCCATGTCTTCGTATAAGTCATCATCGTCTTCTTCGTCACTGTTCGCTTGTACTGCATGCGTCTTGCTCAGGGATGCAACAGGGGGGCCTCCAGATTTTTTCAGCATTTCCACAAGGTTTGGATGGCTGTCGGCTTCCACGGCAGCCCCAGACGGTCTGGGAAGTTCAGACACGCTGCGAGGCCGCCTGAGTGGATTCTTGACAGTGAGTCCTTCCAAGGCACTCTTTGGCGAGCCGCTTGGGGCAGGGCCACTGACCGAGCCCTTACGTGCGTGTGTAGTACCGATGGATGCAAAATTGTGACCAACAGAGATGAGGGCGGTGTTGATACTGGGGGTTGCTTTCTTTCCCCAGCTCCCGCTGCGTGATGGCGGCGCAAGATGTGGCGTGCTGTCGCGTTTCCCTTGTGGGGAAGGCTCTTCCTGAGGACTTCCTTCGCCCTGGTTCCCTCGTGAACGTTTGAGCAGGCCACTTGCGCTAGGTCGTCTGACCATGCCACGAAGCTCCCTCAGCAGATTACCCTGCTTGTTTCCTTTATCCCCGCTGCCTCGGCTAAGCGAGAGCTTTTTGAGAAAGTTCCCACTGGTGACGCCTTCGAGGTCGAAATCGACAGCACTGTGAAAGCTTCGGCGGCGCGTGCCCCAAGTCGCCGATCTTGACAAGATTGAGTCCGTATCGCGGCACATTTGCTCAAATCGCCTGATCGCATCCGCGGAGGATTCGGGTTGGTGACGCGTTTGGTCACCAGTCCGAATCGGATGAAGAACTGGCGCGTCCTCCCAAGTACGGTTGGCTGCTATGATTTCATAGTCCACCTCGGTCATCGGGCCACCATTGCTGGCATAATAGGTTTGGCCAGGGATAAATCGATTTTCGGTTTGATCTCCCAGAGGAATGTCGTCATTACTGTCACGGCCAGGTCGGTCGATGGCTTTGATATCGACGTCTTTGTTGTCCTGCGGTGGGATGGACAGTCCCTCAACTTTGTCAGCCAGCCACTTGTCGACATCCTGATTCCTCTCCTCAACCCCACGGCGAGCGGCATCCTCTTTCAGACTTGGGACCTCGTCAGTAGGGCGCTGGTCTGGGCCGAGGCCCGCTTGCCCTGTGACAGGGCTACGCTGCCATCTACCCATGGAGTCCCGTCGGGTAGTGTTGTGGTCGGAATGCGAGGAAATCAGCTCACCAGCCGAGTGAATGCCCGGGCGTGATGAGCTGGATTCATCTTCCAGCGTCCTCTCGACGGTCTGCACATGCCGGCCCTCGTCATCCTTGTCCCACACAGACACGGTAACGCGCGGGCTTTGCATGGTAGTCGCCGAGGTTGGGGCGCAACCGTCTTCACTCGAGCGGGAGCTGCTGCTCTGACTTGGCGTCCACTGAGTTGCTCCGGCAATAGCGTGGTCTGAGTTGAAGGGCTTTTGAAGCTCTTGGGGGGAGATAGAGGTCGGTAAGCGGGGGGGGTGCTGGTGACCGGCCGCGTTTCTCGCGACACTACGCGGCGAGGTCGTATGTATGGATGCCGTTTGCTCAGGTGTCAGAGGATAAGAGGATGCGGCATCACGTGTCGCAATGTTGGTGGAGGGGTTGACAGTCGAGAAGATTGAACCGTTCCAATTCGAGTCTTCCTTGAGAAACAAGGGGGCCCCTACATCGGCATTGTCGAAGTTGGCGCCAAAGAAAGGATCGTCGTCGAGGTCGCTGTAGTCACTCGGCTGGTAGTTGCTCAGGGTTGAGATGGATGCATCAGGTGTCTCAAGCTGGTTCCCAGACGGTGAAGCGGAAGCGCTGTCGATGTGGGACAAGAACGGAGAGAGGTCGTCAGACAGCAACGAGGTCGTCGAAGTTGGGTGATTGCCAACGGGAGGGGAAGATGTGATCAAGGAGTTAGGATGGCGTTCAGGTTTGTAGTTGGCGTTGTCGTCGAGGAGGGCGGAAGACGAAACGGAGAAGGTAGAAGTCATGACTGCGTTGGCGAAAGCCGTTGGGGGAAGGATGGGAGGAGGTGAGTATATAAGATGGGATGGGAAGAGGAGAGATGCTATCGGAGATTCGGACAGAACGTGGCAGAGTAGCTCTGACGTGCCTCACTCCCAGGTCTGAGGTCACTTAACGGGCGGATACCATGACCCTAGCGCTGCGAGGTCGAGGGTGGGCGGCGGCAGCGGCAGCGGTAGTGGTCGCGGCGGAAGTTGGCGATGGGAGCGCGTGGTTGTGGATGATGGCTTGGTGGGGACGACAGGTAATGAAAAGGATGATGTGCCGTGCGCACCGCTCTGACGAGGTGGGACGTCTGGTCGAAATAGCCTGCCTTGGAGTCTGAGGGATGCTGGCGAGCAGAGGTCTGAGAGAAGTCGGCGTTGGCCAGTTGAGATGAAGAGGAGAAAAGAAGAAGACGAGGGTGGGTAGGATGCGGCCAGGGCTGATGCTGGGACACGGTGAATGGCGGGCGGGCGTGTTGCAAGCGAGAACAGGTGCAAGGCGGGATCGAAAGCACACACCACCCCCGTTACAGATGTAGGTGTCAATGTATGCGCGATGTGCACAGTCAAATCGAGAGACGCACAGCAAGACGCGGTGCTGTTGTCATAGGGAGCTTCTCCAGCTCAAGTCGGGTGGAGGACAGAGTGTGTCTGGAGGGGTGCGAGAAGCCCTGCCTGCTGTGCGATGCGGCGGAGTGGGGTTGACGAGAGGGTGAGCCAGCGAGTAAAGCAGAGCACAGAACTGAAATCGGAACAGGCGCAAAGGGGGTCTGCTGCGATAATGACCCGAGCGCTTCTAATTTGGGGACCGGGGAGGGGGGGGGAGGGTGTAAGATTGGAGAAGGCTGCCGGGAGCGGCGCGCAAGGTCGGAATATAGGAGTGAAATGGTGGTGGATTGGATCGTGGATGAGCCGGGCAACGATCGTCTGCGGGCTGGAGAGGATGGGGGATGAGACAGCCCACCGTGTGCCTGTTTTACCTCACCCACATGCAATTGGCAAAAGGTCAGGCAAGGTGGAAGAACGAACGGTATGTAGGTATCCTAACGCATTACCCTTGCAGCCTGTTCTAACCTCCGTAGAGCAAATAGATAGTGTGGAACGCTCGGAAACAGATGAAGATTAGCACATGGCAGGGGGGTTACCGGGCGCGGGGAGGCGGTGTTGCTGCGATACGCTGCTGCCGGTCGCGAAACCGCTGGCGTGGGCCGGTACCTCACTATCGGGAGGTCCCTTGGTCCCCAGTGGTCGTTAGGCGTTCTCGGCCGGGGCTAAGCGTTGAAGGTAGGCGCATTTTCCACTTTTTCTTCAGCCCCATCCCCACAGCGAACACCGCCCGAGCCACTAACTGCTCAATGGCGCAGGTCTCCGAGGCGTTTTTCTCGCTCTCCTGCCTGCACCACCCGTTGAGAGCACCTTACCTTCATCCGAATCCAGGCTAGTCCAAGCATGATCCCATTCGTATGCCGGGCTCTGGGGAGGTAAAACACACAAACAAGGACGAGTTGCTGCATCGTTGGTGCCTTACCGAGCCGTGTGCTCCAAGCCGGCTTCCTTCCGACACCAAACAAACGCCGATGCCCTCATTAGGGACATACTTTGACAAAAACGGCTTGCTGGACTGGACCCCCCGGCTGTGATGCCTGGCCTCCCTGTATAGAGTGCCCGTAGCTACAGTAGCGAGAAACAGGACGGCCTAGGTAATTAATAATCCGTACTGCATCCGACGTGGACACGGGCAACAATACTAAGGTATGGTACACAAGATAGCGAGAAGCATGAATGTGTCTGTCATGAAGCCAACACTACTTCGTCATTGGGCATTCTTCGCCAATCGTGTGCCCCGGTGAAGTCACAGTGGTTCCAGCAATAGACATGGTTTGTCATCCAGGCTGGGATACGCTCTCAGTCCCCCATCCCCCATCCTCCATCCCAGCATGCTCCTTGCTACTGCAGAGCATCCGTCAGGTTGACAACCGTTGAACCAGCCCGCCCGCCGGTGAGAGCCGGCGCTGAACCAGACGCTCACCCCCAAGCACCTTAGAAATCACACTGGAGCGGCTGACCGGAAACCATCCCGCCCCGGATTTCCGTCCTGGATGCGTAACCATGGGTGCGGCTTACTTCCATATCAGTGCTCTCAGTTGTAGGGGCAGTTGCAGTTGCAGAGGCGAGCTGTCGGCAGCTGACCTGGTCCCATCTTCCAATGTTTCGCCCTTGCCAGCGAGCAGCGGTTCTTATCGCGTTGCCTGGAGGGTATGCATCAAGACTATTAACCATCCATGACGCCGTCTTTGGATAGCCATATGGATGCCTACGCCGACCTTGCTGCACCGCTTGTAAATGTCACTAATATAAATGAACCAACGACATTAGGGTGACTCTCCAAGCATGCGGCTGAGAGCTCGAGTTGCGTCTCCGTCCGGGACCAAAATTAACAACCAGGACCTATCTCACATCGTATTCTTACGCTCGCTGCTTGGTGGCATAATGACCCCCAACTTCTCACAAGTGTCACCTCGTTAGGTGACTCGAATTGGCGTATCGCGCCTGATAGGGCTGAGGAAGGATAGGGGGAGCGCGTTTCTCTCGGCTGCCCGTAGTCTGAAGCCTTTGGACGTGTAGGGTTTAGGCAAGGCCGCTTTATCCACACCGGCCAGGCACTCTTACCATCAGCCACCTGCAAGCCTGGAGATCGCGAGGCTGCTTCGGCCTGTGCAGGACCAAGTCGTGCATGCCAGGGCGGCTCATTGCGCACTGCCCACCTTAGCCGCAGACTTGGAGTACCCGCATCGGCCAAGATCCATGACGTCCCGCAACTGGGCCTCTGCCACGATCTGCCACGTTGGAAGGGGGGGGAGGGGGGGGAGGGGGGCCTTGGGAGGACTTGGGATGATGGCCGTTGTGTCATAACGTAGCCTGAATGGGACCAAATTAGCTCGGCAGCG
Organism: Paramyrothecium sp. XJ0827; assembly: GCA_020881915.1. Taxonomy (NCBI): domain Eukaryota; kingdom Fungi; phylum Ascomycota; class Sordariomycetes; order Hypocreales; family Stachybotryaceae; genus Paramyrothecium; species Paramyrothecium sp. XJ0827. Next base: position 3,959,104 of record JAJFPB010000001.1, on the reverse strand, counting down.
GGTCCACTTCACTTCAGCCGCAAACATGTACTGTAGTCCTACAGATCCAGGGCAGCTTCAGGAGAACCAATATTTCTAGCCATGATCTGCGAGAGCGTCGCACCAACCTCATTCAGATGAGCAGAATGGTTCGATCTGTGCTGATGTCAATCTTGGCTATTGATTTATTGAAAGAATGAGGTAAATTGCTTCCGAACCTCCCTAATTCTCGGCTTGCAGCATCTCCGTCAATTAACGACAGCGAGCTGTGGATGCTTGCACCACTGTAGGCAAGGTACAGGTAAGGTATGCAGCGGTGCCTCGGGTCGGTAGTTGCGGAGCACCACGTTAAGCTATGCTTACTTGCCAGGAAAGGCAAGGTAGTCTACCTCAGCCAATGGAAACTTGCTTCTCAACTCTTAGCTCCCTTTAATTATCATAGTAGCACGTGAGAGCCAAGGCCTCCAAACATCGCATCATCCCGCGTCCAAGCCCTGGGCCAGATCAAATCAGATTAATCCCAGCTCGTGCTACTTGTCCGACGTATTTCACCTGTATGTCCCTGGACAGCTATGTTGCCTTCTTAGGCAGCATCTTTTGATGATCAAGAATCTTTGGCCGGGCTCAATCATTTGTTGCAACGGCTCAACCGGACTTGTTCCCAGTCTGACATCGGCTCACCGATTGACATCATGTTCCAGGTGTGCAAGCCAGTGTATGCTTTACATGAGTCTAGATTCAGACCCGCTGACGAAAAATATCTCATCACACAGCCACACCCTGAGGAACACCTGCACCTTCGCACGCACCGGGCGCGCTCTGTTGTCTTGACTGCCCAGGAGTGAGTCTTGATTGCGCCTCCTTGACCTATCAAATAAGCTCTGCCATGTGGTGCCCCTGCACTCTTTCATACAAGATGAATCGACGTTTCCCTGTTCAAAGCCCAGCATTGCCGGCACTTTGCTAGCGAAGACTAATGCTTTGATATTGCAAACTCAGGCTCGTCGAAGTGCGTGCCGCCCAGCGTACATTTGAAGGCGCCTACATGCGCACCGCTTTGGGACAATTCTCATTTTCCCTCGTCATTCTTAAGATCTTTACCGAGGAGTTCTACGCTATCGGCGCCCTCTTTGCCGTCTATGGCGCAGCCGTACTCGTCGTCGCTGTTTATCGCCGTTATGAGGGCAACCGTCAATTCTTCGTTTCTGCGTCCGAGAGTGGCATCCTCCACCGCAAGTTCAGGACGAGCGGCGACACAGTCACCCTTCTTACCGGCCTAAGCATTTCCGTATATTTGGCTCTTATGGTTCTCACCTGGCAGTTAGTAATATAACGTTTCGTGTAGCATGTGATATCACGACCGAATTTAGTTCAGTACTTGAATATCCCGTAGCCTGCGCCGTGAATATGGGCCTCCCCTCGACTGCTTTACCCTAATGTGGATGTTGATGGGCGACTGCAAAACTTACTGCTGTGGCTCGACGTTGATAGGCAGCCGTCTCTCAAAGGCAGCACACCGGGGGTTGCATTGCTTTCCAAGGAGTCCACGAACACAAAGGACAAGGCATATTCAAAGGTACCTGGTAACTTCGCACGACACGTGCAAGTATGAAATTGTCTGGAAAGGCCCCTAGGTTTAGAGGAGGTCTACAACCATCGATATATAGTATCGAAAGACACCCGATACTAAAGTCCACCCGACTTGACAGCCAAGGTCGTACGAACAAGCTTTGTCGCTTGCCCCTTTAGCGAAGGCCATTAATACCGTCTAGATTAATGGCTGCACCCAACCTACTCTTTGTTTCCGTCATTTCATCGACAATGCGCCTGGCCATGTCACTGACCAGTTCCCAAGGTTTGGGAGGACAGGGACGACAATCCTGCGCTCAGAGAACATTTGCCAAAAGGAGGCATACCGTGGCGTTGCTCATTGAAGGAGTTGCTTGTTGCAGCTGGAGACACGGAATATCTCCTCGTTATCGTATCTCAATGCGGCCGCGATCTTTGCCGACGAGCATGTGAGCCTGTGAGAGAAGGTCACGTTGTCGCGCCAGTTGATGAGCAAGTTCTCCGAGTCCTTCCAATGGAATTGGCAGTTGTCTTCTTCGTACTAGAGCGAGGGTGATAGAAAGACAGGGGCAGCCTTCATCCTGCAAGCCTTCAGCGAGAGGTCCGGATTCAGCGCAGGGTTTGACAGCTGCCCATCGAGGTGTCTCTTACGGGTGGTTGTTCTTTTTGGCTTCGGGACGCCCTTTGGTGAATGGCTAACGAGAATGCTAATCGATCTGCCGGACTTTAAAGCGATACATGGTTGCTCGCTCATTGCCGTCTTCCCTGTCCAACCGTTCTGATACAAGCTCCCATGCTGCGTCGAGCTCGGGCTGCGGTATCCATTCCTTCTGGTTGGCATCTGGGCGGCGGGCCTTGCACGCATATATGACGGTCTCAAGCTGGACCTTCTCTACTTCATTAGGATTACCCGGTTCTTTGATGTTTGGTATGGCTGTAGCGCTGGATACAAATTGTAGGCTATTGTGGACATCGCGGAGTTGAGGGTATATGAGGTGTCAGCGGTCAAATTTTCCACTACAATGGTGGCACCGTTCTCGACTACTAAGCTATTTGTGGTCGTTTGTGTGCTTTTATATCATAGTAGCATTTTAAATGTGTATGCGAGATTCTTCTAAGTGCTATCATAAAAAGATTTAAAACTCTTTTAAATACAATGGGAGTTCAAAAATAAAAACCTTAAAATGAAATGAGGAAAGATGGAGGAAGAGGATGAGAAGAAGAAATAGAGTGAAATTCTTCTTTCTTATAAGTATAAATTGAATTAAATTGTAGATGAGAAGGCACGAGCTCGATTTATCGTCACCTATTTGCCTCGGCAGTCTCCTGAATACAAATTTTCTAATTAATCTGCTTGTCATGACATTCGTGAGTACCTAGTCTGGTTGAACCCTATTTCCAAATTTCCGTTATACAGGTCCTTGTCTCGTTTTAATTTCAACCTCCCTTATGTGTTCTTGGAAGCCTCCAGAAACGTCTCCATTACTCCGGCAAAACTACAAGAACGACTCAACTCCGGTTTTTGCTCACTTTCATGAAACCCACTCCCCAACATGCCCCAAATGTGTTTTTCTCTATTCGTTCCTTTCCGTCGAATTCATCAACAAATGCTCCTTTTACATTAGTGGTCCTCCTAGTTTCGCATCCATGGCAGCACTTGGTTCACACGTTTGGTGGATAGTATTGATCATGGCTCCCTACCACAGAGCTCGGTAGCTTCTGCTCACTTGTGACATGCATGACTGGTTCACCTCCACCGTTTGCATAACTCCAATGGTCATAGGTTCCTGCCATGGCGGTGTGAGGGATGTGTGGATTGACATTGGCTGGGTGGTCATGACGCCAGTTGCCGTGCTCTGCGTGGGTCATCGCACCCATAGACGCCCCGTTTGCGCCGGTCAACACGTTGGCTGTCGAGTCCTCTACACTCTGTCCCAGTGGCTGATACACAGTCGGAAAACCCGATGGGCCACGCTGGACAGTGGAGCCATGTGCATGCCCCAGATATGAGAGTTGTTGCTGGTTGTTTAAAGTTCCTTCACTGTAAGATATCGACCGAACGGTATTTGGGAAAGCGGCCCAGTTCGCATCATCACGAGCTACCGTGTCTGGTGCGTTCGGTGGCCATGCCCTGGGCCCATTGGAGGGCTGGCTATATGCCGGGAAATTCGGGTTACCATTGGTTTCGCCAGGGTACTGTCTCCATGCAGTGTTTGGGTCGTTCTGGGTGACGAGGTTGTTATTTACGACACCTGGCATCCAGCCAGCCATGGAAGAATTCCCCGGTACATAAGCCTGTCTTGCGAGTGGCTCAATGGGCAGCTCCTCTGCGGACAGTCAGTCATGCAATCTGATATGGTGCAAGGTTTGTGTTCTTACCTTTTGATTGTGGTGAAAGACCCTCATCGGTCGAAGACATCCCGGACATGACCATATTATCGGAGAAGGAGCCGCCATCGGCCGTGTTTCCGTCTATGATTGACGAGGGAGACGATACTGATGTATTCTTTGGCCCAGTCGAGTTTCGGGACGACCCTTTCGGGCGTGTTTCTCCGGCTGCCTGCTGGTCAACAGGGCAGAAGCTGCATACTTTCTTAAGGCGAATGCAGTTGGTGCACTTGTTTGGAACGTCAGGGGAAGTAACGCATCGGATCTTCCGCCGTCTACAATGGCCTTAAAAGGTGTGAGCATGCTTTCCTCGGGCTAAACAAGTCTTGGGGTATGCTTACTGCACGCGATTGAAGTCCGATGGTACCCAAGCTTCGTCCTCTTCTTCTCTCCGTTGGCCCCGGCGTGAGCCCCTTGATCGGAGGGAGAGTCTTGCTGCGTGCTGCTTGTGGGGGTGGAGAATGATCTCCTCGTTGACAGACTTGGGTCCGCGACTCCAGACAGAGACGCCCTTGATGCGTTTCTGCCATTGATGGGGTTGCCTTGCATTTCGTGTTGCGTGACATCAAAGTCTAAAGGATAAGGAGCTTGAGACCCGTCTATGGATGCGTGCTCGGAGGACAACAGAGGATGCTGATATGACATGACGGCTGGTGACATCTGCCTGAAGTCTGAGAAACCCGCCGCTTCGGAAATGCAGTGTTCCCACGGCTCGAGGCTTAGGTTCGAAGTCGGAAAGGTGGCGACGGCCATGAAATAGAACGCGGGTGTGCAAGAATCCGACCAAGCTAATATCCAGCTACGTCTTCAACTGTGATATGATTACCGTCGTACTGTTCGAGCTCGTGTCTGTTCCGAAGTCGGGCTGATGGCGAGTGGCTGCTCAGGCACTGCCGGGCTACGAGCGCTTCGAACCAAGTCTGTGGCGATGATGTCGAGATGCAAATAAGGCCTCCTTAAAACCCCCATCCAGCTTCAAGTGGATAATTGGTTCTGATCGGATGGAGCTTCCGCCAGCGCGTGTCTCGTTTATAACTGTGTAGAGAGCAAGCGTTGCTTTTGTGGTCGTTTGCTCCCCTAGGCTGCGCGTAGTCCTCAAAGGCCAAGAAAGATAGCGAATGCCTCTTATTGAATTCTGGGGACTCTTGCAACCATGCGAGTGTCGGCAAGCCAATTATTATTCTGACAAAGCGATATATAGCCTCAGGGGATGGGTTGCAATTTTGAGAGGGGCGGATTCTCTGACCCCGGGAGAGGGCGTTCCGTTGGCAAAGCCCAAATCGCCGCACAGGAGGCAAGGAGGCAAGGTAGGTATTGTAGATTAAGATCTGATGCGAGCTTGCGCTAAGCTCCTCAATATCAGCTGCACGCAGATGGCTTGAGTGATTCGCGCTGGGGTCGACTACCTTGCTCGCCTTGACGAGGATGCCTTAGACCGGTGCGAAGGGGAAAGCGGTCCGAGGAAGAGCACGAGTGATTGCTGTAGTCGTTTGGGTTTGGTAGAAGATCCTTCGCAAGGCAGTCGCAGGTAGGAAATCCCAGGGCAACGAGTGGACGGCGCCACAGGGTGGTAAAACTGGCACCTGGAGGGTAACCAACGAGGTGTTGGTGCAAGTCGATCTGATCCTGCTTTAGAGTTGCTGTTGGTTGGAAACCGAAATCAAACCAATGTGTCCCATGCACATCTTACTTTGTTCCTCAGGATTCCGTCCTTTTCGTCTGCAATCGGAGGAATCGCTTGATATCAAGAATGAGCGTCAGAGGCACGCGGGAGCGGATTCTGGATAGGTTGAGAAACAGGTACGGCACGGCACAAGAAGAGACACAGGGTTCTCGCCCCTTAATAAAATTTTACCACAGAGTAAGACTGTGAGGTCAGCGGTATGAGTGAGGTTATATGGTTAGAAAAACTGGTCGCATCAAATTTGAAAGGGGTGTGAACTCCAACACATTGCATCCGCACGGGTCTGGAGGCGACATGGTCTGCAGGCCAAGGCTAAGCATAAACTGTCGAAGTAAAGTACCGTTCATTAGCAAAATCTTTTCTTTTTCTTTTTCCTACTACTACTGGCACTGCTGCTGCTAGCATTCTCAGGACATGAAACCTATCCACATAGCTGTCGCATGGGATGGGGGGCGTGGTCGCAAAACGGCCAACAACAAGGGCCAACATGCAGAGCATCCCATGGGGTCCAGATGGGATGGAGCGAGAGCAGAGTCCATTTGTTGGATGTGCAAACACGGGGACCATACCCCCTCCCGGTGAAATCCGAGCCATTCCAAGACAATGCCCATCACGACACTGGCACTCCGTGGCAAAGCAATCCGTACCCTCATCGAGGCAATTCAGCAGCTGAGGGCGTGAAAGTTGGAGCTGACACCCACGACGGAGAGGAGAGGCAGACGGGTCCCATCCGTTAGAACACACGCCAAGGTCGCTGCGGGCAATTGCTGGTTCAATCAGACAAGCCCGCATACCGACCGGATTGGCTGCATGTGGTCCAGGCAAGGGTATCGTAACGCCAGAGTCACTCTACAGTCAGTACCTTACTGTAGGTACAGCGAGCGTGTACTACTACTATGTAAGGTAAGGTAGTCGGATCGCATTGTGGGCCGACTGACAATTTCCCTGTATGTATGTGTTGCGTAAGGTAGCCATCGACTACAGTTATTCCACCTCCCCGCCCCCCCTGGTGGCCCCTGACTTGGCAGCAGCCGGGGTGACAGAGGGAGGGAGAAGAAAGAAGAAAAAGCAAGAATGTTGAGCGCGAGGACCGGACCCCTCAGGCCCAAGATATGTGAGAATGCATCACTTGCATCATGATATCGTGCCCTGGCCCCTAGTCTTTGACAGCCCGAAGGCAGTTAGCAGGTTTGAACGTGTGGGAAAAAAGTGTGGCGGATGAGCTGTGCCGGTGCAAGGGTGTCCCTGAGACTAAAAGCTACCTTAGCTTGGAGCTAAATAATTCTATTTTCCGCTCTTCTCTACTGCCTCCCACAGACCATCACCGCTTCGCAAGTCGCTGCGCACTCTCCACTGACCAGTACGTCTTCTTTTCTTTTTATTTTGCTTGCTTTTTTCCCTCCCCCCCCCCCTTCTTCCGCCCCTCTCTGGTGTTTTTACGATAGTCGGTGGCAGTGCGTCCCTCTTGCATTGAGAAAACATGGCTTGAGCCACCCCTTGCCTTTTCCACATTAACCATCTTGGGCACCCTGGGAACATCCCGATCTGCCTCTGAAGTCAGTCGTTTGCCTGCTCCTGCCAGCGAGCCCGTTGTGGCAATCAGTATTTCGCTGTTTCCTAGGCACTAGACAGCCGTTAGTCCAACCTACTGACCAGCAGTTAGCCAATACTGATTGCTACTGAGTCCCCAAGGATTGATCTCACGCCAAGCTACCTACCTAGGTATTGAGGTCCAACATCTATCTGCCCACGGGGAATTTTGTTTTGGCGTCTCCACAAGACTAGAGCACCTGCTTCACACACACCCTGCCAAAAGGTCCCAGGCCTATTATGAGTTTGGCGCTCCCAACTTGCATGAAGGGCTGGGGCTAGGACATGTTCAGACTCCCCGGGCTGCCTCGAAGGGTTACTTCATGTGCAAATACTGCGAGGTATTTGCAATTTCGGTATTGATAGGCGGTCGGGTGGTTCATGGGGGCTGCCTCAAGCAATGCCAATTGTGGCAGCGACTGCCTGATGCGGCAGTATGAGTTACAGCGGGAGCCGGCCTTTCACTTCCACCCCCTTTCTTTCACGGCCATAGGTACCGCGAGGTTGCCTCATGGAGCGTTTGAGCGTGCTGAAGTGGCCCAGAGATTGAGACGATGCTCCCAGGATCACTTCCGAACCGGTGTAACACGGCTGCTGGGCCAGCCGATATCTAGGAAATTGGCATCACTACGTTCGATGGATCTGGGCGTAGTTCGGACGGAAAAGCAGCGGGATGCAAGGGGCCCTGTACTTGAATCGGCACCACGGAGAGCGGTATCCCTTGCTCGGACAGGGGGTTGGCCAAGAAGGATGCCCCCATGAGGTTAGCCTGGCTGTGTCTTTAGGGACCGCAAATGGATCTTGCGGGCTTCTCACACTTCCGTCGTGTTGTGCCACCTCATGCAACCACCCGTGAGGCTCCGTTGCATACCCTGTTCGTCGAAGATCATACACGTGCTGATTCAGCCAGGGTTTAGAGACAAGTTTCTCAAGGTGAGATAGATTACGAGGAGCAAGTTGGGAAAGAGGAAGTATGCGAGACTATCGCAGAGCGTGCGAGTTAGCCGGTCAAGCGAGCAGCACGTTGGGCTCCGCCGCCTCACTACATGGTTCTGGCCAACAAACAGCGTGGCAGCGGCTGCTACGATTACAAACGTGGGGTAGGGGGGGCCATCCATTCAAGTGCTGCTGCTGCAAAGGCCGATGTTCGCTACACCCACACAGTTGAGTCGTCCAGAACCGTGGCATTTTTGCACGCAGAATGTGGTTAGCGAGGTAGTCGGGCCACGCACTCGCTGCCCGTTCATGCCTCGATGCTTGCTGTGGCTTATGTTCGCTCTCCTCCCTAGCCGACTGCCTGGCGACTAGCGAGAACTTTCAGTACCAAAATCCATGTTGGCTTTGCCGGCCGGCCTACCCTCAGGTCAGGTAGCTCAGGTGCCTCTTTCGGGCAAGCAAAGTAAGAAATTGTAGGTAGGTCAGCGAGCAAGGTGAAGGTGGCCGAGGCACCGTAGGTAAGCGCTCATCGCTCAGGAGAGTTGGCTTCGAGATATGTACAGCAACTGTGCCGAGCTCAGCCGATGAGGCTGGTGGAGCATTAGAGGGCCATTCAGTACCTTATTAGCAGTAGAGAGGTTGGTTGCGTTGCGTTGCTCATCAACGTCGCATTACAAACCACGCGTAACATATGATTAAGGCAAGGCAGCGGCTAGTACCTGGCCTAATGTTGGGTGAGGTTGCTCCCAAAGCTCATTTCGCGTCTTTCTAATCTCCGATCACACCCTAGGTCACAGCATGCGGGCTCAAGCCTATCATGAATCCTGCCACCTCCTCACTTCCAATGGGGAGTGAAGCCGGGGCAGCTGTAGACCACACGCACCACCCGACTTTGCACGTTGAGGCTTGTTAGTTCTGACAGACGTTGACAGTCTTGGCATGGAGCTGTGCTGCGCGTCCAATTTCATCAGCCACGGTCTAACCCGTTACGCTACCACTCCCTCCATCCAGAATGAACGCGGGTAGAGATTCACGCTGCTGACCGCACTCTGCGTCTTGCAGACAGTGAGTGACGCCTACACTGAGGGTGTACCAACGCATCTCATCTCACATCATCCACAGCCGACAGGCTGTCTGACATTAGGTGGCCGTATATAACGATGATATGCACCGAGTGAATTCCCCGTTCTCTCACGTCCCCACGACCGGATGTCTATGGAAACTCGAGGCGAATGGCACAAGCGTGTGTCAGTGCCCAGTAACGTCAGACCTGGCTTGCTTAATCCAAGGCCAGCCACCGTAAATTTGCAGCCAAGCATCACCGATCCGTCCAAGTTCAAGTCTTCAGCATGGCGTGTGTGTGTGTTTTATTTTTTTTTCATTATTCCTTTTTTCCGTTTTGTCATTTCCCTTTTCTTTTTGCTAGTCGCTTCGTGTTCACTCGGCGGCACCCTGCAGGTCATACGCATGGCTTGGCTCCCCGCCGACCTCTCTCTCATTGATGGCTGGCGTTCTGCCTCTGTGGATTAGATCGCTGCGATATGCTGTCGCAGATCTGGCGCTATCGGACCACTTCATGGCCGGAAGCTCGTGATAGAATTTACTGAACATGAACCAGGTCTCACTTCAACTCGATTGCAAGCAATTGGTCTAGATCGTAGGTTGTGAGGCTTGCTGAAAAGCGAATGCGGAACGACGTATGCCGCTGATATATTGCAGGTCTTCGTATTTCATGCCACCATTCCTCCCATGTTCGCCGGCCTCTTAAGCAGGGGATCTTCATTTCTAGGTTTGCCATTTTAACCGGATGTCTATTCTTGCTTTGGGATTTTTCTGCGGAGGCTTGCGTGATCTCTACGGCTGTCCGGCCAGCGGTCCGGTCGGCTTCGGCTAGATCACTTACACAGTAATCTCATTCTAAATTTGCTTGCCGTCGTACAGAACCTCTGCCTGAAGACTTGGACCTAGCTCAACTCAGACAGGCGTTTTATTTTTCTTCTATGCCGACGCGAGAACGGGTCTGGCTTGACGCTTTCGGTAGTGCCTTGATACAACGGATGCACTTTTCTTTTGACTGTTTGAGTTGCGCAATGAATCGGCCCAATCTGCTCACCGGACACCTTGCCGTTACGGGCGCGACCCAAGTGGCAGCAGATGATGCTGCAAGGATGCCCGCGGCTTCACTCGCAAAGTCAAAAGTTTGCCGAAAATTTGTGGAGAGGCTTGCCAGGGAAACGAAAAGGACGCGAGCATCTCCTTCGTCTCGCGTGCTGTTCCGACGGGGGATCCTTGGAGTCAACAATACTTAGTACGCCCAACACTCTTCACGGCAATTGTGTCTTGACGTGATGAAAAACCGTAGGATCTAATTTTGTATAGCATTGTGGAGCTAATAAGAGGGATTCGGCACGTGTCCGAGGTTGTATGAAAAAGCGGGAGGCTTGTTCAGAGGCAGATAGCGGTGCTGGATACCATTTGGGAGCGGTGCCCTGCAGATCTACCATAAAGCTACCCCCTCAAGCCCCGCTACAGAATGATCCCGTCGAGTGCCGTGAAAGAAAAGATTCAGCACTGCCGTGTGCTGGTCATGTGCGTTCGTTCTTCTGTAGTCTGCCCACGATAAACACGTCACGTACATGAATATTGGACGAACCGAGCACTGCAAGGCTCGACAGCAAACAGACGCGGCGCTGCAACCTCATGCCTGCAACGAAGCGGTCACGGGCTTCGGTGCCTACGGGCACAGCGTTCTGATGATGCATGGTTTGATTACATCATTCCTTGAAACTGGACTTGCTTCTTCAACGCAGCATCCAGGGGCTTAGCCTGCCGGAACTTTTCCTCAAGCATCACGCAGGCCTGGATCGGCATGACAAGCATCTGTGAATCGTCCCCGTAAGACAAAGCCATGTGCCCGTTGAGATGCTGTGCGCGGGAAGCAAGAAAGTCTGACAGCCGAATCACGGCCAAGCGGCGAATGGATCACTCCGGCTTTCTTGCCTGCTTTGAGGTACTGAACCACATCATCGAGGCACCTTACCTTGCCCAGGGGTAGAGCGGCCCGGAGAAGCGCACCAGTGTTGCACCATTCCAGCACTCAGGTAGCGAGCTGGCTTGCATCGGTTTGCACTGCCAGCGGTGCCGCCAGCGGTGCTGTGACCCCAAAATTCACAGGCCTAGGACGCTGGTACGATGGCGCTGTAATCCCCACAACCGAGATATACCGGCGCGCAAACAGAACAGCGCGGCTCCGCCTACGGGATCCACCTAGCAAGTCTGCTAGCTTCCTGCAATGGCTGGATCGCTGTGTCAACTGTCAGTTAGGGACCTGTCATTTTTCACAGATCAATGTCGCGGCCGTGCATACGGCACAGGGTATCCAAAGAATGGACGGGCGTACATGCATCGCTCACTTCAGCTACAGTAAGGCCCTCAGTGAACGCAAGATCAGACGACGGAGGCGACGCCACACCCCGACCCAGCCAATAGCTGAACGCAAGACACGAGCGGGAGCTGCGAGGATCGTCCCTGTGGTTCTGTACCTTGGCACCAAAAAGACATCTTGAACTGCTACTTGTCGGGGACATGCGGTGAGCTTTAGGAGAAATCCCCCATGAGAGGCGTGCAGGCGAAGGCTCTGCTGCAGATCCGGTCTAGAACAGATGTTTTAGTGCTGGCGATGATCGCCGGGCAGAATCAAGCCAGCCTACCATCGCGAGTTGGGTTGCCTGTGTGCTCGCAATAACTTGCCTACGAATGCCGGGTGCCTTGAAATCAGTCATCTACTCCAAATGGCTTGGACTAGAGTCAGGTTGAGCAGCTCCATGCGCACGTCATTGATCAACTTGCTGTATGCGCAGTCAGTAGACGTTGATCGGTACGCCAGCTTGGACCCGGCATTCGCGACAGTCAAGACACTTCAAGTATTCTTCAGGGTAAGTAAGCAAAGCGACGGACGACTCGAACAGGCATTCCCCAGCAGCAGCAATGCATCACCAACCCGCCGGTGGCATTATTAGATTTTGGATGTATGTTCAAGCCGACTGACACGTTCCGCCGCTTCGAATTCTCCTGCTTGTGCTTTCACAAAGACCTATCTACGCTCGCAGCCCCGAAAAGTGACCATTGGTAGCCCAGCGGCCAGAAGAATGCAACTCGTTCGAATTCCCTGTGAAGCGAGCCGGGGCACTTTGGCACAGAGTCCGATGATTTCCACAGCGTAGCCCGGGGAAATGCCCTTCTCGACCAGACCCTGGTATCCATGATCTTGCCTGTCTTGAAGCTAATCTGGTAGGCAAGTGACTCGACAAAAGACTCCAGAGCAGGATGCCAAATACAGCCACATTTGATCTCAAGATATCGGACAGTGGTTCCATGGCATCGTGCAGGCGCGGCGACTGCTCGTTCTGGGAGACAGGAGGTAACTTGGCGTGGTTCCCACTTGCTGTGGCAGAAGACTTTGAGCGGGCACTGTAGACCACAAGCTCACCTCACAGAAGTCTCGGAACTACCCACAGTGCATCTTCAGCCCCGCCTTTCCAACGTCGTTGCGGCCAAGCGTTACCTGGCTCCATCGTCATCTCTATCACGACCGGCTCGTTGCCGATGACCTGGAAGCCCTGTGCTTAGTGGGAAATACATCACTGGGTTACCATGCTAATTCAGAGGACTTTTTGACCAGCCTGCCTTTGATACTGTTACGTTTCATCGTTCTGTTGGTGTCCCTTCTTTCCAACCTCGTCCTAGGCCATTTGCATTTCTCTCGAACAGTGGGGGGCTGCCTTTGAGCGCCTCACCAAAAAACCATCATGAGCGATCTACAGCGGGCGTGGGCAAAGTCGAAGTTGCAAGGCCCCGGGGACACATTTAAAGAACTGGAATATGAAATCGAGGCAGACGAGCTCCCTGAGCTACCGGAACATGTAGATGATGACTCCTCGTCAGCCTCTTCCATGTCCTCAACTGGCACCATCATCCCGTCACCGACGCAGAAGCTCTTTGCTCGTCCCCAAGGGTAACCAGATCCGGCACCTCAAGCCTAGATCACCATGCTGACCAATGCGTAGCGTGAGTCGAGGCAGAAACCTGGAGCAGATCCCTTGGACGACATACTTTGAGCGGGAGCTGTATCTGAAATCTTCCATCGATCCAGATGTTACCTACCACGCCTACCTCACATCGCCAGTGGAAAAAGGTCCACTCTTTACCATGCACCATGGTGCCGGCTCATCGGGGCTCTCTTTTGCTGTTGTCGGGTCGGAAATTCGGAAGCAACTACCAACCGCCGGCCTGCTGGCAATCGACTGCAGGGGACATGGGCAAACCGCTGCACCTGAGGAATCGGCCCTGGACTTAAGGCTGGGCACGCTATCAGCGGATCTGCTGGACGTCATAGAAGCGACCAAACTGGAGATGAAGTGGAGAGACCTCCCGCCAGTCGTCCTTGTTGGTCATTCCTTAGGCGGTGCCGTTGTTACGGATCTAGCCATGACTGGGAAGCTGGGCTCGTCCCTCCTCGGGTACGCCGTGCTTGACGTGGTGGAGGGATCAGCCATGGATGCTCTCCAAAGCATGCAAACATACCTGTCCACTAGGCCGGTCGGGTTTTCGACATTGCAGTCAGGTATCGACTGGCATATCCGTACACGAACAATTCGAAACTCGATCTCCGCAAGGACTTCGGTCCCCGCTCTCCTGAGGATGAAAGATGCGGCAGATGCAGACCGGCCATGGAAATGGAGGACCAACTTGGCTGCTACGCAGCCATTCTGGGAAGAGTGGTTCGTGGGATTAAGCAAAAAGTTCCTAGGAGCAAGAGGTGGAAAGCTGTTGCTCTTGGCAGGCACCGATCGACTGGATACGGAATTGACTATCGGACAGATGCAAGGTGAGCTGGCATCATGCACCTCTACGTGTTGTAGGTGTCAAAGGGGAGCTAACAACAGACACTCGCAGGCAAATATGCACTTCAGGTCTTTCCTGAGGCTGGACACTTCCTGCACGAAGATATGCCGGAGAAGACGGCACTGACGCTGGTTGATTTCTATCGTCGCAATGACCGGAGCGCTCTTGTTCTTCCCCCAAAAGTCTCAGACCTACTGAGACAAGGGAAGAAAGTGTAAAAGTCCCCGAAGAAAGCGACCACGAATAACAGGCACGGAACGAACGGCAAAGGCTAGGTCCAGACTGAGCTCGACGTCTCTGGTCGCTTGATCAGCTATTCTGGGTTCCCATGCAACGAAGTTTTTTGGCAACCGATCAAGCAAAACTTCAGCTGCGCCTGCGCTTCGACAGCCACAGGTGTAGTTGTGACCGCGACGCGAGCGAGAGAATTAGACATTGCTAAGGACGATGGACCTTGCCCAGATGATGCGAAGGTAAAGGCCTTAAAAGAGTAGGAATAGCAATGGATGGCTCACTGGCAGCATTGAATAATGCATCTCAATTATACACGCGGAGACCCGAAGATATGCACATATTGTCCATATAATAAATCAGGTACCAAGATCGACTGTTGTCACAAATCAAGCCAGAGACAGGGGACATGTTCCCTAGCAAGTTCCTGCATTCGCACGTTCCCTTTCATTGGTCGCGTCGTTGCACTACTGAAAGTAGTAGTTCAGCTACTAGGGTGGTATCACGGAACTATGCAAGTCAGGTGGTGGCTGAATGTCTCTCCCCGCGGCGGCGCCGGATGATTTCAAGGGTCCGCGAAGTCCGAACCACAACAGCTCCCTTTCTTCGTCACCACTCCCAACAAAACTGGAAGCCAGCAGCTGCAACCGTCCATTGGTTTCTGACGTCGCATCAACCACACACCATGCAGTCCATTCTTTCTCTTGCACTTCTTGTCGGCCTTGTGGCTGCCCAAGGCGATGGAATTCCAACCTGCGCTGTAAGTAAGACAAGCTGCGCCAACAGCAAGCTCTCCACTGGCCTCGCGGCAAGATCGTCTAGACTGACCGTGCGAACTTTTGGCTTCATCATTATAGCAAGAATGCATTGCCTCCTACACCAGCGGCGACAGAATCGCGGGCTGCACGTCGTTGGACGTGAGATGCATTTGCAGCAATGACAATTTCCTGTCGGGCATCGCCTGCTGCCTCAAGGACGCCTGCGACCAGGCCGGACAGGAACAGGCCGTGTCATATGCGAGAGGGATATGCTCTGGATCGGGCGTCGAAGTCCCCAGCGAGGTGGTCTGTCGAAACGCTGCCTCCTCGAGCGCGACGTCGGCCACTGCGGCCACGACCGGCACGGCCACCTCCGAGCCGGAAACCAGTACCTCCGGTGGCACCCCTACAGAGACCGCCGCGAACGAGACCGAGTCGCCCGGTGCGGCATCGGGGCTCCGAGTGGGCGGAGGCATGTTTGGTGCAGCCGTGGCCATGTTGATGGCTCTGTAAGCTTTGTGATTCAAGGCGATGATGGGTTGAGAAGACGCGAACCTCGGCCGTCAAAGTAAAGATGCTTGTGACAAATGCCGGCTTGAGTGGATAGGCATGTAAATAATAATCGCATAATGGAAATCAGCCTCGCGCAAGCAATAGCACCGTCTACCAAACTCTACTGAGCCGTTCTCACCTGCGGTTACACGAGACCATCGGGGCCCGCGCCCAGGCCCATGCGAGCTCGATTGCCCCCAATGCAATCAGATCTGGCGAAAGTCTGGGGCACTTACCCACCCGGTACCCAGTCTTAGACCCTTAGGAGCGTTTGCTGGAGACGAAATAGCTTCAAAGGCACAGCTGCGGCGGCTTCGCTATCTTGCATCGATACGTGGCTGTGCACGGTGCGAGATTCCTTGCGGACACAGGTTCAAGGTACCCAGCTGCTTGGCAACCTGAAGCTTGAAGGTATTGCAGCCGTTTCAATTAATCTACTGTATCAGAAAATGCTTATGTACGTTTCTGTAACAAGACTGTGCGCAAACGCCATGTCCGACCGAACTTGCTCATCTGGCCAAGAGGCCTAATTTTTGTACAACCCGAAATCACTCGCGAACCGGTGCGCTAACCCCAAACACCTCTGAACCGCTTCGACGTATCCATCCTGAAGTGCGCCGTCAACGTGATGTTCCCCGCTTGCTCCAGCTTCAGCTTCGCCTGCTTCTCCTGCCGCCTCGAGTGGTCGATGGCCCTGGCGCTCGCGGCGAGCAGTGACCGAACCTCGTGGTCGGGCAGGTGCGCGAGGCTCTGCTGATCGCCTCGGGAGAGTCGTGACAGCTGCGAGGATGACGTCTCGGCGGTGTTGGCGTTTTGCGTGGGGGCGAGCTCCGACGATGTCGACGCCGAGGCTGCCGTTGGCAAGACTGTGGATCTCGAGCGCCGCTCCGCGAATTGACGAGCTGTCCTCAGGGCGGCCGGTCCGGTCCCTCGGGTGCGGTGGTTGAGAAGCTTGCCCGAGGGCAGCCGCAACGAGTCCTCGTCGGCATGGTACTCCGGCGCCGAGGCATCGTCGTAGAACTCGGCAATGTCCGCTGCGACGTTGAACCGGCAGTGCCCCTTGGCCGTCATGTGGTGCTGGATGCCTTCGACGGTACGGCGGCGTGCGGCGCACATGATGCACTCGCCGTATCCGTAGATAACCAGATGTAGGTACTCGACGAGCGTCGCAGGCTCGACTGTCAATTGGTCTTGATAGGGTATGGTGAAGCTGTGTGCTTTGGTCATGTGCGCGAGGTTATCGTCAAAGGTGCCGTTCTCCACGCCGCAGAAGAGGCACTGCTCCGAGTTGAACTCGAGCTCTTCGGGAAGCTCTTTGTCGCCGTCGGCGAATTCCTCGTCGTCGTCGTCGGATTCATCGTCTTCGGGTGTCTCGCTTTCCGCAGCCGCGGCTTTCTCTGTGGTAGATGGCGCTGATGGCGGTGGCACGACGGTTCCGGGTTCTGCTACTCGCACACGGAGATGATAGACGCTGCAAGGGAACGGTTAGCATTTCGTCGCAGTTTCGTCTTGTTCGGGTAGCGAAGCGTACTGCCAATCACTTTTTGCGTGCTGCCGCCATTCGTCTGGGCTGGCTAGTGCTACATCGCATAGCCTGCAGACGGTGGGTGCTTTGCCCGCCATTGTTACTTGGGTTTGGTCGCTGGTGGTCCCGGCGTCTAGAATGTTGGCGGTTTAGGGTTGTAAGTGGTGGACGGCGCCGAGGTCAACGGAGGCGAAGGAGAGCTGTTTGCTTGGTGTTGCAAGTGGTGGTTTACCTAACAAGCCCAGAGAGGACAATACGTTTATATATACTACAACGTTCATAACCACACCACGGTATCATCATGTGCTTTATCCTTGGCTTGAGGCCTACAGCAGACACAAGCACCTGGTAGATCTACGTACATGGTACGACTCTAGCAATTACCGTAGTCTACTGGGCGCTAGTCGGTAGGCTCGCGCGGGCCCGGATCGTGGTGGATCAAGCCTGAACCAACGGCGCCCGTGACTCATTGGACTGTTAACCTCATTCGGCACGTCTCCATCTCGGCTCATTGGGCCCAAGACTTTTCCTTACTGCCCCTGGTACAAAGGCGGTTAGAGTTTACCCATCACCTTGCTGTGAGCCACTATGAATCATTCTTCATGATTCACCCATCCCCATCCTGGCCGCATGCCCTACGTCCTGATGCTATTTATTTACTAGAGATGCGGGGGTTCAAGGATAAACGCCCCGATGGTGCCCGTCTCCACGCTCCTCTACAAGAGACGAGTGAATGCTCTGCCCCTTGGTGGTGGTTGTCGTCTCCATGGTCCATTCATATTTCGCCTCTCCCTCTCGTTTCATGTCAGGTTCGGCGAGGATGCCGCACCAGGTTCCAGAGCGACTTCCACGGACAGCAGATAACTTACCTCCCGGGGATTTTGGACGTATGTTTTGAGCCCATATCAGCAGTTGCTATGCTATCAATTGTGCGTCCATTGGCCCACTCTGGTCATGGACGAAGCATTTCGGGAGCCGTTATCTGGCGTGGAAGTGCAGCTGCTGGGAGTATCCAGTGGCCGTTGCTTCCTGCGGGTCTAATGTATACTCGCGTCGCAGTCGACAGAACGTAGTCGCACGGTACAAGCCACACAAGCCACACATGGTCCAGCAAAACGGAAAAGTCAGGTTGGTCTACCCTGTACTACACATTTAACCATGGTACGATT
The DNA here is from genome assembly GCA_020881915.1 of Paramyrothecium sp. XJ0827. Classification (NCBI taxonomy): domain Eukaryota; kingdom Fungi; phylum Ascomycota; class Sordariomycetes; order Hypocreales; family Stachybotryaceae; genus Paramyrothecium; species Paramyrothecium sp. XJ0827. Next base: position 3,940,819 of record JAJFPB010000001.1, on the reverse strand, counting down.
GCTTTGCAAGTCGTGTTCAAGTATTACCCGCATGATCTGCACCATTGTCAAACAATTTTGAGGAATTGTGGTATTAATATGACCTAAGTGTCCGGTCATGGCATTAAGTCGTCAAGCCTTGGAGTGTTGCAATTCTGGGGACCCCAAGTGGAGGAGCTGATACCCCGAACGCCCCGAAACATACTTGCCTTCGTCCGCTCAACCACTCTGGAGCTCTAGCTTGACAGGCGGTGGTGGAACCCCGCTGACATCAAGCTCAACCCCACCATTGCCAGAACATTCAGTCATCCCATCAGCAGTTTGATCTACCTCACGTATGATCTCATTGCTGCCGTCGCTGCAATAGCTCATAACCAGACTATCTTCCCCCCCTCTCCGACCGCCCTTTGGACAGACGAAACCGAACGAATTGGGAAATCATGGCTCCCAATGCGATTATAGCTCCATCCATCCTGTCGGCCGACTTCGCGCAGTTCGGCCATGACTGCGCGCGCACCATGGAGCAAGGTGCCGATTGGCTCCATGTGGACATCATGTGCGTGCTGCATGTCTGACCGGACTCTACTACTACCTGCTGACTGGATGCTCTATCTAGGGATGGTCATTTTGTGCCAAACATCACCTTCGGTGCCCCCGTCGTGGCCAAGATTCGAAAGCATGTCGACAAGCCCACCAAGAGCTACGGAAGAGGCACATTCGATTGCCACATGATGATTGCAGAGGTGAGGACTCACGTCGTCTCTTGACGGTTCTCGATGCGACGGGAGACTGACGGTCTGCAGCCCAAGAAATGGGTCAAGGAATTCCAGAAAGCCGGCTGCGACCTGTATTGCTTCCACTACGAGGCCGCATTTTCCAGCGATGCTGAGAGCCCCGAGGAGACATCCGACAAGAAGACCAACCCCAAGGCGCTGATCCGGTACATTCATGACTGTGGCCTACTTGCCGGCATTGCCATCAAGCCAGACACTTCCGTCGACGTTTTGTGGGACATCCTCGAGAACACGGAGGAGAAGGAGAGGCCCGACGTGAGTAACACACCCATCTACTCTGCATGGAAGACACCATCTAAAGCTTTCCAATACAGATGGTCCTTGTCATGACCGTTTACCCCGGATTTGGCGGTCAGAAGTTCATGGCCTCTGAGCTGCCCAAGGTACAGGAGCTGCGAAAGCGATATCCTGACTTGAACATTGAGGTCGACGGTGGCATTGGTCCGGCGACAATCGATCAAGCTGCCGATGCTGGCGCCAACGTCATTGTTGCAGGCAGTGCCGTCTTTGGTGCTCAAGATCCGGCAGAGGTGATATCGTTGTTGCGAAAATCCGTTGCTTCCAGGGTGAGCAAGGTATAGCCCACAATAGCTACCTTACGTAATTTGGAAGCATCTTTCTTATGATTCGATGAAGCGATTACGAATAGTTTTGTAGAAAGGTGAATATAGAAGTGTTACCAATGCGGCTTCAGACAATGCCCACATGCTAATGATTGCGGAAGGCTGTATGAACGTCACAGTACAGATGATACTTTCTATTTCCGGGGAAGTTGGCTTGTCCATGCGTCACCCCTTCTGACGTGCAGGTTGCCCCAGTGTGGTGCTCAGCGTCTACTTGCATGTTTCGCAATGCGGCCCCCTCGCCCTATCCGTCCAGTGTTAGAGCGCCCAGCAGCTGGCTACGATGATTGTTCAATGCAGAGTGAGCGCTTGAGGATGGCGCATCGTCCTTGCCAGACCAATGCTAGGCCGCCGTCAGCGTGCCTGGAGCGGCTGAATCGCGCACATTGGAACTTTGTGCCCTATTCGTCGTAGAAATAGAACAGGACCATCCCAGACACTGCCCAGAGACAATATCCGTCCACCTTGACTTGGCGGATCGGAGAGGTTCCAGTAAGGTAGCTCTACTTCAGAAATTGGGAAATCAAGCAGACACTAGTGGACTTGAACGGGGTTGTGCAGGTACAGGAACTTGAACGATAAGCGCCATCTGATAAGGGAGGAACGGCTTTCCGTCGTCCCCCAAAAATTAAAAAAGATGATGCCGCGATCAGCCCACTTCAAACCCGCTCTAGCTTGACCTCCGAGTCCTTCCGCCATTCATCCAAGAGTCTTCCTCGATAGCCAGTTCCCCAAGAAGTCCAAGTACGGGGCAGCCATGAAAAGAAAGGCAGAGGCGCAGGCCAATGGCAAGAAAGCCAGCAGCAAGAGATCCAAGACCTGTAAGTCAACTTGCTTTCGAGCCGCATTGGAAGCAATTGCTGAACTGAATCCCGCACCCAGCTTTGAGCGCCGAAGAAGCAAAGAAGCGTTTCCGCGATGGGCTTTTCAACCGAAAAGTCTGGGACTCATACACGAAGCAGTACGCAGAGTCCGAACCCTACAAGCATGCAGTAATCGAGGGCTTGGTCAACGACAAGCTTCTCCGAGCAGTCCGAGACGAAATCCGAAGCAATGTCGAGTTTACACCCAAGGAGACCGATATTTACAAGATCCACCAGTCTGGAGATCTTGCCAATCTCGACGGCCTCGACGATGCATCTCTGGCCAAGCTTCCTTCACTGCTAGCCCTGCGCGATGCGATCTACTCGGAGACATTTCGCGATTATGTCTCTCGCATCACTGGCTGTGGCCCTCTGAGTGGGCGGAAGACAGACATGGCAATCAACGTTTATACCCCGGGATGCTATCTCCTTTGCCATGACGACGTTATCGGCAGCCGCAGAGTCAGCTATATCCTCTACCTCACGGACCCAGACACTCCTTGGAAGCCTGAATGGGGCGGCGCATTGCGCCTCTTCCCCGTCCAGGAAATCACCAACAAGGACGGTGAAGTTGCAAAAACGCCCCTTCCGGACGTTGTCAAGGTCATCCCACCCGCCTGGAACCAGCTGAGCTTCTTTGCTGTGCAGCCTGGCGAGAGCTTTCACGATGTCGAAGAAGTGTATCATGCCAAGAATAAGAAGCAGCTAGAGAAGGACGGTGGCCGCATTCGCATGGCTATTAGTGGTTGGTTCCATATCCCACAGATTGGCGAGGATGGCTACATCAAGGGCGAAGAAGAGAGAAACGCGAAGAACAGCAGTCTCATGCAACTGCAGGGAAACCCTGCTCAATACGACATGCCACAATCTCAGACAGTCAAGCTTGACACGCCAAAATCCAGCCAGGACGAATTTGAGGAGGCTGATCTTGAGTTTCTGCTCAAGTATCTCGCACCCACCTACCTCACACCAGACACTCTTGAGCAGGTCTCTGAGCACTTTGAGGAGAACTCTAGCATCACTCTTGGTAGCATTCTATCCAAAAAATTTGCTAAAAAGCTCAAGGACTATGTAACTGCTGAGGAGAAGGAAGGTTTACCTGAAGAAGGCCCTGCTATTGAAAAGTCATCGTCCTGGAGAGTGGCCAAACCGCCTCACAAGCACCGATACCTTTACCAACAACCGACCGGGCCGGATCAGCTTCGTACCTCGCAAGAAGAGTCTCCCATCACTGAGCTGCTGGATGTTTTCCTTCCAAGTCGTCAGTTCCGCCATTGGCTTCAATTGGCCACTGGCTGCACAATTGAAAGCTTTGACCTAATGGCTCGTCGCTTCCGCCGCGGAAAAGATTATACACTCGCAACTGGCCACGATGGAAAGGCGCGCTTGGAGCTCAATCTAGGCTTTACGCCAACGACCGGCTGGGGAGACGATGACGAGAGCGAAGACGCGGCGGAGGCCGAGGAGAAACCCGCAGACAAAAAGGGTAAGAGCAAGGGCAAAGGCAAAGGCAAAGCCCCTGAGATAGAAAGTGAAACGGAATCTGGAGAGGTAGGCGGCCACGAGGTCTATATGGCCGGCGACGACGACGGGGACGAAGATGCCGCGGTCTACAAATCCAGCGCAGACGACGACAATATCCTTTTCTTCCAAGCTGCTGCCTGGAACAAGATGACACTGGTTCTTCGGGACAGTGGCACGCTCAAATTCATTAAATACGTAAGCGAACGAGCGCCGGGGGATCGATGGGATATCTCTGGTAACTACGGGGTCGAGGACGAGGACGATGAGGAGGATGGGGAGGGCGCGGGTGCCGGCGCTGGCCCTGCTGATGATGAGTCGGAGGAAGAGTTCCAAGGCTTCTCGGACCGGGACGAGAGCGATTCTGATTAGTTGATAACACTTCGATAGAGAGCTACGAGCAAAAAGGACAGATCGATTTCATATCGTGGTATCATTATGTCAGCTTGTTCTGGTGACACTCTGTGGTGCTATCTGTGTACATGAGGGAATGTCCTGTCCCTTGCGATAATGAAACGCTCGTTGTGAGCGACTGGCATGGAGCGTGCTACGGGGCCGTTTCCCTGCCCTCTTCCTCCCAGGCCACTCACTGCATTGCTCCGGACATTATGCGGGGGTATGCTCTAACAATAGCCTGCCATACGTGATAACAGGGCCGGAAGAACATCGTCAGGACGTCTCGTGGCATCCTTGGTTCTGCCTTTGACATTCCTAGATGCAGAGTCCATGTGAGGAAGTTTTACGCCCTTGAATGGCAGATTTGGCTGCAGTGCACCCAGAGAAGCTTGTCTGGTCAGGGTTTGCAGACGGCTCCTGTCTGTTTGATAGAAGCATTCGGAAGGCTTAATTTACTAAACCTCGAGCATTCAACGGCAAAGTTTATTGATTCGTGACATGCATTTAGGCATGCTTTCCTGAATCAGATCTCAAACTTTGAGAAGATGGGGTAGCGTGGAGGGGTTGAAGACGCTCGACAGACGGGCTTCAAGAAGCTCCTGGATGTTCTCGGCATCTTGAGCCTTGCCTGCCTGCCTCAGGTGTTCGATGGTGTCTTGACCCAGCAGGGCCAGCCAAGCCAAGACGTTCAAGGGCGTCTTGGACCTTTCTTTGACAGGGCCGAGCTTGTAAAACTTGCCGAGAAGCTTATCTATGGTCGAATCATCATTGAAGAGACTGAGGGCAGCGCTGTGATCAGGGTTGGTTGGGTGATATAGGTGAAGATGTGCTGTTTCCACCGGGACTCGCAACGAGAGACGTTCTGCTGTGGCCATGTGGGCTTCATAGAGATCCTGAGATGGGGTTGTCCTGCTGAAGGCCTCGACGGTTGTCATCCAGGAGACCGACCTCCAGGACAGTGCCAGTAATTTGGGTAGCGACGGGTGTTGTTTGAACTCTTGCTCCGCTCGAAGGATGGTGGTGATGGCAGTATTTAGAGATCCACTGTGTGGTTGACATTGGGCTCGCACGAGCCGAGAGAGTAAGAAAGAAGCGCGCGTTGCCCGTTCTTCATCGCTCAGCGCAAGGGAATCCTCAGTCATTGTGCGGGTAAGCCATTCCCATATCACGGCATCCTGCCCCTCAGCAACGAGGAACGGCGTCAGAGTTTGCACAAACAAGGAGTGTTTGTGATCGAGGAACTCGAGTTGGTCTTCCTGGCCTGATGTACGTAGCCATTGCAGAATCCGCATGGCCGTCCCTGAGGAAGCCATGGCGGCGTGCGGCTGCTTGGAAAGCTGCTGCGCCTTTGCAACCAAGCAGCCCGCAGCAGCCCTGACGGTCATCATTCCCTTGGCAACGGCATGATCGAAGACGTCGATGGGATCGCGCTCCGGTATTGTCTTCAGCTTCCGAACCGTTGGTGTCGCGGTGTTGGTGTAACTGAAGAGAGGATTTGCCAAGATGGACTTTAGATGCTGAGTTGCGGCGGGATTGCGCTCATGGCTGCGCGCATCGCTTGGTTTGGGTTGGGAAGAGGCCTCTTCGGAGCTTGGACCATACTCGCGATTGAGCTGCTCTCGGAATGACGACTTGATGCCGTTCAGAAGCTTTTCGGACTGATGTTTCGATAGCGGAAGCGGTTGGTGGTAGCCCTTGAAAAGGTTCTGTAGAGCCTGGACAGACTTGGTCGAGTACATTGCGAGCGGCAAGAACCAGTGCCGGAAGGCAGCTGGCTAGGACTTTGGGCTCGCGGTGGTGGCTTGAATCAATTCGTTGATTCTACAGCCGTGGATGCCGGCGTTGAACGAGCATCACGGCGAGTGACGCCGGGTCATGTGATCTTGATCGACTTGGTGCTAAAAAAGCCAGGCAGAGAGAGTCCCCTTGGTCTTGGTAAGGTAATAAGGTACCTTACCTCAGTACATCGCGTCGCAGTGCGTCCCACCAAGCGAGGAGCTTGAGTGGAGCCGGACAGGCCCAGAAGCATGGCGCAGCGTCCCGGCGAGTAATGCAAAATGAGGTACCTCTTGGACCGTAACTGCTGCTCTGAGGAAGAGGTAGCGTGACACAGTTGGGGTAGTCACGCCATTCGTCCCGGAACGAAGCGAACGCACGATTAGACGAGCAGCACTGGCCATTTTGATCTGGCCACTGGAGCTGATAAGTCCTGCACGTAATGGCCCGCTGTCGCAGGGGATTTGGTCGTTGCTTCGCTGCTCGATCGGCTCGTGGACGAGGCAAAAGGTACCTTAGGTAAGGTACCTTTATTTTGTGGCATCCATGCTGGGCTGAGACGAGATGTGACGCTGTTGCCCTGATGATGTACCTTAGCTGAGGCGGGTTCTAGTGATTGGGCCTCTTTTGTCGACCTTGCTACAATGACACGGCCAAGAGCTGCAGCTTGAGGAAAGTCAATTGAGGGGATACAGCTATGTTCCTGACTGTGTCTATCCTTCAGAAATGCCCATTATTTGCTACTCGTCATTTCCCTGATGAGCTTGAAGGTAGAGACACAAGTCCCGAGGTCCGGGTCCAGGTAAATGGTGACGACGGGCCCCATCTTTGCTTGCTTCTGATGCTTGCTTCAGGTCAGCCACTGTAACCACCTAGCTGTACCCTACCTTCAGTCTCGACCTCAGGCGGGAACAGAATACCACCGCGCAGGGGAGGTACTATACCTGAGTGAAGCGAATCGGCTCTAGCAGCACATTGTGCACATTCTGCTGTGGCTAGCTATCAGAGTACCCACAGGGTCCCGCATTTGGGCAGTCATGTACGCCGAAGCCCGCCACAACAAGGCGAGAGCGAAAGTAACGGTGGCAGCCGGTCGTGGTCACCTGCTGACAACGGCTCCCAGCCGATACCCCACAACAGGCAGCTTTCGTGCACGGCAGGGAAGCTGAGCCAAGTACCTGACAGCCTGGACCTGCCCTACAGTTACTTTGCGTCGCCTTGCTTGTACCTTCACCTTCTGGGGCCCAGACGCAGTCAAGGGGGCGTCACCAGCCGCTAAGGCAAAACCTTCGTAACTTGGACCTTTGTTCTGTCTCTGGGGAAAACCTCGTGCCCTCCCCTTGCCCTCCACCTTCAACCTCCCAAAGCCCTGCACACCCTCTTCTCATTACGTCGTCGCACACTCATCGACGCCTATCAGGCAACTTGAGATTGTCGTCCTTTTTCCTTCCATTCCCTCACTTGCGTGTTGCTTCGCAGAGGCCACCTGAACGGGCCACTGCAACAGCTTTTCCCTCCACCATCGCAGCACCATAGCCGAACCCTCCCACTACCATTTCCATGTCCGAGGTCGTCTCAAGGCCCTCCGCCTCGCGCGGTAGAGGCTCAGGTCGCGGTGGCAGAGGAGGCTTCGCCGGTCGAGGCGGCCGCCGAACCAATGGCGCTGACAGCAAGACTGTGGATGACTCGCCCAGTGCTTTTGACGACGAAGGTGATTTTGCCGAGCTCCGAAAGCAGTTTGGCAACAAGACTTCTGTGATTCGGGAGATGTTCCCCGATTGGTCTGAGGCCGACGTCCTCTATGCTCTCCAAGAAACGAATGGCGACGAGAATGAAGCTGTCGCACGCATTGCTGAGGGTATGTTGACCTATGCCGTGATGTTTTCCACTCCTGCCCGTGTTCGAAACGTTGTCGAAGCATATGGCTACTTCGACAATTGGCTCCATCGAGAAACTACTCGTATATTGTCTACCACATCTCAAGGTAATTGCTAACCTTCTCTTTAGGCACCATTTCTCAGTGGGGCGAGGTCTCGAAGACCAAGAAAGTCTCTCGGCCGAAGACCAAGGAGCCCAGCGCCGCTCCCGCAACCCACGAATCATCTACAGCTGGAGCCCGAGCGACCCGCGGTGGTCGTGCTGTGTCAGAAGGCGCTCGTGGTCGAGGCAGAGCTTCTGATCGTGGTGGCCGTGGTGGACGTGGCCGTGCATCGAACCCGCCTACCAATGGCGCCCGAAACAAGGATACCCAACAGCTGTCTGTACCTACGGAAGAATCTCCTGCCTACAGCGAGATCAAGGACAAGGTTGATGAGGAAGAGCAGAAGGCTGCCTCTACCGAGAAGCCCGCCGCTGCTCCTGAAGCCCCCAAACCCGCCGCGCCACAAACCAAGACTTGGGCCAGCATGGTGCGTCAGTCGACGACTCCCAAGGTTGCTCCAAAGCCAAAGGAAGCACCTGCACCTGCACCTGCAACCGTACCCGCACCTGCCGTATCCGAACCCGCCCAGCCCGCACCTGTTGATGAGCCTGTTACCGAGGAGCCTGTGCCCGAACCTGCGCAGGCTGAAGAGGAATCTACACCTGTCGCTCCCCAAGTCGAAGCAACTGAACCCGCGCCCGCCATTGTCGAACCCGAAATTGCCCTCCCTCCCTCCAAAGACGAACTTACCGAGACAAATCTCGAACAGGTTGTTGACGACTCCCAACCACCCGCGACTGGTACCGCCGCAAGCACTGCTGCTGACTCTTGGGACCCGCGACAGAATCCTGCTAGCGCTGCTGTTACTCCACTCTCAGCTGCTCATCAGCAGCACCAGACACAGCGACCGACCGCCATCCCGAGCGGATTTGCGACATCTGCGATCAAGGCCACGACTGAGAGATCTACCCGCGTCCCTAGCTACCAGCGACGAGTTCTCGACCAGGAAGAGGCTGTTCGCATGCCCGGCAACCGCGAGGTGGACAGGGCTGCTGTTCAGTTTGGCGCTTTCAACTTGAATGAGGGCGATGAAGATATCGACGGCGACCGCGAAGAACCCGAGACTCGTGCCCAACCCCCCGCCGATTCCCCCGTCGCCCACCCACGTGCTTCGCTTCCTCCCGTTGCTCAACCTGCATCGATCCCCGAATCCTTCTCGCAGAAGCCCGCGGCGGCTGTTTCTGCCGCACCCCCAGCTGGTAGGAGTGGTATCAATCAATCACCTCAACTCGTTTTCGCTAACCAAGTCACCTCAGCTGCGGCGGCACCCCAGGCTCCTGGCGCCAGCCAAGGTATGTGACAACCCCCTCCCATCAAGGTGAACCGCGTACTAACTCCGATGTCTGCACAGTTCCCCAAGCTCCTGCTGCCAGCGCTCACCAGCTCGGTCGTTACGGCCAGGCTGGACCCCAAGATGTCGCACAGAAGCCGATCGACCCCTTCGTGCAGCAGAGCACACCATCGACCCAACCTCCTTTCGATCCATTCCCCGCGCAGACGTCCCAGGCCCAATCCCAGCAGCCGACCGGAGTATTCACGTCTGCTCCTAACGAGTACTCCTCTTATTACACTGCAAACCAGCAGGATCGCAACGCCTACAACTTCTACGGCCAGCAATACGGCCAACAGCATGGTGCGCACGGTCAGCAGGAGGGTGTGCCTTCTCAGAGGGGTTTCAGTGGCTACAACGCGTCTCAGAACGACAACTTGAGCCAGTACCCCCAGAGCGGCACGCACCAGCCTCGCTTCGGCGGTAGTGCCGGTGATGCCCAAAACAGCGGCCACAGCACTCCCAACCCGACGACTCAGGCGCAGCAGCAGGCGGCCCCTCAAAGCCAGGCGCAGCAGCAATCCCAGGGCCCTCAGCAACAGCAGCAGCCCCACCAGCCTCAACAGCCAAATGCCCCTGGATCGCAGCCTCAGTCACACGGCCAGTACCCCGGCTACAACCACCCCTATTACAGCAACCCTTACTACCACCAATACTACTCTGGTTACGGCCAAGGCAACTTCGGCCCATATGGTAAGGGCGCCATGTACGGCCAGCCCTATGGCGTCTCTCCCAACGCTCCTTATGACCACGCCTCATCGCCCGCCTCTTTCGGACAACACTCGAGCCTGCAGCGGGACAGTGGCTTGAGCTCCGGACTTGGCGAGTACGGCCGAGCGGGCGCCGGCCAAGGTGCCAGCCAACCTGGCCTGGGTGGCAGCAGCTTCGGCAGTGTTCACGACAGCTTTAGCCGCGGCTCATCTACGTTCCAGTCGCAGGGCCAGTCGTTCAATAGCCAGGCTCAGCCGTCTTCCGGATCCTCGGGCGATGACTTGAAGCCCTTCAGCGACACGAAGACCGGCTCGGGTCCGTCTCCTTCGCTCGGTGGGGCTCGTCCCGGATCCGCCACCAACAACAACCCCGCCGGACAGAGTGGACTCCCCCCTCCTCAGAACTCGCAGATGGGCGGAGCCTACGGCGGCTACCCTAGCCACCTGCAGGGCCACGGCCTCCACGGCAGCAGCGCCTACGGAATGGGCGCCGGTGCCAACGTCGGAGGCAATCAGCACGGCAACAGCCCCTATGGCTCGTACAGCCAGGGCTTCGGCAGCGGAGGCTACTACGGCGGCAACCAGCAGCAGCGCGGCGGCTGGGGTGGAAACTACCACTAATTTGCACTAGCCGAGGCGACGATGGCGAAAGGCGGAAGCGCAGGGCCTTTCCCGCGTTTCCGGTGGATGGCTTGGCGGGGAGGAGGAGGATGATGATGAAGAGACGAGAAAGGATAGCATAACGTCGCGAGGAAGTCCAAGTCCAGACTTGCATCATTTTTAAGCCCCCTCGAGAGGCTCGCGTTACCATATCGAGGCACGGGGGAGGGAACATAATCCAAACAGCACGGGTGGGAAAAGCTTGGCCTTCCCCCCTCAACCCTTTGTGTTTTTTTCCTTCTCCGTTATTTCTGGAGAAGGGGGGAAGGGGGTTGGAGATTGGTTGAACACCACGTCTATATGTACGATTGTCTCTTTTTAACTTCTCTTTTGTGTTTCAACAAAAAACCCACCAGAAAAGCTTGGGGGTGGACGGGCATTGGCAAATGCAAAGGATTGAAAGGTTGCAGAGTCTCTCTTTTATCTCGACCTCTACGGACCCTAAGAATTGTATGTGTTGTTTGGCTCTTCGGCGTGCGGTTGGTAAGGGAGGGAGACTTTTCACGGAAAGGTTTATAGGAAGAAGATAGGCAAATTCCAATGGAAGCAAACTGCGAAAAATAGGCAGTCGAGCACAAAGCCAAGCGCTACAGCGTCGGGTGGATAAAGATTCTGCCTAAGTGTGTGCATGTGTTTATGTGTCGTGTGAGGGTTTGCCAGCGCAAAATGTGCCGAAGTAATCTTGCCGTTGGGGTGAGAGTTACTACCTTATATTCTAAGTTAAAGTAGGCAGTTGCCTCGGGGTTTAGCTCGGGTTTGCGAAGGTTTCTGGGCGACCCGGTGCCCTGGTCTTTGCCGGTAACCGTTGCCGAAGATGGATTAGATAGATAGTCTTTCCTGCTAATTCGGGTCGCATCACATCATGGTTCTCGCCATCGCCAGGGCCCGTCTCGTCTCCACCAACCAGCATTGCGCAACCCCAGAGCCCATGCCCCATCCCATTTTGCAGACTGCGCCGTTCATCGGGGCTCATAATGGAAAACCGAAAGCTTCGTTGTGTCGAGTGTGGCATCTTTGCGCATGTTATAGACCGCAAAACTCGCACAACTCGCCGAGCCTAGTTCCTTGCCATATATCTCTTTTCACCTCGCCTCTCCATGCTTCTGGGCGACGAGTGACGCTGCCATTTTCTTCGACTTGACTTGCTTGACTGACTGGCGCGTGTTTGTTTCCTGCTGTGTCACCCGTTGTGAGATGGTGTGAGCCCAAGACGATTGGAAACGAGAACCGAGTGCTGCCACGTTATCATGGCCGTCCAGCCCGCGGAAGCCCCAGAACACCAGCACGGGTCTTCTGATCAAGTAACAGCAGCAGCAGCAGCTATTGCTCAACCTCAGCCAACAAATTCGCCTGTAGAGGCCTTGTCCGTCACAAAGGATGGCCGTCATGTTCAAGACACTGCAACGGTTCGCGACGACGACGACGTAGACTCGGGCCTGCACAGCAAGCCACTTCCTTTCTCAAAGGCCCGATGCATCGCCTTGGTCATGACCGTAACGGGAGCTGCCTTCCTCAATGTGAGCATCCTCTTCTCTTCTCGCCACTTCACGTACTGCCGGAAACATGGCCATCTCGTCCTCCTCACGCAATGGCATAATGGCTGACCATGACAACCTTTACCGGCCAAACTCAGACGCTCTCAGCCCAAAGCGTCGTCATCATCATGCCCACCATCGGCCGTGAGCTTGACATACCGGAGAGCAGGCTGCAGTGGATCGTGTCGTCCTACTCCCTGGCCTTTGGCTGCTTCCTCCTGCTGTGGGGCCGCATCGCCGACATCTACGGCAAGCGCCTCATCTTCATCCTCGGGTCCATCTGGGTCACTGTCATGACCGCGGTGAACCCCTTCGTGCCCAACGAGATTGCTTTCAATCTGTTCAGAGGTCTGCACGGGCTGGTAAGGGCGTGTCCCGACAGGAGAAGCTTGAGGAATATGCTAATAGTCCGTGTCTGCCTCTCCACAGGGTGCAGCAGCCAATGTACCCACGGCGATTGGAATCCTTGGCGTGACGTTTCCTCCTGGCAAAGCGAAGAACTATGCCTTTAGTACCTACGGTAAGTCGCAATCGTCGTGCGCAGCTACAATTGTGCCCCTGACTCACCTCTCCTCTTAGCGGCGGGAGCCCCTCTTGGAAGCGTTTTTGGCAACCTCCTCTCCGGCCTCGTCGCCGAATACGCGAGCTGGAAATGGGTCTTTGGAGTGTCGGCCATTATGGCCGCCGGTATCTCCATTGCCGGCATCTTCCTGATCCCCCCTCCGCCGCCTTCAGCAGGCCTCGACAAGAATGCCTCTGTTGACTGGATCGGGGCCGCCTCCATCACCATTGGCCTGATGGCCTTGATGTTCGCCCTCACCGAGGGTAATGTTGTCGGATGGAGCACCCCCTGGGTCCCTGTGTTGCTTGTTGTGTCGATCCTCATAATTGTTGCCTTTGCCTTCTGGCAGCGTCACCTGGAGAAGAAGGCGACCAAGCCGCCGCTGATCCGCGTGTCCATGTTCCGCAACCTTCGCTTCAGCGCCGTCATGCTGACCATGGCCCTCTTCTTTGCCTCCTTCAACAACTTCCTAGTCTTCGCCACCTACTACTACCAAGGCTTCCAGGGTTTATCACCCCTTCAGACCATGTTGCGGTTCATCCCTACTGGCGTTGCAGGCTGTATCATTGCCGCCATTGTCGCCCAGCTCCTGTCGCGAATTCCAACCTTTTACATCATAGTGTGCGGCACGCTCGCAGCTTCCGTCTCCTCGCTGTTGTTCGCCGTTCCCATCCCGCCGTCCACGTCGTACTTCGCCTGGGGCTTGCCGGCCATGGTGCTCTCCGTGGTGGGTGCAGACACCATCTGGCCATGCTTGACGCTTTTCACATCCCAGGCGCTGCGGCCGGAAGACCAAGCCGTCGGCGGAGCGCTCATCAACGCCATGGGCCAGTTCGGCCGCGCCATTGGCCTTGCCGTGAGCACAGCCGTGCAGACGGCGGTCATGGCGGATCAGCGGAACGTCGCCATCGAGGACGTCGGCGCCATCGTTGTCGGAGAGGACGCCACGTTACAAGGCATCCGAGCCGGAAACTGGGTGAACTTTGGTACCGGCATAGGAGCACTGCTCGTTGTATTGCTGGCCTTGAGAAGTAACGAAATCATTGGCAAGGCCAAGGTAGCTACGTCGAGTCGCTCGGCTCGAGAGGAGCTTGTTCAGGCGGAAGAAGCCATACAACAACCAGCTAAAGCATGAGCTTGGAATCGAGTGAATCCAATCGAGTCGTGAATGCTATTGATTTTAGACTAGCCTTTCTGCGATGCATGCTGATTACGGTTGCGTGACCCAAGAATCACAGGACCACGCATTCATTCAACAGCCACAACCCCAGATGCATATAGATCCCGCCATAGATTCAGATGCACTAGTATATTCTCATTGCTTTGAAATACATGCACGGACTTTCTCAATTTGAAGGTAGAGGCCATCGACATTTCTGCTTGTAGTTCCTCATGCCGTCGAGTCAGCGATACGAAAACAAGACAGCGACATGCGTATCTTATCCGACGCATGAGCGACAGATAGATTTCCCGCCAAACCACGTCTGTTGTTTCTTGGCCACTTACCTGGATATCCTGTTTCGCAGCCATCGCATAGATCTAGCTCCGTCCCCCTGCAGCCACGCACCGAGCTTGTCTCCAAACACCGACGAAATGATTAGACCCCTTTTGTTCGACGAGAGTCAATTGCGACCACTTGAAGACCTCCTTTCATGACCAAGAAACAAGCTGTAGGGAACTTCAAGCACAAATGCCGCAAGAGTAAAAGCCGCTTCCCACATGCATAAACAGAAGCCTGGGGAAGGAAGACAATCCCACGGCCAGGCGCAGGACGGCCCGAGCCGTGGCATCTAGGCTCGGGAACCTGTCAAACGCGATATGCGCACTCGAAACCAGGCAATGAAGCAATGCCGATACGAGGTTGCACGAAAGGCTCGTGCCCTTTTGTTGAACCGGATGCAGGCAATTATGTAATTACTTTGGTAGATATATATACGATACTCTCATATGCAAGATCATAAGTCAGGAGATCCAGCTACGAGTTTCCAGCCCGCTCCATCGTCCGTGTTTCTCCTGGGTATCATCGTGACCAAAGACTCCTCAAACGCCGACTAAATGCAGATTGCAAGTCCACCTTGCCGCCTCTGACAATGCTGCTCGAACCCTTGACGGTTTCGTCCAGCTCTACCTCATACTCAACATCCGGCTCGTCCTCCTCATCGCGGGACATCTTCTTCAGCTTCTCCCAAATAACAGGGTCCTGCTCGAGTTCCTGCCAGAGCTCGAGGCCCCAATCCTCTGCGTTGTGGTTCTCGGCGCTCTCCTTGCGCCACCACGTCGGCCACTTCCACAGGCCTGTGACTACAAGCTTGCGCTTTACCGCCTTGCCTACGATCTCCAAGAGGCCGATAATGCCGAGGACGATGAACAGTGTGGCCCACCAGAGGGCGTCACCTCCCCACAGTTCAGTAAACGAGTTCCGGATATTGTACGTGCCTGATGGCTTGGCACTATACACGCCATCCAAGAAAGAAATCCAGGCAAACCAGCCAATAGTCGTTAGGAAGAATGACCCCATGACGATCGTCGACTTGTAGTGGGTTTCGAAAATGCTTTTGACAGTTAGTAAGGGTCTCCTCTGACACACCAACTCCGACATCACTTACAATAATTTCCAATTAATCCACAGGACCCCGGTCGTGAAAGCGAGCGTGCCAAGCGAATAAATACCAGGATCGCGAGCGCCTGGTACAGTCCAGCCATAGCCACCCCAGACGCCATACCATGCAATGAGACCTTCGGCCGCTCCGAGGAACATCCACCGTAGGAACTTCCAGAAGTTGAGGCCTTCGTTGCGTTGCCCGTACACATACAGCTCAGGCACGGCCAGTAGTGTTTCTGGCCGCAGATCTTGCTCCCAGATACCCATGCAGATGCAGCAAAGACTAGTAAAAAGAGTGTTGAATACGGTCAAGCTGGTAGCTTCGTAGAGGGAGGTACCAGTGTATCCGTTGTATCTTTGGAATGCGGCCGTCGGCAGGTAAAAGAACATTTCCTTCCAAAAAGTGCAGAGGATGAATTTGGCCGTGCGCACGTAGTTCCATCGTCCGTGAACAAGCAGAAGCCGCTGCAGGAAGCGAAATTGTGCAATCGAATAGTCGGCCACTCGGGCAGCCTGGAGACCCTCCTTGCCTGATAATCCAATACCAACATGACTCGCCTGGATCATGGCAAGGTCGTTGGCGCCATCACCGATTGCCAAGGTGATTCCCCGCTTCCGTGCTTCCCGTGACGACCTCAATTGAGACCGCACAGTTGTTACTAGTAGAGCCTTTTGTGCGGGCGATGCTCTGCAGCAGATTACCGAGTCCACTTGAATCATGACGGCGTAGAACTGCTTCGAAAGTACCGGAGATTTCTCGACAACGCCCAGGGTTTGTCCATCAATGACCACCACGCTATGCGCGGATCCTGCCTGTAGTTCCTCGGCTACGGCTGTGAGCTGGACGTCCAAAGATCCTTTCTCGACGTCGAGGATAAAGAGATCCGAACCGGGTCGACATAGAGTTGCGGAGTGCGCAATGTTGATGGCCGTTTCTCTTTTGTCGCCAGTGAGCATCCAAATCTTAATGTTGGCCCTTCTCAGTCGCTCAATTGTCTCGGGAACGCCCTTTTGGAGTTTGTCTTCGATTGCGCTGGCGCCAATCAACTCGAAAGATTGCTCAATCATTTCCCCAGCTGCCTCGATCAGCTCTTGACGGTTCACAATGCTGGTTGTGGCCTCGTTGTACAACTTCTTCCACGCAGTGTACTCCTGGTGAGGAATGAATCTTTGGGCATACATTAGTGTTCGTAAACCTTCCTTGGCAAAATCATCCAAGTGCTTGAAGCATTTAGAGAATACTTCTGATTCATTCATCAGAGAGGGGTCGTCCAGGAAACTGAGATGAGAGGGCAGCGGTTCGGCATAGAGTGTTGGCCCTCCAAGGAATTGACTGCGTGAGACATCAAAGGAGAGGCCGCGGCTGTTCATGCCGCCACGAGGCCTCTCCGTGGAGCGCCGTGCGAGCTGGCTAACCTCGAATGAGTGGCTTCGTGTTGCTGACGGACGAAGGCCAGGACTTCGGCTCCGCGCAAAGCTGGGGTTTCGGCGCATGTTCAGACTTGGTCTTCCGCCGAAGCTGTTCCTTGGCTCCTGTTGCTCGCTGCGTCGATACATTTCTCGCTCCAAGTCCGCACTCTGCCGCACCTCATTCGCTTTCTGCATTGCCAAAGATGACAGCTTGAGTCGCGGCAGGATTGTGGAGTCGGCGCCTTTGCAAATAACTGAAATTCGACCATCGGGATAGCGCACTACTATTGACATTCTTTTCCGTATACTGCTGAATTCGATGATGTCCAAGATGTCAAATTTGAGAAGTTCGGTCGTGCCGTTTGGTTGAGTAGATTGAATGGTGATGGACTGTGAGTTTCTCTGTACAACGGAATAGCCCAGTTCTTGGGCTGCCTTGACCAGGGCAAGCTCATCTGGCGAGGCCGCCTGATACTCGAGCTTTCCATCTCGAACCTCAGGAAGACAGGTATGACACAGAGCCATAGAAAGAATGTAATCTCTTGCCATTCGAGAAAAAGAGGAATCGGGGCGTAGTCTGAGATATTCGGCCATGTCAGAAGTGTCAAATTCTGGTTGCACATGATCTGGGCGAGCAGCCGATCGCCATTGTGACGAAGATCTCCTGCCCCCGGTTGGCGAAATTGGAGAGAGCGGAATCTCGACGGGTTCGGCAAGCTCCTCTTGGATTACTATATTCGTGGGCTCAGGCTTGTACAAAGAGTTATCGGTGCTCAATGTCTCTTCGTTGGTCTTGACTTCGACAAGATCAGTGGCCTTCTGCTCCAGGTCTGGTTGATGGAGCCACACAGTTCCAGCCACACTGATCTTGCGGAATTTCATGTCGTTGTCGGTCAAGGTGCCCGTCTTGTCTGAGAAGATGTAGCCAACCTGCCCTAAATTCTCCAGGATGGTGTTCGTGTTGCATCGCGCAGGCGTGTCCGTCTCTTCGTCGTACATTTCGATGTCCGAGTTCAGCATCAGCAGTTGACCGATTTTGACAATCTCCAAGCTGATGTACAAGGCTAGCGGCACCACATTGTTGAACATGATGATGAAGGCGATGATGATCCTGTAAAACTGAACCTTTGCCTGGTCGAGGTACCATGCGTCACGCTCGTAGTCTCGCTGCCACATAACGTAACCCATAGACACGCCCACCGATTGAACGATGACATAGAAGGCAAGAGCGACGACAATGCGGTTGACGATTTTCTCCAGTGCCGGTTTCTTTGCTTTCGGGTGCTTGTTGGAGTTCATTCGAATCTTGCAATCCTCGCCGGTGTTGACAACTATTCCGATGGCGCAGTTTGTGTTGCGCACAATGCTGCCTCGGTAGATGACTTCGTTGAGAGTCAATGGCACTGACTTTTCGTCGACACAAACGCGCCCTTCAAAGTTGTAGAGGTCGGCATTTGGATCTTCCACAACAAACTCAGCGTTGCACCGGGAGATACCCTCTATGGTGTCGCAGCCTTCAAGCGCAGGTAGGACTTGCTTGCTCTTCAAATTTGTCTCGCCGTCTAGAGCCATCGTCTCGATGTACGCCAAGCCATTTTCCCCATCACTGTGTAGGAGGACAAGATCGGCGGGGACGGGTTCATCTCGCGATAAGCGAACGATGTCGCCAACCTTGAGCTGCCGCCATCGAACAGGTACCCAACGAACTCCCTGGAACTCTTCATCAGGAACAGGTTGCGGTGCCAGAGGTATTTTGATGTGAAAGGGATTCAATCGTTGAAGTGGGTTCACAGCCAGAGGTTTGCCGGTATGGTGATCTTCCCGGCCAAGGGTAATAGCGAAGTTTGCGTTTTCCACCACATCTAGACGGTGTCGTCTGTAATCGTCATATCCTTCCTTCACTATAGTCAAAAGAACGAAAAACAGGAGCGGGAGAATAGTGGTATAAGTGCCGGTAGTGGACAAGCCTGGGATCTAGGGTTCGTGTCAGCGACCAACGTTTGCTTGCCTTTCCCATTGTTATATCGTACCATCTGCGGGATACCTATACAAAGAAAGTAGAAATTGGCCACTCTCGTAAACTGGAAGAACAGCTGTTTCGGCACAAAGTCCCAGATGTTGTAGCGAGCAGAGCTGATGGAATTCGAGATGTACGCGTGACCACGCCGGGTGTCGACGAGAGGCTCCTCGCGCTCAATTGCGAGGGGCACATGCCGCCCATCCTTCGAGCCTACGATGTTCTTCCGTCGCAGCAATGCCTCGACGACGGTTTTCTGATAGGCATTTCCCGCGGCGCGGCGAATCCGCTGCAGCAGCGGGAGCTTCGAGTCGTCATGGAGGTGGTGCGGCGCAACGTCCGAAAGTGGGGCCTTTTGCGTGGCAGCGGAACTGGCGTCCGCCATGGTGCTGCTGGGGTTGAAAAACGAGCGCGCAACGATTCCCAGAAAGCTCAAGACAACAACGAAGACAATAACGAAGACAACAACGAAGACAACATGAATGAACGAAACCAGACGGGATATGTAGCGAACGAGGGGTGGTAGTGGCCGGCAGTCGGACGCTACGAGTTCATTGCTTGTCCGCTAGCCAGTGCGCAAGAAACGGTCGAGTCAGTGGAAACAAGTCGTTGGCACACCGTGGATACGCATACGCAAGACAAAAAAGATACGTTCGGGCGAGGTCCAAGATAAAACGGGGGAAGGGGGGGGGTTAAAAACGAATGTGATCGGCACGTCGGGGCGCGTATAGACACATCGGCGGGCTCAGGGCGTCGCTGCAATCATAGAGGATACAAAGAAAAGGCCAAGAAACGTCCAAAGATAGAGGAGAGAGACAGCAACGAGAATGGAGGAGGGAAAAAAGAAGAGAGGGAAGAAAACGTGGTCCCACCACGTTTCCGAGACCGATCTACCGATCAGACGCCCAACTACCGCAACACGTACGCTGCCATCCCTCTCTGACTCAGGAAAGTATAGGGACGACGGGTCGCAGAGCAAGGAACAAGGGCAGCCAGCATCAGGATCCTGCCTGGGCGCGGACAGCCCAGCTCTGTCTCGCTCGCTCGCTCTGCTGCAGTGGGCTGCGCTGGGCTGGCGCTGGGTGGGTGTCACCGCACCGTCACCACATCGTTCTTGCGAGTGTTGGTCGAAAAAGCCGGCGCATCCGCACCGCATGTCCCTACCAATCCATGCTCCGTGGGGCTCTGGTGCATTAGCGCGCAGCAAAAACTGGACGAGCTCCTCCGTCCCGGCCCTTTGCCCATGCAGCTACCGCACCCATGCATGGAGTTTGTTTGGACGAACAAAGGGAAGGGGGAAAAAAAACCACATGGGTGTGGGTGAGTCTGTGAGACATGACGCCAGGCCGCATCTGCACCGTCGCCCAGCGGTTGCAGCCAGCCAGCAAGCCGGGGGCGGAAGGCTTGCGGCTTGAAAGAGCTTAAAAGCCAACCTCTCTTGCTCAGGAACATTGTCAATGTCTCGCCGGAACCAAGTAGTGGCTACCCAAGGGCCGGGTCCATTCCATTGCACGGAAATGTGGGGAGGGGATGCGCAATCTGTAGGAGAACTAGTACGGAATGCCAAGGTGCCCAGGTACGAATGCGGTACTCTGCACTCAGCACAACGATGACGACTTGTCTTGGCACCAATACTGGCGGCCAGGCCATCCCCGGAACGAGCGCAATTTTGATAGGCTTTGATTAGTAGGTGCCTGGCCAAGACGCACCGAACGAGATTACCTCCTACCTTATTCCCAGATACGCATAAGGTAGGTACAGTAATCTGTACCTCACACCACAACGTTAGTGTCCTGGCTCTCACTGGCTCGTGGCCTACGGTAATAAGGGCCCGTTCTCAGGCTCTACTTTTGATCCCCGAGATGTGGTAGACCACCGTCCACAAACCCTCGCGCCTCTCCGCGATTCAGCCACCAATCATGTCCCTTTTGCATCTCACCAGGAGATGGCACCATTCTCCCTCGCACGGGCTAGCTGATGGAGCTTGATGGCACATTGGGGCAAAGTGACCCGAGACTGCTGAAGTGGTTGCGAACTGACAAGCAACCATGGGTCATCATACGCGTATCCAGCGGAATACCCGAGTCAACATACCACACTGCACTTGGTTTCACCAGCCAAGAAGCGAAATCACATCTGAAGACATGCTAGTTGTTTGATTAACTCAGAACGGCCAGGTACAATAAATGCGAGTTATCATATGCATCTCGGATAGCCCAGTCTCATATGGTCAATTTCAGTCATGAGCCAGTAACCTGTAACCACGCGTTTCGGGATTGACATAATCCCATGTCTCGCTAGACCAGAAAAACAATAAGCAAACCCTCAACACCCCTGATGCTGAATACGAAAATGATTATCGCAGCTGGAAAACAATAACGAAGCAATCAACCGACGGGTGCGAATCCACGAAGAAGCCAGCACTACACCTCCGGCTTAGCGCGGGGTCTCAGCCTGATATAAAATAAGTCCTCCAGTTCCCACGTCCTCTTCAGACTTGAACCTGGGGAATGTTTTCCATCTTGCCGCCATCATCCAGCCACTCCTTCCTGATGAGCTGCTCGCGTGCTGCGAAAAGATGCTTATAGGCCGTCTTCACCGTACCGTCGCTGACGCCGGCTTGCTTCGCGATCGGAAGGGATGCACGAGGTTCACCAACCAAGTGGCACGCCATGTAGATGCAAGCAGCCGCGACTGAAAGCGGCGAACGACCGGCTAGGGCCGAGATGTCATTGGCCTGCTCGGCAAGATCTCGCGAAATTTTGGAAATTTTCTGCTGGTTCTTGAAACCGAGTTGCGAGACGTAACGTCCGCAAAGATCCTCGGCGCCAACAGAGGTGTTCTCGTAGTTTGTGACGGTGTTGAGGCCTGTGGCTTCGCCTTCCGTGTCCTGAAGTTTTTGCAGGAAGCTCTGCAGCTGCTTGAAGACCCTGCCAACCTCCTTCTTGCTGACGCTAGTGAGGTTGAAGATTTCTCGGAAGGTACGCGGCACGTTGTTCTGACGACATGCGATGAAAATGCAGCCGGCGATGACGGCCTCCTGAGGCTTTCCTTTCATGAACTTGTACTTGTCAACGAGCTTGAAGATGTGCTTGGCGGCATTGGATACGTTCTGTCCCATGTTGATAGCTTCGCAGAGAGAAACGATCTCCTTGTACGCCTGCATCAAACCCTTCTGTGCCTTGTCCTGGTTCGCGTTGTTTTGTGTGCGAGCCAGGATTTTGTGTGCCTTGGAGTCGGAGAACGCGACGTCGGTCGCAAGATGCTGACCTTCAACGAACTCATCCTGAGGACCACCAACACGGCTAGGGTCGTCACCACCTTGATCATCGTTGGCAAATGTACGCCATTCGGATCGCGTGTCGATAATGCGGGTGCCGACAACCACACCGCAGCTGTTGCAGACCGTATCACCACTAGAGAACTCCTCGATCAAGTTCGGGGGTACCTCCCGGCAATCCGGGCACATCAAGGTACTGCTGAGATCTTCTTGGAATGGGACGCCATTCCCGTCTCCGCCGCTGGGCGGCATCATCTTGGGCTTATATGGCTTTGCCGTGTAGATGTTGCTCACTTCGTCAAAAACCTTGCGGGCTCGCTTAGCCTCCTTTCTCCGCCTGCGTAGCTGCTGCCTCTTCTTTTCTACAGCTGCCTTCGAGTGCTGAACTTGTGCCTGGCAAGACTGGGCGAGCCAAAGTCGATCGTTTACAAGCTGAACAAAAAGCGGAGAATGCAGCTTGTCGGCTTGTTCGAAGAGGCTCAAGGACGGCTTAAGAACGTCGGCGACGTTCGGTTAAATCGAACGTGACAAAGAGGGCACGGGCCGGTATGGCGCTTGAGGCAGAAAGTCTTTTTATGGGTTTGCGTTCTCGCGAAAGGAGCGCACGGGCGACGCAGCTCCGTCTTATGCTATTCTAATTCTAATGACCAGTCAAAAGAGATGGACGAGGTAAGGAAAGAAGGAAAAAGGGTCGCTGCCAGGGTGTTGCGCACCACCGGAAGGGGAAAAAAGGGTTGAAAGTAGAGAGACGACAACTCTGCCGGCCGACTGTTCTGAACCAGTGAAGGCGTCTGGAACTTTGCAGGAAAATCCCAGATCAGCGAATAGTCGGCTTGGAAGTGGTCGATTCGTAGACTCGAATGCAAGCGTGCGAGCAGCCAGATACGAGTTGATGAAGCGAGCGCAAACCGACTTCTGGCGGCGAGAGAGTGACGATGGAGAGATGATGTTGAGGAGAAATTTGAGGGGCGGGAACCAGGGCCTGGGCAGCAGCCTTGTAGAACGAACGATCAGGTAATCAAGGCGGCCTTTTGCTAGTCGGCGCCGAACCTTCTACCAGCGCACAGCACCTGGGCGTTCTGACTCAGCACCACAAATTGGGGTTGGGCTGGAGCACGTGACGTGCTCAAGTTTCGGCAGAGGCGGACTGCGCCACGTTGCTGGGGCTGTGGCTTGCGTGCGCAACAACGATTGGTACGTGATTTTCAGTAGACATCTGAGAGCGGGGTGTATCCTGGAGCAGGTACCACCGCAGACGGAGGTTTGGGCATCCACCGGCTCGGCTACTCTGACTAAACTGCGGGACGCACCCATTTCCTAGAAGGGAACGGATTCGGCCATTGAGTGGTTAAATCGATTTCACTTCGAGACTCAATGAGACCGGCCAGCCTTCACCCTGAGTCATCTTCATCCTCTCATTTAGTTCCCATCTACTCAAAAGTCTATTCTTTGTCCTCCATCTTACACCCCGCGCATTCACACTTACAGCACAGACACAATCAAGGCCATGGCATCGCAACCCGCCGCAGCCCAGCAGGAGGCCCTACCGCCGGTGGACATCAAGCCATTATTGACCAAGCTCTGGCCCATGAATGCCGACGTCAGCCCTGAGGAGATCGCCAATGCCATCTCTCACTTTTTTACGAATCAAGTGACGGAGGCCCAGACTGCCTCCTTGCTGATGGCTCTCCATTTCACCAGGCTGGACTTCCGAGCAGATGTTTTGGCCCAATGCGCCCTGGCGTTGAGAAATGCTGCCCAAAAGATTCCTGTAGACGAGCTTCAAGCAGTCATTGCGAAGAAGGGCATGGCAGAGGGCAACTACGAAGGCGGTCTGGTAAGGATTCTCAATTATTATGCTAGCAGCGGCTTCCAAACATTACTGACATTGCTTTTCTCAGTGCGACATTGTCGGTACAGGAGGTGACTCACACAACACCTTCAACATCAGCACAACCGCATCCATCATTGCCTCGGCATTGCTGCTCGTCTCCAAACATGGAAACAAGTCAAGCACCTCCAAGTCTGGCAGTGCCGACTTGATCAACAACATGCAGCCAAAGCCACCCATTATCGCTGCGGTGACGCCAACGAGCCTACCCAGGATTTACGCGGAAACCAACTACACATTCCTCTTTGCTCCCGTTTTCCACACGGGCATGCGCTACGTTGCGCCCATCCGAAAGCAGCTGCCGTGGAGGACTATTTTCAACAACATCGGCCCATTGGCCAACCCTGTCGAGGATGTGCTGGAGGCTCGTGTGATTGGTGTTGCGAGACGGGATCTGGGCCCCGCATTTGCCGATGCGCTCAGGATTGCGGGATGCCGCAAAGCCATGATCATTTGTGGTGACGAGGAGCTCGACGAGGTCAGCTGTGCGGGCAAAACGCACTGCTGGAGGTTGAGGGAGTCGACGCCTGGTGGAGAGATTGAAGTCGAGTATTTCACCGTGCAGCCCAGTGACTTCGGCGTCAGCTCTCACCCACTCAGCACCGTGTCTCCCGGAAAGGAGCCTGCCGAGAACGCGGAGATTCTTCGGCGCATCCTGCACAAAGATCTCGCCAACGACGACCCCATCCTCGAGTTCGTACTGATCAATGCCGCTGCTCTTCTAGTCGTGTCCGGAATCTGCGAGTCGGACACTAGCAACATGGGGCCTGGAGACGACGGCAACGTCATCAAGGAGCGTGGCCCAGGCGGTCAGCGCTGGAAAGAGGGCGTCAGGAGAGCGAGATGGGCCCTCAACAGTGGTGAGTCTTGGAAACAGTGGGAGGCTTTTGTGAAAATCACAAATGAGATTGGGGTATGATCTAGCCTTTCCCGGTGAGGCCTGAGTTTCGCTCGACAACTCCAATAATAATGAACCAATGGCGGCTCACAGTTGTGTCGCTGTTTTGTGATTTTATGTACGAAAACTTTGACTGTGCTTCACATCTTGGTGTCTTCGTCCATTGTCAGTCGATCGTACGCGCTGCTGCTTGGGCGCACGTGCTTCGGGCGTGTCGGCGCGCCAGCTGTAAGTGCCATGGTTGGAAACTGGGGCAGGGTGTCCAAGGGACTCCAAGTCAACGAGCTGATGGTGCTTATGGGGCGGAGAAGCTCGAGTGATTTATGGTCCTTTTCTTCGTGCTCATCCGCGGCGGGGGGGCTGAGTGCTGGGTGTGATTCCAAAGATATCGATCGTTCATGTTGCACCCGTGCCTCGAATTGCTTCCAGTCCGTTCTCAAATCCTGCTGCT
The DNA here is from genome assembly GCA_020881915.1 of Paramyrothecium sp. XJ0827. Lineage (NCBI taxonomy): Eukaryota > Fungi > Ascomycota > Sordariomycetes > Hypocreales > Stachybotryaceae > Paramyrothecium > Paramyrothecium sp. XJ0827. Next base: position 3,915,540 of record JAJFPB010000001.1, on the reverse strand, counting down.
CCTCGATGTCGCCATCTTCATCGCTCGTGGGGCTAAGCTGGCCACTTGCCCGGGATTCTGCTCGGCTGGCAAGGGACTTGCGGATCAAAACCTCCCGCTGGATGTCGTCGTAGGTTGGCTCATGCTCCACAGGCTTACTTCGCCGGAGTGTGAGGGAGTCGTGCCACTTTCGAGGCGTTTTCTCAGTGATCTCTTTTGGTTTCCGTTTCCAAACCCTGGTCACCAGCACGACGGCAAGTAAGCCCAAGGAAACCGCGGCCACTAGCGCCAGGCCCACGATGACCACGGTGGTGGTTGTCTGGCTTCGGCGGGCCAAACGGTGAACAGTCGTGTGTGATCCGCTCAGGGGCGCCATCGTCGACCTCGTCGCTGTGGGAAATGGTGTTGGTGTTGGCTCCGAGACCAAAGGGCGGGAGGAGCGAGGAGGACCTCATGTCGGCCAGATGCCGTGCCTCGTCCTTCTTATGCATGGATTGGGGGCACGAAACATCCTGGATAAGGCAGGCAGCAGGCCCAGAACCAGGCCAACAGTAGCAGTGGTTGCTGACAGGCCTGTCCACTTTAGCACCACGAGCCCCTGCTTCTAATCATGTCAAGATTGCGCGGTAGCCTCTGCCAGCCCCAGGGCTGTGCTACGCAGCTGTAGGTCATGCCGGGATTTTGGCCCCCACGAGTCTAAGCGCGCTGCATGCAAGATGGCACTCCAAGACTGAAAGGTCGTATCGGAACACAGCCTCGAGCACCCGTGCCAACAATGCGAGAGCTGGGCCTCTCCGCTGGCAACAATTTGTTAATTGGTGTTAGGACATCACCAACGCACCGTTGCAGCCCCGGTCTTGCGACAACTTGTGGGTCCTGGTGCAATGTGCCTCGTAAGCCCTCGATGTCGCAGATTGGGTACTGCGCAATCATGAAATCATGAGAGGTTAAGTCTATGGTCGCAGTGTCGAGGTTGGATATGATAGCTGGCCAATGGACTATTGAATAGAACTACTTAGTGTGGACAGCTATGATCAAGGTCGGCTTGATCAGTGTACAATAAGGTGCCTCACATACCTTCGCTACTTGGGCACATCTGGATTTTGTGCGACACTACTGCATTGATTGAACGGATGAAAACCGAACAGGCAGAGCTTGCCCTTTGCCTCGGCTCGGGAAGGGAGCTTGAGGTCCGGAAACGGAGATTTTAGCAGGGGGACAGGCGCTACAGGCCCAAGCCATCTCTTGAATCAGCCCCGGATTTACGGCATCGGCCCCTCCCAAGCCTACGGGACAGGGCTCTTGCGGGCGGGAACTGGCCAACCTCCACATTTCAGGGACACGCCTGACGTATGTCTTCATACTGATAGACGGGCTATCTATCGCCGGCAGGTCTCTTCCTTATTTACCCCAATGCGTGCTTTGTAGCCATGTCAATTGCACTGCCCTCATCCTTGGCCCGATGCGCACGCTGCCGTCCTAGCAATGCCTTTCACAAGGGTATACTTTCCGGAAATGGCCATGCGCGACGAGCCTTTTCGGCCCCGGCACGGGCGTCTCTTCCACTCGAAGGGTTCCGCGTCCTGGACATGACCCGGGTTCTGGCTGGTGTGAGTCCTGCCGCCTCTCCGGCAACAATGCAGACGCTAACGCTCCATAGCCTTATTGTACTCAGATCTTGGGTGACCTCGGGTAAGCCCGTCTACACTACACTACCAACTTGTCGGCTTGACTTGAGTCTATTCTAACAACTGTGGAAACCTCAAGTGCCGAGGTTATCAAAATTGAGCATCCCGTTCGAGGAGATGATACGAGGGCTTGGGGGCCGCCATATGCTCCCTACAAGCCAGGCTCCTCATTAGAGGGACCGGGCGAGTCTGCTTACTTTCTAGGGGTACGTCGGCCACACATTGCTTCTCTTGCTCCTGGGCATACTATTCGTTGCCAACACAAGGGCCACATCTGCTAACATGGAAACAGGTGAACAGAAATAAAAAGTCACTTGCTCTATCATTCCAAAACAAAAAGGGAGTGCAGATCTTGCACGAGCTGGTTGCAAAGAGTGATATTTTCGTCGAGAACTACCTCCCGGGAACACTCAAAAAGTATTCCCTCGACTATGAGACTCTCCGGGCTATCAATCCATCCTTAATCTACGCTTCCGTCACCGGCTACGGCCAAACTGGTCCGTATTCCTCCCGGCCCGGCTACGATGTCATGGTCGAGGCGGAGTTTGGTCTGATGCACATCACGGGCACTAGAGACGGTCCTCCTGTCAAAGTCGGGGTTGCTGTCACTGATCTTACAACTGGCTTGTATACTAGCAACAGCATAATGGCGGCATTACTGGGCAGAGCCAAGACTGGTCGAGGCCAGCATATCGATGTGGCGCTCAGCGACTGCCAGACTGCTACCCTGGCCAACATTGCCAGTAGTTGTCTCATCAGTGGGGAAAAGGACACTGGTCGCTGGGGTACCGCGCATCGTAAGTCACCCGCAAACAAGCGGTCCCTGGACACCACGCTGACACATTTCAGCTTCCATCGTACCCTACCGATCATTCAGGACAAGCGACGGAGATATCCTTCTAGGAGGGGGTAACGATAAGCTGTTCGGCATCTTGGCCGACAGGCTTGGTCAATCGCAGTGGAAACATGATCCCAAGTTCATAACCAATGCCGATAGAGTAGCCAACCGCCAAGAACTCGAAAAGATGATTGAAGACTTCACGCAAAGAAAGACAACGGCTGAGTGGCTGGACATTTTCGAGGGCCAGGGAATGCCCTACGCGGCCGTCAACGATGTCCAAGGAACGCTGAATCATGAGCACACAAAGGCCCGCGATATGGTGATCGAGATGGAGCACGATGCCTGCGGACCCATCAAGATGGTCAATTCCCCCGTCAAGTATTCGGAGAGTCAACCGAAAGTCAGGCTGGCACCGCCAACCCTAGGCCAACATACACTAGAAATTCTCCAGGACCAGTTAGACATGAGCGAGTCGGAGATAGCAGCCTTACAGGAACAAGGTGTCATCAGGTGAATAAGTTTCTAAAAGAAAAAAATTCAAACCTATAACACATGTGCTCTTACTCAAAGACAAGTTGCTCACGCATTTACTTTGACATTTTGCTGCTGTGCATTGTTATCAACAGAGTCATGAGATGAAACATTCACCATGTTGTGACAACGAACTGCTGTGAGTGCCAGTCACGTGATACCCGCCTATTTCCTCTAGTCCCTTGCGAGCGCAACTCGAGACCGTTATCATTTCACAAGACAGATGTAAACGGGCAGCCTTTGAGACGCAATTTCTCTTCCGTCGCAGAATCGTTGTTGATTGGAAGTGATGCCCCTGTGACTTTTCGCAGCACCGTGATGCGGCCATCACACTTTCAGCTCAGCCGCTAACATCAAACTCGCCATGAGCATTGTATCGAACATCAACAACACGGCAAAAGTATGGCGGGGCCACTACCCCTAGAGGCAGGGGACAGCATTATGGCTGTCGATACTTGTTACAGAGACTCGACAACGGTTGAACAACCGTCTGGGAAGGACGTGGCCGGCGCTGGCTTGGATCGCCTCCAAACAAACACATACACCCAGGTGTCTTATTTTCCACAATTCTCCACGACAAGCGCCTTCATCCTCAGCCGGATGAAAAGCCCCGACGGTCATGGCAAATCTGTGACTTCCTTATCATCAAGCCAACAGCCTGCCATTAATAGGTCCGAGGATGCCAGAGACCCTCTCATGAGGAACGCAGATGATTCCATGACGATGCCATTGCCGACGCCAGCAAACACTTCTTCCGTCCCGTCTTATTTTGAACAGTCGATGGCCTCGTCAGTCACTGGAGCAAAGAGGAAACGGGACTCTGATGTTGAGATGGTCGACTTCACTCAGAACACCATTTCCTTTCCCACTCCGACCCCAGCCGTGAAGCTTTCATCCCCTTTGCCAACGACGGCAGTAAACTCCAGCAAGATCACCAGTCAGCACTGCGCCATCTGCACCCAATCATTCTCGGAACCCCAGAATCGTCTCGTCACTTGCGGCAGGTGTCTTAGCAGCTGGCACCAACAGTGTGCCCTCACCCCCATACCAAATGAGGCTTGCGAGGGCTCCAGTTTTGAGTGCTCCAGTTGTGTAGCCCCGGCCCCAGGGCTCGTCGATCTGTCAGATGCTGAGCAGAAACGGCATCGTCGCATCGAATCTATTCGTCAGCAACGCCTCTCGCTTCTACCTAAGGGCGTTGTCCCGGCCAAATCAGAACTAGTTGGGTTCGGGGCAGGCCAGTCATCAACATCCGCTGTATGTTTGTCCCAAGCTCTGAAGTTGCGAGTTACTAATAATTGGCAATAGCGAAGCGAGTACTTTTATGGCAAGAAGAAGACTGATTTACTCAATATTCTCTCTTTCTGCGATCAGCTGGAGCCTCAGCTGTTGGTTGACATCCTCGTCTCAGTCTCTAGGAAACATCCCAGTCTTCCGATTTTTGACTCTCCAGACTGGGACAGCCGTCTCCAAAGCGCTACTCGTGGCGATGTGCGCCTTGCCGCGCCAAAGTCACGATCTGACAACAAACAGCGGCACGGGCACAGCCTCGCAGCACAAAAGGTTAAGCAAAGGCAAAGGCCTAAAAAGACGGCGAAGCCAACACAAATCCTACAGGTCAGCGGCGATATAAAGTACGGGGAGGAAGACACTTTGCCACCCACGTGGCACAAAGCAGGGGAAGGCCTGTATGCCAAACTTGCCCCGGAGGTGGATGACAGAACATTTCTTGTGGATGAGAACGATGAAGAGGCATTTAGCCAGTTCCTGGTAGACGGCTCGGGGAAGCAGATTATCGAGGCTGTTTAGTCATTGGGAAAGGCTCGAGGTAGCCCAGAGACAAAAGGAGAATGTTGCAGACGGAAAAGCAGATGCCACTTATTATACCCCTACAGGTTTTTTGTACAACAATCTGGTCATCTTATGAGTTAATACCAGGAAGGTGTGCTCTTTTTTTTTCTTTTTCTTGAAAGGGGACATGTTGTGAGAATTTCGGTGGTTTGCCTGTCTTGAAGAACAATTACATGGGCATCACAATCTTGGCTCAAGGGCAGTCTAGACGAAGACATCACAAAGGCAAGGCGGTAGAAAGAAAAGAGTAAATCGGAAGATCTGATATTCTAAGGAGTGACATGCTATGTAGTATAGTAAGCCCCTGTGCCCTCGTATGTAATGAGGACGCAGAGGATATATATGTAAAAAGGCGATCTGTCGATCTATCATCAAGACATTACGTGAAGAGTAAAAAAAATATTGCCGAACCCTGCGACAAGCATAATTACATATCTGTTTTTGTCTTCCTCGTGTATGTATGTTTGTTCGTTTCTTCTTCAGTTTGGTGGACCTCTTGCCACCCAACTGTGTGCCATCACGGGCGAGAAGTTTATCGGCAGTTGCAGTCGAAGCTGCTCAGGAGGGAGGTGAGGATGTTGCCGACGATGCACAGAAGGCCCTCGATGGTGCTGGTGACGAGCTTGCCGACGCCGTTGATCATGATGACGACGTCGGGCAGGATGCAGAAGCCGACGAAGCCCTTGATGGTGCCGCCGATGGTGCCGACGACGTCGATGTAGTTGCCGCAGCCCTTGGTGCAGTAGGAGACGCAGTCGTAGCTGCAGCCGCCGAGGCCGAAGAGGCAGGTGACGTTCTTGATGGTCTTGAAGACGCCGCCGAGGAGACCGCCGATGCCGCCGCCGACGGCGAGGCCGAGGCCGAACTTGTTGGAGTTGAAGAGGGCGACGGCGTCGAAGACGCTCTCGAGGTAGAGACCGCTCAGACCAGCACAGGTGTTCTTGAGGTCAACGCTGATGCCGGCGCTGATGTCGATGTCGATGCCGGCGCCGATCTTGACGAGGTCCTTCTCGATGGTCTTGGGGGCGCAGAAGGCGACGTTCTTGAGGCTGGCCTGGCAGTAGGCGTGCTTGGGGTTGTACTTGACGATCTTGGTGGGCGAGGCGGCGCAGAAGGTGCCGAGCTCGATCTTGACGGAGGCGTAGACGTCGAGGCTGGGCTCGGGCCAGGCGCCCTTGATCTTGTTGCCGACGCAGGCGTTCTTGCGGTCGTTCCACTCCATGCCGGGCTCGCAGGAGCAGGCCTTGGTCCAGGGGCAGTAGGACATGCCGGGGGGGCACTTGAAGCCGCCCTTGTTGGTGCGCGCCTCGAGACCAGTCTCGGGGACGGGGGAGAAGCCGGGGGCGGCCGAGGCCACGGCGGAGGCCGCGGAGGCGAGGGTGAGGAGGGTGGTGAGGAACTGCATCTTGGCGGTTTGCGTGTTGGTGTTGGTGTTTTACTTGTAAGATAAAGATAGTGGATGAATAAAGCTGTTCAAAGATCGTCAAGATCTAGCGAATGGAAAAGTCGGTGCTTTGGGAGTAGCAAGGACAGGGTAGAAGAATTAGAAACTAGCGAAAGACGTGCCGGTGAGGCTGTTGTGTGGAAGAGGAACACTGAAGAAGAATGGTGATGAGAGACAACGAAGGAAGAGCTTTTGGAAACGAAGACGGCGATAGTTTATATAGATGGATCGCAGTTGGATTTCTCTTGTCGCCTTTGTCCTGCCTCTTCCTCTCCTCACTATAGTCCCGCATTTCCAAGGCCGTGGGCTGGCTCCCGTGCCACCGATCGAAGCCGAGTCCTCACGATCTGACGGCCTGTCCATCTTGGCGGGCTGGCACCTCGCGCCGTGCTCCTGGCCCCATCGAGTGTAATTTCCTGAGCCCCGAAGCGGAGCCCTGGTGTGCAGTCGAGGGCATCGCCGGCGGTCTTGTGGCCAGGCGTGGCGAGAGCTCGGCCACCCAACAAGGTCGACGTCTGTGCTCGCTGGGCGGCGTCGGACGGAGGCGGTGATGCGGTCTGTGGACTTGCTCCTCCTCCCTGGAGAGCTGCGCATCGGTGCCGCAGGTGGGACGAGCAACCGCAGGCTAGAACAGGCGCTAAAACACATCATCCAAGCTTCAACCTTTTTTTTTTTTTTTTGATCGTCTTTCGTTTTGTTTTGCGCTGTGTTTGCCGGGAACAACCTGGCCGGCCGTGGTGAGTCTAAGCTTGGACAATTCATGCGAATCGACTGGGGACGAACTATTGTACCTTACCGTAACTACCGTATCTAGGGACCCATCTCAGGAACCTCAAGCCGTCTGATGGGGGCACGTGGGATGCAGAGACACTCACTAACTCACTCACTCAATCACTTCTACATACTGCCATCGTAGACTGTTTTGCTTCGCTTCACTTTGCTCTGTCCAGCTTACACCGTCGAACCTCCCAAGCCAGCAGCCACAGTCGAGATGCTGCGCCATTCTAGAGAGACGGATCGGTTCGAACTAGTACCTCCAATAGTTTTCTTTTTTTGGCGTCCAGCAAAGCAGATCTCGGGCCTCTTCTCCTCTCCCCCTCCCGGCCCCCCGCGGTCCACCAATTGGTGACGTCGAAAGGGGAAATGAAAAGGAGTGCTGACTCGGCAGCTCTCCCGATCGCCGCCAGCCCGCCCCGGGGCCGCGCTGGGATTGCCCCTTTTGGAAGCCCTCGGGGCCTTCTAGGCTCCCGATTGAGCGAGGCCTCAAGGGCACGGCGACGTTTCAGGTTCGCCCATGGCGCCTACCGCTGCGCCTACCGCTCGCCTAGTCTCGATGTGGCCTCGGCGAGCATGAACGCTAAGCCCTTTGCCCGCTGCCCTCTGGGAGAAGGGCGACAATACGAGCAGGCTCTTTGTTTCGAAACCACCGGCTCCTGGCCTTGTCGTCGTCTCGGCCGATCTGGGGAAGCAAAAGGCTGTGCCTCGCCTCGCTCTAACCGGGGTACGGTGCGGTGGCCAGCGAAGCCATTACTTGCCCCCCGACGCCGATGGAGCGTCCGGGCGGACGGTCACAGCGAGCCTGCCTACCTGCAACGTAAACCCAGGCTACCCTACCGTCCTATCTCCCATGCTGGTCCCAAATCTGCCTTGGTCCCCGTGCGGAGGTTTTGGGCCGCTCGCAGAAGAATAAACGACTGATTTTGCATCCGTGGGGGGTGACACCTCGGACAAAAGGGTCGCCATGTACTATCTGACCTTATTTTGGAAATCAGATGCAATAGACGGGCTAGCTTGGTGATTGATGCCTCTCGGACTGCCGAGAACCCGTAAGCCATGTCCTCTACGTCTTCTTACGGGCCGGACCTTCACTGCAGCCTTCCGTTTCCCTCATCAATTGTTGTTGTGTGTCCATGAACCGACGTTCTGGCCCTCCAGCATTCCTCGCATCGTGCTCTGAAAATGCACTTGTGGATATCATCCAACTCACCCTGCTTCGCCGGCTTGCAGACTCAATCCATCTCACCACTGTAGTTTTCACGTTCTCTTCAAAACCAGAAGCCATTTCATGGTCCGATAAATCATTATCTGGGTAACATTAGGTGAAAAGCTCCATCCCACAATCCAGTAGTGGCAATGCGTAAATCTCAATTCCCACTAATGGGGGCCTGTGAACTCCTCCTAGCCTAAAGTGTAGCAAATTATCGCTGAATCTATTTCATGACGGCATTACAGCCGGGACAGGACAGTCTCCTGGCCCCGGCCCGTGTCCATTGTTCCCGTGCTTCCCGTTCCAGCACTCGAGCTCGTGGCCACCAACTCTCCCCTGCGGCATCCCTCACCCAGCCTCTCCACCTGTTGCCGGGCGAAGGACGCCAGGGACTGCAGCTCGATGATTGCTTGCGCAATGTTGAATAACCTGTTCAGCGACGCGTTAGCATTGCGGTACGGTAGTTGCCCGGAAACCGCCTCTTGACTTACATGATGCAGCCCAGGAAGACGAGGGCCACGGTGTTGCTCGCTCGAGGCCCCAGGCCCCAGAAGTGCCAGCCGTCGGGAAAGACACCTCGCAGGACGCTGGCTATCAGCAAAGCCATGTACCCGCAGGTGATCATCAGCCGCATGCATAGCACGCAGTTCCTCCATATCTGCTCTATCAGCCCAATTAATAGGAGGCTCAAGATGATGTCCAGCGACAGAGACACAAGTAGAGCGACCGCGCCTGGCCTATGGAAATTGTGTTAGTGCCAACGGATTTCGGCATCGAGGACGTAAGTCGCGCTCACCCTTGGACTGTTCGGAGCCCACCAGGCATATGGAGGAAAAGCACCACCACTAGCAGCAGAGCCGTGCTCAGGAGCATGTGCACGAAGCCGCACGCCACTCGCAGGGTCCTCCACAGGGCACACGTTTGTCCGGGCACCGAGCTGACGCTGCTGGCCAACAAAATCAATGGCTTGCTCTCAATGTCCATCGGCTGATCCCTGGCTATTTGCGGCAATCGTTTTGAACGGGTGTCCAGACTGAGGTTCAGCGGCGGTGGCGGGCTCTTGCGCGCCATCTTGCAAGGTGGGCTTCGGCTCCTCGTCTGTAAATGTGTCGGTCTTGGGGTTAGGCAATTCGCCCTGGACGTCGCTCTCTATGTCGGTTCGAAATCGTTCTTCTTCTTCTTTTTCATTTACTGCCCCAGACACCGGTCGCAACGGGCCATGCTCGGTTCAAGAAAGACGGCTCCTTGGAGCAAGTTGACCTCGACAGCAACTGCTGGTTAGAAGAAGGGAGGAGGGCACGCATCCTACAAGCCCGAGGGATGGCCCAGCTGGACATTAATTCTTTGTGGTGGCCCGTGAAGACGTTCCGTTTCCTAGTCGTTCGTAGCAGATTTCGCCGGGGTGCCTGATTCTCTAACAAGCTATCCCGTAGTCTCCGACTTCACATTGACCTACTAAAACGGCAGTTTTGTTTCGGCTAACTTAGGTTGCGGTGATGCGCAGCAGGGATTGGCTGGCTATCCGCAAGTCCGTCGCAGATTGCCGACCCTTACTAGGCTGTCCAACCTTATCAGTCGCGACTTGGAGCTAAAAGACTTATCACAGCTCCCGTACAAGGATCTCTCGAGGAGAGAAAGTGTCACATTTCGATGGCAGGCAGTCGTGCCAATGGCACGAAAATGTATTGCGGAGCCCTTTTTTGTTTGGACATTGTCAATTCGTGAAGAAGCTTCTGTCATCTACAGTTGCGGGCGGTGACGGAGGTCATCCGTATACTGACTCTGTAACGGCTAACGCTGCTGGCACCTCTTCATCCATATTAAGGCCCCCAATAAATAAATGGCTACTCGACTCAGACTTGCCTTTACGACGTCATAGCCGTCGCTTCGTGTAGGTCTTTCAGCAGGACGAAGGGTTAGCTGTAGAAAGCAAACGCGCATGCATCCCAACCATGTAGAACCTCACAGTCAACGGCTCGGAAGTATCTGTAAGATCATCACCGCCGGTCCATATGAGCTGAACCTCGAGCACTTGCTCTACGGGCCCTCAGGTTGCTATAAGGGTCGTGCCTTTCGTCTTCCCGCTTTCCATCTTAGCGGTTCGTGCTCCAAACTGGATCTGAAGCAGAGTCAGCGTCCGTGTGACCACAGGAGGTTCGTCCGCCGCAGTACTCACCGCCCGCTTCTTCTCCCCGGCGGCCGACATAATCTTCAGACTCTTGGCCAGCAGACGTAGAATTCTCTTTTCAGGCTCAATCCCTCCTAGAGTCATTGGTTTCTCGAAGTCGCATTTCTCCCATGCTGGCAGTTCGATAGCCCATTTGACCAGGGACTCGTCGAGAAACGGGAACCTTACTTCTCTCCCCCAATGTGCCATGACTCGGTCATCTCGCCCTAAATTACGCTTACCCAGTCGGCTTACATCCAGTTTCAGCTCATCCACAAGGCCTTGAAGGCCCTTTCGACTATACGCTGTAGCATGTCGTACATAGCCGCCGAAGAGCTCATCAGCGCCCAGGCCGGACAACAACACACGGGCTCCAGTAGAATATGGCACAGGTGGCGAAGCAGGACCTTGACCGAAGCCTTGTCCTCTTGCAGCAAAGTACAATGCATAGGCGATGGACAAATCCATCTCAGTGTTGTGGGGGTGGATCAACCGTATCACTTCGTCCCTGTGGGAGAGGGTAACAGTGTAAGGGACATCAACCTAATTCTCCGTCAGCGACTGGTCATAATCGATTGCGGCAGATGTCCCCTTACAGTCACGAACCGCCAGTCCCGCTCCGGGCAGACGGCGGCAAGTTCGGCGAATGACTTTCTACCAGTGATCCGGTCCGGGCAGAGTTCGTACAGGTTGACATTGTCATCACCCTTGTGCTGCGATGCGATGCGGGGGTTTTCAAACGCAACATTGATCAGGTCGATAGCTTGGCCTGGTGGTATGATATCGCTCGCCATACGAGCTAGGACCGTGCAGTCGAGACCACCGGAGAAGAGGACAGCAACTCTAGCGTCCGAAACACTGGCTTGAGGTGGAAGAGGCACGTCTAACACACGGTACCGCAGCGACTGGGTCAAATGTTTGTGCAGCTCTTCCACCGACAGAGCCTCTCTTCTGGAGGCGGAATCCTCGAGTGGCGGTCTTACGGTGGTATTGTTGAAGAGTCCAATGCTGGACACCTGAGAGGAGATCAGAGCCTTGAGATTGGCGCAGGCCGTCTGAGGCTTGACTTACCATGTGCGTATCATCTGCCCACAAGTGCCTAGTCGCAGTCAGCAGAGCTGGTGCATCATCTTGAGTCAAAGAAACACTGTAGAATCCGTCTGCCTCGACTTCTTGCCAGCCGCCTGCCTGCAAATCGGCTACGCTTGACAGCAAGAACGTATCATCCTGCTTGAACAGCAGTGAGCGGCGCCCAAGGCGATCGCGACCATAATACATGCGTTTCGCCACTTTGTCAAGATAAATGAAAGCGAAAGGGCCTTCGATGGCCCGGAATGCATCAATAAGGGCGGCTTGGCCTCCAGGACTGCGGGTGGTCTCCGTCAATAGTTGCAAAACGGCTTCGCCGTCATTCCCTTCGACAGCCCGTCCGTGGATCCTCCAGGCCTCTCCGTTCCAACAGAGCACGGAGCCAGTGCCATGGTCGATGAGCGGCTGCTGCGCTACGTGGTCACCGCGAAGAGCAAGAACTGTTGATGTAAAACTCGCGAACAGCCGTTGACTTCCTTCTCCGAGCTGCACCTCGACAGTCCCGGTGTGATCAGGGCCTCGTTCGTTCAAGCATCGCAGCAGCTCTGATGATGGCGTATGGTCTGCAGACGTGGATATGCAGCCATATATACCACACATTTCCGTGGACGCGGCAGGCAGACGCGATGTGATGGCTTGACACTGAAACTTTTTGAGCCTGCACTAAGTTGGTTGTCTGTGCAACTAAGGTTGTTCCCGCTGGGCTTGTTTCGTGGCCTACCCTATACAGGTGGATGGACATGACGTGGCGGGTAGCTTGTGCAGGACTAGTAAGGCTTATACCTCTACAGAGAAATGTCTAGTTTCTGGGAAACTGCATACCCTCGAATATCATGAGGGCCCAACTGCTATAGTAGACGACAGGCACGGCTACCGTTTGCGCATATCAAATTCGCCGAAGGAGGATGAGCACCAAGCAACAGATGTGCGTTGCTTTTTATCCTGCCTGACTCACTTGACTCAATCGACTCCGCTGCCTGTTATTCAATCCTCAACAATGCATCCCAACCATTTACATGACCAATCGTCATCGAGTACCTCGACCGAGACGTCCTGTTCCTTCTGGATTATCGCAGATAGACCTGACGTTACCAGTTCAATGGTCGAACAGGAAACATTTGGCCCCTAGCTATAGGAGCAACAAGCATCTTCGACATCCTACGGGGAGTAAACTGTACTGACGAGGAACGATGATAGAATCACTGAATATGTGAACTCTCATGATGCTGACATGTTCCTCAACTGGTAAGCCAGACCCTGCTGAGGCAAATGACCGCGCTGAGAATTCATCTGTTAAGTTCAAGCAGCTGTCTCCTTCAGAGGTATGCCCCTAGGGGCATCCATTACCTGGTGCTCCAGCTCATCCCTTGGCAATGGCTACCGCGAGTATCTGCGTGAACTCCTCCTCGACTGGGGGTATGAGATGGACATGGCCGGTTCCCGCGTATGGAGGACAACGAGGTCGAAGGCTGGCCCGACGCCCGCATCAATCAAGTCCACGAACACGCGCGGAAATCCGTACCCAAGATGTGGCCAGATATCTCTACACCAAACGCGGGGGGCAACGATTGCGTGCAGGACTACGATACCGCCAACATGCGATCGCGAATGGAGGACTTGCTGAAGACCTCTGGTCGACGGCACCGCAGCCAACCATAGTGCTTTCTACCTTGACGGCCAACACCGACTCTGCCACAGGGGAGGTACGTCCAGCAAGCAAACAAGAATGTACCGAGTTCTCGTCGAGGCTAAACAAAGCAACTCTAAGAAAATCTTCTAAGCGGAGATGCACGGCGAGAATGGCCTGGATGACCAGGACCTCGCGGACCACGTGCACCCAGACGATGGAAGCTACGCTGAGATGGCCAACTATGGTTTGATGCTACCAGAGCCGCCAAAGACAAGGGGGTTTCCTCAACTTGACAGAATGTCGAGAAGCTCGCCGTGGAACTGGACAGTGATTGCTGCGGACCGTACATAGTTCAGGAAAGACATCGAAACTTCATCCATCCGATATGGTGTAGTGGCTAACATCGCTCGCTCTCACCGAGCAGCCCTGGGTTCGATTCCCAGTATCGGAGGCAGTTTTCTTTTTGGCGGTTCACTGTCGTTATCTAGTTCTCGTGGCGCTCTTATTTTTTGGACTTCCTGGTGTCCACCCTCGACGCCATTATAGACGCCGTTCCGCGCCGTTGGAGACATCCAAAACAAGCTAGCAACGGCTCATCCGGTATGGTGTAGTGGCTAACATCGCTCGCTCTCACCGAGCAGCCCTGGGTTCGATTCCCAGTACCGGAGTCAATTCGTGGGCTTTCCTTTTTGTCGAGATCGTGTCTGTTTTTTTTTGCCATTCACGTAGTTGCCTCGCGGAGGGGCCGGAGTCACGTAGGGGCAGAAGCGTTGTCAAGCCGGGCTCGAGACGTGAGGTGGCGGGACATGTCTTACATGGAGCGCTGAATAAAGACAAATCCAGATGCTGCATGCATGTCTTGCCCCTCACTCGCCCCAACTCTGTAAATCCGACATCAGCTTGACATGATCGTCAGGTCTGTGGGCCGGCAGGCGCGGATCTTGTCTCACTTTTTCGTTTCTTAGTGCGCTCCTTGGACTCACTTGGTCAGACGACCAAGAATAAGCGTGGCAAGATATTCCGGCGGAGCCGACCTCACACAATGCTCCTCCGTTGATATCGCACGCCACAAGACTGGCCAAGACTTGGGGAGGTCATAATCCCCTCAACTGCGCGAAGCCGGGTGCAATGCAGCCGCCTCCGGACATCTTGGCCAACATAGATACGCATCAGCAGACTCTCAAAGTCAAAGATGTTCTTTGGGAAGCCCACGGCGCCTCCTCGTAGCAATCTCGATTATTCTTAGAAAAAGACACAAGATCATCACCACACCATACACAAGAAACACTTTGTTGGGCGACGTAAGTCTATCCCAGCCAACAACTTCGTAGCTCAAATACGCGAGGTAGGCTCTGAAGAGGTGGGTCAGATAAAATGTAATCTCAACTACGTCAGAAAGAAGCTGGGCTGTATGCATCGGCCGAGGAGGTTAGAAAGGCTGTATTCTAAAAGGAAGATAGACCTAGCTACTTACAAGAAGCCATGGCCAATGTTACAACGGGTGCGCGCGGCGGCTGTTCAAAAATGAAAGGAGTGTGGTGAGTAAGCAAATAGAATGCAAGCGGTGGGGTTTTCGTGGAGAGACTGGCTTGGATGAATCGTAGGAAAACAACATTACTGATATGTCTGTCGTCTATCCGGATTTGGGTGTTTTGGCGCACATAGATATACCAAAATAACTCATGTGTATCTTATGCTGTTGGTCCTAGACTTGGGGGCTGCCCCTCAGCTTTATCATTGTGGTAAGTTATTTGTTCTGCACCTAACGGCTACAATGGAGCTTAGCCCAGCAGCATGCCCTGGATCTTCCCATCGGATGAGGTGACCAGTGTAAAAGGTGAATTACTTGTGCATCTCGTCTCGGCTTCCCGCTCGGAGGTCTGCCGGACGGCGCGCC
Source organism: Paramyrothecium sp. XJ0827 (assembly GCA_020881915.1). Taxonomy (NCBI): domain Eukaryota; kingdom Fungi; phylum Ascomycota; class Sordariomycetes; order Hypocreales; family Stachybotryaceae; genus Paramyrothecium; species Paramyrothecium sp. XJ0827. The sequence goes on along the minus strand of JAJFPB010000001.1, from coordinate 3,900,436 downwards.
ACTCGGTCTCACGATGCCTTTCTGCCGGATGCTCCGTTCAACACTTTTAATCAGTTCAATAATATGGGGTAAAGTGTTCTATTGAATTAAACAGAGAAGGGAGATCCTTGTCTTCGAAGAACTAGCTCGTGCTTGAAACTGCGGCATTACCCTAAGAAATGTCCTCCTCAATGTTCTCTAATCGACTTCCTTAAGTCTTATCCGTATAGAGTGTTCATTCTCAAGTGGCCAAAACAAACGACCATAGGGGTGAGGAAAAAAGTACAAAAATGGTCTTCTCTCATACATGTAAATCACGTGTGCTGCGCACCGAGATCTTCCGTCATAAAATCGTGAGCCACAGAGGGCTTATGCGTTGCGAATTATCAAATTGGTCTTTCGCCTCCGCCAAAATCAACCGGTGATATGAATGCTATCACAGGAATTTATTCTTGGAATCCGTTGAGGTCCATGTTGGACCAGTCAAGTGGTTGAAAAAAGTCTTGCTGAGATGTTTGCGAGAAGCCCACACCGGCGCTCGGAATCTCACCGAAGAGCGGCTGCAGGTCTTGTCCCTTGCCTACGCCGGAAGGGAACAAGGCGAAGTCCGTTCCATTGCCTGCGTATGCCTCGTCAAAGCCCTCATCCACTTCGCGAAGGGAGCTTGGGGTGTACAGCATAGCGTTGTGTTGGCCATTGGGGGAGAAGTGAGGTTGTGCTGCCGGAGCAGGGGGAGGAGCAGTGAAGGGCACCTGCTGTGGGTACAGCTGCATTTGCTGCGGCATCATCTTCCCAAGGAACTCTGAGGTGGGATATTGGGCGGGGATCTGCACATGCGCAGCGTAAATATCCTCGTCATTAAGAATGAAGGTAGATCCATTCTGGTAAGGCGGGTATTGATCGTAGCTAGCGGCCGAGGAAGGGGACGTGTTGTCCAGAGTTATCTCCATGGCTTCTGGGGCGTCCAACTCGAGGCCATTGGTGGCATACCAGTCGTTGTGAGATTGATAGACAGGGAACTCGTTGGGGAAATTCTGGAACGTGGCATCCTGAGGTGGGGTGGGAATATCGGCAGAGACAGCAGTCTCCGATGGGGTTGACACAATGCCCAGAGGCGGAGTTTGGTCTGCAGTGCTCGGGGTACTGCCCGGAAGCTTTTTGCCGTTCGTCTTTGTTCGCACGTAAGTCCAGCCATGGGCCTTTTCCATGTGCTGCTTGCAGTTGGATTCACGCTTTGACTTGTAGGGGCAAGGCTTAAACTTGCACTCATACATGGCGGGTGCGTCGGAGTGCTTGTCATTGACGTGACGATCCATCTCCTTCTCCGTGGGCCAGCCGAATTCGTGGTACTTGCAAGTAGGAATAGGGCACTTCCAAGGTCGAGAATGAGTCTTCTCGTGCTTTGTAAGGTCGCAGGGACGTTTGAACTCCTTGTTGCAGCCGGGCTCGCGGCATTTCTTAGGAGCCAGCTCCTCGGGGCTGGCGTTCTTCTTACGACGGGCCATGGAGCGCATGATCTCCTCCTCGTCCTCGCGCTGCTCGCTCATCGAGCGCTTGATCTTGATGGCATTCTCCTCAAGATCCACTGGCTTGCCCGTAGCCATCGATATAGCCGTGCCGTCCTTTCTTACTCGAATAAGCTCGGCGGGTCTGCCATTTTCCGAGATACCACCGTAGAGTTTAACCTCGTCACCTCTTGAAGGCTTGTCAGTGAAGAAATGTAGTGGCACGAGGCACGATACATACAGTTCAACATCCATGCCGTCTGCGACGCCGTCGTTTTCCCTGGCGGCGGCCAGCTGCTTGCCGTACTGCTCAATTTGCTGAACCAAATCGATGAAGTAGCCGCTGGTGTAGGGCCGGTCACCCGGTCGGACTTGCTCGCGCTCGCTGAGATACTCAACGGTGGCCTGGATGCAGCGGATCGAGGTCTTGCAGAACTCGAGGTATAATTCGGCGGTTTTAGATTTCTCCTTCATGCACAACAACCGATAAGCCTCTCCCCATACACCATTATCAGACCAAAGTTTACTTACCGGAGCCATAAAAAGTAGAGTCTTCTCAAGATCCCGAAGGCAAATGATCTCCTTGTCCTGAATGCGGCGGGGAACGTCGCGAACAATGGGATGGAAATCTTTGAGGTTGGATTCCTCCAAAAGAGGTCGGACCGTGTGCTCGTGAATGCGATTGATGGCCTTCTGGCTAAGGCTTGGCAGAGCCGCCGCGGCAGACGAAACAGCGGATCTTGTTATGGCCGAAGCTGACGTTTGAGACTTGCCGCTCGTTGTGTTCGAGGCAGCGAGCTCCTTGTCGTTTGTGGAGGCGATGGATGATCCAAGCCCACTATCGGAGGCATGTGAATGTCTGTTCCTGCGCACCGAGCGCGGGCGAAGGACCCGCCTCTCTGTTTGTTGTTTGGCCATGTTGGGGTCAACAACAGGGAGATCGAGGAAGCCGCGAGGGACTGGAAGGCTGTTGTCACGGAGGGTTGGGCTTCCGTGGACCTTGGGCGACGCCGGTGACTTTTCCTTGTTGGAAAAAGCCTGCTCGATGTCGCTGAGGGTCAAGGCGATGCGGCGACGGTTGGCATCGACAACATCGTCCATGTGGGTTTGAGACCGAGTGAGCCGAGGTGGGACAAAAATGTCTGATGAGGATGAAGCTGGAGAAGTAGGAGAGTGGAAGGTAGCACCCTTGCGGAGAGTCATGTTGTTCTTATGAGCCGACATCTTATCAGTGTCGGTGCCGGGTCGAGTCACCGGAGTCCTGCGACGAGGGTTGGAGCAGGACATGGCGGCTTAGTCCTGGAGGGGTGGGGGTATGCCTCAGTAAAGGGGGGTGTGCCGTGGCCACAAGTCCTTGAGCTCTGAATGAGAAGCTGTTAGCCTCCTCAACTGGGTGAAGGTAAGGCTGCGTGCCAGAGGAGCATGTGAGTCAGAGGAGCAGTGGCGGGATAGGGTTCAATGTCGAACCAGGGACAGAGGAGCAGTTGTAGGAGGCCAGTAGGGTCGGGTCTGATGTGGAGCGACAAGTGGAAAGCGAGAATGGTATGATGCAGAGGACAGGTTGACGAGAACAGACAAGAAGATGAGGCTTTCTTACCAATGCTCCTCCTGATCGAGGCTTGACTATTGTGTCGAGCGACGGATCGCTTCGGAGACTGTTAAACAGACGCGGGTGGAAGCCGAAAGAAGCGGAAGCGCGGAAGGCTAACGCTGATCCAATCCGCCGTGGAAAGAGTGATACCGATGACTCGAGCGGGCAGTGCGATGGCCGAACGATCAGGGTCTTCACAAGCCTTTACTTAACGAAAGGCCAGATGTCGTATTGAGGAAGTGAGGTTGGGAGAACGATGTTCTGTCGGAGATGGGGGCCTCCGGCGTATATGTGAGGAGGAAGAGGCGGCGGGATACAAGGGTCAAGCTGGCTACCCGAATGAACCCCCGCGGAATAGGTCAGAAAAGCACCTGGGCGAACGAATTGCGACTCAAGGACGACGTGGACGCGAACGCTTTCAGAAAGAGTACGGCGGCCTGAGGCGGACGAGATGGCGGAGGAGAAAATGGGAGCCGGGAGCCAAGATGGTGATGTATTCGGAGGGTGAATGCTTAGAAAGCGGGTTGGAGAGAGAGGCATCCTCAGCTCACCGCAGGCTGCTGCCTGGAGGGCCTCCCAATCGGGCATAGCCCGCCCCGATGGCTGAGGCGTAGACCATGCGGAGGAGAGTAATCCCTGCCAAAAGTTCCAATTGCTACTTCAATAGCGGCTCGAGTACTTGAAACCTTATCAAGAGCCGCGAGTGCGCACTGTCCGGGCACCAAGAAGCGTACTGTGTCCGTGAGCCTCATTTTCTGGGAAATCGGTGAGCACTGAGGAGGACTGGGTGCGCGACACTTTGCTGCTGCAAGCAAGACACACGTGTGACTGACTCTGGGTGCTTCTGCTAACAGAGACACGGGGAGAGGAGGAAACGAGCGAGGAAATGATGGGGGATTTCCGGGAAATATCGCAAATCACACTGTACGGAGGCCAACCACCCACTAAAAGGACAAGTATCCGCGGTAGCGGCAGGCACATTAAACTCCGCGCAGGTCCGCATGTCGCAAGCTGTTGGTTCTGTCACTTTTGATTCGTGTCGCGAAAAGGCAGCCGAATTCTCAGAGCTTCAACTCGCTGACCGTCGCGGTATTTGGAGGCTTTACGTATCCTTGCTGGCGCGTTCATCCGCCATTCCAATTTTACTTGCTTATCCTGTTTCAATTTGCCCTCCAAAAAAAATTCATCGCGAAAGAGCGCAACGCTTGTTCTTGTCCGTCTTGTTTGCTTTTTTCCACATTTCCCAACCCATGGTCTCTGTGAGAGCCCGTGGAGCCGGCGACGCCCACACGGCGACCATGGCCATGAGCCTATGGAAACGCCTTGTGCAGGGATCGACACACTTGGGGTAGTCTGTTGCTGCTCGCGGTCCACACCAGGAGCAACCAGTTCAATGGCGGCCGTGGGAAGCTCCTCTGACTGGTCTCTCTTGGCACAGCCGCTGGGCGTGCCGTGCAGCACCACCCCCCCCCTCTTCAGCCCTTTTCCGCTGTACGATCGGGAGGGCCCTCAATCAATTGAAATGCAGTGCCATCTTTCAATTCCACTGGCCAGTGTGTCGTATAGTGATTCGCTGCTGCGTCAGTAGCACCCTGCATGCTTCAGATTGCGGTGGCTTAGAGAACATCACGATGTGACAGTGTGTCACTGCGGCTGCATTGGGTGTTTTGCGAACATGCAGCATTTGCTGAACGGCCTCCAATGCCATGGCCCTGACGATGATTGAGCCGCATCGCGACCGGACGCTGCGATTCCCGCTGCTCAAGCAAGCACATCCACACACACATGCTTGGCGAAGCACTTCACGAGATGTTGCTGACAACCTCCACCACATCCAATGCCCTTTACTGTAAATCTAGTTGTTGAGCTAACCAGCGAGGTGACACATATTTGTTCCTGAAACTCTAAGCGTATCTCAGATTCAAATCTTGCGGGCTTCTGCTCGTCATTCCCTCGTCAGTTTGCTCAACCCAGACCCATCCAGGCTGTGCATTGGTCCACATAGCACCAACATGGCTATCCTCCTTGCCTCTTTCTCATCACTTGACTCCACGCTGCGCTTCCTGGACTCGAGCGCTCCACACCAACCCGGACCGATCCACAGATAGGGCTGGCCAAACAGAGCAAAAGTCCTGGAAAGCCAGTGGGGGTTCACTCTGGATTGCATCTTCACCGGTCGTCCCCCTCCTGGACTTTGTCCTAGGGGTATCTGTATATCATAGCCATTTCAAAACATGAGAGCAAGCTCCCGACTATCGTCCAATGGGCGGGACTCGTTGGTAGTTTGTGGAGGGCTTCGTGACCCACCACTTTTGTCCGAAGAGTCATCCATCCCCTAGTGGATCCGCAAGCTACACAACCGGATCGCTTCCGCCAGTTCACCACCCGGGCCGCCTCTCATGTCATGATGCTACCGCAACCTGCAAGCTGCCCATTCATTCCTAGCGCCCAATCAATTCAAAAGCGCGTGATTTTTGTCATAGCAAGAGGGACCAAACCAATGCCACCGATCCCTCGGACCCGCACTCAATTCTGAGCCCTCAGGACTTTTTACGGTAGCATTATTCCTAAATCTCAACTGGCGCGTCAGTACAACCAATGGGCTGCCGAGAAATCAAGGAGCCTATGGCAGGCATCCGTGTGTGTCCTTGCAAGCGTTACGTAGCTTGAGACCAGACCACCAACCCGACCAAAACGAGGGCCACGGTTGCGTCAGCTTCCACATTATTGACACGTTTTTGCGACGTATGTCTTCTGGCATCTTGCCTCGGCCTTGGCCTTGGATGTTGACGAAGCATTCCTCGTGCTCTCTTTTCGCCATTTGAAGACACTCAAGGGGGATGCTGCACTAACACCTTCTCCCTCCAAGTGTGCCTCCATGGTCCGACCTGACGAAGGAAGTCCCTCTGGTGCTAATCAATTGATGAATTCTCTGTCCCCTGAAAGCGACGTCACTCAGGGAACAGACTGAAGGTTGAGTGGTATTTCCTCTTGCCAGATAACTTCTTTTTCATTTCCCGGACCCGGGTCACACTTTTGCAAAGCACATACGTTGCATATTCACCGTGTCCTTCCATCTCCTGGCTCGATCTCTTCTTGATGGCGATATACCGAACCCTCTCCTCCCGCTACTCTCCAATGGGCACAATTACACCGGCGTAGCGGCAGATGATCGCGTTAAGGATCATACGGCACATGCGACCATTTCCGTCCAGGAACGGGTGGATCTGAACGAACTCGAGGGAATACTTCGCGGCAGTGGCAAACGGGTCTATCGAGCCTCTTGCAACCGCAGCTTCGAGATGTTGCTGAAGGTCGGTACACATCTGCTGCATCTTGGCCGGGACGAAACGAGGAACCGTGAAGTTCGTGATGCCGGCACACACTGCGATTTGCCTGTATATGCCCCCGTAGTCTTCCGGTAGCACGTTTGCGCCGCCTGCTCGTACAATCGGCACGCCTGTAGTGAGGATCCGGTGGGTATCTTTGATCAACTCCTCTGTAAGATCCTTTTTCTTGAAGACGAATTCATCAAGGATGTGTTGATACGCCTTGGCGTGCTGGACCACTTCGTTGAAACCTTGTGTAGAATGAGAAGCGGCCAATTCCATGGATGTTTGAGGATCGTGATGAGTCTCGCAAGGATGAACTGGACGCTGAAGTGCCGGGGCATCGATTTGTAGCCACCCAGCAAATACCCTTCGACATAAACAAGACGTAGGCTCCCAAGCCAATCCCGCTTGTTACAATCATGTTACTGCCATATATAGCTCTAATCAGAGCATCGGTAATCGCTTTGACGATGATGTCTTCTCGTTGCTCGGAGGCTTGGCTATTGTTCGTTTGCTTGATAGCGGAAACCCAACCCGCAGCCTTGCTGAAAACCGATCCCGAATCCTGCCTTTGGGCGCTATCCTCGTATACATCATCGGAATGCATGTCCAGGTATGTGGTTGGCCATTGTCTGGCGATATATTGACGTATGTTTTGCGAATGAGTAGCTGAAGTCATGTTGATGGATTCCTATGAGAGTCCTGTCACAGGCCGGGCAAATATCGAAGAGCTGGCTTTCAAATTCCGTTGGGATTTCGAATATTTGGCGAGTATAGATTATATGTGCTGTACTGAGGTGGGTTCCCCTATAAGTCACACAGGTACAAATCTAGAATTTGCCTTTCCCACCCAAGGCTGCCTACGTTATCTTGAGTCTTGGGTTTCAAACAAGTTAAACTTCATACGCACAGCATCCACTTACTCTGCTTGCATCACGAAGTAGATGTGTCTCGCCCTCTATCGGGTGTACACGGCCTTAATCCACCTCCACCTCCACCGAGACTGGTAGACGTCCGTAGACTTGGAATTCCCCCTACGTTCAGAATTGTGTGAAGGCTGTTTGGTAAGGTGTTAACCGCCTTGTATACCTTATACTCGCTTGCATCTGATGAATTGTTTAAACCTTACGTGCCTGTGTGATAAGCTCTGGGAGACATGGCTTGATGATCCGCCTTGAAGTTAATCACCGATTATTCCGTTGTTCGTCTGCTTTGTTTCTCGAGTTCCATTCTCGGCACAGATCTAATACTGCGAGTTTTTGCCTCCATTATTTTCAGTCCTTCGTACTCGATTCAAGTTCCATCAAGACCTAAATGCTTAGCCATATTGTAAATCACTATTATGACCACAAGCTGATTGCGGATATTCGTGTCTCTAGAACGAGTGTCTTTCTTACACAACTACATGCAACAGATGCAGACGCACAGCTCGTATGCCACTTCTAACCCTAAATCTTTATTCCTTTGACGCAATTCAGGTGCGCACGAAATAGCCTTCACACAACTCCACCTCGCTGAAAACCTGCTACCGTAGCTTTTACATCGTCCGCGACTTCTACAGAGCCTCCGACCCGAAGGCTGGGCTTTAGCTAGAACCTCCATCATGCTTCAAGGGTTTATTTGGCGAAGTGAAGGTCGTAGCCAAGCCACTTCCTTCGCAGGATCTGATCAACCGAAAGACCAGGGTAGCCATACGTGAGCGGCAGGAAGAACCACCAGCCGGCAACGGCGACGACAAGGATCACACCGGTGGCGATCCAAGCACCGAGCATGCTCTTGCCCGCAAAGCGCTCCCGGGCCGTGATGTGCCTCTTGGGACCGGGCTGCTTGACGGCATCCTCGTCAATAGGCTCCACGTTGAAGATGAACTCGACCAAAGAGCCAGCGACCAGGCAGGATGCAAGGTGGGCAGGAAGATAATGGTGCAAGAAGAGCTGTCGGCCCATCAGGTAAAAGGGGAAGTAGTGAGTCGCCCATGCAAGGAAGAAGAAGCCGGTGGAGTTGTAAAGTCGCGATCGGGTGCCTTTGTGTTTGTTAGCGATTATCAAAGTAGTGTCAGGTGTCATCACTTACGGCGATCCAAAGCATCAATGCCACGACGCAGGGACATCTGGTCGGCTGCAATGATGCCGGCAAAGACTGCCAAAAGACTGCTAGCCAGCCACCAGCCAATAGGATTTCCAAGGAAGTAGATCTGCTGGCGGGTGTCGTTCTGGGTCCAGAAGCTCACACCACGGAGCAGGAAAGGCCACTGATAAGGGTGGCTAGAGTAGGGGTGGCTGCTCGTGAGCTTGTTGTTGTGGTAGAACATGGCACTCTGCAGCTCCAGCCACTTCTTGAGGAACGGCACGTGCTTGACCTTGCGCTCCTCCTTCTGGCGACGCTTGTCATCAGCTGCGAGCGACGGAATGTCTTCGACGACCCAGATGTTCGAGCTAGGGGCGATTTGCTTGTTTCCGTTGATTTCCTGCTGGCGGAAACCCCACTCGGGCAGCGGCTTCGTGTGCGTCCACATGGCAACCTTGCTTGGGTTGTGGATGAGCTTGAAGTGGCCGGCCACGGTCTTGAAGTCTTGCCTGCTCTTGCCATGCTCAATACGGATCTCAAACAGAGTGTCATTCTGTCGAGTGCCGTAAGCATCCGCAATGCTGACACATGTGAATTCCTGGTTGGTAGGGTAGTAGGGGGAGGCAACATCGTGGGACAGAAGGATCTTGTCAGAGCCAAGATGCCTCAAACGGACGAGGTCATGGTTCTTGATATTTTTACCCATCTGTTGATCGTTGTTGGCAGGTAGGATCTGCCAGTAGTTGTTGGTATCGTTGTGGGGATATCCGGTGACCTGCTGTCCCTGGCTGGAAACACGACCATCATCGTAACGGAGCGGGTAGTTGGCATCGTGGCTGTGAAGGTACGCCTTGGTCTCCTTGTGCCTGATCGTGAGGGTGTCATAGTATTGGATATCAATGGAATTGGCCAACATGACATTGTCGCTGAGCGTCTCCTGAAATTCGGGTGTCATGAAGTCATCACCAGGACCAGATCGGGAGAGGACAGCAAAGTGAACCTGGAACCAGAAAAGGTAGAAGAGGAATGGCATGATGATGAGACCAAAGGCACGAGCGGCAAAGTGCTTTCCAAACTGAGGCAGACTCAGAGCACCGCCAGGTCTCTTGATGTCAAGCAGTTCCCAGAGATCAATGACAACCGCAGATCCAATGGTGACGAAGGCGAAAAGACCGACGTACTTGGTCGAGATGTCGCAGGAAAGGGCGAAGCCGGTAAGGATGAGCCACTTCCACCACTTTCGGCTGAAGGGCTCGTGTCGCAGCTTGTAGAACTTGATGTAGCACAGAAGACTGCAGGCCATGGCTAGGACCAGAGTGGCGTCGAGCAGGATCAGGCGAGTCTGTCCGATATGGGCATTGTCAAGCAGGATCAATCCTGCAGCCACAATGCAGGCAGGCAAGCTGTAGCCGGACTCCCACATGATGAGGTAGGTAACGGACACAGTGAGAGCGCCCAAAATGGCGGGCAGAGCTCGGAACGCGACATATGGGACCTTGTTCGAAATGTAGGAGTCGCCAATGTTCTCGAAGTGGAAGTGGCCGTCGTATCCCACGAGCCAGCCCATGAAGGCAAAGAGCAGCTTTCCAAAGGGAGGGTGGACATCGAAGAAGTACGTTCGCTCCAAGTAGTAGGAGGCAAACTGATATTCAGGTCAGTAAAGGTCTCCGACGCAACAAGCACGGATGGAGAACTGACCTTGCCAAAATGGACCTCGTCGAAGACAACTTCGTTGGGATGGCTGATGCCCCAGAAACGGGTCACAAAGGCCAGGATGGTGATGATGACAAAGGTGATTCTGTGCTCGATCTCGCTCGAGCCCGCTTGCTGTTGCGCAGCAGCTTTGGCGAGCTTATCGAGCTCGGGCTGGGGGTTGAAGTCGGTCGCGTCGGCCGGCTTTTTGTTAGGGACGTTCCTTTGCCGCAGGCTGCCCTGCGGCGTCTCAGATCGAGCCATGGCTCTGAAAAGCTGGAAGGACCGGGTGTCAGTAGAATTCATGGGAATGATCGAACCAATGCACATGTGGTGCTTGATGCGGACCATGCGATCCGCGACCCTCTCGGAGGGCGAATACGGTGCTGCAGACTTACATGCAAGGAGAAGGCTCAGTGCCGGGGGAAGAATGAGAAGAAACAAAGTGGTCAAGACCAAGGAACAAAAGGAAACGAAAGGATTGAAGAAGAAAAAAGGCGATCCCAAGGCAACGTGGTGAACGATGCTGGGAGCTCAAGAAGAGTAAGGTAACCGGCTCGTAGTTATTCTGGACGGGATAATGGAACAAAGTGAACGTGTCCAGCTCGAGGTGTCAGCCACAGGGGTGACTTTTTTTGGCAAGGGGGCGCCCCTTTGAGGGACACTTGGCCTGCAAAGCCACTTCTCCCCCACCAACAATGCACCTCCTAGTTTACCTTAGGTATCCCGTACTTACGGTACGCCAACCCGCACCCCTTTTGTACCGCAGATTGTCCACTAATAAGAGCTCCTAGTTACCTTGTCCATACACACTGCGTTTTAGCTACTAGTTCCTTGTGAGAGCTGAAAATCAATATCGGACTGAGCTATCGATCCACTGGTTTAATGGGGCCATATGGAGGTGGAAAGTTTGTCAAGCCTCACCCTTTACAACGTCTCTGATGAGCAGTTGAGCTTAGGAGAACCCAGCAGAACCCAGGAGCACCCGATTGCTTACACTTAACACCATGGCTGCCAAAGCATCCATTATTGACCAATTCCAGTGCCTATTGCCTAGATTACTTAGATAGGGCAGGGCTTTCTACCAAAGGACCATTAGAGTGAGTCTGCTCGTGAAGGGCTTATAGGGTAGTGTGCCAGAACAATACCATGAAAACGTACCAGATAAAGCACATGCTACGCCAGCCGGCCGATTTGTGCGTAGACCATGTCGTTGGACTTGACTTTTCTGATATGTTGTTACAAGTATAGAACTCTGAGCTACTACCTGAATTCGCGGGTTGTCCCTTGAATAGGGGCCTACACTACCTTGCCTCTGCAATCGTGATAATTGGTGCAGCTCAAGCCCAGGCGCTCCTGACCACCGTCTTGGGGGCGTCATTGACATCAAAGGGCGACGGTTATTCCGATTGGATCGAGATCTCCATGAGCTGCGGATATGGCTGCAGTCCCAGGACGGACTCAAGATAAATCGCCGTCCAATTGACTCAACTGACAGCCTGGTGAAACCCATCGTCTGCTTTGCCAAGGCAACAAGCCTACTCAGAAGTCTGTTGAAACGCGCGGTACTCTCGAGATCGTTCTGTAATAGATAGCTATGCGATAGTTCTCGCACACCGAGTCAAAAATGAAACAACGGAAGACAAAAAGGTGATAATGCCCATAATGTGATTCGAACACATGATCTTGTCATTACGGACTTACGAGTGACACGCTTTACCCCTAAGCCATACGGGCGATTTAATCTTCGACGCGGACATAATGTCTACAGAACATCAACAAAAAGTACGGGACGGAAAGCAAAAAAATGTTTGCCCATAATGTGATTCGAACACATGATCTTGTCATTACGATTTTACGAGTGACACGCTTTACCCCTAAGCCATACGGGCCGGGTCAGTGCTTTGCTCTCAGAAATACCATATTATAATCCAGTGTCAAAACGTAGGGTAGGTAGGGCCTCAGATTACCTTCGAACGAAGTCGGTCACGCACACATGGAATGAACTGTATCGTCCACAAAGAAATCGGGAAGACGACCCCGTGCCTTCCGTTCTTCAAGCTGGGCCTCCTTCACTTGGACTGCCAGAGCTTGGCCTAGAGATCTTACGTTCAATTGACTCCACTAATACCACTACTAGGTACAGCACAAAAAGCAAAACTACGGCGACAAATTCACAAGGTACGACACGAGCTAAGCCGCCCGGTGCTTTTTCTTCGGTACGTAGGTAAGGAGGTTTGCAGGCGTGAAAATGTATGTTTCGTCTTGCAGTTTCTTTTCAGCTGTAAAAGGAAAAGGAAAAAGAAGGTGCCATTTTTATGCAACAGCCTGGCGCACCGCGGTCCCAGCAGGCCCCATATCTGCCATCGGATCGGGACCAGCAGTCCCAAGCATTATCAGTGCCGGCGCAAACCGGTCTTTGGGCGCGGGGCAGCCAGGCCGATCAACGGAGCTCCTCTTCTCCCTCCACATACGTAACATCAGCGCGTCCAGCTTCGGTGCCAGTGTATCGCCGACGATTCCCCACTGAATACTCCTCAGTTCAAGTCCGAATCCGTATAAACCCTCTCTTGTTTTAGCCCGAGCTCTCCCCGTCAGGCCAATTCTAACGCTGCTTCATCAATTCAGGTATGTCGTCGAGGATCCTCCGGCCAGCTCTCCGGCTCCGGCCATTGCCATTGCGAGCCGCCTCCGTGCCCTCCGCTCTGTTTGTAGCTCCCGTGTTTACACCTTTCTCAGCCATTCCGAGATCAATTTCCACCATGTCGGACCAAACCATTGTTTTCACCAAGAACGCCCCGGCCCGTGAGTGATTCACCCTAGAAGCTTGCAGCATTGAGCATGTACTGATTGAGATGAGAATAGCCGTCGGCCCTTACGTGCGTCTACCTATATTCCGTAGTCGTGGCCATGCGTCATAAGAGTGCGAACTAACAAGTTGCATGTAGTCCCAGGCCATCAAGACGCCCAGTGCCATCTACTGTTCTGGCCAGATCCCTTTGACTGCTGAGGGCACCCTGGTCGAGGGAACCATTGGCGAGAAGACCAAGCAGTGTTGCCAGAATCTCGAGGCTGTCCTCCAAGAGGCTGGCTCATCTATTGCCAAGGTGGTCAAGGTCAACATCTTCATTTCTGACATGGAGCACTTTGCGGTACGCAAAATCTTTCACCATGGGCATTTGCTCAAAAGTACTAATGTTGTTCCCAGCCCATGAACGTCGAGTACGAGAAGTGGTTCTCTCACAAGCCTGCCCGAAGCTGCGTGGCCGTCAAGACGCTCCCCAAGAACGTTGACGTTGAGATTGAGGCCATTGCGCTGCCATGAAGCCAGGACCCCAAAGGACGCACACGCGAAGCCAAAATGTGAAGCTTAGTACAGAACGATGTAGTTAGCTACAGGCAAGAAATTCATGTGCATTCAATTCAAAGTGAACTTGTTTGTGCATCCTAATGCATCTTCTGCTGGACAGAGCATGAAATGCTATAGTATAGTGGTTCCATTGTATTTTATCATGAGTGCGTACACACTGCATATATCGCTATGTCCACGTTTTAAGCGTCCCAAATAACAACCCTTCCATCAACACCCGAAGCTATACGCGGAATTAGCAAAGGAATAGGTTATGGGTATCAACAGAGACTTACAGCTGAACTGCGACAGGCCACTGCCAGAAGCCGCATAGGGTCGGATCATTGTGATGGTGTTTTGATGAACAGTCTTCAGCTGTGTATCATCCTTGACCTTTCCCTTGAGGTCCATTTGTCTGAACATGTTGAGAGCAGATTCTTCGCGCTGCTCCCCGAGCCCTGGGCGGCCCTTGGACTCGACAGTGCCAGTAAGCTGCCAACCCGCCTCGCCTCCCTTGAATCGGAAAGCCTCGCAATCATAACCAGCAGCAATAATCTCATCTTCCGCCTTCCAGATAAGGCTCTTGAATGGCAAGAGTTGGGTGGAGATGGTAACCACGGCCTTAGGCGGACTGTCAGGACCGCTCGGGTAGACGACCGTGATGCTGCTGTCATGTGCCGCGAACGCGAGGCTATCACCGCTGGGAGAGAACGAGACGGAGTGGACCCAGCCAGCAGAGTTGTTCAGATATTCTCCGCATACGGTATTGAAAGGCAGACGCTCGCCCCAAACGCCAGGGTCAGGCCGAGCATCCACGCCCTTGATAAAGCTTGAGAAGACCCTAGCATGAGCATCGGTCGAGCCGGCAGCGAGAAGGACCGAGTTGGGGTGCCAGGCAACGCTGGTGATGGTACTGCGGATGGGCTTCTTCAGGTGCTTCGACACCCACCAGTCGTTCTCCTCCTCAAAGTAGCACACGGCAATCACTCGGTCGCCAGAACCAACGGCGAACTTGGTCTCGGATGGCGACCAGCGGACGAACGTCGCAGCTCGGCTGATTCGAAGCAAGACAAGCGTAGGTTTGTAGCCGGTAGGGGAAGGCTCCCACACGAGGGCGTTTCGGTCTGCAATGTCAGATTAGCATTCGGGGGGGCGCCACGCTTCAGCACGACGACGAGATCGCATACCCTGCGAGCATGAGACAATGCGGCCGCTGTTAGGCGCAATGTCCACGCTGGTGACCGTCTTATCGTGGCCCTTGAGCTCGTCCTTCAGCTTGAAAGCATTGCCAGCCTTCTCATACAGCTCCACGGTCGAGTCTCGGGTGACGGCCAGAGTGCCATGATCGGCCGAGAAGGAATGGTCGGTGATGGGGTTGTGGAAGAGATGATGAACTTCTGGAGGGGCCATTTTGGGTCGGATTGGAGAGTATGCGATAGGAGTAGCTCTCTACTACCGCAGTGCTGGGTTTCGTGGATATTGAGGTCGAGGTGCGTAGAGGTAGTCGTCAACGGACAGCGGGGTGAAGCTCCTACATCCGGTACCTGGTCGCGTACCTTCACTTACGTAGCCCCTCGTCCCCTGCCTGGCAAGTGCTCCAGCCACGAGCCCCACAAGTCTAATCGTGGCGTGGAGCTGGACGACGTTCATCGAAGTGCAACTGCGAAAATCTCCGCTAGATTGCTGAATCACGAAATCACACGCGACGACGACTCCCCAAGCACCCAATCCACTTCCAGTACTCTCTGCGGGCATCACGAAGAATTCGGGCTCCAAGCTTTGACCAAGAAATTGGAGAGACGGTCCTAGAATACCGGCACGATGGCAGCCGTCGCACCCACTCGCGGCCTACAGCCGAATGCCTCGCTCCCGGCAAAGGTCCAGCCGATTGCGCCAAACCAAACGTGAGTCTCGCTTGGATAATGCATGGGCACCAGAGCTAAAATCTCAAAGGCTATACGTGACGAATTTGCCCTCTTCGAAAATACAGAAAGCCGACCTCAGAACCGCCCTTTACATGCTATTTTCGACATACGGTCCCGTACTCGATGTGGTTGCCCTCAAAACTATACAAATGCGTGGACAAGCACACGTCGCCTTCCGTGATGTGCAAGCGGCCACGCAAGCCATGAGAGCCTTGGATGGTCAAGAGTTCCTTGGCCGTCAACTTGTGAGCGCCTTCTCCCGTTGTGTTATTCGAATGGCAACCAACTAATCTTGAATATGGATAGAAAATCCAATACGCCAAATCGAAATCGCACTATGTAGCGAAGCTTGACGGAACGTTCAAGATCCCTACCGCAGCCGGCGCTGCGACTGTCGAGCAAACAGAGCTACAGCAAAGCATCTTCAATGCGCCTGGCCCTGGTGCAGCGAATGCGTCCTCAAGTCTTCCGGCAAAGCCGTCTCCCGCTGTAGATAGCGTGATGAAGGATGCTGGATCGCCAGAGAGCCGTGGACAAAAGCGAACCAGAGACGAGGAAGAAGATGAGAGCGAGGAGGACGTCGCTATGGAGGAGGACAGTGATGACGAGTGAGGGAGGGGCCCGGAGGCCATCTTCCGCCTCTTTGCGTGCCTCCTAAACGCGGCACATAGCTCGTATCAGACTGCCAACTCCTTCGGGACCCAAAGTCCAACACAGCTGCCGACAAGCCCGAGCCAAATTATGAGATAATCCACTCTTGAGCATTGAAAGCCCGACATGCCATCACCCACCAAGCAGGGATGAATAAAGAAACAGGGCACTCCAGTAATTGGATGATGCTGGAGAACAGAGGACATTAGCTAGGGCGTGCTGATCAGAGATACCCAGAGTCCTTGGATGGACTCGTGATATAGTGTTATGGAACTTACGTCTGCGGAAATTCCGCCGATTCCACCAAGACCACGCAGTCCTTGCTTAAATTCGTCAGGAACCAAACGCCGGAACACAGTTTCGATGTTGAATGCAGGTTCATCGAAGGGTAGATCATGTAGACTGAACCACAAACATGGGACTCGGTATGTGGGATGGAGATGAATCTCGTATGTCACGTAACCACCATTGAAGCCGTAACCGTGCTGAGCGATAATGGCCTGGAAAATGCATGAGAAAGAGTTCTACGTCACTATGTCTGTTTGGTAGAAAGTAAGATAAAGCGCACCTCATCGGCGTCCTCAGCATCTTGCATGGCATCGTCGGCCACGAGGAATTCTTGGCCTTCCGGCTGAGTGATGGAGAAGTTTTCTAAGCCAAGCGAAAGCTCATCATCCCCCTCACTAGCCTGTGACTCGAGCGGTCGGACGATTTGCACATAAGTCGTGTATCCCGAGTCGAATGAAAAGACCATGTCCAGTGCCGTACATGTTCTGAGCTTCCACCTCTTGCGCAAAGGGCCCAGAGTTGCGCGACAATAACGTGCGTCTAGGTGGTGACAAGCCTCCGAGAACTCATCCCTCGTCAGATAAGGATAGTCTTTGAAGCCCATCGTTGGCTGCGGCGCAGACTGGAGACGAAGTTGGTGAGCATGACACCAGCTTTTGCAGGTCTACCTACCTTACCTTAGGTACTCATCACAGAGACTTTATGAGTATTCTCCACTTTGGCCGGTCTCTCATTGTGCGAGGATACACGAAGCAGGGCAACGATATGCCTTACTTACCTACCTATTAAGAACGAGTCGTAGTACACGGCCCAGTTATCCCGCAGCAATCGGAGACAACACTTATCTAAGGGCCCATGCAGCTGAGCTTATTTATATCCCATTGCTTGTTGGATCAGGAATAGAGACAATCAAATCATCCACGCGAACTTACCTGCACACCTGACTACCCCAAAGAGCGTGCTAGGAATAAGAGGTACCTGGGTAAGAGTTAGGTAAGGTACCTACTATAGGAGGCGACCAGCACTAAGCCCCAGGGAGTCTCAGCAACCTTCCGGCAGCTCCACGTTTGGCGCCGGTACCTGTAACCGTTACCAACCCTTGCGAGCCGCGGCCCGCAACAGCTACGAGATGGCTTACATGTCCTTTTCGCAAGGGCCCTTGCGCCAAGCCACCCGGGCTAGCATCTGGCCCCCGGCCCCGTTACGGACCTCGAGTCCGTGTTGGCACATGTCCATTCTTTTTGGATGAATAGTATAGCCGCGCATTGCTTCCTCCGTTATACTCTTCGGGCCCTGCGCAGCTGTGGCTTACTCCTTGCCGCATCCTCCTACCTTAGGCGTGCGAGCCCTCCTCCAAACGCATTGCCCTCCCTCGACATGAGCCGGCCGGCTCAATGATCCGCGACCCCTTCGACATCCACCGGAAGAACGTCTTTCAGGCCACTGCCCTGCGAACCGCTGAGAATATCAAAGCTACCGTGGTGCAGGCGGGCGCCAATGCTCTAGACATGTCTTTCTCGATACCGAAGCATGTGCCCAACTTCGCCGACCCGCACCGAACGAACGAAGATCGCGCGTGGTCCGGCCTTTCCCACCGCGAGCCGCCGAGAGGCGGAGGCTTGATGGGCGGAGTGCAGGATCGCGTGAACGGCCTCTTCGAGAAGAAGTCTTTGCCCATGTACAAAGACAAACCTTATAACTTGGCGCCATCCTCGCGCAGACGACCTTTGTGGAGGAAGAAACGCGGCATCCTTTCCGGATTCCTGGCCGTACTGATCCTGTTCTACCTCCTGGGATTCTTTTCAGGAAGTAAGCCGGAGACTCAAAAGTCGACTGGGTGGTCATGGAGGGCGGCATCGAACGCCAAGGGCAAGGCTGACTGGAATAAGAGGCGAGAAAGCGTCGTGGAAGCGTTCCAGCTGACCTGGGACAGCTACGAACGACATGGTTGGGGTAAGGACAGAACTCCATGAATGAACCGTTGATTCTCATACTGACTGAACTCATGATGCAGGCTACGACGAATATCATCCGATTGCCAAAACTGCCAAGAACATGGCGCCGAATGGACTGGGCTGGATCATCATCGACTCCCTGGATACAATGATTCTAATGAATCAGACCTCTCGTTTGCAGCAAGCAAGGAAATGGATCTCCTCGTCCTTGACGTGGGATCAGAACCAGGATGTCAGCACCTTCGAGACAACCATTCGCATGCTGGGAGGACTTCTCTCGGCCCATTATTTGTCCACTGAATATCCCGAACTAGCGCCTTTATCAGAGGACGACGAGGGCATGCCGGAAGAGGACCTCTACTTAGAGAAGGCCAAGGACCTGGCCGATCGGCTGTTGAGCGCCTTTGAGTCTCCATCAGGCATTCCCTACGCGAGCGTCAACCTGGAAAAGCTCAAGGGCATCCCGTCCCACGACGACATGGGTGCGTCTTCGACCGCCGAGGCAACCAGCGTGCAGCTTGAGTTCAAGTACATGGCCAAGTTGACGGGAGAGAAGTACTTCTGGGACAAGGCGGAAAAGGTCATGGAGGTTATCGACGAGAACGCTCCCGAGGACGGCTTGGTACCCATTTACATATACGCGACGAACGGTGAATTCCGTGGCAACAATATCCGCCTTGGCAGCCGTGGTGACTCTTACTATGAGTATCTCATCAAGCAGTATCTTCAGACAAACAAGAAGGAGACGGTATACCTCGACATGTGGGAAGAGTCTTTGGCGGGCATCAGGAAGCATCTTCTGACCTACACCGAACCTTCGGGATTCACGATCGTAGGAGAACGGCCAAATGGGCTGGAAGGGCCCTTGTCGCCCAAGATGGACCATCTTGTCTGCTTCCTGCCGGGCACAATCGCCTTGGCCGTTACTGACGGATTGACCGAAGCGGAAGCCCGAAAGCTACCGACGTGGTCCAAGAAGAAAGAGGAAGAGATGCAGTTGGCGCGTGAGCTCATGCAGACCTGCTGGGGCATGTACAAGTTCATGGCCACGGAGCTGGCGGCGGAGATCACGTACTTCAACATCCACAACCCGCCCCTCACGGAGGGTGCGCCCCATAACCCGCCCGACGAGTTTGACCCAGACCCCAAGGCGGAATGGCGTCAAGACTACATTGTGAAGAGCAATGACGTGCACAATTTGCAACGTCCCGAGACCGTGGAGAGCTTGTTTTACATGTGGAGAATTACCGGCGACGTCAGATACAGAGAGTGGGGATGGGAGATGTTCACTTCGTTCTTGAACCATACGGCTGTTGAAGATGAAGGAGGCTTCTCCAGTCTCCAAAATGCCAACGTGATCCCACCAGTATTCAAGGACAACCTGGAGAGCTTCTGGCTGGTATGTATCAACAACTGCTCTCCCCTGTTTCCCATCAATATACTAATATGAGATTTCATATAGGCCGAAACTCTGAAGTACATGTATCTCCTATTCTCGCCCAACGACTTGTTGCCCCTGGACAAGGTTGTCCTGAATACAGAGGCGCACCCGCTGCCCCGGTTCGACATGGGCAAGCTTTTCTACACCGGCTGGCAAAGGAAGGCCCACGATAAGCCCAAATCCAAGCCCGAGCACGAACCGGAGCCCGAGGGTGCGGCCAAGGCCGAGGTCAAGGTTGAGGTCGAGGCTGGAGCGGAACACGTTGCACAATAGCGTGGTGTAGCCGCAAACGAGGATTCATCCATGATTGATCATTACGGTAACAGTGATAGTATCAAAAGCAACATACGGCGCAGTTTAATGTGATTTGATGACCAAAATACCTTGGGGGTTGTGATGAAGCCACAGGTTTTGAAACATGTGGGTTAGAGTGAAAGATGAATTGATGAGCGTGGCTTGTCTCGTCACGCTGCTTGTCTCGATACGCTGCCGTCCTATTCCGCCCGCCGGTTCGTGCACTTTGTGCCAAGAGAAGAGCTGACGAGTTTGGTGGCCAAATGACCTTCCCACACTCCCCTTCCCCCAATGCAGTGCCGGCACAACCGTTCCCCATGGTTGGGAGGGACATCGAATCGTTTTGTTATCCACTCATACTACCCGTTCCCCTTTGATGTTGATAAGCACTTTATCTCTCCGTTTTCAGACAACCAGATGTTAAAGCCGAAGAGTTGGCGCACAAAGTCCTGTCAGATGCGACAATGCATCGGCGGCGTTGCGATGGGCTGGCTGGCTGGGGAAGGGGGGGGCGCTAAGCCCCAGTGCCCAGGCCCTCCGCCATCCAGACTTTAGTGGATTCATCACAATGGTGGATTTGGCATTGCACGGGGGTTCATTAACGTTGCTGATAGAGATCCCTAGCGTCCTTTATCGAGATCCGGCTCTTCGGATAGGCGGTTACCGCACCTCAGGTGGGTGCAATCTATGCGACCCCTACCACAGATAACCGCTGCGGCCGCCTCCGTGCTGCGACCGCTACCTCCAGGTGCATCCTGGCCGCCACACCGAATCCTTCGCTCGGCGCCCAGGACACAAAGTCGTGCGGCGCGCGTGATAAGGTACCTTGCCTTACCTACACCTTGCCGTACTGGACTGTAGGTAGGCAGTCTGGATCCAGCCAACCCCCCTTTGATAACTGACACAATGCCTCTTCAGCTTGTGTAGTATCACACCATATAATCTGCACATTCTGTGTTGAGCACGACCCGGTCCGCCAAACGAGCAACTGCATTCAATCTGGCACCCCCTCCATCGTCTTGTCTCCCACTGCGCCCGTGATTGTTTCCTCTTCGAACCGCCGGCCGATCCTCCGACTTACGGAGCGCTTCCCGTACTCACCGTCATGCTCCACGACTAGCGCCACACCCCCAAGTCCCAGAGAGTGCCGCGGAAGATACCCGTGTCTCACCGTCACCGAGGGTTGCTGCGAACAGTGACTTCAGAGATACTCGACGTGCAGTCCGGATCGCCTTGATTTCGAGTCGCATCCGACGCTCCAGAAGCCGCCGAAAGGAAAGCCTTGTCAACCGACGCTGGTGGTTCCGACAAGAGTTGACGCAACGTCACCCGCGGCCATGGCGCCGAACCGCGATATCGAGCTCAACACCTTGAGCAACCTCAAGCTCAAGGAGGACTCGCTGCACCCGGGCAGCAGCTACAGCATGCGCGAGCCCGACTACGACGAAGTCGCTCCCCCGCGCTTGGATCGCTTCATCGACAGCTTCAGGCGCGACCCCAACCAAGCTCTCTTTCCCACTAATCACCTCGGTGATCTTGGGTCCAGCCGGATGCACAACGGCGCTCATTACTACGATCTACGGCAGGCTGCGCTTGAGTCGGCCCATGCTGGATTGGCAAGGAAGTTGAAGGGAAGACATCTGCAGATGATTGCCATCGGAGGATCTATCGGTACGGCAATTCCTCGACGATTTGTCATAATCTATACCAAGTTCTAGAGACATACGCTAACATGATTTATGATGCACAGGCACTGGTCTATTCGTGGCGTCTGGCAGAGCCCTCAGTGCGGGAGGACCCGCCTCTTTGTTATTGGCTTTCTCTCTTGTCGGTGGAATGCTGTATTGCACATGTCAAGCCCTGGGAGAGCTCGCCGTCATGTACCCGATTGCCGGGTCCTTTTCGGCCTGGGCAACCCGTTTCCTGGACCCCTCGTGGGGTTTCGCAATGGGGTGGAAGTGAGTGAGACACCTTTGCTGGAGATGCGTTCCATGTCACTGACACACCGGTTTAGCTACGCTCTGCAGTGGCTCACTGTCCTTCCCCTGGAGATCATTGCCGCCTCTATAACCCTGGAGTATTGGAACAGCCAAATCACCAGGGCTCCGTTCGTCACAGTGTTTCTGTTGGTCATCCTGGGTATCAACATGTTCGGCATCAAAGGCTACGGAGAAGCCGAATTCGTATTCTCTCTGATCAAGGTCATAGCCGTGGTTGGCTTCATGTGAGCAGACCCCAGATCACCTCAAGCATAGCATCCTTGCTGACAATCGGACCAGTCTCCTGGGCATAGTTCTAAACATCGGCGGCACCCCAGACCGTGGCTACATCGGAGGCGAATACTGGCGGACGCCCGGCGCTTTCAACAACGGCTTCAAGGGGCTTTGCAGCGTCATGGTCACGGCTGCCTTCTCCTTCACCGGCACAGAGCTCGTCGGCCTAGCTGCTGCAGAAACAGCGAATCCTCGGAGGTCACTACCGACCGCCATGAAGCAGGTTTTCTGGAGAATCACCCTATTCTACATCGCATCCCTAACATTGGTCGGGCTTTTGGTTCCCTACGATGATCCGAAGCTGAAACAGGGGACCGACGCCAACGCAAAAGCGTCGCCATTTGTCATCGCCATTGAGGCAGCTGGGATCCAAGTCCTACCGGATGTGATGAATACTGTCATTCTTATTGCTGTCCTGTCAGTCGGTAACTCGGCGGTCTTTGGATCCTCTCGCACCATGGCTGCCCTGGCGAATATGAACCAGGCGCCGAAGATCTTGGCCTACATCGACCGAAGGGGCCGTCCACTTATGGCCATTCTTGTGGCCGCAGCTGTCGGCCTTCTCTCCTACCTGGCGGACATCAAGAGCCAAGACAAGGTTATTGATTGGCTTCTTGCCATCTCTGGCCTGTCCACCATTTTCACCTGGGGCTCTATCTGTTTGTGCCATATCCGCTTCCGTCATGCTTGGGCAGCGCGGGGACGCTCCTTGCGCGAGATCCCTTTCCGCTCCCAGGTCGGCGTCATGGGCTCCTACGTCGGTCTCATCATGAACATCGGCGTCCTCTTAGCCCAGTTCTACATTGGCGCCAACCCGATCGACGTCGAGAACATGGACTCGACCTCCATCGCAGCCAACTTTTTCGTGAGGTGGGTGGGCGCGCCCATCGTCTGCTGCTTCTACGTGGCCCACAAGCTGTACTTCCGCACGTCGTTCGTCAAGATACAGGACATGGACGTCGACACCGGCCGGCGCGACTTTGACCTGCCGATCCTAGTCGCCCAGGAGAGGGAGGAGCGCGCCGCGTGGCCGAACTGGAAACGAGTGTACAAGTTTATGTGCTGAGCACGGAAGCCAAGGGCCGGGAGTGCTGTATTGAGCACGGCGATGTGTGAATCTGAATTATGACTGGGATTGAACGTGTTTGAAGACATGCTTTGTGCGAGGCGTCGGGGCGTAGTTATCTGGGCTTGGGTTCTTAAGGCTGGCGGTGGAACATCGTTTTGGCTACCTTACATTAGCGTCCAGAGTAGAATATGATGTTGCCTATATACCCATCTTACTTCATTCGAATATTCGTTCCGAAACAGGCGCGATTCCGTGTGGAACGTCAAGTGAACCATGATTTATGTCAGCCAAGCGTGCGCGCCCCCAAGAATTGCGTTTCAAATAGTAGGGCCTACGTTACTCATTTTATGGCACTCAGCCATTCCCCGGTTGAAGATCTGCCATCATGGCCACTGGTACATTATGGCCGCAAGTGAAGGTGGACATTCGATGTCGGACGTTCCAGCAGATTGGCGGCCCGCGAACTAGCGAACCCTTATGTATCACATCTTCTCTCCTCATGCAAGCGACATATGACTGATCAGGTATTGCGCAACGCGGTGTATATTTGTAATCTCAACAAAGTTGTGCTCAGTACAATGATTTGCTCAAGCCTCAGCTATAAGAAAATATGTGGAGTAATTCTCATGAATCGTAGGCTCATCATCAGTTTCAACAGCATAACCGTACACGCAAGAGTAGACGGATATCGACACTCCCACAAGCGGCACCGTTAACCACTTGGTGCCCTGTTTAGAAGTCCCAGAAGCTCTTCTTTGCCGCAGTCTGGTTTCCTTTCCGTGTGGGTTCAGGAGCCGGCTCCTCGTCTCCACCTCCGTACAGCCAGTCGCGGTTGGTGCCCTTTTTGCCGCCCATGCCGTCACCTGCAATGTGAATGCGAGTGTTTTCCTCAGCGTGGGATGCCCCCTTCCTGCTACCCATGCCGTCACCTGCGATGTGGATCCGCGATTGCTCTGAGCCTGTGCCGGCTTGCGGTTTGTTCTCTTTTTGCGAAACAGGCGATTCATCAGAGACAGACCAGTTCGAATCCATCATCTTGACAGCCTTCATGCGGCCTTCGGGGACATGCTGGTTGCGAGGTTGAGCCTGGGATGGGGAGTCATCAGTCATGGCGAAGTGAGCATCGAAATCTTTGCCCCGATCCTTCAAGTTGGTAATGTTGCCCAGTGGTTGCTGGTTCGCCGAGGCGTCATCTCGGTCGAAGAGCTTGTTCTTGTACAGACCCAGGCCCTCATTGTGGGTAGCGCCTCGGGGTCTGGCAGCAGGACGGTCCTGCTGAGGGTCACGCTCGCCGTCATCTTGGAGCTCGAAGTGCGCTTCTGCATCACGACGCGCCTTGACGACCGGCTGGGCCGGGGTTTCACCCAAGGCGTCCCTATCAGTATCCCAGTGTCGTACATCCTGGGTCCTCATGGTCCTGGAGGCCTTGACTTTGGCTGGGGTTACAAAATCATCAAACGACCACTGGCTATCATGCTTGGATTTAGGCCGCTCGTCGAAAGAGGTGCCCCGCTGCGGCGAATCTTGAGGATCTGAGCCGTCCGCAAAATCGAAATGATGATATTTCTTGGGGTTCGGACGAATGAATTGGTTTCCTGCCTTGCCTTGGGGCGTCTCTTCCTCTTCGATATGTTCTTGACCCTCAAAGAGGCGCATGGGCTGGAAGTTCTTGCCCTGGCCACCCTTGCTCGGGGAATCGGATCGCTGACGGTGGGCAGTCGGTGAGCCGGCCTCGAGGGGCTCATCCCCCAGAATGTCTGCAAAGGAACGTTGCTGAGGTCGGTTGCCAGCGTAAGGCGAGACAACAGGTGCAGCTATCTCGGCCTCGATCTCTTCCCTGGTAGGCTGTCTGTGCAGAGAAGCATGTGGATCACGCATAGCATTGGTGGAGTTGCCGCGGGTACGAATAAGCATTTCTCTCTGGCTGTCGGTCGTCTGCGAGAGGCCGCCTGCTTTGAGGGATGACTGAATAGCCAAGACTTGCTCACGGCCATCCTTAATGGGCCAGTTGCGACCCGTCTTGCCAATCACATCCAGTTGTTTCAAGACGGATCCTTGATCCCACTGAATGCGAACCTGGGAGATCTTGCCGTCGGTATCGAATGTCACAAAATGCACCTAGAGCACCTCACATTAGCAGCCAGAAGGTTAAAGAGACCGCCCGGTGGACAGCAACTGCTCGCTTGACGTACCATGGGTACCTGGACAATCCGATCAGACAAAAAGTTATCATCCAGCCCAGGGCAGTAAGATCCGCCACTAGTCAGGAATTCCAGGCCTGTTTCCACCTCAATCGCAATGGCATTGCGGCCCTCGACAACGTTGAGAATGTCCTCCTTCTTCTTAATTACCTGCCTCTGGAGGGCATTCAGATGCTTGATGATCTCGGTGGGACCGCTGAAGGAAATTGCGGTGGTTACATAGTGAAGGGTCGCTCTGTCGGACAAGAGGGACGAGCTCGGCGCCGCGAGAAACTGCTTGTAAGCGGCCGCCATGGCGCAGGACGATGGTGTTGATTGCGGGAGCAGAGGATGCCGAGGAGAGATTTGGTTTGTTGTTATTGTTATTGTTGTTGTTGACTTCTCGCTTCTTGTGTAAGTTGTCTGCTACCTAAGGTAGGTAGGAAGGTAGAAGGGTAGGCCAGGGAAAACAAAGTAGATGAAGTCGTGAGAACTGGAGAAATGAAGGACAAGGGCGGGTAAAGGACTGCAACGGACACAGGAGTCGCGGGTCGAGAAAGAAGGAAGAAAAGAAGCAACATTCAAACTGCACGTGGTGCCTGTGCCGCTAAGCTGGGGAACGTTGCGGGTGGCTTCTCACAAGGGTAATAATAAGGGGCTCCACGGGCTGCTGTTTCAACGCAGGTACAGATGGGGTACATTGGGGCGGGGGCGTGCATATGCGAGTCAAAAGTATATGCAAGTAGCGGCTGAGCATAATGTAATCTGTGATAACAATCTCGGGAAAGGCCCAGGGACCCGCCATGGGCCCCGCCATTGCTCTGGTTCCTGCCAAGCAAATGCGAGAGCATCAATACTTCTAGGAACCTTCACTTCAGGGGCCCACGTTGCCCAAATAAGGTACTTTATGTACCTTCAGGAGAGGAAAGACGGACAAGTTGTTAGCAGCCCCGGCTAAGGTGCCTTGGTTCGAATTGTGGCCCAGAGCAATCGTGCCTGACTTGTCTCTAACTTACTGTACCTACCTTGGTTAACAAGATTCCTTGGTTGGTGCTCTACCGGAGGTGAAGGCAGAAGGCTCCGAGAGCGTGTTGGCTGCCCACTGCATAACGCGCCTGTCGGGCGGGGAGTCCTACTATGTGTACGCGTCTCGGTGGAAGAGCCTATCAGCTTTCAGTCAACAGCTTTCAGTCAGAAAGCGACTAGAGTTTTGTCGTTCAAGCCTTTTCCAAAAGGTGAGGGGGTCGTGCATAGAGTATTGTCAATTGTTAGGCAAGCTGGAAATGATGGTGAAATCTGTAACCTCACTCTCGTTTACAACGAAGGGGGGCTGCACCAATCCAGTTCATTAACACCCTTTCAAACGGAATGCAAGGAAAGGTTATGTGAAAACACACCTTTACGGAACCTACTTCAATGCATCAGTTCAGCACAATAATCCCCGCGCTCGGTAGCGTCAGTAGCTTGAACATGACTATAGTACAGGTGAGTAAATTGAAAAGGTCCAAAACTGGAGGCAACAAGAAACAGTGAACGGGCTTGGGCCTTGATGTGACCAGGCGCTGTTTCAAACCACTCCATCGATTCACGTCACCTAATGATGTGCCAGGTTTCAAGAGGGACCTTCCTGACGTTCAACCAGCTAAGCCTACTGTGTGTGATAATTGTAGGACCTTGGAGGTAACGGTTAAAGAGTATTCCCTGAACCTAGGCGACGAAGAAGTCTGCCATGGACATAGATAGGTTCATTCACCCTATCTATACATAACCCCAAAGCGTTGGTCGCTCACCATGGGCATAAAAGGCCGTAGATCATGGAGCTTAACGCCAAACAGGATAATATTCCCAATGGAACACGTCAGTGGCACTTGATAGTTCCGTAGTGCGGCCTCGTGTGTCAGATCAATGAGGATCCTTTCTTCGCTCGAGGGTATAGAGTTACAAGTGCGCTCATGCGCATGGTGACAAGTATGCCGCAAGTGCTTCAAAGGTATCGATAGGTCAATGCTTAGGAAGGCAGGGGCTTTTTTGTTTCAACGCGCCGGAATGACGCAGCAGAACGGGATCCAAATCGCTGCCGTCGTTAAAGTCTCTAGTTTCTGCATCTAAAAAAAAAAAAGTGGACGCAGAGTACATCTCGGAAGGCTGCAAGTGAGAAAGGTAAAGTATCCTTCTCGGTTCAGAGGGTATCAAGGCTACACTCACGGGAACTCTTCATTCTAAATTTACACCATAGCCATGAGCTCACTGCTCTGCCCCCAATTATCCCAAACGTGACGGGCTATTCAAGCACCAACTGCAACCTAACGTGAAGCCAGGTAAAGAAACAATCCACAGTGAGCCAATGATAAGCTGCCAGTAGCTTGACGTGGCCCCTGGGATTGAGGCGGCGTATCAGCAGCGTCTGTGCTGACGGTACCTCGCCGCCACACCCTCGCACGCTGGCGTCTTACGTACCTGCCTTGACCCTGCCTGGAGCTACTTGCGCCAGCGACAGACGTAGAGCTGATCGTCCACTTGCCGTCCTCCCGTGCTCTCGATACTAAACCTCCTTCACTTTACTTTCCAGTGTAATCGACCAGCCCAGCGATCACCGTTGCTTCGTGCGCTGACTCTGGCAAACCTCAACTTGCAAATACCTCAATTCGTCGTGTCTGCTCCTTCATGTTTCCCCATATCCGCCCTCCACCGAAACGATGAGGCTCCGAGCCGGCGCTCAAGCTTGGTGGCACATGCTCGTCTTCTCCCTGCTATGGGCAGCGGCAGCAGTGCTGGCTGCGGATGACCCGCGCATAGCTGTCACCAAGTTCGATCACTTGCCATTCAACATCAATTACTTCGAGGACAGCGACGTCATCGTATTCCACGACATCGACGAGCAGAACGTCTATCGGTCCAGCGATGCAGGCTTCACCTGGAACAAGGTCTCTGGCGTGCCCGATCGTGTTGCCGACGTGCTCATCCTGCACACATTCGAATCCAAGACGGCATTCATCATGACCGGTGGGACGAAGCACTACAAGTCCGAAGACCAGGGCGAAACATGGTCCTCTTTCGAGACCGGCGTCGCACTCAGCATGTACCAGCCCGAGGCCCTGGTGTTCCACTCGACGGACCCTAAGCGCATCATCTTCAATGGGGAGGAATGCGATGGCCTCTTTTGCACCAAGACTTCAGTTTACACCCTTGACGCTTTCAAGACCACTGAACAGCTTCGATCTTTCACTTCGGGCTGTTGGTGGGCCAAGTCGTCCGCGGAGTTCACCACCGGCGATAAAGACTTGGATCTCAAGAGGGTCATGTGTGTCGTCAGCGATCCTTTCTCTCCCTTCCTCGAGGACCAAAGGGTTCACATCTCCGATTCCTTCTTCGCCATCGAGAATAAAGAAATCCAAGAGTTCGAGCCAAATCTGGACACCAACAAAGGTGTTTCCGGTGTTCTCAACATGGCCGTCGTCAAAAAGTATATCTTGGTCGCCACAAAATCCTTCGGCAGTGATGAAATGGCCCTATATGTCACCGACGACACCGTCAAATGGCATCGTGCCATGTTCCCTACCGATGATAGCCATGACCATTCTCACCGCATCTATCAGGGAGCCTACACTGTCCTCGAAAGCACAAACTACAGCATCCAGGTCGATGTTCGAACAGGTCATCCCTCAAAGCCGACGGGTGTTTTGTTTACGAGTAACTCCAATGGCACCTACTTCATCGAGAACATTCCGTACACGAACCGCAACGAGGAAGGCCACGTCGACTTCGAGAAAATCAGTGGCATTCAGGGTATTTTCATGGTCAACATCGTGGAGAATGGCGCCGACGTTGAGAAGAAGGGTGGCGACAAGGTCATCGTGTCCAAAATTACCTTCGATGACGGCAGAAATTTCGAACTAGTCAAGGCAGGCGATGATAATATCCATTTACACTCTGTCACCGATCTCAACAATGTTGGCCGAGTCTTTTCAAGCCCTGCTCCTGGTCTTGTGATGGGTAATGGCAACACAGGAAAGTCGCTTGGAAAATTCGAAGACGCAGACCTCTACGTCTCAGACAATGCTGGCTTGACCTGGCGAATGGCTCAAAAAGGACCTCACAAGTATGAATTTGGCGACTCGGGTTCCATCTTGGTTGCTGTCAAGGACCTTTCCAAGGCAGAGGTCAACGAAGTAGCCTATTCCCTGGACCACGGTGAAAACTGGAAGACCATAACTCTCCCAGATGATCTTCATATTAGACCGGGTATCTTGACCACGACGCAAGACTCTACGAGCTCCAAGTTCTTGCTAGTTGGAGACAAGGACAAGGTCTTTTACGTCGTCGCAATCGACTTTGATAAGCTTCTGGGCCGCACATGCGAGGATAAGGACATGGAAGATTGGCATGCTCGAGTGGATAAGGATGGGAAGCCAACCTGCATTATGGGCCACAAGCAAACGTATCGACGCCGAAAAAAGTCAGCCGACTGTTTTGTCAGAAATCAGTTCAAGGATCCCGTTCCTGAGACCGAGAATTGCGAATGCGACTCGATTGACTTTGAATGCGACTACAACTTCAGAAGAGATCCCGAGGACCCAGAGACGTGCAAAAAGGTCGGCCCCATTGTGGCTCCCGATGACGTTTGCAAAAAGCCCGACGACACCTTCCCGGGGTCGTCTGGATGGAGACTTATCCCTGGAAACACGTGCAGCAGGCCTCCGGGTAAACAAAAGGATGACCCTGTTGAGAGGAAGTGTTCCGACGTGGTGTCAAGTCCCAGCCCTCCAGCAAGCGGAGAAATCTCGCACACGAAATCCACATTCACCTCTGAGCGCAAGGATTTCCAAAAATTCTACCTTGAGAGAGGCGAAAAGAGCCGCGGGGACGATGAGACGATCATTGTTCGACCCGCAGAGGACAACGGAAAGGGTGGCCTTACGGTCGATAACACAATTTGGCTTTCCAATGATCATGGCAAAAAGTGGAAGAAGATCTTGGAAGGCGAGAGCATCGAGAACATTC
This sequence comes from Paramyrothecium sp. XJ0827, assembly GCA_020881915.1. NCBI lineage: Eukaryota > Fungi > Ascomycota > Sordariomycetes > Hypocreales > Stachybotryaceae > Paramyrothecium > Paramyrothecium sp. XJ0827. The sequence continues at coordinate 3,869,844 of JAJFPB010000001.1, read as the reverse complement.
AGCCTCATCCATACTTTAATGATGTTGTTTATTTCTCTACTCAGAAGAAGAAGGTCATCTACACCATGGATCGAGGCGATAACTTCCACAGCTTTGAGCCCCCCACTGAGCCAGTGGGCTCGCCCCTAAGTTTCCATCCCGATAAGAAAGACTGGCTTATCTGGGTCGGGAAAGCATGCGATAAAGTGGGTGGTAAAGAAGACTGTATTCGGGAGGCATCCATCTCAACCGACCGGGGCGACAACTGGAGGACAATTCTCCGATACGTTCAGAAGTGTGAGTTCACAGGTCGCTCGGCGTACAACTTTCGCCCTCTCAAGCAGATCGTTTGCCATGCTCGAGAGAAGGAGTCAAATGATGCTACCTTGACCCTTGTCTCCAGTGACGATTTCTTCGTCGAGGACAAGGTCTTTTTCGAAGGTCAAGTGGAGGACTTTGCCACAATGAGTGAATTCATCGTGGTTGCTGGACACGATAAGGAGTCAGGCGATGTACGTGCGCTGGCTAGTTTGAACGGCAAGCACTACGAACAAGCCCACTACCCGCACAACTTCCATGAAAGCCATGAAGATCGGTACACACTCCTGGATAGCTCAACCCACGCCGTCAATCTCTTTGTTCTGACCGAGGGTGAGGGTGGTCGGGAATATGGATCCATCATCAAGAGCAACTCAAATGGTACCTCCTACGTACTCTCCGCATCCAACGTCAACAGCAACGAAAAGACGTTTGTTGATTTTGAAAAGGTAGCAGGACTGGAAGGAGTCACATTGATCAACGTGGTCAGCAACCCAAATCATGGTGAAAAGACGAAAAAACTGCAAACGAAAATATCTCACAATGATGGATCCGAGTGGGCTTACCTGCCCCCACCAGAGAAAGACGTGGATAACAAAGCCTACAAATGTAGTAGTGCGAAGGGGGACGCATCATGCGCACTGCATCTACACCATTATACAGAGCGCGATGATAAGAGAAAGACGTTCGCCGCAGCGACTGCGGTGGGGCTTCTCTTTGGTGTCGGCAACGTTGGATCCGAGTTGGGAGACATGAAGGATGCGGATACCTTCATGACCACTGACGGAGGCATTAGTTGGAAGAACGTCAAGAAGGGACACTGGACCTGGCAGTACGGTGACCAGGGCTCGATCATCGTCATGGTGCAGCGAGCTACCACTGGCAACGACGTGAAAACCAAAACAGTCTCCTACTCCCTAGACGAAGGTAGAACGTGGGCCGACTACAAGTTCTCGGAAGAGGATGTAACGGTGCTGGATATCACAACCCTAAGGACGGGCATGTCGCGGAACTTCCTCCTGTGGTGCCGCACTGATAAGGATGAACTCTTCTCGGTCAACCTTGACTTTACTGGTCTTGCTGATAAGGCTTGCCATTTCACGGAAGGCGACGACTCGGATTACTACAAATGGTCGCCTAAACATCCTTCTCAGGATGATGACTGCCTGTTTGGACATGTTGCGGTCTACCTGCGAAAGAAACTGGATCGCAAGTGCTACAACGACCAGGACCTCAAGCGCCTTCACGAATACTCGAGCTGCGAATGCACAAGACGGGATTACGAATGGTAAGTGTTTTAATCTTCAAACAACTCGGCCCGCGTCCATGGTATCGTGCTAATGAAATTTCTCAAGTGCCTACAACTTTGAACTCGACAATAGCGGCCAATGCGTGCTCGTACAAGGCTTGGAAGCAATCGGTGGTGATGAGTGGTGCAAGCAGAATCCGAACGAAACTTCCTGGTATGAGCCAACCGGTTATCGCAAGTTGCCCCTCTCTACATGCAGCGGCGGCCGCGAAATGGACAAGACATCCACTGAGCATCCCTGCGCTGGACATGAAGAAGAGTTTGAAAAGAAACACCGTACTTCTGGTTTCGTCATCTTCTTGGCGGTGGTAATACCGTTTGGACTCGCTGGTGCGGTGGGCTGGTACGTGTATCGCAATTGGAATGGGAAATTCGGACAAATCCGACTTGGCGAGCAATCATCAGCATTCGACAGCGAACAGCCATGGATCAAATATCCAGTAATTGCCGTGTCAGCTCTGGCCGCAATGGCTGCAGCTCTGCCACTTGTCATGACTAGCCTGTGGCGCACGGCGACCGGCGCATACGAGAGGATCGGTGGTAATCGACGGCAAAGTTGGATGTCGGGGGGTACCCGGAGATACACGACGCGGGACAGCTTCGCTCGGGGCCGGGCTGATCTGGTGGATGAGACGGAGGGCGAGTTACTGGGGGAGGACAGTGACGAGGAAGTGTGAAAGGCCTTTAGATACTGTACCAATACTCGGCACGAAACCTCGTGCTTGAAAATTTCCTTATGACCTTTAGACCCGATGGGGGATTTACAATTACGAGAAGGATGGTATGTAGGATACTTCCTTGGATTCCCTTATGTTATTACCCAGCGCAGGTCATTACCAGCCTCCAAATAACGGAGGGCAAAAGGTGTGAATATGATAAAGTACCTTAGGCATACTTCCAAAGCAAAATCGACTTGGGTTGTTGCATCCCCACATTGAGATGAACTGTCCTTCTTAGGGTGGGTATGTAACGCCTTACAGCCATCATGATCCCATCACATTGCTCAGAACTTGAGCGGCGAGGTCAACGGACGACCGTGAACGTTAGTCCAGGCCTAGGCCCTGGCCTCGGCCCCGACCTCAAAATAAGCAGCAGGCCGCTGACCATCGTACCATTCGTTTCCTGTCAGCACACAGCATACACCACACGAGATAAGCTAGGGTCGTAGATCCACGATCGAGACGCTGTACGACACACCAGGTCCCTTGGACGAGGAGGCCCGGGGTTTCCCACTCAACAGCAGCTTCAACACCCACCACCTCCGTCCTCGTCACCATGCAGGGTCTTGGGACGCAGGCGCGCTGTACCCCATCCCAAGACACAGCGACATCTTGATCCTCCGGGGAGTATAACCCGGGCACCCAGGATCAACATCCTCCTCTGTGTGTGTCTCTCTCTCTCTCTCTCCCTCATCTGCGCCGCAACTTTGCTCCACCTAACCCACCCGATGGGTTGTCTGACGTAAACCCTCTCGAAAGAGGGAAGAGGAGGAGAAGAAAGAAGAGGTTCTGCAAGGTAAACCCCAGCACACAATGTGTGAGCCGCGTGCTGACAGCAGGAGGCGGACCAGCTTGGTGATCCATCCATGGGCGGTGTATTCTCTTCGATATACGGGCATCCATGTCCGACAACCGTTCGCCCCGGCATCTCAAGCCCTCTGAGCGGGCCCGTAGGCTGAGACAGCAACCACGTTCGTGCTCCTTACTGCTGGCTTTGCTGTCTCCCCCTTCTCCTCCTGCTCCTGTTCCTACTCATACTCATCCTCATCCTCATCCTACCGGGGCTTCGAGAACGAGATACCCGAGGTCCCGAGCAGCCAGCTCGCCACGCGGGGCCAAGGTGAAAAGGGGGGGGGGGCCTGCTCCACGCGAGCTGAAGGTGCAGGCCACCACCAACAAGCCTCAAAGAGTCGCTGCTTTTACTAGCATGCTTCTGCTTGTTGGGTGAGGTTCCGCCGCCCTGGAACACGGTTTCTCGCTCTGCAAGGGTCCCCCCTCCCACCACCTGTCAACTATCGTGGCCTAGTCCCATGCAGGTCGTGGTGGAGAAGGGGGGGAAGAGGGGGACAGGGGGCACAAAGAACACCGCGCATGTCAACATTGTTGATATTTTCCCTCTTTTCTCTTATTCGGTTCTTAAGCTGGATGGTGCATGGGGAGAAAAAAAAGTTTGCGGATACTTTCGTGCGTCATCTGTGCTTCCTCGATTCCTTTTTCTTTAAAAAGATAGTGGCCGAGCGCGTATTGCGTAGATCTCTTACTGGGTTGTCGACTGTTTCCACTTACAAGGGATGCTAAAATAGCAACAAAATTGTGTTCTGGGATCTGAAGCACGGTGCATTCGTCCTGCGTGCGGTATGGTTTCTTGGGCATCAATGAGTCAATCAAGCCTAGGTTTGCTCCAAATAACATCTCGATGGCAGAAGATTCATAAAATTTTGTACCAATGTTTACATACTGTGGTCTGCCTCAGCTGCTGCAACTTGCTGCTCGCTTGTACGACCCCCGCCGCAAAGGCAGGTTGAAGATGTGCCGTTGGTTGCGCCACCACCTGAATCCTTCACTCCCCCTGCATGCAGCGCGAGGGGAGGGGAGGGGGGCATTATGCAGTCACCTGCAGTAGTCGAGAGATATATTCTCAACGCCATTGCTTCCATTGATGATGATAACTGGGTCCGTAATGTGATGGCTTGCCTGAAACTACCTCCCCCATGGTCAAGTCTCTCCACAGATCCTCCTCCCGATGATCCGCCCTCAAGCTTCGCATGGGCCGTGAACTTGTTGTTTGAAAGCATGATGCTAAATTGGCACTGCTTTGTACAAATGGGGTATATGAAAGAGCAAATGAATATTGCAAGGAAACACTTCAGAAAAGAAAATCGACTGTGCAGGCTGAAATCAAATCAAGCCCTCGTAGGGCATCAGCTTAATCGTGCAGTAATTGTTCGTCGCCGCCGGTTTTAGAGTGAGTAAACAGTGGTGTAGTCTTCATATTCATTCGGACTGATTTACGTTCGGCGAACGCGATTCCAAATGCGCTTGACGACCCCCGAATCACATATGCCAGCATTTGTTTGTTCAGCCGGCAAGAGAGGCCTCTCGAGACTCTGCTTCGGCAGCCCTTGGTTAAGACCCGGGGCCGATGGAGGCCCATCTCGAATCCGGGGTTTCCGCATCACCGCACCCCTCTGCCAGCCGTAGATCTGGTCCTCATTAGCTCGCAGATCTGGCCGCGTCAGCGTCATGCGCAACGTCATCTCTCTTGATGATGCAGGTGCTTGAGCGTAGTCGCCTCGACTACTCATCGGGAATTCTTGCGTAAGCCTCGAAGGGCGGAGGGCGGGTGGCTTGTCGGTCAGATCTGGTGTCCTCGGAGAGTCGGGATCATTGGTTGAGAATCCGTCCGTGTAAGCCGACAAGGCATCGTCTTGGTCCTCGTCATCCCCATCCTCGAGAAAAGTACAATAGTTGTCGGCGTCGTCAAGTATCCGCTGTCGCGATTTGGACCTCCTGGTGTGTGGTTCTTGCACGCCACGAACATCGTCCATTGAAGGAAACCCAAACTCGATAGCCTCATCAAACTTTTGGGGAGACGCTAGATACACCCGCAGCTTCATACGAGCCTCGGGATCCTGGTAATGAGCGGTTGCGGGATCAAACATAGGCGGAGTTTCGATCATGGATTGTTTGGAGGGAGACATAAGCGAAAGGGCGCGCGACTTCCTCCGCACATGGCCAGAAAAGCCGTCTCCGGTAGTGGGGGTTGCTGGAATATCCTTATCATACGTAGGCTTGCTGCCGGAGACAGAATTGCGTCCGAACGGCAGCTTGGAAACAGACAGATGGCGGCGGAAAGTTGGACGATGGCTTTTGCTCAGCATTGGCACTTCTTGGCGGAGGTTGATGTGATAGTCGTCCAAATATAGTCGCAGGTCGAGCTCCTCCTCCTCCTCGAGCCACCTGAAACTCTCGTACAGCGAACCTTCCATCTCGTGGGAAGTCTCGAGGTAGTTGTCGTGGTCGTCACGATTGTGATTGTGGTCAAGGACGTGACCGTCTACAGATTGCCGCTGGTTCTGAGACACCGGGCTCGCTGCTTCAGCTTCCAGGTTGAACAGCTGTGACTGTCGCCTGCTGGCTTTGATGAGAGCCTCGTCAGCTGCGTCTAAAATGACACTTTGTCTATGGCGCTGTGCGACAAGCTGTTCTTCTTCGGTGAGATGACGGCGCTTGATCTTGTCGGGCAAATTTGCGTAGAACCTCAGGTCCGTGGAGCTGATGTGAGGTTGATTCTGCAAAGAAGCTGTGGTTGCAAGAGAATCTGCAGGTAAGTTGCCGCCCAAGGATGCCTGGTGAGTATCGAGGTCCGAGCGAAGCAGATTTGGGCTCTCGTATTCAGCATCCGAGCTAGTCGGGCCAGTGCGATACGATAAACAAGAGTCTTGAGCGAATCGCAGTCGTTCAAGAGTGGAGAAGTACTGCACGACAGGATGAAGTCAGTATGAGCAAAGGTGAAAGCCTGAGCGGGAAAAAGAAAGAAAGGCACGGCCGATCGTGGATGAAGGGCATAGTGTGATTATAAGCCGTGGTGGTGGGATTGAGGTCCAGAGCTACGCCCAAGACAGCGCTGCCAAGATTGTATGGCATGGCCGGGGTTTGAGAAGATGGTGATTGGGTGGTAGGCAGATGCAGGCACGAGGGCTGGGCGGTAAGAGAATGGTTAGGGGAGGCAGAGGACAAGCTCGTCCGACTGTTGATCCAAAATGGCCAGGCGGCGGTGACGGCCACGAGTGGATGTGCGGACGTGCGTGCGTCCGGCTGGTGTGTGCGTGCATGTGCACCTTGCATCAGTGCAGCGCTAACGAGCTTGGAATCTGAGCACAAGACTGGCCACGAGCCTAGGTGGTCCGAGTGCCCCTATGGAAACAAAAGTGGCCTCTGTCGTCGAATGGACCAACCCGTCAATTGTCTCCCCTGTGGCCCCTAAGCCTCACTTGGGCTAGTTATTCTAGCTCCCGCTCCCACGAGCTCAGGAACGCCCAGGCGAGGCCATGCAATTGGGTGCCAAAGCACCATTGCTTGCAGTGGGACGCGGCGCCAGACGAACGAACGAACGAACGAATGGGCACAGGCACGCCACACCAAATGGACGGGTTGACAAGAGAAACGGTAGGCCAAAGCGTGGCTGTCATTTGGCACCTTGCGCAAATAGATAGCCAAGACGTTGACGCAGGGCACCGCACTTGCGGAACCGAGTGACACAGAACCTGCTTGTCCGTAGCCGTCCCCGCTTCCTAGGCATATCGCAGGTGAAGCATGCCGCCTTGGAGAGATTGGTGGAGATCATAGCATCAACTATCCTCGCCTCGTAAATCAGACGGAAGTGAGACAGCCATAATGCAACAACGGTGCCCAAAATGACGCGCTGACTTCAGACCGCGAAATGAAGCGGAGACTCTCCAAAGGCTTTTGCCCCTGCAACGAGCAATCATATTTCCACCGTTTGGGCTTGAGACCCAGAAAAGCAAAAAGAGAATGTAACTGTGTTCATGAGTGTATGGGTCCCGCTGCATACCCGCTACAGACCCTATGAAAAGCCGATGCACGAATGCAACCAAAGGTATCTGCATCCAGATGCCGGCCGTTGCACCCGCCAACACGTGGGTGCGTGGAGAAGGAACGGGAACAAATGGAAACAAGCTCACCTTTCTCTGAATTGTAGGGGGTAGAGCCTCGAAATCCTCTCTAGTCATCGCTATAGAAGGAGAGGATCCGTCCGAGGCGATGCGGATATACCTGGCAGCATTTGGTACGGGGCCTTTGGCGCTTGGCGGCTGCTGCGCCAGTGAGTGCTGGCTGCGTGCAGTCATGGGCCGCTGCTCTGGCAACAGGTACGGGTCGAAGAGGCGCAGCTGGTGGTCGTGATGAACCTCGCCTTGGTTCAGCGGCTTACGGGTTCGTCGACGGCCACGCTCAAGATCTAGCTGGAGGCTCTTGGAAGGTTTAATGCGTCTTACTGCGACGGCATCAAATGGTAGAGGAGGAAGTGGTGGTGTATTGTCTTCGTGTTCGTGAAACGGGCGAGTGCCACGATTAGTTCTGAGATCGTCGCTACCGCCGCCGCCAACGAGGTTGGAGTTGAGGTTGGAGCTCGTCCTGGCACCTGAGGCTCCTTGCGACGTTTTCATGGTGGCAGCGCTGGTGCTACGCGAGAGCAGAAAAGCACCAGGGAGGCTCGAAGCCAAAGACGGCGTTCGAGTGACCGAAGAGGCGCTGTCCAGAAATGTCTTTGCTTCGAGAAGGGAGCTTTCGGCAGCGTCGAGTTCGAGTTCGAGGTCGAGGTCGAGGTCGAGGTAGAGGTCGGTTACATCGAGCACGTCGTAGTAAGTGCCGTGACCATCGTCAAGGACGACGGCCCACGTATGCTCCCCATCGTCATCCAGCGTTGCCAGCATGGCCGACCGACCAACCCAAACCTGGCCTGCCTAAGGGACCGGGAGGATGCGACCGGGGTGCGCGAGAGAGAGAGAGCGACAGAGAGACGTCGGGCCAGGGAGGATGTGGGGAAGATGATGAGCGGCACCTGTCATAAGCCCGGAGATGAGGTCGATTTATCCATAGACAGGTATCCCAGCTCTGGTACGCATCCGGATTTTAATTTTCTCGAGATGTTGGAGTTGGTTCACCTGTCGACCGGCACTCGCTCGAGCTGTGATTAACTCCAGAGCTAAAAGGTTCGGGGCCAGGTCAAGTCAGGTACGAGGCGGGCGCGGCGGGTACCTCGTTCCTTAGCTGAACACCTCTGTTGTCGATACAGTATGAATGCGGCGCCTGGCTGATGGGGTGTGGCAAGGTCGAGCAACCTGGCTGTCAACACAACAACCCTTCTTGCCCGTTCCCGGAACAATCCGTCCACGAAGCGCACACAGCAGGCGGGCGGGGAAGGACGCGGGATCTCGTTGGTTCTGGCTCGACACTTTGAGGAACAGGAGGGAGCCTCGAGCTGGGTGGGTAGCGGGTTTTTGTCGAGGCCGTGGCATCAGCGCCAGCAGCTCGTTGCTGCTGTCCGGCCTCACGTCTTTGCCTACATAGTGCACTCGATGGGACCCGGACGGACGCATCATTGCGCTGCGCTGCGCTTCCTGTTGGCCGCCCGTGCAGGGAGCAGCCCAGCTGGGGGGTCCTACGGCTCCATCTCTGGGCTGATAATACCTGGAACACCACTGCAGGGGTCCCCATGCCTCTGACAATGCCGCTTCCTCCTCTTCCTCCTTCTGGCTGCTTCGGCCTCGCTCTCTCGCCCCTCGAGGCGCCAAATGCTACAAAGCCCCGAAGCGCATTGCCGTTTGCGGTGATCTGTTCTCAATGAGCTCATTGGCCTCTCGACGGCTCTCGGCGCCGGGGCTTGCTGGACTTCAATCGGTCAAGGTATCTGCAGCCAAGTCCAAGGCAAGGCATCCCACCAGCCGTACCCTGTCGTCCTACAGAGCAATTTGTTCTTCCCCCCGGGTTAGAGCATCTTGAACTTGAGACGCGTCAAGGCCCCTCCGTTACGCGGCTCCTACTGCCCTCCAGGAGCTCAAGATTCCGAGTACCTGGCCAACTGTATCCGTACTGTCCGTTCTTAGCTCCCCTCGCTCCCCTCTAATCCTTGTCCAGTTGCGGCTGGGTCGAGCTCAAGCCAAGTCCAGTCTAGGTTGCCATTCTTAGCTCGAGTTTAATGGAGCCTTGTTTGCTTGGGTCTGGGGCTGACTAACGCTTCCTGGCAACGTTTTGTGTTGCCCCATTTGAGCTTCTCCAGGGGCACATAGACAATCCATCCACCCACCTTCGTAAAATAGCCCCGGTCGGCCAAACAAACCAAAAAAAAAAAAATTGGCCCAGTCTTTGTGGCCATGCAAGCCAGGACGCCAACGCTGAAGGGTCCGAAAGTTTACGGTCTCCAGGGTCAATCTATTCCCTGCCAAAGGTGGAAAAGGCTCGGCTTGCTTCCTTGAGGTTCGATATGAACCTTTCACCGCCCAACACGTCAGCTCCTTGCTGGGCTACCAGAGGAATGGAGACACAGCAATATCATCAAGGACGTTGTTCCCGAAATTGCAATTTCATCAACCAGAGTACTTCGCTCTACGGCATATTCAGCACCACATCCTGTTTCATCGACTGACCTTGCCCTCAAGGCGCAGGTCTTGGCAGATCCCCGGCCGCTCCATCCTCCATCCAGCACTGACAAACCGCTCTACGGCCTCCCAGGTCTAGCTATGAGTGGATGCTCTGGACTCCGTACCACCCAACATTGATCCCGCACGCTTCACGTTTAGCAGCGGGCGCCAGTCTCAGGGTTTCGGAAATCAACCGTCCCGTCGACCGGCGCAGCAAATCCCACTGCAACCTACCGAAACGCATCCAGCGACTACCGTACATGTGTCGGCCATTAACGATACTACCCAAGATCGCTACTATTGCGATTCCAAGCCTTCCAGGCCCGCTGTTTCCTGTTTCTAAAATCGTCAGGTGGTACAGAGCGCTCTATCGTAAATATGCAAGATCCAAGCCCGGGCATGGGTCTTGTCCCAGCCAAAAAGAACTTTCTTGTGTCATCCCTTTCCCAGGCTGCGCCACATTAAAATGAGGCCTTGCACAACCCCCCCAAAGTACCATTTGAGGGCAACGAACATCTGTTCTGCCCGTTTTTAGAGCATGGCACAGCCGGGACTATGAAGAGCCGTCCTGTCGTAGATTTTGGCGAATTGCCAATCTCAAGTTCGTGCTGACGAACCAGCTTCCCTGCCCCATCACCATCTTGATCCATTCATTTGCTGCAGTAAGCCAGTGCCAGGCTTGCTACGGAGCAAGCCATATACCGTATAATATAGCAATGCAATCTAGGCATGATCCCCGGTTCTGCCGCTGGTAGGGCGTCTGCTGCTAAAGATGGTTCGTTGCGGAGTCAACTCATCAACCACTCCACCCAATAACATGGTACCAGCGACGTCCCAAGGGTGTGGTAGCACCCCTTCAGTCGGTATCGCTTCGACGGCTGGAGCAACCAAACAATTTGCTCGTGATGGTTGGGCTCTCGAGCGACACTAACATGATCTATATATCGGTCGTAACAGTGGCAAGCTTGGTGATAGTCATGATCTACCCCGGGCCCTCCCTAATGTTGTATTCGTGATCATCCACGATTCCAATGTAGGATTCCACGATTCCCGTGTGTCAGGTGTATGTCCCAAATCGGTTCAGTATGCGATACGTCGTTGCGGTGCAGCTAGCAGGGGTTGGATGGGCAGGTAATCGCTACCAAATATCGCACGTCTCGCCACATAGATTGGCACCCTGGCCTTGTGGAGTTGTTCTAGAAGCGATAGTAAGACTCCAGCGGTCAGAGGTGGAAAATTATGGCAATCAAACTTAACCAGACCCAGGCATGGTAGATACCGAGCCTCCTGTGGTCACCGTCTCGAGACGTTGTTGAGAGTAGACAGAAAATATTACGTTCTCAGCAGTGGCGTCTCAAGAACCCTTGCGTGCGCCAGAGGTTGACAGGGAAGAAAATTTCAAACCCAGTTCCGGCCCGGTGCATTCACGCGCAGAATCTGCTGCACCGTGCTGTTGCGGTGAGCATATTCTAAAACACATGTCGGCCAGGTTCAGACCCTTTTCCGGAGTACGGCGCAAACATGCCGATCCTCGCTGGTCGGTGGGTGTTTGTTGACCGCCGAAACGGCCTGCACGTCACTGGCTCGACCAGGCATCTCATCTACTGTAGTTCGGACTGCACGCCTACCTGGTTTTGGGCGGTCCCGAGGTTGCTGCCAAGGCTACGAAAGGTATGATTCGGGTCTTGGCAAGGATCTTCTTGGTGATCTCGCGGGCTTGTTGGTTGAGGCTTCGGCCACGCCGTTCCAATGACTACCTTATCCAGGCATACGGCAAGCCAACAGTTTGCTGTACATGTCTGTTTGTCCGTGAGGCCGACCCACATTGAAATGAACCTTCTGTCACGCAGCAACAGTGACACGCCAGAAGTCTCGTCTCGTTCCTGACAAGCTCTTCCACTGTGAGCTTTACAGGGTCATCCGTGTGTCTAGGTTCTTCAGCCAAGGGTTTTACGGTGCCTCGCTTGCTTTCCAGCATGGTATTGAAGTCAAGACCTGGCAGACTTCCCAGCGGCCTGGTGTCTCTTCATGGTGTTCGGAAGAAATAGTTTGCTGGTGCGCTGTTCCGCTTGTTCCAAATTTCACCTCCTGCCTATCTACATGGAGCTATTATTGTAGATGGGTATTGAGACTTGCTATGGTTCCTGCTGCTCTTAGGGCCCTCCCCTGACCTACTTACCAAGAAGCGACTTAGGCCGATGTGCGGCTGGGGAAACGGTCATGTAATTGCAATTGTCAGATTCCACCCTAATGTTGCCTAATTCGTCGGCTTAGACATACTAGCTTTCAGGGGCGCAGGTGGGGAGACTGACTTCTGGTTCGAAGTGCATTCCCTTTCTGCCACATGTTGATGCAATTCCGCTGCGGATCTTCTAGCCGTGGCTGGCAGCAAGTTGTCCTGTAGTACGGATATGTCAACTAACCATGAGCGCACGGTCTCGAAGACCGGTGTTCCCTCTAGGACTACGTCATAATGCTTATGACGATGCATTCACCAGACATCGTTTGCATTGAAACTCGCCGTGTGGCAGCCACGACGCACACGCTTTCCCCACCGTGGACGTAAATCCGGAGCCCTTCTGGCCATTCCTGCGCTCAAATGAATGACGAGGGCGGTGCGGTATCGCACCCTATGTTTGTGACGATCAGTGTTATGGTTACTGCTTACCGCCTTCTTGCACTAAACGAAGAATTCATGTGGCAAAGAAACGAAATTTACCACAAGATTCCGTGAGAACCTGATGTTAAATGTTTGAGGCCACCGCCAGATACAGCATATGCAGCAAACATTGTGATACAGGGTGGCTTCCGCAAAGGTTGAGGTCGGGAGTGGGCCTCTTTCCTACGCAGCGTTGAAATGCCGCTGTTTTGCCGAGGTGCTCTTAGCATCTGATCGAGACATTGGACGCCAACTGGTACACAGACACTCGCTAATCGTTCCCACTCTCATGACACAGAACCGTCTTTCTGAGTCTTGCTCGATGCCAAGTAATTTTCAAAAGGGTTTCCTGGTGCGACTGGCTTTATTTCTCACTTGAGGTGGAATTGGGTTTCTTTCTTGGTGCTGGGGGTGTTGTTGTGGGTTTTTGGCCCCCTGGTGTCCTTCTCGTGACTTGCTTCGTCTTACAGCCTGGGCGGCTTCGAATGCCTCTATCACATGCCTCCGCCTTCTCGCGCTGATTCCCCGGCAACTGCGCACCGATGACTTCGGACAAGATGCCTCTGATGCTGGAGAATCCCTTACCAGTAGAGCTAAACGACGTTGACGACTTATTCGGCGATGGCGTGGGCTTATCGCTCGCCGTGCCGACGCAAGCCAAGCAGCTGCGCCAGAGAACAGACGAGCAAAGGACTCGAGGTTGCTGCCAGTGAGTGTCCCGCCAGACGCAGACGAATCAAACTAACTTGTGGATCTTCCTTTTCGAAGGACTGTCGCATGGTCGAGGGCAGGCACAATTGCCTCCATCAACCCCGATGGCCAGTCAGTAGAGCTGCGCTTCTTGCGCTGCAGCCCCGAGAACGGCGCCTGGGATCTGAGCGAGCCTACCACATGTCCATTGGTCAAAGGGTCGATATCAAACCCCTTGGTTCATCTTGAATGGAGCTCAACTAGCAGCCCGGACTTGGCAGTTATTGACGCCGTCGGCAGGGTTGCCATCATTTCATTCTCACAGTACCTCAACCAACCCTTCCCCAGCAGAAAATGGGATGCGGATCCGATCGACGACATGAACGCGGTGGTTGGCTGTTACTGGCTCTTGGTGGCTTTGGCCAACCCGCAGGTTTGTAGCTTGACCTAGAACCCGCAGCACGAGAAAAGCTAACAGAAGGAAAGAAACCTTACAATGTTCTTTATGGCCCGGCTAATCGACATGGGAATGGCTTCCAGTATGAGAATTCCTTTGTGAACACCGGTGGACTGAGCCATCCCAGTCCAAACCGCAGCGCTATGTTCTGCGTCACAACGAGTGGCATGCTCAAGATGTTCTGGGCGCAAACAAACAATAAAATGGAGGAGACAACCATGGAGCTGGAGAGCGTCAATGCGTCGGATGATCTTGTGACCCATGCTGCCATGGCCTCTGACAAGAGTAAGTCTGCCCCAGCCCTTTTTTCGCGAGTTCGTAACTAACTATTTTAGAATCATTAATCGTAGCAATCGCTACGACCTCAAAACAAATCCGTTTGTTGAAGATTGAAGTGCAATGGGGTAATAGCAACACTCAGCCAGAAATGGGCGGGCCGTCTCAAAACGCGCGGCTGAATCCTTCTTTCACCGAGACGCACCTCTCAACTACGAGCTGGCTCCAGGGCGGACCAAATGACACGAGTCACGATGTGTCTATGGGCGAGCTTTCTCATCTGCACGTCTTGCCTACTCTCATGGATAATTCAGGCAAGAACATGGTACCGCCTATGATTCTTGCCGTAAGAACCCGCAGTCCCGGACAAGGGACCTTCGGAATTTCCCAAAGTATAGTTGACCGATGGGAGGTCGTGGATGGAAAACAGGGCTTGCATCCAGCTTTTGAGCAACTTGGATCTCGAAGGAACAGCACATCTACCGAACCTTTTCGATCGTCCAAGCTTCGGCAGCTTGAGCCTACCGTCTTCAACAAGGTATGCATTGGTCTTCAAACAATGCACTTCGGTAAAGTCTTGCTCCTGATGTTTGCCGACGGTACTGTGGAATATCGCGATCGATTCAGCTTTGAGGAGCTGTATACAGCCGAGAACACCGAAAAGGTGGCCATCTTACGGCAGGTCGGATGGACTTTCACGGACAATGGACCCTGTAAGGCGGAACAACACGACAACGATCAGGCACAACTCTGACATGTTTTATAGGCCAACAAATTGCTTTCTCGCCCACTTTCTGCTCAATGATACAGGTAGGCGATGACGGAAAACTTCGATGGAGCAAGTTACATTACGCTGCCGAGGATATTGGAAACAGCATGCAAGAACGTAAGAGTCTTTTCGGTCTACGTTGACTTCGGATACACAGCTGACCGGAAATAGCGCACTACGGCGGAAGCGTTGCGGGCTTGACCATTGCTGCTGCTTCGGCTATGTACCATCAAGCAAATTATGATGACATGCTTGCGATTGTGCAACCACATGCTAACAAAAAGAGTGAGCGAACCCTTTATGGTTCACGGTTGAGCCCAAACTAAGACCGAGTAGGATTCACGCAAGACTGGATAACCGAGCTTACCAGGATCCTGAAGACTCAGGTGGATTATACTGAAGATGCTTCCCACGACGTGATGATGCGGAATGTGACGCTACAGTCATGCCTCAGCATCATGACCAGCCTTGGCTTTCGCGGCGAGATGCAACCACGATCATTCCAAAGCAAGTTTGCCATGCTCTCTTTGAATGTTCGGAATGTGGTTATTCTCATCTCAGTTGCAAGCAATACGTCCATTGTACGAGAAAAGATGAGCCCCCTGGACGAACACGGTATGTATCAAATTTACCCCGAAGTACAGCGACAATGGCTCACACACTTGACAGAAGTCGTGGAAACCCTAGCGGGTTGTGCGAAATGGTCACTGGATCTACTTTCGTGGTTTGTCGACTGCTTGTTTGAGTTGGCGAGTGACGACAAGTTTCAGGAACGCCTGGTTTCTCCGCGATTTAGCGAACTTTCTGCATACTTGCACGAAAGGAACGACGTTTCATTCCATTTGCTGTTGTCATCCTCTAGCCGGAACTTCTTGACGGCTATGTGCCGTAGGGTAGCACACCTGGAGGCCATCAGTGCCCGTGCCATTGAGTTTTATCGAAGACAATCGGCCATGGCGGAAGCTGGTATGGCAGCCCCGAAGCCTATCAACCCTCAGTTGCAGCAAGCATACCAAAAAATGCAACATGTCACGTCTTCTGGCCTCGTCAAGGTCGCCGAGCTGGAGAAGTTGCTGAATGGCGTGACACAAGACATTAGGCAGGCATATCAATCGTTCCTACCGAACCTTGTGAAACAACAAGCAAACCCACCGCAGGGGAAGCAGATTGATGCAGCCATGAAAGGGCTTCAAACGCAGATCGAACTAGGCTTGCTGCTTTCCAACGCAGCTCCGCCGCCTTTTCTGCCAGTTATCCGAAAATTCTTTATGAAGGATCTTCCGGGTTTCCGCAAGCTCACAGACCCTGCGAAGCTGTTCTTTGCAAACTTTGATCTACTTGAAGTACAGGATGATAAACGCAGCCTTACTACAAGAAATGCCAATGGGACTTATGTCGACGTGTTCAAGAGGACGGAGCTTAGAAAAAGCTCACAACAAGTGTGGAGGAGATGTACGAGATGCACATCGATCATGGAGGATGTGCATGGAACGCGACCTGGCCTCTCGTTTGTTCTGGCCCAGCAGAGGAAGTGTTCTTGCGGCGGTTCTTGGGCCTTGCTTCCAAAAGGTAAATTGGTTCTATGAAGTGTATATGGGTAGATAGCGGTACGGCGAGCCGGCGTTCTCATGATATGGAGAAGTTGAACGGGCTGTACACGCCACCGGTGGTTGCTGTCCTGTTACGCCCGGAGAATTAGATTTTGGAGCATGCACGGTATGGTGTTTGGGAAAACGCAGCCTATGTCGGACAACGCAACGCAGTAAAATATTTGATAACTTGCATTGACTACCCGAATGTTATAGTGCCGCTTTCGAGTATGAACGTGTTACGATGAACTTGAATTGCGCAAAGTTGGGTGGCGAATTAGAGTGAACCGGATATGATCGTTCCGGGCGTCAATGTAACAGAAGGGATGTGGAGCAACTTCTTCGTCAATCACTCGAACACTCAGCCAAGTCGTATATTGTCGCCAATAAGATGGACTCCTAGCATCCTTCATCTCCTGTGGTCAGCCTTCGGGCTACGCATTGGTTGTTTCTGAATACGGACGCAGCGCACTAAGACACACTTGATATCCAAGGTCTTGGAGAGACCCAGTCGAAATGAGCCAATAGGTGAGCAGTTCAAGCTCAACCGCAATGCCGATTCACGGGTACAGAGCAGCCGAGAAGCTACAGGACATGGCCGAGTATGATGGGACAAGATTGGACCGACCAGGGGTTACGTCAACTGCCGCTTTGAGGCGTCCCATAGTCTCTGGAGGCCTACATCTGGATTCGGCATTGACATTGTCAACATGGGGGCTTCATTTAAAACTACCTTGACCATGAGGTCCCTGTACGGCCCTTATGCAGGTGCTCGGGGGGGAAGAACTGAGCCCGGGCTACGGCGGGCTTGCTGATCTGCTGATCCCTGGCCTTTGAGTGGCATCAATCCCAACCACAGCGCTACGCAAAGTACCCACAATGGTTGGAGAGGGCATGCTGCCATCGTAGCTAGGGCTTGATTGCGAAGTAAGGCAAGCTCCAATCCTCCGATTGGCATTGTCATGTGCGGCCTTGGCAAATTGGGCGCTTCGACGCGGCCCAAGGCTGAAATACAGACAGCGCTAGAGTTGACGCTACGAGGCTGAGGTGGGCGAACCACTTGGAAAAAGGTTCTCTACAGCACGGTACAGAGGAGAGTCTCACACCACGATAGTTTACGCCGTCAGGTTTAGGGGGGTGGGCGTCAGCAGACGAGGAGTAATTCTTCAAGACAACCTGAAACTATATTACGGTGGATAGCATAAGTTCTCACTCTGGGGCATCTTGCCAAGGCAAATGTAGTAACAACAGCAGCAGCAGCAGCAGCCGTAGGGCCTGCTGTTATTCTTAGCGTTGCAGAGATGCTTTGCAGCAAGTCATCTCCATGCTAGAGCAGAGAGCTGAATAAGACGAACAGCATCGTCAGGAGAGTGAGACTTGGCTAAATTAGAAGATGGTCCAGTGTTGCTTAGGCCGGGGACTAAAAGTGGTTCATCACAAGTATGGGCGGCAATGCGCCAGGATCATCCATGATGGCTCAAGAACCTCTTTGAGTGGTCGCCTGGCAGAATGGTGATTGCTAGCCCCAAAGGCGAGCCCATGGTGGGAGCCAATAGCAGGGCTCGGGAGAGTAAAGGTGAGTTTGGCAGGCTGGGCAGTCCCAGCCACTGGGGAACTCTGCGCATGAATTACCGTTGATTACAGCCTAATGGCCCCGGCTTTCACGCAAGCGCTGATGCATGGCTGGTAAATAGGGAGGCCAAGAAAGAAAGGGTTAAAAAAAAAAGAAAGGAACAGCGCAACTAACTAATGCTGACGATAAGGTGGCTTGTGGCAGAAGGAAGGCCACCGTCGAACGAGTAAAAATACATCAGCCTGCACCCTTCTTGGTATAGCCGCATCGCAAAAGGTGCCTCCTGCAGGTGACGGAAGCTCTTGGCCTTGGGTGCACGTCACTCGAAAATACTCGTTGCTTACTACGTTCTGTACATGGCCGACAACGAGCTTGGATCCTGCGGGTGGCTGGTGCCTCGCTCTTCCGAGGCTTGGTGTTGCGCGAAGCTGCCGTGCTGGGACTAGCCGTCGCAGGGCCGTGGGCTAAATCGGGAAGGCTCATAGAATGCCAATCTCGCCGTGGACCGAACTCACAGCAAATGATTTGGGCCCACGACAATTAGGGGAGTCCCTGTCTGGTACGCTCAAAGGGGGCAGAGGAGGAGGGGAGGTGGTCCTTTTCGGCCACGGGCAATGCAGCTAAGCTAAGGGTGTGCCTCCGCTCCCATTCTGCCCTTGTTCTTCCCGCGCGCCAATTGCATGCCAATGTCTTGCAGCGAGCAAGCCAATTGTTTTCCCCCGGATGCCAGCCACGTCCCGTGCGAACTTTCTGGACAATGGGCTTTCAGAAAAGACGCCGGCCACCAAGCCAATTGTTCTCCTGTTTGTTTCACTCCGCTAGCTGCCCTACCCTTTGGACGGGGTCCCGTCATCTGAGTCAGACAAACGCGCTAGAATGCCCGTGGCCGTGAGCTTGCCCGTGATGGTGGCTGGGCCTGGGGGGAGGGGCACGCGACGAGTGAAACATTCACGTCCTGTAAATTGTAAGAGGGGCGCCCCGAGGTAAATGGCGTGGCTGTATGTCATGAACCACTATACTTTGCCCTAGCCAAAGGTGGATGTCATGTTTGACCGTCTCGTCGGCGCGTTTGCTTGGAGGTGAAAGACGTTGGCTGCTTCCCTTCTAGTGAATCGGCAAAACTCGATGTAAGGTATGCCATCGGCGAACAGGACGCCAAGATCTGCACAAGACGGTGTTTGTGCACAGCTGGTCGGGCATTGGTTGCGTTGCGGTCAACGCTCACCCCCTGGCCGTCAATGTCCTGCCTTTTCCAACCCCTTCCTTCCCCCTTCCCCTTCCCCTTCTTTCTTTCCCCACAGGCGCATTTCCTGTATGGCAGCTACCTTCCACTATCCTGTCCCTGTATTTCGCTTCCGTGGTCCCCCCTTTCAATAGCGCATCCCTTTTCGTCAATAATGCTTTTTCGTTGATCTCATCTCTCCTTCAAACTTCTCTATTCTCTACATCGTCGTCTCGTCCTTTAGCTCGCACATCTGTCAAGGGTTTGCTCGAGCATCGATCCAATCGTCAGCTGCATCACACCAAACCGAGCCTTCGGCACACAGGCTGCAACCTCGACACACCAATCTCCTTTCAGCTCCCGGGCACCCCCTCCCACCCCAACTCCACCATCATCAGGACTCGACCGAACTCTTTTCGTTTCGACCCCTGCGCAGGGTTACACCACCACCGTTGGGTTTAGCAGGCGCTTGTGGAGAAAGTCCTTACTTGGCGCCGTGCACTAGCGCAGGTACGGCGCCAGCTCGAGCTCTCGACTCCAACCAACTCGATCTCCAATTGGGCCCTCCGACCGCCGACCCCCTTTGACCGTAGATACAGCACCCCTGGTCGCCTACCTGTTTGCGCCCCCGTCTGCTCGTGCGCCTCGTGGTCTTCTTTCACCGTTCCTTCAATAGCCCCAACCTTGCTTGCTCTCCTCGCTCGTCTTGCTTCGATGCGTATGACCAACAAAGCAACCCTTTCCAGGGCCATTTCCGGGCGATAAGACATTCTATTATTTGCTTGGGCTCGGCAAAGCCAGCTCCTCGATTACCGAAATGAATCCATCATCACCAAGGGCTCCCGCGCTGGTCACGGCCCGGCCCCATAATCCTGATACACCTTCCGCTTCGTCCCATGTGCCTCAAGCACCTCCTTCACCAACAACACACCACCCGTACGCCGCCGATTACTACTACCATCAGTATACGGCAAGCTCAGACACCCGCTCGCCCTCACACTCACACTCACCCTCTGAGCCCGTTCATGTCTCCGACACTCCTCTCCCGTTACGAATGTCGAATCCGATCAAACGGAAGCCAGTGTCAAACCCGTCTCCGTTGACCGCTCACAGTTCAGGCTCCTCTCCCCTGATACTGCCCAGCTCAGAGCTCCCTCAGCTCACCGAAGACTTCGACCGCCCTTCTGCCTCTCAAGGTGTCTCCGTCCCAGAGTCCTCAACCAACCCTCGGACCAACGCCCCGTCTTACCAGTGAGTAATCCCCTTCCCACCATCATCTCCTCCTACCATGCCATAAGCCTGCCCTTAGACTCTACCCACGGCAACTTAAAATGTGAACGTATCCTCTGACATTTATTGTCCCGCCCCCACCAGGTTGCCCGTGCCAAACCCGGCTGTCGCTGTTGAGACAGTAACGGCGTTACAGCAGAGTCCAAGCAGTTACTCCACTAGTCCTCTAGCAGAGGACTCTGACGTACTGTCCGAGTACAACGACTCATATTCTGACACTGGTTCCGTCTCAATTCTCGACCGGACGCCGGCAACTATCTTAGACGAACACTCGGACGACGCTCTGTCCAACAAATCCGAAAGAAACAGCATTGGTCATTCACCACCAATGTTCGCACCAAAACCTACACCTCTCCACCTAAACTTACATCGCGTTGAACAAACAAACGCTCACGAATCCCACTCCAACGGCCAGATTCAGAAATCTTTGTCGCCTGTCTTACCAACATCGCCTGGGGGTCAACGGAGAGCATCCCCAAAGCCCAACGCACCAACATCACCATTTGCCTCCTTCTTTGGCTGGGGAAATCAGTCGCCTTCTGTGACTGAATTCTCCTCCCTGTCGTCGCCTTCGTCACCTACACGAAAGGGGACATTCAATGAATATTCAACATCCGGAGCAAATGCATCAACAGACAACGCACTGGGATATTGCGAATCTAAGCTATCAACACCGCCCCCGACCAATACCATCTCGGCGGCGCAAATCGAAGAGATGGAGGACGAGCTCAAGGCCATAAGCTCGGAGCTGGCCGCATCCATCCGGCGTGAGATGGATCTCGAGGATCTGGTTGAGAGACTGCAGGAACAGGTCAACAGCTCACAGATCCCGGGCCGAAGGACGAGCGACTACTTCTCCGATTCAGGTTACAGCTCTGCCAAGGCAAGCGAATATGAACAAAGCCGAGAAGAGGTTGATAGAATCCAAAGAAAATCAGAACAAGAGAAGGCGTCCATACGACTCGAATTAACCACGAAGCTACAAGATGAAAGGTTGCGGAGGCAAGCTCTCGATGACCAAATAAAGGAACTCTCGGAAAGGGCTTCGCAGATTGATCTGGCCCAAATAAATAACCTCGATGCCAACGATCGCATCAAAAACCTGGAAAACACCTGCGAAGACCTTCGTCGACGACTGAACGAAGAGCGTGATTCGAAGAGTAACTTCTCAGACCTGTTGTCTGGCCTCAAGTCAGAGCTCAGTGACGTATGCAACGAGCGAGACAACTTGCGCGATGAAGTGGTCCCTCAGCTGCGTGCCCGTATTGAGGGTCTGGAGACAGAGGCTGCTGAATACTCCAATTTGACCTATGAGTCCTCAAAGATGCAGCAGCAGATCGAGCATCTCAAAGACGAGAACATCGCTCTGCGCAACAACGCCGCGGACGAGGTAGCGTCACCAACGACTAGAGGCTCCCGAGCCATGTCCGGTGGACTTTTCAGATCCAACTCGGTAGCGACAGCTTCTGGGCGCACCTCAAAGCCGCCCCCACTGACTTTGTCGCGATCAAAAAGCGTCAAGAACGCCCAGCTAGAGTCTCGTGAAGCTCTTGCGGAACGACTCAAAGACGTCGAGGCTCAGCGTGATGCGTTACACAATGCGTTGAAGAATCTCCTGGAAAGGCAAGAAATTCAAAACCGCGACAACGAAAAGCGCATTCGAGCTCTAGAGCAAGAGCGACAGCGCCTGATTCTAGGGTCCCCAAGGAAGGGGGGCTTCCAGAGAGATATCGTGAACTTGCGAACAGAGATGAATGTGTTAAGACGCCGCGCTGAGGACGCTTTGGAGCAAAAGTGGCAAGTCGAAAAGGGACTAATCGGGTTGAAGATGGATCTTGATAGGGCCGAGGAAGAGATCACGTTGCTACGCAATCTCCTTGAGGAGAAGGACATCCTGATCCCCCCCTCGCTCGCTAGATCGAGCAACTCTAGCGACTTGTCGGTTTCGCCCGTCACATCCCAAACGCTCCGAACGGCGTACAAGGAACTACAACTTGCCTACGCAGACTCCATTGCTCGTATCAAGAAGCTTGAACTGGATTCGAGCATCGACGCTTCGGATGAGCAGACTCAGCTTGCCCTGCAGCGACTCGAACGTTCACTCGCACTGGCGGTGTCTGATCCCGAAGCAGGCACCGAGGAGGCAGCACAACTCAACGCAAACGCCGAGAGTATCGCGTTACGCGAAGTGCAAGGCCTCAATACAGAGAAAGCCCTTGCTAGTGACCTGGCTGATTCGGCTCGGCAAGTTGAAAATCTTGCTGCTCAAGTACGAAGGCAACTGTCCTTGAATGCGGAGCTGAGGCAACGTCTCGCTGGAGCAGTGGCTCGGGGAGAGGCCGATCGTAAGGCCAACTCTGAGCGCATAGCCGATCTGCAAGATCGTCTTCGAATTTTGGAAGAGGAACTTGTCGCAGCGCAAGCGGCGTCTGAGGACCGAGTGGCTATTCGTGAAGAGGAGGTGTTGAACTTGCGAGAGGCGCACAATGACCGACTCCACCGCAAAAGTCGCAGTTTGGGCATTAACGGTCAAAAGTCTCCAGGACTTCGATCTCCACGTAAATCGCCGATGCTTACGCCCATGGCCTCACCAATGTTCCCACGCTCTCCGCGACTGAGCCCGGCACAGAGCTTTGAAGAGCAAGCAGAGGTGAACGTTTTACGTGCCAAGATTGCTGCACTGGAGAAGACGCTCGGAGAAACCGAAAGAGAGATGCAAGATGTCATCGCAAGGATGAGCGCTGCTCAGATCGAAGTCTTGAACTTGCAGGAGGATCGAGAGGCTGCTGCGCGAGAGACGAGGCGCCTGCAGAAGATCATTGAACAGGAGCAGGTGAAGGCGTTCGAGGAGCGTTTCCGCACACTGGGAACCACCTCTTGATTTATCACTACCAACGGGTTGACGAGTAGTCTTCTCTGCATTTTAGCGACAGGAGTTTCTGTTACTTGCCACCATCGCTAACTTTGTTTTTTTGTTTTTGTATCTATCCAATTTTTTTATACACCCTGTACACTTATTCTGGAGCTATATCTGGATATTGGGCGTTTTGCATACCAAGGAGCTACAGCCCTGAGGAGTTTGGCGGACGAAAAGCAGCAAATGCAGCACTGCTTGGGTATTGTCCATGAGTCGCGAAAGCACCCTGACTACAAACAGGGCACCAGGCCCAAATTTTAATGTCTGGACATTTTTATTTAGTCTCTAGTCTTAGTTGTCTGTCCTGTGGAACATCGATTCATGTCCCAGGTGAAACAGGCTCAATATTATCAAAAAATTCCCATCTATCTTATTACTTAGAAGGCTTCCTCTGCCCGTCCTCACCGACAAAATGTATATGGTAAAGCAGCATGGGATGACAGCTGAGCACACCTATGCAAGGCGACCAGGCGCTCCCCTTCATTAATTAATCTTCAGCAACTGCGTTCCTGGTTGATGACTCGTTCTGGGTGGTATCTTGGAACATGAGCAAAGCGCCCATGCCCGAACGCACCGTTTTCTTCTCATTCATCCCGTTGCAGCTACCTTCTCATCCCGTCAGCCTGATCGTCCGGTTCGGACTATCATAAGTTAACGACGGAGTTGCGTCTCTCCGATATACAGCACATTCGTCATTCCCACTCTACGGGTCGGGAGTTTGTGGAAAAGGTTTCCGCTTGAACATCACTTACACGGCTACCGGCTTGATCAACCAAGCCTTTGCATCCACGTCAAGAATACGCAGAGGAGCTAGATGTCTCCAGGAGACGATGGGGTTTGGCAAGACGAAGTGGAGGGCAGCTGGAGCGTACATGTTCACAACGTACCACTGGCACGGTCCAAGCGTTATGGCCCTGCTGCGCAGTGTAGACCTGTGGATCACTGACGAGCGTGTAGGACGACACAATGTCTGGGATCTACGACGTTTTGGCATCTGGAACAATCCTTAGGACACAGTCGGACGTTTTATCATTGTTGAGACTAGTTGCTTGTCGTTGGAACTAGCCTCTCGCAGACAGAAACAGGTGATTTGCTTCCGGGTATGGTTCGTTCAGCTCAATATCACAAGTTTCGAGATAGTACGCTGTCGCGGGTGCTACAGCCGCTTCAGTATATGACTGCATTGGTATGCACACCTTTGAGTTTAATACAACCTTGACGATCTACGCGTCGTCCTTTGTCCGGATGACCAAATTGCGGCGACGGCGAACGTCCGTGGTGAACGAGCCAGGTCTCACGCCACACGCGCCACCGGGAGATCCGGAAAGTGCTCGGCAAGCAACTCGTAGATCACCCTGGCGGAAGAAAGAAGTGCTGTGCTCGTAATGTTAGTGTTTCTGTTCCACAAACAAAGTCACTGACTACGTAGCAGGGCTGTTTGAGGCCACAGGAACAGGCAAGATAGGGCGTTTGTTTACCGCGCATGTGGATGTAGGAGGAAATTAACTACGACAACAAGAAGAAACGAGCGAATCCCCAAAGATAGAACGTTCAAGTTGGTCGTGTTCAGGTATTACGCGGCTTGAGTAGGAGTGTAAAGGGGGCGGCAGCGACACGGGCACGTCCCGGGTTGTCCTCGAGTGAACCAGATCAGGTGAATAGCACCAGACCAGATCCGCCTGTGCCCGTTCTAAAGTACCTGTGCTAAAGTTGGAAATCAAAGCCACCTGCTGAAGAGAAGGATTAGATATAGCCAGCCCCGATGCGGTTGGGGTTTGAAACACGTCCACCAAGGAACATGAGCAATCCTACAGCGACTCAATGTGTAAGGCTGGGGCGTTGTGCGAAGAGACGTCAGCGCATCCGTGTACAAACCACATGATTTGCCGTTGCCCCAGCCGTGATCATCGAAATATGATTAAGCCAAGAGAAAGCTAGGTTTCAGGAAGAGCAGAGCTGTAGTTAGATCAGTAAGATCCGGGCAGAAAGGGTGGTAGGCCAGGGCGTTGGTCATGGCAAGGACCTCCGTCAGAGCCGTCAAGATCCGGAGGCCGCAGGTATCTGCTCTTCTATCAATGGTTATCACTGGTTTGTCATTTCAATGGGTGGTTTATGGTCGGCGAGCGATTGCAGGGGTTCCGAATCGATAGAGGTGCCTCTTTGTGGGGGATCGGAGCAGGTGCGGGTCCCATACCTTGCACGGTCTGGGAGGGTATCTTTTTGAGCCCATGCAAATCATCTTGTTAAGGGTTCTTGTGAGGACTCCACCTCGTACGGAAACCAGGCGATATTGTTAAGACTGTGAAAAGAAAGAAAGAAAGTTGGTGTCAGGGTGACCTTTGGCCGTGGAAACATGCCGGTGGCCTCGTCTTCCCCAGATCCCAACGGCGTTGCATCGCGACCAGGGAATAACCAGTGAGTAGCCCCCCAAGATGATCGCAATGAGAAGCAGTTGCAGGAAAAGAAGGTTTTAAGATTGGTGCCAAGGGATGCCACCCGTTTGTGGCTCTTGGTAACCCGTGACGGCAGCATCATCTCAGGGTAGATTGTGACTCTAGCGCCGCCACTGCCACTGCCACTGCCACGGCCACGACCGAGGCTCGATTCGGCACGGGCACCGACCGGCTAGAGCTCGTAGCATGCTTCCTTTTTTGCATCTGCGCAGATGGATAGGGGACGCATGAATCCAACCGGAAGTGGTACGACGCTGCGGACTCCTAGGAGGCGGGAGAGTGAGTTGGTTGGTGGAAGGATGATGTTTATGGTGGCCAGGGAGGAGGCAGAAAAGCAAACACAGAAGTCGAAGCTTGGGAAGGTTGGCAGAGCAAGGGCCAGGGCAGGGACCAGGTCGAGTGTTGAGTGACCAATGAGCGCCGGCTGCCTTATCAGCAACGGCTCGGTGGGTCCTACTTTTAGGTGAGCCTGCGGGCGCTGAGGCGGGCGCGCGGGATGCAATGCCCCACCCCAGCCCGAAGTACCGGTACTCTCACTGCTCTCCAGCATCTGACAGTGAGCGACGTTTTGTCTCCCATCCCGAGAGGGGGACGATGTCAATGCTTGTGAGTTGAGCATGGAAAGCGTGCAGAGCAACTTACAGAGCACTATATCAATGTTTCTTGTCTGGCGATAGATAGTGATAAGAGACGCAGCGTGGCGTTTCCATGCTGGGGCCCTTCTTTCAGATGTTCTAGAAGCCTGCCTGGACTTGCCCCTAATGGTTGCACGAATCCGATATTTGCCCCGTAACTAATGCTATGCTACGACCTCACCTCACCTTACCTTATGCTGTTGGCCGCATCTTTCCTGTTGTGGCCACTTCGGGCGGCATGTAACCTCAATTAACGTACCCGTGTGTCGGGCAGATTACGCCCCTGAGACTTCGTCCGTAAAGCGCAGGTCTCCGGAAATGCAAAATGTGCCTGGGCATCCCGTAGCCCTCCCACGCAAACCAACAGACTTGATGTATCGGACGCGGCGAACAGGCCAGAGAGGGAGCTGGTTGTCCGAATTCTATCTCTACCTTGCACGTCGACAGCAGCACAGCCATCCCTCTAGTTGCGACCCCCCTGGAGCCAACATGTTGTTTCAATGGCACCTCTTATCGCCCTTCTGGGCCCCTTGACTCTTACACATGGAAATCCGCCGTTGTAGTCAAATATATCGACTGAGATTATGATGATATTCTTGTCAGCGCAAGGCTCTTATCACCTGAAGAAAGGATTGTCGTGCGGTTAGGCCGGTGGCATGTCGTGATAGGAGCTCACGCCCCCTGCCTTTGCGGTGTTCTGAGTAATACTTGTTAGCAGCCGGACCGAGTGGTATCAAAGCGCTGACGCTCCTGTACCTTGCATGAAGAGATTCTGCACCCTTCAAGTGCTGTAGCTCGTTGGTGGGATTGACGGCATCCTTGAGCAGAAATGCCTTGGAGAGATCGTCTTACTCGGTACTTGCTCTCCACCACGATGTCGTTATCCCAGGACGACTGACATCCGACCCCAGAACCATTTAGGTAACTTGAATGGCCTTATCATGGGCACGGCACCCCGGAATACACGACCCTTGCTGAGGTTTCATCGGGTCGGTAGTCATCAGTACATTTCATCTCCGACTCGATGGCACGCTGCAGCCGGAACCTGCCCCGTCCCTAGAATGCGACCCGCACGGCGGGCGGGACGGTTGCATGCACGCACAGGTTGACCTGACGCTCGCTGGTAGGCTTCCAAGACATGCTGTACTGACGGCTCGACAGTACGTCGCTCGATATTTTCTACCGCAAAAGGTACGCGGTAAAAGATCATGCCCACTGTGAGGAGTGTTGCAACTAAGTGAAAGATTGCGCTATGCGCTGGATGCCAAAGGTATCCTGATAAGCTCGGGGCCACTCAATGCTTCTCGCAGAAACTGTTCTTGTTGCCTACTCATCCACCACGAGGTTGACGAAGGCCAAATCGCCTTGCCACCACCAATAACGACGGGGGAATCAAAAGTACCGCCACACACACACGGGCAGGCCTGGCGAAACAAGATCTTCCTGCCTCCAAGTGAAGTGGTGTGGTTAGTAGTTACCATTGGCCACCACCTGGACGGCCGTTGAGCCCTGCTGGCCTGAGCTTGCTCCCGCTCAGTCAGTGCTGGCGTGCATAACCACCCCGGCCCGTCGCATTTAGAGGCCACCACACGCCGCCTTTATGCTCCCTAACTCCCCTTCTCGATGCTAGCTGAAAGCATGACCTGCATGCCGATGAAGGGCAATGGGAGGGCAAGATGCGGTGGCCAGCAGGCGGGCGACCAAGACCAACAGGAGTAATAAGTGAGAATTGCCGCCTCCAAATCGCGGGCCAGGTATAAGTACGACAAGCGTCGAGGGGTTCGGCAGTGTGTGTACTCGGTACCCCAAGATCCTGGTAGTGCCCGGCTCTCTGGGCGCTCTACCTCTAGTACAAAAAAAACTTGACTTTAAAGCGCCTAGCCTCCCGTTACTTCAGCTCTGCTCTCCACCCGTCCCACCCCCACTCGCTCGCTCTTGACTCTCTCGTCCCTTATCTCTCGTCCCAAGTGCCCGGGTATCTTTTGTCGCTGTCTCGTCCTGTCGCCGAGCTTCGATATCCTCTCCTTTCCTCCACTCGCTTCGTTCAATCGTCCATTCCTTCAAGAACTGCGACGCTCGCTCCCGGGAGAAGAGGCTTTTGCGCCTTGTCCAGACGAGACCCGCTTCCCACAACAGCTGCATTAGCGACTTCGGTTATCCTTCAAACAATTTAGACCGTATTGTGTCCTCATTCCGGGAGACTAGCAGTGACCAGCATTCGGGTCCTACGCGCACACAACACTGCACGCTAACGCTTGGCCCGGACAACAACCTTCAAAATGGCTGGCACTGGTGATGGAACGGACGTGAACCATATCATTCTCCTGCCTTACAATGGCACCGAGGCTCGTGGCGCGGACCCCCGCGAGTTCGATGTCAACCTGTGGTACGAGGTAAGCAACAAGCCTACTCGCCTCAGGATATGCAGCAGTCGACTTGTAGACTGACCCAACGTCGTTCCGTATGTAGTCAGGTCACATATCATGGATGCTCACGTCCACGGCCCTTGTGCTGCTCATGATTCCCGGTGTTGGGTATGTTGTCCACCTCTTTGCGAGCATTTGCGCCGCATGTACTCGTTCTGAGCGTCGTGATGCTAACGTCAGTGTCATTAGCTTCTTCTACTCCGGTCTAGCACGGCGCAAATCGGCTCTTTCGCTCATCTGGCTGTCTGTGATGGCTGCGGCCGTTAGCAGCTTCCAATGGTTCTTCTGGGGTTATTCTCTAACCTTCTCTCACACCGCCGGCCCCTTCATCGGCGACCTGGCCAACTTCGGCTTCAGGAATGTCCTCGCCCAACGCTCGGTAGCCAGTCCAAACGTCCCCGATCTCCTGTTTGCCGTGTACCAGGGCATGTTCTCCGCAATCACCGTCGCTTTGGCCACCGGCGCCGTCGCCGAGCGTGGTCGCATGCTCCCCTGCGTCATCTTCATGTTCATCTGGGCGACCGTCGTTTACGATCCCATCGCTTGCTGGACCTGGAACCCGAGTGGTTGGTCTAACAAGCTAGGCGGCCTCGACTACGCTGGAGGTACGCCTGTTCACATTGCTTCTGGCACTGCTGCCCTGGCGTACTCCATGATGCTCGGCAAGCGACGCGGCCATGGAACGCATGAGCTCAACTACAGGCCTCACAACGTCACACACATCGTCATCGGGACCGTTTTTCTGTGGGTTGGCTGGTTCGGCTTCAATGCTGGCTCCGGGTTGGCTGCAGACATGCGCGCCGTCCTTGCCGCCGTGGTCACCAATCTGGCTGCTTGCGTTGGAGGCATGACGTGGTGTATCCTGGACTACCGTCTGGAAAAGAAGTGGTCAACTGTCGGCTTCTGCTCTGGAGTTGTGGCTGGTCTTGTGTCTATTACTCCTGGATCTGGTAGGTCAAGTGCTGTACTCAACTCAAATGGCACAGACAAACTAACTTCAAACCAGGTTACGTACCCGTCTGGTCGGCTGTTGTCTTTGGGGTTCTCGGTGCATGCTTCGCAAACTACGCGACCAAGCTCAAGTTTATCCTCCGTATCGACGATGCTCTTGATATCTTTGCTGTCCACGGCATTGGCGGACTGGTTGGCAACATCTGCACCGCTTTCTTTGCCGCGGACTACATCGCGGCTCTCGACGGCTCCAGTCAGATTGATGGCGGTTGGCTGAACCAGCACTGGGTGCAGATGGGATACCAGCTGGCTGATTCGTTGGCCGGTGGCCTCTACTCCTTCACCATGACCTGCATCATTCTGTTCATCATGAACATGATCCCCGGCCTGCGACTACGTGCTTCCGAAGACGCCGAGATTCTGGGTATCGACGACGCCGAGATTGGTGAATTCGCCTACGATTACGTCGAGTTGACCAGAGAGGTACTGAACGATGTCGAGAACGAGGCAGCGAGCCGATATTCAGCTGGTCCAGATGCTTTCAACCCTATGGAGAAGAACAGCATTCCGTTAATGGATGCAAGGTTATTTGGGGGCGTTGGGCCTTCGGTCAGCCCTCATCCCCAATGAGGAGTTCTTCGTAGCTAGCACCTCATCCAGGTGAGGGAGCCAGTCTATAAGCACATGTTCCAGAGGAGACGCTCTTGACCTTGCATTTACATTGCATGCGTCAAGACGCGCGCTCCCTGGCCATTGTGCAATATTGAGCAGTCATATTTTTTCTAGATACCCCGAGGTTGATGCACCTCGTACTTTGTCCATAACAGCTTTGATTCGGTGGAAACGGTCTGGATGCATTTGAAGGTGGGAAGGCAATGGTGCTTTTGGATAGAGGAGTTCGGGGCATTGTGCCCCTTGCATGTCTAACTTATGATATTTCTAAGTTTGAAGCACAACCATGGTCATATGTCGAGATTGCTCTTGTGTAATCTTTCAAAAAGTGAAGAAGTTAGAGGATTCGAGTCGAAAGAAAGAAGACTCTTCTAAAGTTGACTGTAAGTGCAATTGACCTACAACATCAGGACATCAAAGACAGCCTACAGTGCGCCCCGTTGCCTAGTATCCCGCTACAGGGCTGCGCGGGCCCCAGCACTTGTGATTTTGGCCACTAACGAGGTAGCCCCACCATCCACCTCAAGGAAGACGAGAAAGGTTGATGAAAATACCAGTCAACCAAGGAATTGAGAGGCTACGGGCTGTTCGTCACCGGCACGTAAAGGAAAAAAAAAGGGGAAAGAATTCAAAAGCCGTGCAACTTGAGGTTAGAATGTGGTAGAGCCAAAGCAGGGCCTTTTGCGAGATTGAATGAAAAAGCTTTCCGCAGGCAGGAACTGGGGCTGGATACTTCAACTATGGTCAAGCGTCAACCTAGACCTACATTCTTCATGATATAAATTGTTTACCGGAGCCGCCTCGTCCTATGCGGCTCGTGGAACGGCTTTCAAATAAGGTCACAGGAATCTTGGGGACTTTTCAGGGAAAAGTAACACGGTGTGTCACGAGTGTTGTCCAGCTGGTTACCTGACAGCACGCTCAGATCGAGCCCTTGCCAGCAGGCAGACATTCACGTTCTCGTCAACATGCGCAAACAGCACCACCCGCAATCTTTCCTCTAACCTCTTGTAACAAGACTCCGGACCTCACGATGAACGATATGGACACCGAGCAGCCATCCCTGCATGAGAAGCTTGCCTTTTTCGAGAGGCTCCATTGCTACGGCGGGCGCGACGAGGATGATGAGCTCGACGAGCGTGAGCTGCAGAACCGGCGCCAGTGCCGCAGGTTCTTTCAACGAGAACCACCCGCTACCAAAGACGTGAAGCTCAAGCATGGCATAGAAGATGGCTCGACCTTCGCAGCCACGGGAAATCCTCGAGCTGAGCCCCGGAGAGTTACCTCCGCCCCATCGCCGGCCATCCATATCATCAAAGGAACACCGGTAGGTGCTGGCAAGCGCAAGGGGCCTCTCCGTGGGCTTTTGGATGCAGAATCACCCGCTATCAAAGAAACTCCAACTACAATCTCGGCCAAGGACAGGCAGGCAACGCTCCGCCGTAGTGAATCTACACCCGTTCACCCAATGAAGCGGCTCCTTAGCGGCGCCAGCGACGCTTCGCCTTCGGCAGCCATGTTGGTCAAGAAGAGAAAGCGCGAGACTTCACTGAAGCTGAAGCCGGAATCCGAGCAGATTTTTCGTGGTCTATCTTTCTTCTACGTTCCCAATAATGATATTGCGCCTGCTCGCCGCCTGCGCATTACCAAGGCCCGCGAGTATGGTGCTGAGTGGACGCAGGACGAGCGAACAGCGACTCATTTCGTTGTCGACCAGAGCCTCACATACAAGGATGTCGAGAGCTCCTTGTACCCAAGTCGCAAGGGCGAGCTTCCAAAGATTGTCAATGAAGATTACCCCATCGACTGCATCCGCTTCAAATCTCTTCTCGAGCACGATCAGCAAAAGTATCAAGTCAAGGGATGCCCGGTTGTCATTGATCACGAGACAGAACCTGTCCCACAATCAAGCTCCGAGGAGTCGGTCAAGTCGCTGCAGCTCAAACCGCCGCACAAGGACCGACGGAGGTGGGACTATGTTCCATCACGGAGCAATCAATCTACCCAGAGAAGTTCAATGGTGGAGCAGCTACCCGACTCGGAGGCAGTCCTGTTGGATCTTGAGCAACCGTCGGATTCGGTTCAGGGGCAGGCGACGGATAAGAGTCAAATTCGTGGCAACTTCATTGCTGGAGCCGACGTACCCCAACTACATGGGCCAATGCCGCGAGGCGATCCATCAGGGGATAGCGGAGACACCCCCTCAGATGAACTTTCCGAATACATCATGCTCGTGCAAAAATATAAGGATTTGCCACTTGATATAGACGAGGACGACGCAAGCCACTCCCACTCGAGGTCGAAAGGATCCGACAATGATTCAGATGACGATCACGCAGTGAGGAGAACACGAGGAAATGTGAACAACAGCCGGAAGCAAGTGGCCTTCGAAGATAGATTCGCCTGCAACCAGGCAGGGAGCAAGGAAGCAGGCTCTGGCAACCCCAATGCCCGAACCATTCAAGTCCTACAAAGCATGGCTGATTATTATGACCGGATAAGCGACCACTGGCGCACAACAGGATATCGAAAAGCAATTCATACACTGAAGAACCAAACCACCAAGATCAACACCGAAGAGCAGGCGCTCAAACTGCCAAACATTGGCCAACGCCTAGCGCAGAAAATCGAGGAGATTGTCACTACGAACAAACTCAGAAGATTAGACTATGCCGAAACGGAACCGATGGACAAATCTTTGCAGCTCTTTCTCGGTATCTATGGTGTTGGCGTGGGCCAGGCACAGCAATGGATCGCCCAGGGCTTTCGAACGCTAGATGATCTGAAGACCGGAGCGAAGCTGTCGCGGAACCAAACGATTGGCGTCGAGCACTACGAGGATTTGAATACAAAGATTCCGCGACAAGAAGTCGAAGCGCTCGGTGCCGTGGTAAAACAGGCAGCGGCGAGGATCGATCCTGAGGTTGAGATGATTATAGGAGGCAGTTACCGTCGCGGCTCTGAAAGCTCAAACGACATCGACTTTATTGTCACCAAACCGAACACGGCATCCACGACATCATTACGCCAGTTTCTTGACCGATTGGTCATTCGGCTAGAGGCAGACGGCTTTCTCGCGGCTCGATTGGCCTCGTCACATTCTGTAGCCGACGGCAGCAAGTGGCACGGATGCTGCGTCCTGCCACGGGTGAAGGGACTCAACGATGATGAGAGTTACCGGATGGTCTGGCGAAGGATAGACTTTCTGTTGGTACCTGCGACAGAGATTGGCGCGGCATTGATCTACTTTACCGGCAACGACATTTTCAACCGTAGCATGCGACTCCTTGCGGCAAGGAAGGGCATGCGACTCAACCAGAGGGGACTGTACAGAGACGGCGGCGCGTGGCCCAGAAGCCATAAAGTAACAGAGGATGATTTGATTGAAGGGAGGAATGAGAGGAGGATATTCGAGGTACTGGGCGTCAAATGGCGAGAGCCGCATGAGCGTTGGTGCTGATGGGAGTTTGCAAGGAAACCCTAGAGTAGAAAAACAAGCCTGCTTCCCATGAGATCCGTGCGCACAAACATGATCATTCCTTGACTCTAGGAAAGCACAAATGCGGTTTGACGAGTTGGCTGCGCAATTGGATATTTTGCCTACTTGGGGTAAGGCAAGGTACCGTATAGATCGGAGGTTTAAGGCAAAGTGCCTTGGACTAAGGTTGACCCCAGGCTTGGACCAGTTAATCACATGCCAAATGAATTTCCCCGCCATGTGCTTGTGCTTGTGCTTGTGCTTGCGCTTGTGCCTCTGGCAAATGGCGCCGGCTCAGCAAGCGGTAATGACGCAGGGGTTCCCGCACTCCATGTTTTCCCCACAGAAAGCGTAGGGGTCACCTGCTGCATCCGAGGTCCCAGCTCCGAGGGACAATGACATGCCCGGTCCCGTTGCAATCGCTACGCCATCTCCATCCATCCGCGTCACGGCCTCTTTTCTCTCAACCACCACCGACACGGGCCCGATGAGGTGAACAGCTTTTCTCTTTCCTCTTCATACCACCGATCCGATCCAGTCTCTTCCTCTCGACCTCCGCCCGCGCATCGTCCTCGACCGGCTTTCTGCCGACTCCCACCGGACCTCCCCTCTGCGTAGCTGGAATTGCCGAGGCACAACATGGCGTCGTCCATAGAAGGGTTGAAGGTGCCGTCTGCCCACATCGCCAGCTGCTCTTTCACTCTACCAATCGCGGGCCCCGGGCTGACTGTTAGGTTTCGTTCCCCTCGGACAGAAGGCGCTGGAGCAGATTGTCCTTGACCCGCGCTACCACGAGCTGCTGTCGCTGGTCAAGACGGCGCGCAATGGAGCCGTCTACGGCACCAAGGTGCGGTTCCCGCACGCCCTGGTGTAAGTGCGCTCCTATGGATCTCCTGGAATCCGTTATCTTGTTGATGCTGACTGGCCTTTTGCGCAGAATGATCTTTCTCTTCCGCTCGGGAACGTACGTACCCTCCCTCCTGCCAAGACCTCGACGACCTCTCCCCTCCTTCGCTCGACCAAAGTGACGGCTGTGCTGATATGACGAACGACATAAACAGATTGCGAGAAAAGGTTGCGCTGGTTCTGCGAGCGACGCGACACCATGCGAGCAACTTGGCTCGCTTCGCTACCATATACAAGTTGACAATGCTTGCACTCAAGCACTACGGACCAACCCCAGGAAAGGAGGGTACGTCGCATCTTAATTTTTGACTGCATACTCCTTCGACCGTATGTCTTCTTTGGCACTTTGGCTGACCTGTGACGGCACTTGTCGGTACACAACAGGACCGTACGACTCGTTCTTTGCCGGATTGCTAGGCGGCTACTTCGTCTTCGGCGGCCGCTCCAAGCGCACCGGCCGCATCTCCTCGGTCAACCAGCAGATCGTCATCTACGTCTTCGCGCGCGTCGTCCTCGCCCTCGCGCGCATCGCCGTCAAGCCCGGCCACGGCTTCCCCGTCGTCTCGGGCGAGCCCTGGCACTCCCGCATCAACTACTACGCCTGGCCCGCGTTCGCCTCCCTGTCGTGGGCCTCGGTCATGCTGCTCTTCCGCTACCACCCGGAGGAGCTGCAGAGCAGTCTGCGCAGCAGCATGACGTACATCTACAAGGACTGCAACAACTGGGACTCGTTGCGGACCCTCATCTGGCATAACAAATAGACGGGGGGCGGCGGCATGCGAGCATGGTGTTGGATCTGGTTATAGACATTCGGCGCTTCTTGCTGAGAACCGGTTGTTATCTTTGCATCATCTTCATCGTGCCCTCGAGCTACACTAGAGAAACGAGGGCTGTGCATGAGCCGCTGTGCAAGCTGGCGCGGCACCGCATGGCAGATCAGGCGTTCCAGGGTGATGGGATTTGTGGATTGTTCTATATTTGTTCTCTTGACTTAAGATCGCCCTTCATGTAGCATTGGAGCCTACTTGCCCTTCCACGGGAGATACTGGGCATGATTACGAAGAAATATACGTTGAATACTGGGCTTTCAGACCCTGTGCCACCCATCTGGCCGTATAACTTGCATGTCGTCTATCAGACAAGGCAGACTGATTTCTACGTTTTGAGCATCTACATCATGCGCCTCGGTAAGCCAGTCACGTACTCTTGAGTGCACGATGCCCTCGTCTTTGAGGAGCATTCGCCCGGCGCCTGTCCACTTTGCGATGCGGTTCGCCCAGCATCCTGCCAGTGTGCCCGCCCAGCCAGGGTAGCGATGGGAGTTCCTCTCGGTGCGCGCAGCCTTGTACTTCCGGCCAGGTGTGACGCGGACGCGGGGGTTTAGCCACACGCCCTGCGATGCGCTGAGGGGATTGTCCGCGTGGACCAAGCAGCGCTCGGAGCCTTCGATGTGCCGCTGCGCGAGGCCGTCAGAGATAGCACGGAATCGAAGCGGCGGGTCGGCGTAAAAGGGAGCAGCTTGAAAAGCAACGAGGCCGTCCCAACAGGAATACACTCGAGTGGGGAGTCCGGACTGGACGGCAGAAACGGCGGTGGGAGACAGGAACCAAGGCCAGAAGGAAGTAACGGGAAGATGACCCTGATCATCTCGAAGGGCGGACGTGTCGAGTAAGCGAGGGCTGTCACCGGTGCTGATGGAACATGCGGCTGCGTAGTTGCCGTTGCGGGTCTCGAGAATATCTATAGCGTCCTGAACCGTAAAGACAACATCATCCACCCAGAGAACTCGATCAAAGACTTTGCCCTCGGCGGCCAAGGCTATCAGCGGCTCCATGGCCTGGTTTCGAGCCAGCGCAAGGTGAGGGACGCGGCGCATCTCGGCCCAAGTGCCTTCATAACGCCAGAGCCAGCCCGGCCGCTGCTCTCCAGGGGCCGGCTTCCTGCGCAGCTCCTCTGTCAGTTGCCATCCTGACGTGCCCTGGCGCACAGTATGAGCCGCGCCTCTCCTGTCGAGCTGGCCCTGCAGCTGGTGCAGCTCAGCCCTAGTAGCGTCGCGGGATCCAAACTCGACAATGGAGACGTGGACATTATCAGGGCCCAGCCGGTCGACGAGCGCGAGGAGGTCGTTGCTCCAAGAACGATGGAGAAGAGGCGCCGTGTCGGTATGGACGGAGGCAATGAACACGTTTCGATAGGCGGCGGACGGGCTACCTGTGGAACGAGTTTCGACGGTTGATATGGCCGCTGGACGCCGGGCCAAGACGAGCAGCGAGTCGACGAGGAAGACGAGGGCAAGGAGCAAGAAGGCTCGACGGGGCGAAGACCTCCTGAGCCGCCGGGCTAGAGACCGGCTCAGGAGCATGATTCGTGAATGAGAGCAAGGACTGGCGATTCATATCACGGCTCGGTCGTTCCTTTATGAGACATCGTCAAAGACAACGCAGCTGGGAGACTAGCAGAACTGTTCGGTTTTCCCACGCTCCGGCGAAATCAGGAGAGGTAGGAAAGTATCGTGAGAGCCTGCAGCAGTACGTAAAAGGGAGCTAAACTCAAACACTGACGTGCAGAAGTCCGAGCCTCCAAGTTCCTCTTGGACCTTGCTTGGCTGGTGCCGACTCTTCCGGGAAGCTCCTTTGCTGGAAACTTGCCTATTTCAGCATGGTGGGACCAGGTAGCTTCCTGTGAAGCACTGGCCCCATCTCGAAAGGGGGTTCGGGCATGAAAACATCGCTGTTGTACTGTCCGCTTTGGAGAAAGATGAAGCTAATTGATGTTGTGTGCGGGATGCTCGTTTTTGATGAGACGGAGGAGGAGGGTTCATCTGCCAAGGATCGACATATGGGTGTTCATAGGATAAGTTATAGGGTCGGACATGTCCCGATTCAGTTGTGTGTCCCCTCCCCTGGACTTCTCATGTAGCACCAAATTGCAACAGACTAACCAAACACAAGAGGCTTCGAGGTTTGGACGATCTTCGAGTGGACGTTTCTGTCATATTCTTCGAAGACTGCTAACACCGTTCAGAGTGTAAGTCCAATGGAAAGTGATAATCGAGGAATATGAAGGTGCTGTGGCATGTGATCTCCAGGTAACTTACCTTAAGGACGTCGCTTCATTTGGACGGTGACGGGGAATTGCGGGGAGCTACCCCGCCGAACCGACCCCCCCTGTACCTTACCTTACACCTTTCCTTCTGCCGTGCCCCTCCGCTAGGCTGCCTTGCCTTACCTGATCAAGAGCTTCTAGCCTTCGACCTGAGATCATCCACTTGGTACATTGTCCAGATTCCATATCCAGAACAGCACGCCGGGCTCGATTCACTGCCATGGCGCCCGACCCCAAGGTTCTTGACGCCCTGCGGCGTGCCGAAGCAGCATCCACGGACAAGGGCCCCGTTTACGAGTCGATCCTCGCCGACATCAGAACATTGTCTTCGCCCGCCACCGCCGCTGACGACCTGAACGCCATCGTCGACTCGTTCTTCGGCCAGAGCCTGGGCGTCGTGGGCACCCGCTCCGTCCTGGCCGCCTTCGTCGAGACCCTCAAGAGGCTCAGCAACGACGAACTGTGCATCGACGTCGGCAACCGCACCCTGGCCATCCTCTCGAGCCAGCCCCCGTCCTTCCTCGACGCCGCCGCAATCATCCGCGAGCTCGTCGCCACCGCCCACGAGAGCAACGATGACTTCCTCGACGCCGCAAAGGCCCTGGCCGAGATCCCGCTCGATAGCTCCCAGCGCAAGGTCTCCGACGAGGACAAGGCCAAGATCTGGATCCGCATCGTCCGCAACTACCTCGAGGTGGACGACTCCACCGCCGCCGAGACGTACATCAACAAACTCAAGAACATAATGCACACCGTCAGCAACCCCGACCTGAACTTGCACTTCGGGCTGTCTCAGGCACGCATTCAGGACGCCAAGCGAGAATTCCTCTCTGCGTCGCAGCGTTATCACGAAATTAGCTTCTCCCCAGCCATCGCCGAGGAGGAGCGCTTGCATACTCTTAGCATGGCTGTCAAGTGCGCCGTCCTCGCCCCGGCCGGCCCCATGAGGAGTCGCACTCTGGGCCGATTATACAAGGATGAGCGCTCCGCCCAGCTCCCCGAGTTTGGCATTCTAGAAAAGATGTTCCTCGACCGTTTGTTGTCGCCTGACGAGGTCGACAAGTTCGCGGAAGGCCTGCAGCAGCACCAACTCGCCACCACCGCCGACGGCTCCACGGTTCTCCGAAAGGCCGTCGTTGAACACAATCTCCTCGGCGCATCGAGGCTTTACAGCAACATTCGATTTGAGGCTCTCGGTTCGCTCCTCGGCCTGGATGCCGATAAGGCTGAGGACACGACGGCACGCATGATCGAGCAGGGCCGTTTAGTGGGGCGCATGGATCAACTCGAGGGCATTGTGTGGTTCGAAGGTGGTGAGGCTTCTGGGGAGAAGGGCAGCGACCGGGCAGAAGCAGTGATTGACAAGGAGATGCGACGGTGGGACGCCAATGTTCAAAGTCTTGCGGAAGAGGTCGAGAACCTCACCAATGCCATACAGAAGGAATTCCCGGTAAGGAGTCGTCTTATTTACTCTGATCTGACAGCTGTACTGACCCTCTCTTCACAGGATTTTGTCGCCGCAAATCTCGTCGTTTGAGAGAGCACTCATGGTTGTAGCATATGGCGTTGAGCGGGCGGGTCTGGCGTTACTTGGAATCATATACTAGAACAAGCCCGTATAAAGGATGAAGCATTGTGTTCCAGACTCGGGTTCAGCGAATGAATCCGGTGCTGGCTTTTTTCAGTCCAGGTCTTTCTTCCTAACCACTATGTATCCTTGATTAATGTGCCTGGGGTTCCCTTCCTCTTCCTCAAACACCCAGCCATCCTCCGTCTCTGGCACGGGCGCTCTGCTGCCAGTAGCTGCCGATGGAACGTTCTGGCTGGCCTGTTCCTCCTCGTCGGATAGGAGCTCGAGTAACTCATCGGCAATGAAGCCTCCCATCCATTCGTATCCGGCTGGCGTCAAATGCAACCCGTCATCCCAGTACTTTTCTTGATCTTCCTCGGACAATGAGTGATACGGTATCTTGACCCGTAAATTGAAGGCGTGACTAGAGGAAACATGTAATTAGAAACCATCCCAGAGGGCAAGACGTTATGAGGAATGATGAGACCGGATCACTCCTACACGCCGCCCGGTCCAGGAGGGAGATGGCGACTCACAAGTTATTCGCCTTGTGAGATAGTATCATCTCGTTGAGCTCGGCCCTACGATTGTTGACCGAGGCACTCTTGGTGGCGCATTCCGGCACCGTCAGTGCCAGCACTTTGCTGTTCCTTGACAGCGGGATGTCCCAGGCAGTTTCGAGCGCATCAAATATTTTATCGGGCTGAATGCCGTATCCCAAGTCGCTTTTTCCAAGCAAGGACAAGTCAGTGGGGGCTTGCAGAGGGGATGCGGATATCCAGTGATGCTTACTTGGTGCCGCCGAGTAGGATCACCCAGTCAAACCAGCGCTTCTCACCTGCGATGGGGGAAAAATTGTATCAATATCCACGTTGTCAAATCAAGCCCTGATCAGATCACACGGCCGGTCAAGGGGTTCTCTCCTCTAACAGATGAGGAGGCGTAAGGCGGCCTCGTGCTGCTACTTACATTCCGTCTCCAGCCTCTTCACGAACCTCGTGAACGTCGCGACGTCCCCGCTGACGCCGTTGGTGATGATCTCGAGCTTCACGCCGGGCCGGGCCTCGGCGATGCGCTCGGCGAGTTTGAGGGAGTACGGGTGCGAGTCCTGCCCGCCGTTGGTGTAGCCGTGGGTGAGCGAGTCGCCGAAGCACAGGATGCGGAGCGACCTGGACGTGGCCGGGGCGGGAGACGCGGCCATCGGGGCGGAGGACGACGATGCGCCGTCACCTAGATCGGAGCGTATCGTGTAAGCGGAAGGCGTCTGGCTGTGCGGGTGGGGGGAGGCTCTTGGTGAAGGGTAATGCAAGGTAAGGTACTCCGTAGATGGAGGGGTAACGTAGTTCCACGGTTCACTGTGTTTGCTTTACTTCCCGTAGAAGTACGACCTTAAACCTTTGGACTGCATGCCGTACGTGCCAAGAACGTACCTGAAGCGTGTTTGTTACCAGACGATAGCGATGCTCTTTTTCGCCGGCGCACCCGGTGAATCAGACGTGCGACGAGATCCATGCCAACAGCGCAGAATTGCGTCTTTGCTTCTGATAAGAACCACCGGCTCCTGCTTACATGGAAACCACCGGCCTTCGTATCTTAAGAACAGGGGTGCTGAAATGTTTACTGTATGAGCAAATGAGGCACCCTCTTGGATCCTAGGCAGCAGCTCTGTGATGGGCACTTGGTCGGGGAACCAAACGGTGCGGCTGTGCCCATCTGTCCAATCAACCTCTACAACCATTGCCGTATACAAGCAGAGGACGCCTGCGTCTTGCAAGTTTATGACTGGGACGCAAGACTCGAGGGCTTGTGTTGGAACACTGCAGCGGCGCACAGGCTCCCGTACAGTGGAAAAGCCATCCACATGCATCAGCGCAAGACAACGTATCTCAGATCACAAATGTGATTTTGAACCTCTAATTCGGACTGCGTTGCAAAATCACGGCCGTTTTCAAAAGCTCGAGGCCATCCTTTACGCCCGGAAAGAAACTCTTGCTCCCTCCCCCAGAACCCAGGAACTCCAGCAAAAGACTCTTACTAGATGTACAATATAAATCCCAACGCCGGCCATGCTTTATTCTTCTTCCATGTCATCGTCCTCAATATCATCATCGCTCAACACGAGCTTCTGTGCGAGCATGCTCGAGACCCCGCTTGTCTTGATGCCCATCCTCTTCTTGCGCGGACTCATTTCCTCAGAGGGCTTATCTGTGGCCCAAGCCTCTCCTTGTGCTGCGTCATCCTCGACGTCGTCTTCATCCCCTGCCACGCTGACGCCTTGGAAAGAGACGACCTTTTCGAGATCGCGGAGCCGGATCGTGGAAGATTTCTGGGCACGGGCAATGTGCGCCATGTACGGTAGCCGCTCAAGCAGCAATTCCTGACGAGCGGCACTGCCAAGGGACAGCAAGGGCGTAGTGTCTTGTGCTTCTCGCTGACCGTCCGCCTTCTTGAGAGCAGCGTTCGGCTTCAGCTGTTGCCGTTGCAACCAAGACTGCTCCCCCGACGTGCCAGGGCGGCGAAAAGCGTGAGCGCCATCCGTAAAGCTTCCTGCGGACAAGTCGGAATTGCCACGGAGGAGCTTGGACGACCAGCCATCGACCAGCCCTTCAAGCTCCTCTCTTGCTCGCCAAAGCTTGAGACTCGTGGGATAGAACATTTTGAACGCGTCGCCACCCTTTGCCATTGTAGACGTCTTCCGCTTGACCGGGTTTGGGAGTGAAAATAGCAACCCGCGGACTGCCACGTGAAATGTGATTTCGTCCTGCCGCAGTAGCTGGCTGCTCGAGTCGGGTCCTGAAAAGCCACCTCGTCCACCGAAGAACACGTCACGCGACGGGCACAGCAAGTCACTCTGTGACAAGTACTCAATGCATTCGTTGACATAATCGATGGGTGTGGACAAATCCAATGGATCGGCGCTCTCACAGGATAAGGCATAATTTTCATGCAAAGCAGATATAAACGTATGCGTGTCCGTCCCAGTCTCATCAATGAGGGAATCCACAGAGACCAACGATCGTTTCGGCCTTGAACAATGTGAAAGATATAATGGCAGGTTTTCCTCATGGTCGTCGGCCGCCGTGTCTTCTCGCTTGTTGTAGACAACCTTGCCCACGGCATGAAATATGCCCAGGCTGGCTTCTCGCTGGGATATCTGTTCGAGGCTTTCTTCCTCGCCTTTAGTTAGGGCAATGCCTTCCTTGGAAGCCCTGGTTTGCTTGGTGAAGGCCACTTTTGCACCCCAATCGGCCTCCTGGTCGCCCTTGAGGCAGAGAAATTCGAGTGATGATACAGCACTCCGTATGTCACCGATCTCGCCTAGCTTTTTAAGCACGACTGGTCCAGGAGTCTTTCGTCGCCCGGATTTCCGCGCCTCTTTTAGGACGATGAGCTCCAAAGCCTTCGTCAACAGCGAAGGAGCAATGGCATTGAATTCAATGAGACCCACACCAGGGTGGCGGAGAATGTCAGGTCCCAGGAGGCG
The DNA here is from genome assembly GCA_020881915.1 of Paramyrothecium sp. XJ0827. NCBI lineage: Eukaryota > Fungi > Ascomycota > Sordariomycetes > Hypocreales > Stachybotryaceae > Paramyrothecium > Paramyrothecium sp. XJ0827. The sequence continues at coordinate 3,826,955 of JAJFPB010000001.1, read as the reverse complement.
GTGCGCGGTGAAGCTATCGGCTGAAGCCGAGGTTGTTGTCAACAGGGTTTCCGATATCAGTAAAACAATAGGTTTGATGGGTTCCGAACGATTCTGCTGCCCAAATTTTGACAGCGTAGGAACTTGTGCCTGGATGTAGTTTAGGATTGAAGCCCGGAATGAATTGAGGGTTGACGATTGACGAGAAAATGTGTTTGGAAACTCTTCAATCATGATAATTCTCTTTGTTTTCTGTTCCTCGGAATTTGACGGGGGAAGGGTTGCTGGAGAGGATTTGCCCTCCACATCCAATGCTCCAAACTTTCCACTTCGGCCCAAGAATTCATCGAATTGTGCCGAAACAGAGACGAAGCCACTGCCTACAGAGGTGGTAGGGTTCTTCCACTCCAGAAGTTCGCATCCCATTTCTTTGGCGAGCAAACGCATGGTAGTTGTCTTCCCTGAGCCAGCAGCGCCCTTCAGGATGAGCACTCTCTGTCGCAAGCGTCCCGCAAAGACCTCGTCGAACCACCGTCGCACATCTGCTACTTTTTTCTTGTGCACTGCCAGCTCCTCCAGGTTTCGTGGGCCGAATCGTTCCGCCCAAGGCCGTAGATCGTCATCCAAGCCATTCGTACTCGGGGGCGGTCGGGGAGGCTTCAGAAACCGTTGAGTAGCGTTGGGGGCGGCGGGAGCTGTGAGCGAAGCACCGCTCTTTAGACGCTTTCGTGCATGTTGGCTAACGAGGCTGCTAGAGCTAGCTTTCAGCTCTGATATCTCGTCGTCTTCGGATATAGGGTCGCTGATAGGATCATCGACTTCCACTGCACGCTTCGATGCTCCTGTGGCTGCTGCACGCTGTGTTTGCCTCGAAAACAGAGTCTTCAGATCCGCCGATTTTCCCTTCTCGTCGCCGGTTGCTATGTCCCTCCTCTTCTTAGGACTCTGTGTCGTGCTTGTGTTGTTTCTCGGTGGCTGGGTTCTTCGTGGTAGCCGTTGCGAAGCTGCCGTGGATGACGACTGGCCGAACGATGGTTTTCTCTTATCCGGACTAGGAGATGCGCTGAGCGTTCGGGTTTTGGACGGCGAAGAGGGCGATGACACAAGGAAGTTGGCCAAGGTGTTGGCTCGTGGAAGCTCATCCTCGTTATCGGATCCTTCCTCAGTGACGCGCCTGCGGCGCTTCGCAGGAGGAGTCATTTAGCGTATATGACGCATCTGACATTTGATTTCCATGCCGGGTCCGTAAGTGGCAGGATTTGGAGAACGGGCGGTATGCACTTCTTGGCTGGGAATTGGTTGGCAAAGGATGCCTGCAGCCTCGTGAACGCGGCTGTACGAGCGGTTCACTGAAAGTGATGTAGGTAAGGTACCCACATCGCCGTACAGTGCACTTGCACAGTCCACTTCCAGCGCCAACAACACTACATCCCAATGAGCTCACCCCTCAGTATTATTCTTTTGATTCTACGTCGTTTAACATACACCTTTGGGTGCATTTTTGACGAAAATTACTTATATGGCAAGTATTCTTGATACATAAAAACAAAAGCCACTTACAAGTAAATTTGAGTTTGTTATTTAAAGAAAACATATGAATGACAATAATACAGGAGTGGTTTGAGAAAAGGAACGTCATGTCTCATTGCCTGTGAAGGCCCAGCTCAGAGCCTCAAAACGTCCATCCATCAAAATTGTCCACAAATGTCACAGCTGCCTTGAGGTACCTTTCATGTACATCCCCCCACGTCGTTGCGGCTTCCTTGATGGACCGGATGGCTGAAAGAGGTCAGTACATCACCTACATAAGGGCTAGAATCATCTTACCTTTGACAAAGTGCGCATCGTGGGCCCATGGCGAATTGAGAGCCTTGTCTATGACGTACTTCCAGCGTTTGTCTTTGACATCAATATCTGTGTAATCGGGATCCGGGAATGGTCTACCCTTGACGACGAAGACGGCAATGGCTAGGAGCCACCATTCTCTGACCAGCGTAATGTGATACTTCGAGGGAATGAACGGCAGAAGGACACGCACGGCGTGACTAGTCGTAAGCAAGTGGACAAGGAAAAAATTGTAAGCATGGCTCCCAGGTCGGACTGTCGAGATAAAGAGCGCAACCGCAGCCTCCTGGGAGAGCTCGAACTGTTTCACAGGGTCGTCAATCTCCCAACCGTTCCAGTACTCCATGAAGAGCGGCTCGTGTTGCTCGAACAGAGATTCCAAATCGTCCAATGCCGGGTTGCTAGGTAAGCTCTCAAATCTCTTGTCCTTCGAGAGTTTAACGAGCAAATCCAGAGGCGAATCTGTGGACAGAGGAGAGCTTTGAGTGTAGGACTCGTTGTCCAGGTACTTGTGAAAGAAGTTGTACTGAACTGCCGCGAGCCCCAAACCCTCTACTGCAAGCTCCTTGCTATCCATTTCGTATGCATAACCCAGATGGATCAAAGGGTGGCCAACTAGAGATGTGTCAATGAGATTCCTTGTTATAGTGGCAGGAAAGTCTCTTACGACCGCCAATGAGGCCATGAAACAGCGGCTGCTTTCCACTAAAGAGAAAGTGTGCCACTTCTTCTTTCCAGTTGTAGCTGAACTGCATGGCAAGCTTGTCCTCGAAGTAATCAACATAGGCTCTCTGATATCTCTTATCACCGAGGAAGTCCCTCCAGTCATCATCTACAACCTCGGAAGGAGACGGCTTCCAGGGCTCCAGCTGTTGGATTTCAGCATCGTAAATATCATGGAGCTGCTTCTCTGATGCCCCGAGTAGGTAAGCTGAGCTTAATATGTGAGGATTGTGGTTGTCGAACTGAAGGTTGTGATACACGATGGAGTAATTAACGTGGTTTGCTTTCAAGAGATGCTTGAGGCATCGTGCTCGGCGGTCTGGGTCTGTCTCGATATTGTGAACCTCGACAGAAGGTATGTTAATTGCTTTGTTCCGGCTTGGTGAACCTATTAGCCGGTTCAATACTGGTACGTAGGAGAGCATTTCAGATGTATCTTAAGTGTGTTCGCTCATCAAACAGCCGGCGCGTGTAAGAAGCAGAAACGATGACGCCGGAAAGCGTTGGGACTTGTGCCGCTGTCGGGTGGGGACTCCGGCCGAAACTTTGGGGACGATGTGCCGATCGTGAACGAGGTACGTACCTCAACCACCATCATTATGCACGGACCATCTTCATTTCTCTTACTCAAAACGCCGAACGTACACCTCTGTCACACTCTCTCTCTCCATGACAGACTCTGATCCGCATAGCAGGCTGTGTCGACATGGATCAGAACAGGGCATCATTAAAAGAGCGGATCTCCATTTATGCTGAGCTACACTCAAATATCGCGCAGATCTCTGTAGCTGCGACGCTGTCAACGCCTTCAGATTCCTCTACAAAGATCACAGTACTTGACCGCGAGCAACGGCTCGAAATATGCCATGGGGGGGACACAAAGATTGCCTTGCTGCCAGCGACAGTGCACACTGCGGTGGCTCCGTTGCCCGTAAAGTCTGGACTGCTCGTGCTGGACTTGAGGCTGCCCGTCTCCTCTACGGCTGATCGCCGCCAGCAGTCAGGATCAGACGACCAGGCCCTACCATGGAGCGCGATGGATATCGAAGCTGGATCCTCTATTTCCTGTCGCCAATGCGGCCTCCATTTGGTGCAAGATGGCGTTATTAGCAGCTGGAAAGATCTCCCCAGCGATAATTGGGCCGAGATGATGGAATTCTGGCACTGCCACAAGCCACACGACCATGCCCATGCCCATGAAGATGGGAACTCCTTGGAGACCAGAGGTTATGGAGCGAGCAGCTCGATAACCGCTCAATCCGGAACTGGACTGGTAGATCAAACGTATTTTCTAGTCTCAGAAACGGATTGTAGCGGTTTGTTGGTGAGTCAAATCGTAGCTTTAGCTTTGCATCATTACCTCCTCCCATCATCCAAGATTGATTTGCATCGTTCCACGACGGGGGAAAAGAAGTTGGCTTGATCGGCGTCACGGCCCTTCCATGATGCAGCCATCGATACAACCCCCCGAGATCAAACCATGTCCTCTTTTGCCCTAACCGGCTAAGCCACTCTTTGGGAACCCTCTGCAACGCAGATGGGATCTAGAAGCGCGGTCGTGAAGACAGCCTCCCATTTCATCCAAACAGCCAGAGCCGTGGTTTTCAGGAGATATATGGAGACACATGTTGCCAAAGCTTGCCATTTGAAATGATCGTTTTGCTTTGTTCGACTCGAGAATATGCTTGTTACAACCTACCGTGCAAGACGCTTACCTCGTTCAGTTTAAGATAGGCACAGAGGATGTTGAATATCTCACCAGCGAAATGGCCCTAGAGCAACCTTCCGCGGCAAAATTTCTTAACGTCATTTGTAGTGGTTGCCATGCTGAGGTGGGCATGTTCGACAAGGCCGCCTCCTCAATGAGGTTGTTCAAATGGCAGACTCTGGTCTCCAATCCGGCCTCATCTCCGAACACAGGTCCTCTTAGTTCTGAGTGCCTCGCTGCCGTTCTCCTGGCGTCAATCTCGCGCTCAGGATCTGCCAAGTCGGTTATCACCCCCTACACTCATCATACGGAGACTGAAGACACACGGCTCTACGTTTGGGTGCTAAATTCTAATGTTGCCTATACCGCATCTTCTTTTGACGGAAGACGAACAGCGCTCAAGGTACTGTACCGTCTCGTTGATGCTGAAACGGGCGATCAACTTGTCGAGTCAATGACAGGACATGTCCAAGACATTAGTTTTCCTGGGACAGGTATAAGGTCTGCCTTGAAGTTGCTTCAGGCGAACAGTCTCCTGCTGCCGGAGAGGGAACGGAGAATGAAGGAATGGACGGTAGGGTTATTGGATCGATGGGATCCAGCTGCACCCCTAGGTCCATGTTCCACACCATAAAATCAACAAGCCATGATAACATAGCTGGAAACCCCGTGTGATGTTCCATACTTGATTAAATTATATGATTAAGGTATATGGAACTGCTGGGATTACCTGCCACAGTGTAACAGCCGGGGAAGTCGAAGTTGCCCCGGGAGAGGCCTATACTGTGCAGAAAACACAGTGACGGCCGAATCACCACCAGAAATACCTGATACAGTCACTTTTGCCTCCCTGCGCACTGTCCAAATAGGCAGAAGTGCTCATGCATGTCAACTTTATACACTCTTCTTGGCCTTCTCAGTCCGAACTAAAAGCCTTTTAATCACCCATTCCCGAATTCACAACATATGGATGTGCATTCATAGGTTATGGAAGAAATCCTTAAATCAAAATGCTAGCGTCACATCAATGATCTCTGCCTAATTCTTAGCCGACCACTATGAGTCGGGATCAGGCACGATACATCCCTGCCGGGTGCATTGGCATTCGGCAACCTCAGAGTAATTTGAGCGACGAAGTCTGGGGCTCAGAAGAACTTCGATCTTGGAATTGGTTCGACATAAAGGACGGCGCCTTGTTGCCAGCCTTGCAGGATGATTCCACTCGCCACCACAGCAGTCTTCGTCCAAATGTGCAGACGTCGCTACTCCAGGCACCTGGCATGGGCATATATGACCGCTTGTTCCGGGCACAGTGGATCAAACTCGAGTTCAAAGTTCATTCAACGCCCTGTCAGCAAGGAGTCATCCGGGTTCACCTCCTCCCAGATGACTTGTGTCGTCGCGCAGTCGATCGCTCGGACTCCAGGTTGAGGAAGGCTAGACAACAACTTCTTCAGAGTCTGGATTACTCAAAAGATACCTGGAATGGCCTACAGATTGCACCTTGTGCCACCAAACCTGTCCCTGTCGCCGCTGACGAAGTTTCGGAAAACCAGGCGCTTTCCCTCCTTCAGCTCTTCAACCAGATTCCGTCCCCGGACCCAAATCCTGATGTGATGCGCGATCGCAATTATCAGGATGTCATGTACGACGTAATGGACAGTAATATTGTGGGACTGAAAACCGTGCTCTATCCTTACCAAAGACGATCTATCGCCGTAATGTTGCAGAAGGAGGCACAGCCCAAGCAAGTCCTTGATCCACGGCTTCTGCATGCGCAGGCTCCGGATGGCTCATCGTGGTATCTAGACACAGTTTCCGGTGTTGTTTTTCTGGAACCTCGCTACTACGATGGCATATCAGGGGGCATTCTGGCAGAAGAGATGGGCTCCGGCAAAACTCTGATGTGTCTCGCATTAATCCATGCGACGCGACATCTACCTACCCAACCACCAGAGTTGTACAGTCCCGGGGAACTACCAATACGCAGGCGGATAGGATCTCTACTTGATATGGCTGCAGCATGCGCCACCCGACATGCAACTCCTTGGAAACCTTACTTTGATGTTTATCGGACAGACTATGGGTATGACTTTGATCGTTGCATTGCTGCGATAGAGAGGAACCCCGGGTGTTATTATGTACCAGCACCCGAACCGCGCCGCGGAGGACGGTACCCAAGTTACCACCAGGATGAGCCAACAAAGATCTACTTAAGTGGAGCGAGTGTGATCGTCGTACCAAATAACTTGGTTGCTCAGTGGCGGCAAGAAATACAAAAGCACACGACTGGTTTAAATGTTGTTGTTATAGTTGGACGGGATGAGATTCCTGATGTTGAGACACTCCGGAAGTGTGACATGGTTCTCTTTTCGCAGACGCGATTCGAAGCTCTTGTTAAGCAATTCGGTGGACTTGCTGGAACCTCGCTCTCACGGCTTCACTTCAAGCGCTGCATTGTGGATGAAGGACATAAGTTAGGACACTCGAAGATTGGTCACAAGAGTAATTTACTCCTGGGTTTGGATACCCTTAGATTCACATCACGGTGGATCGTCACAGGCACTCCCTCTCGAGGCCTTTATGGTGTGGCTGTTACGGGAGCCAACGAAGTGTCGCTGGATGTGCAAGAGCATTCTGAGCCAGGCGATACAAAGTCTATGGATGCAGCATCGAACAACCTCGAAAAAGAAGACCTTGAACGTATTGGAGCTATCACGGCGCTTTACTTAAAGGCTCGGCCTTGGGCAAATACGACAATGGAGTCTGGTGACACTACAGCGGACTGGGCGACATATCTCATGCTACCCAAACATAATTCTAAGGGCCGTGGTCGATGGGATTCATTACAATCGACGCTAAACTCTCTCCTCATCCGCCATCGTCTCGCTGAAGTTGGGGATCTTTTGCCGCCAGTTGATGAGAAGATTGTTGTGCTTGAAGGGTCTTATCAAGACCGGCTTTCATTGAACATCTTTTCTATGATGATCGTCTTCAACTCTGTACAGTCTCAGCGAACGGATATGGATTACTTCTTTCACCCAAAGCAAAAGAAGAGCTTGTTACAAATAGTGCACAACTTGAAACAGAGCAGCTTCTTCGGTGGGTCCTTCTTCACCTCGGAGGAAATTGCAACATCTGTGAAGACGGCCGAGGAGTTCTTAACGGAAGGGAAAGTTCCAATCAGTCCCGAAGATGAGGCATTGCTGCGTACTGCAATTGCCTTTGGAAGGCTCGCCATGAATGATAAGTTGAGGAACCTCAGCAATCAGTTCCATGAAATCCCAGTGTCCGTGTTCGATTTTCCTGGTAAATCAGGGAGTTCTTGGTCATTAGATGGCGGGTCAGGAGACGTTGTCTGTACGTCAGCAAGCATGCTTCTGGCCCTACAGAAACTCATGTACGGTGCTGCTAAAGAGCCAGAGGAACTCAACTCGCTTCTGAATGGCGGTCTACTGCAAGCCGGCATGATAGAGAAAGAGAAGATATTGGCTGCTGAGTCTTTGAAGAACACCGCCTCTGAAAGAAAAGACATCAGATCCCAAACACTGGCCGGCAACACGAAGCTCGGTGATGACAGCCCTCGAAAGAACAGGTCCCACGGGGTGAATGGGGCTAAGCCTGACAAGAATCTCACGGCTGATTCCTTTTCTGGCCCATTGGAATTAACCCGTATTACAGCTACAGCGTCAGCGAAACTCTCCTATCTAATTGACGGTATTATCAAGTACCAAGAGAAAGAAAAGATCATTGTTTTTTACGACAACGATAACGTGGCATGGTATCTGGCCAGCATGCTTGATGTGGTATGTTTGCAACGCTTCAGTGCATTCTGGTTTGTATTTCTAACGTGAAGATAGCTACAAGTACAACATCTCATTTATGCCAAAAGTCTAGGCACTGAACGCAGAGCTCAATATGTCAACACATTCCACCATAACCCCGTCTTTAGGTAAGGTGCTTCCTACAATTTCCGTCCAATAATTCTTACAGGTTCAATGACAGGGTTCTTCTCATGGATATCACACAAGCGGCATTTGGACTAGATATGAGAGAAGCATCTCGGATCTACTTCATCAATCCCGTGCTTAACCCCCAGGTGGAAGCCCAAGCTGTTGGTCGTGTTCGTCGTATAAGTCAACAGAAGCCAGTTTCCGTGGAGACTCTGGTGCTGAAAGACAGTATTGACGAGGTCATCTTGGATCGGAAGAAGCACATGACGCAAGCCGAACACCGGCAAGTTAAATCACTTCTGGACGTTCGACCCATCTATAACTGGATCAAGAACGCGAGCATCATCGCAATGCCCGCTCCAGAGACACAATACACACTCCTTCACGCACCACAGAAGGTCTTCGGAAGGGGATTTGGAAGGACTTTGGATCCCAACCACGGCATTGTCCTAGCCGAAGGTGTCTCGGCAGATATGCAACATCATAATAATGACGCCATGGGTACAGTGACGGCCGGGCTGAAGAGGGCACATGGAGAAGGGCCAGGTAATGTGGACAGAGATGACAAGGCAGCTGCCGAGTTCCAGCAGAGCCTTCCCAGCCACGTGCCAAGAAAGGTTCGCTTCGCTGTTGAGGTTCACGATGGATGATACAACGGCAGAATCCCGCTGGCCGGTTTCATTTGGATTCAACCTGAGAATAAACCTGAATGCAAAAAGTTTCTCAGTCTTCCGGAGAGACATCCGAAATCGAAAGATAATACTCGGCCATGAAGAACTAGTAGCTTGGCAGCGCGCTGCCGGCTGGTCGTAGAGGAACCATTGGTCGTGGTAGACCCAGCAACTCGAATCTTGTGCTGCTAAACGTGTGGCTTTCTCGGGCTTGGGACCAAGGCAGCTAAACGGTGGGCTATCGACAGGTCCTGCTTGAAACGATATCTGCCAATGAGGAAACAGGCCCAGACACGCTCTAGCTAGTTCTCCGACGTTGCCGAGATTCTTCTAGCGGATCCTCCAGCGGATCTCTAGAGGCCCCCACACAACGGGGACGCTTTTGTGGGAAAACCACTCCGAAAACATAGACCTGCATGCAGGAGGTGGCTGGTCATTTCCAGGTACAGATGCTAAGGTTGCCCAGGCTAGATGCCATGGAAGTTTTGCCTTTGTGCCGACATAATGCTGTGGCAGGTTTCCATGGTAATTAAGAAACCTTGCAGAAAACACCTGCGGCTCACACTGAGTGGGTGTTGACCCGCCAGGCTAGAAATGTATGACGAGCCGTGCGCAAGTGCCTACGTATCAGCTTTGAGGCTGTGGGTAACCATCTGGCGTGCCTATAACTGGAGGCCTTGAAGCAGCTTGAGCCGGGTTGCGTGGGAGGCAGAACATGATCGACAAAACAAATCCGGAATCTTGAATACACCGAGCATCTGCTCGTCTTATTGGCTTAAGCCCAGAGCGCAGCGTTACCAGCCATCACGCGGCGTGACTGACACATGACGCTGTCCTCAGGTGCTGCATCTTCAATCAAACGGCCAGCCGCGCAATCCCGCATTCTGCATAATTTATTGCCGGTTTATCGATTGCCACATTACCCACAGAGCCTAACGAACTCGACTTTGGGCCGAGGCCTGCGTCGAAGCTGAATTACAGCTTCATCTAAGCAAGGTCTCGACGTCGTACAAGAAACATTGCATCAACATAAGACCAGGCGCCGGTGTCTTCGAGGTGCCTGCTTTATACGAAGAAGTGGTTCGGGAGTCAAGCCATCACTCCCTGGCTCTCAAAGGGCGGCTGAGTGACTACGCCCGGCCTGCTGAGTGATGATGCCTTCAGTACTGGCACCAGTCATTTCGTCCGGGTCGCATCAGTTGCAGCTGCAGCAGGGCCATGAGATATTTTTCGAGGGTAACCCACTGACGAAATCTCGACATGAATCCTTCACATCATCCGGGGCCTTCGTCCAACAGGTCAAGACAGGCAACGATGAGCCGCCAGGGTGGTCCATGAGCTACATGCACTCAGGCGAATCTGGGTGAGTGCTGCTACTTCTTTCTACTTTCGCTCAATCCTGTTTCCCATTTCATTTTTGCGCCGTGCGGATGGCCCGTCAGACCTTAAGCAGGATATGGATTGCTTTCGTGTGGCATATTCAAAAGCGCAGGCCTGAGACACCATGTTGCGCTGTTTATGATTTCGACGTTCAAGGAGAGCTGGTCAAGAAAATCTCCAGACGGGGGACATCCGTCGAGTGATGGCGTCTTACTCAGTAGGCTTTGCTGCTTAGCCTCAACTCCAACCCCTGGACTATATGCTGCTAGCAGAGCACAGAACGAGGCGGACCAGAATAGCTCAGAAACCCACCCATGTGCTGGCTTTTACCTTTTTGACACGAGCATTTCCAAGAAAAGCCAGCACTGACTCTGACCTGCATTGCTTACCAGAGTTTGGCACATGGGGTCCCACCCCCCTGGCCCAGAGAGGGCCCAGCAAGTGCTAGCCATCACAGACCCGCTCGCTGCAGCTATGCTACCAGGGAGAGGATCTTCCTGCATGGGAATGTCAGAAGATGGAAGAGGAAGAGAATCCCTACGTAGCATCGCATTGTCAAGAAGGCGACAAGACTGTTAGGCCGCAGGTCGATATCTCGGTTTTATTGCACCTCCACATTTTCGCCCCTGGACTACGCAGCAGATCGCCCGACCAGGGCAGCGCTAAATCACTGAAGCTCACGCCAAGCGGCAAGCCACCGTGACTGGCACACAACGCTGGCTGTGCGATGCGCTGTGTCGAGCAGTAACCAGGTGAGGCGCGCCATCGGACTGCCACGCTTATCCTCGAGGTTGAATGATGACCGTCGCCCCAATCTGGGGCACCTGGTCGTTGGTCCCTTGGCTCAGGTCATGCAGTTTTGCCTGTTCCTGACAGTGCCTCCCCCCCTTACGGTGTCTCACCTCCGGCCATGAGCCTCTCCATGTTTGTCTCATCTACTACTCACATGCTTCTCCTTTTCCTTCATAATCCTCTCATCCACTTTCCGTCCTTATCTTCTTGCATTTCACTCGGTATTTTTTGGCTGACCAGAGAGCGTCCTTCTCTCACTCTGCAGTTCTCCTAAAAAACTGAAAAAGAAGAAGCGTGATTCTGCCCCGTCGGATTCCTCTCCATCAGTCTACTATGAGGGCCGTTCTACGACGCACAATCTAAGCAAGCTGCAAACTATGTCAACAACCACGGTTACCGTACGACCCGTACACCAATTTCCTTTCGATGTGCGACCAGGCCCAGGTTCTCAGTCAGCACAGAATGAGCCTTTGCAGAACGAGGCCCGCTACGGAGCAGTATCATCGCCCCGTTCGTCAATGCCTCCTGCTGCCTACCCGGGCTATCCAATGTATACTGGATTACAAACGACGACCACAAGCAGGCCCAAGTACAGAGAGTCAACGCCAGTCGCGCTCAACACTCCAAAAAGACTTTCTCAAACCTCATATTCTCCAATGCCCCTGTCAGATATGAAAGTCACACCACGCGGCATCGTTACTAGCGTCGAGTCCGTCGACGGGCATGGAAGGAGCTCATCCTACTCTCAACCTTTACAAAATCCCAGCTTGCACTACAGGCCCAGGAAAAGAATCTCACGTCAACCAAACGAAATGTTTACCGCTTTACCAAGCGAGGTACTCGAGCTTATCCTGGAGAAATTGAGGCAGTTGCACTTGGGTGCCGGTAGCAGCAGCTGTGCGACATGCTGGATGCGCGATGTGTGCAACGTCTGCCTTGCCTCCCACAAATGGGCACATTTTGGCCGTGCCGCCCTGTAAGCCAGCGACTCCCAAGCCAAGCCCACGTGGCGTCCTCAAACTGACGGCGGTGCAGATATGGCGATGTGCAGTTGGTGGGCTCAGATTCAGCCGCACACCGAAAGAAGTTCAAGCTTACCCAAGGTGCCCGGATGCTGTTGCTAAGACGGACATTGCGGTCTACTCCCGACCTGGCCGACCTGGTACGACGGATCAAGGTACCGCGCCTTGAGCTCCTGGAGAATGGATCTACTCCCAAAGGGTCTCTTACGGCAGAACAGTATGAGGATTTAACGGCCTCGCTCGTGATGGCGTGTCCCAACCTTGAGAAGCTCACCGGACCAACGCCAAGGTATCGCCACTCCTTCAGCAAGATTTTCCATGCATTGGCGACAAGGACAAAGCTGAAAGAGATGGACTGGCTGCTAGAGCCATCGGCAACAGAGATGCAGCGCTCCCGACAGTCAGCAATGCCCGGCCCTACCGGCACGGTCTTCCCTGCTGGGCTTGAGCTTCAGCACGGAGAGATGTTCCTGGAATTGCATGCAAACTGGACTAACCTCAGCAGTTTGACAATTCATTGCTTACCGGGCGGTACGTTGGCGCCAAACAGATTGCTCAGTGAAATCCTAGTCCGGCTGCCGTCCCTTCAACATCTGCATTTGTGCAATCTACCTCCAAATGCATTCAACGACCATAACCTCCTCACTCTACCTCGGCTTTCGAGTCTCTCTCTATCCCACATCAGTGGTCTCACCTCAAACGGGTTCTCCTCCTTTGCGACTCGCGCGGATAGCCACTCTCTGCAGAAACTTCACCTCCGACATACACCTTTGGCCTCGTTACCGGCTCTTGCTCGTCTTTTTTCCAACCTTACCAAACTTACGGCATTCTCGCTCGTTCAGGCCTACCCTCCAGTAATGCCAGAGTCTGATACTTTTGCGCTGTGGATGATGCCCTACCTGGCGTCGTCGAGCATCACAAAGCTGCATTGGGACATCACATGCCTCACCGACCGGGTCAACCCCAGTGATGACATCCTGTCGCGAAGTATAGCTGCCGGAGGCTTTCCGAGATTGAAGAGGCTCAGGGCTCCAAATGATCCGACCGGTGTGTTCCAGGCTTTGTGCCGCCCTATGGAGCGGGTGGACTTTGCGAGTGATCGCTTCCGTAGGCCAAACGGGGCTCATCCGGCTATGGGTATGAGCATGAAATCCGACCAGCGCAAATCTCATATGCCCGGCTCGATGCCGCCGTCGTCTCCGGCCAGGCCGCCTCGCTGCACCGACCTTTGCAGCGCTAGACTCGCCGCACAAGCTCGCCTAGAGGCCGCCCGTGAGCAGCCTCGCTTTAGCGTGAACGTGACGACGGAGGAGGGCGATACAGCTGCGGCGTTCAGTGTCGGTGGCTACATGGGTACGATAGGGAGCCAGATCGAGTATTACTTGCACCCCGACCCGGGCTCGAGTGATGAGAAGGGCGGCCTTGTCGACATCAGAGATCTCGGCGAGGACAATGGCGAAAGCCTGATCGGGAGCCGAGAAGGCTGCACCGGGCGCTGGAACGTGAACGAAGGCGTCGTTGCCGACAAGAAGGAGAAGGAGACATGGTGGCACACCGAGAGAGGACGATGGAAGGGGGTCGAGCTGCGTTGAACTGCGCAATGGGCCTGGTTGGGTAAATCGCAAGCGATGTGAAATTGGATACGTCGGGGCGTGGGACAACTGGCTTGGCGAATCGAAGGCGTTCGGATGAATGAATGAAAATTAATGATATCAGTGACCTACGGAACCACGGGGTTGATCTAATACCAAAGAATTTATAACTTCCACCTGTGAGCTTGTGACGAGAAACAAGCATCTCATCTCAAATGAACAGATTTGTTCCAGGACATTTCCCGCCGAATGGGGTGTGAGGCTTGTACGGAGATTTAAGAAACCATGACCGACCCCCTGGCTGAGCTATAGTCCGCACTTCGCCAATGTTTTCGAGCTGAAGCACCTCTACGCAAACGAGAGAACTGGTCTCACGTATCAAACCACCACAGGCTGTCAGGGTGCAGTGTTTCAATCTTCAGCATGTTGAAGGGTTACGATGGGCATCAACCATGTTAGGGTGGCCAGCCGTCACGAATGGTAGGACGATGTTTTCGAGATCATGGGAAATATGTCTATAAGCCCGACAGCATCGCCATGTAGGAACACACGCCCTGCAGCGAAACTCCTGCCGAGGGAATGTAAACATTATCTTCGTCTCAATATCCCAAACAGAGCACCGTTTTGTTGACCTAACCTCCCATTAACTCCAAAAATGCGAACAGCTAAAATAACATAAGGGGACATTTCGGAAAACATGGCTTCAGGGCAACTGAGCGTATGTGGAGGTTCTCCACGAACTCTGTATATAGTTTGATATGCACATGACGGTTTAGAAGAATCTGCTCTTCTTCTTTCCCGTCTTCTTCTGGGGTTCTTTCTCGCCACCACCCAGGATATCATCGAACGTGGTGCCCGACGTCGGTCCTTGACTGACTGGCTCGGCCTTGGGCATGCCAACATTCATTGCTGCCAGATTACCCGCAGACGAGCTGCGGCCGCCAAGGTAAGCGCTCTGGGGTCGAGGGCCCACTGAGCTACTTCGTGAACCGCTCCTGGCACCAAATGACGCAGGAGGTTCCATGGGAACAGGCTCAAGGCCGATTGCAATGCTGGAACGCCAGGCATGGCTGGCTCGACGGTTTTGTGCCGGAGACAACGTACGAGGGCGCAACGTTACTTGAGGTGAGCCAGGAGGCGGTGAGGGGGATGCTGGATTGGCTGCGGAAGTCGGGCTGCCCACGGGAGCCTCCTGTCCAGGGAACAGCGATGGAGGAGGGTGGAGAGGCGACATCATAGGCTCCTCTGTGAGCGAGGGCTCGATGCCTTCGATACCCTGCCACTTCTTTGCAGCTAGCCAGCAGTGGCTGCGGCTGTAAGTTGCTTCAACACTGAAGAGGATGGCGTCCTCTGACAACTCTACAAGCCCTCCTCCTCCAGCAACCTCATACCACATTTTGCGGACTTGCTTGTCTTCAATCCAAGGCGGGTTGCCCATGGGGGGTTCGCACAGGAAATATTCAGTGCCTTCGGTAAACCGCAGGCCAGGAGCGTCCACCACCAGTCTGGGGAGGGACTGGATAACGACGTAGAGGAAGAGCCAGTAGCCGATGCGCTGGTCCGCGAGGTCCTGCGCTGTCTTGCCCCGGGATTCTCGAAGCTCGAAATCCTTGAACTCGTCCAGGAAAGGTAGGCTAATTTTCGTTGTGTCAAAGTTGTAAGCCTTATTCAGAACCAACAGCAACTCATGCTCCTTTACTTTCTTGTCAAATTTGCTCTGCTCACGGGTTGAGAGTGTGTTGTACGTCTCCAAGACTGATGTCATTGACGGAAGTTGTGGCAGGTCGTATGGAATCGGGGGCAGGACCGGCGGCTTCGAACGATCGTATTCTGACAGGATATTGCGTAGTGCCGATATGGTCATCTTCCCAGCTTCGCCAGAGATGGCGGGCACTTCATCCATCACTCGTGACGTCAGACTCTTACGATCAACGAGCAAGTCATACAAGGCGCACATATCCGAGTACAGCATCTTCAGCACAAGGCGGTTCAAGCCGCTCTCCGCAAAAGGATTCTTCTTGCTGCTTGCCTTTGGAGGCCAACTGCCAAAGGCGGCTTTGTAGTGCGACAGGACAAAATGGCGCATCTTGCTGAATGAACTCTTCCAAGTCTTGAATCGAACCATACGGAGCTCTGATATCGACGTAGAGTTTGCGATGCCCGCGAAAAGAGACGGGAAATCGAATTGTTCCAGATGCTGGTTGACATCGTGTTGTCGGCTGATGAGATCCAAGTGTGCTCGTTCCAGGCCTTGACGCGTGTGTAGGGTTACCAGGTCGTAAATAGGTAGTTGGAGGTCCATGATGGCAGTGTATTTGCCCGCGGCATGCGCGAAAGCTTCGCTGTAAAGGTCAATCGATCGCATTCGCTCGCCTAGAATCAGGGCCTCCACCGTCCTTTCCCGGCTATGGCGACAATCTGCGAGGGCAAGTTGTTCCATGTAAAAGCCGAAACTAAGGTCAACAGCGTACCCAAAAGTGGTTCCATCTTCGCTGGTGAATCCAAATTCCTGCAGCAAACTTGAGATCTGTAAGAACGCTTGGAACATGGTCTGGTGGTTTCTCGTAGCCACCAAAGGTTGTCCGGTCAAGAAAGCGAATAGGTTGCGAATGCCGATCAGCCGCTCCAATTCAGATGCCGAGTTTTGCCCCGGTGTGGAAAGTTGACCGGTCTCGCACGGTGGCGCAGTGGGGAGATATAGCCGTAACTCACCACAGTCCTCGGACGGTGGTGGAGATGAAGACGGTGCGTAACCGCGAGAAGCATCTTCAGCGGTTAGGCTATTACGGCCAGTAAAACTCCTTGTCCGCCTTCGTGAGCTGCCCGTGCTGTCTCGGTCGGACTGCATAAGTTCGTTGAATATATATGATGAGCTGATGGTGAATTGCGGGATCTTGAATGAAGGGCCGCAACCACTGCCCCGGGGATACAGGTAAACCAGCACGTCACCATTCTCGTTCCAAAGCTCAGGAACCTATCGTAGGGTGATTAGACTTGAGCATTATGGTATAGTTAGACATAACATACCTTCTCACCCTTGTTGAGAAACCAGGTGTTGTACTCTGCCTGGCTGCCATCATCGGCCATGACCCAGGCGGCTGGCGCGCTTCCGCGCTTGCCTTTGCCATTTCTCAGGTCGGCAGAATTCGAACGTGATCGGCCCCCCGGGAGCCAGCTGCGCCGTGCCCGACCTCGTGATGGGCTTTGGCTTTTGTCTGGCCGCAGTGTGCTAGTTGTAGAAGAGCCAAGAGGACCGCTCATCCTGTTCTGTGCAGCAATTGGCAACTGAGCAGACACACTCCTGCCTCGCGGCTCCGGGGTTGGAAGTGTATGCCGCGTTGTGGGAACCTGTGGAGGAGGGGGTTGATGCTTTTGAAGTGAGTTGCTTCGTGGTCGAGTGGAATGGTCCTTCTGCAGTTTACTTGGTTTACGAACGTGGCCGTCGCTAGACCCATTTTCTTGCACAAGGTTGACCGTCTGGTTGACGAGAACTTGCTGCTGCTTCTTGAGGACACCGCGAGGTGCCTCTTCAGGAGAAGGAGGCGTAGGTTCCATGACCTGTGGGCTCTGTAGTAATTCCAGCCCGTTTGAGTCTCCAGAAGACGAGATAGGCGGGATCGTAGGAACACCGTAAGCTACGTACAAACTAGAGCGGCGTGGGGAGTGGGCGTCGGCTCCATTGGCTGTCGAGTCGAAGGAAATCTCGCTTTGCTGGTTTGTGGGCTCGTCATAGTTGTAAGGCGGAGGAGGAGTAGTCGCAGTACTGGGAGGTGTGTCTCTGCTCGAAGAGAGTGGCTTTCTCAGAACGGCTTGTGAAGAATCTGTAACAGGAGATATGAGCGAGGGAAGAAACGTGCTAAGCCGGTTGCTCCAAGTCTTCGATTTCCGTAGTTCGGGTCGAGTGGGCGGACTTTCGTGGGTGTAATCATCCATCTCTGGGGAGGGAGCACTTCGTCCCGGCGATTGGTGCGAGTCGGAATCGGAGATTTGTATGTTGGCGAGGTCGACGCTCTTGTTGCGTGGGTGTTTTCGAGAAGTGTCTTCGGAGTCGAGGGCGGATCGCAAGGAGGATAGAGAGAAGGAAGAAGGAAACATAGAGGCACGAAACGACTTACTGGACGTCATAATGGGCAGTATGGACGTCTCTGGGCGCAATGAGAGAGTATTGCATACGGCAAAAGGAACGGCCGCCCAGCTAGACGAAGGGACCAAGCAGTAGTTGTAGTGTCGGCCGGACTAAATCGAAAGATGGTCAGCGCATTAGACGGTACCCACGGGGTTCCCCCTGCGGAAGAGCAAACTAGCTCTTCTCTCACCTGTCGATTGTCTTGACTCGAGACGCGAATGTACAAGAATTAGTGTACACAGTCCGAGACTTTTGGATCTGAAGTTCGGTACGTGGGCGGATTCTGAGCTCGGCGGGAGGGCGGGCTTAGAACGGGGTGGAGACGCGATGACGTTTCCGCTGGTTGAAACGGGGCTCAGGCGCTAGACTGGCGGCGAAGGATGGCTGTGTCTCATGCTGTCGCGCGAACGGGTAGAGAGTGACAAAGAGAGGTGAAAGCAAAATGAACGGAGCGGGTGGCCGGGGCGTGGGCGTGGGCGTGGGCGTTTGAAGGGTCTTAGTTATGACTGAGCTGTTTTTTTTTTCTGTTGGTGTCCGTTTCGGTGGCGGAGGATCGGCTTCGTGATGCAAGTTTTTGGGTGTCGGTACCCTGCATTACGGCTATGCAGCTAGACGACCAGAGTCGGGCCCCCATTGTGAAAGCTCGGTGCTCGGGCGGCAGAGGCAGGCCGGTGACGTGGGTAATGGTAATACCGGTATGGCGAAGCTGTGGTATTTCGGGCAGGGATTGGAGGAGGAGTGGGAGTGGGAGTGGGAGCCAGAGCCAATGGTCAGGTACACGGTGCGCCGTGGTGTGGCAGGTACATCGAGGGCAGCCACCGTGCCGCTCATAAGACGGCGGCGGCACATTGTGTGCAAGTATCCAGCCGGTGCGGCCGGGTCACCCCAGCTTACGAGTTGATCGTCGATGTACATCCATCGTATCCAGCGCCGGCGCCATTGCCATTCCCGGGAGGAAAAAAAAAACTTGGCGAGGTGACGCGTGCTAATTCAAGAACAAGGTTGGGGCTACGGCGCGGCCAGTTTGACAAGCATGGCTGGACGGCGGCACACATTTTCCAGACGAACTGAACTGCAAGGGGAGCAAGGTCTTTGTTGCAGTAAATTGCAGTAACCTGTGCCCAGCGTTTGCAGTCCGTCGTCTGGCTTTACAACAATTTGCGTCTTCATGCTGTCCAAGTGGCGGACGTTTCGCCTTGAGCAAGTGCCTGCAAGAACGGGCTTAAAGCTATCCGCAATGGCCCGGACCCAATTATTCGCCTCCCGTATCCTGACGCTAACAGACCTTGAAGCATACTGAAAGGGACAAAGGGAGGGCGGGAAACCAGAAAATCGCTTGCTGCCGTCTATTCGTGACAGGCCCTTTAAATGCCGCCGGGCGACGGATCGTCCAGACGTTGCAAGAGTTTATCCAGGCACGGAACCCCAGCAAGCTCAGGAACAGTACCCTAGACCCTGGCCTGAGTCAGTTAACCGGCCAGGCTTTATTGTGACATAAGCTTGTCTTGACTTGCCCTGCCTGCAGGTACACCATCGATGCTAAGGTACCGAATAACGAGCCGGTCCAAATAAAACAACAAACACGGGTTCCATATCAGCTGGCTCTGCCGGCACAGTCCCGTGTGGCCCAGCTTTTGTGCAACGCAGGGACCGATGAGATCCGAACGTGAGGTCTGAAGGAGCGCAACACGAGAGGAGGCGTCATTCGTGTTGGCTGACACGTCAGCCTTTTGGAGGGAATGGATGTAGTCGCTACCCTTTCTTCCAAACGTCCCTTGCTTGTTCCCGCGCACGGCACCCAGGGAACAGGGACTGCGAAGCATTGAAAAGACGACAAGACGGAGCAAGGGAAGAGAAGAAGCCCCAAAAAGTAAACAAACCCTCGGTTTGTTGAAATCTTCACATGCCCATGCATATGAAGCTTTCAACTTTGACGGCTGGCGCAGAGCATAGCCATGCGCCAACGCGGGATCTTCTGTACGTCGTCGTGTAAGTCGCTGGAAGCAACCGCTTTCTTGTTCACATCTCATTTCTATTTTTGACACCAAGCCTCAGACGTGGTTCCTTGTTCCCGTACCAAATCGTACTACATGCTGCAACTTACACGATATCTACCTTATTAGCTCCCTACCTTTCGTCCCTGCCCCATATTACGCCGGCGCGCTAGCCGACCTGGACTTTGCTCTGTGGCGGGGGCTCGTAAAGGAGAGGGGAGGGAGTGTGGAAGTACAAAGGAGGTCAGGGTTCAGACAGTCCCGTCCCCGTCCAAGTGTCTAAGTCAACACTCATTTCGCAATTACCCATCCGCCCAGACTTTTTGTCTCAACCAATCCAGAACGTCTCTCTAGCAAGGTCGTAGTGGCCACACCCACGTTTCAGGGGACTCTGGAGAAGTGAGAGCCAAGGGTTGTCCCACGTGAGGCCGCATTCCACGACTGTCCTTCGAGAAGCCCATGGCTTCCGTTCCAGAGGTCGCAGCCGAAATTCGGATTCATAGACATCGCAAGACTCGGCGACCACATGTGCCATCATAGGCGCTTTTGCGTGAATTCGACCTGGCCGTATAAGCTCAAACCATGGCCACGCTCGGCTGTTCAGTTGCTTTGCGTTGAGCTCACTCCTTCACAGCAAATTGTCGTAATCCGTGATGAGGCTGTCTGATTTAAATGAGCCATAAGTGCCGCTCGCGCTTGGGCTTCGGGACCTCTCCAAGCCGTTGGCAAAAAAGCGATACTGCAGTTGTTTAATAATAATTAATTATATAATTATATAATTGTACTTATTAAATACTCAAGTGTAAGCATTTCACATGTCAAATTACAATGATATTAGCGAAATATTTTGAATTTCATAGCTTTTTATAAGTATCCTATGAATCTTCGCTGATAATATCAGATAGTGTATCCTTTTCGTTCCCTTTTGTTTTTGTGCTCACCGGCTGCTCTCTTGCTTTCAATTAAAAGGCGACTCTGCTTATCTCAGTGCAGCCTTCCAATGCCTAATGCGTCCTCTCGGTACTTATGAATATGGACTTGAAGATCTGTGGAGACCGCTCGGCTGCGCAAATCACGTATTGCGGCCGAGATGCAGATCGGCCTCGACCTTTGGTAGGCAGGATTGTTTTTCTCTCATTGCGATGTTCCTCGGTACGGCGCTGAAGGATCCCGAGGCAATATTCTCCTAGTCTCATGCACCTTTTCCTCAGGACTGTTGAGAGATGAGACGAGCAATTTTCGTTCTAACAATTACAACCGCTATCGTTTTTTCTCGGATACATACCACAAGCCTTGCTATTACTAGCATTAGGCGCTCGTAAAGGCCATGGCGAGCCTGCAGTCGAACATACCAGTGACAGCCATGTGGAGTGGGTTACTTGAATGTGAGCATACCTGGTGCATGTAGATGCAGCTCTTTATTCATGGGAAAGCGTAGATTAGCTGAAGACCCTGGCCCACATGCCATTGGCCAGGCCAACTACCGTGACAAGCACCCTTGGGTTGGCTATATACCGCTCTTTTAGTCCGATACTGTCCAGCGATCGTGCGTTCAGTCGAGACTATGTCGATCTTCTTGGCTTTGCACCAAATCTTGACTGCTTGATCGGCCAGCTAAGGAGAGCAATCAGGTAGCCAAGTAACTTGATCAGATATCCCCTACGCCGCAAAGGGGCCCTGCTTTCAACCAGAAGCTTTGCTTACATGGGAGAATGGCGCTCAACGGCACGTGCTCGAGACGCAATGCGGCCTACCTACCAATACAGGCAATTAATCCTGCATCCCTTTTTTTTCTTTTTTTTGGAGCGGAACGCCTGTGCAGACGATTGATCAACTTACCCTGGGGGAAGGGAGCCATTGTGGTCATTAAGCGACACCCAGTCCGGTTAGGATGACAAGGTCCCATCGTTTCCACAAGATTAGCTTGGCTTCGCCCATGTCTTACCCTGCTGAAGATTGTGCTGGATGGGAATCGCAGATAAATACGTGGTTGCCCTAGCGCATCCTGTTCTCACATTTCGCCCTCAGTTCCTGCAGCCGCTCACGAACTTGGGTATGTGGTTGATCAAACCACGATCCAAGAACACCGCGAAGACTCTCTCGGCTTCGGCCCAACTGACGCACATCATTCAACCAAGATGAACAAGTATGGATTCATATACTGCTCTCACTTGTGCGGGTGGCGATCTAGAACCGGTCAACAAGTTGCACCTCCGCTTCGCAAACGAAGTCGCCCACCCGCTTTCATTGGCACCAATCTCTCAGATGTCTGTTTCTTCTCGCGCGCATTTGCCAGACGCAAAACGGCTACTCCCAACATGGGTTCCGGGCGATGTCACCTGACTTGGCTTCCCCACGATCCGGTTTCCAGCTTGATGTCAAAATCGGTGACAGACATGGGTGCCATTGGTCAATCCATATGGGGCGCAAGCGTGGTCCAGCCAATGACATGCCTGTCCCTCACCGAGAATGCGCACTCCATGGATGGTGTAAGTGAGTGGAAGCTCCCAGAGCCTCCACGGGCATCGAGTTTATAATTCTCCAGTTTCAGACCGAATCTGAACCCGACAGTTCTTACACAAAGTCTTGGGAACATTGGGCATCTTCACCTTATCGCCATCTGACAAAGCGCCCCAGGGTCTTATTTGCCCGAAACAGTTGAGCCAAGGTTCCACCAGATGCCCGTGACCTACACGGATATCAACATGGATGCAGCCAGGGACTTGTCCCGAATCGGCCAAGAAAACCCCCGTGTTCCCGCCTCCCCTGAGCTGATGGATGAGGAGGAGTTCCATAAAGTCTTCGACTGGGAAGGGTACTGCTTAGACAAGCCATCCCCCTACCCCAGCCCACCACCTACTCGACACCTGGCCAATATCATCGACGAGATCCCTGAGGTAATAGACACCCTCTCATTTGACAAGCTGCGAAGTGAGCTCTTCAGAATGAGGACTTCCTTCCAACCAGATGACGGTCCAGCTGCCATGTCGGACTACTCCGGGCAGACCCCACCAGACCTCGTACAAGGCGGGAGTACATCCCCATCAGACCACTCCGGTTCAGTAGGCTTGGTGCATGCCGACGAGCTTCACCATCAGCACCCCGACGTAACTCTTAGAGAAGTCCAAGCCCAGGATGATGAGTGGACCTACCCTCGGACCACCCCGTCCAAGGCCACCGTGCGACAATACCCTCCTCACATCCAGGTCCCAGAAGACCAGTCAAGGCGCCACGCGGACCAAGCCGCAGGCCTCAAGCGTCGCCGGTCCGGAAACACCCACGACAGACGACGGAGGACCCTGGCCGACCCTATCCAGACGGCGGATGTGAGGAAGACTGGCGCATGCTTGCCATGTCGAGTCTCCAAAACTCGTGTAAGGCGATTGCGCCAATGCTTGTGAACCATGGCTGAGACTCTTATACAGTGCTGTGAAAGTGGCGTCTGCCCCACTTGCAGAAAGGCGTTTCCGAAAGATTCGCACCTGGCTTGTACAAGAGTCACCCCTGCTATGACCTGGCCTGTGATCGGCAGGGTCCCTGGTAAGTCGAGCCCACTCGTCACATCGCATTGCCGAGTGTCACTCGATCATTTCCAAGATTCTGTCGTGCTAACTTGGTCCGAACAGACGTCTGGTCCACGAGCGCGATGGAAGAGGAGCAACTGTGCTCCGGTCCCCGCTTCTATACCGGGAAGCCAAGAGAGATCTCGATATTCTTCGAGAGACACCCGTCTTATCCTGCTCTGGACGCTACAGTGCAGGCGTACCGATCCGAGAGCAATGTCGACGACGGGACGTCTCCTAGGAAAGTCGACTTTCCTCGTGATAGTGTTCCCAGCCACGTCTCCCTGCAGAGATGGGTAGAGAAGCAGATACACTTGGAAAACAGACCGGACTTTCGTCATTCCGTGCAGACCTTCCTTTTCACATACTCTGAGTATGGCACAGGCCTTCCGAAGGTATGGATCTGTCCTCCCAACGCACATGCGTGTTTCACATGCTGACCAGGTTCGCACAGCATGACCTTGTAGTCAAGGTACATAAGATGAATTGCTTTTTCCGTCTGTGGCAGACGCCCCTTTTTTGGTGTCGGGATCCGGCAAACAACATTGTCAAGCTTCCATTGTCGGTCCAAGCTCAGCTTAGGAACATTGCTCGCAAGGCACTATATTCCCTCGAGCACGACGTCCTCAAAGAATTGGACGAGTGTCTGACGCAACAGGGGCCACCTAAGCCCGCCGAGAGAATGGCCATCTGGGCAAGCATGTGGCAGCTGCTTCTGATGTACCGCGACCTGATCGTTGCTTACCACGGGTACCTCGGCCATCTTAAGAGCACCACTCAAGATGCACAAATGGGTAAGTCTTCGTGGGTGCAAAGGTACAAGCCATCACTAATACAAAATAAGTGATCTTCCAGGGCAGGCCGTATCAGAAGCTCGTCGATAACTTCTTCCCGCTCATGGCGGTGTTCTATCGCTATCACTTCCGTACGAAGAAGAGTTTGGAGATGTCCATGGAGTGGCTAAAACCATCCAATGTGCGGAAGGGTTATGAAGCCTTGTGCCGCTCTGCGGAACAAGTTCTTGGTTGCCGAAAGGATATGTGTAAGTAAAAAAATATGTGTGGTCCCCAAACGTGTGGAACTACCTGCTGACTTACTCTCAGACCAGCAGTTTCAAGCCTCCCGGCATGCGATTGACCAACGCCTGTGCGAGTTCGTGGTGAACCATGAGTTGAAGAAACTCAATGCTCGAAAGCGAGCACCGAAGACATCTGCGAATTCCAAAAACACCGCAGAGGATGATGATGATGATTATGAGTGAAAGCCCACTCGAGGCACGACACTCAACTAACGGAACAAGGAGGGGACACGGCTAATGATGTTATGACATTATGACGACAAAACATTTGTGATGGGAGCCTGGATTATAATTATGGTTGACATGGGGTGCAATGTGCCCACTACCACTTGGATAGTCGTGCTGCTACTTTCCAGGGGTTCTTGCTGTCTTGAGATTTCCGGGATAGGAGTTTGAATCTTTCAATGAGCTCATCCGTTTTGATTTCACGAGCAATTTCGGGCGATACAGCCACTGCTAGCTCAATGAGGTTGGCCGTCTCCTTTACATAGTTTGCTTCGAACCTGCACCAATTAGTCACACATCCCATTGGTTTCTAGATGTGAGTTTACCTGATGGTCGATTGGAGCTCATTTTCGTTCTTTGGTGGAGTAGGCAGAACAGTCGCAAGGATCCCAGATACCACGCCAATGTAGGTTGCCCAGAATGATGCATCTGCTGCTGCTGAGTTTGCAATGTATCGTAAACTCCTGAGGATCTCGGCGTCGGCCGGTGCCGGGGTGGCGCCCCAACGTGCTACTGAGCTTATGGCCAAAATTGCGCGTACGAGATGCGAGAAGCCAGGGCAGTTTGAGTCTCGGACAAGTGAATTATGGAGAGCGAATGAGGCATTGGTGTCGGCATCATGGCCCTGTCGGCTCCATAATTCACCAACCCACAAAGGTCCCAAACCTGCCGAGAATATAGTTGGGATAGAGGAGAAATCCAAGTCCTTGGGCAAAGCACTTGAAAGCTTCTCGAGCGCTGCATTGCGCAGCGGCAGATTTACATCAGTTGCGGGTGCAACAGCATGTAAAGGATTGCTTTCGCGTATTTGAGGCGGCAGTTTCATCATCAAAAACCCTTCCCGGTTAGAACCGCCGCAGAAAGTAACTTTACCAATATTTGGAACTGCCTTTATAAATGCCTCAACAACACTCACAATGGCTGGGAATTGAGTGCGGCGTCTAGTCGACATTCCAGGGATCTTCCCAGCATACTCTTGGTTAATTGTGCGTAGCCTGGCAGTGTCTTTGAAACGGCCCCCGGAGACGGTATAGCTGTTGACAGATGGAATTGGAAAGGGCTTCACAGCGTCGTCATGCATGAGCATGCTGCCATAGCCCCTGAAGCCTCCACCACACATGTAGACGTTGACAACAGCGTTTTGGTCGCCGCTTTCAAAGGCAGCTCGGATGGCTTCCAAGGCCGGAAATATGGTGCAGAGTCTCATGTAGGATTCGCGCATGCCGTTATCGAGTCTTGCCAGCTCTGTGGAATGGACATCGCTGGGCTCGCTGGAGAGAATTCGGTGCAGCTTAGCAGCTCCGTAGGGCAGACTCTTTCCGGCTTTGGCAGCAGCGAGCTCATAACCATCAACAGCGGTATCTACCCAAGTCATCTGGACACTGCCGCCGCCTAAATCCAGAAACAGAGCACCGCCATGGACATTGACAAGCCCACTTCGTGAGCCCATGACGGCGCCGAGGAGCGTTTCAACCGCGGGCTCCAAGATCTGCACACGGAAGCCATCGGTGGCTATGCTAATCGCTTCCATCATGGCGCCGGCGTTGGAAGCCCGGCGCATGGCCTCCGTCGCAAGCAGGACGATGTTGGGGTTTGGAACATTGTACCGTGCGGCTATACGGCAGAAACGTGAGACGGTAGATGCAACCAGTTGGATGGTTTCGGGTGGAAAACTGAGGTTGCCTGGATCCGTTCCTTCCAGAGCATCAAACAGGGAAATAGGAGCTCGAGATGAAAATAAAGGAAATAAAAGGCGGGTCCCTGTTGGTCCCAGGGAGTTGATTGAAAAGCGCACACCATTGCTGGATCAGGAGTTAGCAAGAGCCACATGGAGATTGGGCGCCAAGACAGGTGAGGGCGTCACCTTCCCATGTCCACCATGGCGTGGAGATGACTCTCGTCGTTGGTTCGCCAGAGCGGAATCTTATGCTCGAGGTTCTCGAGCGTGATGAGGTCAGAGGGAGCCATGACATGCAGCGACTGCAACCACGACGAGGCCTTCGGGCGACGACGGTATGCACTAATGCCTATTCCGCTGTAAGACGGCACGCCACGTCGAAGCGCAGGCTGCCGATGCAAGGAGTATATCGGTTGGGCTGGATTTAGGGCGCTGGTCGAATTCGGGCAAGCAATCAATTGGGCTGAAGCCAGAGCGAAAAATGACGAGCATCTACAGTTGCAGCCAGGGCCTGCAGCGCGCGTGGAGACGTGGTGGGGAGGGGTGCGCATCGGGCCCATTGCCAGAAAAGCTGGGGACGGCTGCTTATTACGGCGGAGGCCCGAATCAATGCAGCTCACCGCTGGTCTCCCAGATCGGGCCCACGGCTTCAGAGAACCCACCCTGCCCGAGGCTGTTGACGTACGCCGGATCATGCACGGCGCCTGTCTGCGTTGTCAACTCGCTCCTCAGCATGACCCATTGATGGGTCGGACAAGCTTGGGGAGGCCTGAAACAACGAAGAGCGGCGGGTTGCTTGAACCGACAGAAAGGACTCGATTTTCCCTTACGGTCCGATTATTTGCTGGGTTGAGATTGGATTCAGGATAGGACAAGCGGAAATGTTATATATATTCTTGAAACAATTATTTTCGAACATCATAGCGAGTGGGCTCAATAGGCGGCATCTACAGTAGCGTCGTGAAGTCAAATGAGTTTGATAAAGGTCTAAATGAAGGTATCGGCGCTTATTCCGTCACGGTCCATGACGCCAGCGCATTGGTTTGTACATTCAACCTGACCAGCAACGACTTGGCTCTTTTCGCGCGATGCGAGGTCTCTCGCTGCATCACCTCCGTGCGTCCGCAAAAAGAACGTGGGTTATCCCTCGGAATATTTAGCGTGGATGCTCACAATACTCACAACTCCCTAGTAGGCCTCGGGATAAGGTATTACCTTTGTTAGCACTCGTCCTAAACAGCTTTTGCCACATAGGTCTTTTATGAATTCACAGTTTTCGTATTTCTGATGAAATGAAGATGGCACTCAGGAAAAAGCTGAACCCAGAAACATGAGCTGAGGCATGGCACGCCTCATGCGAGCCGATTGGGCTTACATTGGGACCACAAGCCATGTCTCACGCCACAATGAGGCGCCAAATTCCCTCGATATTGAAATCCAGGGTATGCATACGCAGCTTCTCCAAGTGGTTACAATTTTCTGATCTTGCGTTGTTTTCTCCAAACCTCGTGAGCCCACGGACCATTGGAATCCTGAACCGGTAGAGAGGCGAGAAGACACAGGGAAATGCGGGCAGGTCATAGAACAGTCTACTACTAAGCGCGAATTACATTGTTGGGGTTTCTACCAAGAAACGTATTTGGTGGTTAGCAGAAATACACGCCAAAGTTCAGCATGGCTCTGACGATCCGCCCAAAGATTGTTCGAGCTCAGCCAAACTTTCCAGTTGCCAAGGTGTGCGCCATATTCCTCCGACTCCAGACTATCTTGGAATAGAATAAGAGTCCGTCTTGCACTCTGATACGGTCGTTTTATAAAAATTCCACTTGTGTACCGTCGTCGCTTCGCTTTTATGCCTGCGAATAGTAACAGCCAAGGATTGTTTCTCATGGTGTTGTGTCAAAATGCTGCGTTTACTGATATGAGAGGTCCTTGACGTAAAACACGAAAGGATGCCATGGGAGAGCTCGGCACTCGATGGAGCTGGACTGGTCAATTCATACTGGATCAGTATACGCGACGTGGTTGGCCACAACTTGTCCGCAATGCAAGACGCTCGGGGCATTTCATGCAATGGATGTGATAGTGTGGAGGAGAGTTGCCAGGCGTAGCGTGGGTAGCAGTCACGCAACAACACGGTGTCGACGAATCGAACAAAACTGTCGCGGGGCTCGTGCTCTCGCGCCCGCCAGATGTCCAATAGTGTTGAGGCCAAGGTAGCTGCAGACCGTCCAGGTGTGCCGTTCATGCTTCAAGGCTTGAATCCAAGTTTCCATCTTGCATATACATCCCATCTATTGGCTGCTGAAGCATCATTTCCCCGATTATCCGGCAAGAAAGTGCACCCTGAGGCCAATTGTGAAGTCGGCTGTCCCACAACATTCGGCTCTAGGGATGCAATGAATGTCTTCGATCTCACAAAGCACTGTCCATCTCATGCTATTAGCATGAAGCTGGAACCAAATCCATGTGTGACGGTTGCTGAGAGGAGAGCGCGCATAAGTACCTTAGTACCTGGCCGCCAACCCTGTTTTGTCACATTCTTAATCCACAACTGAGGTGATTGGTCACTTGCTCTGTCACTTCCCCTCTTAAGAATGCGCGTCATGGCGCGTCAGTTTCGTGTTGTCCTGATGCAACCACAATTGCTGAACCTCGTCGGTGCCTTGAGATTCACAAAAGGTCGGGAGTCGCAGAAACCATTTGGTAGCTACATGTTCATCTGAGCCAGTGCTCGTCCCGTGGCAGAGCCCAAGTGAAACCGGTTTCAGAGGCGTTGGAATGCTAGGCGAGGATGCGTTCTTAGTTGACTTCGGATTCTTTGGTTTGTTTGTTTTGTCGACTTAGCTTCATCAACAAACCCCCTTATTCCCGCAGACAACGACGACACGAGCGAGTCCAGGTTCTACCTGACCTGGGCCATCTCGGCCGGTGTTCCTTCCTTGCAGCCGCGTGAAACTTGCTTTACCGCCGGCCATAGCTTGGCCATCTACCCACATCGCTTCGGGCCGGGGTCCCTGCTGTGCACAGTCCCGGACGGCGCACAAGAGCCAGGCATTTCGTATCATCGTCCAACGATTGGACCAACCATTAGCATTGATGAGGAGCTCTCTTGATTAGCGACCAGACACGCCTCCAATCCATGGGATACCGGCGCCCAGTTCATGCACTACGACGTACACGTCGATGCGTGGTTTGACATGTAGGACTGGGCGTGTCGTACCGTGTCCTCTCAAGATAAGCCATTGACTTCGAGGGCTGGAAGAATCACGTAGTGCCCATTACTGCGAGAGAGATAACCCGAAGACTGGAGGGCACCAAAGGGGTTCTGGGAAGAGAGTAAAACTCAAAAGACTTTTCAAAGCAGCGACAGGAGAGGGAGGAAAACGAACGGACTGAAGAAATCTCAAATCTCCCTTCCATCTGAGCTTGACCGTCGGTAGCATCCAACTTTGCTCTTTCGCACTGATTGATTACGTTGATGACCTCTTGTTGCTGTCCCAACTTCCGCCTGGCCATCAAAAGCTTCTACTGATGATTCTTTCGTCCTCTTCTTCACACTATCGGTGAACACTTCCATTTCACGTCCTCATAGGAACCCCCACCCTCAATCACGTAGTGTCGCATTGGAACCGTGCTGCCAACGGCGATCGCCTGTCGCCCCCGCCAAACCAAGCTGCTTACGGCCGGTCCAGAGACAAAGGTTGGTTCGAGAGCATCGCAACCCTGCAGTTTCAGTACCTTTTGCTGGCAGTGGTGTGGTAGGTAGCAGCCCCAGCCCCGATCTGCCTCAGGCGTCTTCACACGAGAGCAGTCGGATATTGAAGGTAGCATCCATCGCTGCTTTGGCATCACCCGACAGCGCCCGCCGTGCGTGCTGTTCAGGGTCTGTATGGAGCAACGCCTGCTCGTCTCCCTGATCCCTGCGCTGTCGTGCCCACCCACCCAGCTGAGGAATCTCGAGTCGTCACTCGCTGCTGCGGGGCGAGTGTCCAGGGCCTTGTGTTGTTAGCTCGATGCACCTCTTTTTAGGGTTGTCAAAGGGTGGGGACAGGACACTGACCAAAGACCAGACAAGCCAGAGTCTGTAGCGGTAGCGGCCCAGGCCAAATGCTGTCCAGGTCCAGGTCCAGGTCCAGGTCCAGGTCCAGGTCCCATGTGCCGGCTCTGGTACCTACTGTTCGCGCCACCCGCTGTTGGCCCGCTTTTTGCTGGCAGCCCTGGTCTGCATTGCGCCTGCTGCATGCTGCCACCTGAACTTGAGGTCTGCTACTGCCAGGTACCTGACCTGCAGTACCTCCCATTATCCCCCCATCCACCCACAACAGGTCCTCTCGGCTTCTTTTCCCCCTTCACCACTCTTCATTCCAGTCGTTCTTTTTTTCTATGTTTCCTTTTGGGTGCATCTCCCACCAGCGCGATCTCGTCGCGGGGATCAGCTGTCTCTGACCCCAGTTGTCTATCTTCAACCTCAAGACGACCTTGACACCGGTGCCTTTTCATCCCAACACTGGCCGCGATAGTGATTCGAGCGCCTCAGCCTTCCCCCATCCGATTTTGACGATTAACACGACCCCCCTACGACTGAACTCGCGACGAGCAGCTTTCGCATTAGTTTCCTTGACTACAAACTTAACTCTATGCATGCGAAGTTGCTGTTCTGCCAATGTTTATCACGGGCGCATCGCATTTCGTAACCTCAACCTGCAGGACCCCAGCCACCTGTTGACCACTTCGGGAGCTTTGCGTTCTTCTTGCGCCTACCTGGGGCTGATTCGAACCTGTGGGGACATTGTCGCATTGCGAGACATTGCCTTCAACATCGAGATACATTTTGCGCCTCGCGACTGCAAGGGTTTGCGCTCGCCTCCGACTGTTCCTTTGCCGTTACTTATAGTACCCCTTGCGTCCCTGGCCCGCCAATTTCCTCGAACGCGACAGCATACCATCACCAGCGCGATGCCGCCGTTCCATCCATTCGCGGCGCTGTCGCGTGCTACCCGCGCTGCATCATTACCCAGGACTCCTGAACCTCACGCAGATGCTGATGATCAACCACCGTCTGCGCCTCGACCGCGACTTCGGCTCAAGAGGCGGAACGCGTCAAATCTACACGCCCCGACGCAGCAGTTTTTGGCCTCTGTTGCCGCAGCCGACGTGCCCATTCCCAGTATTGAGGAACCTCATGTCCTCGATCAAGAAATGCTGGACACGCTACAGCCCATGGATTCTCATTTGGCCGAAATTGCGGTTTTGGACTTCCCTTCACAGGACATGCACGAGAGAATCTTCTCACCTCCCAAAACGCCTGCGCCTGGCTTGGCTCCTTCGATTTCTCCCGCGCCTGGCAAGCGCTTCCCCGACTGGTCCATGAACTCGAGCGTTGACAGTTTAGAGTCGAGCCCCGATTGCGAATCAAGTCGGCCTTCGACTGCGCGCTCTACTCTAACGAGCGCCTCCCTATTCAGCGGCTTCTCGGCTGCATCTGACGAGCTAGACCAATGCCTGAGCCCAGATTCTGAGCATGCGAATCATCTGGGTGGACCTGCATTGGCAGATGATGTGGTGAAGGGCGATGGCGCAGCCAACAAGCGTGCTACCACCGCCACGAAATCGAGGAAAGCTCCATGGACACGACCAATGAGCCAACATCTATGGTCAACGTACCTTTTGTATCTGCAGGATCCTCATGTCACGCCGTTTCGAGTTGGGAAATGTGGCATTCCGCCACACGGTGTTTGCACGCGGGTTGCCCGAGAAGCTAGGAGAAGCTGGAAAGGCTCCAACCCTCAGCACAAGGCTGAGCGCAACCTGGAAACCAATTCCATCACCCCAACCGCAAGGGCTTCGGTAGCCTTCGTGCAATGGCCACACACATGTGCAGCCACCCGAGCGTATCTTCGGGAGCTGTGCAGGACCAACACTGGAAGCGCGGCCCGCAGCCATCAGTACCTTGCGCATAGTCCAACACCATTCGGAAAGGCAGCCAGCCGCCTTCGCAACCGGCGTTTCACTCCGGCTTTGTCACCACCAATCTTCTCGAGCTCGGAAATGGCCCTGTCATTGGCCATGAGCACAGCAGAGTCAATGCAGGCCCAAGGCCCACTCGCCCAGCTCACCAAGTCACGACCGGAAACATATTCGCATGTGCTCCTGAATCCGTTTGAGACCGGTCCTACAACTGGGCAACTGGGTCCCGAGCCTTCACGAGCTCGACTGGGATCGCCCTTCACTGCTCGTAGCTATGGCCCAAGCTCATCCACCTCCCTTGCTACAAGTCTTGAAGTAGGCTTGGAAGCGCACCGACAAGCCCAGACCATGGGCCACCAGCGTGGACTGCAATCGCCCGCAAGAGTGACGCGCAGCCGCTCCAACACCCAGAAGCGTCGCGACAGACAACCTCTGTTTGAGCCTCGCAGGATTAAGCGTCCTAGCCTGGGATCTGATCTATGGGCGGACCCAGCTACGGACGGGAACTTCTCGGAAGCCAGTGTATCTATGGCTGAGTTCAGTTCTACTGCTTCCAAGCAGCGCGATAATCTTTTCATCCCTCGTACCAAGATCCAAGAGCTGTTCACGTCAACGCAATTCCCGCCCGCTCAAAAGATTGACAGTGTCGCACGGCGCTTGTCAACAGCTCCTGACATTCCTCCAAGACTCGGCTCGCCTTTCGCCTTTACGAACAGCAGCCGATCAGTCCCAAATCGATTCTCCAGCCCAGCTGCCATGGGACATGATGGCGCAGCCCGTTTGTTTGCTAGCGTACAGCAACATCCCGACGGTAAAGTTGGCACGCCAAAGACATCTCTCGCGAGCCGTCTCGCCTATATCGATGACCGACTTAGGGACTTCCGCCGACGTGATCAAACACGTCGGCGATCCGATTCGCCCTTATAGACCTTGTACAATACTCACCTAATGCTTCCAATCTTCACGATTATGAGATTCATGCATTTCCATGACGAGAGCCGGCGGCAGGTTGCTTGCTACTCAAGCCTTGATTTACCACTCGATAATTTGTCAAACCTACGCACCTCCGCAACAACAATATCCAACTCGCAGCATTTCTTGCACTGCTGCATCCCTCATTCATGCAAAGAGATTTTCTTTCTACCTGCCTTTTGTTTCTAGCTATTCCCAGGTCATTTTACAGCTGGCCTTGCGAGGAAATGACCTTTTTGAGAAAACATTCCTTCCGGCTCTTGCCGATACCGCCATCTTTACGAGCTTTTCCCCAATATTACCCAGGGCAGTTGTCAACACAATCGACGCGCAGTTTGCGCCCACCGGGGTTGATCTAGTCCCCCTGACGAAAATGATGACGAAATGAACGACAGATATAGGCACAGACCTGCAATGGCTCTCTACCTCATGTTCTGCACTTTTCTTTGGCTTGTCGCTTACTCGGCACTTTCTATCCTTCTTCCTTGGTCTCCGATCTGATGGACTCTTCTTCTATATGCTCCCGACGCTTGATGACGGAAAACTTTTTTCTTTCTTTTTCTTCTTCTTCGACTCCTTCACGAGGATACATGATGTACATGTCATGCCTACGACGAGTTATCAGGAGTCAACAGCGACATGCTTGGTTGAATGTAAGGGTCGCAGCGATGTGCTCTTTTAGCGTCTGTAGCATGAGATATGAGATATATTTATGACACATCAATTATTTTCGCGTTAACTCGATACCTTCTCCCGGCCGTGTTTGAACGAAGACGAATCGAATGTAGTCCAGGGCCAATGTCATAGTCCCTCTAGCGCTTAATTGAGAGCATGGAGGGACAAACAGCTTCGGCGTATCACACTGCCATTATAATACCACATTGGCGATTCGTTAGATACATACGACCATAGCCACAAGAGAACATGGGATCCCGTCCGCTCTCCCTTAATTAAACTTGTGAGCGGCAGATTAGTAGTTGGGTCGGTGACGACCAGCGAACACCGGCTGTTGTATGTTTTTTGCTTCTCGACTACCATGTCACGATGTTGCCCTCTTAAGGTTTCCGGGCCTCTCTCTTCACTACATACGACCATACCTACAAGAATACACGGGATCCCGTCCGCTCTCCCCTAGTTAAACTTGTAAGGGGCAGATTAGTAGTTGGGTCGGTGACGACCAGCGAATACCGGCTGTTGTATGTCTTATTTTTGCTGCTGCTGTTGTCTCCTTTTTTGTCTCCCCCTTTCTTCGATTTACCGGACATCATCTGGAACCAGGTGTGCGGGAAAGCCACGAAACAGCATGTGGCGCCGGAAAAGACAAACAATCACATGGAATGGAGGTAAACGCAGGCTCATACAGCCTCAAGAGTAAAGTCTGAACGAGGCGTTGTGTAGAACAGCGACGTTCCACCAGGAGGTTGGGGCAACAAATTGTGCCATTCATGTGATATCATCTTTGAACCAGCGCGCGATGGCGTAACTCAGGACAGTCAGGAACAACAGTCACGAACAGCAGTCATGGTCCTTGTTCTCATGTGGTAGTTCATCTTTCATTTCCCGTCTGAGCGATCCGTAGGCGCCATATGCGGACTCCAAAGCTATGCTTGCTCTCTGAACCCAAGGTATATACAAGAAACGAGGTCGAACCCTCTATTAACCCATCTCACTCCTCCCATCGGTGTCTGGGCAGCGTGGCGCATGTCGAATGCCTTGACCGTCGAGGTCCGTCTCCACTCCCCCGAGAACCTTCTCGTCTTACTTCCTTGTACTCGAGATTGAACGCATGTGCTTGACCGTCTTCGCGAGATCATCCTCCCAGTCGTCGTTCGTCATGGGCACGTAGGTAGACGGCTCGTTCTCGCGACGGCCAGGGGCTGACAGGCCAGTCAGGACCATCTCGCAGGGATGACCCATGGGTGACGCCGGGCTATCGGGAGCGATCATGGCGTGGGGACAGCGGCGCTGACCGACGGCGGCGCGGTGCGAATGGAAGGAGCACTCGCGGAAGCCGAAGGAGCGCTCATCGTTGCGGAGCTTGTTGGCAGGAATGCGCAGCTGCGGGTTCTTCAAGCGGATATCAAGTCTCGATGACCGGATCTTGCGCATGTGCATGGTGTAGTCCATTTCAAACTCTGGGAGTGTCTCCAGGAGCTTCTGGAAGTGCGAAGGGTCCGATGTGTCCGAGTCCTGGGGGTGGAACTTCATGTGAGAACCGCCAGCCATGGAGAAGGCGACCATTGCCACAGCCCAGCGCCTTAAGCGAACCGAGGGAAGCGACTCGCACTTGGTGTACAAGTAGGAGATGAGGCTGGGCGGCACATCCCAATCGCAGCGGAGGTAAAGATCCTGCAGGGCGTCCATGGCAAGGTCCTGAAGGTGGAAGATGGACAGATGGGAGGCGAAGAGGTGCAGGTGGATGAGGGCCCAGTGGAACTCGCGGGTGGCCTGGTGGCTCGTCTCGTGGGCGGTGTTGATGGCGTCGTCGAGGAAGCATCGGAAGGTCGTGCGGGAGTGAAGCCACTCAACGAAGAGGGCAAACATGGCGGGGGACTCGCCAGGCAGCCATAGGGAAACGGTCTTTGGCTGCGAGTGGTCCTCGAGCTGTTCGCGGAAGAAGGACGAAACAGCACAGAGCATCTTCCTGTTGGCCTTGAACTTGACTTGCTTAGGGCCGATGAGGACGGTGGCGCGCTCGGACCGTGTCGAGGAGGTTGTAGATGCTGAGGATGTCGACGATGATTTTGTCAAAGACTGGTGTGAAGACGACATCTTGTTGAAAGGGTTCGAGAAGGGAGTGAGCGACTCCGGCGCAAGAACGGAAACCATGTTGGCAAAGGGTTCGGGTGTTGCTTTTGATTATGGTTATGAGGGCCTTCAGTCGGCGGAGGGGGGTTCGTTCGTTCCTAAGAGGCGGTCGTGATCCAACGGGCCAGCGGTGGCTTCAAGACGACCTGGGCGTCTGAAGAGAGCAGAAGTAGAGGAGGCCAGCCAGGGCAGAGAGGGGTAACTATTATGGCAACGTAGTAGGAACCAGTCCTGTCCGAAAGGAACAAGAGTCAAGGGAAGAGAGTAGCGATGGTGAAACGTGGAGGTCCAGGAAACAAGACCTGAGGGTCCGGGGGAAGAGGGAACGGCGGGGGGGGAAGAGTGTTTATCTCGAGACCAGACGAGCAACAACAATCTGAACCAGTCAGAGCAGAGAAGCGAAGGCGGAAGGGCTAGGCGCGCGACGACGGAGAAAGGAAGAGGGGGAGGAGAGGGAAGAAAAAGAGGAAGAGGATGGCTCGAAGGAAGAAGAGGCGCGGTGGACGAGGTCGCGGGCACGGCTGGAGGTACCTCGGCACGCCATACATTTTTGCGCGTGGGCACAGGTTCCTCTCGGGCCTTGGGGATCCTCCTCGATTCCTCGATCTGGCCATGGTCCGAAACATGGCCAGGTCGACCAGGAGGGGTCCGAAACACTGGATCCCAGAAGCAGAGGCAGAGAGGATAGAAGCAGGGGGGGGCCGGGCCAATGGGCGGCCGGAGGCTGCGTATCCGCATGCGATCAGGCGAGGCAGCGTCGCAGGGATCTTGCGTTTCATTCCCTTGCCGTGGCATTCAATTGGCGACGCTCCGTGTGGCCTCGCTGGCAGGTCTCCTGGCGGCTCGCAGGCCAATCACGCGCGGGGGCCGGGCTTGACAATCACTGCCGCTTGGCCTCTGTCCCCGCGTGAAAGGGCTGGGGGGGGACACGCAGGAGCAGGATCGTGAACGAGACGGTTATTCGTTGAACGCCGCGCGCGCCCACTTCCTCCCCCCCCTCGAATGCCCTCGTGCCTCATCACTGCTTCCCTTTGCGGGCTTGCCTGTGCCGGACACGTACTCTGCCTGCACTGCACCTCCTATTCAAGCGAGCGAGAGATGAACGGAGCCGGGCCTGGAGGAAATTGAAGTTCCACATGGCCAGGGACGGCTGCGTTGCGAACGAGCTTGTTCGCTGGGCCAGGCCAAGTCGGCAAGGTCCGAGCTCTCTCTCCCCCCCCCCTGCGCCCAAAGCATCCATCCTCATCCTCGTCCTCACGCTCACGCTCGTTGGCGGTGTCTCGTGGGGGCTGGCTGCTGTTCCCAGCGCTCATCGCGTTGATCTGCTGACGACGGAACGGAACCACGGCTCACGCGATCTGACTCCGAGGGCCCCCGAGGCGGTTCAATTGGATAACTAGTGTATGGGTCGACGTAGCCCACCAACCTTCCGTGGCAGTCAGACATGTCTGTAAGTGAGACAACAGGACCGGCCAGGACGGTATGCATTGCAAACGGCCCAAGCACCAGCCACCTCCGCAATTGAAGAAAAGTGCTATCTTTAAGTCGCTTGTCTCACGTCTTTTTTATCCTCAACCTGCTCTTGTTTCGAAAGGCAGAGGCGCTTCGCCGCGCCTGCGTCTGCCATTGATGAAGGGCCTCAAGGCGGCCCCCGGGGGGCACGGCGCCGAACCTTGGAGCTAATTTTGTTCAAGGAGGAAGCTCTCTCTAGTCGGGGCCCGAGGGGGGGACGGGACCCAAACATGGCCCGCTCCATCCAAGCAGAAGGATCTTTGTTCCGTCTCACCAAGCCGTGTCGCTCTCCAGGGTGGAAGCAGCTCGACCGTTCGATTCCGCGCCAACCCCAGACAATCAATCCACTGAATCGTGCTGACCCTTGTTTGGTCGATACAGTACTAACCGCTTGATGCTTAAAGGTTTTTGGTTTTTACTTCTCTTCCTTTCTACCGCTCTCTCGTGACAGCCCGACGTGGAAGACACTGGTGGAGTATGCTGACGACAGAAACATCAGTATCACCAGTATCGTCAGTATCTCAGTAGAGAGCTGCAGCAATCACCCAATGACAGCGCCTGCAAGAGTAGCCCAGCTCAACTATCTCCGGCGCTCATCTGGCAAAGACATGTTCTCCCCTTTGTCCCAAGTCCGATCCATATGAAGGACCGGGAGGCACAGCAACCAAGCGGCACAATCTCCAAAATTAAGCCTGCGACAAGCTCAACCCTCAATCAGAAACGGCCAATATCGCTCGTGAACCCGTTCACTTTCGCTTGCTCAATCTGACACGAACAAGCCTCTAACAACGGACGACCGCCCCGGCCAATCCCAGCCCGCAGCGCCCAGGGTGCCATGTCGCTCAATGCTCGGCACCGGACCCTTGCGCTGGCCCTGCCCACCCACACGCAACCCAATGGATCCAATCCAATCCGTCGAATGCTGCTATTCTCGGAAACAACGACAGTCAACCGTTGTTTTGTACAAAAAGGAAGGGGCACAGACTCCAATTGTCCTGCGAATCTGTCTTGCGACTCCCGCCGTTTCTGCTTCTCTTTATTTCTGGCACCTCTCTTCCCAGCCAACACGTGTCGATCCCCTGGGCCAAGCTAGCCTTACCAACCGCCCATCCCATCCCATCTTTAAGCGAAACAGTTTCAAGATTGATTTACTGACGTCAAATACATGACTTTAAAAAAAGTTGAGATGAGGAACGCGTCACATGCAACGCAATGCAAGTTCAGTCCACCCCTATTGCCGCAACGTCACCAATTACTTCTCCCCTCTCTCCATTATGCAAGCGCTCTAGCACTTGGTTCAGCAAAGCATGAGATGAGGTACTGTAGCCAACCGCGTGCCTGCACTGGTTGTCCTGGGTATCAATAAATCTATCCGACTCTCACCGTAAGCATGAAACCATCCGTGCCGTGTTCACCTCCGCTCCTAAACCCAGCAAAGCCTTTGATGCAATTTTGCCATCTGAACTGCGATAGGCAATTGAACCCGCTGGTGACTTTTGGGTACTCCTTGGCGTGCCATCGCGAACCCGAGCCATAGCAAGACATAAACTCCAAACCAATGCTAAACCCGCCGTCAATTCCTAGCGCCCTTCTCGATACATCCCGCCGTGGTATCGGTTGTGGGATGCCTCATGTAAATGCACCAGTCAAGGGTTAAACTGCACATTCTCATCATCAACCACCTTACATCTGCGCTGTGGGGGCATCGTCAGCACCTACTGATGACCTGGCAGGAATGTCTTCGTCATCAGAGTCCGAGCCATTGTCGTCGTCGTCTATCTCCATAGGATCTGCCGCAGTCGTTCCCTTAGAATTCACTGCGTGGGTTCCG
Organism: Paramyrothecium sp. XJ0827; assembly: GCA_020881915.1. Classification (NCBI taxonomy): domain Eukaryota; kingdom Fungi; phylum Ascomycota; class Sordariomycetes; order Hypocreales; family Stachybotryaceae; genus Paramyrothecium; species Paramyrothecium sp. XJ0827. Next base: position 3,787,533 of record JAJFPB010000001.1, on the reverse strand, counting down.
TTGACGCTGGGTTGGCTAGACTGTCCCGGAGATCGTCCCGGAGGAATATACCGCGGCTTTGATGGGGTAAGCGTAGTCGTGGGATCAACGTGCTCGGCCGTAGCAGACGAGTTGGTTAGCCCTCCCATTTCTGATAAGGGCACCCTTTGTATAGGTGTCGGCGCCTGGCCCGTTGGCGCGTGGTGTTCAGTTCCATTCTCGTGGCGCGGCCGCTTCGTGGACTGCGGCTGTGAGGAGGGCGTCGTAATGCCAAGGCTACGATCCGCCTCTTCCATTTGCGATCGTGAGCGTCTACCGCGCAATCTAATTCCATACTTCTTGCGCGTCAGACTCTGCTTGGTGTTGAAGCGGTTTTTTATCTTGGCCAGCTCCTGCTCTTGCTGGTGAGGAGGCATGTTCTGCACAACTTCCCTCATCAATCCTCCGTAATACTCTTCAACCTCCTTCATTTCTTGGTCGAACTTTTCTCGTTGGTCTGGCGTTAGACTGGCATAGGGGTCACTGCTGGAGGGTGCCGTGGTTGCTTGTGGCCTGATTGGTGTCGTGGGCTGGCTGGGTGTCGAGAGCGACGCACTGGAGCTCTTCACGAAGCTCTTAACGGCTGGCCCTGTCATCGCAGGTGACGGCACGCCAGAACTTCTCTTAAGAAGATCCATGACATCACGAAGCCTTTGCGCGTCATACACTCCACAGACGCTTATCTTCTTGTGGTAGTGAAGACCCCCGTTGCTCCCAAATAGAACACCGCAGTGAGGACAAATGTCCCTATTGAAACGGCTCATATCAGCCATCCTATATTGGCAGGCATTCTTCAATTTATGCTAGTCATTGTCAGCGACAGCACCAAGAGTTCACAAGGATACCATATCTTACATGGTGGAGCGCAGGCTTCCCACTGCATGGCCGACCACACCGGTCACAAAACTCGATACCGTGTAGACTCGTATCATTCGGCGTGCCCCTGGCGGACCGGGCGGCCTCTTGAGGGTTGGCTGTTGTCTGTTGAGGGCCTTGGGGAGCCGGGGCCTGAAGGGCGGAACCTGGAACGGGCACTGCAGTCGAACCCAGAGCTGGAGCCGGGGGTGGTGCAGGTACAGGTACAGGCGAAGCTGTGCCTTGAAATGGCGAGCGACCACCAAGAGATGTCTGGAAAGGAGCATGCCCTAGAGGGTAAACGTGTTCCGGCTTGGAGTCTTGTTTCTCCTCAACGATATCCTCAACATCATAGCCGAGTCGCTCGGCTCGAGCCAAGGCATTCAGGAGCTGACGAGCCGAGATAGTTTCCAGTCGCTGTGCTAGTGCTTGATCCAGGAACTTGTTGCCGCACTTGGACAAGATTAGGTCTGCCGACTCATCAAGGTCCTGGGGAGTGAAGTGCTGCAGAAGCTGCAGTTTCGTTGTTTGCACCATTGTCCGCCCGAAGTCCTGCACGGCCCGGCGTAGGGTTGCAGGCGCTGCCTGGTGAAGCATGGCATTTAACTACGCTGCGGTTAGCAGCATAGCAACGCGGGCTCGTTCTGAACTTACGATGAAGGCTGTGTGGTACTCCGAACCTAGGAGACACAATCCCCAGTGGTCTCGGATGGCCTGCCGCAGGGTTTGTGGGCTCGCATGTTTCATGAGCCTTGTCAGCTCGGCGTAATCTGGTGTATCTGAGCAATCCAATGCAGTTTCTCCTCCTGATGCCGGTGACGGTGCTTGGCCAGCGGGTCGAGGAGTAGCTCCTTTTGATCCCGCATGTTGGCGCTGCGGCTCGTCGTGAAGACCGTGCCCGTTCCTTTGAGAAGTTGGCTGGTGAGATAGCGGCGGCGAGGCTGAGCTCCCGACTTGGGATGGAGCACCAGAGGAGGCGCTGCTGGGCTGACCAGTAGCCTCAGGCTGTGTTACACCTCCATTTACACGAGGCTGCACTGGCGGTGTTGAAGTGCCTGTCGGAGAACGCGCGGCATGCCCAGGGTTAGGCTGCGGTGCTTCCATTTGGGTGTTGCCTTGCCCGAGGCCCTGTATTATGCCCGTTGGTTCAATCACGAGCTATTGGGTTATGCGATGACCACGCGTTTGCGTGATTCACATCCAACGCGCGGGATCACGAGATCAAACGGCTTATTTGCACCTTGCCTTGACGCGGGCCCAGAAAATATTTAGGAGTTGCAAGGGAGAGAGAGGTTACTTATAACTAGGGTGGGGCACTAGCGTGGTTTTACTTATAATTCTTAAAGGGCGTTCTTGCTTTGTTCTATAATGGACCCCTCATATATTAGGCAGTTATATTCGGCACTTAGGCTACCTTACCCACCTCAAATAGGGACCCACCAACCTCTTTTACATTTTAGCCACACTTATAAGCAGGCAAGTGACACTGTTGCTTGCTGAACCCATGTTACCCTAGAGATTCGGGGCCTACGTTTTACTAGGGTCCATTCATATTCGAGCGCTTCCTAGAAGCTGCATATGCACAGTATTTTACTGCTCGGAGACTATTATCTACCAAGAATGCTCTCATTTCTTAAAAGCTTGTGACACTGGTGCATATTTCCACCAGTGTACCCGTCATACCCTGAAGGTAACCAGACCCCCGCGCATATCCAGGAAATCCAGAATAGCCTAGGATACAATATCTTGGGGCTAGACTTTCCTTCTCACCACCACCAGGGTACCTCCATCCGCCAAAAATACCACCCTATTGACCTCGGCACCTTGTCCCGCACATTAAAGGTTCTGCATTTATTTGGGGCAAAGCAGCACAATGGAGTTTCCTCCGTACATTCCTATAATACGACGCTGCGACCATATTTGTGCAGCGATCTTCACTTTCGAGAAGCTACCCTACAGAGAGTTTTGCATTGCATCCTACTTATTTAAACCCTACACATAGTTTTTCGAAGGTGGCATATGCTTTCAAGGTACTTGATGGGTCTCTCGATTGGACCAGCTAGCCAAGGATGTCTCGAACTTTGCTTTGCGCTTTCTTTCCATGCAGAATAATTGCTCATCGCTGATCTCCAGCATTGATAAGAGGCAAATCGGGGCCACTTGGACTGTCAGCTCTGTACATTTGAGTACCAAAATCACTGATAAATACGGCAGCATGTACGAAGATGTTGGATGCAACATTACACCCAAGTGACACGATCGACACTGGAGCGAAAAAAGCATGAACTCAACCAATGGGCAGAGAATAACCGTCGTTCATAGTCGCCTCATGAGCACGTGTCCGACTTGGGACGACATCTAGACAATGAGATATCAGAAATCCAAAGACCCGGAATCAAACGCTAACAGCCAAAGGACAATCCCCAAACTCAAGAAAACCTCGTCTCCCACGCAGATTAGTACTCCCCAATACAAGCCAACAGTGTCCTCTCGTAATCGCCAGAAGTCTCAGACTTGATAGCGCTTGCGAGGCTTCTGCGGAAGCGCTGTTGATAGGCCGCCTTGATGCTGGCCATGGCGTTGCGGTCCCAGTGGTATCGCACGACGCGGGCAATGAGCAGCTTGTCCTTCGTACCGACACCGGCCATCGCCTCCTCAAAGAGCACTGCAGCATGCATGAACCTATCATTGGCGTGGCGCAGCTGGAAGAGCAACGCAGATTCTAGATGACCAGAAAATTCCTGTAGTTTCATTTAGTTATTTTACCGAGCTAGCGCAAGTGTCATTGGGGAACATACGCTCTTGATAACGGCTTCCAAGTCCTTGTTGAACTTCTGCTTATAGGTATGGGCGATGGCACGGATCTGGTTGTCGTTCCTACCGCTGAGGATGCTGCTGACCAAAACCTCGTCGGTTCCCACCTTCCCTTCCGTTGCTCTGTAGATGTTCATGGTATCCTCTTCAACCTGCTGAGGAATGACCGGGGCTGAGTCTTCAGCTCGATTCGCCGCTAAGACAATCATGAAATGCCTCTCAACTTTTCCACTTAGATCTGACTTGAGGGAGTCCTCCAGTCTTCTCCTGAAAGTTCGCTGGTAGGCGCTCTTGATAGCTTGAATGTCGGCATTGGATCTCGACAATAGCACATCGTTGAGGACGACCTCTTTTGTGCCCATGCCATCCATTGCTTCGAACAACTCATGGCAGTCGTTCAACAGCGGGCCCCGTGCGAGTTGGATCAATACCTTCTCGAAGTCACCTCTTGTCTCGTCCTTGATGTCCTCGATCAGGCTGCGCTTAAAGTTCTTCTCAAACGTCGTTCGAATGGCTTCAATCTGCAAAGGATCCTTTGAAGAAAGAACCCGAATAAGCTCCTTCTCGTCTGTGCCAAACCCCTTCATTGCGCTGCGAAGAGACTTGGCATCTGCTGTCGCATCCCATTGAATGATTTGTGGCGCCCCGTAGCCCAGCGAAGCCGGAGTGGGCGGGCCATAGTGCTGAGGAGCGCCGTACTGCTGAGGCAGGGCACCGTATTGTTGCGGTGGAGGAGCACCGTACTGCTGCTGTTGGGGAGGAGCACCATATTGCTGCTGTGCAGGAGCGCCGTACTGTTGTTGCGGAGGTGCTCCATACTGCTGGGGAGGAGCGCCGTATTGTTGAGGTGGAGGTGCTCCGTAGGGCTGGCCGGCCGGCGGCGGCGCGCCGTACTGCCCTTGGGGCGGGGCACTGTACTGGCCGGGGGGAGGAGCGCCATACTGTTGCTGTGGTGGCGGCGGTTGACCGTATGATTGCTGACCTCCTGAAGGAGGATATGGACTTCCGCTGGGAGGGGGGTATTGACCGGGCGGAGGGTGCTGCTGCTGGTAGTTTTGCTGAGGCGGATACTGGCCTTGCGGCGGCGGGTATTGGCCTTGCGGGGGAGGGTACTGTCCCTGAGGAGGGTACTGCTGTCCCTGGGGATTGTATTGCTGGCCATAGCCTTGCGGAGGCGGTTCTGCGAGGTGTTAGAAATGACAGAGGTCCTTGCAGCACATCGCGATGGGTGGTAAGGATGGGGGTTCACCTACGGCCTTGCCCGTATCCTTGGTATGACATGATGATGGCACGGAACGAGGTTGGAGAAAAGAAAAGTGTTTCCTCGGCCGCTGCGACGTCTCCAAATGTTCAAGTGCTGGAAAGAGTTTGACAGGAAATGGCCAGAGAGGTTGACTACGCAGGTGGGCACAGCTCAGGTTATTATTCTTCAAGCAGTCGACCTCAGCTTTACGTCAAGCTGCGGATAAGACAGGCAGGCAGACCAACAGGTACGCAAGAGGACGGGCAAGACAAAGTACCCTTTATTCACAAGCGTAAGCCGGTACTTGTCCGCCGCACTAGGAGCAGCCGCAAGATGGACCAAGAGCTCCCATACATTTGTATCGAGCTATCATGAATAGCTTGCAGGGACCAGGACGCCGCGGGGCTGTGAGCTACATAGAGGTATCTCGACTCTAGAAGGATCGTGGCTGAGCACATCAATACCTTGGGGTCAGGTACTCGAAGTTACGTTAGCCTCCCCTCATCATAGCCCCCTCATGCTCCACAAGGCGCGTATGTTGGTTGCTGATGGTTTGAGCCTGAAGCAGGAAGAGCTGCGAGAGCTGCCTTATTGTTTCTCAAGTGGGGTTTCCGCATGCGCCTAGAGCTAAAAGATGTTGCCCCGTGAATCAGAGTTGATGACTGCTATTGAAGCTCGTGAGAAGAAGTCGTGAGGCTGTCAAGCACGCTGGGCCATCCTGTACCTGAGTGTCCGTGTTAGCCCCGAGCTTATGACCACCTTATGACGGTGCCACGCCGTAGCAACAATCGACATGCGGCTGACCCGGAGTTGCAGTCTCAGGAAGAAAAAAATTAGGCGGGGCAGGCACTGGTCATGACGCCACAGGTTCGTGAGGTGCAGAATTCCAGGGCCATTGATCCGCAAAAGCACCGCCACACAGCTCCTGTTCTACACCTTACCAAAGATATCCTAGGGCACGTGCGTGTCAAGGGCACCGCCACAAGCACGTTGGAATCCTCTTTTCGCCAGCTGCGGTAGAGATGGTTATGTGGCCTGCATTATTAACTTCAACACTGGTGGCGATCCCCTGCCATCGCGTAGCTTGGGCGACCCAACTCTGTAGACTCGCAGGTGTGTCCGATTAGCCTCTCGATCTGATCAAGGCCTGCACCTCGTCTTGTCCCTTTCTGAGCTTCCAGTCGATGGCCGACGCCAGGGGTACCCGGTACCTGCAGAACTTGGCGGCTGAGCGAGGAGAGCTGCGAGAAATGGTGGCTGGTGCTTGCGAGCGTATGTTCCCACTACCTAAGCACCTTACCTTACCTAGCAGTAAACCCGCCGTATTTTAAAAGGAATTAAACAGTAATATCACCGTCTTAATCACTAAAAATACCAACTATAATACAATTCAGTGATCAAAACGGTGATTATTAGTGTTTTATCCCTGACAAGACACCCCTGGTGGGCTCGTAGGTACTTTCAGGTACTTGGACAGATGCCCCACCCTGCAATCTGGGGGGACCGCTGCGAGCAGCCCCGCGGGGACCTTTCCAACCACCAGAATTTCCATGGAAACCAGCCATCGCCATTTCGTGCACTTGTATGTGCTGTTTAAAATAATGTCCGTATCCGCCATCACCAGACATGTCCATCATTGCTTTCTCAAGCTCTGTGGTGAGAGCTACGTCGATCCTTTTGCATCTGCACTTTTCTGCTTTTCGTGATTATATTCTTGTCTTCCTTTCTCTGCACTACGCCCGGCAGAGTATCCAAATCAACATCTATTAGCGAGGGTGCTCCACTTTGCCAAGATGCGAAAATCAACATTTCTTGCGCTCGCCTTCTACCTCAGGCTCGCAGTGGCATTGCCGTACGCTGTCGTCGAGCCGCACGCAGACCTCACCGTGCGTGACGACAAGCCAAAATATTCCGTCGTGCCTCTAGAACCAGATGAGAATGCGCCTGGTCTCGACTATGGTGGAGGGGGAGGCAATGACGAGGGTGACGATTCTGGCGCTGGAAACGGGAACGACGAGCCTGGGAGTGGAGACGGTGAGGACGCCGTGACCGTCACTAAAACCGTCGTCAAAACCGAGAAACCTAAGACACAAACCGTGACGCACCCACCCAAGACGCACACCGTCACCAAGGCCGTTCCCACGACTGTTATCCCCATCATTGGCATTGGCGAGGACGATGAGACCAGGACCATCACAGTCACTCACAAGCCAGCGCCTCAGACCTCGAAAGTGTCATCCAAGCCCACAGCTACCGCTGCCTCGGGGTCCGCAATTACCTCGTCTTCTACGTCAACCATCGCATCCACCTCCGAGGTTGCGACCTCGAGCACATCAACCCCCGATGTTATCACCGCAACCTCGACACCTTCATTGACCACTTCCAAAACAAAGACGAGGAGCTCTACGCCAACCCAGTCATTACTGTCGACTTACGCACCCTTGCCAAGCTCATCATCCTCATCAATCCCAACCTCTTCTCAGAATGCGGACTTTTCAACCCCATCAGTTATCTCCACAGTTACGGAAGCCAGCAGCACGGCTCTCCCAGTAACCACCTCCACCACAACCGAGCTGTGGCTGCCTAGCTCTTTCTCAACTATCACTATTGCCACCAGCTCGGTGTCAACAGCCACATACGACAATGGCATGTGGCACACTACGTATCCGCCATGGAACGGCACTGCTGCGCACTTGAGACGATGAATAACGGCTCATCGGCTCCCGTGGCGCTTGAACAAACAAATGATTGCCTGGGCGGATGCGCTCAATGATGCAAACGTTGATGAGACATGCCTCCGGCCCGTCACAGTATACGATGGGTCCAAGCTCTTGCACTTGTCGCATGGGCAATCATAGTTCGGCGGACTTTTGTTTTCTTTCCCTAAGAATTTGATATGGCGTTAGGATGCAACAAACGGAGCACATGGATATGGTGTCCGGTAATTGACACGGACCAAGCGCTGGGACGTGTTGTATGATTTAGATGTAGAGTCTACCCCAGTGGCGAATAATAGTAGCTACCTTATTTATACACAACAATATAATGAAGGCTAAACACAATCTTGCTGAATGCTTCTTGATATTTGGGCGCCCAAGCAGCACACGATCTGGATTGAGATGCGGCTGCCAGGCCTATTTGCCAACTGTCCCGGTTCCGACAAAGGAACGTGCGGCACAAGGCAAACAATAGCAGCCGCACTTTGCCGCGTCATGAGCCGATTGGGCGTGAAAAGCAGGTAAAGTATCGGTCTGCCAACATTGATTCTCAGTGAATGTAGGGAGCCACGGAGGCGCAGGCGGTGAGGATTTTGATTGAGGTCGATAGCCGTGTTGAGGTGACACAAGCTGGCCTCTGCGTTGGTTCTGCAGAGCATGTGATGCTACATAAATTACTGGAGGTAGCAGCAAGACCTGCTTCTCTTCAGTAAACGAGTTCACCACTACGCTTGACGACGGGCAGTGTCATAATTCATTGCAAGCAGCGTTGAGACTAGGTCGTGCAGTCGTCCGGAATCCTCTGAAATATAGCACGCCCCTGTACCAACTTGGCCACATCCTTACGAGAACCAGTCGCCAGGTCACGAGCCAACCGGAAAGGCATTTTGACGCAGCTCGTTCCAGCGTTTCCAACCTTTCACTCACATGGATGCCAGTCCCGCCGGCCTGCCAGCCTTTGATGCAGGCGACGCCAGTGGCATTCCTATGAGCACCGCAAAAGCACTGCCGAATAGGCCCAACGCGCATCAGCAGACCGTCATTGTCGCCACTGTATTCTCGATTGGTCTCGCAGTCGCCATCGCTGTCACCGCCGGGGTTGTCATGCTGCGCCGGCGGGCCCACCGGCGCCAAGCCCGGGAACAGCAGCGGAAAATCGCGGCGGTCCGCGCCGTTGCGCGGGCGCAGTGGGGCGTATGCTCCGAAGAGGACCTATAGTGAAAGACGGAGCACAACCCTTTACCGAACTCCTTTTGACACCAAGATCCGCCTCTCCGGAGATTTCAGTTCAGTTGTAAGAAGCCAGAGAGAGTCTATCTGGCAGGGGAAAAAAACTACATTGGATCTCACGACCGGCGCAGAAGATTCTTCGCCATCTCGTCGGGGTATGTTGATTTTCTGAACGATCGTAGGTGCCCGAATTTTGGTGTATCTTACAAAGACTGGCGCTTTGGACTTGTAGCAGGGGAATTTGGGATTGTCATGCGGTCAACAAGCATGCGCTTGATACAAGGCGACAGGGCCTGGGATGATTCGCCACCCGACACCCGAATATTTCGCTGTTCATCATTGTAATCAAGTGCGGATGACTTGGTATTTCGACAGGCGCCGTGCTTACGGGAGGAGTCCAGGTGTGCATTGGTATCCAGAGTTGTTACCTTGAGTGGGTTGGTGTTGTTGCACTGTATCTACCTCAGTAATCTTGAACCAAGCCACTTACAGACACGGGGCAAGGTCAATAGATTCGCAATGTCTTCATATAAGCGGGAGAGGGTGATCAGACCGAGTGCCTGCAACAAGCAATACATAACACCGTACCCGCATCTAGAACAACTGTAACCATCCAGACTGGTTTCGGCAAAAGCTCCTGTGCTGCACTCACTGTTGCCTGTACATACCCCAACATGCCCTTCCCTTCCCCGGTTAGGCAGTGTGGAGGGGATGGTCAGGGGATACACACCGAAAACCCGCAAAGCGATCTTGAGCTGCGACTTTTTCACTCGAGAATGAACTTCTCATGCCACTTGGTTTACTCTTTGTATTCACCGACATTCTTGCCAACGGAGACCCCTACCTGGCCCTGCGCCGCGCCAATTAGCAGCGCCCACGTCCGGAGTGACCCCGCCGCTGGGCAGCAACTCACTCACGATGGGCACAAGACAGATGCGTGCTCAATGATTCATGCAAGATGACAGAAAGAATCACAAGAAAGTTGAAGGGTATCTTGAGCAGAAAAATCTCGCATTACAGTGACGTTGAAGCTATTGCTCTATGCAAATGTCCTCCTTCGTAACGCCAATGTATAACCGCTGAACGGGAAGCATTCGTGCAGGATCACTGCTCGCAGCGCCACAAGAAATCCAACTCATACAATACATCTCTAAAGTCATACTCGTCAAAATGCATCTTACCGTCCTGATGTCCTCACGGAACCCTTCCTCCAAAACATCATACATTGCACTGCTTGCTGCGGCTCTAATCGCAGTATCTGCGCATTCGTTACCAGACATGCCATCCACCGACAGCCTGTCGCATAATGCGCCTGTGCGACGCACCGAGACCGTTGGCGCTGCATGCTCTTCGGAGGGCCAATGGAACTGCATGACCACAAGCTGGCAACGGTGCGCCGCTGGCCAGTGGAGCAGAGTCATGGACAGTGCCGAGGGGACCATCTGCACCCCATCAGGCTTGACCACGGACATGAATATAGAGCACGACGGCAGCGTAGATGGCAGGAGTCGCGGTAGAAGCGGGTCGGCCACTCCGATTGCCGGCCGTATGGTATCTCATGCTAGTTGGTGCACCACCTTCATCGCGTTATTGTTGCAGACATATCACCGTCTATGAGCAAAGGAAGCTCGGCCATGGTGTATATAGGGCCAAAGTTGTACATAACGGGGTTCGCATCCAGCCGGGAGAGCGTCCCACTAAATCAAGTCGGATAAGGAGTTCAGTGTAGAACATCTCAGCTGCTTGCCGGCAATTTTCATCTGTTCTCTCCTCTCAGGTCTGTGATTGATGTCTCACCCAACGTGAGCCCGCCTTCGTGATGGTCGCGCAGGCGTGATAGTCCTCTTCATCTGAAACTCGAGAGGTTCAAAGTCCTCACACAGGCACAGTGCGTCATACTCGGATGCAAATTTGCCGTAAAATTTGTCGGTGGGCGCACATTCGCTGAAGCCAAGAGCTACAACCATCTGAGCCCCCTCATCGAACAGGCGTAGAACGTCGTCGGCCATGGGATATAGAGCCTTTTCGAAAGCGCTGAGAGTCGGTTCCCACCAGACAAGGCGCATCAAACACACGTCTGACTTGAGATGGACCATGCTCTCTCTCAAAGTATCCCAGGCATGCCCCATTCGAAGGCCATCCGGGCATTGAGCCTTGCTGACCTCGGTGACAATTGACCCGTCAAGTCGCTTCCGGATGACGACCCTGCCAATGCATGTGATGGCAGGCTGTTGGATGAGCATGCGTCGCCAACTAACCCCACGGCCGGTAAGATCAGGCTGTGGAGCACACGCTTTCCTTGGGCCGGCGAGGACCATAGGGTGGACGGTAGGAGATGGTTCCTGTGGCGGCACAAGGTCCTCGAACGAGTGTGTAACAGCAGTCTGACCCTCGCATTCCTCTATCTGTGGATCCTGCGTCTGGAAAAGATTGTGCAATCGCCAGCTTCTCTTCCACATCTGTGAACTCTGGATGGACTCGACAGCACTCTTGGCACTAGGTCTGTCGTGGAGTGGATTGAAGAATAACAAGGACTGGATCTCAGGTGAAGTAGCGATGATGTCGTGCCATTGTCGGGACACGCGATTGGCGCGGCAGAGCAGGGTGCTGTAGTCAAGTTGGAGAAGAATGAGCTCGACCAGCTCCGGAGCGGAGAGGAGGCGATCCACGACATCAGACATCATGAGTGACGACTTCTGTTGAATTTGGATGAAGCGAGGTAGGTATGCTGTAAGAAGAGAAGCTTAAACGAGGTAGTGCCAGGGGTGAAGTGAAGCCACTCAATGTCTATTGGGTCAAGTCTACTTTGTGCACTTGATAATTGGTTGAGTCGAGATAGAGTTGTGTTGGTCCTTGATGTGCGAGAATTGCGATCGAGGACAAAGAATGGGAGCATCGGGCGGAGTAAGTCGAAGTTATGAAGCTTTGAGGATACTCGACAGATTGGGACAAGGGGGCGCACCCAGAATGGCGGTACTGCATCATGGGGGATTGAGGTACTCATGAGCAATGAATACCTCTTTGGCGCGGAAAGAGACTCAGGGTACTGGTGCCAAGGTGCCGAACGAAGGTACTTACGGGACTGAGATGCGGCTAGAAACAGACACCGGAGTAGTCGAGGTACGCGGCCAGCCCCGGAAATTCCGTCAGATCCCCCCAAAGACCCTTCCCTGTGCCTGGGCGTCGGGAAGCGCGAGTACCGCTGCCCTTGCGGTACCTCCCTCAACCAATTCTGTTTTGCGGCCGGGGCGACGGTAACATGCAACTGTCCTTCGGCCTCGGTTGGCGCTGGCGACTCCGCTGTGGGCGCCTCCCCCGAGGCACAAAGGCTTCGGCTGTCGCTACTGGTATGTAGCTTATCGACAGGATGCCACAGGAGTCACCTGATTGATGCGCGGAGGCGAGACAATCTTCCAGATCCGAGCTGGACCCTGACGCGCTACTAGCCTCGAGGCGTACGGACGGAAGAGATCAGCAGCTGGTCTCTCGCTTGCTTGTTGCTGTCCTCACTTCAATGCATAGCTGACATGATTGTGAACCTGTATCCAGCGAGAAGGGTCTCCGGGAGGCCCGATCCAGGCTTTCAGTCCCATGCCAAGCCCTCAGTTACTTCCCCTTTCCCCGGACGTTTCGCCAATTCCGGCTGCCGAAACGGGAGCACTGCGCTATGGGGAAATTGGAACTGTTCCAGAACGAAGCATGGCTGGCCATTGGCGCCGTAGTAAAGCTACATTGAAGCTGTGTTTCTTGTCGGGTCCACCGGGGTCCCAGCCATGGCAGTCGCAATAATGCTTCGCCAGCGGCCGCCACCACTTCACCCAGCCGCATTCGGCGAGGCTCATTGTACAAGATTTGTGGACGTTTGTTTGTAGAGCCGGTTCGGCTCATCGCCAAACCATCACTGCGCCTTGCAAGTGACGTATTCACAGGTCAATCGCTTTCCGCACCTGGCGTGGTGGTGTTTGCTCATTGTTCTGGACGAAGATATTCGTTCATCTACGCGCTCGTGCTTAACAGGTTGCGTCATTCTAGATCATGGGAGCTAAGAGAACACGTCGATCAATGCCACGACTACCGAATGATTTCACTGTCCAAATGGGTGGCCAGATGTATCTAGACTTGCATCGAAGATGAAGAGGCCAAATCTAAGACACCTTGTTATCCTTATAATCAGTTGAAAGATATTCTCATTCGCACTAGAGGACACCGCGGCAAATGGCTTTTGATTGCCCGATTTGGCAGCAAGCTGGCTTTGGGCTTTAATAGTGCAGCGTGGCATGTGGGCCGTTTCCGGTGTTTGATATTGGAACCCGAGGCTCCTGAGCCCACAACATGCCAGCCTTCTTACCACCCGGCCGGTTGAACGAAAGACAACACTTGCGCCATTACGGGGAAGTTGCCTGATGATTGATTATGGGTACGACCCATTGCATCTCTCCGCCACATGAGATAGAAATAGCTTGGCGTCACATCCAGATTGCACCGGTAATTCACGAATGCTGTAGGCGTGTTGCAATAGTTGTCATGTTGACCTCTACGAGCATTGTCCCTGGGAACAAGCATGCTGAAAGCGTAAAAGCGAACGCCACCAAGCAGAAGCATTCGACGCCGCTTGCATGCAACATTCTATCTCTGTGGACGATTGATTGGGTTGTTACGTTTACAAGACCTGACGGAATATGGACAATGTACCATTGGGGGAATCCACGCTTGACATTGAGATACCATCTTTGCAGTACCAAACACACGTACATGGAAGCACTATGCTCACAACAATATCTATCCAAGGCAATCAACCAGGCACTATCAGCTCAATCTAATTTGGTCGGAGACCTTCTCTCTGGGGCGCCTACACAATCGCCGGCTGTTTAGAGCCTATTTCTCTGGCCAGGACGCACCATGCAGTTTGGAGAACATAAAAGAATGAACTAATATCTCTATAATTACCACTTACCCTTTGGAAAAACGCTATCAAACTTTTCCAAGCGGTTAGCCTGAGTCGAAGCCAGTCTATAATACTTGTCGTGCTGTACCATGTTCATCCACGTTTTTTTGTGGCATGGGAACGGATTGCCGGATGCCATTTCTCTTATCCCCCTGTAAATTGCCAGCAGAGACCGCTATGAGCTGCGCTCAGGCAGTAGGTATGGTAGGTTACCACATATCAGAAATGAAGGCGCCAACCCTGTATATTCTCGCCTCGAATGAAACTGGCAGAGATCTGACTTACAACGATCAGTGGTCGTCTCCAAAGTGACAGGGGTACTCTTTCGTGTTCCCAACTAGTGCGCCTTCGGCGCGGCTGTCGTCATATGGATGAAACTCGCTTGTACGGAAGTAATTTGTTATTGTGGCTACGGCAGTTGATCGCCAGGAGAAAAGCCCCCTTAGCCGAACGGAACCGAAAAGGGCCCTCCGCGCATTGATCGGGCCACCGTCGAAAGCTCTGACTCCGCTCAAAACGAGCTGCGCACCTGTGGGTGTGCAAAAGCTGCCCATGATTCCCAAGTTTCCATTGATACCTTACTTGGTCGCGGCTCCTGAGATGCTGCATGGCACGGCAACTACGGTGTCTGTTTTGATACGGGCTGTCGACACTTCCGTGCGTACCTAGCCTTTCTCCATGAACAATGCTACAGTAAGCCAGCTGGTCTGACGCGAATTTCCTCGACGAGATCATCAAAAGGGACGGGGCCTATTTTAAGCAAACACTGTCTAGTAGCCCTAGCCTCCTTTGGCTGAGACTGTTTTAGTGCGAATAACAACACTTTGGAGCGACGAATAGCGTCCCCGGGATGTCCTAAAGCGTTACCTGATTGAGCAAGCAAACTGGGATGCTAGATTGAGGGATCAGTTTGCGCTTAGGCGTGTCGTACGTGATTTCCACTCATCCACTCTGCGGGTGGGTATGGAAGTAATTGCAGGCCAATAATACGATCCACATGAGGGAGCCTCTCGAGCTCTAAGCTTATGACGCAGCATTTTCGTGGATGAACTGACTTCTGAAAGGACCTGGAACAGACTTTGATGGTAAGGCAGGTTGGTAGGATGACATGTGGGTGCCGTTCGAATATTGTAGTAGTTGGTAAGCTCTTCCACCCAAGGTGGTAATTGTGGATTGTCGGATGCACAGAAGACGATCTGCAAATCAGAGTTGCTTTCGGTATCATCACCGAGAACGAAGATGCCGCCAATTCGGTTGTCTCAAGTACGCCCATCCGGAAACTCGTACGAGCTCGGGTCTGTTCCGTCGACGAATGTAAAGCATAATTAAAATTCGGAACATGAACACAATCATTTCCCAATCCCATGGGTCGCCATACCCAACCCGTGAGTAGCCAATGATTTCAGGACCTGCATTGTAAGCCACCAGCTCGCTCTTTGCGCCCAGGGGTCTGCCGTGTGCTGTCGGGCTACGAAGCATGCATGCTCTCTGACTCTGGCCAAATGTTTTGTTTTCAGACGGCTCACCAATCGAGCCACTGTAGCGCCGGAGCGATTCCGCGGCCGTTGTCAGACATGGAGACGTCGTAAGGCTCGCGGTGAACAAGACCAAATGCCCACCGAGGCTAGAAAAGTTTCAGGTTCTAGTGCAAACGCTTGCCGTGGTCCAGACGGTCGACCCCCAAATGGAAGGGCCACAGACGGCAGCGGTAGTTCATTGGCAAGGCGCAGAGTCTGTGCCCTTCTGGCAACCAGACTAGCCCCCAACGCCGAATTGAGTCCGGCGTCACGGCCATGTGTTGGAAGGGTCTCAAAACAGGGAGAGCACCATGATATGATACTGGGCCGCATCAGGCAGATGTGTTGCAGCTCTGCGCGTCCGACGTAGCCGTTCCACCCCGGAATGACCGATTCCATCAATGTTGAGTGGGCACGAGTGCCTTGTTCGGCTTCCAGACAATGCGGCCTGCAACCATGCGCGGTTGACGTGAGCGCTTAGCAGCCAACCATTCTCAGCTCATGCAGACGTGCACTTACACCCGCTCTCACTGCTTGACTTAGCCCGTTGTGGCCCATCAGGCCAGGGGAACCTCCTGGCCTTGACAGGTGACGAAAGACGCGCAGATAAGCGCGTGGTCACAGTAAGCACCACCTGCGTGCAAGAGGCGCCTGAGAGTGCCTTTGTGAAATTGTCCGAAGTCCCTTGGGAGGTCCCGCGGCCGCAGCCAAGGGAGAAACAGGGACGAATCTTCTTGTAGCAAGAGGCTCGCGGCCGAGACGCAGGCCATTCCCTCCGCACTAGCGAAACGAGCTCCGCCCCTAATAAGGGCAAAGCAGGTCTTGAGATCGGACGAGCTGGCCAAACCGCTAACAAGCCGGGTTGTTGTTCAAAACCATCGGTAGGGCCAGCTTCGCCGGTCGGGTGGTGGGAAGAATCTTGTGCCTGGCCCCGTCTTTCTACCTTATCTTTGCTACCAGAAGGTACTCTACCTGACCTACTTTACGTTGCCTTTGCCTTACCTGGCATTACCTCATCTACAGATACCCTGCCTTGCCAAAGCCCACGCCATTCGATGTCGTCTCGGTTAAGATACATCGTCTGAGTACCTCCTGGCAACGTTCCGATATTAGCTATAATTAAACTCCTACCTGCCTGACCTCACTTTCCGACCTCGCACTGCACATTTGCCCCGTCCTTTTGGGCCTTTGCGTCCTCGCTCATCCGGCTTGAGCTCGTCGTCCTCCTCTACCGACTTCTCGTCTTCTGCCATCGACTTCATGCGAGCTTGGTCGATCACAGACTTTCAATGCCTGTCATGTGGGACCGCCTCAGGACCACTGCATCCCCCGTAGGGTTCCTTCACACTCACAGGCAACGCGGCGCCGAGTTGACGGGGGGCAATGGCAATGGCAACGGCAACGGTTCCGATCACGAAAAGGCCTTCTGGCAGAACAGCTTCGAGAACCGTCTCAATGCTGTAGACGCTACCGACGGGACGTTCAAGTATGAGATTCGCAGGGGCAAGACCGTGGCTTTGGGTGATGAATCCCCCAGTCGGTAAGTCAAGTCCTTTCCAATTATCTGCTCTACGCCAGACTCTGCATTTCGATACCCAAACAAGCTCGGAATTTTCTTGGCCAAATCCCCTGCCTGCTCTGTTCTGTTCTCGTTTCTCCCTTTCTTTCCTCGAAGCCCCCTTCTTTTCGGCAAGGACCGATCGCAAGGCTCGAAAGCTGGCGACGTTCCTTACTGACCCAGCATTCGAACTGTGGATCATGCTGCCCAGTGCGCGCATCTCCGGCCGGGTGCCTCACTGCAGTCTGGCTATTATTACTTCAAGTTATTTCCTTTGCCCTTGCCCCTACCTGCTCTACCTACCTGAACGGCTGGGCTACCGATGCACAGCCAGGGGGGTGGGAGGGGAGGGGATGGAGAGGGGAGGGCTGACAGCTCGGCTTTCCCTGGTGCTGGGACTGGCTACCCGTGGTCCTCTCCTACGCCAATTGCAGTCCAAGCACTCTACCACGCCTCCTTAGGCAACGTCACATCGCCTTTCTCCTTTTGGAACTCATTTCGAACTTGACTGCTGACGTCCTGATCCTTCTTTTTTCCTTCTTTTTAGCCGCAACTCTGACTCCTCCAGCGAGTCCGACGAGACCACATCTCCGGTTGACGACAAGGCACCGAGAAGCAAGCCGCGGCGGTTACAGGGCTCTGTCGACAACGGCAAGAGGGGTGGCTTGTTTGCGGCATTGCGTCAGACGTCGCCCGCCAACGCCGCATCCAACAACGACAGCAACCAACGCGCGGCGTCCCCTGGCGCGACGGACAACATGTACGGCTACCACTACAGTTATGGCCAGTCGGCGGCTGAGCAAATCTCACCACCGAGCTCGCCTGATTGGAACACGGCGCGAAACGGGTGAGTCTACTACACAAACAAAGCCCATCTCGATGCCCAGCTGCGTGCAGTGCTTGTAGCTGGGCCGAAATCGAGTACTTCGTTTCTTTCTTCCTCCCCACAGCCTTCCCCTGGTCAGTCATGATTCAGTGTAACCACTGCGATCCGGCGCGCAGTGAACAGGATGCATAGGCGCATTCCACTGCTCTTACACTGTAGCATGCGCTACGGGCCGCTCGTTGATCCTCTCCCTTCAATCGCTGACAAAGGAATCACAGCCACATGCACGACGATGTTTCACCCATCGACGACGACGACGACGATTTCGATCTGTCTCATCATCAATATCTTCGATCAGCACAACCAACGCCGCCTTCACCCCAACCCACAACTTCCCGGTCCGACCAACAAACTCGGAGCGGTAGCAGCATCCCGATGTTGCGCCGTGATCGTCGAAAGCATCAGGACGCTGCGGCTGCAGCTCTGAGAGAGGCCAAAACAAAGGAGAAAAAGGACAAGGTCAAGCATTATGACAAGGTTCCTACTTCTCGAAATGGAGGGGCGAGGCTCGACCAGTCTGGAGACTCAACCGCCAACGAAGCGAGCAGCGCTGGGCGGCACGAACCAGCAGCTCACAACCCCTCGTACGGAGTAACCACGACCATCTCTGGACCGCAACCGAGTCGGCCAGGGGATGCCCTTCATGCCTTTGGGCAACGGATGAGGCAGCAGCTGGCCAGGAGCAAACCAGAGCCTGTAGAGAACCGTCCTCCTTGGCAGGGCGCCAGCGGTCGCACGTCGATGCTACCCTCCGTCCGCGATAATTTGAACGTGCCACCACTGATCATGCCGACGAGAGGTGGTCGGCCGTCCGGCCGCCACGGGGATGTTTCCTTGTCTAGGTCTCCTGTTAGCCCATCAGATCCTGAAACACCTAGTAGCGCAGTCGCCACTCTGCGACGGCTCCTCCCCTCATCAAACCAAAAGCTTGGCCATATTGGAAACGATTATGTCGCACAGTCAAGGCTAGGAGCGCACTCGTACCCCAACTCTCCCTACAACGAGGCAGTCACTCCCTACCCTCAATATTCCTCACCACCGACGACGACCACTAGCCATCCTCTAGCCGCCCAAGCGCTCGGCCCCCAGACCTTGTCCGAGCAAAATAAGACCATCAAAAGAAAGCCGCCAACGCTCGCGCCGCTTCACCTGCCTAAACTGTCAACTTCCAGTTCGAATTATTCAGACCACCCAGAGCCAATTGAAGTAGTCGATCCCCACCCACCTGTCAGTACCGTGCCCATAACCACGGATGCCCAGGAACCGTGGCTGCAACCTCCGTCGCGTTTCAGCGTGACCACCTACGCCACTTCGAGCGTTGCCGAGGACGAGCAATCGCCCGTGCCAATGCCAACCGCCCACCCTTCATCTATCATGGACCGAAGGAGGCCCAACCCAGGGGCCGACACCATCAAAGCACCCAGTCCAGATCCCATTATAATATCAATGAAGTCGCCATACCCTTCTGCGCCGAGCCCGCGCGCATTCTCTGGCGACGGCAAGCCGCATACAAACCCCAACAGCGCCCTGCAATCACCCACATTCAACGACGGCGAAATCACACAGAGCCCCGACATGATGATGTCTACCAGCAAAGCCCTACCGCCCGCGCCACCTGAGTTGTCGGCAGCGTCTGATCGTGTTGCTCACCTGAAGGCTCGCCTCGAAAGCCTAGCTCATCGTCGCGTCAACCTCACCAAGAGCATCAAGCAGATGACCGAGCTTATGCCATCCGATACTCTCATGGCGAGCGCCGAGGTCATCCGAAAGCGCGAAATCGAAAAGCAGAAGGTCGAAGTGTTGAAGGAGGACTTGGCCGAAGTTCAGCGCCAAGAATACGATCTCGGCCTCAAGCTGCATTTGGCTTACAAGCGATTGGATAGGGAAGCCGACTTTGAGTCTACAGGGCTATGGGTTAAGAGAGTAACGGGCTGAGCGCAACCACGGCGCTTTGAAATGCACTTTTTGGTTTTCGGCGATGCATGTTGGCGGTACAGATCGAAATGGTCCTGCTTTAATGCACGAACGCATGTTAGCATCGTATCACAGATGGCGAGACACATAGCCGGCGCATAGCGATTTGGGTCTTATTTTTTTTCTCTTAATTATTTCAGGCTCGAACGGTCTGTGTACTGTATCTGGCTTCTCGCTCCAAGGGAACCTGTCTTGGGCTTGAAGCAAACGAATTGATTCATGATTGACGCCTCCATTTGAGCACGGCTTTGATAGTGTGAAGACAAAGTTGCAACCTTCTCAGAGTTTTGTGTCATTCTGTGCGCCAGCTCGAATGCCGCACGCCTCCGGATACAATTTGTGCAGAGAACTCACTAGGACGACGCCCCGACGAAGCCTTCAGGACTTTGCATCCAAAAGAAGGTGAGGATTGACTGTTGCATGTTTTCTCTTCAGTCCATACCTTGGTATCATAATATAGCAGCAGCATGACCTCTACGATATTAACGTCAAGTCTAACCGAACGCTCAATTGTTTTTGTATTCGGATCCAAAACCGAACATCAGGTCTTCTGAAAAGGCGTACGTCACATTTAACAAGCGTTCCGGTGGATTTGAACGACTCCGATCTTGCGAACCTCGGATGTTGCGGTGAAGGCAGTGGGCTCAATTCCCACAACACCAAGAGTTGGGTTCGCGACATGCGAGCGTATGGCAAAAAAGGGACCTTGTTGAGACCTTCCACCAAATATTGAGCACAATAAGCCAGCCAGCAATTGGCTACGCGATTCAACAGGGCCAACCTTGAAATGCAAAGCGAGAAGTCGCTGCTTGTAGGCGAGCATACAGTACTTCCCGCGCTCGAGCACGAGGCGCTCGTCGCTACTTCCTCTTCACTTGATTCGCCATATAACTCCAGATGTGTGTTTCCTCTCGGCGTGCTTTGGGCACCTCTCTCAACAAGCATTGATCGTCCTGTCCTGTCCTGTTTACTGTGTAGCTGGATGTTTACGAACTAGCACATCAGAACGGCGCAGTAGGCCCACCATCGGAGCTCTCACCTGCACATCGCCCTATCATGTCGAATTCAGTTTTGCCACAGTCCATCGTTAAGCCGTTTGGGTTGCTCTTGAAGATGGAAATGGCTCCGTGGCCTGCGCGAGGCGGAGGCACCGCGGTGGGATCAGCCGGCCCCTGCGAAGCCTTCATGATCCAAGCTTCTTCGGACGAGATATTTTCGAATAATTTCACGGTACACTTTATGAATCTCGAGGATACCACCAAGGGTGTTCCCAGTAGGATCACCGACAGGGACTATGACTTTCGCATGTCCCAGCAGCGAGACATGTGTCTGTTGCCACATCACCGACGATGTGCCCCTATCAATCAGATGACAAACGTTCGCAACGTCGTCCTCGGCCACACCCCCGAGACATCACCAGAATCACCTAACGAAGTATGTGCTCGAGTTTTATCCGGGGGTAACTCGTCGCAGTATGCCACGGACCAGCCGTATGCCCATGTCAGACCGTTCGAAGGACAAGCCCAGTTCCCTGTCCCCAGGGGTGAGATCGCAGGCATTAGGATCAAATTCGAACGTGCAACGCCCGAATGGTCTACAAACCATGCGACGCAGGCCTCAGAGCCATTACTAGAAGTCCCACGCCTGATACAAAGACCGCACGACGTTTTGCTGGGCGACCAGTGGTTCGATGCCGTGACCATCGAGTTTCAGCAGAAGGGGAGAGCTCGAATCTTGGCTCTCGGGTTTCGCTTCATCGCTCCCATAGTCTCCAGGCCGAGAGTAGATTATGTCAATCCCCACCTGTACACAGTGATGCACTTTCAGCGGACAGGACCCAACACGCACGACTCTGTCTCTTACGAGGATTGGCTGATTACTTTGGACATGCCTCAGCCGCGCCAGGACGGCGGAAAAGACCTGCTTCGATGCGAAACTGCGTTGGGTGGTCCTAACGACTATAAAAATATCACCTTAGTCCACCCCGAAAGAAGCAACCGAGCGAGATGACCAGAGAAGAAGAATTAGACGACAACGTCGAAAGCAGGAATAGACAACGGTACACATCAGGGAAGAACCGATAAGACAGAAAGACTCGGACCGCAGGATAGGCGAGGGAATAAACGACATAGAGGATGAGCACAGGGATAAACTTGACATTAGTGCTTTTGAAGCCGGTGATTTTGACGTCAATAAAATCCTTGGACTTGCATCAGACCGGCAGGAATCAGATGGAAGCGACTTGACTCGGACAGTAGAGTTGCGATGAATTGATCATTCAAAACATGTACGGGAACATTACACCGAACACAAAAGTGCAGTTGTATCAAAGTTATCACGAAATCGCATGCCAGTATACGCTTTGGCCATGGCAGATAGAGAGGTCCAAATGAAGAGCTGCCTCGTGGCGCCATCAGGCAGAGCCAGCGAGTTCCTGCTTCAGGTGTGTTGATTGTTTGCATGAGAAGACAAACTAGTAGGCAATGTCAGATAGATTACAGAAAAGGATGTTCCGGATAAGGTGACGACCCGATTTACTCCATACGGAACATGGCTGTCTACCTAAGTTTGCCATCGGCCACTCGCAGCTCACAGGGTAAATCGAAAGAGAGGCGATGCTTCTCCCAACTCGTGGAGTTCCTTCTCGGTGTATCTCTCCTGGACCTCGACGGGATCAATGGCTTTCCTCTTGTGGTTTTCGTACCAAAACGAAGCCATAAGCAAGAGGGCAAGGGCCAACCCGAGGCAGCTCAGGCCGCAGGACAAGTTGAAGCCCAGCGGGAAGTGAGGCGTTTGACTCTCCATGAATGTAAGGGCTCCCGTCAAGCCTCCCAAAGACCCAATCGACAGGACGAAGCCCAAGCCCATGGCCCGGCGGCTGGAAGAGACGATGTTGTTGGACGCCCAGCCGCCTCCTGTAGGGTTGATCGGAAACGTGCCACCGGTGATGAAGCACATGCCGGCAATGATGGCAATGCGGTTCGCCGCCAGGTCATGAACGAGGCCCAATATCATGGCGAGCCCGACAATGACACTCGTGAAGCCACCGACCACGAAGATGGAGCGGCATGCCAGGACGTCCGATCCAAAGGCGGCAGCGAGCGCTGAAACGAGGCCAAAGGCGTATGGGATGGCGCTGAGGAGCTGGGAGTGCGACTTGCTGTACCCCATGCCGTGGATGATGCCCGGCATTGTCAACTTGAGCCCTGTGTGTATACACGGGTTAGCCTAGGCTCTTGCAAGATTAACTCGACAATGTGACTTACCGTAACCACAAGCATCGTTGACGTGAAAGATGATGCCAAACGCCCAGTACCGCCAATTGGAAACAATGGCCTTGAAATCCTTCAACCTTGAGGGGCGATGCCCTTCAGGCACAGTGCCTCCTTCTTTCACCAGTGCCTGTATCTCCAAATACCTGATCTCTTCCGCACTCAGCCAAGCGGTGGAGTGAGCGGGGGAGTCTACGAGCAGGAACAACGTGGTGAAGCCGACGGCCACCGTCGCGGCGCCCTCGACTATGAACAGCCAGCGCCAGCCTTCGTAGCCGCAGAGGCCGTCCATGTTGGCGATGGCCGCGGCCAACACCCCCGACGCGACGCCAGAGATGGCCGACACGGCCATGAACAAGGACAAGCGGAAAGCCAGCTCGTGCGGGGGATACCACTGGCTGCAAAGAAACGTGGCCGCAGGGTAGAAACCAGATCTGGGACTTGGTCAGCACGCTGCGGGATACGGAAGAGCTAGGAGGAACAGTAGACCACGAGGGGACCGAGTACTTACTCTGCAACTCCAAGCAACAGGCGTAGGACAAGCAGACTAGGGAAGTTTCTGGCAAAGCCGTGGCACGTCATGACGATGCCCCATGCCAGCACCAAGCCTGCGAGATATCTCGATGGTCTGTTGAGCATCTTGAGAAGCATGTTGCTGGGAACCTCTGACGATTTCCTTCGTCAGCTCAACACAATATCAACCGATAACTGGTACAGGGGAAGCTCGACCCACCAAATAGACAGTACGGAATGAAGAAAGCAGCGAGGACGACGTTGAACTGGCTGTCGGTGAGACCCGTGTCCTCCTTCAGGCCTTCTATCTTGGCGTTGCCGATGTTGGATCGGTCCAGCTGGGCGAACAGATAGAGGACGCAGAGCATCGGCAGCAGCCGCATGTCGATCTTGGTCCGCACCTGCCGGCGTTGGGCCCCTGAGAAGCCCCGGTAGAAGGCCTCGTCGTCCTCGCTGATGCCGACGACGCGGACCTCGTCGATGTACGCGACCCTGTCGGCCGTTTTCTCCCTCATGCCTTCTCCTAGTGGCACGAGAGGCCTCGAGATGCCCGACTCGCTCGACATGGTATCGTCGCAAGATGTTGATTATTTCGCTATCCCGGAACTCCGGTGGACCGTTCGACGACAGCAGGATTTTCGTTGACGGCAAGGCAGCTAAATGCTCGACGAGCGTTTAAAACCCCCAGACCATGCCAGATCGCAAGGTTTCTCTGGACTAGTCCGATGACCGTCTGCACGATGCTAACCTTGAGTTTCCATGGAGAGTTTCGTTCTGCAGGTGGTCGGCTCCTCGTGGCAAGCCTCGCATAAAACGCCAGAAGCCTCCGCAAGAAATGGCTCCGTAGATGCAGGGCCGATAGGCCAAATGAGCGTATCAGATCAGCTCGCAGGGACATGGAGAGTACGTTGAGTTTAAGTCAGTTGCTGTCTAGATGCCTCACATGACAGGTAGGTTTTGATACACAAGCAGATTATAGTACAGGGGAGCAGAGCAGGACAAGATTAGCCCATGCCCTGCATGAACTCCACACGGTCCAGCAACATCCCTCGGTAACCTAGATATTCCTTCAAGCCCTCCCACTCGGGGCCCGTCTCCTCTCCATGCCTCCATGGCTCCTTGAATCCCCATGCACAGGCGATCTTATCGAGAGCCGCTCTCTCCTCCTCCCTCATCCAGCGGTAGCGGAGCGGGGTGCCTGGCGTCCAAGTCACGCGCCTCATCTGATCTTTGTTACTCAACTTTGCGATGAGGCCCATGGAGCCCACAACGAGAAAGTAACCAGAGATACCCGCAAAGCCAATGCCTGTGGCGGTGGACATGTCCATGGTGTTCTGCCAATAAGCGGCGTAGGCTGTGGACAGGCCGAAGATGCCAAAGGGGAGGGAGGCAAGGCCGATTCCGGGCGTCGTCCCGTGCTTGATTAGTTTCTGGCGACGGAAAGCCGGCACACAGTAAGAAGCCTCGACAATGCCGAGCGACGCGTCTAGGTTCTTGGCTTGGATGGCCGTGTGCAGCGCAAGCTCCGCAACTGGAACCTCGATGGCCTTGATGGCAGCGTGGGGTTTCTGCGGTACGTAGGTGATTTCGCCATTCTTGACAACAGGCTTCGGCTTGTGTGCATAGAGCTCAAACACCGAGGGCAATGACTCGGGCCGGCCCAATTGAGACTGGATCTGGACGTAGAGTTCCAGGAATTCAGGAGTCATCTCGACGTTCGGGTGCTTGATGATGGTGTAGGCCGAGTAGGAGATGCGGTTCACGGCCTCATTCAAAGGCCCGTCGACGGACTTCTTCACGCCTGTCCGCTCAGCTCCTAGAGCTACCAGTCTCGAGGCCGAAGCGTTTGCCTGCGCCTGTGACCGCTTGAGCAGGGGTTGTAATTCTGTCGCAGCTCGCAGACACGACTGCAAAGCAGCGGTTGTCAATTGCTTCGCCGGGATGCCGTCGACGGAGAGGAACTTATTCCGGCTGTCCTCTACCAATGAAGCGAGCTCTGCAGGATCCGGTATGGCTTGGGACGACTTGGCTGGAGTGGTCGTGGTCGAACCGGCTCCCGCCTCGTGATTGCCCGTGATCGATGCGCTGGCAAACCATCGTGCTTTGTCCGAGTACGGAGGAGTTAAAGGCGTCCTGGACAGACGCCCTGAAGGGAGAGGAGCGAGTTGAGCGATTGAAGGTCGGTTTGTCGTTCGTAGAGGCGTAGAGGTACAGCGTTGGCAAATGCTGCCGATCTGGCGAGTGTTTGCGCGTCGCATTATGAAGGATATCACGAGGCTCGTAGCCTACCGTTTAGACCTTGGCTACCGCCTCATGAATGTCGTGCCCCCACCAAACCAGTCCAGTCGTGGTATTATCGCCAGGGGTGGCTGTTGAGCAGGTGCAAAATTGAGGCCGTGAAGGAGGGTGCGATATCGAGAAATGGGAGCATCGAAATTTGGCACAGTCAAGCTCGTACGGTACTTAAGGTGTACCTGAGGTTGCTCTGTGAAAGCCGTATGTGCCAAGTACTGGTGGGGGTACTCCTTGCTCGACGGACGACCACGGTACTCCTGGGCTGTCACTTTCCGGTGGAGTCGGGCGATGCATGGCCTCTAGAAGGATATTCCGGCGCATTCACACAGCCCCATGACGATTGTCGTGCGTGGCCGTGGCCGGGGTCCAACAAGGCTTCCGGATTTCCTGCATCCTTCGTGATTCCACGGAGCTCCATCAAACCCACACAAACACCACACATCATCCTCAGCATTCAGAGCCTCTGCATTTCGAGGCCCAAGAGCGTACGGCTGCAGGCACGCGCTCCACCAGACGGCTCCGCTAGGATTATATTGCTCGACGTTGGGCATCTACCCAGAGCTGACGGTGCCGGCGTCACGACGACTAAAAAGTCCAACCGCACCCACGATCACGACGACGACCACAACTTGACGATTAGAAGCACAAGCACGCCACTGAGCGCGAGGCTCGCATCCCATCATGCCTCCCCCTCCTCCCCCTCCACCGCCTCCTCCCCCAGGTGCTGGCATCCCCCCTCCTCCTCCGCCGCCTCCTCCACCTGGAGGAGCACCAAATGCCGCGAGCTTGCCCGGTCGCCCGCCCGCAGGGAACAGAGTACGGTGATCTAAATCTAATAGCCAGTCTCGTCCTTGTCTGCTGACGCTTCCAAGAATGCCTTACTCTCCGACATCCACAAGGGCAGGGCCCTCAAGAAAGCCGTTACGAATGACCGCTCAGCACCACAAGTCGTCAAGGCTTCCTCACCATCGGGGCCGCCCGTCGGTGGTGCGCCCCCCATACCAGGAATGGGCGGCGCACCGAAGCCCCCAGGAGGGCTCGCACCCCCCGCTCCCGGAAACAGGGCAAGGAGCAACAGCGATCAAGGTGCCGGTCAGGCCGCTGCCTCGGGGATGGACGCCGCGCCCCAGCTGGGAGGCTTGTTCGCGGGAGGCATGCCTAAGTTGAAGAAGACGAGAGCTGGCATTGATACGGGCGCGAACGCCGACTCATCCTACCTCTCAGACCCCGGCGAGTCAGGGCATTCAGCGCCGAAACCTCCAAGTTTCTCCGCACCGAAACCGCCTCCCGGTGCAGCACCAGCTATCCCCGGCCGAGGTCCACCAGTACCGCCTCCGGGAGGCATTGGCAACTTGCGAAGCTCCTCCATGAACGACACCACTAGGCCTGGCGGAAAGAAACCTCCTCCGCCCATAGGGAAGAAGCCGCCGCCTCTGCCGACGTCTCGAAAGCCGTCATCCCTATCCTTAGCACCTTCGGCTCCTGCCCCGCCTCCGCCTCCACCTCCTGCAGCGGCACCTCCTCCAGTCACAAGCACGCCCTCAGCTCCTCCTCCTCCTCCGCCGCCGCCTCTTTTATCCTCGAACTCGGCTCCGGCAGCGCCGCCTCCTCCGCCTCCTCCGCCCCCGCCAGCAGCGGCACCCCCTCGGCCCTCGCAATCGCCTACACCCCGTGCGCAACCTCCGCCTCCACCTCCCTCAACGAACTCTGCGCCGTCTCTGGCTGCCCAAGCAGCAATTCGTGCCGCTGGCCAAGCATCCCCGAGTGCCGCGCCACCACCTCCTCCACCTTCCGCTGCGCCAGCCCCTCCTTCTCCGACTGCAGCACCTCCGCCGCCTTCTTCGCGGCCTCGAGGATCGTCCCTTCGTCAGAGTATGCTCGATCCGAGCTCCTTCACCTTGTCAGCAAACGGCTCCAAGGCACCTAGTCCAACGCCGAGCAGCACTGCGCAGTCACCAACCCCTCGTGGTGGCCGTGTTGTCGTTAACGATACCCGCTGGCAGTTCAAGGATGAGAGTCTTTTCCCTAAACCTAGGGAGTTTCATGGTGGAAGCCGAAAATATCGTGCTGGTCGCGGAAGTAGCGTGCCTTTAGATTTCAGCGCCTTTTAAAAGGCTCTTGTTGTGTAGTCTCGTGAGGAGCTCAGATTACACCACTCATCAGCAGCACTGTAGGACCAGGACAAGCTTCCGTACATTATTATGCCTTTCAAAATAATGTGCGAAAGATGGCATCTTATATAGCTTGAGAACTGGACCAACATAGTTACAGATTATATTCAAGTAGTAACGAAATGACTTGTCTGCTCCTTGATTAACTTGCAATTCAAATTTCTGCTACTGAATGCATGTGCAGGCCTTGGCTCTGGCATAATGAGAATATAGTGATATAGTACATGGAACTCGCGTCGCCCGCGCATACTGTACAAAGTGTTCCCTTATCCGGACTACCCAAGGCTTTACATGGACTTGAGGTAGTTCGACTCCTTAATCTTCGCCTTCCTCTCCTTGCGCATGGCCTTGCGCAGCTCCTCGCGCTTGTTGGCGGCCTCGATGTTCTCGGCGACGGTAGCGTTCTCACTACCGGGCAGGTTGACAGACTGATGCTGCAGAGGAATCTTGGGGGCGAGCGCCTCGAGGTCGCCTCCGGCCAGCAGCTTCGCTTCGAGTGCTCTCTGGCGCTTCGCAGCCTCACGACGCACCTTTTTCGACTTTGCTGTACGGAAGGGTCAGTCATGGTACGGTAACATGTTATGACCACAGCGGCCAATGGGATGTGGCTGGTTTGAACGTACAGAACTCGTCCGCGGCACCGTCATCTCCAGCATCTGAGCTCTTCTTCATGACATCTAGACATGACCACAGCCACTCCGGGTAGTCTTCATCCTTCAAAGCCACTGGGTCCTGCTTTCCCTTTGTATAGTTGAGCCCTGTCAACACCGTGCCCTCGGCACAGATAGATCGGGGCTGGGCTGGCGTCTTGGTGGCCTCTCCGGGGGCGGTGGTGGGCGTCGACACCTGCGGTTCGGCAGAGCGGAAAGGTGTCGATACGGAGAACTGTCGAGACAGTACGAGTTGCCGCCGGGCGACGGTGGTGCGAAGGCACCGCGTGCAAAACATGATGATATGTCTGCTTCGTAGGTTGGTTCCTGAGAGAGGACGAGGCTCACAGCCATGGGGAGAATTTTTGGAGTGCTGGAGGTGGAGACAGCCAATCACGGGCCCCGGTTGTCAGCCTCGCGTCAAGCTACCGCACCTCACATCGAACAAAACTACTACGTCTCGCATTTGGCGCGGTGGGTGCTCGTTGACCATGGCAAATCAATTTGGTTTGTCGTAGTTCATTGATTCAATCGTTTATTTACATCGTACATGAGCTACTATTGGCAAGAGCCAATGCCATGTAGTACTGCGCCAGCAGCCGAATTGGCGCAAATGTCTACTATCCGACGTCCATCAACCATCTAGCACTGCATTCTTCAACAGATAATACACGTAGAGTCTCAAAAAAATCCTTGTCCCAGTGCGGAGAGAAGAAGAGATTCGTTTTATGACTTGAATCGGTCTTGGTTGATCTTGGCAATCTTGTTGATGGGGTGCACCTTGGCCTCCAGATCCATCTCCTCATCCTTCTTCTCCAGGTAGTTCTGTTGCAGGAATTTGGTGCCCCTGATTCTGCCATTGGCGAGTAGTTCAAGGTAGCGTTCTGTGCGTGTTGCCAGTTAGCGGTTCCATTCTTCATTATCGGGAGCTATAGTCTCCGGCCATACCTCGAAGATGTCCGCAGTTCTCCAGGTGGTTGACGCCCTCCCGCTTGTAGCACTTGCCCAATTCCTCTCCGACAAGCCGGACCATCATGGTCTGGACCCATTGCTCCCTGGTGATGGCATCCTCAGCGGCCTTGAAAGCCTTGGTATCATCGTAGTCAACGCCGTTGAAGGTGGGAGGAACCTTGGGCTTGTGGCTCTTGAAGAGCTCGGACTCGGGGGTCGGCATTGTGAGGCTGATCCAAGGCGGCTGTTGGAATCGAGTTGTACGGCGTCGCTGGATCTCAATCGGGTTGGAGACAAGAATCGACAGGCTCAAGGCTCGAGAGCTTTGGTGTTGCAACTCCACAGCTCACTCAATTCCGCTTTCAACAATTGGCTGCCTCAATCCTTAGGCGTGAAGAGTACGTACCCTCGAGAGGTCGGGGACCCATAAGTCCCTTGCGCTAGAACTCACCGCCTGACCCGCCCCCCACCTTTTGGCAGGCGAGAAAAAAAAAGTTGCGGGCAGAAAGAGGAAAAAATCCTTTCCTCCAGCCTCTGCTTAAAAGCCTGGTCCTGCCCTTTCCATTCCGCCGTCCTGCATCAACTCTTTAGTTGGCATATCAAGAATCGTCCTTTTTGAGTCAACCCAAGCAGGCTCACATTCTTTATTCTTCGTTCATACCAGTCCATCATTCATTATGGCGAAGTCCCAGACCAAGGAGAGCAAGAAGGCTCGCGTTGCCGAGCCCGTCACCTCTGTGAAGAAGGGTGGCGTTACCAAGGCTTCGCAGACTCCCAAGGCCAAGTCGAAGGAGCTCGCCAAGGCTGCTGCTCAAAAGATTGAGAAGGAGTCCAAGAAGTCCAAGAAGAAGGCTGTTGAGTCTGAGTCTTCTGACGACTCTGAAGAGGAGGAGGACTCTGAGTCCGAGTCTGAGGAGGAGGCTGACAGCTCTGACTCTGACTCTGACGAGTCCGAGGAGGAGACCGCTAAGAAGCCTGTCGCCAACGGCAAGGCTAAGAAGGCTGCTGCCGCTGAGTCTGACTCTGACTCTGACAGCGAGGACTCCTCGGACGAGGAGGCCAAGCCCAAGGCCAACGGTGGTGCCAAGGTTACTGCTGCTTCCGACTCCGACTCCGACTCTGACAGCGATGAGGAGAAGCCCGCCGCTGCCAAGGAGGCTGCTAAGGTTTGTTGCTCACTCATATCTTTCCATGAACATAGACTCACCTGACTTAGGATGACTCCGAGGAGTCCGAGGACGATGACGAGTCTGAAGACTCCGACGACTCTTCCGAGGATGAGAAGGAGGCCGCACCTGCCTCCAAGAAGCGCAAGGCTGATGATGAGATCGATGCTACTCCCAAAAAGTCCAAGACCGAGGCCAACCCTGCCAACAACCCTACTGGTGCCAAGACTCTGTTCGCCGGCAGCCTGAGCTGGGGTGTCGACGACGACAGCCTTTACGAGGCTTTCAAGCACTGCGAAGGCCTTGTCAGCGCTCGTGTTGTCACCGACCGTGGCACCGGCCGCAGCCGTGGCTTCGGCTACGTTGACTTCTCTGATGCTGAGTCCGCCGCTAAGGCTCACGAGTCCATGGCTGGCAAGGAGGTCGATGGCCGCCAGATCAACCTTGACTTTGCCGCTGCTCAGTCCAACGATGCCAACCCCCAGGCCCGCGCCAACGAGCGCGCTAAGAAGCATGGTGACACTGTCAGCCCTGAGAGCGATACCCTCTTCGTTGGCAACCTGCCCTTCGATGTTGAGGAGAACATGGTCCGCGAGTTCTTCGGCGACGTTGCCGAGGTCGCAAGCCTTCGTCTGCCCACCGATCCGTAAGTTGAAAGCCCCGATCATGTGCTTGATTACTCCATGCTGACTTGTATACTTGTAGTGAGAGCGGTAACTTCAAGGGCTTCGGTTATGTCACCTTCAACTCTGTTGACGATGCCAAGTCTGCCTTCAGCGCTAAGAATGGTGCTTCCATTGGAGGTGGTCGCAATGCTCGTGCTGTTCGCCTCGACTACGCTGCTGCCCGCGCTCCTCGCGAGGGTGGTGGCGGCGGCTTCGGCGGTGGTGGCTTCGGTGGCGGTCGTGGTGGTGGTCGCGGCGGCTTCGGTGGTCGCGGCGGTGGCCGTGGTGGTCCCCGTGGTGGTGGTGGCCGTGGCGGTCCTCGTGGCGGCGGTCGTGGTGGATTCGGTGGTGGCCGCGGAGGTTACGCTGGCACCAAGATCTCATTCGATTAAACGGGGCAACATGAGGGCTTTCGCTCGGGTTTTCTGAGTGGGTGTTTGGGTTTAGTGGACTGTCGTTTCAACACAAGTTGGCGCTTCGGCGATGTCGAGGCTGTGGGCTTTGAGAAAGATGTTGCCTAGCACTCGTGCCGGTAGCATTTGATGGACCGGGGGCTTTTCCTACATTCTTCACGTGGACCGTGGGCTCGTGGCTTTCTCGTCGGCCTACCTACTAAGGCTTGGCATTTGGGCATGTTGGAGCTTTTTGATGTTGGGAGATGGGTCATCAAGCAGGTTGCGCATTGCGACAACCTCAAGTGGGCTTCCGAGGGATGTGTGGGCTATCTACGGGGCCTTTGACCTGTTCCGGGTCGCTGGCTTCCGGCTGTTTGGGCTAAACTTGGTTCGTGCGGATTTCATCTGCGGGTTCTGGGGGCTTTTGCGAAGATACCATCATCATAACGCGGACAACCGCGATGCCGCGGCGTTCGCCCTGGTCAAGGATCCTCCCTATTTCTTCCCGGCGTACCGATCGATCGCCGTCGTCGATGAAATCCCCAGCTTGCTCTCGATTATACCTCTCAGACCTGGTAAGTATGTGCCATCTCCATGGTTGCGTGGTTCCATTGTTAGATACGGTTTTCGCATGTAAAAACACGGCGTTTAGAGATCTCAAAAGTAATGTCAATTCATTCAATGTTCTGAAATCAGACGATGCGTGTCAAGCCTGTGCTATGTGACTGTTGGGCCCTTGTTTTTGATTCCAAAGTATGCAGGTGCTTGAGCCTCTTTAATGGCTCTTGCCATGTGACCGTGTGGTAGAAGAGTCAGGACGTGATTCTGTATGAAGTTGAGGTAAGGATGGCAGCCTTCAGCTCACTACAGGCATCAGCATACTAAGGTAGGTCGTCTCGTGCTGCTGATAGGTGCCTATAACCCTAGCTCGTTACTCGTCATGGGCCTCCAGTCTACAGGGCGGGCGGATTCAGCTCGCAACTCTCCATGTGACGAGTAGTGGTTGGAAGCACAACCGATGGCCCAAAGCCGCCTGCTGACCAACAGCGTACCTGTGTTTTTAAGTATATGCCCGGCATATAATTCCGAGACAGATCAATCCTGGGATTGCATCCTGCGTATGTCTCTGTATCCTCCGGCCCCCGATCAGATACTAGTAGTAAAGCGAGCAACGTAGAGTTGGAGCTACTTAAGGCAATAATAAATATCAGGAGCCAGGACACACCATCTTTCCAAACGCCATGTTGCTGTCCACTGCATGCACATAGGGACAGGGTCCACTTAGGCGCATGCGGAGGATTATATCGTACCTTTAGCTGGTCGCCTCTGATCGGAGGGTGTGACCCCCTTCCCCCAACCGGGCACAGCATTCGGTGGTTTGTTTCGTCGCTCTTACGTTAGCGGCGGCACACGCGGGCATCGCACCACGAGAGTGGGCGCAAGTGGGAGAAGGTAGAGGTACACGTGTTCGAAGGTGAGCCGGTACCTTAACTGCTCTCACGGCACCCACTTGTCTCAGCTACTCATTCACCGCCCTGCGACCGCTTGGATGGGAAGAAAGGGGAGAGAGTCTACCGTTGCAGATTGGCTAACGGCGTAGATCGAAAAGCATCTCGTTGGGGGCCAGGGAAGTAATCGTCATCGGTACGGAGATTCGGACAAGGGGCTCGCTCTTTTTAGCATGACTTTGGGGTGAACATCACCAATGCTAGATGATTAGGGCGTTGTGCTAATAATGGGTGAGTTTACGTGGGCTTCGCATGACTTCTGCGCGTTCGAGAGTAGGTTAAGCAGAACTCCAATAGGCGATTTAGTTGGCAAGTTGATACCATGGGTCTCATCTAATCGTTGCCTTATCTTTCCCTCGGTGCGGAGCACCGTCCTATTAAAACAAAGCGCCTTCGATATAGGAAGGTCGGGTACGGTACCGTTCCTACAGACAGTAATATATCTGCGGTTGAGGCCTGATTGGTATAACCATTTGCTCCCTCCGCTAAGTCTAAGACTACGGAACCCGAATCTCAATGTGAAAGGCACGACATTTGAGATCGCGCTTCATGTGGGGGAGCGCATGATGTGCTCGAGTGTAAACGCAAGACCTCTGTCTGTGACCTTGGGCTTTGTACCCGAGACATGGCATGGCGGTATGGAACGTCCGTTGACAATGGCCTTTCATCACATGACATGGGAACGAGAAGACGCCAGCCTTTTTCTGGGTTGCGTGCGTCTGCATTAAGGTACCTCATGTAGGGAAATACTGTACCATACTACACTTTGCCCGCCTTGCCTTGCCTTTGCGTTCCTTTGCTCTACTAAGAAACTGGCGCGTGACGCTGTCGCATCGTCCCCACATTCTGCGCAGCTACCTGGTTAAAGGTACCGCTACCTCTACTCTCCCCCCCGGCACCGCCCACTGTCCGCTGACCTGGGCGCCCTCTCTCGTGCCTTGTGTCCCATCTCCCGGATCCTCAACCCAACCCAACACCACAAGACAGCCACCTGCCAGCTTAACGCCGTTGCTTAGCTTCCAAAGGCGCGCTTGAGGGTCCAGATCCGGAGGTTACCATCTTGGCTTCTACACCGACATTCAGTATTTACAATCCGCATCTTCTGAAATCCTGTCCCTTTCCTCCCTCTTTTGATTTTTCTTCCTTTCTTCCTTTCCAGCTTGTCCCCTCCCCCGCCTTCACAAAGAGCGCCCGCCTCCTCTCCCCCCCACCTGGCCGCGCAGGGACCGCTCCGTGATAAGCGACGTCCACCTCTTAGTCCGATAACGCCCTCACCGGCGATCCTTAAACCACCTGTCGTTTTTCCTTCTTCGCTGTTTCGTGCATACACCTACAGGAGGAGGAGGACACTCGGAGCAGAGGCCGAACTTTCACGACCTGCTTCTTGCTTATCGCAGAAAACAACAGCGATATCGTGACACTTGGGCGCGGGGCTCCGATACCCAACATGGATGAGCAAGGCAGCCCATCCCGACAGCAACCAGTCCGGGCCTCGGAAGCCGCTGTCATGTCCAGCCCCGGCTTGCCACATCAACGTCGCTTTGACGGTAAGTGATGGTGATATCACATGTTGGAATTCACACGTCTCTAACTTTGAGTAGAATCATGGGTCGAGGTCTCATCGCAACCATCATCGTCATCCCTCTCGAGCATCGGCGACGAGATAGTTACAACTGGGCTACAGGTCGGCGCGGCATTCAACCGAAGGCGACGTCTTCATGCTTCTGCGAGATCGATATCTCACCAACAGACAGCGATCAACACGGCCGGGA
Organism: Paramyrothecium sp. XJ0827; assembly: GCA_020881915.1. Taxonomy (NCBI): domain Eukaryota; kingdom Fungi; phylum Ascomycota; class Sordariomycetes; order Hypocreales; family Stachybotryaceae; genus Paramyrothecium; species Paramyrothecium sp. XJ0827. Next base: position 3,752,418 of record JAJFPB010000001.1, on the reverse strand, counting down.
CCAGCAGCCAGGAAGAATACGATGAGAGCGAGAGCGATGAAGACAGGCTGCTGTCAAGTTCCAACGAAAACGTCCAGCCATCTGTAGAAGAACTCGAAGCAGACGAATCCGATGCCAGCTCGGACGATGGCGACAACGCGACTGCCCTGGGCCGAGCGTCAGACCGTCCAGTTTTCCGTCCACAGCCCAACGCCTTTTCTCACCCCCCTGCCTATCTCCACCATCGAAGTCATTCTACCAACGCAGCCATCCCTCCCCACCCCCACAGCGGCTTTACGCGACCCTCGTTTTCGCAGCGGTCGCAGACACGAGTGCACCGAGGGGGCCCCAACTTCATGTCTCCGTCAGCTCGAGAAGACAATGATGCGGCGTTGCGGGCATCTTTGACGACGCTGCTATCATGTGCAGCGGCTGCGAGGGGATTGCCAAAATCAAAGGAGGAAGCGGAGGCTCGGCGGGCCGCCAACGCTGGGGTGGGTCCGAGCACTCAACCCGTCGAACTACGCCTGGTCCCGGAGTCGGAACTATTGCAGGAACCCACACCGGCGCAGACGAGCCCACAGACGCAGGCCCGGAGACGAATGTCGCCCCCGCCCTCGCCATCTAGAGCGGAGGGGGTTCTGGCTACTGAGAAACCCAAGCGACCCACTTCAGCAACCCGAAGCCCACGGGCAACAAAGAAGAAGAGGACGGCTCCCGCTCCGGAAGAAGGCACCATCTCTCCCACACTTCTCACCTGGGTCGTGAGTGCTGGTGTTGTCGTCCTCGTATCTGTGGTTGGTTTCGGAGCTGGCTATGTTATTGGGCGAGAAGTTGGGAGGCAAGAGGCCCTGGCCGCGAGCGTTGGCAGCGTCAACGAAACTGCATCGTGCGGCCGTGAGGTAATGCGAACGTCTGGCGGCACTCTGCGGAGATTCCGATGGGGGGACGTGGGCAGAAGCATTGTCGCTCAGAGCTGAGAACAAGCGACCGCCCAGTCGAACGGATTAATGAGGATGACACTTAACGGTTGAACGCGATTATGGCTTATATGCTCAAGAACGAGGGTTGGCGTTTATGTTTGCTTCATCTGGCATCTACAAGGGACGGCATCTTGTGCACCTCAGCCACACAGGCCAGGAGGTGCTTTGCTGAGCAGGTGAAGAGCGTTTCAGGGGACGGCGTTGTTTGATATATTTGGGAGTACATGGAGCTAGCCATGCTTCGGAGTGTGAGATGTCTTGATTGACGTTAGTTTAAGATGTTGGACAGATTTGTGGCTGCTACGGCGGACTCGGCAGTTGCGAAATAAAAAGAAATATAGGAACATTGAAACACCCTATGGTGCGTGCGAGTTGATTTGCAATGCTGTTGCAGGGACGTCGATTCCACGTCACTGTTGAGGGTAGGGTTGGTAACGTGTGACCTCATCCATGCTGTGGAAACGCGAGCCAAATGCTTGAAATTTTACACAAACCCAGTCATGGCCAGAGGCGTGTTCAAGAAACGAAGAAGAAGAGCGAAAAAGGGTACCTAGCATGGGGCAACAGCTCGCGCGGGTTGACGAATGCCGCTGATCAGAAACACATGGTGAAATTTTTTGTCGTCAGGATTTGTCGGGATCGTATTCGCACCCTCCCTCAGAATTCCGTCATGCACCATTAGCCACGCATGGCGTGTTGCATGGGATCGTCACCATTCAAAAGAGGATCAGGAAAAGAGACAATCTTTCGGGAAGTGTTCAAGGTGCGAATCGCAGGAGGCAAGGACAGCGGCGACATTAATTTCGTATGCTCAGACTTTTTATTACTAGGTTATCACAGGGTGGTGCGTTGGTGAAGGAAACTCGAACCACGATCATCAGGGCCCTATCCTAGATTTCGCCTAGTAGCATCGTTGGGGATGCCACGGGCTGGACCTTTCTGGCCATCCTTGGGCCTCTCAAGCGATTTGTCTGCCGAGTTGGAGAGGAACCCATGAAATATTGAAAGGGTACTCTTGGTAAGGCCAAGGAAAGATGAGAAGGGATTAGAGCGTGTACGCCGTATTGTAGGTGTGTGCCATCAATCGTACCTCGGAAATGCGAATACGAATCATGCGATTTGTCGGCTTAGATCCCGCTTTTCTGATTGGGTAGTTCCTGAGAACGCTTGCACGAACAAAATGTGCCAGTTTCATGGGACTATGCGGTGGGTACTGGCTGTATACCTTGAGATTCCAAGCCGTGCCTCCCATTTCACAGGTATTGGTCAAGTTCCCCAGGCCCCCTTTCGCAGCCGCAGCATCGACAGGCACGATTAACTAAATCGCCTCGAGTGGGTCGCGCATTTTCTATCGCCCAAGCCATAATAATAAGTTCATCTGCCCCCCAATCTCAACAGGCCCTGATCGTTCGTTACCTGGGCCGGCCTGTGAAAGAGAGGCAGTTTATTAATACCGAGTCCCCAATTGCTCCTTCATTCTCTCCTCCTCCTCCCCCTTTCTCCTACAGGGTGTATCTTTCCTCGTACTACCTCCCGCTCGAACACCGGCTCGTATCCCTTCATTGCCCTGCGACTTCCTGAGCCTGCAACCTCCCCAGAATTCAAGAATTCAACAGGCGCAGCATCGCGACATCGACAGTCATGGGTGTCGTTCAGGATCTGGGGAGCAATCCCCTCGTCCACCAGTTCTTGGGCCAGAGTTTGGGCTATCAGATCGCCCTGGTCTTTGGTGCCTTCGTTGCCCTGTCCGTCGCCCTCAACGTCGCCAGCCAGATTCTGTTCAAGAACCCCAATGAGCCGCCCCTGGTTTTCCACTGGTTCCCCGTCATTGGCAGCACCATTACATACGGCATGAACCCTCCCAAGTTCTTCAAGGAGAACCGCGAAAAGGTACGTCAATGCCTCTTGGGCCCTCTGCCACCACCAACTTCACGCAAGCATTGAGCTATAGGGAACCCTATCGCTAACCTGAGACTTCCACAGTTTGGCGATGTCTTCACTTTTATTCTCCTCGGCAAGAAGACCACGGTCTGCGTGGGACCGGCCGGCAACGATTTCATCCTCAACGGCAAGCTCAAGGACGTCAATGCCGAGGAAATCTACACCAACCTGACGACCCCCGTCTTCGGCCGCGACGTGGTCTACGATTGCCCTAACGCCAAGCTGATGGAGCAGAAGAAGGTGTGTATCTCTACAAGTCTCGAATTGCGGACATGTTGCTCTTGCGTGGTGCTGTTGGCTAATCGATTGGGGGTGATTTGAAATATAGTTCATGAAGATTGCCCTTACTACCGAGGCTTTCCGATCCTACGTTCCCATCATCTCTGGCGAGGTTATCGATTACTTCAAGAAGAACGCCGACTTCAAGGGAAAGACTGGCGTCGTCGACATTCCTAACAAGATGGCTGAAATCACCATCTTCACCGCCTCGCACTCGCTCCAAGGAAAAGCCATTCGCAAGAAGTTTGACGTTTCGCTGGCTGCTCTCTACCACGATTTGGATATGGGCTTCACCCCAATCAACTTCATGCTTCACTGGTTCCCTCTTCCCTGGAACCGCAAGCGCGACCACGCCCAGCAAACCGTTGCCAAGATCTACATGGACACCATCAGGGAGCGCCGCGCGAACCCCGAACACGACACTGAGCTGGACATCATGAAGCACCTGATGAACTCCACCTACAAGAACGGAACCCCAGTCCCTGACCACGAGGTCGCCCACATGATGATTGCCCTGCTTATGGCGGGCCAGCACTCTTCCTCCTCCACCAGCTCCTGGATCATGCTGCGCCTTGCTCAGAACCCCGACATCATGGAGGAGCTGTACCAGGAACAGGTCAAGGCCCTTGGCGCCGACCTGCCTCCTCTGACCTACGAGGATCTTTCCAAGCTGCCCCTGAACCAGGCCATTGTCAAGGAAACCCTGCGTCTGCATGCTCCCATCCACTCCATTCTCCGCGCTGTCAAGCAGCCAATGCCTGTTCCCGGCACCAAATATGTCATCCCTCCTTCCCACACTCTCCTGGCTGCCCCTGGCGTCAGCGCCTCGGACCCCGAACACTTCCCCAACCCCGACAACTGGGACCCTCACCGATGGGACGTCGACTCGCCCAACGCCCCTACGATTCTCCGTCAGGAGGTTGAGGAGGAGAAGATCGACTACGGCTACGGTCTCGTCAGCAAGGGCGGCAAGTCTCCCTACCTTCCGTTCGGCGCCGGCCGTCACCGATGCATTGGAGAGCAGTTCGCCAACGTGCAGCTGCAGACCATCACGGCCGAGATTGTCCGTCTCTTCAAGTTCCGCAACGTTGACGGCGGCAACACCCTGGTGCCGACTGACTACGCTTCGCTGTTCTCACGACCAGAGCAGCCTGCCAAGATTCGCTGGGAGAGGAGGAACTAGAAGTAGAAAGCTCTGCATTTCACCGAGACAAGAAATGGTGTCAGTTGGATTGGAGCAATGGGAGACTGTTTGGTTCACACTGTACATAACGTTTGAAAATAAGGCTCTCAGGAGGCGAACCCTTGGACGGCCCGCCCGATACACGAAGCTATAAGTAAATAATGCTTAATGATATAGACTTCAAACGCTCGTTCGTGTTCGTCATTGCAATGTGACTTTCCTAGGATTTTCTCCTCGAAGCTAAACACATTCTCCATGGCTGGCTATGTGCCGAACGATGTAGTGTCTTCAGTAACATCCTCCTACTGCTCCAGTTTGTTGCACTCTGATGCATTTCTTTCCCTTACCATTTTGACGCAACGTCGCTACTGGAGTGAACCAAAGTTGCTCATGCGACCCATACTCCTTCGCGTTCTACCTAGTTACTTGGGCAAGATTTTCAGGCTACTTCGGTCAAACGCGTGTGTCTGTTTTTATTTTTATTTTTTATTTTTGGCACGCGCAGAAACATGTTTGTCTTTGTCGTGTGTTAGTTAATGTTTCATTAGTAGCGGACCGGACAAGTCGCGGCGCCTCGGACCGGGAGTGGCGGCAACTTACATCACTACGTCTGAGCACATGGACTGGACTAGCCTTACAACGCGAATTCAACCTGCGGCTCAATCCTTATTGTGATTCAAATCCGATGCTGAAGATTGAAAGCTGTCTCACTCCTGATCGGGGGCTGCCTTTCTTGACCCAAGCCGTGTCCGGCCAATTAGACAGAAACATCTAAAACTAGCCACCGGAATCCGATCGGCATCCAGACGGGCTGTCCGACCTTTCTGCGTCTCATTCAGCTTCGACGATATGACGAAGGAGTATGGGCCTTGGGTGCGCCTCTGGGGAGTGCGGCGCTCGCAGTTACCCTCAGACTCCGCCTCAGCACAAGATCTCAAACCACTGCTCGCCTCGATTTTGGCCGAAGGCCGCTCTTTTATCGAAGACGTACCCTCCTCTGACTCCTCGGCAACGTCAACCTCGTCATGGAAGCCAAAAGGCACCAAGCACTTTGACCACTCGACGGCGCCAGTACATTTGTACGAGCGTAGCGTATCGGCTGCGGATCTCCAGGCAGTGGCGCGGCAACACCAAGAGCCACATGTAGATGGGACCAAGGTGCGAAGCGAGAACTGGATCTTGCGGCGGAGCGTTCATCAAGATGCCGCAGCGACGGGGACAGCAAGCTGGGACGAATGGGTCAAGACGTTCAAGGACAATCACGCCAAAACAGAGAAGGAATTTACGCCTACAGTGTTGTCGACGAGTTTACTGCAGACCTGGGACTGTTCAGGCCTGGAGATCGAGGTAGACGGAGACGCCTGGGTGAGTTGGACCTTGAAGCTGGAGGAATCAGTGCACAAGATGCCCAGTCCACTCAACCCTCGCATATTCCCGGTGTTGCAAGTCACCTGCTCTGCCCGCGACCATCGCGAAGTCATGGTAATACAGATTGCGCTGCGGGACCCGGAGGCCGAGGCGGAGGAGAGGGAAACGGTCTGGGGCGCGTACACGAGCGTGGAGAGGCTGCGGGAGATGGAGGGCGGCGTTGAGTGGATCATGGGGACGGTGTCGGATGCGCGCGGCGTGCTGCCGGCCTGGCTGCAGCGGTTGACGGTGCCCGGGTTCATAGCGAAGGACGTGGACATGTTCCTGGGATGGATCTCGACGGAGAGGAAAGGGAAGAGGCGAGCGGATGTGGAAGATGACAGTGAAGGACAAGACAACGCAACGGATGACCGAAGCGTGGAATAGGCAAGATGAGGTGAGGTGCGGTGAGTTAAGATGGGAAGGCTTTGGCGAAGTTCTCCCACTACCTCCACTACCTCCCCTACTTCCCCTAACTTGCCTTATCTTGCCTTACCTCATCGTATACTCCGAGGAAGGTGCTCAACCATGCGCCTTGCCCTACTTGCACTTCTTCATGGCTCACGCCAACAACAAACATCACACGCGCTCCTGCTCGCTTCCACGATCGTTGTCTTGTCAACTCGGAAGGCAAGGAAGAACGAGGCACGGTACGAGATTGTACCAAACCCGATCAGCTACCTCACATTGATACCTTGAATTGATCTACATCTGCGTCCTCAAACCTCCAATTTCCTTCTCTTCGGCCATCACCATAGGCCCAAGATCTTCACGTTGGCTGAATTCTCTCTACTGGCACATTGCTTGGCGCTTCTTTCTCGTCAGAAGCAGGTACAACGTCGCTCATCCACCACGAGTTGAACGTCCGCCCCTTGGGAATGCTCCAAGGCACAAAAGAGCCCAGCATGACAATCTCCAGACACCTTTCGGTCCCGTCGACCACTCCTCCACTCACCCAGCGCGATAGTCTCCTCAGCCAGGTGACTGCGGTAGCTCCAACACCCTCGCAGTCAACGCAGAGCTCCTCGTACAGCTCGCAGCTCCACGCCCAGGCGGACGCCCTTGCCCGCATGACTTTCGAGCTCAACATCCGGGCCGTGGGCGCGCAGGCGGACCGGCTCGAGCGGGACCTACAGCAACTGGTGGTGTGTACGGCCAAGGACAAGGACTTCCGCGAGAAGCACGAATCGCGCCTCAACGAGATGTGGCACGAGATCCTAGCTGTCAAGGCCCGCATGGCGGAGGTGGGGGAAGACCAGGAACACTGCAAAGTCGATCAGGAATCTTGCAGGGCACAAATGGCAAAGCTTCTGAAGCAGTTCGAGCTCGAGACGACCGATTTGCGAGTCCTGGTTGAAAGTGTCATCACCCAGATTGACCAATTGCAAGCATCAAAGAGCTCAGTACCAACTGGCACAAGTGGCACAACTCCACACCCTACCCAGCACGCAGGCGTAGAAACAAGAGCAATGGCAAGGGCGAAAGCCAGCACGAGGACCAACGAAAGAGCGCACAACGTCGCTGTGACCAGGAAACGCGACGTCAAAGCTGCAACGCATGGTGCAGAAGCAGTCAAGAAGCGAATCCAAGAGACCATCGCTTCAACCCGCCGCTGGAACCGCGACCACAAGACCACTCCTCTTGACGACGGCACCTTTGTCGCCAACTACTTGAAGCAGCAATCGAAGCGAGACGCACCTATGGCAGTCTTCATACAGAAAACGATACGGAGACGCATACGGCACCGCCTGGCTCAGGCTGCAGCCCCTGCAGAAAGCCTGGAGGCGTTCTGCCGGGACGTCCGCTGGAAGGACGTCATTGAGACGGTTGAGATCATCCTGGTAAGGAACGAGTCGGCCGCCATCCAAGCCTTGCGGTAAGGCGCAAGTACAGCGCTCGAATCCAGTGCATGGTTGAGAGGCGGTACCTGAATGCCACTCCTGAAAGCTGGTCACAAGACTGCGAAAGAGCTATACACTTGAGAGTTTGTGGGTGAAGGCGGAGTCTTGATAAATACAGAGCCTTCTATCATAATAATATACAGCAAACACATGCGAGCCGTATCGCCGGCCTCTGAACGCCCCGGTGCGGAACCTCCCTGAATGAACCATGTCCTGGCCTCGATTGTGTTTTGATTCCCCATTTGTCCCAAGAACGCCCGCTTGTCCCCTGAATACAAAGTATGTTTGCGCAAAGAATGAACGCCCACGTTGCTGCCGCTTTCGCGTGGCGCCGTAGCCATGAAATGTTTTCCGGCCAGATGACGTGTACCAACGACTCTCTAGTCATCGGTTTCCATACCGATGGACTGCTTCTTGAGCTCAATTTCGGACTTGAGCTGCTTGATCTGCTTCTCGATGCGGTCGCGCAAGATCTTGTTCTGCGTGCGCTCGCGGTCCGCGATGCTCTTGGCGAGCTGCTTCTCCATCTCGGCGATGATGTCCTTGACGCCCTGGGCCTCGTCGCGCGCGGCGCGCTGGTCCTCGTCGAGGTCCTCGTCGTCGTCGTCATCATCGTCGTCGTCGTCGTCGGACTCGTCGTCGTCCATCTCGATGCTCTGCTGGAACGCGGTGGCCGGCGTCTCGGCCTGCGCCGTCATGGGCGTCGTCATGTCGAGCATGCCTGCGGGCGGCGTCTCCGCGAACGCGGCCTCGAGATCCGCCTCGAGGTCGTCGTCCGCTTCGCCGAACAGCTGGTCGTCCCCGTCCTCGTCGCGCGGGGCAAAGTAGCCCATGCTCTCGTCCACCTCACCCTCCGCGTCCTCGTCGGCGTACTCGTCGTCGGCATCCGGCTGGCGGTCGTCCACCCACTCCCACTTGGTTGAGGCGGCCTTAGCGTCCTCCGTGAGGAGTCGGTCCACTTCCGCCTCCTTGTCCTCGATTTCCTTCCTGCTGATCGTTTTGGCAAATCTGCGGTTAACGCAGTCGTGCATGGGGGGTGTGAGACCGTGTGGCCACTTGAAGTTCGGGTCCAGCATGGTGGGTAGCGGTGCGTGCCGGGCCTCCTCCTCCGTTTTCACCTTGTCAAGGACCAGTAGCATCTGGCAGATGTCGGCTGATTTCATAAAGGACTTCTTGTCCCATGTCTTCATCGATTCGGTGATGGTGGGCAGGTCTACCATGATGGCAGCAAAGGCTTGTCCCTTGACTGTCATGATGGCGCGACGCGTGTCTTCTTCGAAGAACTTGAGCGAGATGTCTGCGCCGCCTTGACTCTTATGTATCCCCATCTTTCCATTCTCCATACACCACCGCACATAGTCGCAGTGTTCACCCGGCATCATCCGCAAAATGAACTGCTCCTCGATGGCAGGGTCCACCTCACGGTCGCTGGCCTCCGAGTCGTAGCCATCGCCCGGCGGGTGTACGGGAGGCCGACCGCGGGGCTTAACCACAAGCTGTGTCGGCGCGTTTTTCGGTGTCTGTCGAATCTTGATCTTTGTCGGGGGGCCGTGCGAATGCGCCGACGATGGCACCGCGGCCTCGTCCTCCTCCTCGTCGCGCGGGCGCTTCCTGCTCTCGACGAGCTTCTGCGTAGGCTTCGGTTGACGACCAGCCTTGGTGACGACGGGGGTCTGTTCTACAGGAGTTGCGGCGGCGGATGGCGTCACTTTGATCTTGACCTTGCGGTGGCCGTCGGCGGGGGTCGTTGCTGAGGCTGCTGAGGCTGCCGAGGCGGCGGACGCATCGTTGACGAAGGAAGTCGACCTGCTGATGTTGATCTTTAGACGCGGCTTTGGAGGCGCCGCTCCTGCATCTGGAGCAGACATGGCGAACAAAATGAGTCGCCTCGTTGCCCGAAATAGGTCGTGGTTCGTACCGATGCCAGGTGAGAAGGAAGTTCTACAGCCTCGCGGAAGGTCATTCGAAGTTGAAAGCACCTTGTTACTGTACAGTAGAAATTCACTATGATTGGTCGAAGGAACAGTGGCCAGGTGCCGGTGGATCACAAGCTCTGAGACACCCTTGTTTGGCAACTCAGAGCTCTAGATTACTCAGCGGTTGGCGCCTCCAGTCGTTCTAATCGGCCTTGCCCGAAAGTTGAGCAAGCAATATTGTCTGAAGGATGTGGTCTGCAAGTTTTCTTGATATTTGATTCATGGCCACTCCATCCAAAGCATACCTAGGTATCTAGTTTCAGATCCCGAAACGCCGGAAAAATCCCTGGTTGCAGTGTATTTTACGACTTGAAGGTCGCATCACAGCACCGTAAACGCCATTCGTATCCCGATAGCACCTTTTTGCACATCATTCAAGCACAGTCGCGCTTTTCTGCTCATGTGGTAGGTAACAAAGTAGGCATCAAGGGAATCACCAGCGGATTCCCATCCAGCCGTAGTCACCGTCGATATTGGCCCAACCATTCCCCTCGACACCGTCCTCCCAGCCCTTCATCACTGCCAAGAGCCTACAGCCCATCGCACTTACTGTGCACACCACAGTGTCGCTGGCATCTGCTAGCACCGCCAGGTCCATCATGTAGGCCCTGCCCATCAAGCTCCGCAATTTCAAAGTTTGTTCAGACGGAGGAGCCATGAGCCTCGCTTCCTCATTCACATTTTCCACCTTGACTCCTGATGGCGCATTGGCTGCGTTGTTTCGACGGTCGACACCCAAGTTCCAGAACATGGGAGCGTAGAATCCACCTTCCCACCCAAAAGTTTCGTCAACAAACTGGCGAAGCAACATTGGGTCGTCGCCAGCCTTTTGAATAGCATCTTTGGACGCTAACTGTATACGTGCCTGGGCAGGCATCGCTCGGGAAAGCTCCGTGTTCTTATGCACGGTCGGGTCGTCAGAAGCAAGAAGCGTGATTGCTCTTCGGTCCGATGGTGCCCTGTCGGTTCCGTTGTAGTAAGCCTCAACAAGCCGCTCCGACTCGTTCAAGAACTCGTCCAGGGGTACGTAAGTATCCTGGTACTGAGGCTCGAGGGGATGTCTATCTCCGCGGCGGATGTGTAGCCCAATGATCGGGGCAGCCCTACTCTCTGCTTGTCCAGGTTTGGCTTGGGTTCTTATCTTCTTGACGCGGCTGTCGACGTAATCTTGGTCACGTTGGGTGAGAGAAAAGAAGGCGCGATATCCTGTTCTGGCCAGCTCAAACTGGTCGCGTAGTTCGTCGGGGTATCCACTGATACGACGGTACTCTGAGAAAAGCGTTGGGAACAAATCCTTCGCTGTTGCCGATGTAACGGCCAAATGCCTCGCCTGTGCAGGGCAAGGGATAATGTGGTGCCTTGGAGGCGGTTGGCAGTTTGGAACAGGAGGCGGCTGAAACATGTCGGTGTAACGGCCGTAGGCCCAACGGGAATCTTCGACGAAGAAGGCTCTACCTTGTTCTTTGGCCAAGCCGTAAAGTGTCCACATCAACATGAGCGAATTGCCCAGCCCAGCATCAGCGCTTTCCAACACGAATGTCATTGACGTGTGGCAAACAGGCTTCCCGAACATGGCGTTCGTCTCTACGCCCACGAATCGGCCGGCGTCATTGGCTGTCAGAGCCTTCGCGGTAGCGGGGAGCAAGTTGCTCTTCTCTGCCTCAAAGACATCGACAAAGCGATCCCTAGGTGCCTTGAAGCCGAGAATAGTCTGCGTCGAAAGTGGTGCCCTTTTCTCGGCAGCTTCAGCGTGGGATGAGACCTCACGGCATTGATCCATGATGTCAGAATACTCCTGCATGCTGAGTGGAAAGTCATACTCGGGCGGCACCGAGACTGTCCACTTTGGTCTGCTGTTGCTGCCGTTGAGGAGAACCGGCGTAGGGAAGTTAGGCAGGGTGTCCTGTCCAACCATCTCGACCTCATTCGGCTTGAGTAGCGCATTCAGGTCCGGGCGGGGGCCGGCATTTTTGGAGCGAAGAGAGGCTGAGAGGGCATAGATGGTGAGGACGGAGCCAACAAAGTAAAACAACACGCGAAAGGCTCGTTTCGGTCGAGTGGCCAAGATCCTGGTTGGTGAATGGGGCTTCTTCCTCTGCCGAGGAACGAGAGCAGGGAGGCTCGGCGAAGGCGGTGGGGAAAAGAGAAGATGGTTGAAGTTGAAACGAGAAGAAGTTGAGGAGAGAGGTCCTCGGTCCTGGCTATTGTAGGAAGCGGCCTTGCGAAGATTGATCGCGGGTGGCGCAACGAGCATCTTGGACGACCCAGATGGTGCTGGGCCCAAGCGCGACGGCATTTTGATGATGATGTAAGTGAAAGTGAAGAGTAAGTCGCCGATCAAAGGAGAGACATCGATACCAGTCGATAGATTTGATGTAAACGGCGTGCTCTAGGCACAAGTAAAAGAATGGCGACCACGGGTGGTATTCGTCAAAGTTGCGGGCTGCAGTATGGAATGCGGTAAGGAGCGAGGAGAAGTGAAGTGAAAAGCGATCCGAAGGCTCGGTCAAATGCCCATTTGACTAGCACAATACGTATACGTCTCGAAAATCGTTTCCCTTGGTGAAGGATCGCCGGTGAACAAGAGGTGGGCGCTTGGTTTCAATAAATTGTGAGTCGGTCGATCCTGATCGTCCTACACAGTCGTGACCCGTCCCGGCTGTCCGAGAACCAATAGACGGTCGAGCAACGCGACACGAAGCGAAACGCAACAGAAGAAAGGAATAGAAGGATTGGCACGAAAGACCGAATTTGCCGTCAAGGAGTGGAAGCGAACAAGGTGCTGGTGGAGAAAGGAAGGGAAAGCCAAGACGTCAAGCCGTGAGAAGACAGGCGACGACCTCGTGGGCCGAAAGAAAGAACACGGCGACGAAAGGCAACGGTTAAGAAGCCGAAATGGTAAGCAGCTGCGCCTTCCCCACGAACAGCGCACCACATGGAACTAGGCCGGCACGATGGCTCAAGACACAAGGCACAAAGGACAGGGTTCATCCCAGCGGCCTTATTTGAGGTGTTGTGCTGCCACCAAGGAGCAAGACGAGACGAGACCAGGAGTAACCCCACGGGCCCCTCGTCATGCGGTCACTTGGTTTCCAGTCTCCGGGACTGTGCTAGCGTCTCGGGCGCGACCGCAAAAAAAAAATTAAAAAATTCCAGCTTCCTCTTTCCCTGGGTCTTTTCGGTCTGCCTTATCCCCTTGTTCGAGGGCCTGATGCGGCAACTCCCAATGGGGGCGAAATGTCCGATGGAAGTGTCCAGGTCCCCCTCTCACGCGCAAGGGGAAGTCGACGTTGGGTGTGGATATGAATATGGATATGGGTAGAGACAGGGGAACGGATGGACAGTCCCCCTTCCTCCATGCACGCAAACAAACGAGGGTGGGATTTTCGAGATGTGCGCAAACAGCTGCCGGAATTGATGGGCGACAGGGATGGCGGCTGCACCGCTGTTTTGGCTCTTGTGTCGGGTTTGCCCAAACTACCTCACCTCACTCTATTTCAAGAGAAACACGAAGCAGATAGATGGCGTTGTGAGGGGTCGCCTGAACCGTGACGTCGGGAGATGGCCGGCCAAGCGTGCACGTAGCACCACAAGCGCCGTGGGAGCTGTGTCATTGTGATTGCTGCACGGGTGATTGTCGTCCTATCGCTCTCGCGCCCCCGTTTCCGTTTCCGTATTCCATATGGGAGGGTCCCCCAGCCCCTCCCTCGCGCCCCGAGAGGCGGAAGAAGAAGATGACGATGGGGGCTTGGCCAGTCAAAGTGTCCCGGGAGGAAGGAAAGAATAGGACAAAGCTGGTTAATCCTTGGGACCGGGGGGCTCTTTCCAGCCAGTTCCGGAAGGACCCTCGGGCGAGATACTTTTGTTCTCCGCATACCACATATTGAGAATCAAGTACCGTGGCGTTTGACCCTGTCCTTAGAGCCGCAGGGGGGCCCTGTCTGGCTTCGTTTCAGATTCGCTTGGGTGCACCGGCCCTTGTCTGTCAGCAAACTTCGTGGAAAACACCGCCTTGGGGCTTTTGTTGCGAGCAGACAGATACTGGAATTGTTGGTCATCATTTGGTATTTCACCGGGCTAACCCATCCTCAATGCTTACAGCCCGCCTCGAAGACAGCTGGAGCCCCGGCAATGAACCCAATCGATATCTACTTACTCCTCAGCCTTTGCTCTCCCTTTCTTCCTTCTTTTCCCCTTTGGGTTTTCCTCAGGCCACGGGAGAAGAACTTCCTTGGTCTTGTTCTCCTTTCTTTTTCTAACCCAATCGAACATTAGCGGTCCAAAGCAGCGGTGTGCTTTGCTATCCTCACATGGTATACATCTGCGTGACACTGCATCAAGGCGTCGCCCAAGATGAGCCTTTGGTTCGCTGCAGCGGTCCGATGCAAATGTCGTCTCCCAATTAGGCCATCTATCTGATCAAGTTCCACACGCCCGGTATAATGGTGGTGCTGTCGCTTGAAGAATCATCTGTGCCCTCAGCCTTCCCGATCAGCCTTCGGCTATCTTGTCCTGTCGGTAAATAGCATTCTCTTGCAGCCACATCAGGCCGAGCTCGGTTCCACACCAAAACCTGCATATGCAACAAAGCAGGCAACCCGGCCACTCACGGCACGCAGCTATGTTTGCTTCTGCATGACCTCCTTTGTTTCAGCGTCTATTTGCTGCGGCCAATCGCAGGCGAACAACAGATCGGGCTCTTGCACACAGCCTGGCTCCCTCGCGGCAATACAATTCCCGTAGACGCAAAAGCAAGTAGCAGGAACGATATGTGACTGGTTTCTTTTGCCATTAGATATATTAAGTCGTTAAGCCACGGCAATGCCATGATCGGAGCGTTATGCCCGGCTCCGTGCCCTTTCAAGGGAATCTACCATACAAGAAAGCAACGCCAGGTGAATCCACATGTGTCGACAATTGTTCGTTTCCTCTGCTTCTTTTGTCCTCTCATACACGTTGCGCTTCCCTAAACCCATACCGGCGGAGATGAAAAAGTTCGGGTATAACGCGAATAACTCCATGATTCCGATACAAAAATAACCGTAACGCCCCCAACTCTGCGCGAGAATACAACCAACACAACACCTACCAAGAGAAGCTGTGGCCGAGCAACGGCATCAAGTGGCAACCCCAACCTCGCTCTTCCACTCCGGCTCTCTTGAGTGCTCACCTCTCTCGGTCTTGTTCACACTTTGAAGCAAATGTGTGCTCTGTTGTGCCGGTTCCAACGTTCTAGGAGGTAAACGCACACTTCCGCGAACGCCCCTGATGATTTGGCCTGTCTCAACCCGATCCTGGATCATCTCGTCCAGCATTCTATTCATCTCATCAACACTCTTTGTCGGCCTCTCTTCAAGTCGAGGCGCGGCCGTATTAGTATCCTGCTCCTCAGTCGGTACATTGCTCGGCGGATTAGGTCGAGGTAATCTTGGCTCGACCGATGCCTCCGCTACATCTCTCGACCGCGCCGCGCTCCGCAAGGCTGCTAACATACGATCCTTGTCGTCCAGACGCGCTCGAAGCTCGGCAATCTCTGCATCTTTTTCCTTGAGCGCAGCCGACACGCTATGATCCTCCCCTACCATGATGCTTTTGCTGGGTGCAGAAAACCCTACGGACGTGCGAGAAGAACTGGCACGGCGGGCCTGGAGTAGACGTTTTTCCAACGTGGCAATGTACCGGTTCTTGTCGGCCAGATCGGCTTGAAGGGCACGATTTTGTGCACCCAGAGATGCCGTTCCATCTCCAAATTCCCCCGTACTATCCTCGTCCGCGTCGCACGGTTCGCCTTCGGCAGCCAAGACTTGCGCTCCAGGGCCAGACGTCGATCGTCGTCCAATGGTAGATGACGCTGATGTCATGGAAGATGTTCGTTCCAATAGAGATTTCTGGCCGTTTGAGGTCCCTATCGAGGAGCGAATAGACGCGGGTAACGAAACCTGGGAATATCGCGCATATTGTCCAAGGGAGCTCATGGAGCCATTCGAATTGACGCCCACAGATTTTGAACTCAGGATGAGGCGATTCAGGTGATCGATGCGCTCCTTCAAGGCAGTTCGAGCTAGCTGCATCTCGAGGATTTGCTCCTCGTGGCGCTCGGCCGCTTCTTGCTCGCGGGCCTTTTCAACTTTTTCGTCTTTTGCCTTTTCCGCGTCGCTGTCGTCACCTTTCTTCCTTTTCTGAGTTTCCAGTTGCTGTCGCAGCTCGGTGATCTCCATCCGATATCTTTCCAGCAAGACTCTGGCACCACCATCCCCGCCAGCACCGAGGGCTTCCTCCGCCTTCTTTGCATGGCTGACGATGCTATTTTTGGCCCGAGATGCGAACTTCAGAGTGTTGAGCGTCTCCTGCGTGTGAGTATTTGCAGCCGCCACGCTTCCAGCCGCACCAATTTGGATCGTGCACAATATGCTAACGAGCGAATTGCCGGACAATGCCCCTTGAAGCAGCCTCGTCAGTTTACTGTCACGATACGGGAGATGCTTGCCCTCCTTATCTGCGCCTTTGCCTTCCTTGTCTTTCCATTCTGACAATTTGGCAATGACGGTACCGAGGGTCAGCAAGCTCTTGTTGATGTGTGCACCCTCTTGTCTCCGCTCTTTTGACTCGGCGGCCTTTTCTGAACCGGCAAGATCAATCAGGCTGAGAGTCGAAACACGAACGCCGCCTGGGACAATGGCAGATCGCTTATCTCCACTACCGCCTGCAGCAGGCAATCGCTCGCGGCTTTCGACAACAATTTGCACAACCGCGTGACTTCGGGAACTCCGGGCGTTGAACTGCGTGCTGGCCGTCCGCCGGGCTTGATCGCCTCTGGCAATGACTCTTAGTAGTTGCGTCGGACTCTGTACGATTTCCTCCTTGAGCGGTGTTGCGTAAACGCCTCGTTTGCTGTCCTCGCGTAGCTTAATCTCCTCTTGCTGCGTGCCACCGCCCAGCCCACCTCCTGTGGGCATGCTCAAAAGATCATGAATCTTCTCGTTGTAGATTTCGAGATAGCTGACTCGAAGCAGGAACTCGCGAGCGGGAGTCTCCCGAATGTAGGAGAAAATGTCGGTGATGGCGAGAGGAATCACACCTGGTGAAGAAGCTGTACCTTGCATGGAAAATGTTTTGCCTGTACCGGTCATACCGTATGCGAAAACAGTGCCATGGTAGCCTTCCATCACCCTTCTAACTAAGCGCTTCGCAATGTGGTCATATACCCTTGAGTTATTGTCGTGCGTTGTGAAGACGTTGTCTGGACAGCAGAGTCAGTACAGCTGAGAAATAGAGCCAGAACATGTTCATACCGTAGTAATGGTCGCCGCCCTCCTTTCCTCTATACGCGATGAGAGATGTGCGTCCATCCACCATCCATTCCCCGTCTGGACTCCCATGATCAGAGTTGGCGTCTGGTCGAACTCGCACGCTCACCACAACGTTGCCCTTGCCGTCGGGTTTGGAGGTTCTCTTTTCAGAGCCAACGTCTCCTCGTTGCGTGACACCTTCAGCGGGATCGTCGTAGGTTGTCGCGGATGTGGAGTATGAGTCCTGTGCAGACGAGCTCCGACTTTGTGGGGGTGAGGACACGCTGATCAGGCCGTCAGACATACGGACCGTGCTGACAGATTTACCCTCGCCACTCCCATTCAATAGACTCGGAGTATTCGAGTTGTAAGAGCCATGGAGGGGGTCTCTGGAGGATTTCGATTTGCGGGCAGGACGACTCTTTTCGCTCGCTAGGGGACTAGGTGGCAGGCTGCCAGAGCGAGTATCGCCACGGGGTGGCTGAGGAAATGAGTTGATGCTGACCGTCTTCCGAATCGTTTTGCCTGCTGCGTTGACACCTGAAGCAGCCCGGATCTGGGGGAGTGCGGTAGAAGGACTGAGTGGCGGCAGATGTGCAGACGGGGCACGTAGGCCACTTCTTGGCGTGGCTGGGGCCGACCTTGTTGAGATCGGAGAGGGAATATTCCCTGTGCTCTTGCGTGTTTTGCTCATGGGCAAAGCTGGAAGAGCCATATTCGGGGGGCCGTTGGACGGTCGCGAAGGCCGTGGAAGTGTGGTCGCCATGATTGGGCAGGCGAGGTTCAAGCGCGTTGAGCAGCCAAATTCGTCGAGTTGGCGTAGCAAGCGGCTGCTTCTGGAGACGTTCCTATTTTGGCCCGCATGTGCTGCTGTCCATCTATGATGGATAGCACACGAGGTAGGGGCACGTTCCACGTAAACCAACCGATCAGGTTGTGGGGTGTTTTTTTCTCGAGACGGAGAGTTCAATCGTTCGCTGCGAGGTACAGTTCAAGGCCGAGTCTTCGTCGTTATTCGAGAGGGCAGGAGGCAAATTGCGGAAAAGATTGTTCGAGTACCAGGCCGCGCCGTCTAGCCACAAGGTCTTTATCAGTCTATGGAAAAATGGTACTCCTCACGAATGAGGTCTCGTCATAAAAAGGGACAAGGTGCGAGAAGGGTGGTGGAATTGGAGAATTGTCGTCGGGAGGATAGGAGCGTGGAATCGCAGTAAACATACAAGTTCAGATGGTGCGATCGGGTGCTCACTGATGTTGGAGCAGTCTGAGCACAGACGGGGAACGTAGTGGCCTATGAACGACTAGATCGAGGCGGGAAGGGCTGCCCCTGGCGGAAAAGGGACAACAAAGATTCAAGTTTATTCTGAGCACGAGAGGGTTCGGCGCGCACGCTTGTCGGCAATAGTCCCAGGCTAGAGTGACGGATTGATTGCTGGGCTCGAAGCTTGCTGTCATCCGGGTGCTCGCCGCAGGATAGTTTCCGGCACCTGATCGACAGAGGAATGAACGGCGCGCGCACGGTTGCGGTGGACGGAGCGTCGTTCAACGTCGTTATGGCGGCTTGGTATCTTGCCGTGTGGTGTATGATAAGGTAGGTAAGAAAAGGATGCGTCGTCGATTCTGGGGCTGCAGATGCCGCCGATTCACCAGCACGACCAACTACAACAGCCGGGTCTGACTTGACCCTGGTTATTGTCAGGCTCAAGTCTACCTTAGTTAGGCAAAGGGTTGCTTGGGTCCAAGTGGGGGGAAGTGGTCGGACAAGCAAGGTGCCGATTGCTGGGCGTGTCCAACCCACGCCTAACCACTTTGGCACAGCTTTCAACGACCCAGGCAAGTATTCGGCGATCTTGACACAACAAGGGATTGTTCAAGGCTAGTTTGGAAAGGTGAAAAGGGAACGGAAAGGAAAGGGAAGAGCAAAAGGGCGTTTCAATAATGAAGCGACACGCAAGCTGGGAAAAGATAGTGCCAACTCGAATACCGAAGGAATGAATGCCACGAGTGAATGTGGGATGCGGCGAGGAAGGCGAGGGAGGAAGCTTCACACTAATCCCCAGGTGCCATCAGAGGCATCATCGCTACCTGCTTGCGACGTAGTACTGGGCTTGCGCTGGAAGTCACCTCAGCCAGGCCGTGGAATGCAAAAGGCACAGTCTAAGGTAAGGTACCTTAAAGCTGAGCTCGGGCCAGCCAGAAGCAACCAGGGTCCGGGACTTGGAGGGGGTATGTAATGGCGCTAAAGTACGGCTATTGCAAGGGCCACAGCGACCTTGCAGGCCTGTACATGACCAGGCCTGGCAACGTCGTGGGACTTGCAAGGCAACCACAACGAATGGCAAATTGCGATACGCTGCTCCCCACCCTCCCCGAAGCGCAAGGACGGAAATGTTATATTACCACGATACCAGGCGAGAGTTCTCCGTCACCATTGGGCCTTTTGCGTCCCTTGCGCTAACGGAAAGTGACAAAAGTGTCATTTGGTTTTTTCCCCCCTAAAGTATCCAAGCTCCGGCACAGTACTCTAGACTCATTGGACAGGACTAATACGATGGGCGATGACACAACGCCCCTGTGTCTGGCCGAGCCGTCATCCCTGCAACACCCCCATTGATTTGTACGACTTCTCCTATCCTCGGAGGGCACACATACACGCTACCAGCCAGCCATCTGTAAGTAACAACCAAACGCTCCATCTCAGGAACGCACACGTCCGGCATCCAACGAGGTGGTCTCCGCTGGCGACACAAGCCTCCACGAACGAGCGGGAGCCTCTTGACCGCGAGCTTCGTCGGCCAGCGACATCTACTGGCAATCATTCATGAACGCTAAAGTGGTAGGGTCCAACCCACATCTGTAGGGCGGCGGTCAGTTGATTTGTTGGCTGCTAAAACGCCTCCACGCCAAGTCCCGGCGTACTGGATGCAACACTTTTTTCTTCAACACCCTGCAAGGTGCATCGTGCCTGACTAGACGAAAGGATACTGACGACCAACACTGACCCTAGCGAAATGTGATTGTAAGGGACTTTCTGTGCTATAGTATCAAGGGTTCCTCCCACTCTTTCGCCCGGGCAAGAGTCTCATTTGATAGACTAGGTTACTGGATCTCCCAGGACCGCCAAGAAACATAAACAGCTACCACTTCACCCTTTTTTCTCCCTCTCGTCTCGAAAGATCGGCACGAATGTTGATTGAACGTATTTACGCTAGCAAACCTTAGAATAGTGATACATGCAAGTGCCCAGTTAGCAAAACAACACGGACCAGAAAAACTTGCGCCATAAGTGTGAGAATCCAACTGCGATTCTTCTTATTCTAAGACCTTTACGAGGAGTTTCCCATACGCAATTCTCAAGATCTACCTAGCCCGCCCTAGTGTGCTTCACCCCCCTTGACAAGGACAGGGAAGGCGGGCGGCCAACTGCCATACCAGTCCATTGACAGCGCGCACGCTCAAGCAACCGCGTGAGGGGTTCCTCCAAGGGTCAAATGTCTTGAAATCTAGGGTGTCTCGCGATAAAACGCGCCGCGCCAGGCTGAGATTGTCTCTCCTTGGTCCTGTCGACTTCGGGGATCAGATCCGTGTCTCGAAGCCAGCCCTTGTTAGACCTTGATCCTATTCAATTCACTTCCATCGAGAACATGAGCAAGCCACTGGACGAACATTAGACGCGAGAGTGCTAAATGGAGATGCGAGATGGGGGGCCACAGCAGCTGTCGTCAGAGGCATGCAAGCCAACGAAATCCTACCCATTGATTGGGGAAAGGAATATGTCTCGCGATGGTGCACAGACTTGATGCATGCAGCCCGTTAAATGTCATGAGAGTGTCAAGGTAGGAACAGTCGTTTGCAAATCCTTCAGCTCTGGGATTCCGGTACTACGCGCCCCAAGCTATCCCGTGTTCAGGCATCTGAACCCTGCCGGCCCAGCACCATGCAATGCACAGGACGGTTTACCCGGACCTTGCAGAAACGCAGGACGGGAAGCGGATGCAACCTGTGCCTCTGCTGCAGTGGCACTCGTTTCTTCGCTCTCTGGACCCAGAGATGGGAGGTGTCTGGTTCAGCGCCCACCCTAGAAGACGTGCCATCGTGTAGTTGCCTTCTCTGCCGCTTCTCCCGTGGCGCTCCCGTCTCCTCGTCGCAGTTGCATCGCGTAGCAATACTCGGACCGTGGGCCGTGTGCTGGCAAGTCGAAGACTGCATTTGCGGCAATGTTACTCTAGCAGTACCGGTACAGATGTTTCGACTGATGGCATTGAGTACCTCTGGCCCCTTGCTCACGAGGGTGATGCCTGCCGTGTGAGGATAATATCCACTACATCCCTGTAGACAAGGCCTGTTGCCCAATCACTTGCTCAACTCATCTTGATACTCGATGAAAAGTATCCTGCCGGCAAAGCTCGCACATGTACATTATACAATACTGTGCCAGAGAAGCCCTTGGTTATTGCAGGCTCGGGCACAGTAGCACCACCTGCATTATCTGAGTAAGGCTTCAGGGTACCGCTCACTGATCCCCTTCGAAAGAGGTATTAACTTAGCAGAGGAAGAATACGCCAGAATGCGGCGCTTCTGAAATGGGCCTCGACTGACAATGAACCCGAACTACCCCTTACCCGATTCATCTCAGTCGTGCTCTACCAACTGTCTCAACCAAGACCCTGTCAAGGCCAGGAACATGGCGGCGCCACTCTCTTCCTTCTCTTCCGTCCAATGGAGCTCGTCCGTCTGATAATTTCCCGTACCGTGGTCCCCAGCGATTATCTTGTCAATCCTGGGGAGGCATGTGACGGATCGTCTTGAGCTCGTCACAATCACATCCAGCTGCGCTCCTTCATCACCTCTTTGCAGGGCCAGGCGAGTTTTGGACCAGAGGACCCCGGCCACTCATCGGCCGTTCTGGTCCGCTGCAGGTGATGTGGGTTGCAGGTTGACGGCTAATGCGTGCGTATCGTACCATGCATCGGCGAGCCAGCTCGTCCACCAGATAATCGAGGCCAAGTTCGTACCGGAAGCACATAAACAATGGCAGATCGTATTGCGGGCCTACCGAACCGCGAATGGTGCAACCACACGCATCTCTGTCTTTGCTGCTTCCCCTGATTAACATTTGGGCTGAAATTGATTTGCTTCAAGTTTCGGTAGCTCGGAACGTGGCGAAACGATCAGGTTTAGAGACAAGGCAAGGAGTCCCTGCCGTCCGTCAATGAAAGTCCCGCCGATACGACACTACCGGTTGCCAACGTCTCTCGCAGACAATTGCTATCTTGAATATTACCTCTTTCGGTGGCTCTTTTGAAACCTTGAGGCACGGCAAAGTCATGGCAGTGTTAACCCTCGTTCTGTATCACGTCATCTCAAAGAGATATCCTTCTGAGAAGCTGTCCCGTAAATGCGAACGCATTTGAGATCGGGATTTTTTCAACTTCCTACTCGGGATATACAATATCCTCACTCATTCAGTAATCTTACACCTCTTCCAACGCTCTTGGTGCTGAACACTTCCACCGTGCCCAGCCCAACCGCGAGCCCGATAACCCAATCCCACTCCACGCCCCAGAACTCCTTCCACCGCGTACCATACAGTCCCCCGCCCTCGAAACGCTCCCTTAGCCACTCCTCCGGCGCTTCCTTCCACCTGGTCCGCTTCAGAGCCTCTCGGAGCCAGCTGAGGACGCCCTCGGCAAGCTTGAGGAAGGGCCCGTGGTTTGGCACGGCGATGCGAAGGCCCCGGGTTCCGCCGTCCGGAGTCGACATCGACACTGACGACGACGATGAGCGCGTCAGCGTGGGCGCTCCGCCCCCACCGCCGGCCATGTGGATGACGTTTTGGCCGCCCACTGCAGAAACTGTCCCCGACGCGAATTGTGCAACGTGCTGGAGTGACATGAGTGTAGCCCGATCCTCCGGCCGGAGGCGCAACGTGTCTCCGACAGCGGTGCCGAGGCTGCTGTAGGTGAGGAAGCCAGCTCTGACAAGACTATCTTCCTCGGACGGTTCAAGAATGCCTTTCGGCAGTATCGGGGATGTCGGGTTGGCCTTCAGAAACTCCACGAACTTGGCCTCTGCTTTTGATGTGAGCTCAGCCTTGCGCACCATATCCTCCAGGTCCGCTATCTCGATCAGGGCCTCTCCCATGCCAGCTCCTCTGTCTACCTTTGTTTTTCGCAGGGCACCTTTCCCCAGTAACTCCACAATCTCACGCTCTACCGCGGTTGGTGAGTGCAGGACAGCATTGAGGTGGCTCGGGAGCACCAACGGCGGCACTTTGAGCCGATAGTTCAGAATCTCCGCAGTCCGCGTAGAGTTGAATCCAGTAGGCGGAACTGCGCTGAACATTCGCTGTCTGATATATCTCATCGCTTGGACCACGTCTCTCGTGGTGAGATCTGCCGCTAGCTGATCCAGGCCCATATCCTCGAGCTTCTCCAGGTACTGGTCGCCTTCATCCTTTTTGGTGTCTCTCGCCTTTCGAGGTGATGGTGATGATGGCGATGATGGCTGTCGCTTTGGCGCAGCCGGTCGGCTCGGTTTCGAGACCCTGTTGGATTTGCCAAGAATAGCCCGTAGACTCTGAGGCATCTTATATGACAGGGAGGATTGGTCGAGGAGGGTATGATTGAGTGTTTGTGTCAGGCAGAAAGTGAGCTTGTCAACTACGCCTTGTGAGTGGCAAAGTAATCCACCGGCCCATTATGACTCGCGGCCGAGGATGTTCCCAGCAAAAGAAACTTGGTATTCGACAAAGCACCCAAGAGACACGATATTTACACCCACGAATACTGTCAAGACAAAAGCATACGATAATTTAGTTCATCAAGCAAAGCACATGGTTCAATCCACCTCATTACGGCGACTACCCTATACAACTTACAATGTAATGCTGACTAATAGCCATGGCGCTTCTAACATCATAGCAAGACAACCTCACCTCACTTCTGGTATCGCAAAGGTATGATGTGTCATGCTCCCGACTTAGAAGAGCGAGGCATCAGATCAATGTCAATTATCCAAGCTATTCAAAAACTGTGCGAATGGCGCTCGACTGCCTGGTCCACGACCGCTGATAAAAGCAAACTGTGACTTTACCCTGCGAGTGTGAGGATATACGACGTAATGGCTGTCATCCGCTCCGTTGTCAACTTCAACGATATCCTCAACAGCTCTCTTGCAATCTCGGGCTCCTTCTCCTGCAACTTCACCCAGCTCTCCTTATCCATCAACCACACGACGCATTCTTTCTCGACCTGCGCTGTCGCCGTTCTGTTTGTCTCAGAAAAGAATGGCAGCTCCCCACAAGTCGTTCCCGCAACGATGCTCTCACAGAGCGAGCCCTGGGGCAGATCGTACTCGGCACGGATAATGCCTCGCTCCACCAAATAAAACCCATTCGCCTCTTCGCCACGTCGGAAAATGACCGTGCCGATTTGATACTCCTTACGCTTGAAGTAGCTGGTGGCAGGGAACCAGAAGTCTTCGTTTTTCTCGCTGACTCCTTGGAAGACCTGAAGCATAAGTCGAAGAGGTTCCTTAAAACTTTGCCACTTTGACGGCCGCGAAACCTCGATATTGGAGAGCGCTTCTTGAGCGGCCTCGGCGAGTCGGCTTCGGCGCGGTGAGTGTGCAGCTGGCACCATCGTGGACAGAGTCGACGACTTAGTCACCGGAACGTCCAGGCTTTCTGTTGCAAATCGCTTCGTCGCATTCATTTCCTCTTGCTGCGCGTAAAGCGTCCTCAGGAGGTCGTTTTCGCAACTTTCCAGTGCCGAATTCAGGTTGGGAAGCATCATGACTTGGATTTCGCCACTACCAAGACCTACGGCACGTAGATTTCGGCCGAGCTGACTTTCTGGATCGACACCACTCAAGACAAGATCGACGCCCTTGTTGTTAAGTAAGCGGCTGATGGTGTTAAAAGCTTCACCTGCTGAGTAGTCCAGCCCACTGACGTGCCACAAGTCCAGTATCATGAACTTGAGCGGCTGCTTAGCAAAAGCATTGTCATCCAGCAACGCGCGAATTTTCTCCTCGACACTAACGACAGTGCCAAAGAAAAGGTAACCGGTAAGCTTGAGAATAAAAATCTGTTGGCCAACTTGCTGCAGGTAGTGATGCTGCGATGGATTGCGCCGCACCGTAGACGTGACAATATCGCCGCTGTACGCTGTCCGAACAGCAGATATCCTCGATGTTTGCACAATCAGAGACACAAATGCCAGAATTATGCCAACACCAATTCCGATAACGAAGTCGTAAATACCCATGACCAAGACAATGACGAGAACGGTCAGGTATTCCGCAAGCTTGAGCTTCTTGCGCGGCAGCCAAACCGCTTCCAAGAGGAGCTCAAAACCTAGGTCGAAGATGAGAGTGCCAACCATCATCACTGGAATATAGCCGATGATGCTGGGCCCGATTAGCATGACGCAGAATGTGAGAGCGGCAAGCATGTATCCCGCAAGTCGGCTGTTTCCGCCGGAACGCATGAAGAAAACCGTATTCGCGTAGACCAGATAGTTCTGGATGCTGCCGATACATCCAGACAAGAAGTTTGAGTAGCCATGTAGCTTGAGCTCTCGGTCGAGGTCCGCGTTGTCTTCGCCGCAGTTGAGAGCCAGCGCTGGCACGTTGATTGGGACGTGCAATATTCCGAAGAAAGTCAATGCAAGCATTGCAGGAATTGTCTCCGCAATAGCATCCCAACGCACAAGTTTGAATTCTGTATTGTCAGTATGGGCGTGGAGGAGTGTGAGAAATGGTTGAGACTCACTGTATAGCGTATAGAAATACCACCATGGCTCACCAGGTGGTGGCCCTTCAAAAATCCACCCACTGTCCCGAAGGGTGTCCGGGTTGAGAACATCGAGTCCGATAACGAAGAAATAGAAAATGACGGGTATCATTAGAATATACAGAGGTAGAAAATACTTTGATGCAATCTTGGCTTGACCATAGAAAAGGAGAATGGCGAGAACCAGAGGGCAAATCCACAGAGGAAGGCAATCGGGACGCGTTAATTGCCAGAGAGTGTCCAGATTGTATTCCAAACTGCCCTCCAGGCGGGCCGAAACCTCAAAGCCTGTGGCAACGAGAAACCAACCGACACCGCCGATGCAACCGATGAGGATGTGTCTCGGGATGAACCCGACCATGAAGCCGAACTTGAAGCGGCCCATGAGATAGAAGACAAGTCCGGTCATCATAGAGCTCAAGGCATACGCCACAATAGTGGTGGCAATGACGGCATCAGGGTTGTCTCTACCTACGATGTCTGCAATTTTCAATGCCATGTTGTGAAAAAATGGCACAACTTCAATCTGAGAGCTTGTCAGTGTGGGACATCAGGTAAGCACGAATAAGAAACCCACGAGCTCCGACCCAACAGCTCCTCGGAAGACACTCCCAGTGGAGAATGTCAATTGCGAGACGATGGTGCTAACGTAGTAGATGGAGATGCCGGCCGAACCCAATTGAGAGAAGATGGCTTCCCCCAGCGGGAAGAGGATCATGCCTGGCTTTTGTCAACTTGGAACGACATCTCAAGTAGTTGCTTCTGCCAACTCACCGTAGGATAAGGCGTCGAGAATGTTTAGCAGTAGGCCGACTGCCACGGCTGGAAGAAGCGACACGGGTCCCACAATTGCGTGCTGCCAGAGCATCTTGCGGTCCCATCTCTTCGGATCGAGTGCTGCAGCAACAGACTTCTTCACCTGAGCCTCTGCTTGCTGGCCATACTTGCGCAATCCACGAAGCCAACGACCCGCCGTTGGTCCTTTTTGGCCTTCCAAATCCGACGAGTCTCCCTGAGTCTGGTAGGAAGGAGTAATAGTCCTTAGCAAGGGAGTGTTTTCAGAAGCGAGGACATCGTCATCGAGTTCTTGAGAAGTGTGACCAGCGGGGCGACTGGATCCTTCTCCATCAAGCAGCGTCGTCTCGTCTACGGAGGCCCCATCTTGGGCAGCAGATGTCGGCGGCGACTTTTTGAAGAGATTAGACAAGATGGAAGGGCCGTCGCTTTCGGGAACGGCTTCCTGCTCCTCTGGAGAAGTGCTCTCAGCAATCGCGGAAATTGACTGGCTGGTCCGTCCGTCGTCTGTTGACTCGCGGTCGCTCTGGCTCGACTCAAACGCGCTGTGAGACGATGGTCTCGTGCGGCGAAGTATCGAGCGGTTTTGCTGGGATTGCCCATCGGAAAGTAGGTATCTTGCGAGCTCTGCCGTATCCTCACGAATGCTCCGCGCATTCTGGGCACTGTCAATGGGTGCTGGGCAACGTTAGCACTCGTCTGTGCCTGGGCATTTTTCGCAGCCTACTCAATTCTTCTCTCATAGAGCCATGAATGAACGATCTGATCGGTTCGCGATGTGCCGGGGCAGAGCCAATTGATATCGAGAGTCGAGGGGACGCTGGGGGCTGGTCGTCGTCGTGCGTTGGGTCGAGCGGAGCGCCGTCGTTACGTAGTTGGGGCCCTTGCGGGATTGTCAAGCTCGAAGACCTCCTCCGCCACGGGGAGGAAAAGCCCAGGACAGAGGACGACATGCTTGAGGTCTGACCCGGTGGACTTCTGAACAGAGCAGAGCAGACGCAGCGACGCAGGGCGCGATCGTAGTCACATGGGCTGGGTTTAGACTGTTTCGCAGGTGATGGGACTCTGAGCTGCACCGGCGGTAGCTTTTTTTCCAATTGGGGGGAAGCGCCCGGCTGGCGGCGAAACCAACTGTCAAAAAGCACGATAAGGACGAAATAAGTCACGACTGCTCTACAGGTCGACGCCAGACTTTGATAGCGCCGTCAAGTTTAGTTCGCGGTCGGCCTAGGCGTGGGACCCGCATCGCTATGCCCTGTAGAGCGAATTGGCCGGATTCAATGCTTCTCGCGTCTACTCGGCGGCGCCGCGCCGTTGAAGCGCAGGCGATGATAGTGGATCTGCCGATGATACCAGCGAGGCCCAAAGCAGGCAATTGGGGAAGCAAGAGATATCAATGTCATTTCATGGCATAATTGGGCCGAGGAAAATCGCCATCCAACGATTCACCTTGCAGGCTTGCAGGGAACTCACAACGACGTGCAAGGATCAGACACACGGCCCCTTCGACGCGGGTAGATGATGCAATATCCGCACAGTCTTGCTCCCCCTTCCCAGCTCTGCAACCACAACGTGGGGTGGGGCCTCAGCTCTGCCCAGACCTATTGGCTCGGTTGTCGACACTCAACGCCCGTGGACGTCGGCAAGTCTTCCGATGCTACGCAGAGTACAGAGCAAGCAGCGAGCAAAATTGCAACATCGAAATCTGATAAAGGACAGCTAATAATAAACCTTCGAACAAGCTTTAGAAATATTTATAAACGTCCTTAAAAGTAAAGATTTTCATGTATATTGTTTAAATATTTAGACTCTTACAAGATTCTGGGTAGAAGTAGGTAGCTACTTGTAGTATCTTCAATTGTTTTAGTAAATTCGTGATTTTGCGGCATTACTTTTTTTTCGTTTTGTTTACCGCTTGACAAGGTAGATATCTAAGATATCTGGACCAAAGGATTTCTAATCCTGCAAACCTAATTGCCCTAAATCCCGGGCAACCTGAGCTAGGAAGACCTTCCTGTGGTATCGGACGAGGCGCGACTACCTGCGCGATTGTTTCAAACAGCGGGAGAACGGGTAGCGTCGTGCATACATCTTCTGTGGTCCCGGAGCCAGGAATTTCCTTGGATCGTCGTTGGTGCTCGGGATGTGGTCTGCAAGCTCCAGGCAGGCCCCTTTCGAGCTCGAAACCCGTCTTGTTCTGCCAAGTGTGTCTTGCGCTTGAAGTAGGCTCATGTGGTTCGCGGAACTGCTAACATGACGAGATACTTCAGCCAAGCTTCTGCAGATATCCCTGGGCAATCAAACGCTCCACGTCTCCTTGCCGAACATAGAATTGACTGTTCTTCGTCAAAGTAATAGCCCTGCGGAGGCTTGTTAATTACTCATCACCGCGTGGCACTCTGAGCACGATGCTTACCCATATTCAGTTTGTATCTCGCCTGCATCCTTGAGCACCCGCACATCAATGAAAAGATCGCGTGGGGGCTCGAGGCTGCCTGTCAGGTCGATGTCTGTCCACTGGCCTTTGTACGCCGCTAACAGATCGCCGTATTGACGCACGTATTCCTCCTCCTGTGGGCTGAGGCTGCTGGTTGGACCATCGGTGCCGCCAGGTCCTCCAGTCCTAGACGCGCCTCCATCGCGTACCTGTTGCCCTGAAAGGTCTAGGACATCGGAGCCATTCCATACGAGCTCCTCCAGCTTGTCCGTTCGGGTGCGATGATATGCCAGCAAACACCGCTTATTTCTTCGCATCGATAGGTGGTTAACTAGTAGCGTGCAAGCAACTGCTTGGTCCTCGGCTGGATCGAATGAACCCTGATATGGTTCGAGAAGCTCCGAGACGTCCTTGTCCAAGTCCCTCACTTCCCTGGTTACGGCGCGCACAATTTCCGTCTGGTATGGAGGAAGGTGTGTCAGGTTCTGTGTCCGCTTCGCATGTTGAACCTGTTGTTTCCGATTAGTCCTTTCTATCAGTTGGCCAACTTCGCGTCGTCTTACCAATTTCAAGCCCATATCCCCGTACATAGTGGCAATTGTAAATGCAAAACAGATAAGAGATGTTTGCCTGAAACCTGGGGGGGAATATTCGAACGCGAAAGCTTTCCTCGCTTCTAGCTTATGCTTTGTCGCACCGCGGGCACGTTTATGGTCTCTCCAGTAAAGTCGATCAATTCCAGCTACGCGTTACTGGCAGGTGAAACCGCGTGCTGCAGCTGATCCGGCGTCAAGGCTACCCCGCCAAAATGTGGTTTATGTTCATAACCCCGTTTTCTAAAATTCTACCCCTCACCTCCACACCCCTTGCAAAATTACAGGTGATTGAGGAGAGTGCGTGAAATCGAGTCTTGAGGACGCTCGCTTCACAACACAGGATACGGCACAAGTATGAGTTTAGTAGGATTTGACCCAATGTGGCGTCGACTTAAATTTTCTTGCCTCCCAAGTCTATATATGATTGTTTGACCACCGGGATAGCATATTCTCATGACAATCCCTATCATGCCTCATCTCATTTTCCCAGAGCCCAGTACCATCATCGGAGTCATCAAACCCTGCCGTCATGCCTCATAAACCCGTACACGCAAAGCTTTCAGCATTTACAGCTTCTGCATGGCGGCGACATCGGAGGACTGGACGAAGTCCTCGAGCTCAGCGATCTGCTCCTGGAGCTCATCCAGGGAGACCTTCTCGTCCTCAACAACCAGGTTGATCTGGAGCTTCTTGATACCGAAGCCAACAGGGACCAGCTTGGAGGCACCCCAGACCAGACCGTCCTTCTCGATGGCACGGACACCGGCCTCAAGGCCAGCCATGTCAGTCTCATCATCTGGACATAGAGATTAGTTTCATGTTCTTGATAGCGGAAGGAGTGATACATACCCCAGGGCTTGATGTCCATGGTCACAATGGACTTGGCGGCAACCTTGGGCTTGGCCTCCTTCTTCTTGCGGTAGGCCTCCAGACGCTCCTCACGGATGCGGACAGCCTCGGCATCCTCCTCCTCGTCGTCACTGCCGAACAGGTCGACATCGTCGTCCTCCTCCTCAGCCTTCTCGGCAGTCTTGGCGGGGTTGATGGGGAGCTCGCCCTCCTCGGGACCGTAGGCGGAGAAGGACTTGGAAGCGTCGCCGGGAAGAGTGGCGAACTCGCTCTCGTAGCTGCCGACGTGCTTGTACCACCTGGCGGCGTTGGGGTACTTGCCAGCGTCAGGGGCAGACGACAGAGCCTTGTAGACGGCAACATCGGCCTGGGAGGGACCATAGCTGAGAGGTCTCGTTAGCCGAGTGACTCATGGAAGAGCTTGAAAGCTGTCATCTAGTTTGCAAAAAGGAAAAAAACTCAGAGTTGCACAAAGTGCTTGTAGTGTCGTCAAGTAGCGGGTCTTGAGGCCGCCTCCGAAACACGGACCAATTTTTCTCATCACAGAAGAAAGGCAAAAGACAAATCGAGGATCGAATGTCAAGAGGGTAAAGGCGAAGAAGGAAGCCACACTTACCCGACAATGTAGGAGCGGGTGGTCAACCAGCTGTTGAGCACTGATTCAATTTGTCAGTGGGCTGAGGTTGCGACAGACCGATGCATCGAATACAACAGCGACATACTGGTAGCTCCAGCATCGTTGAGAAGGTCAGTGAAACCCATCTTGAATGATGCAGAGGATTGATGGACAAGAAGAAAGGGGTATCGAGAGTGCGAGAGGCGAGGTTGAAGAAGGAAAAAGAATGCGGCGGTGGTTGTCGGGTCGATGTAGTAGGTGGGGTTTATGAGATTTTTTTAACCAAATTTACAGCGGGTTACCGTGGCAGGAGAGCACGGGGCACCAACAGTGGCCATTAAACTCCTTTGGGCTGCCTGGCTGGCGAAAAGGAGGGAGGGGTACAGGGTGGTGGCAGAGCGTTCCGGAATAATAACGGGCCGCGGCGCCCCTGCGCCAGCGTCATTCTTGGAGCAAGCACAGCTCGACGTAAGAGCACCTGTAGCCTAGTGGCGTGGTTGTCGGCAAAGGTACTTGCGTAGGAGCTTCATGCACACAACACTCAATCCCATCGTCTAAGATACCATTTCCTTACCGGCTTCGGCATCCTTCCTACGTTCACCACACAAACCATCACGGAGCTTACCATGCCGATTGCACCGATCATCACGTTCAAGGCCGGCCAATGCGAGGTCGATGTAAGTCTAGCTTCACCGTGTTTCTGAGCCGGCTAACATGCTGATGTAATTTGGTGATAGACCTCGTCGAAACCTTTCAAGGTCAAGCCACAGCCAGAGCCCGGTTACATCTATCTCTACGCTGAGGATGGTAAGGAAACACCAATCACATACTGTCCACGAGTCAATGAAGACCTTACTCTGACACACACGTAGAGCTGATACATTTCTGCTGGCGCGAGCGCGATGAACCTCTTGACGAACCCGAGCTCGACCTGGTGATGGTGCCCACCGACGGAAGCTTCCTGCCCTACGAACTCGATAGCTCAGAGCAGCCATCAGCAAAGACGAACGGCCGAATATTCGTTCTCAAGTTCGCTTCTTCCTCTCAGCGGTATCTCTTTTGGCTGCAGTCCAAGCCGCAAGGGCGCAGTGGCGACGCAAGCTACTTCAGTCCTAGAGATCGCAAGATTGGCGACATTGTTCATTTGCTACTTCAGGGCGAGGAGGTTGATGTCACACGGGAGTTGGCGTCCGTACGAAACAACAACAACAATAACGATGGAGGAGATGACGATGATGAGGTCATGGAAGATGTTGAGGGCCAACGCGACTCACACGACCATCGAGGAAGCGGCGGCGCTGGGCCTGATGCCACTGGAGGGGATGTCAGGGACGAGGGCGAGGAGTCAAGGGAAGGCGGTGCTGATGGCGCCCGAGCGTAGGTTATCCCCTTTTTTTGTCAACTGGAGATGGCGTACGGCATGATCTGTTTGAGGCGCACCATCTTCAAGGCATAGCGAGCTCAGTATCGCAGAGGTACCATTGAAATGTACTACTAGATTCTGTTCCCCTTATCTCCCTATAAAGAAGAGGGAACAGAAAGTCTCAATGTCACGATGAAACATGCGCGCAAACTTTTGCATTGTAGCAGTGCTGACTGCTTGATAGTGCATCATCTTCTGCGCCGGACGCTGCAGCAGCAGTCAGGAACTTCCTCAACTCATTAAAGGGCGGGCCAGGCCTTGGATCCGCGCAACAACAGGGCTCCGACGTCGCGTACCCGTACCTGAACCACCTCCTACCTACATCCATTACGGTTCCCATGGTCGATGCCGCCTCAAGCGAATATCTCGACTCCTTGTTGAGTTTCCTACCGCCCGCCGTCTTGGTGCTTGCCACTGGAGCGACGGATGTGGGCGAGCCTAAGGCGGATGCCGTCGAAGCTGCCAAAGCCTCCCTCGGCCTGGATGACAAGCGTAGCCTCCTGAAGAAGGTGATGAGAAGCCCACAGTTTCACCAGGCTTTAGGCAGCCTCACAATGGCTCTGAGGGATGGCGGCTTACCGAGTATTGCGGAGGCTCTTGGCATACGAGTTGAGAATGGGGGATACATTCC
Organism: Paramyrothecium sp. XJ0827; assembly: GCA_020881915.1. Lineage (NCBI taxonomy): Eukaryota > Fungi > Ascomycota > Sordariomycetes > Hypocreales > Stachybotryaceae > Paramyrothecium > Paramyrothecium sp. XJ0827. Next base: position 3,719,336 of record JAJFPB010000001.1, on the reverse strand, counting down.
AGGTGGAGGTATGCCACTTGGTGGTGGGCAAGCCGTCCAGGCATTTGTTGATGGAGTCCAAAAGACAGTTCAGGATGAGCAACAGTGAATGACAGACGAAATAATTTGATACCAAAAGACCGCCCAGCGCGTCGAGCCCGCTGCTCCATAGTCTATGTCATATAAAGTACCTAGGTACGCAGAGAGGTGCACCGTTTGAAGTTGAGCGAGACATAGGCATCCTGAATCGCATGTCAGCTGATTTACTTTTTCCGGAGTATGGAATATTGATGTCACGAGAGGAATTGAAATCAAATGTTCGACACTACCGTATGATACATAAGGTAGAGATTAACTGTAATGAGGCATTAAGGTATACTTCATCATTCAATCTACAACTACCTTGCTCTGCTGTTTGAACCAATGTAGACTCTTGGCTTACCGTGATCCTTCGACGCCAGGGGTGGGGCGGTATATGGCGGATTACCTATGGATACTACCAGCGTGTTCATGCGGGGCTCTACATAAGGCCGAAGCAAGTATACAGCGGTACCTCCACCCTGCAATGCAAGACCATCTGGCACTCACCTTAGCCGCATCAGTTACCTTACTTCAGCCCTGCCTTGAGCTTCATGCGATCATCGCCCTTCTTCCCACGCTGAACTTTGATCCGTCATCTGCACCCTACAACCACCGACGAAGATTCTGGCCAGTCTCAGGTCCATCCTAAAATATGGCACCACCATTCCCGACGAATGTGCAAGAGTTCGATAGTGACGAGCGCATATCGTTCTCTCGCCTGGACAACAAGTTTATAGCAGTTCACGATGACGGAACCGAGTTTGAGTTCGACGCCGACGCCAAGCAATGGGTTCTCGCTGACGAGGAGCCGGCGCACGAACAGTTGGAGGGTAACCAAAGTGCCTTAACTCCTTCTCAAAGCGATAATGCCTCCTCGAGGAAACGAAGAAATGGGACGGAAGATGGATCAGAGGTATGATGCGAACTATGTGCCCGGCTACTCCGTCGACTTCCTTCAATTAGCTGCACGGGCTAGGCCACTGACGCAATACTTCGACTGGTCTCGCAGAGCTCCAAATCTGCGCGTCCCAATAAAAAACAGAAAGCACCTCCTCAACCCAAGCAAAATACAGCCGTCTATGTCACTGGCCTACCGCTCGATGCCACTGTGTCCGAGGTACACGAGCTGTTTTCTCGCAAAGCCGGCGTGATCGCAGAGGAAATCGATAGCGGAGCTCCACGCATCAAACTCTACACCGACTCAGAAGGCAATTTCAAGGGCGACGCACTGGTCGTGTTCTTCAAACCGCAAAGTGTTGAGATGGCCATAATGCTTCTAGACGATACGGACTTCAGGATCACCCCTACTGGTACCCGAGATGGAAGAATCCGCGTGCAGGCTGCGGACATGAGCTACAAGAAAGTCCAGTACGACCAAGACGGCGCTGCAGGGCAGGGCAACGGCGGCGCTTCGCATGGCGACAAGAAGCCTCAAAAGAGCGAGCGAGATCGGCAAAAGATTATCAAGAAGACTCAAAAGCTCGATGCCAAATTGGCGGACTGGGACGACGACGATCCTTCTACCGCACAGGCGGACCTCTCTTCTCGTTGGGACAAGGTGGTGATACTCAGGCATATGTTCACACTGCAGGAGCTTGAAGAGGATCCTGCCGCCCTCCTTGAGATCAAGGAGGACATCCGAGAAGAGTGCTCAAAATTAGGCACCGTAACTAACGTAGTGCTATACGACCAGGAGGTGGACGGCATAGTCTCTGTCAAGTTCAAGGACGCTGAGTCGGCGCAAGCCTGCATCAACTTGATGCATGGCAGAAGCTTCGACGGCCGTACGGTCGTAGCTTCAATCGCTTCCGGCCGGGAAAGGTTCCAAAAGAGCAACAAAGACCCAAACAATGAAGATTTGGAATAATGGCGATCAAGGCCCTGAATTGTATACTAAAGCAGCTGTAACATAACTCGGCTCGCTCGATTTCGCAGGTAGCGCATCTACCAAAGATACCCTGATTGCATTAGGAGTGGGTGACACAAACGGTGCACGCCAGTCTCCAAACAAATTTGTGATAGAAGTCCGTCGAGAATTGGTCACGTTACAATTCACGGCCAACATAAGTTCCCACAGATATGTCCTCGGCCAAGTTGTACCAAACAGCAGCTTGGATGATTCTGCAGACTGTTTGAAGCTCCTGTTCATCTGTTCGAGGCATTAACGAGGATAGCGAAGTAGCATTGGCGGTTCATCTTACCTCGGGGAGCATATATCATGACGAAATGTGGGCTGACCGGCATAGTAATCCCTCGCCAACTCCAGCCTAGTGGGTGCCGCTGCCCCCATCCCTTTATCAATACTTCTTCGATATCTTTCGGATGCAACGCCATGTGCATAGAGTATTCCGAATCATGAACATGGCATATCTCGCCTTGGCAAGTGGTCTGGATGGGATGGCGCGCAAAAAGGGCCAAGCCGTGCTTCTCGATGCACGACCTCTCCGTGCTGAACTTCTCGGGGCTCCTTCGACTCAAGGATTCCATCGCATGGCGGACGGCTTGATAGCAGTGATACGATCCGCGCTGATCGATCTGGCGTTGAGGAGCAATGCCCACCACGCATGGACGGGGACCGGCTCGATAAGGGAGCGGCTGGCGATTCAAGAGACCGATAGGCGGATTGAGCTCTAGCTCTGCTTTTGGTGACTTGTATGGATTTCTCAAGGCCCACAGCTTTAACCAAGATATCCGCAGATATCCTCGGAACGTAGAAGGCGTCCCGCCGGGGCCAAGCTCAAGATAATTGTGGTAGTCATTCTGGATCAGCAAGACAGTCGGAACGAGCACGATCAAGGTTTCAGCAATATATTGTCCCGTGAAATGTAAGAGGAGAAGCAAAATGGTGACAAGGGACACAACGTCGGATCCATCGAGTGTGATTGAGAACGATCGCTGCTGTATAAGGGTCGCCTTGGCAGGGCTGGACACAGCCTGTATCTCGGGCTCATACTCGACCTCGGGAGGCGTTAAGACGAGTGCTTTGCGAGACTGTGTTGGAAATGACATGGTTTTGCATAACTTGATTATGGCGATGAGGCCTGAGGGCAGTGCAGGCAAACAGACTTATCACGAGATTTGACGGGGACAGACCGACCAACAAAGTCAGCACTACCCATGCGTGCCGCTCCTTCACCGCATGGCCTTCGGACTGTTAGCGATGCCCAAAGACCAGCCTGAACAGCACTGTGGATGATCGCCAAACCAATGATAGATAGACGGGAGAAAGCCACTACGTTGGAGCTTAATTTACAGCCTCCTTAGAATTGATTGATTGTGTACACCTCGGCGGAGCTCCCTTGAGGATGAAGGAGATATCGGGGCTTGGTAGCAATTCACCATCTCATCTCGAGGTTCTAGTTTTATTTCATTGCCAAACCATGGTCCTTGACGAAACCAACTCGACTGCAGGTTGCTCTATATTTATTCTCATCGTATCACAACCTTGTGCTGTATCTTGTGGTAACAGATCAAAACAGGGTGAAGTATCGTGAGGAGTAGGCGGACGGTAGAGCATGGCGCCGTGCGAAGGTTTCAATAGCCCCGGCCGTTGGCCCGTCGTACGTGTTACGTACTAAATCCAACTTTATTCACCTTTACTAGCAGACATGGAGGTCACGGCCGTACCAAAGCTTGCGTTAGATAAGGAAGCCAAGGTGAGGTATGGTAAGGTAGGGTAAGGCAGTTAGTTATCTTAGTAGGGATTGTCCCCAGGGGCGCGCCGTGACGTGGACTGCAAGGTTGCGATTCAATGACCAGCGGCGGAGCGTTGCTGGGCAACCATCCCAACCAGACAACACCCCATGGGCTGCCTGGTTGCAGCATGCGGTCAAGGCAGTGCTTGCTGGTTTCGAACGGATGTCAAGTTATGTAATTATCTCTTTACAAAATCAGCTACATTGTCTTTGACCAAGCTTAGTTCCATCTCCATACAATCATCTGAGCTAGCATTCCAGTCGCTGTATGCGGAACGAACCCTTCTCACACCATCGAAAAACCTAAGACATCCACCCATTGCCGGAAACGGACGCAAGAGATACTCGACTGGTATGCTGGGACCTCCGCCTTGCGTATTGCATTGCAGTGCTAACAGAAGGCCACAGTACGTTCCCGTCGTGGTGAGCCACCATGGGATTGCTGTCAAATCCGCTTCGGTCGCGCGAGCCGCGGCTGCCACGATATCAACGAGTCCGCTCTCCTACAAAGGAGCGATACTCGGACAACGAATACTACCCATCAGACGACGACTCGGACACTTCCACCTCGTACGTGTCCCGGGGGAGCTCAAGAAATACCTCTGGATCCTTGGAAGGTGCTGGACGCCCGATGCTGCCAAAACACAAGCCCGCTGCCGTGCGGCGCACTGCTTCTCTGTATCCTTACCGACTGCCCACCAAGGTCACGCGTTATGCGTTTCTGGCTCTGCTGGGAACCATCATACTCATGATAGGCAGCCTCGTCCGTGCAAGCCAGGTCGAGAACTGGAAAGTTGCCAATGGAAAGGTCGAGGCTCGACCGCCGCCCCCTCCCATGTGGGAGAAGTTTCCCTTCCTGGAAAGATATTATGGAGGTCTCAAGTCAATTGTGCCTTTTGCGCAGCACAAGCCTCAGTACCCGGTGCTCTCTGATGCCGAGGCTGAAAAGCTCGATAAGGCGGAGGCTGGCGAGACACCTGTCGAGAGCGTGGCGCAACGAGACCTTCCCACGAGCATGCCATGGGATAATTACCCCTCAAGAATTGAGGAGTCTCATCTTCAAGAATGCTTCATCGACGCCGCCAAAGCCGTCCGCCTCCCACCAATTCGGTACTACAACGGCCGCCCGCAAGGATTCCCACTGAATGTTGCCGGCTCCTACGAGCTCCTCAAGTTACCGGAAGACGTCTGCTTTGACCGGTTCGGACGATGGGGCCCGTATGGATTCGGTTATTCGGTCCGGACCGGTGGCCTCGGCACGGGAGAGCATGGCGAGAACAACGGTTCCGCTGCCGTCTGGGAGGAGCACCCCCGTGTGGATTTTCGAGGTGTCGACTGGGCTGACGTCCAGCGACGATGCTTCGCTGCCAATGCTGCCCAATTCAAGGAGCTGCCTCCCAAAACACCATCTCCACACGGCTTCTATGTTCAAGGCCTGAAGGAAAGCAAGGTCGTCGCTCACGAGGCCTGCGAGGAGAAAACAAACGTCCATTCCGTCCAGCCGACCCCCTCGACCGCCACTTCTAAAGCAGCCGTGACAGACTCCAAGGCTAACGAGGATAACCAAAGCAAGGATGGCGTCACGAAGAAGTCAAGGACCGCCGTTGTTGTCAGATGTTGGGATGAGTACCTTTTCCGCGAAGACGACATCGTCAACATCAGATCGATGGTTGCGGAACTCGCCATGGCTTCCGGGGGCAGGTACGACATTCACCTTCTCGTCCAGGTGAAGAACGATGCTCAGCATCCTGTCTGGGCCGATCATGAGCTCTACGAGCAGCGCATCCGCGATGTCATTCCAGAAGAGTTCCGAGGCCTGGTCACGCTTTGGACCGAGACGCAAATGCTGGCGCTGTACCAGGGTATTCATGACCTCTTCACGCGTGGCCCAGACCTGCCCGTCCATGGTGTCTATCGCGGGCTGACCATGGCGATGCAATACTTCGCTTACGTGCATCCTGAGTACGACTACTACTGGCAATGGGAAATGGACGTCCGCTACACTGGCCACTACTACGACCTCTTCACCAAGATGGAGAACTGGGCCAAGGCTCAGCCGCGCAAGGGCCTCTGGGAGCGTAACGCTCGCTTCTACCTGCCTTCTGTTCACGGTACTTGGGAAGACTTCTCGCAGATGGCTCGAGTGCAGAGCGAGATGGGAGCTGTCGGCGCCGACAACCTGTGGAAAGGTATCCCTGGTGCCAAAGAAAAGGCCCCAGAGGAGATTTCTAAGAGCGCCAAGGCTATCTGGGGCCCTCAAAGACCTTCTGATGAGAATGACTGGTACAAGCCGGAAGAGGATCCAGTGCCGCCCACCTCCTATGAGCGCGACCACTACGAATGGGGCGTCGGCGAAGATGCCGACTACATCTCCCTCAGCCCAATGTTTGATCCCGATGGCACCACCTGGCTGCTGAGGGACGACATTACTGGTTTCAACCGCTCGCGACCTCTCCCTCCTCGGCGGGCCAACATTATCACAACCTCCAGGATGTCCCGCCGGCTGCTGATGACAATGCACAAGATGACCGCCTTCAAGAAGCAGTTTGCCTTCCCGGAGATGTGGCCGGCGACGGTGGCCATCCAGCATGGTTACAAAGCCGTCTTCGTGCCGCACCCCGTCTTTGTCGACCGCAAGTGGCCTGTCGAGTACATGGCGGCAACGTTCAATGGTGGCCACGATGGATCAAGCGGCGGCTCGAGAACGAGTGTGTTTGGAGATCGGGAGCACAACATGCGCGGCCTGTCCTGGTTCTACAACTCTGGGTTTTCCCCAAATGTCTACCGGCGCTGGCTGGGCCTAAAGGTCAACAACGACGGCGGTGAGGAGTTTGAGTCAACCGAGGATCTGAGCAAGCAGGGCGAAGGGGTAGGCAACATGCCCGGTGGCGAGGGACGCATGTGTCTGCCACCGATGCTGCTGCATCCGGTCAAGGACGTGGAGCTGCCAGTAGAGGCTCCCCCGACGGAGGGCGAAGAGGTGCCGCAATCGGACCCTGCTGCCTGATTTTCTGGCTCTTATGCGGCTGTCTTTCGAGTCGAGCGTTTCCAAGGCGTTTATAGGCGTTTAAGGGCGTACCAGGGGCTACGCATTGAAATGAATCAATGAAGTGCCGTTCGGTGTGCGTTTATGTAGATTTTCTGGCATTTACCAGGCCACCTGGTAGCCTGTATATATGACATGCTTTCTAGACCAACGAACGATGCTTTGCTTGTGATGCATGAAGTCATGATCCTCCAACCCACATATGGTGTGGATGAGTGTGGCCGGCAATAATACTCATAGCATTCGCCGCTGACTATCGCGTACTCCAATTGGTGAGGAGCCACCATGATTCAGCTTTATGAGGTGCTTATAAGTACAACCAACGCTTTCAACACATAATCCTTGCTTGAAGTTGTAGACTCTACGGTCTGAGCTCCCAAAACAATCGCCAGCTTTCCTTCTATCAGATGCACTCAGATCTTTCGAGGGCAAGTTTACATAGAAATGCTCCCCGGTACCTTGACTTCCACCCTTACCGGTCACAATCATACCACGCGCTTGACCTCGAAGAACCGTCGGAGCCACCACACCTGGAAGACAGACTCTCCAATCACGATACCGATAACGAAAAGGTTCCACCACTTGACACGAGAGTTGGTGCTCTCGGCAGTGTTGCGGTGTACGCGCTCGCGGAGGACGATGTATTCCTGTTCGTCCTTGACCTGGGCCAGAAGTTCGGAGAGGCGCTTGACTGTAAGGGAGAAAGGGTTGGTTAGCTGCGATATTGGAGGAGGATGGATTGAGGGAGGAGATTCATACTTTCGGCCTCGAGAGGATCGGCGGGGACCTCGGACTCGCTTACGTAGACGATGCCGTGAACATTGAAGGAGACCTCCTTGGTGTGGGCGCCCCAGTGCTGGTTGCTGAAGCAGTAGAGGTACTTGCCGTCCTGCTTGGCGGTAAACGAGTGGTCACCGTTCGACACGGATCGAGACTCGAGTTCGTTGACACCGTCGGGTCGCGTGATCTAGTAGAACAGAAAGGTTAGCTTGTCCGTCCCGGCGGCGCTTCCCGCCCGATATCAGGCTGGACCGAAGCATTGGGGGAAGCGTACCCAGAAGTCGATGTCGAGGTTGCCAGCGCTGCCAAACTCCCGGTCTCCCACCTGGTACGTGACGGTCATCACGTCATCCTTGTGGAGGGTCTCGTGGAAGCACTCGCTTCCGTGGGCGGGCAGGACGATGTTGTGAGCAGCGACAGCCGTGAAGGCCGCCCAAGCGGCGAGCAGGGCCTTGGACGAGAACAGCTGCATTGCGGCGAGTCCAGGCAGAAGCAGGGGAGAAGGAGGAGAGGACAAGCTGATGGGTATGGTCCAGCCAGTGGAGCTTCAAGCCGGTGCAAGAACGGCCGACGGGTTTCGTGGGTTGAGGTGCTGGGCCGGTTATCCTGAGGCTTTCTACGAATGTCGCGAACTGCCACCTGTACTGAGCTCGAGCCGTTGCCAGCCCCAAGGGCGTGTGCGCACTGTCCACAAGTGGCCCCGTCTATTTCCAGAGCCACTCCCCCCGGCTCAGGAGAAATGTGGCCTCCGGGCACTGGCCTGTGACCAAGCCTACTGCCACAGGTACACACCCTTTTTTTCTTCTTCCCCTTCAGGGGCAGGCAGCTCGGAGATACCATGGGGATACTTCTACGACTACCTCACAGCACACCCGCCGTCTTTTGAAAGGAATAAAACAGTAATATCACCGTTTTGATCACTAAAAGTCTACTCATAATACTATTCACCGATCAAAATAGTGATATCAGTGTTTCGTCCCTGACAAGACACCAGGGGCGGGATCGTAGGCAAGAATAACATGTGAATACCAATAAAAAAAGGGCCCAAGGTACCGCACCTTTCTATGTAGCTCAACGGTACAGGTTCCGTTCGGTGATCCACCACCAGAGGCTACGCGTATCTGCACTGGGGCGAGAAGCTCAGTACAAAAAAAAAGGCATGACACAAAGGGGTCGGCCCCAGCGCGCGAGAAGGCTGGGAAATCGGACCCGGGAACCAGGGGGCGTTGAGATAGCGCAAGGTGGCCACCTAGCAAGCAAACGTCGCCCAATAAGCCAAGTGTAGAACATTATTTTTCCCTGCACTGGCCCCAGCGGCTCTTCTTCCCCCCCCCGTCCCCTCCCTCCAAATTCCAGCACTTACTCGCACTGCGCTCTGCACTTGTGCACTCCTTTCTCACCCCTCCGACCTTGAGCACTGTCTACACCTGTCACCTACACCGACAGTCAAAACTCACGAGATCCGTCATCGTCAGCCTCGACGACCGCCCCGACGATAAAGACGCAACAGTAAGTTGCTCCATCTCATCGCCTGCTCTCCTCGTCCTCCCCCTTTGTCACCCTCCTTGCTTTTCCTCGCGCCGTCGGCCAAGTCCTGGCTCGACTCTGCTGCCTCTTGGGCTCGCCCTCGTGCGACTGGCCTTTTGCCCCCTCCGATAGGTGCAGTTGCGGCTGCCTAGGGGCGGGATTGAGGCGCCAGCTCGGCCATGATGCAATCCCTCGGCGCCTCGAAATCTGTCCTCTGCCGTCGCGCGATGATAAAATTATCTGCCGCACTGCTCGTCCGCCGTTCAATTGATTCCTGCGTTCCCCAGACCTCGTCGCTGCTCTCACCATCGGAAAAACCCCTCCCTGGTTAGACGTGCTAACGCGTGGCGATTTAGGACACATCTGTCGTCTTCTCGCTTCCCAACTCACCTCCATCACCCTTAACTCCGTAGACCTATCCGCAGGCATCGCCGCCGCAAACCGCAATCATGGGTCTCGCGTTTTCCAAGATTTTCGATAAGCTATGGGGGAAGAAGGAGATGCGAATTCTGATGGTTGGTCTTGATGCTGCTGGTAAAACCACCATCCTCTACAAGCTCAAGCTTGGTGAGATCGTCACCACGATTCCTACCATCGGTACGAACCCCCTTTCCTCAAGTCTTCTCCGAATGACTCGTCGACTTCTCCTGTCGACCCACTGGCTGATGCTAACCCCTGATTTGCGTCACAGGCTTCAACGTCGAGACTGTCGAGTACAAGAACATCCAGTTCACCGTGTGGGATGTTGGTGGTCAGGACAAGATCCGTCCTCTGTGGAGGCACTACTTCCAGAACACCCAGGGTATCATCTTCGTCGTCGACAGCAACGATCGCGACCGTATTGTTGAGGCCCGAGAGGAGCTCCAGCGCATGCTGAACGAGGACGAGCTGCGCGATGCCATTCTGCTGGTCTTCGCCAACAAGCAGGATCTGCCTGTACGATGACCCCTATTCCCCCCCGGCGGACCTAATTCTGCCGGAACGCGATCTCACTGAAGACACGCTGACACTGATTCAATAGAACGCCATGAACGCCGCTGAGATCACCGACAAGCTTGGCCTCCACAGCCTTCGTCAACGCGCTTGGGTATGTTTTCCTTCCCGTGGATCGAGACATCCACGACCTCCCACACAGCATCGTATCACTTACTGACCGTCAACCACAGTACATCCAGTCCACCTGCGCCACGTCCGGAGATGGTCTGTACGAGGGTCTCGAGTGGCTCGCTACCACCCTCCGCAAGGCTGGTCACCAGTAAAGAGTCGAGAGAAAGCCTCCTCTGACTAAAACCGCGCCTTTTCTCCACCATTGTCCTCCTCCCATATACTATCTCACGTCGGTCTCGCCGAATTCGAGGTTTCGGTTGTAATTTGCAAAGTTCCGGTCAATCCAATCGAAATTAGTTCATAAACATCGCATCTGCTTCCGTTCGAATCTCCGTCGTTCTTATCTTTTTGTTCGTCTCGTGGTGTTGTCGTGATCTCGCCAGTATTCCCTTCCTAGTGGCTCGCCGGACAAGATGGAAAGCGTACCTCTCTTGTGGTGGAGAATAACTGGGAAGAATAGATGCATCGTGGTCGGAGAGGCGCGTAAAACTGGCAAAGAGCACCGTGTGTCTGTCTCTCAGGCTCAGCTGGTCCTCGTTGGTTTCCGGCCGCGGAACAGGAATACGAGATTCCTCGCGCAAGATTGTTAGGGAATTAAATGGAATTAGGAGCAAGGCGCATGGTCTTGGAAGGCGGCCTAGCATCGATAGCATACGTATGGCCTCGTAAACTTGGCATTGTTTTTCTACACTGTCCTCATTGCTCGTCGCCTTTTTCGTTCGTGACTGCACATTTCCCTAGCATAAAGTATAAGAGCGTCGTCCACAGTGTGATATCACTTGCAGCACGTCGCACGACGCACAATGAGGTTGGCATTTGCCATATGATGGGTTCTGCCTCGTGCCCACTGGTTTTGCTTCCCATCTGCTGCCCGACTACGGGCGTGCGGGCGGTACACTTTTCCCCCCTTCTTTTTACTTCGTTTTTACTTCTTTTTTTACTTTTTTTTTTTTTTTTTTTTTTTTTTTTTTAGTGTATGAGCGGAAGCTGTCTCAGCCAACAATTTTGTTGCAGACGTGAAGTGCTTGGGCTAACACACAGACGGCGGGCACTTTGACTTTCCCTTCGGCACAATATTACGAAGTCTTTGGCAACAAGCACACCCGCTGACTATTCCCAGTTTGACGCACTGCCAGATGCCAAATTTCACCCACATCAAGGAAAATCAGTCTCTCGTCAGTGCATCAAAGGGCCTGCCCCCCTGCTGAACCAAGATCTGTTTACGCGAGGAGCTTGTGTGTCTGCATCAGGCGAGGTATTGATACTATCTAAAGATACCTAAGCTACAACTGTCCTACGCATTTGCACATCCTCAAATTGCTTTACGTTTCCATTTTTCCCCATCACACATATCATCATTGCAGTTTTTTTCTCCAGTCACAGAAGCGTGAGTGATGCCGTAGCATGTCAGGCCCCTTCGTTCATGGGTGGAGCAGACCGCATCTCAACACCTCTGTGAACATCATCGTCGTGCCTGCACTTGCATAATAAACCGAAATCTTCCCTGGCTCGCCTTAGTGGTGGAAGAGACGAATGTTCTGCTCGACAAACGTGATGTTAAGCTTCTCAGCAGTCTCAAAGACGGCGCCATCGTTCTGGCTGCCACCAGGGGCTGCAATGTACTTGACGCCTGAACGGGAAGCTCGGAAGACATTGTCGATGAAAGGGAACTATGATCTGTTAGCATGTGACGCGGTATCGGGGGTTGGTGTAGACGTACGAAAGCATCACTCGACACGCAGACATCCTTGAGTTGCGCCATCCAGCTGTCACGCTCTTCCTGAGTGAAGGCAGGAGGGACGCTCTCAAAGATGCCCTCAAAGGCCTCCTTCTCAGGACCATCCTTGGGGAGTTGGCCGCTGACGAGCAGGTCGATGGCGTTGCTCTTGTCGGGTCGCTTGGTGCCCTTCTTCCACTTGATGCCCAGCACTCGCTCGTGGAAGCGCATCCACCAGTTGTCGGCCTTGTCGCCGGCGAGGCGGGTGCAGTGAATGCGGGACTGCTGTCCGGCGCCAAGTCCGATGACCTGACCGTTTTTAGTATAGCAGACAGAGTTGCTCTGGGTATACTTGAGGGTGATGGTAGCCACAGTCAGGTCGCGGGCTGCGTTCTCCGGGAGCGCACCAGAATCCTTAGGAGTGATGATGGTGTTGAAGGACTTGGGCGAGATCTCAACGTCGTTACGGTGCTGTTGCAGGTTGATGCCGTAAACAGTTCGGGTCTCGGTTGCGGGAGGGTTGTAGTCTGGGTCCATTTGCAGGACGAGGTACTTGCCTCCCTTCTTCTTCTTGAGGATCGCCAGGGCCGCCTCTTCGTACCCAGGGGCGATGACACCGTCGGAAACCTCCTTGGAGATGATGCTGGCGGTGGGGACGTCGACAACATCACTCAGGGCAATGACATCTCCGAAGCTGCTCATACGGTCCGCGCCACGGGCGCGAGCGTAGGCCTGAGCCAGAGGGGAGCTCTCGATGCCCTCAATGTCGTTGACGAAATACACCTTGCGCTCCTCCTCGGTCAGGGGAAGGCCAATGGCAGCACCGGCGGGCGAAACATGCTTGAAGCTGGCAGCGGCAGGCTTGCCAAGAGCCTGCTTGAGCTCCATGACCAAGGGCCAGGCGTTCAGGCAGTCGAGCAGGTTGATGTAACCAGGAGAGCCACCCAGGACCTTGAACGGCAGCGAGGAAGTAAGGGAGTAGGCGGCGGCGGGCTTCTGGTGAGGGTTGGCGCCGTAGCGCAGGGCCATGTACTGGTCTCCGCTGGCGTACTCCTTGCGGAAAAAATCGGAGATGGCAGTGTCGTAGTCGGCGGTGTGCTCAAAGGCCTTGAGAGCGTAGCGGTTTCGGCTCGTCTCGGTGATCTCGCCCTTCTCGAGCTCCTTGAGAAAGCCGGCGTAGTCTTGGGGGTCGCTGAGGATCGTGACGCGCTTGTGGTTCTTGGCGGCAGCGCGAATAAGGGTGACGCCGCCGATGTCAATCTCCTCGACGGCCTCGGGGATGCTGACGTTGACCTTGGCAACGGTGTCCTTGAAGGGGTAGAGGTTGCAGATGACAAAGTCCACCTTGTCGATGTTCTGCTCGGCCAGGTCCTTCTCGTCGGAGGCGAGGTCCCGGGCGAGGATGCCGGCATGGACGGCGGGGTGCAGGGTCTTGACACGGCCGGCAAGCATCTCGGGGGCCTTTGTGATGGCAGAGATGTCCCTGTAGACGCTCGTGTTAGCCTACGCACAGCTGCAGAACGAGGCATCAAGCAGCACCCCCCAGTCCCATCGAAAGACAAGGCAAGGGAATTCGGGCTCGCTCATACTCAACAGGGAAGCCAGACTCGCGGATCATTCGAGCCGTGCCGCCAGAGGCCAAGAGTCGGACATTCTGCTGGACCAGGCCCTTGGCAAGATCGAGCAGTCCGGTCTTGTCGTAGACGGAGACAATTGCAATCTTCTGGCTATCAGACATGACGGGCAGTTGCAATGGCAAATGGATGGGGAATGACGATGATGGAGGGGCAAGGTGGGGGACAGAAAAAAGAGAGGCCGCAAAACCGTCCTGCCCCTCACCTCGTGCCGTGCTGGGGAAAATGTTCACTGAGAAAAAGCTACACATTCACCAATCATCCAACAAGTTTTTCTTACAAAAGCTGCAGTCATCTTGCTAAGAAGCTATCGAAAACTGAAGGAGAGAAAACAAAGAATATTGGCAGCGATCATTGTACTTTGGTCAAGCAAAGGCATCTGCAGATTAAAATGGACTTTGATTTGAGTATTTTGTGTCACTATTTTGGTTTACTTTGGTAAACCTTTTATCCTCAACGCAAACCCCCCCAAAAAACCTATTTTACGGTGAAGAAAGAAAAAAAGGTTTCAAACCTACCATCCAAAAATTCATACAAAGTACGTTGGGGAATTGGCAGGGGTACGGGGGAAACACCTCTGTAGCGATCATTTACCCAGGGAGGTATTTTTTGCTGGCTTCCGTCTTTGCCCGCCGATCTGCGAGGGCCCTGAGTGCACGAGGAATGGTCGACTAGAATGGTGGGGTATCAATTAATTTAATGTAGACAATTGCTCTACAGCCTGGTATCAGTACACAATATTAGATACAGTCCGCCCCGTTCAACAAGGTTCAAATGAATACAAAAGAATGTAGTCCCAAAATCTTGGCTTTATGCAGCCTTGGTCACCGCCATGATATTCAATCCTTCACCATCCTCCTTGAGGGACACTTCGACACTTTCGCCCATCTTGAGCTCTCCCCGGATGATCTTGTCCGCAAGGCCGTTGCCAATCTCGTTGGTGATCAGGCGGTTCAGTGGCCGAGCGCCAAATTTAGGATCGTAGCCGCGCTCCGCCAGCCAGTCCTTGACCTCGTCCGGCACTGAGAGTGTGATTCGTCGGTCGTCCAGGCGCTGCTGCAGCTCCTTGAGGCGGATGTCGACAATCTCCCGGATGGCTGTCTTGGCGAGCCGCTTGAAGATGATGAACGAATCAATGCGGTTGAGGAACTCAGGAGCGTAAGCCCCGGCGACAACGTCCATGACCGCCTTCCGCACCGATGGGTCCACGTCACCCTCAGGCGTCTCCTTGTAAGGGTGCATGTGGTTATGGCCGACCAGAATGTCGGCTCCGAGGTTGCTGGTCAATACAATAATACAATTCCTGAAATCAACTTTGTGGCCCTGAGCGTCCGTCAGGTAACCTTCATCCAGGACCTGCAACAAGAGGGCCGAGATGTCGCGATGCGCCTTTTCAAACTCATCAAAGAGGAGAACCGCATATGGCTTACGACGGACGGCCTCGGTCAGTTGGCCAGCGTCTTCGTAGCCGACGTATCCAGAAGGTGCTCCAATGAGTCGGGATATCGTGTGCTTCTCCTGGAACTCGGACATGTCGAACCGAACGACGGCGGACTCCGATGAGAAGAGGAATCCGGCCAGCTTCTTGCACAGCTCCGTCTTGCCGACACCGGTGGGTCCAAGGAAGAAGAAGGAAGCTAGAGGCCGGTTCTCGCCGCTCAGGCCAGCCCTCTGCAGTCGAACTGCATCGGAAACAGCCTTGATAGCTTCATCCTGTCCCTTGACTGCTTCTCGTAGGCTATCTTCCATGTGGATTAATTTCTCGATATGGCCCGAGGTCAGTTTGGAAACTGGGATGCCTGTAATGCGAGAGACAACATTCGCAATGTCATCGGCAGTCACAGACTCGTGAATTAACGTGTCGCTGCCCTTAGCCTGCTCCCCTTCTTGATCGGTCGGCAGCTTCTGCTCGAGCGTGGGAATGACTCCGAAGCGAAGCTCGGAGGCTCGGCCAAAGTTTCCTTCTCTTTGGGCTTGCTCCAGCTCGAACTTGGCCTTGTCCAAATCCTCCTGAATCTTCTTCACGGATTCAATCTCGGATCGCTCCTTCTCCCAGCGAGCGTTGAGGGCAGAAATCTCATCTTGAAGGCTCTTTAGGTCCTTCTCCAACTTCTCCCGGCGCTCCTTGCTGGCAATGTCCTTCTCCTTGCGCAAGCTCTCGAGCTCAATCTGAATCGTCATGATTTTGTGGTCCAGTCGCATGATGTCCTCGGGTTTCGACTCATGCTGGAGCTTGAGGTGACTCGCCGCTTCGTCCATCAAATCAATGGCCTTGTCCGGGAGAAAGCGGTCGGTGATGTATCTGTTGGACAGAGTCGCAGCGGCTACCAGGGCACCGTCTGTGATACGAACTCCATGGTGTACTTCGTACTTGTCCTTGATGCCTCGGAGAATGCTGATGGTATCCTCCACAGTTGGCTCGTTAACCAGAATGGGCTGGAAGCGACGCGCAAGGGCTACGTCTTTTTCAATTTGTCGGTATTCGTTCAATGTGGTTGCACCACAGCACTGAAGATCGCCTCGGGCCAATGCTGGCTTCAGCAAGTTAGAAGCATCAATGGAGCCCTCGGCTTTTCCAAGGCCTAGAAGAGTGTGCAGCTCATCAATGAAGAGGATGACCTGGCCCTCCGCCTTCTGCACCTCGTCGAGGACCTTCTTCAGCCGTTCCTCAAAGTCTCCCCTGAATTTCGCCCCAGCGATAAGTGAGCCAAGGTCGAGACTGATGACTCTCTTCTTCTTGATGCTCTCAGGAACATCGCCTCGCACGATGCGCAGGGCTAGTCCCTCTAGAATTGCTGTCTTGCCAGTTCCGGCATTTCCGATGAGCACCGGGTTGTTTTTGGTTCGTCGTGATAAAATTTGAATAGTCCGCTGAATCTCCCCGTCCCTTCCAATGACCGGGTCAAGCTTGCCGTCTCTTGCTCGGGCGGTCAAGTCAACTCCGAATTGCTCCAGCGCAGGCTTTTCCTCCTCACCACTCATGTTCATGCGGTGAGTTCCACCAGGCGGGTGCGGGCGTCCGTTTGCATAGTTCCGCACGGACACGATGGGAAGAGGCCGTAAGAGTGCCGAGCGAGACGTCTGTCCTGCCAGAGCCCGGGCCAGTGGGCCGGCAGATCTCCTCGAAGCTCCAGCAAGGCGCTGGGCCGATAGTATTAGTTGCCTCCTGGCCTGCATTATGAGACTAGAAAAATGAAAATGGATCAATAAGCGGGATCACAAATTCAAGATGTTGTAAAGTCTAAGACGAAGAAACGTCAGGTTTGGAGACCAGGCGTCATTATCTACCTCGAGCCAACACCAATGAAGCCTCTACTTAGAACGTCATGATGATCGGAAGCAAGCACGGGTAGCTTCGAGCACATTCGGCCCTCAACGGCCCCGGCTTCCGAATGCTCCTAGCTTCCTTCCCCTACCTTGCACTAGGTAGGTAGCTTAGTCCCGTTCTGTCACGTGCCGGCATGGAAAGTCAACTTTTTTTTTTCCACGAAGTATTGCAAAGCCAAGCTTACATAACGCAAGTGGGGCCCGCCGATACGTACCGATAGGGTTCACATTTTGCATGCCCACAACTCGCTAGTCGCTTTCACAGAATTCTAACATTTGGGCCAACATCACAAGAAGTGTCTTCCTTTCCTTTCCACACCCCAACTAACGACACCAGCGGAGAGAGTCACCATGTCGGCGAAGCCCACGACCAAGAAGTTCGGGAAGTCGACCCGGGAGGTTCCCGCTCCCTCGGAGAAGGCCAAGAAGTGGTACCCTGCCGACGATGACAGCGAGGCTAAGAAGGTGAGTTCGGTCGCCTGATACACTGTTGTTTTCGCGTTTGGGACACATCAATCTCGGATCACTGCGCTGGCATCGATTTCGCGAAATGCATTGAATTATTCGAGCGGCACGAGAGTGTGCTTGGACATCGCCGCTTCCCTTTTCCCACAACACCTCGGATTACCATCAATTCTTCGACATGCAGCCAAGCGACTTCCCAGAGCGACATGCGCTGAACACAAACACCCCCCCCCCGATGACACGACTTCATTGATCGACAACGGCACCGAACTTCTCAGTGCTAACCAAGTGCAACTACAGGTCCGCAAGGCCGTCCGCCCCTGGGCTCCTCGCAAGTCCCTCCAGCCCGGTACCGTCCTGATCCTGCTCGCCGGTCGCTTCCGCGGCAAGCGCGTCATCCTCCTGAAGTCTCTCGACCAGGGTGTCCTGCTTGTTACCGGTCCCTTCAAGATTAACGGTGTTCCCCTGCGCCGTGTCAACTCCCGATACGTCATCGCCACTTCTTACAAGGTCGACATCAGCGGCCTGGACGAGAAGAAGATTGAGGAGATCTCTCAACCAAAGTACTTCACCGCCGAGAAGGCTAAGGAGAAGGCTGGCGAGGAGGCTTTCTTCAAGCAGGGAGAGAAGCCCCAGGTATGTTCAGATTCAGCAGCGAAACTTGCCTATCGGTTTGAGAGTCGGCAACTAACAGAGGTTTTTCTGCAGAAGAAGGAGGTCAGCAGCAGCCGTGCCGCCGACCAGAAGGCCATCGACAAGGCTCTGATTGCCAACATCAAGAAGGTGGACTTGCTGGCCAGCTACCTCGCGAGCTCCTTCAGCTTGCGAAAGGGCGACAAGCCCCACGAGATGGCCTGGTAGACGATGAAAAGTCTGCGCGCGCGTCCGGGAGCTTTGGGGTTTTTCGCCTTAAGGGGGTGAAAGGTTCAATGACGGGTTGTAGAACGGCAAGGGTCTCCGAAATGGGCTGGTTTGGCCAATTGCATTTGGAAGTCGACGGCATCGGTCACATTTTGGCGTCTGTAATCAGGTTTTACAGTCAAAAAACAAAACGAGCATAAAGCAAAGAGCACATCAAGCTTCCACCGAGAGGCTGTGACGACATGATAACGCTATGAAATGCTTAGGGCCAATTTGTCAAACGTGAATCGCACCAATCTAAATGTGAATTTTTACCTGGTCCGCTTCAACATCTAGCTATCAAAAGAATGAGATTGATGTAGTGTTTTGAACGAGTTTCAATAGAGTGCAAAGTACCTAGAAGTTGCCATGTCTATTCCCCAATTTCTACCCTAACATAACCCTGGTATGCAGGAGATGTTTATGCCGTTTCGATATGCGATCTGATATAGTTTTACAGGTTCCTGTCCGCCCAACTCTCAATCATGCCAACCAATGACGCCTCGTAATGCTTGATGGAAACGGTTCCTGATGCCTCATCCAATGTCGTGTTAGCCTGAACAAAGACCTTGCGAGGTTGCTTGTTGGCAAGCACAATGTCGCGAACTTTAGTGCCCCAGAAATCAAGACCGACAGTAGTCATGTCGATGTAAAACTTGGAGCCGGTCTCAACATCTGCAGTCGATTTGTAAATGTGAAGCTTTTGCAAATACTTGCCGACAGCTAGAAACGTATTAGCACGACACACAACTCTTCGTCTACCGAGTTTTCACATACCTTCACGTCCGGCCGTCAGAATCTTGGATCGATCCAGTTTGATGGTAAGGTCGGACAAGTCGGCCTCCTTGTAGTCAAGCTTGCAGAAGTCATCGCCGGCCTCCAAGAAGCACTTGAGAATTGAGAATCGGGCTTGGCTGTGAGCCTGTCCCCACTTCTGGCTCTTGGGATCCCACATCTCAAGCGAGGCAAGGCCAGCTCGGGCCATAGAGAGGTAAGAGGCATAAAGAATGTCACCAGCCTCGCTGTCAATGGCAACGCTACCATCTCCGAATCCGAAGATCTTGAGTACTGGGAACTCGCAGCTGAGGTGCATGGCCACAAGCTCGGCACGACACTCCTCATACGAGGCAGCGATGCTGCCAAAAACGGAGCCCCAGGTCTGGCCAGGCTTGTACCATGTCGTGATGGGCTTGTTTGTCACAGGGCTGACAGGGGGGTTTTCCTTGTCGAAGTTGAAGGTGCCTGGAGAGGTTTCCTGCAGCAGCTTACCGCATCCGTGACCTGGCTATGTCAATATGGTCACGAGGGCATCAAAGTTGGAATCCTTACCTGTAAGCTCGTGCAAGCCAACCTGAACCTCGAAGGAGGCATCACGGTACTTTCTGTAAACTTCCTGATCCTCCTCGCGGATGAAAGGGATCTTCTCGTTGGGCGCCTTGGCACTAAGCACATTGCCAAGAGAGACGTTCTTGAAACCTTCTGTCTGGCGGATGTCATCGTAGTTGGGGCTGGGCAATATGTCAGTCTACATTGTAACTTTGTAAACCTTGTCGGAAGTCTCACATGTTGATACCAGCGGGAATACCAGAGCCTTGATTGTGTCATTGTCAGCTTGACAAGTAGGGACTTGGCACGTTGAGTCTCACCTCCGAAGGTCAGAACCTCAAGCGAAGTGAAGTCTGGTGACAAGAACTTATCCTTCTCGAATTCCTTGCCCCATGGTAGCAAGGGAATAAGCTTCGGGGCCGACGTAACCAGCTCGCCGAACGCACGGGTTCGCTCCACTGTGTTGATGTTAGGACATGACACGACATTCCATCAAACGGCAGCTTACGATTGACCACTAGAAATCAGTTAGCATTTACTCGAATAAGAGCGGCTCAGTAACAATGACATACTTGCAGCAAACCCTTCCCACTCGCCGCGGACGCCAGCTGGATCTCGGTAGGTTTCAATGAAACCAATGTTGCACTCAACCATAGGGCCCTTGTCCTTGATCCAAAAGCGTTGACTGTCCTTGAAGGCTTCCAGCGAGCCGGTCTCGAAGGACTTGGCGTACGCCTCATGCATGTTCTGTTGGGTGTTGTTGTCAGCATTGGCCGCAGCCTGCTTCATGTAGCCTGTGATGTTGCTCATCTCAGCGGCATAATCGCCAAAGGTAAGTTTAATGGTCTTGCCGCTCAAAGGTCCATCTTCGACAGTAAACTCGGTATCCTTTCCGATATCGCCACCTTCTGCGGGAACAGTTGTGATGGCGGAAGCAATGAGAATCTCAAAGCTACCATCCTGGTTCTTGCGCAGGCGTGTGTTCTCTGGCAAAAGTCCCTTCTTCTCCATCCAAGCTGAAACAGCCTCAATCTCATCCTTGGTAATGCTAGGAGAATCCGGATAGTACGTGGTCATGTGGCCAGCATCTGGAAAGCCCAGGTGCATCATCCCGGAGTTATCAGAGCTGAAGATAGCACCCTTGGTTGCTTCGTAGTGTTTGGAGGCTTCTGAGTTGGTAGCTGCTAGTGCAGCCACGGTCTTCTCCGTGCATCTGGGAATAAACTTGGAATCTCCAAAACTCTTGTAGTTGCCTGAGTTGCCAAGGAACATGGCGGCATACTCCAGGAAGGAAGTGAGTTCGCTTTCCTCGACACCGGCCTTCTTAGCGAGGGCATTCCAGTCACCAGCCGCGCTCTTGTGGAGAGACACTATCAAGTCATAGATGGACTCCGACTCAGGGGAAAGCTGACGCAAGACAATTCTTGTGCCAGCAAAGGAAGCCCTGTGTGGAGAGGTTAGCCGGGCTCGCGATAATGGCAAAGTCGTCATCGGGAGATAGGAGACACGAGAAAGGTCGAATAACGTACTTGCTGATAAAGTGAGCATAACGCTTCTGTTTGTCGTTCAGGGCTTCGAAATGCTTCTCGATCTCGAGCCTAACCACAGATGGGGGTTGGTCGGCGAGGAAGTGGGTGAGCTCCTGAGCGTTCATGGTGGAGGAAAATCTTTGATGCTGTCTTGTGAAGGTGGGCAGAAGGAGAGGGGAGCGTCGTGGGGGTTTCAAGTTTTTGAAGGCTGCGACTCTCAATGAGGGCAGACTTCGAAGGAAGAGAGGCGGCGACAGCAAAGTCATGAGGAGTTGCTTTAGGTAATGCAGGCTGAGGCCAGGCGCTGTAGTCTAGAGCTTCAAATGTGGGAAACCGCTTCTGACGGCAGGCACGTTTGCAGTTGCCCAAGCGGTCGCTCGACGGGAAGGCGGGGAAGGAGGTGAATACAGGCGGGTGATTCGCTGTAGCTGGTGCTGCTAGTGCTGCTCCCCTGCTGACATGCCTATTTGGGGGCTAACCTTTGACGCATGGCCTTCTGGATCGAACGAGGTGGAACTTACAAAGTGCCCCCAATGGGGGCTTGCTGAATCAGTCAGAGTAGAATCTGCACTTCTCGTATCAAATGACCTTTTGTCAGGGCTCGCAAGTCTGTGAGTGGGTTTG
Organism: Paramyrothecium sp. XJ0827; assembly: GCA_020881915.1. NCBI lineage: Eukaryota > Fungi > Ascomycota > Sordariomycetes > Hypocreales > Stachybotryaceae > Paramyrothecium > Paramyrothecium sp. XJ0827. The sequence goes on along the minus strand of JAJFPB010000001.1, from coordinate 3,697,599 downwards.
TTGGCAGTCTTGTTGGCAGTCGCAGCACATCCTCACTCCTTTCTCCTGCAAGGGCATTTGGGCCGTGGCCAGCCCGCAAGTTGCCCTTAATGGAAGCCTCATTCATCCCTATATCATCACAACACCACAGACTTACTCTGCAGTCCTAGGTTTGTCATCGCATTTCTAAAGTAGAATTACACCCTGCCACCAGGAATTAGGGCCTTGAAGACTAAACACGATTCGTATCATTCCAGGGCGCGATTTCGTCTCCCTCAGCCCTTGGTTGTGGCTACCCTATAGTTCCCGATCTGATGGGTTTTCGACGTCGATATGCGAATGCACCGTGGCCAGCACACTTTTCATTTGGTGAAGGTCTAGATTTCAATACAACAATAGAATCGCTATTTATAGTCAAGCCGTGATGTCTAGGGTGGCCACGTACTCCGCCCTGGCATTTCCAGTCACGGTGCTGGCAGGCGATTCAAAATCGGCCCTGTTTGGTCAACCCAATATCATGGCTTTTGATAGTGCACTGATTAAGTAAATAATACCCATAGATTCCTCTACTTCGTAGAACAACCAAGAAATGTCTTCGCGAGAGGTTAGTTTAGCCCCTGGCTTTTTCATGCTCGATTTTTTGCCATAACTACAGTTCCTGACCCTCCAGTTCAACGGCTGGGCTTCCTACCTTACATCTTGCATGAGCATCAGGTGGTCGGGCCTAGACAAGATATCCCAATTCCGCCGCGAAGCCTCAAAAAGCCACCACTACACACTTGAAGGCCATAACAACATATAATACTTTACATAGTAGGAAGAAGATTTACGCGGACCGTCGACTGTCAGCTTTTTGGAGGCATTCCCCTAGCGGCCAAAGGACCACCTGGCTGGGTTTCGGGATTGGCAACATGAAGTCCGAGCCGAGACCGGTAGCGCACGCCCATGCAAGCCGCTGCTGTAATTAGGGCCACACGCGGACAAGATCCAGTAGCGTTACCTAGCGGAGGCGTTGTGGAGGTCACGAGGGGGATGCACCGCAAAAATGTGCAGATGCCCCGGTCCAATGCCTGGCAACTACGGATGTATGTAGTTACGAGCACAAGTTCTCATGTGGGCCGGGTCAATACAGTGCAAGCCCCCTGTGAAGTCATCGGGCCGTGGGGGTTCAGCTGTGTTAGGTAAGGTAGGTAAGGTATCTACATAGTTTATCCAACACCACCTAGAGGTATGGCTCAAGATCTTCATACCTCAAAAGATGGTGAAATCACTAACAAAATGAAAGCCTTCGCATATAACTGCTTGTACAAGGCAAGGTAGCCTGCACATGCCTCTGCTACGAAAGAGGAGCCTTTTCCTGCAGAGCTGACAGTTGACGACCTGGCAAAGGCCACCCCCCACACCTTATGTAGAGGTTGCAGCAGCCCCCACTGGCAGTCTGACTTGCTACCCAACAATGAGAGCTGCATTGCTGCTCGATCATTTGCAGCTCCGTGCACCTGCTGTGCCACAAGACGTCGAGAAGGATACGCTGTTGGGAAGAGTCGGATTTGGCGAAACCGGTTGCTGTTCCTGAGACAATTTTTAAGACTAAACTGTGGGAGAAATGCTGGCCGGCAAAAAATCGAAACCTCGGGGGGTCCGTTTTGGCTGCCCCGACCCGACGCTTCGGAACGGTGCTAATCGATCCCTCCCAGCGACACTTGGGAAGGGATCCGACGGCAGATTTGTTTTGTGCATTCAGGATAGAGCGGCATGCCGTGCAGACCAGGTGACGATACATCTGCAACGAGTAGATCAACGTAATTATACCCCTGATTACGAGCCTGCCAACGATCCATCCAATTTCTCTGGATGGGGATCTGGGACCGTTTGCAAGGTATCGTAGTCGTTGACAACTCCGGGTCCTGCTTCCATGCCCTTCTACTTTTCTTCTTCGTCGTCCCCCCACCCTCTCGTCTCCCACACCCACACGCACGCCCACCACCTTGTTTCGCTCCCCGTGGACAAATCACCGAGACCCAGCGCGGCGGGCATCCCATTCTGACGCCACGCTTCTTTTCCCCAGACCATCCAAAAATTTCTCCTGCCTTGCCCTGTAAATCCCGGGATATGCACTGTAGCATCGAGGCAACCCCACTGCTACCTCTTCCCGTTTCGGTGGAACCACGGCATCTTGCCCTGCCTGCCTCCCTTACCTCACAGTGCAGGACGCCCGAGCCAAGCATTCCTGTCGCTTGGATCCCTCGCGTGAGACAGCCAGAATGGAGACGGTATAATACACACCGACCCGATGAGGCGCCGCAATCTTTTCTCTCTTCCATTTCACCAGATACCATGCCGACCGGAGTTTGCTCTATGCTCCACCAGCCAACTTAGCTACGCCCCCTTCCCCCCCGTCATCAGAGCGTCACTCTTCATGACACACCCCCCTGCTTCAAAAGCCCAACTTTTCGTCCACCCAGATCGACCTCGACAAGTACTTGCGCCATAAAGGCACTTCCCTTGCCCCCTTTCTTCCACTCGCGGCGAACTCACTGAACACATCAACGACATAACTGCCCTTTTTAAGCTCCCTTCCCTGTATATTCCACCAGGCCAGCACTCTTCTTCAGCTCCAACGTTAGGAATTATCGTCTGAGACCGAGCCGTACTTCTCCTGGCTGCAAACCGCAACACCCGCTTCACCGACTGAGCACTCATTCACGATTCTGCATTCGTGTTACAAGTGACACAATTGCTAATTCGAGGTCCCATCCTCGCGAAATCGTAGGCGCCTTTCCCGCGCTACTTCACCTAGTGTAACCGGCGCCAACTCTCATATAAGTTCGGGTGCTTGCTTTTGCCTCTTGCCTTTAGCAATGCTTTCTTACGACTCCCCCGTCACCAACGGGCAAGCCTCGACCCCAGCACACGCATTATCGCAGACACCCAAGTCGGGTTCGTCACTCAAGATGGGGGCCTCCAATGACGTGAACGGCGTTTCTCAGAACGGTCAACCTCGCCAACACCATCACATTTGGCTTGTCACGGGCCCTGCAGGTTGCGGCAAGAGCACCATTGCTGAGCACTTGGCTAAGTCAAAGGACATGGTCTACCTAGAGGGTGATGAGGTTCGTGCTTTGAAGTTTAAGGATTCTTATCCTCACTTGGGGATGACTTGAGTTTCGTGCCAGCTAACTCGATTATCAGTACCACACTGCTGCCAACGTCGAGAAAATGAGAAATGGCACTCCTCTCACAGATGCTGACCGCTGGGATTGGCTCACGCTCTTGCGTGAGGAGGCCACTCGCCGCATCAACCAAAACTCCAACGGCGTTGTTGTGACCTGCTCAGCGTTGAAGCGCAAGTACAGGGACGTCATCCGCGTGGCCGCCTACTACGACCCCAGCATACTCATCCACTTCATCTACCTGGACGCGGAGGAGGAGGTGCTGCTCAAGCGTGTGGGCGAGCGTAAGGGTCATTATATGGGCGCCAACATGGTACACAGCCAATTCCACGATCTCGAACGGCCCTCTGCCGACGAGAAGGACGTTATCAGCGTCGACGTCAGCCGGACCATCGAGGAGGTCAAGAAAGATGCGTTGGCTAGGCTTACTGAAGTGATGGGAGAGGAGCAGGATGCATGATGAATTACCTCGTACCGCAGTGTACGACTGGGACTATTTCTTCTTACACCCACGGGCCTGTGTTGGGTATTTGGAGTTTCACTTGTGAGTTATGGAGTCTAAGCGGATATTCCTACGGGAATTCATGAACTTCTTTTTTTACAGAATCTTCAAATTCAAGAAACCAGGATTATTCAAGAATGATCAACCGAGTTTCACCTGCAAATTGGAAGGGGCTCGCTACTACATCGATCAATTGTGATTGTCCTGGCCCGATTCCTGTGAACCTCTCAGCTGGAGTGCGCTTGACAGTCAGGCAGCGTGTGCACCAAGCGGTAACTGACCGAAGCAATGAGGGGGCAGCAGCTCCTAATGCATCTACAATTGAGGCGCCTTTTCACACCGTGGGCCGAATGGGGCATCCTCATCCGCTTATTGCTACACAATATCACTGTCCCAGCTTACGTGCAAACCATGGTTTCGAGAGCGTCGGGCATGATGCACTCCACAGAGGACGTTGGCTTGAATCGGCTAGCCTACGTGCGCGGACATGTATGGTTCCCTACATGGCATTCCTCCAGCATGCATGAGGGTGGTGCTGCAGCAAAATCCCGCTCCTCCATCGTGATGCAATAAGCGAGAACGAGTCACTGCCTACAGCACATGGATCCTTGGCTCCCCATGAGTGACGACTCTGCAAGTGACAAAGTGCAATTAGTAAGGCTGGAGCAGGCACGGATGCCTCTTCTCATGCACGAAGACGTGTCACGCCAATTCGATCACCTGGCTCCAGCTATTACACCCCTCCTCCTTCTGCTAACAGATACGTACGTTACCAGGTACGCTGCTATGCGTCTAAAGCATAGGCAAGTAAAGGTCCGGACAAGTAAAATTGTTAAGAATTTCCATTGTATGGTCTACAAGGTCTACCGGAGATGCATAACCATGACATCGGGTTCCTCGACTACCCGGCGCACGACTTCAGCGGCCCGCGCCATGGTAGCCCCGTCGACAACCCTGTGATCGGCGCTCCAGCTGAAGTTGCTAACCTGCTTCTTCACCACATTGTCCTTCTCATCAAATGCGGGGACTGTCCGCATGCGACCAATTCCGAGAATGGCAACCTCACGCTCGACAATGACCGGGCTGAGGTACGTGCCGCCAATATTGCCAATGTTGGAAACGGTAATGGTGCCGCCTGATAAATCCTTGGGTCCGAGCTTGCCCTGGACGGCGAGGCTCTGCAGCCGCACGAGTTCAGCAGCTATGGAGAGCACGTTTCGGGAACCGACGTCCTTGATGACGGGGACGACGAGTCCTTGCGGAGTATCCATGGCAATGCCGATATTGTGCTGAGACCGATGGATCAGGCATGGCTTCGCTGGGTTCGTGTCGACATCCACACGGGCGTTGAGAATGGGGAATTGATATAGAGCCAAAGACACCGCCTTGACGATGAATGGTAGGTAGGATAGTTTCGCAGGCTGTCCCTCCACGGGTGCCTGCGAGAGAACCTTGTTCAGCCGCCCACGGAGCTCAACAAGGCTCGAGAAGTCGACCTCGTCAGTGTAAAGAAAATGGGGAATGTTCAGTGACCGGGTCATTGCCTTGAACATCTGCTGCTGAATGTTTGACAGCTGTACTGGTGTCTCCGTCTGGGACGCTGAGGGTGCTGCCGGTAGTGCCGGTGAAATGCCCGCGGAGGCACCGGCACCTGCATGTCGTCTACTCGCAAAGTTTTGAATGTCTTCCTTCGTCACGCGTCCGTCGCGACCTGTGCCATCTACGTCGGCCAGGTCAACGCCAAGTTCCTTGCAGAGGTGTCTCACTGCCGGAGTTGCCAGCGTCGCACACTTCCCCTTTGGCTTTGCTGCCTGATCACCTGATAGCTCCGGCTGAGCCGCGACCTCGCCATTTTTCCTGTCTTGGGCACTAGGAGCTGGAGGCACCGGTGGCGCCGCGTTGTCTATGCCGGGCTCTGGGGCCGCGAGAGTCTTCGCGGCGTCGCTCGGCTCGACCCCGCTGCCCTCAATGTCGATATCCACAAACGGCTTCCCCACCTTGGCCATCTCACCGGCTTCGTAGTATAGCTTCTTGACCGTTCCTGAGAATCTGCTCGTAATCTCTACCGAGGCCTTGTCGCTCTGAACTTCGCACAGCGGCGAGAACTCCTCCACGCGAGCGCCAGGCTCGACGAACCATTGGATGACCTCGCATTCCACGATGCCTGTAAGCGGTCAGCAGGGTGGGTGGCTTGTTCCCGAGAATGTGCAGAGATGAACCCACCTTCGCCAATATCTGCCAGGAGAACAGGCTTCACGGCCATAAGCCGCCTCGACTCCGTAAACCACCTGGACTGGCAGGCGGAGATGTGCTCAGTCCCCATCGCAACCCGCTGGACAGCGGCCGCAGCTCGCCATTGCTTACGCAGCACTCTTGATCCACGCTGCAGGAACATTTTACAGGATGGTTCTAGAGCACAAATATGAAATGAACAAAAATGAATAGAAAAGCCCTGCAAGATGTTCCAGAGACAAGGAGGAGAACCTCGGGGGTTTGTATAAACATATGGGTTGATTCGGCATTGTTTCTTGACCGAGTAGCACCCCGCGAATAGCCGAAGTCATCAATTCCCCAGTTTGCGGGATGCTCCCCAGCCCGGGCTTGGGATTAAGCTGTGATAAGATAAAGCGAAGACGGTTAGTGTACGTACCTGTCGCCGCTTCCCAAGGTCTAGGTACGTGGTGACCTAAAGCGGCTTAGACCGGGCTACCCGTTTTTGGTTCCTCGATTGTACCTGGGCAGCGCCATCCATCCTCAAATTTTGAGATTTGGTGATACGCAAAGCATCACAGTTGTCGCCATGCCTCCGCGCGGATTGGACATGGCCCTCGTTGGCCTCGGGAAAAAGCCCTTGACATGCCTGTTCTGCCAATGGCGCCGAAGCTTCACCGTCTCGGCCATCCGGCCTGCCACGACGCAGAAGCCAGGGTCTGGCGCAGTCATGGACCCTAAGAGCACGATCAAGGGGGAGGCTATCGAGGCGCCCCGAAGCTACGGCAAGCGCGCAGAAAAGGGATTCGTGCCGAAGCCGCTGCCTCGACCGATCGGCATGCCGCTGCCTCCGAGTCCTGGCGAGAACACGGGCATCGATCATCGAACACTGCGAGAACGGCGGGATGACTTTGTCGATTATGATAAGCATTTGGAGCGGCGCAAAGAACTGTGAGGAGTTGCTTCCCGGCCCAAGATTTCCTTCCAGTCGCTAACATACTATACTCAGGACCGCCTCCATGTCCCGCCCTTACTTTCGTGATTGGAACAACTTGCAATTCCATGAGGGCAAGTCCTTCATCGCGCCCCCTCGGCTCTTCAAGGCCGACCTCTCGCTCTTCTTCCCGAACCTTTACGGCCAGACACTGCTCAAATCCGACAAGGAGCCCCGAGACACAACACCGGTGCTCACGGGCAAGGCAACCGTGGTATCCGTCTTCAGCAGCCAATGGGCAGAGCGGCAAGCCGCCTCTTTCGTCTCCAAGGAGGCCAACCCGGCCCTGCACGAGGTCGTCGCCCAAAGCGGCGATCTGGCCCAGTTCGTCAACATCAACGTCGAGCCGAACTCCGGCAAGGCGTGGCTGGTCCGCATGTTCATGGGATCCTTGCGCAGGCAGTTCGCCGAGAAAGACTGGAACAAGTACTTCCTCGTGCGGCGCGGCATCACGGACAACATCAGGGAGTCGATCGGCCTGCTAAACAGCAAAGTCGGCTACACCTACCTTGTAGATCACCACTGCCGCATTCGCTGGGCGGGCAGCGGGACAAGCCATCCTTTGGAGTGCGAGGGCTTAGCCAAAGGACTCGAGCGAGTGGTGGAGGAGCTGAAGAGAGATGCAAACTTGCCGGCAACCGCGAGGGAAAGACATCCAGGGAAGCAACATCTCACGTCGGCCAAGATCTAGTCCGATTGATGCTTGCATCGATTGAGATTCAAACATGTTTGTTAGGATCTCTGATACTGTCCTACAGATATTGTACAATAATACATACGCTGATACCCTTTCCCAAACGCCGTCGAAGATGCAAGGCTCGCGGAATCTCCCTGTCGATTACACTTACAAGAACCACCAAAATAGACAGAAGCACAACGCTATGAAGCAACCCATGATGATCCCGTCCCTCCTCTTCTTGGCTGAGATTCTCCCTATCAGTGAATTCAGACCGGGTACCTGATTCGCCGCCATCGTGATCCTCCGGTTTATGCTGGCGATGGTCTCCCTCTGGAGGTTGAAGCTGTCGTTGACCGCGTAGGCCTGGCTCAGGATGCTGTCCGTCATGCTGTTGCTGTTGTCGATGCGGTTCCGCTCGTCGAGCATGTACTCTGCCTCGGCGGCTTCGGGATTGTTCGCGCGGTACTCGTTGATGTCGGACCGGACGTTGGTGAGTAGGTTGGCCCTGTCGCGGGCCTGTTGCAGGGTCGAACGCAGCCGCGCGAGGTCACGCTTGTGGGAGGAGAGCTTCTCGCGGAGAAGGGACAGGTTGTTCTGCTTGAGCGCGGACGAGGTGAGCGGTGCTTCCGAGTCGAGCAGCCTCGTGAGCTGCGTGACAGTGGCTTCGCGCTTTACAACCAATGATTGTTAGCTTAGGGATGCACTGAGAACGTGATGCGAGACCGTACCTTTTCCAGAAGCTCCTCTATCTTTGCCTCCGTATCTCGCTCATCGTCTGTCGGCTTGGGTGGGATGTGCGCAACAGTTGCGAGCTGCGAATACGTGTGAAACAAGTTGTCGGTCTTTCCAACAGCGTCCATGTTAGCAAGGCCGCTACCATCGGCAGCATGACGAATAAAGCGATGTGCTTACCTGCGTTTCCAAGGTGCGGGCCTGCTGCCGCAGTTGCGTCCAGCCTTGTGCCCCCGAGGTTGCGGACATGATGGCGTAGTTGTTCTGACGGAATGATGCTGTTGAGCACTTGGGAGCGGCAGCAGCAGCAGCAGCAGAGCCGGGCCAGGACTGGAGACCTGTCGTCAATCACGGGGGATACCCGGGGCTTGCGACGTAACGACAGCCGCGCTAACGGTGGCCCAGCTCGAATTGGAAACGGCAGAAAAACCCACACCGCCTTGTCTCCACCGAGCTCTTGGTCACCTGAGAGGTCCCGTGATCCAGCTCGAGACGTAGCTGCCACGGCGCACACACAGCCCAATGAAAAATTGTAAAATCTCGAGCCGGCCCCACCAATTCCCTTCCTTGTCTGGACACAGTCACTCAAGCCCTAGGGCAATTTTTCACCTTCTCGGCAAACTTCTACTAAATTCCTTGAAGCCTACGATCCATCGCGACAAGGACGGTCACGGTCGAGGCTGAAATTTCTAACACAACTCGTCGACACACTTCGCACATTCCCTCGAAGATCATCAAGATGGTGAGTCAAGCCCTCGCCTGAACCGTTTTTCAGATTCTGCCCGAGCAATTCAATGGCCGCTGCCGTTTGCACGCAAAACACAACCCCCCTCTCCGGCTCGATCGTGGATTTCTCAAATTTCGATTTCGATGGCACGATTCCATTTTCCATGCACGAGGACCTCGAATCCCTCATCACCCTTCTCTACCACCACTTGAAACGAGACTCGGCGAATTTTTTTCTTCTGCTTTGGGCATTCAGGATGGGACGGTTATGCTGACTTGGGTTGTAGTCGTCGGGCAAGGTCAAGGCTGCCCAGCTTTGGGGCAAGAACAAGGATGAGTTGACCAAGCAACTCGGAGAGCTCAAGTCTGAGCTCGGACAGCTCCGCGTCCAGAAGGTCGCTTCGTCCGGCACCAAGCTGACCAAGATGTGAGTGACCTCCCAAGTCGACTCGACCCGACCCTCAGGAGACCCTCCTGTTTGGGGAGGGACGTGAAGCAGGACGAGGCCAAGGGAACGATTACTGACCGCTGCTTGCCGTAATAGCCACGACCTGCGCAAGTCTATCGCCCGTGTCCTGACCATCATCAACGCCAAGCAACGCGCCCAGCTCCGTCTCTTCTACAAGAACAAGAAGTACGCTCCTCTCGACCTCCGCCCCAAGCAGACCCGCGCCATCCGCCGCCGGTTATCACCCGAGGACAAGGCCCGCGTGCTGGAGAAGACCAAGAAGCGCAACACGCACTTCCCTCTGCGCAAGTTCGCTGTCAAGGTATGCTTTCCAACCTAAACCCCTCAACCTCCCTTTGTCTCCTCGTGCCATGTGCTGACTCGTCTGTCCTTTCAGGCTGCCTAAATGGCTTGGTTTTGCAGTAATTGAAAGAGGCGAAGGACGTCTATGGGTAGAGGGAAACGGGGGAAATCGGAGGCGTGGCGCTTGCTTTTTTCCTCTCTAAACAAAAGGCTTCGAAACTTGCATCGCATGGCTCCTGGGAATCTCGGTCTGACTTGTACTTATTTCCCGGTTTTGGGCCTCGTTCTAGGGCGGGATGTCCATAATGGGCGTGCTAGGTTCAGCAGCCTATGAAGAAAAGAATGAGGTCATGATCAAAGTATCGAGCGCTGAGTGTAAATACTGTGACGTGCGCGACCTCCGGTTGACCTCCCTCCCCGCTGCAACATGTAGATGTATTGGACGAGGAGCGGACTATGGGTAGCACCATACGACGCATTATATACCACCTTTCTTTGATGTGACATGGCGCTTTTGCTATTCGGAGGTCTTGCCTTGGGTCCATGTGGGATGATGCAGAATGAGAAGCCGCAGTAAGGGTTTTCGTGGGTATGTGGTTTTGGAGCACGACTCATTTTTCGCCATCTCAATTGGCCAGCCCTATGTAGGCCATGATCAACATCTTCGCAGTGAATTGATTGCTACCGGCTCTTGCGTGCATGGAGACCAAATGAGTCTACCCTTTCTCGTACAACTTAAGGAGCCTGGACGTATTGATGCCTATTCGTGGCTAGGATCTTTAAGAACCGAATAAATGGCTGGCTTGATTATACTCTATGCTATGCCCAACGTTGCGTCATGATGAGAAATATACGGTATCCGTGCTGCTCGTCCTCGTCGTGTCCTTGAATCACCTTTTTGGCCTGCCCATTAATTGCCCATTTACATTTGCCCATGAAATGCATATTCCCGTTGCTCATGATTCAAGCATTCCCATTGCCGCCCCGCTCATGTCTACACTGCCATCTTCGTTCTTGGGGAAATGCGTCTTCTCGTGACGTCGTTTCTGATCTTGACGATGAAAATTCTTCCCACAGAACATGCAAGAAAACGAGCCTTGCAGGTTGTGGATCTTGCGATGTTTTGATAGATTGGATGACTCGCCAAACCTCTTGCCGCAAATCTCGCAGACAAGTGGTTTGTCCCCTGTATGAGTCCGCTGGTGCATGGCTGTGGTTGCCGTTAGTAATTAGAGGAAGCCATGAATGGAAGGCGATGATGGGACTCACTCAGTGCGCTTTGCTGTTTGAACGCCTGTCCACAGCCCTTGAAATTGCATACCCAGGGTTTCTCCCCAGTGTGTGTCCTCATGTGCTGCTCCAGCGATTGCTTTGCCGAAAGGGCCTGGCCGCAAATCCCGCACTTGACTGGCTTGACTGTTTTGACACGTCAGTGGGGAAGAGAGCGAGAGGGACCGGAAAACTCACATCCAGTGTGTACTTGAAGATGACGCTCAAGCTTGCTCTTTTGGTTGAAGGGATTCGAGCGCTCGCATCCTTGCCACTGACAACAGAAACCCTCATGGCCTTTGGCCAGTTTTTGAAGATGGTGCTCCTTGCAGTGCCTTTGCAGGGCACCGTCATCCTTGAAAGGGTCTCCGCAAATGAGGCCGGTTGACGGGTCCGTCACCCACTTGCAGACGAAGGGTGGCTCACAGGCCGGTGTACTTGAAGACTTCCGGGAGGCAGCTGTGGGGAGGAGCGAGGGAGGAAGCATGAAGGAGGCGGAGGAGGAAGCAGAGAGGGGAGGGATTGGGCCTGGCGTCGGAGCAGCAGTGACAGTAGGAGCACCTTCCATTGACGACAGTGACCCTGGCGTGGCGCTTATGGACTGTGCCATTGAGAAAGTGGTCATGGGGGTGCCTGGTAGTGAGCCAGGCGTCGCCGAGAGGGTCGATCCCATGCCGTATGCTGAGGCATGATGAGTGTGAATCTGTTGAGCGTAGTCCCAGGAGTCCGGGGAGAAGTGTGTGTGGTGATAGTCCGCGGAGTGAAATGCGGCGTGAAGGGTGTCTAACGAGCCCATGGCGGAGAGGAACTGCATGGGGTCGAGTGGCATGTGTGAGAGGCCATTGGAGTGCTCATGATGAAAGTCAGGTGAGGCGAGACCAGCAAAGGCCGTGCAGTTTGCGTCGGTGCAAGGGTGACTGGCGCCATCGCAGGCCTCGTCCAAACAAGTCTCGTCGACGCAGACACCGGGGCCAGAGTAGCAGGCCTCCTCGGCGCAAGCCTCATCGACGCAGACGTCCGGGCCAGAATAGCAGGATTCATTGACGCAAGGATCGGCGAAGTAGCAGGACTCGTCGTCGCAGGGGATGGCGCCGGATGCGCAGTCATTGTCATCGCACAGCTTCGGGGCCACACATTCGTCGTCGGTACAGGTGAACGGCGGGTATTGGAAGTGGTCCTGATAAAATTGTGACATTTTGCTGGGCATTGGTGGTGATGATGGCCAAGCGCGGGCGCAAGCGCGACGATATGCCAAAAAAAGTGAGGACCCGGATGGCCCAGGGACCTTGGCTGAATTGAACTGTGACTGTGACTGCGACGGGGACTGGGGGGTCGGAAGAGGGGTCGGCTGGTTGGCTGGCTGGTGCTGGTTGTTTAGTTTAAGGCTGTTCTGGTTCCTTGGTTGCGACGGAGGGGTGATAAGATAAGCAGACGCTCCCCTCCAGTCGCAGTCGCCAAACCCAGACGCTTCCTTCCAGGCGCCGGCGCCGGCCTGGTAGAGGAAAGAGGTGAGACATGAGAGGGCAGCTTCGCCAAAGGTAAGCCGAGTGAAGTACCCGCGCGACCGCCGCAGGCGCCTCAGCAGGGGGTAAACACCTACCTGTTGTCGAGGACTTGGCTCTTCCGGAAATCAAGGAGTGTGTTATTAGGTGGTAAAACGTATGCGCCGAAAATTCAATGTCGATCTGGGTGTATAAGGCCTGTTGCCAGCCAAAACAGCGTTGGCCGAGACCAGTCGCGAGCGATGAAGCTGCGGTGCAGATGATCGTAGTGGACAGAGTTCCTGGCACTCAAGAGAGGGAGGGCCTTCTTGATTAAATATGAAAGAAAAAACCCTGCAGCTGACAATTCCCCCATGCATGTCTGCTGCCGCGTCGAACTTAGAATTTGATGCTCGTTTGGCTATATGTCTTCCTCAAATCTTGCTGGTTTTCCCTCGCGATTTTATGCCTCTAGCTGCGAGTCTGCTGCATGAGAGAGGTGTACGGTTTGATTTGGAGGAGAACGACGACAATTACTTTCACACTGCTTCATGGTTGTCGTCCTCGAACGGCCAGCAAGCCTTGTGTCTGCATCAGTTATGGGGCGCTGGACTTCCAATTCGTAGACTGTGCCCGCTAACTTTGGTCTCTTGGGCCAATGCGAGCCTAAATTGACCAAATTTCCAAGTTGACCGTGTGCTGCGCCCGGTACTTCTGCAGTCTTCGTTTTCGATCATGGCCATGTCACAGTTTTCTTGTTGCATGAGCTGGTTCTTATTTCTCCACGGATCTGACCCTCTTGGTATATTTGATTTTTCCTGGCTCGCGGGTGTGGTCCGCCAGGGCGACTGGGTTCCTACTCGACTCTGCTTACGCCATGCGTATGTGCAGAGAGGGCATTTTGGTGCTGTTGAAAAGTTGAGTGTGGAGGTAAGCCCCGTTGCCACAGGTGGTGATCACTAGTCACACACAAACTCGTGTTGCCTCGCTGATAGGCTGGACTCGACGTTACGCCAGCACCACGTGATTGTGCGAGGCTCCTTTGGCCTTTGCAACATTTGCTTCGCAGAGAAGCGTCATACGATGTCTTGTTGGCTCCATCGTGCTCTTGTGAAGTTCGTGAAAGAGCTTTTTGCTACTTCCTAAAAGCACCTGACAGAAACAGATATGAGGAGGGCGTAGCCGTTGTTCTCGGCCTTCGGGAAGTGTAACTCAAGAAGTGAATTACCCCCATGTTTCTCGTGTTATTGTGCAATCAAGTTTGATGCGCCAGGACGTGGGAGTTGTTATTCAGATCTTAAATCAAAAACAAGAACCAGGAGTTCTTGAGAAACAGAATAAAAGAATCGGTGAGAATTCAGTTAATGAAGACTTGAAACTTTCTAGATACTTTCTCTGCCATACAAAAAGCCGAAAGGTTTGGTAGGTCGATGGGAAACGTGTCGATGTTGGTTGGGGGTTGTAAGAATGATTGGCCCGCTATGGTTTGCAGCATATAGGTAGTTGATTCGGCCAATCAAAATGAAGATAGTGGTGAGTTGCCTGATAAAGAAAGGAACTCATTTTTTTACTAATATATGTGGTTACATTATGAGTAAGATCCTAGTAATTATGCCGGACATTCAGTTGCTATCACACTCGGCTTATCCAAATACTGAGTAACGCACTATGGAGCTACTAGATTTACGCGACTTCAAGCAATCAAGAATAGAAGAGAAAAGAACCACTGTTCTTTTGGGGGGATATCGTATCTTACAGCGGCTATGAAGCTCTTCACGGCGGGGCCTCGATCAATGCTTTAGGGTAGGGTAAGGTCACAATCCAAGCAAGGTGAAGTGCCTACTAAGTGAGTGTAGCTATCTCACCTACCGCCTTAGGAAACATGTGGGGTAGAGCACTAAGGCACAGTACAGGTAAGATACCCGGGGCAATGCGTTCCTGAGCAATGAGAGCACAGGAACCGGTACCAGTAACTTAAATGACGCTACCTGTTTGGCGCAACAAATGTACGTACGCCTATCACCTTCTTTACCTTAGATTCACCCTCCGCACGACGAACACCCAAGCCTCCATCACGCATTGTGCTGCATTGTAGTGGAAGTCTCCATTATTGGCACCAAGATACCTACCTAGTAGTCATAAACAGTCTCTAGAAACGACGGTGCAGGGTAGGTACTGCCGTGAGTTGGTCCGTACTCCCAAGTAAACGCATTCTGATCGTCTAGACAATAGACGGCTGCTCCAAGGGATCGCCGCCTCTCACCACCTGTCGCCTGCCCTTCACTACTTGTCGCCAATCGGATTCACCGTCGCACCGAGGCATACCTGCTCATCATGGGAAACTGCTGCGGCAAGCCAGAGTCGGACAACTTTGCGCAACCCGGTCGTCCGCTCGGGTCGGCGCCGCCCCCAGCTCCCCAGACCGCCCCGGTTCCCAAGAAAGTCGGAGGACCGCCTCGGACGCTGGGCGGAAACGCCGAGGAGCCTTCGGGCGCCGGGCCAGCTGATGCGCGCAGGAAGGCCGCCGAGGCCGCCGAGGTGAGTGCCGTTTGAGCCCGTCCTGTCCCGAACCCCCCCCCCCCCTTCGTTTTCCCGTGGTGTTTTACTGTCACGTTACCCCAAGCATTGCACTCCTCCTTGGCTCCGAGGACACAATCTGCTAACACGGCACCAACCTCGCCCGCCAGGCGCGCGCAAAGTCGTCCAACAAAACGGGTGGGAAGCTGCAGGCGCAGCTGGCGGCGCAGAAGAAGCAGACCAGGAACGACACCCTCCAGGACGTCAGCCAACAGGAGCTGCGCGCCCGCGATGCCGCCGATGCTGCGGAGGCCCGCAATTGGAACTAACGTCCGTGGTCGACGACAACTGTGAATTTCCATTCGGCCAAGAGAAGAGTTATGGGAGCAATCAAGTGATGTGGACCAGATGCACGTGAAGGGAGCCAAGAGAGGGAAAGGAAGGGCGCAGTGAACTCATTTTTATTCATCTGATGTTGGAGACAGTATACCCAGGAAGTAAGTCGGTCAGTGGCTAGCAGGCGAACGTCGGTGGATGCAAATGAGGAGAAATGGCTGGGGAACGAAACGTGAATACTATCGGACTCGCCATCTCAAGCATATGGTTTAGTATATTTGGTGTTAGATCTCGTGAGGGTCCTGCGAATAGTAATATGGCCCTTGCATTCAAGCCTGTGGCTCGTTCTAGGAACCGAGACCCAAATGCAACTTTCTCATTACAAGTTTCGATACGGCCAATGCATTATCCCTTCACAGTCACTGCTTCCTTGGGCCGACGCCTTCCCACCCCATTACCATGTTTTACATGCTCAAGTGTTGCAGAAACACAGCCCTCCCTCGTGATCCTTTGAAACGCCAGGCAAAAGACTCGATCTCACAAATCCACAACTCTTACAAGCACCAAGCACCAAGCACCAAGCTCCAAGGCAATCTCGAACTCGGCGGGTCCACATCATGGCAATGACTCGCCGTATCACATGCTTTACGTCTTTAGGTAACAACATACCTTCCGCTGGCAGGGGCTCGACTGTCTGCGTCAGCCGCTGCGATGGTGCCCTCTCTCAATAGGCGTGTCAGCTCATTGAGAGCCGAACTGACCACGAGCTCGGTGTCACCCTCAATGAGAATGTACAGCTTGGGTTCGGCACCGGGCGGGACCTCCTTGTTGAGAGGGTAGAAGGTGCCCTTCGTTGTAATCGATGTACCAGTAGCCTCCAAGATCTTGGCCACGTTGGTGCGGTTCGTGACGGCCCATCGAGCTTTCTGGGGGAAGTCGTTGATCTCCAATGTTGCGTGGAAGGCGCCTGCGTCAGGTCCCTTATTGTCGATAGGCTGACCGGCGCGAAGCTGACCTGCCTTCCCCAGACGGCTGTTGATGGCGCTGACTGCAGAGCTGACCTTGTCCAGGGGATCCTTAGTCTTGTCGCCTTGAGGAGCGGGGGCATCTGAACTTCGGGGCGTAGCCTTGACCTCAGCGCCTTCAGCTTTGGCGGAGTCACGAGACTGTACGCCTGAAGCGGCGGCTTTGATGGCATTGAGCGCCTTTTCGGCCTTCTCCTCCTCCTTCTTGCTGTCCTCCTTGTCGTCTTCTTCCTCGCCCTCGGCTTTGTGCGTCTTACGTTCCCTGAGACGAGCGGCTTCACGCTCCTGATCCAGGCGGTCCAGACCCTTGCCGCCAAATCCAGAGACATCCTTAGCCTTGCCGGACTTGACCTTTTCTCGATGTGACTTCCTCATCTCCTCGAGCCGCTCTGGCACTGGCTGCTCACTCTGTTCAAGGGCCTTGGCGATTCCCACTGCACAGTTTTCCTGTTGAGGCGTCACGAATGTGACGGCCACACCCGTGTTGCCAGCACGTCCAGTTCGGCCTGCCCTGTGTACGTAGTCTTCCAGATGATTAGGGGCATCGTAGTTGATGACCAGCTTCAGCTGCTTTACGTCTAGGCCACGGGCAGCTACTGATGTCGCAATCAGGATCGGCACGACACCCTTCTTGAAATCGGATATAGTCGAGTCTCGATCGACTTGGTCTTTACCACCGTGGATGGACATGCAGGGGTAGCCTTTCATCATAAGCTCCTTAAGTAAGTCGTCGGCTTTTTCTTGTCGATCAACAAATATGAGCGAACGGGCGTCCTCATCCCGATCGTAAAGGTCACCCAGGAGTTCCAAGACTCGCAGGAACTTTGTGTCCTCTTCGCGAACCTCCACGATTTGTTCAATCTCCTTGGCCACGACACTGCGACCACCAACAGTTATCTCAATGGGACTCTTAAGTACCTTTTTCGTCAACGAGTCGATGATGCGTGGCATAGTGGCAGAAAAGAGGATGGTCTGCTTGTCGGGTCGCATGTTGGCGAAGATCTTCATCACCTGAGGCTCGAAGCCCATGTCAAACATGCGATCCGCTTCGTCCAAGACCACGTACGAGACTCGTCGCAAATTGGTGACTCGACCCTGGTTGGCGGCTAAGAGGTCGATCATACGCCCAGGTGTGCAGACAACAATCTCCGCCCCGCGCTTCAACTCGGCGATTTGATCACGAATTGGTGCGCCACCGTAAGCACAAACGGCTCGAAGACCCATTGACTTGAGGAACGGTTTGCAGTCGCGATGAATCTGCGTTGCCAGCTCGCGAGTAGGCGTCATGATGAGGCCGATGGGACCATCAGTATCCTTGAGGGGTGGCTGGTCCTTGATGTGTCGAAACATTGGCAACAGGAAAGCAACCGTTTTTCCAGAACCAGTTTTAGCTACACCAACGACATCTCGACCGGACATCAATGCCGGAATAGCTTGCATTTGAATGGGTGTCGGCTTCTCGTATCCCAAAGTCTCAACAACATCCAAGGTTTGCCGGGTGAGACCGCAGTGTGCCCATTTCTGCACAGGCTTAGGCACGTCCTTCCCGCTGACCTTGATGCCGTCTAGCTCTAATCTCAAGTCTGCCAACTCGGCTTCGGTAAGCGAATTGAGCTCTGCAGGCTCCACCCAGAAGTTCTTCCGGATAGGCACAACGTCGATCTTCGTGTAATCAACGGTAGGAATGTCCTTTTTCTTGCGCTTGTTCGTTATGGCTAGGAAAGCCTTTGCGTCTTCGTTACCATCAGCCTTGAATCCGAAATCATCATCGCTGAAATATGCCTCTGGTTCTTGAGGCTTCTTCGCTGCGGACACTTTGTTTCCCGGCTTTTTCACCTCCGTCTCCTGAAGATCAGACATGAACGCATCAAGCGGATCGACGTCTTCCGGCTCGTCGACGTCCATCTGATCTTGAGGGGCCGGCTCTACAGTCACCCCGTTTGTGGCAGCCTTGCCATTTGCTCGGACTTCGGATTCTGCTGTTGCTGGAGCTGCCAGCACTGCTCCTCCGCTAGCTTCAGCTTCCGCTTCCGCTTCTGCTTCGGATGGCTTGGCAGCCTCTTCGGCAGGATCCTCTGTTGGGTTCTCGTTCTCGGCCTCGGCCTGAAGCCGCTTTTCATGTAGCGCACGTGCAGCAGCAGCAGCTTCCTCCTCCGTCTCTGCAAAGTTGTCATCGTCGGATTCACCGCCTTCGTCCTGATCGGCATAAGGCGTGTTGTCCGTCTCCACAGGCAAGGCAGGCAGTTTGGTGAGCTTTCGTTTTGTAGTCTCCTCCTCATCCAGATTGAGCTTTCGTTTACTTGGGAGTTTGTCATTATCACCCAGCACCTTGCTAAACCCGAATCCACCTGTTTTGGCACGGTTCGTCGGCAATGCTGAAGCTGTACAACTGCTATCAATAATGGGGTAATAGTTAGAGGAGGAACAATGCTTACCCGCCACGGTCTGTTTAGGCGGTGCGGCCAACGGCGCCGAGTGACTATCAAGTAAGCCAAGTACCTGTTTCGTGCCATCGTGCGATCTAGTGGCGGCCGACTTCTTGGCTATGGCCTTGGGGTCAAACTTGCCAGCATATGGAGTGGCCGGCGACGCATCACCTGACACTTCCTTTGGCATCGGAGAAGCAACGGAGGACGTGGTAGGTGATGCCACAGCCGAGGGTGAGCCTACACCGGCCTTCTTGTCCATTTCAGCAAGAAGGTTCCTCGTCTGGCTGGGGTTCACATCCTTCTGTTGTTGTTGGCTCTCCTGCTCCTTCTTCTTCTTCCATTTTTCTAGCTTGGCGAGACGTTCTGCCTTTTTTTGTTCGTCTTGGGTGGCGCTCGGGGAAGGTTGAGAGGCCTGCGCAAAGTGATTAGACTTGTAGAATTGCGCACCATGGGGGTTACCTACGGCATCGTTGGTACCCTTCAGGCCGTCCGCCACAGGTGCATTGCGCGACCGGCCATCATCACGAGCGCTGCGAGCTTGGATGTCAGCTGTGCCCTCGCGGGGCCCACAAGGTCGATCTCGAGAGTCTTCTCGCCTTCTGCGGTCTTTGTCACTGTCGCGACTGCGATTCCTCCTGCGGTCGGGGGAGCGAGGCCTCTCATTGTAACGATCTCGAGACCTGCGCCTATCTCTATCGCGGTGATCGCGGCGGCCGTCCCTGTGGTAGTCGTCGTCTCGCCGGTCTATGGAGCGGTCGCGTCTTCGAGGTTGATCGCGATCACGTCGACCCCGATCTCTGTCCCTCTCGCGGTCTCGATCCCGGTCTCTGTACCTGTACTGTTCGTGAAGACGGCGGTTAGAGCAGAGGTCATCGCGTGGTGGAAGGCGATGGCTCACGTCAGGACTGCGGGACCTCGACCGACGACGGTAATCCCTGGCATCATCTCGACGGTCCCTATCCCGGCGATCATCGTCTTTGCGTGGGCGTCGCGAGCTATGGTGGCTGCCTGCAGGACTTGGTGAGCGCGAGTCTCTCGGCCGAGCCATTGCTGTGGTCTCGTGGGCTCGTGGGCTCAGCGAAACCACGGTAGTGGTGAGAACTACTTTCTTCTGCGCCGCTAAAGGAAGTGCACGTTATGGGCTTGAATACTCGAGCGGTATGTGACGGCTAAGGACCTGCGATCGGTGCGCAAGCACATCAACGTCGATAAGATGGTGGCGTCGCGGGCGAGAAAAGCTGCTGTTGAAGCTTGGTGCCGATTATGCAAAGAATCGAGACTGACTCGGCTAGATCTTTGGAGGAGCTGGAGCGGGTGGGCAATTGAGAGCTGCCACCTGCCGAAGTTTACCCCTCTAACGGTTGGTGACGTTGAAAATCGCACTAAGCCAGGTTGGGTCTCAGCAAAGCATGCCTCTCCAAACCTCGAGGTGGGCTACCAACTACCTGAAAAGGGATTTGCTCAGTCTTTGACGTCCAGATATCCAGTGCACAAAATGGTGGGACTTGTTGCGTACGCGAGTAGCGACGAGGAAGATGAAGTTAGTGCTAAGCCGCCTTCTCAAGTATGTCAAAGAGGCGACGCTCCAATCTTCAATTAATAACTGACGGCATGACCATCTAGGCACCGGTCCAGGCAGCTCTCTCAGTAGCTGCAGAACGCAGCGAAAAAGACACGGAAACTAAACAACCGGAGCCAAAATCAGAAAATGGTGAGTCTGAACAGGAGAGTTGTTGCTAAATTTAACAATGCGCTGATGCCGTTCTTGTGAAAGTGCCGGTGCCTGTCTCGACGCAATCTATTGTTGAGAAGGTCGAACAGGAGCCTGTCGTAGGCCCTCTTCCGCAGAATGATGTCCCTCTGGGACCCTCACTGCCTTCCATGGACGATGTAGCCATAGTGGACGAGGATGGCTTGCAAGCTCCTTCATCACCCTACTCCTCCAATCGCGCCTTGATACAAAATCTGACCTTACCAACCGTCCCCAACCTTGACATACCACCGTCACCGCCAGGTTCACCGCCTGCCAGCACAACCAAGCGATTTGAGCAGTTTCTGGATCTCAAGCGCAAGGGCACGCATTTCAACTCCAAGCTCGAGCATTCGACGGCATTGGCAAACCCTAGCTTGATGGACAAGCTCATGGGATTTGTGGAAATTGAGGGAAGGCAGCAGTATCAGACGACGCTGCCTCCAGACTTGTGGAATCCAGATGCCCTCCCAGACTGGGCCTTTGCTGACAAGCTAAGAAAATCGCGAGAGAAGGCTGTCAAGGATAGAGAAGCTGAACAAGCCAGCGGTGGCAGGAGCTCAATCGACTTTGTCCCGTCCACAACCCAGGCCGCTGGAGCCAACGCCTCGGCTGTTGGAGGCCTTTCGAGAGGAGAGAAGCGGAAAGCCGGCTGGAAATGAGCCAACTGATGCAATATACTCACGTCACCCACGGACAGTGCGACCACACTAGGACACACGACCTCTATCCGACGATGGATCCAACAATACCCATAACCGTTGGCACAACATTATTCATTGATATTATTATTAGTGTCTGTTTTAGGTATCATCAATTACGGTACGCGGGGCCCCGCGGCCTGGGCTACTTTTGACAGTAACTGGGCAACAGTCATCCTCGGAAGCCAGACCTAGAATTGCCACCAATGTCTTGGGAATTTGTACAAAAAAAGACAACATCGCCTCCATGCCCCAAGTGGTATCTACTAAGAGAACAAACATTTACAATAGGCGCAAGGCTCATGGCTGCTCATGACTTCTTGCCGAAGTCGTTCTGAGACTTCAGTCTCGAGCGCAAGTAGGTCTGAAATGGAAACCTCTCTCGATGATGGCGCCAATGTTGATGGGCACAGTGGCATTGGCGCTGGAAAGGCCAGCGGCGAAGTAGCTGAGATCCTGGCCGTGGTTGATAACCTCGTCGCCGAGCAGCTTGAAGGGGACGATGCCGTCGTCACAGTACTCCCTGGTGCGCACCTTGTCGATGATTGTAGCCTGGGTCATGTTGGCAGTGATGTTCAGACGGTTGATGCCGGGATGGAGGACGAGGTTCTCAATCCAAAGGGTGCCGACCCTGTCATTGTCGATGAAGTTGGTGAAAGAGACGTTGCCCTACATGTCTCCGTGTTAGCGAACATGGAATTTCCGACTCTACTTGTCTGTCTTCCTTTCCAAGGATGCAGCCAGAGGCAGTGAGGGGCGGAGGAACTTACAATATCCAGAGTGAAGACGGATTGGTTGGGAATCTCGGTAATGCCATGGAAGTTGCGGCCCCGCTCATCCGCGTCGAGCAAGATGTCACTCTCCTGCTCGATGACACGCGTTCCAGCGAAGAGGTTCAGGCCCTTGATGTCGAGCGTCTTCTTGAAATCGACAGGGTACTTGCGGGAAAGACCACTGGGCTTGACATGAGTCTTGCCCTCGACCGTGACGCGCAGAGTGTCGTTGTTGGCGAACCAGATGTTGAAGGTGGTGAAGGCATCCATGTCTGTGATCTGGACCTCCTGGCTGACGTTGACGGTCTGGTGCTTGTCACCGTTGGTTGCGGGGAAGTTGATGTTGACGAAGGGAGTGTGGCCTTCGAGATCCTCGAGGTACATGACACCCTCGAAACCGTCAATGTTGGCCTTGATCTTGCCGTCGGTGGTGATGGTGGAGTTGATCTCCATCAGGTAGGCGTCGCTACGGGTCTGCAGGACGTTGACGCCCTGGATCTCAAGATGAGCCTCATCAATTTTGTGCTGGGCAATCTTGGGCACAGCGACAAAGATGCTACGAGCAGGAATACAGTTAGGATACGGACAGTTCAACAATGCGCCAGCATTGGCAAAGGGGGGAGCTCGGCCGCTTACATCAAACACACGACCAGAACCACAACACAGATGAAGACGATCAGGTAGATCCACCAGAATCGCTTGCAATGGCGCGCGCAAGTCTGTCTCTTCTTGGGCTTAACGGGCGAGCCGTTGACGACGACGGGGGAGACCTCCTTTTCGTCGGACATGTTGGGCGACTCGCAGGTGATAGGGAGAGGAGGGCACTCGTTTCCAAAGTGGACGCGGACGGGGCTCTCGGATGGGTCGTCGGCCGTCTTGTATAACGCGGATGGCAGAGGAAGTGAGTTGGACCAATGCGCCGAGGAAGCGAAAAGGAACAGGAAGAGAGAGGAGACAAAGACGGGTCGAGGGGTGCCGGTACGGGTCACGACGGATTAAGTAGTGAGGACAGACACGGCGAAAGGAAGCATACCCTACCTCGCCTCACCTTACCCAAGTTTACGTTGCAGCCGCCTACCTGCCTGCTGCTCTGTACCTTACTTTACCTCTGTTTCATTACATACACGAAATGGCCGTGTGGATATGGAGTAAGGTTCTGGCCCGGGGGTGTACACCTAGCTCCAGGGCAGCAAAAGGCCCACCTACTGGAAAGGTTCCCTCACAGGGTGGCCAAAG
Organism: Paramyrothecium sp. XJ0827; assembly: GCA_020881915.1. NCBI lineage: Eukaryota > Fungi > Ascomycota > Sordariomycetes > Hypocreales > Stachybotryaceae > Paramyrothecium > Paramyrothecium sp. XJ0827. The sequence continues at coordinate 3,674,335 of JAJFPB010000001.1, read as the reverse complement.
GATGATAATTTGATCGCCGGGAAACACGATGGAGGTGAATCATGCTCGTGACCTCATTGGGAGAGGGAGGGACGGGGGGTGTGGCCCGGGGGGCCTAGGGGGACCAGGGGCGGAGGGGGCTTGGGCTAAGCCAGGTCTCGATGGTCATGCCGAATACAACCGTCGCAGCCTGGTTCATTTAAAAAAAATAAAAAATAGAGAGAGATGTGCATATGAGTGAGGGCGAGTACAGTCCATAGGTGTTCGCGAAACTTGGCTGTTGTCTCCATGCTATAAACGAGATGCCCAGACTGCCAATATCTTCTGGAATGGTCCACCGACACGGCGTCTCTTGTCTGGGCGCACCCACAGACGTCGACCCTCTTCTAGAGCTAAGGATGGCCAAAAGGCAGCAGGCATCTACGCCTTGCTGGATCGAAAGACAGGACGAAAAAAAAAACCATTCGCTGTCATGGATGACTGACCCTTTTTTTTCCCTCTCCCACCCCATCCCATCCTTCTTTGCCTCCACCGTTCAAATTTCCCTGCCAAGATTGTATCATTTTCTCCACCCCCAGATCAGATCACGGCGACGAGAGGGCGCGCGACACCCGACGGGGCCCCGTTCTAGGCTTAGGGCGGACGGAGGCGCGGACCACGGCTCGGCCGTCAACTTCCTAACCGGGCAGCCCACCGAAACAAGATGCGATGGACAGCCGCAAACCATTGGAAAAAAGGAACCAGGGGGGCCAGGGTCGTCCAGTGGTCCAACGGTCTCGAGAGGGCCAAAGGAAGGGCCACACACAAATTTCCCCGGCCCCCCCCATTCAGCTGCCAATGCGGGGGAGACGAGACAGGGCAGGGCGCCCCAGCTAGCGATCCCCTGGACCGACCTGGTGTCTGTCCTCCCCCCCCAAATGCATACGATCCAATACGGCTCTCTCTTCACTAGAGAGCCTAGTGACCAACAACCCGATTCTGCAGTGGCTTGGGCCCGCCCTGCTCGGGGATGGGGATTGGCGCTGAAGAAATTCGTTCCCTCGGCTTCATGGGTTCATACACGTCCACCTGGAAGCGGCAGGGAAACGAGCACCCCATTGTCTTGGGAGAATCGTGGGGAGCCGTATACTTCCGCTCACAACTACGAATGGAGCTCCTCTCCAGGTCCCACAGGCTTCCAGTACTAGTTAGTGGGTTTCGGAACTACGGGGTATGTTACCTTGTACGCAAAAGGTCCCCTCGGATTGACCAGCGCAGCCGTGGGGAAGAGAACTGGTCCGGCAGAAGCTTCGTCGTGATGCTCCCCCAAGCTCACGCAAAGGGCATTGCTCTCAAGGCCTGAAAGCATGTGCAAATGCCAGCGTGCCTCGGGCAAATCCCAAATCCCCCTCCTCATGCACCCTCCATCACAATTTCTCACATCCCCGGCAACGCCTCCAGGTGCTAATGTAAAAAAGAAGACGTCCCATCCCTTGCCTAGCAGGGACCTGTGATGGAGGGTGGCATGCATGACGGTATGCCGACTTGGGCCTGGCCTCCCGCCACTACGGTGCCAAGCCAACGCAACGAACGAGCCAAAGAGCTGTCAATTATAGCGTCACCTACAGAGTATAGATGCGGGTTGTATATGCAACAACAACCCACTCCAGAACACAGCATCACCGCTGCTGGCTCTTGACTTCAGTTTTCCGCCGCCGGCAAAGAGATTCTATCTGCTACGTCCAACTCCGCCCCGAAGTTTCGAGCCGGAGTCACCTTCCAGAAACGCGTTGGCTGGGACAACAGTGAGACAACCGCAGTGGCTTGTCTATAGGATTCTCCTCGCCGAGCTTGTGTTTCTGAAACTTACTCATCAAACGGGCTTTTTGTCCAGACCGTTGCTCGCGTGAGACAAGAAGTTGAGCACTTCGCCGCGCCGCCGCCCCCCGGTGTGGCGTCGAAGCCAAAAGTAGCCACCCGCTGTAAGCCGCGCTAGCAACAGGGAAAACCAAGCCGAACCCTCTTCCAGGAGTGTGACCTGGTGACGATTATTGCCATGCTATGCTCAACTAGCCCAGGTCGAGGCAGCTAGCTGCAGCTCCTTCTCGTAACCGAAAAACGTTGGCCCGAGGAGTGCCGGATGGCCCTTTGGCCGCCGCCAATGCAAAGGATTAGTCTATTAGTCCAGGACCGCAACCGTGACGGCCAGCTCCGGCCACTGGCAACGCCCGTTCTTGGGCCCTCGTGGCGGTCACGGATGGTGGGCGAATAGCACGGGAGCTTGGCATATGTGACGACTCTATCGTCGTCTTTGCCAAAAGGACGTAAATACATATCTGATCCATCATGTCGACCATTCGCTGGTCAGACGAAGTGTTTTCCTCACTCGGCCCCGCGTGCGCTGATTCGCTTCCCCAAAAGCAAAATGTATCGTCCAGCTTTTTCCTCTCTGAGCTAGCATCTCCGAGGCGACGATCATTTTCGATGCTCATTTCATGTCATGTCACGGAAGCTTGCGGAGTAGACAATATTCCTTGCTTTTGGTCAATATGCAATATGGCCTCAGGACGCCTATATGTAAAACGTGCGGAACAATACCTTACAGTGTCTCTACAGTACAAACTCTGTTGTAGTTGATCATTGACATCTAGACAGTAGAGCCTGTTTTCGATTCTAATTGTCTGCCCCCCCCTTCCTTTCCTTGCCCCCTGCTGCTTCTGGTCCGCGCATCCCCATAACGGTGCGCTTACGCAGCCGTCAATACGCTCGTGACCGTGCCCCGGTTCCTTTTTAGAGCTTCGATTTCGTCCACAAGCCCTGCTTGTCGAGCCCGGGCTCTCCGTCATAGATATCGCGTTCCACACGCCTTGCGTTGACCTTTGGAAGGGGGTTAGCTGTGTTAGCTCGCTTTTGTCAGATGGTGGGAATCCACTCCCCGCCCCAAAGATGACCGCCAAGCAATCCGGGGAAATGGGCTCGGCGAGGGGGAGAACGGGCGCTCGCGCAGCGCATGCACCACGCACAGAGAGAGATGAAGGGAGAGGGGCACTTACAAATCTGGGACCTAGCTCCGACGTGTTCTTGGCTCCCAGTAGTCTCATGCAGGTCGCTGTCTCAGCCTCAAGGACTAGAATTGGGGAAAACCCGAATTAGCATGTGAAAGAAGGCAAGCATTTTCTCATCCGAGAAACGAAGGGGGTAAAGGTAACGGGACTGTTGGTTGTTCCGCCAAACAAATCAACAAATCAAACTCACTTTCGAACACCCGCTCAACACCGGCTTGTCCGCCGGCCCCCAGGCCGAACAGCGCGGCCCGGCCGACGCCCACCGCCGTCGCGCCCAGGCACAGCGCCTTCACCACGTCGGTGCCGCGCTTGATGCCGCCGTCCACCCAGATCTCGATCTTGCCCAGCACCTCCGGGCAGTACTTGCGGATCTCCAGGAGCGTGTGGATGGCGGGCGGCGCCGTGTCGAGCGCGCGGCCGCCGTGGTTGGACAGGATGACGGCCTTGACCTGCGGCGCGTACCGCGCGGCCAGGTAGGCGTCCTCGTGCGTCTGCAGGCCCTTGAGCACGATGGGCAGGTCCGTGTGCGCCGCCAGCCACGGCAGCGTCGTCGCCCACGTCAGGTCGCTGGCCGTGCCGAAGAAGAGCTGCTGGCCCACGCCGCCGCCGCCGGGCCGCTTCTCCTCGCCCGACTTGACGCCGGCCTCGACCGTCAGCCCCCGGTCAAAGTTGGACTTCTCGTCGTGCTCCCGCTTGCCCGGCACCGGCGCGTCCAGCGTCAGGCAGATGAACTTGACGCGGTCGCGCATGGCGTTGATGCGCTTCAGCATCGCCACGCTCTTCTCGCGCTGGTTCTGCACGTACAGCTGCCACCCGAAGACCTGGCCCTCGGGCGAGTCGGCGATGATCTGCTCCGGCGTCATGGAGGCGTTGTTGGAGATGATCTGCATGGCGCCGAAGCGCGCCGCCGCCTTGGCGATGCCGTGCTCGCCGTCCGGGTGCGCCAGCCGGGCCATGGCGGCCGGCGCGACGAAGATGGGCAGCCCGAGCTTGTGGCCGAGGACGCTCGTCGACAGGTCGCAGGCCGTGCAGTCGTAGAAGACGCGCGGCCGGAGGAGGATATCGCGGTAGACGGAATTGTTGAAGCTCTTGGAGTGTAGATCGTCGGCCGCCGAGTAGTAGTAGGCCCACGCCTTCTTGGAGATTCGCTTCGTGGCTTCTTGCTCAATCTCGTCGAGGTTCAGCAGCGACTCCAGAGGGGCAGGGGCATCCTTCGACACCTCGCTCTCGACAGCAGGCGTCTCGGCTGTCGGAAGCGTGTCCGGGTCTATTTGGCCGAGCTTGGCCTCGGGCCTGAGGTGCTCCTCCAGCGTCCCCGGCGGGTGAACGGGGTCGTACTCCTCGGTGGCGTCCTTGCCGGCTAACGACAGGATGATCTTGGTCCCGCCTGGATGCGACGGGAGAAACTCGGTGACATCGTAGACATTGCCGTAGAGAACGACCCAACAGCTTTCTGCAGTGTTGTGCTTGGCGACTGTCGTGGCGGATCACGAAACGAGTGTAAGAGTCAGCCTCAAGCAGGTTCATGAGAGTTGAGTGAGGAGGCAATGCGTGTGTTGCTCGCTTACCTTCGGCCGCATTGAAGATCTTAGCCATTGTCAATTATGCCTACCACGCAGACAAAAGCGCACAGTCTTGAGTGAAGAAAGGAGAATGCGAGGAAAAAGAACGTTGAGGTCCCTGGGAGGACGATGCACTCGGCGGATGTTAACCCGACAAGTCTAGTGCTGTAAAGGTAAACCCCGTTTCAATCAATTTAGCGTTGCGTAGTCGGCGCTCCGCCTAACCAATGTCCTGGGTCTGGGCGAGATCGCAGTCTCTTCTGGTATGATTCTTCGTAATCCCTTTGGCGCGCTGCTATCCTAACCTCGTAGCGGAAGATATGCAGGAAGCTGGGGCACGCAGGTTCTTGAGGGTGGTTTAGCAGCCGACGACCGGAAGCGAGGGCCGCAGAACGGCACAAAAGTCCGACTGGGGCACGGGGTTCGGCGGGGGGAAAACGAGCTCCAGAGGCTGGGGTAAAGCTGCAGAGGTGCCCCAGTACCTTGGGCTTCCAAATAGACTCACTATCGTTCGCCAGCACTGGTCGGGTCCCCAAATTGGTTTAGCCTTCCTTGCTTACACATATTTCCTGCAATTCTCGATCTCCGATTATAGCCGGGTCGCGCAAGGGACCAACGTCACCAATATTTCGAGCTTCGGAATTTCTACAGACGCCTTTTTTACTCGTTTCGCATAGTGCCGAGCGTAGACTCAGCAACCACCATTCACCTACGGCATTGCTGCCTACAAACCGGTTTGCAAATTTCCGAGCTTCTTTCCAACAAGCAATAAGCTTCATTATTCGTATATCATTTACGTACGAATCCAGCCAGCAAGCGTCATGCGAGCCTCCGTCGCTTCCGCCGGCCGGGACGCCGCCCGGCTCTGCACGAGATGTCGCCTCCGCGCACAGCGAGCCTTCTCAACGCCCAGGGCCCGAGAGCCAAGGGCGCAAATGCAATTCTCATGCAGGAGCGCCGATGATTTCCTCGCGCAGCAACGGCGGCCGTTTTCACAGAGCTTCAGGACAGCCGCGCCGGCTGCCTCCGCCACCGCCGCCGATGCCGCAGCAACCGCAACTTCGACCGCGAGCTCAACGGCGACGCCTCCACGGACGCACTATGATCTGTTCCCGCAGACGCTCTCCGCAGGGCCTCCGCCGAGGGGCCACTTCCCCATCGACGTGCGCGCCCTGCGCCGCGAGTTCCTCCAGCTCCAGGCCCGCGCCCACCCGGACCTCCACCCGGCCGAGCACAAGGCTCGCGCCGAGGCCACCTCGGCCCATATCAACGAGGCCTACCGCACCCTCTCCAGCCCGCTCCTGCGCGCCCAGTACCTCCTCTCCCTGCGCGGCGTCGACGTTGCCAACGACGAGACGCTCAAGATCGAGGAGCCTGACCTGCTGATGGAGGTACTCGAGGCCCGTGAGGAGGTCGAGGCCGCCACTGACGAGGCCGACCTCGACGAGCCGCGCCAGATCAACGACAGTCGTATCGCTGCCAGCGAGGCCGAACTTGAGCGCGCCTTTCGCGCCGACGACGTCGACGCCGCCAAACGGGAGGCTGTCCGCCTCAGATACTGGATCAACATCAAAGAGAGCTTGGATAACTGGGAAAAGGGCAAGCCAGTGGTGCTCCAGCACTAAGCCTTGCCTGCCATGACCTTTCATAAATCCGAGTTTTGAATACAAGAGCTTCGTGTTAGCGGTGGCACGTGGACTGGGATCCTCCAGTGCGGTCAGCAGTATGAGCGACGTGCTTTGGCCAATTGAGGCTCCCAGTTCATGGCCGCACAGCCATCTGAGTACTCTACATCATCGCCAGTTGCGCACTCAAGTTGAATATAAAAAGCCGGCATCCAGTATGATGCAATTGTTCAATATTGTACAGCCCTGTATGCTAGACCTTTAGAACCGCTTGAGCCTTTTTCACGGCGACTCTGCCGTCGGCTTATCAATGCAAGATATATATGACTACTCCTTCCCGAACCACAATGGTGGCCGCACACGATCTAAGCGGGTAGACGTTGCTACACCGTGGTACCCAAACGCCTCATAACCATGGCCCGTGTAGGGGCCCAAATCCTGTAACTCCTCCCAAGATGCCATCATCCAAGACATGTCATTTCAATCAATGCCCTCATACATGGTTCCCCTGCTCTCCTGGCTTTACGATAGAAATCTTCCCCGCATAACCCGCCCTTATCGCTCATAAGCTGGCAACTGCTCGAGATCCCGACTGCCGGTAGCTCTTGATGGGCCTGCACCAACCCCATACTGTGAGTAAGGATCGTCATCTTCTTCCTCTATTACTGGCGCGCTGGGTTCCAACTCTGGTCCTGTATCTCCGCTTGCCGACCCTTCCATTCTCCTTTCCACGTCGCTGGGGACCTCAGGAGGAGAGCTTGCCTCATTCATTAGCCGGCGCCTCTCACGCTCCTGTTTATCCTCCGTGACAGTCGCTATTGAAATGTCGTCCTGCGTTGGCGCCGAAGGTTCATTGCCAGCGGTATCCCGTAAGATAGTGGGATGCTGCTGTCGAGATCCGACATCTGCGTCGTATATGTCGTCGTCCGGCACAGTAGGAGCATGGGGGCCATCCTCTGTTGAAGCTGATGGGCCAGCAAAGGCAGGCGGTTGGCTAGGCAGTAGACGCATTTCTGCTTGCCTAATACGTTGCTTCTCGCTCATGTTGGTCTGGTCCGGCATCTGGGGAAGCGGTATATACGAGGGCGTAGCCTCATCATGATACGTCCCCAGCTGATTATAACGGCTCGGGGAGGTGTTATCTGACGAAGTAGGTTGAGAAGGTGAGCGATGTAGAGAGGCGGATAAAGGAGGTGGAGATGAGTAGTAAGGTTGGTCGGCTGGCCGTGGAGTATATGGTGCTGGCGACTCCCCATTCAAGACACTGCTGTCGTGTGATGTCTCGGTCGTGGGAGCGAGCTCTGGCTGAATACTGTCATCGTCGCCATCGCCAGCTATTTGAATAGTACGGGAAGGCGACACTCTCTGCTTCTGAGTTTTTGAGCTGTCTACCGAACCAACGACCGTCTCCATCGACACGGTCACAACGCCCTTGCCTCTCCTCAGCTGAGATGTGTCGGCAATGTTGATACCTCTCCGCGGGCCGAATGAAGCATTTCCTTGATCAGCATTACTTGAGTTGAAAGTGCCAAATCTAGCCGGTGTCTGACCACCCTGCAGTAAGTTGGATAGTCGCCCACCCAAGTCCACAATCACTTCTACCTGGTACTTAAAAGTGACCATATCGCCAGGTACACCTTTAATGGTAGGAAAAGAGTCATCGGGAACCTTGACGGACACAGTGACGGACGCCTGCATCGTGCCTGGGTCGATGATTAGCGGCGCAGTGTTCTGGTCCAAATCCTTCCGGAAAACGCTTGTCGAGCCTGTTGAGGACAACGAGAGTCCACCAAGACCAAGCCGCGATCTAGGATAGGCTTCTTCCTTTTGCGTTCTTGATGCATACAGCTTCCCTGCTCTTTCTTCGAATTTGGAGCTCGGGGGAGCCGTGTCGATCTTGCCTTGGCGGAACAACGTCACGACCACGCCAGTCATACTTTTGACAAGTTTGATGTGCTGCACGGTGACGCGCACAGATACAGTATCGCCCGGGAGACAGCCGCCTTTGACGAGCTCGATGGTAGCTGTAATCGTCTTGTCATCGACGACTTGTTGCTTCGCCGATGACGTGAATGTTGTGCCGACTTGCGATAGCTGAGCAAATTCCGCACGGCTGACGACACTCCCCGTACTCCGACCGCTTCCTCCACTAATTTCACTTCGCATATCGCTCTGGATAGGGCTTCGTGATTCGGACGGGGCATCACGTGTACTCTCGTCAATCGCAGACGATGGCTCGGCAGACTCGGACTCGGAAATGGCATCGCTTGGATCGGGAGCGGCAGAAGGGGTCTTCTCTAGTGCCATGGACTTTTTACGTCGCGTGCGCCTTGATATAGGCTCTAGGAATATGGTTCTGGGCCGCGGCGGCGACAGACGGCCAATGTCAACCTGCTCCACTAGCATGACCTTGCGGTCACAAGAAACTGTGGGTGCTATCGACGTTGGCCTCGTCAATGTTGCGGTGATCATGTAGGAGATGGTGCCACGTTCGAACTAAAGTCATGGTCAGTACAAACTTACCCGAAGCAAAAGTACGAGAATTGACAGATATGGGCGTGCCCGTGGGTGTGGAACGTACGTCGATACTGCTGGGCAATCCACTAGTTGGAAAGACCAAATCAAAGCCAAACTCATATTTACCAGCTTCAAGCCGACCCTCGCCACTCAAAACCTGCTCGTCCTGGAACAGGCTCGCGAGGCCACTACCATGGTACTGCGGTCGAACAGAGCTGCCGCCGCGGGGCGCCGCGGGCTGCGCCTTCGCCATGGCGACCGGATCCTTGACAACCTGAACATAGCCATGCAGAGTAACGACGAGATGTGTTATGCGGACCGGTTTGACAATGGCGAGTACCACCGCGCCACGGACATGGTTGCCGGCGCTGTAGTTCCTGTAGGGCTCGTCCGGTCGTACGTGGAAGTCGGCTACATGGCGATTGCGGTTGCGCAAAGTCAAGGGCAGGCTGAGGCGCGACAGCAGACTCGGGCGCGATGGAGTCGGTGTGGCTGATCGCGAGTCATCGGGAGAGGTAGCGGCGTTCGGGAGCGAGGGCGATGATGTCGACATCGACAGGCGACCGGTACTCCTTTGCGAAGCAGACGGCATGTGGGGACGGGAAGGAAAGGACAAAGAAAGCGGACAGAAGGAAAGGGAAGGAAAGGAAAGGAAGGAGGGGGAAAAAAAGGGAACAGGCGGGAATACGGCAACGACGGCTGGAGGTTGAGGGACAGGAGGGGCGCAACGGTTGGTGATGGCGCCGACTGCGTGCCTATCCTGTGTCGTGCTCCCTGACGTCCTGGGATGTGTATGTCTGTCGCCAAGAGGAAACACAAATGCGTTGCGGCGTGTCGGCACCGCCCACAAGTCGAGCGCACAATGTCTGGAGCCTCGCGTCGCCCTGGAGGGAGGACGTCGACGTCCTCTCGTTGAGACTGGAGGGGGAGCTCTGGCCTCGGGCAATTGGATCTTTGCTGTTGGATGATGGTGGTAATTGGCGCCGCCCCAGTCGCGAGAGAAAGTGCCTTAGCCACAGATTCATACGCACACGCACGCACCACACAGGCTCGCTTCACGTACGGTAGACGTACAGGACGGGACTGGACAGGATAGGACAGGACAGACTAGAGCTTGCCGGGTCATAGATGGATGGGTGGTTCCCACTCCCACTCCCACCGAACGCCCACGCCCACGCCCACTCCCCCCCCAGTAGCGTGCCTGGGAAACCGGGGGCTCGTTACCGGGAACAGGAGGGCGGCGGTACGGTAGTGCTACCGTACGGACAGCCTTGGATGATTACTGTACGAGACGGCCACGCCAATTGGGTGGCTGGCAGATGCCAAGGGCAGCTGTTCGAGGACCGCTCGCCTGCCAAGGAAAAGCTTGGTCCCCTGGAACCGGGCCCCTGTGTGGCTGGCACGGGCAGCTTTGCTAGCTTCGACGATGCTGCAGGTAGGGGAATAGTGACGGAAGAGCGACACGAGCGATGCGGGAGACGGACGCGGAAGGGGGATGGAAGCCTCTCTGGGACTTCGGTAGGCGGCACGCGCTGCGAGAGACAACGCACCTGGCGGTGAGGCTAGCGTCCGCTGTAATCAATTGGCCATGCCGTGTGGTCGGTCGCAGGCCGGGTCGAAATATGCTGTGCTGTGCTGTGCTGTGCTGCGATTGCTGGATGTGGCTTAGAATGGTTCGATGGCCCCTCTCGAGAAGGGATGCTGCTGCTGCTGCTTCTGCTGCTAGCGAGTTCCAAGTGTCGCCTCGTGTCATGTCAAAGTTAGTTGCGCGCATCAAACCGTCTGCAGGGGTTTTCTTTGCCGGTTCGGACGGAACAGGAGTCAGCCAGATCTCTATGCCTGGACCTTGATCTTCACAGCCCTGGCAGCCTGTCCACCGTCAGCTAGGTACCGTACTATGTGCCTTAGGTGCTGTGAGGTGCTCCACAACCCTGCTATAATACAACGGATGCCAGGCGTGGGTGCAGGTGCAGCAGGTGAGGTACCCAGGATCAGGCGCCTTTTCTCCACCCCGCCCCCGCCTCCTGCCACCGTATTGGCTCCTCGAAACTCCTAGCACCCTGATCCCGTTGCATTTCTGGCTTGCCATCCCACTCGGGTGGTGGCCCGCAATCCTGAATTGTCCTTCTGTCCGACCAACACAGCACGACTCAACACGATATCCGGTGAGCCCTAGGGAGCGGCTAAGAGCAGCTGCATCTGACTCGCGAATCTACAACACGTCTTCGGAATTTTGTGTTTAGGTATCTTTTTGTGTATTAGGTATAACATTCGCAGAGAGATTACTCTGCTCTCATTCAGTCTTCCAATGCATGTTCTATACAGCCGTCTTTACATTGATATCCCATTGCCGTAACCCTGTCAATGCTCGCTCCAAATGCCCCTTTGGTTCCCAGTCCTAAAAACGCCCAAGACAGTGTAAACAGATGCAAGAGCTCATAACTCGCTCAGTCCAATGCGTCTCCACTCAGTATGCTCTTCAGGATACCAGCTCCTACTCCCTCCGCCACCGTTTCGATTTCCTTCTCTCCAACAGAGCTTGCGACCCGTTTCTCATCGCCACTCAGCTGTGCACCCTTGCGTCCTCGCTTGGATGGGGTCCGCGGGGCCGCAAAGCTGCCGCTCTTGCCGTCAACCGCGTTGACCAGGCCGAGGGTCTCGAGGCTGCTAACCACTTCCCTGAACTCTGAGCTAGACAGCGGGTGGAGAACCGAGTCTCGCACGCACAAGCGGCAGTATGCGTCGAATAGATTTTTTATGGTCGGGGCCAAGGTCTGCGACTTCGATGGAGTAATGGGTGTGCCGTTGGCCAGCTTGGCTGCCGCCCTGTTTCTGTTTTCGTAAGCAACGAGTGCACAAAGGGCAGCACGCTGTTGGAGGTTGAGAGCCTTGAGGCGCTGTGTAGTACCGTTGCTGAAAGCAGCAGCGGTGACTTTGTTGAGATGGCTGATGGATGCTCTTGGCGCCGTCTCCGCCGTCAATGAATTTAGCGAAGCAGTCATGATTTGGACCATGCTCCTCGGTGCCGACTTGGCCCCATTCGTGTTCTCGCCAAGTGGTCGTTTAGACGGAGTCATCTGGAGTAGGACCTCCCGAGCTTCGTCCTCATGCTTTGACCTGGTCTCAACTTCAATCAAGTCGAGAGCTCGTCGACAAATCTCAAAGGCCTTCCGCAAGTCGCCGGTTTGGCTTGAGACTTTGCGGGAGCACAGCTCGATGGCGGCAGGGTGAATGAAGGGAACATAGCTCTCCTTGCCGCCCTCAGGCATCAGAGATTTCAGTCGGGTAGTGATGATGCTCTTGACCTGTGTTGCCGTATAAGGAAGGAATGACAGGAGCTCGGGTCGAAGATTCTTGGACTTAAGCCGCGGTAGTACACGATCCGTAAGATCCAGGGCATTCGCAATACCCACAAGCACGAGACGAGACGACATCTGAAGGGACCACTCGAACAACCGGTACAAGCTCTCCAACCCCATGGTGATGATGTGGTCTATCTCGTCCAAAGTCACCAGGTAGGTGGTAGACGACTCTGCCTTGGGGCAAAACAGGTCGCGCAAAGCGGAGACGGCATCAGATTCAGACAGATCAGAAACTTGACCAAGCTCGCTCAGTAGAGTGTTGTACAAGTCCTTCGACGATTTGATGCTCATGCAGTTGATGTAGGCAGATCGCACACCTTCTAGGCCCGAGTATTCCTGTATGGTTTGACTGATCATGGCGCTCTTGCCTGTGCCTGGCGGACCGCTCACGTACAGACAGCCGTATGGTGTTGGGGTAGAGCACCGGCTCAGGAACTTGACAAGCTGCTCTCGCTCCCCCTCCCGACCCACCAGTTGACCCGGTTCGGAGCCGCGTGCGAATAGTTGCCGTGCGGAGTGGTAGACTGTCTGAATGGTGCTGGGCGATGATGGAGAAGCAGCTGAGCGTGGTGTCATTCGCTTGAAGAGCTTGCCTGCTGACATGACCGCATGGCGCGGCGTGGTTGGCCAGCTTGAAAGTGCATCTCGATGCCTGGGGGTAGAGGGTGTGACGGGAGCAGGCTTCCTCGGAGCTTGAGAGACAGACGAGGTTCGTTGTCTCTTCGAGGGAGACTGTTCAGGTTCGTGTTCATCCTCATCCTCGATGATTTCTATGGGTTCTTGGTTCTCGTCGTTGAAATCGACGAAAGTGCATGAGCGAGCCTTTTTGCTGGGAGATACTGAGGTACCTGTGAAGGTCAGATATGTTAGCATCGAGAGACCAAAAGTTGTCTTCATGGAAGGTGCGTACCAAGCTCTACAACCAGCCGTGTCCTCTTTCCCAAAGTTGTCGCGGCCATCATGAGATGTTCTGGCTGGCTCCTTCTACCAATTGGCCGAGGCGAGAGTTCGTTGAACGCAAAGAACGACTGGCGACTGAAAATAGTGTGGTGTCTACCTTCCCAATGCTGCAGTGATCAAGCAAATAAAAAATCGCGGACGACGCAGGAAGACGAGGTGCTGTCGAACAAAGTGGTATGGAAATGAAAGAATTCAAGAAGAGGTACTTCTCGCAGGTACCACGACGGTTATACCTTAGGTGTAGCCGCGCGCCACGATCGTGGGAACGCGTCTGGACGCGTTCGCGGACCGCGACGGCGCGAAATTCAATTAACCAACCGTGGCTCGTGCGTGGGTAGCTTTGCTCTGGCAACCCGCGCCAAGGTCCCCACTGAGGTTCCTTTCCGCAAAATCAGGGAATCCACTTAAAAATGGTACTGTAGGCGGCCACTTCTATATGAAATTCATGAGATTCTTCATATATGAATCGAAAATGAAAACCCTTAGCAGAATCTGTTATTTGAATGGATTCTATGGAATTTTTAGAGCTTATTATCGTGTGTAAGTAACTGGATTTTGATATTACGATTCGCCTTTTTTAGGGGCTCGCCGCTTTGCTGTGCTCATTGTAGCGCAGCTAGAAGGAGACAAAGAGGGAGAGAACAAGACACAGCTTCCCTTGCCAACTTCGAAACTGTGATGATTACGATGTTGTAATGGGCGTCTTCTCACCTGTCAGCCACCCTCTGATTCCTTTCCTTAGTCAAAGCTAGGCGATTCTGGCTCAGTGCATAGGGACGAGCCTCTCAGCCCAAGTCCCATTTTCACGTGTCCAATACAAGCCTGGTACGATCTCTGTCGGCTGTTACGTCATCCCCCATCGGATCGAAGTAGCAGAGCATCGGATCGAAGTAGCAGAGCATCGTACCTCCGGGACACCGGCAGCGTCCTTTGATTGCGCACGAAACCTCATCTCTTCGTCGCGAAACCAGACAACTCGAGCTCGTAGATCTATCACTGGATTTATCGCCTCACCACCACAATGACTACCTACATACCCTCCATCACGATTCCCACCGCGGTCTTCCAAAGCCCCGCCGCATCCATCCTCCTCCCAGTGACATTGGGTCTCGCTGTTGGCTACTCGACTGGACGTAAGCGCTCCTCATGCTGGGCACCTTGTGGTTTCTGGATTGAAATGGTGTCTGACTGATGATCTGTCCATCATGCATAGGCTCCCAGACTCAAAACACGTATCAGTCGCTGAGGCAGCCCCCTCTGAGGCCTCCGCCATGGGTTTTCGGCCCAGTCTGGACCGTCCTATACGGGTAGGCCTCCCATCCACTCCCCCGAGTAGCCTCACTGCTGCAATTGGCCGTTTCTGACATGCAACGCAGTCTCATGGGATATACCGCTTACCGCGCTACCACCACCGGCCTCTCCCTCCTTGCCTCGCCTGAGCAGGCGGCCTCCGCCAGGCAAGGAATGACGCTTTACACGCTTCAACTCGTCCTCAACCTCGCCTGGATGCCCTTATTCTTCGGTGTCAACCGTCCCAAAGAGGCCACCGCTGACATTATCGCCTTGCTCGGTCTCAATGGCTACCTCACTTACGTCTGGAGCTCCATTGACGATGTCTCTGCTTGGTGCCAGGTCCCCTACTTGGCTTGGCTGAGCTTTGCCACCTACCTCTCCGCTAGTGTGGGATATCTCAACAACTGGGACCTGAAGAGCGGTGGAGCCCGAAAGGATCTGTAAACGAGGAGCAGGATTGCAAATTCTTCATAATATGTAATACCGTTTTGGAGGCTTTAGCAGCCGCGCATGGCGTACATAACGTACCCTCTAATTGGCTCAAGAAATACTCCCATTTAATGAAGGCGATGTTGAAAGATGAACTAATACATCTATAACGCGAGTCTATGTATGCTTCGACTCTACCCACAGCCGCCCATGTTGAAGCACTGTTTTCCCAGAAGATAACGCCAATGAATGCCGCGAAAAGAACCTGGTCACCCGCCATCCAGCTATGTCATTGAAGAGCCAAGACCCAAAAATTTGATATCTACATCATTGCAGAGGAAAATGCCTTTTTAATCCATCGTAAACCATAAAAATAAACGCTGAGCTGGGCGCCGAACGAAGACAGGTAATGCCGCAGCCCCGGTACATGCCTCGTAAGCCGTGCTGTCTCCAAAGGGTAGCACCCTCGGCCAGGAAAGTGCGTTTCCCTTTCATGTCGCCAATGGCCATGGTTTGCATCCTGGATTTGATGGTATCGGCAGGGAAAAAGAGGAAGTTGTAAGAGACGCCAGCTGATGCGCCGGCAATGGCTTGCTGCCACAGGGGCAGAGGCTGAGACAAGGCTTGCTGCTTCTCGCGCTCAGACGTCATCGCCCGTGTTTTCAGCTGGTAGAAAGCCGTAGTGACGGTCTCCTTGGCGCCAAACCAAGCTGAGCAGCCGCCAGCCTCCCGAATGAGTGTCCCAAGCTGGCCGTGCCAAAAGCCCGCAAGGCCCTCGTGACGGAAGATGTCCCTGATTACCGGCAGGGGCTTGAGCTGTCGCCCAGCGCCACCCGCCGAGACCGCTGGAGCTTGGATTTTGCACTTGACAAGCTCGATCGGCGTGAGGACGAATGATGTGAATGCGCCGGAAAAGGCACCGGTGAGCCACAGCTCAGGCAGGGTCAGTTTCCGGTCGCGAGAGGCAAGCCCAGAAGTGTACAGAACCTCACGCCCTGCGCTCTCGAACAAGAATAGACTGCTCGTCTCAGCAGCGGCTCCCACAAGGGGAGCGCTGATGCCACGATAGAGTCCCAGGACTCCGTCAGCCTTGATGGCTTGTCGAAAGCAATCAATGGCTCCTTTGTATTGTAGCGGTAGATGATCGGGTTGACTCTGTAGTCGGACTTTGACCGTGTCGAAGGGATACTCGATGTACTTGCCGACAACACCGGCAATCTGAGATCTGTTAGCAGTGTCGACACGAAGGTAGCAGAGGCAGACGTACAGATCCGTAGACAATGTCTTCCGTGGCCTCCATCAGAGCAGTCTTCCCTTGCAGCGCAAGCTGGGAAGGGGAAGCGGAGGCCTCAGCGAGTATAGGGCCCGGCTCCATCATGAGCAATTGAGAGTCGGCAGCGCGCGCAGGCGGTGGGTGTGGGGTGGAAGCACGGCTTCAATGGTCGTGATTGCCTTCGTGTGTTGTGCTCCGGCCAGAGCGCGAACCGACCAGAGCCCAAGACAGTCCAACCCAGGCCGTGAAGAGCGTAGGTGAGTGGTTTCTGGTGCGTGTTACCAGCGAGGAAGCGTCAATGAATCGAGGGGCCGCGGGGCAGCGCAGCGCATCTTGGAAGACAGGCCGATACCGGGACGGGCGGCAGCTCGCACGACGCAATGTGGCGCTGGCAGCAAGGCAGAGCACCGGGCGTGAAAATGGAAGATGTTAGGGAGGGAGAAACGAGCAAGTGGAGGCGGACAATGAGGAATATTTCTTTCTCTCCTTACCTCCAGGCATGGTACGCACTTAGACCGAGGGGAAACCCTGAAAAGACGGTCAGAGCCGATATAGTGGAGAGAAAAATCTCGTTATCTGATCTTATCAATCAGTGTGCATCAGCCCCAGGTAGCGCTACATCGACGACAGTCTACGCATGCCTGCCGAGAGAAGTATCCCAAGTACATGACTCACGGCAGGTCCCCACCAACTACCTCATCTTAATGCTTGTGTAGCGGAGCTGCTGACGTGACAGCTTGTTCGGCACACAAGCTCCCTCGGGAAGAAGGGATTGCGGATACTCGGCAGTCAGTGCCATCGCGCACACACGTGAGAGTTGGAAACTAGTTGAACGAAGTCCGTTTCCGGTAACTTGACTGTTTACTCTCTGGACACGGAACCTACGTTAGCTTGAACTCACTCGATTCGTTTGAGTCAGGCAAGCACGAGCGCATTCTGGCTGTACTAGTATGGACAATTGAAGGGTATTCAAATGGATCTACCCAGGTAACTATATGCTATTTACCCGCACCAAAACGGCTAAGCGACAAGGTTGCGAGCGGAAAGCTGCGTGAGCGAGGCTTGAGCGCAACGTGCTCGCCACCCACCTCCTTACTGCTTCTTCTTCTGCGCCGCAGTCTTGCCGGATGGCGCGGCATCCTTCTTCTCGCCCTCCTTGTCGTCCTCGGGATCCCTCTTCTCCGCATACCACTGTCCAGCTTGGAGCACAAGGACACCCACAAGAACAAGCGCCAAGATGGTGTTGCTAGCCGCCATGACCTTTAAGCTATCCTCGCGGCCCAGGTAGACCTCACCAGGGGCGATCTCGCGCGTCTCCAGCCCCTCGTTATGCCACACACCCGCGCTGACGGTTCGCAAACCCTTGACAATGTTGGAGATGTACACGGCGACGCCGATGAAGTAGAGGATCAACGACGCGCCATCAAAGAGGAAGTTGGCCTCGGAGGGGCGGAAGAGCTTCAAGAAGAGGCCGAGGAATCCGACGCTGACAATGATGTTGAGCAGGCGGCCTATGAGCGGCGGCGATTGATGCATGAACTTCAGATGCGTCTCCAGCTCGTCGTAGTAGCTGCTCTCAACAGGCTCCTTCGTCCACAGGAGGGGGAAGTCATAGGGGAAGGACGCGAAGAGAATGCCGAGGAAGAAGCAAGTAGCTGCGCGACAACGTGTCAGTGAATCTCCAGGCACAACAGCGTTCGGCAGGTCTTTGACTCACGCCCAATGATCATGAACGTAGCAAAGGAGTTGGAGCCACGGTAGTCTTTCGACTTGGTGGTCTTGGACCAATCGATGTAGGAGCTCATGCTGTTGGATGATCGCGATTCAGCGGGCGGCGTTCGGAAAGGAGATGCGACTCGTCGAGTTCCGCGATGAGCTTGAGCTAGGATGCGATTTCGATGGCGGACGATTAAAGTCGGCAGAAATTGGGAGCGTTACAACGAAATTGAACGTTTTGTGGAGGAGGCTCGAGGTGGTGGAGGGTGCTTATCGACGAGACATCATGTGGGGAGAAGCGCTAGGCTGAATACAGGATCTTCTTAGGTTCCTCGAGGAGGATGCGCAACGAAAAATTGCACCAAGTACTTTTTGGCTGGTGGAACGGCGAATATGTACATGTTGTCTTCCAACTGCTGCAGCACGGTTTTTAACACTGTAGATCACATGCTAACGGTATCAACCTTCTTGTGACATGTATCGATTGTGTCAAACCCCTACGGCAGGCCGTGTAACGCGTCTCACACCACCTCGGGAGAAGACACGCATTCGTCGCTCTTGGATCTCAATCTACGACATGTCGTGATGTGCGCTGTCACAGCTGGGTTTTTCAGCAGCGATGCTGGGCCCGTCCGCCCGTGCTGCAACGGGGCCGGGCGTCTACTATAATGTATAGCCACCAATTTTGGCCATGAACTAAGCCCAACTCACTGCCAATAATCCCCTATCCGGAGCCTCGCTCACACCCCCCCAAGCCAGCTGTACCCGACTCTGCAGAACGGATTGTGCTCGAGCCGCCAGTCGCATTGTCCTGTTCCTCTGCCTCAACGTAGTCTGTCTCGAGTGACTTCTTTCGGGCACCGAGAATTGCACAGCGCCCATCGCGTCGTCGACCATCCCGCTGCGCCCACCAATCCGACTGCGTACCGACAGGACCGAGGAACACCGTTGCGATGCGAACGTCCTTCCAAGTCGTGTGCGTGCTCCTCGCGCTGCTGGCGCTTGCTGTGTCTGTTTCCGCGCAAGCCTCAGCGCCTGAAATATGGGACGATTCCGAAAAGTACGAATACTACGGCTGCTACAATGAGACCACCGAGATCGAGGGCTCCGCCCAGACGCGCGCGCTGGCCGACGGCATCAACGAGGTTAAGAAGGGCGAGATGACGGTGCCCATGTGCCTCACGTTCTGCAGCGTCGGGCGCACCGAGTACCGTTACGCCGGGCTTCAATGGTCACGGTAAGTGTGGTCGATGCGTGGGCAACCGCGGGATTGCGACTCAGTCTTGCTGACTCTTCCTCCTATCATACAGAGAATGCTGGTGCGGTCAGGTGCTCGCAGGCATTTCCGCGAAGCTGGAAGACAACCAATGCAGCTTTCCCTGCGACGGCGATAACTCAACGGTCTGTGGCGGCTCTTTGAAGCTCAGCGTCTACAGGCTTGCCAGTGCCGCCAATTCAATGAGCATGTCAACCATATGGGCGGTGTCGGGAGCCCTCGTGGCCCTTGCTATACACAGCTGCTGAGGACCGACCAAGTCGAGCGCACTGCGTGTTGTAATTATCTATAAAAAGTTCTTGGACTTGCGCATTTGGGAGCACGGAGTGTTGGCTAAGCATCGGATATCACGGGACATGCCTATCATTGCTGGCGTATAATATTAATAATGGTATTCTTCTCAACAAAACTCAACTACGAGTCAAGCAAATGGTATCTCTTTTGTGGAAGACAAATCATGGCACCAAACCATCAAATCTTCAACGGCGCCAGCCCTCGATCTTTGACTGCCCGCTGCACTTTGTCCTTCACCCCCGCAAGGGATCTGACCCAGGCCTTCGTGCCTCGCCCTTTTAGACCGCTCTGATTGACCACTACGTCTAGCCACTTGACCAGTTGTGTGGCCTTCTGCATGTCCTTCTCTTCTCGCACTACCTGAACTAGGTAATTCTCAAATACCGTGACATCCCTGACATGCGGTCCTTCGTCCAGTGTCTGCGCGTGCCAGGCATCCAGCATATCCTTCATCTCCTGCGTAGTTGTCACGTCAAAACTGGAGAAAGAGACCATCGGTGGTGGCGTGGGAAAGTGAATCTTTGTCTGTCCACCAGGAAGGATGCCTTCAACCTCCATGCCATTTTGCTTCCGCGTTGGGGCATCCAGACCCGACCGTTGTGCTAAACGTTGACGGCGGTAGTCTGCCAACACTTCCCTCCGAACATCTTCTGGCAGCTCAGCAAGAAAGTCCGGGTCGAGCTCCTCAATCTCAATTTCGGGGGCTGGTTCGCTTGTGGCTCTTGTCTCGCGAAAATTCGTTTGGACGAGCCCGGCCTGGGTGTCCTTTTGTCGCTGTCCCCTTCCAAACATACCCCTATGGCCCCCACGCTTTGTTGGTGTTACTGGCTTTTTGGAAGGAGCTTGTCGATCTTTTCTTGGTGATTGTAGGAGCGGAGTAGGATTTCGACCATAGGTAGCAAGCACCTCAGTTTTCATGTCCTCCGGGAGAGCGTTAAACACGTCTGCATCGATCTGAGAGGGAATCATTCCCGAGACAGATGGGCTTCCGGACCTTGATTTTGTGAAGTCCTGAATAGATGTTCTCTCGGTGACTGGTTTCGCTGCCTGCCCCATTAGCTTACTACGGATATCCGTCGGTAGCTCTGCTAGAATCGATGGGTCGGGATTACTTGGCATGATAAACTGCGTGCCCAATATATTGATGGGAGTATTTGACTTGGCATCCGCCTCCGCAGCCTTCGATAGTGCCAACGCCTTATGAACTCGAGGTTTGGGCGGTGTCAATGGATCATCCGTTATGGGGTCATGAGAATCCTGGTGTCCAGAGGCTTTCGAGTCCAGTGGACTGTCGGGATCTTCAATGTGGTCTGCCACCATGGATTTCCTTGCAGAGGGCGGTTTCATGAAAGTACCAAAAGTAAGCCTTTTCTGACTGCCATCTGGTCCAGTGTTGTTCGTTTTAAGCGGCTCGAGCTTTGTCATTTGGACGGCAAGTCCTCGCAGATCCCCTGGGCTGAACTTGAATGAACGTAGAATAGAGACAGCCTCTTTCCCAAGAACATTGTAGTCGTGTGTCGCAACCCCGAACGTGAAGCTCTTATTAAAAGTGTCGCACTTGCCATGGCCAAGATGTTTTGCAGGATCCAGGGGCGCATCAAGTGCCCTTCGCATGATTTTCATCGTGAGCTGTCGCCCTTTGACTTGCTCGTTGATGAGACGCTTCTCCAATTCTTTGCACAGGTTGTAGACGAACTCCTCTGCTTCTTCCTGCGTGATAAAACGAATACCCCAGTTGACCTCTGCCGAGACTGACTTGCGGGCCTGTTGCTCCCCAACTTCAACTCGATCAATGCCACGGGAGTAATCCCTGAGCTTTTCTCCGGTTTTGGGTCCCAGTGTGGCAACGAGTCGCTCCTTCGAAACCTCACGGATGTCTTTGACAAATTTGACGCCAATCTCACTCAGCTTTCCCCCGATGCTATGGGATACGCCCGGCAGGTCCACCACCTCAAGTTGTCCCATGACATCCAACACTTCCTCTGACTTGAGGTGGTAATGCCCGGCAGGTTTCGCTCTTCTTAAGGCGACTTTGGCTTGAAGAATGTTGTCACCAATTCCAACTGATACAGCACAGCCAGTTCTAGCCTGGATGCGTTGACGCAGGGCTTGCGCCAGTTCATCAACCTTTTCTTGCTCTCTCCAAATGTTGCCTTCGTCGATTCCGACTCCTTCTGACTGCGCAGCTGCGAGTACAATCGAGGTGGCATCGACGAGAGCCTCATCGACACTCACGCTCTGGACCAGCCCTCCAAGCTCCATGATGGATTCATAGAACTTTCGGCTGGCGTCTTCATAGGCGGGAAAGTCGTAGGGCAAAACTTTGAGGTCGGGGCATAAATCCAATGCTCGTTTCATCCACATACCGTTCCTGACCCCATATTCTCGAGCAGGATAATTACAGCTCGCGATTTCCGAGCCCTGACCTGTACTATGAGCAATGACAACTGGCTTGTTCACAAGCTCGGGATGTTTCTTCAAAGAAACGGCACAGAAGAAACTATCAAAGTCCACGTGCATGACGTATCTTCTAGAGCCAGGACGTCGCTTCACCTTCCTGTCGGCAAGGCCTTTCTCCGCGGCGAGCTTCTGCATCTTCGATTTGAGTTCTGCTTTCCAGGTGGAGAGATGATGCAATCTGCTTTCAGAATAATACTGCCTGAGAAAATCCGGATTGGCCGTCGATGACTTCCTGAGCCGCGGATCCGAGAGGAGCCAAGCATTATGCTCTTCTGGGGTCATGTCTTCGGAGAAGCCCAATGGCTTCCGCACTTCCTTCGATTCTTCAGCCTCATTCGGCGGCTCCAGTTTGACTCCTTCAACAGCATTCTCGTCATTTACTCCCTCCTCTTCAGCCAGGTCTGCGGATTCATCATAATCCAGAGGTAGATCCTTGGATTCTATAGTCCCCACCATAGTCGTCAAGGCCGAGTTGGAACCGGTCTCGGGATCAGGCTGCTCGGTGAGTGCTTGTACACTCTCCGCGAATTGACTAAGAGATTGGCTGGGCAGCGTCGCAGCCTTAAGTTGGCTAGTGTAGAAGCTATTGTCCGTTTGCTCACGGTACCCTTGTTTAGATTGCGGGCTTGACTGCGTTAAGCCTTTACCCTGGGCGAACTTGAGGACCTTCTGTCGCGGCCCCTCATCTATCACTCGGTAATCAGCCCAGGGCAGTAGTTTGCCTGCAGCAACGGAGTCCATAACCCATGCCGGTTTGACGATCCGGTAGCGGTTGAAGTCGACAGTTTTCTTAGGAGGAAGAGTGGACGCGACTATGTGAGTAGCCATTGTTTTCGAGTCCAGATATTGCAGGAAGCCGCCACCATGTTGCACTATTTCGCGGTGCAGGCTGAATAAGACTGTTAGTTTTCATAGTGTTCCGAAAGAGGAGGCAGGCATACACATGAAGTGGCGGTTGCGTGTAACCCGTGACGTGGACAACTATTCCTTTGAAAATCTGAGGCTTGTCCGAGGCTGAGCGTATCTGAGCATCCAGGTTCTGTAGTTTGATCTTCTTGCGTCGAAAGTAGTCGTTGAAACCGTTGAACTCGCTTCCCCCGTACTCTTCGCCCTCCTCGTCTTCAAAAGTGTGCTTTTCTATGCGCTTTCGCACTTGCGCGGAGTTCTTGTCCAAAACGGTGCCCATGATGACAGATGGAGTTACTGGTCAACCAGAGGCACGGGTCGTAATTGTCGCTTGGCGATAAGACGTGATGTCAATCATACAGAGACTCGGACCCAAAATGGCGGCATGACGCATCGAAGATTATCCAAGAAATCACATGCCCATCTTAGTAGACGACAGTCTGTAGAGAAAATAGTAGACTTGCAGACAGATGATTGGCATAACTCGACATGAGCATGATAGTCATTGTCGGGAGGCATCAGTGACGATGACCGCGTTAAGTGGAGCATTTATGGCGCGCCCTTCGCACACGTTGACCCGTGACTCGCCAACTCTGATGAGCGCCACACTTTCGCAGTCACTAGCCTCGCGAGGTGAGGCTGGTGTTATCACTTTCGCAACCTTCTATTCACATCTTGCAAGTGAATGCGGTTCGCTCGTGGGGCCTAGGCTGAGTCGCCCTTGCAATTATGAATAATGAACAGTTTCGCAAGCTAATAAAGGCCAACTCGGCCAAGGCCGATGGCGCCAAGAATGCCGGCTCGCCAACGACGTCAAGCTCTGGCGGCGGCGCCGCGCTGGGCTCACGACAACGCGCGAGCATACCCATGACTCCGTACGATCGTCCTCGCTCTTTTACCAGACTTGTTGCTGACACAGGTACAGGAGATCTGTAGGTGGCTCACAAGCAAGCTTTGCGCGACAACTTGCCGAACGACAACAAGCCGCACACTCCCAGAAAAAGTTCAAGACATCAGCCCCCCGAGGCGTCAACTTGGCTTCAGGATACATTGATCGGACAAAAGACCGTGAAGAATCGACAGCCGATAGCCGCGAAGAAAGACTGAAGAATCTCGAGGAGTTGTATAAAAAGGAGGAGATCGATCGCGAAACCTTTGAAAAGCTACGCTTCGAAATTGCTGGCGGAGATCTCGAGAGTACACATCTTGTCAAGGGTCTAGATTTCAAACTATTGGAGCGGATACGGAAGGGCGAAGATGTTTACACTGGCAAAAGTGAAAACACGACAGACAAGCCCGCGGACGCCGAGCCTGAGGTAGACGTCGACGATGAATTCGATCAGTTGGAAGAACGAGATGTTCAAGCGGTAGAAAGGGATAAGACCGAGAAGAAGAAGGGTCAGCTTTCGACAGTCACACTGGCCCCATCGAAAAAGCGTACACGGGATCAGATACTCGCCGAGTTGAAGGCGGCTCGGTTGGCTGCCAAGGCGCAACAGGAGCCGGCATTAAGCGATCGATTCCGGAAAATTGGTGCGAAGCAAATGCCTGGATCACGGATCGAGCGCGACAGCAAGGGTCGCGAGGTTCTCATCATTGTTGATGAGGACGGGCATGAGAAGAGAAAAGTGCGGAAGGTGCAGCATCATGACAGCAAAGAAGCGCCTCAGAGCGATCTTCTCATGCCCGACAAGGATGCCAAACCATTAGGAATGGAGGTTCCGGAACAGTACAGAAAGAAAGCAGAGCCTGAGGAGGAGATTGATGTGGATATCTTCGAGGGTGTTGGGGATGACTACGATCCATTAGCGGGCATGGATGACGCCAGCTCGGACTCAGAAGAGGAGGCAGATGAAAAGCCCGAAACTGGTGGAGAAGCTTCCACCATTCCAGAACACCCAGATGTTGCCGTCAGTTCATCAGCACCGGATACGTCGATGGGTCCGCCGCCAAAGCCTGCCTCGGCCCCAGCAGCACGCAATTACTTCCAAGGTTCAAAAACAGGACTTATCTCAGCCGAGGCATCCAAAACGCCGTCCATGTCTGACCCGGCGATTATGGCAGCCATCAAAAGGGCAGCGGCTCTCAAGGCTGCAGACCGGAAAGACGAAGATGACGAAGATGATGAGGACGAGGATAGCGAGGCTAAAGCGGACAGGAAAGCGCTTGAAGAGCGGCGGAAGAGGCTAGTTCAGGCAGATGACAGGGATGACTATGACCTTGATATGGGCTTTGGCACGAGCAGATTTGAGGATGAGGAAGATCTCGGGGACGAGAAGGTGAAGCTTTCCGCATGGGGTGATGAGGACGATGGCTCATCAAAAGGCGGCAAGTCGCAGAAGAGAAAGCGGACAAGGAAACGAAAAGGCGATGCAAACAATGCCGATGATATCCTCCGGGTTATTGAACAGCGCAAGAAATCATCTTGAGCCTAGACAGATAGCGTTATGTGAAATGCACGCCGATAGTCCACCAGAGTCAATGAGATCGCTAAAGCAATGAGCCCGTGATCATAATGGATCCGTTGTGGTGAGAAGTGTCCGGACGCACTTCACGACTCGCACCCGACCCGTCGGGGTTGGGAAGCCTCGCTTTGTCCCGAGCCACTGCCCCGGGACCCGGCGCCTTGCGAGGGGCTGTTTAAGGGTTTGGACGGATTGTTAGCAATTGTTCCCCAGAAATTCCCCCTCTTATGGCGGGGCAACTCGGGCGTACTAAATTAGACGAGCTACACGGACCAGAGTCCTCAAAGCCGGATTTCCACGTGCAAGACGCTTCACTCCGTGACTCACTTCTTCGTCATTCCTTTCGTGCCCGAATTGTCATCAGAAGCAGAAGCAAACCCAAATCAGGAGACCAAACCGCCATTCAACATGTCTGACTCTTCTCAAATCCCCGTTTGGCTCGACTGTGACCCGGGCCACGATGTACGTCCCGCCCCGTTTCCCCGATTCCGGTTCAACCGCTTCGCCGAGCCATTGAGGCTCTCAGATAAGAGTTAATTGCTCTCACTGGGCTCTGAACTCGGCCTGAAGTTATTTCTCTGAGATGAGACATGTCCGAGATACCCGAAGCTAATCTGGCCAGGACGCTTTTGCGATTCTGCTCGCTGCGTATCACCCTCGGATAAAGCTGTTGGGCATCTCGACTGTGTTCGGCAATGCATCCCTAGAGTCAGTCGCTCCTTGTTATTCAAGGCCGGCCAGTTCATAGTCACGGGAATGGAACACGATTGCTGACAGCGTCGGACAGAAACACAACGCACAATGCTGCCTCGCTGCTCACGGCGATTGGAAAGCACAAGGATATCCCGCTGCACGTTGGCCTGGCAAAGGCCCTTGA
Organism: Paramyrothecium sp. XJ0827; assembly: GCA_020881915.1. Classification (NCBI taxonomy): domain Eukaryota; kingdom Fungi; phylum Ascomycota; class Sordariomycetes; order Hypocreales; family Stachybotryaceae; genus Paramyrothecium; species Paramyrothecium sp. XJ0827. Next base: position 3,648,297 of record JAJFPB010000001.1, on the reverse strand, counting down.
GCGCCCAGCACTACACGCCCCTACTGACATCCACGGCGTGACCGGTCTTGACGGCACTGATTTACTACCAGCCCCAGAGTGCAAGCCTTCTCCGGTCGCTGGTGTTCAGGCCATGGCCGAGGCGCTGCGGGCGCAGCCTGCGGGTACTGCTTGGATCGTCGCAACCGGCACGCTCACCAACGTTGGAGCTTTGTTCCGCCAGCACCCAGAACTGGCAGCACACATCAAGGGCCTGAGCATCATGGGCGGGTCCATTGGAGGGGGTTTCTCCGACGCGCCGTTGGGCAAGGTCGATGGCAAGGAGCGCATTGGCAACTGGACGGCTCATGCCGAGTTCAACATCCTCGTTGACCCGGAGGCGGCTTCTGAGATTTTCGGAAACAAAGAGATCGCAGCCAAGATGTTCATGGTCCCGCTGGATCTCAGCCATCAGGTGCTGGCAACGGAAGACGTGAGGAACCTGTTGCTGTACGGAAAGGACGGCGAGAAGACGGGGCCTGGCAAGACGACGTTACGAACCATGCTCGTCGAGCTGTTGTACTTCTTCGCCAAGACCTATTCGTAAGCATTCCCTGGATACCTGCGCCGTCGTCCCGTCGAAATACTGACTGGCATTTAGCGACGTGTTCGGCATTACTGCTGGCCCACCTCTCCACGACCCCTTGGCGGTCGCTGCAGTCCTTCAGGGCACTCCAGACGAGATCTCATTCCCCAGCTGGGACGCCAAGAAGAGCGAGCAGCCGCCGCACGATGAGCGGTTCGAGGTCACGGTCAACACGGAGGGCACCTTCGAGGAGGCCCACCAGGGCAAGGAGACTGGCAGGACGTACGCCAAGGAACTCCCCCAGGGCGAGAAGGGCGTGCAGATTCCCCGAAGCGTGGATGTTCCTCATTTCTGGCAGGTCATCGAGGAGTGTATGGAAAGGGCAGACGAGGTAAATAAGCAGCTTGGAAAGTAAAGCCTTAGGCCGGAGTAGACATCTGGGCATAGAACAGGATAGACTGGCGTTGCTTGATCCGCCGGATGGTTCATTACTCTATTGGATATTCTATGCATTCTATAATCTGAATTGTCTCAGACTGAGGCTTCCCGGTCGGGGTCAAAACTCATGAGCAACTGGAGGCTTCGTCCATATGTCCAGAGGGTGACTGCACTAGCTGGAGCAGCCTTAATCAGGCTGATGGGCAGCCCCCTATACAACCCCCTGATCCCCTCCGCGTGGAGGATGCTCCGAATGGCCCGCACCGTCGTAGTGTACTCCGGCACATCGCCGTAGACATACTTCTGCCTCGTAGGACCTTGGATCTGTATACGCTTCCGCACCAGGTCCAAGGGGAACACGGCAGTCTTGGCGACAACGCTGCCCACAATGCCAGCAGTCGCGTCCCCGCTACCCCAGGGCATATGCAGGTCTGCTAAGGACGCGCTGAGTGTCTCGTAGGTGACAAAGAAGATGCCCATGTAAGGAACGATCTGAGCCACGGCAGGCCCTAGCCCTCGGAAGAAGCCTTTCCAGCCCTCATCCCTGCTTATTTCCGCAACGGCTCCCCTGAGGGAGCTATACACGCGCTGCGTTCCCTGCGCAGCGAAGCGGGTTCTGAGCAAATCAAGAGGGTAGGTGGCAGTGGTGGCGGCTGCGCCAGAGGCTGCGCCGGCGACGAAGCTTTCTACCGAGTCGGGCAGCTTCACGGGAAGGGTATTCTGGAGGAAAATGGTCGTCGAGCGATATGCGGTGAACTGCACAGCAGAATAGCCAACGTATAGAATTTCGGCAGGTACGTTGCCCTTCCACAGGCCCGTTATGCCCTCATGGCGCAGAATGTGCTGCAAAGTGCCGATAGTATTGCGCCGGGTCGACACGAGAGTCGAGGAGGGAGAGGAAGAGGAAGAGTACGTTTGCAGCTGCAGGCGAATCTTGATCACGTCGAGCGGCGCAACAATAAAGCTAGAGAAGATCGCTGGTCAGCCAAAAGGAAGCACCTAGGAGGGTTGGCGGGGACAATGAAAACGTACCGAGACACGAGTCCAGCTATCGCGCCAGCCGACACGACTTGTAGCCGGGTTCCCTGTCGAGAAAGCCTGGGTCAGTCTGAAGAAGATGGGCAATTCCAACGTATTGTGCCTTTCGTACCTCATCTTTGAGGTGGCCACCTCGTGGTGACATGCAGTCGCCTGCAGCCCTGACGTCGGTGCTAGGGGATCAGTATTCGCAATTTTCGGTAACTGCGGTGCGGAATTGCGAAAAGAAGAGTCGCTATCTTCCCACGCGCAAACACTATGGTCCTCGGAGACGTTGTTGCGGAGTGATGCCAGTGGACGGCGCACCTTTGTGTGGAAGCGGAAAAAAACAAGTTACCTTGATGATGAAATGACCCGAAGCCCCGTCGATCGGCGGTCGGAATGGACCGTTGGCGCTAGAACAGGTACCGGCACCATGGAACCTAGCACCATGAAACCTCAGTTTAACTTGGGTACCTTCAATTCTAAGGCAGGTACCTCGCCTTTACGAAACACACGCTACCTGAAGAGGTATGTGGTGGTGGCGCATGCATAAAGTCTAGGAATCACGTAAGATCGTGCAAGATGGACGTGGATGGTATTTGAAATATCGTATATGCAGTCATGAAGAAAGAGGACAAATCGCTTGAAATATTCCAAATACAGGGCAAGAGTTGCCTTGCGCGCGGACATTGAGCTTCTTCGAGAAGAGGTTACCAGGACTGAGCATCTTCGATATCTCAACCAACGCTGAGGTCGGGTGAGTAGGTAGGTCCTATTGTTTACATTGGATACGGAAGGTTTTAATACCTTACCTGAGATGCCTCATTAACGAGGGCTTCTTATAGATGGTGAAATTGCTCATTATTGAGGCTCTCCACATCTTGTGCAGAAGTGACTTACTTGTCACCACAGCACTGTTTTACTCTGCAAGGCACATTCTGCAGAAGAAGAAGAGAAAACAAAAAATTGAGACCATGGGCGGCATGAATCTGCCGCTAGCCGGGGCCAAGGATCCAGTGCCGCACATGCAGAAATGGGAAGACTCTCCTCCCCCGGGGACGGATCTCCGGCTACCTTACAGGTACGGGTGATCCCATCTGTGCCGACAGATGTGAGATCCACACCTGGAATGCTGGCCCTGGTGTGCCCGATCAAACCATGCTGCAAGGTGGTTTTGTATTACACGAGGAGAGGCATGGCCGATGCAGGTTTGCTGATCAACAGTACCAGCGCCAGGGCCAGGATGGGGCGCAGCTCCGGCTCGGGCCTTGTGACCCCGAAACGACGCCGAAAGTGGTTTGTAAATTCAACCAGCGGAACGGACGAGGTAGAAGTAGCCTCGCTGGGGGACGGCGCTCGAAATTGGCTGGGGCATTTCATCATATCCCGTTGGCCGCAGGGTGGCTCACATGATGTAATTGAAGCATGGTGCATCTGAGTCAAAACGAAGAAACAGGAGGCAAAGGTATGCACGGCTCGACGGCGGCGATGGGTCAGTGGGGTCGAAGGATGGCAAGCCGTCCCATGTCCCATATTCCATATTCCATGTTCCATCACATGAAGGAGGGCATCCTGAAGCGGTCTCGACTCATACTCCACTTGTGCTTATTGTATTTGCTGCTGCTGCTGCTGCTGCTTTGGGCATACCTCTTGCCGCCTGCCTTATTAAAAGACGTGCATTTAATTACCATTATCTACTCTTTCTTCATCGTCAACATCTTTCCCGACCATCTCGAGCCCGAGGCACTTCCGACGCGATCGGAACGTCGCGCACTTCTCTCCTTTCCCGCTCCCCAAATTCACCCCCACCTGCGGCTACCCGCTGATCGGCTGTTTGGAGCTACAAACCCGCAGCCAGTCCGGAGACGCTTGATTACGCACTTGGGCCAAGCTCGATAGGCCAATTACCGCCAGAGACGCAGGCCGTTGTCCTCCAACGCGCGTGGTGGAGTAGCCGAAAGCTTGAGGTGACCAGGGCATACATTAGCTTCCTTTCCTCCGAAAGCCACATCCCATTACCAGGCTACCAGCGTCACTTGACGGAGACTCGGCTGTTCCCTTGGCTCACCCTCTCATCGCGGCCCGGCTAGCATATAACCTCTCAACATCCCTCCTCCCTCTTCCTTACGACGACATTCTTACCATCTTCCCCTGTTTTCTAACCCTACAACTGTCCTGGCGGACGATCTAGAGGTGGCTCAAGCACTTTGACGCCCCCTGTCTGCACCGGCGTTTGTGATCGACCCCTCCTCCAACTCCAGCGTGACCTGCGGACGCACATGTGACAGCGACGCAAAAAACAAAATAAAAACAACACGGACAAAGCAAAGATTCCTTTCTTCATTACTGCCGTCCTGTCGTGAACCTGAGAGCACATTCTGAGAGAGCAAAAGGTGGCAGTGTGAGGCACATCAAGTACAGCGGACCAAAGAGAGAGCTTAGGCACAAACAAACGTCGTCATAGCGCCAGCTTCACCATGGGAACGACCATCACACCTCCGGACCTTGGGAGCCTTTTGGCGCCCATACTGCCAGCTCTTCCCGCAGCTGCTGTATCTACAGAGCCGGCCACCGGCATATTACCATTTCTGTCACCCATCCTTCGCCAAAGAGTCCAGCTACTCTCATCGTCCAGCACAGAAGGATGGTTGCGGCTGCTGTGCTACGATACCAGCAAAGCGGCAAAACTGGCCGATCTGGTCGGAGGAGGCAGTCTCGAGCCCCATCCTGTGTCTGGGGAGGTCGAGGTAGATTGGGACTATGACAGCCAGACTAAGTACAGGCGTCTCGACGACGAGACACTCCAGGCGTTGGTCGTCCTATCAGACCTGGGGCTCGCTTTCCAGCTCATCTACTGTGTGGGAGATGCCGAAGGAGGAGGCGATGGCTGGAGGGTAGGCGAGGTCACAGTGGCCGAAAAGCCGTCCCCCTTTGCGCAATTCGGCGGTGCAGCATCAATCGGGGAGGCGGAGGCACAACACAAGGAAAGCCAGGCAAGCAAGCAGCAGCCAGCGCAGACCAACGGTCAACACAAGGTAAGCGCCGTGGTGCCCGACGATGCGGATGATGAGGACGATGGCGGATACTGGGATCAATACGACGCCACGCCCGCGCAAACACCCGGTGCCGAGCAGTCAAAGTTCCCCGCACAAGACAGCAGCGCGTCACAAGGCGGCTACCGTCCGCCCTCCGCAGATGACGACTACTACGCGCGCTATGACAGCGTTCAGCCAGCCATGGACAACCACGACCCGGACGAGGCCGCGCAGCAGGCGCACTTTGCCCCTCCGCCGCTCGGCCTCGGAGCAGCGGCCCCGCCCCCCGCGGCCCTGTCAACAGCCGCGGTGGAAACCCACAACAAAATCCTCAGCAGCGGCGGCCGCGAGGAAGAAGAGGACGAAGACGCCCGTCGGCAGCGGGTCGCCGGCATCGTCCACCCACGGCCGGAGTCCAGCGCCAGCTCCAAGGGCTCCAACACCGTGGCCAGGCTGGAGGCCACGGCCGGCAAGCAGGAGCAGAACGAGTTCGGCGTGAAGCAGCACATATCACGCAGCATCCGCAGCTTGTACATGCTGTCGCGCGCGAGCGGCATCGAGCGCGAGGAGTTTGAGCGCTTGGTGAAGACGGAGCTTGACGTGCTGGGCATGGTAGAAGAGGAGGATGAAGCAAGCAACTAAGCTACACCATCAAGTGCTCTCGGCCACTCGGCCATGGAATTTTCGAATGGAGGGGCAGAAAGAGTCCCTTCTTGTGCCGGTTTGGCACAGCTCGACGCCCATAGACTTATGTTACGTGGAGACAGGATAAGGCATATTCCGTATGAATCAGTGTGACGATATGGTTGGGAGCATTTTTTTTCTCTTGCGGTAACAAAGCATTCATGGCTGGGCGTTTGTAGAATGTCAATTGTTTGGGTTGGGCTATCTGCTTGGATTTATGGCCAGGACAATGCCTGTCCCAGTGTTTATGACTACATATAGGATCATGTAGGATTCAAAAAGTCCGTACCATACGATTCCCCTGCGTTGTAGAGACAGAGAATGTTGGAAGCGAGAGAGCGTCGAAGCATGCTCAGTTTGAATAGCCGTAAGTACTTGGCCAATTTGCATCACATGCGACGCGATAGTGCATCCAACATCACATGAATTACCCCATGTGTACTTAAAGCTGATCGTCAAACATTCCGGTTTGCGGGCCCTTGTGTGATGATAAATCAATTGCGTAATGTGAAATGAATATAGATCTCCTCTCGCCGTCTCACAAAAGGAGAGGTTCCTTCGACTGAGAAACGAATACTATTCCAGCATCATCCAGAAGTAGGATGAATCGTCTTTAGATGGATGAGAACAGTCATACGACAAACTGTTCACTCAGCATCGAAAGACATTAGAATAGAAAAAGTCTAGATGGTATGTCATAAGAGTTGCGTCTATCATATCTCCAAAATGATATCGTGGCAGTGTGGAGTGTTCTTCTACTTGTAAGGTGCTTCGAAATAAACTCCAGGCGCCGTAAAAAATCACGCTCTGCTGTACACCGAGACCTGGTTTGACGTAGCCCATCCTCGGGCATGCAGGATAATTTCTGAAAAGTCTTTTAAATCCAAGAATGCCTTTTTGCCCCGCTACATGACGCCCAAAAGCAGACATTCGCCAGCATACGGACATGCTGCATAGCCGAGGTTGTAACACGAGATAGATGCAATCCTTGGGTGCATCTGGACTGGATTACAGCCCAGACACGCCCACATGCTGCGAGAAACGAAGGAAGAAAAATCTAAGTGAGGATGCAGAAGAAAGTGGTCCGAGTCTCCCGTCATATCAGGGCTACAGGGACAGACAATGTGCTGCTGCTCAAGATATGACGAGGTTATCCAAAGCCATCCTAGCTGCATCCAGGATCCGGAAGCAAGCTCTTTGTTCTTGTGGCAAAGACTTGAGCGCAGGAGCACATACGGTGCTGTGATGATGAGGCACCTGGCCGGATGCGATCAACTCGTCGAGAAGCTCGTGTCGCCTATTACTCCTGGCATCCATCAGGCGTACTATGTCTCTCAATCCCTGTTGCCGGGGTCTCGGAAGCCCATCATCCGGTATCTCATCTAGGCCGTGCACGTCGAGTCGCACGATGGCACGCATTGTTCTCCGCCAGCTGTCAGGATCTACAGCCTTGTTATCGCAGCCGTGGAGTCGAGGGCAGCTGTCTGGCTGCTCTGCGATGTTACCCCACAGGCCGCCGACGTCCCTTAAGGAAAACCACATGTTACGACCCTCCTCCTTAGCTTTGGCCGTCTCGACATCAATCATCTCCAGGATGGTGACGTATACATTGCATACCGTCGGTACCAGAGCCCCCAGATACATTCGGTTCTGGAAGGACTGTATCGGCACGGGTATTGTAGGGTCATCCATCATGGCGTGGTTCGCACAGTAAGGACAGTTGATGACATCGTACGCAACCTTGGATGCGGTTCGAGTGATACGCATAGCTGACAAGAGATCCGACGGCACTCGGGTCAGCGAGTCCATTGTTAGGTAGAGCGAGGAAAGGCAGCTGCAGGCGACGATGGGCGCAGGCTTGAAGGAGGGAGGAGGTAGCGATTCGGGTGAGCCGGCCGAGTTCGACATGTCACTGATGGTGGACTCAGGGGGGTCAACTGGAGCAGTATGTTGCTGTTCAGCGAGGTAACGGCCCAGAGCATGGGTCATGTGCTTGGGCACTTGTTCTTGGTCTTGATCCCGAAACTCAATGGCTGTGAGCGGATCGGGGAAGTCTAGCGGATATGGCTGCAGACCGAAACCAGGGTCTTGTGAAGGCATGCCGCTGGAGTCGGAGTGCGTAGACAGGGTGTAAGCATCCGCGTCCGGGAGCGTGTTAATAAATCCCAGGCTCTGATCGGGATGCTGAGGCGGGTGCTGGACCGGGTGCTGGTCCATGAAGGTGAAGTTCATAGGGGTCATGGAAGGTGAGGCCGTGGCATTGTAACCAGAAAAAGGCGGCATGGTTTCGTGCTCTGAAAGGAGCTGTTGGCGTGGTGAGGTCTTCGAGGGCTCATCTAATGGGCGTCGTTTACGCGGGCGACCCATTGGTTTTTGAGGAGAATAATGACAGACGATGCGTTCTCTCCTGCAGCGGTTGCAGCCATCAGGCTCCTTGGAGCAGGCAAGCTTTCGCATACCTAGAGGGCAGGGATGTCAGTTGAATCTCCTCCCGAGGGCGATGAGTCTGGTGTCGGGACGATGGGCTTCGTGCAACTCACGGCATTCATCGCAAGCGCGGTGTTTGGTGACCCCGCCCGCAGGCACCGATCTGGGACTATGAGGCGGCATGGGAGGATATTATTCTGGGCGCGCGGACGCGGAGAAAACAGCACGCAGTTTGTATGAAGGAGGAAGAAGAGGAGGCGAAAGGTTGATGAATGGAAGAAGGACGCAGAAATGCAATACAAGAGGAGAGCGGTAGAGGAAGCCTGGGGCTTTTGGGTTAAAGACTTGAGCGAGAAGCTGCAGTCGTCTATTCTTCCTAGATGGAAATGGAACAATCTTGTTATAAGAGAGAGAAGTCAGACGACAGACGGTGTGGAGGGTGTCTTAACCGACGGAATACCAGGAAAAGCCACACGCCCCTGGAAGGGATGCACGGAGAAGGTTTGGCAGGCCTATCGGTGCAAGGGCAGAGGTTTTGTGCATCGAGGCTCACGCTGGTCCGCTCTAGTGTACCTTGCCTGAAGGTAGTTAGGTGGTGAGGGAAGACAAGGTAAGGTAAGGTAAGGTAAGGTACCTAGTGGTACGCTGGGTACAGGCAAGGCAAGGTAAGGTAGTCAGCGATGGCCCCCTCGACAGCCGATGGGCCAAGTCCCGCGACCACCACACGCTGGCACCGACAGGTCGGTTGACGGTCAAAAGCGCCGGAAGAGCTTGTGTCCCACAGAAGATAGAGGATCTGGTCGTTCTATTGGTACTTCGGTTGGAATTTGCATGAGCAATTCCCCGTGCGCCGTGCTGTGCTCACCTCACCGCAAGGCGGCGCTAGGTCCGGACAGGAATCAAGAATAGAGAACCAGCGAGTTCAGCCCTGTGACGGGGGACACCCGTGAGGAATCAGGGCAGGGAAGGAGTTTGCAACTCTAGTCTACCTTAGTTCGCCATCGGCTAGCCTACCCAATAACACACATCCTCGTCACTGTAGCTATACCCCCTTCGCATCCCCGCTTTCCCCCTCCCTCTGTGCGCAGCTGGGGTTCCCCCCGGGCGCAGTGAGGGCGAAAAAACAAAGAAGAAGAAAAAAGAACAGACCTGGTCGGTGGAGTAGTGGGTGGGGGGCAACCAACTGTAATTATCATCGCCAGAAGCTTGGCTTGGTGTTGGCCGTCGTCAATAGCGGAAGAAAACGGTGTTGACGCTCGCTAGTCGCGTGGCTTTAACTAAGATCAAGGAAGGGTGGTCGGTGAGCTTTGGGTCTTGGTGTAGCTGCAGGATGAGAGATTAGAAAGCCAGAATGAGGAAGAAGGCCCCCTTTGGACTACCCTTATCCCCTGCCGGCTAGGTGAGGACGGCTGCATCCTTGGCGATTATTTATAAAACCACTAAGCTGGACAGCAGGCTGTCGAGAGCATCATGATCTTTTTCTCGTGAGTGACCTTAAATAATAACAAGCATTTTTATTGCCGTCTAACACATCACAATGATTGTAACCAAAAGAAACCTCGTAGCATTAGCATTCGGACATCGGCTGGGACAAAGAGGAGCAGCATGACTGCTAGAACAATCTCGATTACGTCCCGAGTCTGTCTGACTGCGCTGAGAGCCGCCTCATATGCACGCAATTCGACCCATGTAAGCTGGGCCTTGGCCGACCTCCCCGTCCCAGGTGGGCCTTTGTTTCCTTCGTCCGTGACATCCGCTCGCCCACTTTTTCACGGTCAGGAACTATTTCGAGGTTGCATCTCTCTTCCCGTCCACGAATCACTTTATGAATGATTGCATGCAGGTTTGCAGTGCCCAAGTAACTCCGAGGGCGGATATGGGAAGGCTGGCAGGATAGGAAAAAGAAAGCAGTGTTTATTTTTAAACGAGACTACCGTCCCTTAGCGCCGTGGGCCACAGTGGTCCCGTCCCCAGCTGTTCACTATAGGCTGCGTGCGGCACAGGGGCACCAGGGGCTCTCATTGGAGGGGACGCGCTGGCGAAAGTGGGTATTTAGAGGAGCGGCCGATGCCGGTCCTGGCCGCGGAACGCTGTCCAAAGGCGGTTACATAATCCGCCCAAGGCGCCTCAACCAGTGGCTGCCCTCGAGGCGGGCTCACCAACCTGGCTCAGAGCCGTACCTTAAGTGGACCACAGGGGCTTGGATGGAAACTCCGCTCTGTCAACACTTGACCTCATCACCAGCTGCTCGACCTCTCCAATCTAAATGCTTGTCTCTTTTTTTTTCTCTCTGTCCCAGAATGCGGGACAAACGAGTCGCTAGGCAGCAATAATAGGGTGCCTCCCCTCACTCACCCCTGTTAGCTCGGTTCATCTATGCTCTAGCAATCGCGCCATTGCTCATTCAATCAACCGTTTAAAAACAGCATCATAAATCAACGTGTCTGTTGGGGCACGTGCCCCCGCGTCACCATTTTCTATTTTGATGTTGTTTTTCCAACTCCGGCCGTATCTCGTGTTACCAAGGTACAGATCTCAGTCTCACCCCGGTAATGTGACGCTGGACCGGCCATGATGCTTGCTCGCCCTCGGGAAGCGGACGACGCGAGGCGAGACGTGCGTTACATCGGCTCCACGGGGTCCTCACGGCAGATGCTCTGACCCTGTATGCAGCCCGGCAGCGTGAGACGCTTGGAGCGGGCTGCGCTCGACCGGAACCTAACCCCGTGGCAGCCCTCTTGAACCCAACACATGGGTTTGCATATCCCGCGTCTGGGAGCTGGGAGCTGTGCATACCCTTTCGCATGAGCATGCTACATTGCGGCTCAAAACATGGGACTTCGGTGGCACTACCACTGCAGCTTCTAGAATCCACGTTGGGTGTTGGGCCAATTGCTGTCTCCGTACCCTTGTTCGGCCATCCTAACCCCAGGTCAAGCGAACTTCCCCTTGCGTGGGTCATTCGCCTCTAGGCACCTAAACCCATTTGATGCTGATGGGCGCCTGTGGTTGAGCTGTGCTTTATCCGCCAATCAAGACCCGCCCAACCCATCTCCCAACTCTTCGTGTATTTGGATGTTTTGGGAAGTCGAGCAGCCGTCAGTTTGAACATGTTTTGTGACTGCCCGTGCACCAATCATCTCCGTCGCCGCCACAGTCAGAAGTTTCTGTACCCTATCAGTCTTGGCCACAAAAATCACGCAGGGATCATGGCCCGTAGCCTCGCCTGAAGGACTGGGGGCACTGAGCACCTGTTCTTCCATCCAGTTTGACAAGATCAGCTCTTTCTCAGCATTGGCTAAGAACTATTGAGTGCACACACTTGGGCCACACCCACTCAAGGCATCTCCTTCTCAAGGGCAAGCACATTCGGGTCCGAATTGAGTGGCGCCCTGGAAGCCCCAGTCGTGTCGTTTCTTTACGGGGTGAACAATTTCTTTCGTGGCCACGCGGATCAGCAGTTTCTTCCATAAGTTCTCATAGCCTCTGGAGGCCTGGCTTGCGCATACTACACAGGCCTTGCTATTTTTGTCACGCGATCCTACCCTCTACGTCGGTTGGGGAGATGGTTCCAGTGCTTGATAACTATCGGGGCATATTGGCTTCACAGGATGGGCGGGGAGCAGTCCTGCAAAGCACAGACATACAAGGGATAGGGGCGTAGGTGCAGGATAGCTCGCTGTCACCTTCGGTAGCCGGCTCATTAACCTTGAGAAGTTATTCTTTAGCACCCTGTTGCGATACAACAGACCCAGGTGCGGGCTCAGCTCGGCTCGATGAGTAATGAACTCATCGATAATTGTGTGGGGTCTCATTGAGGCTCCGTCTCCATGAGTAAGTGCCAAACTGGGGGAAAGTTGCTCGAGATAAGGGTTTAATCAGTGCTGGGCTAGACTGGCCAGTCTAAGTGCAAACAGCTTGCAACTTTACTGGTATGAGCCCACCCCGGCCCTACGGTCTCCCTGGAGATTATTCATTATTTCGCGCTATTGTTCCTATTTCAGTCTTAACAGGGTTCAGGAGATGGGCTCGCTCGATCAAGCACTACGGTGGGCGGCCAGCCTTACAATTCTTTCCATTCAAGCCTCCAACAATGGCATACTGTATAGCACGATCACTTGCTCTCCCTTGGCGTGGGATATCCAAACTTTTGTCGGTCAATCAACTTTCTCTGTGCTGAAAACACTCCCAAACATACAGTACCATTCTCTAGGCGCTGTTATGAGTCAAGGTCAGGTGCATGGGCGGTCAATCTACCCATCTACTGACGCCTATGAAGCTGTTCGGTGTGATGTGGAAAGCGCGAAGGTTATCTCGACGAATGTAGGTACGCCACGGGTGGGCTACTTGCATTCATGACTACTTAGGAACAATCACCTGCACGCATATACAGTCAGTGTCTGTCATACTGTACAATCTGCTTGCTGGTCATGTGGTGCCAGAGTAGGGCTTATTCTTGTCCACGTTCTAGGGCTGTTTGCTCAGCCGGACCTGATTAGGCTTCACCCCGGGGTCTTCCTTAGACAAAGCGAGTTCAACAAGCATTCTCGGCCACTTCAATGCGAACACAAGGGCGCGTCTTATCACGGATCGTTTGCCGCACCAGCCGTAGTGGGACTGTGCGTGGCGATGGCTAGCCTTGCCAGGTCCGCATCGACCACAGCTCTATCTATACATGGATAGGCGGTCGTTAGTGACCGAATCGCTACATACAACCAGCACCCACCAGTTCGCAGTGTCCAAAAATATCGACTTGGTAAACCAGGGGATGCCATAAGAGTCCGCTTGTCTATGCCATTGTCCAAGCATTTCCATCTATGGAGCTTCTTGGCCTTGTTTATCTCTCGATTCTCAGCCACCCCTCCCAACTGATGATGAGGATGGGTCAATCGCTACACCAAAGTTCTTATTCGCATCCGAGGATGAAGCCAAGAATAGGCGCCGCCATGATGGTCCAGATCGACCAAGAGCTGAGTTGCTGCCGTCACATCTGCCGCCCCTGCTCGTCAACCCACAACCTACGAATGAGGGGCTTCTATCCTACTGGCTGCTATTTAAAGAGAGGCAGAGGGGCCGAGAACAGGGTTCTGCTGTGTGTATGGAGAGACTGTTTGTTGGCCAGCAAGCTAATGAGGAAGGTTGGCGGAAGTCCAGCGGAGAGGGCTCTCCATGGGGTAACCCGTCTATGCAAACACTCGGTCTTTGCCAGGGGGGGCCGGTATCACACGTAGCCTTGCGTTCGAGTCATCGAGGTGAAATTGTGGATTGCCGTTACGACAAATGTGCCATGTACCCGTCGCCGCTTCTCTATGAGGAACAATGGTTTAACAAGGAGCGAAGCAAAGTCAGCCTCCGGCGGCAAACGACTGTCGCTATTGGCAAATGTCCAGCTTTTGTTCTCACCGTTGAGCCCCAAAGAGGCAGGTCTCGCGCCAAAGTGGCGAGGCGACCAATCTGCTTCGTTAGTTACCAAAAGCGCCTTCAGCTCCTGATTGTTGAAACACTTCCTGGGTCCGCCGCTCGGTCGTTATCTCCACTTTCCTGTCTGACGTATTTCGAAGTCGTTGACACTCCAACAGCAGAACTGTTAAACCGATCGGCCATGGGAATTTGCCTTCTCTCCTTCATTTGGCGTGCTCGATCGAGGAGATTTCTTCGGTCCCTGACCGGATCTCTCAAACACTGGCAAGATGCCACAGTTCAGATGAATCTGAACGTGCTTCTGGTGCTCGTCGGTAGTACGGGACTAGCAAACTGACTCGTCCCGAGAACCGGGGCACGAGCTACTAACTAGACTTGGGCATATGGCTCGCCGGAATGGACGTTTTTGCCGAGTGTCTGTTGCTGTTCTAGAAACATCTTGCTCAGGGTTGCGTGTTGCGTCACGGCTGCCGCCCAAGCGCTAAACACTCTGAGGATGGCTTGAGAAGAACTGTGAGAAAGAGAGACAAGAGGGAAAGAAGACGAACAAACCAATTGCCATCCCCACAAATATTATCGTAAAAGAGGTATTCTGCTAAACCATTAATATCCTAGCGGTCGTTGGTACGTGGAATTCTTAGCATTTGGGGACGCGAAGTAGTAGTCGATACCAGGTTAAAACTGACAAGAGCTACTACCTACTAGTAAGGTAGGTACCTGGAGTACAGCATGTTGTAGTAGGTACCTTGGCTATCCAACATCTCGTTCCCTGTAGCCCATCACTGGTTGAATTTTCTTCTTTCGCACAATTCAGGAGACGGCCGTCGTTTGTACTCGGGTTTATCCACTGTCCCATGTCCCAATGGAAGGGCTTCTGGTTTGCGAAAAGCGTGCCAGTTTCAGTAATTATCGCGGCGCACTAAGCCCCTCTTGCGTTTACAAGTAACAGTGCAGACTTGCCAGGTAAGTATAAGCCAGCAAGAACCAAGTAGCAGGGTAAACCCGAATAGAAAACTGATTGAAATAAAGAAAGTATTAAAAATAAAATAAAAAAATGTATAGAGACATGTGGTCCGATAAGTTACACAGTATGTTCGCCGCCCAGCTCGGTAGCTGCAGGGGATCCGCGGATAGGGCTGAGCGAACGCGGGTCGCCTCCCTCTCACGTGGGCGTCTTTGACGTCACGTACCTCAAGCACCTTGGCCTCAGAAGCGCGCTTCCGCCACCCCTCGGCCGACGTGCCATCCGAGCGTCGCCATCAAACATAGTCGACACTCGCCAGGGACGAAACGGGGCAGAGCCGCGCTTACGGGGGAGAAGAGTCGAGTTCGAAAAGGGAAAATCGATCGCGTGTGAATTTCGTTCCTTTGTCTCGGTCTTTTTCGCGGACACATATAGAGGTGGCGCCACGTCCGCCAGGGCTGGCTTGTGACAGTTCAAACATGACTGGGTCACCCGAATCACAATAGCTCGACCCCAACAAAGGAGAAACAAGAGAGAAGCATAGAGACGACACAAGAAGACGCAGAGACATAGAAAGCAAGAGGTCGCCCCCCCCCTCCCTCGTGCTTGCTGTCAGGATTGCACAGCACACACCAAAATCACCAACGTTCACCATGTTTGCCACGCCGCTCGCGAGCGGCCTATATTCGCCGTCCATCAGCGCCTCCGACTCGCTCTTGAGCATCCCCGAGCTTCGCAACAAAATCTGGGACGACCTTCACCGCACCGTTGACCAGGGCATCGCCGACGGGCGCGCCGCTCCCTTCTTGCTTCCCTTGGCCCTCCTCGGCCCGGCTCTCCTCCCGCTCGTATGGCTGTCCATCCCCCACGCTCGGCGGCCGTGGCTGTACGGTATGCGCTGGTTCGTCGCCGCCGCCATTGTCGCCGTGGACCTCGACCTCATCCGCTGGGCGCGGAGCCCCCACACGGGCTTCGCCTACGTCGTCGGCTTGATGGCTGCCTGGGGGATCATAACCACCCTTAACCTCCTCATTTGGTCCCATCCCCAGCTTGAGGCAGCCAGGATCGTCAGGAGACGCAAGACGCTCACACTCATCGGCGACGAAAAAAGATCTCTCAAGTCAGCATGTTCCGCATCGGCCACGTCGACGAACAACTCGCCTCCGGGGGATGGGCGCGGCGAATTTGAGTACGTTTGGCAACCGTACCCGGAAGATGGACCTCTTCTCGACCGTGTTGGATGGGCTGCGGACTTAGTGGTCAGCTTCAGAGGAGTTGGTAAGTATATCCTTGAGTGTCCCATAGGCAAGACATGGTTTGGCTAGTATGGATCGGGGCTGATGATAACAGGATGGAACTGGGCAACATCGTCAATCCCCAAGCCAACGACTCCTCGTGACATCCGCTTTGGGACGCCCGTTGATGTCGATAGCATACCTTCGGTTTCCAGGAGCGGCTACACACGAGCTACATCAAAGCGTGAATTCGTCATGACTCGCCTCATCAACGTGGCTGTCATGTACCTGACGCTTGACTTGATTGGCGTTTGCATCATCAAGGATCCTTACTTCCTCCTTGGCCCCAACACTACACATCTGCCGCGGTCAGGTTGTCTGGAGTCCCTCCCTTCCTGGGTCCTCTTCACCTATCGAGGCGCATTTACGCTTGTCGGCATATGGTGCGGGGTGGGTACTGCTACTGCCATCAATGACTTGGTTCAGTACTATCTATTACGAAATGCAATTCCCAGGTACGGGGAGTTCTGGACGTATCCTTCAACAAACGGAGCGGTTTCGTCGATATTTGACTATGGTCTAGCGGGTTTCTGGGGCCGAGTGTGGCATCAATCCTTTCGGATCCCGTTTTCAGCCCCGGCAAAGTACCTCGTCCGCCACGGCTTCGTGAAACGGGGTACCGCATTGGGTGCAACTGTTCTCATGCTCATAGCATTCGTGCAATCAGGATTCCTTCACACCGCTGGAAGCTTCACCACCGTTCCTGAGAACGAGCCCTGGAAAGCGATGGCTTTCTTTGTCCTTCAAGCCGTTGGTATTCTGATTCAGCAAAGCCTCGCCACTATTGCTGGCAGGGTTTTCCCGAACAAGGGCCAGATAGTCTCTCGAGCTGCTAATCTTGTCTTCACGTTGGCATGGCTTAATGTCACTGGCAAATTGCTCTCGGATGACTTGGCCACAGGCGGCATATGGCTTATGGACCCCGTCCCCATATCCATTTTCCGGCTCTCTGGTTTCGGCCAACCAGGTGAACACTGGTTGCGTTGGAACTTGTATAATTTCATCAAAATTCATCGTGGTGGGCCATGGTGGAAGCGAGGTGTGGTCATTTAAAGACATTTTTTTTCTTTCATTCTTTGCCGACAATGATGAGAGCCAAGAAGCCTTGGTGATTCTTGGCCACATTGATAGGGCATCGCGGCTTGTCTGCCGTCGGCATTTTAGCCATGAGCGTGATTTTCAGATTGCGATGAAGACGTTCCTCAACAAGCCAGAGCCTACTTCCTGGCTGCGGCTGCTTGCATAGGCATTCGCATAGCCGGGGCCAAGCTCACCAAGCCGAGTTTTGCTGTTTCCCTTTGCAACCATGAAACGACCTCCGAATATCTTGTCTGCTTCTTATGTATGACTCCTAGGAAAGCGGCGTAGGCGATACTGTTTCAGTTAGGAATCTAGATAAATAGACATAGAGCCATTATGTAATATATAGCAATTGCAACTAAACTTACGAATCAATCTGCGTTTTTCGAATTTCGCATTGGTAATTTGGATATCTGGACTTTCTTGACTGGCCTGTCAGAAGGAGAAAGGCTACATCGATGACCTTGGCGATCGTTCCTGTGAATGTTAGTATGAAAAGACCAGTTAAGCACAGAAAGTGTCGTGTATGACTAGGATAGGAGCAAATTATGGCATACTAATAATAAGGTCACTGGTGGGCTGCTTAGAGGTAGGCAAGCACCGCATGTACGCCCACATCTTGGTAGCAGTCTCAGTGAAGGCCTCGCGCAAGGACTTGAGCGCCCGGCCCACGGAGTTATGCGACGTGTCGAAGAACATAAGATGAGACTGGATCTTGAAGGCATCTAAGTCGACGTGTGAGTTACCTTCACAATTCTTAGTTGTGACGTGGTACTCACTGAGAATCTTCCTCTGGAAGTTTTGGCCCGGGAACTGGCCAAAATCAACAGTCAGAGAGCTGAAAACTTCTACAGACTTGTCAGCAAACGTAAGCACAACCGAACCTTTTTAAACTTACTGTTGCCGCCTTCTTTGGTTCGGTCCTTGCTGATCTCGAGCGTTTGACAATTAATCAAGGTGCCGCAGTAGGGGAAAGGTTGTCCGGTAGGTATGCTTTGCAAAGTCTGGCCTTTGAGGGACATCTTGAAGTTGACTAGCGTTTTCGAGGCGTTCACAACGACACCATACGATGACAGATCCTGGTGCATTATCTCAACAAATCTCGTGGCTTTCGATTTGTCTCGAGTGATCAAAAGAAAGTCGTCAATGAGACGTAGTAAAAGGCAGTCCGGTGAATGGAGGAAGCCTAAGAATTGCGCCTCGAGGTCTGCATAGTAGTAGTTGCAGAGGAAAGACGAGATAATAGAACCTTGTGGGATTCCCAGCTTCTGCCGGTAGTACTTTTTACCAAACTTGACCATGTTCTGTTTGACGTGTTGGTTCAAGAGGTTGAGTAGGCTTTTGGTATCATGCTTTTGCTGGACCGAGCTGTTGACGAACAGTGTATTTCTTTTTCTAACGGCGATCTGGCCGTTCAGTTGCCTCAAAAAGTTAAAGCTGGACTGGTCTCCCGATGAAGCCGTGGAATGCCATCTACGTATGGGTTTGTTGGAAACACCCACTGTTCCGTGGTGCATAGGCTCTCCGGGCTTAACTTCAGCGTGTTTGGTGATTATATACCTTTCGTGGCCAGGCACAGAAGCCATTAACTCAGCTACTAGGTCTTGGGGAATGTTGTCGAAGGCGGCTTGGACGTCAATCTTTGCGAAGAAGAGCGGTTCGTCGAGTGGCCCCGCGCAACTTTTGAAGCTCTTGAGTTTATCGTAGATATCACTGACAGAAAACATCGCAGAGCCCAACTTTGCCGCATTATTCTGCTGCGAAAACATGTTAGTCACTGAGGAAAAAGCTGCTTGGTGAGACGCTTACCTTTTCTAGCTTGAGCATCGTGTGAACTGGGCCTAGCACCGTATTTATGCTTGGACCCAGAGTTCCTGACCGGGAGGACTTCATTTGTCTTCTGCGGAGGTTCATAATGGGTCGCAGCTTGGCCCCCTTCGGCAGTAAGCGAACCTGGCTGTAACCCAGCTTCCTCGAGTCCAGAATTCTCAGGGCCTCATCTGCTTTCATCTCTTCGAACATCTCTTGCTTGAGAAGCCGTATTGCAGGTTCGGCGGCTCTTTTCCAGATATCGTGACGAAAATAGAAGATGTTATAGCGATGAGTATTTGACTCGGTCACGTAAAAATTCGTCCGAATAAGAGGTATCAAGAGCGAGTCGAAAACAAAATAGAGGAATTCGTGGAAGATCTCGATGCGTTTCTCCATATCCGTTCGGCAAGCCTTTTTTCCACCCAGACCAGGCCCTCGAAGCCATTCGATAGCTGTGATCTGTAGTTGAATGTTAGACGATGCGGCAATCTTGCTGAAACTCGAAACTTACTTTGAAATCCTGAGATAGTTCGAACAAGGATATAGTTTCATAGCGCCTTAATTTGACAAAATGATCAACTTTACGAAGGAAGTTGGCCTTGTTGTGTGTTTGTATGTCGCCGTCTCCCCAAAAATTGTCTGGAATTATTTTTGAAAGGACTGCTTGACAAAAGGCCGAGACTTTGGAGGTGGGAGTAGCCATGTCGACAACATCCAGGTCTTTCGAAGCATGGACGTTTGTCGATGGAATCAGCTTAGACGAGTTCCGAGGCTGGGCAAGGGCTTGATCATGTCCAGTTGAGTTCCGAACGTTATGAACACCACCCCCGTTATCTGTCTGGGGTTTCTTCAAAGGTCCTTGGTCATTTTTCTCGAAGCCAGAGGGACAGTAGTGGCAGAGAAGTTGGGAATAAGAACAACGGCTATGGAGCACTTGCAGACGTTCGACTAACTGCATAACAACACCCCTCAGACGCTTTGGAATCTTGGGAGAAGACTTGCTAGTCATATCGCCCACGAACAATGGCCTCAATTCGTCCTCACGCGCTGTGTAGTCGTGGAACTTTTGTGCCGTCTTTGACGCATCAACTCTGGAGGTGAATACGTTGTGGAGTCCAAATTGGCGAGGAAACATGTACATCAGAAGCTTTACAGTGCTGAGACGGTTTTGCAGCTCAATTGCACCACCATCGTTGTCGTTGACTTTCGACTTGTCTTGGCTAGGAACATGCATGTGTATGCATCGATTTAGAACATCTACACCATGTGTCAGCAAAGGTTCCCATAAACACGAACGTGGAGCCTTACGGATGTTTTTGAATCCAATTCGAATAGAGCCTCGTGCGTTCAATGCAGGCTTTGCATAGAATATCCTGCTTCTCACCAGGGTGATGGTGGAGGGTTTGCGTGGAGCGGGCTGCAACGCTGAGCCCAGAGACTCTTTCCCCGGTGCATTCACTTCTGAGATGGGTATGCCTGGGTTATTGCGTCAGAGCATATCATACAATTTTTATTATTTTCATCGACTTACCACTCAGCTGATAGAAGTTGTTGAAGCCCGCCTCTGCTGGCAGGAATATTGAGCAATCAGTCAACAGACGTATCATCAGCTTCTCACCAGACTGTCCCAAAAGTGACAGTAACTGGGGCCAAGGCTCTTCTCTAATGGACTTCACGTTCCAATTAGGATGCAAGCTGTATATGCCTGGAATTCCAGGACAGACCCTGGCGTCGTCATCTCCGGTTTTGCGGAAGCCATCACACAGAAGATGCCTGGGCCAGGAACCCGCCTGTTTGACCTCGGAAAACAGTTGCCAGATGACGAAATCAACAATCTATATTCGTTAGCCGAAGAGCAAAGGACTGGCCGTGGCGAGTACAAACATCGCATTGCGAGGCTCTTGAAGAAGGGGTGTTTCCCCCCAGCGTTGCACGGGATTCGTCGCGCTGAGAGAATGACTGCCACTGCTCCCAGCGGACGGCCTCGGCAGCACCAACTTTCTTGCCTGTACAGACCAGGGCAGTGTTGAGTAGAAGAGCTAGGCTGGCCTCACGATCGGTACCTGATTCACCAAGACTGAGGATCTTCTTGCGGCGGACCTTGGAAGACGCGGGGAGTTGGGAAATGACATAGTCGCGAAGCGTTTTGACACATTGGTAGTGCTGGTCCAAAAGAGCTCGCCTGACTAGGCAGTCGTTATCGGAAGGTTTCAGTCTTTTAGTGCTTCGGGCTTCTTTGAGCTGGCCTTTGCGTTTGTTTGTCGGGCCCATGTTCGTTGCGGCTAATAATTAGGATCTAGACGCGTGCTCCAAGCAATCTCATCGGGCGTTTGAGGCCACGGATTCTTCTACGCCTTAGGTCATTTCAATCCCGATGAACCCACGTCGTGGAGAATAAATCGTGGCAGGCGATGAAACACAGCCGGGAAATAGAGTAATGAGTTGTGTCACATAGGCACAGCATTTCAGGAACGGGAGGAATGAATTATTTGTTTAGAAGCACAACACGGCTCTAAGAGGGCACTTGTGGCTACGAGCAAGATGAGGTGCCTGACCTGTGGCTGGCTCCTTGTGGCTGGCTCCTGTAGTACCTTATCCCACCACCAAGCCGGGCCAAGCCCCGACATGGCCTAAGGTACCTTGCGAGAGCTGTCGCTCAAATATAATTAATGGCTGTGACAACAAGTCACTGAGTCCTAATCCGATAGGCGAGATTTAAGACATAGCAACTCAAGGAGAAGACAGTGCCGCCTTGCCAAATCAAGATGTCAAGCCGCCGGGTCGATCCACCACTAACACCATTGCCTAGTTTGACCTTGGGTGTTGTGGTGCTGAAGCAGCGCACATCGTCACAACGGGTCGGTATGTCCAGTGCATCGGTGTGCCTGAAGATCAAAGCTAGTAACCAGCGCCCCCCGTCACACGTTATGCGTGTGGGGTGCATTGGCATGAGACTCTGTCCAGGGAAGGCTTGTGCATTGAAGATCCGCAATTGCGCTTGATTCTCGTCTAAGAGAGTTGAAACATGGAAGCCATTCATGTATGAGATGCATGAGTTTGCGGACGCATGCTGAGGTCGCTCTTTGATGCTTGCGCATTCATCAGAAGCAGTTCAGCAAGCCATGGTGCGTCAGTCGATGTCGATATGTAGGTTCCTGTGGGTGTTTCTCGTTGCGCATGGAGCAAGGGGCATGGAGGCCAAGGGACTGGCCACGGTGCAACCGAGCAAAGGTGCATTGAAGGACGATTGGACCAGCGTTTCCAGAAGCCACATCTTGGGCCACCCATCAAAACCGATGCGCCCGTTCAGATGGCCAGTTTTTTTTTCTGTCTCCACGTTGATCGTTACCGTTCCCGCCATTTCCAGCCAATAAGAGAGATGCCCTCCGGGGGTTAACTTCGCTTTCCAGCCCCAGCCGACCGTGCCGGCAGTTTGAGCAAGGTAAGGCGTGTTGGCTGCTTGAGACTCTTCTCCTCAGAGAAGCACCTCTGTGGTGCACAAGCCAAGCATGCTTTTGGGTTTTCCTAAGAATGCGTACCTTACCCAGATAGGCAATAAGACGTCGCACATCATTGGGGTATGAATACAGTGGTGCGAGTAGCCTGCAATTTCGGGTTAGGACATCCGCCTAATGTTGTTTTCTCAATGAAATTAGCTTGCCTACAGTTGGCCAGACGAACGGAAAGCGTCCTTTCCTTGAAGCCGACTATTGCTTTAGTTCATTTTGCATACGAGGTAAAGTGAGGAGGGAAGGGGACCATGAAGACGGGTACGAAGATCTCGCTTCAAGGGGGGGGCTTCAAGGGGGGGCCTGGATCTCGAGGTTCCTCATCTGGACCGGGTAAGGTAGTGGAGGAGGGTGAGTCAAAAGCTGACGGGAGAGCATCCGGGCGATTAAAGGTATTTAGTTTCTGGCAGCTTTTTTTCCTTTCCCGTTCTTTTCGTGACTGAAGAGATGGCGGAAACGAAAGAAGCAAACATTCAAGACTAAGATGGAGAGAGAAAGAGAGAGAAAAGAAAAACTTTCAAGAAAATTTGAATAAATAATAATACTGCTGTGACCCCTCGGATCCTCTCCATCGAAGGGGTCACTGCAACAATGGAAAAAGCAAATTGCGTCGGGTTGGGGTTCGAGGTGTCTCATGTACTCTGTACCTGAAGTACCTGACCAAATCTCTGACAGGTCATCGGGTGGTCCCAATAGGGCGGCAGGGCGCTAGCCCGCAATTGTCTGGCGCGCCATGCCCGAGGTCAGGTACATCGGCCACAGTCAGGTACATTCGACTCGCCAAGCCAGTCAGGGTGGGTGGTAACTGGTAGGATAACGTAGCCGGCAAGTGGAAAACGGTAAAGTGGTAAGTGCACTGGTGCTGGTGCTATCAGCGGCAATCCCAGAGACCAACCCAGAGCCTCTCTCCCTCCCTCCCCGGTTGGCTCGTCCAAATGACGACTCCAAACGCCTTCCAATCACCATCCCAGTCAAACTCCCGCCAACGCATCGATGCTTGCTGCGTGGGCCTGTAGTCCCCCAACCAGTCAGTCCGCCCGACGAGCCTGACCAATGCTCAGGCCACCACCATGGATAGGGACCTGGACACTGGCCTGCGACAGAGCGAGGTTGATGCTACCAAACAACATCCTCACCACCACGAACGCCCCCGTCTCGACGACGATCCACAACGCGACTACAACACCGCACTGAACGGTCACGTCCGTTCTTTCGATCCAAACGGCCATTCTCAATTCGGCGCGACTTTCGACGTCTCGGCGGCCCTCGACGCCCATCATGCGACAGCCTCGGTGAAGCCTGACGATTTCTACAGGAACTTTGGAGCAACCCACCACAACAACACTGACGAAATCGCGATGGCCTCGTCCGTGCCGCGGCCCTCACTGCGTACCAACCCCGACGGCACCTCCTCGAGAAACCCTACATTACCGGCAAACCGCATTCCCGTCCGTTTGAGCAACCAACGATCCGTCTCGAGCCCTCTCGATTCAAAGAGCACGCCAGCACGTGTCAAACCCGTATCGCCAGCCGGCCAACCCAGCGTCCGAGACCTCAAGAAACGGTTTGATTCGGAGGCCGGCTCACCTTCAGTCCCTCGAGCCCCAATCCGCTCTGCCGGGATTCCGCGTGTGAAGAGAGAGGTGGTCGCGACAAACTCCAATGGAGCATCGTATATGACACTTCGCGCAGGCAATGCGCACGATTTGCCTCTCGAGCAATCGGGCACCAGGTCGCAATCACACTCATCACGATCCAGGGTTTTCGCAGAGGATAATGTGTCCAGCAATCCTCAGTCCTTCGCTAGCCGCATTGGCAAACCTCGAGGGCTTGTCAACGGAAACTCAATTTCCTCGAAATCCATGACAACCCTATCTCACATGTCTCCACCTCAATTGCCGCCATCATCTCCCCCAACTGCTCCCCGCTCTGCTGCTTTGCTGTTCGGTGAGGTTCTTCTTGAAGATTCCCATGCCGCGGCTCTCGGGCACGGCATTGAGGGCCTGCACACGGGGAGGACTTCAGAATCAAACACACGGCATCCCAAAAACCACAACCGCAGCTTTTCTGATGCGGATCTCGAGCCGCCATCGCCAAGTCATTGGTATCGCGATGCTAGCGATCACATTAGCAGCCCACCAGTTCAACAAAGCGGTTCCTCGAAGCATCACACCCGGTCCCGTAGCGATGTTGCAACCTTAAATTCCTCATCCTTCTTCTTGCAAACTTCCGACCCTCAACCGCAGCATCATCCGCAAGCAAACAACTCCACGGCCGTGTCGAAGCTGCCTATATCCGTCCGAAAACTTAACAGCCCTCCCAGCTCCTCGAGTCCGTCGTCAACTCGCTCAAATTCGCCATCCACGCTGAAGCGATCCCACGTAAATGGCAGGAACTCTCGTGCCGGCACCCCTACATCCAAGATTCATACACCGACCCATGCCAATCAGACACGAAAGCCGACTCAATCGAAACAGTCAGCTTCGAAGAGCAACGCTCGGCTACAGGCATATGTTGCCACTCCGTCTCCAAAATTATCACCACCACTACGAAGTTCTCGGCCGCGACAACCAGTTTCCATGGCGACTACAACAAGCTCGCGCATGAGGGCGGTTGAGAGGGGTAAATCTCCTCATAAACCTTCCTCGCGGCCTCCGACTAGAGCGGGCGAGGCCACGTCACGGCGCCGCAAAATATCAGTTGGGCCTATTGATTTCGAACAGCGCCGCGAGCATATCAGACTTGCCTACAGCAAGTCTATTCGTGAGAGCCAAGTTCTCGAAGCGCGGCAACAGGCAGCAGATAAGAGAAGGGAAGAGGCGGAGGCCGCGGTACAGACGGAGACTGCAGTTGAAGAGCCCATCGTTGATGGCTCAATTGTCTCCTCCGTACCAGCCGCGCCTGTGCATGACGCACGCTTGCCAATCGATGCAGATGATGGATTGTTGTCCCCGGAAATCCGATCTGCAGAACCGTCCGAGGGCTTGGGTAAGCCGGAGTTGGTAATTAGTTTGGAAGATGTTGCGGACCTCCAACAAGCGCCAGCCACAACACCAGAGGAGATAATTGACAACACGCCAGCGTCGATTCTCACAGGAACACCCCCTGAAGACGTGGAGCAGCCGATGCTCTCAGCGACGATTAAGGATTTCGACTCACCGACGCTAGGTGTTCCCGGCAGCTTCCCAGCGTTAAGTCCTTCAATAGACGTGGATGAACCCCCCATGTCCGCTATCAGCAGAGCATCAGACATTACAGAATTCGATATTGAACCTCAGACCGACATTCCAGTGCAGGCAGACTCGTCTTCTCACGAACTCTACCCAATAGGCGCGCTATCGTCGGAGGGTGTTGCTCAATTTCAGCACAAAGTCGAGTATCATTATCCTTTTGAGGATTCCCCAGACCCTGCCTCTTCACCATTTCCTGAAACGGTGACCTCACAGGCAGAACTATCAGCTGCCGCAGGATTTAGCCCTGGTGGTGGCTCATCGATGCCAGGTGCCTTCCTGGATGAAGCTGGGAACGGTCTTGGTCTGGTATTAAATATTCAGCATGATCCCGAACCTACTATTACAGTTGATCAACCAACTGAAAATAACTTGGACACACTCGGCGAGGCGTCGGAGCGGCTTCCATTCCCAAGGTTGGAGCTTCGCGCGGAATCCGAATGCCAATCCGACCTTGAGTACGAGAGTTATGTCAGTCGAGAAGGTGATGATGCGGCCACCGATGCCTGCACCGAGGACACCGAGGAGAATGATGGGAAGATTACATATCAGTCGGACTCTCAGGCCGTCAGCTTGATCCCGTCACGTCGATCATCCACCTGCGACTCAATCGATGCTATCAGCGCAGACGAACTGCAAACGACTGCACGTAATGATCGTTCTCTTCCAAGCATATCGGACAACCTTCCTGTGCCGTCGCCCTTGTCGCCTAGAGCCAGATTGAGTCACCAATCAACATGGACAGATGTGTCAGTGGGAAGCGGCGATCCATCGCATACAGCGGCATCATCTAGACCGGAAAGCTACGACTTTTCTTCCCACGGGCACGCCACCATATATGGAACCACGGTGACTGGACGGGAAACCGAGCACTCTGCCACCGAAACGCATTACAGCCATTCGAACCTTCAATCTCCTAACGATTCTACTCGGTCTTCTGCCTACTTGGGTCAGCCTCAACTTCCAGAACTAGACACCGGCGCCGGGTTCTCCATTCCATACCTATCGGCTGATGACCTCACCTCCGTTTCCACCAAGATTCCTATCCCGCAGCACGAACCGCCGCCGGTCCCGACACCAGCACCAAGCTCGGCGGCTGAGTCGAGACGGCCATCCAGCACATTTTACGATCAGTCTCAGCATGGTAGCACCCTAGTGGAATCTGGGAGGGAAAGCAACGATTATGTATCGACTACCGAGACTTCTCAGTCTTTTCCTCAGTCGCTCAATGCAAGCAAGGACCCCAACAACGGAGAGTCACTTGTGGCCAATGGCGATGAAAAACCGTCTAGTCAGGAACATGATGAACTCAACGTAAAAGAGCGACACCGTCTGACCCAACGTCGAAACGTCATCAAAGAACTTGTTGACACAGAAGCGGTATTCGTTCGCGACATGAACATTGTTGAGGAGATATATAAGGGCACTGCAGAGGCCTGTCCAAAACTCGACCTTAAGACTGTCAAGCTCATTTTCCGGAACACGGACGAGATCATCGAGTTTCACACGGGCTTCCTTTCCCAGCTTAAGGAAGCTGTGGCAAAAGTGTACATTCCCAAAGGTGCACGCTCCCGAGGCTCTAGGGAAGACTCAATGCTATCAGAGTCTTCCCAGGCTAGCGCGCCTGACTTCAGTGACTCCAAGGATCGCGAGGTCGTCCTAGGGCCCTTGTTCATGAGCAATATGGAGAAGATGAAACTGGCCCACGAAGGGTTCCTTCGAAACAGTGATCAAGCCGCAAAGAGACTCATTCAGATCCAGCAGGATCCGACAGTGAAAGTTTGGTTGAATGAATGTAACGAAGTTGCAAAAGATTTGACCGCTGCTTGGGACTTGGACTCTTTATTGATTAAGCCAATGCAGAGGATCACCAAATATCCCAACCTTATCATTACATTACTGCAGCACACCCCCAAAGATCATCCTGATCGGGAGGGCCTCATCTCTGCCAAGGAGATTCTCGAAAATGCCATCATCGAAATCAATCAGACCAAGAAGAATTTCGAGTTGGTTGGTCAAATTGTTGGCAGAAAGCGCAAGGAATCTGATGTCAAGGCTGGTTTCGCTCGAGCCTTCGGCAAAAGGGTCGATAAACTGCAAACGTCGAACAATCGACCAGCTGAAGATCCGATATATGCGAAGCTCAATGAAAAATTCGGAGATGACTATCTGCGCCTGCAGGTTGTGCTCCGCGACGTAGAATTTTACACAAGGCAGGTCACGACATACGTGCGAGAATTCCTCCAATATCTATCATCGATTGAGCTTGTCATGAGGTTACAGCCTGGCAGCTATCCAGAGCTGGAGAGCAAATGGGTTCAGTTCAACATCTCGGTCAGAGACTTGGAGAAGGTTGCACTTGAGGAACATGTAGGTTGCTTGACCTTGGCACAACCCAAGAACGACAAAACTAACACAAAAACAGTTGGCACAGGTCCGGAAACATGTAATCGAGCCCTTCGAGCTTGTCATCAAGGCGTACGGCAACCCATCGCTTGCCATGAAAAAACGACAAAAACGCCGGCTCGATTATGAACGCGCAGAGCAACTAAGGCGTGGGGGCAAGAGCCTCGACGTCAAATTGAAGGAGCTCGTTGAGCAGTACGAGGCGCTGAATGACACTTTGAAGAAGGAGCTCCCGCAGCTGTCATCTCTTACTGAAAGGATTGGCAACATCTGCCTCAGCAACTTCGTCAACATTCAGACGGACTGGTACAAGATTTGGAAAGACAAGATGCGCGCCGTACTACCAGACTGCGCAGAGGTACCTGATTTGAAAGACGTCGTGTCAACATTCCAGAGGGATTTCCCCTACATTCAAGAGCAGGTCGCCAGCATCGGTATGCTCAGCCCAGCCTACAAGGGACGAATATCCCAATCGACAACCAGTGGAGACGAGTCGATAATGAGGGGAAGGCCACGGCCAGCCGCACTGGACACACGTAGTCGCGGACTGTCTCTCAACGTGGATCCTGCGCCCAGCCTCCCCACGCCGGATTTCGCACGGCGTAGCAGTGGTTCCTTTACCATGTCACCGAGTACAGAAGTCAGGGGAATTCCAAGCCCTCATCAATACTACTACAAGGACTATTATTCAGGAACACAGTCCAACGTGGCAAGCTCAATTCCTCCAATGTCGCCTGAAGCAGGTGGCAGCAGTTCGAGGTCAATGGCTGGCGCAGGTACGGGTGCAGCATCTACGAGGCCAAGCACTGGTTGGAGCTATGAGTCTGGAGCTCCGACCAGGCAAAGCTCCGACATACCATCACAGAGCCGCCGTGACTCAAACACTACGGCA
This sequence comes from Paramyrothecium sp. XJ0827, assembly GCA_020881915.1. Classification (NCBI taxonomy): domain Eukaryota; kingdom Fungi; phylum Ascomycota; class Sordariomycetes; order Hypocreales; family Stachybotryaceae; genus Paramyrothecium; species Paramyrothecium sp. XJ0827. The sequence goes on along the minus strand of JAJFPB010000001.1, from coordinate 3,619,540 downwards.
TACAGCTCAACTTACGCGCCGCATGAGAGTCGCAGGTTCTCGGGCCTCTTCCATTCAGCACTTCCCCTACCAGATGGCCCGGAGGAGAGTCATCGCTCCTCGCGGGCATCGTCACGAGAACGCTGGTCAACAGCGGATGGTTACAATGTGCTTTGGCTGGCAGCGTCCCTTTTCGAGTTTAACATCGCAACTACAAAGCACGAGGCCGGTTATCCTTATTTAATCTACCAGGCCGGCGAGGTAAGCAGATATCTTCCTAGCCCTGGCCGTCCGTTGCAAAGTGCTAATTATTACATAGATATTCGATGTCATTGGAGAAAAGGGAGAGCTCTGGCTTGCTAAGAACCAGGACGATGAAACAGAACAGGTGGGATGGATTTGGTCGAAGCATTTTGCGAAGCTGGCCGACTCATGATAGAAACGATGATCTTATGTAACGACTGGCGTTGGCGTGCAGGGGACTACATGGGAAGCCTTCGGTTGAACTATTCACATATATTTAGGGACGGAGGTTGCGCATTCAAGGGATAAATTTACGGATTGAAAGGCTCAAATGTGTTTCTGCTCAGGATCCGCCTTTTGTCAAGAAGATGTCTGTTCTCTGCTTCTAGCTGTGTTTTTATGTTTGTTTTTTTTTTCTCCTTATTTTCTGTCCGTTCAGCTTTTGCCTGCAACATGTTTGGGTTCAACATGTATTGGTTTCTTCTTTCCGTCCGTTATACATGGCATACCATATATGACCGAGGAAATCAGCGATACGTCCTTTCTGTTGGGCAATCTACAACAGCGGACCCTGGACCGGGCACGAGCGGGTTGTCTGCCTTTATCAGTTGGGGCTACTGGCAAACCCTCGAGAAGGCGTTATACCTAGAAGAGGCGAATATGGAGAAGTGATCAGGCAGCTGTAACATTGGATGGTAGGGAATGAGGCAGTCCTACCGTTTACTTCCCAATGGCTATCCGAGAAGGGGTAGAACTGATATTAGATTAGTTCAGAGTTCAGACGAATGAATGACAAGGTTGCGCTTTGAGTGGCCTTAATCAACGATTATCACACGACTAGTATTTCATAGTTCCGTAGAGGCGTCCGTCCATCTGGTGCAGAGCACGGCTTTGGGCCGGCTGGGCAAAGACTCGGGATGCCGGGAAATCCTTCACAGAATCTCAAATCACTTGGTGTGAGTTTTCCCGACGTGTATTGCGACTGCTTGATGAACAAAGCAACAAAGAGATCAAACTGTAGGCCTACTGTGAAATGGAAGGGCGTAGACGGTCAGCAGGAAAAGGAAGAAGGGAGGAAATGCCAATAACGCAAAACGTGAATCAATGATAACATTCTTCCAAGAACGAAGCAACAGGATACTAACAGCGGTTAGTTTTTTATTTACTAATAGCATGGGCGATAAAATAGAAGATATTTGACTTGAAATATCATTAAATTGAAGCGGTGTCTTGTGTTTGGGGGCTGGCTTACACGTTGGGGCGTCCTGAGTAGGTCTGGGTATAGATGCGAACATTGACACAACGCAGCCGTCAAAGGTTCCACGAGTGATGTGAAGGCTTGTTTCCATTTCTTGGGGGAGCCCGGTGCTTGATTGACCAGGCCTCGCATCGAGAGGCGGGGATTCAGGTTCCTGGGCAAAGTTTCAAGGCAAGGGTCGGCAGGCCATGGCTGTTGCTCAATGGGATGGTAATAGGAAGACTCTAACTGCGAGTGTGCCTACGCCCTACAGCGAGGGCCGAGCAAGGTTCTGTCAGGGGTCTCTGCCTCCGGGGAAGCACGGGCTTGCAGATGCAGGGTTCGAGTCGTGTCGCATGTTTCAAGTCAGAGGGCCAAGCAGCAAACTGCACGTGGTTGATGGCGAGGAAAGGGGTGGGGTTTGGACGTGGAGGTAGAGGTAGAAGTGGAGGTGGAGTGGTGTTGACGGACGGCAGAGCTTGTGTGGGGACAGTCGTGCACTACCTCCTTGGCTTTGGCTTTGGCTGATGCTTTTTATAGAAGCAGAGGCCTGGCCCTTCCCGCAACACGCTGACTTCTAACCTCTTTTGGGGGCTAGACCACCTGCTTTACCTCTGGCCTCCAGAGGCGACCGTAGTGCGAGGTACCTGACACATACCATTCAAGTACCTCACTGCGAGAGTGTAGGAGCACGCGGCGCCCTGAACTATGCATGAGAACGACCGTGGGCGCTTCAAGCTCAACGGCGTGGACAGGCAAATGGCTGCAGCTCCAAGGGCTTTGATCGGGTTTGGCACAATAAGTAAGTTAGGTCCCAGCATTCAATGGTCAAGGTCACTGCCGGGCAGTTGCTTGCTGCTGCCCTTGGCCGTGCCCCGGCCCTGATCCCTGCAGAGTGTCTGTCCAGTACATGCCCGGTGCCCGACAAGTACATGACGCACTCTATCCTCTGATCCTCGCCCTGCACGACAGCCAAGCTCATCCTCTGCATCATACTCGGACTCCTACATCACCACCTCCCACCTTCAGATCCTCCCAGCGTTGCAACAGGGCGTACCACGGTGAAAGGGGTGGATGCAGATGCACGGCAACAGATAGATTGCAAGCCCAGGGAGACGGGCGCGTTCCCAGGACCACCACCACCACCATCCTCCTCAGCAGCTCCGGCTCCTTCAACCTCTCGTTCCAAGCCCACATCTGGTGCTCGTCTCGTCGCGTCGCATCGGTCCGTATCGCATCAGCAGCGCAGACTTGGCCCCTTGCACTCCTCCTCCTCCAGCTCCCCGGCGCGCTCGATCGTAGGAGCCGAGCCAGAAATAGCACACGCGAAGACAAGAGATCGACTCAATCTGCCGGCTCCCACGAAGCTCTTCGGTAATTCCACATAATCCGAGGCCGGACCCGAGGCGCCCTCCGAACCGTTCCCTCGCGCCCATTCACGCTGCAGCTTCGACAAAGGCCTGGTCGAGGAGCGGTGCTCCCACATCGCGTGTTTCCTTCTTGGTCAGCTTGCCAAGGCAGTGGGACGGACGATCGCAAACGCCCTGGCTCCGTGGGAAAGCACAACACCTCAACGCCATCATGGCGAGCTGGGCAGGGCAGCCTTCCATCAAGGGAGGGTCCGAGACCCTGCGGATGATACTCCTCACATTCAGCACAATCGGCTTCACGTAGGTGTGCTCTCGTTCTTTCTACCACGCCATCGTCCCACCCACCATTCCCCGACACGCTCCCCAAAATGTGCACGCTCTTGACTCCAGTCCGTTTTGAATTGTTTGGTTCCATTCGTCTCGCCACCTCAACAAATGACCAGTTTGGCTGACAGGCATTGATGCAAAGTTTCACGTGGGCCATTGAAGGAACTTGTATGTTACTCCTATCTCCTGTCCAGCCTAGTCACCTTCCGAGGCAACACACGCCTCCCCCCTCCCGTTCAATCTCCAGTACACCCTCTGAAGGGGAGCAAATCATTTTGCGCCGAAGCTGGAGGTCCACAGCCCGAGTCCAGGTCTCTTGCCTTCGTATGTCCGGTCCTCCTTGCTAATCATTGGGACGCCCTTGCGTGGGCGTATCACAGACTGCACGCCCTACCTTCTAAATCTTGGCCTAACCAAGAGCAACACTTCCTTGGTCTGGATCGCCGGTCCACTGTCAGGTCTCATTGTCCAGCCCATCGTAGGCGTTCTCGCCGATGAGAGCACCTCTAGATGGGGCCGAAGACGGCCGCTCATGGTCATCGGCGCCGCCATCGTGGCTGTCACCCTCCTGGTCCTCGGCTTTACGCGGGAGGTTGTAGGCTTCGTTATCAAAGATGACGAGGCAGCGAAACGGCCGACAATTGTCTTGGCTGTTCTGTCCATCTACGTTCTCGACTTCGCCATCAACGCTGGTGAGTTCCACAGTCGCATCTCCTCTATGGTTCGCTTTCGACAATGGAGCCCAGACTTCCGTGCTAATCAGCGAACCCAGTCATGTCATGTTCAAGGAGTCTCATTGTTGACACCCTCCCCATTGACAAGCAACAAACAGGGGCCGCATGGTGTACGTCCAGACTGGTCTCTTTTTGCCACTACCTACCGGGGCTAACTTGCAATTCTCGGATCAGCGAGTCGTATGTCTGCTGTTGGCAATATGATAGCGTATGCCTGCGGGTCCATTGACCTTGTGAGCATCTTCGGCACCACCTTTGGTGATACCCAGTTCAAGCAGCTCACCGTTCTCGCCACCGTGGTTCTTGTGGAATCGACGGCCTTGACGTGCTGGGCTGTTAGCGAAAGAGTGCTCGTTTCGCCTCGCTCCTCCAAAAAGGAAGGCCTGTTGGGCCTCTTCCGCCAAATATACCGGACCCTACGCAACCTCCCACCCCGAGTGCAGGCTATTTGCTGGGCTCAGTTCTGGTCTTGGATTGGCTGGTTCCCCTTCCTCTTCTACAGCACTACATGGGTTGGAGAGACGTACTTCCGATACGATCTTCCGGCGGACGCCGAGAAGTCCAAAGATGCCTTGGGCGACATTGGTCGCATCGGTAGTACCGCTCTGACCCTTTACTCTATAGTAACATTCATCGCGGCGTTTACCTTGCCACTGCTTGTCAAGTCACCCGACGATGATGGCTTCACGCAGCGCCCTCCGCAGGCCGTGGCAGGACAACTGCAGCGGTTTGCCAAGCTGAAGCCAGACTTGCTCACGACCTGGATATTTGGCCAACTGCTCTTTGCTGTGGCCATGTCGCTTGCACCCTTCGCTACAAGCCTCAGATTCGCTACGATACTTGTTTGCCTCTGCGGACTGTAAGCCTCACTCCCTCCCCACCCTTAGACTGCCTTGACCTCGAGCTTGCCAAACTAACAACTAAGACCATGGTCGATTGCTTTATGGGCCCCTACAGCATTCCTTGGAGTCGAGGTGAACAAGCTCAGCGCCAGCGGCCAAACGAATACTACGTACCGTCGCTTGTCGACCGGCTCAGACACAGAACTTCGCGACTTTGCTGCCGATGACACAGCGGTGCACGCCCAGCATGAGCCAGAAGACGGAAATGCTACCTCCCCGACTGGCGAGCTCTCCGGTATCTACTTTGGCATCCTCAACGTCTACACGACGCTGCCGCAGTTTGTAGGCACATTCATATCGACCATTGTCTTTGCGATCCTGGAGCCGGGCAAGAGCCCTGAGCTGGCTACGCACGCCCACCCCGACGAGCACGCGAACACGAGCGGGCCCAACGCCATTGCGGTGTGCCTCTTCATAGGCGCAATGAGCTCGATCGTCGGGTCCATCGTCACTAGAAGGATGAGAGCGCTGTGAGGGGCCTGAGAAGGACGTGTGGTTTTTGTTCTGTTTTCGGAAAGATGGCCAACTCCCAAGGGTCCGCAAGCCTGGCGCATTCTCCATGTAACTTGAATAAACGCAGGGAAATAGATGGTTGGCGATCTACGCGAGGCACCTAATTTGGATTTCGGAGTTCAGACAGCGCCATGACACGAATGTGTCGAGCTTAAGCTCAAATTGTGTGTAGCTTGCCGTGCTACTCTGGTCTCAGTGCATGTCTAGAAGTCAAAACGGCGTCATCTTGAAGTTCGGTGGGAGATATGTCATGGACTGGATTTCTGGGACGCAAAAGCAAAGTTACGTGTTGATTCGGGGGGGGTATAATATGTCACTACACTACGGTCTTTGGTCGCTATGTGGCAAATCCAACCGCTCATTTGTCCTTCTCCTTCTCGCTCTCCGACACCTTCTCCCACTCGTCTTCGGTGCTGGCACTCGACTGTGTCTCGATCCGCTGCTTCAGCTCACCCCTCGGTTCGGTAACCTCGACGCCACCTGCAGCAGTCCTCGCGTTGCTGCCCACAACCTGGTCCTCCACCTCGGTGTCGCTGTCGTCCCCGCTCGAGGGCGACTTGTCCTTGGCGGCCAGGGCTGCCTCGGCCCTCTCACGCTCCTGGCCGGCAGCTAGCTCGGCGGCAAACCAGTTGATGGACACCCATAGACCGGCACAGAGGAAGGAGAGGACAATGAAGTGAACGCTATAGGTGGTGACGAGGAGGAGGAACAGGACGAGCTGCAGAGCAGCAAAGGTGGCATTGGTGGCCTTGAGGAGGGTAGTCGTGGGGCCGGGGGTGAAGATGGACTCCCAAAGCTCGACGAAGAAGGAAGACATGGCGGATCGCAGCGGAACGGGTAACGGGCCGCCTGCTGCTGCTGATGGTAGTGGTGGTGGTGGAGGAATAGTAGAGCGGTAACGGCCGTTAGGGTGTAAGGCCCCAGTGCCCGAAGTAGGAGAGGTAGAGTGAAGGCTTGCAGCGCTCTAGCACACCAGCCGTAGATGTGCGCCGGTTTGGCAAAATGTCCGCAAACGGCTTGCAAGGGGCCGTTATCTGGTTGCCAGGTACTGTCGAGAAGGAAGCGCGGGGTGTCTTTTCGGAACAAGGATCGTGTGGAGACGATGGGAGGCGGGAACTGCACTGAAATGGGATGTGACCCAACTGATAGCCTTGCGTCGATGGCGATATTGGCCGGTCACCCAGCGTTGGCTTGGTTGAGGATCCTGGCGTGCCGCGTTTGTGTCAAACGTGTAGTATAGGCTGCGCGAGGCGTTGTACAGGATCCACGTGGGAAGTGCTGCGTGCGGATTTTATTTTTAGAAGACCCTGACTTGGAACTTTTTGGGGGCTAGACAATGATTGCGATAGCAAAATTCTCGCTTTGGCTCTCCAAGGTATATGCTCTTGCTCCTTAGCAGAGTCCGCGTCGAGGCGGAGGGTCTATGAAGGGCTGGATCGGGAGGCGTGTGGGGGAGAAGAGGGCACGCGAAGGAAGACTGGCGGCGCCAAAGGGCAAGGGTCGATTCAAAGGAGCTGCCCTTTCGTTTATCTGACGATCTGTGTGTGGACGGGAGAGGCCGTAGGAAGTCGAGGATCAGGAATGCAGGAAAAGGAGGGCACTAAGGCTCGTGGGATGGATCAGATTTCCCTGTAGTCGGGCGGCTTCTGGGAAGATGGGATAGAGCGCAGAAATACTGGCGACGGCAGCGCAGATGTTGATGTCGATAACGATCGAGGGTCGGCTTCGGGGCAAAACGTGTCCTGTCTGATTCTTCTGGCTTCGCTGTCCTCTAAGGATAGATGCGACGCGCGGAGGGTGGAGGGGGTTGGGATAAGTGACTCCGAGTGTCGTGGCGTTGAGGCCTGGGTTTCGCTCGTCTTTGCCGTTGGCAGTATCGGCTGCCTGGGGTGGGGGAGGGAGAATGGTGGTGTTGTCAGTTTTGGCGTCGTGGATGCCCAGCAATTCGGGTTGCAGAAAGTCGGAGGTGGTGGGGTCAGCTGGCATGGGTTACGTCTTTGGTCGACGAAAGAGCAGTCCTCCGAGCCTGGGCCAAGCCAAGGGTCCTAATGCTGGCGCCTGTGCCTGTGCCCGTGCCTGTGCCTGTGCCTGTACCTGCCTGTGGCCTGTATCTGTGGCCTGTCCGTGCTTTTGGGCAGTGCTAGGCGTCTTTTGTTACTGTAGTAGTGATGAAGATGATGATGATGGCCCCCTCTCTCCGCATGCACGGCCGGCTCTTGTTGGTTGGGATTTAGGCCGATCCAAGTGTTTGGCCATGTGGCCGCGAATGCCCTGCGTCCAAGTCTTAAAATAAGCGGCTGCCTTGCCTGTCGCTGCCATGGTACGTGGTCAAGGCGTGAATCAAGAGCGTCCGGGGTGGTGGCCATGTACTGTATTTTACCTGGTATGCGAGTGAAACAAAGCACTCCGAATCGGTATAATGCACCGGCGAAGGCACAGCACAGCACAGCACCACCGCACAGCTGCTGGCTGCCTTGGGCCAAACAGTCGTCGTTGTTGTTCATAACGTTCGGTTGCAGTACCGGTACTGCACTGGAAGGTAAGGTAAGGTAAGGTAGGTAGGTAAGGTATCTACTCAACCTGTCGCAATGGTCACATGTTCTAGCTAGTACAATAAGGTAAGGTAGGCAGCTGCCTGTCCATGATCGACCGTAGCTTCCTCATTACACGTAGGTAACTTACCTTATCTTGTCTTGCCGAATAGCTTGAGGATGCAGTCACCACCAGCGGCTGTTCCCTACCCTACACCCAACCCCAACTGTCATACTCGGCAGAAACTTGATCAACATGCATGCAGTCATCTACCTAATTGTGTACTTGATCCCATTTCAGGTCCCGCAGGACAGGACCCCCGAATTTGACATGTTTTCCGTCTTGGGCCACTCCCAGCGCGCCCGTTTTGCCCGCTGCTTGACGGTCCCAAGGCATTGGCAACAGCGTAACACAATGCAAAGGACTACGCGACAAGGCCTGAAATGGAAGTACCAGCGGTTACGCAGTAAGGAACGCGCAATGTCGTTAAAGCATCCCGTGGGCTGTGTCCTTCAAAGGGCGTCTTTTGGTCTCACGGCGGGTGCTGACGGCCAAGGTTCATTATTGCGCGGCAGAAGGCCCCCATCGAGCTCAGACCAGATACCTACTGCACATCGTCTCAGTCAGTCAAGGTTCCCGACCCCCGTTGGAGCCGATGTGGGGACGTGGAGAGGCCCCCGGCGGCCAGTGAGCAGCCGAGTTGGTCCACAGGGAGTGTTCTTTGTCACCTCGAAGCCCGTTCGGTTCCGGGCGGGACCGTTACACGGCCGATCCACCGGGCGCCCGACTTTTTGCCTTTGGCTCTCCGTATGCTTCCCCCCCGTCAGTGGCACGGCCGGCCAGGCTTGGGATAGTGCCGCTCGACACGGCAGCATCTTTGTAAGATGGCGCGTCTGACTTTCAGCTGTTGACTAAATAGCACAAATAGAGCACTGGGTCGGCATCCCGCAATCGACACAAGGGGGCCTGCCAGGGTGAAGCCAGCATCTCCGTCTTGCCGGCCGATTCCTCTGCGCAAAGCATCAGCCAACAATGCTTGCTTACACCCGGTCTGTCAACAACAACAACAACAACACCCATCCCTTTTCCGTACCCTTTCCTGTGTAACCTTCGCCTTGATGAATTTCTTGCATGACGGTTCAACCATTGCTACGGTACCTCCCCCGAGCACTACCTTGCTGTGCCCACGGCTCCCGGGATGCCTTGTCTGCGCGCGCTGCGGTAAGTCGGCTCTCCTCACCTCACCATACCACACAAAAAATCCGTCTCTTCGCCTTGCGCAACACCATTTCCCCGACAGACCCGGACCGTGCCTCGCCCTCCCCTGCGCCGCGGCGTGCGAGTCTCTGCTCATTCACGGGCTACTGTACTGTACCAATGAGCCCACCGTGTCTTGTCTCCTCACACGGGCCATCTGTCCCATCGTGCCAAGGAGGGTAATCATCTGACATACCTTGTACGGCCGAAAGATGCCTCAGCACTGTAGCAAAGGACCCCACCCCAACTGGCTCTGGGGCACGCTCCCCCCTTCCCATAACACACAGTGCCATGCCATGCCATGCCCAGGCAAAGCAGAGCAGCCCCAAGGCCAACCCCAAAACAAAGAGCCGCACATTGATTGCTGTAACTGCAGGTGATCCGTCGATGAAACTTCTGATATATTATTTATAGCTGAATACTGCCGACCTAAAACCACGCCCAGGCCAGTGGCTTGCCATCTACCGGATGGACACGACGCCTCTCGGAGCCGATGGGGATTTCCTGCCCTTTCCCGTCATCTCAGACCTGGCCTGGCACACATCTGCCCCAGCCATACATCTCCCTTTCTGCGCGCGAGTTTCCTGCTCCTTCGGCGAGTCATTCATCCTTCATCCACTGCCGAGCTCCAGCGGACGTGCAACCCTGGCCCTGGGACATGGCAGTGAACTGTAAAGGGGAAGAAGAAAAATGACGGGAGGCAAGGGAGGGAATACCATGCACGGATATCCCTAAGAAGAACAACACGCACATCTTGAATTCCTGCCCCTGTTTTGCAGACCACGGCCTAATCGCCCCCTCCCCGCCTGCCCCTCCCCCCGCGCCCTTCCCTCCATAATGCCCACGATCCAGAAACTGGCCCTTCCTGTCGGGGACGAGGGATTGCGAAGGTTACACAGAGCATCTTAATCCCAAAAGGACCTGATTTAATCAGGCTTTGGCCAGTGAAAATTGTCGCCGACAGCAAGCGAAGTTAGCTACAGCGTACTACAAGGGGGGCGGTGTTGCTCTCCCTCCCACCCTTGCAGACCTTCCTTTTAGCTGCTGTGCACGCCTTTTCACCACCCTTGCCATGGTGCAGGCATCATACATCATGGATGAGAACCATCCACAGATGTTCTCGTGGCCTATACGCGGACGATCTCCCACCGAATCTGCGATAGTAGAGACTTCGCGCACCCTGGCCGTACATTCTCACACCTCACACCTCCAGCCCGCCTCTGCCCCTGTAGACTGGCGTTCACGGAACAAGTAGGTCCTATCGAGGAGTCGAGTCATATTGGTATCCTTCCTCGGCATAGTTGAGGATGTTGCATACACCTTGGCACCAGTCATTCCCCTATCTCCGATGGTTCTGTTCAACATTAAGTCCTTCTTAGAGACAATCGTCACGCTTCCACGAAACATCATCCTGCCGGAACGTCCAACCCTGCGACTGCCTGGTCTGAGAGGGCATTGAGGCGTGCTCTACTGGCTCGCCACTGTATTCCACACCTTTCGTCATGGATGTGCTCTATTGCACAGAATAGAGACCTGAGGCCAATGAGGAAATCTACTCCCCGATGTTCGGCCCTTTGAGCCAGCACACCCTCTCCACTCCACCACAAGAGCAAGGCTTGGACTTCGGTGGATTTTGAACAAGTACCTAAATAATGAGGCACTTTCGTCTTTCGTATTGTACGTTCAATGGGACTGTTCAAATCGGAACACTGATGTAGGCTATGAGCCAAATCCTTCCCGCAGGGTTCGACATCTGTTAACTTGTGGCCAGCCTTATGGACTAGATGCAACAGTAAGGCTGCCACATACCACTTATAAGTCATATTTCAAGGTGCATGAAGTAGTCTCTCTTTACTAGGAAATGCACCATGAAAGACATAAGACTGGCCAAAATAGGTCCCGGCGGTAGGATCGCGGTAGCTTCTCATGATCTCTGATTGGATCGGCTCCCATGAAGTCTCGTATGTTCGCCATCATGTACAAAAAGCTCGATCGCTGGCCGATTCGTAAACGGAAATTGTGTGGGTGGACTGTCGTTAAGCTGTCCCCAAAGTGGTGCGCGTGCATTTTGAGTAACTGTAAGAGAAACTTAGTCAACATAAGGGATTCCATTGATGTATGGGAAGGGCTCAAAACTTGGAAGCATATATTCGTCCCATGATCCAAGACTTCTTTTGGTGAGAAGATATACCCATGTGCTTCGCGGGAAACACTACGGCAGGCTTGTTGTGTCCCCCATCACAGGCATTCATGCATGTGTATGATGTGAATTGGCGTCATTCGAACAGGTATAGCTGCGATCCGAGATGACAATCACTTGTGACTCTTGTACAACATGGCATGTCGACTTGGAGAAAAGAGTGGCTCATGAGAAATGACAACTTGGATTCCTACCACAACACCCAAGCTGTAGACGTACTGCATGAGGGATAAGCCGGATTCGATACTAATCATGTAGTCAAGTTCTGGTAGCTCTAGTGGCACCGGATTTAAAAATGGCGTTTGCTTGATAAAACGCGTCAGTGGTCTGGGGAGAACCCTCCACGCATATTGCACCCCTCTGAGCACACCATAGTGTGTCAAACGACACAGACCATTACTGGATCTTTGCTATACAAGAGATTGATACCGAGAATACTGACTGAGCGTGGCACGACTTGACGTGGAAGGTTACGCGGCCGAGTATCGTGAGCGAATGCTAATAATGGGACATCAGGAACGTTCCATGTAGATGTCCTTGCCAGGCTCTTCGATGGTGTTTCAGACAACCGATCGGATGATTAGTGGCTCTTTCAAGGTTCTCACGTCCTCCCAAGAGCCAGCAGGCGACTACGCCGCCGTAAAGCTCGACAGGCGTGGCGAATGTGATACGAATATGTGCGTCAGTGAGTTGGACAGTTGAACTTGGGCCCCATCATGGCCCTGGCGCACGGCGAAGTCACAAGGCCTGGGAATGGCAATGCTTTCATTCACACCCTGGGCCTGGAGCCCTCTTGTTAGAGAGTGGCCTACTCCATGTTGAGGTTCATGATGCTTCCTGGGGCGTCTGAGCAGTATCGTGTCTTCGAAATGCCCCCCCCCCCTCCTTACTGAGTTCGTCTCTGACTAACGGACGTGCCGCATCTGGCTCTCCTACGCCGCAGTTTCGAGACGATGGATATGGTTCAGTCAGCCACAAACTGGGGCTGTTTCGGGATAGTTTCTAAGCCTGTCACAAATCAACAGAACCTCCGGGCTTCTCCGTAGTTTCACTTTTTGATGTTCGTTAAATCAACTTAGTCACTTGCGAAAGGAACGATGTCTGTGCTTCAACGTGGCTCCCTGTGTCCAAACCTCAAACCAACGAACAATGTGCTCATGAGATATTGAGGTGAGCTGTGTCAGCCACAGTTTTGACAAGAGAGTGGCTGGTGCTGGAATCCACGATAATCTGGCCGTCGCTGCACTTGTGAGACGGTGTCACCTACCACATGGATCGAAAGATATCGGGTAGTGGCACAGTTCTGTCAGATCTACACCAAAAGACTTGACCATCCCCTAGCACCGTTGTTGATGTTAGCTTGCCCGAGCAAGTGCAAAAAGCTTTGGGATGACAAAGAGCGCCGCGAACCAAGGGCCACGGTAGACTTCGTTCCATTGTCCCCAGGAAGGGAGATAGGTGTGTGCCGATGCGGTCGTGAGGCAAGTGGCATCACCATAGCTTATCGCGACCCATGTTCAGAACAACATTGACACCAATAACGGTCGGCCGGGGCAGCAACAGGCGGCAGAGTGCTTGTTCCTTCTGCCATGCGGAACAAATGACCCCTGGTAAAAGCCGTAATGCTAAGTTTTGGTGTTTAGCAGATGAAGTCGAGACGTTCAGCGAGCTACCGGCCAGTCAATTTGAGGCCTGTCCGAGGCCACGAGTCCGAGACCCACCACATTCCAATTGGAGGTCGAATACGGTGGTTGTCCACGAGATGGAGGGGGGGGGGAGGAAAGTGAATCCTAGTGATAGTCTCAAGCATGGGTATTCTAGAAGGACGGGAATAGATCTGCCATGTAGAAACTAGCGAATCCGAGCTGGGAACTTAAATGCATTTCATTTAGATGAGACAACAGGGCGTGCAGCAAGATAACCAATCCGGCCCGCTGTTGGTCTGCAACGGTAGCAAGCCACATTCGACAGGCCCACTGGCCGTGTAGGGCTTCGTCTGGTAGCGCATCGGCATGATGGCGGGATCCACAGTCCGTGCGCTGAACCGTTTCTACTTTTAGAACAGCAGACAAACAGCCGTGTTTCAAAACTTCGCTTGCCTTTGTCGACAAACTTCAGGGTCTGTAACTTGCAGTTTGATTCGACGCACGCAGGCCGCCGTGAGATCGGCGGGGCAGATCGATGCCCTGCCAGCGTCCGCACAGCACGATGCTTAGCCTTGCTGTAGGCAAATCGCTGCTTACTAGTTGGGTTCGTAGTGGCTGTGGTGAACGAAGCCGGCGCCTGGAGGCTGCTCTGCTTGTCTTTCCCGTAAGGTTAATCACGGAACGACAAAAAAAGTCTATTATGGAATCAGGTAGCACCAATTGATGGGCGGTCGGGCTCGCTACGGTGCCCACAACCCTATGGCCACATTGGATGCGCAGGGAGTCTGCCGTGGTAGGCTGGAAAGGACCGACCTGCAGGGCCTGCGATGGCCTTGCAATCGTCTGATCAGTGCAAAGCCCTGACGTATACAGAATAGCCCGGCAGATGGTTCCTCGATCGACACGGCCTCGGGTAGGAGACCAGCTGCCATGTTCACAGTCTCGGGCCCGAAGCCTATTTCTGGAGTGTATGAGATATGATTGCATCAGAAACCAGGACTGCTTGCTAGTGTTGCGCTTTGGGCTCTGAGTTGCGCCGCTCGGCTGTCACACATCGAGTAAGGATGTGCCTTGGTCAAGACAAGTACGTAGGGGGGAACATTGTATAACCGCGAGCGCGCGGATCGGTAAAACTTGGGGAAATTACAATGGCCCAGATGAGAGTAGCAGGTATCCTAACATGGCGCTCGGACTGGGCGCCCTGTCTAGCGGCCCACAAAGCGAACGCCCAAGGTAGGCTAGCTCGAATGACAAATAACCGGGAGGCCCCCTCTTTCGTAGGGCTACGCTAAGGTTCCAGCGTAGGATCGTGCTTCCCGCAATCGATGTGACGGGACAGCTCAAAGAAGGAGCGCAGGGCTTAAGGTACCTCGAAGAGCGGATTGGTCGGACGTTTTCAGATTCTGGTAGGATTCATACCGACACGGGTCCGAGGGTAGTTGCACAGTCGTAACGCCACGAGGGCTTGCTGGCCACGCGATCGGGATATTCGAAATCGTTCAGTCGCGCTTGCCTAAGTGGGGGAGCACCAGCGGAATGACTGCTAGGGTGCAAGGACGATACCCTACTGAGTACAGTGGAACCTCTCGCCTGCAAAAGTCCACAGTGCTATATTTTGTACTTGAGCCCAATGTGTTTAAGCACGTGTATTTGAGCCGTGCTAGTGCAATTGTTGCCTTTACCCACGTTCCGGGACGCTAAGTGTTGAGAATCCAGCGGCCGTTTTTGCTGGAGCTCTTTGGTCTTCTAACCAATCTCAGCAGGCCCGTGGGAGGCAATGACACAAGCAGGATAGAAGAATGCACCGAAAATGGGGGTAACCTGAGTCGAGGAAGTCGATCACTCTTGGGGGGACGACCCGATCGTGCCCGGCCGTTGAAACATCGGTACCGACGTTGACCGACTGTTGTCCGCCTCTCGAGCGGACATGTTATTGCTCAATGTGCAGCGGCACTTCGCATGCAGGTCCGTGGAAGAATATGCTGGACTGGCAAATCGTGCCCCTTGGTCACCAGGGCATGGCTTCCAGATTGTTCAGACGCGATGTAACGCGGCAGCCGTAGAACAGCGCCCAGAGGGGTGATGTAACAGGCGTGCAGCAGAGGCAAACCATGTGCTACCGAGAACCTTGATGAAGCCCTTCCCTTTGAACCCATTGCCTGTCGTCATTTGAGCCTAGTCCCTGTAGAAACCAGTAGCCTGCATGAGCCTTACCGGCCTCAACTTCGTCCCCACACCTACCCACACACACCCATATCCATGCCACGAAGCCTGGACGACCCATGGTTGGATGTTGGCGTCGCGGGCGCTGCTTGTCTTCGGCTGCCAAGGAGAACATGCTGTGCTTTCAAAATGTCCTCCTTGGACAGGGGGAGGGCGTGAGGTACAAGACCGCTTCTCGGAGGGGTGTCGCAGATGGAAAACAAGTGGGTCGCTTGACAGAGGCAAGCCACCAATATGGGGTGGTAGGGAGTTTTCTTCCGACTGGGATACTTCTCCGCTTGAACATCACGTTATGGTTTCTCTGATCCACGTCAATGACCTTTTGTCAGCCCGCTTGCTCAGTTGGTTGATCTCGTCTGTTGGTGCGCGCCTGTATGCAACCGACCCCTTCGATTGGATAACATAAACGCCCATTTTTCAGTATTCTGGCATTTCTGACATCAGTACAGTCGACGGACACCAAATTCGGTTGGGCAGATTTCCTGCCACACATGATCGAAACATGCTGCACTGCACTTGTTGCCGATAGGCAAATAGAAGAGGATGTGCCACGATGATTGGTCAGGAGATCTCTCTGGCGATTCGATGTAAGGAGTGGTCGATGAAACTTGCCTCAAAGAAGAAAGTCGAGCACGAAACCTTGCAAATTAACAGGTGCTGAGGATATCTTTGCAAACGGAGGACTCAAGAGTAGTTATCCGAGCCTACTAGAGTGAGGGATAGTTTGGTGCTCGAAGCATGGAGCAGTGGCTGCCACGAGAAAGCAGGCCCCTCTTGATTCGGACCCTTACCCCAGTGGTAATGTATGGACTGGACGACGTTCGGAGAAACGTTCAGAGGTGACATCGCTCGTCGTGCGAGCTCGTTGATTGGACGGAATGCGAAGGATTGAACAAGGGGTGTGGGGAGTGTCATTTCGTTTGTGGAGGTGAGGGGAAGTGAAGGGACCAGGAGGCCCCTCCAGCGTTAGGCAACAGTTTAAAGCATGCTGAAGTACTCGCTACTTCTTTTGGACGCATTTTCTCGGCGAAAACTCAAGTACAGTGAACGATATCGTACCGTTTCTCCAAGGCACGACCGCTCATCTCATGCCCTTCAAAGCTGGGAGGAGGCTAGTCGCGGACTACGCGGCAATAAGGCGGGCCTACTGCGTAGTTTGCCAACAGCACGCTCATTTAGCTGCGCCTGTTATAACCACATGCGATACACGAGGTACCAGATGTGGTTAAGCGCCGCTTGTTCTGCCATTGCGAAGGGCCGCATCTCCATTTCGATCGTGCTGGGCTGGTCTTCTGGGTGCCCCGTCTTGGCTAGTCGCTCTCGTCGAGCCAAGGTTACATCCAAAGCAGGCCTGCGCAGCGACAAACGCCCTTAGAGGAATGGCATGTTGAGCATGCTTTGATGTAAACGAGAAGCCGACTAATCTGGGTTTACTAAGGCAAGGCACAGCATCGAGGCCAGGCCGGAGCTCGCCAACCCTGTAGCAGGATGTGTGCGGGCGACTCCTTACAGTACCTATACTAAGAAGAGGTAGTGGGTTTCTATGTTTGCATGCGGCGCATCTTGGATAAATTGGCTGTGCCTACTACCTACTGTACTTAAAGCACATGCTTCTGTTCCGGTACCTACGGTACCTACTAACGCCTGGGAGGCACGGCAGTGGAGAGGGCGGAGGAATGGGGTAAGGGAAGCGTCACACCGGAGTGAGGTGAGGGCTCGAGTGCTTGCGTCGTGTGTTATTTTCAGCATCACTGGTTTGAAGGGCCGGCTGAATTGGCCGCCCAGGAGCCCAGAATCGGGCTGGCCTCTGCTTACGTCCTGTGTAACTCTCTAGCCACGGCCACGCCTTCTAGCCTTTCCCTTCCACGCGAGCTGTGTTTTTCGGGGGGGGGGGGGGAAACGAAGCTGCCCGGCACCGAGAGCTCTCCGCCACGATCGCATGGTGAGCGGCCCCGGCACCCCATTGAGAGCGACATGTCACCAGAGCAGAACTACCCAGGCACATTCACATGTATCACTCTGGCTCCGGATGTCCAGGATTTTTTCTCGTTTAGTATGGACAGGTCATACGACGGCTACGGGGACACGGGGTTCGAGATGCCGCTGGTGAGGTAATTTACTACAGCAACCTTGCCCGAGAACGTAGACCTGACCTGATCTTGCCTCACTCTACATTAGCAGAGGTGGAATAGTGCCACTCCGTACCCTACGGGACCCGTGGCGGACATATCCCCGGACGCCCTAGTTGCTGTATGGGCCTTGATAGCGACGGTCTGCACGATATCGTCCCAGACCTCAGCGAACCGCAGATCAATAATCCGTTGCCACGCTAGCCAGATAACATGGATGGGGCAATTTTTACCATCACCGAGCCCATACCGTGAAGGCCCGGTGCACTCTTCTGCGTGGTAGCTGGACCAATCAGACCTCGGAGGTTTGCCCAACAGGGATTTGAATCCTGCCAGTCAGTTAGTACACTGATTTTCAAGTGGCCAGTGTCGTGAATGCACCTGTCCCAGAACGGTGCCCTAAACGGCGAGGCCAATTTGCCTCTCTACCTCGTCCTCTTCCAGTATCTCGCCGCGACAAGCGTACAGGACTGACCCTGCTCTGAGTGGTCTGGTAATTACCATCCCCGCCCCCTATGGATACCCGTTTGAAACCAAGTTTATGCCATCGACATTACTCTACTAGGCAGGGTCCGAGCTATGCCTCGCTATGACAAGAGGTTCCAAATATGGGACAACCCAAAACAACATAATGTCAGCCTGCCCGGCTATGCTAGCCTACCTTACTTTGAGGTAGCTTCCTTAATTGAAGCGCCGCACTCGATTTCCCCCCCTTCTCTCCCCCCGTTCGCTTTTGGAAGAGTCCGCTAGACTGCAGTGTCTGTGGCTAAGGCGACAAGCGTGGGCCGCTTTCTCCGGCCTTGCCAATTCTTTTAGTAGCTTCCTCCAGCGTCCCCGTTGCTAAACGCGGTGGCCGCAAAACCCCCATATTGAGGCTTAGGCTCTCCCGAGCCCGGTCCGAACAAGCGTGCGGTCCTCTCAGTCTTAACTAAGCTTAGCCTAGTGGGTAGTAAGGCCAAGCGCGACTATCCCTAAGGCTTGAGTTCAGAAGGTGGATGTAGCGCATGGAGGACTTGCATGGGCCTGTTGCGCGGGACAAACGCTCGATCACTCGCGCCTTCACGGTGAATCGGCACATTATGGACGGACGGGCTGGACGACGTCAGGCAAGGTACGGATACTTGCAGTCCATCGCCTCATACCCAATCCTTTGCTCAGCCGAATCACCTTAGCTAAGACGAAGGAGCCAAAACACCAAACCTCGTAGCCGCGACGTTCTATTCTCTTCACCTTGTCTCTTCGTTCGCTTCTCCCACTTGCCGCATCCCGCCTCCCACTTCGTCTCTTCTTAGTCACTGGCTCCCGCTGTTGCCGTCCACCTTGGCTAATTCTGGTGACTGGTTCCACTACGTAGTACAGTCCGGTCCTGTATGTGGGTGGGTTCGAAGCCCCTACGCCACCAGCCAGAGCCAGGCCAGAGGTACTGCGCTGTCCTCACTCTGACCTGGCTGCGTGCGCTTGGCCCTTCGACAGCGGCCCTCAAATCGAACAAGCGCAGCACCCCCATCCACGTCCCTCCCACCTTGAGCACCTCCTCCTCCCACACGCCCTCGCGCCGCCCAGCGGCTATCCTTTCCCTCCTGGCCCCAGGTTTGGGTGCCTTCCGTTCGTTCTATCTTTTCCCTCTTCTCTTGGAGCTCGCCCAGGGTCTCACACCATCACACCCTCTTCCTGTGCCTCCCTCTCCGTCGCGGTCTCGCGCCCCTCCCCTGTCGTCGATATCTCAATCTGCACTCCTTGCCAGGACCTGGGAGGGTACGTGAGGCAGGTACCTGGCCCTACATCTAAGAGCACCCCTCGCCCCCCCTTACACCCCCCGCTATCTCCTCTCCCAACACACACCCTCCATCATCCCATCCATGTCTACGCCAATGCCATGCCATCCTGGCCAAGTTCTAGCCTCATACGGTCTGGTATGGGCAGCGACACACCCATACTCATCTTGAGCAGAACCATGTCCTTGTCTCCTTTGCCCGTCCACCCTTCGTCATGCAACTGCACCCGGGGGTCGCCAAGGCTCGACTGTCAACTCCACCACGTTCTGTGCTTTCCATATAAGCCTGCCTCCGGTCCTAGATCTCTGTTGAGGCTCAGTTATTTTACAGGATAGGGCTCGGCCTCCAATAGCTATATACATTCATATCCTTCCCTCAAGCTCTTGTTGCCTTTTCACTATAAATCAACCTCGACGCCCAACACACGTCTTCATCTTCAACATACCCACCCTTTGCTGGAAGTTCAGTTCACACACAAGAACACGACCAAGCATTCACACCTTCGGAACTTCGTCACGCAGGAGAACCTCAAGCAATTGAGCATCAACCCGCACAGCCGCATCGAAAACGGTCAAACTGTCGCTGGTGCTGTCATCTATCTGCCATCTTGGCTTTGCCAGAGCACCAAACACATCGCCGCGCAGTGGCTCCCTGGACTCGACGACTTTCCCTTTCAACCTCAGTCCTTGTTCTCGCACCAACAAGGCGAGCACCGCCAACGTCACCAAACTCTCCCACCACCAAATCGCATAGCCGTAAATATGAGGTGAGCCCGCTAGTCACGCTGCTTCCCTAGAGCACGGAGTTGACTCGAGTATAGCGCTGTCGCCATTCCGTTTGATCCAGCTTTTACCATGGGTCCTAGGTCAACGTTCGCTTGGCCGGGTAAGCCATACCTCACATCCTCCGGAAAACGAGCCACGATCTAACGGTTGCTACAGGACACCTCGAATCCAGTCCTATTTCCACGCCCATGCTGCCTCATGACATGGTCTCGATGAGCCATGGCTCAGACCCCAGCTTGACTCCTCCCAGCACCGCTAGATCACTTACTTCAAGCCCGCCGCGTACCTCTCTTACGCCTCAACAACGGGAGCTCAAGCGTCAGACAGACCGCGCTCGTCGCGATTCCAGGCTCACCCACCGCATTCGCCGCACAAACAGCAACAACTCATTTGTGGACTCCCCCCCGCCCATGGGCATGTCCGATGTTACCAGTGCCATGTCGATTTCGTCGTACACCACCGCTCCGGCGCCCATTGCGATGCTCACCGAGCCTGCCACTTCGATGCCGACACCACCATACATCCCGTCCTACAGCTCTTCCCTCTCAGACCAGCACCAGGGCACACAAGTTTTCCAAACTTCATACCAACAACCTTTGTAAGGCTCCCCACAAGAATCGGGCCATTATTCACGCTAACAATGATGGATTAGACCATCTGGATACAGTATGTCTATGGAGTATCCTGCCATCTACGCTGGCCACAATGATTATAGGTATGTTACGTATGACCCCCCAGCCGTACGAGGACCAATGCTAACCAGGCTTCGCAACAGTGCACGGCCATCACCCATCCCTGTTGGTCAAGACAATGGAATGATGTACCAAGTTCCAGCTGTCATGACATCTGGCGGCACAACCGCCCAAGAAGGAGGTCATGTGCGAGTGGTCCAAAGCCGCCCAAAGCCTCGATGCTGGGAGCACGGTTGCAACGGACGTCAATTCTCAACATTCAGCAATTTGCTGCGACACCAGCGTGAGAAGTCGGGACAGGCTGCCAAGGCCACTTGCCCTAATTGCTTTGCCGAATTTACCAGGACCACAGCCCGAAACGGTCACCTACTTCACGACAAGTGTAAGCGTCGCAGCAGCAACACGACCAGCAACAGCAGCAACAGCAACACAAACTAGAGACATTCACAGAAATGTCAATGTTACTTGTTCATTCAACCACTTCGATTCGAACGGAGCCGCGTGATGGCACAGACATGGGCATATCCGTGCGAATACTCCGGCAATGTATTTTTTACGCAGCAAAAGTTTCCTCTCACCCAACTGAGATGATAGCCTGGTTTTCTTGTTTGCTTTGGTGTTGCAGGAGTTTCAAGTGGCGCATGCGGGACGCAAAATGGTGGGGATGGATATTCAGGGCGAACGGGTCTCATCGAAACAGAAGTGTTCTGACATGAGAAACAGAGGTTGAAGGGACATTTGGAAAGGGCTATGGATGGACGCGATGACTTCACGGAACATTCGAAGATCACAAGTGGTCTTGGGATGTCCATGGGGATGCCATCACCCGATATGGTAGATACGATGCGATGACATTTTGTGGCGTTCCTCCCTGAGCCTCAAGGGCTCACATTCTTTAGCACGAACTTTGGTTACAGACAGCAATATACCCCGATCAAGACTTTAAGATTTTGTGCGCCATCTTGCATTTTGATTGTTAACTCAGTGCTAAGATAGTTGCCGTGTTTAGGCCAGGTCCTCAAGGTTACACTCGGCCGTTGACTTGGTGGCGGTCCCAGGACCAGTGTAGCGGGAGCGCAGAAACACACCATTTTGGGGCAGGTGCCTTAGAACGTTGCAATGGGCGGGCTCACTCACTGGGCCCTTAAGGTACAGTTGGTAATCTTTCGAAACGACTGCCTTGTTGGTGAGGGGAGACCCGACTACTGGGCGCAAGACTCCGCCGGTTCCGTGGCAAGTTGCAAACGATCGTCGTGCGAGTGCGCCCGCGCGGACCACGCTTCTCTTCTCCACAGTTCCCAAGTCAGGAGGGAGGTAGATACTGTACCAAATGTACGTACCGTACAAATGATCTGTATCCTGCACAGCCGCAACGCAAATAGACGGAGCCATTGGCGAGGGTCGTTTCTTCTGTCCAACCGAACGACGTTTTTCAACCGGCTAATCCTGAACAGGCAATTACCGAACCGGGGTAGAGAATGGTTCGAAAGGGCCGGGCTGACCGGGGGGTCTGGCAATCTTCAACGTGGGGCCCAGGCTTGGTTAGACTCAGTCTGCTGGGACTAGGCAGGGCTTTGGTGGGGAAGATGAGACCCCCCAGTCCTACGTCGCATGCAGCAAGTGGACTGCAGAGGCCAGCACGTGTGGGAGGGGGAGGGCGGACGATATCCAGCGAGATCCGAAGTCCGAAGAGGTGCAGGACCAATTGGGCCGATGTTGTTCGACCAGCGAGGGTGGTTTGCGTCGTGTGCCCTGTGTTTCGAGCAATACGTGCGTGCTTTTGCAGCATGTCGACGGCATATTTTTTTTTCCTGGTTGCCACTGCACATGATGAGATCTGCCATCTCCATCCAGCAAGATTCCTGGCACCAGCATTCCGCCTCTCCTCAGCCCAGGCAGCAGAACCGTAAGTGGCTTGGAAAGACGAATGCTGGCCTCTTGAGGAGGAGGGAGATGATCAGCACCGCACCTCGTCTTGGTGTAAAGCCACCAGCCCTTCCCGCCTCCGCGGATCGCGGTCTTAGCGATTGCCCATGGCTCGTTGGCCCACAGGCTTTTGTCGTTTTGGGTACGGCCCGTTTGAGCAGACTGTCAGTGAGGGACCGCTGCACCGGGGGGGGGCAAGACCTCGCGATTGGGGGAACCTTGCGCCGAAACGTGCCCATTACAGGACAAAATCAGTGCGGGAATGGCGTAACTGCCTCACCTTCGCCAGGAGAGCGGCCACGAAAGACGTGCCGGACCAGTCTTGGAATCATCCCTGATGTGCCTTACGTACAGACGCGACGGGCTAAGGCGTAACTGTATCTTGTCGACCCCTCACTGAGGCACACCCCCACCCCTCTCCTTTTTTCCCCAGACAGGGAACTGGGACGGGATTGGATGCGGACCATGTGCTCTGAAGACACGGGTCCCCCTGGGAAGCTTGCCTACGATACGTTAGCCATCATTTGCCCGGAAGATGCCTTTGGCGAGGGTGACTCTCACCCCATAGGCTCATGAACCGCAGGGCCATCCGGACTCTCCAGGTGTGCGGGACTAGCGGACGCCCCCTGCGAAGCCTGTAAGGCAAGGTGGTTCCTTGGTTGGGTTTCCCACCGGAAGATTGGTAAAGCTCCGTACCCGGTGTACATTGAAGTGCGCACGCCGACCGAATGCACGCCCTCGCCTGATCTGGCCGCCATCGTCGTCACAGTATGACTTGGACAGCTGCACAACATCGTCAGCTTTTAGTTCGTGGTTACGGCAACGGAGCACATCTGACGAGAAGCGTCGCAGGGGAAAAATAAATTGCCTCGACTTCATTTCCCATCAATTCTCTGCCAGCCTGATTAGGTTAAGATTACGCCTCAAGCAAGACCCTCTTGGTCGCTTCGTTCCGGAGGCGAAGGAAGCGGAAGGGGGGCAAAAGAAAGTGTAGGGATCGGTACTGGCTGGCCGGCCAGGATGTTGAAGAGCCAAGGGGTAGGACGTAGATGCAGACCTAGAAGCAGAAGCAGAAGCAGAAGCAGAAAGCAAAATCTGGCAAGGCGAGGCCTGACACGGCAAGGCGAGGCCTGGCGAGGCGAGGCACTCGGACGTGGGTGCC
Source organism: Paramyrothecium sp. XJ0827 (assembly GCA_020881915.1). NCBI lineage: Eukaryota > Fungi > Ascomycota > Sordariomycetes > Hypocreales > Stachybotryaceae > Paramyrothecium > Paramyrothecium sp. XJ0827. Next base: position 3,595,908 of record JAJFPB010000001.1, on the reverse strand, counting down.
CCTCGGTCTCCCCCATGGCAAAACAACCCGTTAGCCTTCTTTTGTCGTCTGAACTTCTCGGTTAGAAACCATCGCCTATCACGGCTGCGGAAAGGGATCTGTTGTCTTATTTGCATGATGCGATTCGAACATTCTTCTCCAGCCTCCCTTTCTAGTGCTTATAGCCTGCCGAACACAGCAACTGCCGAAGCGCTTCTGCTTATTTTGTTCCGGAAGCCGAAATCATCATCATGGCATAGAGCTGACTGTAGCTGGGCAACTACCAAGAAGAGCTATGGCCGAGGTCTCGTGCAGACAATCATCAAAGGTACAGGCCGGGTGGGAAGGGTAGCAGTCGTAGCCTGAGGTAGTGTTGAGGTGAGATTTATGCTGTAACACGCCAGTTTGAGCTGCTGGACGCGCAACTGCGGCGGCGCTGCTCTGTTTAATTGACACCACCGCCTTGCTCCACCTTGGCTGGGCACCGTTGGTGAATTGCTGCGTGGTAAAGGTTGGTGACGTCCGGCCCACGATGGTTCCCGACGACGACTGTTGTGGCCCACAACGAGGCACGGATACAAGCTTGGCCGGGAGGGACCCTCTTCGATGCAACCTTGGTCTTGTGAACCCAACGGAAGGGACTTTGGGAGTGTCCCCACGCAGTGAGCGCGTTTCCCTTGAGATTGCGTCTGGTGGTAGCCAAGAAAAGTGGAATGCGACGCCGAGCTGCAGCCGTCGAGCGTGCGCGCAGTAAGCCATCCGGAGTGTCACCTCGCCCTCGCCTTGCCTCACCTTAGCTTGCCGTGCCTTGCCTGCTCGCCTTTGCCCGAACGGGAACCATGCCTTTCCCTTTCTTGCCCTTTCCTTAGGTATGCCCGCCACCAAATAGCAGTGCAGACAGCAATCGGCTTGTCGACGGAAATGGGACTTTTACCACATGTGGTGGTGGACTCTGGTGTGGACCGTACGGGCACAGCACAGAACAGCGTCGCACACCGCATTGCACCGCATCGCATCGCAGTACACCGCACCGCGCAAGTGCATCGTGCTCGCATTTCCTGCCCTACCAGGACGTAACACCTTGCAACGCTGACGTTGCCCACACTTCCTCGCCTAATCGACCTCTTCTTGCGGAGCAATGCAGAGGCCTTCCATTGCGGGCAATTTCCTATTCTGTGATTTCATCTGGTTTCCTTTTTCTCTCTACTTCCTTTTTTTTCCCCCTCCCCTTCTTCTCCCTCCTCACAAAATCTTGAATCTGCTTATTTGCTGATGTGTTCATGCGCCTGCAAGTACCTATTTATCGAATATTCTTCAACTAACGGGCTAGATTGGTTGCTATCCAACCATTTTTGAAACCCCCCCTCCCTTCTCTCCCCGTTCACCATCCACGCCAAGTAAGGTAACCTTAGGGCCACTTGGGTCTGGTCAACCAACAAGAGATTTGTGGTGTGACGGCCCTGTCTTGGTTCCGCTCTAGGCGCTATAAGCGCTGCACATCCGCCTAATTGGTGAGGGTCGAGCCTGTGATGCAGGCTAGGACCCGCCTTATTGGCCACACCAGCCTGCCCTTTTCACCGCTTGCGTTGCCTGGTTTGCCGCCAACACGCCCACCTGGCTCCTGCACCTTGTCTCGCTAGCGCCAAAATGCAGACCCGATATCAAATAACAGCTTCAACACCACAACATGCGAGGCACGACAGACTTGATGTCGACTAGGCGGGCCCCTCCCCTGCCTTGAGAATTGCGATCAATAGTCTGTTTCTCCCGCTGCAACTAGGGAAGGAGGGGGTCAGGATCATCTCAACATGGCCGTGTCAAGGGTCCTCGCCCGCAAGCAAAAGGTGTTCGGCTCAGTTTTCCAGACCGACATCTCGCAGCCCACCCCTTCGCTACCCTCCACACAAGTTGGTGAGGCGTTTGGCGGGCCTCTAGCCGCGCACTTGAACACCCGTGACGAGCAACACACCGTGCCGCCCTTGGAGCCCCCAAGCGACCAGGTGCGTTGGGATCGAGCGTGGCACGCCGTCACGTCGCGTATCCAGCTTCCCTCGTCAGTCGCCGCCGAGGATTCCTTTGGAACGTTGGTGCCGGAATCTCAGGATCTCGATGCGTCCTTCACCCAGTCTCTGGCGCTGATTTTGGACCCGCGCTCCGCCTTGCCCCGGGCTTCCCACACAGAGGATATCCTGCAGTGGCACACGCAACAGGTCCGCCAGCACTTCATAAACCATGTCCTTCCTCTCCTGGCCGCATGCGCCAGCCAGGGAGATAACTCACAGATCCTCATTGGTACCATCCAGACGCTGGAGGCTGCCCACCGCCAGTATCTATACGGCCTATCATTGTTGGCGCGTGGCATCCAAGACGAACGCTTGGCCAATGCCGCGCTGGTGCAGTTTAGGCGCGACCTGCACGCCATAATCGGCAACTCCTGGACTTCCGGGCTTACTGGCGCGCTTCGTGATGTCGTCAGCGGGCTGCTGGGAGTCATACTAGGACCAAACACACGCCCTGCAGGAGATAAGACGGATCCTGCTTTAGACAGCCGCGTTACCCGTGCTCGCGACGAGCTCCTGGGCCTCCTCGAGTCATTGCAGCAGGTTGGCTTGGCAGGAGAGAAGTTTCACGTCTTATTCGCAGAGCTGATGGACTCCTGCATGGTAAATTACATCCAAGGCACATATGCCGGTCGCTGGCTTGCTCCAGACAAAGTCGCTTCTTCGGCAGTATTAGGGTCGACGCATTTCTTAAGTGACTGGATAGAGAACCACTACGGCCGTCTGGCGGTTGAGGTTTTCGGCCGCCTTGGCGGACAAATCAGCTGGAGCGATGTAGAGTGCTGGAGAGACCTTGCTATTGGCCGTCTCGCAACTCTTCGCATAAACGAACTTTTCGACATTGTACTAGACTGGCCACAGAGCAAAGGGGGTTTAGACGATCTCCGTCTGACGGTCATAACGCCACAGAGACGCCTCCAACTTACTGAGACGTTCTCGGCGGCTATGCAGAGAAGACTGTTGCATCCCGGCCGCTCTACGCTAGACATACTCCAGACGTACATTTCGATGATTCGCACTTTTCACGCTCTGGATCACTCCAAAGTCCTCCTTGATCGAGTAGTACATGCGCTGCAGCTGTACCTTTGTCAGAGAGATGACGCGATCCGAATCGTCGTCACCGGCCTACTCTCCGACCCCGTCGCGAGTGATCACGCTGAAAGCAAGGGGAAGCTGGTCGAGTTGGCCGTTATTTTGAACGAGGCATCTCAACAGCACCGCCGCCCACCTGATGACGAGGAGCTTGATTGGAGTGATATGACATGGGTACCCGATCCCGTTGACGCCGGGGTCAACTACAAGAGACCAAGGAATGAGGACGTCATTGGCACACTGATTCATGCCCTCGGTTCGCAGGAAATCTTTATCAAAGAATTCCAACTTATCATCGCAGAACGGCTTCTATCAAGGCGAGCTGGTTTCCAGCAAGAGAGCAAGGTGCTTGGCCTCCTGAAGCGGCGATTCGGAGAAAACGCGCTTCAGAATTGTGATGTCATGATTAAAGACATTCAGGACTCAAAGCGCGTGGATGCTGTCCTTCGCAAGACCTTACAAGGTAGCTCCCAGGCAAAGGCGGGAACAATTTCGTATCATTCCAAGATCCTTTCGCGCCTATTCTGGCCTAGCTTACCCAAAACCCCCTTTGTGGTTCCGGCACCCATAGCGAAGGTTCAGAGCCAATATGAAGCAGGCTTCGAACAGCTCAAATCGACGCGCAAGCTCAACTGGCTGGACAATCTGGGAACTGCTACTGTGAAGTTGGAGCTGGAAGATCGTACGGTTGAGTTGGAGTGCAAGACTTACGAAGCCGCAGTAATCTATGCTTTCCAAAGCAATAGCGAAGATGAAGCAACGTCGGGATCAAAGCCTCAGCAGCGGACGTTCAACGAGCTGTGGCAATCTCTGATGATAGACGAGGACCTGCTTGAGGAGTCACTCAAGTTCTGGGTGACCAAGGACGTCTTACATGACACTGGCAGCCAAACATACGTCGTGCTAGAGCGACTAGACCACAAGCTTGATAACCCAGAGCCAGTGGGCCATGGTACACTTGTTGGTGGCGATATCGATAGCACGCAGCCCTCACCGAAGAAACACAAGAGCCTCAATGCCGCGGAGCAAGAGCGACGTACCATTTACTGGCAATTCATCACGGGCATGCTTACGAACTCGGCACCGGCCATGCCGTTAGGCCAGATTGCAATGATGATGAAGATGCTCATTGCGGACGGATGCCCCTGGAGCAATGAGGAGCTGCAGGAGTTCCTAGGTGAGAAGATTGCGGAGGGACAGCTGGAGCTGTCAGGCGGCAAATATCGCCTTCCAAAGAAGGGCACTTGATCGTCGTCACCCGGTCGTTCCATGCAAGCGGCTACTCGGCAGGTTTGGGATGCAAACAGGAAAAGGGGCCCTTGTACCCAACGTGTCCGAGTCTCGATCTCCCCCTTAACCCTATGAACCCCTGCCAGCCAAGTTGCTTTACACGACTGGAGGTACTCAAAAGGAGGCTCGAGCAGGCTTGCCAATGCTCTCGAGAGTTGGCAGGCATCCGCTGCTCTCGCATTGGGTTATATTGTGGGCCACACACCAAGTCAATGAACATTCCCCCCCGGGCTCTGGTGATGAGCATCCATTGCCCCCTACAAGGGAGGGGTGTTGGAACAAGCGGATTGACTTCTCGAATGTTTGACCAGGTACACAAGGTTAGCAAGTCGAATGTGAGGCTGTTGATTGTCTGTACTATGCTCTAGAGAATACCACCGCAGATGGAGAATGCAAGGGTCGTAGCCTGGTTGCGCGTTCTGGGAATACTACATGTCAGAGAAGAATGTGGAAACTGAGAGCAATCAAACAAAGTTACGGGGCGGGGCGGAGGATGCTTCCAACTACTCTCTGCGGGCAAGCAGGAGAAGAAGCCGCAAGCATGCATCAAGGGGTCCAATGTGGACCTTGCGCGGGCGTAGCGAGGGAACTCTTGCGTGATACAGGGCAAGAAGGAGAGGTGCTTGCGTTTCCCTAGCATATCCTGAATCAACTTTTGCACATTGTAGTGGGTAATCTCGATAGCATGCATGCACATAGCATTACAGGGCCCTGGCAGCAATGAGGACGCCCTGACGCTTGCCCGTCTCTCATTTGAGGCAATGGGATCCGCAAAAGCACGCAAGTGGAGTTGCATCGGCCACACGTGACGAACGACACATGGGATGGCGGAGGGAGGGTGAAGACGATGATCGTCGGCTGGGGACCAGGGTCCATCGAGTTGTGAGCTTCCACCTGATTCGCGTGGGGCTCCAATCGAGAGGGAGCGGACAAGACATGTGGTCGCCAGGGATCCCAGCAAGGTGAGGAGGGCGTGGTTGTAGCCAAGGGCGTTATGCAGGAGAGGAAGTGTCACCTTGGGTAGGCAAAATGTATCCGTAGCTTGCCAGGCCCAACATGTTCAGAGCACAGTCTTCAGCCCGTCGGCAGGGATGTTGCACGGTGAGGTGGGTGTGGGGTTGGGACCTAAATGGTGGTGAGAGCTTCTGCAGGAGGACAGGTACGGATTATAGGACTGCGTGTAAGTGGATGCGGAACATGCGCATGCAATGTTCAACGGGTCAGATCCCGGATGAAACATGATAGTGTCGTTCATTGAAAGGCGCGCGTCCAGGCTTTGCTGCATGGGAAGTGCATACATACGAGGGCCTGTTCCAAGCTCGTGATGCCCTGCTGCAGAGACTGCCGTTAACTTACACCCTCAACGTTCGGGTAGGCTACGATCCGAGAGGCGGCTACCTACCCTCCTCACCTTGGAGCAAAGACCGGTCACTCCGGCGCTTAGCGGTACAGGTGGGAGGGACACGCGAGCCAGGGTTTTCAAGGATTGCCTTGGCACGGCCCGGAGCAAACTGCTACCACCATACTAAAGGCGGAGTATTATCGACACAGAACCAGTCATCCATCTCATACCACTTTATAGAAAGACCGAAATGCACCGAATGGGCGTGTTCTTTTGAGTATCAATACGCCATGATCCAATAGTGCTCCCTTGGCGAGATCGAGACGATCGATGCTACTAATGGGTCGTACTACCTTGAGGTGAGGTAGCCAACACTACGTGGAGGGCGTCGCAACTGAACATCTCCCAGGGCATGACTGATGGAAGTAGAATGGAATGATGGAGGATCTGGGCACGACGTGGCGAGTTGAGTTTGTCAGTTGCTCCCCAGCCGGGCGCAACACAATTCGCCGGGCTTCGGCAGCCATTATCCTTGTCCTTTCTCCGCCATATGAACTGTTGACAACAATACGAGGGACGCATGGCAGGGGCTCCCAGTACCCATAAGCCTGTGGTAAAGAGTGTTTCAGTCCGCGTACGACACGGGCTCAAGGTTTGCAGCTCGCCCGTGATATGCTAGGGACAGTCGCCTTCTAGGACAATCCCACGACACGTCGCCCGTTGTGGTTACAGCAACGTTGGGCTCTTTGGTCATCACGCAGGTGAAGGGATGGCGACGGCTTCCAATACAATTCAACACCGATAAAACTTTCATTTTCCTAACAATAGTGCACATGTCTTAGTTTTGAGAATAACTTTCCTAAGGGAGAGTTTATTGAGGAATAAGCTTCTCGTTTCCATTTCTTTCTAAGGTTTGCTCAAATATTGAGGAAAATGTTGTTGTTCCTCTAGCAATGTGTCCCTATATGAGGCGTTGAGAATACATTGTGTTAAGTAGAATGCGTGCGATTGGTAACAGAGACGACATGGAGTAAGTCTTCATATCTAGGGAGATAAATTGGAAGAGGCTCATAACACCAGGTATCGACGACCGGGCTGCAAAGACACTTCACGCAATTCCTGCATCAGGGTCAATGAGAGATGCATCAGATATGGTCTTGATGGCAGAGTTTACATTGCAGCGTGGGAGCAGGTCAACGGAGAGGATGCGCGTATCCAAGTACGGTGGGCACCAACTTTTGGTGAAAGAGTACCTTACCCTAGGTCCATTGCCTAAGGTAGTAGGTCTACTTAAGGTACCTCGACTTACCGTCAGCACTGCAGTTGGCCGGGCTTGCAGGCTGGTGCCATTCCACGCTACCCACCAAATTGGCCCGCACACGTAACATGACGCCTTGCCATTTGCCATTATGGGGAGGTTTGGCTGGTGACCTGTCCTGCGACACGAGCTGCTTGAGCAAGTCCGGACTATTTGCATGGGTTCCCTTCACCACGGTGCACCAAAAGGCGCGTACGCACGCACGCCACCTCGAATGTGGTGGCAGCGGGGACCATGCTTAGCTGGACCCCATTGCCTACCTACCTTACCTGGCTAGTTGGCCCCCGCGTTGTTGGACGGCCACGGCCACGGTGACGACGACAACGACGACGACGAAACGCCGCCAAAGCGCATTCGACCAGCTAATCTACCTACGGTAGGTATTCAACCAACCAAGCTGGGCTGAGGAGACGGAAGCTTAGCCAAGGCCTACGTACCTTTCCGTTCCCTTACCTTAGCTTGTCTAACCTAGTAACTTTTTAAGGTAAGGTGTCTAACGTGATCATGACATAGGCGGTCGCAGGTCAGCTCCCATTGACTTTCATCTCCACATACCGCACCCTCCGAGGTGCTGTGGGCATGCGCTGCGCTGCGAGTTAACTTCGAAGCCTTCAGCCCGGTGATGCCAAGTCGCACACATTAGCTTACCCTTGACGCTGTTGCGCTGTCTCGGCGCGAGACATGGGTCAATAGTTGCTACCTCGACTGGACCACGCGGTGACGCTTGGTCTCGTCTCTACATTCGCTGGACACCCACCGAACCGGGCTTTGGCAGCGTCAGCGAGCGAGGCAGCAAGTTACCTTACACTGCGAGGTGGAGGTGGGTGAGGTGAGGTGAAAGTGTCCCAGAAACATTTACTTGACCTGATTAAGTCTCGTTGGTTGCAATCGGAGGGACAGAACCTTTTTTCTCTTTTCTTTCCCGTTTTCTTTTCGCCTCGTCCACAGGGAGCTGGCTACAGCACAGTGCTCTGGCTCCGGTACTTGGATCTGTGCCTTGGCCTCGACTCAACCCGAGGTAGGCTAGAAGACACGATGGGCTCATGCTCATGCAGTAGACCCGGCACCAACATTGTTCAAGATCCGTTCACATAAGGCACGGTTAGGTAGCTGGCTCGTTGTTCCGCGCCCCAAGTGGTCCCCCCGTCTGCTTTTGGCTGCGCTGCGCTGTCAGCAAACGCAGCAGTGGGACACAGTCTGAGGTCGGGCTAGATGCCCACCAACTTCACCATCATCTTACCTCACCTTGCCTAGCTGGTCTAGGGGGCGTTTCTTGGGAGTGAGTAGTGGTGTTTTCTTGGTTCCTCGTGTTCTTTTCTGTCAAGGAATGGACCGTGGACGCTCGTTCCCTCTTGATTCCAACTCTGAGTCTGACTCGGACACTGACTGACCTGCCTACCTTGCCTTACCTTACCTTAGGCTCTGGCTGGCTGGCTCTCTGTTCATCCCCGTTTGGTGCATCTGCGCATGCGCCTTCCTCCGTATTGATTCATCACAAATTCCCTTTTGGATTCCCCTCATCCTGCCAACATCCGGGAAGAGGCCTTTTTGCCCGCCTCTTGTCACGCAAGCTAGCCTGCAGCCCGGGCTTCGTTTCGGTCTTTGCATCATCTTTCATCACATCACAGCGACCGCATTTTAATTCCTCCTTGCTTCGCGCGAGCCACATGTTCATTCAGCTTTGTGTTTCCATGACGCCCATTCAGTATTTGTTTCCTTCTTCCGGGTGCCTTAACCTTTCTTTTTTAATAGACGATTGACCTCGCACCACAAATCCCTCCCGTGTCTCTGTCCAGCTGTTTGCTGTCTTCCGATCTCGTATCCTCTTTCTTTCCTCGCCTCTCGCCTCTGCCTCTCTCCGTTTCTCTTGACTTCCTGTCTCCTTGCTCGCTCTCTTCTTGACCGTCTCTTGTCTGCCTCTCCCTCTCCACTTCGGTTTTCTCGGCGGCAACACTGTGCCCGCGTCCCGCCTATACTGCGACCACTGCGACCACTGCGACTACTGCTGCTGCTGCCGCTGCTACCGCTACTGCGACTGCGACTGCGACTGGCGAGCTGGGGTTTTCGGCTGCTCGTTTCCGGCGCTCTGCCTGCCCCTCCGCCTCGGATGAACAAGGGCATGACCAAGTGTCATGCTGGCACAGACAAAGCGAGACGCCTCCCGGAAAACGCAGAAAGACGTTTTCCCCCTCCGCCTCGCCTCCTCTCCTGACCTTGATTCACGCCTGCTCACCTTTCGTCAACGCCGTATGCTCGCAATTCTCCCCGCCGTCCGCTCCGGTCCTGTTTCGCAGCACTAGTCTCTCGCCTAACCCGATTTCTGACCCGAGATAACGCCCGCCTTATATCGTCATTGCCTTATCACCACCCCAGACCGAATCCGCCCGGGCGCCGAAGGGACACCCCTCATCAACCCCTTGGCCGTCTAGACTTCCACGGCCTCGCCTCGTTTCGTCTGTCCATCTGAGCATAGCGAACAAGGCACCGTCGGTTGCGGACTTCCATCTCTCAACCCATATAGACGTGAGGCGCCGGTGTAGCTGGGATCAGCAGAGCTGGTCCTTGATAATTCGACTGGCCGGTCCCTCCCGGTTACCGTCCCAAGTACACCGTAAACCAACATTTACTCACTACCCGCGCCTGACAAGATATTCCGACCAGCTGAACGACCTGGCCCGCTGCGCCCCCTCCTTGAGAGGCGAGCTTGTCAACGGCGCGTCCTGATGGATCCGATGGAGTATCTTCTACACAGCGACCCGGCTCGCTCAACATCGCAAGATGCCACCGGTGGACATGCGAGTCCCTGGACGGTACCGCCGCTTGCGGGTGTCCAGCCCTTTCCCTGGTCGTCACATCCAAATTACATGGCTTCCGGAATTCCTTCGGCGCCGCCACCTCCGCTTCCCTCTCATCTCCTCCCCGGGCCCGGCTCCGGCTCCTTCTTCCACGCACGACCAGGGGGCCTACCACCGCCGCTGAACCATGCCCCGAGGGGCATGCCTCCGCAAGACCCTTTTATGCCACCCCGGCAATGGAACAGTTCGCTGCGTCAGACGTCGGCACCGATTCCCTCTGTTGTGGCGCCCCTGCCACCTCAAATGGGCCCTGGCAACGCGGAAACAACATTTGCAGCTGGCGCCAGAAGTTTAAACTTTCAGCTACCAGCAGGGCCGGGACTGGCAGTACCAGGTGCAACATCAGATCGCCAGTCACTGCCCCCACGCTGGTCCCTATCATCACCCGAGCCCGGGTCCAATACACCTGGTCAGCCAAACACTTCTCACTTCGATCTCTCCACATCACCTACGTTTCCTCCTACTCCGCCGCAACCAACGATCTCCTTCTCAACCCACCGCAGACACTCACGGTCTGAAGTTGTCACAGCACCATGTAAGCCAGAGGGAGAAAAACCTACTTTCCTTTTGAGCTTCTACCTGCACTTGTTTAGTGTCATGGGTTATCTAACTTCTCACTCTACATTAGTTCCTCCCGTGCCAACAGCACCTGGCTTTACCATTTTGCCCTCTCCAACATCCGATCGCAGGCGCCCAGGACATACAAGGGCGCGTCGATCCATGGCTGCTCGTCTCACAGGTTCGGATTCCTATGGTGATGACCATGAAGGTCTCGCTTCTCGCACTGGCCATGAGACCTCAGGTGGACACTCTAGGAGAGGCGCCCACAGCGTGAGCAACCCGCCACTGGAAGAGGCTGCTCTCAGAGAGATGCAGGTACTTCGCGGTGCGGCCACCATTAAAATGGTGGCGTCTAGGAAGACTCTGCAGTCCCTCGAGAGCGTCAAGATTGAAGATCTGCCCACGAGCGAAAGGAGTATGAGCCCCAGATTCCAGTCATAACGGTGCTAATCAGTTTCCAGCATGCGTCATCTGCTACAACGAGTTCGGTGCCGAAACGCCAGAAGGAATTCAAGAGACACCGCTGCGTCTTCCCGGCTGCAAACACGTGTTCGGCGACCATTGCATCAAGAAATGGTTTCAGGACTCTGATAGCTGCCCGTACTGCCGTGACAAGCTGCATTCGGAACCTAAGCATCATCATGGCAACGGTACTCGAGCCTTCATGAACATGATGAGGCTACGTGGCTCCTCTGCAAGGTTTGTTTCCCGACTTCCCTCTTCGCTCACCAGCAGTACCCTATTTCAGCACTTCCAATGCCGCCAACTGTAGTATTGATTCATTGTGTAGCTCACCAGAAGAATTTATCATGAGAGTCATTTCACCGGCGTCTACACATCCACTTCACACAGAAGCGACAGCAGGGCGGCGTTCACCGCCTGGTGATGATGACGAACCTCAACGACGGACTCGACCTCGGCGGAGCGTATCTGGTTCCCACATTCCCATTTCACCGTCCCGAGCTGGTAGCCGCAGGGGTGCTTATATGCAGTCTTCAATGGCCGGCCCTGATGCCTACTCCACGCATGACTCGGTATCACGCCATTTGTTCATGGCATCTCACCATTCATCAATGCACAGGCGTATGGGTACTACTTCGGGTTCGCAACCTGCTGCAGGTGGACGGTCTGAGCAAATCAGTGGTCAACCCAACGCTCGGTACAGCATTCAGTCAATAAGCATGAGCCAAGACGGATTTGAGTCTGGAGGGGATTTCCCTGCTGCTGCAGACACCTTGCCACCCGACGTTCTGCAAACAACCAGCGTCGAAGCTGAACGAAACGGTACTTTCGGACCGCAAGATACTCGGGCTGAGCTGGAGGATGAGTTTCGTTTGAGGAGTGCATTGGTGCGTCATATGGTTGGCACGGGATCTGACGAGCCAGACAGTCATCGGGCAGACTACTGGTGAGCCTCGCTGGCAAGACCAGTGGAACTCCATGCGACAGTACAAACGACGGGGAAGTTGTAGGTGGAACGAGATGCTTAATTTTGCTCATTCTTGAGCATATTCCACCACGTCTTGGCCATCTAACCCGAGACGATGGAGGACTCGGTGGTGGAGGAACTCGACTCTTGTTACTTACGACACGACAGCGGGCTCAACTTGATTTCGCAAGGAATAAGGCGTTCATGGCAAGCACAGGAATGGAACGTCGAGGCTACCATGTTTAGGATTGGCGCAGTGTTGAATCGCGGTTTTTTTTCAACTCCTTCTACCAGGCAGGTTACGGGCATAGGGTAAGGTAGTTCACAGAGGCGCATACATTTCCATTGAACAAGGTAGAGCGAAGCCAGCGATAGGCACTAAGAAATCAATTAGCGACATACATGATTCGTTTCTGCTGAATTGTGCTTCCTCCCTTACATACTAGGTAGTCGTCGCCAGTGCCAGCCTACCTTGGATCCCCACACCCCCCTTCCAGCGCCATGGCTAAATTGGTCCAGCCGGTTCCCATCCAAAGCGGAGTTTCGGGGAGACTTTCAGAAGGACTGATGACGATGATAAGACGCAGCGAGCGAACTCCTCGGCTGCATCAGAAAGTCCGCCGTGTTGGTAGCGACGCCGGCGGCAGTCGGGAGCCAGCCTAACATTGCGGCTGGGAAAGTCCATCGGGCAAATACCTCGGCCGACTTAACCGGTTCAGCACACTACTGAAACGCGTGTCATGCATGCTTGACGAAGCCGAGCGCTTGGCTGCTCGCACTTGAAAGCAGATTTAAAACAGCTGGGGCATTTCTCTGTGTAGTCACCACCCATGCTTTACCCACCGCATCTCGACACTAGAACACACATCTCAGGCTTGAGCGTATGACCCTTGACTGACCTACATACAACAATCAGTGCATCATGGGACGCTTTCCATGGCCCGTCATAGCCGCTGGCGCATGCTTGGCGACATTTATTCTCACTCGCGGCCGGGATACCCTCTCCCGAGCGTCCTACGCAAGCGTCTTCGTGTCAACCCTGGCGATTGAGCTGCTCGCATGGGGCATTTGGAAAGTTTTCGTCTACCATCACTTCGTGTCGCCGCTTCGCCACCTCCCCCAAGCCCCCAACAGTCACTGGCTAATGGGGCAGGGGCTCAAGATATTGAAGGAGCCTAATGGGGTTCCGGCAAGGCAATGGTGAGTCGCGCCAGCCACGGCAGCTTTCCATTGTAAAATGGAGGAGAAGACCGATTTACTGACACGCGTATCTCGTGGACAGGATTGCGGAAGTTCCGAATGAAGGGTTAATACGGTATCTATGGTTTGGAAACAGAGAGCGAGTTCTGTTGACCACGCCCAAGGCCTTGGCAGAGGTTCTTGTTACCAACAATTACGCGTTCGTCAAGCCGGCCGCCGTTAGTAACACGCTCAGCCGTCTTCTAGGCTACGGTGTACTGCTGGCGGAGGGCGAAGAGCACAAGACGCAGCGGCACAACTTGATGCCTGCATTCGCGTTCCGCCATACGAAAGACCTGTATCCTGTCTTTTGGAACAAGGCACAGGAGTCTGCCCGGGCAATCACAGCATCCGTGGGTAGCGATGGCACCGTCAATACCGAAATCGGGCAGTGGGCATCGCGGTGCACCCTGGACATCATCGGTTTGGCCGGGATGGGCCGGGATTTTGGGGCCATCAAGGACAACAACAACCCTCTTGTCGTTCAGTATCGCAACGTGTTCAAACCTTCAAAGCAGCAGCGCTACCTTTTCCTGCTGGGCTTGATATTCCCCCACTGGTTCGTTACGCGGTTACCCGTTGCACGGAATGAGGATATTCACAAAGCATCGGAGACGATTCGTGCGGCTTGCCGGGACATGGTTAGGGAGAAGAAGATGAAGCTCGCCAATAAGGAACAGCCTGATGTCGATATTCTTTCTGTCGCGCTCGAGAGCGGCCATTTCACAGATGAGCAGCTTGTAGACCAGCTGATGACGTTTCTCGCAGCAGGACACGAGACGACTGCATCTGCGCTGACGTGGGCTATCTACTTGTTGTGTCTCCATCCTGAGGTCCAGTCGCGCTTGCGCCAGGAAGTCCGCGAACGGCTGCCACCTCTCGATGGCAGCGCAAGCATTACCAGCATAGATATCGACCGGATGCCGTATCTCAACGCCGTTTGCAGCGAGGTTCTTCGGTACTTCTCTCCAGTACCACAAACCATCCGTGAAGCTGCCCACGACACCACCATCCTAGGCCACCCGATTCCGAAGGGCACACGGATTGCGATATCCCCGTGGGGCACCAACAGGGACCGATCGCTCTGGGGCCCAGATGCCACCGAATTCAACCCAGAGCGATGGCTGCCCAAACACGAAGGCGACAAGAGCGCGGCGAGCGGGGGCGCGAGCAGCAACTATGCATTCCTAACGTTCCTGCACGGACCGCGCAGCTGCATCGGGCAGGCTTTTGCGAAGGCCGAGTTTGCGTGCGTGCTAGCGGCGTGGGTCGGTAGGTTTGCGTTCGACCTGCAGAACGAAGCGGACAAGGACGAGACCAAGATAGAGATCAAGGGGGGCATCACGGCACGGCCCGCGCAGGGGATGCATGTCAAGGTTAAGCTCGTGGAGGGCTATTGAGGGAGCTCGCTGCCGTTGAATCGTCGCATGCAGCAACGAGAGAGGCTTGTATTGCTATGAAGGATGACTACCCATTAGTTCCATTCGATGCCACGTTGACGCCTGTACAATAGTTCGAATTGTGTAATTTCTTAGAGCCAGAATGTGAGAGACATGCATGAGACCCGAGACATCCCGCCACGGGGAGCCAGACATTGTTGCACTCCGTTCTTCGGATTTCGTTTTGTCGTCATTCATATCCCTTGAGAAGTGAGCAAGGACGACACAATTCGAAAAGCTCAGCCAAAGAAAGAGAAAGGGAAAAACCACTCTCTCAACCTTGCGTCAGAGACCTAACGGTGCTCCTGGAACGACCATGCTGAGATGTATTGCAAGATTTGGGACCACACAACGGGTATCAGATGCGTGAAATGACCCACCTGTTCTCTGAAGTCGGGCAACGAAATACCTTAGTCTATGGTTA
The DNA here is from genome assembly GCA_020881915.1 of Paramyrothecium sp. XJ0827. Lineage (NCBI taxonomy): Eukaryota > Fungi > Ascomycota > Sordariomycetes > Hypocreales > Stachybotryaceae > Paramyrothecium > Paramyrothecium sp. XJ0827. The sequence continues at coordinate 3,580,880 of JAJFPB010000001.1, read as the reverse complement.
CTTACGTGGGCTTCGTGAAGCGACCTCTCGACTTGTTGCTCGACATCTAGCAGGACTTATCACCATGCACCACAACAGGTTCGTTGCACGCATAGAGAAAATTATTGGAGGTGTGACACAGGGTCAACTCCAGTGCTGTAACCAGTCTGCCTAGAGTACTACCTTGTGCATTCATTGAGGGAGGCAAGCTTTTGGTGGCGTCGACGAGACAGGCAGGCGGACGACGTGCTTGAATGCTGATCCCGTCTTCGACCCTTCATCATCCCGCCACTACCCTGCCTTTGCTGTGATGAGTCAATCCTGCTTTTGCCCAGCTCACAAATGATGGGCATCTCTACATTGCGCCACCGCGATCTTCTGCAGAAAACTACCGGCTGGCCGCTGGCCAATCGTGAAGGCCGAAAGGGCACCAAAGTCGCTGGACCGCACGTGTCACTGCATATGATGCGCCAGCTGGCAATTGGTGGGTGGAGAAAAGAGACCTTGGGCACAGCGGAAGTTTCCTCCTTCCAGTCGACGGCGCCCGTCGGTCGCATGGTGATCATGAAAGACGACGAGCAAAAACAAGAAAAGTATTTTAGGCGGTCAACTTGGGCTGGTAAGTAAGGTACCTACCGGTCTTCAGATACCGGACCAAGCTAGGTGCCCGTCAACCTCTCCGCGAGGTAAACAAACCCAAGATTCCACGCCACGGGAACTCTGAGCTGAGGTGTTAGTTCCCGAGATCCAAGAGCTTTGTGGAGGGTCCAATGAACGGAGCTGGCTGACGTTGCCTTTGCCGCTAGCAGTGTTCGGCTTACATTGGTACAATCGCGACTTTGGTCTGTTACTGGTGCGATTTGAAGGTACCAATCGCGCGTTGGTTGGACGGGCGAGACAAGCGGAGCATCCAGCGGAAGATGAAAGGACAAGGCCACTGACCGCATGTTCCTCCTCCACGGATATTTCTTGCATATTTCTCCTCTTCCTGCAGAATAGTTTGTTGTGCCCATTCCCAGGGTGCGTTTGCTCCCAGCGTGCGTACCGATTTTGGGCTGCTCTAATCGGACCCAGGTACCTAACACTTGCTCAATCAGCTGAAAGCCCCCCGCCGTTGGGCCTGGATTCTGGGTCCCAAGGTAAATTAGCGCCCACCCGGGTCGTCCCCCCCAGCCACCGCCTCTTTAGTTGACCGGGGGTCCTCGACGGGGCCCGTTGCCTCAAAGAGCTCTGAGCAGCCGCCAAACCCAAAACAAAACATCATCAACAAAAAAACACACGCCGACTCGCACCGGCTCAGGATGATGCGAGAACCTCGTCGCAGGAGCCCCGAGAGCTCCAGGCGGCGAAGACGCGAGCGAGATCGAAGAGATTCACGCGAATTTCTCGCCTCGTCCGCCAATACACCCACCGCCGCCGTGCCCACCATGGCTCCGGCGGAACCCATTCCTACCGCCTCCTCCGCCTACCACCACCAGCACCACCAATACCACCCCCAACATTCCTATAATGCTTACACCGAATCGCCGCAAATACATCAGTACCAAGACCCCACGATCCAGCAGTCGCGGGCCTTGTCCAGTTCCCATTCCTCATCGAGTTCCACATCCTCCTCGCTGCTCGACATCTCACGGCGATACCCGGACAAGAAGCGTTTTGGCGGCATTCTGACCACATTTTTCCGTGCCCCGTCAGAGCACCGGCGACGGCGTCGCAGGAGTGCCACAAAGAAGCGACGCGTGCTGTACTTTGGCAACTCATCCTCCTCCTCGGTCAACTCGGACCTCGCCTACGGATCTGGATACATCAAGAGGTCGAGCAGCCGCAACTTCAGCCCCCATGGCACGCACACGCACACGCATGCGCACCCATCCCAGGTGGGCGCCGCAGCCCCCGTCAAGCCCCCATCGCCTAAGAGGTCCAAGACGGACGAGGAGATCCTAGCCCTTGGCCGTCAGTTGTCCGATTTGGCTCGGCGCCAGAACGATGAGGACCTACGAATGGCGGGGAGGACGAGGCCATCTCAATTCGCGGCGGCCACCGCAACGCTCAAGGAGTTTAACAGACTCAAGAAAAGGGATAACAGGACCCGAGGCGTTGGCAGCTCAAGGCCGCATGGCAATTCTTCAGACGACTCCGACTGGGAGTCTGCTTCCGATGATGATGATGACTCTTCAGACGGGAAGAATTCCGAGCTAGCCTACGGGACCGTCGTCTCACAAGCCATTCGTCCAACTGCCGCCGCTGCTGCTGGTGCGGTGGCTGGTGCTGCAGTCGCGGCCTCTGCTGCACACTGGTCGTCTGGCAAAACTCCTTCCTACAGCGCGAAGAGCTCCGTAGTCGACCCGCAGCTGTTTGGGCCCGTCAACTCGCTCCGTGGCATGATTAACACACCCTGTGGCTTTGACAATGGGCGGCCCACAGCCTCAACCACCTCAGGGCCATACGACGCGGACGCGCACCGTACTGCATCGGCATCTCTTGAGCAAGCTCCTATGCGACACGTCTACCCAGTGCCAACGTCCGACCCAGATCGATTCGACGTAGATCGAAGCTCCATCGCCACTTCTCGCCAAGACCTACCCAGCCGTTCTCGCCCAGCCCCCGTTCCCCTCCAACAGCCTATCCCCAAGATCCCAGTTTCTTCAAAGGTGTATGAAGCCGAGAAGTTTGAGGAAGCGGCTCGCAGGGACCACAAACACGCTCGTCGAAGCTCCGACGGTAAGGGCTGGGGCGATGCTGCACTTGCTGGGGCTGCCGCTGCCGCTGTGGGTGCTGCACTAGTCTCCAGCCATAAACATGGGAAGGACGAAGAGCGTGACCGTCGATATGACGACAAGCGTGATGCGGAGAGTCGACATGGCCGTCCTGAGGCAAGGGATCGTGACGTTCGCCCTCGATACCAAGACGAGGACTATAGTCGAGATAATCGAAGATCTAAACGTGATCCTGACGCCCACAAATACTCGGAGGACAACGATCACAAGCGCACGTCACGGTACGACGGCCATGACGATGGTTCAAGAAAGAGACGAGAGGTGGGTACTGACGGCCATCCCGAGGAGGTGTCCTATCGACGGCATGGAGAGGACATCAGCGTGCAGTATGAACCAGAGAGGAAGAGCGAAGTCTCGCGGTCGTCGCGCAGGGGGAACCATTCTTTTGAACCTCAGACTGAGCGACGCGAAATTCCAGCTTCTGAGAAGCTAGACTATCGTATGACTGAGGTGGGAGAGAGCTCAAAGAAGCCCGTCATCGATCCCTTCCAGTTCCAGGTTCCTGACGATGCCTTTCAGACTCCTCAGTTCAACACTCCAATGCGCCCGCTTACGCCTCAAGTCGTGACGGTTGCTCGGGAGCCGACCTTCGATTCGCCGCCTAGAACCTCCACCTCGACATCAAGATTGAGCCGTAAGGACTCATTTGAGATTGAGCAGCGGGCCGCTGAGTTCCGAAATGGCCAAAGTGATCGGCCACCCGAGGATTTCCAACGAGCTCATGACTACGAGGAAGAGGAACATGCCGCACGCTCAATCTTGGAGGAGGCAAGGCAGGCCACAATCCCCATATCAGCGGCTGCTATTGCCTCTGCCATCGCCATCGAGAGAGAGCGGTCGGAGGAACGCCGCCGAGAGCAGTATTCTGACGATGGATCGCGTGATCGCTCCAGGCAGCCCAGGGACCCTGTCCAGGAGGAGGCAGACCGCCACTATCGTGAGTCTGTCATTGCGCGCAAGATTGCTCGCGATGAAGTCCGATCCCAGGATGAAAAACACGACCGTTCCGTGGTTGGCAAGTGGGAAGAAGATGATGCTCCCGAGGTGATCAGAATCGTAACACCGCCTGATCTGGAAGATCGACGTCACGATAAGGGTCCTTACGATGAACCCAATGCTGATGTGAGGATTGATAATAAGATCTTCCCGCATGAAATCCACCGATTCCGCGCCGCCCGCTCGGAACTGGACGCTCCAGTTTTCAAGTCAAGGGACCCATCTTGTGAGCGCGAGCGACCTCTCCTCAACCTCGTGTTCCCTACCCCAGCAACAAGTCGGGTACCTACACCCGCCCCGGAAGAGCGGAAGCAAGAAGAAACCAGCCAGCCATGGTCGGAGATAGGCACTGACGTGATTATTGGACCGCGGGGCGACATCATTCCATCAGCTCCCAAATCTGTGAGCTGGGGTGAGAACGAGACAAAGAGCTATGAAGTTGAAAGTCCTGACGCCAGGAGCGAGACTGGTGTTGGCGAGTCCGCTGAGAAGCCGCGCCCGAGGCTCAACAAGTCCAGCCGTTGGGGAATGATAGCAGCAGCCATTGCTGGCAGCAGCACTGAGCCAGCGAATGAGCCGGATCTTGTTGTGGCAGATCTTCCAAAAGAAGCAGTGCACGACGATGCTGTGGCTCGCAGTGTTTCAAAGACGGAACGGGCCAATGTCGCTGCAGACGAACTTGGTGCCCTCCCACCAGTTCCCGGCCCAAAGCCGACTAGTCCAAAGCATGACCAGATGCCCGGAGGATTTGCCGATGACATTGAATTTGCAGCTACGCTGGCTGCGGGACTGCAAGACACTGGCTTTAACCCTAATATCGTCATCGATGACCCGAGTTACCGACGTCGCGATTCCCCTCCAGGCTCGAATGAGCTCAACAGCAGCAGCGGTAGCAACGGCTTCTATCAAGCGCCTTTTGTGCAGACAGTTTCCGACCTGGGTTTGGCAAATCAAGCAGCGGAAAGGGCGATACCTAGCGCTGGCTTCGTTCTCGGCGAGGTTGAGACCCCTAAGGATGAAAGTGCCGTGCCAGAAGCTGGTCAAATCGAAACGCCAACCAAGCTCACCAAGAAGGAAAGGCGACGACTGGAGAAGCTGGCGAAACGGGAATCGACCGAGATTGTCGATCTACCTGCAGCAGAAGGCTCCAAACACATCGCTGAAGATGATGCTGTAGACGCTGATCGAGACCTCAGCAAGAAGGAACGACGAGAGCAACGCAAGCGCGATGAAGTCGTCGTGGTGCAAGGTGATGACAGCCCTCGTGACACCGAACGAGATTCTAGCCAAGGTCGAGAGGTCGGCGAAGAGGTCTGGGAAGACTCGTCCCGCAGTAGGTCCAAGAAGAGTAGGAAGAATCGCGATTCCCAGGATGCCGCGGGTTCTGCCTTCTCGTTGCCCCTGGAGGCTCTCGATGACGTGCAATCTCCCAAGGAGGCTAAAGCCGACGATGAATGGGACCGGCCAAAGAAATCCAAGAAGAAGTCTAGACACGAGAATACCGATTCTCCTGCCCGGTCAGAAGTCTCTGTGGACAGCTCTGGAAAGCGAAGTAGCAAGTCCAAACGGAGGAGTGGCACTGGCGACGACTTCAACGGACACGGCGACGTCACGCCGGACAGAAAGCGTGATCCTTTCGAAGACCGTGAAGTCAGCTCAGTTGTTTCAGAGCCACGGTATGACCGGAAACGAGAGTCTCGCCCTAGCAAGCGATCTTCTGGCTACTACGACGATGACGCAGCCTCTGTAGCTTCCGCTCCTGGTTCGTCGCGCAAGAGCAAGGAGTCTGAGAAGCGATCCAGCGGCCTATTCTCCAGCATATTCAAGCTAAATGGAAGCAAGGAGGATGGTAAGCGGGAGTCTTTTTTAGATAATGCCGGCACCCTTGGCGCGGGTGTCGGCGTAGCGGGTGCAGCAGCCGCAGTCGTGTCTAGCCTCTCTCGCTATAACGCCGCCGAAGCCTCCTCGGTTAAGGAGAAAGCAACCTCTGACAACAACGAGAAGCGTCGTGAGCTCGATTCGTTTGATCCCGAGATCGTGCCCCGAGCCATCAAGCCCGCCATAGATCCGCAATATGGCGATTTGTTGCCCCTTCCGCCAAGCGAACCCGGAACCCCTACTAAGGTCCCCGACGAGCTTCCCAATCTTCCCGACAGTCGACCTGATACTCCCCCGGAAGAACGTGGATTGCTGAGACGCGAACGGGGTAGCCACAGCCGCAAACGCAGCACGCAAGAAACCCCGGCCAAATCTCCCAGCGTCACTGCCATTCCTATTTCTCTAAGGCTTGGCAACAGACAATCTCCTGCGTCTCCCAGCGTGTACAAGTCATCACCTATTGCGAGCCCTGTAACTGCCACTGCTGAAATGGCCAGCCGGCGGGTTGGCCGACCCACATCATGGGATAGCAGCCGGGAGTTTAAGCCGCTCTATCTTCTTGAGCAGTCGCGACATGGACCTATGGAATCTAGTGTCCCGGAGTGGGAGTTGCCGGCACTGCCGCCAAGCGAGCCGCCTTCTTCACGGGAATCGCCTGCCCCGGAGGATCAACTGGCGAGACTTGGCGATGAGGATGCCGGACAGAACATTGCTGCCCTTGACTTGATGCGCTCGGGTCTGCGCATTGACACTGACCTGGCATCCACTTCTCGAGATGTGGATGTTGCAGGTTCCCAAGAAACGACTCCAAAGGCTGTCGCAAGACCAGAATTCCCTGAAATGCTGGCGTTGGGCACACCTCAGAAGCAGGACCTCGCAGAGCACAACTTCCAGGAGCCTGATCCTGTTGAGCCCATGTCCAAGAACCGAAGCTCCTACCTCCTGAACTCTGCTCCTTCCTCGGTCAAGTCCAATAGGTCAATAGACGCTGGTAATGCCGGGCAGAGCCCGCAAGACTCAACACCAACGAAGGCCCGAAGTGGGAACTTCAATCTCTCAGACATTGCGGAGGATCTCACGTCCGCTGATGAACACTTCACGGATGCCTGGGATGGCGAGTCTGGTGATGACACTTTCCAGGATGCTGCCGATACGCCTGTCGAGCGTTCTATGAGTGAAATAATTCCGACTCAAATTACAGTCCCGGAAGAAATGCCAGAAGAAACCCCACCGGCCGAGCCAGTTATTGACGAGAATTCGCCAGAATGGAATGCACTCTCGGCGAAGGAGCGAAAGAAGCTGAAAAAGGCGCGCAAGAAGGCGCTCGAGTCTGCTGCTGTTGAGGGCACTGCCGGTGCGTCGCCGACCACAACCGTAGCTCCGACAACCCCAGCTGTGGTCGCGGAAGAAGTGCTTGAGAGCGAGAAGGTGCCCGAGACTGTAGATGCGCCTGAGATTATTCAGCCGGAAGTTTCCGAATCTGCCCAACAGAGCACCGCCGAGGAAGCTGCTCCGTCGAAGTCATCCAAGAAGAACAAGAAAAAGAAGAATAAAGCGATTGCTTCTGACGAGCCTCTTAACCAAGAGATGGCAGCTGTTCCTGCGTCCGAGGACACCACACCCTTTGAGACGCCACTCGAAATACCTACGATGACTTTTGAACGCCAAGTAGGTGACGCATCAACCAACGCTCCCACATCAGTGACCGCAAAGGATGATGCGAATGAGGCCCTGACAATCATCACCACTGGTCCTGTCGATTCGGTTGCTGTTAGTACTGAGGATGGTGATGCTAAGGTTGTCGAAGCTACTGAGCAGCCAGAGCTCAAGGAGCAAGAAACCAAGGAACCACCAGTCATTGAAGCGGAACCTGAAGCACCTACAGAAGCCAATACAGAAACCAATACAGAAGCGAATACAGAGGCAGAGGAAGCGACTACTTCTTCGAAGAAGAACAAGAAGAAAAAGAAGAAGGGCAAATCTGCGGCCACAGCTGATGAAACCGTGACAGAAACACCTCCACCAGAGCCACTTGTAATGACAGAAGAGAACGACCTGGTAGCGCAATCTACGATCCAGCCAGAGGCAGGTCCTAGTCTTGAAATGGTGGGTGAAGACCTGAAGCCTTTGGAAGTGACGGAACCTTCAGCAGATCTGTCAACAGCAATAAGCGACGCGCCAACAGCTGATGCGCCAACTCACACTTCGGAAACACCGGCTGAAACCATTCAGGATGACTCGCAAACACCTGCGGCTTCTAAGAAAGACAAGAAGAAGAAAAAGAAGAAGAACGCTCAAGCCGAAGAGTCTACTTTGGATGAAGGGGCTGAAACGCCAATCATTCCTGACGAAGGTATTATCGACACCAAAGACCAGACGGAACAGCACCAGGAGGATCGCATCGATGTTGAGCACTTGTCTGGGTCAAAGGAGCCTCAAGCGCCGGAACCATCAAAAATGGAGTTGACTGCCGAGTCAGTAGAACCGGCAGCGGTGGAGCCTTCACCGAACGCTGAATCAGAGGGTCCTGAAGCACCGATAGTGCCCGAATCGAAAGTTGTTACCGAACCGGTTGAGCCAGATGCCGGAGCCGCGCCAACTACGACCAAGGGCAAGAAGAAGAAAAAGGATAAGCGAAAATCACTGCAATTGGACCCAGAGCCAGACGCTTCTGCGCCTACGGAGAATGAACCGTCTATTGGACTTGAGCAGGCAGCGGTCAACCTGCCAACAGAATCCGAGGATCCGCAGGCCGGCACGAGTCGCGCGGAAGATGGAATTTTTGCTTCCACAGAAGTAGCTCCAAAAACCGAGAACGAGCCCTCAGCTACTGAGAAACAAGTACCCCAGGAAGCGGGAGACGCAGGCTCTGAAACATCCAAATCTGGAACTGGTATTTTACCGGGAGTCGCTGCCTTCGCTGCAGTTGGTTCGGCTTGGAAAAGGGTCTGGGGTGGTAGCAAACCCGCCGCTGATGACACCACTGCAGAAGATCATGGTAAAGATGCAACAGATGTCACCGCAGGTGAACAGGCGCGGGACATTGTGGCGGAGAATGTGAATCTCCCGGTGGTAGACCTTGCCAATGCTTCTATCGAACAGGATAAATCTTCTCAAGCAACTGCGGGCCCAGAAGATGTAAGCAAGGAAGTAGCTTTGCTTGAAACATCGCCTGATCAAGACATCACACAACCTGGTGTAAGCCCAGACACGAACGGCAAGTCTGAGGAACCAACTGGTGATGCGGAACCGTCGTTCAAGGAGGCACCTTCGACTTCAGAGGAACAGGCGGCTGAGGCCAAAGACACTCCAGTCGACGCAGGCCCAGCAGCAGACCTTGCTGAGCCCACGAAAAAGTCTAAGAAAAAGAAGAAGAAAAAGGGATCGGTAGCAATTGATGAACCCACAGAGGACACCCTGTCTCAACCAGAAGTGAGCGGGACCGCGACGCCTGCCGAACCCATGGATTCCGAAAAGCTCAAGGACGAACAGCCCTCAGAAGCTCAAAATGATACACCTCAAGTCGCGGACGAGGTTTCCGCTCCCGCAACTGAGGAAGTTCAAGCCGAGGATGAGTGGGGCCTGCCGACTGGGAAGAAGTCGAAAAAGAAGAACAAGGGATCAGTCGTCTTGGAAGAGTCAATCGCAGAGGCGATAGCTGAACCTCTAGTTGTCGACAGTGCACCGCCTGCGGAACCCCTGGCCGATGATAACGCAACAGCTGCTGAGCCTCTGGAAGCCGAGAAGTTTACAGACGCACCGTCAGCTGAGACTGCACCACAGGATACTACCGAGGGCCCAGTAGCTCCAGAACCTAAAGAGCTACAAGCTAATGACGAAGAGAGCCCACCCACTGGTAGCAAGAAGTCAAAGAAAAAGAAGAAGAAAGGCTCAGTGGCTTTGAATGAAACTCCTACCGAGTCACTGCCCGAATTTTCCACAGCTGATGTCGCGACGTTCACCGAGGCTCCAGAACCTCAGAAAGCAGTGGACTCGCCCGCACCTGAAGATAATAACAAGACTGAAATAAGTGGTGAGCTGCAAGATGCTGAACAGAGAGAAGCTCAGGCGGAAGATGAATGGGCCATCCCAGCAGGCGGGAAGAAGTCGAAGAAAAAGAAGTCTAAGCAAGAACAAGTCGACTCCTCAGCTATGCCTGAGACGAACGCTGATGCTTCAGCGGAACACCCTGAGCAAGTCACTCTGACGGGGGAAGCTTTGACCGAAGAACCCTCAGTCCTTGAACCGGAGAATAGCGATGTTCCCTCCAACGATGCCGCACCTGAACAAACTCCTAAGATAGAGGAAGCACCTGAACCAACTCCCAAGACAGAGGAAGCACCTGAACCAATTCCCAAGACAGAGGAAGTTGCCGAAGAGGAACCTACCACAGCTGCGAGCAAGAAGTCCAAGAAGAAGAAAAAGAAGACCCAGTCACTACTTGTTGAAAACCAGGAACCAACACTCGATATTGCCGAACCTTCCACTGAAACCCCTGGGGAGCCTTTTTTAGGGGTTCCGACAGAGACTCCATCGGACGTTCCCATTGAAGCTTCAGCGGAACAAACTCCAGGAGCCTCTGTCGAGCAAGCTACAGAACCGTTGTCTGAAGTCTCAGAGGGTGTAGCACCAGCTGCTCCTGAGCTAGATGTCCCAGCGCCGATTGCGGAACCTTTGCTTGAGACTTCGCATCAAGAACCTGTCTCCACTGAGCCTGAGCCGGAAGCGAATGTGCCTAAGAAGGGTAAAAAGAATAAGAAGAAGAAAAAGAATACCCTGTCTCTAGACGACAACACCGCTGAACCACCTGAGGATGATGCTGCTCTCAAGGAGACCAGTGAAGCCGCTGCCGCGGGTTCTACTCCACCTAGCACAGCCACGGACAATCTCACCAGCAGTGACGTCCCAAAGGATGATGCAACCGCCGACCCTGACTTAGAGCAGAACAATATCTCAACCGCCGCGGATGAGCAGTCAGGAAAGGACGCCAAGGAAGAGGCCGCCGAGAGCAAGCAAGAGGCTGCCGCTACTGTAGAGCCATCTGGAGTAACTGAACATGACGCCAAAGAGCCTGCATTGGATGACGTACCACAACTTCCTACCGAGGAGACACCCAACGAAAAGCCTGATGATGATTCCTCGGCCCCTGCGAAACTCTCAAAGAAAGAAAAGAAGAAGCGGAAGAAGCAGGCAGCATTAGAGGAATTATCAAAGCCGGAACCTGAAGCTATCACAAGTTCTGGTACTAACACTACCCCCATAGAGCAGGCTCAAGAAACTAACCTAGTTGATGAATCCAATCTAGCACCAGGAACCGAGCCTGTCATTCCGGTATCAGGAGATGCGGAGAACGTAACAAAAATAGAAGCAGCCTCCCCTGGCGACGTCACCAAGTCGGCCGAGCAGGATCCCCAGGCTAATCCTGAAGATGACTCGGGTGGGTCGAGTCTCAAGTTATCCAAGAAGGATAAGAAAAAGAAGAAGGCTAAAGACATGGCGTCTGAAACCCTACAGGAACCCGAAGCCGCATTCCCAACGGACCCTGAGCCGGTTATCGATCCTGATGCCGCTGCATCACAGCCGACAGTGCTACCCGACGAAGACACATCCAAGACCGATATAGGGGAGACGTCCTTGGAGCCTGGAGTCGAAGAGGATCCCAATGTACTAGTCATCACGGAGCCTGAGCTGGACACGATGGAGGATAAAGGGGACCTTGATCTGTCAAAAAAGGATGAGAAGGGCAAAGGCAAATCTATGGACGAGGATGCCACGGCAGCTCCTGCTGCTGAGGAAATGGCTTCTGACGAGGCTATTCTTCAGGGCAGTGCTGTGCAGGAGAAGGATGATGAGAGGGCAATGGGACCATCCAAGAAGGACCGGAAGAAAAAGAAGAAAGGCCAGAATGTACATGTCGATCTTGAGGAGCTCCCTGTTTCCTCACAGGAAGCCACACCAGCGGATCCTGAGTCCCTCAAGGACGGCCAGCTGCCAGATACTGAAATGGACTCGTCTCTTTATTCTCCGGTTCCTGACACCACGCGCACCCAAGCCCTGCCAGACCCATCTCCATCTCTGCCTCCCCAATTGGCAGAAGAAACAGCTGTCGAGAATCCCCCAGATGCTGGGTCTTCTGCGCCTGCGGCCGCGACCAAGACCACGGATGACTCGCTCGGTCAAGGTGACCAAGGTGCAGCGATGGAGGCTATAGAAATAACGACGGCCGGAGCTGCCGATTTGGATACTCAGCCTCAGCTTCAAGATCAAACGGAGGCCTTGGCTATGGTTTCGGAGGTCGCTAAGGAATCTGAAACTATCCTGGCATCTGAATCCCTCTTAGAACAGCCTGAAGAAGCACCCTCGAACGATGGGGCTGCTAAGAAGAACAAGAAGAAAAAGAAGAAGGGCAAATCAGCACTCCTTGAAGAAGAAGAAGCCGCCTCTGTACCACAAGAGGATGGCGCACAGCTACCCATCCTGCCGGCGCCCAACGCAGACCCAGACCAAGAGGCTAGCGTCTCACCTGCCCCTGAACAAGATGACCTACTTGGTGCAGAAGTTCCTCAGCCTGAGGGACCGGTTGAAAATGTGCCTGCGGCTGCTTCTGAAAAGGCCATCGAGTCTGAACCTACTCCTACCCCTACTGATGGTCCACTGGACGACTTGACTGGTCTATCCAAAAAAGCGAAGAAGAAAAAGAAGAAGGCCGAAAAGATGCTCGTCGAATCCGTCGATGAGACCAGCACAAGCCGAGAGGCGCAAGACACACATGATACCTCGGAGCCGGTGAATGAGCAACATCTGGAGCCAATGTCAGCGCCAACCCTAGAAGCCCAAGAACTGCCAAATACTTCAGAGCCGGTGAATGATAAGCCACTGGAACAACCGCTAGACCCGGGCTCAGAACTCAAGGAAACTCAAGAAACTTCGGATACAGCGAAGGAGCAGCAGCAAGACGCGGCGCCGGATTCAACAGTCGAACCAGAGCCACCTACCACAACTCATGCTCAGGTGCCAGTTGATACGCCACCCGTAGACAAGCCTCAGGAAGCAGCACAGGAACAACAGCAGGCTCCAGGCGAGGATGATGGATTTGCGAACCTCGATGAGCCAAAGAAGGACAAAAAGAAGAAGAAGAAAAAGGGCAAGAACTCTCTCGTTGAGCCAGTGCCAGACCCTGAATCCGCGGCAACTCCTTCTACTTACGCCCAAGAAGAAATATCAAAGCCTGAGCCTGTTCCGGAAGCAAAACCCGAACCAGAAGCAAGCCTAGAAGCACGAACGGAAACGGTCCAGGTTCCGGAGACGCAATATGAGCAGGAATTCGCCCAAGCACAAGCTCTACCAGATTCCGGACCAGTCCATGAAGCAAATCCTGCATTAGAGACCAATGAAGCTGTACAACCAGAGCCAGAGTCAACCCAAGAAGCACAATTCAATCCAGAGCTTGAACAGGCGGCGCAGAACGAGCTGGTACTAGCCCAAGATGTACATCCAGGTTCAGATTCGTTCACCGAGCCGCAACCAGTGACCGAGGCAACCGTGGAGTCACAGCCTGGTCTAGACCATGGTCCGTCTACGCTTCCTTTACCTCAACTCGCAAGCGAGTCGCAAGCTGTGGAAACACAACAAGCTACCCACAATGACAAGGCCCCGACCTCCGCTGATGCCGACGACATCTCTGCTCCTCCTACTTCATCTAAAAAGGACAAGAAAAAGAAGAAGAAGAAGGCTAAGGATTCGTCGACGGCTTCTATCGATGGAACCGACACCCCAGAGGTCGAATCAACCGCAGAACCCCTGGAAGTGTCCCCGGAACCCGACCAGACTTCTTCCCAGCAATCCCCTTCAGATCAAGCTGTCACCAAAGAGGAGTTAGTAGTAGAACAGGAGTCAAAGCAGGACGACCTTGATTTGCCAGGTGCCACCGATGAACTTGTCATTACTAGCTTGCCCAAGCAAGAAAAGGAGAGTCAAGACGAGACCGAGAACGATTCGCTTACACCAAACCCAACGTCAAACCAAGAGCTATTGGACTCTCGCCCCATTCTGGAAACCTCGTTGCAACCGGATATTACTCCGACAACTGAGTCTCTTACCGCACCAGAGCTATCGCAGGACACGCAAGACACTCCACAACCTGCGGTTGAGGAGGAAGAAGTTCCCAGTATCGGCATTTCAAAGAAGAGCAAGAAAAAGAAGAAGAAAGGAAAAGCCGCAGAGCCTGTAGAAGAGGTTGATGTGATAGAATCCGTCGTCAACGATGCTAACCAGGAGACTCCGGAGCCCAGTACAAACATTGAGCAGGAAACCCCACTGATGCCTCCAGCTACTGAGATGTTGGCAGGAGATGCTGTGGCGCAGGTGGAATCTAGGCCTGTGGATCCCTTGGCGACCGAAACTCCAGCGACAGAGCCTTCAATACTCGAGCCTCAGGTGCTAGATCATGCTGAAGTAGAAGCAACAGAGAGACAGCCTGCAAATATTGTGGCACCGATGACAGCGCCCACCGCCGATGATATCTCGAGCGGCTCAAACAAGGCAGACGAGTTGAAGGAGCAGGATGCCCAGACTGAGGAAATCGGTGTTGGTGAAGATCGAAACATGTCCGAAATGAAAGCGCCTGCTGACGAGCCTGTACCAACAACTACTATCCCGGAGGACGAGGACCCATGGGCCATTCCCTCTTCAACAAAAGGCAAAAAGAAGGGCAAGAAAGACAAATCCAAGGCTCTCAGTGACAAACAAACGCCACCTGAGCCCGTTCTCGAGTCTGCCGCAGACCAAGAACCCCAACTTGCCGAGAAGTCTCTTGTTCCAGATACCACTGCCTCCAAACCTGATTCTCGAACACTGGCAAGTGAAACCGAGCCTCCGCCAGAGGAGCCAATCCAGGAAGAGCCTACCTCGAAGCTGGAAGAAAGCACCGTAACGAGCCGAGATGTGAGCGAGGTCAAGGATGCTGATGGCAACTTTTCTCTACCACTTGTTATTGGAGTAGCCGACTCTCCTCATGTGGACAGGATTGCGTCTTCTGTTCTAGCAGATGACACCAACAAAATTGTCTATCCCGAGGCCCAGAGTGGATTCCCTTTTGAAGATATCAAGGCAGTGCCTGAATCACATGCCTCAACTCAGAAAACTGAAGAGGGCCAAGTTGACGAGCTACCAACAGAAGATCCAACTGTCCCTGCCATTATGGAGCAGCAAACTCAGGAAGCTGAATGGGCCCTTCCAATCAAGGGCAAGAAAGGGAAAAAGAACAAGAAGAAAAATGCCCAAGGCCTAATCCCGGCCCTGCCACAGGACAATGTTCAAGATACGGCTTCGCAACACGAACCCGGGCTTGTTGTGTCATCTGAGGGGCGTATTGGCCCTGATGAGAAAGCCGAGGCTAAAGCAGATGAGAGAGCCGGCCCCAGCGCACTTGAACCTCCCACCCTGATACCCGAGACTGTAGCTGATGTCGTGGCTCCTGAGCAGCAGCCACAGCAGCCGCTGGCTACGTGGGATGAGCCTAATCCTGCCTCCGAGGAGGACCATGTCAATACACCCCCCCAGGCTCTTATGGAAGCAGACCCCAGTCTTGCTGAAGAGGAAAACAAGCCTGTACAACTGTCAGAACAGCATCAAACCGAGATCCTTGCTTCCACGTTTGACGAAGCTAAGCCTGAAGCATCAAGCCTTGTAGAAACCGAGCAGGTGGAGTCATATCGGGAAAATGCCCCCGCGAAGAAGCTTTCCAAGAAAGATAAAAAGAAGCTCAAACTACAAGCAGCAGAGTCCAGCAAGGGTTCAGCTTCCAGCGCAGTGGAACAAGAGCCAGCCGTGTCTACCAACGCTGAGGCCCTTGTCACGATGAAAGAGCCTTCTCAGAACCCATTCGAAGAGCGAATCATGTCAGAGCAACAGGCAAGTGGAAACCAAGGGCTAGCAATGCGTGACCAAGTCGAAGAGTTGAAGACTGAAGAAAACGCTGCCGCACAGACGACCGCAGATCTGGGCGTTCCTACCCACAACACAGATGTTGGACAAGGCGCGAATACTCAACAGATGGATCCAGAAATCGAGAAACTTAGAATCGAAGAAAATTTGGCTAAGGATTGGCAACTGGTACCGGATGCTTCAATTTCCGCGAAACTCCCAGCACATGCAGAGGAAACACCAACAGAACCAAGGACTGGAGAAGCTATCCCTGGGGAGACCACCGAGCAACCATCGATCTCTGCGGAAACGACTGTGGCAG
Organism: Paramyrothecium sp. XJ0827; assembly: GCA_020881915.1. Taxonomy (NCBI): domain Eukaryota; kingdom Fungi; phylum Ascomycota; class Sordariomycetes; order Hypocreales; family Stachybotryaceae; genus Paramyrothecium; species Paramyrothecium sp. XJ0827. Next base: position 3,565,004 of record JAJFPB010000001.1, on the reverse strand, counting down.
AGGTTGAACGGCCCTCCAAGAAGAAGAAAGGCAAAAAGGGTAAGAAGTCAACACAGGCATCTGGCACAGCCACACCAAATGATACACCTGCCGCGTTGGCCACGGAGACAACGGAGGCCATTCCATCAGCTGGACCAGATGACGCAGCTGCGACTATTACTGTTGAACATCCTGAACGCTTCGACGTGGCCGAGGCTCAGCAATACACCAAGCAGTCAGACCTTGCACAATCCGAACCTCTTGCAAGTGGTGTAGATTCACGAACCCTGCTGAGTACACATAAGGGCGAGGAATCCAACATCCCCGCTGAAATTGGGCTGGATGCAGCCAAGACAGAGATGTCTTTGCCCGACGTTGTAATTCCTGTGCCGCACTCGCCTCATGTCAAATCTCAAGTTACGGAGCCAGAGCCATCATCAACAAAAGAGCAATCCCTAGAGGAGGCAATGACATCTGTGGACCGTCCTACGGAGCAAGCCACTTCAGCCGAGAAGTCAGACGATGCGCAACAAGATAGTACGGTTGACGAGTGGGCTATACCAACTAAGAAAAAGGGCAAGAAAGGCAAGAAGTCGAAAGCCATCAATGTGCCTCTCGCCGATGTCACTGAAATCAACCAATCTGCGGAAACTTCTCAACCTGCATCCAAAGAGCTCACAATGCTCCCGGAAGCAGAAACAATACTGGACCGTGATGCGCAGCAACTCACTGATAGCCAGCAAGAGGCACCTGAATCTCTCGAAAAAGGCCTGTCAGCACCCGATATTTGGGTCGATTTCCCAGAGGAGAGAAAAGAAGACAAGACTGCCAGGGGGGTGTCGGTTGAGCCGGCATTAGACCCTGCATCTACACTCCCAGGCCTAGAGCTGAAAGAGCGTCGAGAAGTGATCTCGGCTGCGGATGATCCAATTCATCAGACCAACGAAGGCCATGCAAACGACTCTTTGGACACGACAGACAAGCAACGAGGATTTGGCCAGACTACATCATTCGAAACCTTTGACAAGGACCCTTCATTGCAAGAACAGCAGTCAACTTCAGATTCGTACAATCGAGAGCCTGATGCGCAGCCGGCTATTGAACCTGGACAGGGAGGCGAACTTCATGATGACCAGGAAAGTGAGCAGCTGGTTTCGAAACCCAAAAAGGGCAAAAAGAAAACACAGAAGATGCAAAGTTCAACCTTGAAATCACCACCAAAGGACGAGCCACCTCAATCTCTTGAAGAGTACCCAGAAAAGCCCGCCTTCGAGGTCGCGGAGTCTATGGAATTTATCGAAAAGAATAGCCTGCATGAGCCTAAGGGATTGTCCGAAGATCAGACCGATGTCATGGCTTCCGTCGAGATCGCCTCACCCTACGATGCTACTTGGTCCCCCGAAAAGAAAGGGGCTATGGCGATTGACTTACCAGCAGAGACTGAAGCCAAGATCTGGCATGCTGTTGCGGATGTTGAGCATACTAAAGTGACCGAGAAGACGGTGCTCGACCAACTTCCAGAACAACCGCAAGAAATGCAATTTGTTGAAAGAAGTGCACCTCTTGACAACACGCCAGTGCCAACAGCGCACGTCGACGAGGACAAGAAATCAGGGAAGCGCCCCAGTCGAGACGAAGCCCTTCTTGCCGGCGTGGTTGCAGCTACTGCTGCCACTGCCGCAACGTCTCTTGCAGAAAACTTAGGTGGAAGCAAGAAAGATAGAAAGGGCAAGAAAAAGGTTCTGGACAAAAAGCAGCCACAGGAGGAGGATCTGTTTGACAACCCGGCTCTATGGGAGGGGGCTGATAAGAAGTTGCAGCCGATCACGGGCGACAGCCAAGCCAGTGACAGTTTCTGGGAAGCGGCATCAAGAGCAATAGAAGACGGTGGAAGAAGCCAGGACGCCGTGCCTACGCCCAAGAGCGACAGTCACACGGAATCAGATGAGGGTTGGAAAGAGACAGCCCGACAAGGAGCTAAACTGGACGATGACGAGCCTATCGCCGAGAGTCCGGTCCTAGGGCGGCGAAGCGAAGCAAAGTCAGATCTTGTCAGGCCTGTAGGCCTCCTCCGCAGGGGATCCAGCATTGAGGACCCCGTCACTGGTCTTCTGGAGGAAGATGTGACTGCTGGAGACAGAGGATTCGAAGTCATTGAGCTACGGCGGTCTCCTACCCGGGGCTTGCCTGCAGTTCAGGAAGTGCCTGAAGCGGAAGCGGAATCAAACAGGAGTAGCTGGGTCACACCCAAACTCAACCGCGACAGTGGATTTGTGACGGACTCTCACTCGCCGAATCCTCTTCGCAAGCGAAGCCATCTGTTCGACGATGCGCAACGAGACAGCGGTATCCACACCGGCGACTGGGCGGGTGAAACTAGAACGCCCGAGACATCAACGAGCAAGAAACCGCATCGATCACCATTCGGAACACCGGTGGTGCTTGAGCCGGGTGCGGCAGGGCGCGAGGCAACACCGGAGCCCGAGAAGAAGCTCAGGAAGAAGAAGACAATAGACTACGGGGGGTTGACGGAAGGGCGAGCATCCCCGGCCCCGGTGCCAGCACTGGCGCCAACGAAGGCCAGGCCCACGCCTTCACCACCAGCGGAATCGTCAGCAGTACCAGCAGCGGTGGCCGCGGTGGCTGGGACAGCACTTGCAGCGGGCGCACTTGCAGGCCAGCGCAGCGTCTCTGACAGCGGGCCGCATGGGCAGCGGCAGCAGCAGCACCACCAACAACAGCAGCAGCACCAATCAACGCCGCCAAACCGGTCTGTGGCGCGTCGATCCGTCTCCAACACCAGCCTCGCCAGACGCGGGACGCCCGAGCCACTTAAATTGCGGCCTGAGAGCCCAGGCATCAAGCCGAGCCCCACTCCGCCGCTGCGCCGGGTCGACAAGCGCATGAGCGGAGACCTTCGAGATCGATCTCTCCGTCAGCAAAACAGCTCCAGCGCCATTGCCAGTGCCAGCGCCAGCGCCAGCTCCACCACGCCCGTCGCCAACGAAGGCCGTGTCCGCACCAAGGACATGACCGACGTATACGTGAGTCTTGATTCTCCCACCTCTCCTTTCCTTCCCTTCTCTCCTCTCCTCCTCTCCTCTTCTCTCCGTTGCTAACACGCTTTCCTTCAGGATGGTTTTGGCGAGGGCCGCATTGGCTCGCCCAGGTCGCCGACCCGGCCTCATAGCATGCGCCGCCGCCAGAGCATGCAAGTCATCGAGCTTGAGTCCAAGGTTGAGCAGCTCCTTGCCGAGAATCGACTCCTCACCGACGCCCGCACCCAGGCCGAGCAGAACTTGAGCCATACCCAACGCGCTGCCTCTGTCTTGACCGAGCGAGATGCTGAGATTGAGGCACTCAAACAATCCTTACACTTCCTGCGCAACGAAGTCGCCCGCCTTACCGAGGTCAACGAGGGCCTGACAAGTGCCAATGCCGAACTAGCCAGCAAGGACAGCCGCCGCTACGCTGACCTGGAGGCCCGCCACGCCGACGTCACCCGCGAACTTGACAATGCCCGTGGCGCCCACAATGCATTCGACCAGACACTGCGGGACAAGGACGCCGAGATCGCCGAACTGCGCGCCCAGCTCGACGATGCCAAAGAACAAGTCCGCGAGATGCAGCGCCAGATTCTCGCCTCCAAGGCCAGCGAGGCCGACTTCCTCAACGTGCAGGACGAGGACTACTTCGACAACCGCTGCCAGCAGCTCTGTTCCCACGTCCAGCAGTGGGTCCTGCGCTTCTCCAAGTTTTCCGACATGCGGGCCTGCCGCTTGACGGGCGAGATCAACGACGAGAAGACCATAGACAGGCTCGACAACGCCGTGCTTGATGGCTCCGATGTTGATACGTATCTAAAAGACCGTGTTAAGCGGCGTGATATTTTTATGTCAATGACGATGAACATGATATGGGAATTCGTCTTCACTCGATACCTGTTTGGCATGGATCGAGAACAGAGGCAAAAGCTAAAGTCCCTCGAGAAACTTCTTACCGAGGTCGGGCCGCCGCAAGCCGTACGACAGTGGCGTGCCGTCACCCTGACATTGCTATCGAAGCGCGACAGCTTCAAGAAACAACGTGACCAGGACACCGAGGCCGTTGTCCAGGCCGTCTTCCAGACTCTCTGCAAGATCCTGCCCCCGCCGGGGAACCTGGAAGGGCAGATCCAGTCGCAGCTGCGCCGGGTCATGCGCGAGGCCGTGGAGCTCTCCATCGAGATGCGCACGCAAAAGGCCGAGTACATCATGCTGCCGCCGCTGCAGCCGGAGTACGACGCAGACGGCGAGCTCGCCGGCACCGTGCAGTTCAACTCGTCCATGATGAACGAGCGCGGCGGGAGCTCCGGCATGTCCAACGAGGAGCTCGAGGCCGCCGGTGCCGTCGTCCGCGTCGTCCTCTTCCCCCTCGTCGTCAAGAAGGGAGACGACACCGGTGTAGGGGACGAGGAGATCGTCGTCTGCCCTGCCCAGGTGTTCATCGTCCGCGCGAAGAGCAGGCGCCACGGCGCTCCATCCAGCGATGCCGGGGGCGCCTCGCTCGGTGCCCGCAGTCACCTTAGTGTTGTGACCGAGCACATGAGCGGCCTCCCAGATGGCTCGGATATCTGATCCGAGCCAATTCATAGATGGAGATGAAAACAATTTTTTTTTATATTAACGAAGCTGGATGAACAGTTATAGACTCGTTCGAACTGGAGTTTTCTCTCTTAATTATTTCTAATGAGGATGAAGGGCTTGGGACAAAAGCAGAATGTCCCGGCTTCATGATTTCTTTGTTGTGTTATCACTGGGGACTTTGGGACGGGGAGGTTCACAAACGGGTTTTACATTCTCATGATATCCTGTATTTCTTACTCGTCACGTCTCTGGTCGGATACCGGTAGATCTAGGTACATTTTCCTTTGTTTTCATTGTGTATTTGTCATGTCCGATATTTCTCGTTTTCTGGCAAAAGGGTCGAGCCACCCTTTTATGGAGTAATTCATTGTTGCTGTTCGAGCAGATTCCAGTCCGCCGGTCTATCATAACTAAGTGACTGCATACACTGTCATTGTTCCCATCGAGAACGCCTATGCGCACTGGTCCCAGTTGATTGTCAACGCTGGATCACTGTATCCTGAAATGCTCAAGTCGCCAGTGGTAGGGTCATTTGTGAATAGATTATTGATAACGTCCTATTGGGTTCATGTTAGAAAATCTCGGCTTCATTGGACTCCAGTCTGATCGACTTACCCAGTCGATGTCGAGGGCTTCTTGTGTTGTTGGCACTGCAGGCGCTCCGCTCGTCTGTCCCACCGTTGCGTTTCGCGGCTCGCTACTGAGCATGGGGTGACCTCCATCGTTTGAATCATGAGTAGACTCCGCCACACTCCACAAAGTCTGACCATCTGATACACCGGCGAATGCATCGCTTATTGGGATGGTGATAGGCTGAGGGTCTATCATACGACTGATTGGCAGAGAGGCGAAATTCAGTTCCGGATTTTGGGCCTGCGCAGGCTGCGGCCTCGCTGGTAGCTCCTGGGGTCCGGGGGAGTGGTTCTGGCTCTGCGCGTGGCTGGAGGATGAAGCCTTGCGGATAGGATTCATCAAAGGGGTGTGGATAGGAGGTTTCAATTTTCTCATTCGTTGATAAATGGCCGTTTTGTACACGATTTCGCCCAGAATTTGCATGCCTTTGACCTCCGGGGGTAGGCTGCGGTCAGTACCAAAGACGTAGTCGAGGCAGCCCCATATCCTTTCGGCCTCTCGTGTCTGAGGGTTATGATAGACCTCGGACGCGAGGAGCATGGCGATTTGAAACTGGTGGTAAGCTCCGCTGTACCATGCCCACGGATAAAACATGGGATTTTTTTCCAGTTGAATTCCAATTTCAATGATCATGATGCCCGAAGTAATTAAGACGCTGTTCAAACGCGGAGGGAGTTGCCCTGTTGCGGTCGTATGAAAAGCATGCAACGTCATTGCGTGAAGGCGGTAAAGAAACAAGTTCATGACGAGCTTAGCATACCGTTGGATAGGGACAGAGTCGTTCAAGTAGCGTTCGTATTTCTCAAACATGCGCTTCCTGAAGTTCTCAATTTTGGTGAGAACAGCCGTGAGTGTCAACTGCTTAGCCTCAAGCTTCCTCCTGTCAACCCATATGATTCGCATCATCTCCGTGATCTCGAATCGGATCAGGGTCAGAAGTGTAGAGGTCCAGCGGTCCACTGGCCGAGGTGCCGGACTTGTCCGTGATAATTGGTTTTCGTCACAGTTTAGGGGTAGTTTCGTGTCATAATCCTCTCGGCGAATCGTTGGCCTTGGTCCTTGAGCCTCACAGGTTCGAATATCAAGGAAACAGAGCTGATGCCAAACCAAACGGCGGACATGAGTGTCCAAGGGGCTCAGCCCGTATGTTTCGCCATCTCGATGAAGGCCCATACACTCGGCCATGCGCACAGCGGTGCCCACAAGAACAGAATGAGCGCGAGAAACTTCATCTCTACACAATGGCAGCTGCGGATATATTAGCCAAACTCTTCATGATCCTAGACAGTTCAGAAGGTAGTGTTAAAACTTACAAGGTATAAAACGAATGCCTGCATCGTTTCAAAACGCGTTGTGCGGAGGAAGTTGGCCTTGCTTAAAGCCGACTCAGTACCGAGCTTACAGGTCTCGTAAAGGGATTTCTGAGTACGGCCGAATTCTTGCATTGCGGTGGGCTCGTCCATGCTGATGGAAGCACTGAACATTGCGGCGAAAATCAGAGCCTGCAACGACGGTCGTGGCTCGATGTTTTGATAAACATGGTTCCAAAATTCAGCGTATTGTACTTGGAAAGACGGACGATGTACACATCTTGCGACAGGATGGACACATTCGAAATATTGCTGGATGAGGCGGTCAGCAGCTCCTCGGGTAGGAAGAAGGCTTTCAAATGTAGGCGCGTTGCCGGATTGGCCCATGAAAAAATCGCTTGAAGGCGGAATATAGGAAGAGCTCGGGCGGAGGAAATCGGGCCATGATGTACTTGACATGCCAGCCGAAATGTTTGGAGGTGACCCCTGTAGGTGAGGTGGCAACGGTATAAGCGGTGGTCCCCGTTTGCCATTGACGCCAGCCGATATCTTGAATCAGCACTTGTTAGTACCTGGTGGCTTCTAGCAAGATTAAGCAAATAGACTGATTAGACATGATTTACCTCTTCAGCAATCCCTGGACGAGGGAGACCGCTGACTCTTTCTGTAATGCGAACCCTCCCTACAGCGACCCCGAGGTCGATGAGATCATCCATGCCACCGTCCGCGTCATCCTCGTACGTCAGGTCCAATGCGACGAGGTCAGTCGGCTCGAGGTCGCGATCATCAGCGAACTCATCCTCGACATCATCAGCCAGGATGCGCTGCTGTCTGGCGGCAGGCGAATTGTTGTGAGCAACGTCGCGTTCAAGCTGCCGTTCTAACGAGCCGACTTTTTCCTTCATTTGAGTCAGGCGCAACTGGTTCGCCTCGTCCATCTTAGGTCCGAGATAGAGACAGTCGCGGCTGAATTTGTCACAGTTGCTGCATGGCTGGCTCTTGTCGCACTTGAGCTTCCTCCGGCGGCACTCAAGACAACTTGTGATCATGCGCATGCGGCGACGAATTTGCCTCGCGGCTGTAGAGGGAGACGCTGACGATGCCTCACCCCCACCAGTGCTGAGCGTCCGTCCAGGTTCACTGCTACTCGTGGAGGCTGGAGCTGGAGGTGCGGGTCCACTCCCGGCCCCGGCCATGGAGCGGCCGAGACTGTCAGTCGGGTCATGTTCCACTCGGAAGTCGGTAGCATCTCCACCAGCGACTCCACTCGGTGCCGTAGCATGGAAAGGGCCTGGGTGCGCGTGGGCAGATGCCGGGCCTTGAGGTGAAAACGGTGCATATCCACTCATTGCACCCGATGCCGTCAAATGGCTCTGGCGAGCGGATGCTGGTGCTGGTGCTGGTGCTGGTGCTGGAGCTGGAGAGGGTCTATGTGCGTAGACCAGGGGCGGCAGGAGTGTCGTGGCACCTTGCATGGAATCAGTTGTCGGCATCGAGGCCGACGTGTGGCCGGATGTAGCCAGCGGCATATGCGACTGCAGGTCTGTGTCCAGGACCGAGTGTGACCCCTGCCTATGGTTGCGACCAATGCCAAACGTGCCCATGGGCAAAGCACCTTCGTAGCCACCGCCACTAACAGTGAAACCAGTACCACGACTCCCAACTGCTGGGCCGCTTGGCAAGCCACCGTCAACACTCATGTGCATCATCATTGCTTGGTCCACTCGGTCACCGTGGATTTGGCCCAGGTTGCTGCTTCCAGCACCGCTGTGTTCTTGCGGCCGTGTGTCTGTCACCCAAGCATTGGAGGGGCCAGAGGGCTTGGAATAGTGTCCGCGGTCCATGACAGTGGGACGGGCACGTCTGTTCTGTCCCGCTCTACACAGTCCAGCGAGGGAATGTGTCGACGAAACCGTCGCGAGATTACAAGGCCAAACCTGTCGAGAAAGGTGCGAAATGCAGTGGACAGAGTCTGGTTTATGGCTTATGACCCCTCCATGGTGTTCCTGTCAGCGCCACCTGCAGCCAATCCGGTCGCTGCGACCCATGGCTTGGGTAGACGGTCCCTGGCTAAGCTTCGCGGCTGGCTTTGATGGGGATCCTCGACTGCAGTTGGCCGTGTCGTGCACAAAGAGCAATAAATAGAAAGGCGAGATTGGGGGCCTCTGACTAGAGCTCCATCGTGCTTCCTACTGGATGCCCGGATGGCCTTGGAATAGAGCTAAGGAAGGCGCTGGCACCGGGCTCCTGCAATGTAACGCGCCTGTCCCCCAATCCTCCACAAGTGCTTGCACATGCATTTACGTGCGTAGGGGCTAATATTTCCGACCTCGTTACTATTCCACTTCTGGCGCCTCGTTAAGTTACAGGTATCTGCCAGGTGGCGTGTCTGCTAGCAATATGCCCTTGAACTTGGTAAGCTACCTTAACTTACCTTACTGAAAGGCCCTTGGTGAAAGCGAAGCTCAAAAAGGCTACCCAAGCAATCAAGGTTTGCATTCGCTCATGTGTCTTGACACTCCAAGTACTCTGTACTGTGCTGTAAGTTACTACCTCGGCGCAAATGCCACGAGCGCGCCTAGGTCCCTCGCCAACCTCGCTCAGTCGCAACATTGATATTTCTGCTCCACCACCAGCTGCACAGGCCCTTCCTCTAGGATTCTGCTTCCTTTCAAGCATCCCAATATCCTACATACAGCACTGCATATCATCACCTTCCTTCAATGCGATGCCACTAGCAGTGACCATGAACAGCGAAATGTCGCTGCGGGCTGCGGCTTGCGGCGTCGACTCACACAACCGACAAAGAACAGCGTTTGGCACCGGTGTTCAACCAGTCTGTTTCGTCATGCCTGCTCGAATTTAATGTTTTACATGGTATAGTCGACCTCGTCCGTGTCTATTTCATCCCTCCGTCGCTTTTTACACTGGTATCTTGCGGCAAGGACCTACGGGCCCATTCAATGAGCCGCCTCCATTCTCGAATCAACTCCATCGTCCGCTCCGCGACATGCACCCCCTCGTGTTCGGCAACCATTTGCACTACCCATATCAGGCGCGCTGTTCGCCCCAAATTACCCTTCTCCAAGTCTCGGCAAATAATATTTGTCAGCAACGCGACTATTTCGAGAGGAATGCCGCCGGAGATGGCTCGGTAGCGAGTAGCACACAGATCCAAGCGTCGTAGCAATTGCCGCTCGCTGAAGCGATTTGCCTCCTCCATGTATGAAACAGCCATCCTCTTGAGAAGTTGCTTCATGGCGACGACGCCTTGCGGGTCGTCGGTTGCTATAAGTTGCTGCTGGGGACCGTTCGGTAAGTTGAGAACTTCCCAAACGTGAGGTTCAACGTCGGGGTCCTGGATCATGCGCTCTATGTACGGAATCCACGCCTGCCATTTCCACCTCTTGGTCAGTCTGGAATCAATGGCACCTAATTCCACATAGAGCCCGTAAGCAAGTCTATGATCATCCATCACGACAGCAAGGGTCTGGATTATGTCCATGTAATCCCGTATCAGGCCCGAAGATGTAAAAAGATTTTTCAGCCTTTGGAATCCACCCGTTTCCCGCAACAGGTATCTTAGTTCTCGTAGATCATCTTCGCGCTGTTTCGAGTTGAGAACAGCGGAAAACAAATCGTTCCACCTCCGTGGAGCGATGTGGGCTCCTCTATTTCCGGCTTCCGATCGATGTTCTTCCACAGTCATTGGGATATGAGGGAGCCGAACGCCCAGGAGCAGCCAAAGCTCGATGCTCTTCAAGCTCTTCAGTTTAGGCATGAATGCTCGATACGTATCAATGACCATCTCTTTCGTTAGGCGTGGGTTATAAGCTTTGGTTAACAGCCAGCTGAAGCGTAACCGCCGGTCTTCGCTGCGGTGAATCTGGCTTTGCACTAGGTAGGCTTCCATGCGCTCATCGAGCTCCTTCTGTTGTGTTGTGGTGAGCTTTGTCAAAGCATTACCAATAGTTCCTGTATGTGGCAACAACAACCTTCGACGTTGAAAGTCATTGCTCGCTTGTTTTTTTACATATCGAATGATTAGGTCGAATATGTGTTCCAGATGTATATGAGGGACAAAGCTTTCAGGGATTTCATCCATCATTATTCGAAAGAGATGATCCGCATCTTGGGCCATATCAAGCCCACAAATCTTCTCTGCTAAAGATGACCACAATTGAGGGGCATCTGCCCTCCCAGGTGTGTTCTGCGTTGTGGCCAGCGTTCGAATAATCGTTTTGCGAATTCTGTCCGTCACTTTTCGTATGGTCTTGGGCTTCGATATTAGTGCCATTGTGCGATCGTCCAGAGGGTCAAATGCCAGGTTTAGTCCTGTGACAGAAAGATTTCCGCTCTTGATCCTCGTCTCGATGGCTTTACAGCATCTCCCACACAGTATGTTGATGACTCGGTAATCAATTATGGCAAGATTGCAGATGCTTTGACGGAGATCCAGAATTTCCTGAGGCAGGATCTCAAGCGAAGACAGTAGCGGTAGCGGTACGCCTGAGTTGGCATCGTTACGAGAAGGGAGTTGACATGGTATTTCGCTGATCCCGTGAGACAGAGGGATGGATATTGCTTCTGCTTGTTGGAAGCGCGCACGCGCGTTGTCTAGAGATGAGTGCATGTACGACTCATCGAGACTCGACCCCTCGAGCCATTGAACAAATCGGTCGAACAAGGCGCCTGGTCGGATTGATTGGCTCTTCTCCCTCCTCTGAGCCACTGTAGTAGGAGGTTCCCATTTCCTCGCATCAGTGCTCGTCGCAACCACGAAATGCCAGAGAGGTTGGTCGAATGGAACAGAAGGTATCGCGCCAGTCATGTGCCGCTTGCCCAGACGCCGACGGCTTTCTAGCGGCCCTGCATAGGCCTTCAGCTCCCGCTTTTGTCCATCAGCTATACGGTATGAGCGACTGGAGGCTCGTTCGCAGGCCAGGTCCGCAATTCGAATTCGAGAAGCCGAGACGGGGAGCTGCCGCGCGACAGTCGGCCGGCATTGTGCCAGCGACCCTGCAGGCATTGGCCCGGAAAATCAATCGAATGCTCTTCAGGGATTCAAGACCCAGCCCATCTCGTCGTTGTGGTGGGGTTTTGACTCGAGGACGGTTAGGACAGTCGAGATTTGGATACGAATTGTCTTCCGAGCATAGCTTGAGATCCTGGCTCACGATGATCAAGGTACGAACATCCCGTTGTTCCGGAAAGGGTAAAATATTGATCCGGCCACGAGTCGGAAGGCCCCCGGAAACCTCATGAAGATAGCGCCCCATGAGCGAAAGAGGCATGTGCAATAATGATGTGTTTGACCGAAGACTAACCGCCGTCACCCCACCCCCCAGGCCGTGTTACGCGCGCCCCCGGTTCAGAATCTGGTCCCTTTCTGGGTTAGTGAAATGGTGCCGAGGCCTGTCGCATTTATCAATTTCCTCGATAAAATTGACCTGCAGGGCACGGAGCTCCACGTCAAGGGGCAACATCACCGAAGGCCGGGTACTTTCGACTGCGGAGGCGGGTCTGTCTCTCGGAAAGCATCCAAATAAACACGGCGATTGTGGTCCGCTCTCCACGGCTGTCGCCTTTTCACGATATGGTCTCCACGGCTTGGTAAAGGGGAATTCCGTACAGGAGTCCTCTGCCGTGCAAAGGATACGTCCTCCCCCGACAATTCCGCTGTATGGCTGTTGGGGCTCTCGCATCGTTCTGAAGCTGCTTTCCAGAGTAGCCAACATGGAGCCCGTTGTGTTTGACGACACGCCTCTGGCCACCTATCTGAAAGGTCCGTATTTGCCGCCTCTTCTCGACTCACCGGCTTGTGTTGACATCAGTTAGATGAAGGAGACGAATCCGAACTCGAATGGGCGCATCTGATCCGTACACCGTCCCGCGAATCCTCAACTCGGTTGGATGCCTCTCCTCCGCCCAGCCCCGTGATGGGCTTTGCTCCCACTGGCCGCCCTCAAGTCAAATCACGCTTCCGAAGCCATATCCCGAAGGCCTTGCGGATCGATATCCCGCGAGCGTCGTCTCTGCAGTCCATGCGCAGGAATTACTCTGTACGTCTGCAGGCTCGACTAGTGGGATCTTTTCTCAGGACCACTGACTAACGTACCTCTGGCTCAGGCTGCTGTGACCGCCAGTATTGACCGCGCCGACCACGCCAAATTCCTCGAACAATTCCGCTACACTATCGTCGCTTCCCAACTGCTCAGTTCATGGTCCGTACCTGGTCAGCACCAACCTCTGACCGCCGCCGCATCCAATCCCCCCGAAGTAGCCCAGAACATTTCGCGAGTATCCGCGGAGGGTGTCACAGTCTCTATACTGGGTGCTCTTGTCATCGCAGTTGTGTCCAGCTGGCTGTGGCATGCTTCATCAGGCCACTTTGCTTGGAAGAGTGCTGCTTTTGTACTATGCTCGGTCGCTGCAATTCTTGGCTTAGGGCGTGTTTACATGCAGCGGCAATGGCTGCGGTATAGGAGGGATCAGTCCCTTTCTGAGCTAGGGGCCTTTGTGTCCAAAACTCACGAGTTTGACCGCGTGACTGGTGGAGCTATGTCGCTGATCCAAGAAGTTGAGCTTGTATCGCGTGGATACCGCTTGTAAGACCTATGCGACGTTTCAACCACGCCAATAGTCACTAACAACTGTGAACAGAAGCGCGCCATTACCACCGATAAGTCGAATGGAGGATCGGTCTCAGCATCGCAGATGTGTGCGATTGCGTAAGGCCCTCAAAGACGCCTTCTTCGAGGTATTACAAACATATAATCAAATCGCCTACGTCGTCAAGGGCTTCTCCGAGCAAACGGATCTGGAAAAGTATTATGATATCTACGACATTTCCGACTTTGATATTTCCGATGCTCTCCAGGGCACAGATGGAATTCAGGTCGAGGACGCTGAGCTACTAAGGTCTCTGAAAATCTTCGCTGCTCGCTTCCATACGACACGGAAGATGTTTCTTTGCGCACTGCTAGCACTTGATGCACCCGAAGATAATTCGGATCTATTGAGGTGGACTGCTGTGGTGCAAGCGCTGCGCAATCTTAGTGCATCGACCGAATCGGCATACCTGGGTGTGCAAACAGTCCTTGATGATGAACAATGTGAGTCCCTACTCATGAAGATGGATGCTGTCTTGAAGTAAAAACACTAACTCGATAACAGCATTCCCTGTGCCTGCGACCCCGAAGGTCTCTTCTACGCCGGGCAAAGAGCGTTGGCGCGCTCAGCTTCGCAAGATCAATTCATTATCTGCAGGCATCCGGGGCCTGCAAGCTAAGCTCCAATTGCTGAGAGAAGAGTCCGACATGGCGTTGAATGATTCTAGTGATATCTCCGAGCTCGGCCCGGACCTGATGTCACAATATGATTCTATCGGCATTGATTTGAAAGAGCTCATGTCGGCTTGGGAAGAAGGGAAGGCGGCACTCGCTCTTGGCATCGATAGGAACGAGAAACGATTGTCGTCGATGAGCACTTTGTTTTCCCCGACGAGCTCTATGAGCGGCCTCACGACGGTAGAGGAGGGCGGCGCCGACGATGCCCTCAAGGCCCTTACAGGCGAGGTCCCTCGTGCTTCGGATTTCAAAGCTGCAAGCGAGTTGGACGCGCCTGAGGTTTTCGAGGCAGTTGCGCTACCGAGGCCTCGAAGCACGCTCACTCGCGAAGAACGGATCGTGAAAATGAGAGAAGAGAGGGAACAGAAGGCGATCGCACGCCAGCAAATGGACGCCACGAAGGGAATGCTACGAGAACTCGAGACGGTCATCAACCTTCGACCACGTAACCGAACCAGCCTGCCCCTCGGGGGGCGCATTGTATCCATGTGAGGACAAGAATTGCCTCCGTCATTTCAGAGAGCCTCGAGCTCATGACAGCGTTGAACGAATTTTCTTTGGGTATGCGACAGGAGTTAACATGATAGAGGACATCATTTTTTTCTCGAAATTGGAGAGGCTGTAATTAGCATGGCCTATGTCACATCACATTGCAGTCCGCATCACGAACATTCACCAGATCTAGGTGTACAGTTATCCAGGTACTACAACAGTCGTTGCAAGGGGTCTTTTATGTTTTCATTTACTTTTGTCTTGATCATGGTCTGCTCTGTACATATTGGCCAATAACTTGCTCTAATATTCACCAGTTATCAGCATAATCAATACAAAAGAATACTTGACGCCACAGGCCTTTTCTTGAATGGCCGTTAATTAAAGGCACATATGATAAGGTCGAGGTGCTTTCTCGAGCGCTAGTGCAGCTAAGAGTGTTCATTAAAGCAAGGTACCTTACCTTATGTAATGGGTGTGTGACACGTTCATTGCCCCGCGTTCAATTGGCGTCACAATTTCGAGCCAGACGCGTCTGAGCCAGCTCGCGTGTTAAGTGGCCCCCCTCCGAACAATCCCTTACCTAGGACCATTTTACACCTCTTCCTACTCCATATCTCTGCCAACTATCACAACTTGCCCTCAAAATCCTCTCTCTTTCTCTCCTTCTTCGAGATCGCCTCGCCGGTAGTTTCTACTTGCTCAATTCAGAAGCACTCTTTGCACATCACAGTTCTTATCAGCCAGTAAGGAGCCATCCCTTGGCTGCGAGCAGCGACAGACAAAATTGATACTGACGCGGCACAGACATGTTGGAAGCACGACTTGAACAAGCTAACATCTTGAAGAAGGTTTGAAACCATTTTGCGAAGAGCTACAGGGCCGTTGGAAAGTGCTAACTGGTCTTCTTTTAGGTCGTCGACGCGATCAAGGATCTGGTTGTTGAGTGCAACTTCGACTGCAATGATTCGGGTATCGCTCTGCAGGCCATGGACGCCTCTCATGTGGCCCTCGTCTCCATGATGCTCAAGGCCGAAGGATTCTCACCTTACCGATGCGACCGCAACATCCCCCTGGGCATCAACCTCACATCGTTGACCAAAGTTCTGCGTGCTGCCCAGAACGATGACATCCTGACCCTCAAGGCTGAGGATGCCCCCGACGCCCTCAACTTGATCTTCGAGAGCAGCGAGAACGATCGCATCAGCGAGTACGATCTCAAGCTCATGGACATCGACCAGGACACCATGGCCATCCCCGAGACTGAGTACGCCGCTACTATTGTCATGCCTGCCGCTGAGTTCCGTCGCATCTGCGTTGACTTGGCTGCCATGTCAGAAGCAGGTATGTTTTGGAGGGCGAGAATCACTAAGCCCCGCTCAGTCCAACACCATCTTGGATCACTAGGCTGACATTGGAAATCACAGTGTCGATTGAGGCGACCAAGGATGGCATCAAGTTCTCGGCCAACGGCGATATCGGAAACGGATCCGTCACCCTGCGAAGCCACACCAACGTCGAGAATCCCGCGCTGAACGTAGACATTGAGCTTACCGAGCCCGTGTCTCTGACTTTTGCCCTCAAGTACCTGGTCAACTTCTGCAAGGCCTCTGCCCTGTCAAACCAGGTCAAGATCTGCCTTGCCCAGGAGGTGCCGCTGCTCGTCGAGTACACTCTCTCTGGAAGCAGTTATCTACGATTCTACCTCGCGCCCAAGGCAAGTTTGCTGCTTCGGAGCCTATTGGTTGCTGTGACGGCCCATGCTAACACCTCTTTGCAGATCAGCGACGACGAGTAAAGATAATAATAAATCATAAACCCAAACTTCATACAGCTGGCGTTGAGGAGGAAAGATCTGGTCTAGCCCGCCCCCAGGGACGAATATTTGTGCACGGGGGAAAGGAGAAAATGGATACCAGACCCTGTTGGCATTTTACATGTAGCTACCCGAGGGCCATAGTGGCCGCTGTTGCTTATCACGATAATGACTCAAGACGTGTTCATTCACTCAACGCGGCAATGTGCGCGGCTTCATGGTGAAATGACAAGCGCAGCCCGCCCGGCCTGTGGCGTCTCTCAAGATGAGTCGAGGCTATGATCAAAGCCGGTGGGGTACCCTTAGACATGGCTTGCTTGGGCCAGCAGCGGGGCAGCGCCTTTCTCGTAACGGCGACCTATTTCGGAGTATGGATGACTCCAGTTTAGTACGAAAAAATGTAGGCTTACTAGTAGGTCATGTCGGAAACTAATGGCAAAGTCAATCGGGACGGCTGGCTGCCTTGCCTGATCTTGATATGCCAAAGACTTTGATCTTTGCCCATCTCAAAGCGTCCGGTTTCTGTGCGCAAATTGCTCTGCCTTTTGCCTTTGAAAAGGAAACCCCCTGCTCCGCCCAGGGTTCATCGTCGTCGAGCTTACCCCCAAGAGGCGCCACCCCATGACAAGATAATATTCCCGCGCTCACCAAAGCCCAGCCTCATACCATTATAATTCATCTTGCCATACCTTGCCCTTACCATAACCCCCATACTTGACCTCATTTCCAATATCATAACAGCGCACCTCTTTTTTTTTTTTTTTCCCCCGTTACCCCACAGTGTGTTTAGACTTTTGATCATGACCGGCACGGACGTCCAGGTCCCGGTCACCCGGGTCCTGGCTGTAGCAAGCCATGTAAGTCCACTCCCCTCCTTTCCAGCACGTTCCGATCGATACTGACATTCCGGCCGACGTCAGGTTGTCTCAGGGTTAGTCTGGCACTCGGTTAACCCCGTAGTACTAAGGCGGAGTGCTGATGATGTTGTCTTAGCTATGTCGGAAATAAGATTGCTGTCTTTGTTCTACAATCGCTAGGCTGTGATGTCGCTGCCTTGAACACGGTGCAGTTTAGTACATCACCCTCCCGCGTCCAGAGCATTGCCTGGTCTTTGGGGTGTGATCGGCTAACAGGAGGGTAACTCCCGTGATAGGCAATCATACCGGGTACAGGCAATGGAAGGGTACCAGGGTCTCAGCGCAAGAGATTACGGATCTCTACGAGGGCCTGAAGCAGTCATTCCTGGATGATTTCGACATGATGCTCTCCGGTTACATCCCCGGCGCCGAGGCGGTGGCTGCCGTTGGCAACATCGCGAGGGAGCTCAAGGAGAAGACCACGACGAGGCCTGGCCAGTTCTTCTGGGTTCTGGATCCTGTCATGGGCGACAATGGCAAGATATATGTTGCGGAGGAGGTCGTCCCCGCTTACAAGGCCCTTGTCCCTTATGCCGACTTGATACTACCTAACCAGTTTGAGGCCGAGTACGTCTTCCCTTCCAGCCACGAACAATGGAGTCTTCAAAAGCTCGTTTGCTGATATAGTTGCATCCAGGCTCCTTTCTGGTGTCAAGATTGTCGACATGGATAGCCTTGCACAAGCCATCCAGGCTCTGCATGACCAATATCGCATCCCCCATGTCGTCATCACCTCCGTCAGCCTGTCCGCCCCGGACCACCCGCCATCCCACCTCTCCGTCGTTGGCTCCAGCATGACGTCTGATGGAAAGGCGCGGCTGTTCAAGATTGTCTTCCCTTCCATCGACTGCTACTTCAGCGGGACCGGCGACATGTTCGCCGCCCTCATGGTCGTGCGCATGCGCGAGGCCGTCGCCGGCGTGCCCGGGCTGGGTGCCCGGGCGAGCTGGCTCAGCGACGACGCGACGCCCACGCTGGAGCTGCCGCTTGCCAAGGCCGCCGAGAAGGTCCTCGCGAGCATGCACGAGGTGCTGTCCAGGACGAGCGAGGGGATGAAGAAGGTCGTCGAGCGCACAAGAGCCGAGATGAACGCGGAGGAGAGGGACGACGAGAAGAAGTCGCACCTGGTGCAGGCAAAGGCGGCAGAGTTACAGCTCGTCAGGCACCCGGAGTGCATCCGCTCTCCCACAGTCGAGTTCCGCGCCAAGGCTTTGTGACGGGCGTGTCGGCCAACTTGTCAGAGAAGGCTAGATGAGATCTGCATTATAGATGGTAAGTCGCAATAATGTTGTTTCGGGCGGAAGATCAAGTCTTTGAAATGTTTGGTGTCATAGTGGCGCCGGCCGTCTTCTTGTGTATCAAGCTCCCTCCATCTAGGATATCATATACATACATGCATCCAACACATGTCGGGTGCTCTAGAGCCCAGTCATCATCTGAATCGTCAATTTCGTTTCCCCTGGTGCCTTCAGGCTTTAACCAGTGCTGCCGAAGCCGCCAGCGCCCCTCACACTCTCCTCCAGTTCCTGCACCTCCACGACCTCCGGGGTGTAGATGCGCTCGAGGACCAGCTGGGCGATTCGGTCACCCTCCTTGATTTCGAAGTCGGCATCCGCATGGTTGAACAGCAGCACCTTGACCTGGCCGCGGTAATCGGCGTCAATGACGCCGGCACCGGTGTCGATGAAGTGCTTCGAGGCAAGGCCGGACCGGGGGGCGATGCGACCGTCTAAGAACAGATGGACATGTCAGCGGCTGAACTGGCCCACTCCAAGTAGGTCAACTTACAGGTGCCCTCAGGGACGGCAATGGCAATGTCGGTATCGACCAAGACCTTGCCCCGCGCAGGCACAGTGGTGTCGCGGGCGGCGTAGATGTCGTAGCCTGCGGCAAAGGCGCTGCCCCTGGTGGGAACGCGGCCCTTCTCCGACAGCTTCTTGATTTGCAGAGGAGGGGCGGTCATGGTGGTGCCGTTCTGGTCGTTGGCAGTCTTGACGCGCTTGGCTGGAGGGGACGTGGCAGTGGTTGGCTCGGTGGAGGTGAGAATGTCGGAAATGTTAGACATGTTCTTTTGCTCTGCCGGGCTCTTTGAGATGAACTGTTCTTGCTATCCGGTTGAGTCACTTTAAAGGTCAAAGAATCCCTTAATGGCGGTGGTAAAGAGGTGGAGATGTGGGAAAGGCGGTGACGCGACGCGACGCGACGGCACGGCGCAGGGCCGAGAGCACGCGAGAGGGATGAATTGGCCAATGGGGCTACGCAGGTTTAGGTGCTTGCGTTTTCTTAAGGGGTCCAACATGTTTAGCGTCCGGCTACAGTACCAGCGGGTTGATGGATAACCTTGCTGGCCTACTTACGAAGCGGTTAGCAAAAACCGCGATACTGCAATAGTAGGAATCCATAAAAAGAAGGCACCACTTCTATCTAGACTTTTACGAGATCCTTGCAAAGAAAGAAGATCTAATTCAAAGCTTTTGAGGGTTTATTGATAGCTCCTATTACATGAACTTTTATCTTGCGTTCCGCGTTTTTCTCTTCTTGGCTCGCCGTGCCCACCCCCCCCCCTCAGGCTAGAACCTAGGCGATGAAGCATAGAACAGGGAATGGAAGGACTAAGGGTCATCTTTGAGATGCCGATTGTTTCACCGCAACTGCGGGAACTCCTGGTTTCAAGACCGGCAAAACAATACGATTTTCTGTTGCATGATTCGAAACAACCATCATCTGCGGTGGAAATTTTCAATCAAGTAGTGCAGCTTGTAACATGTGAGTTCTCGAAGCAGGCCAGCTGTAGTAACGACTTCCCTCCTCAAACAGTGCGGCAGCCCGGGCTCAAGTGTCTACCTCAAGTGTCCAGCTCCCTGCCGAAATCTACCAACTTAAGTCTTGTTGAGTCCTTGGGGTGAAACTGGGCAACCTTGGACCGAACCAGGAACCTCGCTGCCGCCGACTCTCGGGGCAGTTCAACGTAAGAGGCTGAGCTGTCGCCGCCCGCCTCGACGAGCCGGTTGAGGAGCTCCTCGATAAGTTGTCTCATCTCGGCGCCAGCCGCTCTCACCTCATCGACATCTTGCTTTCCGCGTCCCTCCTGTTCATCAGTGCTGCCCCAGATTTCATCGAGCCGTCTCTGTCTTTTTTCCTCGTTCACCTCGCCCTTCCTCTTCTGGACCTTGCCTTGCGCGTTAAAACCGGCGGCCAGCGTGCCTGAGTCGATGTCCATGATATCTCCAACAACGGGCCCACCAAGCTCCTCTGCCGCCAGCATTGCCGCAAGGTGATTATCGATGAATCCAATCAACGCCTTCATCAGCTTGGATGTCTCCTTGTTATAATTCTGCTTCTTTGACCGCAACTCTGCCAAGCGCTTGCGCGCAGCATCTTCTGGTCGTACATCGACCTCGGCGGTCAGCTCTTCCTTTGTCTTTGCAATGCGTGCTTCCAGGGCGTCATTGAGAAGTTTCTGGTCCCTCAAATTGGCCTGGTCGCCCTCAAGCTGGCGCTCGGCTTGCTGGACGTCCGGCTTGTGGCTTGCCAAGAACGCCTTGGATTCCTCAATTGTTTGATGAGTCTTCCGCAAGGCCAGCAATGCTGGCAAGATTGAGCCGGCAAATGGTAAGAATGGCTCCGAGTTAGTAACCTCGTTCAACGCGGTTCTGATCAGGTCGGCTTGGCCGGCAACTGACACTGGAACGTCTGGGGAGGTTGCTCGTAGCTGTCCTTCGGTCAGTTAATGACGACGATACAGTCTGAAAAGGCTATTACCTTTTCAAGCTCAGTTTCGTGTTCCCGAATTTTTCGTTGAAGCTCCTTGAGCGTGTAATCCAGGTTTGTAGCATAAGTCTGTGACTCCCGGTCCCGCGTTGAATCCGCCATGACAAGTAGTGTTTTCTTCAAGGTGGCTTCTGAATCGCACGTCGAAGACGAACTGTGTGCAGTTATTGTTACTTTTCAGCTATGCCAGTATTTTCCAAGTCAATGGCTTCAGCTGGCCTCCCGTGGTGATGAAGCGGCGGCGCGTCAGAACGCGCATTGACGGTTTCCAGCCCGAGACTCTGGCATGCAAAAGTCGATCATGAAATTAGTATGGTACGTGCGGCGAATCCTTGCTTCGGTGAAGCAACCTGCTAAGCTCCGGTCGTTCTTCCTGTTTTGCTTTTCGATCACGTTCAGCTCGTGGAAATACAAAGAGAAGGGATCGCAACGCCTCGCATTGAGAAAGCGAGAGTGGAGTTGGGGCACATTTATCCAGTGGCAGACAAAAATAGGTCGGTCCGCGAAACAACTCGAAGGATCGCAACTGAGCCGTACATCAAATCACCTACTAGAAATTAGCACGAGAACTTGTATGTGCTCGATCCAACAATTCCATCCAGATCAACAGGAACTTGTTCCTTGGTCGTCCAAATTTAGTTGCCCAAGGCGATTTCCAAAGCAGAATGATGCAGGCTTGATGGATCAATGTTTTTGTCCGGCACGGAGTGGAGACCTCCCCCTGCTTGTGCAACAGAATTGGAGCTGGCCTTCAGCTAGGTACCTTGACCTACCTTCACCTTTTACCTTACCTCCCTGGGAACGGCACATGTGCTCCCAAGAGCCCGGCAAATTAAGGCAGGCTACAACGTCTCGCAATGGATGCCTCGAGAACAGCATACGGGAAAAGGAAACAAAAAATGCATGATTCCAGGTTTATTTCCTAGCTTGACGTGTCCATTAGATGGCTTGATTGTTTTATTGAATTTTTTAATTCGAGGATGATGCTTTTGTAAAGACGGATGATTCTATTATCCAGGTATCCTCTGTTATTACTGTCTCGTGCTTTTTGCGGACCGTGTTCTGCCTTTTTGGCTCTGCAGGGCCAGTCATTGCCCCATGTCCCCTCCCCCTGGTCCACGGATCTTCCATGCGCCGTCATAAGGTGCTAGCGGTTTCACTGTGCCACGATTTGTGTATGCACTGTATTTTACCGGCTGGCACGCGCATGATGCTGGGAATCATTGGAGGGGCCGTCAAGGGCACGTGACTTTATCGCACTGTGCGCACGGGGCTAAGAGATCTGGTTTCATCAAAGCTCTTCCTGGTCCTCATCCCAAACCATTTCCGCGACGCGCTCTCTCCTGACAGCGTATACCTTATACCTCACCCAGGACCCTTTACTTCCCCCGAAGACAGAGACCCGGCAAGCTGTCGCGAGTCACGTCTCGACTAAGGTAATTACCATAAGGCCCGAAGGCTCCTGTTGGACCTCTTTCTCAACATTCTTTTCCCCCCATCATATCAACCGCAGTGTTACCGCCCCCATCTTTGCGACACCCCGTCTCCTAGCTTCGCGCAGCCGGGTTCGGGACAAACCAACAGGTAACCAACTTCTGCACTTTGCGTCGACGGCTTCATCGCTGTCATCAACACCTCCAAAGGGCAGATCATAGCCAGCTCCGTGTGGCGCCTGCAGTTTCCACGGCAGTTACTTTGGACAGTGCCATCTGCCAAAAGGTTTGAGCTGAGCGCTTGCCCTCTTCCTTTCCTGCTTCCGAAACTTCTGTCATACTTCGTACCGATCGCTTCACCTCCTTCTCTCCAACACAACCATTCAACTTTCACCATCATCGCCCTTCTTCTCTCTTTCACCTGCCAACCGTCTGGCCCACGCAATTCGACGGCCCCGTTGCACGAGTCCCCGGAACACCCTCAGAAGGAAGAACACAAAAAGGATACCCTTTCGTCAACACCACTCCTCTCCCATTCCAGCCCGTTACGGTTTGGGCAGCGCCCTTTGACCGATACCACTCACATCACGAATACCGTCGAGTTCTCCGACCCATCCACTACACCAGCACGTTTTCCTTTGGAAATCCCTGAGTGTAGAATAAACGAGAGAAATATACAAGATCCAGTTGTCAAAGCGTACGACTTGCATCGCGCCTAAATAACCACTCTGTGACCAGAGTAATTGATATCAAAAATGTCGGCATCTCCGCCCCAACCAACTCAGTCGGCCAAGCGCCCTCTGGAGGAGCCATCATCTCCGTCCCGGGCTGGCGATCAGCCTGAGGCCAAGCGACCCGCTCTCGACAAGGTCATCAGAAACGATGAGGAGACCAAGGCGCTAGATGATTCCATCGAAACTCCTGTAGAAGCTCCCGAGCAGAACGGCGACGAAGAGACCAACGGCTCAAAGGACGACACGGCTGAGGCGCCGGCGCCGGCAACAGAGGCTGTCTCTGATACAAAGGTTGGTGCGGCTACGGTTGCATCTACCTCGGCTACGGCCAACTCGGCGGCCGCCCACGATGAGACCTCATGGATTCACATTCGTGCCGTCATCTCCAGCCCAGAAGCTGCAACCGTTATCGGCAAAGGCGGAGAGAACGTTTCTAACATTCGGAAAATGTCTAATGCTAAGTGCACCGTAAGCGATTATCAGAAGGGGGCTGTCGAGCGTATTTTGACAGTTAGTGGCATTGTCGATGCTGTGGCAAAGGTAGGCCGTCGTGGTTTCGGTGAGCTGAAGCGAAGCAAGCAAGCTAACAATTCCTGGTAGGCCTTCGGTTTGATCATTCGCACTCTGAACAACGAGCCTCTGACGGAGGCGTCGACGGCCTCGTCCAAGACGTACCCCTTGCGTCTTCTGATCCCCCACATCTTGATTGGCTCCATCATTGGCAAGGGCGGTGCTCGCATTCGAGAAATCCAAGAAGCCTCTGGCGCAAGGCTCAATGCTTCGGATACCTGCCTACCCATGTCGAGCGAGAGGTCACTTGTAGTCATGGGCGTCGCTGACGCCGTCCACATCGCTACGTATTACGTTGGCAGCACACTGCTCGAGCAGCTCAATGAGCGTTTCGGCGGTCCTGCTGCCTCTGCGTACGCTACACGAAGCGGAGCCCCCGCCGGCTCGATTCCCGGAGGCATGCAAGTTGTACCATACTCTCCGCAGTCGCCGGCTGGTAATTTTGGCCGTGGAGAGAACTATGCTCGCCATCACGAACGCCGCCCTCCCCACGCAGCACCTCCTCCTTACCCGCAGCAGTACCCACACGCCGTTCCATCTGCTAACCCGGCAGTGCCAATGCAGTACGGTGGTCAGCAAGCCGCAGCCTACGGTGCAGCTGCTCCTCATGTCCAACCGCACATGGCTCCCCACACCGGGCCTCAGCCTCACGGCGGCCCTCATGCCCAGCCCATGCCTGGAGCAGGCATGCCAGGCGGCCCCGTCACCCAGCAAATCTACATCCCGAACGACATGGTTGGCGCCATCATCGGCAAAGGTGGACAAAAGATCAACGAGATACGCCAGCTCAGCGGTAGCGTTATTAAGATTTTTGAGCCGCAGGACAACAGCAATGAGCGCCTGGTGACGATTACTGGCACCGAGGAGTGTAACCGCATGGCGTTGTACATGCTCTACTCTAGACTTGGTATGACAACTGAACAGAGTACCACCCATCCCGAACGTGACTAACCGCGACACCTTTGCCTAGAATCGGAGAAGCATCGCATCTAAATCATGGTGATCTGTGATGAGCAGAACCTACACCTACACGATTGGCGAGATTTTAACAGACTACAGTGTGCATGCGGGTTTCTTGTGTTTGGCTGGTTTTAAAATATCAAGGCGGCGCAGATTACGAGTTTGGCATCCCAGGAAGTCAAGGCAGTGGGAGCCGGAAACGGACCCGATCCAATGATGGATGGTGTGGACTTTTCACAGGATGGGCAACTAGGCATAGTGAGAGTAAGACTATATAATGAATGCAGAGATTGTTTGACCTCCTACAGGGTCTAACCTTGACCGGCAAGGCAGACTATTGTGTCGCTCTGACCTGTCGGATGTCTTTGAGCTTCCGTACACCACGTTGGACATTGCATCATGGCTGTACATACATCAGGCAAGACGAGGTGGTTCCACACAAAAGAATCCATGCCCATGACAACCGTACGCATGGGTATAGCTGGCCCTTGAGTAGCAGGCGTAGAAGCAGTATTGGCTTGACTTGTAGCGTCATCACTGTCGCCGTAAATGCAATGACAGTGGTGCATAATTTCCTGCTAGTATTTTCGGATATCGTCGAAAGCGCCAGGAAAGCATAGAACGACGAAGTCCGCGCACGGAAAAGAAGTCGAGTATGGTGCTTCAGTTGGCAGGTCTATCAAAGCGTGGGATATTCTGCTGGTGAGGAAGTGGGCGTCATGGAAGGTACTCGATCATCGTCACCATGCGTCAACCGGCTTGCCGTGCTCAGTGATGAACGGTATGAGAGATGAACAAATTGCTTATTATTAGATTAAGTCTATGAGTAAGGGGAGAGGCTATGATACATGTTTTTCGCAGCCACGTTATAGGGCGGGCTCCATATTCCAACACTCAGATCTTCTGCTGCTAGTCTAGGTTTGGCTTTTTTACATTTCGGTCAGGTAGACGTGAAACTGGTTGGAGATTTGTGAGCTTCAGGCCTGCGGGTGACGAGTGGTTTTGGGGGAGGAAATCTACACTCACCATACTTAGTTGCTTATGTGCTTCCCTGACGTAGTGAATGTTGTTATCAATCACTTTCGAGCCGGTTAGTTACGGGGCCTCGTAGTCCAGCCAAGAGGCTTGCATGGCAGGTTTGGAAGGAAAACTCACGCTTCCCCTCGCCCCTCTGGGCGAAATGCGCCTCGACGGTGTCCCAACCCAGGAGGCCTCGCGCAGCAGGGCCGGCGGGGAAGCCGAAGCCGTGCTCGGCGGGCTGCTCGAACTGGCCGTACACGAAGCCGTGGTGGCCCGGCAGCTTCCCGTTGACGACGGCCTCGGCGAACGGCGCCATGCGGTCCCGCAGCCAGCCGTCCTCGATGCCGTGCGCGGTGAAGCACTCGACGCAGGGCGAGGCGAGGACCACCGCTGCGTCGCCGCCCTCGACGGGGGCCGAGACGACGAGCGGCGGCTGCTGGTCGGCGACGGTCAGGGCCTTGAGGGCGGCGGCCCACGCGGTGTGCTCGGAAGAGGCGACGAAGGCGTCGAGCGCCTCACGCGAGGACCAGCGCGCGAAGGCGGTCCAGCGGTCGGGCGACTCGTGGTGCGGCCCGGCGTGGACGGAGACGACGCCGGGCACGGCCTTTAGCGCGGCGCAGGCGTCGCCGAAGGACGCGGGGGGCGCCGAGCCGCCCGAGGCGAGGCTGGGCTTGAAGACGAGGGTGATGTACTGGATGACTTCCTGCGAGGCCATGATGAGCTCTGTTTCCCCTTAACTGTGTCTTTCCTGCGTTTTTTGTTCGTGTCAGGTTGTGGCGGTGATGTTTGAGGAGACGGTGATGACTGCTGACGCAACTTACATCAGACGGGGGAAAACGGGATCATGAGAGCTCGACCCCGGACGTCTCCGGCAACTTGCGTCATCAGCGTGGAGAGGAACCAGGAGACTTTCCGTGGGCCATCCTTCTACTGGTTTCTTGTGCAGTATCTTGTGTATAAGAAGGCTATTGTTGAAGACTGAATCGGTAAAAGTGCTGTCTGGGCTGAAAGTCTGCAAAGCAACCGAGCATGTTTGACCTGCGGCCAACCCCACACAACGCAACTCATACAACATCTTGGTGTGATTTCTTTCCCTGTTGAGCCCGCTGCAGCGAAACGGGAGGGCCACGATAGTTCTTCATGATTCTTCCAAGCTTTCGCACGTCTACTTAATCATGGACGACCGCCTATTTCGATTTGCACTTCTGACGGGTTTGGATGAGGGAGGCTTGGTGATGTAGGGTAGTTGGCTTTCCCGGAACGAGTACGCATCTCTCCCAAGAAGATCCTGGTGAACGAGACTCACCTTAATTACAGTCGTTACATATCACCTCTGCACTCACAGCAAGCGAAATGTCATAAAAACAGAAAGCCATCGTCCCAGCGAAGTGGAAATATCCCAATCGCAACCGCAGGCCCCTCGACGCAGTGCCACCGGCAGCGGCATCTCACCTATCTCATCACGTCTCTTCCATCCCGTCATTGACGCTTCATCACCTCTCACCTCAGGGGCACCAGCACACCACCATCCTGTCTCAACCACCCACGGCCCTCTTCCCAAGCGTCACGAAAGTTGCATGAACGCATTCTCGCCTCTGTGCTAAACGGCGCCTTGCCGCGTCCCGCCCCCCCTGCTGCCGCCAATGGCGTCCTCCTCGTCCTCCGCGCCCGCGGCCCTCCCCGCGGAGCTCAACCTCCTGACGCTCAACTGCTGGGGCCTCCTCCACCTCTCGGCCCTCCGCGAGACCCGCCTCGCCGAGATTGGCCGCCACATCGCCGCGCTGTCCCCGGCCCCGGACATCGTCTGCCTCCAGGAGTGCTGGGTCCACGACGACTACGCCGCGGTCCGCCGGGCCACCCGCGCCATCCTGCCCCACGGCAAGTTCTACTTCAGCGGCGCCTTCGGCGGCGGCCTGGCCGTCCTGAGCAGATGGCCCATCCGCGAGAGCTCCATGTTCCGCTACCCGCTCAACGGGCGGCCGACGGCCTTCTTCCGCGGCGACTGGTACGTCGGCAAGGGCGTCGCCTGCGCCAGCATCAGCTTCGGCCCTGAGCCGCAGCATGTCGTGGACGTCTTCAACACTCATGTATGTTCTGATATTGAAGAGGCCCCTTCCCTCTTAACCTTCTATCATTCCACTAACACGAGACTCTTTCCGTCCGTTCAAGACCCACGCCCCGTATATCAAGGGTCCCAACAACTCGTACCTCTGCCACCGCGCAGCGCAAGCTTGGGAAATCTCAAAGCTGCTTCGCGCTGCCGCCGACCGCGGCCACCTGGTCGTCGCCCTCGGCGACTTCAACATGCTGCCCATGTCCCTCGCGCACCGCATCATCACCGCCCATGCGCCCGTCCACGACGTCTGGCGGGTCCTCCACCCGGACAGCTCCCTCGGGCCTGCTCACCACCCGGTTGAGGCGGCCCGCGGTCGCTCCGTTCCCACAGCCGCCTTCAACGTCGCCGAGAATGGTGCGACCAGTGACAGCGTCTACAACACCTGGCGCTGGACCAAGAACGAGCAGAACCTGCTGCACGCCGGCAACCCTTGTCCCGTGGACCCGGAGGCCCCTGATCCGCGTGGCAAGCGCCTTGACTACATTTTCGCCTCTCTGGGCAACACCACCCACGATCAGGGTCAGACTGGCTGGGTCGTCAAATCTGCTTCCGTGGCGCTGACTGACCGTCATCCTGAGCTTCACGTCTCACTCTCCGATCACTTTGCCGTCCGCGCCACCCTCCGCCTTCACACCTTAGCCAATGAACACCCCCGCGACTCTGATAGAAAGCCTGCGGATGGCAAGTTCATCGACTACGATTCCCAGCTGCGCGGTTTCCTTGCGGCCGCACAGAACGAGCATGAGCTTAAAAATGATAAGCTTGCCATGTATGACGAAGTTCTCGCCTTGATTCACTCGTACACCGCCCGCGAGATTAAGCAGCGTTACTGGCGCGGCGTACATTTCTACGTGGCACTGGGAGTGTGGGCGGCTTGCTTGGTTACGGTCTGGTTCAGTCCAAGAAATTTTGTGGCTTTCCTTCTCATGCTGCTCAGCAGCCTTGGCTTGACAGCTGGCGTGGTTGATGGCCTCCTCGCACTCTTGTTCTTCTCAGGAGAGCTCCGTACCCTCAAGGAATTTGAATGGGAGATCCAAAATGCCAAGGCGATTGCTAGTGGTGACCTGGCCGCCTCCGACGAGGATGAGATAGATGGCAAAGACACACAGCAATAGATGAAATCGACTCTACCTCACGGTGGTCCTTACCACCAATCATTCAACGACCCGAGGGTCAAATGAAACAAAGAAAGCCGGACAATAATCCATGTGGATTTGAGGTTCTACAATAATGATCTATACCGTCTAGTGATACTGTGCCATTATTCCTTTTCGCACACAAAACGTATTGAGTACTGGCTACTCGTCGCCACTGTAATAATGCATTTCCACACCAGAGAAACAATCGGTTTTCTTTGACCATACTCATGCCCAACCAGGGGCTGCCCCTCCTAATGGTGTCATTCTGCGCCATGTGTATCCTAAAAATGCCGTTTTCTTTCGAATGTCCAACACCAATTGCTTCGTGCTTCCATCCCTGAGCAGCCGATCTCGTGGACGTTTCCGCTCTTTCTTGCCATAAAATCTTATAAAGTGCTTGAGCACTTCGCGTTCTTCGGTTGTCAGGGATACTGTCGAATCGATTTGTTGATCGAGTCCGCGAAGCTTGGCCGAATCTAATGGAGTAGCCACCAGTCTGATTGCAATATCCTGCACTTCTGCACGGTAATCACTCAGAACGACCCTGACGTCAGCCGCGGTAGGACCTGCGAACGATGGCGAGCTCTCAGACCAATCCTTGATAGGTTCAGATTCGTCAAAATAGTGCGTATCCTCAGCTCCGTGAATATGAGGTATGAAAGGTGGGCTGAGGGCATGCAGATGATTCCATGGAACGCCTTTGAACCAACGATGGGCTTTGATGTCTTCGCCATCATCTGGGAAGACAAACGGCCCGAGGAGCTCAACCTGTCGACCTCCGTCGAGTTGACCTTGATCTTTCAGTTGGTATCGCCTGGAGCATAGACGATCCTCCATATTTTGAATAAGGCGATATATCAGATCTTTGCACTTCTCGCTAGACGTTGGATGCTGAGGGAAGTAGAAGCGTGTTCTGTGTTCCTGCTTCGGGTCAGCTTGATGTTGAAATTAATAAGTAGCTAAGACGACTCACCAAGATGTTCTGTTTCGTCTGTTGACGCCCAGCCTCTGAAAGAAAAGGAGTATGCCCATAGAGACACTCATACAGGATGATGCCTATGCTCTACTAATCGCATCTTCCGTCGTATTTCAGCCCTTGCACCACTTCCGGAGCCATGTACTGACTGGTACCGACCACGGAGTTCGCAGCTGCCCGATTGCTACATTGATTCCTCCACTCCACAAGATCACAAAGGTCGTCTTCGCTCGACGCATCTCGCCTTTCGTGCCGTTCCAAACCGCTCATGAGCGTCTGAGCCCATTTGAGTTGTGTGTGGATGTTGCGTCCCTCCTTTTGATCAACATCGTCGCCGCTCACATTGATACCTAATTTGCGTAACAACGAGTAGCGATGGCAATTGTAGTACGAGGCATCGTGAGACCAGTGACCATCGAAGGCGAGCCCAAAGTCGGACAATTTCAGGTGCCCTGAAGCAGATACGAGAAAGTTGTCAGGCTTGATATCACGATGAACACACTTCAGGCGATGTGCCTCCTCAACCCCGAGGACCATCTCCGCTATGTAGAAACGGGCGACTGCTTCGTCGAGAATGTTCTCTCGGATGAGAAGCCCAAGGAAGTCCCCACCTGGCATATACTCCATGACGAGATAGAGGTTTGACGCGTCTTGGAAGCTTGCTACCAGCGGCACAATCCTGAAAGCAAAGAAATTAGCAAAAGCAACATGCTCGCGCAGTAGGTGTATATACCAGTCTGAGCCTTCGGATGCCACAAGGAAGTCTCTCTCCGCTCGAAGATGGCCTTCCTGACTGCTCCGAAGCATGTCAGATTTCCGAATGACCTTCATGGCGAAGACTTGCGGTGGCGAGTGGCTCTGTGGAGTGGAACGTTCACGAACCAGTCTTACAACACCAAAGCTCCCTTTGCCCAGAATCTTGAGTGGTTCATATTTGTTTGCGTATGGGCCTTCTGTTCCGTGCATGCATGCTGATTGGCTTTGGCATCTCAACACACGCATTTCTCTTAAATGCCATGTCTCTTCGTGAAAGAAAGACGAGCGAATGGCATTTTTTTGGGTTGTGTCAAGGTGTGGGCTAAAGTAAAGTTGGGATTCCATGTAATGCCGGCGAGTATCACGCGCTGCTCGCATATGAATCAAGTCATTGAAGTGAGTCTCGAAATAAATTTTGGCAGCGGCGGCATTCTCGACAGTCAAGATTGTAGGCTGGACCTGGTCAATGCCAGATTCGACAATGGTATCAAGTGCGCAGCCTTCTGGACTTGAACGAGTTCGAGGAATTCGACCATTGGTCCGTTTTCTCATGGTGCCCTTGATGGAAGTTGCTGAACGTGAGTCGAGAGAGGTTTTTGTGGTAGAGCCGTTCCCTATAGTTGACACCTTACTGTTGTACTTCGAGGATACGCCACTGCTTGCGTCGCTCGATGGTGTGGATTGTGACCTAGCCGGAGCTTTGTGTGAGCCCTTTGCTGTTGGGGACGAGGCCTGCACGACCACAGCAGTGCTTGATTTCCGTCCCAAATTTGCGAGGCAAAGTCTCCTAGCAAACTCCCTCGGGGTAATGCCACGAGATCGAGGCTCCTCCGGCCGCTTTGAGACCGCATGATGATCCAGATCTCTCTGTACCGGTGCGGAATGGGTGATGGGGCCCCATTCAATGATGGTTGATCCTTCTGAAACTGCATTGGATCAGCCGGAAGAAGGGACATGGCCATGGCGGGCAAAACGCACCGCTGCTGTGGCTCTTCCGCCCAATTGCCTTGATCGCGCCTCGAATATCAGACCACACTTTGGAACTGGCGTGGCAGAGCCTCAAAACATTAGGGTCTCCCTGTATTTCGTGCTCCGGTGTCACCTGCAGCGAAGGGGACCCGGTGGTATCGATGGAGGTCGGTGGTGCGATGTCGAGTGGAGGGTAACTGCGCTTTCGAAGTAAACCCGATCCCATCGTGGCCTCGAGAGAGGGCTCGTAGCACGGAACGATTGTAACCTTGATTGTGATGACTGTTCTGATGAAAATATTGCTTCTAAACACCAAATGAACGAGAGGCGGGAGTGTTGGACTCCAGAATCAACTGGACATGCAAATATTGAGGAGAGAAGAGCATGAAAAGCGTTGGTATTTGGTCGAAAGTGATGGCTACCTATTGATGAACAAGCTTCCTCCTGCTGAGGCTGCCATGGCTCCTTCCGTTTCTGCAGGCCACTGCCTACAGAATGATGAGGAGGAGGAAGGATTTGACCCCCAAAGGTAAGTCACATAGGTAGGTACGTAAGGTAAGGTATCTTGACCTTTGGATGCTTTAGACAAAGTCACTTGGGTATTAAATCTATAACAGGGAGCCACTCAGCACATAATGCAGAGTCAGGTCGCCACATGTCGGTACGTGCTTATACATTATAGACGTGTTGCTTCGGATTGGGGAGGGCGGTGGCTTTTCCCTTCGACAACAGTAAACCTCGAGTAGGGGACCTTGTTTCACGTTAGGCATAAAGAAAGTAGGCTCATCGAAGCATGACAAAATAAAATCTTTATCGGAGTTGCAGAAACTTGGAAAACGACCACTGGTCAACTTTTGACGCATTTTTGGGTAAAAAGAAAGCAGCTCTCGTACGCCAATCCATGCAATGCCGGCCTTTGCCTCTTCATCCACGCGCTGCACTCTATCTCTTTTCTTCAAAAATGTCTGAACCGGAGAGAGGGAAGCGGGTCTAAGGCTCCTCACAACCACGAGGCATCTGGACCGAGGCGTGAGGCCAACGAGAAGGCATAGTGTTCGCTACTACCACAGCACAGCCTCCTTCCCATTCGCGGGATGTAGCAGCGAGATGTTGTTACAGAGGAACACAATTCCTGTCTGGTATCATGTTGCTCACTTGATCTCCAGCAGCTTGACATCGAAGGTCAATTGGCTGTTGGCGGGAATGCCAGGCATGCCCTTGGAGCCGTAGGCAAGGTGAGCAGGGATCGTCAAGCGTCGCTCACCACCGATGGCCATGCCAGCGATACCGACGTCCCAACCCTTGATCACCTGACCCTTGCCGACCTTGAAGGAGAAAGGCTTGCCCTTCTTGTTGGCTACACGAAAAAGTCAGTCACTTTCCAACACCAAAGACTTGGGTATGCTAGGACAACTCACCATCAAACTGCTGGCCGTTGGCCAGCTTGCCAATGTATCGGACGCCGACGGTATCGCCGTTCTTGACCGTGCGGCCGGTGCCGACAGTTCGGTCGTCAATGGTGACACCCTGAACAACCTTGACGCCGCCGGCAGCCTTGCCGGCCTGCTTTGTGGAGCCGGTAGGGCCTTGCTCGAGGTTCTTGGCAAACTGGACCTTCTTGGCGTCCTTCTTCGCTTCCTCGGCGGCAACAGCCTCGCCCTTGTTGTTCTTGAGCTTCTTCTGCTGCTTCTTGGAGGCCTTGGAGTCGTCAGACTTGGCGATCAAGGCGTCGAGGCTCTCAGCGGCGTCCTCAGCAGGGCGCTTGTTCTTGCCCTTCTTGGTCGGGACCAGCTTGGGGGCCTCGTCGTCGCTCTCAATCTCAGTCACACGGGGATCCTCGAGGTCATCAAGGTCATCGCTCTCATCCTCCTCATCCTCACCAAGGGCATACTCCATGTCCCTGGGGTCAAAGTCGTAGTCATCCTCATCGCTGTCTTCCTCGTCCTCATCATCCATGATGTAGTTGCCGGTGAGGTAGACGGTGTGGGAGCCAGTAACGACGAAAAAGACCTTCTCGCCGTGGTTGACAGTGATGTCAAGAGGCTGCTGGTAGTTCTAGAAAACATGTTGTTAGCAGCTTGTCAAGGGAGAGCCGGTTGATCATTTCCCTTACCCTCTCGGTATCGAGTGTGCAGATGACAAAGTTCTCGAGGTCACCGCCCTCCTCGTCATCAGAGTCGTCCTCATCATCCTCATCCTCTTCATCATCCTCGTCCTCTTCCTCCTCGGTGGCCTTAGCCTTGCCCTTGCCCTTGGCAGACTTGACACCGTTGGGCTTAGCATCCTCCATCTCCTCATCCTCATCATCCTCGTCGTCGCCCTGGGTGGCCTCGAGCAGGGCCTTGATAGCGGCGGCCTGCTTCTGCTTCTTGGACTTGGCAGGGTCGCTGGGGCCACCGTTGGCCTCGTCCTCGTCCTCGTCGTCCTCATCATCATCACCCTCGAGCAAAGCCTTCATGTACTCCTCATCGATCTCGTCGTCCTCATCATCATCGAGGCCAGGGAAGGCGCGCTTAACGATGCGCAGAGTCGAACGAGGAACGGCGGGGACGTTGCCCTCATCGTCGGCCTCGGGCTCCTCGGTAGGATCGACAGCAGCCATGGTGATGCGGAACTGAAGCGATGTGGTCAGCGCAAGAAAAGCTATGGCGCGCCGCGCTTTGCAAGCACCAGTGGGACACGTAGGAGCGCAATAGCAAGAATCAACGAGCGCAATGATTCAGAGAGTCAGACTTACGGAAGCAGGGAATTCCATGGCGGCGGGGATGAGGATCTCACCGGGGGGGACCTCGAGGCCATAGACGGGACCTGGCATAGCAGACATTGTGCCGGATTTGATATGTGATAATTGTGAACGGAAGGGAAGGAAAAAAGTTTGACTATGCAGCGATTGACCAGATGATCAATGTTGGACACTGCAGGATGAATGAAGAAGAGCGTTGCGAAGTTTGTTCTTCTGGATGCAAAGGCTCGGTGCACAACGAGTAGAAGAGTATCGAAGTCGAGCCGAAGAGTAGAGCCTTCGAAATTTTTTTTTGCACTGGCAGGACTCGAGGCCTGCCTAGCTTCCCCACTCTGCGCCACGCCCGCCACTGGGAGGCTCCCGATAAAGGTACGTCTTATCTCTATTGTCGCAGCAACCACCCCGCTGCAGCCTTTTGCTCAAGGGACTGCTTCACCGCCCTGGCTACTACTACTATCACTACTGCTACCCTGCCTTAGTAGTGGGCCAACCTGGGCGCCCTGGGCGCACGACTCGTTGACATGGCTCGTACCGCCGGATGCGTTACGAAGGCCGACCGCCCTTACTGGACTCTAGAGTTAAAGCCTTCGGGACATGCTCGGAAGCCCCGTATCTTGAGAGTTATCAATGGCCAGTGAAGCGGTGAAAATGATGGTCCAGGGAACTGTCGAGGTCTTCAGCAGACGTCCTATGTGCGCTGATGTAGAAGTACGAAATCTTGTCAATTTGTCGTGCTATGCTAGACGATGGCTGGCAGGCTGCTTGAGCCGGCCTTTGCAGCTCGTTCCCTACCACAGAGCCCGGGTATTCGTTCCTGATCGGCTGCATTTGACCACTAGCAGTTAAGAAATTTTGGATGTTGATAAAGGCAGGGAGAATGGCGGAGCCTGGCCAAATTCAACGTGAAAGTTGCAACAGAGATTCGTTGTATCACAGTCACATCTGAGGATCATGATATGAAGCCGAAGCATATTGTCTTATTGTTTCGCGGTCGGGGCTGGCCTGAGCTGCCCTTTTGGTCCGCTTTCTATTGATTAAGTATTATAGAGCTAAGATTAAGGTATGGTATGTCGCCTCTCGCTTCCTGTCTATGATCCATGAAGCAGCTCATTGCCGTCCGGCAATCGTTCTCCTGTTAATGTCACTCAGAAGTACTTGGCGCAACCTCCGCCCTTAGCTCATTATAACGTTCAAGACAGAGCTCCCTTCTGAATCGCTTGCCGTGCCGTTTCCCTGTAAACGAATGTAATAGACCAACCAGCCTTTGGCACATTGCTTGATGTGCCGTTTGTTTCTCCGTAACTCCGGTCTTTCGTCCCGAACCTTCCATGTCGTGGTACAATGCTGACGCCGATTTGCCATGCCGAGCATATAAACTTGACGTAAAGTGAAAATGACCCCTCCCGTCTATATACACGCGCGTGGATTTCCAATGCCACCCGCTCGCCAAGAATTTTCTTCCAATGAGAAATCAAGAATCGAATAAAACATGCACATCAAACCGAAATCAAAGATCCGGCTGTGCTTATCGTGGGTCCTTCATGATCAAGATGCACTTTTACCTGTCACGCCATGTCTGCCGCTATCAACGACTTTGCTCGTTGCCTCGTGACCTTTTTGCTGACAGTGTAGACCAGATCGATGGACCAGAAGTGCGCCAATTCGGCGTGAGCACAGGGCAGGGAGCCGTAAAGCGGAGCGACGAGGGGAGTCAAGGCGTAGTCGAGTCCGTTCTTCTTCCAGGACCGGTGGGAGAAGCACATGCCCCGGGCGAGTCCCGCATTCGTCATCTCTTTCTCACGGTTGGCAACACAGATCCGGTGGTAGCCTTCGTAAAGGAACAAATAGCATGCCGCAGCCATGAAACCGATAGTACGGAAGATGTTGCAAAGATTGAAGACCCAGGCCAGGTTATAAGGGTCGTCGTTGCCGTCCGTAACGAAGACGTAGAGGGCCGAGGCAACAACCATGATGGTCATGTGGACCGGAATGAAGTGTGCCTCAAAAAGTCGGTGGTAAATGTAAAAGATGTGTTCCCAGTGCGGCTCCTTGATGTTCTCCTGCGTGATGTCGGAGAAAATACCGCTCTCACGGCAATGTTCTGAGCTTTCGTTGTCGAGCTGCGCGTCAGGGATGTAAAGCTCCGAATTGTCGCCATGAGTCCGGTGCAGAGGACGGAATGCCCTCGTCGTGTGCTTGCGGTCCTGCCACATTTCCGCGCCTTTACGCATGGCGAATCCCGAATCTAGAGACCCCCACATGTGACGAAGGGCCTGCGAGTAACGGGCCTTGATGTCTGCCACGACTCCCCGGACACCCACCTTTCCACCCTCACCAGCAACGTTGCTCTGGCTGACAGGACTCAAGATGGTTCGGCAGGTCAGGTTCCCGTTGAGGGCGAAGAAACATTTGATAAACATGTGAAGGTCCTCGCCGATGGCCTCGGGGTCGGTATCCCAGCCACCCACGCGGTCAACCATCTCAAGCGGGAGGGAGTAAACCGAGGTGGGAGGGGCGATTGAAGATCCACGGTACAGGCCAGACATGCCAGCGGCACACCAGTAGATATCGGCAACGCGGACGAGAGCTGACACATTGTGGGCGTTGCGGTCGAAGATGATTGGGGCTGAGTAAAGTGTAGTTGAGGCAGTCTCGGGATACGATAGGTGCATGTTGGTCAGAAGGGTGAAATAATTGGCGGAGAGGTGGCTGTCAGCTGTACGTGTGATTGGCCTGGTCAGCAACGAACGCTCCATTCCGAGGATGAACAACCTGCAGGAGGGTGCTAAAAAAATCGCAGGGAGCAAAATTCATGTACATACCGTCAATACCCGTGATGATGACATTTTTGCGAATCGACAAGGGATATTTGGCGCTGAGCTTCCGAGCTGCCCAAGCAATGTTGCTGCCCTTGCCTGCAGCCTCCCCGGGAATATCGCTGGGATGAAGACTGTAATCGATTGACCGAAACTTCTTGACGAATTCCTGAATCAGACTCAGAGCTTTTGATTCGCCGTTCGCTTCGCGCTGTTCCATGCCGAGATAGACCTGATGTGCACACCGTTAGCCAACGCGCAAACCTTAGCGACATAGCATGGTGCTAAGTGGCACCGCCCCTGCTCTAATCGCAGACACCAGCCAGGGGCAAAAAGTTACTAGCGACCATGGCAGTGGACAAGAGTTTTGTCTTGCCATTTTCATCGTCTGGGGAAGGCTTTACTCACGTCGTAAGAGCTGCGGGCCAAAGGGTGTGAGGCCAGGACGTCCAAAGTTTCCTTGAGTGTGTCCATTTCCTCCTTGTAGTTCGGAATAATGATGGCGTGGACCACTGGATCTTGCAAAGCCTCAGCGCCATCAGTATACATCTCTAGCTCAGTATCGCCAGCTTCGCTAGCAGTGGCGGAGCCGAAATTGGTTTCCGAGGTGAGGGTTTCCGAGCTCGACAGAGAGGCGTAGGAATCGCGACGGCGAACGACAAGCTTCTTGTAGTCCTCGAGGGTGTTGGCTCGCGTAATTTTCTTGAGCGCCTGGGTGATGTCCCATACAGCCCAGCATGCGCGAAAGGGGAGCATGAAGACGAGGAAGTGGACGAGTAGACAGTAGTAGGCGAAGACGTAGGTCCAGATGCCGGCGCCGGTGGTCGAGGTGGAGGAATATGATGCTGCGAGGGTTTCGGCTTGTTCATACTTGTAGCCGTGCCGTTGAGTTGTGTATTCGGACGAGATAACCCAGTAGCTCAGGGCGATGAGCATCACCATGCTCAGGCCGCCCGCTCGTCGCGAGCACCATGCGAAAACGGACATCGTCGAAGGAGTCGCCAAGACGTTGGTTGGGAAGAGCCCCCAGTTGTTGAGGGTTTTCGTCGATCGACAGCGGCGTGACGGGTGCAGAAGGGCGACTACCGCAGCGACGACAACAACGACAACAACGATGACCCGTGGTGATACAGGAGGGGAGGGGAAGACCGGAGACGAGAAAGGAAAAGGAACACAATTAGAGGGAACAAGAGGGAGAGAAGAGTAGGAAACAAGGAGGATTCAGACGGCCGAGCTTCGAGACCAGGGGAGATTGAGAAGTGTTTCCAGGTCTCTGGAGTCAAGACCCACGGGGAAAAAGGGAAAGCGAAGGGGGGGGGGGGGCCGGCTGCTCCAAGGGGCGTGTCCAGCAAGCAAGAAAAGATTTAGATGTTGTAGTACAGGACTTGCGCGAAAAGGAGACGCTAGACTCGTGGGCCTATGGTTGGAACAGGAGAAAGCCAATCGAGCGCAGCCAATGGCATGGAGTATACGGGGCAGATGGGTGGTGTCGTGGTGAGCAGTGGATGCCACCCGAGTTTCTTGACAAGGGGAGCCGTTGCGGGTACGTGGATGGTCGTACCACAGTACCTTACCTACCTGGTAGTCACGCAGGAGGCGTGGGCGTGGGCGTGGAGCGTGGCTCAGGCCTT
This sequence comes from Paramyrothecium sp. XJ0827, assembly GCA_020881915.1. Classification (NCBI taxonomy): domain Eukaryota; kingdom Fungi; phylum Ascomycota; class Sordariomycetes; order Hypocreales; family Stachybotryaceae; genus Paramyrothecium; species Paramyrothecium sp. XJ0827. The sequence continues at coordinate 3,526,249 of JAJFPB010000001.1, read as the reverse complement.
GCGCGCCCTGGCAGCGTCAAATGTAGCTGCAAGGATGAGAATGGGCCGCCGTTTAATTACTGGTAGGTCAGGTACCTCACGCTACACACCGCGACTGACAGGCCTCCTCTCGTTCTTCCCCCCGTCGATTGCCTGCCCGTAAGGATGGTTAGGAGTAGGTGAGAAGCGATAAATTCTGCTTGGGCTCCGGCAATTCATTCGAGCCAAGGAAAAGCAGCCGGAGATTTCCACGTCTTTCCAGGTCCGACAACCTGGAATGCTGAAGCGAGGCATGGTACATTTAGGTACCTGGCTTTGCACATGCATCTTGGATGCGGGACATGACACGGCGGGCTGTGCTACTAGTGACGAGGGGTGCGCGTCTGTGGCCATATTTAGAGAAGTGCTGAGAAAAGTACTTCCCGCAGGAGAGCTGCCTCACAGCTACCTTACCTGCCTCTGTTCCTGAAGTGTAATACAGCCTGATACTTTTCCATGAGCGCTGCAAGTTTGAATGAACCTGTGTGTAACCCAGAGCCGTGTAGCGCGTGCCACACAGGTTTCGGGTTGCATCCTGCCTTTTTCCTCACCTGTTTCTATCTTACCTTATGAGTTCCCATCCAGCCAATGCCCGGCATTTGTTTCTTGAATGGTTCGAGAGCCGCTTCACCTCACCCCTCTCTGTGGCCCGGGCTCAGCCCCCCTGTGCCGCAGTCCCTGCCCGCGTGGTATGCCTCACAGCCAAACTCGTTGCGGTCTATTGCCAATTTGCCATCCGAGGCCTGCGAGGGATGATGTAGGCACTTTGTCTGCCCGCATATGGTTTTGATCCATGAAGGCTAGCCAGCCGCGCGTTCTGGGGTTGAGCTACGGCGAGTCATCACATTAGAGAGTTGCTCCTTGACCCCCAATGCCTTACTCTCAGGTATCGATCTACTTGACTTGCTGCACCTTGCAGCCGGTGCGATCATGGCTATAACGCTATGCGGCACAGTACATCTGAATAGACCCGGTCGCTTGCGTTAACCCCGATGGGCGAGAGTGCCCAAGATTGACCTCAGCGCAAAAACATGGCGATCTTCTTGACGGCGCCAGCTAAGAACCCTTGCATTATGGTTTGGCAGCAAGTGAAACTGATGCAAGCAAGCTAAGCTCTGCAATGCGCGCATCTGAGGCTTACCGCCGGCAACTTGAAAACGACAGGTAATAGCTCGTGCATTTGCTTGGTGTGGAAAAGAATCATGTGCCAACCAAATGCAGCCTTGGGGTTGGGACATGGGAAGGTTTTCCGACGATAAGGTCGAGCTGGCAGCACCAACTATATTGAAGCTGCAATACACCTGGGCTCAACCACAAAGCTAATCGCTTGCGCATTCTTCATGACTCACCAGAAACCAAGGCTCGATCGCTTCCTGCTGTCTGCTATCTGATGTCTGATTCTGGAAAAAATACTCCGGTTTCTATCAGGCACTCTGCTATGGCATTTGCTCTTGTGTCTGACGATATTATTCCCGCTGCTGTGGGGGCGTTGTGATGGCTCAAAGCTCCTCTGCCAGACAGCCAGTGTTGTGGTGGGATGTCGCTCATCATTGGAAGATCGCAATCGCATTGCGCAAGAATGCACTGATGGAGCTTTGGTCGCTAACAATGCAGGCCCGCGTCATCTGGGCTTGGCTCATTTGCGTGTGCTCCCTAATCTCGGCTTGGCACATACCCTCCACCCCTGCAGCTCCCCCATCCCTGCCTGTGGTCTTCAATCTCGCGTTGTTCTTTTCTCTTTTTTTTTTTCTTTCGTTGCTGGCTCTTTTTAATTTCATGACATAAGCATTGCCCCATTTGCAACAAGAGGTTCTTGTTTGGTTCGAGTCTGCATTTCCACCCAGTCAAAATCCCGGCTTGCCCCTTGTTGTAGAGAGATCAGGTCGATTTGAATCCAAGCTGAATTTTATCGACATGGTTCTTTGAGGCATGTTCCTGCAGTCTAGTGCAGTACCGACAGACCCCGATGCGCTCCCGGCCTCGTGCTCTACAGTACGGACACCAAGATTTAAAATCAACCATTCATTGTAAAACGTGCCACCAGGCGAGTTCATTGGTCGATACCACGGTAATGCTAAGACATGTGGCCAGCCTGTTGGATCACAATTCTCATTTCACTTAATGAACCATAACAGGCAGATGCTGCTCAGAGTGATCATCTCACCCGTGCGAACGAATCATGGCTCTGCGCCAAGCAGCCCGTCAGAGAGGTCGATGGCTACGCGTGCCGATGGACTCCGATGCACCGCCTGCTAGCAGTGACGATCACATTCTGCTAGCTACATACCCAGTGCAGCCTCGACAGCAACAAGCATGGTCATAAGACTCCGCCTTGCGTTACTGCCCCACGACTCGCCGGGGCCTCAACAGCCGAGGGAGAGCGTCTTGCACGAGAGAAGTGCAACGACAGATGACAAACCTGCTTTCGCCGTATCCACCGCTTCGATATCCTGCGGCATTCGCTTCACAGTCGAACTTTTCGGTCCCTCATCACCGAGCTAAGACGATGAGGTTGGGCAATCTGGTGGCGTTTCTCTCCCCCAACACGTAAAGGGTCATTCCAGAGTCAATTCTCTACAGAGGCGCGAACGAAACACCCCTCCGTGCCCGTTTATTAAACTCAACTAAGACCATGGCTGTCGATTCGAAGTGGCTCCCCACGCTCCACGCTTCCGGCTGAACCCTGGCACCCGCAATTTGCACACGCCTGGCGCACGGTCGAACTATTGGTTGCCGCTGGTTTGTTTCAAATCTCGTGGTCCACCTACCTAAGTTAACGTCAGGGACCATCAACGCTACCTGAGTCTACACGGCTTCGTCACCGGATCCAAAGTATCGCGCTACTCCTTGCATAAGATGCCTCATCTTTATGTCACCTTTAGGCAGGTAAGTCTTGCTTGTTGGCACTAAGTCGAAACAGCAAATGCATCTTGGTAGGTTGACTCGTGCATCAAAGCGACATTTACTAGTTGCCTGTGGTTGCGTAGAGCGCGAAACATCGGCGGCCCCTCATGTTCATGGCATTCAAGTTGAGGTGTGTCACCATGATTTGCAGGATCCCACAAACCTCTGCCAAAACTTGTCACAAATTATCCACACTATAATTAACTTGCTGCTCGTGTCGTATACAAAACCATATAGGCAACTCTTTCTCTCCAGCCTGTAGTATTGATACCCTACGCTGAGATGGGATCTAATGGAAAGACGGTCAATGGCTGCACACAACCTGCCAAAGAATTGTAGAGAAACGGACTGATAAATGACATCCTTTCATGCTTGTCTGCTCTTATCGCTATTTATGAGACAACTGTTCCTGAACATCTCCAACCACTGTGCCTGTATGTCTGCATAGAGGTAAAACGTCTTGACGCAAAAATCAGTCATTGCGACGAAACAAGACCATGGAAGCTTTCAGTGCCTCGACTTCAGCTCTTGTCTATAAGCCATGTCTGAGCCACTTACGCACCTAACCTCGTTGAAATGCCCGCAGAACGGCTAGGCTCACTACGGGATATGACATTATGCGATCATGCAGTCCGTATTTGACAATTTCCTCCCTGATTGTGCCTTTGGCTGTCTTTTGATTGACAACCCAGCCTCCAGCTCCGAGGACCTGCCGTGTCTCCAACTTCTTCTTTTCGAGGTCTTCAAAGCTGATATCTGTTGGCCTGGCAGCATTCATAGCGTGCCAGAAAACCTGATCGCTATGAGACCAGGGGATGTCATAGTCATCCTCGGCATGTATAATTGTGATGTGGTATTTCACGTCGTCTCCCGGCATGTTCTCAACAGTCCGCACAAACTCAGCAAGCTTATCTTTGCTGGGCCATTTGCTGACGATGAATCTGTTGAGGAAGGCGAGAATCTTGGGAAAATGAGCCACGGGATCAAGTAGAGGAACCACTCCCGCCACTCGATATGTTGCAGTCAGCTGCTCCACATCAGCAAACGGAGCGACAAGGACAATGCCCGAAAATAAGATGGGCTCCGGCTGTGTTGCCAAATAATGTATCAGGGAAATACCAACTGCCGTGCCCAAGGATTGGCTGAAAATGGCAATGCGTGAGGGAGGGATCCCGGCCTCTTGCATGGCCCATTCTGCGAGTGTCAATGCGTCTATCAGAAGACCTTCCTCAGATGGTGCTCCCGTGCTCGAGAAAAACCTCTGTAGTCGATGGCCACGGTGTGTATGTTTTGAGATGCTCCAGCATACATCGCTCTATAGCTCGGCGGTCGCCAGCCAGAGCCAAGTGTGCCCGCTGCTCCATGGAAGTAGAGAACCAGGAGTGACTCTGGATCCTCCCGAAGAAGTTGAAAGCCTAGTCTTTGGGACACATCAGACGCGATTCCTGTAGGCTCCTCTACGAGCTGCTCCTCGTGTTTTTGATAAAGGCCTAGTGGAAGAATATGCCATGCATGGATTGTTTCGCCGTCAGATGTGTGCAGTGTGAAAGGTGTGACTTGGTTCATTAGAAATCCCCATTGTTCTGGGATAGAGAGATCCTTGAACCAGGTCAACGTAATGCTGTTGAGATATATGACCTGGTTTTGGAAAAATGGAATTGTAAGAAGGCTGACGAAGGCGATATAGAACGCGACTGTTCGAGCTACCAGAGAGACCGTGGCAATCGCCGGTGAGAGTAAGGTCATTCTCTTGGCTTGTGGCTCACTTGTCCTAGTCGTATGGTTGCAGTTCGCGAATCTAGACGGGAACCATCAACCTTGAGCTGGTAGATGGAGAGCATATCATCCCTTTGCACCAGTTGGTATATCTGTAATACGGGCAAAACTTTTGGCAAATAATGTTGGTGGCATTCAAAGCATGAACCCTTGCACATCTCATACAATTTGCTGCAACGAAGTGTTGGTATTGGACAGCCATTCCGATGTGGATAACGGCATCAACTATCTCAATCCATCGTGTGTGACCACCAACAAATTACGGTATAGGACATGTTGTGCTTTAGTACAGAGAGCCAGGTGCACGGCAAGGACACTGAAGTAAGCACATGACCACAGCGACATGTTAGCGGACAAATGGAATTAAGAATGACACAAACATTGGGACACAGTTCCGAGATGATCGCATAGTTCATTTTCTCCTACTTGAATTCATTGGACAGTTTGCTACTGTAACGATCGTCGTTTCCTGCTCAAACTGCGGGTCGCGAGATCATGATTTCTCGCACTCACATTGCTCCCACTAAGCACAAAATCGGCAACCACAGGCATAGATTGCCATTCAGGAGCAACAACGTACATAAAGCCAACCTTCCGCATTCAACGTACTGGTTGTTCTTATTAATATATGGTACAGTCGAATCTAAGTTGTTGCAAGACGCCAGCCAGGAGAGGCATGAAAATTAGGGGTATCGTTACGCAGAAGGTTGCTAAATCGAGCCTAAAACTGGCAAGATCCTTCTGGGAAGTCTGAAGCTCTTAAGCCCAGGACGGGTAGTGGCTTGTATGATGGCCGCTTTAGCCACCTTGGGAAAGCCTGGCGGTACAGGCACATGTGATCAAGTGAGAATTCCCTTCCCCATGTCTGTCCTGATTACCCCATCTTGAGCTGGATTGTGCTGTATTGGTTGGAAGGCGGTCAAGACATCGTTGGCCTGACTAGGGCGACAAGGGTGAGGAGGCCAAGCGGTTGCAGCTGGAAAGTGGTTGTGCATTATGCGTTCGTCAGTCATTGGAAAGCGTAGCGTCGTCCATCGTGTTCAAGGTGCCTTTTCGAAAAGTTCAATAATCGGCTTGGCAGCCTGAAAGCTTTGTTAGTGATAGACCCCGATATAACCAAAAAGAACACATACATCAATAAACTTTTCGAGATCTTTGTCCAGGTTGGCGAGGTCGTCCTTTCTTCTCTTATTGTCGGCGATGAGCTTTTGCTTCCGTTTCAACAGCTCTTGCCGTTGCTGCTCCAACGCCTCACGCTCTGTTCGTTCATGTTCGATTCGTGCAACCATCAACTGGTTCTCGTCGTCATCGACATGCTCGGGAAATTGAGCCAGGAACTGCTCTACAGGAATCAAGGGCAGTTGCTGGTACTTGTGGCTGCGAGATGTAAGTCATGGTTCAAGGGGCAATTGACAAAGGCGACGCACTCGTAAGATTCGCATGCCAGAATCTCTCCTTGGAGATGTCTCTGCTCATAGTAAAGGTTTTGCAGCTGCAAATGTAGACGATCGACCGCTTGCCTGGACTCGGCCGTGGAGGCTCTGGTTTCCCTTGCCGAAAAGCAGGCAGCCCGGAAGAGGCCGCGCAGTTGAGCGATGGAGGTAAACAGTTGTTTTTGCTGCTTTGCGATTTCCGCTTGCGTTTCTGCGGATAGCCGGCCACCGCTTGCCTGGTTGACGAGGAGGACCAGGGAGTTTGCCTGGTCGCGCGCCTGATCCGAGATCTGCAGGACGGCGGCGAGGCTGGGCTCGGCGACGATTTGCTCGACGGCCATTGCGATGGCACGGTGGGATCAGGTGCAGGTCTATTGCTTAGGATCCAACAGGGCGTGACTGTGGTATCTCGTGCAGGTAGTTGTGGGCTGCCCTTGGTGCGACCGTAACTCAGGATAAGGCACTGTTACTGCGGATTTCCACCCAAGGTGATTGAGTCGTCAAGAAATGCGCTTGCGAGGACTCGTCTCAAGCCTCACCGAATCATTGGTGCTCTTGGCAGTGCTACCTTCGCTATCGATTGGGACTTGGCGGGCGCTAGCAGTTCAGTACCTCAAGTAGGTACCACTCGTACTCGCTCCCATCAGTTTGTTCTCCCTTGACTCAACTTGATACTGTCATTGTCTTGTGATGAACAGTTTTTAGATGATGGGAAATTTCCCTTCATTTCTCCTCGTTACTACCTACTTATTCACTCTTTCTTTTCCTCACGGACTGTACGGTTTGTAGTATCGCTGTTTTTCTCGCCGACTTGGCTGCGTCGCTGTGCATTTACACAAGTAGCCGCCAAGTCTGCATTAGTACGGATACAGGGTCATTCAAGGGTCCCACCAGTCGGACAAGGTACCTTATGGGGAAAGAGGAGAGATTATCCACCCAACTCGTGCTGCCACTACATCAATCTCGGAGCGAGCACCCTGATGTACACCAGTTGCCCCTGCTAGGGAGCCCGTTGAGGGCCTCGGGAGGTACCCTTTGTCATCGCTCCTCTCCTGGTGGCGGTTGTCTTTGCTTTCTTTTTTGTACTCATCATCTCCAAGCAAGCAAGCAACAACTTTCAAGAACTCATTTTCCCCTCTTGCGCAAAAAATTGTGCGACGTCGACGATATTGAACCGACCTCGATTGGGGACTGTTACATTCTGTACCTGATTGCAGCTGAGCGACCCAACACCTCGGACGAATCGGTCTCAACAATTGCGCACATCGGCCCCTCCCCCTCGACTCGCAGGACGTGCAGAAGACCAAAATCCCACCCACCAATTGACCGGCAGCAACATCACTCGTGCCTCTATGCCACCAATCCTTGGTTCCTAGACCTCCGCGATTAGCCCTTTGTGCAGGAGTGGTAGGGGCGCCCAAGGACCCTGGTTTTGGGTGGCAAACTGCACTACCTCTACAGCGGACGGCTTTCGATTGAAACCGCCGGCGCCCACTTCACATGTCAAGCATGGGCACTCCTTTAACATCCTACGGTTGTAGCGGGCAACATGACAACCTTCTAGACGCGGCTACTTCGTCGGGAACCGAGTTGCAGGTAGCCAAGAGACCGACAGCCAGAAGGCGACGACACTCGTTTTTCATCCCCCGGAAGAGATCCATTGTGGGCCACATTATGGACGGCGAGGATGGCTTACTCCTCAGGGTCGACCTGTTCCTGTCCGAACTCGAGAGACGTCTGGACTTTATTGAAAGTTACCTCGACCTAGGCAAGGACAGGAAGGATTCCAGCGTGTCTCGCGCATTTTCCACGCTTCAAGCTGTGCGTTCCCGGTGCTCTCAAGCCTCCGAGGAAGTACTTGGGGCTGGCCGTCAGCGGCTCCAAGTCATGGTTGATACGCTGGAAACACGTTATCGAGACACCTTGGAAGCAGCCGAATCGCTCAACGAAAAAGCCCGCGTGGGTGTCGATCTTCTCGAGGAGATGCTGACAGAGTTCGAGGGGCGTGCGTACAAGCTGCGTGAACAAGGCTTCGCCAACGCCGCCAATGCCGCTGGTGCGTTTATGGACGAGGGTCGCCGTGTTGCCAACGAGGGTATTGAGCGTGCAAAGGGCGTTGTGGACGAGGGGTTGGAACGAGCACGCCGAGCAGCTTTGTCCTTGGAAGAGCACATTCAACAAGCTGTCCTGCAGGCCAAGCAGGGCAAACTCCTGTCCTACGACGACTTGCCTCTGCCATGGCGCAACAACCCTCACATCATCAAGGGATATCGCTTTGCGGAAACAAAGCTGGAGTGTGTGCTGTCAGCCTTCAACATTTCCAACGAGTTTATCAACATTTGGTCCCATGCTCTGGGTTTGGTTCTGGTTCTATCACTTGCCCTCTACTTTTACCCAAGCAGTGCCAATTTCTTGCTGAGTACCAAGACCGACATTTTCGTCGCCTCGGTGTTTTTCGTCATGGCTTGCTTGACTCTCGGCTGCTCGACGGTTTGGCACACCATGAACGCAGTCGCGGACGTTGATGCCGTTTCCCTCTTTGCTTGCGTGGATTACACTGGCATTTCTCTGTTGATTGCCGCCTCCATCATGACAACCGAGTACACAGCTTTCTACTGCGATCCCATTAGTCGATGGACCTACATGTCTCTTACCGCCATGCTTGGGATCGGGGGTGTCATTTTACCGTGGCACCCAAAGTTCAACGGGGCCGATATGGCGTGGGCCCGAGTAACCTTCTTTGTCGGCTTGGCAATCACTGGCTTCATGCCCATCCTGCAGTTGTCGTTGACACATGGGACCGAGTTTGTCTACGGATTCTACTCCCCGATCAGCAAGTCGATCCTGGTCTATTTTGGAGGCGCAATCATTTACGCTAGCAAGACACCCGAGCGTTGGTGGCCGGGCATGTTCGACTACATTGGAGGCAGCCACAACTTGTGGCATGCCGCGGTACTAGGCGGCATCTTCTTTCACTACACAGCCATGCAGCAGTTCTTCGCGAATGCATTCAGTCGCGCAGTTGACGGCTGCCCTGCGTATTAAATAAAGCGTTTTTGAAGCATTGCAAAAAGTCATGCAAATATTTCATTTTCGAGGTCTCCGGCTCAAAGTCGACATCACCTTTGTCTGGCCAGCCCACCCGAAACTACATATTCACAATTTCCTTTCACTTGTACATATTGCTCATCGTCACTTTAGATATCAACCACCGGCTATGATGCACAATTCTGGGGCGGATGGGGTAGGTGTCGTTGGGCACATCATGATTTGCAGATAAAGGCGTTATGATTTATGCATTTAATTAGCATCTGTATGGGTAGTGTGCTCTAAGCCAATACTAGAAGGCTTGTTCGCATAACCCAAACGAAGATCTTCTCTATTCCCACGTTCAACGTCATCTCATGAGTTGCTGTGCTTCTACCCGAAGGCCATGTATGTCGTGAACGGTCATGCAATGCCAGCTTCATTAATGAATCGTTTCTGCGCGAGGACAAAGGTCCCCAGAGATCCATCGGTAGTCAGCAGCTAGGCGAGAAACTTCGTGTTTTTTGCTGGATCTGCACTCGAGAATCGAGTAGGATGGCAATTCTGAGTGCCTCGGCGCGATGTGGCTTAGGCTTGTGAAGCTCAACTGATGCCTTGCTGATCATAAGTCCACAAGTGACTGATGCTCTCGTATGGCGAATACGAGCGAGGCGGCACCGGGCCAGCTCACTTTTGGTAAGTGCCTTCTGGTGCTGATGTTCTGTGTGTCACCAGTGATGTTTTCAGACCTTTGTCCACGACGCCTGGCGATGTACGAGGAGCTGGTGCGATGCAGCCATGCTCCGATCAAGATCGCTGACGTGATGTCCTGCTAGCCATAGACCGGTCGCCGACAGCATCAAAGCTCTAATCGTCTCTCCTGGTTGCCAGAAAGCTTCACAGTGCATGCGATACAATCTCAGCGTAGACATCGTCAGGTATTTTCTTGATAATACCAATGGTCACGTTCTTGACGAGGTCGGCGTTTAGTTGAGGAAATGATCGAAGGACCTTGTTCGGGCTGCGGACTGTTAATTCCGGTTCTCTATTCTTCTGGCAAGACATACCTTGGAGATTGTAATATCTGTGAACGCATGATGGTAAGTTGAGCTACGATACAGACAATGTTGAGATGAGGCCCATAAGCGAAGAGGAAATCCCATAAGCGTAGCACTTCAGGCAGAGGTGGCGTGCAGGCGCACAGAGTCAGAACTGAGGGGAAGGCGTAGATTTCAGCCGAGAGCCCTTTGGCAGTGAGATACATGCTGAGCTTCGGATCAACTATCGCGAGCACCTTGTCGACCAGGGCGAGTCCCCGATGGACGCCATCCATGGCTCCACGGATGTACCCAGGACATTCGCGCGTTAAGAGGGAGTGGAAGGCGACGAAGGCCTCGGCCTCGCTGCGAGCGGCGTAGAGAAACGGGGCGGCGAGGACATTCATGCCTTGGACGTAGGTACCTGGTTCTGCTGCTGTGCTGGATTCTGAGCCCTCGGTCGTCAGCGTCATAGCTCGTACGCGGTTTCTGGAGGCCTAGGGTAACGCACTTGTCTGAGAGTGGCCAGACACGCTGCCGGAGAAGCTTTCGCGCGGCAGGGAAGATCTGCTGCTGGGCCTGGTCTGTCGCTGCTCCTCGTTGGCGTCATGGAGCCTCCAAGCAATGGCATTCAGCAGCCGGATTAAACTCGCCTCGCTGACGCGGCGTCGGAAGAGAGGATCGGTCGTGAGGGTGCGGAACGTGTCATTGCGGATTTTGGAGTAGGCAGGGGAGGCGCCACGATGGATGAGGGCGAGGTAGTCATCGGTGGGCATGATGGGAGCATCGAGGAGGACGAGCCACACGTAGATTCGGAGCGTCGACTGTAGACATGGCTGTTAGCTGTGACATGTCAGAGTATCACAGAGACGTCGCGGAAGCTTACCATTCCATCCTCGGCGCTCTTGACACCTTCGTCAATGACTTTCCAGCGGGCGCTTTCCAGAGCGCCGAGGAAGTCGCCGTCGGCGGGACCCTCGCGGATTATCTGCTGGAGGGACAGGTGACCATGCGAAAACACGGGCTTCTTCACCCCGGACCGCCGCGACGCCGTCACCGTACTGACGGGCTGCAGCAGCGGAAGCGTGGCGTCGCTGTTGGCGCGGCCCCGTTGCGGCGAGCGGTTGACGCCGCCAGGCGCAGCGCCCGCGGGGCGGGTGGGCGACGCATTGCGCTGCTCGGCTCTGCGCTTTTGGGAGATGAGGGAGGGCGAGGGCGTGATGGCGGCGCGGGCGCCGAGGGCATGGGCGGACTGAAGGCGGCGGAGGGCTCGATGCGTCCGTGGGGATGGAGGGGCCTGGAGCTCGGTGATGAGATGGTGCGACAGGCGCGGAGGGTCGCCGCCAGGAGGACTCGGCATGGCTGGCGAGATCTGGAGGACAGCCGTATGGGTCAATGGGGGATGAGGAAATCTCAGGCGCACAGGGAAGCGCAGGAGACAGAAAATCAACGCCCTCTAGTGTAACGGGTTGCCGGTCGACGTTTGCGACTAGACGTTGCCTGGCTGCGGGCGGGAAGTGGGGAGGCTGGTGATGGCGATTACAGGGTGCAGGTGTAAATGGCGGAACAAGGCTGGGCACGCGAACTGCGTGTTGTTTTCGCGTCGCCTGGCCGAGAGGCATCACCAACGCCTGCAGGTTCGTCTCTTAAAAAGCAACAACGGGAAAACGGTTGGATTTGAGTTTTCTTTTTCTGAAGAATTTTTTTCGTGTGCCAAGATCCTTCTTCCCTATTTGATATCTTCTGATATGGTTCTTGTGGCAAGTTACCAGCTACTTTTGCGGTGTGTGTAATTGAGCTGCTACCAACGCAACATGATCCCAACGCAAGAGCCTCGCGTGCCACGCCAGGGAAACTTGTAGTTGGTATTCCATAAATGTCCGACTCACAGGGCGAGGGTTGTCTCAAAAGGAGATCATGTACATGAAGCTGCATTATAGAAAGCCAGTGCTGGCAATAGAGATTCCGAACCTACAATGTGCCCCAGCAAGCGATGAGCAATAAAACAGCACCACAAAACGGGAAACTGACTAGCAATCGCAAGTCGCTTTATAAATTTATCTTAATATATTATCTTCCAAGCATAAGTGAAACAGAATAAAATTCTAAGAAAGTTCACTTATTTCTACGTATAGCATCCTTTTGACATAATCATAACTATTTTTGATCTTATTATTAAAGTAGTAAGTCGAAGTTTTGCGGTACCCGTTTTTTTGCTAACCGCTTGCCCAGTTCCGTAGGCACGGGATTCCTTGGCGGTTTTCCACCTTCTGACCAAAATGCCTGTCCCATGTAAGCAACAAGGCACTCGATGGTGGTATCCAAAGCGACCACAAGGAAGCTAGAGCGCCTTGTTTCCAGCTCCCTGACCTGGCCTCCCACCGAGGCCGCCGTTCTGGGTTGTTGGCTAAGACTAGCAGCCCTGGAAAACCCACGTCAGCATCATTCACACCTTTCATCCACAACCGTGCCACAGAGGAAAGGCAACATGATCTCAAGCAGTTTTGAACCATCCTCAGTCGATTCTCGGAAGTTTTCTCCTTGTGTAAACATTCCGGAATGCATCCAATATGCCTTCCTGGTCTAGTTGAGGCCCTCGTGCAGCCTCTAGCCAACGGTTCGTGTCGGAGAAATTGGACCCAATGGAAAATCCCCCACATTTCGGGCTGTCGCAGAAGTTCCATGGAAAGGGTATAGATGGCGCTGTGCAGCGGGCCTATTTCCTGAAAGATACCATGCGGCGGATCCTATTGGACACACGCCTGATCATCGAAGTCGATTGCGACATTTTGCAGCTGCATTGCCAATTTCGATCTGTTGCGGCCCATCACCGAATCCCATCAACGGTCAACCCATGGCGCTGATCACGCTGCCACGGCTCGTGGCCAAACGGCTCAGCCCGCGCCCCTAGCTCACCAACGCATAGTTGGCATGAGGCTTTAATTTTGAGCAGGTCACCATGCGCTGGTGCCTGCTGTGACTCTTCCCAAGATGCCTTGACTTATATTCGGCATATTCTCTCCTGCGCGCACCCACATAGGATCGCCTCCTCTGACCGCTCGACACTTTGACCGACGCTGCTCCGCTCTGGTCTCCGCCATTACAAATCTATGGTAACGTCATTCAAAACGTGACGTCTCGTAGCTTGGCGCATCAGAAATCACCTGGACGAGTGTATCCGGGCTGCTCTGCACCCAACTCCACGCACAGAGAGAGCACATGTGGCATTCAGCCTGGACTACAACTGAACTGCGGATCTCGACAACTCAAGCAAATCCGTGGGCAAACCTGCGAACAGCACGCATGATAAGACTGGAGAACCTGCTGCTAGGGGTCGCGGGATCGCCAGCGCTTCCGGCTTCAGAAGCAGACACTCTCGAAACTCAACATGGAGAACAATAGCCCTGACTACAACAACGATGGTGCTGAGAGGGAGCCCCTCCTTCCGTCTCACCGAACCAACGATGCTATACACTTTGTCGAGAGTCCTCCCACTGTGTCCGAGTGGTTCCAGGACCAAATACCCGCCGCCAGTGAGGTGGCCGCTTATTGCTCCTCGCTTTTCCCGTTCGCCACATGGATACACCATTACAATCTCCAGTGGGCGGCTGGCGATATCGTCGCCGGAGTTACGATCGGTGCCGTAGTTGTACCGCAGGGGATGGCTTACGCTATCCTGGCAAATCTCGAACCCCAGTATGGGCTCTATTCATCATTTGTTGGTGTCATGATCTATTGGATCTTCGGCACCTCGAAAGATATTTCTATCGGCCCCGTTGCTGTTCTCTCAACAGTGGTTGGCAATGTCATCGACAGCGTCAGAGCATCTGGCCAAGATATCCCAGGCCATGTCATCGCGTCTGCTCTGTCCGTCGTGGCAGGATGCTTGGTACTTGTGCTTGGACTCGTGAGGCTCGGGTTCGTGGTAGACCTCATCCCCATTACCTCCTTGTCCGCCTTCATGACCGGCTCCGCCATTACGATTGTTGTTAGCCAGCTGCCTGCCTTACTCGGTGTGAGCGGCTTTTCCAACAGAGATTCGCCATATACGGTTCTTGTAAACACCATCGCACATCTCCAAGAAGCGGGCCCCGACGCCGTTGTCGGTCTATCTGCGCTCGCCTTTTTATACATCGTCAAGCACGGGCTGTCTGGGGCTGCTGAGCGCCTTCCTCGATTGAAACGCGTTATCTTCTTCATGAATACCATGCGAACGGTTTTCGTCATTATGACTTATACTTTGGCAAGCTGGATTGTCAATAGGCAGAGGGATGACGATACACTCTTTGGTATACTTGGTCCAGTACCCAGCGGTAGGCACCCTGACCATAAGTCCTCGACAGTGATGCAATTGACTGACACATAGTTCAGGCCTGCCACTCGCGGAGATGCCCAGGATCAACGTCGACTTAGTTTCAGAGCTTAGCGCCCATCTACCTGCGGTTGCCATCGTTATGCTCGTGGAGCACGTTGCCATTTCGAAATCCTTTGGCCGAGTGAATAACTACAATATCGACCCTTCTCAGGAAATGGTTGCCATCGGGGCAACCAATATCCTGGGCTCGGTTTTCGGTGCTTATCCATCAACTGGCTCATTTAGTCGCACGGCCATTCAATCCAAAGCCGGGGTACGAACACCAGCATCCGGCGTCATTACCGGGCTTATAGTTCTTATGACAACTTGTTTTCTCACCGACATCTTCTTCTACATACCCACGGCCACTCTATCAGCTGTCATTATCCACGCAGTGATCGATCTGGTTACCCCCGCATCCACCATACGACAATTTTGGAATGTCTCGCCGCTTGAAGTCTTCATATTCTTCCTCGGCGTCCTTGTGAGTATCTTCTCGCATATAGAGAACGGTCTCTACACAACAGTCTTGCTATCTGGGTCAATATTTGTGTATCGAATCTTGAAAGCGCAGGGTCGCTTCCTCGGAAGAATCAGAGTACGCTCCGTTGTTCAAGATCGCTCGATGGAGGATGACTATAAGCGAATGGGATCGTACGGCTCTTGTGCAGCTGCAGTAGATTCTGGGCGTAACGTCTTCCTACCTATTGACCACGGGGATGGTTCGAATCCAATAGTCCCCATGAGTAGCCCGTACCCTGGTGTTTTTATATACCGGTTCGCCGAGGGATTCAACTACCCCAACGCGAACTCGACCCTGGATCATCTAGTTGGTTACATCCACGAGAATACAAGGAGAGGCCGACCAGAATTTTACCAGAGCAAGGGAGATAGACCATGGAACAATCCCGGGCTCCGGCAGACTGCCAAGTCTCCAGAGAGTCACCGGCTTCAACAGTTACCGACGCTCAAAGCCATCATTTTGGACTTGAGCTCAGTTAATAACGTCGACATAACCTCCATACAACGCCTTATCGATGTGAGGAACCAACTCGATGGTTATGCATCACCAGATGTTGTTGACTGGCATTTTGCATGCATCAACAATAGATGGACGAAACGAGCACTTGGTGCCGGAGGCTTTGGTGTTCCTCAGAAACCGAGTGACGGAGGTACCCACCGATGGACGTCAATATTCAGTGTTGCAGACATCGGATGTTCGCATCTTGTTGCGGCAGCTACAAACGAGGACGCACTACTCCAACAAAGAAGTGCGAAGGTATCGTACCATCCCGACGAGGAGATGGGTAAGGATGAGGATGATCTTGGAGATAGAGGTTCTCTTGGCTCAGGAAATTGTCCCCATGAAAGGTGTGGGGATGAGGCTACGCGCACGCAGAACGATGCTGTGATACATGGCTTAGACAAGCCTCTTTTCCATGTTGACCTGACAAGCGCGGTTCAAAGTGCTATTTTGAATATCGAAGAAAGGGCAGGCTTATGAGCTAGGTTTGTACAGCAATAGTCAGGCATATGGGTTGGTCATAGACCCAGCAGAGTACCGCGTATGTGAAGCGGATGGCTGGCCAAGCCTTTTCCAATGGTAGCGGGAAGCAGCTTACAGCGGCATTTGTAATGGCGTTTGGCTAGTTTAGGAGCACGAGATACCCTTAGCATCATGGCAAATGGTGTTCGTAATTGCATTTATCTTAATTCGATTTCAATCATTGATTATCCTCGCATGCGGATTGTGACAGGTCGCCATCTAAAAATGGCGTGACAGCATTGCTCCACATACGTACAATCAACGAACGTTGATTCTCCAAATTATTGGTTCTACTTATATAAGTTCTTGCATCAATACAAAGGAAAGAGAGAAGCCCGGACATGTCGTTCGTCATTTGTTTAAGCGCCTTTCGTGGAAAGGCGTGGAAAGGCGCTGAAGCTGGGTCCTCAGGTTGAAAAGAAACACTTTTAAGAAGGAAGGGTGGTCACCTGATCTCGCGTGGTGGCGAGTTGACCCACGCGTAAATTGAGATGCGTCTCACTGAACGTTCAACTAACCAACCATTGCTGGATCAGACAGCCTCTGCAGGCCTCGAAATCTCAGGAAGAACACACCCAGGATATCATTCGTTCGTTGTTCTAGATTGCCACTGTTTACTGGCACCAGGGCCAGTCGGCTACGGCAGCGCTTGTCTTGTCCAAAGTGAAAACCGCTGCAACCATGCCGCTCGGCATACAGAGACTCAATGTAAAAAAGTCACAACCGAATCCCAACATTGTATTCATCAAGCCGCTCAAAGGTGCAGATGAAGCTATCGCGCAAGACTTTCTGGAAAGAATAGCGGCGCAATGTTGTATGTCATATCTTATGATCGAGTTGGCAATATCTTCAGACTAACCTGATCGCAGTGCCCGTCATGCGCGAGCATCGTCTATATGTGATGTCTTTGGAGGAGTATGAGCCTAACAGAGAATTCGTTGGCCGTAATTTCAACGCGGGAGAGGTGGTACAGCTCGTGCTCAAATCCACTCGGACAGGGCGGTGGCTCCCATTTGACTATGTCCAGATGGTCATGATGCACGAGTTGGCACACTGCAAGCAGATGAATCACTCACGAGCATTTTGGGCTGTCAGAAACCAATATGCTGCACAGATGCAGGGCCTCTGGAGCAAAGGGTACACCGGTGATGGCATTTGGGGTAGAGGCATCAATCTTGCCACGGCGGAATGGGAGAAAAACACTATACGAGCAGACGATGTGTTACCGGAGCATCTTTGTGGCGGTACTTACCGATCACGGGGGAGAAAGAGAAAAGCCAAACCTACGCTCACATATAAAGAGAGGAAGGAGAAGAGGATCCTCAAGAAATTTGGGAAGAATGGTGTTCCCTTGGGTATGGACGAGGAAGCAAAAGTCAAACTGGAGAATGGGAAACGCATACAGGCCAAACCCCGGGTAGCTGGAAGCGCCAGAGGCAGGGAGCTCCGTGCCGCTGCGGCCTTGGCCCGGTTTGAGCAGCAGAAGCCAGAGCCTCCCAGTGTCAAGGATGAGAGCGAGACGGAGTCTGGGAGTGAAAGCGACGACGAGGCTACTCGACTGGAGGATGCGGACTCGAAGGACGCCTTGGATGTTGACGGCAGCCGGCTACTTGATAGCAAGGGAAGAGGAATGATCAAAGTTTGCGAGGACGATGCCTTGGAAGATCCGTCGGCAAGGAACGAGTTGGAGGAACTGCGAAGTCTCATGCACGCTGGACGACCACAGGAAACTCAGTTGGGAGCATCACGATCAGATACGGGAGGGAGCCAACGCCACAATACTGTCGTCAAGCAAGAGGAGGCAGAGACACAGTCGGCAGATATTGCTTCTGTGCCAACCTTGGTCAAGCCAGAGCCCCAGGATGGCCTTCCCAACCTCGACGTCCTGCCACCAAAGCCAGGTGGGACGTCCATTCGAAGACCATCAACGATACAAGAGCCGCAGGAGGCAGCACCACAACCAGCTGCAGCACCACAACCGAGTCACTCGGAAGCCACAACAGCCACACCGCAGGCTCGTCGACGAGAAACGTCGGATTCAAGCTCGGTTACGTGCTCGGTTTGCTCCTTTGCGAACCCTCAGCTCTCGGTCACGTGCGCCATGTGCGCCAATGTTCTCAACCCCACGACGACCAGCTCTTGGCGATGCGCTAGAGAGTCATGCCGCAGCAGCCTGTACATGAACTCGAGCGACTGCGGGGTATGTGGGTTGTGCGGACAGAAGCGGTCTTGAGGCGTGAAGACGAGATTGGATGCCATGGATGTGGAAGTCTTGGTGGCTGCTACGCCCAGCCTAAGCGTGGCAGCTCACACGAAATGTTGCCATCATCATGGGAGAATGTTCACGCTGTATGAGCTTATGACTTCTATTTACAATGCATCGGTAGAGCTAAGAACTACGACCTATTGACGAGCTTTGTCTAAACGAGATATAGCTTCTGCTACAAGTCCATGCTTGCGGGCCCCGATACTATGATAATGGCCCGTTGTCGTTCCTATGAGAAGATGTGGAGAGTTCAAGTTGGCCAAACGCCGGACTGAGGTCATGCACGCTGGGATGGGCTAAATCCTAACGCCACCGGCAGAAAAGCAGCATCTTTGGAGGGTTACTACGTAGGCCAGCGACATCGCGATTGCATTTCCATGCCGGATAGCGCGACGGTGCTTCCAGGCTGCTCGTGGCTGCTTGATAAGCCCTTTGCATGCACGGTGCCCACCGTTCGTTCCCCCCTGTGCTGACAGGATCCGGAGGCTTGGAGGCTTGGAGGCTTTTGCAAGGTACCATGCCTTCGCGGTCGGCTTCGAGCAACGACTGCTTGCGACGACTCCCCGGAATCAGGTTTGATGCTGGAGGACCATGCCTTTGACTCAAGCGTAGGGCCTAGCACAGACTTAGACTTTGGTTAGCCCGTCTAGAAGCGCGTGCGCACAGCAAGATGGAGCGTTGACAATAAAAAGACCCCCAGCCTCCGCGGCAAAAGGCAAAAAGGGCGACAGAAGTTTGGAGGCCAAGGCCGCCAAGTCAAGGTTTCCCACTCTCCACCCCCGTAGTTTACTTCCTCTTGCATCGGGATTTTGGGATAGGGGAGGGGCCATCCGCAAGAGCCGCCAAACTCGCCTGTGATCTGGGGAGAGGACGATGTGTGGACGGGGAGTGTTGGTCCGGCCCTGGCGCCGTGCGAGGCCAACCGTCATGGCGACAAGGCGCACGCGCTTCTTCTCCGCAAGTCCACCCTCCCCCGCAGAGCTGCCGTCCAACCCGATGTCATGTTTGATGCTAGCGCCGTGCTGCTGGCGAGGTGTCCGGAAAGTATGTTAAAAATGGATGCAGGAATGCTATCGTAGCAGGGGTCCCAGAAGAGCTAAGGGGGGGAGGAGGCATGCCTCGTGCATGAGAGGCGGCTTAATTGGTTCACGATGGTGTTATCAACTTATCGTTTGGTATGGTGGCGATGGAGCGAGTCTCTGGGTCATCGCAGTGGTTGCAGTGTCACGATACTAGAAGATGCAGCCAAAACGAGGTGACAGCGACGAATTGGTACCATCCTGGCCTCGTCGTGGATCCACGATGATGCTCATTGCCAAGCTGATGATGCGCATTGGTGTTTGGTAAGGCATCATGGCCAAACCCTCTTACGACGAAAGAAGCGAGGTAGCGGGGAGTAGCGGAGTCGTTATCTGTATTGGATGAAGGCCGTTTTGCCCCCCTGTTCATTGTCTACTAGGTTGATTCATAAAGGACAGTTCAAAACCGTGATTGGTAAACGTCTTGACGCTTCCATGTTTACGGTGTTCAGCAGTACTTCTCTACGCCTTTTCCTAGCACGATAGGAGCAAGCGGACAATTTGAGGTTTCGCCTTTGTTCTTACCAATACGCCAGAGCGGCACAGCCTGCTAGAGGCATCTGTGATAATGGCTGACGATGGTGGAGTGTCAACAGCGCAGTCCTGCGACGAATCCCTTCATTCCGTTGCAAAAGATTCATATCTCTGTCTGAGGAGTAGCGCGGGAGGCTGCCGCGGAGAGATCCTTCCGACACCCGCGAGACAACCCAACCATAGTAGTTTGTCTGACTATATGTCGCCGGTGTAGCGGGCCTGCAGTAGTCGAATCAGAGAGTCCGGGTCCACGGTGAGGCCACAGCGGGCGGGCAGAAGCAACATCCTCCGTGTTCTCATGTTCTCGTCATTGTAGCTTTCCCACCGGGCGGGTGGCCGCTGAGGTGCATTTGCAGTTTCGGCTTGAGAAGCAGGGACGGCTTGAACGGATGGACCTCCTGTGGGGAGAGGGTCTAGAACATACCGAGCCTGCAGGGGGGGGGAACGCCCGCTCCCCCGTCTCGTCGCTTTTGTTTTCTGGGTCGACCAATCAAGGGCGACAGCTGGAAGGCGAAATCATGGGGGTGGCCGGCCCAGTCACGTTGAACGGGACGTTTTGTGCCAGAAATTGGCCTCAGGAAGCTGCCCGAATCTGATGAGATAAACAAGGGGGATGAGCCAACCAGCCATCGTTATGGTTTTGGTGTGCACGAATTGCGTTCGTCCTTGTGTGGTGCCACTATGAGAGGTAAGGAGTCACGGCTCATGACGAAAGTGGGCAGTTAGTCGATGCGGTTCTCGCGGGAAATGAATGTCACATTCGGCGTTTAGCTAAGGATTTTGAAGGTCGATTTGGAAAGGGGGGGGAAGGGGAAAAGAGAGGCATCGAATTTGGGAGGTGCATCGGTTTGAGTGATCTTCATAGGAGATCTTCATTGCTCTAAATGAAAGGCCAATGGGGGGCTGAAGGGATAGACGTGGTAGCGTGTCCATCACTGCCTGTACCTTCCGCTTGCATTACTCGCCGTCGTGCCCCACGGGGACATTTCGTCAGTCGGCCAGGGACATTTGTGTCATATTCTGATGGGAGGAGCATAAATGAATGATTGGCATTGAGGGCAGAAGGTGTCTCCCTCCCCTCCCCTTCGTGCCCTACGATCAGCTTGCCCTCGCCGGAAATTATACTGCAGCCATTCCTACAAAACGCCCCAGAAGTAGATTGATTGCTATGAGATCACAGGGCTAGCTACGCGAGATAAGGCATTGTAGGGATGTCTCTAACGACTCGACTACCTTAGGTATAGTCCGAATATTTAGTAGGTATTGTAGCCAGGAGGGTCTCAGGTACTGTACTCCAGGGCACCTCGAATATTGTTTCCTCGCTTGCTTCTTCTCTCCCTAGTGCAGTACAGTACAAGCTGCATCCTTTGTTTTTACCCCGCAAATCCCAGCTGCCGATATGTGACGTCGCCGAGGCCGCACGGACCACCTGCTTCCAAAAATGGGGGTTGTAGGGAAGCAAGAATGTGGCTCCAGCTTCGATGGCGGCTTTGAGCGGGGGTGGAGGGGGTCCCACAACTAGGTACTGGAGCCCACCGGTCTGGTGCTTGACTCGTCCGCGTGTCCTCTCATTGGCCCGCGGAACTTCCTCCTCTCACTGCTCGCAACACTAGCGGCGCGGTTCTGTAGCGTCCGCACCCACCGTCGCTCGATCCCTTCCTGCTAAGGTACCGTGCTTGGTGCCCGAGCCCGATACTGTACCCCGAAAGGCCCTTGTGCCAATGTCGTTCTCGAAAAACCCAAGACACGGGCGAGTTGGCCTTCTCAGTGGTTCAGTCCCTGAATGCAGAATGCAGCGACACACGGCCTGCGTCTCGTTATGGCATTGATTTGCTCCGCCCATCAGACAGAGTTTTGTAATGGGTTTGCCACAGCACGCGATCGCACTGCAAATCAGGGGACCTGCTCCGTCTATGCTCGAAGCATTTCCCCCCGTCTAGTACCTTGCGCGGGCGGTCTTGGCTACGTGTACGTATACTTTCCCCAGAGATCTCACTCGGCCCCATCCGCCGATGGGAAACCACCAAAGGGGGGACCTGTCCGGCTGTCAACCCAGCACGCTTCTACCTTTTCCCCCCAAGTTGTCCGTCCCAAACTCTGCAATGAATCGGCTTGGATGTCAGCTTCAATTCGCATGGCGACTGGTTTCGTAGCGGCGTGATGCCGTGGGGGGCGAGCCTGGGGATGGAGCTACCGCAATTACCTTTGCATGCCAAACACGCCACGAAAGATTGATTACCTTTGCCGTTAGAGTAGCAAAGTAGGTAGGCCACGCACGCGGAAAGGCAACGGAACGCAACGCAACGCAACACGACGCAAGGCATGGCGGAGGTAAGACAGAAAGGCTAAGGCTTGGAACCCTTGGACCGCATGGTGGTGGGGCGGCCGCAAGTCCCCTGTTTAAGCTGCTGGGTAACGTAAGGTGGCCCTGCTGTGTGGTTTGCTTTACAGTCATCGTCCCTGTTGTTGACGACGTCACCTCACTAACCGTTCGCACGCACTGCTTCGAGATCATACTGGGCACACATCCGGCCGGCCCGTTGGCTCTCAGAAGCAATCGCGCCAATCCGTCTTCATCTATCGGGCCTCCGCTCCGCATCGCATGAAAAGGACCTTTCTTTTTTAAGTTGATCGGCGCGATGCTTGGTCGGTCGCACACGCTCCCCTCTTTCATCATCCGCCATCATTCTCCTTATTCCTGCACTCGTGCTACGTAAGCACGGAACGTGTTGTGGTTAACTCCTACTGCCCGAAGCCTCCCTCCATTATCTCATCCCTCCACTTCCTTCTTGTACCTTGCGTTCCTTTTGTATGGCGTAAAAGAGTAGAGGTAGGTCGCTGCACTGTGCCGTCTCCAAGACATAGCCCCCCACCCACCCCCAGGGTTCCCAAAGGTGCACCCTAGCCCGCCAATGCCATCCCCAGTTCCCGCTAGCCTGGGGCAAACGCAAGGGTGCACGCAAGGCAAGGCAGGGCAAGCTGCAGTGCTGCGCTAACTAAGGGAAGTGCTGCTGCTGGCTCTGTGCCTTTACCTAACGCAAGGTGGTCAGTCCTCCCCAAGCCGCCCTCTTGTTTCGAATCGAGGCGAAACCGGACGTCCATACGGAGTGCCATCCATACACACACTCTCCCTCACTCTCTCGCGCGCGTGCATGCACCTTTCGGGGCCCCTCTTTCTCTTTTGGCCCGGCATCCACATCCATATCCACATTCACATCTTACGGCAAACGACCGTCTATCAGCCCATTTCCTCCATCTCCTAACACCACTCTGCTTCTCACCACCTCCTTCACGTTTCCTCCATACTACCTTAGCGTTCCTTCCATTCCTCCACTCTCACCCAATCTGCCCTACCGGTACATCAGGTACTCATAGAGGAGTAACACGTGCCCGTCCCTCTCCCTCTCTCTCCACCAACCCAACTTACTTCGCTCCTTCTTCATCAGCCTCCTCCCTCCCACCACTTCTTCCTCGTACTCTCATTTCTTTCTCTTTCTACCCTTCTATCTATTCTCACCGCACTACACGATTCCGTCGACCGACAACCACTCTCTACCTCCAAATACCGGCTCTCCAAGCTCAACTACACCTCGCTTACAAACCGCCTCTCCCACCATGGCCTCTGACAACGGTTCCAGCGGCGACACCGCCAGCCGCCCACGCCGCAGCTCTATCACCCAGTCGACTCTCTCCAACCTCTTCCAGCGTGGAAACACCTACTCCGGCGCTCCTTCCTTCCCCATCTCTCAGCCGAACGGTGCCGCCAGCGACCGCCGCCGTCTTTCCATCACAACCTTGGGCCTCTCTGGAACCTCTCCCAGCGGCCCCGTCCCCTTCAACATGCGACGAGGGAGCGTCTCCACCAACTCCAACTCTGATTCCATCGACGAGAGTGCCATCGACGACGACGAAGCAGCACAGGGCAGCGCCAAGACCGCTCCTACCACGCCCTTCGTCCGTCGCATGAGCTTCGGAGGCACCGCAATGAGGAACTACCGCCCCAACGGTAGCCCCGGCAATGGTAACAATGCCTCTCCTCCCCAGCCCGGGCGACGTAGCAGCGCCCAGAGAGCACCCCAGGCACAGGCCCCTGGTGCCGCCGCTGCCGCTGTCCCTCCGCCAGCGGTAGCGCGCCGAGCCAGCAGCGTCATGCCTTCTCCTTCTCTACAGGCAAGCAACACCAAGTTTCCAAGCACATCTTCTGACTCTCCATTCCCCCGCACAGACCAGCAAGGCTTCAATTGGTCCGAACAGTTGCGGTCGCGAGCCGAGAGCTCCGTCTCTGGCACCAGACCTTCCTTCTCCTTCGCCTCCAGTTCTCCTCCGAGGGGCAGCATGCAGCATGATCGCGCCAAGTCGGTCTCCGACATGCCCCAGCCACCCGTCCAAGCCTCGGCCGCCCAGGCGAAGCCCGAGAGGCCCAAGCCCGATGCTTTCCAGGAAAGAATCCTCAAGGGTGACTTTTACATGGACTGAAGCATGCCATGTTACTTGACGGTTGGATTTCGTTGAAATGTCCTACGCGAGCGGCAACTTTCTCATACTCGGTTTTCTATGTCTGCGAGATCGCGGACCGGCGTCTACCTTGTTCTGCAACGAGGCGTTCACGACCTGCGATAAGCTTTGCTTTGGTCTTCCATTTTCAATGGGCGCGATGGTGGTCGCACAACATGACGTGCATTCTTCTCCAGCTGTAGTACTCGATTCAATATTTCCCGACATGGCTAGACACTGCCACGTCGATACCTCATTTCCTCCCTTTTGTTCCTTTTTTTTTTCTTTTCACGAAATGCATTGGTTCTGTTATCAAACCTTGTCGACAGGTGTTGACATGAGGAATGGACAAAACAAAACAAGCGATGAAAAGAATACGTGCGGGTGGTATTCTGGAGTCTTTAACGTGGCGATTGGGTGGACAGCGACAATGGCGAGCGTGATGATTTGGTCATATTTGGCTGGTAGCTAGAACAGCTGGCGTGCTGTAGGTTCCTTTTGGTGTGCACACAGACGGGTGTATAAGAGTGCAAGGCGGATTCAGGTCATGGAGTTTTGCTCAGAAAGAAACGGCATGGGAACCAAGACTGCAATGCACCAGAGGTGCGATCGTCGTTTGGAAGGCGTTGGAAAGGCACAGCAACAGACTGTGAGGAGGTGGTCGGCATGTATCTCGCTCCAGTATGTTGGTCAATCAGGCCCTGAATAGATACTAACCGAGAACGTACAACTCAACCCATTTTCTAAATATGTGCGTGCTTCATTTAACATCAATGTGAGGGTGTTGATGTTCGCAAAGCATTCATTACTACTATTGTACACTACCGTGATTCAGACGAAGCAGCCATACGCCAATAATGTCTCCAAACATTTTCCATGGAACGCCATATATCAAGCTAGGACGAAACGTTATTTCCTGCTCGTTCCCCTTTCCAATGCGACCTTCAATTAGTTTGAGAAGGGAAATACGTGGTTTGTACAAAGTGCGTCTAACGTCTGGCCACCGAAGTGCTCTCTCGGCTAGCCGGTATGCCGCTCGAGGTACGGTATGGACGTCACCTGGTCATCTGCTGTGAAGGAGGGGAGGGGAGGGGAGGGGAGGGGAGGGGGGGACTGCGGGCCTCTTCGAGTGCACCCTTAACGCATGGGGTGATGAACGGGGAAACAAGAAGCGTGTCTAGAAGGGGAATAAGTTCGGATCCGGTAGTATTTGCATCATACTTCCGATGTCGATCCAAGCCTCGTTCATGAAGAACATCGGTAGGCGGTTGGGATCCGCATCTGCCATTTCACCCTCGAGGTTCGCGTTCTCGAACCCGGACATGCCGGACAGGTCCATGCCCTGGCCCAGGTCGGCGGCCTGCGGGTTCATCCAGGACGACGCGGCGAGGCCAGGCGTTGGGGCTCCCGGCGGCGGGTTCTGATTCTGGCTGCTGTCCATGCCGCGCTCCCTGGCGTCGCCGCTCGGCGCAAGGGGCGGCAGGGATAGGCCGGGGAGCGTCTGTTGCAGGGAGCGTCGCTGGGCAGGCGGTGGCTCGGCTGAGGATGCGCTGTCGGAGAGAGATATGCTGTGAGATGGTGGAACGCCGGGGCTTTTGCTGAACATGGCTGGCCGGCCGGCCATGGGATCGCGGACGGTTGCTACCTCGGATAGGACCTGCAGCGGTGTGCTGGTCTGCGACTGGTTTAGTTGTTGCTGTTGTTGCTGATGCTGTTGGTAAGCAAGGCCGGCGCCGGACGACGAGGCCGATTGCTGCGGCGACATGTCCGCCGCAGACTGACCCGCGCTCGCACCCGCTCCCTCCCCCTCGCCCTTGCCGTGCTTGAGGAACCAGGCCTTGAGCATGGTCAGCACCACGAGGAACTTGGTGGCGGGCCGGCACCTGTCGCCCTCGGCGGCGGCGCGGAACTTGGCCAGCAGCGCCTCGATGTAGTGCTCGGTGCGCAGGCTGTCGCGGTCGAAGACGTCGGCCAGGTCGCGCGCGGGGCTCGAGACGGAGAAGTGCATCTTGAGCAGGATGACGAGGGCGAAGGCGACGCGGACGAAGTTGTAGACGGGGAGGCAGCGCAGGCGGGCGACGGGCACGCCGAGGAAGGTGTCGAGGACGCCGGTCGAGGCCGCGAGGCACGCCGAGAGGGCGCCGATGTGCGCCGGCGACAGCTTCTCCGACTGCACGAGGCCGTCCTCGATGGTGTCGGTGTTGAAGGGCGGCCGCCAGTGGTCGGCCGACGGGTCGGTGTGGACGGCGAGCTCGTTCATGAACAGGGATACGACGTGGAAGCCTATCTCCAGGGTTGCTATACAAGACAGAAGTGATGATCAGCGCGAGTTGGTCGCGAAAGGTTCGGGGGTTCCAGTTGGGGGGGGTGTTGCTCACGCTGCCTCAGATCCGCTGGCACAGATGCCCTGTACTTGTCGAGCTCTCGCTGCAGGCCCCTCAGGGCGTGCTGCGTCCGCGGCTCCGCCAGGTTGATGCTGGTCCCCGAGTCCTCGGCCAGGAACTGCGCCGCCACCTCGTCGACGTGGCGGTGGGTCCAGACGAGGTGGCAGAAGTAGGCGTCCGTCGGCGCGGCCTCGGGCGACGACTGCAGGAGCTCGAGGCTCTCCGACATGAAGGACGTCCACCGCAGCAGGTTCGGGCGGTGCATGGCCATGGCCGTGTTGGCGCACAGGAAGTGGCACGCCAGCCAGGTGCGCCGGCTCTCCACCGTCGTCGGGTCCGGCGGCCGCTGCCTGCGCCACGGGCCCTCCTGCCAGCTCAGGGGGGGCAGGTTGCGGCGCGGCACGGTGCCCTTGCCGAGGCCGATGTCGATGGCCATGACGGCCGCCGTGTGGACGAGCTGGTAGAACTTGAGCTCCTCGTAGTGCTCGGGCGGCCAGTACCAGATGACGGACACGTGGAGGGCCTGGATAAGCTCGAGGTTCTTCTCGCCCACGATGAAGACCTTCTCCGCGAACACGTACATCATCTCCCGCTGCAGCGCCCTCTGCAGCTGGGGGTACTCTCCGGACGCGGCGGCCATGACGGAGAGGAACAGGGTCGGTTTGGTCCTGCGCAAGTCGGCCGCCGTCGTCCCCGGGCGGAAGATGACGGCGGGCATGTGCGGCGCCATCTCCTCGTTGTAGCGAGCGAAAACCTCGGCGGCGACAACCATCGTCAAGAATCCCCGGTCCACAATGTCTCCTTCGGTTGTTCTCGGGAAGAACGACGAGGCCGCACCGGAAGACGGGGACCCACGCCGATCGTCATCCACTTCAAGCCGGTCCGGCGCCTTTCTCTTCTGCCCGGTCGTACCAGAGGGCGGTGGGATCCGCGTCCCATGGTCCCGCGCAGGCTCGTGTGTCAACTGCGGCGCGACGGACGGCGTGCCGGCATTCCACGGTCGGGGCAGTTGGCCTCCCCAGCCAGCGCCGTATCTGCTGCCTCCGGTATCCTCGCCGGAATTTGATGTCCGCTGTCCTAAGGGCGGCGTGCTGGACGAGGCGCTGGGAGAGCTCCGAGCTGTGGCCTGCAGGAAGCTGGCGGGCGCCGACTCGGGTTCAGAAGCTGGGGGCTGCTGCCCGTGAGGATGCAGGGGTTGTGCTATCCTCGCCTGCAGGCTCGCCGTCAGGGCATCAATCTTCCTCTCCAGCTCCGTGACACGGCTGTCCGTCTTCTTCTGGCGCTTCCTCGTGGGCGCCGTCACCACGCACTCGCGGCCCGCCTTCTTACACCGCTTACACGGGCCCTCGTTGGAAGGGTCAGGCTCGCATCTCACCTTGAGGCCGCGGCAACCCTCGCAGGCCCTAATCTTCTTTGCGTCGAGAGCATCAGCGGCCCCGGCTTCCGCATCGCCATCGCTGTGATCTTGTTCGTGCTCACTGCCGTTTTCCTCAATCGGGTAACGGTGCGGCTGCCCACCTTGCGTGCCAAGACTTCTCAAGGAAGCTCCGGAACCGTAGCGTCCAGCAAGCCGTGGAAGGCGAGCTGGCGACGACGGGGTCGCAAAAGAGCCGTTCGCCGCCAAATCGTGCCTTTCCGTACCATCGGAGTGGAGCCCTGGGCCAGGTTCCATTGGAGAAAGGCGTCTGCACGAAAACCTTGGAATGTTCTCAATGCCGCTCCATGGGCACGGAGCTTCGGAGGGTGATGACGGACGTTGTTGGCGCCGACAGCCGATGTTACTACAAAAGAAATCCGTCTTGCCTTATGTAATGAATCTTTTGGCTACCTTAGTTTGGTTGGATACCTTGCCTTGATTGGACTTGGACTGCTCCAACACACGTCTGGATCAAAACCACGACATGATTCTCATGTCGAACATCATATATACACAACTAGCATAAGTTATAATTCCCATATTAATATCAACATCCTTATCATCATATTCTACATCGCGGTGCTCTCCTATAATAAATAAAGCAACATGTGGCTACCTCGCAGTCAAACAATAAGGACGGGCAGCGGAGAAACAATGCTGTGCCGCTGGCTGCATGCCCAGATCCAGAAGAAACGCCATGCTCTGAGTGAAATTGCACTTTAAACGATACTCAAGCCATACGGCGCTCAATCTCTTCCTCCACTCCAACTACCAATGCATAACACGCATAAAATGGCTTCCAGGTCCAGTAAAACGCCGCAGTACATGCTTGTTCTTCCCAAAGAAAAATATTATCATGTCTCGTCTTGCGCGAGTACATGTCATTTGAAGACGTGAATGTGCATTTGCCAAAAACTTTGTTACGCAATATAACCAGAAACAAGCATTGCTAATGCGGACTGTTGAGACATGGTCAAGAGATGTCTGCAGCCGCATGCTCCATTAGATTCCTAAAATCGCGTCTCCTCTCGTAGGCGACTCTTCGACCCTTGGTGGTTCAAGTACGTCATGTTACCCATGTAGATGGCGCTCTCGCGCCGACGATTCGGTTGGTCGTATGCTGCGAGGCCATTGCCATGGTCCTCGCCCTGTTGCTGATATGCGTGTCGTTCGTGAGTAGGCTGAGCCCGGCTCTGGCCGTGAGGACCGTGATTGTCATGGCTCATGGACAAACGATAAGTATTTTCATAAGCTGGTCTAGAAGCGGGCGCCGAGCCGCTATGCTGGCCGTGATGTGGCGGCTCATGCAGCTGACGGGAAGCCCCAAGCGGCGGTGTCGGTGAGCCCCTAGCACCGTTCAAGGTCATTAATAGCGGCGGCGTCGGCGTTGTCCTTTGCTGCGTTGGCTTCAATTCCGGCCGCTGTTGTCGATGAGGCGACGCGCTACCTGACGACGTCGACGGGCGGTGGTGAGGCGGCTCGAAATGATGTGGCGCATGGTCCTCAGACTCAGACACTGGAGACGGTAGCTCGTACTCTTCCGGCTCAATCCCGAAAATAGCTTCGTAGTTCTGGAGGAACAAGGCGAAGACCGGTGCAGGAATGTTGAGCGTCGGGGAAAAGACAATCCCAACGTTGCGAACTGTCATCTTATTCATGTCTGCATTGTTGATTATCTTGATCAAGAAGGCAATCAAGTACTTGAGAAGCGTCGCGTTCGAGAGGGGCAGTCTTTGCGCAAGTGCATTCAATGCGGCCAGCTTCTCTTGTCGGTTCGTGATCTCGGTAGTAGCCAGGAAATCAAGGTGCAGGTCCCGGGTGAGGATCGTTGTTGGGAGCTCGCGCAGGTATAGCTTCAACAATGAAGCGACAGCATGTATGTCATAGTACTCTTCATCAGTGACCAGATTGACATCGCCTTCGACGTTGAATCGTTCCCGCAGGGCTTTGATTACCAAGTTGGAGCCACTTAGACGGAAGATTCCCTCTTCGAGGATTGCGTTTTTGTAATCCAGGTACTGAATGCATCGATACACGACAGACGGGAGAGGTACGCGCACATCTGTAGGTCCGTTGTAGCGCACAGCCTCGGCGAGCGGCGCGCCGAAGACTTGTCTCACGGGACCATGATACGAGTTTGGCGGTGGCGTGGATCCGAACGCATTCTCGCTCACACCAAACACAGAATCTTGTCCGTCAGATGAGGAACGTGTCTTGGGCCCGAATCCAAAGAAACTTCGCTTGCGTTGCTTCTTCTCCTCGCTAGTTGGGACGCCTAGGCCAGTTCTGTTACCCCAGCTGGACGAGTCTGAGATGACGTGGGCATCCTTCGGCCCTGAAATCACTTTGCCATACTGGGAATTCATCGATTCAGCGGGAGCATGACTGCTCGTGTGGTCAGGAACGCCGGCCGATGTCTTGGGTCGTGCACTTGTCACATGTGGTGCGTCTCCTGCCAAGGTAGAGTCGTATTTGACACCAATTAGCGTATCTGACTCTGAAGGTTGGTGATGCGATCTAGCTTGACCATTTTTCTTGGTTATCTTGGCTCCGGATGCGTGTTCGTTTGATGCAGAAGGACGTCGATCATGAGTGCTGGAGGGTTGACTGTGCGGTTCTGGATCAGTAGAGTCGCGGAAGTCGATCCACTGCAGAAGAGCATCGACCCAGAGATCGCGCTCCTTGTCACTTTCGGCACAAAGGACGTGCTTAACGTGGCTGGTGGAGTCCTTCTTCTTCGGCTCCAAGATCAAGAACGCGTGTCGGTACTGATTATCCATCTCCTCAGCAGCAGTAGCCCCAGCGGGTGATTGAGCATCATTGCTGTGCGACTGCTTGCCAATTTGTGCTCCTTGCAGCTTGATCGTGCCAAGGTGAGCACCGCCTGGAGTTTCATAGTACTTGAGGCTTGGCCCATCAAGAACAAAGAATCTTGCTTTCCAGCCCCCAAAGTTTTTTCCTCTCTTGGTGAGGTAACCACTCCTCAGAGGTCGTCCGTCAGGACCCAGTTTGTGAACACTCCCTTCTGGGGTAATAGCACTCATCGAACCTTCCTCGTGGGCGTTGGGGGGCAAAGTATGAGTCGAGAGATACTTGCAGAGTTCCACCGCGGTTGCAGTATCCAGAGGGGTGTTAAGAAGCTCATCCATATAAGCCTCCAGCATTTTACGTCTTGCATCCAACTTGGCAGGGGCATGACCACTGAACAATGACCGATCCGGCGTTCTGGCCGTAAAGGCGGGGCATTGCTTCAGACGTTGGTCCAGCTTAGCTAGAGATGCGGAGTCCTTTTCAACACGCCAGAGCTCACCACCATCAACACGAGAGAGGATAGCCAGGGTAAAAACGGGGTCCTCCTCTAGCTGGGTGAGAGACAGCAAGCTCGCTCGAGATGGCTTCATACGTGACGAAGCCACCTTGATCGCGATGGACGGCAATACATTTGGTGGTAGCAGAAGGTCGGGATACTCCTCCGTTACAAATCCTTTGTAAATATGAACCCTTTCTGGTACCTCTACCCTGGGCGCAGCTGGGCCTTGTTGATGAGCGACTACATCGCGCTCCTTTGGTTGACTTGGCTTCCGAGAATGATTAGGTGTTTCTGCGGGACGTGGGACAATGGGCGCCGCCAAAGGTGTGTTTGGGGGGAGCGGGATGGGTTGGCGTGGAGGTCGTGGTGACAAGGGAGCAGCTTGGAAGGATGACGACCGTGGAGAATACGCGGCAGAACCGTTGGCTGGAGACTTGTTGAAGGCAAACGAGCGGGGGCTGGCCGGCAGCCCTGGGCTCCGTAGTGGAGGCAGAACCAGCTCCGTGGTTGCGTCGCCGTTGAGCACAGCAGCCAACGATGCCGTACCACCCTCCTGCGAGATTGGAGATAAATTCTTCGGGTGTGCACCCTCGGCTGGGGAGGCGGCGTTACTTGACTTGCTTTTCTTGGAAGCGCTACGGGCTTCGGCTTCCTTGATGACCAGTATTTCGCGCTCGCGGTCGTCTTCCTCCCGGGTCCTGCGACGGCCCCTTGTCTCGTCGGGCTTGCCGACCTCCAGTATGTGATCCAAGTCCGAATCTGTTTCCTCGTCATCTGGAGAGGGTGTGGAAATCGCGTTGGCAATCTTGTTGAGCTGCAGTGGGGCCGGTGGTGCCTTGCGAGGCGGAGGCACGGGGAACTTTGCAAGTCCTTCGTCTGGTTGAGGTGTCGCTTCGACGATGGCAAGTCTAGGCAATCTCGGTGGCGGTACTTTTGGCGGGTCACTCGGCAAGGCGCGGGAGGGTGGTAGAGAAAGGTTGTAAGGAATTTCCTTCAATTGCCCATCCGCATGCTCCTTCCGAGCGATATCCGCAGCTTTGTCATCCGCTTCGTGGTCGTAACTATCAAAAGCGTGTTCTTGAGGCTTGGGCATGGAGTGATTAGGGTTCAGAAGCTCATCGACAGCCGAAGGAGGGCCCTGTGGTTGATCTGCAGGTGGAGTGATCGGGTAAGGGGCCAAAGTCACGTCAATGGGTGACGCAGGTTGGCTGCCAGAATCAATGGTAGGAGAGTCTGGCAAAACGGCAACGTGCCCTCGGGACTTTTCGCCTCGCGCAGCTGAGCCAACACCAGTATCGTGGCTAGCTTTTCTAGCATGTCGAGCACCGGCGGCCTTGGAGACAGCCGGATCGGCCATCATCTCTTTCAGTTTCGTTCTGTATTTTTCTTTGTCTCTTAGCGACCGCTCTAGGTCCTTGTTGAGGCCAAGTATCATGGCCCTTTGCTTGTCTACAAGGCGCCATAGTTGACTATTTTGCTGAGATTGCGAATGTTTTTCCTTGAGAAGATGTCGAATCACGGCTTCGGGGCTTCCAGCGGTCTGGATGAGGTTCTCAATGTCGAGCGGAACTTCCTGAGAGCTGCCCTCGGATCTGGACAAGGCGGAGATGGCCGAATTAATGGAAGATTTCCTAGAAACCCCCTCATTGAAGTCGTCTTTGACGGCTCCCTTGTGGCCACCCATTGTCGATCCAGGAGAGTATTCGGAGCCCTGGAACGGCCGGGAGGTTACTGAGCGCGGGCTGCTTCGGACGTCATTCGGCCGTGTCGGTTCCTCAAACCTAAGTAATCAACCATGTTAGAAAGAACAACGCTGACCAGAGGTGAGGGCTCGCAGGGTACGTAGCCGGAAACGAATTAGGTAGGGATTGAAGGACGAACCTCTCGGCCTCTGGTTCAGGGGTGGAGCAATTGGAGGAATCGCGGTAGAATGTCAGGTTTTCGTTGGCGACTGCGTTTGTGGTTTGGTCACTGGGCTGCTGATTTGCAGTTGCCAGTCGTAAGTGCTCGTAGAAGAAGGCGGCTTGTCGTGGACTTGGCGTGTCTGCTTCGGATATGAGTGTGCTCGTGGCCGACAGCGGACTGGGTATAAGCGGCCGTGGAGACCTAAGCGGTTGGCAAATGCGTCAGTGAGAACAGCAATCAGAAAGGCTTGCTGTTACACGGCAGGCCGCAGTGAGGTGGAAGACGAGAGTCTTGCGATGGTGTTCTACTGTACGAGCCAGACGCAAGGGGAAATCGGCATCACCACACAGGGCACCGTAGAAGAGCAGTGGAAGGAGGATGTGGAGCATGGAATACCAATAATGAAATAGAAACAGCGAAATGAACAAGAAGCAAAAAGACGAAACCTCCAAAGAACGACAGAAGAGCCGCCGGTACAATAAGGGCCAAAGATGGAGCTAACGGTGCAGAGGGAGAAAGAGTGCAAGAGGTGCAGAGAAGGTGATCGCTTGAAAGGAAAATGGACCACGAGGCTGGTGTGTATGGAAAGACACAGCAGGTACCGCAGTAAAGAAAATGAATGCGAAGGTACAGGGAGTCTAAGAGAGGTACAGAGCGGGAGGAAAGGGTACAACGGTACTTTGGCGACAGCGATTGGGGGGGTAGGCGGCCCTTTGCCAAGAATGTCCCGTCCGGGGTGTGTGTAGCAGTGAGGAGAGAAAGAGGGAAAGTCGCAGAGAGGGCTTACCTGAGTCCTGGGGAGGCAGAGGGTAGGGAGAGCGAACGGGGTAGGTGAACGGAGCGCTCAACGGGCGCCGGGTCTTCGTCTGATGGTGTGGGTAGCAGTGGTGCCGTGGCCGGCGCTGCTGTTGCTGGTGCGTCTGACGAGCGCTGGGCCTGGGACCGCCGGAGAGCAAGCTGCGACATGGTCTGCTATGCGACGAATGCCTCGGCCCAATTTGGTTGGATGCGTGCGGCGCGCTCATACAAGGGGAGGGCTACTCTGCTGGCGAGGTTTCGAGATGTGCCTGGTTCACCCTGATCCACGTAGCACGTATGTAAGGGTCTATGGGTGCAGTTGTGTTTTCCTGCACCACCAGCGGCCTTCTCCTTGTGGCGTTTGTGGTAAGGTCTGCTTTGTTCGATTCGGGTCAGGCGTCTTTCCCCCCCTATTCCTCAAGTCTTTGCGCGTGCCCTTTGCTTTGCTTTGCTTTGCTTTGCTTTGCTTTGCTTTGCTTTGCTTTGTTTTGTTTTTCTCTTGTAGAGTCTTTCGGACCTCGCTGTATTTCGGTGTATCACTTCGTTTCGAACGGACGCTATGGCTGGGATTCTGTAGATGTCGGTCGTATCCTTGTCTGGAATCGAAAAATTGGGGTAACCCTGGATCCTGGTGACCCTCCAAGCCCCCCTTCTACTCTTCAATCCCCATGCAGATGGGAAGCAGTGAGATAGGAAAAGGGTGGGCGGCTTTCCTGTTACGGCTGCTTGAGACCTTGCTCTGCCCCTTTCTCTGCGTCTCCTCGTGGTCGGCAGCCTCGGAGCTACATGCACCCAATTAAGGTACCTGTCGCAGCCAATGTGCCGGGGGTTCAAGTGCGCATTCCAGCCAGGGACATTCTGCAAGCACAAAACCAAGACGACTGGAGAAAAGAGTGGCGCGAAGGTAAAAGAAGTGCCTGATACCGAAAGGAAGAAGAGAAAGGTTGTCAAAGAAATTTTCTTGTTCATTTAATAAAGCATGCTCTACCGCACCGTACCTTACAGTACCGACCTTACCTTGCCGTACCTTTCTCTTCTTGTACAGAGATTGATTCACTAGTATTTGCCTTAAGGGAGGAGCGGGCCACTTGGCTTGTCGACGGGAGATCGATTGGAAGCTACCACGAGGTGAGCGCCGGGGGAATGAGTAAGGTCGTGTCTCTAGCCCCCATCTAGTTTTGCAGTAATCAACTAGCGCCAACGTTCAACGGCGACCAAGTCCAACAATGAAATAAGGCCTCTCAAGGTGACTTTCATTGTTTAATGTTACTTTGCCTCCACGTGCGGCGCCGCGCAGCACAACACAGCACAGTGCTCCGAAGCAAAAGCAAGTCGCAGCGTACTTGCCCAGGACATCGAGTCCATGACGGCTGGATCGAACTATATTCATGGAACGATGACTTGGCAGTCAAGTTCTGGGACGTCATCTCCATCGTGAAGCTCCACGAGGCTTTGCGAGTGGGAACAAACAACGCGCAGCGCACGATATGTTGTGCCTTCGGAGTATCCACCGTCTCCACAGACCAGCAGGTATCCGTACCTACGGTAAGATAAGGTAGCACTTCTTCACCTTGCCTTTTCCGTTGCCTCAAGGCAAGTACGGAAGCACCAAACGAGATCAACCTCTGCTACATGCGGAATGGCATGGCCGGCTCTGATAACACTAGGTATAGGTACTGTACTTCTACTTCCTAGGTAAGGTATGTTTGCTGAGAGAACGAGGCCCAGAACCCAGATAGACTTGATTGCCCCAGACCAAAAGAGCCCAAAATCATTATTAGGTAGGCACGCAGGCAGGCGCGCATCAAAACAATGTGTATCAGGTTGGCATCCATTCGTCGGCTCAAAGCAACAAAGAAAACTTGGTTCTACCAAGACTCCCCTCGAGTTCACGCGCGCGTCTACAAGCGACCAATGATGACAGGGGATAACTTATGAGGTTCGTATTTGGAGTGCAAATGTCTTACCCCTTACCTCAGAGATGCCAACCTAAGGTACCTTGGGTGCTGTACCTCGCCTTGGTGGAAGGTAGGTAGGTACCTTGCCATACATTGTACTTGTACTTGTACTTCAAGAGGGCCTAACAGGGCAGCTTGGCTCCCGCGCTCCGTCTCACTTCCACCCGTGTCAAGACACGAATCAAATTTCCACCTCCCAAAGCCTATTCATATTCAGCCTTACTTTGGTCCCTCATTCACTGCAGCCTTCTCTCACGCGTCATGCCACATTCCTCCATGGGGGAGAGGTCGTCTTCATCCACAAATTCGCACTCACTTGTGCTCTGCTTGGAGTCTGGCAGCAAGGGATGCAAACGCATCTGTCAGAGATGGCACGTCCCAGCCCAGCCTGCAGGCGGCCTTTAGTTAAATTGCCCATGGTCAGGGGTGCCACCAGGGGACAGGGGTCGAAAAAGCCATGCCCAACTAGATGGCGCACTGACCAAGATCATGACCATCAAGAAGCTGCATTCCAGTCCCCACCAAATGCCCGTGGACAAAAGAGGGTGGCCTGGCCAAACATCGAGAGCCTGTCTTCCTGCAGGAACAGGCTCAACTAGACCCTTTGGAGAATGCACGCTGTTGTAGCCGGTCGACGGCTGACTCGTCCGGGAGTCGAGGCCGGTGGAATCACGAAGCTTTCTCAGTCGAGACTCCTGTCATGCGCAAATCAAGGAGACGGGGTTGACACCCAAACCTCGACATGATGTGCCAATTGTGGCTTGCCAGCACTTCGATACACCAAAGGCTCGGCAGCATGTTGGTGACGCAGCAACAACAACAACAACAATACCAACAAACAGCACCACGTACGGCACAGTATCCATCGCATCTGCTTGTTCGAGTTTCGGCATAGCGCGCGCATACACCACAGAAACACGTCAGGGACCTCACTCATCAACCACCCCGCCCACATGATGCAGCTTTGCGATCATAGGAGGGGGCATTTATAGCCCTTGCACTACTTGCCGTGCTGCAACCCTCCGGGAGATGGGCAGCTACCGTATTGTGACCACTGCATGCCATCTCCTGCAAGCTATTAAGCCCGTGCGGTACTCTTAAGCCCTCGCTCCCATGATTGTGGATCAGAAAGTTCCGAAGGATGCACCATAATAGCCGATTTCGATGGACTTCCCGGCTCTTGCTAAAGGTTTCTCAGCTGATTGTCCCCTATTTGATTCACGTGCCAAGCCTTCAACAGGAGTATATCATTCAATCGAATGTGTCCATCTGTCAAGGACGGGTGTCAAAGCCTCAACTAAACCCTCGGGACCTGGCCCTCTATTTTAGTCGTGAGCTTTACCATGTTGCAGAGGCCTTTCCGCTAACCTCTTCCCGGAAGCCGTTTCGAGACACAAAACCTGATTGATGTTCTTTGGTTCTGTTCGAGCAATGACCGGTCGGGAAACTAAAAGGTTGCTCGTGAGCTTTCAGGTACTCTCACTCCTCCCACCTATGGCCCGAGGCCCACCAATCATGCCCCTCTGGAGGGGAAATGGGGGCCAGGACACCCTTTCGGTTCCCGCACAGCCTGCACGTTTTGGGAGCGGTGTGACCAGCGAGTGACGGAGCTAAAGCCCCTATTCGTAGACGTGACATTGTTCATCACAGTTGGGCCATGTCGGCAAACATGTGGTCCGGCCCCAGTGGTTGTCGGTGCGGCAGTAGTCTGTGGCGTCGCGAGCATTCTGATTTGAAGTTTTATTACAATGGACCAACTAAGTTGGATGATCCACGGATAGGCATGTTTGATATGCTGCTGTGTGGTTGCGCCATGCCTTGAGTGGACATTAACCCCATGACTTCTCGTTTGAGAGTTTTCGTGATGGGAGAATAGGATTCCGATCTTCGCTCCCGCTCAGACACCGTCACTGTTGGCAAATGTGGATGTGAAAGCTGGTGTTGTGAAGGGAGCACATCAGATTCAATACACGAGGGAACCTTGGTGGCCAGTCTACTTGGTCGCAAGTTTTCTTCTGCGGCCAGCAAAATCCTGCCAGCTCTGCCTCCCTCTTTTTGCACTATCTCGTACCGGCATCTTGCTGATCGAGTTTTTCTCTCCTCCTCATTTGGCCAGGGGCCAAGACCTTTCAATTGGACGTGCCTCTACAGGACCCCTGAATGATGGATGCATCGGGCGGTTGTTAACCTAGTGGCTTGGCCATCTGGTCTAGCTTGCAGAAGCAATCCTCAGTTCAGCCGTCAGAGCCGTACAGTCGCTTTCCTTGCTTGCAATGATTCTTCCGCTGTGAATCTCTAGTTGGCGCAATTGGACATTCACAAACTTTCGCTGCCAAAGGGTGCGAAAGGCAGCCATGGTTGCTTAGCTCGCCCATCCGGGAGCGAGGCCATGCTGCTATTGCGGTCGATGTTCTGGGCAGGGCTTGTCGTCGCAACCACGAGCCTTGATTGAAGATCAGACAATGGAGTAGTGCAGCACTAGGCTCGAATTTGTCACACCCTCGCACCTGGAGCGCTTAGTCCGGCCAGGCGGTTCACTGCTTCTGAGAGGCGTGGTCCCCTAGATTTCGGGGCCCAATAATTAATTATGTGGTCATGTCGTTGCAGATGATCGGCCTCCGTCATCTTACCCAGTCCACACAAAGCCCATTCCCACAACACCGGAGCGGCCTGGGTGCCAACATCGCAACTGACAGAACATCGCAATCTCCCAGAATCCAAGTTTTGCAAACCCTCCTGGCCTTTGGGCCGGTCAGGTGCCGTGGTTAGGCGCCGAGCTGTGGGTGGTTTGTGCCAGCCAATCGGTCTTGCTCAATCCTGATACCCCAGATGTCGCACGACAAGAGCTGCCCTAAGGGGTTTTGTTTATCGGAGAAGGGAAGAGAAGTGTCCCGCAACACCAACGGGAGCCAAGGTTTCGGTCGGATGAAGAGGTACCCCTTCCAGTGTCTCCTCCCTACAACGAGATCCTTGGCTTGCCCATGTTTTTCCCTGTAGATTGCGACCGTCCGCTTGATACCCGAGTGCTGTATCGATAACGATCAATGTCAGATTGACTAGAGGATCCTTGTAGGCCATAGAGTGCTTCGCAGAGCATGGCGTGCGCATGGCACGGTCGCACGAGAATGCAAGTGATGCTTGTGGCGGTGTGTTTCCCACCGGCTCAGCGCATGAACCGTTTCCTACACGAAGGCCGAAGGCGCGTGCGCACCTTATGGGCTGAGGGCCATTCCGCGCGTTGCTCCCAATCGAGTAGTTTGGACGCCGCGGGCAGAGTCAACGAGGCAATGCATCACAAGACCACCGTCTCAAAGATGTTTACGCACCGTCCTATTTTCAGCATCTTCCCTGACCCTCAAGCCAGGCTTCCCGCTTCCTTTTCTTCCGTGCCACAAATCGCAAATACCCCACAGATGGGCTTCCAGACCGGGAGTTGAACCACGCAGGCGGGCAAAACGGACGCTGAAACAAATAGGGACTTCGATCCATCTCAATCCGAGAGCAGCGTTGCTTGGCGATGGTCTCGTGTTGGTTTCATGTTGCCTACCCCGCGGGCTCTGCTTGGCCCCGTCTCTGCGCTCGGGTGTAATTATAGAACATGGCACGGGTAGATGCGACAGATGCGACAAATAATCGGTAGAACTGGGCAAAGGAGAGGTTCGCTAGATTCTACAGATGGGACGGGCGCTCCGGACTTCGGCGTGCCTTCGCCTCTCTGATGTGCGCGTGCTGGGCGAGGGACAGTACGGGGGGAATGCCGTGAAACCGGCTCGGCCTGACCCCACAGCAAGCTCCGCGTCCCGGGCGATTGGATCGCCGGCATTCCTAAGGCTGCACGGAGCCGGAGGCTTTTTATAAGTAGGTATACGTAGGCTCAAATTAGGTCGGCGGGTCTCACCGATCTGGCCTTCGGGGCCGTCATTCTTTCTACAAAGGTTCTTGGCACAATGACAGTATTTCCTTTGCTCATTTCACCAGGCAAGACTAGCTCAGCAGTAGGCGGTTCCCGAGATTTGGCCCCATGCCTCGCATCAGCAACCAGCCACCGAATAATATCGAGTCGACATAAAGTGCAGTTCTAGACCCATTGAGCGATTTGCGAGCTCCATTCGCCGCGCCCAAGTCTCGACCTAGCCCATGTCAGAGACCCCCCATAGATGATATCTGTCCAACTCCGGGGTTCCCCGTCGATGTTGGGCATATTACGGCTCAACAGCCCCGCTATTGACCGATTTTGCCGACTAAACAGCCTCGTCTTGCTGAGCCCATCTCGGCCAGGCTCAGCCCTGCTCACCCCAAGACGCAAGCAACGGGTTCCCGAAAAAGCAGATGCCGGCAAAGCTTTCTACTCAAGGAAAATAGTAGCGGTCTGAGGGCGTCTAGTACACTTAGAAAAGCATTTAGAAGTCACAGCTTGGGGCGAATGTTTTAGGGATACTTTTCTCCTCTCGTTTTAGAAACAATATAGAGGTAAAAGGTGGATGATAAAAGCCATCACCTAGTAAAC
The DNA here is from genome assembly GCA_020881915.1 of Paramyrothecium sp. XJ0827. Classification (NCBI taxonomy): domain Eukaryota; kingdom Fungi; phylum Ascomycota; class Sordariomycetes; order Hypocreales; family Stachybotryaceae; genus Paramyrothecium; species Paramyrothecium sp. XJ0827. The sequence goes on along the minus strand of JAJFPB010000001.1, from coordinate 3,485,502 downwards.
CCTTTATTGGCAGTTTCAAATTCTTTACAGCATCGTTCCTCCATCAACTACTCGACAGAAGTAAGACAACTAGACAAGTCAGGCTCTCACGTCCTTCAACTACAAGAGCCCATGTGGCCCCAGCGCTGGGAGTCATCGGAGAACCAGGACCAGGGGTCACATGGACCAGGCCCACCGCCGCCCAATGAGCTTCTCCAAGGGCCCAGAAATCCTGATTCTAGCGTGACGTGCAGGCCGGGGACGAAGCGAACGTCATCGGGCGTCTGCCGTGGCTTGGTTCGCATGATTGCGCCCAGCGGTATATGGGTGTTGCCTGCGCCTACTCAGCTTTGCCCTTTTCTGCCAGAGTATGCCCATCGCTAGAATACCATCACGAGGTTCTGCTTTTCATCTCTAGCCTTCTGCTTGCAATTTTAGGCTTCAACCCTTCTGCCTAAAGTTCCTCGTGCTGCGACATTTTGTCCGTCGCTACCAAGCGCGCGACCCTCCGAAGTGACCTGCCTGTACACGGGACCATCCTCGTTACTTATACCATCAACGGCCCTCGAAGTGCCACAGTTACCGTATCTCGACTCATTGTGCGCATAGCAGAATCTGCTGCAACCGCTTCAATTAACTGATATCGTTTGTCTTCTCATCATGGGTTCGTCTCTCTATTTCCGTATTCCCTGGCCTCCGGCTGATCCGCCTCCCTCGCGTAAAGCGACCAAGGAGTATCGCAAGAAGCGCCTCTATCTCGGGCATCCTCCTCCGGATGTAGAGTACGTCCACCGCCGTGTCACCCGCTTTATGCCTCCTTCACCGCCTCCTGTTTTCGAGGAGCCGCCGCCGCCTCCGCCGGTCATCGTTGAGCCTCTTCCACCTCCTCCCCCGCCAGTCATGCCTACTCCTCCTCCGCCGCCGCCGCCGGTCCTCGCTCTTCCACCGCCGGAGCCCTCCATTGAGGTCATTGCCGTCGATGTCGAGCCCTCGCGGCGCAAGCGTTCTCCCAAGAGGCGCTCGCGCAGTAGGAGTCACAGCACACACGAGAAGGAGATCTACATCGAGCGGGAGCGCATTGTCCCCGTCCCCGTTCCGGTTCCTGTTGAGCCAAAGTATGACACTTATCGCTACGTCGAGGGCCCCAGGCGGTACATTGAGCCCCCTCCGCCGCAGAGGAAGATGATTACGGAAGATGAGCACGAGCATATCGTTGTTCATGACCGACGGCGTATGCAGGAATACTACCGTCGTTAGACAAGTCACAAGTCTGCTTTGCTTGTCTTTGTCCTTTCAGTCCTAGCGCGGCTTGGTTTCATGTGTATATGATTTAATGTCGGCGCTTTCAAGCGCCAAGGAGACCTGGGCGGTTTGGGAATTGTTTCTTTTAAAGTTGGCACATTCGGTATTCAACGGAGTCTGGCTGAGGGTGTAATTTCTTCATTTCATCCATATATATTCATAGTTGGTCCAGGCCCTCTTGCCACAGAAGACTATTTACTTTGACACTTCTTGTATAACCACTGTATTATCCCTGTTGTGCTTGCCGAATCGTCCTTACCTTTCATGATCACCAGGGCGATGGTGAGATCCTCCGTCTCCTCCACTCCGTCTGGGGTTGAATGGATCTTCCTGTCCACTGAGGAGGGGGTGGCATTGGAGAGATTGGTGGATACGTCTCTGAGCGGCCTTGTGTGGCCATGCCAGTGCCATATGTCGGATAGTCTGCAACAAAGGCCATGTTGTTCCCCTCAAAGTCCGGTCTCGGTGGCGCCCAGCTGTCGAGCGCCTGGGGAGAAACGATACCAGCATGTCGAGGATCTGGTCGCCGTGTCCGCTTCCCAGTAACCCAACCCACGATGTTCCCCAACTCGTTCATCCACCATAGCCCAGCAATGATGATGATTCCTGTGACGGGAAGAGCAATGGCCCAGTATACCCATTGGCTGAATGGCATATCACGCACGTCGGTTGTGTTCATGCCGAATATGCTCGCTATCGAGCTCAGTGGTAGGAAGATGATGGTGACAGCAGTAAAGGCAAAAATGGCATTCTCCTGTCGATCTCTCACCCAGTTCATCTTGAAGGCGACGCTCCGCTCTAACTCCGTGGCAAACTCGGAGCAACGTTGTATGTCGAGTTCGCGCTGTGTGATCAAACGCGAACATTCGGTGAGGAAAAGTGCACGGAAACCACCACGATCAGTTGGTGGAAGCTGCGCCGCAATATCGAGATTCTGCGCAAAATCGCGCTCGTCGATATCACCACCATATCTCTGCGGAGGAAACGGATAGTCTCGTCTCGGTGCTTCATATGAGGTGTAGTGATATCGCGGCTCTCTGTCTGCTCGTGGGTAGTGATTGTAAGTCTGATTACGAACGTGGGCCTGGTATGGCTGAGGCATAGTGCGATCGTATCTGCGTGTGCTGGATTCCAAAGGAAATACTGCGGCCTCGTTCATACTGTCCAATGCTGGCAGCTTGCATCGAAGGCCCTCTATAACTGTTCGTTGCTTCATTAAAACTCCTTTTATTGCATTCAGCTCTTGCTGTAGAAGGTTGAGTTGCTGCTGATATGGTCTCTCAGATGGTTTCGCCGCGATGTCAATGTCCTTTGTAGTCTCGGTTAGAGTTGTCGGCGAATAGATGCCATTCACTTACCAATGAATTCAGGTACTGCGTGTACGTCTCCACGATATCATCCGATTTGGTCACTTGGTCCTTGAGCAGCTTCAACGAGACCAGAGACATCACCTCCATGGGCATCATCATTGCTTTACCTCGAAGGCTATTCTTGGAAATACTGCTCATCAGTTTTTCGATGCCGGCATTGATGAGCTCCTCGCATCGTCCGAGATGTTGCCTCCGGTCAGTATCAGAGACTGCACACTCTATAGTGGCGGAAAGTGCATAGAGCCAGGCTGTCAAGAACTCTTGCGGGAGATTCAATCTAGCCCGCTCTTGCCCGTTAGTGTGAGAGAAGATGCTCTGGAAGTTTCGAATCTTGCTGAGAAGCTTAGGGAGTGAGTTCATCCACTCATTGCGTCCACGATGGCGCTGTTTGGGCTATAAGGTGGTGTCAGCAGGGAAGCAGCATAAGTCTGGATGTCAAGCTCACCAATATTAGTGCCTGGACAGCACCCCAAAACTTTCCAATAGTCGGGCCTTCCAATGAGGCTGGAAAGAAGAACTGGAACAAGTCATCCACAGCAATCCACATATCGAACCGTCGATCCAAGAAGAACTGCTGTCGTCGATTGTCCTCTTTTTCCTGTTCTACAACCTCGAAAAGTCCGTCATATACGGCTTGTCTCGTCGTTTCCTTACATTTTTGGTAGGCTGAACGTAATGAAGAAGATATGTCGCGTGATAGATACTTGTCGGCGGAATCAAGCTGTACTATCAAACTTGGTGGCACGTCGTTTGATGCTCGAATTTCTGATTCGTTCGATAGAAGAGTAAGAACATGGAGAAATTCTGTAGCTGGCTTCTCTTGGGCTTTCTTCAGCGATCTTTCGTTCAGCAGAGCCCGAGCAGGGCGAACAGCGCTCGATCTATGTCAACGTCAATGAGCTTTCAGCATAGGGAAACGTTCTCCCAAAGGCTTACTCTACTGTCAAGTCTAGTTTGAGAACAAAAGGACGACGTTTCGCCAGATTCAGCATCTCAGTCCAGTTAGGGGCGCCAACGATTTGGCCTTTGTGCTTGATCTTGATCACTTCGGGCCATATTTCGTGGAATTGCTTGAGGAAAGACTTCACTCATCGTCAGTGACTGAGAAGGAGAGGAGAGATTGTGTGGAAAACGCACAAACCATGTAGGACACTCCTCGGCTGAGAATAGCCACATCGTGGAGCTTCCGTGCATCACGCAGATTGTTCCGAAATTTTCATCCTGGGAGGGCTGTCTTGAGGGTTCCGTGCTCAACTCCAAAATTTCATCCTCTAGAGTTGACCTGTCCATAGTACCGCAAGTCACGAGAAGCCCTAATCAAGATCAGTCATGAGCCCTAGGGCAGCACAGGTTTATTCCGAGAGAGGTAATAGAAAAAGAAGAAAGCGCTTGAAAGAACAAAAGAGGCGGCATACCGTCCCCGAGAACTAAGCACCATATTTGTTCCACATGGAAGCATTCACCGGGTTTGCTTGTACCGAGCTGGCAAACGACTTGCTCCATATCTCTCTGCTGGTTATTTCGCGAATACAATGTTTGCAGGAGGGTTTGGTTGGGGAATAGTCTTGCATCCGAAGCGGAGAGTAAGCCAGAGTAGGATCGTAGTGAGAAGAAGGGCAGGCAAATCCATCGAGCGGCCGGGCCCCCTTCTGTCCTGCCCGGCGTTTGCTCTCGGCTTTTCAGGGGCACATCAACGTAACGGGGCTCAACGTAGCCAACTCTCGCGCCTTTCGAGTTTGTTGTGGATCTGGCACACTGCTTCTTGACCTTGGCCTTGAGGTTTGCAACGGCGCTGGCTTCCTCTTGCGAGAGGCGGACGTATCGAGTTGTCGTCAACTTGACGCTCGTTAGAAATTTGTTTGCACTAATTTCCCAAGGAACTCACCCAGAACTCATCAAAATTCATCAATTCCTGACGAATATGCCTAGCCATGGTCAGTTTACTCCTTTTGGATGGTCAAAATCTGCACCAGAGAATCCTACAGCCATTTGAATAACGGCTTTCTTTGGTCCTTCGGGCCATGAATGGACGTTAGGACTGCGCCGTGGTCACTGAAGAGCTCTGCATTTCCTGTATAGTGCGTGGAGAATACTCGCAGGAGCTGGGCGTTCCCACTACCAACAGTGAACGTCTCATCACCCTCGCCGTGTCCGCTTTCTGAAATACTTTCTTCTTCAGGCAAGTTATCCAAGCTTTGCCAAGGTTTTGAGAAACCCAACGATTCAAAAATATCCTTTTCATCGTCGAAAGCAACTGCCGAACTAACATAGGATGTATCAGAAGAAGCAGACTGTGAGTTCCTGCTCTCAGAATCGTCTTCTTTGGATTCATTGTCACCACTGGGGCGGGAACTTTTGTCACGATAATACGGTTTCCTGTCCCTTTCCACCGCCTCGGTTTCCCTCACAATAGAGGATCGCCCGAGCAGCCGAGAGTTGGGAGAAACATAGCGAACCGCCTTTGAGATTGCCTGTACTCTTCTTAGAATAGCTCAAAGTATGCAAATAGAGTTGATTTACGCGAGGCCGGGACCGCGACCGGGACCGCGACCGGGATTGGGATCGGGATCGGGATCGGCGGCGGTAGCTGTGCTCTTTATAAGGCATCATTGTATTTGCAAGTCTTCGCTACAATACCTGTACGAATGACCATGGGTGGAAGACGTGACCCCTCTGGATGACAGCTTCCGCGGAGTCAGCATGGGGAATCTGGGCAGTCTTAAACTGTCCCACGGTCGAGTCTTGCGGTGCCCAGCAAAAGTCCGGGATATAGGTGTTCTGTGTTCAGGGTTATTCGTCACACCCTCAAAGCAATGACTGTGCCGCAGCTCCCTGGAAAAGAAAATGGTTATAAAGTCAGCATCAATATACATGGTAGGCTAAAAAGGTCCCATTGGTGGTGCGGCTGAGGGACCCCTGCAAACCAGCCCCTTCGCACCAACTTTCATGAGATACAGGGATTACCCACGCAGGAATGCAGTAGTTAGTACGGCCTCTGCTTCATGATCGGCTAGTACGGACTATTGAAGCCATTTCATTCTTTATTCACATTTCACTTCTATCAAGTAAGAACATGCTGAAACAGAGAAATTGTACTAATGACGAATCGGCTCGTTTTATTTAAGCCCAGAAGTAACATGTGGGTTTCCCATTACATTAACACAGAAAACCAGCAAGAGTTTGGAGCTTTGAAGGATCTACCTTCATAATATTTTGCTGTGACAATACTAGAAAGGGGAATAATAGGATTCACAACGACCAACTGGCGATGTAAGACACCTTTCCAGTCAAGTACGCAAAGCTCGACCAATAACGCAATTCCATTATTCCTAGTGTTTGTCGTACATAATAAATGGCCATAGCTTGTTCCCTTCGAAAACATATTCCAACCCTCTAGGCCACCTTGTGAGGAGAGTATGCCCAATGGATCAACCTCATGCTTTTGCTCGCTCGCTGTATGAAGAGGGAGTTGTGCATATAAATCCAGCCGAATTGAGCACTGAGCGAGGGCAAGCTTTCATACTCCTTGCATTTTCCTGTGCCTTCAGCTCGACTTCGCTACCCTCTCTTTTGGCGACCCGTTCAGTTGCTGGGGGTCGTTTGCCTCTTCTTCCTCTTCTTCCACCACCTCTGAACATCCATTCGCCTTGACACTGCCCTTGCTCGGTGAAATATCTCCAAGCAGAGATCTGACGGCGTCTCTGGTCGGGGTTGTCGATCCTCTGAGGGGATGTGAATGCCCCAATAGATGTCGATATTCGACCTGATCAGCCCATATTGCCGGTGAATGTCGTTGCCAAGTCTTCGACCTCACAAGCTCCGCTGAGTTTGGCTGCTGAAGCACGAAAATCATGCAAGTGTCCAGGAAACTGGCCAGAGCCATCCTCATGGGCTCCATCATTTTCTGCTGAGATTCTCCATATGCGATTTCCAGGGCGTTGTGCAGATGGATCATGAAGTTGCCCGCCTCCCCTTCGCTCATGCGAGAGTTCCGCAGCTTCGTCCGCAGATATTCCCCGAGCTCTATGGCCGTTTTCTCAACCGTGCTGACGAGTTGGCACATCATCTGATCGAATCGCAGCCAGACTGCAGCCTGGTAACTCAGGATGCAGCGTGGAATATGGATGATATTCAGAGCATGGAGTTCGTCGTGCTCGCAGACTTCCACGCCTGTAGGTTTCTGTTAGCCCCGTCATCAACAAGAATGAGAAAGCAAGCATGAGGGAGGGTACGTCCGGTAAGTGTATGCAAATCTCAAGCAGCAAGCGACTGCGCCTGCTGCGTAAGGCAATTTGATAGAAACTGGGCTTCCATCCTGGTTACAGTAAGCTTTATTCCTGCAGGCAGTTGTATTTCTGAGGTGACTCACGGCACGAGGAGGTGGTAAATGATCCCGGAACCATCCAGACTGGGCTTGGATTATACTTCGATGCACCTGAAAAATTGCTGACTCGGCGTGAACCAGAACATCTGCGCCAAATGGATGCGTCCAAAGCCTATACAGATTCGTTTAACTGCGGTCGCCGCTAGGTGAAGTGTTTCATTGACTTACGTTTCCCCGGCACGAGGAGCAGCATCTTCGAAAAGCTTCCTGCTCGATGTCGAGGTTGATGAGGCCGTATCAACTGCTTCTCCTCTCCCTGAGCCGACTTGTGCCCCTATTGATAATGATGTGGAACCCGAATGAGGCGAGTCTTGCGATTCTTTGTCCTCATTGCTGGTCGCTGGCAGCTTAGGTGGTGTTTCAAATGGGTGGTTTAGGGGAGGAAAGTTTTGTTCTTGTATCACTTCTTCCGTGTCTGTCCTTTGACGACGGTGCCATGGGTTGATCTTGGGCGGTGAAGCCGGCTTCAGGTCAACCCTGTTCGTGGATTTCAAGGGTTCTGCAAACGCAATAGTCGACTTTGCGCGCTGGTCGCTCTTCGCCTTGGAGGTTCTCCCGTCCAAGGACGTTCTTCTCATGGTGCGGAGCGTGGAAGAGTGTGAGATAAAAAGCAAGCACGAGATTCCTGTTCTAGGATGAGGAAGTCTTGCAGCCCGCATAGGAAGATGTTGAGTGTGTGTTGAAGCTATGTGGAAACGCGCAGTTGCATAGCAACATTCGAGGTGGTCGAGGTTTGTTTTGCAAAATTCATTCTTGTCGCAAAGTGTTTGTTAGCTACGTCGCTTGAAGCACGTATTGCTAGAGACACCAACTCAAAGGGACATATCATCGGCGAGCAGCCTCTATATCCAACAGTGGCGGGCTGTGGAACACAGTCGTCGCATCGAGTGTGCATGCGTGTGTGCGTGGTAATGCGACGCTGGAGTGCGAAGTCCAAAGGGAACCGTTTTTATATGAGCAGAGAATAAGACTACCCGGGCTTTGCGTGACCGGACGGATCTGCCACCTGCTTGACAGTTGAGCAGCTCCAGTTGGCATCTGTCGCTGCTCCTTGTGCAGTTGATCATGTCGACAGCTGTAATGGGAGGTCGCTCCCTCATAGTAAACATACTGTATCTTCAAGCTTCTGTAACTATATGCATAATCAAGGCATGGCCCTGCATGCTTTACTTAGGGTCCCAGGATAGGCGCAACCTCGTCCTTGAAGAATCATTTGCTGCCATGCTGACCATTTCTTTCTCATACTGACTGACACCGGACTCATGAACTCCACGACGAAACACCACCACGTGGAATTGAGAGTCGGGTGGTTCCGTAAGCGCTCAAGCACAGTTTCATGGCCGACTCGAGATAAAAGCTCTTGAAGTATTTATCTACATGTCATCCGCTCAAGGATGAAGAAAGCCGAATATGCGCGTTTCAGGAACACGCCGATGAGGAGCTTTGATGTGAGGTAGTGAGATCCCGGTGAGGCTGCAGGGTAGGGAGGGACAAAGGACGTGTTCCTGGTTCTGTGGTGGTTGCACGACCACGAGACTGCGGGGCGGGATGACGCCGGAGCCCCGGTACAACGATGCCCCTCAGCAACTGCCACCCGCGAGCTACAGCGTCAACATGCACAAGCTCATGCTCATGCTCATGCTCACCCGCACATCGATCCCAAGTCTCCACACAAGCTTGATCAACACGCCCATCCCCAACCAGCTGCAAGATGGCGGAAGGTTCTGTTGTCATTAGCTCCAAGGGGCAATTTGAGAATATCCTCAAGACGACTCGAGTTGTTGTCGCCGACTGTAAGCCTTCTCGCCTCTGCCCACTACCCATGCCTGACCACTCCACTCCCTTCACATTCAAGGAAGATGCGCCGCGACTACGTCCGGTGCCGTCACATGTGATCGCCGCAGCCGCAGACTGCTAACATGAATGCTTCCACAGTCTACGCCGACTGGTGCGGCCCTTGCCAGCAGATCGCACCGTACTACGAGACCATCGCCAAGACACTATCTCGACCCAAGATCGTTGCGTTCGTCAAGATCAACAGCGACAACCACAAGGACATCTCGGCCCAGTACAGCATCTCGGCTCTGCCAACCTTCCTGCTGTTTCGAGACGGCAAAATCTTTAGCAAAGTACAAGGTGCAGACCACCGCGAGCTGAAAGCGGCCATCGAGAAGCTCGTTTCCGAAGTTGATTCACTGGGTGAGGGTTCTGGCAGCGGTGGCATCTGGAGCGGGGCAGAGATTCCAAGAGGCTACAGCGATATCACCGATCAAATCGAGATCCGCGGATGCGAGCTTCTCAACGCTGATTCCGACGCTGGCCCCGTCAAGGTCCTGTTCGACAGCTCCAAGCCTAGCGCGTTGGATAAGGGAAAGGGTTCGTCCAAGGACTGGGTGCAGAGCGGAGCGGATGACCAACTGCTACTTTTCATCCCGTTGCAATCCTCAGTCAAAGTCCATACATTACAGGTCCGTGCAAGCCCATTCCCTGCTCGTCCTGCTTTCCCTGAAAGTACTAACTGACGTATCATAGCTCACATCGTTGCCCCCTCAAGAAGACGATGCGCCCGCACGACCGGGAGTGATTCATCTGTACATCAACCGACCGCAGAATATGGACTTTGGCGAGGCCGATGACACCGAGCCGACGCAAGCCATCACCTTGAAGCCCGAGGACTGGAATGAGAATGGTACCGCCAACGTCAGCCTGAGGTTCGTCAAGTTCCAACGGACCACATCCCTTGTCCTGTATGTGCAGCAGGGTGATGGCGAAGCCGAGACTGTTCGCCTTGACAGAATCAAGCTCATCGGAGAAGCTGGCGCAAAGAGAGAAATGGGAAAGCTGCAGAAATTAGAGGACGAATAATGCTAGAACCAGAACGCTGGCCGAGACTACCGTCTCTGGGCAAGATGTACACGAGTCCTGCGACCTCCAGTACTCCTGACGAATTATGAAGGCTAGTGAGCCAAACCATCCATATATGAAGGCTGATGATAGCACCCACCTCTTGGGCTAAGCCCAAATTTGAAGCGACAATGGTACGGGCTACTTGAGATGACCTCTTTACTAAATTCGCATGCATGGTATCGGTTCTGGAAGTTTAAGCCGATGGGTAGAATATTACGGAGTAGTTCAGCAATAGACAATTCCAAGCATTCAAAAATGGTATGTTCGTCCCCATCACCAGGATTCTCACGTGAAGCGTGTGAGACTCCAGCGGTGACGAGGTCAACCTGCAATTATGATTTCTCTGTGGCACAACTGACGCTGCGATTATGATCCATGGATAGAGGATTCGAGCAACACGGAGAAAATTTCTACATCATGCCAGCCGCACGAAGAAGAAAAGGGAAAAAGGAAAAGCGAAGCTTCGTGGGCCACGGGAAGATTTTATCCTCACCGGTTGCTGGTGCGAATCCGCTTAGTCATACGGAAGATCAATGCCCCTGTGCCGAACTTTCGACGTTCTTCAAAGGCTTCCAATGCAGGTACCCATGCGCTAGGCCAATTCTTGTGCTGCCCATGCTCGCGAATTGGACGTAATAATCAAGTCTGCATACCGTAAAAAAGCTTCATTAGTGAATACGCTACCTTAGCCTAAAGGGAAACATTACTTGGAGGGGCTAGGCCCGGAGGAATTCCCGGTCCCTAGTGGTTTACGTCTCAACCTGCACAGGCCTGCCCGCGCTGTGGTTAATTAACTTAATTGCAACGCTACATGTTCCGGCTTCTGTATTATATATGCAACTCATACAATTGCGAGCGAAGGTTCGCCGGACAATCGGTAATCCGTATCAAGAGAACCGCTTCCCCCTGGTCCCTATAATCCCGCTTGCCATTCATCGCGGTGGTTAAGTTTATGAGATTGTGGGAAAGCCCATATCAGGTAAGGCAATGTCAGCGATGGTTCAGTAGCACGCCCATCCTCTCCCACCTTTTTGACGGCTCCAAAAGTCCTTGGTCGGGATGAAACCAACGCGAATTCCTGTAAGATTAATTCGAAGCTCAGGTGGCAGTTTGACGAACGGGACGAACTGGCTCGGGAGTAGGAGGTCGCTTTCTAAATTGGATGATTCTCCATCCATGGTCTCCAGCAGTCTCTGTAGGTGAAATGTATCGTAGAACGTTTTAAGCAATGGCGCCGGCATGGCTTCTAGTTGCCCTCTGCGCATGATATCTATCGAAATTTCAAAGCTACTTGAAGCAAGGGAAGTACTTCTTACACATGCTGGGAATACACACTGCGTGTACAAGAAGCTTGGTCTGCTAAGGTATCTAAAGACCTTAGGGTAGGTTGAAGCTCTGTTTTCATCTCCGTTTTTGAGGTACGATCATACAGCGTAGTTGCGCTACAATCAACTCCCTAGGGTTGCCACCTGCAGGGAACTTAATCAACCAATCGATGCCCGCCTGCAAGGACAATCGAGAAGAGCGCTAAACGTGTAGCGCCACTAGTGCGGAAACTGCCGGGGACGTTCCCTGTAATCATCTTCTGCTATATTGACGTTCACATTCAACCACGACGACTCATGATGCTCACATACCTGCTCTTCTCAAGTCGTCAAACCCCGTGCAATGGCGATGGACATTAATTTTGCTTCGTCGGTGAACACAATGCTCTACATCAAGGATATCTGATAGCAATTTTCCTGAACTACATGGCATGGATCGACCAGCGCTCCCAGCACGATGTCCTCGAGTCCGTTGCCGGCACTGGTACCACGACCAATCGGTGTCAAGCCATTGGATCATGCATCAACACCACTTTCAAGGGAGCATGCGGAAGCGGAATGGGAGGCCATGAAGCCCCACCTCAAGCGACTTTATGTGGATGAGAGTCGGACGCTGAGGCAGACCATGGACTTTATGCGACGAAGACATGGGTTTGCTGCATCGTAAGTCGATGATTGCTGCAAGTCTCTCTCACCACTTGTTGTCTCACACGTGCACAGGGAACAAATGTACAAGAAACGTTTCAAGAAGTGGGAGTTTCGAAAACAGTCGTATAGAAAGCGTTCTCGGATTCCCAGCACTTCCTCATCTCCAACCCCTCCCACAGCGAGTTCTGACACAATCTCGGAAACACAACATGTGAAGCAAGAACTTGAGACTGGGCCATTGGACGTTTCATTGGTCCGAATGTCGAGGCTGGAGGTGTTTGATGGTTTGGAACAGGTGTTGGACAGTTCCTCGTCCTGGACTCAAAGCAAGTTGGATACTTCTCAGACGGGGTTTGACCCCATGTCACGATACCTGTCTAACCCAACACAACCACTCCTTCAGGACAGCCGCACAATGTATCGGACGTTCGAGCTTGTGTTTGACCTGTGGCGCCGAGGCCGTGGGGATTTGGCTGGCATGGCCGCCCGCAGGGGGTTTTATGTCCTCGAGTTCGTGCTCACGGAGGATCATCCGGATCTCGTTTGGCATGTCTTAGACACCATCTACGACATGATTGACAGGGGGCATCTGCAGCTACTGCAGATGTTCTTATCCCATGCTCACGAACTTGCCTTCACACGGCTGTCTGCAAATCACCCTCTGCTGAGGATTCTGCACCTGCTCCGTAGATGGGACTATCGCACAGAACAGGGACGACAGTATGCTTGCTATTTACTCAAACAGGCATGGCTGCGCAATGTCGACCTGCTCGGTAAACGGATATGTTCGCTAGCACCACACCAATTGTGGCTTTACGAACAACTTATCTGGGATGGTCGGACTAAACTACGCAAAGGCAGTCACTTGGCTCAACAGCAGGAAGCCATGATTGCTGCACTTCAGGGGCTGGCCGAATCTCAAAGGTCCGAGCCTCACGTGGACGGCTCCGTCGACCTAAGAATCGAGGCCTTGAGCCTGGAATTTACCCAGATGGATCTCAACGACAAACAGGAAGCGGAACGACTAGCCATAAAGCTACTCCGGCACACTGAATCCCACTCCGATGTCCGAGCTAGCGATCGTTTCCATGCTTACGCTCGCAAGATGTTGGCGAGAATACAGGAGGAGCAGCTTGATCTAACAAACGCCGAAGAGAACCTCCAACGGGCAGTCACCAAACGAGAAGCTGCCCACGGCGCAAGCAATAATTTACGAGTCATTCGAGACATGTGGGTTTTGGCTAATTATTATGAAAGAGTCGGGAGGCTCGACGATGCTAGCAGAGTTACGGCGGACGCTCTTGAAAGGGCCCGACAGTACTTAACTGACACACCAGACCAATAATACACAAATGTGCTTATCTTCAGGTCATATGTCGCCTTAGCCATAAACCGCATCTCAATACAAACATACAAGTGTGAATTCAGAAAGAGAGAGAAAACCACTTGTAAATCTTGACCAAGATAAGACCCCTTACCGTCTTGGTGGTGCTGGGGTGACAAGGGGTGGCCGTGACCCACACAGGAGGCAGCCACATGTCATCCGCCACAATGACGTTGACATGTGCCAGTATACTTCGCCTTGAGCTTGATCGCTCAACACCAAGGTTCCTCGACTACCCCTTGATCTTGTCGATTTTGAAGATACCTACCATTTATTCTTCCTCCTTTCGAATTCTCTGCCTGAAATATAACCTGAGGAGGCTTCATCCACCATGGCGTCTGGTGCTCCACCAAATTACTGTAAGTATAGGCAATGCCCATCACGCATGCGACAACCTCACCATGATCGATGGCTGAATATCATAAACGCAGATGCGATCCTAGCAGTCGCCGAAAATGCGACGACCCAGCAGATTCGTGACGCATACAAGCGGTATGTCAGCTCTAGGCTGCTCTTCTCAAAGAAACGTCGTATGCAGCAGCCACTAACAACAGCTCCAGCGCCGCCCTGAAGACACACCCAGACCGTGTCTCGAACGACTCGCCAGAGCGAGCCGAGCGCACTCGCAGGTTCCAGCTCGTCAACGACGCCTACTTCACCCTTTCCGACTCTACGCGCCGCCGCGAGTACGATGCCCAGCGGAACATCTTCGGCAAGCCCTCAGCGCAGCCCGCGGACCCCTTCGAGGAGGCAGACGAGGAGGTGCCGCCGCAGGCTGGTCCGGGCGGACAGAGCGCATACTCGTGGGCGTGGAACTTCTTCACCAACAACGCCTCTGGCCGGGCTCCCCCTGCGGACCATGAGCAGACCCAGAACGCGCAGTTCAGCGATGTGTTTGAGGAGATGATGCGCGAGGAGGGCATGGCCGAAGAGGGTACCAACCAGCCGACTGGCAAGTTCTGGGGCATGGTTGGCGGCTTGAGCGGTGGTGCTCTAGGCTTCATTGTCGCCAATGTGCCGGGTCTGGTTGCCGGCGCTGTGGCTGGCAACCGCCTCGGCGCGATAAGAGATGCCAAGGGAAAGAGTGTTTACTCCGTCTTCCAGGTATGCCCCCACTCCGCCACATATCGACGCTGTTTTGACGAAGTGCTAACCCCTCTACAGGAACTTCCGGCTGACGACAAGGCAAGGCTCCTCAGCCAGCTAGCGGCAAAGGTGTTCAGTCATGCTGTTGGGGGGTCAATCTAGACCTTGGCAGCGTGACTCGTACTCGTCGAGTTCTTTCTACATGGCGTTTGGGTTCCAATGATAGGGCTGCTGTATCTTGACGTTTGAAAGCTTCTGGAGTGCTGGATATATCATGTATGGGATGCGTTGTGACTGTTGAAGATTCTCGAACCCGCATCAATGCAAGCAGTCGAGGAGAATCTGGTTGATTCAGGACGGAACTTGAGGCTGCTATTACCCCTAGATAGTTGACTTTCAATATCATTCAATACTAGAAATTGACTCGATTGCCCAGCCTTCGATTTGTAGGCGCCTCTAGTGTTCACATGCGACAGATTAACCTCTCTTATCACGAGATAGCTATTGTAGCAGCTTAAATCGAGATGTGCGCCTGCTGACCGAGAAGGTACGCAGGTAGTCGTTGGTTCGCCAGTAGTCGCTGAGATAAGGATTCATCCCAAATGAATCGTTTTACGGTGTCTTCAAAGCCTGATACGTCCTTGATGGCCATGTTCTGAATCATTTCCCAGAGACTCGTGGAGAAAAAGGTCCAAGTATCCCCTGACGAAGGGCTCGCAGCAACACCGATGCCGAGGCACCATAACAAGCCACGCCACATGTCTGGAACGGACGTCATCTGGCCCACCAGTTGGGTCAGTTGGTTCAAGAGTCTTTGCAACAGCAACACCGGAATGTGGCACTCCAGATCAGTCTCCCGTATTATATGGTACATGAAATGCTGTGCAGCAGTGAGAAGAACACGGCCTTGAGGAGTAAGATTGTCACCGGCGAGAACATGTGCGAGCTGATGGTCGGTACCGTTGATGAGCACACGGAGGTCCTGAACCGGGAGAGTTCCGACTTTCAGACCGTAGTAAGCCTGCCTCAATATGGAGAAGCTGTACCGGACCGAGCTGTCATCCTGGCTGCTCTCAAAGATCCTCAGGTGGGAAAGACTAGGCTCTGCTGCCAGGAGAAGTACTTTCGATGGGAGAGATATGGACGCAAGAGGGTGAATGAGCGGCAACAAAGGTCGCGAACCCATCCCAACTGCAACCTGAAGGTCCGCCCTAACAACGTCAGCAACGGCTCTCGGGTGATGGGTATACTATAACTCACCAGTTCATAGCTCGAGCAACATGCACATTGTTTCTGAAGGAAGAATAACCACCTCTTGCCTTGCAGAGTAGCTGGACACCTCTGATATGGGTGGCTCCCGCTTGAAAGTCTCCATCCGCGGCCTACGCCAACTCTTAGCGAACGACTTCAGACATGCCTTGTAACTTGGGAAGGTTACCTCTATGCTCGCAAGCGCAGCCACAGCCCCAACGACGGCATCGCTGGTATCGTTATTGTCCAACCGCTCTTGCACACCCCTGAGCGCGTATCCCTTCTGTCTCATTCCCTCCTCACAAGCTTCATCCGGTGCGGGTATCAGCATGGCCCAGGTCATCGCCGCTAGACTCAGAGTCGCGTGGAGAACCACCGGGTCATATATCGCGAACCCCCACCAATGTTTCTGGATTTGTGAGATGGATACATTGAGATCGAACCGAGAAATGTCTAGCCTCAGCGTCAGCTACATCTCATGGCAAACAGGGGTGTAGTCGGACGGACAGAATCTGATCAGCCTATCGACGCCCTCGTTCTGTGAAATTGGGAAAGTGTTGAAAGGATCTCCTCGAGCTTGGCTTGGGGCCGCTATTACAGCTTGGCTATTCTTTGAGGTCTTGCTGTGGGCCTCGTGTCTATTGTGGTGGATCACGCTATTGGTGGTGCTCGCATAGTGTTGCTCATCATGATCCTGACTTGCCTTCAAAGGTTGAGCTGCGCCACGGGTCCTTGTTGACTTGGAGTCCCTCGGCTTAGCTGCAAGTCTAAACCGACTTGTCAACGTCGGTTTTTGTCTCATGGTGAGCTCAGCATCTCTTGATCCGATTGCTTTTGCAGTTGCCTTGCGGAGCAGCCCACTCCTGACTGCGTGGCTCCGCATAGCTGCTGTTGCCCGACTAGAAGCTCCATCGTGCACTACGAATTGAAAATCAGCCATTGTGCTTTCTGGCCTTCACGCAAATCATGGCAATGTAGTCAAATAGCGGATGGTTATTCTCCGTGACAGGGCGTTTTGGCATTTTGTCCGCATGTGCTAGCATCGTCAATTAGTCATCATACATGTGAAGTGACACAAAGGAGCAATATGAACAACATCATTAGGAGCCTAGGCTTGAGCAAGTCACCGCCTTGAATGAAGGTGTACGTGCAATATCTGGGCAAAGTCATACCACAGGTATGGGAAGCTACATGCTTTCATGACCTCTGGTCCTAACTATTATTGAAAGCATGCTTGTAATTTTGACAAGATCTCAGAGGGTTCAGATAATTAAAGGATTGTACCATTTGGTAGCCCCAAAATCATTTCTTCCTCCAATTCACCGTTTGAGCTCATTCTTCAGTAATGTGAGGACAATCGCATTACAAACGGCACACAGAGCCTTGGATAGAACGAGGGCTTCACCCGAATGGTCCATAGGAGAGCGAGTTCCCTCGAAGTCAAGGTCGCCCATCACAGTGGGATTGCCTTGAGATAGTTTGTATTGTTCTTTTTGGCCGTCTCGATACCAATGTCAACATTAAAAACACCAAGTGTAAAAGCCCTGAAGAGAATTCACGTACACTTTGCGCCATGACCCTCTACTCAAATTCTTGGCTGCGCTATGGCAGAGACCCCATTTCCACATCAGCTCCTCGTCTTGTATTGAATTCATCGTGGTAAACTATGATTCGCGGTGACCAAAAACAGTGCGAACGCTCATATATCTTATCGTCGGGGTGGGGGGTTGAATCCCGGAGGCGGCGGTCCTCCAGCAGGAGGGAAACCAGGAGGAAATGAGGCGCCGCCAGGGAAGCCGCCAGGCGAAGGGAAACCTCCAGGGAAGCCAGGAGGAGGGCCTGACGATGTTAGTTGAAAGACGAGAGGCAATGAGGGGGGGGCAACACTAACCACCACGACCAGGGAATCCAGGAGGAGCAGATCCAGGGAATCCAGGGAATCCCGGAGGCGGCGCACCTGCACCAACACCAGCCGCAGGTCCCTATCAATAAGGTCAGCCATCGTCACTGATTGGGGTGTATGACTACTTACAGCCAACGAAGGAGGGGCAGCTCCGCGTCCAACAGGCTTGGCCACGCCAGGGCCAGCTTGCAAAGTAGAAGCAATTCCGCCAGGGGCACTCTTTCCCAGTCGCGCGCTAGGATCCGCAGGAGGAGGAGATTCGACGGACAGCGAAATGATATGCGCGCCGCGAACAATAGTCAGACCCAGGGTACGCTTTTCTTCTGTCTCGATCGTTTGGGCGCTGGAGCTGCTGGCACCAGGCGCTGAAGGCTTGTTCTGCTTTCGCTTGACGCGTCGGAATTCTTCGGTGTCGGCTAGGACAAGGTTCATATGCTAGTAGCCAGTGAGCAGTTTGTTCCATTTCTGATCAGCATCATCATTCACCTTGTCAAAAGCCAACATTTGGCCCGTCATGGATCGCCCATCGTGCAGGGTGACTCGCATGCGCCAGTTAATCTGGTGGTTTTGTATCAGCTTATGCCAGAAGAGACACCCGCGCCGATGTGTTCGGAGCATTGCGACAAGAAGATATACGTACATAACCGGCCTGGAAATAGAACAAAGTTGGATTAGCATAAGACTCGCCAAGGGCGGTAAAGGATATTGGGGTGGCACATACCATCTTGCCTTGCTTGTTCGACATCTTGAATGTTGGGTTTGAGGACTTGCAGGGTAGCACGTCTCAGGTTTCAAAAATTGTTATTCCTCACGAAGCCTTGACCGCGACGTGATAGCTCCAGTGCTTTAGATGCTCCGAAGCGAAGATGAGGTCCAAACTTTGCGGAGCCTGATGCGGAAGGCTGAAAGAGGTACATGACGGATGTACCTCCATACTGCGCTAGTCCGCATCGGGCGTGGATCACTCTCCACTTTTTTGCTCAAACCTGTGCGAGGGCAGAGAAACCCTCGAAATTTCAAGGCTTCACAAAATTCCCCAAACCTTCAACGCCCGCTTTTGCACTTCCGACCAGACAATCAACCATCGTCGATCAACACAGCAGCCATGGCGTCCGAGAAGGCTAACAACCCCATGCGGGAGCTCAAGATTCAGAAGCTCGTTCTGAACATCTCCGTCGGTGAATCCGGTGACAGGCTCACTCGTGCCGCCAAGGTGCTTGAGCAGCTGTCTGGTCAGACTCCTGTCTACAGTACGTCTTCAATTGCAGAATCGCATCCGTATTCAAATGGGCCCTTTTGACCATTTCCTCCAGGCAAGGCCCGTTACACCGTCCGTACCTTCGGTATCCGTCGTAACGAAAAGATTGCTGTCCACGTTACCGTCCGTGGTCCCAAGGTAATTATAATTCTGGTGTCAATTTTCCGTGGAGGGCAGCGAATTAACAGTCATCCAGGCTGAGGAGATTCTTGAGCGTGGCCTCAAGGTCAAGGAGTACGAGCTGCGCAAGCGCAACTTCTCCGAGACTGGCAACTTCGGTTTCGGTATCAGCGAGCACATCGATCTCGGCATCAAGTACGACCCCTCCATCGGTATCTACGGCATGGACTTCTACTGCTGCATGACCCGTCCCGGTGAGCGTGTCACCCGCCGCCGCCGCATGAAGTCCAAGATTGGTGCCAGCCACAAGATCAAGCGCGAGGAGACCGTCAAGTGGTTCAAGCAGAGATTCGATGGCATTGTCCGATAAATGGGACGTCTCTTGTTATTTTTTTTACGGATGGGCACGGCGAATATCAAAAAGGGAAATCATGCGGTCATGTAACTTATGTTGCCTTTGCATCAGCTTGGCTTGAAATCAAGTCAAGCTACGGCCTCAGAGACCGACCGGCGTCATGCCGGCTTCTTCATACTCGCACTGAATGTGATGGGACATGGTTTCTGTGTCATTCCACAACAATACTTGTCCATGCCCCTCGACAGATGCATTTGATGTGTGATGTGGGAACGAAATAGTAGAAGCAACCTATGGCTGGACCTATCGACGTTGAAGCTGACATAGTGACTGAAGAGGCCAGCTTGACTACTTGGGTCGCTGACAAAAATTGTAATACGTCCGTGATCTCAGTGCCGAGTTGCGTTGCTAGTGGTTGTGGTAGAAATTCTATGCTGTCGGTATTCGTCTATGAGATTCGCCGTCTACTGGGATTCGTTCAAGAGACAATATCTATCAACCTTGGGAGGTAACAATGATAGTACTGCGACATCCGTGAGGACCTGGTGGTAAATGTCGTCCTTGGCAATCCGTCGGCCAGTGCTGAAGATTGTAACCGGGCCAGCTATCAACTATCGATATCGGTTGAGCCGGCTTTGCAATGTCCGAATCAAAGTGCCGAGTGGAAGATGAGGAAAGTGCAGGATATCACCTCGCCTCGCTGCATACTCGAGGACTATGTAGTTGTGATCGAAGAAACTTCCCAGTCCAGTATACAAGCATGTTCCATGATCCAACATCGGGCACTAAACCATGATGACAACCACCTGTGGCGAGAATTGCACTGGCTTACGATCCTCAGCTGCGCTTTAGGGTAGGCCAAAAGATGGATGAGCTCACTGCGGGCTCGGGAAATGAACGGCTCTTTACTCTCCTAAGGCTAAACCCAATATGGGAAATTGTTAGGGCGACGTCGGAATTTCCAGGCAAAACCGCGCTTTTTACCACGATTGGCCAGCTTGCTGGATCCGCCCCACATGTCTCCCTCTCCGGGGCAGAACAGACTCTGCTCCTCGTCAATGTCCTCTCGAAAAACTCCATTTGCTCTTCTGCAAAGGCAGCACCACAACCCCCAAATCTCCCCTCCCTCAATTGCACGTCGCTGCAATTGTTTCCCTTCCATCCCAGGTCATTAAGTACCTCTCCTAATATGTTCCGCAACGCTCTTCGCCAGTCCACGCGCGCTGTCGGCGCCGTCTCTGCCGCCGGCAGAGTCGCTGCGGTAAGTCAGCCACGGTTTCCGTCGAGCCGGCCTCAATTCCATCCCGAACCCGAGCTAGGCGTCGTGCATCCATCACGAAAAGCCTCCAGGAGCTCAATTGAGCTACTACACATCGTTTCGACGTCGTGCAGGAGCTTTTTTGAGCTCTTTGCGGCTCCTGGGCTCGCTCCACGTGGTAGAAATTTTGGCACCCGGCTAACTTGGGGTTTCAATGACAGGCCCGAAATGCCGCACCCGCCGCCATCAACGCTGCCCGATTCTACGCCTCCGACGCCAAGGCTTCCCCGACCGAGGTTTCCTCTATCCTTGAGCAGCGCATCCGTGGTGTTCAGGAGGAGTCTGGTCTTGCCGAGACTGGTCGTGTTCTGTCTGTCGGGTATGTGGAGCTCCCATTGTGTAGCCCGCTCGGACACCGAGAAAACTTTTGGCCACCGTTGCTATCGCTCTGGAGCAAAGCAACTGGGCAATCGCCGGGACAACAAACACACAATCATGAATGATGGGAAGCTAACTGAATTCTTTTTCACCTTGCAGTGACGGTATCGCCCGTGTTCACGGTATGGCCAATGTCCAGGCCGAGGAGCTTGTCGAGTAAGTAACTCAATTGGTTGCTCTTGTCTACTCTCTTTCATTCGCTAACATTTCTCTTCAGGTTCGCTTCCGGTGTGAAGGGCATGTGCATGAACCTAGAGGCCGGCCAGGTCGGTGTTGTGTTGTTCGGTTCCGATCGTCTCGTCAAGGAGGGTGAGACTGTCAAGCGTACCGGCGAGATTGTAAGTTCAGACAATCTTGCATCGAAACGTCCTCCTGCAATGGCATTGCTAACAGTCGTCCCAGGTCGACGTCCCCGTCGGCCCTGAGCTGCTGGGTCGTGTCGTCGATGCTCTCGGCAACCCCATTGACGGCAAGGGCCCCCTTAACACCAAGGAGAAGCGCCGTGCTCAGCTCAAGGCTCCCGGTATTCTGCCTCGCAAGTCCGTCAACCAGCCCGTCCAGACTGGTCTTAAGTCCATCGACGCCATGGTTCCCATCGGTCGTGGCCAGCGTGAGTTGATCATCGGTGATCGTCAGACCGGCAAGACTGCCGTTGCTCTTGACGCCATCCTTAACCAGAAGCGATGGAACGACGGCAACGACGAGACCAAGAAGCTTTACTGCGTCTACGTCGCCGTCGGCCAGAAGCGTTCCACCGTTGCTCAGTTCGTCAAGACCCTCGAGGAGAACGACGCCATGAAGTACTCCATCGTTGTTGCTGCTACTGCCTCTGAGGCCGCTCCCCTCCAGTACATTGCTCCCTTCACCGGTACGTACCCTACTGCCAACCCCAACATGGCCCCACTTTAATCACATTCTATCGTCCTGATGCTCAACACCACAACCCATTGCCTATTGCCTTGCTACTGATTATCACCACCACGTTTGTATCTAATGTCTAACGCTTTGTTTGTTTTATACAGGTGCATCCATTGGAGAATGGTTCCGAGACAACGGAAAGCACTCCCTGATCATCTACGACGATCTGTCCAAGCAGGCCGTTGCCTACCGTCAGATGTCTCTGCTGCTCCGTCGTCCTCCCGGTCGTGAGGCTTACCCCGGTGACGTTTTCTACCTGCACTCCCGTCTTCTGGAGCGTGCCGCCAAGCTCAACGACAAGCACGGTGGCGGTTCCATGACTGCCCTGCCCGTCATTGAGACCCAGGGTGGTGACGTGTCTGCCTACATTCCCACCAACGTCATTTCCATTACCGACGGCCAGATCTTCCTGGAGTCCGAGCTGTTCTACAAGGGTATCCGTCCCGCCATTAACGTCGGTCTTTCCGTCTCTCGTGTCGGTTCCGCCGCTCAGCTCAAGGCCATGAAGCAAGTCGCTGGTTCGCTCAAGCTCTTCTTGGCCCAGTACCGTGAGGTCGCTGCCTTCGCCCAGTTCGGTTCCGATCTGGATGCCTCCACCAAGCAGACCCTGAGCCGTGGTGAGCGTGTAAGTTACTACTCGATCTGAGACATTTTGTGCACGACGACTGACAATGCTTTCACAGTTGACCGAGCTCCTCAAGCAGAAGCAGTACTCCCCCATGGCCGTCAACGAGATGGTTCCCCTGATCTTCGCCGGTGTCAACGGTTACCTCGACACTCTCCCTGTCGACAAGGTCCTTCAGTGGGAGTCTGACTACCTCGCTCACCTCAAGACCAACGAGGCTGACCTGCTCGCCACCATTGACAAGGAGGGCGCCATCAGCAAGGAGACTGAGGCCAAGCTGAAGGAGGTCACCCAGTCCTTCATCAAGAGCTTCCTCGCTTAAATGATACACTACCACCATCAGGCACCTCGAGCAGACTAGAGAGGGGAGCTTATGGGGATGCTGCTGTCTATACCGAATATTGTAGTTGTTCTTCTCTCTTAGAAGCGGAGGGAATAGTCGAGGGATTGCGCCTGACGGAGCGAATGGTGAAAAGAAGGGGATCGCCAATCGTACTACCACTTGTAAAATAGAGCTCAAACTCAATGAACACCCTCGATTCCTTTGTCATTAAAATACTAGTAATTCTATTGCTACGCGCGATTAGTGCCAACCCACCTGCTGTCGTACGCTGCATGTATTGAGTAGGGAGTGGTTTAGCTTGAAGATTGGCTTACTTCATTGGGCCACGTCAGTGACATCATGAACGTGCAATAACCGATTAGTGGTTGACGCATTGCGGCCGTTAGCTGCAGGTCCAAACAAAACGTCCTCGCTAATAAGTGGTCCAACTATTTCGTTTACGACCGTGTCATAATCTTTTTTCCTCATTAGAACCGCAAACTCAATCAGCGTTTCATCGTGTTGTCATTCGTTCCATAATTGCTTGCCGAAACTCTGAAACTACAAGCTATACTGAGCAAGACCCTGCTCTTCATTCTCATCTCATTCCTCTCATGGATACATCGGCACCCGAGATGTCTGCATCGACCAGAAGCACCCTAGCGAAGGTGCAGCGTCTGATTCCCCCGATGCTGGAGAGCTTCCACAAGGGTCAGTAGAAACACCAGGACGTTCGTCGGAAGAGAAGCTCAACTCCCCTTAGGTCAGCTAGGAAGAATCGCCGTCATTGGCGGCAGTCAGGATTATGCTGGCGCGCCATACTTCTCGGCCATGGCCAGCGCGAGGTTGGGCTGCGATATGGTGAGTGGCTCGCGGCAGATGAGGGGAGGGCACTGCGGACGGATGCCATGGGAAACCATATCTAACCACTCGCTCTAGTCTCATGTGATTTGCACGCCGGGAGCTGGGGCTGTCATCAAGACTTACTCGCCAAACCTCATGGTCCACCCAATCATGCGCCAGTCGCCCGACTGCGGCTCTCCTGGTCAGGAGTCCAAGGACACAGAGGCGAATCCGGACAAGATAGCCGACAATGTTGCCGAGATGTTCCCGCGCCTCCACGCTCTTGTCATCGGACCTGGCCTCGGCCGCGACCCCCTGATGCAGGAGACGGTGCTCCGTGTGATTCGAAAAGCACGCGAAAAGGGACTGCCAATTGTGCTGGACGCGGATGCCCTGTTGGTGGTGCAGAAGGAGCCATCGCTCATCAAAGGCTACAAGACAGCCATTCTGACGCCCAACGTGGTTGAATTTGGCCGCCTGTGCGAGGCTCTCAAGATCGACGTGCCGGCGGATTCGCCGACGAAGCGGGTGGAAACTCTCGCGCAAGCACTGGACGGGCCCATCGTCATCCAAAAGGGGGCCAAGGACTACATCTCCAACGGGCGCGTGACTCTCGAAGTGGACCTCGAGGGCGGCAAGAAGAGGAGTGGAGGCCAGGGCGACACCTTGACTGGAGCGCTGGCTACGTTCCTGGGCTGGAGGAAGGCCTACCATGAGGGGCTGTGGGAATCCAAGGATGAACCGTTCACTGAGGAGGAAACCATGGGACTTGCAGCGTTTGGAGGCTGCGCGATAGCAAGAGTAAGTTTCTCCCGTCGTCCGTTATTGCCCGTGGACGAGTGAAGACTGTCCAGTCCTGTTGTCGTCCAACTCGAGCATGGCTAACATCATGTACAGGGTTGCTCTCGCCTGGCTTTCATCAAGAAGGGCCGTAGTCTCCAAGCCAGCGATTTGACTGACGAGGTGCATAACTCCTTCATGAACTTGTTTGGAGACGTGGACAGCGAAGGAGGCTCCTCAAGGCTGTGAATGACTTCGATGAGGAACGACAACCTGTATCGGAGCGGAGTCAGAAGAAGCCTTGCAATCTACCCGATAAGGAATATCTAGCAAGTCGAGCCAGTACGGCCGTGTTGGGGGATAAGCTGCTCTAGCTATGCAGCATATGTTTCTCCTACGTAACAATTGGATTGGAGTAGTTCTTGACAGGACTCCGTGCAGCATATCGCAATCAGATCTTGGTATATACGAAACATGTTTCCGACGGCCCGGTCTTCCCATGGACCCAGATCTAGACCTCGCGTGTTGATGTCGTGGTGCGGTACGACACAACTCGTGGCACTCCATCGAGCTGTAGAGACAGAACCGAGAAGTGAAGGAAGAAGACTTTCCAATTACACACACCCCCTACTGACGGGGGGATATAGCGCCGGATGTCCACGAGATGGGTGGCACACGGGGCATCCGATGCAAGATCGAGCACGGGTAGTCTGTGTCACCAAATCGAGCGCTGTCTAGAGATTTGCCGCGCTGACGTTCAGCTGCAGCTGGTCGGTTCGTCCGTGGCGCCGCAAGACCGGGGCCCGTCAACTCCGAAATTCATGGGGGGATGCCGGCGGCGATTGGATGCGCGCACCCAAGCCACTGTCTTGTCGTTGTGACTGCACTTTATTGTGAATCATCGAGACGCTCTGCTATCACAAACACAGACAGGTACCCCAGCTAGGCAGCCCTCCTACGATCGCTCTCTGTGCCACCGTTCAGACAGCCAAGCTGTGTCGGACAAAAGTACCATGGCTGTGAGCTTTCTCAGGACTGACTTATTCCCCTGTCGGGGCATTTCACGGCTTGAAGCTGGATCGTGGCATGCCAGGCGGCTAGAGGGAAATTAGAAATTGTACAACACTCAATGATATCATTAAGAAAAACATAAGAGAAAGCTGTTAAAAAGCTTGTAGAGCTCTCTTAAATTTCTTACAGAAATGTGATTTATAAAATCATATCAACCAAAGTAATTTAGCTACTAAAAGATGATGTGCCCCCTCAGGTTGTATGTTACAATACCTCTCTTAGGCGCGGCCCTTCACTATAAAGACTCAACTAGCCACAGTAAACTTGATTGCTGGCTCGAGTACGATTAGGGCTCAATTCTTTGGAGCTACGAGAGAGTAGGACTTGATCTTGTGATGCCAGACAGCAGTTAGCCTCACTTTCAGTCTGCTCATGGGTCGGCTACAGAAGCCTCGTGATCTAGGAAATGGACTCTTCCATGTCGTAGGGAGCCATGTTTCGGGGAGCTAGCTTGATCAATATGTGACTTTGGAGCCTGAAGTTTTGTTTCAGGACACTCTCCTCAAAGTTTCTTGGTGTGCACCCGGATCTGAGGCTGGTCGATGCGTCGCTGCTAGTATCGTCAGGCCGAACTGCTAGTCTCGGTTTTGGAGAGTAGACTAGGTGAACAAAACATTCCCATGTTTCGCAGATGACTACAGCAAACTTCTCCCTTTGGCTCTGCTTATTGAGCCACTGTCCACCTCTATGTGTATCGATCCTCTCAAGTCTAAGTCATGCCAACATTTGGTGATACCACTTGAGTGGAGGAACGCAGTGGGTGTCGTCCAAGCTCAACATACGTAGCAACTTGCTCACGAGGACCGATCCCAGCGGTGCGACACTTACTTCGAGACGGAAGCAACCCTCTGAAAGATCAGTTTGTTTCATCGAGAACGACCCACGAAGTAGATGCTGCTTCACAACTGGCTAGCAGGCAACGAGCCACCATTTCCTCACACAAACGTGCGATGATCGAGACTGAAGTTAGCCCGGACAGAAGTGACTGGCTTGCTAGAGCTTGCTACCAATTCAGACATTTTTGCTTTGTCTCCTCTTCTTGCCATGCCCAACTAACTCAGTCTAGTCGATGGCTCTGAGACAGGGGCGCCGATACCAACCTTTGGCTTGCTGCGCGACACGTAAAGTGGAAAAAGCAAAGATGGTAAGAGAAATTTCGTTTCGTGTTCGTGATGAAACGAACCAGCCTGCGAGAGTGGCCGACCTGAAGCTTTCAGCCGTTTGCTGCCCGCAGTGTGGATCTCAGGGCTCCAAAAGTTCGCATCACGGGGAGGCCGCCTCGACATTGGCCAAGAAGCACACATACCACGAGTATGAGGCATTCCTTAGCGTAATACTTTGTGCAATTTTGGTAGCAAGTGGCCATTTTGAGCATTGCTTATTGTAGGAGTTGCTGTACGCTGTCGCTACATGTTGAGTCTCCCCTGCAGTTGCCTGTTCATTGCCAGATCGGCGACCTGTGGTTAGGTCCATCGCGCGGTTAGGTTGCGGAAAGGAAAGGCTGATGTTTCGGTGATCGACGAAGACGGCAGTGTAAGATGGAATAGAATGGCCATTCGCCTATGTAAATTTACGCCTTGAGCAACAAACCCAACGGTGGCAGGCAGAGGGTGGTGCTTGACTCGTTGCGGACTGAGATCAACGAACCGGCAGAAGAAACAAAAAGCAACAGCATCCCGTTGCGAGCATGAGCGAATGATCGACGCGAGCGTTCTTGACGTCAGTTTCAAGCTGAGATGGCGTCGCCGGACCCTGTATGATGTGAGACAGCAGAAACTTGCAAATGTTAGATTCGACGTGTACCATTTTAGAAATGGACAGGATGGAATCATGCTACGAAGTACCCGGGGCCCCTGCCAGGTTTGTAGATGCCAAAGATAAACTGGGCCTAACCTTGGACTTGAAAGCTGGAAGAGTGATCCGACAAGCTTGTAAGCCGTGGCGCAAAATCACTGGGAAAGGCGACGGCGCAGGGCCTTGAATATTGGAGTCAATCAACTGTGTGCTCAGACTAACACAAGGGTGCTGCCATCCAACTGTCGCCGCTTGCTGCAACAAGGTAGTCCAATAGCCTGTAGGCCTGCAAGAGGCGGAACCGTAACCCAAGTCCTTGTAGCCGGGCCATCGGAGGCGAATCCGGGGAGGGCAGAGCGGTGCGGTGGGCCATGGCGAGTTGGCCTTTCCCAGGCTGTGGTCAGCCACCCAGCCGTGCGCATGCAACAACCTGAGCCGGACTACGCCTGTGCCCGTCGTTCTCGCAATAGTGATTGGACCACGGGCCCAGCCGCACGCTTTCGAAGGGGCCACTTCGCGTGACAACCTCCTCATGATGGCGCAGATCATACCTCCCTCGCATGGGTGCAAATTTCTTATTCTGAGCCAGCTCTTTGCAACGAACAGCTGTTGCGCGAATGGCTGGCTCTGGTTTTCTTTTTGTCATGTACGCAGAGGACTAGGAGCGATGAATCACGAGCTCGATCGACTTCCGGCGAGTGTGCACTGTCCTGATGAGAATGGCGAGGCGTTTTCGAGTGTCCATCGAGGGAATTCAAGCGTGGGATGCTTGTTGAGGAACTACCTGAGTCAAGCTCTTGACACATGCGCTGTGCAACGGCAACGGCAGCATGTTTTGAACGTGTCTTCACTGGGGGCGATTGCTTGGCTCGGAGAGGAAGCCCGTGAACAAAGTTTGCGTCACAGCAACAGACACTGGGGTGAGATTAGAAAGAATCGTTTACGAAAAAAGGTCCCAAGAAAGGGCACAGAAGCAAAACGATGGCGAACACAGGATGGAAGAGCAATGCACAGAATCGTTCTGGGACTGCAAATGACCAAATGCTGCTGGCATCAGGTTGGAAGGTCCCGTGTTCAGGACCGTAGCCGAAACGCCACAGTCATGGGGCGCTGTATCCTTTGGGGGCTAACGAGACGAATTACAATCTATCATTGGAGCTATAGGCCCAGGTGCATGATAGTCCTCTGGATGTGTCTAATGCAGTGGAGGTAAGAGAAGTGAGAAATGAGAAGGACGTAAGAGGTCGGCGGCATTCTACGAGTTTGCCCCGCCTACATCTCGTGCTGGTTTCGGCCTCCCTTTGTAGGAAATATTCGGGGTGCCCAGGCAAGCCAGGACACGGGACGGAGTTTCCTGTAGTGATGGCGCATGACGGGGCAAGAGAGGAGAAAAGTAAAGAGAGGGAAGGAGGGGAAAAAGGAAACGGAGAAAAGAAAACATTCGCGAGCACAACAAGCCTAGATGCAAACGGGCGCCTTGGTACCGAACTGAGCTGCCACCAACCCCAACCCCATGCCAGTGTGCGTGCAGGCAAAAGGTTCGGATGCAATTCGACATGTCCCAAAGTAGCAGGCAAGATGCAGGAGTTAGCGTAGTCTCCTCAGTGAAAATGCTGCCCTGCAGGATCGTCTGGCCGATATCAATTCCGAGGGATGGTGATGAGAGATGCTCAAGAGGAGGGCACAGAGACAGGTTTAATCGACAAGTGGATGCATTGGCGTGTCATCCCCCTTGACGTCTGGGGATGTGCCGATCAACTTGCGACTTGAATGTTGATGGATGCGATTCGATGTTTTTTGCACTTTGCACGAATATGGAGAGCCTCGACGACGGATGAGAGCGGGGTTTGCTTTCACATGTGCTGATGGCCTCTCGAGTGTAGCAGGGCATTTGAGCCTCATGTGGAGGGACTCAGTCACACAACTGCTGGCCTTGTGTGTATCGATACGATCGATGAACCTGACTAGTTGAGCGGCGAGGTGCACGCCCGCCACAACAGCGATGTCTCCCTCCATCGACCAAAAGAGCTCGCCAAGTCAAGTTGTCTCGGCCATGCCCTAGGGAAAGCAAGACACAGCCTCAAGTTTGCCAGACACGACGAGTCGGTCTAAGTGGCTAGGGCGGCAGGGCGTTCAGTGACGGGAAGCTGGAGAACCCTAGCAGGCCCCCCCTCTCGGTTAGACCATGCGGGCCGGGATTCAGAGCGCCTAGCAACCATGAAGCTTGCATTAGTGTCCGAGAGCACCGTCGACACCCACCAGAAAAAAACCAACAGGCGACAAGGGGGTGGGGATTCAGCACCAACGAAGGGCAGGGTAGCCGGGGTAGGATGCAGCAGGGTTTGAGATAGCCACTCACTGTGCTGGACTTGGCCGGCCGGAGCTGACCTCACGTCAGATGTCAATGGACCTACCTTACCAGACCCATCCATCTACGTATTAAAGGCCGCGATGAGGTGTCCCGCACCGTGGCCGAGGGCCGTGATGCTCGTGATGCCCATGTGCTTTGTGTCTTCGCGTGCTTCTGATTTATGCCCACGACTTCCCGGGTCGTGCTTTCCTCGTTTCAAGATCTCCGGCACCTCTCCTTCCTCGATTGTTTCGCCCACCTTCCCCATACCTTACCTACCTACCAACCTTACCTTACCTTACCTTACCTTACCTTACCTTACCTTAGGTATCTCATTCAGGTGTTCTTCGCAACCTACCTGACCTTACCTTCCTCACCTTAGCTCAAGGTACCAGCTCGCGCCTCACACCTCGCGCCTCACGCCTCACGCCTCACGCCTTCCCGGCTTCTGCTACTGTTTCCTATTAATCGTCGACTTGCGCCGGCAACCACCCATCCGCACACCAGATCCCATCCCACTTGACCTCAATTCGCCTAGACTCGCAAACGCCCAGCCCAAGCTAGCCCAAGCTAACTCAACTGCCGCACTACTTCACTTACACAAAACCATCGACGCCGCGCCTCTGCCTATTTTAGTGGTTTTCCCCATGCCGCAACGACCACCGATCGTGCAGTGTACTGCTCAACGATAAAACCTCTCGCCTACCTTATTCAACGACCAATTTGACATCCCTTCTTGTGAGCGAGGCCACGCGCCCCAATAATTTCGCGACCAAGACCTACGCTATAGGACTATGAACGCCCGCCCTTGACCCAGCCACTTATAAAGCCGTCTGAGACCAATTACCGGCACCTGCACTTGCACACGGCAGTGAATCACCTCTCCCTGACCCTTCTCTCAACATTGCCTCACCTTGGCCGCTAAATACAGCGAGCCTTTTCGTTGGGCCCGCTTTGCCCCCCTCCCAAGACTTCTACATACTACGACCTTTCCTGTCGGTGTCGGTGTTCGCGAGTTTCACTGCACCACTCTACAATCATGGCGAACGGCCTGGACCGTCTTGAGAGACTCTTCTCTTCCAAGAGAAAACTCTCCTCAGATGTTTCCGATTCGACTAGTCCTGTCGCTCAGGATGCCGCGCAGACATCCTTTCCAGCTCCCTCTTTCATTCGACCCAAAGCAACTCGCATGGCCGCTAGGGAAGAGGTCAGTGCCAAACCAAACTGCCAAAGGTCCGGCTCAACCTCAGGATCCAACGTTACCCAGCGCAACAAGTCAGTCTCGAATCGCGGGTCAAGCTCGACCGGAAGCTTTACCTACTCAGGGCCCCCATCAGTAAGATGCCCGTCGGTAGTAGCGCACCACAACGATGCCCTGATCGCAGGGTTGAAAGAGTACCAGTTCCCTAAGCCTCCCAGCAGTGGCGGCGAAGCGTCACCTCAGTCCTCATCAATACAGACCAGTCCATTGTCGTTGAACGCTCAGCGACCAATGAGCCCTCGGTCAAAACCACCACCCCCTGTGCTTATTGTTCCCACCAGGGTGGACACACCACCTTCTTCAGAGCCAGATGTTGATTGCAAGATCCAGTCTTTGCAAGGGGCCAGCACTTCCGTGGTTGAGATTAGGGCTCCTCCAACCCCTGTATCGTCTCCTGATCTTGGTCCAACACGGGACTCACGACCTAGGGATTCTAAGCTTTTTGACATCCTAGACAAGGAAACTGGCGACAAGCGACGTGTGCGTCTCAGTGGGACCTACGGAAGAGGCCGACCCCGAAGGCACAGCCACTCAAGTTTTACGCCCTCCATTCGCCATTCTGTCTGTAGTTCGACCTTGCGCG
Source organism: Paramyrothecium sp. XJ0827 (assembly GCA_020881915.1). Classification (NCBI taxonomy): domain Eukaryota; kingdom Fungi; phylum Ascomycota; class Sordariomycetes; order Hypocreales; family Stachybotryaceae; genus Paramyrothecium; species Paramyrothecium sp. XJ0827. The sequence continues at coordinate 3,453,987 of JAJFPB010000001.1, read as the reverse complement.
AACCAGATTTTAACGATTTCCTCAATCTCAGTGATGATGATATTGCTGAGGCAGCCCCTGACAGCCCGACATTGCCATCGGCGGACGAAGAAGTGCGAGCTTTACCATCAATGGATCTGTCGATTTCCTCCCAGTCACAACTCACTTCTCTCCTGACACTGGCACCTCCACGCGCCAGCCGCGCCGCGACAGCTGCAGCCTTCGAGGCAGCAAGGATAGCGAAAAGATACGATTTTGACTTGATTTACGTCGTCAACCTTTGGCCCGACAAGTCTACCGAACCTTCACCGAGCTGCAGCCCCAAGTTCGATGTCGCAGTACGGGAGCAGAGCACTTCACGCCCACTTGTAGGACGTTTGCTCGCCGCTCATGGCTTGCACCACGTTCCTTCTCCTCTTCAAGTTTCTTCTTCTGTTCACTCAGCCATACTTCGCGCCAACGGCTGGATAGAGTATCGAAACCTTGCGGCTGAGGCCCAGGACCTGGCGCGCGGATACGCCTGTGCGTTCTATACGGGTCAGTATACCCGAGGTGGATCTGTTGATGCAAACGCCCCTGTCTCTGGCGTGAGACTTTCGGAGCAGATTGATCGCGGGATCGTATTTGCAGCGTATCGCAAGCCAAGATCTGGAGACAGCAGGCTTGGTGCCGACTTTAAGGACGAAGAGCTTGGAAAGCTTCATGCAGATGCCGAAACCCTAGTTGAGATGCTAATCGATATTCACGTGGCCAACCAATTGCGCCAACCACTTACACCGACACGATTGTCTGACGAAATCGGACCCATGCCTTCAGGACAGCTCGCAGTGGCAGACATCTGAGACACGGACTTCAATCATCACCTCTCTTTTACACACTTTTCTTTTCTACGACCAACTTATTTACGGAGTCGAAAAAGCCCACCGGGGCGTTTGGCATGTCTGTACGAATGAACGATCAGTTATGTGGGACTGGATTATATCCAAAGATACCTTTGATGGCGGCATAAGGGGTTTGGGAAAGGTGGAATAATGAATTAGGATGAAAAAAAACAGGCGTTCAAAGAGGAGCGGTTGGTGTAGATGGCTGTTCAACTTTGAGCAGGTGTACATTTGGAGCCACTGTGGTCTTGGCCGGACTGCATGCCTTTCCGAGACTTGGAACGTAATGCCTCTCTGAGGAAGGGGTGCGGCTCCGGATGAAGGCTCGGCAGGATGAGGAAATAATACACATAGACTTGCACATTGCGGTGTGACAGCTTGATAGGCGCCCAATCGCGAACCAATTACTTTTTGCTAATCTATCTCCGCATCGAGGAAACCTGACATCTTCATCCACTATTTTAATATTGACAAGAGGTGCCCGAGATTTGTTGTCCCCGTCATTAGCCAATAACAACGAGGCGGTGATAATTGTGGCATCAGCAACGGGCCCCCATGTCGATTTGCAAAAACGCACAACTGCGCCAACCATCAGTCACATCTAGGCGCGAGGTCACCGTCTGCGAAGGATTCAGTCACGCGGGGCTCCCCACCGACCACGGTCTAGAGGAGGGCTCGCTGCCTGCGATCGATTCCTGGAAGAAAAGCAACGGCAGGGTGTCGCGTTAGTATTGAATATTCATGGTGGTTCTTCGGGGGAGGGAGATGTGGCTGAGCGACGTGTACATGTCATGCGCACACATCCGTGACTTCATACAGCAACAAGAGCACGCATGCAACCAACAGAAAGGACAGGCATGTGTGCTCGTTTAGGCCTCTGGCTCTAGACCGACGAGCCCCGAATTGCGTGTAGCCGAGAATGGTTGGGGAATTGCGGGGATGGAGTGTTCTTTGTCAACAGGGTTCCTCAGACCCTGCAGGTGTGACGGAGGGTGTGGCGTATCACCAGATGTGATTCCGCGTTGGTCCTGGTTAACCGTTGAAGATGCTTTTGAGCTGAGAAGATGAATGTGCCCGCAACCGTCCTCAATGAATGGCAAGGAGAGGTCAGTCTGTGATCACAATCGATTGTGCGGCCGGAGGAGTCGATTTGTCTTAGGAAAAAAACAACAACGGGAAGATGATGAATCACTGATCGGGCATAGTCACTCTTCAGACAGGATCCGATCCAGGCGTTGACGGAGCGGATGTGGTTCGTCCTGGTCGCAGTTGAAGTCATCGTAGCCATGCACTGAAGACTCTGGTTGAGGAGGGAGCCAATAATTCTCTGACCTCTGAGCCCAACCAGTAGGCAAAGCTAGAATATCTCGGCAAGAGTTTGAATATGCATTCGAGACGACTGCTACGTGCTATCTGTCGTAAATAACTTGCTCATAGGTGGTCAGTCAACCATGGCCCCCAAGCAAACGAATGTTTCCAATTCCCACCGCTCAAATATTCTTTGGATACACATGCCGTCCTTCTTCCTTGGACCTTCTACATGATTCTGGGGTAGCAACGGTGTGGCACTTTGCGGCCCTTGCAATTCTGATTCGAGGCGAAACTGATGAGACTGGTTTAATCCAAGCGCAATAAATCCAAGCCCCCAGCTGGATCGACGACTTTGAGGGCCCCAACTGGTGTATACGGGTCGACCTACCGAGCAATCTAAGGCCTCATAGCAGCTCACGTCTATGTCACATTGTCTATTCTCAACATTGAAACTCGATGTGGTGCTGTGAAAGAGGCCTTAGCGTACTAGCTATGACCATTATCAGTGCTTGACTCCCGCGAGATCTTAGAGCACAACTTAGTTATGCCGAAAGCCCCTCTGTTAATTGAAGCTCTATTGGGTCATCGTTTGGGGAAAACATCAGTAATTTGTAATTCGTAACCAAGCACGTGTTTCATGTTCAACCAGTCTGCACTTAGTCAAAAGGAATCCTCCTCAAAGAATCTCCTTTACCCATCTTCTTGGCTTCCTGAGCGGCGCCGATGCTGCTAGGCACTGGAATTCCGCAACAATCACCCCAGCCTTTGCCGTTGTGAGCGTGGTTCGAGTGGTCATGACCAGCATCTTCGCCGGACTCGTTTTCGCCGGCGACTCCATCGTCTTCGCTCATGCCTTCGGCAGCTGGAATGAGCGAGCCGAAGAGGAAATGTTGCATAACCGGTAGCTTGCCAAGGACTTCCGCAACGAACATGCGACGCATGCCGCCTTCGACCTTGGCCCAGGACCTTGCCGAGGAGATGTCATCCAGCATAGGGCTATGCCAGCGAAGACCCTTGACGGTCTTTGTGCTGTTCACGAACCTGACTTGCCCCAAATACATGAAGTCATCGCTGAACTCCTCAAGGCTGAGTTCTTGGTGGATCGCACGGGGCGTGATGTACGGATGATGCAGTAGCTGCGAGGCACCGAATAGAAAAGGAAGAAACTGATAGTCGTCGAGGCCCCAAACCCCGTGTGAGCCGGCTGGTTCGAGATAGTACGTCATCTGGATGTGCCGCATGAGAGAGAGGTAGAGGGAGAAGACGCGAAGCACGAGCGGCCTGAAGTCGGCGCGTTTGATTATGCCTAGTTGATAAAGACACAGCAACCAGATGAGGAAGTTGAGTTCGTGACCTGATCCATAGTCTATGCGGTCGCTGTTTCCAAATGACTGGTCGAGGTATGTTGACACCTCTGCGACGGCATCAGCGTCCTTCACACCAAGAGCTTCATGCCATGCTGGCGCTCGCTCCTTGACCAAATCGAGAAAATGCCTGAAGGCCTTGTTTCCAAAACGGGAGCCCCCCTGCTCGTTCGGAGGAGCTTGGTTGACGAGAGTCTCGGCTTCGCTCAGGATATTCTCTATTGTTTTGATCGTGCTGCTGACCTCGCTATCCTTGACCCCGGAGCATGGTGAATCGACGACGGCTTCCGTCAAGCCAAACACCCAAGCCTTGACTAGTGTCGATGTTTGGGAGGTAAGAAAAAGGTCGTGGTCATGCTTCGAAAGGATCCTCCTCGCCGGCACTTGGAATGTCCAGCTAGAGGTATCTGGTGGTGGAGGCAAGCCGGGAGTCTCTGGAACTGGAGTAGGGTTCTCGGGAGGTGCTCGACGTTTTCGAGGCTCTAGTTTTGGGATTCGCTCTTTCAAGTTTGGAATGGAAGCCGCTGCGATCTGGGGCAACTGTGTCGTTGCAGGGGTTGAATTCGCCATGATGGAGGTGTGGTTGTTGTGTCGAGGTGCAGGAGCTCGTCGGTGACGGTGGTACGGCGGGATGACAACGGGAGCGATCAGCGCCAGGGACCGGACCCCTCCGTGCCTGCCTTGAGGTACCTGACAGCGGGCAAGCATGTGGCGCGACCTCAAGTTACTTCGATGCGAGGCCGTTTCCACCACTAATGGTGGGGTGTTTGCTCCCAGGAAAATGTACTTTAGTGGCCCCGCGAGTACCTGCACTTGAATTATGACTGGCTGTCGCCGAGCTCTGTAGTCCCACAAATCAGTCACTCATGGTCTGTAAATGGGTAGCAAGCTTCAGTAGAAACTTCACAACTCGACGCCTGTTCTGATTTGCTGAAGCTCACCAAAGCACCAGCATACGCCGTTTTTGACAACGATGCCTGCCTCAAGCGAGCCCGTGGCCGAGCTCTCTCACCTTGCCAAAGCTGATGGCTCGGCGACGTTCTCATACAGCGGCTACACGGTCACGGCAGCGGTGAACGGACCCGTAGAGGCCCAGCGGCGAGATGAGAATCCTTTCGAGGCCGTCATCGACGTCAACGTGCGCCCTGCAGCAGGAGTAGGAGGTGCGCCAATCTCTTGACGTTTCGTTTCGAAAAAGTGCTTTTGTGTTTGGGAAGCTGACGGGAGGGATTCGACGGCAAATAGGCACGGCTGAGCGCCAGCTTGAGTCAATCATTCAAGCCGCTCTTCGGCAGCTCATCCCCATCAGAAGTTTTCCCAGAACTTTGATACAGGTTACCTTGCAGGTTTTGGAGGTGCCTCAAAACGTCTACACCAACGCCAAGATCCTCCAAGCTCAATTGGTTCGTGGAACAGGCCGTTTGTACGTTGAAGGAGAATGCCGACTCTAACAAGATGGCGCCATACAGAATTTGTCAATCATCCCGGCTCTGCTTCACGCAGCCATCCTTGGTCTCCTAACAGGAGCTGTGCCAATGAAGACAATCGCAACCGCGGCGACCCTGGCTATCCCGCAAGAAGCTGAAGGAAATGCCATCATACTGCACCCCAGCACGGTGGAGGCCGAACGGGCAAAATCCGTGCATGTCGTGGGCTTTACTTCCGACGAGGAGCTTCTCCTTGCCGAGAGCAAGGGCTCATTTTCTCCTGAAGAATGGGACAGGGTTCTCCAGGCTGGGCAGCGGGTTTGCTGCCGGCGCCAGGGGACCGGACTGGACGAGACTATGGGAGATGAGTCTGCCAGCATTGCAGACTTCATGCGCTCCGCGATGGAGGCCAAGACTGCGGCAGACCTGCATTGGAAGTGACCGTCGCTCGCAAATGACGACCCGAGGAACACGCACGAGGAAGAGGACGGGGGCCCACGGCGATCAAGGCGGACCTCCCAAAATTGATTGGCCACCTCAGCCCAGGGGGACCATAGATGGGATGAAGCATTACCACCCTCACGTTCAAAACAAACTCGATATCGGATGGGCGGGAGCGTACCGCGCGCTGGGAAGGTGGGTTACGGGCGACTGGTGTAACAGACAGCGACGAAAAGGCCTGCGAGGGAAGCACCGTGTTTCGTCACCAGGCTCTCAATCTACGGCACCCGCCCAGGACAGCATAAAGGGGGCGGAGAATTCACAGAGATGTGGGAAGTTGTACCTGTAGCAGACGCTTGTAGCTTGCGTGGATGGGCAGATTGCGCCTTTGTGGAAATGTTCCTGTTGGGCGCGGCGTTTCATCTCGACTTCAGGATCCCCTTGATGGGCTGGAACGAGGAAACCAGAAACCCCCTCCATGGCTGTAAGGTTAGGCGCAACGCGAAACAAGAGATAGGAGATGGACCAGGTTGCGGCAGGGGAGGATCTATACCCACCATGCATATAGCAGTACGGAGCAATGAAAAACAAAACTCGTCAAGGCATGAGAGAAGTGACGGTCAGCATGCAGGACTCAGCTGGTGGTGTTTGTGGTGGTTTGGTGGTTGTGGTGGTCATCATCCTCTACACAGAACGAAGTCCAAGCCTGCGAGGTGACAGGCTCTGACAGGATACGCTTCACGGCGGCCCGCCCTAGGCCGAGTTTGTTTGTTTTCTATGGAAAGCCTTGGGCTGCGTCAAGAAGAGCATGGCCACGACCTGAATCTCGATTCATGGAGGAAGAGAAGAGGAACCCGTAGCGGGCGTCGTTAGGGAGCCACCGACGTACCCGTCGTAGCCGTCGAATGCCATGCCACGCCCGGAGTTGAAACGACGTGGGAACTGCTCAATCAGGGATGGGCCGTGAGGCTTTGAGACGGACCACGGTGCCGCACCAGGACGACTCGCCGCCCGGCCACCCCCACAAACAGCCCCTAGGTGTGGGAACTGGTGCGTCGCAGCACCCATGCTGTCGTTTTCAATTGAGTCAAGGTACGGAATACGCTCCCTCGCGCGCGGAGCAAGACGCTGGGCGAGGGACGTCAACCAAGGGGGGCCCGTTTTGTCCACTTTTTCCTTTTCCCATGGAGCTTCAGGCTTGCCATGCGCCGAGCTAACGAAGGGAGGGGCGCGGCGCCCAAACGTCAAGCGGGTTCTGTTGACAATTGGCGTGGGCCGCCACCGAGGCCGAGAGGCGAGGAGTGTCAGAATGAACGAATGAAGGCTCGTGGCTTCCCTCCCGATTTGCATGGAGCAATTGGCCCGGCAGTTTTGCATCTCGTTCCAATGCTGCGGTCCTGGCTTGGCTTTGGCTTTACTCGACTTCCTCTGGGCTGTATCTTGAATCTTGGTTGGGTGGTCCCCCCTTTTTTTTTCCCCTTCCGACCCCAGACAGGTTGATACAGATTCCTCCGAGACGGGGAATGTGTACATCGGTGTAAGGATTCATGTCATGGCATGGCTTGGCTTATTCTACCAGCAGCTACCGTAGTAAAGCTGCTGGACCAGACCACAGCTCCCTTACCTCATGCTCAAGCTCATGCTCATGCTTTCCCCTTACCTTAGTACCGACCTGCAGGCATCCTCCCCGTGGGACCATCACCACCGCTCTCACCACGAATCCCTTGCCGGTGGTTATGATGCACGTTTCGTTGCCCAGGCCAATCGTCAGCTTCCTGCTCCCTATGCGGGCCTGTGAGCAGGGAACGGCCCGTGGGGGACTGGAGCCCAGCGGGTGCGAGTCGAGGCTCTTACGCCCCAGGAATAGCAGTTGTCGGAAATTGTAGCGGTGGGTGCTCACTAAGGCCGTGGTTAAATAAAGGTGTCGCCCAGCCCTCTTTGCTCTGTGCGGCTAGACTCGATCTGTGTGGCGCCGTGCCTTTTCCCGTTCTTCACGTTCACTTTTTGCTTCATTCCCGCATCCTTTATATCGTGAGGTTGTCCCGTCGTCACTTGCAGAGCTCCGGTCAGCTCTGACATTTGTCTTCGTCGCCTCACTCTTCGTTTTAATCTTCTTTTGGCCGATTGCGTTTTCTTGTGGCTTGCACTCTATAACTCATCACGCTGCATTCCCAGCTCCTAATTTAGACTCGTCACTTTCCTTCTTTTGGACGTCATTCGCTGGTCGATGCTATTTACGCTTTTCGTTCTGCTTCTTCGATCAGCAGCAGCAGCAGCACAGTCTTTCCTTTTTATACCCATCCCTACCTCACCCTCTCTCTAGGTCCTGGGAGGTCACGGCGCAGCGCATCTGCCATCATTTTCACACGCCTCATCTCCATTGGCTTCTTGACCATCGTCATTTGAGTACGGGATACTCGAGAGACAACATTGACTTCTTTCACCGGTCTTCATCTATTCTATCGTTGTGCTCAACGACCACGTGCGGCTTGTCCCTGCAGTCTTTGTGATCCCGTCACACGCCAACGCCCAATAGCCACCAATCCCACCTGTCGGGTCGCCCGCACCTGCATCTCGGCTCCCTGCAAGTCCAGCTAGGCAAGGCTTCTAGTTGGTATAGCTGCATTGACCATCACGAGTCCGCTTCTTGCTACTGGACGTATACTCTTTCTTGGGTGAGTACCTTTCCCAAAGGTCTTCTTCCTCTTTAGGCTGGTTGGCAGGGGTTCCGGGGTAAAACCATGGTTCAGGATACCGGATCAGAGGATGTGATCAGTTGTGATGCGCGACGTTTTGCCGGATTTTGTTCACTGACAGCATATGCTTGATATTGAAAACAGCCGTCGGACGCCCTGCATTCTTTCTCCGCCGATCACACACGGAAAAAGCCCGTTCAAAAGCTACCAAACCCGTTACAGCAAGACCGAAATCATCGGCGCCGCTCGCAACGCCTAATTTCGAGCGATTCTTTTCCCGATCCAAGTGCAACCTGCAGCCCTGGTACGGACACTCGGGTCTCACGTCGATTCGGAGTTTACGGTGGACTTTCTGGAAAAGTCCTGCCGCAGTAGCCTGAGGCCCCTCGACCTGGCCCGTCTCACCCCGCGCACCGCAGCCGACCAATACCTGTCCAGCGGCCGCCCGCTCGCCTGCAGCTTACACACCCACTAACACCAAACCCCAGCCCCTATTGCCTATTGTCCCCCCTACCCCCCTATACGACCTAGGGCCTTCTGAAGCTTCAGCACAGTTACAGCGACCATGTCATCTCCGCTGTCTCCCCTGAGCTCGCCTACGGGCACCACAATGCTCCACCCCTCTCTGAGCGACAATCCTACCGCCACCTCCGTAATTTCTGATAAAGCCGCCATCTCCGACGTCCACTCCGCGACCCCGTTCTCCCGTCCTCGCAGTCTATCTTTGATAAACACGACCCGGGCCTCACAACATGAACATGCAGTCAACCCGGGCGCCCCATCCTCAGCCATCCCTGTGCTAGGTGGTTGTCCACCTTCCATACTATCGCCAACTGCATTGCCGTCTCCCTCTTCGCCCATTTCCCTCCCAGCACCGCTGGAGCCCTCAACGGCCTCGGCTCAGCAACACCAGCTCGCCCACCGTCGCAACGCTCCGTCACACGGCGCTGTCCCTCGCCAAACCATCCTCAAGGCCTTGGCCACCGTAGCGAGAAACAACAAACCCCAGGCTCTTTCACTCAACAGCATGCTGTCTGCAACCTCCCCCTCCGAGGCTCAGCCCTCGTCGGCCTCGTCCCAGAAACTCGCCGACGCCCTCAATGATCTGGCCAAGACGCTCAACACGCCCACTGCGGCGTATCCTGCCCTGCAATCGCCCTGCTTCTACCACCAGCGATTTGACGACGCCGTGGACATCGACAAGGTCCTTGAAGAAATCAAGAACGATGCCTCGATGTCGCACTCGCGATTGGTCCAGACAGCCACCAGCGTCCGTGAAGTCTCCAAGCAGCTTCAACGCCGGCCCATCAAGCGCGCAGTCCGCAGCGTCATGATTGTCACCAAGGCGCGCGACAACCAACTGGTCTATCTCACTAAAGAATTGACCTCGTGGCTGCTCCGGACCCCTCGCTACGGCTCCGATGTTGGCATTACCGTCTATGTTGACGCCAAGCTACGCAACTCCAAGCGATTCGACGCTGCTGGCATCCTAGCCGAGAACTCGCGATTCCAGCACATGCTCAAGTACTGGACGCCAGACCTGTGCTGGAGCCAGCCAGACAAGTTCGACCTCGTCCTTACCCTGGGTGGTGATGGCACGGTGCTCTTCACCTCGTGGCTGTTCCAGCGTGTTGTTCCCCCGGTCCTCTCCTTCAGTCTCGGAAGCCTCGGCTTCATGACTACCTTTGAGTTCGAGAAATACAAGGAGCATCTGAACCGGGTCATGGGCGACGACGGCATGAAGATCAACCTGCGCATGCGCTTCACCTGCACCGTCTTCCGCAACGGGAGTGTTGGTACTGAGGCGGAGGAGGGCGAGCAGTTTGAAGTTCTCAACGAGCTTGTCATTGACCGCGGCCCATCTCCCTACGTCTCCAACCTTGAGCTCTACGGCGACGATGAGCTTCTCACAGTTGTCCAGGCTGATGGCTGCATCTTCTCCACTCCCACCGGCTCAACCGCTTACTCTCTCTCAGCTGGTGGCTCCCTTGTACACCCAGACATCCCAGCCATTCTGCTTACACCTATCTGCCCCCATACTCTCTCGTTCCGCCCCATGGTGCTTTCCGACACCATGGCACTGCGCGTATCGGTCCCGCGCAACTCTCGCGCCACTGCCTACTGCGCTTTCGACGGCAAGGGACGCGTGGAGCTCCGCCAGGGAGACTATGTAACGATCACCGCCTCTCAATACCCTTTCCCGACTGTCACCCGCACCGACACTGAATGGTTCGACAGTGTCAGCCGCACTCTGCGCTGGAACGTACGAGCAGCCGCCCAGAAGCCGTTTGATGCCAGTGCCGTCGCACCTGGCATGCCTAGCCAGGATGACGACGCACTTGGCTGGGACATCGACACGGATAGCGCTTACTATGCCAGTGAGGCGGGCAGCGTCAGCGCAAGCCCCGTGCGCCGCCAGATGAGCATGCTAGGGCTGTAAAGGGTCATCGGCAGTGATTTGCCCATGCCTTTCATATAGATATTAGAACTTTGATACAGTTGCTCTAGATTTTTCGGAGTGGACGGCGTTTTGGAGGATGTTTTCTTGGGTTCCCGCTTACCCTTCCGCCTGTGGCTGGATTCAAGATAAAAAGCGGTAGCAAGCGTTGGGGCATTTTTTAACAGCCAATAGACACGGCCGGAGAGCCGTGACTGATCTTCAGCTGCACGGTTACATGAGGAGCTTTGTCCTTGAACCGAGGACAATTGGCCCAAGCAAGATGTACAAGCCCCTTGTACAGTCTTTTCTAGACGAAATGAATGAATGAATACAATACACATTCTCTTGATACTACTTTGAAGACGAGTGATTTGAAGTCGCATGTGCTTTCGAGGCCGGTCTCATACGATGATGAGCATGTGAGAATCGTGGGACCATCTCAGTATGGGAAGTGCTACGCCGGAATGTCCAAGAAACTCAAAAATCCCGATGGGATCAGAGATCAAAACGGGCATCTGCTAGCTCCCTGGTATTGATTGGTTTGTCCTAGAAAGGCCCCCGCACAATCTGGTGTGTTGCGGTTGTCTTTCGCGACGCAGCCTGAGTGAGTTACAGGCCATGCCCACCGTGGCATCTCCGCAAGGATAATCATCCCAAAACATCACGTAGTCGACGAGACTGGAACACCATTCATGACTGCTGAGCCCGACCAGACCGTATGTGTATACAGATTCGTTTCTCTCATTGCACATCTGTTCCCGACACTATGGCTACCAATCGGAGCGCCGCCGAGCAAAACTTGTGAGATGCCATGCCGCCCTTTCCCATAAAACCCCCTGCAGGACGGATAAATAAAAACAAAAAGGGGAAAAAGAAAACCAAGATATATCCAGTAATCTTTGTCCAAGCCCTGTCAAGATCCCATTTTTACTTCTTCCCATTGTGGTTCCAGGTCCCTATGTTCCGTGCCCCCTTCTCTCCCGCCTGCCGAATAACATTGACGCGGCCAATGCGTTACAGTAAGTATGCTGGGAACCAATATCATTCATTGTACAGGGACGGACAACGCCGGTGAGCGTAAGAGCAGTATACACCCCGCATCGGGGGTTTGTTATTGTTGTTGTTGGCAGCTAAGCCGTGCCATCATCTTTAACACAACCATGTCTTCTCCTCCCTTGTTGGAGAAGAGTGTGTTCAGCTGAGGGGGTAGCCGTTCCGTCATCGCCAGGCGCCTTGACTGAGGGACAGTAACCCTGCGACGCAATCCATGTCTCCCTTCTTGCTTGGGCTGACATCTCCCCGCATGAACTTCTCAACATCTTCGTCCCCCTTTGCACCAGGCTTCTTTGATTGGCGCTCGCCATCTTCGAAGATCTCAACTGCGCCCTTATCGTGACGAGCCGGTCCTGTGTTGGCACGGCCGCCAAGTAAAGCAGGCCCCGCCTGTACCTGCAAGACCCGTCCAAGTCGTCGTGGATTCTGCGACTTGGCCATGGGCGCCTTGGAAGGAACCAGGCGCGAACGATGGGACGCATGAGGGTTGCCATCTTCGTCGGGACTCCAGTTCTCCTTGTCGGAGTCAGTGGGCGACAAAAGCCTGGGGAAGCCCTTGCTCTTTTCGCCGTCCTGAACCTTCTGCACCTCCTTTGCAATTGTCTCTAACCGCGCAACACTGGAGTGAGCCCGACTAAGTTTGGCCTTCTTTGCCTGATCAGGTCGGGGCTGCCTATTAAGGGAGGCGTTGCGCTTGGAGCCGCTGGGCTGCAGAACAGCGCTTGATGATCGAAGAAGGCTGATGGCAGCAACTGCAGATCCACTTGATTCACGCTCCGCTTGCGCTGTCAATTCGTCGCGCGTATCAGCATCCGCACATAACTCCCAAGCATGCACATCACGCGATCGACCTCGGGTCAGTGATGGAGGTGGAAGAGAGCTCGTTAAAGCTGAGATGGGAGGGAGCGTGATCCCAGGAAGAGCACTGTGGCTTCGTTGCAAGCTTCTTTGGCGGACTTGAGGTAAGCTGGGGAGGGTAGAGGAAGGTGTGGAGGGAGTTGCACGAGTTGGCGAAGGGGCGCTGGACACGATCTCGGCTTTGCCCTCGAGCGATAGCGAAAGCCGCATCTGTGATTGTGAAGCCGAGTTTGTGGGATCTGAGGAAGGCGGAAACATTTCTAGCCTACTGAGCGCGTCAGCAGGTTCTTCCCCTGTCAAGACTTTGGGCCAGCCGCACCTGAATGAATCGTCGTTGCCGTCAGCAGCGGAGGCAGCGGAGAACGACCGTTCCAAATGCCACCTATTTGCAAGATAGCCCACGGAGCCGGAGAAGGAGTGTGATAGAGACTGTGAGGGGTCCCGAGGTTCAGGTGAAGAGTTGAGACCACTTGGACGCGCCGTGGTTTCACTTTGACCTCCTGCTGCGCTATCCTGGCTCGCAGGAACAAAGACCGGGCCTGATCCGATGCCAGCATGTTTCGTGAGTTCGGGGCTATGTTGCTTTGGACCGGGAGGTGTTGATGTCAGGATAGTAGACAGCGGCAGAGCCGGGTCAGAGGAGGGGACTGCCGAGTCGGGTGCATCGAGGAGGTTCTGGGAGGAGATGGGATCGGAGGAGATGGTATGCATGTGTCCGTAGCGCAGCGCAGCTATTTCCTGAGGGGACAACGGACGTGATTTGCGGCGGTCGTTTTGGCGTCGATTTTGGAACCAAATCTGCGATTGATGAGGCCAGTCAGCCGAGGTCCCACACGTGTGTACACGAGCCTCCGACGCGTGAAACAAAGAGAGATGCCCGCAAGCAACGTGTTTGACGTGGCCTACCTGAACTTCTTTTTCATTCAATGATACGCGCTGGACGACATCCAGACGCGCTTGCTTATCGGGCTTCGGGTTTCGAGAATAGGCTTCTTCGAGGATCATCTTGTCCTTGGCACTGATGAATGGTAAGAATATGAGGTCAGCGGGATTCGAGAGAAGCCAATTGCTCGTGTCTGCGCAGTGTGACGTACGCGGTCCTTTTCCTCTTCCCCTTGGGGTGCTTCTCGGCTGCCTGAGCCAGGTCGGACGTGTCGGCGGTGACATCTTGTGAGTCGTAGAAGGACTGGGATAACAACGACGAGTCATTGTGGCTGCTGGGTGAGCTGTCCAGCTGGTTGGGAGAGCCAGGGAGGAGGGACGTGTCTTCAGGAGCGTCGGGCATGGCGGGGGAGGTTCCTGAGGTTCGTGGTCGTGTCTGGGTGAAATGGCACTTTACGTCGGTCTACAAGCGCATATACATCACTGCGCTGGTACGCGTCGAAGTAGGCGGGTCGGAGGACGGTGAGGTAGGTGAGGTAGGTAAGGTTGGCGACGGAGGCGTGGATGATGAGGTCGAGGACGAGAGAGGGCGTGAGAATCGACAGAAGTGAAGAAGAGAAAAGGAAGACGGGACGTCAGAGAGGCTGGGAAGAAGCCAATGGACGTGTAGCAGACGAATGGACAGGCATGTAATTAATCGAGCAACGACGAAGCAAGACAGGCGAGAGAGAAGAAAGAGGCTCCCCCCCCCCCGGTCGTGGTTCGTGGATCGTGTGTAGTGCTACGACTCCATGGGCCCCTCCGACACACCCATGGCGTCTGTGGGCTCCGCGTTTTTGGCCCTGCGCACAGCAAATCAGGTCGCGCGCCGGAGCGTTGCCATGTCCCGATCGGGAAACTTGTCAACACGCGTTTGTGTGTACCTTGCGGTACGTGAATCATTTTTAAGAGGTACCTCCACGAGTCTCTGCATCACCGACGTTGTACTTGCAGCGCTACCTCCGCTCCCCGTACCCGGGCTGTACGCAACCGCAAGCCTGGCCCCCTGTCCCCCATTGAATATTTTTTCTCTACAGCGCTCGATGCACGCTGGAAGTACAGGTACCCGGACTTACTTACATCGCCCATCACCGCCATTTCTGCTTGACAGCATCCAGTCATCACGGCTCCCATGTTAGCCCCCGTGTTGTTACTCAATTGCTTTTCTTCCGATTTGGAAAATGTCATGCTCAGTCTCTCACTAATACTGCTTCAATTAAACCATCGTCTTCGCATTCCGCCTTTCGTGAACACTTCCTGTGGCGTCACGTTGATGTCTCAAGGAGATTTGAGTCCGCCCACGCCCAGCAAGACGGCTCTCCCTGCTACCCATCATCACCATCAGCCTCTCCGTTGGATGGCGATTTTTTGAAGACTACCTTGCCTTGCCTATCTAACCTACTGGTAGGTACCCTGATTGTCTCCATCATTGACGTGACGGGCTAAAATGCGACTTTCCCTCTTGTTTTCAACGGTTCAAGGTTATTATTTACAGTCTCCACATCCCAACCTCCAAAATCCACACTTTAACGTGGTCGAAAAACGCGACTAGCAGTCAAGCCCAGACACAGCGCGTCGTCACCGATGGGTCCTACTTGGTGTCCCTACTCATGAAATCTTTGGTCTTACCTTGCGCTACGGGTCTCATTCGAAACACACCGAGCTTTGGCAAATATCAGAGCGTAGGCCACGCCACAGCGTGCCGAGAGCATGCCTGGTGCTGAATTTCACCAACATCTGGTTGCACATTGCTTGCTTGCTATGGGAATGCCTGACGCATGTCATCTAATGACTACATGGAGCCTTTCACAAGTTATACAAACTTGAAAAGGCATTGAGGCATTACCTCATATGCCCAGTCTCACTTTACATTCCAGCAGAGAGCTCTCTGCCTTCCTCCCACGTGTCACGCCTGGCACGCGGTCTTCTGTCGTTGTCTCCTCCCTTCCACAACTGTGTTGTGTCTGCTACGGTGCCGTTTGTTTGCAGGATTGCCAGGATGGGATACATCATGAAATAACGACTACATTTAGCAACCATCAAGCGTGCCCGCCGAGTGATGGGCAAGGCCATTCAAGAAAACATTCACTCATCCTGAGGCGCCACTGGGTTGTTGGCACTGGATGCAGCAGGTAGGCGAGAATGCATCATTGTATCAAGCATAGCATGTTGTTCTATGCCGAATCTGCTAACTAACTCGGCAGACGTCAAGAATTTTCGTGGTGAGAAGTCTAGCTAAAAACAAGTTGCTGCGCTCTGCAGCCACGTTAGCCCCTGCGCAGTCTCTGGCCCAAGGAGGGGCAGAGAGCGTCATGGGCTTCTACCGTCGCTGCTCCCGTGTCAACTGAACTACCTTTGTCCTGTATCACCGGTGTCCATTCCCGCAGCTAGAATGTCACCCATCCCTGATACCAATCATGTTCCCGCTCAATATATCCATGCAGGTTTGTTTTCCTGCTCAGTCGTAAACCCATTAAACGAGTCATTTACAGATCGTCGTCGGACTGCTCGCCAGGCAGAGCCTGCTGAGCGGCAAGGTCCATCTCCTTCTGGTACTCGGCCATGAGCTTCTCGTCGACCTGAGCAGTGGGAGGGGCCAGAGCAGGGGCAGCAACGAACTCCTGTATTTGACTGTCAGCACTTATACCGGAAAATAAAGATTCAACGAGGATGACGAACCAGCTGAGGGTTGCCGACAAGCTTGCGGGCGAGCCACAGGAAGGGCTTCTCGAAGTTGTAGTTGGACTTGGCAGAAATCTCGTAGTAGGCGAGGTTCTTCTTGCGGTGGAAGGTGATGGTCTTGGCCTTGACCTTGCGCTCCTTGACGTCGACCTTGTTACCGCAGAGGACGATGGGGATGTTCTCGCAGACACGGACGAGGTCACCTACAAAGAGTTAGCGTGCTTTCGGACGAGTAGGGGGAAAAAAAATAAGCGACGTACGGTGCCAGTTGGGAACGTTCTTGTAGGTGATACGGGAAGTGACGTCGAACATGATGATACCGCACTGGCCGTTGATGTAGTAACCGTCGCGGAGACCACCGAACTTCTCCTGGCCGGCGGTATCCCAGACATCGAACTGGATCTGACCGAAGTTCTGCAACAGGTCAGTATGTGATCGTGAGTGACGTAGCCGCCGTACTTACTGTGGTGAAGCCAAGAGGGTGAACCTCGACACCCAGGGTGGCCATGTACTTCTTCTCGAACTCACCAGTCAAGTGGCGCTTGACGAAGGTGGTCTATTATGGGGAGGGTCAGCCAGTTGCTCGAGTAGAGGCCATCGCGCCCACAACAAAGAGCTGAAAATGTGGCGGGGAAAGCGGTAAATGCTCATTGTCCACCCCCATTGCGCGCGCGACCAGGTTTTTGTTGGAATTGACATACCTTTCCAGTACCACCATCGCCGACAAGCACCAGCTTGAAGGTGGGAGTCTGCTGCTGCTCGCTCATCTTTGGGCTAGGATCGCAGGTTCGTAGAAACGATCGGGGGGTCTGATGTAAACAAGCGGGGTATGCTTCAGGACGATGTATTAGCTTCGGGGGCACTCGAGGAGGACGATGCCGGTGGTATATATATGCGTCTGTAGGCACTAGGGACGAGGGAACTCGGGGAAGGGGAGGGGTCGAAATACCTTGGAGTGGTCGCTGAGGCTTGGTGTATTGTGAACAACAAAGCTTCACAAATAAGAGGCTTGGATGATGTTTTGAGAGGGCCTGGGTGCAAGGCGTCAAGCGAAAATTCTGGCGGGTGGGCTGCACGTGATGCAGCAACACTGCCTAAGGGACCAGGGGCGGTAGTCACCTTCTTAAGGCAAGGCTTTCCTGGTTGCTATGATAAGGTACAACATACCTAGCAGCCAGCCAGTCATTCGTGGCACAACGCCATTAATAACGTCACTCATTTGATTGAAAGCTGCACGCCACCCAATCCTGGCCTCCTCGAGCTGTTACAGTACAAGCTCCATTCTTCCCGCCTCTAACGGGCCGCTGCGCCAACAAACCACGGAAGTTTTTGCTTAACAAACATGGTGAGCGCTTTCCAGCTTTGGATTATTTGCCTAAGAGACTTTTCTTCGCCTGACCGACCACTTGGTACCCAATGGATCCGCACGCTTCATTGACCAGCTGTAATGCGCCTGTCAGGTCCAATGCTTTGCCTAAAGCCTGGGCGTCTTGATTGATCAGTTTGCTTTGTCATCATTCAGGCTGACTCTTCACCCAGGTGCTACGTGCTACCCAGGCAAGGTAAGGTAGCTGGGCATATTGCCCGAGCAAAAAGTCATTGTGCCCAATGATTCGGAGACGTACCCGAAAAGCCAAGCGGGATGAATCGTTCTGTTGAAGGGATGCCAGGCATCTGCTCTGCTAGGCTCTCCCTGCCCCTGCTCAACCTCGAATTCCGATCAGGCGATGCGAGTCACTCATTTTGAATATTAGTAATGCCCCTATCTTGATTCTGGTCACGCACGCCTCGCCGACATCATGAACCTCATTCTTGACTAATCACTGCTACGATTTGGGTATCAAATTTGTTTGCTGCCTAGAGGTAGTCCTGAACCTCACAACGGAAGGATGTGACAGCCCAGCATGCCTCTTCCACCCCAATCTCGCCTAGGCGTAAGTGTCAAGCGCAGCTCTTCACGTCGGGTCGCATTGATCGGTCGGGATACTCGAATGAATATGTTGCTCTAAGACGGAGTTAGCAATTTGGGTGCGCAACCGCACAAACACGGAATGAATCCCAACACACCCCTTCGTTGGCCTGCACACACTCTGCGACCTTCTTAAGATTATCGTGATTCGCGTGGTTGACGTAGCCAAACACTCGGATCTCGTCCCCGGTCTTGAGGCCGGCTCGATCGGCGGGACTGTTCGCGGCGACCGTGTTCACTCTTGCAAACGCTTCGGATAGCGCTTCGGGCTGCGAATCCAAGAGTATTGAGGTCGATCCACTAGACGCAGTCGCTGTAGTAGTCTCGGCTTCGCTTAGGTTTGCGAAATGTTCGTGCAGGTACTTCTCCACAGCCTTCATGACATCCTTGTAGTCGTTGCGAAGTCGAATAATTCGGGCTCTTGTCGTGCGGACTGCCACTGGGTTAGATGGGATAGTCGACGGCGGAAAACCGAAGCCATACTTTGGGCAACATCGATATCTGATCTGGGGAATCCATCTCTCGTCACCAACGACGTATCCATTGTAACACCGTGCTGTCCAAGTCAGCCATGGTATTTCCAAGCTTCCCAAGGTGGAACAAACCGAATCAAGCACGCTGCCGAGCGCTTTCAGCTCGGCTTCTAGATCATCTTTTCGTCGTTGAAGGTCTGCGAAGCTCAACTGTCCCGCAGTACCGTTGGTAACAGCACTGGAAGTTGGCCCTGAAGGGACGGTCGGGGCGTGTATGTTATCCATCCTGAGAGGCAGTCCCATGCTAATCTTGACCGCACGTTTGTAGGAATGTTCAGGTAAGGACAATGCCGTGTTTACCGGAAGAGATGATTTTGATTACTCTGTGCCTTTTACCAAATAACTGATTTCATCGGCTACTTGCCTGAGGTACCTTGTCGAGATGGAATCTGCGGGGTCTTTTGTTAGCGGCTTTTGGAGCTTCTGGCGATGCGCGTTATGCACTGGAGAGGAAGCCTGGAGCTCGGGTGCGGCTACTCCGCATATACTTAGGAATTTGCTTGCCAGCCCACGACTTGGCAAGTACCGGCCCGAGTAGCAGTCACCCACCCTTCCTCTACCCCAGTAAGCGCGCTTGTACTGACTTGGCTTCTGAATTTCTCTTCTCCATTGGTTTTTACGCGAGCGATCGACGTCACCTCAGCTTCACTACCTACCTAACTTTCTGCAATCACCGGTGATCCTCGTTCCTGCTGCAGACACTCTCGCTCCCTACTTGCCCAGCATGGCGTCAGGCGTAGACGCGCGGCTCCTCAAGTCCACCAAGTTTCCTGTCGAGTTCAATCAGAAAGTTGACATGCAAAAGGTCAATCTGCAAGTTATGAAAAAGTCTGTGGTCGTTCTCAGCTCCTCGTTCACCGAATCTTGATACGCTGACACGTCTCTCCTATAGATGGATTGCAAGCCGAATCTCCGAAATACTGCAGAACGAGGACGATGTCGTTATTGAACTCTGCTTCAATCTTATAGAGGGATCTCGATATGTATGTTTACCGTTGCAGATCACCTTATACAACCAGCTGACACAAACCGCTTAGCCCAACATCAAAGCCCTCCAAATACAGCTTACCGGATTCCTTGACAAAGATACCGCGCCGTTTTGCAAAGAGCTATGGAAGCTCCTGCTGAGCGCCCAGACTAGCCCTCAGGGCGTGCCCAAGGAGCTTCTGGAAGCTAAGAAGCTTGAGCTCATTCAAGAGAAGGTCAGCCATCACGATCCCACAACCGAACCTCTTGCTGACGTGCAAACTAGATCGAGGCCGACAAAGCCGCGGAGAGTTCGCGCAAGCGAAGAGAGGATACAGACCGCCGAGAGCGAGAAATTGCCGAGTTGAAAGAACGAGACCGTCGGGACACTAGGACACGTGGCGACGCTCGCCAGGGTCGAGGCGGCGGCCGTGGCTTTGAAGATCGAGGTCGGGGTGGCTTCCAAAGAAAGCGATCTCGGTCTCGAGAGGCTCGATTCAGAGATTCTAGAGACCCGTATGGTCGGGATCGTTATGTTCCATCAAACCAACCAGGTCGAGAGCGAGAACGTGCCCGGCCACGCGAACGCAGTCACTCTGCTTCGAAATCGGCATCATCTCGCTCTAGCTCCGGCAGTCGCAGCTCGTCCCGCAACAGCTCGCGCTCGCAAAGGAATTCTGTGCGCAGAGAATCGCCACCTCGACGTAGAGAAACCAGAAAAAGGTCGCGGTCCCCCCGAGGCGACGCATACCGCCCTGGAAGACGTGGAGGAAGGGGTCAGGGGCACCATGATGCTCCACCTCGTCGTTCTCGCTCTGGATCTTCCGATCGCCGATCCCCCAGTCACAAACGACGAAGATATTCCTCGTCAAGAAGTCGATCTGTGGAACGACGACGACGGCATGCTTCGTCGTCATCTTCCCGATCCCGGCTATCATCAATGTCACGAAGCAGGAGCAGGAGCCGCGGTTCATCTCCAGAGCAACAAGTTTCGGGAGGCGGCCGTCAACGGAGAGCTCGCCGCAACAGCGGGTCAGATCATTCCGAAAATGAGGGGGCTGGTCGAAGCCGCCACGATGAACGCGGACGACGGCATGAGGTGGACACCAAGGGACGAAGGCGGAACTCTTCTTCAATATCCATGACGTCTAGGCGTCGTAGCAGATCAGCTGACGATTCGAAAGATGCAAACTCGACGCACGTGCCCTAAGCAAAGGCACCCTTTGAGCGACGACCTAGAGGTGGGTAGTCCTGAGTGGTTGGTGGAGGAGAGAAGAGGCGGTTGGCGGATGCTGACAACAGCCGCGAAGCAGACAGCATTGTTTTAACAGCAAACAGGTCTTTGAAAGAGAAGTTACTGAGAGACCGAGTCCTAGCTAAGATCCTAGATGAGATCCTCAGGAGACGGTACTTCTGTTGCTCACTGGAGCTAACCATTGTTGAAGCATCTCAAATCTCTATCTGACAGCTTCATTAGTTTGCATTACGGGCTTTATCTTCGAAAACTTCCAATTGGCGTTAGTCGGCATAGCATAGGAAAGCATTGGCACTAAAAACAGACCTGGATATGAAAAAGGCAATTATAGGTCAGGCAGTTAATTAGAACACCTTAGGGATAGCTACAGCAGCACTTGGTTGACAAGTCAAAAAATCAATCGCTTTCGCTGTGGCACAAACAGGCAAAGAAACAATGCAATTTTTCTGTGCTTTATTGTAAGGTCTCTTAATGACTGATCCGCAAAAGGCTTTCTTGTCACCCCAAAGTGTATATAATAACGTTTCAACAAGTCTGCTAGTGCTGGGCAGCTTGTCAACCCAGGGAGGATCCTAGGGTGGACGCTGCGGGCTGGAAATCCCCGCCAAGGTGCCTGACGTACCGCGTGCCAAGGGACGCTAGTGGCTGATAACTTATCGACTTGCAGCACGATTCCCAAATCCATCATCCTCCACCAACTCTTCCCGACTTTGATCCTATTAGACCGCAGACCACACGAGTCGAGTCACGAGCTCGTGTGCGCCCATGGCTGATCACAAAGCACCCAGCGCCACCGATGCGCAGCCCACCATGGCCGAGTACAAGAAGTCGCAAGCGCGCGTTAGGGAACTGGTTGAGAAGCGTAGGCTCCTCGAGAGGCGCTTGGTGAGTTTTTGCTTCTGTCGCTGTAAGCCATGCTCTCTAGGCAAAGCCACTTACCGTCTTATCGTAAAGGCCCAAGTCGAAGACAGCATCGCAACGAAGGAGACCATGTACTTGGAGGGGACGCCGAATGGCAACATCATCACTGGGTTTGACAACTACATGAAGGGAACCACCGGCGCCGCGGCGCAGAGGCGCAAGACCGGACCCTCCGACCAGAATCGCGTTTTCTCACGATCATCTATCTCGTATCGTCCGAACAATGGGGTATGTATTCGCCCATGGCCTGGGCTTAGCAACGGTCGTTGTTCTCAGAGCTGACCCTGCCCCTCTAGGAGTCGGGAGCATCCGGAGGCTCGACGCCAGGGTCCCACGCGCCGACACCTTTGTCTACCTCCTTCAAAGACACCGGTTCCGCGCATGCGACGCCTACATCTGCAACAGCGGGAAAGAACGCGAGCAAGCTGAAAAAGAAGGACAACGAGGATAGCGAAGCTGAATCGCAAACGAACAAGAAGCGAACGAACTTTGGCGCATCTAGGAAATGATGGTCTGCTGGGCTCTAACACGCATGTTCAAGAGAACGCATCGATAAATTGAGCGATGATTGGGATCGATGGCTAGAGGTTGACCTGGAGAGGCGGCTTATGGGTCCGGTTCGGCGTACTGTTTTAATACCCTACTGTTTTCAAGGGAAGGGCGAAGTGTCCAGATGAGAGGTTGTCGGCGTTGAGCGAGACATTTCTTTGCAAGGATTTAACCAAAATCAAGTTGGGATGGGCATTTTCGAGATGGATGATTTACCAGTTGTTCATAAGGTCTCGTGGTGTGATGATTTGGATTTATGGGTGGACGAACACTCGCTGCCCGTAGGGGGTTCGTGACATCAGGTCAATCGAAGAGGAGCATAGCCATTGTCCGCTTTGTCCTTACGAAATCACAAATAGATCGGATACCTGTCGAGCCTAGTGGAAAATAGCTGCGACAGGCGTTGAAATGCATCATTATAGGTAATCTGCATGGATGACTTTTAAGGCAAATAAATGGATGGCCATCCAGGTACCGCAGGTATGACAAGTGTTGGCTACCACCTGAGGTAAGGTAGCAACTGTGAGTTGCCTTAGTGTGCGGGGGATTGAGGGGCGCTACGACCGCGATCCTTCGTCTCACAGTTGACTTTCACCACCACCAGCACTCCCCTTGCATTCTCCTTGGCATTCCTGTAGCCTCCTCGCGGCGTGAAGAATAGTCACATACCACTTCCGCTATTCGCCATCAGATTACAGGAACTCAACTATGACGATTCAATCTCGATTCACCCCAGAGGTGCTGTTGTCAGCACCACGTCGCTCGCCCGGCGTCCCAAACTTCAAGGGAGACCTCATACTCTATACTGTTCGCATCTGTCTACTCGTCTCGGGGCTGTTGGGTATAGAGCTAATGTTAACATTCAGGTTACCTCCTTTTCCTTCCAAACCAATATTAAGTCGTCCCAGATCAGGGTGTTGAATGTCAATGACCATACGTCACAACTGGTTACAGACGACGCATCTGCTTCCGAGCCCTTTTGGCTCAGTGATGACGAGATTGCCTACATAAAATCTGGTGACCATGACTTCTCCTACCTTTTGGCGCAGAATGTACGGGAGAGTTCTGCGAAGTAAGCACCGTGAGATGATGAGCTTGAAGTGAGCCCCCGGGTAGGACTGACACGCCAGCTAGATCACACACGATCCACTCAGGTGGTGGCCTGATCTCCAACCCCAAGGTGAAAAGGCTGTCGCCGGACAAGCTTGCCTTCTGCTGCTCCATACCAACAGCTCCCAATGGAGAACCGTACTGGCAGCCATTGGAGATCAAGCCTCGCACATCTGCTAAGATATATACGTCTCTTTTCGTCCGCCATTGGGATACCTGGTCGTCGGAGAAGCAGAACTCCATTTGGTACGGCGTGATTAGCAGGCCGGACGACAAACACGGCAAATGGACAATGGAAGAGCCGAGACTCATCAACCTACTTGCACACACTCGGTTAAGCTCACCCGTCCCACCTTTTGGTGGTGTAGGCGACTTTGACATCTCCTCCTCGGGAATCGCGTTCGTCGCTAAGGACCCTGACCTGAACCCGGCGAGGTACACAAAGACCGATCTCTATTATGCGCCGATCCCCTCCTTTACTGAGAAGCCAGCAGCTATACAGATCGTCAAGACTGGGCATCTGAAGGGCTACTCACTCGTTCCGACTTTCTCCCACGACGGTCGCCAAATTGCTTTTGCTCGCATGCGGTCTCAGCAGTATGAGGCCGACAAGCCTAGGTTACTACTGGTTCCGGACGTTTCTGACCTCAACAACGTGCAGGAGTTTTATGAGAGCGATGATGGTGAAGGTTCTTGGGATTTGCGGCCAGACTCGATCACATGGAGCCATGATAACAAGACCCTATATGTGACGGCGGAGAAGCATGGTAGGAATGTTTTGTGGAAGTTACCGTCGACGCCTCTTGAAGCCACATCACTGCCCACGGCAATCTATGAAAAAGGATCTGTGAGTGAGGTGAAGCTTCTCGGAGACGGCTCAGAGCTACTCCTCACTTCCAGGTCACGAATCGAGAATTCTCTGTATACCATTTTGGATACGGAAACTGAAGAAACGACAGACGTCTCCTCAACGTCCAAGAATGGTAAATCCTTTGGCCTGAGCGAGTCGCAGCTGTCGGACATCTGGTACAAAGGAGCCGCCGGTTATGATGTTCATGCGCTGGTCATGAAACCGTCCAACTTTGACTCTTCGAAGAAGTACCCTCTGGCGTTTTTGATTCATGGTGGACCTCAAAGTGCCTGGACAGATGACTGGAGCACGCGCTGGAATCCTGCCATCTTTGCGGAGCAAGGCTACGTAGTGGTGGCACCAAACCCCACGGGTAGCACAGGCTATGGCCAAGCGCACATCGACGCCATACAGGGCAATTGGGGAGGAGCGCCATACGAGGATCTTGTCAAGTGTTTTGAGTATGTGGAAAAGGAGCTGGATTATGTCGACACGGATCGGGCAGTGGCGCTTGGTGCTTCTTATGGCGGGTACATGATCAGTAAGTCAAAACCCCTTGCCTTGCAAACCCAGCCACTGACAAGAAGAAGATTGGATCCAGGGGCATGACCTTGGGAGGCGCTTCAAGTGCCTAGTGTGTCACGATGGTGTGTTCTCGACCCTCAACCAATGGTCTACCGAGGAGCTCTTCTTTCCGGAACACGATTTCGAGGGTACACTGTGGGATAATCGGCCCGCATATGAGAAATGGGACCCCGCAAAACACACGGGTAACTGGGCCACTCCGATGTTGGTGAGTTCACTCGAAGTATCCTTGACCAAGGTATAGACTGCTAACTTCGCCGCGCTAGGTTATACACAACGAACTCGACTATCGCCTGCCTATCTCAGAGGGCTTAGCAATGTTCAACGTGCTGCAAGCGCGGGAAATACCCAGCAAGTTTGTCATGTTCCCAGACGAGAACCATGTAAGTTCGAGACGAGGACAACTTTACGTCAGCTGCTGACTTGCATCTAGTGGGTGTTGAAGCCAGGAAACTCGTTTGTCTGGCACCGGGAGGTATTGACTTGGATCAACAAGTACAGTGGGATCGCAGAGGAGGGCTCTCCGGAAATGGAGGCACTTGTTGGAAAACTTATGGTTCAGTATATGTAAACATAGGAACGAGGAAACACGTCAACAGGTTCCGGAGTCTTCGGATAGCAAATATGTCACCGCCGGTTCTAAATGTAATTGCGGCTTAAGTCTGCTTTTGCTGGACAATCAAGGGTTTCCTGAGATATTTGGGTACTTCTCATATGCTCTGCATGTAAGGTAACTCCTCGATTTGGAGGCCGTGTCTAACAAGGCTGAGGTGGACCGTGTATCTTTTGCACCTATGCCTGTTTGTCAATAAAAAATCAGTGGATAGTAATGCTCTTGTTCTGAAGATTAGAGGGAATTTAGGCCCCAAAATCGTCTATTTGGCTCTTTGTTGAGCGCAGACTGACATTGAACACGGATAGACCACCGTGCGAACACGAGCTCTGTGCTTGGATATGCACAGTACGGATATCTTTCTGGTTTTGCTTTCCAGCACCCACCACACCTCTGATCTCCCATACCCCGGCCATCACCCAGACCTAGCTGGAGCTTCACGACGCCGCTCACAGCAATTCGCGTGACGGTCCATACGATCGCGCAGCCGGCGCCTGGTGAAAGCATGCGCTACTCCAAAATTCTCCTACCCAGCCGATGACGTTCCAACTCGCGATACCGTTGGCACGAGCAGCACCCCCGAAGCTCTTCCAAGCAAGCAGCAGCACCACCATCAGCTCGCTAGCTGCCCTGCTACAACCATGACCACGCCGCCCTCCCTATTTCACGCGCTCCTGCGGCCCTCCATCCTCCAGATCCTCCGAGCCACGGGCTACCATTCGACGCGCCCCGTTGTGCTCGACTCCCTCACCGACCTGGCCGCCCGCTACCTCTCCCTGCTGTGCGAGCGCACCGCCAGCCACGCGACCCATAACAACGGCGACAGTGCGGACTTCGACATTGTCGACGTGCGCCTCGCACTGCAGGACGTCGGCGCCCTCCTGCCCCAGACCGCGGCCGTGGTCGAGGAGTTCAAGGGCGAGGAGGACCTACGCGGCGTCGACGAGTTCATACAGTTTTTCTCAGGCCAGCGCATGAAGGAGATGATGGAGTTTGGTAACGGCGATGGCGAGTCTGACGCTACGGACTACTTGAACGGTATGCGGCCCTTTGCCTCCCTGCGAGGGAAAAGACGAACCCAAGACTAACATACGGACAATTGAACAGCCCTGAAGAAGAAGCACAGCAAGACCGGTGACGATTCAAAGTACCACGGGACCCTCTTGGGAAAGGGCAATGAAGTCGGCGAGATCTTCGTCGAGGGCGGACCCGAGACGAGCATAGACGAGTGGATCTTGAAGAGGACCAGCCCGCCAGCGCACCAGAACGGCGTGCTCAGCGACGCTGACTCTCCCCTCTCTGACGCGCCCCTACCCCCCATAGACGAAAACTCAGACAGCGAGGATGATAGCGACGACAAGATGGACCTGGCATGAGCATCAGCCGTGAAAGACGGGCCGGGTGATTGGCCGCCTCGCTCTTGTCGAGGAGGGTTCTGCGTGGATTCATCGTATTTTGTTCTTCTTCTTTGTTCATGCATAGCGCCGGAGTTGGGTTCTGCTGGGGGATCCGGGACTGGAAAAGCTAATGGGCTCGATACCCCTCCCCTGCGATAAAATAAGGATTTTCTCTTTCATTTCATCTCTCGTGCAGAGACTCGTCAAAATGATGTATCGTGCGTAGGAGCCCTGCAAAGCACGAAATAGGAGGCTTTTGGAGACAGCTTTGTAGGGAATGGTATATTCGCTATGGTGATGGTACAGCTCTGATCAGATTCATGTGATCAAGTTTCTATATATGCCCACGCATAAATGTATTATTGTTACATGCACCAGCCTCGCCCGGCCTTCCTACCGGGGGAGGAGGCCTTTAATCCAGCTCCTCGAGGTGCAACAAGTCGTACACTCCCATCTGGCGCGCCGCGTCGCCCAGGACTCTATCCACGTCCTCTTGAGCGATGCCCGACGGCCAGAACTTCTTCTGCAGATACTCGTACAGCGCCTCGCCGCGCGCCGCGCCCTCGAGCTTCTGCGCGTCGCCGCCAGCCCACTGCTGCAGCTCGCGGTCGACGTCGCGCTTGGCGAACATGAGGCCCTTGCGCTGCGAGGGCGTGTCCCACTTGAGCCTGGTGGAGCCGACGACCATCTCCAGGACCAGCGTCTCCGGCGGCAGGAACCCGAACGACTCCTTCAGGGCCGCGAGGGCGATGAGGAAGCCCGCGTTGTCCTTCAGCCGCCGGAACGTGTGCAGGATCTTGCGGGCCAGCTGGCCGTCCATTCGCTCCTGCTCGAATACGCCCCTGAACCTGACCGTCTCCGCGAAGAGGGCGCGGGTTTCCGACGCCTGCTGGCCCAGGGTCTCATCCGGCACAACATGGAGTCGGTTGATGCCCAGCGTCTTCCAGAGCGCGCTGAAGGTGTGAGGATCTGGCACGACCCCGCGGCTATTGACGAACTGGTCATACAGCTCGAGAGCCTGCTTTGACTGGCCCGCCTGGATGTATGACTCCAAGAGCTGGTTCATCATGAAGGCGTCTGGGCTAATCTCGGCTGCATGGAAGGCGTTCCACAGCTTCTCCTGACGATCGTGCAAGCCTCGTAGCCGGTAGTTCTCTGCGAGAAGCGAGAACGTCTCGAGATTAGCCCGTGGGGGTGTTGGTGCCTTGCTATTGTCGGCAGGGGTGGCGTTTGCCGACGTCTTTCTCGCCTCGACAAAGGCAATGCGAGACTCGATCATTTCCCAACCGAGCGCGTCTGCCTTTGCCAGGTCCTTGGTGCCTCCGGACCTCTGCCACGCGCCGATGAGACCGTTCAGATGAATGGGAGCGGCCTCGACGCCCTTCTTGCGCATGAACGACACAACCTCGAAAGCGCCGTTGAGGTCGCCGGCGCCGATCAGCCTCTTCAGCCACTTGCCCAGGAAGAACTTGTTGGCGATGACGGAAGGCATGTGCTTCTGCCTCTTCAGGTCGATCTGGCCGTCGCTCATCATGTCGACAAAGGCATGCAGGGCATTCTCCGTCTGGTTGGTGGTCAAGAAGTACGAGATGACCTGGTCGTAATCGGAGAGCTTCATATTCTGACCCAGGAGCTCCCGCATCTGTCGGTAGGAATCCCAAGCCTTTTCGTGGGCCTCTTCGGTGCCCTGCTCAGAGTAGGTTCGGATTATGGTCATTAGAATGCGCGGGTTCAGGTTTCTGCCCAGCAGCCTGCCAACGGCTCGATTGGCCTGCTCCATGTCGCCCATGCGGCTGTACATGCGCACGCCAAGCTCCCAGAAGTCCTGGAAAGACTCGGCCTTGTCATCGCCCAAGGTAGAAATACTCCGCCTCCAGTTCTCAATGGCTTTCGATTCCCATCCATCGACAAAGACAGCCTCGATTGTCAGCAGCTGCTGTGCGGGGTTGAGTGTGACCTTGGCCTCGCTCATATCTCGAGCGAGCATAGAGATGTGCGAAAGCCGGTGGGCGTTGATGGACTCATCCGCCGAGAGTATCTTCCACAACGTATCCCAGACGTCGAGAGGGACATTGCTCCAGCCGTGGGCTAGAGAAAACCTGGCGGCGTGATACGCCTTGAAGACGGTGAGGACCGTCTTGTCCGTCAGTTCCAGGCTTGGTTGCGATTGGCGCCACACGCGAGCAAGCACGGCGTTCAGCCTTGATATCTTCCTCCGCTGATTCGGCGTCCAAGGATCCTCGGGGATCTGGGGAACATGGACGCTGCTTATCCTTAGCCCGTCTTGGTGGGTCAACTCCTCCATGTGCGCCTGCAGCTCTTCCACCATCTCCTTTGGAAGGTCTTTGCTCGTTTTCTCGATTTCGCGGTCGATGGAGGCGGTATATGCAGCCATTCTGCGGCGCGCTCGCTCAATGTCCTCGTCCGTCTTGATGTTGTCCCAGTCGATGTCTAGTTGATCAACGACTTCCTGAAAGGTACTCCTGCCCTCCGCGGTCCCGATTTTGTCCTTCAGCATCTTCAGGAAACCTGTCTTGATGCTTGGAGTATCCAGCGCATTAAAGGATTCATCCCACGCCTGCTCGTCCCGTAGCTGAACTCTTTGCTCGTCTTGTTGCTCGAAGAATCGGACGGAAATGTCACCAGGGCCGGATTGCTGCGAAGAGCTTGTCTCCTGGAACTTCTGCATTTGTTGAGCCATTTCAAGCTCGCGGGACCGAGTCGCGACAGGAGCAGCTGAGGCTGGCCGGGCGCGCGGCCTCAGCCTCGAGCGACCGCGCGCCTGGGAGCTGTAGGGTGCCGTCCATATCGAGGTGGAAAGACTGGGTTGTGGGCGAATGTTGGACAGACATGCTCGGCAAATCGACTCATTTCGACATCGTAAATCCAAAAGAAGCTGCCTGGCAGGCATAGTTGAAACGTGATGCGACCAGCATCTAATCCACCGTATCAGTCAGTCAGGACTCTGGAACTTTTTCAATTTGCCCATAAGTTCAGGTAAGGTACGGAATTTTAGAGACTTGGGGATCCGCTCTGACGCGCCAGAGCCTTATCGATAACGGCACCAGGCAATTGATAGTCGAAAAATGTTTCACCGCCTGCCTTATCAGGCACAGTTCGTACCCCAGTGGCCGACGGAAACAATAATTTTTTTGTCGTCGCTGAACGGCTTTGCGACTCGCCTGGTCTGGTTCCCATCAGAGATACCCAGGACTCCGCCCAAGATGTCCAACCCTTCGCCAGAATTCCTCCGGTTCACCGGCCACCGGGCGTTTGCGCAGAGGCTCGTTCTCTCCACATTGACCGGCCGACCAGTCCACATTTCAAAAATCCGAAGCTCGTCGCCGACGAACCCTGGCCTTGCCCCTCATGAGATCTCCTTCCTCCGGCTCCTCGAGGCCGTTACGAACGGCAGCTCGATGCAAATCTCGTATACGGGTACGACCATCACATACCACCCGGGTCTGATCACCGGCTCCATTGCCGGCCTAGGCGCCGCCGAGGGCGATGTCATCGAGCACAACCTTCCCTACAACTGCACGAGAGGCATCACATACTTCCTTTTCCCCTTGTGTCTGCTGGCACCTTTTTCGAAAGCACACATGAACGTTCGTTTCACGGGATCCGGAGTGATTACCTCGTCTACGGAGACCGGCGACGTCTCTGTTGATACTTTCCGAACCGCTGTCCTGCCCTTGTTCAACCTCTTTGGTATCCCACCCGCGCGCATCGAGCTGAGGGTCCTACAACGATCGTGTGCTGGTCCCCGCGGCCAAGGTGGTGGAGGTTGCGTGGAACTCAGATTTGCGAGCCAGGTTCGACTGCCCAAGACGCTCCACCTCAACCGCAATCCAGGTCGCGTGAAGAAGATCCGCGGTGTGGCATACTCCACAGGAGTTTCTGCGTCCAACAACGCTCGCATGATCCATTCGGCCCGCGAGGTGCTCAACCAGCTAGTCACCGACATCCACATTGCAGCACAATACGACCAGGCACCATTGGTACCAACAGGAGACAAGGTGGGGAGCAAGAAGCGATTAGGCCTCGGTTTCGGGCTGAGCCTGGTTGCCGAGTCAAGCTCAGTCGGCGTACTGTACTCGGCAGACGTGGTCGTACCACCTGAGGGTGGCGGCGTGCCCGAGGAAATCGGGAAGAGGTGTGCGTACCAGTTATTGGAGACGATTTCGAAGGGCGGCTGCGTCAGCCAGGCTGCAGCAAGCACCACGCTGACACTAATGGCAATGGGATCAGAGGATGTTGGTCGGTTAAGGATAGGCAAGGACATTCTGGGGACAGAAGAACTTGTGAGGCTGGCGAGGGATTTGAAAACATTCGGTGCAAGCAGCTGGGGACTGAGGGATGTGGACGACGACGAGACGGGCGACATTGTTATATCTGTGAAAGGTACTGGCGTTGGCAACGTTGGAAGGAAAGTCGCTTAATTCAAATGCAATTATGAGTGCCATGAGGCGGCGTGTCCACGTATTGTTATTAGGACCTTGTAACCATGAATCGTCTTCTATCAGTAATGGCGTGCTGAGACTCGCTCAGCGACCAATTTGTCGTTGAGCCTGCAACCTGAAATTCGCTACCCCAAACCCGAGCGTCTGAAGCGAGTAAGCCGTGCCTCGCCACCCGAAATCCAGCCTTGCCGCCCTCATCGCCTCAACAATGTTGAAGTTACCAATGATGCCGTTTCCAGAGCTCAGAACATCCAGCAAATGCGCTTGCTGGCCTCGACGGGACGATTCTGCTTCCTCCACGCGACCGCCGGCTCTCGCACGATCCGTGGATCGACGTCGAAGTGGACGCATCTCAACCTCGTTGGTTTCCTCCACCAGCGCAGGCTCGGCTTCCCGCAAAACGCCCTGCTCTTCGGCGTCGAGGTCTTGCAGCGTACGGCCCATGGTCATCTCACGGGCTACGTCTGGATCTTGAGGGCGGAAAATCTTCAGGAAGATGCGAAGCCGCTCGCGCTCGGTGTGGATCGTCACCATGAGACACTGGACAAACAATATCGCCAAGTCTGCGGCCAAATAATACGTGCGCCAAGTTGGTGGTTTTTGGCCCACGAAATCGATAAGAATGCCGCCATGCTGGTAGCCTCGATGGTAGTCTGGACCCTCTGGAAGCGGGCCGAATGAATGCAAAAGTATACAAATAATGTTGGGTATTAAGACACACAAAACGATCACCCGATCAACTGACAAAAGAAACGGCCACGCCTCTTCTTTCGGAGTAAGAGCCATCAGCTGGGGAATCGCCCGCGTGATGAAGCAGAATGTTGAACACCTGGGCGCGAATCAAAGCTGTCAGTGTCTCCATCGAATGCCAGGGAAAGAAGGAAACAAACTCCATATAGTAAAGGGCGCTCAGTTCAGCGAATACGACAATGTCTAGCGTCTTAAGCAGATGCGAAACCAAAGACAGCTTTTTGACGAGGCCGGGGTGCCTCTTTTTCCTACTCCTCTTCCTTCTCCGGCGGTCTCGTGTGCCATGCCGCGAGGGCGTCGAGGCTTCATTGTTCCCATTGGGCGGCGCATTCGGAGATTCATCGTCATCATCTAGAGCCGCATCGGCGACCGCATCGTCATCATCGTTGGACCGAGCGAGTAACGGGTCCAGGATCCGGGCCGGTGAGCTCGGCGAGGAATCATCGCTCATAGTCACCTCTGCTCACCCAAGCTGAACGAGGCCGTTCGGCATTGAGGCAGGGGGGAAATCACAGCTCGGAGGACATGAGGCGAGCCGGGTTCATGGAGGTGTCGAGTACTATGAAGCAGTAGACGACTTGGAGTTGAGATAATGCGAGGCGCACACTACTGAGCGAGGATGGAGGTCCGAATCTTGCACATACGACATGCGCAAGCTACAAATGCGCCGCTAATCTTATCGCTCTTGCAATCAGGTAGGTACCTTTCTGGCGTATGAGGCAGGAGGGCCCTGAAAAGCACAGCGCTCGGTTACAGGATCAACACTAAGTCCGATGCACGGTACCCCGCCATGCACCGACCGATGCCCGCAACGTGAAGGTGGGCAAAATTCCCAGGAGATATTTGGTGACTCAGTCAAGCAAAGCAAACCCGCAGATTCAGCATTGGCGTTTGGCACCAGCGTTACGGGGAATTGTGTCAAGATGACGACCTCGACCTCAGCTCCTTCGGGAGATCTTGCTACTCATGTCCTGCAGGTCCTGTCGCAAAACAGCCCTGTGCTGTCTACCGATGCTTTCCCCTCAGTGGCCTTCCAGGACCTGAAGGGTGCCCTCGACCGACTCGCCTCCAGGTACATGATCACCTACGAAACCATTGATCGCGAGGAGGCTCTCCTGGAGCCCGAGGCCGAACAGATTGCAGCCCACGGCAGCCACGAGGCACGCGTCTTCGAGGCGCTGCGAAAGGCCGTGGAGGGGTTGACGGTGCAGGAGCTGGAGCAGGCCATTGGCGACAAGAGTGTTACGAAACTGGGACAAGGAAAGGCTTTCAAGGAGAAATGGATCTCCAAGAGCAAAGATGGAAAGCTTGTTGCTACCGTAAGTACGAGGTGAGGGTTGCGGCCGGCGTGCTGTGGGCTGACAGTCAATACAAGGCCGAGTCAATTGAGGACGTCACGCAGGGACAGCTGCAGAAGATCCAGCAGACACGCACGGCCGACGCAAAGACACTGAGCGATCTCAAGAAGCGCAAGCTCATCAAGATGCAGAAGGTCATCAGCTTCAAGATTGACAAGGGCACCAAGTTCGCCTTGGAGATCCAGAAGGAGGAGACCGATCTGACGGCCGACATGCTGAGTTCGGGAGCTTGGAAGACGGCCAACTTCAAGCCCTACAACTTCAAGGCGCTCGGTGCCGACCAGAACGCCGGAGCCCTCCATCCTCTTAACAAGGTGCGCCACGAGTTCCGACAGATCTTCTTCGAGATGGGCTTCGAGGAGATGCCGACCAACAAGTTCGTGGAAACCGGCTTCTGGAACTTCGACGCACTGTTCGTGCCCCAGCAACATCCTGCCCGTGATCTGCAAGACACATTCTATATCTCGGACCCCAAGACAGCGGACAAGCCGCGTCCGCAAGCCGACGGCCAGGACACGGAGGAGTACTGGGAGAACGTCAAGGAGGTGCACCAGAACGGAAAATACGGGTCCATCGGCTACCGATACCCTTGGTCGGCGGATGAATCATTGAAACTGGTGCTCCGCACACACACCACGGCCATCTCGGCGGCCATGCTGCACAAACTGGCGTCACAGAAGGGTCCCGACGGCCGACCGCCGCCGGCGCGCTACTTTTCCATTGACCGGGTATTCCGAAACGAGACGGTGGACGCGACACATCTGGCCGAGTTCCACCAGGTCGAGGGTGTCATTGCCGACTACGGCCTGACGCTGGGTGGCTTGATGGAGTTCATGGAGATCTTCTTTAACAAGATGGGCATCACGGACCTCAAGTTCAAGCCCGCATACAACCCTTACACGGAGCCTAGCATGGAGATCTTCAGCTTCCACAAGGGTCTGAACAAGCTGGTAGAGATTGGCAACAGCGGCATGTTCCGCCCTGAGATGTTGGAGGCGCTAGGCCTGCCCAAGGACATGCGCGTGTTTGGCTGGGGTTTGAGTCTGGAACGGCCCACGATGATCAAGTACAAGATCTCCAACATCCGCGAGCTCCTGGGACACAAGGTAGATCTTGGATTCATCGAGAGGAACCCGGCGGTGAGACTAGAGAAGGAATAAGGGTGTGTCCTGGACAAGTTAGATATGGGAATGGGCATTATGACTCGACGACTTAAATGCGGGCTGGGCAGGGTATGGATGGATTAGGTCGGTTTGGGACTAGCAAGGCCAGATTTGATAGATGTGTCTGAGTTGGCGCCAACGTCTGTCTTCTCGAGACGATGCGATGATGACGCTGATGTAAGTAGACGAGCTGAAAATGAACAAGGGAGGTCCAAAAACACCACACCCAAAGTTGCCATTGGCGACTAACAAGCTTTCCGCCCTGGATCGATGGCGCCTCCAGTTGGTCCAGGTCTCGCTTGATCCCGAGGGACACCACGCGCCGCGGGTATCGAAAATTGATGGCACTGGTAGTGACCACCACCAGGCGAGTTCCCACCAACCGGAGGCAAGGGGTTGCGGATCCCTTGGAGGACCCTTCACATCTTGTCTCCCCCATCCTGTTTCTAGCATTCTTAGAGACACCCTTGCCCGGGACGCAGAGCAACTGAAATAGACGCTTCTTTCTGAAATCGGGTCGTCATCCTGAGAGTATTCATTTATGACGGACGGGACCCTGGTGTGGCATGTCGTCGGTAGCCATAAGAAAAGACCCCCTCCAGATCCCCCCTCCAACCCCTGGTTGAGATGGCTCCACCCACGCCTCGATCTGCCATGAGCAAACGGGTCCCGGCATCAGAGCCAGACGATGGACCCCACCCTCCATTACGGTAGCTCCCCACATTCCTCCCAGATCGAGGCGGGGGGAAAGGGTCGCCGCCATAGTAGCTCAAGGCAAAGGGAGCTTTGCATGATGGATCGTTCTAGTCCTTGAGGGCCTGTCGAGCACACTGTGCTTCTCCAACTGTACGTTACGTCGTCATGCGTGGGTGCTGTGTTTTGGAACTACCGACTTATAATAGTGGCCTATGACAGGGGTGTGGGACGGTATGAACGGCGGCATAGGAGTGAAATCTTTTGACCTTGTTCCTCTCCTTGTCTGAGGAAGAATTGAGGCAGCTTCCCTTATCTTGAGCAGATAGACACAATGACAGCTCGTGACGGAGTGCCAATCCTTCAACCATCACCACGTCCCTTTGACTCAGAACTGGGGACTACTGCGTCATCCTGTGGTGTTTCGTTCCTCGATGGTACACGTCGCTCATCCACTGATGGGCGGTCCATAATCCATTGCCCGATCTGCGAGACCGATGGCGAAGGACTGGCCATCGCCCGTTTGCAATAAGAGTCGCTCCCAAAGCGGGGCCCGAGACCCTGCGATCCCCAAAGTATCCGATTCCCCATGATGATGGCATGCTTCCCAGGGTCCTGGAGGGTCTTGGGTTCGGCTGGATTGGGGTTGGTTGTCTCACGCCGTTTCTCCCTCCACACGCGACGCCGCACACGACCGACTCGTCTTATCATGTTAAAGGCCTCCGTAGCGTCGATCACCAGACAACGAGGAGACAGCTGCATCTCCAACGTGGAGCGATCACCGCTGACGCGCCGGATCCCCCTGGAGCAGCGCCGGTGCGGGAGTGGGTGTTGAGACATCGAATGACATTGGTCGGCGTCATCCCGCGGCGGGGGTCGACGGTAAACCTTCGCCTGCTTCCTCATCATTGCAGTAGTCGCGTGACCAGAGCAAGAGCATCCGCGGTGCGCCGGCGCCACTTGGGCCTCCCTCCACGCAACGCCCATTCTGCGCGGTTGCTGCTTGTACTCGTTATGCTTTCTGCTAGTGCACTACCATCCATGCTTCATCACCCATGTGGGCTCAAGCTCGGCTTATTAGTGTCGTACTGTACCATGCTCCTCATAACGTAGTCTACCTTACCAAGATGGAGAGGAAGGCAGGTAGCTTCAGGCCATATGTCATCCCGTTCCATATATAACAGCCCTCGACCCCTCATTCCTCGCCTTCTTTTCCTTTCTCCTGAAGATCTTCCATCAATCCTACAGATCTGTAACTACACCATCAAACATCATCAACAAGAACACACAATATCAGAAGCTTCGAGCTGCCATTCACAATGAACTCCGAGAACAACCAGAACATGAACGAAAGCCCCAGCGGTCGACGTAGGGTATGTTCAGTTCTTCCAAGTCTATCCTAACAGAAGCTAACTCGTCCTTGCTACTGTAGAGCTCCGGCCTTATGCCCGCCTTTGATAGCCTTCATCAGCAGAAGCGTTCCGATGCCAATATTGCCCGGCGCCAGAGCATGTCGGACCAGCACGCCCGACCGGGGTTCTTCAGTTCATTGTTCCACAAGTACGTCATGAGTTTACGCCTTCTTCGAGGATATATATACTAATCAGCTGAACAGCAACCTGGGCAGAAATGGAAAGTAAATAATGTCCAGTCTAAGGTCCCACCGCCGGCCCTGTGAAGTGGAGTACCGTCAGCTTTCCAAAATCAAACTTCACACAACACACAGACTGCGCCACAAGATGTCACGCCAACCACACACGCTGCTTCGGAATCAATTGCAATTTTTCCACAGGGTTGACAAGCAACGACGCGTATTGCGTTCCACTGTATTATTAGAAGTATAATGTCAATACTATGATTTAAACGCATCACTTGGTGACTGGGATGAAGGTGTCTCGTGTCATGTTAAGACTAAAATTTGCAACACGATGTCTCGAATATATGCTGCCAAAGTGAAATTTAACACGAGTATGAATGGGCTCTAGATCATGTTGCATCTGAGTAACCCAATCGCTGTCAACCCTGCAAAAGATCAAGTCCACACTCATGAGGAAACCTAGGTGGAGGCGATGTCAGGCTTGAATTTCGACTATGTGCTAAATTTACAAGAAAGATGAAATCATAAGGCATTCCTCTTTGCATAAGAACCTCCCCACCTGCCGCCTCCCGTTGTCATTGTTGTGTCAGTTGTTCATACCCTTTCGGGTTCGGAACGGTCCAGTTCTTGGTTTCCTTACGGGCTCCAAATCGTCCACCATGAAAAAGTTGAGTTTTTGTGACAGCAAGTCATGCAATACTGTCACACCGGAGGTGCGACCATCCGGAACTCACACTGCTGCCAATCCATGCTTCAGCCATGGTGCCAGGTCTGGAGTTTGACGAGTCAAACCCAAACGGAGCTCCATGGACTTGTCTTCCTTCCTCGGCCGAGTCCGAGATGCTGGCTCCGGGGCAAAAAGCCTCTGCCGTGATCGATGTGGTAATGTATTACCAGGCATATCGCTCTTACTATCGCACATTTCCCCTTCAGATAAGGTCTTCTGGATTGGCACCTGGTACTCCTTAGCCACGCACGGGGAAGGGTGTGAACAGATCACATCCTCGCTCTGAACCTATGGGCGTCAAGACGAATATTGAAACTCGAATTTTCGGCCGCATGGCTGCATAGCACGGAGTACCACATAAACGAACGCCTCCGTCTGCGCACTTTCATGCTTGTGGTGTCTTTTTCGTCACTCATCAGAGTCATCACGCTTTTGTGATGATGCAAGTGTTAATGAGTAGGTGGCAGAGTTGAGCATCAGCTTGCTAGACTCCCATCCAATAATTCGCGTTTCTCGAGTGTGTAGAAACGGGAGTGAGCTTGTTCCCACGAACGTATTCTCTGGGATATCGTTCTCAATGGACAAGCAGGGAAATAGGCCTTTTTAGATCTTGCCCAGGATGATCAAGAAGTAGTACACCGCTGCTTAGCAGGCAGTTGTAGCGTCAAATCAGGAAAACTGTCTTGACGGTGGTTGTGCCTTTTCCAGTCCTGCCCAGGACAATACCATGAGGTGAACCTCCAAGTGTGGCTGGATAGGTATTTTGCTAGATCGACAGCATGTTGGTTTGATATCAATGCTCAATGGGGTCTGGAATTCTTCTGATGCCGAATGGTCGTGGGAGAATGCCAGTTTGGAGACGAGTAAATGAATGGTACTTTTTGGCCAAAACTGCGCGAAACCTGGATACACAGACGTGTTAGCTCTTGAAATCAGCAGATGAACAAGTTTACCTACCTGGTTCAAGAAAGAGACACCAGAATTGTGATAAATCAAGCGGCATGAATTTGCGCAGTCATGGGAGCTCCAGTTTCATATATTGCTGTTCTTGTGTTAGTTTACCTCTTCAGTGCTCTGGATGGCTGAATGGGGGTGTATGGTTACTTACAGGCTTCAGGGTAACGAAGATGACTTGCGATTACCGATGAGAACTGACCTAAAAAGCAGGATATTGTCGAGACCAGACGCGGAGCCGAGATCTGTTGCAGCATAGCAGGATGAAGCGTTATGCGTGGCCGCGTTGTCAATGAGGCAATGTCAAGCCGAGATGAGCGGTTGAAAAGATGATCGCCAAATTTGGAGAAGATGGCTGAGAAGCAGTTCGTAAACAAAGGGAAGAACAAAGGAAATTTGACGGTCGTTACTAAACGAATGGACGCGTGCGGAAGGCCGCAGCTAGATGAAGCACAATGATGAAACGCTTCAAACGAGTGACGAGCGAAATAATGAATGTTGAAGAAGAAGGAAAGAGAGAGAAGAGGAGGGAGAAAAAGAACGGGCCGGGTGGTGCGAGAAAGGAGGGAGGGTGATAGCAGGTGACGGCCGCAAAGGAAGGTGGCAGCTGTCGAGGCACCAGGTTCGCAGCCGGCAGGCTCACGGGCATGATCCTACTGCAGCATCAAACCAGATTTCTCCACTTACATCTATCTACCTTTAAGCTAAGTTAAGGTATGCGCACATCACGAGTGCTATTGTCAGGTGTCACTGGGTGCAACAACGTACTGATTCTGAGGTTGGCCATCAAGCGCCTAGCTCGTGTTTGAGGTTAAAGCAGGTTCACGATAATAGGAGGCAAAAGACGCACTCAGGAAGAGGCACGACTCCCACCTCAGTCCTACACAACGACCAAGTCCGAACATAGAACAGATCAACGGAAGGTAATCTCGTCCACAGCACGGCCACGTTGACGTAACGCGCCGAGCTGATGCACATGCATCACGTAGCCCCGATAAGATCATGTAGCGAACAGATTGTATCCGTCTAAACATTCAATGTTCTAGTCTATTCGAACTCGATGGCCGTTGTAACCAGACACGCTCCAGCTGCAAGTACAAAGACGGGGGGACAGCGACGCCGCGCTCACGCCATAACCAAATCACAGACACGCACACTCCTTACAAGGCACAAACTCCACCTATGCTTTTACCATAAAGATCTGGAAGCCAAGTCAGCATTTTGAGCAACAAAAAGAAAAGAAAAGGAAAGAAAAGTCAGAGACGTAACAGAAGCCAGCGACATACCTGATTGAGCAGCTTCGTGTCCAACACGGCCGCCTTCTTCTGCGCAATGAACCTCGACCTGACGTAGTTCCGACTACCCTGGGGAGTCGACGTGCCGGTGCTGATGGTGGTGACGACAGGGGTTGACACTCCAGTGCTTCCGGCTGTGGGCGCGGAAGTCGATTCAGACTCTGAGGCCTCGGCGGCTTCCTTCTTCCGCTTCTTCTTCTCCTTCTTTTCTTTCTTATCCTTCTTGTCCTTCTTGGACTTCTTCACCTCGTCCTCCGAGGCGTCCTTGGAGGACTTCTTTCGCTTCTTTGCCCGTTCACCCGATTCGTCATCTTCAGTGGAGGCGGGTTCAGCACCCTCGTCCGCATCTCGTTGGCGCTTCTTCTCTCGCTTCTCCTTCTTGTCTTTCTTGGCTCGCTTCTTCTCTTTTGCGTCATCTTCTTCCGACGCGCTGCCCTCGGTGGCGGGCTCGGATTTGCTCTTCCTGGCTTTGCGTTCTTCTCGTCTCCTCTTCTTGTCTTGCCGGGATTCAGCCTCTGTGGCGGCCTCTGCGTCCGCGGTTTCTTCTTCGTTCAAAGACTCGGCTTTGCGCTTCTTGTTCTTCTTGTCCTTCTTCTTCTCGGCTTTCGATTGGTCTGCCGGTTGCTCGAGTGGAGTAGAGGATCCCTCGTCTTCCTCCGCCGCCTCGCTGTCGTCCGCGGTTTCCTTCAACTTATCACCAACTAGCAAGCCTCCTCGGACGAATCGCATCGGTCCCCAGCGATTTTCGATGTAGGCACTTGTCTTGACGACAAGCCTGGCTAGCTGATCCTGCTCGATGGCTGCTTCGGATTTACCGTTTAGCCGACTCAGGACATCGGAGAAGACGTCGAGGCCAGTGATTTCATCCTCCTTGGACTTCTTGAAGCCAAGACCTTTCATGTCATCCTTGAGCGCTACTTTGATGTAGGAAGCATTTGCAGCAGTATGGAATTCAGAGTGAGGCGCGTCCTTGGCACCAAGGTATTCTCCGGGCTGCCAGCCTTGCGACCGCAGGATCTTCTGGCCGAATGTGGTCGTATCGCGAGTCCATTTTGTGTTGTTGGGGTCGGTGGAGATCTTCCTCCGACTGGTCGGGATGTTAGCAATGCATGAGAAGAAGACTGACAGCCATCACAAACCTCTTGTTCTCGGCGAGGAGCCCCATTGTGCCTGTCTTCCAAATGGCGAGTGCGTGTCGCTGAAGGCTTCGCTTGTGTGAATGTCGAGAAAAAAAATGCGGTGGGGGTAGATCAAGCGGGATCCTATCGCTGGGTTATGATTGGCTCTTTGGATCCCACAATCCGCTAACGCTCACCCGCCCGTCGCCAAGCCAGGGACAGTGACCAAACTAGTAATCCCTTAACGGGAAGATGATATAGTTGCATCGGCGGAAAATATAAATGATTCCAACTAAAATAATGCTGTATAATTTATTTTTCTTCAAGATACCACCACAAGGTATACATTTACCTATATGTATCCAAGTCTAGCAATTAGGTTGATACCTTATAGACAGCTTTGAGTTCGTAGCGTTGCTCTTTTTGACAACTTTGCGCCCTCAGACAACTGCCGCTCAATCAAGGTGCCTGGGAGAGATGGAGATCCAACAAGTTCCTGACATGAGTACACAAATCCCTTCTGTCGAAGGCCCCTTTTATTACTATTGTTATTTTCTACTACTAAAATCCATGGGAGAAATCATTGCAGTAAGAACTAGATGCGAAAAGACACCGCCAGAAGTTAATCATGAGTTTCGAATTCCGAACATGTCCACTCAGGATCTTTTAGGTGATTTGGAATAATAGCTATCTTACAGGAACAACATGCAAAGAAACAACCTAAATGAGCCCCAGGTTAAGTACTAGTGTTTGATGGGAACAAAATTGACGGCCTTGCCCAAATCTTTATTCTCATGCGCCGAACTTCCAGTTCGAAGCGCCCTGCTTTTGTTTCAACTTCGCCGCCAAGTCATCCACTGGGCCAGCTTCTTATGGCACCTTGGATCGTGGAGCCTGTAGCGGAAACGAGATTTTGTCACTCTCAATCCCTCAGTAATTGAGCTCGCCGCCGCCGCCACCAGAAACATGATCGAGATCTT
Organism: Paramyrothecium sp. XJ0827; assembly: GCA_020881915.1. NCBI lineage: Eukaryota > Fungi > Ascomycota > Sordariomycetes > Hypocreales > Stachybotryaceae > Paramyrothecium > Paramyrothecium sp. XJ0827. The sequence goes on along the minus strand of JAJFPB010000001.1, from coordinate 3,412,088 downwards.
CATAACTCTTGAGGCTGCGGCCCTGAACTGCCTCGCGCGGCCCTCCAGCGGCACCTCCGGCACCGTCGCCCCAGCGAGATCCACCAGGACGGCCGCGACCTCCACCACCCTCATAGCGGTTGCCCCCTCGGCGGTCGTAAGGTCCAGAACGGAACTGTCCACGGCCGCCAGACATGCCTCCGCGACGAACCGGGCCACCAGAACGGTCATCGCCCATAGGGTTCCATCCGCCAGGCTGCACGCCATTGAAGGGAAGCGGGAAGTTGCCCATTGGCATCGGGAAACCAGGCATTCCCATCATATTATTCATGGCAAAGTTTTGCAAGTTGAAGCCCCGAGGCGTACCGCTTGCGCTTTGTCCATTCGCTGGTGGGAAGTGGCCATTGCTGTTCGCATCTGTTCTTGATGGTGCAATATGAGCAGGATCCATGACATACGCATTGATCAGTTCGCACTGTTGCCCTCGTTAGTTATAGCCCAGGTTGCTACGTGGCTGGGCCGTCAACATACCTCTTGCTTAATGGTCTCTAGCCATTCGGCGTGCCTCTTCTCCACGTGCTTCTTCCAGAAATGCTCCTCTTTGAAGAGCTTCGTGCAGTCTGGGGCCTTGCACCTCCACTTGTGCTCATCCTCCTGCTTGACGAACTTAATCAACTCTTCATTGACAGCCTCGTCGATATCACGGCCACCTAATTTTCGAATATCGACGGTTTGAGGTTCCAAAATCTGCATCAACTTGTCTTCAAACGTCTTGACCCAGTTGTAGGCTCGGAGAAGCTGCTGCTCAGTCTTGTTCGAGGTGTTGCGAAATTTTTTATCCGTTTCAGTGGCCTCTCCGGCTTCCGCATCTTCGCTTGTTTCAGACCGTTTCTTGCCTGGGAATGGATCACCATTCGCACTTGCCCGTGCAACAGCCCTAGCAGTAGAGGACAACGTGCTGCGAGGACGACGTAAGTGTCCTCCCGGGCATTTGCGGGTGAGTTCATGAATGGAGTCACTCTCGAAGACACAGAAGAAGCAGAAGTTGAAGACTCGGCGCAGGTATTCGATGAGAAGATCAAGTTGTTTCTTCTTGACCAACAGGTCTTCGTCATCATTTTCCTCGTCTTCAATGGCACCTTCTTCCTCTTCTTCTTCCTCGGCCATGCCATCTTCTGGTTCATCCATTGCTTCGTCCATGTCAAACTCCCGCGCCTTCTTGACTTTCTTGGTTGGAGTGGGCGGCACAGCTGGCTGCAGACGGCCGGCATTCCTCAATTCGCTCACTCTTTCCTCGACCTTCAGAATGGCCTGAAAGTCTGATCCAAAGTCCTCTTCAAACTTATTCACCAATCGCTGGACAAGTAGAAGGTCTTTGTCAATACGCTCAGGGGCGGAGAACAAATCCCACAAAGCCTTCTTCCTTGGGTGGACGGGCGGACTGTGGACGCCTACATGACAGACGAAGTCACCTCGCACTTCATCTTTGACCGTCTTGCCATTGATCGCTTCCAGGGCTTTGTCTGCAGTAGAAATCGGTACAGGCGACATGGCTGGTTTTTCTTCATCCTCATCCTTGGGGTCGGTCCGTTCTAAAGGTATCGCGGCATCAGACGAGGGGTGCAGCATCACCCAACCGATTCGGTGATACCTTTTGCTGGGATTGGGATCCGAAAGAGAAAGCCACTTGAAACCACCTTCTTCCTCTCCAAGATGCTCCTTGCAGAAGGCCTCAAGGTTCTGGCGGCTAACATGAGGAGCAATCGTCTTGATGAGCAGGGTAGGCTGATATTGATTCTCGTCCCGTACATCAGCTGAGCCGGCCGGTACGAGATCACCAACTCCGAGTATCTCATTGGCAGCGGTTGCTTCTCCCTCCTCCTTCTCGGCAACGCCGCCTGCGCCGTTGCTCTCGCTCTTGGAAACACCCTCGAGGGAAAAGTCGTCGAACGTGGCAGACTCTAGGTCTTGTTCCCACTGGCTGTACGCCCCACGGCGGAACTCGTTGAGCTTCCCTCTGAAATCGTCGCGGATTTCAGGCACGTATCTTTCTCTGAACCACTGCTCCTTCTTATGTTCAGCGACAAAGGCTCGAGCCATTTTGCCTTGAAGATCCTCCTTGTACGAGTCGTAGGCGGCTTGAATCTTGGCCTTCTCCTTTTCACGTTCTTCGGCTGCTTCTCGGGTTCCCCGAGGGCGCTCGGGCTCACGACGACGGCCGGTTCGAGCTCGCTCCTTCTCGTCCTTGATCTTCTCATTCATTCTCCACCATTCCCCGAAGTAGGAGAACCCAACCTGATATGGTAGTCGAGAAGGATCAGCTAGGGGGTTCACGCTTAAGCCAGGAGCATTGCCATCCTGACCGGGCACGTAGCGGTCGATATTGGCCGGAGGAGAAGTGATGCGGCGGCGGTCGTCGCGGTCGCGGTCCTCTCGTCGCGATCGAGGTTCGTAGCGATCGACCGGTCCGGGCGAGCGCGATCGTCTGCGTTCTCTGCGGTCATTTCCTGAAGATTGCGTTGTTAGCCCAATGGGTTATGTTGCGCGTGGTTCGTAATCGTGGATTGAACTTACCAGGAGATCTAGCTCTGTAGAATGAGTCGCCACCGCGATCATCTCTACCTCGAGAGCTGTCTCGGTCCCATTTTCGATCAACTGGGGAGCGACCTGAAGGTTCTCGGTAAGACGAGTAGGAGTCCATAGCGGCTATTGTTGGAAGCTTTAGACAGCCTCAGGCAAATCTGTTCTCAGCAGCTGGTATCATACCACGCGTGGCATGCTCTGGAAGGAATTGTCGGGCCAGTGGAGAGCCTGATGAGGCAATGCCTGTTGCACAGCAAGATGTTGCGCGTTAGAGACGTTCATGCTGAGCAGGGAGGTTGGGAAGGGATCATGCAGGCAGTTGGAATAAGTAGCAGAATGAAGAATCAGGGGCGGGAGAATTAAATAGTAGTAGTGGTGATAATGAATTGGTGTGGAAGAGAGAAAAGAACACGGATTTGGCACATAAGCTGGCCTTAAACCGGGACGCAGAGCAGAGGGAGGTCAGAAACGTGGATGGGATTGGGAAGCAAGGTCGAGAGGGCGACTTTCAGGGAGAATCTCAAGGACAAGGACGAGGGAAAGGGGAGTAGAAGAAAGATGGTGATGGGAGGTAGACGAACTATTGCAATGCGCGCTCTTCAAAGATGGCGGCAAATGGCTGCGTACTGCCGATGTTCAACAAGCAGGGCCGTTGAAGAGGTGTTGAAGGAAAGCCTATTCGCAGGAGAGCTGCGACGGTGGAGCTGAGTGGCCTTAGGCGGTTGCGGCTCGATGTTTTGACGGGGGCAGCTCCCGATGCGCATTTGGCCGAAACGCGGAAGTGTATGGGGCGAGACGTGAGAGCCGGCGCACCGTGTTGAATAGTGCATCAAGCGCATTTATTACAGTGTGAAAGGGAATGTAAGAACGTCGGGGACCCCTTAGGTAAGGCACCTAAGTACCTACCTTGCCTCCCTTTCCTATTTAGGTGGGGTGGGTCCGTTCTTCAGCACTTCTGCCTCTTGCGATTCTTGAGCTTGATGTTGCTTCACGATTTCTACCTAGACGTTGCAGGTTTTGCGTTGGTTCTACTTTAATGCACAATCAAGATCCATACAACTCGCCCGCAGAAGTTATGACAAAATCTCAAATGTCCAAGCACAGTCTAATTTTGTTACTATTGCTGCAGCCACTGAAGCTTGCCTTGGGAGATTTGTAACTGTGACGGCAGTGGCCCAGAAGGAAGAAACAACATTAGAAGAAGAAAAAAACTTGGAAGAAAAAAAAGTAGAATAAAATGACGTCTCTTAGTGCCAACTGTCATACGGGATCACCGTAACCCGCAGCTTACTTGCGCCTCAGCTTCTCACCTGATGCACGCCTTTGCGCACGCCAATACCTCGCGAACGAGTACTGCAAATCACCATGCTCGTAACAGTATGATGGGCAGCCACTTCAAAGATTAGTTGCTACATGCCGCTTGAGAAGGGAAATAGGAAGGGAGAAAAGGGAAAACGCCAATCGTGCTCTCAACTACCTTACCTTACCTATCTTTTCGAAGACATCTTTTTGGGCCTTATGGCTAATATTCCTAGGGAAGGAAATGTAATGTGCTTTCTTCTATTCATTGCTTGACAAGCCATCCAGTTATAAATACTAGTCTATCTTGTATTATGTATGTCTCAGAAGCAGCATAATCTACCAGTATTCAAGTCGGGAAATGCTGCCAGTAAAGGCAGTCGCCGGGCCTAGCGAGGTTCAGGCAGAACGGGAGCCCACTGGTGCTTACTGGGGTGGAGAGGGCTGAAGAGCTATGGATTCAAGCTATCGAGAAAGCATGAGAAGCGAGCCTTCAATGCATCCCATACAGGTCTGGATATGTGTTGTTTCAAGGGCCCCTGGTCCAACGCCTTGTTCCCGATAACTACGGTACCTGCGATACCGGTAATGGTGCCGGCGATTGGCGACGTTACACCAGTATCTTCAGATACCACGGGTACCGCACACACCTTGGAGCCGGTGGCGGAGCCGAGGGTCGGGGTGCCAGGGAGCCCAGGTACCTCCACTTTCGTAGGAAGGTGGCGAGCTCCGACGCGCCTACCACTTTTGTCTCGGTCGGGGGCGGAAGCCAACCACAGCCCGCCAAACCTCACACATCCGGTCATCCTTCGCTTCTGTTCAATCGGAATCTTGACATCCTCACTGAACCTGGTTGAAAATGACCCATGCCTGCATGTGTTCACGATCTCGGCAAAGCTGAATGTTTGGGTCGGCCAATCAAGCCTGGAAACATGACAGCACGACTGCTTTCCGTCTTTGCAGCTTTACATGGATGCATAAGAGTAGGGGGAGTAACAACCACGATTCAAAATGGCGTTCATCATCTTCTTCCTCTTGTCCTTGTGCAAGTCCCTGCTCCAAAATTCGACAGCGTACCTCGTTCAATTTTGGTCGATGATTTCGCAGGCAGCGAGCACAGGCAAGATGGGAAGCCCTGACACTGGCTACAACGCCTCGGTTGAGCAATTTCGACAAAGAGAGTATCCAGCTATCAAAGGTACAGCAAGACATCCACTCCTCAAGTTTTACCTGTTGATTCCCGTGCTTATTATATGTCATAGATTCTGTATACCTCGACCATGCCGGTACCACGTTACCGGCCAAGTCACTCATGACTGCTTTTGCCGCTGAGATGACCACAGCGCTATATGGCAACCCGCACTCACTTTCGGAATCGTCGCAGCTCTCTACTCGATGTGTTGAGGATGTTCGGCAACGTCTTTTGCAGTTCTTCAATGCTGATCCAGAGAAGTTTGACCTTGTTTTCGTGCCTAACGCCACTGCCGGTGTGAAGCTTGTCCTGGAGGGTGTAAGAGCCTTGCCAGGGGGCTACCTTTACGCATACCATGAAGCATGCCACACCAGTCTAGTAGGTGTGAGAGAAGATTCAAATCACAGCGTCTGCGTCGACGATGGGGCCGTGAACTCATGGATTGACGGTCATGGCCCATTTGAGTCTCTCAAGACCAAGGCATCTGCCACTCTATTCTCGTATACGGCGCAGTCACACATGGACGGTCGCAGATATCCCATTACCTGGTCGCGGCAACTGAAAAAGAGATATGTCGGAAGTTCGATGCCTTTCTACACGCTGTTGGATGTCGCCTCATTCGCAGCCACAGCCGAGCTCGATTTGAGTCACCCTGACTTCACGGCAGACTTCGTCGTGTTGAGCCTATACAAAATCTTTGGGTTTCCGAATCTTGGTGCTCTAATCGTGCGGCGAAGCGCCGCCCCTATTTTTAATAACAGAAAATATTTCGGTGGTGGCACGGTCGACATGGTCATATGTCGCAAGGAGCAGTGGCATGCCTCGAAGACACAATCTCTACACGATCGCCTCGAAGATGGCACGCTGCCATTTCACAGCATTATCGCTGCCGGTATAGCTTTGGATGTCCACAAAGAGCTTTTCGGCAGCATGGGTAAGGTAAGGGCACATACGAACTACCTCGCCTCGCGCCTTCACAACCGCTTAAACAGGTTGCGTCATCGTAACAGTCAACCTGTTTGTGTATTATATACCGCTGCAGCGGATGGCACGACACCGCTGGGTGTCGGGCCAATCGTTTCCTTCAACATGTTGAATAGTGCCGGGGCTTGGATAAGCTTGAGCGAGTTCGAGAAATTGGCTGCCCTGAAGCAGATCCATATCAGAACAGGAAGTCTCTGTAGCCCAGGAGGAACCGCGGCGGCCCTTGGCCTCTCGGCCTGGGAAATGAAGCGGCTACACGCTGCCGGCTTCCGCTGTGGTTCTGACAACGACATTATTGCCGGCAAGCCCACTGGCGTCATCCGCGCCAGTATCGGCGCCATGAGCACAGAAGCGGACATCGACAGGTTTATTAGCTTTGTCGAAGAGTTCTTTGTCGATTACTCACTGCCAAGTCCTGAGGATAAACTCTCTGATGCGACCACGAACACAGAACCTTCCCAATTCACCGTGAAGAGCATGACAGTTTATCCTATCAAGAGTTGCGGAGGGTTTGTCGTTCCCAAGGATATCGCATGGGAAGTTCGAGCAGAGGGGCTTGCGTGGGATAGGGAATGGTGTTTGGTTCACAAGCTATCAGGTCAGGCTCTCAGCCAGAAACGCTACCCGAGGATGGCACATCTTCATCCCACTCTAGACTTCGACTGTGGTGTACTTCGAGTGAGATATGAAGGCCCGAGGATGAAGAAGACCCTTGCTGAGATTACGGTTCCGCTCTCCCCAGACGTTCTGCCGAATGGAGTCAACTTCAAAGAGACGTCGTCGCAGGTCTGCGGTGACGAGGTGTCAGCCTTAATGTACTGTTCTGAAAACGTGAACGATTTCTTCACAGAGGCACTAGGTGTACCTTGTGCACTAGCAAGATTCCCGGTCGGAGGCGCCGACAACTTCAGTCGCCTTATGAAGCTAAATGCTCAGCGACCGCAAGGCCTAGGCTTCATAGATGAGGACCTGCCTCGGACAGCAGCAGACATTCCTACGCCCCCGGGCTCTGACTCGGGTCGACAAGATGATAGGAGGCTATTACTATCTAACGAGAGCCCTATTCTGATGATCCATCAAGCCAGTGTCGATGCGCTCAATCGGGAAATTCTGCAAAATGGTGGACGTGGAGTCTCAGAAACTGTGTTTCGAGCTAATATCGTCATCGGCGAAGGCCAGCAAGACAACAGTAAGCCTGAGCCATACTCGGAAGACGCCTGGAGGAGTATCAGGATTGGATCACAAAATTTTGAGTTACTTGGGCCCTGCCAGAGGTGCCATATGGTTTGCGTGAATCCGAAGACGGGAGAGAAGGGACAAGAACCGTACATTACTTTGGCAAAAACAAGGCGGTCCAATGGAAAAGTGTTCTTCGGCATGCATATGCGACATGATGCGCCAAGCGAGAAGGACAGCAAGAACCGTCAGCATCCTACCGTACAGGTCGGTCAAGCTGTATCAGTTAGATTGGCGATATAGTTACAGTGAAAGCTTCTGCAAGTCTGTCACACTTTCCGCGGGCATGGCGCAATTCATCCCAGCGGCCTTGACGGTCCGGTAGATGGAGCAATCGAAACCGTCGGCGGTTGCTCACAAAGGAAGTGATCTGCATTCAGCTCCCGCAGGGCCGGGACAGGGGAACATTCAGAACTGAGACATTGTTGCTTGACCTGCCAGCCACGAAAGGGATGGAAGGTTTCCGGAACCGAACGGTTGGGACTTCGAATGCCAACTATGGCATGCGGCTCCACTTCTAGAGGCGGCCAGCATTCCCTGGAGCATGTGCTGGATTCAGCATCGTTGGGAACGTTGAAACCGTTCGGTGAGGCAAACAGCGACGAGGCCGAGGCCGGTGACTGCATATAAGCAATAAATTAACGTTGCAAGCTTATTCGTGGGTGCGGGAGCTACAGTTATTCCCCGCTCTCGGCGTGAAGCGAGCCGCACTTCGTAGATCTCCAATCACGAATCAAGAATCTCGGGAATCCAGGGGAGGACAGAGTGTCATTGGACGGACGAACTGTTTCTGTATTGAGTGGAAGCGTTTGGAGAAGCTGGGCTGGCCCGAGCTAATCTGCACGTCTGTGCCTACACCATCTTGCTTACTCCATTTTCAGCTTTGGACGTGAACGACCGAGACAGGGACAGGGAGAATAATACAATGCGCCAACGCCGTGCCATCGTATCCCTTCGACACTTGTCTTCCGGGCCACGTCCCGACCCGGTAGCCTGGCAAGAATGTCAATTCAATAATCCATTGTTCGTTCAAAGTGAGGATTTCAAAATATTGAAATGTTTGGTCCAAATCGTAAGTCGCAGGAAGGCATCCGCTCCTCAGGGAGGGTATCATTGACAGAAGCCACACCTGCAGGCATGCACCGAGTGGGAGTTATCAGTGCAGCATAGCGTTACTGTGAGAGCTGCTGCTATGCTTCCTGCCTGCCTCAACGAGTATTCTGCTTCAATAGTTCTATCTTGGCACATTTTTAGGCTAAATGGTGCAAAAGAAAGAATCCAGATTGTGCGAGATTAAAGCGGTCTTATTATCTCTGGATACAGTCGTCATTCCACACATCCTTGAGACAAGCTGTGCATACCTTTGAAGGCCTCGCAGCTCTTGGCCAGCCCTCTTGCATGTACGAAATTACTACGGGATCCTGGTATAGAGCGGCCAGCCCACTCGCCCGGATGGCCGATCTTTCCTCTTGCGGTGTCAGTTTGTGCTCTTTCTGAATGCTTCGTCAGGCCAGGACCGGGGCGGAGCAGAGCTCGATGCAGCGTGTGAGCCACTGGTTGGCATGCTCCATGTCTGACTTAGTATGGCAGCCGGCCACTCTCTCGACTCTTCAACATATATGAAGGAGACCTGAACTGAACGTTCCTAGCGATTACGAGCATGCTCAGTTTCTGGAACATCGAAACGCTTCAAACAAGATGGTCAAGCTCTCTCTCGCAGTTCTGCCCTTGCTCTTGCAGGGGGTCGTCGCAGCTCCCGGGGCTCTTTTCGACGAGCGCGCCGAGTGCGAACCAACAAAGACGGTGACTGTGTACGTCCGCTCACCAGCTGATGATGGCAGGGCAAGCGGCCCAACGGCAGCGACCGGTCCGCTGCAGGTGAACGCGGCCTCTCTGGCGGACAACGGAGACAAGCCTCCATCTAAAAAGCCGAAAGAAGGGAAGAAAGCGCCGGGCGGCTCCGTGGTTGACAACTTTGATGGGGAAGATCTGGGCTCTCTGCCCGACCCGTATCCAACTCCTACTGGCTCCCGTTCTCACAAGAGTGACAAAGATAAAGGCGATAAGACCTCGTCTCTCTTAGAAGCCATTGGCCGCAGGAATGTTGTATACTTCCCTAACTGGTACGTTACAAGCCTCTCCTGATGAGGACTTTGACGCTCATTTGTCCAAGGTCGATATACGGCGCCGGTTTCAATCCTCAAGATCTGCCCGCCGATCAGATTACTCACCTGCTTTATGCATTTGCCGACATCAAGTCAGATGGAGAAGTGTAAGACAACAAACCGATGTATTCACTGGCTGCGTTGTTTGCTGATCATCGTTAGGGTATCCTCCGATCCCATCTCAGACGTGGTTAAGAGATTTGCAACCGACCAGGAGAGCCCTACGGAAAACAATGCGTTTGGATGCGTCAAGCAAGTGTACCTTCTCAAGAAGAGGAACCGCAAGATGAAGACACTCCTCTCGATTGGCGGTTGGACCTACTCACAGCAGGGCAAGTTCCAAAACGCAGTTAAGGACGAGGCGAGCCGCAAGCGATTTGCCTCAAGCGCCGTGAAGCTGGTTGCGGACTGGGGAATGGACGGCGTCGACATCGATTGGGAGTACCCAAAGAACGATGAGGAGGCCCGCCAGTTTGTGCAGCTCCTCAAGGCCACCCGCGATGCCCTGGACCAGTACGCACTGGACAACAAGCAGAGATACCGCTATATCTTGACGATAGCGGCGTCGGCGAACCCTAAGAACTACGATTTGCAGCTCCTCGAGGAGATGGATCCTTTGCTCGACGCCTGGCACCTTATGGCATACGACTATGCTGGGGACTGGGACAAGACATCAGGAAACCAGGCCAACCTTTACCCTGATCTCACCAACAAGGAGGCCACCAAGTTCAACACCGAAGAGGCTCTAGCCGGATACCTTGCGCGCGGCATCCCCGCGAGCAAAATCGTTCTTGGACTGCCATTGTACGGCCGATCCTTCTTGGAGACCACGGGCCTCGGCGCGCCGTTCGTTGGCATGGGCGAGGGCTCCATCGACAAGGGAATCTGGCTGTTCCGCGACCTGCCGCGCCCTGGAGCAAACGTCCACTTCAACGCGGAGGTGGGCGCCACGCACAGCTACGACGCCAAGATCAAGGAGCTCGTCAGCTTCGACGACGACAAGAGCGCCAAGTTGAAGGCCGAGTACATCCAGAACCGGGGCCTGGGCGGCGCCGTTTTCTGGGAGGCGTCGGGCGACAAGAAGGGGGCCCAGAGCCTGGTGCGGATCATGGCGACGGACCTGGGCCAGCTGGAGAGCTCGGACAACTACCTTGACTTCCCGCAGAGCCAGTACGACAACATCAGGAAGAGCATGCCTTCCTAGATGTTTGCGTGGGTGTTTGTGGTGTTTTGGGGGATCATCGGCATTTTTGGGATTCGGAGTTTGGCACAGCTTTTAGCATGTTTGGGCGAGCGGTTGAGTTGTGTTGTCATTCTGGTGGGATGCCTTTTCATTTTTCTTGTGGCGATTTATCCGACTCCCAGGAGCCTCGTTTGTTTCTGTAAAATGAGCCATATTGAGTTGGATCTCGCGATAACTAATTTCTCTAAAAGTTTGATGGATGATGGGTCAAAGGACCATTCCGTTTAAGAATGAATGCATAGATGTCTTCACATTTTGGGGGTCTGAAGTTTGCGGAGGGAATCATGCCTGTTTATGCCACCTAGTTCGAGGTATATCATGAGCCATGCCAAATGTAGGCTTGACTCATAGCTTACTCGAGTCGTCCTGGGGAACTTTGACAACCACCTTGCCCCAGGTGCCTCTCCCGCCCAACGCCACAAGGGCATCCTTGACCCTGTCCAGCCCGACAAATTCCTCATCCGTGTACTCAGTACCCTTGAGCTTGCCTTGCGCGACCAGACGCATGATGCCCTCCCAGACCTTGGGGATCGTCTCACGCTCGTTGATGGAGTATGCGCCCCAGTGGATGCCGACGAGCGAGATGTTCTTGAGTAGGACCTTGTTCATGGCCACCTTTTCGATTGTACCGGCGGCGAAGCCGACGATGAGGATACGGCCATTCCAAGCGGTGCACTTGGTGGACTTGTCGACCAGGCCGACAGGATCGTAGACGATGTCGACACCCCGCTTTGAGGGCGTCAAGTTCTTCACCTTTGTTGGCCAGTCAGGGTCATTGTAGGACACGACATGGTCAGCTCCAAAGGCCTTGGCAATCTCGAGCTTGCGTGGTGTTGAGGCTGTAGCAATGACTGTTGCGCCGAACGCCTTGGCCACTGCAACGGGTAGTCAGCACATTGGGTTTGCCAGTTCTGTGAATAGTCGAGGGGGGGTTCAAGCAATATGCTTACCCTGCACAGCAGCTAGACCAACACCGCCGGCCGCCGCATGGACCAGCACATAGTCACCCTGCTTCACATTGGCTCTCACGACCAGAGCGCCATAGCTGGTGGGTGCGGTCACAAAGAGACCGGCGGCGTCCTGGAACGACCAGCCTTCGGGCACAGGCAGCAGCGCAACCTCCTTGGCGCAGACCTTGGTCGCAAAAGCACCTTGGGTTGCGCCAAAGACGCGTGAGCCAGGCGGGAACTTGGGGTTTGAGGAATTCCGGGGGGCGGAGATGACGGTGCCAGCAAACTCGGCGCCGGCGACCCAGGGGAAGGCTACATAGAGAGACTCGTGTTAGCATTGGTCAATAAGATCAATAAGATTCCATGAAGGTGGTGCCTCGGACTCACGGGGTTGGTTCTGGTATCGGCCCTGGACCTGCAGGATGTCGAAGAAGTTGGCGGCTGCAGAGTGCACGCGAATCAGGTACTCGTCGTCGTTGGGTGTAGGGTCGGGCAGCTCGGTGACTTTGAGCTCATTTGGGCCCTTGGTGTGGGGTCAGAGGAGTATATCTTACTCGAGCATTGATGGGGGATGAGATGGGAGATGGGAGATGAGGGACGGGATGCATGTGTTGGGTGAGGCAAAGGGTGATGGATGGAGGTGTCTGCAGCTGCGCGTGTGACGCTGAGCGGGCGTGCCCGTACCTTGACATATTGCTTGATCTCGATGCCCCGCATGTTGGTTGAAGAAGTGAAATATGCAATTGAGACGCTACAGCAGGTATCTTGGGGAAGGATGAAGCAGCAAAAAGTCCCGGTCTCGAGATGGAGCTGGGAGGTTCGACATGTACGTACGTGTAGGAAGCTGTGGGGGTGGATTCTACGGGGGTGAATGAGGATAAGCGTCGGCTTCGCCCCAGACGAGCCGAGGCAACTTTCCGCTGGCTTATCCGGGGTAACTGTGCACCAAAAGGGGACGGAGGGGCAGGGGGGGGATTGGTTGCCGTCAGCCCCCGAAGGTAGGTATCTAATACGGTAGTCAGCTAGAACATGCTGCGGGTTTGCTGCTCGTGTTGAGTACTTGTGCACTGGCGAACCTGGAGATCTAACTGCTAGGGTAGGGTCAGAGTCAGGATACTGATGAGGGTGATGCCATGGCCAGTCATTGCGCTAGCCCCTTGATGACCTTGTGGTAATGCCATGTTGTGACTCGCTGTCCGTCCATACATAGAAGCTTAGAAATTGAGCAGGGCCGAGATAGACAATTAATTTGGAGACAAGTCCTCGAATACAAGAAAATGCGGTCATTCACATCAACTCAAGCACGGAGTGTGTCCATTACCAAGGTACGGCAGCATGGCCAAGCCAGGTATCACTCTGAATCTAGCAGCACAGTAAGACGCGGGTAGGCTAGAATAAAGGTGCAGAGACGGATGGTAGATTCGGGCATGGGACGGCAGCAATCGACCAATCGGGGTATGCCTTTCTCGCTAACATGGTCTCACGAAAGTCACGGCGATCCGCTGGACCCCTGCTGCAAGCGAAAGCTTCCCTCAGGAATAGAATTGACTTCCCAGGCACGGGGGGTGCAAGGCGAAACACCGGCCGCCGGGCACCCGCCATGGGGATTGGCGAATGGGGGCCCACCGGCCCGGGAGCTGGCTGGCCGAGATCGGGATGCAAACTGCCCCTCCTGCGGGTACCTCGCTGCGGTGCTTTGCTGGCCAAGCTACCTACGCAAGGCCGTGACAAACGCGGGGCACACACATGCAGCCGTGAAACTTTTTTGCTGAGCCTGCGTCTACGACACTCTTGTTATTCTGTCTGAAATCTCCTTCACACGTCAAGCTCTGCAATCCGTCGTAAGAAAGCAACCAGCTGCCACAATGCCTCAAACCGCTCTCCTCCTCGGCTCCGGCTACGTCGCCACCCCGACCGTCGAGGTCCTCTCCAAGGCCGGCGTCCAGGTCACCGTCGCCTGCCGCACCCTCGCCACCGCCCAGAAGCTCGCCGGCAGCTTCCACAACGCGACCGCCGTCAGCCTCGACGTCAACGACGCCGCCGCCCTCGAGAGCGCCGTCGCCCAGCACGACGTGACCATCTCCCTCATCCCCTACACCTTCCACGTGCCCGTCATCAAGGCCGCCATCAAGGCCAAGAAGCATGTCGTCACCACCTCCTACGTCTCGCCCGCCATGCAGGAGCTGCACGAGGAGGCCAAGGCTGCCGGTATCACCGTCATGAACGAGATTGGTGTAAGTCAATCCTGAAGCTGCCACCCATTCTCTGTTTAGTTTTGGTTCGCTGACCACTACCGCTCGTAGCTCGATCCCGGGTATGTTCAAACCAGCACTGTCTGCTACGTCCGTCCGCTTGCTTACGATTCCCAAGTATCGACCACCTCTACGCCGTCGACGTTATCGACCGTGTTCACAGGGAGGGCGGCAAGATCCGTTCTTTCAAGAGCTTCTGCGGCGGTTTGACAGCGCCCGAGAGTATGTTGGCTGCAAACAGTTGGAGACATTGAAGCTAATTACCATCTTAGACTCGGACAACCCCCTAGGTACTTACGAGCTCGACGACCCTCAATGTGCCGATGCTGACCAAGCCCAGGATACAAGTTCAGCTGGAGCAGCCGCGGTGTCCTCCTGGCCCTCAAGAACAATGCCAAGTACCTCGAGGATGGCAAGGTGATGGATGTGAATGGCGTTGAGCTGATGAACACAGCGAAGCCATACTACACCGGCTTCGTTGGCTTCAACTTTGTCGCCTACGGAAACCGAGACAGCACTGGCTACGCTGAGCGGTAAGGTTGTCAATCGCAAAGCCACGAACAAAAGCTAACAGTGGCAGATACAACATCCCCGAGGCCCACACCATCATCCGAGGTACTCTGCGTTACGCTAGTTTCCCCGAGTTCATCAAGGTCCTCGTTGATATGGGCTTCCTCCGTGAGGACGAGCAGCCTTACTTCAAGGAGTCCATTGCCTGGAAGGAGGCCACCAAGCAGCTGCTCGGCGCTGCCTCGTCGAGCGAGGAGGATCTCATCGCCGCCGTCTCTTCCAAGACATCCTTCAAGGACGAAGACCAGAAGAAGCGGGTGGTGGCAGGTCTCAAGTGGCGTATGTACTCACCATTTCCTACAACTAATCTCCAGGCCGGTTTCTAACATGTATCGCAGTCGGTATCCTCTCCGACGTCAAGACCACGCCCAGGGGCAACCCATTGGATACACTCTGCGCCACTCTCGAGGAGAAGATGGCTTTCCAGGAGGGCGAGCGCGACTTGGTGGTACGTACCTATGACCTCTTCTGCTCTCCAAACATGCACGAATCTTACGCCGGCCTTTAGTTCCTCCAACACTACTTCGAGGTCGAGAACAAGGACGGCAGCAACGATGTCATCACCTCCACCCTCTGCGAGTACGGCGCGCCCATCGGATCCGGCGGCTACAGCGCAATGGCTCGCCTCGTGGGTCTGCCCTGCGCAGTCGGTAAGTCGTCCCCTGTCACAGAACGGACTCTTTTCCCAGCGTGGTTGTTCACATGCTTCGTAAACACTGCTAACCGGGCTCGTTCGCACAGCGGTCCAGCAGGTCCTTAACGGCACGATCACTGACAAGGGTATCCTCGCGCCCATGCACCCCAGCCTCAACAACCCATTGATGAAGGAGCTCAAGGAGAAATACGGGTGAGTTGTCTCTTTTCCCTCGTGCGATATATGTTTGCTGACCGTATTCTAGCATTGAATGCAAGGAGAAGATCTTGAACTAGGGGAGCAACCAACGGGAAAGTGGTTGCCCTGAAAAGCATTAGAACGGAATAATGGTCTCTAAAAGGGGGAGGTTTTCTATGGAGAACTCGGCAGTTGCTGTTAGAAGAAGTTGTGGGGGGAAATCCTCACTCTAAAAAAATAGAGAACAGCACAATGTCAAAAGTGAAATGTTGCATGGATCTCCTAGTGTGCCCCGAGACCCATGAGAACGGTCATGACCCCTGTCCGACTCGTCGTCGACAGAAAAATCCTGCGTCTAGTTCGATCCTTCTAGCCGGGGTCTGTCCCGGCGATGTGGAACTTCCATGTCTGCTTCAAAATCTAGACCGCCTCGGCAGCATGATTCTCATGTCCATTCCTCTCTCGAGTTGCCAGATAAATCTCTTCATGTAGCTCCATATGAATGCGCACTCGGTGGACAGAGTCGCAAGGCAACCGGAGGTACCCGCGAGAGTGCTAGCCAAGCGTTCCGGGCCCGTGGCTAGCAAAGCCGGAGGTTCCGCATCCCATGGGAATCGATCTAGAGGCATTCCAGTCGTCCACCACTACCTCGTCCGCTATGCCAATACCAGTTTGATGCGATGAACATGGTTTTCCTCATCACGTGTTCTGGGATCTGGGACCATATTTAAAAGTTAGCTTCCATGTCCCCCGGAAAAAATACAAGTGCAAACTCTACCAATGTTTCCCTCGGGTCCAATCTTGTCAGACGATGTCGCTCTTCCAAAGCAAAATAAATTGTGATCATAAGCCCGGCAGGCTTTCACATCGGCAAAATGTTGTTTCATCATAAAAAGAACCAGACGGCGAGAAGCATGATGCAAACTTGAGGGCACCGGGGGGAAGACGTCTTACCTACTGAGTTTCGTTGGCGAAACTCAACAACAGGGGGTCGCTCGGCCGCGGGCCCCCGTGAAAGTAGCCTTTTGAGGGAGTGGGATCTCAGTGGGGACGAAAAAGACGTGGCCGGTAGGATTGGCATCTTGAGCGTGCTTGATACGCTCCTTCGAGGTTCGGTCTCCAGTGGACAGACTCTGCTGGTAAACTCTCTTCAGAAGTGCGATGGTTTGATCTCCAGGGGTCTGCCTGAACTCTGCAGCATCTCCACCCCGTACGGGGAGACGTCTTGGCGGGCTGACGATCTTGCCGTTCAGAACACAGGCGTCGGAGGAGTTGATGGACTGGGATGAGAAAGAAGTATGTGAGCATGCTATGCTGAACTACACGTGGGGACACCGGGGGCAAGGCGAGCTCGCCAGAGCCGCAACGGCCGGACAGGTCGACATGCATGACATGCATGACGTGGGGAACTGGGGGGAGTCACTTACCAGAAACTCAACGGCTGGAAACAGCTCGATGGTATGTGAGGCTCATGCACAAGTGGGAACCCGGGGGAAGTCTCATCGCAGAGAAGGGCTGTGATGAAGCACTTCGGTTGATCCAATCGAACGTGCTCTCCAGCCTGAAGTCACCCCATCAACACCATCTCGGAAGAGGACGCGGATGACCTCTATACCTCCGATGAGAGGGTGGAAGGGAGGGTGTTCGCCAACGATTCTATTGGCTGCGACGAGCTCATTGCTTCAACGCGGCTGGATGACACCTCGGCTCGAGGAGTGGGAGGACGAGGTGTAAGGGAAGTGAAGGTCACAGGTTACAAGGCCTGGAAAGGAGAAGGAGAAAGGGCAGGTGGGAAGGAGAAAGCTGCGCGTGGGAAAAAAGAAAGCAAGATTTTTGTTTTGTTACCGGCAACCAAATGTATATTCCAAAGGGGGGTGGTTGAATGTCACCTGCGCGGTTGCGCGCAGCTGGCGGACCTCCCTCGTCACATCAGACAGCAGCGCATCTCGTTTCGGGCGTCTTGCATCGGCTGGCACGCAACCGACACGTTTCCATCACCCCACGCGAAGACTCCTCTGCAACCTGCATTACGTGACATCGAGCGTGTGCCCGTCTCGGTCGTAGAGGATTTTGTTCATGGACTTTGTTCATGGACTTTGTTCTGCAGGATGTTCATTTCACATGAAGCTGACTACCAGATGGAGGCGTCATTCGGACCTCGAGCCTGTGTGCAGGGCTACCAGAGAACAATAGGGGAAAGCTAAAGCGACAATGGAGGACAATAGAAAAGGGAATACGGCGAGGTGAGAGACTGCATCGCATCGCATCACATCACAATTGATTTACCTAGTCTGCAACCAACCATCTGGAGTTAGCATATCACACGGGCCAGCTCCTCCCTTGCAGGATTGAACATCACCCAGGCGCCACGGGTTGAGAATATTCAGAGTATATTTGGAATTTCATTCGCTGATTACTATCAAATTCCGCCGCTGCCATCTCAATGCTGCTTCGATATGCTTCATCACCCAGACACTTTCCTGAAGACCCAGGCCCTCTTTTCATAGATACCTACGACAAGGCCTACGGCGAGGCATCGGGTCTGGTACGTCACGAAAGCGGGTTTCATGAGGCCCGAGTATATAAAATCTCCCCCCTTTCAGCTCGACTTAACAGCCAATGGAGCAAATACCTGCTCGCGTTTGATGATGTAAATGGTGGGGTGACAATGATTTGGGATGTCGATGAGGAGGTAAGCGATAGGCAAGATTGTCTCCTAGACAAATTTATGAGCCGGAGAGGAGATGCTCAATCGCGCCCTGTACGCTGCCACCGCTGCGTCGCAATGCTGCCACGTTTCGGTCGAAATCGTAGAATCCCATGTCGTTGAGCTGCCGCAGCTGCTCCTCGTAGCGCACCTCAGGTGGACGGTTGTCGGGTGGTGCCTGGGGGGCCGCGCCTCCGGCGCCCCCGCCGAGCAGCTGCATCATCTGCTGCATCATCTCGGGGTTGACGCCGAATGGGTTGGCCTGGTCTCCGGTGGGGGGTGGGAAGAGCGCAGCAAAGGGGTTGGCTGGCGGCGGGCTCCCGGAACCTTGCGTCGCTCCCTGACCTGCGGCTGGGGTTTGGCCGGCCGTCGCACCCTGGCCCTCGGTCGCACCGGGGTTGGCTCCCGGAGTCGTGGCAGCGCCGGGTTGTGGGGGCCTTACGCCGTTGAGGGCCTGGAGCATTTGCGCGAGGTTCACCTGCCCGGGTGCGCCGGCTCCGGCGCCGCCCAGGAACGGGTTCATGAAGGGGTTGAACAGGTTTGCGTTCGGCTGGCCACCGGCTGCGTCCGGGTTGGCGTTGGCAGCAGCGCCTTCAGGTGTAGTATCGGTGGCTCCGGGGGCCGGGAAGGCGCTGTCGCCTCCTCTCATGCCCCGTTGCATGCGCATGGCCTGGCTCATCATCTGCGGGTTGCTCATCATCTGTCGCATAAACGGAGATGTAATGATTTCCCGAGCGTTGGGCATGTTGCGGAGCATCGGGTTTGAGTCGATGAGCATGTTGACGAAGTCCGGGTTGTTGAGTGCTTCGTTCATAGACTGCTGCACGTTGGGGTCTGACATCATTCTTTGCAACCGCTCCTCGTCCATAGGTGGACCCATCTACAAGGAAGTGTCAGCAACGTACGGCGAGCATGAACACAAGAAGCAGAGGGGGGGAGAAGGTGCGCCTGCAGAGCGCCAAAGGATGCGACAAGACTTACGCCGCCATCTGGCCCAAACATATCCATGCCGGGGAGGTTGATCTGGTGGCCGGCGTAGCGAGCGCCGGTCAGGCCAGCGAGAGGGTTGTTAGCGGTGCCCGAGGCCATGTTCGTGGGCACGGCAGGCACGGCAGGGGTGGACGCCGTGGCAGCAGGCTGGCGGGGGTTGCTGGCGGCGCTCTTGACCATGTGGATGGTGTTGTTGGTCTTGATCTTGTAGACACTCAAGGCGTCGTCGTTCTTCATCACACGACCCGAGTAGATCAGTCGCTGCCTGTCCACTGGGATGTTCTCGAAGTCTTCGCCGGAGAGCTTGGTCTTGAGGTCGAGCACCGTCGCAGTCTCGGCCATGGTGATTGTGTGGGAGCCCTCGGAGGAGGTCTTCACCTTGAAGGTGATTTGAGCATCGCTGCTCGCCTCAGTTGCGTCAGCCATGGCTGCAGGTTGAGGGTGGAGAGGCAAGCCGATGGAGTGAGGTGTTGATCAGAGCGGGGGAGGTTGATCGAGGCGTGGCGACACTTGTGCGGCTTTGCTTGAAATGGTCTCACGAGGTTCGAAGATGCGAGACGTCGGGAGGTGGTGTTGATGTAGAGGCCGGGAGAGGTGAGGAAGGGGAGAGTATGGCGGCAGGGCTCTTGTGAGCTGTTTGCGGGTTCAGGCCTTGGGGTTCGGGATTGAATGGCTGATGAGTGGACGGTGCGGTGCGGTGCGGTGCAGGCGGCACGACGTTGGTTGACGTGGGGCACCCACTGAACGGCAAGGTAGGCAGGTGAGGTACCTTTGCTCTGTACTCTGTACAGTGAGGTCAACAGAAGCCAGCGCCAATGACGCCAAATGTGGGTCAAGGGTCCCCTTGTCTTTGATTCTGATTCCTCCAGATCCTGGTCCGGGCCTGGGTCGGTCCAGGCAGGCGACAACCAAAGATGCAGATCGAGTAATGTGTCGAGACGGGTAAGCGATGAACATGCAGTAGTGATTCTGTTGCAGAATAGCCACGGACCTGGCGAACCATTTGTCCTCTATTTGCTTTTTTTGGTTCCCATCAACGTGGTTGTATTTCCGCGGCTAGACTGGCGGAGAGTAAGTCCCGTAGACGCTAACTGCACCTACCTACTTACACCAGAGGTACCAGTGTAGAAGCACGAGCAAATTACAAACCCACTGAGCTGCACGATTCGACGGGCGTCGATGACATTCTTCCAGCAGGCAGGCATCCCACAAATTTGGCCGGCTGCGGCCCGTGCCATGTGTCCATGAAGGATATGCGACTCGGAACAAGAACAAAGAGCACGGTACCATTGGCCATGGCGACTTTGCTATAAAGTATCTACAGCAATGTATAATTCGTGGTAAAACAAAGTGCATACGTCCACACTCAGAAAATGCTCTTAAGACAAGATATCTAAGAGCGCTACTTCTGTGTTCGAGACGGCACTGTATTGGTAAAGCATGTAAAGCAGACATGTGCTTGGTCAAGCCAAGGTACACCTGCCTTCTACGTAGCACCCCAGTGTATGAGGATGCGTTGTTTGTTGTGCATCGCCATGATCCTTGTGCCCTTGTTTGATCATGGTCGCTGAGCCGTTATGATTGGGACAACTGGTACCAACAACTAGCACGATTCCGAGAATACAAAGAAGGGACGATCAGTTGCACTATAGTGTTATTCGTCTAAATATGCCCAGCGGAAGCGCCATCCGCGATTCACTGCAAGATCTATTGAATTTGCGCATTGGAGAATGCCATGATATTATTTTTAGAATATGCATTATACTGTAAGCCTACCTTGGGTTTGCAAACCAAACTCATGCCAGCGTCCCTCAAGGCGAGGAGGTTCACGAGACACAGGCAAGGAGATAACCTACAGGGTAACCCGGTACTCCACCGGAATAGGCTCAGCTCTCACCCTCACTCATCTTCACTTGTCACAAGCTTCAAAGAAGCCGCTGTAAGTCGCTGTGGGCGAGTCGCTGCACGAGATTTTGCAAACGTCGAAATTCACCAGAGTTTCCATTCCACATTTTGTTTCCTGTAGATGCGCCTTGAACCGACAAGCATGATGCGTCCTGCATCTCACGGCCATCCCTCCATTCACCCTCGCTGAGTAGCATTACCAGTCAAGCGCGCCAACATGATCGAGGGCATTTTCTACGCCCGGTTCTTCCCTCAAGAAGGTACATACAGTAGAAGAGGGGAATGTATTCCTAGGTTCACCACAGAGCTCTGCTGACTACCCTCGTGGAACAGGGCCAAAGGTGGTCGCCCAATCGCCTCCCGGGTGCATCACCGCCTCTGAGACCAGCACCCGCACTCCTCTCATTGACTTCGACGTCCTCCAGGAGTACATCATTCCGCGGCAGGCCTTTTGCAACCGCTACGTGACTATCGACTCGCCCGACGGCAAGTACGCCATCCTCGGCTACCCCGTCGTCATCGCAAACTCAAAGTACCTGCGCAACGAGTTCATCTTCAACTTTGGCCTGCTCGTCGACGCCGACGCCGACCAGATCCCCTACGAGCGCGTCGTCAGGCGCCTGGCCTCCACGTTTGCCGAGATGGAGAAGCAGAACGAGTACCTGAGCCAGAGCGAGGCCAAGACGGCCGACGAGGGGGCTAGGCGTCCCATCGAGAGCTTGTTGGAAATCGTCAAGGAGGATCTGAACAACTACGGCGAGTGCATGATTCCCGTTGGTAAGTATCATACCGCACCTTACGAGGATCTCTTCGAAGCCCGTCCATCCCCAAGAACCGCCTAACACCGGCCATAATTGCAGATGAGGCAAACACAATCAACATGAAATTATTCCCGTTCCACCCGCAACCCCCAGTCGTGAAGGGCTGGCACGTCCCTGTCGCAAAGACGAAGTTCTCAGAGATTGTCGATCCTACCTGGGACCTTACCTTGCAAAAAGTCATCACTCACATCGACGGGGTGTCCGATGTCCGCCGCATCGCCCACGCCGCCTCCGTGTCCCTAGACCTGACCAAGACGGCGATCCGCCACCTCCTCTACTACGACACCGTCCTCCTCCTCGACATCTTCTTCTTTGGCTCCTGCTATGCTGCTCGGCCCGGCATCCACGACTTCATCCGCAACGTCGACGGCATGGTGGACGAGTGCGCTGGTTACGTGTCGCACGGGCGGGGCAGGGTCAGCAACTTCCACCTCATCAAGCTCATGACGTCGTTTACCCCCGGAAGGAGCGTAAAGGAGTGGATCATGGCCAGCCAGGAGGCCGGCTTCGATGTGCTCAACTACGTCGATGTGAGACGCTTCGTCCAGTTTGGTGTCATCAAGGGGTGCCTCTATCGCGTTCAAAAGTATGTCGTGTCGAAGCAGTACCTAGCAGCTCTGGCGACTGGACAAAGCCACCCGGTTGCTGGAGGAGATCCGCTGCAAAAGTACACCGACGGTTGTCACCATTTCGACCAGATTGTCGCAGAACAGAACCTCAGCCACTCCGAGATCATTGACAAGTTGAAGACGCTTCCACTGCCCAGAGGCGACTTGAATGTATTCTATAGATAACAAGCCCGAACCTTGGACCGCGCAGGTCCACCAGGCCTTTGAGGCCTACCATATGAAATTTAAGAGTCATATCATACAGATTTTACACTAATATACAACTATGTAGAGTACATGCGACCAATTGTCAAAATGGTATCGTCTATGGTTGCTCATCCTTGCCATCCTTCCCATCCTTGGCCTCCTTCGCTTCGGAAGCATCTTCCGCAGTGTTGTTCTTCGATCGGGCCAGCATTCTGCGCTGCTTGTGGTTCAGCTTGACATTCATCTGGCGCCGTTCTTCCTTGTTGGGCAAAGCAATGTCCGGGTTGTTCGCAACGGTCAACGCGTTCTCCTTCAGCTTAGCACTGACCATCGTTCTCAGGTCACGCTCTGATATCTCAAGGCCCTTTGCTTCGGCCTCTTTCCTCAGTTCCTCCTTCATCAGCCGCAAGCGCCCCGTGAACTCCTCACCAGGATATGTTTGACCGCTTGCCTGCCACTCCTCGTCACTGACAATCTCAATGACGCGGACGTTGTTCTTGCCCTTTCGGAGAACCAAGACAGAGTCATCCAGAAGGAATTTGGACGTCTCCTTGGGAAACCACATCTTCATCGGCGTCCATGTCAGGTTTCCGGGGACGAGGCCACGCATTTGACCAGGAGAACCAGCAACATAGGCGCCCTGTGCAGCAACGAGGCGCTGGCCTTCGCTGCCACTGTTGACGAAGCCCGCAGCCCAGAGGATCTTCGCTGGCGAAAGATTCATGACTGAACGAGGCAGCTGCATGTCAATCCGGGGGCGCGTGTTGGGTGTGAAAATGCCGCTGCTTTGGTTCGGCTCCTTGATGATTGTTCCACCGAATCCCTCCGGGAGCGACCCTCCGAACCGTAGCGCATGTTGCTGGGCCTCCTCGAGCGCTTTCTGGGAACCATGGACCAGGGACAGC
Organism: Paramyrothecium sp. XJ0827; assembly: GCA_020881915.1. Lineage (NCBI taxonomy): Eukaryota > Fungi > Ascomycota > Sordariomycetes > Hypocreales > Stachybotryaceae > Paramyrothecium > Paramyrothecium sp. XJ0827. Next base: position 3,388,660 of record JAJFPB010000001.1, on the reverse strand, counting down.
ACTTCGAAGGCCAGATGGTGTTGTGCCAACCTCTTTGACGGGTCTGCCAGATGGAATTCCATGATCTTTTGAATGTTCCTCACAGGCATGAATGTGTAGAGTTTCAGTAAGCGCTCGATCTCCTCATCCGACCTCCGCATGAAGTATCCGTACAGCTCGAACGGCGTCGTCTTGAAAGCATCAAGCCACACGGCGTTGCCGGCCGATTTGCCAAACTTGACACCGGCAGAGTCCGTCAATAGCGGCACCGTCATACCGATCGGCTCTTGGTGCCAGGCAGGAGGGGTTCTAGCGTGTGGTGCCTCTTCGGTATCTCGAATGGTCTTGAGGGTCTCGATTCCGGCAATGATATTTCCAAATTGGTCGGAGCCGCCAATCTGCATCTGAACCCCGAGCTTGCTGTAGAGATGCCAGAAGTCCCAGCCCTGGAGCATCGGATACATGAATTCGCCCAGGGACATGCCGTCGCCATCGGTCAGCTTTCGTTTCACCCTAGCACACGGTCAGCGTCTAATGAGTCGCAGGAAAATGAAGGGAGGAGAGCGTACGTGTCACGGCCAAGCATGGGCCCTATTCTCGTATGCCGTGCCAGTCGCTTAATGAAATCGTAGATGGTCAGATTTTGCAGCCACATGCTGTTGTTCAGGAGATGTTGCTTGGCCGCCCAGTCGTCCTCATAACCATATCGCTGCCTCAGCATCGAGACATTGTGCCATAGTTGACGGAGTTGATAGTGCAGCTTGGTGACGTTTTTCGTCAATTCGGCGTTGGACAGTAATTGGCGACTGTTAAGACGGCCGGTAGGATCGCCAATTCTGGCAGTGGAGCCTCCGAGGAGAGTGACGGCCGGGTGACCATGGAACCATAACCAGAAGAGCGGCATCATGGGTAGGATGTGGCCGATGTGCATCGAATCCGCGGTGGGGTCGACGCCGACGTATGCGCCGATTCGCTTGGTCCGCATGATTTCCTTGATCCGTTCGGGGTGGCTGCCATGCTTGTCAGTGGTTGAAGCTCCGTGTATGGCTCGCATCGTGAGTAGCGCACCCTGCGACATCTTTGATGTAGCCCCTTTCCTCCAGGAGATCCCAAACGTGAGGGACCTCACCGGTTTGGAGCTTCTCCGCCCGCTCCGCCCATCGCTGTTCTCCTTCGGCGACCTTCTCTAGGTATGAAGTTGCCACACCTCGTGACTCGTGGAACGGGCTCAAGCATGAGACGGCAGGTCGGGTCGACAGTCGTAGGATCGCAGCGGCTCTGTGGTGGGCAAGCCTGGACAGTTGCCGTTGCATGGCCATTGTGCTAAACTCCCTGGCCCACGAAGAGGGGACACAATGAAGCCTGTTGCCAGCCCTTCGACGACGAAAATGTATGTTCCGCACCTCGAAGTACCGAAAACCACCCAGCGCAGCGCATCTGTAAGTCAAAGCTTCCAGAAAATTACAACTTCCAATGCAAAGGCGTGAGCGTCCGGCCAATCAGAAGACGCGCAGGGCAGCCGTCGGATCAATGCTGTTGCGCCGCCGCCCGACCGGCTTGACGACGTCTTCGGGACTAGGCCAGCCAATCACAGAGCTGGTAATTGGTGCATCCTCGGCAATGCCAGTCCGACCCGTCGACATTTTGAAGACGCAAAAGCACGAGGCATCACATCACCACTTCCTGCGTTGGCCCTCCCGCTGTCCCAACCTTCCGATACCCAGGTACCCCAATTGATTTGCGACGCGCCCCGAGCCGTCAGGATTCACAATGGCCTCCTTTGCGCGTCCGGCCCTGCTTCGCCAGACTCTGGCCTCCCGATGCGCCGCCCCTTCCGCCGTCTCCCGAACCGCCCTCGTGAACGCCGCAGCCTTCCACACCTCTAGCAAGCGACCTGCTTTCCTCGGCGCTGGTCCTCGTGAGTTCAAGACGCCTGGCGATATTTATCTCGTCGTTCTGACGCTAACAATTTTGTAGAGAAGATTGTCGGCGGAGGTAAATGCCCTCTCGATATCAAGCCTGGCTCTTTCGATAAATTGCTAACCACTGCATCGTGCTTCTCTAGTCAACGACCCTGCTCCCGTCCCTGAGCCCAATGCTGCCAAGGGCTCCTACCACTGGATCGCCGAGCGCAGCCTCGCCCTCGGCCTCGTTCCTCTCACCATCGCCCCCTTCGCCGCCGGCTCCCTGAACCCCACCATGGACGCCATCCTCTGCGGCGGCGTGCTGCTGCACTCGCACATGGGCTTCCAGCAGGTCATCATCGACTACATTCCCAACCGCTCGCACCCCCGCCTCCGCAAGCTGTTCTGGTGGGGCCTCAACGCCGCTACCCTGACGGCCGGCCTGGGCCTCTACGAGTTTGAGACGAACGACGTCGGCGTCACGGAGGCCATCAAGAGGGTGTGGCAAGCTTAGGGGGACAAAATGATTCCTAGGGGAGCAAAGCAAAGATTGGTGGTAAATTAGCAAGGAACGCCTTGTGTGCTACACGGATTTAAGCTCTGTGAGCGCCTGTATAGATTTCAGTTGGGGGCGCAAATATATCAAGTTTACAATGAATATCTGAAAGAACTGGCTCTGAAGTACATGCACTGGTTTATTGGGACATAGCCAAAATCTGCGGGAAATGTCTCCGCATGGCTATACGAGTGCGGTCGCGTTTACGTGCACTTACATAGAGCTGAGGCCTCTTTCCCATAATCAGCATTCTTGTTCCTCGGCAAGCAACAATAGCCTGTACTTGGGAGATATCAAACTACTAGTACCTAAGGTAGTAGCACACCCACCGTATTTTAAAGGGAATAAAACAGTGATATCGCCGTATTGACCACTGAACAGACTGACCGTAATCCTAGCCAGTGATAAAAACGGTGATGTTAGTGCTTTATCCCTGACGAGTACGAATTTTGTTGCGGCAGTGAGGTGAGCAAGTGTTTCCACGTTCGACATGTGACGGCTATTGAGCAAGGTTTCATAAGAGGAAAGAAGCCAAAAAAGAAGTATCAAAAGATCAATAGATGATGCTTATGATTGTATTGCATACTATCTGTCCATAAACCAATTGTCACTTGGCCTACGAGCGCGTCACATCAAAACGGCAGTTGACATGCGCCCAATGGCTGTCTTAGGACAAGCTCAATGTGAATCTTTTCTCCCAGCCTAGGCAAGTGGTTGGCACGCCTCTGCTCCTTGAGTACACAGTGTTGAACGGTGTACTCGGCTTTTTACCAGTGCAGAATTTCAAGTAGAGTTGAATCGAACTGAGACCCATCTAAAGAGTCAGGCTCGTGATGTCAGAACCCCCGATACGTTCCATTTCAGGGGTCGGCGGCGGCAGATTCTCGGTCTTGGTGCAGACCCAGCAGCTGGCGTACATGTTGACCCTGTCGATGCATGCACCGTCAACACGTGCCCCGTGACGCTTGGCCGTGAAGCCATGAGCCTCGTAGACCTTGATGTACCAGGGGTTCAATGCGGACGTGCGCAGGAGAACGCGACCGCCCATAGCCAGCGCGCGGTTGAGCTTGCTGATCTGGGCGGCGGCTGCTTGGGAGCCAGGGTCGAACCAATCCATGCTGTCCATGACGACAGCGACGGTGAGGGTGCCGGGTGTGATACGAGCAATGACTTCCTCAAACTCGTCCGTGTGGATTCGCAAACCATCCAATGCATTGGGGCGCGAGAGCTTGGCGTGGGTCTCTGGGGTCAAGTACTCGGGAGCACACTTGGGGTGGAACTTGCCAGCCATGCAAACATAGTAGTACGGATTGTCAGCACCGATGTGAGTCTCCTCGGCTACAGGGTCAAGAGTATTAACCATGTAATGCCAGATTGCATGAGAGCGGGTGTTCTTTGCTTGCGAATCCTTCACGAGGTCTGAATCGGCGTGATCCTTCTCGATCATAGCAAGCTGGTTCTTAGGCACACCAAGAGCTGCCCACAGGAAACTTTCTTGAGCGACGACCAGGTTGCACACAAGCTTTGACAACAGGGCAGGTCTAATCTTGTTGCGCCAGATCTCACGCTGCTCATTCAGGGTTTTGGCCTCAAGAAGTTTCTTGACAGTAGACTGCAGACCGAAGACACGGGCAATCCAACGGAATACCCGGATCGCATGGCGAGAGCCGCCGGTGTCGTAGAGGCCGTACCCGCGAGAGTTCTGGAAAACGTGCGTGTTCTTTAGCCAGTACTGGTAGGCACGGCTGGAGAGATGGGGGGAGAGCTTGGTGATGAGCAGCTTGCGGAACTCGGAGTGCTTGCCCTCACCAAAGATCTTCCAGAAGTCCTCGTAAGGAAGGGCGGTGTAGGATGCCGCCTTCAGCTCAAGCAGATGGTTCTGGGTGGGGTTGAGATCCACGGCATGGACGCGCGCAGGGCTCTGAGCGAGATAGGCAAGAATGTTGTCACCAGCAGAGCTGATGGCCACAACCTTGTCATCGGGTCCAAGCTTCAGGATGCGCTCGTCGACGCGGCTGTCTTCCCAGGTAAAAGCGTAAATGTATTCGTCATTGAACTGAGTATGCTTCTTCAGCTGGTCATCGTAGTAAATGCGCCAGTGGTGGTTCTGGTAGAAGAATGAGGGAAGTGGCAGGTTGGCAGTGAAGTTCTGCACAGCAGTGAGGAAGGCCTTGGAGCGGATCTCTGGCGCGGATCTTTCGATGGCACGGGTGAGAGCGTCGCCCTGGTTGGCGGGGTACAAGTAAGGAGACTCTGTAGCCAAGGCGTCAATCCGCTCAATGATTTCATGAGGCAGGCTGGAAGGTGAGAATGGCTTCTTGTGGCACCCAATCCAGACGTAATAGGGGATGTAGCCCAGAGTAGTGTTCCTGGTGTTGTGGTTGAGAACGGTGCCGAACTTGTACTCCAAATAGTCCCGTCGGCTTGGCTCGAGATTTACTCGGTCAAGATCAAACCAGGCGCGCCAGAAGTTTCTTGCGACAAAGTTGACATGGCGTCCAATGAGACCACCGGTGTAGTTACGGAAGGAGAAGTCGGTCTTGTTCTGCACATAGAAGTCGACAACGCCATAGACACCATCAGGAGACAGCAACGAGGTTACCGAGTCAACTACAGAGAAGTAGTCCGGCTGCACAATTCGTAAGCATCCAAGCAATCACAGCGTCAGTCATGGCAGGGCCCGATATACTTACAATCATGGACAGACTGTAGGACATGGTAACAAGATCAGCACCGCCGTGCTCCGGGCGCTGCTTGTTGTTAAAGTAGCTCAGCGCCGGAGAGCGCAGTGGAAGCTCAGTGGAGGACAGTCCCGTCTCGTAGTCCTCGAGACGGAACTTACGAGCGTCTTGGCAGACAACTGTTACGTTCTTCCAACCAAGGCGTTCGAAACGCTTCCTCGCGACCTCGCACAACGAGGGCGAGAAATCGACCAGGTAGACGCTGGAGAAAAACTCGGGCACATTGACATGTTCTGACATGGCCTCGATGTTCCAACCAGTACCGCCACCAATCTATACCGGCATGTTAGTTTGGCTTGGCCTACGAGATTCCAGCTCGGAGACGAAGCACTCACGTCGACCCAGATTCGCTTGTTCTTGCTCGAGGCGGCGGGCGCCAAGTCGGCCTTTGACAAAAGCTGCGCGGCAACTAGCGCGAGCATGTCCTCTCGGCCGTGAAGAAGAACGGAGCGAGTGGCATCATAAGCCCCGGCCTGCGACTTGTAGAAGCTCTCAAGGGCATCCTGCTGGTTGCGTCGAGCATCGCCTTGGTGGGGTTTGATGAAGGAAGAGTAGAAGAACTGGACGAAGGACTGGACAATGCCAGGCGACTCCGAGTTCTTCTGGGTTTGGGAGAGGATGGCAGTGAGACAAGCACCACCAATGACTGCAACGGCAAGTCCAGCGTATAAAGGTTTAATGTCGGCGCCAAAGGGCGTAATGTTACCACCCTAGATGTAGAAGAAAAGACAGGCGAGGTTAGCACGTGAGGCGGGCGAGGCGGGGTGGTGATGGGTTGGTGGAGGGGGGCGGTTAAGTACAGGAGAAGCCATGGTATTCTCTCATTGTTCTTCAAGAGAAGAAGGAGAGAGGCTGTCAAGCAAACTAAGCTGTGTTGAAATTACTCAGAAGGCAGCAAGGTTGAAATAAAGGTGGAAGAGATTAGAGGTCGGGGAGAAGAGAGGGAGCCAGTCGAGGGAACACGGATGCAGGCCCCGGGATATATACACGCTTTGGGCATTATGTGCAAAGCGTATGAGGACGGAGGACGACGGAGAGCCGTTGCTCGTCAAGCTAGGGATGTACCTACGGAACGACGCCTGGGATAAGCGAAGAGCAAGGTACCGCATTCGCATGTACATGGGAGCTACAAGACAACAACTAAGATGGCTTGCTGCGGCCTAATGTTGCCTCAGTGTACAAGTGCGCCGTGGGCCATGTTGGACGTGCTGTGACGGCAGGCGGGGAATTGATCGCCCAGGCAGGCCAGGCATGGCATGGCATTGGCTTCTCCTCAGTTGCTCGCTTGACGAAACGGAGGCGGGCTCTGCTAAATCTTGTGCTCGAGACGGTGCTCGCTGGTGTCCACGGGCAGGGTGCTGTGCTGTCCTGTAAATGGTCAATTGGTCGAGGACAAGAAGGAGGGCGACCCGCGCTCCCCGCATACCGCCCTCAGGCATTGCTGTACTGTAGCAAGTCGTCTTTCAGACTGACGAATAGAGATTCAGCCGTGTCGTAAGCCAATGACTGGAGCACATGTTTGACTAACGTGTTGCACATGGTAGCTGCTAAGGAAACGGCTCGATTCGCACCTCAGTGGGTTCGGCTCCAATTAAACCAGGCCTGGTGTGGGTGGGGCTCAGGGAGGAGGGGACGATGATGCATGGCTGCTTCTAGCTCCCAGCCCTGGCGGTAATGAGTTAAGTCGAACTGCTAGCTCCACGGGGGAAGCTCTGGGAACTAAATCTTGTGGACCAGGGACCAGAGACAAGCTTCCAAGCATCCCAAGCTGGGCCCTTCACGAGCCGAATGATATGACGCAGTTGGACTTGAAGCAATTGCCTTTGGTCCTGGGGCCCGAAGCGTCTGGTTCAGACACCTCGAGGACAGGTCGCGTGCTGGTCGACCAAGCTTGGAAAACAGCAAAAAAAGAATAATAACTTGAATGGCGCGTTTAACGCGGGCGTTCCTAGCGATCACGGATCGAGTCAAGCCAAATGCACCTTTCCCTCTGTAGATCAACCCCTCGGTTGCCACACCTTTCCGCCAGAAGACCGCGACAACCCCCAGGAGGGATATTTTCGCCCGAGACCCTTGTCGACGAGGATTGGGGGTCCATCCGCCGGAGAAGGCAAAGGAAACGCAGGGTCTCGGATGCTGGCCACCAAACATGAGGAAGCTGTCCCGGGCCCTGTACCAATGGGATGGGCCAGCGCCGGCACATGGAGTGGTTGACGCTACCGCGAATGGATTGACTGATCAGCGCCGAGTCGTGTCTGTGTGCTCACACAGGAACATGAGGGGGAAACAGTATGAAACGCATGGCTGCTGCGGGTGTGAGGTTTGGCTTCTTGCCCGGGAAAAAGCCACTACAAGCCCAGAGAGTCAGGCAACGTTGAAGCCATCCGACTGCCGCTAGGGTCAACCAGGGTTTCTCGTCGAAGAGGACAGAATGCACTCTGAGACCCATGATATCGGGCTGAATGTATCCACCGTGGGTCTCCCCAACGTCTCAACAATGACAGTGAATAGATAGAAACGCTGCAAACCAGCTACTCGAGTCTCGAGCCTTGCACAATCACATGCTTTTTAATCTCTGCTCTGGTGCCCGTTTACCAGGGGTTTGGTACTTGATCCGCTTAGTGCCAAATGCTGGTAGCGACAGCTCTCGTGTTGGATTGTTTTGACACTTTGACAGTGCATTGTCATGAACAGTACTCCGTACCGCTAGTAGATCGTAGGTACCTGTCGACTACTGGCAAGTTGGCCCGGGTTGTGTCAACTTGGAGACGGGCGTGTAACAAGTGCTTGGCTTGTTCGAACCGCGTTGCGCGTTGGGTTACTCTGTACAGTGGTCCGTGATTACTTCCCATCCCAGCAACAGGTAGCAGGTACTCGGTGCGGTGAGAACAGTGTTTCCCACGGCAGATGAATTGCAAAAATGGGGATTGGGAATAGGGCAATGCAACCTCGATGACTAGAAAAAATGACACCGGCTATTAGCGGACGCGGGAAACCCAACGCTGCAAAGAGAAAGGAGCCAGAAACACGTCGGGTTGTGTCGCAGAAAACCCCCACACCCAAATGCAGCTGTCTCGGCCCCCAAGCTCCCAAGCTCCCCAAGTTGTGGGGTTACCTTAGGTGGGGCGTGGTTGATGATGTAAGTCATCAGAGAGCCGTGCGGAACAATAATGCTCCGGCGCACCGGTGCCGACGCGTTTGGGGTCCGACTTTCAAGGTTATCGATACTTGGAACTGGAAGCTGCGCGCATCACGGCAAACGCAAACAGGGTCCTTCTCCTGAGTTACCGTGCAAATAACCACGCATCTGGGCTTGGCATACTCATATGAGTCGCTGAGCTTGCTACTTTGAGCGCCGCCATGGCCCCGGCTTCTGGCCAAAAAGGCACCAGCAAAAAGAACAATGCCATCGCGATGCAGAAGAGCCGCACTTCGACCCCTGCTCCTACATCGAGTCTCCCTCCGCAGGAGGCATACGATCCTGACTACCTCAACACGAGAGTTATCCTGTTCCAAAACCTGTCTTACGATGATCTCGTCGATCAGGGCGCCTCCAATGCCACGGTGCCAGACTCAAAGAGCGTCGACGCAATGCTCGAGAAGCTCAAGAGTCTCACTAACATCATGGAGAAGCGTTCCGCCTTTTACGATCGTGGAATGAGATTCCTAGCCGACGAGCGGAAGAAGCGACCTGACGATTATGACCGAATGCGTACCGATGGCGATCAGGAAGGGAAACGACCCAAGCACAAGAGGAAGAAAGCTTCTGACGGCCTAGCTCCACCCGAAGGCGGCAATGCAGGTACGCGTGTCCGCTCATTATTGCCAGCGCTGTCTTCATACTTACCAGAAATCCTGAACAGAGCAATCTTCCCCCTTGCGGGACGCTAAGCGGAAGCACTCTCGCGATAATGATTCCGCAAGTTCCTCGTTGTCGCCCGTAGGACCAACCTCACCTTCGGCAATGGAGGTGGACGAAAAAACGAAAAAAGAGGAGAAAGGCAAGGAGGAAGAAGAGGAGGAGGAAGCATCAAGTTCCGAGGACGAAGGCGCCCCTCCACGGCGGGAAGTACCCCAGTCGCAAACCTTTGGCGAAGATCCGTCAACCTTCCCTGATCCAACCGTATACGAAATTCGAGATGTCGTCCCAGGTATGTCCGAGCAGGAAATTCGAGAAATCTACTCTGTTGCGACATACCCGAGAAGCGACCTTGCCGACCTGATCGCCGGCGACCCTCCGGACAAGGATTTCAGCAGCGCTAAACCTACCAGTCAGATCAACTTCTCAACCTTTTCGACGTACATTGATCCCTATTTTCGATCTTTTACTGAAGAGGATCTGGCCTTCCTTCGTGAGCGAGGCGACCGTGTCACGCCATTTGTCATGCCAAAACGGGGCAAGAGGCACTATACGGAGATATGGGCGGAAGAAGATGGAGCCATGTCCATCGACTCGCCTCAGCAGGGCCGAGAGAAGCTCCCGCCGAATCAGCCTCGAGGCACGATTGAGAACATGAACGACAGTGTCGCTGAAACAGACGGACTATCCATAGGGCCTCTTGCCTCTCGCCTCCTGCAGGCTTTCCGACCAGAGTCACGCGTACAGGCTTCTGACGACAAGCCGGCAACCAACGGTGATGCGAGCATGAACGGGGACACGGTAGGGGAAGAGCAGAATGGCAATGCAGATGACAAAACACAGCCTTTACCTCCAGCAACGTTCATGACAGAGTCTTCGACAGAAGCGTGGAAGAAAGCATCTCATCCCAAGTTGGAGTATGCTCAAGTGGACGAGCGGCTGAAGCAAGAGCTCAGATACCTTGGCTTCCTCCCCCAAGAAGGATTCGATGCGGACTACGATGGCCACTACGATGACGAGGTAGCTGGCAGGCTTCGAGTTCTACAGGCACGGCTCAAAGAGCAGATGCTGATCAACGGGGCGCGTAAGGCTCGCTTGACCGAGCTGGTACGCGAGAGGATGGCTCATCAAGAATATCAGACGATTCTTGAGGACCTGGACTCGCAGGTGCAGGCCGCGTACCTGAAGCGGACCCGTACAATGGGCAAGAGCAAGAAGACGAAGCGTCCCGGAGGTGCCGGTGGCGGGTCGCACGTTGTAGGCGGCGCGGCAGGCATGGCACGACCTGGCATTGGTGATCTTACCAAGACACTGATGGAGCGTCGTCGTCGGTGGATCGACACCATTGGGTCAGTCTTCGACGACGAAAGCTTGGGCAAGGTCCCACGGGAGTCAGATCCGAACAGTTCTATTTTCAAGTCAACGGACATGGCTGAGCTGATCAAGAAGGAGCAGGAGCAGATTGACGAAGAGATTGACGAAGAATGATTTCATTTCGCTGCCGGTTCTCACTGGGAAGGCGTGTTGTATTCCTGGATTGTTGGAGTATGGGTGCTTTGGAGTCGGCGTTCAGGCAGGCCGCGGTCTTGGCCGGGTGCGCACCGTCGCGAGGGGCGAATATGCTATGTATGATATATTGCCGTCGCATTCTAGCACTTTATAGAATGACCATGATATGATACATGTGAATGGCAAGAGCTGCGCTCAGCCGTGGGTTCGAAACAATGCCGCTGCTGCTCGTCTACGCGCCTTCAAACGTAATTACCGAGAGACTACTTTCAATTTCTTGACCTAAAGGCACGGTGAGACTACCTAGCTATCCAACCAGCTACTGCTTGTGGGGATTTATTTTTGTGACACTCCAGGATCTGCTTCATACACTGCGTCAAAACGTGGACACCATTATCCTCTTAAGCCCTTCTTCGTTTGCGTGAGCCAAGCAACCCCAACTTTTTGGTGTCAGATACCGTCATTCTGCTTGCTCTATGTTCTTACGTGTGAGGGCACGTGTGATCCAGATTGTGGGATAGTCCTCAGCGGGCATCATTCGTTGAGTTTCATCCCTCGTCATAAAATTGATGATTGAGTCAGTTGACTTGTGGTATAGTTATGAGCTCGACCAAATGCGCCAGTGATGCGATGCTTCCTGAGCATCTGAAATTCTACTGAACCGCACTAGTTCCTGTTGATCACTCCCCACTTCTCGTTTCTCAAGAGGACGTTTAGGACTGAACTGCCCGGTTGTCCTCCCATCTACACGGGCTACTTGCACCCCGGCCAAACGGGTCCGGTGCCGGAAGGAGCTTGGAAACGGCGACGGCGCCGGGTCGGCAACCCTGCCGAATGGAGCTCCTTATCACTTGGCGAATGTCAGGAAAGAAGGTCAAGATATCGCAAAGACATCTCATGTTGATGTTGCGCCGGCTTTGCTAGGTTTCAAGTGCAGTGAAGAGAAATGGCAGCCAGTTCCCGCTGGTCTTCTGATTTTGTCCTTGGTACACTAAGGTAAGGTAGTTTCCCTCAGGTAGGCAAGGCAAGGCAACTTTATCTATTCGTCCTAGTGCACTGGATCCGATTGATAAACTTCAGTACCAATTAATTCCGGCGGGGTCGGCCGTTATCACTAGGCCTTATCTCAACTTCAGCCCATTGCCAGGCACTTGCCCAAGGACATACCTTCTCGTGCCAATTGACCTTCAGATTCACCATTGAGGGACCTCATTGTCTCAGGAGCGTATCTCACAGAGTGCGCCCATTTCAGCTATGCATTTGGTTCCAAGAGAGGTTCGTAAGGCCCCTATCGATGCTGTACTTGACCAGGCTACACTATCGGCGCCCCTTCCCTCACTCACACCACAATGGTCACCTCTCAATAGCAGCCTGCTATGGCAGCCCTTCGACGCTTTGCCTCAAATCTTCACATATACTCCGTTGGTCTAACACTCGGTGAACACTCTAGATTGACAAGCTTGTCATATCGCAACTGGGCACGCTCGCCCAGAGACGATTGGCAAGAGGAGTCAAGCTCAACCATTCCGAAGCAACGGTAAGCGCCCAACATGAAACGTGCATTCAAGTGCTGACACTGTCGAGTTTAGGCCCTGATCAGTAGCGTATTGCAAGAGCTTATACGCGATGGCACCCACACTGTTGCGGACCTGATGAGCCTTGGTCGTACTCTGCTTGGTCGACGCCATGTCTTGCCATCCGTCTGCAGCACTCTTCATGAGATCCAGGTCGAGGGAACGTTTCCCACCGGAACCTACCTCGTGACGGTGCATCATCCCATCAGCACGGATGACGGAGACTTGACCCGTGCCTTATACGGAAGTTTCCTGCCCATCCCGGCCGACAGTCTCTTCCCTCTTCTCGCTAGTGAAGAGTATGTTCACGAGAAGCAGCCAGGAGCAGTCATAACGGTTAAGGGAACCATTACGCTCAATGAAAACCGCCAAAGAACTAGACTCAAGGTCACGAACCGGGGAGACCGTCCCATCCAGGTCGGATCGCACTACCACTTCATCGAAACCAATCCTCAGCTAGCGTTTGACAGAGCTAGGAGTTATGGCTACCGGCTTGACATCCCTGCAGGCACCTCGGTGCGCTTCGAACCCGGCGACACCAAGACTGTCACCCTAGTTGAACTCGGAGGAAATCGTGTCATTCGAGGAGGCAACAACCTTGCATCGGGTGGAGTTGAACTCTGGCGAGTTGACGAGATCGTGAACAAATTGCAGCAGGCTGGGTTCTCGCATACCCCTGAACCAGTTGGCGATGCAGCCTTCATTGATGTGTTCAAGATCGAGCGTCAGGCTTACGCGACCATGTTCGGCCCTACTACTGGTGATGTCGTCCGTCTGGGAAGCACTGATCTGTGGATCAAGGTCGAGAAGGACTTCACTGTTTACGGTGACGAGTGTAAGTTTGGCGGAGGAAAGACCCTTCGAGACGGCATGGGACAGGCAACCGGTCGGTCAGACAAGGAAACGCTGGACATGGTGGTTCTCAATGCTCTCATCGTCGACTGGACGGGCATCTACAAAGCGGACATTGGCGTCAAGGAAGGCATGATTGTCGGCATCGGCAAGGCCGGCAACCCAGATACGATGGACGGTGTGACGCCCGGCATGGTCGTGGGCTCATGCACAGACGTCGTGGCCGGAGAGAACAAGATCTGTACTGCCGGCGCGATTGACTCGCACATACACCTGATTTGCCCACAACAAGCCGATGAAGCACTGGCGTCTGGAGTTACCACCATGCTTGGTGGAGGAACTGGCCCAAGGTATGTCACGTCCGCAACTGAATCCAACTCGAACGAGCTGACATTCATCTAGTGCCGGCACGACGGCGACTACCTGTACACCAGGTGAGACTTCACAGAACAGACCTGCTTCTTATACTCCTGCTAATACTTTGGGACAGGAGCTCATTACATGCGCCAGATGCTGCAGGCTTGCGACGAGCTGCCCGTCAACATCGGCATCACGGGTAAAGGCAACGACAGCTCGCCCGAGGGCCTGCGAGATCAGGTCAACGCGGGCGCATGCGGTCTGAAGCTGCACGAGGATTGGGGCTCGACGCCTGGCGCCATAGATTCCTGCCTCGGCGTGTGCGACGAGCTGGACGTTCAGTGCCTCATCCACACCGACACGCTCAACGAGTCGGGCTTCGTCGAGTCGACCATCGCAGCCTTCAAGAACCGCACCATCCACACGTACCACACCGAAGGCGCGGGTGGAGGCCACGCACCCGACATCAGCAAGTCTCCCCCTATCCATCTGTTCCCACTCCACTCGCCAGACTCACTAACAAGGCGTCTCTCCCGCAGTCTCGGTCGTCGAGCACCCCAACGTGCTCCCGTCGTCGACCAACCCGACCCGCCCCTACACGCGCAACACGCTCGACGAGCACCTCGACATGCTCATGGTCTGCCACCACCTCTCCAAGAACATCCCCGAGGACGTGGCGTTCGCCGAGAGCCGCATCCGCGCCGAGACCATCGCCGCCGAGGACGTGCTGCACGACCTGGGCGCCATCAGCATGATGAGCAGCGACTCCCAGGCCATGGGCCGCTGCGGCGAGGTCTCGCTGCGGAGCTGGAACACGGCCCACAAGAACAAGCTGCAGCGCGGCCGCCTCCCGGAGGACGAGGGCTCCGGCGCCGACAACTTCCGGGTCAAGAGGTACATCAGCAAGTGCACCATCAACCCGGCGCTGGCCCAGGGTTTCGGCCACCTCGTTGGCAGCGTCGAGGTCGGCAAGCTGGCGGACCTGGTCATCTGGGACCCCGCGTGGTTCGGGACCAAGCCGTCCCTCGTCATCAAGAGCGGGCTGATAGCCTACGCGCAAATGGTGAGAATCCTTTCCCCCCCCTTCCCTGGTTCGGATCCGACCTGCGAAACTAACTATCCCTCCTCCATCGTCCAGGGCGACCCCAATGCCTCCATCCCCACCGTGCAACCCATCATCGGACGGCCCATGTTTGCCCCGCTCGTCCGCGAGTCCAAGGTCCTCTTCGTGTCCCAGTCCTCCATCTCCTCCGGCGCCATCGCCTCGTACGGCCTGCGCAGCCGCGTCGAGGCCGTCAAGGGCTGCCGCTCCGTCGGCAAGCAGGACATGAAGTACAACAGCGCCCAGCCCCGCATGAGGGTCGATCCGGAGTCGTACGTCGTCGAGGCCGACGGCAAGGTGTGCGACGCCGAGCCCGCGGAGACGCTCCCTCTGACGCAGCAGTTCTTCGTCTTCTGAGGCAGGCGACTGAGGCTCGTCTCGAAAGAAGGCCGGAGGCAACTCAAGTGAGCGATGGGGCGGACTGTGTGTTGCCTTTTGCACTTCGGGTTACGCTCCTGAGACTAATAACGTGCTTGGGAATGATGTGCAGAGATTTTGGATATCTGGATACCTACTGAACTGAATCCAGCCAGGCAATTCGTTCAATTCAATCAATCACAAGTATTTGAAACATAACATGATGCCTTGAAATTGCCACGTTTCGAAGAATGTATAACCATTTGTACCAGTCCATTTTATACCATCAATCAACTGTAGTATGCCGTGCAATGATTGAAAGCCAGGGATATCCAGGGATTCAAGCCCTCATTGTCTGAGAGTATGCACTTCCCCATCGAAAGTGAGCTTTCGTCCGCAGGATGGTCTCTACTCTAGTCACTCAGACACAAATTCAGGCGAAACGTACCACGTCATCAAGCAATGGGCGAGGCACTGTTGAGACAATACTCATTTATCATTCAAGCCATGATGCAGAAATAATATAAGAGACCAAAAAAGAAGTATTTCTGGGTACCCAGCGGCCGGTGTAATATACTAAGACTGCTCAACCCATAACCATCCTTTACCATCCATTTCCCAGCCGGCCCCTCGAAAACCCTACTCCTTGAATAGGAGCGTAGAAGAACCCGCTACATCATACAGAAAGCAAGACATTACCCATCCACGAGGCTGATGAATGACCGGAGCCGCCTTCGGATCGGTATTCAGCGCGAGGTATCACGTATTTGCCGCAGCACACACTGACCAGGTGAGGTATCATGACTGAAGGAAACTCCCCGACGGGAGGGCGATACGTCGAATAACGGAAAGAACACATGACAAGTCTAGGAACGCTCAGGAGCTCTTAGTCTTCTTGCGACCCGACTTCTTAGGCTCTTCCTTCTCCTCGGCGGCCTTGGTAGACGTCCGCCTGCGCTTCTTGTCAGGGCTGCTAGGGGCCGCGGGCCTGGGGGTCTCGGCCTCGGCAGCGGCGGGTGTAGCGGTCTTGCGCTTGCGGCCGCCAGTGGCCTTCTTAGGGGTCTTGGCAGGAGTCTCCTCCTCCTCTTCGGCGCCGGCATCAGGCACAGGGGCGTCGGCAACTTGCTGCAGCTGCTCAGCGATGGCATCCTGGTCATTGGCCTGAGGCTCGACCTGGGCAACGGCGTCCTTGAGCTCGGGCATGGGGATGTGGAAATCCTCGGCATACTTGAGCGCCTCCTCATCGCTCATGTTCTTGGCAAGAGGGTTGCCGTTCTTGTATGAGTGCACCTTGGCATTGTACAGGCGCAGGTTGTACTGGTAGGCGTTGTTCCAGCCCTGAGGAATGTAAGCGTTAGTTTGGGAGGGGAGAGCGCGAAAGGGTCATGTGTGAAGGGTCTTACCATCTTCTCAGTAGCGGTCATGTTGGCCCACCTCCGCTGGCCCTCCTCCTGCACGGCGCCCTTCGGAGCCTCAGCACCCAGGTCATTGGCAATGATTGAACGGGCGTGCTGCATGTACAGGAAGTAAGGAGTCAGGGGCCTCTTAGGGGCATTGGGATCATGAGTGCGCTTCTTGCGCTCCTTCTTCTCCTCAACGGGCGGCGCCATCTCAGGGACAGGCATCATGAGCTGGGCAGCAGCGCTCTCGAAGTTAGCAAAGACATCGCCATGAGCGGCCTCAGCGGTTGAGTCTCCAAGGAGAAGGTTGGTCTGGCGGATGTAGTCGGCGGTGAACTTGCGAAGAAGCTCGACCATCATGGTGAGACGACCGACGGCCTGGTAAGATGGTTAGCATGTTGGCCCGATGCACATAGACGGTCTTTGAGTAGGTATGGGTAGTGGACGCGATAGAAGGATGGTGACAAGGCTTAGTGGTGCCATCAGTGTTCTTAGCAGGACGCTTGCCCTGAGGCACTGGCCTGGGTCATAGCTCCATCCCGCGAGCGCGCGGTGCCGCTGGAGCTCAGCGCGTGAAGGGTGCGGCGCACGCATGTAAACAAAAAAAAGCGCCGAGGGCGGGGCACCTTGAGAAGCCGCATATAGGCGCGTCGTGACACTGCATAAAACCGTGTGCACAACAGACTTATTGCAAAGCAAATCTCAAAAGGTTATGAAGGACGATTGAAAGAGCTGCAAGCGCAAAGCCCTCAAGCTACCTGAGGTGCAATTCTGACCCACTGGGCAGGCGCATCGCATTGCGATGCTGCCACTGCGCGTGAAGGTAGAGATACTGGTGTAAGTCCCCAGTGAGGCAAGACACGGTGCTCATGACGGCTGTTCCGCGCTTTGCGCCTCGTGCTGTACTGTGCTCTGGTGTGCCGAGAGCCAGACAAAAATAGGCGGGAGATTGAGACAGGAGGTCGAAGAAGTGAGAAAAGATATGCTTACCGAGTCGCGCACGCGGAGGAACTGTTCATTGTCCACAACGTGCTGTGGGAGACCGCCTCCCAGGGTCAAGGCGACTGGCTGGGGAGGGATGGCAGCAATAGGCGCGGGAGGAGCAATCATGGTCATGGGGACGTGGGTGGGAGCCGGGACGTGGGCGGGAACCACGGGAGCCTTGGGCTCGACGGTCTTCTTTGGGCGCGGCATGGTGCTGGTGCTGGAGTGTTGATGGGCTTTTTTGGCGCTGCCAGAATTATCTTCTGAGCGGCGGGACTGATGCGCGTTGGGCTCCCAGGGAGTGAGGCGCGTCAAGTCAAGTGAGGTCTGCGCGGGCGGCTTTGCGGTTTAGCAGAGCTGGGATTTGGGCTAAGCGGGAGGTTCTGAATGCCCCTCGAGTTTGCTGTCGCGAGCCGCTGTGAGGAATCTGGTAGCGGGCAGAGAATGGTGGATCAGTGAGGCGGTAATGGCGAGTGGTGAGGGATGAAGGGGGAGGGGAGAAAACAAAAGATTGGGGGGTTCTGGGGCCTCGCGCGATGGTGGGTGGTGTGCTAAATAAGTACCTTAGCTGGGGGGCGCTGGGCTGCGCGCAATCAGTACAGCGGCTCTCTGCCTCCCCCTCTTTTGGGCCCGCACATGGGACCTTTTTTTTTTTCCTCTTCCCTTCCTGCCTACCAGAACCTTGCGCGCTTGTGCGTCGGAGACGAAGAAAAAATGCACCCCTCTCACATGCACGCTACAGTGCCTTCAGGTAGCACTTTTTAAGGCATCAAGCCTTGATACTCTGCTGGCCTCCCAGCGTCCCTTCCGCCAGCGCCTTGATATCAACCTTTGACCCGGCCATCAACCCCCTAAGAACCGTAGCAAAGCCGCCCGAATCAATGCACGACCTCCGCACTGAAACCAACAGGACTCCAAACAAACGCCAGGCGACGTAAAGCAGAGGAAAATCTGCAAACACACTTGCCCTCGTCTTTGGCATTACCATGTACTCCGAAGCAGCCGCAGGGCAGGCTTTGGCCAAAAGGTACCTTCCCCTTAGGTACCGCCTGGCTGGAGGGACTCATCAGTGGCACTCCGGCCTGATCTGGGGACCACAGCTGCCCGCCCAACCATCCGCTGCCAATTGAGGGCACACCTACCTACCTTTCCTACGTTAGTCCATTTATGTTACCCAGCTCTGACGCGTTCCTCTGACCGACAATCACTTGGAACACCGCTTTGCTTGCTTGCTTGGCTTCCAATGTTGTTGACTCTTTTTGGTTCGATCTCCTCGTAGAACACGGTCACGCGTCAAACCTAGGGGTCTGACGAAGTGGCTGCGGTCAAAGTGCCATAAGGTCTCTGATGCAAACTCGTGTACCTAGCATAGAAGAACGCAAGTACGGGTAATGGGTTGTTTGTGTCATGTCGTAGTGGCCTTCCTGCTCACTTCACCAGGAAGTGCGACGTAGGTACAGGCAGACACGATCCCTAGTGTCTGTTTACAGGCTGGAAATCAGCACGGGGCGGTCATGTTTTTGCGGTATGACGCCCACATTTTTCCTGTCCTTTGGGGGGTGGCCTCTTCAGTGAATGATTGGATCAGCAATGCAGGAAGCCCTGTTGGCCGTATCGCCCAATCAGAAAAATCGTGCCATTCTCGCAGGCTGCCACAGGCGCTTCTGGGTGCTGATTTTTCCGGGGGGCTAGGGGGTGTAGTTTTCAGCACGCGTCCCAGGACCTGGGCTGGTTTCGCCGTTACCCCTCACTGAGGTGTTGGAGGTGTTCTGGACGAGGCAATGTTGCATCCCCCCGAGCCCCCGTCCCTTGGACGTGCCCGGTTCTTGTGTGCCCCGATCAATGCCAATCTGCGCAGCGTCGTAGGTGCCCCAGTAGTTGCTCCTCACTTGGCGCCCATACTCCCCTACTTTGCCTGAAAGTCCGGCGTCTTGCCCATGGTCCAGCTATCGTCAACAACCGTCAGGAGGATTGCTGGGCCCTCTGAGCCGGGCCTGAGCATGCCCATAGGTAAAACAACCACGCACTCCGCTCTTCCCGCTACCACTTTCCAACACATCATTCACGAGTCGCCTACCGCACCGCAGGTACCGTATCTTACCTTACGGTGCCTACCCAGGATGCCTTTCTTCCCTTTCCCCGTGCCGCTAACAACGATGCGGCTCAGGCATACAGGCCCCAATCCAGGCCTCAGCGTTCCCAAGCATTTGCACTGTCTTCCCTGCCTCGCCCAGCTCGCCCTTCACGTAGGTACAGTGGTTCGGGGCGGATACCCGCTACAAACAGCACAACCGAAGTGTCTGCATCTCATAACCCATCCGCCTCCCGTAGGGCCTAACTTGTGATCCCAATTGCCACTCTGTGTAGCCTGCCCGTGTAATCAATGATTTGGGCACTCAAGGCGGACACTTGCCGAAACCCACCAGTCCAGCAAAGCTCCCTATACGCACTCTTTTGCGCATTCAAGAATTCAGGCTTACAATCTCTTTCCTTGTCCAAACTCTCAGGGTGTGCTGCTGCCGTTCACCTTATCTACTTGAAACTAGGCCTAGCATCATGCAAAGTGTGCTTGAAATCTCAACTGCGACGCCAGCGTCCCTCCCAGCAGTCTACCCTGCTCCCGGCACAGCTTGCTGAATTTACTCAGCGAGTAGACATGGGCCGGACAGATTGCTTAGCTGGCGGTCGTGTTTCTCACGAAGCCTTTGCGGAACTTGATCCTGGTCGCAGTTTCAATTCACAGGACGCGTTGCTGGCTAGAAGGTGGCAGCGTGGACAGGACGCCAAGCTTGACACGGTGCTGGTGATCTGCCACGAACCACCGAGCATAAGGTGTTGATTTTGCTCTGATACATGCTTGGTGCTGCGATCTGCCACCATGTAAATTGCCAAATGTGCTCTTGTTATACCTACCTTCCGACAGGCTCAAGCTGGCGTAGGAGGTGTAACGCGTATGAGTCCATCTTCCTCGTATGAGCTCGTGAGACGCGACGATCGAAAGTGGCGGTCCGAGAGAGGTAGCTTAGCAGTCTGGTTCATCGAGGTACGGTATTTCTAGCGGCACATCCCGCAACGGCGCATGTACCAGGACCCCTGTCTCGGCTTACCCACGCATGTCACGGTACTTGCCTTACCATGACCCCTTCACCCGCCACCTTGTTGCAAAGCCAAGTCAAAAGCCAAGACGTGCAACTGTGCAACCCCCCCACCCCCTCCCCCCCATCTTCGATTTTGCCTGCCCAGTGTACATATAGCACCTACTGCTATCTACCTTACTATCGATATCTGTCTTAGTGTCTCACCTTGAGAATCCAGCATGCCGCCCCTCGAAGTGTCTTTCTATGATCTCACATGTTTTGCGTCCGGCCCCTCGTTGGGGTGGTTCATGGATGAGGCACGGAGACAAGGGAGAGCAATAAGGTAGCTGGGGAAGTCACAAGCATGCAGACTCTCGTGCTGTGACGGTAGGGCCCCTCACTAAGGTAGGTGGCCTAGACTCGATATTCGCAAGATTTACAGCACGCCGTGTGCATGATTCAGTCTGAACCCAAGGTGCTGAACCGAACGTTTGTGCCCGTTACCCTCGTCGTATCGTACCTGTGTGCGGATCCGTGATGCCGCGCATCCCCTAGATCTACCCCACCTGACGTAGGTAGCTCGGATTGTAGCTTTGTAGCACTGCCCTGCTTCTCACAGGAGCTTTGACGTGGTGCACTCATCAGCCCCTCCTCCTGATTCTCTTCTTCTCCTTCTTCCTTCACCTACATTCATACATCTCCTTCAGACTCATAAGATATCTTGTAACATCACTCCTATCAAGAACTGGTTTCTGCCATCTCCTATCCCGACATCTGTCTTGGCACTCTCCTCTATTCTACGCAACCACATACCTGAAGCTGGGAGCGTAGGACAATGCTTGATTTCAGAAATTATGGCCTCCTGGTGGGGTTGATCATCCTCGTTGGCTTGGCCTCCCCCGTCGCAGCTTTTGGAGCCGGAAATATCGCTTCCATCTCCAAGGTTGAGGGTCAGAACTGTAAGTCTCACCATGCCGTTACGGCGGGGCGTTTGACTGACACGGCATCCTTCTGCTAGGGCGCCACGGCGACATTGAAGATGCCCTCCTGACCTTGACCATGGCCAGAGCTCTTGGCGGCAAGAAGTTCAACAAGCTCATGGTCTCTCGTGTCTACTTTGGCAATTGGCTTCGAGACTACTCTCAAGCCATCGACGTCGGTACTGTCAAGGCTGTATCAGCTGAAGCCATCCGCCTGCTCCTCTGCGTGCTTGGCTTTCTCACCTTTGGCTTCGGCTCAGGCGAATTCGAGGTTACAGCAGATCGCCTCGGCTGCTATCGACCGGAAGACCACATCGACAATCCCAAAGAGTTCGTGCCTTCCCTACCTCTTATTTCCTTGTGTGTTCTAGTTGCTGATTCAGTGTAGTTATGCCGAAAACCAGGACGCCCGTCAATATGACAGACGGCTCCGCGGCCCGATCGATGAGCGCGCCGAGCTTTCCATCGACCCCGAGACTGGCATGAAGAATTACATTGCAAACGAACGTGCCAACATCATGACCTCCGCTTTGCATGTGAGACGTCTTTTCAGCAAGTGCATTGAGCTCGGCCGCCGCTATAAGCAGAATAACAGGAAGGAGGACCTCTACGAAGCTCTCCGTCTCATGGGAACTGGACTTCACTGCTTGGAAGGTACGCTGTCTCATTACCACCGGACGATGATCCGTGTGGATACTTCATTGCCTCTGTGCGGCAGCATGGTCTAACGAATGACAGATTTCTTTGCGCATAGCAACTACTGCGAGTTGGCTCTCATCGAGCTGGGAGAACGCAATGTCTTCGCTCACTGCGGTCAAGACACCCAGATGCGGCTTGAGGGAGCTCGCGGTCCAGTCTATCCCATTGTGACGGGCACATTCGGCGGTGTCGACTTCCTCCACTCTGTCACAGGTGAAGGTTTGTTGTGCCCGGAAACTGTCCTGAAGCTCCCTACCACTGAACTGACACCGCGTCCTAGTTTCCGACAAATTGACCCAAAACGAGATTGATGAGCTCGAGGGCACTCTCCAGGAGAGTAAGAATGCCGATACCAGTCTCCTCCGGGACCTCCTCGATAAGATCCCCGATGGTCTCTTTGGTGATAAGCACCAGAGCGACAGGATCGACCAGATCCAGTCGAACGCGTCGCACTCGCAGGTCCAAAACATGTCAATCTCTCCCAGAGACCCTGAGGAATTCACCGAGTATGTCCAGAACGTCTTCCAGCAGGTCATGCCCGCCATCGAGTTTCACGATGATGTGATGAAGAGCATCACAGCTGCTGTCGAGAAGATTCCTCTTCTTCCTAAGATCATCGAACAGTTGGAGGAACAGCTATCCAAGTTCGTCTTCTCGATCATTGCGCCCTTCATCATCCCTCTCATCCACCAAATTCGAAGCGAGCTCAAGACTGGATCCGATGAAATCATTCAGAGCAGTGAGAGGGAGCAGCACATCGTTTTTCACAACGATCGTTCCACGGATCCCACGCATTCAATGTTGTCCAAGGATCATTTCTCTAATGTAAGTACCTGCCAGCATCTGCCCTGGCAATTGCAATCGGGCATACTTTGCGCAACATGGCACTGACAACCCGCCAGATCTTGAACGAAGTCGCTGGTCGAGCCTCTGCCAAGATGGTGCATTGGGTTGTGCCTCAACTGATGAATGCTATTGATGACGATGGCACTGATGTTGATCGTCTCCTTACTCGTATCATCTACGGTGTCTTGCACCACCCAGCGCAACGTGACATGGGTCGCGACGGCATTAGCGAAGGGCGGCAGCTTCTGTTTGAAGTCATCAGGGATTGGTGGGGCGAGAAGAATGAGAACCAGCGTGAAGACTACCGTAGAAAGCTGTCCCGAAGCGGCGTCGAGCGCGGTGAGAACCACAAGGAAGGCGTCCATGACACCGGACACGGCCATGGCTGCGTTGGTAAGCTGAAGATGCGCAAGCTCTATGGTGAGCCAGAGACTTTGGAAGACAGGATCGCCGGTGCTGCTGCCGACGCCATCTTCCAGGGTGCCACTGGGGCTATTTCTGGCATCGTCGAACAGAACAGTGGCTACAAAATGCCGTCATCTCGCAAGGAAGAGCGCAAGCAGGAGGGTGGCCTCGGTGGCTTCCTGGAGGCTGCCGCTGGCTCACTTCTTGGAGGTGTTCTTGGCGGTGGGGACAAGGAGAAGGAGAGGGAGAGCAGCCAAAGACGCAATGATGATAACTCGTTCACGCGGACGGATTATAGCCACCAAGGAGACCGTTACACTCAAACTCAGTATAGCGAGACCAAGCTCTCCGATGGCGGTCGTGCGAGTGAATATCGCCGATTTGAACAGCAGGACCATCAAGGGGGTCGCCAAGCGAGTGGTTACGGTTACCAGGAGAGGACGGAGACCCACCCCACCTACGGAGGCGGCTACGAGCAACGCACTGAGCGTCGAGAGTATGGGGGTTCGACGGACAGCCGCTTTGGCGGAGGTCACAGCAGCACCGAATACCAGCAGCAGAGGAAGAAGAGTGATGATGACGACGACAACAAGAAACGTTGGAAGAAGAAGAGTGATGATGATGATGATGATGACGATGACAAACGCTGGAAGAAGAAGAGTGACGACGACGACGATGATGACTACAACAAGCACCGCAGAAAGAAGAGTGACGACAGTGACGACAAAAAATACCGGAGGAGAAAGAGTAACGACAGTGGTGATCAGCAGCACCGCAGGAAGAAGAGCAATGACAGCGACGAAGGTCGCCGTGGCTATGGCGGTGGCAACACCTACGGGCGTCAGGACAACAGCGGCTACGGTGGTGGTGGTGGCGGCTACGGTGGTGGACAGGAACGTCGCGAGGAGAGCAGCTACGGCGGACAAGGCGGTTATGGTGGAGGGGGTTATCAGCGCCGTGAGGAGAGTGGTTACGGCGGCGGCCAGGGAGGCTACGGCCAGCGTGAGGAAAGCAGCTACGGAGGTGGCTACGGCGGAAGCCAGGGAGGTTACGGCGGTGGAGAGCATGGACGTCGCGAAGAGGGATACGGACGTCGGGAGGAGGGCGGCTACGGTCGACGTGATGACGATGATGAGAATCGAGGCTACGGCCGCCGCCAAGAGGGTGGTTCTGGTGGATATGGCGGAGGTGGTGGAGGCTATGGCTATTAAGATGGCGGCTGGTGAAGAGGGCTTAGGACCAGAATGCACAGTGGCCAAGGAACGGGGTTGGATGCCCATTTTCAATGGTAAAACATGTACTGCCAATTCTCACATCTATGCTAGTAGGAAAATATATTGCAGGTTGTGAGTTCTTGAGATCCCAGAATAGTTGTGTTAGGAATGAAAGCTGATCTCAGAGCCAGGTCAAGTTGATATGCGTGCGAGGCTGCGAGGCATGTTCAGGATGTGGTGAGGCCGACTGTACATAACTAACGTCCAATGTGGTATGCACGCGCATAAGGTACCTTTTGCATGGTCATAACCCTGTGCAGCCTGGGTTACACAGGCCTGTAACTGGATTAGCTCACGTGGGATGCTTCACGCTGCTATGTCCTACCCTATATCTGCAGTTGAATGCCATTCATGTCCAAAAGGGCTTGTAAATCTCACTGTTGGTTGCCCAGTATGATGTTCGGGGAAAATTCCGATGATTTGACCTGTTTCAAGGTGTGCCTGAAGAATCAACCTGACGTAGTTCCTGCTTCAATGTAATTGGAAATTTTGTTAGAAAGTCCAGGCTAAGCACGCGTTTTCACAACGCGAGTTCCTGTCTGGTTGGCACTTAAACCCAAGAGATTAGGACAAATATTCCTATCCCGATCGGGGTATTGGAAGGGCCATCCATCGCGGAAAATCGGGCAACACGCGTGGGGCAAGCCCACATCCATCCCAGCTGGCAGTCGCAGGGTCTTGGGATTCTGCGCACTACGTCGATGCGTGAGCCGTCAGCCATGGCTGGAGAGTGGGCGTAGGTGCCCAGCCACCGCTGCAAGCAAGGCCAGGAGCGGGAATGAGTGCTGCCGATCGTGATACGGCACACGCGCGCAGGCACCACCGGGGCGGTAAGCACCCCAGGGGACGTCGAGAAGGCCATGTTCTACCCACGGTAACTGAGCTGAGGCATCCCCAATCCGGTAAATTGCTGCGGCGGAAGGCAAGCCGGTGACTCTACGTCATGCACACGCTGCGTTCTGCAATTGCGAACCACATTGTTCATTACCACATGGAAGGATATCTGTCCATTGTTTTTGTCTATACGGAATTTCGCATGTCCAGACTGTGTTTGGGGTTTTCAGGGTGCCTTGCGTAGGCAGGTAGTAGGTGGTAGCTATTTACCACGAGGCTAGGCATTATGAAGGTGAAGAATGGAGAGAAGAAAAAAGTACCATGAGTAAACCTCAGACCAAGGCCGAGGGGTATTGTTGCTTTCTGTTCCCCGCCTACCTGTCATCCCTTGAAACGACGGAGGGAAATCTGAATAAACCATCGAAGACAGACTGGCAGACAAAGAGACACCCAGGGACTAAGGCGTCGTCAGCCGTAGACGCCCGCCGTTGTGATTGGAGAGCCAAGGGGCCCGGATGATCTTCACGGCCACGCTAGCGTGGCGCAGATGGGCAGAGCGGAATGCTCATCCAGTCTCTCTACGACTCCTGGTGCGGGTCGCGCTGTTCCAGAGAAGCACGGCGCAAAAGGGCGACGCAAAGATCGAAAGGGTGGGAAGGAAATCAGCTGCTGCAGCGGTCTGGGCGTCGACAAGTCTGAAGACGCCTTTGCCACGTTCTCGAGGTCTGTGGGACACCCGTATGCAGAAAATCCATCGCGTGGAAAAGGATTAGACATGATCTACCTTCATTAATCAAAGTCAACGGGGACGATCCCACTTGAAGCTTGTATGTTTTGTGTGTTGACGATCCTGCGTCATTGTCCGATCCTGGAAGTCTCTCCCTCGGCACTTGTGCGAGAAAGGGAAAGAACAATGAAAAAAAAACACGACGCTTCTTTCTGCACACACTACAGTACCAGGCCGACAAGGCTTCGCTTCGGTTCTCGCCAGAAAGGAGGGTAGAGAGTGGACAGCCCACTGATCAGCGGGTCGATATGCATGTACAAGGCCCAACTCTTGAATTGTCCCGCGGCGATCAACGGGCGACGGACGAAGGCTTATGTCAAAACCTGCCCATTATTTTCGCGCGACATGGGAAGCGAGTTCTCTATCTTCAGCCTAATAATAGCACAAGTTAGCTGTAAATCGGTCAAGGACCAAGGAAAAAAGCGCGGACGAGCAGGAGTTTTGATCTACAGACCAGAGGCATCCGAAAGTTGTGGGATGATATTGATTGATACTTGGCTCTCACCATGTAACCAGTGAGACCCTGCAGTCCGTCTCGTTTAATGTCCTTTTGCCAACCACTTGCCCGGTCTGGCGTGGCGGTGTCTTGTGCCATGCCCGTCAACTTGCAATTCCCTGGTATGTGGCGTGCCTGATGCTGCAACTTCTGACACACCCGTGTTGGGCTCTTCCGGAACACGGGAAACTTAGAATTAAATTAAGCAGCGGAAAGCCACGAGATCTAGGAACTTTGGAACACCAAACATGGACCAATCAAGGAACTTTAAGTAGTTTGGTTTCCGACCGACGGTTCGTGGAGTTGTTCAAGTGACCAGTTGAGTTTGATGGCGGCGTCGGCGCTTCTAGTGTGGAGGCTTGGTTCGCGGGCCTAGAAGTGCATGTTTTCACCACAATGCTGCCTACCTTGCTTTATTAGGTGCCTCTCTACCCTCTGTCCGGGGGACGCCATGACGGCACTGAACTAATGCCTGGAAGCTGTTTCTGGACCGTCAACGCGCCCTTGGCAGCCGTATGAAGAATAGCTGGTCCATAGAACGCTAGAGGGGTCCAACCTCATCGCGCGTTTCGGGGAGAATACAGGAGGAGAAGAGAGGGGGCTAGTAGCGATTTGTAGAGAGCTCGCTTGAGAGAGATCCAGCACTGGCCGTCGTGTATGCCAATACTTGACGAAGCGCTCGATCCGACGCGTTAGCAAGCTTACGGTAGGCTTGCGCTGGTGGAATGGATGTGTTGGTAACAGCACTTATAGAAAAAGGTAGAGGCGGGTGCTGAGGTACCTGCAGGAATGCGGAGCGGACAGCGCCTGCATTAGATGGCCTTCCGCATGGTACGACACATGGGAATACTGTAGGCAAGGTACCTTTTGAAAGTACCTGTTTGTCCACGCCAAGTCGAAGGCGGTTTCTTTGCTTGTCCGTTTACAAGTAGCTCCATACAGGAATTTAGCCTATAAACGGGACGCAATGCACGTAGAGCTTACACCACGGGAACATTCTGGAACGAATAGCGGTACATCCACAGGGTAAACTAGAAAGTACTCTACTTCAGGGACTGTAGTCTGTCGCGTGTGTGTGAATGAGTGAAGTGTCTGAGCAGGGGCCTTGCCTGACGGTTATGTAATGCAGACCCATTTGTTCTGCCCGACAGACCCCTTTGCGCTCGGTTATGCATGGGTGGCTTGCGAAGTCGTGCGTTTTGTGTGCAGCGGGACAAGATGTGACTCGGGGATTGGAAAGGAACAAAACTTGATTCTGGCCGAGGCCGGGCGCCTGCTCCTTACCGCTTGTATTATTGCTTCCTACGTTACTTTCCGCATGATTTGAGGGCAGCCTCTAGGCCGTTGACTGCAATGTCATGAACAAGTCTACAATACCTACAGTGAGAACAGATGTGCCTACCTAAGGCACTCACTGGCTGATAAGACACCTCATTGGACTGGCATTGTTGTATGTCCAGGTACAAGTACAGAGCACATCATAGCAGGTACCCTTCAGTTTCGAAAAGTCCGGTACCTTGCCTTGTGTGCCGTTCTTCCAGAAGGCGCAGGTACCGGCGGATTCGAGAGAACCGGGGGCCATTTGTCCCCTTTTTCCTTCCATGTTCCCCACTAGCCTTATCGTGGCGTCCGCGTGTGCCGTGAGGTACCTTTTGCCCGAGTCTGGGTCCGTCCGACGGCTAACAGGCCAAGCTGTTTGCTGGTGTCTTGCTTTCCACTACCGTAAAGTCTGACCCTGTCCTCTCGTTTTCTCCGCAGTGGTGCCTTTCCTTGCCTCACCTCCCTTTCCCGCCTCTTTGCTTTGTAGTAGCTCTTCCACAGGCACAGTACGCATGTCACCAGGCGCCCTAGCATCACCCTGGCATCACCCACCCTCTTTACGACCAGTACCACTAATGCAACCTGAGTCGGTGGCGGCGGCAGCAGCAACACCTTCCCAAGCGTTCTGTTCTCGTATTGAATCCTTAAACCTAACGATCACTCGCATTTCCGAGAGCACCTTCCTCCCATTTTTGGTGTTTTTTCGGACACCGTCCTTTCCCCCCTCCTCTCCTACATCAAACCGCGTACAGCAGTGGGAATCACTGAGGTACTGCCAATAGGGTACCTGAGTACAATCACTCAACCCGCCAGCTACGGCACCCGTTTTCCGCGTACCAACAGACTAGCCTATTCTCCTACACAGTAATCGCCAAAGCCCCCCCACCCGCCGGGGCCCCCTCTTCTCCCTCGTTCATCTCTCTGTTGGCGGTACCATCGATCGCTGTAGCAAGAGAAATTCGGGGACACTCCGATCTCCGACATCACCTCACCCCAATTAACCTCTCTCACTCACTCTTTCTTCCTCACTTATTTCGAGCCTCAACCTCTCGGGCGCCCATCCCCCCCAAAACGTCGCGTCCCGACGTATTCTTCTACCATGCCTGCCGCTTCATAATCGAATATGTTTTACGAGAATGTGTAAGTACCACCCCGTCCTTGCTCTCTTACTTTCACCCAGTCCCTCGGGGCGTGCTCTACCTTCCCTTGAACCACTGCGGAGCGCAGTGGTGGTCATTTCGCGCTCCGGTCTTGGCAACCGACTTACTGACGACTTGCAGCTCTCACCGAGATTCGAAATGTCGTGTATGTCGCTCTGAGTTTCTCTTACCGCCTGCTTTACCAACGACCGCGTATCCCACTTCTCGACTGTCCTCCCACCCCCTCTGCTTCCATTGCCTACTTCGCCGCCTGACGGTGCTTGGGCCGATCCGGGCTATCCACTCAGCGACAACGCGCCCCTCCCGCCGCAACATCTCGAGCGCAACGTCGCCCTTCGACTATCTGCTAACACGTTCTCAGACTTCTGTTCAGTAACCCGGTATGGTCTGGTGCCAACACCGTCCCGACCACTATCGTCAGGAACATTACGGCTCTATCGGTACGTTATTCTTCCTTCCCCGCCACCGACCGACCGTGACTTGATGCGGCATGAGTTTACTTGACATCCTTCTTCCTTCGACGAGAAACGGATCGACTGACGAGTGACATCAACAGAGCCAGCTAGCATACCAGGATAGCATATTCGAAAACCTTACCACCCTGTCCACGACGAATGCCGATACCCTCAATGGCGTCATCCGAGGCCTCATCTATGTCCCCGACATTCGGGGCGTTGCTGCATGTGACGCCCAGCAGTACGATTTCATCCCTCGTAACGTTACGCGCCAGTCGAATCTTCCTCCTATGAGCTACCCTCTCATCGCCCTGGCGCCCTGGTTCAGCGTGGACTGCACGATGGCCTACCTTGCTGCGGCTGCTTACGATCCTCTCCGAGCATTCATCTTTTATAAAGCCCCTAGCAATTCGACCAACAAGCCCCAGGAAGCTGACTCGCCTGTCTGGGACCTTGACGATGACTGGCGAAGACAGAACAGGTTTCCTATTTTCGCCATCCCGGGCTTAGAAGGCCAGAAACTTATGCGACAACTGTCCTATTACTCCGGGAGCATTGAAGATACACCCCATGGCGAAGAAATCACAAGCCTCTATGGCCCGAATCCGAGAGACTACGTTCGCATATGGACGGAACTTACTATGGAGAACCCCTCCAACCTCCCCGCATTGTGGATGTTCTTCCTAATCATCATTGGTGCTCTCCTCGCGATGTTCGCCGCCGTATCCTGCATGATGCATTTCTTCCAGAGACGCCGTCGCAAGTCACTCGAGCGTCGGGTTAGGTCCGGCGAGGTCGACCTCGAGGCGATGGGCGTGAAACGCCTCACTGTGCCTCCAACCCATGTTGCTGGCTTTCCTCTCTACACTTATACATCGGAGCCGGCCGCAGCCGCTCGATCGCTCCCAGCACCTCCATCTGTGGGTGCCGCCTCATCGCCACACTCTACAAAGTCTTCCAACAGGAGCCGCCGGCCAACCCTACGAAGCACCACATCCGATACCATCTGCTCCAGCGTCAGAAGCAAGCGCTCGAGTCTTGCGGCTGGAGCAGGCGACAATACTGCAACAAACGACCAGCCAGAATGTCAAATATGCCTCGTCGGATTCGAGCATCGCTCAACAATCATACGAAACCTGCCTTGCGACCACATCTTTCACCCAGAGTGTATTGATGAATTTCTCACACAAAACAGCTCGCTTTGCCCGATATGCAAGCACTGCATGTTACCACGTGGGTATAGTCCGAGGATTACCGATGGCATGGTCCGCCGAGAGCGTGCTTTACGCCGGTTACGGGAGAGGGTCAACCTGGATGACACCTCGCTTGACTCGGAAGAGAGCAAAATAAAAACATGGAGCAGACGCTTTTTCGCGTTCTCACACTTGCCGTCGAGCCAACCGAGACTACCAATGACGCCTATCGCACCAAGGAGGCCCGCGACGACCTCTTCCGCCAAGTCTATTTCAGCCTCAGACTCTGCTTCCTATTCAGCATCGGGACCTGCTGCTGCGCACGTACCCGCCCCTGCGAAGAAGCCGCGATCGCGAGGCATTCGACCAAGACCTCTTAGGGTACTTCCGACACAACCTGAGGACGCGGAGCTTAAGACCGAGCCGCAGGGCGGCCGCGGAAGCCCGTCGTCATTCGCCCGAGAACGTATGCGAGCAATTGCTGCCAGAAACGCTCCTTTCGACGACCCGGACCAGAACTATCCGACGTGTAAGTTGAATCTTTCAAGTGGCAGCCGCGCAGTCATATTAACAACCAGTCAGGGCGACGCGCATTTGGCAAAGTTTTCCCTGGTCTTTTCTAGCATTACGTTTATTTTCGTGGGAGGCTATTTTGCCTCGATTGTGTCTTCCCGGCTCGAGTTCTTTCTGCTGCGATGCATGGCGACGGCGTTGGCACGGTGCTCTTTGGATAAATCCCTGATAGGCTGTGGATGGATGCTTCTGGCGTTCGGGATTAGTGTGTGCTGGCAACTGCTTATCATTATATTCCTCGGGAGAGGATTTGTTATTTCATGATACTATGGATGAATGGCCCTGCTACTAGGGAGCGGCGGGGCACGGAATAAAAGCTTGTCTTGGTCTGAGCGACTCTGTTCTCACGTATCAAGCCAAGACGCGTTGAGGATTTCCGGCAATATAGGACGGGCCTCTTCATAGAAATGGTTGACGGCCAATGCCTGACCAGTTGAAACTGAATAACATACAAGCGGTAACTGCTTGAATTTTGCCATCAATTCTTGCACATGACGGCCAATTGTGTTCTGACACATACCTGGTGTTAAGAAGCCAGCCGCTTTAGACTCGATACCTACTCAGCGAACAATGTGACATCGCAGTTTCCGTTACGTATTTGGACCATGTGGATCGACGAGTCTCGAGCTTTATGTCAAATCTCATTTCTTTTATTTATAACGCCCAAGCTTGTTCATTAGATCTATGCATTGTCTGCTTCTATATGAGAGACCGTTACCAACCCAACTCGCAGCATGTACTAAGAGACGTTGCTCGTCGGCCGTCGCTCCACGCCTATACATTGCTGATCTAGTCAAAGAAAAACACGCACGCATCCACACGCGTAGCTGAGATAGCCGCACCGAGAATGCGCCTGAGCCTGATTATAGTATAAATGCGTCCTGTTGCTTGTCTGATGGACATGCTAACATCATACTTGCAAACCACCGATATCACGGTCATTTCTCGAGCTATCGAGAGCGTCACGAAGACCAGAGGCGGCCTTGTGTAAGTGCATAACCTGGATCTCGCCAGGAGCGCAACTGGCATCCTGGGTCTCTGAGGTGTCGAGCGATCTGGCCCGCTTCAGGATGGAATCAAGGTCCCCCTTGAGGATCTGGAGATCGTCGACCAATAGCTCGAGCCTGGGTCCTGCAAACTCGTGCCTCGCAAGCACGCCGTTGAGTACCTGCATTCCCTGGTGGACCAGGCGCAGCTGCGCGCTCTTGACGGCAAGCAGCGTCCACTGGTTCCAGCCGAGGTGGCCTTGCGGCGGCAAAGCTCTGTCCGCGGGCTCCGGGCCTAAGCGGATGATGGTGCGGACATCGGCACCGACCGTGCCGAGGGCCTGGACGAGCCGCAGTGCGTTGTCCAATAGGTCGGAGACCGCTCCGGACAGCTGCTCTGCATGCTGAATATAGCGCTGGCGGATGGTGTGCCCTTTGATACGCTCTTCGGGCACTTCGAAGGGCGAGAAGAGCCGGTCAAAAGGGCCGAGGCGTAAGGCTCTCGAGGCATGCCGAGACTCAGCACTAGGTAGGAGATGTGCGGCCGATGATTCGGCCAGACCGATAGCTTCGTTGACGGCGGCGTCAGCAGAAGTATAGACGTTGCGGACACCGCTTAGAATCCCATCCGACGCGACACGGTAACTGTCAAAGGTGCGTAGGACCATCGACTTGTGCGCAACGCTGTTGTCCTCGACCAGGGAGCGCAGCTGAGCAAACGTCGCCTCCGCCTGCTCGGCTTCGGACGAGAGCCCCACGAGATCCCGCTGCCTGAGCAGCACACCATTCAGGGTGCTGTGGGCGGCGTCGAAGTCAGTGAAGTCGACGCAGGGGGCCCTGCTTCCGGCCGTGAGGACATGCTCGGGGTCGTGGCATTCCGCGATGCGCTCAACCGGGGCGAACGGCATGCGGCAGATGGGGATGGCCGCGAGAGCACGAGGGTATGTTTTGAAGTTGTGGTACAGGATGAAAGAGGCCGGGCCAATGTATAAGACCGACAGCAGGGCGATGACCAATACCAAAACACGCAACAACGATGCAGCTGGTGATTGGAGCGCAGCAATCGAGTTTGGGCCAGTTGAGGACTTCTTCCAAGACCCTGATACTTGGTGCGCCCCGTCACCGTGGCCCGTCTCCTCCTGTTCCTCCTCCGCCTCCTGCGCTAGGCCTGGCTCCTCCCAAACGTTGCGCGGCCTGCGCCTCACGCTGCCGGAAGCGGCCCGGGCCGAGGTCGACGCCTGCCGCATGGTGGGCCGGAAGGGCTCGCGCAGGATCACGTTGTCGTCCTCCCGGTGCCTGGCGAAGTCGCGTATGCTGTCCTGCGAGGCCTGGTCGCCGGACGACAGCTGGGAGGGCAGGGCCGAGGAGGGCTGGCCGCTGGAGGGGTAGCCGCCCAGGGGCCCGTCCTCGTCGGAGAAGGAGGCCATGGAGGGCATGATGGACGTGTCGAAGCTGTCGTGCTCGCCGTCCACGACGCGCCACGAGTCCTCGGCGGGGAGGTCGCGCGAGTGCGTGGGCATGGCTGGCTGCTTTCCTTCTGGCCCTTTGACGCGACAGCCAGCGAGCGCGGAGGGACGGGGGTGGGAAAGCTAACACGGGGGACGGATGGAGCAGGGTGTTGTTTTGTTTATATCTCCGTCAATCCATCAGGGTTCACGTGGTCACATGCGCGGTGAGTCACAGGCGATCAAGAAGTTGTTGAAAGAAGAATGAAGCGCAGGATTTCACGGATCGCCAATAGAGATCAGGCAGCCGCTGGTGAAATCGCGCTGCGCGACGTCCTGGTTGGCGGGTGGAGGATGAGGATATGCAGGTTGAGAGAAAGGTGCACGTTGCAGCCTTGCATTTCACGGCTGGCCGTTCACAAGTAGCGGGCGCCTGAGTGGTGCGGGACGGACAGCCGCCGCCGACCCCCTGTCGATTAGGTTCGCGCCCGCTGAAACTGTCCAACGGCGGGAGGGAGATCTATCGGATGCAGGCTGCGCGAGGGCCCCGGAGCCTCCCTATTTGCTGCGAGGTGCAGCTCAAGACGAACGGACGAATCGAGTCGGTCTGGCGGTACGGGCTGGTTGCGTCGGCGAATGTCCAACGGGCAGCAGCTCCAAGCGATCCCGCTAGTTTCAGCGCCACGGAGCCGTTGTATCGACCAGCGCACGCGTGGGCGCGATTTAAAAAGATGGCAACGGATAAAGGTATACTAATCGAGTGAAAGTGACGAATGAGCAAACATCGGGCTTTCTCGAATCTCGCGGCTGGGCTTCTTGTACCTCGGAAGCCTGTGACGGAAACGGGGACGGCGGGGGGGGGAAAGAGAGACGGGGTTCAGTGGAGCCACGTGGGGTGGCGGGTGACCCCGTCCCGTGGACCCAGATCTCGGGACGGACTGACGGAGTGCCAGGGCGACGCTTGGTGTTAGCCCCCACGGGGGAAAAGTCTACGCACCATGGACCTGGCGAATCGGCTACAGGTTGGCAAACCACTTAGACCAATGTTGTAGAACCCAGGGTGCCGAGAACATCTTCGATCCGTGATGCAAGAGAAAGTATCACCCCAAGCTTGGCCATGGCTCCAGGTAGCCCATGCCGTGTGCTGTTCACCCCAGAAGCTCCAGTCGTCGCATCTTGGCCGCCTCCCCCTTCCTCTTCTAGGGAACCGGGGCCAGGGTCTGCATCAGTGCCGGAAACACAAGGTCTAGGTACGACACGGGATCCCGAAAGCTTATGCTGTTCTACCCTGCCGTAAGCATCGGGATAATGTGATGCGATGTAAGCTTACGCTCCGAACCGGCCTTCTAACAAATAACCCCCCGTTACCCCCCTCCCGGCGCGCTCACTTTCTCGCCCTCGCCCTTCACGTCAACCAGTTCCCGTTCTCGTCCTCCCAGCCAAAGTCCTCGTACGTCCACCCCTGCAGCGTCATCTTGCCGTCGATCTCGACCTGCTGGTTCTTGAGGAAGTTGGCGAAGCGCCGGCGGCCCACCGTCTCCTCGGCCGCGTCCATGCGCGCCATCTCGTCGGCGCCCAGCGTCACCAGCCGCAGGTTCTCGTCGATGCGGCCCGGGTTGCCGCTCTTGGGGATGACGCTGACGCCGCGCTGCACCGCCCACGACAGCGACACCACGCCGGTCGAGACGCCGTGCGCCGACGCGATGGCCCGGAAGACGTCGTGCGTCAGCAGCGGGTTCTGCCGGTCCGGCCCGCCCAGCGTGCGCCAGCTCGTGACGTGGATGCCCTTGGACTGGCAGAAGGCCACGAGCTTGTGGTTGGGGTTCCGGGCGTGCAGCTCGACCTGGTTCACCGCCGGCACGATGCGCGACGCCGCCATGAGCTCCTCGAGCGGCTTCTGCCCGAAGTTGCTGACGCCAATGGCCCGGCACCGCTCGCCCACCAGCGCCTCCATCTTGGCCCACGTCTCGATGAAGGTCGGGCTCTCCCACTTGCGCAGGACCGGGTGCTCGGCCGTCCTGGCCCACGGCCAGTGCATCAGGTACACGTCCACGTAGTCCATGCCCAGGCTGGCCAGCGACTTGTCCAGCGCCCTGGCCGGGTCGTCGTGGTCGTCGCCGTAGAGCTTGGTTACGACGATGATGTCAGACCGTGGCACACCCGACGCCCGCACGGCACGGCCGACGACCTCCTCCACCCCGTATACCGAGGCGGTGTCGATATGCCGGTAGCCGCCCTTGAGCGCGTGGATGATGGACTCCTCGAGCGCCTTTTCATCGTCGGTGCCGGGTTGACCTGCGGAGTGAAATGGTGAGTTGTGATGCTGATCTCGGACCCTCTGCCATGATGACTTAAGGCTCGTTTTGCTGGAGGTTAACATACCTTGCCATGTGCCCAATCCTACCGCAGGGAATTCCATGCCTGACGGGATGAGAAGCGATGTTAGTCCATGGGCAAGCAAGAAGCGTTTGGTAAGCAAGCAAGGTAAGCTATAGTACAACAGAGTGAAATGTAGGTAGCCTATGGTGCGTAATGCTCGACGTACCATTGTTCAGCGTGAACGTCTTGGTGCAGATTGGCGGACTCATGGTGTCTTGTTGGCTCTTGGTCTTCGTATGCAGGTTCGCGTGTGGTTTCGCCACTTCTTTTTGTGAATACTAGTGAGGCTAAAGTTGGAGTTGGCGTCAGGCGAGTTTGCAAAATATATCCTCGATGTGACCCCCACCTCCTGCTCGCGGGGATGCATGTTGGATGGCGAGCGATGGCCGATGCTGCGGCGCGGGGGACGTCAGACGGTAGGGCGGGGCGGTCCTGCGCCGCGTCTCTTCAACGCCCGCGTTCGGTTCGGTTTAAGCTGCCACGAGGGATCGCCCCCGTCCCAGTTACGCCATCCTCTTTGGGAGAGCGACAAGGCACAAGGCACAAGGCACAAGGCACAATGCACGAGGCCCCGGTCGTCACCGCCTCCGAGGCCCCGGATGCGGTGCGGTATCCATCGTATTGCGCTGGCCGATACGAGACTCGCGAGCCCGTCGCAAACAATTTCCGTCCTTTGATTATGGCCGCCGTCAACTGCATACGTTCGTCGTTGCTTGTTGACAAGGTCATTCACATCATACTGCCAACGATCAAGACGCCTCTTGTCCAAGTCAGGGTATATTGAATTTCCCCTTGTAAAACTATGCAGGTACTGTATAACTAAGAGACCAAGAAAGACTCAAAGAAACAAAACCAAAGGTATATGGAAGCTGGCCGACCCTATTACTCGCCATGGTCATCAGTTGTGTCTTAGCTCGTTGCCAACATGCATCATGCATCTAAAACGAACATTGCTGTTCAAGAGACATCTTCAGTCAACCCAAAACGCCCACGTCCGCCCATCTGTTCATTAGTTCCAACACAGTGTTCCGCATATGCTGCAATACCTCTCTCCTTGCCAAAGTGCAGTTCACTCTGCAGTTGTCTCGACTTCGTCACTAGATCCCAGACCTGAAGGCCGTGTTGACCTGGCCATCCGGGAATTGTAGCGGCTCTCCGTGCTGTTCCACCCAAGCGCTCAGCTCCATGGCCGTCTTCGGCGGCGGGAAGATGAACACATCTTGCTGTTCCATGTCTCGGGGCACTATCTCGTCAATCAGAGCATCCCAGGTGCTGTGCTCTCTGGGGGAGCTCGCCATGCTGAGCACAGATAAAATTTCGTCCGAGATGTGCTTGGTGACTGGCCAATACTCGCCCGACTTGGACATGACGTTCGCAAGCAGCAGGATTTGCTCCCGCAGCATCGGCGAGTTTGCGCCGCCAAAAAGGCAAGCGTCCAATAGCGGCATCGCCACATGTGCCAATCCGTAGATACAAGTAGGCGATAGCTTACTAGGTGGCAGGGCAAATTTGAATAGCCCGACCATTGATAAAGACGCTTGTACCGCCACAGATCCTGGCGCCCATGAGCTTGCCGGGTGAAAAGCGCTCGTCGGTGCGTTCTGGGACGAAAAGATCGGGCCCATGGTTGGCAGGCTGCTCAACGGAACATCCAAACCGACCCCCCGAAGGAGAACTTGTAGACGGATTCGGATCCAATGGGCAAGTGCTATCTGTTCCAATCGTTAGCCATTTCTCAACCCGACAGCCAGTCCTGACGGTGCTCGACTTACAGAATGGAACAAGACCATGTCCACTGCACCTTCAGGGTCCACAAGCTCTTTCTTCCATTCGGGTAGCTGCATCAACCAAGCCACGATGCGTCTATCGGCTTGGTCCACGGCACCTGGCAGAAGGCCGCCGCTGACTTGGAGGAGCGTCTGAACCGACTCCTCACACATGCGAACGAGCTCCACAGCGTAAGCCCAGGATGAACAACTCGAACCACTGTTCACCCTGTGCCTGTATTCTTCGAGCGAGATGGGTAGCGGTATCTCCTGCCACGTCGTCAGCGCACGTCTTCTGGTCTATGCGATAGATTGGACAACTTACACCGCTCTGATACTCCCATTCTTCGCAAGGCAAATCCGTGGTGGCGGGGATTGTGTATAACGGAAAGTGCGACGCATCGTCCCGCACTTTGCCCAGGCAGCCGTGGATATAGAGAGCCCAGTATGTTCGCCGGTACGACTCTGCGACGACGGGGTCACGCTCGGCGTCGGCAAAGCTTTTGTGCTGGAGCCCCAGCTCTAACGCGATGGCAGCGGCCCTGTCTAGCCAGCTCCTCGTCACATCGTCCTTGCCCTCTCCCAAGCTTGCAATTGCCATGACAACTAGAGACTGAACGGTCCACACAGTCGACGGTAGCGCACCGCAGGCCATAGTGACAGCCCTTTCCCGTAAGGGTGAGGTGTCGATGGCAGTGGTATACATGGAGCCAACGTAAGCTATAGCGTTGGCGACGAAGTTGAGCTCTGTCGGATGAGTTTGTAGCTTTCTCACCATCTGAAGTTTGGGCAGTAGCCAAGGGTGAGAGTCATGGAAGTAAGCGTAGTAGAGGTCGAGTAGAAAGGTTGTCGAGGAGGCGGCAGAACGTTGGGGGTCCTTTTTGATGCACCAGCCTCCCGGCAGCGGCTGCGTGACTTGTATCTGAATTCCGAAGTCCTGGAATTCAGGAGAGGGAGTGCTAACTCTTTGCAGCTCTGATACAGTGGTTGCAGAAGGCGAGGATGAGGCGTCCTCCTCGTCTCGCATCATGTCTCGCTTCTTGGGGTCTCTTATGCCGCGGCGAGACTTGGCATAGTGGCATGACCGGTTCTCGAGGCGGCAACGAACGCAGGCCGGGAGGCCACCGTCACACTTGAGATGCTTCGTGCGGCATGGAACGCAGGCCAGAGATGCGCGGACAGTGGCCCTCGACTTTGCCGAGCCAGCACGACGTTGGGCATCTCCAGCAGGCGAGCCCCCACCGAAGTCACTGGAATCGTTGCTGCGCGAGTGCGCCATTGCGAGGACGATAGTGATGATGTGACGCAGAAAGACTGTGTGCTTGGATGGTCAGAGATACTCAGGTCCGGTAGAATGAATGGCGGGCTATGCCAAAGACTCTCAAATAGGCGAGATGGCTCGGCCAGCACAAGCAGATATAGGGAGGGTGGCGCTAGTGGCTATAGAAGTGAGCAGGATTCAACTTGTGTTAAGTAACTTTCTCGTCCGGCAAGCGGTCCTTCTACGCGGAGCAACTAGATCGGCATCAAGCATGTAGAGGCAACCGCGGAGCCGCCTGGTATCAGGAAACCAGGTCATGGATGCCCGGGGGAGGGAAATGTGGAGGGGTGTTTGTGCAGGGCTATGGCC
The DNA here is from genome assembly GCA_020881915.1 of Paramyrothecium sp. XJ0827. Lineage (NCBI taxonomy): Eukaryota > Fungi > Ascomycota > Sordariomycetes > Hypocreales > Stachybotryaceae > Paramyrothecium > Paramyrothecium sp. XJ0827. Next base: position 3,349,181 of record JAJFPB010000001.1, on the reverse strand, counting down.
GTCAAGGGAGTCAACGACTGTGCCTCCTGGTCGCATGCCATTTCTCCAATGGCATTAGGTCCCAAGGCTTTCTATGGATATCGAGGAACGGGTAGGGAACGGACTGTGGAGTGCAGCCCTTCAGCCCTGCAACGACGGGATGATCGAGTCTGCATGTCATGTTCTCCCTTTTCACATGTGTTTCCCCCTTTTTGCAGCCATTCTGCTGGACGATTCAAGGTGGTGATGGCTGCATTCTCATCACCTGCGACTCGACACATCCAGCGTGCAATCTTGAATTAGGTCAATGTGTACATCCCGCTCAATATTGCATTCAAGCCTAGGGCTGGGTGCCTTCAGGGGTCGAATCCTCGCCAACGGGGTACCAGGCGAGCACGCACTGACAATTCGAGGAGAAGAAGGCACTAGCAAGCATGGAATGGGGATAGGAGGATGAAAATAGCAACCGTGACAGGAGGGGGTCTACCTTAGCCAGAGTAGTCTCGTAGGGGTTGCGGGTCTGGGTGTGACATATCAGAACGTCGTTACATTGCGGCATCTCAGAGATTATCAGCCCTTCAACGTGTCACAGTACAGCCACGATGTTTGACCCCTAATCCTTGCCGTTGAAAACGTGCAGGGAAGCAGCGGACCCGGATCTAAGGTGCTGGAACCACATCTTGCCCCATGGCTTTGACGTGCCTTTCAACGCTACTTTCCCAAGGCCTTGGCGGTTGGCCCAAAGAGTACGGCAATGTGGGCAAGGAATCGGAAGTACCAAATGCTCGAGGCTGATGGTTGGTCCAGACCTAGGCCCGAAGTCTGTCGGTGTGGGGCTCCAGTCGCCCGACTACACAATAAGCGATGCTATCCAGTTCCTGGAAAATCGTCCCATGTTAAAGAACCTGGTTCAACATCCGTTTTGGCGTGACTTGGCGCGCTGGTTGTGGTTGCATCGAAAGAGGACCCAGGCATGGTGGCATGGGCATATGACGCTAGGCCGGTCTCTGCCTAACGGTCTCCGTTTGTGCAGTCCATCGGCACGCACCCAGGCCGACGACCGTCCGAACCAAAACTTGGTGCTGCCGAGATGTCGGAAAAACTCGTTCTATGTAGAGACAAGACTTCCAAGAAGACGACGTTGTGCTCTGGCATCCGGCTGATGTACAGTGAGTCTTGAGTCTACGTAAGCTCTGCCGGGGTGTGAGACGACACTGGCCTGGTAAGCTTGACGTGACACAACCTTCGACCAGATATGCCTTACATGACGTGGACCTTTGGGAATGGGGCCCATGCTTTCATGTTTTCACGCTTCCATGCTGAAGAGTAGAGATTGGACAACAAGACAGTGGGAAGCACCGTGCCCGGCCGCATGCCTTGGGCAAGACCTTCCAGAAGCGACACCCTGTGTACAGTACACGCATTCGCGGATGCACGGTTAAAAAAAAACACGAGCGAGGCTGCATCAACAAAGGCCCCGGGGATCCTTCGGAGCTGCAACCGGTCTACCGTGCTGTCCACTGTACAGCAGTGGATGCCCGTCACGGATGACGGCCGCATGCTAGAGTCGAAAGAGGAATAGTTGCTGCGCTCCTTGCAAACTTGGTCGTCTCCATGTTACACAAGCTCGTGACTAACCCCGGGCCAATAATGTTCCGGTCCAACGGCCGTACCTTAATTGCACCACCCGCTCGCCTGAGGTACCTGTCGAGGCCGCGGCTACCCACAGGGGACCTCGGCTCAGCCATCTAGCTCCCGCTTGGCCAGTCAACGTCACCCGGCCCGCTTGAACGGAACGAACCATCGGATAACCATCGACACAGGGTTCTATTTGCCCGGCTTCTGCCTAGAGATTGTCTTGGAACTCTGTTTCGCACCAATGAATGCCACATGACTGACACGAGCTTCATCGAGGCCCAGCAGCGCGTGGCTGCGCGTCGCCAGGCTCGCGAGGCACAATCCGCTGCCATACTCGCCGCCCAGCGACAGCAGCTGCAAGGCCGTCTCCCTCTGCACTTGAGCAACACAATCTCCCCAGTCTGGCGCGCCCTTTCCTCGCGTGAGGGCACCAGGCCGGCCTTTCGCGTAGGACAGGTCGACGCGGAGCTTCTCGATGAGGAGCTCTTGGAGCTGCTCAAAGGTCAGGTTGGCGATGCGCTCAAGTACCTTGCGGGCGGTCACCTAAAGGATGACTGGTCCGCTGAGATTTCTCTTGGCTTGAGAGCTATCTTATTCAAACTTACCGTCTGGGACCACGATGCCACCTACGGTGCAGCGCTGCAAAACCTGAAATACACGGATGCCAGACAGGAAGGGCCCGTGCTGGTTCCGCCCTCAAAATGGCAGAAGTCGCTGCACGGGTTGATCACCGTCTTCGGGGGCTATGGCTGGACGAAGTGGGAGGACTGGCTTGTCGACCACGACGATGGTTTCAGCCAGCCCAGCCCGCGTGTCCGGCGGCTGTCGCGTTTAACATCAGCTCTCTCAACCGCTCACTCAGTCGCCGCATGCGCATCTTTCCTAGTCTTTCTTCTCCACGGAAGATACAGAACGCTGCTGGATAGGCTTTTACGGATGCGACTGGCGCCACCAACCAGTCAGGTCAGCCGCGAAGTGTCATTTGAATACTTGAATCGACAACTTGTCTGGCACGCATTCACCGAGTTCCTACTATTCGTCCTTCCGCTGATCGGCATCAACCGCTGGCGTCGATGGCTTAGCAGGACGTGGCGCAAAACCAAGGAAATCATGCAGACGGGCTCCCAGAATGAGGGGGGCCGTGCTGCTGCTGGCGAGTACGCCTTCCTCCCGGAAAGGACTTGTGCGATCTGCTATCAGGATCAAAACACTGCCACGGCCACGGAAAACGAAATCCTAGCAGCTGCCGCATCCAGTGGTGTTGTGGGCTCGGCTCAGACAGACGTTACTAATCCCTACGAGGCGATACCTTGTGGGTGCGTTTATTGTTTTGTCTGCATCGCTACACGCCTGGAGCGGGAGGAAGGGGAAGGTTGGACTTGCCTCCGTTGCGGTGAGCACGTCAAGGAGTGCAAGCCATGGAGTGGGGATGTGCTCGAGCAACCTAGCAAATCCACTTCGGTGAAGACGGTAGCGTTCTCAGACGATGTAACGGGAGGTGAGGTGATTGATGAGACGGACCAGGATGAGGTCGCTTTGTCGGGAACGCGTTAGCAGAAACATTATTGGAGTTGGGGATGTAGGCCATTGGAGATTTTTGCCACTACAAGAATAGCATGCATGCATGCCTGTAAGATAGTCTAGTTGCTGTATCAAATGCACGACTGTAAGACATTTTAATTTACTAGCGCATAGTGATCAGATTTAGATCATGGAAGACAAGAACTGGTCCAGTCACCAGCTCTCGCTCGGGTGGACGTGGGGTAGGTAATTACCTAGTTGTTTCCCTTGTTCCAGAACCATGCAACCCCGAAGCGACCGTGTCTTAGTGACTTGACTACCGCGCTCGCCGGCGGCACGCAGCCGCGCCGTGCATACGTGATTGACAAGCGCTACTATTAAGTCCACTATTTTGTTTCCCAAGCATAGGTCCGCACTATGTCAATATTGAGTTCGAGCTCGCGGGCCAAGCGCTGCTCATCTTGCAATCGAAATGATCAGGTCACCGGCAGCGCCCGCAAGCAACATGGGACGGTAATTCAGGCCTCGGAATCCTCCTCATCGCCCTCCTCTGCATCCCGATTCTGTACTCGACTGCAGGGCAGTGTACACAGTAGGCAGCGGTGAATCCCCCCGGCTGCCGGTTTCGCGCAAAGAAACTCACTCCCTGGACGTCAGGCTACCAAAGGTCCTAACATGAAGTTAAAAGGCTATTGCTCAGGCGTGGTGAGGAATCGGTTCCTTGGAAGTTGCCCGACATGACGTTACATGGCAATCTCAGCGCCGAGTGCCCTGTGCAAATTAATACCGTCGGGCGAGGACTGCGAGGGGGGTCTATGCAAGGAAAACCATACTGAGTTCCAGAAAAAGACCAGCCCCACGAGGAGGTTTTCCGTGGCTCGACACGAGGGTCGCTTTTCCGGTATGCTGTGCGGTATTGGCCCCTTGTACGAAGTGCCATGGGCCGGGAGGAAAGAGAGCAGTGGATTGGCCCGCCCGCGCCAACCAAATTCAGCCCTACGGGTTAGGTTCAGGATCCTTCAGGAACGTCGTTCCGGAGCCTCGTACCTCGTCCAATCACGCCGACGAGGTGTGGATGCTTTGGGCCTTTAGGGTAGCCTTGGAGAGTGCCCGAGCAAGCTGGAGGTACCTCGAGGGAGCGTGACCTGGGGAAGGTGCGGCTGAGGCTGTAGCCTTTGTCACTCCTGACGTTTCGTCTAACCTAATCAGGTTATTAGCTGCGCTAGGTGCAGAGTACAATGTACCGTATCTTGTGTGTTTCAGACCGCGCTCTGGATGCATGATCACGCTGCGCCCGTGCATCGTCGACGTTCACGTTGTTCACCTCCGCGTCCCCTGGGCTTGATACTTCCCAGGCCCTTGTCCGTCCGCCTGCCTTGTTGGTGTCGAACCCTGGCTCCCTTCTCACCTCCGTGCATTCTTCGGAACCGAACAACCGCACCCGCACCTGCTCCCGCGCCCCAACCCCTTGCGACTTAATCACCGACTAAACAAGACCATCCGCTACCGGAGACCGGAGGTGCAGCCGACCGACGCCCGCATCAACCTTGGACGAGATCAGATCTACACGAGAGGATTTTCCAGAGGAAAGGGTAGCAGCCTGGTGGGGCGCCAACACGCGGCATACGATAGAAACAGGCTCAGCCACGTCACAGTCGGTGACATTTCATCCTCCTCCTCCATGCAGGCACGTGGGTTGAGAACCAATCTGTCCCTCCGACCTTGACCAAAGGACCAATTCGATCCGCCGACCCAGGGGTCAAGGACCATGCCCAGCTTTTTCCAGTTCACACAGGGCACCGAGTCTCGCATCCGCCCCCACGAGTCGTCTCCGCTGCTGGGCCGCTTCCGTGCCGTTCCACCACCACCTCCGCCCCGGGGCAGCCTGGCACGTCGGCCCAGCCAGCTCGGCCTGCTTTCCGAGCGCCTCGCAGCCGCGGCGGGCCGTGGCAGTGTCCACGTCGGCTACGGCGCTCTGATAGCTGCGGAGTTGGACAATGGCGACGACGACGACGATCCAGATGATCGGGCGTACGGCGCACACGACCTTGATGACGGTTTATCCAGCTGGCAGAGGCTTTGGCAGAAGTGGATTCTGGACCTTTGGGTCGATCCCAGGCAGGCCGCGGTGAAGAAAGTCGTGGACAAATGGTGGAGTCGATACGGTCTTCTGGTTTTCTTGCCAGCCCTTCTGGTACATTCTACTTGTCCGGCCTGCTCCCGTCTGTTAGGGACCATGATTGGACATACATCAAAGCTAATAGGCATTCGTGTAGGCCGTCGCGTGGTGTTCGCTGCCTTTCCCGACGTATCCCTTTCCCGATGACGACGACGAAGAGCTCAGTGCCGGGGCTTCCATCCAAGCAGTGGCAGGTCGCAAAACACCGGGCCACGGGGCCGCTAGGGTTCAGATCGACTTCTGGTTCTTCCTCTTCGTCTACTACGGATTCTATAATCTCACGGCCTTGATCTGGATAACCAAAGTCTTTAACCTCTACAGCCTGAATTGGTAAGCTATGGAATAAGCTGGGTAATATCGAGGTAGCTGACTGAACGACATTAGGTGGCCAAAGTCTCTCGGGTTTCCCCTTACTGTGACTCTCATCGCCATTGTGTCTATCGCTGTCCCAGTTCCAATCTACCTTGATGAGCGCACCCGCTTTATCACAGCACATAACACGGCATGGATTTCCTGGACCTTCATCATCATGGCCTTGCCAGTTGCCATCGCTTTCTTCATTCTCACCACAAACGAGCGTCACATTGGCTTACGCCAGTCTCTGTCGGAGACACAACGAATCTTCACAACGTCCTGGTGGACTGGGGAGCCCGATACATACAGCTTCCCGCGCCACGGGCGGCGTCGGCGCCACGATCGCCAGGAGAACCTCGAACCAGACGTGCTGCAGATAGCTGTGGAGCCACGACCGCAGGGTGTGAGGATGAGGCGGCGCTTGTTGCCAGCTAGCTTCGTGCGGTTTCTTTGGTTCTGCGTGGCGCTCTTCACGGGTTTGATGGCTTATGTTCTGGGAGAGGCCTATGCCGAAATCTATCTTCGCACGCTGCCGCATGATGAACTCGAAACGGTCGTGTACGTTTACGGATGGGTCGCTACTGTGCACCTGCTGGATGCTCTGACTGGATGGGTCTTGGGTATCCGAGAAGGTGAGCGCGTGGGTAGCTACCCCTTGAGCTGGGTTTTTAAGCTGTAAGTGCTCTTTGCGTCTTTGCAAACCCCCTACAACCCGGTTTGTTGAAATGTTCTGACTGACGGTTTATCTAGCTACTTTTCTCTAACATACCAGACGTACGTACGCGCGTTGTACGCTCGTCTCCGCTCCCCGAAGCAATTCATTATCCTCCAGGCCCTGTCTTCAACCGGCCTCGTCATTCTCACGCCCCTCACCATGACCACCCTCTTCCACAAGATACTCTCGGTTCTGGGCATGAACTCGCAAACATATGAATCCTACAAGAAGATCCAGACCCGCAACATTTTTATCCGCTTCCTGGCCGAGAACACGTCCATGGTGGCGTTCCTCGGCAGCATCCTGGTGCTACACTTTGGCGCCAACAAGGACGTGTACCCGTACTTTGCCTTCGACGATGAGACCGAGCCGGCGTATGATTTCAGCCTGACCTTCTACGCCTCGACGGTGACCTGGGCCTGCGAGCTGGTGGCGAGCCTGGCAGTTAGGGGCTTGGTCCGAGTCTTCTTCAAGGTGGACGTGGGACTGGAGGGCAAGCTCGACATGGCCGTCTGGCCAGAGTTGCTGCCAACGTGCGTCGCCGTCATGCTGCACGTGCTGCAAAACATGCTATTCTCCATCATCCGCTTGAATTTTCGTTGAAATTTCTATTCATCTTCTTTTCCTCGTTCTTTGGCATTTTTACGACAACACCAATTGCACTTCGGAGCGATGCATCTCCGCCGAAATGGATGAGGCATGAAATACAATAATTGGCACGTTCGAGCCCGTGGCATTTGATCTGGGCCAGCTCTTTATCGAGGATTTTACTCCTCTTTTCTTCCTCTTCCTCTTCTTCTTCTTGGACTTCCACTCTTTTTGGGTGGCCAATCATTGTTTCCTGCAAGCAAGCTGATACCCCTTCTGTTTAATGGCATTAGATAGATACCTTTGAAGCCCTCAGACATAGACTTGATTTAGAGCGTAATATGTAATACAGAGCGAGGATGGATGCGTTATCATTTCGATCTTGTAAACAACGATGCTTGAACATGCCTGCCACGTCACTTTGATTCTAATCGCGGGAGCCACCACGAAGGCCCATTTGCGATTCGAACGTGATAAGGAAGCATGGTTAACGTACACAACCCAAGCGCCCGAGAAAAGAATGCAAAACTGCTCATAGACAGTGCAATAGATGGGATGGCTGCTTCTATCATCTATTTCTATACCGCTTATAACAGGCGGGGCCAAAACCGTAGAGCCTTATTTTGGTTGAATATTCTCAATCCCGAAGCCTGTTGGCAACATTTTTAGGAGCCTCTCTGATGTTTAATATTGATATCGCTACTCCATAAGGAAGAAATTAAAATTCCTTCTCTTCTCCTTTTTTCTTTCCTTTTTCGCCCACCCGTTGACGCCTCAAGCCCACCACCATTCGGGCTTGTGGCATAAACCGGTCACGGTGGCGTGCAGGACGCAGTGAAACACGGGGACCCACGCGGCCGGTTGACGGGCCATGGCGTGGGTGCTGCATTGGAAAGGCGCGGCATTATTCTTCATGGGGCCGAGGATGGAGTCTCGAAGCTACTGATGCAGTAATGATGCATGAGTAAACCGAAGCTGGGCATCGGCAAGAGCCAGCCGAAGTGATTGATGATATATCACTAAGCTATCAAGTTTGGTTTCAAGAACTAGACCCATACAAAATAGTAACGGCGACGCTATAACTCAAGTACTATTCGAGCTAAAGCTGAGGGAGATGGCGGCAGACGTGGGCGTCCTTTAGGCGTCCTTTAACTTGGCACGAGAAATGGAACCGAGCCTAATGCATGAAGGTAGCGGTAGCAAAAGGCTGATTTCACGCCACTCCAATGTTGAAACAGCGGTGAGGATAAAGGCAGACACGAAGATGCGGCGGTGGCGGAGATATGCAGGACATTCTGCATTCTAGAATGCAAGCACAGATATAATCCGGGGATTGTTACCCTCGAAGCACCAATGAGTTGCAAGTATCACAGCATGTACGGCGGACAGCATTGACCGACCCAGGACGCCAGAAGACGTCCTGACGAGTAGAAAGCGGAGAACCAGAGAAATGTGCGTATGCGCCTGCCGACAATGCACATGTATTGCATGAGAGGACACCGAAAGAGAAAGGAGCAGCGGGAGCAGAACAGCTTCAGAGGTTGCAGTCAAGAGCCGCTTCCTGGAACGACGGGCGGCTGCGGCACGGATGGAGATGACTGCAAATCCTTGAGGTAAGCATGTTAGCAGAGATCCGACGGGCCCAGAAAACAGTGGAGGGGGCGTTTTGGTCATATGTGACTGTTCTAAAAGCAGGGACTCGAATGCAAGACCCAGCAGCCGTGGTGGTTTCGCGTCGCAGGGGAAGCGTGGCCATTGTAATAACAATATGTGACAAGAGAGGATCGTAGAGTCTGGGATGCTGCAGATTCCGGTGAGCTCCGATACGTTGCGAGAGGCATAGGTAGGATAGGGAAGCAATTGGACGCACAGACTCCCATTCCGCACATGCAGGCTCGGACGTATTAGGTTGGGAATGGTAACCTCGCTGAGCGGAGTAGGCGTGGTGATCTCCTTCGCAAAAACTCTGACAAGCAAGTGCATGCACCTCGATGCGCGGACTTAAAGAAGCGACCCAGTACGGGAAGCTGCATCGGGTGGATAGTCAGTGTGGGATTTGGGAGATCCCGCGAGCGAGGTGGGCCTCGTGTGAGCAATTTCGGGCTCGGTAGAGGACAGGATGCATACGCACCAACGGCTGGTGCGCAGTGGCTTCCTGTCTGTCAAGGCGACGGGCGTGGGCGGCGCTGGTCTGGAAGACCCGCGGTGAAGATTGGGCTTCTGGGTTGCAGACGGGCCGAAGAAGGGGAAACGAGTACTTCGCGACGAGCAGGATCCCATGAGCCAGTAGCCGACAAGCTGTCCGCTCGCGCTTGAAGGTGCCGTGGCCGACCGAATCGAGATCGAAGAGGTCCGTGAGCGTGAGGTTTGTACAGTCTAGCATGCTATGTCGGATGCATTTGTGGTGGTTGATGGATGGCAGCCGTGTGTGTCTGGTGGGGGGCGGATCCGATAAGTTATATGAGCAATCAAGGTAACAAGTAACAAGGCAAGGGAAGAAGGCGGTACCTCCGGCGCGGCATCTACAAACGATGGGAGTGCAAGCCGGCAGGCACGTCCAACGTCCTCCATCCGCCTTCCGCCTTCCGAAAGTGCCTGCCTGCCTGCCTGCCTGCCTGCCTGTATGTAATTCATTTCATCGTTGTGATGATCGCGATGCATTGGAAAGACGGGGCTGATAAGACAACTCACTACGAACCTACGCTCCCTGAGTTCAGTGAAGCTAGGCATACCTTTTCTTTGAGAGGACGCTCACTCTACGACCTGGAAGACATGCGCATAGATTTGATACTTGTGATGAACATAGGATATTCAGCCGCAATATGTTTCTCCCCTTCCCTTTTTTTTCTTCTTCGTTTTTTTTTTCTGTTTTGTTTTGTTTTGTTGTTTTGCTTTGCAAAAAGCTGTAAAGCAGGATACGCCTACCCTGGCCAACTACCTAGATAGAATGCGACAATACCACAAGAGATCTGTGGAGCTCATAACCGTAACTACTAGTATGCTGGATGGTGACCGAGTACAGTATCCGTACCTTGGGGCGTCTTCCTCTTCATCTTACACAAACAGGCCCCTATTTTTTGTGGTTTCCTTCGGAAGGAGATTGCTCAGTTTCCTGTGCCTCGAGAATTTGCTTTTCTCTCAACACATTCCGTTCTCCTGCCTCCTCAGTAAAGACCCGAGTGCGGCAAGTTTGCCATGGCCCACCCCTGGCTGGTGGGCTGACTCGTGGGGTTTGCAGGTCCCTCGGCGAGTTTAGATATGGCAATATGGCTGAAAATGTGGATAAAAGCCACAAGGGAAGCCATGGCAATTTGTGGCAGCTGAAATCAATGATGTGATATGCCTCAAGCGTCTCCTTTCTTTCGCGGTCTTTTGTCTTCTTCCTTTTTCTCCGACATGGGTGCGTATTACTCCTCTGAGATACCTTAGCATGCCGTGCCATGCGAAACGGAACTCGCTGTGGTAGGATGTGATTCGCACAGCCCAATTCGTGCGATACCCTTGATCGATATCTCTGTTATTGTCACGAGCCTACTAGGAGAGTAGATAGCTTAGGTGTGAGGCGGCTGTGGGTAGCTCAAGGTGGTTCGGCTGCTCCATGCATCTGCAACATGAAAGCGCATCCAATCGTCGCGTCACCCTTCATCACCTTCTCCCACGCCATCCTTCCTGTAAGAACTTGTCGCATCTTACTCGCGCCCACGCTGCCTTTGTCCAGGGGGGCGCTCTGCACGACCTGGTCCTCTGATTCTCTGACAGTATTTTAATGGCATTCCATTTAGCCTAGCAACCCGTTTATGGCGTAGTCGAGGGGCCTGCTCTCGGTCGAATGACCCATAACTGTTATGTCACTCACTACCTTGTTCTAGCTACAGTACCTTGTCTTTCCTGAGGTAGGTAGGTTGTTGAGCACGTCGGCACCACCCACGCCTGCAAACCAGGGCCGCGGATCGTACCCCATGCGCCATGCATGCCTCATTACCATTTCGATTTGCTCACCAGAGCTTTCACAATCGGGTAGCCCTGGCGCGAGGGTGATGGCTGAATGAGGCGTCGTATGGGACGAGCCTGGCCAAGCATAGAATGGCACGGTGTGGTGTGGTGTGGTGTATGGTGTCCCGCGTGGTGTGGTGTGTGTGGAAGCTCTGGTGGTGGCAGCATGGGGGCAGTGGATGCGATGTGGGTTCTACGGCAAGTGGTAGAATGAGGCAAGTTAAGGCAAGGCAAGGCATGCATCCCTACGGAATCCCGCGCAGACACTCGTTTTGGCTACTGTGATGCTGTGCATGGACTGCACATAACTTTTGTTCCGAAGGCGAGGTGCGCATACGGCTAGACACTTGCGGTGTGGTTGATGTAAAGAGGAGCGAGCGTCTTGTTCCCCAGACCGATTCCCGTACATAAGGTACCTTAAGGTAAGGTTGGATTTACAAGTTTCCCGTTACACGGGAAATAGAGGGTCAACCTACATCATCTCGGCTTTATGCCGACTCATACTAAGCTTGCCGGAGAAAGGGGAGAAAAGAGAAACTTGTCCATGGGAGACAGGCCCCCCCGTTGGTTCTTCTAAGGTAGGTACCCAGTTCCTGCATTGCGGCACATCGCAATTCCGGTTGTGAATACCGGCCTTACACGTGCACCTCGATGGCCAAAAAAACAACAACAACAACATTAAAGTCGCAGCCGACGCACGCGTACCTTGATAGGGAGTCGGTTAGGCCAGTTTCGCAATGGGGAATGCCCGCCCACTTCTGCCTTATCGTTCCGTGTCATTCTCTTGAATGGCCAGACAACATCCGGGCCTTATCTGGGCAGCGTAGGAGAAGCAGGAGGGGAGGGAAGGGGAGGGAAAAAAAGGGCACCCGTCACTAACGGGAAGACTAATAATAAACCAACGACCGCCATGGCCGGCCGCTAGGTTAGGGGCCTTACCGAGCTTCCCACTTGGTCGCAAGTGTCCGCGCCCCGAGCCACCGCAGGGAGGGATTGCGGACGAGGACGGTTTATTGCACTGATGGAGGGGGTATGCCAAGCTGTGCAGGCATTCTTTATGTTGCTGAGATGATTAGAATCCGCAAATGAAGCAGCGAGCTGGTTCCCAAAGGAGCAAAGGAAAGCAAGAGGATACGAGTAAGTACCTTACGGGCGGCGGCGGCGGCGGCGGCGGCGGCGGGGGAGGGATTATGAACCCCACTGCGGGAACTCAGGTTCACTGGACTTGTTGCGCGGGCAGGTCTGTCTGTCTCTGTCTGCCGCTTTACCTTTACGTTTCATGGAGGTAAGGTAAGGTAGGAAGGTATCTCATCAAGTACCTCACTCACGCAATCCGAACCAAATGGTGCTCGTGGCCCGGGGCAAGTACTGTAACTGGCACCCATCCGCTCATGGTAGGTACTTTGCGTAGGTACCTGTCCGATTCACCCCACCATCCATCCACTGCTTTTTTTTTTTTTTTTTTCCCTCTTCCTTATCCACCCACCTTACCTTACTGATTGCGATGCAGGACCCCTCCCCCTCCCCCTCCCCTCCCCCCTCCCGCTATCCTTCTCACCATTCTCCGATGAGTCTTGTCCACTGAGGATTTTTTGTTTTATTTTACGGTTTTTCTTCCTTTCCTTTCCGATTCCAGCCCCTGGTCAATTTGCACGCCTCAACTCACACCAGGCCTCCTCTTATTCACACACACACACACACACACACTACATACACGCACACACACACATACGTATCTTTACGCACGCACGCACGCTCTCGGCCTTCCGTCGTGCTTGTCTTACCCTCCTTTTCCTACCTTGCCTTACCTTAAACTACCTTGCCAGACCAGGTTGCTTTGCCGACTACCTCCTCTCAGACTCCTCCCTCCTCCTTCCCTTCTTTTTTCTTTCTTTCTTCCCTCTCCCTCACAATGAGCACCTCCCAAGACCCCCCCGTCACCAGCAACACCATCCAGAACGATGCCTCCCAGAACGGACAGTCCTCCGCCTCCGCCGCCGGTGCCTCCAAACTCGCCAGTACAAAGGTAACCCTGCGTGAGAGCCTCCGCCACTTCCAGGACTTCCCCATCGCCGGCATCGACTTCGTCGACATCATGCCTCTCTTCTCCAACCCCGTCGCCCACGCCGCCCTCCTCGATGCCCTCGCCCTGCAGATCGCTGAGTCCTTCACTACCGTCAAGCCCGATGTCATTGTCGGCCTCGACGCCCGTGGCTTCCTGTTCGGTCCTGGCCTGGCTCTGCGCCTCGGCCTCGGCTTTGCTCCCGTCCGCAAGCTGGGCAAGCTTCCCGGCCCTTGTGTCACTGCAGAGTACGTCAAGGAATACGGCAAGGACCTCTTCCAGATGCAGGAGGATGCCGTCCGTGAGGGCCAGAACGTCCTGATTGTCGACGACATTATTGCCACCGGTACGTTTTGATCCGCCAATGCTGACGCCCATACCCCCTCCAATCCTCTTGCTAACTTGACTGCGACCACAGGTGGTTCCGCCAAGGCTGCTTCGGACCTCGTCACTCAGCTCAAGGGTAACGTCATGGGCTTCATGTTCATCCTTGAGATCCCGGGCCTCAATGGCCGCGAAAAGCTTGGTGGTGTTCCCACCACCATTCTGCTTGAAGATGCTTAAGCAGCATAGACAACTTCAACAACCTCAATCCGCAATGGCAATCTCCGAGACATCTTCTCGGCATATGACGGCTTCAACATCAACCCGCTCAATCCCAACGCCAGCCTTTCTTACCTTCGAATCTTTTGTTTTTTTGGTCGGAGATATATGCGCAACCGGAGTGGACAGGGAGGCGACGCGGTATCAGGAGTTTGTGACACGGCGGTGGCTTTCTTCCTTTGACGCAGTGGTACATTATTCTTACCTACATATTTCATCTTTTGCCGGTACTGACATCGGCTGGCGTTTGGGCTTTCGAACCTTTTCTCGGCACAAAAGTGAAGCCTCTGAGGATACGTGGGTCGCACGTTGATAGATTGGGTAGGCTTTTCGATGTCTGAACGGGGCGTGGAAAGGCTGGTTTGAGTGGCCTTGTGAGGATAAATTGGTTGCTGGATATAAATAATGACTAATGGTGTCTATGTCCGCACATTTGTCACGAGCTTGGAATCGTACACATTGGAACCGCGTGCTGTTGGCCCTTGAGAGGCGCACCTCCAAAAAATAATATTGTCCCGATTGAACCTTCTATGTGCTTAGCTTTGTGCAAATCGATATGACAACCTCGCTCAACGCCCGCATGTCCCAATGGATAGTTTCGACATGACTTTTTGCTTCCGCCAAGTACAAAATGCAGATCCTGTGAAATGCCAACACACAGACACGCTCTATACAGATGACTCAGATCACCATTGCGTTCTCGACCAGCAACCCCTGGCTCCGAACACGGTACTTCCTACGCATCCCCACGCCGCTCGCGGCCCGAAACAGCTCGTAGTCGCCCTTGCCCGCGCTCATCAGCACCATCGGCACGCCGTGCAGCCTCTTCATCCCCCTGGGCGTGAGCTGCTCCCTGTCCAGCAGCGGCCGCGGCGTCTCCTCCCTGCGGCCGGCGCCCTCGCCGCTGTCGCCTTCTTCGTCGTCGTCGGCCGATGGCAGCTCGTCCACGATGACGACGAGCTGCAGCGCGCTGCGGCGGACGGGGAACGTGGGTATGTTGTCGAGCTTCTCGCTGAAGGAGCAGCCGCCGCGCAGCATGACGATGACCTGGTGGTCGCGGGGGGCCGTGTCGGGGAGGGGCCCGTCGCACGCCTGGTCGGCGAGGAATATGGTCTTCCAGGGAAAGTTGGACGCTGGGTCTTTGGCGTCGTAGGTTGGATACCCGACAATGGGCGTATCCACGATTGAGGGCATCGGGAAGGCGCCGGGCCCAGTGGCGGTGTTGGCGGACCAACTGTATATGAAGGGGCTTTCCTGTCCATCGACCGACTCGGGGACTTCGGTATTCGTTGGTTCGAAAACCGACGAGACGACGCGGAGAAAGCTCTTGAGAAGCGACTCCGAGGGGTCTGGAGGGGGATTGAGAATGCCGCTCGCCGGGCGATTCGGCAGCTCCGCCTGCTCTGCGGGAAGTGGTATGCTCGAGTTCTGCTCCACGGCGACGTCGACCATCAGCTCGATTTCAACGGCATCCTGCCGTCTTGAACAGGTAAATGCCTCGTCCTTGAGGTGCCTGACATGCTCCGCATGGAAGTACACCACCTCATAGCGCCCAAGTTGCGTGTTCCCGACGTGCGTGATCCTCCAGGTGGGCTCCTTCTGACCATCACTCACTCCCTTCTCCATCTGCAACCTCAGACCCTCGATGTTCTTCACAGTCGGACCTGTGTGGTCGTACCACGTCAACGACGTCCCGAAGCGTGAGGCCAGTGATGTGGCTGCGTCGCTGGCTGGGAATTCAATCCAGCTGATGATGCGCTCGGGGGGAGCAACGCATGTACCGTTTTCAGGCAGCATGGTTGGGGGAAGTGTCCACGGGAAGATGGTGTGGTTGGATTTGGCCACATATCGTGTGACCCAGCCCTTCTGCCCATCTTCCACCTCGACCCCCTCAACGGGCCCATGGATGTTTGGTGTATTGTAGAGATCTGTGAAGCGTGAAACGCCAAAAAGGTCGGGTCTGCCTGCAGTCGCGGAGCCTGCCAGAGATGCGACGGTTGGTGGAACAGGGCAGGCATTTGTGAAGGTTTCGTCATAGTAGCTGTAGAGCGAAACGTCCTTGGGAGCTTTGCTTCGCTTTGAAGCACGCGGCCCGTTGCTCCGTTTGGGGATAATGAGGGGATGGCCTTCGGTAGTGAACACGTATGCAGCATCCAAAGTGTTTAGCGGATGCTCCGTGTCAAAGAGCAAATACATATACTTGGTCGTCTCGCCGAGGAAGAAACTCTCCATGCGGTCTTGCTTTTCTCCACTGCGTACGTCCTGAAGGCCGGCCCAGCCGCAGGGGGCATGGCACCGCCATTGGATATCTCTCAGAACCATCTCCCCAACGTGGAGGTACCAGGGGTCTTTGGTGGCGCGATAGATGTGATATGTTGATTCGATGAACTCTGGTCGCCCAGGCCACCACCCAATTCCCGCCTCAACGTTGTTGTCGCGAATGGACCACCGCTCGGGCAAGGCCGAGTACCGTGTCCAGAGCGCCGTGTACACCAGGTTAGCTTCAATGGCCTCGTCGAGCTCTCCACCCAGGGCGAGAAGGCCAGGGTAAAATGCCCCCAGGCTATCAATCCACATGGTGTAGGGTTGGCCCGTAGCTCGATGCCCGTTGGAGTAGTAGGGATAATGGCTCCGGTCAGTGTACAGATATCGCTTGACGGATGCATGGGCCTGGTGCCATGCCTCCAAGAAAGCATCTGAGGAATGAAGCTCCGGCTCCAAGGGAGGATGCAGTGTGTTGGGGTCTAGCCATCCATCGGTGTGCTGCCTCGCGGACACGGACGTGTTTGGCGTGTCACTCCCAGACAACAAGATGTGGCTCTTTAGAGCATATTCGAAGAAGCTGTCCATGCCGGCGCCTATGCCAGAATGAGGTCCAATCCACATGCCCCGCTCGGCATCGATGCCATTACCGATTAAACCAATCTCGCTCCTCCTCCGCCAGACTTCCCAGAAGGCCCTCTTGGCTGCTAGTTCAAAACGAGGGTCTCTCGTCAGCCGACTAAGGACCGTGAACTCCAGTGTCAGGCTACCCGCACCGGCGCTGCAAGTCTCCGTGATCTCGGCACGGCCGGCGGTCACCGGCTCTTCGGGGCCTTCGGACTGCTGATGGAGGGGAGAGTTGACGTAAAACGGAATGCCATGACGAAGGTTGACACGAGGATACGGGATGCCAGTTTCTGTGTAAAAGGCCGGTAACAAACGTTGTGAAAGATCCAGGGCCAGCCGTAGTAGCTGACCGTCGTACTGGAACCCATTAGGCCAATGTATGGGAGCCAGTTCCAGGGGGTCATCGCTCGGAAGACTCGAGGCGGGGTCCGGCTTGTAGCCTCTAATCGGCAGCTCACCGATGGCGAAGAGATGCGCGCTGAGAAGACCGCCCACTCCCCTGATCACCGTCTCAAACACTTGAACCTTGCTGTCGAGGTCAAAGCCGGTGGCCCGAAGTCCCGTGCCGGAGGAACCCGGTCTCCCGTCTCCGTAATGCAGCACGAGTTGCGCCACCCCGTCCTGAAAATCACTAAGCGCCTGAGCCCCAGTGTGTGGACCGTTCTGCGTCCCGCTCGCCAAAATAGCAAGTGTTGAAAGACTATCCACGAGGGTCAGGGAGTAGTTCCCGAGGGCATCATTCAGCCCAATGTGGCCTGGGTTCTCGCGGTCCCGCGTCAAGGGACCACACGTAAGCGGTCGCAGCTAGGGTTGGACGGGCATTAGCTTCTTGACACAGTGGTTGCGTGGTAGGTGAGGGACCAACCTCGTCCTCCGGGAATGCATGCTGCATGTAATTGCTGTAGCCATGGTAGAACATGTCAACCGTTTCCCGGCGCAGCTGCGCCATATAATCGGCGCGCATAGCCTGTGCCGTCCATGGTAGCAGAGCGCATGACAACAGCAGTAGCGCTTGCAACATTCTGCCCTCAAGGTCGTGAGATGGGCGTCCCGAGGAATATGGCCTGCGAGTCCGGGTGTTGGTGGCGAAGGGGCTTCATCGAGAGGAAACGAAAGGCAGTCGAAGCAGGTGAGCCATAAGTCGTGAGGATATGATGACGTGGAGAGCGGCGAAACGGTTCGATGCAAGTGTTTACACCATTGAGGGCGCCGACTGAAGGGCGCGGCCGTGCATTTGGCGGACAGAAGCTGTGTCTTTCGAACAACTTTCGTTGTCGGGTCTCGTGATGTTGGATGCTGTCATCTTTGGCAATGATGCGCCACTGATTGGTGGACATGCCGCGTGGCTGATGACGAGATGTGGCTGGTGACTTCGGCCGACAAAGCAATCTCATCCGTACAGCGGTGGAAGCCCCACCAGCCATCAACGGCGCGGCCCCGGAGCGTTGACTGCGTACAGCAGCCGCTCCTAGTTTTTGACAATAGAGTTTTTGATCCCCTGAAAATGCATAGATTACTACTTATATATCTACCGCGCCTTACCTTAGGTATCCTAATTTACTCCTAGAGGGCATGGCTCTGAGAACCAAACTCCAGTCCCATCGCCAGTCTGTGTGGCCTCCCCCCTCCTCGACAAGTGATTGGCGATTGAGTGCGATGTGATAATTACGCGGGAAGACGGAAACAAAGGTCGTACAAAGCTGTACCTGCCTTACCTTACCTGAGGTAACGTGAGCGCGAGGACATGCAACTCTGCTCCGCTTTATACAGGGGATGGCGGCAAACGCGTCAACTTTGGTGACCGTCTGAGACATCGACACATCATATTTCCCTTCCGCCTGCGCCCTTCTTCGCGACCAGGCAGGCCAATGCTGGTGCCACCTAAAAGATCCTCCCTTGCACACAATCGCCCGTTTAGCGTTGGACTGTGCACAGTCCACAAGCCCTACGGATAGGGAAAGGGAAAAGCGTCATGGTCTAAACAAGCGCCCACCTCACTCGTCGATCATGGTTTCGTTCTAAGGCCGGACTTTTGGAGGCAAGGGCCAGAAAGAGAAGAAACAAGCGGGAAAGTGCCTGGCCTCCCTCGCAGGGCTGTGAGCGTGGGGACGGAAAAGAAATCACATCACTTTCGGGCGGCTAATGTACTGCCTCTGCTTCGTAGACGCCTCAGCAAAGCCAAGGCGACCTAAATTGAGGCCTCCTTCAAGCGCGGACCGACAGCAGATGACACTTACTCTGGACTGGGCAATTTAGGCCGGCAGCTTGTGCATCGCCGAGTCGTGGGATTCCCACCTCTCCTCCTCTTCTTGCCTTCGCTCTGACTCTCGTCATTTCGCAAGTACCGGTACACTACGGTCTTGGCCAATCTCGCATCCTTGTATCTGTACTTCACTCTCACGAACCGCTGCCCCCCTTCTCCCCCCGGTGGTGTCAGATTAGTGGCCACGAGGTAGGGATTCCGTTGCTTAGCCGTTTATGGATACCGTTCTGGCGCGCTCTAAGGCTTAGCTGGCAAAGGAACCCACTGAGGTGCGGAGACCACAGCAGCGCGGAAGCTGGAGCCGGTCCATGACATCCCTGGAGCAGGCCCTCCCCGAGCAAGGCAAGATGCGCCAACTGGTGATCACGGGGGGGGTTTTTCAAAAACGGTCGGTCAAGGTGTGGAGATGCGAGAGAGAGCGAGCAAGGAAACATGGCTGCGAAAACGGCTTCGACAAATTGGGCACGCCGCGACGCTAGCAGCCAATACTGCCGAGCGCGGAAGAGGCTGCCATGGAGGCTGCCTGCTGCGGTCTGCTCCCGTGTGTCTCAATGACGGTTGACGGGCACGCTTGCGGGGGAGCGGCACGCTGGAATGAACCGCCAGGGTTCAACACGAACTCTTGTCGTCATATTAGCCGATGGTGTAACAACAGCTTGACGGTCCAGTCAGGGGTCGCTGGCTCCAGGGTTTCGCCAATGTTGGCCCGAAAATGAGACCCAGGCCTTCTGAATGGGCCGGGCAAAGCCCCATTGCTGAAAAGTAGTCCGGACGGGCAAGCCACACGTAGTAGGCCAGACGAGACCACAGCATAACTGTACCGCAAGGAAAGTAGCAGAGCACAGCCCCTCGCGCGCTGCGACCCATTATTCGGCCCCGGCCTCGCTCGCCTTTCGGAGGTGCTCCAGTCGGCATCACGAGAAATCACGGCCCTCTTGACACCACTGTCGATTGCGACCGGTCGACACCGTAGAGGCACCCCTAGGCATTTCCCCCAGTTTACTGGACGGCTTCAATTGACTTTCAGCTGTCTATGGTTCCCAGAATACCCAGGCAGCTGTCGGGCATCCCGAAAGTCGCTGTCCACTTCATCTCCGAGGCACACCTGTCTTCGACTTGTCATGGCCTGGACTGTGTACACAAGCTTGAACTGAAGATACTTGGCTGCACAGTACGGTGCTTCCATCCTCCAAAGCGAGAGTTCTTAGTTTCTGCCTTGCCATGAGCCGCCTCGCAGCATGTCCATCTAGCGCATGTATTGGCCCGTCTTCTGTGCTCTACCAAACCTTGGTTGACGAGTAGACGCACCGAAGCATGGTCTCCGGACATACACCCAGTCCTTCTTCCGCAGGTCAACGTTTTGGAGGGGACGAGGGGTGGTGGAGGCGTGAATGCATCATGTCCTGACAACCCAGTGATTAGCTGTATAAGCCAACGGATGAGAGAAGTCTTGGTTAGATCAGGGGAGAGAAGACACCGGCGATGTAGCAAGTGGTTAGTAGAGCGATATAAAAAAATCCGAAACCACCCATATGAATTGACAGTACGGTTTGTCTTCCATACCTATTTTAGGAATCTTACAGAATGTTCAAGACTCCAAAGCTTTTCATGAGTATCTTCAACCGTTTCTTCCTTCTCCGGTGATTCTTGCTATCGATCCTACTGATGAAGCTTGAGCGGCCTCTGTTTCTTTGCTCGCCGGCTGGCAAGCTGAGCGGATGGCTCAGCAAAGGACGACGAGGCCATGTACTGGAGGATGTCTCACTCCTTGTGCCACTTCTGTTCGTGTTACATGTCCTCTGACGACTTTACAAGGAGTGGGCGCAGTCGCAAGGCCCGGCCATCGTCGAGCATCCCGAGCTGTGACTCAATTGCAAAGCAGGCCACGGATCATTACAATGACAGGAAGTTTATTGACACGAGTTCCACGGGACGAAATGTTTGCAGATGCTTGATACTGAACATCATATGGATTCCCAGGTCCTCGTCTGGCCAACAGAAGCCTCACAGTTGTACTGCAACGTAGACAAACACAATGACATGTAGCTCACTGGCCATATGCAGGGAACACGTCGCCCTGCTTGATTCAAAGCAGAAGCTAATACGCGCCGGTAGGTATTCCAGTGTCCGGCAGCGCCTGGCTTCGCGTACGTAGTAGCGCCGTGCTTCGGACTTACAGGACCCAACGACGTAGAGGCTCGTCGCGAAACGCATTCCAGTCCATTGATCACAATGCCTAGCGTCCCACTAAGACGAGTCAACTGTCCTCCACGACAGCTACGTCGGGCGTTTCGAAGACGTGCAAGCAATATACTCCATTCCTAGGCTGGAGCCGGGTTTCTTTTGATTGCCGCCATGCCTCATGTGCCCGAGTGAAGCGGACACGTCAAGCAAAACGGGGAAAGGAACTCGTGAGCGATCCACAAGCTGCCTTTTTTTTCTCCCCGTGCTCCGTGGCCGTCAGGGGGGTGAGGATGTGTTGCCTCCACGAAGAGCCTCTCTTCACCTGCTAGTCGGCAGCGAAGCAAAGAAACGTCACCGAAGTCAATGGTTCGAAGGGACAATAGGCATCGCTGTCTCCACAAGAGACGCCCCTTGCTTATGACAATAGGCTTGTACAAGGTTGACGCCTGTATCCCGCATGTGGTTTTCGTGGAGCAAGAACAGGTCGAGCAAGCCCTTGACTTGGTAGTCGCTGGTCCGTATCTAGGACAAACCCACCGTGGACGGGGGCCCCTTTTCGTCATGTACAGTACTCGGGGGGGGACGCAATCAAGCTTCACATGCTGCTCTGCATCTCCATTGTCCTCCTGATCTCGGCTAGTTCATCATGGGGTACCCACAGGGCCCTCGCTTCCCCGTCTTCAGTCCTCGGAGTGAGCGGGATTAGATACAAGGGCGGACGAGCGGACAATGGGGGAAAAGGAAGTTACGGTGGGTGCAATATCTCCGTGTCGCCACTTCAAGCGTGTTCCCACCCTTATTCACGTCGCAGGCTGGACCTTACCTTGGACGTCTCGGCAAACTGATGTGCCTTGGAAGAGGACGCGCGCGCGTGCGGTTGTGTGACTATGCCCTTCTTCCCTCGGGACATCAGTTGCCCCGAGTTGCCCGCATCGTGTCTTACAAGCATATGCGTAAGTCAAATCAAGTGAAGATGTCTCATCTTATCTCGTCTCGAGACAACAACTCGAGCCGTCTCGGGCGATATGTGGTTATTTTGGTCCTTTCACAACTCGCGGTAGATCAAGGTCGATCTAGATAAGCCTCCGAGCATGGAAGTAACACGTATGACGCTCTCGCGTGGACAACGAGCCCTTGGCCCTGTTAGAACCCCCTCTGGAGCTACTGGGGTGTCAACGAACCATGCAAGCATTCTCGGTCTGCGTAGGAAGGGGGCGGGAATCAATGGACTGCATTTCCATGTTACATGGCTGCCCCCGT
Organism: Paramyrothecium sp. XJ0827; assembly: GCA_020881915.1. Taxonomy (NCBI): domain Eukaryota; kingdom Fungi; phylum Ascomycota; class Sordariomycetes; order Hypocreales; family Stachybotryaceae; genus Paramyrothecium; species Paramyrothecium sp. XJ0827. Next base: position 3,326,953 of record JAJFPB010000001.1, on the reverse strand, counting down.
CAGGCCTTGAATTTGTTCCCGCCTGCCACGTCTTCTCCTCTTTCTGCTCTACCACCGCTGCAACCTCGCTGCAGCAGGGTTGAAAGTAAATGCCTCGCAATTGACCTCGTGAACACGGACATGAAGATAATGTACACGCCACCTCAATTTCCACACTGTCGGGTCCGGATGGACACGCCGCGCTGCGCGAGACCTTGTTATTGCAATTTCTGTTATACGCGACTGCATTTGACCTGCGAGGGGGGCCACCCATGAGCCTCGCTTTTCTGATTGATTAGCCCGGAAGTGCTGTCCCCATGCAGCACACCTTGTCCTTGTAGAGCTCTGGTCTCCCTGCTTGTGCGCCGTGGCCCCTGCTCTTGTCACAGCAGTGCTCGACCCATTCACAATCGCCAATCTCGACCGGCCCCGCAAGCCGCAGTCCGGATGCTCTAAGCTCACCAACGGCCCCTACCCTGGTGGAAGCCACGACGGTCACTTGACTTGGCACGTGATCCTCCGCATTCTACCCGCCCTTCTACCCTTGTGCCTTTCTGCCCCTCTACGCACGTAAGGTAATAAGCTAAGATAATGTCATGCAATGTGTAGTACTTGAGCCGGCCTCGGATTTGGAGGGCACCGACGGCCGGCTTGAGCAGCGCGGAGAGGGCGCACACCGTTCTTGGACACAGTGCGCGCCCCCTCAAGGCAATGCAACATCACCGCAGGCAAGGGTGAGCCGTTCTGGTGGAAACAGTAGGGTCGCAGAGACGGACCTAAGGGGCCGCATTTGCGGCCTGGCAGTGAAGAGTCGCTTGCCCATGCCACGGCCGCTCCGCATTCTGGCTGTCTGCACCTCCGTCCGCCTGCATCTCTGCCTGTCGCACTTCACATCTTCCTGGTCCGTTCTCCGTGCCGAGTTTGGCTCGTTGGCGGCCGCCTGCTCTGGTCAGGCCAGTCTGCACGAGGCGTTCTTTCTACGAGTTTGGACGAACAAATGGCTGCAATGAAGCGGTACTATGGCGAGCCCGGCTCTGCCACTTTTTCGCACCCAACTTTTTTTTTTGACTACGGTCAAGTTGGCTAGGCTAACATGCTCTAAGCGTAGTGGTTCAACGCTTTACATCCTTCCTTTACCTCTTTTCCGTGTCCGATTTACAACCACAAGTACATGAAATCCTCATACTGGCTAAGAGAGAACAAAATTTGGTTACCCAACGTGATATATATGCAAATGAGCGAAAAGGGGGTGTCCGTCCTTCGTCGAGAAGGTATAACAGTCTAAACTGGAAAATCCTGGAAGCATTATTGGGGAAGCCAGGCAGGGCATCTTGTCCTTGCCATCATAAGCAGTGTGCCTCATCTTCTAGACGCGGCTCGTCGGTGTCACCTCTCATGCCACCTTGATCCTCTGCGCTCAAGGTAGCCACGAGGATCAACCTTGGTCTCGACATGACGATTCCAAACGTTGACGTCCATGATACCCTCGTCGTCTGACAGGTCTTCCTCATCCTTGATCTCGCGAAGGTCAAAGACCTGATCCATTACAGCGTCTTGCTCCGACGATGTGCCAGCCGGCCCAGCCACTGATGCCATTTCAATATCGGGCTGTACATACTCGTCCTCACCCCGCTTCTTGGGTACTGGTTTGGTGCGCCTTCGTCGGCGGATGCCGAGATCGCCATGTGCTTCCATGTAAAGGTTTTCTTCGAGCTTGAGGTTGTGCACCACTCTGACCTCGACATCCTCAACCCCGAGGCACATGTTACGGGAGCCGCCAAGCTCCAAGAACAGGTTGAGCAAATTGCGATATCTGTCCCGCTCCATAATGTGCCACGCCTCGCTGAGAAGTTCATCCTATGTCACGCAATTAGCCTCATTTCAGTCGTCTCAAAGTTGGAAATATCTTACATCTCGAGGGAGCCATTCCAGGAACTTGCAGCGGCTGCGTTTGAACTTCATCTGGAGGTTTTCCCGCGCCCCACGACCCCTGGGAACCTTGTGCCCTTCGAAGGTTTTGTTGTATTCCTGCCAGATATTGTCCCACATGTTATTGCCTTTGGAATACCGATGTTTCCATCGGGCCTCCCAGATGCAGCGCTCTTGGGCAGGTATATCGGGTTTCAGGCTGGGAGGAACCTCTTGTCCATAACAGTTCTTGTGTTCGGCGGAGGGATCCAGAACCCGAGTGGGGTTGCGACCTTGGCGCCTAGGAGCACGACTTTTCTTGACTCGCCCACCCCCTGGGAGAACTCGGCGACCAGGAGAGCCGCTTGGTCCCCGATGAGAGTTTTCGTTTGGGTAGTGGAGAAAGACAGTCTCGTCATGGCTATCACGACTGCCGTGGCGGAGATGGGGTGAAGTATTGTTCAATGCGGAAGGGGCAGCAATGGTGGGCATGTGAGCCATGGACCGCGCAACACCACGATGGGCCGATTCCATACCCAATGTCTGGGCATCTCTCATCGAGAGAGAGTTATGGTGTTCAAGGTGAGCCATACCCAACTGATAGTAGGGCGAGTCAGGTTGATGCATCGAGTGAGAGTCAGAAGGGTCAGACACGGCAAAGTTGCCTAGATACTGTGGCGGAGGAGCAGGGGTTCGGCGGCCCTCGGAGACGTAAGAATCGAGGTATTCCGCGCTGACCGACGCTTGTGTAGCCATTGGGGAATTGGTACCGCTGTTGTGGGCGTTCAACTCCAGGTGGTTGGCCCAAGACTGGTACATCTTTTGGTCGCTGGGGGACGCACACTCCTGAGACTGGGGAGTGCCCGGCGCAACGGAATACTGGCGTGAAGACTGGTGGACTTGGTGAAGCGGGGGCGAAGAGACGGAGGAAATGGGTGTTAAAAGTGAGGAGTCGCACTGCGTTGGCAGTGTAAACGTTGAAACCTAGAACAGTTAGGAGGGCCAGCCAGAAGAAAGCGACACAATCTCGGACGCGACCCGAGAATAGAGGCACCAAGGGGGGCTCACGGAAGAGTATGTTGTCAGGTCCTCGTAGGAAGGAGCCTGGGATGTTGCAGAAGTTTGGGAGAAATCCGTCAGGTCGGGGTGTCCTGACAAACCGCCGGAGTGCGGAAGACCAGTGGCGATATAGTGCTCCTCTCCCATGATCATGTGGATCCTGAAGGGAGCCGACTGCTTGGTGCGGCGGAAGAACGGGTTTGTCGTGGGCACTTAGGTGTGTAAGAGGATGTTAGGGTTGTGCGACGGTGGTCGCAATGTCCACTTCAGCAATATCGGCAATGGGGACTGGAGACGACCCGAACAGAACTGCGGGCGAGGTAGAGACGTGGAGAAGCTCTGAAGGAGACTGAAACCCAAACGACCAAGCTCGCGAAGAGAAACGCAGCAGAAGCAAGAGCAGTACTGGTGATGGTTCTCTGGAGGTGGTGCTGGTCACCAAGGGCAGAGTACAGATGGAGGAAGTGTCCGTGTAAGGGACACAAGATGTGGCCAGACGCCTGTGTATAAATGGTGGTTCGAGATCGGTGGAGGGGCGCATCACCCCGAGCAAGGCTATAGGAGACAAGCCGCGGGAACAAAGTACATCAACATGCCGTGCGGATACTTAGAATTGGACTGTCGGGGGTCCAGGGGGGGGAAGGGGGGTGGACATTATCAAGAGCAGGTCTGTAGGGTCGGGCCGGGGTCCAAGGGAGAAGAGAAGAGGGACGCCATGGCAGCATGGCAACATGGCATGGCAGGTGGAATGGGCAGGGGTGTCTGGCAAAGGCTCATGTCTGTCCAGGCAGCGCTCACTCTGTGCTATGTATACATCATGGGCAGATGGTGGCAAAGCAATGCGTGAGGGTGCATATCCCGACCGGCAAGCTAAGGTAAGGGAAGAAGCTTGCAGCATGCGCTTGGTGGTGCGTGCGACAGGAGCTGCTCTGCTGCGGATGCTTAGCCGCCGACCTCTCCACGATCGATGCCAGTTGCAGGTAACAAAATGGTTGCTGTCAGCTGGTCGAGAGAGCACAGGCCTGGAGGAGTATTGTGAGGGCGAGAGTGAAGGGGATAGGGGTGGACGTGGGAGACTGCGGAGAGGGGGGTGGGGTGGATGTGGAATGTGATCAAGGACGAAACGGCGTGGCTTGAGAAAGGGACGAGCCAAAGGTAGAAGCTCAAGTGAGGTTCCATCGCGGCTGTCCCTTAGCTGGGCGTCTCGTGTTTATTCTTGCGGATCTTATCCACCGTAGGCGGCAGCTAGCTGCGGTGCCATGCTGCAGCGTGAAAGGAGCGACACGCGAATGCTTTCTCGGCAGCACATCTATGAGGTGGTGGGCAGAGGAGGAGAGACGTGCCCGGGCGTGCAAGTACAGCGCCGGAGATGGAAAACCAGCCGAAAACTCTCGGGCAGCAGTCGAGGGTTTGGCGAAGTAAGTAAAGCCAAGGTACTGTACCGTACTCCAGGGACGCATGAAAAGGAAGAGGAAGAGGAAAAGGAAAAGGAAGGAAATAGAAGCATGGTTCTGAGCCGGGGTGCAGGGCGGCCAAGTTCGTTCCTTGTGGCCAGGCACGAGCCAAGATCAGATGAGGAAAGCAAGGCCCGGTCGGTTCTTGCCCAAGCTAAGGTAGGGTATGGCAACGTGCAGTCAGTACCTTACCTTCGCCTCTTCTTTTTTTGTTTTACCTCGCCCTATGGTACCTACCTTACCCTACCCTACCCTACCTCACCTCAGATCACATCACCTTACGTTACTTTACCTTGGCTTGCCGCGACTGGCTTCAGAGATCTTCCATCGAAGCCGACTGCCGTTCATCCGTTCGTATGTTCTTCCCGGACTAAGCCAAAAGGGCACGAGTGGTCGGCCAAGGTTACCTTCTTGCACTTCAATGAATTTCGTCATCTCGGGCAGTGCCAGGGCATCACCGAAAACCTGGTGCTTCTGCGCCAGAGCGACTACATCGGTTGCCGGGTCCTGCCCTTGGAAAGAATGATGAGCGGCACGCAAAAACAGAGGAGCGGCAGAAAAGGTTGTGGGTCTAAGATGAAGAAGGTGAAGGGGACCACACTGACACGCCCTGACAGAAGAGGATCCCTACCTCATGACTCTGTACTGTACCTCCTATCTCGGTCCACTGGCAAACTAGTCACCTAGATCGAATGGACAATTCGGACAAATCTGAATATCAACGTTCGGGGGGGGGGAAGGGGGGGAGGGGCGCGGGACTAGATGATTGTGGAGCAGGGGGTCGCAAGGGAGCCAGGGGCCTGGCCAATTTTCAAGCCAGGAAGAGACCTTAGCCTTGGGAGGCGGACATGCTCCAATTCCCGAGCAGACGAGTCAAATCCAGGCAAGCAATTCCGGCCGAGGAAAAACGGTCGGATTTGTCAGAATTGATTCGGCGGGAGAGCGAGAGCTTTGGAAAAGAGCGCGCATATGGTGAAATAGTGAGCCGAAATCCTGCCCCTACAGCCCGTCTCTCCTCCACAGCTGCGTCATATTGTGGTCGGAAGCAGTCCGCTCGAGGTGCATGGGCTTGCATGTCGTCTCATCGAGCAGATGTATTCGTCGTTTTGGTGTCAACCTCAATCATGCTCTATACTGCCGAGGTTCCCCGAACCAAATGGGCCGCTCCCCATCTAGCTCAAGTTACCACCACTCGCCGTGATTCTCATGGCATTGTCAGCGGCGTTGGCGGCATCGATGTCAATGGCGGAGGGGGCGGAAATGTACTGTGAGTGGGAGAAAGTTGACAGTCAGTGCTCCTGTGTGGGCTGCAATAGTATCAGCCCCCAGAGATCATCCTTGGATTTCCGATTCCCACTATGGGCTTTGGTCATCCCTGCAACAACCATTGGTCATCGCCCTGCCCTTATTGGAACGAACGCTGCGAACCCCGTTTCAGTTTTTTATCTCATCCTTCTTCCTGGTCCCTACTGCCTCCAAAACAGGGCTGTGATGTGGCTCCCGTGCGGGCATTCAAGAACAGGCAGTGCTGGGAGGAGTGGATGACTAGAGCGCACGCTAGACGGTGATGGGATCAGACGGGAGATGCCCCGATGCTAAACACTACAAGATGGACCCTAGTATTTGCCCAATTCAGTTCGCCAGGTTACGGATGGGGTCGTCGGGGTCGGGCACAACGAGGCCAGGCAGACCTTGAGCGGTGCAGTGTGTGTGAAGCACCTTGCACTAAGCTACCTAGGCTAAGCTGAGCTAAGAGGTAGTCAGCTGCAAGGAGCAAGGGTCAAGGTCAATCGTCGTGGAATTAGTGCACGGGCTTCTCCAATGGCTCATCTTTCATCATACGCCAATCCATACCACGAACACGCGTTCGAGGACGTCTTCGGCGTATACTGGCGACTAAAAGCGGCGCACAGTGTTACGTCTTCGTCATGTGTCGTTGCATCACAAGCATGCAAGAGGACCAATTCATTTGAGGGTGGATCGTGCTTCCCATAGACTACGGGGAACAGCAGCAACGAAAGTTCGTCGCATCATCTGTGCGGCCGTTCGTCAAAGCACGGTCTCACCCATACCACGATACATGGTAATTGCGGCCCACCACCCTCTAGCTGGCCCTACGAGGCAACCCTGCGTGGTAGCACGAGAACACCATTCGCAATTGCTGGTGAGCCGCGTATGGTAGTTTCGCTGTTGGCTTGTTGCGGCGGCGGCCGCCGCCCCGTTTGCCGACGCGATCTGCCAACGCAGGGCAGCAATCGCACACCTCCCCTCTTCTTCTGCCGTGTACCGTTGCATTCACCCTTCATCTCATCGCTCTCCTCTCGTCATGGATGCGGATCGGTATGGAGACAGGGCACGAATGGCGGCCAGAAGAAATGACCCCTATGCCGCAGCTTAATCTGGTAGCTAGCACTACCACCCCCGGCTTCATCATCTAGGCCACCACACAGAACAAGGCAAAACGGGGGGCCCTGCAGCGGCACCAAAGCTGGTTGCGGCCAGCCGATACTGCCTCGATAAGATTCGGTCTTTTTTGTTTTTGTTTTGTGTCAAATTGCGCGCATGCAACAGCGTCAGCTTTGCGCAATATCTGAGAGAATTGATTGATGACTCAGTAGCCATCAGCCAGAGTGTCCGCTAGTCTTCTCGGAATCTGTGCGCCCGGAAGAGACGAGAGTCCTGAGTGATGGACAGTGGCGCAAGTACACCGAGCGTCTCTCCACCCACCCACGTTCTCCATCTCGTCACCCGTCGACGTGCAAGGTGCAAGGGAGTTGGAAGACTTGGCCTGGAAGAAGCGATGGAGGTAGCTGTACAGTACATCCGCCCTGTTCACAGCGTGATGGCGCAGCCTCCCCACCGCACTAACTTAGCTTTCCGAACTGTCGGGACGCGCTAGACAGGGAGAATTAGCAGCGCATTGGACAGAATACACACGCCCCCCTTGGCAGAGAGACCCGCCCCGATGCCCCTGCACCTGCCTGCGGCCAATAGGCGTAGTCCCCGGCGGGGTACACTAGTCCCGTTGCGGAAGCTGATGGAAAGCTACACGCGCGGCAAAACCGTCCAGCCTGCTAATCATTGGCTTCCGACAAAGTTAAGCGAGATGTACGGCCAACGCACAATCAACCTCACCCCATTTCCACCCATCACCGCCATGGATTCCCTGCGCCGCGTCAGAGCTTCATGCACAAAAATCTTCGTGCATACGTAGCGTCGTTTGGGTTTTAGCGTCCGTTTGCTAATTGGCCGACCGCCCACGGGAGGCCCCGATCGCTGACACAACCCGGTCCAACCCGCCATTTGCGACCATTGCATCCTTGCCCACCCCGGCCCTACCCTCTGCTTCTAATTTCCATGGCACCGACTTCAGCCACGCTCGACCGCATTGGACACGGCTCTCCTGTTTTGACGACTGGCATTGCTATTGCCAGGGTGCCGTCAACATTCTGTCAAGGACGACGAGATTGTTGGTTGTCCACGGGACCGTTGCAACTGCCGAAGCTATCGCAGATCCACTCCCCGAGCTTCAGCGCAGCCAAGCTCACAGCCTCGCTGGTTGGGCATTAGAGCACACACGAAGCTCCCCATGCGGCCTTCCTTGAGGCCAGGCTGACCTCTGGCTGTTTCAATGTTCACGACACACATGACGTGAATCCAAGGATGCACTCTTCGTTTCAGAGAGTAGGGCAACTCCTGGTTCCATCCTTCCATCAGATGACAGCCTGACCAAGACCCGCTCGCTCCAGGACCAAGACCGAAACCAGTTTACAGTCCACTTCAGCTGTGCCCGAATTGGAAGTGCTCCAACGGGCTCCGTCTCTGGGCAATGGCCATCCCTTAAAGCCTAAGCGCCGAGCAAGATAGCCATGTATAGCCCCCATGTCCAATCACCTTTTCCACAGATCCAAAGCCAGTGGCATGCGCTGTGATAGAAACCGCAGCTGGTCGTTGCCAGTCTGATTGTGGCTTCCGGATGGGTTATTCGCGGATGCGGCGCTACCAAACTCCCGGGACGTCGGGCGCAGGTCTCGCTGCACCTTCCTAACGCATCGCTGCTTCTTTGATGCGAGGTTACGCGAGGTGCGCGCGCCTTGAAAGACACAAATGGGTGTTGCTTCGCCATGACTAGACTCCTCTGTTGGGACATCAGCCGCGAGGCCGAGCCGGCTGCACCAAAAACTTGGGAAAGGAGGGCGGATAGTGCGTCAATGGTCACCAGTGATACGCTGACCTCCTTCATCGCTACCCTTTCGAGACCATACCAGCGGCCGAGAGCTCGAGTTGGCTGTGTGCTTGGCGGCAATGGGTGTTGGCTTCGTCTAGGCAGTCCACAAGTGTCGCCTAATGACCGAGAAGCCAACAGTTGTTGGTTCTGGACACAACCGATCTACCCCTGAACTCCCGCGTCAAGAAAGCCCCTTTGAACACACGCCCCCTCCTCTTTGATGGCTCGCATGTCATTTGTCCACAAGGTCTAGGTACAAGTGGCGTTGGAGTAGGTCATGGAAGCCTGAGTCAAGAGACGGCCGTGCTCCACATGGAGCGATGCGTCCTTGACCTACAATGATTATCCGTCAAATGGCAGCCTGGGAATGACGCTTTCCTTCTTTTGAGGTGGTCGTGGTCGTCCAGAATCATGGCACCTGATCGGAGACCACAGGAAGGATTTATCAGCCCTATCAGGCCTCGGCAATCACTCGAACCTACCACTGTTGCACAATCAGAGGAAGGTGAGCTGTCATCCGTGGGGTAAAGTGACTTACTCCTGGCATCTCTACAATATCCATTCTAGTCAAGGGGGCTACGGACTTATGCATTGAGCCACTAATAGGGTCTAGTAAGGTCCATAAGGACTCCTTTTGACCGACGCGGCATCTCGGTGAGCCCATCGGCGTTTACCTGACCATGGGGCTCTAGACCAGTAGACATTCAAGGTGCATGTCTGGCCCCATGCTCTCCCTGCAACGTGCGGTGTCATTTCGCTCTAATTCTTCCGGACGAGTAGGAATGGCGGGCCGTTACCGTAGGTGTGACCACAACTAATCGTCTCATCATACGCTCTGAGGAAGATGACACAGTAAAACCAGGATTCCAAATGCAATGGCATCTCTTGCCACAGCGGATTCTATGTACCTTGGTGCCGTGTACTTAGTTTTGCCTGCCTGCTCTATACGAGCAAATACTAATCTGTTAGCTTGAGGAGTAAGTAACGGCCCCATACGATGCACTCGCCGTCGCCAACACTGACAGGGAGGGAGTGACCGGTGGGTAACAAGTGGCGACTTTGGCACGGCACCCTTCATGTCTCCCTCAGCATGTTGCATGCATGCTGGTTGTAAGGCTTGGAAGCCGACGGTACAAGCATCGGCACGCAGCTCTTGGACATCAGGTGCCCTTGATAGGGCCAGTGAAGGCTCATTCGGGCTACTTTTTGGGACGGGACGCGGAACTAAGGACATGGGAGGTTGCGGTGACGTTGGCTCGATACCCCTATTCTTGCCAGGCCTGACGGTTCTTTTCCGCCAAAGCCGAAGCCGAACCTACGTGGCTTGCCACGACTATGATGGAGTACCGTTCGACCCAGTGCAGATCGTTTTGAATCAGTGCCATGCTTGTTCCGTCCCTTGCTGTTGAGGTTGCAGCCAGGGGCGCAGGAATGCGATGCTTGGAACAGAAGTTGCAGCCAACAGTGCTTTGACAGTACTGCATGTCATCATAATCAAGTTGAATGTGTTTCTGGGCAGCCTCCATACGACGCTAGACGGCACAGGTTTGGCTGGGTCATCCGACGGTCGGGGCCGGCCCATCGTCAGGGCCGTGTTTCCACTCACCAGGACAGCTAGCCTAACGCGACCAAGTCCTGGCCTCTTGCAAGGTCATCGCCCGAGAATTTTTGTTGAACGACGATCGCTGGCAATATGTTAGTTGGATGGGAAGCCGTCCACGATGGATTTGGTCGATATTCGGGCCGCATGAAGAAAACGGTAGGTCTCTCCGAGCTCGTGCGGAGAACTCAACGGCAAGGCTGAATCAAAAACTCGGAGAAGAGAAGTCAATATGCAGCTTCACCCAGAACTATCCAGTCGTTTCTTCCTCCTTGGCGTCTCACGGTCTCTTTTCCTCATCCCGTTGTGCCGGGATGAGGTTTCAGTCCTCTCGACACCCCTCCCCCCCCCTTTCGTTTCGATATAGATCAGAGGACGAAGCATAAACATGAGCGCGGTTTCACCTCATTCACCATGGGAGACGGGAATAGATACCATGCTACTCCGCCTCGTGATTTTTGCTTGATTCAAGGCCGGACGCTCAGCCCTATCCCGCCCCATTCACGTCTTCGGGTCTGGGTGTGTTAGGGCATAGCCTGCCTCTCCACAACAGGTGCAAACCCAGAATAGAAACAAGATCACAATCAGCCCGGAGCAGACAAACAGATCTACCACTTCTGAAAAGACTTGTCAGAAGCGTTGGCCTCGGCACAAGATCCCTTCGGTGAAACAGGCGCGGCCCCCAAAGGGCATGGCGGAGCAAGGCATATGGTCTGTGTGGCTGACTCCAACAACACGGACGCCTTCCTTCCCAACGGGCCAAGCCCCAGCATTGCATGTTGGCACGTTTTCCCCCAGAGTTCGGGCTACGCCGCAAATGGCTTCGAGAAGATGGACGGTTCTTGCTCGGAGTTGGGTAGCAGCCAATCGCCGGCGTGATCCAGCGCTGTAAGGAGATCCCCATGGAAACCCCGTGCCAACGTCGGCATCAAGATCACTGAGCTTACTCTGGCTTCATGGCGGCAGTGGCCTCTTTTGCCGAACTCTTTTCGATGTAGGAGTGCAGGTGTGACTTTGGTAAGAGCAGCCACGGAAGAAAGCCCCAACACGAGGTGCTGATGGAACCCGGTCAAGGCTTCCCGCATCTAATCCTCATAGAAATTTATGTATGCTAATGCGCTGCTCTGACTCGAACGAACGACAATCGATCCTCGTACGGCCGGTTTCATCGCGAATCACCAAGCATTGTCCTGCCCAACTCTCCCTTAAGTAGAGTCACAGAAGCCCCAAGATTCAGAATGGCTCTGGGGAACACCAAAGAGAATGGACAATCACGGGGCATGCACTCTTCAAGAATGAACAAACGTTATCGTCCCACCTCAATTGAGGCCTAGCTCGACAATACGTGTTGCTCTGGGCATTGGTGGCACAGTGGCACGAATGCTATTCCGAGCTTCAGTTTACAAATGTATTACATATTGGTATATCGCGGCTACTCCAAACTACCTTTTTCCTGGAAGTGCCAAGTGCATTCCTTCCTCCTGCCAACGCTAGCAAATCCAAGCATACACGTGCCAGTCAATCGTGAGAGTAAATCGTGAAACCAGGAACAAGCCAAAACGCCGTGTCTATGCGACGTTACAGCGACAATCTCAGTCTGTATCTCCAGCATGGCGACAATAAGAAGAAAAACCCCGAAGATGCATCAAGCAGCGCCTTAAGCCGCGACGAGTCTAGCAGGACAGCATATTACTCGTCTTCCATCAAATCTGAACAGTGGGTGAGCGAGCTGTATGCCAGTTCCCCGTTCTAATCACGGCCCTCGTCGTTGGTCATCCTAAGCGCCCTCGAGTGGAGCGACAAATGGGTAGTTGAAATCGAGAAGGCCGTCCAACATCCAGTTCTGAGCATCGAAAATCTCATAGTTGGCGTCTCCATAGTTGATGCCCGCTATCATGCTGTTCGGCGCCGAGGATGCCGACAACCCCGTTGCTCCAGGTGTCAGGGCACCATTGGTATTAAGCATACTAGAGGTGGGCACGTTGTGCGAAGGCATCAAAGTGCTGTCGAGGTGTGTAGATGAAGCTGACGATTCGTTAGCTGAGTCTGGATTGGTGGGCTTGGTTAGAGCTATCCCGCAATCAGCGTCCGCCTTCATCAAGAAGAAGTGGCTGGAGGGAGTGGAAGAAGACTTACTGTCCAAGCTGCCTCGTCCAATTGCCTGGTACTCCTCCCTCCACCTCCAAACCGAGTCGAACACGAGGCTCATGCTGTGCCGGCAACGCACTTTGAGCTGCAAGCTGTCGTCTACCTTGATAGGAGTCGAGTCATCTTCGCGGTTGAAGCTAGGCCCGGCCTTATCCAAACGCGCCCCGTTCCACATTTGCACCATCAGCTCGGCCAAGCGCCATTGCAGGTCGTTGTGAACGACGCTACTGGCACGGATGGCTTGGACTGTCGAGTGGAACAAGGTCCGGCCTCGATTGTAGTCGATCGTCTTCGAGAAGAAGGACCTCATCAGCTTGAGAAGGGCGAAGCCCGCAGCGACGAGCATCTGCTGTACGTAGTTTGTAGCATACAATAGAACAGTACCTCCAATTGCTTCACGTGGAGAATTGACCTTGTCCATCTCGAGGACCTCGTCGAGGAAACTAGTTGTTGCCCGCCACAAGCCCATGAGATCATCCATGTAGCCCGACGTCTTACTAGAATCAAAGAAGCCTGCCAGTCTCATGTGGAGGCATGCCGCTCGGAGATGAATATCCACAACCGGGCCTAACTGTTGAGACAAAATTGATGCCTGAAGTTCTCCGTAGTCGCGTCGGTACACCCGCATAAGCATTGCGCGATGCTCATCACCCGCCACCCCTCGTGGATCACTAGCGTTGCTGTACATCTCCTTGGATACTTTATCGCAGAATCTCTCGATCTGCAATCGCGCCTCTAGCTCCCGCGAGAGGGGTAGAGCCGCATCATCGCCCGGTCGCAGAGCAAGAGTCCAGTCGTAAAGCGTCGAGGCCGGTTGACCGTAGCCTGTTCCCACATTTTGCGCTACAATATTGCAGACAGCCCATGTCGTCACTCGATCAGCAAGCTGCTCTTTATTCAGAGTAACAGAAACACGGGAAAAATCCTGAATGTGGTTCGGCCGGTGGAGACCAATACCAGTAGCTGTTTTCATCATGACACCGCAGAGAATATGGGTGGGATCAGAGGTGGTGGTGCTAGTCGGCAAGGGCCAAGCGCAGAGGAGACACATAGCCTTCACAACGTAGTAACTGCTAGGAACTTCCCCGATGGTAGTCCACAAGAATCTTGTCAGGGGACCGGACAAATTGGTTATCAGATTTGGGGAGTTCTGAGGGCTGTAACGCCGGGAGGCAACGGATATGATGGCCCAGAAAAGTAAAGGATGTTGCTGATAGAATTGATCGGGGGCCTGCTGGGGGTTGAGGAAGGGCAGGAATGGGTGGTAGAAGGCCCAGAACTCATTGAACAAATGTGTGACATTGTCCTCTGTCAGTTGGACGCCCTCGAGCTCGTGCGTGTAGCGCGGGGCATTGTAAGAACCGCCTCTCTTGAGGTGCAGTAGAGACGAGACAGCCTCCTCGGAACCCATCAAGGAGGGGTTTCGCGTATGGGTGTGGGTTTGCGTGTAGGTGGTGCTCTGGGCCATTGGCGAGTTGAGGTCTTCGTCTTCGTCCAAAACATAGCCTTGGGCTCGAGCATTGGCGATGTTCCGTCGCAGGCGATCAATCTCCTTTTCCATCTCGGCGTGCTTTGAGCGCTTGCCGACGCGCTTGAAATTGGACTCAATTTTGCAATCGAGCTTCAGGCGGTTGCATCGGGAACAGCTCTGGAACGGGTCCTGGACCACGTCGCATCGCAGCTGTTTGGCACGCGTTAGTCGCGGTAGACTCAGGTACAGGCAGGTGTGAAGCAGGTGCAAGGCAGTTGTCCGAAACAACCGGACACGGCAGCACAGTCGCAAAGGCAATTGACGACCAACGAAGAAGGGGAGGCGTTGTAGGGTTGACGCGCAAGTGACTCACCTTCTGCTGGCGGCATTCGTTGCAGGCCCTCTTGACGCCGGGTTGGCGCTTCTTCTCGTTATCGGCATGATCATCGTCGGCAAGGCTACCAGGACTGCTGTCAATGGCAGTCATGCCAGTGCTTCTCTTGCGCTTAGGGGCGATGCCATGGCGAGAGCTGACAGGACTGCTCGGGCTCATTGACGCCGCCCCACCAACGGCGATGGACGAGGCGTCCATGCGACTGGCGAGGGAGAGCGCGGCTGGGCTGCCCGCGCAAACCGGGGGGGTTTTCGTCGATAAGACGGAATCGATCAGCGGGCGCGCGCTTAGTCGCGGGCAAGGGCAAAGGCCGAGAAAAAAAACGGCCGGTGTCGCAAAGTGCCAGGGCTGCTGGGTGGTGTTGATGAAGAATGCGTTGGCGTACGGGGGGCCGAATGCGGAGACTTATTGTGAGACTTTGTATAAGTTTTTGATTTTTTCCGCCTTGGAGGGAAAAAAAAGGCGGGGGTTGCTTTTGAGGGGCGCAGGTTCTAGGGCGGTGTGGTTCGTGAGTGGTTCGTCGAGGGAAGGAAAACGGGCGGACTTTCGTTTTTCGTCTCTCTTGGCTTGACTCGACTTGACGGGGAAGGACAGACCAGAAGGATTGTATTACTAACAGCAGAGAGGTAGAGGCAGAGTAGCGTCAGGTAGCGTGGAGTGTACCTGGACTCGGAGAAAGTGTGACCACTTTGAATGGCTTTAGGTAGATTGTCCAGCACCCTATTAGGTATGGGTGATGTCCTCTGTAGTGGACAGTGAATATGTTCAATTGCCATCCGTGTCGTGTCGTTGGATGGCCCTGCCTCACGCCCTTCCGGTGGGGTTTTTCTTCAATTTTTTGGGCCTGTTTGGGATTTTCCTCGTCGTCTTTTGCGTGTCCCTCCAGTACTAACCCACGTTCTAGGCCCGTCGAGATGAGTGCGAGGAGACGAGATGGAGAATGAAGAGCGGGGTCTTCAGCTCAATTGCAGTGGGCCCCAGTGACCCAATACCAAGTCGTCATTGGTTCGTCTGAGGGGGACGGTGTTTCGAGTTGGAAGTGGCTGAGATCACGTGCTCTCCACAGGCCCTTGGCCGGTAAGGCGGGGTGGGGGTAACTTGTGACTGGGACTGTGACTGACTTGCAACAATTCAGTCATCCATCGAGAAGCGGGAAGAAAACATGCCATTCGTTGCTATCATCTAGGCTCTTTATTCTACTCTCTTTCCGCTATTCGATCCCCAAGAAGCAATCCCAGGTCCGCATACATTTGGAGAGAGAAAGAGAAAGAAAAGGAATGAAAAATCAAAACAGTTCACTGTTACGGCCTACTCCTTCACAGGAGACTCCGCCGTCCCAACTTCGTGCCCAGCCAATGCCGAGGCTAACAGCCGCTTTTCAAGGGTCTCCCTCCCATGTTCGCGGACTAACGCCTGGTCCAAGTGGCACTTCGTTCCCTAATCCGCTTAGTCCAACTCTGCATCCTACGAATCGCACTTGGCATTGGCTTCGTGCCACTGCATGTTCCCAGCAAGTGGTCCTATGTAATCCTGTTCTTATGCCTCTCAAAGTGGTTGTCCCAAAGGTATGGCCCATCTATGTCGTCCACTACATTGAGCATCGGCACTTGAGTCTTCGAGTTTGCCTCTTGCTAATCTAGTCGTTTCGTAGCCAGCCGTCATCCCACCATCATCCGGATTTTCTTACTCCTCTTTCCCTGTCGCTTTGCCTGCCTCATAACCAGCAATGGCCGAACCAGCATCCGGTCATGCCCCTGTCAAGAAGGTCATCAAGCCTCCGCCAGCCTCAACTCACGTCATCCCACCCTCACGTTCCAAAAACGAGGTCCAATTCGTTCTGCCGGACGCGATTGCTGACCCTGGTGTGTACCGCCCTTGTTTCTGTGCTTGACAACGTCATGCGCTGACTTGCAAAGCTGTCGTCCGTCTGAATATGTCTTCCGTCTCGCAACCGTTTCTTGAGCCCAAACAACTAGAACAGTGGCGGTAAGCTATGGACTTTTTGGCCTAGCCTCGTTCATCCATCCACGAAATAGCTCGCTCTGGGTATCTATCAACTTGCATGCTGCAAGGAATGTTAAGCTTCAGCCGGAATTCCTCAGCACATAACCACATCGCAACCAATCATGTTGCCCGTAAACATGATCCTGCCTTGGCCCTGTGCAGCGATCCTATTCCGGCTATAACGTCTAACTTCTAGGTCGTTACCAGTCTGATACACTATTAATATTGGGTCATGCGGGGTTGGTGCCTTTTAGCTTGCATCATCGCGGGATCGAAAAGATCAGTTACGCAGCTTGTGGCGGACGCCAAACGCTACTGTCCTCGACACTGAAGCAGCTCCAAACACCGACGGGTTCAGAGCATAGAACCCAGATCTTCGGACCACCATCTTTGCGCAACCCCTACACAGGACTGCAGCCTATCATTATGGCCGGCTCAGGGAATACCTTCACCGTTCCACTCGTAATTGATGGGCAGGAGCTCCGTCCAGATAGGACGTTCGAGGTAGTCTCACCAGCAACCGGAAAATCAGTCCACCATTGTGCAAGCGCCAGCGTGGAAGATGCCAACCGCGCTGTGGATGCTGCCGCCAAGGCTTTCACCTCATGGCGGAAGACGCTCCCGGCCAAGCGACGCGACATATTCCTCAAGGCTGCAGAAGTCATGAGAAGCCGTCGATCAGAGCTAGTCCAATACATGATGGACGAGACAGCAGGGGCTGAACAGTGGTGTAATTTCAATATAGACGTTGCCGTCGACCTCATAACGGACGTCGCAGGGCGAATTGCAACTATTGAAGGCTCCTTCCCCACGACCATGGACTCCAAAGTCAGTTCCATTATCTTGCAAGAGCCGTACGGCGTTGTTCTGTCAATTGCCCCATGGTATGCCTGTCAATCCTGCCGTCAATGCCTTTCCCTTATCATGATTCAGGAACGCGCCCTACATTTTGGGAACCCGCTCGATTGCCTTTCCCCTGGCTGCCGGCAATACTGTAGTCTTCAAGGCAACCGAGTTGGCACCGCGAACCATGGGGGCCATTGTGTCCGCATTCCATGAAGCTGGCCTTCCACCAGGGGTTCTGAACGTGATAACCCACGAATCCGCCTCCGCGGCAGAGGTGACCTCGTCCCTGATTCGCAATCCACTCATCAGGAAAATCAACTTTACCGGCAGCACCAATGTCGGGCGCATCATTGGCAAGCTCGCTGGCGAGAACGTCAAGCCCGTGGTCTTGGAACTTGGCGGCAAGGCTCCTGCGATCGTCTGGGAGGACGCTGATCTGCAGCTTGCGGCGGACCAGTGTGCCCTGGGGTCCTTCGCCAATGCCGGCCAGGTTTGCATGTCCACGGAAAAGATTCTCGTTCACAAGTCTGTAAAAAGTGCTTTCGTGGAGAAGCTCAAGGCCTCTGTGGACAAATTCTTCTCCTCTCAAGCTGATGCTCCCGTCTTGATCAGTCAGCCTGCCGTCGACAAGACTAGGAAGTTAGTTGACGATGCTGTATCTGCCGGAGCTTCGGTCGTCGTCGGTGACCCCTCTACCAGGGAGTCTTCCGCCACCAGGATGAGACCGATCGTCCTGGACAACGTAACGCCACAGATGGATATATATCATATTGAATCCTTCGGACCCGCTGTGTCCATTATCGAGGTTGAGACGGAAGAAGAGGCTATTCGCATCGCAAACGACACAGAATATGGTCTATCATCTGCTGTTTTCACTGAGGATTTGAGAAAAGGGCTGCGTTTCGCCCGGGAGATTGAGACCGGTGCAGTCCACATCAACGCTATGAGCATTCACGACGAGAGTGCATTGCCTCATGGCGGTGCAAAATCGAGCGGTTTTGGGAGATTCAATGCGTCAGCTGGCTTGGCTGAATGGGTGCGATCGAAGACGGTCACTTTCCAGAATTGACTGTAAACAGCTATATAGAGAACCCATTGGATTCCCTTACCTAACACCTAACGCCTGTTGGTTGTTACCTGTTATGTGTATTTGTCTATACACTTGCCAGGCATTATACCGGCTTGAGCACTCAAAGGAGCGCATGCTAGCTGACTTGTGAGAGAATTGGGTTTGCGTAGGGGAATTGTAGCGACGCCTGCACACCCTTAACATAAGTTGTTCACCTCAAAAACTTCATACAAGGACTACTATCTACAAATCCAAACTTGTAGGAACAACGCACAGAAGAACGTTGTACACACCAGATGCGCACACTGACTTATGTCTGTGAATAGAGGCGCGCCGAGTATAGGGTAGCCAAATGATGCTCAGCGCTCAGAAACAGCTGCGTCATCACGTAATCAGTATTATCGATAAAGGGAAATTTTACGTCGCAGCATTCAACTCCAGCTGGGCGACCTCGTGCGAGCTATCCCATTCATCCCTCAGCATCACTCAAATCCACCATCATTCCACCACGTCTTCGGGTTCTCCCATCCTCGCCCCAACAATTCCTCAACTTGCCATTCGAAGCCACAGAATCCCGGCAAAAAATTTGCAGCCATGTCTTCCTTCTTTGGTATGGGTCGCCCGCAGATGACGTCGGAGCAGAAGATCGCCAGCGTCGAGAGCGAGATGCGCATCATGGCCGACACCTACAACCGGTTCGTTCACCTCCGTTCCCTCCCCCACATAAAACCTTGCCAGACTGCAGCTTCCACGTGCTCCTCAGAGGGACTTGCGCACAACGACCGGCGAAACGCCTAGGTTGGAGTCTTGTCGAGCACATCTGCTGTCGTGAAGGAATCAATCACCTTGCCAGGTCGCTAACTCTGAATCTTGTCGTATCTAGCCTCCGTAACCAGTGCCAGAAGAAGTGCATCCCCACCGATTACCGCGAGGGCGAGCTCAACAAGGGCGAGTCCGTCTGCCTCGACCGCTGCACCGCCAAGTTCCTCGAGGCCTCTGTCAAGATTAGCGAGATCATGCAGCAGCAAAGCCAAGGCGCTCCCCAAGGTGGTTCCGGCGGTCTCTTCTAGAAATATGACGCAAGATTCGGAAGACGTTTCGTGGGGAGAAAGGCCAGGCTCATTTCATCAACCCTGAGGTGAAGCCCTCGTGTTACTGTTTGCTATTGCAAGAGAAGGAACGGACGACGACACTGGATGCTTGACTTGGCAGGGCAGGGAATTGTGTATGATTATAGACGTGTACGATGGATACTGTGGAGGCTCCAGCGAACGAGACACCTAGGTATTTTTTTGGACAGACAATACGCTGTCAACAACAGCTGTGTTATTACAATATGGATTGATATCATCATGGCGGAATGCGCCCTTCTCTCCTCAAACGCCCTTCGCTCCTGGCAAGAATTGAATAAACTGTGTATATGACACGTTGCTGAATGCGGAAGAACTCCTCACTGATATGCTCGCTCTGCTGCTGTCTATGCCGCCTGTGTTATATTGGGACCGGTGCCGATGCCAGTAAGCGTTCGAACGATCCAATGAAGCCAGCTTTCGGATTCGAGTTGCACTTTCAACTCTTCCGCCCGCTTCTCCACATCATCAACTTGTCTCTCAAAGTTTCGAACACCGTCCTCTACATCTTGGACCTTCTGCCCCAAGGCATTAATCTCATACTCTAAACGGGCAATGAGAACCTCAATTTCCTTAACGCTTTCGGTAAGAAGGGCCCGCTCCTCCGCAAGAAGTTCATCGGAGCTCGATCGCACACGCCGACATGCGTCGTTCAGCTGGTGATAGAGGTTTTGAAGAGCCTCGCTGTCCTGAGAATATCGCTTGTTGAGCCGTTCCACCATCGTGATTTTCTCCTCAACCCACGGTCCGAGTTCACGAACAATGCCATCAATGCTCTGGTGGAGGTGACGGGTCACTTCGGCGAGTGCTAGGTTTCCGTTTAGATCCTCCGGGATATCAGAGATGTCTACAATCTCCTCCCATGTAAGGATGGCTTGTTCGGCGTCTGCAAACGACATGCGGCGGGGCCAGCGAATGTCATAGACACGCGGTGTTTGGTCAGTACGTAGGAAACTCATGCTGTGCCTTCGCGTAAGCGCAAGTTGTTTTGGATCGTCCTTGCGCTCTGCGTCCAGAAGAGGACCTCGCAAATCCGTTTCCTCCGCCACCGACTGAACAGCCGCTGGTGCTTGCGGAAGGACATCCTTACGTACTTCCGCACCGATCTCATCAAGGAGCCCATCTATCTCGATCATCTTCTTCACTTGCTCATTGACTGAGCTGCCTAGTTTCGTGTCGGCAGGTGCCGATGAGACCTCTCGTGGCTCCTCTCGCCCAGCGAGAACAGACTCCGGATCACCTCTCCTCATAGCAGCAAGATATTCTTCCGGCTTCTGTTTCCAAGTAAAAGCCCTCCCAACAGCGGCTGGACTTTGAGAAGAAGGACCATAGCCATTGCCGCTGGCTCCTTGCGAGTCGAACATGTCCTCTCTTGTCGAGATAGAGAGGCGGCTTCCGTGCCCACGGAGGCCCCCGCCAACGGCATCCTTGATTCGGCCCAGTCCAGATCGAGCATCGCTCATCTTTCCTGCGACACTTTTCAGGACGTTTCTTCGGAGCGCATCCTTCTCCCCACCCGGGCTTTCCATGATGCTGGTCGCCGAACCAGATGGGGGAGTGGCATACGGGCCAAAGATATCGTCTTTCTTCCTCGAGTCCGATTCGTCCTCTGTGGGCATAGACTGAACTCGTTTCGAAGTCGCAGAAGCCTGATCATCTCTCCCAAAATTGTTAGGCATGTCCTGGCTATAATCAGAGCTCTCCGTAGGCGTCCTCCGGGGCTTGCCATGCCACAGCCACTTCGATCGCTCGCCAGAGACAAGTGCAATGAATCTTTCGTAGTCGAGTGTTTCGACTTCAGCCATGCCGGCTTTGTCCTTGCCCGACACCATGCCCATGACTATCTCACCTCTCTTGCCGGCGATGTCTGTCATGGTTGACTTGACGGCCTTTTCTATCCTCCATCCTTCGCCAGCCGCAGCCTTGGCAGTGGCCGTATGCAGCCTGAAGAGAGTCTGCCGATCCAGCCGGCGAGTTTTCTCCAATTTCTGAGACTTCTGGAAATAGGCGATGCCGCGTTTTGTGCTCTCCAAGTCAAAGACGTCTTTTGAAACAGGCGCGCCATACCAGTGGAGCCTGTTCCTTGCGCCCATCAGCATGCCCAATAGAGCAGCGACAGTGGACGGTCCTAATATGCCGTCCGTGGGTTCAAAGTTGTAGTGCTCCGCGCCGACTTGTGTCCACCAGTTGCCAATCGCGGTCTCTGTGACATCGCATAGTAGCCCATCAATGTATTCGTGGTCGAGCTTTTCGAACATGTAAAGTGCAACTTGGCACATTTTCACCAGCTCTGTCACAGCCTGGAAAAAAGGGACTCTTTCTGACACCCTGTACAATTGCCGGAACTTGTCCTGTGTGGCTTTATTGGGCTCTGTAATTGTAAGTCCTGTGCGACCAGAACAGCCAAGGCGCTTCAGATCTTCGTTCACAATGAAGACCTGACGGTGTTTCCTAATATCACCCTCGGGAATCAGAATGACCGTGAGAGCAGAAGGAAAGCTGCTCAGATTCGTGACCATTAGCTCGCCCAGCTCGGTCTCCTTGCGGCGGGCATGAAATTGCTGCGTCGCCTTGAGATATACCCTCAGCTTCGTAGACCACAAGCTTTCGTCGACCGGCACTGCTAGTACGCCGACTATTACAGAGTGTTTCTGGTCGCCGGTATAGGTGACAATGACGAGAGTCGGTGATCTTCGGGAGCAGGCCCATTGCTCGACGAGGTACAGCTCGTAGCCATGGAGGGTTTGCCGGCGCTCGACAACTGTTACGCAAGGATCGTCTTCGAGAAATCTTTGAGGGCGTCGTTAGTTTGGGCCCATCAAGAGAGGGGAGGACTGGACCTCACCTGAACGCAACAGGGTCTGGAAAGACGATGTGCTTCTTGGGGATGGCGGCAAAGGCCGCTTTGTCGGCCGGCGCATCCGAAGTGTGCGATTCTACTGGCATTGGCAGGCCCTCTGCAGCTGATGCTCTACTACTTCGATAGGAAGCGCCCCGATGTAGGTCATCACTGCGATACGGCCTCCCGTCATGGCCGTAAGGTAGTAGGAATGCCATTGCGTCTTCATCGGCCTTGAGCGCTACCTATCACTGGAGAGTGGCATGGTCGGGTGTTGCAACATGGATATGCGTGGCTAGCCACAACCAGATCACCACTGACGACGAAGTCGCATGTGATTAATTGGGCTGTGAAAGACTACAGCTACCGACAGCAGTGTACCTGACCCTCAGGGTTCCCGTGCTTTGCTATGAACCTCATGTCTCGCTTATTGCATAAAGGCATTATGTCATTCAAGCCGGTACCATGTTAGGTACCTGAAGTAGGGTACGCTAGGTACCTAGGTGTTTCGCGTGGGTTGAGAGAAATCAATCTTTTGTCTCTGATTGCCAAACCGAAGAGCTCACAAGGAAACTACGTGAATGGGACATAGCTTCTCTCAAGTGACTACATTCGCTTCCTTTTCCTTGGTCTGGAACCCCATTAGAAGCCGAGGCCATTGCTGTGACGGAGCTGCTGATTTACTCCAAGAGGTCATTTGACTACAGGAAAGATACCTGTTATCCCCAGCTTAGATACCGCTACTTGCAGCGCTCCCCACGTACCTCACCTTACCCCATCCTCTCTGATAAAGGCTGTTATCGATACCGACCTGCGACAACGGCATCTTGAAGGAACGTACGTACAAGCTAGATTCTGCTTCATCCACGTTGTAACGCACAATCCTGCTCTGTGCCTGCAGTGGTGGCAGATGTCGATAGACCACCACAACTTACGCAGTCCCTTACCATAACCTACAAAGTACACAGCCCTTCCGTACCGCGGCAGTAGGTATATACGCCGGACGAGCTTCACGCCGGACGAATCCGTCGCCATGCCGGGACTCGACGACGACAACCTCTCGCCCTTCACATCCTTATATGCCGAGCTCGCTCGCATGAAGAAGGCGAAGCTAAAGGCGGCCATCGACGATGTAGACAAGATCATTGACCTTCTCGTGTCCACGAGGGAACAAGTGGCACGAGGGGCATCACCGCTCGCCGCTGATGGCGATGTGGAGGTGGACGGCCCTGAACGCTCTGGAGAAGCCGACGCGCATAGGATTAGTAAGGCGATGATGATGCTGCAGAATCCCATCAAAGCTCGCTTTGAGGCCATTACGGATGACCTGAAGGATGTGACGAAGGCGCAGAAGAGCTTCGGAAAGGTGCTTGACCGAGTATGTCTCGTGAATCTCTCGTCGACCGAATGACGTATATGCTAACATGAACCAGGCCCTTCCGCACCGCGAACTTCCAATGGAAACGGATGCCATGGCCAACCATCAAACTCTTATAAACCGGGCGATAATCATGCATCTACTCCGAGAAGGTCAATTCTCCGTAGCTTCCACCTTTATTAGGGAAAGCCAAGAACATACTCCACGACACGATCAACCAGGCGTCCACGCAAGCCCCAGGACGGACGAAGACGGCGACGATGATATGGGCGGGGCTGAGAACGTCCACGCCGAGCTGCAGAACCTGCATTCTGCAGATTTGCAAAACAAATTCTCAGAAATGTACGGCATACTGTCCGAACTCAAGAAGCGGAACCTCGTTCCTGCGATAGAGTGGGCGCGGGCCAACAGTCCTCGACTGGAGGCGCAGGGAAGCAACATTGAATTTGAACTCAGCAAGCTGCAGTATGTGTGGCTGTTCAAAGGACCTGCCGTCAATGGTCTTCCCGACGACGCGAACAACGGACAAATGGGTGCCCTGCAATACGCCCGCAAGCACTTTGCACCATTCCAGTCGCGGCATCTCAAAGAGATTCAGCAGCTTTGCTGCGCCATGGTTTATGCGCCAAACCTCGACGCATCGCCGTACAGACACATTTTCCAGATCGACTCGGCGTTCGAGGATGTGTCCATGTCCTTCACGCGCGAGTTCTGCTCCCTGCTCGGCCTATCCGCCGAATCGCCACTCTACATGGCCGTCACGGCCGGGTCCATCGCGCTGCCAAGACTCATCAAGTACACAACGTACATGAAGGAGAAGAAGACGGAGTGGACAACAGAGAACGAGCTTGCGTTCGAAACCCCCTTGCCGAAATCCATGATCTACCACCCCATTTTCGTATGCCCCGTGAGCAAGGAGCAGACAACAGACCAGAACCCTGCTATGATGCTACCTTGCGGGCACGTCATCTGCAAGGAGAGCTTGCACAATATTGCTAAGGGCTCACGCTACAAGTGCCCTTACTGTCCTACCGAGGGACACCTGAAAGACGCGCTGAAGATTACACTATAGTTGTGTCTTGGACCTTTCCTCTTTCCCTAGGGTTAGGAGCATTTCAGTCTTAACCTCATCCTCTTGCTTCTCACGGAGCTGGTGTTATGCGCCACGAATAGCTTGTCCACATGGTTTTGTCAACATGTTCTTATGACTGGAGAGGAGTATGGTGTTCCGGAACAGTGTTATTTCTTTAGTCTAGGTCTCACCAACACTTTGTGTAGCGATTTACTCAATCTGAACATGGCGCTACATTCTCGTCTCATTTGCTGTGCCACTAGATTGAATAATGTGGGAAGAAAATAAGTTTTGACGATGAGAACGATACGAGTAGGCCACAGTTGATGAACTAGCGCTGCTGTTCGGTTGAGAAAGAACCCGTGGTAACATAGTCCTGAATATGCTTGATTGCAAAAGATTTGCTCATCTGGAAATCGCCAAAATTGCTCAAAACAAGACACAATGTAGCGTGTGTGAACGCCGTGTTCGAGAAACTCCCATCAAATTGCTAAATATAAATCCTGTAAACTCCACCCCTGGCCACAGGACGCTCACCGTCCTTCTGGCTTGAATAAATGCCTTTCCAGTACTGAACTAGCCCAAGCCTAAAAATGAAAGTAAATGAAAAGAAGACACAACGAGCAATTGTGTGGGTGGATATCATTCGCCGCTCTGAGATTTCTATCCTATGTGGCTTGCCGAACCGCCGAAGGCCCAATGCTTTCTGACGTGCTGCCAACGAAGATAATCCCTCATAAATTCATGACTTTGTACAACCTAGCCTTTCCAAGAAGGAAAAAAACTATTCTCCGCCGCGTGCATTGACAGGAAGCATTGGCCCCTCAGTCGATAGTCATTCGACTAGGCACCTGAGTCTTGACGTCTTGCAAGTTGATTGAATTGAGATCGGGCTTCTCCTCCACTTTCCGCGATGAGGATTGGAGGTGGGTCTTCAGACCAGCACCAAAGTTGCGCAGGCAGATGATGGCGTTGGCGATGGTTAGGATGATAAGGAGAATGGTGATGACGGCAAATGCTGTGAGAGACTTTTTGACAGCTTCGTAATCAGCGCGGTAGTGGGGTTGGTAGATTCGCACGAGCTTGAAGATGAAGTAGCTCAGTCCGCCCAGGTACAGGACAATGACGCCAATCATTCCAGGCTTGTACTCTCTGCGAGTGAAGAATGCAGCCCCAAGAAGAATGATGATGGTGATGGGAATCGTGACGATGGTCAGGTAGAATTCGGGATCGTCAGTAGCTGTGACGATGACGACGAACTGGATAATGAACCCAAGGAAAAAGAAAAAATCGAACTTGAGTAGCGCAATGTAGATCTGACAGAATGTTAGATATGCAGATTGACAAGGACTGGAGACCACTCAATCGTACCTGGTAGTGAAGGAAGCGTTTTCTCATTCGATAGTCAGCACCGATGGTCTTGAGAATGTCCCAAGCGAACTCTTGATAGAGTTTCCAGGAAATGAAGGCCATCCCGACGGTTGCCAGTGCAATGATGGCTGGAATAGCTACCAGATACGGTCGTACCTCTTGCCAAAGTACGGTAATGCTTACGTTGGCTTGCAGAGCATTATAATTTTGTAGAACTTGAAGCGCCTCTCTGATTTGGTCCACTTGTATTGCGGTGTACACCAGCATGGCCAAATTGGCGATGCAAACACCAATTGCCTGGATGGTGTTCTTCATTCGCAGGGCGTCCCAGACAACGACCAGCTCGTATAGGAAACCAAAAATGAACAAAGTCAGGAAAGTAGGAATGGTCTTGGCTTGGGATTGAACCTCTGGGATGTTTTCGTTGGGCCGAAGGATCGACTGGAACCTCGCGAATACATAACTAAGGAACAAATCAGCAACTCTCTCCTGTCGTCATCTCACAACGGCAGGATATGCTTACGCTTCGAAGCAGAGGCAGATGACAGCCTGCAAAGCGGTGACGCCCATGAAAGCGGCGGGCCATTTGCTCTTGAGAAAGCCAATCTTGTCCCTGTGCATACTGGACGGGCCGTTTGAGGGTGCGACCAGCCCTTCCCGATGAGCGTAGCCTTCATTATACGCCGGATTCGCGTTGGCCGTGTCAAAGGCCGATGGCTGGTATGGGCGCTGTTCCATGATGTGTGCCTGCGAAAATGTCTGGTCGTACTGAGGGCTGTATTGAGGGTAGCCGGGATCGTGCCGGAGAGGCGCCTTGCTCGTGTCGAGAGTAGCCAGGGTGGGCAACTTGGGTGACTCCGTCCGGGAGTCAGACGGAATGGTCCAAGTGAAGGCAGGACACGGTCGTAATTAATCTACCTGACACGAACTTGGAAAGTGGCACTGGATGAACAAAATGAATTCGAGAGATTGGACGGATAGGTCGAGTAATGGGATCGCGTGTTGGTAGGACCAGCCCACTTGCGGTGGAGCGGAGGGAGATTTCTGACGTTGCGCTGAAACGAAGCCGTGGAAGACGCGCGGTATGAGTTGAGCGGGAGACGGATAGGAAATGGCCAACGCGCGTTGGTTGTTTGAGAACGGATGAAGAAAGGACTCGGAAGCGACGGACGATGGAAACTGATGAAGACGATAAAGCGACGCTGCTGTTGGTGCCGCGGCGGAAAAAAAGCGAAGGGCGAACGGGGGGATGATGGATGTTAGAGAAAGGATTGCTGGCCGATGCTGAAACGGGCTGGAGGCAGCAGATCTGTTCGAGGGAGTGCCCAGGGGTCTGGTTCTTTACTCCAGAGAGTTAGCGGCTTTGAGTCCTACCTCACCCAGGGTACCTCGACTAGGAAGTGGAGAGGCGCCCTACACCAAGTACCTGGCCTAGGCATCTGCTAACGGGCACCGGGCGCGTTGGCCGTGGGGTTTCTCGCATTTTTCCCATGTACGGGTACTTCTGCGGCTGTCACACGCCGACGCAGGACAACACCAACACCGGGCTGGGCGGCAGGTGGATTGGCTCTAAGTCGCTGGGCGCATGGCACAGGGAGGGGGGGCGCGGTGGAACGCTTTTTCTTGGCTTGGAATGAAGCAGCGCCGGTGGCTAGTCGCTCAAACTAAGGTGGTCCAAGGGTTCAAGCGGACGCTACCAATAAAAGGCACGGTATTGATTGATCGAGTCCTAATGCTCTCTCTCCTCCCATCTTGATGGCTCTTGTGGGCTCGTCCAATTTGTGCCCGAGATACCTTACTCGATTGTCGTGGCATTTCCCGTGAGTACAGGTACGTTCAGCTCAGGCCCACCGTCCTGGCAAACGTTCAGCACACCTGTTCGGCACCTCACCTGCAGCGAGGCCCGTTCCCTCGGGCACACCTTGAACATGTATTGGCTGCTGTGCATTGACCTCGAAACTACGGAAACAGATGCATTGCCCTTGGAACATTCTACCTCCCCCCCCTGCATGAGGCGATTTATCCTGTCGTCGAGAACTGGGGTATTTGATAAGTCCTCCGCTGTTCAGGAGAGTTTCATCAATCCAGGACGTGCTTGATCTGCTTTTGCCTCAAACTTGACTGCAGACGAACTTGGACCCTGAGCAGAGCAGCCAAGGCGCGTGCCCTTGAACCCCTCATCAAGATGACAGACGGCCCCGTCAGGTAAGGCTTGACGGTCGCGGTATTGGTTCTGGTACTTGTCCGATGATCCAAGTACCGAAGTACTTGTACCTCGCACGGCGCTAGGAGACCTTTGAGCAAAACAGCCTCGGGGGGGTGCCAGGGCAGGACATGCAGCTAAAAGTGCTGTAGGCCGGCTTTCGTGCACCTTAATCTAAAAATGGATCAGCACCGCCATGCTCGAGGCACCACCCACCCACTGCACTCTTTACCAGCCACCCGACTCTGGGTAAACCCTACGAACAGCAGCGAGCCACAATCTGGAATCTAAAGCGTTCGTCGACGGCCTCCCGCGTGGTTTGCTGCTTTTCCGTGCACAGCACAGCCTAAAGAGCCGCAAAGAGCCGGGATACTTTATGTCATCATGCGGAAGATCTACCCGCCTCTACCCTGAGCTGTTGTTTCCCTACCGTAACCATTACCCTGAATCAACGCACCTCAGCGGCCTCCGCAGGGGCGAATTCTGATTGACGTTGTGCTCGAGATCGTCCCTCGCTTTCGTCATCGTGCGGCTGCAGACCGACACCTGTTCAGCCCGCCCAGAGGTGACGGCACACCACCACACCAAATGGAACGCTGGCTCTGCGAGGGGTGAAGGGCGCATGTCCCTGCACCCGTAGTATGGCTGCCGTAATGATGCACTAGGGTGCCCACCCGGCTTCTGAATACGCGGGTTGGGTAATTGGCTGGTCAGCTGTGGAAGCATGGCTCTTCTCGCCTGTCGCAAAACAGGGAACGTAAGGTAGGTTTGGCATGTAGCCAATCTCTTGTCAATCGACATCCCTGCATTGTCCAGCTTCCTACAAGAAACAATCGCCGTCAATCAATGGAGTATACTATTGAGAATCACTCGTAGGTAGGTTCATTTGCGGCTGGCCGGCTTCGTAAGGACGGCTCCCTCATGCCGTGCCGTAAGGTCCCAGTCGAGCTACTTTATTATACAGCTGGTGGGTCACCGAGTGCCCAGGAACCCGCGACTGTCGCTTCATTCGTAACACCGATCCGCGCAGCGAGGCGGTCATCACCCGGCTGCCGCAGAGGCATCGCTGAAATGGAATGGCCAACAGGCAAACCTATTCTTCGGGCGTGCGGGAATAATGCTGAAATTTCACGACGTGGCTTGGTTGAGGCATAGCAAGAACATCGTCGGCTCATATAGGTCAGCTACCTTATAGACACTCGAAGCTTTTGCGGGCCGACACATGTGTGCCATCAGGTTTGTATGCATGGAGTAAGCCGAGTGAAGCCCTTCTCTACGGTTCCGCTGGAACATGCAACGGTCTCACTGGCTGAGCTGAAACCCAGCTTGGATGGGTAAGCTGCGAGAAGTCTTCGTGGCGATGTTTCTTCAAAGACTTCCTTCGTCTCTATCTCGAAGCATGTGGAGGCCTTTTGCTTAGCTGTTTCAATGCATGTGCCGAGTTATGCGTCAACGGATGTCGGGTCCGTCAAGGAGATGGACCTGGCCGCGGTCCGTGAAGCCTTGTCATTCCCACACTCTGTTCAGCCGGCAACTACCTGTCGAAGGCACAGTCATCAATTGATGAGAATTGCGACCAATAGTGAAGGCTGCACAAAACGGATCCTGCTACTTTTCACAATCTAGGAGCCCATCTCCATTTTTGGGTATAGTGTCGCCGTTGTGGTCTTGATCAAAGCCAAGACGGTGTAAGAGAGCAGGCTGGCCACACAGCCGCATCAGTTATTTTAGGCATATTGTGAAAAGGCGAACAAATCTAACGAGGTGCCGAGGCTTTTGATGTCACATGGCCTTAAGAAGTGAGTTCTGATGTCTTTGTGGGCTGGCACGTCGCCTAGTCCGAAAATCTGCTAGCCATCGCTAGTCGACCTTTTACTGGGTCAATGAGATCCAGCACTTTTATCTGTCCTAGCTTCGCTACAATGCGGGCATTTTACTTCAATAGATCCTAAGGTAGTTTACGGTAGAATTGTGTCGACTCCGAGGAGAAACCTAAATTTCGAATCCACGCATATAGTTATGCAGAAGCAGAACTCGTGAATGATCTGAAAGCGAACTGTCGCTTTATGTCAGGTGCTTAACTGACTTACCTTACCTTCCTACCGCAAGGTGCCTTAGGTATCTATCTACCTTATCTACTGTGTGGATGGCAAGCTAAGCGTGTAGGTTCAGATTGAGGAACCTTAGCCCCAGGTTTGCTCTGCAGATACCCCGGTCCGGCCTCAACGTCTCCCCGTGGAGCCGAGGCACGACATAACTTATATCAAGCTGCTTTGCCGCAACTCAATACTGGGGCAGTGGAACCAAAGCGTAAACTCTCTGTGGCTCCTTATTTTGAGAGAAGCCTTCAATAGCCTCAGATCGTCCTTTCAAGTCTCCATCCGCCCATAGATCCAATCTATAGTAGACCATGGCGCAACCGTTTGCGTTCGCGGGTTATCCTGAGCCTGAAGAGGGCCCCATAACGGGCTATGAGTCGCCCTTTGGGACCAACCCTGTGCTGCGAGGTGCCACGTTCCCTGTGGCTGCTGGAATGTACGCGCTTCTCCTTGTTTCTTGAATCCCATTCGGTTTCTGTCTTGTTAACGAGACATTCGCAGCATCACGCGCTTGTCCTTTATCCAGCAGGCATTATGGAGCAACACCGGCTTTGGAAAGATCAAGGACATGCGGGTCCTCGATAACTTACCCACCAGATTCCATGTATGTAGTGTCATTTGCAAGATCACAACAAGAGTTGACAATGATATTGACCCGGCTGCCAGCCAGTTGTCACACCCTTGGGCGAGACGGGGCCGATGCTCGAGTTTGAGCCTCGATTGCTGAAGAACCAGCACGCAGACGTAACTGCGCACTACTACACCGCCAGCGACTATCATGAGATGTACAAGAGCGGCCAGGTCACTCCTCTCCAGGTCGTTGAGGCTCTCCTACCCCTCACCAAGACGGGTCAGGATCCTCCAAGCGAATACGCCGACGCCTGGGCTGAGACCCATGGGAAAGACCACCTGGCCATCGAGGCCGCCAAGGCATCGACGGAGCGTTGGGCGACGGGCAAGCCCCTGGGCGTCTTGGACGGCGTGCCCATCGGCGTCAAGGACGACACCGAAGTGAAGGGGTACCGCAACCACAATGGCTTAAAGTACGACGCAAGTCTGGAATATTTCAAGGTGCAGGAAGAGTCATTGTGGCCAGTGCTGAAACTTCAAGAGGCTGGTGCCATTGTTGTTGGAAAGAATAGGATGCATGAATTTGGTTCCGGTACGTCGCAGGATCCCAGACTTGTTTCCATTCATGTGTACGTCGACTGACGCCCGGCAACAGACACCAGCGGTTGCAACGTGAGTATCATCGCCAAACTGTTGTTGCCGGACCGAGGACTGACACAACTCGCAGCCGAGCCAAGGGACACCTACGAACCACTTCAACAAAGCCTACTTCCCCGGCGGCTCCTCATCCGGCTGCGCCTCATCCATTGGTGCCGGCCTCGTCCCCATTGCCGTGGGCACCGACGCAGGAGGTAGCATCCGCATTCCTTCCAGTTTCAACGGCGCCTACGGCTTGAAGCCGAGCCATCACCGGACTGTCCAGATGAGCCCTACCATGGTCGTCACTGGGCCCTTAGCTGCTTCGGTCGCTGACCTGACCATTGCCTACCGAATCATGTCACAGAGCAACCCAAACTGCTCCGTCCAGGGTCAATTCGCCCTCTCGAGACCTCCCGCACAGAGTGCCAAGCGTGTCATTGGTATCTGCCGTGGGTGGTTCAATGAGGCCGATGCCGACGTCGTCAAGATCTGCGACCAAGCCATCCATTACTTCCAGAACAAGCTCGGTTACGAGATTGTCGATATTGACATGCCTCACGTGCCCGAGGCGCGCATCGCCCATGCTCTCATTTGCACCTCCGAACTCGCCGAGCTTGCCCGTACCCGTGTCGGCTACGGGCCCGTCTGGCTTTCCAAGCTCTCATACGGCAACCAGATCGCCCTTTCAGCAGCCACAAAGTCCGGGGCAGCTGACTACATCAAGTCCAACACCTTGCGCGAGTTGCTGATGCGCCACGTCGCCTTCCTCTTCAAGAAGTACCCGGGCCTGCTCATTCTGACACCCACCACACCCATGCCTGGGTGGCTCCGCCAGCCTGGCGACGAGACGTACGGCATGAGCGACACCAATGTGTCGCTGCGCAACATCATGTACGTATGGCTGGCCAACACGACGGGCATTCCCGCGGTCTCGGCGCCGGTGGGCTACGCGAACGTTGAGCACGGAGACGGCAAGATGCCGGTGAGCTTGATGGCACATGGCGAATGGGGCAGCGAAGAGCAGCTGCTGGCGTGGGCGGGTGAGGCCGAGACCTATCTACACGAGGCATACGACGGTGGACGTGTCCGACCAAAGACATGGTTCGATGTATTAAAGGCCGCGAAGATGTCGAAGTAGAGACAATGCATGTATGCGCAAAATTGTGATTGCGCAAAAGAGCTGTCCATGTAGCAGTTATTGTATCAAGGCACGTTTACTTAGGATGAACATTCTTACTCGCCCTTCGACGAACGCAGGTACGGGGATATCATGACGAAGCATGTGATTGTTGCTCCACGGCAACGGCTGCTTACGGCTCGGACATGCGCCGAAATCCTCTCGTTTATAGGAACTTGGACGCCATGCCCATCAAACCACCCTGCTGCTGGCCCTGACTCTTAAAGTACATCTTCATGGCCACCTCACCAGCCTTCTGGACAGTCGACTCTTTGCTGGCGTCAGAGGATACCTTGCCCTTGGCGGCCTTGTCATCGAAAAGCTAGGGGGACAGAGTATTAGCAACCAAAATGATTAAACGACGGATCGAAAAAAGCTATTTGTCTCCTAGGAGGGTAAGAGTAACTCACCTTGCTCGCTTCAGACAAGGCCAGGCCGATGAAAGCGCCCTGGGACTGCTTCTGGCCAGTCTCTCCTTTATTGAAAAGCTTCAAAGCCTGGAGGGCTGCTGCGGTTCCTAGGCTGTCCTCGTCCGCATCGTCATCATCGTCGTCGTAAGTCTTCTTGTGTTTCTTCACGGCATCTATCAGCGGAGCAAGC
This sequence comes from Paramyrothecium sp. XJ0827, assembly GCA_020881915.1. Classification (NCBI taxonomy): domain Eukaryota; kingdom Fungi; phylum Ascomycota; class Sordariomycetes; order Hypocreales; family Stachybotryaceae; genus Paramyrothecium; species Paramyrothecium sp. XJ0827. Next base: position 3,293,715 of record JAJFPB010000001.1, on the reverse strand, counting down.
AGTCGTTAGCAGCCACCGAATGCTGGCTTCTGATTTGAATTGTGACCTGCTTACCGTCCTCATCGATGTCCTCGTCTCGGATCTGAGACTTCCTCTGGCTGATCGAGCCGAGGATAGAAGAAAACAAGTCGCTCGAGCCCGACGATCCGGCCCGGGCTGCCGCTTCCTCCTGGGCTGTGCGGAAGTCATCGTCATCGTCGTCCCGGCCGGAGAAACCGCCGCCAGCGGGGTAGTTGCCACCGTACGCTTCTACGAGGCGATGTCAGAGAATGCTTGAGCGGCTTTTTCTCAACAAGATGTTCTGGGAGATAAAGAAAGTCCAGTGCAAGTGAGGTCATCAACTAACTGTTTCCACCTGGCAGACCTATCTCAGAAGGGAGACCACGATTAGCCACAAGTGCTTCGAGAGTAATTTGGGGCGGACGGGGGGCTTTTGGCGGGGTAGCCGCAGCATCTGGGGAGCATACCTTGACCTTGACTGTGGTCTTGCTGATTCCTCTCTTCGAGGAATTCCTTGCCAGCATTGATGAGCTTATCCATTGTGAGTTTGATGGGACTTGCGTTGTCTTCTGCCAATACTTGTCTGGCGAATCTGTGCGGTCCACTTGCTTGGAGCAGTTGGAAAGTCGAGTGGTGTAAGTGTAAGTGTAAGTGTAAGTGCGAGAGCTCAGACACCTTGGCTTACGTATCCGTCCGTAAGGTAGGTAGTAGGTAGCTTATTAGTGTGCGGAGGAAGATGGTTTAGCAAGCGGGGTGGCAGCTGTCATGGGCAAACCTAAAGCTGAGGTACCGTTTGGGTACGGTGGTAAATGTAAGATGTTGGTTAGTTTGCATTGAATCTGGCCAAAGAGCCACAGGAGCATCATCGTGGAGCTTTCTATCCAGAGGGAGAATGCACCGACCCTAAGGTTAAACAGACCTTCTTTAAACTGCGATGCACCGCTCCGCTGTGGGCCTGCGTGAAAGAGAAACGCACTGCGATCATTGCTTGTTTGTACAATATGTAACTGTTATTCATTTCTAGTAGAGGAGTCGTATCCAGCGTACCGAAGAGGCCGGTGTGGAAGTCGTGAATCGAGCACCAAGAGCCCGTGTTTCTCGCCCTGGTTCCCAGCATCCTCTCGTATATGCGCAGACCTGATCCACAAAAGACGTCCCTGTATTCTCCAAGAAGCGATGCCCAATGGTATCATCGAGTAATGTGACGTAAGAAACAAGATCCCAAAGCTCCGGGTATCACAATGCTGACCTGCCGTTATCGTATACTTTCGCCAGGGCATTTGTGTCCCTTAAAAAACAAATAAAAAAATAATAAAAAATTCCCCGTAATAAAACTCCCGGCACGAGGAAGAAGCCACTCGCACGATGACCGCAAAATCCAGTCCAAATCCGCGCTAATTTTTAACTCCCAGTCATGTATTTGCCCTAGCCCACGGTCTGCTCAGCGCTTTGCATTTGGTGGCTCGCGTTGTTGGCGCTGTTCTTTTTCTTCTCTTTCTTGGCCCATCGGAGGCCGCACGCGTTGCACAGGGTCTTCGGTCCACTGGGTCCCTTCCGCCATTCGGGGGAATCGAGAGTACCTGGAGTTCCGGTCAGCAAAGGACAAATGCAATAGGTGGAGCTCCGTTGATGCTCCCCCAGCACAGCACATACCGCAATCAGTACAAACATATTCCTCCGATGTCTTGAGCTTCTTCTTCTTCTCGCCCGTCCGTGGATCTCTATCGACGGGAATTGCGATACCAACGTCGCCCTTAACGAGCGTCGGGCTGGCGTTGCCTGTCGTGATGCCGCGGCTGCGCTCGCCTTCAATGTAGCGTAGACCGGTGAGCATCTCGATGGTTTCAGCGTGGGTGTTGCCCTCATAACGCGCCATCTTGTCTCTCAGTGAATCAGGCCGGCTGTCTGCCGCAGCTCCTTCCAAATTCTCTCGCGTGAGAGCAATATTCATAGCGTTCCGTTCCGCATTTGACAGTGATCTATCATTGGTGCCGTTGTTGCCGAGATAGAAAGGCGTCGACGAAGCACCCATGTCCTCCGAATGCGTGACTTCGGACCGGCTCTCCTGGCTTTGCATCCATTGCTTTTGGGCCTCGTCTGCGTCCGCCTCCTCCTCCCTGCGCAGCTCGGCAATGCGACGTCTCAGCCGCTCGTTTTCAATCTTGTGCTCCAGGAACGAATCGAGTAGCCCGGCATTCTTGGTCGGGTACGGTCGGGCCATCATAAAGACGGCTTGGCAGAATGGCGATTGATTGCTGGGGTTTGGCGCGAATTTAGACGCAGCTATATGCGCGTGACCTACAGTTTCGAAAATAGCATAAACACCATCCTTCTTTCGAAGCCGGTAGAACAGACGGAGAGGATTGCCAGATGCTATTGATTCGTTGAGCTCCGCAACAAAGACGCCCTGATCATCGGGGTGTATCAGATCCTTGAGGAAGACGTCCTGTAACTCGTCCGAGGTATAGCCTGTGACTGTCGTTATGCTAGGCGATGCGTATTTGATGCGTCCATTGGCATCTAGTATTTGCAGGAAATCCTTCAGCTCCTCAACCACTTTGGCGGGCCAGTTCCTCCTCTTGGTGAACTCGGTAAGCGTGCTACCGCTCTGGACGTTCATCTGCGCGAAGGTACCGGGAGGCACCGGCCCCGCACCAGGTACATTGTTAGCAGCGGTGTTGAATTGGTTTTCGGATCGCGCAACGGCATCCTCGGTCGTCGTCGAGCCGTCATTGTTGTCGGGGTTGTATCCCTGCGACAGGCCGGGACCGTCATTGACCGAGTCGAGGTTCATGACCATGTCGCCAAAGGGTCCAACCATGTCGTTGTCAAGAAGCGCCATGATGTCGCTACCGTCTTGACCGCTGCCGCTCGGCTGTACGGGATCAGTCAATGAGACAAGTGGTGGGCCGGAGACAATATTGACCTGGCCGGAATTGATGTCGGGTAGGGAACCCAGATCCAGGTTGGTGAAGCCAAAGGCGTTGGCGTTGAGGGGTGGAGGCGGGGGACCTTGGGACATGGTTGCAGCGCTTCGAGTCTAGTTATTGCATTTGGCGAAAGGTGACGGTAGGGGGCGGAGTGGCGGAGAACAGGGCGTGGCGATAGCGCCTCAGCGGCTCGGGCGAGGAGAGCCCAAACGTCGACGGGATTAGGTTCGCGTGTCGTATCGTATCGTTTAAAAGCAGCAGCACGACGGCACGATCATGGGAAGAAGATGGAGGTTGCAAGTAGGAGGGCAGTCGCCAAGGTCAAACACGTTCCCACGCCACAAGATGAGGTAATAAGGGTTCGGGGACTCTGGAGCAGCTACGGATACTAATTCAGGACAGTGAGAAAGACGGGGGAATTTCCTATGGGACAAATTTGCCATCAACATTGCCATGCGTTTGAGGATGCGCAATGCAAATGCCCAGAAGAGCACTGTGCCACGCTCGTTCCGGAGGAAACGCCCCGCGAAAAGCGGGCAAGAGCCGCTAGCAGAGAATGCTATTGGGGGTAGATCGGGACGAGAAACCAGGCAGTAGACGCCAGCTAATCCCTTGGAGGCTTGGTTATCCTGGGCTCTTGGGGCCGCCACTGGCGCTACCCACCGCCCCAGGTGGTTCAGGTGGATGACGCTTGTGAGCAACTTGAAGGGACAAGAGAAAAAAAGGCTTGTCCAGGTTTTCTAGTGGACGCATCCCACCCATACCAGTAGACTGAGGTACCTCACCTCAAGGCAAGTTGCTTCAACCAGAGTCCCCCAAGTCCCCTTCTGCACTCTGTAGTGCTCACCTACACATTGGGTACCTTACCTAAGGGTGCAGCATTGCACAGGCCCCCCTACCGACCGGCCTGTTCTAGACACAACGGCGAAGACCCCGTCCTTGTCCGTGGTACCTGCGCCGGGGCGAGTCCACTGCTCCAACAGCCTCTGCCTTACCTTAAGCTCGAGTGCGTGTTGCGATAGCTTCAGAGATGTCAAGTCCAATGTCCTCCTCAGCCACGGCAGGAAACGAGGCCTACAACTAGGTAGTAGCTCGGAAGCTTCCCAAAAGAGGGGTCTCGCCGCGCACGCTAAGGCACCACTAGGAACAGGCAAGTATTTGATGCTTCCCCGGCCAGCCATTGTTCTCCTTGAGCAAATCACAGAGGTGCCATTCCTTCAGGGGATTCATCGAAAAGCAAGGTCAAGCAGATTGCGTGTCTGAGCAATCAAGAAAAAACCAGCTCAGAAGAGCGCGGCAGATGCAAGACACATTACATCATAGGAATTTGACAAGCTCACCGCATTGACAAGGATCTTAGCATACGTCCCCTGAAAAGCGCTAGCCACAGCTAGGGTAGCCACGGTCATCGGCTCACAATGCCATCTCAAATCGTGGCACCTTATCGCGTCCGAAAAGAATCGGGAATGTGGATTTCGGTGGCTGCATGACAATTACTGTAGCAGCAGTGGCAGTTACAGCTGATGCCGTGGATTTATTGCTCTTTTCCTATCTTGTTGTGCCTGGACCTTTTTGCATCTGGTGCGGGCCGTGCAAACCTTCACCAGGAATTTTTGGATCAGTCACATGCAGCAGTATGCTGACCCTCGGTGAAACAAACTGGCGCTGTGTAGTGGCGACATCTTGCGTGGTGTTTAATCAGGTACCTGGACGGCTACTTGCAAAGTGGGTGACAGAACAGTGAGAGCGCCAACAGGATACCCCATAAATAACCACCTCCAAGGTGTTTTCTGCGCTGTTTTCCACCTGTCTAAGCGCCTGGCTGATTTTTCATATGAATATTATTCAGCATCCGAGATTTTACATAAAAGGCCTTATCGTTGTATCGCAATTCTCCCGTGAAAGCTTCCAAGTATGAATTAAGTGTGAGAGGGTTAGCGATTGCCTTGGTTTAGTGCCTAACAACCAAAGGTAAAAGGTACGGCACCTTACCTAGGCAGGGGGCGGACAGGAAAAGCGAGACCGCAGCAGGCAACCCCCATCTAAGGTAAGCACGTGAACACGCATCTTCTCTGCGGACGAAAAGTAGAGAGAATAGTGCAAACGCGTTGACTCCAATCGTTATCACGCGTTAATCCCCACAACACTCGTTCCCCCACGGGCCAAAGTAGTATCGACTTCCCATTGAGCTTGCAATTTGGTGAAGAAGTACTCTCCCACACTGCGCGAATCGAAACTGCTTCCTGGTAGCCCGCCCTATTAGACGACTATCATATGGGCTGATAGACGTCACAATGTCGAGGATCGACAAGCTCTCCATCTCGGGCATCCGGTCCTTCAGCCCGACCGTCCGTGAAGCCATCCAATTCAATACCCCCCTGACTCTGATTGTGGGTTACAATGGCTCCGGCAAGACCACCATCATAGAGTGTCTCAAGTATGCTACTACCGGTGAGCTGCCCCCGAACAGCAAGGGCGGCGCCTTTATACATGACCCCAAGGTAAGCCACCATCCACGCCATGGGTCACTTGAAAGCTTTCTAACTGTGCTACTAGCTGTGCGGCGAGAAAGAGGTTATGGCCCAGGTGAAGTTACAGTTCCGATCGATCAATGACCGTCAACATGTCGCAACACGATCCTTGCAACTCACCGCTAAGAAAACAACACGCTCCCAAAAAACACTAGATTGTTCCCTAGTTGTTGTAAACAATGGAGAGCGCACCACCACTTCCACTAGGGTCGCCCAGCTTGACGAGATGATTCCCGAGCGCTTGGGGGTTTCTCCAGCCATCCTGGACGCCGTCATCTTCTGCCACCAGGACGAGTCGCTCTGGCCGTTAAGCGAGCCTGCAGCCTTGAAGAAGCGCTTTGATGAGATCTTCGAGGCCCTTAAATACACAAAAGCCATTGAAAACTTGAAAATTCTTCGCAAAAAGCAGATTGAGCAGCTCGGAAAGCTGCAAAATGACGAAGCGCACAACAAAGTCAACAAGGACAGAGGTGAACGGGCTGAGAAGCGCATGAGCCTGCTTCAAGCTGAGATAGAAGGGGCACGCGAAAAGTGCGAGACCTTGACGACTGAAATGGAGGAGACACAGGAACGAATTCGAGAGAAGCATGAGCATGCGAACAGCTACCTTCAAATTGTGCAAAACCTCAACAACAAACGCGAGCAACTTGAATATCGACAGGATGCTGTCGATGGGCTCAGGCAAACGATTGAGGAGCTGCGTGAGGACGATGCATCATTGGAGGAGTTGTTGACACAGTATGAACAGCGCATGCAACGCTTCCATGAAGAGGCGGAGCAAAACAAATCTCAATACTCCGAGCTTCAAAAGGAGCTTGCCCAATCCCGTCAATCCCTGTCTTCTAAATTTTCCGATCAAGGAAAGCACCAGTCCGACAAGGACAAATATGAACGGCAGTTAAAATTGCGAATAGAAATGGTCCAAGAAGCAGCACAGCAGCACGGCTTCAGGGGATTCGACGGTGAGCTCAATGAGAAGCACGTTGAATCCTTTAATGAGAAGATCCAAAAACTTCTAAATGAGAGGAAGCGTGATCTAGAACGCCTGCAAAAGGAGAATGCTGCCGAACTGGACAAGTCGACTGGAGTAATCATAGACCTTGAGGGTCGGAGGAATGCCAGACTGGAGGACCGTGTCGCAACCAAGAGAAGAATAAACGCCATTGAGAAGAGGACGCAAGTGCTGCAGAACCAGGCAGGCCTGATTGACGTCGACGAAGGCGGGAAGGCGATTCTTGACTCGCAGCTTGAGGAACTCGAGAGCAGGTTTGGACGGATTCAACAAGAGTTTGACAAGGCCAACTGGGACGGGCAAATTAACACCGAAACCGAGCACTTGTGGAAATTGGAAAACGAAAACGAGAAGCTCGGTCGCGAGCTTGTCGAATGCACCCGTCTCGCTTCTGAACGGGCACAGTTGGATTTCCGCAAAAAAGAGATGGCAGACCGAAAACGCAGACTCGACACGCTGAAGAGTACTTGGGACGCAAAGATCTCGGCACTTGTGGGGAGCGGTTGGGAACCTGAATCGGTAGAATCCCAATTTCAGTCCGCCATGAGCCAGCAAAACAGAGCCCTCCAGGATGCTCGCAAACGACAAGAGCAGGCGAGGCAGAAGCTACAGAAAGTCGAGTATACACTCAAGGACGCCCGCGACTCTCACGAGAAAAAGTCACAGGAGGCCACACGGTGCAAGCAGCAGGTAGTCGAAGCATTGCAAGCTGTTCGCGACAACGCCGTCGTTGAGGACTACGAGGAAGAATTAGGGGCGGTTGAACAACAAGTAGAGGACCTCCGAAACGAACTCAGCCTCTTCGACGCCCTGGTGGATTACTACAACAAATGTAAACGTATGCTCGAATCGAAGAAGAAGTGCTTGCTATGTGAGCGACATTTCGACGATGGACAAAGCGCGAGTCTGGAGCGCCTAGGCAAGAAGATAGAGAAGAACCTTGATCCCAAAGGCAAGGTAGACGTGGAAAAGGATCTCAAAGAGGCCATGGCGAGCCTCGATGCGTTGCGAGGCGCCCGCGCCGCCTACGACTCGTATCAAAGGCTGACAGCGGAACTTCCCAAGCTTCGAGAAGAATGCAAGGGTGTGGAGAGTGAGCAGGGAGTACTGGAAAGACAGCTCGAAGATCAGGAGTCTCATGTTGCAAAGGAAGAAGAGAAACACCGGGACATGGAGGACATGGCTAAGACAGTCCTCAATATCTCTCAAATAGTGAGGGACATCAAAGACTCCGAAACTCAGGTTGACCGCATCATGTCACAACAAATGTCGGGAGGGGCGACTAGATCTGTCGATGAAATCCATGAGCTTCAGGCTTCCCTATCTGAGCAAATGAGAGCTCTCAAGTCGCGCATCTCGAGACTCACTTCCGACCGCCAGCGGGTGAAGGACCAGCTGAACGCTTTGGAGCTTGAGAAAAGTGAGCTCAGAACCAGGATCAGCCAAGCTTCCGGGCAGCTGGAAAAGAGGAAAGACATACAAAATCAAATCCAGACTTTGAAAGAGGATCTTGATCTTCAAAGACAGGACTTTCAGCGTGCCGATGAAGAGCTCGAGAAGATCGAGCCAAGCATTTTGGAAGCACGCTCTATACGTGACGCGATCCTGGATCGCGGCCGCGCCAAGGAAGAAACCATCATCAATGACCGAGACAGCATTGCCATATCGATAAGCGAAATCAAGATGATGGACAACGATATACAAGAGTACATTGATCGAGGTGGGCCTTCTAACTTGGCCTCGAATGAGCGTGCAATAGCTACCTTGGAAAAATCGATTGCAACCATGGAGAAGGAGATTGAAGATCTCACTGTTCGCACAAATAAGCTGAAGCAAGACATCGACAACGGGGATCGCAAGAAGAAGAATATCAGCGACAACATCACCTACAGGAAGCACCTGCGCACCCTCGAAGTACTGCGCAAAGATATTGCGGAGCTGGAAGATCGCAATGCTCACGAAGATTACGAACGACTCCAAGGAGACGCACGACAGTTGGAAAACCACTCAAATAGGCTGTTTGCGGAACGCGGCTCGGTCATGGGCATGATGAAGACCAAGGATGAGGAACTTGACAGGCTGCTCAAGGAATGGGAACTAGACTACAAGGACGCCAAGCAAAAGTATCGCGAGTCGCACATTCGTGTTGAGACGACCAAGGCAGCCATTGAGGATCTCGCGCAGTGCGGCAACGCAGTAGACAAAGCCGTGATGCAATTCCACTCGATGAAGATGGCCGAGGTCAATCGAATCGCGGGAGAGCTGTGGCAGAGCACATATCAAGGAACAGACATCGACACAATCCTCATCCGGTCAGATAACGAGTCAAGCACAGGCAAGAGGAACTACAACTACCGACTATGCATGGTCAAGCAGGACACAGAGATGGACATGCGTGGACGGTGCTCGGCCGGACAGAAGGTGTTGGCGAGCATCATCATCAGACTGGCGCTAGCCGAGTCGTTCGGCGTCAACTGCGGCCTCATCGCCCTCGACGAGCCAACTACGAACCTTGACCGCGACAATATCAAGAGCTTGGCGGAGAGTTTACATATGATCATTAAAGCTCGACAGGCGCAAAGCAACTTCCAGCTCATTGTGATCACACACGACGAGGACTTTCTGCGACACATGCGCTGCAGCGACTTTTGCGACAGCTTCTTCCGCGTTAGGCGTGACGAGAGGCAGAACAGTGTCATTTCGAGGGAGAGCATAACCAAGATCTTCTAGGATGTAGCGCAAACTAGCCTATGTCAGACGGCCACAGGCCGCAGTCGATCTGGGTTTGCACATGTCTCACTTAGGGGGAGGGCTAGCTGTAAGATAGATGCATAGAAGAGCGGAATGGAAAACTAATCTGATGACATCGGACACAACGAAAGGAGCAACTTCAGCTTTAGAAATGATATAATCCATAGTCTTTCGAGCATCAGACGCTTGACATACAACGAATTTTTGTTGATACTTGCTCTGACCTTGCCTTTGCACTTGACACTGGGGACCTCATCTCAGAGATGTCCTTTTGAGCAGGAAAGCACAATCAGTAGTGGTGGTGGTATTACAGCGTTATGCCGGGTTTCGGAAAATGAGCCAATTGCCAGACCCAGGCTTCATAGAGTTAACGGTCTACGTGAAACCTTGATTGCCGCCACAAGCCCCTTCGTACCGCGGCTACATGCCCTCAATCGCTGAGGAACGCGGGCGCCTCGTCATGGTATATCATACAAACTCCTCCTGCCTCATAGAGAGCCCCCAGTATCCCGTTTGTGAAGTCTATCTATCCGCGTCCATGCTTTCCGGCTCGGCTTCCCCCGGCTTCGCATCCGCTGCATCAGTCTGCCTGGGCGCATCCTCGGCGTCCTTGATGTCCACGTCCTCCTTGACCTTCTTGGCTGAGTCGGCCACCAGCGGCTGCTCGGCCTCGCGCTTAACGCTGCCGTTGTCCGAGCTGCTGGGGCTTGGGGCGGCGTCGGTGGGCTCTGTCGTGTTTGCGGCATCGGCCGCGCCGGCTGCGTCTTCTGCTGGCGACCCGGCGTCGTGCTCCTCCTCGTGTTTGCGGCCCACGGCGGCTTCTAGGTCAATGCCGTGCATGTCGAGGCCGCCCTCGCCAACGAAGCTGGTGGTAACACCTTGGAGACCCGTGTCCCCGACACCAATCTCCTCGGGACCGCGGGCGTGGGGCACCTCGTCCTCGTCCTCGGGCTCTTGTTCGCGTCTACGGTCCTCGTCGTCTTCCTCGCCTGCTTCCCGCTCGGCCTTGGCATGTGCCTCGTGGGCTCGAGCAAGCTGGCTGACGGGGACGACACCGGCACGCTGCTCCTGACGCAAGAGTTCCCCTTGGGTAACGCCTCTCGCGTGCCCAGTAGATGGAACGCCATTGATGCTAACCGAGACTGTCTCTATGCTGCCCATGCCGTTGGGTCCGTCGATGGTCTCGGTGCTCTCGCTGTGTATCTGAGCACCTGGTGTATCCTCACCACTGCTCTCCGGGCTCCTCCTAGTCAGCCATGGGATCGGGGTGAGCAAAGCACCTCCCAGAGCCTCGTCCGACCCGACTGCCGCGCCCGTGGGGTTGCCCCATGATACCGTCGCCGCAGGGTCCTTGGCGTCGTCGCCGTTGGCGCTCAGAGCGGACATGTCCGGGATGGCAGGTGGCAGCGGGTACGTGTCGGTGCCGGACGTGACCTGCACCACCCTGTCGACGGCGTGCAGGTACGAGGCAAGGGCCTTGTAGTGAGCGCGAGGGCTGAGGATGAGTTCGGCGAGACGCTGGACGGTGTGCGGGGGGTAGGAGTCAAAGGTCAAGAGACGGTTCTTGATATCTGCCAGCATGTCGGCGATTTGCTTGGGGAGCGCACCCGGCTCGAGGGGGTGCTCGGAGGGTGCTGGGTTGGCGGGTGCATTCTCCTTGTTGGCGTCTTGCGACGAGGACTCGAGCGGCGACGACGAGGGGATTGGAGAATGTATACGGGCGTCGGGCAGCTGTGTGTGTGTGGGCGGAGGAGGGAGGTGAGGAATGGGGAAGGCTTCGTGGGCAATCTGTTTGCATCGCGTCAGCAAAAGCTTGATCGACGAAGGCGCACCCGTCCGGGCCCGATGCCGTCAACCCACCCTGTCCAGCCTTTCCACGACGTCGCGTCGCAAATCGAGCCAGGTGTCTCTGTAGGCACCGAGTCAGCGAAACGGAACGGTCAATCATCAGCGGTGGCCTGCGCTGCTCTCTGCCCGTAATGTCGCCCGGGCTGTAGCCACGGCAGGTGCTGAGAAGGGAAGCGTCTGGACATACTTTTGAGGAGTGGCGCCCGATGCGATCTGGGTCAACAGATCATTCTGGCTGTCAATCTCCATGGTGGAGAAGAGCTTGTGCGCGCGACAGATCGCAGATCGCAGGGCCCGGCGCTTGAGGCTCGTTTGGCGTGTAGATGGGAAATTGATCGTTTTGTCGCGTGCTTGCGGCGCGATGCGATAGCTCAGGGCGGTGGATGATGGACGGTAGCGTTCGAATCCGTACCTTAGTGGGGGGAGGGATCCGCCGATTGTACCAATCCGACTCCGGGGCGAGGAGCCATCGGCAGGTGATGAAACTACCTGTTAGTTGCATACCAGCACCAGCCTCAGCCTCACTTACACACCAGCAGCCACCATGGGTGCCTTAGGTTGGTAGGCAGCATAGACTCAAGAGGCAAGCCTCGCCGAAGCGATGCGACTCTTCGACGAGTTCCTGAGCCAAGTCGAGGACAAGAAAAAGGCTTCAGCTATCCGAACGACATGCAGAGGTTGCAGCGCACACAAGGCTTGCTTCTCTAGCGAAAGTCCTCATCGTTCGTTTTCATTATGATGCTACGTTACTCCCAAAAGCCAAACTCCCGTCTACCTATTGCGTTCACAGATCTTCTCGAGGCGGACTCAAGTAAGAGGACCGTCGGGAGCCATTCTCGCCGACTGCTCCTGCGTCAACCGTCCTTCACTCCATCTACAAATCTCGATACAGCCACTGCGCAGGGTCGAAAATGACATCAAAGCTCACCCCATCGTACGTACCAATAGCGCAGCTGAGATCGTGGAAGCCCTCCAGTCCCGTCACGGGCAGATCCTGGTCCGCGTCCGTCTCCTCGTGCAGGTCCCAGCCCCCGATTTGCTTCCCGTTCCTCGTGAGAAAGATGTCCACCTGCGGCCGAGGCCCGCCGCTTGGCTTGAACGTCATGCCGATGCCGTAGGTGTCGCCGCGGCGGAACTCCTCTGTAAACGACTTTCCGCCCCAGCGGTCGTTGATGTACTTGTGGCCGTCATCGCCGTGGACCGCTAGACTGCCGCGGTGCCAACCGGGCATGCGGAACGAAGGGTAGGGAAGGGCGGTGAAGCCAAGACCCACGAAGACAGTAGGGCTGTCCGGGCGCAGCCTGACTTCGTAGTAGATGGTTTTGGGCTGGCCGGTCCTCGTGGGATCATGATCGTTGACCAGGTAGAGGGGTGGATAGCTGATGATGCACCTGTCGCGAGAGTTTTTGGATGTCTGGCCCTCCCATCTGCCGGGGCTAAGCCAGTTGAGCTTGCCGTCGAAACCTGTAGGTTCCATGAGCCGAACGTTGTGGTGCTGCAGCGCCGTCCTGCCCGCCTGGTCGAGTGTCATGGGCGGCGTGAGTGGGTAGCGTTGGCACCAGTCTTCACCTGCCTCTGCCTCTGCCTCGCTGGCGTTGCTGGTCGGCGATGCGTCAAACCCGCTGAAGATGGCCGGGGGCGGTGGGAACAACGAGGTGTCTGGCACGGCTTCCTGCCAAGCATGCTCATGCTGCTGCTTGTCATAAGCTCCCGGTGGAGGGCCGGGGGGCGGCGCAGCCCAGTCGTTGTGCGAGGGGGGAGGACCGGGCGGCGGCGCAAAGTCGCCTTTGCTGTGGGATGGAGGTGGCCCGGCTGGAGGGGCATAGTCGTTATGTCCAGGCGGTGGACCAGACGGAGGAGCATAGTCATTATGCCCAGGTGGAGGGCCAGACGGAGGAGCGTAGTCATTGTGTCCAGGCGGCGGGCCAGACGGAGGTGCATACTCCTGATGGTGTCCCGGAGGTGGACCCGATGGTGGACCATAGTCATCTCCACGAGGCGGAGGGGGACCTGGGGGGGGAGCAAAGTCCGAATCGCCCTGTCGAGCCGGTGGAGGTCCTGTGGGAGGAGCATAGTGCCCCGGCGGAGGCCCAGCCGGCGGAGCGTAGTGCCCAGGAGGCGGGCCAGCCGGCGGCGCGTAGCTCTGGCCGGCGCCCGAGGGCCCGGACCCTGACCCGGAGGAGGCCTGGTCCTCGTACGGGTTGGGCTTGCCGCTCTTCTTCACGTCATCGCGGCCGCCCTCCTGCGACGCCCTCTGCTGCTTCTGGGGCGGGGGTGAGTGCTGGACAGGCCGGGCCGCCGGCGTGTCGTCCTCGTCGTTTTTGCTTCCAAAGCACATATCACAGGTGGTTTGCTGTTTGTTTTCTTCTCGTGAATCTACTAGAGTAGGGCAGAGATTGCAAAATGGCCTCTTTGCTGGGTAAAAGACGTTGGGGAGCTGGAGCGGTGGCAGTGAATGGCCGCAGTCAGGTGAGGAAAAAAAAGTGCTATATCTACAATCGTCACGTCATGTCAGTAAGAGAGATCTGCTCTACCTGTGGGACGCGCAGGAGTCTGCATCAAAGCACGAGCTAGACGTAACAGTACAGGAGAACTTGAAACAAGACTCACCAGCTTGGTAGACCTTGGTTCTCTTTTTTCGAGTGTTCCGAAAAAAGGATGAGATACAAACAAAAAGTCGGGCTGTTTGTTGAAAGAAAACAAAAGGACAAGGGGAGGCTCAGAGGGAAACCGTGATGTAGTAGTTATTGCGTGGCGGTTGAGGTCATTAGGTACAAGCTACCTCCGGGAGGTTAGTGCAGCTGCTGTACAGCCTCCCCCGGGGTTTTGGGATTGCGCCAGCAGGCTTGGCGCTTGCGCTGTAATCCTAAAACCCCACTGGGGCTGTGCTCCACGCCCGACTACCATGTGCTTCCATTGGTGGAAAGCTGGGGGGGGGGCTCGAAGCCAAGGCAATGAGGGCGAGTTGCCATGTGAGATACCTAGAACTGTAAGGATCGTTCTACTGTACAGTATTAGGCTGAAGTCGTACAAAACTTACAGAGTGCCAGAAAATCACCATTCTCTAAAGAGCTTTCTTAAGGACTTGGCAAAGCGAGAAGTTTTATTGAGTGGCATAAACATCCAGCAGAGGTAAAGCAGTGAAGAAAAACAAAATTGTCCGTTTACATGAGATGAGTCCATGAGCACGCCAAGTGTTGGGTGGTGCCCTACCTGAGGTAAGGTAGGTAGGTATGGCTCATAAGCTACCTTGTGTACCTTGACTGATAAGCCTAGGCATCGGTCAACCGCTCTCATCGTTGGCATCTGCATATGCCAAGTCCAAGCCAAGTCCAATCAAGGGCATGGAGGACAGAGGCGACATAATCACTCCTCCAATTTCCCCTACCACATCGGTAAAGACATCTCGCCCTTACCCTCCCCAAGAACTAGCATCCTCTCCGTCAGGGTAGAAGAAAGCAACCACAGCGATAATGAGGTACACCGCGCACAGTAGCGCGCCCTCGAGGTAATTGCTGCGCCCGTCGAGGACAAGGAAGTTGACCATAAAGGCCGAAACGAAGAGACACACCGTCTCAAAGAGTGTAAAGTACAATGTCATGTCGCGGTCCATGATCCAGCCGAGGATCACCACGAGTGGCGTTACAAAGATGGCAATCTGAATTGAGCTGCCGACGGCCACGCCAATCGCCAAGTCCATCTTGTTCTTCATGGCAACCGTAATGGCCGTAATGTGTTCGGCTGCGTTTCCCACGATTGGCAAGATAATGAGACCAATGAAAATCTCGCCAATCGACGAGGTGGCCGTTACCTCCTCGATGGAGCCAATGAGGAATTCGGCGCAGAGGGCCACAAGACCAGTCGACACAAGCAACAAAATGACTGCCGCCGTCTTGGAAAGGTGGATATCCTCGCCTTCATCTGTCTTCGCTGGCTCGGCTCCAGTGCCTCCCGTCAATGCCATGAGCGGGATCTGCGCAGGGAGCATGGCGCCAGGCGGCCGCAAGTGCTGGTGATCTCGAAGCCTGTCCGGAAGAGAGTTCGTGCGTCTGATGCCGTATCTGACACGCGGGACAGGTCCGGGTGAACTGACAACGTGCTCGTCCCGCTCGGGGCTCTGCACAAAAATTGTCGGGGCAAGGTTCTTCACTGAGATTCCCCTGAGGAATGGATTTCGCTGGCTGCTAGACCCAGCCACGTTTCCCATGCTCTCCGCATTTCGTTCGGAAGGGGTGTTCTGAATAGCAAAATCCACCCGGCGAGGTTCACCATCGTCTACAACACCATTCTTTCCCACGAAGGAGACATTGATTGGTGCTGTATCGGGCAGCTTCTCATCTTCGCGTCCGCGTGCATTCTTCTTGCCCTTCTTATGCCTTCGGTGATGACGACGACCCTTTCGATGATACTTATAGGAGCCATCATCCTCAACGGCATCCTCTTCCTTGTCCCTTTCCGAAGCAGTAGCCCCCAGAATGGGGCTATGAGGGTATGCTGCCTGAGGCGTCGATTCATCCTGCGGTGTCGTGGTTGTCGTTGCGAAAGAAGACGACCTGGTGCCTTTCCCGCCGGAATTTTCTTCCGAAATGACAGACGACTTTCTGCGCCGCCTACCTCGGAGGACATTTTTCATACGCTTGCGAACCGTTTCCCGCGAGGAATCCGAGTCCTCCGAGTCTGAGCTCGATGATGAACTTTCGTCAGAACTGGGAGAATCAAGCCAGCCGGCTGCCGGTCCAGGTACGGATTCGGCATCTACAATATGCTGAGGCGTTGATTCGTACAGATACGCGTGTGACTTGAGCTGAAAGACAAGATAGATAACGTAGACGAGTAACAGAATCTGGACTTTGTAAGCGATGTTTCTCAGTTGCAAATACTTGCCCTGCTTACAACACTAGTTCCGCGGCTGATCTTCAAGGATTGAGCATCGGCCAGTTGAGCATCGCTGAAAGATGCATGAAAGGCAGTCTGTCTACCGGTTAGCGCACGCAGATCTAGGCTTTGCTTGTTTCCGGATTAGCACTCACAGGTAGAACGAGACTTATAACGCTAAGACTGAGCAAACAAGCACTCATCTGCGTGACGGTGCTGTTATAGACCTGGCAGATATGAGCTAGGTTGTTTTGACCACGAAGAGGGCAAATCTGCTTACCTGCTCTCGATATCGCAGTCCACCAAGGAAGAAACCCATGCCTAGAATGAGAAGCAGGTTGGACAAGATAGAGCCAAGGAGAGATGCCTGAACGATTCGAATCTGGTTCTTCGTCAAGGCGATGCTATGCACAACAGTCAGCTACTGACGTCGGTGCGGCGAAATGGCAATCCACAGCATCTCAAGACCAGGTGATACGATCTGTCGATCAGAGGAGAACATACATGCTATTCATATGGTCAGCACAGGTTCTGGAGTCGTGGCAAGGGAAAAAGGGGTCCTGGGATGGGCTTACAAGATGATGAGTTCGACAGCGTTGCCGAACGTGACATTGAGAAGGGCTCCCAGTGCATCGCCCATCTCGCTCGCAACTGACTCGGTGGCGTAGGCGAGGAGGCCAGCGAGGGGCACAACGGCGATGCAGTTCATGGCGAAGACGATGCCGCCATGGATGCCGTCAACCTCGGCGGTGATGATGCCAAGAGGCACGAAAATGAGCAGCACGTTCAGCCAGCTATAGGTTATGATGCGGAGGAACGTCCGCCAGAAAGCCTGGGCGTGTGCTCGGAGGGTTTTCTTGTGTGTTTTGGAGCCATCGGATGTCTCTGCAAGTCCTAGGTCAGCCCCTTGCCGTGCGTCTTGCGAAGATGCAACGGGGAGCGACTGCCATGTGGTTGTATGGAGGCCATCTCCCACTCTTGGTTTCTCGCTGTTTGATGGCTTGCTCGCGGTGGAGAGCGAGGCAGCATCATGGGCGCTTGCGCTGTTACTTGCGTCTTTGCGGCCATGATGGGTATCAGGGGGCGTTTTCGGAGAAATCGTCGCTGATGCCGTCTGGGAATCTAGAGGCAGGGCGTTGTCGTCCGCTCCAGACGCTGTGGCGCGGATGCGTCCATCTGCTTCACCCGGTGAATCAGGGCGTGGGCGTGTTATGTCCAGGGGATCAGTCGAGGCTTTCTTCATCGAATGGGAACTGGACAGATGCAGTTTTGCGTGGCGCGTCTGAGTCGGTGTATGACCGAGTTGAGGTGGACCGTTTGGTTCGTGTGAACACTCTTGGTAAGGTTATGAAGGAGACGAGAAGCAAGGCACGTTGGGACCGAAAGAGCTCCTTCTCACAAAGGTTCTAGAAACGCGGTAAGGAAGGTATCTTATACGGGGCAAGCACGAGAGCTTGACGTAAGATAAGGACAGCTGCCAGAAGGGAGCGACTCGTGTCTCGGTGGCGATGCTCCCTTCACTTAGGTACCCAGCTGGTAGCTTCTCGCGTCACCTGGCAAAGCAGGTCCGCAAGGGACCCCGTAAGGTAGACTGATCTAAGGTAAGGCGAGGTGCCTACAATAGTTCTAAGATACCGGCCAGAAACTAAGCTTTGGGCCAAGCTTGTGCGTCCAGAAGCCGATTATCCGTGATCCATGCGCAGCGCAATGGTCTTTTGCGGCTGTGCCAAGACCGCGTGCCGGCCGGCCCTGTGGGGAACAAGCAATGCCAATCGAGCAAGCATACCGTAGTAGCACTTTAGGCTGTGGAGATCGATGATGTTATCGTGCAGGGAATTCGATGAGGAAGACCCCTGGAACAGCCCCCCTAAGGTACAGTACCTGACTAGTATTAGACTGTCGCTGTCGTTTGAGGCAGGCCCAGGCCTTCCTAGGGTACCTTAGGCACGGCACCTGGTAGAATAAGGTACCTTAGTTTGTTTCAATAAGGTACCTTACGTTCTGGCATCGAATTCCAGTCTTGAACAAACCCAGTGACTTTGTCGACTCTGCTCACCATTCTGCCACTGCCACCGTCACCAATCACCAAGTCCCGACTCGAGCCACCTCACAGTGCAAGTCACCGGTCTTTAGGAACGTCCTCTACATACCACCATGAACGGACTAGAAAACTTCTGAGTCAGGATGAAGCGTAGCGACCTTGTCTTTTGGAGGCCCATGCGACTCTTCCTAAGGTCGAATGACAGGGCTCCGTCATGTGGGCCGCAGCGAGGAACGCTGCATGATGAATCTCGACTACGCACAAACATCAAGGTAACAACAGCCTTGCTCTCCATCCGCAGCCCGGTCTCTTTCTACAACTCGACAAGCGAGTGTAGCCGGTTGAACAGGTCGGCATTCATGACACCAGGTGAGTCCACTTCGCAAACATTTTCAAATACGCAGGCATTGCGTCGGCGGTACACATCCCACAGTCGGTACCTATCCTCAACACCAAGTTTATCACCCATGCACCGAAAGGATCGCCTGGTAAAGACAGAAATACTCCATCATGTCTTGTTTATTCCACTATTGATGATTATGAAATATCTTCGAAATCGCATCCGCGACACTGAGCGGTGTCGAAAGGGACAAGTCAAGTAAATGCTAAAAAGAGGTATTATGCCACCGTCACTAATCAACAATTTTGCCGTGGAAGTCAACTATCATCGCAACCCAACAGCCCTTACATGCCTCGCTGCGCCAAACTCTGTGAGGTTAAAAAAGAAGAATATAATGGAGAATCGAAAACATAAACAGGTTTGTAGAAACAGCCAACCTCAGTGACCAATAAACCATGGCGACTTCTCCATGCTCTTAAGCCATTGTGCCGTTCCAGCGTTCATGGTATTTACACCTCCCTCATCGGTCCTCTCCACCTCGGGCTTTGCCTCGCCTCCTGAAGAAGTCCATTACTCTCTTGGCGGCTCCGCTGCTGCCTTCGTGGCCGCGGTAATCATCTTGGTCGTACGCGTCTGTGAAACGTTTGTGGTTCTTCTGCAAAACTCCGCGGCTCCGTTCTCCGCGACTGCTGCCGATTCCACGGCCGTAGGATCCCTCGGATTCCGACATGCCGTGCTGATACTGGCCGAGTCGGGGCTCGGTAGGTGGTCGGCGCATGTCCACCGACGAATCCGAACCAGTGTTCAGGTGGGCTCCGGTCTGCATGTAGGGTGGGAGGGCGTTCGGTCTCCTGTTGTCAAGCTGCGCGGATCCATATCTTTGGTGGTACACTGGGCTAGAGTTCCCGGTGCTGTCATGCTGCTGAGGGGGGAGTGGTTGCGAGTGCATCTGGCCCCTGTCTTCGACACCATCAAAGAACGGCGTGCTTCCCCTAGCATCTCCGTGGGATGTGATGCTCCTGATCTGTCCGGTCCGCGGGTCCTGGATTGGGAGGTTCTGTTGAGAGCCGACATCTGACGGCGGGGTGCTACTCTGTTCCTTCCCCAGGCCAATGCTCTTCAATGAGAAGGAGGCCGGGAGCAGCGAAAACCTGCGACGGTCCGGCTTATCCCCAGATCCTTGTGAGCCAGATATGCTGCCGCTGCGCTTCTTGCCCAGACCCAGGGAGAAGGATCGTCGGGAGAACTTTGAGTCCATCGAGGGGCGGGGGCCTGTCTCCTCGCCAGGAATCATGGCATTCGCCATGCTGACAGGGGGGTACTTTCTCGACTTTTCCGGCTGTTCGGATTTGTTCTTGTTGCGTCCGCCGAACACAGATCCGTTGCGGCCAAGCAGCTTAGAGCCAATCTCACCAAGAGTGTTGGATCGCCTGTGTCCCTTGGTCTCATGGCTCGGGGCGTCGTGATTATGAAACCCAGCCATCTGGGCGAACTTGGGCGGCACGCTGACACTTGGCCTGCCGATGGGTTCATCCTCGTTGTTCAGCGGTTGCTGAATACGACCCTGTGCATTTGTATCGGCCACTGTAGGAGGCGCTGGCTGGCCGTAGCTGCCTCGCGACTGGATACCCCCCGAGGACGTGTTCTGCAGGGTGTTGCTTGTTCGTGGCCTGGCCGCAGCCGCAGCATTAGTGACGTAGGGATTGTCTGACACAGCGCGCCCTTGGCTTGCGCGTGGAGGCACAACCTTGTGCGAGCTTGGCGGTCGTGTGGATTGGTTCGGCTTGGCGTAGGGATCGCGCGATACCGGGGGGTCTTGAGGTAAGGGTTTATCTTTGGCGGTGGAAGTCTTTGCTTCCTCTGCCGGCCCTCGGGAGGACGACCGAGCCCGAGGTCTTTGTGAGCCTGCATCGCCGCCACGTTGTGTCTGCGTGGTAGGCGCAACGTACTCGACCTGAACGGTCCGGCGCTTCGCATCCTTTGGCGTACGCTGTGCCTGCTCCGCGGCCGGGTCAATCTTTCCATGGGTCTTGGCGAGTCCGCCGACTGTAGCTGCATGTGGCGTCTTTTGCTTCCCTGACTCGCGAACAGAAGAGCTTCTTGCTACCATTGGCGCCTCGGTGTATTCTTGTGACGCTTGTGTCGCGCCCTGGGCTTCCGAAGGAGTCGTGGTCGAGCTTGTGATGAACTCCACAAGATGTGCGTACTCGCTTAGCCAGCTGTGGCGGGCCACTTCAAACAGATCGGCTCGCTTTCGGGGGTTCGGCACCAGGATGCGTCGCAGAAGGTCTCGGGCGTGGGGAGTTACGTATTCTGGAAAGGTGAGAGGAGTGCTGACAATGTACTTGTAGAGAAGGTTAATGTTGTCGCCCTCAGGATTGGCCGGGTCGTCGTCGAAGGGGAGATAGCCTGCAAGCATGGCATACTGAGTGTCTTGTTAGTAAGGTTGCTCTTCGACACCCATGATTTCACATACCAAAATGACGCCACAGCTCCAGACATCCACCTTCCTTCCTGTGTAGAGCGAATCGCTGACTACCAGTTCAGGGGCCGCGTAACACGGGCTGCCACAACTCGTTTGCATGAGATCGCCTTTCCTGGTGCCGTCGGATTTCAGCTTGTCGAGACCCATCCTCTTCACGAAATCTCGATCCGTGAGATTGAGTTCTTCCTCTTCGGCGAGCTCCTCATGGGGATCAAAAGTATTGGCAAAACCAAAATCCGTGATGATGATGTTTCGATTCCGATCCAGCAGCAAGTTCTCCAGCTTGAGATCGCGGTGAACAATACCCTTCTTGTGGAGGTAGCCTACACCCGAGATAAGCTGCGAGAAGAGGCGGCGGGCCGGCTGGTCTTTGAGGTATCGATGATTCAGGATGTAGTCGAAAAGCTCTCCGCCTGATGCGTACTCGAGAATGATGCCGATGTACCGCTCAGTCTCCACCATTTCGATGAGGCGGACGATGTTAGGATGCTGGAGGCCGCGGAGGATGGTAACTTCTCGCCTGATCTTTGCTAATCGAGACGGGTTGCTACCTACGCTATCGCGCTTGATCAACTTGATGGCAACCTGCAAGGAGAATTGAGGTCAGTTCCAATACGCAATACCTCCAATGTGAATAAAGCTCTTACCTGAACACTGCTGTCTTGTTTCCAACCGAGCTTGACCTTGCCAAACTCGCCCTCCCCGATGGTATTGCCGAGGATGAAATCGCCAAACTTTGACGTTCCCTTGTGACTCCGGTTGTGGTCCTGTCGGCTTCGTCCGGCACGTCGATCATCACCCGAGGTCGCAATGGGTGGTGGCGCGGCATCGTCATCTGGCCTCGGTGAACCTTGGTACTCTGCTAAGACGGGTCGGCTATTGTTGTCCACGCCTGTTGCATGCGCAGCAATGTGGTCGGCGTGGTCGCGGGTTGATTTTGGGGTGGATGGTTCGTGGGTTCGGATAGGCATTGATAGCTCTGCTCCACGCTCGTCTCTGCTGTTCGTTTGGCGGGCAGGCGAATCTTGCGATTGAGGGTTCGCTGATCGCTTACTCCTATGGTTCTCAGAGGTGCCATTAATGTCGCCGCGGGAACTGCGCCCTGAGGCTTCGGGCTGTCCTCGACGCGGCGAGTTGGAACTCTTCTCATGAGCGTACGCAGCTTTACGAGCACTCCCACTCTGTTGGTGGGACGACGTCCGCGGAGGAGCGACTGGCGGCATGTTGCGTTCGGCGGCGTACGAGCGAGAGTCGGAGTAATGTGCGGCGGCTGCGGCAGCCTGATCCGTCATCGATGAGCCCGACTCGGGAAATGGAGGCGCGGCGCTACCGCTCGCCTTTCGAGAAGAGGGTCGTCGAGATGAGGAGGACGGCTGGGACGCGTGTTGGTGGGAATGATATGCCTCCCTAGACGAGGTCGAATGGGAGGATGGATAAGGATGGCCGGCTGACGACGGTAGGGTGGGCGAAGTCAATGCAGGTGACTGGTGAGGCGCTGTCTGCAGAGCAGCCGAAGACATCTTCCTCTCTCCCGTCACACCGAAAGGGGTCCCTAGCTCGTAACCGGCTATGGGGGCGTGGTATAGATGGGATGGGCGATCGGGGCGGTGACTATTTACGGCGGTCCACCCAGTGAATCCTGCGAGAGGGTGGCAGCGAGCCGAATCGATGGCGAACGACTCGGATCTGGGAAAAGGGCAGCGCGCTGATGCAGCGTTGCTAACGGGTTGGCCGTTTCGGGCTGCTTTGTCTGACCAGGGCCGAGTAGAACGGGTGGAAAGAAAACAATTATGCCGCTGCAGGAGGCGCGAGCCCAAAGGGGGTCAGAGAGCGTGATGTGTGCCAATGAGCCAGCTCCGCTACCTCATGGTGCATGCGATGCGTCTCAGAAGGGTGCGACGGTTTGCAGCTCTGGTTGGCGGCGAGGCCCCAGCTAGACAAGCAACGAGCGTCTCCTGAGTGGACGGGAGGGGGCCAGAAACTGGGACTCTGCAGGACAAGGGCCTGGCCGTGGTGCAGGGTGTTTATTTTTTGTTCCTTTTGGCGACCTGGGAACAGATGCAGAGTGGTGGCCGAGCCGTAGCGGAGCGAAAATCGAGTCCAATTCACCCCGTTGTGGTGGTTTCGTGTCGTGGAGATTGTCGTTCGGTCGCGGTGGCTGCTGGTCTGGTTTTTGGCGTCTTATCCTTGGCCGGTCTGCCAGCTTGCGTTGCTCGGTCTGCCGTCCTTTACGATGGGGATCGGTTCTCTGTTCCGCCGGCCGCAATGCCCAGTCAACTCAGCCCACAGGAGAGGTTTGCCTGTGCGGAAGAGAAAGGGCAGAGGGAGGAAGGGGTTCGGAGGAGGCACCCGGCGCGGATTGACGGTGGGAGCGAAAAGCACGAAGGAGGTTGGAGCCGGGACTATTAGAGCGTCGAGGTTTTTGGGGGAAACCCGACCTAGGTCATACTTAAGGTACCTACCTCAGGTACCCTGCCTTACCTTGGACTACCTTACCTTTTACCTCTGACCGACCTACGACCAAAGGCAAGGCGAAGAAGGTGCGCCAGCTACCTTGGTACGCGCTACGGCAGCGGATGCTCGCTCCTCCAGCATAAGGCAAGGCAATGCAGAACGGCCGCCCAGGCTTAGGCTTGGGCTTAGGCTGGCCGTTCTGTCGCTTTAGTCGTACCCAAAAGGCGGTACCATCAGCAGACGAAATTTACATCGGGAGATGAGACTTGGGCTGCAGAGGTGGGGGCCCTCGGTCGGCCAGCTCAGACGAGATACAAAGCCCGGGCTCTGGTCCAAGGTACAGGACCGCGCCATGTCGGCGTACAGAGGTACGCAGCCTCAAGTACCCCTCGGCGCGTGCTGGCGGCGCTCAAACGCGCTAGACTCAGGGGCATGGTCTCAACTGGTACCTGACGGGACAGGGTGGAGCGGGTACTGGGAACCTGGGTGTCGGTGGGCGCGCGACTCAGCGCCGGGGCCATCTGACCGGTACCCGATTGCACAGCCAGAACTGCAGGTACCGAGCTGTCTACATTTCCTTTAATTGCTTCAATATCTGTCATCCAGGATGCTCTGCTGAACGGACGGCCGGGTTGCCATTTGTCACTCACACATCCCGACGCTGACGGCCCCAGGACGTTTTCTTTTTTCACTTTTTTTTTTTCCTTCTCTCTCTCTTGCCCTTCACCCATGACGATTCTAAGCTAAGGCGCCGTCCAAAAAGTACAGGCTCCATGCGTGCGTGGACACCGCATTTCGGGCGGATGGAGTCGTCCCTGTTTTTTTGGCAGCGGGCGCATTGAAGAAGACGCTGCTACGGCTCCATAATAAATATACCCAAAGCCGGCTTGCCTTGGGCGACGGACCCATCGAGTGAGTGTGTCCATGGCTGCAGGGCCTGGGAGAGCTTTATCGGACGCGGAAACAGTTTGTTCGCCCATTGAATTGGTTTGGGATGCCCTGCCCGGGAAAGACGACATCAGAATCATGCTGGCTCCTTCAAGGGACGGAGGCCTACCAACGTAGACCTAATCTGGCATGGCCGTCGAGAGCCATGAGCCCCAATCACTGGGTCTCGCCATGATCGTCGGCGTCGGCATAGTGGTTGTGCAGAGCACAAGGCGTGCCATGGCCTCGGCGTCCACCGCATCGCATCAAGCATGAACGCGCAGCAAGGCAGGATACATTAAACATGACGGCTGTTGCGTGTGCACACACACACACACACACACACGCGCGCACACTCATCAAGGATGCCTGTGCTGTGTATGCGCGCTCGCGCCGTCCATTCGCTCTCCCACGTAGCGCGCACGCACCTGTTATTCGCGACGTTGGTGGGTGCAGCGCCAAGGGTGAGGGAGACAACATGCTTGCTCCTCAGCCACAGCCGGAAAAGGGCATGATGCGCTTATGAAACATATTGGCAGCCCGGCCGGAGAAAGATACGAACAAGGGACAGCGTCAGCCGCCGATATGTGAGCGCTCATCTCCACTAACTCAGGTAACTGATGCTGGGGGCCCTTATCATTCGCGCCCGCCGCTCCAGCTGGCCAAATCCAAACACTTTTCCTCGAACGCCCTCGGCATAGTCATGTTCCCGTCTTCTTGCGAAGCCGTTGCGACGGGATGCTGTTGGATTCGCCTGGATGGGCGCCGGTCTCAGCCAGCACTAAAAATCTATCGGCAACTTGGAGTAATGCTTAACAAAGCGACGCTATAGAATAACATCGTTTGCATGGATAAGGTAGCTACCTATACTGAATACAGCGACCCCCATAACAATCGTCTGGACTGGAGGCGGAAGGAAATTTGGGCAGTCTTGGAATCTTCATGCTTGACTGCTCATATCCGTCGGGTTCATGGCGAAGCACGAGCGGGCCTTGATATCATCATTTGTCCCCCTCCTCTTGATTTTCACTCACATGGGTGACGCGGACCAGGATGAGGCTAGGCAAGCCCGTTCCCCTTGCATAAGATACCCTGCATCAGCAGCAACTTTCGCTAGCCGCTCAGCTTATTTTGGAGCTCATCTCGGATGAATCGTCCATCTTGTCCCATCCTCCAGGAGCCGGCCACCACATATCACTATCTTGAGTTAGCTTGTGGCTCGATCAGCGTCCGCCAAGCGTCACCGCGTCATGGCATCATCCCCTCGCATTGCTGTGTACGAACTCTACCGCGCCATCAAGTTCATCTCGTCGCTTGTTCACGCTAGCAATCGTGGCCCGCGAGTCCATTCTCTATTTTGCCTCGCGGGCTTGACGGGGCTTCTCCACATGCACGCAGCGTTCTACCATTGGTATAAGCTAATTAGATCTTTGCCTTAATGGATGACAGGGGACTTCTTTTCGGCATCCAGAAGCAATTTGAGGTCCTGCAAAGTTGTCAGAAATCCCACGGCTTTGCCGCATGTTGATACTGGAATGAACGACGTTATAGATAATTGTATCCACAAATGTTTCCTCGAATTCCCTGTCCACATGGAATCAGGGGTGTAGCACAAAACATTAGACGGCTCTCATCCAGCATAAGCTGCTGACCGACCTGGCAAATGTTTCCCGTAATGTTTCTCTTCCTTCGCCTCTAGGTTCCGGAGTCGGGAGATACATCCCATCCCTGTCGGCTAGATCGATCCAAGAGTCCCGTCTGTTCGCGCAGGCGCCATTGCGTTGCATTGACGAGTCATTTAACTGAGCTTGCCGACGTGTTGACCGGAAGCGCGCTGGCGATAGATTGGTTTGTTCATGCACCGTCAAAGCAGTTTCTCTCTTCAGAAGTGCCTTGGCCATGGTTGCCAGAAGTTCCGTTCCCGCAGCTTAACCTGTCATGCTACCCCCTTGGCAGGCTTTCTGTGTCCACGACTGAGGAACTTCCGCAAGCCATGACACGGTTCTTCACTGCTCCCTGGGGAGCCAATGATGCCAAACTGGCGGGACCCGAAACCGCACATTCAATCCATGTTGGCACGTTGGAAATCTGAAACGACTCTTCCCGTGCCCCAACGCCAACACACCTCCCTTTATCGCGGGTACGGCCACGCATCAAGCCGAATGAGACTTTGGGTACATGCTGCTCCCTGGCTCGTGCTTTTGACTGGTCAAGTTTCTCCACACCACTTCGCTGCACGACAGCCTCAGGAAGCATTGACGTCGGAGATGAGATGCATGAGCTCCCCAGGGACCAAGCCCCTTCGGGCGGAAGAAAAAGAAAACCGAAAGGGAATGAAAAGAAACAAGTATGAGATTCGCATTCCCTGGCAGACACCAGACCTACCTCAACTACCTAGTCACCTCGTGTACAGCACGCTTCGGGATAATGGTTGTGTCTTGCATGTCTGGATGTGATACAAGGTTTGACTTCACCTCTTGGGCTTACATCGAGACGCTAATGAGTGAAGAATAGCCCTCTGCCACTGTGGAATTTCTTCCTTTGTACTGTCAGATCGTCATGATCTGGCCACACAGTCCTCTCCAGTGCAAACACACAATGCACGACCACTTGACCGTGAATGACCCCTGGCCGCAACTCGCCATACATACTGTGTTCCGAGGCATAATGAAGCCACACTATGGATACCATATAGCCGTACCACTCAGCTGATGCTATTTGAGAAGCAACAGATCCTACCCACAAGTGTTGTTGCCTGACTGCGCCAATCCATGTAAGGGATATGGCACCTGCAAAGGGCTACTTGGCTCTCGACAAAGAAAACATGCGAGACAGGGAGGGCACCACACGAACACATATCACGCCAACTACTTGCTTTTGCAGAACCCCTTCCATACCAGTCCATTGCTGTTACGTGGGCTGTCACACAGTAGCAAGGGCAGGCCGGTAGAGAGCCCTGTGTCATAATTACTGTCCATTATTGCAACGTACTCGCCGTGCGCTTTTCGTTGAGCTGCCGAGTCAAAAGCGCCAGCCAGTGGCGTTGGGGGCGAGGCAGGAAGAAAAATTGACAAAAACGACAAAAAATTCCATAGCAACACCTGGTCTCGATCCAGGGACCTACGGGTTATGAGCCCGTCGCT
This sequence comes from Paramyrothecium sp. XJ0827, assembly GCA_020881915.1. NCBI lineage: Eukaryota > Fungi > Ascomycota > Sordariomycetes > Hypocreales > Stachybotryaceae > Paramyrothecium > Paramyrothecium sp. XJ0827. Next base: position 3,266,378 of record JAJFPB010000001.1, on the reverse strand, counting down.
CTTCCCCTGAGCTATGTTGCTGACGATTGATGTTATTCGATGGAGAACGGGGCCACGATATTCGGGTAATATGGATATCGATTTTGGCGCCAAGCAGAATTTAACTGTGGCCTGATTGTGACTCATTAGTATCGATGGACCAGGCCCACATACTATCTTCACCAAGGCTCGCATCTCTCTCTCGGATTAGCTACACGCTCGCTAAAATTTTCTATTCTGTTAGGCATCATAGTCGAGGGGGTCTGCCGTAACAAGGCCTCGCCCTCAGAGCCTGATAGATATCCCGTAACGGTCTAGTAAAACAGCAACTCCCGTGACGGTTGCAGAATACGCGAGGAGAATCGCCACGGAGACGACTGGAGTTGCTTCCAATGTACGGACAGTCATGTTGACCAGTCCCGTCAACAAGTTGGCAAGAAGGAACAGTGCCAAGCTGTTTCGGTTGAACGCCCGCAGGACGGGGCTCGTGGCTGTCTCGTAGGCCTCCTTTTCGGTCTTGACGTCGTTTGCATTGTAGAACGCCGGGAAGAACACACTGTCGACGATGCAGAAAGCAAGAATCTGCACCGAGTTGTACGCGGCGACCCAGAGAACGTAGGGCAAGTTGGCCAGTCGACGGGAGACACTCCATCCGAAGCCATACTTGTAGTCTGTGGAGATGAAATAGAGCCCAGCCCATATACCAGCCCACACGGCAATCGTCATTATGAGGGTGTTCCTCTGCATACCTGGGGGTGCATCACTTCTAGGGTTGATCTTGCGAGGAATCACGAGCATGCCGAGGTCTTGCCCAGCCAGGAAGATGGCCAGGTAGCCCAGGAAGCTAAAGACGCCTTCTCGGTTCATCGATAGCAGGTCCGTCCTCGGGGCCGTCAGGATGTAGGCCTTGAGGTCCGTGTTCTCGAGGAGGGCTTGGTACGTGCCACCCACAAGCAGACTCAGGGCCGAGTAGCTCGGGAGGATCTTCAGCGCCGCCTGGAATGCGGCAACAAAGATGGGCATAAAGCCGAGGGTGAAGAAGAAGTTCCAGTGGACGCCATACTCCGTCACATGCTCAGCGTAGTCGAGTCCTTTGACGCTCAACAACCGGATGACGCCCAGGACAAGGAGGGGTATGGAATGGCGCAGCGAGCCAAGCATGCGCCGAGATAGCGGCGTTGCGCGGCCTTTGATCTTTTCTTTCAGCACGGGCCTGGCTGCCACGACACCCGCAGAGAAGACAAAGGACCCAACACCAAGGTCCATAAGCGACGTGCCCCATGTCTCGGCTTTGGCAAAGCGCCTGGGGAAGACCCGGAAGTCAACAGCCAGGATGGCCAGGCAAGTTATGACAAGCATGCAGCCACGGTAGGTCGTGAGGAAAGGCTTCAGCGGCAGGGCGTCCGTTTGTGCCGCAGCCACCTTGGACTGTGCATTCGGCGGCACTCTGGGCTTCTTCTTTCGAGAGGACGTGTCCGGCGGCAGGACGTACACCAGCACGGCCGGCGCAAGCAGCAGGATGCTGAGGAGAATCGGGCTGTTCGAGTACAGGGTCGTGGCAAGGAGGATGGCGCCGACATTGAGGAGGTAGTCGACTGCGAAGCCGAGGATCGAGTAGTTCTTGAAGAAGCCCTGGCGTGTTTGGAGGACTGACCAAAGAACAACAGCCACCTGTGCGGAACAGCGGTCAGCAATCGGACGAACTCCTCGTCCAGGAGAGGGGGAGGGGCAGAAGCGTCAGGACTCACAGGCGCAGCTGCGGTCACGTAATTGATCTCGGAAACCGCTCCGCCCGAAAGGTTGGACACGAAGTCCTCCTTCTGCTGCTTGTAGCTCTGTGCGTCAGGCATCGTGCAAGTGGTGTGGTGGAGTTGCTTGGTGCGCCTCGGTTCATAGCATGGCAAGCTTCAGACGGGCGCCAAGGGCGGAACAAAGACAGGGCTCGGGCGTCTGTCTGGCTTTATGGTCCAAAGTTTCCCAAGATGACGACACCTGGCGGTTTCTGCAGAGGGTCTCCCTTTCTTCAATTGCCTGGTCTGTCAGGGTCCCTGCTCGTCACTTCTTTGGGTCCTCACTGGTGGAGCCAATCATCAGCGGACAACCGCCCACGGCTTTTTCTTCACGTTATCACGTGCATTCTCACGAAAGTCGCCTTTTCCCAGCAACTTTGGGCTCGACGAGCAGCCTTTCGTCTGTAGAAGTGAAAGGGCACATCGTGGATTTGATAGACCCATGATCGTTATGAATACAGTATACTGCCACAAATTCCAACTCGCAGCATAGACTAAGAACAGAAAGGAGTCATGCCCTACTCAGGGAGGCTCGGCTTACACGGGAGCTACCCTATGCTCGGCCATCTTTCTTTGTTCACCGTCACGACTAACACCATTACCCTGCCTTTCATGAAGCACCAGGGGATTTAGTCTTTTGTGAATCGGAATGCTTGTGACGTGTTTAGTTCTTACCATAGCCTTTGACGTATGACCAACAAAGACAAAAGCTCCTTGTCCGCCGACGAGCCACATACAAAACGTGAACGGGTTCTGACAATATGGAGTTCGGGTCACGAGGGCAGGACACAGCCTTCAAACATCGGGCGAATATGCCCTTGCGTAGACCACAATGATGCCACCAGTGCACAGTATTTAGCCTCCCGAGCCCAGCCCCTGCGTCCCCGGATGGTTCTAAGTGACCTCGGAGTCTTGCATGTCTCAAATTACCAGACCTTTACAGAAGTATTTGCTCTCGAGGTATGAAGAACACCTCAAAAGGCCGAGCTCGACCCCCTATAGAGCCGATTAGGACCAACCATGGCGACTTCAATGATTTGTCACAGAGGTTCATCCCAGTAAGGGGGGAATCTCCTCCCACGAACCATGCGTCGGCGGGAGCACTCTCACCACTCTCCGCTATAATCGGCCACAATGCCAGAGGGACCCAAAGTGCTATGTCGCCGCCTCCCCTATCGGCCTCCATCTTCACAAGGCGAGGAGTAGTCACGGACGCCTTCGTTATACCGGTCAATCTCCCAAGGCGACATCAAACTTGGAGAAGGTCAAGCTCTCGAACTCCCGACGTGTTGTCCCAGCTCCCCGACAAAGGACCCCTTACCGTGCGTGTGGTCGTCCACTCAAATGACCGTCACTTTGGCCTTACCAGGAAGTTTGACGTCGATGCACTGCGTGCCACCATACCGGACGGATTAAGCCCTCGAACGCCGACTCTCGACCAAAGCTTCTCACTCGCCATTTTGGAAGGCCGCAGCGCCATTTCACGTCTCGATTCGCCCATGGAGACCGTGGACTGCCAAAGTGCGCAAAATGTCAGCCCTGACTCAGGCAGATCTCCTCTGAGTGAAAGAGAATCAAGACTGGGCTTCCGGGCGGTACCTGTTGGTAAGTGACTTCAAAGCACATGGTAGCTGGCTGGGCGTAACGAAAATTATGATAGACATACATTTCGCCCGAGCCCACCTACCTGCTCTTGCGTCCGTCATGCTGTCCCACCAAGTCAAGCCTGGCAGTACGATCGAGCTCCCTATGCCCCATCCGAGTGCTTGGAAGAACACAATCTTGTACGTTTATACACAACGCGAAGACCTCGCGACGCAGCAGGTGAAGCAAAACATATTGTACATGGGAGGGAAAGTGTGACGCAGTCCGTCCTCTGGTCACCGACTAATGGCGCGGTGTTTTTGGTTCATGATTATTGTGTGTTCTCTGGACAAATTGTGCACCATAACCAAAAGAAGCTTTCATCATAAACTGCCTTAAACACGTGAATGGGTGCATTGGCTGCTTCGTGCGTTGTTGAAAGTCCTTGGTCATGCTCTTCGTCTTGAAAGCATGCTTCACAAACCTGTCGAGCTGCGTTGGTGTATGTCGGCAAAAAAGAAAAAGAAAAAGAAAGATCGATCAAAGAGCGACGGCAAAACTGCCTCCAGAGTCCTCATTGTGCCACTTGCCCTTGGGGTCCAAACTCCCATTTTCCGGAAATGGACAAAAAACGCCGTGGGCGAGGCTCTCATTGGCGGCCAACCCTGGTGTGATCGGCTCCATCAAAGCAACGGCTCAACTCTTGAAGCGAGGCGAGGCGATGCAAATGCACTTCCTCTCTTCAAGCCACACTTGGCCTAGGCAGGACCGAGGGCCTGTGCATGGGCTGCATTCTTCGGACACAAACGCGCCGCACCCTCAACTTGAACGGAAACTGACTTGTCAGTTTCATGTACTGCATAAGTATCCCCAAGACCATGGAGCGGATACTATCACCGCACCCCTCCTCATCTGGCGACCCTCCCCCCTCTCGCTGTTCCCCTCGCCAGCCATCACGAAACCCACTCACAAAGGAATCCACACCACCTATACCAACAGCCGGCAGCCCACAGTGGCTCATCCTCGACACGAACACCCAACTCTGTACAAGGAAACGCACGCAGGCGTCTGCTGGAGTGGGTGGGGCGGCCATCTTCTGCAAGAAATGCCTGCATCAGCATGCATGTACGCCCAGACATGGCGTGTCCAGGTTGTCGCCAATGCGAAGAACGGGCTTTTTGTTCCATAGCGTCGACGACGATTCAGTCGCTGCTAGAAACAGGCAGCGTTTCGTACCGCAGTTCGGAAGAATTGGCTTAGGCTCATATAAACGAGCGTGGAGAGGCCACAATACCATTTGCAATGGCTGTGATCGCTGGTTTCTAGGCCATTGACTGTTTGGCTGTTGCGCATCCTGCATTTTTGGTGCATTTCAACCCAATGGGAACCACTTAGGAAGAGGAAGCCATGACACATGTAGGATTACTACAGCCGGGTTCATGTGCTGTGATCAGATGGAATGATGTGTGTCTCAGGGATGTATCTGATATCTAGACCAACCCCAGGATTACTGCTCGGCTAAAGTGGAGATAGAAACAATAGTTCTACCACCGATAGAACCTTCAAGGGGTTCCAACAAACGAAATCCATCCGAAAGAGTTGTCATAAATATTGCGACATGGCATACGGAGACCAATTGACTTGGTCAATGCCCTCGGAGCCGATTTGACGATCCACCACCAAGCCCCGGCTCGTAGCTTCGGACATGCTGTAGGCATCGTCGTCATCATGTCTCCAAACAGAGGGGTTTTTTTTCGCGTGTGGATGGGTAAGATGCAGGTTCGCTGTGGGCAGGGTACGGCATAGCTTGTTCAGCAGATATCTGACAGGGATGATGCTTGTTGTTGGCTTGGTCGTGTGAGTCTCCAGGAAAGGATGGAGGCGTGCCGTCGATCCACTAATGTTGGTGATTCAAGAAAACCAGGGGCTTATTGATGCAGTAGTTCGTACTCCACATAATCCTCGATCGTACGTACGATGGATGGGACGTTCTTGGTGAACCTTGCTAGTTGCGATTGTGAAAGCATAAGCTGACCAATTCGTAAGGGTGGTCAACACGAAGGCTGGCCCCTGTTCCGGAAAACCAAACTGCACATTTGCCATGTGGCAGGAGTGACCTTTCCTTGCTTTTGATGTGATAGCTCAGATATTGCTTGAGCGCCACGCCGCAAGAGCATGGGCCACAGTTTGTTTGACGAGAAGGGCAAGTGCGTGGGTCGCGGAATGGCTCGCTCAAATTCGGGCACTTGAAGAGTCCGGCCGTTCCACTGAAAGCTATCGTTGTGAACAAGCAGTTTCACAGATTAGCAGTGGGTCCATTCGCCGCAGAAGCGCACGACCTTCAAGGGTGACCCCGGGGATTGCGGGCAATTCTGGCGCGGTTGCCGATTCTGATCCACCAATGCAAGCGTGCTTGTGCTGAACGGCAGAGCGACGACGCGAGGGCCATCGTCAATCGGGTTGGCTTGCCTGTACAAGTGCACTATTTCTGAAGATCCAGTGACCTAGGGGCAATGTGGTTGCCCGTAAACGTGGGGCTTCGGCCACAGATTGAGTAACCGCCAACTGCGGCCTGTTTTGTTTTTGTTGTTATGTCCATACCATCGAACGACCCTCATACGTACGCAGCCTTCATGGCCCGGCCGTAAGCAGAGGCTGGGGTGTGTGAATCTGGGGGACCGTAGCAAACGTCTCAGAGGTAACAATGGGTGTGATTTGGATTTGGTGGGGGGTGTGTGGTTCGGTAGAGGTGATTTTATAACCACCTGCGGAGGAAAGGGCAAGAATAAAAAAAGGGACCAGCAATCTGGTCCAGATGAGACGACATCCGGTCACGGTTGCAGGTCATGAGTTGCACGGTGTAATGAAATCGTGCCATGCAACGGGCTCTGGTCGAGCCAAAGCCATGCTCGTGGAAAATGAAGCGGAAATGTTGCGCCGGACGAGACGAAAGCCCAGTTATTCCCACTCGATATCGCCCCAAAGGTCCCCCCTCTGGTTCGCCCACAGGACCTGCGTCCTTAGGGTCATGCAGGCGAGCATGGAAACGGCTTAGGCCATTGCCCATCACCTTGTGGAGGGTCAACCCCTGTCAATGGCGTCGATGACATCGCCCACACTAAACAAGCGGCTCCATACCTAGGTGAGGAGAGGAGGTGGGGGAGTCGTGCAAGCCCGGCCGGTGTCCGTTAGTGAGGAAAGGTCAGATCCGTGATTAACCGTAAAAAGGGTCAGCCAACAGGAGAGAGTGAGCACAGGCATGTTCCCCCCAGCAGACGCGTCAACTTGACAGCTCCGCTTGATAGATCACCTCGTACATGTTCGCTGATGCAGCGTGCTTGCGCGAGAGTGTTGGCAGCAGAGGTTGGACGATGTGCTCTGATGCCGAAAGTAGAAAATAAAGCACCTGGCGAGGAGAGGACACATCGGCAATTCGGGCTGCCCAGCCTGGGAATACTACGGCACCACCATTGCAGCAGCAGCTTGCTTCGCCCCCCCCACACCACAGGTGTGAAGTCAGGCAAATGTACCTTAGGTACCTACCTCTTAACTCAGGCAGGCTTGGTAGATACCTACCCGGTTCATGCAATCCACTAGAACAGCACCTAGGTACCGTATACCACCATTAGTAAGGTCAGGTACCTCAGGTAGGTAAGGTACCTAGTCGTAGTCAACTACACCATGGTCAAGAGGTCCTAGCAGCCAGGCAACAGAACACTCCACACTCAGGTGCCTTGTGTATCATACTCTCTGCACCTCCAAGGTGCTGGACCTAAACGTGCGCGCGCTAGGGCAATCGCCGCATGTTCATGCGTCGTTTAAGAAAGTTCATGTCTCATTGAGGGGGTGCTTGGAGCCAACGCCAGATGCAGCAACATGGCCGTCGGCTGCATGGACTCGGAGTCCATCAAGACATGCTGGACTTCGTGGGCTCTCGACCTACCAACCCGAGGTTCAAATGCCACGCTGCGAGACGAGACATGAAGTGGGAATGGGCAAGGCAAGCTTCGTAAAACAGTTGCGCCTGATTAGACTGCTTCCATCGTTGCGGGTCTGGCCTTGATAGGAATTGTCCTGAGAAAGCCGTGATGAGCCCTTCTCTTGATGTTCTTGTTTCTGCAAGACACGAAATGCCCGCCCTGCAGTCCTCGTCGTCTGTCCGCATTCCTAGTAACCCTGGCACGAGTCCCTATCTGCCTTGCTCTCCGTCTTGGGTCACAGCCTGGCGGGACAATCTCGATCAGTGAGTTGAGCAGGTTTTGCTCATTGTGCCATCGCATCCCAGCCGAGGTTGCTAGCCATTTATCCCGTGGTATTGGCCTATACGATCCCCGGACATCAATTTCCTACTCGGACTTGCATCTGAAGTGCCGATATTGGGCCGCATCACCCTGTATAGCTGCCGTGCCATGGACTTCATCAAAGCGAAATGAAACCGACGTGCTCACCCACACTTTTGAGACATGGCACTTCTGCATCGCGAACTTTGCCATCAAGACACCCATACGCCGCGCAATGCAACGCAACGCAACGCAATGCACGGCTCGAATCGGCAACCCAGAAATCTAGAAACCCGTGAATGGTCGTATCGCCAGCCCTCCGGTTGGTGTCAAGATGCGACGTGGGGAACTCGTCGACTGCAGCCGCTTAGGTATATGCGATGCGCATGTAAGTCGGCTGTTCTAGGGTCGCGGAGCAGAGGCGACGAGTGACACACCCAGCCATCCATCTCCAGCCTGCGAGGAAGCAATTCCAAAGAACCGGGGGCTCTTGCATCCGAGTTTTCCCTTTAGCATATGCTTTGGTTCGGGCGTGGGCAGGGTCGCAATCGAATGTCACTAATCGTCTTTCGTTGGCACCTGGCATCCCGCTCCTCGCTAGTATCCTATCCCGCGTGGTACAGCTCTAGCTTCAAACCTCAACGTTGCTTTCTCCTAGATAAGATGAGGGCCTGGCCAGGAATGGCTGTTGACCAAATTCTGCTTTGTGGTTTTCAATGGTTGGCCAATTTCTACCACAGACTTTCCGCCCGACATGCCTCGCTCAGTCGCTCTATTTTTTACGTGTCCCGATCATGATTCTGAGGGGCGGCAACTTCATGCACGTTCGGTCTCCCGGTGCGCTCATGCACACCAACTAATCCGTTCATTTTCACATGTTTTGGCTTCTTTCCCCAATGGCCCGCTGCAAGCTGGGGTGCCGGGAATTGGGCAGAGGCGTGGCAGGCCAGGGTGTCTCCAACTGCCGTGTAACGGTCACAACGCCATGGTTTCGTGTACACCCGGAGACGAAGACACCAACATCTAATTCTTAGTTGTTGGCTCCACAAACAGGGAAGATCAGTGCGAGATGACGGCACTTGCTTGTTCGGGCGTTGGGTGTCATTGACCTCTCTAAATAATATGCAACATATACACAAACCTAAGAAACAATAACTTCATCGGGTGGATTTCCGCCGCTGATAAGCCATAGTCCACCAATTAACCTTCATAGATCGAAAAGAGCCACACGGGCTATGACCCCCTCTCCTAATAAGTATTCTGGACCACCCGAATTCTCGTTGAGCGAAACATCATTCCATGATGTACATCCTGGCCATACGCGCAATATCCCGCGATTCAGCGCAAGCCTACCTATATAGTCCTTACATTACCGCATTCCTCCACAAGCGCTCTCCCGCTGTGGTTTACTGCCATTTTGCAGCCCCAGCTTTTAAAAGCCAAGTGTAAAGAGACTTTTCCAATTTCTCTAACCCGTAGCAATCCGAGATTCCGATGTAATGCGAACAAGCCCGCTCCCGTATCGAAATGAGAGCCAAGGGTGGGAATGAGCTCAGGTGAGGCAAAACACAAATGCCCAATTTTTTGGTAACTTCCGTAGGAGAGTCCTCCTAAATGCAAAAATCCGTTTTGTGCAGAAATGAAAACGTAAGTCGTAAAGTCATCATAGCCAGTAGCTTTTTGTTTCTAGCCAGCATCGCTTCAGATGAAGCGGGACGCAGAATGGACGGGAGCAATGTCGGAACGTAATGACGCGTCTTCATGCATCTCCGAAAGCAATGGAACGGGCACGCGGATTGGCACGTACGATGTGCTCGAATCGTAGGCGGCATATCCTTGTTTCTCCCAAGCCCCATATCGCGCATTTCGCGATTGTGCTTGTCGTCCCTTCTGGCGGACGTTGTAGCGAATGAGCGAGCCGTTGCCCGGCGGGGTTTTCAGCACGACTGAGGGCTGAGGAGCTGGCGCTAGACGTTGTTCGTCATTGGTGTCTCCGTCTGCTCGACTTCCCCAAGATGTCTTAGGTTGTTCATCGTTAGGCAATGGTCTTGTTTAGGGCGGCGGGGTTGTGGGGGCGGCTTACCATGTTCAAAGTGGCCAAAGCGTAGAGCTTGATGAGACCATGAAAATACCCGAACAGGATCGACACGGGGAGGAACATCACGTCGCTGGGATTCTTCCTGAACAGCCCCATCAGTTTGACCACTTTCGTGAAGGCAAACATGAAGATAAGCTGAGACCAAACGGCCTGATGCCTGCTCGGAGTCTCCCAGTCCGCTGTCGCCCACCAGCAGCACATCACGAGCAGGGGGTCGACCACAAATGCAAGAGAAGTGAATGTCGCAAAATGAAGGGCATATGTGCACCACAATTGTTGCCTGGAAGAAGGAACGGGTCAGCCAGAAGCTCTTAGAGTAATGCTATCCGTGACGCGACGCAAGAAAAGGAAGGGCGATACTTACTTCCAGACATATCTCTCAATCATCATGCTAGTCCAGTTGCTCCTCCAGTTGCTTCGTGCCCAGCGCGAGCACTGGTATAGAAACTTGGGCCCGTTTTCCAGCGTTGTTTCAATTTCACATTCCCGTTCATACTGTATCCATGTCTTCCACTGGTGAGAGACTAGCCAACGCGTGACAAAATTGTCGTCGTCGGCATTCAGAATCCATTTCCTCCACTTCTCGTTCTTGAATCCTTGCAAGAAGTCGTGGCTCGAGAGAATCTCAGAACGGTACGCGCCGGTTCGGCCAGACATGCAAGAAGTGCCGCCGTCAATGTTGTGCGTGGCCGAAATCTCGAAGTTGCGGCGCTCAATGTAAGCAGCCCCCAGCCAGTTCCAGGCTCGTACAGCCAACGACCCATCCCATTCGCGCTTTACCCTCTGGCAGGTTCCGACGCCCCCAATCTTGGGATCTTCAAAAGGAGCAAGGATCCATGGCATCAGGGTAGAGGGCCATGTAACGTCGTCATCCGCCATGATGGTAATTGCCGTTTGAACCTTGGGCAGGGCCTCACAAACTTGTAGTCGCTTGTTTGCAATTGGTGTGTCCATGACGCGAATTCTGGGGAAACTCAAGGACTCCGCGAGCCGCTCAAGGTTTTTCCGCTTATCGTGTGTTGTGACGAGAATCAGCTCGGCAGGCTCACATGCCAAGATGCTCTGGAGGGATGGCCGCAGCTCCTCAAACGCATTATGAATGGTAGGAATCACGACAGTAACATCCTTGTTGGTGAAAGTTGGTTTGCTTGGAATAGGCTTCGACTTGTATGTCCAATGGCTCACACAGTGAACAAGCAGACGAAGGTAGCGATGAATCCTGTGCACTCCAAGTCAGCAAGGGTTGAACGGGGTCAACAATTGTGTCAGATATCGTTCATTGACATACCAGAGAACCCAGAACACATAAGCCCAGAAGGTGGTTGAGTACCAAAAGTCCATAGATAGGGCTTTCCCATCCAGGAGCGCAGCGATTTTAACTAGCATGGCATCCATGATGGATGTATGCTAGAAACCAGAGGGTTGAAGGTAGATGGAGAAAACCGAAATAGATTCAATCTTTGAATCTATGGACCAGCCAAACTTCCGTCAACGGAATGGAAGTTTAGCGCGATCAAGAGATCTCTCCTATACCGGATATCAAGAGGCTAGTTGGACGCGTGACCAAAGCTCAGCGGCGTTGCGCAGTCTCACTTCGCTCTGAAAGAGGCAGCCCTGCCAGCCCGCTTATATTTTTCACGGTTGGTAATCTTCGCCGAGGTGGTCGTGTTCTGGAGCACAGATCTCCTCAAAACGACAGGGATCTGAGAAGTCGCAATGATGGAGGCACTCGAGGTAACCTGAGGGTGAAGAGTCTTCAAGTCGACACGAAGCAAAGGGCAAGCTTAGAGGAGCAGCGACGCCATTGCTATACAAAAGACTTTTGAGAAGAAAGGAAGTGGGGGAAAGGATTCTTGCGGAGGAGGATCAAGATGAGAGGTGCGCTGAGCTTGAATTTACGAATTGACCTGGGGATGGGTGGTCAAGATATATACTGCATGTCAAGTCAACCTAAGAGCAGGTCCAGGCTAGACTCATCAGTCGAGTGTGCGGCAAGACGGGTCATGCCATGCATGAACATGGAGAAAGAGAGGGTCCCTCTCTCACACAAACGGCAAACAACCAGTACAGTACGTATGTGAGGAATTCGCCGGAGCAACATATAGGTCCAGATTGATCTGGAGGAGCTTTCAAGGGTGCAGGGAAAAGGGTAGTATGTGGGTAGCGAGCAGCTAAGGTGAGTGTGCGGACGTAGTGAGGTGACAGTCTCGCCTTGGCGCGGTGGAGAGCCCTGTGTGAGTGGAGCTAGGGGTGGAAAGCTCGTGGGAGGGGCGTCGAGCTAGGGTCCATGGGCCAAATGCAGATGCAGATGCAGACACTACAGCACTGATCCCCCCTCCCTGTCTCCAGAGCGCACTACCTTTCCAGGGTCTGCCGAGTACAACGGCGGTACATCGCCGCTACTGGTCCTGGTGCTGATTGCCTGGTACGATCCCGCGACCGGCCTTCTATTTCGGATTTCGGGCGTGTCCCCTGTAGTCATGGTCTCTTGCCCGTGACTGGCCAGCTCCACGCGCTTTGCCTGTGAGGCCTAGGCCTGGCGGTAGTAACAGCGACTCAGATGCTCAACCATTGTAGATACGGGTGACGACCAGGGCATGTGACTGAATGAGTCCCCGTACCTGATTGAGAAATAGATGCTAAGCGTGCGATGAGAGCATGGCACACGTCTTTGATTTGATGGGAAGAGCATGGGGTGGAGGAGGATGGCAAAAAGGTCCAAGAAGAGCGACGGCAAGTTAGCCACGCGACTTCTATTGGTCGTTGACAAACTGCCCCGGACAAGGTATGGGCAGTGCAAGGTAAGTCTAAGGCAAGGTAAGGTGAGGTGAGGTAAGGTATAGTTGCAAGCTCCTCCACTTTCTCAAGCAATAAGGGTATTGTAGCTAATCTACGCCTGCATGTGTAAGAAGATCATGGGTGGTCTCCCGGCCAAGTTAGCTGGTCGTAAGGCCTGGTGCCAAGACAGGTCGATCCAAGTTTTGACGGGGACCTGGACCACGGGAGATTGACCAAAACGTTGAACGGGCAAATGGCCTGCGGGTAGGACACAGATTTCGCGGACTCTGTCCCCGAAGTGCCGTGCAGAAAACCACAAGCATCGGAAGCGGGGAAAAGCAAAGTCTCGCGAGGAGACAAAAGCGTGAGAAAGCAAGGTTACGCGTGGGGAAAGAGACTGAATAGAAAGCAAGGACGGGCAATGACGAGAACAAGATGCGTGCAAGGACTGCATGTATGGATACGGAGTACAGCAGCCTGGGAGCATTCTGAGGATCTGATTGACGTGTCGGCGAAGGAGAAAAGAGACGAGACGGCACCGTCTGTCCAACCGCAAGCCTGCATATCCTTACCTTGCGAAATGGAGCGAAACAGACGACTGAAGCGGACGGTGGATACAAGCACGGCATGCAGGTACTCAGAAGGCGTACGCATCCGGTCCCTCCACCTGATATGGGGATTATGCCGCTCAACGTTCAGTCCATCGTCGGTCGCATGGTCTACCATGGTGAGGACGGACCTGCCGTTTTTGCGAGCGCGGCCCCCGGTCTACGTTCGGCCGGTTTGGCCAGGATTGCTCGGATCGCTGGAGGCGCAGATACCCCTGGTAGAGTCGGGGCAAATCGCAGATCCTCAGGCCGGGTGAGGTTCTTGTTGGCCCACGCCATGCTCGTCGGAGGGGGGACCCAAATTTTCTGTGGGGATCTCAGCATGTGCAAAGGAAAGCAAGAGGAGTTGCGAGGCGACGTTGATTACGTCTGCGGTGCCGCCGGGGGGGGGATCTTGTTGTGGTGCAGTGGACGAAAGGACAGATAGTGTGTGTAATGGCCTACACGCTTCTCGACAGGCTTGTTAGAGGTTGTGTGATTGCAAGTTAGCCCACCCTTAAAGCTGACATGGCTCCGAGAAGAGGAGCTACAGGGATGCCGCGAAGCGTTCTCACTGGTTCCGCTCAAAACCGCGTGAGGGGAACACGGAGGTATCACTGCTCGACTTCCCCAAATGTTTCCAGGGTTCCCTCGTGCGGAGCTTCGGTTACTTCCATCTGAAATTCTCTTCATGAGGGCATTGATTTGCGTGGCATCTGCGTAACGATGTTTCGGCACGCAAGCCTGGATGGAACGCCGAGGGGAACGGCATCGCGGCGCCGTTGTCACGATTTGTCCTCTTGCCTCATCCGATGTCCACGTGCGTAAGGTACCACCTGGCTCTGTTGACTCCAGCCAGCCAGTGGCATCCCGTTTCGTAGGCGGAATGCTAGAAAGCGGGAAAGTTGAGCCCGTTTAAGGTAGGTTTGCGTGATGTGCTGCTCTAGCTGCACAAAGCATTGTCCGGATGGCGACCTCGAAGACATTTTTGCTGCACATGCTGCCTTACTCTCCGGATTCGTGCTCATATGGAGGGGGGCATTTGAGGTATGGTAAGGTAGCATAGGACATATCTCGGTAGGTTCTTCAATTTTGATTTGGCGGCGGATGCAAGGTACAGCCGCAGAGATAAGGGATGTGGAATGGTTGGGCTTAGATCCTACCTACCATGTATTGTAGGTAGGCAGAGATACGAGGCAGGACTGGCTGGGGATGGAGCCAGGCAAAGAGAGGCAAGGCAAGGAAAGGTAGGGCATGGCGTTAATCCGTCGGCGGACGTTGCTGCTCGGTACTTAAGGTGCCGCGAGTTTGTGTGAAGGGCCCCCTGCCTCAATTTGATTCTCCATTCAATTTTGGAAACTACAGTGGGCAGTACCTAAGGTAAGGTCAGGTACCTCAGAGAAGTACCTCAGGTAAGCCAGGTACCTTTGCGCCCTGGCTGTAGGTGGAGCCAAAATAGGTATCTTGTCTAGATCGGCACTTACCTCAAGGTAATGACAACCAGAGAGGGTACCCCAGGCGAGAGAGGTACCTTGCTCTGGGTTCAGGTGAGGTTACGGTAGGTGAGGTAGATATGTAATGAATCTCGTCATTTCGTCCTTCAACATGGAATTTCGCCCAACTGCAAAGCCGAGTGCAACTCCAACCACCGCCACCCAGCCACTTGCCGTGCGGGCCTCGTAAGGAATCGCGGGCCAGGCACGCGGGCGTTCACGGTTCGCTCTCCAATTACCTTACATCATCCCCCTCCCTCACCTCCGGTTTGACCCAACGTTGTGTCGTCCATCATTCCACTTTGCCCGATCCTTGGCCGGGGAAGCAGGGCTTGCGTGTTGTTCGCATGTTACAGGCGCAATGGCTGTCCAAACAACAATATCGAGCTACATTAGCTTGGGGTGGGACTAGCTGCTAGGCCGGGGTTTGCCAATTGCAACCAACACCTCCACAAATGTGGTTGGCGTCGTTCGAGTACCCAGAACGGTCCACGGATGCCCCAGGGTGCGTACCTTGTCTACGTTACCTCAATGGCAGACAACTACCGTCCTTAGGGAAGCAGAGCGACCAACCAACAATCGTTCGGCCAAAAGACGTAGAGGAAAATGTCTCATCAACACCCGTCTCTGGAGTGGCTCCATTTCGGAACTTGGTTCGTCGCTAATAAAGCCTCCGCCTAGGGCCGAAGCGGTTCGCTTAAAATCTGGGGCCATTTCACGAACCCGGTCGGCCGCTCATGGCCCAAGGTCCTCCACCCTTTCCCGTCCATTGTGTCGTGCTGAACCGTTGTAGAATATGTCATGCCATGTTATGCTATGCTATGCCATGCCATGCCATGCCATGCTATGCAGCGATTCGCGGGCACCTTCATACACAGTCCCCCCGAAGGCATGGCCGGCCTCCCCAGATGAGGACAAATCATCACGCATGATGTCCTGTCCTCTGAACCGCACTGTTTGCACGACCGGTTGTTGCCCCCGGAAGGTACTCCAACGTTTGATGAAGAAACGATTTTCTTTTCAAATTTGCCCTTTGCGACAGTCCCAATGCATCTCGACGATTCGGGCAACTGCTTTTGGAGAATCGGGCCTTGCGGCGAGCGTCAAGATTGGTAGAACGACGGTACTGGTGTCGACCTATGACGGCCGCATCTCTGCCATGGGCCCCATGGTGCACTCTCCGAGTACTTATGCAATGGCATTGTTATGTTCATTTCGGACAAAAGTCTCCAGCAGGGCACCTTGCAAGACCTGGGAAGGCCGTCGTGAACCTGAAAACACCTAACAACCCAGTGGGAGGACTCTTATGGTTGCGCTCTCCGGCATACGTTTATTATGTTCCTGGCAAGTGCTTCAGGCAATTTATGTCCGAGGGTGTACTCGAAAAGGGACATAGTAGGTACGCGCGGCTGCGAAGCTCGAGGCTCCACAATGCTCATGGTTAGATGGAGTGAGATGCATTTTTCTCCTACCCTTGGAGCTTTTCTTCGACAACAATTCAATAAGCCCACTAGTAAGTGAGTTGCAGTACTGTACAGAGTACAATCAACTTATTCAAAGAACCTCGGGCCTCCTCCCACTATTGGGCAAGGCCTCCTCTCGGATTTATTTGCCTCGCCACTCTCCATCAGGTCTACGCCTGTCAAGGTTTGTGTTCAACGATATACGAACTCGACCCTCTAGACAATCCTGTTGAAACATACACTCTACTTGTACATTTCAATTAGCTCAAGCGTCCCAGCGACGACGTAATCTGCTCCCCCCTGCTGTGCGGTTGACTCGACTTCCAACCAAATCAGGTGCAGTAACCAGTACAGGGTGCTGATGCTGTTTGTTTCTGTCGGTAATTGCTTCCATGTCTAGATCAACGTTGCAGAGCAGCCGTAACACCACAAATTAGCACAACACGAGCTGTGATAGGGTCGAAGGCTTCCGGTGGACCGCCTTGAGTCTGTTTCTGCCAGTCGCAGCGGAGGCGCCAGCAGGCAGGGGTGCTCTTTGGCAAAGGATACAGGACGACCATACGTTAGCTGCCTCGATCCAGAGCGAGACCTCACGTAGGTGCCTCCAAAAATACCACCGGTTCGTACTTCACAGCCAAACTCTGGAAGACTTATCTGCATCCGCACCTCTCACGGACATGAAAAGTCTGCTTTTCCATAGTGTTTCCTCGGCAACTTTGCTGCAGACGCCAGCCAGGGTTCGGCCCTGATGACGCATCTGCAAAGCATTAAAGTGGAACACTGGGTTGCGATGCACATGCAGGCCAGTTCACCTCGCGGTAGTTCTGCAGAGCATGCTTGATCCATCACACGCATTGGCATCTACAACTCACACCAGAAGGGGGGCCGACGTGCAGCTTAGCCTGGGGAGAAAGCCCTATACTCGCGTTGTCATTGTTGTCGTCTGCAGTCCACCACAAAGAAATTGCTGATAGCATAATCGCCGTTGTTGCGGCCGTAACATGAGGTCCAACATATTTTCATGGATTGCATTTGAATCCTTTCACCACCCGCTTGTCCAGCTTGGGTTCAGATATTACCCATGTCCTCTCTAACAAAAATCAATGCCGCATTCATAGCCTTGAATAAGGAAGGTCATCCCTCCAGACGGTCATGGAAATCCCTGTTGTTCTGAGCAATACTAGACCCTCTTTCCAGGCCGTACATCCTCCGGGTATGCGGCTTGAGATTTAGCGATGCAACCCGCCAAGAGCAGGCCAAAGAACGACATGGGCCATTCTGGTGGTCACAGTCAGCACCTTTTTTTATGCGATTGACCCAATTAATAAATGTATTGGGAAACTGTGCTCTGGTCTGCTGTTCCGTTTGTGGTTATCGAAACAACGTGCAGAGTGTCCCTCGCGACTCCTGTTGCGACGGCGTCAACTGGCCTATGAAGCCCGAATGATTTCGTAAACGACTGGCTCAACTCAATGTTGCTCGATCGAGAAGCCTTGGACGCGAGCCTACTTACGTCACCCTGGGCTTTCACCAGGTTCCCGGAAAGGAGACTGGGTAGTGTTAAGAACTGTGGCATATGGCGTCGCCTCCGGCCAATGCTCTTCCGCATATATGAGCTTTTGCACACTCAGGATGCTGTCGAATGCGATGGAACCCAGCCATGGATGCACCGCAAGCATGCTGTCAAGCGACCAGCGTGGGAAAGCTTGTCCGGGGAAGCATTCGCGCATTGCCGGCATTCTTGCCCGGCGTTCTTCTGCGTCTATAGTTGGGGCCGCTGCTGTCGTACTCACTGCTTGGCTGGCTAAATGGAGGCGTGCAGCGAGGGCATGCATGCATATGCCCACTCCCGAGAAGGCCCCATCTGCCCAAGTCTGCTAACTCGACGGGATCATCCCTATACTGAGCCGAGAGGTGTCCAGCAAGCGTCAGTGGCCCGGATGATTCTTGTGAAGTGCTGCATTCCCTCGTTCAGTCTCTGTGACTTTATATAGCACACAACCAACCCGTGCAGACGGCCAATGCCAAGGTCCACACTGCAACCTTGCATCCAGTCACAAGCGATGCCTCAACAATCTACGTGCGCCGCGGATCTCCGATTGGAGGAATGAGGTACGGTTGCCGACGATAAGGTTTAGGATTCTTTTACAGGCCCACGGAGGCGCACATATTTGCAAGAGCCTGGTGAAATCCTCGAGCGACACATTTGCTTGACAACATGACAATTTGTTGGTGAATAGAGTCGTGCTTGAGCATATCGGGACGTCGCCTAGCAAAACAATTTGTTCCTGGTGTCCTATTAATTGTACTTCGGCACAAGCCCCCCAAGCCAACGGTGTAGTAGCTCCGGAATGCCACCAGCTCGACAAACACAAACATGCCGGCCTTTGAGGCGTGAACAAGCAACCACCGTTTGCCTGAAGGGATATGAAGGCCGTAGAGAAAGTTGAGGAATGATCCGCAGGATCGTCCGCGGATCGGCTCGCAGCGTTTCTTGAGTGACATATTGCGGACGACCCGCTTCCGGTTACATCATTGAGCATTTATGGGATTGCAGTATCTGAAGAGTTGCGAGACTTGATGGACATGCAGATGGCGTGGCTTCCCCAGGTTCGTAATAGCGAATCACAACCGGTCTTTGACAGGAGATCGACATGACGCACACGCCCGCTCATCATTCATTTCTATCGGAAACTCGACGGAAACACTTGCTGTGACATCACGAGCGTGATACCTTTAATCTAGAAGAACGATGCGGATTAATCACTGCCCTACTGGTCTAGTGACGGCAATGATTTCGAGAGTATCTTATCCTTCGCCCTCAACGCAAGATTGCAACTAACGGCAGGAATACTGGGAGCTAATTCGTAGGGTTCAAACACCAAAGCACCATGCCGTCTTTCCCCCTACAAGGTCTCGTAGGGCTTGCTGTGATGGCCGGGGCCATCTCCTCTAACGCCCTGATGACTGCCTGGTACCGCCAAGCTCCACGCTCATTCGATGCTTGGAGCTTGCTTCTTCACGAGTTAGATAGCAGGGTTGCCACGAACCAAGTACGACGTATCCTGTGATTCATATAGGATACTTGACCTCGACTTCATATTGGAGCATACGTTCATCATGTGGAGGATGTATGCGCTCCCAATTACCACCACCCCGTTGGAGTCTGCCACATTGTGAGGAGCCATCGGGGCAATGCGGGGATGCGCGAGGGACATTGATGTTGAGACAATATTCTTGATCGCTGACGGTAACTGAATGGTGGATCTACCATTTCCATGGAGGATCTTTTGTCTCTCGCCGATCGACTTGTGCTGGAAAGTTACAGTATTGCAGGTACTTCACCAGGAGAAGCAAAAGCCCAGCTGATTGAAAGACGAGCCCTGTTCAAGTCGTCCGTTGAACATATCGAGATGACGCCCTGTACAGGGATCAACCGGCATGTTCGTGCCTAGGCTCGGAGTAACAGCCTGAAGTGTTTCCGTCACCGAGGCGACAATCCTGCGTCGGAGCCTTCTGATGCCTCGAAACCGGCCCAGGAGCTCTCTCAGATTCCTCAAGTACCGCAAGACTGCCATGCCCACTCCTCAGAACCTCAGACTTAGGTAAGTGACGAACCTCGTTAGGCCTCCATCATCGTCCTTGCCAAAACACTGTAGCTCACAGACGTCACCTAGGGCACCGGGGGTCTAACGATGAGGTCATACGACCTCGCAAGGAATTGACGCGAGGAGAATCTGGTCTTTTGTTCGCACTGACGCCTTTGACCCGTTTCATGGGAAAGGCGACAACACGATCGAAACAAACGGTGATGCGAACTTTACAGGGTCTGGCGAGCAGAGTTGGCTGATAGAGTCTGACAGCATCCCATGAGATAACACCTGGCTGCGCCGCTTGGCTTAGGAATGTTGTCTCACTCCAAGCAGATCTGACCTGAATGGTAGACTGTAGCAAGCCCATCTCAATTGTGCCTGTGAGACATATCAATTGGCGGCTAAGCAATGACTTGACACGGGCCAGTAGCTTGCTGAGTACTGCATGGCGCCAATGGAAAAATAATCCTATAATCATGGCAGACGTGGCCAGACAGATGAGTATCAAGCCACCAAGGTTCACTGTGCATGGCTTGTGGCATGTGTTCTCGCATACACATCTACCTACATATGACACTGACATCCTTCGGAAGGTGAAGGACCCGATACTCCAGAGGCGAGCATGAACGTTGGGCATGGCACAGTGGTCTAGAGACTGGTAGAGCGTCTGCATTCACAACTCTGGTGCAGCCGAACCTACGACAGTTGCTGCGTGGGAAGCGTTCCGCGACCGGCAATGTTTCAGAAGGTTGTAAAAGCTCTCTCTGCTCACGGCCACCAAAGATCGGGAGCGCGGCCACAGCCATGATAAGGTGCCCAGACTTTCACTCGACGATCAAAACTAGACAAAGAAAAAACAACCTAGCGAGGTTCAACGTGAGAGGTGGCCCCGTAGTGGCTCAGTCGATGGAGACGTTCTCAAACCCGCTGAGGGAAGATGCTCCTGTTGCTCGATCGCTTGATGTGAGTCCGCGCGGAGCCTGTCTTCTACCAGTGGTAACTGCCACGAGTTTCGTTCCTTACACTGGGTGGCAGCATAAACTGTCGGATCGGCGCAAAGAATGGACTGGTGCCGGTCTTGATTGTATCATGGCTATCAAGAGGTTGAGATTGGAGCATCATAAATTGGCGGTGGCAAAGCGGGACATCAGGCGTTGATGACACGTGCCACGGAGCCAAGAGACGATACCCGGCCAATGTTCCGAGATTTTTGCCACATGGCCGGCTTGGAGTACGCTATGTGCCTTGTCTGGAGATTGTGAGGGGAGCGAGCGTGCGGCGGACGAGATTGTGCGGCATAGGCCAGCTTCCAATGGAGCGTCCCGGGCCCAGGCTAGATTCTGGGGTTTGGTACGGGTTTGAATTGAACATCGACAGCTGAAGCTGAATAGGCCATCTGGAGGAATCTGGACAAAGTGGGGAGGAGGAGGACCGAGGCATCCAAAGATCGCAGTCAGCTCTGGACACGGGGCTGTACAGGACTAAGGCCCGGATACTGCGCTTTGGGTGCGCATGTTGCCGGCGCAGCAGGTAACGTCAGCTACCTTACTCTGTTCCTTGGGCACATCACTCCGAGCCACAACGGGGACGCTGGCAAGCTGGCTACTACATGAGACTAAATGCTGCTAGATCCCATCCGTAAATAGCAGGTCAAGCAAGGGTTGCAGGTAGCTGGCCACGGACGATGAGTGGTCCGGACGGATTCAGGTTCACCATCAGCCATGCGAAACCTTGTAAGCCGTAACCGTGAGGGGAATTTCGGCCTGTGAGCATCGAAGGCACTGCAGCGCGGCTGGGCGAAGAGTTTTGGCTAAGGCATGGCGCGGCCCACTTCCACTTTGGCGATGTTTACCAGCTCCCAGGTTGGCGCTGCTCTCCATGCCGTGCTGCATGCATGTGAGCCGGGCAACAGGAGGGCGTCTCGCGTCTAACGCCTGGTCGGGGCCCCGAATTTGCGCCGATGCCTTCTCGCGCATGGCCTCCCTGGCAAGAACACATCAAAGCCAGTTCCTACAGGCGTCCCGGTGCCGGGTCATACATTGTCATTTTATTCGCGTACCTAAGTAACAGGATGAGGGCCTATTTGGTGCCGATGAGAAATGACGAGTAGAACCGGGTGTGGGCCTCGTTCCCTTTTTGCCTCAACCAAAAACATAAGGTACTGCACTGGCGTGGTTTAAAGGCATGTCGGCGTGAGACACTGCAGCGGTACCTATCGACAATCGAGGGTGAGCGGCGCGACTAACACTGACACAGTCCACGAAGCACAATGCAGCTGGTGAAGAAGTTTTGTTTCTCCGCCCTGTGCTCGAAGTCAATGCAGCCTGGTCCCCTCCGCCCTGTGTACCGCAGCTGTCAGTCAGGCAGGCCGTCGTTGGGTGAGGCATGAAGGGGTGGAATTGAGGCTGAAAACCCGGGTTCAGAAATGGTGTCGTTGCCCTGCGTCCACCATCTGTAAGTTTCCGCTGGCTCGAGGCACGTAGCGCACTGAACCTACGCCTAGTAGCTTTTTAGAGGGGAGAGGGAGGGGGGATGGGGGGAGGGGGAAACGCAAAACATGGGGCCTAGAAGCGGCCTTAGTGCTCTGTACACAAGGCAAGGTACTACGTACATAAAGGAAACGGACTAGCTTCGGCTCCTCCCCAACGCCGACCGATACACGCGCAAGTCTGCACCGCATCGCACCGCACCGCCAACAGTTGAGATCCGCTCGCTTTGGCTTGGCCCTGCGCCGCTCGCCGCTCTTGTCCGTACTGCTTCTTCTTCCTGTTCCTCCCCTGCCTGTTCGACCGCCAGGCCTCTTTCGTCTTTCTTTTTCATCATCATCCTCCTCCTCCTCCTCCTCCTCCTCCTGTTGCTGCTACCCCATCGGTTATTGCCCGTCGTCTTGACCCATCCCCCCATCATCAAATCTGCCCAGCACCACCGCTCCACCGTCCACTCTCACCTGTCCCCAGGGGTCCGCAATTCCCGCTCTCCGTCTGTGCCGTAGTCTCCGCCTCGTTCATTTGTTCCTTGGTCAACCTGCTCTTGCCAATGCGTCCTGTTTGGTTTGTCGACGCCTTGGCGCTCTGAAGAGGCCGAGGGCTCTCGACCCCTGCACTCTTATCATTCAGCCAGTCCAGCCCAGTCCAGTCGGTCTGTGGTCTGTCTGCAGGTGGTGCTCTGCTTGTTCTCGAACGCCCACACCCCTCACTTCACCTTGCGCTGCAACACCTTAGCACCGCCGGGCTTCTGACGACGCACCCACCCCCCCAAAGGCTTGCGCCGACATCACGGCCATCTCTTCGTCCCGGCGAACTGGGCCACCTCGCCTTGTCCGGCTCTCCTCCCATTCCCCAGGCCCGCCGTGGTTCCTGTACTTTTATTTTTCCGGCGAGAGAGGGTCGCGGGTTGGTGCGGCCGCCAGGAAGAAAGCCGACATCATGCCCAAGTCACGCAGCCGGACCGTGGTCAAGCCGATTCTCAAGAAGCTGCATTCGCACTCGGAGAAGAATTCGCTTGACCTGGACCGAAGATGGGAAGAACAGCCGGCCGAGTTCGGCTACGGCTACGGGGCGGCGGACCACCACTACAGTAACAGCGGCAGGAACAACGACGACGACGGCGCTGCCGGTCTGTACGCAGTTGGCAGCCAGCGGCTGGCCGGCCGCGATGTCAGCTTCTCGCTCTCGGCCACCGACGTCTCCAACAGCGCGTCCGCCATCCCAACCAAGTACTCCCATGCGCGCTCAACCAGCGGCACTTCCCACATCTCCATTGCCACCACCGGCAGCGGCCGCAACGGCTCCTTTGTCCATCCCTTCCAGCAGACGCCGCGGACCTCGACCCCTCCTCTGTCCTACGCCAACTCGCTCGTGTCGCTCGACAACAGCGCGCCCCCCGTCATCACCGAAGACGACCCCTACGACCTCGAAAACCACTCATCTGCCGGCGTTGGCACCGCTGCATACACCACCAAACCCCCTAGATCGTACCATCCTACCAACCCGCGACGTCCATCTCTGGCGAGCCAGCGCACCAGCTCGCTCTCCGATGTCACCCAACCTCTCCGGGCATTCACCTCTACACGCTCAGGCGGCTCCGGGAGCCCGGCGATGCGCGTTACTAGCCAAAGTTCAGTGAATCAGAGCCAGACCGACGTGCAGCTGAACGCACCCTCCACTGCCGCCGATTCGCCGCCGCTTTCATCCACCGCACCCCTCGGCTCGACTCCTCTGACGGCTGCCTCGCCGTCGTCGACCTCGTCTGCCGCCGCCTTCGGTACCACGCCAGCTTCAACAGTCATGTCGCCTCTCCGCAGCTCCCTTGATATGAACGGCTTCCGCCTTCGATCCCGGAGTGACATTGATACCGCCACCAGGCAAGAACAGGTACGCCAGGCGCGCCGCAAGTTCGAGGAAAAGGAGAAAGCCAAGGAAGAAAAGTACGCCCGGGAGCAGGTTAAGAAGCGCGAGCGCGCTGATACCAAGGAGGCCCAGCGCATCGAGCGCGCACATGCACAGATGCGCAAAGCTAGTTTTGGCAACGGTGGCCTGGCGAGCAGCCGCACATCGAGCAGTACCGAGGCACGCCCGTCCGCCTCTAGGAAGAGCACGGGCAACGCAAGATTCGACAGCTCTGGCGAGAAGCTTGCATTTTCCAGCCGGGGCTACGACAGCGTGGCTTCGGGCCAAGTCCCGCATGCCAGAGCTGATGACGTTCACTTTGAGTCCGCCAGGAAAACCAAAACGGCCAAACGCAAGACAATGGGCGCCTGGACGGCTTTCGTGCTTTGGTTTCGAACCCGCTTGCTCAAGCTAGGCAGAAAATAGGGAAATTTTGCCCGAAGAGCAAGCAGCTCCTAGTCGGAAACGCTCTCATGACTTCATTTGCGGCCGGCAATGCGCGCGCACATATGGCTTCCAACGCCAATGGGCTTCAATCTTGTCCTTGGCTTGAATGGTGAAGGCCACGTGGCTTCGTCTTTCAGATTTCCATGATGGGTTCATACATGCATAAGCCTACCACTCGCAACTTGCATCCCATCCTATGGCCCCATCTTTCGGCTCGGGCGAAGGGGGTGTCTTTTCAAATGTTCGCCTCATCATCTTACTACCCTTTTCTCATCTTACGAACCTGGACTTTCTCCGAGTCACTGAATGCTTATAAAAGTGTTAGATACACTTGGCAGAAGGGTGGCACTCTGCACGGCGTCAAGGAAGTGGCAGACTCGTTTTGATCTGCTGTCTGTTTTTTCACAATCTGGGTTTCTGGCTACATCAACGGGCATTCTGGGCCTTGGGAGGAGCCTTTATGATTGATTTTTTTCTTTCTCTTTTCTTGTTTCTTCTTTCCGTTTCCTCGGTTTTACGGCGGCAAGCGTAACGTTTTGGTACAGAGCCTTTTGGCTCTTTCGGTTCAATTGGGGTTACCGGTGCATTTTCTTGTGATGAATGCAGGGGAGCGTTTCTCTTTGGCTTTTAAAAGCGAGGTGAAATCATGAGCGAAGGGTAGATCTCACTTCAACAACGATTTCTTCATACTCACGTTGCATGCCTTCGTCTCATCTCTTGGATCTACAATGCCTCTCTTGTGATGTCATGTCAATTGGTGTGATGGTGCAACCTCCTAGGGAGGGTTCAGGCCCATAAGAATTAAGACGCCGTGAACAAATGTTCCTCTTTTTCCCAATTCTGACGGGACGCCGGTTATGCCCATGACCACACAAGGATCTCAGCAAATATGTTTCGCTTAGAATACCGAGGAATGACTGGAGATTGCATAGAGCAGTGTCGAGATTAGCCGTCAGGTGTTTGAAAGTGGTCTTCCTATTTCCGGGATCCAGTGGGGCTGTTGCCCGGGTGATTGTGGAGACACAGAAAGGATGGTCCCCGCTTCGTGACCCCGGTTTCAAACGGGGTTTCCTTTTGGTCTGGGGTTTGGGGGTGGAGACGACATACGGGTGCATCCGTCGTGCGTTTCAAAACAATTGCTTTTTCTCCATGTCAGCTTGCAGGTGTAAGAGGATCTGCAGGAGAAAAAGCAATGGTTCGTTTTTTCACCACAGGTCAAACGAACCACTGCAGCCACATTCTTGGGGCCGAAACTCGGATCCACGATTCACGTCTACATGGAGGGATGCGGTCAAGAATCCGAGCTCATTTACCCAAGCGATGGAAAATTTAGTAGCGCGTTACGCCAAGCAGGGAGACGAACCAGGCTATGCGATTGATAGTCCGGCGGGTTAATTGCTTCCTCGTATAAGCGCGAACATCAATTTCAACATCCTCTCGGCAGAAACAAGGTTTATATCTTGGCCTTGACCGAGACGTCTAGAGGTGTCCACCACGGGTACGCCTCCGGCGCGTTCTTCTCAATGCTGCCTTGAAAGTTGGGCTGGCGCTTCTCCATGAAGCTGCTCACGCCTTCTTTGGCGTCCGGCCCAGCGAACAGGTCGTAGAAGATCTTGCTTTCCAGCAGGTGGGCTTCTTCCGGGGACGCGGGCCCTCGATAGATCATGTCCTTCATGATCTTGGACGCGACCACGCTGACGTTTCCCGCAATCTCGTCCGCGATCCGTAGAGCTGTGGGGAGGACCTCGTCAGGCGCCACAACCTCGCTGAAGAGACCATCGAGCAGCTTGTGGGTAGCAGGGTAGACGGCCCCCGTCGTCACCAGATGCAGCGCCCTGCTCGCGCCAATCAGCCGGGGCAGGAAGAAGCTGCTGCACGCCTCCATGTTGAAGCCCCTCCGCCCGAAGACGAAGCCAACCTTGGCGTCCCGGCTGGCGACGCGGATGTTGGCGGGCAGCGTCATGGTGATGCCGACGCCGACCGCGGAGCCGTTGATGGCGGCGACGACGGGCTTGCTGCAGCGGTACATGGCCAGCGCGAGCTGCCCGCCGCCGTCGCGGTGCGTGCTCGCCGTGGGGCCGTAGCGGCCGGGCGGCGCGTTGAAGTCCATGCCGGCGCAGTAGATGCGGTTGCTCTGGTCCGACGAGGTGAGGACGATGCACTTCACGCGGGGGTCCGCCGAAAGGGTGTCGAACGCCTGGACGAGCGCGTCGCACATGGTGTCGGTGAAGCCATTGCGGGCCTCGGGCCGGTGCAGCTTGATCACGACGACGGGCGTGACGGAAGGTGAGCTCGGCGGGTGGTGGGAGAACTGGATGGTGGGAAGGCCGTACGAAGCATAGCTGTCTGGTGGAGGCTGAGCCATGATTGCAATTGGCCTTACTCGGTCTTGTCACAAAAATAACTTATAAAGGATACGAGAAAGAAGAAGAGCCGAAGAAGGCTATATAGGATGTTGGGTTCACGTATCTTCCCTACCTCAGAGATGCACCTCCGCTCGTATGCTGGTGTGGTGTGGCAGTGAGCCGAGGTAAATGAGACCCGGGGTATCGCCTGTACGTTGCTTGTTGGACATGCTTCTACAAGTTGCAACACCAATCCCAGCCTCCAATATTATTTTCCCGGAAGGGTATTATTTTCCCGGAAGGGTTCAATTCCAATGCGTACTCTTCGAGTGAGGGTTGTACTGACGCAATCTCTTCAATCACCAATATTGCTCAATGGCTCTGCTTCTTTGTGCCAAGTAGGATATGGCCATGTGCCCAGAAACGAGGACAAGCGCTTGGATGACTAAGGCATCATCCATCCCCGCAAGTTGCCTTTTGTGGCCAGTTAACACAAGGTTGTCCATATCGACCAACTGCGCAAAACCGTAAAGTGCACCACATGTTCTCCGTCAGCCATAATCGCGGCGCGGAAGCTTTCTGTGGATTATGGTATATGAGTGGACTGCGCACAAGGAAACATGTCACCGACTTTACATCGAAGAGAAGCGGCCCCTGCAGGACATCATTGCCTACATGAAGGATGTCCATAACTTTACGCCGAGGTGCGTAACTTAATGCCACGCCGAACTCCGTGTCATCGTGCCGTTCGACGGTTGGGTCACATGAATGCAACATGTCTTTATTGCACGTGCTTATACTGCTTATAGCAAACGAGCGTACCAGATTCAGTTCCGCCGCTGGGGCTTTCCCACAAAGCAGAACCCAGCATATAAGAATGACCGGTTAGTGGAGCGTGTGAGGGAGCTCTGGCAGGAGAATGCCAACTCAAAGGAAATGCTGAGGATCCTCAATGATGAGGAAGGCTTCGAGATAAATGCGAGGGAGCTCACGCGACTACGTTCGAGATATCGCCTGCTGTTGCGGGTGCCAAATGGCGACAGAGTCCAATTACCGGCGTCTCCTCCGGGGAATGCAGCACTAGACAGCGAGGCATCCGATGCTGAAGTAGAAGTGGATTATCAACATGCTCCCGAGCTGGATTCTTCCCTGCAACCAGGCCAAGCGCCTGCCGCTAATACAGCTACGAGTACGCCGCCCCATAGCAAGGATGCGACTCCAAACTCATTGTCTTCGAGAAGGCGACGTAGAATGCGCGCACAAACAGCTGGCGCTGCTAAGCCAGCAAACCGCTTTCCGTCCGAGATGAAGTTTGACGAGGCGCGGCAGATCCTGGGCTTGGACTCAGACATGTATCGCTCCCTGAGAACCAGGTTCCAGCAGATCTGCCGCGAAGAGGGTGTCACCAAGAAGACGGTCGCAGGCCCGGAACGTTGGGAAGCCGCCAAGCGGCGCCTGATCAACGAATCGACTTATTTGCAAAATGCCTTTGGCGTGGCGAGCGATGGCCCGGATGCCGCCAAGTTAGCACTCGAAGTACTTTGCACGGATGTGACGAAGAGAATGCGCATACTGGAAACGCGCATGACGTTGGCACAGGCGAAGAATATACTTGGAGTCAACCCCGAGGAGTCGAGAGCTCTCAGGGCTGCACTACACCAGATCCTCCGCGAGGCCAACTTTACTTCCAAGACGGACACCACTCCGCAACAATGGTCAGAGATCAAACGGAAATGGGGGCAGAGGTCCAAGCTTGTCACAAGTGTTCTGCTAGATCCTGGAACCAGTTCAAAGGGGCAGCAAAAGTCTCGTGCGCTGGAGATGCTGGCACGGGATGTCGTCAAGAGATTGCGCGAGACGAAGGCTTCGAAAAGCGGATTGGAACACGATATCAGAGGCACACCCTTGCGAGATGGCCAAATGATTGACATGGATATTAGCCGGGAGGACACTGCGAGCAGGAGTCCTTCAGCCGGATCCATGGAGTTGAGCAATAACCCACCAGAGGATGCTTTTGAGTCGCATCCCGAGATATCAGTACCTTCTCATATGGACTACGGGCCAGTCAGAGACGACATTACTGGTCAACCGTCCACATTGCCGTCACAAATTGCGAGGCCGTTGAATTCTACGGCGCAAACACCACGATCGGCACGAACGTTGGGCTCTGCCGCAACGATGGGTGTGGCACCAGATGCACAAATCGGGCCCTCCGTACTCCTAGTGCCTAACATTCAGACGAATTACATGAGCCCATCTTATTTGCAACATAACTTCACACCTTCGTCGGCCACCCATCCAGGATATCCCCAGGCTTCGCCCGCGTCATCCTCGTTTGCGGTCTACTTACGGCTTCACCCATCCTCCAGCTTCATAACCAATGCTGGCCTGTGGATTGCTACAGTTCAGTCCCAGTCCCTGCAAGAACTTCGTCGAACTGCCGTAGCGACGTATCCAAGTGCGCTTTGTTTGAGGGTTGAAGGCATATTGAGGGACGGCAAGGGAGGCGAACTGTCGTTGCCAATCGAGGGGGACCAGGAGCTGGAGGCTTACCTGGCGCATTTACAAGGTGCTGCGCCAACTTTTAGTGTCCAGTTGGTGTGGAGGACGTCCTGATTTGAAGTTGACTTTGGATCGGAGCGGGCTTGCGATGGTAGGCAGCGTGCAGCTCTCTGGGATTTGCCGGTCCATCGGAGCCAAAGCATGTTGGAGGCTGACTGCACACTGCATCCAGCTGCTTGTAATCAATGACGCGGCCATGATGGCGGCGAGTGTCATATTGTATTTGTGCCCATGGTGAAATGGCTTTCAAATCACTCGTCGTGCCATTGGGGTGTAATGAATGTCTTTGAAGGATATAATTGAGCTTGAGCGCACTGAGCGGGGCTTAGGTTCTGGCTCAAGGGCGGTTTAGCTATCCGCACGTAGATACGGTGGACAGTCTTACCTTATCGCAAGGAACTAGAGAATTGACGTGACCGACCCCAAGAAATTTCCCGTGGCCCGAGCTCCGTCAACCGTCGTCTACCTTAGCTGCCGTCCGAATTCGGTTGCTGCAGCTCAACGCGAGACCTTCTTCCACAAGTAATGAGCCGGCGGATGGGGTGATTTTTTCTGAAGCTTTGAAACCGTGACTTCGCGCCCAGGATGATGGCCAACGTGCGGATGCGCACGCCCCAGACGGCGTTCAGGACACTGCCTGCTCGCCAGCTCCCCCGACACTCGATCCGATGCTACGCCACTGAGATTGAACCTGAGAAGCCCAGGCCCCCACGCAAGGGAAACGAAGCGAAGCTGGGACGGTCATTCCAGGGACAGGTAATGGGGAGTATTGGCGCCCGACTGCGACGTGAGCGGGAGCAGCGAGACCAGTATGAGAAGTGGAGAGACATGACCGACCCGGCGAGGAATTGGACGATAACATTCTGTGAGTGGCTTTCCATGGGAACTACTGTCGCCCAAACTGTAGCAGATACTGACTTTTGACGTAGTGTTTCTGTCGAGCTGCAGTTTTGCATATTACATGGGCACATTCTGGCCTCGCGAAGCCAAACCTGACTCGACACTTCCGCTCTCGAAGACGAAACCCATCAAGCACAATACCAAGCTCGAAAACATGCAAGCGGCGTGGTCGGACTTTGTCAAAATCGTTGGAAAGGACAATGTGAGCACGCTCGAGTCAGACGTCCACCAGCACGCCACATCAGAATGGTCGTCCCACAAAGCCAAGCCGGACGAGCGACCCTTCTGTGTGGTGTTCCCGAGCACGACGGAAGAGGTGTCGGAGATCATGAAGGTCTGCCACAGCAGGAAGATCCCCGTCGTCGGTTACAGCGGAGGCACCAGTCTCGAAGGCCACTTCACGCCCACGAGGCAAGGCGTCTCGATCGATTTTGGAAGAATGAACAAGGTGCTGAAGCTGCACAAGGAGGACCTGGACGTCGTTGTTCAGCCTGCCGTCGGCTGGGAGAATCTGAACGAACAGCTGGCTACGGATGGACTCTTCTTCCCGCCTGACCCGGGCCCCGGAGCGATGATCGGCGGCATGATCGGAACCGGGTGCAGCGGCACAAATGCCTACCGATACGGCACGATGCGCGAATGGGTCATTAATTTGACGGTTGTGCTGGCGGACGGAACCATTATCAAAACCAGACAACGGCCGCGTAAGAGTTCGGCCGGCTACGATCTTACCAAGCTATTCATCGGCTCCGAGGGTACCCTTGGGCTTGTTACGGAAGCTACGCTCAAGGTTACCGTTAAACCTGCCTCTACAAGCGTTGCCGTCAGCACCTTCCCAAGCATCGGCCACGCCGCCGAGTGTGTTAGCAAGGTTGTAGGCCAAGGCATCCCCATTGCTGCGATTGAGATTCTGGACGACAACCAGATGAAGTTCATCAACATGGCCGGGATGACAACGCGCGAGTGGACGGAAGCGCCGACCTTGTTCTTCAAGTTCTCGGGTACCCCCAACGGTGTCAAGGAGCAGGTGGCCCAAGTCCAGGGCCTGGCGCGGTCGGCCGGCAGCAAGACGTTCGAGTTTGCAAAGAGCCAGGACGAGCAGGACGAGCTGTGGAGCGCCAGGAAGGAAGCGCTGTGGAGCACGATGGCAGCCAAGAATGACGGCGATCACGTCTGGACGGGCGACGTGGCAGTTCCCGTGAGTCGGCTCCCGCAGTTGATTGAGGAGACCAAGGAGGATATCAGAAAGAGCGGCCTAACGGGATCGATCGTTGGCCACGTCGGCGATGGCAACTTCCACTGTGAGTCTTGCACGCATCGCTATCTTTTGCGTTGAGTTCGATACTGATTGCAGGCCAGCCATTCTGCTGTACAGCGATGCGCAGCGCCAGAAGGCCGAGACTGTTGTGCACCGGATGGTGAAGAGAGCAGTAGAGATGGAGGGAACAGTAACGGTACGTCCTCGCATTTTTCTTTTCCTTCTGCAAAGCCTTGTTTTGGAAGCTAATCATAACGCAGGGGGAGCACGGTGTTGGCCTGGTCAAGCGGGACTATCTGCCACATGAACTCGGAGAATCGACAGTCGATACCATGCGCCAGGTATGTTCCCAGACAAGCTGTGGGGATTGGCTCACCATGCAGCATCGACTGACGTGAAAACACAGATTAAGAAGGCTCTCGATCCTCTGTGCATACTCAACTGCGACAAGGTGGTTCGCATGCAAAAGCCAAAGAGCGGCGAGGTATCGGAATGGTGAGAGCTGGTTCGCCAGGGGCGGAGGGACGTTGGTTGCGAATTAGAGCGACCCGGCTACTCTCTATGTACATTAGTGGCTTGAAGGTGTGGTTCACCTGGAATGAAATTGTAACAAAGGATCTCGGATGTTTTGCGCCAATCAGTTTGCATTACGCGAGTGCTCCAGTTGAGCATCTCTGGCACCAATGTCGCTGGTTTTACCAACAACGAATGAAGGCCATGCGGGCGGCGGGTACCTGCTACCCCGCGTCATCATCCGTCATTTCCCAAGGTAAGGTACCTGAAAGCCAGCTTTATCTTACGGTACCTTGCCTTACTTCGCCTTACCATAGGTAGCTGGAAAGATACCTCTACTCAGGGCAAGTGCAGGTATAGGGACCGATAAGGTAGTAGCGCTGCGATGCGTCACATGGTCCCTGAAACTCAGAAGCCCGTGACCTCAACATGCGTGAAGCTGTTTGGTCCGCATTCCTGTTGCCGCCTCTGACTTCATCTCACCTTATTCTTTCACCTTTCAGCTGTACCGCATTATTCACGCCTAATACCCGTTCTCGTCAGTTTCCGACCAAGGCCCCCTCCTTTATGCGACGCTGCGAAGAAGGTCTTCCAACATCGTAACCCCGCCATCTCGCAGCTGCGTACGTCCAGGCAGGAAAGCCGGAGCTCTCCCTCCCCCGCCATCCATGTCTCTGTTTACCGCGCAGCTGCACCCTGGCCGAGCTCTAGGCTTCCTATGTAAGTCGAATACACACCGCGCCAAGTTTCTCGCTTTGGCCGACTCGAGACGGGAGACCTGTGTCTGATCCTATTGCCGTGTAGTGCTGGGAGCGTCGTTGCACGATGTCTTGACGCGACTGAAAGCGGAGCCGCAGCGATTCCCAAGGTTCGAGATTCTGTACTCCAACGATAGGCCGGTGACCGAGCCCGTTTGCGTCGTGCTCCCCGAGAACGGCATTCGGCTGCGCTTCGACGGTGTCGAGCAACGTCTTCGATTGATCGAAGTCATCGACTTTACGAAAAATCATGTTACATTCAAGGAAAGAGACCTGGTCCGGCCGGCAAACAGTACATCCGCCCCAGGATCACCAGTTCCGGGCGAGTCTTCTTCCGGGCCTACTTTCAGGCACATCTACCACAGGCTGCTTGGTCCCACGTACGCCGGCGAGTTCATCCCTCCGCCCAGCGGACAAGGAGACGGGTTCTACGTTTTGTCGTACCCTGGAGTAGCTTTCAACTTCCCTCTGTCAGCTTCCGCATACTCGCCAAACAAAGACGTTGTTTCGCTCCTGTCAGCATCCTCTAATCAGGTCGCAACCTCTATGGCCGTGTTCAGTGGAGACTCGTGGGCCGACGCGCGGGGGACACTGTGGACCGAGATTCTACCCAGCGTTAAATCGACTTCCGTTCTGCCGCGGGGAAAGGATGTTTACCCGGATGAGATTTCCCTTGTCCGCATTCACGGTGGCGGGAAGCTCCAGCTGTTCCGCCGATGGACAAGCAGTTCATTCTGCATTAAGCTTGGAAGCACGACACCGCAGGACTTGGTGATGGAGCTTGGGCCGCCAAACGCCATATACCGTAAGAATGACCAGAAGATGGTGATTCATAAGATGCGGACGGCCAGTAACGCCCGAAGCCGACCGAATGCTGCAGAGCTAGGTCGGCCGGACGAAATGATAGATACCGACCATTCGTCAATGAACACTGGCTCGGACGACTCGGACGATGACTCGGCGGTAGAAGACCAGACAAATGGCAACACTTCGGGAGAGTGTTTTTATAATTACTTTTATTTAGGTTTCGATGTCTTGGTTTCTACGCCTGTGCCACCCTCAACCGCACCGCCTGGAAAGGAGGAGTCAACAGCTGCGGAGAACGGCGTCAAAGCGTGTTCACCGGATCAGCTGGTGGCCACAAAGCTCATCCTTCACGGCAACATTCCCGGGTCTTATGAGTTCAACCGCCACCGGCGCTGTCGATGGGAGATCGGCTACCTCGATGCCGATGAAGGTGGAGACACAGTGAACTCAGAACTGGATTTTACACAGATCGAGGAAAAGCTCAACGAGAAGTGGGAAAGCGTCTACGCAAAGAGCAAGTCTCAACCGCGGCAAAGGGGTATGGTCCTGAACCGAGGTTGGGGCGACAGCCCCGGTAGCAGCTGTGAGTTCCTAGGAGGATGGGAAGAGAGTGGCGCTCGACGAGCGGACTCGAACGGCGATTCGACGACAACGCTCTACGGGTTTCCTGGCCTCGTGTTTGAGGTGCTGAAGAACGGGTTCGTCAATACGGTTACGGTGTTTTAGCATCGGTACAGACGAGGAAATGACGGACCGTCGCCGGATTCAGGCGAAGCTATGGACGTATCGGCGTTTTGAAGGTGCAGGCTTTTATCGGATTGTTTGCGTTTTTTCGTGGGGAAAGGATACCATACTTGGACTATGGGATAGAGAGGCGTACTGGGTGTGCATGACAATAGAGGCACTTTTGGTTTTACATAGGCCGCTTAACTCTTGGGGGCTCAGGATGAATATAATGATGAGCAGATAACATGGCAGCATCCTCAGCGCTCGGATCAAGAATGTTTGGGACCATATGGATCCCTCGGTCGGAATCCGGGGTAATAGCCGGAGTGGGTCCAACGGCACGTGGGATCCGAGAATCAATTATCACATCCGCTTACCGTCCTTCAGTAGCCTCTCGTAAGTACGAAGAGCGGGGACTGCTTGGTTGGGTGGTGTGGTGCAATGACCGTCTTGATGGTGTAAGGATCAATTCGCTGGGCTTCTAAATGTGACTCACTTGCCGAGACTTTAACGTAAAAAAAAATACTGGAAGCTTTTTGGTAGGACGATCGATGCACCCCATGCAGCGAGTCGTGGTGAAGTAGCCTGGGGACCCTGCCGGCAAGACTTAGCCTATTCGGGATTACATGGGCGACATTGGTTTTCTGGAATCGGCGGTGGCGTCGCTGGGAAGGAAGAACATGGCCCAGTATCCGTCGGATAAGGTGAGTACACGAATGAAGGCATCGAAACGTTGGGGAGGACAGCAACGGCCGATGGTGGTCAATCTAGTGAGCTAACTGAGATCGGGCGCATGCAGACTGCCACAGTTCAGCATGCTGCTGGGTAACGTTAGCGATGCTGATCAATCCAGATGCAAGTCATGCCAGCCCCAGAAAAGGCAAAGGGCCAGTTCGGCTAACGGCGATGTCCACATCCAGCACGATGGGAATCTCCCTCCTTGCCCGCGCTATGACCGGGCCCATCTGAGCCCGAGTAGCGGACAACCCTCTTGCTCGGCTCTCCGAGGCCAATAGGCGCCTCCCCCTGTAGGGAACGGGAAAGGGACACCACACATTCGTCATGACACCCCGAAGAGGAAAAAGAAAACGACCAAAGAAAGGCGTTTCCCTTCAATGCGAATAAAAGAGTCCACCTTTCCCCGCTGCCTGCCGATATCCGGCACGAAGCACTCGCTGCTCGGTGGGTTTGAATGGATCGTGTGCATTCTTGACTCTTACTTCTTTTCCTTTATTCTCGCTTTTCTTTCTTATCTGAACCCTCAAAACCGGACCGGTCTACCTGCACCGCTCTACGTCGACGAGTCACGGAAGGGCGTGGGGAGGAAACCCAGGGAGAAGAAAACGGATTACAAACGCTCACGATGCGAGCGTAGGACCTTTTGTGCTCTCCACCCAACTCTGCCAT
Organism: Paramyrothecium sp. XJ0827; assembly: GCA_020881915.1. NCBI lineage: Eukaryota > Fungi > Ascomycota > Sordariomycetes > Hypocreales > Stachybotryaceae > Paramyrothecium > Paramyrothecium sp. XJ0827. The sequence continues at coordinate 3,230,622 of JAJFPB010000001.1, read as the reverse complement.
ACGTGATCTGACGTACCCATCTTCAAGCACTCTTCTCTTCTTCTCCTCACCCCCTCGCTCGGTTCTTTCCCTTGCGTGGTTAACCTCAAAAGTCAATTTTTTCATCATCCCCTGGTTCCACGGCGACGTTGTCGTCTGAAGAAACAAAAAAAAAAAATAACCGAGAACCTTTGATGAGGTTCGCTTGTGTCTCATCTCGCTGGGTCCTCGAATCTCCACCGAACCACATTTTATTAGGAACCGGACCAAATTAGGCTTCATAAAAACCGGGCGCTGGGAGACAGAAAAAAAGAGTCTGGGAAAGGAGAGTCCAAAGGAGAGACAGGATTGTGGCTGAAGGGAGTGTGTCTGTTTATCGATTCTTTTGGTTTTTGTTTCGAACGGCTCAAACAAGGTTTCAGACGGGAACCCGGATTCGCATAACGAACCATGGGTGTGGCTTCAGCCACCACGTTGGGGCCCACGGCCTCTGACACAACCGTGAACGTCGAGAATGAAGGAATCCCAAAGAGCGGGTTGTCCTCGGGGGACGAGCAGACCGGCTCAGCACAGGACGAGAAGCCGGCATCCTCCTCGTCCTCAACGATAGCCCGCGCCCAAGCGGTGCCCCCAGCCGCGGCGCCATCTCCGCCCAGCGCCGGTGACGATGACGATGGTGGTCACGCCGCCGCCGGTGGTTCTGCCGCCGTGCACTCAAACGACCCGGAGGCCGGCAGGACAAAGGTAGAGACGACGCTCGTCGTCTTCGCGCTCTGCCTGGCGCTGTTCCTCGCCGCGCTCGACGTCACCATCATCACCACCGCCATCCCCACCATCTCGGCGCACTTCAACTCGAGCCTGGGCTACATCTGGGTCGGCAGCGCCTACCTGCTGGGCAACGCCGCCTTCGTGCCGACCTGGGGCAAGATCTCCGACATCTTCGGCCGCAAGCCAGTCCTGCTGGCCGCCGTCGCCACCTTCTGGGTCGGCTCGCTGCTGTGCGCCCTCTCCACCAGCATGGGCATGCTCATCGGCGCCCGCGCCATCCAGGGCGTCGGCGGCGGCGGCATCATCGTCCTGCCCAACATCTGCGTCTCCGACCTCTTCTCCATGCGCAACCGCGGCATGTACTTTGGCATCCTCGGCATGGTCTGGGCCCTCGCCTCCGCCGTCGGCCCCGTCCTGGGCGGCGTCTTCACGAGCCAGGTCTCCTGGCGCTGGTGCTTCTGGATCAACCTGCCGCTGTGCGGTGTGGGTGGCATCATCCTGTTCTTCGTCCTCAAGCTGCACAACCCGCGCACGCCGTGGAAGGAAGGTCTGGCGGCCATCGACTGGGTCGGGAGTCTGCTCATCATCGGCGGCACACTCATGCTGCTTCTGGGGCTCGAGTTTGGCGGCGTCCAGCACCCCTGGGGTTCACCCACCGTCATCTGCCTCATTGTCTTCGGCTTCGTCACGCTGGGCATTTTTGTCGTAGCGGAGTGGAAGTGGGCCAAGTATCCAGTCATCCCCGTTCACCTCTTCTCCCACCGGACGAGCGTTGCCGCCTACGGACTGGCCTTCACCCATGCCTTCACCTTCATGTCGGGAAGCTACTGGCTGCCCCTTTACTTTCAAGCCGTTCTGGCCGCATCTTCCCTCATGTCCGGTGTCTACCTGCTGCCGTTCGTTCTGGCGTTGTCCTTCGTGTCTGCCGGAACCGGCATTGTTATCAAGAAGACGGGCAAGTATAGGATCCCCATCTCCGCTGGCATGCTCGTCACTGTTCTGGGTTTCGGCCTGTTCATTGACCTCGGAGCCAAAGTCAACTGGGCCAAGTTGGTCCTCTTCCAGATTGTTGCTGGTATCGGCATCGGTCCCAACTTCCAAGCGCCTTTAATCGCCCTGCAAACCAACGTACAGCCACGCGACATTGGCTCTGCGACAGCCAGCTTCGGCTTCCTGCGTCAGATGGGTACCTCCATCTCCGTCGTCGTCGGAGGCGTCATTTTCAACAACGAGATGCAGAAGCAACAGCCGAGGCTGCAGCGAGAACTGGGGTCACAGCTGGCGGACGCGCTGTCGGGCGCCAATGCAGCGGGCAACGTCGAGCTCGTGGCCGGTCTTCAGGGCCACGAAGGGGATGTTGCACGGGAAGCGTATTGGAACTCGCTACGAACCATGTACATCGTCTACACGGCCTTCGCATTTATTGGCTTTCTCATCAGTCTCTTCATCCGCCAAGTCGACTTGAGCAAGCAGCACGAGGAGCACAAGACTGGACTGAAGTCATTGGGAACTAGGGCACAGCCCGCAACGGATGAGGAGGCCAACGATAAGGAGATACGAAACTAACCATGCATCGTTCCTTGGTATTTGCCTAGAATAGAGCTTCCCCTAGAATGCTGGTGCTTTTGGCGTTAAAGGTACATTAGCTAGGTTGAGTGCATAATATCCTGCATACATCACAACCATTATCTCCTAAGTCATATGATATATAAATTCAATTCATCAATTCATGATCAAACTGAATAAGTTACGGATGCCATGTACAATGACGCAGTCTGGAATGGATTGGACATGCACATTTACTTGCGCTGAGCCACCACCTCACCGCCGGGTTGAGATGAGATGAGGTGAGATGAGGTGGGCGTGGGCGTGGGCGCTTAGTGTTGTCGTGGCAACGCGCTGGGACCAGCCTGTGTTGATCCTGCCTAGCCCTGTTCGATTACCGTAACAAATGCATGGTTCCCCAAAACGTCCCCCACCACGATTACAACATTCAAGTCGCGAAGTATCATGGTAGGGCTGCTTTTTTTGTTTGAGCGTCAATAATCACAACCCTTCCTCGCCACCAGCAGTCTGCCGACCTCATCGCGCAGGGAAAAGCTTTGTTTATCTCCCCCGGGAGCTTGACTCCTTCACCGCTCCGCCTCCCAACCCCATCAATCGACAAGCCGGCGATGCGACGACAAACGCGCTCCGACAGGGAGCCAAGCCGTCTGGCGATGGGTTCCAGCGTCAGGGCCAGCACTGCGAGCCGCAGCAACTTACGACAACCGACACGGCCGTCATCGGCGCGGATCCCAACTATGAATCACGCGTCAAGGCTCGACAGGACCGGCGCTACGTCGCCCGCCGAGTCGGTCATGTCGACAGCAACGACCGGCACGAAGCGCAAGGAGCGCGACTTCGAGATGGACACCGGCGGCGAGGAGACCAACATCAACGTCGTCGTGCGTTGCCGGGGGCGCAACGAGCGCGAGACCAAGGAGAACAGCGCCCTGGTCGTCAACACAGACGGCTTCAAGGGCAAATTGGTGGAGCTCTTCTTGGGCGCAAACGCCCTCAGCAACAAGACGTATAACTTCGATCGTGTCTACCCCCCGGCGGCAGATCAGATCATGGTCTTTGACGACACCGTGAAGCCTATTCTAGATGAGGTTGGTGATTGCCAATTGGCGAAGAAGAGAGTGTAAGACTAACAGGCATCAGATGCTCGCGGGCTACAACTGCACAATTTTTGCATATGGACAGACAGGCACTGGCAAAACGTATACCATGTCTGGCGACATGACCGAGACATTGGGGATGCTGTCCGACGAGGCTGGTATCATTCCGCGCGTGCTTCAACACCTCTTCAAGAAGCTCGAAATTGATGATCGAGAGCATGCCGTCAAGTGCTCATTCATCGAACTGTACAATGAGGAACTCCGCGATTTGCTTTCAGTCGATGAGAGCGCTAAACTCAAGATCTACGACGACGCCTCGAAGCGCGGCCACTTCAGTACTGTCGTCCAAGGGATGGAGGAGAAGCACATCAAAACAGCGGCGGAAGGTATCAAGGTGCTACAGGGCGGCAGCTTAAAACGTCAGGTCGCGGCTACGAAGTGCAACGATCTCAGTTCTCGAAGTCACACCGTCTTCACCATCACCGCTTACGTCAAGAAGACCAACGAGAACGGCGTCGACGACTATGTCAGTGCCGGAAAGTTGAATCTCGTAGATTTGGCTGGAAGTGAGAACATCCAGAGGTCGGGAGCAGAGAACAAGCGAGCCGCTGAGGCCGGCTTGATCAACAAATCTCTGCTGACCCTCGGTCGAGTCATCAACGCCCTTGTCGACCACAGCTCCCACATTCCTTACCGAGAGTCGAAACTTACCCGCCTGCTACAAGACTCCCTAGGTGGCCGAACAAAGACGTGTATTATCGCTACGATATCACCGGCAAAGAGCAACTTGGAGGAAACGATTTCGACACTAGAATACGCCTTCCGGGCCAAGAACATCAAGAACAAACCGCAACTAAACGGCATCGACAAGAAGACATTGCTCAAGGAATTCACAAGCGAGATTGAAAAGCTCAAAAGCGAGCTAATCTCCGCTAGACAGCGCAATGGTGTTTACCTATCGAACGAGACGTATGAAGAAATCACCGCACAGAGTGAGTCGAGAAGAATCGTCGTGGACGAGCAATCCGCCAAGATCGAAGCGTTGGAGTCGAACCTGCGAAACAAGGTTCAGGAATTTTACACGCTCACCACGACTCTCATGGGGTTGAAGAAGGACCATGAGGGCACGAAAGCGCAGCTGGACGAAACCAAGGGCGTTCTCGAGCAGACTGAGATTGTGTTGTCGGCCACCCGCAAGATGTTGGCAGACGAAACACATTTGAGGAAAGCGCACCAAGAGACGGAAGAGAAGCTCGCTGAGATTGGCGGTGAGTTGATTCACAAACTCAACAGGACAACAAAAGATGTGAGCGGTCTCCACGCGAAGAATAAGAGAAAGTCGGACCTGCAGTCACTCAACCGAGCTACTTGGGGCACGTCCCAGTCTCAGGTCGCCGACGTGACGTTGATGGTGGAGCGACGGATTCAGGAGTTTCAAGATGATCAGCGGGAGCAAATCACCAGCCTGTCACGCCGTATGGAGGCCTTTGTCAGTGAGGAATTACAGAAGCTATCAGCGACACAGAACTTCTTGAACGAGCACCTTGGCGTGTTTGCCGATTCCAGGAAACAGCTCACCGACCAAAGGCAAAAATCTAAAGAGGATATGGACGAGGTGTTGGAGGAGATCAAGGTTATCCGAGATACAGTCAAGGATCACGTCGGCCAGAGTCTGAACGTCATCTCGCAGGCTGCCGAAAAAATCGCCGCGGATGTTCTGAGCGAAATGACAAGCTTTCACAATCAGGTTAGATGATAATGGTATTCCATTGTTGGACGCAGCAGTTGCTAACAAGTCACAGCTCCATTCCTCGTACAGCTCTATCGGCAAGGATTTCAAGTCAATCTTTGAGGATCTTGTAAGACATCTTACAGCCCAGCGAACAGAATCGGATAGCCTACGGCGGCAGCTCCAGACTGCAACAAGTACAATTGTCCTGCAAAACAACAGTATCTCCACGCGGATGCAAGAGGCTATAGAAGAAGAGCGCCGGCAAGCCGCCGATGATCGCCAGAAGCTATTAATCCAAATTACCGGCCTAGTGAACGCGCAGGCAGAGGCCCAGGAGGCACGATTTGCGGACCGCACAGCCCAAGTCCAAAAGAGTATTGTTGAGTCGAATTCCTCGCTCGAGGGCGCCGTCGCCACCTACGGTGAGGGAATGATCTCGTGGGAAGAGAAACAAAAGGACTTGCTCGAGGATGTCAAGAAGTCTCGTGACCAACTGAAGAATAAACTGAAGGATGATTGGACGGCTGCGAATGAACAGAGCACTGCTATTCAGAACACGGCGAAGTCAGTACACGCGGAAACAACACGTGCTGTCGACGAGCAAATTGAGGACCTCGATTGCCAGATGGAGGCTCTGGATGATTTCGTCACTCGAGCAAGATCCGAGAACAACAACCAGCACGAGGTTCAGGGCCAATATATCCAGGCACTCTCGAACACAGTCGAGCAGTCCTTTGGCAATATCTCCGCTCATTATAAAACGACGTTTGACCGAGTTCAGAATCTGGGCGAGGAAATGGAATCCGACACCAATGATCTCCACGACAGCCTAAGCCCTCTTGATTCACAACTTTGCCAGCCTCTAGCAAACCTTCGCGAAGGCATCTCGGGCACCGCTCTCCACGAGTACCAGCCGACCGGGGATACGCCCCAAAAGGTGCAATATCAATACCCGACCAGGCTTCCTCGAACTCAGGGAACCGACCGTGTCATCACTAGTACGGAGGAGGAGTCATCAGTGGCTAACGATGATACTGAGAACGGTGAGAGCGGCGACCGTGACAACACTCTTGTGTTTGCGGACCTCGACCTGGTTAAGCATGAGGACTCACCCTCGCGGTTATCAAACGCCACTGTCCTTGACAGAAGCGTGCTCAACATAAGCCTGCGCGAGGTGAACCCCAACGTCACAGCCAACCTCACCACCGGCGCCATCAACTTCGACCCTCGCGCCAGCACCATGTCCATGCCCGCGGAGCACACGATGCCGCTGTTTAAGCGCAGCTCACGCGTCACCCGCGGGATGAAGAAGCAGAGCCTGGGCATGCTGGTCGAGGGCAGGGAGAACCTCCCGTTGGCGTCGTTTGACGAGAGCATCGCGAAGAGGAAGAGTCCGCGCCTGAATTAACGCGAAAGGAAAAGGCGTTCGCCAGTGAGCTTTTTGCAGGGCGGGGGATTACAAGCATCGGGAAGGGCGTTGGGGCGTTTGTAGAACGAGGGACTGTTTGGCCGCGGTAAACTTTCAGGGTGTCGAACGAATCGTTTCTTGGTGATGATATCAGGGCTATTGAGCAGTTGATACCCCTTTTGGCTTCAATGATTCAAACTTATTTCAGATGATAATGTTATTGGGTATTCAATACGAAGTGCCATACTAAGTTGGACTATTTTACTTTGCCTCGCCAAATGACGTGAACACATGCATGAGGCCAGGAGTAGTGACAAGGAGCGAGACTGCCTGCAATGTATGTGGCGCGGACAAGTTGAGGAACAACAGCCGCGCAGTCCGCTCGCTCCTCATGCACTCGAGTCTCCTTCGTCCGCGCTCGTGCGGCGGCTCCGCGGGCTACGCCCCGTGAACCGCCTGTCCGCGTAGTAGCTCTTCTTCTTCCTCAGTACGACGTCCTCGCCCCTCCATCCCCTGCTGGGCACGATGGGCCTCAGGAAGCCGTCGACGTGCACCGCGCCGACGAACTCGTCGTCCTCGTCGTCCCCGTCGCCGTCATTGTCCGTGTCCACGGCGCCGGCGCCGGCACCCGCACCCGCAGAACCCCCGCGGGCGCTGCCGTCGCCGCCGTGGACGAGCTGCACGTGGCGCGCCAGGTTCGCGCGGCGGGTGAAGCCGCTGGCGGCGCGCTCGCACGACGTCACGGGGCAGAAGAACTGGCCGGCGGCCGAGCGGGAGCGGGAGCGCGACCGCGACTGCGACCGGGAGTGCGTGTGCGGCGAGCGGCCGGCGCGGCCGCTGACAGAGGGCGAGCCGGACTCGGAGCCCTGGCTGGAGCGGGCGAGTGATGCGCGGCGGGAGGCGATGCGGCGGTGGCGGAGGTGGGCATCATCGTCGCCCATGCTGTTGTCGGAGTCCTCTCCTTCTGATGATAGGCGAATGGGCTCCGGGCGGTATTCAACATTATACGTGCCCGTCCCTCGAGCCGTGGGCACCTCGTCCAAGTGCCTCACCACCATGCCCTCGCCGAACAGGTCGGCACACCTCTTGGTGGCCCTGGCTATCGCATCGCGCGGGAAGCCCGCCAGAGCGGCCGCGCCCAGCACGTCGCTCCAGTCCCTCAGGCCCCACCTCGCCAGCTTCTTCTCGACGTTGAGCGTGGGGTTTTCCTCCCCCTCGTCGGTGATGTCCGGCCCTCCCGCGGACTGCGGGGTCGCGGCGCGCTGCGCGGCCTCCTCCTGCTCGCCCCGGAGCATCCACTCCTCGAAGGCGGCGTCCCTGTCCTTGGCGAGCAGCGGGAGGCGGCGGTGGGACTCGCGGGCCACGCGGTGGAGCATGTCGTCGTGCGTCTCGCCCTCCTGCGGAAGGTGCACTTTGCGCGGGCGGCCGCGGCGGGTGGCCTTCGGCGTTGTCGCGCGGGAATCAGGAGACGTGGTGCCGCTGTACTGCCAAGCCGCGCGGGGGCGGCCGCGCTTCTTCTTGCGCGGCGTGCCGCTGTCGCTCTCGTCTTCCGTCGTCGAGTCGGAGAGGTAGCCGAGGCCGGCGACGCGGGAGTTGTGGAGGATGGTCAGCGTCTTGTCCAGCTGCGACAGGATGTGGCGGACCGATGGCCGCAGAAGGCCAAAGGACATGTCGTCGTTGGCCGACACCACGGGCTCAAAGTCCTGCGTGGCTTTCCCGAGCCTGTCGAGGGGGTCTTGCACGTCCCTGCGCTCGCTCTCGTCGCCGGATGCCACTGAGGGCGAGGCGGGCGCGGAAGATGCGAGCGGGGGCAGCTGTTGACTACTGCTGTCGACGCCTTCCAGCGGCGTCGCCGTCTCTATGGACACTATCGGGGCTGGCGCCTTGCGTTGCCTCTTGAGAAATCGGTCTTTTGCTTGGCCGAGAATGGTGGCGCTCAACTCCGCCTCGAGTTCGGTGCTGGGCATGACTTGTTCCTCCTTTCGAAACGTAAACTGCTCGTCTTCGTCGTCTGTCTTCTTGATCAAGCCCTCTAGTGGTACATGGCGCTCCTTGAGGGGCCAGGCCGTCCATATCCTGGGAGGCGCCCAAACCGCTTCTTGGCCATCGTCCTATTTTGCCGTTAGTATTCGTCCCACAGTCTGAAGATGTGTGGTGCAGCCACGCGCAGATGAGTTCATCCCTGGCTTGTTGCATCACAAAGATCGGACTCACGGTCTGTACCAGCAGATCCTGTGCCGTCTCCGTGTTTCTGCCTCGCTTCTTAAGGGCAAAGGCGTCGTACAGATGAACGGCCAGGTCCTGGTCACGGAGCTGCTTCAACGTCTGCCACAGGAGCCGCTCTTCCGCGGTCAATGTGCGCCAGGTCGACTTTGGTCCGGCCCAGCGGTTGGGTCGGTTTTCAGGTAGCTCATCAGAGGCGACAGAAGCGATCTCGTCGCTGTCCAGATCCCACTCGGGAGCTCGTGGTTCCATGTTTTTAGAGCGTCACACCGTCACGCTGCTGCTGCTGCTGCTGCTGCTGGCTGGATTCAGACTCTTGACGCATCGCTGGATTTTTTGAGATTTTTAGGTCCTCCTTATCGAGATAACGAAAGCGTTGGAAGCAGGGCGCTGGAGAGACGTTAGGGATGAGTCGTGGGGTGAGAGTGTCATTGAGTAAAGTTGGGCGAAGGGTAGCGGGAAAAAGATTGTACGAGGTAACCTCACAGTAGCTCCAGTTTCATAGCAGTACAATATTGACTTCACATTAAACAGTCACATATCGCATCAGGACCTCAAACATGGAGAACACGAATTTGACTATTTCATGCACAACGCCGATGGTTCTATGTATAAACAAATTGTCCTTGGGATTACCCTCGTTTTGGCCTTTTACGTTACGCCGCCTTGCCCTTCGCCTTCTCCAACTTTCTCCGCTTCTGGCGGAGCTTCTGGTCCTCGGCGCTCTTCTTGTTGTTGGTGTAGATCATCTGCTCGTACAGCTTGCGCTTCTTCTTGCTCAACATGCCCTTGGCGCGCTCCAGCTCCTCCGCCTCCTCCTGGCTCTTCTTCGTCAAAGCTTTTCGTGCCTCCTCCTTCGCCTTGGCCTTGCGATCCGTCGCCTTGGACTTGACCGTCTGGCCAACCAGCTCAGCCTCCAACTCCATCTGGCGCTGCACAGCTTCATCGTCTGACTCATCGCCCTCGCCCTCGTCTTCTGATATTTCATCCATCTCCTCGTCACCTTCCTCCTCGTCCTCTTCATCCTCGTCTTCTGACTCTGCGACGTCCATGCCCTCGGCGGTGGCGTTCAGGTCATCCTCCGCCTCCGCTTCATCATCCTCTGCCTCCAGAGCCTCGAGCTCCGGCTCCTGCTCCTCGAGCGGTATCGTAGGGTCATACGCGCCGCGCACTTGCTGCACGAACGGACTCAAATGGGGCGGTAATGAAGTTCCTGGAGCGTAAAGATGGGGCTCTTTCAGTTCTCCGTCATTGATGCTGTCCCAAACCCACTGAGGCTGAACATAAGTCCGCCCAGGTACACGACGGTTGGCAGCCAGTTTCTGTGAGGTCTGGTTATCTTCAGCATCATCCTCATCATCCGCAGACGCCTGTATGGGCGGCCGATCCACGATCTGGTGCGTAATGGCAGGATCGAGTTCGTTGGTGGTGAATGCTCCGTCACCCAGGACGGCGTCCCAGCCCACTCGCTTGCAGCCAAAGGCCTTGAGTAGCAATTCCAGTGGCTGACGAGGAGTTTCACGAGACAGGAAGAATGTGTACTTGGAGAATAGTGATCCGGCGCTGCTGGCATCGGCAGAGGGCTGAACCAGGACATCGCCTCCAGGGGCGGCGGGCTCGAACTTGTCAATGGCCTCTGTGTCTTCCTGTGCAGCCTCCGCCTCGTCATCTGCGCCTTCGGTTGCATCTTCACCATTCGCGATGGTCTTGATGACCTTGTTGACAGCAGCCTGTACCTTGGGGTCCGGCTTGTGTGTGGTGCCTTCGATCTGTTGCTGGGCCTCTTCGGCGCCGACAAGAGTCTTGCCCTCAAGAGTGAAAGCGCCCAGCTCAGCAGCGTTTTCGTCCTTGACCAGGTCGAACTTCGGGGGGTACTTCACGCCAATGGAAGTGTAAAGACGGAAGTTGACGAAGCCGAGGAGGGTCATGTAGAACTCGACAAAGGTGCCCATGATTCTGAAATCCACGTCGCCGACAATGCGCTGGTTGAACTTGTAAGGCACCAGCCAAAGGACATCCTCGCCCTGGATATTCGCCTGGTAGTAGATACCCTTGATGGACAAGAACGACTTGGTGAGGCTTCGCGAGACAATCAGGTAGTGCTGGAACTCCAGGCACAACCGCTCACACCTGGCAATCATCTTGGCCGGAACCGCCGAGGTCGAGGGGAGGTTGGCGAAAAGGAACAGCATGGAAAGGCAATCATCCAGGTCTCTCAGCGCATCGACGAAGGTCGGGTACCGCTCGCGGACAACATGATCGAGAGTGTATCGCGGCTTGCCCGTCTTCTCGGGCCTGAGAGCGTTGCCGTCAAGGCGGGCAGCGTCCGAGACATCGCCACGGCCCAGGGCCCTCGAGATCTTCTTCTCGAGAACTTTCTGGTCGCGGAACTTCTGCAGAAGCGGCTCATGGAGAAGGTACTGGATATCCTTGGCGTAGTAGAAGGTCGTGGAGGCGGTCGACGACTTGGAGACCTTCTTCTTGCTGCGAGGCTCGCGTGGGTAGATGCCCTTCCAGATGCAGAGCTTGCGGAAGTCGGGCAAGCTGATTTGCAGCTTTCGAATGGCCTGGTTTCGCGTAACGTAGTTCTTGGCCGCGCCGGCCTGGCCCTTCTTCTTGATGCGGCCCATGGTGCGCAATTGCTTGAGAAAGACGATGAGGTTTTGGGATCGGCTTCCGTCGCAAAATGTACTGGCGGGGCAGTAGTTAGTCCTGCAACTTTTTTTTTTCTCTTTTGGACTGAGAAAATTTAATGCCACGGGCCACCGCCCGCAGCCAGCGCCCCAACAGGCATAGCGGCGGCCCTCCAGAGGGTCCAGGAAGCTTCACCGCCCAGCCCACCGAACCGCCTAAGGCTTCAGCACACAATGCGCTGCTGCGCGGGTGGGCTTCAGGGGCCGCAGTTCCCCGGAGCTCAGCGCAAGCTGCGGGATGACAAGGCAGCTGTCGGAACCTCCACTTCAGCCTGTCGCCAAGTGGCCTCCGCCGTTCGAAACCCCTTCCTCCGCTGACCATGCTCGGTTCGAGAATGCCATGCCCACAAACATGAGCTTGCGAGGCAAGGCCAGCATCTATGCTGGCGCCGCCCTGTTACGGCTCGTCCTCTTTGTCGCCTTCCCCGGTCTACCGGACCTGTTGACTGGTCGCGTCGAGATCTCGACGCCTGTCACGAGCTTCAAGCGATGTAAGCCGCCATTGCGACGTCCACCCCAAGACCTCGAGAGCACCAGAGGGAAACGTGACAGATATGCTAACCGTGGGCTCGGCACATAGTACAAGAAGGTTTATTCCTTTACAACCACAATGTTTCGCCGTACGATGGCGGTGTCTACCACCAAGCACCACTATTACTGCCTCTCTTCTCCCTCCTCCCCGACGTGAAGAGCTGGCCCATCTTCACTGCCCTTCTCTACATCGCCGTCGACCTCCTGAGCGCCGATGCTCTGGTCAAGATTGCCAACTCTGGCGAGGCTGGCCAATCGCGGCTTTTCACGTCCCCGCGGAAGGCAAAGCGCACCAGCGGACTTCTCGTCGCCGCAGCGTAAGTGCTTGTCGAGGTCGTAGCTGGACAGAGGAATCCTAACGTGTTGCTGCCAGCTTTCTCTTCAACCCATTGACCATTGCCGCCTGCATTGGCCGCCCGAGCAGCGTCTTCACCAACTGCGCCATCCTTCACGCCATCTCCAAAGCCATCCACGGATCTCCCGTCAGCGCCGTTTTGGCGCTCGCCTTCGCGTCTTACCTCTCCATGTATCCGATTCTACTACTTCCGCCCCTCCTGCTTCTCGCATACGATCGATGGCCCGAAGAGAAACGCCGGGTTGAGGGATCGGCTGCGAAGTTTATAGTTGGCACGCTCGGCTCCTTTGTCGGATTTCTGGGCTGTCTCCTGTGTCTATCATATGTGTTGACAGGCAACTCCTGGGAGTTCCTCTCGCGCACCTATGGCATTCAACTTACACTCTCCGATCTGACGCCGAATGCTGGTTTGTGGTGGTACTTTTTTATCGAGATGTTTGATTCGTTCCGAGCGTTCTTCCTTGCGGTATTCTGGTTGCATCTCACCACCTACGTTGGAGGACTCTCCATTCGCATCCGCTCGCAGCCTCTTGCCGCCTTGACCTTGTTACTGGGCATATTCTCCATCTTCAAGCCATATCCGTCCATTTCCGACACAAGTCTATTCTTGGGCCTACTCCCGCTATTTAGGCACGTCCTCCCTCTTATGCGCTACACTTTCGTCGCTACTTCAACAATTCTGTACGCGACCTTCCTGGGCCCGGCGTTCTATCATCTTTGGATATATGCCGGTAGCGGAAATGCGAACTTCTTCTACGCCATCACCTTGGTCTGGAGTCTAGGACAAAGTCTGCTGGTGACAGACTTGGCATTTGCCGTACTTAGGGACGAGTGGGAGGTAACGAGGCCGGAAATGGTCGGTAAAGAGATCAAGCAGATATAGAGAGGAATATCGCATATTGTTCCGCATCTCAAGCAGGCGGGGGCTTCGAAGTAGCCGATCGTAAAAGCATCACACACTACACGGGTATTGATAAAAGGTGAAAAAGGTCAACAAAGGGTATATCTCCTGTAATCTAACAAACTATGAAGCAATATCTGGTTTAGTCAATGTCCGAGTCTGTCTCAACAAGGCGAGATGAACCAATATTAGATGTTGGGCCGGGGCCAAAGCCTTGCGGTTGTGGTTGATACGGGCCCATCGCACTGCTCAACATATTTCCAAGCTCTCCAAATTGGCTCAACTTTGAGCCCCTCTGTGAAGGCTTCCAGGTTTGCAACCTAGCCCCAAAGGGAAGTAGTGACTTGTACAGGTGGAAGCCATAGCTCAAAGCCATGCCGGTCAGCATGAAGCTCGTAGTGAGAAGTACGACCCTCTGGTCAATACCCTTGATGCCCTTCTCGGCCCGTCGTCGCACTTCGCCAGCGTAGTGCTCGCCCAAGGTCGGTACGTGATACATCACCGTGTCGACATTTCGCGCCACAGCTCGACTCCAGCCCACGGGCTCCGGCAAGGCCAAGGGGATCTCGCCTTGGCCCCCAGAGACCGTGCTCAATACCTCATCGACGTACCTCCACAGGCGTGGAGAAGATTGTTGCATGCAGTCTCTCAGGAAGGGTCGAGGGACAGACGGTTCCCTCATGAGGGCCAAGTAAGCAAAGGCCAGACAATCCAAGGAGGAGATGGGTGTTTCCTTGAAGCATCGGGGTTTGTCACCAATCAAAGCCTCCAGATCATTGAAGCAGTTCTCTGCCAAGCCAAATATCCTAATGGCAGCTGCCTGTTCTGGCGTCATCTCCTCCGTGACCGTCTTCTTCGTCTGCAGCGGAAAATGTCGCCGAAACGTCTCTGGTAGGGCGTCTCGGCCTGCGGAGAGATGCAACCCTCCGTTGGGGTCGAAGTCCCTGTCAAGCTCGGCAAGTCCTAGATGCTCGGCGCGCTGGATGGCCTCGGCCCGGATCAGCGGCGGGACAGTCCATGTCAGCGGGAAGCGCAGCAGCTTGCTGTACGCGGGCCGCGTGGCGCCAGACCAGTTGGCGGCCGAGACGTAGAGGGACAGATCAACGAGAGGGCCAGCGTGTGCAGCGAGGTATGCGCTGTACGCGACAACATCGGCTTCCTGGGCAGGCTGGAGATCGGCGTCGAGGTCTTTGCATAGTGACCTGGATGTGAGGTAGTCAACTATAGGCCGATAGCCGCTTGTCCAGACGCCGTCGTGGTTCAATGCGGGCAGCAGGTCTGTTACCCGGTTAGGGCCTCCTCCAAGACGCCGAGGATAGAAGGTGTGACCAGTACAACACTTACTTGATGGAGCGATTGAGGGGTCATTGCTAGGGATGAGGCGCCAATCGGTGCTGGGCAAAGCGTTGTGAAGGTACGTGATAATGGCGAGGCACTCGGGGTCAATGGACGGCAGGCCAAGGGCCTCGCCCCAGACATGCAGGTCCAACATGGTTTTGAAACCGCTTTGTCTCCGTTGCGTCGGCCGCGTTACCGGGGACCTGCTCGGGACAAAAGGCTGCGCGGGCTGTTGGACGGGGTCAAGTGACGGCCGGTGATTCTCCTTGGAAAAACCTTATCACCGCCTATCAATGCGACGCTGCGGTTGCACCCGCGGCAAGCTGCACGGGGGCCGGGCGGGCGTGGCGCGTGATCACGTGCGACGCAACCCACACAAGCGGCTTGTTCTAAATTAAGGCACAACCAAATCGTGACAGTCCAGAAACGGCGAACCGGGTTTCGGTCAGACAACGTTTTAATCTAGCTGCCGGGGCTCTATAGGGGTTTCTTGTTTAAATCGAAACAGTCATCTTCACTTATGTGAAGCGTACCCTCGATTTCGTCTCGACGTCCATGGGCCCGTTGACTGCTTGACAAGAATGAATTGACGGGGAACCAGAAGGTGTGCGCAGAGGGCGGTTCATCTCCAATCTCCATTACTTCCCTTCGGCAGCACTTTGGCCAACGCACCTCGGTGGGTAAGCTGCTACTCTGTCCAGATCAAGTAATATCGATTTGTAACTATTTTTTCCTTGCCGTTTCCCTTCAATTTTAAGTAAGGTAGCTCACATTAGCTTACTTCTCCATATGCACATGTCGGCATCATTGACTTACACGAAATTGCCCGTTGAAACAAAGTGGGCTCTCCTGCCTGCATGCTGCCTGCAATATGCGGTACTTTGCCGTAATGAGAGAGTAGCACCGTCCCCTGAAGATCATGCAGCGGCCCCGAACCATTCGTCCAACGGGAACGTCGGGGGTAAAAGATCACGGTCTCCTTTTTTTCGGCCTGCGTGTCCACGTAAACCTTTTTTTTTTTCCTCTGCCAGGGAAATCGCTGTTTCTGTCCGCAACGGAAGTAGGGTCCTGTTGCAATTTGCCACAAGGCCGAGCGTCAGGGGCACCGCCGCCGCTCGCACGGAATTGGGAAGATGAGCGCCAAGATCGTCTAAAGTTTATACCGTTCCAGTTTGTTTCCGCGGGCTAAATAATGGCATTTTTCGCAAGGGCAACGGGGACATTCCGTTCGACTCTTTTTCCAAACCCCGCGGCCTTATTTTTGCGTTTCCCGCCTTGAACCTTGAACACGAACACCCCCTGACCCTGGGCCACGGTCTCGCAAATGGGACACATTTCCACTTCCGGCTCCTATTTGGCTTGGTCGTATCACTGTTCTTTTTCCCTCAACACGACAGCGAAACATGTGATCTGACAAGGACCGCGAGAATTCGGCCCTCAACGGGGTTGCTGCCGGGACGTCGTGCCGAAATGACCAGGATCCCGATTTCTCACCTCTATGCTCTGAGTTTGACCCCCCCCTTCCACTTGTCCCGCACAAACCCACTCAAATCACCGCAAATGGAATTTTTGAGTGCTCGAATGCTTGCTAGTAGTCCTCGGCCGGTTGGGTCGCATCTGCACGTTGGCTTGCAACTGCAACTTGATGTTCTCTGCTCCATACGGTATCGCACGCAAGACCTATAGATCCACTTGAGGTCACTGACGGGCGTCCTCTGCCCCCACCGTCCAGTCTATGGCCGGTAAGACTTTTTGCAATCAACATGATCCCCCGCATGATGAACCAGGATGAGTGACGTGTCTTGCCCTTGAAGTCACCGCCGATCACAAGGCCTGAGGAGCGGGTTGCAAAGGTCCCCGAGAGCGTGAGCGTGGGCATGTGGCCGAGACATGATCAGCAGTCACAAAAGAGCAGAGCACAACGAACGATCAGCAAGACGGTGTGTTTGTATGCATTTGTATTAAATCATGACTGAGGCCTATAGCCCGGGGCATTTCAGTTGAAAAAATTGTAGCCTCTCGTTGTCATGTATCCCTATGTCTATTTTCCAAGTGCAACCTTGGAAATATGGACAAAATCCTAAATCCGAACCAAAATAAAAGGCTGTCGTCATGTTGTGAGGGTATCGGCGACGTAGCCATCAGACGCCGTGAGTATGCCTCCTAGTAGTACAAAGCGTGTTCAGGCCCAAGAAATCCAGAGACCAGAAAGTAAACCCCCAGTTCATCCGCTTCAAGACGTGGCGCGTAATTCAGATGAGATTAAAAAAGTAGAAATCGCCATAAGAGAAAGGGACCCTGTATGTTGATGAGACCTCGACGGCTAGAGGGGAATGAAAATGATGCCACTCGAGCCAGCGAGGGGAGCGGAGATATCGGGCCCGATGGGCACTCCGCCGAATGGTAGTGGGACCCCAAACAGGGCCAGGTTGAGATGCATTATGATCGGTGAGAGCAAGGCACTGAGGGCGGGAGTGCGTATGAAACGTGGTGTTGCGTTGTGTAATTTTCCTGCCCCAGCCGGACTGGGTCAAGTGCCCTCCGATATGTAGTGCCACCTGCATGCAACCGCGGTGGGTAGCATTTGCAGGCCGGCTGTGTGTTTGGGGGCAAAGGGTTGCTGACGTGCAGACGCTTGCCGAATGCGATTGCAACATTGGTCTATCCTGCAGCCAAGAAGCGCAGGATGTGTGAAATATAGTCTTGCGATTCTGGTGTTGGTCGCAGATGGGTTGCTGGCATCAATGCTAAGTGCCAAGCATGGTGCTTGAAAGTGGAAACCGGATTGACGTCGCTCGTGGAAGGTCGTTTTTTAGTTCGATCTCAAGATCCCCCGTCCGTCTTAACCTCTCTTGGGCAGAGGAGGAAGAGGGCGGCTGGGAGGGGGCCCAGGGCAGGGAGGAAGGTGAGAAGGTCGCTGGGCAGGCATCGTGAAGTTGAAGTTGTAAATCTTGGTGCGGAAGAGTTACAGTGGTGGAGTGCTGACGTTGAGAGTCAAGTCAGCTGTGGCAGCAAGTGATGCAATAGCTTGATCTGTTGTAGTTGTTGTAGCGGTAAAGAGCTGCGATGGTAATGGAGCAAGTCAAGTTGTTGCTAGAATGTTTGGGTGATGGTCTAGAAGGTTGGGTCCGGATCATGGAAGAGGGCATTCATCGTCCTTATGTACTGCTGTGTGAGAAGCCAGCAGTTGAATGAGCGCCAGGGATAGACCGAAGGGGGGTGTGTGTCTGAATTCTCTTCTCTTTTTTTTTTTTTTGCAAGACGGCGCGCTGAGGACAACCGGGGGGGGGGTGGATCACAATGCACGGTTTTTTTTCCCCTTCGCACTTCTTGCAACTTGAATTGCGGTGGATATGGTATGGCGTGGCGTGGCATGGGGACGAGGGATGTGGGATAGGTGTGGGATGACCTCGGAATGAGGGCAAAAGACAAACAAGGGTACGTACACGACGTCAGAGAAGGAGGGGGGCGGCCAGGGAGGCTTGGAAAGGGGCGTGTGGAGGACGGACAGGGCCCGGTACCTGCCTCGGGTGTACCTGAAGCAGAAGTGCAACTGGGGACCCGAGCCCAGCGCTTGGCCGCCGGAGGCAGGGTACACCGTACCTACCAAGGGAATGTGTTTGTCTGGGCGCTCGACACCGCTAGAGCGAGCACCCAGCACTGCACTCAGCACTCAGCAGCTCAGCAGCTCAGCAGGCACCGCCGGTGGGGTCAGCACACCCCTTGGTTGGGAAATTGAAACTGCCTGGGCATGATTGCAATGCGGTTCGCGGTGGCCTCTCCACTGGGGACCCTCTTCCCTCTCCAGGCCTTTACCATGGCTAGGCACTCCGTAGGCACCGGGGAAATAACACAGGCCTGTCCTCCGTTGTCCGTGGTCCGTTTTTCCCGACGCCGGTGTAATTGTTGTTGTTGTTTTTGCTGCGGGCCTGATCGCTGTAGCCTTGGCCTGGTCATCATTCCCAACATCTTTGCCTACAGACCCTGGACCATGCAGTTCCTTTGCCGAATAAGAGAACTTGGGCTGACGGGCTGGTAGGGTCGGGAAGGAATTTGAGGAAAAAGAAAGTACGGTAATCTCGAGGTTCCATTTTCCCGTGTACCTATGGTTGAGTGAGGCTTTGGTACGGGTACCTTAGTGCTTGATGCTTGCTATTCTGTTGCCTACCGTACCTTACCGTACCGCGCCTCAGTAAGGTACCTTAGCTGCTGCCTTTGGCCCATGTTGCACCGCGCCCGGCGCCTGAACCGTTCGGCACTCGCCCCTGTCCCCCTGAAGGGGAGGGCCAAGGAAGGGCAGAGGACACCACAAAACACGACCTGGCCCTCGCCTGGAGGACATTTTCCGTGACCATATCCCCAACCCTGATCCTGGGTCGATTTTTCTGACAACATACATACGGTCTGCAGTAAAGCAGGCTCAGGGCGCATGGCGCAGGATGGGACCGGTCTCGCCCGCGCACGAAACCGCTCGGTTTCTCACGTCCTCATTCCATGTAGCTTGCCAGCATCCCTTTTTGCCCTCCCTTTCATCTTACTCGTACCTTAGTCGGCCCAGTAGTACGTACCGCCTTGCCCTGAGCCTTTCCGTTCTCGTTACGCCATCGGAGAGCGGGAGTGCCTGGATTTGATTTTGTTTAGGTTAGCGGCTGCCCCGTGACAGCGTGGACCCACCTCGCCGACGCATGGAAGCCTCATGGAAGCCCCTTAGCGCAAATTATTTTTTTTCCTTTTCTTCTTTTCTGCTTCCTCGGCTCGTTTTCAAACTTGCAGCACGCCCCCCTTGTGGAGCCGCTTTCCAGGAAGCGGAAGCCCTTTCATGACGGTCAAATTTTACAAGGGGACTCGCAACAAAATGCCGGTCCAGGCGAAGGGCTGTTCATCAAGCCTGACGCTCTGTGGGGTAAGCCTGTGATTGTCCCATCATCTCCAACGGTTGCTCTGCTCTGTATGAAGCCACCTGTAACCGTGGGGCCGTCCAGGAGGACCACGCAAAATGCATACAACCACAAATGCATCCAGCCAAAAGGAAGTGAGAGGGGGGGGGAAAAAGGAGGCACGATGATGCATCAATGACTTCTTCATTTAACGCGCCTGCATAAATGGAGGTGGTCGGGCAGGTTTTCACGAGCAAATGCAAGGGCGAGATGCATCTACACGAGATCGATCCCCGGAAATTGTCGCCAAGCCCCGTTCGCGCCTTGAGCTGAGACTGGGGACGCTTGTCGATTTGCAAAAATGTGATGACATGGGACATTTCCCATTCCTCTGCAGTAGGAAGAGAGCGCAAACTGCTCCAGTGGTCAGCTGCCACCGTGACCCTTGTCCATTTTTTTGTGGACTTGGCACACCGAGCGTTGGGAAGGCAAATCATCGGAGGAGCCCTCATTCAATTCGCTCCGTTCAAACCGGCTTATCGTCGTGAGCCTTCTATTAAATTGTGATGACAATGAAATGACGGAAAAATTACTCCGCGTCGTTGGTCCACATCACTTCCACGTTGATTCCTTCTCGAATCATCATGTGCGGTGAATAGACCGCTTCCTGCCTCGGTGACAGCCACGAGCCGAACCATGAGGATGTTGCTGCGCCCGACGGTCAGGTGAGTGTGACACCCAAACTCTGGATTGCGGGGAGAGCAACAACGTGGGCGATGATCAATCCGTCTCGCAAGAACATGGGCCATTTAGTAATACCCCTTGCGCGATCCTCACTCTATTCGTCATCATTGGCGGGATCTTCGGGCTCAGATAGACATCTGCGGCGTTGTTCCGTTTCAAACCCTCTTCTGTCGTTGGTCCGAGGAGAAATCAAAGGGGAAGCATTGTAGATCTGGCACGTGGCTGTCCAGCCGAGCAGGCAAAAGAAGAATGGACGGCCAATCAGGAGGAGTAGGCAGACACCAACATGCATCCGTCCAGCTCGCCAAGCACCACCGAGTTGGTTGTTGGGCAGAAATGGTAGCCTATCGCGGTCAAGGCTGCCTCCGTCAGCGAGCTGATAAGAGACACACTTCGAACCTGCCAGGGGGTTTGCCGTTGTTTGGCTCCCGTGACCGTTTGCAGCATCTCATTTCTCGGCCGACGGCTCAAGCCTGCGGCACGGACGACTTTACCTCTTCCCGGCGCATTTCCCAATGCACAGGCAGGTGCATTCAGCCAGTTACCTCTGGCGCTGGGTACCGGGCGACGCACCGCTCATCCTTCCTGCAGCCTTATTTCCCACCCTTCTGGGTTGGTGGATGGGCTGCCAAGGCATGTGAGTGGTCACCAGCATCATGGATTTTTTCTAGGTGTTGTCGCCCATAGGATTCTTGGAGAGGAAGAAAGATACCCCTGCCCACCGACAGAAATTACCCGAGACGTCCGCACCTAGTCGGTTGGGGAGTTGTGAGTCACTTTTAAGGTGAAGCGCGAAATTGATGATATGATGATGAGCTGGCAGTTCGTGAATAGAAACAGACCTCCACAATCGTCTGGTGTTGGGCAAATTGCGGTCATGCAGGCCAACTCCCCGCCCCCTTCCAACCCATCCACCCCCCTTCGCAAATCTCCATGTCAGACGTGGGACAGCTTGGAAGGGGGAGAAAAAATCGGGGCGCCGTTGGTTGTGCCAGGAGTCACAATAACGGTGAAGCAGGTGGAGTGCTCGCTGTCTGGAGCAGCGCAGGGTCAAACACCATTCTCGAACGTCGCGAGCAGGTTCTGGCTTGTCCGAACCCCAGAGCGCTAGGCGGCCACCAAGAGGGGCGTGTCCGAGACGGCGTCTGACAAGACACATTAACTACCTTACCTTACCTGGGCGGCCGCGCTGGTGGGAATGTGAGATCATAAGGGTCCTGGTCCCGGCACTGCGCGGATTTCGGAATGTGATCGACAAGAAGAGATGCTTTCGGGGTCTCAGTTGACAGGAAATGATCCGAGGCTGACGGGCGAGTTTTTGCCTTGTACACAATTGTTTCTTGGTTTGCGCAGCGCACGGCGTGGCTTTCTGTGGGGATGGACGGACACAAGCACATGCAGGCCCCTGGTCAGGAAACGTGTCGGTGATGGACCAAACAAGTAAGCAAGCAAGCAAGCAAAGACGTGAACCAGCCGGACGCACAGATCTTAGTGGGAATGGTCGATCGCCGAGAACCTGCAGGACGTGATTTGTTGTTGTTGGTGATTGCTGTTGCACATGCAATCCGTAACACGTTGTGAATGAAAGACAGCTTGTGAAAATGGGGCTCCGCAGTTCCGTGGGTTGCCGCACCGCATCGTGTCGTGTCGTGTCCAAACGCTCCTGGCACCAATGCCCTACCATAGCCTCCTCGCCTGTGTCTTTATTTAGCAGCAGTACGAGGGAAAAGGGGGGGGGGTGAGTCCACGAGGAAACAAAATACGACTGAGCCTGAACCAGTGTTCCGCCATTCTCGCACGCCCCTGCCAGGCAAGGGAAAAAGAGGGGCGGTCTGGATGGTGTGAGAGTGAGCGTGCGAGTGAGAGTGAGAGTGAGAGTGAGAGTGAACGCACGGAGATTGACGCACCGTCTGATCATGGTTCAGGTCTCGTCGGAGCTCGTCCTGCCAAGACTTGACCGTACAGTACTCGTGGACGGCCACAAGTGGTTGACAGAAAAAGCTCGGCCACAGACCATCTCACTCCAAAGTACACGTCCAGTTTCGACTCGAACAAAATTCAGCATATTTATTTATAATTCGGTAAATTTTATGAGGTTATGTTCTTACTAGATCACATTCGTGCGAGTAAAATCTCGGGAAAATCTACCCTTCTTCCCTCGCGCTTCGCCTTCGCTGCAATACCGGCAAGGGAAAGAAACCCATCATTTGGAGCCTCGTTCTCTTTGCAGTCTCGCTTTTCTGTCACCCACTTGGGCTCTTGGCAAACTGCTTCACCCAAAGGCCGGTCTAAGACCCCAGGAAATCGTCTGTTTCATCGTGTTGTGCATAGGCGGTGGAATTGACGCCTGGGCGGTTACTAGCCATCTAGTACAACGGTGACACTGCACTGCACTGCCCCGAGCCTCTAGACTACCTCTCCATTCATCGCACCAGCGGACCGGGCACTTCATCTATCTAATCCGGGCACAGGTGGTTCATCGTCGCCGCTCGCTGTGGCTTTGTCCACAATGGCACCCCAGCTGACCTCCTGCGGCAAAGGTTATCCATGCCGCACCTCCATTTAATCGCGACTTGTCCGATACATGGGATGCATTGAGGCTGACAGGCAAGCCGATCTCCTTCCCTTTACTCTACTCTACGCGCAAATGCCCACATCTCGTCCTTCCCTCCCGAGCAACTTACATCCTCACTGTACCGGAAACATTAGTGGAAGCACACATCAGATTGATTGCGGATCCGCGCAAGTCATCTGCCATCCGAGAACTGACAGCCTTGCAATTGACCGGCCATCATAGACTCATTTTCTTACATGGCGGACAATCCGTTTACATTTCTGCACCAAATTATCCATCATTTATTAGCCCCAGGTTTCATCTCCAGAGGAAAAGACCCTGACTTTGGCTCCGCCTCTCATTGGCCCGCCCAAATTTCCAATCCGAGTCAATACCCCCGGGTCAGAATCCAGACTGGCGGGACTGTTGGCAGAACCATCGTACATTACCGTCCAGTACATCAGTGCCTGCACAAGGCAGTCAAGGGGGATGGTCGTTATGCCATATTCTTGGCGTCTGCGGCCATAACGCCATCTCCAATGGAATCGCTGGACCTTTGTGGTATCCATCTTGGGCCTCCTGCATTATTTTGTCTCAGTGTTGACACTTCTTTCCTCCCTTCGGAAACCCTCCAAGACACGCCCTCGCCATGCGGATTGAGAACAGTGGTCGGGCTAATCTGCCGCCAGGCCGATGCACCGTAAGCCAAGATTAGGTTGTTCGACTGCCGAGCCAGACGAGCCACGACTCATTTTCCGCAGCGTCGTATTGTTCCGTCGCCGGCCTAATCCCGACCCCCTTCTCGACGGTGTTTGTCCGTATTTCCGTACCTTACACTAGCTTGCCGGAGTTCCCGGTGTGCCACTGAGGTTGGTTTGGTTTGGTTGTGTCATCCCTCCGTCTTCGTACTCGCGACGCGTATGCCGGGCACCCCCTTGCACCTCTTTATTTTCAATCTCGTTCGATTTCAAGAGCAGCACGTCCGGAGTCGTGCCTATCTTCCCCAAGCTCGCCATCATCAAGGCGTTGGAACATGATTACAGACACCAGCCCGGGACGGACTTCAGCAACGTCGGAGCGAATTTCTCCCAATCCGGTCATGTCAGCTGAGCTGAGCCACCAAAAATATGTACGTGCATCGTGCATGTACCGTGGTAATTGAGGCCTATTGACCAATCCCTGCCGTGAGAACAATCGCCCGCCCCTGGTCAACGCCGATTGAGCTCCCGGCAGTGATCGTTGGACACGGGTAGCTTAATAAAGAATTGATAGCGCGAGCAAAAGGCTGTTACCGCTGCGCTGGTACCTTCCCTGGCACTAGCTCACAAATGCTGTAGCAGACCCCCCTCCCCTCCCCCCTTTTTTCAAGACCAGGAGCTGAAGCTGAGTGGGGAGTCTCACAATGGTTTGGATCTGGAGCAGATTGTCAAGGTGAACACACTCGTCAGGAACAGTCCGCTGTTGAATGGCCGAGATCGAAGCCACCTCGGAGTCCATTCCCGGAACGGAACACACAACTGCTAAGCGGCAGACGATTTACGCCCGTGGCTTGCTTTTTTTGCTCGCCTTCTTGCTTTTCTGCTGGCTGGCGTTACTTTCTTTTGCCACGGGCTTTCTTACATACATACCTACGGGCCCAGCTGTACGCGTTATGTGGAGATGCAGATGCAGGCACCATTCCGTAGGGCGGCAGATTATTAAGATTCGTGCCCGTTTGCGTCAAGCTAGCTTATGCTTTGGCAAGGCTTCGGTACCGCACCGGCCAAATCCTCAGCTTTCAGCTCAGCAATAGTCGTAGGTCAATTCGTCGCCAATGCCATCCGTCTAGGGCAAGGGGGCCGTGTCCACGATTCTGCGTTCACTATCATTGAACAGTAGCCCTACAGGAATTGCCTAGGTTCAGGAACAGGCCGCCACTTGACGCCGAGCTGGGAAAGCTCGGTTTGGACTACTTCCACGTCCCGAGCCGTGTCCCATGCCTGTCAACTTGTCGTGTTCCAAGTGCTACACGGTGAGGCAAAGGCTTCCACGGCATTTGAGCTCTGTTCTCTCCACTTCCTAACGAGGACAAAGGCTGAGGGACGGCTCGCGCCTGCAGTGTCATGTAGCCGGCTTCGTTGATGTCACATGGCCGCTGCCGAATCTGCCCACCATCGCGCGCACGCATGGGATCTCAGCGTTTGGGATCATCCACTTCTCCGCCCTCGAATGATGCGGGCGCAGTCTACTGGAGGGTTGCGTTGCGTTGCATCACGCTGCTGCATCGTTCCGGATTGAGGCAATCAGGGCAAGGCCAGGAATCAGGGCCAAAGCCACTCCAGTTCCACGTGGGAGACAGGGGTTTGGCCGCCGAGGCGCTATCACTAAGAAGCAACCAAGCCACTGTGTGCGGTACGAGGTTGCTGCCATACCTACTCACCTGCTAGGCTTGGCCTTGGCTAACCGTCCTAGTTAGGGGTTGGGGCAGGATGGCGATGCCTGCCTCAAGAACCCGGTTTGCTGAGGCACTGCAACGGGCGCCCCCCGCAGCACGGGGTTTCGACCGCTCCTATAGTCCGCGGGTAGTGCGGCATCTACGCAATCAATCGCGAATGTCATGATCTGAGCGGAATGTGGGATGCCATTGTGAGAGTGGGAAATTGTGTGTAGCTGATTTGCTCCGCCTAGGCGATGACGACTGACTTCGGTAACCACCCGACCGACCACTGCGCCAAGCGACAGCCGGGTTCGGAAAAGAGTCCCCTCTTTTTATCTTGCTTCTTGCGTGCCGCCCTACGAACTGGGCGTGTAGGAGCGGCAGACCCTTTGAGTCTGCCTGCAGGATAGCAGGCGGAAAGGCACTCATGACATGCATTGCATGTATGTTGCCGTGGATACCTCCCAGACGAGCCATGACATTGACGCACTACCAAGCCTTGTCTGTATCGATTGAGGGCCTCAGCCGCTCCATACATGTAACTGCAGCATTGGGTGCGATAATCGCCCTTATTTCCTCATTCGCAGAAACATGCATTCGGTAAGTCTTTGAATTGATTGCAGCGACTTCAGCCTCTGGGAAATGTTTGTGGCATTAGGCTGTGCACGTACCGCATCAAACGCACGTTGGTCTGCTGTCTTGTAACCACACAGCATGTGGATGTGCCGTGGGGGCGGGACAGCGCAAGAGACCATAATGCAACCCACGCACGCACCGCCTGCTCGCAGTAAATCGACAGATCAACGGGGTAGGATACGGCAATGGGCAGCATTGCGGCCTCCCGTCCTGACTTCTGCGCGTCGGAGGGCATTGCGCGCAATGCGAGGATGAACAAGCAAGGGAGGAGCTCCGGCTCTGCGGCGTCTATCCTCCAGCGCCCGGCACATTGCATATAACCCTGTTTCCATAACCACTGGTGATATAGCCTACGTTCGGTCGTCGGATGTCCTTCACCGTCCGTTGAGGCTGAGACCCCGCTGGGAAGATTGTATTGTTTCCCCACACGCGCGACGGGACGGTGACTATTGCTCGGCAGCGATTGCAAGGGCAGCACGGCAATGGAATCGCCAATGTCCAAAGCTTTGGCCATGTGTTGAAATCGCAAACGCACCGCCAACTGAGTTATCAGCCTTGGCTGCGCGTGGCATGATGCCACCGGCATATATCGCAATGGAGATATTGGTCCTGTTTCCGTGTCGCGGGAGGTGGGACGCTTGAGCGCTGGGCCAGGTAGCGTCTCCACATCAAACGGAGCGGTCGGACCAGCTCCAGCGTCGTCCATCGTGCACTTGCGGATGCAATCTGTGATGAGCCTCTTGCCTCCCCTCCCCCCGTCCCGAAACCTGCAAAAACCTGGATGCAGGAAGGGGAGGGAGGGTGTGGTGTGGTGTGGTGTGGTGGGCAAGTTGAGGAGTGAGACTTTCGGCAGGAGTAATCCGTAGCACATGGCCCTGAGTACATCGGCTGCAAGTACCTCCCTACGGTACCTCACCTTACCTGACCTGCCTTGGCCTACCTACCGCGATCTTCTTTTCCCATGTGCCCAATCAATCCTACAGCACAACCTCCTAACCCTCCCTCCCCTCGCTTCGCAATCCCCTGCAAATCCATCGTGGGTCCGTTTTGGTTTATTCGCCGCTTAGCTCTACGCGCGTGGGCATCTCGTGAGCAACGGGCCAGGATTGTCCGATGTGAGACGTCGGATTTCTACCTGGTTCAGCCCCCAATAAGAGGGGTTGTTGCATTTGTCGTCGAGCTGGCCATTGTGAACCACTTCAGCCGTTTGGGGTATCGTGGGAGGGACCTCCCTTTCTTATGCTGCCCGAGGCCTCAAACGGCCAATTCGATGCAGTTGCTGCATGTACGCCCCCGGCCGGAAGCATCGCGTGGTTCGGAAATCGCCCATCGTCGATGAGGGTTCGTGTCCCTAGTTTGAGGATAATTCGTGTAGTCCAGGAGCCTACTCTCCGTTATGACGACAGCGGATGACGTTGAGCTGCGTTCTTCGACCCATCTAGTTAACGACCCGTCAAAAGGCTGATACTGATTGCGGTCCATAGTAATTGGCGCCGGAGACATCTGTGCGTTGACGCTACCGTCCTCTTCCCCAGCATGATCGTCCATCGTCTCGTAGAACGTGTTTCATAAGCTTGCCCATCAGCTTATTCACGCCAATCAAGATTTGCACTACCATACGGCAAGGCTAGCACCTCGGGCTCCATTGTTATCAAAGAGCCGATCCATTTCCTCATCTCGATGCTCCGTCAGCTGCTGTGTTGTCGGGCGAGACCATCACCTGCGGGCCGTCTGGCTGTGGGCTGGTCTATGTCAAACGGGGTAAAACATAACACCCAAAGCTTCGCATGATTGTAGGCCCACGTCGGCGCACAGCCGCGGCGATGCGTATATTGTTCGTACAGATCTACGGCAGCTCCTCAGCTTTCAGGTCCGCTGTTGCGCTTTGACGTTGATTGCATATGCTGTGCAACGATTCAATCCTTCAGAGAACCCTTGGCGATGAACTGCAGGCCACGGCATCCATTCCTACCGATTTGTGCAGTTCTCAGCGAAGCATCCACCATTCCTTTCTAAAGACACGTCCTCTCTATCGCATGCGGGCGGTACTAGACCCCAAGGGCGCCTCGTCATGAATCCTCCTCCCCGGTGGGCATCTGCGTTGACGAAATCCAGTTCTCCATGCTTGCCTGGCCGCTAGGTCTATTGGTGTTCGTGGCTGCAGACGCCCGGGCTGCAACTGATCCTGACTGCGTCTTATCCTCTCGCTTTTTGACCACCAGGCAGAGCACTTGCCCATAGATGGCAAATCCTTCGTAGGAGACATCCATGGCGAGCTTCTTCTTGGCGTCATCCTCGTCGGGCTCTTCGGGTTCTGAGGCCACCCGATTTCTGAGGCGCTTGGCCGGCGGTTGCTCTTCCTCGGAATCTATCTCAATGGGCGAGTGAGTCTCGTCATCAACTCCAGTCTCAATGTCTTCGTTGTCAATGCCTGTCCGTTGCCGCTTGCCGTGTCGGAAGGTCTTTGCCAAGGGGATGTCGGCCAGCCTCGCTCCATCCTCATCGCTTTCATCTTCCAATCGTATGGCTATATCTTGTGCATCAACATCTAGAGGAGCTAACTCCGTTTCACCCGTCAACTTGGTCGAGTTGGACTGTAGTCTTCCAACAGACTTGTCGCGGAAGTGTTTGTGTTTAAAAAGCAGTGAATGCCTCGTGCTTGTTTCCGTAAGAAACATTGAAACTTCAAAATCATCTATGCGTGTCAGCCTCATCAAGAATTTCGATGCCATCGCGGGTCGTACCCCCGATCACAACATCCTTGATCCCCTTCTTTTTGCTGCTCTTTTTCTTGCTTCGTTCCCTCTCCTCGCGCAGCTTAGGGAGAACCAGGGGGCGGATGCTCTCGATTACACGCGGGAGCACTGCGTATCGTGGATGGAGGAGCCAGGACTGAGCAAGACTAGGATTGTCTAAGTATATCCGACATTCCAGTACAGAGTATTTGCTGATTCTCAGGTAGCGGCGAACGGGAGCCATGACAAATGACCTGGCAATATAATATCCAAACTGATGAAGTTGCTTGCTTTCACAGTCTGTAGTCACATACCTGTTGATGGGTAAAATGATAGCATTGGATGCAGGGTAGACTCAATCCAATGCTAGGGGATGATGTAACACCGAGCGTAACCGGATCCACTATCTTATCTGCCTAATCTTATCAGCCTGGAGCTTCAAGCTTGCAGATTTGTCGCGATAATAATAACTGTCATGAATATCGAGAAAGCACCGGGTCTTCTTTAGACAGTTCGACTACTTGCTGGGTGTGGCAAACACAGCACTCCCTCCTTCCCGGCATGCTTCGACATTGAAGATGTCGAAATCATGGAAGGCGACGCTGAAGCTACCGCGCTCAAGCTTTCCGTGCGCTGTCCCGCCAAACCCCAGTTATGGCTTCTTTGACTGACCTTTGTTGCAAGTGCTCGCCCTAACCCGAAATTTCAACAGCAGTACCTTCGCGAGTGCACCGAGAACTTTTACCAATGGCAGGCGACCGAAAGAGAAAGTCAAGATGCCTTCGTGCTGCACGATGGACCGCCCTATGCGAATGGAGCGCTGCACATCGGCCATTCACTCAATAAGACCTTGAAGGACATGATACTACGAACCCAACTGCAGCAAGGAAAACGAGTTGTCTACCGACCTAGCTGGGACTGTCATGGGCTACCAATTGAAATGAAGGCCCTAGGAACGAATCCTCCGAAAGGCATGAGTCCCACCAAGATCCGCGAATCTGCCCGACGCCTGGCGAGCAAGACCATAACGGAACAAATGAAGGGGTTCCAATCGTTTGGTATTATGGCGGATTGGAAGAATAAATGGACGACCATGGACCGCGAATACGAAATCAGACAACTACGAGTATTTCAGCAGATGGTACGACGCGGCCTGATCTATCGCAAGCACAAACCTGTCTACTGGTCCGTCTCATCGCGTACCGCATTGGCCGAGGCGGAATTAGAATACCGAGAAGATCATTTATCGACGGCTGCCTATATCAGGTTCCCAATTGTTTCGGACTGGCGTGCCTTGCCCGGACTCGATCAACTCCAGGGATCGTTGTATGCCGCCATTTGGACCACGACCCCATGGACGCTACCTGCAAACAGGGCGATTGCGGTTCACGAGGACTTTGACTACTCGATCCTTCAGGTTGGAAACGATGGGCTTCTAGTCGCGTCTAGCCGCGTGGAAGCTGTTCAAAGCATGTTATCATCGGCTCGTGTTCTCGTGGAATCCATCCCTGGCTCAAAGCTCATCGGACTTGAATACCGCAACAAGTTACGAGGCACATCTAGCCCGAAACAACCCATAATTCATGCTGATTTCGTAACGTCTGATTCGGGGACGGGACTGGTCCATCTCGCGCCGGGCCACGGACAGGACGATTACGAGGCTTGCTCTGCGCTCGGGATCGACGCTTTCGCGCCAATTACAGACGAGGGCTTTTTCACCAAGGAAGCATATCCAGACAACCCGGAGCTGCTCACCCAAGCACCTTCGATTTTAGAGGGTGGAAGCGAGGCTGTTCTGGCCCTGGTCCGTGAAGATGTACTCGGAACGCATGAGTTACGCCATAAGTATCCTTACGATTGGCGCACGAAGCAACCCGTTGTCATTAGAGCCACTGCACAGTGGTTTGCTGATGTCGGAAGCATTAAAAACGACGCACTGGAGGCACTGAAGAATGTTCGATTTGTTCCTGAGTCCGGCCGGATGCGCTTGGAAAGCTTCGTGAAGGGCAGAAGTGAGTGGTGTATTTCGCGACAAAGATCGTGGGGCGTGCCTATACCAGCTCTGTACGACCACAATGGCGAAGCAGTCATGACGGAGCAGTCCATTGATCATATCATAGAAGTGATGCAGCAGCGAACCTTGGATGCTTGGTTTTCAGATGCCCCTGATGAGCCTGCATGGACGCCGCCGTCCCTTCAAGGAATCTATCGACGTGGAACCGATACCATGGATGTATGGTTCGATAGCGGTACTAGCTGGACAGAAATTGGCCGCCCAGTAGATGTTTACCTGGAGGGGTCCGATCAGCATCGAGGATGGTTCCAATCGAGCCTTCTCACCTACATTGCAGCCAACATATCGGCGCCGGATGGCCGCGCAGCTTCGGTGGCTCCGTTTGGCACACTCATAACGCACGGTTTCACACTGGATGCTCAGGGCAAGAAGATGTCGAAGTCGATTGGAAACACTATTCTACCTCATCAAGTCATGGATGGCAGTTTGCTTCCCCCTATGAAGATCAAAGGGAAATCCAACAATGATGGACCACGTTACGACGCTCTTGGTCCCGATGCTTTGCGTTTATGGGCCGCGAGCTGCGACTTCACTACTGACATCCTCATTGGGCCTACCATCCTGCAACCCATCCACAACTCACTAATCAGATACCGAACTATTCTCAAGATGCTGCTTGGCTCGCTTCACCAACCAACTGCGAACGCTCCCTTGACCAAGCTCGATCAGATTGCGTTGCTGCAGCTATCGGATGTCATGGAGCAGGTCTGGCGCGCATTTGAGAACTTTGAGTTTCACAAAGCTACGAACCTCATTAACCGATGGGTAGCAACAGATCTGTCTGCCTTCTATCTGGAGGCTCTTAAAGACCGTCTCTATTGCGGCGACGGTGGAGGCGTTTTGGCCCCCATCTTCATGGGACTCTTGAGGATGTTGGCACCCATTACACCGTTACTTGTGGAAGAAGCCTGGTCGCATCGACCGCAATGGATGGCCGAAGACAAGTGAGCTCATAATCCGCTCCTCATCCCGAGAACAATACTGATACGGCAAATAGGTCCATGATAAGCCCTGCACGGCAGCTATACAGCTCCCCGCTTTTTGATGGATCTTTACTCACTCTGGATCAAGATCAACTCCGGAAGGACCTGCCAACATTAATTGCAGTCCACTCGGCCGTCAAGGCGGGCCTGGAGCAAGCGAGAGGAGCAAAGGCCCTTGGCAGTTCCTTGCAATCCGTGGTCGCGATTACGATTGAACACCCAGAAGCCTTCGACGTCCTTTCCAGATACCTCGACGAGCTCGATGCCATGTTTGTTGTGTCATCTGTTGAACTGAACGCATCTATACCTGGAGATGCCGCATTCTGCTACGTCGAGCAGTTCGAAGTACTGGGACAGAAGGGCAAAGTGCACATCTTGCCGCCCCAGGAAAAGAAATGCTCTAGATGTTGGCGGTACCTCGCAAACGAGGACGACGGACTTTGTGGTAGATGTGAGGATGTCGTGAGCGCAGCGGAATTAGAGGCGCCGTCGAAGATATAGAAGGTGCAAGGAGATGTCTATACTGTAAAATAGAGATGGATGCGGATCCTTGATTCCCACATGTAGCCAATCTTGGCTTTGTGGAACATGTACGATAGATCGGCAAGGATAGCAAGCTGTAAATTATCTGTAGGTAATTTTTTGCAGGGGTATACATAAGTAAGCGAGAATCGAGCATCCGAACGCCATTGTTGGTCGCTCTGTAAGTGCGACCAGGGACATGAATCGTTTGCACAACGAAGCTCAAGCAGTCGTGACAGTTTGCTTGGATGGCCGTCTCAAAATACCTTGTTAAGCACCTTACCTGAAGGTACTGGAAGGTAGTTGCATGTGACACCGGAGGTTGCGACCTTGTAACGGGACGAAACATAATGTTGCTCGGTGAAGTACCTGATCCATCTCGCTCAAGGTAGGGACCCCTAAGCTAAGGTAATGCAAGAAAGGGTGCAGATGGTGGTTCCTTGTGTTAGTCACTGACTAGGAGCTGGATTTAGGGGCATTCATCTTAGCCTAGTCCCCTAACAGGACAGCCCGAATATCATCCGCGCGGCCGATGCTAGGCCGACACGCAGCGTCGATGTTACGCTGCATAACCGACTCGTCCAATTACTTGAAATCCATTCGCTTGCAGGGGCCTATTCCAAGTTAGCTCATGCTTCACACATGTCGTAACGACCAGATCGCACGGCAGTGGGCCACGGCACGCTCCAATACCAAAACTTTTCATCCCCCTCGTCAAGTTTCGAGCTTTCATTGCATCCTGACCGATAAGATGAGCCGTTCTTATCCTCCCAGAACCTAGCGACGACAGCATCGCCCTCGCCCTCCCTCCCATCCTCGGTGGGGCATGTGACGAGGGCCTCGTAATGGCCGAGCTCCCTGCAGCCCCCTGGGCTTCAGACTCTCGCGAAGTACGACCTACCAAGATGGCAATCAACGGCGACTCCCGGCAAGACGACGAGCGGCGCAGCTACGACACGGGCGAATCGAGTGCTGCCGGCAGTCTGCTTGCCTCGACGCCGGCGATGAATAGAGCCCGTGGAGCGGAGCTCGAGGACGAGCCTCTGGACTCCGGATTTGGAGACAAGCCAAGGCATAGCAACGGTCCTGCGCATCGTGATGACCGAACGAGACGAAAGCAGAGGCAGCGGGCGAGCAGCGCCTTTTTGCTTCACGATGCTTTCCCGAAAGATCGCGATACTACTTTACGTCGCCATGCTCAGAAATCCGCACCGAGAGTGGTAGCACCCTCTCCACGAACACCTGACCAGAGTCGGCAAGCGTCTGCGCACCACAGCTTCGGGTCGGTTCCAGCTTCCAGCCAACAGTCACATAGAACAACCGACCGCAACTCGAGCAATGCCTACGATCAGTCACCCGAACAACAGGAGTCGCCCAACAACGACATGGATTCGACGCAGATTGTCCAGATGGCATTGAACCTGAGCGAGTCGAGGCGTGTAGCATCACGAAGGCATGCCTCTCGAGCTAACCCGCCCAAGCTGGCGCCATTACCAGACCCTTCCAATGGGAGCAGTCTAAGGCAACACCTCCAACAGCAGCGCAGAACGTCTCGAAATATCTCGCCCAAGCCCGGGCAAGCATTATCAAACAGAATCCCATCCACGGCGAGGGCGAACAGCCCACTCCAACCAACATTTCTACCCAACACTGAGGGTCGTTACCGCTATCAATTCTCGGCATCTACCTTGGCAAGAGCTCAGAAGGCAAAAGAACACCTCGAGTTAATGGCTGAGTACCGACGGCTTCTTGATCACCTGCCACCGTTGATTCCGGCCGGCCAAGCTGCCGGCTCTCGCACTTCGCCAAACCCTAGTCTTCCTCCAAATACTACCTCACAGGCCACTGGTGGCGTGGGTAGACCTTACAACCCGCTACAATATATTCGGAATCGGAAAGTAAGGGCTCGCGAGAGAAAAGTAATAGACGGCGAGAAACAGGGATTTGGAGATGTCGAATGTGTGAGAGCATGGGTCGATAAATTATCTCAGCATACACAACCTGCCGGCAATTCTCCTATTGTCAAAGGACCTACGATGCCTCCATTTGCCGGTGCAGATCAAGCTGAGGCTCCGAACTCCCCTGAGCCCATGACCAAAACCCCCACCAGGGTGCGTCGACCAAGAGTCGATTGGTTCTTGGAACCTTGTGACATGATTGCAGATGCGTACTGGCTTGAGCAATATCATCACAAGTACTTGATTGAAGATCGGCAACGCCGCAAGATATTTCCTCATCCGCCAGACGCAGGTTTCGAACAGGAGAATCCGTTTGAACAGCGGGATGGTGGAATATCCTTGCCATCGACCACACCACCCAGTACCACGGACTTCGCAGACATGGGCCTAACCAAAGTCGACACAGACTTGACACAGAGCAGCGCCAAGGAAAGGGCCAAACAGAAGTTTCAAGATATTACAGGCTTTCATCATCGGCACTCTAATTCAGTGCACAATCACCACGATTTTCTGCGTCGCAGAAGGGATTCGTTCTCCGATCTCTCTGGTAGCGATAGCGAGTCAAAGGCAAACTCTCAGAAGAAGGTCCGTCATGGCCGAAGCGGAACAATCACTAGCAACTCCAACGATCTGTTGCAGAAACAGATGTTGGAGATGATTGCAAGGGAGGCACAGGAGAAAGATTTAGCCAATGTGCCAGAAACAGATGCTGAGCATTTTGAACCCACCACAAGCGGTGCACCTGAACGAATTCCTGTCTCGACTCCACCCAGTCAGTTTGCTAGTCGAAAGGGCTCCGTGGCAGACACGAGTGATTCTGACCATAGGCCGCCTGTTTTCGACAAACCGCGCTGGGGAGCTCCACCGAAGCAACGCACTGGCCGTCAAAGTCTGGAAGTTTCAGATCAACACTGGCAGGGCTCGACAGAGAACGATTCATCGCTTCCAACATCCCCAGAGCTCAAGGCGGCCAGGGATATTACCTTCGTGCCAGCAAATGGCCTGGATCCATCGCTGCCCTCAAGCCGCGCTGCCTCCCCAAGTAGAAATCCCCTATCAAAGGTCAAACAAATTCTTCGAGAAAAGGGGCGCGAGGCGGGCTTCACACACCGGCATGAGGAAAGAGACGAGTCCAGGGAACGCCGACATTCTATTCACGACTTGACGCCCCCGAGGAGGACAGCTTCACCTGACAAATCGTCCCCTGTTGTTGATGGCAAGCCTACAGGGAGCGTAGTGGAGGAAGGATATAAGGGCCACAGGCGGACTGCTAGTTTGCGTCCACGTATGGATGACCCAAGTGTAGGACTGCGTGGAATATTCAAGAGCCCTCGCATTGACACGGTGCTCCGGGGCGGCGTCTCCAAACTGGGTGATATGTTGTGGAAGAAGGATGGCTCGAGCGACGATCACCCGGAGGGCGGCGAGACAGATGAATCAGATGGGGATGCACCAAGGGGGAGACGAAGGTCGTCTACTCTGGCACACATTGAATCCAAGCGACCTCAGGAAGAACATCCCAGCACATCGAGAAACTTCCTTGATACGATGCCGACATTCCATCATGTCGCAAATTCGCACAGGATACCTGGCCTGAATGGAGGCTCCAATGCGGTATTGACTGAAGAATTGCATTCTCCTGACCGACCAGCCTCTCGGTTCGAGCTACTCAAGCCGCCTCGTATAGATATACACAGTGCCACCTCAGCTTCATCAGCACATACTCCCATAGCTGACTCCGAAGTGTCTGATGCCGAGTCAAGTATGTTAGGCGGTGCTGACGCTTCACGGACCACACGTACACAAAGTAATGCGCTCGAAGTTAACAAATCATCCGAAGAGATGCTCCCCCGACGACAAAGCCGCCACTGGTCAATTGCCGACCAAAATATCGTGGAACCAAAGCAGCTTTCGAGACGCGAAGTTGCCCGTATCCGGGCCCTAATTCTGAGCTCTGGCATCAAGGCCATGGAGATAACTAAACGGGCAAATGAGGTGCATAAGCCTTTTGATGACACGCTTCCCACCGGCAACGAGTCATCACGGAATAACTTGGCAGGCATTCACTGGGATGGGATTGCCCAAGTCAGCCCAGCACTATCGGACTTCCGTAATCGTCAAGTTGCATTCTGTGAGTTGTATCCACTGGCCGCTCAAGCTCTCGGCATCTCGATTCAAAAGTCCGGACAGCGGTGGCAGCAGGCGGCCGATCGCTTCACCTCCAAAACTAGCCCGGACCTCCGGAGACGGATATGGAGCGTGCGGCAACGAGTGAGCGACGATCTCTCAAACATGACGCGAAGTGCCGCAGACGAGGCGGATGAGACCAGCAGGGACCTCGCCCTGGGCCAACCTCTCAAGGTCAAGCATGTGGTCGACACGATTGAGAACATGCTCAGGAAGCGTCGTAGGAGATTCAGGTGGGTTCGGCGAGGCCTGTGGCTCACAGTCGAATGGGCCCTCGTCGGCTTCATGTGGTACGTCTGGTTTGTCGTCATGATCCTGAGGATCTTCTGGGGCGTTGGCCGCGGCGTCTGGTCTGGCGTGAGGTGGCTGCTGTGGCTATGAATCATCTCCATCTCGCCACCCGTCTCTCGGTTTGTCTTTGCCTGCCACGTCTGGCGCTTACATGCCGATGAGGTACCTTTTCCCTTATTCTTTCTTCTTTTTCTTTGAGTGAGCCTCTCCTCCCCCGGTTGGCAGATAGCCAACCGTCCATGTCCACCGTCTTGTTTACAAACACATTTTTACATTGGCCATGTTGTATCTTCTTTTTGAGCTACAGGAGTTCGATACCCCTTGAGTATTTGCCGCATAGCATTGGCGTGTATACCTTATTCACCTAGCGTCTCTAATCGGGTTTGTATATTTTCCATCTCTACATTAATAGTAGCTTAGGGGGAAGGCTCAGCCAGAACAGAATGAATATAATGATTAGAAATGACAAGGACGTGTCTAATACAGTAGTCGTCGTCTTTCCGCTCTATGCTCGGCAACAGCCTCATAGAGTAGCCAAGTGCTATTTTATCATGGATGACAGTGACGATGCTCTAATTTTACCCGCTTGTTCTATTCAATTCTCTTCTTCGCACCCTCCTCCGCGTTGAGATACCGTGCCGTGCTCAAGCCTCTCTCGTGTTTCGCCACGAAGGGGCCGAGCAGCTTATCCTTCCTTGCCTTGGAGAAGTGCTCGCTGTAACCTTCGGTTGCGAACGGCTTGGGGTTGAGCTTTGGCCAGTTGACCTGGGGAGCGCACGTCAGTACGGGAATATAACGGATGAGTGTGTGCTGTGGATGGGCTGCCAACTTACATAGAGCATGCCATGGCCGAGCATGAAGTTGCCGCACCAAGCGGCGACGGCAAACCAGAAAATGATGAACAGGCGCAGCGGGAGCACGCTTGCGTCTGGGGAGCGCTTTGTGAAGAGGCCCACGAGGACAATAAAGACGCTAAATGCGAAGAGGTAGGGGACCGACTGGATCAGGATTGGGCGTCGATCCACGAAGACCAAGCCAGTGCCAATGTTGGTAGCACCTGGTTGGTACGCGCCGAGGAACAGATCGTACGAGTCCTGGCGCGGCCCGTCCATGAAGTTGTTGAGGAAGTATCGCGTGATGCCGACGCGAGCGTCCTGCAGGGCACCCGTCTTGGTGCGCGTACCGAAACGGGTCACGTCCGTCTTCATGGCTCCTGTGCCAGAGTACGACGAGGAGACGACGTCGGCATTGTCGGCCCAGATGTTACGGAAGAGGAACTCGAAGGCAGGGTCCTCGTCACGGAACGTAGTATTAGGCGCCATGAGGCCCAGCTCTACGAACATGCGATCGAGCATGTGGCGGGCAAACATGCTCTGCACAACGTTGGTGCGGTCAAGGCAATCCATGCAGTTGGTACGCATGACGCTGGTCTGCAGGCCACGGGCCTCGATCTTGCCGCCGGCGTTGGCGGGCACGTCGACACCGCGGAAATAGGCTTGCTTGTCAATGTCCTCCTTGAGCTTCTCAACAAGAGCGTATGCCTTGTACATCTTCATGCCTTTTGTCTCGCTATGGTAATCGAAGTAGACGTAATGTAACCGGTCGTACTCTTGGCTGCGGGACTGGGGCTGAATCACGGTGAACTTCTCTTCCGTTACCCGATCAGCCTCCTGGTGCTCCTTGGGTGCTGACACGAGAGCCTCGACCATCTTCTCATAAGACTCCTTAACTTGCCTTTCTCGGCCCTTCTGGTTGACGAGGTTGATGAGGTAATTGTCGCCGTACAGACGGATCTGCTCGTCGAAATGCTTGCGGGTGGCAGCGATGGCTGCCTCGACATTCCGCACTTGAAGCTTTGGTACGTATCGCAAGCTGTTAATCTCGGCCCAGTAGGTGGGCACACTGCCACGAGTCTGCACATATGACAGAATCTGCATCTCCTGGCCATTCTGCGCGTATTGGCCGCTTTGCATGTCCGAGCTGCCAGCATAGCCCCCCAAACCGCTGCTACTATCGTTCAGAATTATGATCTGTTCCGTCTCGTTGTAATTGGCGGCGTGGCCTTCGTCATCGATACCACGAGTGAAGTACCTCGTTCCACCTCGGTAGCGTGACCGTCTGGAGATCAGAATCATGGTCAAGGGGGTATTCTTGAAGGTGGTGGGCTTGATCTCCAGCATTCCAAAGATGCATGGAAGAATGAAAGGGTCAACACTAGGTTGCGGACCAGGTTGACTTCTTGAACCGGTGGAGCGGAAGTTGATGAGGTCGGTCTGCAAGTACTTGTTGAAGAAGAAACGATCATCGTGCCTGAGCCACAGGGGTTTGGAAGTGTCGGCCTGCGACTGACGCTGGAACGAGTTTGTCAAGTCGATGGAATAGGAGAAGTACATGGGGCCTTGGACCATGAACGTCTTGAGAAGATTGATGAAGGTGTCTTCGTCGGGATCGTGGATCTGGCGCTCGCGCATGGGTAGAATCTCGGTAGTGATGACTTTGTACACCATGTGGCCCTTGAGGCGACCCATGGGTTGAGCCTTGCTAATGACGATGACATACTTGTCTGATGGGATGTCAGTGCCCGGACTGCATGTGCGCAAGACGACGTCCTATAACTGACCTAGTCGAAGCTGGATCATGCCCAGGATGCCGGCGATGCTGGAGACGCGCAAGGCTCGCTTGCCAGCCTGCAATGCGCCTTCGCTAAGGCGGACATCGCCGGTTGGGCGGTCGATGATCAAGGCCGGCGCGTTGGGGGACGAGGGCGAGGTGAAGACGTAGGAGTCGTTTGCGACTTTGAGGTTGATGTCCCGGTAGGGGAGCTGCGCGCCGAGGTGCGCCATTGGCGAGCAAGCGGCTTCAGTAGCGAATCGTTCCCGAATCTGGATCGTAGCAGACTTTGTGAATCTCGGTCAATACAGCGGCGCCCCTTGATGACTATGTTGCTGAGCGGCTCACCTAGTGCTGGTGCTGGTGCTGATGCTGGTGTTGGGGTGACGTACGACGACCAAGGAGCTTCGGTTCAGAATGAGGTGTCAATAATCTGTACGGATAGTACGTAGTTGCAGCACAAGATAACGTGGCCCTGTAGTTCTATTTCCAGAGCAGTTACAGAGACAACGTCACTTCGACTGCTTAGGGGGTACCTAAGGTAAGGTACAGTAGATTACAGGTACCTGCAAGCAAGTAACTCGAAGTCAAGGAAAGCCTGCTGAGGTACCTCCATTCAAGTCACCCGCATGATATTGCTCTCACAGAGGCAATACATTGCTGGCTACCTAAGGTAGTACCTTACTGAGACACGATATACACTTGACTGCCATAGTACCATACCACCAACTTAAGGTCGCCGACTGAGCTTCTCTGAAACAAATATTACCAGCAAACCTCGAATGACCGTTCTGCTCGGGTCTACTACCAGGCCATCCATCTTGAGTGCTGGAAAGTTAGTGTGTCATTAAGCGAGCGGATGGCATAGCACAAGGCATCGCTACCGCGGACACAACTACAGGCCCTTGTCAGCTATCATTTGCCTCGACATTTTTTAAAAAAATATATAAACAAATTTAAATGTTGCAGTCGAACTTTATCGGCTTGTCCCGTGCATCTAGGCGTGTGATTGTAAGCGACTCAGCATGTGAGGCAAAGCAAGCTCTGCTGAGGACAGGTAAAAATTCGTTACCAAATCTAATAAATCCAAATAGCCATCGCAGAATCGACTTGCAGATAATTTCTCCGTCAACTTCCTCGGTCCCAACTTCATGCTTCGCACACCGTCATTTTGTTTCATCGGTACAAGAGGTCCCAAGGTCTGGGTATGTTACCTTATATTAGTCTGCGCCCACTTATTGTACGGCAAGCTATGGTACCTGAAGCCCATGCTATGAGCGCAGTGAACGCTGGCAAACACAGACAGAAGACCCTGCATGAGATGGATAAGGCACAACAGCCAGGCTCCTGGCTCCTACCTTACCGTAGACATGCCACAATCGGTACTTGGGGCAGGCTGCCACTTTCAACCTGCAGCCCCGCAGCCAGTTTGTAGGACAATGAATGTGAAAGTACCAAACAGGGCCAGGGGACCCACCCACTACCGAGTGACTCTGCCGTTGCCGTCCAAACCAGCAGAAGCTCGTGAAAAAGCCACACCAGCTGCCGCTGCGGACCAATCACATCCGCTTACATAAGGTAGCCCACATTGCGTCTCTCGGACTGCGAGAGGCCATCTGACCCGCTGGTACAAGCCCAAGTCGCCTCCCCAAGCCGCCAAATTACGTCTGCCTCATCAACTTAGACCTGCCTCTTCCTTTACCTAAACCTACCTTATCGACATAAACGCTCCTCGACTCGTCAGACTGCATTAGGCAGCCCAAACCCGATCTCCGCCCCCTCCTGACCATCTCGCCCTTTCTCTTGCGCATCGCCCGAAAGCACCTAGATCACCGATACCGCTATCAGTCCGCTTGTTCTATAGCCTCGACTGAGCCGACCGACCACCCTGCGCAGCGCGGTGCTTCCTAAAGACAAGTCCTAAATCACGAATCGCCCATCCACCAGTTCACATCATGGCCGCACGAGGACCTCCTGCTGCCCGCGGCGCCAACAACCGCTTCGCTCAGTTCAAGCTTGTCTTGTTGGGTATGTTCGACCTCCTATCTAGGTGCCCTCGGCCGTCGCTAATCGCTGTTGATCAGGGGAGTCTGCTGTCGGAAAGGTATTGCCCAGTTCGATACAACAACGGTATTATGCTGGTAACCATGAAACTAACACCATCTCCACAGAGCTCGATAGTGCTCAGATTTGTTAAGGTATGGCCTACCATGATCGATCAAAGCGGCTTGCGTTCTCAGTACTGACAAGATGATAGGACCAATTCGACTCCTTCCGAGAATCAACTATCGGCGCTGCTTTCCTCACCCAAACCATTTCTCTCGATGAGAACACCACGGTTAAGTTCGAAATTTGGGACACCGCCGGACAAGAACGATATAAGTCCCTAGCGCCCATGTACTACCGAAATGCCAACTGCGCAGTCGTGGTTTACGACATTACGCAAGCTGTACGTTTGAGACTCATTCCATTTGACCATGTTGGGGAAACGTCGGACTAATCCTTTCGTAGGCCTCACTAGACAAGGCGAAGTCTTGGGTTAAGGAGCTCCAGCGTCAAGCAAATGAGAACATTATTATCGCCCTGGCCGGCAACAAGCTGGACTTGGTCACAGAGCAACCCGACAAGCGAGCGATCCCCACTGCCGAAGCGGAGGCTTACGCCAAAGAAGCTGGTCTGCTGTTCTTCGAGACCTCGGCCAAGACGGCAGAGAACGTTCCTGAGCTTTTCACGGCGATTGCAAAGAAGCTGCCTCTGGACCAAGCTGGGCCCAGACATGCTCGGCCAGGCCAGCGTCCGGGCGTCAGCCTGAACCCTGAGAATGCCAACACGAATGTCAACGGCCAGTGCAGCTGCTAAGGTTCGGCGGATCATGATGTAGGATGCATAGAGGGCGACTAGCATTACACGGAGGCGGATGGCTTTGGCCGGCCGATAAGTGTGGTTCAATCGCGACGAAGACGATCAACCGTCGCCCGTCGCTCGCGGCCTGCCAGAGCGACTTGGAGCTCAACATTTTTCTTTTTCTTGGAGTCTCTGGTTGGAGGGTTATCAGTAAACAATGTTGCGTAATATCAGTTCGATTTTTTTCTCCTTTCCCCAGCCTTCAGGTATAAGTTGCGGGTGTACTGGTGAGACATTCAAGCTAGCGGGTTTGGCTGAGCAGCCGAGGGAGAAGCGCTGGCATGGTTTATTGGAGGCATGTGATGGCATTTCGGTGAACTTTCAGTCTGATAGATTGCTACGGGTCTTTAGATGAGGCTTCTCGCGGGGGGTTTTCGCAATGCTGGAAGCAGCGGCTGCGATGTTTATGCGACGTAAGCGTCATCAACTTTTTGTGCAGATGAATATGGAGACCTCCTAGTTGTAATCATATGCATTTCAACAATCGCTTGCAATGCGCCGAATGACTAGGTAGAGGGAGCTTGAGGATCAAGTAGACTGCCGCGTTACCACTGTGGCGCTTTTCGAGTTTGAGAATGCTTAGCGAGCCTGTTCACTTTGCCTTCTGGCCTTGTGTACGCATAGCCCTCTGTCATGTAGGGTTTTGCTCAATGTCTGTTTTCCACCATTCTTTTCATGGTTTTCGAGGCAATATATGAACAGCAAGAATGCTTTCTAGGTACGTTGGGTCAGAGTGTCGGAGGCGTGGCGTCATCCGGTTCCTGCCGGATTCTTCTGGCCTAGCGCGAATCCAGGTTCCGTGCATTCTCTGGAGCTTTCTTCCTACCAGAAGGTAGCCGAACTTTTGCCCTGAGCGTTTTTGTCCAGCTGCAACGTCAACAAGGTCACCTCTCTACACCAACCTAACCTGCGCCTTGCTGGTCATTGCATTCCTCCATGTTGCGAACATCGCTTCGGTCAGCAAGGCTGTTGAGCGGCCAGCCTGTAGCGGCCGCCGCTCGGCGCCAATGGCTCGTCGCGGGTTCGCGCCAGACCAGCTCGCTGGGCAGGGTAAGCTTTCCCAGCACTACAACTGTCGAGTTCGGGCAGACGCTCCGAGACCCTGGCACCAGCTAATCGCTCTTGACTTCCTCTAGAGATCGTATGCCGACGATAAGAAGCCCGTCGTGGACGTTCCCAAGCCACCTATTCTGCCCACTACCGAGACTGTGAGCTCCGAGCGAAGCCCACCTCCCACCATCACCGAGGATGCAATCGAAAAG
Source organism: Paramyrothecium sp. XJ0827 (assembly GCA_020881915.1). Classification (NCBI taxonomy): domain Eukaryota; kingdom Fungi; phylum Ascomycota; class Sordariomycetes; order Hypocreales; family Stachybotryaceae; genus Paramyrothecium; species Paramyrothecium sp. XJ0827. The sequence continues at coordinate 3,187,278 of JAJFPB010000001.1, read as the reverse complement.
AAGATCATCGATGGATCCGAGGTCCCTCTGACCCCCCCTTCCCCTTCTGACGTCGTCGCCAACAAGCCCAACCCTCCCACTACCATCGACGACGTCGGCGAATCGAGTGTCAACGCCGCCAAAGTCCACCCTCTGAGCGGCGGAAAGCCTCAACCCCCGGCATCCATTGACGACGTTGGAGAGACCAAGGCTCAAGCGGGTTCCATCGCTACGCCTCCTCCACCTCCACCTTCGCCCCCAAAGAAGAAGGGATTCTTCAGACGTCTGAGGAATCTCCTGCTCACATTGATCGCTCTTGGCGCAGTTGGCTTTGCCGGCGGAGTGTGGTACTCGCGAATCAATGACAACTTCCACGACTTCTTCACGGAATTCGTTCCCTTTGGAGAGCAAGCTGTCTTGTACTTGGAGGAGTTGGAGTTCAAGAAGAAGGTCCCCAAGGCCCTTGGTCGTTCCTCCACCCCACGCGAGACTGGTGAGCAGGTGAAGATTCCGGCTCAGAGCGGCGCCTCGTGGAGGGTTGCTGATGCTAGTGACACTGGTTCTCGTCACTCGAGCGCTGCTCCACCGGCTAAGAAGACCCCAACTGCGCCGACTCCCAAGAAGTCTGATGAGCCGGCCCCAACCGAATCGCCAAAGCCCGCTGCCCTGGAGACTGAGAAGCCGCAGGCCAAACCGCTCGAGAAGACTGCTCCCCAAGCTAAGGAGGAGCCCAAGGTTGCGGCTCCTGCGCCATCGCCTCAAGGTTTCAAAGCTCCTGAAGTCAACGAGCCCTCTAAATTCCCTCCCTTGAAGCCCATTGATCTGATGAAGCTCCCTGACGCCAAGGAGCCCTTGGTCCGAGACTTGGTACACATGCTGAACGACCTCATCCTGGTCATCAATGCTGATGGCGCCCACGGCAAGTACGCTGGCACTATTGGCAAGGCCAAGGGTGACATCGTCAAGGTCGGCGATAGGCTCAAGGTCATGAAGGGTGAGGTCGAGAAGAAGGCTGCTAGCGAAGTTCGGTCCAAGATTGCAGAGTTCGACAAGGCTGCGACCGATCTGATCGAGCGAGTCGAGAAGGCCATGATCAGCCAGGAAATGGAGTGGCGAAGGGAATTCGAGGGCGAGATGCAAAAGGTTCGCGACAGCTACGACGAGAGAATCAAGCTTGTGACGGAGCGCGAGAAGAAGCTCAACGAGGAGAAGCTGCAGAACAAGCTCTTGGAACAAGCAATTGCGCTCAAGAAGGAGTTTGCTGGCGATGTCAAGGCTCGTGTGGAGCAGGAACGCGAAGGCCGCCTGGGCAAGCTTGAAGAGCTGACGTCGGCCGTTTCCGAGCTGGAGAAGCTGGCCGTGGGCTGGAATGAGGTCGTCGACACGAACCTGAAGACTCAGCAACTTCACGTGGCCGTCGAGGCGGTTCGTGCCAGCTTGGAGGATGCCCAGCACCCGCGTCCCTTCATCCAGGAGCTTGTTGCTCTCAAGGAGATTGCGTCCGACGATCCCGTGGTGGACGCAGCCATCTCATCGGTTAACCCTTCAGCTTACCAACGGGGTATTTCTCCCTCGGCTCAGCTGATCGATCGGTTCCGCAGGGTTGCTGGCGAGGTGCGCAAGGCGTCTCTGCTGCCTGACGATGCGGGTGTGGCTAGCCACGCGTCCAGCTGGGTTCTGAGCCAAGTCATGTTCAAGAAGCAGGGTCTAGCCGAGGGCAGCGACGTGGAGAGCATCCTGACCCGTACGCAAACATTCCTGGAGGAGGGTGATCTTGACTCGGCGGCACGAGAGATGAATGGACTGCAAGGATGGGCGAAGACATTGAGCAAGGACTGGCTTGCCGAGGTTCGCAAATCACTCGAGGTTCAGCAGGCGCTCGACGTAAGTTTTTCTCTTTTCTTTTTCCCTCGGCCGTCCGCCTCGGGCGCAGTGGCAATTGAGCTCTTGTACTAACAAACCGATTCCAGGTCATTGCCACGGAGGCGCGTCTTCAAAGCTTGAGAGTTGATTAAAAACTATTTCTCTTATGTCATGTATATTGGTCCTAGAAGGTTGTCTAGCAAGGCCTGATAGCCTGTGTATTAGATGCAATAGAGATTCACGAGAGAGGCAGTAATTTCAAGCCTTCCTGGATTTTGAACCTTGGTTCACATTCGAGGTGTTTTGATGTAGATGACGCTCTCTGCAAATGATGCTCTCCTGTATAATATGGATGGGGGGCGTGGAGTAGCGACCACTACCTTGCTTGCGTGCCTTGGTCGTAGGCTCTCCCCACGTAGCTTGGCTCTCACAATTACTAGGTAGCTTTCATCTTCTTTTCACCCCCAGTCAGAAACTCTCGTGATGTTGTGCGCCCTGTGTATCTTGTAAAAACTCCATAGAATTTGAGCTGACGGGACTTCTCCCCTGCTGGAACAGGCCAATTGTGGCTTGGTGGCACTGCACCGGAACGGTAGCTGTTCGCATGCCTGCTCCCTGGGCGACGAGACCAATTCACACCTCGGACCACTTACGTCAGTCAAGGTAGAGGGAGAACAAAGCGACGTCTTCACCACCACATTTCGCCAGAGCAATGCGCCCAACGGGTGGCCAGCTTGTCCGTATGGCGTCGCGCACCTACAGCGATGCCCTGGACAAACTGGGCCAGATCGCCTCCAATCGGCGGACTACGCATTTGTTCGACAAGACAAGCAGCAAGGACAGCAAGAATTCCGTGGACCTCAACGCCTTCGCCATTCCGGAGATGAAGAACTGGCTGCAGCGCGCCGGGTACACGCCGCAGGACCTTGCGAGGCTGCGCCATATCCATGTCGCGGGCACCAAGGGCAAGGGCTCCGTCTGCGCCCACGCGACGGGCATGTTGCGAGAGTACGGGTCGGTGGGCACTTACACAAGCCCGCACCTCGTGAGCCCCCGCGAGAGGATCGCCATCAACGGCGAGCCCGTGGGACAGGAGCTCTTTGCCAGGGCCTTTTTCGAGCTGTGGGACCGGTTCACGGAGGCGGCGCGGAGCGAGGGCGTGCCCGCAGAGCAGGCAGAGGGCCACTTGTCCAAGCCCTTCTATTTCCGGTTCCTGACCATTCTCGCGTGGCACATCTTCCTCACGGAAAACATCGGCAGCGTCGTCATGGAGTGCGGCATCGGAGGCGAATACGACTCGACCAATGTGCTGCCACCCGAAGCCGTCTCGGCGTCCGTCGTCACGCAGCTCGGCATCGACCATGTGGCCATGCTGGGCGACACGGTGGAGCAGATCGCCTGGCACAAGGCCGGCATCTTCAAGCGCGGCGTGAAGGCCTTCACGAGGAGGGTTGACGAGCAGCCGCTGGTCATGCAGATCCTGAGGGCGAGGGCCACTGAAAACGGCGCGGACCTGTACGAGATCCCGGATGATCAGATCCAAGCCTGGGGCGGTGTCGAAGGCGGACTCAAGGGCGACTTTCAAAAGTACAACCAAGCCTTGGCGGTGATGGCCGTGCGCGAGCATCTAGGAATGACCCTCAACCGCGACGCGCCACTGAGAGACCTCCCCGGTCAGCTGGTCTCGGGTTTGCAGAGAGCCAAACTCAGAGGACGGTGCGAGGTGCTCGAGGCTGCGGACACAGCATGGTATCTCGACGGCGCGCACACCAGGGACAGCTTGGAGGAAGTCGCGAAGTGGTTCGTCCAGAGCCTGGACTCCACCGAGTCGGCCGTCTTGGTGTTCAACCAGCAGGAGCGTAACGCGTCCGAGCTCCTCGCCAACTTCATCGGCGCAGTGCAGCAGGCTTCCGGGCGTTCGGACGTCTTCGGGCATGCCCTGTTCACGAGGAACGAGGTCGCGCGGCCCGCCGCCGGCGAGGCGCGGGACATGAGCGTGCAGAAGGACGCGGCTGCCGTGATGCGCAAGATGGCACCCGGCTGTCACATTTCCACAAGAGACAGTATTCCAGACACGATAGAGGACGCGGTGAGGCTGGCTGGGACAGAGCCAAGGGCACGGAAAGTATTGGTCACTGGGAGCTTACACCTCGTGGGGGGTATCATGCAGGCCCTGGAGCCGGATAGTATCTTGTAGGAGCCTCTAGGGAGCTAAAAACGGGAGTCTTGTCCGTCATGGGTCAGAGCGAAGTACGTTTATGTGTAATTAGGTAAATCTCAGAGCGCATCTGCCTTCTCCAGCACGCCCAATGCCCCTCCGACAAGGTGCAAGCTTCCCGTCACCAGCACGTGGACCGTCTTTCCCTCCTCTCCCCCCTCCTCCAGGCCCTTGGCGACGGCCCGAGCATGCTCCAGCGCATCTTCGATGGTCGGTATGGCCTCGACGCGCGCCGACGGGTCCATCGAGGACCACTTGTCGGCAAACTTGCGCTGCAGCGTCATCTTCTCAATGTCGGCCGAGTCGACCTGGCGGTTGACCAGGTCGCGCTTGTAGCCGGCCTGCGCCCATGTGACGTTTGTGCAGAAGAGGACGCGGTCGAAGGCGGCGCCTGCTCGCTTGGTCGCGTTGTAAATCTGCTCAAGGAAGTCGACAGCTTCGGAGCGGCTCTGCTGGTTGAAGATGAGGATCCTGGGGCCGGCGCTGTTACGGCGTTAGGGAAACTGGCCTATGCATGCAAGAAGGGTAAGGGCGCTTTGGGGAAGGGGGGGGGGCAAGGGGTGGAGTTCTTACGCTTGGGCAGTCTCGCCGAGGAACCACTTCGTAGAGACTCTCAGGCTGTCTGCGGTGTGCGCACCGTCGATGTACCATACGAGCTTGTCCTCGGCCTTAACCTCGCAACGACCCCTGAAGACGACGTCTTCGAGCCCTTGAACGAACTCTTGAGGAAGGGCAGAATCTGAAGGTCCAGAAATCCCAAGCTTTTGCAGGGCCACCTCGGCAAGAGCGACGGCCAGTGTTGCGTTCTTCTTCTGGAAGTCTTCGTTGGGACGGATGCGGACCTCGCTCAGTCGCGGATCAATGTTCAGTACCTTAAGGTCCACGCCTTTCTCTCGGGCCCTATCCTTCAGCACCTCCGCCGCCTCGGGGACCTGCTCGATAGTGAAGGCGGGGCTGCCGGGCTTCATGATGCCGGCCTTGTGCCAGGCGATCTTGTCCACGGTGTCGCCGAGAACGAAGACGTGATCGATGCCGAGGGTGCTGATGCCGGCGGCCGCGGGGGCCTCGACGACGTTTGTGGCATCAAACTCGCCCCCGATGCCCGTCTCGTAGACGGCCACGTCGATGCCCTCGCGGAGGAAGACGTGCCAGCTCATGAGGGTGAGGTAGCGGGCATAGGCAGGGCGCGGCTCAAAGGCGCCGGCGTCATCGTCGGCCTTGTGCTGAGCTGCCGCGGATCCGAGGAGGTCCCACACCTCGAAGAAGTACTTTGCAAACAGCTCCTCGGCGATGGGCTGGGAGTTGATGCGGATGCGCTCGCGCACGGAAATGAGGTGCGGCGAGATGAAGAGGCCCGTCTTGCGCGGGACGGAGCGGGTGCGCCGATACTGCGAGAGTATCGAGTCGACGAAGGCGCAGGTGCTCCCCTTGCCTTTGGTGCCGGCAACGTGGACCACGTTGAGGCGTGCAAGATCTGCGGGCTTTTGGGGGTCCTCAGTGGAAGGCTCTTTTTTTGAGACGTTTACAAAAACCAGCTCAGCTTCGGACATCACTCACGGTATGGCCAATACGTTGTAGATATTCGCGCATGGCGCTCACGGATGAGCCATTAGGCTTGATGCCGGCCTTGCGGCGAGCCTCCAGCACCGCGTACGGCGTCTGGAGGGAGTTGAGTGCATCGACAGCCTCCTGTGATTTGCATGGCAATTAGCCATTCGGTTGTTTGATTCCCGATATAAGTGAAAGGGAAAAAAAGGGACAACTATGAAGCAGCGCCGGGGAGATTTCCTGGGAGGGCAGGGCTCACATTGTACGATCGACTAGACGAAGCCATGGTGCGCAGGGTCAGGAATGGTGACCATGGCGCTGCCGCGGGAGCTGCTGATGCTGCTGCTATGAACTTGGCAATGAGAGTGGCCGGCCGCCTTGTCGCATTGCGCTGATGTTGCATCTGACGGGACCGGGTTTCGGAGCAAGCCACACGGCCAGATATGGCAGCGTCGACAAGGGCTGCTGCAAGCTGCACCGGCGGCTTTTTGGCGATGGCGAGCGTTGCCGGGTCCCTCCGCAGGCAGGCAGGCTAGCGCGGGCATTGTTTGGGATCGTCTTGATTCAGATCTACCTGGAACTACCGTATTCAGTCCCGACCATGGAATGCTTCTTTACTTGAGCTGCGATTTTAAAGTAATTTTTGGCAGCCGCAACAACATCACTCTCGTGGATTTTTTCTTCTTTGGTGCCTGGCCATCATTGTACACACTTACATTTGAAGGCTTTGCTGCGACTCCATGATATTCTTCCTTCCGCAGCTATAAACCTCCTCAAGGCGCAGTACTCCTGCATTGTCCTTGCACTGGCACAGACCAGCCGTTCAACAGCAGAGGACGACTAAATATTCGCCTGGCGGCCCATTTTTGGTATTACGCATGGATGGTCTTGTAAAATCCAAAGCAACTGGGATAATGGAGTGGCCCATGTCGCGACAATTTGTCCGTCACACGCCAACATGGAATCACAAGGAAAAGCTAATCAGAAGGGACAATATTTTCATATGCAGATTATATTCATCAGGCCTCAACAGTCGGGTATATATCCGAAAAATCAATGCAGCCACAAACAGCACTTGCCGGCGCGGAGAGCACACAGAACCACCATTGACAAGTTCAGGCCAGCCCGAAAAATCCACATCGCACTTCCACCCTCTCCACCAACTCGTTTCGCTTCGTCCAGACGGCACCTGTAAACTTGGAGGAGTTAGCAAGTAAGACCCCAACAATGATGATCATGTTCAACAAGTGGTAAAACAATCCCATAGTCATACATCCAAGGAAGGTTGAACGCTCACTGCTCGTCAAAAGGCTCTTAGACGGCTAGCGTGGAAACTGCGAATAAGATGGAAATTTAATCATAAAGGGAGGGCGGGCGAAAGAAGCAAGACATCACTGTGAGTAACGTGCGCAAGACTTACCGAGTGGATGGAGGGTTGGCGATGCATGCCGCCTGCTCGCGACGAGGCGAGGCAGAGTGCTTGAGGTTGAAGAAGAAAAAGAATCGAGAAGAAAATTTTGGGAGGAATAAATATTCCAGAAATCCCGGGCCGCAATCAGCCGCATGTGGAAGTGGGGCATTGCCTGGCCAGCATAGAACCACATGCGCTAATCATATTCACTACCCTATACTTGGCCCATCACGTCGATGAACTGGGTTGTTGAGCGTCGTTGAATTGGAAAGCTGGTTTGGCATTGTTTAATGCTGAATAACGGATGCTCAAATTCACAAGATCGTCTTGGTGTTCCGGTTTTCTGCTCATCTTCAGCCATTTGTTCGCAAAGCTGGAACATTGAAAGGGACCGTGAGAATCAAGGCAAATTCATTTCAGGATCATCTAAGGCTAATTGTGCTTTTGACTCCTCTATCCGTGAACTTTTCTCCATATTCGGCCAGCAAACGAGCGACAAGAAACGGAACTCCCTGCTTGCCTAGCTAACCAATACTAAAGGTCAACTCCTGACCACATCTCGCTACAACCCACTTCTTCGACCCTTCATTCAGGGCCTCGGCAAATTCCTCATCATACTCTCTACCGCTTTCGAAAAATGCAAGCCTCGACCTCCAGGTCAGCCAATTCTCTGCCATGGATCCCTCCGGGGCTCGGATGATGCCGGTCGCCACATCCACAACCTCCTGTCGCTCGCTTGGGCGCCTCTCATCGGTCCCGAAGAAGACGGTGGCACCACACGTCCCGCAGAAAGCCCGCGTCACCCCGGGTGAGGACGAGAACGTTTTGATCGTCCCAATCTTGAGGTCCGATTTGATGCCAGGCTCACAGAATGACAGGGGAATGAAGGTCCAGCCTATCACATGGGTTCCATCGACGCGACGACAGTCATTGCAAATGTCCAGTGTGGCCAGCCACTTTGTGTTATCCAGAGGAGACACAAATTCCTTGATGAACTCGTCATTTAAGGCTTCCTGATTTGGCCGTCCGAAAGTAAAGGAGACGCCACCGCAACGGCATTGTGCGCGCAATCGCTCCTCGCCATCTTGGCCCACCTCCCTAGGAGACTCTACTATTGCTGCCCTGGGATGATCGTCAGGTGGGTTCCAATCCACAAGCTCCCGACCTCCAACGTGTGTCAGCATGGCAGCTATGCCACCGTCCTTGGTTGATTTGCTGAAGATGTGCTTGTGGATTCGGAAATTTTCAGGCCCGTGATCTGTAAATATCGAAGTGGACAATACCCACTTGCCGTTGTCCAGATGCACAGATGCAATGTGACACCCACAAGCTCGACAGAAGTTCCAGCTTGCGACGGTTGTAGAGACATATGCCTGGATGTTTGCTTCCGAAGAGGGAGCAATGAACTTGGGCTCCACGCCAGGCGGAAGAGGTGTGTGGAAGACGCAAGGTGCGCCGCTGTTATGCCGACATATGCTGCAGTGGCAGAGGTGAACAGGAAGAGGAAGAGAAGAGACAGGTACATCAATTGTGAAATGAACAGAGCCGCAATGGCATTTGGCCTCGAGAGCTTTGGTACTCTCAGCCGGCAATTCAGCCATGATGATATCTCCAAGAAAGGGCAATGGCCAAAGATGATTGGGTGTGTGAATTCAAGCAAGCGAACAAACCCGAGTTCATGTGATAGTCACCAATATATACCTACATCACCCAAGAGGTATGCGTATGAGCTGCCAGGCGGGGCGAAGCGCTGAGTGACTGCGTTGCCATGCTACAGTCATACGCCGATATCAGCATCGCAGCCATTGTCTTTGAAAGGGCGTAAATACGGAAAACGAGCTGAGGAAATAGCTCCAAAGACTTGCCAAATCGGGCAGGCCGGGGGAGGGATCGAGTGACGTTTTGACGAGTGCCTGCTGCAGATGTTTGAACGTAGTTTCGTCATCAGCCGTAGTTTACCCGACGCACTCTTATCGGTTATCGTGTCCGCAGAAAAAGAGGCTGAAGATGCTGATCTTCCTTGCCTCTGCCCCGAAATTTTCTACTGGGGTCGCGGACTTGCATCCCAACCATGTCTGGCGTCAAAGACAGCTTCCTCGACCTCGAGAGGCATCGCGCCCAGCTTGAAGACAACATCAAGGGCCTCAAGAAGGCTCTTAACCACTGGCGCACGTGGGACATTGAGTACGAAGCGCTCAAGGAAGAAGTCGAGGCTGTCCCCGCCGGCACCGATGCCAGCCAAGCCACCGAACTTCGTCGTATCCAGGATGCGTTCGAGGGTGAACTGCTGGACAAGGCCGAGGTCTTGGAAATATTTGGCCAGCAACGGCTAAAGTCGACAAGCCAGATCAAGAACATACTCGACCGGCGCATAGACTATGTAACTAAGAACATCGAGACCCTCTCCAAACAGCTCGAGTCTGTCGAAAACAAATTCGCTGCCGCTACCGTCATCAGCCAGCCAGATGCCACAGACGATGATGGGCAGCCCATCACGGATATCGTGGAGGAGCTTGACGAGGACGACAACGTGCTCTCTTACCGGTTGATGCAACCTGGAAATTCGTTACCACAAGTGCGAGAAGCTCTTGAGAAGGCTGGGGTACAGGATCTGGCAAATCAAGAGGCGAACCATCCGCAGGAGACAACGGGCTCACGGCCCAACAACAACTCCCAGGATGGTACTGTTTTGTCTGAAAATGGGCCCCAACCCATCTCCTCCATCACCCCTCCCTCGAAAAAGGAAGTCACCTTTGCTGAGGACACAAAGACTGGGCCCGAATCTCCGCCAAGCTCCCAGGTCTCGCGCGCTGCGAAACGTGTTGCGAGGATAATGGAGGATGCCAAGGCCCAAGAGAACTGGGCAAGCGAGGCGCCCGTGGTTCCTGATGACGAGGACCCGGAGGATGCTGCGCTGCGTCAAGAAATGCTCAAGTATAGCATGGGTGAAGTTGGCGCGGTGGTTGCTGAGCTGCAGCTTGAAGAACTTGGCTCTGACGAGGAAATGGAAGATTTCGGCTATTCCGACGAAGAAGAGGACGGGGACGACGAAGACCAGTACGGTCGCTCTAGGAGCAGTGTTCTTACCGACGACTATCGAACCCGTATGCTGGAGCTGCAGAAAAAGCTCGGCATCAAATCCTCGTTCCCAGCTGACCCTGCGGAAGCCGACGAGGATGACGATTCCAGTGTGGATAACGAAGGCATCGGGCGCATCGTTGTGAAGCACGAACCAGAAGACCTCTCGTCTACATCTAAATCAACGTCCTCGAGTCCTGCACCGCTGAAATCGGCCTTGAAGAGCGCCAACCCTGAAAAGAAGGGTGTTCGGTTCTCCCAGAATCTTGATATCGCCCCAGCCGAGCAATCATCAAGCCTTGAAAGGAGTGGGAACAAGGCAAAGGTTGACCCAGTAAGCGAGGTCGTTATCGAGCGGTCCGGGCACTCGAAGCCTCCCGAGGCCGCGCCTCCTCGGAAACCCTCCCGCTTCAAGAGATCAAGGGATGAGCCTCTGGGAACTAATGGCGTTCCCCGCGGACCATTCGATGTGAAGATGCCCATCCCTGATGAACCCACGGTGGAGCCGCCTACCGGCCCTGAAGGGCAAACTATTGCCGACAAATTGGTTGAGAGGGATATCACCTCGAAGCCTGTACGTTTTGATGATGTTGATGACTCGATGATTCACCTTGAGGTAGCCGACGAGCATCAACGATTGCGCAAGAAATTCATCCAGCGAGAAGGTGGGTTCCTCAAAGAGGACGAGTCTCCGATCCAACCGCTCGATGAGAGCGAAGGAGGCAGAGAAAGAATGAGTCGTTTCAAGGCAGCTCGACTATCCAAACAATAGACCCTCCTTCGAAGTTTCGAGGGCTTGTTCTAGAATGGATCGTGTCGACACGGAACGGTATTCTGAACTTAGAAGCACATGTGAGACCCGAAGGTACCGTGACTGCGTCAGATGTTGGGAGCTCCTTGTGCCAACCACATTTTGCGCTCAATCTTAAGTTGTACGGGGTCATCGTAGATTGTTGTGTTCCTTTTCCTTGTCTGTTCCCCGGATTCTCACTAGATACGGAAGGCGCCATTACATTACAATCGATGGGTTGCGGTCTCAGTCTGCTTCTCATTACTGCGCATTTCCAAGAGCGAAGCACCGCAGGGCCCTCTGACGCCATCGTCTTTTGGTTTTTTAAGCTAAATTACCTCCAGTGGCTTTGGCGATTCGTTTCACCTTGCACATTCACTTGTAGCAAATCATATACTTGTCACACGAATACGGTAAATTACGTAGTTTTCTGATTATCGTATCCAAGGCACAACAGCCCCCGTAAAACGCCCACTTGCTTTGGCGGCTTTCAGCTTATGGAGATGTGTAGGAGACCGGAAACTCGGCATCTGACCGGCTCTTCGGCCCCGAAGTGCGCCACACGTTGATGTGAGCCGCGTCACTTGGCTCGGGACTCGAGCGGACGGGCGCCAATTTGGCTGCCATGGGACACCAGACCGTATGTCTCAAAGGACCTGTATATGCGAGGCTTGTGGCTTCGGCGCTCAACTGCCGTGGGCGTAGGGCTGGGACCATGTCCGTGTGAGGCGTCCTGGACCCTATCGAAGGCATAGTAATCGGCAAAACGGCATGATTGATCCATGTAACTCCTGGAAGCTCATACTAGCGGATGCTTCCGGTGGCTTCCTCTTGCATGAGTTTAGTAACGTTAACACACGGGCATTGGCATGGCTTTGTACCAGCCGTTACCCGAGCGGAGATTTGGCTTGAAGGCTCAGCGTAGGGCAGGTGACAGGGCTTTAGACGCGTATATCATGGAGGCCGTACCAGTTCAAAGATCTGTGTCACGACCCAGTTTTCATCTGCTTGCCACTTCAACCTTTGGTCAACGTTCATTTCAAGCCTGCGTCAAGTCATTACACGATGCCCGCTGAGCAAATCCCCCTCGAGCCAGCGCAACAAGCGCCCATGACCACAGAGTCTGACATCGTGACCCAACAGCCGGTGAGTCTACGGCAATGGCGATTAGTCTAGTCCGTGGTGGGAAAGGGAAGCTGACTAGTGATCAAGACGGCGGAGCCACAACCTGAGATGACACTGCGTGGTGGTGAGGAGGTCGGGTGCGAGTTGTGCTGCGGACTGTGCGCCTGCGATGAACAATGTTGCTAGAGATCAGATACACGAGGAGTTATCAGCAAAATCATACCACTACACCTTGCTTTGAATGCCCACATGTCGTAATTCACAAAGAACAGGGAGGCGTAGGGTAGGATGGGCAAGTGGCCCATTGCTGTGATGGCAAGAAAGCTCTGGTTCTTCCCAAAATGGCCATGCGTTCAGTCACCTCCGACTATCTGCTACTTTACGGTGAAGACGCGAGTGAAGGAGGAAGCAATCACAATGAACAGTTGAGTTTCCCTTCAGGTGTATGTTGCACACCCTTCGCATGCAGTGATGAAAAGAAAAGGTCAAAAAAGGAAAGAGACTTGCTAAGGTAGTTGATGTACACCATGTCAGTCGTTTGCATTGGCAAAAATGTGATTCCGCCCGGGCTCGAACCGGGGACCTTCTCGGTGTTAACGAGATGCCATAACCAGCTAGACCACGGAACCAGGCATCCTATTTGATGGAGAATACGGTCGCAGATTGCAAATATGTGCGTCGGCCCTGGTTTGCGCGATGGGGCGGCGGAGCGTCGATGTCTAGCTTGTGCGGATGTGGTGGGGTGGCTTGGTAAAAACAATAAGCCGTGGCAGAAATGGGTGGGATGGCGTCTTGGGAGGGGGAGGAGTTGGGCGCTCGGTCAAGGGAAAAGCTGACCTGATGGTGGGATGGCATGTATGGTGGGGAAGGACCTTCACTTGGGTATTCAGTAGTCCAAGGGCTCTGGGCCTGCGGATGAAGTAGAGGCTGCAAGACTAAACCAAGTGTCGGTGTTGGTGGCATTTCTATGCTTCATGGCTCGAGAAATCCTGTACGGTATTGTAAAGTCGGCGGTGTAAACATTGACCAACTGTAATTGATTATTGCCTGGCTTGTTCTTGTTAAGATCACTAGTACGTCGTTGCAGCAGAATCACGTAGTAGTCCCTCGGCTTTCTATTTGGCGCATCCACGGGAAACAATGAAACCCTTTGTGCCATCTATAGCTACTTTTACATAGAATTATACATGTGTTCATCACTGGCTGAGCTGCACCACACCCTGCTTGACATTGCCGCCGCCTCACTTGCCTCCCTTTCCAAATATCAGGCTGGCCAGGCTGTCCGAGAGGGTGCCCTGGCCTTCTGCCTGTCTCGCCTCTCTCTCCTCTTGCTTCGTGTCCCATATCTTCTTCATGTCGCGCGCGACGGTCGTCTTGACCTGCAAGTCCGCCCTCAGCGCCGCCTCCTCCACCTTTCGCTCGTCCTCCGGCAGCTGGTCGAGCTTCTCCTTCCACTGCTGCCGTATCTCTTCCGAAGGAGCGACTGCGCCGGCCGACGGCTTCGGCAGAGAGAGGTCGAACACAGGAACGGGTGTTCCCTCCTTCTTCGCCTTCTCGACGGCCTGCTCATGTAGCAACATCCTCTGGAATAGCGAGTCGGAATGCATCTGGATGTCTTCGTCGACTTGCGCCGGTCGCCCTACCACCGAGCCATACCCAAGAACTCGGAGAAATCTCTGCAGCCCGTAGTCAGTAAACAGTAATTCCGTACCAATGATTTCACCACAGAGCATCCCATACCGATTGCATGGTGTAGCACCGCTCGAACCTTCGCACTTGATGCCTGCACATTTGGAGGCGGTCCTCCCAGGTCCCACTCTTCATGCAATTGACCCATTCCTCTTGTTGCAGCGCGCAGTTCTCCATGGCGGCATGTGCGATCGCCTCCTTGCGCTCCTTGAACGCATCGAGGATACCAGTCAGCTTCTCCTGATCGCTGGATGTCTCGGCCTCAACTTGCGACAGCGGCCGGTACGTCTTCCACAGGTGCGCGTAGCGGCCATCCTGGTACAGACTTGCCGACGGGGCTACAGGCTTTTCATCGACGGTCGGTTGCGACGCATCTTGCGACGCTGGAGCAGGGGATGGTTGTTGCGGAGGCTGATTCGGGGTGTACTTGACGGGCGATTCTTTCTTGAGGAAATCTCGAAGGTTTGGATCTAGCTTGCCGAGCGGATCGTCTGATTTGTCGGTGCCTAGTATTGATGATAGCCAACCCATGGTGAACAGCTGTTTGACTGTTCGTCGAGGCTGGTCGTGAAAGGTGGGAAGCTAGGCTCGTGGAACGCGCAGTGACGGATAAAATCACTACTTGCGTTGCGGGAGCTTCATCGAATTTGGAGATGCAGGTGCGAATACATATGCACACTGTGCAATTTTCCTCCATAATCTTTTTTCCGACACGATTCTGGATTGTGTCTGGGCTCATTGATTAGATTATATTGAAGCCTAGATTTCCGAGCTCGTCATGGCGATCTGTTCACGTTATGACACCACTATTGCTTGCGTTAGACGATGCATTGTTTCACCACAGCGATTTGACAGCAGCAACATGATTTCACATCTTTCATCACAAGAACTTGACAGGACGTTTCACGGATTCCATACATTCGCATGTACCGCATGACATCCAACAGTAATCCCGCAATCTTGATCCGGCCTCCGGCGGAGGCATGCCATGCAATCGTTTTGACCCTTTTGATTCATGATTCTTTTATTTTGCGACGCATCTATCGCACACGACCATTTGCAAAAGCGACTTCCGGTGCCCAACCCTCCAGTGGGAATAACCTATCCCGCGGTGTTTATCACGCCAAAATGCCAGAAGAGTCAAATTTAGAACTTGCTGAAGCTCTTAACGGTCTTGCCGGTACGGGGGAGCACGCGCAGGACGTTGAAGCGGACCTGTGTCCATAGTTAGCACAACCTAGTCTCCTGGTCGGTTTCGGGTTGGGGGAAAAATGTAGCGTACAGTCTTGCTGAGGGGCCTGCACTGGCCGACGGTAACCTGGTCACCCTCCTCGACACGGAAAGCGGGGGAGACGTGGGCGGCGAGGTTCTTGTGGCGCTTCTCGTAACGGGAGTACTTGGGGATGAAGTGGAGGTACTCGCGGCGGATGATCAGGGTTCGGTGCATCTTGGTGGAAACGACGGTGCCGGTAAGGATACGGCCACGGATGGAGACGAGACCGGTGAAGGGGCACTTCTTGTCTGAACGGGGCACGTTAGCATTTCCGCTTCCAACTTGAACGTGTCGAGCCTGCCACTCCTGCCGAGCGCGATGCTTTGCCCCATTGCTGGGTTTCGGCCAAAGACTATCGTGCTTCTTCGCATTCTTCCCACCATCCTGGCTCTTCACTCGAAAGGACCCCTCCCAAGAATTCAAACGTACCGATGTAGCTGCCCTCAATGGCGGTACGGGGGGTACGGAAACCCAGACCAACATCCTTATACCATCGTCGTCCGCCCTTGCCCGGTCGGGTGGTCTTGGCCTTGGACTTGGAGTTCTGGAAGATGTGAGGCTGCTTCTGGAAAGCACGCTCCGACTGGACGGTCAACTCGGTCGCCCTGCATCTGGAGTCAGCAATCGCATGATTCGATGGTGGTGTTGCTTGTGTTCGCTCGATAGTACTGACATCTTGAATGATCCTGCTCCGGGTTAGATGCGTGTCGTTATGGGTGTGGATGAGGCGTCGAGGTACGGTCAAAGCAGGCAGTTTTCGCAGATGGAAAAGTAGGGCAATCAAGCGCACCAATTTTTGCGTGCCTTTGCTTCGCTTAGGGCTTGCAAAATTTGGATTGGTTGGCTACGGCAAGCGGCTGGGTCTAGCGCTGGAAGGCACGTGACCAATAATTTTGTGCCAGCTGGGACTTGGCAGCACGTGATTGGGACTTTTTCTAGCGTACTGCTGCAGCACGGACCATCAAGCGTCACTGGAGGGTCCCTTGGCCGCCAAGACCAAAAAGATACGTACCTTGCCGTTGCTATCTGCCAAAGTAAACAAACACGGTCTATCGTGGCTTTCATCACCCCTCCTGATATGGTCGCCAAATCAGCCGTTCACCACAAGTTTCCGGTAACCATTTTATTCCAACGCTGAAAGGATGGGTTCGACCGGAGATGCTACGGTCCCGGCCACCCGGCGCGTTCGAAAGTCAATCGGCGCGTCGACCGAGTTGCGAAAGTCTGCCGATAAGGAGAATGCGACTGTTGATATGGATACTTTACAGGCTGCGCGTCGCAAGACGTCTAGAAGCAAGAGCTTAGGACCAGGTGGGCTTGATGCTTTGAAATCAGGTACTGGTAATCGGCGCGCAGTATGTTCACCCATGCTTTATATCTTGTGACCTGCGATTAACCTTTTTACAGTCGCTCGCTGTCCCCTCCAAAGCGCCGAGATCGATCCTCAAACCGACGATTGCTTTACTCCCAGAAATACCACCCTTGAAGAAAAACAACAGTAAAATCGAAAATGGAACCGGCAGCAAACCTCCAAGCTCGCTTGAAGCAGAATCGAATGGATCGAAGATTGCGCTCAGGACGGAAGAGGAGCAACAAGCTGCTGCCCGTGAAAGGGAGGAGCGTGAGCGGCGCGATGCTCGTCGCAAATCCTTGATGAACAGAAGGGTTTCATTTGCTGCAGAAGCGACGTTGCACACCTTCCATGAAGTAGATTTCATGCAAGACTCGACAACCTCAACAGAAGCCTCAAGAAGAGCTTCCTCGGCTGCTGGCAAGCAGCCAGCTCTTGACGCCGCTGCCGCTGGTCGGCAGTCAACGCCGCAAGACCACATACAACATGATACCGAGTACTCAGAAAACCAAAGAGATTTACACCAACGCAATAACAGGAGGGGATCCAGCGCATACAGTGACCGTGATGACGATACCATCGCCTCGACAATTTACAGCTCAGATTCCGAACCTGCGGATGCAGTGGAAGAAGTCGAGCCAGAGGAAGATGAGGGTTCCAGCAGCGACTCCGACGATGGTACTATGATGAGCATGGTTACGGAGGAAGTTACTGGGACCTCGATGGCATCGGATCAATCACTTGCCTCTGTCGAAGATTCCTCCACTCTCGATGAAGCTCTGCGCCTAGCGGCGCGACGCGCAGCAACCCAGCAACTTGACGAGGATAGTGACGAGGACTCGGATGATGGGGAGGAAGTCATCCCATCGTTTGGCTGGGCGAAGAAAGGTGCGCCTCAAGACAACCAACAATCGAGCCAAGGTCGCATTTCTTCAGCGACAGCACATACTTCCAATGACGATGACGAAGGCACTGCCATGGATATGGATATGGATATGGAAATGACCCATGCCGTTGGCAAGATCCTCAAACCCACAGTGCAACGGACACCACCAGGTGAGGTTGATGATGAAACGGGTATGGACATGGACATGGACATGGATCTCACACAGGCCCCGGGAAGAATCTTGAAGCCAGCGGCGGATAAACAACAACATCAGGATGATGATATGTCAATGGATGTTACCAGGGCTATTGGAGGCATTCTTTCCAACGGTGCTGCATCGCACGAGCCAGAAGCCCAGGACGAACCTTCAATGGACGAGGTAACAATGGAGTTTACCACGGCGATTGGTGGCATACACCAGAACGTGGACACCATGTCAGACCATTCAGAGGACAATGAAGACATGTCCATGGAATTCACGCATGTTATGGGCGGCCTCTTATCACAGCAAGCAAAGAGTAACCACCCGGCCTCTCGAAGAGCCACAATCAACCGCAAACAGACAGCTGATTCTAATGATATGACGATGGACATGACAGTCGGTGTTGGACGCATCATCAGCGGTGCGAACCGGGACGTCACACCTGATGCGGATGAGGATACTGCGGTCGGGATGGATATTACGACTGCTATCGGCGGCATCATTGGCAACGGTGCATCCAGTTCAAGATCGCTGGGCAAACAGATCATGGAAGACGAAGTTAACAGACCGGACAGTAATAACAAAACTGCTCTGGCGGTGGCAGCCCAAGCGATTGCCCCTAAGCCACGCTCTCCGCTTCCCACCTCGAGAAGCCCATCAAAGAGTCAAAGCCCTGCTCTGTCAGCATCCCGGAACACGTTGCCTCGTCACAGCCTCGCAAACCAACGGGACAAGACTCCAACCACCAGGAATGGACACAGAACGCCGTCACCGGCTAAGCCAGCAACTCCTCAGTCTGTGACTACTTCATCAAGAAGACGCGTCCTCGACAGAACTCCTAGTAAAAGTCCAGCCAGGCAGACAAGAGCCTCCACATCGCGTACGCCGTCGCCAATCAAGTCGCCATCCAAGCCGCTCAGTACCGGGAGAAGCTCTAAGCCGGTTAGCATCACACCAACAATTGTTCTTACCCCCCAAAAGCGCCCGCTCTCTGGTTTTGGTGTGGATAGGGAGGGCTTAGGATCTCCAAAGGTTGCGGCTATCTTCGATCGACGGGGCTCCATAGGCGATGCAGCATCCGATTTCGTCCCCGGAAAGCGCTCTGTCGCCTTCGAAGATCCGCAAACGATGTCTCTCGAAGTTGACAGAGACCGCCAGGATGAGGAAGATAGAGAAAACCAACGCCGAATTTTGGAGCGTGAAGCAGATGCTCCGCAAGAGGACAAGGACGCGACGTTGAACCTCAGAGAGATGATCAACAGCCTAAGCCCCAATCGAAAGCCTTTTAAGAGTCGGAAGAGCCTCCATGTGGGTAGCGCAAGAGGGGTTCTGGGCAAACGCCCCGTTGAGCTCGATGACGAAGATGAGAATGACGATAATGATGGCGTGAAGAGACTCAAGGGTCACCAAAGCAGTCCTGTGAAGAACGTCAGACTGCAGCAGCACGCTTCCAAGGAGGAGACTACAGGACGTCCTTTGAGATTTGCTTCGAAGAGTCTCGAGCATCGTGCGGACATATCTACACCGTCATTCTCATCGCCCATGAAGCAAAGCTCGGCAACAACCCCCCGAGATCAAGGCCGCTTCAAAGATGCGACGGACAACTATGCAGTTCCCGAGGTCAACTTCCACCACTCGCCTGCCAAGGATGAGTCGCAACTCATGGACGAGGTCGCCGAGGACCAGATTCATTTGCAAGAATTCCTCAACATGACTTCTATTCGCTTCATGGAGCTCAACACTACCAAGCGGCGACATACAGCGGCGCCAGGATCTTTCCAGAACGGTACATCTGCTGATGGCAAAGATGACCTCTCCCTCGAGCGCTGCGTTGTGGCCGGCGCTTGCACAGTTCCTATGCTGGAGTTATACCAGCATTCTTGCAGAGAGCTAAAGAAATACATCTCTGAGGGACGACGAATGGTCAAAGAAATCGAGACGGACACATTTGAAGAGAACCCACCCCTGTTTCGAGAATACATGTCTGCCACACCCGAAGTCAAAGCTTTGATGGACAACCAGTTCAAGAATGTCAAGACGCATGCTCGACTTCTGAGTAAGGCCATGTGGTATGAGTGGAGAATGAAACTCCAGGACGGACTCAAGGAGGGCCTTGTCAAGATCGCCGAGGGCATGGAGATGGACGATGAGGCTCTCCGTCAACAACAAGAGCTCCTTTCATCTGTCTTACCGTCTATTATGGAACGCTACGAAGTTCTCGAAGAGGAGAGGCAGAATCTCGAAGAGATTGCACAGGAATTGGCTGACTGCGACCCATCTGAATTAGAAGCTGCTCGAGAAGAGCTGATGAACCTGAATGATGATGTTGAGCGGAAGAAGAACCTCATTGCTCAGCTACGAGAGCAACTTGACGAATCCGAAGCAAATGTGGAAGAGCTGACTGCCGAAAAGCAGCAGTGCTTGATTGATATCAAAGAATCGGAGCAAATCCGAGAGGAGTGCCGAGGTTGGACAAGCACTGAAATCAATGCTCTGAAAGGTATGTGACTATCTTGTGAGGATTTTCGCCAAGTATCTGGAGCTAATTTGGTGTACAGGCCGCATTGAAAAGCTTGAGAAACAGCACGGCTGGGTTGTGACCGGTATTTCGGGCTCAACGATCTCCATGGCGTACAAACGCGAGATTGAGCTTGTTTTTGACATTGCATCCTTCCAACCACACCAGTCCAACTCGCAGATCGATCTCTGGTATCTAGCGGATGGTCGCGAACACGGTGCAATCCCCAAGACTGTAGAAAAGGAGTTCTTCCTTCAGTGCATTCGCGACCACGTCCGGGCTCTGCCGCAAAGCTCCACAAAAGTACCCGATTTCCTGAAGCTGGTCAGCTCCGCATGGGACCAGGCGAACTACGCATGCGCCCAAATCGAACGAATCAATATCGCGTTTCCCACGACGACGACCAAAACCACTGACCATAGTATCAGCGTGAAAAGCTCACTGCTGCTCGTGCCACTGGAGACAAAGGTTGAGGTCACTCTCAATTTGCAAGCCGGTAGCAGATTGGGCAATGTAGTCGTTGGTATCTCCCCCGAAGCTACAGTTGTGTACGGAGAACGTTTCAACACAGGCAAGATGGGCGAGTTTTTAGCGACTAGGATTGGCGAGAGCATTGGGGCGACGGAAGAGGACTGGAGCAACATTGTCACCGAATTGCACGATGCTCTCATTGCCAGGGGAAGAAAATAATTCTTCTGTGGCCTGTTTCACGATTTATGATGGAGTTGGATTCTGATATGACTTAAGCCTCGGCGTTGAAGGGGAATGTCTCGAGGGCGAGAAGAGCTGGCTGCTCTTCTTTTTGGTGTGCGGAGCAGATCTGAGTTTGTTAATACAACAGCCATCGGCATCCCGAGTTGGCAATATTATATGCACTTTTGATAACTGTTGCTCATCATATTGGCCCACGTCCCAAGCACTACACAGACGGCTATCCCGGCCATTGGGCGCGATGAGGGCTGTCTAATTCCTACCTCAAACCCCTTTCCGGATGGGCACAAATGCTGACTTGAAGTGTGCACGCCTAGTCAACCCTGATGCAAGGACAAGAAGGTTCCTTTTATTATAAGACACTAGTTAGGAGTGGCACAAAGGCGTGTTTGCCCAATTTTGCAAGCCGTGTTTGTGAAATCAACAATGAAGCTCACTGACACTTTGGTTTTCATACAGGATGAAAGACCGCCCAACAACCCTAATTTTCTCCATCTTACCTCCGAACATATTTGCACATCGTGCTTGGACTGTTGTGACTATGAAGCCAAAAATAGAGTGATGACGAAGCCGCTTGGCTTGGTCCATGGTCCTTTCAAGCTGGAGGCAACGCTTGTGAAGGGATCATGCATGAACTCACACCTACACTGGAGAGTACTGTATTGTTTGAAGGAACACGAGAACAACATCTTTGTAGTGCCATTCAAAGGCATTTCAATGATCAATGTAAGGCTCTATCCATGAAGTACTGTCCATGGCTCTTTGTACGTTGAACAATGCTGTGTGGTACCAAGCCCTATTGTTCCATGTACTCTCTGCTGCAGCCACCCACATGGGACGTAAGTCAATTACAGCCTACCGGATGCATTGTATTCTGATCAAACAAACAGTCAATGGCCTGTGACCTGTTTACGTTGAATCAGCCTGCTGCCTTCGCCTCCCCGCTTTGTTGCGCTGTCAATCACAAGCAACTCACCTCACATTCACCATGCCAGGCTTCACCCTGACACTTCACCCCACAGGTGCTTGTGCGAGCAGACTGCCTCCAGGCTTAACTTCTTCATCAGCTGGATTTCTTCATCTTCTCTGCCTTCATCTCGACAAACGCTCCGCCTCTCACTGCTCTACTGCCCGCCCTTTCGAGAATCAGATCTGGAGATAACCCGAGACAGGGATCCGACAACCTCAATACAAACGTCCTTTGCAACGGTGCGAAACAGAAGAGACCTGTTTTTTTGATTTTTGAAAACACACTGATGTTGCCAAGCTTTCACGATGACACTCGCCCTCTCTTTGGTCCAGGTGCTCTGGTTCCTTTGGTGCCTCCCGCTGGACATCTGCGTTCCCTTTGGCATCGTCAACTATTTTGTCTTTTTTATGGCTGGTCCCGAGAAGAACTCTGTCCTGATTTTCTACGCCTGGATCAGCCTCGTATACAACCCGAACCCCTGGATGTTCAGCGTAGACGACCGGCCCACGGGGACACATTTCACCTGGGAAGATGTGTACCGTCTGTGGCTATGGCTTTCCGTTCCTGTCATCATCCAGTCGGGATCTGATCTTGTGTCGTGGGTCGTCGAAGAGTTCGACAAGCTGGACGCACCAGAGTCCCAGCTTTCAGATCTCCTCTGGCTGATTCAGTTGCGAACCCCCTTCAAATCTGGCTTCACCACCGACGAGAAGGTGCCGCCCAAAGCCGGCATTTTGGACTCGTCAACCACAACCGAGCCAAATGACGAGCTCGACTTTCTCTTCAAAGGCTTGCACCGAGCCCCGAAGCGCCGGCCAGTTCCCCGTTATCGAATGGAGGCGGTCCAGAAAATGATCTTGAAATTTTCAATCAACGATGACGTGACGGGACTTGAAACGATTCGTCCTAGAATCGACATCGCCACGACTGCCGGACACCCTCAGAAAGAAACAGTCTTGGCAGCCGATGGAACCAAGGACAAGGCTTCGCCCAAGGTACTGCCAACAGCATTGGCCAACCCACTCGTGGAAGCTGTGTGTTCTACCGCGGCGGACTTGGAGAAAGAATCCGCTATCTTGGAAGAGGGCAAGAAAGTGCCCGAAGGAACATCACCATCGCCTCCTAACAAGGCATCTCCTACCTTCACTCCTTCCGATCCCACTGAAGAGGACACAAAGACGCTCGATGCGCATACTTTTGACCTTGAGAATACTGAGTTGTCTGGCAATGTGCCACAGGATTCCGAGCAAGTCCTTGAGAATATCGAGTTGCCTGGCAATGTGCCACAAGATACCGAGCAAGTTTGGGAAGTGCTCAATCCCAACGCCAACTTCGCGACAGAAGCAGTAACTCACTTCCGAGGGGCCACACCACCACCTCAATCATCCCCGACATTTGACTGGCCCGCACAGCTTGCCAAGCTCCAAGCAAGCCGAGCTGGAGAACAAGAAGCAGCCGGACCATCAGGACAGAGTGCAGTTGAGACACTCCGAGATGATGAGAATCACCAGGAAAGCACCGATGAGCTTCCGGAGCCGGCACCAGAGGCCCAGCCGATGGAAGAGGGAGCTTTGCCTCTCGAAGTGCTCACAGAGTTCGCTGCCATTGCAGCCCGTCCCAAGGTCCCCATGAGGCAGCGGAGAGTTGCCCTTGTCGCAAATGACGGCCAAGCACAGAGCTCTTCAGCTGTCGCGGCCCACCATACAACAGAGGAGCCAAAGGACCAAGAAATGCACGATGTCAATACGCAAGCATACCATGAACAGCTCGATCTGCACCCTTCGCCTGCTCTTGTTCCAGAACACACGGAGATGGAAGAGCAGAAAGATCAAGACATGAACGACGTAAATGACCTGGAGATCAATGTACAACCTGATGTGTATTCCTTCGCTCCTGCTGGTGCACAACGCAATGCAACAAACGGGCAGAAAGATCTTGACATGGATGATGTCAACGAAAACGAGACGACTACACAAATTAACCCGGAAGATTGGTCTCTGACTCCTGCTGCGCCTGGTCACATTGTGCAAGAGGACTACGGCGACATAGATATGGCTGATATCGAGGAGCATGAACCCAAAGAGTACATTTGCCCAAGTCCCTTGGTCGACACTGAACATCCGGCTTCCGTACATGACGAAACCAGAACTTCGAATGAGAGAATCAGCACTGGAGATGTAGAAGGCGCCGCGCCTCCAGAGCCCCAAGTACCGATCCATCCGGAAACTTTGGTTGAACCATCAGCAACGAACACGACGACTTCGGACGTCGAAACCATAAACCAGCCTCATATGCCCAGTCCGAAGCCGGCTGTCGAGGCAAAACCCGAGCCCCATGTACTGATCCATCCGGAACCTTTGGTTGAACCATCAGCAACGAACACGACGACTCCGGACGTCGAAACAATATACCAGCCTCGTATGCCCAGTCCGAAGTCGGTCGCCGAGGCAAACCCCGAGCCCCATGTACTGACCCATCCAGACCCCGTGGTTGAACCATCACCAACTAACACGACGACTCCGGACGTCGAAACCACAAACCAGCCTCATGTGCCCAGTCCGAAGCTGGCTGCCGAGGCAAAACCCGAGCCGGCGAAGGTTGTGGCTCCGCTTCGGCTCGGCGGCATGATACTGCCAGGAGGCAACCCAGTCCTTGATGGGAGGGCGGCTTCGTCAGTCCAACACCCGGACCCTAGCGCATTGGACTCAAAACAACCCCTGAATGCGACTTCCAAAGGGAAAGAAGTCCAAACACCGCCAGGTCCGAAAGTCAGAAGAAAACCCGCCACTTCACCGCTATATGATCACCGCCGGCGAAACACACCTCGCACATCCCAGCATGGCGCCTCGGGAAGCGGAGCAACGGCCCATGCAAGCACAAACGCTTTAGCTGGATCGGAACAGCCCAAGAACGAGCAGTCACAATCTATGACGGAAGCAATAGACGGCCAACCCAGCCAAATCAAGATCGCCTCGATTGCGCAGTCGAGGCGGCATTTGCCCCCAGCAAACGAAACAACGGAATGATTTAGAAAGTGGGATGCTTTAGGAACGGGCATGAATCGTCTTTACATATACAGGAGGATAGCTCGGCTTGTGAAGAGAGGAAATGGAAGCTCTATGTTATATTAACTGCTCATACGCCCCCTAAGGATAGGAATGGGAGGAATCGGAGACTACAAATCATCCGAGGTGTAGTGTCATCTGCTTTTTACCTTCATCCAGCCATTAGAACCCTGGCGAGGCGAACCATTATTATCCAACTTGTTCATATGATCCGTTTTCCCTGCTGAACCGGGATCGAAGGTATCAGGGCCGTCCTCCATCTTCCATGCATCGTCGTCCAAAACCTCCCAGTCGGGTGCAGGAGCATCACCCAAAAGCTTCTTCTTTAGTTTATCGGCAAGTTTCATTGGACTTGGTAGCTTAAAAGACTTGACAAATTCCGTCCCTTCAGCACCGCCGAGGAAATTTGCCGTCGTTCCATGGGAGTATGGCCCTATAAGAGGGCTCGCTTCGCCTTTCTGACCGTCCTTGGCAGATTCTTTGTTGATTATGTTTGGAGATGGGTGGTTTATCGTTGACAGTTGATGGGAAATCAATAGATTATAGAGATTGCGACCCATGTTACAAATGTCCTCGAATGATCCTTTGTCGCCGGTAAATGCGCCTTGAGAGCAACACAGCCACGCTATATCATACGAGAGCAGAGTGACGCCCTCAAGGAAGAAGGAGTATGTGGCTGGATCCTCCTTGGAAAGCTGCGATAGTGGCTTATCAATGAAGAGTGGCCGAGGTCGCGAAACGCGCTGGGAATCAGACAATTTCATGTCGGATGTGACGTTCGTGATACCTGGTATGCTGGGAAAAACAACATCGCCGTGGTGATAGGACGTGGCTAGATTAAAAATGGTGGGCCGTGGATAGTCCCGATGCGGCGGTGTGAGCTCCGCGGGGAGACGAACAGCCAAGTAATGCGAGGCAAGCATTAGAATATGCGACACATGAGCAAGGCTCGTTGAGATCGTCTCGGGGGAAAGTGCTTTCATGGTTAGCATGAATGCAGACGTTGTGGAAGGGTTTGAGGCACGCTTACAACTCATGTCTGTGAGGTCTACTATAGGGAGCCTTCCAAGATAATACTCGTATCGACCAGAGTTGTTCTTCTTCGCACGTTTCAACCCGTAGAGTTTCGCGGCTTCAGCACACAGGAAGGAACGGGTGCGAGCCATATCTTCCGCGCTCTGACTCCATTTGTAGGCAATGCCCAGGGTAGTCTTTTCCACGTCTTTCTGCTGCTTCGCCCTACGGTCTGCTAGACCTTTTGAGACGGAAGACAAGTTGGCAGTTCTTTCAGCAAGGGCGGCTTTCCTCGTCAGAATCTCGGCTCTGGCCGCCTTGATCTCCTGCCTGAGCTTGTCGGCAGCGGCCAAGATCTCGTCTGTGCGGTCCTCAGCCATCCGCTGCTGGGTGAGATCGCCATCTAGGGCGTCTCTCGTTGATTTCCCATCAACTTCGCCTAGGAGATCGTTGATTTGCTTCTGAAGCGATTCGTTTTGGACGAGAAGCTGCAGGCTTTTCAAGCGGCCATCATAGAGCTGGTTGCGTGCGTCGACTGCGCAGAGAAAGGGTAAAGCCTGGGCGTCATGGCTCCGATGACAGATGTCGCACTCCATCTTTATTGAGGCAGAACGCCTGTCACATCACCTCAAGGGAACCGAGAAAGAATAAAAGCCTGCATGAGCCGGAGGTTGATGTTGGATTAATTTGTTCGGTTGAGAATCAGTTACTTTGGATGTTGCGTGGCTGACACAGAGGTTGATATTCGATGAAAGACATGTGACCTCACTGTTTTCCAACAAGGTCATGAGATAACGTATGGCAGGTCCTACCGTCCTGAAGAGGCGATCTTCGGTACCGAATCAGCCTTGGCAGGTAGCGGGTCCTTGAAGTACCCAACAAGTGGTGGGGGGTTGGCAAATGCAAGGCAACAGCCTTGAAAATCCGCGCCTTGGCTGCCATCCAATGAATTAAGGCTGGCTACGGTAGAGTCAGGTACCTACGGTAAGGTTCCTGGGCACTTTACACTGTCGCAGCCTTTCCGCCCTTCTGCACAGCTCCTGAGCAAACCACCCGCAACCACTGGTACCTTGCTATACCTCATGCAGGACAGCAGTAGGCATTTCTACCACCAACCAGACGAAGGCACAGACCGCTGGACAGGCTACCTTGGGCAGCAACTTCAATTCCTCTGTTGCTATCGAGGATAACTTCTTCGACTTTCCATTGTTTGTTGATGTATCTTGACAAGCTGAAGTGCAATCGATTTGATGATATTTGTCTTCCTGTCCGAAACTCTTGCAAGATCTGCAACTCGCCCACACGCTCCCATAGAGAGACCTCGACTACCTCACCCCGTTATTGGCTACACCAGCTCTTATTAAATACCTGCGCAAGAGCCTTCCTCGTTACGCCTGAGCAACGTTACCTTTCGATCAGTCACAGTTGATTCATCCTCGAAACGTTGGATCCTTAGTTGCTCCATGGCCTCCCCTATCAAGTCGCAGTCGGGCACCAAATCCCCTATTAAAAGCCAAGGCCAGAATGGCTCGCGATCACGGGACGAGCCTATGGGCGGATTGGAGAACGGAAGAGATGTACATTCAGACACAAAAACTCCTGAACCGCGACCTGAACAGCAAAATGTGAACGCGAATACACCCAGCACACCTGGTGTGCTCTTGCCCTTTGACTGGGATGATTTTGAGGCACGATACGAAAAGGCTCTACGAGACGCCGACGACCGGGAAAAAAGCATACTACACGATGTTGACAGGTTGTCCAAGGTGAGTTTAGCTTTCTCTAGATACATATGCGCTTTACACACCCGTCAAACCTGACCCGATATTCTGGTAGTACTTCCAAGCATGGGCCTCTGCTGCCTCCGCCCATGATGATGAACGAGCCGTGAAGCGTTTACAAACAAGGCAGCGACATGTCAATCTTTCTGAGGAAAAGATGTCTCAGAAGCAGCAGCACTGTAAGCCTGACCATCATTATCCCCGGGCTATTCGCTAATCTTTACAGACGAGGAGGTAGTTCGTGCCTTTGAGAGTGCACTGGCACTTCTCCGCTCTAGGTGATTGGAATGAGAGTGCTGCTCATGAATATCCAGAGACAAATGGAAACCAATCTCACACAATCGTGCTTAGAACGGGGGCAATCATCTTCAATCGAGATATTGGAGTGACCAGCTCATGGTCAAATTGTGCCATCCCCGAACGCCGCAATGCAAAGACGAACTCAGACACATTGACGAATAAAGTGGCATTTGCACACTTGGGTCGGGAAAAGCGTACGAAAAACAACCACTCGACAATGCCAAGGCCTATGGACTGGCCTTTCCTGGCTCCTGGAAAGTCTCTTATGTTGAAAGAAGGAAATGGACGTCACTTTAAGGGCAATCCCGCAATCATGGCTTGAGCTTTTCGAAACAAATGTGATACGATGCACAAGGACGTGCTCGTAAGCTTCATGCTAGCAAGCCCTATTTGTTTACCAAGCTACATTAGCATAACTTGAATACCACAAAATAATTGATTGTGATGGCAGTTTAGCATTTCGCGGTTTGTGAAAACAACCCTATGTAATCAAGGCCAGCACGGGAGGCGACCGTGCTCTTTCGCAAAGTTCAATCTGATTTGTGAAGCGCTAGTATCATTTTCCAATTGAATAATAATGCTTATGCTGTACCTGTTGTCTGGCATTAAATCTTGTTACCTGGTAAAGGAGAGGTTTTATGATCAGCCGCGTCGCGTGTTGAGCAGCAACGGCTGGGAGTTCACGTGACGCTAAGCTTCACCTCAGGCAGAGATGCTGCCAGGAACAAGGTTAAAAGGCTGTCTCCCTCAAACTCGTCACAGAATGTCGCAATCACAATCTCACGAACAATCTCATTCGATTATCTTCCCGAACGTTTCCCAGGTATGTGTTTCTGTACGGGTATCTCATCATTCCAACGTGGCTGATTGTCCTCGCGGAAGTTAGGAGGAGTTATTTACCTTCCATGAATCTCATTTCTCACAACACGCAACTACAGATTTCAACTCTACATTCCTAAGCCTGCCGGAGCAAACATCCTCCCTTTCTGATGCCACGTACGGTGATTGGGATGGGCATGACGAAGAGGATGGACTTGGGTATTACGAGGATGGTGTGAAGCGCACCTTGACGGATGAGCAGATCCAGATATTCCGCCACTCTGAGCTAGAAGCACTTCGTCGGCAGCAGGAAAAAGGGTCGAAAAAGGATGATATCCTTCTCGTCACCGATGCTGCGACTGGCAGTTTTGAGAGCCTTGCACTTCCACACAACGTAGCGGAAGCATCGAGCTCCGACACGACCAAAAGAAAGAAGAAGAAAGGTTCCAAGCGATCTAGACCTGAGCCGAAACCGGATCTTCGAAAGCGAACCTGGGATGTTGTTGAGGCGGGGCTAGACACTTTAAATTACGACTAGCTGATGGATGCACGAGGTCATCCAACCTGAAGGGCTGTCCAAAGGATAGCCCTGGATTTCCGAGCCATGGCAAGGACACAGGACCAGGGTCTTATGGTATCTCCAGGTAAGTTAGGCCGGTTGCCCATTTCTCCTTCAAGTGCAAGCCATATCATGATGAAAATCTTCTTAGTGTCATCCTTAAACGGATCGAACTGGGAGGGCAGATGACCCATTGACTTTGCCAATGGAGATGCGCCAAACCCGTCGACATGTCGACTGTAATCTTCTCTCTGAAAATATGACCTCGCTACTTTTGTTTATCTACTTGGGTTGGGAAAATCAACAGGACTAATATGTCATGACAGGAAATCTTCGCTGGATGCTAGACAGACTATGCTCGCAGGGCTACCACGTGTGGCGGAATGAAGCTGTCTCAAGCAGGCACCATTGCGAGTTTTGGACGGAAATGCAAATTGCACAAGATGCTTCGTCTCTTCAATGCCCTGTCACCTCGGGCAAGCCGCTGCAAGGGGAAAGAAAGAACGATGAAGCTATGGACTACAGTTGGCGCGGCGTGGAAGAACTCCCTGGGCTAGCGTAGGCTTGTATATGCTTTCAGCTCGAGCAGATGGTGTAGAATACGTAGACTAGGTGTTTTGAACACTCTCGGTCGGATCCGGTTCCGGCATGATCGAGGAGATGGCTTATTGCCGACAGATAGGATCGTCAACAATACGCAGATTGATTCTGACAACTTGAATCCAAAGGTTATGATCATGCAACCATTGTGTACCGTAGGCCTTGACAGGGCAGTGGTGTTGAGGCGGGAAGGGAGGGTGATGAGGGACTGTTTGTACACGATTGTAGGGGCACAACTGCGCCACAAGCCAAATACCCAGTTGAGGTACCTTTTCTCCGGCGGCAGGAACTGGTGGAACAAAAAGCTACCTACCCAGAGCTGACCAATAGCAGGCGGGGACAGGGGACCGCCCGAGTGGGGCCTCGCGTGCCTTGTTGGGTTTGGGCCTTTGAAGGGAAGGCCTCGAAGGAACCGACCTTGCTGTATCTTACCATACCGTATCCCACCATTGATTTTGATCTCCGTCACCAGCACCACCGATCCGGCGTGCATCCGTCCCCGTCGAGCGACTCGTCTCGTCGCCTCCCCCCCGCCCAGACGGCTACCATCTATCATCTTTACACCAGTCACCCGTGTCGCTCGACGCGACGCACCCCAGAGTCACCATGGCCCGGGTCTACGCCGACGTCAACCAGAACATGCCCCGCACCTACTGGGACTACGACTCTGTCAACATCAGTATGTTCAGCCTCGCGGCCCGGCCCCGCGGCCCCCTCGTGGCTGCGTCTCCTGTTTTCCATCTTCTCTCTGTTTGCTGACAAGGGCTCGTAGGCTGGGGTGTGCTCGAGAACTACGAAGTAATCCGCAAGATTGGTGCGTGACTCTCCCCGAAAGCCTCCTGCGCTCCGTCCGTTTGTGCGCGTCCACAGAAACTAAACCCTTTCCCATCTCCAGGCCGCGGCAAGTACTCGGAAGTTTTCGAGGGTATCAACATTGTCAACTACCAGAAATGCGTCGTCAAGGTTCTCAAGCCTGTGAAGAAGAAGAAGATCAAGCGAGAGATCAAGATCCTTCAGAACCTGGCTGGTGGCCCGAATGTCGTTGCCCTGCTCGACGTCGTCAGAGATTCGCAGGTACGCAACCCTCCCTTTGTCTTCTTTTCTTCTTCTAGTTCTCTTGAAACTCTTCCCATGGCGTCCCAGAGTCTTACCCTAGCTAATCTTTTGGCCGATGTCACCGCTTTCTAGAGTAAGACACCATCTCTCATCTTCGAGTACGTCAACAACACCGACTTCCGCAGCCTCTACCCTAAGTTCAACGACCTCGATGTCCGCTACTACATCCACGAACTCCTCAAGGCGCTGGATTTCTGCCACAGCAAGGGTATCATGCACCGAGACGTAAAGCCTCATAACGTTATGATCGATCATGAGAACCGGAAAGTATGTTGCCCAGAAACCCTAGGCCGTCGTTGTTTCATCATCATTGGTGTAGAATGCTAATGGCGCTCTTGTAGTTGCGTCTCATTGATTGGGGTCTGGCAGAGTTCTACCACCCTGGTACCGAGTACAACGTCCGTGTAGCATCCCGTTACTTCAAAGGACCAGAACTGTTGGTCGATTTCCAGGAGTATGATTACAGCCTAGACATGTGGAGTTTGGGAGCCATGTTCGCGTCCATGATCTTCCGTAAGGAGCCCTTCTTTCATGGCAACAGCAATTCAGACCAGCTTGTCAAGATTGCTAAGGTCCTTGGCACCGACGACCTTTTCGATTACCTGGACAAGTACGAGATCGAGCTCGATGCCCAGTATGACGACATTTTGGGCCGCTTCCAGAAGAAACCCTGGCACAGCTTCGTCACGTCGGAGAACCAGCGTTTTGTCTCTAATGAAGCCATCGATTTCCTCGACAAGCTGCTCCGTTATGATCACCAGGTTTGTTTGCTTACACACATTAAATTCATGGACTTCACACTGAGACCAAAGTAGGAGCGTCTTACTGCCAAGGAGGCACAGGGTCACCCATACTTCGACCCTGTTCGCGATCCCGAGGTATTCCAGCGCAACCTCGCCAGTGGCAACGGCACGGTTAACAAGTCATGATCAATTGAACCGACACTCTTGCACGACTGACACTTCTCTACTCACGGCTTCGGCATACCTTCCATGATACCCCGGACGGCGCACCGCCTCGCTGGCATCTCTCATTTTAATATGACACGCACGCTATGTTGTGTATGTCTCGCGCGAGGGCTAGACAACGATGCTTGCGCCCGTCTTTGCCGTAGCCGACGAGAATGTGGAATTTGGATGACGACAAATTTGATTGTGGATGAGCATGACTTGTTGATACGATCGCAAAGTGAATGTTCATGCTGGATCTACCGGTGAAAGCGGACTTTGGCGTTGGCGGCCATGGACACGGAAGCAGTCGGGTACTTTGATCTGCACAAGCACTTGATGATTGTGATAGGGACTGGAACCAAGAGGGAATCGGCTGGTGGCTGGCGTTCCTGGACTTTAGGAAATATTCACGACTTACAGCGAGTGAAGAGGATGTTTCTGTTACACTCGTCTCCATGCGAGGGTGATTGAACTAGCGTTCAAGAACTATAGCATAAGAATCCATTAATTCGTTCAAAGGCGGTGCCCCCAATGTGATGCATTACTATGGTACGTAAAATTCGTAATCTTCGCTACGGTTGGCATAACAGGATGCCAGCATTGTCAGTCACGGATTTTGGAGATTTCCTCCACACTCAAGCGTTCGCCCTTGTTCATCAGAGACATGTAAAACAAAAGTCCCTGCCGCACCTGTACCCATCTACGCCGCAGGTTCTCACCGTGCCGCCGGGCGTCTGGACGGTGCTTCCCGGGCTTGCCGGTGCGAACTTGTTCCTTTTCACAGGAGTGCGGTACACCTCGGTCGTCCGAGCGCTCGACTTCCACAGCTTGCGGATGATGCTGCTGCCGCCGCCGCCGTCCGGCTTGGGCAGGGCGGTCGAGATGCGGCCGAGCTCGTCCATCTCCTTCTCGAACTCGTCGTCCTCATCGTCCGACACGAGCGACAGCACAGAGCGGCGCGATGACGGAGCCTTGGTGAGGCGGAGGGTGGAGTGGCGCGGAGTCGAGGGTGTTGCGGGCTTCTTGCTGGGCCTCTCTGGCTTCGTGGCGCTCTTGCCGGAGGCCTGAGAGCTGGGCGATGGCACGTTGTGCTGGCTGAGAGCTGCTGCGCTGCTCTCTTGCTCTCGCTTGGCGTGGCCATCGGGGGCGAGATTCTCGACCGTCGCTATCTGACTGGTGTCTTGACCTGCAACAGTTGAAGCAGAGGATTCCTCGGGTGCAGCCTTTGTGGCCTCGTCGTTGGGAAAAGATGGTTGCACATCCACCACAACTAGCAATGGCAGGTCTTCTTCTATTGCTAATGACCCGATTTCCTGCCTTAGTCGAGTGCTATCAGTGTCTGATGCCTGTAACTGTGCACCGGGACCCGTTGATGACCCAGACCTATGGTTAGTCTCTGTTGTGGATCGGTCGAGTTCTCCGTGCCCAGGTTGTGAGCTTTGAGGGGTGCCACTTTCCAATGTGCCACCATCATCTGTTGTACAAGATATCTCTGTGACAGCCTGTGATGGCTGTCCTCCCTCTCCAACCTGAGAAGCATCAAGGAGTTCGCCTTCAACAGGACTTTGGGCCGCATGTAATTCTGACTGGAGGTTGGCAGTTGCTGTACCCTGAAGCCTCTGAAAGAATATTGGGGCTTCGTCATCTGACAACGCAAGGTTATCGTGGATATCAGCGCCTCCAGTGTCCCGTAGACTATCCTGTATCTTTGCCTGGGGTAAGGGCTTAGGCTCGGCAGAAAGTGACGACTGCAGTGAGGAACCCGAAGTTTGAGAATCCGGAATGACCAAATCCCTTGTTACGCCAGGCGCCTCCACAATACGGGAAGCCTCCGTGGCGGGCTCGGGGTTGGTTTCATCACACACGCCTATGTCGCCATCTTCAAGAACGACGTCCAAGTACTCGTCTCTCGCCTGGGGATCTAGCGGTTTGAGCTCGACGAGCATACGATGAGCAAGCCTACTAGTCTCTGCAAATTGACCCCAAGATTCCATGTCGCCAGGAGAGTCTATCTTGTTTCGGGCGCTTTCCACCGCCCCAGAACCATTGCCTTGAACTTCTCTGCCTCCCGCTGACCCAGCAGCGCCACCCCTCTCCGTTCCAGCAAATGCTTCAGTAGGTTCTGGAGCACCACTTGGCGAACATTTATGGAGATCCTTGGAGGGGAGGGACGTCGTGACTAACTCACTTTGTGAGTCTACCGCGAGGGTTTTGTTGCCTTTTAGGCGAACCCGCGTTCCAGACTTGCCAAGTTCGCGCTTGGAGCTGTCGGCTTCCCCACTGTCCTCAGAGACCGGAAGATTAAGTGATTTGGGGGCTTTGGTCGATGACTGAGACAAAGGCTTAGGTTTGGTTTGCTTGGGCAGGCTAGGCACCTCCTTCTCTCCAAGTCCTCCACCTAAGTCACCAGGGGCTCGTGATTCCACTTGCGCATCACTTGCAGTTGCAATGAGGTCCTCATCCGCATCCTCCTGTCTGAAGCCTGCCGGCGGTATGATTTTCTTTCGACACTTGACCACAGGCTTTCGAAACTGCGGCTCCATCCGCAATGTGGGCAGTGGACGCACTGGTTCACTGTCTTCCTTGTTTGATCCCTTTGCCCAGATGGAGCTGTCGCCGTCGTGCACGGGATACTCGTATCTTCCGCCGCGAAAGTCCAGAAAGGAGGGCGGCCGAGGGGCGCTCCACGCAGGCTGAGTCAAGTCATGCGGCAACTCCCACGGCCCCATTGCGAAGGGGGATGCGGCCAAGCCGTAGCTGTCGGGTGCAAACCCGTATGGAGATGCTTCAAAGCCCAAATGTGATCCTCCATGGTATGGATCGAAAAATGTATCCAAGGGGTCACCAGCTCCCATAAATGTCCTCTGCCTCGAGTCTGCTGCAAGGCTGGCGCATTGGCGATCAGACGGGCCGCGTGAGTCGTGATCTTCATCGCCTGCATCCAAGCTTCCGCCTCCGCCCTCTGCAGTTTGTGCGGTCTGATCGCTCTCTTCAATGTCGTCGATGAGATCAGCTAGACAGATTCCGTCATCCTCACTACCATCCTCTTCAAGCGTCTCGCCAGTGTCGATTCCCACATCTGCCTCGTTACGCATGCGATCCAGATGGCCGTTGTTGACAACAATCTCGCCTGTTACCATGTCGATTTCGTCGCCAATGCCTTCGAAATCTCGACTGTACTTCTCGAAGATGTGCGCCATGGTCGCCTGAAACTTATGGTCGGCATAGGCGCGTTGGAGCGACAATTGATAGTCGGGGTCTTTTCGAGCTACGACCTCGTGCGGCTCGTAGGCCAGCTCATCGTCGTCGGAGTCGTCAACGTCAGACTCAACCAGCCTGCGCCTTTTAGTCGGAGGTTCCATGCTTGAAGGCATGAGTGAGTATACGGCGAAGGGCTGCCATGGATCGTGCCGCTATCGTGGGAAACCATAGAGCAGGTCTTGGATTATGGTGGGTTGGCAGTGGTCGCGGTTGGAGGAGCAACCACTGTAGATTCTCAGTCGCGTAAAGTGGTTTCGCACGCGTACGCTTGTGGACGGAAAAGCTAAAGGTGCCGCTTGGCGGGGCCTTGGGCTATACCTTGGAGGTACTTAGACAACCACGGCTAGACGACAAAACCCCCACCAGTAGTCACGGAACTGGAAGTGCTTGTCCAGTACCGAAGACAGAGTACGCTTCTGGCGCAACCAGTGTGTCTTGACATTGAGCACCGGTGGCATCTGACGTATCTCACCTGGATACTGGACATGTGCTGCATGGGTTCGGAACACTTCGTCTCTCCTTTCAAAACTGCACCCCGATAACTCCAACCTCGCGACTCGACTTGAAGTTCACAAACGTCCGCGGCTTCGTCAAGTCTCATGGTTGCGCTCACCCGCCCAACATGTACTGTCAAAAGTGTCGCCAGCCACTCAGGCTGGATGGCTCACTAGACGGCCTAAACCCAGCCGCCTACGATCTTCTCATTTGTGAGTTCCGCGCTATCTGAGCCTGAATTTCTGCTGATGACCTGCGCGATAGCTTCTTCGTCAGCTCCTCAATCTCTGAAGAAGCAAGCTACTCCGCCCCGGTCCTCGCACCCCCAGCCTCAGGAGGAAGCTCGCAAGTCCCTTTATGAAAAAGCACTGCAAACTGCTGGGCCGCCGACCTTTCGGCGACATCATGGCAGTCAACCCAGGGACTCAGCCATGTCTTTCATCTACCTGACTGAGTCACAAGTCGGCCACCCGCAACCTCATGCAAAAGAAGCGCCATCGACCCCGACCAAGCTCCGGCGGAGCAGTACCAGCCGGACACCCGGGGGTGAGCAAGAAACCAACCAAGCCGGTGAGATGGAGAGGATCAACAGGCTGTTTGAAATATTATCGGCAAGATCCGATATTGATCACCCAATCTGCGTGGAATGCACCGATATGCTAGTCGAGGGCCTCCAGAAGAAGCTCGATGCGGCAACAAGGGAGAGAGATGCCTACGTGAAACACTTGAAGCAAGTCCAGGCCAACCAGCCAAGTCAGGAGGAGGTCAGAGCTCAGAGGGACGCCCTGAAAAAGGCCCAGAAGGACAAGGTGGCAGCAATGGAAGAGCTTAAGAAGCTGGAGAAGGAAAAGGATGCCCTTGACGAGGAGCTTATAGCCCTTGAGGAAGAGTCACGGCAGTTAGACAAGGAAGAGGAAGTGTTTTGGCGTGAGCGGAATGCGTTTGCCACCAAGATGGAAGAGTTTCAGGCCGAACGGGACAGCATCAACGCCAAGTACAATAACGACTCGCAATTACTGGAGAAGCTACAACGGTCCAATGTGTACAACGACACGTTCTGCATAAGCCACGACGGGAGCTTCGCAACCATTAACGGGTTACGTCTAGGCCGCCTGTCTAACAAACCGGTCGACTGGCCCGAGATCAACGCCGCATGGGGCCATGCACTGTTGCTGCTGGTGACAGTAGCCGAGAAGCTGGGCTACAAGTTCCAAGGCTACGAGCCGCAGCCTCTGGGAAGCACATCGAAAATCATTCGATACGATTCTGCCAGTCCAGCTTCGAGCAGGATCGGCTCGCGGCCCATGCAGCCGCCTCCAAAGAAACATGTCCTTGAGCTATATAGTTCGGGAGACATGCCCCTTGGCCTGACATTCATGCACCGGAAATTCGACAACGCCATGGTTGGCTTCCTTGAGCTAGTACGGCAGCTTGGCGTTTTCGTGCAGCACGAGACGGAGGCTCGAGGCAACCCGCTCAGCCTGCCGTATAAGATCGAAGGCGACAAGATTGGGGACGTGAGCATCAAGCTGGGCATTGCGCAGGATGATGGATGGACGAAGGCATGCAAGCTCACCCTGACATGCTGCAAGTTTCTGCTTGCCCACGCGAGCAATGTTAGTTCAGGTTCTCGCAACGCTGCGTGATGATGGAGGAGCCAAGCAGTTGTACGAATGAAACGAAGCGCTTGTCACTGAGATATTTTCGATTATGGTCTTGTAACAAATAAGAGGGCGTACTGGTCTATTCTTCTACAAGCGACTAATCAATACTATACCAATAAATTTACGCACGCGGTTGTCCACGACGACGATATAGCTGGCTTTGCAACCAATCAATCCCTGCACGGTGTGCCGGATCCAACATGGGACAAAACCGCCTTCGCCTGAGCACTCCCGGAAGACTGGTTTGCTGCTATCCACCTTTTTCGAGCTGACATGACACAACACTCAGTTCAGGTTTCTGTTTCTGCATAAGGTACCCCGCGTTCTGCCTATCCTACCCACACTGCGGGCTCGGCGATGAGGCTCAAGTAGATAGCTGCAGCACGGTGCTTGTGCAATGGAGTCGGTGGAGACAAGTCCCAAGGATTGGCCGACCGAAGGAAGCATCCAAGGATCCAGCATCTGCAGGTCAGCAGGCAGCGCAGCTACACTACCTTAGCAGCACTCGTCTCGAATGCTGACATTGGTGCTAA
Source organism: Paramyrothecium sp. XJ0827 (assembly GCA_020881915.1). NCBI lineage: Eukaryota > Fungi > Ascomycota > Sordariomycetes > Hypocreales > Stachybotryaceae > Paramyrothecium > Paramyrothecium sp. XJ0827. Next base: position 3,149,509 of record JAJFPB010000001.1, on the reverse strand, counting down.
CGGCGATGGCTGCAGTCGGATGTGGGGTTGGCGTGATCCATTGGCCGGTTGTTGCCTGGATGAGTTGGTTGAACACAGCCTCACTCAACCACCATTGGTCTGAGAGCTCTGTCTGGCTTACAGCGAGGCGTATTGTCGGACAGCCCACAAAGTGCAACATCGTACTAGCTGCCTGCCCGGAGCCTTACCCTAGCCCATGGAGCAGCCTGGAATGGGGTATAAGACGGTGCCGCAGCGCAGCCGGCCCCGTTGCCTCTGGGAAGGGAAACGAAACCCTCCCTTGCCGTACCTTGCCTTACCTTAGCCAGCAGGATAACGGACAAGTCGATTCACCATGTCAGATCCTAGTGATACCAAGCTCAACGTCGGAAGCGACCGCGAGGATGACGATGCATCCAGCGTGTCGTCTTTCGACAGCCTAGGGGAAATTGGACCTCGCCCCCCTCATCCTGTTCCATCAAGGCGCGGGCCCCAATACATTGGTGAAAGGCCCATGTACGATGGAAGGGTGCCAATACCGCCTCCAGAAGTCTACGACCCGTATTCCCCCCTCGGCGCAAGAGAGAAGCGCATGCCACTTGTTGACGGCAAGGCCCCTGAGGTCCTGTACGTGCTGAGATACTTCAGTCGCTACGATCGCCTCGTTGATGGTGCGTTCACTCCCCCATTCCTATACCAGCAGAACTTTCTAATGCAGGCCTAGAGCGTTTGAGCACCAAGCCATTCCAGCGCGTGCCCGAGGATCTCGGCCGCCGTAAGAAGGATAAGAAACGTCGTGATGATGGTGACACGGAGACCTCTCCAATCGGCAAGCCTATATTCGAAGTTGAACACACCGTGGACTGGAGGAGGCCTGCGCCGAGGCCTATCCGGCCCGGCAGAAGAGATGCTCGTCCTGTGGATAGACCCATCACTTCGGCTTTCAATACTGCAGGCTACCACGTCGACCCGCCCTATTCCGACGACGAGGGTGACCAGTATGATCGGCAGGCATCCTACAAGCTTCTTCCCCCGACCCTGCTCATCCACTCTGACCATCTCATGCATGCGTTGAGCGCAGTCATCAAATATCATCCCGGCCTCTACTTGAATGACAGGCCCTTCGAGGTCAAGGCGCCTTACAGGGTTCTCTACCACCACCGCGAAGAACTCGCCCACTATTGCGACAACCAGCCTGACACGCATAGCCCGGAATACGCCGCCACCACAAAACACCACATTGAAACCTTGCTCCATTTCCTGGACGAGGCCGTCAATGGCCCGGAGATCCGCCGCGAAGAAGAACGGCACAGACACCCGGTGCCCACAGCCACCTACGAACACTTCTGGCTCCTTCTCAAGCCCGGCAGCGTCATCTACGCCAAGACGTCCGATGTCTGGGAGGCCTTTGTCGTCAGCAGGGTGGAAGGAGGAGGCAAGGAATCTTCCTATAGCGTCACCTGCTGGTACCTTGAGTCCAACGGCACAAAGATCACCCGCTTCATGACCATGTTCAATGTACCTCGTTGGATCGGAGCACAACCCATCAGCAGCCTCCAGGTCGTGCCAGAGGCCTACTTCACTGACGACCTTGAAGCCCAAGATGGGCTCACCATGCGCGAATCGTTGATCAAGCTTGGCAAGCTCTACTGGGATCTCCTCAAGCGGCCCACGTACATGGATTATGAGGGGCCCCTCGTCAACTCGATTGGCTCGCATTCGCCTGCTACCAGCGTGACCGGCTTCATGTCCGGCCGTGTCATCTGCGACGCCGCTGGCTTCGAGACGTACTTCGACTCCAGCCCGGCACGGCGCAGCAGAAGCTACTCGCCACCTCCCATGCCTCGCGGCACTGTAAGCCCGTCCAAGGACCCGCTGCCGCTTTACGGTCCGCGCTGCAGCTGCGATGCATGCAACGACATAAGCCGTCTGGACCAAGCCGAGCCCAACGAAGGCCCCTTCATGGGTTTTGAAGACATCGATCCTCTTCAGAACCCTGCTCCTACCGAGGATCTGTTCTACATGCTGTGCAAGAAGACGATGCCCGGTTTCCTCCTCAGCCATCGTCACTGGGGCCATATGAGGCTCTCCAGCCTCCGACACGTCAAGGCGGACAAGGACGCCTACAAATACCTCGTCCTAGACGATGATATCAAGCTGACCGTCCGGTCGCTCATCGGGAAGTATGCCACGTCCTCGGACGGCACTTTATCCCCCTGGGGCAACGACTTTGTCAAGAACAAGGGAGAGGGCCGCATCTTCCTGCTGCACGGCAGTCCCGGCGTCGGCAAGACGTGCACCGCCGAGTGCATCGCAGAGCTCACCGGGAGGCCCCTCCTCTCCCTCACCAGCGGAGACCTAGGCGTCAACGACTACATGGTTGAGGAGAGGCTCAGCTATTTCCTCGAGCTCGGTCAGCGCTACGGCGCCCTCGTGCTCCTCGACGAGGCCGACGTCTACCTTGAGCGCCGCCACGGCGGCGACATCTGGCGCAATGGGCTCGTGTCCATCTTCCTCCGCGCCCTCGAGTACTACCGCGGCGTGCTCTTCTTGACGACCAACCGCGTCCGCAGCTTCGACCCGGCCTTCCTCAGCCGCATCCACGTCGCCCTGCACTACAAGAGCCTCCGCGACGAGGACCGCGAGCGCATCTGGCTCAACAACTTTGACCGCCTCGAGCGCGAGTCCGCCGGCAAGGTCCACGTCTCCGTCGCCGCCCGCGAGCTCGTCTGGGCCGGCGCCGAGGTCCGCGGCCTCCAGTGGAACGGCCGCGAGATCCGCAACGCCATGCAGACGGCCCTCGCGCTTGCCGAGTTCGACGCCAGCGACGAAGGCTCCGACAAGATCCTCATCGGCGAAAAGCACATCAAGGCTGTCGTCAAGATGAGCAAGGACTTTAGGGACTTTGTCCACGACACCCCCGCCCCTCCTCATCCACCAACCCCGAGGGACGCCTGGGAGGAAGCGGACTACTCCCGGCCATACCCACACGCCTAAGAGCTCCTTTGGCTTCTCCACGGCTGGTTCCAAGGACTTTACTACGGAGCCAGGGCTCATTTTCCTGAAACCATTTCTTTGTCTTTTCGCTCGTGTTCTTGAAAGATTGATCAGGCATGCTTGCCGCGCCAGGGTCGGGTTCTAGTTATGATGATTTGCAAGGAAACGCCAAAGAAACAATGGGGATACTTTTGTCACCGATATTATTGGAATGAACTGATGAATGAATTTATGAGATTGATAATCAAATGGCTATGACACAATATCGATTTTCCTCCTGCACGATTGCTCGATTTGTGATTGCCCGAAATGTAGACGCTCCATATTTCCTAATCCGCTGCTTCACCCTGCAGCATGTCGCAGCCCGTTTTCTTTAGTTTCCGAGAATAGTCTTCCTCAGCTTATCTTTTTCACCGCTGTGCTCGCACATGTCTCTGAAGAGACCGCCCTTCTTGTCCCACAGCTCCATTGGGCTGCCGAACTCGGCGACCGTGCCTTCACTCAGGACCAGGATGCGGTCAAAGTCCGCAATGGTACTGAGACGGTGAGCAATGACGACGAGAGTGCTGTCCGTGAATTCCTCGCGGATGCTGCGCTGGATAAGCGTATCGGTCGCCATGTCTACGGCCGACGTGGCCTCGTCGAGCACCATGATCTTGGGGCGGGAGACGATGGCTCGTGCCAAGCACAGGAGCTGTCTCTGGCCCTGAGAGAGGTTGCCGCCCGACTCGGAAACGCCGCTTGACAGATCCTTGAAGAGATTGACGTTCTTCTGCGCAACAGCAGGATCCCCTTCGGCAGTTGTCCCGTTATTTGGCGTGCCCGGCTGCGAGTCAAGATGGACCCGAGAAAGCGCGTCGCGCAAATCGTCGTCAGTGTGATTGTTGAAGGGATCCAAGTTAGAACGGATTGTACCAGAGAACAGGACAGGATCCTGAATTACCATAATTAGTATAGGCGGGTATACTTGACTTGAGAAGAGGAAAACTTACTTGAGGGATGATGGCTAGACGTGAGCGTAGGCTATGAAGGTCCATCGTAGAGATGTCATGTCCGTCAATAAATATTTCGCCTGAGGTCGCCTCCAGGAAACGGAACAGGGCCAAAGTGAGAGACGACTTGCCCGCACCAGTGCGACCGACGACGCCAATTCTCTCGTTGTTGCCGACGCTGAAGGAGATCCCCTTCAGGACTGGTGGCAGATCAGGCGCATACCCAACCACGAGGTCTTTAACCTCAATAGTGCCAGAGGTAGGCCATGCGGCATGGGGCTTTCCTCCACCCTGTGATTCCGTAGGAAGCTTCGAGTACTCAATGACACGCTCCGCGGCGTTCATATCCAACTCAAGGTTCGCATAGTTGCGTAGCGAGAACAGCAGGTTGCCAGCAAAATCGAGAGCAAAGGACAATGTAAATCCGGCCAGGGCAGCATCCACGTAGGAACTGCTAATGACAATGAACCCAACGGATGTGGTGAAGATGGTGCCTAGCAACGACATCCGGAACCCCATCCAGCGGTTGGCAAGCCATATGTGCACACTGACAATGTCCCAGTCATCGAGGTGCTTGTACATGCGGTCGGTGTACACTTGGCTCTTCTGGAAAGCCCTCAGCGTCGACATACCGGCGAGTGCCGCGTTGAACAATTCGAATACGGGCGATTTGGCGTTGCTTTCGAGCCTCTTCATTGGCCTTGCACCTGCCATGTACTTTTTACCAATAAGTGCGCCGAAAATCACGAGCACGCAAGCAAGAGGTAGAATGTACGGCGACACGAGGGTGGCAGCAACGCAAATACCTGCGAGTCCGAGTACGTTCCAAAAGAGCAACCCTAGATCCAAGGTAATGCGGTTGTCGATGGTATCAAAGTCAGACGTCAGACGGTTGAGAATGCGGCCCACCGGGACCGTGTCGAGCCATCGAAGAGGGGTTCTCAGTACCGTGTAAAGAATGTTGTTGAACAGGATCCTGCTGGCCTTGAGGCTCATGACGAAAGACCAGAGGAAACGCAGAGTACCAATCACGGCACTCGTGCCCGCAAGAGCAATGTAAATGCCCAAATAAAAGCCCAGGCCTCTATCAGTCGAGGTGGCGACCATGGCAGATGGCGTGCCATGCATTGGACTTTGCTGTAGCGCAAACATGTAGCCATATCCGTGCTGTTCGTGGGCGCTGACCTGCTCGGTGTTCTCGGATTGTCCCGTCCAGATGCGCAGCCACCAGTTTCGACCTAGTCAGAGTGTTAACAAGAACCGAGGAGTAGGCTGGGCATGTTTCTCTCACCGATATTACAAGCCTCAAAGGCGATATAGAAGGTGGCACAAATCAGCCAGAATGGCAAGCCACCACCCGCCTTGAAGTAGGCTCGGTAAACGTGACCTTTTACCACACCCTTTTCACGCGTTTCATCCTCGATAAACTTCTTGGTCTCCTTTGCGGGGGCCTTCTGTGCTGTGTCCTCTGTGCCTTTGCCCACATCGGCGAGTGAGGCACGCTCAGAGTTGACAACGGTTGAAGCTCCAGCAGCCTCGTCCTCCTGGATCTCTGCTTCCGTTTGTTCGTTGGTCTTGATTCGCTCCAAAGTGCCGTCTTCCTCCAGATCAGATGTCAGGCCCGCGTGCAGAATTGTGCCATCTTGAAGCTCCGCTAGGAATTTGGTCTCGGACGTCACCAGCGCGACATGATGGGTGACGAGGATTCGAGTCCTGCCTATGCAGATGTCACCCGCAATGCACTTTTCGAAGATTTGACGGCCAACATGAGCATCAACTGCACTGAAAATGTCATCCATGACAAGGATCTCAGCTCTGGAATAGATGGCTCGGGCCAAGGTAATACGCCACTTCTGGCCGCCGCTCAGATTGATACCGTTTGCACCTAGTTCGGTGCCATCGCCATCGGTGAGCATTTCCAGGTCCTTCTTCAAGGCGCATACCTCGATAACCTCGTTGTAACGGTCTTCCACGTATGGAAGGCCAAACAAAATGTTATTACGCAAAGAAGTGCTCTCAAGCCATGGAGTCTGGCCAACATAAGCAATTGAGCCAGGCAGAATCCAATTGCCAGGATGCGCGTTGGCGTCGTTGCGCTCCAGGGCAGGAATCGTGGGTGGTACACGGATGCTGCCATCCAAAAGATCTACTTCTCCGAGGATTGCGGCAAGTAGAAGACTTTTACCCGTTCCAGTCTTTCCAGCGATAACGGAAAGCTGGCCCGTGGGGAACGAGAGGCTGATATTCCTCAACACGAAACGATCTTCCTCGGAAGTGTCCACATCAACAGGCCACGCAACGGTTGCGTTCTCGAACGCCACTTCAGGTCCATCAGTAACAATCTTCTCAATCTCGGGCCCTTTGAGATACGTATCAATACGTCGAATGGAAACGAGTGTGTCCATGGCGCCAGTGAGCAATTCGGGAAGAGCTCCTAGAGTCATCTCTAACGATTTGAAGATGCCAATGCTAACGAAGGCAACAGAAGGCGAGAGGTTGCCGTTAAGAATAGCATACGTAGCGAGAGACGCGGCTGCGAGGAGGATTGGGCTGACGACCCAAAGTGCGAACAAGACTGTGTCGCCCACGAAGACCCGAGCGACTTGGCGCAGCTCCTTTTCTCTCATTTGAAGGATGCGCTCTTGCCACTGCTTCTCCAGAGCCGCAAATTTGATCTGGCGGATACCGAGCAGGGCCTCGTTGACTACCGCAAGCTTGTCGTCTCTTGTCTTCATAAGCTTGTCCGAGGCAGACATGTACATCCTGGCTGCAAATGTGTTGAGGGGCAGGATAACGGCCCAGGCGAGGACACCAGCTCCAAAGGGCAGCCATCCCAGCAATTTCACGAGGAAGACAGAGTAGATTACGAGCCTCAGGATGCTGAGGATGATGAAGAATTGCATGTGAATGAAGTTAGAGACACGCCTAGCGTCAACGCCCACCAGGTTCACAATAGCTTGCCGCGACTTGAGAACATTGGCTTCATCGGACTCTGCATCCTCTTTCTGGTCGCCTCCTTTGGCCTGATCATCGGCTTCGGTGGTGTCCTTGCTCTTGTCTGCTGCTTTGACAATTTTACGCCTAAGCGACTTCTCAAAAATAAGTGCACCTAGCTGGGCACGAAGGGGATAGGCCATCATCGACAGGCCATACCAGTTCACGTAGCCTTCGAGAAACTAGAAGAAAGTTAGCAAATATCGCTTAAGTGCCGGGGGGGGAGAAAAGGGAAACAATCGTACCTGCTCAACAAGAGTGAATAAGCCGAGGTAGAAGACCAAAGGCCAAAGCTGCGCAGAAGTTGCTTCATCCCGAGTATGGTGTTCGAGAATTCTGATCAAGCGCAGCAATGTCAAGAAAGGTCCAAGACCAATGACGACCCGAATAATACATAAGGACCACGAGAACGCAAGAGAATACCTGTACGCCCAGACCATCGAGGAGAGCAGCGGCCCGCGAAAGTTGTGTTTCACCCATGATGAAACAAGATAGTCGGAACGGACGGTATGATCGGGTTCGGGTATGTCTTCAGCAGCCAAATCGCCCTTCTCTGTAGCGATGTCAAGCAGTGACCGGGCCCATGTCCAAGTGTACCTGCTCAGGGTGCTATAAGTCCACTGCCGATCAACGACTCGGCCTCGGAAGAAGACGTCAGGTCGCCTGGGGAGGAGCAGGCACGCAATCGCCAGAAGAATAAGAACGACGCCATTGGCGGCTCGAAGGATCAAAGTCAGATCTCTCGGAGAAACCGCGTCGTGGGCTGTTTGAACAGCTTGAGGAATGGTTGCAATGGCCGTTGCAATGCAAGAAGCGAAGGCCCAAACGCCTAGATCGTGGGCCTGGACTGAAGAGTGGACAGCAGCGAGGAAAATTGCCTGCATCAAAATGACGGCCTGGATCTCGGAGTCAGGAAACGTGAATGCGCAAGACATGGGAGGTTTACTTACCCAGGCCGCCGTGGCCAGCCAATTGGCAACGACAATGCCATTGCGAAGGTCCGAGACGGAAGAGAGGGAAATGACGGCTGACAGGACAAGACCGAATGCAGACAGGATCAGAATGGCGGCCTTGGCGCGTCTATTGGAGAAGGCGGCAACTGCCTCTGGAGTGCTTTTGCCGTCGACATCCTCGTAGAAATTGTCCTTTGGCGTACGGCTGCGGACTTGGGCCACAAATGTGAACAGCGCAGGCAGTGCAGACAGTCCCACAACGGCCAGGGCAGCGGCTGACAGCGGCACAGGCCCCATTTGAGCTTGTGCCATGACGACCAAAGAAAAGAGGCTATCAGGTCACAGCGGCCTCAGGGGGTGGACAACGGTTGCAGCCTTGTATGTCTACGAATGACGTTTGTTGGATCTACTTGAGTAATTGGGTTCAACGGAGAGCTCTGTCGCACGGTGCTCGCCCCCAAACATCGACCAACCAACCCTGCTACCACGGAGGATAAGACTCTACCGGGTTGTGTGAAAATGGGCAATGGCCGAGGATGACGGCAGACAGGAAGCGCAACCTCGCCGGTGCTCGCGGTTGGGAGGCCGGAAACGATGGAGTCAGCGCAGAGACGAAACGTCGTGCCGGTATACGGCGGCGCGGTGGCAAGAGGCAAAAGAACAAATGCAAGCAGAGAAACTCGAGCCAGAGACGCGAAGGCGAGGTTCAAGTACAAAAGAAACGGGTCTCTGGAGATATGATGACCGGGTACTCGGAATGGTAGCAGCAGCGCTAGACCCTTGTTGTATGGGTTCTCGCAAGGAATAGGGAGGTGCTAGATCCGTAAGCACAACACAGGCTGGCAAAAGATCCTGGGTCTCGATGCTAGATACGGAACCTAGGTGATTTATCGCTTGGGTTTGATGGGGATAACATATCTGTGACCGTCCCACTAACACGCCGTTGACACAACAATGGCTGCGGCCGAGTACCCAAATCCTTCGCGCCGGATACAACGTGGTGGAGGACGTTGCCGGGCGGCTGCCTATATACTTGATTGAAGCCACTGACGGCAACCCAAACGATCCAGACGATCCAGCCAAACCCCATGATTTCATTTTCCATTTCCTACAGTACTGCCTCTTCATCTTTCTCTTTGCTTCCTCGACGAACTCTTGCCAGATGAGAGCCATAAAAGTCCGGCAATGGCGTCAGCAAGCCACCTTGCACGGTCGCTTGGGATTTGGCGTTCTGGTGCGACTCCCAAGGTAGGCAACGATAGACTAGACCGGCAACGTGGTGCTGGAAGGTGTTAATTGATAGGCAGCCAGGCAGACAAATCAAGCGTCTGAGTCACTCGGGAAAAAGGTCATTTCGGCACGGGTCGATGGCAACCCTTAGCCAGTGCGGCGTATGAATCATACCGGGGGCATTTGCTTCAGGTTAGCTTTGGCCAATGGCAACGATGGTCCAGCCAGCGTCGACTCTATCCAGGTCCAGGCAGGTTTCTCGTCTTTCTTTTTCTTCCCCGGAGCAATGCGAAAATGAAATACTGGGCTGTGCTGTGCTGGACTGTGCTGGGTTTGGCTCAGCCAACATAACACAACAGCAGTGCAAAGAAACAAAGCGAAACTGCCTTACGGATGGTCTTGGTCACCCTACAGTACAGTAGGTGCCCAAGGTACAGTAATCATGAACCATGTTCTCCTTTGGCTCCATTTTCGAGGTCCTTTTCGGGCAGGTGGAGTCACTCCATTCAAAACGTCTTTGGCTTCGGGCACGGGCCAATGCTGTGGCTTCAGGGTCGCTTGTGAATCGAGCTGCCGCAAATCTGCAGAGTAAGACCGATCTGAACGAAACCCTCCTCCTCCACGGATACAGATGTACTCTATCATTTGGCAGCCCGCCAAAGTTAACTTTTGGTAGACTCGTCTGGCCGAAAGTTAAGGTAAAGAAAGTAAGGTAGCGTAGGCAGCCAATGTCAGAATTCGTTAGGACATCAGCTCAAGTGGATGTCCGAACCCAACCTCGAAAAACGGGCCATTATTGCTCGAGGACGTACCGCATCAACGGGGTAAATGGGCGATCATGACCAACTCGGCGGGACACTTGTCTGGACGAAGGAGTCTTGTGATCCCCCAAACACGTTGCACGCGATTGCATCGGCTGCATGGTCAGCAATGATCTGGAAGGGCCCATATGGCTGTGGAGAGCCTGTCGTTATTACTGTTTTAGGTCATCAGGATTGTTTATACAGTCTTTGTTGCATGATAAGCACTTTCTTTGATTCCCGATAATGATATGCTTTTGAAAGCCAAAGCAGGCACTGTATGTCCGAGGTGCTTGCGATTACAGTCATTATGGCATTAATTCGGTGCAATATTGGGCCCGTCCTCGTTCGCGTCCAATCCATCTTCAGAAATGGGTCAATGAGGTCCGCTGCTGCATCTTCATTGCTCCTCAGACTACCTAAATTGCTGCTTAGCCAGTACGTTTTCTGCCCACTGCCACGAGTGAACATAATTACCCTAGATCCCGGGTTCTTTCGATCATTGCCAACAAAATTCAGCATATCTCCTCGAAAGCGAAGCAGGGAAACCATCTTTGAGGACTCTGAAGAATACTGTGCGTGGCTTTTTGACTATGCTAATTAGACATGGGTTGCGGATAGATCGCGGTGAGACATTAGATCGACCTGTCCGGCCCACGCCTTCGAAACATTGGTGCACTTCATCGTTTTGTCTCCCTAGTCTGGGGCCTGACCAGGGAGCATTGACCTCAGAAATAATCACTCGATATGCCGTACATTACATGAAGGCCGAAATCAGTCGCAAGTGCCCTGGAGTACGTGCAGTCCTCGTCCTCCTGGCCACGAGAGCAGACCCGAACACCACGCCAAAATCTTGCCATGTTCGACCGTAGACCTGACAGCCGGCACAGGGACAGTCTCTGGCGAGAACATGCCAGCCATGCCAGCCATGCCACCTAGCCGCCTGAGTAGACAAGCCGCCTGGTCGCCCAAGTGCAGGCCTTTCAGTACGCGGTTATAGGGCTGTGACTGGTCAAGACAAGGTAGGGGGCAGTCCTGCATGGAACCTTGGGGGCTGTTTCGACAGCCACTCACGCTCGTGAGCGAGATCGCAGACGGCGCGAGAGGCGGCAAGGCCCCTTTAAAGTGAGGTATCATCGCAGACTGCCGTGAATCACTCAACCTGTCACACATTGCGCATAATTGCAACCTACTGCAACATTTGCAGACGCATGCCTTAGGGAAGCATGTCAGCCTCACTTACATATACGGCAAGGCCATGTCTAGGGTGCCACATAATTATCGCCCGGGGTTCTGAGTCGGGGACTGAGGCTGCCGGGATGATCAGCCCAAGTCATGCTCACCTCGTTTCGGTAGCTTTGTTGTTGTACAGAGTACGGCGTCAACGCTTTGTTCCTTCGACGCAGCCCATCAGCCCATTCGGGAGCAATTGGCCTTCTGGATGCCAAAAGTACATCGGGCTATGCTCCAGAGGAGCGGCCAACCGCCTGCCATGAACCGCAAAAGCAAGGCTTGTGCGGTGCTTGGCGGGGTCCAATGACGAGTCGCTGAGGGCTCGCAAGCAGCAGGAGTCCAATACCCCGTGCAGTTGATCCTGTTCGCTACAAGAATAGACAGGCGCGGTGAATGTTAGCGTTACTTGTTGCAGCGCGATCCGGTCGGTGATTATTGTAAAGAGTGCTGAAGCAAGGCCCGCACAAGCTTCCATTCCTACGCGCCGCGCCTTCCTGCACCACGAACAGCAGTACCTAAGGGAAGGTGCCTTTCTCACCTCATTAGTGCAGCCAGGTAATGTACCTCCTGCTGAGGTGAGGTAAGGCATGGCAATTGGGGGGTGGCAGGGAGCGCCTTCCCTCAAGCCTCCAGGTACATTGCTTTGCGTGGCCCCGCGCCAGCAGTGTGTACAGGTACCACTCAGCACCAACACAATACCCCTCCACAGCACCCAAGGTAAGGTAGTTTCAGTAACAGGAGTAGCGAAACGTCCTGATCTTCGATTGCTTGGATAAATCACCTGAGATGTGCCGTGGTCACGACACTTCGCGCCCCAAATATCAGCCACAGTCCCTCCGACCTGTCGGATCCTCCTGAACCACAATCTCTAGAGCCTGGCTCCCCGTTGTTTCTCAATCTCTTGTCGGCATCGTCCAGGTTTCACACCTCAACCCGATATAACCTTGCCATCAATAACGGTTGTTCCACCGACAACACAAGCACGAATAGCAGCACGGTCGAAGGGTGCCAAGCGTAACTTCCACATGCAGATCGTCGGAGAACCGCCATAGCACACGCGCTCTGGAACAGGAACAAGCCTCGTCACGATGAAGGCCACGCCGCTCATCATCAATTGGCACGATCAGAACGCGCCCATCTACTCAGCTCACTTCGAACCTTCTGGCAGAGGTCGCCTAGCTACAGCTGGTGGTGACAACCACGTTCGCATCTGGAAATGCGAAGCTGACGGACCTGACCGGAGGGTCGAGTACCTCTCCACGTTATCAAAACACAATCAAGCTGTCAACGTCGTCCGTTGGGCTCCCAAGGGTGTGTTCGATTCCGTATCCATCCACTGCACCCTAAACTTCGTGCTAACCCTCGTTCTCGCCGTTCCAGGAGAGCTTCTCGCTTCAGCCGGTGACGACGGTAACGTTATCCTTTGGGTACCCAGCGAATTACCGCCCACCACCTTTGGCTCCGAAGGCCAGGACGATAAGGAATCATGGAGAGCAAAGCATATGTGCCGCTCTAGCGGAGCTGAGATTTATGACTTGGCTTGGTCTCCCGACGCCATACACTTCATCATTGGCAGTATGGACAACATCGCCAGGATCTACAATGCTCAGACTGGTCAGTACCTAGCCTTCTTGTTCAATGAGATCTTCCGCAGCCTAACGTAAATCAATCGACCAGGCACACTTGTACGACAAATCGCGGAGCACAGTCACTACGTTCAGGGAGTCGCTTGGGACCCCTTGAATGAGTACATTGCGACCCAATCGTCCGACCGATCCGTTCACATATACTCCCTGAAAACCAAAGATGGACAGTATACTCTTACCCAGGATGACAAGTCGTCCAAGGTTGCTAGCCATAGCAAAGCCGATCTTCCTCCACGTCGCATCTCGTCCAGCAGCCCTGCACCCCCAGACTTTGGCCACCGAGCTCAATTATCAGTGGTTGATTCGAACACCTCGATCGGATCGCCAGCCCCCTCAGCTCCAGGCACCCCTACGTCTTTTCCATCCGCCATGAATCCGCCCAGTGTGGTGAGCCATAGTCGTCGGTCGTCCTTCTCCTCACGCCGTTCCGTTTCCCCGGCGCCTTCCATGCCTCTTCCGGCGGTCATGTCAATGGAAGCATCGCCAAAACCCCATTCCCTGGCCGCCACACTAGGTCTTGGGGTGAGAAACGCTAGCCTCTATGCCAACGAGACCCTAACTTCCTTCTTCCGGCGACTGACGTTTACGCCTGATGGAAGCCTTCTCCTCACACCCTCGGGCCAGTACCAAACGCAGCACCAAGTAGAGAAAGATACGAAGCCTGTGTACGAGGTCATCAATACTGTATACATCTACACTCGAGGTGGCATCAACAAACCCCCAATTGCCCATCTTCCTGGCCACAAGAAGCCTTCGGTTGGAGTGAAGTGCTGTCCTACCTTTTTTACCCTTCGCCAGAGCCCACCCAAGACAAAGCACATCACAATTGATACGTCATCAATGGAAGAAGCCTTGCCACCTCTACCAGAGCCTGTCTCGCAAGCATCTCCAGCTCCGTCGGTCATGGAGCCGCCTCCACCGCCACTGCCCACGCCGACGTCAACAGAGAGCTCATCGACGTCTTCCAAAACACTCTCCGTAGAAACCAGCGCCTCGACTCCCGGTCCCAAACCGGCTTTCTCCATGGCGTATCGGGTCGTGTACGCCGTAGCTACCCAGGACGCTGTCTTCCTATACGACACGCAACAAAAGACACCAATTTGTGTTGTGAGCAATCTCCATTGCGCAACCTTTACTGATCTTGCATGGTAAGTCTCCAGACGTGGTTGTGATTGGGGTACATAGGGGCTAAACGCGCAAACACAGGTCAAGCGATGGACTTACCCTCGTCATCTCTTCCTCTGATGGCTTCTGTTCCACACTGTCATTCGCACCGGGAGAACTAGGTGAAGTGTACAAGGGAGAAGTTGGACCCCCCAAAACTCACTCAGGTGCCGGAGCAACGGCATCAACACAGAACACGCCTACTCCCACTCCGACATCCAGCTTTGCTCCTCCGTCTCCTTATCCCAATGGGGTGCATCACCAACATCGTAATTCGGCTAGCTCCTTTACCGCACCGTCGCCTCCAGCATCGACGTCCTTCGTCTCGCAAAGGCCCTCATCGCCAGCCAGGTCCAACTCGACCTCATCCGTGGCGACGCAATCGTCAACGATGCCAACAGGGGTTGTGAGCAATCCGCCACTTATCTCCGGGAATGTGCCAGCCATCACTGCAACCAACTCGGCCAAGGTCACCGGCGTTCCATTGACTACACCCCCCGAAACGCCCAAGAATGCGGCGACTGCTACTTCAGGCAGTAAGCGGGAGGCAAGCGAGACTGACAAGGATGACGTGAAAGAGCCCAAGAAGCGGCGCATCGCGCCCACCCTGGTGGATGCAAAGCCGCTGTAGCCATTGCCCACTGGGCGAACCACCGTGCAATGAGGCTATCCGGTGTGACTTGGGTAATTTCCAAATTAAACGGATGCGCAGGGTAAAATTGTGTAGGAACAGGTAAAATTAATTGGGTCAATAAGCATGAGCTGGCGTTCTCATTTGGTATGGACTGGGTATGATGATGGTCGGATGCTAGGAGTTATTTCATTTCTGAACCAATGTCCCTGGCTGGCATGTGCGATTTGAAGGATGGAGTTTGGTACCAAGAAGCCCAAGTGATCGGATCGATTAGTCTATCACAATCCGCGAGTTTGATGCAAAATATCTACTTCAAGACTGGAACCCAGCCTTTCCTCGGGACGAACCCGACGACCCTCTCATCGCGCAAAATGTCCTTGCCTTGTCTTCCGGTCACCACGCTACGTTCGTGGTCAGCCCCACGAACGTAAAATGGGAAAGAAAGGCGGCTGCCACTAGGCCGGGGGCTATGGGCAGGGTCAGTGTCTGTAGGCCCCCAAGTTACTCGGCCATGGTGTCTCCTTTCCGAGAAACCACACGCGGATCGGTCCATAGAGAGGAACCACTTCCGTTGATGCACGCTCCCTATCGAATTGGAAGCGCCGGTGTACGCGTTGGTACGGCGAACCTCCTCGTCTTCCAGCTCCCTGATCTCACGGTCCATGGCAGAGACGGCGGCAGCGGCCTCTGCCGTCACCTGGGCGTTAGGCACGAGATGGTCATCATCTTCGTCGTCTGATTCAGAGCTAGGGTCTACCGCGGGTTGCTGGCCCCGAACAGTACGTGCACCCCGTCCGCGGCGTCTTGTGCGAGGCGTACGGGCGCTCCTGGCGCGGCCGGACTCGTCCTCGGCCTTGGTTAGACGCAGGTTGAGGACGTAGGGCTCGGGCAACTTGGTGCCGTGCAGGCGCAGGCGTATTTTTCGCTCCTGGAACGCGGCATGTAGGAGAGCCTGCTGAGATGGCGGGTCTCGCGGTGGCGGTGACGAGGATGGCGAGGATGGGTCTGCTCGCGGGGCGTGTTTGCTCTGGCGAGGCAGGACGGTGTACGTCCCGGTGTCCCATATCAAGAGAGAGCCGGTGTCGGCAGAGGCGGTCTCTATGAGGTGATTCTATTGAGCCAGTCATGTGAGCGGTCAAGGCTTCTCGCAGGCTCTCTTGAAGTATGTCTCTAACACACCAGTGTGAGAGGGCAGTAGGCCATAGAAATTGCAACTTACCCAGAGACAGTGGATGCGTGTCTCAGTGGCGTTGCGCATCAACCGCACACTGTTGGGGTCCCCGGGCAGGCCGTACATGATGGCCCAGCTAACGCTGCTGGTCTCGTTGATCTGAAGGCGGAGGTCATAGTGAGTGCCAGCGACGGGGTGATCATGTTGGTGAATGACGAAGTGAGCCCCGTTGGGGTTTCCGGCGCAGGAGAGATAGAGCGAGGCGTAGTCGGCAATGGAGAGCAGCGGAGACGGCGGGTTCCCAAGGACGTGCTTGGAGAGCTGCGTGACGAAGTGAGTGAGGTGGTCGGATACCTGTGCCTCGCCAGCCTCGATGGCGGCAGACGTAGGCCCTCCTGCGACTGGTGCCGGCGATAACGACGGCGAAGCGGAGGACGACGATTCGAAGGAGGCCCCAATCGATGGTATTTGGGGACGGGCCGCCTCGGAGTGCTCCTGCAAGGGAGCGTCCAGAGTCCAGCCGAGGTTCCTCTTCTTGATGAACGGGTTGGCGATGAGACCTGGGCTGTGGGGCCGCTTGGAGGACATGTTCATGGCGTGTACGAACTCATACTCGCGGCGCAGGACCGCGTCACAGCAGCAGCGCGGTAGACACGGCAGAAGGGTTTAGAATGGGAACCCGTAGAGAGTGTTGTGCACTTCACTCCATCAGCCTGCAGAGATGCCGGGCTGCTGGTTGAGATGTGGTTGAGATGATGTATCGGGATGGGCAGTGCGAAGGAAAGACGTCATTTTGCAACGGTTCGTTGTGTGTCTAACTTACATGTGCGAGTTACGGATTCAGACGAGTGTAATACTAGGTAGGTAATTTAGTACAAGGGGCGATGTGATGCAGATGCAAGGCAGGTAAGCTCCGTAAGACTAAGTCAGTCAGAAACATCATGGGGCTTTCATTGAGATGCTTAGACATTAGCCTTGGTCTTATGGGTAGTTTTTTATGTCTTTATTTCTTCGTCTTATTCCCAAATCACAGCTTCCCACCCGCTACCACATGCCGAGGCACGCAAGAAATGCCAGGGCCGAGCAGCCAATCCCGAGGGTCCACCGACCCCGGCTAGCTCGCGGCTACCCCGTTTTCTGTTTCCCCGACCTCGCTGGCTGGGCCCCCCGTTGTAGCTGCCCGCTCACCGTTCGCGGGGGAGGTACCTCCAAAAGGCACCGAAAAGCAGGGGTGGTCTAGGTACACAATGACGGGGGCTCCACCCAAACTCTTGCTGGATTTATCATTTCGCCCTCTTTCGCTCGCCGGTCGCATCCCAGACCACCACCATTCAACACCTCACTCTGACCATCGTCGCCGCCGCCGTCCCATCCCTACGCGCCAAAGTCGAGTCATACCACGCCTTGCACCATAGACCGTCCAGACGATTGGTTTTGCGACTCTCCAAGCGCGCATCTTCGGCCTCCCGCTGGCCTTGCGGCCGGCTTCCTCCCCTCCCCCGGTGTTGCACCTGCTTGTGGCGACCACCGAAGGCCTGACCTCTCGGAGCCGATAACAGCCTCATTTCCAACGTAAAAGATACCCTTGCGCTTCAGCCCTCTCCTTCTCCACAACATGGCCTCTCCGCCGAAACCTTGGGAGAGACCTGGCGCTACCGCCGCAGCATCTGGTGTGTTTTGTCTCTTTTACTCCCCTAAACGCTCGTGAAGGCGTTTTTCGAGTACGCAACTAACCAAACCTCTTCCTTCGACGCAATGCAGCCGCGATACCGTCTTCCACAACTTCCACTGCTACTGCGACCCCTTCTCCCACCTCCAGCACCGCCTCGACGGCCTCCGCGCCGCCCATCCCCGACCGCCCCTCATCTTTGACCTCGGTCGCGAACCAGAACGCCGCCAACTACAGCCGGCCCGGTGGCGTCGGCCCCGTGGGCACCACCCCCTACGGCTCCTACGGCTCCGCCTACTCGAGTCCCTATTCGAGTCCGTACTCGCGCTTTGGCAGCTATGGAGGCTACGGCGGTGGCATGTACGGCGGCGGCCTCGGCTCGTACGGTGGTGGCATGTATGGCGGTATGTACGGCGGCGGCGGCATGCCTGGCATGATGCAGAACCCGAACGACCCCAATAGCCTTACAAGTCGATTCAGTAACAGCACTGCTGCTACCTTCCAAATGCTCGAGGGCATCGTCATGGCCTTTGGTGGCTTCGCCCAAATGTTGGAGAGTACTTATATGGCGACGCAATCCAGCTTCTACGGTAAGTCAAATGTTCCTAGGAGGATCCTTGGCACGTACTGACCGACTTCTCCGTACAGCCATGGTCTCGGTTGCAGAGCAGTTTGGCAACCTGCGCGACACGCTAGGCTCAGTGCTCGGTATCTTCACCCTCATGCGATGGATACGTACCCTCATCGCCAAAATCACCGGTCGTCCGCCACCCGCAGATGCCACCGCTCTCACGCCGGCGGCCTTTGCCCGCTTCGAAGGCCGCTCGGTTGGTCCTGACGGCTCGCCTGCCGGTCCTCCCCGTGCCAGCCGCAAGCCCCTCCTCTTCTTCTTGCTCGCCGCATTCGGCCTGCCATATCTCATGTCCAAGATGATCAGGACGCTGGCAGCCTCTCACGAGGAAGAGGAGAAGCGTCTGCAGCAGCAGGCCCTCGAGCAGCAGCAGCCCATCGACCCCTCAAAGCTTGAGTTCTGCCGCCTGCTCTTCGACTTTCTCCCCCAGCCAAACACCGGTGTCGAGCTCGAGGTCCGCAAGGGCGATCTCGTTGCCGTCCTCAGCAAGAACGACCCTGCCGGAAACCCGAGCGAGTGGTGGCAATGCCGCGCCCGCGATGGCCGCCAAGGCTACCTGCCGTCCACATACCTCGAGGTCCTCAAGCGACCAGGCCAGGATGTCAAGCGCATCAAGGCCACGGCCGCCAGCGACAGCAGCCGCGCCAACACGATGACGACAACCGTGGAGGAGGTCGCGGAGGAAGGTAAGAAGGAATATGCCACTGCAGGAGGCATGCAGCGAAGTCATTTCTACTCTTAAGACAGTACGCGGCATAGTAGCGGCTCGTTCTTTTGTGTGTATATCTAGGGAGTTGCAGGCCTGTCGCAGTACGCTGTGACAGGAGCTGCTATTTGGGAGTCTCAACCGGGCTCAACTTGCCATGATCACCCATAGTTTGTACGTCTTCTTATGTGTAACATTGGCGAGCACTCTTATTTTTCTTTGGGTACAATACGCTTCGCGGTACGATACGAATCTCAGTGGTGGTCATGTTTCTTCTATCGTACTACGTGAGTTCGCAGATTTTTCCACCTGCGGAAAAAAGTTTGATGTGCATTTCTTTGCACGAGAACTGTACATAGTGCTCAGCAATGTTTAATGAATCAAATCTAAGCCAAGCAAATATCCCCTGAAGTCACTGTAAAGGCGACAAGGAGGACATCTCGTGCCACCCGTTCTTCTGCTGGTCAAGTCTCCATGCAAGAGGGTCGCCCCAGCCTTTTCTTCTTTTCTGTCCTCACATCCCATCGAGCCAACACATCAAGAGGTCCTCCTGGTCTCGTGTCCTCTCAGGTCCACCACATTTGCTGAGTGCAAACGCCATACAACGGTCGGGGCAAAGGAGCTGCACCTGTGTCCACTAACCCACCCGCCCTTGTTCTCAGGGGAGCCTTAGCCCTCGGCTTCGTAAGCGTTGGACTTGTGCTTGGGCTGGAACTTGAATCCTGGATGGACGGGACCCAGGAACATCTCACTAGAAACACAGTAAATTAGCAATTTGCACTCTACGATATCGAGTCCTGCCTCGCCGTCATCAGCTCATGAAACATACCTGATCTTGATCCAGTCCTGGTAGTTGCTGGAGGCCATCAGTGTCTCCAGCTCGTTGCGTCCGCGGTAAGCCGGCGGCCGGTCGTTGAGGCTCGGGGGCAGGTGCTCCAGCAGTCCGATCGGCACGTAGCGGTGCGCGAAGCTGAGCCACTCCAGGAGGAAGCGGCGGGTGAAACCAATGCCCAGCTCGTCGGAGCCCCAGGCCTCGAGGCCGTGGCGGACGAATTGCTCAATGTATCCCAGTCGCTCGGTCGCCGACTTGTCCAGGTACTGGCCCTTCTCAATCTCCTCGAAGACCCATGGCTTCACCAGGGCGCCGCGGCCGATCATGACGCTGTCGACTCGCGCGTTTTCAATGTGGTCGTAGTAGTCCACGTGGGAGAAGCAGTCGCCGTTACCAAGGAAGTACATGCGACCATCTTTGGCATTGGGCAGCGTGCTCTCATCGGGCTCGGCCGCCGTGTCGGTCAACGCATCCTTCTGCTCGTTGTACGTCTTGATCAGCGCGGCGCACTCGCCAATATAGCCCCAGTCGGCCGTCTTCGTATATCTCTGCTCACGGCTGCGGCCGTGGAGCGTGACAGCAGCGCAGCCAGGGCCACCGAGGCGAGCGCGATGCTCCCGCGCTCCAAAGGCCAGCTTTCCGATGACTGCGGTGGCCGTGGGTCGCGAGCTCTTGACGCCAGTTCTTATCTTGGCGGTAATAGGAATCTCCCCCGAGACGGCGTTCATGCCACGGATAATGCGCTCCAGCTTGCCGCTGGACTCTAGGAGCGCCGAGCCACCGCCGGACTTGAATATCATGTCAATCGGGCAGCCGCAGTTGAGGTCAATCAGGCGCAGGTGAGGGCAGAAGCGGCTCAGGGCATCGGCAGCCTTGGTAGCCACCCATGGTGCGTTGGCGGCGATCTGAGCAGCGAACTTGATGTCATGAGAGTTGTCATAGTCGGGGAACAGCAGAGTCTTTGAGCTTGGCGTAAACTTGGGGGGAGTGAGCTCCGACTGGTGGACCTTGAGCAGAGTCCAGTCGGCCTTTGTGCCCTGCAACAGGGGCATTCCCATGGCCATCTCTGAATACGTGAGCTGGGCGCCGAGATTGACGCAGAGCCGACGGAAAGGCAGGTTTCCTTGCGTAGTGAGCGGAGCCAGGGTGGGCGTCTCCGGGCCAAAGTAGAGTCGGCGCTTCTCGGACGGCTTGAAGGGAGGGTCGACAAACCGGGCTCGAAGATCGTCCATGCTTTCTATGCCGAGTTCTTTGCGCCGGTGGTGGAAATCCTCGCTGATCTTCGTTTCTTGGTTCAGCCACTCGATGTACTTGTTTGCTCGGGTGAAGTCAAGGCGCTTGCGATTCAAGTCGATCTTGACGCTCATCTTGACGACGTTGAAGATGTCGGGGCGCTGCTCCTCGATGTCGTCCTCCTTTGACTTGTCGTTGCTGTCGCTCTTTTCCGTCTCGCCCTCGGTTGCGGCATCCTTGATAACAGTGTCCGAAGTGTCCTTGGTGACAAGGACGAGCTCTTTCTTCCCATCCTCGTGTTCAACCTCCTTCATGTGGCTCTTGACGAAACGGCATTTCCAGCCAGACGGGCACTTCCCGTGCTTCTCGTAAACGGGGCACTTGCCCTCAAAGCTCTCCACGTCACCGCGTCGACCCTCATCCAGGTACTTGCGGAGGTCGTGGCACAGGTGGCAACGGTCGCCGTAGCGGCACTCTCTAGGGGAAAATTCCGGATAGAAGGCACGGCTGTTGCAAAGGCGAATCGCATCATCGAAGTGCCCAAACGAACGGTCCGTATTCTGGCCCCGGTTCTTCTTCTTGTCCTTTTTTCCGCCCTTTCGGGAGTTGTTGTCTCTGTCGTCTCTGTCCCGGTCATCTTGGGCAGCAGAGTCACGGCCCTCGGCGGCATCGTCATTGTATGCCTCAGATGCAGGGGGTTTGGTGCCCACATCGATCAGAAACCTGGGTAAAGTCAGCAGCAGCACAAAGATATTGCTGACAAGATGGTCTCCTACTCTTTCTTAACAGGTGCCAGACCTTTGATACGGCCGTTTACATGCTCGTCGCCGGCCTTGGGTGGTGGTGCGACGTCGCCCCCTCCATTGGCCTTATCATTCGTGGCTGGGGCATCATGAAGGCCTTCGCCGGGTACGGTTTGATCAATCCCAGTTTGCGGAGTAGATTCGACTGAAGGTTCCAACTTAAGTCTCTTCACAGCCCTCTCATCCGATCCGGGCACCGCCTCGAGGCTGGCTGCATCGCGGGCAAGCTCAGCGTGCTCCTTGCCGGAGGGCACATCACTCATCTTGACATCGGATTCTTCAGCCATGCCTCTTGGAGTTCAGGTGCTAGCTGAAGAGTTGGGATCCTACAAAGGCCCTGTTACTCCGTACAAGCACAGGATTTTGACGGGCTGCTTTCGGATTGTGTTGATGAGATGAGGTTTTGGAGTGACGGTGACGTGAAATGTGTGGTTGAAGTACAGAAATTTTCCGTCTGCGCCTGCTGGTGCGCTAGACTGCCAGCTGCTGTGGGCGGGCTGCGCAGCTGTTGGGGCTGGGAAGGCATTGAATGGTCAAGCCAAGCAGTAATAGCATTCTTGTATATGTCAATTGTCACGAGGCTGCTATACTCATTGTATATGAATGGCTCTTTCATGTGTTTTCTACATTTCTACCCCGACAAGTGCTGAGTCCCAATCTCGTGGATATACCTTCTTCGGAGTGAGGTTGCAAGGTACCTGACTCTGTACTGTACCAGTGCGAGCAAGGATACTCCAATCGTGTGGAGAGGGGAGGTACGGAGACATGCCGAACTACTGCTCACTCCGCGCTTGCCTTCGTACCTCTACCCGTCCCGCTTGGCTCCCCCAACCGTTCAACTCAATTGCCACCTTACAAAAGACATGAACCGCAGGAATATACAAACACTAAGCGACAGTGGAGACATTTGATTACCCTTTGATCCGGCGAATCTCGCTCCCCGTCATCGTGTAAGTCGTGATGAACTTGTGGAGTAAGCTTTGTACCTGAAGCAGCCCCTTGTCATCACACGGCACGATACGGACGCACTGCGCTGCTATTCCCGTTAGACCTGCAAGGGGCAAGCCATTTCAGACAAAATGCCAAACCGTTAGCAGGTTTGGCCTCGGGTCCGAAGTGGTTTAGCGAGAGCGGGTTGTCACGCCTGTGGCTTGAGGCTGTGCCTGTTGCTCCCAACTAGAGCGCCCGTTCTAGTGATATTGGCACAGGCGTGTCATCACTGTAAGGCAAGGTAGTGTAGCAAGGCGGAGAGGGTACCTCACCACCAATCTAGAGGTACCTCACCTTGCCTTACCTCTTCCCTCGCGCACGATTTATTTGCTACCTTATTCGTCGTCCACGCTCGCTTACACTTCCCTTGCCGTCCCTTTCATGAACTCCTCGAAACCACTCCATTGATTACTGTGGCAGTTCACCGCAGATCCCTGCAGGCCCGTCTCGGCATTTTCGCCAAGATCAGTAGGGCTTATCCTGGAGGGCAGCTAAATCAACCTCTCTGCCGCATGTAGATGCATACATCACCAACAGCCTCAACCCAACCACCGTCTCCCCCTCCTCCCTCCCATCTTTTACCCCTCGACCCCGACGAGCACGAGCACGAGCACGAGCACGAAACAGCCCGCCCTCTCGGCCTTGGTTTCTGTAGATATTCAGGCCCTATCGACAGCTGCCTGTCGAGGCAATGAAGGCCGGTGTGCGATTGGACCATGGCGGATTCGGGCAGATCTTCTGATAGATCCGCCTCGTCATCTACTCAACCAAAAGCCACACGATCCCAGACTTCCACCGTCACAGCCTCCTCTGTTGACCATTTCGATATTCCTGAAGAGTCGGATGAATCTTCCGACCCCGCCTCGAGCTCCGGCCGCGTGCCGCTGCCGAGAAGCCATACCCCGGGCCACCTAGCCAGCAAAAGCATCGACCGCCGGCGGAAACCTTCTGAGCACTCGATTCGTCAGCGATCCCAGTCTACCTCGCACATAGCCGCCGTCTCGCGCTCTTCGACAACTACCGGTCGTCTCCCCAAGCCTCCTCCTATCTCCAATGGCAGCACCGATGGAGAGTCTCCCCGAGAAGATGGCAAAGACCAGAAGCGACTCCTGGCCATGCGTTCTACATCGGCGATAGCGAATCGCCCTACGGTGCCGTCCTCGTCCTTCTCGACATCAAGCGCGGCACCTGCGTCGTCGTCGGCGACCGCCCCGGCCCCGACTCCGGCAGCAGCACCTCCTCCTCCTCGGCCACGCGCCGGCCAACCGCATCCCGGAAGAGGGAAACACATACCATTTCCCCCACTGCAGGACCCAAAAGATGCCCCAGACGTGCCTCCCGCTCCTGCATCGGGTATGTACTGGTCAAAAGCGCTGACATCCGGCACGCCGCCCAAGGCCTTGCGCGCACACACGACCACCCTTGTCGGCTCCAATATCTATGTTTTCGGTGGATGTGATGCAGGGACCTGCTTCAAT
Organism: Paramyrothecium sp. XJ0827; assembly: GCA_020881915.1. Classification (NCBI taxonomy): domain Eukaryota; kingdom Fungi; phylum Ascomycota; class Sordariomycetes; order Hypocreales; family Stachybotryaceae; genus Paramyrothecium; species Paramyrothecium sp. XJ0827. Next base: position 3,125,374 of record JAJFPB010000001.1, on the reverse strand, counting down.
GACCTATATGTGTTTGACGCCGATTCGTTCTTCTGGTCCGCCCCATACGTGGTCGGCGATATACCTCTACCACTCCGAGCCATGACTTGTACTGCTGTGGGCAAGAGGCTCGTGGTCTTTGGCGGAGGTGATGGACCTGCATACTACAACGATGTATACGTTCTCGACACTGTGAATTTCCGCTGGAGCAAGCCTCAGATTGTCGGCGACAGAGCACCATCCAAAAGGCGCGCACACACTGCTTGCTTGTATAAGAACGGAATATACATGTTTGGTGGCGGCGATGGTGTGCGAGCTCTCAATGATATCTGGCGACTCGACGTTTCTGACATGACCAAAATGTCGTGGAAGCTCATTTCCGGCTCTGACCGGCCATCAGCAGGTGGTAAAGACAACAAACCCAAGGGCCGCGGCTACCACACCGCAAACATGGTTGGCAGCAAGCTCATCGTTTTCGGAGGATCCGACGGGGGGGACTGCTTTTACGACGTCTGGATCTATGATATTGAGGCCCAGTACTGGAAACCTGTGCCCATACCGCTTACCTACCGCCGGTTGTCTCACACGGCTACCTTGGTTGGCTCGTACCTTTTCGTGCTTGGTGGTCACGACGGCATGGTGTACTGCAACGACGTGCTACTCCTCAACCTGGTCACAATGACTTGGGACAAGCGCAAGGTTTATGGACTTCCTCCCAGCGGAAGAGGCTATCACGGCACCGTCCTGTATGATAGCAGGTTGATTGCGATAGGGGGGTTCGACGGCACTGATGTGTTTGGCGACGTTGTCATCTTGGAACTCGCCGTGCATGCGTATTACTCGCAAATCAGTCATTTTACGATAGAAGTGTGAAAAAGAAACTTGTGGTTTCTATGCGAATAGCCTGTTCGTCCATCATTAGCGACAGATAGACTGGCATGGCGTCGTATTACGGACATTTATGGATCATGGCATGACGAGCCGGGAAAAGGGCAAATTGGCTGCGGAGTTGGGTGGCAGTATACTTGGATCTTGATCTTCATACCTATCGCAGCGGCATTTGATTTTCACACGAAACTTAAGCGCAATATTTTCTTTATGATGAAATTGAGTCATTCCCAACGTGACATAATGATGTAGACAGCCAACACGGCACATTCATTAACAACACATCACCAATCTGATGACAACCCCTTGTCAGGCTCTAACCCATCCCTAATATCCTTCCAAGTTTTGAAACGCCAAAGCCTCTATGCAATAAGAGAAAATCGCTCTCATACAGATGAAGTAAAACAAATATAGAACAGGAAGAAAGGCCGTCAATTTGGATCGGTCTACTTCTCGTGCAAGGTCGCAGGAAGGTAGCTTAAGCTCCTGCAAGTGACGGGCATTTAGGCCTTCTCCTTGATCTGCTGCTTACGAGCAGCCAATCGGCGCTCCTCGGCGGCGACCATATCTATGAGGATACGTTAGTATAACTGACAAATTTGCACGAGCAATAGTAATCTGCGGGATCGCTTACCCTTCCAGAGGTCCTGGCCCTCGTACTCCTCTTTGCGGATCTTCTGCTCGATAAAGTGCTTGTGCTCGGGATCGTTGGGGTCAAGGACCATGACGGTCTGCCAGCGACCGCTGCCGGCCTTGGCATCGTTCACCTCAAAGGCAGCAGAAACGATGAGGACGGCCAGCGTCAGACCCTGGGCGTAGACACGAGCCTGGACGAGCTTCTGGGCAGTGCTGATGGGGGCGCGACCGACAAGGGCGAGCGCGAGGGCCATACTGGCGAGCCACGAGCCGAAAACGATGCTATAACGGTTCTCGCGGCCCCACTCCATGAAGCGGTCCTTGGTCGACTGGTTCTGGCGAGCCACCTCGAGGGCGCGGTGGGTGGCGTCCTGGTAGTAGTTCATGGGATCCTGCGCCTTCTGGAAGGACATGGAGTAGCGCTCGGCATTGACGATTGCGCCGAAGGTGACAGACGAGGTCACGAGGAAGGCCCGGAACGGCAGCGTCAGGGAGCGGAAGGCCGGGTAGCGCTTCGAGGCGAGCAGCACACCTCCCAGGCCAATGCCGAGACCGAGGGCACCGCCGATACCGCCACCGGTGATGACCTGCTTTCGGAGCTGAGCCTCCTCGTCCTTGCTAATGACCTTCATGGCGGGCGGATGTGTGTGGTTGGCTGTTGGTGGGAAAGTTGGGTAGCTGTAGATGCGCTAGCAGCGGGCGCGGATCGCGGAACGATGACGATGACGAACGGGCAGAAGCGATGCTGTCGGGCCAATCGTCGAAATGTTGTATCGTCTCCTGTTTGCTTGGAATCGAAGGTTCCTTTACGGTAGGAGGAGAATGGAGAAGCAAAATGCAGCAGACGTTGCGTGGTAGAATGGTAGGTATGCTTCTGTTGTGTCGGGCGACAAGGCGAGGGTTTTGATGATGAGGTCACGGATTGTCGTATGATTGAAATAGGCGGGCTCGGGGAGTGGGTCGCCCTTGAGCCTGGTATGAAATTTTGCCTTGCGGCGAACCGCTGGTTGGACTTGTGCCGCAAAACGAAAAGTGGATGACGGCTTCTTATTTCCGGTTACGGATTGCGATGTACCTGTTCAGCAATCCTGATTCTCGAGTGATGAAATCAATGTGTAAGGTAGTGAGCTAAGTGGTCCACGGGTGTTAAGCACAGAGGGCAATCCCTATAATATACTTCTTGCCTGGTTCTCCAATAGTCCGGGTTATTGTCGCATGCTTCTAGAAAGTCTCCATGATGTAAGACATCTTTCTTCGTGTTGTACCGCAGTTGTATGCGGAAAAGGGCGTCTATTCCCGTGGTGTTCATGTAATCAAAAGCGCCAATGTCACTCCGAACCCTTCCGCGTCACGTCCAAGACCGAGAAATTCCCGCCCAAAATCCGTGTGAACGCCGAAGGGGAGCTTCGAGAAAAATCAAGGAAACAACACGCCTGTAGAACATCTTTCCTGGTACAGGCTTGCTTTTTTCGACGGCTCGTACTCTTCCACTAATCAGTGGTCTCGAAGACATGATGCATCCTGAACACTTCGTGACGGGCACCCTCAGCAGCAATTGTTCATACACCTGCTGGGCGTATTTGCCTTAAGGTATTGACGGCCTGTAACTCTGTACATGTACCTTAACCTGTACCTGTTCCTGCGTCCGCATAAGGTACCTCACGCCTTGTGGGTTCGCCGGTGGCCGCCGAAGCTCCCTGCTTCCGGGTGTGCTGGTGCTTAGCGGCCGCGCCCTGCGGCATTGCGGCGTACGCGGCGACTTTGGCGGCGGCGAACCCGTTCACAGCCGTTGCTCGTACGGTATTCGCAGGGCTACATGTTGGCATCGGGACGAGTCGTCAATGCGTGCTAAATCTCGACCCAGGCGCATACTTCACTCTCATGATACTCGCTCTTTATCGGTAAAGCCGCCCGAATTTTCGCTCGCTCTCCTCCGTCACGCCATGTAGGAGCTGCAAATGGACACCATTGCGATGCAGGCTGAACATCACCCGCATATGATAGCGTACTCCGACACGTGAATCGTCATCACCGCAGCTGCGTTCTCGCCATGTGAATATCCAGCAACCCACTCCGAGTCTACTCAAAATCAGATTAGAAAATAGTCAACGAAGCACGCGGGTGAACATAGTCTGAAACAAGACAAATGGCAACCTGAATGCCGAGGCCGTGTAGGGTATGCCAACCGAGACGACCGTGTGGAATGCTTTGTTTATATGGACCCTCGAGCAAGCCCATAACGACACCCCGGCAGCCAGGCCAGTAACCACACGCAGTGACTCGAAGAAGTTGAGATTTATTGTTCACTCATTGAGCGTATTGACGTCAGTGCCTGGCAATGATCTCGACAACGAGTAACAGCACCCCACGGGTTGCGCGGCAGCTTATCCTTCCCCTCACTGGGCCTGGCGGGCATACCAAACACCACGATGAATTGATATCTGCACCAACCCCCCACGACAGTTCATCTACCGTAAACGACACTGGCGACAAACAGATTGCAGCCGATCCGGAGGGCCGGGAATTCGCCGGAATAGACGAGGAAATCACTCGATGACATCGTGATCGTCACCAGCCATCCCAAGTCCACCGCTAGTTGCTCTGGGAACTATAGCGATCTTGAGATAGCGACGACCGGAATTGCGTCAAGTGCATGGCCCTAGCATACAGTGTAGCAGCTTTATTATCGTCATCAACCCCTGGGCATGATGTTTGTCCAGAGAACTTCGACGTAATGGCGCCCGACTGCAACATCGCATCGCGGACGGCCTCCTCGATCCAATCGATACTTTAATCTGCCCCGTTGATCTTCGCCAGCTATGAGGTCAATAGTGGACTGCTTTTCGTTAGTGAGAGACACTGGAGACTGTGCACCTCAGCGGCAGCCCCGCGTCACCACCATTGACATTGAAACAGCCGGAAAAATTACTGAGAAAAAGAGCATTGTGTTAAATCAACAATAGCTTCTCGCACACATAGCCGATGCCTGCGGTAGGTATGCTGGATGATACCACGATGATATCAAAATGATCGTATCAAAATGATCGGAACCTGCCGTAGGCTTCGAGCCAGCCATGCCGGTGGGCGCAATAGTGCATCGTTGATTCGCCGAGCTTCAGCTCCCCCCTTGCAACGCCAGCGCCTTCTCCAGGTCCCCTCCAGGTCTGTGTCTTGCGCGCCGGTATTGGCTCAGGTCTTAGTTTGTACGGGCTGGCGGTCGCCAATCACACAGTCTCGGCTTCCGGGACGTCCTCGCCCTAAACGGCAGGTGAAACACCGCCAGAACCATGTAAGTCATGGCGGCTCGATGTTCTTGGGACGATCCAGGCTTTTCTTGGCTAGGTATTCGAGTTGAGAAGTCCAACGCTCGTAGGACGAAGGATGCATGACCCAGGGCCGTTGAATAAACGTCCCGACGTACATAGATTGGCACTAGCACCGAAACAAGAATGTGCCCGATGTGAGACGGCAGTGCGCATCGTCTAGCGGCTCATGGGAATGAGAGGCATTTGGGAGACATCGGCGTTTGGTTGACGAAGTTTCGGGCATAGCTCGCAGGACCACCCTGTAGTAGCCGAGCTGATGCCCTTGGACTCTGCACAGGGACTGGCGTCATGCTGGTCATGCCTTGACTCGCATGGATGGCCCAGCAGCGAAGAGGCACGCAGAGCGTCTAGTGATTTCCTGTTATGCCATGGTTGGCTGCAGGTAGCCGCCGATCTGGAGCGCTGCTGGCGCGGACTGCATGGCTCAAGATGACAGGTTTGCTAGAGCCATTTCCTCCAGCCCCCCAATCTGAGATGCACCGTATGAACGCGCAGCCGGCTGTTCCTAATCCCTCGTTCCCCGATTCCATTTGCAGAGCCTCGGTCTAATGACGAACCCCCGGTTGCTGTTACGTGGTTGAAACCCACCGACAAAGGTAGCGCCGCCGGCGGGCTTCACCTGTCACGGCAGCTCCGTTATTTCAGGGTCCAGTCCGGGACACGTCTTTTCTACGAGTTCAGGCGTCTGGGCGATGGACCGAGCTGTCGCATCGTCAAGTGGCGACCTAGGCCGTGGAACGTCCCCATATGTTCCATGGGAGTTTCTAGACACCCCCCTCCCAGCCCAGCAAGCCCCGGCAGAGGTTGACAACTAGGATCTAGTGAGGGAGCCTCGGCCTGGCGCATGGAAGGAAGCTCCTAGTCGGCGAGATCAACAAACGGGACTAGTAGGGGCGCTGCTGGGAGCGAGGGAAAGGGTTGGCATTTTCGGACGTGCAAGGCACCAGTTAATTAATCATTAGCCTGGCCTGGCTACCTGAGCTGATGTGGGTGACTTTTCCATTGTTCCATAGGCTGATGTGCCCTGTCACAGTATACTGTGGCCGTGGCCAGTCGAGCTGAGCGGTCAATCGAAGGGTTGGTGGATGCTGCGCGGAGCAGCATGCCGCATTCTGCTTTCTTCGGCCGAGTCGAGGTCGGTGAGCAGCGGCCATCTTGGTGGCCAAGCTGTAGGCAGTGCAATGCATAGATCATGCGCTGGATGCCATTCTCGTCACACGCAGGCCTTGCTCGCTTGCTGCGCTTTCCCTCCTTTTCTGCTTTCATGAACATCGACAAGTCACTTACAGTCTGGGCTGTCCTCCCCCCCTCCACGGAAGTGCATACGCAGTGCAACCGAGTCGCTTACACCCGCCACCAATCTGTCCAAGCCTTCCAAGGGGTGGAGGAGACAGCCACTAGGAGGCACGCGCTAGACCGTCTCGTGTTAGAATGAGTCAGGGAAATCTGAGGCGGCGCTACGCTAAAGAGCTCCGTCCAGGGTCCACCACGTGAAAACGGGGTTCTCATTTCTAAACGCTGCCGAAGGCGGCGTTGCAGCCCTGCCAATAGCGTTGTGGGAGTATCAAGCCAGGCGTGGGACTGGGCGGCCATGACTTAATACCACGAGAGCAAGCCAGCGAGAAGGCGGAGAAGAAGGAGCGGAAACAGACTTCGTCCCACCTCCGAGTCAGCGGCGTTCACATCAACGTAGCATCTATTTTAGCTGCACCGGCTTTGTAGATGACATACCAAGCTGAGGTCCGTGGACTGGCGACAAAGACATCCCGGCATCTGTGTGCGGCGAAAGTACTCCTCGGAGATCCAATCTCGGAGCATACTTTGTCCATGGTCGTAAAGGGAAGTGAAGGGTGAGGAGGGGGCGAGGAGGGTCCACGATACCTAGTAGTGGTCAGCGCAACCAGGGTTCCTGGGGATTATGGAGGAGAGCGACTGACAAACAGAAAATCATAGTACAAGTTCCCCTAATAAAAGCATTGCTCCCTATGCACGTTAGATTGAGGCCTGTTGCATCAAGATTGGAGCGAGATTTAGCGGTGACGGAAGGGGCCTGGATCGTCTCTGTATGATGCCTGTGCGCATATCACTGCTGCCATTGGCGAAACTGGATCGTTGGACCCCTGATCGTACATGGCATAGTGTGCTGTTTGGATGAGGAGAGAGCATGGACTCGCTCCCAGGATCACGGAACGACGGAATTACTATGTTAAGAGGCAATCTGGTTTCAACCTGCTGCGCAAGGACCCTAGGACCCTTTGCTCTCGGGCCTTATGTCTTCTTCAGGGTCCTGGGGAAAGATGTGCAGAGCTGATGTTTCTCGCTGGTCATGCATGACTTCGGGGTATAAGCAGGCCAAGCAACCAAGTAATTCAGCAACCAAAGCCAGCCTGCAGAAATGTGGGCGATGCGCAAGCGAGTCAAAAGTATGCATGGAGCGGGTCGCAGCGTCGATCCTGCATTGACAAACACCTCCTTACCCTTGCTCCTGTTCCCTGGGTTTCATTTCCATCATCTGTGTCACGAGACCTATCGACAGCAAGGGCACCTGTGTCACCCCCACTGCCACTGGATGTGACGGGCCTTCAACCGAGGGAAAAAACATTGCTGAATTTACTCTGATCTTGCCATACCTGGGGCCGGCGTTGGAGATTCCCGAAGGCCGGTGGTGGCTCAGTGGTTTTTTTTTTAGGGACATCGCATCAGGCGTCGACGAGAAGAGACATGCGTGTGGAGACAGTGTTCATTAGTACATGAGGCAAGGTTAGGAAATTCCCTACAATGTTTATACCGCCTTGGCATGCGAGGTAATTCACCAAAATGTTGGGGTTGATGTTCAGGATGCCCTGCACTCGTTAGTACGGAGCAGAGTCGGGACTTGGCCGACGGCGCACGCATCTGCGGCCCCGAATGTCACCGCAATTAATACCGTGGGTATGCCCGGGAATCCTTCAACGGGTTCCTTCTGCTCAGAAGTTCGGAAGGGTTACGCTCGCCAGCTCCCCGTAACGGACAGAGGGACGGACGGACGGATATGCAGACAGACGTGCGCCAAAGCGTCTTTTAGTGAGAAATGCCACGTTTTGTAAGAACTCCGACTCCGACACTAATAGCCGTCATCTGGTCAGCCACAGTGTGGCAAGTGCCGGACGCGTGTGAGCCGTGGCGATGCCTCGCCTTGCCTCAACTTAGGTAGGCAGTTCGCCAACTAGCACGGCAGCGAAACTAACGGCAAGTCGGAAGAACGATGGCGGCCTTATGGCGGCTTGCTTTCGGCCGGCTCCATAATGAAATCTTGGGCCCGGTGGACACGGCAAGGCAGCTAACAAGCGATTGGTGATTGCTGCGAGTTGCAGGACTACCGAGTGCCTAGTGTAATCATAGCCATGGTGGCTCAGGTATTGTCGAGTGTCAGTAACCCCATCATGCCCATTGTAAGAAAAGAATTAGAATGTACGTCGAACCCTCCCGAGTTTCAAAGTGTTTGATTCCGTCTTGTTCTCTCCCAGGAATAATAAACTTAAAGCTATCTTGGATTAAGGTATCATGCTGCATTAAAGTTACGAAGCTTTCGTACCGTAAGGTAGTCTCTGTTTTTTTAACCGTTCACCGGTTGGCAGTTATGAGATCTTTTATCGTGCGCTACCATTCGTACCATTGCCCTACCATTCGTACCATTGCCCTATTGCAGTATATGTCCAGCGCAAGGAAGGCCCGCTTCATCGGATCCATTCAAGCGGGTTGGTAGCGAAATAAACCTCACCTACACGCTCCACTCTTCCCAACTGCCCATCTTAGTCAACAATCAACCAAGCCCAAACCCCATCCGGCGGGCTCTTAGCCTGCTCCTCGCTCTCTCAACCATGGGTAATTATCCTTCTTTGCCTCTTTCTTTTGTGGTTTCGAAGCCCCATGACACCACTCGCCACCAGGTAAATGCACGACATCTGCCTGTCTGCCCCAGCTTGGCAGTCCTGGCATCTGGCATCATCAAGTCCTCTCCACTTGTGTGTTGAGGAAGAAAGACAGGAGCCACCTAATAAACTCCAGCTAAAAGGGCTACTGTACTCCGTTCAGCCATGCCTTGCTTTCAAACGCTTTGTGCCATGGCACGCAAGTGCTAATGGCGCCCGTCCAGCCCTGGGCGCAACGCGAGGGCCAAGCACAATCAACTACCAACACTTGATATCGGGCACTTCCCGCAGCCTTAAACGCACCGTTGAGGTAATTCCTTGCTTTCGGCCGTGTCTTCCGGGTCACCATCAAGGAAGTGCTTGTAATTAAGTGGCCTTACTGGTCGAAGCCTTCCGATCGTTTAAATGCAAGGCGCCCCTCCGCACGCAAGCGAGACATCTGGCGTGCATGTACTGTCTTACCGGCCTACTACCTACCTTTTACCTTGGTTTACCTTTCAACGCGGAGATGGGTTCGAGATCGGAACCGCTACCTACCTGTCTTGATCATCCCAGAAACTGCTCAGCTGGTAACTTGCATGTGAGAGCGGAGCCGTCGGGCTCAACTGCGCCGCCTTTTGAACGTGTGCGGAGCCTATCGGCCTGCACGAGCGCCGAGCGAGTTGTCCTGAGGTTCTCGGGTCTACTTAGTTCGCATCGCACACAAGACCGATACATCTCATCCAGCGTCCTCCACGCCCCCGTCATAGAAAAAGCAAGGATGGGGGGTTGCGTTCCCCTGCACTGGTAATTGGGCACCCGGCAACCTCCCGTATGACCGGGATGCCACCCGCAAGCAGCTCTCGAGGGTCTTGGCGCCCATCCCAAGCGACACCTCACTAAAAGGTCCAAGAGGCTATGATGCCTTTGAAAGTCGGTCCCCACCGCTGTGGCCAAGCCTACCTAGTACCTTAGTCGCTGACGCTAGGTACAGTGTCCGCGAGCAGGCATTGCAGGAAGTCGAGCCTCGAGAATGCATACTGCATCCACACCCTGTCTGCCGGACCATTCCCCCCTCCCTCCCTTTCATTGAGGTACTTTGTCGCTGTCCATAGTGATGTGCAGAGGTCCAAGTACATCCTGGGCGAAACCGTGGAGCACCCCAAGAAACGAATATGAGAAGCATTAAGTTATTTACCTCGACCTGCCTGCTCCAGACCTTCCGGGGCCTCGCCCAATATGCTCGCCTCTCCTTGTGAAACTGCGTAACTTGACTTGACTTTATGAACCTGCCGAGGCTGCCTGAACCCGCCTCGTCATCGTTGCCGCTGTCGCCTCTAAATCACCCTTGAACGTTAGAAGTACCAGCAACTCAACCCGGGGTTGTCGCACGCGACAGCTAGAACACCCAAGACGGACGACGAAGACAGAAGGACGGTCGACTTACACGGGCACACCAACACACCTCGGAAACCAGGCTCGGGCTCCCCTTGAGCCTTCACATCCTCACCCCGACCACTTTTCCTGACACCTCTTTTCCTGAGGCTTGTGCAACAATCTGCAGCCACCATCTGCATGAGCAGCAGACAAGCGAAGCAAGCAAGCAATCAAGCAAGCATCAGCACGAATAAAACAAAAAAGGAAGGGTCTACTCTACATCACCTGCAGCAGTCGACCTAATACGTCCTGACCGTACCGCTCGCGCCCGCGCCCGCGCCTGCACCTACATCCACATCTACATCTACATCGACAGCCTGGAACTGTTACTTGCCATTTACTTTGCCTTTGCGTGCCTTTTGCCTTTATTTTTTTGGCAGTGCACCAGAAACTTACTCGTACCGCGCACTTTGCCTGCAGAACGAACGAAATCGAGCGTCGGCCGAGAGTCTTGATACCTCAGGACCTTTAAAAGACAAGGAAGGAGCCACCCATCATTAGGACGGCTCTCCATTCCCAGTCCCATTCCCACCCTCGCCGCTTACCTTGCCTCGCCTTTACTACCTTGTCTTGACTTACTTTAACCCATCCATCCATCCCATCCATCCATCCATCCACCCGTCACCACTCATCCCTCCTCTTCCTCTTCCGCAACTCTGAGATCTGAGATCTTCTCGGAGCTGCCACCTGTTTCTCTCCTCCGGCACTGCTAGAGAAAAATCGGGCGCATTTCTATTAGCCTGCATCCGCCATACGCACCCGGCTTGGCCATCCCCAGAGCGGACGGTGCATTATTAATTTACGTGGACCTTGCCTTTACGCCTTTTTGGCCACCGCCCAGCACCCGCTGCAACGGCACTCGAACCCACTCAGATACATAAGACCGCCAGCAGCCGCCCCTCAGCCTAGCCCACCCCAGCCCACCTCATCGTTGTGCTGGCTGCATCTGGCCTCCACTAATTTATTCCCCTCCGTCTGTTCATTACACAGCATCTTTCCCCCCCAAAAGATTTAGTATGCGGAGCGCTCTCAGGTGGTTTCACAACGCCGAAGACAAGGACAAGGAGCTGAGTTATCGGAACCCTCGAACGACTGCTGCACAGAACAACCCCGATACTTGCACGGAAACCGACTTCGCTGCCTGCTTCGCCGTAGACGCCGACTCGCCGGGGTCGCTCAACTCAGCGTCTCTAACACAGTCACCGTCACCCCAGCCAGGAACGCCTCCAGATTTATTTCCTGGCTTCGGCTTTGGCGCCGGCTCCTCTTTGCGCGCAGCTACTTCTCCGACACCCTCCAAACCCATCTCCATCAGCACGCCACCCAGCGACTCTTTTCCCACCGCCGTTCACAACTTCACCACCACCACGTCAACCGCCTCCCCTAATCGCCTCAGCCCCCCTTCCGCTATTCCAGACGTCGAGCTCGCCGACTGCGACGATTTCAACATGACCGTGGGCCCCGCCCTCGACTCTGCCATGGGCCGAAGCAGGCAAGACTCCTTCGTGAGCGCCGGTCCGAAGCCCATTTCTGTCAATAATCCGAACCGCGACAACAATGTCAACCGGAATCGTAGGGAGAGTCTCGCTGGCAGCCTAATGGGCGGTATGTCATGGGGCGGCATGTCTTTTGGAAGCTTCGTCCGCGATGAGTGAGTCACATCTACTCCCGCCACTCCCGTTCCACATTCGCTCGACCTCACTGGCGCTCAACTCCTCTTTCAAACGAGACACCACTTGATGGTTTTGGTGCGCCGACGAGTACCCCTTGACGTCTCTGGGCCCTGGCTTTGCCGCACACCGGTTTTCGCCGAAACTGACCTCTTGTCGGCATGCGCCGACTCCTTATACTCAGATCGCTAACAAGATGTGTTTTGTAGTATCATGATGCAGGGCACCTCGCCCTTCGGCACTCACCAGTCACCCTCGTTTCACTCTTCCTCATATCTACCTAAGCTTGAGGCAAACTTCATGCGCGACTTCACTTGCTGTGGCAAGATCCTGCCTAACTTGCACGATCTGCTTCAGCACTACGAAGAAGCTCACACTCAGCCCAGTCCTAATACTTCACGAACCAATGCCTTCTCGCAATTTGTCCAGGTTGGTGTGCAGGGTACCCCTAAGATTGGCGGCTCCGGCGCAAGCTCTTCTACACCAGGACAGTCGAACGTGCACACACCTACTGGCCAGACTGGACAGTCAAATCGTGGCGGCATGCCGATGATGGGTGGTTCGCGCATGGATGAGGGCCAGTTGGGCCTGGGTGTCAGCTCCGCTATGAATGATGAGATGGACGCTGTGGCGGATATGGAGATGGACGACGCAGTTGGTACTATGGAGATGGACGACAGCCAGAAGATGCACCAAACGAGACAACTATTCGGTCAACAGCAACGACCACAGCTTAATATGAACACCTCGGGTCTCACCCAAGGTCTCCGAACATCTCAGCCACCAACCCCTGCTGCCGTCAGCTTCGGCCTCCAAAACAACCCCACTGTCTCATCGGTTAACACGCCTACTCTTACCACCCATCAGCAACAGTTGCCGCAACAATCACAACAGTCACAGCAACCTGGCCTGGACGACATGGACGAGGATCTACCCGGTATGCCCATGGGAGGCAACACCGCCGACATTGGTGATAGGAGTTTTGCTGGCGGCAACAACGAATCGAATTTTTGCATCAACGATCCTGGCAAGCATCTATTCAGCCCGAACGGAGCCTTCCCGCAAGGCAACCGATCGATCCAGGCGCAGCTGGCGCAACTTGGTCTCACCCAGGGTCAATTTGCCGATCCCGAGGCTAACAAGGCACTGATGCAACGACTCCAGAGCATGATGATGCCCGAGGAGCACAAGCCGTTCAAATGCCCCGTAATTGGTTGCGAAAAGGCATACAAGAACCAGAATGGTCTAAAGTAAGTTCACTCTCATCTGGGCCCTGCAACTCTGATCTGGCTCGACTGCCGGATGAGGGGACGCGACTCATTTAGCGCCGTGTGCTGACGCATGACTCGTACTAGGTACCACAAGGCACATGGCCATCAGACGCAGCAGCTTCACGAGAACGGCGATGGAACTTTCTCAATAGTCAATCCAGAAACAAGTGCGCCGTACCCTGGCACCTTGGGCATGGAGAAAGAGAAGCCATTCAACTGCGAGACCTGCGGCAAGCGATACAAGAACTTGAACGGCCTCAAATACGTAAGTGGTCCGATGTGACACTATACACTGCCTTCCCGACGCGGCAAACGACTAACCCAACATGACAGCACAAAGCCCATTCGCTCCCATGCAATCCAGAATTTAAGCTTCAGGCTATGGCAGCTGGCTTGAATCTACCAGGCATAGGTGAAGATCAAATGCTTCAGTAAGACGAGTGCATCAGCGCCTCCCGGCATCGTCATGGAGCAACGAGAAAATGCCAGGAACCGAGAAATCGATGACGTTTCAATCAAGACGCAGTCGCGGACGATGAAATGGGTCTCGACCACGGTTTTCCCAGCAGCCTCTAGAGAACGACACCTTATCTACGCCTAGTTTGCGGGCTGGTTTCCCCGCACCGTTCGACATTGGTGGCTTGTTTCCTCCTTTGCCTTTGTTGAAGCGGGAGAGCTTACACTTTCGGGCTACGAGCCATGCCATTGGGCCTACTTCCTTCAATGCACTGCGTCACTTTCTTGGGAAATTGGAGCTTTGCCATGAAGATCATTCCGACGTTCTCGTGTTTTCTCTTCTCGGATATGAGCTCCGATGCACGCCTTTCCTTGTCTTCCCAAATTATACCCACACCCCACTCAAGACGTACTGCAGTCACAGCATCTGTGTGCTCAGTGTAGGATGATTATCAGTGGATTCTCATCGACATAACCAGACCCCGCTTCCTCTTGCCTTTTTTGTTTGAAGGCATCTATACGCAAAACAGAGTGCTTGAGCTCTGAGGCCTCTCGGGGCCGATGGAATCATGGAAAAGCCAACGACCCATTTGGGGATCCATATTGATTGGGTTGCTGGCCCACCCGTGTTAGATTGTATGAGTCTTGGAGTATGAGCATGATGCAAAGATGCTGCTGGAATTCCAAAAAGCTTGTTTATTTGATTTTTATCATTTGAGGTTTTGTGTTTCGCATTCAGTTTGGTTTACATGGCTCAGTTTGGTTTGCGTCAAATTGTCTATTTTTTGGTTTCCTCGTTTCATGGCCAACATCTCGTCTCTTTTTGACACGTTCGAGCCAGAGCGGAGTATTAGACCGGCGCGATGGGGGTGATTGAATGCATTCATTCGCGAACAGGGGATGGGTCTGTTTACTGTTGGTTCTTTCTCTTACTACTTCACCGAGCACGAAAAGTTTAAGGATATAGACTGGTAAAACGGTGTTGGCTGCAAATGCGCCTCTGCAATAGATGGTACATGACTTTCCTACTGCTAAATATCGCGACTATCAAGACGTGATCTTGCGTGATACCGAGGCTCATGGACATATTCACACCTGTTGGCACGAGCTGTGTTCCACGGCTCTGTTTTCCCTTTCAAGGAATATCCTATCTCCCCCACAAAAGGGATCGACAGTCGTGTAATCTACTTCGCAACCTAGGACAGTAAGATTCCCCACAGAATGCGAGGTCACGGCGGCTGAGACGAAAGAAGAAGCTGCTTGCCCGTTCAGAACATGATAAATTCAGAAACAAGTCTATCTATATCGACCGGATGCAAACCAAGGCAAGAAAAAAAAAAAATACAGGTACGCCAACTGCCAGGAAGCTGAACACCATCCCGATGCTGAAACAGGAAAAATCATGGACGTATTGAAGGAAACGTCTAGCGTGCATAGCTTGAAGGAAAGGGAGAAGAGGGGGAGAAAGGACCCCCTGGGCAGCAAGGAAACAAAAGTTCATTGCGATGTATCGTATTTCCTTCATTGGTCAATGAAACCTTCGTAGACACATCATCCGTTAGGGTCGTTGTGAGATGGGGAGGGGGTGTGAACTGGCAACATCATATTAACGGGGTTTGGTCGTTCTTGAAGATCGTCGGACCCGTAGGGATTTACCTCCCTGGAGAAGTTGCTACAAGAGAATGAGGGGTGCGAGACATGGAGCGGAGTCAGTTCATCTCCATGCCCTCGTCGTCATCGGCCTCGGATTCGATCATCTGCGTCTGACTGCTGCTGATGCTCTCCTTGCGGGAGCCATGGCCGAGGCCGTCGCCGTAACGCTGGCCTCCCATGCCTCCCCACTCGAGCTCCTCCCCGCCGATCACGCGACCTTCCATGTCAATCTCCTGCGAGAGCTCGACGAGGCCGTTGCGCGGGAGGCGAAGGAAGCCCGGGGTGCGGACGATCCGACCCCAGTGGGTCATGCAGAATGTGGCAGCTCGCTTGCGCAGCCACTCCTCGTTGGCGAGCCCGGCGCAGTACCAGATGACGCACGCGTGATCGACATCGAGTTCCTTGGCGAGGCGGTTGACACAGAGTAAGCGGAGGTGAGGGATGTTGTATATGTTGGACATGACTAAAAGGCCGGCCACGTCGGATAGTTCCGTGGTCGCATCGCTGTCGGCTTCAATTGTGCCGTGGATGCTGTCCGTGTACAGATAGAGGAGGAAAGCTTTCACCACCGAGTAAGGCTCGGGGATGTGCATCTTCTTCGTGTGGAACTCGGCCATTTGTGAATTGTACAAACGCGCAAAGTGCGGCCAGCGCGCTTGGAGGATCAACTTGTGAACGTGGATCGGCTCTGACGTCGGCGCATCCGCGGATAGCCAGTTGCGATCACGCGATGGGTCCTCAGTCGGCAGCAGGCCCGAACCGAGCACGTCGTCCTGGTCAAACTCCCCTGCCAAAGCCGTGATCACAAAGTCGGTGCCACTGCCGGTTTCGGGAGGTTGGTTGAAGAGCTTGAGGAGATCGGCTCCGAGGCCTTGCGAGGGCTGGTCTGCTATGCGGGACGTGATGGCGGTGGCCCTGGACTCTACACGAGACTCCGGAGCCATGTTATTGCCGAGGAATCCATAGCGCCGAAGATCAATCTCCATGATGTCGCTGACACTTTCGTTAGTTTTGACAAGATGCAATGCTGGGAGTACTTACCTGAGATACTCCTCATAGCCATTAGGTCCGAGGTCAGTGGCGGCAGGATCGGTTGGGCAGCCTAAAAGCCAAGCCTTCGTCCCATCCTCGTTCATGGTACAGTAATGCCACCTATATCCTGTCTTGAAGATCTCGCGGCCTTCCGCTAATTTCTGCCACCGCAACGTGCTCAGATCCAAAGCTGAGAGCGAGCACTCGCGTGGAGTGATAGTGGGCGCAGGTGTCACGAAGTCCAGCAGGGTGCCCGAGGAGTATGCATGGTAGTGAATACCAGAGCCCTGAGACGGAACAGTGGCACCTGATACAAACTTCAAGGCCGAGATTGACCCCGGTGCCATAGGTGCATATGATTTGACTTGGAACGAGGGAGGGTTGACCTGCGCGGTTCGAGAATTGGCAGCATACCCAGAAGCACCCACTATGGGGCTAGGTGCTATAGAATAAGGGGAGCGGTGAGGGCCACCCGGTCTGGTGGATGTCGCTTGACGGTCGAAGATACCGAAATGCGGCCGTGAATCAAACTCGGGGCTGCCTTTGAGATCAAGCCACCAGAGATCGCTGATTTTGTCCATATCTTCACTCAGACCGCCAAAAACCCAAACACGGTCGCCCCAGATGTAGGCAGAGTGGTCGAAGCGGCCGACGAAACGCCATGACTTAGACCAGGTGAAGGTCTTGAGGTCGAGGTAGCAAATGTCATCTAAGACATAGTTGTTCTGGCCTGTAATCCCGCCAATGATGAATAGCTTGTCCTCGTGAAGGACTGCTGCGTGTCTGGCCCGACCTTTCGGGATAGGCCCCGAGACTTGCGGCTGCGTCCAGTGGGCTGTCTTGAGGTCGAAAACGATCAAGTCGGAAAGGTACGTTCGGTGTTCGTTCTCGCCCCCGAAGACTAGTAGTTTATCTCCCTGGTACAAGGTCGCCGTGTGACCTGCGAGCCCTATTAGTTTTCCATCATCATTCCTCCAAGTCCTTGGAACTGTTCCGTTGAACCTACCCATACGGACACCTGGTATATCGCCGTAGTTGTCAACGAGACTCCATTGGTGGCTGCCGAGGTCGAGTCTGAGGACATGGTTGTAGACTTCGTCGGTGTATTGATCGAAGCCGCCAAAAGCGTAGATCTGGTTGTTGCCGCAGTACGTGACAGAGGCATTCACCAGACACGCCGGCCTCTGGCCTAGAGTCCGGGTCACTCTTGGTCGATAGCCGTCAACTACTGGCCGTGGCTTGGCCGGAGAATTGGGCATAATGTAGGTGTTGTTCGATGAAGACGCTGCCGAACCTGGGGTTGGCGCGGCGGGGCCGGTACTGGGTAAAGCCGGGGTGCTAGTTGTTGATGATGATGGCTGGTTCTGATTTCCCAGAGCTGGCGGCCCACCAGCGACATGGGTCGGAGCGCCGAAGATGGAGGACGGCAGTGGACCGGGGGTCGACGGCTGCGCCATGGCGGAGGAGCGTTGATGAAGACTGTTGCACCGGGAGCATCTCAGTTCGTGCGGGCCTTCGGGGAGCGCGGTGCGGAAGCACGCGGCAGGTTATAGTAGATTTGGCGGATTATCGGCCGCAAGTCAGAGGGGTAAGCATTCAGGTCTTGCCGAACGGCGGCATTGTGGAGTCGTGGACCTGAGAAAGATCAAAGCCTTTCCTCCGACGGATCTGGAAGAAGTTGCCTACAGGGGACCCACTTCGGGATTAGCGGCTGGGCATGTGAATTACGGGTCGGGACATCGAATTTCCGACCGTCGGTGACCCACTTCTCCGGTTGCCTGGACAGACAGCTAGTGGGGCGCAAAGTAAATAAAAGGAAACCGAGTATAGCTGCAGTAATGAGCTTCTTCTCTCCTCACAAACCATCAACCTCTTCCCCTCAAGCCTCATTGCCTTGATTACCCATTCTACAAAGCTCCGTGCTTTGCGGAACCCGTCAAACCGTGCCTTTCGTACAACAAAGTCCCGCTAGATCATTTCGCTCGTTGCAGCCATCTGGTCGCCCCACAGACTTCGGCCCACTCTCCGTGAAGGCATTCCAACTAGATTGGACTTTGAAACTTGCATTAAGATACTAACTCACTAGGAATCTTTAGCTGAGTCTCTTGGAGCTCGTCTATCCACGTCGAAAGTTGATAGCCGGTCAACGCTTTCGACTGCTATCTCCTGGAGATTCCAATTCAGATCACTTACAGTGAATACCCATCAGAACCAGTCATCATGGCTACTGTTTCGGTCTCGACTCCCATCAAGTCCCACAGGGGACTCTTCTCCTCCCGCACCGCTGGCGGACGAATGCCCCTGACCCCTTCTCCTCGTCAGCACTCTTCTACCGCTGCGGCTGCCAATCTGAACTCATCCCCTTTCACCCCCGAGAAGCGTTCGGCCGATGAGTCCCGGGCGCCTTCCAAGTCCGCTTATGGAGGTGGTCTGATGGCACACCTTTCACGATCAAGCTCCCAGCCCCGAAACCGGGATTCTCCCAAGTCAAACATTGCCCGTGGCGTCCAGACTCCTCGCAAAGCTCTCGAGCTAGGGGTTTCCGACTTCACGCTCACTGGCACAGGCCACGCCAAGACCCCGTCCAGCGCAAAGTCCAAGAAGCCAGCTCTTCGACAAAAGACAAACAAGACAACTGTCAACTATGCTGGCGATCGCTTTATCCCCAACCGCGGCGCGAGCTCTGCTATTGCCAACGCCGGTTCCAGTAAGCTGAATGTTTCTGAGAGGCAACGATCTAAGACCAGCAGCTTGGACAGCTCATCTGTGCTCTCTACTGCCGCCGACGATGCTCTGGCTGCCCTGGAAAACCTCAACCTGAACGACGAGGAGACTGACAACTACTCCCGACCCTCACCTAACACTGTTGCCTACCAAGATACCCTCGCGAACGCCTGTGGTGTGAGCCTTAACACTCGCATCCTCGAGTTCAAGCCAGCTGCCCCAGAGTCTTCAAAGCCCATTGACCTGCGACAGCAGTACAACAGACCTCTCAAGTCTGCAACCACCAGCTCTGCTCAACTGCGCCGGCGAATTGCCACTGCCCCTGAGCGTGTTCTTGATGCCCCAGGACTGATCGATGACTACTACCTCAACCTGCTGGACTGGAGTTCCGGCAACCAAGTCGCCATTGGTCTGGAGCGCAATGTCTACGTCTGGTCTGCTGAAGAGGGCAGCGTCAGCTGCCTCATGGAGACCTCCCCTGATACCTACATTAGCAGTGTCAAGTGGTCAGGCGACGGTGCCTACGTTGGTGTCGGTCTTGGTACAGGCGAAGTCCAGATCTGGGATGTGGCTGAAGGCCAGAAGATTCGCAGCATGTTCGGTCACGAGACCCGTGTCGGTGTCATGGGCTGGAACAAGCACCTGCTCTCCACTGGCGCTCGCAGTGGTCTCGTCTTCAACCACGACGTGCGCATCGCTGAGCACAAGGTTGCTGAGCTCGTCTCCCACACCTCGGAGGTCTGCGGCCTGGAATGGCGCTCGGATGGCGCTCAGCTCGCTACAGGCGGCAACGACAACCTGGTTTCCATCTGGGACGCCCGATCCCTCTCTGTGCCCAAGTTCACCAAGACCAACCACAAGGCCGCCGTTAAGGCGCTTTCCTGGTGCCCCTGGAACATGAACCTCCTCGCCACCGGCGGAGGCTCTTACGACCGACACATCCACTTCTGGAACACCACCTCTGGCGCTCGTGTGAACAGCATTGACACTGGCTCACAAGTGACTTCTCTCCGATGGAGCCCCCACTACCGTGAGATTGTCTCCTCTAGTGGCTTCCCCGACAACTCTCTGAGCATCTGGAGCTATCCCACTCTTGTCCGCAACGTCGAGATCCCCGCCCACGAGAGCCGTGTCCTCCACAGCTGCCTGAGCCCCGATGGCCAGATGCTTGCTACTGCTGGTGAGTAATGCTTGTCTCAAGAGCTGAAGGGACACAAGAAGTACTAACTTGATTGTTCTAGCTGCCGACGAGAGCTTGAAGTTCTGGAAGGTCTTTGAGAAGAAGGCAGGCGCTGCGGGCAGCATCACCGGCTCCGGCTCGTCTAGCAAGGCCGAGATGGTCAAGCAGATGACAATCCGATAAATCACCAACACAAAACAGCCCCTGGCTTACGGTAGGTATATTCCTCACACTAGCGACTCTCGGTCTTTGCGCGGCAACTGTTTTCAGCATGGAGTTTGGGCGAAATTGCTGTCTGCCCCTATGCACGTGGTACGAAAGTGCTTCTCCACGCACGCAATGAACGACATTGGACTGGACTGGACTGGACGTTGACGGTTTGGACATGAGCTATGACAGGATGTTACGACAATCAATGTTGTCACGGAGCTTTGTAAATGTTTCTGAAGGAAGTGTGTTAATTGAAATGTGCGTTTGAAGGCACATACGTTTTGAAAGACGATGCATGTAGATGTGATGGCGGCTGAACCTGAGAACCAAACGTAGCATCCCCCGCGTTTGCCTCTTTGCTGAGTACTCTAAGAAAGGCAAGAGGAGATAGTTGGTAGGTCAAAACAAACAAAATGAAGCCCAGAGCGGCAAAGATATCTTGCGTTTCGATGGTTTCAAGAAGCAGATAAAGAGCAAGGCAGCTCAACCGTGATATTGATAGTGATACCACTGCCAAGACGAGCGATGACGGGGAAATACGTTCATTGTCTAAAAGGTACGGGGTACCTTAAGTTTGTCGCAAGGTAGCCTAAGGTACCCTCTCTGCCTGTGGCATATGGTCGGATACCTAGACTCAGGTGCCTCTCACAGAGGTCGGTGCAGCGCTTTCAGCATTACTAAGCGAAAACGACTCCCCAGCGCTGTTCAAGGACCAAAACCACCTGCCCACCGCTAACTCTCACCATTGCATATCACATCAAGGGCAAGCAATACGATCGATCAACCCGGCCTCTCTAGTTTATACGCTGTGGCTGTCGCACACAACGCTTGGCACAGGCACGAGTTAGGCATTCCAGTGCACTTGAATCTAGGAGTGTTTTCGGTCCCCCCTCTCCTTCACCAAACATTCGCGCAATCGCGCGCGGCGCTGTTCAAGAGCTCCCCGCGGACGCCTACAGCGCTTGGTTTGCTGCCTTGAGGTCTGGCGCATTGTTGACGGATATCCGCGAAAAAATCAAGCACTCTTCTTACAATCTATTTCGCTGAACACACCGGCACTTCGCTTCGACTCCAGTGAACAGTCCTTTGTGTGTTTCTTCCATTCTGTCCCTCCCAAGGTCGATACGTCTACGCGATAAGCTCCGATCCGTGCCACGGCCCGCTGCTGAGCCCTCCACAACCGACACCGACAGAACCGAAGCGACTGCAAACCTTGAAAGGGGCCGCGAAGATGTCGAACCAAGCTGTCGGCGCCGTCTATCAGACAATTATCGAGGAGGTCATCAACAGCTCACGGGTGGACTTTGAGGAGAGCGGAGTCGAGGAGTCGGTGCTCGAGGAGCTGCGAAAGGTAAGCTTTGCCACATTTCTGTTCGTCCTATCATCCCGGGAAGATTCTCTGCCGAGGAGCAGCATAGGCCGCGAACCTGCCATTTCCTCGTCCGCGCAACTCAAAGATTTATTCAAGTTGCGGCGAGTATGGCTAGGTCGCAGGCTCGCTATCTTCAACGGCAACAAGCTTTTGGGGGAGATGGAGAGCGCAGAGCAGTGAGTTTGCGGGGTTCGCAGGCGGCGGCGGGCGACACAGCACTATTTGGATGTTTTTAAGTCTAAGCCTCCCCCCCCCCTGCCAAGCGGCAACGTAGGCAACCTTTTTAGGCACCAGTTGGTTGATTGGGCTCTTCTGAGAACCCCCCGAAGCCCCTCCTGTCGCACGTGTCCACTTACTCACCCGCCGAGCTGCACTGCGCTGCACTCTTACAAGGCCATACTCGGGTTGCACAAGCCAATCCGCAGAGTGCCTGACGCGAGGCACATGTTTCGGACTTGACTCTTTCCTTTCCTAAGCATGTTGCCAACTTTCGTTCTGACATTCACATTTCTAGGGATGGCAACAGAAGCTATCGCAGCTGGACGTGGCGACGTTCCCTTGGGATCCTAAGCCCGAGGCCGCACCACCACCAGCAAAGGCAGCTCCCGCTCCCGCTCCTGCGGCGGGCACCCATTCCCAAGCCCAGTTCTCACCTCAAATCTCGCTGCCCAACGCGGCACCTGCTGGTGGACCGGGTCAGAATGGCGTCAAGCCGGAGCCCTACCTGAAGCAGGAGAACGGCCAGGGCATCAAACAGGAACCCGGCACGCAGCCTGTCGGCGTTCCTGCTTATCCTGCATACAATGGCATGGATGGACAGAACAGCGTTGCAGCCAGCAGGGCTGCTCAGCAACTTCAAGCTCAGTACGGCAATCGTGCTGCCGGCTCGATCAGCGCCATTCAAGATCGCATGGGCCAGCAAGCGCAGACGCAGCCACAGGCGCAGCAACACGCACAAGCACAGGCGCAGCAGCATGCCTACCGTCAGCAGCCGCCCAATGCAGGTGTGCCTCAGCAACCGCAGCCGCCCAATGCAGCGGGCCCTGCCTTTCGCAATGGCCAGACCGATGGAGCAGGCGATGTGGACAGCGATTCCGATGATGACGACGACGACTTTGAAGGCATCCTCCTCCAGCGCAATGCTGCCGGCGAGGTGCAAGAACTTGGCCGAATGGATATTGACCGCATTATGCATAAGCGCATGGCGGCCAAGGCAAAGAGCATGGAGGCTGGCGGGCTCATGCTAACGCTGAAGGAAGCAACGCAGAACCACCACGAGCCGGTCCGCTCTTCATCAACCAAGGCAAAGGGTAAAGGCAAAGGAGTCGCCGCATTTGATGGAGGAGACGACGATGATGAAGACGATGAGGACGCAATCAACTCGGACCTGGATGATCCTGACGACGGCGGTGATGACGACGAAGTTGACGATGAGGGCCTTGGCCACATCATGCTCTGCATGTACGACAAGGTACAGCGGGTCAAGAACAAGTGGTAGGTACACCCGTACGTCGCTCGCTTACAGGATGTGTTCTAACGTGTGATGCTTGTTTAGGAAGTGCACGCTCAAGGACGGCGTGCTTACCGTCAACGGCAAGGAATACGTCTTCCACAAGGCGACTGGTGAATATGAATGGTAGTCTCTCGGGTCGTGACGGCTGTCTGCCCGGCCCCTGGCTACTGCAGTTGGAGGCTGAGCAACGGGCCGTGATGAAAATGGTGGACAAGCTGCCTTGATCCCTGGTATTACCGGCGGCGCTGCATATGCCTGGGATGCACCAGGCATGAGAAACCCACCTTGAAAGGATCAAATTGCACATGGGAATAACGAAATAGCAGAATTTAGGGACTGGTATACGGGCAAAAGGCGTTTCTGTGCGCATGTATATCCCTTACATAGTGATTAGGTGAACTACTTTCTTCACATCTACCGCTCATGCTGTCCGAAAGGTACAGCCTCTCAACCATGACTGCCCAAGCAGGCAGACCATGTAGGGTCAACCCCCCTTGCTCACCGTCCATGTAAAACCCTAGCACATTTTCTGATCGTTTCAATTTTTCCGACTCCCTTGTACGCACAAGTCGTGCCAAGAGCTCTTGTGTCTCCACGCTTGGCATGATAACCAAGCGCATGCATGTAGCAGCTGCAGATCGGTGAACAGTTCAGCCGGACGTGGGAGGAAGAGAGAAAGAAAAGGAAAAGAAGGGGGAAAAAAGCAAGGCAACGATGCAGCCAGAAAAGCGCGCGGATGCGCGCGGTTAGTGGAAGGAGTCATGCAGTGAGATACAATAGTCCGGCGCAGCTCATGCAGGACAAAGTCGCGACTCATCGCTTGTCGCGGATGCGGGTCGACGACAACGCCCAAGCCGTTACGGCGCGCGTATTGGTGCCCATCTCTGCAGGGGGGCCGCAAGGAAGGTTGCGCGCCCGCGCCTCTGAGTCGGCTCGCGATCCTGCGACGAACAGGGTTGATCAGAACCAGACCAGACGGGCAAGAGACGCGAAGCTACGAGGGGACGAGCAAGAGCTGTGGCATATGTGGAGTGCGAGCCGATGCAGCGATGCCCGCCCTCTCTGCGCGCACAGCACTCATGTGGGACAGATCTGACAAAGTCCCTATTTTGTGCAAAATGCATGCTCCGCGAACGGCATGCCTAGTTTTCTGATCCACCGTGAGTGTGCCTCGTGCTCGCCTTGCCAAACTCATGCTGATTTCCGAACCGTGGGCCTCCTCGCCCCCCCTCCGAATTCCGTCCCCTCGCGAGCTGACGAACTGTGCCACCGGGTTCCGCATCGCAATTTCGCCCGCCCCACAAAACCTGACCCGACAGTCTGGCACCTCATATGCAAGTGTGGAGCAGTCGACCGGGATCAGGCCCAGGACCCGATCCTGAGGGAAGGAGGAGGGGGAGGGGAGAGGGTGTCAGGCGCAAGGACAGCGTTGTTTCTGACATGTCGTAGATGTGCTCTTGATCTCCCAATAACATTTGAGGGACCGACCGGGGAAGGATCACATTGTCCCCGAGGTGATCGTCATATTCCGTGCGGCCTGGAGCCAGCCCGAGGAAGCGTCTCGCCTGGTAGCTCATGATTTTCACTCAGAATGCCTCACCGACGTTGATGCGCAGCATGCTAGTCTCATGCGAGGCCGAAGCCTTCCCAATAACACTAACAATGCTCCTTTGTACCTTGAGCCAAGACCAGACGAGAATTTTCGGCAGTCAAGTCGTCCGATGTTTGCGAGATTGGTTTCAGGGAACCCCTTCCCCCTTGTTAGATGGAACGCACTTCCACGAAAGACCTGACTGGTTGACTTACGTCCAGCCGCACAAGCAGGAAGGCAGCCAGCAAGGGATGCGGGCTTCGCTCGACCAGACCGTCAATCCAGCATACCGCCATTCCCAAGAAGGGGAAACCGGCAACAAGGTAAATGGTGCTCACCAGGCTACCCTTGCTAGGTAAGACTTCACTAGGAATGCTTGACTAGCTGCGTTTCCCAATTTGACAGACCGATCCCAGTAGAAGACATCGGCCTCAACTCCGAAAAGGTTCAGGTCAACCCTTGTGACAACGAAGACGTGAAGGGCTAATACGTAATACAGTTTCGTGCCCGTTACCGAATTCATTTTGTTTTGCGTCCACTAGTGCCCGAAGTCAGAAGGCGCCAGGATGGTCAAGAGACCAACAGGAATCAGTTAGCGACCCAATCAACAACCGTTCCAGGTACCATAGGCACGGGTCGTGACACCCTTCGCGAGGCGAGGCGGAACCCCAAGTTGGTGCACTGCTTACATGTCCTTCTCAGGGGGTTTGTAAGGTCGTGCCACGGCGCCCAGCTCAAGTTCTGGTTTGGAGACAAGTTGACGTCCTTTGCGCCGGATGTAAGCTCCGGTTGGCTTCGGGGAGAGACCATTCGTGTGTCGGGCGGAGTCCTTTTGGCTGGCCTATGCTGAAATGAATTAAGAGGATTATCCTCTCATGCCGGAACCTCCCCCTTTAGTCCACGAGGTCACTATCATTGGAACCGTGCAAGCTCCTGCCATCAGACGTGGGGGTTGCAGGAGTGCCTGGCCTGGTTCGGCATAAAGTCCTTTGGATCCGGGCTGACGGGTCAGAAGTGTTGACAAGGTTGAGAAAAGAAAAAGAAATAAGCGAGCAGGGGAGGTGACCATAAGACACGGATTAAGACTATGTATCTAGGATAATGTCCCTGCCTAGAATCAATGGAGCATTGGTTAACCTGTAGTCGGTTAGTGAACTCGACACCCGATGTTGGAAGAATCGCGCACAGACTGGCGCAGCCAACTAAATACTAGCTCGATGAAGAAAGAGCTGCGACTTGAGTGTTCACCATGCCAGGTTTATGTGATTCATTGATTGAATCATCTACCTGTGACACTTCTCTCATTCTAGATAACAGAGAAATCATTCTCCCGGCATGTGGCTATGCCTGATTCAGTCGTAGAGCACCCGAGCAAAATGGGGTCGGCACTTATTCGTTGGCGCTTAAGCTGATCCCGGAAATTTCCAATGCGTTGTCTGTGCATTCTGCCCCTGTCCATGTATACGACGCATTGTTTGGGATGCGACTGCATTGTGATATTGTATCTCGGCCCTATGGATTTGCGAACGAAGGCTTAGGGTCACCTCAACTGACATGCAGATGTATCAAGTGACCTGGCCGGGGTAGGCGTCCTGCCCGAGCCGGTATTGTCCACCCTTGCTGGGACCATGCCCTCTTTAGTAAACATGGACATGCTCCACCACCAATCGTATTCGAGGACGAAAGTTGTGGTTGAACCCATTCCTATGGCCTCTACACTGATCCGAACTCGTGTCGACAGCGTAACCTTGCGCAGAGTATGATTGCCAGTGTGACAACGGGAGATGTTGCTGAGGTGTCATGAGAGCATAATTCGACCAGCCAACGTAAGCGAGCATTCTCGCACGACCTGATCAGTTGGCCCGGGGCTGAGGCTCCATAACGCCCGTATGTGGTATGGCAGCCTAGCGTATGCAGGTTGGGAAGACACTGAAGCCATGCCAAGACATAATATGCGGTTGGTTGATGCCCACCATCGCTGTGGAAGTCATCAGTCGTCATGGGTCACACACAGCTAGCCAATGCACGTCGTACTTAGGATCAACAAAATGGGTCATTCCATGGTGGCGCTCGACTCGACTGTATAAACTGTCCGGGCAGCTTGAGGGCGATGGCCTCAAACACCTCGGCTGTCCAAACATGTAGTTGAGAGGCTACATGCAGCCACATCTTGGGATTGTGAGGGTGATTCCGAAACGAGGCAGATCGCATGAACTGGTGTTGCACAGCAGCAGGAAAGAAAACAATCCTGGAAAATGGCCGAGCTGCGGGAGCGGAGGAGGAGAAAGCTGAGATGCCCGTTTCAGTTTCTGCTGCTGCCTCTGTTCCACGCAATGTCAAGTATGGTTGCACCCTCCCTGCCACCCCCTTGCCGCTCGACCTTACCTGGAGATACCGCACGGCGCCTGTCGTGCATGCGCTGCACCCACACACAGGCTGCAGCCCCTGCTTCTTTACCCGAGTTGGCGGAGATGCCCCACACCCGGGAAGGGATCGCTCGCCAACTGTGGTCAAGGTCATGGAAGAGGGTATACGATACTTGCAAATCTTGTGCGGCCGATAGAAAACTTTGGGTACCTCCGGCTTCAGCTTCCATTTTTCCAATTTGTTTCTTTGCAGGCACGAGCAGGAGAGGGCGCCGGGGGTGTTTCGTCCACTCACACGCCTTTCGCCCCATGTGAGGTCGCAGAGCCAAGCGTTCTCGTCTTGCATTGTGCGTGTCGGATTCTCCCTACATGAGGAACGGCGTGTTGGTTCTTAAATTTGGCAAGCTCTTGCAGATAATGTGAGTAGACCACCACGCCGCCACGTAATGCAAGTAACGCGCCTGCTTATGTCGTGCGACGTCACAGCTGGCGGTGCACCACGGTGCCGCCGCCGCCCGCACGATCGAGCATCGGCTGGGATACCAGATCTGTGATGCGGTACGCGAAGGGCCGTGGGGGACGCTGTCGATTGTGCGGTCGCAGATGCGGACGCGACGGCCGCATCGAATAGTTGTGTGATCTGATACGGTGGCTTTGGATACACAATGTGGTGTGATGTGATGACTTTTGGCCTCGTCCTGGGCGGCCCGAGGGGTGCATCGCGTCCACAGCAAATCACGGAGGGAACCATCAGGCGCAGACAAGATTAAACGCTCAAGGCGTGCGGGCGGCTGAGAGCATTCCCGCGCCGTCTATGATCCGCGGTAGGACATGGCCCCGGCCCAGAAATACGCCTTGCAGCGCGCGGTTGTGCGAAGTGCTCACTCATGTCCCATGCATCCAGGATCTGCAAGGCAAGGTCCGCCGCTAAACCAACAATTGGCATTGTTGCATAAGGTAACCTGACCACGGATCGTTCCGGGCATGGGCAGCCGGAGCCCGCAAGATGGACGAAATGTCTGTTGCGATTGTCTCCTATGCGCCTGCAAGAAGTCCCAGGGGACTGGACGTCAAGCCAGTTGAGATCTTAGAACTGTTTTGGGGATACAGCATGAGACAGTGCCTCGGCGTTGTCGCATGTCGGGCCTCTCGAGCCACTACCGCATCCCCCGGATTTCGCGAATGGTAACAGGCCGAGGGGCGCTGTTGGAGTGGCTGACTTGCCACTCCAACGAAACCCGGCCATGGTGTGCTGCCAAGTCTAAGCACAAGAAACTGGGGTTGAGGATGGTTTGTGCAGCAGCGAGCCCCCATGTCGTGGCTTGGAACCATTATCTCGCCCAACATCCCAATGGGAGGGCAAGGTGCAGAGTACGCAGTACGCAGTACCAGACGTCACTCCCGTCGTCAGACCCGACTAGACGGGTTTTCAGAGCGGGTGTTAGCACGGGGGTAACGGGAAGCCCGCCCCTAGACAGGGCTGGTGGCTGGGCCGGCAACCATCCAAATGGAGCAGACGCCCAGGGTATCCGCTCACGGACACACCCATTGATGGTTGCTTGCAGGGATAGGGCCTGTCTGCTAGTAGAGTCAACTTCTGCATAAGGTACGAAAGTGAATTCGAAGATTGTCGGATTAGGTTAGCACGGGACAACATGGCGAGGTTACCGTACCCCAAAAACAACAGAGTGTCTGCCTCAGCCCTCTATCCCGTTGATGCTCCTGGGAAGTCGGTAGGGGTCCGATGTTGGTCCTGAACCAATGGAAGTACCTTAACTGGCAATGCATCGACAGGTCGAGACGTTCGTTGCTTGGTGCTTGGGCCTCCCGTTGTCACGCCTTCGCCGAGCAACCCGCCACATCCTAGACTCGACGTCACCACGATGCTTTCCAAGCACTAACCTGCATGCGTGCGTTAGATGCAGACGACTATCACAGAAGCCTGGCCATAGCAAGAAGACCCAGATCAGGTCAGGCATCATGCTCAACCCCCCGGCCGAGACGTGGAGACCTGATCCTTTCAGTTCGGCCAGAAGAGGATCGAACCCTGTGTGATGATTATCCACGCACTACATATGCTGCAGCTAACAAAGCAAAGTGCAAGGACAGGACTAACACCCGCCCTCTGAAACCGGACGAGCCATAACAAACATCGTAACGGTGATTCTGGATGGCAAGGCAATGTGAAGGTCCCTTGTCGAGCTAAGGATCGTGGCCCGCCCGCGGAAAATAGAGCCCAGGTAGATCGGAGGTACTTTGTCCTTCATTGCGCATCGAGGTCAGCGCCAAGTACCCAGGTCCGGCCAGACACCTTGCAGGAAACAGTTTTTCGAGTTTGTCCAGCTGGATCTTTGAGGTGGTCCTGCAGGCGGAAAGTACCGCGGCTGGCAATTTCCTGGCATTGACGACTGGCCCAGATGTAGTGGTACCTTCCGGCGGTCATGCAGGTCGCCAGTGCCAGGAGCGGCCCTAAGCCTTGTGCAAAGTGATCAGGTACCGCGCTGAAAAATCGACATCGCAGTGACCGACGCTTCTATTCGCTGGCGCGGTGGGCAGTCCGTACCTTCTGCAGGTCCAGCGCATCTGCGCTAAGGTACCTCATCTACCTGCCGTACCTACCTGCCTTAGAGAAGGAGGACGGAAGACATAGGTGGGTATGGAAGGTACCTCCCTCATATTACCTTTTACCTTGACTTGCCTTACCTTACCTCTCCGAACACCAACTGAAGCATCTCGCCCCTAATCATAAGAGCCGCCGTCCCCCATGCCGGTTCACTATCGTCGTTTCCCTCGTCTTCACTTCAATCTCCCAGAGCGCAGTCCGCTTCGTTCTCGTGTCTTTTGGACCCGTCTGTCTTCTCCGCCAGCCTTTGGCCCCAATCACAATCGTTTGAGGTTTCGTGCTGACTGAACGGTCTGGCACAGCGAAAAGAGCCTCCCTCATTGCCCACGTTCCAGCAAGGGGAAAAAAAAATCCCACACAAAGCCTTTCGCAAAGGCATCGCTTAGTTCTGGCGCGCAGCTTTCAAGCCTCCGTGCAGTACCACCCTCGTCTGTATCACCACATGCAGGGCTGCACACCACCTGTAAGTCCTCAACGTTCTTTGCCTGGTTGAATCCTCCCCGAGCCGCCCCACCAGGACGTGCTGTCGTGTGGCATGTGCCATCGTGCTCTTTTCATGCCATTGCCATTCACCGTCTTCCTAAACGAGGCCGTTGAGTCGTCCTGCAGATGAGTCCTCGTGCAACATCGCCTTGCCTCAACCTGCTCTTCGCCAATTGCCTTTTTCCGCTACCGCGATTCTCACATAGACCCCCGGGGTTGAGTGAGTATTGAATGTACCCTGCCTGGTATAGCCGCTCCTGGGGTTCCCTTCTTATTCCCTTACGCCCAACCCTGCTCTTACAAAAGGCCGACTGGCGCCCTACAGGCATACTTTCTTTCTAACACAGTGGAAACCCTCTCCATTGAGCTCTGCTTCTTACCAACCACATCTAACCTACCCCATCTACTCGTCGATAGGACACGCTAATGCCTTCGTGACTGGCAGGCTAAACTTCCCGAAATTTGAACCAACAGGAGGTCTCTCGTTTTTTGTCATCACTCTGTTGTCAACTCACAGCTTCGACAACGCGCCGCTTCATTCTCTGAAGCAGAAAAACCACTTAGAACGTCTAAGTGAACTCACCTCGCTCTCTAACAGGCTCCTCAGGTTGAGGGCTTGGCCTCCAGCGAACAGGGCTCGCTCATGACTGTCGAAACCTTCTCTCATGGTCGCCATGTCTCAGAACAGGTATGTCTCATCGTGACTTGATTATTCAAGCGCACCATCTGACTGGGTACCCGCAAGTGAAACTACAGAAAGGTATTTGGAAGATGGGTTCTGGAGGTATGGTCGCTTCTACGGCTCCTGGAGGCCAGGCAGATACCTGTTTCCAATAGACTCGGTAAGCCCGCGATCCAGCTTGTTCATAGAAACCGTCACTCACGGCTCGCGTAGGAGGAACTGAACCGTCAGGATATCTTCCACAAGTTCTTTCTGGTATCTCGCGATGACAAGCCATACGCCTATCCCTTGCGGAGTGAGCCTCCGGCCAAAATCCTAGATCTTGGCACAGGGACCGCCATCTGGGCTATCAACGTGGTAGAAGAGTTTGTTTACCCTAGCCCTGTGTTTCAAGTTTGCGCTTTGCTCACCATGCCTTTGTTAGTTTTGCGCCAGGGTCGGAGATGATGGCTGTCGACCTTAATCAGATCCAGCCACTTCTGTAAGAAACCCATGAAGCTAGATGGATTGATTACTTATTATCCTTAGTATTCCACGAGGTCTGACGATTAAACAATTCGACATTGAAGAACCCTCGTGGGGTCCACTTCAAAAAGACTGTGACTTGATTCACATCCGCATGTTATTCGGCGCCGTGAGAGCAGATTCGTGGCCACAAATTTACCGCAATGCTTTTGAGTAGGTGATGCTATCTCAAAGGGCGACCCCTCTAACCTGTCCAATAGACACCTTGCACCAGGTCGCGGATATGTTGAGCACACGGAGCTTGACTGGACGCCTCATTGGGATGGAGAAGAACACCCACCGAGATCGGCACTCAGGGAGTGGACCGAGTTGTATTACGCATCTATGGATCACTATAACCGCAAATCCAGGGTTATTCCAAACGACACCAAACACTTGATGGAGGCAGCTGGGCTTACAGATTTCAAAGAGGAAGTCATCAAGTGCTACGTTAACCCGTGGTCTCGTGACAAGCGCGAGCGCGAGATGGCCAGATGGTTCAATCTTGGCTTCTGCAACAGTATCGAAGCTATGAGTTTCATGCCCATGGTCGAGGGCTTGGGGATGCCCTTTGATCGTGTGCGGGATCTATGCGCCAGGGTGAAGAAGGAGATTTGTGTTCTCCGCTATCACGCCTACTGTCACATGTGAGTTCCCCTCCCAAGAAGTCAGGGCGGTCGCGCCATCGAATATCACAAATATTAATCTGTGAAACAGACATGTTTGGACGGCGAAGAGGCCAGCCAATTGAAACTCAATAGACGGGACCGTCGTCACCCACTCTCCTTGTGAGTGGACTAGAAGCCGAAGTAACGAGAGAGGGGTGCTTCATATCGGTAAAACGACACCTTGAGATTGCCACAACCGGCCAAAGGCGCGGCAAATTCTGGCCAAGGGATATCTAGAGTTGGCAGCTACTCGTTTCAGGGCCCTTTTAATATACGTTCTCAGATTTGGTTCCTGAAGCAGAACGCTTGATGCAGAAATTCCAGATGACGGTATGTTTGGGGTCGGCCAAGCAGATTCGGTTATGTACGTAGCGTCGCATATTCCTTACCAGCCATATAACTTCCCCAATAGATGCACATCGTCGAGATTCTTATCGCCCATTGGCTGATAGCCCTTTCCCCCCCGTGCTGTCAATCGACTACAGCAGGGGTGTTGTGACACCTGAAGATCTACACATGCATCCATATATGAGCTGCACTTCGACCAACTTTGTGATTGTTTGTTAAACATGTTGGATGGATAAGGTGATTGAACAGGTTGTCCAAGCTCGGCGACTGCCAGTTGTCCTGGCCCAGCGAAGCGACCGGACACGTCTTGGCCAGGAAAGTCAACCGGACTTTCTGTTGGACCCCAGTACCCTGATCGCGGCCGGGCTGCCCAAGAGGGACGAACCGCACAACCAACAACTTTCTTAGCTTCGGAATGATCAAGAGGCGGGCCCCTCGCAAGCGATGCGGCCACGTACCCGTGGCCGTGTAATGCAATGTTGTCGGCACTTCCAGCTGTTGGCTGCTGCGTGTCGCGCACTCGGCGTGGACTTCTCGTTGCTTTTTCCACTGAGCTGGGTGGGCAGGATGTTATCTTGAGGGCACATATCGAAGCCACCTCAACATCCGAGGCCCAATACTACCTTGCATGACGATGGGCCGTACAGTTGTTTCCCAGTTCGATCGGGGCTGTTCTATCTCGCATTTCGCTGGATCGCAGTGTGCGCCCCTTCTACCTGCAACCACGTCCCGAACCATTCTTGGGTAAGATGGTACTGAACTACAAGGCCTTTCTGTAAAGACGGCCAGGGCCACATGGCACCATCTTTGGTACAATTCGACAGGGTTTTCCTTGCCACTGGTGCTTGTAATCGCTCCGGTTGTGCGCGTGATGGCGGACTTCGCGCAGCCGAACTACGGATGTCGCAGTCGACCACCCTCGTAGACACGCACAATCGTCAAGCCTGATTCGTTCCGAACAACCAATGGCTGCCTCAAGGCGACCCAACGGGCCCTTTATTTCCAAATGATCAATCACATAACACCTCTCACACAGCTGCGTGGCTGCAGGGTTACAAACCGCCCCGCCGGCCCCCCCCCCAACTCCCCTGGTCTGCCGGGCCGGAGCTTTGCAGACCGGTCTCGTGGCTCACCGAAGGCCCTTTGGACAAGATAACATTGTTCTTGGGGCCACAGTCGCCGCTTGTCAAAGGCTCCATGGGGTGATGTTGCGTGCCTACCTAGACAAGGGCCACCCTTGTATTGTGGAGAGAGTTCATCACGATGGCCTCCAGGTTGCCCAATCTCGCTCGCCGGTCGAAATGAGTCTCAGGTTTTCAGCAGGCGGCGTTCTGGTCCAGACCATGAACAGTGAGATGCTCGAGGTAAGCAGCAAGCCCGCTTTTTTCGTGCTTTTCCTCTTGCTTCTCCTCTTGCATGCAGGAAGAAGCGTTTGCCGGCCGCAAGACACAGTACAGTCCGCAACCCAGCAAACGAGCTCATCTTGCGTCGGTAGAACGTCCCGTCTTTGTCGTCGTACGGACCTGCCACTGCTACGGAAAGCCTATTCAATAGTCAGGCGGCCGCTAAGATCTTGAGTGCAGATCGGCAAGCACAATCCGCGGCCAGGGATGGCATCGCCAAGGGTGAGTGCCAGCATGAGCGGGTGATAGAAGAGCACTACCTACAGCAAGTCACGGTTTGTTTGAAGGGTCCGATTACTGTTGAAGAATGCCGTGGTATTACTTGGTCGGTAACGTCGCTCACCGCAGCGTGTGTCTGATGTACAGGTTTTACAAAGGAAAGAAAGTGCTCTCAACGATGCACTAGATGCACCGCGAAAAGCTCGAGACCCATCGTCGTTTCCAAGCCAACAAGGACAACGATGGCGGGCCGGTCAGTCGTGGTAGATAACCGCCTGCCGAACAGGCCAGTCTATGTCAAGCCCTCCCCGTCTAATTCAGCTCTTTTCGTTTCCTCCTCCACATAACCGCAGAAGTATAGAACAAAACCATTGGTCTGGCTAGATTCGCTTTTTAGTGGTGAGATCCAACCTCACCGTGGTAGCCGACCAGCTTGAATCGACCAATCATCTCGCCAACGGTGAAGAAGCCCAGGCACTCCGCGAGGACGACACCACCAGTAGCGAGCTGGGCAGTGCTGAGGCCGCGCACCGACTGGAGGAAGTTCTGGCCCGATCGGATGATGCTTCGGTTCTGGATGGATTGCCACAGGTTCTGGTAGAAGCCCTGGAAAGTACCGACGGAGCTGGTGACGAGAATTAGAATTCAAAGTCCTTTAGTTATCAGTTAAATATAGTAGCGAACACTCACGGGACGCTGATCTTCTGGCCCTGAGCAATGAGCTTGCCCATCTCCAGTCCGACCTTGGAGTAGTAAATCACCTGAGGAGTTTGGCCTGGAAGCCGTTGTCAGCAAATCAATCTCTCAAGCTGTGCACACAGTCTGAGGTGCATGTGAGCTTGACATACGCTCAACGAAACCAACGAGACGGCCAACGGGGCCTCCTACACGGCCAAGGGCACTGCTGACGCCTCGAGCAGCGCCAGCCAGGGCAGGGCCAGCAGCGCTGGTGACTCGCGACAGACCCTCCTGGGCCTTGGCCTGGTACTCCTTGGACTTGGCGGCGGCATCCTTAGCAGCCTCGGTCGCCTTCTGGGTGGTGGTGCTCTCGAAGCGGCGAGCAGCCATGCGCAGGGCTGGGGAGCGCAGCATGGGGCGGGCGAGGGACAGAGGAGCCATTATGACGAATTGCTCGGGCACGAGGTCGTCGGATAAATCGGGTGGGCGGGAGGTCGAGGTCGGACGAGCGCTGGGCAGGTGACGCCGGTCGTCAATGGATGGAGGTTGAGAGAGTGGGAGATGGAGAACAGGATCTGGGCCTTGTCGTCCGTTGTCGTCTGAGGGAGAAAAAAAGCTCGGGAGAATTCGCGCGCTGTGGTTGGAGCCGGGCAGAGGCGGACGGCACGCTAGGCCTTTTTGGGACAGATTGCACTTGTCATCCAACCACAGCTCCCAGAGCTCTTGCCAAAGTAGCTTTGATTTTCTAGACTGATAGTACTTTCCGCAAAGTATTTGCACTTTAATTGTACTTTACTTCATTGAATCGTCGCTACCATAGGAAGTATCTCCCTACTTACATCAAATTGTCATGCTCGCCGTCCCCCCTTCCACGCCTTAAGATACATCTAACATAACCCCGTTGAACCCCATTTGAGTGAATTTGCCATAAGAACATAGTTTTCCCGCTCGTTCTGAGCGCTTCAAGTTCATCACGACACCCAAGTACCAGAACCACGCGTGAGCTTCACGTTCCAGCAGTTACTCGAGATTCTATCTCTCGCGCCGGAGGCCTGTCCGACCTCTTTGATATTTGCAGCCTCAACCACTCGTGCAGCCCTTAATCCAGGCTCTGAATGATAACCTTGATGGCACCGCTCTTGGGGTCGGCTGATGTCTCGAATGCCTTCTTGGCGTCCTCCAGCTTGAAACGGTGAGTGACGAGTTTGGACAGGTCGATCACACCGTTCTCCACCAGCCGGATGGCTCGAGGCCATGTGTTGCAGTACCGGTACTGTAGCTGAATGTCCACCTCGCGGACACTGGCGCGCATGAAGGGGATGTTGATCTCGTTCTTGCCGACTCCAATAATGAAGACCTTACCGCCAAACTTGGTCGCCCAGATGGCGGCGGCGATGCTGCTCTCAACACCCGTGCACTCCATCGTGACCGAGGGCTCGACGCCGCCAAAGGACTCAACGATGGCCTTGGCAGACTCTTCAGGGGTGCCTCGCTCAACCTTGTGGGTGATGACCCGGGGGCAGATCTCCTTGGCCTTGGCCAGGCGAGTCTCGGAGATGTCGGTGATAACAATCGGGCACACGCCCGCTGCCGCGCAGCACAGCAACGTGATGAGACCGATAGGACCGGCACCGCAAATCAAAACGGCGTCGCCGAGCTGGGGGCTTGCGCGGTAGATGCCAGCGAGTGCCACGCTCAAAGGCTCCAGCATCGCACCATTCTCGTAGGACATGTTTCCGATCTTGTGGCACCACATAGCCGGGTGGTTGACGTACCGTCGGAGAAGACCTGGAACGGGGGGCGTTGACAGGAACTCCACGCGGTCGCAGCCGTTGTATCGACCCGTAAGGCATGGTTCGCACTCGCCGCAGATGACGTTGGGCTCGACGGCTACCCGGTCACCGACCTTCAGGCTGGTTACGGAGGGGTGCACGGCAATGACCTCGCCGGCCGACTCATGACCCAGGATGTGGTCGCCCTCAACAATCATGGGCCCGATGCAGCCGGCATGCCAGAAGTGCACATCCGAACTACCCAACACGTTTAAGCCTTTTGCTCTAGCTCAGGACCGCATCATTGAGTCAGCTACTTACCCGCAAATACCAGTGTTTCGGATGGCAACAGTGACTTCGCCTTCCTTCAAGTCGGATCCTGACTTGACGCTCTCGGCGGTTGGCTCGGCCTCACTGATCCAGAGGTCGTGCTGGGGGTTTGTGTAGACTCCAATGTTTGGCTTCAGTGACCCAACGTCCACAGACGCGGGGATGTCGGTAGCTGATGGGCTCATTTTGTCGTTGGTATTTCCTTTACTCGCAAATGACTGTCGTTGTAGGGTCGCCGGACGTTCGCGGGTTTGCTAGAGTATGGTTCACCGAGCAATGATCCTTGACAGGAGGAAATGCGAAAGTGACAAAACTCGGCTAGGTGCTTGGGGGTTTTATTCACAGATAGGGATTTCGGAAATACTCTTTCATTCACACATCTCCCTCGGTCGCTCCCCACGTTTGGAGACGTCACGCAGGGTCGAACGGCGCAAGTCTGGGCGAAGTGGGGTGTCTAGTTCGGGGAACGTGAGGCCGACGACCGCAACTTGTCTCCCGCGCCAATCAAGGCGCCAGGGCACCCAGAAAAAGTTCTTCGAGAACCGCCGTTGGGGTAATCCCGCTTCGCAGTGGATACTGAAGCATCCTTGCGCAGCCTCCGCATATAAAAACGAATGTGTTCACGTGGGAGGCGAGCGCCTCCTACTGTTCAGGTTTCGATTGGTAAATCGCAAAAGCTGAACAGCGTCAGGACGGACCAGGTTACCAGGCCACCCTGGCACACTTGGGGGGGGTAGATTGGGGGGAATTAGGCGATACGATTACATGGCTTTCTCTTGCACTGTTGCTCACAAATGCCATACTCTACTACAGCAGCTGCCTGGTTATTAAATCTTTCCGACGGACTAGTGGCACGCCAACGAATTTATTTTAGCCTGGCGGTTATCAGTCTCGACTTGTTCACTGGCACGGTTAAATGGATTGGTGGATACTCGCGCGTCTGTGCAAGCGGGCCCTGGGTCTAGTTTTGGCCGAGCCAGGCTTACCGTTGACGGTCCACGGAGTGAGCTTCGCCCTTCTCGTTGGATGATCATCAAGTGAGCAGCTGCCCGTTGCAACTCAATCTTATCCTGCAGGAGTGCATTCGTACAGTGGTATTGCAGTGGCCCTTGTGAAAGGGTAGCAATGTCCTCGTGGTTAGCTGCCGTTGAAGCATGTGAGACACAGGGGACTTTGCGAAATGCCATCCGAGTGGTGGCAGATTGATATTGCGCGGCATCCCCTCAATAGCGAGCGAGTGTGGGCGAGACGAGGAAGAATCGACCTATCAACTCCGTACGCGGCTCGCACTCACTGTTCGAATTGGACATGCAGAAGCCCGATCGCGCCCGAATACATGACATGCCACTAGATGCGACGGTGAAACACAACTAAGCCGGCCGGTTCCATCTCGGCCGGCTTGACGTGGGCATTGTTGTAAAGTTAACTGCGAGAACGGGAGGCCAGCCGTCCTACTAACCCACCGCTCGTCTTAAGCGACGCGACAACACCTTAAATTGACGCTGCGAGAGCCTTCGCAAGCCACGGCAGTATTAGCGACGTTGACAATGCGGGCCCGGTAAATGAGAAGTTGGGGCAATCTGCCTTTGAGGTTACGTGGAAACCGTGTGAGACCCATGCAGTTTCCATGCTTTGTTAGCAAGCATGCCTTTGAGAGTTCGCGAATAACTTTGCAAGCAGCGGATCAAGTTTTCGTTTCCAAGTGCACGAATCTCTTAGTTTGTTGATCAAGCAGACTACAATTGTACACAACGTCCTATTTGGCCCTGAATTGTCTCGTACGCCTGCAACTCCCAAGATAGGATAATTGTTGCGGATTTCCGCCAATTACTACCTATTTGACTTATTCGGTCTTAGTAACCGACATCCCCGATTTACTAGCTCGCAGCCGTGTAAGCAACCTTCGTGCCATTGCAGGTCACCGCAGATTCCGGGCGTCCTAGCGTCCTAGCATCCGATTATCCTAGCAATCCTATAGAGCGACGAGCAATTGATGACAGGCTGTCAACCAAGAACTGGCGCTCCGCGATAGGGCGAAGCAGACCCCTTCGCGTAGACTTGTTGGAGCTTCAACTTTCCCCGCTGTCACTCAACTGCCACTTTTGACAACATCTCCACCACTTTATGCTTCTATGCCAAGGACACGGACAACGCGCAAGTGCTGGTTGGCTCCGCATTGCCGATTAGTTTGGGATCACAGCTTGTCTCGGCAGAAGAGAAGCCGCGAGCGTATTGATGAAGCTGAGTATCTCCGTTCTATTGCCCGCCCGGGCATTCAGGGCGAGTTTTGCAGTGATTTGCAGTCTGATATTCGCACACACGCGGGGTAAGGCTAGGTAGGAGCTTACATGCCAACCACGTTCTGGAATGTTTCCTGGCCTGTTAGATCCGGATGGGCAGGCTTGATCAAGCAGTATCATCCCTTGAACAGGACATTTGTCCCACCAATCAATTCGTTTGGGGTCCTGACGTAGGGCCGCCGAGGTTTTGATCACGAACCTGGGACGGATGTGAAGCCAGCAAATATCGAGATTAGCTACCTTGTATATACTATGGAGTGCCAGGTCCCTGCAAAGGACTCAAGTCTCCGAATGGAGCTTCGATCTGTCGCACCTTGCGGTAAAGACATTTTGCGTCTCATACGGGGTAGTCTGCCTGTTTCTTTGCAAACATTGTGATTTGCTCCAACGGCATCAGCGTAGTACTAGATGAGCTCTTCCAGCAGAGTCATAACAAATAATTCATGTCTGCCCACCAAAGCATTTGTTTTGGCACTCAGCTCGTACTCTTCATAAGATAGACGCCTCGTTGCATCAATGTGTCAGAAACCCTCCAATCACCTCAACGCCTAGATAGTGCTGTAAATCAGACGCAAGATAAGATAACGCCTATGCCTCGGCCTTGTGAAGGGGCTGACGACGGGGAAATGCCACAACCAGCTGAGGTATCCCCTGTCGTGGAAGGCAAATGTTGGTTTGGAAAGGTGGAATGGCGTATTTTTAGTGGCAGGACCAGCTTGCAGACTTTAGTGCAAGATCAGGGTCCGTGTTGCTTGGCACCTCGTGTTTGGGATCCTTAGTCACCAACCGAGATAACGACATCGCCTTTGCATCGCCCATACGAGCAGCATTCGGAAGGGTCCATTGCGCCTCGCAGGATGGCATCGACCTTTTTCTGTAAAGCAGGTTTGGTCAGAATCAACGTCGCTGCTCGCGGGTCGTTTTGTCGTTTGCCGACAGGGGGGTGTGACTTACATCTGGGCATGGTCCACCAGGCCCTACGGGAGCCGCAAAGGCTGGTATCGCAGTGAGAAGAATGGAGAACAGAAAAGGCCACTGCATCCTGGCTCCGTCAACTAGTTCGATAGATGCCCAAGTAAGACCGAGTCGGGATATGGGCCGAGATGTCCTCGCGGTTGCAATCACCGCGTGGTGCCGTATGCAGTGTATAAACCGTCGATCCAGGGGAGATGCAGTTCGAAAGCGAAGGCGAAGGACGGAAAGGAAAGGCTGGCAGGAAAACGAGTGACACGAATTGCGCAAATCAGGAATATAAAACCTCGAGCAGAGATGAGGGGAAGGGCGAAGAGAGCAGAGATATAACTAAGTCAGATAACAGAAGATTACACCGGAGGAAAACCTTGGGCCATGCATGCTCGACGCGGGCTGCCCCTGTCGCCAGTCTGACAGGCGTGGGCCCGAAGATCCCTTGGCAAGTGGGTGGATGTCTCTTGCCGTGTAGGGCAATTGGCCGATGTGCTCGGCCGAGGGCAGCTGCGACTCGCGACTCACCATCATACCTACTATCTACCTTACCTTGTACCTGTCGCTGGAAGCACGTGTGTCTCCTCCCGTCCTCCCCCACGGCCCCGGCCACCGCCACCGCCTCGTGTACACACGTCGCCGGTTACTGCATGCATCGATTGGCGTGCTTTGAGTTGAGCCGAGCCCGCCGATGACGACGGTGCTTGATGTTGTGATGGTGAGCACCTGCGCATGCATGGCACGGCGTGCCCGGCACGCAGTAGCCCGCCCCTCCGCCTCGTCTTACATGCCTCTGATACGAGATGCCGACTGGTCTAATGCTTGTGGGAAAGCGAATATTGAAGCGATCAAGGCACGCTAACGAGACTGGTCATCCGAGGTGCACGCCATGTCAATTTTCTCTCGAGATTGAATTGCTATCTACGGGCGGCATCTGTGGCATTCCGCCCTGTCTTCTACTGCATGTGCTTGGAAGATCCCAGGGGGGGGGGGGGGACTGAGAAACTCCTCGTCCCTCGTCACGCCTTTGAGGGAGGCCCCTTCATGTCTGAGGATTGAGCATCCCGTATCTCACCCTGACCCCCACTCCCTTGAGAATATTCTTGACGGCTTCGCTGCCTTGAGCCCACTGTATTGCTCTTCGCGGCCTTGGAAGACAAACTTCGCAAAAGGCCGGTCTATCAGCCAAGAGAGGACAATGCCTCTGCACATCTTATCCGTAAGCTTCAGCCTTGCCCAAAAACTTTGTTACTGGGTTCATCGGCCAAGGCTTATCCCTCTCCGGCGATGCGAGCCATCGCTTAATACGCCATTGTTCGGCCACACGTCACACAAGAGTTCTCGCTCATTTGCCGCCATCCCTCTGATCATCTTGGCGAAGGACAAGGACAAATGTGCCCTTTTCCGCGGCTGCGCTGCTCTCGGAGTCGGAATATCTTGCAGGTAGCGACATGGCATTTTTGTACCCGTGCCCGCAATCTTCGCCCTCATGGGGTTCGTCATGCTAGGACCATGGTCAAACTTATTCATTGGAATGCGTGACAATGTTCTTTGTCGGACGGCGCACTGCAGACATCGATGGCCTCACAGACACGTTTGACAAGTATTGCACTCGTTTTGTGAACCACATCAAGCTCTTGTCTGCGCCGTACCCCTTCATCCCTTCAATCCGCCACAGGGAGCACCGACTCCCCAAGTCTCGAGCCCCACGCCAGCGAGGATGACCGTCTTTCCTTGGTGCATCACCTCAATGTCGCCTGGGTCTGCGACTCCGCTGTACTCGTCTGCCAGCAAACCAATCACACCTTGTTCACCTGCCGGCAGCCTCCAAGTCTTAATCCTTTGGTCATTGCTGACACTAATCGCTGTCACTCCAGTCTCAGGATGACTCAACATCAGCACACCGTTGATGGCAGCTGCATGTGCCTTGCGTATGATTCTCCGACTAGTCACTTTGTATGCTGGATTGTTCACAGTCTCTGTCAATCGTGAGATGAAGGCGATGCCAAGGGCATTGTCGTCACCACCAGTTAGCACCCGGTAGCCCCCAGTGTCAGCCATTATGTCTAGACTCTTGACGCTGCTCTGGTGTAGACGAACAACATCTTTCAGCTTGAATTCGCCCATGTTGGTAGTTTCTGCCTGCATTTTCCAGATAGCCAAATGGCCATCTGTCGAAGCCGTCAAAATGTCAATGCCGTCGTCCCAGCTACTCAGGTGACACACTTGAGTGAGACATGCCCCTGTATAGGCTCCCTTGGCAAGCAACTGAAAACCGCCTTTTGACTCATAGCGATACGTTTTCAGTATCGTGTTTGAATACGCAAGCGTGATAATGACGCTATCGCTGTTATTCAATCGACATACGTCAAAGTCCATGATGCGCAGATCCGCGTCGTCGCTCTTATCAGTTAGGTCATTCTCACAGACTACACCGATGCCGGCGTAATCTGCCTCGAACCTGTGCAGTTTCCATACGAAGAACTCTTCGTTTCCTCCACTGCTGAAAAGGTAGTCATCTCCGAGCCATCGAATTCGCTGAATGCCGGCAACATGCGCCTTCATAGAAGCGAGAGGGCGCAGTGTGGCCTGAGCCTGGTCGTTTAGCTGGTACTCCC
The DNA here is from genome assembly GCA_020881915.1 of Paramyrothecium sp. XJ0827. Classification (NCBI taxonomy): domain Eukaryota; kingdom Fungi; phylum Ascomycota; class Sordariomycetes; order Hypocreales; family Stachybotryaceae; genus Paramyrothecium; species Paramyrothecium sp. XJ0827. Next base: position 3,082,589 of record JAJFPB010000001.1, on the reverse strand, counting down.
ATATTCGTACGGCAGTGTCTTCGGCGCCAGTTGCAAGATAATGGCCATTGTAGCTTAGTGCACGAATCTCTCTGCCGTGAAGCCCGGGCTTGAACGCCCTATGCCTCTTCCTTTCTTGGCTATACACACACAGTTTCGACGTCTTTGTGAAGGCAAATCGGAGAGTGCCAGGGTTCGTCAGACTTTGAAACAAAACAAATGTGCGGTGGGCACCTCCACACTCAATCGTAGCCACCTCCTCACGTGCTGTCTCATTCCAAATGACGAAGCTCTTGCTCCTGAACCCAAACATGATTAATTGAGGGGAAGCGTCAGGGGTGAACCACGCGCTCTCAATGAAGGGACCGAAGGGCGGCGAGGTCTCGTGACGCAGATGGAGTTGAACACCGTCCGCGCCATCCTCGATGCTGTAGATTCTGTATTTGCCATCGCGACTAGTGGCCACAAAGTAGTTTACGCGTGCTCCTGTCCTGGCCGACGGGACGGGCGTCAAGGACCTAATCGCATCTCGGGTACGGGTAGCCGTGTCTAATACTGGACGATACTCCCCACCCATGTGCTTCGTAATGGAGATCCAACCATGTCGAGAACCCAAGACGAGGTACTCGCCCACCTTGGCTGCCGAGACTGTCACAAATCTGCTATCTAGGCCTTGAACCTCTTCCTTTTTCTGAACCAAGCCTGTTTGCAAGTCCAGGGTGAAGAAATGTCCGACAGAGCTGCCGAAAAGATAAACCAACAATTCTGTGGAGCCAGCCATCTCTTGAGACGCCTGGGAACCGAGACAGAAGATATCCACAACTCTCCCCTGTAGCTTCGCGACATGTATCAGCTCCTGCGACGCGCCGCAGAGGTAAATATTGCCGCCTGTCGTTCCGATGATGGCAGCTCCGCTGGCGAGCCTCTTAAGGATGTAGCAGGTTTTCAGATCTTCAACAACTGCAGGATTGACATCCAGTTCATGCCATTGCAAGCCATTGTCGAACGTGCCAGAGAGGAGTCTGCCCCACGAAGTGATGACGAGAATCTTGTTCTCAGAAACGAAATCATAGCGATTGGTTATCTCTTGCTTTCGACCACCCAGTGCCTGTGGGCTTGGTATATTTGCGAGGATATCTCGAACCTCCAGCATCACAGCTTTGTTTCTGGGAAATGGGGTCGGATGGGCAGGTTGAATCAAGCCTTGCTGGAACTCTGGTGTAGGTTCATCTTCCACAAGAGAGATCTTGCCATCCGCCCCGCCGATGGCGATTGTTATCCTGTCTTTTGCCTCCAGCAGTGCGCTGGACCACAAATTCTTTCCCTCGTGCAAAGCAAATGTTTGCTCATGGGTCAAGTCCCCAAGCACAGCCTGCCTTTTGGTTCCGCGCCCTTCCTCGGGGACTGGGGTTCCTGTTGCAAGACTCAGCTGCCACTTCTGCGCAGTCGAATCTTCTCCAAACGAGTACACGGTAATTGTTGTACTAGCGTTGCGGACCACTGGTTGGCCGGCGAATCTGACGCCCCAAATCCGTGAGATGTGCCCCATTGCCATCGCTACTGGGACAGGAGCATCGTTGTTGGCCGGGCCGGACGTGATATCAGACGTGGAGACGAAGCCGGTTTCGCGGATTTCGTTGAGTCTGGAGCGGACAACAGCCAGTGTCTGATTGTCGGTGGAGCTCTCCGTGATGTCCCATATCCTGATCGTCCTATCGTCACTGCAGCTTGAAAGGAATCGTGCCGTCAAGCCATCTTCTCGTGCGATTGGCTGGGAGATATCCATGCCGAAGATGGAACCCTCATGTCCGGTGAGAATGAAGAGCATTTCGTGGAGTGTGTCGCTTTGACGGCCGAATCGATACTTCCAGACCAGAATCTCGCCAAAGAACGTTCCACCAGCCACCAGCAGAGAGTCTTCCGAAACCCACGTAACATGCGCTGCCGACAGGATCGGCCGTGATGGGGAGATGGCCTCGCCCATGACCAGTAGTGTCTCGTCTGCATCATCCCGCCAGACGCTGACGGCCTCGTTGTGCGCTGTAACGAGGACCGCACGAGACGCATCGAAAGGTGACAGCGCTCCGCCGTATATCCAGTCCGGAGCCTGACTACGGGCCACGGGATACGGGATGGTGCCGCGATCAAGGCCACCCGCGGAGAACAGAGCCGCTTGGCTCGCGCCCCAGGCGAGAACGCGGCCCTCTTCAACGTTCAATCCATGGATAGGCTGCTCCTCGAACACGGGAAACCGGCAGATGGGCGGTTGGCCGGCAGTGGCAGCATCATAGAGGCTGAGGTGTGTGTCCTCGGCAGCAAGGACGTACAGCAGCCCGGACGCAGCGCGATATAGCGCGAGAGCAGTGATGGGGACCTGACAGAACTCGCGGCTCAACACTCTGCCGCTGCTGCCATTTCCAAGAGCGTCGGCCCCCGATCGAGGTCGAACCTATTGGGTGTGTGAGTGAGCGGGAAGGTCGCGGGGTGTGGTTGATGAGGGGTCACCTACCGGCACAGCCATCTAGAACTAGAAGAGTCTTTGACGGCGCAGTAGCATGTTCTTCTTTTGCTCACGACAAGCTCCCAGAGGCATCAGTCTCGAAATTTCTTCGTGTGTCCCTCTTCGAATTTTTCACACCTTGCCAGGATGCGTATTGTAGGCAGTTGGAGCCTGAAGGGTGTATATGCCCACTAAGAGGTATATGGGTCCAGAAAATTTTCGGCGACAGCACTTTTTTGAAGTTGTGGCACTTACATCCATCCTCCACAAGCTTCCTACAACGAGTATTTACCAGGTATTCGAACATGTTGCAGTCACGCGTAAAAATTACAAGGCAATCAAGTCTGTAATGAATAATTTGCATTTGATTTATGGCGCGAATCGTGCGATCCCGCTTTTCCAAGAATCTTCTAAGTACAATCCAAGTCCCCACGGGTATCATACAGTCGTGATGCAGGACACATTCGTGCAATTCCCATTCCCCAGTCAAATCAAACGATTCCAGAAACGCCAGAGGTGCAAATCATGCGCTAGCCAATGCTCATCTCATTCTAGCCCGTTCGGACCAATGGTTTACACCCTGTGGGAGTAAGGCTCGTAGGCCATGTCAGACCGGGGAGCGCTTGCATCGGGGTAACGCGGGGCAGCAGAGTAGGGGGGCGCCTGGTGGCCGTTATTGTACATGCCGCTGGTCATCTCGTGGTCGTTGCCGAGGGGCGCGTAGCCGGTGCTGGGAGCGCCGAACAGCTTCTCGCCACTAGGGTTAGCGTGCTTGTTCTTGCGGCTGCTGCTGCGGTCGGGCTTGCAGCAGCAGATGGTGAAGAGCCAGAAGGAACCGGCGGCCAGGGCGAAGACGAAGCTGATCCAGACGGTGGCAAGGTAGTTGGTGTTGATCGAACCACGAACGCCGTACCACTTGGCGGTTGACTCCACAGCGCCGACGACAAGAGCAGCCTGGACAGTAGCGAGGGTGGCCGCGACACCGACCAGGACGGTAGCAATACCAGCTACGAGCCATGTAACACAGGAGACAACGCGGGAGAAGTTGGAGAAGATGCCAATAACGAGCTCGACTCCCAGGGCGATCAGAGCAATGACTGTGGCGATCTGGGTCCACTTGGAGACACTCTTGAAGGCCTTGATGGCGGCCTCCAGCTCTTCAGGGAGGGTAATCTCGATCTGGCCAGTGGGGTCCTGAATGGTAGAAGTGTTCAGGGAGTCGGCGGCCCAGTCGTATTCATGCTTGGTGCAGTGGCGATCGCCAGAGTCGAAATCGGTCCAGCAGTAACCCCACAGGTTCACATCGTAGCTCTTGCCGAGCTGGAGGTCTTTGGCAGTGATGTTGTCCGACTTGGCGCCGTCGCGGGCCTTGATGCCGGGCAGATCGACGTCGAACAGCTTCTCGGCGACGTTGTTGACATCGGCCCGGCTGATGGAGAGGTCCTCGGTGTCGAGGCTGAACAGCGAGAGCCGGTTGTGGGCGACGCCGCTCAGGGTGGCGATGAGCATGGAGACGATGGCTCCAATGGTGAGGATGAGGGGCAGAGCCACGCAGAGAAAGCGTCCGACAGCCATGGTGAAGAGGCTGTTCTTGCGAAGTAAAGCTGAGAGTAGGGTTGCGCGAGCGTGGAGAAGTTGGGTGTTGAAACGACGTGTATGGCTCCCCTAGGGAAGGTAGGTAAAGCAAACGAGAGTTGTGTGGCCGAGACTCGTATTTCAACGAGAGAAGGGTCGAGTCGTTGACGCGAAGGAAAAGGAGGAAATCGCGATGGAATGGAAAAAGGATGTCGGGGCCAAGAGAAAGGAGTGGGATGACATGGCAGGCCGTTTATTATAAGTTACGGGCAGAACGCTGACAAGCCGGCGCTGTGGAACAATCGGCATCGCCTACCTCTAGCATGGGCGTGGCATGGCATGGGATGAGCGAGCTGGGGGGGCGCAGTTGCAGCTACACGCAACATGGCTGCTGCTTCGCCGGTAGGTACTTTGGTTCCCACCAAGCTTTGCGCGCGTCGGCAGGTACCTCGGCCCCAACTCGCAGCTTTTCGGCCTGTTGATCCAACGCAGCCCAGTTGGTGGAGCGACATGCGCAGCCCCCAAAGCCCCGGCAGCCCCAGCAGCCCCAGCCTCAGCACTAGCACCAATGTGGCACTCCCTCATGTACAGCACATTGCCCTCCCGTCCCAAAAACAAATCGAGAGATCCCCTATTTTCATGGATCTGCCCCCCCTTCCCCCCAACGTGCCTGGGCAGACCTGGTCAGCAACGACCGGACATCCACGAAGGATGCCCGAAATTCCTCACGGTAAAATGAGCAGAACCCTTGGCAGTGCCGGCATCTGCATGCAGCTCCTGGCTTGTCGCTTCTCTTTCCACATGTGTACTGACCGAGGACTCTGGCGAGAGCGCTGTTTCATGTGTTCGCCAGTGCTACTCCGTGGTACTACGCCAAGCTACGTGACATTGATCACATACAGATCGGGCCTCGTCCCACTAGACACTTGCATGAAAGGCTAACTCAATATTGAGTTTTTTTTTTTTGTGTGTGTACCGGGTAGAGTAGAGAGCCACACAAATGGCTGTTCATCTTAACTTGATACAGCCACGGATGTTGCGTTGTTGCGAGCTCCAGCTAACGCGATTTTCCTCGACACTCTCCTTCGGGAGACAAGTCCAGACAGTTGTCCCAGCGACACTTGTGCAAATCACCTGTCGATGATGATGCTGTGGTGTATCTCTACGTGGTCGACACGCGTCAGTTCGGCCGATTGCCGCTTGGTGGAACCCAGGTATGACAGCTAGTGCGTCTTTCTCTTGCGCCGATCAGCCTCGCCCAAGCCATTCGCGCCTCGCTGGCGCACCAGCACCAGCACCAGCACCAGCATCAGCATCAGCATGCAAGGGTTGCTAATGACATGTCGGTGGAACACCCAAGCTCCTGTTTCTCTGGAATGGGCATTTGTCGATATTCGCAGACAAAGGCGTATCTTCGAAGGGGAGAAATCGAGATGACTCGATTGGGAACATCCGGGCCAACCAAAAAGCACTGAGCCAACGCACATCATTGCACAGTGTCTGCATGGTACAGTATCCCACAGCACGGCCTATCTTCCACTGTCAAAGCCATGCTGCAAGATCCTCAGACTCGAGAGCTGGTCCCTCGCCTCGCCTCGCCTCGGCTTCTCTTGACATCCACCTCTTCTCATGGAGTCTTCACAGTCAACCCAATACGAACCTACCAATGAGAAACAACCAATCAGAACCCCATCAAGCGCAATGTTTGACGCGGCAGACCCCTAAGCCTCACTTCCCCATCAGTTCTTCTTCTTCTACATCCACTTCTTCTCCTTGAGTCCTTCCCTCTCAACCCAATACGATCCATCCAATAAGAAACCGCAGCAAGCTGTGTTCGGCGCCGCAGACCCATAAGCCTCACTTCCCCATCAGCTAATGTCGCTGCGATTTACCCACAACAGCTACGGTACATACGTCTGTTGCTCCACACACAAAAGGTAGGTGGGCGCAGACTAACGCAAGATGAGGTAGGGATGGGCACTAAATATAGCATCCCCTGCCACCACCATGAAGGCAAAATTCATAAGCATGTGGCTTGTTGTTCCGTCTTAGTCTCTCGACATGTTGCCTGCCGTCGTTAGCCAAGTCCTCGAGGCATTTGAATCGACGACGAGTAGTTGGACAGAGCGCCGGTCAAGTGATGATGCTGCCGATTCTGTGATGTCGGGTATGTGAGCCGTGCAGTCTTGGCTATGGTTTTGCCATGGTTCCTCGGACAGCGTTGTGGTTTCATCATTTCCCTGTCCCCCTTCCCCTTTCCTGCTCTTGTCGATTCCAAAATCGTCAGGGTACAAATCCTTCGCGATTTTCTTTTTTCTTTAATGCCCGACTGTACTCTATACGCGACCTAAGATACTTCAGACTCTAGATTGGTTCTATTGTTGGATATGTCATTTGGGCCTTGGGTTCTAGTAGTATATCATGAGATTTGTTCCTCTCAAACTTACCGTAACATTTGGAAGAAGTCATAAAATAACATTATTCTATTATTACGCCCGATTTACCCACAGAGTGCCCTATGAGAATAGTTTCACAAATGCTCCAAAATCATAAACAATGAATTCCGACTGGTAGATCCCTATGTTTTTCTTGCAGTTTTTTGTGATTCTATTGGAGAATTTCCTTATTCAATGATCAGAAGATTCTCGAAGACCTTCGCAGGTGTGCCGAGCTAAACAACAAAATACAGCGACTGGCCTGTATGCAGTGTCGACCACCTGACTACCGTACCTGACCTACGCCAACGGTAAAATTCTAGAACATTGCAGCAGCAGGGTCATGTGACCCCAAGAGGCTAACCAGTTGCCAGTCCAACTTTTTCGTGTCTCGCACGAGGCGCATGCGACCAACTTCCCGTCCTCTTACTGGTCCAGACCCTATCATCACGTCGGCGACGCCAATTTACGATCCACCGCGCCGGAGCTGCCCTCAGGGCAGTTTCGGCACCGTGGAACGACGCCCAATGGCTGGCTCACACGTCCACGAAATCCAGGGCAACCTGATATGTGATATCTTTTCAAGTTCACAGTACAGCATCGCCTGTTCCGTTCTCGGCATGCCAAGAGACGTCAGGTGAATTTGCTCTAGATCCTACACATTCAGGCAGGCACCGAACCAGGTGGAACAGGTTGCGGTTCACTCTTCTGGTAGTTTCCGCTTCAGTTATGCGCTACCTCTTGGCCTCAACGGCGGCGATGTTCGCGGCTCGGCTTCTCACAGCCCAATTCTTTTCTTCTTTTTGCCCTTCTGCTGCGAGGTAGCCAAAGGCCATGATAGGCTCGATCAACCTCTCATCTAGGTCATCGAATGGCACATGATGCATTATCGGGCCCACAACGCATGGTGAACACGTCTGCAGGTACCATCACCATCCATTTAGCTAGTGGACACGGCTGCTAAGCTAAGTAGTCTCGACCATGCCATGGCCGTGCTAGTGCTATCCCCTGTAACTGAGCGATTCTCAGATACCTGGATGCAGTATCTTATTGATGAGAACGAACGACCCTAAATCCAAACCGAGCATAAGGTAGGCTTCCCAATGGCTAGATTGCCAAGTCTCGCTTCTACCCAATAGGATTGGTACGAGGCTTCGCTCGCGGCGGTAAGGCACCAGCGGGGAAACCATATTTGCGGTTCGCCGTTTGTGGGCATTCTTTGCAGTGACGCCCCTCAGCTCTCTCCTGTGTTGCAAAGCAAGCCTACACTGGTTCTTCTGTTTCCTGACCGCACAACGCCAGTGGCGAATGAGGAGCTTCAGCAGAAGATGATGTATGATGCGATGGGACATGGGGGAAGTTTAAAGTGTGGTGTCTCTTGTCCAACGTGGGGCTGCCTGTGTCCCACTGGCCTCTCGCCGCTGAACCTCACCAGTCTAGCGGGGCTTGCAGCACCAGCTACCTTGAATCAACCAATTAGCCAACCAATGGCTGGGCATCACGGGGCACTATACAGGGCACTGGCCTCCGTAGTTGCAGCGCAGGTCGTCCGTTCCGGCGCTGCTTGGCTTCACCCAGAGAACCTTAAGTAATCATCGAGGCAATGTACTGAGCCGAGTTGACCTGACCCGTGGAAGCGAGCTTTGCCAGCCGTCACACTTCTCACGTCTCCATCTTCGAACCATTTCGTCGACCAAACGACCCCGTCCCAACTCTGCTTGGAGCCCTCTTGCTTCCGTCAGGAGCCTACAGATTCCTCCGTCGTTTTGTACGCCCTGGTGCCACCGAGCGCTAGACACTTACCTGCCTATCTATCCGTCCGCCGTGCTGTCGCCCGCGCTTTTCTCCCGTCTCCGGCCTAGACCGAAGCTTTGTCTTGCCTTTGGAAAGCCTGTCCTTCGGCTGGTCAACGCTCTCCGCTGGCGCCGTTACCACAAACAGATTTCGTCCCAAGACATTAAACTTCGACCTTCCCCGCGTATTCCCTCTCGCTGTGAAGACTTTCTCGATACTAGTGTCGCTCAAAGCCATTCTGAGGTCTGCAGGTACTTTGCCCTCCCGGATCTTGTGCTGTCGTCAAGACTATCCCGTCCCCAACTTGGTCCCCACCCCGCGACAGCCTCTAGTCGAATTCTCTTCACAGCGGCCTCCCGCCCGATGCATTGAAATGCTATTGACGTCTGATTTTGTTTTCTGGAGACATTGTACGGAGCGAGCTTGACAGCTGACAATCTGCCTCTCTCACAGCCCCGGATTTGCAGCCCCGACCGTGTGGATAACTCGCCATTTGCTCCTATCGCCGAGTATCTCCAGCCCGCAGCTTCCACTCCGCTCGGCTCGGCTAGGTCTTTCTGGCACAAGGCCCCACGACGTCATCCTCACCCAACCCTCCATATCCCTTCAAGCTGTCGAATTTTACGAGGCGCTTGCCTAAGACTCACAAGACGGACGCTCCAAGGGGTCAACGATCTCCCATTTTCACGGTCCTCGGTCGATTGTTCCATCCTCCATAGGACTGGGTTAGTTAAGTCACCACGAAACGTTTTCCCGAAACCATCGCCACGGCTCACGGGGCGGTCTCGTGAGACAATAAGGGTCGGCCAGCGCGGCGAAGAGACAGATCCGCGCCACCACGCAACATTTGAGACAAGCTGTCGCGCCTCCCTCCACCCCCTGTGAACATATCGTGCCATTATGGGTAACCAGAACTCCAAGGATGGCGGCTCCCCGTCAAAGGGCTCCGGCTCTGGAGCCGGCGACCCGCCTCTGCAATCCTACCCATCCTTCAGCAGATCAGACACCAAGGAATCGTCACGCTCTTTCCGTTCCTTGCGATCCAAGATACCAGGCAGCACTTCCAAGACGGACAGCCCACGAAACTCGACGCTCATATCGAACGGCGAAAGTTCTGGTGATAAGGCTGCCGATGCCGCCTCTGTGCGATCCGGCAAGAGCGGACGTTCCAGCGCTTCAAGGGCTAGCCGCAGCGACCTGCCTCCTCTCCGGCAATCCGTGGGCGATCAGTCACCCATTGACTCGCCTGTTATCGATGACCAGCCTCCGCCATCTCCAGTGCAGTCAAGCACACTGAAGAGCGGCGTCCACAATGTCGCGGCAGCCCAGGCTTCCGGCGAGGTCGACCACGTGTCTGATCAGCCTCCATCCGCCAACGCCAGTGTCAACACGCACATGCAGTCCCCCGGGCAGCCTATCTTGGTGAAGAGAGATAATGCCATCAATCCCATCAGGAAGACTGCTTCTGAAGAAGCCGGCAAGACCGATGCGAGTGCCAATGTCGCAATGTCGGAAATCAAGGATATTGACCTCGACGATTTTATCAAAAGGCTCCTGGACGCCGGATACGCCGGAAAGGTAACGAAGAGTGTGTGCCTCAAGAACGCCGAGATTGTCGCCATTTGCCAGCGTGCCCGTGAGGTGTTTCTCTCTCAGCCTGCTTTGCTGGAACTAGACGCGCCCGTTAAGATTGTTGGCGATGTGCACGGGCAGTACACTGATCTCATCAGGATGTTCGAAATGTGTGGCTTTCCACCCATGGCGAATTATCTCTTCCTTGGCGACTACGTCGATCGAGGCAAACAATCACTCGAGACAATTCTACTCCTCCTATGCTACAAGCTCAAGTTCCCAGAGAACTTCTTCCTCCTTCGAGGCAACCACGAATGTGCCAACGTCACTAGGGTCTACGGATTTTACGATGAGTGCAAGCGGAGATGCAATGTCAAGATCTGGAAGACATTTGTCGACACGTTCAACACACTTCCCATCGCGGCTATTGTGGCTGGAAAGATCTTTTGCGTGCATGGTGGTCTCTCGCCTGCTTTGAGCCACATGGACGATATTCGCAATATTGCTCGACCAACCGATGTTCCTGACTATGGCCTCCTAAACGATCTTCTATGGTCCGATCCAGCAGATATGGAGTCAGACTGGGAAGCCAACGAGCGAGGAGTCAGCTATTGCTTCGGAAAACGGGTCATTACCGATTTCTTGGCTGTCCACGACTTCGATCTGATCTGCCGAGCGCACATGGTTGTCGAAGACGGCTATGAATTCTTTAATGATCGCGTTCTAGTTACGGTATTTAGTGCGCCTAATGTAAGTTGCCCTTTCGTTCTTCGTGCCTCTTTTTGAACAGCATCTAATCAAACCTAGTACTGCGGAGAATTTGATAATTGGGGAGCGGTCATGTCAGTTTCCTCTGAGCTACTCTGCAGCTTTGAGCTTTTGAAACCCTTGGACTCGAGTGCTTTAAAGAGTCACATCAAGAAAGGTCGCAGTAAGCGACAGCACATGCTCAACAGTCCTGTAAGTGCCATGGCCCACTCTGTTGATGCCATCGCTAACTCCTCCCTCTCAGCCTGCCAGCGTCCAGCCGCAAAGTGTATAACGGCTTATACTTGTGTTGCAAACCACAAACTATCTTTCCTATAGGATGGGTCTCAGATGATCGACATACGGAGTCATTCAGCCAACATTTAGGAATGACATAGATTGCTCAGCCCATGAGAATATCGGGCTCATAAAATCCTCGGGAAAACAGGAAAGAATTATTACGACCTCTGGAAAGCGGGTCCAAGCTTGGATTGATCGACATACAGTCTTTATTACGGGATGAAACCCGTTTACAGACTTCGCCTCGGCCCATCTCGCTTTACCCGTGTCGAAATCGTCGACTAGACGGTCGAGCCGGGTGCCAGAAATGGCACCACTCGGTTGATAAGACGAATATAGGACAAATACTACATCAATGTCCGGTTCCATAATCTGGAGTTGGTCTCTTGAACTTGAAATAGGACGAGAAGAGGACTTCGGTGTGGCAGTTTTACTTTGCGATGGGATTGGGGTACAAGGGTTTTCCTGGTTTATTGATTCAAGATATGGAGTGGCCGCGCATGTTGACGGCTGTGTTTCTTCCAAGCATCCGTATCGATAGTATAAGTGTGAGGTCAATCAGCGGCGGGTCATTTTTGGGGTATTATACAATGTGATTCCATCTTCTCCATTACCGAAGCCGGTCGCGAATAGTGGTGATGCGGAGAAAGTGCAATTCGCAGTGGTGAAAGATGCCGCGACAGGACGATGAACCACTACTCTGGAACAGGTACCATGAAAAAGCACCTGGGGCGGGTCCCACAATGCGCCTTGGTAGGTACTTTCTTGGGGTGGATCGCGTTTTGGTTGCTTAGTCACCCATACTGGAGAATTTTGGTTGCTCGTCCCTGAGCATCTGAATGGCATCTCATTGAATTGCCTGCCTGGCACGACAAATCAGCAATCATGAATCGGCAAGCTCTCCGTTCGGTGTATGGCCGGACGAGGCCAGAGCTGGAGCAGACAGGTGTCGCATTGAAGTCCTACTTCCAGCAATTCTCGACCACCCCGTCGCTCGCCGCCGATAACGAAGGCCCCAAACCAAACTCAAACCAGCGACCGCATCGCCAACGCGCGCGAGCCGCAGCAGCCCAGCTGAGCTCTTTACCCAGGAGTCGAGGCGACTCCGCGGCGGCACGACCTCGTGGCGACGCCGCTGGCACCTCTCAGCCCAAGGTTCTCGACATCCGCAGTCTTCCCAGATTTAGGGGCGGATTCAGAGGCCGAGGACGGGGCCAAGGCGCCCCTGCGGCTGCTGGTCAGACCGATGGAAGGTCCCAGTCTCCCACAGGAGGCAATCGCTTTGCCGGCATGTCGCAACGTTCTGGAACTGGTTCCAGTTTCGGTGCTCGCGGAGGGCGTGGAGGACGTGGGGGACGCGGTGGCCGTGGTGGCCGTGGAGGCAGGGGCGCTGCACGAGGCGGACGACGCAGCGGCGAAGAGGAAGACAGGGATGCCAAGAACGAACGCGAAAGTCAGGATGCCAAAGGATGGGATAAGGGCATGCTGCAGTTCGACGAGGTCGTTCGCTTCGGCGCCGAAACATCTTATACCCCTTCGTTGACAATTGAGTCGCTCAACGAATTCATTCCGGCTCTCCCGATGGGCAAAGCTGGCCAGCAGGCCACCGTCATGCAGAACCTCCATGTGCTTGGTTCTGGAGACCACGTCGCCACGCCCCAGGGATTGCAGGCGCGCAACTTGGCCAACGACGTCGAGCAAACCGGCCTCCGCTTCTTCGCCAGCATCCAGGAGAAGGAGGCGGCTGAGCAATACCTCCAGAAGAAACGCCAGCAGGCTACTGGTGAGGCACCGGCCGCCGAGGATGCGCAGGAGCCCATCATCAAGGACGCCGAAGAGGCCATCCGCAAGGTCGTCATCGGGCAGTCGTTGGAGGGTCAGTACGAAAAGCTCAAGCCCGCTTCAGACCCCGTCGGGGTCTCGAGGCTTTGGCACCTGCGGTCCGAGACCTACTCCACCAAGGACGTCAACAGCTTTGAGAAGAAGCTGGCGTCTCTGGTAAACAAGGGCGGCCAGGCAGCAGCTCGGCCTCAGAAGAGGGCTTGAGGGGGGTAGCTTCTGCAGTCAACAACCCTGGAATCGATAGTGGATGGGTATCGGCAAACTAGCATGTGTATGTCATGATGTGTAATTATACTGTACAATTTTCCAGTTCGCCCTACTTTACTTGCTTCATTGCATTCGTGGCAATGATGGATATAGGATTTGGAACAGGGTAATACAAGAAAAAAAGCCCACGTAGGCCAGATACATGAAAAGCTTTCAGTCCACCCCAGGTCTTTGCGAGGGCCACCCTACGCCTTCCTCTGCCCGATTTGCTTGACCATCTTCTTCTCCTCGTCGTCAATCTCCTTCATCTTCTGGTCCTGTATCTTCTGGACCTCCTTCTCCGCGGCGCGCAGCACGTCGGGCAGCAGGCCGCCCTTCTTGGCGTCCTTGAGGACCTTGTCGTGCTTGCGCCTGGCCTGGCGGACCTGCTCGCGCCACGCCTGCGTGTTTTCCTTGACCAGGCGGACGAGGTCGTCGGCGCGCTCGGCCTCGACCTTGAGCAGCAGCTCGAGCTCGTTGTCCTCGGAGCGCTGGGGCTGTTGGTTGTACTCGGGGCTGGCCTGCACGGCGGACATGACGGGCTTGATGTAGGCGCGGTCGTTGAGCAGCAGCGAGACGGTGCGGGTGCCGGAGCGCGGGACGACCTGGGCGAGCTCGCGCAGGGGGAAGGTCTGCGTGCCGCCGCCCTCCGCGGCGTCGTCCTTGACGCTGACGGGGAGCGCGCCGAGGCTGTTCGGGTTGAAGCGGCCGCCGCGGAGCAGCGTCTGGAGCTGCTCCCTGTGGTGGGCGTCGACGGAGGCAAAGGCGGACGTCAGGGGAGCCGTGTCGAGGGGGTCTGTCTCCGTTCCCGATCCCTTCCCTGAGGAGGCAGGCTGTTTGTGCCTCTCGGAGCCGGTCGACTTGGGGCTGTCGTCGGCGGGTGCGACTTTGCCGCGTTTCTTCGAGAGAGATGGAGACGAGGTGAACGATCGGGCCGCGAGGATGGGAGCGATACAAGTTGAGGACCGGTTAGGGATCGCAAACAATCGGGGAGAGCGACCTTGAATCCATGTTCTGCCATGCAACCAACCGCGCCATCAGTAAACGGCTATTCGAGGGAATGCTTGGCCTGGGGGTGCTAATTTGGCCTCATGAGGGGACAGACTTACCGCTCTGAGCTCTCCAAGAGGAGGAGGCCCCTCGAGGCGAGTTTGGAGCCGCGTGGGAGTGCCATTGTGCCAATTGTCTCGTTGTCGAACGTGACGTTTCGTTGAAGCCCGTGTCCAACCTGGGGGACCATGCGATGCTGAAAATCGGCGATAAGATAAGAGCTTGACAAGCTCACGCTCGTCAGGTTTGTGCTCTTTTAGACGGACACGCCATATCGCAGCACTAAGAGCTACCGCCTAGAAGGAACAGGATACATATTCTAAGTTTCAGTATGGATTTTCTCGCAGGAGCAGGTTATGTGCCCAGTGGAGTCTTCAGGCGTTCCACTCAGATGGCATCACCGGGTGCCATATGATGACCCGAACTAGGAGGACATGGCGTTGCATCCAATTAAAGTATCAAGTCCCAGTTAGGGCACATAAGCCAGGAATTTCGCTGTAATCGACTATCTACTTCGCCCACGCCAAGATAGAAGATCCAGCAAGCGGTACAGAGAGATGAGACTGTCAATGGCTTGTTCTGACGAGTTCCGTTTCCAAGCCTGTGGTCTATATACTACAAGTTCTGGCGACACTAACATGTCAACTCAACGGCCGTATGGTGCAGTGGAGGCATGTTTGCTTTACATTCATTTCAAATGTCTACGCAAAAGGTCGCAGGTTCGAACCCTGCTACGGTCACATCCTCCCGCTCTCTGAGCGTTTCTCTTTTTGCACTATTGACCTATCTCGTGCTGATCTCTTTTTGCTTATTTCATTCATCTTTATTTTCCACTAGTCCGAGCAACCAGCGTTGTTTTAGAGTCATTTGTGCCAGTCAAGCAGCGCGGCTGGCATTGCGTGTATGATGCAAGATATCTATACACAGGATATCGCACTTCTACATTTGCATGCCTTATATTTTACGGCATACGGTGGACGTCTTTGGAGAACGATGACCAGACCATTATGTACAAACGGGAAAACGTGCCCAAGGAGAAGTTGCAACCCTTGTTCTTCATTGCTTGTGCAGGCCGAGCTAAGCCTGCAAAGGCTTCCCCATGCCACCGTACGTGACTGTCTTGACAATCTGGTATTCAGCAATGCCGTACTTTGAGCCCTCCCGGCCGAAGCCGCTCTCTTTGACGCCGCCGAATGGTGCTGCTGCGTCGGAGATCAAACCCGTGTTCACGCCGACCATGCCCACTTCCAAATTCTCGGCAACACGGTATATACGCTCCACGTCTCGCGAGAAGAAGTAACCGGCCAACCCAACCTCGGCCCTGTTGGCAAGGTCGACCACCTCTTTCTCCGTCTTGAAAGGGAAAAGGCCCGCCACAGGTCCAAACGTTTCCTCTGAGGCCAGTGCCATGTCTCCCGTCATGTCCCGAATAACAGTGGGTGCGAGAAAGTTGGAGCCGAGGTCGGGTAGCTTTTGTCCGCCGACGAGAACCTTGCCTCCTTTCTTCTGGGCATCATCGATATGCGATTGCGCCTTGGCAACGGCGCGCTCGTGGATGAGGGGACCGTGAGTGGTGCCCTCGTCGAAACCTTTGCCCACTTTGAAGCCCTTCACCTTCTCTGCAAACTTTTGGACAAAGTCGTCGTATATCCCCTCCTGCACATAGATGCGATTGGCACAGACACAAGTCTGGCCCGAAGATCGGAATTTCGAGGCAATGGCTCCGGCGACCGCGGCGTCCACATCTGCGTCATCGAAGACGATGAACGGCGCGTTACCTCCAAGTTCCAGCGATAACTTCTTGAGCGTTCCAGATGATTGCTGCATCAGAAGCTTTCCCACATTAGTCGAGCCAGTGAATGAAACCTTCTTTACGGCAGGAGAAGTAGTCAGGATCTTGCCGACTTCCGGGGTGTTCTCGAGGGAGGTGACGACATTGACAACACCCTTGGGGATGCCAGCACGATGCGCTAGCTCCGCGAGAGCGAGAGAGGTATATGGTGTCTCGCCAGGAGCTTTGCAAACAACCGTACAGCCAGCGGCTAATGCGGGGCCGATCTTCCTGGTGATCATGGCAGCAGGAAAGTTCCACCTATCTCTTCAGTCAGTTTTTTCCCACTCACTCCTAGATCAAGGGTGTTGCTGGGAACGCTCACGGCGTGATCAAACCGCATACGCCCACGGGTTCCTTCAAGGTAACAATTCGATTTCCAGGGATGCTGGACGGGATGGTATCGCCGTAGACGCGTGGTGCCTCCTCACTGAACCATTCGAAGAAGTTCGCGGCATATGTGACCTCACCCTTGGCGTCGGCAAACGGCTTTCCATTTTCCAAGGTGATGAGCTTGGCGATGTCCTCGGAGTTCTCAACCATGAGGTCATACCACTTGCGCAGCAGCTTGGAGCGTTCCCTGCCTGTGGTAGTGCGGAATGACGAGAAGGCATCTGCGGCGGCGCGGATGGCCACCTCTGTATCCTCGGCATCAAACTCGGCGCAATTGCCGATGAGATCTCCAGAGGCCGGGTCTACAGAGTTGTTGGACATTCAGTCAGTGGCCTCCAGGGGACGGGACTGGGTTCGAGACGCACCATGGACATCAAACGTCTTGCCAGATCGTGCCGGCCGCCACTCGCCATTCACGTAGCTGACGCCCTGCTTGAGCAGGCTTGGGTCTCGCAACTGCCTCACGAAGCGTATCAGCAGGCTTTCAACAGTGGGAAAGGAGTCGGGGTCTCATAATGTACCTTTGGCGTCATGGTTGAAGCTCTCCTGGCAGCTATGAGCGATAGCCGTGGGCCGCGTCGTAGGAAAGAAGGTGCGAGGGTCCTGGTGATCAAGGACATAGTGGTGATGAAATGGAGGATTGGGAACAGATAAAAGACCCGTCAAAAGATGGGGAACACGGCAATTGGGATTCCTACTGCCGCGGGTGTTCAGACAACGTCATGTCATTTGATAGCTTCAGTGGGTAAGGACGGCGAGCTGAGGTACGGTACAGTCCAAGTTAGGCACCTCAGCTTGTGTGGGGTAACGGGGTTCACAGCGCCTAGGAATGACGTTGTAGCAGGAACTTTAAGTGGTGACAGCCGAGGCTCTACCCGAATTCGACACAACTTTACAGCGCCTTTACCTTCGACTTCATAAAACCCCCTGCTTCTTGGATTTCAATTTTGGTCAACTTGCATGTTCCCCAAACGGACACGCAACAAAAATAAAGGTACCCAGGTGTAAGGTAGGCAAGGTGGTTCCGGCAAAGCTCAGGTCCGTTGCCTGCAGCGGGAATCCGGAACAGGAATCGACTTCCCTCCAGACTCACCCGGCATCAACCGCCCATGCAGAATACAGTAGAGCATATCGGTGTCCCACGCTCATTACGGTGGTGCCGAATGACATGCATATAGCGACTGCTGTTGAGGAAGAACACGTGCGTCAATTATGCCCAGTTGGCCTGAGCAGGTAAATACAGTGGCCTGGAATCGTGTCAGGGCTCACATCAACGCAGCTCTAACCCTCCATAATGCTTGAAAGCCCCAAATTTCACCAGTGCGCCATAGAGTTCTGCATTGAACCTACCTGAAACTCATAACAAGCCAGAAGACGACCGTATAACAATTATGCAACACAAACAAGGATTCCTTTTGCTCAAGGTCCGAAGCTCACAGTCCAAGACTCAAGCATATCTATTCTCAGCTTGCGCTTGCGCCTGCGCCTGCGCCTGCCGCAGTGGCAGGGTTCGATCAAGGGTATAAAAGGCCTGCGTTCGCGGCGTGAAGGGCACCGCGCCTCCCGCCATGGGAGACGGCAGCCCTTGCATCTCCACGGTAGTGAAGTCCTTCTCTGGACTATCGTCCTCGTCGTCTTCGTCACCTCGGTCGTTGTCCTTGTTGGGCCGCATGGCGTAAGCAGAGAAGCCCAAGTTGAGCAGATAGAGCACTCTGTTCGAGCGGGTCAGTATATCACACTCGTCTTGATCTCCGGGAACAACGTACAGCATGTAGACGGTCAAGCCGAGCGATGACTGCGCGATTTGGCAGCTCTTGTACACACCATAGGGCTTCGCCATGTCACAGCCGTATCGCAAGTACCATGCCATAGGAGCCGGATATCTCGGGTCGAGATAATCGGGGCCAATTTGTCCATAGACGCTGACGGTGTACAGTGCTATCAAGGCAATGTTGATCAAGATTGCAAGAATAGGAAACCAGCCCTTCATGATGAATGCAATGAGCTTGGCGAGCAGGAAAAAGAGCGAGACGACCGATATGGCCACATTGAAGTCCGTGAGCCTTGGGTTTGGTTAGCAGGCAGGTAAGGCGATGCTGCGAACCGTGAGAGAAAACTTACGTTCGCGACCAGACCAGTGGTATGTCGGGTAGAGGGCGGTGGTTAACATATGCAAAGATGATCTCACTGGGGTTTGAATTGAGCTTGTTGTCGTATCCGATGCGCCAGAGGTCAGAGCGGTAGAGATCCGGCTGAGAGATGCCGAAGATGACCAGGCATGGGATGAGACCAGCCAGCTCGAGAAGCATCAGCCACCAAGTCGCCTTTCGCGACACTGTAGGCCATCTGCGATGGACCGGGTGGTAAGTTCCCAGAAAACTAGGAGCCTTCATCGTGGCGGCTATCGGTTCGCTTCTTTCTCTCAATCTTGGGCCCGCGCGGAAAGGACGGCAGTCACGTATGCGGTCCGCTAAGTCGTCGCAGGTATTATGAGGCTGCTGTCGATAGAAGAGTCGCTGGCTGACACGCAGCAACGGGCGGCGAGAACATCCGCCGGGGCGATCGTGTTATTGCCTTTCCTGCGACTATCTGTCGTCGGCGAGGGTTGTCAATGAAATCCAGCTGCGAGCAAGGCAAATGGCGACGCAAGGCGAGGGAGGGGGGCCGCCAGCCGTTTAAGGGCCACGGCAATCCGAGCAGGGTGGCCATCCCGTACCATCGAGCAAGCATGCACACTTGCAGCTCACTCAACGAACGCAGCCATTGAATATGGACGAGGGCCAATGGGAGGTTGGAGAGCCATGGGGGCTGTAAGCGCCCTGGGGGTGCTGGGTGCTGCCATTGGTTGGGGGCGCGGTAGGTGAAGATGGCGGCGGCCAATGAGGACGGCCACGATGCCGCCTGGATATGTGCCTCCGGCGCCCGGGTGTGATTGCTGACAGGGATTGGGCGGAAGGCCCGCAGGACCAACAGAGGGGGCGATGATTTCGAGGTGGAGAATGCCTCCCCCCAACTCGCATTTTGGTGTCCCTCCCTCTGTGCACTATCTGTTCGAAATAGGTCTCGCAACGATAGCGATGCTACTGCACGTTGGTTGTAAGCACATAGGTGATGCAATGGAAGACACCGTATATGCTGTCGCTCGCAGCCGTGAACATGGTAGGTACGGGGCGCCGCATGCCATCACACCCGTAGGGCGGTTCGCCGCGTTGAAGCATCCATTCAACCCATGCCAATCATTCGACAACCCAGATGGACACTCCGGTACTGTTGCATTCATGTCTTGTTCTGTCTCAGCTGTGAAGACTTGGCGGCTACTTGCACCTCTGTCACTGTGATGATGTGGTGGGCTAAGCATTGTGAGGCGAACAGCGTCACGGATAGCATTAAACCAAGAAGCCCAGTGGTGGGGATTGTCGCTTCCGGCTGCGTCCACCGGTTGTGCTGGAGAACACGCAGAGATATAAGTTAAGGTAGTCGAGACGAAAGAACCGATGGGCACTTGTAACCTCTTCAGGGTAGGTATCAGTGCTCAAGTGGCAGCATTTCATTGTCGCATGACAAGATATACAAGGCTGAGGCATTGCTGTCTTCAAAATGCACAAGAAAAGACTCGCGACCTTCCCCAGACTGCTAGTGACAAAAGATCATCCCAAAAGATTAATCGCAAAGATCCTTGAAGGCAAACGCAAGGTGCAAGATGAAGGAGGCATCACTGCAATATAGCTTTTTTGTTCCGACACACAGGCACCATTCCACTGCTCAACGTACCCTATACCATGGATTGTGAGCCTGGCCGTGGGAATGGCGGGACACTCGTTTGATCGCCCATATGATCTCTACAGATTCGTAAGCGAGTAGTCCCTGGCAGCAGGCTAGGCTAGGGGAGAACTACTGGACCACAAGACTGAATCTCCTCCCATACCTTTGGCAATCGATGCCCTGTGCCGAGGGCACGCCCGTGTCCCGGAATTTAGGTTAGGCTGCTGGCTGGTCCAATGGACTGGTAAAGTCCCTTTTTTTTTTCCCAATTTTTTTTTCTCCGTCCTTTTACGAGGTCCACCAACCCAGCATGGACAAGGCTTGGTGGTGACCTCGTTCTGCATACTGGAATTCCTCACACAAGTCCAGTACATGCTTTATCATGTGAACCTCAAGAATCATAGCCCACGAGATTTGACGGCAACACCATGCTAAGCCTTCGAGAACTGACCCGCAGCCGCCAGTGCCCCAAGCTTCCGGGGATGGGACCGAATCCACAGGAAAGTTCCAGGAGCACCCTGCACCAAGGTTCCTTATCTTAATCCTATCCAGTAGACACCTAAGACTGGTAATTAGCCTCGTTCCTGAAGCTTCCCACACGTGGTTCTAGAGCCCGTCACATTAACAAGCGGCGCCGCCTCTCTGCAAATTTCTTTTCAGATTCGTCGTGCCTGGACCAGCCATCTTCTTGAAAACCAGAGAGACCCATGGCTCAATCCGGAACAGAAGCCCAGAAGCACCCCTCAGGAACTCTAGGGAAGTGCCGCTGATCTCCATGTTATAGCATCAAAGCGATGTGGCCAACGGTGGGATACATAGGGGTTCGACGCCGCTGGATGGTTGAAACGGAGGGGAGAGACATCAGTGAAGCTTTGTGTCTTGTCATACGCGAATACCACCAAAAGCCAGGCTCGAGAACTATGGGTAATGATGAGCACGAATTGTCAGTCCTGGGATTTGGGAGAAATGTGTCATGCTTGAGCCATTGCGCATACGCTCCCCTGTAGAGTATCATGAAAAGGCATTCAATTCTCGGCTTGGTCAGCAAGGCACGCGTTGTCACAAAATATGAGTTGCGAGTCGCATGACGTTTTGACACAACTGCATCTGCAACACACGGAGCAGGTCTCGTTGCCTCTCGTTGCGGCACACTCCCTCTTACCTGTTAGACTCATACCGTTTCGTGCATTTGTCCTAGGGCCACCCCATGCCCCACGAATTCCGGGAAACTTCACCAAATTTTCGATCTACGATACCTACTGGCTCTGGGCCTGTCGGAATTTTTGCGGGCAGATCGAACACTTCCGTTTGGGCCCATGCGGTTCCATGCCGCAGGACGTGCGTGCCAAGGCCTTCTGGGAAACCGTAACTAATCAAACGGTACAGAATGCCTGACCCCTGCCAAAGCCCACTGTCCACTGTGGACCTGGCGGCGTAACCAGAGCGGTCTGGAACGGTCCATGGGGCCATTATTTGTTTGGTGTTGTACCATGGCGGGCCCGGGCTAGCTGGCTACGTCTTTTGCTCCTGGTTCACAAGCAAGTGGATGCTTCGGCCTGGAGTGTTTAACATGACCGACGAAGGGTGTGCTTATGATGAGATCCAAAATGCTGTCATCTGCTAAGAAGAAAGGCAATGATGCGACTCTGGCCAATTGGTTCTGCGCTGGGGAGTCTTGGGGGTCCTGCTCTAGAGCGCTTGAGCGTAGAGCGGGCAGGGGACAAGAAGGCAAGATTATCGAGGCCAGAAGACGAAACAACCGAGTTTCCGCCAGAAACGGAATGCAGCTTATGGGTGAACAAGTCCGGGTAGCCGGGACGAGGACAGTCGATTCAATGGCTAGGGCTGAGCTTTTGACGGCCACCGTCAAGCTCAGGTATGCGTCTGTCCGATAACGATACCCGGTAGGTCAACAACAGCCGCTTCCTTGCAAGCCCGGCAGCGGCAGAAGCGGCCCAATTCATCTCCGCCATGCAGCCAAAGTTGCAATGCAATGCGTGTACCGAGAAATGAGTGGAAGGAAGGAGGGAGGTAGAGCAAGAAGGCGTGAGAAAAAAAAAAAAAAAAAAAAAAGCAAAAAGCGACGACGGAATCAAGCCCGGTGTCAAATAGGATCCATTCAGGCGACTACACGACAACGGCTTTATTGGGGTAGATTAGAAGCCATGCCCTTGTCGTCGCCTCGTGGGCAGTTGCCGCCACCCCAATGTGACAAGGACGTTTCGAACCCATGGCAGTGGGGATCTGTTAGCACAAGCCATCACGAAGTGGCTTTTCGGATCATTTTGGTTTGGGCGCAAGACATCGCATTGCGGTCGATTTCGCTACATCGCCATTAGAGTGGACGGAAGCAACCGCTGTGCACCGAGGACTTCTTTCTACACTTATCACAAGACCTTAGTTGGAGATTCGAGCATTCAAACCCCATCTTCCCGCGCCTGCGTGTCCCGATCCATAATATCCTGCCAAGACCTACATCCTAGCGCGGACAAGAGCAATAGCGCGAGAGGAGTACAGTGCCTCTTGCCTCTGATTCCCACCCCGAAGCCATTCCTCCGTGTAGCCTGGGCAAGCTCTTGTCTGAAGCTGAAAACGCGGCTGTCCTGGTGTGTGGACGATGCCCATGCACACTTAGGCAGGTAGGTCGGTTTCGTGCCCTCAGCTACGGTATCTTATGCCACGGACGAGTACCGTGCCTGGCTAACAAGACGCGGCTCGGCAAAGGTGAAAGTGGTTCGAGGTAGGGTGGAGGGACTGTCGTGTTAGTGACGCTTTATGGTTGGTGGTGGCTGTGGGAGCGTGGGGGATTAGACGGCTTTAAGACAGGAAACACTGGGAGCTAACTCGGCTGACTTTCCGCCAGTTCGACGGGTGGCTTTTTAGTCGGGTGCCTCAATGCCCGTGCCGTACCGCTTGGTGCCATTGATCATTCTCCTGTGTTTTTCACCTTGCAATATCAATATCCGCTTCTGCATTTTTGCTTTTTTTGCTTGGCTTGGCTTGGCCCGGCTTGGCTTGGCTCGGTTTGGCCCAAACTTCAACTCGCTGAGCAAAGGAGCCGCCTTTCTCGTCCTCGCCTCGCATATCCTTCCCCTTCTAACAACATCTTTCCATTCCCTTCCCTTCCCTTTCTCTGTTTCTCTAATAATCTGCGACCCCTTCCTCTCTCTCCCCCCCACTAATCTACCTACCCACCTTACATTACCTCAGGTAGCCGGCACCGCTACGTCGCTCCGTTTAATATTGGACAGGACCGCACCCAGTCATACCCGCGAAAACCGATGACATTAATATCATTGCACTGAACACATCGCACGAGAGGGGACCGAGAGAACAAACTCTCTGCTAGGGTCGCTCGTACACCCGCGCGCTATAGCCAACTTCAAACTCCGCGATTGTCCTTTTCTCACCCCCCCCCCCCCCTTCGCCCCATCTCGATCCACGGCCCAGACAGGAACAGCCTCCCCCCCCCCAAACCCCAAAGTGTCTGCCATTTTACCAAGCGCACAGCAAGGAGCTTGGCTTGGTTTTTCGCTGCTCGTACACACATGCCGCACATGCTCGATCTGGCAAGCAGTTGATTAAGAGGTAACTACCTCAGGCACAACCACTACTCTGCCCTCCCTTGGCGTACTCTCCGCAGTACCCTCGTCCTAGTCAACACCCCTCCCTCCGTTTACCTTAACCACCCACCCCCGTCGTCCGCCCCGAGCTCGTCGTCCCCGTCCAAGGTCCGAGGCCACTCACGTTTCTCTGTCCACAGCGCCCACAAACCCTGTCCGTTTTTTTACCCTTCTGGTCTCCGTGGCCCGGCTTGTCTCTTCATGCAGAGACCGGACGATACCTCTGCCTCGCACCCAGATTCAGAGCCCACATATATTTCTCTAGCATCCTCCTCCTCCTCCACAAGCGTCACCACCGGCACCACCATTAACACCACCACGACCTCGACGTCCGCCCTCCCGCCCCTCCACCCTGCTGCCACTGGTCGTGTCTCCGACGCTGCCTCTTTTCCTCCCGTCGCCGCCGCCGCCGCCTCTGGCACTGCACAGTTGTCGCGTGTCACCATCACTTCGTCGGAATCCCCGAGTTCTGCCACCCCCGCCACCAAACATAACCGGAGACCACCACCACCACCCAACAACCTCTTCTTGAATTCGCATTCCGATCGATGGCTTGCCGGCAATAGCAATCAGGGCCACGGCCCATCGTCAACGCGCACCAGGGAACGCACCTCCAAAGCCCTTTCGCCGCTTGGACCAGGGCCACATAACGACCGCCCATCGTTTCAAATCCCTCCTCGTCCTGGTCCTCCCATCAAGCGTCCTTCTGGACACGGTAGGGGCGAACATACTATGGAGAGGTCGCCGTTGAAGAAAGCCCGCACTGGCGCATCACCACCGCGAAAAGTTGACCTCCCGCCGGTGCCGGTTGGCGGTCTTACGGCCGCAAGCGCCAGAGCACACCGCGAGGGTGGACATTCACCCCTATTCTTCTCCCACTCCGCCTCGAAACCAATATCTAGGCCTCTGGCTTTTCCCACCACCGACGTGGCCGCGACGATGCTCTCACGCATGCGCGAGGATCCTGCTGGCAGTGTCACCACTCTAAAATTGCCCCGAGCCAGCGTGAGCTCCGCCAGTCCCGCGAGGTCAGGTAGCACACCCGGCAGTTGGGCGTCCTCATCCGACAGCATAGCCCAGTCTGCAAGTACCGACGTTCGGAGCCTACCTCCCGGTCAATTTCCCCCAGGCATACAGGTACTTCAAGGCGTTGGTGTCTTGGAGCTCGTCGAGCAGGACCAGCGGCCGACCTTCCTCGTAGACTTGGCGAATCCCGCCAACAGCAGCCGACCTGGCATCCATATACTATACTATAACACATCGTTGCGTACGTCACATGAATTTCTGCAGCTCCTAAGCGTCGAACAGGATGACTCCACCACGGCAACCGAATTTGGTCGATTCAAATCATGGCTTTTAGGCGCTGCAACGACTCCCGAAAGCGGGGAACCGCCTACGCCCTCTCATACCTACGGCGGCGTAATTTGGACATGTTCAACTCTCCGCCGACGGTTTCGTTTCATCAGCGGGGAAGCAACCATTGTCCGACGTGACTCAGCCACTCCCCTAGCTGCGAACGCTGGGCAAGATCTGTCCGTAGATGAAGAGACGGGTGAGTTGTTATCGTCAGGGCCCACAACGCCGGGAGCAGACGTTGCCGACCCTCCCGATTATTTTGGCGAAGCTTCGGCAAAAGATTCCCAAGGTCGCGCAACCCTGGAAGCCATAGGCGAAGCCATGGACGAGGATTCAGACCGGCACCATCCAGACGAGTTTACCAACCAGGTGCTGCAGTCACAGTCACTGCCGGTTTGGTCCACCTTCGATTGGACCAAAATTCCGCTCACAGAGCCCTTGCCAGAGCATATCCGATTTGCAAGATCAATTGACTGGGCCGCCACTCCACTCGGTCCTATTGAAGAATGGTCGGCTGATCTACGGACCATGTCCAACATGATAATGGGCAGTCCGCATCCAGCCGCCATGTACTGGGGCCCGCAGTTCGTGTGTCTTTACAACGCTGCTTACATCGAACTAGCTGGCCAGAAACATCCTGCCCTAATGGGTTCGAGGTACGAAGATGCCTGGGCCGAAATATGGGAGGAGATCAAACCCGTGTTCCTGGGTGCCTGGGAGTCCGGGCAAGCAACCATGAAGAACGAAAATCAACTTCACATTTTTCGGAAGGGATTCTTGGAAGAGGCCTACTTCTCGTGGTCAATCGTCCCGCTTGTCGGCGGAGATGGCGATGTCGTGGGCCTGTACAACCCAGCATTCGAACACACCCGGCGAAGGGTCAATGAGCGGCGAATGCTAACCCTTCGTGAAATCGGCGAGAGAACAGCCACTGCGACCACGGTTGCTGGTTTCTGGCCGCAGGTACAGAAAGGTCTGGAGTACAACGACTTGGACGTGCCTTTTGCCCTTATCTATTCCGTAAACAGCCCGAAAGACGACACGGAAAGCGACATATCGTCATTGCACTCCGGAAGCATTTCAAACCCACCACAAATTGTGATCGAAGGCTCCTTGGGAGCCCCCGATGAATACGTCGCTGCCATGTCAAGTATGGACTTGAAGACATCTGATGATGGATTCGCCCCATATCTAAGGCAATCTATTTCGATGGGTGGCGCTCCCATCGTTCTGTCCGAAGAGGCGGGAACGTTACCTCAACACCTGATACAAGGCTTGCAATGGCGGGGTTACGGCGATCCTTGCAAAACCCTTGTCATCTTCCCCGTCATTCCAACCACTACCGGTGAAACTGTGGCCGGCTTCATTATCATGGGCGTGAACCCTCGACGGCCATACGACGATGATTACAGGCTTTTCGTACATTTACTGGCACGCCAGTTGGCGACCTCGATGGCGTCGGTAGTGTTGTTCGAGGAAGAGATCAAACGCGGGCAACGAGCTGCACGACTCGCCGCTCTAGATCGCCAAGAGCTGTCAATGCAGTTGGTGTTGAGGACACAGGAAGCCACCGAGAGTGAGTTCCGCTTTACGCGCATGGCCGAAGCTGCCCCGGTCGGTATGTTCATCGCCGATTCCGACGGCTTCATAAACTACTGCAATGATATGTGGTGGACAATATCAAGGCACTCGCGATCCGATGGAAACGAGAACGGCTGGATGAAGAGTGTGAGGACCGAGGACCGTCCCGCGCTCGACGCTGCATGGACCCGACTGCTCGAAGAAAAGGTCACGATCTCGGTGGAATTCCGTTTCAACCACAGTCAGAGAAGTGGTGATAATACGATCGATACTTGGGTGCTGATGAGCGCTTACCCTGAAAAATCTCCGGACGGACATCTGACTTCCATTTTCGGCTGCATAACTGATATTTCGCCTCAAAAATGGGCAGAAAAGTTCCAAAACGAACGTCGCGAGGAAGCAGTTGAGCTCAAGCGCCAGCAGGAAAACTTCATTGATATCACGAGCCACGAAATGCGCAACCCTCTCTCGGCAATACTTCAATGCGCAGATCAGATTGCCAACAGTATCACTGGGTTTGCAACGCGCAAAGACAAGGATGAACTCGAAACTATGCTGGAGGGCTGCCTCGACGCGGCTAACACAATCAACCTATGCGCAAGTCATCAGAAGCGGATCGTGGACGATATCTTGACACTGTCAAAGGTAGACTCGAACCTTCTTGCAGTAACGCCCGTCGATGAGCAGCCAATTAGGGTGGTGCAACGGGCTCTGAAGATGTTCGAGTCGGAGTTAGTTGCTCATGATATCGGATTCGAGTTCCTTGTTGACAACACATTTGAACAGCATGGTGTCAAATGGGTGAGAATGGACCCATCGAGGCTACGGCAGGTATTGATCAACTTGATGACCAACGCTATCAAGTTTACTCAGGGTCGTGAGAAGCGCAATATCACTGTTCAGCTCAGTGCTTCAAAAGACATCACTGAAGTGACAAGCAAAGGCACCGTGTACTTTGACAGGAATGAACACCACTACCGTTCAGCCACCATGGATATCAACAATGTTGAAGAATGGGGTCTGGGAGAGCTGATCAATCTTCACTGCTCTGTCGAAGATACTGGGCCGGGCCTAGCCGAGGAGGAGCTGAAGGTTCTGTTTCAGCGCTTCCAGCAGGCGACTCCCCGAACGCATGTGCAATATGGAGGATCAGGCCTCGGCCTTTTCATATCCAGAATCCTAACTGAGATGCAAGGTGGCCAGATTGGTGTTTCATCCCGCAGAGGTGTTGGAAGCAAATTCAGCTTCTACATCAAGAGTCGTGCGTGCGTCAACCCACCTGCCGATTACGAACATATCTCGCCATTCAAGATCGCTCGCAAAACTACAATCCCTGTTCCAAACCCCCAGTCGCAGCTTTCTCGGCAGCCTTCAACAGCCGGACCAGTCAAACCCGGCGGAAATCCCCTCTTCGACGTTCTCATTGTAGAAGACAATATTGTTAACCAGAAAGTCCTGCAACGTCAACTCCGAAGTTGCGGAAACAATACGTTCGTCGCTAATCATGGCAAGGAGGCTTTACAAACTTTAGAAAAATCAAGATTCTGGGCCGGACAGGAGAAGGAAGGTGTTGATATCTCCGTGATATTGATGGACCTCGAGATGCCGATCATGGATGGCATGACCTGCGCAAGAAGAATTCGAGAGTTGGAACGCGAAGGAACCATCGTGAAGCATATACCTATTATTGCCGTAACAGCATATGCAAGGCCTGAGCAGATTGCAAATGCCAAGGCTGCCGGGATTGTCAGTGACTTTCCTTATCTTTGCCCTTTACTGCTCCCCGCTAACATGGTCTTCTCTTCTAGGACGACGTCATATCGAAGCCATTCCGCATTCCCGAGTTGCTCCCCAAGATTGAGGAGCTGGTCAGCAAATACAAGGACCTTTCTGTGTCGACTGAGAATTAGCGAAGGATTTAAACCTGCACAAGGGCTTTTCTCTCGGCGCATTTGGATATCAACCATACACTATACTACACTACACTACGCGCACGCATTTTTACGGAAGTTTGGGGACAGGAAAGCATTTCGATTCATCTACGGGCATATACACGGCGCTCGACAATTGTTGTCTTGTTTTGGTTTTTACACGGCAAATGATTCCCAACAATGTGGCATATATACAATGGTGGAAATGAGGCGTTGTCTTTCTTTCTTTGTTAGAGTCTACGGCTTGGCAAGACTCTCTGGGCTGGATGATCAAGATGGGAGAACGGGAGCAATTAAAACCGAAGCTGGGCTTGCATCCCGAAGAGTCTGAAAATGCACAGATCACATGAGATGTCTGGATGTACGAGAGTCTGTGGTCGCGTTCATTGAAAGTAATAAAGCAGAAGCAGGTTACTGGCCAGGGCAGGTCGACCTTTTCTAGAACAGAAGAAATGTATAAGGTGACGATAAATCCAGGTGCTAGATTTCTTCGAATGCCTCGAGCAAGACGTTGGTGCCAATCTTTGAGGATTACGTGACAATCATACAAAAATGATCCAACGACAACTAGATTCATAGGCTAATCATATCAAGACGCCAATGACCAACACTCTCCAGGCACGATACGCTCATGAGCAATTTGGACGCAGACAAGTTGTATTATTAGGTATTAAGTTATCTCTCCCAGGGTATCAGAGACGAAAAGCCAAGCGAATGCAAAAAAAGAAACTATACTGAAAAGCAGCTAGAGATTTAGTGCTCATGTCCAGGTTTTCTTGTTCCTCCCCTCCTCTAGGGGGAATAGACTTGTTGCAAACCAATATGGAAAGTAAAGTTGGTATCAGCGAAAGCAGTCTTGACAGGGTATCTTGGTATCTTGTGAAGAAATGCAGAACCATCCTTCCATGCCCAACCCTTCCATGCGTGTCATCTTTTTTTGTCTTTTATTGTTTTGAAAGTTCGAAATCAATCGTATGGAGAGGTTATCTGCGTTAAAGTGCGACAGGATTCAAAGCCGGCGTGCCCTCTAGGCGGCGGCAGTGACAGCGGGGGTGGTGGTAGCCACGTTCTCGGGCTTGGTCTCAGGCTTGGCCTCGGTGTCGGCATCGACCGGCTTGGCAACCTCCTCCTTGGCAGGGGCGACGGGGGTCTCCTCGGGCTTAGCCTCGGCATCAGTGTTCTTGGCGGCCTCCTCCTTGACAGGCTCGGCCTCAGCAGGCTTCTCCTCAGACTTAGGAGTAGTCTTGCCCTTGATCGTGGCACGGAACTTGGAGAAAGCACTCAGAGGAGACTTCTCCTCACCCTCAGCAGGAGAGGGAGACTTATCACGCTTGCCGAAGGCGAAGGGCAGAGAAGACTTGCGCTTCTCCTTGACGTCCTTCTTGGTCTCGCCGTTGGTAGCAGTAGCGGCAGGCACCTCGGTTGTCTCAGTAGGGACAGTAGCGGGGCTGGAGACATCGACAGCAAGGGGAGTAGTGGTCTCGACGGGAGGGATGACAGGAGCAGTCTCCGTAGCAGGAGCTGGCTCGACCTCCTTGGCAGGCTCGGCGGCCTCAACAGGCTTAGTCTCGACGGGCTTCTTCTCCTTCTTGCTGAAGACACCACCGAAGAAGCTGTTGCGCTTGGAGGCAGAGGGTTTCTCCTTTGGCGACTCGGGCTTGGGAGACTCCACCTCAACCGCCTTGTCCTCGGCGGCGGGAGCAGGAACCTCAGTGGTAGCAAGGGGGGCCACAGGGGCGACAGGGACAACGGCCTCGGTGGCAGGGGCCTCCTCGGTCTTGGGGGCTTCAACCTCCACAGGCTTGTCCTCGGTAGCAGCAGGTGCGGCGGCGACCTCAGTGGGTGCGGCGGCAACGGGCTCCTCAGCCTTGACCTCCTCCTTCTTCTCCTCCTTCTTGCCAAAGCCGAAGAAAGAGGCGCGCTTGCGGCTAGCAGAGCGACGCTTAGGCTCCTCTACCTTGGGCTCTTCCTTGGCAGCCTCCTTGACGGCGTCTTCCTCCTTGGGAGCAGCCTCGGTGGCAGGGGCCTCCTCGGCCTTGACAGCCTCCTCCTTAGGAGCCTCGACCTCCTTCTTGACGGGAGCGACAGGCTTGAAGCTCTCGAGGGTCTGCTTGTATGTCTCAGACTCGATGACGGTGGCGCTAAGCTCCTTCGCCTCAGCAATCTTCAGCTTCAGCTGGGCAACCCAGTTGTCACGCTCAGCAGTGTTAACCGCCTTGAATGTGTGCTTGTTGCCCTTGGACGTAAGGTGGAACTTGTTGGAGCCATCAACCTCGGGCTCGGTGGCGTCGGACTAAGAAATGAACGTTAGCACAATGGCGGAATAGGCGATCAAGGTGGAGAATCACTTACCAGGTTGATAATGCTGGTGGGAGCCTTCTTGTCACCGACGAAAAGAAGGCCACTGCCAGTCTGAGAGGCCCAAGCGATGTTGGACTGGGCGGTCTCGGCGGACTTCTCGCTCTTCTGGTAGGAGGCGAGGGTCTTGGGCTCGAAGGCCTCGGTGGAGAAGAAGAAGAACTCCTTGCTGGCGATGAGGTTCCTTAACACGCACTCAGGTCAGCAACAGTATTCTACAGATATAGCTAAATAGCGGCGGCCCAACAGCACTGCTCTAGCATGAAATTGGGATGGCTTACTTGGGGAAGCTCAAACCCTGAGCCTTGTGGCTCAGGAAGCCCTCCTCGACGGGCTTAAGCTCCTCCTTCTTCTCCTCAGCCTTGGGAGCCTCGGCCTCGGCGGCCTCAGTAGCCTCAGCGGGCTTGGTCTCCTCGGTAGCGACAGGGGCGGTCTCAGTAGCGGCGACGGGAGCCTCCTCGACGGGCTTGGTATCGACGACAGCCGGAGCGGTGGTGGTGGTAGCAGGAGTCTCCTCCTTGGGGACCTCGACGACGGGCTTCTGTTCCTCGGCCATTTTGGATGTGCGTGTGGGTATCGTAAGAAGATTGGGTATCACAACAAGAGGGTATTAAAAAGAAAAAGAAAGAAAAAGAATCCAGGAAGCAGGTTGGATACTTTGTTTGGTATGGAGATGCCACAAACGGTGTGATAGGAAAAGGAAGAGGGAGCAAGTAGGAGGGAGGAAAGACGAGGGAGGGTTGGGGGGTACTTATTTGGTTGGAAGACCCTACCACTTTTGCCTGAGCCGACCTGACCTGACCTGACCTGAAGGGGCCCTTACCTTGCCTGAGAGTGAAGGAGGCTGTCGAGATACGTGGATGGTACCCGTGTCTCTGGAGCGGGCTGATCAAGTGCCAAGGTAGGACAGCGGTACATCCAGAGCACCTGGTTGGTCAGGGCGATCATTGGTTTCTGGTTTCTGGCTCAACCAGCTGGTCCCTTGACAACCTAACCTTGCGCTAAGGCACTGTACCTTAGGTACCTTGGTCGATACATTATCTTGGCCTACCCCTTCCGCCATGGCTGTTCTGTATTGCATCGTTTCTTCACACCCTTCTCTACTCCCCCCCCTCCCAGAGCACGGGGGGGGGGAGAGGGAAGAAAATAAAACTAGACATAGATTCTCGTCGTTTGGCGCCGTGCAGGCAATGTACGTGCCATCCCTGCAGCGGGTCTTAATAGTGGGTGGTTGATTATTTTGTTGGACTCAATGTACGACGGTTGATGAAACCTGCGACAGGAGATCCCGACGTTGTGGCCTGAGGCCCATGCCAGCGCACTGTACCTTTGCCTAGGTCTGCTGCCTTGACCTGGATTAAGGTAGCGATAACATGCCTTCCTCTGTTGTCGAGACACCATCTTTTAACTATATCAGGTACGGTGTTGTTTTCAGTAAGCTGGGAGTTTGATATCCTCACGTACTACTACTAGTACGGTGCAGTACCGCCCGTCAGTCAATCAATGCCAGGGCTGTTTCTTGGTGGGTAATAAGGCTGGCCCGTGCTGCATTAAGCGAGTGGGCCGAAATTGCAGACCCCGTTGGGTGGAGCCCGCCAGCGTTGCCTGTTACAGCACCTCTAGGCCCTAGCGGGCATGGGCTTCGGATACTAAGGCAAGGTAGCCGGTACTGCAAGCCGCAGACTCGCTCATGCACATCGTTCCGCTGGTCTACAGAGTACCTGTGCAGTACTTGAGCCGGTACCTGCGCGCCCCGTGAATTGCTTCGTATATCTGCCGCCGTACCTGCCCATGCCATGTGTCAGAGGCCCTTCCACATCTGCCCCTGAAATGACGATGAACCCAGATGAAGGGTTCAAACCCTACGCTGTTCCGGCAATGGTTGCGAAGCTTCCCGGTCGGCTGGTCTCGCAAGTTACCCAACTGCGACCTTCTAATCATCATCAACATCATTAATCCGGCACTGCTGCGAGAATGGGACAAGTAGCAAAACCGAGGCCACCGCACATCCGACGGGTCAGGCAGCGAGCGACGGCTTGGGTGGCACCGTAAACCGATTTAATTAGTTGGGTGCTGATCGTACGGATTGCATTACGGTGCTGGTGGTATCGCAGCTCTCAGATCCCGTGCCCTGGATCTAGGGCCTCGATGCATTATCTCGATCCCAGTTTACGGGCACATCTGTTGCTGTGCTCCAGCCCAAAGGCATCGAAATCAAGGTCCTCCCTCGTCCTAGCATCAAGACTTGAACTGCCAAGTCAAGCATGATGTCTCCAGCCGCTCTGCCTTCACGTACTTGATGTACGTAATCAGCCCCCGAGTCGGTTCTTTGGAAATCATAGCCATGGTTCCAATCACGACTCACGGGTTTTTCGTTTCGAACATCTCGCAATCTATTTCGAACTCGCTTCCCATCTCCGGGCCAGGGCACAAACTTAATCCCAACTCTTTGCTCCCTACCACCCACGACACGCAGAATTCGTTTCCAACGAGGGCCGGGACAGACATGCTGGTCAAGGAGCGATGATGTGTGGTTCAATTCTCGATCCTCACGCCCCTCCCCCTTGTCAACATGAGATGATGTCCCACCCCTGTGCCTTGGCCCTTGACAAGGCGGTAGTCCCTCCCAAGCTAGCGCCGTGGGAACGGCAATCAAATGCAGGAATCGAAATTTCACATTCAAGCACACGGCGCCGGCGCCTTCACTAGTGTGGATCGCCCTGCTAAAATAATCCTCGACCTCATGACTGATTGCAC
The DNA here is from genome assembly GCA_020881915.1 of Paramyrothecium sp. XJ0827. Classification (NCBI taxonomy): domain Eukaryota; kingdom Fungi; phylum Ascomycota; class Sordariomycetes; order Hypocreales; family Stachybotryaceae; genus Paramyrothecium; species Paramyrothecium sp. XJ0827. The sequence goes on along the minus strand of JAJFPB010000001.1, from coordinate 3,048,957 downwards.
CCATGCAGGCCGAATGAGACCTTGGCAGGCCAATGAGTGGACGTCCTCTTTTCGCATTTTGACCCTGAAGATGGTCCTGAGATGATGAGAGCGAGGCCCGGGGTGAAACGAGGGCCCAAACGGTCTGGTCCCTGAATCTCCCCACTAGGAGAAACGAAGATAATGAACAGTTAGAGCTCCAAGGATTATATGTTGCTGGAATCCAGTATGCGTATCTTCGTGGATAACAGCTCGACTGAAACCCGAGTCCTTCAAGCATAACCCTACTTATCCTCTTGTCGTTTGAATAATCATCCCCCCTTATTCGACTGCCGATCTTGAACATCTGCCATATTCATTGCGGAGCCAGCATGGCCTTCAAGATCCCAACTACATCCGCTCATGCCACAGCTGGAATTGTGACTTACACTCTGACACCCAATGGCCATCAAACAACAACACGTCAGCACCGCAATGACCATGGGGATATATGGCCTAGGGCGCCTCGATGACGGAAGCATTGGCGCATGCATTTATGCACATGCCGCAATGTAATGAGCCGCAAGCACTGACAGTGCTGACTCAGTACTGCGACTTATGCGGATATCAAATTTTTGCGTCTGGTGAGCCGCGGAACACTTTATTTATGATCTTGCCGCACGCGAACTTACCGTAATCGTGCGGGTTAAGAATGGCGCTTCAGGGACACTATCGAGCAGCCTTCTAACGTAAACATATGGGTCGTGCGTGTCGCATGTGGAACCAGCCAAGGATCGTCTCACGTCCCTGGTCATTTTTGTGATCTTTTTTTCTTCTGTCGCCTTACTGTGCCGTTACCGTGCCCACCACCACCGTGAAAGAGCCATCATAGAACAAAGTACATTACCAGACAAGTCATGATCAGATACAGGGACTACCTCGAGAACAAGTCATCAATCAATCAAGAGAAGGCGTTGGAGTTCTTTTCGCGCTGCAGCAATATGTGCTATGAAAAATAAAGGGCACGTAATTGCTTGCAATTATTTCAGCTCTCAAGTTGTTGGTTTCATACCTAGGGTAGGAAGATAAAGTTTCTGGCTACCGCATCTGCCAGCCCCCTTGGGTCACCGTCTTGAGGTTGTGCTTCTTGCGGTATTCACATGGCATGCCTTGCATTAGACACGGGACGGGTAAGCGGTTCGCTCGGCAGGAAAAAAGGAAAAAAAGGAACACGGGAAGGAAAAACTAGAAGAAGAAAAAGAAAGAAGCGACCCGGAATAACAGAGACAGATGCTCCCTTGGGCAGACAAGGCAGAATAACCCCCCGTGGTTACGAGGTGCAGCAAGGCAAGGCAGCTGATCAGTCAAAGCGCTTGGATGTACTTGATCTGTCACGGTTGTGAATTGCGCCTCTGGAGGTCCAACGTACCTGTACCTCACATTAGTTGTAGCCCAGAGGTACCGGCATTCGGCACTTGCATGTCCTTTCCTGTTGCAACGGCTTCATTGCAACCTCACCGTTTAATAAGGTATAGGCATGTGGATGGCGTGATGTCAGCGTGCTTGTTACGGCATGCTTCCCCCCCATCCAACCGTCGTCCCCTTTTCCCACATGCACATGCACATGCACAAGGTACTAAGGTAAGGTAGGTATCTATCTACTCCTACGAGCCCCCCCAGGTGTCTCGTCAGGGACAAAATACTAATATCAGCGTTTTGATCACTGGTTAGGGTTATAGCTAGTCTATTCAGCGACCCAAACGGCGATATCACTCTTTTATTCCTTTTAAAATACGGTGGGTGTGCTGCTAGGAGTATCTGTGCAGCACGCACACACGACCAGGCACATGCTCTCCAGAAGAGGCGTGGATGGGCAACACCGCCAGTCCACCCGGCGCCAAATCGGAGGCGGCCATCCACTACGGGCTGCCACACAGACTGGCAGAGTCAACACACCATCATTTGCTACCCCATACACGCTATGGCTGGCGCATTTCGTCCATGTGACTCGTTCCCGGCCACGCATGAAGGACCACACGCACAACCCATCGTCATTGCCCGCTCCGTGTGTGGTGTGGTGGTTCATCGCAACAAGGCCCGGGCGATATCGAGATGCGAACCGCATAGGCGAGCAGCCGTGGCTTCCGGCAATGAGACAATGGCATGACTTTGTGTGCGGAGTGTCTGACGAGGCAAACGAGACCGAGAAGAATGTTATGCTTTGCGCCCCCCCCCGTCCGCCTCCCCATGACCACAACTTGGCATGCCTGGACGAATACCAAAACATCCATCCATACCTTGCCTTACACATGCCAGACCAAGGCTACTGCTCTGGACCACGACCGGAAAACCTCCGGATCTTTTACCTGCTCCCCACCTCTTCGCAGTTCCGCTCTGTCTATCTCGTTAAGTTTGATCTGCAGGCCTCGTGATCTACCTTGTCTTTGCTTTCCCGCACGCCCTGTCCGTTGCATGGCATGGCCTCCCATCCACCGTTACCGCTCTTCCTCACCCGAGAAGTCGAGGCGCGCACGCTAACCATGGGGGCTTCCAATTTCCACTGTCTGGGCTAGATAACGGTGGCGGCGAACGAGAACCCAGTGGCCGGTGCGCTACCAGCAGCCTGCCGCCCCAGGGTGCGTCCGGTTACAGGTTGACGCCGTCTCCGTAAATTGGCCCCGAACACCTCAGTCAGAGACCCGTGCCAAGAACCACCCACAGACCTCTTCAATTTCTCCTGCTGCCTCGTCGCAGCGCAGCTGAGCCCCAAGGCTGGCATCATCGGTTATTAGTCCATCAAGCTAGCGGCCGCATGTTTTGGTCTGTCTGCCTGCCTTATTAGACTCCGGCGCCCTCGACTTCATATCCAAAACTCCAACAACCGGGCTTGTGCCGGCAGGACAGAAATTGTTGTCCCTCTTTTATTCGATTCTTCCAACATTGGGACCCCACAGAGCGGACAGGGTTTGTTCGGATCACCATAATCTTTTGAGGATGGGCTGCCAACACCGGAGCCGGAGACAGAGAGCGGCACTCCCACTCGGCGATCACCTTCTCATTCCCGCAATGTCCAACGGTTCGCTGTGGCCCCTTTCTTTGTCCAACCTAAGATGTTGTCTCTCCCCCATCCTCACTCATGCATGCATGCGCGCATGCAATCCAATCCCTTCGCCGCCTGCGAGCAGTGCCTACGTCTTGACGATCATACACCCCCCGGCGGGAACGCTCAGGGGACTGAACTGAAATTGTAATTGCACGAACCAGTCAGCACTGGAAATTGGAAGCGCTTGGGCCAGACCAGTAATAATAATAAATGGCACCTCTGGTCTTCCTGCCTGCTGTGCCCTTTCCACCCTTCCCCTTCCCCTGAAAAGCCAAAGAGGATTATGCTTCACAGCAAAGCAAGATACTGACTCGACAGCGGCGCCCAGAACATCACACAATCATCACCTGTTTTGTGGGGATTGCCATGTGTCAGCCTCACCCCTCCGGTTTTGTGTGGATGTGGACAGCGTTGAGATGGAGCAGAGGCGCAAGTGTCAGGGATGCTGGTTGTTATTCCCGAACTCTGTCCTCGATCTCAGCTTCGAGCAAACGAAGGCATCGGATCGCATGAAGCCCACCAACTTTTTGACCTTGTTTTGCGCCTCGCGATGCCTGCCATGCCGGGGTCTGGCGACACGGCCAAACCACTCCACTTGATGTTCCTGTTTCCTCCAAACTCGTGCGATAGGGGACCCGATCACTGTGCTCGCCTCCCATGTGAATCAAATATTACCCGCTCTTTTTTTCTTCTTTCTTTTCTTTCCCCTCTACGGTACACCTTTTTCATCTTCTAGTTTTCGTCCGTTCATGTGCCCTTCCAAGTATTGCTTCTGCCTAGTTGCGATAGAATGATGTGATGACACCCCCACTGCCACGCATCCATCCCTCAGATGGTAGTTCTTTCAGAGCCCGCCGCTTGCTATGAACTGTCGTTATTAGAGGCTCTGTCACAAAAGATCGTCGTGGTTACCGAGCAGGCATGGGCCTTGCGCCGCCAGTGGGACCCCCTCTGTCAACGTGTCTAGCAGCTTGCGTAAGGACTAAAGCGTGTCATTTGCTCTTTTGTCCCTGCCCCTGCTCCAGAGGGTTCGTAGTGCCAAGGACCTGACAGCGAGAAACTCTGAAGTAGATCACCAAAGGTCCCATAGTCTTCGCTAGTTGTTGCTTCGGCAAGTGACTCAAAGCAAATATTCCCCACCTGAAAAAGATGGCTACGTGAGCAGGCGGCTGGACCCCTCGTTCCGACGCTGGCATCGGCATCGGCATCGATCCAACATCAATCACGAGCACAATGGTTCTGCCGAGTTATTCTCGGAACAGTTTCGCCCACAGGCTGTAGCATCCTACATGGTCCTCGCCCCTCTTGCCCATTCCATGTCGCCATCCGCTGCAGGGTGATGCTATTGAGCGAATCCTATCACCGTGATCCCCAAGGACATATGATATTCGTAATTGATACCCACCCATCCGTCTTTTCCGATCTCACCGCCCTCAACGTTCGAGACCCTGCGATCACACTTATGATCATGTGCTGAGCCTGTGGTTGACGGGGACGGCTTGATGGCATGCAGACAATGTCACCGCATGGCTGGATCGGCAAGGGCTCCATGCGTCATGCTCACCAACAAGATACGATGGGCCTGGCTCGTGCTCGCAATGCGAACCATGCTGACAGAAATCCAAAGAAACCTCACAATCGGGACTCCTTCACCACTAAAGGCAAAGCGACGCCACTTCAAATGCATTAGCGGGCGTAACCTTTGAGGAGCAATAATATGATATGGGACTGCGAGGCTGGCAACTCATGGGTGAATATCCCATCTTGCAGCAGCCACAAGTCCAGTCTGGGACTAGTCGTTCCCTTGAGAGCGCACGCGACTCCATGCCAAGGGTGTCGATGGGCTGCAAGTGGAAGAAAGGGAAAGGAAAGAAGAAGAAAAAAATGAATACCCCGGCGATGCAGCCCCGCTGCAATGCAGGTCGCAAATGTGCTGACATCTTGTTTGTCTGCGTCTAAACCAATCCTTCAACCATCGATAGCAACACTAATGAAGTACAGGGATGGCGAATGGTGAACCTGAACCTGACTTACACGTCCTGCAGAGTAATGGCGCGGACAGCCAAGCATGCTCTTATCTCTGGCCTACTATCCATTTCGGTATGAACGGCATGCCGGTGCTCCAGCGTAGTGGAAGTCGAGGCTAGCCTTCGCACTCTAACACTTTTGAGGCTTTATCGAGGGAGAAAAACAAGTAAAGATGCGGGTCGTGTTCTATATAGCGTCGCGTTGTCGGGGCATCTTCCGGGATGTGTGCGGCGGGCGGATGCCGAGCAGAGTGGTATGCCTTGCTGACGTCGTTGGAGCACAGGGCGGCCTATGAGTAGTAACATGACCGATGACGTTTCGCAGATATCTGTTATCCATACATTTCCCAGAGCGAAATTTAGTCACCGAGCGATTGCGTCCTTGATGAAGCGGAGTGCAAGTGACAACCGCTCAAAGTAGTAGCCAGACACAAAGTGTTGGAGGTTCCACAGTAACAGGCAAAACGGGAACCATTTCTGTACTTCGAAACGTACGCTAGGCCGGCCGGTTTGCGAGGGAGCAGAGTGAAATGTCTTCGGGGTGCAATCCTGGTCGACTCTATTGTTTTGCGCTTGTGCTTCGAGCCGACACGTGGCTGCAACAGCACTACAACTACACGTGGAGACTGGCACTAACTATAAAATTGGACACATCTTGAGGCTGTGTGTTGATCAACCGCCGAATTCTGTGAACAGCTTGCGGAAGCCGAGAGCTGCATGTTTGTGGTCACCATTGCGTCTTAGCATTGCCTCGACGGAACAGAGCCACGGCCTCCCAAGGGCCATGGACAGGCGCTGATAGGCTCGTACTTCGGGATATACTCCTATGTGCATTCCCATTTTTACTATTTGCATTGTAACATCACTTTCGTGTCTCAAGGAGAGCAGTTCCCAAGTGATCGGGTGTCTGACGCCCACCACCGACGGCACCAACACACCGCCCACGATTTTAAGGATCATGGTGATCCAACATCATTTTCATCTTCAAAGGCTGATCACGTACTCTGAAATCTCCCCTATTTTAGACGGTGCACTGAAGTCAGCAGAATGTACACGGGCTTTGTGTCTCCGTTTCTCTCTGATCTATATCCTGAAACAACTCCATTATATTGCCCATGCGTTGCCAGGTTTCCTTGAGAACCTTCCATGGCATTGTTCTTGCCACAGGGGCCTGCAACTCTCACCGTTTTGACCGGTGAGCATGTCCTCGTCGCCCTCTAGTGGAAGGAAGTCTCGCAAAAGATTGTACCCTTCGAGTGACATCTACTAGACTATTGTGACCATGGACCGTGATAATTTCGTGCTGCTGCTCATGTATTACTTTTCGTGGATGATAACGAAATCAAGAGAGCCGGAGAAGGAGGCGAGACGAGGGGAGCAAGACTAAACAAAAGGAAGAAGCAGTCGCACTTATACAATACTTGACCACATTAGCAGGGAAGAGATAGGTCGCACTGTAGAGATGGTGCAAGTGATGTGCGAAAAACGAGTTGCTCTTCGATGGCTCGCTCTTTAATGAACGTGCATCTCACGAATGTAGATATATTAGTGTCCCTTCCAGCCGGGATATGCACCCACTGACTGACTGGCTCAACGTCAAACTGATATTCGTAAACATCGTGCATAGTATCTTAAATGGCCATCGTGTATTATCCCTCCATGCCTGAACACCACAGCAACGGCTGTTAAATAGTGAAGTCCTCACCATCTATTTTCCCCACCCATTCCAGTCACACTGAGACACCAGGTTTGACATAAGCCAACCCTCCTTTGGCCCACGGCTCAATTTCCGCTGCTCAGCAACACTTTATTTTTATAGCTGTTAGATGGCATGTATTCCATTTAAGGTGCTCTGGAAGAAAAACACCAGGAGCCCGGTACAATCCTGTTCGACATGTCTGTTGTGCTCACATTTCTATATATGATGGAGCTAATCAGCCCATCGCTGCGCTTTGCATCCATTTCTATCTACTGGACATTGATTGCTCAAGACCCCTAATTTTCCTATATCAGGTTAGATGCTCGGAGTAGAGCATTGAAAGAAATGCTGCACTTCAAGGCGTTGGGCCTATTGGCCGTGACCTACAACGCAGTAACCGTCGCTGCCCATTGTGGCTGCGGCGGTGCGGCGGATGGATCCCATTCATTTTCCGAACATCGCCATCATCTCGATTCGTGGAATTCGGGTAGGGTCCACATGTACCATCTGATGGCTAGTATTTGGGCGCCTTGGTTGACGTACTTTACTAGAAGACGCTGCTATCTCGAACTTCGACCTTGAGAGCGGAGCTCACGATTACAATGGCGAAGTGGGTGCCAGTGCTGCTTTGGACGACTCTGACTTCCTCGAAGACGACTCCTCCGTCCTAATAGAGGACTCTTCCACCCTAACAGAAGACTCCTATGTCATAGTAGAAGAATACTCTGTCCTAAAAGAGGACTCTTCCCTTGTAGTGGAAGACTCTTCCTATAAAGTAGATGACTCTTCCTATAGAGTAGACAACTCTTCCTATAGAGTAGATAACTCTTCCTATAGAGTAGACGACTCTTTATATATAGCAGACGGCTCTTACCATGTGGCGGATGACTCTTCCCATCCATTCTCGACGAAGCGAAACGACCGCAGCTCGAAGACGTCAGGCAGGACTGTAAGTGCCGCTACGGACGCACCCGGCCGCTCTTTGGACAACCCTCCCTACTCATTTTCAACGAACCGAGACAATCGCGGCTCAAGGACTTCGGGGAGGACTGCTAGTGCCGCCACGACTATTGCTACGAACGCATCCGGCCGCCCAGTGGACAACTTCTATAACTCATCCTCAACGGACCAAAGTAGTCGAGGCTCGAGGACATCAGGTACGACCTCCATTGCGCCGTTTGACGCCTGTTATTCTGGCTTTTTAGCTGACTTAGTTTATTAGGGGGCAGCAGCATGGCTAGTACCTCAGCATCCGACGGTATTCCAAGTTTCACGCCTGGGAGCGAAGTTCACGATTACGAGAGCGCAGTGCTCGCCGCTGGCTTTGCCCCTGCCGCCGTCGCAGCATGCACCTCCGACCTTCTCGTGGACGACTTTTCCACTTCATTTTCAACAAAGCGAAACAACCTCGGCTCATGGACGTCAGGTAAGACCCCGAGGCACCATCTGACAGCAAGTCACTTGGCACTTTAGTTAACCTACTTCAATAGATGACGGAAGTATGGCTAGCATTTCCTCATCGGGCGGCATCCTGAGCTTCACCCCCAAGAGCGGAGCCTACTACTACGAAACGTTCCCCTGCCAGTCGCTGCAGACCGACTCCTACACGCACGTAGAACTGACCATTAAGGCACCTGTACTGGGCGCTGCCTTTACAGCCCAGCTCACGACGGCCTCGACCTGTTCGGCAACGAAAACAAAGACGTCGTTCCGGGTCACGAACCTTACCGGCAACTGGCAGACAATCCGTATTCCGCTAAGTAGCTTTGTGGGAGCGAACCTTGATGCGGCTCTCTCAGTCATTATCGGGACCTTTTCGTCTACGCAACAGTGGTAGTTGGATAAGGTCCAGATCATCTGCAGTCAAACGCCAATAACCTCTACCTGTAAGCAAGAGTCGGTTGATGATTGCTCGGTCCCCATCTGATACTAATTTATTCAACGTAGCTACTACACTTACCCAGGTCACTTCCGTTTCAACGTTGAGCACTGCATCAGCCACCTCTCCATCCTGCTCACCGCTCCTAGTGGACGATTGGGCGTCGCAATCACGTCTTGATTTCCTAGGATATAATGCGCTACTGCTGCCGACTGGTGATGATGATACGATGCAATCTGTTCTTGTCAATGACAACCGTGTAACACTCACACCAAAATCCACTTCAGCATACTTCTTTCCCAAACAGGATGTATCAACACGATGAATTATGGTGGCATTTCGCTCCGGATAAAGGCACCGGCTGGAACAACCTTCAAAATCGAGTTATCATCTAGGATAACATGTGATAGCACAGCAACATCAATATCCCAGACAACAGCCCAACTGGGGTGGACATTCGATGGAACCGAGAAACTATACAGCTTCCCTTGGTCGAAGTTTAGTGGACTAGCGAATCTGAGATCGATTATTATCTCGGGCCTCAATAACCCACTCATTTTGGGGCCATTGTCACTCTACTGCGGGAGTACTCCAAGTGCTTGGGTATTACCTACGACTACTTCACCACCAGGACCGACAGGAACAATCCCAGCACCATCAGCCTCAGTATCAGGGTTTGTAATCGACACCTTCAGTAACCCAAATACGAACTCACTTGGTTTCTACCATGGCGGCGACTCTATGAGTCTTACCTGGGGGTCCAACCGTGTTACCCTGGTTGCGCCTCTACCTGATTTTGCATTCACATCGCAGATCAGTGGTGGCTGTCGAGACTTGAATATTTATAATGGCTCATACTTACACATCGCCTTCTCAGGTCATACGAAGTTCTCCGTCTCATTACAGCAGCATAACCCGCAATGCAATGCGAACATAGCACCTTTTCCCGAGACAAGGGATAGCCTCGAGGCCGCCCGGTACACAACAGGGAGCGATATATATATACCGATCTCACACTTCAACATTAACCTCCAGCGCGTTAGTAGCGTTGCTATTAGAGGCGTCTATAGTACCGACCCTATAGTGTTTACCAAGATTGAGATTGTCCCATCTGTTCCCTTGGGAGTGAGCATACCCCAAAAGCTACCTTCAGGCACGCTTGTTTTTGCCTGTACACGCCCCAATTCATTTGCATTTGGCATTGATGATGGGAACCCGCGATATATCCCCAGATTGGCGCAGATCATTCGTGAGGAAGGCATCAAGGTGACATTTTTTGCTCTTGGAGCCGTGCTTGAGAATAACTCCACAGGCTTAGCCAGCATATATAAGCAATTTCGGAGCGAGGGCCATCAGATTGCATTGCATTCCTACACACACCCGAGGATGGAGGGTCTTCCAGATATCAAAAGCATTGACTGGGAGTATAACGAAGATTACAGGGTGATGAATAACATCTTCGGCGAGAAATCAAACTATTTCCGCCCACCGTACGGGGTTGAAGGCGCGCGGATGCGCCAGCGCTGGGCGGCTATCGCAACATCGAAGCCTTATATCATCAACTGGAGTGTTGATGTTGAGGACTATTTATGGGCCGAATCAAGCACGCCAGAAAGACAACTCGATGCCTTCAACTCCGCCGTCGCAAAGGGGGGCAACCTGGTTGTTATGCATTTTTCGTATAACTCCACAGTCAACTATCTTTCTGATTTTATCAGGCAAGCAAAGGCTGCCGGTAAGCAGATCATGCGAGTTGACCAGTGTATGGAGGATCCGAGTGCACCGCCCTTATAACTGTGGAAGCAATGTGATATAAAGTCAAAGTTCTATAAGCCGCAATAATACCAAAGTGTTTGTCTGCTCAATGAGCAATTGTCAAAAATAGACGAGTGATTTTCGAGTCTCAAGCCATAAGATATTGCGAGAGAGTACAATGTACCAGTATGTCAAGAAATTACAGTGTGCAAAGCACTCATGTTTGTTTGCCATGTGTAGCAGGAGCGGGGAATGGTTAGACTTCAAGCTGTGAGCGAGTAATCATGGAACGGTACAGTACTAAGTCAGAATCTCCAGTGAATTTCTAGGCATCGGATGCAATACTTGTTCCAGTTTGAAGGAAATGCCGTGACTGCCCTCGAGTATTGCAGAGTCACACAGGGCATCCGTCGGTGGTGGCTAGGTGTCGCTGCGTAGGGCGGGAGACGGCATAGAAAGGAGTCTTTGCGACGCAGGTAGGAAAATTTTTAAAACATTTAGAAGAAAATTTAGATCTTGAAAAGCTGAAAGATGTAAGATCAATGAGAAATAGATGGACGACGACTTGGGGTCATGGGATGGAACGCCCATTTTCCAGATGAAAGCCAACGGAGGAGACTTGCACGGCTTACCACTCTTGCTCTTTGATTTACCGGTCCAAGTCTTCGCCCGTGCGTAGTAGATTCAAGTGGATGCGTCGATGCCTTAAGGCACCGGTCTGCCGCCAATGCTTTTCGCCTACCTACCTAAGGTACTGTATGCAGGCACCGACACGCATACATCAATGATCTCCCACCTCCTCCCCTCCTCCCTCTGTCTTCTTCCATGGCCTTCTTTCACCCAAACCTAAATAACAACTCTTATTCTTTTAACTTCATGATCCGAGGAACTTTGAATCCTTCGAGGAGCTTTCACGTACTGCAGAACTCTTGGTCTTCCTCCCTCTTCCTTGTTGGCCGCTGCTTACACACGCCCCCAAACAACACATCGTCGGCTCTTCAACTGAGGTCAACTAGGCGATTTAATCTCTTCTCTTGGCAAATACTTCAGTCAAAGCTTTGACGGAGCAGATGCTGGTCCTTTTTTGCTTTCTGGATTCACATTTCTCTCTGTTGCTCGGCAGCGGCGCTGCTGCTTCGCTCTATCCTTTGACTTACACACTGGGTTGGAAGCGCGTTTACAAACCACATGTTTCCCTCTTCGATATTGATTTCGACTTGAGATCAAATTACACACGCGTATGTGTCTCCCTTATCATATCACTCGTTCTGCAAAGATTGTATAGATCTAACTAAAGACCAGTTACGCTTCCGTCCTTCACTCCCGGCCACCGTGTTGCTTTGAGAGACTCTCTCGTCAAGATCAGTAGGAGCTTTACCACTCCCCCGCCCCAAGATCTAGCCTTTGGATCTTATACAGCTTCACCGAAGTAGTGGTCGCCTAGGGGTCTTCGGCTTACACGAAGTTCATGTTGTGGAGCACAGGTTTCTCGCCCGTCGCTGCATAGCAAGTACTACCTGCCTGTGCGAGGTCATACTTCACGCCCTTACTATCTTGAATACACGTTTGAGATCCATCGAGCATTCACTCAATCACAAAAAGCACGAGAAATCTCTGCTTTGCTTTTCGAAGTTCTGGGTCTCTCAGACATCCATACTTACACCGCATTTGTGCAAGGTAAGCTCACATCTTTTCCCTCGCTCCATCTAGGCAGTTTCTCTGGCCTTGAAGGTCGTATTATCCGATCCCTCAGTGTTCGGGTTTTGAGAAAGGCAGCAACAGCGGAAGATGTATGTATGACTCACTGATATATGTAGGGGATTACACCGTATCACTCGACCATTACTCGCTCCCTTGTACTCCGGCTTCGACAAATTTTTCGAAAGCTTGGTTGCTTCTATTTCACCTTGGTGCATCAACCTGGATATACTCATCTGACTCCGATCTGAGTAGCGCTACCTTGGAGTAGACATACATCGACCACCGATTCTTTCGTCTCCTGGTCGTAGTTGTGCCATAACTGTGAGTGCATCATTGGTTCATCTGTTCGTTCCCAGTCCGTTTCCTCCGAGCGGAGACTTGGCAGCTGGCAGCACTACACTTTCTCCTTAGGGTCACACCGATTGCGACTGCCTTAGGCTCCATTGTTGAGAGTGGCACTCGGACACGAGCCTCACCTGACCGACACTTGTCATTCGGCTGACGGCCTTCACTTACACTCCTCCAGCTTCGCCTCTCTCATTTCTTTCTTCCCAACCTTCCACTCTGCTCTACACATGCTACCCCGAGCTCTTGCCAGCATAAGTCTCTCTTTGAACCCACATGCCTGAAAGAATCCACCTTCGCAATCACATGTTCATGTCCTATTCCAAGTCCTCCTTTTGTCAGATTCTGCTTCAAGCGCACAAGTCGCGGCTGTCCTCTCCCAACGCCACTTGCCGAACCTCTTCATTGAACTTCTTGCTCACTTCACAGCCATGGCGAAACGGAAGAATAAAAAGGGAAGAGCGGTTACTGACAGCCCTTCGCACAGCGGCCAGCTAGCCGAGACTGGCCGTACTCGAGTTGCAACCCAGCCAAAACAGAAACGCGGATCGAAGAAAAAGTGCCATAAATCTCCCTCCATGGCTCGCAAGACAAGGCGGCAACATGAAGGCGCACCCGATACTCGTACGTCCACATCACTTGACCCTAGCGGAGTGCAGCTAATGGCTAGAAAGCGGCAGATATCCAACCCTACGGGGCATTTGAGTCCAGACAACGTTTAGACAAAACTGGATTCCACCCAGCCGTGACTACCTGCAAGCCCCGGGAAGTCATCCATGACTGGGCGTTGTGGGTGCAGCAAACCTGCAATAAACCGAGCCGTGAAGATTATCCCTGCGGTGATCCTACATTCGACGGGGCTCCTCGTTCTGTTTCAAGGCAATTGACACGTGTAAGCAATCTGTGCTTGACCACTCGCAATCACTTCATGCTGAACGTACAAAATAGGCACCTCTCATCTTTCGCACCGACTTTTTCTTGGAGCATCTCAAGCCGCGAATTAACAGCAATCAGGTGTCCGTTAATCGACTGGCCCAAATCTTAGAGGAGCCCCATGTTGGTGGCCAAATCATTGAGCTGCTTTTCGCAGACGGACTCAAGACAGTGCAGACCGTCGCTTTGACTTGTACTCGCGTGTGGGCAGCTATTGCCGTGAACTCGGTACGTCTCCAAGGCTGATCCCTTCCCACCCCTTATGCTCATAACGCTTTAGAATATCTGGGATTTCCAAGCTGCCAGGTTCCGGACCCAAGGCCACAATGGTGCTTTTATGGTAACCTCTCCTGAATATACCATCGAGGATTTCGTCAAAACCCGCCAGGAGGGCTCCTCGGCGATGGAAACCAGCCAGTTCGTGGCATCTTGTGCCCGAGAGGCATTTGCTTTTGAGGAGATTGTAGAAGATATGACCTGCCTCCTTGCATTACGCAGCGTTTGTTTCGACGAAAATGAAGCCGAAAGCACCACCGGGAAGACATCGTCGTTTGGCGCTCGGCCGCCCCAAAGACTCTTGGAGCTTCTTCCCCGACTGAGCTCGATGGACGAGATCCGCAAGTCTTCCCAATTTGTCACAAAGTCGAAATTGCAATTATTTGAGGCACAACCTGGACATGCGCTTCGCTGCCTCCAAAAACTTCGTAAGTCATCTCTTTCTCTACTATCTCGAACTTCTTCTAAGAAAGAAAACAGTCAAACAGATGAACGAGCAAAAGAATGCCATCAAGGTTCTGTCGTTCCACAAGACTCCTTTCCTGGATCGACGAGTTCTCGCCATCATTTTGCGGGCATGCCCAAAGGTCACGATGCTTGGTATTTACGACTGCCCACTTATTCATTTTGGGGACATCATCCCTATTCTCGACCTCATTTGGGAGATCAATTGTGGGCGCAAGAAGTCTTCAAAACCACCAATAGAGTCTTTCGATTTTTACCCTCGGTTCCACGACGGAATGCCATATGACCACCCTCAATCAGAAGCATTTGGTCTATCCTGGGGTTCTCAGGAACTCGAAGTTCTCCAACGTGGGTTCTTCGGAATCCTTCTCAAAGCTTTCATGAAGTCCCGTTCCATGTGCCTAAAGCTCATTTTTGAGAAGGGCAAGGCATTCATGAATTACCTGAGTCGTGTGCCAACACACCCGCTTGCAGTTCCATCCTTTCTGAGCGCGCTGCACCGGCTCATGGAGATCAAGCCCAACCTCAACACCGAGAATGAGTACAAACAGTCCTTGTACGACCTTCTGAAACCGGTCCGGCTTGGGCTTGATTGTATGGACAAAGATTTTCCCAAATATTACTTACACAGAATGGGAAGGCATTTGCATTTTTGCTCCTCTTGCGGGTACGAAACTTTTGAGGAGTTCTTCCCAGCTCTGGAGCGTAGATCGAGACCGCACACGCGACGTTGTGCTGCATGCTGTCTCCAAACGTATCTCGATAAAGAAAGGGATCACCTCAAGCCGGAGTTTCAGGATGTCCTAACATCACTTTTTCCGAGATGGACTGGGGCCACTTTCAACATCGACGCGCCGATCCCTACCAAAGGAATAAGGCTCATCAACCTCAAAACGGCCGAGTCGGTGCGGCCGCCTACGCCAGGTATTCAAGTCTTGCCGAATGGCGAACTTCACGAACCGCGATACTTGATTGCCTTGGTCAGAGATAACAAACCGCACAAGGATTCCTTGCAAGAGCTACCAACACTCGGTGACCTTGCCATGAACGAAAAACATCGTGAGTTTTGGCAAAATGCTAACGAGAAATGCGTGGACCTCGAAATTTATCGTCGCTGTGTGACAATCCTCGGCCCGGACGATCTGAGCGGAAAGGCCTTGCGATCTTATCACACGAACCCCATCGATGAGCCTCAGTATCTTAATGTCAATCATAACAGCGAGATTCAGAGCCATAGCTACAGGTCTGCAGCCCAGTTCATGCTAGGGTTGAACAAGAAAAAATGGTAATGCTTGACATGTCTGCTAGCTAGTTTCTTTGCTACCACTTCTGAGAGATCATGATCTCGGAGAAACTTCATGAAGGAGGTTACAGGATTACTGACAAGACACAGCCCGGTTATGGGCCTTTCGTATGTGCGATGAAATGGGAACAATTCCCCGGGCATCTGTGAAGGAATCGGGAACAGGCTCTTGAATAAGCGAGGTGCCGGTGATTGTATGACATCGCATTACTGAACCCATGAATGACCATAGTCAGTATGGACAAGGTTAATTTTCGCGGGCTATTAGCTGTGCTTGGTTGCAGGTGGGTGATTTAGCAGTCAGAAACACGCTCGAGCCTACGACAATTTGAGCATGACGATGCTTGGGGTGGGAGCAAGGCAATTGTGAGAATGATGGTGTGCGCTGGGTACCGAGGAGACTGAGGCAAAGGCTTCAGGTCATTAAATTGCTTTAACCTACCTAGTAATGAGAACACCATGCTGAGATGGTGCCAGAAGCATCACATGCAATCCTTATTAGATACGTAAGTGGTTGGCAAAGAGAGCAATATCGCAAAATACCTTACCTTCGGGATCAAAAAGGTACTATACAGGTGGTGGTAGCGCCTTCTACCTAGATTCTTGTAAGACTTGTACAACATTAAATTATCAAACCCATTTTTTGTATAAATGAGATTCATAAATAATTTAAAGCTTTTTGGCAGTTTCTTATTAGCTATCATTTACTAGATTTAAATGTTGCGGTCTGCAATTTTTCGCTCGCCGCTTGATACGCATTGAATGGGTGGTCTTCAAAGCTCGTTGAGAAAAGTCCCGCACGTGACCTGGAATTTGCGACGACGAAATTCCGGACCGCACCCGCAAGGTCCTATGGATAGGTAGTTGCATCTCGCCAGGTTAGAAGCCAAACACCCAAGGCCGACACGATGGCATCTTTATTACGTTCGCTATCGCTCTCTGCGGGCCTGGTCGGTTCTCGCCCTGCCATGAGTGCCTTTCTGTCACGCAGTGCTGGCGCTCCCGGCAGTTTCGTGTCCCGCATTTTCGGCCAAGGCTCGACCTCAATCTTTGCCGCGACCTCCCAGGCACTCGGGGGTGCTTTGATGCAGCAAACGAGGGGCATGAAGGTTCACAGTTCAATCAAGAAGAGATGCGAGCATTGCAAGGTGAGCTTCGGGCCAGCCTCCCCCAGTCTCGCTTTGAGCCTCCTCTGGGGACCTGTTTGGACTAACGGGATCTCGCATTTCTAGGTCGTTCGACGCAAGGCCGGCAAGAGACACAACGGCTACCTCTACATCATCTGCAAGGCGAACCCGAGGCACAAGCAGCGCCAGGGCTAGAGCGACTCGGAGTGCTTGGGACGACTACGAATTCTACATTGTACCAATACGAAACAATCAAGGGCGCAAGACGGCCGGCGAATAGACATTTTTAGCACATTCACGAGCGGGCGGAGAACGGCTCTTTGCGGCAAGTTCTTCCCAGGACGTTGAGGAGGAAGGGGAGGCGATAGAAGTAGGGGACACCATCCGTCCCGGACAGAAGAATCTCTTCGAATGTATAATACCGAACGCTACATACCCCCGATATACCGCTCCATACTCTCCCACTCTGTTTTCCCTGTTGACATCAGATACCTAATGTGAGCCTTTGGAAAGAGGTGAGTCAGCGTCAGTACTGGCCGGCGCAAAGAATGGGCGCGACGGGAGTTCGTACAATGTCCTTCACATGCCTGTGGCGCTCAAACTCATCGCGCGCATACTTGATGGACTCGGCGCGGGTCCTGGGGTCCTTGATCTTATAGATGCCCCGGACGATGGTGCGGTAGAAAGCGATGACCCGAGTCCGCTGGAGGAACTACACTCCGTGCATCAGCTCCTCAATCTTTGAAAACTCGTGGTAGAGTGAGATTCGTGGTTTGGTGAAGTTTTTACATGATCCAGGCTCAGGGCTCCGTCGAGCCGCGAGGTCTTGCGGTGTGTGGCATAGCCACGGCCAATCCGCAGCAGGCGGACGCTCAGATTCATGAAAAGAATCTTAATTCGCTTTCGTTCATCGAATCATTGCTGCAAAAGCAACTTTTTTGCGCGATGGATTGAAGACTGGTCCCCCATCCACCAAAGGTCTCGGCCGGTGCAACCTCGGATAACGCGTGTCAGTGAAGAGACGCGTAGAGGGCTCGTAAGGCAGTAATCGTCATCCATCGGCTCGACTAAAACACGATCTTAGGTATAAATAATCAAAAATATGCCCATTTTCACGATGTCACGATTATAATGAGTTTGCATGCAGTAAGGACTTTCCGCGTTCGCTATGGGCTCTGTATCGGCAAACAGCAGGGCGGAAGAGGCCTCTGCACCGAGACGCGCGACCAGGAGTCGGCCGACGATCAGTCTTATTGAAACGGCCAACAAGAAGAATGACGAAGACTTTGTAACATCATATTTACGCCCCAGGTAAGGTAGGGCCTCCTTCTGGTCTCGCGCGCAACCTCAAGTTTCCTGTCTAATGAAACGAAGCGCCGATTGGACGGAGTGGGCTCACCCTGCTGCCGGCACCAAGTACACGCTGGCGCTCAAGCGAGCAGGCGCACTATCGGAGGAGGAGGCGGAGGCGTGCTTCAGTCTCGTTGACAGGACCAGCGGCGACGACTACCGCAGCTCGTCTGTGGGCTGGCACCCGGCCGTCAAGCGAAAGGAGATGCAGTCGCCGGACCTGCGGTACCTCCTCGTCAAGGACGGCGACGGCAGGCTCAAGGGTTTCACGTCTATGATGCCCACCTTTGAGAATGGCGAGCCGGTCGTGTACTGCTACGAGATTCATCTCGAGCCTGAGCTGCAACGGTACGTGGGGAAAATCCCTTGTGAACTTTTCCTCCCCTTGTCCTGTCCTCCCTTCTTCAACAGGGAAAACTGTTTCTAGCCATCCTCCCCTCCCGCCGGCACGACACTGACCACGCCGCAGCACCGGCCTGGGGAAGCAGCTCATGCGGTACGTGATGGAGGTGGCGGAGAACGTCCCCTCCGTCCGCAAGACAATGCTCACCTGTTTCTTGAGCAACCGGAACGGGCTCAAGTTCTACGAGAGGACGGGGTTCGTCACGGATCCCTGTTCGCCTGGAGAGCGCAAGCTGAGAGGCGGCAAGGTCGTGAAGCCGGACTACGTCATTCTCAGTCGGTTGACGGCGAGGTCGCGCAGGGAGAGTTCTGCGGCTGTTGATGGTGCGCGTGATGCAGCTTAGCCATGGCTAGCCACTTTCCGCATGGGCGGGCCTCGACGCGAAAAGAGCTCTTGGATGAAGCGGCCGGTATCGCTGTGGTGGAAGCAATCCGGCTATCAACCGATGGATGTGTCCGAGCGTGGGAAGGCCATCTTCTCTTTGTGTTCGCGAGCACATGGCCAAGGTCCGTCTCATTTAGCTGATTGGGCTACACTTCGGTCCACCATGAGAGAGGGCACTCGCGAGGTTTAACGTCAAGAACAGGTCGATAAAAGCAGGATCTCTATAAAAACTTTTCATTCCAGCTGTGGTACCTAAGGGTTCAAATAAGGGCAGCAAGGGATTTGTTCATGCCCCAACTCAGATCGGTTTACCAAGTAGGAAGGAGAGACAAATGGAGGCTGAGAGTTCACGAGGTTTTTGTTGTTCAATTGAGAGACTGCTCGATCCAATATCTGGTTGTATTCGAGAATATGCAGATATCCACCAGGCCGCTGTCCAATGCGCACACCCAAAACTCCATAAAGCAAAATTTCATCCCATCCACCAATCGAAAGCCGTTTTGTTTTTTTGGTCCCGCGGTGGATACCTCATTCATCATATTCATCGCATAGCATTTCTCTTAAGCGTACAGCTTCTTCTCATAAGCCTCCATATTCACGTTACCCTCCAGCTGGGCGCTTGCTGTTCGGATCTCGAACCGCAGGGTGCCGTTGGCAGCACACTCGTGAAGCTCCTTCAGGCTCTGCATGCCACAGTCCTGCATCGAGTGCTTGAGGCCGGCCGCAAGGTAGGGCACGAACTTGTTGATAGATCTAACATTGTCAAGTCAGTCACCATTAATAACGTCGGGGAGCTGCAGAACTTACCCTCGGTGAGCCACGGATCCAGACACGCCCTGAGCGACCAGGACGCTGTCGCCCTCGGAGAAGTAGCGGGCAGTACCAGCGTTGCTCTTCTGGCTGTCCTTGCCTCCGCCGCCTGCCTTCTTATCCTGCATGGCATCGATGCTGCCCATACCTCGGTAGGCCTTGACAAGCTTGCCCTCGCGGGAAACGAAGGAAGTGCCGGGAGACTCGGTGGTACCAGCCAGCAGGCCACCCATCATAACGGTAGAAGCACCAAGGGACAGACCCTTGACAATGTGGCCAACGTTCTGGACACCACCGTCGGCAATGCAAGGGACGCCGAAGCGGGCAGCAAAGCTGCTGACGGCGTAGACTGCGGCGGCCTGAGGGCGGCCAACCGCCATGACCTCCTGGGTAATGCAGGCTGAGCCACTGCCCATGCCGATACGCAGGCCATCGACGCCAGCGGCGATGAGGGAGGCAGCCTGCTCACGAGTAACGACGTTTCCGCCGATAACATCGAGCCCAGGGAACTCAGACTTAATCCTCTTGATCATGTCAATCTGGTACATGCTGTTACCCTGAGAGCTGTCAAGGACGACAATGTCAAGACCAGCATCAACCAGCTTCTTCAGACGAATCTTGTCCTCGGGACGAGTCCCGATAGCGGCAGCGCAAATGAGCTGTTTGCTGTCGGGAAGCTTGGAGGCCAAGGGGAAGTGCTGGTTCTTGGTCAAGTCAGAGCGAGAGATCATGGAGACGAGGTTGAAATCCTTGTCTACGATGGGCAGCTTGCCCTTCTTGGACTTGGCAAGGATGATGTTGGCCTCAGCAAGGTCCACACCGCCAGAGGCAGTGATGAGGTCCGTAACCATGACCTTGGAAACAGGCACGTTGGGGTCGTCCTCGAACTGGATGTCACGGTTGGTGACAATGCCCAGCAGCTTGGAGCCCAGCTTTCCACTCTCTGTTGCATGGTTAGCAGGCTTGCCTCTGCTGAACATGTGCAAATTATGAAATGTGTTTGAGTTTTGCAAGGGGAAGCAAGGTATAGGGTCATAGTATAAGCTGTCACCACGACAGCTGGGCTGTCTCTACGGCGGAACGAAAGTTATATTGAAATGTGTATAATCATGGAATAACGTGCAACCCGAATAAGAAGAAGATGGAAGGTGCTTACCGGTGACGGGGAAACCACCAAATCCCCACTTCTCCTTGAGCGCCTTGGCCTCGCCAACAGTGGTGTTGCGGTCAATAACGACGGGATCGAGAATGAAGCCGTTCTCGTATCGCTTGACGTTGCGGATCATGTCGGCCTGGGCGTCGGCAGAGCAGTTGTGGTGAATGACACCAAGACCACCCTGGAGAGCCATGTGGATGGCCATCTCGTGCTCAGTGACAGTGTCCATGGGCGAGGAGACGAAGGGGGTCTTGAGGGAGATGCGCTTGGTGACGGGGGAGTCAAGAGCAACGGCGGAGGCGGGGAAGCCAATGTAGCCCGGCAGCAGCAGGAAGTCGTTGTAGGTCAGGCCACCGTGCTTGACGGTGTCCATGAGCTCGTGGAGGTCAAGGCCATCGTAGCTCTTGTACTCCTTGAGCACCTCGAGGGCGGTGGTGTGGTCGAGGACCTGGCCGGAGGTGCCGTTGGTGGCAGGCATGGTAACGACGAAAGGACGGGTAGTGTCTTTTTCGACGGAATAATGTACACGAGGGTGAGGTCGAAGACGACAGACGAGACGAGCCTAGGCAACAAAGGCTGGCAAGTAAATCGACTGCTGAAGTTGAAAGGACGCTTCTTCCCGTTGGGAGGAAAGAAGGCCAAAGAGAAGAAAAATCTCTGGACCGGTGGGAAATTTTTTTAATCTTTTTTTTTCTGCCATGGAGGGGTCCTCGCGCCTGCACACCCACACCCACCGCCAGCCGGCCTACATGTACATGTACAAGCACTTGTGCCTGCTTACAGAGCCACATGAAAGGAATACCCCTACCGGAAATGCGGGGCAGAGACATCAAAGCCTTTCCAGCAGACCGGTTCCGCACACAGGCTTAACAGGCTCGTGGTGTCTGATAAACTGACTCGCCACCTTTTGCCATTGTGAAGTGGGTGGTTGGCTCATGTTGTCCTCAATCAAATCCCTTGAAGCCAAATGCATTCTCAGGCTTCCCGTATCTCAGAATTGCTCGAAAGGTCAGTGCATGTGCTACCTGTTTCCGTGTTGTCAGTGTCTGGCCAAACCTCATGAAAGGTATTAGGTTCAATCATGACGGAGGATACCTCGGCCAAGGTGGCATAACACAAAAGCCAACCCCTGACGTCTATACATAGAACTACGATGGCACGAAGTCGGAACTTTATATTTCACCTTCCTTTGTAGGTACCGTACACAGTAAGACCCGAACAATATAATTCCCAAGATACGGAAACGGAGGGCCATGTCCTGCCACCTACCCTACACTGCACAGAGATCGTTATAAGCTGGCCACCGCATACACGAGACAATCCATCATTTTGTTTTGCACAGCTTGAATTGTTGCTTGAAAAGGGACCTGGAAGTTCATGTTCATACATACGATTGTCAGGCGAGTAGCATGCGAAACTCGACCAGCCTCTTTCACGAGTTGAAATATACCTTCACTTCCACTTCGTTGCTCCACCCACTCTTCAAATCCATTTCAACCCATGCCCGCTCGACGTCGACCTCCAGCACGTGTTCGTCACTAGATGATTTCCGAACCGTATGAACGGGAATAGGTTGGCCCTGGATTGTGATCATGAAGTCGTCGGTTACCGTGAGAATGGGTAGCGTGGAAATGTATACACCTGGTTGCACAGTTAGCACCGAAATTCCTCGTCCTCGCTACTAACGGTACACTTACCAAGAACGCCGAGCGCCTTCAGTCTTGTATCCAAGAGAATCCGCCCGTTTTCCATCATTCCCATGTTTGTTGTCATGATACCCGCACAACCTGTCATCTTCTCCACCAGACCCAGATTTGACACATCAATGTCTTTGTGCTTTCGGCCCGTGAAGGATTTTAGAGGAAACGCGACAAATATCTCATATCCCCGAACGCCGAGAGATGCTGTGATCAAAGAATCGTGATTTTCATTTTGTGGTGCTGAAACCTTGCCGGTGGTGTGTGCGCGGACAACGTATCTAACAAACGAGTTGATGCCCGGAAAGTCGCTCAATGGGATAATCTCAGTCAGTGGACGAGTCGCCACATTGAAGATCGCCAAGATCGGTGTACCAGACTCAAAAGCTCCTGCAAAATGTCAGTGATTGTCGTGTGTTCCCTCTTGCTCTTATGCTCGCTCACCATGATAGCTGCCCACCTTGAGCAGCAGATCGTCATGATACCCGATATAAGGTGAGATTGACTTTCCCAAAGTACTTGGTCGAAAAACAACAGTCTTCCCTCGGGGTGTTACCCCCGTCATCTGGCCAATTAGTTCCATATTGTGTTGCCCAGGAACATCCGTAATGTAAATGGGGCCACCACTAACACACCTGGCTGCGGCGTGAAATCCCGAGTAATCATGAACCGTCTGGAACATATCCCAGTCTGGGACAACGTTCAAATAGTCCATAAATATCGCATTGTGGGCATTGGCCCACACATGCCAAGGGTGGGAGTCTGAAACTTCCGGAAAGAAGTCGTCTGAGTTACGAACTAGAAAAGGAGGCCGGCCTTGGTGCATCTGCGAATAGAACAGCGCCTGAGGATTCTGCGACATGCAAGAGATGGCCTTGAAGCCGAAGTTACGGAGAGCCGACAGTGTCCATGCATCGAGATATGTCTTGAGATGATCCCTTCGTGCGGATGCGCTGACCCAGGTATCCATCATGTACTGCGCATCAGTCTTGACCGCGTCAATGCCGCACGATGACAAGAACCTGTAAAAGTCATCGTAAAGCCGGTGAACATCATCCTTTGCGACGACCGTCATCATGCCGTCAAGTGGGAGATTGTGGGGATCGGGATCGTCCCGCCGCACACGAATGGTCTTGTAGGCCTTTGCGATCTTCCCATCAGGAGAAATGCCACCCCAATATCCAAGAAGAGCGTGCCAAACCGCTACATGCTGGATCCATGGGTTCTTCTCTTTGATTCGTGATACTGTGGCTTTGAGTCCATTCGGGAAAGACGCAGGGTCCGCTTCAAAATCAGCCCAGCCATGTTGAAACTGCCCGCGACCTTTGTGATCAACAGACTGCCATCCATCATCAATGATCAAACTCGAGACTTGAATATTATTTTCGGCCAGTTTATTGACTGCGCTCGCGAGTTTTTCTTCAGTTATTCCTTGGCCCAAAGCGTTCCACGTGCCTTATACCCCCATGTTAGCTTCATAAATCCCATGAGAAGGACCACTTACAAAAGCCAAGTCCATCGTACCAATCTTCCCGCCATTGTGGTTCGACGTCCCCAATGCCTTGTACAATAGCAGTATCATTAAGCATTTCATTGGTGTGAGATGCTCTGGAAGTGAGTGTTCTGGCGTGATACATGACGGCAGCAACGGCATGGTCAAAATCAGTGCTCTCAGAGACCAGGACGGTAATTCTTTCACTGGAAGCACCATCGTTGCGAGCCTACACATGTCAGAAGCTGCGTGTAAACCGGGAGCAGACGGTGATACATTTACAGAAATACTGCCTCCATGAGTGCTGTGAAAGACTGTGAGAACATTGTTCAAGCCACTGAGGCCAAGAAAGACAAGGTGCTTCCCCTGAGAACTGAGAAATGAGCAAAGTATTGCATCTTTGTCTAGGGCGAAGTTGGATTTGCCTTGCCGAGGTGCCAACCATGGCGACGAAAGCCGAACCAATGCAAACCACCTGGTTTCAGTTAGTGCTGCTCGAAACAAGGCCTATACTGCAATGATACGAAAACGACAGGTAGCCCATGATAAACCAAGATCGTACCTCACGAATGAGCCCCAGGGAGTACCGATGCCAATATCTTTCAACCGAGGGGCATCACCATTGGCAGCAGGAATTTCAGCTTCGAGAGACCATAGCTGACTTCGAGGAGACTGGCTCAAGCGGCTTGCAACGGTCCATTCCTCGTTGAGGTCCTGTATAAAATCCGCTAAATGCTGGGATTCTGAAGACGAGGATTGGATCACAACAAGGCCATCCTCAAGGCCTTGCTCATCCCGGATCCACCTCCAAGTTTCGTTTCCTCCGTGTCTGAACTTCAAAGTGAATTGCAAGGAGTTATTGAAGGATATAGACGTGGCATAAAATAACCTGGCCATCGACTTCTGTTCATCGTGTAGCGTTGCTGGAGTAGCATCAGCTGCAACTGGCTCAAGCTTCACCTCATCCCAATCATTGCTGTTCTGAGAGCACCAGAGGGAGACTTCCCAAGACTCATTTTGTCTAATGCGCGGCACTTCGAGCACCGCCGTGAGCCTGAGCTCACCTTCTTCAACAGACGTAACTTGCGCCAACGAGGGGTAGCTCTGAAGGACAACTTTCATAGTTTCATCAACTGTTGGTGAAGCCCTTTGCTCCGGAACATGGATTGCTTGAAAAATCCTCCCGGGGACGGATTTATCGCGAGTCATCTCGAGATGCTGGCATATATGGGATCTGCCTGGGCACTGGTATTGACGTAGGCCCGATTTTAGCAGTATGCCCAAATAAGACTACCAATAATGGTACGGTCTCAGTTCAGAAGACAGGCGGAATGGACGCTGACTACAACACGCGGCTCAACCCACAAGTCAGGGAAGAAAAGCAAAGCAAAACTAAGAACCAGTCCGAGGGAGTTTCGATTTTATGGTGAACCAAAGAATCGGTCAGGCAAGCGGTTGGCAAAAAGCGATATGCAGGTACCAAAAACATTGGGTTCTAATAATAAATGCCTTACTTAAATATACTTATTTAGGAGTTAAACATGAGATATTTAGTCAATACTGATAGTGAAAATATTAGCTAGGTACTTAAATTCGAATTTTCCTTCCTAAGCAATTTGAAACACTTTTCTATATCAGAAAAGACAAGACATCTTTGCGGCCTCTGGTTTTTGTTCACTGGTTGCAAGGCTACGCTGCTGTAGGTGCTCCATGATGTTTCGTTAGTAAATCGGACGATTCTATTGGCCTGCCAAGGAGCCTGAGGCTGGTGGATCGGAGCCATTCGGAATGACTAAGCTTGACGCCTCAATGCTGAGGCTGCAAATTACCTCAGGAAAGCTTCTAGCCGAGCGATTGTCGAAAGATTTCAT
Organism: Paramyrothecium sp. XJ0827; assembly: GCA_020881915.1. Classification (NCBI taxonomy): domain Eukaryota; kingdom Fungi; phylum Ascomycota; class Sordariomycetes; order Hypocreales; family Stachybotryaceae; genus Paramyrothecium; species Paramyrothecium sp. XJ0827. The sequence goes on along the minus strand of JAJFPB010000001.1, from coordinate 3,023,223 downwards.
CAAACCACTCAAAACACCTTCAACCCCCAAACCTCTCGCCATGGCGTCCCGCAGACTAGCTTTGACCCTTTCGCAGGGTTTGAGGAACCGTTCTGGTCTGTCAGCCCCCGGTGCCCTGCGACGTGGCTTTGCCACCCCTTCCACCGTCGGCAAGACCCAGACGACGACACTGAAGAACGGCTTGACTGTAAGGATTATCGCTAGAGGCCGGCTGACATCAATTGGCTCTCTACTTCGTGTTATATAGCCTCTTACTGATTTCTGACACCCAGGTTGCCACTGAGCACTCGCCATGGGCCCAGACTTCCACTGTCGGCATGTGGATTGATGCCGGCTCGCGAGCCGAGACCGACGAAACCAACGGCACCGCACACTTCCTCGAGCATCTGGCTTTCAAGGTGCGACACTACCAACCGCCATCAAAAGCAGCCGCTGACAATTTCCCAGGGCACCGCCAAGCGATCGCAGCACCAGCTCGAGCTCGAGATTGAGAACCTCGGCGCCCACTTGAACGCCTACACCTCGGTCAGATAAATTGCAACACCTGGGCGAAAGACTTTTAGCTAACCTCATACCAGCGTGAGAACACCGTCTACTTCGCCAAGGCCTTCAACTCCGATGTTCCCCAGTGTGTCGACATTCTCTCCGACATCCTCCAGAACTCGAAGCTCGAGGAGTCTGCTATCGAGCGCGAGCGCGACGTTATCCTCCGAGAGTCCGAGGAGGTTGAGAAGCAAGTTGAGGAGGTCGTCTTCGACCACCTGCATGCTACTGCTTTCCAGCACCAGCCCCTGGGCCGCACCATCCTGGGCCCTCGCCAGAACATCCGCGACATCACCCGCACTGAATTGACCAACTATATCAAGAACAACTACACTGCTGACCGCATGGTTCTTGTTGGTGCTGGTGGCATTCCTCACGAGCAGCTCGTTGAGCTTGCTGAGAAGCACTTTGCTGGTCTCCCCAGCAAGGGCCCTGAGAACCACGCCTACCTCCTGTCCAAGCAGAAGGCTGACTTCATCGGCTCTGATGTCCGTGTTCGTGACGACACCATGGGCACGGCCAACGTTGCCCTTGCCGTCGAGGGTGTGAGCTGGAGCTCTGACGATTACTTCACCGCTCTGGTCACCCAGGCTATTGTTGGCAACTATGACAAGGCTATGGGCAACGCTCCTCACCAGGGCAGCAGGCTCAGCGGCTATGTTCACAAGCACGACCTTGCCACCAGCTACATGAGCTTCTCAACCAGCTACAGCGATACTGGGTACGTATAACAGCTCTACTGAGCACCTTGAACTGAATGCTAATTCTGGATTAGTCTCTGGGGTATCTACCTTGTCTCCGACAAGCCTGCCCAGCTTGATGACCTCGTCCACTTCGCCATCCGGGAGTGGATGCGTCTCTGCAACAGTGTCAGCCAGGCTGAGGTTGAGCGTGCCAAGGCTCAGCTGAAGGCCTCCATCCTCCTGTCCCTGGACGGCACCACTGCCGTTGCCGAGGATATCGGTCGTCAACTCATCACCACCGGTCGCCGCATGTCGCCAGGTGAGATCGAGCGCAAGATCGATGCCATCACCGAGACCGACGTTATGGACTGGGCCAACCGCTACCTCTGGGACAAGGAACTCGCTATCAGCGCTGTTGGTGGCATCGAGTCGCTGTTCGACTACCAGAGACTGCGGAACACGATGAAGCCCAAGTTCTAAGCTTGAGCGGCTCGTGATGCAAGGATCGAGATTCAGGGTATAGAGTGTATGAGATACCGTTTTACAGGCCTAGTGTATCATAAAAGACTCCTTTTGTTCATACTAGGGCGTGTTGTGTTTGTGATAAGCGTTTAATCCAATGGTCTAAACCTCTCCCTAGAGAGAATTATGACGCTCGCGGTTCATTCTAAGCTCCTGACGTAGTGTTCCTGACTCACTTGTGCAGAAGGTCACGATTACTGCTTGAAGTCGTCTTGCGGAATCCGTCAGCCCCAACAGTTGCGAATATGATTCTCTGACGTATTCACGGTATCAAGGGCATTATGAGGCACGGTTCAAGGTCCCGTGTGAATTATCAAGATAAAGCGATAACCTTCTATGCCATTTTCAACACCATGAACGCCTTACCCGACCGCTTCCGTGAAATTACCCCAATATCCATAAACGTGCACAAACCAGTGGCACCTACTCACTCCTCAGCCATCTCCTCATCCACGTCATCTCCAAAGACGTCGTCTACAGTACCACCTTCTATGCCGTCTCCGCCCACATCCTCAGGATCTGGACCTTCAATTCCTTCCATTGCGTCCCCACCCTGGGCCTCGGGTTCATCATCGTCATCATCATCGTCGGCTTCATCCCACATGTCCTTGAGACCCCAGCTCGTCCCGCTGAGAACAAATCGCTCGCTGGGCAACCGTACGCCCCACTCATTAGGCACGAGCTTGGGAAGAGCGACCTTGTTTCGTTCGCGCGCCAGCTCCTGCATGTACTCCTTGCTTATTCCCCCCCCTCCGCTCCCGCCGCGGAATTGATAGCTTAACCGTGCGCCTATCGCTAGCTTGACAGCGTTGGCGCTGACACTAGCATCACCAACTGCTGCAGCCGTAGCGCCAGACGAGGCTGATGGCTTCGAGCCTGCCTGTGTGATGTAGGGATCTCCAGAGAGGTGTAGCGCGTCGTTTAGGATTGAGGAGGTATGGCGGTAGGCGAAGTCTAGGAGAAGTAGAGGCACGCGCTGCTCGTAGGCGGTGACGCCTTGCGAGGTTAGGAGCAGCTCGATGAGTCGCGCGTCGCGCGGTCGTGTAGCTGTTGGAGTCGTAGGAGCTGTGGGTTGGTTGGCCGGGGGTTGGCTAGCAGCGGTGGTCTGCGTGTTTGGAACTGTTTGCGATGAGTTTGCCGAAGAAGCAGGCACGCCATTCGGTTGTGATTGAGTCGATGCCATGGTTCTCGCTTGATGTGAGCATCCGAGCTCTGCTGCAGCGGTAAGAGAGCAACACTCCGGGCGATAGGTAATGACTTCAAACGCTAAGGAAATGAGTAGAATATTCGCGTATGAAGAAGGTCCTTTAGAGCTGTACCCTTTGTCTTGATAGCTATTTTGCTGGCTTCTGGAAGCTGTGGTATGAAGGTTGCGCGCACCGCAACTCTTTTGGACCTCTCTCACAGCTGGTTACATGTGCTGTGCAGCATCAATGCGGCCCCGGCATCGCGGAGGAAACGGCCTATCATTGATCCGCAACCCGGTGCAACCTCTTTTTATCTGTAGGTACCTCTAATCCCTGTTTAGGACTAGGACTACTTAAAAAAAATTACCCAGCCAATTGGGACTGCCTCGATCGGGGTTTCCTGGAATGACGGAGCGATGGAGGGGCAAAGTTCAATTGCTGCCCCACCAAAGAGTCCGCTGGTTCAAGACTCAACGTGCAGGTGTGTGACTCGAAACTACGCACCTCATCTTTCTTATCTTTTTGACGAGGGAGGCTTTATGTTCGCACTGAAGGACTGACCTGCTTCCTATCAGTGACTGAGCGCAAATCGAGAAGCTTACACGTCAATCCGTCGGACCTTTTGCTCCAACACCACCACCATGGAGACGACACTTCCCTTGCCGTTCGTGGTCAGCGTCGCCGTCCCGCCGGGATTGGCCAAACTCGAAGGTCTCAACCGCGAGGAGGTTTCAATCCTTGGAGCCACCTTCTTCGAGGCTTCTCCGCAAATTCTGGACAAGCTCTCGCGATTCCTTGGCCGTCACAACTCCGAGTTCTACTCCCACATGGACGTTTCCAGCATCTCCTCCCCCGACGAAGTTATCGCTCTCTTAGACAACGGTACCCGAAGAGTCTTTGTTGCGCCAGAGAGTCTGTCGGAATACACCGAGTTCGGTGCCAGGGTTCTTCCCGTCGTCTCGAAGCTTGATCTCTCGGCTGCCTCCGAACACGGCCTGCTCATCAAGGACTTTGACCCCAAGTCTTCCGATTCAACCAAGTTCATTGAGGAGGCAAAAGAGCGGAAATTGCAGAACCTGTATCTCAAGCCCGTGCTCAATGCCGATCTGCAACAGTTCATCGAGGTGGCGCAGGAATGCAACGCCATCCCCGTCCTACCATCTACGGGGTTAACCACTGATGCTTCTGAGAAGAACAAACTTCTGCTCTCCAGTGTCATCGCCAAATACTGGAAGTCAGACCGACCGGATAGTCTCATTCCAACTGTCGTCACGGACGAGGCAGGTGTTGCTCTTGGACTCGCCTATACCAGTGAAGAGAGCATCCTCGAGGCCCTGCGTACCCAGAGCGGAGTGTACCAAAGCCGGAAGCGTGGGCTTTGGATTAAGGGTGCGACATCCGGCGATACACAAGAGCTTGTCCGTATCGCTTTGGACTGCGACAACGACACCCTCAAGTTCGTGGTTAAGCAAAGGGGCCGCTTCTGTCACTTGGAGCAATTTGGTTGCTTTGGTGAATCTAAAGGCATTGCAGCACTTGAGCAGACCTTGAAATCGAGGAAGGCTTCAGCTCCTGAAGGCTCATACACTGCACGCCTGTTCTCAGATGAAAAGCTTCTAAGAGCCAAGATCATGGAGGAGGCCGAGGAGCTTTGCGACGCGAAGACCCAGGAGAATGTCGCCTTTGAGGCCGCTGACCTTATCTATTTTGCACTCACCAAGGCAATTGCGGCTGGGGTTAGCTTAGCTGAAATTGAGGCCAACCTAGACGCCAAGAGCCTGAAGGTCAAGCGAAGGACAGGCAATGCCAAGGGCAAGTGGGCTGAGAAGGAGGGTATCAAGACTGAGAGCAGCGCCCCTGCACAACCCGCGAAACCTTCGGAGTCTACCGGCGACCGCATTGTCATGCAGAGGATCGATGCTGCATCCGCATCTCACGAAGAATTGTTGGAGAAGCTCAAGCGGCCGTCTCAAAAGTCTCCCGAGGCGATCTTGAAGATTGTGACACCCATTATTGAGGACGTTCGCAAGGGCGGAGACAAGGCTGTTCTGTCCTACACGCACAAGTTCGAGAAAGCTACTTCGTTAACTTCTGCGGTTCTCAAGGCTCCATTCCCGCAGGAGCTGATGAACTTACCGGCTGAGACCATTCAGGCTATTGACACCTCCTACGAGAACATTCGAAGGTTCCATGCTGCTCAAAAGGAGGAGAAGGCATTGCAAGTTGAAACCATGCCAGGTGTGGTGTGCAGTCGATTCTCGAGACCCATTGAGCGAGTTGGACTCTACATTCCCGGTGGTACTGCTGTGCTGCCTAGCACGGCCCTCATGCTTGGCGTGCCCGCAATGGTGGCCGGTTGCAAGAAGATTGTCTTCGCCTCTCCGCCTCGCTCCGACGGCAGCATCACGCCCGAGATTGTATACGTCGCCCACAAGGTCGGTGCGGAGAGCATTGTCCTTGCCGGTGGCGCACAGGCTGTCGCTGCTTTGGCATATGGCACTGAGAGTGTTACAAAGGTGGACAAGATCCTTGGTCCGGGCAACCAATTTGTCACTGCGGCCAAGATGCACGTTAGCAACGACACCAATGCCGGTGTTGGTATTGATATGCCAGCTGGGCCTTCCGAGGTACTAGTCGTTGCTGATAAGGATGCCAATCCAGCCTTCGTGGCCTCGGATCTCCTGTCGCAAGCCGAACACGGTGTGGATAGTCAGGTTATTCTCATCGCCATCGATCTCTCTGAAGAGCAACTTGCGGCGATCGATGATGAAGTTCACGAGCAGGCCACGGCACTTCCACGTGTTAACATCGTTCGTGGTGCCATTGCTCACTCGGTTACTGTCAAGGTCAAGACTCTCGATGACGCCATGCGCATCAGCAACGAGTATGCACCAGAGCACTTGATTCTCCAGATCAAGGATGCTGAGAAGGCTGTTGACTCGGTCATGAACGCCGGCAGTGTCTTTATTGGCCAGTGGACCCCGGAGAGTGTCGGTGATTACTCTGCTGGCGTCAACCACTCACTACGTAAGTAACTCAAGATCCTAACCTATCTCTTCTGTCTCTCTGTTTACTCATCGACTCCGGATTCGTTACTTGGGATGCAACCTGCTAACAAGACAAATAGCTACGTACGGTTTCGCGAAGCAATATTCTGGTGTGAACCTGGGTTCATTCCAAAAGCATATTACCAGCTCCAACCTCACCGCCGATGGCCTTCGCAACGTCGGCTCGGCTGTGATGCAACTCGCCAAGGTCGAGGAGCTTGAGGCCCACAGGAGGGCAGTTGAAATCAGAATCAACTACTTGAAGGGACAATAGAGGCATTACATTGAAGCATGAATGACCGGAGCTGGCTTTTTGGAGTATGTGAATTTAAAAGTGGCTTTATCAGAAGAATATCATGAGACTCGTATTTACATAGAAAATATTCCTTGTTTGATTGATCTAGACATCATTGGCTCGTGTGCCCGGCTTTTCAAGGTCACATCACCCAGGAGACATTGGAGACAACTCAACTCAGCCTAATATTGATTGAATGCTACGCTGGCTTGGTTCGTGCGTGGAGAGTATTTTACATGTAGAAATTGTGATGTACAGTGCAGAAAATCAGCGCCACGCTATGCCTCCAGAGAATCGACCCCAAGTCTACCTGGTTACCCGTCTATAATCCAAACGAAAAATAATCCCAGCAATCAGTATCAAGGTGTCCTCGCACAAATGTGCCGTTCCAACAGTCCTACCGATGTAGGCTGCGAGTTAAGAGCACCCCTAGCAAGCTCAGTTGATGAGCCGAGGGTCCAAGTGTTAGGACGAGCAAAGAAATGTCCTTAAACCACGAAAGAAGTCCGTCTTGTGCCGGACTCCTCGGTAAATGACGGACGCGATGCTTCGATGTTCGCGACAGCTGGCGAAGACTGTACCTCTTAGCTTACTGCTTCCGACTCTTCTTCGTAGATAGTTGACCAACCCCTGTTATGATTTCTGCGGAGACGTCCTCTTCCAAGACGACCTCCTCTTCATTGCGTTTTTGTGTGGCCGTAGTGGTCGTGTGCGCGTCATCTTCCGAGTCGTACTCATCGTCCTCGGTATCGAGCTCGTCCTCACCATCCTCCACTTGGTCGAGGCTTTGCGTTGAATCGAGCATGCGATCGACAGCAGCAATCTCGTCGAGGCTTTCTCCGTCGGCACCTTCGTCGATGGAATCGCGGGAGATGTAGCTATCTGCAAGACCGTCGCCAGCCTCCTCATCTTCCTCCTCCTCGTCTTCCTCATCTTCGTCCTCATCACTGTCGCTGGCGGAGAAATCGTCAAGCTCTAGCGGCACGTCCCTCCAATATCTGAAGTCTGTAAATTCTTCACCGCCGCCCTTGATGAGGGTGCTGACTGGCGGGAAATAATGATCCACGACTTCATTAATGTTCACGTAGCTCATTTTCAACTTGTTCAGACTCAGCAGGTCAAGTGACACTTCAGAGTTGGAGTTAATGGTGAAGATTCGGTTTCTGGGCACGTCGACAGTCCGATAGGAGATCTGATCGGTCAAACGATTACCGAAACCGGCATAGAATGGCGTCTTGTCTGGTCCATAGAGATTGCGGATATCACGTAGAGTGGCCATCTTGAACACATGGGGCTTCCGAAGGTAAATTTCCCGGCGCAAGGCCGCCATCGTCCTATCAGGCGACAAAATAGTCGGGCCGTGCGGCATGCGGCAGTTGTCTTGTACGATGTTGTAGACGTAAGCTCTGGTAGTATCGGCTTGACCGACTGATCGACTGGTAAGATACATGATGTTGTATCCATTTGCAGCGATGTCGCTATATAACTTGGCAATTCCGGAGTGCGTCCAGTCGCGGCCAATCATGTTCAGGACGTGGCCAAGAGCATCTGATTTCGTAATAGTGCCATCAATATCCGAGATAACGACCGGAGTTTCATGCTTCCACAAGTACATGTTTGCTGAACAGGTGGCTCGATTAACTGTGAAGCTCATGGTGTTCTCGCCGGCCTTCAGCTGCAAGTCCTTGAGTTGGTCACTAGTTAAGCGTAAGGTCTTTGCATAGTTTCGATTAGGATCGCCAACTGCTCCAGTCCCATTCGGGGTTCGCGGCGGCGTCTGCATGCCACCCGGGCCAGCATCGGACTCGGAACGTCGATGCGCGGGTGGACGATGACCTGCCGTAACATCGCTGCCGTCGCTCTGATAGCCTGGATCTGAAGCCGCATCTGTCGTTACATCGTGCGGATGGGAGCGCAAGCTCGACTCCAAGGTTTTGTTCATAGCAGACTGCTTCGCATCCTCACTGCTGTAGATCCAGAGGTTGCCTTCTTCGTCGAATCCAAACAGGGATCCAATATCGTAATCTCCGTCCATCTCTTCCGCAAGGATCTTGCGTGCGAGAATCTCAGCTCGAAGCATATCTTCCTCGCTACTCTTAAAACCTGTCATATCGAGCATCAGGTCTCCAGAGTCAGTGACCCTGCTGGGAATATTGGCTGCTGAGAGCTCCCTGGCCAGTGTCTTCGCACGTTCAAGAGCCTCGCTAGGAGGGAGCGGTGGGGGGCTATGCGATCGCTGAGAATCGGGGTGGCTTCCGCTATCAAGTTCGTCATCGCCGGCGCGATGGGAAGCGCGAGAGGTGTGCCGTACAACGTCGTCACTATGATGCCGGAAAGCTAGAGACCAGTCTCCTGACGCCGGGCGGTTGTGGGATATATTCGGTGAACCGGACAAGGGCGTGAGCATGCCTATTATCAAGGTTAGTCTAAGCCCGGCAGATGTATCAACAAAATTTTGGGTCAGCTACCATCTTCAGGAAGCTTTTGGTGAAGAACAGCAGGAGGCGGTCGGCGAGGCTTTCCAGACTCTGCGTCAAGCTCAAGTAGATCTGGCTCTTGCAAATGCGTGGCGGATTGGTTGGGACTTAGAGGCGGACTGTTGGCGGGAGACACAAGGGGGGAGGTTTGCAACGACTTTGGGATGTTATCTGTGGTTTCGAAGACAAAGAAGGCTTCACCGCCCTCGCCAAGCTTCATGGAGTAGTCTTGCTTAACGCCATTGACCCTGAACTCGACCTTCTTCTCGTAGGGTCGAAGCAGCGAGAACTTGCCGAAACGGACGTGGAATGGCGAACAAGCGTACGAGCCATCCTCTTGCTCCACGACGATGACATCGATGGCACCGCTAAGGGTAGCCGGATTTAAAGAATTCCATGCTGTCGAGACGGAGTCGCTCAAGTTCCGGACGTACTGCATGGTCGAGTCAGGAAGTCGGGAAGTCGGGAAGTAGGGGTAGGGCTATGTCGAGAACCCCCCAAGGGTCGTGGATTGCTGCTGGTCGAGGTGCGCTCAGGTGCGGTGGTGGTGATAATGATGGAGACACACTGGAGGGAAACCGGATCGGATCAATGATGAACGGACCGGACCGCGATGCGCAAAGGCTACAGGAAGATCCGTCCTTGGTTGCGGTAGCGGTAAGATTCAAAGGGAAGGGAAAACGGGCGGGAAGTTTGTTGAGAAGACGTCAGCGGCGGGGGAGTTTTGGAGAGGATGGGACGGCGGTGGGAAGTGGGCGGATTGAAGATGCGCAAAGCACCTAAAGCCAGATGAGAAGCGCAACGCAAGCTATGGATGCGAAGGAAGAATGCAGAGACCGCAAATCTATCGAAGAAAGAGAAAGAGAGGTGGACGGCAGAGGGTCTGGGGTTGGTTGAAGAGGCGAAGTGTGGTCCGTCCCGTCGGGCAAAGGAACATCGGCCCTCAACGTTTGTCGCATTTGGGGAACAGCGCTATGCAAAGGCAACGAAGGGAATGACAGTCCAAGACACATGATTCTGACCCGCAGGTACCCGCCCAAAGGCCTGTCAGGCGGGTGCCAAGGCTCGCCTTTCGTAGTCTTTACCGCACAGCTACCTGCAAAACAGGGGACTCAAGCACATGCTACAAGGGTTCTGTGCAAGTCTCGAGGACTCTGCTCCTCTTGGAGCCGCGGCTCGACGTGCCCATGTGCGTCTCGGCGAGGCACCGTCTCCCGACGCCAACGACGAATTTTTCTTTCGTACCGATGCTCTCAATGGATGCTCTTGGTCCGTAGGGGAGCCGGGATACAGGAGAAGCGGGACTCCTCGACTAAAAACGCAGACAGCAGAAATGTTTTCCAAAAGTTAAACGGAAGACCTGGCCTTGAGCATCTCTAGTAAGGTAAAATACCGTAGGTAAGGTAAGGTAACTAGTAGTACCTATTTATTAGTCTCTTCTAAGGTGCCTTTTTTAACAGGTCTAAGGTATCTACAGAGTGCCTTAGTGTGATTGTTTCATGAAAATTGAGTAAATAGAAACAAGAGATTCCAATTCATAAACCGGCTCTGGATGTTGAAGAGGATTTCCCCTGATACAGGGTTCTCGTAATCTCACCGGCCTGGGTTTGCGCTGTCTTTGGTTGCTTGCCTCTTGAAGGACACTTACGTATACTTGGAAGCCGCCGCGTCCTCCACAACTTCTTAATGACCCTTCATCTTCAGGCCAACCTGCTCATCTTCTGAAACAAGGTGCCTACACGTGGTTGCATAAACCGCAGTCATATTGAGACCTGAATTTATGGTCGCTCAAGCTACAAGCACTCAGGATTTAGTGCCTCGTGTCTCTTGGCGGCGTTGAACTCGGCGATCTAAGCCTCTTCCGTTTCACGCACCGGCACTTGCATAACGCTGCACGACCCTATCCAAACACCAAAACTTCATTTTTTCTCACCAGACTTTCTCTAGACACCGTCCTCTTTGTCGCTTCAGGGGAGAAACCTAGTTATGCCTCTAAAACGCTTCCTTACTAGACAAAGGAACGAAATCATCCGACTAGCGATGTCTTTCCACCAAAAGTGCGACCCTGCTCCCATCACCGTTTTCTATGCTACCATATACAATCCAGCAATAGCTTACCACTAACACGTGAATGTCGGTGCAGCGACAGGGAGCCAAGGGTGGAGCGGGCCTACTGCATTCTGGCAAGATAGTGGCAGATCAAAACCCCGGCTACCTTACTAGTATTGTGATTTTGGCATCATGGGCGGTGTGTCCGTACGAGGACTTTGTTGGATCTGGCGCCCCGCTGATATTCCCGTCTCGCTCTCTCTCTCTCTCTCTCTTTCAGTGTACGTCAATAGGACACACGTTTGATACGGGCCCCGGCCCTCTTACCACGGACCCTCAAGTAGGCACATGTGTGGTGCGGCGAAGATGCGCTTCGGGGACACTTAGGTGATGTCGAACTCATGAAGATAGCCCGACCATCATGGCTTCTCCGGTCGAGTATCATGCGAAAGTCACAGTCAGGGAGGGCAAGGCTTAAATGCTGCCACAGTCTCCATCTAGTAGGGACTGAACTGAAACATGTGCATAAGGTAGTTTGAGGTTATCCAAGTGAGTGAAGACTCGAACAATAAGGGGGTACAAGCAAGGTAATAAACAGCTGCCTCACAAACTGAGACCAAGGGCTGCGCACACTCGTCTCACTCGCACTGGCGCACATCGCACGGTACCTCTACCTGACCTGAAGTACTAGGTAGGTACCGTGCTGCACACGGTGCGCTTCCCTCGTTGGTGCCCGCCGCACCTTCGATCTGCCCGCCAATCGACTACCGCGATTTACTGGGGTCTGTCATTCTCTCCTTGGCCAAACTCCACGCCTTTTTTTCCGCAACCCAGCCCAGCTCCTGGCATCCAACACAACCTGGAGCCTGGCTATTCGACTTTCATCCCTCTACCCTGCCGTCGCCAGTGCGCTGAGAATATGTCATGGGAGCTGCCAACTTTGATCGCTCTCATACTCAGCGTCGCCGGCTTCTGGTGGCTCTATAGTCCTCAGTCAATCTACCAGAAGACCCTGTATGCTGTCATTTGTGCCGTCGCCGTCCTCCTCCTCGACCCGCGCCGCATCCTCCACCACATGTACCACCAATTCATTGCCTACAGCGCTACCGTCGACTTCCGTCCACATGTCTTCCTGACCCAGCATTTTACAATGGTTCTGACCTTGGGAGCAGTCGCTTGGTATGTTAACCCGTCCGTTCTTCGCGTCTACCCCCTCCCTGCGACCTCTTTCGTCTTCGTTTGCGTAGGAAATTTTATTTCTTGATCCATGTGCTGACTGCGCCTCTCCCTTTCCTCTGGCTATAGGCTCCTCCACCGTTCTTGGCAGACGTTGTGGAAACCCGTACCGGATCTGATCAGTATCCTCGGTGTCGACGTCCCCGAACCGCCCGATGTTTCTCTTGCCGGCATTCGAGCAGACGCTGCGACACTCAGTTGGACCAGACCACCAAGCAATAGACCAGTGCAGAAGTACACAATCCAAGTCAATGGAGTTCACGGTTAGTCTTGTGCATCCCTTGGAGTGTGGCTGCCCAGAGATATCGCCCCCAAAGTCTGACACCAAATGCTTTAGTGGGGGATTCGCCCGGAAACGAGGTTGCCATAACCGTAACAGGGTTAAAGCCAGATCATTTCTATAACATTCGTGTTGTCGCCATCGGCCCGAACAACTTCCAGGCTGGTAGTCCCGTCGTGCGGTTGCGCACCTTCGGCAAAGATGGCAAGCCGCGGCTTGGCGACTCCAGACTGCCCACCAGCTTCGCAGAGCACGATACCCCTCGGATCGGGACTGTTGAGGAGAGTGAGGATGCAGGGACGCAAAAGAATTCGGTGCCCTCGGTTGAGGCAGCTCCGGTTCTAGATGGAACCGCTGTGGCAACTCGAGATACGGCTACCACGGCCCCTGGACAACGAAGAAACACTGTGAATCGTCGACATTCTCCTTCTGTTGCGAGCATGGACCAGCCACCCCTGAAGTCACCCGCTCTAGACGGTCCGCAACTGTCTCTCGACGAACTCAATCGCAAGTTCGAGGCCATTAGGAAGGAAATCGACGATACTCTATCACTCTATGCCAAGGATGAAGCAGAATCCCAAAGCCAAGAAGATGAGCTGAAGAAGGAGAAAGAACGGAAAAGGCTGGCCCTGAAAGAAAAGGATGAGCAAACAACCCAGCTGAAATCTATGGTTCGTACGACCATGGAACAGATGCGAGCTGCGGAGAAGGAGCGCGCCAAAAGGGAACAACAGTTGAGAGACAAGGAGAATAAGAAATCCAAAGTCAGAGACAACATCACCAAGCTCGAGAACGAGATAGAGCGCATGAAAAGGGACAGGCAGGGTTTCGAAGCTCAAAAGACCGAGTTGGAGCAAAAGAGGGACTGTGACGTTCTCAAACTTGATGAAGCCAATTCCGAGCTCCAGGAAAATTGTGCCGAACTCGAGGCAGAGCTGAAAGACAAGGGCAAGCAGCTACAGGACTTAAAAGAGGCCCGAGAACAGCTTCCAGGAGCCGACGATGAGCAGTGGAAGGAAAGTGATGTCTTGATCAAGAGAGATTGGGATGCTAAACGGAAGGAGTTGCACAATCAGTTGGTTTCCGAGACCAAAAAAGGACATCAACTGGATCAGCATATCCGTATTTTGGCCGAGCAGCTGAGCATACAACATCAGTCAGGCCTGGCCTTCTATAATCCTGGAGATGCACCTGCAGCACACGACTTTGATCCTACACTTTCCAACCAGGCGAAACGTTTGAGTCACAATAGCAACTCCTTGTCCCCACCGAGTCAATTCGCCGTTTCCGATTCTCAGTACAAGCCAGCCACGGGCTTCAGCAATTCCGGGTTCGCTCCCTCGTTTTTTGTGGATATACCGACGAACAGGGCACACGAGGAAGCTGATTTCAAAGCTGCCAGCGGGCCGCTCAGCCCAACTGCTCACGCACTGCTCCCGTCCGACATCTTTGATGACACAGAGGGGTTGGATGGAAGGTCGAGGGAAAGCTCCTTTCTACCGGAAGCAATCACCGCTGGTGAAGATGATCCTCAATCTCCCTCGTCATCGACGCGTTCGTTCAGTGCCATTTCGAGCCCGCAAGGGTCGAGTTACAACCTGCCGTTTCCCCAATATGCAGACAGTGGCGAGCATAGACCTACATTAAACTCGTCACCAAGTGCCCCTCAGGCATCCGGCCATAGACTTACCAGTCTGTTATCAACTTTCCAGCGCAGCAGAGGGCCGAAGGCATCAGACGACGGCGGCCCTCCTATCGGGACTCTCAAAGCAGGCCAAAGTCAATCGTTCCCGCGCGGCACTGACGAAAATGAATTGCTCGGTAATAAACGAAGACTCAGTCTGTCGTGGATGAACCGGAATTCAACAGCTCTAGATGGCAGCCTTGCAAACCAAGCAGCGCATTCCAAACCATTCTCATCGCGCCGCTTAGGCGTGTTCACGAGTTCAGCCAACGCTTTTTTCTCAGACCGCGATCGCCAGAACTCGAGACCAGCTTCGATTGCGTCCTCGGATCTCCCACGTCCTTCAACCGATAGTAGCTCCATTTGGGGAGCCCCAGGCGACATTGCCTTTTTGAGCAAGAACAGGCTGTGGTCACCGGGCGATGCTCGCTGGGCGTCACGCAACGCATCTCGCCATGCTTCGCACCATGGGTCTCCATCCGCATTGACAACCACACTCGCTTCGGCCGATGACGAAATCTTGGACGAGGATGATTTGTTGGATCCTCAGACATCACCAAGTCAAGTCGGTGTCATTGGATCTCGCCCTCCAGGAGTCTCAAAGTCCATGGCTCAGCGTTTGAATCCGGCTGCCCCCACGTTTATGGGTCACATCTTCCGCAAAGACAAGGATAAGGATACTAATCCAGACAAAGATAAGTCAAGGGGCAAGGACAAGGAACGGAACAAGGAAAAGGGAAAGGATGTGAAAGGCAAGGGAAAGGAAGTCGTCACACCAAGTATCGAACTTCCACCTGCATCCGACGACTCGCCTTCTGACTCACGGATGTCCCGAGATACGTATTCCGTTCACACGCAAACATCGGTTTCGGAGTCTCACGAATCGTTGCCACTGGACTCCACTTTATCGAACACACCGTCAGAGATGAACCCAGGCTCTGCGTCAAGCATGAAGGACCCCGAGAACGTTGTTAGGAAACTGTTCCGAAAGGGAAGCTCAGGAAAGTTCAGCTTGTCTTCTCGCCTAGGCAAAGACTCGAGTCTCTTTAAGAAGGGGCCTGGCAGTGCCACTAACTCGGATAAAAACACCCCCACAGAACACCGTTCAAGCATTGGCGATTTAGATGATCTCGGCGAGGACGTTACTCAGCTCGGCCGCAGCTTCGACAGCGGGACTAGCAGCCCATATCTTGGACCCGCAAGGTCCAAGGACAGCATTAAGGAGGGACGCATGAGCACTTGGCGCTTCATGAAGAAAAAGGGCAAGGACGCATCGTCGAAGGAGAAGGAGAGCCTGGAGATCGAGAGAGCACCCGAGGAAGATTAAACAAACTCCGTGGCTAAGCGTGGGAGGAAGCAATCCGCACTCAGCTCTTCCTTCCTACGGTGTGGGTACATGGAAGCATTAGGTATGAAATGAAAAAGGCTGCGTTGCGGTACCATACTGCGTCGTGGTTCGATAGCATCACAATTGGAATAGAATTCGCAAATATGCACAGGCCGGTTGTGGCCATGTATCCAAGCCGTACTTGGTATTCAAGTGACATGCAGGCCTAAGTCCCAGAGTTCCCAGCATGAGGGGTTGAAAGCCATGAGCGGCTGTTTACTCGATATGCCTATCGTTATGCTCATACAATAATCTTACAACGGCTGAGGTATGAAGTACAAATCTATCTACATTTGGATATTGTAAAAAACAAACGCTGTGACGACCATTTATACAATTGGCATGATAATGCCAGA
This sequence comes from Paramyrothecium sp. XJ0827, assembly GCA_020881915.1. Lineage (NCBI taxonomy): Eukaryota > Fungi > Ascomycota > Sordariomycetes > Hypocreales > Stachybotryaceae > Paramyrothecium > Paramyrothecium sp. XJ0827. The sequence goes on along the minus strand of JAJFPB010000001.1, from coordinate 3,007,477 downwards.
AATATTACACGCTTTAGGAAGATTCGCGATCCTTGGAATCCTCGGCTGCCGACACGGCGACGACATGACGAAGGGTTCCAAAGCTGAGGCAGTCACTAATGCGGTTGGCGCCAGAGAAGAGCATGACCAAACGCTCCACTCCGCAACCCCATCCACCGGTAGGTGGCAATCCGTACTCCAATGCCTTGATAAAGCTTTGATCTAGAGGGGAAGCGTCGCCATCGGAGGTATCCGCAGAGGCGGAATCGTCCGACGCTTCGGGCACGCGGACGCCGACCTCGCCGTTGGACATGTTGACCAAGGCTCGGTGCGACTCCAGCTTGCGTCTTTGTTCCAGAGGGTTGTTCTCCTCTTCATACATGTTGGCTAGCTCGCGCCCACCAATGAAAAGCTCAGCACGAGCGGAGACCAACTGATATGTCGTCGGACAGAGGAACGATTTGGCAAGGGGAGACATGCAGGCCGGCTGATTGATGAGGAAGATGGGCTCCTCCATGGACATGGGCTCGATATATATCGCCGCAAGCCGGTCAAGGAGTTTGGGAAGACTGTCAGGTGCTTCGCCAGGGATGTGAATTTTGGATAATTTGAGGATTGCGAGGAGCTCGGGCAATGCATCCTCTGCAGAAAGTTTGGGCAGGCGGATACCCATAGCTGCCTCAAGAGCCGGGACAAATTCAACCTTCTTGAATGGACGAACAAACCGGCTCAAATCGATGGGCGGCAGCGCGGTGAACTCCTTTGAGATGAGCTCTTGCGAATGCCTAGCTAGGCTACATAGTAGCTCCTCTGTTTCTCGCATAAGATCGGACAGATTGGAGTAAGCGCTGTAGAATTCACACGTAGTGAATTCGGGGTTGTGCGTGGCGTCGATGCCTTCGTTTCGGAAAGCAGGTCCTATTTCGAAGACCTTTTCGATACCGCCAACGACGAGTCGCTTAAGCCAAAGCTCTGGCGCTATGCGGAGAGCCATGTCCTTGTCTCGAAATTCGGTGGCCTTGGTGACGAAGGGACGAGCGATAGCACCACCAGCGTTCTCTGCGAGGATGGGAGTTTGGAACTCAAGGAACCTCTTGGAGTGGAAATAATCCCGCATATGCCTCATAATTTCTGAGCGAAGCCGGAGAATGTCTACAGCCTCCTGGTTGACGAGCATGTCAACATGCCGCTCTTGCATTCTCCTCTTGGGATCAGTGAGTGTTTCTGGGATTTGCTCCATAGTAGGTGACAGGAGCTCGGGAAGCTCAATGGCTTCCAGTGTTCGCGACCCTGTGTTTGTGAGGGTGCGTCTGCCCTTGACGGCTACAGGATGATTAGTCTATGGTGACAGACATGACTGTTGCAGTTGACTTACAGATATGATCGCCTACTTGAAGCATGTTCCGGAACATGGCAAACTTTTGCTGACCAAAAGTCTGTTCGGGGATGCACTTTTTCCGACTCAACATGACCTGAACTTTGCGAAACTCATTCACAACGTCGACAAACATCAAGTTGTTTCCGACGACGTGAACGCGCCGCACGCGACCATTGATTACGACCGGAGGCAGATCTTCATCCTTCAGCTTCTCGTGGAACGTATCCAAGAACTCCGCGACCGACATTCTCAAGGAGGAGGATTGTATGCGAGGATAAAGCTCGGTGAAGAGCGGATCCTCACTTTCCTCATCTTTGGCGAACTCTGCCAGTCGATGCCGTTTGAATGGCGACTGGTCTTCGGTCTCCGCGAGTTCGGCAAACCGCGAAACTCTGCCCGCAGACCCAGAAGCGCTGGAGGCAAACCTAGAAAGAGGTGCCGACGTAGAAGTCCTCGTCCATGTCCTCAAGAGTGGACGACGTGATTGGATGAGGCGAGGGCTCACGAGGGTCGTGGGTAGATGTGAACTTGTGGACTGGCGAGCCAGCCGGAGGCAATGAACGTGACTCATCGTGCCTACAGAGTCTTGTTAATCTTGGATTCTCGAAGAAGAGTGCTTCGGTGTAAAGATGGAACGAGAAGAGGTTCAGATAGTGGCATAGTATAATCAACCAACAGCAAAGCTGTGTCATTCGCAGCGGTTCTAAGGCAATGCGGAGATCATCATGATGATGGAAAAGAAAAATGTACGATTGAGTGGAACGATAGAAGAAAGGACTTACAATCATAGCAACGGCGCGAGAACAGCACTCCACTGAACGTGGAGGCACATAATCTACGCTCTGGAGGCCGCCTTGAAGGAGCTTGATGTAGAAGAGGCGAAAAATTGTAGCACTCTTATTAGTTAAGCAGTTTCAAATTTTATAGGAAAAATGATATTACCGCGCTAGTACGAATTCCACACCCCACCTGCGGTGCAGAGGCGCCGCGCCACAACAGCTGCGCCACAGATCAGGTGAAGTTGGTGTTGCCTTGCCTTGTCCTCGGTGAGGTGAGCTTGCCAACCACCTTGTACTTGAATTTTGCTGCCGACGCGACAGCTCGGATCACAGCACCCCCCAAACTCCACATCGCCAATTGACGGAACCACAACCATGGCTCAACAGCCCTTGTCCTCGGCCGTGCAGCCGACCGATATCTACGGAGGAGGTTAGTCATTTTATCCGACGCGTGACGTGCCATTTGCGCAATCCCGCTGACAGTGGCTGACTGGCTTCAACAGACGAGGTCTCTGCCCTTGTTCTTGACCCTGGGTACTGCAACACGCGGGCAGGTTTCGCAGGCGAAGATGTTCCCAAGTCCATATTCCCGTCCTTCTACGGTCACGTCACGAGTGACCCTCCCCGCGATCTCTTCGGCGACGAATGTATCATCCCGCGAGCGGACTTCGAGGTGCGCAACTACATGAACCGCGACAGCGTCGTCGAGGACTGGGACGTGGCAGGCAAGCTCTGGGAACACATGCTCGTCAAGCGCCTGCAACCGGAGAGGCCGACCCCGCCAGCCAAGAACGGCCTGAACGACGACGTGAAGGACCAGGACGGCGAAGGCGACGTGGCCATGGACGACGCGACGGCAGAGGCGCAAGAGAAGGCCCTGCAGGAGAACCCGCTCCTGATGACGGAGGCGCCTTGGAACACACCCAAGTCCAGGGAGAAGGCAATTGAGATCATCATGGAGAACTGGGGTTGCCCGGCCTTTTGGCTGAGCCGCACACCTGTCTTGGCGGCGTTTGCTGCTGGCAAGGCTACTGCCCTTGTCATTGATGTTGGCGGCGCCAACACATCTGTCACGGCTATTCACGACGGCATGGTGCTTAAGCGATCCATCCAGCGGTCTCCAGCCGGCGGTCTCTGGCTTTCGTCCCAGATCCGCAGCATGTGGGAGACATCGGAGCCCAAGGTCGACCTCGTGCCTACCTTTATGGTGGAGAACAAGTCGCCCGTTGACGCCGGCGCACCCGCCCAAGCGCGCCTGCGCAAGTTCCCCTTCGAGATCCACAACTCCTTCCGAGCCTACGAGGACGAGCGTGTGCTCACCGAGTTCAAGGAGTCCGTGGTCGAGGTGTGGCGCGGGCCCGGCCGCTACAATGCCCCCGGCAATGAGGACTACGTCAAGTCGCAACCCGGCCGTGTCTTCGAGATGCCCGACGGCTACAACCAGATGTGGCGGGAGCAGCGCTTCAAGGCGACGGAGGGTCTGTGGGACGAAACAGCTGGCTACCCATTGCCTGAGGCGGATCGCTTGACCAAGGCGCAGACGATCCCCGAGCTCATCAAGGCCGCTCTCGGCGCTGTTGACGTCGACCTGCGTGGCAACCTCCTCGCCAACGTCGTCGTTACCGGAAGCACCAGTCTGATCAACGGCTTCAACGATCGTCTGAACAACGAGCTGACGGCCATGTACCCCGGCTTGAAGATCAAGATCCACGCCGCTGGCCTGACGAGCGAGCGCCGGTTCGGTGCTTGGATCGGCGGAAGCATCCTGGCCAGTCTGGGCACGTTCCACCAGATGTGGATATCGAGGAAGGAGTACGAAGAGAACGGCCCGGGCATCGTCGAGAAGAGGTGCAAGTGAGGAACGGCGGGTTGACTAGTGATTTGTTAGTTCAGGCAGCCCTAGAGGAAGGTGGTCAAAAAGAACCCTGGCGTATGGAGTTGGGATACTCATGTGAACGTTTCCTGAGGTAGAGGATGAAAAGAAAGATCTTGCCAAAAAAAAAAAAAAAAACAGATTGTCAGAACCGACTTTGCTTACGCTGCATCTGTAGCCCTAGGACATCGCAACTCAGTTTCATGCCAAGCAGTTTTGATTTATCTTTCTTAACTCTGAGACTACAGCTAGAATACAACCACGCCGTCTATGCCTGATGTTTATACACGAGGAGGGCTGTTGAGGGGGCGCCCGCTACTCTGGTATGGCCTCTGCTCTTTCTCGCTCCTCCCTCTCAGCCCGCCTGGCCTTGACCCAGCCTCCAAGCTCATCCCAGATTTTCTGCTTCTCAGCCGGTGACAGCGTGGCAGCCAGCCCGCTGGTGCTGCTCGCCACGAAGACCTTGGCGCCGGCCCACTCGCCGGGCACGACGCCCATGTTCTCCCCCTCGTCCTGCCAGCCGTACTTGAAGGCCCTGCCGACGTTGGAGCCGTGGCGGACGCGCCAAATGCTCTCCCAGATGCTCTTGCCGACGATGCACATGCACTCGGGCCGCCACCGGCGGGCCTTGTCCTCGAGGGCGGCGACGCCCTCGTCCATCTCCTGCTTGCTCAGCTCGGCGCCGTTGCGGCTGGGCCGCGAGACGATGTTGGTCAGGCCGAGCGAGTACAGCTCGGGCATCTGGCGGTCCTCGTCGGCGCGGCAGGCGCGCGGGGTGACGCCGCTGGAGTAGAGGAGCTTCCAGAAGAGGTTCGAGGGGTGGGCGTAGGCGTGGCCGGTGACGGCCGTCTGGATGCCCGGGTTGAGGCCGACGAAGAGGACCAGCAGGTTGGGCGCGACGGCGTCCGGGATGCCCTCCAGGTGGGCGTACTTGGCGGGCGGCGCGTAGCCGGAGCTGTTACGCGAGCGCTTCTTCCGCGACGGAGCCGGGCTGGCTGGCGCGGACTTGCGCTTGGGGGTTGGGGAGGCCGAGACGGGCGGCGAGGGCACGTCGGCGACGAGTGGTTTGGCGGGCGAGGCGGACAGGCGAGAGCTTCGCCTGGGCTGCGCGGGGGGCTCTGACGCCCGGTACATGAAGTTGTTGAGCTGCAGACGCCCTTTGAAGGTTGCTACGCTCTCGGACGAGCCGTGATTTTCCAATCCCGTCTCTGCCATGTCGTCAATGTGTGATGCGATAAGAGGCGAGCCCTCTATGCCTTGTGTGTCTTTTTGAGTGAAGATGCTGTTGGGAATGTGCTTGAATGTTTGCGCTTCCCGTCCAGAGGTCCTCACGAAGGCAGCTCGTGTCCTCTCTTACACCCAGTTCCCAAAAAGATCGTTGCCTGGCTCACTGCCATACTTCGCAGGTGGATGGCGTATATATCGTGTATGCCGGGGGAGAAGCTCCCAGGTTCAGCCACAGCTGGGCCAATGGGACATGTCGCCACTGGAAATCCTAGACGGGCTGGACCGAAGTACCGTCGTGGCGGAAAGGAAAAGGTAGGACCCAGCAAACCGCTTTACACGTTTTTGCGGCAAGTTGCAGTATGCAAGGACAGACGCGAATGATTTACGACATGATGGTATTTATGTGACTTGTGGAATGCTGGAAAAGACGGAAGACGCATCGTCTTCCTCGCTTCGTGGTATTTCTGCACTTGTTGTTCCGGTGCAAAGCTGCGGTTGACTTGCGAAGCTCTTTCTAGCAGCGACTTGCCGACAGTGCGGTACCTACCGTAGCCCGGCAGTCAGGCCAAAAAAAAAAAAAAAAGGGGGCACTGCAAAATCACAAATCAATAATCTTCCCCGAAGCTATATATTTATATTAGCATAATACTCAGTAGTCAATTCCCAAGGCAGGGAAAAGACCATTCCATTAGGAAATCGACCAGTGTCTCCCGGGGCCAAGGGTTCTCGTCTGAAGAAGGGTATGCTTGCTCGGTCTCTGTTTATACCAGTCGTTCAGATGCTGTACTTTAATGGGTCCCGCCCGCCACCACAGGCGTAGGGTCGCAGCTAAATCGAGCAACTGGGTGGCGGTAGGTGGGCGACAGACAGAAGTGGACTTCAAGATGAACGTTTCTATAATAAGTAGGGTGGGTATACAAGAGTCTAATTTGGAGATCTTGTATGAATTTGGGAAGGAAATTTGAATATATTTATAAATTCACTTATAAGAAACATAAGCAGGAAATACCGTGAGTCTAAGATTTTGCGTCTTCGCCTGTTCCGTTATCCACCTACCAGCACACCCACCGTATTTAAAAGGGATAAAACAGTAATGTCACCGTCTTAATCACTACAAAGACTAACCAGAATACTATTCAGTGATCAAAACGGTGATATCGGTGTTTTATCACTGACAAGACACCGGGAAGGGGTCGTGGGCAGTTAGCAGGGACTGGACTTCTCGTCCAGGGGCGTCTCCCGCTAGTGGTAACATAGCGTTGCTGGTACGAGAAGAAGGCACCTCGTATTTGGATGGCTGTGACGTTGAACACGACAGGGCTCCTCAATTCGTCACCCATGAACTCGGGATGAGACTGAAATATGTGTATGACACATGTCCAGTAAGAATTGACTAGCACTTTTTGTTGCACTGCCTCAACCTGTGAAGCAGCGCCTTTCCCTTTCACTGTGGATGAGATTGAGTTGCTGCAGCCTCCGAGAAGCAATACAAACAGACGGCGCAAAGCAAGGTCGGGTCAAGGTGCCTCGGTCATGCAGCGATCGACTCGGGAGCGTCCTGCAGGGCCCCGGCTGCAACAAATAGGAACAAAGCTTGTCTCGGCGTGGGCAGCACTAGCAACCGTGCCTTGGTCAGTCCTCGTTGGCGGGGCACCAGGGGCCTGAAAACAAGCCCGTCGGCGTCTCTTGGAGGGGCTCAGCTTCGGCCTGGCCTGGCCTGGCCTGGGATGAGACGGATGAGGAGGGGCAGCGGCAGCGGCAATGACGCCTCACTCTCACTGCAACACGAAAAGCAAAGCTCTCTGTTCTATTCCTGGCCCAGAGCCCGATCCGTCCATGCCTTCCACTCGTGTGCCCTGCTCTTTATAACGGCTCGAGTAATCTGCTCTTCCATGCTGTTAATTGTTAAACGTTCCATTCATTTTCATCCTCAATTCCTACATTCGCTGTGAACCCAAAGCTCACCGCTCCGCCCCTCCCTCCTTACCCCCGCCATGTAAGTCACCTTTCACGGCACTTGTGGTGCGAGGCTACCTCGCCTTACCTTAGCTTTGCCCAGGAGCCCTTCTGCTAAGCTGATCATCTCTCAAACCTCCCAACACTGCCCCCTTCCACTCTCCGTGATTCTCTCTCACCCCCTTTTCCTTTTTCTTCCTTGCCATTGACACAAGTCCTGACTTCCACGACCCACCAGATCACACCTCAAATAGCAGACACACAAACCACAATGGACAAGATCAAGCAAGCCCTCAACATCGGCTCCTCCAAGGATGCCCCTGTCGAGCCCACCCCCGAGGCCGTCGCCGACCTCAAGGACAAGTACACCCAGGCCGGCCAGGACCAGGTCTTCACCTTCTGGGACTCCCTCGGCAGCTCAGACAAGGCCTCGCTCTACCAGCAGCTCTCCGGCTTCGACCCCGCCCACATCAACGACATCACCGACCGCGCCCTGAACCCCCCCAAGACCAGCGACGAGCCCGACACCCTCGAGCCGCTACCAGACTCCGCCCTTGCTAGCATCCTCGATTCCAAGAAGGAGGACATCGACAAGTGGTACGAGTCCGGCCTGGACCTCATTGCCGCCAACCAGGTCGGCGTTGTCCTCATGGCCGGCGGCCAGGGCACCCGCCTGGGCAGCTCTGCCCCCAAGGGCTGCTTCGACATCGGCCTGCCCTCCCACAAGTCCCTCTTCCAGATCCAGGCCGAGCGAATCCGCCGGGTCCAGGAGCTTGCCGCCAAGCGCAAGGGCGCCGACAAGGCCTCCGTCGTTGTCCCCTGGTACGTCATGACCAGCGGCCCTACCCGCGGGCCCACCGAGGCCTTCTTCGAAGAGAACAAGTACTTCGGCCTGAAAAAGGAGAACGTCTTCATCTTCGAGCAGGGCGTCCTGCCCTGCATTTCCAACGACGGCAAGATCTTGCTCGAGACCAAGGGCAAGGTCGCCGTCGCCCCTGACGGCAACGGCGGCATCTACCAGGCCCTCATCCTATCCGGTGTCGTCGACGATATGCGCAAGCGCGGCATCCAGCACATCCACGCCTACTGCGTCGACAACTGCCTGGTCAAGGTCGCCGACCCCGTGTTCCTCGGCTTTTCTGCCGACCTCAAGGTCGACATCGCCACCAAGGTCGTCCGCAAGCGCAATGCCACCGAGTCCGTCGGGTTGATCCTGTCCAAGAACGGCAAGCCTGACGTGGTCGAGTATTCCGAGATCGACAAGGCCACCGCCGAGGCCGAGGACCCTAAGCAGGCCGGCGTGCTCAAGTTCCGCGCCGCCAACATTGTCAACCACTACTACTCCTTCAGCTTCCTCGAGTCCATCCCCCAGTGGGCCCACAAGCTGCCTCACCACGTCGCCCGCAAGAAGATCCCCAGTGCCGACCTCTCCACCGGCGAGACGGTCAAGCCCGAGAAGCCCAACGGCATCAAGCTCGAGCAGTTCGTCTTCGACGTCTTCCCCCTCCTGCCCCTGGAGAAGTTCGCCTGCATGGAGGTCCGCCGCGAGGATGAGTTCTCGCCCTTGAAGAATGCCCGTGGCACGGGTGAGGATGACCCGGATACCAGCAAGAGCGACATCATGGGTCAAGGCAAGCGCTGGGTCGAGGAGGCCGGTGCCGTTGTTGAGGCAGATGGTGGCGTGGAGGTTTCTCCTCTGATCAGCTACGTAAGTTCCACTCTACACCTACCCCTGGACAGAAAATGCCCTTTCTAGCTATTCGAATACTGACTTTTCTTGCTTGCAGGGTGGTGAAGGCCTCGAGAACCTGAAGGGCAAGAACATCACCGCGCCTGCAGTGCTCGAGTTGGAGTAAATGTTCTTGGACCGGAGATGTACGTATAAAATAATGAGACAATGACGTGTTGCCGGTTTCCGCCCGGCAGCTAGCGATATAGGAAGAACCTGGATCTGAGAAAAAGGAAAGGAGTATGATACTGTGGAGGAATCGCCCAGGAAAGGCACGACAAGGAGACGGGAGCAAGCGGGCATGTTTGCACATATGACATATGGTACATCATGCACTGTCTCGATAAATACAATGAGTGAAACGATAAAATTTCCATTTTTCTCTGGTCTAATTATGAAGAGTCTGGTATATTCAAATCCGAGACCGGGTCTATTGCGCCGGATGGTTAGATGGAAAGAGAACTCGCAGGCTTTCTATGGTAATGTTTGGAGCTCATGCCTCACGCTCATCCGCACGCTCGTCGATTTCGCGGTCGACGAGGTACTTCTCCGCCTCCAGAGCAGCCATGCAGCCAGTGCCTGAATCGGAATTGTTAGCTCAAGATACCTTTCTGAACAAGGGGTTTGCCGTATAGCATAGATTGTGGAGGAGCGAAGAACTCACCGGCGCTGGTAATGGCCTGTCGGTAACGCTTGTCCTGCACGTCGCCGGCGGCGAAGACACCCTCGACGTTGGTCAGGGTGGTGCCGGGGGTGGTGACGATGTAGCCGTCCGAGTCCATGTCGACCTGGCCCTTGACGAGGGTCGTGGCCGGGTCGTGGCCGACGGCGTAGAACAGGCCGTTGGCCTCGACGACCTCCTCCTTGCCCGAGGCGACGTCCTTGACGACGAGGTGGCTCATCAGGCCCTTGTCGTCGCCGCGGACCTCGGTGGCGACGCTGTTGAAGCGCACCGTGACCTTGGGGTGGGCGAGCAGGCGGTTGGCCATGAGGCGGCTGGCGCGGAGCTGGTCGCGGCGGACGAGCACGGTGACGTGGCTGGCGTACTTGGTGAGGAAGGTGGCCTCCTCGGCGGCCGAGTCGCCGCCGCCGATGACGTAGAGGGGCTTGTTGCGGAAGATGGGGACGGCGCCGTCGCACACGGCGCACGCGGAGATGCCGTTCTGCCAGTACTTGTCCTCGCCGGGGATGTTGAGGCGGCGGGCGGAGGCGCCGGTGGCGATGATGACCGAGTCGGCCGTGTGCGTCTCGTCCGGGTTGAACTCGGTCTTGTACTTGAAGGGGCGGGCCGACAGGTCGAGCGAGGTGACGGTGTCGGTGACGATCTGGGTGCCGAAGCGCTCGGACTGCGCTCGCATGTTGTCCTGTGCGACGGGAAGAGAGAGGGACAATGGTGAGCTGCTGGACCGGCGACTAATGGAGGGAAGGGGGGCTGATTGACACGTACCATCAACTCCTGGCCCATGATGCCCTTGGGGAAGCCGGGGAAGTTCTCGACCTCGGTGGTGGTCGTCAATTGTCCACCGGCGGCGATACCGTTAGCCATGAAGCCCTCGTACAGGACGGCTGTTCAGGCGACGTCAGCATTGGGTCGTCCGATCCCGGATGTCCCGGTTCCAGCTCCTCCTGTCTGCTTTCCTTCGGGACATCGCGTAACGGGGTTGCACTCACGTTTCAACTCGGCTCTGGCAAGGTAGACGGCGGCGGTATGGGCCGCGGGCCCCGAACCGATGACTGTTGCACGCAGGTCGCGTCAGCAAAGAGAAAGGGTAAGACAAAAAGTCACAAACACATGTGCAAACGCACAGCGCATCGGAGAAGGCCTCGCGCGCGCGCGCGCGGAGGGCTCTCGTCGGGAAAGGAGACTTACTGACGACCTGGCTGTGCATCTTGCGCACTCCTAGTTCTACCGGCGGCGTCCTTGTTTTCTGAAGTGTGGTGGCAGCGGCAGCAATCGATAGCCCAATGCCCGAGCGAAGCGAACGACGGAAGCCTGAGGCGAACAGCTTGGCGACTTTTTGGGGAATATTGGGTACGTTGTTGTAAAGGATTGCCTCGGGGGTCTTGAGGCGATCGCGGGGTATATATTTTATTGGAGGGGCGTGTCGGCGTTGGCTGGTCTGCAGGCGCGGACAAATCTGCAAGGGGACAAGGGGGCGCCGGAGAGAGAATGACGGGATGGGCTAAAATCGGGGATCAGTTTGTAAGGCGGAAGGGCCAAGGCACGCGGCGAAAAAGCAGATAGCGCATAGACTTACCTGCACGAAAGAACACAAAGGTGCTGCAGAGGGTCGTTTCGCTGCGTCGTGATTGGGCTACCGATTTCTAAGCTGTGGTTCCTGGTTTTGGTCGTAGAAGCCGAGGTGGTCGGGCGTGGAATTTTTTCGCCCTCTTGCTCTAGCTAAGCCGGATCGCCTCTAAGGCAGGGGTCTGCCGCCTGACTAATCCATCCGCCATCACATCATCTTCCCGAACGTCCGAAGCACATGGACGTGGACGCTCAGTCGTAGACGTCCTCGACATACTCGAATGTACATCAAGCCCGGTCGTTGACTTCTTCTGCAGTGCAAGCTTCCCAAACACGATAATACAAGTTACGGTTCACACCCGTGAGTGGTCCTTGAATCAACCATCATTCACGTGGCTGGCTTTTTCATTCAACGCTGTCTATCTTCGCTTTCATCCCGCTTCCCGAACCGTGCTCCCAACCCTCCAATGTCCCTTTTGAAGAACTTTCCAAAGTTCCGTAGATTCTCGTTTATGGTCGCCTTCTCCAGCCCGCTCGGCGCCCCGGCCGTGCCCGTGCCGATGTCCCGAGCCGCGCTCAGTAACTTCTCCCCCAAGAAACCGGCATCGAACCGCGTTGCCGATGCCGTGCCCAGCGCGGCAGTAGGGTTGATCGAGCCGATGCCGCCGCCGCTGCTGATTCCGGCACTCGTCATAAGCGGCGACAGCAGGGGAGAGTTCTGCACGAGCTTCTCGTTGGTGCTGCCCTCGCGGTGGATGCCGAAGAGCTCAATCAGATGGGGGTGGTCTTGCTTCCGCACGCCCTTGAGTTCCAGGATCTTCTTGAAGTTCGTGTCTGAGCGATCTCCGATATGGATGAGGTAGGCCTGTACTAGACCCTCGGGCGGTGACGAGCGGACCTGGAGCGTCTTGAGTAGTGGATCCATCCGGTTCATGCTCTGCTCAACCCGTCTGACAAAGCCAGAGGGTGGTGCATGCTGGCCCGAAGATGGGTTGTGATAGGACAGCAGATTCAAGAATGCCTTGGTAAGGGCATACTTATCCACAAGCATCTGCGGCGTGTTAGAAAACCATCTTGATCTGCCCACCCTGCGTTCAAGCTTACCTGCTGAGCGCCAACCTCAGATATTGGTCGGCACTGTACAATGTTGTTGATGTAGCCTGTAGCCAGATGGTCGACAAGGTTGTCACAGAAGGCCCTCGCGTACTGCTGCTTCGATACCATGCCCAATATCTCTTCCGTCTTCTCGTTGACACGCTTGAGCAGCTCTCCCACGTAGGAGCTCTGGTCACCAGCACTGTCCATGCTGCTCCAGTTCGTGTTGCGCATCTCCCGCCATGTAGCCTCGCAGTCGACCTCCACAACACGCACAAGCGCTAAAACAGCCGCACTTGCTACGCCTAGGAATGCGTCAGACTGTGAAGAGAGGTCGACCTTCGGTAGCAAGTCGCTATCGATGCGCTTCTTGATGCTCTCCTCGAGTTGGTTGGTGTTGATGTGCCAAAAGTCAGCGGTGTTGAGAACCAGGATGGCGTCCTGTATCGACGGACCCTGCTGCCCGCTGGCTTGGAGCACAGGCAACAGGACCTGCTGAGCATATTCATCCAGGTATTTCGCCAACGTCCTTGACAAATCGAGTAGCCGCTCGCTCGTAGATAGCTTGGCGCACTGAGAAAGAGTGAGCTTGTAGAAATGGAACAGCTCAATGGCTGAGGGAATGACAGCCTGGGGCGAGAACTCCTCGTCCGCAGCTATCAACGGCTGGTTGCGGTACTTGGGTATGATGGCGGCGAGTTGCTTGTCTTGGGACTCAACCCACAGACTCAGATACGGTTCGAAGGCCACGGAGATGAGGCCGTTGAATGTCTGGGAGCCCACCTCGGCTGAGCTGAGAGTGTCGATGCTGGCCCTCGGCTCATTCGAGAAGCGCTTCTCCAGGCTCTGCTCAAAGTCCAGCGTTTCCTGCAGCGAGCTCAGCAGAAGGTTGACGTCAATCTTGTTGCCGTCGGTGCGCCTCATGCTCCTCTCCAGTATGCCCTTGAAGTCATCGCGCGTGCCGTCGCAGAAGGCCACGGCGAGCATCTCGTTGGCTCGCCAGTGCGAGGGGAAGATCACGGCATGCTCATCCTCGTGCGTCTTCATCATCCGCTTGAACCAGGCGTACCGTCGCCCGATGTTGTCCAAGTTTCCGGCCTCGTCGTTACCGCGGAAGACCTGCCGATACTCTCGGAGCTGCGTGTTAATGTACCAGCTCATCAGTCGTGACTTGGCCGTTTCGCCCAGCGCATCTATGACGAGGCAGGCTTCCACGAGTACGCCTTTGCGCCCCGAGACTTCACTCTTGGTGAATGCCATCTCGAAATCCTCACAAACTTGCTCCAAGAGCTCCCGCTGCAACTCCGACACCCCTCGGCTCAGCGTCGCGATCTGCTCGATACTCCTGTAGCTGTTGAAGTGCTTCATCAACTGAATGACGGCTTGGAGGAGCCCAGCACAATCTCGATATTGCCGCGTCTTCGCCAATGCCGTCAATTGCTCGTACGCCGTCGTCAACATCTGGAGCCGCTTCAGCACCGTCATGCTGACGGTTAGGTTCCTCTTCGTGCCATCCAACCTCTTGATCTCGGCCGTCATGGACGTGATGTTCTGCTCCGTGTCGACGGCGCGCGAGCGTACAGTCTCTATCTTGCGAAAGACCTGCGCCAGCTCCGCCTGGGCAGACTGCATCCGCTCTAAGCTGGAGTCCGGCCGGTAGGCTTGAGCCGTCTCCAGCTCGTTGATCTCGGTGTACAACGCATCGTGGCGGGTCTTTAGTGTCGTCGAGACTCGGTCTATCGAGGCGAGGGCGGATGGATGGGAGAAAAGGAGGTTCAAGTTGTCAATGGGATCGTAATCGACTGGCGGCATTGAGTGGTCAGTTACGCTGTCAATTAGTCGAAAGGGGAGTAATGCCGCGAACCTGCATCCAGAGACGATGGCTCCGGTAGACTTCCATTCATTGTAGCACGGCGACCGCCACAGCCACCAACAGCAAAGAGATGGGAGGAGGGACTATCGCAAGACGCAGTCCCTGATGCAACACAGACAAAAGTCGATGCTACATGAGGCTGAGGCTCAACCGTGGTGATGCGCCAGACGTAGTTTCACAGCGATAAGATAGCAGTACGTGGCATCCAAGTCAAAGCTCAAAGTAGGGATACACATGCTAAGCCGCAAGCGCAGGCACGCAAACCTGCCCCACAGCGACCAGTGACCTGTGGAGGCGTAGGCGTTAGGCACTAATCAAGGTGCTCTGTACTCCGTACTTGGCTGGACCGTACTTCGTGATGAAGTGGTAACCACCTACTGAAGGTACTAGATACTTCGTAGTTTAAATTGATCACCTGAAGCTAATAGACGATCATCACCGCCCTATCATCACTTTTATAGCAAGCATCAACCCGCCAAGGCACATGTCAGTGCTTCTACGCAGAGAGATCATTTGAAAAACTTCCTAGGCCCGGCACAATCGAGAATGTTTTGGCTGATAGAAATGCAAAAAGGTATCTCGCACTAAATACAGGAAGATAAGCAAGGCCAAGCCTCGGTAGATGTATCGTAAGTAATCATATACAATGTCGAAATGAAGACATCTTGGGCGCTGAGCATGCATCAGCACCACCTCCAAAGTTCTAAAAGTTTCGCACAGCCTAATTTTGACGGTAGTCCAACAGCAACCCCTTCCAACCCTCTAGATCTGGAACAGGCTGCCTCCGTTGCTGGTATCAACATCGACCCAGCCACGGACGGTTGCCTCGTCGAGGCTGGAGTCGAAGCCAACGTCGTCAGGGATGCGCTTGATGGAGACCTTGCCAGAGGACTCATCAAAGACGGTGGCAACCTTGATGTACTGGTCGACAGGACGCTCAAAGTAGTCCGAGCTGCCCGCGCCAGGGCTAAGGTGGAAAGTACTCTTGCACTTGGTGTCGCCGGACGCGAGCACCTCGTAGAGGTCGGCCTCACCGCATCCAGTCGTCCAGCAGCTGCACTCGCCGTACTGCATCGATCGAGGAATGCGAGCGTTCAGCAGCCAAATGGCCGGCATGTCACCGTTGAAGCCACGGTCGCCGTCCAAAGGCATCTTGAACTTGAAGAGGAAGATCTTGCTTCCTCCAGCGAAGCCCTCTGTGAAGGTCCAAGTTAGATAATGTAGCAGTGCAAAAGAAGACTTGTGACTTACTGTACGCGACGTCATTGGCACGGGAGAAGCCACAGCTTCCATCACATTTCTCCCCGCTAAAGATGGAGAACTCTTTGTTGGAGGGAATGTAGACGTCGTTGAGCCTTTGAGGCGAGTCGGAGCCACCAGTGCCCTCGGCATTCAGGTAAGACAAAGAGTTGCCCCAAGTCCTAAAAAATCCGTTAGCATGTACTATGCGACCTGGGCACAGGGGAGTGGTGGCTTACATGTCGAAGATGCCAGAACCCTCACCGCCATAGTTTCCGAGGAAAACAACGTTCTCAGCCGTTTGCTGTTCGGCATGATAGTAAGACACGCGACTCCAAGCACCACCAGAGCCGGAGCCAGACCCAGACTCCGGTTCAGGAGCCGGCTCTTGGACAGGGTTCGCGACGACTGGAGCAGCCTCCTCGGGCTTTGGCTGCTCAACTGGTGCTGGCGGCGGAGGGGGAGGAGGAGGAGGAGGTGGTGGTGGTGGTGGAGGCGGAGGCGCTGCCTCCTGAGTAGGTGCCGCTGGACCATGCCAATCGTTGATCCATGAGACCACCTGACCGTTGATCGTGGCCGTAACCCATTCCTCGCGCTTCTTCTTTCTCTGGTTGTGGAAGTGACTGTGGCCGTGTCGCCTGGCGTGAACATGAGCCGACGAGTGGGCAGGCTCATCACGCTTCTTGGATCCACCAAGGTTGTAGACAGCAAAGGCCTTCAGCTCGATAGGTCCTCGAACATGAACAGATAGCTAAGTTGCGTTAGTATTAACGCCCTGAAGGGTGCTTGAAGTGGACTTGGGTTGAGGTAAGGATTTCTCACATCTTCGCTGAGGGCACCGAAAGGACCGCTGAACGACTTGTCGGCCTTGTTGCACTCCCCTCCGGATCCCATGAGGGTAACATCTTGGTACGATCCCTGCCCCTTGAAGCCTTCGTAGACGATTTGGTTCACGGCGCCGCAGAACCAGTTTCCACCCTCCTCGTAGGCCTGGCCGGTACACTGTCGTTCTGCCGCGGCAAAGCCAGCCAAGGCGAGAACAGCGAGCGTTGAGTGCCTCATGTTGTTTGTCAGGCCGAATCGTGCGATGGGAGATGCTCGAGCGAAAGGAACGATGTCCGAAAGGACTTGAAAGAAAGAGGAGAGTATATAGCAACCGCCTAATGATTCAGCGACGTAAAAAGGAATGAAAGGAGTAGCAAGCTACTCTGCCACGACTTCGCCAAGCAAAACAAAGCCGCCAAAGGAGATTGAAGAAATGAGCCAAACTCTTGGACTTCCAAGAGGGATCTGGTGGCAGTACTCGTGGAGGGTTATAAGCTGCGCCGATCTGGGGTTTTAATTACCCCCTACGCTTCCAAGAAACTCGCTCAACCTATCAATGGGCAGGGGCGCATGCTACCTAAGCGTACGGTTCCGAATGAAAGGGGCGTGGCCTTTGCTTGGTGTCTGGTGACAAGGCCTTGGCTTCTTCCAGATCTTGAGGCCCGGGCACCCCTTGGCAATCGAGGTTGGCCCCTCCTCCAAGCCCTCAAAGAGACATGTCCGGACGGGCCGCAACTGTGCAATGCAGCACAGGTGGATGAGACAGATCAATCCCTCCGAATCATGGGCGCCGTCTCCCACAAGGGGGTCTGTACATCGAGAGGGTGCCAACACCCTTGGCCCAGGTGTGGTGGATGCCCAGGAACATGCCCACGATTGGTTTCATAACCGGCGGCCTGGGCAGGGGGGACTAAGCCACTGCCACCGTCGATGGTTGGGGTCGTGCTAAGATTGGCTGAGATGAAGTGGTCGTCGCCGGGAGGCTTTAATCTGACTGTTGCTATATTGAGGACACCCGGTGCGTTGCGGTGCAGCTAAGGGGGCGGCTAGGCCTATAGAGGAACGCCATCCTGGTCCAGGTGCAGGCATGTTGCGTCCAAGATGACTGTGTTGGTAAGCTTTGACATTTCAGACCACGCAAGCTGCGGTCAAGTTGTGTGCCATGGCTTGAGCGAAGTTGATAGTGATCCGTCCGTAAGTTGGTGGAGGATTGTGTGAAGTCGCAGGGCACATGGCATTGGATTTTGGGGGATGTAGTTGAAAGCGGGTAAGTGAGCCACCTCAGTGTTCGACTGCCACGCGAGACAATGCAGGAAGATACGTACCCCAATGTACTAAGGCACACATGTACGACGTGAGAGCTCACTCGTTCCTGCATATGCCCTCCTTCCCCTTTCAGCTTAGCCAGTTTCTAACAATTGATTTTAACTTTCGTCCTTTTCCTTTTAAAACGCCGTTTCAGATGATCCTCTCGCAGTGGCCATGCGGCAACAGGGAATAATGCACACAAGGTCTTTCGGCTTTATACTAGGCTTGAAACAAATGCACATCATGGTTTCGAAGCAGAGAGCATGTTTCTTCTTCGCTCATTCCCGAAGCAGTGGTTGTTATCCATGGGAGACCGTACGGCGGGCTCCAAAATTAGTGCCTGCCGTTGGCTCTGTCGCACAGGAATTGTATGAGCCGGAAACCCGGCCAACAACGTCATTCGATTTGGTGAGTAGGAGCTCAAGAGTCCGTTGTTTGCCGGAACTATGACGCCCTATTATCGTCTGATAGGATTTGGGATCTACAGACATCAAGGTCATAAATTATGTTTCGTTCACTCCTATGATCCCTTGCCTCTCACTCGCATCTGCATAGGCACCGACAAATCTGCTGTTCTCGGGGTATATCATACTCCTACTCTTGTAAGTCGACTAATCATCAAGGCCGCCCCACTCGTCTTCGTCGGCCTCGTTGTCATGCTTCTCCAATCGTCTCTTCTTGCTCCCCTCAATAGCACCACGCTTGTTATGTTCCTTTCGCCTTTCGTAGCCGCTCACCGAGGTAATCTTGGCCTTGCTGCCGCTTCGGCGGGCCTCCACGCCACGCTCCTTCAGCATCTTCCTGTCCGCCTTGTTCACGTTCGGCAGGGCGTCTAGTAGCCACTTCTGGATACTAGCCTCATCTCCCGTCTTGCCAGCCTGTTTGTCGCTCGCGGCGATGACGTTGGCCACCGTCTTCACAAACGGGATATCCTCCTTGGTGTAGAAGGTGACGGCAACGCCGCCCTCTCTGCCAGCACGCCCGGTACGCCCAGCGCGGTGCACGTATGCGGCGCTCGAACCAGGCACATCGTAATTGACTACGCCGTTCACACCAGCAAAGTCCACGCCGCGTGCCAGGACATCGGTTGTGATCAGGACCCAAATCTCTCCTGCGCGGAATCTGCGCATGATTGCGGCGCGCGCGGTATCAGGTAGTCCACTGTGGAGTGCTGCAATTCGATCCGAGCCACCTGCCTCGAGCGGAATGTCATACTTCAACTCTTCATAAAGAGCTGTGGCTCGCTCGATTGTTTGAGTAAAGACGAGGAACGGTGGTCGCAAGGGTGGGCCTGAATCGATGCTCGACGTAGGGTGCAGTAATTGACGAAGTGCCAATAGCTTTCCCTGCTCACTCGCCGTGTAAGTGAGTTTGTGCGTTACATTGGGTACGGCCGTATCCTTCAAGCCGACCACCAGCCTCACCAATGGCTTGGGAGTGATTCCTAGCAACTCGCTGCGGGCCTTCAGCCTTTCGGTTACCAGAGGTTCAATGTTGGAGCCCATGGTGGCGGACCACATCGATAGTCGTAGATCAGGATTTGTACACGCTGTCCAGAGTCCCAGCGTCTGTTCACGGAACAGTGGGTCAAGAAGCACATCTGCCTCGTCCAACACGAGATCACGTACCCTGGGCAGCACCTTTTGCGTGCCAGACGGCCCAGATGTGAGATAATTAAGCAGCAACAAAGGCGTCGTAACCAGGATATCGGCCTTAACGGGTGCCTTTGGTTTCTGATCAGCCTTAGGCTTTCCCTCATCCTCCTCCTCCTCATCTGACGAGTCGTCTCCGTCGTTCTCTTCGTCCGAAGTGTCCTCGGCTACTTCCTGCTGCTCAGCAGCTGGTGCCATGCCTTTTTTCATACCGACAATCTTGAGTCCAGTCCCATCCAGTAGCTTGCGGCCCTCGTGCGTAATTTGAAAGACGAGCTCTCGAGTTGGAGCCACAATCACGGCTTCAAGTTCATGGATGTCTTCCAAACCCTCCTTGGCCCTCCGCCGCATGATGCGATTGATCGCTGGGATCAGAAAGCTCACGGTCTTGCCGCTACCGGTAGGTGCGACGGCGATGAAGTCCAAGTCATCCTCTAAACCATCTTCGTCCGTCAAGGCTAGATCGGGCCGCAGGAGCAGTGGCAGGCTGCCAAGCTGAACCTCGGTAGGTATCCGGTACCCTTCTTTGACCAAGTTCTCGGAGACTTGACGAGATATTCCATATGTGCTTCGAAGCTCGCCGAAAGACTCGAGCGGTTGAGGGAACAACTGAGGTTGCTTGCCATCCTTTTTGGGCTCGGTCGCTGCCTTCTTCTGCTTCTTTTTCGACTTCTTGACTTTCGAGGTATCTTCCTTCTTGGACAAAAGCGTAATCTTCAGTCGGTGTGAACGTAGAAGTTGGCGGCACTCTTCCTCGCTCAGTCTCTTTACTGGCGCATTGACCGGGCTGGGCTCCCTCTCGACCCTCGTGGTCTTTGATTGTTCGAGGGTCGGCTCGACCTTGGGGGCGAAGAAATCAACCTCTGGAAGTTCTTCCACGGCCTGGGAGCTTTCTTCGGCGTCGCCTCTAGCACGTTTCCTCTTCTGTCCGCGCACTTCGTCATGGAACAGTTGGGGGTTCGTCTTGGTGCCAGCCGAAGGCAGCTTCGTCACGCCATTGCTTGACAGTTGCGTCTTCTTCGTGGACTTTTTCGTGCCGCGTGAGAGAACTTTGAGGATGTCCATGGTTGGGTAGTGGCGCGCTCACAGCCGTTACGTATGGGCTGGATAGCTGACGGGTCGAGGTGCGCACCGAGTCTGGTCGAGAAGAATAGAAATTTTGTGGACGATAAGATAGCGAGGTAGAAAATATGCAGCGGTGGTGGGGTGTGGACCTTGACGGGAGCTAAGCCAGGCACCTTCACCAAAAGGTACTGTGGAGCGGGCCTCACTATGGCATACATGTGCTTGGATGAATGAAGTAGGTACGCTATTTGGTTTAGGAACTGCTTGCATACCTTCCAAGCTATCAATGTAATATCAAGTGATAGGGTCAGCAATTACATTCGCAGCTATGCGCAGCAATACCGCGCTCGATGCATTGATCGATATTTTTAGTTCATAGCCCATCTCTTCGTAAAAGTAAGATAAGCAGTAAAACATACACATTGGTAACCAAGAAACGCCCGGCCATGCAAATAAGGTACTCGAGAACGCACCTACAATCCTCTACAACTCATCGTCGAGATCGTCCTCCCTCCCATCCCCGTAGAGGATCTCGCAGACCCCACCCAAGGGTATGTCCATGACCGCATCCGTCCCCTCGTTCCAGATCTCCCGCCAGCGCAGCCTCCCGGCGGCGTCGACCTTGCTCTTCCCGCGCCACGAGGCCTGCGCGGGCCCCCCGACGCCGCCGCCGCGGACCCTGCCCTTAGCGTCCACGACGGCCAGCTTCCCCGCGCCGTCGACGAGCGTCTCGACGCTGTGCATCGGTATCGTCAGCCGCTCCGTGTTGTAGGCCGCCAGCGCCACGAAGATGTACACGACCGTCATGACCAGGAACGCCGGGACCGCCAGCGCCCACCACCGGTCGGGGTAGTATTCGATGCCCAGCGCGTGAAGGAACGGCGACGGCAGGTAGCTCCAGAGCAGGTAGATCAGGAACGACAGGCTGCTGAACAGGTACAGCACGAAGCCGTAGTACTCGTACGTCGGAACCTGGGGGGCCGCCCGCGCTACAGGCACGGCATTGTCGTCGTCGGAAGCATCCGGTGTCGTCGGTCGCGATGGGCGCAGCAGCGACGTTAACGAGGGCGATGGCGGCAACGGCGTCGGTGGTCGGCCGTAGAATGGAGGAGCAAAGTAGTTCTGCGAAAGCGGTCGTGGAGGAGAGTCCCGTCCCGATGAGTTCGAGGACTGGTTGTCGGAGAGATAATCTCCGTCGTCGTCGGACGAGCCCGACATGGCGAGCGCGGAGCTCTGAGAAGAGTAGCCGTGGTTTTGGCGTTGTCAGTTCCAAAGTTGAGGCCCGGCAGAGCTCCGACCTTCGTGGCAGATGTACGTACCTCTTCGGCGAGTGGGTACGCTAATGCACGCCTCCCTTTCTTCGGACGGCACTTACACGGACTGGCAACGTCTAGAATGAACTTGTGGTTGATTTGATAAATCCTGCCCAAGAGAGTTTTAAAAAGTCTCTCTTGCCATCTCATTATATTATGTACCAGACTCACGCTACGCTTGGCGTTATACAAAATGTACATCTCCCCCTCGTCTACGCCCGTCGATGGGGCACTTGTAGTCCCTCCCCGTCATCCCTTCCTCTTGTTTCTCTTGCAGCGCATCCAGACAGCTCTGATGATATACATGGCGACACGCCAGTACGACCAGCGGCCCCAATTGTTGGTCCTTGGTCTGTGTTTCACCTTCTTGCTCGTCTGCTGTTGTCGTTGGCCGCGGGTCCAGGCTCTTGCCTTTGCCCTTCCCATCTGGTTCCACGGCGCTCCCAGGCGTCCGCCCTGCCCCCTCAGATCTCCTCTTTTCCTTCTTCCTCGCTTCTTCTTGAGCTTGCTTGTCCTCCCATGCTTCGAAGACGGCGCTCCCAGCCACACCAGGGCCCCATACCCGTCGAGAACATGCCTCACATGTTGAGCCTCGGGGTCGCCATCCGCGCTGCCTCAGTTCAACAGCTTCCTTGACATTTACAAACAGGGTTCGTTCCAATAGACGATTTGAAAGACGTAGGATCGACTCTTCGTATGCATATGCCGAGAAGATGGACGCGAGAACCCCCCGCAAATCCGCCAAACTGGGCGAAGATGCCGCGGCGCGAGTGAGGAATGCTCGCAGGATTCGGAGAAAAGAGACATTTGACCTTGCGTTCGCCAGTACTCTTGACCCCTGTTGCGCAGTAGATTGGCTCGAAGTGGATGTCAGTAATGAGGTGAACGTATGTTGCACAAGGGACCGAAGAAGCGCCACTAGACGTTCCCCATCGAGTATGTCAGAGCCAAAGTGTTGGACGGCCGTGTCAATGGTGGGAGCCAGACGACGGGTGGTCTGTACACAAGCATCAATGAGATCCAGCCAGAGCGCTTCATCTGCAGATAGCTTTTCAGCATTGCCGTCCTGTTTTTTCTGGACAACATGAGCACGCCGCGACGTCTTGGTCTGTCCCTGGCAAAGCCATATACCAACATGGACATATTTTTGCAAGCTCTGCAATAGATCCTCGGCTGTCGCTTCAAGATCTAATGAGTCCTGATCCTGTGCCGTTTCGTCGCCTTGCAGAAGTCCCTGCATGGCAGATTCTAGCGTGCCGAGGTGCTTGATCAAGCGGGTCATTGCCTCCTTGATTTGACCTTCTCGGGCCATGAGCACCACCGCTGCGTCAATAACACCGGTCTCCTCCATGGTCGGCAGTAGCTTGTCTAGACGCAGGTTGGTTGACTGAACGGTCTCCACATAATCGGGTACATGCGATCGATCAAAACTGCACATAAGTTCAACGTAGCGTTCGATGAGATCCCGATCCGAGCCATGCGGCCCGTCTGCAAGCGGCTCGTTTGGTTCCAGCAATTCTTTCAGATATTCATATTGCAGCTGGGGGTCATCTGTAGCAGCCTCGAGTATGTGCAGATGCGTTGCTTTTCCTTGTGATGCAAGAGTCTCGGCCGTCTTTTGGGGGCTCAGGTCAAGCAAGTTGCGGGCGTGCTCCTCAACCACGGTTTGCACTTCTTGCATCTGCCGGTTACCCAGTCCACTTTGAGGCCGAAGACAATCGGCGATGCAATCAAACACAAGTTCCTGATCCTCGGGATCCTCAAAATAAGTCTCGATGAGCCTCCCGAATTGCTTGTCAACCTTGTAGATGCGCTTCAAGATCCGGAAGAAACCGGCCTTTTTGAACAAAGGCATGAATGTTGACATGTCCGAAGGGTGGTACACCGACAGCAGATATTCGGCGCTGAGCTGAGCATCTTCGGCAATTTCAGGTCCCGGATGGTTGCATAGACCTGCCAGGACTCTCGATAGTACTGAGCCGGAAAACAACAGATACTGCGGGAATTTGGGCAGGTTTCGAGCAATGAACATGTCCAAGTAGATGATATCCTCGTTCGTAAAGTCGGTCGGATTCATTACGTCTAACAGGATCGACAAGACGTATTGACGGTTGATTGTCATACCAAAAATCTGCTCCTCGGGTAGGTCCATCCTAGAGGTGCTCTGTAATGGTCTATCCGGGGAATCGTTGAGGAATGGATCCTCAAATGCCTCATTCAGCGCGCTTAAAAAGCTTTGCGCGTCGAAATGGAGTATTAGGCGCAGGTAAGGGAACGCGGGCTGTGACTCCTCGCCCGGCCTCACTAAGAATTCCCGGCCACTGCCTTTTGGCCATTCTATCGTCTTGCCAGAGAACAAAAACCAGTAAAGCTCTGCCTTGGCCGCAATGGCGGTATCTTCGTCCATAGGCTCCTCGTTAGGATAAACCCGCCCCGTTAAGGTATAAGATAGATAGGGGAAAACTTTGACTGCGTTCACTGTGTAATAATCCTCACCCATGCCGCCTGCTGTTGAGTTACCGTTGGCCATGGCGGGTTCCACCAGAAGGCTGAGAAGGTCGATCATGGGCGTGATGAAGTCTCTCAAAGCGTGGTTCCAGACATACGTCAGAGCATCATACAAATTGTGTTGCTTGCATAGAAGGGTGATTTGATCAATGTCCAGAGTCGCCGTCTCCATGAAACAGATCATCTCCTCGAGTCTGTCCGCCCATCCGCTGGTTACATAATGGCTCACCAGGTCCTTGACGATTGTCGGAGGAACGATAGTGATGTCTTTCGACAAGATCCGAGGCTCAAGGGTTTCGAGGAAAATGCCACCCACATCCGCGTCCTCGTACCATTCATACATCTCATCAAAGAGATAATCCGTATCGCCAACGCTTTCGCAGGCGACGAAGCAAGTCTCGGCAAGCTGCCTCAGGTGAGAATTGTCCACACTTGCCGGGTTCTTCTGTCTTTGGCCGAACGCGTATTTCAGAGAAGCGCTCATAATCTCCATGATTTTATCCCGAACCATGGTATGTCGCAAATTCGCGTCTTCTGGTAGCCCAATTGTAAGCTTATCAGCGTCGCCCGTATAATAGGATGTCGCCAATTGGATGGCTCCGATGTAATCGCCATGCTCCATCATTGCGATCAATCGATCAGCCCAATTCGATAACGTCCCGATGGACACCTCGCTGAAACCAAGTAGGAATATCCGTCCTTTGTAAGCCTTAAAACTCATGGAGAAGGCATCGGCCACTACTCCATGCATAGAATCATCCTCTTCATCATGGTGCTCCACCAGAGTATGTAACTGTTTTGAGAAAAGGTCTGCGTGGTAAACATGCTTCTGCAGTAAGTCGAACGCGTCTGTCATACGCATGGAACGATCTTCCAACACGATAAGTCTTTGACTTATGGTAAGCACGGTCAAGACCGAGCGGCTCAGCCACTGCACGGCAACAATGGCCTCCTCACACGTCCACCTACTTCGCGCCTTGAAGTTCAGGGACGATGGCTGGTCTTTATCTTCACCCGGGATTTCGTCCACGTCGAGAACTGTCAGAACGTTCGACCAGCAATAAGCGAGCTTGACTTTCGAGATGTCGCTGTTTGAATGAGCGTCCGGGACCTTGAGCCTGACCGCTGGAAACCAGGCCAGGCATCCCGTCATAGCACTGTGCGCTGGTACATCCTTTGGTCGGGCGGACTTGTGCTGTGTCTGAGCCACCGGTGTAGTTGACACTATTACGAGGAGATATGGCGTCAACATTGCCGTTAATCCCATGGTGTCAGTCGCACGCTCAACATTGCCCAGCGGGAGCGGTCCAAAAGCGAGCACTGTGCTCGGCTTCAGTGGCTTCCCTGCTGGCATCGGTGAGTTGGGGTAGCGGCCAAGTATCCTAGTCGTCTTGACAGTTCTTCCTAGGGCGCCTGTGCCTCGGGTTGCGAGATGTGAGAACGCCATGCCTTGATTATTTGCCGAAACAAGGGCAGTATGTCGGGTGCCCAGGAAACCTATATGCACAACCGAAGCGTTTGGTGCATGGCCATCTGCTGTTCTATTCCGCATCTGGGTGTCGTCGAGGGCGGGAATCGTGAGGAAAGGCCTTGAGACTCGGGATGTGTCCCAAGTGAAAATGTTACCATTGGCATGGCCACCAGCAATTGTCGTATGATCCGCCGAAACAGCAATGGCGGTGATAGGCCCAGACTCAACGGCTACAAGAATTCAGCTCGAGATCCAAGCTCATCCAGTCAGACTCATGACTTACCTTTAGTGCCAGGTCCTATTATCATCTTCAAGGTCTGATTGTAGTCAAACACCAGGATGATGCCTTTCGATGTTCCCATCACAATCGACGCCGTGACCGCCAAGCACGTCGGCGAGCCGAAGTTCCGGCGTCCGGCCTCGGAGAAGGTCTGTCCATTCAGCTTCTTCAGCCTGGTCCAGCGCACCACCTCCCACGGGGGCGAGGACGTGTCCGCGTCGGTCTGGTCGAGGAGGAAATTCGACGCGATGGACGCATTGCGGCTATGGCTGTGCAGGAAGGCGGGTGAGGATGCGCGAGGCGTGCCAGGCCCAGAGGACGATATCCGCGAGACGAAACGTCGATCGAACGGGCGGAAAGACGGCGTAGGGCTGCTGAGGCCAGGGCGCGTGGCCATAGATGGGAGGACGCTGCTTCCAGGTGAAGATATCATGGATCCCTGCGCAAAATTAGCATAACCCTTCCCAAGCTCCTCCATGGACGCACCTGGACTGAAGGGGAGTCGTCGGGCCCAGACATGAGTGAGTCAATTGGGCTCACGGCTCTCCTGGGGAGCGCATCGACCGAGTCAGCGTCCACGCTGCTGACCTCTGAGCCAGCCTCGTGCTGATCCCGAAGAATTTCGCGATATCGATTGCCTAGTAGCCCATTGTTCACCTCCGTCGGTGCGCTGCGATCGGGCGTCTCCTGCCCCGCCAGCTCGAGGACATCAGCGCCGGCGTCATCGTCGGCATTATCGCTCGGGGGAGGGACGTCAATTACATCCTCGTGGTCGGAAGCTTGGTCTCCGGGAGGAGACAGTTCTGGTTCGTCGGTCATTGCGCGGCGGCTTCCATCACTCCTCTAGCAGCTCGTTTACCGTGAGAAGCTCATTACAAGGATCGGCTGGGAGCTATGCGTAAGAGGTGTGGATGAGCGGGTGGATGTTGGTGCTAGCTGCCTAGCGAGCGTGCTGAGCAGGGGGGGAGGGGCTCTTGCTGGCAGACACTCTTCTCTGCGAGCCTCGATGCAAAACCACGGGAAGCTTTTCCGTATACGTTAGCCTCCTCGGGATCATTCACATTGGTGAAACGACGAATTCGACGTTATCGCGACCCTGCATACCTCGACTGTTGCCTCCATAGCGAGCGAGCGGCGTAGCTGCCACGGCCCGAGGATTGTCCGGGACAACCTCGTGGCAGGTACACCCCTGTCTGAGGTGACGTCGCGCGAGAGTGGGCGCCTCGAATCCACTAATCTCCATCGTCCGTAGCTTATCGTCGACTGCATTCCGTCTTTCACACACCACAATGTCTTCAATCGGTCCTCAACTGCCTCCACAGCTCTCGAAGCGCAAGCGCACGCCAGATGACGAGGACGACGGTGCCTCCTCCCCTGCCCCCAAACAACTCCGCAACCACGTAGCGTCAACGCGCAACCGAGACGAGGTCGACCTCGATGAATCAGACGATGATTTCGGGCCAGCCGCTCCCTCCGGCTCAGGCCCAGGCGCCAATCACCCCGTTGGACCGTCTTTCCCCCAGAGCAACGAAAATGAGATAGACCTCGGAGATTCAGAAAGCGACAGCCCCGGCGGTATCGGGCCCGCCGCCCCCCGAGACTCTAAGCCAGTCGCAAAACCGCCTATCGGGCCAAATATCGGTCCTTCACTTCCGACCGCTGACGCTGGAGAGTCCTCGTCCGATTCTGAGGATGACTACGGGCCTTCTCTCCCCAACGCATCCAATGCGCCCAAGCGACCGCTCGGTCCCTCCCTTCCACCGGTAGAGTCTGCGCCACAGCGCGACTCTTGGATGCTCGCGCCGCCGACCGCATCATCCTACACAGAGCGCGACCCTACGCGCATCCGTGCCCGCAAATTCGCGTCGAATCCGAGCGGCAGGCCCGCAGCGGGCAGCGGGGGCGGAGTCTCCTCCATCTGGACCGAGACGCCGGAGGAGAAGCTGCGGCGCCTCCAGGACAGCGTCCTTGGGCGCTCTGGACCCGCGGACGAATCTGCCGATTCCTCTGGGAAGGGCAAGTCCAAGGAGGAAGAGGAGCGGGATCGTAGAATCGCCGCCAATATCGAGGCTCAACGGGGCAGCAGTCTCTTCACCGAACATCAAAAACGTAAGAAGAAAAGCGGAGATCCAGCAGAAGAGGAAGATGATCCAAGCAAGCGAGGTTTTGATAGAGAAAAGGACATGGCACTGGGCGGTCAAATTGGAAACGCTCAACGGCGAGAGCTTCTAAGTAAAGCGGCTAACTTTGGAGGGCGGTTTTCTAAAGGCTCCTTTCTTTGACGCATTGATACCACGTTATATAGCGAGCCTGGTTATTAAGACAAATCACGTCACAGAATCAAGTGTACCATTACTCCATGGTCACATAACTATTCATTGATGACCGCGCTAGGGAAGATGCTAATAAAATAACAACCCAACTCCGCCGCTCCGAAAAGAGGTAAATCAATTCATTCCCATGCTGGAACTCGAATCTTCCAGTCACATGCAGCAGCAACTATTCCCCGGTCTTACATAACTCTCGTCAACGCGCAGAAGATCTTTTGCTCCTTCCGGGTATGAGCAAACAGGGCAGCGCCAGACGTATTGCGTAAAGCTTCACGATGGGCAACACCAGTAAATGGACCATGCCAATCAAGCCTCCAACTGGACAGTGCAGGCCCCAAGAGGATATCAAAAGATACAACACGGTGTTCAGGCAGAACACAAGGGGCATTGCACGATATGATATAAAATCATATCTGATCCATGAGGTAGGTGGCAATCGCAGCCTGTTGCTGCGAGGATGAAAGAGCGAATCAATATGGCTGAAAATGGTGAAGCAAATTAATGCCCACTTGCAAAGTAGTAAATCATGTACAAAGACACAATCAGTGAAGCCCGTGCTAGAGGAGCGAGCATACCCTCACGAGGACTTTACTGGGCAGTGACTGCAGGTGCAGGTACAGCAGGAGTAGCCGTAGTCGCTGGACGAACACCGGCCTCAAGTTGAGAAGGCGTGGCTGCAGCATCCTGATTCTCGGGTTGTTGATCATTATTTCGACGGCCAAACCGGAACGCCCGTCGGAAGGATGAGATCAATCCGCTGCTGGCGTTCTCATCTTGGACCGGTGCGGTAGGTGACGCAGCATCGCCCTGGGTACCGTTTGCTGCGGTATTGTCCTGCTGCGGAGCTTCGGTTTGTCTTTGATCATTCCTCCGAGGCCGTTGCGAAGCCCCTTGCCTACGCCTCCGCTCAGCCGCGCGCCGGCGCGAAGTGCTGCTGGTACCATCAATGGCACGCATCCAAGCGGCTGCGAAACCTTGAGTTCCTCGCTGGGCTTCTTGCAGGCCGGCATTGGGAGTGGTAGCATCCGTCTCCGGGTTGGGTCGTGGCTTGGGGGTGTAGTAATCCGCTTTGCAAAGTGGACAGCAGGCACGGCGGCTCGTCAACCAGGGATCCACACAACCAGCGTGGAAGGCATGTCCGCAAGTCAAGCCACGAACGTCGTCATCATCTTCGAGAGAGTCGATGCAGATAGCGCATGTGTCACCAGGAGTAGTCAGTAACTCAGGAGGGAGAGCGGCGTTAATGTGTTCATCGTCATCGTCATCGTCTTCGCTCCTCGTACGTTCTGGCTCCTGGGGTCGCACTGGTTGAGCAGAGCTGGAAGTCTGACCAGGATCGACAGGCTTATCTGACTCGACAACCTTCTTCTTCTCCGTAACGTCAGCATCGTCGGCTCCCGATGCAACGAGAACAGTAGACTCGGCAGTCGCGGCAGTCGCAGCGGTCGTCGGAGGATGGTCGATAGATTTACGGTCCTTGGCAGCCAAGTCGGCGGCGACACCTTCGGCGTCGCGGATGCTGTTGGCTCGGCTTGGAGGGACCGAAACTCCACCTGCAGTTGGCAAGCCATCCCTAGCGCGCTCCGAAACCCAGCTCTTGTACTTCATCATAGGGAACTTTTCGTTGACCTCATCCATCGTCATCAACTTCTTTTCTCGGCGTCGGCGGTGGGGTCGAGGCATGTTTTCAAGAGTAATGGGCTCGCCGTCCTCATTAAGCATCCGCGCACGATTGCGAGCATTGTACCGAAAACAGTACTTTACGCCAACGATGATCCTGGAACTCTATTAGAATCATGGGTCACGTCGAACGGTGCAACGGTCCTGCATGAGAAGTCTCTGCACGGCCGAAGATTAAAAAGTCTCACCAGAGATTGGTGAAGACAACACCAAAGCCTAAGGCCACGAAGAAGAGCAGCGGGGAGTTGCCG
This sequence comes from Paramyrothecium sp. XJ0827, assembly GCA_020881915.1. Classification (NCBI taxonomy): domain Eukaryota; kingdom Fungi; phylum Ascomycota; class Sordariomycetes; order Hypocreales; family Stachybotryaceae; genus Paramyrothecium; species Paramyrothecium sp. XJ0827. Next base: position 2,977,418 of record JAJFPB010000001.1, on the reverse strand, counting down.
CCGCCGGGATCACGATTCGGCTGTTGCGGCGGTTGTCCGTTGCCGCCTGATGGTTGAGTGGTTGGTGAACTTGTCGCGGAGGACTCTTGGCGGGCGGCGACGGTAGCCCGGACGACGAGGTGGGCGACGTCACCGACGATATCCTGAAGCGCAGCCATATTGAATCAGCGCGGTGCCTTTGTGAATGATCAATCCGGCCTGGAGCTGCGTCGAGGTTGACGTAGGCGTGTTTGGCGATGATGCCGCCACAGCCCGAACCTGCTTGCCAAAACCCTGCAGACGGATTCGCCGGGGCAAGATGGACTACTGCCACCAGCACATCCAGCGGGTGTGGAAGATGGATTATCCCAAATGGCTCGACTCGAGGATTCCCGGTTTATCTTTTCTCTGGCGGAACGGCGCGAGAAGAAAAGAAAAAGGTCCGAGACGGGGACGAGGCGTCGGGGGTCTCGAAAGGTGAGGTCGAGGTTTGGGTGGGAGTGTGAGAGAGGGAAAGATGGAGATGGCTGACGAGAGTAGTGGAGAGATCAAGAGGGACGACGGGACCGCAACCTGCAAATGGAAGGACAAGGGGCAGTAAAGATGTGGTGCAGTTGGCACTGTGTGGGCGTGGAGAGCGGAGGCGGGCTGTGTGGCGGATAAAAAGAGAAGGAAAAGACGATAGCGTCTCGAGCAGGGAGAGGGAAAAAGGTGGGCCGCCAGACAACACAGGCGGCACTGCACTGTACGACTATAAGAGCTGGGTGTCGCCTGGCCCGTTTAGGGTGCGCTTTTTGGTTGTCTTGGGTGTGTGCTCAGGTGCTTAGTGGGCGGGCCAGCAGGTGCTAAGCCACCGACGCCGCCAGGCGATTGGCTGCTGCGCGGCAAGGGGGGGTGCGCTAGGGGACGCTGTTGGCTTTTCTGAGATGAGGTGAGGTACTTTGTCGATGCTGCACACGTCCCTACTGCAGGCTTGTACCGTGGCCCCAGGTCTCGCCAGGATACATGCTTAATGGGGAGGAGGAGGAGACGGAGGAGGGGGGCGTGCCGTTCGAGCCCTTGCAAGAATGAATGATGCTGGTCCCAGTGTCCAGGGTCTGATTGTGTGGTGTTGCTTCAGGATCTAGAATCTGCAGAACACCCGTGGTTGGGTATTATTGTTGTTGTTATTTTCGAACCCGCGCGAGGCTATTGTTGGCTGTCTCAAAGTGCAATCCGCTATCTACGTCGGAGTTGAGTGTGTGACGGGTCCGAACAATGATACAGTGCTGCGCAAAATGTCGAACGTGGGAGGACAAAGGGCCAGGAAGGGTTACAAAAAGAGTGAGCACTTTCAGCAGCGAGCGATCGGCAGACGTCGAAGATGGTCCAAGGGTACTTTGTACTAGGTAAGGTAGGTAGAGTAAAATAATACCTTACGCTGCAATGTTCTGGATTTTGTCCCACCAGCAACAAGCATAGAAACTACGGCGCAGCCCCCGCGCGCTCATCGTCGGCCGGCCCATTGCCAATTAGACTCGGTGCTAGGGTCTACCGAGAGAGAGGGAACGGGGTTCCCTTAACATGGGCTTTTTCTGCTCTCGTCCATTTGCCTTTTGGATCACGTTTGCTCGTGTCTCAGCCATGACGACGGAGGCCGCGGCCTCGAGTGCTGTAGGTTCTAGGCCGCCCTCGTTAGCAGCAAAGCCACGGCGCGACGCGGCGAGGTACAACTGTCAGCGTGCGGGCAGATAGCCTCAGGCGAGTACCCACGCTTCTTCAGAGTTTGCGTTAGCCCGATCTTAGCCTGCTCGCCTTTTGGGGGCGGATCAGGTTTAAGTTGGGCGAGGCTTTGATTGGGCCTTGTGGGCTAGCGTCCGGTGCCCCCATGTGAACGGGAGGCCCGTATGGCGCCATGAAGAGGTTCACGGGGCGCGGTGGTATGCCGTCAAATACTAATCAATACGCGACCGGGCATCGACGAACTGAACAAGAGATCTTGTCACCGGGCGGGCTAATGACAAGGAGATTGGGATATAGACTGGGGCCATCTGTACCTCTATGCTGCAGTGGGACATGGTTCATCGAATTCTGGGTAGAGCAGCGAAAGGGCTGAGACGAATCTGTGTCACAGGTGTGAACTGTTCCCTGCCTGCTGTGAATCTGCGACAAGACAGGCCTTCGTTTGGCGCCGCGATCAATCCACCGCGAACACGGGCCAGTGCCAATTCGATCTGCAAAGACTACTACCCTGTAAAACACGGGCTTTTGGAAATTCGCCAGTATATCATTTCGGGGGCGGCATCCTGGCCGTCTGTTCCTTGATTTTGGGGGGGGGGGGGGAGGGGGGTTCCTTGCTCTTTTGCTTTCAATGTAACAGACCTAAGGTACAGAGTCCAGGCTTGTACAATAGAATGAAAGTACATTGGCTTATGATTTTAATTCAAGAATGGCTAGCCCGGTCCTTCAGTTCCAAATCTCCAAACATGGCCATGAAAGCGAACGAAGAAGAAAAAAAAGGGGGACGTCTTCTAAGACTCAAGTTGAATGCGGCGGTTCGCGCCGTCGCTCCAACAAGACGCCGCCTCCGGACCGCATGCGGATTCAGGCGCTTCCTCTGTTGGACGCCCAGCCCATGGCCAGAGCGCGCCGCAGACGCAGACGCAGATGCAGGCCCCGATCCCTCGTTGCGGCTGTCTGCGACCAGATAATCACCGTACGGGTGGGACCTACCGTGGCATGTGCTGTACGCCAGGAAGCGCCTTTGAAGCCTACCTTATCCTACCTATCATTGCCTCGCCCTGGCCTGGCGTCTCCTTGGGGGCCTGCATCTCCAGCCGCGCGTGCATACCTGCCATCAGAGGTGCGAATTCAAGGTTTGATCTGCACCCGCTGTCGCAGCGACGGGGGGGGAGCACCAGCAATGCACTTCTCGGCGGTACTGCGCTGCCCAGGAACGCTTCGCCGGTTGCACGGTGATGCGTCCGTAGGGCCTCTGGTTCGGAACAGCCCGGGGCTTTTTTCACATTCCCCAAGGGAGGGTTTCTGCTGCCATCTGAACCCAATGGGGGCCCCGCCATCGTTCAGACATCGGCGACGCCCGCAGGCAGCCGCATTTCCGCCTTTCACCACCTGAGCAAGAGACTTTCGGTACCTCCGGCGGGCTGCTGCGCACAATGGGCTGGAAAGTTCCGGTACCAGCAATCAGGTCCCTCCCAGTCGGTACGGTACCTAGTACCTACCTTAGACAACATGCTCGCTGGCCCAGGCCAGCGGGTCGAGCAGAAACGGATCTGAATCAATGACGGACCAAATTTCTGCTTCCCATCCAGGCAGCCTTTGTTGGGGCAGTCTGAGGAATCCAAAGACGATCGCAGCGCGGGCGCGCACCCATGCTGGTACGCCAGCAGAGAGGGCTGTTCAGCGCGCTGAATGGCTCGCCGACTCTCTTTCCACTGGTCTGGACACAGTGCGACGCTGATCTCGAGTCCAAATGGACACTACATCAACAATGCCTTCCCTGTTCATGACACAATCAAGACGACCTGGTTGATCCGACCGGCGGCCTGGCTCCCGAACCTAAACCTGAAATCAAATCACGGTCAGCAATTGGAAATCAGAACTATGTACAGTGCTAGCGGTCCGTATGCGCTGTCGCGACTTACGTTATCGTCAGCCTGTTACAGCTCCGTAAATTCAAGGGGTGCCGGTACACTGCTACGGTAATGCAAGCTTGAGTCAGGCAACTTCATACAATTGACGACGCATTAGTCCTTTGAGGCAGATCGTAGGTCAGGAAAGAGTTCGCAAGACAGGGTCGTCACCAAACCAAGCAGACTCAATTCCGCGGCATAATCTCTTTCGGCTTGCTCTAAATGCTCATCTTGATGCTCAACAATGTTCAAGAATAAATCACCAACCCTTTGCGGTACTATTTGTTTGTTTTGGGGGTGTTTTTTGCCGTTTTTGCGTCAGTCAACTTGCACTCGCTGCCACGGGTTATGCTTCGGTTTCAGCTATCCCGATCACTGCACCCCTTCGTTTTGCCGTAGGGCCTGCAAGGCATTGTCTATGTGCGCTTAGCTCTGCTGACAAGAGGCCGTCATCTACAGTACTCTTCACCAGCAACGCAATAGCCGTGTAGCATGGTGCTGCGCCCCTCCGAATCATCCGGTGATTTGTATGATGGCATGTTGGATCGGTGCTACTCTCTCCCTTGCCACCGAGCGGTGCTGCGAAAGCAAGAACTACTATCGAGTATGGTAAGTACTGTATTGCATTATTTTGTATGAATGATATACTTGGACTATCAAAGAATATTCCAAATCTAGGAGTAAATAAACTAATAGAAATAACAACAAGTGTTTGAAAAGATGCGTTCATAGACTTGTTTACGGATGATGCTAGATACTGTACGTGATACTTTGCCATCTCTCTCGCTTCACCGAGTGACCATATCCTCGTGGTGTCATTGAAAAGATGGCCCAAACAGGAACGTCCCTGGCGCAACCCCGTACAGTATTTGTCACTGCGTGCTGTGCTTCGCCGCTCCCCAGCTGCCGAAACGGACAAGATCTTGCATGGCGATGCATCCCTCCACTCCCAACCGAAGATCCCGTCGTGCGGAACCCTGCGATCTCGCCCCGGCCAAGCCTTCTTCTTTTTTCCTCAGCTCTTTTTAACTCGACTTGGATCATTTTCCGCTCACCATCCATCAGTGAGGGGAAACCCTTTGACAAAAAGACAGCACCCACACCCCCCTGTTCAAAAGGCCAAGACGCTTGGGATTGCGCCTCCCCGCGGGGAGCCATTGGCCATCACGGAAACCTCGCTTGCACGTGGACGATGGGGGGGAGACTATCTGCTCCATACGTGCCAAAAGCATTCGTCAGCGTCGGGCTGAGCCTCACCGACGGCTTGGCTCCAAAGCCAGTTGCGACAACAAGCACTGTACGGGTTGAAACACCCTGCAGGGCGAACGACTATCTCTCACTTTGCCTTTTGCAAATCGACAAGCATGTTGCAGCCAATGCTTGTTCTACCTCGCTTCTGTTAGAAACTCCCCTTATCGAGGCTGCATCCCCGCGTTTCCGTGGGTGCTTCGTCTTATCTCCGAACCCGTATTGCGTATGCCCATCTTCTCACTGGGTTGCGCGGCTTCGTCATGTCCCGTAGCTTGATTTTTGGGGTGTTCTTCACGGCGGTCTACCGGCAGTGCCGATCCCTTGATGCCCATTTGCTCCAGATCTGATACCGCTAAACACGACGAACCTCGGCGGGTTTGAGAATGCCGGCATGAAAAGGATGCCATGCAAGCCCCAATGCATGGAGTATCCGTACGAAGAAAACAAAAAGAAATACGCGAAACAATGCTCTGTACTCTGTAGGATAAAGCGCCTTGTCGCAGTAGTCTTGAGGGACGTGTCTCAAGGCCGGTGAAGGGATGTGGATCCTTTTCCGTCGTGCTCCGGTCCCCGGATCTCACTATCTCACCTTTTAGCCCGACGGGCGACCTCCACCTCGTAGCACTGCACAGTATCGCCGCTTAATCGATACGCAATGCACGGGGGAGCTACCTACAGTAGTTGACCCGATTGTCCCGTCCTCGCTCCAGCTACTGGACCTTTTGACGCACAAGTGCTTGCTGCTTCATCCCGCAACTCCCCCTCTACCCCACGCTGTTGGTTCACGCACCCCAGATTCGGCACACTATCGGCCGATCAACATCCTGTTTTCGGCAATAGTACGGGAGCGAAAGAAAATTACAGGCTTCGCCGGCTCCCGGTGGAGTTTTCCGCCTAACGTTTGTCGTAAGCAAGGTGGCTGGTCACGCCCCATTCAAGCAAAAACATTTGATCACGCTCTTTTTCTTCCCCCCGCGAGAGATCCTTGGCTAGCACACACCAAGTCATGCCGCCCACTCAGCTTCCGGAGTCCGGCAACCCGCTGTAAGTTGAACCGTGTCCGCCCAACCTTGCTGCCTTTCCCCTTCCCCGACGCCCCACACATCCGCCCTCGTGCAGCCCTTCACCCTCCAGAGAGCTCGGGGCGGAGGTGATTCGCCGAGACTCGGTCCGCTTACACGGCTTGCCATGCATGGCCCTGCTGGAATTGGTAGCTGACATGGCCATTATTCAGGGTCTTCTTCGACATCACACTGGGAGGTAAGCTAGCCTGGAGTTTTGGTATTGCCTTTGGGCAGTGAACTGTGGCTGCGAAGCCATCCCCAGCCCAACTCAGGCAGTTCGCTCAAGTACATCGTCACCTTTCTAACCTACTCTCAAATCACAGGCGAGCCCCTGGGCCGGATCACCTTTGAGCTCTTCAAGGATGTCGTCCCCAAGACTGCCGAGAACTTCCGTCAGTTCTGCACCGGCGAGTCCAAGAACGCTGCAGGCAGACCTCAAGGCTACAAGGGCTCCAAGTTCCACCGCATAGTCAGTTATTTCCTTTCTTTCCCTCGTTCTACATGTGGCCAGCAGCAATCATGGTTCTTCAAGATGGAAGCTGGAGGAGGAAAGAAACCACACGAGGCAGAGACACTTTGTCTAACACGCCATAGATTCCCAAGTTCATGTGTCAAGGAGGAGACTTCCTCAACGGCGATGGCTCCGGCTCCACCTGCATCTGGGGCTTCAAGTCCTTCGAGGACGAAAACTTCACCTTGAAGCACGACCAACCCGGCCTCCTCTCCATGGCTGTACGTTCTTCTTCACCCCCAAAGTCGAGACATGCACGCCGTGCTCTCCTCATGCCAGTGCTAACCCGCCGTGACCGCCAACCAGAACGCAGGTCCCAACACGAACGGCTCGCAGTTCTTCATCACCACGGTTCCCACGCCGTTCCTCGACGGCAAGCATGTCGTCTTCGGCAAGGTCCACGACGGCATGGACGTCGTCAGCAAGATGGAGGCCACCAAGACGGGCTACCGCGGCAAGGACGTGCCGAACCTTGACGTAGTCATTGCGCAGTGCGGAGAGATGTGAGAGATCGTAGGGAGATAAAAGGCGGTCAGCGGTTGGGAGGCCGCGTCGAGACACGTCTTGTGCCGTGATCCTACGCCGCAGAAGGGCACACGTCGTACTCCTTCTTGTGGGCAATGATTGACACGTCATTCGTGTTCTCATCGAGGTGGCACTTGGAAGACATGCAGACGCAAGTATCAAAATAAAGGTGTTCACAAAATCATGCAAGCTGTTTTACGGGACAAGTCAAACTTTGTTCTACTTGGATTGCCAAAGTCTAGCTCAGAGATGCAAGTGATTCAAGCTCTATCTACCTATCTGCCCTGTCTTGTCTCTACCATTTGGAGTGGTAGAAAGACTGAGATAGCAGAGAGAAGCAAGGACAGCTATGGTCCCTCTCCTCCCCCCAAAAAGTTCAAAAAGTGAATTCAAATGGTATCTTACTCGTATTCAACGCCCCGGAGATGCCCCTTCCTTCACCAATCCGTTCCCTTTGCCATTTCCGTTTTATTTATCCTGTTTCCTCGGCCAAGACACTCACACCTGGGAAGTCTGAGACCATCTTCCAGGTGTCGGTCAAGGCTTGGGATGATCACAGACACAGATGACTCCATACGCCGAGATTCCAAAAATAAAATGCCAAATGATAATATGTACTGAGGAAGAAGTATGAGTGAGCGCGCGCCAGGCGGGCTGGCTCTCCTGGTTCCTTTGGTTGTTCTGGCTCTGTTCACTGGCCAAAACCCCAGTTTGCTCGCTTGAGCCGCATGAAGGGCGACACCGCCGGTCGGCCATCCTGAGGCGACGCGCTTGTCGGCACTGGAGGCTCTCCCAGCCCATTATCTGGGCTCGGGGCGGCGGGGACGTGGCTGGTGATGGTCACCATGACGGTGGATACCGCTGGAGGCTGCGTAGGCGAGGACGTGATGAGCGGCGACGCTGGCACAGTCTTGTAGACGGTGGTGACCAGAGTGGTAGGGGCAACTGTCTGAGTAACCGTCACAGTCGCGCCGGCTCCGGGAGTAGTGGTGACAGCAGGTGGTGGTACGTTGGTAGAAGCAGGTGGTGCATTCGTCGGAGTGGCAGGAGGTGCGTTTCCAGCGCCGCCGTCAACGTCAACCAGGTAGTTGTTACGCATCTGCTCCTCGATGGCCTTGGAGTAGATGCTCTGGTCGTCGATGTAGGCGAGGGCAGATGAATCCGGTGCGTCTTTGGCGGCGAAAGCCTGCGGTTGTTCCGTGATTTTGATGTCAATAACACTGGCGTAGCTCTCGTTCCTGGCAATGGCATCGGCAGTGAAGCCGTTGGGATCCTTCTCGCCCCGCATGAAGGTTCCGGCCCAGGGGAAGATGCCGTTCTTGGTAGCCTCAATGTCGATGCGCTCCGGGTTGAGATCCGGCCAGTCCCAGTACCAGTAAATGGTGTAGATGGAGCCGGGCTCAAGGTTGTCAGGTAGCTTGACATCGGTCTGGCAGGCAAGTTCCTGCTCATGCTTCGCACCTTCATCGGCGAACTCAGAGGCCCGCTGTGAGCTCAGGCTACCCCCGTTGGGCTGGAAGCACTGGCCATCGTCGTAGTTGCGAGTGGCCAGCAGGATACCGCGACCATCGCCTCCGGTACCGTCTCGGTTCCAACGAAGGTGAACGTCGAACAGCTTTTCTTCATCCTTGGGGCGGGTCGTGCCGTACAGGAAAACTGTTCCACGGTTACGGGGCTTGTTTGGTTGGTTCTCAGGGAGCGTGGTGTGTCCATTCTCGAGATACCTGAGCGCAATGTGGTCTCCAGAGCCGGCTTCGAGCATGGGGAACTGGGGGTTTGCCTCAAACTTGAACTTGTTGATGATTTCATCGCCGGAATAGGCGCTTTGGCCGTGGGCAGGCAGCAAGTAGGTAGGAATGGTGTCGGAGTAGGCAGGGTTGGTGGAGGTGCGCGGCACGTATCCACGCGCAAAGCCAACCTCTCCAACGAGGGTGCCGTTGCGGGCCACCTTGGAGGCCGACTCGATCCAAGAATGAGCGGCGACGGAGTTGGCGAGCGCGATGATGGCAGCGATCTTGCGCATGCCGGGAAGCAAGGCGAGCTCCTTCATTGTCAAAGAGTGGCGTTGTGGATGCGAGGATGGATGAACAGAAGAAGGCTCCCACGTAGAGATAAGTTTGTAGTATATCAAGAACGAGGTAAAGAGTGTCGTCGTAATCTCTCTCGAAGAGAAAACAAGTAGAGTAAATGAGTGGTACCGTGAGGATACGGGCGTGTCTTGTTGTTTTGCGTGTTGTTTGGGGGAGAGAAGGAGGGAGAGGAATGCGAGCAGCCGCGGGACAGCTGGTGGATCGGGATTTATGTAAGTGAATAGGACGTTGTTGTGATTCGCAGCATTGAACAAGTGACAATGGGCAAAGCGAACACGCCGAACAATGGTGAACAGCTGGCAAACAGTTACACCAATGTGCGCAGCCGGACTTTGAGGTATTCCTTGTTTGGGCTACGAACACCCCTTTGAACAGAGGAATAATGGATAGAATGAAGAAGAGAGTGAGCCTTCTGAAAAAGGTATCCAAAGAAGTAAAGAAAAGAAAAGGAAGAAAAAAGAGAAGATAATAGGGCGATGACGTCCAGCGTCCTCAACCCTAGCCAGCGCAGCTGGATTCCAAGAAGCGAAGAGAGAGGAAGTTGTTGGGTGAGTGGTGAAGATGGCCAGAATAACGGGCTAGATGCTTCTCATATTAAGAGTGCCGGACAATTCATTGGGTGGGGATGAACGGGCGAGCAAAGGGGGCACAACTTGGCTCCTGCTTGGCTTGGGGGAAACACGTTTTGGCGCGAAACGCTGAACAAGTGCGAATATGGACAAAAGGTGAGAGAGAAAAGGTCAGACGAGACAGAGACAGGTCGGAAGAAGGGGTGGGAGGGTTTGATTGATGAAGCTAAAGGGATGCCCACAATGCACATACACATGCGCATACATATACATATAGCAAAGTGTCGAGACCAGGGCCGCAAACAAGCTCTGCCTCCATGCATCATGTGCGGCAACGGCAACGTATGCGCTGCCTCGATGCGCCTAAACGGCGGGAGGCGTCAAGCAACGGCGACCTGTCGACGGGCGGCATCGTCAAGGCCGCCCAGACGGCCGGGACAGGCGCTGGGACGGGGTGGGACGGGGAGAGAAGCAAGGGCAGGGCACAGGCGCCGCGAGATTCAACATGGTCCAATGTGACCCTGGCAGCACCTCGAGATCCTGTGCAGAGGGTGTTTCGACGGAGTGGTTCCCTGGGGACCGACCCATAATCCCCGTGTTTGCGTCTGCCCTATCGATGGCAGTCGGTCACGGTCTGGCCAGGCAGAGAATGGCATTGTTTGACGTTGGACAATGGGACTTGATTGGGACGCAGGCATTGGACTTGGACACAAGGCAAGGGGGGGGGGGGCCAATGGACCCACGCACTCGGCAAGCGCATGAATGTAGTGCAAGGTACCTGCAGCAGAACCGGCGGACGCAAGCCTATCAACGGCCATGGACCCAGGCAATCGGGAAAAAAAGAGAGACCCGGGCCCTTCGAAGCGAGTGGTGCGCAAAAGCTTGAATCGCTGCGCGGTTAGGTGAAGCCGGCGGGTCTCTTGCACTCCCCCTTGTCCCCGTCCGCACCGACCCCCTTGAAGTAAAGGTATGACAGTTAATATTGCCTACTAGAGGGCCAACCTGAATCGGCACTTGGCGGCACTCGTCGACAAGTACGTGCCCTCGTCTGCGCCAGATGGTGTGTTTGTGTGTGTTTTCTTATGCAAGCGCAAAGTCCAAAATGCATTTGCCTGTGTGCTTTAGGTACCTACTAGTACCGTCCTGTGCATATTCGATATACTTTGGTCTACTTGCATTTTAATGGACGGACCTCCCTCTCCTATCACGCGAGCAATGGATGAACACCTCGGGTTCTACAAGAAACAAGACTAATCCGGTGGCCGCAATGCGCAAGAGAGTCGTTGCAGGGATCACCCATCGAAGACGACGAGAAAAGGCGTCGATCGCGGGAGACGGCTCCCGTGGGATTTGCGAACACATCCCCGTCCCCAAACACTTTCTCGCATCCACCTTTTGCACCCAAGCGCGGACCCGCTGGAATACAGGAAAACCCCCGTGAGCGCACGCCCCCCCCTTCCCTCACACCCGTCGCAAGCGCACCGCAATGCGCAAAACTGACTGGTTCTCGGCGCTTGGCCCTCGACTTTACTTTCTCACCTACGAGTTTCTTGCACGACAACGACAACGACAAGGGCGCACGCGACGTCGATGAGCGGAGGACGACGACTAGTACGTGTTTACCCCCCTGCGCGCCATCGTGGCCGCGGCCGTGGCGCAGCTCTTCTTTTTTTTCCCTATTTTTCTCTTGCTTTGCATTCCATGGCCGAATGGCAGGAAGAGAAGTCTGGCGAACGGGGCGCCTGGAAATTAAAGCGCTTGGTTTACGAGCGGGTGCATTCGTGTAAATTGATTGGACAGGAGATGCGCTTGTCCGGACCCGCACACAAGGATGAACAGAAAACAATGTGCTTTCGTGTTCATTCAACGCTCAAAGGAAGAATGGGAGAAATAAAGGAACAATAATGCCAAATTGTTCAAGAAATTTTACAGGCACATTGGAAAAGACCGAGTGATCTCCGGTTCACATTGTTGCGATCAAAGAAATAAAATACACAATAATCATCACCAGGTTCTAGACGCTGTTCACGTTAACCTTTCACGATCCACCATCCTCCCTGCACTCTACACTCCGCACTCTACCAAAAGGGCAGTCCATCCGTCCTATAAGCGCCCGCGCGGCAAATGCTTCCAATATGTTCCTTCCCCGTCGCGGCGGGAAACGAAACACGACTCATTTAAACCCGCCGTAACACCAGAACCAAGAAGACGCTGGCCCTATCGAAATGTGTGACGGTTGGTCATGGTGCGGTTCTGCGTGTCTCACAAGTCGCGAGGTACGTACCAGGTGCGTCGCACCACCAAGGGGAAGGGAAAAAAAAAAGGGAATCAATTCAAGATGCATTCACTACCTTACCCTAGCCTTTGCCAAACTCTTTGGTCTGTCCAAGAAAAGGGCGGTTTGGCCTTGTGATTGGCTGCTTCCATGCGCTCAAGCTCTTTTCTGCTGCCCGTTTTCCCTCCATGTTTCCCGAAATACCCTGCTAGGATGGCGCCACGGCCAGACAGACGTGAGAACGAGAAGCCTTCGCGTCCCTAGGTTATGGCTGGTTCGGTTTCTCGCCTGCGCGGAATGTCTGTCTATTCCTGTCCACGACGCACGAGAAACCTCCGCATTTGCCTCTTCTCTATAGTTAATGTCGTGCCCCAACCGTTCTCTTCGTCTCTTGAGGCCACAGGCCGGCGAATCATCCCGTTCGTTACAGCGCCGACGATCCCTCTCCCACCGACCCTACACAAGAGCTCTCCGTCCCATCCGCCTTCGTCCTGTCAACCGCATGATATGAGCAAATAATTTGCGGATCTTGGCTTTGGACCGGAAGCAAAGCACAGGGCAGCCACGTCGACTTGTGCCTGTCCAGACAAACCTGGTCGTTTATTCCTAACGGCTCTCCGTTTCAAAACATCCCACTCGTCCCCTCTCTCAAACAAGAGCCCAACCAGCTCTCCCACTCGAAACTATGCACATTATCCGATCCCCCGCGTCAATTGTTTCAGATCGTGCGAATTCACCAGGCTCGAATTCCATTGCTCTGCTCCTCTCGTTGCTTGCCCAACAACTTTACACGTCGCCCGTCCAATACTCCTCCCAGGAATCAGTCTTGAAGATGTGTTTCACCCATGGAGGCTCGCCCTTCCCCCCACCCAACCATGTTTGCCCCCACTGAAGTGTTTCGAAATACTTTGCTTTGTCTTGTTGCCTTGGAGCTTATCGTGCTATTGTATGCTCTTGCGTGGTTCAGACTGAATCATTCGATAGGGCGCGAGCCCTTTTCTCCTCCCCGGACTTACCTCCTGGTCTCGCCTGTTTCTCGTTATCCTGGTCCACGGGTCCGTTCGTGCTCACTTTTTTCCGCCGAGAAGCTCGAGCATGGTTTCGAGACCGCTCTTACTGCCTTGAAACCAGCATACTGCGACGACGCCAAGTCGTCACTTCACTATTGTCGTGTTGCAAACAGGCACTGGAGGAAATCAATCCGCTGCCATGATCACGTCAGTCCAAGGCACGAATTGGGTCAGAACTTCGTCGTACATCTAAGCTGTCATTCAATCACTATGGTATTATGTAGCCAGCACCGAGGCCTCCTTGGGTCCAACGCCAATCCAATCCAGTTCATCCCAATCCAAAACTCCATTGTCCTGCCCGTCCGGCTCTCCCTGGGCGTCTTTTCTGCAAAAGGAGATGTTGCCTCCAACTCCAGTCTATCCCGTCCCGTCCCGTCACCTGAAAAGACCATTCGCCTTTACCATCCAGCCGTGACCGGCACGTGGCTCTCTATTCCGGCTGTCGTCCTGCGCCTCTTCATCGGCCTGGGGCTCCCATCGCGCTCCTGGCTGCCTCCTCCGGTACTGTTCCCTGCCGCCGCCGTGATCTGCGCCCACTGCACTTGCGCCCACATGCCCGTCTGGTCGTTGTGGCCACCCGTCCCCGGGTCGCTCCCTGCGCTAGTTTCCACCTTGACTGTCGGCGGGACCCATTCAGTGCCAGCACCTCCGCTCGCCGATGCTGTTGCTCCCGCCCAGTTATCTAGCGCCGACATGTCCCAGCTTTGAAGGCTGTTGTCACATTCCGAATTATCATACCCCAGCGTGCTGGACAAGTCGAGGGATGACGTGGTCGCGATGTAAGGGTTGACTGGTGCTTGGATGGGCTTGACATCAGCGAAACTGGTCTGTCCGTCAAAGTAACTCTGGTTGGGACCGCCCATTGCCGTCGACTGTCCTTCGTTGGTTGCTCCTCCGCAGTTTGTTGGCAAGAAGCCCACCCCTGCCGCCGTTGAGGCCATATTGGGGTCAAAGCTGCCGCTCGAGTACGATCCGTGCAATGACGCTGTTGGCGGCGGCGTCGCAAGCCCGTTCGAATACGAATCGAACAAGCTCATAGTGCTGTTAGCTGCAGGCACCGTTGCCACCTGCGGTATAGTCACGCTATTGTCCCACGCCGAGCTGAATGTCTCATTCATCGCCGCCGTAATGTGCTGCCCTACGGTCGGTGTCGGCGACATAATAGCATCCCGCGACACGCTAGTCGAGGGATACACCAAAGCCTTTTGCTGATGGTACCGCGACATCGGGTCGTTGATCGTCAGCCACCGCCACGAGGTCCCAGCCGGTTTGAAAACTGGCGTATACTTGTACCATTGGTTTGTTGTGTTGAAGCGCCAGAATATGATTGCCTGGCGCGTCCATTGCGTTGAATCGGGAGGGCATGACCAAAGCTCTTGATACATGGCCACCCTGCAGATCAGGTCACTTCCTGTCAGTTCTCGACGAGCCCACGTCGCGGCGTCGCCCTCGTCTTCCGATCGCTTGCGCTTGCTGCCTGACCGCTCCAGGTCTTGCTTTTTCCGATCGCCGTCAGCATACTTGTGCCGCTTATCCTTCTTCCGCTGGTGCTCGATGTCGGGGTACTCGGCTGCTATGCCGAGGATACTCGCCCACTCCACGGCTGGGAAAGGCACGTTGAGGTCCTGTCGCGGCGGGATATGGCACTCGCATTGCGCTTTCGAGTCGCTGCAACCGCCTCGATGGATGATTGTCTCGTTGGTATAGACGCCTTGCTTGGAGCCGTCGCTGTACAATTCGGCAGGTCGAGTCAACCGTGTCACGCATTTCCAGCGGTGATGCTGCAAGCCTGCCTGGGATATTGCCACTTCCACGAATGCATTGAGCTCGGATCCTTGAGGGAAGCTGGGGTCCTCGTGCAACTCCAATGTGGCACACATCTCCATCAAAAGACAGTCTTCGTCTCGCGTGGGCAGATTGAGTGTGTCATACATGGCTGGTGCTTCCTTCTGCCACCTGCGGGTTACCGTCTTGACGCAAGCTGAGGTGGACCTATCAAGCGACCTAGTATACTCGTGCAGCAGGACGTCCTTTCCAAGGACGTTTGGTCCGTCGTCGCAGTTTGCGTACTTGTTCAGGTGCGGAAATCGTGCTTGATCCAACGCTTGGTCGTGGCGATCATAGGCGATATCATCACGGATCTTAATTTCGGATGATGATACATAAATCTGGCAAGTCTTCGGCCGTACCGGGATAGACGACTGAAGGGCCAGTAAGTGAGAGAAATATTCGTAGTTCGGCTTCACGTCAGGCACTCGTCCCTCAGCCAGCGCCGTCAGAACAGGGTTCGACTTGAAGGACTCTTGTTCTTCTTCATCGTAGTAATCATCCGAATTGGTTGACCCAGGCTCCTTCTTCTCCTCGGCTGGGAATAAGAAATGGACTGAACGTTCAGTTAGTTGTCTGTCATTCGTCGAAGCTGTTCATGTCAAACTTACAACACCTCAGGTCTTCAAAAAACTTCTTGACAACCTGCATGTGACTCGACACTTGTTTGCGACCCATCTGCTCGATGCTGTCATTGCTGTTATCGATTCGGAAAATCTCTTTGCTGCCCAACACAGCGACGCAAATGACGAAGATGTATTCGCTGATGAGCATGTTGCGACCATGAAGCTTCCCACCCATTGAGAATTTCCGTCGGCCCATATGAGGCATTAGTAGCACGGCTATCGGCCTTTGTCAGTACACTGCTTCTGTTGGTGTAGGAAAGAATTGGTCTCACAGTCAACAAAGGCATCCTCGAGCTCTGGACGTCGCCATACGCCTCCTTTGTCTTTCTGGGTATCTTTGTGTGCTTGCCGATTGCGGTATTGTCGGAAGGCGCCCCAGAAGTACAGTGGGTTAACACCATGTCTACTCCTTCTTTGGAAGCGTGGCTGTTGCCGCGGCGTTTGAACACGATAGAGGCATTCAAACGATTGCGACGGCACCATGGGCGCCGGTAGGCTGGCCGGTATCGACGGCGACAGAGCCACCGGGCTCTGATAACATGAGATCAAACCATTGAAGTTGTGCGACTGCGTGTTCCCGTTGGTATCCCGTAGTGGCAACCTGCTACCGTGGATGGAGCTGCGCCTGGTGTCGATGTAATCCAATGATGGCGAGTATCTCTGGGAGGACAGGACCGGCCTAGGTTGGTAGAGTGAAGACATTGCAAAGGTTCCCCCGCCGGAGGCAGAACCAGGAATGTCAGCCGGAGGCGCTTACCAGGTCGAGCTCCGTTCAATGGGAACAACGTTTACGGTCTCCGACGGTATGAAAGAGAAGAGCAAGTCAAGAGAGGATAAGAAATGTTGGAAGGAATTCGGGACGTGAAAAGGTGGGATAGATGTATGCTTTGAGGAAGGGGATGATCCCAGCTGGAACGCAAGAGTTGCCAAAGGAGAACCAGAGCCATATAAATCCAAGACTTTCTGGGGGTGTAAGAGAACAAGGAGGTAGGCCAGTATGGTAACGAATTGTATTGACAAAGGGCAGAGTCAAGCTACTACAGTGCTTTCCTCCCCTTGACCCCCTCAACTCAAGCTAAAGTATCGTAATCACATCCGCAGGACGTCCCAAATGGGGAGGGTAGAGTGTTTCTCAAAGCGGGGACTTTTTGAGCATGCATCACTGATGGAGATGTCTACGGAACAAGCGTTGCAGCCAATCGAGAGTCGTCGCAGAAGCCACCAACACATGGCAGCTTTGAGGTTAGTCGCGAGGGCGTTGTGTATGCAAGGGAGGCGAGAGCGGGGCACGACGCCATGGTCTCATCGGAGAGTGGGTGCAGGCTCTGCCGCCTGGGCAGCCTCAAGCTTCAGGTTGTATCTCGAGGTATGTGGACAAGATTAGGATCAGACACATAAGAGCTTCACAACTCCCCTTGGTCGTGAGCGAGGCGATGCCCCACGGTTGGAGCACTCGTCCTCGGCCGCATCATGACCACGAGCCGGGATCGCAAAATTCGATACTTTAGGATCGATGATGTCGCCCTTGCCAAGGGAGGCGGCGAGAAGTGAGAGCTGGAGCAGGTCAGGGAACTCAGCCTTGCCTTTGCCCCAGCAAAGATAGCTAGGAGCAAAAGGGGAAAAAAAATAGTTTTCTTACCTCAACCCTCGAAATCCTCCCCATCGTTGCCAATATTGACCTTCCTCCTCCCTCCGCCAGTAAGCTGTTGCAGGGCTACTTTATTGACCTGTCCCCCTACCTTCCGCTGCATCTTTTGAATCTCCTCTTCAGCGTCAACGGCTTCCGCCTCAGCGAAGTCGAGCACAAGCTTTCGGCCCAGCAGATGAGTATCTCTCAACGCATTTAGGGCGTTTTCTGCCTCGCGCGGTGTGACAAAATCGGCAAATGCAAATCCTCTTGTGGTAAAGTCCGCTTTCTTTGGAACGCGGACGGATCTTAGTTGACCGTAGGTCCCGAACAACGCCCGGACATCCTTCTTGGTGGCTTGGAAGGGTAAGTTCTTAATGATGATCTTCGTCCGCTGGCCGGCCGCCTTCTTGGCTTTGTCTTCCCGCCTCCTCTCTTCAGCGGCGTCGAGACCTCGGTGAGAAGCCTTGACAGCCAATGTGTGATCGTCGAGGACATGACCGTCCATAACCTTCAGGGCTGCCTGGGCCTGCTCCTTGGTGCGGAACTCCACAAAACCAAAGCCCATGCTCAGCGTTTGGCCCGGTTTTTTAGGGTCCATCTTGGTCTTGACTCTAGCAGAGACAAAACCGTCAAGAGCTTGAAAAGCTTCAGCCAACCTAGTGGTAGTTGTGGCGAAGTTTAGATTGCGCACGAAGAGCGATGTCGTCTCAACTTGCTCCTCCGCCTCGTCGGCGCGTGACAGGAGGTCGGTGACACTAAGCTTCTGGACACCCGTCGGCCGATCCTTCAGCTGGGAGACTTGGTCCGGTTGGTCCACTTTGAGGAGGCCGACTGGCGCCTTTTCCAAAAAGAGCACGCTGTCCTTGATTCGTCGATAAGCAAGCTTTCCGAAAGCGGCCTTTGCGTGACTAGCTTGGGCGAATTGGACGATGGCTATGGTTCCGCTGGGGGGCATCAAAACCCTAAGAACAGGGCCATGCTCCTCAAAGAGTTTCCTTAGCTCATCTATCGTAGTCCCGAAAGGGAAGTTCTTGACCAAAATGGAAGTGTCACCACGCTTGTGCGTCCTGAAGGCATCAAGGTCCACCCCATTAGCGGCAAAGTATGCTTTAGTCTCTTGGATGACAGTCGTCTCCGCGATGGCCTGTTTGACACCGGCGTCGGCTGACGTAGGGTCAAGCAGTTCAGATTTTGAGACCCCCAAACGGTTAGCTACGGATGCATTGACGGCATCTTGGCTCATGTAGAGGGAGTTCCAGTTGAAAGTGCTTGAAGCAGCTTCTGCCCTTTTCCGAATCATGTTCTGCTTCTTCAGAGGCAGCTTGGATATCTCAAATTCATCCAAACCTGTGTCTCGCTTTGCATTCCCGGGCATGATGTGAATAAGACGCCCCTGAAACGTCGCCCCGTCCAAGGCTTGGAATGCTTCAACCGCATTTGATGGGTCCGCGAAGAGTACAAGAGCAAACCCCTTGATAGAACCAGTGGCGTTGACAGGGAGGTGAACCTGATTCGCTGTCAGCGCCCGAAAATTGAAGTTTTCATACATTAAGAGTGGTGAAGCGAGCAGTTTATCAGAAATCGAAGCATCTACTAAAATATTCGCCAAGGGTTCGCATCATATACCGTAGTATAAGCTGTCCCTATCTTGGGTTCATCATGTTGCTGCTGTTCATGGAATGGCAAAAAAGGAAAAGAAAAAAAGAAAAAAAAAAAAAAAAAAAACATCTCAACGTACCTCTTCAACAGTTCCGAATTTTTCCAGTTGTGTTCGGAGATCGTCCTCAGTGGCGCCATAGGGAAGATTTCGAATGAACAACCGAGACGTACGGCGGATTTGCTCTTCAGGAGTGCTAATATCTTTTGCCTCTGTCTCGGCCTGGGGATTGACATCGGCCGTATCGTGCGATACTTCATCAGCGGCGCCGCGGGTCTCACCACCATCGTCTTTCCTGGGCGGTGCGGGTTCAGTGTTGGAATGCACTGTCGCGGGTGGGAGGTCATCCGCATCAACCAGATCTAGCAGTCTGTTTGTGCGAGACCGCAGCCAGTCATCGTCAGACGCCCCCGGCGCTGTGGCAACGTTTGAGTCTGGACCATCCACAGCGCTCGATGGGTCCTTTCCAGGGGCATCTTGGGATGGAGCAACGTCCTGTTGCATCTCATCATTTCCAAGAATCACCGGTTGACTCGAGACCTTCTGATCCCTTTCGGGTGACTCGATCCTCCTTTGCTTCTCCTTCCGAGCAGGGATCTGCTCGTACTCGTCGTCGCTCTCTCCGTCTGGAACAATTTCTTTGGAAGCCTGGGGCAAGGTTGCGCTCGAATCATGGTGTACATCTGATTCTATAGCACTTGCTGCGCCCGGCTTCATCACCTGCAAGAACTCCCGCAGCTTGGGATCATCAGGTTGCGGCTCTTCTCGTTTCCTCTTCTTCGTGCTGGAGTCTGCGTCCGCCAGGGGGGGGGCGCCTGTCTGACGTGGCCCCACGGCCTGTTCAACGGAGCCACCCTTGGCTCTGGGTGCCGAAAAGTCTGAGATCTAGCATTCCATCAGCAACGAGCCTTTACGTGCGCTGGGGCGGGACACGGCAGTGTACTCACTGGCCTGGCAGACTCCACGAATATCCTAGACATACGGATGTATGATTTGTTGAAGTACTTGACGGCCTTGGAGGCATCGTCCGAGGTCTTGAAACCGACATAGCCGATGCGGCGTTGCGGTATCAACTTGACGTCGGTTATTTCTCGATTGTTGACCGAGAAGTGTTTTCGAATCTCTGCTTCCGTAATACTCGGGGGTAGGCCCTTCACGAAAATTCTGGACGTGGCCATGGTCAGAAGTGCTCCTGGGCAGACGGGAGCAGATATAGAGCGTGGTTTGAGGTCGTCCAGAAAAAAAAAAAGTTTGAGATTTAACGGCCTATCGTTATCGGTTGGTGGGGCAGGGTGGGCCGCGCGTCCAATAGTGAGCTTGCACATTCCTCAAACAAGCATAAGCTACCCTACAACTGTCAATCGAGCAGTAGTAAATGAAGCCGATCACACGCGCACCAACCCAGGACTCGCCTTTTAGTTCCATCCAGGTTATAGCTTTCAGTATGGCGCAGCTTGAACGTTTGAATAGTCTGCTGTACTATTGGGGATCGACAACGAATGGCAGTTTCAATGTTTTTAATACGACAATGATCACGATCGAGATTTACCAAAAGTCCTTCGAATGAGAGATGATGTCGTCCATTCCGTCAACCAAATTGAACTAGACAACATGAGGCTCTGAACCCCGTTCCTCCATTCTCATATTATGTCATAACTGTCAAGGCCGAGCTATGATTTTCAGGTCAGTTAAAAGATGTGCTAAAGGACAGAGCTCCCGCATGCTTAGCCCAAGCAACAGGAACCTCTTGGGGCTTTTCTTAGGCAGAAGTTATCGGGGTTCCTGTCTAATTCTCGGCGTCGAGCCGAGCAAGTTATGCATATATTGACACTTGGAATGCGACTGGGCCTCTCGAGGTCCAAACCAATTGGCGTTGGATTAGTACGCCGTATGAAAATCAGCCAAGTCTGACTGGCCAGATATAACGGCTAAAGAGTGCTTGTCAGCCAAGGTAGGGAACCACGGTGATACTGCAGGTATCCAAACAAGTGGTTAGCAAAAAACCAATACCGCAAAACTACCTACCTAGACTCTTACAAGATGGCTATAAACCGTATAGTAAAAGATCAAATTAAATCATCCTATAAAATCAGCAATTAAACACTTCCCTGGGAATTTTAAAGATATTTTAAGTATTTTCTTGAAGGTCTTTGTTAACCACTGTTTACTTGATTTTTAATCTCACAGCCCAGGGTTTTCGCTCGCCGCTGGCCGTACACCCTTTTAGTATGAGGGTATATGCAAGATATGGGAACTATTATCATCGACCCAGCATTTGCAGACATCGATACTGTCCACCTGTGCCAGCACACCGAGCCCATGTGTATTGAACCAAAATCACTTAAAGTATTTTATTGTTTTTCTCTCATGGCCGAAAGTGGACAAAATGCTGGCACCTGCGTTGAACCGCAGGAGCTGGCCAATAAAGCCCCACCAGATCCTGGCTGACCAGCGCTTGGCTCGTGCGCCAATGCTGGGCCACTGGGCTGAATCGACCTCTAGTCAAACAACAAACAACTCCTGGCTTGTGATGCCCAAACTGTGAATCTCGCGACGAACGACAAGATTGCGCCGTCACACACCGAGCCCACTTGACCACCACGAACGCGCAAGCCGAACTCGTTGCCCCTACTCCGAAATACATCGTCCGGGAGCTGCTGCACCTACTCGTATGTTCAAGCGCACTGCGTCTCCACGATGCGAGGCGCCCAGGCCAACACAGGACCCATGTGTTACTGTGTAGGACCACGTGCTTCGTTCGAACCATCATGACTGACCTGGCGGGCGTTGTAGGAGCGGATCTATCTTGAAAACTCCACCAAACACCAACCATGTCCGAGAAACAGGAGACCCCCGCCCCTCGGGAGAAGCTGGAAGGTTGGTTGCAGAAACCCCAACGACGCGCCTCATTCACATGCTGACTTTTGCATCCACCAGCCCAGATCAAGTCGGCGGACATGGTGCGTCACCTACATGCGGGAACCTGCGACTTTTCACGCTGACGGAAGTTCATAAAGACCGAGGACATGCAGCAGGAGGTCGTCGAAGTTGGTGCGTTGGTGCGCTTGACGTTGGACTGGACCAGGCTAACGGCGGTGCAGCTCAGGAGGCTATGTCCAAATTCACCATTGAGAAGGTATGCTGTGATCATCTGCGAAGCTGGATAGCATGACTGGATGCTAACGAC
The DNA here is from genome assembly GCA_020881915.1 of Paramyrothecium sp. XJ0827. Taxonomy (NCBI): domain Eukaryota; kingdom Fungi; phylum Ascomycota; class Sordariomycetes; order Hypocreales; family Stachybotryaceae; genus Paramyrothecium; species Paramyrothecium sp. XJ0827. The sequence continues at coordinate 2,955,525 of JAJFPB010000001.1, read as the reverse complement.
CTCCGCAGGACATTGCGCACCACATCAAGCGAACCGTAAGTGGGACGGCCACCCTCCTACACATCTCCCGACCGAGCCCCCGGCTGATTCCTCATTCGTAACTAGTTCGACGAGCGCAAGGGACCGACCTGGCACTGCATCGTTGGCCGGAACTTTGGTAGCTTCGTGACGCACGGTACGTGGACATATCCCTCTCTCCATCATCAAGGCGGTCCTCGCACAAGCGAACCTGCCAGTGAGAAGAGATACAAATACTGACTTGACGTCGTCCGTCTTAGAAACGAAGCACTTCATCTACTTTTACCTCGGACACTGTGCCATCTTGCTCTTCAAGACTCAGTAAGCGCACGGGACGATGATACCCTCTATTAGCTGCGAGGGCAAGGGAATAGCAAGGCGTAACAAGACGGCCGCAGCCGACTACGGGATACGACTTACGACCACGGATATATGTCGAGTGCGAGAATACTGTCCTGTACCAAGTTCATTGGACTGAGCTTGAGGTGTTGCTTTGTGGGAAGCTGCTTGTTTACGGCCACAACTCCTATGCAGATTATGTTGTTTCATTTGACGACAAGTTTCAAATTGATATCCCAACATGAGCACTACCAGCCGCTGCAAGGATTCAGGAAGAACCCTGAGCCGCCCAAAGATCGTTTCGTCAGAGCCCAATGCAATGCATTTTGCTAGCAGTCAAGCAAAGTGTGGTGGCAGTAGTCAGAACTTGTTGGATCGAATCAGTGAGGCGCTGCATGTTTCAGGAACCAGGAGAGACCGGGTGCGCTACCGCACGACCCTAAGCTCCAGGCGTCTCTGCCATATGAGCCACCGAATGCAGTGACACGATATCCTGCACGTCTCAGCGCTGTCACTCTGGTAGAAAGCTGCGACTGGTGAGACAAGCATAAGGGGATGGTTACACTAGGCACGCACTATATCGCTTGCCTACTTTACACGACATGCATGCCGTACTACCCGCCATCATCCACATAACAGTATCCGCAATCAGTGGCCATGGCTGAAATCACACATCGCAAGCCCTCCAGGAGTCAACAGAGGTCGCTTTGAGACGAGGGAAAAAAGGAAGGGAGTGGCACCGAATGTTGGTGGCACAAGTACTCTTGTCAGCCTGTCGCCGTGTGATCCTCTACCTAGTCACAATCTGTAGGCTTCTTCTAGCAAGAATGCGCCCAAGAGTATGAAGCTGGCATATTTCCTACTCTTCCATCGTTCTCCCATGCCCAGTCATTCGCCAAAGTACGAGCATATACTGCTTTCGAAATCTTCTCGGCTGGGCGCTGTGCATAGGCTAGTACCAATAGAAAGTCAAGTCACATGTGCAGTCAACTGTGAAGAACCTGGGGTTCATTCATGGGTAGAGTATACCTGTAGTCCTGGAACAACGATCGACTAGTGACAATGTCGATCTGGGGCTGTTCCACGCCAGATGTGCCGTGCCTTTGGTCCGATATCAAATCCAGGTCCAGGGGGGCTGCCTGTGATGGAACTGTGGGAGGCCCGGCTGGTTGCGCTCGGACCGTCAAATTGACAGAAGCAGCGTGGCATATGCAAAGACAAGTAATATGCGTGAACCTATGAGAGGGTGCTGATGCCGCGGAGTGATGGTTTTCGTCCGAGTTGATGTGGGCTGCGCTGGGTCTTGTGGCACAAGGCGTGGCTGATGCAACGTTGATGGCAAAATGCCTTCTGAAGTTAGCTAGCTGCCACGATTGAGTAAATGTCCCTACCTTTGCTTGTATTTTCTTAAAACTCTTCTTCTTCTCTGCTCTCCCCTGCTCTGTCGACATCCAAGCGGGCGTCGTGTTATGATTCATGTAGAGGCATTGTAGATTCCTCAATGAAGCGTTGACGGCCACCTGAAGACGGGCGGTATGAATGGGCTGATAATCGACCACTCCTTTTGGCCTGGTCAAGCAGCCAGAACCCTTTCGGTAGGAGGAAACACCGAGGCTTGGAGAAGTTGTGGCCATCCATGCGGCAACGGTACAAGTAGTCTGCGCTATTTCACGCGGTCCCTTGCAAGCCACACAACGCATAAATACCACCGAACGATGCACGTTGACTTCGAGTGCGCAGGAGGTATCATCCTACAACTCCAACATGACGGCATTGGGACTAAGGGCACTATGCGTAAAGTCTCTCAAGTTATCAACTCTTCCCACTTCCGCAGGAAGTTTTAGTGAGACGCAACCGAGGAGTTTCACCAGTCTAAGCAAACATAATTGAAGCGCCTGCATTGTATCCAATGCCTTCCTGCGAGATAAAAGACCCCTCTGCGGAAACCCTTGGTGGTCTATGCGGGGCCATGTCGAGCAACACAACGGTAACCAAGATCAGCCCGCCCCAGCGGGATGGAGGAGGCGCCACTTCGTTGCTTTTCGTACCGCGGCGGATGGAGGATGACTGCAGAGGGGAACAAAGCGGAAAGGTTCGGTGCGGGTTAACGGTGGTCTTAATCTACAGGTCCAATAGACCCGGACGCTAGGGAGGTGGACATGGTAGCGACCCCTCCATTGGGTGCGCTGACACCGAATACAGGTCGGAAGTGGCCTCCGCAAATTGGGCTGGGCTGGGCTGGGCGTGGGATCAGGTTGCACCCACGCGTAAGACATGACATGACTGATGGGAGGGTATCTGCTGTTCGGTTTGTTCAGATTGAGCAAAACGCCACCCTTGAGAGTGTCTGGCCACGGCAAGGTTAGAAAGAGAAGGAGGGGGAAAACCGCGAGTTCATTTGGGTAAGGTGAGATGGGGCGAGGTGAGGGTTCGCAAGCATGGCATGATACGACAGGGTAAGTGGAAGTACCTTACAGAGCAGCTCGCTTCTTCTAGCAGACCTTGGCGGGGGTTTTTCGAGGGGGGTGAAGGTTGTGGCCGAACGGACACTAGCGCGCCGCGCCTTACCCGATTAGCCCTACCTGCAGCGGGCCTATCCGGGTTGGTAACAGAATGTCGGGAGTGCAGCTTCACCATCATGGGGCCCCAACGTTAACCGAGCAGCGCCCGTGACCGGATGCGCGAGGCCTGAAGACCGGTCACTGGACCGATTTGCCCAACGAAAGAAGAAAAACCCCCAATCAAAAACGAGGCGGTCAAGGCTGGTCGGCTTCGACATGGAGCAAGGAAATGCATAGCCTCATGTCCGATGGCTATGAAACAATTCCTCGTGTTGATTAGCCGGTCGGGAATCCTCCCGGCCTTGACTGTGCATCATCGCCACCACGGACGTCGCGTAGCTTTGGACCGGTGCCTCATCATGTGGCTGGAAACACAGACCCTAGCCATGACGGCCCCATTTAAAATTCCTCTCATCTGCTTCTCTCTTTTTGGCCCTGTTATCTTAGAAAAAGAAATGTGAACAGAGTCGCCAATGCATCACGCGAGCACTCTGAAGAAGAGACTGGCTGCCAGCAAGGATATCCTAGTTGAAATCTGAACAATGGTTTAAGGGTTTCCTTCTTCTATGCCCAAATAGCGCATTTGTGGCTGTTGCGGTTTTGCGAGAACTAATAGTCTAGACCTGCCATTCCTTTCCCCAGATCGTCATGGTCGTTCCCGTTTGAGCTGGTGCCAATGGTGACAAGTCTACAGTCTACCTTCCATTCCCTAGTAGAACGTAGTAGCTGGGCTAATGGATCGTCGAGCACACGGCCGATGTGCAAATGCGTACCTTGATGCAGATCGATGTGGCGGGCCTGCAGAAGTACACAGGAGGTACAGGATCTGTCCCCGACAACGCACTCGCGCTTTCATTCGAGGTGGCACGATTCTGCGAATCTCATGCATTGGTCGTGCATGGTCTGGTTGCCTGTCTTAAGAGATGCATTAGACTTTTTCGTCATCGAGGAGGCGGTTGATTGACCCAGATCTCGCAAATCAATCGGAAAGAGAGGAAACAACGGTTATAGCTCAGTGTCGTGGTAATGAATCTGGAACCGCTGCGTGCCTAAGCAGAAACAATGTCTTGTATCTTGGCCTTCCTCAGCTGCCTGAAGACGCTTCTACCGAGGGATTCGGAGCGCACTGTTCTCCTTGGGGTGCGCATGAAGCAAAGAAGAAAGACGGGGCACGGCGGTGCCATAGCAAGCACAGGTCTCTGGGAGACGGTTTGCTTTGCGCCTCAGTCAATATTCTTTATGTTTTGGCGTAACCTCCAGCTACGCCGAGCATAAGCAGCTAATCAGCGGCCGCAGACCGCACCTCGGCGTGACGACTTAACATGACCCGCTTCGGCACATATTGTATGGTCAGCGAGCGTTGACGCTCCCGCCACGATCAGAACTATTGTGAGCTTGACGACTGCCTGCTAACGGTCAATATCCAAATTAGTTGCGTGTTTGTGGATCACCAAGCATGCGAGAGATCTCGCGAAGACAGGCACAAAAGAATGCGATCAGCGTCGTGCCTTGAATTCAGCACCCACCGACCGAGCTTTGTTGTCGAAGCAAGGGCCAGACTAACAGAGATGGAAACCAGCGTAGAATGGTCGCAGCTGATGGACCTGAAGTGGAGCTGTTATGGGCCTCCATCCCGCAGATACAAGGGCGACGTGTGACTGCCTTTGCACTGTACATGAACGAAGCGATTGATTGACCGTTGCTGGACCTCCGACCTCAACCTCCGTACATCGGGTCCACTGACCAAGCAAAGGTATTACCGTGCTCATTTCGGTGAGACGAAATCTGTCATTTTGAAGGCTGGACGTTTCAAGTGCACAACGGGCTCTTTTCTTGCAAGGATATCATCTAGAAAGAAAGCCAGGGCGATCAACCCCTTATAAGGAAGACTTTGGAAAAGCATAATGATTAAACCTAGGTGCCCTTGCGTCGTGCACAACTTGCACATCGGTCGGATCCTCGCGAGCGCCAGGGAGCTGGTCCCGTTTACTGGCGGGTTGCTGTTAATGGCATCATGCCAGACAACCCAGGCCGGACTAAGCTCAGAAAGGGGTTGGTCTATGGGTTTTGGGGGTGCGTATGTGTGTGGCAGAAACAGTCTCGCCCAATTGTCGAACCCGGGTTGGGATGGGAAGCGAGAGTACAGTACAGGATTGTACAAGCGGCGGTAAGGCAGGCGCAGGTGCGAGTACATGCACCACCAAGTGGCTTGGCGCGCATGGTCAGCAAAGTCACTGGCGCCGGTCCCTGTGGACGTCGACTTGAGCGAGCTGACAATTCCGAGGAAGGGGGAATGAGTAAGATGAAGAGGATATCAATGTCCCACCGCGAACACCCTCGATTGGTGTCCCGCCTCTTGGTCCAGCCCCCGGGTCGCTGTAGCTTGGGTTGTAAAGCAACAGACTATTCTTCATCTCATTCTGGACCTCCGGGAAGTCGCTGTCCAATTCAATTGTTGAGTGCGCGACAATTTCAGCTATGCCGGCTCCTGTCAGACGCTGTTTCTTGCATAGTGGCGACGTAGTAATGCGGGTGGCTTGTGGGACAAGACCCTCACGCCAGTACCATCGAGTCTCTTCTCCTTGGCTTGGGTAAATCAGTGATGTCAGTAGGAGACACAAGGGCCCCTCTCCCCATTCGATCGGGTGCCACATGGTATTCTGCAGCCGGCCGCCTCATCAGAAACGTCGTCCGAGGATGCCTCGTACAGTATGCCTGCCAGCCGCCCACGGCACGGGCATACCGGAACCAATCGCGGAAGAGGACCCTTCTAAGGAACAATGACTCCAAGGACGCGGTCGCTTCATGAAGCGAACGGCCCCGAGTGGGTTTGTCACAACAGGCATTTCCGTTGCTTCGCCGAATGAGATCCTTACGGAGAGGGTGGATCAAGGGGAGATGAGATCCCCATGTATATTACAAAGCCATTTGTCGATAGACATCCCTTGAGGATGATATAGCTGGCGTGCCAGGCAGATTTCTGTCTCGCCCCAAGACGTATTTGAACAGTGAGATGTCTTGTCACTTCTCCGCATGCCCCATGGTCAGCAATCATCAGCAAGCCCAGCCAGCGTCATGAGCCACGAGACTCATGTGGCTGGACTTGACTGGACTGAAGCCCATGGGTACGCAAGGCACAGCGCAACAGGGGACCCCCAGCCTGGTCAGTCTCCAGCAGGCCAGTGTTATGGTGCCTTAGAACGCAGCAACGTTAACTCTGTTTTCGGTGTAGTGACTGAGTGGGTTTGGGGGGCGATTCTGGAATTTGCTGCCGACGCCCACACCGCAGGGGCCTTGCCTTGCACGCCTTTTGTGTGCCTGAAGGTGCACAGGGAGCCAGTCATTCGGTCAGCCGAGAGCTGGTCCGTTTCACCAGCACGGGCACAATGAACCAACACACCAAGGGCTCTGGCTACAGAATAAGGCGCGCCTGACGTGGTTGTCCAAATTTGGGCGAGATCCAGTGTAACCCCAGCACAGGTGTAGCCACGACGATTTAGGCAAGGTTAGTCGGTCGAAGGCTGTTGCTGTTTCGACTGCGCCTGGTAGAGGGTGTAGGCAGGCTGCTGCCCTGACCTAAAATAGTCATGCCGGGAATTGCTGGGCCAGGCGTTAACTTGTGGTGATAACGGCGATGGCCCCGTCAACCAGGTCCCTTGGGTTAGCGGCGCCGCCTGGAACAAGAGGCCGACATGCTTTGTCCGATTGCAAATGAGTCGCTGGGCTGGACGAAATGAAACACACAGAACTCGAAATAAGGTATTGGCTGCGAGAGCCATTTCGACAATGCGAAGGATCCTTGGATTTGATCGTCGCATGTCCTGCCGGGCTGCCGGCTGCCCAGGTCATGATCCATATGTGGGCCAGGCGGCCGGTCCTGCGCTGTCCTGCGCTGTCCTGGGCTGCCTTGAAACGGGATGGAATTCCGAAACGCAATGGCTCATCCTCATAAATGAACGGCGGTACAGGCACATACCGACCGTATCGCACAAGCCACCAGCAAGTGCCGGCTCAACATTCGAAATGTTCAATCCAACGAGAGTATAATGCCTGCCCTCCGCGGACGTCTCCCTCGTCGTCTGGCAGGTTGATGTGGACGAGCTACCTTACTTGCCCTGTCCAGGTCCGACGCAGCTGAGCCACCTGACCTCCGAACACCCAAACAGTCAGGGCCATGCTCCCATTAGCACCAAAGCGATGCGTTGCCTGTACTGTACTGGCCAGTACCTGACACAGGAAAGTGAGTGAACGCCCACACCCACCCACCCTCACCTCTCCCCACTCCACCATCAGCTGTACATCGGAAGGTAAGGCATGGCATGGTGAGGCAAAAGGTACTTGGGGTACCCACGGTAGCTTTCCGGGTAATGGTAGAAAATCGACAGACGGATGGGCGTCCCGTACAGTAAGATGCTTTCGGCTGCCAGGAACAATTACCCTCACCGGCACGACTTTGCATGAATCAAGTGGGATAGAAAGAGAAGGGGGAAATAAAAGAGGAGAAGAGGGAGGAAGAGCAGCATGAAATAGGCAGTCCTCCCCCCGATTGCACTTTCCAGCCTACGATGAGGTACCTACGGATCCATCAACATCGTGATGGCTAATGTAAGCCAAGGAACCGTGGGTTCTCTGTCTTGGTGGTACAGGTACTCGTGCTGGTACTGGTACTAGGACTGGTACTGGAGGGCGAAAGTGAATTGTTCTGCATAAGGTCAGGCGAGGTAGGTACAGAGCGTGGCCCGGACTGCGACAGTCGGTCCACTAGCGCTGCAAGCGCAGTTCCCAGGTCGAGATTCGTTGTACCTGCGGCCAGGTACAGCACCGTAAGGTAGGTTCCTCTTCTGGGGCAACCCACTCACTGGCTGGCCCTGCACTGTTTGGGCTGGCCGTGCTGTACCCACACCTCCTCGTCACTAGCAACGCACCCGCTTGGCTTCCCCCGTTGTCTCCGCTCCCCCAAACCTCGTCTGCACTGGACTCTTCGTCTCTGCTTCCCTCTCTGCGAGACCGTCGAGAGCTGCAGCCTCTCTTCCTCTTCTTCCCTCTGCAGTATCAAGACTCCTCTTCACCTCCTCCTCCTACCTCACCTTCAACCAGGGGATTAGAAGAGGGACGTGTTCCTTGGTGGCATTGTTCTATTCTGGGCCAGGCTTTCAACACCTATTGTTGCCATTGTGTGGTGCTCCTCATAGGTGCCGTTCCTCCAGGGAACGCCGGGCAGTGAATCGGCTCTGAATTGCCAGCTGCCTTGCAATTCACTCGCTTGCACCACACTCCGGCCGACCAACAATGTAATGAGGCTTTCCCGAAGCTTCTAATTTCGCCCTCTCGTTGGAATACCTGTTCTTCCCCTCTTCCTCCACCATTGAAGGACCCGACCGACAACCTTGGATCGACAACAATAGCTGATAGCGTCCCGAAGCGTCGATCGTCCCTCGAACCCACTCCCTTTGCTCTTCGACAATAGCTATTGCGCTGCCATCCAGACCGATCATGACTCTCAAAATCCCCGACGGGGGCCTCCTTCTCGAGGGCCCCTCTGGGAAGGATCCCAAAGTGCCGCCTCAAGCCTTCGCTATTACCCTCAGTGACAACGTTATCGAGAACATGATCAAGTGCGTCCAGAACGGCGAGAATCTACAGCTGGCTTTAGGAAACACACCAGTACGTGGCTTCCCTGTTATGTCGAGTGCATGCCTGCTGTCCGGGTGCTGCAGCCCTTGAGCTCTCCAACCAGTCCGCTAACTCGGCTCTTTCAGACTTTGCTATACGGCTCACAGTCACATCGAATCGCTCCCCCGTCCGATTCCTTTCCCCTCGACCTCTACCTCACTCAACCATACGAGTCCACTCGAGAAGCGAAACGCATACCTCACACTAGTTCCTTGTTCGAGAGGCCTAAGGAAATGAATTCTCTTGCCGGCCCGGCCGCCTCCAAGAAGATGACCGAGAATTCTACATCTACCTCTATATCACATTCCAAGGGCACGGCTTCCAACAAGAGCTCTACATCGTCGGGTTTGGACTCGGATCTAGAAACACTGCAAAATGGGCTGGCAGCGCATGATGCTTCGCGGGAAAGGTGCGTTGCAGCTAACTTGCTTTCATACCAGTGGTCCCTCATACTAACTTGGATTCAGAACCCGTATGATCAGCAAGCCGCCTGCCACCAAGAAGGGCTCTGGGGCACCCAAGGGTAAGCTCCTGCCTGGATACACGTCGACCGCCCGTTCTCTTTCGACATCGCCGGCTCTCAATGCCGTCCGCTCGCCATCCGAAACGCCAGGATTTTCTGCATCACAACAAGTCGTCGAGCGCAAAAAAGAACAGAGATCTACATTGGTGCACGAGCTGGCCGTCAAGGAACGACCACTAGACTACCTACAAAATAAATGGAAGGGGAAGCAAGACGACCTGCAGCCCACCTTGGAGAAAGTGGCGGATTTCATCGCAGGCACTCAGATGTGGGCTATGAAGAAGGCTTATTGGAAGGAGCTGGACGTGTGGAATTACAACTACGAGACCCAGAAGGAACGACAGACGGCAATCGACAATGCCGTCCGCCAGTATGACAAGCAACGAATGTCGGCCTCTGAGCCTGAATGGCAAAAGCTGCTCCCCAAGGACGAGCGGGGAAAAGGAAAATGCTTGAGTGTCCTCCAAGCCTCGTTAGCGAAGAAAAACACCACAGAAGCTTTGACCGTCGAAGTGCCGAAGGATGCTGCGGAGGCGATGTCAAGATCGACCTCGAATCCTCTACCTGCCAAAGCTAAGAAGCCTAGCGCTCAAGAAGCTCAGGCCAAGCGTCTGTTGGGCAAGTCCAAACCTTCGTCGGCTGCTCAGAAACCATCGCCGACCAAAAGCAAGGCGGTGAGCACGAAAGCCAATGGCGGCCGCGTGTTATCCCAGGAATTCATCGAGAACTCCGATTCTTCTGGGGATGAGGTCCCCATCGCCCAGGCCAAGCCCAAGCCAGCTCCGAAACCTGCGCCAAAGCCCACACCTGCCACCAAGGAGACAGTCGTGGTGAAGCAGAAGCCGGTTATCAGGGAGCCCATGCGACCACAGCAGCCGATCAAGCGACCCCGTGACGACGACGAATCTAGTTCGAGCTCAGGCACGCCACTCTCGAAGCGTCTCAAAGACAAGCAAGTGCTGCACCCACCCTCTACACTCAAGCGGCGCACCAACGATGCGAACCAAAACTCTCACAGCGCTTCTACGAACTCCACCATGAAAAACAAAGCTACCTCGCCAACCAAATCCTCACCCCTGGCGTCTTCGCCCCCGACGAATGCTTCGGATCTTGAGAACGAAACGGCGCGCCAGGTGATCAAGAAGCGAAAGGCGGAGGCTGAAGCGCGGTCCATGCCGTCCAAGCGGCCCGCAGCCAGGCAGGTCTCTTCGGAGGTGCTAAGCCAGGCGCAGAAGTTCAAAGTGGTTTACCAGAAGTACGAAGCATTGCATTACGAGATTTCGGCGTTGGACAACCCGCCGGATGAAAAGTTGGCCAATTTGATAGATTTGAGAGGCCGGTTGCAGAGTATGAAGAATGAGATTTACAAGCAGTATGCCTCGGACAGGGAATAGGCAGGCGCAGCGCAGGAATGTTTTTAAGCTAATGATCCAAACGGCCACACTTGGGGAATAGGAGTTCAATATGGCCCAGGGATTTTTCTTGCATTTACAGGCTGAGGATGAGGCATCCTCGTTGCATCTACAACCGGGGCAGCAGGAAGAAGAGACATGCTGAGCCCTTGGGGGAAAACAGACTACGTACCGTCTAGCTAGCACGAATTTCAAAGTTCAAATCGACATCATGACTTGTGTAGCGAAATGTTGGGATGGTTCGTATTCCGGTTGGCCGCTGCGGCGTGGGTAAGCTCTGCAACTGGTCATGTCGGCTGACGGTGAGACGACTGGCCAGCACAGTCAGCATTGACGCGCAACAATTGGCTGTGACTTGGGTCTGCTCCAGTGAGTGTGCCCAGGGGGGCTTGTGTGCGCATTGGGTCGAGGGACTTCGGCGACGGCCCCGAGGGTTCGCGAGGGGTGCGCATTGGGGGATTGGAGCCAGCGATCATGATTCAATTGTACTATTTGGAAACATCAAGGCCAGTGCGTCTATTGAAAAGTACCCAGGGTAGACGATAACAGCGTCGCCTCGAAACGACGGCAGGCAGAACAGTGTACTAGCACTACATTGATCAAAATTTGTGACGTCTTTCGGTATCTTTTGGCATGGCATTCTTCTCTTCTCCGTTTCGGGTACGTGCATGCTAGTATATTTATATGCATATCCTTCCCCCCCAACACGCCAATGGGCTCTGCAGAGCGCTCGGCCAGCCTTGTCGCTTGACATTTCAGTATAGGGGGACCTGTCCATAATGGCCCTTTTCGTCCTGAATCCTCCAGCATGGGCCGCCTACAGGCCGTATCCTGAAACTGTGGGAGGGTGGGTGGGATGGGGAAGTGGACGGGACGAGAAAATGACGCTAGGTGTGATATCGTCACGTCCTTGGGTTCTGGAACCCACTAAGGTCGGTGCTAGCTGGCTTTTGGGGATCGACCTGCGCTTCCGGTGCTGCTAGCGCTGGACTCTGGAGGTGGCATCGGGTTGCCCAGCTCCCCCAACACCATCTTTTCGGTTTGGTAGTGGCAGCTTTTTTAGTTCGGGTCCGCCCGTCCCCCGTCCCCCGCCCCTCCAATAAGGGGGGATTTCAGACATGCATGGGACTTGCATCACGGCGACCCAAGTCGCATAACATTGCACGACTCTGGTGATGCAAGGAGGAGGAGCAGGAAGGTGTTGGAATCAACAAGTACAGTTGGTGGTCAATCTCATTTACGTTTCAGGTCTTGCGTTTGTCGTCGCAAAGATACCGCGAGTTCTTCGTTGTTTGATTAAATGAGCCCGGTGTTTTGGGCCGTTGCTATGGGCGTGCGAACTCTTTTCAGCAACCAATCCACATCAGCCAAACTCGCCACCTCAGGTAGAAACATTGTTAGCATCAATGCAATATATTTCGAGAGAAAAAAAAAGTTCATAGGAAGTTTGGGAAAAGTAAGTGTAAGCTCTTTCCCTGAGCACACACCGTTCCGCAAGATGCGCGTTATTGACCAAACAACCCGCGTCATGTAGGGTAGCATGCTCCCATCTTGGACGACTCGTGGCACGCTGAAAACCTAAAAAAGGAAATGTTCCAGACCAGCCTTGCGAGGGTGGGGCGGATACCGTGACAGTGGTTGCAGAAGCCACCAGATTGGGACAATGGATCTCACCCACGTGCCGTGGCTGGAGCCGTGGCTGGGGCTGTGGCTGGGTGCCTCCTAGCGCCGTCAGTGCAACGACAACAATAGATTGAGGCCAGCTGCAGGGATATGCCAATATCTATTGTCGATACAACTGTAATGCAAAAGTAGGCTCCGCCGATACAGTTTGGATAGACAGTTGCCATTGTTTGAAAAAAACATCCGTACTTTCGCTTTTTCCAAAGTACGCAGGATTGCTCTCGCTTCAGTGAACCAGCGCTGCCAACGTCTGACCACTCCATTGTGCAAGGGCACCAAGGTCATGACCAATAACTGTCCAGACAAGACCCGGGAACGGGAAGGACATGATACTTCCAAAGTTGAGCCCATAGATTCTAAACAGGAATGTCTCCTTTAAAAAAGTTATCATGTCTGAATTTTAGACCGTTTCCATTAGGAGAGCGGCAAAATTCGGTAGTGGGTCTGTTCGGCTCCGATCCGCCACGATGGGAAAAAAAAAATTGGATGAGCGGCTTATCGTGCTCCTACCAGGTCCCCTGATCTCCCCACACTCCACCTCCCCTTCGCTTCCTCCTTATCAAACTGCCCACGCCGCCGAGAGTGTGGTGTAAGTTGTTTCCTCCAGAAAACCAGCCATCGCGAGAAAGAACCCCGTTATGATACGCCTTTAGAGATCGCTCTCCCGCGTGAGAGTCTGACACGAAAACTTCCTACACCGATTCTTTCTTTGCTCATATTACGCCTCTACGCGAGGCCTTTGTTCGATCTTCCTTTGTTCTATAGACGGAGCCCGTCTCTTCTCGTTCTCTTACTGTACGGTACCATGGCCCTGGCACCCGAGGACTTTCCCCAGATGTGGGAGCGGCCCGCTCACGGCGACCTTGTCAGTGTCCTCCAGAGCCTCGAGCTCAACCCGCCCATCTGGAACCACAAGCGTCGCCGCTCAGACGTCCTGAATGAGCAGGAATCCCTGGTCGGCCATCGCAAGAGCGAGGTCACTCGATATCTGTCCTCCATCATCAAGAGCCCCTTGGCTTGGATCGATGATGACGACCAGAAGGAGCTCATCTGGACGCTGGCCAGCAAGCGAATGTCGGAGCGGTGTGGGAGGACTGCCATGGGCGAGCTCACCCGTCGATGGCCCTTCGGCGGCGAGGGCGTCGCCTACGAGCCGTTCGAACTCATCATACGCGAACCAGCCCTGACCGGCGATTCCCTCGGGTTCAAGACGTGGGGTTCGTCCTATGTGCTGTCCCAGCATCTGCCACGCCTCGGCGCAACGTCCTTGTTCCGCCTCTTTGACGAATCGCTCGGCCAGCCTCCACCCAACGTCCTTGAGCTTGGCTCGGGAACGGGCTTGCTGGGACTGGCCGCCGCCGCCCTGTGGAAGGTGCCAGTTGCGCTGAGCGACCTGCCGAACATCGTCACAAACCTGAAGGTCAACGCAGAGATTAACACGGAGCTGGTCGAATCACGGGGTGGCTCCTTGAGTGTTGGGCCTCTCACGTGGGGCGGTGACGCGGATGAGATTGATCAGGGCCTCTTTGGGACGCCCTTCCAGTTCAAGGTAGGTGGAACGCAACTCGGCAGTGATTCTTGGACGCAACAGTGGCGTGATCGAAACTAACCTGCGTGATTCCTCGTCTTTAGATTGTGCTCGCCGCGGACCCCATGTATGATGATGATCACCCCGTGCTCCTCGCCTCGGCCATCTCGGACCACCTGGCCCTGGGGCCGGACTCGCGCGCCGTCGTGATGGTGCCCCAGCGTGACGAGACGACCAAGCGCCTCCTGGAGTCGTTCAAGCAAGCCATGCTGGACCTGGACACGCCCATGTTCTGTGAAGAGGAGGACGAGCTCGCCGGCCAGGACGACTGGATCGAGGACGAGGACGCCGGCCACGTAAAGTGCTGGCTGGGCGTCTTCTCGCGGGGAGGAACGCCCGCATCAATGACGACTTGACGACGGAGCAGCATGATACACGGATAGACTAGAGTCACACTAGATGAGATAGACATAGAATAAGACACGGAGAAGGAGAGGCGAGGGCGTACAGTAGAAGCACATATACATCATAATGAACTCTTCATCATTGCCACGGACCGGTCATGCGGCAGACACCCCGTGGACCACCGAGCGAAGGCAGCAACGCAAAGCAAAGCCGCTGTTCGCAAAAGTGGTCATCTGACGAGAGCCCAGGCAAATGTGCCCCCTATTTGCAGCCATCTGAGCCATGCCGTCCGATAGTTTGCCGAGGATGCCCCCCCTTTCCCCCCTCCACTCATCTCCCAACAACATGCCATTCCCCCCCATTGTTCACTATTATTCACTGCCCTTTTCCCCGTCCTCGGCCTTAATCTCCCCACTTCTCCGCGCAAAGGGACAAGCTTGTATTGGCCTATGCAGGCAACTAAACCCCAACTACCTATGACTCTTGTGTTTCTATTGGGTAGAAGTTCGTTTCTTGTGCTGCCAAAGCTATTGTCCTGCTCAACCGTTTCTTTCTACACATCTGTCTTTCACAGCCGTATTATGCTCCTGTGTTTCCCTCCAACTTGACTTTGTACTCCCCATCTGGTTTCCAACCTCGCATGGCTTGGTGTCCGAGGCAGACCCGAAGCTTTGTCATACGTCTTCTCGACTATTTAAATCTCCTCGAACGACCGTCTCCGGACCTTTTCCTTTTTCCTTCTTCTCTCCCAGATTCGACTTTGGGTCTATTTTCGCCCGGTTGCTATACAAATTATCCTGCCCAAGCTGCTCCCTTGTCATAACGCCATTAGTGACCCTGGAGCCGTTCTCCAGAGACTCTCCACATTACTTGATGCAGAGTCGCTGTTGGTGTAGGGACGACTCCAACCTCCTTTGTCCCTACGCCAAGTCTTACTTACACACAGTCTTGTACCCAAAAGGCCAGCTCGAAACTTCAGACTTGGACATACACACACACACGACTGTTGCGAAGCATATCACTGGAAGACGACAGAAACTGTACCCGCTGCCAACTTCCAAAATGGTCGGCGCGCCTTGTTACCCCGACAGAGAGATCGAATGGCTTCTAGACCGCATCATCGGCGGCGAGAACGCCACGTCCATCCGGACCAAGTTTGAAGGCGTCTTCGGGCGACCTCTACGAAAGAACCAGATTCGCTACATCAAGACCAAGTACGGGAAGGATCCGAGGTTCAAGTATGCAAAGATACGCCCCTGCTGCTGCTCCTGCTCCTGCTCCTCGTCCAGTGCCCTCTGCCATACTATATGTGTTACTGTCGTGGCTGCCACAGCAATGCCTTGCAATCTTGTTACCTCCTAAAACCAATGGAGACTGACACGACTCGCGACATATAGCAGCCCGATGATCAACAGACGGCCCAAGAAGAACGTCCGGGCCAGGACCGCGCGACATGGAGGCCTCAGAAAGAACTACCGCGAGGACTCGGATGACGATGTTGAACCTACACCTACCAAAGGCAAAGAGATACAGCAGAAGGACGATCAAGATGACGATTCAGACTTGCCTAAGACACCCGAGCAAGCAGAAGCCGGCCGCCCCGGCGTTGACAAAGCCCCCACCAGGAAGAAGATGTACGTTGTTGCGCGTCTCCAATCACCGAGTTCGCGGTCCAACTAACATTGCAGCTCTAGGAGCTCAGACTTCAGAACCAGGCCTGCACGGGTTCCGATGGCGTCTCAACAGAAACCGAAAAAGTCCAGCACCACGACCATAGACCCTTCTCTCCAAGGACCCATCATGCCTGCGACGCCGTCGTGGCAAGAAGGCCTTGGCCCCAGTAACTACCAACCCAGCATCGCCAACGGCCTCTCATCGCCGCCGCTTCCGGGTGCGAGCAGTGCTTACGGCAACTCTGCTGGGTACGGGCAAACACCACAAAACTGGGCCGCGAATTTTGGACCCTGGGGCATCAACGGCCTCCCCCCTTGCTCCCCTCTCTCGCAAGGCTTCGACCTCTCCTGCGGGATGGGGCAGCCCCCCGGGCTGCATAATCCGATGGCCGACTCGAATGGCTTGATGTCAGGCTACCCGCTGCCAAATGCTCCGAACGCACCTACGCCATACCCGTACCTGGGCCAGAACGGCTTTCAAGGCTTTCCCGGCATGACTGCTGTTCAGCAGAACACCGGTCTTGGTATCCCCCTTCCCCAAGCGCACCCGCATGCTCAACACCACATGCTCGGCAGCAATTTGCCTGTGCACAAGAACCCCTTGATCAACTCGCAGCACATGAACATGATCGTCTCCCCGGAGCTCGCTACCCCCGGCCCGCAGCAGCAGAGCCAGTCCCTTCCATCGCTCCATTCCGTTATCGGCTCCCTCCCCCATCCCTCCGGCCCCCAGGCCGCTCAGCAGCCGTTTGCAAATCTCCCTGCCCAAGACACGTCCCCTGACGCATGGGAAACCGGCTCGCAGTGGGCATCTGCCCCACCAGAGGGCCCGGCCCCTGAGGCGGGCTGGGACCAAGCATTGACCCCTTTGCTGTATGCACCCCAAGGATCTGACAAGTCCTCACAACCTTCGCCAGAACTCATGCAAGATGTGTGTCTAGGGCCGTCGACAACTTGTTTCTCGGAGAGCGTAGCCTTTCCGGGTCTCCTCCACCCTCGGACGCGTAGCCCACCTCCCCTTGCCTACTGCACTGTCCCCATCGTCGCGACTTCGCCGGGGATAGCACCTGACCTCTGGACTGAGCTCTACATGGAAGAGCAAGTGTTCGATGACCCAGGTGTGGGTGGTGAGCAGGGCCTCAAGGGCGAAATGTCTTTGTTCACTCTGAGCAATCATTCATCAGCCGCAATCGAAGACCAACAGCACGCGCAGCTCGCCTTTGACATCGACCCCAGGCTCGTGGATGAGCTGTCGGCACTGCCCTCCCCTGATCTGAAATCCGAGCAACCTGTTTTCAGCAGCCCTATCGGCGAAAATGCAGAGGTCAAGAATGAGTCGTACTCGTGGGAGGACGAGTGGCAAGTTTGATTTGGCACATGTAGAAGTTAACGCGCGTTTTGTGTGATCGAGCATGGCGTTTCTTTGGAGAGGAATTTTCACGCCTCTGGGGCAAGGATATCAAGATTGTATTGCGAACGGACCTGCGTGGAGGAATCATGCAGGTGGCATTGGCGGTGAAGTTTTCACGTGTGGCACAACGGTTTCGACGGAGATGAGGCGCTTCTTCCTCAGTACAACACAACACAATGTTGCAAAACGGATTTCATAATCATAACTAGTTCATCAGCTAATGGCTCCTGCGCAAATGGATGGCGGCGTCTCAACATGAATTCCCTTCTTCCTTGATTGATCTTTGCGATTCTCCTCCTCTTATGACAACGCTGACGCCTGTTTCGATTTGAAGGGTATCTAATTGCACAAAAATGAACAGAAAACCGCCCCACTCTTCTCGTAATAAAGTATGCTGCATGACTGGCTTCGGTCGTTTACCAGGCAAGGATACGCTCCTCTAGCAAGGGCGGGAGGCCTGGTGAGAAATTGCGTGTAAAGTGCATGGCCTCTAGCATCGGCGACGAGCTAGGGCTCAAACGACAATGCTGACATTCCGTCGTGAATCGACCTCCTCGAGAGGAAATTGAAAAACAAACTTGAAAAGTTCTCGAAGATACGCAAACCTCGCAGAGGCCTTGCTCATGGTGTGAATACTCTTGGCCATATCATAAGCTGACACTCGTTTGCCGTGGGCGGGCAGGGATTGGCTTCGAGGAATGATTGCGTCCGTGAGGACTGAATTCTTGTACTGCTGAAGAAGAGTTGCGTGGCTCGACGAGGTGCCAAAGGAGCCTGAAGGCAACCCATGAACAAACTTTTGCAGCATCGCCGAGCCCGATTTTGGATCGCCGACATTATCACGATTGAAGCCCAGATTCATTGCGGCCCGTAGCACAAGGATCTTGCAACGCGTAGTATTGGGATCTTCGGAATTGGCGGTTGTTGTAGCTGTGCTGGACGTGCGGGTGCTGCTGTGGGAATAGCTGGAGAGATTCGATGCGCTGCTGGACCATCGGCCTCCACGGCCATTATCGCTGGTGGTTCCGAGAACCATGATGTTTGGCATTTGTGGGGACCTGCTCTCAGGGGATATTGGAGTATCTTCAAATTCAGTCACTGGTGTCTCAGGCACCGGAAGAGGCTGACGTGGGCGCTCTTCTTGACGACTGCCCTTCGTGCTCTCACGTTTTGAGTGTAGCGAGGAGCGGTTGGATTGTCGGCTCTCACGTCCTGTCTGCTCGTTCGAGGTATGTGGGAAAAAGCTCGTCTGATTAGGACGAGGGGTGTTCCTTTCAGGGCGAACTTGGGTCCAGCCGTCCCGGAAAATGTCGCAGAGATCCCAACATGCCTGCACAGCGGACCCTAGTAATTCAACATCAGGTGCCTTGCTATCACGGCTGCTCTGCCGAAGGCTGAGCAGCATCTCTGCAAGGCTCCAACACGCCCGAAGGAGCTGGTCAGTTTCCTCCACTTGGTCACTTCGTTGCTTCATTAGGCGATGGCAGAGCGTAATGTAGAAGTCCAAGGTTCGCTCGCGGAAAGCCTCTGGCAAATTCCTGCTGTCCTGGGCGCTATACAGACTTTGGAATGGTCAGTAGGGGAGCAGCTATGGCACACAAACGGGCTAGGTCTCACTGATTGTTCAACTCGAAGCTGACTCGAAGGACAGAATCGGCCGCCTCGTCTTTTCTGTGCCGGACATCGAACAAGGCCTGGCAGAAGTCGCGACACAAGTCAAGGTTCATCCTGACGGTGAGAGATGCTGTGGACTCGTCCTGATTGTCATAAAGACGTTGGCATAGCTTCCAGCAGGTTTTCCATGCCTTTTCGTGAGCATCCGGCGTCCCGGAGTTGTTGAAAACTCGTGCACGATGGATAGAGCTCAGGTTGGCGAGGGTGTTGCAAAGAGTCCAGCACTCTTGAAGTGCCGCTCGCAGCGCAGAGACCTCATCATGCTCTCGTCGCAGTGGTGTCACTTGAGAAATGTAGTCCTCTTCGTCATCATCGCCCTCGGCTTCTGTCTGCTCATCAATTTCTGTTACATTGTAAGCATTACATGTGCGATCACAGCCATGAGACCAACATACTTTCGAGACTGCTAGTGCTGCTAGACCGAAGCCGACTGCCATCAGTCAACAAATCCTGCATGTCCTGAGCGCGTGGCGTGGCGCTGTCCACACTGTATCGTACGGGCTTGACGTCCGTAGACAAGGGAGGGCGAGATGGAGTCTCAGGAGCCTGCTGCTGGCGATGTTAGGCCTTATGACAATACCGGAGGTAGTCCAGAATACTTGACTCACATTGGGTGGAGTACCGTTCAGAGCCGCCAGGCTCGCATCATCGGCGCGAGGCGATGATCGTGCGCTCCTCTGGCTTTGAGACGTCCCTGATTCAGAGCCCGCCTACACACAGTCAGCGCTAGGTTCCTCGACGCCTCCCACGGTAGCAAAGCTGACCCAGTTCATGAAACTCTCGGGGGCGTGGATGACTGAGATGGTTTCCTCAGAATTGGTATGTCGCACATTATCAGGTAGGTTCGTGGTGAGCATCAGTAGCTGCAATTATCAGCCTGTTGTCCAGCTTTGAGTTAAGTATCGACACACCTCTGAGCGGCGGGCGACGCTACCATCCTCCGATCGAGCGTCTATCTCTTCGGACGCATCGTCCTCAATCTCGGTTGTCTCAGTGCCGTTGGAGGTCACAGGCGAGGGTCCAACGATGTCGCTTGGGCTCATGAGGTGCATACTGTTGGATGGCACACGGTTGACGGAGCTCGGTCGCAATAAGGAGGAATCTGTCGCGGGTGGAGGAGAGGAACTGCGGGCGCATTAGCAAAATCCCACATGTACTACTACAGGCATCAATCCGACTTACAGCACCCGAAAGGGTGACCTGAAAGGCTCATTGTCCGCTGGGCCAGACATGTCTTCTTGCTTCGCGAAAGGGAAGTATAGATTTCCAGTGGACGATCGCAGTGGTGCCTCCAAAGCCATGACGATCAGGGCCAACGACGTGCGCGACCGATTGACTTCAAGTCAATTGTCGCCCGAGGCGCGGACGTGACTTGTTGGTGGTGGATTTCCAAAAGCCTCGGGGCTCGTGGTGTAGAGGCCCGCGTTGTGCGCCCTACAGAATGGCCGTCACACCTGGAAGATGAGGAGGCCAGCAATGACACGCGAAAGAGGCTTGCCCGACTGGTCGAGTACCAAGGGTGATTCAGAGCAGCCCAAAGACTGGAAATCGCAAGCCCAGGCCTCTTGATCAGCAAGCTTCCAGAAAAGAAGCTAGCTGGACTCAAAACGCCCTGAGAGATGGAAGCTGATCTGAACGGCCGAGGGCTGGTTTTAAGAGACGGAGCGTCAAGCGCAGCAGGCAGAGGCGCAAGGGTCGGATGGGTCAGTGGCCCCCCTGTAGTGAAGTGGAAAAGATCCCTGCAGCCGAATGGAAATGCAACGGCTTAAGCCAAAAACGCGCAAGCCCGTCGTCCACAACACTGAAGTAGTGATGATGGGTTATGGAGAGGGGTGATGCAGTTTGGTGCGGTGACCGAGGGATGGAAACCCAAGTGGTAGCAGCGTAGATTGAAAAGTTGTCAGACAATCTTCGCTGAACAGCCCTAGAACTGCATTGAGCCCATTGGTAGAGCTGGGTAGCACTGCGGGCGAGGCTGAAGCCTGATAAGAAGCAGAAGAAGGGACGAGGTATGCGTGCTGGAGCAGCGCAGTAAAGAGGGCGGGTATTCCTGACAACGCAGCGAGCAGGCATGCAGCGTCGAGCGGGACAGGTATGAGTATGACAGGCGCGTTGCTAACCAGCACGATGGCGTGAGGTTTCCGGAGACTTGTTCATGGAGTCAAGCCGTTGGTGGGTTGGCTGAGGCAGTCCTTCTTAGTCTCCTCAGCCATTAAACATCCATGTCAAGAACCCTCCAAGGTGATGAAGCTTGCCGGCCTTTTTGGTTTGCAAGCTGGCTCGGCGTCAGATCCATGAGCCGTAGACACGCGTGATTAGAGGCCTTTAGCCGATGTGCAGTTCCCTCTTTTTGCCCTTTTCCCATTGACAACCATTGTCATACCTGACACACAAAGGTGGGCGTCAATCATGAGAGATCGCAGGCAGGGGACTGGGCTCAAAAGCATCCACCCTCCTCCCTCTAGCAAGTTCCCCGACCCCCCGGCAGGACAGGGATCGGGTCTGGTCAGTCCATCCGCCCTCATTGACGCTCCTTGGCTAGCCAGTCAGATGGGGGCAAGGCACCGGAGTGGAGGACGGGGCGCGCTCCTAACTCGTGGGGTTGCATGAAGTGGACAGGCGTCGGCGCTTAAAATCCTCGATGAGTCTCTCACTTGTACCTGCGGGTTGCAGGCAAGAAATCATATGCAGGGCATCCATTGATTCTGCTCTTGGTATCTTGTTCGGGTCATGGTATTCAGGTAGTCGGCATGGGGGAAGGGAGAAAGACCGAGCTGATAAGACAACCCAAATAGCTGGTTGCTTGGTGAAGCTCGTGGTGTTGCCCCGGAACCCGCAGCGGTCCATCGTGGCTTCCTCCGCAAGCATTTCTGATTTAAGGCTCGTAATCAAGTCAGAGTGCGAGAACAGATATCTTACTTTGCCCACCATCACTTTTCTTTTTCTTTACTAACAAAAGCGTGATGCATCCAAATCAGTCTAGACTGACATAGCTTGCACACCGGGGAATGGCCGGGTGGCTCAAGCCTCTGCTGACGGCTTTGTCCACCCACGCTGTGAGCAAAAATATGAGAGACGGCAAGGCTCCGTTCTTTACTATTACGGGCAATTTGGGCGGGACAAAGTTTTGTAAAATAATACAAAAGCTTTCAAAACATATTTCTTTTTCTTCTTCTCCATCATCTATTGATTCTTACGAGCATAGCATTCTTCCGACGAAACGGGCGTAAAACAGCACTTCTCAATGACGATATTCATTGTTTGTGTTGTATTCTACAGTGTCCTCTTTTTGCTAACCGCTTGCTATGCCTCTCAATACTTGTGACAACACAATCAGTGTTGGTAATAGATATTGCGGTTAGACAAAAACAACAAAATGTCCAAGCAAACAACTACCAGCTGTCCAATATTCTTATCGGTGTATTGTATGGAACCTCTAGCCGACAATGATGTCTCCCAATTATCGAAATACCGGCAATCGTGGTAGGAAGCTGAAGGTTCATTTGGAATAATTGGCTTTCTTATCAGCCCCTTGGCAGCAACTTGTGTACCAGGACGGTACTTTGAGCATACGGCAGCAACCTCAGCACAGGACACGAGTGCCATGATCCTCGCAGCGCTGCACCAATCAGGACCCCGGTCGCTTACCCGGCGATCTGGGTCCCCGCGGCTTTGCTGGTCCCCCTCCAAGAACAAGCTAACTTAGGCACGACAGGCCTAGCCCAGCGACTTCGCAAGACCTCCGAAGCCGTGATTCGTTCATGTTCGTCGGACAATGGCAGGCGATGAGGGAGAAAAGGTGTCTAACTCTGAGAGCTACGTCGTGAGCAGGGTGACGGCTGAATGGTGCGCAGACCAATACCGGGGGCACATGAGCCAAGTCCGATATCCACTGTGTTGGTCACTCTGCTCACACAAGGAGAGCCATACAAGGCTTTGCCTAAGGTATGCGGGTAAAAGACTCGCCTGCCTCTCCAACTCCCGCATGTAGTGCATGTCCCGCCTTCGGTGGAGGTAAGGTCGTCAGCAAGGGATTGCATTGCATACGCGCCAGAGCCCTGTTGGCGGAAGCCAGGCTGGTCCAGATTCTGCTTGGCTTCCAAAACACCATGCACCAAAACAATGATAAATCGCGTACTTTTCTGGAACCGAGCTGCTGCAAGCGCGGTTTCCTCCCCCTGCTGCATGGCGGTTGGTTGTCAGCGCGGCAATTTCTGCGGCCTCTGCGACGGGCCTCCAGGGTTGGCCGACGTTCCATTCGATGCCGGAGTTTTGTATCCTTGACTTGGTTGCCCAAAACGTCAGCTTCCTTCAGCTTTGAGTATCACTATCGCTTCCTGACTGTGGGGTAATCTCGCTGTTCCATGTATGATGAAGTGGCAGCTGTAGGTGTGGCAGGGAGACATCGGCCCAGAGCATTTGTTAGGATGCAGTATTCGGTCTTCAACCAACATGCATTCGGTTCGAGCGCTGGTATTGGCCCGAGGCTAGTCTCGTTGGTAGTTCTTCCAACCACTTCTCCCAAAAGAGACATGCTTGCTTCCTTTCTCCTTCTTAGGCGGCTAAACAATCGCGGATGGGGTCAGACTGCATGATGGTGTGCGCATGGGTTTGTTCTAAGGCAAGATTGTCGTTTCCGGTACACCGACTGTCAATAATTTTGTCCTTCCTTCAAGTCTCAACATATGATATCGTGTTACTGAGCAGAATTTCCACTGTAGAGCATGACCCCCCCATTATGAACCTGGTTATCTCGGTAGGTAGGCATGCGTGAATATTGGAACAAGAGTGAGGTTATCTCGTACTGTAAATCGGCGTAAGAGACGTCCATTGCAATCACAACGTCTCTTGCTAGCCGGCCTTATGTCTGCATGCCTGCCCCATGTTGCTGAACGGCTGTGCTGCTTGTTTTGAGTTTTGCATATCAACCATCGTTTCATTGGCACCGGTAGGACGGTTCGACGGAGCGACACTTGCGCATGCACATGTGTTGGTGAGTGATAGGCGCAGCCTAGCATAACAGCCCCAAACAACCCGCATGCTACCCACCACCTTTCTCAAGCTTGGTCGCAACAAGCGGTGAAATGGACCCCATGGCGGCGTTAGCTTCATAAGTAAACCTCAGCTTACCAGCCCGGCTGATCCCGGGCTGACACTGATAATCAGAGGCGGCGACCTCCATCATGCACTCAATGTGGTTTCGAAGCTGTTCGACAAGCCACGTCTTACCTGCAACAAGAAGCCAGACCAAGGTAGGTAGACGTACGCGACTGCTCAACCTCTTCATGGAGGATGCCAAAGCCTAGGGACTTGCTCGTGCCCGAGACGTGTAACAATGCTTGATGTGTATGCATCTTGAATTGAGTATCATTCGCTGCATGCTACAGTGTAGTACTTGTGTTGAAGTTTATCCCTTGAGCGCCATTCCTTTCACGAATCGAGTAACCCAGTAACGCCATCCCATGCTTTTTTGTTGTTCTTCTTCTTTGAGATTACTCAGTCTCGTTAAGGCGCTGCTTCTTCTCGTTTCGGCCATCGGGAGTGTACCTAATCATCCTGGTCAGTATGTGGAAGAGGCCAAATAATGATAACAGAGCCTGACGTACTTCAAAAGCTTCTCGATAAGGTCAACGTGGGTCATAATCATTCGTCGGCAACAGTAGCGCTTGAGACCTAACTCGTCCATAGCATCTCTGTGAGCAGGTTAGCTAATGCGGCTCATGGTGCGATCGCGTCAAGCCTACCCCTCGGTTTTTCTAGGATCAGCGATCAATTGAATGTAGCGCTCCCACAGGTCGCCGGTGACCTGCTGTCAGTTAGTAGAGTGTAGTTACGCATGAGCTTCGTGACTGACCTTGCCGCAGGAGAAGCATCGGATTGGGATAATCATCTTGGGAAGCTGCCGCGCGGTATGACGAAAATTGAGGCAAGGCGAGTGCGGCGCAAAATCATGAACCGCAGGCGACAAAGAATCTTGGTGTTGAAAATAAGTTCCACTACCGAGGTTTCTCCGCTCGCTCTTATCTTATCGGGCCGCTTCCAAAAAAGTTCCTGGCGGGACCAAAATTTCTGCGGATGCGCTTAAAGACGATTGCTTCCTTCTGACGGGATCGAGGTCCGATTTGTTCTAAAAGTTGCCTGCGCTGGCATACGTTTCGAGAAGATGGCTGGCGCGAAAAGCCCCAAGACGTTGGTCGACAAGCTGAAAAAACGCAAAAGGGACGTTGTCGAGAGCGACTCCAGGTCAAAGAGGCAACGACCTGCTCGTAAAGACAACCCGCTGAGCAACCCAGACCGAAGTGCAAGCGAAAGTCATACCAATGGAGAACTACTGAAGGCCAATGTTTCCTCCGAAACCGCCTCGAACTCATTAGGCGACGCGGGGCTACAGCTGATTCAAGAATTCAACAATGAGGAAGCGGGCTGGAGAGTCTCGAAGCCGATGGGAGGCAGGATATTGGACATTGACCCCATCCTCACCCAAGATGAACAGTCAGTATGCGGCAGGAATTGAATATGTATCGAGGCGCTAACAATTGCCTAGGCACCTTATTTTGACATACAACACCTCCATCCAAGTCTATTCAGCGGCCGACTCGTTACTGGTACGCCGGATCCCCATTAGCACTGTCGATTCTAGCGAGACAGTTGGCTCAGCGCCAGCGACGATTGTTGCAACAAGGCAATCCATCCAAAACTCGGACTTCCTCTGGGTCGCTTGTTCGGATGGCCGTATATACCACGTAAACTGGACGAAACAAACCAAGGCCGTGGTCTCGTTCCAGACGACCTCCGAGACGGCTAGGGCCATGGCCATTGCGTCTGTCAACATCTCGCAGACTGTTGGGGACGTTGTCATTGTCGGTGAATCTGACAAGTCTAACAAGATGGACCTCGTCGCGTACCAGTATACGACGGGCTCGGCACTCCTTTCCAAGAGCCTCGCCTCTCTTAGGAAGCCTGGCAACGCTCTTCAAATTCTTGAGTCAACTGCAGATGGCCGGGTTCTGGTCGGGGCACTCAATGACTGTATCATCATCGGAAATCTCGTGCAGAGCGAACTCGCCAACTTCGATCAAATTCAGTACGACTTGTTCTCTTTCGATGCTCCGGACCTCATCACGACAATGGATGTAAGAATGTCCGAGAACAGCACTCAGACTAGTGGTCACAAAGGAAAGAAGAACAGACAGTCAGGACTGGAGAAGACGATTGATGTTATCGTGGGAGGTGCTCGTGGTAGCATCTATCTCTACCAAGATGCTCTGAGCAAACTTCAAGCCGCCGAAAAGTCAAGCCCTGATCGCTCGATAATCCAAGGTCAGAAGTACCACTGGCATAGAAGGGCTGTACATGCTGTAAAGTGGTCTCAAGATGGTACGTCTCTCTTTTCCGCGTTGCTTCTTCGCCACTGACCTTCTGGCCACAGGTAATTACATGATCTCTGGAGGATCAGAAAATGTCCTTGTCATTTGGCAAATGGACACGTCAAAGAAAGATTTCCTTCCTCACTTGTCAGGAAGCGTAGAGAACATTGTTGTATCACCAACAGGATCTTCTTACGCTGTGCACCTGGACGACAATTCAGTCATGGTCCTATCAACAGCCGAGATGAAACCGACCGCATATGTGTCTGGCATTCAATCAGCGACCATTAACTCTTCAACCCCCAAAGATACGCTTGTGGACCGCGTGTGGACTGCACAGCAGCAGGTTAAGCGCCCGATACCTGCCGCGATTAGACCAACGGATGCTTCAAAACTTCATGTCTGCGTTGGAAATGGCCTCCAAGCTACCGTCTCAGGAGAGTTCTCGGCACCCCTGCTGCAGTCTTTCGACCTTGAGTCGTTTACGAACATTTCGAAACAAGCACTGGCACGCACACAACCAACTGACGTCAATATCACCAACAAGGGCAATCTCATTGACGAGCCACTGGTCACGCACATTGCTTTCTCGGCTGATGGCAAATGGTTAGCCAGCGTTGACGACTGGACCCCTCCATCGCGAGATGTCGAAAATGTGGGAGGAGATTTGAAGGACCAGCTTGTCCGGGATCGGCATGAGACATATCTCAAATTCTGGGATGCTAGGGGCAACAACGATTCCTTTGCCCTGACGTCCCGAATCAACTCACCTCATGCTACAAGCCACACTGAAACAGTCCTTGACCTTGCGTCCAATCCTGTTGTTGCAGGCTTTGCTACCATTGGCACCGATGGCTTGGTTCGTCTGTGGCACCCAAGGGCTCGTCAGCAGGGCGGTGTTGCAGTCAGGGAGGCGAATGGCCAAGATGCCTTTTCTTGGACCTGTACCAGCGTGATTGCCGTGGGAGATGGCTTTGGCCAAGATACCCTTGTCGAGGCGTCAGAGGCACTGGCCCAAGCCAAGCCCCAGGGCAGCGTAATATATTCGGAAGATGGCTCCACTCTATTTGCTGCTTATGGCGGCAACAATGGTGGTGTGATCCACGTTATTGATGCTGTGTCGGGCGAGATCATCAAAAGCTTGGAAGGGCTGTGGAGTGGTCGTTTACAGGCTATCCGTGCCTTGTCGCCATACCTCATTGTTCTCTCCAACGAACTACGAGTGTTTGACGTTGTCGGAGATGAGCTACGCTACGGTATTGTGATTCCAAAGATCCCCGGCGTCACCGAACTTCTTCAGCTTGCTGTGGACTACACTTCAGGTCATTTTGCCGTGACTTTGCCAGTTGGGGAGTCATCCAGCATCGGGGTCTTTGACCCTGCTGAGCCAGAGCCGGTGCTTGTCCGCAGTACACCTCATCAGATTGTAAGCCTAGTCTCGGCCCAAACCGCCAGTGGTTTCGTCGCTCTGGATGATTCAGCACAAATCTGGATCATTTCCGAAGGGTCGGACCCATCTGCCGTCACGGCTGCTCGACCACTGCAAGACCTGAACCTTGACAGTATTGCTGGGAGTGCTGAGAAGGACGGGAAGCAGGATGCTCTCGTTGACGAAGATGCAGAGATGGCAAGCGATGACGAAGCACTCGACCAGGTCGAAGAGGTAGAGGATGTCGACATGGAAGACTATGCATACCCCACCGTCATCCAACAACAACATTTGGCCGATATATTTGACGCGGCGCCTGCCTTTGCCGCACCCTCCGTGGAGGACATGTTTTACAAGGTCACGGGCCTCTTGTCGACGAACCCGCTAGCCACTCAATCATAAAGCGGGATATTCAAGAGTGGCTGAAGTTCATTGCGAGCGTGTAAGTCAAAGTAAGCAATGGGATGGGAAGGTGGAGGGTGTTAGCATGGGCACATATTTCATGTTGGGAAGCAGACACGAGATGTGAAAGCATAGATTCAAGCGGCTCAACGCTCACTAGCGCATGGGAGAACCGCATTGCAGTTTACGTGCATTTGCGCGCGGAGAGTCAATAGAAGGGCGTTTTGGCGGGGTTGCCGATTACGCCATTGGCACTTAAGGTGGTGCCGAGCTTGGCTACTATCCTCCGAGGTTCCATTGAGATACCAAATTCGAATCCTATTTGAACCAAACTTGCACGCACTCCAGTAACCTCTGCCCACGGCGAGTGACTACCAGGCAACCGGTACTGCTCTAGCTCTGTTATACCGTCCACAATGTCCTTTACCTCCATTCCCATCCTTGACCTGTCCCACGCCGGGGATGAGGCGACAAAGCCGGAATTCCTTCGCCAGCTCCGCCACGCGCTTATGGAAGTCGGCTTTCTCTATCTGAAGAATGTGGGAATCCCTGATGAGCTGTTCCAACAGGTCATCACTCATGGCAAGGCCTTTTTTGATATACCATTGGAGGAGAAGTGAGCGACGTGCCTACCTGATTATGACCGTTTCACAGACTAATACACAAATCATCAATTACAGACTCAAGATTGAGATGAAGAATGCAAATTCATTCTTGGGATACTCCCAGCTCTCAGCCGAGATCACTGCTGGAGAGATAGACCACAGAGAGCAAATTGACTTGTCAACTGAACATCCCATACCTGCGCCGGGGTCTCCGCTCTACTACAATCTTCTGGCACCGAATCAGTGGCCGTCAGAGGATGCAACTCCCGGGTTCCGCGCTACTTATACTGACTACATCCGTCGCATGGGGCGCATTTCTATCTACTTCACAAGCCTGATCGCAGAAGCTATCCAGCTGCCCAAGGACGCATTCGACAAGTACTTTGACGACGACCAGCACCACAAGCTCAAGATCGTCAAGTACCCCGACCTGGCCGAACTCGGTCGGCCCCACGACGCGCAGGGCCAGGGCGTAGGCCCACACAAGGACAGCATGTTGACGAGTTACCTGCTCCAGGCGACAGATCACCGTGGGCTGCAGGTGCAGAACGTAAAGGGCAATTGGATTGACTGCCCACCAATCCCCGGAACCTTGGTCGTGGCCATTGGGCAGGGCCTGGAGGCACTGACCCAAGGAGTTTGCGTGAGTACTACGCATCGTGTTCTGTCTCCCCAGGCCGGATCTGGAGCGCGCTTCTCCATCCCCTTCTTCCAGGGCGTCAAGCTAGACGCCGACTTCGACGAGCTAGAAACGGTGGGAGTGGGTGCCGTACCAGAGGAGGTCAAGGAGCAGCGCCGCCAGATTGTCGAGCAGAACGGCGGGAGGATTGACGATGTCGAATTCACCTTCAGGAGAGGCGGGGTCGCAAAGACACTGGGTGAGGCTACACTCAGGAACAGGGTGAAGAGCCATCCGGACGTGGGCGAACGTTGGTACCCGGATATCCTACGAGCGATCCGAGAGGAGCAGGCACAGGTGAAGCAGAAGAGCGCAGGTATCACCAATGTAGTCGGCGCGCCGTCAGCGGCCGTGGAGGCCCACTGAGTGGCCTTTAAGGAGCAGTTCAAAGCTTGAGTCGGAAATATCATAATGCATTAAAATCATGTCTGCACCATGGGGCGCTCCTTTGCACCACAACAGATCAACGCCTCGCTATATGTTTTGCTCTCCTCTCCCAATGCGCCCGCCACCGATACATTCGTAGATTCGCGCGACAAGGTCCGAGATCCATTTAAGCTGCGGTGACGGTAGGGAAGCAGTCCGCGAGGCCCTTGCTGTGCTTGTTCTCGGCGTGCTCGACGAGTCTGTAAGTAGAAAGAATTGTGTTAGTCGTTGAGGTGGATTTTCCCGGCTTATCTACAGGTAAGCTGGAGAGGGGGAGGGGCACGAACGCGGGAGTCTTGGTGGTCTTCAGGAATGTAGACCTGCAAATCTGGCACTGGATGTCGCAGGCTGCCTGGTTCTGTGTCGCAAAGCGATGGTCAGCATGTAGACTCGAGCCTGGGTGCAGTTCGGAGGACGTACGACTTTGAGCTGGGACTTGGCATTGCCCTTTGCGTCCTTCTGGTTGCGCTCGCGCTTCTGCTGTGCCTTGGCTCCCTAGAGAAATCGCCGCGTTAGCCACGGGCGCTGGCCTGCGCCGCCGAGCGGGCGGGTAATGGCGAGGATGTCCATACGTTACCCATGTTTGCTATGCGAGATCGAAACGACGACTTGTGATGTGTGGTTGTCGGGATAGAGTGGCAGATGTTGACTTGAATTCGAGGCGGAAAAGGGTTGATCGGCGGCAATAAACGGAGACAAAACTAGCAAACTCCCAGGGGTTTGGAAAATTTTGGCGGGGTCCAGGAGGCAGGCGATGGTAACAAGACTGAGGCAAATGGGTGACAGAAAAGGTGAGACCACAAGAATTTCAATGCACTCTGGATTCGTACTGATTCAGGGGTTTCTTTTCTTGTTCTTTAAAATTCTACGAAAGAAATACTGTCAAGCATTATAGTTTATGAGGACGAAATACTTGCAAGTATTGATTTCTCAAAACATTCTCTATAATTACAGGAAACAAGGAGAAAAGCACGAGTGCTTACCTTGAAATTCCCCTCCCCGTGGTCCCGTCTTTTTTTTGTCACCCACTTGGCTAGGTACCTTGGATTGCCTTCCCTTCCCGTAGGCAACTGGACTGGAATGCAACTGCTCCAGGGTAGCTTGTTGAAACGGGAGCGGCGTGCTCATTAGGCTTTTTTAGATGCAATCCATTCGGACTTTTGGTGTAAGACTATTTCCGAGCTAACGTCTTGACATGAATTTTGGGGCCACTCCATTTGGATACATTCGTCTTCCCTCTCCCGTTGCTTCTTAAGCGAGAGCTGCCAACCTTGCAAGATCAGACAAGCACACTGCTAGTTCGGGATACCATCCATCATGGACCGCTCGCCTCAGGTCTCGCGCCAGGCGTTGCGGTGTGGCAATTTAGTATTGCTCAGCTCTTGATAAGAAGGCATGCAAGCGTTCCGCGCTGGCCTATGAGCGGCAAACGATCTCAGGCTTCGATCTGGAGCTTCCTAAAAAGCAAGTTTTCTATTCCAAAAGGATCGAGGAACGTGGGCGGATTGACAGCGGTTCATCTCATTCCAAGAAGACAAGAAGCAACCATCCCGCTCAGGCTAGCAAGGGTGAGACGGGCATGGGGGTCACAAGTCGGGAAGGGGAGGCTCAGGTGTGCTTAGTGTTGAGCGAGGCTCCCGGGCAATGCGAGGCTAGCCGCCTGTGCCCACCGAGTGAGTGAGGCGAGGGTTACGGCATAGCCATGCCCCTCGGGTCCGCGTAAGTGTTCCGGGAGGGAATAGACTGGGCCGGCGCGTGCAGGCATTGGAGATTGGAATTGGTACTCTCTGTATGGTACTACCACACCTTAGATGGGAGTCCTGCCGCAGGTGCCTTTTGGGTGCCATCTGAAGCAAGAATGCTCGACTCACTCCGAGCATACCCCCGGGCGACTGCCCGGTGCTATAGACAAGGTCGACGATATCAGAATTGGATGGTGCAAGATGTGCGGTTGCGCGGATGCGCCACGGATGCTGCCGTCGCAACGTTTCTCCCAATGGCAGGCTGCAGCTTCCCTGTCGTGCTGAACGGAAGTGTCAAGTACCTTGCCTGGGCACGCAGCACAAAGGGTACCGTGGCTTACAGTGGCTTCCGGCGGAGCTCACCTTAATCTGAGGTGCCATTTTTGAGGAGGTTTAGGTACCTGACAGTAGTACCGTGGGCGTGATGTAGGTAAGGTTGTCAATCCCTCTTCTCGCCTCTGCCTCCGCCTCCACTTCCACGTCCACCTCCACCCTCAAGTCACCTTATCTTCCCGCGAGCTAAAGGTGCATGGAACACCTTCAACCGCCAATCTGACGACATCTCAATGCACGACATGTCCAGTCGAAGCGCAAGGGAACTCCATTGAAACGCGCATCGGGGCTTGCGCAGGGTGCAAATGCCATCTCGGCTCGTATCTTCTTTCTCCCAACAACGCTGCATATGCATGCATCCCTGGCCCCTTGAGCACCAACTCCGCGCCCTTTGCCGTCATCGATGGTCCTTGATCCAACAATCTGACACTTGCAGACACCCACTCACTCGCCTCGCCTCGCCTCGCCTCGCGGTGCCTCTTCTCTCATCCCGACTTGTTTAACCCCAGTCGCAGCGCCCTGGTGCAACCAGCCAGTGCGGCAATCAATTGGACTGCTACAGATGGATGCCTGACCGGGAGTGGGAAGACGTAACCCACACCCGGCCAGCTTAGCAAACCCTCGCCTCGGCCTTGTCTCGACCCGCTTCATCAATCTTCCTTGGATTGCCGTACCCGCATACCAACCCGCGTTCACCAAGCGGACACCTGACCCGTCACGGGCCTAGCTCGACCTGTAGTACAACATTGACTGGCACAATGGCTACCCAGAAAGTCGCATTGCCGGCAGATATCACCCAAGCTGAATTCCATGACTTGCTGGCTCAATATCCAGCTCTGATTGAGGCAATATCACAAGCCAGACCGGGTGAGATACTGGCCCACCGGCTGCGGCATTTGACGAAATTAAACCTTTTCCTAACCTCGTGGTAACCACAGCCAAGGATGGCCAGCAAACCCTCCAGCAATTGGATCATTTTCGCTACGTGGACGCTGTGGAAACGTTTGGACAAAAGGCCCCCAAGGGCTCGATGAGTCTAGAAGACGTCAAGCGTCTAGTCGAGTGGAAGCTGTGAGTCCCCAAAACCTGTCCGTCAGCCCATCCGGCAGTGGCCGGCATCTAGCACTCTCTCACCGAGCTCTCTGTATGGCTCATGGCCTTCTCCAACATTCTCCAATTCGATCAATAAGCACACCGCACCACTACCAACAAACATTCATGTTTGTTGTGCAGCCCCTGGCGGCAACAACCATCCATCTCCTCGGCCGCTTGTGATTGTGGGTCGGCTAACGCAAAAACTACAGGCGGCATGGAAAGTTTCGACCAACGCTGATGAATCTCGTGTCCTCAAATAGCCCCGAGCTCACCCGGCAAATCATTCGAGACGCTCTGGAGGTCTATCGAGAAGGGTCCGACGTTCCGGCGAGTATAGCCGTTTTGACAAAGCTCAAGGGGATTGGGCCTGCTACGGCCTCGTTGCTTCTAACGGTTCACCACCCAGCTCAGATCATCTTCTTCTCCGACGAAGCCTTCTACTGGCTCTGCTGCGGTGGAAAGAAGAGCTCTATCAAATACAATACCAAGGAATACAATGCCTTGCGTTCGAAAGCGGATGAGTTGATGGAGAAGCTCAGCGTATCTGCGACGGACATAGAAAAGGTGGCCTATGTCGTCATGAAAAGACCGGAGCACCCCGTTGGCCACAAGGGCCCTGCTGGGGCGGAGAAGACAGATGCCGCTAGGCAATCAACATCTCAGGCCGCGAAGCGCAGGTCGAGGTCGGTCAGCGATGCGGCCCAGGTAAGTGCACCTGCAAGGCGATCAAAACGGTTCAAGACGTAGGTGGAAGTGGGGCCTTGCGTGCAGCAAGCATATGCGGGACGATGCATATTAAGTTGCGCCCGAAGCAACGTACTAGAGTGTTGTGTGCTCATGTCGGCTCGGATCCTAGCCGGTAGGAGTCGAGCGACACGCAGGCCTTCATATCCTCCTCCATGTCAAGATTTTGTCATAAAATCCAGTCTGTGGTGTAATCGCATCTAATCATCCATCGTGGTTCCTAATTCCGTCCTCCTGCATGACCGGGGGGGCCCGGCCCGCCCTTGCGGCATTGCCAACCGGGGGACTATCTCAGACTCGGTGTGGTGGATTGTGGTGAGATTTTCCTTGATGACTTTTCACACCCTGGAGAAGGGTCAGCAATCGGGGCAACTTGTACCTTCCAAGGCTGCTAGCTCAGGCGAGCCATGGCATCCATGTCAGATCCTTGTTCTCGTTCAGCTCCCCCGAACCCTGGAGGGGCTGGATTCTTGCTTGCTTCTTCCTGTCACCCCCAATGGTTCGCTTCCAACGGGGTAGAACCTAGTATAAATGGCTCGAGGCTGTCGCATGGCATGGACGTCCATGCGTTAGCTTACCAGTCTTAGCTTCCGAAGTTCCCGCTGTCGGATCCGAACACAAGCTCGACGACATGCCTGCACTATCGTCTGCTGGTTCATCGCCTCTTCCTCCACGCTTCGCTCAGATTAAGCATGAACTGATCCAAGGCAAAGAGGACACAATCAGGGCATCTTGGACGAGACTCCTTGATGCACTTCGAGTCGAGATTGAACGCATTTCAAGGCTAGGAACGGATATTATACCTTCCATCAACTATGAAGACATCAACAACGACGCCCGGGTGCATGATCTCAATGCCCGTCTAAGACAGTGCGGGGTCGCTGTCATTCGTGGCGTTGTGCCAGAGCACACTGCCATACAATGGAGGAATGAGACAAAGACGTACTTGTTCGACAACCAACAGGCTGGCTCGTCGATCGGGGGAGAGCCCGACGTCGAGGCAGTGTATTGGTCTCCCGGCCAAGTCAAGTGTCGCGCGCACCCAAACGTTCTCGCAGCCCACAGGTTCCTCATGAAGACGTGGCACTCTGCCGACCCCGACGCTCTCGTCAGCACCAATTTCCCCGTGGTGTACGCTGATCGGCTGCGAGCAAGGCGTGACGGAGGCTTGAGCAATGCCTACATCGATGGCGACAGTGTCGAGCGATGGGAACACGAGGGGTATGGCTCAGCGAACGCTTACAACGATGTGTGGGCTGGCGACTGGGAGCACTATGATCCCTGGGAGAGCAGCAGTCGGCTGAAAACCCCGACTGACCTTGGCGATGGGGGCGAGAATGGCACCATGTTCCGCATGTTCCAAGGTTGGATGTCTCTCAGCACCCCGTATCGCAGCAACAGCGCCCTCCTCGTGTGCCCCATGATCCAGCTATCTACTGCCTACCTCCTTTTGCGCCCGTTCTTTGTTCCTCGCAACACAGATCGTCAACATGCCGGATACCTTTCACCCGATAATTGGCAGCTTGAAGTACCACCGTCGGCCGTTCTTCATGGTGCCACGCCATCCTACAATCAGGAACTCAACGATTTCCTACACCCGCACTTACGTCTCGACGAAAGCATGGTCCCAGTTCCCGCACTTGGCCCCGGGGACTATGTTGTTTGGCACAGTGACGCCATCTATGCCTTTGACCATGCTACCAGCCACATTCCCAAGCCTGAGGCTACAACGACCGCCATGTTTCTTCCCGTGTCCCCCTTGACCGAAACCAATGCGATCTATCTTGCGCGACAACGCAAGGCCTTCATCCTAGGGCTACCTGGCCCAGACTTCGGGAATGATGACGGCGAGAGCTTTCACATGAGCCGGGCAGGAACCCAGGATGTCCACGATGCGGGTGGTGACGAAGGCCTGCGTGCTATGGGCCTACAGCCGTGGGACGAAGAGGAGGCAGGAGACGAGGCAGAAGCCAACCTTGTAGAGATGGCGAATGCGATCCTGTTTCCAGACATGTATGAATGATATCCGGGCTTGGACCATGAATGGATGACGAATCTTGGGAAGGCAAAGGGCGTTGAGGGCAAAGGGTCAAGCTAATTAAGGAAACGGGCGTTCGCTGGAGTTCGATGCGCTCTGCTAAAACAAGGGAGATCTTGACATTTGTGATTCGACATGATAGAATGCAACTTGTAAGAAACATGGGAATTTTATTTGGAGGCAGGCTTCCTACTCATCTCTCAGTTGGTATTGATCAAGCCACAATTTTCCATCCACCCCTTGGAACAATAGCTCTAGGGGAGAGAGGCTGCCATGTTTCGGCCAAAGAAACCTCCTGTGTACCAAAACCTGCTGCTTTCCAGGCCCTCATGTGACGATCACACACACTAGTTCATATCAGATGGCTCGTGGTGGCTCCACGATCGCGGCCATTTCGTACGTTCGCTGTCCCCCCCAGACCCGACGCACAGGTCCGCTGCCGAGCGTGGACTGGCTTCCTGCAGGGCCTGTGGCGCCGACGGGTTTGCGGCTTTCGCTGCTTCCTATCACAGCCCTGACAGGGCCGTTACATTCTTGCACAGTAGCTCTCGTTGTGCGGATGAATAAAACAGTATTCGCGTGCGCGCCAGATATTCTGTCCTGGTCTCCAAGTCTTCAAGAACGACTGAAGCGGTCAGCTATCCGGTTGGAATACTAGCATGCATGTCACTGAAGACAAGGGGGGGGAAAAGGCACTGACATGGTGAGATTTGCGGCTTGCCCGTTGGCTACGGTAGCAACCGATGACACCGGCATGTCAAATGCGCGTATCTCGACGTCGAACCATAAGCTTCATACATGCCTCGGCTCATTTCAAGCCGAGTGAGACCTTTCCAATGTGGCCTTAAAGAACATTCAGCATCTCATCGAGAGCCGGGACACATTCACAGATTTGCGGGGCAGACTGTTTACTTGATGTGAAATGCATTGTCTTACTAGTAACACAAATGGAGGGCCTGTCTCCCTCCTTCTTTACCAACTCCTTACAAGAAACTCAGAAACAATCATGCACCACCAAGAAGGGCAGCCCTAGATACTTGGGACATTACGCCTCAATGTTCTTCTTCATTCTCGCAACCAATGCCACGTTGAGCGTAAGCATGGTTCAATTTGCACATCTCCATTCCCTCAGGGTTCTTTTGACCAGTGAGGCTTCAGGAGCCAAGATTCCCGATACCCTTATCGGCCCTTCTTGATCTCTCCATCGTTCTGCGTGGCAGCGTACTTGTCACTAAGCTCATCGTAAGCCTTGTGCAGCTGCTCGCTCTGCTTGCGCAGGTTCTGGAGATCCTGCTCCTTCAGTTCGAGCTTCTTTCGGAGGCCAGCAATCTCGCCGGGTTTTCCGGCGACAGCAAGCTTCTCGCCCTGCTTGGTGTCTTCCTTAGTACCCTCGAACGTGCGGAGGCGGTCCTCGAGACGCATGACCTCGATAATCATAACGTAGGTGCGGTTGAGGATGAGGGAGAGGAAGAGAGTGAAGCCGCAGAGGTACATGTTGCGCTGGGAGTAGAACTTGCGCGCCTGGACTTCGAGGCGTTCGTGACCCATGACGGCGGCACTATTAAACGGAAAAAGCCCGGATTAGCACAAATACTTCATATGGTGACTGCTAGTCAGATCAAGTGTTTATGGAGCGGTAGCACATACCCTCCC
Source organism: Paramyrothecium sp. XJ0827 (assembly GCA_020881915.1). Lineage (NCBI taxonomy): Eukaryota > Fungi > Ascomycota > Sordariomycetes > Hypocreales > Stachybotryaceae > Paramyrothecium > Paramyrothecium sp. XJ0827. Next base: position 2,918,112 of record JAJFPB010000001.1, on the reverse strand, counting down.
TTGCTGCCTTGGTCGGTGGCAGCGGCGAGCTCGACCTGGACGCGGTAGACACGGTTGACGCTGTCAATGAAGAGGATCAGGATGAAGACAAAGGTAATCTTCATCCAATACTGTATTTTGGCGACTATAGGGTTTTCGGAGATGAAGCTGCAGCCAAGCAGTTAGCGGTCAGGCCGGTTTGCCGAGCAAAAGCCAAATCTGGCACTGCATCTGTTTTCAAGGCAACGCACGTAAAGATCTTGCGCTTCAGGGTGAAGGGCAATGGCACGATGAGGAGCATGAACAACGCCATCTCCAACATCAAAAGCACGAAAACCTGCGTGTGTGCCCAACGTTAGCTTCCGCGTTCCCCGAATACGTGCTCTCTTCTCTCCCTCTATCCATATCGCCCCCAACGGGAACATCGTCCTGGAGAGGCTCCCCACCACCGGGCGCGCGCGCACGCGGTAGAAGCGGGAGAGGAGGGGCCGAGAGATAAGGTAGCAGGGCCTCAACGTACAAGACTGTAGTAGAGCGTCATGGTGACGGCGGGGCTGCGGTTGCAGTAGCAGCGAGAGGGATTGAAAGTGGGGGAGGTGATAGCAGAGGACGAGGATGGATGGTAGCGGAAGTCGAAAAAAGGACGCGCTGGGTGAGATGAGATTTGAGGTTGAAGGTTGCAGGAGGGAGAAGAGGACAGTGACGCGGTTTTGTAGTGAGGAAAGGTGGTCGGAAGCTTCGAAGGTGAGGGAACTTGGAAGGCTTCGTGGACGGGACAGGCGAGCAGGGGGGAAGCTAAGCTGGTATGGAGTCAACAACGTCATCGCTGTGGCTTGACTGAGCACAATGCGGGTACCGTCGCCGTTGTCCCGCACTTCGACGTAAGGTAGGTTCAGAAGGTACCTGCCCCATACTATCTGGCACCGCGTTTCCGTACCAGGTCTCAGTACCTTACCTGCGGCTTACTTGCCCCTCCAAGTCCAGGCTGTGGCTGGTGCCGGCCAACTTTTTCGAGTTGTGCAATTTTTATACAAATCGGCTTTTGCAAAAAGTCGGGTCATTGAGTCATTGAGAAAATACGTACCTCATCGATGAAGCCTTGTCATTCATTTCTATATCTCGATTTTTGTTGCTAGCGATATCACTACCCTACTTTCGCCCTTCCTTGGCGCAAGCTCCCTCCTCTCAGTCAGGGTTTTCAGTAGCTAATTATGACCAGTTCGGTAAAATCGTCGATTAATTGGAGGAAGTTCAACCGGTTTCAACAAAAGATTCTCTGAACAACCTTCAGATTAAGCAAACTCCCATTGACGCCAGTTGTATGTTCTCATTTCCATGCTTATAGAGAGAATTCCAGTACCCTTTGTTATTCACAAGCACGATTTATGCGATACTCTTTGGAGGTATTTTTGCAGATCCTTCAAATCTGGTAGTGTAGTCCACTCAAGGACAAACAAGATAATTCCCCATCCTTGAAATAGTGTATCCTTGAGAACGCTTCAATACACAAAATGTACAGGTTGACAGCAAACCGATGTCCATTTTTGGAAGTTTGGAACCATTTTGGGATAATGATATCGTTTGCTCGCCAATTTTGGATGTCAATTTGCAAGGGCCAGGGATGGGGTCATGGCCTAGTGCCAGGCCCGGACTGTCTGCATGGCAAAGATCAGGATCGAGCCGTGATACACAAATGGCTAACGTATTTAATTCAACCTATCGACCTAGCCCTGGTCATCTAACACTACCTAGTAGTCAAACGCGAACCAAAGTGAGACCGTAAGTCGACAGAATCTCGTTGATGGGCTGGAAGTAGGTAGTACCACCGCTAGCACAGTTCCCAGAGCCTCCCGAGGTAACACCCTGTGCCTGAAAGCCACTGTACCATGGGCCACCAGAATCACCGGGCTCAGCGCAGACATTGGTCTGCGTGAGGCCGGTAACACGGCCTTGAGCGTAGTTAACAGTGGCGCCTATAGCGCGGATGGTGCCGCAAAAGACACCGGTAGTGGCGCCAGAACGGCAGACGCTGGCTCCAACGCTTGCCGCGGTGCTACCGCTTATAGGATGATCAGGCCGACCATAACCGTTGATGTAGCCTCGGAGGGTGTTTCCGCTAAAAGTGCGAACCCAGCCGAAATCATTACCGGGAAAGGAGCTGCCGGCGAAAGTTCCATAAAATGGACCAGTCGGCGTGGCAGAGACTGAATCACCGACGGAACCACAGTGGCCAGCAGTGACGAAGCCTGTGGTAACAGTAAAGCCAACGGAGCAACGGGCACTGCGGTTGACCCAGTAGGTATCGCCGCCGCGGACAGTGACAAGTGTGGAGGGCAACTCCTGAACGATTCGTACCTCGAACTCCGACTCAGAGAGTCCAACCTCTTTGGCCAGAGCCTCGACGTGGGCAATACTGCCAGGAAGAGCTTCAAGCACAAGCCTGTTAGACTCGACGTCGATGTAGTATGAGGCAATGCCAATATCGGCAGACTCAGTAGAGTCGAGCGCTTGGGGCTGATCAATATCAAGTTTATCAAGGGCCAGCTTCGCCTCCTCAAGCTTGGAAAGGCTGGTAGCCAGGACGATTGCTTTTGCGCCAGCAGTGGTCACCTCGGCGACCAGGGACTCATCCGTGACACCGATATTGATAGTGGTGCCATCATCGGAGAGCCAGGCGCCGGCGAATGATTCCTCAGTGGACGTACGAAGCTGCTCGATGATGCTGGCGGCAGCCACCTCACGGGCGATACGCGTGGTGGCTTGGGCGGCGTCCAGGCCCAGATCACGCTTCATAGCGGCCAGCATCTCGGGGTGCAGAGTAGTAGCGGTCTCGGTGGGAGCACCGGAGACGACAGGCAGGAAGACTGCTAGGGCAGCAAGGAGTTTAGTGAGGTCCATATCTATGTATCTCCCTAAGAGCAGCATATAAAGATACAAAGACAGTGATATGGTAGAAGCTATTCAGCAAGTGAGATGGGTGGGGACTGCTCTAAATGACTATATTAGATGGGAATATGTCTCTTTATTTCTACTCATCTTAAATCTAGTAGTATGTTGTCTCCTACACTCTATCATTACTGTTGAGAAGAGAATCCTAAACTGCGCGAGCCATCGCCAAGCATCTCCTTCCTAATCCGCCCCAAGTCATCCCATGATAGCACCAGAAGGTGTAGTTCCCGCAGATCAATGCTTAACGTCGCTTCACAGGATATCTGCCTGCTATGCCACATTGGTACGGGGAGACCCGACAATTTTGGAAAGGCACCATTATCGCACTGTCCAGAGGTCCATGTAGTCATTATATGTGTATGTCTATGTAGTCTACCTGTTTGGTCGGAGCTCTGCTTAGATCAACGGGAGGCTGCGTGCATATCCCCTCACATGGCGCAACATGATTAACCTAATAGGAAGGCGGAAACCCAGTGGCGCGCCCTTCTAATCGAGAGCTTCTCTTATTAACAATCCTAATAAAATAGGAAGGAGAGAACGATAGGAAAGAGGCGGAGGGAAGATAAGGATGAGACATGAGGTCTTGGCAAATAGGGATTGCTATTGCAGGCAGAGTCGCACACTTATACATGGAGTACAAGCATTTTTACATCCGGCAAACGATTAGCAATCATGAAAGCTTTTTCCAAGTCAACGCAGTATCTTATGTGCAGACTCTAAGCTTCACAGGATGGAAGTCCCTGTGGCGCCGCGCTGTAGTGTCGTGCTCTGCGCAATTCCGATGCTATGAATGATCTTATAGCAGACATCACTCCTAATGGAACGTTTATTTTCAACAAATTGCCTGAGATATCACCCGAATCGGTGTCTGATACTGGAGCTTCTCGCCTGAATTGCTTGAACATCTTCAACGCCCTCGACTACCACACATGCCCCCCCAAAAATATGTCCATAGCTGCGACATGAAGTACGGTGGCATCGAGCGCTCCGGGTATTTTAGAAGGTCATTGAAAAGGGGAAATGTATGCAGCTGGTTCCCCCGGTCCATTGGCTATCATACTTGGATTGAATATCTCCTCGTACCCGGTGCATGTAGTGTCATGGATTTGACTTGACCATGAAGCTCCGCCACTCAACTCCTGCGACCTATCGCTGGAACTGTATCCTTGCCCTCTCGTCTCACCTCTACAAGGGACCGTACATTCAGCTCTGGTTTTTAAATGAAAGAAGTGACCATTGGTGTGTCCAAAACAACAGCTTCCAGACACCCCTCGTTTGCCTCCAGAAAATGCTCAATGCATTACGCCGGCTCTACGATTCCCCATTGTATAATTCAGAGAGAACTGTCTACTTCATCCTCTTTTAAAACATGACATGCGATACTAATGGCTCTACTATCAGTGTGTACTATCGTGTATGGTCTGATCATAGTGCTTCGTTGTTGTAAGCTCTACTTATACAGTTGTCCCTCCTCAGCTGCTTCACAATACCACTCTCGGCTTTAGAAAAAGCACAGTGCCCTACTCCGTTGACCGTTTCTACGACTCCCCATTGTAAGGGGAAGAGATGGCCAGTTGCCTCATCCTCTTTCAAAACATGACACGCGGCACTAATGGCTCTACTGTCTGTGCCTACTATCCTCATAGTTCCAGGATATCGGCGGAAACTAAGAAATAAAAAAACAAATAGCACTACTAAAGTATAAATTATTGCTGTAAGTGACAGGAATTAGTTTGACTCATCAAAAGATATGGCAGGAGCTTACTGGTGAAAAGTGCAAAGGGGCTATATCCAGCAGTTGAGAAAGAGTGTTCGTAATCGACCTTCCCATCCGCCATGATGGCTGTGACTCGCGATAAGAAAATGCCTTGCGAAACAAGCCAGTGCATGAATCCAAATCTGACCGCAAACGGTACTCCGTACCGGAGCGGCAGAGAAATGAAATAGCTCGAGCGTTGCTCGCCCACCGGTTCTGAGACTCGAAGAGTTCTCCTGTACTCCGGATGGTGCATCTGGCTGAATTCTCGCTGGACAAGAAACGTACTCAGGACAGCGTTGCCAAGACTATGAAACACTATGAGGATGAGGTGGCTCGTGTTAATCATGAGCACGTGGGAAAACAGACCAGCAGGATCATCTTTGGGGAGGCCGGTGACGATAAACGTATATGGTGTCACTGCGCCGAAGCCAACACCCCATAGGTCCGCGACACTGACGCCAAAACTGCGGAGCCGAAAGCCTGAGACTGTTTCGCCTAGAAGAATACACTCAGAACTAAGAACAATAAGGCATCTGAATCCAACGAAGAGGTTAGCACCAAAGGAAGTTGAATTGATGGTATGAAATGGGTGATCATTTGTCTTTGCTTACAACGAAATAAGAGCAATCCACAGTCTGAGACTGAAGGTTGATCTCCATGATTTCTGCACTTTTTTGAAATATCTTGGATCTGAATGATGTGCGATGTCTCGAGGCAGATACCTAGTCCTCTTGGCTGCGAAGTCTGCCTTGGTTGCGAGACACATATCCTTGGCTGTCTCATCTTTTTCCCTCATGAAAGAAGCAATGGCATCGCCTAGCGTGTACAGTGCCTGCATCTTGGAGTCCTGCTGCGGGAGTCGCCTTATACTTCGTACCCAGATGGAGAGCATAATAGCGGCTTTTATGAAATTCATGGCGCAAATTGTGAACATAATAGAGGGTGAGTATTCGAATCTGCAACGTGCTTGAAGTTGTTCGAGAGGCTGAACCAGGCAATGGGAGACCACATAATATTGAGGCCCCAGAAACCACAGTTTCACCGGGTAGGACGGAGACTTTGCCACGTACAGGCCGGAGCTTCCGGTGCCATTCACAAGAGCCCACATGTTCTTTCCCCAGTTGTCTAAACGAGGAATGACCGAAACATACAGCAGTAGGCTGTCGCTCATTGGGGTTTGGACACTCTCGTTTTTTATGAAAATCAAGACGTTACCTTGTGGAGCCCAGTACTCATCGTATACGTCGAAACACTCAGTAGCATTGAGTTTCTTGTACTCAGCGGCGCTGTGCTGCATTTCCTGGATTATTTCCCGGTGGTTCCAAGAGGAAGGGTTAACATTAGTGCCGTTCCATCCGCGATCCCCAACTCGATTTGATTCTGCTGTCTCAATGGACCACGAGCTACCGTTAAGGAAGGAATCCTTAACCACCGCTACGGTGTAGTTGTGGGACGATAGAGATTGAAAGACAGCCGAGTTGTACCTAGAGTCGGAATCAGGACTTTGATCGCTGTCAGGTAAGGAGGGCCACTTAAGTATGCCTTACAATAGATGAATCGGCACTGAGCTCATTGCAAGAAGAACCCAAACGAACCTCTTCCCAGCCCCAACGTTCCGAAGATTTCGCATTCTCAGAACTCCAATGTCCAGAGATTTCCCGCTCCGATGAGCTCGATCCACGTCAGCTCGTGTAGGGGTCGCTTGCACCTGCATGCAGTAGTTGGAGGCCGCAAGCATACCGGACGACAGAATGTTGATGAGCAGATGAAGCCACTGGGGAATGCCGGTTAAAGCCATGGTCCTCTTTTGTGTGCATTGGGTGTTTCTTGTGATAACTTCTGCGATGGTAGCGCGTGGTCGCTCATATTTTTGGCCTGAGATCATGAGCTTTTGTGCCATACTACCTAGTGGTAGCAGTCTTCGAAGCAGGAAACTATAGCATGCAAAAGGGGGTCATTGATGGCTTGGGAAGCTCTGATTTAATGCCAAACAATACGTTGGGACAGTCCTACTTGGAGCTTTTATAACGCCCCAATGTAAAGCCAACCTTCAGCACCCGTCTATATACGATACATGCCTGTATAGAGGCCGAGTCTGGCTACGTAACGATCATTCGTACTCGGCACTCTGCATGCAGAAGGTCACACCAGCCGCATCACACGCCCGCGCGTCTGACGGTTTGGGGTCGCATTCAGTTCATCCCAGTTACTTTTTCCGCTTTCTTGTGGCGGCCAAAGACTTCTTTTTGTTGGATTCTACATGATCCACAAAATTGAATCGTTTTAAACAGTGTGTTGAACGCAATTATTGCATAAAATTCATAAGATAGACGGGACTTGCCTGTTTAGTGGTATCATGACTCCTTTTTCAAGTGCCTACTCTTAAATCTTTTCCAACATGACCATGGGCTAGGCTGGTGACCTCTCGGGAGCCAAATTTTGATTATATAGAATCTACGGATTTAAACCCGGTACCAATTAATGTGGTAATGAGCCGCAATAGAATGATAAGCCTTGAAATCCATTCGAGGCGTTTGACAAACTCTCAGGGTTTGTAGCAAGATCATTCGTGTGACTCGATCACCGTATCAAAACCCACTAGCCTTAGAACAATGTCGAAGATTCGTCTTCCTCCCTCACTGTTATTTAAGACCATCCTCTGGGTACAATCAATCACGATATGATATCCTCACTCATCGGGAATATTCTCTCTAATATCTTGCTGTGGTCACGCAAATTTCTCCGCCCGCTGAAATACACTCACTTGTCACGTTGCGTGTTATATTAGCCTTTGGAGCAGTCTTGGGCCTCCGCACAGGAGTCAATATGTAGGCATCACGACTGGGCTCGGCTGGTTTGTGGCGCACGCTTCTCGATCTCGAAGCATTTATGGGATGCTGTAGGGTTGCTTGCATCATTCATCACCATCACGTTCATGCCGGTGGCTCCTTTGATTCGGCGGTGAACCTGCAGATGTGCATAATAGCCAGAAGTCCCTTATCATCCATGCAAGCCTAGGCTATTTCTTTCCTACCGGGGGGGTTGCAATTGGCATCCCGCGAGCCTGGTTCGGACGGTTTGCCTTCCGGTTGCAAATTGATTTTAGATGTCGGGCTTTCCAGGCAATTTACCAAGCCTGAATAGATATCGGCTACTCCCCTTTCCGCTACTGGAGCATCTATTTCTCTGCATCGAGCTGAGCTGAGAGGCTAGAAAATAGATACTTCATCAAAGTGATCTCAACGTCGTTTACTGCCTACTCGCTCATACATCGGCCAAGAAAAGGGGCAGTAGACGCCAATGAATCCCAAAAAGGTCTATGCATGATGCAAAGTCATTGGTCATGGGTATACGTACGACTTGGCGCTTTGTCACACAATGCATAAGTCCTTGATGCGTCACATTGGCTGTCAGTTTCTTGACATATGCGCCGTGAGGCGGCACAGCGCGTGAACTGTAACGATAATGAGATCACCCAGCCTTCCCTCGAGTTGGGGGCGGGATATCGATGAAGCCTTGCCACCCCTTTCACATGTAATCTCGACGTGTATTACGCTATATGACCCCCTACTGTCATAACTAATTTACAAAAATCTCTCCATATTGTACGGTCCGTCCCAGAAAGCCCATTCAACACACGCTGCTACCTAGTAGATGAACACACCACAAGTCACCTGACAAAACGGTTCAATGCAACGGACCTGGACAAGCCCAGCCCACTCCTTTGCCTCTTGCAGGTGGCCTAAGTTTTCTCAATTCCATAAATCGTCGTCCCTGAATTTCGCGGGAGGTCTGCGGTTCCTTGTACCTCTGTCCATTCGCTTGCGGATGACAACGTCCTGATCCTCGTCGTCATCCTCGTCCCTATCGTCGTATGGCGTAGCATCTTCGCTGTCAAGGATCTCCAACACTTCGTAAGAACTCTGGCTGCCTACATAGCGATCCCGCGTGGTGGCCGTGCTAGTAATCGATGCCGTGGCATCCACAGTTGTAGTTGTCCGCGCGAGGTTGAATATACTCATAGAACTAGTTGTGGTTGCAGTGAGGCCGGGCCCAGAACCTGCATCAGCTGCATTAAAGCTCTGGTTTATGGCCGTATGAGGGTGAGCCGACTCAGGTCCTTTGGTACTGTCCGTGGCGGTGATTGATGCTGCAATTGAGGTCGCCGACGTTCCATTTGATGCTTCGGGCTGTGTCGTTTTCGGCACGGGTCGCGGATACTTTCTAGGTCGTCCACTGCCGGGCCGCGCTCCACCTCTTTTGCCGCGCGTTTTCGTCGGTTGCGTCGCGCGGTTGGTCGGTGTGCTCTGCTGCAAAGCACGAAGTTGTTGGGATGCCCTTTTCCGCAAGCGATTCGCGGATCCGTCCGAGGGGCGCACAGATTCCGCATCGGATTCTGATGCAGCATGCGATGTTCCGTCGGTACCTGTGGGATGGTATTCTTCCTCCTCCGAGTCATCTTGTAGACGGCGCTTGCGCTTTCGAGATTTCATGGGCGCATCCCAACTTTCCGTCATCTCTTCGTCCCCCACTTCCACAACCTTCTTCTTGGGCCCCTTCGCCTTCTTCGGCCCGATCTTGTCGTTCTTGATCATCTTCTCGGCTGCTGGTTTGGCATCTGTACGCTTTGGTCGTCCGCCTTTGCGCTTACCAGACTCTTGCTTCACTCCCGCCTTGTCGTCCAACAACTTCTTGGTGAGGTTGGGGAATTCTTTTCCGTAGTTGAAGAAGAGCTCTTCCCCTGCTTTGATATCCCGCATTGCTGTGAACTTGATGCGGAATTCCCCGTTGACATACAGGATTCTTGGGGCAATGTTGCAGCCACGCTTCTCGCCTTCCATTGCGTGATTGATATATCGGCTCAGATTACCGTAAACAGCTGCATCTACCCAGATGCCTTCATTCTCGAGAAGCGTGAAAAGATACGAAACGGTGGCTTCTTCATCAAACACATCACCCCGGCGGGCTTCTCTTCGCACGCCCTCATCGTGAGTAATCAGCTCACCCACGTATTCGACGACGAATTGGTCCTGCGATATGTCCTCTGCGGTGAATAAACCGTAACCAACCCCTTCTAGTTGACTTTGACCCAAAAGAAGAGCCTTTCTCGATCCACGTTGAAGGTCGCAGTTCTGGCAGCCATGGGAGTGAAGCCACTCGTCGGTAGCATTTGCCGGATCGGCACGCTCCAACACACCGCAAGAACCGCAGAGCTCTGGGTCGCACTCCCTATTCAATTGGACACAGATGCAAGGCTTGTCCTTTTGCTTCGGCTGGCAAGTCTTCCCTTGGGAGTGACAGGCACAGCCGGTGAATTTATAGGCGCAGTTGTCGACCGTGCATCTACAGAATCGTTCGCACAAGATACCTGCGTCGACACACGGGCAAACACCCGCGACGCAAGGCCCATCGTGATAGCAAGGCTCTGGCAATTGAAGTACTTCGAATTCGTGGCTGTACGTATGGTCCTGCCAGTCGCCAAGCAGCATCTTCCGATGGCGATCATACCAAGGAACATTCTTGACTCGGACCGTCTCTGCGGGCTCGAGCTCAGGTAAAACAACGTGCATAGACTGGAACTCGCGCAAGACCTCGCAGCAGGCACGGTCTAGGAATTCAGCGGCAAGACAAATAGGGTCTTTTCTGACTTTGCTATGATTGGCAGTGAGGAAGAGAGAACGCAGCACTGTACGTTCTGCTTCAGACCACGGTTTTGCCGGCGAGTCGCAGTCAGTATCGGGGTCGAATTGCAGCAGATAGCATTTTCGCTGACAGTTACTGAACGACATGTCATCGCCATTCGCCAGGCCATTCCCATTCATTGACGGGAGTTCCCTACGCTTCAGGGCATCAGAGAGACGGGAGCGTCCGGAGAGCATGGAAAAAGTTCGCTTGCAATTCTGAGCGTCATACTCGCCGTGCTCACATGCATGGCTGAAGCAAATGACGCATCCTAGAATGCAATATGTTGCCAAGTCCTTCTCGACAAGATCGTATTCATTGTCGTTTTGGGTGCTAGAACCGTCCTTGGCTGTTGGCTTCGAGTCCATGATGTTGTCTACAGACTCATCAAGGAGGAGCACATTACGCAACTCAAGCCGCTTCAAAACAGCTTGCCTGTCCTTAAAAACGTGGCGGAAGGCGTCTGTGAAGATTCGAGCTGCTCTGTCAGCCCCAGGAGCACCCTCATCTCCCTCACGATGTGAGTTGAGCAGGTTGGTCTTCTGTTGCGGTGTGATTGCATCATCGGGTTCCTGCTGCGCCATAAACCTAATCAAAGTGGTCTTGTTGCATCCTGGGATGGCAAGCTCGTCGAGCCACGACTCTAGATATAAGGACAGAGTAGCAGCGCGCTCCGAGTGAACGGTCAGCAGCACTTTTTCTTCGCGACTCATTGGCTTGAATCCGGATTGCAGATCAATGTCTTCTAGTTCCTTCAACCAGAGATTATACTTCACCTCTTCCGAACTTTCCAAGTCCCTCAGATGCGGGACAAATGTTAGCATTGTATTGGGAGTAAGAATGTTCTTCTTGATCTCCACGTGGTGAAAGCGATAGGGCGGTACTCGCTCCTTGTTCGTTTTGATACGAGTCACCATGTAATGCTCTTCTCGCTGATCTTTTTTAGTTTTGAGGTGTTGCTGTTTGGTGGAATTAGATGCTGTGACAATAAACGCGAATGCAATCATGACGAACCTTGAATTTCATCCTCATAGACTCGGGTTTCCTCTCCGGGGTAGCCTCGACACTGACCGAGGCAAACAAGTCACTACCATGATGCTTGCGCCTCTCGGTCGCTTTGGTAGACTCAATCACATAGGCTGCCAACTGAGCGTGACCCGTCTTCACTTCTTGGTGAAATGTGTCAAGCCGTTCGACAATCTTGTCAAACGTCCAATCCGACCCCATACGCGTCTGTGCTCGAGGAGTAGTTGTTTTAGCAGAGGCAGGAGTAGCGTTCTGGCGGCGAGGCGTGCCCTGGCGTGATGCGCTGGTGACAGATGGCGCAGAAAATACAGCGCCCGCATCGGAAGCAGTAGAAGGGACTGGCGTTGTATCTTTGGTCATATCTGAGCCAGGAAGAAGTTCAATAATAGACGAGTTGCCTGCTGATAGACCTGGCGAGCCAGTTGCGGTTGGAACTTCGGAGGAGGTCCTCTTGAGAGGAGGAGGGCTGATGGGGCCTGGCTGACCCATTCCTGGCAAGCGACGACTCAGAGTGGGTTCAAAATAAGCAAAGAAGCTGTTAATCCGTGCTGCAGCAGGCAGCGGTTGAGATTCGGGCTCGGGGTTCCGACCTGAATCAGACATAGACTCGTCTCTGTTGGCAGGGGCGGAATCACGAGAATGAAAACTCATCCTGGCCGGCAAAGCTGCAGTCGCAAGCGCATAACCCCTCCGTCACTACTGTCATTGATTTCACAGACACCAGGTCAACATTTCACATGCTGCTCAAAGCTGAGAGTAGATGAGCCACGTGTGATGGGAAGGATGAGAGAGGATCCCTTCAACCAGTAGCAGCAGTGAAAAGAAACCCCGAACGAAGGCTCGGAGTTCCTTCCTGCCAAGTTGCGCGTAAAACCAGCGATTGCTGCTCGGTGGACGTGGTGTGGGAGAGAAGAAATGAGGCCAAACGCTCAAAACATGTAGCCCTGGCTGTGAAGCTGCAGACGCGTGCTGAGCGGCCCAGAGCGCGAACAAGTTGGGAGATTTGGCTAGTGCAATTTGGAGAGTGAAGTCGCGAGATAAGATACAGGGGGTCTAGTACCGTGATAGGCTGCTTACATAACACGCCACGAATGGATACTTTGGGTAAGGTACCTGTATCCACACAACCTTCACTTTCCGTACTAGCAACAAAAGCACTTGAGGGAAAGATCTGAGATGCGCGTCGCAAGATTGTGGCCAAGGGCTGAACCATCAATCGTGAGCAAAGTTGAGGATACAAGGCAAATCGATTCGGATCACTTGAAGAATGAATTCTCTTGGCCTCCAGGCACTAGTGAATACCACATACCCGAGATTGCAATTGGGCATATTTTAAGCATGCCTTGATGCATCTACCGTGAGTATATCACCTTACCTTGCCTTATTGATCACCTCAATTACCTTGACCTGGCATTTGCTTCTAAAGCATAACGTATTGAGCGCGAAATACAAGTCATGTACACTAGCAACATATTTGTCATGGATTGACTTAAACCGGAAGACCGCTTTGTGACACATGGCTGCAAAGCGTCAAATCCCTAGCCGCACTATAGCCTCAATAGCCAATGGAGGGGAGTATCAGCCGGTACATGTAGGTTGCCTCTTGAAAGCCATCGAGCAGCAGGCACAATTATATCGAGCTCATCTCTTTGTGTGGGACTTCCCAATGACCCTAGATCTTTGGCACGTCGTCTATGAAAGTAGGGCATGTTGCCCAAGCTTCACAAGTATACCAGGGAGATTCCCGTCGGCTGCCTCTATGTGGTGTTCAGTGCGCGAGGCTAAGAAGCAATTCTTGGTCGTTTTCAACAAAACTTGCACTTCGCGACTGGGTTTGAAACAGTAACGATTTGTCTGGGCTCTGCGCAGGAGCGTTCTCGGCGCCGACAACAATGCATTTGCGCAAGCAGGTAGGGACCGAACCGAGCTTTGCTCCGCGTCTCTGACGGAACCATTCCATCGGCACATGCCGCGGTGGACAAGACCCGGCACTTTCAACAAGTGCCACAATTATGCAGGCTTGACCGAACGATACACAAGCCAGGCCATGATTTGCATCAAAACACGCCGGTGGATCAGATCGCTCTTTTGTCAGTCTCCGCAAGTAACTTGGAGCGCAGATCAGGGTGCACGACCAGGGGGGAGCGCTAGCCCGTGTCATTGCGCCTCCGCTTTGGTCTGGGTTGGCGGCCGAACAATTCGGGAATCTGATCCAACTCCGTCATCGTCATGTTCTAGTACGCCTAGTCTGAGACTAGAGGCATGTAGCCCGAAGTTACCGTGAGAATCATCCAGCCGCATTAGGGAGACCTTAGGGGGTCTTGCGAATGTCTGAAAGGGCCCTGGAGCTAGCAGAAATCCTTGGCAGCAACCCGACGGTACTGCGAGGTACTCTCGACCTCGTCGCCATGGTGAAACAAGTTTCTCACTAGGCAGAAGGACGCCGCTCGTGGAGCGCAATTGCCTTCATGCTGCAGGTACTGACTACTTTGTCTCATGAAGCGTTCCCCGTCGTCTGTGCGCCGGTGGTGCGAGAGAATGAGAGCCTACACTCCCTCACCCTCAGCCTGAGAGAGTGGCATGACGTAATCGTTAAAGTCGTGTGCCCGGAAATGACGATCCTCCGCGTCGCCCGCCGCAAACTATCGAACGTCAGCTTTTCTCCCATTTAACTACACCGGCAACCCATCAAATCCTCGATCCCCTCCATTGCAAAATTTCCTTCCTCCCTTAATAATAGCATCCTCCACACTTCATCCACATAACCCCAACCACCATCTTCCCTGTCGCTCATCACCACCCCCCGCCAGGGTCCATTTTCGCACGCATCACTTACCTGGACACCAATTGTCTCCCAAACCGCCGCCATGCACCGCACGTATTCTATGCGCCAGACCCGGGCACCTACTGCCTCGCAGATTCAGGTTCGTCTCGCGCTGGTCGACGGTCAATTGGCGAGCAAAAGGCATGCTAACCGCCTTCTAGAGCCCGCCTCCCCCCCCATCCACCACTAAGTCTGGCCGCTTCTTCGGTCGCGCAAACTTTGGTATTTATCCATTTTCCTCTCCCGCGCAGAACACAAAATTGCCTGGATACTATTCTGTTTCGATTTCTCTTCGAATCACGCTTGCTTACACAATGTTCAGGCCATGCCCTCCGACGCAACGCCGGTGGCGCCTTCGGGCCCGACCTGGCTAAGAAGCTTTCCCAGCTCGTCAAGATGGAGAAGAACGTCATGCGAAGCCTAGAGCAGGTAGCAAAGGAGCGCATGGAGGTTGCTGTTCGTACACTCTGCGTTCCCGGACTTGTGATAGTTTGACTGATGGTTTACAGCAACAACTCTCCCTTTGGGGCGAGGCCGGCGACGAAGATGTCTCTGACGTCACCGACAAATTGGGCGTTCTTCTGTACGAAATTGGAGAGTTGGAGGACCAGTATGTCGACAGATATGACCAATATCGAGTTACTATGAAGAGCATTCGCAACATCGAAGCCTCTGTCCAGCCGAGTCGAGACCGTAAGATTGAACACCTATGGGAAAGCGTGCGCGAGCGTAGCTAACACACTCTTAGGCAAGCAGAAGATTACCGATCAGATCGCTCAGCTCAAGTACAAGGAGCCTAACTCCCCCAAGATTGTCGTTCTGGAGCAGGAGCTCGTTCGCGCCGAGGCCGAGTCGCTCGTCGCTGAAGCTCAGCTGTCCAACATCACTCGCGAGAAGGTCAAAGCTGCCTACACCTACCAATTCGATGCTCTCCGCGAACACTGTGAGAAGGTCGCCATCATTGCCGGCTACGGCAAGCACCTTTTGGAGTTGATCGACGACACTCCTGTTACCCCTGGCGAGACGCGCGCTGCCTATGATGGTTATGAAGCTAGCAAGGCTATCATCCAAGACTGCGAGGATGCCCTCACCAACTGGGTCACCTCAAACGCTGCCGTATCGTCCAAGTTGTCCACCCGCTCGCGCAACTTGTCCCAGCGTCGCAGGAACAACATCCGAACCAGGGGTGAAGGCCACGATCTCTCCGGACAAGACGTTCCCCTCAACGACAGCAGCTCTTGGGTTGGCAGGGGCGCTGATGACGAGAGCGAGGAAGAGGATGAGGACGACCACCGCCACTCCGTACTGGACAGTGATGGTGGTCTGAACGGCGAGAGCCGGGGCCGCACTCAGGAAGCGGTGGTCGCGTAAGATGTGAAGCCTATGCAACTGGACTTATGTTTCTGGAGTAGACGGGGGTTTCGCGGGCACTATGGGAGGTAATGGTAGTAATTCTTGGCTAACGGAGAGCGACTCTTCCCGATGTGGAGTTGAAGGCCTGTGACCGATGCTTGATGGGATTGTTCCGGTTCATCCTAGTAGGACAAGTTGTTCGTGTACTTTTACTCAGATAATACCACTGTTACTGTTCAAACTTTTCCCGAAGACTTTATTGGTGATGATTTTTAGAATGCATTATCCATCCGAGAAACGCCGCCCATTGGGTATCCCTCTATTGTCTTACATTCCAGGCCTCAGCGGCCGGCCGATGGCCTCATTTGACTTGCAAACTGTTCCACCTGCATTCTGACGATATGATGACCTGGCACAACGACGAGACCCAAGTATCGCGACGTCATGTCCAGCGTCACTGTTCCATGAGATGCCCTTTCCGCTGCCTCCGCTTTCTTCTCCGCGGACGGTCGCCGATACTCATAGGTATTTGCCAAGACAATGTTCATGTCCTGTTCGTGACAAAAAGGTCAGCAAGGACGGGACGCGAAGCGACGAGCAGGGGATGAAATCAAGGGATTGCGCCGCACCGGATCCGTGCATTTGAACGAGCCCCAGAACATGCGGCCGTCGGTGACGGTGACGCGCAGGTTCTTGTTCAGCAGCGATGAGAGATAGTCCCTCGCGGTGTCTTTGTCCATGCTGGGGGTTTTCCAGTTGCCGGCGACCGAGGGCACACAGCTGCAGCGTGAAGTCAAAGGACTGGCGTGTTCATTCTTGCTGCGCTCGACTTGGTCGCCGCCCACTCATTCCAAAATGCTAGTCGCAGCAACCGCCCAGTCAGCTACAGTGCGCAGACAGTCCCCACTATCGTCTACGCTTACGCTATCGATAAGGGAGGGCAGGCCCCGGACAACTGCGTCACTGACTACGGGTTTCTCGCGTTCACGAATCCTCACATGCTCATCTCATCCATCTTCAGAGAACGTGTCTAGCAGCCAGGGGACGCTGGCTTTCCTCAGTCTGAAATAACTCAGGCTGATGGATGAATCATGATACTGCGGCCTCCTATCTGAAACGAGCTTATAAGCCGTCGCGTTTTGGTCTCTAAGCCATCAAGACGCTGCCACTGCGATCATGGGTGTGAATGGCCTCTGGACCGTCATTCAGCCATGTGCCCGCCCAACCAACCTAGCGACCCTTAACCGGAAGCGGCTTGCCGTGGATGCCTCTATTTGGATCTACCAGTTTCTCAAAGCTGTGCGCGACAAGGAAGGAAACGCACTCCGCAATTCCCACGTCGTCGGCTTCTTCCGGCGCATATGCAAACTCTTGTGGTTTGGAATCCAGCCTGTGTTCGTGTTCGATGGCGGCGCTCCGGCTCTCAAGCGGGCCACCATCCAGGCGCGAAAGCGGAGACGTGAAGGTCGCCGGGATGATGCGGTCCGGACGGCCGGAAAGCTTCTTGCCGTGCAGATGCAGCGGCTAGCAGATGAGGAAAAGGAGAAGCGGAGGGTCGAGCGAGAGGAACTTGCCCCAGATGGACAGCAGGAGGAACCGCTTGACATGTCCAAGGTCGTATATGTCGATGAGATTGGCATGTCGGAGAGAGATCGGACCCAAACAAGGAAATTTCACAAGAAAGATGCATATCACCTGCCCGAGCTCGACGGTGGGATTGCCGCCATGGGTAAGCCTGATGATCCCAGAATCATGAGCGTGGAGGAATTGGAAGAGTACGCGCGCCAGTTCCATAGCGGAGAGGACATCAACCTCTACGACTTCAGCAAGATTGACTTTGATGGCGAATTCTTCAAATCATTGCCACCTCCTGATAGGTACAACATTCTCAACGCCGCCAGGCTACGAAGTCGGCTCAGAATGGGCCTTAGTAAAGACCAACTGGACGACATGTTTCCGGACCGAATGGCGTTCTCCAAATTCCAGATAGAGAGGGTGCAGGAGAGGAACAGGCTAACACAGCGTCTCATGCTTGAGGTGGGGATGACTGGCCTTGACCTGACCCTCGGCGTAAATGGTCGAGTAGCTGGAGAGAAGGACCGAGAATACATCCTCGTGAAGAACGACGGGGTGGAAGGCGGATGGGCGCTAGGCGTCGTCAGCAAAGAGAAAGATGTAGGGGAGGCGCACAAGCCAATTGATGTCGATGCAATCGAGATTCAATACCAGGCCAAAGATGAGGAAGATGTGGAGGATGACGAGGACTTCGAGGATGTGCCAATCGAAGGGCTCAATCGCCTACCAAAGATAACCCAATCAAACGGGGTCAGCCAGCAGGCAGTTTTGGATGCTGCCGAGAGTCGACACCGGCTCTACGGCCACAATACAAGCGAAAGAGTGCCCGCAACAGAGGAAGAAGGATCTCTCTTCGTGGGAGGTCCCGTGAATGAAACCGATGGCATCATCATGGGCAATGCTGATGAGCGGCTGCATCCTGATGAAGAGGAGGACATCAACCAGGCTATAGCGCTTTCGCTGCGCAACCAGCATGGGTTGGGAACCGAGTCAGAAGCAGAAGAGGAGTTTGAAGATGTTCAAATCAAGCAGCCCGAGTGGACCCAAAAGGCGGCTGAGGCGCAGAAACCCAAACCCATCACAAGCCGCAGTGGTGCCATGATTGCGCATATTGTCAACAACCGAGCTAATGCCGCAGTGCCCAAGAGGAAGGACGTGCAGCCAGTTGCGCCTCAACAGGCGGCCGACAGTGACAGCGAGGAGGATTTGCAAACCGTCTTGGCAAAGTCAAGGAAAACGAAAAGACCACAGCCTCGGCCTGTCGTCGAGAATAAGAAAAATCCCTTCGATGGCCCTTTGCCTTTTCCGAAGCTCGACTGGGGTTCTTCACTCTTTTCTAAGAAGGCATCACAGAATGAGAACGTGGGGAAAGGCAAAGAAGCGGATGTAGGGGCAGTCGATGAAGTTGAGATGGCAGGCGGGTTCGAGATTGAAGAGCCACAAGGAGACAAACCGAAACCATTGCCTCCGTGGCTAGCCGATCAGACCGATATTAGGGACTCTCTGAAGCAGCAACAAGCAGCAGACAAGGAAATCAACGCTGAAGACCGCGCTCAGGCTGAGGAAGAAGAGAGACAGCGGCAACGCCAACGACAAGAACAGCTGGTTGAGATAGCCTCTTCATCAGAGGATGAGAGTGATGTCGAGATCATTGATAGACCTCCCGCAAAGGCTCAACCCCCAAAGGATCAGGTTGCTCAAGTGCCCGAAGAGATTGTCGAGGCGGAGCCATCAACTGGACGCGGTCCTTCAGAATCTAGAGAACTGCCGGCGCAAGAGCCACCTCCCTCGTCTGAGGAGCCTGAACTTGAGGATGTTCCTTCAGTACAGCCATCATCGCCTCAGGCGGCAAAGTCGGACCATTTACCGGAGTCTAGTGTTGGGCCCCGCGTCCTGGGCCTGCAGAAGGAGCCAGAGTTGGCAGAAACCGAAATGGAATCACCAGAACCTGAAATGGAGGATGTACCAACAGCAGAGCCGGTTGCTCCCCACGTAGAAGCCGCTGAGGCAGTCGAGCCAGCAGGCAGCCATCAACAACCTCCGATTATTCTGCCGGAGGACGACGACCTCTTCGCGGATCTCGATTACAGCGACGCTGACGACGAAGAGCTTCTCGCACAAATGGACGAAGAAGCTGACGAGCATGCTCGCTTCGCCAGCGAACTAAACCAGAAGTCGGCGCAGCAGAACAAAGAAGACTACGAGAAGGAATTGCGGGCACTGCGCAGTCAACAAAAGAAGGACCGACGAGATGCAGACGAGGTCACGCAAGTCATGGTGACGGAATGTCAGGCCCTCCTTCGCCTTTTCGGTATACCATACATCACTGCACCAATGGAAGCCGAGGCTCAATGCGCCGCGCTGGTGAACTTAGGCCTCGTCGATGGCATTGTCACAGACGATTCCGACACATTTCTGTTTGGTGGAACGCGCGTTTACAAGAATATGTTCAACAGCAATAAGTTCGTCGAGTGCTACCTGGGAACCGACATCGAGAAGGAGATGTCGCTTTCACGGGAACAGCTCATCTCCCTTGCGCAGCTGCTGGGGTCTGACTACACAGAAGGTCTTCCTGGCGTGGGACCCGTCACGGCCGTCGAGATCTTGTCGGAATTTCCAGGCCAGAAAGGGCTCGAGCATTTTCGGGAGTGGTGGACCACCGTGCAATCCCAGCCACGGCCCGCCCAGGCCGATCTCTCATCGCCATTCCGCAAAAAGTTCCGCAAGTCGCAGGCGACGAAGCTTTTCCTGCCCCCAAGCTTTCCAAGCCCGGCCGTGTATGACGCGTACCTGAATCCGGAAGTCGACGACAGCACGGAGCCGTTTCAGTGGGGCGTGCCGAACCTCGAGGGGCTGCGGCAGTTCCTCATGGCGACGATCGGATGGAGCAAGGAGCGCACGGACGAGGTCTTGGTGCCGGTGATCAAGGACATGAACAAGCGCGAGGCGGAGGGTACGCAGAGCAACATCACGCGGTTCTTTGGGGGCACCGTCGGCGCCGGAGCGAGGGATGCGTTTGCGCCGCGGCAGCGGGCGCAGACAAGCAAGAGAATGGTGGCGGCGGTTGACAGACTGAGATCCGACGTCTCGGGGCAAGACGGAGCCGATGGAGGGCAGGCAAACGGCTCGAGGAAGAGACGGAGGACAGCGCGAAATGAAGGCCGTGGGGCCGACGACGAAGAAACCAGCGATGCATAAATTTACATTGACTTGCCTGGAACCGCATTACTGTCATACAGTCACTCTCCAGGCGGCTGAGCCGACAGCCCAAAGACTAGTTGACTGAGGCGAATAAGTGGTGTGCATGACTTGATATTTTTCTTCTACAATGCTAGACCCTGGCCGTCAAAAGAGGAATAATGGCAATATCGGCGCTCTGTCATTGATCGTGGGAGTGATGTAAATTTACTGAGGAAACGAATGTACGTTATGTTTACAACACAAGCATCTATCTACGTTTCCTCTCAGATCTGTCACTACTCAAGATGGCTGAGGCAGTAGCCACGGATGAAATCATGCTCCATTGCGAGGGTAGGAGGTCTTTGTGATGTATGACGACGGCCGGTGAGGGCTTCACTGTCCACGGCCACTCACGAAATCCGATTGGTGATTTGCTGCAGCTACTGATGTGATGTCCAGTGTGCGGTACGTCCAGTGGGAGAGCTGGAATGGCTTGCTTTGGCCCTTGTTTGCTGACCGGGGCCAGAGAGCCAAGGATTGGGCACAAACGCTAAGCTTCGAGAACACGATCTACCCCTGTCGAAGGCTACTGGGCCATCGATGCTCTGTGCGAAGGCTTCTTGAAATGTCGTCACTTCCTGCGTTGTTGCTTCCTGTAAGAAGTAAGAGAGGAGGTGTGGTTTGGGATGAAGACCAATTCTTTTCTTTGTTTTTTCCGCCTACTGCTTGGCAAAACAGAATCAAGTCTGTAGGAGGCCTGTAGGAAGACGATCAGTCTTGGCCTCTAGACTACAGCACACGTCGGAGGAGATGTTGGCGATCCGGGTAGGGGTCTTGCATTGTAAGCCCTAGAATGATGCAACGTCCCCTTGCCCGCAGATTTGTGCCTCTCGGTCCCGGCAGCAGGTTCTTGGGAGCCATCGCACGTCACGTCCTGCCTACTCGTATTACAAGAAGAAATGGCGGGCCACCGAAGCCCCCGAATCGGACGCCATGGTGGATGGTGGATAGCCCCGGTTGGATATCGTACCCCAAAGAAACGGAACGACTCCCGCAGCTGTGGCGGTCAGCCGCTGGGCCATGAGCTTGATTCGGATACCGAGCGGATCCGCTTGGCACAGCAGAAGCTTTTTCGGAGGGGGAGCGAGCCGGTGGAGCAGCATGCGCCGCTAGACGACCCGGAAGCAATAAAGTGTAAATTGTCCTTCATTTGGCGATATTGCAAAACGGCGTCCGACGTGTAACGATTACGAGTCCATGCCAAGGCAGTGGCTGTTTCAGTGACGAATGGGCGAACCCAAATTGTTGTGCGCCTCCCTGGATCCTTCAACCGGCAGGCCAGGAATCATCAAGTGCCGTCGAAAGAGAGTTTCTTGGGAGTCTTGGTATTCAGCGCCGGCCCTGTGTGATGTCTCAGATTTACACGAAGGTTCGCCCCGGACGGGTCTCCATAGTCACCAAATCCACCAAGGGCAACAGGGCGGACCGCGGAACCATGATCCACCATTCTGCGCCGTGAACCTCTACGGCCACGGCGGTACCTGGGAGGCTTGTCTATGCCTGTGGTTGTTATTAGATGGTTGTCTGGCCAGTCAGCATCGCGATGGGTACTGCAGCGTTTGTGCTGGGGTAGTGACTGTTCAAAGCCACAAAAACAGAGACTTGAAATGAAAGACACCCAGTTGTGGGCATGATAATGCAGTCGGCGGAATACATTCAGCCCTTCCCGGAGACTCGTGACTAACACGGACAAGGCTTGAATTGGCAATGAGCCAAGACGACACCATCCCAAGGGTATTTCGCAAGAATCGCCTCTTGTGCAGCCACGTTAGTCAAGTTGCTGCATCGAACGAAAAAGCAAAGAAAAAAGGAACAACCAGTCACGGTTGAGCAAGCCGACAACGTGCGTGCCAGGCCGCTGGAGCTATCTTTCTCAGCGGCACGAAAACGGCTTAAGGGCCCTCCCGAACAGGTGGGCGTGCCGTGCCTTGCCTTGCCTTAGTTGTCAGTAGATTGGTTGGTAAGGCAAGGTAGTCGGCCGCACCCAAGCCTTGTGGGAACGGCAGGCTCTCGCAGCTCCTGGGCTGGTGGCTAAAGACGTTTACGGCAAAGGACCAAGTTCCTGGCCCCTTCACCTTGATGAGTTGCGTGTGCGCGCGCGCCACCCCACCGTCCACCAGAGAAGGGTGGCCGGCAGATAGATGAGGTGCCTGCTCCGTACCATACGATGCGTTTCTGCAACCCAGCTCTTCTTCTGTCTCTCTGGGCATTCTAACCCGATCCTACGCCCATCGCCAGGAGCCCAGTCAGTGGGGGCCCCTCGACCCCTGGCCCCCAGAAGTTCAGAACCCCTTGCATCCCCTCCAGTGCGGGTGGGCTTTCGTCCCTGCCACCATCTCAGCTTACATGGGACCCCCCTTGCCCCGGATGACTGGCAGCACGTCGACAGACGTTTCGTGCTGTCCCTCCCGAGGTATTTATTTTTACATGGCAGAGGCTCAGATGGGCTTTTGTCCAGAACACAGACCCTGCCCTTTGGCAGAAACGTGTGCTTCCCATGTTATGCAGAACCACCCACCCCTACGACCCCCCTGCCACCCGTCCGACTTCTGGGACCTGCAACAATGAGCCTATCAACCCAATGGCCCGCAGCACGTGGAAGGTTGCTGTCGTCGTCCGAAGCCTTCTACACAATGGGCCTGCATGAGCCGGTGAGCTTGAATGGGCGAGGAGTCCCGAGGTGTCGGATGTGACTGGGGAGGCTACTTTCTCTGAGCTTCATATATAGCTATGGCTAACCACTCGCCTGTGGGCAATGCGTCCACGGCGTGTAAGTGATGTAATGCAACGAGTATCAAATCTTCATTCCCGTCCATAAAGCTTGAAGGTAAGTGCGCAGTTCTCCTTTGACCGTCTCTCTTGACGTCTCCATCGCATGGCCCCAGCTCTCTCTGTGCCGAGGGTCGAGCTAGAGCATGGGATATCTAGGCGTAAGACGAACACATCACGGGCCTCCTCGCAGTATCTCGTCGCGAAGAAACAGCAGACAGCTAACACTCTTCGCCATAGACGACCACATCACACTTCCCCCGGTCACCTCGCGGCAGCCATGGGCTACTGGCAAGACTTTGTTGACGGCCTCCGGGCCTTCTCGCCCCAGGAGCGGCGCAACATCGCCCTCTACGTCCTCGGCATCATGCTCTACAAGTTCGGCCTCGAGGCCTTCAACGGCTCCATCACCGCCCTCGCCACCAACCGCTACGACTACGAGGCCGTCCTCGGCCACCGCGCCGACACCCGCACCTTTGGCCGCATCGGCCTGCTCCAGGGCCTCAACCAGGCCTTCCAGTGCGTCGGCTCCATCCTCATCGCCCCGCTCATCAAGCGCTTCCCGACCAAGAACGTCCTCGCCTGCGCCATCCTCCTCTTCGGCGTCCTCACCGCCGTCATCCTCGTCATGGACGCCGCCACCGGCGGCACCTTTCTGCCCCCGGACTTCCGCGGCGTCGGCAAGCACCCCAAGAACGACTACCACTACTACGGCGACTACGCCACGGACGGCATGATTCCCATATACGCCATCTGCGGCATCGCCTACGGCATGGTCGAGCTGATCCGACGTGTCATCCCTCGAGACATCGTGGGAGGCAACGTCCAGAAGCTGCGCAAGATGGATGCCGCTGTAAGTACCCCTTTTCGGTCTGAGCTTGTTGAAGCTTCTCGACCACCATGAGAAATCCAATTAGACCTGTAACTGCCAACATGCTCACACCCCGGTCACAGGTACACATTTTCTACGAAATCTCCGGTACAGCCGCCTCCTTCGTCACCGCTCTCGTCCTCATCCCCCAGATCGGCAACAACCGCTCCTTCATCATCACCCCCATCTTCTTCACCTGCGCGTCCGGCGCCTGGTTCTGCATCAGCGAGCTTGGCTTCAAGCGCCAGGCCCGCAAGGCGCTCGACAACGACGGCCCGGGCATCTTCTCTTCCATCCTTGGTGGCTTCATGCTCTTTGGTGAGTCCGTCTGGGTCGGCGCCAAGATCCTCTTCACCTCGCGCCGCTTCATCTGGCTGCTGCCCTCGTACGGCGTGGCCCTCTACGCCCATCGCTACTTGGAGAACGGCATCGCCGCCCAGGTCAGCAAGCGCTACCTCGGGGAGTCTGCCTGGGGCCAGATCATGGTCGGTGGTTCCAACCTCGGAGAGCTGTTCGGCGCCGCCTTTGTCTTCATCTTCACGAACCTCGTCCCCACGCCCATCCCTTGGTTACGCCTGGATGCCCTCATGCTCTTCGTTGTTTGGTACTTCCCCTACTGGTACCCTCCCGCCGGCGAAGTCAAGTACGCATGGCAGGCTGCCGCCACTCTCATCCCTGTGTCCATGGGCTGGGCTGCCGGTGACGTCTCCCTTGCCGCTTACATCCAGGCTGCCCTCGGCCGCCGCGAATCCGAGTCTCCGCGTGTGTCGGCGCTCGGAGCCGTCATGGCCTTTTTATACTGCTTCTACGTCATCACGTACGCTATTGCAGGAACATTCCTGGGTCGATATCTTGACGACATTTACGATCAGACTGGCGGGTCAAAGAACGGCGGATCCATTCGGTCAGGCTTGGTTTACACGGCGGGAGTCCAATTCACCGTTATTGGCATCCTCATCTTCGCTTCCACCTTCATTCCTGATGGCACCTTTGCCTTCAATCCTCAACGTCTATTCAACGAGGATCTAGATACCGACATTCCCGAGGAACATCCTGCTGAACGATTGGACTCGATTGATGGACGCGGTCCTGGGAGCATCTCCCACGACGCCAAGAAAAGCAGGCCATCCGTATAAATTCTTTTCTCATCTTCACTATGTATTCACGGGATGCATGATTCCCGTATTTTTCTTTTTGTTCTTTTGTATCAGCAAGCGTTCACGCTCTTTGGATAAATGTGTTTCCAGTATTTTGGGAAGCGGCAAATTAAGCAACTTTTAGCACTTATAAAGAGCTACTCCATTGAGATAGTCATATTCGATAGACAGGATACCCAATATTTACAGTCGTTATTTTATCTGCTCCATCTGTACTCAGCCAGAGCTTGCACCTCTAGCTGGTGGCTAAATGGCATTGGATATGTAGCGTTTCTCTCACGATACATGAAACGTATGAATCCTCCACCCCTCCCTCGCCCTTCACTTCCTGCCTGTCCACTGCCTTCTGGTCAATGCACACGCCCCCACCACAAAAGAAAGAGCCCAAGCAATTGAGACCTATTTATATGCCACTGTAGTATTCATTCTCTCGAAGTCGGGCATGCGCTTTGTAACGGTTGAGCCCTGATATCTTACTCCAAACCTGCGGCTGCTTGTCAGTCAGAATCCTACCGGGCAGGCAAGTAGCTGATGGTCTAGTTGTTGTAGCTGCGTCCAGAAAAAATTTTTAGTCTTGATCGTTCTCTTCTTCTATGAGGTCATGCTGCTCTGTGGTGGAACTCGACCAATCTTTTCGCGGTTTTGGTTTTGGGAGGACTCTGCTGGCTCCCTGTGCAATTGGGCCAAGGATACTGCACTCAAAATCCATCTTGGGGGGAATTGACACAAGTGATTGCTCAACTGTAGTTAATGACAATCTTACTTTACATAGATATGTATCAGTATTATTGTATAAGTGATAGCAAAATAAGAGCAAATAACAGCAAAATGGTAGTTAAACAACGAACAAGTCGGGTTTGACGCGGAGTAAGGCCTGACAGGCGTCGAGATTCAAGGACCAAGTGGAACAAGATGTCAAAAGACCAAGGGTGATGTCAAAAGTGGGGTGCTGAAGTGCGTTAAATACATCAGTTTCACTGACTTCACTGACAGTGCAGTTTCTTGATATATTCGCAAGGTGTGAGAGGAATCAGTCGAAATCGGGGTCTCTTACACGGATGGCTTATAGGGTAAGCCAATCCTGAGCGTGCTTGACTCGGGCCCTGAGGAGGCTCCCGGGCTAAACCCCGGATCGTCCGAAGTCTGCTCACGTGCCCTGGACCACTCCGTCAGACGCACGCTCCAGATGTACCTTTTTTATGGGAATCGCGACCTTGGGTGGCAGCTCGCGCGCATCACCACTCCCGCAGCTCTGTTCTCCCTCCCACGCCTTTTCCCCGCCGTCGCCGCCTGGAATCCGCCAAGGAGAAAAACTCGCCATGGACCAACGTGAGCTCGAGTCGCGCGTCAAGGCGCTGACCAAGTGCGTCGCCGCCAACGAGCCTGCCGAGAACGCCTTGAAGCTGCTGGAGAGCCTTAAGAAGGATGCTTCCCCCACCGAGGAGATGCTTCGGGTGAGTGACGTCGTCGCAACCATTTTTCCTCGCAGTGTCATGCAGAAGCCTCAAAGCCTGCAGATTCCACGTCTCGCCACGTCCTCGAGGGTCGTAGATATGCGCCCTCGGTATTGCGCGGACGTGGGATGGAGACGACGTCAGGCCGACGGTCTGCTCAAGCTGTAGCTGATTCTGATTTCATCTTTCCTTTGTCAGTTTGGATTTATTGTCAATACTGTCACAATCCGCCTGTACTGACCCATGCGCCATCCAGGCTACCAGGGCCGGTGTCTACGTAGGAAAGCTTCGAGCCAATCCAAACAAGGAAATCGCCCGCGCTGCGTCAGAACTCGTCGCGAAGTGGAAGAAGCTGGTGGAGCAGGAGAAGAACTCGAAGCTGCACAAATCCAAAATCGGCTCACCCGCGCCGGCGCCGGCCTCCTCACCCGCAGCAGCACCCGCGGCATCCTCAAGTGGAGCTAAGAGGACGTTCAAGGGCGACCCCGAGAAGCGCCGGTACGACGCCGACGGCGTGGACATCAAGCGCACCGACTCCACCGTCCGGAACCAGTGCATCGGTCTCATCTACAATGGCCTTGCCTACCGGTCGACCGACCCCGAGTCCGACGTCATCGCCAAGTCCGTCGCCGTCGAGAACGCCGCGTTCGTCTACTTCAAGGGCGAGGGCCCGGAGTACAAGAAAAAGATTCGGTCGCTATTCGCCAACCTCAAGAACAAGTCCAACAAGGAGCTGGGCCGCAGGGTCATGTCGGGCGATGTGGCGGCCGACAGGTTCGTCGCCATGACCGACGACGAGCTCAAGAGCGAGGTCCAGCGCAAGATAGAGCTCGAGCTGGAGAAGGAGAACATGAAGAACGCGCAGGTCCCCATGGCCGAGAAGAGCATCAGCGACAGCCTGGAGTGCAGCAAGTGCAAGAAGAAGAAGGTCAGCTACACGCAGGCGCAAACCAGGAGTGCTGACGAACCGATGACGACATTTTGCGAATGTATGAACTGCGGAAACCGTTGGAAGGTATGTTTCGCTACCTGGACTAGTGAATGCGCCGTGCCGTGCCGCCTCGTCGTGCTAACGCCATGGTTTATAGTTTTCGTAGACAGATGTTACGTTCTGGCGTTTTATTTTCGCAAGGGAAGGTTTGTGCCTTGCAATGGGGTCCGCTCTGGGTGCGGACGCGGGGAGAGGAGTTTCTCGGGGAAAAGAAAGCACACAGTTGTACCAAATATCAAGTCCGGGATCACGGCGTGTCATTTTCATTATTATCCAGGTCTTAACGAAGCGATATCCGAGCGTCAGCCATGCGCTGTTTAGTAGTATAGAAGGCTCGATATTTAGATTATTCAGGGCCGCATAGCGCCTTCTTCTCTACATGCTCTGGGTGATTGGCCCCTATGTGAACTCATGTCTTACTTAAGTAGTCTTGGATATACCTAGCTCCGTGAAGAGGTCTGGCACCGTGTCTACTCCCTGCTCCAGCCCCAGATCCTTGATGCGCTTCCAGAACTTGCTGAGGTGGCGCGTGCCCGAGTCGCACAGGATGGTGACTACCTGGCTGCCGGGCGGCAGCGTCATGGCCGTCACGACCGCAGCGACACAATTGACGGAACTGCTGCTGCCGATAAAGATGCCGTCCTTCTCGACGAGCCAGCGGGCCATCCTGCAGGCCTGGTCGTCCGTCACACGCACGGCGTCGTCGATCAGATCCCTGCCGGCTTCGAGGTTCTCTGTGACGCGGTTGATGCCGACGCCCTCCACGATGGAATCGACCTGCTGCCGGCGCCGCGTGCCCTCCCTCTCGGTGGGCGAGTACATGACCCCGTGCTTGATCTTGTTGTAGAGGCCGCTGCCTTGGGGGTCCGCCAGCACCACCTTGAGGTTGGAGAGTTTTTGTTCCTCCTTGAGATACTTGGCGACACCAGAGATGGTACCGCCCGTGCCGGCGCCAGCGACGAACGCATCGACCTCGCCGCCGGTCTGCTTCCAGATCTCCGGTCCCGTGCCGTTCAGGTGGGCTTGCCAGTTGGCCGCCGACTCAAACTGGTTGGCGAAGAAGCCTCGGCTCCCGTCCTTAGAGGATTGCGTGTGTTCTATGGCGCGCCGCCTAGCGAGGTTGACGAAGTGGTCGGGGCTTGTGATGGGGGCGACGGCGACGCGCTCTACGTTGGCACCGAGATGGAGCAGCAAGTCTGACTTCTCATAGCTTTGATCGTCCGGCATGCATATGTGCGCCTTGTACCCCAGAGCCCGGGCCAGGCTGGCCAGTGATATGCCAGTGCTGCCGACGGTGCCCTCGTAAATGGTATCGCCGTGGTGAGGTCTCAGGAGGCCCTGCGCCTCGGCTTCCCGGATCATGTTCAGGGCGACGCGGTCCTTGGGGCTGTTCCCGGCGCCGTTGAGCAGCTCAGCCTTGGCCAAGATTGTACGGCCCGTGGCATTTGAAAGTGAATGGATCTTTATAAGCGGCGTGTTGCCGATGCACGCCTCAATGCCCTCCGAGGCAGTCGGCTCCTGCGCCGGGGCCGCGTTCGCTGCGTTCGCCTCGTGGTCCTCGAGCTTGACCGGCGAGCCCCAAAAGATGCTGCTGCGGCGCGCCGCTATAGCCCGCGACCGCTTGGACTCGCCGCGGCGCTGCTGGTACTGCCGCTCGAGGTCCGGGTAAAAGTCCTTGAAGCCAAGGGTCAAGAGGATGCCGGCCGTGAAGGCCAGCGCGAGGGCGGCCGAGCCATAAGCTCTGGGATGATCGCTCAATGACATGGTATTAGCACGAACCGTGGGCCCATAATCATACAGATGATCCTCCTTGCCCGCAGTTGGACATGTCGTGATGCTGTCGACTGCTGCGCTTCTACGTGCAAGAGGATTGATGAAGTCATGCGCCAAAATTATTCCGACCTACCTTAGTCAAAGGGCCCTGCTTTTTACTGATGTCATGCGACACCCTTCCTCTAACAAAAAAAGAAGTGCATGAGACCCCTGTTTAGTGGTCTCGGGCGCCATAGTGGCTTGAGCGGTGCTGCGGCAGGGCGCTTGTTCGGCACTGCCCAGGGACCCCCAACCGCCCCGTCAACGGAACATTCGTGCTTCCGAGAATCCCAATGGAGCTCGGGCCATCGAGACTCTGGAGCGACGAGCTCCCATAATTTGACACTCTGCATAGATCGTGAGATGCACGCGAGACGTCCATGAACGTGCGGCCGACCATGGACTCCCCCATCATCGCGCACCTCTTCCGCCAATTGTTCCGCCACAGGCCGCGAGGCTGCCAAAACCGGATCGCGGACCTTGGAAGCCGCCTGGCACGCGGCCACGGCCACCGCCATGGCCCTCTGCGGCAGCAGCAGGCTCGCTCGTATGCCGCCCGCGGGTCGATCGACCGCGGCATGAAGACCAACGAGAGCCGCTGGCAGCAGCGCACCCACATCCTCCCCCAGGACCGTAGCGAGGAGTTCGCGCAGTACCCGTACATCTCCATGCAGGAGCTGAAGCAGCGGACGGAGCGCCCCCGGCAGGTCAAGATGCTGCTTCGAGACTTTATAGACGGTACGGCCCGCCCTTTCCCCCCGCCAGCAGCTCGGTCGCGAGATGCCCTTTGCGGCTGAGGTCAAGACACTAACCTCTGGTGGTTCCGGATTCTAGACAGCTTGTATAACCCTTCGTACGGCTACTTCTCCAAGCAGGCCGTCATCTTCAGCCCCGGCGAGCCCTTCAGCTTTGGCAAGATGCGGGACGAGCTCGAGTTCCAGGCCGAGCTGGGCCGCCGCTACACCGAGTTCGAGGACGCGCTCGACGACGCCGAGGGCGAGAATCCCACCCGCCAGCTCTGGCACACGCCCACGGAGCTGTTCCGGCCCTACTACGGCGAGGCCATCGCCCGCTACCTCGTCTCCAACTACCGCCTCACCACCTACCCCTACCACGATCTCATGATCTACGAGATGGGCGCCGGCCGCGGCACCCTCATGCTCAACATCCTCGACTTCATCCGCGAGGTGGACCCCCAGGTCTACGCCCGCACCAAGTACAACATCATCGAGATCTCCCCGGCCCTCGCCGCCATGCAGAAGCACCACCTGCTGTCGACGGCCGAGTCGCGCGGCCACGTCGACAAGGTCGAGATCGTCAACCGCTCCATCTTCGACTGGGACCAGTACGTCCCCTCGCCGTGCTTCTTCCTCGCCATGGAGGTCTTTGACAACTTTGCCCACGACGGCATCCGCTACGACGTCGCCACCGAGGAGCCCCTGCAGGGCCACGTCCTGATCGACGGCGACGGCGACTTCTACGAGTTCTACGTGCACGAGCTCGACCCCCTCGCCGCGCGCTTCTTCCGCGTCCGGCACGCCGCCACGGGCGGCGACTACCCCAAGCCCTACCCCTCGAACCCCATGCTGCGCTACCTCTCCACCAAGATGCCCTTTGCGGCTAACCTGTCGGACCCCGAGTTCATCCCCACCCGCCTGATGCAGTTCTTCGACGTCCTGGAGAAGTACTTCCCGGCGCACAGGCTGATGACCTCCGACTTCGACGCCCTGCCCCAGGCCGTCAAGGGCCTGAACGCCCCCGTCGTCCAGACACGGTACCAGAGGAAGATGGTGCCGGTGACGACGCCTTTGGTAAGCCTCCCAACGCCCTCCCCATATACAATGTGAATGTGGACAAGCACTGATACGCAAGGACTAGGTTCACCAAGGCTACTTTGACATCCTCTTCCCCACCGACTTCCGCATAACGGAAGCCATGTACCGCGCCATCACCGGCAAGCTCACGCGCGTCATGTCCCACGGCGACTTCCTCCGCCACTGGGCGTACGTCGAGGACACGGCCACGCGCAGCGGCGAGAACCCCCTGCTGTCGCACTACAAAAATGCCAGAGTGCTGGTCACTGTATGATATTCACGTCGACCGCTTGTATATTTACATGTAGTATTGCATCAACGGAAGGAGGGCAGTGTAGAAACTAGGGTTAGCAGTGGAAATAATACCCACCCCTTATCGCGCCTCCCTGAATTGCAATTTTCACTGCACGCGAAGCTGATGGTGAACCGAATGATGTCTATATGAATTTTTGTCCTTGATATGACGCGTCCTATATCTTTCTGACTCCCCCTAATTTCCCGATTGGTCTCCTGCCAACTTGATCCCACAAGCCATCGCATTTCTCAAATACTTCTTTAGTATGAGACGAGAGCAAAAATGATCAAAGGAATACTTTCAATTATTTGTTTGAAATTTCTTGTTCTTACAGCTTGAGCTTCTCGCTGAGCCACTTGGTCGCCGTCTCGACACCCTCGTCGATGTTCTCCGGCTTGGTGCCCTGTCCCTGTCTCGAGGGCTCCTTGCCGCCGGAGCGGCCGCCGACGACTTCTGACACGGAACCAGCCCACTGCTCAGCAGTGACGCCTTGAGAGGAGAGATGCTATCACCGTCCATGTTAGCCATACTGCATGTGCCTGGGCGTACGTGCCCAACGGAGCTGATTGCTTGCAAGGAGGGTTAGACTTACCGATCCGACGAAAACACCGTGTGCAACACCCTCGTCCTTGTTACCACCGAAAATGTACACGGACTTCTCCTTGTCCTTGCCCTGGAAGTGCTTGATAACCTCGGTCAGAGCCTTAGCATTGGGGCTGATGGGCAGACGACCGATGAACCACTTAGCATCCTCGTTCTGCTCAAAGTGCTTCAGCACGGCATCGAGGGCAGTCTTGGCCTCGGCCTTCTGGCGCTTCTTCTGCTCGTTGACAACGGAAGTAGCAATGGCAGTGAAGCGCTTGTTGAATTCCTCCTTGGTCAAGCTGGAGATGACAAGTTGGCTGAGCTCCTGGGAAATGTTCTTGACCTGAGCTTCCTTCTCAGGGCCGAAGGGGAGGCTGTCGAGGGCATCGAGCTTCTTGCCAAACTCCTCGGCATCACGCTGGACCTGGTGGGCAGCCTCGCCCGTGTAGGCGATGATACGTCGGATGCCCTTGGCGATACCGCTCTCCTCCACGATGACAAGGTCCTTGATCAGACCGGTCTGGTCAACGTGAGTACCGCCGCAGAACTCGACGCTGTACTGTCGCCACTCGGGCTTCTTGGGATCGGCGAGCATGGTATCGATGTCCATGCCGATGGAAACGACACGGACAGGGTTGGGGTAGGTCTCGCCGAAGACGGCACGGACACCCTCGATCTGACGCGCAGCATCCAGATCGACATCCTTGGCAAAGACCTTGGAGTTTTGGCGGATATAGCCGTTGGAGCGCTTCTCAATCTCCTTGAGCTCTTCAATCTTCACACCAGTCTTGTGGGAGAAGTCGAAGCGCAGCTTGTCATTGTCCACAAGAGAGCCCTTCTGGTTGATATCGTCGCCGAGGACCTCGCGAAGAGAGTGGTTGAGGACGTGGGTGCCGGTGTGGTTGTTGCGGATAGGGGATCGACGCAGCTCATCATACTCGCAGATGACCTGATCACCCGCAGACAAGGCGCCGTACTCAATGTAACCACTGTGAAGAATGTATCCACCGTAGTTTTGCACGTCAATGACCTTGAATTCGGCAACGTCGTCAATGACAATGCGGCCAGTGTCGGCAATCTGTCCACCAGACTCGGCGTAGAAGTTGGTCTTGTCAAGCAGGACGCCAATGGCAGTTTGCGAGGGGATGTCCTTGGTGGACTCGAGGAAAGTCTTTCCATCAAAGATAAGCTGCACCTTGCCCTTGCTGTCGCCCTTGACAAACTTGGCCTCGTCATCCGTGCGTGGAACCTGGCGCTTTTGGTCCAGCTCGGCGATTTGGTGCACATCGAGCTTGGCGAACGTGTCAACGGACTCCTTGACAGCCTTGCTAGCTTCGCGGGCCTTCTCCTTGGCAACGTTGACCTCGTCCTCGTCAATGTCCAGACCGCGTTCCTCAGCCATAAGCTTGGTCAGGTCGACGGGGAATCCAAAGGTATCGTACAGTCGCCAGACAACATCTCCTTGTAGCTTCTTGACGTTGTCCTTGACGGCCAGAGCGGCGTACTTTTCGAATTGAGCCTCGCCACGGTCCAGAGTGCGCGAGAACGCTTCCTCTTCTTCATCAAGGATCTCCTTGATATCCTGCTGCTTCTTAATCAGGGCGGGGAACTGCTCGCCCATCTGCTCCACAAGAGCTGGCAGGACCTTGGAGAAGAAGGAGCCAATCTCGGCGCCCAGGTACTTTCGGGCATAACGAACACCACGTCGGAGGACTCGTCGCACAACGTAGCCGCGGCCGTCGTTGTTGGGGACGGCACCGTCGGTAATAGCGAAGGACAGCGTCCTGATATGATCAGCGACGACACGGTAGGCGGTGTCAATGCCATCGACATCGTCCTTGCCGTACTTGTCGGTGTAGGGTCTTGCGGTGGTAACCTCCTCGATCTTCTTGAACAAAGGCGTAAAGACGTCGGTAGCGTAGTTGGAGCTGGTGTTTTGCAGGGCAGAGACGAGTCGCTCGTAGCCCATGCCAGTGTCGATGTGCTTGGCGGGCAAAGGCTTCAAGCTCTTGTCCTTCTGACGGTCGAACTGCATGAAAACGAGGTTCCAGATCTCGACAACCATGGGGTCGTCCATGTTGACAAGATCGGCAGCGTTGCGGCCACCAATCTTGTCGTAATGGACCTCACTGCAGGGGCCACAAGGACCCTGATCTCCCATTTCCCAGAAGTTATCCTTCATGTTTCCGGGGAGGATGTGGTCGTCAGGGACACCAACGGCCTTCCAGAACGACTTGGCCTCCTCATCGGGCTCGAGGTTCAGGGCAGGGTTGCCCTCGAAGTAGGTGACGTAGAGACGATCGGCTTCGAGTTTGTAGACGTTGGTCAACAGGTCCCAGGCCATCTCAATGATCTCCTTCTTGAAGTAATCGCCAAAGGACCAGTTGCCCAACATCTCGAAGAAGGTGTGGTGGTAGCTGTCCTTGCCGACATCGTCGAGATCGTTGTGCTTGCCACCGGCGCGAATGACCTTCTGGGTATCGACGGCACGCTTCAGACTGGCCATAGGATCGGACTGGTTGACGGTGCCGAGGAAGATGGGCTTGAACTGGTTCATGCCGGCATTGGTGAAGAGCAAGGTGGGGTCATTGTGAGGGACGACGGAGCCGGAGGGGACTGGTGGGACGCGGTCAGTGACTGTGGCATCGCGAGAGAATGTCCGGGAATGAAGAAGCAGTGAAGGTGAGAAGAGAGAGGTGCGTTGCCAAACCAGACGAACGAAAAGCGCAAAGCATTTTCTGTTCGGGGGCGGTTTTGGGGAAGGGTTCATGGAGGGGTTGTGGCGGGCGGTCGCATACCGAGAGTGTGACCCCTCTTCTCGAAATATTCGAAAAAGGTTTCGCGCACGCGCTGCGCGGGCCACTGATTCTCCGCCATGATGGCGGTTGAACGAAAGAAGCGCTTTGGGTGGAAGAGGACGGGCGGGCGATTGAGCGCGGCGAGGGTTGTGGTTGTGGTTGTTGGTCGTGGTCCTGTGGTGGTGCCGAGGCAGCGTGAGGACGGGCGGCTGGCTGGTGCGTGGAGTTTGCGGGAGAAGAAGTGCTGTGGAGGGTCCTGGAGGTGGTGGGTTTGGCGGCGCCGGCGGTGGAAACTTCTACAAGAATGAGTCAAAGATACAAAAGGCGAGCTCCAGCTCCAATTCCACGTCGAGCTCCAACCGCCCACGCCGCTACCGCTACCGCTGCTGCTACCGCTTCCGATCCCGCATCTGGCCGAGCTGCTCCGCGATAACAACGACTGCATCATTCCTCTTGCCAGCGCATCTCTCGCCTGGATCTGCGATCTGAAGACGCGCCCACCCCCGCGCACCTATCAATTATTTTACTTTGGTCTTCTGGACGCGTTCTTCTTTCTTCGACGGGTGGACCTTTTTTTTTCTTTCTTTCTTCCTTGGATGTTTGACTTATTCGAGTGAGTGGACCGGGGGAGAAGGAAAGATTAGAAAAGGAAAGGAAGAAAAAAGGAGTCCCTGGACTTTTAGTCGGAAATGATAATGCTTCGCGGCTCGCAATCTCCCTCAACGCCGTCGCTCACCATCGACGCACCACTTTTGCGCCGCAAGCGACCGGCCGAGTCGCAAGACAATGAACGCCTGTCCAAACGTCTCAGCCTTCTTAACTTAGGTACGTGTTCTTGTCATTTCCCTTCCGATCGACGTTTTTTTCTTCGTTCCCCTTTCCCTTCATGTCCCTTCGCTACTTGCCCCTCCACCTCAGCGCCTCCGTTATCGCGACGTCTTTGTCCCACGTGCCCGACGCATCATCGCTGACATATTCGCGACCGCAGAACAAAATGGCTCCAAGCTCTACGTGCCTGTCGAGACACCTTCTGTCGCCGCGCAAACGGTCGGCACTGGCGCATCATCGCAACAAGGCGCCGATGATGCCATGCAATTAGAGGATTCCAAGCATAAAGTGTACATATACAACATCGACGACGAGTTGTCCGACGAAAGCGACAACGACGAGGGGAGGCTCGTCTTCCTGCCGGACATTGAAAAGCACCTCAGGGAGACCCGCATCCCTCCTCACGTATTGGTCAACAAGGACGGCGAGCTGGCCGGGATGCAGATGGTTCTCTACAGCGACCCCAAGTCTATATCCGTGCCGGAAGCAAAGGATAGCGTTCGCAAGGCTATCATCGAGTCGCGTCATCGGCACAGGGAGAACCAGAGGCTAGAGCGCCTCGGCATCGAGCCAGCCATGATTGATGCCTCGCAGCCCGACGAGGAGGTCATGGAGGTAGAGCCGACCACGGGAAGTAACGACAGTGATGCGATGGACATGGACTAACCGAGAAACAACAAAGAAGCATGCGGAATGATGTATACATATACCCTAGGATTTTCGGAGTTTTAGGCGTTTCGGGACTGGTACTATTGTAGAAATGCTGAATCAAGTATATTTACTAATCATATTTATCATACGTGAAAATGAATTCGTCAAGTAGAGTTGTCCTCCAGACAGCCAAGCAACCTCTGTGCAAGTGGTACCAGCCCAAGCTATACGAAGAAGCGCCGCAGAACTGAAGCAGGCGCACAGGAGACACAATCATCTTCGGGCCACAGAGACCCTCCCCGCTTGCTCACACTTCTCATAGAGGACGTGGGCCCGGAGGAGGGCCTGGAGGAGGCTGGTATTCCGGTGCGCCATCTGAAGAGTCTGCCGGCCGCCGAGTCGGCTCGCTTCGCCACTGCGAAGGGTCCATCTTGGTGCCAATCGGGGCGCCCTCGTACACCGGGGGCCTGTTGGGATCGTATACCGGCGGCGGCGCCATGTTGTACATGTTGTAAACGCCCGGCGGGTTGGGCCCGGCGCCTGAATAGTAGGAACCCGCATGTTGAGCAGGTTGCCGCTTGCTCACCATCCACTGAGAGGTGATTTGTTAGTACTTGTCCCTGACCTTGAGCCGAAGGCTGGCATGTTCGCCGAGGGCAGCTCTCTTACCCTGTGGTAGCCCATTGGATTCATCCCCTTCTTCATCCTCATCCGTGCATGGATATAACTGCCGACAAGGAATCCCGTCACGAGGAGGAAAAGGCCAAGTAATATCGAGTACTTGACAATAATGCCATCCTGTAGCCATCAGCACCCATCCTGACAACCGAACCACTGATATCGTGCAGCATACCCGTGTGTACCACCAGGGTATCGGCCGGCCATTGACCAGGACCCAGCCTGGGGGGAGGTCGTCCGGGTTGAACTCCTCGGTTATGTTGTTGTCCATTGTGTTCCGGCTTCTCCAAGCTCCAGAAAGTCAATTGCCTTTGTCCTAAACGCCTCCGAAAAAAACGGATAGACCCTCCTTGGAAAAAATAAGACCCCCAAAAATTCTAGATTAATACTGGATGGAACTGGCAAGAAACGAAAAATGCAGACGAGCTGGGCGACGCTCCTTGGGGACCCATGGGGAGTATAATAAGGACGAGGGCAGGAGGGCACGACGCCGGGTATCGGGTGCCGTAGGAAGGGCTCTGCAACGGCCGTTGGAAATGTTTAGCTCGTAAGAGACACCCAGGCTAATGCGTCGATACCGAAAGGGCCCGCCTGCGGCAGATGCTGTTTGTGGACGAGTTTCGTGTTTCACCTTTCGCCCCGGCCCCGTGGAAGGGCGATCGCCATGTTTTGGCTGATGACTTTGGCTAGAGCCTCCCGGTGCTCGTTCTTCCCAGCTCGCTTAATAAGTCATGTTCATGCGAACGAGGAAGCCATACGCGCGCTCCTCCCCTCTTCTGTCGTCTGCAGATGTTTCGTCCTACGGCTGGCCACGCGTGTCGCCTGCGATCCAAGGCGTCGGGCTAGCAGCAACGTCACAAGGCAGTGCAAGTGGGCTTGGCGGCGAGCTCTGGCTCTGGCCTGCGACGGGAATTGCTTCAGTCCATCCGGTCCAGAGCCCAAAGCTTCCCTCGGGAATTCCTTGCCCCGGGACCCTGACAAACCCGTCCAAGATAAAAGAGGCTCGGGGCTTCGGACTCGTGCCACCACCACCCCCAACGGAGCACCTTGGCTGGCTCGCCATAACATACTAACGTAACGGTTGCCAAGTTGGGCAGCTTTTGTCTTGCGGGCCAATGATGGAATGGCCATAATCACTGCTGGCCGCCTTGCCCATGTCTCGATCCCTTTTCATTGTTCTGGATGCCTAGAGATACTTCCCCGGATCTGAGACACCGCAACCGGCTGTCAGGAACGTGCCCAAGACACGAGCATACCATGCCAGGCAGAGCAAACCTCGACTACAAGGCTGCTTCCTACCTGGGTCGTGTGTGGAGATAGATATCCTCGGCCCTGCCAAGTATGTAACGGAGTGAGAGTCGCTCATGAATCACGGCTGTATTCATATATGTGTACCTGTTTCCAATAACACCAAGACAATACACGCTGTAGATGCTCACTGATCAAACGCCCACCCATCTATGCATAAGTTCCCCTTTTACAAACCTATACCGCCGGCTGGCTAAGCCGGGAATCCATCGCCGGCGTCGCCTCGGTTTTCCTGCCCTTGGCGTGGCGGCAATCCCTGGTCTTGCCTTCTGGCATCCTCAGCCTGCGCGTGTGCCTGTTGCATCCTCTGTCGCCACCACAGCAAGAACACCAGCGATACGGTGATGCCGATGATGAGCAGACTCTCGACCACGCCTGCATCGTCAAAATCGTCATCCTCGTGACCGCCGTACACGTCGTCTTCGTAGTACTCGCCGTTGTCGTCGTATGCGTAGCCCTCATCCTGGAAGAAGTTTGCGATCCATTCAGACAGGGACCAGTCCTTCCCTTGCTCTGTCCCAGTGTTAGCGGTGGAAGATTTGACGCCCAATGCGGGCAACTTACTAGGTTCATCTTGAATGGAATGGATGGGGCCATGCGTAAAGCTGTTCCATGCGCTCCTGAGTCGCAGCTTGAGGAGGCTCAAAGTCACCGGAAGATACGCCTCCTCATTGATCTCCAGGGCTTGGTCATAATGGCGCTTCGCAAGGTGAAAGTCTTGCGTAAGTCCAACGCCGTTCTCATGCATCCAGCCCATGTTGAAAAGAGCTTGAGCACTTTGTGAGTAATCGGAAGCACCGGCGTAGCACTGAACGGCTTTGGAGACGTCAACCTCGGTGCCAATGCCGTAGAAGTAGTAGTCCCCTACTTTGACAAGCGAATCCACGTTTGACTGGCGAGACGACCGGGTCCAATAGATGAGTGCAAGCGCAGGGTTGTCAAGAAGTGCGCTACGGGGCTTTTGAGCCTGGATCATGCTCAAAATTGGAAGCTTGGATCGAGCAGGATCGAGCAGATGCGCCACGTTTGTCTGCGCTTTCTCGTATCCTTGCTCAGCGGCCAGCAAATAATGAAGGAAAGCTGTGTCAAGGTCGCCCGCGCCGTAAGCATCTGTAGCATCAGCCCAGGATGACAAGAGAGGCTCTGCCTTCTCGGCCACGGCTTTGTAATAGTTGAGTGCTTGGCCACAGAGCTTCTCACGTCCAACTCCGTAGTGAATCATTTCGCCCAGGTGATAATACGCTTCCATGTTGCCATGCTGCGCAGCGAGCTCGAAATGGTTGTTTGCAATCCGAACGTCCTCCGGACCGCCTTGGTCGAGGTACAGCCGACCCATTTGAACTTGGGCATGTGAGTAGCCTTGCTCCGAAGACACCCGGATGAGTTCCATGGCCTTTCTGATGTTTTCCTTGCCGCCGTAGCCGTTAAGCAACATCAGTCCTAAGCCATATTGGGACTGCGCATCGGCGTGGCTGATGCCACGTTCGAACCACATCCTGGCTTTGTCAAAGTTTTGAGCAACTCCGTCCCCTCTGAGGTACATGCGACCGAGATAGCCTGCAGCCTTACTTGCAGTCTTCTCGATGCCAGGCTTGTGGTTCTCCACAAGACGCCCGTCTCGCCTCCAGTACCTTGATGCCACCAAGAAGAAATACTTTTTGGCCAGGTCAAAGTCTCTATCGAGACCTCGTTGGCCATCGTGGTAGATCCTCCCTAGATTCAGAGAGGCTTTGGAGTCGCCCTTTTGCGACATCAGATCGAGATACTCAATAACGTCGCCGATCGCGGCATTGGCGTCGGAAGCCGGGCCCATCCTGAAGGCATTCAGTCCAGCACTCGATGCACTAGCCCCTTCGCCATAAATTCCGCCATCGTCGTCGGGGATGCGCCATGCTTGATAAATCCAGGTCCTCCCAGCAGGCGGCCCGGAGCGGTACCACTGAATGGCTTTGTCAGCTACTCGCTTATAGTACCTGACGGCCGCGTCACAGCTCTTCGGGGTCCCGATTCCAGCATGGTGCCGGAATGCTGTCGCCATCTCAGCCCTCGTGTCTCCCCGTATGGCCGCAAACGTGTAGTAGAGGAGCGCCTTCGCCTGGTCCCGAGGCACAACATCTCCCAGTCCGTTGGAGTAGTAGACTCCCAGCATATACTGCGCAGTTGTGTTTCCAAAGTCCAGCGCCAGCTGCTGGTAGTAATCGAAGGCGACACGGAGATTCCGAGGGTGGCTGTAGTTGCCGAAGAAGTTGAAATCGGCGAGGACGTAGAGGGCATCTGAGTTATTTTGCTTGGCAGCCTGCTGTAGCAGATCGACCGCGTTTGCCAAATGACCCGTTACTGAGCCAGACTTGTCCAGCGACGGTGCGTAAGCCGGCCCCATCGGGATTGCCAGCCATGCGTAGTCAACCAGCGTCCCGATGATGCCGGATCTCTTGTGCCTCCGGGTATAGGATGATCTCGGGATCTTGCTTATCTCAACGAACGCGGCGTCGACTAATTCGGCTCCTAGATCCTGTCAGTGGCTTCACGCACGCCCGAGGCTGGGGTGGCAGAGGCAGTACCTGGTTGTGGGACGATCGGCTTGCCATGGTCCGCGACCACGTCCGTCTTGACGTCTGAAGCCGGCTCATCTTGCTTGAGTTGTTTTGCCGCCCTGTCTCTCTCCTTGTCGAAGTAGTACTGCGCGTTCGTGGCAGCTCCAATGGTGGCCTGCAGAAGCACTGGGGCATGTGAGCAACGGGCCCGGACAGCCGGCGCAGCTTGAGGAGAGATGACTTACGGAGGAGCCAAACAGCTGAAGTCCTCATCTTGGAGGGAACCTACTTGCAGTCTGAGTCTGCAGAAACTCGCAGCATGGCCAATCCTTGTGGTTTGTGGTGGACGCCGTTGGTTTCGAGTGTCGCGGGGTGCTGTTCTGCAGCTTATCCGTGTCGATGGCATCTACAAGCTGTCCACTTTGGCATTGGCTGCACAAGCCAAGTGTCGTCAGTGGGTACCTGGACCAACAGGCCCCGGTTGCCTCATAGCAAGTGCTCCCAAAAGAAGCAGGTGGTGGTGGTACTTGATTGGTGGAATCGCCTTAGTAATGCTAACGGCACAGCTTCCCCGATAACGTACTTGTAGCTCCACAACGATTGCGGACGAAAGCAATCCGATGAACATGGTGAAGGTCGATTCGAGATTTGTCCCATTACCCACATTCGACTTTTGACTTGACATTTACGAAGGTCTAGTATTTTTGTGTTTTCATTGAGACGGAAATGCTTTGAAAGGACTTACCATGGTATTTCCATAGCATGCGGAGCGTCACCTTTCAGCTTTAGTTGTTCCGGAACGTCGCAATGGACAAGGATTCAATAGAAAAGCCGACTGTGCAGCACTCTACCTTGGGTACCTTTGGTTAGTAAGTATCAGGATCACAAGCTGAAGATTCTGCGTAAGATATGTTTGCCACAAGGTACTGTAGAATGACAGATTAAAAGTTGGCTCGTGATGCAAAGTCCTTCATGGATGACAGTTTCCCTCCGGTACGTACCTCGTTTGCACGCTGCCGTTGGTCCTACACGAAAAGCTTCAAGTGCCCAGGGCGAGGTAGCAGGTCTTCTTTCGGCTCAATCGCCCGCCATTCGCACACCTGGTAAAGTACATGATATCAAAGTGCCGAGGATTTTTATCACATTTGTGCTTTTTATTGATAGGCCCGATGTCTCGAGTGCTTC
Organism: Paramyrothecium sp. XJ0827; assembly: GCA_020881915.1. Classification (NCBI taxonomy): domain Eukaryota; kingdom Fungi; phylum Ascomycota; class Sordariomycetes; order Hypocreales; family Stachybotryaceae; genus Paramyrothecium; species Paramyrothecium sp. XJ0827. The sequence continues at coordinate 2,875,995 of JAJFPB010000001.1, read as the reverse complement.
GTATTCGAGTGCTGAAACCGCCACTTATTCGTTCACTGCCTGTACGCGGGTGACGCGAGTCTAGCTCGCCATCGCGTTAATAGCTTCAACCTGTCGCGTCTCGCACCAGGCCTTGACTTAGATCCCTGCCCACATTACAGCATCAGCTGGCCGCCACAACCACAGTCATACACAACCAATTCTCCTCCTCCGAAGATTTCGCAATCTCTCAAAATTAGCATCAGAAACCTTTTCATCCGAGGTCCTCTGTCTCGGTTTCGGACAAGGCCAATACCCCCGATCGCGAATCGAAAAGCACGACGTCACACAATGTCGACACTCAAGCGCAAAGGCGAGGCACTCCCCGATGGAGAGGCGAAGAAGCCAAAGGCCAATGCCAACATCGCATCTTTCTTTGCTCCTGCAGCCAAGGCTGCGCCGAAGCCAGCTGTTTCGCCCACCTTCAACAAGCAGAAATGGGTGGAGAGTTTGACTGCGGAACAGAAGAAGCTGCTGGCCCTCGAAATTGATACCCTTGATGATAGCTGGCTGGCGTATCTGAAGGATGACATTGTCACCAAAGAGTTCCTCGAGCTGAAGAAATTCCTCGATAGGGAGACTGCTGCTGGCAAGAAATGGTTTCCACCGAAGGAGGATGTGTATTCATGGTAAGTTTTGCAGGCACCGCTTCTATCGACGTCTTGGTGTTGATCCGGCTTTTCTCAAAAAGGTCCCGGCACACGCCCTTCAACAATGTCAAGGTCGTCATCGTGGGCCAGGATCCGTATCACAATGTGAATCAAGCACATGGGATGGCTTTCTCGGTGCGACCACCGACCCCGGCGCCGCCTTCTCTCCGAAACATGTATATTGCCCTGAAGAAGGACTATCCAGGCTTCGTCCCACCACCTAACAAGGGCGGTCTGCTCACACCGTGGGCCGACCGCGGCGTCCTCATGCTCAACACGTGCCTCACAGTGCGCGCGCATGAAGCCAACTCACATTCGAACCGCGGCTGGGAGCGATTCACACAAAAGATCATTGACCTCGTAGCGCAGAAGCGAACAAGGGGCGTTGTTTTCATGGCTTGGGGTACACCGGCTGGCAAGCGGGTGATGAAGGTGGACAAGCAGCGGCACCTGGTGCTTCAGAGTGTGCACCCAAGCCCACTCAGCGCATCTAGGGGCTTCTTCGACTGCGGACATTTCAAATCGGCCAATGAATGGCTGATCAGCCGGTATGGCCCTGAGGGTGAGATTGATTGGGCTCTTGCGCCGGGTACAACCACAAAAGCGAGCGCTGCCAAGGTTGATGAGATTACGAGCAGCGCGACAGAGGTCGAAGAAAAGGTCAAGAGCGAGGCCAAAGAACAGGAGGAGGAATTAGACGCCAATTCTGAAGACGAAAGAGTGTTTGAAGAGGCCCTCCGGAAGGCAGAAGAGAACAAGGCCAAGGATAATGCTAAGGCTTAGACAAAATGCCTGCAACGACAGGATTTACGCAGTTCGCGATTTGGCGTCTGGAGCAATTCGGTTGTGTCACAAAGAATCCTCTTAATGTAACTATACAACCACAATCTGTAGAATATTACCATCATGGACCCCCAAGCCGATGCACCTTTTACGGTTAGCAAGCGATAGCGGGTCAATGCCTTCTTTATCTATTCGTTGATAGCTGCAATGTATTGCTGTGGTTCTTGCAAACAACTCAATGTCTTAATTACCTTCATTTTGTCGATACGGGAGGGTTGTGTCATAAGACGGGCGCGGAAGCATATGGAGCGGTCGATAATACTGGAGCTCTGGGCGATTGTCGCGGTCGCTTGCCATTCACGCGTCAGCCAATAAAGACAGCTGAAGTTTGGCTCCCTTTTCGGAACCCAGCCGGAGTATTGATGTGCTGTCATTTGCCAACTCACACTATTGCCATGCCGTGCCAAGCAGCCACATTATGCTTGGTTAGGATGGGCGTTCGCTAGTACCGTATGTGGTACGCGAAGGGGTGGGCAAATCAAAAAGCGGACTGGAAACGGGTGAGTGACCTGAAGTCCGAGAATCAGCTGTCAGAAATTATTCTTGATTAGACTTCTAGGATGAGTTTGTGAATTTAAGCTACCTTATGTACTGTATCTGTATCCTAATTCTTTCGGTTTCTGTACGTAAATTTAAGGTCAACTTACCAGGTACTTAGATTCCTAAGGTACTTTAAGGTTGTGAAGGTACCTTAGGTAGAGGCTGCAACTTTACTTTTTGATTTATACTACGGTATCTTGGCGTACAAAGACAATGCTCCCGCGGCCTTCATTTTGGGCTAAACATTGGGCTAAACGCATGGCATAGCTTTCCTCTCTCATTGTGGGTTAAGCATAGCTCGATAAATTGATGTACGCACTGCTTCGGTGGAGGCAACACCCGGCGGTCACAGTTTACACTAACACCCGTTTATGGTGCTTGGGCCATGCAAGCTGCGATGCCTCAGACTAGCCGAAGTCGTTGGCTACCTCTTAGACCAGGCGATGATGGCGTAATCGGCTGAAGAGCTGCCACTTGCCAAATAGTCACTCGACGAAGTACCGGTAGTCAAGATAAGTCCCTTTTTTGCTCCTTTTTTCATCTTTGGTGCTGAGCTATCTCATCCTTTTGCTTATGCACAAATATGCAAGCCCGAAAGTTGTTGGCGGTGGCATGAATCCACGTGTGGCTACTTGTCGTTTCGTATAAGGGTTGCATCTGCCATGTTGGCCCACAGCTTTATGCTGCGAGCCATTCGACGCATGAGGAAGCACAGTCGGATGTCTGAAATAAGGTCTTCCTATGTGCACAGGCTCTGGCAACAAACAGCATGCCGGCATGGGATGCCGAGGCCCTTGATCTGACGTCAGGTCCGAGACATGTCTTGGAAAACCTTTTGCATGAGGATTCAGGAGCATGACATCAGGTACCTTACCACTGCCCTCTGAGCTCCGCGGTGGGCCGATGATTATGTGAATTCGAGTCGACAACATCATTGTTCGGCTCTTGGGAAAGATTCAAATGTCGACGGTAATCAAGTCAACCTCGCATCTGTCTCTAACACAAAGAAGCAAAATTGTCGGAGCATTCGTTTCTAATAACGCGACTCGCAGGGTCTTACAGCACAGGGCCATGGTGTTGCTTTTCCACCTCATCCCGCGGCGAGACAGGAGCCCAACATTCCACGTGCTGCATCACGGCCAACAATCATGAACCTATGAAACCTCTCCGCCATCCCCGCCATGCCTTGCACAACATGGAGGGGCAGAGGAAGTAAAGAGTCGTCCCATCCAGTCAGTACCCACGGTTCCTGGACTAGATGAAATGGATGATGGATGGATGGATAGATGGGTGGACGTGCGCCCCTGTTGCATTGAACCTTTAAAATTTCAGGATAACATGGGACCCCTCCACAGCCCATGAGCTTGTGCCTGGGCTAAAGGGGTCTGGTCCACTGGCGCCAGTCTGTCCGCGCTGCTAGGCCCTTTCCAGGCGCCTACGCCAGGTACTGGTGCAAGCCCGCCCAATCGATTGCTGCCGGACGCCCCCGCGCCATTGCTGGCGGCAGGGGTGGGGGGGAAGTTCCCTTTTTTGCCCATATCGCGTCTCCCACTCCCAATCGATGCGCGGGCCAAGGTACCGACACGCACAAATCGTGGCTTGAGGTTACAGTGACATGCCGCCTGACGCCCAATCAAGTCAGCCAATCTCATGCACTGCCGGTAGTTTTACAGCACCGCGATGATTGCATCCCCCGTCTCCCAATCCTCCAGCGCGGTCGGTACCTGTGAAGCCCAAGGTCCTCGTCCCACCCCCCCTGGTCGCTCTTCGCATTCTCCCCCCTGAGCCTCAAATGGTCACCCCCCGGCCTTCTGGGTCTTGGGTCTGCTTCGAATTTGGTCTGGCACCATTTCTCTTCTTCACAATCCAACACTCGCTTCTCCCTCTGCGCGTTAATTGCACCTTTAGCCAGTCTATTGAATAGCCCTGTCTCCTTCCATACCCGCAGGGCGATTTGGTTTCATTTCTTGCGAGAGCTCCAAGATCCACTTACAACAGGCATTACGGCGAGTTCACTCATTCATTGACCCGCCAGCATAGAGACCCTGCAGCTACTTTCTGCGACCAACACGACCGACTCGGGACCCTTCGATGCAGTCTTGATCCAAACGTCGGCCCTGAATCACGCTTTCCATTTCAAAGAGCAAGTTCGATTCTCCGTAGACCTCAAGGTCACGTCTCGGCAGAAACAAAACTCCTTCACTTTCCTCTCTACATGGGCTCCCACCCGCATCGAGCCCAACGACCATCGACAACGCACTCAGGAGAATACAGCCAATATGCCAGGCCTCTTCTCTCGCCTCAAGGCGAAGGATGGCTCCAAGTCTAGAAAGAAGGATGCTGGCCAGTCCGCAGACTTGTTGTCGTCCCAGCCAAAATGGACGGATGCATATGCTCGCACCTCTGTCGAGCCGGAAGAGATTCACGAGCTGATACACTGCTGCACCGTGGAACTGAAAACACAAGGTACGACGCGAAATAACCCCCGTCGGGTCTTGTCACACTCCGGAAGTACTGACCCTGCTCGTCTTTCAAGCACTCGATATCCCCTTCTTGCTGCTGCCCTTTCGACCGACTTCCGATCCCAGTGCAGTCCGGACCTTCATTCGACATTACTTCCGACAGGGCCTGCCCCTGCGCGGCGAGATTCTACTACAGGAACTACGCATGACGGAGCCCATGGTACGGTTTTCTGCATTGTCTAGGAATGACTTGTATCTGACACGTCTTTCTAGGTTATCGCCGGTGTCCTCAAGTGGTGCTGGAGTCGATTGCAAGGAGGCGTCGTTGGATGGGATGCATACGATTTGTTTAAGGTTGGGGAGCACGGTATGTGTTTGTGTCCGTCTATTGACTGGTGATCGGGATGTTGACGTGCCACAAGACTCGAACATGGCCCGAGACTCGTTCAAAACCTTTATCCCTATCAGCGTCGAGAACGGCGCACGGCAGCGAATCATCTTCGACTTCTTCGATCTGATGGCAGCAGTTGCAGCACACGGCAAACGCAATGGTTTCGGCGGTCACAAACTTTCCCGTATGGCGGCATGGTGGGCCTTCGAGCATCAGGACACCAAGGATGGCTTCGACGGTGGCTACAAAGCATGGCTAAAGTGAGTGTTCGCAGTGTTTGTGCACCTGAATGAACTGCGCTAATCCCGACGTCCAACAGAGCTGCGGATGCGACGAGTCACCTGTTTTTTGCCTATCTCAGGTCTCTGTGTCCGGAGCAGAAGGTGACTGGTATAACGCTTCTCCCCAAATCACTCGAAACTTTACTCCGTGAAACCCCATATCCTCCTCCACGGCGCGACGAGCTCAATGTCAGGACCGACAAAGTCGTCATGATTGTCGATAAAGTTTCGCCAACCCCCTTCGCGCTTTTACGGCGTGCCAAGCACTTCCAGTATCGCGCATCCGATAGGGCTCTCCAGGAGTTCTCGGAATATGAGGACCCTGTTCAGGCCTTGACGGAAGAGTGTCGACGTGTTCTGAAGGCCATCTCCGGTGCTAACCAGTCGCATGTCTCCAGCACGAAGCACTCCACTAGCCTCCGCGACGCCTCGTGGTCCCGCTTCGAAGACATCGGGTTTAGCAGCGCCCTCGACGACGATGACGACGAGGACGACAGTCCTTTATCACGAAGGAAGCCCCAACCCCAAGGTCTAAGGACTACGCCCATGTCGGGTCTTGGCCTAGCGCGGCCAACGACGCCTTCTTGGGCTGACTTCCTGTCCACAGGCTTTGTTGATGACCACCACCCAGACAAGCCGAACATGCTCCTTCCACCTGACAAGGTCCTCCCGCCCATTGACACCGAAACGCGCCACCATAGTTCACAATCCCATCGCGGCCGTCTCGAGTCGAATAAAGACCTCGAACCGGGAGAGCTGGCCAGCATCACCTCGTTCCTTCTTGACGACGCTTTTTGGTGGGTCTGGATGAGCAGCCTGGCGCCTGAGGAAACCGCAGAAAGGAAGTCAGCTTTTGGCCGTTGCGCCGTGATTGAAGCAAACATTAGAAGTGGCCGTTGGCTCGTCATGGAAGAAATGATTGCTGGAGCGGCACCAGAACCCCAAGAAGGTGCTTATATTACCGGCAAAAAGGGATTCTTTAGCTGGACCAAACGAAGCAAGACCGTCAAAGCGAGTAAGAAACAGGGCTTGGACAGTACAGACAAGAACGTTAGCAAAGCAAGCATTGGTCCTGACACCCACGCCAAAGTCCAAGCGAAAGCTGCTCAGCTGCGCGCCCAGGAGACGTTGGAGAAGCAGCTTGCGGCTCAAGGAACCGGAAGACGCGGCCGCACAGATGCTGATCTCATGGCAGAGAGGACCAACAGTGTTTTTACTCTTCAATCTAATCTGGTAGGAGAGGCTTCTCCTGCGATGAAATGGGCCAAGAACTACGACAAGTCAACCATCAAGGATGCCTATCTGGCCAACAATAACGCTGGACGCGGTATGGCCATGTCCCCCGTTCCCTCGGAGGCAGCGGACAGCTTCGTCAGCACCGGTGGAGCGAGAAACGACTACCCACGTAGCCCTCAGACACACGGTTTTCACTCATCCCCAACGAGCCCTATGTTGTCGCCTCCACCACAGCCAGTAGAGCCCATGAGCCCAGTCTCTGCGATATCTTTCCAGCGCAAAGAGGTTCCACCTCCACCACCACCCGAGCATGACCCTGAACCGGAGGAGTTCCCAGAGCGCGCAAGCCCGCCACCGCCACCCAAGGACAAGGCGCTGCCAGATATTGACCGGGATGGAGCCATGACCCCTGAGCCGAGTGACACAAGCCCAGAAGGGAAACGGTCACAAAAGAAGCTACACAAGGAGAAGGGTGCTGGGGGGTTCCGAAAATTATTTGGTAGGAAGAATCGTGCTTCCAAGGTCCCCGACAATGCTGCAGCCGATGTGAGAGACTTTTTGCAGGCGAATCCACGACCTTCAGATGACGCGAGGCCGCAAGAAGCTGCGGTGTCTCGATCGGCTACACCACAGCCATCCGCCCCATCACCGGTGCCAGTTGCCCCTTCCAGCCAGCAGGAGCCTGTTGAGGAGCCGGCTACTGCCTTACCAGTCTCTCCGATTTCTGCAACAGCTCCGGCCGATTTGCCGCCTCCCAAGCCTTCGCAAAGCACGCCGCAGACGCCCAGAGAGCTGCAGGTACCCGAGGGTCGATATGAGCGCTCTGTTGACGAGAGCCCTTCGCCAATAGATGCGCGGGATGCCGCCGAAGCCAAGGATGAATTCTCTCGCTTCGACCAGGGCCCCTTGTCCGATCAGCCGGCTTTCATCCCCGATGCTAGCGACGAGGAGGACGATGCCACTCCACCACCTATTGCACGACGCCCCATTCCCGTAGTTGCGAGCCGCAAACCTCTTCCGGACAAGGACCCTGAAGAAAAATTGAGCCATAGTGCTGGCCCAGGAGTACAGGATCGATGGGCACAGATCCGTAAGAATGCTGCGGAGCGGGCGTCTCAGCGTCAGCATGACGACTTTAGGACAGTCAACTCCAAGCCTGCAGATGGCGAGGATGATACGAGCGGAGAAGAGAGTGAGTTCCAGCATTCCCAAGTCAACTCGTAAACTTGCGAATCACTAACACCACGTTCTAGCAATTGAATCGCGAGTGGCGCGTATCAAGGCCCGAGTCGCCGAGCTCACAGGCAGCATGGAAGGGTCCAGTGCTCCTGGTACCCCCCCTCAACCCATCGCAGGTCGCCGCTAGTCAACGGCAAGCGTTGATGAAGACCGTTCATTCGATGGTGGGAGGTTGCTTGAAGGCCTGAACAAAGTTTTAGATCTACACTTTTGCTAAATTTCTTTTCCCCTTTTCTTCCTTACTTTGGCTCGAGAATGACACCTCTGTGTCAAGACATGCCTGAGATACTACGCCGTTGTTGCCATCCAGCCCTCGTTTCCATTTGTTTGTTCTTCATTGTCGCTTGTTTTCAGATACATGATACCACTAAAGACCGGAGGTCGGAAGCCGTTCCCGGAGAGCAGAAAAGAAGGGAAGGAGAGATTTATGCTCATTTTTAGGCTAAGTGATCACTTCGTACATTTATCTCTGGGCTCTGGTAATCAGATAAGTTTTAATTGAGCTGAGGATGTGCGCTCCTCGAAAAGTTGAGGATGAAAGTACGCGCCAAGTTCCGTTGTCTCTGTAGAACCAAGAAAGTGAGTTTGAGTCAACCTTGGAAGCCGCTCTACCACGGTGGCAGATGTATGACTGGGCTTCGGTTTCTTTTTCCTTCTCTTTTCAAGATAGTATTTGCTATGCATCTTATTCGCGGCACAAATTCTATGCCAACTCCGTGTGAATCGTGTTCGCCGTCCCCGAAGTCCGCGTCTACATGACGGCCACCGCGCCGCTCGCTGTCCCAGATTCTCTAGTCATCATCGTTGTTCACCATGGAGATAACCATAGGGCCTCCATCGTCGGAGTGGTCCGATCCGCGTGTGGACGGCCGTCGCTGGGCAAACCACGAGCTCGTGTGGTCGAAACCATCGGTTCGTCGGCGGGGGAGCGGGGGCCTCACCTCCACCTCGGCCTCGCGGGGAGGCCGGGTGGGGAGAGCCGGAGTGCTCGCAGCTTTCTCTGATTGCAAAGGCCGCGGGAATGTCGGCACCCGACGGGCTTGTGTTTGCCCCGGCGTGGGTTCTGGCTTAGCTGGCGGCTGGCCTTCTTGCTCCGACTCCGGCGGTGGTCCGACATCGAAGTCAATGAGCTTCCCTTGCGCCTGCTCATCTTTCAATATTATCACTTCGTCCTTGGGAATATCCTCCCCTGCTTTGATCTCCAGGAACCCGCATCTTCGCAGAATCTCGCCCGTCAGGCTCGAATACCGCAGGTGTCCGCTCACGCTGTCGCTCAGGTCGAGGTTGGTGACACCATCAACGCCCTCGATAGCCTGCAGCCCTGCGACGCCAAAGGCCAGGCTGTGCATCCGGTACACGAAGCCCAAGATCATGTCGTTCTCGGAATAGACGTTGAAGATCTTACCAGAGACAACCGTACGGAGCGTGCGCCAGTGAGATGGCTCGGACGGCGCAGGAGCGCCCATGATGACGACCGTGTCGATAAGTCCAAATGCGTGGCGCTGAGCCAGGGATTCGAGACAGGCGTGTATAGCGCCCGCGCCGAGGGAATAACCTACCAGAATGACAGGTCGCTCGCCTTGAACTTTGTTGATGAGTGCGTCGGCAAGGAGTCTGCCTGCTTTGTCCGAGCGACTGCTGGCCCGGTTGAATGGATTGTCCAACTGAGAGGCCATGCCTATGATCTGCAAGGGCCACATTGCTGCCTTGAGCGTGACTAGGACGGTGTGCTTGATGATCTGTCCTTTGACAACCTTCCAGGCGTAGGATTTGACGAAGTCCTGCAGCGCTGAGCCGAGGGCAAGCAGAGTCTCCATTTCGTAGCGTAAGGCGAATACTTCGGTCTCAGATCCCAGAATACGCCACGGCCTCGTTATGTCGTCCTCGGAATTGAGCCAGCCGTTGATGCCTATCGTGACCCGGAGGCGGCGGTCCTTTTTCTCGTCGGGTTTCTCACTATCGTCTGCTCCGTCCTTCAGAGGGATGAAACGGAAGTCTTCCACTTCCTTCGCATAGTGGTCCATCATTTCACCCTGGGGTTCCGGTTAGTAGAGTATATGCGTGAAGCTTTGCAACGCTCGCTTACCGTCATTTTGGCCCCGTATGCACCAAACAACGCTCCCACAAGAGCGCCATTCATCCAGAAAATTCCCAAGAAGCTCGCGACACCTCCAAGGCCCACGCCTCCCAGTATGCCACCAACGGCACCAGCGACAAGAGGAGCAGCCAGTCCGCCGGTCACACCGATGACTATGGCCCCTCCGACGGAAGCCAAGCCGACTTTCCAAAACCTACTGAACTTGTTCTCGTTCTGGCGCTTTGCAGCTTCAGCCTCGGCGGACATGGCTTCCTTCTGACTGTTGTCGGCGGTTGACGACTCCATGAGAGAGTGGGCGATTTCGGTCTCCTCGTGGTTGAGGAATGACTGCGTAAGCTCAAGAGAAGACGCCAGGTACATCACAAGGGTGCGCGAGTGGGCAGAGTACTTGCCCGTTGAGAGAAGGAGAAGCAGGATACAACTCAGCACCTCCTTGCGGTCCTCTTCGGGGATTGTCGTCAACCGCGTGGGGATTGGGCGGTACAGGAAGTGCAGCTGGATCACATCGTCATTCTTGTCGCCATTTGATTCATCCCCGCCGAAGCTGATGAGGTCTTGGCCCGCATTGGACGATTCCTGTTGCTTCTTGTCCAATGCCTCACGTCGCGTGCGCCTCTCTTCTTGAATCTTGGCATTGTCCTCGACATTGACGATTTCCTCCAATTTCGAGTAGAATTCACCCTTCCATTCCCTGAAGTAGCTGATGGCGGCTTTTTGTGTACGTTCAGCTGCGCTGACTTGTTCACCGGAGAGCTCCTCGCTCAGCGAGAGAGGCCCCAGGTCCGTTGGTGACGCCTTCAGGTGAGCGGCCATGTGCGAGATGATCTCATCGACCAGCTTGAGGACGGCCTTTCGGCGCGCCAGGTTGAGGGCAATGACAATTTGCCGTGGGTCCGCGCAAACGGGCGCCATGATGTGCTGTTGCTTGGAGGCCAGCAGAAAATGGTTGATGTTGGGTGCTACCTGCAGCGGTGACGTCTTAGTCGAGTGTTGTTGATATACTTAAGCGTGCGCACCTTTACGTGTAAGTAAGGTAGGGAGGTCGGTTAGGTGGGGAAGCACTTGGATGCTCACTGCGGATGCTGCCTCATCGGGCGATCGGCGGGCGGCACGCAAGTACTTTTATTCAGTGCTTCCCGGAATATAAATAGACGTCTTCAAATACATGACGGCTGCCTTGGCGCAATGACTGCATCGTTCAGCGCACATGGCCCTTGGGTGTCCATCCATTTGTGATTTGTAGGATTCTGAACCACGTCTGCGCCATACGCTTCGACCTTTCAATCGTGGACAATATGTTGGGAAAATTTCAGCCTTGGGACAAATTCACAGTTTGAGCCGCGTCGTCCATCATTATTTAGCCCACCTCAATAGAGAAGGGTTCTTTTGAACTACCCTGACTCTCCAGTCCTAGTAATGATGTTTCTGAGGCAAGGCTTTGGTGATATGCAAGCTCCTGGATATAGGGTAGGCAACGGCAGTCAGCTGTTATCGCTCAGGACCAAGATCCCTGATAACGATTGTCCCACTTAAAAATTTCCCAGCGCTGGCATTCCCATGCATGTCCTGCAATCGCAACTCTCCAGACCCGCGCAAGCCAGGTCGCCCTGTTTGGTTTCTGCTCGCCGACCAAGTTTGACGCGAGCGAAGGGCTCATTCGCACGTATTCTTACTCGCATTTTCATTTCTCGCACTCTCTACAGAACTCATACGAAGCGACCATGAATGCGCACGCTCTTTTGACCAGCCAAGGTTGGCGGGGAACCGGACATTCTTTGCACAAAACGGACGACTCGATCGGCCTGGCGAAACCTATCCTCGTCTCCAAGAAAAGTGGCAACAAGGGTTTAGGCCAGAAGCAACATTTCACGAGCGACCAATGGTGGATGAACGCATTCGACGAGCAGCTCAAGGGTCTGGATACGTCGAAAAAGGGAAAGGTCGTTCAGACAGTCACGACCGGAAGACTAAACGCCATCGAGAGGCAAGGCCTTGGGAAGTGGTCGCTCTACGCATCGTTTGTGCCCGGTGGTTTCCTGGAAGGCACGCTTCACAAATTGATGGACAACACATCCTCGCAAGATTCGTCGAGCGACAGTAGCGAGACTAAGGAAACGAAGAAGAAGAAGAGCAAGAAGTCCAAGTCTCCGGACGAAACCCCAGAAGAGAGACGCGCACGGAAAGAAGCCAGGCGGAAACGCAAGGAAGAACGAGCCATCAGAAGAGCTGCTCGCCGGGAGCGAAAAAAGAAGTCAAGCGCCGAGGACTCGACGACGGACGATGCCAGGGAGGAGAAACGAAGACGGCGAGCAAAGAAGGAAGAAAAGCGACGGAAACGAAAACTAGATGCCTTGAAGAGTTCATGAAGAGCATGCAGCACGACACTATCATCTTGCTTCATCGGCGTTTTTGTTTGGGCTTTCTTGCATTATATACCCCAATAGACTACCGCATCCTCATACTTCCTTGGGTACCTTTCCTGGTTTGTTTGACAGTAGCCACGGCCGCCGGTTCCAGAACTCATCCTTGATCATGTCTAGGTGCTCCACCACAATTTTGGCTTTTGCCCTGCGCTTCTTGTCGTTCTCTGCCTGCGATTTTGACTGTTGAACCGGTTCTGAGAGAGCGTCCACGGTCTCTGCCACTTGGTGACTGCTAGGATCCACGAGTTCATACTGCGAGGCGATCAGAAGAAAGCAAGACAGACCACACCCCACTGCCACTTACATCTCGGAATATAAGACTACCCTTCTTGAACATTTCTGGTTCCTTGTTGTAGTTAATGCCGAAGCGGGAGAAGAGGATTTCGTTCTTGTCAGACGCCAAAGTGCCCTACTCAGGTCAGTGTTGGCTTTAAGAGATAGAACAGGACTAGTACTGCAAGGGTCTTCTCCGCTTCTTTGTTGTCCATGCCACCCAGCTGGATTAATGACCAGAACGCAGTGTTATACAGGTTGTTGATGTGACCTAGTCCGTCAGCACTTCGGATGTCCGTGTCAGCTGGGAGAAACACGCACAGTCCACTTGTCGCCAACTCATATAGTCCCTGAGATTCTGCACGGTTGGATAACACACAGCCCGGCCATCAAAGCTCGGCAGGGGAGGCGTTAGAGGGGTGTCGGGAAAATGAGTCGACCAAGAATAGACATAATTGGCAGTGAAAGTCGAGACAACTGTCGTCACGAGCTTGCTAGGTAGAGTTAATGTCGGCCGAGCAAGCATGTAAGCTGCCTCCTTACCTTGCCCTCCTCTCGAAGAGATTACTGGACTTGTGGAATACAAAACTATGCTGGGTTAGTTTGAGGCAGGCGGTCCGGGATGAGTGACAGCATTAACCTGTACTCATCACTGATACCATATGCAATGGTTATCTCTGGCAACTCAGCAACTACGGCCCTGGCGGCGGTGTTCATCAGGTCCAGGGCCCTTCGATCATTTGGCTTCTGGAAATTGTACTTGGCACACATTCTGAGCGTTCGTTAGAGGAGACTTCGATTCGTGCCGGCAAGGGTTCAAGCTACTTGGTGAAAGCCCGGCCGTCGATCCGAACAACGACCCATGTGTTTGGCAACAGCACATCCGGCTGTTCAAAGGCCTTGACATATTCATATCTTTATTGAAGGGTCAGGATCAGACTAGAAATACAGGACAAAGATGCAGCTGAGCACCCACTTTGAGTTGGCCATTCTTGCAAACGATTCAAACGGCGGGACGGCTGCCTTTGTGTGAAGAAAGAGTCATCCAAACAAAAATTGTACTCTATGCCAAATCTTGTGTGGAAGTGTTAGTGGGAAACGCCGCCCCGCGGTGGGGGTCGCAGTCACAAGGGTCGCTGGAGCGGATGCACCACGCTAAAATGTTAGCGCCACGCAGCCTTGCATGCCGTTTGCCTGTAAACCTGCTACTGCTGGATAATTTCAATTCGCAGCCTTGCTTGGCCTTTGGCTGGCTCTGGCTCTGGCTCTGGCTCGCCCTCGCCATTCTCCCACAGACATACGTGCTTCCACGAAAACGACAGGCCTCTCCGAGGCTTAAAGAAGGCCACAATGAATCTCCTTCTTTCAGACGACTATCTGCTTCAGGACTATCCTGAAAGCATAACTAGCACGATACGCTCCGGCCATGCAACCATGCTGCGTTTCAACCGCAAAGGTGATTACCTTGCTTCGGGACGCGTTGACGGGACCGTGATCATATGGGACCTGGAGACGATGGGCGTTGCGAGAAAGCTCAGAGGCCACAACAAGAGCATCACTTTCTTGAGCTGGTCAAGATGCGGCAGGTACCTTCTGTCAACGTGCCAAGGGTGGAAGGCCACGCTGTGGGATCTACAGGATGGACAGCGGCTGCGGGAAGTGCGCTTTCGCGCGCCAGGTTACATGGCAGAGCTCCATCCCTGGAACCAGTTGGTTTGCCCATGCGCGGGCTATGCGTGATCTCAAACAAGCTGACCCCTTGGTGTAGCCTCAAATTCGTGGCGTCGCTCTTCGAAGAACAACCACTCCTCGTCGACCTCACCGAAGCTGTCGATGTCAAGCATATACTCCCTTCCGCACCCAAGCGATCGGACACGGACGGCGACGCGGCTTTCAAGGAGAAGCAGGCAAAGGAAGATGCGAAGCAAATGACTACGTCAGCAATCTGGACCGCGACGGGCGATCACATCATCGCTGGCACGAGTAAGGGCCGCCTCAACATCATCGACGCGAAGACTCTCGAGATCATCTACTCTGAGAAGATATGCGCGGGCGTGATCACGACAATGCGCCTTACGGGGTCAGGCCGCGAGCTCTTGGTCAACTCGCAAGACCGTATCATCCGCACATTCCGGTTACCGAACTTGTCGGCTGAGGATTTAGATCCCGATACAATACAGATGCCACTAGAGCACAAGTTTCAGGATGTGGTGAACAAGCTATCTTGGAATCACGTCACATTCAGCGCGACGGGCGAGTATGTGGCGGCGTCAACATACAACAACCACGAACTATATGTTTGGGAACGCAATCACGGCAGTCTTGTTTGCATGCTGAAAGACCCAAAGGAAGAGCAGGGTGTCATAGAATGGCACCCCATGCGCCCGATGTTGGCGGCATGTGGCCTGGAAACCGGTCGGATATACATATGGTCCGTCATCAGCCCGCAGAAATGGTCAGCGCTGGCGCCAGATTTTGCTGAGGTCGAGGAGAACGTCGAGTATATCGAGCGAGAGGACGAGTTCGACATATACGCACAGGAGGAAATTCACCGACGGCGACTGGATGCGGAAGACGAGGATGTAGATGTCCTTCAGTTCGAACCGTCCAAGACGATGGACGATGGCGATGGCTTCAAAATGCCCATCCTCTTTAACCTAGGCGAGAGCGATAGCGAAGAGGAGTTCATTGCGGTGTCGACCGGAACTATGCGACGTAGGAGTCCAGGTGAAGGTCAGGGTGATCTGGATGGCGAGATGGAGCCAATCGCGACGAAGAGGGGCTTGTCTAGTAAAGCAGGCAAGAGTAGGAAAAGATAACGAAATGCAAAGCAGAAGCTACTTCATCGCAGCCTTGTTTCTCAGGCCCGCTAGACCAGAAAGTCTTCGAAGCTCGAACGGTGATGTTAGGTGCACTAGAGCTGCAGTGAACGATGAGCAAACGCCCGTTGAGTCACCGGCCACAACGTGCGTGAGATAGCGTAGGCATCCAAGCGTGTGCAATCTGATGGCCAGTCAAGGAGAGGCAGTCACTGAGGTAGTAGCCAAGAAAGGACGAGAAATAAAGTCACTGCGGTACCTACAGAAAACGACCCCCTAATAAAGATACTGCTGCGTTTCTGCGGCATAAGGTATAGATACTGGGACGTGTGAGCTGTCTATGATGATGGACAAAATAAATGCTGCATCTCTCCGCGTGCACTTCGCGCGCCCGATGACAACTCTATTAACCTCTAGAGTGGGCCCAGAGCCTGTTCCAAAGTCTCCGAGACTCGATGATGTTTCAGCCTGAGGCACAAAAGACGGAGGTGTGAGGCGTTTTGCTACCCCAAAAAGGCTTAGCGGCTAGTGAACCGACGGCCAGCCGCCTCAAGCCCAGATTCTTTCAGGCCACCCCCGGATCTCCTGCCTCAACCACGACAAAACTCTGCCCTCGGCCTCAGAATCATCACCACGCGCGTCAAGCATCGAGCATCGCGCCTTAAAGCTCGATCTTGGCACAGCTACGACTCGACGACCCGCGATTTTTCGATAACCGGCGACTCTCGAGGTGGCGGCGACGGGGGAGACTAACGTGAGGTTCTCCTGGGCCACTGGCCAGGGACGGGCGTGCTTCGAGCGCCATCACCCATTTCGTTCGACCAGTCTTCTCATCGACTAGGACCTTCGAAGGCATAGAGGCTCGACGCGTCGCTCGCTTGCTCGTGCTTTTTACTGTCCATCTCGGTTCTTTTCGCATCGATTTCCGACGCGCGCCGCGAAATCGCATCGTCATCACGACCCCCCTTTCACGGTCGACGCAAGTCACAACCTTCGCATTTTCGCCTAACGACAAAGGACCTTTGCAACCATGGCGAACCTGTACTTCACGCACTCGAGCGCGCCGCTCAAGACGGTCGAGGAGATTCAGTTCGGCCTCATGTCGCCCGAGGAGATCAAGAGCATGAGTGTTTGCCACATCCTGTACCCCGAGACCATGGAAGAGAACAAAGTGAAGCCTCGTGACGGAGGCTTGAACGACCCTCTTCTCGGCTCTATTGACCGACAGTTCAAGTGCAAGACCTGTACACAAGCTATGGGCGAGTGCCCGGGTCACTTCGGTCACATCGAGTTGGCGAAGCCTGTGTACCACCCCGGCTTCATCAAAAAGGTCAAGAAAATCTTGGAGATTGTTTGCCACAACTGCAGCAAAGTGCTTTCCGATAGGGTTAGTCTCACCTGTACTCTTGCACATGGTGGGCTTTTGGCGTGCTTACCTTCAACTTTTCCAGAGAGATCCAGAATTCGCAGCCGCAGTGCAAACCCGCGACCCCAAGGTACGGTTCCAACGAGTGTGGGCAATCTGCAAGAAGGCCAAGGAGTGCGATCCTGGTTCTGAGGAGGACAAGGGCCAAGGTTTGTACCCGCCACGGCAAGTTGACATTCCCTCGCGCTGAAATTGTATTTGCAGGACATGGTGGTTGCGGTAACAAGGCAAGCCCCGTTCGACAAGCTGCGCTACAGCTCAAGACCGTGAAGGAGTCCAAGGATGGCTCTGGTTTCAAAGATCAGCAGATCATCACCCCCGAGGATGCGTACAACATTCTTCGTCGAATTTCCGACGCCGACCTTCGTGATATAGGTCTCAACTCTGACTACGCCCGTCCGGAATGGATGATTATCACCGTGCTGGCTGTTCCTCCCCCGCCTGTCCGCCCCAGTATATCCATGGATGGCACCGGTACCGGCACGCGAAACGAAGATGATTTGACCTACAAGCTGGGTGATATCATTCGTGCCAACGGCAACGTCAAGCAAGCTATCCGTGAGGGATCTCCCCAGCATATCGCGAGGGATTTCGAAGACCTTCTCCAGTATCACGTTGCGACGTACATGGATAACGATATTGCCGGTCTTCCTCGTGCTCTGCAAAAGAGTGGCCGTCCTGTCAAGGCCATTCGAGCACGACTAAAGGGCAAGGAAGGTCGTCTGAGAGGAAACTTGATGGGAAAGCGTGTTGATTTCTCAGCTCGTACTGTCATCACTGGTGATGCCAACTTGTCGCTGCACGAAGTCGGCGTCCCCCGAAGTATTGCAAGGACGTTGACGTATCCGGAAACTGTCACTCCTTACAACATTGGTCGCCTGCATCAGCTTGTCGAGAACGGACCGAACGAGCACCCTGGTGCCAAATATGTTATCAGGTCCGATGGCACGCGTATCGACCTTCGGCACCACAAGCGCGCGGCTCAAATCTCGCTGGAATATGGCTGGAAGGTTGAGCGCCATCTCATTGATGGTGATTATATCATCTTCAACCGTCAGCCGTCGCTGCACAAGGAATCCATGATGGGTCACCGTGTCCGTGTCATGCCGTACTCTACCTTCCGACTTAACCTATCCGTCACATCGCCTTACAACGCTGATTTCGACGGTGACGAGATGAACCTTCACGTTCCTCAGAGCGAGGAGACCCGTGCTGAGGTCCGAGAGCTCTGTCTCGTACCGAACAACATTGTTTCGCCTCAGAAGAACGGACCTCTCATGGGCATTGTCCAGGACTCTCTCGCTGGTGTGTACAAGCTCTGCCGAAGAGATACGTTCCTCGACAAGAATCAAGTCATGAACCTCATGCTTTGGGTCCCTAATTGGGATGGTGTTATTCCACCGCCAGCTATATACAAGCCCCGACCCCGCTGGACTGGTAAGCAGATTATCAGCATGGTCATTCCCAAGGAAATCAGTCTCTTTGCCTCGGAAGAAAATAGCGACATTCCCCTCAAAGACAAGGGCTTGCTCATCCAAAGTGGTCAACTGATGTACGGACTCTTCAAGAAGAAGTGGATTGGTGCTGCTGCTGGCGGTATCATTCACCTGTGTTACAACGAGCTCGGTCCTGATGGAGCCATGGCTTTCTTGAACGGTGTGCAGCAGGTTGTCACGTACTGGCTGCTTCAAGAGGGACACAGTATTGGTATCGGTGATACCATTCCTGACAAGCAGACGATCGAGAAGATTCAAAAGCATATCGACGATCAGAAGGCAGAGGTCGAAAGGCTGACAAAGATGGCCACCAACAACGAGTTGGAAGCTTTGCCTGGCATGAACGTCCGAGCAACTTTTGAAAACAAGGTGTCCATGGCCCTCAACATGGCCCGTGATCAGGCTGGTACCTCAACCCAACAAAGTTTGAAGGATTCAAACAATGCTGTGACCATGTCTGAGTCTGGCTCCAAGGGCTCGTCCATCAACATTTCCCAGATGACTGCACTTGTCGGTCAGCAGATTGTCGAGGGAAAGCGTATTCCTTTCGGCTTCAAGTACCGCACATTGCCGCATTTCACGAAGGATGACTATTCTCCGGAGGCTCGTGGATTCGTCGAAAATTCCTACCTCCGTGGTCTTACGCCTAGTGAATTCTTCTTCCACGCCATGGCTGGTAGAGAAGGTCTTATTGACACAGCCGTCAAGACGGCCGAAACCGGATACATCCAGCGTCGTCTCGTGAAGGCTCTCGAAGATCTGAGTGCCAGATATGATGGTACTGTCCGCAATTCGCTAGGTGACATTATTCAGTTCCTCTACGGCGAAGATGGTCTTGATGCCATGTGCATTGAGAAGCAAAAGCTTGGCATTCTCAAGATGTCTGACGTTGCATTTGAGAAGAAGTACCGCCTGGACCTTGCGAACCCTCCAGAATGGTTCAGGAAGGACTACGAATACGGAAACGAGCTCACGGGTGACAAGCTGTCCATGGATCTTCTTGACGAGGAATGGGAGGCGCTTCAGGAGGCACGTCGCGCTGTGCGTCTCATCAACAAATCCAAGGGCGGAGAAGAAATGATGCAACTGCCTCTCAATATCGGACGCATTATTGAATCATCAAAGCGCATCTTCAACGTCAAACAAGCTGACCGAAGCAACCTTCGACCGGCTGATGTCATCCCCGCCGTTCAGAAGCTGTTGGCGAACATGAAGATTGTTCGAGGCACAGATCCGATTTCAAAGGAGGCAGACTCAAGTGCAACCATCTTAGCCAAGGCACTGATGCGTTCACGACTTGCCTTCAAGGAAATCGTCAAGGAGCATCGCCTTAACCGACTGGCTTTTGACCACGTCTTGGGTGAACTCCAGAGTCGATGGGATCGTGCGTTTGTTAGCCCTGGTGAGATGGTCGGTGTTCTCGCAGCCCAATCTATCGGTGAACCCGCCACTCAGATGACGCTCAACACTTTCCACTTTGCTGGTGTGTCCTCGAAGAACGTTACGCTTGGTGTTCCTCGTCTCAAGGAGATTCTCAACTTGGCAAGCAACATCAAGACGCCGAGTATGGCAGTGTACCACCAGAACAAGCTCGCGACACAGGAACAGGCCAAGAAGTTGCGTAGTTTGGTTGAGTACACCAACCTGCGCTCGGTTACCGCGGTCACAGAAATCTATTATGACCCTGATGTGCAATCTACGACGATTGCGGAAGATTTGGACATGGTGGAGTCCTACTTCCTGATCCCAGATGATAGCCAAGACACCATCAATCAGCAGTCTAGGTGGCTCTTGCGTATTACGCTCGACCGCCAGATGATGCTTGACAAGGAGATCAAGATTGATGATGTTGCACAGCGCATCAAGGAAGAGTACCCCAACGATTTGGCGGTCATCTTCAGTGACAACAACGCGGATGAGCAGGTGATTCGTATCCGCACCGTTGAGCACGATTCTCGCAAGGGACAGAAGACCGAGGATGGTGGCGATGATGAGGAGAACAGGATCGAGGATGATGTGATGCTCAAGCGCCTTGAAGCACATCTGCTTGACACGCTGACGCTGCGTGGTGTGCCGGGCATCGAACGAGCTTTCCTCACCAAGGGCACCCGCTTGGTGGAGCTACCCGATGGATCGGAGCTGGCCATCAAGGATGATCCTCGCTGCACTCAGTGGTACCTGGACACCAGTGGTTCGGCGCTTCGTGGAGTCTTGGCAATTGACGGAGTGGATGCCTCACGAACGAGCGCGAACGATCTTTGGCAGATTGTCGAAGTCTTCGGCATCGAAGCCGCACGTGCTGCACTCGTCAAGGAGCTGACGAACGTTCTGGCCTTTGATGGTTCGTATGTCAACCATCGACATATTGCTCTGCTGGTCGACGTCATGACGTACAGAGGCTCTATTTCTGCTGTGACGCGACACGGTATCAACCGTGCAGACACTGGCGCGCTCATGCGCTGCTCCTTCGAAGAAACGGTGGAAATCCTTCTCGAAGCAGCAGCTACTGGTGAGTTGGATGACTGCCGTGGTATCTCCGAGAACGTCATGCTTGGTCAAATGGCGCCAATGGGTACTGGCAACTTCGATGTATTCCTCGACCCCAAGATGCTCGAGACTGTCATCTCGGACAACTCGCGCATGGGTCTGATGCCAGGCATGCCGGCCAAGGATGGCAATGTTGAGGGCGCAGCAACTCCCTACGACACCGGCTCGCCTATGGCGGACTCTGGCTATCTCAGCCTCAGCTCACCAGCGGCCGGAAACTTCTCGCCCATCCAGGGCGCCGGCTCGGACACGCCCGCCGGATTTGGCACCGAGTACGGCGGCGGCGGCTATGGTGGTGGTGGCGTCACCCCACGAGGTGGTGGTGTCAACAGCCCGTTCCACAGTTCGCCAACCTCGCCTTTCGGCATATCTGGATACTCACCAACGTCACCGGGTATTGGGTACTCGCCGACGTCGCCGCTCATCGGTGGTGCTGTCGGCCGCTATGCCACCTCGCCATCCTTCAGCCCATCCTCGCCGTCTTTCTCGCCGACCTCGCCGATGTTGCGGCCCACAAGCCCTGCCAGTCCGAACTACAGCCCGACATCGCCGAGCTACTCGCCTGCCTCGCCCACGTCCCCGCGACACTACTCGCCAACGTCGCCGGCTCAGTTCAACTCCCCTACGTCGCCCAGCTATTCGCCAGCGAGCCCCAACTACAGCCCGGCGTCACCCAACCTGCACGGTGCTGGCGCTACCTCGCCTTCATACTCGCCAGCATCTCCTACGTGGTCTCCTACGTCGCCTGCGTACTCGCCCACCAGCCCAAGCTTCCAGAAGAGCCCCGGCAATCAGCTATCCCCTACAAGCCCCAGCTACTCGCCCACGTCGCCGTCCTTCTCTCCTCGAACGCCCGGCCCTGGATCATCTGGTTCAGGAAAGTCCGGCTCGGGGGCTTCCGGCAACCAATAGTGAGTGGAGCATGTGGTCGCCCACGGTATCAAGAAGACGAGGCTAACCATCGATGTCTAGTTCGCCGTCTTCCCCAGCTAACGATTAATCTCATTTATAATGCATACAGACACGGGTTGTCAATTTTTCATCAGCATTTGCAATTCTGTTTTGGCTCTTCGTTGTGCATGGCTTTAAGTACATTAGAGGAAAAAATTAGTATACACCGCTACGGGAGATGAAGAGACAGGATGGAGACGAGAGGAAGAGAAACTTGGAAAAAAAGAGAAAAAGGAGAGGCTAGCAACACTCTGCAAAGGAGTGGATAGCTGTCGTGGCTGCTTAGCACAGTCCCGACGGCTAACGTGTGTACAATATCAATAGGCTTGGCAGTCCTTGGGCAGTGGCGATGCTTTCCGTCAAGGGGAAGGGGTTGCAAGAATCTTACCGTTGTTCAAATTGAAATTGCATGGGAGCGGAGGGAGCGGTGGTGATGGAGGCGGAGCTTTCTCGTTCGATCAAAATGGATTGGCCTATCTGCAGCATCTGTTTGACAAGTGAAGTACCTATCTAGCGAAGACCTTAATTTGTGCGTAAGATGAGGCTGGTTGCTATAT
This sequence comes from Paramyrothecium sp. XJ0827, assembly GCA_020881915.1. Lineage (NCBI taxonomy): Eukaryota > Fungi > Ascomycota > Sordariomycetes > Hypocreales > Stachybotryaceae > Paramyrothecium > Paramyrothecium sp. XJ0827. The sequence goes on along the minus strand of JAJFPB010000001.1, from coordinate 2,853,745 downwards.
CATCATGAGGTACAACCGGCTGCCAGGGGCCTATTCCCCGTTATCACAGCTGGCCCTGTGGACCAGCTGCCTAAAACCAGTGATAGGGCCCCAACCAACGGATGTACAGGTTTATTGAAGTTGTGACGCATTCCGCGCTTGATGGTATTCCATTTCGTTGTTGGCTCACACGAGGACCAATGCGGTCAAGCACTGGATTCCGCCAAGATTAGTGAGATAGAAGCGAAGAGGAGGGGTCGCACTCGCAGAAACAAATGGAGGGAAGGAAAACTAGTGTGTTGTACGTCATGACGTCTTGATTGGACAATGGCTGGTAGGGCTGGAAATGACGATTTCTGCGACGGCCGGGGTGCGAGGGGAGCTGCAAGGGTCTGGCCAGGCACCAGCAGCGATTCTATCTGCGGTATAGAAAACGCTACGACAGCGAAATCAGCAATGTGCTTGTGGAGCCACCCCTTTGAGTACAACCCAGGGAGAAAATATATGTAGATCCGTCTAATCCTGATTGCCCGTAAGGATGCATCAAGATGGCTTGGTTGGATCAGGGGATCTGACGGGGAGGTCGCTTCGGGGGCCCGAATTGTGCTTTAGCTCGGAAGGGCTGAGAGAATCCGTGGTGCATTGTGAACCTGTCATTGCACTTGTTGGCCGCGCCGTGGGCAGGTCACTTCTGAATCTGCAGAAAAATTGTCTGCAGAGCGCCTTACAGGTCCCGTGGCGCAGCGCAGCTCCTGGTGCTATGCAAGGCACATGCAACGTGGGCGCAGTGCATTAGGTCGAGGTTCCTGGACGGACTCCAGGCACCTCTTGCAGGGCATGTAGGGTCCGGCGGAGAGGAGCCCAGCCGGACGCCGTGAGTTTCTATTCGGTGTTCTGTCGCAGGCCTAATCATGGCGTTGCACGGAGTTTGAGCCCGGGGACGGAGGGAGGGGGTGAGGGTTCAGCCAACAAGCGATTGAAGATCACGGTGAGTGACTCGGAAGCAGACTATTCGATTGATTAGGCGCCTAGCAGGGTCCCGCTCTGCTATCGATTTTCTGCCTGACCAACTTGTCTATGGCATGTCGCGTGCCCGGGTGCAACGGTAGATTCCTGCGGGTTGCAGAACCCTGGACGTAGTAGACTAGCTAACCAAGGACAAGCCATCGATGGCTCGCTGTCCAGGCAGCGTACACGACAACCAGACGTTTGGGCAGCTGACAGCTCGTGAGTCACCTAGAATCAGTCTGTCTCGTGAACACCTCGGATTGCTGTTTTTAGGCCACGCACGACGATAGTGTACGGTGGCTAAGGCACCGTAGGTAGTAGGGAGTTGACCGAGGGAAGAGTCTCGAGGAATGGCGTTGAATAAACTTCTGATCTTGTTGCCGTATTGGGAAAGAGGGAGCATACCCGTACCTGCCCTGACCCCAGCTACCCGCACCTACCTGCCCCGTGCGCTGTAGCGTAGACTGGGTAGGCACCTGCCTTAGCTCCGGCCAACGGCGACGGGCTAGCGGCGGGATCGACCCGCTGCCGTTACCGTCGCCGTCGCCGTCGCCGTTTGCCGTCCCTCCTCGTGTTCCTTGCACCTCTCGCATCCCAGGTAAATGCCCTGTTCGCTACAGCACGTCACGTCACGTCACATGGCAATGCACAAGACCGTCGCGGACCGTGAAACAACCGTCCTACAGCCGCGACAATGACGCACGTACCCGTTCATGCACGCGGGCGGTAGCCGCTTTGCATGCACCCGATAGAGAATGCTTCCCGAAGGGCGTCGAACATCTTCGCTGCACGAGCTGCAGGCATGTCAACAGCCCACATCGAACGACCGGGAAACACACGCAGCGGGAGAACCTACAGCCCAAACCTACGTGTTGGTTCACTCATTTCTTAGGCCAAGTGAGTCAGACGTGTGATGAGGCAGCCATTGGACCACCGTCGCAGATGCAAGCCTAGGGCCGAAGACGCGAGTAAGAGTGACCTGGCTCATGCAAATTTCACTTCCTGCACTCTGGTACTCCCTCGGAACACTGCGGAAGTAGTAGCGGATCTTGCTGATGTTGCCAGGCAATCGACACCCCCTGTGGTCATCATTTCTCCAAGTTGGCTCAGTCTTCTGCTTATTTGGCGCGGCATGCGGTTTGCACAGCCAACGTTTCGTTATTTTGGACCCCGAGGCATGTCTGTCATCTCAGCGTTTCATCGAATGAGCGGGCAGAGCCGCATTCTTCAGCGATTTGCATGTTCAGTCGCCTGGACCAACCACTGCAGGAACTGCCCAGCTCGCAACACCCATTGGCTGGAATTAGAACCACGGTGTTTCAGCAGGTGGATGATCTACCCCCTTACGAACGCCGTTTTCTTTATTTCTATGTTCCATGGCCCCAACAGGATGTTGCTGCTGAACGTGCTATCCGAGCCAGTGGGAATGGTATCCTGGTACATGCCCTTCCTTCGCCCCCAGCATCTACTAATCCATCTACACGCCCCTCATTCCCCCGTCCGTGCTCCTTGCTCCCACCCTTTCCCACACGTTCGCTCCTAGACATAGGCCCCATCACATGATGCAACATAAATGCATGCGTGGGGTATGTATGCACACGCCTCATCCATAACACTGTGCACTGCTGAGGGACGTGCGAAGGAAGGAGAGGGTGCGACAGCCAGTTCCCCGCGGCCGACAGCCAAACCGCTACGCCGCAGAGAAAATGACCTGCCCGTATCTTGTGGATATTGCGACTGATCACGACTTGCGGTGGCCGGAAAAGGCCTCACAAACTTTGAGCCTCGTTTCAGGCTCCAAGAATAGGTTGTTTCTATTTTCGACTAATTGCTCACTGGACGAGACCGGTCACCAAGATTGACCTCTTTGACGAGGTCAACAGGGGCGAAGGATGATTGGGATCAAACTCGGGAAAAGGAATCCAAGTCCCAAACTTATGAGCAAGTTATTCAATGTACCGTTCCCAGTGTGCTACCATCGAGGCCGGCTTGCTAGATGTCCGGGCGCTGGAAGAGAGCATGACTGCAGCGGCACAGTCCATCCAATCCGAGCTCGAAAAAATGGGTCTATTCAAGTTCTTCTCTGAGAGAATGAGACGATACTGATTTGGAGAGAGAATCCTTGCGCATCCCAGACGCGGGGACCCGAAATGGGCGGACAGCAAGCCAAGGTAGAAACAAGAAGGGAAGAGACATGGGTGTCGTTTCTAGTGGGTACGGCCCGAAGGATCCACACTTGTATCCCGCCCCCCCCCGGTAGTCCGAATACCCAAATTGCGTGCATGTTCGGTGTGTTTGCACCGACAGGATCATAGCTGCCTTGGCCCCATTCCAATGGGTACTGGAGAACGAAGTGCAGGAAGAAAATTACGCTTTTTTTCCCAACACGCAACTTTTCGCGCATGCGTGCAATTGGTGGCCTGTCATGGCTGTTGGTTGAGTGTGAGGTGATATTGCGGGTCGCGGCCGGCCGCATAACTGGCCGGGCGGTGTCGTTAGTATGCACGGCGGCAGGCCGATGTAATAGCCGCGTCACACTTCACCAATCCCTAGGCAGACACCGGCAAATCGTATGCTCAAAGCCACCACAGAACGTAGTCAGGGGAAGAAGTGAAAGTAGAGATTGACGGTTGCTAAGAAAAAAAGAAGAAAAAAACTAAAACAGGGAGCCACCTGGTTTGCGAAGGGATCCAAAGTTCCAAAGGGGCTGCCAACGCCCGACCACTGCCGCGCCGCTCCTTCCCGCCTCGCCTTGACGCTTCAGACCTCGTTCCTCATCCTTCTCTCTTACAGCAGTGTCCCCATCGACCATAGATCCCGCCCCTGTGTCCATTTAGACAGCGCCCAAGGGAATGACACAACTCAGAACATTAGCAAGAAAGAGCAGTTGTAGAAGAAGAAAGTAAAAAGGGGAAAAAGAGAATAGTGAAATGAAGTTGAGTAAACGAGTGAATAAGAAGACAAAATGAGGTTCTCTTGCGAGACGTTGACCGTGAATGTATAGCAATGACGGTCCGTTCTAATGATCGAACAAGACAGCGAGATCTCATGTGGGGGTTTGACCGGCGCAGGGATACTGCCACAAGAGGACGCATGGCCATAGCTTCAAGCCACGGGTGATGTGGGAAGCTCAGAGCTTGTGGCCCCTCTTTGGCAGGATCACGTCGGCCTTCGGGTCGCTTTAAGGAGTTGTCAGCATGCTTCAGCTATTGGAACGAAAGCGGTCGCCGTTCCGCTTCACGGGTCGACGCAAAGGGAGAACCACCTCGAGGAGATGGGAGGAAGAAGGTAGTGACGGACCTACTAATTGCCCGCATGGCGGGGACAAGGTCCTTCATATTTTTGCGACATTGGCACGTTGGTGTCGCAGCGGCAGCCGGGCTTTTTCTCCTTTCGCACCACTGTGCATCCGCAGAAGGAGTAAGACTCTGTGATAGTCCAGTTGCACATGGTTGCTAAGATGTATCTGAACAGGTTCGGCTGGGAGAAACTGAGGGTAGGGTGTTGGATAACTGGAGCGAAATCCAGAAGTCAGATGCAGCGCAAAGAGAAGAGGCTGAGCTATGTCAGAGCCTGTAGACTCTCAAAGGGCCGTGGTGTGTAGACTTACACGCTCTGAGGATACCAGACGAATGTCTTTGGTAAGGATAAGGGCAGACGAGCTCAAAAGTGAATGAACAAGTTATGGGAGGGCGAGTAGTTGAAATGTGGGATGGTTCTGATTGTCTGCAGTGGATGACTTTGTAAAGAAGTGTGAGAGTGTATGGCAAGAAGTTGAGAACAGCAGACAACTCTGCTCTTAATATATGTGTGATGCCGAGTCCACGTCTTGACCTCGACCACTGCGGTGTGGGAGACAGCCTGTTTGTCACCACTGCCAAGGCTCATTGACAAAGTGCCCAGTAGAAAGGGGAGCAAAATTTTCAAGAAATCCCGAGATAGTATCGTACACAAGATGTTGGCTCTACCCGTCCTCGAGACCCGGACTTCCAGGCATGGGGGCAGGGAAGGGGGGCGGCGGAAGAGTCAAGGTGATATTTCTGTATCTGGCATATTCTCCACAAGGGCAGAATAGGGTGGAGGTAGAAGAAGTAAGAGAGTGTGTAACTATACATGTTTGCCAGATTCAGTAGGTTAGGGTGACAGTGTTGGGAGCTCCGACGTGCGGCAGACACACCAGGCACCGCCCTATCCACTCGGGGATTGGGACTGTTGCAAGCCCAGACCAACAGGTAGCCCTGTATGACCCCCAGGGCGATTTGGATTGTGTCTTTCGTGGTTGGTGCATGCGCAGAAAAATTGCTGCAGCAGGGCAAGTGGAGAGTGAGGCCTGCACCATCTGCCTCCAAGCGCGGCACACACGCCCCTCCCCTCCCCCCCTTCTCTCGAGACCCCCTCTCCTGACCAACACCCCCCCCCCCCCCCTCCCTTGCGATTGGAAGGCGGCTTCCATCTTGAATACACAAATTGATTGGTAAGATGATCATGATTGCCAATTGAGAAAGACGTGATGGCTGGAAAGTTTGAGGGGGTCTGTATGTTGTCATGGTTGAGGACTGTTGGCTCTCATTCGATTGCTTGCCTAGTCTTGCACACCATCACGTTGGTCGCGTTAGGTGCCCATAGAGTACACAGGCGTGATGAGTGGAATACTTCCTATAACCAGGGGGGTAAACGGCGTATGCAAAAGATAATGCGGATTGGGCCCGCTCATATGACAACAGTTGCAGACCCCGGTGACGGCACGGGTCTTCTCGTCGGTGAATAGAAGCATGTTGGCGGTTGAGCCCGTCCCTCCACAACTACCAACAACCACAGCGGAACTTGGTTGAGCGACACAGCATTGGTCGCGGAGACGGGCGGCGGCGGGAGCTGACGTTGTACACACCTGTCATGGCACTGCAAACATCTTCGCTCTATTCGGCTGCAGGTCCCTCAACGGCAGTCAGGCTTCCGATCTGCAGCAATACCTTGCACTGCTTGGAGGGTCTACAAAAGCGGGTGTTGATGCATGCTGCTGCTGCTGCCAGCCGCTAGGCCTCGTGGCTAAACGGTGACCCGAAGACCAGCAGCTAGACGCGGCGAGCGGTCGGTGGGTGTTAGAAGGGAGCACCATGGTTTCTCATTGCACGCATTGGGACATTGCGAGGAGGTGCATGACCACTTGCCAATGACACTTAGCCTGCAGGAGATTGATGGCAAATGACCTAGAACGTTGATACCGGAACTCGGACGTCCCTGAAAGGCAAGTGCTAAAAATCAAGATCAAGACCCTTTGTAGACGAGTGAGAGAACTATGGGCCAGACAGGGCTTAGAGACACCCACCTTGGGGGCGGCCAGAACCTCGAAGGCGACAGGTCGTTATACTGTCTTTAGGAGAAAGGCAAGAAGCAGGGATCAGAAGCGAGGTTGCAGAATCCATGTGCTATTGGTGTTCGGAAGGATAGCACATCGCTGACTGGGATCCTGTTCCGCGGCGGTGGAGGCAGGCTGTGGAAGACTCATTGCCCGAGAACGCGATGGCACGTTATGTGAAGTCGTTGCATGGATGACGCCTCTTTGAGCAGAGAGCTCCATCTGGTGCGGACAGGATATCACTCACTCAAAGGCAACAAGTAACAAGGGTATTCCGATGTACATGCCGCAGGAAAGTCTGTGGCCGCATTAGCTCTAGTACGCCAATAGATGCCGTGGGACACCATCTTGAAGTCGCCCTTGCGGGCTGTTGGTCCCTGTGTAGATAGAAGGTGGCTTCCAGGGACAGGGCAGGGGTAGACACAGAGCGGACGGACTCATGGGTCTTGCTCTGGGAGAAAGCCAGTAAGCAGACGAGATGGCTTCTGCGGGTATTGCACTTACATGAAGCGATGCGGATGTCTGCCATGTGCATGTAAGTAGAACATTTGTTGCAAATGCAGAAGCTCGCCGGGGGGGCCCTTGAGGTTGAGGTGTCAGACGCTACAGTTGGAACACCGTGCAAGAGCAGGCATGGGGTGACCACTGACGCCTGCCTCACCCAGCCGCAACAAGTTGCCTTCCCAACTTTGAGGCGAGATAAGCCCGGAAAACAAACAGAAGGTACAAGGACGTGATTGAGGTTACACAGTGTCAGAATGCTAGTCTTACGGACCATACCCATGTCTTCTGCGCAGCATCCCCAGTCACCGCGGCTGTGTGCGCTTCAGTCTCCATCTGCATTGGGGACGATGGGCACACCACTACACCGAAACTTTCATCACAGCCCCTGTATTCTTGACGAGCTTCTCCTGCCCATCGCTTGCAAGTGATCCTTTCCGGGAGATCTGCGGGATCCCCATGCTCAGTGTCCCCGCCAGTCGTTGACGTATCCTTACTTTCAGGCAGGTTTGCTATCCATCCGCCTCATCCAAAGTTGTTGGCTCCGACCTGCATACGCTGGATAACTTCACACCCATCATCATCAAGAACTGACACGTTGCCCCATAGCAGCCGATATTACGCGGCACCATATGCTTTCCTTCCACTATGATTGGGATTCTTCGGAAATGAGCCTGACGTCGACGTCCGCCACTAGTCTTTTGGAACCTTGCTTGGTTGGTGCACTATGCTGCAACGACCTCAAGCCTTACCTCTTAGGTTGTTACGCTGTGCTTCCTTGCTGTTGTGGTCTACTGGTGAGTGGATCATCCCGCGCGGGCAGCCGCAGTTGGTATTTGCGCTACCTAGACCTAGCCGGCAGCCTGAACCGGCGGTGCCAGACGGCAAAGCTCTTGATGGAGGCGGAGATCTGACATGCCCTCCTTCACGCTGTTTCCTCCGCTACCTGCGGCCTCCTCTGTGGCCACTTTAAGCTTGACCCTCACACCAATGACCCGGCCGGACCCAACGGGGCGACCCCTGTTACATCATGGAGAAGTCAAGTGATATTGACGCGGCTTCTCGGCCTGGTCAACGGCCAACAGTTGCTCTCTAGACGTTACTCGCGCCATGCGCCCCGTGGAGACGCACACCCTCCTTGGCCCTTCATTTACCGGAAACGATAACCAAGACTGGATGCATCACCTCGACTTAGTATCTCAGTGCGGCAAGTTCGTCTAATGATCCTTGCCCATCCCTTGCGTATACCTCGAGACGCGGACTCCCGCCGCAAGCGAGCCGGGCCGTCTTCGTCGACGTTGAGCTCCACCTTGCCGCATGTTGATGCTGCAAACGCCAGGTGACCAGCCAACAAAGGGCATCCCAAGAGAGAGAGATTTACTCTAAAGCCATCTCAGCGAGATTATGTAACGATTCAAGTACTCTTCCACTTTCAAAGCATTTCTTCGTGTGACACTGCACTTATAGCTTCCGTGCAGTTTCTGGAACACTACGTTACACTGATATGGATTGGTGGTCTGCCTCAGTGACAAGTTAACACTGGCAGAGCATGGGCCAAAGCCACATTCTTCTCTTCTGGATAGGTCTTCTGTCTCATCAGATGAGTCTGCTCTGAATGCGGCAGGAGGCTTGATGCATTGCATATTATCCATCTTTGCGTCGGGCAAAATCGATGAATGTGTGGTGCAGGCGACTTTACGCTAAGTGCGAATGTTGTCTGAAAGAGGCAATCGCAAGCTGCGCTATCCTTGTCTAGTGTAACCTACGCCGATCTACCACGAAGCAAGGGGTTTCGCTCGACGTCAGCAAAGATCGAAATCACATCCTCCTGTTTTCAGAAGGCTTTTGGCCGACTCTCTTCTGGCATCCTCAAGGCCATTGACGCGCCATGCTCACTTGGCTGGATGTGACGGACAAACACACCTGCGGACGAACCAATCGAGGGTGATTCTAAGCGCCGTCTTCGCTGCTCGCCCGCCGATGGTTGAACCCCACTACCCCTGGTAAGGCTTAGGCGGGAGCAAGGGTTGGACAACTCTGGTGCCAAGACCAGCACCAAGCGCCAAACTTCTCAACGTCACTGGCAGCATGCGCGCTGGACATCCACAAATGACCAAGGCTTCACTCCGGAATTGGCAAAGCTATACAAGTTGGTAGATCGAGCCGCGCTTCTCGATGTAAGCGCTGCTACTTTATTAACGGTTGACCCATAATATGGCCTTCGTTTACACGGATCGCTTGTGCCTCGGAGCGCGGCCAGAGGGAACTGACTGGCATCGCTTATGTGCGGTGGGTCGAACCGCGCGTAAATGGCAGGAAGTTCTCAATAACCCGAAGCAGTTCGAGCTGCACAATGGTGCGTGTGGGTTGCACTGGGCCATGCACACGGCATTGTTGTGACCAACAGCCAGCTGTCTTGCTGGAACTAATGCTGAGTGCTGCCATTGACTAATTGCCGAGCCCATACCAGGGCGGAGTGCGGACAGGACGACGCCCAGCCGGAACTAGGATGTGCAGAAGCGGCCGCGTTTGAGCCAACAGCGAAATAAGAGGGCGAAGTCTACTTGCAAGAGCGGAGATTATACCGTAAGAATGGACAAGCGCAAGGGGCTAAGCAAGGAGGTGGTGGTCATATGGCACCATAATGCTGCGTGATACCGCAGCATGACTATCACAGCCTTTGCAGCTACATGTGCCTCCAAGGATCCTCGAGAAGCGGTCTATACGTAGCACCTGCAGAGGGCTGTTTCAAGGCGGGCGCATCTACGAGATGGCTGCAAATGGCTAGCCCAAGTCGATGATCCTTCGTTCCTCTCCTCGCAGGCTTGGCCTGCCATGCAATCTTGAAGGATCAATCTGTGGCCTACGATCCGGCCATGGCCCCCCTCCCTGAGGCGCAGGAGAGTCTTCATCTACCTGGTCATGCCTGAACCAACATGCGTCCATGGATCATGATTCTGTCATCTGGTGCAGTGCTACTTACACGGACCTGGTACCGAACTGGTCCCAAAGAGCGATACTGTGTACATCGGCCAAGCGTCTCGAGCGGGTTAGACAATTCACGAATCACAGGCCTTTGGCCATGAACATAAATTCGGAGCTTGAAGCGCATGGGCTGAAGGGAACCCCGTCCTACCCGTTCCGGATGGTGTGGTGAGGATTTGCTGGCGCATGTTCCAGGCTGCCTTGAGACTACTGAACTATAAATGATACTTACTTACACCCTTCAAATAGTTTAGGCATGAGAATAGCTCTTGTTTGCAATAATGACCGTCAAAAGTTGTTGTGTAATGAGCTGGGGGCCATTGGCGGCCGTGCTTAGTCGATGCATACTTAGCACCAACACGGGTTCCTCTCATTCGTTCCCGACTGACCGGGTCGGCGCTTCTGGATTTGGGGAATCGCAGCCAGAGTCTGTCGGCTTTTAGAAAAGCCGCATCGCCGATTAACGCCGCGAGTTGATAACTAAGCCAAGAAGACCAGAATCTCGCCTCAATTTGTGGCGAATTGTGATGAGAGATAGCAAGGCAGAAATTGGGTTTTGAGACGAGTGTTTGTGACTGGTTTATCCGGCTTGCGAATTGATGATCAGCCTCTTCAAAATACAAATGAAAACACTGGGTCATTTAAGAATTGACAGGGGGGAAATCCGATTATGATATTCAAGAAAGGCAAGCCTCGCAAAGAGATCTTCTTTGTCTCTTCTCGAAGACGAGGCCCATTCTTGCTGTACTTTGTGCTGTACTTTGTGCTGTCAAGCAGAACCTCATAACGCGCTTGTCTGTGGAAAGGCCCTTGATAAGTGCTTCGAGCTGTCAATCGTGGCAAGCGCTCGTCCCCGCTTGGTCATGCAATTTTTAGAAATGGAAGGGAGCCGCGCTGGATCCGCGAATTGCGGTTGCGGAGGCAAGTGATCCTTGAAGTTTTCGCGCAGTTCCGGGAAATCCCCTTGGATGGCGGCAGGGCGCCCAATGAGCTCAAAGAGCGCCGATGCCCCATGGCCTTGGCTCCGAAGCCGATGGGTTAATCGAGCAAGAGCCTCAAGTGGAGCCCTCAGTCTACGATATCACCTTCTCTCAACCTCACATCATCGTTTTCGAAGGCATCCCCAAGGTCGCGGAAGTCAAACTCGACAAACACAAAGCGCACCGGGCGCCCACGTCGGCTGGGAGATGGCGTGCTGCAGGGCCTCGAGATGAGGAGGTCCATCTAGCGTTTAGGAGGCGGGCCAATGAGGAGTCGCCCATGTTCCCACATGCTGGCTGCCCTGGCCACCGCTCGCTCGCTCAGCACAGCACCGCACAGCACCGCACAAGATTCCACGTTCCGGTACCAAAGGTGACTGGGCGGCGCATGGCCGCGGCATGTCTCGCTGGACGATCCAACTTGACGCTACTGGAATTTGTGGGTGGGCCTGCGGCCACAACGCCATGGCCGAGATGCGAAACCGAGACTCCCGGTCTCATGTGGGTTCTGTCACAGGCTGGCGAGCTGCGTGTCGCGGAGGAGGGTCTTTGCCAAACTTTGCCGACCATAAAAGGGCTGCCCATCCTCTCCAGAACATGCATCTGTTCCCCATCAGCATCCATCCAGTTTCTACAAGCTTTTCGACGAGCCCTTTCTTCTTCCACAGCAGAGTCTAGCTCCATATCAGTTTCCAGATATATACTCTCAGGAACACCTACAACACAACTCAAACCAGACACTTCTACAACACCACAACAAAACAACCATCAACATGTCTCTTCCCAACACTCAGCCTCTCACCCACTTCCTCACTCTGGCTCCTGCCACCTCTGCCTCGTACCCTCGCGTGCAGAGCAGCCAGGTCGCTGAGCCCATGGTCAACGCCAACACTGCCCCTCGTCCCGCCGCCCAGCGTCGGTCGTCGAGCGTCAGCAGTGGCTACAAGGTGCTCAAGCTCGGCCCCGTCCACTGGGGTGAGCACCAGGACGAGCACAAGGAGGACTTCCACGAGATCTCTTCGGCCTAGACGGCGGGCGGGGGATGTAACCGCCATCCACACATGGCGCAAAGAAATCCTTGCGGCGACCCCGCGACCCAAGCACCACCTGACATCAGGAGATTTGCTGATAGCGGGACCACGAAGGTGTGGGGGTCCGGGGTTACCAATCCACGGGACACCATGACAGGATAACCATGGAGGCGGGCAGGGCCGCAAGGAAGCAGGGGTGTTGGCTGACACGGCAATCTCGGACATGAAGAGGCTGGCTCCTCATCATCCTCGCCCAAACAAAACCAGGGGAGGCGTTCCATGAGGAGGTGTAGCGGGAGGGGAGGTTGTGTGGGGGACGTGGGATGGGTTGGTTTTTTCCAGATGGGGTTTTCTGTCTTGTAACCCAGTCAAGCAAGGGATTATTGGTGTGGGCGTTTTTCTGTGCCGCCACGACGGCGATTGGGATTTTTTTCTTTTTCTGGAGGGCCTGCTCTCATTAGCGAAAGGGTGGGGAAAAAAGGATCTAGAATGCTCGGTTAACAGCGGAATGGTATGCATGTTTCCACGATCATCGTCATGAAATCTCGTGCTTGACTTCATTTGTCTTGTCTAATTGTGCCAAGCCGGTGGTAGCATACCTGGATAAGAACGCCAAGGGGCCCCGGGCCAGTCCATTTGCAGCAGGTTCCAGAGTAGTGTCTATCTGGTTCCGCTAGTGTCACATCTCTGGGAGAACGTGGGAGGCACGCTCACGTACCAGCTCCACGAAACTTACTAATTAGTATCAATACACAAAGTCGCTCCAGACTTTATCTGTAATGTTAGTACGGTGTTAATAAAACCATGAGTAAGGTAATTACCTTATACAAGACGAACAGCTACGGTGCCGTATTCAACATAAGGTAAGTTACTTACGTACTTGGTACCTTAGACAAATGAAGTAAGGTAAGGTAATGTAAGGCGGTCAGCTTTAGTTACTACCCTACCTTACGGCGACAGCAACAACAACAACAACAACAACGGGCCCTTAGTAAGATTGGCGGAAATCAGCATTATTCAAAACCTCGGGCCCTCGATGATACATGAGAGTACCTCACGCACACACCAAAAGATAACAAGCTCGGTGGGTAATCTGGAACTGTCCGAGGCACGATTGGGCATGGCGGGCTTCCGAGCAGGACACACGTCTCTGGTCAAGCGTGCGTTGCGCTGCGCGCGTGCAGCAGGATAAAGTGATGCTGCAGCGCCGCACGGCATGCCCGTCGCACAACACGACAATCACGCAGAGCAAAGCAGCGCAACGCAACGCAAATGCAAGTGAAGTGCAGCGTTTGGGGTGGTGCCGCAGTATGAAAAGGAGGGGGGGGAGAAACCAGGGAACCAGTGCGAGGAAGAGAGGGCCAGACTGACGTGGACGTACAGACAGAGCTACAGTACACGAGAGACATGTCACAGCTGTGGGAGATGCACGGCAGCAAAATAGGGATGCGGGGAGAGGTGAGGTGAGGGCGAAAGCAAGAAGCCGGTCGAGCTGGGAGCAAAGGCCCAGAAAGGTCCATGCTTTGGGTTCGACGCGAGCACGCATCCTAACTTACCACGTGCGATGCAGCCGTGATGCAGTTGTGCCATGTAAGAGTGCGCACAACCGACAGACACTCGCCCCTCTTCTCTCGTCTCCTCTCGCCTCGCCTCTCTCGTTTCCCATCCCTTCCATGACCTAGTTGTTCTCTCTCTCTTTTACCTGCTGTCGCTTCCCATGCCTAGCAAAGCGACGAAGCCCCCACCCCGGTTACCTTGGTCTGCTCCTCATCTGGTGGTTGGGGCTTGCTTGTCTTGCGTCTCCCACTCGCTAGCGTGAGACAGTAGCACCGTTGCGCTGAGCAGAGAGAAAGAACAAAAAAAAACAAGGTGGCTAATAATAACACACACAAAGCACGAGACGAGCGAAGGGGCGAAAAACAAACCTCCACAAAAAAAGGGGGAAGTCGTTTCGCCGCCGTCTGTGCTACGTGGAATGTTTCTCTACCGTGGTGAAATAAGCTTGAATCGTAATGTCTCAGCACCGGGACAAAGGGAGGCGGAATAAGGTGGGCAAAAACAAAAAAAGATAAGCCTATCTCTTTTAAAGCCGAGATCTTGATCCACCCTTAAAAATGGTGGCTCCGCATCTGATGCACATGCGAGGATTCCCTGTAGCATTCACGGGCCCAGAAACAGGGAGGGGGGTTGCATGTCGTTTTGTCTTGGATAGTGTGCTCCTCTGCAAGCTTTCCAAGCTCCCTGCAGGACAAAGCTTTACTCATTATTTTATTTTATTTTTAGTGACGCATCTGCATGAAGACTGGCAAAGCCACTGCAGAACAAGACAAGACAAGACGAGCTCGGGCGGCGTCGCAACAATCGAAGGGCACTCCTCCGCCCGCAATGCAACGCAACGCAACCTTGAATGCAAATACATGCCTGAACCATGCATTGAAACGCCAGCCTGGTGTCCAAAACTGATACACAGATAGGAATTCTGAACAAGACCGTGCCGTATGCGGCTGCGCTGGGCGATCGAATGACGATATGAGGGTCTGCAATCGCGAGTAAGGGTTTGATATGTCCTGTCCCCTTGCCGTGTCGAAACGAGCCAGCTTGTTGCAAGTCTCGTTTCCTCGGCGTGGAGCTCACGATTCGAAATGGACACGATCCACTCCCCGTCTCTGCTTCCAAAATTAGTAGAGTTAGCGGTGGTTTTCCCTTGCAGCAGAGAAGCTCGGGTCAAGCAACCGCGTCGTAAGCTTAAAACAAGTAACAGGAAACAAGCCCCGGCCGCGCCCAGACGTCAGAGGACAAACGCGGCGGCGCCGCTCGGACGCCGTGAAGCGGGAGCGGCGCGCCCACGCCTCGAGTCCGGCGAACAGACTCAAGCGCGGTGTTGGCTTCGTTTCTTGTTCTACTCTGTGGCGATTAGGCTGTCGATAACGCTTGCGGCGGAATGCTCCCGCCTTTCCGTCTTTCTTCCTGGGCGACGGTGAGTTGGTAAAACCGGTGAGATGGTCAGTGGATTTCGATCAGAGCTTCTCGTATGCTACTGTGTGGTAAGAGTTGGTTGGCGCTCTCTGTAGTCACAGATGGGCTGCCGTGGCATCTCCTACAATTGGGCTCGAACATTGCCAGCGAATATCTACATAGAGCGGGAGTGTTCGGTCCATATCTCTCTTGTACATTTACGGTCGCTAAAAACTGGGCCACATCACTTACTCATTCATTCACACGAACTTACCCGTAGTAATTATAATTTACCACGTATTAAAATTAGATTAAATTACATTAAAAGACCAAAAATTCGAAAGGGGAAATTATTTATTTATTTATTTTAAGTTTATTTTAAAAATACATTCTTTTTATTTTCTTTGATGAATAGAAGCCTCGCCATGCTCAGGTAGTTGCGAGGATTCACGGTAGCCATGCATGATATGTCGTGGCTTAGAAAATGGTGACCTTGAAGTGGCATTATTGTTCCTACAGGGTGAGTGGCGTCGACATTGGGGTTGCATCATGACCTGTGTATATTCATGACACTTCAACCACTTACTAACTCAGAACCCAAAAGAGAGAAAATCACTCGTTATACGAATCATTTTATCTTGAAATGCTTTAAACCAAATGTTTTCTCTAATTTTCTTCCAAAAAGTGGTGGTAAGACGATGGAAATACGCCCGCTAGCGAATTAAAGACAACCACATTTTAAGGTGATGATTAATTCGAAAGCAGCCCATACACGAACCCGCCTACGAGGACCCTCGCCCGTCGATACCAACGTCTACACGCTCCGTTTCGACAAACCGCAGCATCCCACAGATCCAAGCATCGGGATGGTACGTGGATGCAATAAGACGTGGTTGAGTAGAGGCTGAAAGGATGTACTAGGCTGGCCGTCAGATAAGCAGTGACGTGATCCTCGCGGACCTGGCATCAGCATCATGGCGCGGGAACAGCCATTCAATCTGCTCGACCTCCCCATCGACATTCTGGCCCTCATCCTTCGGCCACTCCTTATCCTTCCGCTGAGGCAGCCCGTCCTTCTCTGTCCATGCGCCCACCCGCCACCCATCCAGGCGTCGCTTCTTACTGTGCTGCTCATCCATCCGGCCATCCACGCGATAGCCTGCCCGCTGTTCTACGAGGGGAACTCGTTCGTGTTGGATCTTACGGGGCCGCACACGAACCATGTGCGTCACGTCGTGCACGATCCCCTGAAGGGCGGGGGGTTGCCGTCGGAACGGGACGCGGAGGCGGGTGGGCGGCTCCCGCTGCTTGCTTCACCGGGCGCGCTGCGCAGGATAGCCTCGCTCGAAATGCGCATCGACAAGTTTCGCGGTTGGATACTCACCAACGCGGTGCCCTTGCTCAAGGATATGGTGGTGCGAGGCGGTCTCGCCAGCCTCTGCATCACCGTCCATGCTGCCGTGAACCGCACGCGCAACAGCATCAACGGCAGGGTCGGCGAGTCCCTCACCCCACCCTCGGATCGTGTGCTCTCGGCGCGTCCACTTCTCGCCCTGCTGGCGGATCCATACCTGCGTACGTCGCGCCTGCGGGTCGATGCCGCTCACGGCTCGGCTTGGTGCCGCTTCCACCCGGGACGCGGATGCGGGAGGACGGCGGCAGACCCGTCGGAGCAGCCCCTGCCGTCTGCGGCAGCGAACGGGTTGAGGCTAGGCTCGTGCAGGCTGGTAGACGTCGACTGGGGCCTCATTGTTCGCGAGATGGACCCGGAGGGTCGGGAATTGGTGCCGGCGTGGTCCGAGGGCCGTGGGGGAAGCTATTAAGACTTAGTAGGTCGGTGGTGGCATACCGTCAACCTTGCATCAACACTACTAGGTCCTTATTGCGTCTGTATACTGAACGAGACAAGGTCCGGCGCAATAGAGCATGCTTTTTGGTACACCTGTACTCATGATCTTCAATGTACATGAAAAATCGCCTGCTGCAATGAATAGATAACGCCGTGTGGCGATGGAGAGGCCCACGACCCCGGCTGCAAGCCTTGCACACATGACGGTTCACTTGTGACTTTCTGAAATTCTCAATCATTTTGGTCATTTACTCAGGAGTTCCGCATCAAGCCTTGCCTTAGACCGCCAGCTGCAAGAACTACCCCAAGCCATCAACAGCTGGCAGCTTCATCAGGGCTCTGAACACTTCACGTGCCATACCTCTTGAAATCCACCGCCTTGTATAAAATTCCAAACTCGCCCCTCCCTCCCTTCTCTTCTTTCTTTTTTCTTTTCTCTTCTCTCCTTGTCGGAGACGGTGTCGCCAATATGGCCCCTCCATGGACGAGGTTAAACTGCCAGGTCTTATTCAACTACACTATCAGGTCTTTAACTTGGTGACCTACTACCAAGATTACTTTCCAACCTGTCACGGTCCCATCGATGAACGCAAGCAGGTGTCCATTCATTCTCTCATCACCTTTCTTTTGTCTCATTTTCACCTTCTCCCCTAGCACTGCTCTAGTGTTTACAGAGTATCTGTTCCATCAAGGCCACCGTTCCGCTGGCTGGCAATCACAAAAGGCAAGTCAAATTCGCATAGAGGACTCCCTTGAGCTGACTCAAAGACTCCGTATCCGGCTCCTGACGGGAAGACTGCGGACAGAAAGTGAAACCCCCTTACTGACACTTGACAGATCTACTTCCAGGCCAACAGCCCATACGACAAGCAGCTTCCTGTTGCCGATCACCCGTGAGCTACCTTATCCTACCTCGTGCCGAGTCTCCTTCAATACTGTGAGCTCAGAGGATGTCTGTCATTTCTAATTACTGAGACGCTAATCGTTATAAACACAGGGCTACTCCGCAAGACACTCCGAGAGGCATGAAAGAAGGCCAATGATCAATTTTTGGTTCTGAAAAGTCGCCGGGTCCATCTCCATTCTCTTCCCATATTCGCATCCTCTTCAAGACGTTCCACTCGTCATCCTGATCACGCATTCTCTTTGAAACCATCCGACACTCAGTCCCGCAATGAGGATCAGAACGCACACTATCCCCTTCACGGCAGGAAGATATAATCTTTCAACCCCATGCTTCCATCTCGTTCCATCAATTTGGCCCAAGCACACGAAGCTCTTGGTCATAGAGATGTTGAGTACAGCTATGCGGCGGGCCTGATCATCCTGCGACACGCCCTTTTCAAACACTACTGCCCGGATTCCCACTTGAGGTTGTTCCCGTACAACTCTCAGAATCTCGTGGTGTGGCGAAGGGAAGACAACTCATCGAGCGTGAGAGAGGTTTGGAGACCTTGCGGGACACGATGAAAATCTTGAAGCGACAGTCACAGGATGCTCACTTTGTGCTTGCCACCTCTGCCTCTTTGACTCTCTAGACCAGCGCGGGCTGGATGCCCCAAACCTCCGAGCTCGTATTGCACCTGTCACAGAGGAACAAACCAATGTTTTAGAGGAACAAACCAATGGTTTGGGATACGCAGGTGATGTTAGCCGGGACAAGGGTGCTCCAGGCTACGGTTCGTTAGAGCAAGAGGATGGCAAGGCCACATAGTCATGAGCTTTCAAGGTGGCAAGATAGGCCTCGTTAGGTTAAGATGATGAGGCTGGATTCGAAAGCTGGAAACGGGACTTTTCAGGGCATGCTGGGGCTTTAGTTTGGATGGAGACATGCCACGGAAATGGGTTTCTACTTGTCGTAAAACGGAAGCATGTCCTTGATGTGGTTTACATTATGGAATACCTGTCAAATACATTACGAGTTCTGCTAATTGATCGCTGCGTCTCACGTCACTTCTGCCTGTAGAGTGGTTCACAGATCTCCCGTTGGATTGGAGCTTACGAGAACGTAAATCCCGGACTCGAAAGTGGTACGCGAGACGTGTAGTATTGGCAGCACAATGAAGAAGGGACAGCAGGTAAGCGAAATGCAGGCCATAGCAAATGTGGCCGGGCACGGGTAGCAATGCACGCTTTCTATGTTATGTATGTGTAACGAAGGTGAAGATATAAAACACAGCTGTCGTGCATGATGAGACACTCGGTCATCACATCTCGTTCATCATACCATGCTAGACAAATCAAGACAGGCTCTTGATGGCACTTTGCACACACTTTTCAACAATGCCAGCCCACTTCAATCCGTTGTTGTAGTCCTTGGCGTCAATGCTTTCCACCAGACCAGGGAATACAGCTGGGAAGCAAAGTTAGCGACGAAACCAATGAGTGCATGGAAACCTTTGTACATACCACCTGCGTAGCCGGTCCAGAGACCAGGCGCAAACACGACGTGCTTGAACCAGCTGCGACCGTCCAGACCCCCCTCGAAGAGGAAGTGTCTCTCCAGATACTTGTATCTGTGGTTGACCTTCACAATGGCCAGGCCAAGTTTGAGCTTGCCGATAATGTTCCACCATGGAATTCCTTCCTCGAGCTCCCGGGTCGCCCAGCCTGCCAAGTCATCTAGCTCGGCAGCCTTGACTTGGAGCTCGGCGAGGGAGTCACGAATGGTCTTGAGGCTGGCTTTGAAGGCATCTTCACTTCCGGTAACCTCGCCGGAAGTGACGCTCGCACGAAGAGCAAACATGTCAGCCTCGCTGGTGGGCTCTTTGGAGGAATCAAGCTTGTCCTCAACTTGGTCCAGGTATCCACCAAGAGCTTCGGCATACTCCTTTGCACTGAAAGGAATGATGACGCTCTCGGAGAGTTCGGCCACAACCAAGCCGAGAATCTGGGACATGGTTCGATGGTAGGCGAAACCGGGGTCGCCAAACTCGCTCATCCAGTAGAAGCTGTCATAGTTGCTGTGGTAGTGATAGACAGCGCTTTCTTGGTCGGCAGCGAATCCCATGTCAATGCTCGGGATACCTGCGAAGTCCTGGAAAGCGGTGAAGTCACTGCCACTGCCCATGGTAGCAATATGGCCGTCCCAGACGTCGCCAACGGTTTGGCCCTCAACTGTCTGGTTAGGGGACTGAACCCTTCCGGCAACGCCACGGATGATGTTGTTCAGCAAGGGTGCGGAAGCGACCTTGAACTTGGGGCCAGAGCACCCGACGTCAACGTTGACATAAGCCACATTGGCGCTGGACAGCCAAGGCAGATACTCCTCAACCCACTCGGTACTTCCGAGGAGACCATACTCCTCGCCGTCCCAGCTGGCAAACACAATTGTACGGAAGGGCTTCCACCCGGCATCGATGGCCTTTCCGACACTGCGGATGACCTCGTTGATGACGGCGGATCCGCTGTTGGGGTCGCCAGCACCGCCGGCGATCCAGGCATCTCGGTGGTTGCCAACAACGATAACCTCGTGAGGGTTGGTGCCGTTGACAATGCCAATGACATCCCACTGAGGAGTGATGACGTAGTCTTGCTTGTTGTAGAGGTTGAGGACGACATTGTCTGGCGAGGGGCCGATGTTGTACTCAACACCCTTGTAACTCAAGCCAAGATTTCGGTTCCAGTATTTGTTCAGCTTCTGCGCCTTTGGGCCGTGACCGTTAAGCGCCTTGAGGATAGGGATAGCATCAGGGTAGGAGATAGGGATCGATGGAATCGAGGGAATGGCATCATCTACAGGAGCACGAGGAGCACCGGGCTTGGATGGGTATCCAGGTGTCGATCTATTGATATTAGTGATAACGACAATTTGACTGCTGGTTCAGGCACTTACGGATCACCAGGTCGGACGCTCAGGAACTGGACGCTTCCTCTCTGTACGCTGCTGGGGTTGCGAGCAGGGCCCTCGGGATACTGTTTATAGCCATGCTCCTCTGTGTACTCACCATCATCACCAGGGTCGCTGTAGATGATTGTGCCAATCATACCCAGCTCCTGCGCTCTCTTGACCTTGAGGCCACGGAAGATGCCGCCATACTTGGCAATGGCAATTTTGCCTTTCAGCTCAATGCCAGCCTCGACGAGATCTTCAAAGTCCCGATAGGTGCCATAGTTGACGTAGACAAAGGAGCCGGTAACGTTACCACTTGCAGAGTAGCCGTGGAAGGTGGGGATGCGGTCCTCCAACGAAGTGGTAGGATCATCCTCAAGCACGTCCTCTGTCAAAGATGCCTCGAAGGCGACCTTCCAGTCTGAGGGCTGCTTGTCAGAGCGCTGAAGAAGGGATAGGCTATGGTCTACCGGGTAGTTGGTGTAGATGTCGTATGTAGCGATGCTGGACTTGACACCCCAAGACTCCCACTTCTGTCTAGTCCATTCCGCCTTGAAAAAGGTGAATAAATGTCAGTAAATGCTTGAATGTCGGTGTAAGTTATGAGAGAGGAGAGGTTTGCCTCACCTGAGAGAAGTTGGTACCAGCAAGGTGAGGGCCTGCCGTGTAGTAGCGGCTCCATTCCCTGGCATTTTCGGCCGACGGTGTGTCAAGCAAGATGCGGAGCAGCTCGTCATGGTTGAGGTGATTTCCGCCAGTGCGGGACAAGGCGTGGTGGCCGTGATGCTTGTGGTGATGGTGCGGCCCAGTGAAAAAGGCGTGGAATGCGAATGTGGCGAAGCCGCCGAGCAGGAGACATGTGCAGGCTATGGAGAAGAACCGACGACACGTCTGGTGCGGATATCTCGGCTGGGGAGAGCCGACACGGACGGTCTGGATCAGAGGCGTTGACTCCGAGGCCATCTTCTCGTTATGCTCGAGATCGGAACTACAGAGTGGCCGTCCAAGTCAGCCCATTTGCCGACTCAATTGATTTGGGGTTGCAATGCCGTATACAGATCGCACTGCCAAGCTTGCCGCTGCGGGTAGCTTGGCTGATGATGTAAGAGCTGGGACAGGCGAGTTGTGGCGCGCGTAGGCCAGCAGCTCCGGCCAATGGGTGCGACCGGTAGGAAAGGTATGACTTACAGCTGGCCCATGGTGAAAAGAGCACTCGGTTCCTCGATGGTTGAGTCCAATGGGTGAAACGAATGTTTGAAAAACCCAATCGCCCGATTGCCTTCAACATGCAAATCAGTCCTGGAGAGTAGGTGCGGTGATAGAGATGAAATAATGACTGGAGCATAGAACACAAGTTGAGGGAAGGACATCGCCTCGACTACGTAATCCGGTCTTGATTGACGCAATGCTGGGTGTGTTTGCTGCAGGGTAGGCTAGTTTCTGGATTAGTAAAGCGACGTCCTAGGTCGGCTTTCGGGTTTGGGATGATGCCTGCCTGCCTGCCCCGCCTGCCCGCCTGCCTGGCTTGGAGGAGTATCGGCTGGTTGTCTCACTCGCACACCTACCAACCACGGCATCGGCGCCGCTGTCGGTCTGTGGTGGGTGCCCCCTGGTTGGTTTTCAATGTCATGGGACTGATCAACATTGTGGCTTACTGCAGCAAAGTGTATCAATGTTTTACATATCTGTCTCGAGGGGCTGGGATAAGAATCGAGATGTAGTCTGTCTACGACTTGGATTTTGAGGCGTCGATGGTCCATCAGGACCTTGTTGCATGCATCCACTGGACGATGGTAGTCCGCAACACTGCGCACTCGGAGGAAGAAGGCTTGTTGCGCAGACAGACGAGACGAGTTGAATCCTACGCAGACCAACAACCCGGTAAATAATCATCTTTTTTCATGCTAGCGTTCTACGGAGTAGGGGTGGTGGATATCGTCGGATAGCCCACGATATTGCCGCCCCACTCTCCAAGGTGAGTCGGAGCCGAGCTCACGACCATGCAGCCTATACGGGGCTGGGCCTGTCCGGTGCTTACTGCCTGCTGGGCGGGCGACCGTGGGAGGTTGTTTGTGTTCCTACCTTAGGCTCGTCCAGTATTGAATACCCTCTTTGGGCGCAGCGCGATCCGATGTTAGTCGTGAGGTAAAATGCGATGACAGTCGATAACGTAAAGGCACGGTAACTTAAGCGACCACAATGCCATGGTGGGATTCGCAGGTGACCCTGCCGTGTCGCATTGACGCTGCAGTGCATTGCTGCAGCGCACCCGCAATGTTTAGGTACCGACCGGCACAGTATTAGTTGGAGGCACCGCCGGGAGCCCCACGAACTGCCTGCACGCAACCTGCAATGGCGGTCTCCCCTCCCCCACCATGCAATTGCCCGGGGCCACTCAGGACCCATGCCCCACCTTCCCTATAAACGACCCTTGTCCATTAAAAAATTAGAAATGTCGACATTCGGCGCACTGTCGCGAAGGGCGCCGTAGCAGAATTTGTATTGTCGGTCCAACTTGACCGACCTTAGTTTAGGAGTCACAGTCTCGGTAAACTTCGCCTTGACCTTTCTCATTCTTTCACCATTGTCGCCCGCCTCCGTTAGGCCTACATGGTGTTCGACTGCTATTTTTCATGATCTGAACCAACTGCAAAAGAATTCGGTCATTAACTTACTGCTTATTCCACCACCGCCTGGCCAAACCACGACCTCTCTCCTCCCATCGATAGCATCCAACCCGCCGGCGTCATGGCTAAACACGGCAAGGCAGCGCCAAAGCTGCCGATAAGGCAGATGGTGATCCTCGGTAAGGCTACCTACTTTGTTTCATTTTTACTCGACCCTTCTCTCAACCCAGCAGATCAAGGGGATCCTCGACATGACCCCTGCGGCAATCCTGAACCATGAAATGCCTTTTCGCCATCTGAGCAGCCTTTGATCTCTAGTCTGCGTCGTCCATGGCCCGGACTTCTTCGTTACTGCCGGCAGACACTCTGAAAGCATTTGTAAACTACTTTCCCTGGAATTCATGATAATCAACCATTTATTATCTTGAACCTCTGAAAGACATTGGCGGATTGAACACACCTCTCACCAATGATGAACCCCACTAACAACTTGTCCCAGCCGTCGCCCGCTTCGCAGAACCGATGGCTTACACGTCCGTCTTCCCCTACCTGCCCCAGATGATTCGCGACTTTGGCGTTGAGCAGAACGAGGTGGCCAAATGGGCCGGCATCACCTCTGCTGTCTTCTCCCTTGCCCAGAGCTTGACTGCCGTGCCATGGGGGAAGGCGTCGGACCGCTACGGCAGGAAGCCCACGCTTCTCGCCGGCCTGTTGTGTACCATGACCACCTTCATCATCTGGGGCATGTCCACGAGCCTACCCATGGCGATTGTGGTTCGAGCCGTTCAAGGTGGAGGCAACGGCAACGGTGAGTCCCCCTCCTAAGCTCGACGTATCATTGCTTCGCTAAGAAGTTCATCCAGTTGGCATTATTAGGACCATGGTGGCGGAAATGGTTCCGGAAAAGGAGTTGCAACCCCGAGCGTTCTCGCTCATGCCTCTAGTTTGGTCTCTGGGGTCTGTAGTTGGACCCTCTTTCGGAGGATCCCTCGCCCAGCCTGCTAAGAAGTTTCCTGCCCTCTTTGGCAATATCGAGTTCTTCAAGCGCTTCCCTTACGCCCTGCCTAACTTGGTAGCCACAGTATTCTTCTTGATCTCAGCATCCAGCGCTTTCCTGTTCCTCCGAGTACGCTTGCGAACCCTCGTTCCGTCTGATGTTCAATGCACTGACCCAGGTTATAGGAAACGTTACCAAGTAAGCGCGGGCACCGTGATCCTGGTATTTTGGTTGGCAAGCGACTCGCTCGAGCTTTCGGCCGTGGCCAGCAGCCCTCGCAGCGACGGCGGTCGTTTGTCGACGGTGAGGCCACAGCACCTCTGATTCCGTCAGAGGTTCGCCCGAAGCCAAGACAGCCTCACACGGCGCAATCCTCCCCAGGATACAAGGAAGTCTTTACCTACCAGACTGTCCTGAATTTGACCTCTTACACTTTTCTCGCCTTCCACTCGGTTGCCTTTGACCAGAACCTCAATGTTTTCTTGGATTACCCAGTGATGGAGCATACCCCCGAGAATACCAAATTGCCGTTTTACTTCAATGGTGGATTTGGCTTAAGCTCGGGCCAAATTGGTACGCTGTTCGCCGTGTATGGTGTCGTTTGTGGCCTTGTCCAGTTTATCATTTACTCCCCACTGGTTACGCGCTTTGGCGTCCTGCGATGCTTCCAAATATGTGGTAAGTGGATGCTCCTTGCGAGCGTTTCGTTCGACGTCTGACA
This sequence comes from Paramyrothecium sp. XJ0827, assembly GCA_020881915.1. Classification (NCBI taxonomy): domain Eukaryota; kingdom Fungi; phylum Ascomycota; class Sordariomycetes; order Hypocreales; family Stachybotryaceae; genus Paramyrothecium; species Paramyrothecium sp. XJ0827. Next base: position 2,828,924 of record JAJFPB010000001.1, on the reverse strand, counting down.
ATTATTTAGCCATCATTTTGCCAATCGTCTACCTCCTCACGCCCTATACTTCCCTCTTCCCTACCCACAAGGGCCGCATCGCTGCCCTTCTCGTACTCATGTTCATCAAAGCATTCGCCATCATTGTCGCATTCCCCTCAACCACCATCCTCCTGACCAACTCATGTTCCTCTCTCCGCGTGCTGGGAACACTGAATGGCTTTGCGACTATGTTCAGTGGCTTTGGCCGTGCCATCGGGCCTTTCTCCACTGGCTGGACGTTTACTTGGGGCGCTGAGCATCACTATGCCGTCACCTCATGGTACTTTCTTGCTATCGTGGCTGCCATTGGAGCTATCCCAGTATTTATGATCGTGGAAGGGGAGGGTCCCACAGCTTCCGTCGAGAATAGTGATGCGGAAGACAGCGAGGGCTCTGAGAGCACCAGCCTCCTGCTACCCAACGAGTCTGCCGTTGCTGACGACGAAGACGAGCTAAGCAGCCCCGAGGCACCCTTGATAGGCGGCAAGAAGCACCAAGGAAATGGCTACAACACCATGCAGGGAGGAGCACGGTAAATCGATCAGCTGGCAGACCTAGGGGGCCGACAAAAATACACGAGTGGGTGACGCTCTCAGGAAGTTAGGGACGGGTTGTTCCCCCCGCCCAGCCACAAGTTATGGTTCTTGTCCCTGTTTTACCCGTACCTTGGCAACACACGGGGAGTTTTCAAAGTTTGCATCCATGGCGTTGAACAGCATGATTGTCTTTTGAATACCACATGAGCTTGCTTAGCCCGTTTTCTTTTTGGACAAGAAATGAGAGAAATAGACGAGGAAAGTCATTTGGCATTTCGGCATTTACGCACATTCCCTCAATGGTCTATGTGAAGCCTAACCTACATGCTTTTGCCCGCTTTGTGATGCCGCTTTTTGTGCTCGTTCTGATTATAATGTTGCAGTCTGTCGTTTTGGGTAACGTCGAATGGTGCCCTGCGCGTCTCCAGCTGCCAGGCCTGTGGACTAGACAACACTATATTGTTAAATTTTACTTAATAAGTTAGTGCACCAAGTGCGAAATCAGAGCTATTAAGAATCGTTTGTTCATGACAGTAAAACATTCATCACATGTGCCACACCATGCCGTTCCATACCGGATGCCCGCCCAGCCCATTTTCAGAAAACGAACACAACTAGAGACCCAAACTCCAAAACCATGCCGTGCCGTGCCAACCTTGCAATTTTTTTTTACATGAGTATATCGAAAGTCTTTCCTGATCCAGTCATGTAAATCCAATCCGTACCGCTGCGCCGTGTATTTGATCATGAAAAGTATGGGTTCCCGCCTGTATGGTTGCTGGTGGCTGAGAAGCCTTCACGTTCGTACCAATGCCACTGGTTGGTGTCGGAAGATCGAGGGTGGAGGAAGCGATTTGTGTAGCCACTGCTAGCCCAGCGTCGCTCTTCTGGATGTGTCAAGCAAGCAGGTTCGCCATGGGGGACGTCGTCCTCCCGGAAACGCTCTAGGTCAGCCTCCATGTCGCTGAGGCGCAAGTAGTCCCTGCCAGCCCAGTCGTCGATGATCTCAGCAATTTGGCGGAAGCCCTCGGTATGTCCCCCGCAATGACGTGCCTTCAGCCCGCAATTGATGAAGAGAAAGCTATGGATCATCTCGTGTAGAAATGTGGAGATCAACAATCGACGATTATATTTCGTATCCTTTAGAATGGGCGATGACAGGACGATGAGCGTCTCGTAGCCTCCGAGGCGAGCACTACGACGTAGAGCTGTGGTGCCGACAATATGACTCTGGTATTGGGAGCTAGATTCGTGGCTCCAATCCCAATCAACCCTCTGAGACAATTTGTTGGCGAAAAAAAGTTCGTTGGCAGAATAGAATATGCTTTGTAGGGCGTCGTTGTCGAGGGGGAACTCGGCCGCTCGAGACTTGGGGTTGATTAGAGCTTTCAAAATACGTTCATGTTTCGAGTCTGGGTAGCGTTTTTGAAAGCTCGAGACGTGGCGCCTAACGAGGTCTGCGGCGGCGAGATCACCGAGCATGAACCCTTCCTCGTCAGCGCATGAGTGCTGTGATGTATCGGACGAGATGGACAAGCCAGACTCGGTCCTTTCCATGCAGCAAGCCGCTTCCGAGTTCAAAGGCTCCGGAGTCGGAGAATGCTCCCGGATGATGAGGAAAGCAGGCAGTTTGGGTAGTGGAGGATCGTCAAAAGGAATACCGCCCGGCCCGAAATCGTCAAGGCCCGAGTAGGGCAGGATAGGGCTGTCCCAGTATTCCAACCTCGCTCTCTTGGAAAAGCCTCCAATATCTTCATACTGGTCGCTGTCTTCCGAGAAGCTAACCCTCCGCTTACCACCCTCGAAGTACGGATCCGTAACGCTTCTGTCAAGCGGACGCGCCCCGCCCCCAACCCAAAACGCCATGGAACATGCTCAAGCCAAACTCGCTCAAATAGACAGAAGAAAAGCAGTGCTGGATTTCTGACGCAGTCAGTCGGTCTTGAGAGTCGCACCAACCGCTCTGGTGGGCCACCTAAGAGGAAGCCAGGTTGGAGATAGGAGGATCAATGGCGAGCGAACGTATCGGGAAAGCAGGGAAAATATGCAAAACGTAGCTGATGCGAAATCGTACAAGCAAGATGGCAAAGACGTCAAGACCAGAGCAACCGAACCTCAGAGCATGAGGGATAACCAGGTCTGAAACATTGCAAGTCAACGAGGACATGCCAGTCATGGGGTGTCTCGAAAGGAGCAGTGACTGACTGCCGACAACAAATCAGTGCATTCTCACAGTGCCTACAGTTGCTTGCGGGGGTGCCCTTGCTCATGCGTCCGTCAACCAGCCATAGAGCGACACGGATTCCCGCCTCACTCTGCGGCGGAGTCCATTTACTGTGCTGTACCATGGGGGTAACATGTAACTTTTTAGCCCTTTGATATCTTTGTATCTGGGCCCAGTGTGCCAGACAGTATTACTGCCGTGATATAGCTGCCTTGCATCGGCTTTTTTTTCTTTCTTTTTCCTTTTCTTTGATGGTCGTCGACAGTGCGAGAATGCTAGGTGGCTTACCCAGAAAGTCGCTGAGCCCACAGAGACTGGCGATCAAGCGCTCCAGAATGTGAAATGGCTGGCATGGCATGGTGGGAGACATGCAAAAGCTGGGTGGCCAATCGAGCGGTGTGCATTGGAGGGATGCAAGCAGGGCGGCAATGCGCCGTTCGCTCCTCACACAGGTCCAGGTCCAGGTCCAAGTCCGGGTCCAGGCGTCCTGATGAGTCCCGTAACGGAGCTGCCCCACTCACAGCGAGCTTGCTGGGGGCTTGGCTTCTGCGAGGTGGGCTTCTGCGAGGTGGGATGCTGCTGCCGCAGGCTCTCGCTGTCCATGTCATGGGATTGCATTCGCAGCTGTGGCCGATGCATTCAGCATTTGCCCTCGAAATGTCATGCATGCGACTGGCTTCACATCCGGTTGGTGCAGGCGAATCCTGTTCACTCTGTCTCTTCGCAGGCGAACGGGAAAGCAGAGCATGGCCGGCCTGTTGGCGGCCGCAGACATAACCGGTGTGTGGGTGGCGGCTGCGGGCCTCGGGAGGCCTGGGCGAGCACACTCCAGCAGCTGATCTGTCCGTAATCGTCGCAGCAAATGGGCGCGCATGGCATGGCATGGTATGCAAGGTCGCAGCGCCTCCCGACATCGCTGAGCGGACACTAAGAAACAGGTATCCAATCCTGCTCGCCAACTTGGCCTAGTCCTTTGGCTTTGCTGATCGGGTGGTTAGGGCGGATGGTGCGGAAGCGATGATGTATGCAAGGCGCCGAAGGTCTGTTTGTCCCTGGAAAAGAACGTCCAATGAAGCCGTCGAGGCGAGCGTTGCGCGGGGCAGGAGCATGCATGAAGCTTGGACCGAACGCCTGCCTCACTCCTTCACAGGCGAGCGTTTAGCACCAACACTCATGCTTCAAGATAAATACAGTACTACTGACCAAAAAAAAAAAGAAACAGTTCATTTATTTATATTCTTATAATCAATTAATGACTTCATGCAGGTCAAACATTTCTAACTGTGAATCCTTCAATGTACATCCTAAGTTAGAATTTCTTCTCCCTTTACACTCACATTAGATAAGGTAGTTCCTGCTAGTAATGTAACCTTTCAACCCTCTGCTTTATTGCTCACCGGTTGACAGGACGCACCTCTACGGCTCCATCCGCATCGATCGCTGAGCGGGAAACGCCGCTTGTTCTACTCTATCATGTATTTCCCCAACAGAATAGACACAAAACAAAACAAAATGAAATAAATCAACAACAACATGAGGTTTTCCAAACATGTGTAATTGGTCAAACATAGAACGCTCATCGTCACCTCCCATCTTTGCGACTTCGGTTCCTTCGCTGACCGGTAACGCCTTGGCTCGGCAGATCGTCCATTACGCACGCAAAACAAATTCGCTCAGTGACAAAAGGCACGACCTATTCGAGCAAGCGAGGCAGACCTGACAGGACGGCCGGGTAGCACGTGTGCGCTCGAGACCGTTACATCCCGATTGCGGGAACCTGGACCTTGTTGTCGTGTAACATGCCGCAATAGATATCTGGCTTGCTCGCCAGACCACCGTTGTGGCCCCTGGCCCCCTGTTCTACAAGACCGGCCGGCAACCAACGGACGCAAAGACTGTGTTCGGATCAGTAGTAAAGGATCAGAGTACATGATGTGTCATGTAGCTCGTTAGGTAGAGTGAACCGCAGCTGACTTGGATCTTACCCACGCATTGGAGCGTGACAACGCACATTAACAGATTGGCGACAGAGCACAACGTACCAAGACAAAAAGAAAAGAGAAAAACAACGCAGGAAAAAGCCAAGAGCTTCACAGACCCAAGTTTGAAGTACGTCTTAACTCATATTTGCGCCTTCGAGCCATATTTTTCCTGATCCAGATCGCTACGGTGCAGATATCGGCGACGTCGCGCTTGGCTACGTAAGCCACCCCATTTCACTTCGCGTGCTGACATTGGCTATGGTAACTGTGTGCCCATACCCAAGTTACTGACAAAGTGAACTTCGGCCGCCTGTCGCTCCAGAGCCCTGCGCATCTGCCCCGAGTACTGCTGGCTCTGCTCCTCCTCCTCGGTCACGGCGGGATCAAAGTCCTTGTCTGACCACAGTGGTGCGGTTGTAAAGCTGAGTAGGCCATGTTTCTCCCCGGTCCAGAACATGATGTTGTCTGTGTTTGGTCGGTCATTCCCCCGTTCCGATTTTGTTGACACAATCTTTCGGGCCAGGTCGTCGGCAGCTGGAGACGATGCAAACAGCGACGACTCGGCAGAGTCGCTGTGTCCAATCCTGTGCCACCGACATTCCGTGATCCCGTCTCGCTCAAACCATTTGATCAGACCCGAGCCGTCCGAGAATACAATCTTCGTGCCGTGATTGGTCACCGAGAGGATGGTCGAGGATGCCGCGCTCTGTCGATTCTTCAAGGTTGAGTTTTGAAGCATGGCACTGCCTAAGGAATCGCCAGCCGAACTGAGCCCGTATATCTCCAGTGCGCCTTTGCTCTTGTAGCCGCCACCAGCGATGAGGGTCCGGCCGTCACTCGATGTCTTGGTCTGTGTCACCTGCGCAGCTGAAAGCCCACCCATTCTCCGCACCTCATTATCTACGGTGGAGAAGGGGTACGGCAATGCAGCAAGGCTCTTGATCAGAGCCCCAGAATAGATCGAGCCGACAATGGCCGGGAATTTGCGGCGGTCATAATGCAGGATATTGGAGAAGCGGCCGGATACATAGACATCATTTGAGACAAGGCTATGAGATCCAGGCATTGGTAAGTGCAGGATGCTAATGGGTGTAGGCTGCGACAGAGAGGCGTAGGGCGGCAGCGGTGTGGTGTCGAAGATGGCTTTCAAAACATTCGTGCTATTCCACTGGGGCTCATCTACGCGGTCTACGACCTCGTGCGGCACCATAGCCCTTGCACGGAAATCGTGCAGATGAATGCCCAGTGACGTACCTACCGTCAGCGGCACGCCCCCGTGGATTGGAGAGAGAGTCGTAATGGACCATTCGAACGACTCCCGACTCACAACTTCAAGTCGATTCAAGTCGACCTCGATCAGATCTGAAGACAGTCAGCACTTTAATAGAATAATAACGAAAGAAGAGGTTTGACACTCACGGCTTTGGACGGCAAAGAATGCTCTGTTGCGGTGGTTGTCCACGCTGACACACTCAGTGACGCCCGTGTCGATCCTCTTGGACCGCCGCGTGCTCTCGTTGCCGGGACCATCGAAGAAGAGGATACCTGGTTTGCTCTGTGCGAGAATCCCACCTTGCCTGCCCCGGGAGCCGTTGACATCCCATAAGCAAACAGACGCATCGTCCAATGGCGATACTGCAAGCATGGTGCCAAGCCCGTCGTGCCCTTCATATGGGTTGAAGAGGGCCAACCCCCTTGCCTCGACGGTGGTGTGAGCATCCCGATCTCGCATCCGTGGGGTTTGGAACCAACTGATGCATGCCGGCCCTTGGCGCTGGATGTACTCGTTGTACCACGAGACACGCTCACCTGGGAACACAGGGTCCCAGTTCGCCATGTCCTGCATTTCCCGTTGTCGACCTTGGAGCGGCTGAAATTCCTCACTTGGCTCGTCATCGTCCTGGTCAAGCTTGTGCTCAGGGCCAACCTCATCAGACTCGCTGGCACTCCTACGACGCTGAGCGTTGCGGATGGGTGTCGCGGTGAGGACTTCTAGGTTCCGGCGTTGCTTGAGGAAGTAGTACCATGACGACTCCTCGAAGCTGTGCCGCTTCCAGAGCTCATCGTCGAGACAGAACTCTTGCAGCTTCTTGGACACGAGCTGTAGTCTGGTGATGTAGTAAGGCTCGAGGACTAGGCGGCAGGCCTATATTCAGCATGAAATATGACCAGGGTGTGGGGATTGACGACTGGGGAAATGAGAGATCAGGGGGGCTCACAACTCAGAATGTGAAGCACAATCTCATCCGGGAGTTCGTCCCAACCGGATGATCCGGAGTAATGGGCCATGGCGCATGTTTTCCTGACCGTAATTTTGGGAAGAGCTGCAGTCGGCCCCGGCGAGGTGAGGGAAAAGGCCCGGATGCCAGGAAAGGAAGACCAGAAGCTCACTGTCGACGGGTACGGGCACCCTTTTTTACGGATTGAGTTGATTGATGTGAAACTCCGGTCAAGGCAGCGATAAGCGGCACGGCAGCCTGACTGCAAAGTTTCGACCAATCAGCCCACAACTCCACCGGTTCCCCCACATCGCACCCATCCCGCCTTACATTTGCAAGCAAACAAATCTGACCATATCCAAGTCACTGTGTGACAGAGCAGGTCTCCCAATAACAGGGCTCGCGTTGCATGTACGGGAGGACGGCTGGGCGCCCGGCTGTTGGTTTATGTCCCTCACACGCATGCCTAGGATGCAGTTGACTGGGCCGTGCTTACGCTCGACATTCATCTTTGTTGGGATCTCGTGGCTGCAGGAGCCGGGGGTGTCTATGCGGTCGTGGACGAGAATGGCATCGCTCGATTGACGATTTTGTGACGACGAGACCGGCCAATCCGCACCAACTCAAGAAGGCCGTACATGCCGTGGCGCCGTTGGCGTGTGCCATTTAGCGGGGAAATCGTCCTTTCCAACCATCAGATCAGTTTTCTCGCAGCCCTGAGTGGCTAGCCGGGTCCGAGACGATCTCTGCTGCGACGGGAGGCCACGCTTGATGTGGGGATCTTAACGCAACGGCACACATTACGCAGATCTGGCGATATCGATCGTCCTTTCATCACGCCAGATGAGGTTACCCTAGTTGTCGGATCGCACGATCACGGATGCTGAGACGGTTTGCTTTTTCCTTCGCATAAAGTGCGAGCAAAATAGGCAGGGATATAAGCCCGGCGAGACAACTTCTCGAGAACGAGATACGGCAAGCAGATTCTCATTCCGATGATGATGCCATAGATCGTCTGCTATCATGGCCTACCTAGTGTGTAAATTGCCCCTTTAAAAAAGCATTAGTACTGTTGCTTTGGCGCGTCAGAAGAAACTCCTGATTGTAACCTCGACTGACGTACGCGTCCATTGTTTTTTGCTATCCTGCCTGCTGCAGGATTCTTCAGATATCATGGGAGGGCCACGGAGGCGAATGCCCTGGGCAATTCCACAATTTATCATCTGTAACTTCTGGTCTCAAAGGTTGTGCGCGAGTTGACCAAAGCTCTCGTAGGCATGCAACCATCCAATACGAGAAGCTTGTTTTCTTTCGCATCTTTGACAGGTCTGATATGAAGTGAAGACACTCTGTTTGCAATGGACGTGTTGCTACTAGTACGTACCTTACCGGAGCAGTGTAAGGTAAGGTAGGTGGCACTGCACACACAGTCTCTGAGATGAGGTACGGTGCCCGTTGCCCGTCACGGCCAGCTGGCAGGTTCCAGTCGACACCTGACGATAACAATGACTGCCTCTACCGGCACCTTATCAGAACGCGTCGAAAGAAAACATTTCGCGTACTGCTCCAGAACGGTTCGTGGACCTGACCTTTCTTCCATTACTCGCTTGACCTTACCTTGAACTTATTCAGGGTCAGCGAGAGCAAGCAGCATCTCGCCAATTCGCTTGAACATTGGTTTCTCCCAATCACCAGTCCCAAACCGTTACATCTCACCTATTGCTCTGTACCTGTGTATCGCTCGTTTCTAGCGGTCGCGGTCACTGATGCAGTTTCTGGCATATCCACAAGCCAGTGAATCACGACGGAGCGCCGCTGCCTGGTTTCTTTCTGGCTTTAAACACGACTGAAGTTCCACGGGTCTCGGTCACGCAACGCTTCTACTATGAATGCTGGACCCTTTGAAGTGAGTGGTTCCTCCGATTGAGCTCGGTGCGCGCAACTAATGACGAACAGGAAGAAGTCGCGAGACATGCCCACCCGGGCAGTTCAGCTCACTGCATGCCTTGCGTCTCCGGTTTAGCCAGTGTCATTTCGTCCTCGAAATCAAATCCGTTCACCGCATCAGAAGACGGCGATGAAATAGAACTTGAGGACTTCTCATACATTCAGCCACACACAAGAGAGTCTCCTGATCGTGGATCACAAAGTCGCCGACAGTGGGGTTTGTCAGTCGATGATGGCCTTGAAGAGCCTCCCGTCGGCTTAAGCTGTCGCCCACATTCAGATTATGACAAAGCTGCTTCAGAATGGGAGACAGTTCGTGGCGACGACGACTTCAACACTCCAAGCTATGCAAGCAAGGCGAAGCGGCAAGGCAAAGCATTCGAGATTGTTTTCGAGACTCGCCCCAAACATCATCCCTCGCGATCCCTCCGGCCAAGTCTGCCCAGGCGAAACACCATTCTTGGCCCTCCTGACATATCTCTCCCACGTCTGCCAGAATCCGCGCCATACAAGTGGATAGAAAGACAATATTCGTTTGCCTCATCATCGAGCTTCTACAGCGATAGCGACCAGGCGGAATGGTTAGACGAAAATGTCTTACTACGCCTTGGTTTGGAAGGATCTATGCGCTTCGGCAATGGCATCAGGCCACCCTCCAGTGCAATTGACCGATTGCGACAGGGAGACGTCGTTTTAAGCTGTTCCAAAACCTCCAGCAGTGCCAGTGCGGACAGATTCAAATACGATGGTGGCGCTTACTCGGCATTTCTCAAGCCATCGGCAGAAACAGAGGTCAGCCGTGCGATACATCGCCTTGGAGACAGCCGAGACTTCGGTGGCATTGCGACCGAACACCTGTCATTCAAGAACGCCAGCCTGGCAGTTAAACCAAGGCAGCGATACGACTCCTTTTACAATGCGGCAGCTCTTCGATCGACTTAGAATGTCGACAATGCTGTCAAAGTCCCTGTGATGAGACGTGATGAAAATCCAGGATTGGCCGAGCCACAAACAAAGAGTTGTACAATCGCCATCAAGGCGTCGATCAAAAGCAAACATGACACCGACACCGAAGGCGATTGGCAAACCGTGACAACAGATCATTTGAATGACCTGACAGAAACCTGCCAATCCAAGCTTGCCAACGTAGCAGGACAAAGCTTCATGCATGAAGCAGACTATGATAAGGAAGACCCACGTCCATTCGGTTTGTTCACATCACCAAGAATGATCCGGCATCCTCCTAAACAGAATGGCGCAGAGTCCTACGGTATTCGGGACGACAAACAAACACATCGTACCCTGCTTGTACCTCGTTTTACAGAAATGGACGGGACTGCATTCCCTTACGACTCGAGCCGGATCAGAGCTAAAGCAACCCGGCGTACTGCAGCAGTCCTCCACAAACTGGGCAGTTCATTCCTCAAAGGCAATACGGAGGCGCAACAGAGCTCAGTCGTCGAACTGGACGCCATGGGGGCGAGTTATATGAGCCTGGAATCGGATGCTTCTGATGACCTAGGCTTGATGGGAAAGAAAGCAGCAGGTGCCAAAGTTGAAAGAAGCGAGAAGTGCGGACGTTCCTACACCCTCCCTACTTTCAGAACACAACGGCCTACCTCTCCGATTCTGGTTAGTCAAAAGGCCCAGCACACATTGGACATAGAGCTGTCCAAGAGATCAGAAGCTCTGCCATGCATCCCTGGGGAAGTGCATAACTACGATCGCCATCAACTGCCGTTCCCTTTGGTTAGTCTCTCCGAAGCAGCAGTGAGGCAGCACTCGAGAAGAGCAACCGGAGAGGAAGACCACACAGATCCAGGGGGCTCTTTTGCTTCTAGACGGGGTACAAGGACCATCAGTACAGTTTCCTCATCTAACTGTCCGCGGACCCCCCTATCGGCAAGATTTAATATTCATGTAGACGGCTGTGAACCAAGTGTTACGGTGCCTGCGCCAGTTCACAGGGCTAAGGCACTGGATAAACACTCTCGTAAGTCTCATGCAAGAATGAATCTCACACTATGTACTAACCTTTATAGCGAGCAATAGTAGTGGCCTGCGACACTCATCTTCCGCCATCCTCATGATGACACAGTCTCACCACACGTCCCCTCAACTCGATCTGTCTTGGGAAAAGAAAAGCAGAGCCGACATACCAGCCCTCCTGAGCCCTAGATTTCTGAGACTAGGAGCCTTGACGTCCGATTACAGAGGCGCCTCGAACGAAGCCGGTTACAGAGGTTTCAGTGCTCAGAGTATTTTCTCGCCGTCCGAGAACGACCTGATCGAGCTGGCAAGAGAAGATATACTCTTCCGCCGTCGCAACACTGATAAAGAAAACGGGCGGCTCCGGGCCATTTTCATCACCACTGTGGTTCTGACCATCTTTTTCCCGCCAATTGGCATGCTTGCACTGTGGCACAAGCTCGACTCGACAATCTCCTGGTACTCCAAAGGAACGCTGCATTGTTTTACCAACAGACAGCGTTTGTTCATGAAGTTGCAGCTATTGAGCGAGCTTGTGCTTTATCCTGTCATGATCACCGTGCTGGTCGTCCACTACTCGCTTCAGCATTAGGGCCAGGACGGCATTTAGGGATATCGTCGTTGAGAGATGATCGGGTTTGAAGTGAGGAAGTTAATCTTTCGTATTGAAATTGGCTCTTGTTCGCGATTTAGGAAGCCAATATTGTACAAAATGTAGTTCGATAGTGAATAATCAATAAATCTGCACAACGCTGCGGCCTTCCTTAACCATTTCGGCTACGCCATTCCGATGATAGTGCCCTTTTCCATATTCTTAATTACTAAACCTGAATCGAGATGTACGCTAATCAATCGCTAATTATTACCATCTGGGGCAGTTCGATCGTGTGCTCGCTATAAACGGGCTTTATGAGAAGGGTCTGCAGAGGATTTGAACCTCCATGACAACACTTAGCCAATATGCCATGCCCTGAGCACTTCAGGCGAATTGCCGGCACACAGAAAGGCAGGAACGCACATTATGGTATCATTTCGCAATTATGACAAATGAGCTCAATGATGTCACTTCGATGTCGCGATGTGCAGACCCCACATATGAACCGTTGCGGCACTCACGCATACGGTGCTCAGCCGCGTAGAGCTACAAAAGCTGTTTCTAAAGCTTCATTACTGTTGAAACATTTCAGCATTCTCTTACTTTTAACTACGTGACTTGAAAAAAATAATTCTAGTCACCGTCAATTGAGCAATTTGCCTAAAGTTCACATTACCTCAATCGCCAACATCCAATCCTGCAAACATGGCGCCCAAGGTCTTCCTGTACGTTCTACCCCGCTGCTGCGAGGAAACTTGCGAACTGACAACCTGTCTGCCAGAACCGGTGTCACTGGTATAACGCGCCATCCCTATATTCATGCTCGGAATCGTTACTGATTGCAGCGTTCTACAGGTTATATCGGAGGCTCTGCATTCGCCCACATCTATCGAGCTCACCCAGACTGGGAGTACACCTTGTTAGTTCGTAACGAAGAGCGGGCGAAACCGGTAAAGGAACAGTACCAGAATATCAACTTCGCTTACGGAAGCCTGGATGACGCCGAAGTAGTTGAGAAGGCGGCGGCCGACGCCGACATTGTCGTTCGTATGTCTCAAACACCCACACGCTCCGGCCCCACTTGAGGCTCACTATACATGTTTAGATACCGCCGACTCATCGGATCATGTGCCGGGAGCCAAGGCCATTGCCAAAGGCCTCAAAGAGGGCCACTCGGCAGATAGGCCCGGCTACTGGATCCACACATCCGGCACATCTATCCTTACCTGGTACGATGTCGAGAACAAACGCTATGGGAGGGAGCCGCTGGCGGAGCAGAAATATCACGATATCAACGATATCGACCGTATACTCAGCCTCCCCGACCAGGCAGACCACCGCGATGTAGACAAAATCGTGCAGGCTAGCAACTCCGACGCCGTCAAGACTGTGATTGTGGCCCCCCCCACCATCTACGGAACGGGTTCTGGACCCGGCAACACGCGAAGCATTCAGGTTCCGAACCTGGTCAAGGGGACCCTGGAGAAGGGCTTTGCTCCAATCGTCGGGATTGGCAAGACAGAGTGGGACCATGTGCACATTGACGACCTGTCCGACGTCTTTGTCAAGTTGGTCGACGCCACACAGGACTCGTCAAAGAGGGACAACACGGAGATCTTCGGCGACCACGCATACTTCTTCACCGAGAACGGATCGCACGTCTGGGCAGATGTCGCTCACTGGGTGGCCGACGAAGCCAGCCGACAGGGTTACCTGCCCGAAGGGTTGACCAAGTCGGTCAGCGAGAGGGAAGTCGAGCTGATGGAAGGCGTGTCCACGCCGTCGTACGGGCTCAACTCGAAGGGCGTCGCGGAGCGTGCGAGGAAGTATCTGGGCTGGCAGCCCAAGGGCCATTCGTTGAAGGACGAGGTTGCTGAGCTGGTGAAGAAAGAAGCAAAGGCTCTCGAGCTGACTCCGCACGAGAAGAAGGAATGATATGCTGCTGGACGGAAGTTGCTGATGTAGGAAAAGCGTGAGGGAAAGCGATCGATGGCTAGGAGTCCTATGAGAGGCGGCCAATCACATCGTGGTGGAAAGAATAGCTCGTACTGCATACTGAGCAAGATGCTAGAGCCATGGCCAGTAACGAGCGAAGTAGGATTTCTGAAAATCTAAGCAGAGAATCTTCGCTGTATCTTCGAAATATGTTACAGATATCTTCGTGAAATATCAATGTTTTATCAGGTTTTTATTACATTATTAGCAGAATTTTATCACAATGATGTCCTTCTTCGCAATGCGGTGGCTGTCTTTGCTTACCCACTACCGCCGAGGGATAACGCAAGACCAGGTTCATCCGCAGCCAGCATGAATCGGACTAGCATTGAGGCGAATAAGACATGGAAACGGGTCGGAGCAAAATGAGATTCGCCCAGCGACACGAGTAAGCGTCCGCAGCCGCGACGGCGTATCCGAGCGACTAGCAGCGCTTGACACTGAGGAAAATTTGGTGGTAAACACGTGGGGAAATCTTATCGCACAGCAACGGGCACCTGATAAACCAGGCGACAACGCAAAAATGGGAGCCTCAAAACGGCTTAGCCCGGTGGGGTCGCAGTCGCACCCCGCCACAGCACGGCAAGAAAAAAAAAAATAGGACCCCAAATTTTTTAACCAAGCGGAACTGATAGAAAAAAAATTCGGTCCAGAGAGTGAATATCTTCCGGCAGACCCCACGTCTTTTCAAAATCCTCACCTCTCCATCCTCCTCCCCTCTCCATCAACATCACCCTACCACCCTTTCTCACAACCCTCTATCAAAATGGCGGACGAAGTGTACGACGGTGCCATTGGCATTGATCTGGGTAAGTCGCTACCTGCGTGCCGCTCTCGGCACTCGAGCCCTACCCCTCGATGAGCGGCATCTTGACGATTGCATCCTGCTCCGTGGCGGTGGTGATTTCGACAATTTCTTCCATCAAAGACGATGGCTGACCGGTCTTCTTCGCAGGTACTACCTACTCTTGCGTTGCTACCTACGAGGGCAGCAATGTCGAAATCATTGCCAACGAGCAGGGTTCTTTCACCACCCCCTCTTTCGTCTCCTTCACCGATAAGGAGCGTCTGATCGGTGAGGCCGCTAAGAACAATGCTGCCATGAACCCCCGCAACACTGTCTTCGATGCCAAGTGAGTGTGCTCCGACCACCAAATTCGTCTTGAGAATTGCTCGTTGCTAACCTACCCCTCCAGGCGTCTGATCGGTCGCCGCTTCGATGACCCCACCGTCAAGAAGGACATCGAGTCCTGGCCCTTCAAGGTCGTTGACGACAACGGCCAGCCCAAGATCCAGGTTGAGTACCTCGGCGAGGCCAAGACCTTCTCTGCCCAGGAGATCTCCGCCATGGTTCTCCTCAAGGTACGATTTCCCACCTACGGCCACCACCTCAGCGTGTCTGAGCCCCGCACTCGGACAGTATTCTGATTTTTTCGCCTACAGATGAAGGAGATTGCCGAGGTCAAGCTTGGCAAGAAGGTTGAGAAGGCTGTCATCACTGTCCCTGCCTACTTCAACGACAACCAGCGTCAGGCTACCAAGGACGCCGGTGCCATTTCTGGCCTTAACGTCCTGCGTATCATCAACGAGCCTACCGCTGCCGCTATTGCCTACGGTCTCGGTTCCAACAAGTCTGAGAAGGAGCGTAACGTCCTGATCTACGATCTTGGTGGTGGTACTTTCGATGTTTCCCTCCTGAACATCCAGGGTGGTGTCTTCACCGTCCGGGCCACTGCTGGTGACACCCATCTGGGTGGTCAGGATTTCGACACCAACCTGCTTGACCACTGCAAGAAGGAGTTCACCCGCAAGAGCAAGAAGGACCTCAGCGGCGATGCCCGTGCTCTCCGCCGTCTCCGTACTGCTTGCGAGCGTGCCAAGCGTACTCTGTCTAGCGGTGCTCAGGCCACCATTGAGATTGACTCTCTCTTCGATGGTGAGGACTTCACCATGACCATCACCCGTGCTCGTTTCGAGGACCTCAACGCCAAGGCTTTCTCTGGTACCCTCGAGCCTGTTGCCCAGGTCCTCAAGGATGCTGCCATTGAGAAGAGCGGCGTCGACGAGATCGTCCTGGTCGGTGGTTCCACCCGTATCCCCAAGATCCAGAAGCTCCTGTCCGAGTTCTTCAACGGCAAGAAGCTCGAGAAGAGCATCAACCCCGACGAGGCCGTCGCCTGGGGTGCTGCCGTCCAGGCTGGTATCCTCTCTGGCAAGGCTACCTCTGCCGAGACCTCCGACCTGCTGCTCCTCGATGTCATCCCTCTTTCTCTCGGTGTTGCCATGGAGGGCAACATCTTCGCCCCCGTCGTTCCCCGTGGCACCACTGTCCCCACCCTGAAGAAGCGCTCCTTCACCACTGTTGCCGACAACCAGCAGACCGTCCAGTTCCCCGTCTTCCAGGGTGAGCGTGTCAACTGTGAGGACAACACCTCCCTGGGCGAGTTCACTCTTGCTCCTATCCCTCCCATGCGCGCCGGTGAGGCCGTTCTCGAGGTTGTCTTCGAGGTCGACGTCAACGGTCTCCTGAAGGTCACCGCCACCGAGAAGACCTCTGGCCGCAGCGCCAACATCAGCATCTCCAACTCTGTCGGCAAGCTGTCCACTGGTGAGATTGAGAAGATGATCAGCGGTAAGTGTTTGCAAATCTAGAATTTGAAAGCAGTAACTAATTAGGACATTACAGACGCCGAGGCTTTCAAGACCAACGACGAGGCCTTCAGCAAGCGCTTCGAGGCTAAGCAGTCCCTCGAGTCCTACATTGGCCGTGTCGAGGAGATTGTCTCCGACCCTACCCTGTCTCTCAAGCTCAAGCGTGGCCAGAAGGACAAGATCGAGAGCACCATCAGCGACGCTATGGCTGCTCTGGAGCTCAACGAGAGCTCCGCTGATGACCTGAAGAAGCAGGAGCTTGCCCTCAAGCGTCTTGTGACCAAGGCCATGTCCTCCCGATAAATCATCTCAGGGGACAGAGATTTATGATCTAATGTCCGTGCCATGGGATTTCGGAGTTGGGAAGAATGGGGGCTGAAGTTGGACGGAAGACGCGGCCACGGTATCCCGCCGGCCTTTGCAATAGGCCATGGCGGGCTGGGTTGTTTCTTCTACGACTTGATTTGCGGTCATTCGGACACAAAGAGTCCAGGCACAAAAAGTTGTTCATTTCTCATTTGCTTAAATTTACCATTGATGCCGTGTCGAATATCGAGTCTTGGTAGAATGGGACGGATGGACATTGGGAGAGACGCTTTGCACCCCGGCGTCGTGGTTTTAGTACAACTATCTTTTTTCTTTGCTGTCATGAGTGGTTTACGGTGGTCTTGGATCAAAAACAACTCGGACGGATCTGAAGAGCACGAGAGAGTTCGGGAAGGACGACGCGGTTACGAAGCATAGACTTGGTAGTCTTAGTGGAAATGCAATGACTTAACAATTACTTGTTGTTTACCTGTGACACTTTCTTGGACATTGGTCTTGGTGCTTCTGACACAGGGTGTGATCGACAAGAGTCATGGTTGGCTGGATTTGCGAACGGTGATCTAAAGTTGACGCCATCCCGTCTTGGTGGACGACAGTTCAACACCTGTGCCTTGAAATTTGCATACATCCCTTCCAGCTCCATCCCGTCTAGGCGATACTGAGACATGATAAGTGTTAGTGTCCTAGCCATGAGGGCGAATCTGCTGTGTCTAGTAAACTTTTGCCTCGTGGGAACATTGATCCTTTGTTTCCTGCACGTCTCTGCTTTGAACGCTACATGCCGAAACTCGACATGCAATGCTCCGGATGGACAAGAAGTGATATATTTCTAGAACAAATCAGGATCGTCACTTGGGAGTATAATCGACTACCTACCTACTTTGTCTTTTTGGAAGGTAAAATGGACTAGGAATAAATAATGCCACTGCATGGGCACCTCAAGATTGGGATACGTTGATCAGCACACCGAGCAGTGATACCGCTTCTTACTTCGGTCAATACTGCATGGGTGTCGCGGATCCTTTGATAGCCATCGTCGTCTCCAAGTATGTATTACAGAGGATACCGTGGTATTTCTTGCTGGCTATCGCGACAGAAATCTAGTTACTCACCGTCACTGACTAGCAGCACACCCACCGTATTTAAAAGGAATAAATTAGTAATATTGCCGTTTTAACCACTGAATAGACTAATCATAATCCTAACCAGTGATCAAAATGGCCATATTAGTGTTTTACCCCTGACAAGACACCAGGGGTAGGCTCGTATATATGTTTCGTGTTAGCACCAACCCAAGGTAAATGATATCCTGTGAATTGATACCTGTATAGTGAGAACGCTTTGGATGATAGATCGCATTTTGGGTATCGTCGTGACACGGAGGTTGGCCGTGCACAAATTAGACGACGACATAGCGTATCTGGACATCAGCATCAGCCACTATACGGTCGAGCACCTCGAGAATTAAAAGAGGCAGTTTACATTCTTCGGGAAAGGGGGGGGGGGGGTCTAGGGGAGATGCGAACGGTATAGATAAGGGCTTGTTGGTTATAGTGGCGAGGGACGGTATGGTATTTACTGCAGGACCCAGAAGGACATGGTAGGCAAAGCGGTGAAGTGGATGTCGGTGAATATGACGGGGCCGCCAAGCTGGGTGGAATGTATAAGAATTCGAGCTCGGACTATTGAACGGTATGAGACATGAACAAGTTGCTTGTCAGATTAAGTATATGAATAAGGTAGGGAAAGGCTACGATATATGGGTGTTTTCCCAGCCACCTAATAGGACGGACCCCATATTCCAACACGGACACGGTCTTCATGTTCATGACAAGGACCAAGCGTTGAGTACCTTTCTGAAAGACTCGGCGGTCACCAGTTGTTCGCATTGATTACCTTCTCTTTGGCGTCGATTGAAGTACTTGGCGGATCCTGAGACTCATCGACATACACGAGTTAGATATTGCAATCGCACCTTCTAGACCACCATTGGCTCCATGGACGACCCCCGTTTCTGGTAAACCTGCAAATCAATGCGGATAGAATCGGCCAGGCCTGTTACCCCGTCCTAATTCTAGATATCGCTGTTGGTGGCACACGAGGTCTTCCTTGTGACGTACTTCGGGGATAAAAGAGTGACCATGCTCAGACAACCTGGTAGCTGCAATCTCCAACAAACGAGACTTTCAGCCTGTCTGACTTATTTGGCCATCTGGAGGTACCCCAAATTAGAAAGCATCATGTTTGATGCATCAATTGACCTCTTTGATATTCGCAGTGGCTCAGATACCGCTCCGAATGCCCGAGAGAGGGTGCTGCCTGTCGCGCCGCACAAGCTATCTACGCTTCTCAAAAAGGATTTGACTCTAGCATTGGTACGTCTTTCTTCTATCACTATTCCATATTCTAACCTTGATCGTAGTTATTGTCCGAGTTCATGCACGCACGAACGAGTGAGCGAGCGCCTAAGATCAGGCAACGATCGGTCGGTCGACTCAATACTATGCCGACGTCTCGAAGGGCAGGTCGTTGGGGTAATATAACACTCGTGTGATGATGAAAACGCTCAACCGAAGACGTGACGGATGTCTCGTCAATGGAATGCGATGGCCGCACAGAGCACCAAGTCCTGTTTATTTTGCCTTCCCACCTCCCAAAGGCACCGAGGCCAAAGGCACCAAGGAAGCAAGGACTTGAACTTCATTTTTCGTTTCATCTCCCAAAGGCACTGCCGTAGGCACCGACGCAAAGAAAGCCCGAGATAAAGAAAAGGTGACGGAATTGCTAGAAGAACAGCAAAAATGGTGTGAAGATTCTCGTCGCCCTGAGAAGGGACTTATTTGCCTCATCGTGCGCAAATGAAACAATACACGTCCCATTCTGTTAGTAGTCGTGCACAAAGACTTGTTTTGCCGAGAAGAAGATTTTTGAAAAGTATGGCAGGCATATCCCCAAACGACCAACTTTCACACATCCCGTGTCCGAAGAATACCGACGATCTTACAAATCTGGCATGTCTGGTATCCGAAGAGCACCAAACTTCTATCACACTCACTCCGGCTATATTGAGTTGCAATAACTTTCGTGTCCTCACTTCCCTTAGGTCTACGCTAATAACGCCTCGGGTATACTCGTGAACTTCCCTGATATTCCCCCTAGGATATTCATGGATCTTCTTACTTACCTGGAGAGAGTAAAAGCTCGGATAATGTTACCTTCCACTGTTGGATCTTACCAATACAGGTCCCTCGACTGACAGAGGAGGTATGTGAAAAGGAGGCAAGAGAGGGAGAACTACAAGCAAGATCAAGAACAGCATGGAGACACACCGCTGGAGTCTGCGACGGACACATAGACAGGGCGAATATTAATGGTTGATTGAGCATTTGAGAATCTTGCATTTGTTGAGAAATGTCTCCAAGTGATGCGTCGAAGGGGTTCAGCAGCCAAGGGGTTGAGCAGGGGAAATATTAGCATAGCAGACATCGTATATCTTCACATCCGTAGTCTTCATGAGACCTGGAATTCGACCTATTATGTATAGCTGCGTTGAAAGCTGAGATATTCTGTGACATCCGCTTGGCTCAATCGCCCTCCCTGCGGCGGCGTCGATGGCTACCACTCTGGCTACCTTGGCGTACTCGAGAGAGAACATCACAAATTCACTGTGGGTAGTGCTGGTGATCCGAGCGAGCACGTTACGCTATGTATTTTGATTGCACGGCATTGGTATTCAGAGAGGCCGCGGGGAGTCTAAGATTGATGTTGGAAGAAGTCGGGGAACGTATCAGAAGTATATTGAGAGAAACGGCGGCTGATACTACCTTACCTTCGCCTTGGCAAGTAGTCAACATTGAAGGCAGTAGCTTGACAGATCCCTCTTTGCGCGATACGCGCCAAGCAACAGTAGTGCCGCATGTTGTGAGCCTCGGTTGGTCTATTCCAAGCAGATCCAAGCTCATGGTAGTCTTCTTTCGTTTGTCTTTTCGTTTGTCTTTTCGTTTGTCTTTTCGTTTGTCTTTTCGTTTGTCTTTTCGTTTGTCTTTTCGTTTGTCTTTTCGTTTGTCTTTTCGTTTGTCTTTTCGTTTGTCTTTTCGCCTGTCTTTTCGTTTGTTTGTGCATTCATTTTCTCGGTTTTCTATTTACGAGCAAAAGACAATAGCTATATTTCCCGACAATACTTAGTATAGATTTAGCCAGACCTTGGGAGACCTGCTAACGCAGTCCGTCGATTACAGTCAGACCACATTTTGCTTGGCATGACAAAGAATCTCACCGTTGACGCCCTTAGCAGATATGGGGTTGCAGCTCTAAGGGATACTTAACATGTCGTCAAGGTACGCAATAAGTGTTGTAAACGGTGGAGGATGGAGGAATCTGGTGATCTTTAGAAAATCTTCAAAACTATTTACAATAAAAACTTAAAATCAGTTTTTAAAAATATTAATATTATTTAAAAATTCTTATATTTTACTTTTATTCTTCTTATATTTATATTTTGTTTTTCTTATATCTTCCTTATATTTTTCTTATGTCTTCCTTGTATCTTTCTTATTTTTTTTCTTATTTTCTCCTTCTTAAGATCCACTATTTCTTGAAGTTAAACCACAGTAAGTAACCGTTTGAGCATTGTAATCACGAACAATAGGATGATTTGACGGACAATACTTGCCTTGCTATTCGAGCCTACAATGTTTGTCAACGGCTGCCTAGACTGCCAGCTGTAACGGGCTGTCCTGAGTGCACGACAGTTGACCCACAAATCCAACACTTGGGCGTATAAATTCCTCCCTCACAACACCCCTCACATCCTCCTCGTCTCTCCTCCTTCATCATACAAACGCACCTGCTTCTTTGCGCCGTCATTCTCGTCTGTTCGTATCGTCTCTCCGAACCACGTCAAGGTAAGTAACATTTCACACAGAATGTGCCATCCAACTGCTAACATTGCTTGAATAGCTGATACACCTGCGTGCCGACAATGAGCAGTGACGTGGAGAACAATTCCGACAACATCGACCTTGACAGGAGCCAGAAGTATTTCGATACTGTTGGTGGCCTAGCTGGAGACTGGACGGTACCAGTGCATGGCCTCCTGAAGATTGGGGATGTATTGATCAGCACCCCAAGTACTGATGCTGCGTCTCATTTCGCTCGGCCAGGCAGCGAATCCTTGGATGTTGCCCTCGCAATGCATATCCCTAAGGATGACTTCTCTATGATCCAACTCAGCCTATCATCCCGCGGTCTTGGTTTCGACGATGATTCTGCTGGCTCCGTTTGCATTTGGGCCAGCATATCAAGAGCTGTACTCTCAACAAAGTCATCCTCGGAGATGAGGATGCATCGCAGTCTGCGGCTTAGGATGTCAAAGACGGGGCAATCGACTTTCATATCGTTGCCAACTCGGTTCAGTTCGGTCTCGATTTTGGCATCGTTGAGAGGCTGAGAAGCCATCGAGAAGGACGCCACATCATCAAGTCACCGCTCCAAGGTCTTGGAAAGAACAACGACAAGCCTGCCAATATCATGATTATCAGTCCTTACAAGGCTCAAGTAATGGAGTATCGACGCCAAATCACGCAGATGATACAAGATGGAGTGGTATCGGAGGATGATGTGGCTCGTATCAAGGCAAAGATTTTCGACGACGCACAGGGCGACGAAGCCGACTTCGTGTTCGCTGACTTCACTGCCGCAACCCATCCTGGTTTCACTGGCCAGTCCACATTCGTGACATTGGCATCGACTCGCGCCCGAGGTATCTTCATTTGCCTTCTCAATCGTGGTACTTTCATCGGTTACGATAACCATCTCTCGATCCACAAGGCGGGCAAGCAACATCTGGCGATCAACCTTTACCGACTGTACATGGAACTTGCGACAACAACTGGTAGAACAACCATTACCTCGTGTCTTGATTGCGAAGCGGTTGGACATAAACGTACCTTGCACCTCATCCTCACATTCACATCCTCACTCTGCAGGATCAAATTCGCCAAGCAGCATGAGACCCCGTCGGTCATTTCGGACAAGGTCCTGGGCGATCTCACATTCAAACTGCGAAAGATCGTCGAAGAGGCTGCTCCAGAGCTGGACCAACTCGAGTTTGTGAACAGAAATGCAGAAGCGTTCATTTCCCGTGGTTTGAACTCGGATGAGGTAAAGCACCTTCGTTTCACAGAAGCTTTCATGTACTCGCCTAATACTAGTGCCTAGGAAAACACGTCAGCGACTATTCCAAGCAGTTGCTCCGATGGCTGTTGCCTAGCTAGAGCGCGCAATGAAAGAGGCACAACCCATCACCATCAAACGCATGTGGTCGGACACGACGCTCAAACGCCAAGTGCATGCGATCAATGCACTTCATCACCCCAGTTTCGAGGAAACCTTAGGTCTTCTAACGCCTGGATCTACTCGGTCCTTGGACCTCCATGCCTATCAGTACCTGCTAGGCTTCAAGACCGACAAATTCGTCAATCTCTTCGATGCCTTCCCAGGTCTCAGCAACGCTGTCAACAACGAAGGTTCACTCCTGGGCCACTGGGCACAAAGATGTCTTCCACTTCGAAGAGGAAGCCGATGACACGTTCGTGACCGATGGCAGAGATGCATCCGAGTGGTCCGCCACCCGCATTGACTTCCCAAGCGTTGTCATTCCGCAACATTGTCAGACGTACCTTATCTGGAAGTCTGCACACGATGAGGGGCATACACATTCCGAATGATGAATCTGCCCATGAAGCAGGCAATTCAGGGTCTGCGTAAACTACCTGCTGGTCTCGGTTTTATTCCAGGTGTTGCAGGATGTGGCAAAACACATCGTATGGAAACGATCATTATGTTCATTTTATTCGGGCAGTGCGATCAACAGGCGGGGGCTCAACAGGCAATTCCACAGCGACAAAAGATCCTTTACCTGGTCAACAATAACGCCGGTGTTGATGAGCTTACAACCCGCCTGACAAACACGTTCAAGAACTCTGGTTTTCCGACTGCCCCCTGGTTATCCGTCTCTATCCCATGATGAACGAAATCAGGTCGGTACATCGGAAGAAGTCTTCTACTAAGCAAGCCCCAACCGAGCAGCCCTCTACTGCAGAGCCTCCCACTGATCACTCCTCCATCAATGGCCCAGTGGATCCATACACTGTGCAGTTCACAGCAACCGCAATGGCAGCAATGCAAGGACTCAATATGGATTTGAGTAGGCTATCGAAGGAGTCTCGTGAGGCTAGACAACAGCATGTTGAGCAATCTCTTCACTACGCAGCTCTCAAGTACCTCCAGCATGAGGATGTGAAGAAGACTTACTCCAAGCTTGTGGATGCTCTCGAAAACACAGAGAAAGGCGAACTGCTAGGCGATGAGGAAAAGAGCTTTGTTAAGTCAAGCATCAAAGATGCTCTATCGGGACTTCCTCAACAACTTCGAAGGCATCATTGTCACTACACTTTTGTCACTACACCTATCGCCGCTTCCGATCCCCTCTTTCGTCAAAACTTCCAGCCCGACCTTGTTATCATGGATGAGGCCGGCGTGTGGCATGAGGCCACAACCATGGCCACCCTCGCGTTCTTCCGTCCACGGGCATGGCTCATCACAGGAGATGTCAAGCAAAAGGGCCCGTATTTGACAGCGGAGCATGAACTCGACAATGCTATCACGTCCAACCCTTTCGGCAGCCAATACACAACATCTCTGCTCGCCCGTGTGGTTGCTGCTGGAGCACTCAATATTACTTGACCGTTGATGTCTGCAATCAAAGAAATATAAAATAAAATTAACAGGAAAATAAAATAGAAATAACATGAAATAGAAATTAAAATACAACAAAAATATAATAAATTTCAAATAAAAACAATCTTTTCTTCTTCTTCTTGCTCCAAATAGTAGGACGATCTCGTTGCCACTGTTAAACCAAAAGCCTGGGTGCACAATACAGGCAGCAAAATGGGTTAGCAGAATGCAGAAACGAAACTCGATCTTGTGGTTCGCGACGTGTATGTACAAATTTAGTAGCACTCTGGTAGAATGGCCAGCAGGACCCTGGAAGAAAAGGGCAACTCGATTCATTCAACCTTTGTACCAAAAGGATATGAGGAGAAGGGAAAGAAGAAATAGAGAGAAAAGAAAGAAAGGAGTAGTATCAGGCCCAGACAGCCTTGAGGCGATGAAACCCACGTCTCGACATCCATAGATTGGAGAGCAAAATGGATTTTTGGGAGCAGCCTTGGCGGACAGTCGAGGTTTACAACCACGTCTAGGACAGCTGTCACCGTCCGTGATGTGGTGATGCGCGCGCCATGACAGGCGGCACCTGTCACAGTCCTCACCAGCTGGCAAAGGGGACCGATGGCTGGAAGAGTGAGATCTGGGTGATGTTTTTGAGCAAATGCTGGCTGGTCCCCTCGCACTTCTTCCTCACATTTGCATCCGCCTCGTGGTGCTCAAGCGTGTCTCAATTTTCATCCATCCGCAGATGCGCAACGCAAACAAACACTGCTGCAGTTCATCACTTTGCACGACTGTGTTAGCCCATCATCATCTCTCAAGTCCGTCAGTCACGTCCGCCAAGATGCACGTCCGGAACATCCAGGGTACTAACACCTTCGCGCGAAGGACCACAGAGCAAGGAACAACCAACACCTAGAAGAAACATCGCGATCACTCCGAGGCGGCATGTGCATCGACCAGTACGAGTACTGCCCTTACTGCCATTATGAACGCCACATCCACTGGGTATGGTGCCGACCGTACGTCGTCAACCTGGTGACGCACATGAAGAAGTTCCAGGAGCCCTTACCCAAGCCCGACGACTGCCCCACCATCATCCGTCAGAAGAAGATGGCCCTCGGCATCCTGACCTGCCCTGTTGACGACTGCAAGACCACAGAGCTCGTGCCGGGTCGGCTAGCAGAGATTGCGGAAGAGCTTGCCGAGCTGCGAGCCGCCTACCGCCGCGCCCAGGAAAAGATCGAGGCCAGGAAGAAGAAGTTTGCGGAGAAGTGGTTCAACAGACGGCCCGTCGCTCTGCCCAGCCAACGCAGCCTGTTGACGGAGGGCATCAAGCAGATCGAGTCTCTGCCCCACGAGTTGGTGTACACCGACCCGAGCATGGAGGGTTTGAATGTGGACCCAAGCGACTACGACATCGACGTCTACTGGCCAAGGAATACTTGGTTCAGCTGGACTACCCTCACGTTCCCGTCCCTGGAGGACCGATTCGAGTAAGGGCGGCAGTGTTGTGAGGCCTTGAAAAGCGAGGCCGATTTGAGCGAGGCAATCGACGCGACCAAGGTAACGAAGTGAACGAGGGGACTGGAATATGGGATATACGCAGCTTGGATCACCCTTTCAGCATGAGCGGAGCCTCCTACTCTAGGAGAGGCCAGGAGGCCAAGTTGTCACTGTGGCCTTGAAGGCTGACGCATTTCAGGGAAGCGGCGAAGCGGGCAGCAGATGACCGGAGCTCACGATCGACCAGGAAAACGCAGGAGTCTGGGGTGAAATGAGGCAACGACTGAGTATTGGTATGGCGTAGCGCAACGCCGGACCAGTGATAATGATAATCACGACGTAATGCGTAACGAGTGTTGTCAGCTTTTACCGATTTACATAGCAAGAAACACGTTCTTTCTAAAACAAGCTGCGGAGGAGACTTGTCTGTCTTTCACTGTAATGGTTGGTGTTTGCGTAGATGCCGTGATGAGATGAGGTTGGCCAAACGTCTCTCCAAGCTGCCGGACACGAGCCTATCTTATCTCCCCACCTCATCCTTACCCAGCAAAGAACGCTACCCTCCACCATGGAAGGCCCGGCCCCGACCCCTGAAGGGTGGAACGCTTGGCACACCAGAGGACGCCAGAGAACACCAGATGAGGGCTGCCGGTCCCCACCCGCTCCTTGCCACCCCCTGGATGCGCTAAAGCAGGTACGCTACACTACCTTGGGGGGCCCGGCCCAATCAGCGAGCCCCTTTAGGGGGTTTTTGTTTTGTGCATGGACTGGACGGAAACGGCAGCCATTCTAAATTTCCACGGGCCAGAAAACGAAAAAGCCTCGTCAATGCAGAAGGGGAGAGCTGCCATCAGTCAGTCAGATCCGCTCAATTCGTCGAGCCATAGGTCCGGGAGCTCGGCTTAGCAAGGAGGAAAGTTTGGCACCCAAGGTTTTCCTGACGAGCCGCCCCCCCCCCTGGTCTCTCCCATCGATTGCTCTGCGGGCTAGCTAAACATCTGTGCTCTGTTGACTTTTTCTCCTTCGATCCCTTCGTTACTAGTCTTCCTCGTATTCCTTCTTCTTCGTCTTCTTATTCTTCCTTGCTCATTGTTTTTCATCCGCGTCGGGGTTATTTGTGACATTCAATTGTCCTTCCCCAACATTCCCCAGACGAGGCAGACAGCCCAACACAACCGGAAATCGACAAAAGCCCAGGTCTCCTCGCCATGTACGCGTCCGCCCTCCTCGCGGCCGCCGCGCTCGTCGGGCCCGTCATCGCCGTCCCAGCTGCCACGGCCGCCCCCGACGCCTCTGTCCTGCTCCGCCGCGACGGCAAGGACGTCGACCAGCTGTCGCCCTGGGTCGAGGTCAACGACGACGCCCAGCCCGTCCGCACCTACACCCCCGTCATGACGACGGAGCAGGGCACCGCCGTCGCCCAGGACGGCGCACCCTACATGCTCACCGGCTCCGTCTTCTCTTGGACCAGCTACGGCGAGCTCTTCACCAGCACCGGCGCGCCCCCGAACCCGACCGCTACCGGCAAGAACGGCCAGGGCGCCTTCTCGCGCTGCGTCAACCGGGACGGCGAGTTCGCTCCCCTCTGCCGCCCGTCCCACAACACCACCCTCCTGACGGGTAACACGTACTACGGTAAGTCTCCCTCGGCGAAGCAGAGCCCAGCCCCTCGCTACGCATGGTCAAACATCGATTGGGAATGACGACGAGGCTAACACCCCTTGTCCGGCAGTCACCTGGGATCCCGACTTCTTCCCCGAGCCAAAGAACAACATCACCTGGGAGGTGGCCGTCCGCGTCGAGTATCTCAACCACACCACCAACGAGTGGAACACCCTCGAGACCTTCGATCGCGTGCCCGCCGATTGGGGCTTCTGGGCCTGGCACCTGGAGAACAAGCACCTCCGCGACGACCACAAGCACCCTTACACCAACGTCACCATCAACCTGCTCTCCAACACCAAGGGCAGCAACGAGAAGAATGCCACCGGCGCCCTCATGCCCGTCACCCTCGAGAAGCCCGGCCTGCCCCGCCCCAAGCCAACAAAGGCTCCCACCGGGGACACGCTCAAGATTGCCCTCCCCGCGGCTCTCGGCAGCGTCTTCATCATCTCCCTCGGCCTGTGCCTCTGCAACCGCCGCGCCCGCCACATCGGCCTCGGCAACGTCATGAGCCGCTCCCGCCACGGCTACACCGGCAAGTCTCGCCGCCGCATGTTCCGCCGCAACAAGGACCACGGCATCCAGCTCGACACCCGCCCCGTGCCCCCCGAGGGTGAGTACCGCGACAACGCGCCCCCGCGCATGCCCCGCCGTGACAGCGACGACCTCGACAGCCTGGCCGGCAGCCCCGTCGTTGCTTCTTTCCACCAGCAGGGTACTACTGGCGGCAGGAATGCCTTCCGGGATGAGATGTCAAGGCAGGACCGGCTGAGGCAGGAGGAGCGCAGGTACTAGCCTGCTAGCTGCTTCCGAGGTGGTGAGTGATAATTGTATGGCAGACAACGAAGCGTCTCTGCTCGATCACGCCTGGTCGAGAGGGGTGGGGGTTCCATGTATAAAAAAGCAATATTTCTGCATGTAATGATATACTCCACGTCTAGGTGGATCATGGTTGGTTGGAATTACGCATTATGATTGGGATAGTAGAGCAGGAAATCATGAAAATGACGAAGAAGTAGAACGTTGTGTCAACAAAGCTACAATTTCAAGTACTCTTCGTGTATGAACGTGTGATCAGGGCAACATTTTTAGCAGAATTTTCATGATTAAAGGGAATGTCTGCCATAACAAAAGACTCTTTGTCCCATTGCCACCTTGGCTGCCGACCTATGCGACGGGGAATGCACCAAATCCCTCTCCGGGCACCCAGTTGATGCCATGGTTCTGCGCCGTCCCATGTCCCTGTTTCCCGTGAAACGCCATCCCATAACATGATCACTTAAACCGCATCACAGCCAAATAACAAAATACTACCGAATGCAGCGCCATTGGGTATCCCCCCAGCCCTGTGTAAAATAGCCCCGGGATCCGGCAAACTCCTTTTCAAGACAAAGATTAAAACACGAGCATACGCAACGACAGGATTTTTCTCCAAAATCATTGTACCTTGGCCCTTTTGATTTCTCTATCAGAGTCTGATGCCGGAGCGGAGTCGTCATGAAGTCGTTTGGGCACATGCGAAACTTCGTCGTCGCCATAGCGGGCGCACAAGTCTAAGCGCTGCTCGCCATCGCCAAGGAGCTTCATGTAAGCGGCGGGAATAGCCGTGAGGAGCTGACACTTTTCGTCGCAAGCCTGGTAGGTACTCGTGGTCCAGTCCGACTCGGCATAATTCTTGGCCTCTGCAATGGTGTAGCCGGTGCTGAAGCCCTCATGGTAGGCGTCAGGGAGGATGACAATTGTCTCGCCTGGTCGTTGGTCCACGATCCTGTAGGGCACACCGAGTTTGGTAAGTTTATCCGGGAAAAAGAATTCTGCGCGGTGGCGCATAAATTGAGAGCATTTCTTTTTGCGGCCCAAGGCCTCCTCGGCCTGGTCAACTGCCGTGGATGGTACGACGATCCATATCTTTCGACCTTTGTAGAGGTGGTTCAAGGAGGCGAGTCGGTAATCCTCCGCGTGTATTTGAAACGTTGCGCCGAAGAAGGCAGCGGACTCGTAGACGTAAGGAGTGTGAATACCAGGTATTATGGCCTTTGTGAAGTCGAGTTTGTCGCCTCTCAAAGGGTGTATGGGGCTGCGCTCGGGAACGCCAGCAAGCAGCCTCTGCTTGGCCGTCCAGGCGGGGATATCCACCCGATAGCGAACGCTGCGCAGTTGCTTGTCTTTGTTCTTGTTGAATAATTTCTTTAGTTTCTGTACCTCTGTATCCACGGGCTCCAGCGACTCCGAGGCCAGTGCAGGGCCGTTGAAGAGGCCCTCCGAGGGTACAGTGCTGACTTTCCAGAAGCCGTTGCGCTTGACTTGCCGGATTTGGTACGCATTAGCAGGCGCCTTTTGTGACGAGCGCTCCGGAAGGGGCTCGAGCATATCCGATGGTATCATTACTTTGAAGCAGCCGTCATTCTCAGCTCCGAGGCGTCTGGCTAACGACAAGACGGCTGGGAAGTCGTTCCACTGTGAGACGGTGGGTTTGAGGCGCAAGATCTGGTGCCCCTCTGGACCTTCGTGGTCGTATTCCATCTGAATGTCATCGGGGAGCGGTGCGCCTTGGTGCGTACTCGGGTTCGTTACTGGTGAACTACATGCTTTTTGAGACGGTGGGGTATCCATGAGCGTAGTGTCCTCGGTTAAACTAGGCAATGGGGATAGCGGAGATGAAGGCGCAGATGAAGGTGCGTTATAAGGCGGTCTCGGCTGATCGCAGTCCCCTCGTTCATCGCCCTGGACTTCACTCCCATGTATGGAGGGCAAGAGCGGCGGAGGTACAATGTCTGCGAATCCCAACGTCGTGGCCTCGGCCGCCGGCTCGCTGCCATGGTGGACAGGCGCAGGAACCAGAGGGCTACCGTGTGACTGTGGCTGGGATGCGACCGACTCAACATGGGCAGAAGATGGCGAAGAAGTACCTTGCGACTGACTAGGTGATGTCGCAACGGGAGCAGATACGGCTTGGGGTGGTGGGTGAGGATTAAAATGTTCGACTGTGGGGTACTGATAGTCCTGCTGAGGGGCAATGACATCGAGCGACATCTTGTTCTGGTGTTTCGAGTCCAGGCCGTCCGTCATGGAGTGTTTGCGACAGACGGCCGGGGCGACGTCGACGCCCGGCGGCCAGGCCGTTCCCATGATGGCGGGTTGCGACGAGGGAGCCGAGGCAGTCGTCGACGGTCGGTAGCCAATGTGCGCAGCCAAGTGGTGGGTTTCCAGCAAAGCCCTTGCCCCGGTACCGAAGTGAAGCGCGCGCGCAGACGTCTCGATGGCTTCCTGGGGCGGCCGTCCGGGGAATTGAGTGTCGTCAGACGAGGCTGAACGAACCGAGTTGTGGGAGATGTGGGGTCTTTTTGAGGACCTGAACCTTGAAAGAGAAGAAAGGATGGCGGTCGACCGACGGGATGGTGTGTCGTCGTGAATTGGTGGCTGTCGCAGGACCACTTGAGGCCAGGTACTTGCAGGGAAGGTTGAGGTAAGGGAGAGGCCGTGGAGTACCTCGCCGCTACCTCCTCGTGCCTGCGGAAGGCATGTCCGAAGCGGACCAGAGTAGGTACCTGGTACCCGTCCGCCTCCAGCACCTCTACCTCTAGTCTCTGGGAAAAGAACTGGAAAGTACCGCAAACGGCGTGCCTACGAAATCGGTTGGAGGTGGTTCGATACGGCGAATAAATTTCCTCTGAATGAACATCGGTAGTATTACTCCGTTGTCCACTGCGGCTACTGACTCAATACTCGGGTTTGCACAGACGGCATAAGGTAAGCTGCTTCCTTTGTTCATGTTCCTTGTGCCACGAAGTACCTCATCCAGACATCATACCTTTTTTAGCTTTGGGGACACTGTTGTCGCCATCCCTTTGTACTTCACATGTCAACCCGCAATAAAGACCCCACCAGTATCTTCTTTCATGTAGGTATGGAACAAAGCCAAGAATCGGGCTGTGCTGCAGAAAAGATATGCGCATGATCATGTACTGTACTGCGGCACGGATATTTGGAAGCGCATTCGTGGCCGCGTAGACTCTGTGTAGGAGGGTATAGAGCGATACCATGGGACACTGTGGAAAAGGCGAGGCCTTTTGCCCTTCCTTTGGCGATCTTATGTACCGCCCGGTACCGTTCCTCATCGAGGTTCACAGCTGGCCCGTGCCCGGTACCTTGACTGCCCGGGGAGCCTACTTCCGCCACGGTGGACAAGCACAGGCGCTCGTCTTCAAAGCCTCACTGCAAGCGACATGGAATCCTGCGCAATCTGGTGAACAATGAAAGCATCTGGACTGACGTCGGTGCTCAGAGCTTGCAGCGCAATGGCGTCCTGTCGCAGAGTATGACAGGTCGCCATCGCATGGCTCTGGTGGGCCAGCTTCCTCTTTGAGAGCCACCCCCTGGTACACTGACTGTCCTGTTCAGTGCCACGCCGATCATGTGGGAACGGGGACGCTGCAAGTGGGTGGTAGAAAAAGCAAGACAGTCAAAACGGATAAAGTATTTGTAAATAATTCCACAAGGCACCTTGCAACAAGTAAGAGTGCTTTCAGGTTCCATTCCTATTCTGATATAGATACGATTAATCTCTGAGATTTCTTTCTAGAACATGACTTTTACACGGTAGAATTAAATTTGTCACAGACAAGATTATATTTCGCGGCCTTGCTTTTCCTCCCACTTAGCAACGGAACCCCAGCCAAAAAGCCAACTCGAGGTTATGCGGGCCGTCTCTCCCAGTACATGAGCATCCTACAAGGATCAACGCACGGCGTACAAAACCTGGCCCGTCTGCGATCCTCCGCTTCCGCTCGCTGAGTAGCTATGAACCAGCAATCTTCTCTGACAGAATTGCAGACAACAACCTAGACCTATTCGTTTTCATGCATAGCACAGTAGTCGAAGCCGCTAGAGCGCGGCATCGCCTCCCAAGGCCCTGGCCCAGATCCCTGCCTGCGGGTGCCTCGTCCCCCGATATCACGTGATCGCAACGTGGACGTCATGAAGGTGTCCATTAACCTCGTTTCCATGGTCTCTGTATCATCACAGCCACGTGTGGCCATTCACTCTCCTTTAATCGTTTGCTGGGTCCGGTCAGGGAGCCTAGACAAGGGAGGATATCTCTTGGACGTTGCATAGAGTTGCAGCTTGACCCTTTCATTACCTTGCCCCCTTGTTTAATAAGTCATTCATGCAACGACATTTGCCTGTCCGACACCATAGGCCGTGCTGTTACCGTTTTGTCTCCTATATCCAGAAGCCAGAAACATCGTCTCATCTTTCAAGTCAAACTAGTTGTATATAATGTATGCCACAGATGCAGAGTCATAGCGCGACTCTCTCCCCAGGAATGTCTGACATCCATCCACGCAGACGGATCCTCCTCCTGGTCACCGGGGGCGGTTTCACTCATGCCGGTACGAACCTCTTTATCGACAACCTTTTTCTTGCAGCAGCGATGTTGGAGTTAAGCTAACGCGGCGTGTTCAGCTCCGGTCCTCGAGCTCGGAGCCGTCCTTGCCGCCCGGGGTCATGAAGTCCAATTTGCAACCAACTACGGCCAGGCTCGCTGGGCCGACAACTACCCCTTCATCACCACCATCCACCATGTCGGCCCTGCCGTCCCCGAGGGAGCCGCGCTCGCGCACTACGAGCGCATGCGGCTCTGGAGGCCCGAGGATGGCATGGGTCCCATGATGGAGTCGAAGCGGCTCTTTGATGCTGCGTGGCCCGACACGTATGAGTCGCTCGTGGCTTTGTGCCGGGATCCCAACACTCGACCGGACTTCATCGTCGCAGACTTCTTTGCCGAGGCCGCAGCTCGAGATGTCATGCGTCAATTTCAGATCCAAATCGCGTTGGTTTGTCCCCAAATGCCGTACCTCATGGCCGCGGCCTCCTACATCCCTGGGCAACCCGGTTTCCAGGTCGACGTCACGCTTACATCCGAACACGCCTCCATCTGGTCTCGCTTTCGGAACGAGCTGGTCGTCGTCAAATCCCTCCCCGCTCTACTGTCGTGGGCGTGGTGGACAAAACGAATGAGGTCCACGGCTGGGGTTTCTTACTCCTTGCCGCCACTGACGAAGCCCGACTACCTAGTCCTGGTCAACTCGTTCTTCGGCCTCGAGACCCCTAAAGACCTTCCCCCACTGATAGCGCCTGTTGGCCCCATCTTGAGCGATCAGTATGCGCCATTAGACTCTTCTTTGTCGGCGTTCATGGAAGCACACAAGTGCGTCATCTACATCTCCTTTGGCACCCATGTATACCTCCCAGCCGAGGACCTGGACAAGATTTTGCACGCCATGATGGAGTGTTTGGACCTCGGCCGCCTGGACGGCATCGTCTGGTCGCTTGCCGAAAAGCCGAGAGCAAATTTCGAGACCCTGCGCCCCAAATACACCTCCAGCCCTTCATATGCGTCCAAATTATCCGTGCTCGACGGGACCCAGCCAGATTTCTACGTGACGAACTTCGCTCCTCAGCGTGCAGTTCTCGACCACTCTCACACCAAGCTCTTCCTCACTCACGGTGGTGGCTCAAGCGCCAACGAGACAACATTTCATGGCGTCCCGGTTGTTGCGATTGGATACTTCTTTGACCAACTTTGCAACGCTGTGCGTCTACGCGATGCTGGCGTGGGCCTCTGCCTTGACAAGTCCACCTTCACCGCCCAGACGCTTCGTGACGCTGTTGTGCGCGTCGTCACCGATGGCACTGGCGACTTCGCCCGGAATGTCAGTCGCATGCAACGTATTGCCCACGTAGCCTCTCGCCGGAAGCAGCTTGCCGCGGACCTTATCGAAGAGGTCATGTACGACCAAGAGCTGCGTCTTGCCGATAAATCATCCGTACAGCATAGCTCTGCCTTGGAGCTCCGTCCCATGCATCTACAGACAGCCGATGCGCGCATGTCGTTCTGGAAGGCCAGGAACTTGGACATGTGGTTCGTTGGCGTGACCACTGGCTTATTCTGCGGCTTTGCCAGCTGGTGGGTAGTGCGGCAGAGCACGAGATACTTGCCAAACATGCTGGGTCGTCTACAAGGATCAGTGGTTGGGCTTACGGGTTATTGGCTAGGTCAAGCATATACGAAGTAGAGATCATCGCACCAGGCTCGCTGTTTTGAACTCCTAGGTCTAAGCCGAAAGGGCCTGTTTAAGCTGGACAACAAGGCCGACTCTGCCACGAACTACCAGGAACATTCATGGTCACTCGTGCAACATATCTCGAAACGCATGCGAGGAACCGGATCATTATCATCATCCATTGTATAATTCATCCGATGCAACCAACGGGTCCCACCCACTATGGCCAACCCAATGTACGAATACAACCAGCGCCTGCTTATTGCGCAATGCTATACCCAAAGTAACAAGTTTCCTCCTTTTAAGCGTGGTTTCATTGGTGGTTCGCCACTCTCATCTGATTATTCCATAAATGAATGGTGGAAGACGCCGGCGGAATTTGACAGACAAGCAAGTCGAGCTTATAGAATAGAGTTCGCAGGGGGGGGAAGCTATTCCTGTTCCTGTAACCATACCGCATAGACGCAACGGGGGGTATTAAGCCACGGGGTCCCTGTTTGAGCAGAGGCCCAGTGATCAGTACATGTAGACAGTACAATAGAGAATATTAAGATGGCAGGGGCGCGGCCCCGCCAGAGTTTGCCAAGTATTGTTGTAACAGCATCGTCAAGAGGTCGTCCAGTAAAAGTCATCATGAAAAGTCATCAGCTGCGCTAGGGTTGAGTCTGTCAACTCGCTGAGCAAGCTCCTTGGTTTCGCGATTGATGCCGAAAGCGATTGGTGGCAGGGTCTGTGACCACATTCGCCAGTCCCGGTCGCTGGTCTCGATGCCTGCGTTGGCCATGTCTCGACCACGCTGGCTGGCCTCAAGAAGCCGTTCCCTGCACTCATCAAGGCGCACGATCAAATCACCAAAGCCGTTGGCCTCAGTCTCGGAAATAATTTTACCAACAACGGCGTCGATGGAGTCAATGCCATTGGTGATTTGCTGTATGCCGGCGTCACCACGAACCAAACTCACAAGGTTCTGGATGTCTGAGACGAGAAGGGCGGATTGATCGGCCAGGAACACCTATGACATGTTAATGCTGGACCACCGTATTCCGCTCCTGATAGTATTCACCTTGAAGTCTTCAATTAGAGCAGCCTGTGACTGCATCCCGTAGCCATTCGTTGGAGGAGGGTAATTTCCATTCATGCCACCGTAGCCCATACCATTGCTCAGGCCATTGCTCATGCCATTGCTCAAGCCATTAGTGTAGGGTTTTGGCGTGGTTTCGACAGATTCGCGTGGTGAGTTGACAGGGCTATAGGCTGACGAGTCTGCACTGGCTCTAAAACCTCCTAGGCCCTTGAAAGGGGGAGGTGGAGGAAGCGTGTCCTGCCTATTTTCGGTGTCCTGCGTAGACCGTTGTGGGGAGAAGAACTTGGTTGAGCCAACTGGTGTTAGAGAGCCTTCGTCCTCCTCGTCCAGCTCGTCCGCAGGCGTTGCCCGAATCTTGACAATGGCCAGAAGCTCTACAACGGCCGCTGTAAGGTGAGATGCAGCAGCGTCTAACAACGATATAGGCGACATGCCAGCGCTGGCAACAAAAGTCTTCGAAGCTGTGATGAGATAATTCGCCATGGTGGAAACTTTGGCCCGCTGTTTTGCCTGTAGTTGTGCGGATTCGTCGCCAGAAGGTGTGGACTCGTCAATGTCCTTCATAATTCGACGGACGCTGACCACAACATGCTTCATGGCGTCGGTCACCTTGTCAGGATTCTCTTTGCGAGATGTCTGAAGCAGCTCGTCAATGGCGATCTGGAACTTGGTCACATGCACATCCTTGACACGCCCACCATCCACAACGAGACCTTTCTCGCGGAGATACCTAGTCGCATCTTCGTCCATAGTGAGACCCATTGAAGATCCGCGCATACTTCGTACTTGGGCTTTGGTTCGAGCATACTTGTTCCGCCAATCCTGGACTTCGCTCTCTAGTCGTTCAACCTGTCTTTCCAGCTCTAGTTGTCTCTCGTATGTTGAGGTGCTCTGCTGGGACAGGTCACGCATTTCTCGAAGAAAACCTTGCGCCTCTTGTCTGACTTGCTGCGTCATCTGCTGCTGTTCTTCAAGGGCGTCCCGAAGCTCCTCATTCTCTTGTTGTAGGTCGCTATCCGCAACTCGAGCGCCTAGGCTTCGCGTCGTGTCCTGCAACGCTACCACCTGATCTTGCAGCTGGCGGGTTTCTTCAAGATGGTTGTCTCGCATACGATCGAGTTCCTGTTTCATCGTGTCGTTCAGGTTCTGTGCCTCTGCCAGCTTGTTCTCGAGGCCGATTCGTAAGCCAGCCCATCCTTCCTTCTCCGCCTCCAAAGATGAGATTTTGGATCGCTCGACTTCCAGAGCATTGCTCAGTTGATCATCTTTCCGTTTCATCGCATCCTCCATCCCGTCCAGCTTCTCGCGCAGTTCGCGAACTTGTGCTTGATAGTCGTCAATGAGCTTTTTGTCAGTCTGTTCGAGTTAGCAAAGCGACCCAAGATGTCAGAGCTGCACCATTAACATACCTCCGACGCCGCGCCACTACCTGCACTCCTTTTGCTAGCGCGATTCACAGCCCTCGCTGCACCATATGTATCAGAGGCGCCATCATCCTGCCCACCATCGTCGTCCTCTTCCACCATGGTGCTTTTGTTTGGAATGATTGTGTTGTTCTGGTTCAATTGCCGTTGCATCGGCCGGCCATAGTCGCCAGGGGGTAGTCCAGGAGATGGCGGTACCCCGTAGGCATCCAAAGGTGGAGGGCCTCGGGCTGAGCTGGCATCGGAAGGGCGTCGTCTGTCAGGACCTCTCGGGGGGTATCCTCCAAGTCCATTTACAGGCGTGCCGGTACGACTGATTGGGCCGCCTCGATTCGACATGGCGCTACCCGCACGCGGAATGCCACCACCAGCGAAGTGTGGAAACCGCCGCTCCAGTTCATGGAAAACATCGGCGGCCAGATCTCGAAACCTAGGAGGTCCAAGGGAAGATAATCTCTGTCGCGCCTGGTTACGTTTCGGATGGAAGGTTTTTTCGGGGAGCAGAAATGCAGGCGGGCCATTCGGTATGTTTGGCGGAGCCCTCGACGCGGCTTGGCGGCGGACCAGCTCGTCGAAGACATCCGTACTCAATTCATAGAACTGCACGGAGGACAGACGCAGCAGTTTATCGCGCGCCTTGTTCGGTTGTTGTTTCGGGTTGGGGTCGCGGGAGAGAAGAAAGGCCTTCAAGGCACCGTAATGCTCGTTGAGAATCGCTTCGTCTATTTCGCTTCGGGAGGTGCTACGGAGGCTGTCGCTCCTCGGGTAGTTGTTGGTGCCGTTGCTGGACCGGCCAACGGACGGTGGCGGCGAAGGGCCACCGGTGCTCCTTGGCCCGGAAGCGAAGCCATTCATGCTCATGTTCCCGTTGGAACTGCCCGAGTTTGGGGGAGAGGCGAGGTTTGCGCGGTTGGGCGGATAGGAGTTGTCGTCGGCTTGGTACTTCGAAACGGACCAGTCGCTTCCAACGGCAGAAACGGGAGACAGCGGTGGTGCATTGCGACCGCCGACTGTGTTCATGGTCGACGCGGAAATAGGCGAGGGAGGATTGATCGCAAAAGGGAAAGGGAACTCTGCGATTGCAGATCGAGTGTCTCACAAAGGGCACGACGCCACAGTGGCCGGGTGACTGGCGGCCTGGCCCAGGAATAGAGATCCCCCACACTGAGAGAGAGTGGCTGGAAGAATTTAGGTGTGGGAGCTGACCTAGTTAATGGGGGGGGATGTCGGACGACGGGGTCGGATTCTAGACCCTGATTCCTCGTCCCCTCGTCAACGTTTCTCTCTTTACCGTTGAAAAAATCGCTCTGGAGAACGCTCCCTTTTCCGCGCTGTCTGCCCTTCTTGAGTAGTTCGGGTTTGCCGTTCCCCCTGCTTCCTTGTTAGGGCAGAGGTGGTCTCTCCCTATGTAAGTGGCTTGGGGGGGTTGCCGCAACAGAACAGGCGAGGACTGAAACGTCAACCAGCGAGGGACAGGGGACGAGCACAAAGCTGGCTGGGCTGGTCCTAGTCGGCAAGCCAGCATGTATTAGTGGTAGGTCCGAAAGGGGTCCAATGAGCGGTGATGCGGGCCTGGTCTAGGGCGGAAATGAGCTTCACACCTTGCAAGTTGTACCAGGCACTGGCGCGCCCCAGTAGCAAATTATAATCTGCGGTCTCAGTCAACGCCCTGATAGACGCCTAGGGTACAGCCAGCTCGCGAATTCTGGGCTGGATCGAATTCGCTGATTGGTTGCCACTTGCGCTTGTCATGCCGGAATCACAGTGGTGATGGAGCGATGATGGGGATCGAGAGAAACCCAGCGGCTGGCTTCGTTCAAAGGTCGTGCGACTTATCCGCAACGACAGGAGCATTGCTTGTCCTCCTCTCCGCATAGAAGGTACATAGTACTGATTCAGTTACCTGCCGTACCTGAGATAACGTAGGTACAGACTTTATCAGTGCATAGGTAAGGTAGGTAAGGTAAGGTAGGTAGGTACTTTACCTGACCTTAGGTAAGTACCCTTCCAAAGTTTCCTTGCGGTAAGGTGCCCATGTAAAAGCACCTACCATAGGTACGCGGCCTTAGAAACAGGCCGAATTCCAGAGCCGACACGCCGTAATCTTGATGGCTTCAGCAGGTCGTCGCAGTAACCAGGGTCCCGAAAATCATTCCGTCTCCCACACATTTCTGTGCCTCCTTTCCGATCCGAACCATCGACTACCTTGGCTTATCTGATGCGCCGAATTCCTCTCTAGTCTCTACGCCATATTATTTCCCCATCTCTGAGTTCCATTGATTCGTGCACTCGCTAATTTGAAGACCCCAAGTGAAGTTCCATCACTAAGGTAGTCTAGTGTCCATCTTCCGGCCAGGGGCTCGTGGAGACGTATGCAAATTAGCAGAATCCAGTCTAGCAGCCATTTGACAGGCGCGGCTTGGCCTGGGCCTTTAATTCAGCCCTTCCCCTTGGTTCGGTCGCCCTCACTTGCAAGTGCCGGGGCGCTCCCATCCCTTCAAAGCCGGCCAGCGCTTCGACGCCGCTTCCACTTCCGTGCAAATACCCTGTGCTTAATGAACGATGGCTCTTAGTCTTATCGGTTCTAGAGTCCTAGATCTCAAGATCTGAATGTCGCCAACTTTCCTTCAAGGTTCTGACTCCCATTTGGGTATTGGTATCTCATGGGTCTAGCCCCTGCATGTTGGCCCTGTTTTAGCTTGCAATAATTTGCCTGTCTTTCAACTCATCGACAAGGTACTGAGGGAATCATGTCTGGTTGCTGCAGTAAGTTACAGATATAGACTGGTGGGTTGGATTCTAGAGTCTTGGCCAAGCCTGGTTATCGCCGGTTGTTCCGGGATCGCAGGGACAGTCGTGGAGCTTCAAGGAACAGCCTTCGCCTGCTAGCGTCTGTAGTAAGGCACCCGAAAGGACGGTGACAGTCACGAGATTACGCGAGTAGATGGCAGCATTTGCGAGCACCTGGCAAAGAGAATCTCCTGCGCTATCCGATCGGTGGGGTAGAAAGTGTTGCTATCAAAGTGTGGGACGCCCCGAGCCTTGTTCATCAGCTCATTTAATCATGCATCGCGGCCCCATTCTTCGCTGACCTCACTCGGTTTAGAAGTGCCGCAATGAGCAATCGCCTCTTTCTATCTAAGAATAATCTCAGATCCACGAACCACTCTACTTAGAGACGATTCTTGCACGGTTCAGGAGTTGTAGTCCCTCTTGTAGCCATGATGGGCGGTGAGGTCAGGCAAGACTAAAAAGTCTCGGGACTTGACAACACCTAATTGAAGGCAAGATCGCAGTAAGGTCGCAACGTGGGTGAGGCACGCATGTTGCAATGCTCTTGAGTGCTGAGGAAGTCACATGGGGAATGCTTATGGGAGCCAGAGGAGTTCGAGCTAGCATCACTGCTCGGTCAGAGTCCCCAAGCTACTTTGTGTGGTGTCGAAATGTCATAAGAGTCATCATCAAGCAAGTTGGCGGGCCGAGTTCTTCAAAACCAAGCCAATGTCCAAGTCGCAGGCAGATTCGGCCACCTTTCCTGCCAGGCGCCAAGAATCTCGGGCACACGCTCATCGAAACTGGCCCGACCGTTTGCGCTGCCGCTGTCAAACGCAGCGGCTCCCATGGCATCCCTTTCTTCCGCTGCGGCCGCGTTGAGAGCGTTGGCAAGGTCTAATATGCCTTGGCCACCAACGTGAGCCTCTTCGTGGTTATCCTTGATATCGATGTTGATAACATGAACGGGGCGGTTGAGGGGCGAGCCTCGATTCAGAAGGTCATCAATCACAGCATCCCAGCAGCGCTCTTCACAGGTAAAGACAACATCGACAACGCCGCCCTCGGTACCCTCGCTGCCTCTGTCCGAAGCGTGTTTCAAGCGGGGAATTCCAACCTGCCAGTCTTGCCATCTCTCGGGTCCCCATTTTACGCCCCTGTTCCTGCCCAGCATGTTGAGGATACCATTGTTGCGATATAGACGTGGATCTTTAGCCTCAAGCTCCTTGTACATGCTATCATAAGACGTCTTATTGAATTGGTAGACGTTTGGTTGGGTTATGGTTGGGCCAGGTAAGCGCACGAGAGATCCCGTACCGAAAGAGATGACGGGGTAATTTGCTTGTGATAATCGGAGATGTGCTTCCATGGATCTCGAGGGTTTTCGTCAGTATCCCGAAGGGTCGTGCTTGAGCAGGTATCTTACCTATTGTTGTTACTAGCACAAACCGTGCAAAATTTCAGCTTGAAGCCGCCTTCATCTTCTGTGCTGCCATTCTGAACGGCTTCAGCCGCTGCCCCGTTGGCCGCCTCCATGTTTGTAGTGTTATCCTGCTGGAGATACCGAGAAGCTGCCTGTGGGACAGTGTTCGCGCATCCTCGAGAGGGTGGGCCAAGGGTAACTACCGTGAAGGAAGCATAGGTTAGCTTTCAAGAATGTGGCAAGGCAAGGTATATAACGGCGATGACAGGTTGGT
Organism: Paramyrothecium sp. XJ0827; assembly: GCA_020881915.1. Taxonomy (NCBI): domain Eukaryota; kingdom Fungi; phylum Ascomycota; class Sordariomycetes; order Hypocreales; family Stachybotryaceae; genus Paramyrothecium; species Paramyrothecium sp. XJ0827. The sequence continues at coordinate 2,787,491 of JAJFPB010000001.1, read as the reverse complement.
TCAATCAGATAGGTTTTGCGTATGATAAGTTTGTTCAGCAATGAAAAAATTCAGACAGCTCCAATATTAAATTCATCATGGAAAGGGAAACATCGTCACGAAGATTGCCTCTTACCTGTTGATCAGCCAGCTCTACTGGCTCAAGTCATGTTTATGCTGGACAAGACTGGCGTGGAAAGGCACCCGACACGAAATCAGATGCGTTGTGTGAGGTTGTGAAGAGGGTTTTGTAGCTCGCGAAACTGCTAGTGACGCAGGTGTTTTGAGTCGGCTGAACCTCGGCCGTACGGGCTTCAACATGTGGGGGTGAATTGAATGGCCAATCGGGCACAGCTGACCTCAGGTACCTTACTTTGCCTTACCTTCCAGTATCACTCTACGAAGGTGGGCAGGAAGTGTAGTACACCACCGCAGCAGCAACTAAGACGATTTTGTTTCCCACCAAGGCAGCATGCCTCAGGCCAGTTGTCTTCATCAAGTGAGTTGTTTGAAAATGCCATATTGCAGGCAAGTGGCTGTGCAAGTCGCAATCGCAATCGCAATCGCACTGGCTCGCCCTGAAGTCACGTTCACTTACTAGGCAGAATAGTGGTTGTGCTGCAGGACATCAAGTATGAATGGAGAGGCTTGTCGGTGGCCCGCCTTATTTTCCACCTCGTGGTACATGATTGGTTTGTGCATGCGTGCATAACCTGAAACGCAAAACGCTGGCCCTTGGCCCAATCATCGCGGGGCCTGGGTCATGCCACCATGCGACGATGATCCAAGTATAGATTTTAGCTGCAAGTGACCAAGATGGATAAAGGTCGTACGCGAGGCCAGTTTTCCTTCCAAAACCAACACCGCCGCCCAGTATCACATGATCATACCCACCAAAGAGCACTCAAGTCGTGACCAGTCTCCAGGGCGGCTCTCGATTAGAGTATGATTAATTGTGTTGCCCACCTAAATTTATGTCTCCGTTGCGGCGCGAGTACTGTATGAAGCAGTGTCCTTCTCATAGGCGCGTGAAGCCCCAGCATCAAACAGCCGATCACCACTCAGTGATTTTTTGGTACGACATGTGGCTTGAAAGAAAACGCAAAGATCCGTTATTTCCATAGTGACCTCGCATGGGGACACTAGCAAGGCTTTGTGCCCCTGTGGGCTCGTAGATCCTCCCTGCCCAAGATCTAATTGACTGTGGGTCAGTGAGAGCGTTCATCTGGCCAAGGACCCAACAAGCGGCCCAAGATATGAGTCCATGGTATTGACAGCCGCTTAGTATCTCGTGGTCAAAAGTGAGCATCATTCATGAGCCTCTAGGAACAGCTAGTCCAACTCTTACTTTCTTCATCTTACTTTTGTACGTGCCTGGGACTGCCCTGGCCATGGTGCTAGATGAATGGATCTCTCACCTGAGGGGCAGTGTCCCCCTCACAAAGGTCAGGTTGTAGATGTACCTCCGGTGTCGTGCCTAGCACTGATTCATGATCGTTGCCTACGACTATCTTGGGCAGGTACCTTGAGTAGGTTAGGCACAGCTCGTCCATGGGATAGAATTGCAGGTCGGCCTCGTACTATACTAGCTAGATTTTACTTGATTTTTGGCACCCTCGCCGCAACAGCTGGGTGAGTTGAAAGCTGCTTGATGTTCAGTCGTGCTGTTGCTGGATTGGACTTGTTTGGCCCCCTGCGGTGCAATCTAGACTGTAAGGGCCTTGAACGGCTTATTACGGAGTCCTGGACCGGATCGCAGCCGCTGTCTTCAGTGGTGGACGCCCGGCCGGGGCAACCAAGTAACCCAAGGTAAGGTAGCGGTAGCGTTAGCAGTAGGGGCAGCGGCAGCGGCAGGTAGAGAGGTAAGGTACCTTGGGGAGGAGGCTTGGGAGGGCTGCGATGCGAAGGCGCTTACACGGGCTCTGCCCACTTGTACTTGTACGCCGAGCCAACCTTTTTTCCTCGCCCTGACCCGGCCTTTAACGTTAGCTGAACTTGGCCTCCCCATCTCGTGCCTCCCCCATCGTCGTCCCGCTTTCTCTTTAGCCCTCTTTCAAAACCCAGAACCAAAATATTGCTTTCCCTTCCGTCGCCCAGTGCGCCGGCCAACCATTGCTTCGTTTCTCTACGCTCCTTCGCATCGTCAACGACAAGTCCATTCCGCTTAGCCTTTGCGCTGTTTCCTCCGACCCTGCCCCGGACACTGACGGCCGGTCGTCCTGTCTTGTCAGGCCGAGGGAAGTTCATCCCACGTCGCAGCAATCCACTTGTCGCCCGGCCACAGACCCAGAACAACACTGCCCCTTCTGCCGGCCGACGCTCCCACTTCGTTACGACGAACGCCGCCCATTACTATACAACTTACTCGGCTTCTTCCTGTGCTTCTCGTGCGCCGTCGTTGGATTCCTCGATTCGGTGGACTCATCGGCCCCCTCCCCCTCCCAACAGCCACCCTTGTCAGTTCTTCGTCGCCGCCGATTCCAAGCAACCGCCTGCTTGCGAACCGCACTCCGCTACTTGCGGTTCCCTGACCGAACGGAGGACACTTTGTCAGCTTGGGCTTGTACAGACTTGCCGACGGTTCGGCAATGACCGCAGCCATGTCGGCAACCTCGTCTCCCGCAACATCTCCGCCGGCGGCGGACGTTTCTGCCGTCAACATGCAAAACCAGTCGCCACTTCTTTCCCCTTCGACGTCGCGACGCAGCGCTCAGCCTCGCCCCATGTCGCATGCTTCCAAGAACAGACTTTCTCAATACTCAGTTGGCTCCGTCCCATCGAGGTCGCGACCACCTTCGCATGTCTTTCCCTTGTATCCGTCTAGCCTGTCGTACAGCCTGGTGCGGGACTTCGCCTACCCTCCCATGCACCCAATGCACTACGGACCTCTGCCCGAACCCTCTCGGCCAGCCTCGGGACTCGCCACTCCCGCCAGCGAGCACCGCAGGCTCTCGGACCCACCCGCATCGTGGGAACAAAAAATGCCCTGGGACTCATGGACGGTCGATGGCTTCAATCGTGGCCATGATATTCCTCCCATCCAGTTCGGGGACGGACCTCCTTACAGTGAGGACGATGACCTGCAGAGTCCGGTTGTTGCGACACGCCATCACCGCAAGCACAAATCAACCTCGGCCACCATGCAAGGTAGCAGGGCCCGAGCCTCGCGGGATGGTGACGGGGACTACATGAACTCTCCAAATTTTGACTCTGAGAGAGGATACTACATAAGCACGAGTGGGGATGGCAGCCAACGGTACTACGTAGGCCATGGGGGGGAAGCCAACGGGCCCGCCGGAGGCTATGTCACATATCCTCCTGATCAAGCGGGACATGGCCGCGCATACTACTACGACCAGCAGACGAGAGGACTTGGAGGCGATCATGGATCAGAAGGCTCAAGCTCTCCGTCATCTCCTGGTTGTCATGATGAGGATCAATCACGCTATTCACGGGATTATCAATTCACCATCACTTCGCCAGACGAGGAATTCCATGGCAAGGCGGTGGCTCTATTCGACTTTGAAAGAGAAAATGAGAACGAGCTGCCCCTTGTAGAGGGCCAGATCATTTGGGTGTCATACCGCCACGGCCAAGGCTGGCTGGTAGCGGAGGATCCAAAAACGCAAGAGAGCGGTCTGGTGCCTGAGGAATATGTACGACTGCTCCGTGATATCGAGGGAGGAATGAATAGCCTGACTGGGCAGCCTGTCGATTCTGGGTCTCCAATCATGGATGCTGGGACTCCAACGCAGGCGGAACATGGTAGCCATTTTGGCCACACTCCGACCCCCAGCAACTCGACCAATGGCTATCACCAGCCTGTGCTTTCGATGTTCTCCACCTCGAGCAAAGATCTGAATCCTTACCCCACTGAGCAATTGGGTATTCAGGCCGGCCAGGCCCGTCCTCAGGTAGTTCACTACCACGGACAAAGAGGGGGGAGCCAGACAAATACGCCTACCTTTGCTCAACATCAAGACGCTGTCTTGTTAAGGAGGGAGAGCTTAGACACTGGAGATAAGGGAGTGGAAGAGACAAGCCCAGTCGACGGGAAGCTTGAATCTAAGCCTGCGCCATCAGAACTAGAGGCCACATCCACGGATGCCGACCGGTGATGGAATCCTAGCGAGTCGAGTTTAAACCATGGATTACAAATGGCTATCAAAGCCATGAGGCTTTGTGAAGGGCCAATTCAACATACTCGGCCAATGATGCAGAAAAGGCCAATCAAGGAAAAGCAATCCTGCCCAACCCGCCAACAGCCCTAGGCTGACCTGTTGAAGTTGCTTTTCAAGGGGCAATTGCAACGAAGATTCTTCTTCGTAGCTGGCCCCGCTTGACAAGAGATCAACTGAGCTTAACCACGAGTGCAAGAAGGTTGAGAACCAAGAATGTCGCCTCGCAACAGTGAGGTGGTAGCCGCCCAAAGCGACGGACTGTACGTGCGCACGACTTTGACGAAGCGATGAAGGCCCTCAGGTGGGGTATGGGCAACTTAATATGAGGAACAAAGATGATTACATCTGACTCTAACTTATAATAAACTAAAACTGTGTCATACATATTATCACCCGTTGCTGAAGATGTTGAATCATGCTCACCATGTTAAATGAGAATTGCAAATCGACTGGGGAACTGTAGACTCTCGGGTGGCTAGACTGTATCGACGAACTACACCCGGACTCCGCTGTCGGACTAACCAAGAAAAGTGCTTTGAAATCGAGCGTTCCTGAAATCTGCGCCGATGCTTAGCTCCAGGGCTTCTCATAGGAATGCAGAGCAAGTTTGCCGGGGAGGTTGCGCCAGACGCGGTGTCACGTGGCTTTTGCGTCATCACTACGGCCCGGACTATTTTTGCTTGGAGCTAAGGTAATGACGGAAGTAGGCGGGCAGGTACCTCGCAGACCCGACCTTCGCTCAGTTCCCGGGCTTTTAAATCCCGACAAACCACAACCTCTTCCCACCTGCTGCGTCTGACTGGTCAATTACCGTCCAATTCCTCATCCCGTGAACCATTCAGGCAAAGGCATCAACCATGTTTGCCAGATCTGCTTTCCGCGTGGCTCAGCCACTCAAGTCGGTACGTCTATTCTCCTTGAGGCCGGCGCGGCCTTGTGCATAGCTTTGCTTCTCCCCGCGCCGTCTTGCAACCGCTTTCGAATTGTTATCGACTGACAGCTTTTCCCGCGCATCGCAGCACGCTCGCCGCTACGCCACCGAGTCCGGGGCCAAGTCTGGCTCCAGCAACACCCTCCTGTTCGCCGCCGGTGCCGCCGGTCTGGCTGGCGCGGGCTACTGGTTCTTCAGCGGCACCCCCGCCGCGCAGAAGGTTGAGGCGGAGGTTAAGAAGGTCGCCGCGCCCGCCAAGCCCGCCCTGACCGGCGGTGACCAGGGCTGGGTCTCCCTCAAGCTGGCCGAAGTCGAGCTCGTCAACCACAACACCAAGCGCTTCCGTTTCGAGCTCCCCGAGCCCGACATGGTCTCTGGCCTGCAGGTCGCGAGCGCCATCCTCACCAAGTACAAGGGTCCCGAGGACCAGAAGGCCACTCTTCGGCCCTACACCCCAATCAGCGACGAAGGTGAGTTGCGCAATTGCTCAAGATTTCCTTAGACATCTGACCGAACTTGGATCGCTAACATACTCGGGGTGAATCAGATACTCGGGGATACATGGACCTCCTGGTGAAGCGCTATCCTGATGGTCCTATGAGCACTCACCTCCACAACATGGCCGTTGGCCAGCGTCTTGATGTCAAGGGCCCTCTCCCCAAGTATCAGTGGGCTGAGAACAAGCACGACCACATCGCCCTGATTGCGGGTGGCACTGGCTCCACCCCCATGTACCAGCTCTGCCGCGCCATCTTTAACAACCCCAACGACAAGACCAAGGTCACCCTCATCTACGGCAACGTCTCCGAGAAGGACATCCTCCTCAAGTCCGAATTTGAGCACCTCGAGAACACCTACCCCCAGCGATTCCGTGCCTTCTACGTCCTCGACAACCCTCCCAAGGAGTGGGTCGGCAACAGCGGTTTCATTACCAAGGATCTGCTCAAGACTGTCCTCCCCGAGCCCAAGAACGAGAACTTCAAGATCTTCGTCTGCGGCCCCCCTGGCTTGATGAACGCCATCTCCGGCAACAAGGTCAGCCCCAAGGACCAGGGCGAGCTGAGCGGCGCCCTGAAGGATCTCGGCTACAACAAGGACCAGGTCTACAAGTTCTAAGCCATGATGAGATGAAATTGAGGCGGGTAGAAGATCCTCTCTGTATTATGTATGCGTAGATGCGAGATAGACAGATATACCAAGGCTCAGGGACATTGCCCGACCGTTGCCGATTTCATGGGGCCTGGAATGATGTTCCTGGGTATAGCCCCATTTGAGAGCTAATTTAGCAATGAAGAAGCTTGACAACCAGCGTGATATTTCTGTCGTGGTGACAACGGACCCAAAATCAGAAGCTCCCAACATGGGCCAAGACTTCAAGCCCTACCACCTGTCTCAAACGAGTTTCGCCATACTTACCAAAACTCTGCTTGATTCCTCTTTTTCTCTTTCTTCCTAAGCGTCAGACACATTCGTCTTCGAGTTCGCCATTTTCTTCTACGTTATTGTATCTCATCCCCTTCACGGATGGAACTTCTCCGCATTTACATCTGGACAATCATCGTCTTCATGTTGTCCATGTCGATTGAAGGTCCAGATCGGCTTGATCCTCCAGATGGAGAAAGCAAGACAGGATCTCTTATAGCACGATACTCTGTGCTGTAGAGTATTTTATATAGAGCAGCAGTGCTTTTGGCTCAATGGCTTAGGAATTGGGGTCTTTTCTTCGTGAGCCTGTATCAAAAATGGCGATGGGCAAGAAAACATAACCATCATTAACACTCAAGCTAAGGGTAAACTTAACAAGTCTCCATTATTCTCGTATGAAATTGATAGGATTGTTTTACAATAGCTAACCACCAGTGTATAAAAGTGCCAGTATCATCCCTTGAGTTGGTCTCCGACCATTACGGCATGTCCTTCTTGATTAAGTCAATCCATTAATCTTGGCGCCACCAAGCTTTGTGTGTTCAGTACTATGACCCAGGTGGTTTCTAGGAGGAAGCTCGTTCTCGATTGCAACGCTGCCGTGCTTGGTTGTTTTATTGTGACGAAGGCTTGTATCGTCTGGGGCTGGACTGCAGACACCCAACGTCCTGAAATGGTTGAACCAGGGAATAATACATACTCGACGGAGTACTAGTAGGAATTTAACACATGAAGTGTTATCTGCCCTTGTATTTACTCCCTAATAACTCTTTGGCTACGAGGTTAGAAGAATCCGTGTCCTTTGATACGTGCGTGGGAATCGATACGAGAATACGAGAGGGCTGGATAAGTGATTTTTAGAAAGCAAAGCAAATCCTGTATTTTTCTACTCTCTGAAGCTTTCATATCTTCCTTTCGACACCTGCCTGGACTCAGCTTGGAATGATTCGCAATTCAGTCCGTCCGACCTGTCAGTTCAAGAGCGACGCCTTGGCGAGAACCACACAACTCCTGGTATGAGCCCCCAGCTCACGCGACTAGTGGTAGCCATGCAAAATAAGAAAAGCATACTCCCATGCTCCAGTATCTGCCCGAATCTTCTTCATCATCCCAGTTAACCTTAGGCTAAGCCATCGCCACCCATGCTTTCCCTCGGTTTGTCGCCGATCTAGGTGACTCATCCTTCCGTTGTCTGCAACTGGTGTTTGCATGAGCAGATTCCAGCCCATATCTACTCAGATGCGCGACCCATTGTATGCCTTGATCTAGGATGACTGTTCACGACCTTAAGATCCTCGTTGAACCTCTTATTATCTTCCTCGACCTTAATAAGCCTGTGATTCATGTTGTTGACGTATTGAACCAAGCGTAGGCTGTCGGCATCGTTCGATTTTTTGTCCAACGCTTCGTCCATGCGGGCAGCAAGGTCTTCCATCGACTTTCTGAGCTCTCTGATCTTATCAGAAGCATTCGATCCCGGCGGAGTAGTCGTCCCTGTGAGTGCTTCATCTCGTCGCTTCTGAACCACCCGTACTTCAGATGAACTCTCTCGGCGCCGCCTCTTCGTGGCTGTGGCACCTTTTTTAGTCCCCCCCCGATATTTGGCAACCAGATGCTCTATGGCAGATGTGAACTCCTCGACTTCCATTGATGGTAGATCGTTCAGGCGTTTATCTTTGATCTCATTGCTATCCACGTTTGCCTCGTTGGCAATGAACAATGTGGCATCCCGGATCAGATCGAACTCCAGATTGGTGGCAATTCGCTCTGTATCCTTGTATTCCTCCAAGTGAGTTACGAGTTGGAACCATGCGTCCGTCCGACAATCTATTGGGAAGACAACATCGTCGGAAGATTCATCACTGTTATTCTCGGCCTCCGTACGCGTGAATCTGCGATCTGCTCCGGTCTGCTTCGACATTTCTAAAACTCCCGGGCCTGTGATGTTGCCGTGGTCTCCATCGTCTGGGAGTAGTTTGAACGTTGGTACTGTACCCCTGGCCTTGCATTCCTGTCTGAATGGCTTGAGGGTCGGCGAGTTCCCCAGGGCTATCCATAGCACGATGTAATTGACTCTTGTGGCTCTCTCTTCCACCTTCAGGTGTTCGAGATGCCGATAGAATTTGTGGTTTGTTGCATCCTTCCTGGTAGATTGATGCAGTTCCCAATTGCCCTTTACGAGCAGGCCATGCAGATCGGCGCACTCCTCAGCAGATAGTTTGTCCTTGACATAGTTGTAGACCTTGACTGCACGATGGGCCTGGTCCGCAAAACCCGGACTCACTTTCAAGTCATACGGGTCCATATCTGGTCTCTGGACGTTGCTTGGCTCCATTGTTCCGATCTGAGGTGTGGAGACTCTTGAGGTGGATTCAGATATGCGTGTCGGATTCAGATGTACGTGCCGGATTCAAATACGCGTGCCGAAATCAAATGCGCGGGGCGGATTCAAATGCGCAGGTTTCCAGCACGATGCCAAAAAAAAGAAGAAAAAAAATTTTATGTGAAGGGGGAAGAGTTGAAAAGGGAGTTGGGTTGCAGAGCGAAGAATTTATAGTAAGGCAAGTGAAGTGAGGCAGCTGGCGTTTACTAGGTAACATCAAAACCTGACCAGCTGTTAGTGATTAAAAAAAAAACAGCTGGAGAGCAGAGCGAAGAATCTATGTTAAGGCAAGTAGGGCAGCTGTGTTTAATACCTCTAGACCCTCACCAGCTATTAATGAGAAAAGCGGCTAGAGGGCAGAGCGAAGAATCTAGAGTAAAGTAGCTGGCGTTGACATCTCCAGAACCCGACCCGTACATTTACAACAAATAGATAAAATTCTTATTCCTTGTCCTCTATGGGTCATGGAAACTTCCAACACTACAAAAGGGACGACTCGAGATTACAGTCCTTCAGTCTTTCACCCCTTGCTTCGCTTCCACTTACTGTTTATATACTTTGAAGTAAAAATATGCTACACTTTAGTGATTCTTACTCCGAGATAAAGGTATTATCTAGTTAACATTCTTCTATACAACATCGAATTTTGAACCGCCCAGTAAGGTCATGGTATGGGGAAGGTGGACCCTTGTCTGCCTTCCCACGTCACCTCGAATGCTCTCAAAGTTCCCAAACAGCATGTTACCCGTGAAGCAAGCTGGATTCCCAGACTCTGACTTTGACAAAAGCGACCTGGCCTCCGAACCCTGATGTTTACAAGGTTGACAGCATGCGAAGTATAATCCTGACTCAAAACCCAAACAGTTCATGGCGACGATAACGTAACACCACCACGATGCCCACACTGTTCACGATGTCCACACTGCCACTGACCTCTATTCACATTCATCTTTTGAGAGCAGTTGTGCCGTCCTTGGGTTTACTGTCGAGCAGAACCACCCCGACAATTTGATATGTGTCAACAAATCATTCGCGTGTGCCCTTACTGCCATTTCCGGGGAGTCACCAGCTCGCCCTCGCCCTGTGAGCTCTACTGGGATCTATTCCAACTGGGGTTGGCCGAAGGCCATTCTCCAGAGGAGTTGAAGAAGTATCTGAGGGCAGATGAATGCCCTAAGCCAACACAAAAGGACCTTCCATTCAGCCTCGGCGCATGTCCTTACTCCAAGCACCAATGCCCATCCAGGGCCGTCTTAGCTATGTTGCGCCAGCATATCTCTCAGCGCGAGGTAGGGCAACAGGATCGTGCCGCCGAGCTGGAGCAGGCAAAGGACACCTTTATCCGCCTGAACTGCCAGAAACGGACGGTTGAGCCTCGAAATGAGCCTGAGAGCTTCCTCGCCCAGGCAAAGCGAGACGTGCGGTTGCGCCTCAGGGAAGAAGCGCAAGTATCTGAGGACAATCGGCGCATGCAAGCCGAGACGGAGAAGCGGGCGCTCCAGGAGATTACGGACGCGTGGGAGGAAATGGGCCTGGATGACGAGAACCAGACGGCGGTTGCTTCAGCAGCTTCAGGCTTGTCCCCAGGGTCGGTGGAGCGGGCAATGAAGAGGAGCAAGGAGGAAAGCCCTGCCGATGCCAAGATGCAGAGTTCCGACAAGGAGACGGGGACAGGCCGTCACAACCACTCACAAGCTGACCCCAGTGAGTGGTTCACCATTGCAGCCGCTCACCCGGCACAACGAGTTTACGTCAAGGGGCTCAAGACTGCCGAAGACCAGTCCACCGCGTCCAAGGGGCCAGAGGACTGGCTTGAGCAAGTCGATGAGGAAACGGTGTGATGAGGAATGGCGATGGGACTTGCATCGGGATGGGAGATGGGAGTGGTCGTTTTGGAGCATGAGGCATGGGAATTGTTTAGGCGGGGGGGGTTAAAGATTGCGTGTTTTGGACGGTATCTTTACCACTTTACTTTTGTTGGCGAGGACCGCTTTGGGATTATTTTGCATTTGGACAGGAGCATAAACGATTGATACGAGCACACGATTGTTGGGGACGAATCTACGAAATTACCATCGCGCTGCCCAGTGTCACCCGAAATTGCATTGCCAGGTGTGTAGGCGATCAAAAGCGTCACTACACAGGGGCAATAACCGTTCTTGTCTGCGGAGTAGGTGTATTTGCACCTGGTATGGTCCGGGGTCTCTGTAGGTTTTCCATCGCGCAGTATTGTTATTAGGTTCGTATTTGCGGTATTGCTTTTTTTGGTGGCCGTTTGGTCTCGTTGATCGGACCTAGTGCCGAAGTGGCCGGGACCCGGCCCCGTCTCGGCCACCGGCTCGGCTTGGAGCCTGGTTGGCTAATTCTTCTCCGCATACCATGCATGTCTCTGGGCGCCACTTGCCAGATCAAGCAAAGCAGTCGAACGTTGGGTGGGCAGCGCGAGGCAGGGGTCGCAGCATTAGTGTAGTCCCGAGGTCTTCCGTGGGGGTCAGTCGACGACACCGGTCGTGGCCACGAGAGCAAGCCAATGAGTGCCCAAGACTGTTCCATTCGAGAGAAAACTTCCTCTTTCTCCCCCCACGATGCCGTCCCAAACTTCCCCGCATACTCCATAATCCCTCCGCGTTACACCTGCGGATTGCCAGTAGGATGGGCCCATTTGGAGCTACACAGCCTGAAGGATCAGATCACAAGACCACAGCGAGGCACAACATGGAGGAACTTGTAAGTCCCTGCCTCTGTGTATGACACTTGGTGCAAGCCTTTCGTCCAAGAGGGTGGCTTTAAGGTCGTCCGGGACAATACGACCAATCAATATGATAAGTAATTCTCGCCGTCGGGATCAACGTTGTCGTAAAGCCACCGTCATGACCGTTACCGGCAATGGCCTCTAGCATCCAAGCCGAGAAAAAGATCCGAGGCTCCATTTAGTTCGGTTGTAGCAAGGGCTAATCGAGCCATTACCCCATAGTTTCTGTTCTGCTGCGGGCTAGTTTCCCTGGCGGGTCTGGCTCCTCATCGTCAAGACCCTCCCCCACGCTGGTCACAGATTAGTAGGAACCCCAAGTGCCAGCCGCGACGGTTTATAGCATGCCGTTCCCACCTCGCCTGGGCGTCCTGGGCGTGGAGACTTGGAAATCCTGTTTTGAGATACCCGGAGACCAACTGTTCTTTGGACCTCTGGATACAATTCAGCTGGTCGAGGCTTCGAGTACCCAAACACCATTGCACAACATGGCTCTTGATCAAGCACTCTTGATGGAGAAGGCCTCGGATAACTGCAATGAACTCATCAATCCCTCTTTGAAGCTACCGCCTCTGATCTTGGATCAGGCACTCCCCAGTCCTGCATCCGTAGCGCATCTGCACCAACTCCAACTCGAAATGGAGTATGACGCCGAGGAAAGCAATTCCCGTGACGAATGCTCAGGAGGACCAGAAGGTTACCGTGACAACAGCGGGGGAGATGGCACAAGATGTTCAGCCATAGAAGAGATCCACGCCCTCTGCATCTTTGACGATATGCCAACTCTCTCATTGAGCCCTCCCAGGTCTGCCTTGATCGACAGTCTATCAGGGGCCCTCCCGAAGCGCAAGTGGGGACGATGGAGATGGCGCCAAGCGCCTGTGCTGTCCGACCAAAACGTTGTGGAAGCCATCGTCCTGTACGAGCGGGGGATCGAACAAAGCTCAGACCGCAGATGCACACGTTGCAGATCTGGAGTGGGTGTCTCACCGCAATGCGTCACGGCACCTGGGCGTAGCATCCAAGATCGTGATGCGTGGCCATGCAGCAACTGCATCTACGACGGAGCATCAAACTGCTGCCGTGAGTCGAGGAGGCGGACAGCAACGTTGGACGGCTTTGAGGCTCGGATGAGGAGATCAGGTGATGCCGACCAGATTGTCGATTACATGGCTGTATTGGCGCTTATTGCTCAATTAAGGAGACCTTCAGGCTCTTCTGACGACCAGAGTCTCCGAGCGCGGGCCAACCGTATCGAGCTCGCCGCCTTGAACATTGCTCAAGCCGCCCGGCACTGGGGAGAAAGAGTGTCGGCGCAGGATTCGGAGTAGGGACCAAAGTGTAAGAGCCTGATTGAAGTTCTGGAGTACCAAACCAGCAATGGGAGCTGGACATGGATATTCTAGGCGCGTATTGTTTCCCTTGAAATTGGAAAGAAATATTCGGGCACAGCGTAGACACTGTTTCTGCTGTGAACCATGAGAAGTTTTAAAATTGTCTTCACGGTTAAGTCATCGAGTGCCATATTACTCAATGTTCTCACACCAACTTCACCAACACCTCACTTAAGTTGTCGCCTCCAGTTCGCCAGCTGGCGAGGCTTAAAAAAACCGCCCTGGCGTACTACAAAAACAGCTGCCGCTTTTCGAGGAAGGCCAAAACTTCTTCCCTTACACAACACTTACCTCTGCGCGTGATCACGCGCATTTGCATTCGGTCTGCGCATTTGATTTCGGTCTGCGCATCTGAATCCGTTCTACGCGCTTGATACCGAATGTTTTAAGTTTCCCATTCCCAGCGATCGGTCCAATACCTTCAGTCGTTCCCTGCGCGCCATCAGATCTTGAGCTCCCTGAATCCTTTATTTCGGCCTAGGTTATATGAGGCTGCAACAAAGACTCCTACCGACGACCACCAAGCCAGATGGCTAACCAATCCCCGACTCCTGCTGGTTTCCAGCAACCAACTGCTCCTACACTCTCGGATCAGAAAACTACCCAACGCCGGACAAGATCAATCAGTCTGAAGAAAGTCACGATAATCCGGAAACTGCAGCTATTACTGTTGCCGAGTGGAAGACTGCTGCCGAGCTCGACGAGAATGGGAGAAAATCCCTTCTTTCCGAAACAATGTGCTGGGTCTCTCAGACCCTGAAAGAGAACACCAACGATCCTTTCCCGCCTCGTCCACAATGGGCACCTATCCATGCAGAACGGGGGTTTTACACCCGAACACTCGCATACGAAGACGACTCCTTGGTCCGTGTTTCAAGACGGGTCGTTGATGACCATTACGCCAGCATCCTTGCAGAAGCGCGGACCTGAACCTTCCGCCTTAAAAGCCCTCCCGCCCGATCAGCTCGAAGACATTTCAAACATCAAAGATCACATAGAAGAGCACGTCTTCACGGAGGCCAGAATGCACGTGGATTTCACCAATATCACTGGAACAGCTTTGGCCCGGATTATGTACTGTCGTGCGATCGAGTTCCGACTGGCCTTGGACCTGAAACAGAAGGAGAACATGAAAATCCTCCCGAGCGCCATCGACATTAGCCTTACACGACGCAGACTTATAAAGACGTCGGACAAATATATTTGGGCCCTTCATAAGATCTTCGTTGAAATGAAGAAATCTGGCGATTACGACAAAACATGCTATCAAGCCAACCAGTTTCATACCCTGCATCACAATTCCCCACTGTATCAAGCAAGACGAAGTAGTTCTCTGCTTCTGCATAAGATGGATACACCGGCTATGCGTAAGGGACTTGCCGATCAGCACCTAACTGATGTTAGCAAAAGCGCCACACCATCCGGAATAACCGAGTCAACATCGAAACTTCTTAAGATGACCGATGACTAACCTGATGTTGGCAAAGGCACTATAACATCCGGAACAATCGATTTAACAGGCAGTACTGTACAAGATACTTCTGATCGCTCCAATAAAGAAAAGGGTCAGAAGCAGGTTACCAAGACAATCCGTGATGATATTATCAGGCTTGATTAAGGTCAGAAAGTGGCGAATGAAGAAATGAAGCAGGTTACCAAGACGATCCATGAAGATACCAAAGCGCAGCTCAAGACCGAAAGAGAGAAGCGGGAGGGTCTGCAAGATCAAATCGATGAGCTGAAAGCAAAGATCAAACTACTTGAAGACAACCAACGCCATCAAAACGATCTTGCCGGAACGGAGGCTGATGGAGGAGGGCCGAGGCAGTACAAGAGAAGACGACTAGGTTCCCAGACTTAAGTTCTGAATATGCCAAGGCGAATTAGACCAGTATTGGGAACTGGCCAGGTTGTCGGGAGTAGGTGCCACCGGCAACAGTCCACTGTCAACTGCCTTTATATTACCGGTCATTGAAAGGCCAATCGCTTCATTCTAACCCCTAAACTCCATCTGCTTGATTTTACTGATAGTTGGTCAGGTTCTTGGGTCAGGTTCTGGCTACTGGGAACGAACAGCCGTATTTAATAAGTCTTCGGCAATAGCCCTTCCTCCCTACTACGCGACCACACGTCTTGAACAGTATGTGCATGATTCAGGCGATTCCATTATATGAGACGGCGGCTAACTCATCATACTCTAAGTGACAATCCTGACCTGCAGTCGACATGTACTGGGCGGCCTACGAAGCGATGGCAGTCAGAAGGAGACATACCTGACAGTGCGCATTGCTACCGTTGGTTCATATCCTGAAAACTGGTCAGGTTCTGGAGTTTTTCACGCAGTTACCTCAGCTACAGTACTGAATAAGACTCGCTCTGCTCTCTGAGTTCTTCTTACTTTTAACTCTTTATTTAAATTTCCTCTTGCTACTCGAAAACTACGTCTCTAGCTGGTCATGATAATTGGTCAGGTTCTGGGGTTGTTCACGCCAGCTCCCTCAGCTACCTCATACAAGACTTCGCTCTGCTCTCTGACCTTCTCTTTAATTTCACCTTTTTCTTCAATATTTTTCGGCACCAGTTGGTCATGACAGTTGGTCATGACAGCTGGCCAGTTTCCAAGCTATTCACGCCAGCTGCCTCAGCTACCTTATAAAAGATTCTGCTCTGCTCTCTCGCTTTCTTTTTCGTTTTTCTCTTCCTTCAACATTTTCTAGGACTAGAAAATTGCGCATTCGAATCCACAGCGCGCAACCGAATCCACAACGCGCACTCGAATCCACCATCGGGACTATTGTACCCCAAAGGTCACGAGCTTTAAGCGAACAATGGATAGAGGTCACATACCCGACTTCACGCTGCATGCGATTGATGAGGATCATGGGTACTCAGGAGTCCCAACAGATCCAAAGGACATCGAAGGGATGATGACGCGCCGTCCCATCACCGCCCCAAGCGAAGATCCCGAGGAAAACGACCACAAATCTGAGAACGAAGACTCCGATAAGTCTGCGGAGGAAGATTGTGACTCGGATGATGATGAGCCGGAACGCGATCTCGTCTTTCTCTTATATTATTTTGGTCTATATTCGGGGACAGCCGAGAACTTCTTCGAACAACAAAAGATTCTGACCCAGAGTACGAAACTGTTCGTTGCGGAGAGTACAGGCAAAAAGAGCAACGAGATCAGTATGAAACGTTTTAAAGATCAACTACCTTCTATGAACCGCGACAATTTCATATCTGCCGTGAAGCATATGATCGCCAGACATGGACCGGACAATGATGAAAGCGTTACATCCACGAACAAGCGATGCTGAGAGAACTCACTCGAGCCACCAAGCGCCAAGAAGAGGCGACAAGGCACGCCCACCGGGACTCTTCCTACGACAGGGTCAAATGCTGCTGGGGACGTCAGGCAGCTCAAAAAGCAAGTAGGCGCGATTCTCGACCGCTTGGACCGAAAGACGAACAACACCGATACCAACGAGATGATTGATTGTATCAATCATCTGTCCGAGAGGGTTGATAATGTGGTACCTTATTAAGGGGGCAATTACGGATCTAGCTATAGCAAGAATAACCTCCCATCAAATATAACTCTTCGGGAGTATGACCTTGAAGAAACAAATGGGGGAATCAAAAGCCTTAGTGTAGTTCGGCCACGGGCGAGGAAAGAGTATCAACTCTCAAACACAGATAATTCATCTGGTGCGGTTCCTGTCGGAGGAACCAGTATTCGAATTTCAATGTCTCGGACAAGCCCACGAATCTCTACCTCAGTCTTTCGTTGAATCTCCACCTCGGTATTTCATACACACGTCATCTCTTCTACCCACTTCTATCTTTTGAGTGAGAATTAAGGGTTGATCAAGTCTCTTCGCTTCTAACGACTCTTCCGCAGAACCTGAGTGATCGTGGCAAAGGTAGCATTTTAGCTGACTCCAACGCGCAATCTTTGCATAGCAATTGCAACAGCTTGTTGATGATGAGCTGAAGCTATATGAAAACTGTCGGGCTCCTGTATATGACACCAAGCCTTCCCCGAATTGCACCATGTCCAACCAGATAAGACCCTGCAGCCAAGGCCATCCGGGCACTTTGGCATGGCAACCTCCTTCGATAGTTGTATATTACACGTCCTGAAGGCTCAGCATGTAAGTCACACACACACATCCACACGCATTTGCACGGCCTTGATGGGACAAGCAGTTCGTGCAATACCCTGCACACCTCAAGTTTAATCCGAATATTTAATATTTCAATATTTGTCTAACCTAAATGTACAGCTCTACCGGTCTTTCTTGCCCTTCTTCGCCTTCTTATGCGGCTTGTCGCCAAAATGCTCTTCATAAATCTCCGCCGCAGTCGGGCCAACCTTTCTCTTTTGCTTCCCCGTCTTGACGCTCACGACAGGATTTGACTTGCCTGCCTTCGTGCTACTCAAGACTTGCTTTTCCGCGTCCTCCCAAGCTGGCGCGTCGCCATCAACCTCGTATCTATTAAAGTCGTTAGTGCCTAGTGTATAGAGAGAGAGAAAACATCAGGCAAACTTACTGGTCGAGCGGAAGAGAGTCAATGAGCTCTCTCTGCTTTTGCCGCAGTGCCTTGAGGGCCTCGTCGCCACCCTCCTCCAGCTCATCCTCCAAGGATGTCTCCAGTGGCACGTAGCGGTTGTCCACAACTTCGTCGTCGTGGACGCCGCTGGCGTTCTCGCGGCTTACTCCGATAGGGGCTGCCGAGGGCATCTCTGCGGAGACGGCCGCGGTGACCAACGAGCCAAAGTGCGAGGTAACCTTGCGGAGGATCTTGATGAACATGGCCAGGAGTTGGGAAGAAGGAAGGTTAAGCTCTTGGCAAATGGCGTCCATGTCCTTGCGCTGGAGACCAATGGCGAGGAGAATACACTGCTGAACTCCACTCAACTTGATGTCCGACTTCAGCCGGCCCGTGAAGTAGAGGTTCGCAATCGTGGGGATCAGATCGAGAATGACGTGGTAATCGAGCATGTTGTTTGCGTACGACTCCAATCGCTTCAGGTCAAATGGCGACATCAACCTGTCTAGCTCGGTCTTGTCCAACGAGGCGACCTCTGTCCCATCCAGCTGGGCGCCGCCATTTGCAGACTCGTCAATGCTCAACGCCGTGATTGCTCCGAATTCCCGGAACTGATAAGATAGGAGCGACAGGAATCGCTTGTGGAAGTCTCTCGAAAATGCCCCAAGCCACATGTTGTCGTCGCTGTTTTCCAGGGCTCTTAGCATCACGCACGTGTGCTCGCCGGTCAGATCATTGGCTGTTTGGCGGAGATAGACAGGAGAGAAAGAGGCACGTTTCCAGAACTTGTGCAGAGGTGGTGTCAAGCCGTAGCTGACGCCGAGGTAGTCTAGCTTCTCTGGCTTCTTTTGCCACAGTTTGGCGAACAGTGGCGGTGTCTTCTTAGGATCTCTGTCCATGAGATCTTCCTCAAGCAGCGATGTCTTGGCGAGCTCAGCATCCGTCGCCCTGCGAACAGTCTCTTCCATCACTTCGTCATCCTCAGAAAGGTTGGCGAATTGTCCTTCATAGTATTTAACGAGGAGCTCCAGGGCCTTGGTACCGTAGCCCATTCCAACGTGGTCTGGGTTCGTGGCAATTCTTACAACACGCGCGCCGGATAACGATGCGAAGTCTTCATCCTGGAATTGTTGACTGACAAGCCAGGGAATCAGATCGCCGTGCGGCCTTTGGCCTCTGCTCAGGCTGTTAAGGACACTCTGCCGACTGATTTTACCTTCCAAGGCGACCTGGATCACGCAAAGCGGTTCCGGCAGCTTGCCCGTATTTTCGGAAGTAGGTGGAACGAGAACAAACAACTCGTGCGCAGGTGCGTCGCTCATCAACTGCAAATCATCGGGCGAGTTCTTGTAGTGGCTGGCGACATAGAGTGCCACCATTTGCTGCAGGAACTTCTCTGGAACTGGGTGGAACGAGAAGAGGGCATCGCGATTAACATTCAGCAGCTCGCATTGCGTAGGGTCAGGGCACCCTTTGATGCCGGTCTTGGTCCGTGGGAGAGTCGCGTCAAGACACAGTAGCTTGTTCAACCACTTCTCTACAGGATCGCCAAGACCGTAACGGATGGGCTCCGAGAGGGTGATTTCACGCAGTTTCCTGCTCACCTGGAACTCTTCCTTTGCAACCTTGCCAGTCGATCGATCAGCAACCTGCGTGTCGCCATTCGCTCCATTCGCGGCGCGGGACTGTTCCCTCAGCTGCTTGATCAGCTTCAGAGACAGAGACCTGCCAGTACCTTCGTAGCCGTTGATGGTAGAGGCCATGAACACCAGGTAAGGACCCATGAGCTTGCGAACAAGAGGGAGGGGAATGGCAGCGGCCTCATCGATGACAACAAGCTCAGCTTGTCCCAGAACGTGCGCATCCTGTGGTCGAATGTATTGGATCGTCTGTCGGTGCTGTCTGTGAATGTTGACTCGTACAATGGCCTTGTTGAAGTCCGGGTTCGTACTCTGGATGATGGAGTAGTCGGCATGGTCGGCGTAGCCAAGCGCGTCAAAGCCCTTGAAAACGAACTCAAACAATGTCTTCAGATTCTCTGGGGACGGAGACGTGATGAAGATGTTGCTGTACCCGTGCGCAACGGCGGCCGCAACCGCAACACCCAGGGCCGCAGATTTTCCTCGTCCTCTGGCTGCAGTCAGGGCGACTGTGCTGCGCAAGGTCTTCTCGGCGATGGCTTCCGTAAATGTCAGGAGCGCCTTTGCCTGATCCAGGGTCTTGGCCAGGGATATCAGAGAGCCCACCGGCTCACGCTCACGGTTGTCGTCCTTGATGGTGTCGAGCTCGATTTGCTGGGGGGTCTTGGGCTCGTCCAAGTCCGGAGGTGGTAGGGTCTTCACGTCTTTGCCGCCTGAGATGGGGAGAACGTTCATCTCGTCGTCGATGACGAGGCACGACTCGCAGCTGCCCAGGGACAGAATGAATCGCTCGTTGAATCGTGCAACGACATCGGTGTGCGCCTCTGTTCGGTATCGCGAGTGGACGTCCATGGACAGGTTGTACAGCTGCCTCAAGCTGTTCATGCCCTTGAGCAGCATGATGACCATACCGCCACCCTCGACCGTCTCAATTGTCCGTGCCAGAGTGTTTGGGGTGATGGCCTCGAAATCCTGCAAAATGCACATTCCAAAGGTGTTACCAAGAATCTTGTCGGTTTCCTTGTAGTATGTGTAGCGGATGTTGTTCAGCGAGACAAAGAGTTCGAATGCGTCCTCGGTGTTGGCTTCTCGGATTCCGCGCTTGATTTCCTTCTTGATCTTCTCCTCCCGCTTCTTGCGATGACTAGACGTTGGTCACGTCAGTCGTCGATCCGGCCACGGCCTCGCGCAACGCTCGCGACTCACCTTGTGAAGCCCAAGAGCTTGTTCTTGTAGGCCCATAACACCGACTTGTTCTGCTTCATGTTCGCGCGGGTCAGGAGGTAGTGCAAGCTGACAATCACATCCTTCTGGTGCCGATCGCCAACCACCACGAAAAAGCTTCTCTTCTTCTCCTGGACGCCATTGCGGATGAGCGAAAAGATTCGCGGGTCACTGTGGTTCTAAATTAGTACAGGCATCAACCGCGAGTCGCGACTGGGATTCTTACGCCTCCTTTTGCGGCATCTTGAAGGCGCTGCTGTGGACGATGAGCCTCGCAAAGTGATGGCGCACTGCAGAGGGCGGCGGACAAGGTGGGACGCCGAAGCTTCAAAAATCCAAAATTTCGGCGGGCCCACGGATTACTGCCGGGCGGTGTGCCACTAGCGTCCCAGTTGGTGGGGGTCTTTGGCTGACATGCAAAGACTAGGCTCACCGACCGACCTAAGGTAGGCCGCGCACTTGAAGCGCATAGCACAGCATAGCAAACCAAGTATAAACTAGCATATTGTTGCCTCTTTGTAAAGTACAGTTATTAACACACTTCTATATATCTTACAGAGTCGGCTACGACTGGCGAAAGCTGAGCTTGTAGGTTCGGCGTTTCACTGGCGGCGCATTCAGCATTACCAACCATGGCACGTTGCAAAGTCCGTGGACCAAGTCTGATGCAAGAATGATTGTTACCTGCGCGAGTCTATGGGAGAATTGAGAAACGCGAAGCGCAGTGAATGCCCGTTGCAAACCATGAAGAATCAGCCACTGTCGTGCTCAAGACACCGCCATATCATAAATCCTCAAATGCATGTGGAAAAAAACAAGACCCTTCCTCAAGTCTATAGCTAGAGCAGCGGGACGCCCTTAGGTTCGATCCAGCTTGCGGCGGAGGTTCCTCGTTCGCTTCATCAGCTTCTTGTACTTCTTCTTCTTCATTCTGAGCTTTCGTTGCCGCTTGACGCTGATGGCATGCATATCCTGTCGGCGGCGGGCATCCTCGAAGCGCAGTTGGCGCTGGGCCATGCGCTCCAGGAAACTGCGAGGCTGGTCGTTGTGGATGATGCGAGGGCTGTGGGCGACGATGCGGACCTGACCGTCGGCCTCTGTAGACTCCTCGATGGTGAACATGGCCTTGTAAACACGGTGGTGCTGGGTCTCCTCGACAGCCTCTGCCTCAGCAGCGGCTCCCTCCAGCCCGGACGCGGACTGAGGTTGGGGCAGCGGTGGCGGGCGGAAAGGGAAGAAGTCGCCAGACATGGCATCGACCTGCAGATATAGGCTAGACTCTGTGCCGTCGAGGTTCTTAAACTCGAGCTTTTGCACTCCGTCGTTCATTCCATGATCTTCGTGGTGTCCTCCAATGGTCATCTGGGCCATGGGTCCCTCGAGCTGGTCGATGGTGCTGGAAAGTGTCGCCGTCGTATCGGCAACCTTGCTCGCCTTAGTTCGCGGGGAGAAGATCGAAGCAAAGTGCTCGTCAGAAACCGCTCTCGGCATCGTCTCAGTGACGGAGATGGGTCGGTGAAGAGAGAAGAAGCTGGACAGGCCGAGGGCTGGATGATGTTAGTAAGTGCGGTTCCGAGAATTTTTCAGATATACTCACCCGCTTGAGATATGTGATGGGTGTTTGGAACGCTGGGAAGCTTGCTGAATGTGGAGGCGGCCTTTTGCGAAGCGTCTTTGTTCTTTCGTTTCCTCGTATCAGCGCTCGATTTGCCGTCGCGGCGCGCCGCAGGCGACGAGGCCGCCACCGACTGGCCAGGAGCGACGTCGCTGGCGCCATTATCGGATCTCGACGGCTTGGACGAGGAGCATCTTCGCTGGTGTCCGCGGATGAAGATCGGGGCGGAGGTCGCGGTAGCCTTGGGGGCAGTGGCTGCGAGGCAAGAGACCAAGCCGACCTGCGGGCCCGAGGACACCACGCGCCGCACCGACGAAGGCAACATGATGTCGCCCGGAGTGCAGACGAGCAGCAGGTGCCAGAAAGGCGAGTGGAAAGGGGGTGGTGAGGGTGGTTTTGAGGGTCAGGCTGAATCCTGATGATGTCGGAGTTCTCAGTCAAAACCCGGATTTGGCCGCATGTCGGCAAACTGCAAGGCCCGGCACAAACAAGGCGCTAACTGGGCGGCTGTTGTGGCCTGAGGCCGAAACTGGAACAGAGGTACCGCACTTCGCCATCCACCTCCTGTAAGGTAATTTGTGGCCCAGGTACCACAAACTTTGTCCCTGAAGAGGTACCCCAGAGGCAATGCCTCGAGAGCTTTAGCTAGGAACTGCGAATCGCTTTCAACCGCCAACTATTACTCCAAGGCATGATTTTTGGGAGATGAAGCCGTGACCGCGCTTATAGAGGAAAACTAGGTCACTATTGCGCTTCCCTGAATGAGTTAGGTACCTATTGTAGTAACTTCAGCAAGGAACGTGTGCCTCACATGAACACAGGTGACCTGAAATGGTCACTTGCGTTTCAAGCCAACGGCGGTGCTCCGTCGTGTCTTCTGCTAATCTCACACGCATTATTTCATTGATGGTTTGGGACAGGCTCGTAAACTTCAAAAGAGAAAAAGACATGTACTCTGGTGTATTTTTTTCTCAGCATGGCGCAGTCTATGAAATTCCAAGCAGATCTAAAAGGGCTGGCAATGGTCTATCTCAACTCAATCCCAACGAACCACCCGTCCCAAGCATCGAAGCCTGGCTGGTGGCTTTAAACCTCGAATTATCGTTTCTATGTCTAGAAGATTCGGGCGCCATGCGCACCTCAAAAGTCAAGTTGCCAAAGGAATCCCCAAAAATGTACAGGGGGGTCGCCGCAAATGAAGGTTCTCCCCTTCGGAGCGTCTACTGGCTGTTCACCCAGCTGAGGTAGCTGTTCCAGCCGATGGAGATGACGTTGGCGAAGAGAACACGGTGCGGCAGAGGGACGTAGGTGAAGTTGACAAACTGAACAAACGGCCAGATCATCCAGTTGGTCTTGAGCGCAGACCACCAGGTCTTCTCGAGTCGCTGCTTGGCGCTGGCGCCCTCCATCTTGGCCATGCTGCTCAGGAACACGCCGATCATGACAGGCGCAAAGAGGCCCTGGTCGCAGGCGACGCGAGCGAGCGTCTCGACGCGCTTGTTCCTGAAAGTGACGTTGCGGGCAAGGAAGCCGAACCACGTAGTAGCCACGGGACCAAAGACGACTGAGCAGTCAACGACATTAGCATCGCGGAAACTGTCGTTCACGCAAGCAATGGTGCCAGGGACGACTCACAGCCACCGTACAGGGCCATTCTTCCCGTGCGGGTCAGGTCATGGCCCTTGATTCCCCTCTTCTGAACGAGCTGCTGAGCAGTAATGTCACCAGTTGCAAAGAGAATGGCCGTCGTCACGCTCTGGGTCAGCAACGGACGAGCAGCCAGGCGGGCGTTGTACCTTGAAGAGAGAGTGTGGTCAGCACGCGGCGTGCAGCGAATCTGAGACTTGTAGCTGAGGACTTACCAGCGCAGGAAGGCAACCATGGTGTGCGGCGATTGGGGTGTCGGGAAAGGTAAAACTCGAGAGATTGCCTTTCGGTTGCTCCAATTGGACACGAGAAAGAAATCGAGGAACCGTTTCGTTTGCCGGTTTCAAAGGCGCAAAGTTAAAAAGATCGCCGCGCTTATCGAGGAGGCGGCTTCAGCTGTGTGATGTCAACCCCGAGTCCGATAAGGTAACGTGAATCCACTATTGGAGGAGAGAGAGCACCGACATTTCGAAAAGATGCAAAGGTTTCGAATGGGGAAGATTGGAGACCGTGCCCGACCAACTCAAGAAGGGGAGAAATAATTTAGTTTTATTTTTAAAAAGAACGGCTTTGGATACGGTACTGTACGGTACTGGATCAACAGTTTGTATTTGATGATTGAGTCAGGTGAAAGATAAAAAGAAAACTGTGACAAAGAGCCGACTCGTGGTGATCACTGAGTAATGAGTGGCTGCACTTGTGAAGAGGCTGGCTGAGTCCCCTGAATGGCGCTCCCCATCCAGAGCACTGCTACCCCCACGGCCTTAGGGGGTGATCCGGTGACCTGGGAAATTTTCTTGGGTGGGAAATCTCGCTAGAACCAAGGGCCGTTTTAGCGCCCGGCACCCGCGAGCTTCCCCTGTGAAGATACCCTGAAGCAGTTAGATTAGTGTTTTCCGGGGAAACGGGGGGCCTCATCCAGGCGCCTCCTCGAAAACGTGCCAGCACATCGGTCCTAACCTATAGCTCAGTCAGACAACACATTCATGGTTGTATCCGGCACTCCTCTCTCAACCATGGAAAGAGAAAACAATTTGATGCGCTAGCCCAGGGACCTCAAACGGATCGTTGTTTGTAAATGCAAATTTGTCGAAGTATTCTTCAGGAACGAGTGGCTTTCAGGAGCCTCGCCGTCAAGCTGTCCTTGAAAGTTTTGCGCGTCACACGAACCACAGTAATTGTTCCTGTCAATAATACAAAGATTGTTTTGTATTATTTGAAGGCCTATCACGCAGACATGTTCCAAGGAGAGCCCATCAACACTGCAATCGCATCCAGCGCTATCTATCAGTGCGGAGACACCGGAATCTGTGGTCAACACTAAGCCTCCGTCTCAATTCCTCCACCCTTCCCGCGGTGTTCGAAGACACTGGTCACGCGATCCTCCATTTCGCTGACCTTGTTCTTCATCCATTTGGCAGTACGAGGGATCTGCGAACATTTAGTTTGTTGGCCTGCAACCGTCTGTTAGGGCTGTCTTACCTTCCATTGCATGACGCCACGGTGCTGTCTATGCAAGGTCTTGTCGCGCCGCTTGTAGTCTCGGATCTGGTCGATTGGGCCTTGCTTGTTTCCAGTACTTCCGTCGGGGAGACTATCCTTATCCCCTCCGTCGACGTCATCATCGTCGCTGTTGGACATATCGCTGTCGCTTGTATCTTCCTCGTCCACTATTCCGGCTTTCTTCTGCATCTTGTCTTGATCCAAGTTGTCCCGGGCAGTGTCTATGACTTCGACAATGTCCTTGAGATGCTGATTACCGTTGGCCCAGCGAGAATGAGCACCTCCCTACAACCCGATGTTAGCCTCTCGCTTCGGATCAAAATTGGGTACTGGACAACATACCATTCCAGCCCAGAATGTGGCCTTTAGTTTGATTGTTCCTACCCGCTCTCCGGCTTCCGTCAAACAATTTGATCTAGCCCTTTCGTAATCACCCTTCCATATCGGTAGTTCAAGCTCTTGTTCTTCTTCATCTGGTATATCTTTGAGCCACAGAGTGCTGAAGGCTCGGACATCATCCTTGAAAGCACTCTTGAGTTTAAAGGCTATCGACAAGCAGCTGGCGTAGCGCTTCTGCACTGCAAGTCGGAGGTTTTGATCCTTCTTTGTCCGCCACACCCCCTTCTCGTCACCGGAATACATCTTGCCGGAGCTAATGTTTGTCTTCAATTTCAATTTGGCGGATTTGAGATCGTCAGGGCATTCTAAGCTCGTAATCGTGGGTTGAATCTCCAGAGTTCCTAGGTCCCAGCCAAGTAGGTTAGGAGGTGCCTGAAGTTGGACGCTGCGCCAAACCATTGACAATCTGATCCTGCCGTAGCCGACACCACCGGTGAGCGGATAGTATTGCATGACCTGGGATCTTTCCTTGAACAACTCATGTAGGGGCAAGTGAACCATGCCAAGTAATGCGTCGTCTTCGTGTAGTCGAGCATCTCTCACACTGACAAAAACTTCGCAGTCGCGCCAATCCCGGATAAAACGCTCACAGCCGGCATTGTAAAAAGGTTTGGAGTTCTGTGGTTTTGTTCTCGTCTTGAACGTTTTTCGGTGATTGACGATGACGGTGCAGTAGGCGCTCGGGAGGCCGTCCCCCGTCTCCTCCTCATCACTCGCCTCCGCATCCTTCTCTGCACCTTGCTTGTTAAGGCGCGCGAGCTCAAGGCCAACGATGTTGTGGATTTGCAGGCTAAATATGCCGCTGGGGTACCCGTCTGGGGGAGGTGCTGAAATCATCATAGCATCTTCCTCAGATTTCATTTCTTGGGCCCTTTGCTGTTCCAACTCGTTTTTGTCGCTCTCGTTGCGCTCCTCTTTAATCATCGACTCTCGTAGCTTGCGCTCTGTTGTTTCGTTGACCTTTTCGCGCAATTGCTCAAATGATCGGATTTTGGGGTCGTACGTCTGTTTTTCAAACTGACATTGTTGAAGGCGAGTCTTTGAATAATACCCGACGCTCCACTCGAGTCTTCCGGGCATATTATCACCTGCTTTGAGAGCTCTGAAGCCGTCATTTCGATGCCACATCTTGCCATTCGACTCCTCGTTCTTCATGAGGTCCTTTAAGCTGAGCTCGATGCGGCCAAGATCGTCGTCAGCAGTAAATCGATCCGAGTCCCAGAGCTGCACTCGCAGCCTTTCGTCGATATCCAATTCCTCGGGCGTCACAAGAACGAAGACGGTCTCGTCCCAGTAAGGCTCCATCTCACCATCCATGACCCTCGTGCTCCAGAGGACCTTGCCAAACTTGGCCCAACCCACGGAGACATAGGGATCCGAATTACCATCCTTGATTAGTGGTATTCCCGTGTCGGCGATCTTGAATTCGTACCCGCGTTTGATGTTGATCATAAGCACGCCCTTTGCGGTTGTATCCTTCTTGAAGTCATCACCGGCCAGCATGTCCTTGAGATCGAGGGTGAGGCTTTTCGGGGCGACATATTCGGACATTGCTGCGTCGACCGATGACTGCACGAATTTGCTAATGAATGGCAGGTCCATGATGTTCAGACCGTGCTTGCTGAGTGGCGTGCATTTTATGTCGACCTTTGGCTGACCGAGGAAGGTCAAAGTACACAGACCAAAGAACGGAGGGTCGGGCGTCAGCTGGAGCCGCATTCTCATGGTTCCAACGAGACCTTGCAGATCCACCCACACGGGGAATTTGATACTGCCCATGAGATAGAATGCGATGTATAGATGCATGTCTTTTGTGCGTTCTTTGAGCGACTTTGAGCTTGAACGTGTCCGATACGCAAAAGCGACTTCCATGTTGACAAAATCCCCCTCCTCCGCTTCCATGCTATTTGCGGCGATCTTTTGGGCGCCGTCGCTCTCGTCCCCTTGGTCTTCATTTTGAGCCTCGTCTCCTTTGGTGGTGCCATCAGGCCCAGAGTCATCTTGCCCGTCGATGAGCTTTCCGTCTTCTGTGACTGACGAGGTCGCGGCACCGGTTGGCAGCCATCGAACGCCCAGGATTCTAACGGCCTCGCTACCCTGACCTACATCATCAACACTGACCATCTTGATAAAGCCAGGGATTGATGCTTGCATGACATCTTCCAGCATGTCGGCAAGGCTCGAGAAGAGATCGGGGTTCACGAGCGGCCACACTGCACCGAGCAAGGAATTCAACCAGGCCGTTGTCTCGGGCTCATGCTTGTCGGCGGCTTCAATGATTTGCTGTCGTTGGGCGTCCCAGATCTCATCCTGGAAGACATTGTTGACCTTGGTTGCTATCCAGCCTCTGACTAGCTGAATAATACCCCAGATTGCAACGCTGCTCAGCGCCGCCAGCATTACCCAGACGGGAACACCAGCTAAGCTGACGCGGTGGTTGGCGTTTCGCATCCACTTGTCTAGACCAAAGGATACGCCTAGTACAATAGCAGTCGCGACGAGACCGGCTGTGATTCCGCGTTGGCTGATGGTGGCGAGCTCGCCTCTCAAGACATCAAAGTCTGGCGGCGGAAAGCGATTCGCGAGGAAAGTATGGTCATCCTGAAGCTGCTTCTTCTCGAGCTGCAATTGATCATCCGACTTGCTCTTGCCACTGAGACCGGTTGCGGTCCGGTCGTTGGGCCCATAGAGCTGGTCGTTAAAGTCGACTTCCTCGAGAGCCTCATCAGTGAAGTCGTGGATTTTCACAGGGAGGTGAGTGACGGGGTCGGTCACTTCGCGGTCAGCCCTCTCCTTCTTTCTGTTCTTCATCTCCTTGACCCGTTTCTTCGGGTCTAGATTGCTCGTGTCATCAACCTGGGAGGTGTCCGTGAGCGGCTGTCCGCCCCCATCCTGTTGGTTATCGCCACCCGTCTCGCCCTTCCCGTCATCGGTTGCCTCCTCTCCGTCGGCAGGCCTGGGCGAGCGGCGAGAGGGCAAGTAGCCGTTGGCCTCGAAGCTGGCGCCATCATCCGTCTGGTCGATGGCATTCTCCTGGCGCGCAGCCTTCTCGCTCCGGTATCTAGAAATGGTGGGGATGGGGTGCTTGGCGCTGTAAGGGCGCTCATGGCGGCGCTTCTCGTCTACATCGTCTTTGCCGGACATGTTGGCTCAAGTCTCATTCCAAAACATGAGAAACGAATAATGTCAAATCACACAGCAGTTGCATTGGGCGACGAGGATGACGGGCCAAGGAATTTTTTAAGAACCACAACAAGCAAGCCCGAATGTTCTGGAGGAGTGAGCTTGATTTTCCTTGTGGTTCTTGTGATGTGCGGGCCGCGTAAGGTAAGGCAAGCTTGACCAAGCTGTGGAAAGAGCTACGTCATAATCAACAGCCGTGGCATGAAGGCATTGGAACTAGGCATTCGCCCAGGAAATCACACATACTGTACGGATATGCCCAGACAATTATAATAATGGACCAAGGCTCCATATTGGCAGCCTGCGAAGCTTGTTCCCGCGTCATAGAATCCTGGTTTCCCAAAGACTTGCATTGGTAGCGTACAGATGGTCATGCCGAAAAGCCGACATCCACAGCTTAGCACTTGTCATCGTGGCAGGGATGTCATTCAAGGAACACAACGGTCATGCATTCGTCCTAATACCTTACCTTACCTTACCTTACCTTAACTCACTAATAATAAATGAAAACCGTTGCGGGTGGAGCTTCTTTTTGAGCCTCTTTATCTCTCCCCTTACCCATGACTCCACGATTTCCTTGACTTTGCTTTTACGGCGCCGCATCATTATGACTCCGGCTCCAATTGCTCGTAACGCCACGCACCCTTCGCAAGAGCGGTTTGGAGACGTCATATTGCAGCACTCTGAATTGCAACCGCTTTCGTGATGCATCAACGCCGGAATCGAACCGTGCTCAATTGGCGAGCTCGTGCCAGGTGCGGTGCCTGCAACGATGCATGTGTAGCAGTGTAAGCAGCTTAGTTGCGGCCTGGCTTACCTGGTCAATCTACTAACGGTCATGTCCGTTGACACGTTGAGCCCGCGTTCTTGTTCGTGTTGTTACGAAGGCGCAACCAGTTTTACTCAGCCATTAAACGGCTGCCCTTTTGTAATGTACGAAGCAATTTTCCGGAGGACTGAAGAGGACCGAAGGGCATGCACAACCGGTACTGCCACCTCTTGTTATGCCGTGCGGGGCCCGGTCCGGACGTCTCGGAGGGCGGCGGCGGATTCGGTACGGAGAGAAGATAGCCTGCACTGTGTCGCGCTCGAAGGCGAATGCCCGACTCAATTGTCTCGCATGTCGCGTGCCCATATCTCGACCCCATCGTTGACCAGCGAGTTCACACCAACATTATTGCATTGTTCGGGTCGTCCATTGGTCCCAGGTCCAGCTCCGTAACCGCTATCCCGCTTCCGTGCCATGACAAGATCCTGCTCTCGATGCGTGGTCGTCGTTATGCGAACCCGGGGTGATCGAATGATTTAATCGTACGACGGAATGCCAGACGAAGTCTTTTCGAATTTTGGGAATGGCACGACCTTTATAATGACCATTGTTTGCTGGTTGCATTGGGATGTGTAGTACTCCCTCAGGCGATGCAAAAGTCGTACGATTCCCCACGCAGGCCGCTTGCCTCATCCAAGCACTTGGGTCTGGAAACAGCCCGGTAGGAGGACAAGGGAGGGCTGCCGCTCAGATGATCGAGTTCAGCAAAGTTGGGTGCTGTGGGTCCACGAGCTACAGGATCTAAGCAATGCCAAGGAAGCTCTACATAAAGACAATAACTTGACCATTTACTTCACAAGATTGCCTATTCAGCATTGTATAGAAATGGCCTCTGGAATGATTCCAAGCAGACCGTATACCGCGAACTCGCCTTGTTCGTGGAAAGTAACCTAACACTGCGGTTTGGCAGGGGAACGAGCCCGCATCGCGAATTGAGATAGCCCTGTTCGATTGTTACATTTACATTGGCTCACGGCTTGCGGCTAATGAAAAGGGTTTGAAGCATGGTTACGACGATCAAGCATACCAAGCATCGACTTGTGCGATGGGACGGACACGGGGTCGTTTGACACAAGCTACGTCTGAGCGGCTTGTTTGATGGCCGCGCCCCTGGATAGTCTCAGATCCCAAGATGCAAGGTGCGAAATGGCCACCCATGTTTCACAGCCTACCTGACTGCATGGACGGACAGTTCGGATAGCTGCAAGGGGCATCCGAGAAGCAATTTCGGTGCGGACCGATGAGGCAGAGAAACAGGAGGTCCCTGGAGAACTTGGAGGCAAAGATCATCGACAAAAGGCTGACCTGGAAAGCCTACCAACACCGTGAACATGGGCTGCCCCATTCGAGATTCCGAGGGAGCAGTACCCCCGATGTGGAGCCCACCTTGGCCCGGGCGGTTTTTGTTATAGATTACATGGTTAGAGCGTGGTTCGAACGGTTGTAACAAGAGCTCAGCTCGCGGTCTCGGACCGCCATACTCACGAATCGGACGGGCTTCTTGCTAATGTTGGTCGAACCAAGAATTGAGCTTGTCGAGAACTAGAGCAAGGGTTGAGGAGAAGAAAGCTTGGACAAGGGATGATGGAGCATCAGATGAGAAAGGCTAAGCAATAAGCTAAGCCATGGTGAGGATTGCTGTGACGGCCTAGGTGTGTTACAATCTGACGTTGTGAAACGGTGTCTGCCATGGCTCAGCGGAGAGGCTTGGCCTGGGCCAACGGTCAGGTGTCGATGTTGTTGAAGAAGCGGGACGAGACATTCCTCTTGGGAAGAAGCTGTCGTTGGCTTGACCTCGACCTCGACAGGGGACAAGGAGTGTGAAACCTGGGGCGGCCACACTGGCCAGAATGGGAAAAGCACTAGTGCCATCACAGTGCATGGTCACCCCTGGGCCCCCCTGCCTCTCTTTCACGGGTCCTCAGGTTTCCTCAGGTTCCTCGCGGGTGCAACGCTGGCGACCAGGGCCGCTAGTACCCTTGCGGCAACCCCCAGGCCCGCAGCCGCCTGTTGTTGGTCCATCCACCTGTGCCTGTTAAGCGCCCGTGGCCTGGCCAAGACCCGAATCGGGAGTCGCCATTTATAACCAACCAGTGGCTGGGGCAGACGGCCGGTCGCTGCTGCCGCCCAAGGAAATAGTCTCGTTCGGCAAGAGACACATGAGATGCAAAAGTCGAGCATGACATGGCATGGCATGGGCAGGAGCAATCGAGCGCAATGCGCGAGAAAAAAAGGAATTTCATCTCACCCCATCTCCTCGTGTGTTGGACCTAAAATGTCTTCCTTTTCCCTTCTTCTTTTTCCGCCCATCTCATACACTTCGTCTCACCCTCCCGCACCTTAAAAATTCCGTGACGCTTCCCTCTGCCACGGCCGCCCGCGAACAGGCCCCTCCCCTGTCGCCGCCGAAACGCCAGCCAACGGCGCACGTCCAGCCGAGAGGACGCCTCGCACACTTGACGTCGCATCTTGCCCTTCCCCTGCCCCTCTCCCTCTCCACGCACTGCTCGAAACCAGACGGGCAATCACCAGACTTTGCGGCTTTACTTGAAAACAGACTACCACCAGAGCCATCGTGACACATCGTTGCCGCGAACCCGCTTACGTCTGATCGTTTTGTCTCGTCTCCTAGTCCCGACCAGGAAAGCCCACCCGGTCCGCTTGCTTGGAGAACAGGGAACAGGGTTGCATGCTCAGGGTCTCGAGGCGTTCGGAAGCCCAGACGCTGTGCGTTCGCACCACTTCAGCGCTTCAACGCCGTCGATCTTGAAATCGACGCTCCTTTTTATCAGCACCTCGCCCGCCACTCCTGGCCCTCGTCCTCCTCGCTTCTTCTCTATCCCTCCCACTGCCTTTTACAATCGCTAGGCGAGGTACTAGAGCCGGCCTCGTTTTCTTGTGCGGCGCCGTCCTTCCTTTCTTCCCTTCCACAACTGCTGGCTCAGATCATTCTTTTCCAACCTATTGTTCATTTTAACTTTGTCACGATTGTTTGGACGCATTCTCTACGACTTGGACGCTTGAGTGACATTGGTACTTTGAACGGGAATACTTTACATATTTATCTAATACGGACGCCCACTCCGGAGCGATACAGTCGAAGGCCAGGTCCTGCGTCCTACGGCAATATCAACCCGCCACGAGCAGCGGCACTGGAGGTTGAGTTCGTGTGCCTTCGATCAGTTCCTACTTTGTCGCAGGCCGACATTTAATTGTTATTCCACGAATCGTCAAGATGGGCGCACAACTCGGATATGGCGAGCTTCTCGTCAAGCAGTTCAAACCCCAGAAGTTGATGTTCCACATTCTTTTCTGGGGATTTCACTGGGGCATATTCGCCTACGGCTGGTCAGTTTTTGGAACGGGTACTGTGCTGCGTCGGCCATTGAATACTGACTTCTTTCTAGGTGGAAGCAAGCCGCAGATATACGCCTGGCGGGTCTGAACACCCTACAGTACTCCGTTTGGATCTCACGAGGTGCTGGTTTGGTTCTTAGCGTCGACGGCATGCTCATTCTACTACCCGTCTGCCGCACCATCATGCGCTTCATTCGACCCAAGCTGCGCTTCCTTCCCTTGGATGAGAACCTTTGGATGCATCGTCAAATCGCTTACGCAATGCTCTTCTTCACCATCTGCCACACATCGGCTCATTACGTCAACTTCTACAACGTCGAGCAGACGCAAATCCGTCCTGTCAGCGCCCTTCAAATCCATTACGCTCAGGCGGGTGGTATTACCGGGCACGTCATGCTTCTCTGCATGCTCCTCATGTACACCTCTGCTCACGCGCGCATTCGCCAACAGTCCTTCGAAACCTTCTGGTACACGCACCATCTCTTCATTCCCTTCTTCCTTGCGCTTTACACCCACACTGTCGGATGTTTCGTACGTGACACCGCCGAAGGATTTTCGCCCTTTGCCGGTAAGGACTACTGGGATCACTGCATCGGCTATCTTGGCTGGCGGTGGGAGCTGTGGACGGGAGGTTTCTATCTGATTGAACGTCTCTGGCGTGAGGTGCGCGCCCGCCGCGAAACCAAGATCACTCGCGTGGTGCGTCATCCATACGATGTCGTCGAGATCCAGTTCAACAAGCCTTCCTTCAAGTACAAGGCTGGTCAGTGGCTCTTCCTGCAGGTGCCCTCCATCTCCAAGTATCAGTGGCACCCATTTACTATCACTTCTTGCCCTTTCGATCCTTATGTTTCAGTCCATGTCCGCCAGGTCGGTGATTTCACCCGTGCTCTGGGCGATGCGCTTGGTGCTGGTGCCGCTCAGGCCAAACTTTACGACGGCGTTGACCCAATGGGCATGTACGAAGTTGCTCTACAGAATGGCCAGCAGATGCCAGGTCTGCGTATCGATGGACCCTACGGTGCGCCTGCAGAAGATGTGTTTGAAAACGAGATTGCAGTGCTCATCGGTACTGGTATCGGCGTCACTCCTTGGGCCTCCATTCTCAAGAACATTTGGCATTTGCGCAACTCACCAAACCCGCCTCGACGTCTGCGACGTGTTGAGTTTATCTGGGTTTGCAAGGATACGGGATCTTTTGAGTGGTTCCAGACGCTGCTCTCATCACTGGAGGAGCAGTCCAACGAGGCTGCCCGCGTCCCTGGCAGCTCCGGCGTCGAATTCTTGAAGATTCACACCTATCTGACACAGAAACTTGACATGGACACCACCCAAAACATTGTCCTGAATAGCGTTGGTGCTGAGATGGATCCTCTGACGGAGCTCAAGTCGCGAACCAACTTTGGTCGCCCTGACTTCAAGCGCCTCTTTACCACCATGCGTGACGGTATCCTCGACCGCACCTACCTCAATGGCCTTGAAGGCAGCATGAGGACCACTGTTGGTGTATATTTCTGCGGTCCCTCAGGAGCAGGTACGTTTAACAGCCTCTTTCTCACCACGTGCGATTTCACTAACATAGCATCTCCTAGCTCGCGATATCAAGGGTGCATGCAAGGCTGCGGATACGAGGGAGGTCAACTTCCGTTTCTGGAAAGAGCATTTCTAGAACTAAAGCGTTTACGCTTTTCGAGGGCTTTTAAGCATAAAGACCCACAGTCGAGACATCCGTCTCACATGCGCCTCAACCAAGATAGAGCGCATGGCGTTTCACACGCCTGCATTGCTGGGAGGCGTATGGGAGCAAACATGTCAATTACTGATAAAGGCGCATGTGTTCATTCAAGATCCTTCGCTTGGAGGATCGCTGTATCAAAATGATCATAGCACTGCGCAGATTTCTTATAAGGAGTAGCGAACATGTATTAGAGAGGGAAAGAACAGCTCCACTTGGATAATGTGGTTATGAGCGTTCTCTATTTTACAAGGGACACATTTCAGACTCTTGTTGAAGGGTCCCAGACGTCATTATTAGGCACAGGAAATCAAATTCCGCTTCGGCTTATGATTATACTTGATCGCTCTCCACTTGTTCCGGAATGCGACAAATGCCTTTCACGTAAGCTTAATGGATCCGATGCTTTCGCCGACCTCCTACGCCTTTTGCAGCTTAGCTGAAGCAGATGGTGAGACGGTTGATCCTGTGAGAGGAAGAGAGGAAATGGTGGCACGAGCGGGTCTCACCCTAAAACAAGGGGCTCGTGGAGAGGGGGGAGGGGGGCGCGGCGCCCAGCACACGCGAAAAGCAGGTTCGTGCTGCCATCCCACAAGCTGGCTTGGAGGACACTTACGTGTCCCAGTTAGTTTTGGTTGAACCGATATATGGAGATCGAGGTTCGGGCACCTCCGAGCAAGTTTCGGCCAATGTTGCACGCTGCACAGAGAAAACAAAAGAAAAGAATAATACCGGAAATGTCAAATCGACAGGGATAACGACATGGAACTCGGCCCCTCTGCCGCGCTTGGCTCGCTATGGGCACTGCAAAAATGACCGAAGACGAGATCTTTGGTGATGTATGATATTCATGACCTTCAATATCGTGCTACCCGTCTATGAACTTCCCATCCGTCGTAAAAGACCAGAACCCTCTCTTGTGTTGCACCGTGAAGATCCTACTTTTCTCCGTACTGAAGTATTGAACGTCAAAAAAAAAAAAAAAAGCGACCAAATGCTTAACGCAAGCAGCAGCTATTTCTTTGCGGCTTCGACAAGTCCTCTCTCCCCCCCTTGATTTTATATGTACTTTGACCGAGCTTCCGTTTGTGTCATGAGCCTCGTCCCTCCCTGAAACCTCCCCTCGACCAGCTTCAAACCGAATAAACGCCAGGCTTGTTCTAATACCGAGACATGAGAAAGAAAATGAAAAAGCAAGAATCGCGCCACCAAGACCTTGATGCACTGTTGCCATGTGATGCATCGTGAAAGCCACCGTCAGTGATACCTAGCAATGCGAGGAAAAGCATGAATGAAAGAAAGGAGGATATGAAAAAGGGTAAAAGGAAAAGAAGAGGAGAGAAAACCACAGGCTCGTGTATGTACAATTGAGCTGGGCTCCTCACACGCGCGACTGTTGCCGCTCATCTGGTAACTTGTTGACATTGGCCTCAGTCAGCGCCTCTCCGGCATTTTGTCCCTGGAATGAACTGCTTCGGAAATTGCTCGGACCGCCAGCTGCGTCGATGAGTTTCGTTTCCTGGAGCATACTCGCCCATTCCTCTTCGCCTTCTGCCCGTTGAACCTGCAGTGCCAATTCGGAGCCTTCGGGCACGTCGAAAGGCGATATTTCGGGCTGCCCGTTGGTGGTCAAGGGCCGGGGTGTCACTGGGCTGTTGTGCAACTCGTCACCGTCGCGGTCTGCCGCTCGAACGTCTACCTCCTCTATGCCGACGTGTGGAATGTCCGCATTGTCGCAGTTCTCGCTGAGTTCCGAACAATCCGAGCTAGACGGTGCAGTCGATCGCCTGTTCACAAGGCCCCTATTTGTACACCACCGCACCAGCATCTTCTCCAATATGGTCATCGTAACAGGTTTGGCGAGGTAGTCGTCCATGCCAGCCTTGGTGCACTTTTCACGGTCACCCTGAATGGCAGATGCCGTCATAGCCACGATGGGCACATCCCGAATGTAATTTTTGTAGGGCATATGGTGTCGCAGCAGATGAGTGCATTTGTATCCGTCAATGACGGGCATCTGGACGTCCATCAGAATGATATCGGGCTTCCTGCGCTGGCCCTTTGAGGCACTAATTATGTACTCCAGCGCTTCTTTACCATTCCATGCGGCTGTCACGTCGAAGCCTAGTTTACTAATGGTTTTGGTAGCGATCTTCTGATTGATCGCACTGGGAATCGTAAGTATCAAGCGTACCTGCTCAAAGCCCGGAAAACTTACTTGTCCTCCACTACTAGCACATGGAGTTTGGCTCGTTCTGCTTTCGAGAGCTCCAAATCCCCGTCAGGCATAGATCTCGAAGCACGTTGACGGAGCATGCCAGCCGGCGTAGCATCAGAAGTTGCCGGAGAAGTGACTATTGGCTCGTGCTCCGAGCTGTTACACGATAAACTCAACTCGGATTGTAACCGATCTGGTATAGCTCCTGCTTGTACCAAGCTCGGCTCCTGGCTGCCATTCGGTTTGTTGAACGTGATCCAAAATGTGACTGTAGTTCCGCTGCCGGCATTCGACTCCAAGGTAATACGACCGTGCATCAACTCCAACAGGTTCTTGCAAATGGTGAGACCTAATCCAGTACCGCCGAACCGGCGAGCTGTAGAAGCATCCCCCTGGCTGAACGGCTGAAAGAGCTTTTTCCGAACGTCCTCCTGAATACCGATTCCGGTATCTTCCACCACGAATCTGACGACAACGGATTCTGAAGTCTCCGTCTCCTTGACGGCGGAAAACCTGACGTATCCTTCATTTGTAAATTTGATGCTGTTCGTGAGAAGGTTCGTGATGATTTGTCGTAGGCGACCCGGGTCGCCCATAACGACCAGCTCGTTTTCGATGTCATCTCCAATATCTGATCGAAAGTCCAGGCTCTTTCTCGTCACTGCAAACTGCAGCATTCGAACAACATCCTTGACGACGACAGAGAGCGAGAACTGAACTTCCTCGATATCCAAACGGCCAGATTCGACCTTCGAAAAATCAAGGATGTCGTTGATCACCGTTAAGAGTGAAGAAGCGGAAGTCTGAATGTTATCGACATATTCTCGTTGTTCTTCGTTCAGATCCATTCCGCTTAGCAAATCGGCCATACCGATAACGCCTGTGATCGGTGTGCGGATCTCATGTGACATGTTTGCAAGAAATTGACTTTTGAGACGGTTTGCTTCTTTAGCAGCTGCTTCGTTAGCGATTGCCTTGCGTTTCTCCTTGGATTGCTTCTGCAAGGCTTCCCCTCGCGCTTTCAGCTCAGTGATGTCCATAATCACACCGATAACGCCCTCAATGCAGATCTCGGATGTTGATTTGCCATGTTGGGCTTTCTTGCCGTGCATAGGTAAGAATCTTGTACGGCACCACCGATTCCCTATGAGCGGTTAGTTAGGTCGTCTGACAGGTATGTGGACGCAATAAGAAAGCCGCACCGATTCCATGTTCGACAACATCATCGGTATCTCTACCCTCGAGCATGTCCTCAATGGGCAGAAGCCATTCAGGGCAATCGTCAGGAGGCGAGTGTTCGGTTAAGCGGCTGAAGACGGCGGTCATGTTCTCGCCAATGTACCATCGATTGCCATCCTGATCGTCCCATGTATTGTTCCAAATCAAGGCGCCTTCTAACATACTGACTCGTCGTTTCGTATCGACAGTGAATATTGTCACGTGCGAATGGGCGAGGACGCTGAGAAGTTGCTGTCGTGTACGCTTTGCAGTCAACTTGGTCTCGATGTTTTCGTGCACATCTGTGCAGGTTCCTGTGGCATCGAGCATTAGAAGGAGAAGCAAATCGCCGCCAAATTTAAACGTACCAAACCACTTTTCTATAGCACCAGTCTGCTTGTTTCGAATAGCTAGAGCGCGTCCCAAGAACCATCTCCACTCGCCCTCCTTACTGCGACAGCGGTATTCCGTTGAGTACGGTAGACCTGTCTTGAGAGAGTGGCGCCACCGAGCGTTGGCCTCTGGCAAGTCGTCAGGATGAAACGGGTTTTGCCAATTCTCCCCTAACGAATGGTCTGGGCTGAGGCCTGTGTATGAGTACCATCGGGTATTGAAAAAGTCGTGCTGGCCGTCTGGGGTCGCTGTCCAGACGAACTGGGGCATTGTATCGCATATGAGTTTGAAGCGTTCCTCGTCGCGTTCCTTGATCTGAGTGATTTCCTTGGTCACCGCCGTGACATCTCGTCCGGTGACAACCCCGGCAAGAAATTCCCCTGTCGTGTCGTCGCGGATCGCCTCGCCCAGGATATCGTAAATGATTTTCTTTCCGTTGTTATCATACATACCGACGCGAATGCTGGTGAATGGTGTCTCGGTCTTGATGAGCTTGGTGATGGGATATTCAGACAGGTCTAGCCGCCGAGAAAAGTCATCGTCCCATAGTTGCCAATGTTCAATAAGGTCAAAGCCATCGTTGGAGGAATCGATACTCGCTCCTTTGTAGAAGATCCTTCGGGCCGCCTTATTCGGCACAGTTACGCTTCCGTCCTTCCACATGGCCACGATGGGCATCTCAGTGTTGTCGAGCAGTGCGTCCTTCATCAAAATCATCTTCTGCAAGAGCGAGGGTGTGCTAGAGTAAGCGGAAACGGATGGTGGACCCATAGGGGGAAATGGACTTGAAGACATCGTCACAATACCAGGGCTGTAGAAAGAAGGCGAGCCGGAGTCTCGACTCGATGCCACAGATGACGGATTTGAACTGCTGATTGTTTTGCGATCAGCGGCCTCAAGGTTAGCGGGTCGAGGAATCGACCTTCTCGCAACGGATTGCGCGGTTGACAGGGTACTTGTAAAGGTCAACGTGAAGAAGTATTGACTCTCTTCAAGCTCCCAGATGGTAATGATCATCTTGGCAAAGGCTTGATGATTTGGATCCTTCGCTCTTGCGCGACCATCAAAAGCCGATCTGCCCATATCCTTACGCGAAATAACTACCTCGACGACTGAGTCTTGGCCTCGACGGCCGCCTGAGCTGACGTGGTCTACAGGAGGTACGGGTATACTCTTGGCCGTCGGGGTCGCATCTCCGCCATCCGACGATGGTTGTGGAGCATTTGCTGAAGGAGGGCGGGCCTTCATGTCGTCGACGAGGGTATCGAGAAAGACTTCCCATGTGACCCAGACCGGACGACCGTCTTGCAGCATGTCGATTCCAACCTGGGACAAGGATTGGCCGCGCAGTCTATCAATGGTGTCGAAGTCATTGTCATTCTCATCAGGATCGTGCGAAACAATTCCCAGCAGCCTTCCCATGGCCTCGTTGGCAAGAACAACCGTCTTCAAGTTGTTGAGAACAATGATTGGCATTGGCAGATACTGCATGGCAGAAAAGGCCAGCTGCCCGGGAGAAATAGATGGCATTGATAGACGGAAGGGACTTTGCGAAGCTGAGCGTGAGCCTCCCTTGGATATGCCGAGCTGCTCTCGAAGAAAGCGGCCTCCACCGAGAGAGAGAGGAGTCGAATTGGGGGGCGTTTGCTCGGTGGTAATCAACTGAGGTCGCGCGGAGGCATCCATTGGAAGGTCTGAGGGAGTCGTGAGCCCATCGGGGAGCTCTCCCAGCCCATCGGTGGTCGCATCTTGAGCAGCGTTGAGTGGCCTAAAAGCACGAGGACGACTGCTTGCGCGATGTTGTTCGGGGAATATCATGTCGGGTTGGGATCACATAGGAGAGGAGAGCGACGACAGAGCCCGCCGGCAAACTGACAGCAGCCAGGCAAGGAAAGGCAGCCCTGGCACAACAACAGTAGATGAAACTGCGTGCCAATAGAAAGACTGACAGGCGGGAATAAGGAAAGGGTCAAGAAATGGGAAGAATTAGAGGGACCGGTGCAGGTGAGGGGAGGCGAGCAGGCGAAAGAGCTAGTGAAACTCCGGAATCTGAAAACACTGGGTGTTAACCATGGCGCGGGGCCTGGATTCGTCGATTTGCTCTTGTCTCCGCAACCCAAGCAGGTGGTGTAGATCGGACCCCCGGCTCCACTGGTTAGACTTTGGGGACGGCCAGGTATAAGGCAGTGAAGCGGCGGGAGATGACTTTCCGTGCGAAGCGCAAGTAGACGGGGTAGTGGCCCAAAGGCGGATTGTCGAGGATTGACGACACAATTGCTCGGTCAAAATCCGACTCGTGGGGAGGCGGTTCAGAGACAAGCTCGACAGAAACAGAATCGCAAATGCGAGACACGGCGATGGTTGAGAATTGGGACCCTGAAAAAAGAGAGCCACTGAATTTTTTGGAGCTGAGGGGCCTGGGTGGCCAAGGAGCGGGGGACCCAGGGGAATTGAGTAGGGGGGAGGGGCGTGAGTGAACAAAGGGTCCCCTAGTAAGGTAGCGCACGGTACGGCAGTGTCTTTGCTTGGGTTTGTCTCGTCTCACTCACTCTTGGTCGTGTTCTTTGGATATGGGGTTTGCCTTGACCTGACAGGACGGGAACAGCGTCGGTATTGGGTACCTACCAAGACTATCCAGCCAGGCATAAACCCCCGTTGCCAAATTAGTTTGTGACGGACACGGTGACCCAGATGAGGTTTGGACAGGTCTCCACCGACCCCGATGCGCAGTTGAGCTGTGCTTACGCGGTGAAGAGGAAAAAGGAAACAAGAAGGCCGCGGATGATAGGCAGGAAACGGGGAAACACAGCGCTGGAGGGGAGTTTAAGTGGATGAGATCTTGGTCTGGATGCGCAGGTATCCGCAGGTACCGGATGTACTCGTGGAGACGGGCGAAAGATGGGGCACCCCCCCAAAGCGAGATACAACCCGGATCCTTGAGGAGGTGCCTGATCGGCCAGAATCTTGCCAAGTAGTGCAAATAATGCCTTTTCTCACCGCGATGCACGGTCTGATCAAAACCCGACAAGGGTCGTGGTCTGTCCCCTAACCCTGGGCGAGCCCTGGGGCAGAGCTTGCTGTTATGCTCTGTTCTGTTTCTGTTTGTTCTATTCTATCATGCGCGTGATGGCAATGCACGAAACCTCGATGTTGAGATAAGCGGCATTGGCTTGCCAAAGTACAAATGCGCCTCGCGGGACGGATTTGGCAAGGCCAAAACGGTTTTTTGGTTTCCTCGCTCCCTGGCTGGATGGCAAAGTGACTGCAGCGGAACAACCAGCGGGACCTGAGGTTACCTCGGGGGCACATCGCGCATCGCCCGGCAGGGGAGGCTGCAGAAAGTATCTGCAGGTGCTTTGGCATGGGTGGTTGGCTCCACTGAAGGTACCGTATCTGACCGCGGATGATTTGTGATTCCAACTCGTCCAGCATAATGCAGACGTACAGAGTACGTGGCCCGTGTGAATATCGCGGTCACGCCCATCGAACCACAGACTTGGGCACACCGATTTCTGCACCCCTTGCTCTGTACTACAAATGTTTCTTCGATTCTCTCTCCCCCACTCTCTCAACCCGCAGTTGGCAAACGTGCGGCAACGGCTGCTGGAAACGTGTGATCACCCAAACATGCCTTGGCCTTGTATCTCGCTTTTCGGCAAGCAAGATGCCAAGACCGATGGGGGGTATCCAGAAATCCAATCATTACGAGCCGACCGCCCCTCCATAGCACAGTAGTGTCCTTGGAAGAGGCAGTCTAGACCACGTCTGGAGCCCGCCAGCCGATCTTTTTTGACACCATCAGCGCGGCGGAGTGTCTCTGTGGCCGTTCGTGCGAGGCCGCAACAGGAGTAGCACCACATACATGCGTTACAATTGCGGTCGCGGAAAGAGATCCGGATGGGAAAAGAGGCGAGCGGCAGCTGAGAATCACGCTCTCTGCGATAAGCACAACGTGCACCACGCTGCAGCTGCAGCTGCAGCTGCAGCATTTCATTGATGCTTGAGCAGACCTCGTGAGCGACAGGCATTTCCTTGTAGGAAGGTCATATTAATCTATCCAGCGCATGGCTTGCTAATTCACTGCTCATGCTCGTATTAAGCAGTCAAAAAAAAAAAGGTAGACTTCCAGCTCTGGGCTAGTTTAGGTGGTACAGTGTCTCTGTGAGTATTGGGCGCGCACCAACACACGCCTTTAAAAGCAACGGGAGATCAACCATTTCCCCCGCCTTTGAGAGAAGACATGTGTT
Organism: Paramyrothecium sp. XJ0827; assembly: GCA_020881915.1. Taxonomy (NCBI): domain Eukaryota; kingdom Fungi; phylum Ascomycota; class Sordariomycetes; order Hypocreales; family Stachybotryaceae; genus Paramyrothecium; species Paramyrothecium sp. XJ0827. Next base: position 2,744,684 of record JAJFPB010000001.1, on the reverse strand, counting down.
GAATTGTCCATGCCTTCGAAACAAAAGCCAGCTCTTCGACTCCGCCCAAGGTCTTGGTTCGGCCGAAAGGTGTTGTGGAATGACTCCCCGGCGGCCACTGAAAGGAGGGGTTCGCCGAGGCTGATTGCACATGGGCGCACAATTTTGGCATTGACAAGTTCAGCAACAGATCATCCATGCAACGAGTCATATAAATTCTCCTCCTCGTGATTCCAATTAAAGTACATGCGACCATGAGCAATGCCATTTTTCTGCGCATGCTGCTCAGGTGCCGGACTCGCGACGGCGGCATCGCTGCCAACGTGCACCCGCCGGTGGGCAGCGAATGGGCAAAGGCTTGGGTGGAATTCGCACTTCATGCATCATTCAAGATCGGATTGTGAGAATCCCGATCTTCTGCATACGCCGACAGGACCTAAACCGCTATGCATTGTAAACTCGTCGCTTGGCGGACCCTAGCCCCGCTCCGTCTGGTCTTGCGAACTCGCTCGACTGTAAGCAAACCCCGGTTCGTCCCTCCTGTTCCAATCACCCATGCAGTGATTTTGACAAACCACAGCCCGCCATGCCGCCTTAGCCCAGCCAGCTGTCACCGACATGATGCTCGATAATGATCGTCGTCTCTGACAGGGAAAGACATGCTTGTACCTCCCTGTACCTTTCGCCGTGCCATGTCGCGGCCAGGGTGGCTAGGGGGTGTCGTTCAGAGCCCCGCCCATCGCCGATCACGTCCAAATTCGATCGGCGCCAGGCCCGAAGCCCTCCTAGCTGGTTAGAGCCATGGAGCGCAACGTCATTTCTTTGCCAAAAACCCAATGCGTTTTGCCCATGGGAGGCCCCCCCTTTCAGGGACCCGCCCTCCACGGCTGACGATGACGATGGTTTCCTCTGCTTCAACGCCCCCATCGTGTTTTTACCTACGCACGATGAAGTCATTTCACCCATGGCCAAGAAGCAGGGTCCATGGTCTAGTGCGTGGCTAAATCGTCATTCCTCCTCAACTCCATCTGCAGGGTCCGCCCGGCATCATCGTGAGTTGTCTTTCATCAACCCGCAGGTTGAGCATGTCCACCACTTCCGCTCCATATCCGTCCCGCAGAATGTGCAGCGCCACGTTTGCGGTGCAATCGCTGCAACTTGCCGTGACGCATTCGCCTTGCTACGTCTGGCTGGGGACGACTCACTCCCTGTCAAGTCGATGCTTGTCGAGTCGGTCGGCATGACAGTCGGCAGTTTCGGACGAGTATCTCGAGCAGGAAGTTTGGGAGGCTGCTCGGCTTTTTCCGCTCCGCAGGCATCGCAGCAAAGAAAGTTGAAAGGGTTGTGCAGAGTGCATGTCTCACACACCCACCTGTCCGTCTCGTCATTCTGACGGTTTCCCACCCTGCTGGTGCCAGAATTTCCATTAGATACAAGCCGACTTGGTCCAGCCTCCGTTGCCATGACGGAACCACCGCCGTTACCTGTTGGGTTCGCCACGGTAGGGGGGATATACGATGTGCCGTATTTGGCCTGTTCGTCTTCCTGAACAAGTTCCCACATTGCCTGGGCGATAGCCGCTTCGTTCGCCTCATCCTCTTCAGCTTGTGTGCGAAAGCCAGTCCTTGTCGCCGTGTCCGCAATCCTTCGAATCTCGGAGTCGCTGAGCTTGTCTGTAGCGCATCCTCTGAGTGTCGTGTTCCGTCTCTCGACGGCGTTCACGATAACCTTGCGGATGTCTTGGCCTGGACGAGGAGCGGCACCACCTAGGCGTTGGCCATGTCCAGTTCCTATGGGGCCATTACGCCGCTTCTCGGCTGCTTCGCGTGCGACACGGCGTATCTCGCGACTGGGCAGGTTGCGCCCACCTAAACGTCGACCCTCTGACAAGAAGCCCTCTCCGGTGTATCCCTTCATGACCAGTCCCTGGTGCTCGTCTCGTAGCTGATCCCAGAGTGCGTGAAACTTGGCATCGTGCGGGCCGTGAACGTTATGTGCAAGCTCATGCAGCATCGTGTCGATTACATTTTCTATAGGCATGAACTGATTGCGATCCGTGGGGTATCTAAGCCGCAAACATATCTTCATTCCCCTGTTCACATTTAAGCCTACAAGGGTAAGCAGGCCACTCGAATAGACGAGTTGTCGGAGACGTACCAAGTAGATTGGCCTGCTCGGGATAGAACTCGGCAAGTTCCCTAACTTTCCAACCTCGAGCTCGCATGATTGGCTTCACGAGAGAAGCGACCTTCTTTAGACTATGTAGGGCCTCATTTGCTCGGGGGAAGTGAGCAAGGTGCACATATGATAGCACCAACGGATCGTGTTCCTGCATCCTGGATAGGAGACAGGGCTGTAGGTGAGGCAAGAAAGGAACAGGAAAGTGTACAAACACCGTTGCAAAGAAAAAAACGCCAGACGTTGCTCTCAGATCACAGACCGTGGTGCTCTCTACAAAGTGGCTCAAGACAGATGTCCAAGAGGTTAAAGAGAGGGAAATCCTGACGTATCAGGTGCTGCCTGATATTGTAGCTGCCACTTAGTCGGGTGGGTGTTTTGCTCGGTAATACACCGTTGGCGACTTGTGCTATTCAGTCTGCCAGGCTCGAAATTTCGAGAACCTACAGCAATGACTAAGCCCAGGTACCAGCTATCATTTGTCGTGATTCCTCGAACACGGACTTTCTAAAATGCCATCTTCAATTTCCTGGAGTCCATTTACCGTGCTTCAGCATATAACTGCTCTGGCCTATGTTCAATAACGATAAGCCTCGCTATTTGCAGCACTCCCCACTTGCATCATACGGTGTGAAACGCACCAAGTAGAACGATACTTACTGGAGAGAACTCTCGCGGGTTACCCATGCATTTCCTCTCCGCATCAAACCTTCGTAGCGACGCATCGTAGCCTCACATATGAAATCATTTCTCCTCCACTTGGATTCTTGCACACCTCCCTGAGCACCGCGGTAGCCTCTTCAACCGCAAGTTCTCTCTTCGCATGATCCGGCACTGCGTCCAGAAACTGGCGGCCCATCAGCCTGACCCAACCTTCGACACCGCCTTTGTCTGCCTTGGTAGGCCGCCACTCGCGCTCTACTCGGTCGACCCGGAAACCAGCGCTCTCCAGTTGGGAGCGGATCCAGTCCTCGTCGGGGAAGAACCAAGGATCAGCCGCCTTGGCTGCGTCCAGACCGATGTGTCTCGCCGTTGCCATGAGCAGCGCGGTTCGCATCTCCGCGACGTTGCCGAGGCCGCCCATCTCTAGGGCAAACGTACCACCAGGTTGCAATGCAGCGTAAGCGGCGGCAAAAAAGGGAGTGTGTGATGAGGGTTCACGAAGGATCCAGTGCAGAGCGGCATTAGAGAATAGTTTGGTGTAAGTTCCTTGCTGGAGGGCGATGTTCGATGTCAATTTTGTGGCATCAAGCACTGTGAAGAGCAGTGTGAGTGAGCCTACCCAAGGAAAGAGCGTCAATACAGGGACTCGCACCTTCAAAGGAGCAGTTTGGCCTATCGTTGCAGAGCTCTCGGGCTGATTGGATCATCGAAGCAGAGCTGTCAATCCCGTGCAGAGACCCGGTTCCTTGAGCAAGGATTTTGGAGAACTCCAAGTCTAACACTCCATCTAAGAACAGTGTCAGAATCATCCCGTAGCGCGTCACCTCACATGAACTAACCGCCACAGCCAATATCCAGAACTACGTCGTCCTTATTCAAATCCAACCATTGTACCACTTTCCCTGCCAGTTTTGGGACAAAGGAAGCAGAGTGCTGGTAATCCTATAGTGCAATAGCAGTTAGAAGCTTGATGTGAAGATTCTGAGTTGTGTTGTGCAGGAGACGTAATACAGCTGAACTCCAGTTGTCCTTCGTTTGGGCCATGTTTGCTAGGTTCATGAAAAGGATGTGTTCACGAGTCACCGACGGAGGAGCAGTGTTAGAATTGGATGGCAATATTCTTCGATCAAGCAGTCCTTGAACTCTTTATAGAATTCGGGCTCCATTGATTGTAGACTTACACGGTGGCATGCATCTGTTGCACCGCGCCGATATCGGAGCGTTACTAGTTCAGCTGTATCACCAACTCTGGTGAACAGCATATGAATCGTTAAACAACATTGAAGAATGCTCGGTGAAAACAGATTATAGGCTATATGTTTACGTGCTAGTATCTTCGTAGCGTAATTCGATCTTAAATTATCAGTCGATCTCCAAGAGTTTGAACTTCTCATCTCCCAGGGCATCTTCAATTCTCTTCATGATAGTCAAGATCTTCTCCTCCTCCAGACGCTTGCCCACGACCTGGACACCAACTGGCAGGCCGTGCATTGACTTGGCATCGTAAAGCTTGTAAGCCCCTTGTGCCACGCCGTTTAGCTTCTTGATGTTGAAAGTAGACGGCAGAGAGTCCTTGGCCTTGTCTACATGCGTCACGGGCATTACACCAGCTGTGTAGTCGATCTACACTCGGTTAGTTGATGTCTGACGGCGGACGTCTCATTCACTTACAAGGTTAAATAGAAAAGTGTATCCGCAGCTGCTGACAGCGTCGTGCATCCCACCATGAGGCACGGCAGGCGTCGCGTTTGGCGGGGTGAGAAGGCAGTCGACGTTGGCCTGATTCCACCAGTCGAACCACTTGCGCTTGTACGCTTCTCTTCTGGCGACCAGTTTCCATGACTCATAGCTAGTCTTGGGATGGAAATCACGGAGTAGCCCGGCCCATATGGCATCCCCGCGAACGTACTTGACCCAGAGATAGTACAGATATTTGATAGGCCGAGGCAACTTCATGTAAAACCTCATCTGCCTCACTCCGCGATCGTTTGTCTCGCCCCATCGGAAGAAAGACTTGCTCATGGCCACGCCATCACTGTTCAGAAGCTGGGAGGCAATCACCAAACCTTCGTAGGGCGACGGAGGATCAACCTCGACAATCTCGTGGCCGGCTCGTCGAAGAGCAGCCTCGGTCATCTCCAGAGCCCGTCTGCAAGCAGGGCTCGGATCAACCACTCCATCCGTGCGCATGATGCCCACTTTGAGCGACGGTTTCTCTAGATACTCCTTCTCAACCTCAGTCCGCCACTCCAAGGGGTGGCAGGAGAAATCGTACTTCCATGGCTGCATCTGAAGCACCGAACGAGTAAAGTAGGTCAAATCGTTCAGAGTGCGAGTCATAGGACTGAAGACGGACTGCACGCCTTCTTGACCAGGCATGCTAGTTTGAATTCCAGTCTTGGGCCATCGGCCGATGGAGCATCGCAGCGAGTAAATGCCAGAGAAATGAGCAGGGCACCTCACGCTACCAGCCACATCGCTGCCAATGCCAATACGCCCTCCGAGGGCGAGCAGAGCACCCTCTCCTCCAGTTGATCCTCCGGGGGTGTACTTGGGGTTGTACGGGTTGGTGCTTCGGCCCCATAAATCATTGGCGGACTCAAAGCTCAGTAGGGTGATGGGAACGTTGGTTTTGACGTAAGGCACAGCCCCAGCGTCTTTGAGAAGCCTTGCAATGGGTCCATCATGCGGAGTTGCGTTGCCAACGTTTCTGCTGTACCCGACGGATGTGTCGTAGCCTGCAACCTCTATCGTGTCCTTCAAGCTCACGGGAATTCCGGCAAGAGGGCCCTTCAGGTTCACAGAACCGTCTTGTACCCAGCGCTCTGCCGAGGTGATCATCACCTCTGTTAAGCAATTTGTCTTTTCATGCGCTTTCACTGCCACTTTGCCATATGTGTTGAGAATCTCCGATGCCCTACTTGGGTCTTTGTGAACTTCTTGAACTAGCTCCTGGATAGGCTTGTTGACCGTCTCACGGTCTATGACACTGAAAGGAGCGTGATAGGCTGTCAGGGCGCGTATGCGGCTCGCACGCTCATCTTGTTTAAGCCGACTTATGGTCGTGTAAGCTGAAGGCCAGGCCAGTGGACTATGCCAAGGTAAGGAAACTTACACATCTCGGCGGTGATTCAAATAGTCCAATAAAAACATTGTTGCAGTGAGGACAAGAAGGGAATCCCGGATGCACGTCTGAGCGGATGTTTGAGCCAACGATAAGTCAGTGCAGATCAGTTGGGCCCGGAGATAAGAGTTGGTGTGGATGCAAGTGCTCTCGTTGTGGCCGGAAACTATCGTTACACACAAGAAAGCAAGAGTAACAATTTTGCTGTCGAAGAAGTCCTCGGCTAGTATTTAGAAGATTAGAATCAATCCATTAGCAGACTGATGCAAAGAAACGGAAGCGTCCGCAAGCATTTTATTACACCTACTTACATACTTTACCGAGATTCCATCACGTGCCGGTTTTCTGCGACAAGTGGTTCGGGAGTCAAAGGTCCTGGGACCGCGGATAAGCGGCGAGTGGTGAGAGTAACTTCGGCAGGGTAGGGAGGCTCTCTGAGGAGCTTCGGTGGGAGACCTGGCCGGCTATCGTAGGGATCTAACTTGTCTCGTCATGCCGCAGTGGCAGAACCTTTGGAGGAAGCACAGGCAACTTGCACGGGAATGGCTAGTGGATTTCAACTTGGCCAAGGCTAAGGCACCTTAGTAGCTAGAGTCTTCAGTTACGAATCTTAGTGTGCGGGGAAAGCTGGGGTCCGGAAGAGGGGATGGTTCGAGGTGAGGTAGTAGGACTGAAGGGGGCTTTCGTGATGAGACACGACTAGCATCGGTTGTGCTGTAGGAATGGGCTTGTAAATTCATGTTCCTGCTTCCCTACCTCTGTAAGCTAAGGTAGTCTTTGCAGTTCCCTGCTAGAATTTTAGGTCATTGTTTTCTTTCCGCATAGCTTAACTGAGACCCTTCTCAAGCAGCTTTGATACATGGCACAAAATGTGGACAAGAAAGGATAGGCATAGAATCATAGAATGGGGCAATCATAGCCTTGCGGTATAAAATATGATTCTCACAATATCCAACGAGAGCCAGTCATTATCCATCAGGTTGTGACGTGCTGCTTGATTTGTTTATAATTCAGCAACAAGGAGACGAGACATCATTGTACAGCCTAAAGACTCCGAATTAGTGGCCCGTGCTCACCCACTAACTTATCGGTGTTCTCTCTCTCTATCACCCCCGGCCCTGGAAGGTACCTCAGGTGGCCCACCGGCAGTGCGTCGCCGGGAATAGTGGAACAGGGAACCTGGAAAAAAGGGCTTTCTCCACCAAGGAGGAAGAATGTTCTAATATCGTCATCCGCGGTACGGACGGCTTTCTCGTTGACCAAGCTCAGGCCAAACACTCGAGATCTATGCCATCAGACGTCCATCATGTCTGCCGACGATCAACAGTTCCTGGATGTGGTAAGAAAACGCTACCACCGTCCTTGATGCTATACAGGCAACCGAGGCAGCTGACCACATTGATTCGCAGCTCTCGAGCATCCCCGTCCATCTTCGTCGATACACCAACGACGTCGCAGAGTTTATCGATCATAACGTCGACCGAGCCGCCCATGCAGTTCGCGAGACTCTGTCGACGGTGCCATGGATCCCGGACTCGATACGGCCGATCCCTCCGACGAGGCCTCCTGTCACCGTAATCGCCGCATCGCGACTAGATCAGCTCCAGGACTGGGTCGCGAAACACAAGGTCTTGACGGGCGTTATCGTCGTCGTGTGCGGCACCGTGGTCTACAAGGGCTATCAGCGCAGTCGCTTGCTTCGCAAGACGAGGCGCGCCAAGCGGGCGAGGAACGGCGGCCGCACTGAAGTTGTCGTCATTGCTGGATCCCCAACTCTGCCTTTGACAAAGTCGCTCTCGCTAGACATGCAGAGGCGCGGCTTCATTGTGTACGTTGTGTGTAACGCTGCAGAGGACGAGGCACTGGTTCATGCGCTTGCCCGTTCCGACATCCAGCCTCTCACCATCGACACCACCGACGTGAGTTCTTGCAAAATCCTTCTGCGCAATCTCAAATCACTAATATATTTCGGCAGCCTCCTAACGCCGGTGCGGCCATCGAGAGGTTCGCGCATTATCTGCAGTCACCGCATGCTCCAGGCCCCAATATCAAGCCGAACCAGCTCACCCTCAAAGCCGTCGTCCTCATCCCCAGCTTACATTACCAAACGTCTCCCATCGCCACCATCCCTCCGTCTAGCTTTGCCGACCTATTCAATACCCACCTGCTCCAGCCGATCCTAACGATACAGGCATTTTTGCCACTACTCACATCTCGTCTCACTCCTATTGGCGAGAAGCCCGTCCCTCCCAAAGTCCTCGTCTTTACACCATCGATCATTTCCTCCATCAACCCACCGTTTCACGCGCCCGAGGCTACCGTATGCTCGGCTCTATCAGCCTTCACTGAAGTGCTGACGGCCGAGCTTCGGCCACTCGATATACCCGTCACGCACATGCAGTTGGGCACTTTCGATTTCTCAGGGTTCGTGCCCACGCGCGCGGCTCCGGCTAACCAGGGGTTGGTGACGGCCGGAAATCCCGAAGATACGCTTGTGTGGCCGGACGGCGCTCGACATGCTTACGGACGCAACTTTGTTGCCCAAACAAGTTCATCCATATCCGGCGGGCGAATCGGTGGCCTGAAAGGGAGCTCGCTGCGGCATCTACACAACTCCGTCTTTGACGTGATTGATGGGTCCATTACCGCCGCTACCGTTCGCGTCGGACTTGGGTCCAGCGTCTATGGATTCGTTGGAAAGTGGGCTCCTCGGGCCCTGGTGTCTTGGATGATGGGCATTCGAAAAGTGGACGAGCTGTCAACCTGGAGAACGGGCTCGGATGATGGTTGGTTCCGGGACGATAGCGAGAACGAGGAACTCTCCCAAGACTTCATTGCGGTGCCCTAGAAGTGCAGGGTCGAAGACAGGGCCAAGTTGAACCGCTTACCGAAAACCGCTGCTCGCGAGGCACGAACAGCACGCACCTCAATCTCAGTCACCATACAATATTGTAATGAAGGAATGTGTATGAAGAACAACTTTACTCAAAATAATGGCATATTGAAGACTCTCTGCAGGAGTCTTTCTGCACGAGGTCTATCCCTATAAAGAGTCTCCAAATCTGGTCGCTAAGTGCTCTATCTCCCGTGTGAACCATTAAACTCCTTTGCTTCGGACAAAATCGAAGCCCTGGCCCAACCTTTCCAGCAGGGTATCATCGTAGCATACAAGCGACCATCATTCCCTTAATACATGTGGCATCAGGCCATTGTCCCCTCCCTTTTTCTCATCCTAGGTCATGTTCCATGTCTGCTTTTTCAGTGCCCATAGGGTGATGGCCACGGTTATTTCTAATGGCCTCTACCACGGAACCGCCCGCCTCTGTTGCCTCTCCATTTGCCAGGGCCGCCACCACCGCCCCTACCATGGCGGCCGCCATGTCTACCGTCATCTCTGTCGCGCATATCTCTCGTTCTGTCCGGCTCGTCCTCGCCCCGGAACTGATCCATCCTCACGTCGACATCCTTCTTTTCCTCGCTCTTCACAGTAGGTTTCTCCAGGTCGGTAGACCATTTGGGATGGGAGCCAACTTTGCACTCGGGTCCATCAGGGCAGAAGCCAGCCAGGTAGTACGGACATAGCTTGCGACGAACGTGTTTCTTTGAGCAGTTGGGACCCAGCGGGCAAAATCCCATGTCGTAGTGTGGGCAGGGTGGTAACCGACTGGACGGGTCGATGTGCAGATAGAGACATTCTTCGCCATTCGAACAGTAGCCGTTACGCATGAAGAAGTTGCACTCGGGCATCTTGCGGAGGTTGTACTCATGGAGAAACTCGCAGTGCTCGCCCTTCTTGCAGAGGCCGCGCAGCCAGTGCTTACAGACGAGGGAGTTTAGACCTCCGGTGGGCTGCTGCACCTTGCTTCCAGGCTCGGATACGTGGCGCTCGGGGCATCGCGTGCCATTGGGGCAGTGGCCGGTCTGAAAGGCTTTGCATATCGGGCGATCGGGAGGCAAGCCGACCTGGTATGTTTGTTGGAGGAAGGGCGTGAAGCTGAAGTTGAATCGCGGCGCAGAGTGGTTGAGGATGGAGGTCGCAGCGGTCTTGGTGATGGTGGTGGCTGCCATGATGGAACAGGGTGGACCACCCGTCCTGTCGCAAACGCACTATTCTATTTCGTTGCTCTTGATCGGTGGAAAGGTGTTATGCGCTCGAAATGATGTTGCTAATTGGAGATTTAAAATCGTGGGATAAGGCAGATATCGAGGATTGAAAGAGCTGTGGTAGCTTGCTTTGATGTGCGACAAGCTGTAACCCGCCTGCAGATTAACCTAACCTGGAGGGTTCAGGCGCTGGGCAGCGCTTTGTCAGCGACTCATCGTCTCTATCACTAATAACTAGAGGCAACAGAACAATATTTGGAATCATCGGCCCTTTTAACTTTCGAGTAGACATGGAATGTGCACGAAACAGGAGAAGATGTTCCGTACTCTGGAACGCCGTAAATCAAGCAATCAATACTGGGCATCGCAACGGTTGTAGGTAACGGTTTTTTGCATAAGGTACCTAGTACCTTAAAGCTCAAAGATGTCCACCACAGTAGGTTGCTCTTGCCATTCATGCGGAACTCAAACTCGCTGGCTTTCCTACCCGTGCCGTGATTATTGCACTTGCACTGCCTTACTCCGTGGACTGCCATCTCCATTATGAACAACTTGAAACAATTTGGCCATTCCGAACTCACTCAACAGAATAATACCATCTCTCTTGGGCGATCACATGTCTGAATCGTTGCAGATGCCGTCGGAACCATCCTTGCGACCGAAGCAGAAATAAGCTTGGACGTACCGATGCGCCCTGGAACTCCGCAGAGACTCCTTGGCTCGAGCCAAGAGCATTCGTCTCTTGTCCGAGGGCACGCCCAGGGCCGCGAGCGGCTTGGCTGCCATGGCGTCGAGGCCCTCGAGGATGCACGATTCCATGAGGATCCCTATGGTTCGAAGCCGCTTGTCCTGCGGCCACCTCGATATTGGTACCTTCTTGACGACGCACTGAGCATCTTTGAAACCGGCATTCTCAAGAATTTCCCGCAGCTGCTGAGGTGATGTCGTCCTGCCCCCGAAAGTATCCATGCCTAGCGCACAGAGATCAAAAAAATCCTTGAGCGCATCGTCCTTGTCCATGGTTCCATCATCGCACTGTATCCGTGGCATGAATTCTTGAAATTCAATCCAGCCCCCGGCTCTCAGATTTCTGGTTGTCTCGTCAATACGTGTCTCAGGAGAAACGTTCAGTTGGCATAGTCATGAACGTACGGATACACTTTGGTCAAGATACCGTCCAAGTCTCGTAGTATACTGGCCATGCCGCGGAAGTGGATCAAGTCGAAACAAGATCCATGCAACCACTCAGGCTCTTCGCAGTCTTCGACAAACATTTTCACGTTGACGGGCAGCCATGATGGTTGGATAGGAGACAAGTCGGTCCCTATCACGCGAGACTCGGGATAGAGGTTGGCCACTTTAAGTTGTCAGCGATGTGAAAGCTATACTTTGGGCACACCAGTATGATACCATCAATGGCCCATGTTCCTGAGTGAGCTTAGTAAAATTCCTCGCTATCTCCTGGAGGAACGCTCACCTGTTCCTGTTCCGATATCAATGATCCTTTGTGGGTGCTCTCCAATGTCAGAGAAGAAAAGCTGACCACTCTATACAGAGTCAGGCACTCTAACGACACCTTTCTTCTTCATGGACTGAGCCAAAGGGACGAACCGTCAACTCGAGCATCATCGCATGCACTGTGTCCTCGCGCTGCTGCTCTGCAAGGTCATTGGGCAATGGGTAAAGTCCAGTCTTGTACCCATGGTAACGACGGCCATGGACGAATTCATAGTCGTAGGCCTTGGAGAGAACAGACGTTGAGCAACTGGAGATCGAGTCCTGTTGACTGCTCTGATCCTGATGACTGAGGATTTCAAGGTCGTCTGACAACCGGTCGGTCTCCGTTGGCGTGTAGATCGTCTCAAAATCCGGAATGGTGGATATGATCGAAAAACCATCACTCTTACTGGACATATTGTCATGAGATGAACGGGATACAGTTGAATATTGCACGATACGACAAACATGCTTTGAAACAGCATCTCTGTTTCAGCACTCTTTATAACCGTTGGAGCTGAGAGTCAGTCACAAAGTCGGGTGACACCTCCCACTCACGCCACAGCCGTGCGACGAGATACACTCCGAGGCCATGGCCGAGTAAGAGGAGCAGACGCAGGAGGCTGAGAGGGTTGGGGGCTATCTTTGCAATCCTTCCGCATGCATGCCTCTTGAAAGGATACTTCACCGACGTTATTGGTATTCACCTTGCACCATCACGATCTTAAACTTCCCAAAATGGAATGTTGTTGGTGATATCTTTCACGAGGCGCGTCTATTCGCTTCGCAATCGGCTATTCCTCATTGCGCGACCAGGATTGATCCACGACTCCGCTTCCGGGGCTGGAATGATTGGTTCAAGTCAAGGGTTCAGGATTGCCGGGGACTTGCCAACAGTGAATGTGACAGGTTGTGAAGGTGATAAGCTGCCAACCTACATCACCAGTGTAGACTGGGGCTGGCTAATCGTTGTGTCGTCCTTTTCAGCTGAGAACCACTCCACGCCAACATCGACCTCTTTCCACACAACCAACTCGAACGCCACAATCTGATATGGGCAAACTGCAATGGACAAATCTCCAAATTGCAGGCGGGGAAGTTCGCCCGACCATTGCAGCAAATGGCCGCCCTGCTATTCATTCCCTGGATGTCAACTTTTTACCGTTTTGGGCTTCGATCCGTGAAAGACTCTTTTCGCAATTTAGCGTCTTGGAAGAACAGCCACAGCATACAAGGGGTTATATCGATCATTTGGAGACAAATGTGATGCGGCTCTTCCTATATGTCATTATGTGTACGACACCAGTTCTGTCGAACTAATCGAAAGCCAGGTGATGCAAGTGCAGTTCCGGCCTTGATTCCGCATGCAGAACCGGGGCGTTGTAACCTGCAGATGTTGAATGCGGGAGCGTCTCTCGTCTCATCTCGTGTCCGTTGAACCCAGCGATTATGCAACTTACCGCCGACGGCCTTCCCCTTCTCCCCTCATTCCGAATATCATGTCGTTAAGGGAAGTGCTCATCTGTGCACCTTGCGAGGCATGAGTGAACAGACGGGTGGTGGTGGGAGTCAATAGCGTTTAGAGCTTGGCTTGACATCACAGCGACAGGCGTCGAACCCAACAAGATGCTTCTGCATGAACAGGCCGTAGAACTGGCTGTCACACGGCAAGCCCGGGGAAAGTAAGCTGAACCTTTTCCGTCGTTACTCATGCCTGGAGCCATCATCCTTCAACTCGTCTGATAGGTTAGTCATTGGGCATTGAGCTAGGCACGGGTTTTCCACGCACGCTCAACCCAATGCAATGGGTTTGCCAAATGGTTCCGAAAGAGGTGAATAGTTTCTTACACGACGGTAAGTACGAAAACCGAGTACTGGGAAACAGGGTAGCGGAAGCGGGGATTCGTTTCCGGCATAAGGGCCAGAAGGGTGCTTGCCAACGTGGCCATGCAGCACCCGCATTGCAATGGTGTCAACGTTTGGCTACTGTCTGTTCATGCACAGCAGACGTAGCAGCTCAATTGGATTCCGGCCAGCCAAGACATCGCTAGCAATCATCAACTGACTTAAAAACAAGCTGTTCAAGCCCCGCCGAACCCCTGCGCCTAGTCTCAAATTGAACAAGTAGGATGCGCGCCAGCCATGCGAAATGCAACTCGCACGTTACATATCTACTAGTGCCAGTGGGCCGATCATGCTTTGAGGGGCGTTATTAGAAGACTCGACAAAAATGTTGGTCTCAGCTCCCTGGGACGCTGCCCGGATCTCGGTTTATTGTGAGGACCGTCGATTCCGGACCAAGGCCTGGGCATAGTGTTTCTGGACTCAAGTGCATTTGGAAGAACTCTACGTCGGCCTGATACAAGGCTACGGTTCAACAAGTCGATAGGATTTGCCCGTGTTGAGACTGGTTGTTGCACAGATTGCGGCTTCGAGAAGACTGCAAACCTTCCATTGACATTAAATGAGCTGGGGCGTAGCGTGACACTAAGCAGCTAACCATGTCGCATACGCCTACAGCTTCATAATGCTAATGCTGTTTCTCGGCTCCTGGGTGGCTGCAATTCATGGTCTGCGAGTTGCGACATACATGGCTCTTTCAGTTCCGCCCTTTAGGCTTGCTCAGTCCACCTTGCTGGATGACAAGGTATTTCCAAATCAGCGAAGCGAAATCTAGGCTCCGAATTCTAGCGCTAGTCGTGGGCAACCCGAAGCCGACAGCCTCCCTGGCGCGTTGTGTGGCTACCCCTGGTATGCTTTCTTTTTCTCCTAGATATCGAAATGGCAACTCAGCCCCAGTTGACACTCAGCCCAAGCAGACCACATGTCGAGCTGGCCTGAAGACGATGGACTTATGAAAGTAGAGAGTCGGGGGCATTTGGCTCAGCATTTGGAATTTTGAAAGACGTACAACACGTGCCCCGCCCAGTACTGTCGTTGACCAAGGCGTTGAGTTGAGACAAGACATGCGCCGAGGAGGAACTCAGGCGTGTCTCTGCGTTCGGTCGGATAGAGTGCGGAGAACAGAGATCTGACACGAGCAAGCGAGCCGCAGTCAAGCAACCCCACGGGTGGCTCCCACAAACCTGGCCCGGTTGAAGCCGTCCCGACGGTTGTCGGGGTCTGGCTCGATGCGAGCAGCTAATCAAACCAGTAGCTTCGCCATGATATCCCACGCTTTTGGGCTTCCGGGCCTCATTCACCAGTCCTCCCCGCAATTATGTCATGCATCATTGCTTTCGTGGTATTCAAGGACCCTCTCGTAAATTGGACTCCCGTTGTTCTCCACTAGCCCGCTTAGCCCACGACCTTTTGTCTGTGCCCAGCCTAGTCAGGAACCCCTTCACCGTTGCACCCTCTACTACCGCTCCGCTACTGCTGGCCTTTATATACAAGTCCTGTGCTCCTCAACTGGGTCCGCGCTGCCAGTCGATGGGTGACCTTCTTGCTGCCTTAAACTCGCCTGCGTCTCCGCTAAAGTTGTTCGGGGTTGGTGGTCTGTTCCAGCATGCTGCTGGCCATACTTCCTCCTGGCTCTGCACATCCTACGCTTGCGTTCACCTCATGATTTGCTCAACATCATCGGAGAGAGCCCGGCCTTGTTCCGAGATCGCTGGCTGGTCACCATGAGCGTCTCATCCAGAAAATCGCGTCTTGCTGCTAGCTTGGCCCATGTCATGTACACAAATGCTGTCTATTTTCCTAACAAGCGCATCTACCAGGGTGATACACCTGGCATGCTCAACTACGGCTGCGTGAACCACGTCTACTACGCCTACGCGAACGTGGCTCCTGATGGTGGTGTATATGTGAGTGATGATGACGACCGAATTTGTGCACTACCTATCTTGAAGATCTCGCTGACCTGATCTTGCGGCTGCAGCTGAGTGACGAGTGGGCTGATCTGAAGGCACCTGTCGATGGTGTACACGGTGGCTTGGGCTCACTGATGCATCTCAAACAAAAGCACCCTCATCTTCAGGTTGTCCTATCGATAGGAGGGCCCGAGGCTTCCGGCGTATTTCCTACGGTGGCAGCCAGTGTGTTGCTCAGGGACAACTTTGCACGGTCGGCGCTGGGCCTTGTGGAAGCCTCCGGTCTAGACGGCATTGACAGTAAGTCGGCGAAGGGCAACATCCCAAACCGGGTTCCAGGCTGAAGCAAGGCTGATCTTGTTTCGACTCGTAACAGTTGCTTGGGAATATCCAAACGATGCCAAACAAGGTAGCGATTTTCTGGCCCTCCTGGCAGCCATTCGGATTCATCTTCCGGAGGATCGATTCGTACTGACCGCTGCCTTGCCGGCGAGTAAGGTCATGTTACAATTCATCAACTTACGATCCATGGCGGATTATGTGGACCATGTCAATTTGATGGCCTATGATTTCTTTGGGTCGTGGTCCTCCAAGACCGGACACCATGCTCAGCTTTATGCAATGAGTCGAGACGAGAGCTCGGTTGCCTCAGGGGTTGGCTATGTCATGTTGCAGGAAGTCCCGCCCAAGAAGATCCTGCTGGGTATCCCGGTCTACGGGAGAAGCTTCCTCCAGGCAGCTGGCCCTGGTCAGAGCTTTAATGGGGGAGGCGGGAAAGAGGGAACGTTTGAGTATAACCAGCTTCCTCGGCCCGGGTGCAAGGAAACAGTGGACAAGAGACATCTTGCAGCACAATGCGTTGGCGGCGATGGTGGGTTCGTCACATATGACAATCCCGAGACGGTGGGAGCCAAAGCCGCGTTCTGCAAGCAAAAGGGGCTAGGAGTGAGTGGCATGAAGACAAGACAAGCCGAGGCAGCACCTGCCAAATCTTCCGTGATGCTAACAAGGAGATATGCAGGGTCTAGTTTACTGGAACGGACCGGCCGATGCCAGGGATACTGCCAGAAGTCTGATTGCGGCTGGTTTCCGCGTACTGCACTCGTCCTGAACAGACACAGGACTCAGTGCAGACGAGACGACACTTGTGGCCCATCTCCCCGAATCGGTCTTGGGGTTTCCAGGGCATATGCAAGTGGCACGGCGCCAGGAAGGCGGGTGCCACTAAAGGATGGTGCGCTTTCTGCAGCGGGTAAATCATTACAATCTTCCATGTTTGAGGACAGCAGAGGGGTGTGGGGTTGCATATAGGTTTTGGCGCTTCAAAAACAAAAAGAAACTGGTTCCACGATATTCGCATGATAGAGTCATAGAGGAAAGAGCACGGCGTTTTGTACCATATCCGCATTTTTTATTCGTACTCTCTTTTCCGTTCTTTCTCGACTCGGTTCTCAGGAAAACATGCCTTATCGTCACGGAGAGTTAAGGTTAGCTCTTGTAAATGAGTGACCTGTTGGTTGAGAACGGGCCCCCTCCCCTTCATCACTCCCCCGTTCATTAGGCCAGGTTACCTGCAGCTAATGTCCTTGAACCTCAAGCAGATGATCCCAGAGCCCTAGCTAGGCCCATGCAAGCATAGCTGATGGAGGGGAGGGGCATCAGTGGGGGCAGGTTGTACAGGGGCGGGCCGCAGGACCGCCGTAAATCAAACGAGCAGCACTTTTAGCTACTCTGTTGGGTCAAACGCATGGATGTAAGACCTGCAGGTTGACTGCAAGATGATGACGGAAGGCTTTACAAACGACGTAGAGGGCCGGGGGGCACAGATCAAATGCGGGTAATAAAGAACTTTGCTTGCGACGGTAGGGTCTAGGATTCCGACTGCAGCCTAGAATATGTTATCGCAGCGGGAGCCTTGGATCGAGCAGGTTTCGCACAACGGGCATGCACCTCATCAGTGTCAAGTCGTTGGGGGTTTCCGCGAGTACTGGACAAGGCGAGGGAAAGTGAGCTGCGAACCGAGGGCGAGCAAGCGAGCTTGGATGGACAACCAGTGGCATTACCGAACGGAGCTTTGGGATACGGACTGGGATGGATGGATATTGCAAACCCGAAGAAGCAAGAACGTAGGGCAGTGCCCGCTAAGGTCTTAGACATCAGAAAACAAACCACGGTCTGAGGCACAGCATCTCAGTCGCCTTTACATCGGGGGTGAGGTAAGGTGAGGTGAGGTCGTCAAAGTAAATGTAGCACGCGGGTGATGCAACACTCGCTCACGTGGCGATAAGAATAGTCTAATTTCCTGCGATAAGATGGTCCCTTCCCTTCCCTTCCGTCATCAGAGCTGTGAATCTGCCTGGAGGCATCTCCAAGTCCTCAACAAGCCGGGTCCCCCCCCCAACGCGTGCCTAGCTCCGAACCTGAGGATCGAACATTAGCAAAAAGGATTTCGCCTTGAGACATCAAGGTGGTCCTCCCCCCCGAAGCTAAATTCCTCCTCCGACCGCTCCACTCCTCCTTCACCCTACATGAGCGTCTCCGGCTGCCGTCAAAGATGCCACATGCACGGTCGCTGTGGTCCCTGCCGTTATTAGCTTCTCGAGCCCGCTCCATCGCCCTCCACCTCTCTACACCATGTCCCAAGCCGATAGGGAGCGCTCGCCTTCGATAAGGACGGGCCCGGGAGCTGCGCCCGCATCCGCATCCGCCTCGGCTGCCCTGGGCACGAGTCCCGCCGCCAACGCCCCGGAGCGGTCGAGATCCGAGTCCCGCCACGACACCGCGGCCGCTGCTGCTGCCGAGCCGGACACTCCCCCGCCTCACTTCGAACCGCTCTTTACGCTCCTGACCAATGCGACGACCAACACGACCGTCCACCCGCGCGTGCACTACGTCTTCAGCGACGACGACCAGGGCGTCCTGACCAGCGCCGCCGCGGACCCGTCCCAGCGCGCGCTCGTCGTTGATCTCGTCCCCGCCGCGAGCCACCAGCAGGCGGCGTCGTCAGTGGTGAAACCGGCCGTCGACAACAACGCCCCCGCCACAGTAGCTGCTGCCGCCGGCAGCGGCTGGGACGTCGCCTGGGCGTCCAGCCTCAGCCCGGACTTTGCCGTCACAGCCTCCCAGCTCGCCGTGCAGCAGCACGGCGGCGAGGGCAGCGGCGCGCTGATGCTGCGGGTCGAGGGAGTCGAGCGCGAGCCCGTCGAAGTGGGCTCGGGCGACACCCCCGCCGCTGCGGGTGGCGGCGGCGGCAGCAGCGGCAGCCTGCGCGATTCGGGCGGCGTGGGCCGCGAGGACGTCGATGCCCTGCTGGACGACTTCCGGCGGCGCATGGAGCTGCTGCGCAAGGTCGTCGGCGAGAACGACCGGAGGCGGGAGGTGCTGCACCGGCAGGCCGAAGGACACCACCACGAACAGCACCAGCCGCGGCAGGAAGAGGATCTGCAGCTCGGACATGAGACTGAGGGAGCGGGTCCACTAGAAGGCGATGGCAGATGAGCATGACACCTGAACCTCGAATTCTTGCTGGGCAGTTTGGTGCTTTCATTGTAAGGCATTGCAACGGTCGTGTAAGGCCAATTGCATGCGGCACTCGTGGTTTATCACGATTATGCTCATACGCTTCCGCCAGAGCCAGCGTTTATTACTTTTTTTTTCTTGTACGGCTTTCCAGCAGGCTCATTGATGCATAGCCTGTTAACTCCCACCACTTTTCTATTCAAGATATGTTCTTTTGGGGGGGTTCGGATTGTTATCGCGTGGACCAGGCACCTATTCAAACGGGAATCAGGGCATGTATGGCGTTTGGGAGTCTTCAGAGAGCACCCACTCTTCTCAATGATGATCTTTAAGTATACCAGGTAGAGGTTTTTGTATCTCATGATGAGTTGATTTGATTTGAGTGCCACACAAAGCTTGTTCCCTACTGTGCCGTCAACCTGCAGTCAAGCGCATGATGAGTCTACGTCCATGTAAACAGATGAAATCTTGTGTTATTAAAGATTGTACTAAACGCCCCTAATGCTAGAAACTCCAAGCAATAGTATGACAACAATGACCCGGTGGAAACCTGCTCCTGATAGAAATTCAAAGGCCGCACGTGCGGTAGGGGTGTTTTGTAAGGCAGACGCAGAAGGGACGCATATGGTGCTGTACAGAATAGACCGGACGAAAAACACTCTGGGCACCTTCTCCTACCCATCTCTTTCTGGTATCTTGCGCCCCTTTTCAACCAAGGCCTCACAAGGTATCTCAACAATCCTCCTGGCCCGTTGCGGATCAATATACAACGGCCCTCCGCGCCTCAGAAGCGACAGCCATGCCAGCTTCTTGACGCATCTCTGTTGCTCAGACCTTCTATACAATTTCCGTGGGGCGGCCGACCTCGAAAATAAAACATATCCAAACTTTTCCCCAACTTGCTGTGACCGGAAAAGTCGGTGCTTTACCTGAGCATCTCGGGAAGATGGATTCGCTGGCGTGCGAGACGAGAGAGCTGTGGAATCTGTTCTTCTGCCGCGCGAGCTGCCACACCAATGTGGAAGCTGCTGAGTGGAACGCTCTCGATGCTTCGCTTTGCGTTGTTGTTGCCTCCACCGTTGTTCTGGCCTCTGATGACGAAGATGTAGATAAGGACGATGATGACAATGATGATGACCAGGGCGACTGTGCAATGTTAGCGAGTGATGCAGAATCAGGAGGGGTTGGGGCGACAAACCGCAGATTCCGAGGCAAATCCACTTCTTCTTCCTGGTCTTGCGTGCCGTCTCGACGGCTACGCCCATTTCCTCGTTACCCTTATCCAGGTTCTCGACGACCTCCTCACCCTTCTGCTCGATCTGCATAATGGTAGTCTCTTGCTGCACAACGAGCGTATCCATGTCCTGGAAGAGCTGGGACAGCTCAACCATCTGCTGCTCGATCTTGACCAGGGCTGTGTGGCGATCCTGGACAGCGTTCAGGGCAGCACGAGCGCGTCCTTGACGGTCACTCTGCATCATGGCCTGGCTGAAGACCTGGTTGTTGCTGGTGTCCTCGACGGCGTCGCGAACTTCCTGCTCGGTAGCATCCGGGCGCACAATGCGATATTGGCGGGCCATCTGGTCCTGGGTACGCTTGCGGAACTGTGACTCGACCTGCTGGTACTGCTGAATGGCCTGCTTGAGACGACGATCCACGCGGCTGACTTGGGGGCTGTTCTTGGCCGAGTTCGACTCGCGGTTGGACTTGATAGTGCGGACGCGTTCGGTGAGGGTTCGGTAGAGGGCCATGGTATCTGTGGAAAGGGCGTCGAGCTGACGGTTGGCCATGCTTGATGAAGAGGTGTCGGCATCGTCAAGAGTGCGCTGCTGCAGCATGCGGAGCTGCTCGAGGTTACGCTCGACCTCATCAATGCCGCGGTCGATGTCGCGGCACTCGTTGAGGATGGCGTTGGGGTCACCACCGCCCATTGGGTCGGCGTTCTGGGCTAGAGGAGCCATTTCGACGTTGTTGCCTGTCGTGGTTCACGTCAATATTACAAGGCCAGGAGTTGGGATTCTTGTACAGCTAGACTAACCGCCGTAGGCGTCATAGCCCTGGTTGTTGTAGCCGTTGTTGTAGCCAGTGTTGCCGCCGTAGGAAGGCTGGGTCCGGCCGTATCCTCCAGGGGCGGCATCCCGCTGGTCGTAGGGGTTCTGTCCACCGTAACTGTGAGATTGGCCTGTTAGTCAGACGATTCGACGACGTGGCGTCGAGACGAGTTCATCTCGTGCGTGACGCGTGAATGGTGGTGTTGCGGCTGTACTAACCCGTACTGTTGTTGCGCCATGGTCAGTAAGACGTCTGTCCACGAAGTCGAGTGGGAAGGAGAGTTGAGATTGGGAGGGTGAAGGGAAAAGGATGGCAGAGGGAAAGTATGTTATGTGAGGATGCGAGCAGGAGCGGCGGGCGTCTCAGCTTCTCGTCTGGACACTGAGCCAACCAGACGGCTGCGTCTCGCGATTGAAACACTGAGGGTTGGAAAGTAGGGGTGAAACAAACTCACGCTCATGTTGGTGGAAATCTCCACAGGCGGCTGTAGTTGGATCGGTGTATCTGGTGTGCGTTCGAGAAAGGGCGGGTGCGCGAGAGGCTGGTGAAAATGGGTGCTGTGCTGGCAGGAAGCGATTGATACGCGAGAGAGTGTGTTTGTGTGATTGACGAAAAGGAAAAGAAGAACGGGGAAGAGGCGAGGCAAGGAACGGGTTAAGGATGGAATTGAAAGTTTGGTGTCTGGACGGTTTGGCGCTCAAAGGAGAGAGAGTGAGAGACGATCAAAAGGGGCTTGGCTCAGGTGCTAGAGGCGCAGCCTGGTCGCGGTCGAGTTACTGGAGCAAGCTGCTGTACCCTCCCACCAATGTCAGGTTGGGTGGTTCAGCGGGTACCGCGTTATCAGTTGGTGGTAGCGAGCCTTGGGAGAGTTTGGGGTACAAGCCAAAAGTCGCAACCTAATCCAAACCAAAGGGCCATGACCGAGAGCAAATCCCCGTCGGGCTTCTCGACAGACAAGCAACTGAAGCCGCCGACCCCTGCACATCATTTTTGCGGATACGCAGCGATCCGTTCACAACCAGTTTTATTTTATTTTGTTAATTTCGTTGCTCTAGGGCAGCCGATTCTATTCGAACTGGGAAGCGCCATCCGGTCGAATGACTGACGAACATACTCTGTCCCTCCCCTCCTCCCCTTCCCATCTTCTCCGTATGCCTTCTCTCGTAATGTCCAACCACTTGTCCCCTCCACGTCTAGACCCCTACCGGTCGTAAGGGGACAGAAAGCCAAGAACCAAGAACAACCGGCGGAGTGTCCACAGGTTCCTGTTACAGAAAGCGGGTACTGGAGCCCCAGCCCAATGCAAAAGATTTGCTCCCCAAATAAGCTGCGGTCGTGGGCGGGCATGAGTGGGCTCTGGTTTGAGAGCGAGGCCCTGCGCCAGACCAGGGGTGTCTGCGATGTCAGGGATGAGGTGGGCCTGCGCCAATGGTTGTTTCACCCTGGGACCCATCCAGGACCAAGGAGCTGCTATTGTTGGATCTGCAAGCGTCGCACAGCCGGGATCCGCCCGAGGACGAAAAGTGCACGCATGGCCACCAGGCACTGATCCGTGGCCGAAGCGCGCTCCAGGACAGCTTCGAGCCAAATGCATCGCAGTGACCGTCCAATCATGAAACAACAGCGGCACAGTTCTCTCCTCGTCGCGGTTGTCATCATCGTCATGTACTACGTAGTAACGAAATGCGCATCGCAAGCTAAGACCTGTAATGGGTTCGACCAAATTAAGGCCCTTCGCACCGCGCATGGCTGGAGGCTGACGCCGCTGCACCACCTATCGGATAGCCTTTCTCGTCCTGTTGGAAAAGAGGCTCGGTTCACGCTACCACATAATATCATGATTCGCCCCTTCTAGACTCTGCCACGGAAGCTTGATCAAGGAACCCTTCTCGCAGCTCTTCAGCCTTAAGAGCACCGTCGGCTTGCAAATATATTCCGGTCCCGATCCCGGTCACGGGCGCAAAAAGGCACAGCATCAAGACAGTAAGCTGACGGCTAAGCTTTTGCAGTAGGCTAGCCATGGGGTCCCAGAGTTCCGTAAATAAAAATAAGTATGTGCTGCTTTGGCAAGGATGCGCACATGGAATGCTGAAGACCACTATGACGTGCAGTTCAACCCCGAAATTGCGCACCGCTGAGTAAAGCTGGCAAATGTCATTCAAGGTGTCTACGAAGATTAAGAATGACAAGTGATATATCAGTCGACCAAACGTGCATATGCTTCCTCCTCTTGCTAGGATAGAATTGTGCAGTAACCAACTGCAACAAGAGAAACAATCCTCGAGCTCACTATACGATCTGAGGAACACAACTACATTACAACACGGCATAGGCGGATACGTAACTGACGCTGAAGTCGCCAGGTCGTTCGACCAAGTTGCTCCGATCATACTTAATGATGCTGAAGCGTGGTTTCGTCGTCTCTTCGCTCTCGTCCGAAGTCTCTCCATCTTCGCCAGTTTCGGCGGTCGGCTTCTGCGAAGTCTCCCTCGTGCAAAGCTCCATTGCTGCCATAGCCACGCCGATCGGGTGTCTTCCACAAACTGTATTTTTCGTAAGCCTGAGGTTTCGGACAAAAGACGCATGGCTGCCGCTCTTGACGGCATCCATGGCTGCTTCATCCACCAATCTAATTGTTTCGTGGATGGGCTCTCCTTTCGGGATAGGATCAAATCGTGAAAGCGACTTCAGGCGATTTATGTTGCCATCGGGAGAGTACGGCGTGTAAGAGAAGCTGGAGTCCCCCCAATGGCAGAAGTCCGAGCTGATGATGAATGCGTTTTCCGGGTCCCTGAAATAGGGTGCCAGAAGATGACCGATCGCCTGTTCTTCTTCCAAGTTATTCGTCCCAATGAGTAGCGGGACTATTGTAGGAAAGTCTTCCTCGGACTCGAAGAATTTTTCGCAGGTTTTGTATAGATACGGCAGGTGCATCTCCAGAGAATGCTCTTCCACCTCCTTTCTTTTGATCATGTCTTCCATCTCCCCCTGCTCCTTGATGTCCTCGATCGTCTCGCGGTCAACAACCAGGGACCCGAATGGCGTCCTGTATTTGGAGAAGACCGATACCGCGCACCCTTGGAGGTAGTACTTATGGGATGGTCCTAGGACAAAGACGCGCTTGGCTCGGCTGAGGTCCAGACAGCTATAAGCCCATGCTGCGCAAGGCCCCGAGTAGGCGTATCCGGCATGGCTACCATCATTAATACATCAGCATGGAAGCCATGTTCAGCTATCATAGCGAATCAGACTCACGGCGCGATGATCACTCGTGCTCCTGGTATTGGCAGCGACAGTCCATCGATGGTCTCGGGCACGCCGGCTAGATACTCGTCCAGCAAGGATCGTAGCTCCTCTGGGTCACCGGAGTACCACGACCCTGCATGAGATGCCGAGCGAGAGCCCATGATGGCTTAGTCAAGTAAACCAATAGAGGCAATCAAGATTGGGGCAAAAGAAGTTGACGGCTTATGGACACTTGACGCTCGATAATTCAATGGGCCTGACACGGATGGTAGATGAAAGCTTCAGTCCATAGATTGGGTTGCAACACCAGCTTGAGTGACGACACCAATAGCATGAGCAGCCCCGCCTTACCCGCCATGCGGGGTACCCAAGCTTACACATGTAGTAAGGCACCTAAATTAAGCCTTTGCGATGGTAACTTCCAAAATGGCGGATGCTAGATCGAATAAGCTCAGTGTAGAGTAAAGGACAGTCAAGAGAAGCGTTGGGGCTCATCTACGCAAGATGAAGTTTGCCCAGACCCCAGGCTATCAATTGGGGAGCAGGGGCCTACTAAAATTACCAGGCGGAATGCATGTTGGTCTGTGTCCAAGCTTTCATTCTGGTTCTCATGTTCTCATTAGCCCAAAAGCGGACTACCTATTGTACACAGCCAACTGCTCCTACTCGACCCAACTTCCGGGTATGGTCAAATCTGGTTCCTCTACTGCTTTCCAGAACTCGTGCGCGAGGCATTCGATCTCTGGGGCCCAGAGCAAGCGCCAATCCGCCGGGCGAGGACCGTACTCGAGCCCGATGAGACGGATTGGACGCCACATGGTGTCATCCTTGGCCCATTTTCCAGATCTTTCCAGCCCGTGTCGAAAGCTCCTTTGCTCAATCGCCGCCGCTACGGGCAAGGATTTACGGACTTTGGTGCGGTTGTGCCGGATGGATTCAGCATCAAAAGCACCCTTGATGCCCGTGCTGTAATCCCGAAGCAGCCGCTGTTCTTCGCGTCCGTACCGCATCAAGTCGAGTCCACCCTTTTGAAGATGAGTTACCCAGTGCTGCAGCACGGTCTGGAGGCAGAAGTCCCAGTAAAAGTATTGAAAGTCCGGTGAAAGAAAACAGAGGACTCCCCCGACGAGCGAAGTCAACGGTGTTCCGCTCCAGACGGGAACAGGGTCTGTATCCCATGGTGTGACCTCTTCCAAAACGTGAAGATCTTCGTGCTCACAACGCGACGCTAGTAATGCCACCAAATCATACCACCCATCGTCGAAAATCAGATATTGATAGGCCGCAGGTTTCCTCTGGGGGATCAAGTTATCCGGTAATCGCCTTCCCAGTCCTACAGCGGCGGAATGGACCAGTGAGAGTTTCTCCTTCGTTGACAGGCCGATGTCCGTGGAGGATACGTCCCTTTGTGTGTGAAAGAAACTGAGCACCTCCCATGATCCATAGTCTACGAAAGACCCCAATCTCACAGCTTCGAGCCGGTCTCTTGCAGGTCGCTCGTAGTAACGCTGCATGAATTTCTCCTTGAAGGGTTGAAGTGTGGTGTAACCCGCTTGGCCACCCATCTCAAACATCCTTTCGACCGGTATGCTCTCAGAATCCTGAAGGTATGATTGGAATAATTCCAATATTTTGCTTGCGTTATCGTCAAGGCTCTGCCACCTTCTAGTTTCGTGCATAAGGCATGTCAAAGAGCTCCTATAAGCTATCAGCTGCAATCCTGTCCCACCCCTGACTCCGGGATAACTTACGCCGTCTTATCATCTAAGAGCTCATGAAGTCCCAGCTGTAACAATAGCTCGCATACTTCCGGTTGTACCTCTCTGGTCGCTCGCTATATCAATCTGTTAGAATGAGCCGCTCACGCGAAGTCTTTGCATTTACTAACAAACAACAGAGACTCGCCCCGAGAGTCCTTGTCGAATGGCGATGCCTTTCTCGTCTGGAAAAGCTCCATGATACCTGCTCTGTCGCCCATCTCAACTCGCTTAAAGACTTCGCTGTCGTCCGGGATTACGTTATAGATCCTTGTATTGAACATCCAGCCGGCCATCGTGGGAGTATACTCGAACTCATATATTGTCTCGGATATCCAACGAGGAAATTGCAAATATGCTTCCCACGCACCGGTATCCTTGGCGTAAGACGCCGCATAACGACCGAAGTTGGACGGTTCGTAGAACCTCCGTGGCCGCTTCAGCTTTGAGAGCGCGAATGGCGCAAAAGGAGACCCGCTCGGCTGCAAAGTAGGCTTTGAAGGCCTCATGCCTGCTGCATCCTTTTTCAAAAAGCCCCCTGTCGTGTTCAAATACTCGTCCTCGAGCCGCTGAGGGGGTCGCTGGGGCTGCATCCTGGCCACAGCTGTCTGGTTGCTTATCATAACCTGCTGCTGCATGCTCTGCCGACTATCAAGGTGGTCCTTGATTTCGAGAGTGACACTTCTAGCAATCACGGCGGGTTGCTGCTTGGAAAGGACTCTTTATGAGTAAGTATAACAAAGAAGTCTTGACGGGGACGAGGGCATCAACCTACAACTGATAAAGCTGTAACGAAGTATGCAAAAGCGCCAATGCCCGCTGAAGCCTTTTTTCCAATTTTTGCAGGACATCCTTTTTCATGATAACCTTTGTTGCTTTGACCTTCCGGCCCAGACCACGCTTGGGTGCGAGCTCTGCCGTGATATCGTTGACCATGTCCTGCAGCGCCTTGTGCGTGCGTTTGCAATGCTCAAGGCTGGCCATGGCCGACGCACTGTTTGCACTTGCGAGGAGGGCATGTTGACTGCTGACCTGGGCGTCGACCTCGCGAAAAAGGAGCTCGTGAGCCTTCAAGTCCGAAATAAGGTCGGCGAGATCGGCCGGAAGGTCTTTGATCTCCTCCCAAAGTTGACAGGCTTTGACGATGTACTTGACGGTCTGCCCTGCAAACTGGACAAAGGCGATTGAAGCAGCAGTGGCTTCCATGATGGCTGAGAACCATCCAGGCCGCCCCACTCTTCTTCGGTCTTTTGGACAAAGATTTTATCAATTATATTATACCGACGGTCATCGCAGCTAAGATTGAGAAAAGAGGTGGTCGAAGACGCGAGACAACTCCCCATCGTGGTCGCGAAAACGAGCCTTGAGCAACACTGCCTCCATAGGCGTCCTGCCGATCCTGACCACGTCAGGCAGTGTCGCACTACCAACCAACATGCTGAAGAGTGTCCCTTGTGCATTTGCCGGCGCATCGTTGCAGGCGTGGGATTCGGGCGGCACTACGATGCTTCCGATTCGTCGGCCAGAGGTGGATGCGCCCAGCACAGCCAGAAATAGGACGCTGTGGGAAAGGGATACAGAACGCCTCAGCCCAGCAGCACAAGTTCATACATAACTTGAAAACGCGATTGAAGTTTGTGGTTTTAATTCAACCGGCCAGCTACTTTAAAATGCGGCTTGAGTAGGTGAGTTAAGGCAAGCAAGTTCTGTATCAACGGTTGATGTCCAGAGATCAGTGCCCAGCATCCTTGACTCCTCGCTGCTACTTTTGCTTGCATTAATCGAACAGAGATGTACTACCAAATCCGCTGCCGTGAATCGTCAGTCACATTGTTCTCTCACAATCTCAATCGAGTCAACCTCTTGGTAACTGCAGTGGGATTGTTATTTCTTCTAACCCAATTGCTATGCACATTGAATTTAAACTATATTGTTAATATTCGCTATCCAGGAATACAACACCATACTTGTCGATTGGCCTTTGTGAATAACCAGCCGGCACTCAAGCGGACTGACAATTCCGTGGCGCCTCTATGCTTCAATGAAAGGGTACAAAGGCATCCATAACGGAAACGGGGCTGCCACCTTGGGCAGTGCCACCTCCCGGGATGAAAACTTGCTTTCCTATGCCCACCGCTGTAGTGCCATGCCTTGGAATAGCCATCGGCTGGAGCTTCTTCCACGAGTCCGTCTTTGTGTTGTAGACCTCTGTTTCGTTGAAGATACCCTGGGATCCTTCCGCCGGGTTGCCCTCGCCACCAAAGGTATAGATCAGATCGCCAACAGCGCCAGCGGCGAGCCCACCGCGCGGCGTGGGTAATCTGCTTCGCTTGGTCTGCCAGCCCTTGCGCAGGTTATTTAGGTCGAGGGCAAAGACGGTATCTCTCACGTTTGCTTGTCCACGATTCCTTCCACCCAGGACATAAAAAGTGCCATCGATGACAGCGCCCGCAGAGTGGTCTCTCGGCGCAGGGAGTCGAGCTGCTGCCTTGGGAACGACAACCCAAAAATTGCTCCTGGTGTCGAATATCGACACAGTATCTACTGTATCTTGCTGGCCCCCGGGAACCGGCACCAGTTGGCGCATCCCACCCGCTAGAATAACGAGATGGCCATGCACGGCCAAGGTTGCACTACCCCGTGCTGTGCCCTGAGGCATGGATGGTAGTCGGGTCCAGGTGTCTTTAGCTGGGTCATAGACCCACGAGTCGGGCACAGCTCGCCAGGCACCTTCAGGCGTTTCGGCGAGCCCTCCAAGAAGATAAATCTTTCCCTTGACCACAGCGGCATTGGGATGATTTAATTCAAGGGGGGCTGATGCGGCGGAGGACCATTTGTCAGATGGTATATCGTACAGCTGGACCAAGGCAGTGGTGTTGAATTGCTCGCCACTGGGGATGATGCCTCCAATAATGGCAAGCTTAGAGGAGGACAGGGCAACCGTGGCATGCTCCTGTCGAGGCGCAATCGTGATGGGAGCCAGGCTCTTCCAAGCGCCGAGTCCTTGTGCTGAACAAGCTGCGAGCGTTGCGCATCCCAGCACAAGAAGTGTACGTGTTCGGAAATTCATGGTTGCCGAAATCTACTATTGAGACGGAAGGCTGCTAATCTGCAATGAATTGTTCAAGGTTTTCAAGAGTTCTGGCAGCTTTTTATAGAATTTCAGACACTTGGTGTCGTAATCCTTTCTAGCAGAAACAAAACATTGAACATGGCCCGCGCGTCTGTTTACTTGATGCCCAGAATCTATCTCGGCCGGATATAAGACAATATCGGTACCATCATGGCCGAGCAGCGATGCCGAAGCCCGTGACCGAATGCTGCGTGTCATAGTGCGCCTTGGATTCCTGGCCAACAGGATCAGTCATATCAGGAAGCCACGCGTACGACGCTGACATCGGCGGGCCATGCTGCAATTCTGACTGGCCACGGCTGATTAACCTTACTTGGGGACGGCAAGGTGCTATATTCTGCAGATCGGACAAAGCAAGGATGGGTCAATCAAATGCCGTACTGTTCAACACATTCATGTCAGCAAGAAAGCACTGTAGGACGAGATGAAGAACAAAAACAGTGAAACGGAGTCGGTGTGGCTGATCGCAGAGATGAAGCAATGTTATGAAATTGTCACGGGCTATATATCTTGACGGTTTTCGCTCGGATGTCTTAGTTCTCATCCGTTTATGAGCCGGACAACGCCGCCGGAGGTAAATGCCGAGCGTGAAATGCACAGGGAAAAGCCAACTTCTCAATGGCCTCGAACGATGGTGCTCTGCTCATCTCGGATCGAGCCCGACAGCCCGTGGTTCCGAGGGGCTGCATAAGGGCCTGAACCAGGGATCCTAGTAAAAATTGATTTGTCCAACGCCATGGCATGAGGGACATGCTACGCCGAGGTGCCGCAGACTGCACGAGAATTGCGCTGCAGCACACTCTCCTGCAGGATGGAATATTCTAGCCGGGGCGCCGTTTGTCAGTTTAAATCGACAACGGCCGCTGCACCGGTTGGAGTCGAGCTTCGAATCAGGGAGAAGTGCCCGAGTTTCTTTTGCCTTTGCCTTACCCCATTTTGGCTCTCGGGCTGACTAAGGGGGCGCGCGACACGCAAAAGAAAAAGTCTCGCCGCCGTGGGTGGTTTAGACTCTCGTTGGCTCCAGGTGGCGCATTCCGTCATAGCGCGCCTCGAGAACCCCATAAGGCAAGGTATTTGTATTGGTATTGTATTGGTGCTGGTACTGGTACTCGACTGGTATTGCACGCCCCGCCCTGCAATCAACCAAAACACCACCTCAATATTTGCGGATCTCCCTTTCGCCTCCCCCCGACAACAACCTCCCTGCATGCTACACTTTGCATCGCCAGCACCGTCAACCCTGTTGTCGTAGTCCGCCGACGACGAACCCGTTCTGCGCGCCGCTTCTCCCGCCGACGACTGCGAGTTATCGCAAACGGCCAGCACAATGGCCGGCGCCTCCAAGATGGCCTGGTCCAAGAGCACCCGCATCCAGGTCATGATCGCCATCGATACGGCTTTCTTCCTGCTCGAGTTGATCAGCGGCTTCCTCGTACACTCTCTCGCTCTGACAGCCGACGCTTTCCACATGGTAGGTCTCGAGATTGCCTCGCCCGCTGTTTGGTAACATTCAACTCGGTGACAGCCGGCTAACGTCACATGTTACAGCTGAACGACATCATTTCCTTGGTTATTGGCTTATGGGCTGTTGTTGCTGCACAGAAAGCGACCACCGACCAGTTCACATTCGGTGTGAGTTCAATCCTCAATCTCGCTTCCGTCGTTGTTAGCTTTGCTCAAATCTAACCGTTGCGCAGTGGGTGCGAGCTGAAATCCTCGGCGCGTTTTTCAACGCTGTTTTCCTCATTGCTCTCTGCGTCTCAATCATTCTTGAGGCACTGACTCGATTTGTCGAACCACCAGAGATCGGCAACCCCAAGCTTATCCTTATCGTCGGTTCCGCCGGCTTGTTTTCCAACCTCGTCGGCTTCTTCGTCCTAGGAGGCCACGGTCACGGGCATAGCCATGGTGACGACGATCACGACCATGACCACGACCACGACCACGGTCATTCGCACAATCACGCCCACGACGAGGAGGAGGGTCGAGCCAACAGGCCTTTGTACAGTGAAGTCGCGGACGAGGCTGGCGCTGTGGCAGATATTCTCCCAGAAGTTATTGTCAGGAGAGCTACCATGGGCCCCGACCGATCTTCAACCGACAGTCCTGAAACCGCCCGTCGCATTCGATTCGACCCAGACAATTCCACCCGGGATCACTCCAATGCCGCCGTTAGCCGTGTCACCACCCATTCTCGAGGCCGGGACCGTCGCCGATCCAGTAAGAGCGGACATTCGCGTCTCGCCAGTATCGAGGATATGAGCATTCACCCAGCCAGCTTCAGGCAGGACATCATTGCCGCTAGCTTGGCTGCTTCGTCCACCGCTAATGCCGAGCCGACCAGCGCCAGCGACACCGAGGACGAAGCACTCGTGACTGACAGAGAAGAGGCCGATGAAGAGTCACCTTTGCTTAAGGACGCCAAGGGCACGAATGGCACCATGCACGGCGCTTCTGGCGCCGGTCACCTGTCAGTCGGACGTCGTCCTCGCCGAGACTCGAGCGTTCACGACGGCCACCACCACACGCTACCCAAGAAGCCCAACAGCGGCGGTCACGGCCACAGCCATGCTGACATGGGCATGAACGCAATGGTGCTTCACGTCATCGGAGATGCCCTAGGAAACATTGGCGTCATCATCACAGCCCTTGTCATCTGGCTGACCGACCTCCCCGGCAAATACTACGCCGACCCCATCGTTTCGCTTTTCATTACGCTCATCATCCTGAAGACATCTATCCCGCTTACTCTTGCTACCTCTCGAGTTCTGTTGCAAGCCACGCCCGAGAACATTAGCGTTCAAGAAATTAGACAAGACATCGAAAGACTTCCAGGTGTGGTGAGCTGCCATCACATTCACGTCTGGCAGCTCTCCGATACCAAGGTCGTCGCCAGCATGCACCTGCAGGTATCCTTCCCGATCAACACCCACAGCGGTGAGAAGTACATGCAGCTGGCACGACGCGCCCGGAAGTGTCTGCACGGCTTTGGCATCCACAGCGCCACTATTCAGCCCGAGTTCTGCTTTGATAAGAAGCATCAGCACGACAGCGATGCTGCGGCCCTCGCACTAGATGGAGCCGCACTTGACGGCGCGAATCCGGATACCTGTCTGCTCGAATGCGTGGATGACTGTGAGGCGCAAGGTTACTGCACTGGTTTGGAAACCTCGTCCAAGGACTCGAGCCGACGTTGCAGCCAGTCCTCGCACAGTGAAACCAGCGCGCACCAGGAGCCTGATTCACAGGAGCATTCTCACAACCACAGCCATTAAGCTAACCAAGTTTAACGCTTTTTCATTTCCGTGTTCTTGGTCCGATTATTCTGGTAGCTTAGGAAGCACAGCCGTCCACTTGAGCAGTTTCTATTTTCCTTCTTCATCCATCAGTCAGTTATGGGGCTGTTATAAGATAACATCTGGCGGCTGCCGCGAAATTTTTGCAAAGCGGCATCGGGACTGTACGGGTAGTTTGCGAGTGAGCTGGAGTTTGGGTGCGTTGGTATCTGGATCACCGTCATTGACGACATGTCACCGATCAGTATTTCTTTTGTATTATACGCCAGTGGGCCATTGATTGGGATGCTCGCCGCTGCTACAGCTTGCGTCCGTCATTCATGATATGGGTCGTTAGCTCGATGTCTCGATGAGGCCACGTTATGCGGTGGACAAGGCGCTGTGTACTTGGGTCGATAGAGGCAGAAAAAATGGACATCACATGAATTTTTTTTAATTTGGAGAATAAGTCGTGATTGTGATTTTGTTCGTTTTCTATTCGTACAGTCTTGCCTTCATGTTAATCATATCAAAGCTCGTCAGCTTGCGTCTACCTCCACGGAAGGGGGCAGGCACAGCTCATCCTCTCCCCGAACCTCGGCCACAGCCTCTTTGCCTCTCCACGTGTATCTCACGAACAGCACCTTCTCCCGATCGGGCGCTGGATCCCAGAAGCCTAATAGATGACCTTTACGGACCCCACGCGGGATGATGAGGCGGCCGTCGCTACCGACAAGTGCTGCCAAGGCCACGGTCACATCGGCGACTTCCTCGGCGGCCCAGCTGCCGTCGTCATCGCGGATCCCGAGCTTGGCGTTCAGGATGACGAGGTCTCCCGCGGACGCGAAGCGCTTCTGGCGGGCCTCCACTGGGCCGCTCAGCAGGGTGACGAGGCGATCTGCCTCGGCGCGGGACCGGACGACGGAGGCCTGCGAAGCAGGCTGCGCTGGGGGTCCCGCTCGAGGGGGTCGCGAGCCGCGCCAATACTGCCGCAGGAGGTCGACGGCGGCAAGACCAGCCATGGGGAGCACGGCAGCCCAGAATATCAGGCTGGGGGAGGAGAAGACCCGGGGGCAGAGCAGCACGGGCAGGCTGATGCGCTGGTTGAGACGCGACCAGTGGACGGACAGGTGCAGGCTGTGCTGGCTGACGCCCATCTCGAGTCCGGCTGCGGAATGGCGGCCGACGGGGAGCAGGTTGCGCAAGGCGAGGTAGCTGCCTT
The DNA here is from genome assembly GCA_020881915.1 of Paramyrothecium sp. XJ0827. NCBI lineage: Eukaryota > Fungi > Ascomycota > Sordariomycetes > Hypocreales > Stachybotryaceae > Paramyrothecium > Paramyrothecium sp. XJ0827. Next base: position 2,711,120 of record JAJFPB010000001.1, on the reverse strand, counting down.
GCCAGGTTCCAGCGCATACCTCTGCTTCCAGACGAGATGGGCGCTTCAGCACGGGTCGTCGATCATGCCTGAGTGTCAGGTCCCTGGCGTAGCGGAGGTAGCCGGCGGTTGCCACGCTCGTAGTAATTGCGGACATTGTCCAAGCACCGCCATTGGGCGGAGCGCTATTCAGGCCTCTTGTCCGAGTCGGAGGCTCGACAGCAGGGCCGACATCCGTCGTAAAGCCAACTTCCACCGCGGGTGCTGACGTGAACGGCAGTACCCCTGGCAATACACCATGGCCCGTCCTTGCAATGTCACCCAGTGGTGTTTTCTTCCTGTCAGACGAGCAGAGCCACTGGCCGCTATCACCGCGGATGAAGGCCGTGCCGTAGGAGAACTTGTGCTTTACGCCGAGTGAGACCCGGGGAAGGGGGCAACGGCCGCCAAAAGCCGGGGTTTCGACGGTGACGTCTAGGGCTGTGGGTTCGGACCCGCCAGGCAAGACGATAGGTTGCGTGAGCCGGACATTGAGGATGCCTCCAGGGACAGTTGCAGGGGCATTGCCGCCATCGGCATGTTGCCAGTGTGCGTCTCGGACGGTTTGGTCAAGTCCAGAGCTTGCGGGAGTGGCGGGTGCCGGGGAACGGCCCCCGAGCAACACAACAGGGCCCGGAAGCGAGCCCACGAATACCCCTTGGAGCGCACCCGTTACGGACAGCGTCGGGGTTCCTAGCTTCAGCTTTGGGCTTGCCTTCTCCGCCTCTCCACCCTGGCTAGCAGTGGCACCCGAGGCCTTGCCCATGGTTCGTTGGAGGAACTTCTCCAAGGCAGGAATGCCAACTTGCACAGTATGACCCAACGCGAAGCCCAAGGCTGGCTTTTCCGTCCATGCTGGCTCGTCAGTGCCCAGCGTTACCGGCCGAGATCCGCCTATCCGCACCTCTGGGTCCGCAGAGGGGGGGTTGCTGGCGCTGGCGCTCAGGGCCCGCTCGTATGTAACCTCATAGGATTCCGACGGCTCAAAGTCGTCTTCCTCCGACGACAGGGCCTCGTCGTAGGCAGCACGCCTGTAGGGGTCAACCAGAGTCTCGAACGCCTCCTGGACGCGTTGGAAGTGTCGTCGGGCGATGGGCTGCAAGTAATCCGGGTAGCTGTCGGGGTAGAGGAGGAGCAGCAAGCGGTAGTAGGCTTGTCGGATTTGGTCCTGGGACAATTCGGCATCCCGCGGAAGGCATAGAAGCTCGTAATGGTCCACACGAGGGACATCTGAGAGGTTGTCGTCCTCGGCGCAACCAAAGTCCTCCTCGGGAATCACAAAGTCGTCAAACCCCAATGGCTTGTCACCGTTGGGCTCGCCAGCGTCCGACGCCACCGTCATCCTCTCGTAGATGGAGCTCGCGTCATCGTCTCCGAACTCATACTCCTGGCGGGTGGCAGCGAACTGCTCGTTGAGTGAGTACCTCGAGTCGGAGGATCTCAGGGAGTGGAAGGGACCGGAGGGCAATCGGGTTTCTTCGGCGAAGGCCGAGGATCTCCGGATGGACGGATTTCTCGAGGTGTTGCCGGATCCCCTCAGACGCGGGATACGCAGGCTGTTGTTGCGGCTCGAGGAGTCAGCCATGGTGCCCTGAAGCAATAGGTAGCTATGGGCAACAGCTCATCGAGAGTGACGATTAGCTCGGAGGTGGATTGAGGGGCCACGATAACCACTTGGCCATTATAGTGGACTTTGTTTTTTTATTTTCCATTTTTGCCATTGCTCGCCTCGGTTCGCCTGGCGAGCCGTTGTGGGGATGACCCTGGACGGGATAGCCGTAGTCGAGATTGATGTTTATGCATTAGGGGGTGTATGAAGAAGAAAGGAAAATAATGTAAGGCAGTTAGTTGGGTCGCTTTGTGCAAGATGACTGGGTTACCCTGGACATCAGTCTGGGTTTCTCCATCGAGATGTCTTGATCACGAATTTCCATCATGCTAGTTTTAACAAAACTAGTCGTCGGGCAGTTATCTCGCGTGGGTTGTGGGCTCTTCAATCGGTGTGCAAGGATATCCTTGTGTTTTATCGCTTCTAATTACCAGACTGATCGTGATCTGGCTGGGCTGATGGCTGCCCTGTATCGAGCCCAAGGCATGACGCTGACGGCGAGGAGCATGGCCGACTATGTCGAAACAGAAAGCTGCAAGACCCCAGGTGGGATTGATGATACACGGCAGAAAGGGAAGGGCGTCATGAACAAGGTAGCCAGCGAGTCTAAGTAGAAAGAAACACTGAGTATTTGATGCTATTGGAGACTGATACTTTGTCTGTCTATTGTGCATACCCTACAGCACTTGACTTACAAGCAACGGGATTCTGAGCTTCGACACGCCACGTCCCCAGTGCCGGAGAGTCACGTCGCGTAGAAAGTCAAGCTGTATGACATGACCTTAACAGTTTGATGATAACCTCGACGCGCAGCATGTCCTTTACTTAGCCAGGATGATCCGGAGGCAGTGCTCCAACGGCTGCTGCACCGGCGACGAGCTGCGAGCCACTACGTCGACGCTAGAGAAAAAGCAAAGCACACAGCGCCATTCACCTGCCAAAGCTAAACGATACCCCAAAGAGGACCAGAGAAAGCCACCATGACTCTAGATGTGATCGAGGACACACGGCAGAGGTTATAGCGGCCCGAGCCAGGGACGAAAAGGTTCAAAACCCAAACCGGCGCCCCCCGCCTAGAAAGCCCATGGCAACCCGCGTAATAGTTTCCCGCGGCGCCCAAGCCCGCGTAGTCCCGGCCCCTTCGGCCCAGACCGGGGGTGATCACTCCGGCGACGGCCTCTCATCCTAGCCGAACCTTAACCAAGATACGAAGCTTCGTCACGGACTGAACTCCGCGGGGGGTCTTTGGCTACAAAGCGAAGGCGCAGACGCTTCTCCGAGGCTTCAACGTCGGCTTCGCCCCGAGGCTTCAACGTCGGCTTCGCCCCGAGGCCGTGAGCCTATGCCTCCGACAACTGGCCTGCTCTGCTGCGGACACGCCAAGTCCGGCAATGTTGCTGGGAGGAGAGACAAGCGGGACCTCTGGATGCTAATGCTGACGATCGACAGCGTATGGCCTGACACGCTTACCTAGGCCAAGGTTCCGCGCACAGGATGATCTTAGTAAGGTAGGATAATCGAGTTGTGCATAGGGGAAAAAGGCACGGGAGTTTATTAACAAGCCGAGTTTCCGCCTCAGCAAGCTATCAGAAACCCTGGATACCCATATGCGAGTTACAACTGACGCCGGCGCGCAGAGAAGCAAGTATTCCGAGCCAGGAAATACATGACTGCAAGCGTCAGCGACAGGGGCCTCTTGGCGTGGAACAGGGCATACAATTCAATGTTTCCTCCTTACTCCATGTTTTCGCGAGGTGGAGACAGCTAAAAGCCACACTCTCTACATGGCCAGTTCCGAGTCTCGCAAACTCCAAGGCTGGTCTGACCCGCATGCCTGAGTGACGCGAATTGCCATGCTTGATCTCCGCCTTGCTCGCGTGATGGGGACAAGGGAAACGGGGTAACGTTAGGGGGGAGCGAAGGGGGGAGAAGGCTTGGGTTGTTCCCACTCCACGGCTCCGAGCATCGTAAACGCCGTGCAATTGAAGCATGCTAGCTCGTTGCAAATGGGCAACGGAGCATGCAGCGCAAGGTTTCGCACTGCTCCGACCAAGGGGGAGCTATTCAGCTCATGGTTTGAGCACATTGGCCTGTGCTGCCGTAGCTGATGTAGTAGCCTTTGCTTTTCGCGTGTCTAGAGACGCGTTAAGTGGGTTTTCGGGGGGCCAAGCAGGGGCACCAGTCCAGCCCGTTGCTCGACCATGTCCGGTTTGGTTCAGATTGCAGCTCTCAGTCTGGGTGCCAGGGACTTTGAACTGTAATGCAGGTGGTGCTACGCACGCCTGGCATCATCGATCAAAGCCTAATGTCACGATCGCCCTTGGGCCGCCCAAATTGGCCGCTTTGATGCACACAACACATTCGGGCTCCAGCGTGTCGGTTCTACCACCCTGGGCCTTGGAATTCGTGCTGAATCATGACCCGACTTCTAATTAAAGACGCGATTTCATCCTCCACGCGAGACAGGCCTGTGTGTCTCTTGCCCGTGGCCCGCGTCGAGCCAACATGGGACGGTTCTGTGTCTTGTCTCAGAAGTTGCCTATCGACCATCTCAGATGGGTCTCCCTACCCATGCCACCTAATCCGTGACCTGATGCGACACTCAAAGACCATCAGGAATGGCCCTGCAAATCTTCTCAGCCATGCCGATCTATAGGTTCAGGATCATGGTGACGGAGAAGGGGGAAAAAGCAAATCGCGATATCCGTGTTGTTGCACATGCGCCAATCCTCGTGCTGTCGCGAGCCGTAGGGAGTCTAAGACGTGCCATAGGCTTCTTGAACTCAGCCCACGCCAACCAAACCAAATCAAGATAGAAAGCTTTAGAAGTGTACGCCTATAGGTCGAATTCGCGCTCGACGTTGCCTCTTTTGAACACCTCTCCGTGCGTTCTGCAATAAACATGAAGGGCCAACCACGGCAATGTGACATCGCCCTAACCGCATAGAGAAGACGAAGCTTCTTTGATGGCGTGCCTGGAGTAGCAATGCATCTTCTCCCGGTCTCCAGACCCTGCCCCAATGATGGTCTTGTTTGAAATGCGTACATTGCCACCTTGTACCTTGTCCTCAATCCCATGGGCATGAAAGCCTCTCTGGGCGCTTACCACGCCCGGTCTTGGCACGGAACCAAAGACCAAGTCACTCCGATATTCGTGCGGACTACCGGGAAATACAAGCGGTGAAACGGGGTGCTTTCTCCTGGTCCGAATAACTTGGTTTCGCCTGGGATACCTGGCCCACCAAACCACCTGTCCTTGATCGTGCCTTATGGTAGTGCATCGTGCAATTGCCTGGGTACCAGAAGTCGGTGCCTCCATTGCAATATGGGGAACGGGGGACATCGGCACAACCGGCTGTATTCTGCCTTGCTTGTGTTTCTGCGTTTGCTTGGCTCTTGACCTCTGCAGGGCAATACTTTGGTCCCCCCGCCCCGAAGAGGCCATTGGATCGCGTGGCGTCGTTTATTCCCGGGCCAGCACATGAATCCTGGCAGAGCTTCAGCTTCCTTGAAACTGGCTCCCTGCTGGCGCTTCCTATTCGCCAATGCCACTTGCTGAGCATGGGGAAATGACAATTCCTGCATCTGGAGCACATCGAGCTCCAATAGTCGATCTTCGTCCACACCACCAGGATTTAGCGCAGAATCCCCTGAGCAGGCGATCGTTCTTCTAATCGGACCAGTAGGACCTAGCGAAGCGTTCCGAGGTCTTGCCTGTGAGACTGGAATTTGATGCGTTGCGGAATGATGACGATGACTGTGTCTTGGCCCAGACGTGCCCCTCTTATTCCCCGTACCGTACTTGGGTGAGCTGATTGGACACCCCTTGTCTGGGGCCTGGTTCGGACGCAAGGCATCACTTTTTATCACCAACAGCAGGAGAATAACGTGATTGCAGGATTCAGGGACCACTGGTTCGCCGTGTCCGAGAGGTTCCTCGCTTACGGCCTCTGATAGGCTGGTTCGCATGTCTTCAGTGCCGCCACTTCTTACCAGACTCTGCCTAGATCCCTGCCTTGCTCATCCGCACCGATGGTCTGACGATTTGTTACCCAGTACAGTTTCGCAGAGGTAAAAGTCACCGGAGCGTTGTATCATTCTGAAAGCGCACTTCAACCAACAGTTTGTTTGCTTACTCTGGAGACAAAGAGGGCTTGAGAAATTTGGTCTCGTGGAGGCATGCTGCGATCATCCGATGCGCATAGGGTCCTCGACACGTATGCAAGTGAGCCGTGGCGTTAGGGTTTGCGCTACCAAGCAACTTCATAGATCTTTTTACCTTTGTTAGCCTAACCTATTGATTGAAATCTGACGGAGCGACGCTGACGCGACGTGCCGTTGGGGCCAGATTACCTCAATTGTGTCAACTCAATGCTGCAGTCGGGTGCCAGCGAGTTGGTCGTATCACATGTTGGCACCCCGTCTGACGGCGTTAAACTAAACCCTTGAACCAACGTCTTGGCTGCTTCTCAGCAAGCGATTTAGCTGAGTCGGGTCTGGAACCAACGCGGCGTTATTGCAGGACGATCTTTCAGGGTTGTGGTCCAGGTCAGTATCATCCAACGTGTATCCAAAGGCGGAATGCTCAGAATCTCAACCCGAATGTATTCATTTCCTTGGTTGTCGTAGGAGTCATGTTGCTGTCGTGTGTGCTTCGACAGCATCATCGCTCAACACCGATGATCAGCCTGCCGTGCTGGCTGTGCAAACAAAAGCTTGGACTAAAAAAGCCGGCAAGTGTAAGTAGCTTCACTTCCCAGCACCCTGGTTGTGGCCCGCCCTCTGTTCGGGTTGGAAGTGGTGTACTGGAGTAGCGGATGTGCGTGGCGGGGAGCTTGCCACAGAAGCGAAAGTAATTTGATCCCCTATCAGGAAGCTCGCCGAGGCCTGACTAAACAACCCAGCAAGGGCGTTTCTTCGGTGGCCGAAAATAAAGCAGGGCCAGATGTGACTGCAACGGGGGTCCCCGTACCCTCACGGTTGAGGATCATATGATTGGTTGAGAATGGGCCTTGAACTGAAATCCTTCAGCCCTCGTAGGAAGGCAATTTGCGAGTTTCGAATGGAGATCGCCAACGACAAGGCATGGGTACAAACCAGAATACTAAAAAAAATGTATTGAAAGGTTCAACTACTGATGAAACTCTGTCGCTGTAAAGTGTAGCATTGACCTCTGCACCGTTGGTTTCAGTCGATGAGGCTCACGGAGCGGAGCAATTTGACGCGCTTTTTGCTGGCCTAGAACGACGTCTTTCGTGGGCGCGTCGTGTCGAACACGACTCCGCAAAGTGGTTTTGTCACGTCGCTAAGGCACAATGCTAGACATATGAAGTGGTCATGATGCAACTAGGGCGATTGCCGGTTGTGTAGCAGAAGCGGTGGATTGTCTCCGTTCGCTGCACCGAAGTGGAATCGAAACCGCCAGGGTCCTGCAAGACCCGGAGAGGAGAAGAGGAGAAACGAGGTGGGAAGAAAAAAAAAATTCTTCACATACGATTTTAGACGGTGAGGACATCCACTCTGAATAGTTTCCTGTGCAACAGCTGCAGCAGCAGGGACATGCACACGTCGTAGTGGACCAGGTCGCCGTAGCAAGCGAGCCAAGAAGAGCGATTTATCAAGTCATGGCGTCACGAAAGACAGTTAGCTGCGGAGCGATGCGGGCAGTTGCCGTGGTAAAAAGGGCGGAAAGAGGAAAAAAAAGGACACCAGCCGGGTATACTTTTGTGGCGGAGGTTGGGGGATAAAGTTGCATTAGTAGATCGACATAACATAAGTTGAAGGGGAGTCGGAGTTGAAACGAATTGATTCGCGTAGAGTGGTTGCATAGCTGCACAAGCATGCGTAACAGCCGTAATGACCTTCATCACCAGCCACAGCCAGGGGGGTTTCGTATAAGCATGTGGCTCGAGCTCCCCTGCACTAGGATTTTGAGCCTCATCTTTTTATGCTAATTGTGTAACGCGAGCCGCACCGTTGGTGCCGCCTTACCAAACTCGGCAATGTTCCAGAAGCACTAGGCCGGTTGTGGCTCGCTCGCACGTGTCTGAGTACCGCTAAGCAACGTCAGTGTCCACCTAGGTCATCGTTACGGTACTTGGATCTCAAAGTATTGAAGTCACGAAAAGTATCCTTCTAACTGTCTCCCTTGATTCCCACCTCAACCTGATGATCAAACTCCCTCAATTGACGTAACAAATGAGTAGTTTTTCTTGCTGCAGGGTTCTCGGTTGTATTCCGTACTTGGTCTTGGACGGACCGCAATGAGCGGGACATCTGGATGGATCCGACGATTGATTGCTGGGTCTCAGGCGGCCGGCGACGTCCCACCCCACCAGGGAACCGCAGCGAGAGAAAAAAAAAAGATTGGCGTCTTTTTGGAGAACGCTTTGCTAATTGCGCCCAGTGATTGGTGCATTCAGACGCGAATCACTGGCGGAGTAAATGGGGGTTGGCAGTCTCGAGCGGAGAAGGAGGCCAACTTGACGCTTGTGGAAAGCAGGGGTCCTCCTCACTTGATTGACACGCATCCAGCCCCTCTACGTCAAATAAGAAAAGAAGAAAAATTCTTTCCTCATGTAGCAGCTGGATCTCCAAGGCCGGAATAGCGACAGCTCCGTCGTGGGTCTCCCGTGGACACTTGGGCATCGTTACATTACCTCTGCTCACCGCTGTCTTGTGCTTGCGGAACAATCAATCAACTGGCCCAAGAATGGCCTCTTTGTCGCCGAGCGACGGCTGCCCGCAGGCAAAAACAATTGACGGAGGAACCTTAACTTGATTCAACAGAGCATGTATCGTGGGTACCTTGTCCCGCGGACACGGCGATTAACCTCAGCCATAGGTACCCCCTCACATGCAAATTTACCAGCTTTTGTTTTTGACTCGGGCCAATATTTCGCTTTCCCCCCAATGACCCCGAGATGATGTCTTCCGCAGTCTCCAGAGCGATACATGCTTTGTTGTCTCCCTAGTTTTGCTTTCTTCTGGCCCTGCATTTTGAGAAAGAAAAGAAAATGGGGGCAGACCCATTGACGGTATCAAGGTGGCTTGTGAGTCTGGATCTGCGTATTGTCCGGATGCAAGGCGAGCGCCCTGGGTGTCAAGTGACCACATCACCAAGCAGGAGTGGCTCAGTGGGCGTGCTTGTGAAAACCACTTGACGTCCCCACTCCGGCCGCCATGCCAAGTCCGTCTAAGCTCTGCCCTTGAAATCGCTTCGCGGCACGGAGTCCAACCACCGCCGGACCATTCGGCAGCACCGGCCCTGCTGCGCGAGTTGGACATTGTTTGGACGGACCAACCCAAGGATGACCCATACTGCACAAGCTGGGGGACAAGAGCCGGTCATGGCCGTTGAGGGGCAGGCTGTGAGGGCAACGCATCGTCGGCCTTGACGCCTCGGGTCTGGACCCCAGCGAACTAGCAGGAAGGCTTTTTCAACCCCACCAAGTAATCCATCAATGTCCCGCGACGCTAAAAGACTAACCTCATTCTACTTGAACATAAATCGTGGCATTATCCAAGGATGATGTTTCTTATGTACGCCGACATTACCGTACCGGACTCGGTAGCATCGCTTGCGGGCTATGATGCTTACAACGCCCCTGGGGGCAGGACATGATACTGCAGCTTATTGACCAGGTGGTTCGTAAGGAGAACATCTGGCCAGGGCCCTCGTTCCGGGGCCACAGGGATCTGCGGAACTGGTTGGTCGGTGCGGTCTGTAAGGGAAACGTGGCTTGGGCCTTGATATCAGGCCGGCTTGGGCTTACCGCAGCCACGGGTCACAATGCACAAAGGAGAGGCTCCCTTCGTCCACCGTGCTTGAATTGAAGACTTCCTTACTTCATGGAAATGAATAGAGTACAGTAATGGATCGTACGTAGGATGAGTTGCAGCCGCTGTACGGGCCCCCGGTAAGCACCGCGCGACTTTCGGTCCAAGTGCATCGGACAGGCAACCGAATGCATCTGATCGCCACATTTCGAGAGCAGTGCAGCGTAGCAGGCCAGGATCCTCCCCTGTGGCCCCTCGGACAATCTGACGCCAGGGCGGTGATGACGCTGCGGAAGTGCTAACCCACAAGCACGCGTCCACGAAGCTTCTCCAAAAGCATCGAATATCGTCGCGAGGGGTAGGTTTAGGAGGTGAGCAGCCGAGCCGAGCCCTTTGACCGATGTCGTCGCAGTCACAAGCGTACTGTGGCCACAGGCCCGCCGTAAAACGTTCTTCCCCAGTATGGATAGTCCGCTCCATTTTTAAGTCGAAACATGAGATAGATCCCTTGGCCACCGCCAGCCGGTCCGGTCCAGCGGTCGGTCTCACACCGTCGCTCATGGGCGCTGCAAGCACTTTAGTACGGCAGATGCTTGACGTCACCGTCGGTTAACTCAAGTCTCTATCCCCAAGCCGATGGACAGCCATTGATTCAGTAGCGGACGTTTTGTCCTAGAACCGCTCAGCCGGATCTTGTGTCAGGCCCTGATACGACATCAATTTGTGCTGGCCGTCCTAGGTAACTCGGCAGCGTTGGTGCAGTTGCACCTCCACCGCCTGGTAATCTGGCCCGAACCCGCATTTCCGTGAGCCCACACAGTCTAGAGGTCCGTTCCTGACGCTGGTTCGCCGCCGCATTGCTGGGCACTCGAAACCCTCTCGGACGACACGGCGCCGCCTGGGTAACGGATGGGCGTGCGCAATGGATGGTGGAGAGGGGGGTTAACGGCTCCGTTGAGCTCGCTCCGGTTCGTCCAGCCACCTTTTTAGGTTACATACTGGCAGTTCGCCGATGCACTGGCCCAGCGGGACGCCCTACGTTTCACATGGAGGCGCGTTTCGACGTGTCTGATTGGGCCTCTGCGCGTAAAGTGCTCTATGAGCATGTGCGCCTGCAGGCCCCCAAAAAGCTGGAGCCACTACGGAGGATCCTGCCATGAATAATGGTGCTACTGCTGCTGTTGCTGCTGCGGGAGAGGCAACTTGATATTCACTCCTGGAATGGGTAAGGAGACGACGCCATGGTGCGCACATGATGGACGTAGCTTCAAAGGATGAGCAAAGCCACGATTCCCCGTGGTGGGCGTCTTGCCCTTGTGGGAGAGGCTAAGGTCACACATAACGCGGACCGTCGCGTTGCTTGGGGGAGCGCACGACCTCGTCAATTCGACGTTAGGATGAAGCGGTCCGGCAACGTAGTATGAGAAAATCCACCGCCGCAGCCGATCAATGCTTGCTCTGTCAATCGCGTCTTACCCATGGCTCAAGCCTAAACGCCTGTGCCTCAATTGAGATATTACAGGAGATGGGGTTTGCGTACCACATACCGGTACACCTGTGGGCACGGTTCGGAACATGAGCTCTAGCCCGCCTTGGGAGAAGAAACACGAGGGCACGCATCGTTGCAAGGTTCGAGATGCGACATGCGACAAACCAGCCGGGTGGATACCTCTCCTCCGTGACACTACAAAGGTGTCTGGTGTATGTTTGACGGGTCGTGCACCATACCGCCTTTCTCGCCTGCACCAAGACAAACACGATGGAAAGCACACGGCTACCCGAACGTATTTGCCTGACGGGCAATTTGCATTGCTTGCCTGCCTGCAGAGGCGAGATGACCAAGAAGGCATGGCATGTAGGGCAAGGGATCCTACGGGGCACAGGATTAGCAGCATGTACAGATATTTATACAAAGATGGTAAGGTGACATGACATGTAAGGCTTCGCCATGTCTGAGACAGTGCCATACAACGTCGTGCAAGGATAAGCTTATGGGGTCCGAGGGGGGAGACGTCGGTGCCGAGTTCAGTAAATGGATCAATGGATCACGGCTAAGAAGCACTTCGGCGAGCAAAGCTACTAGTAATGGATATGATGGCCGTCAGCCAGGTGAACTGTGGGCCGGTCGGGGGTGAGGTAACAGGCCTCATCGGTTGTGTAGTGGGAGGAATCGGCGAAGCTGAGGGTCGACCGTCATGATATTGGACAAGGGCCAGCACCTGGGCACCTGCAGCACCTAAAATGACTGTTTCGATGGTCAAGCATCTCCCTTGTCGTACAGAATCGTCCAGTGCTGTTCGATGATGGAGTAGATTCTTGAAGTCCATTTTCTCTACTTTTTCTTTTCTTTTCTGTTCTTTTTTTTTTCTTCTTTCTTCTTCTTTCTTTCTGTCTGTTACGTGTTGGAAGCGAACGTGGACCACGGCGGGGACGGCACCGCATCGGCAAAGCCGGATCGCATGCAGGCTCTTTAGCCACGCTGTTGGCTACCATGTACAGCCCCGTGCTGTGAAGCTGTGCATTCTCCGAATTTTGCCTTGCCGTTGCCAATCGCTCAGCAGGGCCCTGTGCTGTTGGGGAAAGGGGAGCAATAAGGGCACAATTACAGAGTGCTGGGGCTGTGACGTGTGCAACAAAGCTAGGGGCGCGGCTTGAGCCTTCATTGGTTTTCTTCTGGAATGAAAAGCGGCCTTCTGCAGCAATCGTGCATGGTGGGAGTGTGATGACAGCCGAGAAAGGCAATCGGGCTGGGGTTGAAGGCAGCTGGGGCGGGTTTTCGCACCGGAGAGTATCAAAATGATGACTACTAGGATCGCTCCCTGGCTGGTCTAGTCTGCGGCAAAAGCGTGTTGGGATGGGAAGGGCTGGGCTGGGACTTGACGAGAGACGGCATCGTTGTTATCTCAGGATTGTTTCTGGCTGATCCTTGGCGCAACAGGTTGCCTGTCCATGTCGTAGCTACCGTTTCTTTTTTGGTTTCTCCCAACGACAGCCTCGGACTCTCCCAGCAGGACTCGTTGACCTCATTGGGGTGGAGAGACAGACAAAGAAAGGCCATGCTAGGCTGCTAATGGTGCGGGTTGGCAAAGGTTGAACGGATATTACCAGGCAGGGATGTCTCCTTATAGCACGCGTGAGCCGCATATACCTAATTGGCGAAGTAACACGCGCTAATCTCCAGACAATCCAAGGGCTGTTATCTCGTAAGATCTGGCCACCGGCAACACCACAGGACGTGAGTCGAGTAGGGCACGGGGTGCCGTGATTGTCGCGGGATGAGGCAAGGTGCCGTATCGTACCTAGGCGTGCCCCGAGGACTCGCGCAACATCGCTATGATGCGCACCAACGATGGTTGATACCGGCGACAATGAGGATCCCGGCACGCCTCACGCTCCTAGGCTACCTTACCTCGGAGGTACCAGACACGTTCCTTAGCTGGGGGCTGCTGCGCGCCGCAGGTCCTTGTCGCGGGTTCCTTCTGCCCACAGTTTCCTGACACGCATAATTGATTGATGGGAGTGACATTTCGTCTCTGCAGGAAAAGCGCGTTGCGGTAGCGTGATTGGTCGCGCCATGCCAAAGCCAAACCAAACCCCCCACTGGGCGTCCTGCAGCGAGCCACTGAATTATGTTCGACGGCGGGCCTGTATAATTATCTGACGTGCCAGCCCATCGGTTGGACGCAGCACCGGTGGCCAGTCTAGCGCACACCAATAGGCCGAATGATGCCGCCCTGGACAACAAGCATGGACTCCTCCGGAACGGCCAACTCCAAGGGCAAGCAGCCGCTCTACTTGACGAAGCTTAACGGGAGTTGGTGGTGACAACTGCCCTGCTGTGGCGCCATGCGTGGCGTGCATTGGCTGCATTCAGGCCCAGCAGCTCGGCGTCGAGCTCCTGGCGCTCTCAGGCACCATGATAAAAAGGGGGAGGCTGTTGGTTCTGTACGGAGTATGGATAGCAGCGATCTGGTATTAACGATGTCTCCCTGCCAGCGGGACGGGTTGCTGCCAATATGCAATTGCTATAGGCCAGCATTCCTTCTTGTCCTTGCGGAATTGAGGCCCAGGAGGGATAGGATTGCCACTAGATTGGATCAAACCGCACAAAATTAGCAGCGTTGTATGTACTATGCACCCAGCGGCGTCGGTGCACACGAGCATTGCCTATCTAGGCCGGTGCATCCTCGTGGCAGACGTTGGAGGTCATTGTCAATTGCCCTGCAATAGGTGGTACTCAGCCCCCACGCCCTGTCCGTCGGGAAGGTTGGCTTGCACTTTCAGGGAGCATCATGATGGCGAAATCATGATTGTGTCCTACTTCAGCCTGCATGCTCTACCTTATTCCGCGTTCAGCACGTACTCCCGAGTGGCCATGATGTGCGGGCGGTGCGCGCGTGTGTGTCCCTGTGTTCGGCTAGCTGTCAAGCGTGTGTGTGATTTACAAGCCGCAGGCAGCGTCTAGGCGAGGGTGATCTAGCACGGTTCACTATACGGGTGTGGCTGCTGCGCATTGGGTCTTGGTTCCGATCTCATCATCCCTCATGGCTTGCCCGGCTACCCAGTTCCCGATGATGGTGCAGGCAGGCAGAGTCGGGGACAACGAAGAATGGGCCGCTTGGGTGGCCCGGTTGTGGCCTGGAAGAACGGGAGATACAGCACAGATAGACAGACTACCTTAGATGCCAAGTGTGGTTGGTAAGATACTGTACCTCATGTGTGCGGGTTGTTGGCGAGTGGACGGCAAGGGAGAAGATGCTTGTAATAGGAATAGCCTGTGTGGCAAGACATTACATTCAGATGCGCACATGCGCATGTTACAGTCAGTACCTTGCCTCGCGAACGGTGGGATTGAATAAGTCGATGTAGCGTTGTATTGTACTGTGTTGTGTTGTTTTGTGTCGGTTTATCCACGCGCGCGCATTGATCCGTGGCTTTGCCCTTATACAGCTCCCAGCCAGTATAAATCCAGAACTGCCATATTGGGCCATGCTCTCAAACCCAGCCGGGCCTGCTGGGCCTCGGCCATGGAAGCCATCCAAAATAAATAAGCAAACGCCAATTGAACAACAAATAAACCGAGCATCTCTTGCAATCAGAGTCACCGCTCCTCCTTTCCCAGGAAATGAGATTTGTCGCTCCTGCATTGAAGCCATGACGATGTGTTGTACGTTTATGCCGATGCGAAGAATGAACGGGCTTGACGCTCCAATCTGCCACCCCCTTCCCGCACGTACTCCACGCAAAGTCCCCACCAGCTTGTACAAGCCACACCTTGCATTCATGTTTCCGCACAAGTGCTCAACTTTGCTTTTGCTACTTGGTCCTCTGCCCCGGGTGTCTCGATCATCAAAACCGGCCCCAAAAAAATCTCATCCTGCAGGCAGGCTTACCCAGCGTCCGCAAGGAGAGAGAGGTGTAGTGGTAGGTGCTTGCTTGGCCTGCGACGATCGTCATCCCTGCCGCGGTCGAGTATCCGCGAGTCGTTCACGTTGGAAACGAACTGCACGGGAGAAGGCCAAGAGGAGGAGGGAGAGGCCAGAGACAAGTGAAAACCCAATTGCTTCTCTTGCTACACCATGGAGAAGCATCTAAACTCAATAGATGCGCGCCATTTCTGGTGTGTCGCGAGCCTCAGACGTTCGCCAGGGCACACACGCACTAAACGCGGTCATTAATCACCACTATCCCGCGTTTCCTTGCACCATGACATTGGCATGACCCATCCCGCTTAATTGGTCGTGTTTCTGGGCGTATGTTGCATGCACATCTTGACTGCACAGTTTCGCGCGTCCCTCCGCGCGCTCTCTCACCTCACCTGCCCCAGTGGGGGGGGACGCTCGTAAGGCAAGGCAAAGCATGCATCTAATGCAAAATGCAGACGTGCACACCCTCCCCCCCCCCCATGGCGTGTCCTTCCCCCCCTGGTGTCCAATCGTACATCGTCTGTTCCCAATGAATGCACTTTGCCCGGGCCCATCTTATCCAGGGCTGGCTGCTTGAACTTGGACACCCCAGCATCCACCCCAGACAATGGGACACCCCCGTAGCGCAATCCACAGGCCGACGCGCTCTCTCCTCCTCTCGCTCCCCCCTCCGCCCAAAGCAAGCAAGCACAAGTCTCCGGTGCTTGTGCAGTAGTAGCACTATGCCGACTAGGCCCATACCCAGCTGGCCAAGGCTAACATGCTCCTCAATCGCGAGGTATCTTGGCCAGAAGGTGGCTCCTCCTGGGCTGGGTGCAGGGGCCGGCGCGGTACCTTGCGATCCGTACCTCGCCGTACCGTAGCATGTACCTGCCATCGGCTCCAGTCGCTGCACCTTGGCCGAGGTGAGGTACTTCCTGACCTGCCCGCCCACACCTCTCCATGACGGTACCGTACCTGAACCTGACCTGAGCTCTTCCCCCCGTCCTGGTTAAAACTACCTCTCCTCCAGTCCTTTCTGAGCTGCTCCATCCTCCTCCTACCTTTAACCCTCCTCTCTCCTCCTCCCCCTTCCCTCTTCCTCTTCCTCATCCATTCGTTCCCTCTTCCATTCCATATTTTCCTGACTCGACTCCAGCACGTCGACAACGGATTTGGACTGGACTGAGGAGAATTTCTACCTGGGCTCCCGCTCATCTTCTCTTCTCCCCTCTTCCCCCCTCCCCTCCCCTCCCCTTCTCTCTACGACCTCTATAAAGGAGACCAAAGAGAACCAATTGTCGAATCGGTGACAAGAGTTTTGGGAAAGAAAAGGTGCATTCAAGGAACGAAGAAGGCTCCGTGCTGGTATTTCACTAAACCCTCCTTCCGCCTAATCACCTCATCCCGCCCGACTTCCACCCACCCGTGATTCAGAATTTCCTCCTTCACCACGAGGAATTCCTGATCCAACCACCGCCCACCCACCAACAAGAAGAAGAGCCCACCCGCTCCCTTCGCCCTTCGTTGACCCGACAAACCGATCGAACGACCCGTTCCAACGTGGCTAGTTAAGAGGGAGCCGATTGTCTCTCTCGACCACCCGATTCCTGCCTCTTCTCTCTCACCTTGTAATACTTCCTAGGCTTCGCAGTCAAGGGTCGGTTTTCAAAGTGTGGAATAGATACGGTTCGGCAACGGCAAAACGTCATTTGTCAAATCCGTCAATCTTCCATCGTGCATGCTTCTCCCAGTGCATCGTCCCTGGGTCATTGTTGCGTCAAAAGCTTTCAGTGTGTGACAGGTATGTCTGCATATGGGGATCCCAGAGTTGAGTTTTGGAAGCAGCATCTAATTTTGTCGGGTGCTCCCCGTGCAGCCGCATGCCGAGTTCGCATCCTGCATTCTCGGTCTGCTCCACCGTCGCGCTCGACTCCAATCCTCAGTTGCTTTGTGGGAGACGTTAACTCGTTGTTCCCACCAATTGCAGGATCCGCCTTGTCTCGCCTGGAACTGTCCCTGCTCTCAGCCTTGACTGTAAGGCCACCTCCCCCTGTGCCGCTCCCTTCTCCGGACCCCTTCCCTTGCTTCGTGCCAACCATTCGACACGAATGTGCCGGCATCGCTTCGCACTGTCAAGGGAGGAGACCCCGTCAGGCAAAAACCCTCTGCGCAGCACGGTGGCTGCTTGACGCACACATGGCACCAAAGTCTACCTTGGAACTCACCGCTAATGCTTTGGATTTCTAGAGTGCCCTTTCGAGTCGATAACCTCTTAAACAACCCCCTTTCCAATCCCTTTTCAACCTTCTTAGGGTTATCGTGCCTCTATGTTCCCGGCTTCCTTCCCAGCCACTGTCACTCTTTTCCATTAGTTCTGTCCACCACGCTCATTTAATATCTTAATACGCTAATTCCTCGGCGTGCTCACACTCCTTTTGCACACGTCCGATTTTCACTCATTGTCCAGTCGTCTCCGACCCAAAGCTTCCTGGGGAACTTAGCAGTCACTCTTTGACATTACACCAGACCGACGTCACTATCACATACCTCGTCCTCACCGTCCGATCCCAGGCCAACATCACACATCATGGCTTACTCACACTCCGACGACAGCTTCTTCATCGAGTCCGATGAGCCTCTCCACCCCAGAATCCATGCTCGCGATGCCGCCAAGATGATCGCGAGAAACAGGCAAGAAATCATTGCGAACGAGCTATCACGGCTTGCTGGAGAGGAGTACCTCGAGGACATCATGCAGCACATGCGGCATATGGAGGCATGTAGCTTGACTAAAGCGAAACACTGGTTGGCCATGGACTAACTTTTCGACAGGATGAGACTTTGCCAGATGCCAACCTTATCGACATGCAACGTGAGATCCAATGGTTCATGCGACCCTACCTCATCGACTTCCTCATCGAAGCTCACGCAGCCTTCGCTCTCCTCCCCGAAACGCTCTTCCTTACCGTCAACCTCCTGGACCGATACTGCTCCAAACGTATCGTGCACAAGCAGCACTATCAGCTCGTCGGGTGCGCTGCCCTCCTCATCGCTGCCAAGTATGGCGATAAGAAGGACCGTGTTCCTCAAATACACGAGCTCAACAACATGTGCTGCGGTCTCTACGATGCTGGCATGTTCACCCAGATGGAGATGCACGTCCTGAATACGCTGGAATGGACTATTGGCCATCCAACCGTCGACTTTTTCTCGCAACTAATGATGATGGAGGATGGAGATGATCAAGAGGTGGAGCACATGTCCGCCTACCTCTGCGAGATTGCCCTCTACCACCGGGACTTTGTGTCGAGCAAGCCCTCCATGCTGGCAAGGTCATCCCTCGCTCTGGCTAGGGCCATTCTTGGGCGTCCTGAAGTCAACGATGGCGAATGGGACCACGCGGAAAATGTCACGCTGCTGTCGCTCTCGCAATACCTCAACCAGCCTTCACCTACCTTGGCCCGCAAATACTCGTCTCCCCACCTGTCCAGGGCCTCTCAGAAGCTGGCCGATTTCATGGCCGAGCAAGCAGCCATGGCGCGCCGTGCGGCCAACCCTCCGTCACCACCTGCCGACCCTATACCGAAGCACTCGAACATTTACAGTACACCCCAGAAGACGCATGTGACGATGGGTTTCGACGGCTACCTTACACCTCCCATCACCCCTGATGGTGCATCATTCGGTAACGTGCCAAAAGACTCATACCCATTACCACCGCGGTGTCCCGTCACTCCTACGCCACACCAAAATCAAGCAGCAGCGTATGGGCAGACAGTGAATCAATACTCGGGTTATGGCAACTACCACCACTCGATGGGTCATCAATAAGATGAGGAAAGGCCGACATTGCAGGAACGGTCGCCGACACGTATCACATCTTGACCCATCGGGATCCCATGAGTAGTTACGTGGATTACGTCTCTGTCAACTACGCATCCAAACCAAAATCAAATGTGTTGGAAGGCTCAACCTCAAGTGCATGGTTGCATTCAGAATGAATATTTATCTCATTTACGTCATGGCATTTAGCGACTGCGCTTTTTTCTTTTTCTTTTACTCTTTCGAATCAAATATTCTCAGCAAGTCTTTTCGGCACCCAAAAAAAGTGGAATACGGATCATACCCAACCTTCCTCGGTTTATTTTCGTGCATCGACACATGGAGCCGAGTGAGCGTTCCGGAGGGAAAAAACCGGAGTGCCTACGGGACAGCGAAGGGTGGAAAAGCAAACCGCCCTTGCGAATTTCTTTTTTTCTTTTTCTATTTGTTCAAATCGACGCTCTGAAGGGCAGGAGAAGCACTCGAACGGTTTCGAGTTCGGATACGGGAATACCAAGAATGCAACACGGTCCTCACAACGAGGGGACTCGGTCGACTGGGAAAGACAGTGGAAACGGAGCGAGGGTGGGAACGGGGCCGAGAGTCAGAGCTTGGCCCGGCTCGGGACGGTGGCTCCTTGCAGCAAACGCAGATTTCTGTATAATTCTTTTGGAGGTCTACATGGAGGGACGGGCGCATCGGAAGCCAGCCTCGTATTACTTGGCGGTCGCTTGTCGCCGACCAGAAGAGGCTAAAGGCATAGATGCCTGGTTGGGGCTACGGAGGTGTTGTTTCTCATACGAAACACCCCTCGTCCTGTGTATAAGGTAGTTGTAAACAGGCACAAAGAGAAGCAAAGAATTAAGGCAACTACTGGACGTTTTCCCCGATGCATGAATCTTGAAGTGGCATGGCATACGTCTGTAGCTTGGTCCGCAGTTTAAAATGAGGGCTGGAGCATCTAACATAGGTGACGCGGTAGTCACTGGGTGCCGGGTTTCTTAATTTCGCGAAAAAGGAATTTCACGGATGCTGAGACAGTCGGTTCCGCGGCGTATGAGTCTCAGATCTCGATATCGGCTCGAGACGTGACGTCAAATACGGGTGGCCGTGTGGGGAACCAAAGCGAGCGAGATTAATGGGCAGGACTTTGCACGGCACAGGCAGGTAGGCAATGCAATGCAAAGCCATGGCATGGGATGGATGGGAAGGCACTAAGGCAAGACCCAAGGTAGCGCGATGGATTGGCGGCGTTGGCACGCATCGAAGAAAAGCTCCAGCATCGTGGAGCGCCCCTGAGTTAGCGGCAACGTTGGGCGGTTGGCGTGCCTCCTAGTTTGGTTCGAGCAGTCCAGCACCCAGTCGTGATTGGATGGAGGGTCAAGGTTGGAAGTGCCTGAACTCTTATTACTTCCACAAGTGCAATAGCAGAGCATGGATGGGTCTCCATTTCCTTTTGGTGGTTTGAGCCACAGGTTGAGCTGTGAGCCACGATAAGCACAGCCACCACTCACAACGCACGCACCAACGCATTGCATCCCGATCGACTGGAAGTACAGTGGTTTGGCTTCATCCGATCGCCCCTTGCATGAGTGAATCCATTTACCGGTGCACCCGGAGATTCAAAAGGGGTGTTCCTGTCTCGGGACAAAGGCTGCGCCCGCATGACGGGACTGGACGTCCAACTCTGAGGCAATCCCTAGAAAGACACAGTTGGACCCTAGGGGGCGGGCCCGGGACTCACCAGCCGGCCGGTGGGTGCGGGTAGACTGGGGCTGGCACTCAGTGAATGGGATCAATCAAGAGTTTGACTACAATACAGTACCGGTACAGTACAGTAGGGGAACAAAAAGCAAGAGGCGTTTCCCGTGGAGACAGGACTTGACTTGACTTGGCCGAACGGACACGAGGCCGGAGCCCGAGACGTTCCAGGGCCTGTGGAGTAAAAAGTACAGCCACGGAGGTTATGTTGGCTTATGACTCTATCGTCTCTCCTGCAATGCAGGATGAAAGAAAACAGGTAGGGGTCGCTCCTTTGTTTCCTTGCATCTCTCCTCGATCTTTGTTGCGAGCAAAGGTCAGGTCTCGGTCCAGGCTCGGGCGAAAGAGACCCAGCAACGTCTTTGACATTGCGCGCAGCTACAGTACTTTAACCCTTGCGTCTGGTCAAATGGCTTTGGCTGGCGCGTTCATTTTTTCCCTTCAGCTCCAGAAGGTCCGTGGGAACCAAACTGCGGACTGGCCCCATGGTCCGGCCTATAGGTTGATGGATCTGGGGCCTGAGGCGGGCATGTGATTTACGAAGGGGGCAGACGAGAGGCGTCCGTGTCAGTGTCCGTGAGGGGGGATTCTGGAGATGCAAGGATCACGGGTTGATTCAACCTTTTCGGTAGTTGGCCGACTCTGCCATTGAGCCGAGCTTGGTGTCGTTGTGCATCCGTCCGGGCTGCTCATGATCCGATTGACCCCCTGTCCCCTGTCCCCTGTGCCCGGTCCGGAACCGAAGTTGGCTCGTCTCCATCGATGGCTTTTTGTGCGTTTCGTGCCACAAGTCCTGCAGCTGGCCTAGGCGCTACCCTATACCAAACACCACCACCCTAAACGTCGAAGTCGTGATTGATACGTCCTCGTCTTGACAAAGAAGCCATATCAAAAGTAAGGTTTGCGATTTTAATAGTATGGCTGGTTCAATCGATGTCTTTCTCAGTTGAAATGCCGCACATCATGGTGTAGCGGAATAAACATACTTGATATCAACATTTTTGCTCCATGAGTCCAATGGAAATACAAACACCGGGCAGTTTAACGAGCCCGATAGATCCCCATCGACGGAACCACACAACGTCGCAAGGTAGTACCTCCCTAGTACACCACCGTTCAAAGGAAATATTTTCTTTGTCCATGTTACTATATGCGTCGCCTACCCGAGACCTCCCACCCTACGGCCAGCAGTTGGTCACAGATAGTGCCACTTACACCCTCGACTGAAGCTCATGCAGTGTAAGCCCAGACCTGCTGCCTCGACGCTTGACCTTCCTGTGACCAGCAAGGCTAATCGAGTACACTGGAGCATGAGGCCACTGGAATAATACAGCACTGTAGAGTACGAGTCCACCAAGAGGAAATATACTTCGTTATGGTTGGCTTGCTGCACTGCTTTGCCTACACATGCATTATCTCAATCATAGCTGCGCCGTGATCCCTTGCTCGCTTTTCAGCTTTGCCCAAGACACAAAAAGACAACCCCATCATCTCTGTATATTCTGCAAGACCACACATATATACCAGAGTCCGGGATTCGTCGCACCCAGAACTACCAACTACTCACCGGATAGCCTTGTTCGTGGAGAGGGCTTCGTGATGGCCATTACCAGACAGACCAGAACTGTGGTAAAGAGGACGATGACAGTAACAAAGGGGAAAAAGCGACCAAGGCCGCAAGATGATTCCACAGAGACCGTCACACCCTCCAAACGACCGAACCAAGAAGAAAGACAAGCAGCCCAAGGTCTTCTTCAAGTTCCGACCTCGACGTCCACCCGAGAGCCGAACCAGACCAACAGCATCCCCGTACCAAACGCCTCTCGCCCCCTCCACACTACCAGCCTGAAGAAGAATCATGTCCCGCCAAGGAGCATACCGACAGCCGGCGACTTCGCCTTGCACCCCTACATGGGCTGGAGCATCGCCGGGCCGAGGGTTCAGCTCAGACGCGCGCTCAACTTCCTCGCGGACGAGGACATTGACCGGACGCCGGGCTGGGAGCGCAAGTGTGCCGCGCTCACAGAGTATTTCTCGTACTTGTTGGCAAACCTGAAGGACGAGGACTGGGGACGTGATTTGGCGCAAGCCATCACAATGCTTCGAACGCACCGGCTGGTAGAAAAGTTCCACTACGATCTGCCGGCGCTTTCGTTGGACTTTCCAAATCTTCTGCCTACCAAGAGCACTCGGATAGTTCGGCCACCTGGCCCAAATATTGTTCTCGACGTAGGAACCTTCCAGTCAGACGAAAATGCTCGAAGAGGCATGCTATCACAGGACCCGGCGAGTGTTCATGACCAACTGTACAATCTGCCCTCGGATATACTGAAGGATGCCTATCTCAAAGCGTATAAGCAAGATGTGGCATCGTTCAGGTGGATGGAACCGGGTGTACTGGGTACAATGAACAAGACATCTGTCAGTCGGCCCTTGCATGTGGACGAGGAATCTCTGGCAGACAAGCTTGCCGGCGATCAAGCCGGTCGCCTCAACCTGGCCCAGCGCGAGCTCTTGGCCTACGACCGCTGCAAGATAATCGGCCCAGGCAACGCAGCTCACAGCATCACAAACAACGGGGAGTTTGTCCTGTCAACTGCATCGGACGAAGAGATGCCATCGCTCCTCGATTTTGCATCTTTTCGCGGGGGCAAGAGAGCGGCGCTGGAGTACTGCCTCAACAACTCTGAGAACGAACCGAGCGAGCGAGAGAAAGCTCTCTGGCGCCCAATCGTGCTCCCATCGGCCCCATTGGTGAAGGAGCCGGACGCCGGTATCGTGATTACCAGTCACGCCGTGAAGGACGTTCCCGAGTTAAAGTCGAAGGACCCATTGAGCTTCGTCCGGCTCCACGAGAGGTACAAGAAGGATGACTTGGAAAGTGCAAGCTTAGCACAGCAGGCCATGGTCGAGTCTCCTTCCGGGCACGGCACTTCCGTGAGTGTGCTCCGCAACTGGAAAGGTCCGCTTACGCCGGGGCCAGCAGGGGCGCGCGAGAGGAAGGTTAGCGAGCTTCTAGGAACCTACGAAGGCTTATACGAAGCGTTGGAGCGTCAGAGAAAGCGAGCACCGCGGAGATTCCTGACCGAGTTTCTTGCATACGTCTCTCGTGGGAGACTCAACGTCAGGCAGATTGACATTGCTCCACCCTTTCGTGCTGCCGACTACATTCAAGGGAGCATGTATTTGGCGCCTCTGCGGAAGTACGAAGTATCCCTCCTACGTATACTATGCCAGCCGTCGTATAAGCAACCCGAGACGTTGGCTGCACCGCTCAACACAACCGACAAGTTGCTCGCTTCCAGGATTGGGAAAATGCTTGCAGACCCAAGCCCTAAGTCTTTCTTCAGGAACCGGAAGCAAAGGGCGTTGAAGGAGTTCCTCGCCGCGTTGGATGACGAGACCAACAGCGGGCGAGTGCAACAACATGAGTTTGCCGAGGAGGAAGTCGTTCAGAGCTTGCCCAAAATGGCAAAACTGGGCTTGATAGAGTAAGGGGCAATCCGTAAAGGACCATAAGTGGTATACATACTAACAAGTAGCAGATATTATGCTTCGAAGAGCAACAGCTGGATTTCCAGGGCCAAGGCAGATATACACCCGGAGGACAGGATCATATGGCCCGAGCAGCTTCGGCTGCAAAGCATCGATACCGGTGACGACGCATGGCTAGGTACCCCGATAGTATGGGATACACATACAGACTGGACCAACGACGGGGACCGTGCCGGCATAGAGAGTGCGCCGTTGTCAGAAATACTTCTGAGTCTAGCACAGCACTCGAAAGCCAAGGATCGAATTGAAAAACAGAGGCTCAAGACAGAGAATTTATTCTTTTGCCTCGCCTTCCGCCTAGGCAAGACAATGTCAGGTTTGGCACGAGAGGCTTCACACTTGGCAAGTGAGGCCAACAAGATCGCGACTGGCGAGACGTTGCCCGAGGTAATGGAGGAGAATGCTAGGCTGCAACAAGAGCGCACGGCGGCTGCAGGTGGCTCTTCGTCAAGCCCAGGCGCGGATGAAGAAATTGCTCCCATATCCGCCCCAGGGGCACCAACATACCAGGACATAGTCACACAGGCCGATCCAGAGAATTTCAAGAACGCCTGGAACCGGGGCGACAGCTCTGCAGCGAGTCCGGCCAGTGGGAAGGAGAAGCTCATAGTGGAGGGCCACTGCAGGCAGATTGTGCGCCGCAATATCATCCGTGAGGCACACGAGAACCGCACGATGCTATGGCCCTCGAATATAGGCACACTCAGGGGTGCGGACGGCGCGGAGGCAGAAGCGCATCGCCGCGACTCCATCTGGACCTTTGGCCACCCGTCGCTGCGAGCGAAAGCGCCGCGCTTCTGGAGCCTCGACCGCTGGCCCCTGGAGTTACAGACCGCGGAGACGCAGGCCAAGATTCGTGCCAGTGGACCAAGATTACCGGGGGAGGTGGAGGACGAGTTGCATGGACCAGACGGATCCATTGTGAATCAAGAAACTGCGTCAGATTCCCCTGAAAGGGAAGTCATCGTGACGTACGGCGAGGCGGCCGCAATGAAACGGTCATTCCATCCCGGTCCGATGGAGTTCTGGCGAGGCGACACTCCGCTGCAGAAGAGAACTATTGAGAGGAACCTAAGAGCTCGTAAGTACCATATGTTCGCGGCTGGGATCTTTGGACTGGAACAGAAGCTGATTCACTTAGGATTTGAAACGAGGAGGCGGAAGAAGAGGACCTGGCGCAGCCTCTTCGGTCTTGAGGAGGACGACGAAGATGACATGGACCCCGGGCCGCTCAGGTTGCCAGACATACCTGACAACCTGATTCCCAAGAGCATACCGAGATCACCTGAGAAGACTGTCGAAGTGCAGGAATCTTCTGACGAGCAGGCATCGGAGGCGAGCAGGGAGCGATAGCTGGGTGCTGAGGGCACAGGATTTGAAAGACAATTGGGATTGTCTGCTCAATTGAGACCACGACAAGAAATATTCCGTGCTTGGCTCACGACTAGTTGGTGGTTAGATGAGTTGAGCAAGCCAACAGTTGTATCGCATAGATATCGGGAGAATCAGATAGCTTCACTCATAGTAGCAGACGCAGTGGTGGGACGTGAAAATTTGGGAATTGTTATCATTTCAGACCGTAAGCCATCTTTATTTTCATAGCCCCCCAAATCTGAAGAAGAGCCCTAACCGGCCGACCAATGCAAATGAAAACACAATGGGAAAAACGTGACTCCGCGCACCGTTTTCACCAAACACAAGCCGCTTTCACCAAGACGTTTGTCAGTCAGCAACGTCCCGCTTAGTAGCGCTTGCCCTCCCTCAGCGTGTCCGCGAACTCCTCCAGGGGACTCCGGATCAGCTTGGTCTCCTTCCAGAGGTTGGGGGTCAGGAAGCCGTAGGTGTTGGAGACGGCGACGAAGGTGGCCTTGAGGGTGTTCTCGAGGGTCTTGGTGGAGCCGGCGGACGAGGTGTAGGCGTCCTCGACACCAGCGAGCTGGAGGAATCGCTTGACGGCGGGGGAGGCAACGAGGCCGGTACCGCGGGGGGCGGGGATGAGCTGGTAAAAGGGGTGGATGTTAGTTCTCGCTTTCAAACACAACAGTCCCGTGATTTCTCGTCTTCAAGAAATCGCCGGAGAACTGAGCTGGAAGGGGCAAGGGAATACGTACACGGACGGTGACGGAACCGCACTTGCCGCTCTCCTTGCAGGGCAGGGAGTGGGGAGCACCAAGGTTGGTACCCCAGTATCCTCGTCGGACGGGGATGACGCTCAGCTTGGCGATGATGATGGCGGCACGGATAGCAGTGGCGACTTCCTTGGAGGTCTTGATGCCGAGACCGACGTGGCCCTCAGAGTCACCGATGATGACGATGGCCTTGAATCGGGTGCGCTGACCGGCACGGGTCTGCTTCTGGACGGGCTTGATCTGTAGTTCGGGGAAGAGCAAAACGTCAGTAATCGAGTTCCAAAATTAGTCCCCGTTGCCATTGTGCCCGCTTCGGCCGCCATCACACATGTCTCCGTATGCTCGATCCTCTCCTGTGTTTCCCCCTCTTCTTGGCACACCTCTCCGGACGAGCAAGGGGAAAATTGGGTAGGGCAATTGTTCTTCGCACCTTCATGACCTCGTCCTTGAGCTTGGGCAGGAAGTTGTCGACGATCTGGTACTCCTTGATGGGCAGGGAGTGCAGGTAGATCTCCTCCATGCTGTTGATCTTGCCGGCCTTCACCAGGCGACCGAGCTTGGTGACGGGCTGCCACTCCTTCTCCTCGGACTTGCCGCCGCGGCGTCCACGACCACGGCCACGGCCACGGCCGCGGTCACCACCTCGAGATCCGAAGCCACCACCACGGGTGGGAGCAGCACCGCCACGGTCAGCCATGATGTATGATGTTTTGGGGGGGAGGGTTGTTGCGCCTGGTGCTGGTCGAAAATTCGGTCTGCGCAAGTTGCGTCTCGTCGGTGGCCGGAGGGATGTAAGTTGTGGTGGACGTATCTGGGCCTGTTTCGCTGGGCAACTTTTTTGCTAGTGGGGGTGCCTGGGGCTGGGATTTTCGGCCGTGTGCTTTTGGGTTAGACGAGCCCTAATGCCTTTGTGCAGCCGTTAGGGCCTGAAGTGTGAGGCATCACATCCGGACCCACTTTGTCGGTCAGCCTCGGTGAAGCAGCGCATCGCGGTGTACCTCATGCGACTAGCGCCAAAAGTGCGTGTAAGCTCACTCTCCACGGGGAAGCGTGGCATTGTGGCTTAACGAGCAGGCATTGTAGTTAGTCAGACCACCGTGTTTCCTGCCTTTGGTCTCAACTGCATCAACGGCTTCAGAGTGTTCTCTTTTTGGTTATACCTTATTAAGACAGCGGCCCATTGTTATGCAACCCCCAAGGTCCCAACACTCACATTCCCAATTTGTCTGGGTACGGTACCTCAACCATACTAGCATCTTCAAAGCAAGAATCAAACGTGTGGACCGCCATGTATTCGCTGAATGCTAGCGCAAGGATTGTCTCTCTTCCCGGTTTTAAGTAAATACTCGTACACGCCCAAGGTGCTATAGAATCATCATTAAGTGGGGTATCGCGATACTGTTTCTGAATTCAGTGGCATCCGTCCTGCCTTTGAAGTCCTTCTATTCCGACTTCCAAATCAGGTTGTCTGACGGTCGCACGCGCTGAGCCCATTCGCTGGTGCATGGTTAGCACACTTCTACCTCAAGAGGGAGGGAGGGATGGCAAATACTTACGTCCAGCTACCGTCGTAAACCCTTCGCGCGTTCGGCGATCCATACTCGGAGACTTCAAGAGCAGTGTCAATGACACAGGCCGTGACACCAGTTCCGCAGCTCGAGATGACTGGCTTGTTGGGATCAACCCCCTTCTCCTCAAAGACCCGTCGAAGCCGATCAGGGGGGAGGAAGGCCTTCGTTTCCGCATCCAGAAGTACGTTGAAGGGCACGCTGATGGAGCCAGGCATGTGCCCAGATGACAATCCCTCACGAGGCTCGGGTGCCTCGCCAGTGAACCTGGCAGCTGACCTTGCGTCCAGGATCTGGACTCCTTCGGCGCCCTCCTTGTTGTAATCCTCGGCGACTTCCTTTACCTCTTCGAAGCTGGCCACCTTGGTTGCCTCGAACTCTGGGATCGGATACGGGCAGCACTCGACGCTGTAGAGCTCGCCCGACTCGGTGGGTAGGCCTTGGTCCACCCAGAGCCTGAAGTTGTTCAGGATATGGACCTTGGGGTGGCCGAAGACTTTCAACGTCCAGGCAACACGGGGCGCGCTGAAAATGCCCAGCTCCTTGGTGTCGTACACTACAACAATGTCCTCTTTTCGGATTCCCAGCTCGCTCATGGTACCAGCGAAGCGCTTCGCATCCGGCAGCATGTGCGGGTAAGGGCTTCTCTTGTCAATGGCCTTGTCAATGTCGAAGAATCGTGCTTTGGGGATGCGGCGCTCTCGGAACACCTCGATGCCAGTCCGGCCATCGTTGGGCAGGAACCAGGACGCGCACAGGGGAATGACGCGTGGGTCGGTGCTTATGGGAGAGGGAGCGTTCTTCTTCAGAGCTTCGTGAAGCTCTTTGGGGGTAACGAGGTAGGAGGAGAAGCTTCGGCGGGCGGACATGGTCGCTTGGAAGCCGCGAGAGCCCCAGCGACCCGAGAGAGCCGGGGCCGACCGGCAGATGGCGACGAAAGCCATCGGAGCGTAGATGTCCTTGGTGGTGCTACCCAAGGACCGTCAATGACGATGATGCTGTATCCTGGCAGGCCTGGGTGCACTCCAGTGAGGTCCCGGTTTGACCTTCGAAGCCGAGGATGAGTAGAGCAAAGAGTCGAGGCCAGCTGGAGCAAGGAGAATGCAACGGTAAACGTGCGGGGTAAATTGTATACCTAACCAGCGAGAGCTCGGGCGAGTGGTGAGTCTATCCCAACCTTGTGACACCAAGGTTCTTGCGTAGCGGCTCGGTATTCGAGAGGAACGGGGTTGGTGCTGATAAGCAATGGGGAAGGTTTCCCGTGACGTGACTGGGTGGGTGGGGGAAACAAGAAGCTTGGGCCACCAAGGTAAGGTAAGAAGTCAAATCACACCTTCCCACACCTTCCCGACCTCCATGGAGTACAGACTAAAGAACAGGTGGTTACTATGGTAAGATAATACTATATAATTCTACATTATCTTCTCGGAACAAATGAAAGCCTCCAAATATCCAATTGTGCCGAAGACAAGACCTCAGTCTCAATTAGCTTATCAATTGCAGCAGGTCAACTGGATGACAAGGATTCCGCGACCCGGTTTCGGATGTGATGCTTTAGGGTAACCTGTCTTGACTTCACCAAAAACTGCCCGGACTAAGTTCGCGCACCTACCTGTCTCGCCTCCGCGACTCAAGTCGAACAACATCCCGAGGACGCCGAAAACTGCCTCGAGGCAAACTCACCATTGGAAAGTGGGAGGAACCTTTGTGCTGAGTCTTGCCACTGGCCCGGAAAATGAAAGTCACCATCAAAGAATGGAACACCGTTGCGACCTGGCGCTGGGACATCCCCGAAGACGATGTTTGCGGCATCTGCCAGGTCCATTTTGACGGCACCTGTCCGACCTGCAAATACCCTGGCGACGACTGCAGTCTCTGTATGATTACTCCGACCCCTGATAACGGATCCTTTGTGACAGGAACTCACGTACAACTTGTGCTAATACGCCCTCCAGTGTCTGGAAAGTGTGGCCACAACTTCCACATGGTTTGTTTACTTGCCACAATACACACCAGAACGTATGATCTGACACTGACCTTGATGATGCAGCACTGCATTATGGAGTGGATCAAGCAAGACGCAGCCAGGGGCCAGTGTCCGATGTGTCGCCAACGTATGTTGCTCTTTGTTGTTGTCGTCCCCATCCGAAGCTTTCTGACATTCCCGTTCCAGCCTTCGAATGGCTTGACCACACAAATGAGACGACATCCCAAGCAGAGTGAAGAAGTCTTGGCAGTGTTGGAGTTTTAGATACCCCGTTTCCTTCCTGAAATCAGAACCGGCTGGCATTCAAGGCGGATCAGTCCGCAAATGATTGTAGAGGAACCCAGCAACAGCAACGAAATCATGAACCTTATTATCAAATTGTCTTATTCTACGCTCTATGCTGATGCTCAAGATATAATGCAAATATGTTTACTCCTCCCTGACTGCCTTCTTGTGATTCAGCTGCCGTATCTTTTGACGAGAAAAGAACCCAGCACATCTCTAAGCTTCCGGAACGTAGACCCCGTCTTTGCACAGCACAACCACCTTCTTGAAGAACCGGCGCCACTCCAACGGATCGCCTTTGATTTTGACGAATCGCACGTCTAGGACTTCGTTGCCATCGGGAAGCGGCTGCTTGTCGATTTGAATATCGCCATGCATGCTCTGCTGGCGACCATCAACTGCCCGGACCTTGATGTTGGCGATGTTATTGCTGTATAGATTGGGCGTGACCGGCGCGAGCGGCACGTTCAGTTGGTGGAGTGCGTCGCTCAGCATTTGCACCAGGTGTGCTGGAGGCACATGTGAAAAGAATCGTGTCAGCGACTCAGGCGGGCAGATGTCGCGGAATCGACGTGCTTGCTGTGTCAATGTCATAGAGGGCCCGGGTGTTTGGGAGAATTGAGACATGGAGGGTTCGTCCGCAAGAGTGTCAAGAAGCATGCGGCGAGCATCTTGAGCCCGGGGCGGCATAGAGGATGCTGGGACGGCGGTGGACCGCAATGCTGGGCGCTCCCAGTCCCAGTCGGTATCCGCGATCGGCGTCTCTGGTTGCGTCGACGAGTACCGACCGGCGTTGAGGCCCGAGTCCACATCCATATCATCCGCAGCAGCAGCGCGACGTTGCCGCTGCGAAAGTGTCAGAGGCTGACTCAAGTCAATGCGCAGGCTCTCCAGCATCTGCGTTGCGAGGTAGATGGGATCGGAGACTTTGCCGTCAGGGGTGAGAAGTGTGTTGTGTCGAGTGTACCAGGGATGCTGTCGGACCTGGGCAAAGGCGAAGCGCTTCTTCGGATCGATGCTCATCATCCCTCGCAGGAGTGAAAGTGCTTCGGCTGGGACCCTTTCCCACAAGGCGTCTGTGCTGCGACCCGAAGTGCGGACATACTCCTCGAACTCCCAGCTGCCCGGCGAAGGCTCATCCCAAGGGGTGTTGCCCACAAGGAGGACGAATAGAATCACACCGCAAGACCAGATGTCGACGAGATCGGGCGAGTATTTGCCCGCGCTAGGATTCCTCTTGTCCACCCTGCCGCAGGCCAGGATTTCGGGAGCGATATAAGGAGGACTGCCGCAGAGCGTAGAGCTTGTTTTCCTCTGGCCCTTGTACTCAAACATGGTAGCCATGCCGAAATCCGCAAGCTTCAGACTGCCGTCGTGCGACAGGAGAATGTTTTCGGGCTTGAGATCACGATGGGCAACGCCCTTCGAGTGCATGAAGCTCACACCGCTGACTAGCTGCAGAAAGTAGATCTGTGCAATGTCTTCCCTCACGCCCACGTCAGCCTCAATCTTGTCAAACAGATCGCCACCCTCGGCGTACTCCATAGCAATCCACCGCCAGACGGAATCCTCGCCAGAAGCGAACCATTCGATGATGTTGGGGTGCTGGCCTATGTGAGAGTGCAAAGAGACCTCCATGGCCAGCTGCTTGGTGGAGATGCGGCCATTCTTGACGGCATAGCCCTTGTGAATAAGCTTGACAGCAAAAACTGGATTTTGTGAGTCTAGCGGTATTGCCTTCTTGATGCTACGGCGAGCTGTTAGTCAAGTGGTCGTATCTCCGTGGTGAGTCTTGCGGAACTCACGAGGCATATGCACCACGACCAACAGTCTTGGAGACTATGCGAAAGGGCAGGTCCCTGGGTAAGGGATCCAGTTGAGACTGCTGCATGGCTAAGTATAAATGCCCAGAACTAGGTGTTCCTCTGGCTATAGAGATGTTGACAATGACAGCAAATGAGTATCCGAGGAACGACCCGTTCACGGTGTGGAGTTGGCCCAAAATGTGATAGCAGTTGTGAGCAAGTCACTTATCAATTCACGCCAAATGCTAGGAATAAGTCAGAGCGCCTCTAGGAAAGAGCAGCCCTGAAAAACAACAACCAATATTTTCCCTGCAAAACGTTCATTTCAACAGACCTACCTTAACAACGCAGTGTAGTATGGAAGAAAATCGCACTATTCTTCATAATATCCCAAGCGCACCACCAGCACCCGACAAAGTAAAATTTCTGCAAAAGGTAAGCAAGACGCCGATGATCCTGTTTCTGGTCGCGTTCGTCGCGTCCGACCGCGTAAAGCTGTTTATGCCCCAATCAGCAACAAAGAGGGTCGCAGAAGCAGCGCGTGTTCTGCGGCTTGATTGGCGGAGAGGTCTCTGTTGGGCCCTGAAGCCGCCGGGAGAGGCAGGCCCTGGCCCCACCGCCGGGGTCGATTGGCCGTTGCTGCGGTAAACAACTCGAGCCACCCGATACGGCAACATTTCTTCTGTGTTTGTACTTGGACTGCATTTGGCAAGCCTTCGTTTGTCTCCTAAGTTGATGAGACCTCGTCTTTCATAAAGAATCCTCAAATTCCACAAACTCCCAGCCCCCTAGCCAGAGATTGCAGAAAGCCGGATAGAGACGCCTCTACTCCGTCCTCCTCTCTAGACCGCCACTCCCACGCCTTCCGTCTGCGATTTACCACCTTCTCTTCCTTCAGGCCCCCATCCACCGCCCATCTCTTTGATCTCTTTCACACATAGTTATAGGCCAGGCTCATCTCGTGCTTGGAACGCAGAAGCCACACCATAAGCTGAAACACAGTTCACAATGGATTATTCAACCGAGGACAACCAGAACTCTGCTCCTGGCAGTGTCCAGGCCGCCAAGCTCAACGCATCCCGCAAGGGACCTGACTCTCACAGCGTCACCAAGAGGTAGGCCAGCCCGAGACATGTCTGCCTGTTGATTTTGCTAACCCCCGAGCCCGCAGATTACAAACAGAACTTATGACGCTGATGACGTCTCCCGCACCTGGCATCTCCGCCTTCCCCTCGGCCGACGGCAACCTGCTGTCCTGGACCGCCACCATCGAGGGCCCCGACGATACTCCTTACGCGGGCCTGACGTTCAAGCTGAGCTTCGCCTTCCCGTCCAACTACCCCTACGCAGCGCCTACTGTCCTGTTCAAGACACCCATCTACCACCCCAACGTGGACTTCTCCGGACGTATCTGCCTGGACATTCTCAAAGATAAGTGGACGGCTG
Organism: Paramyrothecium sp. XJ0827; assembly: GCA_020881915.1. Taxonomy (NCBI): domain Eukaryota; kingdom Fungi; phylum Ascomycota; class Sordariomycetes; order Hypocreales; family Stachybotryaceae; genus Paramyrothecium; species Paramyrothecium sp. XJ0827. The sequence continues at coordinate 2,677,948 of JAJFPB010000001.1, read as the reverse complement.
CGTACAACATCCAAACTGTTCTCCTCAGCCTGCAAAGTTTGCTGGGAGAGCCAAACAAGTGAGTTTCCATCACCGCCGTCCTTGGCTGGTTCACTGTTCTAACAATCAGTAGTGCGTCGCCATTGAACGGAGAAGCAGCGGAGCTTTGGGACAAGGATCCCGCCGAGTTCAAGACTAAGGTCCTGGCGAGGCACAGGGACGTTGAAGACGAGTAGGTTATGATTATGGTTACATTGTTATACACGGCAGGGCGGGCGGAGTCTTGGCGTATAACTTCTAGTGTTTTATCACATTGCGTTGCATTGCATGGTCATAGCTGGGTTTTGGTTGATGGATATCAAATCTGAAGGTGTTAAGAGACCAGTAAGCCCATCAATAGGTTTATCAGGGATCAATAAAGCCGGGGAAGTTATAACTGCATTCGTCGTATGCTGTCCACTGAGATGATTGTTGTCGGGCGTCAACACGTAGAGGGAGCCAATGAGCGGGAGGCGGGACAGATATCGTCAATGGTGGGTTAAGCTTTTCATCACTATCCCTCGGTATTTTTTTCAGCTTGAAAGAGCTAGAATGCCAGTTGCAACTCCATAAATGCCGTGCCACCCTAGAACCAGTCCCAAGAGAGAAACAAGTATATTGATTTATTCCTCAACAATGACAGTGGGGAGGCCCTTGACGTCCTTGACGTTGACGGCCTGCACGTAGCTGTACAGCTTCTCCTTGGCGTTCTCCTCGTCGTTTCGTCGTCGGGAAATGCGGATGCGCAGCCTGTAGGGGACGCCCTTGATACCCTGCTCCCAAACCTTCTTGTTCAGCTGGGGGTCCACGCGGACGTCGGTGGTGCCCTGTGTTGCGCGTTAGCATCGGTTGTTATTTTCATCACTCGCGCGCTTTCTGCATCCGCCAGCCACCCATCGTCTGGATGGCAGTGCTGAGCGAGTTCTGGGAGGGTTTCGTACCATGGACTTGGTGGCGAAAGCCTTGATCTCCTTGATGGCACGGGGAGCCCTCTTCTTGAAGGAGACACCATGTAGCTGTCCCAAATGTCAGCACCAATTCGCCGCCCATCTTCGTTGCGTCTCTGCAACCCTCGTGTGGTATAACATACTCGCTTGTGCATGTGGATGGTGTACTCGCGGGCGACAACGTCCGCAATGGCGGAGCGCTGGGTCTTGCCGGCAGGCTTCTTTCCCTGCTTGGTGGACGACATGGCTGGAGCGAAAATGGTCAGTCTCGTGAAATGCTGCCGCGGCGGTGATAAATACTGCGAGTCAAAGAGAGGCTCGGCAGCACGATGGATAGTTGCTCTGGTGGAAAGGAGAGGGAGAGGAGTTTGGGTCGGCTCGTACCTGCGATTCGGCTCTGAAGTCTGGCGTTGAGAGTGGTGTTGAATGTCGGGAATGCCAAAATTCCACAAAATCTTTGTGCGTAGGGCAGGCTCAGAAATTCGGTGGGTGGGGGTAGCGAGCCAATGGCATGCGCTTACTCATGCCCCGCCAGACAGCATCACGTGATGTGACCAACATACCAACCTCTAGCCTCATCATCGCGGAAAACCGGGGCGCCAGGGGAGATAGGGTGATCCACGTCAATTGTTTACCGTTGCCAGGCCTCATAGTATCTCAGAGCAACGAGTCGAGCAAGCAGTTCAGGCGTCTCGAATCTAGGCGCATCGGCGCCTTCTGCTGGATTTACTACCATCCGTCTGCAGCGCAGGAACGAACGCTACGCGCCGTCATTTCGATTAGGAGGGCTCCGTGCTCCCTTCATTAGGAGGAGTAGGATCGTGAAACGGCACAGACTCCTGCGGCTTCGTGAGCCTATTTCCCAGCGACAATCGCCGTCAACAACGTACCCCCTCGATCAGCGAATTCTTCCGATTATCAACAGGACTATCGTCGATCACTCGGAAATGATGGAAGGACAGAATGTGGCGACGCCGTCGCCTCAACCCGACTTGACGAGGAATAGACTTCCAACCCTGTTTGAGGTCCTCAGCCGCCGTACGCTGCCGCCTGTCGATCTATTTTCCTTCTATATTTACATGCGAGATCAACAACGATCTGTCGACTACTTGGACTTCTGGTATGTTGATTTTCGAATGACGTGGGTAAGTAAAACGGTCGGACTGACTGGTTACCAGGCTCGATGTTGCCCAACACATGTCGCTATGCCGCCATTACGTGCGCGAATTGCGGCGGTCGGTCCTGATAGGAACACCGGATGCCGAGCGATCTGCTTCGAAGAGGTCGTCCGCCATCCTGGAGAACATGGGGGATCTGGAACCACGCCCTGCAGGACCCTCGATGTACACGAGCGAGAAGGACAAGGATCAGGATGCGCAAATGTCGGCTTTCTTGCGCGAGGACCAGAGCCATGACTCTCCGCAGAGCGGCTCTCGCGCACGACCCAGCCCAGGCTTCAGCAACTCCCACGACATGACCACCGACTCAAACTCACCTGCTCACACAGTTGCCCGACAAGATATCAGAGCGTCTGCCGAGAAGATCCTCTACACCTTCTTACTCCCCGGGGCCGAACGAGAAATCATCTTACCCGGCTCCATTACACAAGAAGTGACAATTGCGATTGAAGAACTTGGCCGTGATGACCCGGAAGTCTTTGACGTGGCGAAGGATTATGTGTTCCAAGCTATGGAGCGAGATGCGTTCCCTGGTTTCCTGCGGATGAAGGCGTTGGGCAACCTCATCCCACCTACACTCATTGTGCGCTTGATTGTCGGACTTATCGCTATGTTTGGTGCCTTCTGGACTGGCTTCGTTCTCATTTTCCTTGACTATTCCCGCCAGACTAGATGCTGGGTAAGTTCAGGCTATCATCTCTTCTCGTTGAGGACACGGGCTAACCGCAGTGCGAACAGCTCATCATTCCCTTTACTGTCGGCGTGTATCTTCTTGCATCATATCAATACTCCTTGGACCCCATCATGGCACTTGTCGGGTACAGCGAGTACACCCCCTTCAACTTTTCGCGCATCCGCGAGCCGTACGTCCGCAAGCTTCTTGCCAAGCGGGCACTCATGGTCCTTGCGATCACCATCCTTGTTGACGCCGGCCTCTGCGTTTTGTTCATACTGGTGCCTGGCAAACGCTTGTGAGCTACTGCTGTGGGCTGGAACCCAGCTGGAACTCATGACTGTGATGACATTGGGTGATTGCTCGACTGAGATAATGAAGAGGACTCAAGGTTGGGCCGGCGTCAATTGATATCCTTCTTACGTGCCTTTTTTGTTTGATTTGTATAATCTATGAGATGTATAGCCATAGAGGGGCCATCAGATTGTGGTTCGGAGTTTCGGTCAGGCTTCTAGGTTATCTTTACTAGGTAGAACAGGGCACCATGACCCTCTAATTGACGAGGCACTTGAGCCATTGATTATCATTTATTGTCGTTCTTCTCATTGCGATGTAGTGTAGTCTAGGTGTGCATCGTCTTATTTCCGTTTCATGGCCGGAACGTGATGTGCCCTGTTTCCCATTCCATCTTACCTACATTTTGCGTTTGCTTGCTCGTTTTAGGGCATCCTCGACGCCGTGATGGTCATCGAGATCCATACTCTCATCGTTCGGTGCACCGGCTGCCTCTCCCATGGCTCGCTTCTGGTATAACCTTCGAGACAATTCACGCTGAGAGCCGGAAAGTTCCTGCTTCTTCTCCATCTCATGGACCTCGGCGACGAGTATCGTCTTGAGCTTATCATCAGACGCTCTCTGTTGGCTGGCTCGAGCAGCGGCCGCGGCACGGATCCCGTTGACCTGGGCCTCAATGTCGCCAAGGGTGGAGCCGCAGCGGGAGGCCCAGCTCTTGAGTGACGCGATCATGTCCGGGATGGAGCCAGGGGATAAGTCACGGAGAGGCGATACGCTGAAGACCTGCACGCACTGCCGGGCGGGATCCAGCGTGGCATGGAGCAGACCAGCGTAGACGGCACCTATGACAAGATCCTCGAGCTGTCGGGCCGATGACAGACCGAGGGCGGTTTGGAGGGCATCGTAGGAGAGGTTGTTGCGCTCGCGGGCCAGCGAGAGCAGCGAGAGCTGGCGGAGCTTCAGGGTTTGTGAATCGGTGAGAGCGGGAAGGTTGTTCGCCTGTTTGTAGGTCTGATATGTGCCGTAGGAGAATATTTGCAGAAGCGTGAGGTAAGGCAAGAAGTCCTGCGAGCCGGCGAGGCTTTGTATAGATGGTGTTTGGAGGAGCTCGGTGAAGACGTATGTGTTGGGGGCAGATGTGGCGCGGGTGACGAGATCGGCTGCGGCACGCGGAGAGGTTGCAGACTTTGAGAGTGCCAGGAAAGGCTATCAAGCGTTAGTGAAGCTTCGTATGGCTCCGGAGTAGACTACATGCCTCGAGGGCATTGAGAGCCTTGGTCTGCTCCATGGTTCCCGTCATCTGGAGGTGAAGGGAAGAAGCGGGAGGCTGACGCCTCTTCCGTTGGGCTGTGACGGGCGAGCCGGAAGACCAGAGATCGGAGGAGCTGGTGTGCGCTTCTCGAAAGCGGTAGCAGGTGAGTCTGCTGTGTACCGGCGTGCTTCAATCGTCTGGTCTGATGTTTGAATGTGCAAAATACGAATGTGTAGAATAAGACGGTGAAGTCAGGCAAGGTAGCTGTAGGCAGGTGCGGCTGCAGCTAACGCGGGGCTTAGCGTGGTGGGGTCAGGCTTAAGTGTTTATCTACGAACATGACCTTGATTACCTTAGATATCAAGAATATTATAATTCATGGGGTTTCAGCAATTATTGGGTATGAATGCTGTAGTAGTTCCTGGCCGAGAAGAAAGCATCTAATCCAACTAGGGCGATATGTTTTCTGAGCCAGAAACAGTGCTGTTAACTACGGTGGTCCAAGGGATTGCAGCAAGCAGGTGTTGCTGATGGCTTTGCAAGCACTGGCTGCATTGTCAGGAGACCAATAGATGGCCTAGCTATGTGAGGTAGACAGTCGCCTGGAAGCTGTTGACGTGTGGCCAATCCTACATGGAAATCGGTTGCTCTTGACGACTGAAAACCGTATCATCTACATGGGCAAATACGTCTGGTTTCTGAGGCTCAAGAAACTAGACACACAGACTTGCGCCGACCCGGGGGAGTCTGTGCGACCAATCTGACACACTCTGGGGCAAAGATGCTGCGGCACTAAGCGATCTTCAATGCCGTGCTCTAGAAGGCCGCCGTGCCGCATGGACGAAATCGAGGTTTGAGGTTTCAGTGGCCGATCGAGCTTGAAACTCCCGCGTGCTCCCGTGGAGCGGCTGGGGCCAACGCAAGGCCACCGCCTGTCGCAGCAGAGTTTTGATCTCAGGATCGATCACTGCTACGGGAAATCAGCCATGGCGGCACACACGCATGTGCCGACCAAGAAACCGGGCATGTGTGGTTCTTGCAAATGAATCGCTTGTCGAAATAAACAAGGTTGATGCCGCTCAACGGAACTCTCCAGCCGCAAGCCAAGGGGGGCAACGTTCGCTCTGCAGGCTGCCAATAGCGGGCGCCAGAAAAAGCAAATCTAATTGCGAACGTCTTGCTGGCTACTAGTAGAGAGTCAAAATGGGCTGAAAAATAGCGAGCAGATTTTGTACACATGGCATTCTTCGAGCATGGAGTTCATGGAAGCTTCAAAAACCTATCACACGTAGTCGTACAATAACACTACAAAAAGGAAGTGGCCGGATGGTTCGATGCTGTCAGCATACATGGCACGATATTCCCGATCCGTGTCGGCAGTAAAGAGTACAACAACGGCCAATCGGTAGCAACGGGAAATGACGATAACGATAACCAAAAGAACCGTCTGTGGCGCGAGCACGCGAAGTGGTCGATTTGCTTGGCAACACATCTGACCTGCCTCTTTCTTTCTTGGTCTGGAGCCATGCAATCTGTCGGGCGCTTTTGATTGCACGCAGCAACTCGGATGGAGGCAACCTTGCCGCGACCTACGGGAGACGCTAGCGCCCAAAGCAGCAGCAGCTTTTTGCGGATGGGATGATGGCCCAGAGGGTTTTTTCGGATCCCGGTTCTTCAGCGAGTGCAAACGTGTCTCAGGGTTTGGCGCAGTGACAAAGGCGTGGCGGGACAAAGGGGAGAGCGAAAGAGTGAGAGAGAAGACACCTACGGCTACTTCGGAGGATTACCCTGTGCTTACCGCTCGGAAAAGAAACGAAGGAAGAACCTTCTGGGATGGATGAGTGAGTGAATGTGCAGTCAGCTTGCCCTGTGACAACCCCCTATCTCAGCTCACCGGAAATATTGGCTTGACTTTGCTCGCCTACAAGGATGCTCACCTTTCAAAGCACTGGCCGATGCAACCATCTGCAAGCGGATGTGTAGGCCCCCTCTCCCCGTCCAAACTCCCCCCCATCGTCTAGGACGCCACCCTAAGCATCCGGCCGAACTGGAATTCAATGTAGAGAGAGCGAGGCAAATGTACAAATTTCTCCAACAGGGTCGACCAGGCCAGACGGAGACAGGAAAGAAAGCACAAGCACGAGCACGGCATCGCGTGTCTTATGTGCGTTTTGTCATCCTGTTTCATGCCCGCACCTAAGCAGTAGAACAGTCTCTTCTCCCGGGAGGCTCCATGCCCATGGCCTTGACCAGGGCCAGCCAGGGGTGCGCCCCCCCCCTCATTGTTTCTCCATACCTACAAATATATCCCAGCGTCGTCCTTCATTAATAAGAACCCTTCCCGACCCATTCTGTACCTAGTCTGAGACACGAGCGTTTCCTTTGCCTCAAGAGCACAAACCTGGCCAAATCTCGCCAGCAAGCGCCTGACCCGACCTCAAAGCCCACTCTTTCACACGGCACCCACGGGCACCAAAGAGCCAGAAAACCAAGGCACGGAGCACGTTTCGGACGCTGCCCTCCCGTTTGTTCCGAAAGTGGTTTGTCGTCCACTTGTGGGCTATCTTTGGAGGCGCTGCGACCAAGTGGGAAACACACCGGCGCATTCTTCTCCATTGAGTAGCGCCACCCGTCACCTCCCTCGACTTGCGACCTTTGGTCATCCTCTACCACCACCACCACCAACCTTCTCCACGCATCTTCTTCTCTCCCCAGGAGCCGGACTTCGGGGCACGCTGCTATTGTTTTCTCTACGCATTCAATTGCATGCAGCTAGCCCAGCATTTGATTTCCGGACTATCCTTTCTTTTTTTTTGCTCTTTCTTTTAAGCCTGACCATTTACTGCGAGATGCCTTCGGCTGGCCGGTAGCGAACACATAAACAACCTCACGCGCCTTGTGAAATAATTGATCCAGAAAAACTTCCCACGAGTCGGTCAAGAAAAGGGAGCTTCTGGAAACAACCTCGTTCACCAGCCGGCATGGCTCCGTCATATATCCGAGTTCCCACCAAGGACAGCGACACTGGTTCCGGCCTTTTGTCTGCTCGATCCGCGCATTTCGCAACGACCACTCTTCGAGTGGATGGCATGACGTGAGTATTCCATCTCCTCCCCTGGTCTCGGCTCTTTCGGCCTGTCGCCTCGAAGTTTCCTGGGCTTACGCAGATCGCTCTCTCAAGATGCGGCGCATGTACATCGGCTGTTGAAGCAGGCTTCAAGGACGTCAACGGCGTCGGTCGTGTTTCAGTCAGTCTCGTAATGGAGCGCGCCGTTGTGATGCACGACCCCCAAATCATCTCGGCCGATCAGATCCGCGAGATCATCGAGGATCGCGGCTTCGACGCCGAGGTTCTCTCCACAGACCTTCCCAGTCCCGTCGTGTCGCGATTCCAAGAGAAAGCAAGGGACCCTGGAACAGCCACCACCACCGTCGCCATCCAGGGCATGACCTGTGGCGCATGCACGTCCGCCGTCGAGGGAGGATTCAAGGACCTCGCCGGTCTCAAGAGCTTCAGCATCTCGCTGCTCTCCGAGAGAGCCGTCATCGAGCACGACCCCGAGGTTCTGGCGCCTAGCAAAATCGCGGAGATCATCGAGGACAGGGGTTTCGATGCCGAGATCGTCGACACGGTCATGTCGCAGGCCGACGGTGACGATGCGCAGGAGGTGAATAGCACCATCGCGACCACTACCGTTGCCATTGAGGGTATGACGTGTGGTGCCTGCACGTCAGCCGTTGAGGGTGGCTTCAAGGGTGTTGATGGCTTGTTAAAGTTCAACATCAGTTTACTTGCAGAGCGTGCCGTCATCACGCACGACACGTCCAAACTCTCTGCAGAGCAGATTGCGGAGACAATCGAGGACCGCGGATTTGACGCCACAGTGCTCTCCACACAATACAACACAAACGACGATACCGGCTCGTCCACCACTTCCCAATTCAAGGTCTTCGGCTGCCCCAACGCCGAGTCTGCCCAAGCATTGGAAGAGAAGCTCGCGTCAATCACCGGTATCAGGTCGGCCACTTTGAGCTTGGCTACCGACCGCCTCACTGTCAACCATCAACCAGGTGTCATTGGCCTCCGCGGAATTGTCGAGGCCATAGAGGCGGAGGGCTTCAACGCTCTGGTGGCTGACGGCCAGGACAACAGTGCGCAACTCGAATCCCTCGCCAAGACTCGTGAGGTCAATGAGTGGAGCACGGCTTTCAGGGTGTCACTCACATTTGCCATTCCCGTTCTTATCATCAGCATGATTTTGCCAATGGGTCCTGAATTCCTGGATATTGGCAGGCTACGACTTATTCCTGGCCTGTATTTGGGCGACATCATTTGCTTGGCGCTCACAGTCCCCGTCCAGTTCGGTATTGGAAAGCGGTTCTACATCTCAGCGTACAAGTCTATCAAGCACGGCTCTCCCACTATGGATGTTCTCGTCGTCCTGGGCACCTCCTCTGCGTTCTTCTTCAGCATAGCCGCGATGATCGTCTCCCTGCTCATGCCTCCGCATTCGCGACCAAGCACAATCTTTGACACCAGCACCATGCTCATCACCTTCGTCACCCTTGGCCGCTTCCTTGAGAACAGAGCCAAAGGTCAAACTTCCAAGGCCTTGTCTCGCCTCATGTCCCTGGCGCCGTCCATGGCCACCATCTACACGGATCCTATCGCGGCGGAGAAAGCAGCCGAGGCTTGGGCCAAATCTGCTGCGGAGCCGACCACCCCAATGACGCCTGGTCCCATTGGATCTGGAGGCTCAGCACACGAAGAGCGGACTATTCCCACGGAGCTCCTCCAGGTTGGCGACATTGTTATTATTCGACCAGGCGACAAGATCCCCGCCGACGGCACGGTCGTTCGCGGTGAGACCTACGCGGATGAAAGCATGGTAACTGGCGAGGCTATGCCGGTTCAGAAGCGCCTGGGCGACAACTTGATTGCAGGTACTGTCAACGGACATGGTCAGGTCGATTTCCGCGTCACCCGAGCCGGTAGGGACACGCAGCTGAGCCAGATTGTGAAGCTGGTCCAAGAAGCCCAGACCAACCGAGCACCCATCCAGCAGCTCGCAGATACCGTCGCCGGCTACTTCGTTCCCATGATTATCTTCCTCGGACTGAGCACATTCCTCGTATGGATGGTTCTTAGCCACGTGCTGCAGAACCCACCCAAGCTCTTCCTTCAAGACGCTAGCGGCGGGAAGATCATGGTGTGCGTCCAGCTGTGCATCTCGGTCATCGTCTTTGCGTGCCCCTGCGCCCTAGGTCTGGCCACGCCCACTGCGGTCATGGTCGGCACTGGTGTTGGAGCCGAGAACGGTATCCTGATCAAGGGAGGCGCTGCACTCGAAAAGGCCACCAAGATTACCAAAATCATCCTGGACAAGACGGGTACTATTACGTACGGCAAGATGAGCGTCGCCAAGATGGTTCTGACCTCTGCTTGGAAGGATGACATTGACCAGGAGCGTCTCTGGTGGACCATTGTCGGTCTTGCTGAGATGGGCAGCGAGCATCCCATTGGCAAGGCTATTTTGAGAGCTGCGAAGGACCACTTGGGACTCGACTCTGAGGGTACGATCGAGGGAAGCATTGGCGAGTTCAAGGCCACGGTTGGAAGAGGTGTCAAGGCACTGGTTGAGCCGGCTTTCGGCCGGCAACGTGCTCGCTACACTGCTCTCATTGGTAGCACGCGATACCTACAGCAGAATGGGGTCGAGGTCCCCGAAGACGCAATTCTGGTATCGGAAGAACTCAACTCCTCCGCCCTCAAGAAGTCAAGCCCTACGTCCGCAGCCGGAACGACCAACATTTTCATTGCCATCAATGGGCAGTACACTGGCCACCTCTGCCTCGCTGACACAATCAAGGAGGGCGCAGCGGTAGCCATTTCTGTTCTGCACCGAATGGGCATCAAGACGGCAATCGTCACCGGTGACCAGCGATCGACCGCACTCGCTGTCGCCGCATCTGTGGGAATAGCTGCCGACGATGTCTTTGCTGGCGTTAGCCCCGACGAGAAGCAGTCCATCGTCAAGGAGATGCAGAGCCAGGGCGAGATCATGGCGATGGTTGGTGACGGTATCAACGACTCGCCAGCCCTGGCCACTGCCGATCTCGGTATTGCCATGGCGAGCGGCACCGACGTGGCCATGGAGGCTGCCGACGTGGTGCTGATGCGACCCACCGACTTGATGGACATTCCCGCCGCGCTGCACCTTGCCCGCACCATTGTCACTCGCATCAAGCTCAACCTGGCATGGTCGTGCATGTACAACGTCGTCGGCCTGCCCGTAGCTATGGGCATGTTCCTGCCTTTCGGCGTACACATGCACCCAATGATGGCCGGACTGGCCATGGCATCCAGCAGCGTGAGCGTCGTGGTGAGCAGTCTGCTGCTCAAGCTCTGGAAGCGCCCACGCTGGATGCAGGACGCGGCGGCGACGGGCCAGCTCAAGGGCGACGGCCTGCGATGGATGAGCGGCCGGGGCGTCGTGGGCTGGTTCCGGGAGACGGTGGGCAGGAGACGGATCCAGAAGGAGGAGGGCTACGTTCCGCTGGAGAACCTCGATGCTTGATCGCGCACGGCAAGAGGGGACGAAGTGGAGAAAATAGGGATGGGACTGTATATACTCTGGTAGCACGGCGCTGCTGCTGTAGATTCCTGCATGGACGAGCGATGTAGCATGGTGTCTTTTCATAAGGACTGCATTTGGACCTGGCCGCTGATCTCATGTCGGCCACTATTATTATACCTCGAGATAAATTTACTATGTTTACTACCCTTGCTTTCTCAACACATGACTCCCAACATCAACCTCTTGAAATGTAAGATTGGCAGATGCATCAGAGGCCAGAGAGGCTCAGCAGTCTCCAACATGCCCAGGAGGCGGATTTCCAACTATGCTCCTCCTCCACTTTAGGTCACAAACCCTGACCAGGACCGATTTGGAACGTTCAACACATCTTACGTAAAGTGAGGCCATCTAGACACACCCGAAGCTCGTCAATGACGTGAGTTTTGACGGTTCGTGACGGAGAGTCCTAGCCAACCACGTACCTGGGAGTGAGAGTGCAAACACGCTTCGGGGAGCCCCACCGTCACGTTCTTTCAGTAACGGCCATCACGGAGTACAAGTTGTGCATGGCGACCAGGCAGTCCAACTCTGCGGTTATTTGAACGACTCACTTCAATAAGGTAGTCAATTCACATTGAGCCAGGTGCGGTTGCTTGAGCTCAGGGGGCAGTCATGTGACGGACACTGCCAGAATAAGGTGCTAGGTAGCTCCGACAGCTGGCAGCAACGACAACTTGACAGGGACTCTTGCTCCAAAAAAAGCACCTGCCTCAAGTGTTGACAGTGCAAAGTCCGACACGGAAGGTGCGACGAGCATGCAAAACCTCGCTCACGAACTCGAACCATCAGGAAACTCGCCGACATCTGGGAACACGACACGAGAGCTTACCACTTCAAAGACACCAAACCATCAGACCAGATCACAAGTCTTCAACACGACTTCTGCAATGGAATACCTGCCGTCGATGTTGAAGCACTGGGCTCCCTCGCAGAGGCCTACACCACCCTTTCCGAGGTGGACGAAACAATTCGGAAGGTTCAGAGAAGATTGTTCTGCGCATCAGACATATGGACATCAATCCACGATAAATCGGGAGAACTAGTACCGCCAGAGGGCTGGGCTGACCCTACTGACAAATTCGAACGAGATGACCAGGATAATGAAGCTGACTCCAATGCGTGGCTTGTAGCAGCTTACAGGAGAGGCCTCTTCCAGTCGGAATCCGCTTTGAGAGAAGAGCTGATGCGACTCGCCGATCTGAAGGAGGATGTTGAGGACCTCCAACAAAGTCTCCGGCGCCGTACCAACGAAATCTCTCGACAGAACCTGCGATCATTGCATATACTGGACATGCCCGAGGAGGTTCTCTCCAGCATATTTGGGTTTCTGGAAAGACCCCTTCATGATCCGTCATTTCCCCCGTACTCAGTTTATCAAGAGATCCAAAACTGCCGCCTCACCTGTCAGGCTTTTTGTCGCTCCAGTACTCGATTCTTGCTTCGTTCTGCATCTGTGAATCTGAGTAGTTCATCTTTATCACGCTTCGAAAAGATATCGCGCCATCCAACCATCGGCAGGGCCATTACCACTGTTCGCGTCTTATTACCTTTTTTTGATCCTGATCTCAGCAATGATTTCAGAGCATTCGTCCGCTTTCAAGCTGACGAGCTGGAACAGCAAGTGCGTTCAATGGATCGCAGGGCTTCGGGGCAGATCCCCGTCAGGTTTGAGGACCTAAATATGCTCAAAAAGTCGAGAGAAGTACTGGTATCCTGGCGTCGATTTGCGGAAGAACCGCATGGTCCACAAAGCAGCGAAGAAAGCCGCATCCACCGCAGTCTCTTTGAGCAGAGCCATCAACGATATCACGAGCTATTCTTGGATCAGGAGGAGCTTCGTCAGAGTGGGAAATTCTTGAGAACAGTTGCTGCAGGAATAGCCCGCATGCCTCATGCGAGAGCACTATGCTTGCTGGACGGGGACTCCTCGGTGCCTTTTGATGACTATTTCCGGAACTGGGGTCATGACTGTATCCTTGAGAACATGGGGCATCCGATGGTTTACCACACTGCCTACCGGCATTCACGCCCATTGAGGCTCAGCGAAATCGTCACTGAGTTACCAGTGACTGTTCAACAGGCTGGGGTGCAGCTGAAGAGCATTTCAATCCGTCTATCACATCTAGAGATGTCTTCAGATTTGCTGCAAAGACCGGAAGTGCTACAACAGCTTCCATCAGCGATACAACAGCTGAGAACATTCTCTTTCATCTGCCCTGATTGGATCACCACTGAGTCAGAAGGGGGTGCTCTTTATGATATGCTCGCATCTTACCTGGATACATCGAGCATCGAAGAATTCGAACTAAGCACTTCAAATAACCAGATATTTAATTTCGGCGACCGAGTCCCAGCCAACGTAGGCAAGCTCATAGCATTACGCCAGTGGCCAATTCTATCCAGCCTGTCCCTACGAGGCGCCGCCATGCATCTCTCAGAGCTTCAGCTATTCGTGAACGGGATCAAGGCGCCTTTGCATTGCATTGTCCTGGATCACTTCCGGCTCCTGAGCGGAACGTGGGCACAGGCTTTAGATGCTCTGCGCGGCAAGTGTACTGGGTTCCTGGAGCTGTTTGAACCATTGGGCGCCGAGTGCGCCAACATGGCATTTGACGAGGTGGAGGCCATATTCTGCGAAGACAATGACCTTCCGGGGAGTAAGGCAGAAATGTACGTCATGGGAATCCTGGAATGCAATCCCCTGAGGGATCGTCCTAGCTAGATAGCGACGAAACCCACAAATGAGTCTGATATCCCAAAGTGCTGTGTACTTTTGTCATGACGGAATAGTGTTTGGTGCATGGAGCAGAGGCGTCCATCGCAAGCTCTGAGAGTAAAGGCATTTACTTTATTGGAGATCAATTGTTTTCACGCGGGGCCTGTGATCACATATGCATATGATGTCGCGCTGACGCAGAGCTGTCGTGAGCCCGTTAACCAATTGCACTTGGCTGGCATCATAGGTTTTCCAAGCATCACGCACCAACCGACCGATGGCTAGAATGATTGTTAGTTCAAGTCGTCTTTACGTTCTTCATGTTCTTGGAAACAGTCCAATTCATTCCTCGGGCTACGTTGCTTTAGTAGAGATCAAAATACGTGGTGACTGTCTCGTTGACATCAGGGGCTGCGGTATCCTATGTTCACCACTACCAACTCGGTTGGCATTCAGGGACGCCCGCGCTGCCATGTGGTCCATCAACTCGTTGAAATTGCATCTGCCGCCGTTTTCCGGGCGTGTTGCTGTCACTTGTCATTGTTATAGCTTCCTGCTGCCGAGTTCCATCACCGGCAACACCAGCCCAGGGCCTGGTTGTCTGGACTGTCGAGCCCGTCGGTTTTGGTAGGCATACATTCGATGTTTAACACAGTCCTGATATCCGCCGGCAAAGACACTTGCTACGTCAGAAATTCAGTAATTGTCCGAATATTCAGGATGCTATAGCTGTTTGCTCAACGATTGGCCAACTTGAAAGGCTAACTACAATTGCCGCACCGCCATGGTTTCGTTATCGGAAGCGTGCTCTTCTCTAATTTCAGGGAACCTCATCTTCGGATTCAGTTTCTCGTCTTGAAGCCACTGCTAACCAGGCAACGTCAAAGTCGTAGCCAGCGTTGAAGACTCCCTGACGCGTTTGTCGCGAAGGTGTTCGTTCACCTTCCCACAGGGATTGGAGTCAACTCGAACCGACTATCGGGGCCAGATTAGAATATGGATTCGCCACGACGACAACGAGTGCAGCGAGATCTTGGTCTTGCACCCGGAAGATGTCGGCCGTGGTGCCGTTTTGTTAAGCTGGCTTACGAGGAAGCTCAAGGAGAATGAAGGTCAATCTTTCACGCATGTCCTATGACGAAGGCTGATCAACCGGTAATACTAGAGACAGTAATGCCTCAATCTACGGCGGATGGGTGCGCAATACTTGTAGCATCAAATATGAGCTAGCATGTTTCTAAAGCCACATTGAGATGTTGACGCAGCTGTTCTCAGAGCAAAAGAGCCAAAGACGTTCATTGATCAAAGATGGGACGGCCAGATCAACAACTTTACACCGACCCAAGGGCATCTAATTGAGTCGATAAAAGGTAGCTACAGTATTACGAAGTCTAGATGATAAACACTTGTATTGATAAGAGACCATTCAGATGGTCGCTCACAGCAAAAGCCCCCAGTCTCCACAGTCCACGACATATGTATCGACTACATGCCCAAGTCACCGATCACTGTTCATGTGTCCTCCATTGCGCGTTTGTTTCATAATCGTCGTCGTCACTATCTTCGTACCAGCATCGTTTGAGCTACTGTGCACAGAATACCTAGCTCAGACGGAGTAGTTCTCAAGCCCGCACTTGCGGAAGATGCCCATCTGACAAGCATCTGATGGGGCAAGATGTGCCGCCTAGCGTGCAAGCGATCCATCAAATATGCGTGCTGCTTAAGGTGTCATGCCCAAAGTCTCAGACGAAGACCCCGTGTTTCATCCTAGGCCGAAAGACTTGCTGCGGAGCTAAGGGCCCGCGCCGATCTTAAATGCCTGCCCTCCGATAAAAGACACCAAAAGAGAAAGAGAAAGAGGAATTAAGAAGAGAAAAGAAAAGGCCAAGAAGACACCGGCAGTGGACATCCGCCCCAACGTTGATCGCCGCACCACTTGCCAGGATAGGGGACCGGCACGCTCGGAGCATTGTCAAAACGGGCGTCCGTCGTCCTGTTTGTCTTGGGCACTGACAAGCACAACCAACGCCCAGAGTCCAAGGGGGGCCTGGGATGTGGGGGAGGGGCCAAGGAGAGGCGACATCTCTCTGTGGAGAGCATGAGGACGCAATGACGCGGCCCGGCCTCCAGCTCTGCCGTACCGACTACTTTGTTGTCCGTCCTGTTAGTCGGGGGACAAGGAGCGGACGATAACAGAAACAAGGGCGGACGGGAAGGGGAAATGGGGTCAAGGATCCTAGTCCGGCACCATCCGATAAGTGTGCTACATCAGAACGGTTCCCTCGGTCGTCGCAAGGAGAAGAGGTGGAAAATTTGAGACGACAGAAGGTAGATCTGCCCTTTCTGCAAGGAGCTGGTCTGCAAAGGCGCAAATCACACGCACTGCTTAGTTAATAAAGAGTGTATGGGGATCAGCAAATGGTACGACGTCGGCTGTCTTGGAATGTCTGGCCTCATCCCTGTTCTCGCTACATCCATGAAACCCGACGACGGGTAGTCCAGTCTCAGTCTCGACTCGGTAAGCTTCTGGAAATCGCTCGTTCACCACCAGTATCATCCCAGCATGTGATAACGACCTGGTGCAGAATAGCTCGAATTCATCTCCAAAGTGGTATAATATCTATAACGAGTACAAAATGACCAGGAGCAGGTTGGTCTGAAGCACCTGCGGCTTGACAAAAACCAGAAACAGTAGCCCCTTGCTTGAGATGGATCGGGACACTGGTGACTCGTGTGCGAGTCCATGTCGCACACAAGGGCAGCGTAATAGTGGAAATGGCAAGATCCAAGTCTGTCCCAAAGTAATGCCCATGTGAAACTCCGTGATGTTCGTCAAGCTCAAGGACGAACTTCTTGTCGAAAAAAGTACAAAGAAGAAAAGAAGAAGGCCGAAAAAAAGAATAAACATGAATGTCGAAGTTTGTGTCCTTCCAGAACCCCTTTAGACGCCGAGTTATGCCGCATGTCAACCGAGACACTTTTGTCTTTTTCTTCCTCGTGTGCATTCCGGTCCCCACGATTACCGATGGCGGGATGTGCCAGAGAAAACAAGTAATGGCGAGGTGTCAAATTCCTCCCCTTCCAAGTCTATAGTCGTGTAATTTTCAAATCATCTCTTGTCGTGTTGCAAACCACTGAAATACAGCTGATCAAGTGTTTGTGCTGCTTTCATGGCCTATTATGGCGCCTCCGGCTTAGGCGGCTCTTCAACCTTTTTTTCGTCCTCCACCGGTTTGGGGGGCTCCTCAACCTTCTCGACTTCCTCCACGGGTTGAGGAGGCTCCTCGACCTTCTTGTCTTCCTCTACCGGCTTGGGAGGCTCTTCCACCTTCTTGTCTTCCTCTGCTTGTTTCGGTGGCTCTTCCACCTTCTTGTCTTCCTCTGCTTGTTTCGGTGGCTCTTCCACCTTCTTGTTTTCCTCCGAAGACTTAGGTGACTCCTTGTGGTCGCCCTTGAACAGCGTCTCTTCAAACTCTCCGCAGACCTTTGGCCACGGCACAAAAGTGGTGCCGTTGACGTCAGACCAAGCGCCACCATACGGTTCTTGCAATGTCTCCGCGTCGGGAAACCACGTCTTGGGCGCCCATAATCGGCCATCTATAGGCTCTGACCAGATCAAATCTCCTTGTTGGGACGACTTGATGGCAGCCTTGATAAGAGGCCGGACAAAGGGGAAGAACCAAAGCTTGGGGTATTCAAGGTCGATGGGCTCCTTGGGTCCGGTGCAGTGCCACAAGGCGTAAATATGCTTTGAGATGAAGTTCGTTCCCAGCTTGACCGTCTTGATCCAGCTACTCGAATCGGTTCCGGGGTGGGCATCGGGGATGTCGTCGTACAATCTGCTCATGGTCGAGACGACGGTGGGAGGCATTTGGATGTCGTAGGGCTCAAAATCCTCGCCCTCTTCGAATATATCGCGAGACTGAGAAGATGTATGATCGGCGCCGTTGAACTGCATGTAGCCGAAGAATGGCTCGTAGCCGGCCTTGGTCTGGAACAGGGCCGATTCATAGTCGATGGAAACATGGAACTCGGTTTGCTGGTCGTCCTGGCGGATGTGGGGCAGTCTCCTGTCTTTGCCGCCTCCAGGGATTTCGCCGTCGTTGATGAAGGTCTTGGAGCGGTAATACTCCTGGCGACCCCAGACGTTGGCAAGATAGAACTGGTCTGACTCGCTGTGCACGTAATCCGGGTCATAGGTCGCCTCGATCTCCTCCATGGTGGCGTCAATCAGTGCCCTCACGTCGTCGACGGGCCCGATCAGGGTGCCCGAGTTCAGCCAGCGCGGATCCGAATAGAACATCTCGCCATTGCCCGTCTTAGGGCCAAAAGCTTTGTCTCCGAGACCCGACTTTGGTACTGCCCAGCAGCGAGGCTCGTTGTGGTCGATGGGCCAGCAAATCTTGTCAGGTCCCCAGAATATGGTCTGGCGGATGCCTTGAGCGCGAGCCTCGTCGACGCTGATTTTGAAACGATCGGCGAGACTTTTGTCGGCCTTGTCAACCATCTGGAAGTATCGTTCAATCATGACCTGTGGGGGCAGCTGCATGATGATGTCGTAGCCATCGACGATAACGACGAGGTCGTCGTCCTCGTGGTCCTCCAGCTTCCTCAGGTACTTCTGGATGACGCGCAGCTTGGCCAAATGTGTCTTGTGAGCGTCGAGCAGGCCGGTACCATGCCAACCGAGCAGCATGGGAACGGGGTAGCGGTTGGCGATGGCGGAGACGACATTGTAGCAGAGCTTGACGTTGGACTGACTGGCGGGAACCAGAAAATGCAGCTGCGAGGTCTTAACTTGGTTCGAGAGCTCTCCTTTCGCTCCTTCTGCGGGGAGATTCGTGTTGCTGTCATCGGTAGTGGCTGGCCTGTGAGGAATGATACTCCTAAACTTTTCCTACAAGGCGAAGCGAATGGCTGTTAGCGTCCGGTCCTGGCCCTTGTTACGAAGGTGCCAATAAGAGGCTAGGAATGGGCGCAGGAAGAGGAGAGAGGAAGAAGAGAGAGACATACTGCGTCGAAAGTGGGATTCGAGGACAGTGCGACGACGAAGATGAGAAGCACACACACGCCAATGACGATGTTGCGCCTCTTCCAGTTGGGCGCCATCATCTTGAAGGCTCGACCCGAGACAGGCCGTGTGAGGTAAGGTAGGTAAAGGAATGTGAGGGCCCAGCACCCGGGGCTTATAGGTCAAAGAAATGAAACGAAATCGGCTTCCTTGGGCGGAGCTAAGGCGGAAGCATGAGGTACAAAGAGGATGAACGAAGCCGACAATTAAGAAAGGATGAAGAGAACGAACAAACAAGCTGGATTAGGAGGGGAAAACGAATGGAAAGACGACCGATGATCTATCAGTGGTGCAAGGTGCAAGACATGGAAAGGGACCGGACAGGCCAGGGCAGGACAAGTGCAGGGGGACGTGGCTGCCGGGATCCTCGATTCGGATGTAGCCTCAACGAGAAGTCAGTCAGTCCAGCTCACCACCAGAGCCAGCGCCGTCCAGCACCCAGACGGGGGCCTGCCTTGGCTGCGCTTGGCTGGATTACGGAGCAGCTGTTGACGACGACTACTACTATGGGGCTCTCATTGGAGAAAGTCCTGTGTACGCGCCTCTGTGCATGCGCGCCAAGGACCACCTGAGTATCGATACAAGGCAACGGTCTTGGCTGTTAGTGCGACTCCAGTAGCGACGAGATGGAGATCTTCAAGCAAAGCCTACGGGCCCTTTCCATGGCTATCAAGGATGTGTCGCTTCCCCAGCCAGCGCCTTGGATTCATTGGGCTGTTGAGAACTTCCCACCTCCTGCTCCGGTACCTACGATATTTTCCTCACTGCCAACCAATTAGGTAGATTCCTCGCCGGCTCACGGGAAGGATACCACTAGACTACCTTAGCCTGCTAGGCGATCTCTTTCAACGGCCCATTTCCCAAGGGCCCAATATCCGGCTGCGGAGGCGCGAGTCGCACGTCTGATGTGCATGTCTGAGACGTTCATAAGCAAGGTGCGTCGATGGCGCTGGCTCGGGATACAAAGACCTTTACCTGAGGCTTGTCATACAGCAGACGTCGGCACATGAGGCATCGCCACCCACGATCCTTAGATTGCGGTTGTGGTTCGATCACAAGGTGCTGTGGGAAGCCTGACAAACACAGTGTCTATTTTCGACAAGCGTACATCTACAGTACCATGCTCCTTTTCGCACCCATGCCCGTGGGATGAGACCGGGGCCCTAGAGTAAGCACATCACCACCAAAAAAAACAACGTGGACTTATGGGCACTTTCACGTTTCAAGAACGCTTAGGGGGATCAGCGGGGCCCGGCTGGACCAGGGTCGATGGACCAAGGACCTCTCGGCATATGCCTATGCTGTGCTGAGACCGGACGAAACAGCGATGTGCAAGGGGTATAGGGGGATGCTGCGTGGACACACCTGGTTTGTGCGACCTGGAAAGAGGGTAGGGGCGCACGGGAGACCATTGTCCAAAGGGAGACGATCATGCACATCCGAGTTGCAGCTATCCGGTAGCGTGCGCTATCAGACTTCTCTGTGACTCTGGGGCTGCTAGTGCCCGCTCAAGGTACGTCCTCGTCGTCGAAGCGATTCTTCGCTACGGGCTATTTTTCAGCCAACGTTTGCTGTTGCTAGTGCAGCGCCATGAGACGCCACGCCGCTTCAGCCTTTGGCTGGTTTTTCTCACCACGCCGTAGTGGAACGAGGTTCCTAACTAGGGCACTAGCTACTCTCTAAATTAGGGGTTCACGGCGGGCGGCCGGCCGGCGTGCCCGGCTCCTACGAGGTCTCCCAAGCAAGGCACGGTAGGCTGACGAGAGCATCAGACTTGGTCGTGCTCCGTTGGTAGTGAGAGACCGGAGACACTGCGGCGTTGCGACATGCATCGAATCATACCCAGGTACCTTCTCTAGCACATTGAGGCGAGACATTTCTGTATTAGAGTGCAAGGTACCTGCGCATTCTGGACTTCGCTGGTGCGGGAAAGGAAATGAGGGTCACAAATAGTGATCAAGACTATGGGTTCTTGCTAAACCGAAAAGGCCGAGTTGCAGCTTGCAGCTTTGCGCTTGTCTTTGGCCATGACGACCCCCTGCATGGAAGTCAAGTGGAACGAAAGAAGGGATAAGAAACGAATGGGTCGCGGGAGAGAGCACACCTGAACACAACCAAAGTACTGCAGGACGTCTACTTTGCCCTGGGCACCTTTGTGCAATCCCACGCCTGTGGTTCTCCCGCAACCGCAACGGGCTCAATGCCGGGCATTCCCGTTTTCTTGGGAAAGAAATGGCTGTGGTGGATCGCAGGTCGGACGCAATAGGCTCAGTCGCTTGCAAGGTGCTAAATGCTGATGCGTTAGTCTCTTTCGGGAAACCGACAAAATAGACGAGCATGCAGCGAAATCCTTCGTTGCCCCAAAACTCTCGTCGCCGGTTTTTATTTTAGACAAAACCTTTTTGTGGTTCAGAAATAGATTCGAGCGGCTTCTCCTTTTTGGATGCAGGGCAAATGGGGCAGCACACAGCACCTATCGGTCAGACTGGGCACATGAAGCCCGTATCAGGGCATCTACGCTGGTGTAGGCATGTTGGCCAAAGGAGTGCCATGTGGGCCAACGCCGGACAACAGACCCATCGTTCAAGCAATGTGCTCCTCCCAAAATTAATTGCCTATTGCCTGCGCGTCCGTTCGCTGCTCATCTGCTTGAAGTGGACCTCAAGCCCGGGACGCACAATAGTTCCGACCCGGCCAGAGAGTTCACCGTTCAACCTTAGCTGCTCAAGCCACTGCCGCATGGGTCCCGTTTGATGAGGTTTGATTCAGCCGCATCAGTAGCAGCGTGAACGGAGTGCGATAGCTGTGGTCTGACGAGCCAGCCGTCTCTCTGCCTGGGCCTTTGTTTTGCGTCCCCTTTTCATCACACCGATTTCCAGTCCTTTGACCTTGGCATATCCTGCTACAATGCCCAGATATTGCACCCGACGGAAACGCGGGCTTCCTGTAAGTGAGAAGAGGAGGAAAAGTGGAATACATGATGAATTCGTCATGTCAAGCTGGGCACCCGGGCTTCCGGGGCTTGGCTGACTGAAATGAGCCCACGCCCCATCCGCCTCTGGCGAATCCCATGCTGAGGATGGCGCGCCAAGGGAGCAGACAGGAACAGACGGCACCGATGGTCTAGCACCAGGGAAATGAGAATTGGGACTCGTCAAAGTCAGGTTAATCTTCCACTGTGCGTCATTCCGCAGGCACAGTCTCGTGCTTGGCCGAGGGGAGATGGTGGAGAGGGCCCATCATCTACTTGCGCCGACCAGTGATTCGGCCAAGGGTTACCAGCCGCTTGGCGCTGACAGCTGTATCATCTCAGCCTCTGGGTTGCTGTGAAGGAATGCGCATAGCAAACAGTCCTACAGAATGACACAAGACGGTAAACTTTGGCCGTGGGTGAGAATGGACCAACAATTGAGGATTGAGAAGATTCCAAGCGGCCCCTTCTAGAAGAAAAAGAAGAAGGCATACAGCAAACATTTCATATTAGACACTCAAAGAGCAAGATGCAGCCAAGTATCCAGTACCAACCTCTCCTGTTGGACACGTTATTTCCATCTTGGCCAATTCGAGTACAATTTACTGACTGGGTCTGCAAAAACTCGAGGTAAAGGAACGCCTTATATCCGATAATCCGACACGTCTCAGGTACACAGACCAAAGCACTAAACTGCCTCCTAGTAATGGCGACCGGGTCCGACAATCGTCATCATCACACTAGGTTATCTTAGGCCACTTCTGATAATACCTTAACCTCGACGTGTTCACTGTACATCACACTGTATCGCCTCCTCGGGCGCATCGCATCGTATCGCGATTGATCGTATAGAGCCGCGCAGAAGCGTATACGAGAGTAAGCAGTGCATACACGCATCGCGTGCATCATTCCGCATCCTAGCTCGTTCTCTAGATTTGCTCTTTAAGGCGAAATCAGACTTAAAGCAATATCCGAATTTCTGAACCTTTTATTGTGGGCTCGCGGGTCGTTCCAATCAAACGTTGGCCTGTCGTCCCTCCGCTTTCCTATCGTGTGTGGAGAGTTAGATATGGCCTTCATCCTATTCGCAAGATCACGGCATGATCTGGCATATCAGCACTGGCTTCTCCGTCTTCGCCCTTGGACAGACAGGGGCGCCGTCGACCTGCCCTGTGTGGGAGTTCTCGATGTACAGTTGTTCGGGCAAGCAACAGCATTTCAGAAGACCCATGCCCTTCCCTTACGGTCTCATATTCGCGAGTTGTCTGTTGCCCAAGTACTCCGTGCACTCTATGTTTCGCGACGCAGACATGCCCGGAAAGGGAAAGGCATGGGAGGTACATACCTTAAGGTACCTTACCTTAAGGTAGGGAACTAAGATATATCGTTTTCGTACTGCAGACATCCTCCCAACGGGATTCGTCCAATTCCGTCCAGTGACAATCGCCATCGCTTGCTGCCCTACCAGAGCCCTCTACGAATGGCGGGTAGGCCATCTTCGTCTTTTGAACCGAAACCCTGTACTACGCCTCTTTCGCACCCTTCTAAAGTGATGCGCCGTGCCTCATTCCCATCACCAACTCCTAAACTGTACATGGTACCTGAGGCAGGGTGCCCAGCCGTCTGCCGTTGAAAAATGTACGGTACCTTGCCCCCTGGTTTTGATCTTGTTAGTGCCTCATGCTGCTGCTAGGCTTAGCCTGCCAAGCCCCCTCCCACTTCCCACTCGCACCCTGGTCAGCCGCAGCCAGTAAGAGCCAAAACCAGCCATGTACCCAGTACTCCCTTTTTTTTTGGTCCATGTCCGTCCACTTTTGAACCAATCCTTTTCCCATTTGCGATCTCTCGTCTCCCTTCTCCTTTCTTTCTTCCCCCCTCTTCTTCAGCCTTGACGAAGCCTTCTTCCCGACACTCTTTTTCCTTAGTGTCCCCCGGACGTCCATCAGATCCCCTGGACGGCCTCTTCCGCTGGCTCTGCCTTATCGTCCTTTTCGTCCTCAGCATTAGTTGCTGCTTTCGCTCCTTTTCCCAGCCATCTTCTTCTTGTTGAAGTACTCGAGACTGCGCTAGCACGACGGCTTACGCATCGACGACCCGCGAGACAGTCTCGCAAATCCCCTACCTTCACTCGTCTACTCCCTTCGACCTCGAACTCGCTGGAGCATTCTGTTTGAGTGATTGACGGCCTCCGAACATTATTCCTTCGACTTTTGACGTTCCTCGATTGATACCCACCACCTAATACACTCATCCTACTACAAATCGACAAGATGGCTCGTCGCGATTCCGAAGAGCCTCTCGCTCTTCTGACACCGGAAGAGCGGGAGCAAGGGCGCGAACCAAAGACTGAAGAGGCTGATATTGAGGCCAACGCCGGTCACCAACCCCCTCCCAAGAGCCAAAACCTCGATCACGAATACTCCATTCCCAGCACCGTCAAGTTCACGTGGCTTGGAACCTACTTCTTCTTCTCGCTCGCCCTCACCCTCTACAACAAGCTTGTCCTTGGCATGGTAAGTTTCTGAACTCCTCGGTTGCGCATTTCGTGCACATGAGCCGGCGGCTCACATCGCCTCCGCGCCACGTCTGGCCTCGGGACGCTTTTGCACGAGCTGCCACAATTACAATGTTGCGAAGCTAACATTACACGTGCCTTTAGTTCCACTTCCCATGGCTTCTGACGTTCCTCCACGCCTCATTTGCCAGCATGGGCACCTACGCTATGTTGCAGTTTGGCTACTTCAAGCTGTCCCGACTGGGCCGTCGCGAAAACCTCGCCCTCGTCGCATTCAGCGCTCTGTTCACCGCCAATATCGCGGTCTCCAACCTCTCCCTCGCCATGGTCTCCGTCCCATTCTACCAGACCATGCGCATGCTTTGCCCCATCTTCACCATCCTCATCTTCCGTGTCTGGTACGGTCGTACCTACAGCACCATGACATACCTGTCCTTGGTCCCTCTCATCATCGGCGCTGCTATGACCACCGCCGGTGAGATGAGCTTCACCGACGCTGGCTTCCTTCTGACCATTCTTGGTGTTGTTCTGGCTGCAGTCAAGGTATGTTCCGAGCTGCCCACTATCACTGCCGTACGCCAATTCTAACAATCCATAGACCGTTGTTACCAACCGATTCATGACCGGATCGCTCGCCCTGCCTCCTGTCGAGTTCCTCATGCGCATGTCCCCTCTTGCCGCTATGCAGGCCCTCGCATGTGCTGCTGCTACCGGTGAGGTTGGTGGTTTCCACCGCCTCATCACTTCCGGCGACATCGCCCTCGCCCCTGCCATCGCTTCGTTGACCGGTAACGGCTTCCTCGCCTTCCTCCTCAACATCTCCTCATTCAATACCAACAAGTTGGCCGGTGCCCTCACCATGACCGTTTGCGGTAACCTCAAGCAATGTCTGACCGTTGCCCTCGGTATTTTCCTATTTAACGTTACGGTCGATCTGCTGAACGGAGCTGGAATGTTCGTCACCATGATTGGTGCTGGCATCTACAGCAAAGCCGAGCTGGATAACAAGAACAAGAAGAAGCAGCAAGAGCAGGCCTACAAGCCTGTGGATCAGAACCCCCGGTAATACCGTTCTTGGGGTTGTGTACCACCTTTCCTTCAATGATATTTTTAGCTCGTTCATCTTTACATCAAATTCCATGCTTCTTTCTAGATGAGCAGAGTCATTCTTGGCAATGATGATTGGCCAGGACTTGCCAAAGCTTCTTTGTGTGCCCTCCCAGGTTTCCCTGCACCTTTTATTACTGCTATTTCCCAGCGGAGAAACCTGGCGCGGGGCATGCGTTGTTTTTATATAAATTTAACATCCGATCTGGCCTATCACCGCGGATTGGCTTCTGCGATGGGAGGCAATGGGGCATTGTTCATGATCATGGGCTACGGCGTTGGGAAAAATTCGTGCAAGGGGTAGGAGCCTTGGGAGGGTGGCGGCAGACCCAAGCAATAATACCTCTAGGATAGCCTGAAATTCAACTACCTTTGGACTTTATGTTCCGCAAAATTGTCCGCCTCTGAATCCATTGAGTTCTCGTCAAGGCTTTCAATACTCCCTTGGACGGAGGGGGCCGGCGTTGGAGTGATGACGGTGCTATTTTACGGCGACATGCTTGATTGGCAGTAATTTGTTTTCATATTTTGCTAATGGAACAGCTGTTTTCTCACAATCCCCGGTGGAATGATGCCTTGCAACATGACATGTTCCCAGACGCCTCGCTATGCAGAGAATGATGCTGAAGAGAAATGAAAGGGGAAAAGAAAGAAATGAAGGCCAGAGATTTTTCGAATCGCAGAAGTGAGTTGCGGGAATTCATAGATTCCAGCATGATGACATTGCCTCGCCTAGAGATCGCGGTGAGAGCCACGGTATTGATCGCAGTGGCTGTTCTGCCTCAACGCCTGTATTCCATGCTCGAGTTCCTTGAGAGTGGCGTTCAACGGCAGGCCCAGAGCCGCTGCCAGTATCTCGAGCTCGCTAGGGGCCATGTCACGCTCCTGGACGTGGGGCGGCGGCGGCACAAGCACGAGCTCGTCACTGGGTGGCGCCGACCACGTAACGCCCGCGATGGAGGTCCCGTTGGTCTTGTTCCCGCCCTCGCGGCTGCTGCGCTCGAGCATGGCGAAGCGCAGGCCGACCTCGGTAACGGTGACGAGGATGCTGACAATGATGAGGATGATGACGATCCAGGTGATGGAGCTCATCTTGGCGTCTGCCACTGAGTCGGACAGGATCTCGGCGAGGTCTAGGAAGACGCGGCAGCGCTCGTTGAGTACCTTGATGCGAGGGTCGATCTCGAGGTACTCGCGGACAGCGGCATACAAGGGATGCAGCGTCGGTTCCGAGTCCCAGAAGAAATTAGGTACGTCCAGGATGTTGGAAGCTAGAGTCGCACAAGATTAGTACACTGGCTTTGTGTTTCCACGGGTGCAGACACCGGGTAAAGCTAGACTTACAAAGGTTGATGTCGACACGGTTCTTGAACAAGTTGCCCAGGATCTTGACAATTTCCGTCCTCGTCATGTTGAGCTCTCCGGTCAGCGCAAGCGTTTTGGGGACATGCTGAGCGTTCAGCATCGTCTCGCCCATCCTCTCCTCGAAGAAGCACAGCTTCGTGCTCTGCGCGATCGCGTGGCTAATCGTCAGCTTGATCATATGGTCTGAACGGGGCAGCAGCGTGATCATGTCGTTAAAGACGCGCGGCCGGTCGACGTCGGTGCTGTACTCGAAGTGGAACTCCTCCGTCTCGTAGTCGTCCTGTTCGAGCGGTCGCGTGAGGATGCTGATGCCATTCTCGGCATCGGCGAAGGTCAGATCGGCGAGGATGTCTTTCTCCTGGTGCTCCGTGAAGTTCCAGAAGACGACGACACCGTACGAGAAGACAAACATTTCAGCAAAGTTCTTGGCAGTCGGTGCAAGTCGAC
This sequence comes from Paramyrothecium sp. XJ0827, assembly GCA_020881915.1. NCBI lineage: Eukaryota > Fungi > Ascomycota > Sordariomycetes > Hypocreales > Stachybotryaceae > Paramyrothecium > Paramyrothecium sp. XJ0827. Next base: position 2,650,756 of record JAJFPB010000001.1, on the reverse strand, counting down.
TCATCTGAGAAGCGTTCGAATCGTCATGTTGGAAGGGGTCGCTGCGGAAATCCTCTTCGACAGTCCCATCAGTGAAGCTGGAGGTGTGGCGACGTCGCTCGGGACTATGCTGTCTTGTGTACGCATCGTCCTCAAAGTATCCCTCATGATGGTCGCGTCGTTCACTCCTCTCGATCTCCAGGTCCAGCACTGTCTTGCCCGTGCCTGGTGTCTTCAGTATCGGTCGGCTGCGCACTCGATAGCCCTCGGTGCCATTGAGCAAAGGCAATGCGTAGATGACGTAGAGACAGTCGTCGTACAATTTCGTCTTTGCTTCGTGCTTCTTTCTCAGGAACTCGGCGGTCGACTTGACCTTGAATGCTTGAGCCGTGCAGTATGCCGTCAGTCTGCTGACTTTCTCCGTCCGCTGGACCTTTGGCAGTCTCTCGGCATAGCTTTTCCCCCGGATACCCCCTCGCTTTTTCAGCACATCGAGCTCCTCGTCGTTCAGAGGCCGATCCTGTTCGGTGTGAAGCCTTCGTGCTAGAACTGCCTCGCTTTCAATCTCTTCCTCCACGTCGTCCTTTTCGTCGGTTTCCGGAAGCAGGACTAACTTCTCGCTTATTTTGGTGGTTCTCGATGGCATGGGCTTGCCGGTTCGTGACTGCGTGTTGGCAAGGCCTCCGGAGGACACGCGACGGGGATTCTGAGGGGCACCGGCAGCTGTCTGCGCGGGCCTCGATACAATGACCGGGGGGACTCGGGGTTGTCCAGATGGGATTTGGGAGCTATACTGCAACACGTTGTCCACCGTCATGAAGCGCATAGGCGCGCGCCCAGATGCAGCGGCGCCTGTGTCCTGGCGTATCAAGTTCTTCCTGGGGTTCGGCCGTTCTCGAGCATCGGTGACCTGTAATCTCAGTCAGTGGTGGTGAATCAGACCGGGACCGAGACAAGGTTCTGCGTACAAGGACCGAAGGTCTCTGTTTTGCGGACGACATGTCGTCAGCGCACCTACTGCTACAGCTTCAGACGTCCTACTGCAGCGCGCTTGTCGTCTTTGATGATGGGCTTATGTGAGATTTCGGAAAGGCTTGCAATTGTCGTGATTAAAATGGGCGCGGTAGTGTTTGCAATTGCGGGCATGTAGGTTCGGAGGATGAACTCTCTGCAAAAGCATTCCAGCTGCCAGGTACCTAAATTGGGTGCGGTGGATAAGGTAAGGTATGGTAACACTAAGGCATGGATGGATTTGGCCATAGCTCCAATGACCTCATGTATGGCTGAACGTTTTTCATCTGCGCCAAAATGTTCCAACTTTGCACGGCCCCCGCATGTCTCTTACCCTATAGCGCTCGCTTCTCTCACGGTCGCTTCAACCCATCGTCCTTCCATATGGTTTTACGATGATGGAATAAAGGCCAGTTCTTTAAGTCTTTCACGGAAATTGGAAAATCTCATTGTTCCCTCTCGTTCAATTCTTGGCCCCTTGGATTCTATGTTTGAGAATTTTCGTTTACGGCAATCGAATGTTTGAGGTTCTGGTCCGTTGGGATTCTTATCATTCGAAACACCGCAAAGAGAAGTGATGTAATGATTTACGATGTGCTGATACCTGTGAGTCTGCTATTCAAACTTAACCTCGTGAAATAATCCCATCAAAACAATGACGAAGAATGGAGGCTAGATCTTGGTAAGTTTGGCTCGAGCAAGATTAACCACATGTGAGACTAGGCTTTACTGGGATCTGCGGGCTCGATGTGGACTCATTTGACGACTCGACGATCCTTTGGGCGAGAGGCATTGGTAGCAGCCATTTGGGCAACCAGTAAGCTGGCGCTGTGGTGCGTTAAATGCAGGCTCGGGATTGGTAGCTGAGGCTGCCGGCAGTCCCCCAAAGCAAAAGTGGAGACGGCTAGCTGCCAAACCTCTCGAGAGAAGAGACTGTTAGCGGCGTTGCTAGGCGGTTGCCCCCTTGTTTGTTTACCGCGGCGTGCACAACAAGTGCTGCACAGGACACCGGGTAGCGGTAGGGTAGGCACAGCGAATGCTGGGCTAGCCTTGGACCCGATGCACCCCGCCGGCCGCCTTTGGCTTCGACTTGCCAGTAGTTTTTTCGAGCATCAATCATATGTTGATCTTGGCTGGTCCTCTTCCCTTCTCCTCGAAGCAGCCCGCTGCCACCTCCATCCGCACCACCACCACCGCGGCCCTTGACGGCTTTTGCATTTTACCCCGACACACGGCTCAGCCTCTGGCCACTGAACATAACCTTTTCCCTCGACTATTCATCCTCGACGAGGGGCACATTCAATATCGGCCGTGCCTGCTCGGGAGCCTGTATGTCATAGCAGCCATCCCGCATTCCAAGCGCCACGGGTTGCCGCACACATTCCATCACTCGCCCGAATCGAGGGATCCACGGACCTCGAAACAATGCGTTGACAGTGCCAGGGCGGGTACTCGAGTTTTTTGTCAGCTGGCAGCACATAGCATAGCCCGTCGTCGGCCTCCCAAGAACGAGAGACACTGGGACATTTTGGCCGAAGGAAGAGGTGGAGGAATTCCGAGTCTCGTCGAAAATGTCGTACCGTCCTCACCCACTCCGGCATTCGCACACCGTGGACCTATCCGTGCCCTCGAACAATATTCATCGCTATCCATCAACCACCTCGTCGTCCGCTTCCTCAGGATACTCACACGCCTCCGACCACAGCCTGAGCAGCCAGTACACCTCGGCTTCGAGTGGCTACGGTGCGCCTTCCCGTCACAAGCGCGGCCAAAGCGATGTGCTGACCCGTGCGAAAACCTTCGAAATATCCGGGGAGATGCACGGTCCTAAGAAGGAGCCTGGCCACCTCTACAGCAATGCCCGCCAGTCCCTACGGCCTCTGCCCCAAGCTCCCGCACATGCGCCTGCGGCTTCGCCTCCGAGCACCCCACCTCACGCTCGTGGCTCACCGAGATACGACCGCGGCAAGAGTGTCGATCTTGGAAAGATCAACCTGGGCCAACCACATGATGCTTGCTCATCTCCGACCTCGCCCCCGAGGCCACTGCCCATGCGGCCCAACTCCATGCTTTTGACCCGCTCCGACTCTATCAAAGCAAGTAGTGTCGCCGTTGCCCACGCCCACACCATTTCACAGGGTAACACTTCCCCGGGGCACGGCCATTCACACTCCCATAGCGCTCACATAGCCCGGCCTGACCTCGAGCAACTCGGCCGATCATCGACAAGCCAACTTCGAACCCTCTCTCGCCTTGCGCAGTCGGAAGCCGCGAATGATTTCAGCATCAGTTCTCCGGCGCAGGAGGTCGTTGGCCTCCGCGGCCGGCGGAGGCTGCAGCGTGCCGACAAACCAGATTCTTCCCGAGGCTACAAGACAGGAGGCTATGGCTGGGAGGGGCGGAACTGGATGGATAAGCAGCGCCAGTTCCTTCAAGCCTATGAATACCTCTGCCACATTGGTGAGGCCAAGGAATGGATCGAGGACGTCACGCAAAAGTCGCTGCCCCCAATCGTTGAATTAGAAGAAGCCCTTCGCGATGGCGTGACGCTGGCACAGGTCGTCGAGGCCCTCCACCCCGATAGGCGATTCCGGATATTCCACCACCCTAAGCTGCAATATCGCCATTCAGACAACATTGCCATCTTCTTTAGATATCTGGATGAAGTGGAACTGCCCGACCTCTTCCGCTTCGAGCTGATAGATCTTTACGAAAAAAAGAACATCCCCAAAGTTATATATTGTATCCACGCACTTAGCTGGCTCCTCTTCCGAAAGGGCATCCTTGACTTCCGAATCGGCAACCTCGTCGGGCAATTGGAATTTGAACATCACGAGTTGGAGGAGATGCAAAAAGGGCTGGATAAGCTAGGAGTTAACATGCCCAGCTTCGGCACCATGGGCGCAGACTTTGGAGTGCCCGACCCTGAACCCGAGCCGGAAGAAACAGAAGAGGAGCGCATCGAACGCGAACTACGGGAGAACGAGCACATGATCGTGGACATGCAGGCTCAGATACGTGGCGCACTGCTACGACAAAAATTGGGGGACATCATGCAAGGCCTCTGGGAGGAGGAGCAATTGCTAATTGATCTTCAAGCCCGCATCCGGGGTGACTTCACTCGACAGATCATGGGATACCGCCTACAAATGAGACGCTTTGCAATTCAACTGCAAAGCGCCGCCCGCGGTTTCCTCTTACGTCGACGACTCGAGAAGAGTGACCAGTTCTGGAAGGCTATCGAGCCTGAGATTCTTGATTTGCAGAGCTTGATTCGTGCGAAGAAAGCACGTACCGAAATCCAAGGCTTGAAGTCAGAACTGTCGCTTTGCGCAGGACCTATCCGAGATATCCAGGCTACGATTAGAGGCTTGCTGGTTCGGAAGGCTATGGCGACCCAGCAGCGTGAGACGACACAGTCATCCGCTTCCGTCAAGCATCTGCAGGCTCTTGTTCGAGGAATGCTTGTCAGGGACAAGGTCACCAGGGATCTGGACGCTTTGCATGAACAATCCGATAATATAACGGCCTTCCAAGCTGCTGCGAGAGCGAGGATGGTAAGAAACCACATCGATCAACAACAAGAACAGCTGAAAGGCTTCGCTCCTGCGTGGATTTCTTTACAAGCGGCCGTGCGTGGATTCGCCACGCGAAAGAACAATACAGACTTGATGACGGAGCTGCATAAACATATCCCAGAGGTCGAACAGCTGCAGGCAATGATCCGAGCCCAAGCAGTGCGTAGGAGCATCACAGACCAACTCGACGCATTGAGTGAAAACGAGTCTGAGGTCATCGAGCTCCAAGCATGTATTCGTGGCCTCCTGGAAAGACGCAGAATCACTGCGGAAAGAGAACAGCTTGATAGCCAGGAGCAGCAAGTAACTGCATTACAAGCAGCCATCCGAGGACATCTTTACCGCAAGCGCCATGTCGCCTTCATGGATGAACTGGAATCCCACACCCCGGAAATCACAGCTTTCCAAGCTTTCTTGCGGGCCGTGGTGGTGAGAGCTAACGTGGAGGATTTGCTCGCTGATCTGGAGGAAGAGCAGGAATCTATCATCGCCCTCCAAGCAGCCACTCGGGCATTCCTGGTGCGGGCCCAGTTTGAGGAAAAGCGGCGATACTTCAACGAGAACATGCAAAAGGTTATCAAGATCCAGAGCTTCGTCCGCGCCAAGGTGCAGGGTGAGGCATACAAGAGCCTGACTACAGGCAAGAATCCTCCCGTCAGTGCTGTCAAGAACTTTGTGCACCTGCTCAACGACAGCGACTTTGATTTCAATGAAGAGGTAGAATTTGAGCGCATGCGGAAGACAGTGGTGCAGCAGGTTCGGCAGAACGAGATGCTCGAACAATACATTGACCAGCTCGATATCAAGATTGCTTTGCTGGTCAAGAACAAAATCACTCTCGACGAAGTTGTCCGACATCAGCATGCTTTTGGCGGTCACTCGATGGGGCTACTTGCCAACTCTTCCATTTCCTCGGCCAACCAATTCGACCTCAAGGCGCTGAACAAGAGCTCAAGAAAGAAGCTTGAGTCATACCAGCAGCTTTTCTTCAACCTACAGACACAACCGCAGTACCTTGCCCGTCTGTTCAAGCGCATTCGCGAGCAAGGCACTGCTGAGAAGGAATGCAAGCGAATTGAGCTCCTTACCATGAGTCTTTTTGGATACGCCCAAAAGCGTCGCGAGGAGTATTATCTCCTGAAAATGATTGCCAGGTCGATCCGTGAGGAAGTCGAAGGTGCAATGGTTCTCCAGGAGTACCTACGTGGCAACTACTTCTGGACCAAGCTCCTGACAAACTATACCAGGTCGCCGCGCGACCGCAAGTTCCTGAGGGACGTTATCGGGCCCATCATCCGTGACAACATCATCGAGGATCCCGCCCTGGACCTCGAGAGTGACCCCATGCAGATTTACAGATCCGCCATCAACAACGAGGAGCTGCGAACGGGCCGACCAGACCCTCGTCCGCTCGATGTGCCCCGGGATGTTGCCATCAGAGATCCCGAGACCCGACGGCTCTTTATTGACCATCTTCGCGACCTGCGCGAGATTTGTGATCAGTTCTTCTTGGCCATGGAGGATCTTCTGCACAAGATGCCGTACGGACTCCGATTCCTCAGCGGGCAACTGTTTGAGGCGCTCTGCCAACACTTTAACCGTGAACCACAAGACCGCCTGCTACAAATTGTGGCAAACTGGGTCTGGAAATTCTACTTGCAACCGGCAGTTGTCAACCCTGAAAACCTTGGAGTCATTGAGAAAACACTGAGCCCACTGCAGAAGAGGAACTTAAGCGAAGTAAGCAAGGTGATTGGGCAGATCGCGGCAGGCCGGCCATTCGGAGGCGAGAATGTCTATTTGCAGCCTTTGAACGCATTTGTCGCCGAATCCATCGACAGATTACAACAAATCACAAGCGACCTCATCTCCGTCCCGGATGCTGAGCGGACCTTCGACATCGATGAGTTCAATGACCTGTATGCGAAGAACAAGCCAACGTTGTACATCAAAATGACAGATGTTTTCGCCATCCACAACCTCGTGGCATCGGAGCTTCAATGCATGTGTCCCAGCCGAGATGACGTGCTGAGGGAAATCATGCATGATCTGGGTAGTGCCAAGAGCAACGAGAATGAAATGAATGCAGCTGGGTCATCAGATATCCACATGTTCCTGACGCCAAAGCTTCACGATGTCGATGATCCGGAGGCACAAGTGAAGGCGCTTTTCATGGAGACGAAGCGATGCGTTCTGTATATCGTACGGGTGCAAACCGGCGCAAATCTTCTTGAGATCCTAGTGAAGCCGATCGCCCCCGAGGACGAAAAGAAGTGGCAATCACTTCTGCGAGCCGATTTTGCGCCAACTAACAGGACGAGAGGCGCGTACTCGGACGCCAACATGGTCGATGTTACGCGCATGACGTACCATGAGCTCAAGAGGACGGCCTTGGAAAATGTCATGCGTTTGGAGCAAATGGGACGTATCTCAAAGCATAACTTCTACCAGGATGTTCTTAACGCCATCGCTAGCGACATCCGGACCAAGAGTCGTAGACGGGTACAAAGGCAACGCGAGCTGGATGGCGTGCGGCTTACGTTGAGCAACCTGCACGAGAAGGCCAAATATCTGGAGCAACAGCGAAAGAGCTACGACGATTACATCGAGTCTGCCATGGCCACGCTGCAAAACAAGAAGGGGTGAGTCTAGCCGTTCAACCACTGACCAAATGGATTACACACTAACAACATCGTGCAGGAAAAAACGTTTCCTCATGCCTTTCACAAAGCAATACAACCACCAGCGGGAGCTGGAACGAAGCGGGCGGGTACCCAAGTTTGGAAGCTTCAAGTACAGCGCCAGAGCCTTGTCAGAAAAGGGAGTGCTGGTTTCCTGGAACGGGGTAGGAGAGTGGGACAAGGTCAACTTGACCATATCCTGCGACGAGGTCGGCATTTTCGCGCTTGAAGGCTCCCGCGGGCACATTCAAATACCGGGAGCCAGCGCGCTGGTGCCGATCGAGGACCTGCTGCAGGCGCAATTTGAGTCGCATCAGTTCATGAACATGTTTGAGGGCAACCTCAAGCTCAACGTGAACCTGCTGCTGCACCTACTCTACAAGAAATTCTACCGGACGCAATAATGGGGCTGTTTCGTCGGCTACGCTGTTTCCGGGGCTGGCAACGGAAATTTTGTGGGTTCTTTTTGTTTCTACTTATGAAGAGCATGATGAATAGCGGCGTGTTGGGTTGGACAGGATGGGAAACAGGCGCTGGTAGGCACACCCTTTTGACATCTGGTTTGTTTTGCTTGCATGAAGCGTTGAGGATGGGTTTCAGGGAACAAGACTCAGGCAAACACGCACAACTTACGGCACATGACCAGGCGACATACCAAGACAACGACCTGGAACATGTCATGAAGAAGAAGGAATGAAATAGGTTATATGACTATACGCTCCCACTCATTGGCTGGCGAGTATAGGCCAGTTAAGAATGGGCGCTTGAATATTGCTGCCTCAAATAAACGAAAATGTTCCAATTTTCTCCGGGTTCGCAAATGTGCTGCTGTGACTGTCACTCTCAGAGGCAAAAACATACCGCGGCTGTGTTTTGCTGAATGCGAGGGGTATGATGCAAAGCCTCATGCCGTATATTTGGATTTCTGCGGTTTGGGTTGAAAGAGCTTGCACCCAATGCACTCCATTTTTGTTTGCTCGACAACATAACAGGCCGCGTCAACAGCCAATCACCGGACAGTTCGATGCCTCTCCCCTCAACCCGAAGTCTTGACAATGCAGCATCTCCCCATTCCCAGGGGTGAGGGGACCATCCCCACATCGTGTCAATGCAGGGGAAGCTGCAGCACTCCACTAGCCGCTCGATCTTTTGGGGAGATTCAACGTTCTGGACGCTTGAGCAGTCACAGCAAGTGGCTGGCAAGAAACCGAGGACTCCAAAATTGAGCCCAGTAAACAATAGCCAATGATAAACTATTAAATGTTTATAATATCTATAAAATTCCTAAAGAACGGTGGTTTTTTAAACAAGTAAAATTTTTAATATTGTTTTTATCTAAATGAAACCTCATGAGGGTATAAGAATCGAAGTACAAGTAGCTACCGTACTTTTTAATATCTTCTTCCAGTAGATTCCTATTGTTTGCTAACCGCTTGCACAGGCCTCTAGGTGGAGTTTGCTCAGGTCACACGACCATGGGCCAGGGAGTCATATCAAACTACAAGACTAGTGGTGGTGATGGTGGAGATGACAGAGAATCGAAGAGATAAGAAGGCGGAACCTAGCTGGGGGGTTGAGGAAAAGGAGTTTGGATTGTTTTGGCGCTGAGTCGTGTGTCCCTTCGTGTATGCGCTTGGCAGGGTCCAAACCCATGCGTAATTAAAAAGTGGCTCGGTAGGAAGTGATTGGCGTGTTTTCGTTATATGCAAGTCCTGGGTTTGATGTGGCTGTTCCTATCAAGTTAGCAAACGAATAGGAGGGACTGTCATCATAATACTGCTAGACCATTATCTTCTTCAAAGCTAAACTGAAATTGTAGGGGGGGGAAGAGAGAACCAGTAGTGGCAGGCCTTTTTTTCCCGCTGAATTCCTCATTTTCTCATGTGCGTGTCTCTCCCTCCTTTGGTAGGATACCTTGGGGTCTGATCTAGTACGTGCTCAACGGCAGTCGGCGACGGCAGGGGAGGGGGTGGATGCGCCGAATTGCGGCAAAGAGACAATCACATTTTTGATTGCAGAAGGAATATGCACGAGTTGTCGTTGAGTTACTGAAACGAGGTTGACGGAAGGCGAGAGATAGTCGTCAAGGTGAGAACTGGCTGGAACAGCGGGAGGCCAGCAGATGGATCATGACCTGCATGCGGCATGGTATGTAGGTATCAAGGAAGTTGCGCGCGCTGCCTGACGGACGGAAGATCCGGGCCTTTTTTTTGGGCTACGGGAACGGACCGTCGGACATCTCGATGTGCATGGCGATGATGGGTGGGCGGGCAGGATGGTGCCATGTCTGAGTTTGATGTCGACATCTCGAAAACTGGGGGAGATGGCGAGATTTCCACTTTCAGAGCCGCGTCGAGCTGGGAAGTGCGTTGCGGGTGGACTGTGCCATGCGGTAAAGCAGCTGTAATGTGTCATCTACTTATCTCTTCTGACACGGACGGACCGGCGCCCCTCGACCAGCGGGACAGGACATCCGCATGGAAGGGAGGCCGGCGGCTCTCGTTACAGCCCATTGTGTCATTCGCGATTACGCCATCGCCAGAACGTCTTGCGACAGCGTGCTCTGGGTAGAGTCTAAACAAGACAGAGCCATTGACCAGAGCTAGAGGTAGAGCTAGAGCCAGAGCCAGAGCCAGAGCCAGCAGCAGCGCCGAAACGAGCCCTGCCGAGGGGGGTGTGCGCGGAACGAAAAGTGAGATCTGGGCCCCAACAACACAATTTGGTTTCACGTGCATGCAGCAAACGGGGGTGGAATACCTTACCTTAAGTGGGTGGAGGATTTGCCTTTCGGTAAGGCACCATGCCTTGGGTAAGGTACCTTGCCTTATCTACCATCCTTGCCTAGCTGCTACGTACCTTGACCTCGCGAGACCTACTACTTACTTCCAGCATATCATTCGTCTGGATGACGGAGCAGAAAAGCGAGCTGAAAGCCCTGTTGTCTGCAAGACTCTGCCTGAGCAAACGAAATCTAGATTCCATCATTTCTTGGTCCGTTCTCCGACTTGTTTCATCACTGTTGCGTGGTCAGCAGGTTCCGAGTGATGTCAGATGTGATTCACTCGATTTTCGGAACACGCTTCCACCACTTTCCTGCCACTCACAGGTGCCCTTACTAGTGCATTGTTTGGTACACCAAAATATTATGCAACTACGGGAATCGGGGCATTTTTTGCAACAACGCGGGGATGGAGACAGAAGCCACGCGGATTTCTGGAATGTGCTCCCCAAGAAGCAGACTAAGGATTGACGTGCTCTCTTTCGGCGCCTCCCCTACGGAGCAATATGCTCGACTCACCGGCCAGGCAGACACGCCATGCCCCCGGGGGGAGGGGGAAAGAATGGAGATCAGGGGCTGCGGATCCCTCGGGCTGGCTGCGAATTGGCCCTGCTGCAGTTACTGCTTGTAGATCACGGCAGATCTGGGATATTGCAACATCCGCATCTATGACGGTTTGCTGAGGGATTGAAGCAGCCAATCCCCTCCTGTGCGCATAGACTTTTGGTGGAAACATGCGCGGAGACCCGCTCAAGTGCTGTATCTCGTTCTTTGGCGAGGCTGAAGTACGTTGATATGTGATTTCGACTGCTTGACAATTCATTGCTCTGACATCACAGCCTCGTGTTCCCCGGTCATCGAGTCATCGAGTGTCCGTCTCGTGTCTCGGACCATATCACGACCTGGTGGTCAACGATCCGTCTGACTGTGCGTCTACTGTGCAGCCACGCGGCGACTGCTGCTGCTCGCAGGGATATCGGTTCCAACAAACCTCAGGATTTAGGATTGGCCTTAGCCTCGCGCATCGAGCCATGAACCACGCATGGATCCACGTGATACTAGATTCTTGCGCGATGTTCGGTCGTCGGTGGTCGTCTGAGCCCCATTTAACGTTCATGCGTTAGGCTGGTTGCCAAGTATTGAATAAAGCGTCACTCACACACACACCCCCTCCGGACCCCCTTGCTTAGAGGAGTTCTCTATTGGGAAACGTAGTGGCAGATGACTGACCAACCGCAGCCCTCGCGAGACCGAATCGAGTAGTTGGCCCATTGTCTGGAGAGGGCCTAGACGAGCCGAGGGATGCAGCCAGGGCGTCCCAGCTTTTTTTTTTTTCCCTGGCCTTCGTGCGAGCACACCGCTGCTTTTTAAATTGCAGCATGCACTTTTGTCCTGGCGACTTCCCGGGCCCTGACAACCTCGCGTGCCTCTGGGTTTCCGTCCTCGCTGCCGGGCGGTCGGCGTCAGCCTTTTGGACGGCACAACTGTGCAACCGCACATGCGTGTGCAGCCGGTAGACAGCTCTACATGGTCGGCAAGCCTCGATCCTCCGGAGTATATCATCCTTGCCTCTCAAACGGGACGGGCAAAAGAAGGATGATGGGAGGAGGGCATGCGCAGACACACTGAGCACAAGCATCTGCAACGAACCCGGGGAAGGGTATCTGCATCATCCTTGTGGCTTTTTCCCCACATGTTCTGACCAAAAGATGGTGTATTTCGTGCTCGGGGTTTTCGCAATTTATGCACCGTCCTGAGGTGGCCTTATTTTTTTCTGGCAACGTTCATATTTTTTTCGTTCTCGCTCACTTGGCCTGGGCTCCGGAGCATCGCCAGAGTGCCCACCACGCCCGATTATCCGTATTCCCACCCCCATCGGTTCCCACCGCGCCCCGACGGGGTCCAGCCACTGCCGCTGCATCTCTTCTCATCCCCTTGCCGTTCCCCTCGGTCGCCTGCCTGCCTACTGCTGGGCCCAAGTGGTGTCAGAGCACCTGCGCGAATCTCATTTCACATTTCATCCACACCGCACCCCTCCCCTTCCGGGGACCGGTTGTGGGGTTTGAGACATTCCGTGGCCTCTAGCTCGACACCCTCCTTTCTGCGCTTCCTCTCTGCCCTGGCTCTATCTGAGACCTCTTACGCCTGCTTGCTTGGAAGCTGCGTGGCAACCGTTCCGTGGCCCTCCATCGTCTGACATCTCGTCGTGTTTGTTCTCTCGGGCGTCTAGCGCTGCCGCTTGCCCCCTCCCCTAGGCCAACGTACTTAAAGGCCCTTGCTGCTTCCCACCCCCTTCCATTCCTATCTCCCCTCCTCTTGTTTCTCATTCTTTGTCAAGAAGAAGCAGGCAACCTCGACCATCTTAGAACAAAGAGCTAGTCCCTGCGGCTTCGCGTGTAACGTCTTGCTCACTCAGCCTTGTGATTACCTACTGGCCTTTTATCTCTTGCCCCTTCATCACCAAGCCCACGCCATCTCAACCACGTCTGCACAAGGGCCAGCTTTCACTCAGGCACCATGGCACCAGACCTCAACTCACTGCCTTCCTCGGCAACTCACTCCTCGGCTAAGGAGCCCACCCAGCCTGCTTCAAAGCCCAACATTCTCTTCATCATGGCCGACCAGCTCGCGGCTCCCCAGCTCAAGATGTACAACCCATCTTCTCAGATCAAGACTCCCAATCTTGACCGCCTCGCCTCAAAATCAGTCCAGTTTGACTCCGCATACTGCCCTTCACCTCTCTGCGCCCCTTCACGCATGAGCCTGATCACCGGCCTCTTGCCCATGAAAATTGGAGCCTACGACAACGCCTCTCAAATCAACTCGGAAATTCCTACCTACGCCCACTACCTCCGCTCCAAGGGATACCACACCGCGCTGGCCGGCAAGATGCACTTCGTGGGTGACCAGCTCCACGGCTACGAGCAGCGTCTCACAAGTGACATTTACCCCGGAGACTTTGGATGGGCTGTGAATTGGGACGAGCCTGACACCCGCCTTGAGTGGTATCACAATGCTAGCTCCATTCTTCAGGCCGGTCCTTGCGGCCGCAGCAACCAGCTTGATTATGATGAGGAAGTCATGTTCAAGAGCACCCAGTACCTCTGGGACCACGTTCGTGAGGGACCCGAGAAGCGACCATTCTGTCTGACTGTAAGTTGGCAAAACTCTTTCAATTCAGCCTGGGTGGTAAATAGCCGGCAGGAGTGGCTATTACAGCCATTTGGTTCTGGCGCCACCCAAGATGAGGAACCAAAAAGTGATCAGAGCTGACAATTTCACCATAGGTTTCACTCACGCACCCTCATGATCCTTACACCATCACCAAGAAGTACTGGGATCGTTATGAGGATGTCGACATCGACCTCCCTAAAGTCCGTATGCCCAAGGAGCAGTTGGACACCCACAGCCAGCGCCTCATGCGTGTGTGCGACCTTTGGGACGAGGACTTCAGCGACGACCAGATCAAGCAAGCTAAGCGCGCTTACTATGGCTCAGTGAGCTATGTCGACGACTGCATTGGTAGACTCCTCGAGACTCTGGAGGAGGCAGGGTTGGCGGACGACACTATCATTATCTTCAGTGGCGACCACGGCGACATGCTGGGAGAGCGCGGATTGTGGTACAAGATGAGCTACTTCGAGTCCTCCGTGCGCGTTCCTCTGCTGGTCAACTATCCCAAGCTCTTTGAGCCTCACCGCGTTACAAAGAACGTCTCGACGCTTGACATTCTCCCCACGATCTGTGACCTGATTGGCACCAAACCCGCGCCATTCCTGCCCATGGACGGCTCGAGCATGCTGCCCCATCTCAAGAACGAAGAGGGCAACGACACTGTTTATGCCGAGTACACGGGCGAGGGAACCGTCCGTCCCATGATGATGATCCGCCGCGGTCCCTGGAAGTACATCACCTGCCCTGCCGATGAGCCCCAGCTGTACCACGTGGCGAGGGACCCCTTGGAGTTGGACAACCTCGCCCGCTTCCGGAAGATCGAGCCGAAGACGGAGGAGGAGCAGGAGGCCAAGGCTGTGTTCGAACAGTACGAAGCCGAGGCCAAGGCCAAGTGGGACTTTGATGCCATTACTGCCCAGGTCCTGCAGTCGCAGCGCAGCCGCCGCGTAGTCTGGGACGCCCTCAAGCGTGGCACCTTCACAAGCTGGGACTACGATCCAATTGATGATGGCAGGATGAAGTAAGTACCAATCCCGGTTCAATGATCGGTGGAAGACAAGTTTTGCTGACTCTGAGTGTTAACAGGTACATCCGATCCAACATTCCTCTTGACGACTTGGAGCGTCGTGCCCGGTTTCCTTTCGTTGACTCGCATGGCCGAGAGTTCAACAAGACGGCTGTGAATTCTACGCGGAGCTGAGCACCTGGTTATGTGTCCTTATTTCGCGAGACCTGAAAAGTGAGCGAGAAGAATGCTTTTTTGGCGTATCTTTGGGATTTTTCCCCGGCAGCATCACGGCATAGCATGTAAAGCGATGTTTGACGAATTTATATGAACTATATACTTATCTACATATTACTGAATATTACCAGATATCCTCTGCCCCGAGATCATCTGCCTGCCTGTGAAGTTCTCTCAAGCGTATTCTGAGCAACAGGCTTGTCCGCCAGTAGAGGTATCGAACGAACTGCCAGTCATGTGCCAATTCAACCCGTGCAATCGCAAGGAGGCGCGACTGGTACCGGGAGTAGGAGTGCACCCATTGCTCGTTCCAGTCCCGAACACGCCGGGCGTATCGAGAGCAAGGCTCGATGATGGGAGCGGCTGCGAGGGCTAGACAGAGCGAGACGAGGGCGCCAAATGGCTTGGCCGCGAGCAGTATGGGTAGGTCGGCCTCGCCGGGGGGCAGGCGTTGTCGAAGAGCCGCCGCTTCCATTAGAAAGCATGCCGATACTACGCCGGCCAAGCAGAAGAAGAAGGCTGCGTGCAAAACGCGATTGTGGGCTGGCCTGTGTGCGGGCGACATGTCGACGGACATGATTGTTGCGGTGAAGCCTAGCGGCAGGTCTAGTCGTCGGTTAGAACACGAACCCAAAACCGGAGGGCTCTCTACGAACCTGGGTATCTTGTCGTGAATGAAGTTGCTGATAATATTGCACCGTGCCTGTTGTGAAAGGTGTCCGATGAGAGGTGCAGTCATGTGAGCTGGCTTCTGCGAACTCTATATGGTCATGGTGGGTTCCGAATGATCTGTCGCTCAAACAAGGAAGTATAGCCAAGGCTTATCGTATCCGCATGTATACCAGGCTCGCAAGACGTAAACCAGATTCAGTGAAGTTACCAGGAACTCATATTCTAAGGCTAGTATGGTAGGTTGGACAACGTGTTGAACTGCAAGGGGTATTCAAGATGACGCAGCAATAGAGGACGAGCGCGGAGGAAGTAGAAACTATGGATATACCCTGGTCTATATTTCATTTGATTATGGATTCAACCTCATCACTAGATACCTTTCTCCGAATTCCACAGCTTCTCGCTGCCTGTAGAACCCCCCGGGCCATGCCCCTTTCCTCAGTGGATGGATGAAGCAGCAGTGCTTCCTGCAAACTTCACACATATTCCATATGAAGCGAAACTTACTGTAATTCCTCGCTGTGAGAGCGTAAACCCGCGGATGAGCTAGATGTTTTCGTCTTGGTTGATGTCAAAATCAATCTCCTCAGGAGAAAGCTCCTCTGGGGCCACTGGTTGTGCATAATTGGGCAAAGTCGGAATGTGCATTTATGCTGCGTACTGTCTACCGAAACTAAATAAAGCATACCGGAAGTGTTTCGATGGATCCATCTTTTTCACGTTGGCAGTAGTGTAGCCTTTGACGAGGCTGGCTGAACGGAGATCCTGGAAACAACTGTATAGCTCCTGGGTTGAGGCTCATCTCTGACCTTTTCGAAGCTTTTCTAGCTTCTCTACGGCATGACATTCCTGGTTAGATTGATCAACTTCGGAATACAATCCAGTTCTCGAAAGTGGTATTTCTCTGGGTTTCTCTAAAATTAAACTTGAAAAGAGAAGAATGGAATTCCCAACATGAAGGGAAGAAGAGAAGGGAGAAAGGGAAGAAGAAAGAAAGAAGAAAAGATGGTCACCTTGTGAGACTGAATTCATATCCATGGCAGCTATTCTAGTCACACTGTCATTTTCAGCATTCAACGACTCTCTCACTGTCGTGGTCGAGTTGACACTCATACAAGGCTGCACGAGGTTGGTGTTGACGGGCCCCACCGCCTTCCCGCGAATCTCCGGCGGGTTTCAGCTTACCCTGCACACATCACCACCTTCCGTCTTGCCATCTCGCGTCGCGATCTTCGCCTGCCCTTGCAGCTTCACCTCGCACTACACAGCACGATCCAACGACAAAGGACTTGATCAAGCAAAATGGCCACACTGGGTCTGGACGATGACGAACTCAAGTCTGTCGAGCAGCTACTCGCTCGAGTCGCGCAGCTATCGAGCAGCATACAAAGTCTGAAAATGGACTTGCTTAAAAGCAACCCTCTACCTCCACAGTATGGCTCCCTCTCGTCATGGTTTGCTTAGGCATGGGCTGACTGTCTCATAGATCTTCCCTCCAGGCGTCAGCGCAGATCCTCCAGCGTAATCTTCAGACGGTCCTCGATAGCATAAACGAAAACTCTGAGCTCTTCACGCGCATTGCCATACATCCCTCGACCAATTACCCCGGGCGCACACAGGAAAACATCCTGCTGCAGCTACTGCGCAAGAAGTTGGAGCCTAATGTGGAGGAGCTAGTAACCGATGGCCGCGAGACCGCGAAGCTGGCCACTCCTGAGGGCATCGCGCAGCTCCAGGGCATCTGGGACGAGTTGCGCGAATGGACCCACGGCCGCATCGCAGCCTACGTGCGTGACGAGGCTAGCGACGTCTACACCAAGGAGGAGCGTGAAATGGGCATCGAGAACTTGCGCACAGGGCTACGAAGGGACCTGGAAGAGGAAAGCGACGAGGAGGATGAAGACGACGATGGCGAGGACGGCCCAGATGGGCAAGGTGGCGGCCCAGGACGAACGGGAACGCAGCCGCCGAGGGGCCTCGAGCCGGAGACGCTTCTGTGGTTCGCCGCGAGAGGCGACTTCCAGATACCACACAACGTCGAGTACGAGCGAAAAATGGGCGTCTACAAAGGCCTTGATGGCGTCAACATACCACGTGAGCCGCAGCAAGAGATCGCACCGCCCTAAAGTGGCGGAAATGATTCAAGCGCTACGGAGGGCACATGCGGACTCCCATTGACAGAAAATATGCTGCCGACGTAGTCCAAGAAGGCAGAGCTGGCTGGGGACCCTCCGAAGCTGAAAGTCCAGGTCTCTTCATGCGAGAATCTGAATCTGGCCTAGGGCTATGCTACGTGAGCGTCGTCGACTATGCAAAGGCTGTGGGAGCGGCGCAGTTGACTCGCCCGGATGCACGCATGTCCGACCCTCGGTGCGCCCAGCTGTTCAATGTATGTAGTGGCCTGGCATGACCGAAGAGCGGCGCAGGGAAGGCGCTGAGGCTCTCCTAACCTCGTCCGAAGCGGACTTGCTTTTGGGTAATGATTGCATCACCGCTTCGATCGGGCCGGAGGCTGCATGAGCTTGTTTCGACCTACAGCCGCTTACCTCTACAACCCCGAAAAGGTCGACTTGTGTGGCAGAAAAGGATTGGCGTAGCTGCTAGATGACGTGCAGGGGTTTGGGCTGGAACATTGATACGACGCTGAAGGGAATGGGCGAAGGGGAATTCTGAAAAGGGCATTGATCTGTCCCGAAAAAACAGGGAGCAGACGATGATGGCATTGTGTAGATGCCGTCCGACTTGCAGAACCTCAGATGCATGTTCCGGGGGCACGCCAATAGGAAAAATCCATCGGGTCCGGGTCCCTGCCGCCCATGACCAAAGAGGCTTGCGCAAGGAGGGGATGGATAGTCCCCTGAAATCGAGCTGACGTTGTTTTGCATGCTCTTCCGTCTTCCGCTCCCACCACTCTAGGCTTAGGTCGTCGACTAAGGCAATGGCAATCCTCCTCAGCTCTGCCCTGCATTATGGCCAATCCACCTTGTGTACAGAAGTACACCAAGCGATAACCGTCACCAACACATCTCCATAGCGGGTTTTTGGCTGGGCAGAAAGAAGCAGGTAGCTAAAGTGACAGGTTGCGCGAGCTATCGGCCCCCACAATACGCTATTGTTAGTGCTCACCACAACGGTCTTGATCCAATCGCGCTCCCAGCCCAGCCCGTGACCGGTGGAGGCGTCATGATTTCCAGACTAACATTTCAAGGTTCCCATCCGGGGGATCAGCGCTTGGAGGGGGGAGGGCTTGCATACGGCGGACCGGAAGAGGATGCAAATATCATCACAAGGGGCAGGAGGTCCCTGAGATGATCGACCAGGGTGTGCCAGAGATTTCTTTTATCTCAGGACGATCCCGTCCCCTCTTCCCAGGCTGATCTACCATCGTTAACCCTGACACTGTCCATCATCACTTGCTTGGCAATACCAGATCGTGCCCACTATCTTGCCTACGATACTCATACCATGGCGCTGACGGCTTCCAACACAACCTCCTGGTTCGGGACCCCATCGGTCCCCTTTCTCCCGGCCGGCGTGTCCTTCTGTGAGCGACCGAAGCCTCTTGAATTGGAGAGGCCCCCGAGGTCGATTCCTATCGGCAACAATGACCTTGCGTGGCGGTCCCAGCCGTCGTCGCGATTCCTCTCCCTTCCCCTGGAGATCCGCATGAACATCTACGGGTTTGTCCACCAGATGAACCCGGCGCCGGCTGCGAAGCCCACATCGTGCCCGTACCCCATGCCCACACCGCGGCGCTGTTTCTTCAAGCAAGTCCGCGAGGAGAGCGGATCTTCCAGATCCCCAACGGCTGCCCCACAGGATCTGCTACTACTACGCCCTGATCGACCGACGAGTGGGCTCCCCACAGCCCTGCTCTTGGTTAGCAGGCAAGTCTACGACGAGGCACGCCGGATCCCGCTGAGGAACAACGAGTTCACATTCGTCAACTGGTTTTCCTCCGGGCTGTGGGGCGCGCACTTTTTCTTGCAGGGCCTCAGTCCGTGGCAGTGGCAGGAGGTGCGCTACGCCCGCCTGGAGCTGCTGGCCGCCGAGCTGGGCGACCTGGGTGACAGCCGCGACAGCCTGCGCCGCTGGAGCGGCATCTGCGACAAGTGGGCGCACGGCCTGCGCGGCCTGCGGCTGCGCATCGTGGGCGGGAGGGGCCTGGGCATCATGCCCGTGCAGCCCATGCTCCCCATCATCAACCGGCCCCGGGACGGCACGGAGACGGAGCGGGAGGACAAGCGCATCCGGGAGCTGTTCGCCGACGACGTCGCGCGCTGCGCGTGGGTGACGACGGGGCTGACCAAGCTGTGGGCCCTGGAGAGGCTGGAGCTGGACCTGGTGCTGCCGCGGTGGACGGCGGGCCAGAAGCTGGCGTGGTGCAGGAGGCTGGAGGAGGTCCTGCACGAGGGCGGGATGCGGACGACGGTGGTGTGCGCGGAGAGGGTGACGGAGGCCGAGTGGGAGGCGGGAGCGCAGACGGACGCAGCAGCATGACGAGGAGTCGAGACTGGCTTCAACTTTACGAGACACGAGATCATGGGAAGCGAATGTGTAAAACCAATAGTGTAATGTATTTTAGATTGACATATCTCACGAGCATATACTCAAGTATAATGATGAGTCCTCCTACACAAAGCCTATATAAGCTGTCAACTGTGGAAACCATTGGCCCTTCGAGATCAGTAACGGATGCGGGACCAGGGACAGGTCTTCGTGAGTTTGCACCATAGGAGGCTCTTGGATGGTGATTATGATGCATGCCAGCCGGTCATCGGTGCGAAGGGCAGCACTGGTCTCCGGACCAGCTGGTATAAGCTCATTAAGATGACTGTTTATGGCGACGATGACGAGAACCATCATACCCTGGTGCTTTCTTGAAGGTCTAGGGTATCTCGAGACCTCGACGAAGCCCTGGCGATTGGACTGTATACTTCCTTGGTACCATCTCGGGGGGAACGGTCCCAGGAGAATGCAAGGTTTGGCGCGGAGTCGAGAGCCCGTTATCGGCGCCGATGTCTCACTTCACAAAGCCGGGGGTCCTGGTCCAGGTCCAGGTCCAGGTACAGGGGATTTAAACAAAGTGACGAGAAGATCATGTACAGTGTAAGGTAGGGTAGTGAGTGAGGTACATCTTGCATACAACCTGCTGGGATAGGTAAAAGGTCGGCGAGAGGCGTAGTCGCTAACAAAGGTGCCGACCCACGCCGATGCTACTGTTAATGATACCGCCTTTTCCAGTGGCTGCATGATGGGGAGCCGTGAGGTCATACCCACGGGCCTTCACTACCACGGATACTCTGTACGTCGCCTCACCCTGCCAATGCAACCCTTATCGGCGTCACATACCATGCGCGCCTCCATCGCCAACCCGCGTACTGGATTGGCATGCCGCCTTCATGGACCATAGCCGATATCGAACTGGAAGTTCCCTCGTGTGGCAATGGCAGGCAATGGCAAGCTTTGCCGCGGAATACATAGTTCACGCGGATTGCTCGTCGCGCCCTTGCATGTCGACTACAGGAACAAGCTTCAACCTAGGTTCGCCTGGACCGTTTTTTCCTATTCCTGTAGGGGACGCGGTCCGTAGATCACCAGCGTACGAAAACGGCTACCAGGCGCCAAGGTTTATTATCTTGCTTTGTAATTCACGTCAGCCGGGGAGACTTGAAGGGCGGGTTTTCTCTTGATTGACCTGACGCGACGCTCTCCATTCTGCACAGAGCCGCAGCCGCAGCCGCACACACCCCCTCATCTAAATTGCCTAAGCAAGGGTTCATGTGACTTCGCGCGACTTTCGCTTCCGACGACGACTCGGCGATGAGTCACGTTCACGCACTTTCGCAACGTACTCAGACGTGCACCCAGGCGGCAAGATACGGCGTAAGTAAGCTGAGAACACTCTCTGCCGACCGACCGGACATTGGGACCAACAGGGAGGGGACATTGTTGTGGGATCGTTCTTCTCCGTGCGGGCGGTAAACCAACCATCTATTATATCTTTGCTGCTCGGTATCCGCTCGTGTGTCCTCCGTCTTTCCGATCCTCCCATCGGTTCTTAGACCGTAGGGTGCAGTCATATATATTTATCCTCCGTCCTCTCTTCCAGCTTTTACGATCCTGCCTCAACACATAGACTAAGCTCCCCCACCTACCTTGACCATGGAAGCACGATGCCAATGCGGGTCAGTCTCGTTCCAGACGCCGACCCCAAAGCCTCTGGCGCTCTACATCTGCCGTGAGTGTGTGTGTGTTGTTTTCGGTGCCGTCGCGCACATCGAACAGCCCCGACTGAACAGCCATAGATTGCGATTCGTGCAAGCGCCAGACAGGGAGCGCCTTCAGCACATCTGCCATTTTCCCACGGTTTGAGCTGCCCAGCACCGAGATGCTGAGCTGCTACACGTACGTCCTCGACCAGTCACCTCGTCTCTACGTTTTGTTGTGCTAACGAAGTGATGTGCGGGCGCAGGCGGCCGACTTCCGCGGGTCTTACCCTGTACTGGTATGGAGCTCTTCACTTTGTTGCGGCAGGATGTTGAGCAGGAATCACTGACGGAGATAGTTACTTTTGCCGCAATTGCGGAACTCGATTGATTCACACCACTCCGGTACGTGCTCCCCATTACCAGTAGACCAGATACCAGCGGCCCGACTCCTCGTGGGGCTGTGGGCTTCCGTGATCACAGGCCAGCAGTTCCAGAATTCAACTTACACACCATACTTACACAGGCAAAAAATGTCGTCTCCGTCAAGGGAGGCTGTCTAGAGGGGCTAGATTGGAAAAAGGCCATCCACATCTGGACCAAGACGGCCATGGTGCCCATCCCCGAGGGCTCGGAGTCGCACTCAGAAGAGTCGGGTTCCACGGACTATGGCGACATGCAAGAGGTCCTTGACCAGCCTAACGAACTCACGGGCAGCGGCGGTTCGGGTCCGATTGAAGCGCAACCGCGGCCAGTCGTTACGGGTGGTTGCGAGTTGAGCGGCTGATTTGCATTTCATCATGCCAGTGCACAAAGGTGACATGAAACGTGTTTTTATAATCTCGAAAATCGTGTTAAAAAGAGGCGTGTAACCGTAGCTGTTTGTTTGGGGCATTGGATATCACACAGGAGTCTTGACTAGTGTAATACGTTGTTGGATTGAACTTTAGAATGAACAATTGACTCCGTGGTATACCTTACCCGATTGATCGATTGACTGCTTGGTAGAAAATGGCACACATCGTACGAGATGAATCGCCTGTCAGCTTATAACGGCAGCAGGTGCACGGTGAGTGGCGGATCAAGTCCGAATGGTGATGGTATCGTGGGTTCTAAATGGGGTCATTTGCCGGGAGGATCTTGGGTTGAGCTGTAAATATAGATGCGATCTGACGCTATGCACGACATTCGGAAAAAGCCAACTATTAATGGAAGTGCGCGGTGCTGCTGACATGACGAGAGAGTGTGAGTGAGCGTTCCCCTGGGCCAGTGCGCAGCCGCTGCATGGTGGTGAGTAAGGCGACGATGACCCCAGCCCTGCCCATAATGTAAGTACCATACCTTGCCTTGTTAGTGAGGGGAGGTAAGAAAGCATGGCTCGTTATTACCACGCTATTTTAGTCTTCATCCACCATCCTTCAGGACATACTCCGTACATGCAGCCTAGAATCGGTCTTTGGGCTGCTCCGTGCGCTTGCCAACAAGATCGCGAATGATTGATCGGCGTCCGACTCTTTTCCAGAATTCAGGTAAGCGCTTTGGAAAAGGCAAACAGGCCGGATCTCGCGCCTGGGTTCTACGGGGGACAGGCCCGGAACATTCTGTCTTTGCTATTACCCTCTTTGGCTAGAAAGACCCGGATCCGTAAGGGGTCAAACTTGACACGGTTTCGACGATCACACACACCCAGGGGAGGCCCTTTTACGCTTAATTTTTGCTCCCTTTCTCCCGACATGCAGGCGCCTAGAGCCACGTATGAGGAGAGAATCAGCCCACGGAACAACACTCAAGACGAGTATGGGCCGAGGGCGCGTGCTTGTGGGTTGTTGCAGTTTCGGGAGACGGGGATCCTGGCGCACAAGGGATTACATTCCTTGGCTGAATCTCCATGCTGTCGGGAGGAGGATGGCCGTCGGGGCTCACGTGCGTCATCTTCGTCCGATCTCGTGGCTTTGCTCTACCATGCACCACTACATTGCCTTACCGCACCATATTTGCCACGTTGATGGTACCTTGGTTGGGGGCCATCATGGCTTCATCCTGCATGCTGAGGCATCATGACTCGGGAAAGGGCAAAAGCAAGGTCAATGCAGCATATCGCATTTGCTGATGTAGAGCACCCCAAACATCCATCATTGGATTCCAAGCCGCGCTAGACGGGATCGGGCTTGAGGCGCGAGTGCGCGGATAGCAGGTTCCATCAGAAGTGAGGTCACAGAAAACTCGACCGCCATGCGAATTTGGAACAATTTGGAACAAATTGCGAAGCACACATGGTGTGCAGTACAGCAGCGTGTTGGCGCGCATGACGAGAGAAGGGTGGGGCCCGCCCATGATCTTAACGATGCAAGCAGGCGCCTTGGGCCCCCCCATTTCAGGTACGGAGAGCGCGCGATTCGCTGGAAAGGCACCAGATTAGGTGCGTCGATGCCCGCTGCACGGCGACGGCCTGCAGGTTGAACCTCGATGTGTTTGTGAAAGCGGCTGCAGAAATGGCCCGGACAAGGTCGGTATGTTGCTGCGTCGTCCAATTGCGAGTTCCTCCCCGTGAAGTAGATGGCACCACCATCGTCACCACATCTTCCGACGTTGGACCCCTCAGGTCAGGGTATCACGTTTCTAACCGGCTGGGGCCTGCGCGCGCGGCGGGCCAGAGCAATTGAGCTACCAGGGGACATTCGCAGAGGGAAGCCAGACGTTGCAGATGTCATAGGCTCTGCGTCCGGAAACAATCATTCACCTACCTTTCGATGAATTCACTTTTCTCGGCCTCGGTCATCTTCAATGAAGCCACTGCCCGAGTCCTCTCTTCCGTTTTTCTTTTTTTCCCTTTTCCCCATTCTACAATTCTATATGGGGGGGGGGGTGAGGGGCGCAAGGGGCGCTTAGTCGACACGCCGACTCTTTGGGTAAGTACGGAGCAAGGGCCACCCCGGTCTCTGACAGGGGCTGTCTTAAGCGTGTCTCAGATGCCGGACACCGTTCATTTTTACAACCACCATCCCGGACCACGACTGTTTGAGCCTCAACCCTGACCACCGCCAAGCCCGAGCCCCGTCTGCCAGACCGCGCAAAGGGGGGGGGAGCCACGCTCCAACTAGCAATGTCACGACCTGGTCTGTGGCCGAACCGTAACTACCGGCGGCCATGGCTGAGCAACGGCATGTGAGGAGGCATGACATGGGTTGCGTACGAGGCCCATTCGTCTGACCTTTTGACCTTCATTACTGCTGTCCAGCCGATGTCGACCGACTTCCCTTCCTCACCATCGTTTCTACTCTCACAGCATCGCCGGGTCCGGCACCCGTTGAACCTGTTTGTGTGTCGCTGCATCCTCTCCTGCCGTCCACGCCGAACGCAGAAGAGCCTGTTGGCATCACCGTTTCTCTTCTCGTCACTCATTCATTGCCGGTCTAGTCGACCCAGACCCAATTTCCCCACTTACAAGTGATTTCGTTTCTCCTCGCCTCCTGGAAAGCCCAGTTTCTCCCGCCTCGGCGATCCCTTCTCAACTTTCTTTCCCGTCTTTTTCGCAAACACGCCGAGCGCAGGTCCCAACCGATTGATTTGGTTTGGATTTCCTCCGGCTGCCCTTCCTTTTAACAACACTTCAATTCGAGAGCGCCTCACCCCGGACGCTCCTTGGCAAACTTCTTCAACAACGGCTGGTTCGTTGCGTCGCTCGTTTGCCAATTCTCGCGCCTACTGTTCTGGATGCCTTCTCAGAAACGATAAACTTTACTCTACGCATTTCTGTTCGCAAGATCGAGAATGCGGTTATCTGCCGGCTTTGCCGTGCTCGCCCTGCTCTCCTTGGGAGAGGTGAGTTTGCGACTTCAATTCAAGAGTGCTTCGTGTGTGGCCGAGCTGACGGCTTCTTCTCAACCTTCTAGGCGGGTGTAATTCGACGTCGCGATAATACGGGCTATAGGAGCAATGAGGCGAAGAGGGACCCCGGCCTGCTGCAAAACTTGGGAAATCTGCTTGGACTCGGCAACAACAACAACAATAATAACAATAATGGCGGAGGACAAGTTACCGTAACCACGACCCGGATCATCCGCGAGACTCCCGCAGCGAACCCAGCGCCGGCCCCCGCGCCCACTCCGCCACCAGCAGCGGCACCCGCTCCCCCAGCCGGTACGCCCGGTCAGGCGCCGCCACCCGATGGCGGTGTTGCTCCCGCGCCTCTTCCTACCAGTGCTGCCGTGACCATCACCACGAGTATTGGGCCCGGCCAGCCACCGCCGACTGGACAGCCCCCTGCTGGGCAACCTCCTGCTGGACAACCTCCTGCCGAACAGTTTCCTGCTAACCCACCTGCCCCTGGAGCCCCTGGAGCTGCGCCGCCTGCCGACACACCACCACTGTGAGCATCTGGCCCTGAACATTGACGATTTTACGTCTCTAACTGTTTGTATAGACTCTCCATTATCACTTCAACTATCTTCCAGACGGTATCAGTTCTTCCGCCTGGCGTGGCACCACCTCTGCCAGTGCCGACTCAAGATGTGAGAATAAAACTTTGAAAAATCATTGAGAAGACACCTTTCTGACTTCAAGTAAAAGCCTGCCAATCCTGCCGCGCCTCCACAGGGAGATCCGAACGCGATGCCCCCACCAAACGCCGACGGCAACGGCATTGGTGTCACCACGATTCCGATTCCCACCGAGAATCTACCTCAAACCACTATGAGCCAGAATCCCGCGGCGCCCACTGAAGCAGGTGAGTTTCAATGCGACAATGTCTCTCACAGATCATGACGGCTAATGATTGTCACAGCTCCAGCACCACCGCCGCCACCTCCCCCTCCACCAGCTCCGCCTGCCGAGCAGACGCCCCCAGCGGTCCCTACAGCACCTCCCGCTCAGGCACCGCAGCCTCCTCCGCCAGGAACGCCTGCGGCTCCCCCTGCGGCTCCGCCTGACACTGCAGCGCCGATCACGACCTCGATAGTCCCTAAGCCACCGGGGCAACAGCCGACGTCTGCGCCCGCTCCTCCGCCTGGGGCCCCGCCTCCGGCAGATTCGCAGCCTCCCTCGAGTGCTGCTCCCACCACCTCAACCCCCAACACACCTGCGGCCCCGGCCCCGGCACCGACCACAGCTCCGGCTGACAATGCTGCTGATCCTAACCCGCAGCCGACTGCAGCCCCCGAGATAGCCGCTCCACCAAGACCGCCACCTATCGACATCTCTAGCCTCAGCTTGACAAGTGCCTTGAACCTCGGCAACCTTGCTGGCAACCCAGGAGCTCAGGCAGCGCGGACAATTTCGGGTATTGTGATCAACCAACTTCCCACTGGGGTGGCTCAGGCCCAGGACGCGCACCAGACCGGCTCCGTTTTGGTGTGGGATATGGTGCCGGACGAGCCGACGGGCGTACCTGGCGCCAAGGCTTTACAGAATGGTGGATCGGAAGAGGAAGCGCATCAGACTGGATCAGTTCTCGTATTGGATATGGCGCCAGCTAAACCAACACCTACGGAAACTGTGCCGGTATTTGAAATTGAGGGCGTGGAGCAGGATGCGCATCAGACGGGCTCGGTCCTCATCTTGTCTCTGGCCACCGATGCGCCTTGAGGTTGGCGAGTTTGATCGTTTTGAACAGAAACCTAACAAAAAAAAGAACCAAAAATATTGAGTGAGACCGCGGTGCTCGTTGGACTTGTGAAGAAGGCGCCTCCTTGCGGTTGATCTATAAGTGCTTAATGTCTCAGAACAACTTAGCTTACCCGCATGGTTGAAAGGTCGCACAGCAGACCAAAGCTGATAATTATGTACATAATTGTTTCACGCAACAGGTTCGCGGGATGGCAGGCCATCTTTAGTAGAATATTCAAAACTTTTCTTTAGCACGAAGCTTTCTATGGGTATCATATCTAAGTGTAATCATCCCTCCGTCTGTGCCCATGCCGGAACTTTTATACAGAACTAGAACGAGGTAAGAAAGGGATGGTGGAAACAAGCACGAGGTCTACACAGCCAGAGACCCTTACCGTCCCTCAACTCGCTGTTGGGCCACCAGTCCGGGCCGCCAACTTCATTTTCTTCATCTGGCGCTTGCTCAGAGTTTGCGTCCCGTCCTCCTGAGTTACGTTCTTGCGCTTTTGGCTCTTTGCTCCATCTGAGCTTGCGGCCTGGCCCTTGCTATCCTTGTCACTCTGGCGAGTCGCGACGTCTCGGGCACCATCGTGAGGCACTGGCGTCTTGGCCACTTGCACAACATCGATAACGCCGCGGAAGCCGTTTCGCTTGATACCCTCGTTGACAACGATGCTCCTCGGGACCGAGCGGAGGGCCTCCATGGCCTTGTCGTTCGGCAAGCCCCAGACACCGAGCAGATTTATGACGTCTGCAGGAGCTCTAAGCGCGAGCGAAGAGGGGGCCTCACTGCTGATAATGATGCCACGACCCCGCGTCGCGCGGAACAGGCTGGTGACGTTTCCGATGAAGTTGGCGCGAGCGCGAGGTTCCCGGGCAAGGAGGGCCTGGGAGTAGCAGATCTCGAAGCGGACGCCACGCGCGACGGCAGCCATGCAGGGGCGGGGGCGGAAGTGAAAGGGGAAGTGCTGGGCCATGTCGAGGGAGATAAGGGGGATGTCGAGGGTGAGGCAAGCATTCTGGAAAGCTTTCTCTGTGAGAGGTCGGATGGCGAGGAGGTCGTACGCGTTGACAAGGTCGGGCAGCCGGTAGTTGGAGGCTGCAGGATCGTCGAGGGGGAGGGTGGCGCGGTGGAGCACGTGTGGGAGTCGTTGGGAGCGTGAGGCAGATGTCGTTGATGAGGAACTGGAGGCGGGTAGCGCCGGGAACGGTGCTTTCGGATTGGCGGGGAAGGGAAGGTTGAGCGTGTGATTCAGGGCGACGGTGGCATAGCCCATGGACGAGGCGAGCGACAGGGTCGCCAGGAGCTGGTCGTCCGTGGTGGTGGGTGACCACGCGACGTTCAGATCGTACAGCATCGTGGTCGTAGCGTGGGAAAAGCGATACGGGAGGGCGCGGCAAGGATGGCAGGTCGTGCGGCAGATAGACTAGGTAGGATGCGCAGCGGTGGGCAGGAAGCACTCTGGGCGTAGGATTGAGCTTGTGACTATGGCGTTGCAGCTGTCGTCGGGCTCATGTTCGACGTGTCGACAAGGGCTATGCGGGCCGCGAAATGTTGCAGAGACGGGAGGGGCCTGGGAAGGGTACCGCCACTCTATTATTGGTGTTCCGGCGGCCAGCGTGTTCCTCTTGCGTGACACCTTCCTTAACGATTCGTTATCGAGTGGCGTCCCTGTGCCCAGAGCATGAGTGATGTTGGTTTGGTTCAGGATCTTGCAGCGGGATGCCGGCTGACGAGATGTCTTCTTGAGGTTCGTGGAGGGGAGCGATGACTAGATTTTTCGATTGTACACAAGGTTACAGAGTTACATTCTGAACCGGGAAACTCCCCACACGCGCTAGTCCTCATCGGTGCACCGTGGTGCAGTGCCAGCCAGGCCCAGGCTAAGCCGGAAAGAGGCTGTGGCAGTCCGCGGAAGGTGTGGCCTGTGCTCCCGGGAGCTGCAGTTAAAGATGCGGAGAAACTAAAGGCCCAGGTCGGGTTGGTAAGTGGTGGTGGTGTGACGCCACACCTACCTGACGCGGCCTTGTTCTTGGCTCATTGATTCTGCGATGGCCTCTCGCCTCGTGCTGTACTCACACTCGCATATTGACTCAGATCCAGCTTGGCCCCCCTTGCTCTCTCTAGCGTCCTGGCCTTTGTCGTTGTATACCATTGTAATTGTCTAGTTCGGCGGCCACCCCATTGAACGAGCTCGTTATTCTTGTCCGTATCTCCTGGTCGCATCGCTGGCCCTTTTTTCGATATCCTACGCCCCCATTTTGAGATAGGTGGCGAACGTCCGCGCGTTTCAACATCCCGCATTCAAGACGCATCGTCTCGCGTGCATCTGCTGCTTCTGTCGCCTCTGGCTGCCCGTGCTGTTGCACATCGCCTAGCTTGTCCGGGTATCCGGTTCGCTCGCCAGTATCCTCGCCCTTCGAAGCTTCGCGTTTTGAACCTTTCCGTCATCTCGCGGCCGTCCTCCCTCGAATCTCGCAGTTGGTCCTGCAGCTTCTCCTGATCGCGCGACGTCGAGCGCCTCAAGCCAAGCCGCTCTCCCTCACCTCCACCGGTCGCCTGCCTTGCGTGCGCCCGCTGCCACACCATGTTCTTCTTCTTCGTCTGCGGCGAGCATACGTTCCGCAAGCCAGTTCCTGGCTATGAAGGAATCATCTGCCAGTGCCATCACTGTGGCAACATGGCTGGCCATGTGATCAAGAGCAACCCTTGGTTCACCTTCTGTTTCATCGTATGTCCCCTATACCCATCTTCATGGCCGTGTCGCCATCTCCTCTTGCCTGCCTTGCCTTTTCCCGTCGCTTGCCGCTCTCTTTCCTGTAACTCCTCCTCACAGCCACGTGCGATGCTCATGCTGACGCTCCCTGCTCATCTATAGCCTGTAATACCTCTATCTATTTCCGGATACAAGGACGTATCATGTCATATTTGTAACTTCAACCAACCCCTCGACAATCGCCAGGATGTCATTGCCATGGCAAACGGTGGCGGCGGCGGCGGCGGCGCTCCTTATCCCCCTCAACAACATGGGCCTTCCCAAGGCTGGGGCCAGCAACCCCCTCCCGGCCAGAATCAGATGCGATACGGCTGAGTGGTTGCAGGTTGATGGCCTGCATGGATCTACTCCCATGCGCTTTCGGAGGAGAGGGGTACTCGGTCAACTCGCAAAGTCCAACGTCCCGACTGGAAGGATCGACGTCAACACGAATATCTGTGTGTGAAAGATTTGCGAGGCGACATATCCAAGCACCTTTTTAGGCCATTTCCGGGTTTTGCGGGCGTTCAATCTGCCGGATGCTCACTAAGAGTAACATTGTTATGCCAATCGTCGACAGAAAGGAGAATGTTGTAAGCTCAGGAGGATCATACTATCTAATAATTTTGAGTTACACATCTCATGCATTTGCTGTTCTTGTTTCGTCCTATTCATCCGCGAGACACACCTGTTCATTCCTGATTCCCCCGCCTTCCATCAACGACCGCGATGATTCTTGGGGGCGCGATACGGCGGTTATCGCTTGCATTTGTCATGGCGTGGAGTTACGCGGGGGTCGTCCTGTCGTGCCTGAAGCGCGTTGTTGGCTCCCGATATATGCGCTGCCGTGCTCTCGTTTCCCTCGGACGCCAGAGTCTTGTCGCTCTTGTCTACCGGCTCATCAACCTCCCTCAGGCAGGTCATGCCGAGATGCCTCCTCCAACGTCGAATCGTCGTGGTGATGAGAGATCCCGGAGGGCTGAAGACGACCACACTCAAGAGGACAGGGCTTGGGGAGATGGAAGAGGGAGACGAAGCAGTCAACTTGCCCAACGTCGCGCAGGTATGCTATCCTTTACTTATTAGTCTTGTTCTTATGCTTCTTATGCTCCCCCCCTTTCAGTCCCTCTCGCCTCTGCCCTACCCTGCCCTTCGGGCTGACCGAAGTGTGTCTTGCTAGATCGGGTCAACTACCTTATCTATGCCCAGATGTATGAGATGAATGCCCCTCACATACCACCAGAGTCATCGTCATCATCGTCCGGACCTCCGCCGCCGTTGACATCAGCCCGACCTTCCACGGCCGACAATCCCAGTTATAGCCCTCCCCAAGGTCCCCGCCGTGCTTCTGCGCAGTCGCTACGACAACAAAACTTCACTGCCGAAGAGCAGCATTATCTTTCCAGCAGGCTTCCCCTTCGTCAGCCCGTCGCTGCTGAAACGGCCATCAATCACTTCCGCCGTTTGCCCTTCCTCTACTCGGACCTCGCAGAGGGCTACCGCCTGCGGCTCGCCAATCTGCCCCAGGGCAGTCCGGAATGGCAGCGTCGGAAGAAAATGGCCATGTTGGCTCAGAGTTTGGCGGACCGCTACCGGCACTTCAAGCTTCGGCTTCCGCGCTCGTATGTTGATACCATCATTGCGAGAAACCGGAACGAGCATCGGACCAGCAAGTTCTGGGACATTGTCCTTGAAGAGGTCGAGGTTCGTTCTACTCTCAGACTATTCTTCACCACTATGCTCACAATGAGTACAGAGCACCAACAAAGCATGGGCTGTCGTCCCCTTCTGGGTCTTGGTCTTCGCAGTGCAATCGTCACTTGTTGCTGTGGCCTTCCAGCTCCTGCCAGCGTCTGCGCAGATCGTTCTGCTACTGGCCAACGGCCTCGCCTACCTATGGTCCACAACAGTGATGTGTGAGATGCTACAGTCACGCTACGTGCAAGTCAAGACGGATGAACAGGAGCTACACGACCTCATGGGTGGTTTGTTGCGCTCAGTCTAGTCGTTCGATGTTGGAGTGCTACCGCGTCCCCAGAAACGCCCCCTTACCTATACCCTCGCCTGTTTTGCTTCCGCTCTCATTGTTGTTATTTCCTTCATGATGTTTGTTGCATGCCTTCATCTTGTTTTCTCTGCTGATTACAGCCTGCTTGTTCCTAGCTATGTTTATCGAATACCACATTTCGCATACCAGCACACATGATTTGGGATAATAGCAATGCTTCACTTCCTTTTCTCATCTTTTCCTTACGGCTTGGGACTTGATATTCTCGTCATGCGCTCTATACCCAAGTCATGACGGGCACATTGTCTCATTTACGCCGTTAGGTGATGACTAGAGTTAAGGTGGAATACTCCAGGCAAACTCTGCTAGTGTAAAGACATCTTTTCACAGATACATTGTCTCGGTAGACGATGTCAGGTATAGTGAGGCCTCCTGGACGTATGCACTCGCCTACCGTATTATAAATGACACTTCTCTCATCGCAGAAAATCTACGACGTATCACATGGAAACTGTTGAGAGACTATTTGTGAGATTATGTGAGAAATCGCTCCCGGGTATCCTATTCGTATGCATTAGGCATTGTACGTTCATGAGACTGTGGTCATTCTTTGGACCCAGAAGGGCCTGCATTGCCACCGTGGCTCATCTTCAGGCTCTCTTCCATGGCTCTTCTCAAATCATCATCAACCTCGTCATCGGCCGCTTGATTTCCCACTTCCTTGCCCTTTGCAGCTTGTCTACGGAACTCCTCTTCCGCTAAGCTTTGCTTCTTGACGTAATCAAGAACAACTTCCTCCTCCGTGCGCTCGTTCCTTTGTCGCTCCATCTCGGCGCGTGAGGCTTCGATGGCGCGTTGGAGTTCACCATCATCAGCAGTAGCAGGCTGCGTTTGAATGGGCATATTTCGAGACTCTTCCATGACACGCCTCAGGTCATCATCATAGAGGTCGTCATCTTCGGCTGCAAAGTCATGTGTGGAATCCCCGGTGGCTGGTCGGTTGTTGTGATGGGTATCGAGCTCCATGACACCGTCTTCTTGAGGAAGCCGGAGGTGAGGCAAATTGTTGGTGAGGCTTTGCTGGATTGCTTGCTCAATCAACGCCTGGTACTCTTGGTCCGTGATTTTATACTCATCGTCGTGGAAAATGCTTGCGTCCTTCTCTCCACGTGCCTCTGGAATTGGCTCGGGAAGTCCGCCTTGCTCTCGAGCAGCCAGAACACTCTCTCGAATAGCGTTCTCGACCATAGCGTCTTCGTGTGCATTGCCTCGAGAAGTTTCCCGAACAGAAGCTTGGATAGCTCGCTCAAATTCTGCGTCATCGAATGTTGAGTCGGAAGGTAAACTCCCACTGCTACCAGCATGAGGGATGGATGTTTCAACGATCTTGTTCTTCCATGCCGCTTTTTGTTCTTTCAGTTTCTTTCGTTCATCGGCAGACATTTGCCGCGACTTGAGCCAGCTAGCTGTGGGACGAGAAAACCCAGTTTCCGTTTCGTCTATGGGCGTGCCAAATTCAGGAGCTTTCTCGGCGGCTTTCTCTTTCCGTTTCAGCTGATAGAAGTTCTTCAAATCAAACTTAACATTTTGCCATCGTAAGATAATGTCGCTCCTCTCCTCGTTAGTGGCAGCCTTCAGGTCTGCTATACCCTGAGCGATTCTAGAGGCAATAACATAGTTCTGCACGCTCTTGGCGAACATTTTGGAGACACCAGCGTGCACCCCTTGCATTGTATATGCCGGAATGCCCCAGAACCCTGTTTTCAGTCAGCTTCTGGGGGGGGGAGTGAGAACAGTGAATGTAATTGTAGACATACCTGCTGCCGGTTTCGTAATCAGACCGCCAATGCCCTTGCCGAAACCCTTGACAAGGCCGCTCGCGCCTTCTTTTTCGGCACCTCTCAGCGGTTGCATGACCAAGCCTGAAATACCATCGAATAAACCATATCCAAACTCCTTGCCTGCAACCCTGAGGCCACTAGAGAAGTCTGTAACTTTCTCAACAGGTCGGACTGTGTCGTCGTTGTAAAGCCTGGGGACATTTCTGAAACCCTTGGCCAAGCCGAGGCAGAAGTTCATGGGTGACTTGACGCCAGTGGTGACTATCTGTCCAACATTTCTCCCTGCGCCAACAGCCGCTTCTAGACTGACTCCAGCCGGCGACACCTCCCTGCGAGGTGATGATGGCCTAGGCTCAGACTTGGAACTACCGGGACGGCCAGGGGACAAGTAGCCTGAGCCACTTGCTGGGGTTGGTGAAGTAACGGGTGAGAGTAAGTCCTGGCGTGATTGCTGTGAAGCTTGATCAGGTTCAGCCAATGATGTAGTACTTGGCTGTGAGGTGAGGTTCTGTCCTTCAGTTGCCGTTTGGGCAGACACCACAGATAGATCGGTACTTGATGGCGGCGCAATTGACAAATCGTCAGCTGCAGAGTTATTTAGCTTGCTAGAGGTACTCGCGCTAGGCGATTTCGCTTCC
The DNA here is from genome assembly GCA_020881915.1 of Paramyrothecium sp. XJ0827. NCBI lineage: Eukaryota > Fungi > Ascomycota > Sordariomycetes > Hypocreales > Stachybotryaceae > Paramyrothecium > Paramyrothecium sp. XJ0827. Next base: position 2,616,583 of record JAJFPB010000001.1, on the reverse strand, counting down.
AGGTTCTCCTTCGCTCGCTGGCGAGATTTGAACAACTCTCGTGGCATATCCGCAATGGACATTCCGATAGTGCTCATGTCAGTGACTAGGGAGCAAGCGCATGCAGATATGGGATCCGGAGGCTGGTCTTCTGTATTGTATTCAATTGGCCGATATCTGTACAATAAGTCAGTTTGGAGACTAAGCGGCGGCGAACATATACTCACAGCTTGAGGTCTGAGTACTTCAGCAGCCCCTCGTCCACTAATATTGCGGCAACAACTGGACTCAGCTTGACTTTCGTCCTCCGCACTCGCCAGACAGCCGTCCGGCTTGGGGCAATATCGCAGCGCAGACTATCAACGTTCAGATGGTTGTGAAAGCTCATACCCCCAACATCCGTTCCCTTCTCTTCTCTGATCTTCTGTCCGAGTTCTCGGGCTCTCTCCTGGGTATCGGACTGAAGGCAAAACTTGATGGCTTCGGCCAGCTTCTCGGCTGTAAGGTCCTTGTGAGCCACAGGGTCCGGGCCGGCTCCTGCCTTTGAGATCATGGCACCCCAAAAGGGCTGATCACCAAAGAAGGGGACAACAACAGTAGGCCTGCCAGCTTTGATTCCTGCGGCGGTAGTACCTGCTCCGCCATGGTGCACAACACAAGATACATGTTGGAACAACCAGTCGTGGGGAACATTGCCGAGCATGAAAACACCCTCAGGCAAGCCAACAGTATCAGCACCTAGGCCGCCCCAACCTTTGGAAACCAAGGCTCTGGCCCCAGCCAGGTGGATGGCGTCAAAGATCATTCGAGTCATAGCATTGGGGTCATCGACGACAATAGAGCCAAAGCCAATATAGACTGGCGGTGGCCCAGCCTCCAAGAATGCCGCCAGGTCAGGCTCGGGGGTGAAAGAGGACGCGAGATCCAAGAAGAAAAAGCCTGAAATATCCACATTGTTGCGCCAATCATTTGGTTTGGGAATCAATGCCGGTGACCTGTGTCTTTGTTAGTGCCGTACCTGACAGAGTATTATAGTGCCAACTTACCAACAGTAAGTGTACGGTATTTTGAGCCTCGTGAGGAGCCCTGGGGCCCAAATGAGGGACAATGGAGCAAGATCGAGGGCCTTGTCACGGAAGCGATTGATGACGTCGCCCAAGCCCTGCCATGTCATCATTTCGACCAGAGTATAAGTCAAGTAGTTGGTCATGACATCGTCGGCGTTAGAAGATTGAATGTTAGCAAGAGGATGTGGAAAGGCCTTGGTTGGAGACCACGGCATGCTGTGTGGTTATTTAGCTTGGCTGCACATTGCGTGAAGGGTAAGATGGGAGACAACATACGTGAACATCATGTGCAAAGGAATACCAAGCTTCTCCGCGATGTGGATATGAGCAAAGCTGGGCGGGTTTGCAATAATTGCATCAGCCACGAAGGGTTTCTTGTCAAGAAAGCCCGGGACATCTGCAGATAAATCCAAGGGCGCATCCTTGGCATGTGGCTTTGGCGGCGGACCCAGGCCGTCACCAGCTTCAATGCAAGACCTCCAGCATCCCATGAGCATTTCAGCGATTCCTTTCCGGCGTTTGCTCACCTCGCCACTCTTCACAGCGTCAAAGCCCGGCATGAGACCAGGATGTTTGACCATGAATGCCATAAGCTCAGCAGGGTCGCCGCCAATGGAGAAGAATTCCAACCCGTTCTCTTCGACGAAGCTCTGGAAAGTGGGATGGGTGGCGATGCGCACTCGATGGCCGTATGTCTCTTTGAGTACTTTGCCCAAGGCGACGAATGGTTGTACATCGCCTCTTGAGCCGACTATCTGCACAACAATGTTAAGTTTAGGTGGTGGGGTTTGGCCTGGTTGGAATCCTAAACTTGGAGGAATGTACGCGGGCGGGAGAGTGGGTTGACCCTCAACAGATGCCTGACTATCCAGAGTAGAAGCCAGTAGATCGGCAAGCCTTCTATTCTTGGTTGTGATGTGGATATTGACACGGCCATCACCTAGACGCACGAACTTGTTAGTCATCGCCAGCGGCGCTTCTCAGGTTTACGGAGACCCGTTCCCTTGGAAGGTCTCGAGTCTAGAACGCGTCAGGGATGAGTGTCTATCATACCTGTGACTTCAGCACCAGCGTCAACGCCGGGCTGGGAGAATGTCAAATGATCAAGAGATTCGCCATACGCCGGTGGTGCATATTCGGGCGGCGCAATGTCCGGCAACTCGAAGCCATCTGATACGAGGACTTCATGTTGCTGTTGCTGCGGCTGCTGCTGGGTTTGGTTGACAGCAGATGCTGCGTTTTCGCGGTTCGAGGCAGGGACGCGCTGCTTCTCATTCAAGACCGCCATCTTGCATAACGGTACCAGCCGGAATGCTGTTGGGCTCGGAGGTCACTTGCGGGATGGATGGGCGACTGAGGAGCCAAGGCAATATCCAAGTCCTTTAGCTGGAGAACCAAGTTCGAAGAGGAGATACAGAAGGAGTTGTAGTCAAGGTTATTTCAGAACCTGCTAAGCTCAGCATCAGGCGCTGGAAGAGGGTGGTCAAGGTCAAGTTGCAGAGTTATGGCCTGACGATGCTTGGTGTAAAGGCCTAGGTCTCGCTAGCTGAGATGACACCAGGATGTGGGTTAGTCAATAATTCGTTAGAGCCATAAAGCGCGGGAGATCGTTGCGTTACAAGTGGCCATAACTTTTAAAATGGGAGAAGGTATGTTTGCGATCCTTGAAATCTCGCAAGCTAAGGTAGTTAAGGTGATCTAATGGCAGGGTCATGGGAAATCTCGCGACGTCACTGTGAAGCGCAGCATTGGGTCGCGACCACCTACCTACCTACTACAGAACCTGCACATGTACCTGCTTCCTGGTGTGGCAGTGACGTGCCCCTCTATAGTGGGTCTAAGGCAAAGCCAAGGCTGAATCACGATGAAGCGGTACATGTACTGGCACTATGTTCGTGTACCCCTTTGGTGCTGGAAACAGGAGAGAATACATGTGCTGAAGGGTTGATAAAGAACCTGGGAGCCTGGGGGTCTCACACATTGAGGGGTTCCTTGCCTTCCAATTGCCTATCTTGCCCCAGGTATCCTACCTCACCCATCTTCAAGTTACCAACCTTCAAGACTACCTACCTTAGCTACCTTACCTTGGATATCATGCTCCCAAGCTGAAGTCTACCAGAGAGCATCCTAGAATCGTTGAATGCTGAAAAGCTCACTTGACCTAAGATATCTTACCAAGTGCTTCGCGAAAGAGTAGCAGGCCCGTTGCTTGAAAGAGCGGAGCTTTTCGCGCAAACCCACTTCCCGACGGTGTTTCTTCATTCGCAGTCACCGATCGTTAGCATACTAAATTGCGCATAACCTTGTCGCCTTTCGTATTATGAGGGGGCTTAGCTGCTAAACCCGACTATACTCGGATTTCGCATAAGTTTTGCAATGACTTCGTTACACTGAACCCGCGGGAACAGGGGTCCCCGACCCCTGGCTCTAGCTCTGGCTCTGGCTCTGGCTTTGCCTCTTGATACAGTTAACAGTTGGAGATATTGAGCAAGCAATGTACTTCCGTTTGTCGGATGTTGACTCTTAGGGAGGCCCATATCTTGGCTCGTTCAAAGTCTTCTCCCAGACCAAACCTTGGCATCTAGTCTTCTTCAAGCTCATCGGCAGTACAGAGCACCGACGGGCTCTACGGAGTGAAAATATGACCGAGCTCGGTGAAGAAGCTCTTGGGAAGTATCGCGGACGCGGCGATTGAGGAACAATCCCGTCGGCATTGCGGGTTCCATCCGCTACTTTGCAAGCACTCACACCCTGCCAGCTATGGGTTTACATGGACAATGATTAGTGTTACTTCCCAGTATCATTTGAAGCGGAGTGGCCATCGAGATCGAGTTATAAAATCTCGTATGATGGCAGCTCAACACGGGGTCCAAGAACTCGCCGCTTTATACTTAGGGTATGGCATTACAGTCTGCACGATCCTATGTCTTGCTTTAGAGGCTTTGCTTTCCGCTCCAACGCCTGTACAGCTTCATCCATCTCACATCTGACCGTACTTGTTCGTGATTGGGTCTGCGAGTCACAGACCGTGGTATAAGATTCGTATGACGACAGTCACCTCGTCCAGATGAGCAAATGAGACATGCCTTGAATTGCGTATCGGCACATTTCTGGTATAATACAAATCCGCCCATATCTTGGACTCGTCATGTCCAGCCGCCAGAGGACGCTGTAGTGACCCAAGATAAACCAAATCCATCAGAGATTGGTTCGCTGTCCCTGGTGGGGGATTGACCCCGGTTTACCCATCAATAATTCTTCCAGGTAAAATTTACGCCAGGTTGTGTGTGTGTTTTATGTGTGTTTCCATCAAGGCAAACCCCCATCCTATTGCCATTCCCCGTAAACCATTCGCTCGCTGCTGTTCAACCACGCATCTAGCTGGAGAATTTTCGAGTAAGCTTAGCAATGACTGTTGGACAGGTTAGCAAAGCCACAATCGCAAACACCTCCGACGAGGAGTTACTCACTGTGCAGGGCAACAACGCTGAAAATGAAGACCAAAGACAAAACGAGAACAACAACGGGGTCGACCTTCAGGCCGGGAGATTCATCGGTGTAGAGCTCTGCATACTGTTAGCATTTGCAATTGCGTTGACAGCCGTTCGATATTGCTCATGGTAGCTCCAATATCGTGACGGGGGTCGGACGTACTCAGCATGGTGCTGCTGGAGCCACCGGCACCGGCGGCCCTCGTGCTGCTAGGGCGAGCATTGAGAACCTTCTCCTTCTGGTCGGCGGCGGCACGTCGGCGGATGGCAGTTCGGGGACCACCAGGAGGAGTGGGAGACGAAGGACGGCCGATGCTGGCGCCGCTAGCCGCAGCAGGGCCGTTGGCGGGGGAGGAAGGACGAGGAGAAGACTGAGAGCACAACAATTAGCCTGGCTGTACCATGAATAACAATGCGCCTCGGGTGCCAATGGCTGCCGTGGCCTCTTGATAGTGCATGGCTGGCAACAACGCGTATATGTCATGCGACACACACATATTCAGAGCCACGGTCCTCCGACGACAAGCACCAGCCACGAGGCTCGAGAATTCCTGAATGAACGCGCATACCATTGTTTGATGAAGGGATTGAACCGTGGAGAAGACCGACAGAAATCACTGCAGGATTTCCTTGATCGAATTGGCGAGGGGGGAGATGGGATGCAGCGGGAACGGTCGACTGACGGGGAAGCTACTAGCTGTTGGAAATTATGGTACCCAAGGGGACACAAGTTGAGGCCACCTTCACCAGAAAGGAGGCGCGCGGTCAAACTTTATTCCGAGACCTTTCTCCAGTGTGGCGCACCGGACCTGGCGAGAACACCCCCCACCCCTACCCCGTAATTACCAATATCAATTAAGGTATAGGAACACGAAACTCAATATCAATATTCGGTCTACCATTTTGAGGTTTCTTTTTGGGCCTTGGCACTGGCCGTGATCAGAGAAAATAACTAGGCACATTGCTCAAGACCTGTACAGATTAACACTAGCAGAGAACGACCTCGTCTGCGATGCTACACGTGTGGATTTTGAGCTCGAGGAACACATTCCATATTGAACCGTTATGCGGATATATAAAGCTCTACTTCCCCTAGAGCCATTTGCTCTCGCTTCTGCTGTAATGTGCCCCTCAAGTTGATAGACACGTTATGGCTTTTGTGAACCCACTTCAATCTCCAAGTATCTTGTGCTCGAGGCTGTTGGCAGACTCCTAGTCCACCATGTATGAATCAGAAAGTACGAAAAAGGAAAGTATAGGTGCTGTTGTAGATAAGGTAGTAACATAAGGAAAGAAAAGGAGAAAAGTATAGAACGCTCAGGTCCTGCAAAGCAGGCGACACAGAATAGGTTGCCTGCCACTGTTTGCGCTGCACTCGTGCTACTCTCGCTATCCATGCGAATGATCCATAGTTTATGTCGGCATAACTCTCCGCGGCCGCACGGCGATATTCTCCATCGCCTTCTCGCATACACTCATCCTCCAAAGCTGTCAACTCTGGAAGCAGTCGCGCCACTGTCGTCGGATAGTCGTGCCACTCACACCAAGCTCGGATGCACCTTCACCTTGTGCTTGTGACTCCACTCCGTTGTATGCGCCGGATATGCCCGCTCCGGAACCGACTCGATAAATTGAATAGATTTTGAAGCCATCGGTTGAATTAGGACATGAGCCTGAGACAACGTTAAGAATGAATAAAACAGTTTTGTCTCTGCGGGTTGGCCTCATTATGTAGTATTAGACAATAATACATCTACACCAGGAATCGAAAGCTCTCAACCAAACGCCTTCCGCTATGACGGCAATATCGCAGATCTGTGATTTCTCAAAAGCGAGTAGGGTGAAATCGAAAGGATTTGCTGAATTAGAGCGTGACATCGAGAACCAGGCTAACGTCAGCGACGTTCGACCCCGCCAAATCCTCCAGCACGGGGATAAGGTCTAGCAGCTCATTGTCATGGGCGTCCGAAAACCAGCTGCTAATAGGCACAGCATGCTGGGGGTGGAAAATGTACGATGTGGGGGAGTTGTCGATGATGATGGTGTCTTTGAGGTCCCGGCCGACTTGCGACAGGTCCTTGACATAGTTGCCTTGGTGATTGTAGCAACTCTCGCGGAATAAGCGGTGATGGACGACTTTGTGGATGTCGAGCTGATCCAGAAGAGGGTCGCCGTACTATAAAGTATATCAGCAGGCGAACATGAAGAAAAAAAAAGGTGAGCATGTGAGCAAGTCTTACCTTAGAGACAGACGCTGTGAAAACAACGACCTCATAAAGCTCGCCTACTCTCTTCATGAACTCGTCGACTCCTGGACGCTTAATGACGTATACGTTGTGGTAGTTGCCCTCAATCTCAACAGGTATGGTGAAATCGGCTTGGTTCAGAATCTAGAACGGATCGGTCAATACCAAGGTTGTCAAGTGGTAGATGGAGGCTATGTGCAACTTACTTTGAAGGAACTATGCACAAGTGTCTCGTCGAGGTCGAGTACCAAGCATTTCCTTCCTTGGTGCTCAGGTCTCACTGGCGGTAACAAGGCCTTGGGGCCTTCTGGCAGTGAGGGGGTGTTTTCGGTGAGAGGGAGAGGCGCGATAGGAACTTGTCCTTGCCCAGGTGGTGGAGGAGGCGGTACGGTCTGAGCTTGCGTCTCATTAGCGACTGGTACAGCGGTTGCTGCTCCGGCTTCGTCTGTAGGCGCGTCCTGCATCTCGACATCCTCGTTCTTGGCGAGATTGCCGCCGTCCAGTGGCTCGTCCTTGTTTGATGGCTGCTCCGGCGGCTCAACGGTGACGGCGGGTGCAACGCTCTGCTTTGATTCCCTGTGATTCTGTTCGACGGCCGTTGCTTGATCCTGCGCGCTAGCAGAGGGCTGCTTCTCTTGACCTTCTTGAGTTGCAGGCGTCTGGGCGCTTTTTTCGCTCACCTGCTTGGGAGCAGGCTGTTCCTGAGGAGTACGCGTTCGGGACTTGGCTGTTGCCGGCCGTTGAGGCAGCTTCTCTACCCTGTGTATGTTCTCGTTCTCTCCTTCAACGGGATGTGCGGTCTCGGGCACCCCGCAGCAAGCAAGGAAGGACAGCAGCCCGCCACTCTTCTTCTTTTTCTTCTGCGTGCTGGTTGAGGGAGAGCTGGGCTGAGAATTTCCTGATGCGTTGGCTTGTTGATTCTCCCGGCCACTGCGGTTGCTGTCGACGCTGCCGTCACGTTGACGGCCGAGGAAGCTTTTCTTGGAGTCTTTGGAGCGTCCGCTGATGCTGTTGCGAGGATCGTTGACGGTGGCCCCACTCAAACCGGTGGATGTCGGTGACGATTGGTTCTTTTGGGAGGAAGACCGAGAAGGGACTTGCAGTAGATCCCGGCCATTTCCAGAAGTCGCCCCATCTTCAGGCGACAACTTGGCTGTGTTCTTCGTCACGTCAGGATCGATAGGGATAGAGTCTTGATCGACCTTGGCGACTGGATTAGATGTCAAGGCTGCCGATTCGGCCATCGTGGCAATTATACTACGCGGGAGGTCAGCTCTTCCATTTCCTGCACGGCTTGGCGCTGTCCTGCATTCGCGACAATCATGAGCGCACCGACGACATTGATTAGATGAATCCCCTGGCTTCAAGTTCGATGCAGCCTTGCGACAGCACTCGAGCGCTCTGCGAGATGATAGCTTCCACAGACTCGGATGCAGTCACGAGCCGGTGCTCTGGGAGACGAGAGGCAGCTGGACGTCGCTGCGCTTTGATGCCGCGAAAGTAAAGAGTTGGGGCGACTGACCTGAGTTGCCTGGCCCAATTGTCCTGCCTGAGCTATCCAACCCCCTAACGCTGGGGAAATTGGCCTTCGAGGGCCGTTTCGCAAGAGGCTGATTTCGGGTCCAGGTTGGAACAGCAGTATGGTCTTCGAGATGCGAAAAGAAAGCGCGCGCGCACGGGTGGTGTCGAAGGAAAATAGGAGAGTGATGCTCAGTTCCCCTGGGGTTGTTCAGGGTTCGTTGGCTACGAGGGATTAGGCCGAGACGGGCGGCTGGGGAATGATTCGGCGGAGCTGGCGCTGGTTGTGTGCGGCAAAGCAGGAGCTGCTGCTTCGGGTCGGTCTGGGCTGCTGGGTCAAGGCTAACGACTTAATGTACGGCGCATCACCGCAAACGGGAACAGGCCAGGTAGGTTGGGAGATGCCAGAAGGTAAGGCAGTATCGTGTTGTCCAGGCACGCGAAGAACACTCAGGAGGAAAAAGATGGGGACGGCAATGTACTGAAGGCTGAAGGAGCATGGAGCACACATACAAGCGAAATGATTGCCTTTAAACGTGATAGTCCAGCCTTCGTTTGGGGGGGATTGCCCTGCTGTATCTACCAGAGAGGGGGGGGCCCTTAGCGACCTGGGCCGAGAGGTGTGAGTGGAGTTGCCCATGAGATTAATCTACAGTAGCTGGCTTACTGAACCTGCATGGTCCGATAAGTAGGAAACAAGTACAGTGTCAATAGCGGTGTGAGAGGACAAGTTCTCACGGCCATTTTTCTTGCATCTCTACTGTGTTGCTTCCAGATTGCGCACGGTCCAAAGATAATCCTCTAAGACCAGTCCATCCGTTCCAATGTCTCATCTCCGCTAATGCTGGGTGGCGGCCGATGCCCCATGTCGCCCGAGGTGGGTTTTAGACGGGCCACGGTCCAGCACTAATTAAATACAGCGCTTCTTGACCATCCCTGAGAGCTTGAGCTCCCCCTAGCAGCAGGACGTGAGTTGACGGATTTGAACTGCTGTCGCGGAGCGGCACGTCGCAAGCACGATGAACCACGTTGCGATGGGCGAGGACAGAGACAGTGGCGCGCACTCTGGCCTCGTGGCTCGCCTGCTCCCCCACGAGGTTCGAATGCTTCCCGTGCCTGCACCACAGCATCCCCATCAGACAATAAGCTACCCTGCCGTGCAGGGGGTTTGGCTCTCGAGTCCCTCGTTGCAAAAATAACTACCTGCCTCTAATCGGCGGCCATGGCTTACCTTACCTCCCAAACAGCACCCACCGGCAACAGGGACTCTGGCCTGGCTTGCCCCCGACTCTTCCAAGGCCGTGCTACAGGCTGGACAAAGCAGTTGGTTTGGTGGGTGTGCGGATTTCGATCTCCAATGCACAGATGTCGCATGCTCACCGAATACGTCTCCAAAATGCAGAACCAAAATAAAAAAGGGCAGGCGGGTACCTTTGTTCTAGGAGAGATCTGGCCTAGGCGCAAGCCTGGTTGGTCTTCGTTCAAGACCATCCATGTAACGCACCTGCAGCACTGCAACCTTGTCCAGCTTTTGGCCACTCTAACTATGGTCGCGGGGGTCGTCGGACGGCGTCGTCAACCGGTCTGATTGGTCACGTTGGCGCCCAACTTTTCGCTATTCTCCCGAACCCCAGACACTCAGATCATCGTTGCTGCTGGACCAGTGGGCTTGCCTGCATACCCGCTGTCTCCCTGTTTCCGCTTCCGTCTCTGCTCTGTGGTAGCCACTGGCCACACGTGCCGGCTGTCTCGCATTGATTCATGGATGCCAGTGCTTCACTGGAGTTATTTAACTGGTCCCTTAACACCCTTCACATGTATACATCATCTTCGTATACCCTTGTGGTGTATCGGGTTTGCGTGAAGATCCTAGCTTCGCTGTGACTCCGACAAATGAACCGCTCACCCAGGACGACGCATCAGGAAATGGTGGTCTGTAAGTCTCGTGTGAGGTTTGCTGGTGCGCATCTATGAATGAACAAACACCGAGTCGATTGCCCAGTGTTCCGATGGCAAACATTCCTACCACGCCGCCCTCTTTCCATGCCGGCGCAAGCTCTCTGAACGTACCGAGTGGCATCTATAGATTCTCTTCTATACATTCCCTGGCGCTAGTTATAAACCCATGACAATCACCCACGGGCGCACATGACAGAAACCAGTGCTACCCGAACCCCTTCCCATAAGGTGTTGTATTAGGACGTATAGGGTAGGCATCGTGAAGCAAAATCGGCCGAAAACTCTCAGGGTCGTCACTTAGGTGTCTACCTACCTAGTCTTACCAAAAAGACTACCTAGCAGGCTACTAAACTCGAGCCACTCAGCCAATCCCCCCTTTTCCAGAAAAGGGAGGCGCAGCCGTCATTGGGACAAACTCACGTCCTCCGAGGATTTGCTGGACATTCAGTCGGATTATGCGGATTGTGTGTTGACTGGCCGTGCAACACAAAAGCTCACCCGTAGGATGGCGACGTATTCATTCACATTCAGATAGCCTGCTGCTCAAGCGATTCGACGCAGGACGAGTCAGATAATGCACCAATTGCAGTTCTGCTTTCACGTCTCAGTCAGGCAGAAGAACTGCCGGCAAGGCCCTGCAAGCGATTATTAGAGTTGTTCACCTATCTATCTTACTTTGTGTATGCCTCAAATTACAAGGTGTTCGGGGAACCTCGCCAAAGGGGGTTTGAAAAGGCTCTCCATCGAATAAATAGAGCAGTTTGGCACCGAAAGAAAGGGTTTCTGGTATTTGGGTACAAGTTTTCTGCTTGGCAAAGTAAGTGATATCACATGTAAAGACTTCGTACTCCTTTCGCAGGACAACAGCTAGGTACGCCGTAAAGGTGTAGATCCCCGGAATACCCTGTACCTTGATTTTTTCCAAGCCTTCAGGTATCCTACCTTTAGGGCCAGGCCTGCTCTGTACCTACCAAAAGGCAGTAAGGGGCTGAATGGCCATTGCGGTACAGTGTTACCCCACACTACTCCTTCTAGCCCTTCTTCCCCAGATCATGTGATACTCCACATGTGGCTTGTAGGGACGAGGTACCGCATGTTCAATTTTGGGGCGCGGTACAAGCCGAGCCATGTGTGAGGTTAGCCTCGGAAGCTGTTAGCCATCACATGCCATGCTCCGGCCTGCCAGTTCAAGCTGGCTCCAAAGCGACACCGTACATCCACCACTCGGCGCAACCACCCGCATATCTCATCCATAGAACGGCCGGTCAACGGATTTAGCAGCCTTCCCCCTTTGTTCTCCCCCCAACAATCATTTGTATCTGAAGTCACCGGTTCCCATGTCCCTTCGCGGACCTCCATAGTTCGGCTCCCCCTCGGTGCGAACTCTCCAACGTCACCATGGCGGCCCAGTCGACGTTGCGCCAAACAGCCGCCGAGGACGCACTCAAGGCATTTGTCGACAAGTGGTCCGAGAAGATCCGATCGAAGCTGCGCAACACGTCTCGCGTTACGCGCATTCTCGCCACCCTTGCCCTCACGGCCTCCATTATACTCGGTGCCGAAGGCGGTCGTCGTTGGTGGAAGAACAGGCGCGATGAGCGGGAGCAGGGGCGGAAGCTCGTGCGAACCAATTCCTGGCTGCACAACAAGGACGGCTCACGAACGATATATGTTCCCTACAAGGATGGAACCTCCAAGGTTGTCATCAACACCACCAAACCGTTGACATTCGAGGCTCATCGTCGGCTCTTCCTGAACCCGCCGCGGGTATCCGGACTGGGCGATGGCGCAGTCCCCTCGGCTCAAGCGAAGCCCGGCTTGAACCTGGCATTCCTGCACCAGTTCCTTAGCCTGATGAGTATCATGATACCTCGATGGTCTAGCAAGGAGGCCGGTCTACTACTCAGCCATGGCGTGTTCCTGCTCTTGCGCACATACTTATCCCTGGTAGTCGCACGCCTTGATGGTGCGATTGTTCGGGATCTAGTTGCCGGCAATGGAAAAGCCTTCTTCTGGGGTATAGTTAAGGTTGGTCTCCCGCGTCTTGCCCTCTCTACTTTTTAGATTCTCAAGCGCAATGCTAACGTGCCACGACACAGTGGTGTGGACTAGGCGGATTCGCCTCGTATACCAATGCAATGATCAAATTCCTCGAGTCAAAAGTGTCGATTGCTTTCCGAACCCGCCTCACGAGATATATTCACGATCTCTATCTCAACGAGAACCTGAACTATTACAAGCTATCAAACTTGGATGGTGGCATTGGCCATGGTGCGGATCAATTCATAACCCAGGACCTCACGCTATTCTGCGCATCCGCCGCCAACCTCTACTCGTCACTTGGAAAGCCTTTTGTCGACATCTGTGTTTTCAGCTTCCAGCTTTATAAATCGCTTGGCCCACTGGCCCTGACGGGCCTTTTGAGCAACTATTTCCTTACAGCCAGCATCCTGCGTAGATTATCACCACCTTTCGGTAAGCTGAAAGCTGTCGAGGGTCGCAAGGAGGGCGACTTCCGCAGTCTGCACGCTCGGCTGATTGCCAATGCGGAAGAGGTGGCTTTCTACGGTGGAGCTGATATGGAAAAGACATTCCTGACAAAGGAGTACAAATCCCTGAAGAGCTGGATGGAGGGAATTTACATGCTCAAGATTCGGTACAACATCCTGGAAGACTTTATTCTCAAGTACAGTTGGAGCGCATACGGCTACTTGTTGGCCTCGCTCCCCGTTTTCTTACCAGCATGGGGCGGAACCGGTGGTGCTGCCGAGCTTGTGCGGGGAGGTGAAGCAGGTGGTCGCGAACGAAACCGCATGAAGGACTTCATTACGAACAAGCGTCTTATGCTCTCGCTGGCCGATGCGGGCGGCCGCATGATGTACTCCATCAAAGACTTGTCCGAGCTCGCCGGTTACACGAGCCGGGTGTACACCTTAATCTCCACCATGCACAGGGTCCATGCTAACGCCTACTATGTCCGACCTGGTCAAAGCGAACTGTATTCGCTTTCCGATGTTCAGGGAACGATCCAGAAGGGCTTCGACGGTGTTCGCTTCGAGCAGGTTCCCATCGTCGCGCCTGGGCTGTGGCCTCAGGGCGGAGACGAGCTGCTCGAGTCGTTGTCCTTGATCGTTCGGGATGGCGAGCACTTGTTGGTAAGTCAGGCACAGATGGCAAGCAGGAAGGAAAATGCTGACCGAAGTAGATTTCTGGGCCCAACGGCGTCGGAAAGAGTGCCATTTCCCGAGTTTTGGCTGGACTGTGGCCAGTTTATCGAGGCCTGGTGAGCCGTCCCAAGGACATTGGCCAAGATGGCATCATGTTCCTGCCCCAGCGTCCCTATCTTAGCCCTGGCACACTGCGCGACCAGGTCATCTATCCCGATGGCCATCTTGACATGAGGGAAAGGCGCAAGTCCGAAGATGACCTGAAACGTATTCTCGAGGAAGCAAAACTCGGGTATCTACCTGATCGTGAGGGAGGCTGGGACACTCGCAAAGAATGGAAAGACGTCTTGAGTGGTGGCGAGAAGCAACGCATGGGTTTTGCGCGCCTGCTCTACCATGAACCAAAGTACGCCATTATTGACGAAGGCACGAGTGCCGTATCCACTGATGTTGAGGGTTTGTTGTACGAGATTTGCAAAGAAAAGGGGATCAGTAAGTCTACGAAACATTTCATGACAGCACAGTAGAACGGAGTCGCTAATCAGGCAACAATAACAGCTCTTATCACCATCTCGACACGGGCTTCACTGAAGAAATACCACACCTTCAACCTCGTTCTTGGCCAGGGCAACAGCGGCGACGAATGGGCTTTCGAACGTATCGGAACGGAGCAGGAGAAGATGCAGGTCGAGAAGGAGGTGCAGGAGCTGCGGGAACGACTAGCACAGGTGGACGAGTGGAAGACAAGACGCGAGGAGATCGAGCAGGAGCTCGCCGCCGTGTGGACGGATAGAGGCGCAGTCCTGGAAGCGCCGGCGTATAGTGAAGAGTTGGTAAGCCAGCCCGAAGAGCCGCAGCAGACCACGGAGGAGTCATAGAGATAGACGACTTAACCACGACGCTTTTCGTCCTCCTGTATAAACCCAGCCTCGTTGTATCAACTAGAGAAGAAGAAGAAGAAGAATCAACAAGAAGCCGCATGAGAGAGAGAGGTCTGCTTAGAGCCAGAAGATGTATTGCTCAAGGTGTTGAGGCATATGACGATTTCTGTCCCAGACAAAAGTGACAGGGGAAACAAAGGACGGCCCCGATTTGCATCTGAATACCCATGTCAAGCAGACCCAGACGCCAAGACACCATCTCAGCTCGGATCCCGCTACCACAGCGCCACGCAATCATCTCCCGCCAATCAGCGCGTCCAGCGCACCACCACCACGGCAAGCTATTAGCTGCGAGCGGCCCCCAAAGGCACCCGATAATGGGGGTCACCTCTGGCCGCTGCCAGGGTTTCTTGATCGCCCCCCTGCGGATTTGCTTGTCGATCGCAAGGCTCCGCCCGACGGGGAGAGGTGGCGGCAGGCTTCAGCTGCGCATAGCATTCCACTAGGCGAGCGCCAGCACCGCAAGCCTGCTGCCTTGTAGTTCGGCTTCTTGCACGTTCCGAAGGTAGTCCTGGACGAGAATGGAAAAGAATTGAGATCAGCTGGTGCTGCCCGTCATCCCCCTCCCTGTACCGGCCCGGGGCTGGGGGCTGGACTAGGACTGGGCTTGCTGGGGTGACTGATATCATTTATTAACCACGCTGGGTAGGTGGTTTTTACCATTATTTGTGAAGATCGAGAGAGAGTCTGTGATTGAAACGGAGACACATATACCAAAGACCGTGAGATTTGAGCCATCCCGGCCATTCCCTTGCGTGCTGCACAACGCCCGCCCTACCTCAACTTCATCTCGACCTGTCTCACTCCGGGAATACAACACGAGGCGTGGACCGGTGAACGTGCTCTGCCCTCCCCCTCCCAGCTTTACCCCATATCCTGCGCGGGAACAGCGACTGAGGTTTGTGTGTGCAAATATACGTTGGCTGCGTCTTGTCTCACCTTTTGTGCTGTGACACGATACGGGACCCTGTCTCATTGCCTTGCCTGCCTTTTTTCGACTACTTCCTTTTTCTTCCTCAAACTCATGAGCCCGCCTACATACACTCCAAGGCACAAAGTCTCACCTGATGTTTGCGGCTCGGAGGGCGTGGGAAAGCAAGCAAAAATTTTCTGTTATGTAGAGGGCTCTCTGCCCTCTGCGTTTCCTTCTCAGACGCCTCTGAGACCCTGAACACGCATCTCGGTGCTATCTGCGTCGCCCGGCGAATTTGTAAAAAAAAGGAGAGGGAAGATCAGAAAAAAGGAAAAGGAAAGGGAAGGGGTTCAGCATCTTGCTAGGCCACGAGCGGGAGCCACCGCTTCTCCCTGCGTCGCCTCCCTCCGCCGGGCCTGGTTTGCAAATGGCCATGGCTCAACACCGACCGTTCTTCGGTCGTTCATCGACCTCTAGAACATCCCTCACAAGCGTCGGCCAGATGCCTGTCATTGACGAGGACGAAGAGGTCAGGGCCTCGGCAGGCATTGTGCCCACGCCGCTCCAGACGGCGCAAAGGTCGTATCGGCGGAGCGTGGCAAGAGGTCTGCCGCCGCCGTACGTTCCGCCGTCACAGCTACCGCCTGTATATCGTCCGCCCTATCTGGAGGCCCTTGACAGGAAGAAGGCCGCGGACCTGGAAGCCGGAGGGAAGAAAGAAGTGGGAGTGGTGCGGACGAAGTCCCGGCTGAGGAAACATGTGTCGAGCAAAGACCCATCATCCGGGAGTCGATGGCGCTCATGGCGATTCATTGCTTTGCTCGCCGTCCTGATGGCGATCGTGGTAGGCTTGGCCGTGGGACTAACACTCGGGCTGAAAGACAAGTAAGTTGAGAATGACCCTATCACATCACCCTCCAAGATGGTGTTGGACACAACGTGCTAATGACGAGCAGAGATCATCCTCGCGATACGGCTGAGCCTGACGACTCTCGGTACCCTGCCGGCTCGTTTTCCTTCAACACGACACTCAGAACGACGACGACAGCTTGCACCTCCAATCCCTCGACCTGGCGGTGCTACCCCTATGAAGAGGGCTCGTCGGCAACCTTCTTCTGGATCATATCATCGACAAGCTCACACGCCTTCACAATCTCTTCCACCGAGAATCCATTCGCGCCGTCCTTCAACGACCTGCCTATGCAGCTCGTCGACGGCAACCAGCCCACCGAACGCTTCGTCTTCTCCTTCACCATGGACAAGACCGTCGTGCCCAGCGACGCCATCACGACCAGCAACCGCGCCGCTCGTTGCACCTTCGAGGAGACGGAGTTCGAGGCCACGATATGGACCCGCCGGAGCGGCGGCAAGGCGGTCAGCCCGCCACAACGCTCAACTGGAAGCAAGTTCATCGGATGGCCAGGAGACGTGGAGGTTTCGCAGGTTAAGGGGCCCAAGCTGGGGTCGCCAAGGTGCGAAGACAGCCAAGGCACGTTCATAGCCAACGTGCAGGCTGGAGGAGGCCAATGCGAGTGCAGATACTCCAACTTCGAGCTCATGTGACCAGACACATTCTGGGCAGCTCTGAGGGGCAGGACTGACCACGATGTCTAGGTCGGGATCAGGAAGCCTGCCTTCCACGGCCCTGGGATGGGCACAAAATTGGCGTGACGCAAAAAGTGACATATCACATCACTTACATGTTTCAGACTGCGCGTGGTGAGCAGAGACAAGGAGGCCTCGATACCCGAAAACAAATGGCCGTTCCTTCTGCTCCAGTCTGTGTATTAATGATAATATTGAATATGTACATATCTTACACTGTTACACTTCGGAACGGGTCAATCAGCGATACTTTTTGGGGTTTCAATTCACAAAGCATTCAAAGCACAGAACAGTTGTCTTCGAAGGATCTCATTTGCTTGATTCCTAAACTGATACGCTAAACTGAACAGACCGTGAATGAACCGTAAAATCACGTCTCATGATCCATCCCCTCGTACCGCTTCCTGACCCCTACACGCCTACAAGCTCCTACCCCAGGCTTCGGACTTATGAAAGAACCAAAACCCTTGGCAGCTTCTGCTCAAATGTGTCTTTCATCCACCTTTTCTGCCCTTTTTTGGACGACCGCCCTTTGCACCCTTGGCACGAGGTTGCCTACGCTCTACTCTACCGCCCTGTACCGCATCTGCTGCCGGCCTGGCAGCGGCACGACGAGGCCGGAGCCTGCGCGTGGGTGCCCCAGAAACGGAATTGTCCGACAGTCCTTGCCGCTGCCACCTGGGGTTGTTCCTCTGAGACGGTTGAGGGGCCGGCTCTGGGGAGTTTGGCGGTGCACTTGTCTGTGCATCTGGTGATTCTGACGAGAATCTCGGCGAAGATATGTCTTTCCTTCTACGTAATTCTCGACTGAAAAGCTCCTGCAACGGGACTCTCGCTGGCTTTTTCCCTGATGTTCTTTGCTGCGCCTCTCGCGACGGCCCATTCGGCGATGCATCTGAAAAACCGTCAATTTCCGACCCGTACTGCGCATTATCTGATTCACCCTCCCTCAAACTGCCGGATATGCTGCGCTCTCCTTCAGGGGGGTGATTTTCCTGTGCTGAAGGATGATTGTCCGCCTCGCCAACTGCAGCTTGCGCCAGCAAAGCCGAATGGCCGGGGGCAACTCCCTCTGCCTGTAACTCGCCAGAGGGACCCGGGTTTGGGTAAGCCGCAGCAGCCGCTTGACCTGCGCCGCCCCGGGGCCTAAGTGCTGATCCCACTTGGGCGACAGACTCTCGTCCACGGGAAGGCGGTCCTCCCGACCGATTCTGTGTGTTCCTGGCAGAGTCGAATTGACTTGCCCTTGTATTTGGTGGTGGACGATGCTGGCGGGGTTTGAAATTCCTGGACGGCAATGATTCTGTGCGTAACTGGGGGGAGGCATCTGGATCGATCTGATTGAGGACGTTATCCCAGAACATGCCACTATCATCGTCTGATTCCCCAAAGTCGAATTCATTCTGCTTCTTTTTGACAACCTCCTCCAGGAGATCGACAACCTTTGGGCGGTCAATTGGAGCCTCGGCCATGCAGCGCATGACGGTATGCCTCAGCTGCTCATCGACTTTGAGGAATTCGTCGGAATCAAGCCTGTGTCCATAGGTGGTTCGGTATTCGGCAGGTCCGTGAAACTCGCTCTCTGTGCATACGTAGCCTTCTGCTTTCATGGGATGGGCTTTCCTGACCCCAGTAATGAGTCCCTCCATCTGAGAGGAACGAGTCAACCCCTATGCCTTTGCAGAACTGATGCGTCCCAACTTACAATTTGTCCCACGAGGAAGATATTCGTCCAGGAACCGTAACGCCCCGCGATTCTGTAACCCTGCTTCAGGTCGGTGCCTTTGAAATTGGCGGAGAGACCATCTTGAAGCTTCAAGTTGTCCCAGTCCTGATGAAATTGCTCCTACAGTAGGAAGACTTCATGTTAGCCAGGACGTCAATCCAGCGACAGCTGTGAGAAAACATACCGGCGCGGCACGGTCGAGCTTGGGCGGATTTCTCAAGTCCCAGAAAAAACGGGATCCATTTTTCCACTGCCTTCGCATTTTCTGGCTCATGCCGAAGTCATTGAACTACACGCGTAAGCAGTTTGCTCCTTGGACGACGGCCGCTTTCTTGCCTTACCTTGAGGAAGGGTTGGTATTCATGGCCGAAACTCGTATCCGCAGAGACAAGTACTAAGGAGAAAGATGATCAGCTGGGTTTTGTGCCATCCAACTCTGACACACTTACTGTTTTGTTCATCCAAGTCGAAATGTACGTCGTGCGTTTCCTCACGATTCCTAAGATCGCGAAAGAACGAAATGTCGTCGAGGCTATCCTCTGCTTGACTGAGCAAAGTATCGAAGTCTTCGCTCTCCGCTTGATCCTCTCTGCCGGCTGAAAGAAGTGCTTTCCTGGCTTCAATGAAAGTTGGAGTGTACGATGTGGACGCAAGGCCTTTCACGACTAAAACCTGGTAAGCAATCTGAGAACACCCCGAACGGACATTGGTGTTCTTACGGCATTCCCATAGTTGCCACAACTGCTTTTCAGGCAGGTAGGGGATGAATTGGTGTATCTTGGCCGCGCAATGGAAGAGGGAGCCGAGGGCAGCATACTCTAGGACAACCACATTATGTCGCTCGGGGACAAATTCTCTTCCAGGCCTATGAAACTTCCACGGACGCTCTTCTTGGTCAAGCTCTTCACGGACCTCCTGAACAATGCCTGAAAGGTCAACGGTCTGAACGGTATGTGCAGCAGCTTTGTATCTGTTATGCCAGTCCGCTTCCATCTGTGGCTCAAAACTACCGTCGGGGGCTTTGTTGCTCTTCAGGACAACCTGGAGCTTAGAATCATCCTCAAAGTTGGCTTCCCACAGAGTCACCAGACCATAACCTCCTCTGCCGACAACTTTCACAAACATCAGCTCGAAACCGTCCCATTCCCCGGATGGCTCCGGTTGCAAGACACCTTTGAGATATTCTGGGTACTCGATGATATCTGCTCTGGGCGATCTGTAGTACTGAGTCCACAATTCAACTTGCGGTTCACCATATTGGTCGTTGATTCCGAAGGGAACGCGAATTTTTTGGACTAAATCCGGCGGGATATGATTGGTACCATCAAGCAGGACAGCCTTGTCTCCTCTTATCAGAGTGGACTGTATGGCGTACCGGTTCCGAGTTCGAGTAAGTTCATGGAGTGGTGCTCTGCGTCTAATGACTCGAAGACGTGCGCATTGGTCCCGAATTGTATCCGGGATTCCAACAGGAGAGTTGCTTTGAGTCATTATGCGCTGCACCAGTTCGGGATTTCGAGGAGAGTTCGAACAGACAGACTTGAGCCTTCGCCGTAAGCTGGGGGATGCCCTTAAAGACAGCGAGGCTTTGGGTAAGCTTGGTGAAACTGAGCAGCATATTGCAGCTTATGAATGCTGAGTTTCAGCACTTGGTAATGAGGCAAGTCTGTCATCAACATCTTCTTTGTTGTTACTGCTGCCGTTGCTCCTGGAGCTTCAAGCGTGATGGCGGGTGGCCATTGCGTCCACAACGGTTTCCATTTTTAACGTGAGCTTGTGGCGGCAGCTAAGTCACTCATAGAGCTTAACAAAGGAGGTTTCGCATGAGAAGTTTCATTGTGTTGATGGCAGTGGACTCGTCTTCACCATGTAGGGCTGTTGGAGGGCGGCTCCTGTGCAGTGCCTTGGTACAAGCGCCACGAAGTCCCGAATGTCTTTGTTTATTCTTGCACAAAGAAGAAACATTCAAACTCATGTTACCTGGTGGGGGCAGGCGGTTATCAAACATGCTTGTATCAGATTTGATCATGCCTTGCTATTCAGGGACGTGGCGTCCGGACTGATTGATTGCTTGATTGCAGTTGCAGTACTGTACTGTATAACATCACAAATATAACAGTCCTGGCACGGCACCGATGAGCCCTGAGCACGGTCGAACATTCTTTTCCTCATCAATAGCAGTTTGCACCTGCGCTCGTATACCGGTACTGTATTGTGTCGCTTTGTTGTCGTCGTCGAATCCCAGAGGCTTACTACAGCAGATGGCATGCCATATGGTCAGGAACAAAGGCAGTCATCACCAATTCAACGTCTAAAGGCTGGGTTAGATAGTATCGCCTCTGGCCAGCAGATAGCGTGCCCCATCGATAATTGGAGACCGGAGAGAGAAAAAAAGAGGCCAAGACAATTAGCCGCATGACACACGAAGGACCCGCCTGAAGCCGCCCCTAGAATGGGACGTAGCAATTCAGGCTAAATGTGAATCGCTACTAGGCTGGGGCTAATCTCTTCTGCGGGTACAGCCGACGATGAATTTGGAGCCGTTGGAAGCGAATTCCGGCTCTGGTCGTGAGGCAAAATATCTCGACTTCTGTATGAGAGTTGATGTGTGTGTGTGTGTCGTTCACACTGCAACCGGTGGAGGTTGAGAATCGGAGAATGCCTCAGTGGAGCCCTGAGCGTCATTGGATCCAGCAAAAAGCGCTTTTTTCATAGACCGAAGCAGGTACGACGAGATAGCAAAGGGAAGGCAGGCGAATTGGCAGGCGCTCCAATCGTTGAGAAGCAATTGACCTGGTTTAGTCCCGTTCGGTCAGACACTCAACCGCAAGCTTGGTACGTTCCTATCCAGCACTTGCAGAGGCGTGGTCATGAGCATTGCTTGGCTTTGGCCCTGGCCCTCTTTTGCCTGTTTCAAAACCCGCTACAGCACCAAAACCTCCTACCCCCCACCTCTCATTCAACCCGACGGCTCCCCGAGGGGAATTGCGGCTAAGGAACGCGAAAAATGTGAGGACACCGAAAAGAGGGCACCCCCCACAGACCTCGCTGACAGCCTAGATAGGCCCGACGCTTGTGGCTCCTCGCCGAATCATGTTTAAACGCGCAAATAGGCGTTGGGGAAATGCATACCCGCCAATCCATCTACCCCCTCCGGCACCATCTGCAACTTATCCATGCCAATCAGGGATCCCGCCGGGCTGGGATCGGGGTGGGAGAAGCGGAAGGGGGGTGGTTTGGGGGGGCACTGGTGTCTGGAGGTGATGAGGAGGCGAAGGAGAGCCATGACATACGCCCGCGTGCAACCTTCTCCACCTTGTTCGTGAAGGAGCCATGATTCTGGTTGTCCGGCCGCCCGGCTCCTTGTCGTGGTTGACACCGAGTCGATTTGCCAGATAGCAGGCAGCACGGGGAGTAGATGAAGTAAAAAATTGAACAAGCACAGATGTGGTGAGTCCACGTACTGTACTACCGAGGGAGGGTGCTCGTCTAATCCATCTCTCCCCAAACCATAAATACCTACTTCCCGTCCCCTCAGCTGCCACATCCTTTTCTCTTCCTTTTTTTGATCTCTTATTTCCTCTTCCTCTTTCATACCCTCTCTCGCGACCGTCTTATGTTCTTGGTCTCGCGCATCGCTCGTCCTTCCGTGTCAAGCTTCGTGTGCGCTGCTCGTCGATCTCCAGCCGTCGCCAACCGCGCCGCAGACTGCCGCTTTTCCTTTCGCGCTCCCGCATTCACCCTCAGAAGCCTCGCCACCATGGCCTCGCCTACCGTCAAGCTCAACAGCGGCTACGACATGCCCCTCGTGGGTTTCGGTCTGTGGAAGGTCGACAACGCCACCTGTGCCGACACCGTCTACAACGCCATCAAGGCCGGCTACCGTCTGTTCGACGGTGCTTGCGGTACGTCTCTGCCTGTTTGCTTTTACTTGACGCCAGAAAAAATCCCCTCGTACTCCTTTCTACAACCTCCTCGTGCCAGCTACTCGATTTTGCGGACGAAGCTGCCTCGCCAGAGTCACAATTCACAATCCAATTGTCGGCCAGCTTGGGCGCGGCGCATCGCTTGGAGGGGCATCATGGCAAAAATGCTCCAGCGCAAAACAAGCTGCCCCTCATTTTCCCAATTTCCATTCCCCGACCCCACCATTACGTCGCTTTCAACTGCCCCGAAGGCGGGGTTGCCCCATTGGGGAACCGTCAGCTCTTCTTCCGCACTCTGCATCCCTCAGAATCACTTACACGAGTCTCATTCCCAATCAACCCTCTCATTTGACTGGTCAACCCCCCCCCTGCGCTCTTCCGCCTCGATCACACACACCTGCATTAGTGCATGAGGAATGAAGAACAGGCACAGACGGATACCGTTTTGACGAGAGCACCATGAAATAAGCTAATTTGTTGGTGAACCATAATAGACTACGGCAATGAGAAGGAGTGCGGTGAGGGCGTCGCCCGCGCCATCAAGGACGGCCTCGTGAAGCGTGAGGAGCTCTTCATTGTCTCCAAGCTGTGGCAGACCTTCCACGACAAGGAGAACGTCGAGCCCATCACCCGCCGCCAGCTCGCCGACTGGCAGATCGACTACTTCGACCTCTTCCTCATCCACTTCCCCGTCGCCCTCGAGTATGTCGACCCCAGCGTCCGCTACCCCCCCGGCTGGCACTACGACGGCAAGAGCGAGGTCCGCTGGAGCAAGGCCACCAACCAGGAGACCTGGGAGGGCATGGAGGGCCTCGTCGAGAAGGGCCTCGCCAAGAGCATTGGTGTCTCCAACTACCAGGCTCAGACCCTCTACGACACCCTCAAGTACGCCAAGGTCCGCCCTGCCACCCTCCAGGTCGAGCTGCACCCCTACCTCCAGCAGACCGAGCTTGTCCGCCTCGCCAAGGAGGAGGGCATCGTCGTTACTGCCTACTCTTCCTTCGGCCCTACCGGCTTCATCGAGCTCGACATGGACCGCGCCAAGTCGGCTGCTCCCCTGCTGGAGCACGAGGCCATCAAGGGCATTGCCTCCAAGGTCAACAAGTCCCCCGCTCAGGTTCTCCTGCGATGGGCCACCCAGCGCGGCCTCGCCGTCATCCCCAAGACCTCTCGCCCCGAGGTCATGAAGCAGAACCTCGACTGTGTCTCCTGGGACATTGACCAGGAGGACATGGACCGCATCGCTAAGATGGACCTGAACCTCAAGTTCAACCAGCCCACCAACGTGAGTACCATTCCGTTACCGCCTTCATTTCGACCGGGACGGTTGAGCATCGTCCTGGTCGAAATCACGGCCTCCTGTGTTCTAGTGCCATCTAGCTAACCTCCCCTTTTTAGTACTTCTCCACTGAGAAGCTTTGGATCTTCGGTTAAGCGGTAGTTTTGGAGTAGATACCTAAAATTGATGCAGTTACGACTCAAACCTGTTAAATTCCCAATGTGATGTGCACAAGTGATGGCTGATGGGGGTGCACCAAGCATGTTGCTGGCTGGCCCCCTCTTGGCGTCGGTGTCATTCAAGCCTAGCATTGTACATGTCTTATTGCACAAGTATTTTATGATTTAAGTGGGCAAGCGGAGAAGTGGCCTGCGCCTGGTTGTATATTCACTTCATGGGTGCTAAGATCTCTCCGAAGCCATGCCGCCAGAACGCCGTGCTATATTAGCATGCAATGAGAACCACTGGATCTGCCACCTTAGACCTTAACAAAGGCTGAAGGAAATGTCAGTATGAGAGGCTTCCGGTAGGTAGGAAAATGAATCGAGACTTACTCGCATCGATCTGCCGGATTTGAGGCAAGGCAAGTCGAACTTTGTTCCTGTAAAGCGCAGGCGCTCGCAGCTGGAGAGGATTGCCCTCGAAATACACCGTCGACAGATTCTCCTTGTCCTTGAGCTCTCTTTCCACATCGGCAAAGTCTGCAACATGGTTGTAACTGGCCCATACCTCCTCCAACTGACGCAACTCTCCCAATCCCTTCAAGCTTCGAATCTTGTTGTGCGAAACGTCGAGCACCTTGAGCGCTGAATTATGTTCGAGTCCTTCAAGCGTCTCGAGCGCATTGTGCGACATGTAGAGCTCTTCCAGGGTCGGCACGTCCTTGAGCGGGGAGAGATCGCTGATTCGATTCGACTGGATGCTGAGCAGGCGAAGCTTTGGCAGCCCCGCCAGCCCAGTGAGTTCGGTGATCTTGTTCTTGGCCAGCCACAGCTCCTCCAGGCTTTGCAAGCTCTGCAGGTTTTGTATCTCGCGGATGCGATTAGATCCGAGCTCCAACGACGTAACCTTGTCTAGTCCCTCCAGCCCATCAATCTTGCTTATCTTGTTTGCCACAAAGAAAATCTCCTTCAGGTTCTTGAGATGGCTTATATTCTTGATGTGCTTGATTTTGTTGAAGCTAAGATCGAGGTTCTTTAGGTTTGTTAGGTCGTCGAGGCCTCTCATGTGCGAAATGAGGTTGTCGTAAAGGTCGAGGTCTTCCAGGGTGGCAGCCAAGCTCGCCAAGCCCTCGATATTCTGGATACTGTTCTGCCGCAAACAGATTCTGACCACTTTTGTGAAGCGTTCTAACCGCAAAGACGAGATCGAACCAATACGAGAGTGTGAGCAGATGATTTCATCGGTTTCGGGATCCTCGCCGTCCAATAGATCTGTTTAACCTTAGCACAAGGTCAGGCCCCGTGAACAACAGGGTTACACACCTTCATCCGCCGCTATCTCTTCGCCTGGCATAACATTCTCATCGTCCGAGTATTCAGGGTCTGACAAAGCTTCGGGATTGGTCACGAGCGCTGACTTGGGTACCCGAAGTTTTCCGTCCCATCCTTTGCTGTTCTTGAGGCCGGGACTGCCCGGCCCGTCTGATCGGGCGATCTCATGATCGTCCTGAATCTCGACGTGTGCTTGACCGTCTGTCTCCTTGTCCGACGGAGCAGCCATGACGATAGGGCCGAAAGAAACGAGCACGACAAGAGGGGTTGCTCGTAGGGAACCGTAAAGGATGGCTTCAAAGCGTTTAGCAATTTCCAGCTTCAGTCGGTGAGGTAGGATATGCTGGAAGAAACGGAGAGCTGGAAGAGTGCACAACCGAAATTTCAAGCTTATGGTCTGACTCGAGAGAAGCTCGCCGTCGGGGTCGTATGGGCGGATGCCTGGGAAATGTGGAGGGGCAGTTCGTCTCAATTTGAGAGCGACGAGGATGAGGCTGGGGTACCTGAAATAAATATTTACGCCGATAAGCGATGACGGATGCAGCGCCCGGCGGGGTGAAACTGGGCTAAAAGGAATGTATCCGGTACTCTGGCTGACCACACTCCGTAGGTGGCCATATTAGTGCTTGTGACTTTTATGTGGTTTAGAGCTAAAGCATGGGAGGAGACCCCTCCGTATCTGGTACCTAACGTTATTCCTTGTTTTGTTAGGAGTCAACAATTCATTATCACCACCTCGCGGACGCTTTATCGTGTGGATCATCTAAGCACTCAACATGTTATAGCAATTGCGGCCAGGAACACACACTGGCGTTAAGACAATTTATTTCATGACGGACTTGCGGGCCCACCATGGCGACTCGCAGTCTGCGTTTGCTCGCCAACATGCAGCAGACGTGCAAGGCAAGGCCTCGACTGTCCGTAGCCCGAGGCCGATGTCAACTGCTATACCGCCATAGCACGATGCTCCAGCTGAGATCAGTCAACATGACAGCTATTCTGGCTCCGCCCGCCATCTTCACAGGATTGTTTCTGGCCTTGTGGGCTTGGAAGTGCACCATGCTGATTGTATTCCAAAACGCAATCATCTACAACCCCTTCCTGCCGCCCAATGCGCGGAGCTTGCGCATTGCCGATTACGCGCGCGAGTGTGGGGGAATTCAATGGCGAGAGGAGCGCATTTCTTCAACGGATGGGACTGGAATCGCGCTTTGCGTGGCTGACGCATCTCCTCGGGACGCTGCAAGTCGCGGCCCGCTGACGCCAGTCTACGTGCTTTACTTTCAAGGTTCGCCGAAGTGGCAAGCAGCCGACTAGGACACGAATTTGCTGACATGCTCCCAAGGCAATGCTTCATCGCTGCCGCCGCGACTGCCAGACATCTCCTGGATCCTTCGCCGCCTCATTGAGACTGGAGGACCTGTCTCCTACACGATGATATGCGTCAGCTACCGCGGATTCTGGACGTCTCATGACCGGCCATCGGAGAAAGGGATAGACGAGGACTGCGACGCTGCGTTACGTTGGCTATCGCAGTTGCATGCCACTCGATCTGCCAATCAGCAACTCCCGGAACCTGTTGTAATCCTATGGGGCCAGAGCATTGGCTGCGGCTTCGCAACCAACCTGGCCGCGAGGCATGGCGATTCTTCGGGGGTACTTGACGTGAACGCGTTGGTTTTAGAGACGCCTTTCACGTCCACACGAGCCATGTTGAAGGCACTGTATCCCCAAAAATGGCTTCCATATCAGTATCTGTGGCCGTTTCTGCGCAGCCACTTGGACAGTTACCGCAACCTTGGCATGATGGCCAGGCGGCCACCGGGAGATAGTTTGCCGGAAGTCTACATAGTCGAGGCGGGTCAAGACGAGCTGGTACCCGCTGATCACAGCGCAATCCTTCAGCAGCGATGTCTTGAGGTGGGGTTGCCGGTTGTGCGAAACACAGTTCGAAGAGCACTTCACAACGAGGTGATGGTGCGCCCTGCAGGCAAGCAGGCCATTGCGCAGGCCATCTTGTCGGCCGTTACGCAGGCCTCGAAGCCTGGTCTGCCACACTAATACGGGTCGCGACCTACCAAACGAGGCGGACACTGAGGCGGCCACTGACGTGTCGATCATTTGGGCCTGGGGCACTTGTGCCGTCTTCGATCAGTCGCTGGGATCTGATGAGTCTGACCTCAGGCATCCTTCAGGCATTCGCAAAAGAAGAGGGGGTGGATGGCTCACAATCAAGCACGGACATGGCGACTGAGGGAAGAGACATGGGGCTTGCTTTTGGGGCATGTCGCACTCCGAGCCGGTGCGATGAGCAATCATTTATCTGGGGGGAGCTTGGCCCGGATCCTATATTGAGGATGACAATCTAAAGTGGTGCTCCACAGGCCTTTCCCGGGAAGAAGAAATGTCATGCCAGGGGGGGGTTGTAACGCCTGTGCTCGGGGCTAAACGTTTGCACTCGGATGTGTGAGGTTCTGTTAATGGCGGCATGGGCTTCTGGGAGAAAGGGGCCACCATTTGAAGGGGAACCACGCGATTTGAGCGGAAGCAAGTACGAAGAGGGCCTGAACAGACTCCTTTATCCATGTTTCGAAGTTTTTGAGGCAAAATTTCCCCGTGTTTTGCGACCATCGTTCCTTGAAGCTGCAGATGGGCGGTGCCGTCTGGCTGCATGCGTTATCATCCAATACCGGTCGATTGAGGACGTCTGCCTTGCCAGCCCAGTCTTCCAGCACACCGGTTCAGCGCTAGACCCACAACGGCTCCCTCACGCTGTTCCCCGAAAAAGCAAATTTCAACTTTGCCCGTTTGCTGCTGCGCATGGCCCAGCCACCCCTATTCATGGCCCTCCTTGGCCTGTGACTCGAACCAGCGTCCGGGTGATTCACCCCTGGCTAGAGGCGTCGGCCGCCGTGCGAGAGTGGGCCACTTTAAGAGGTACAGGACATGTACATTCACGTGACAGCGTGTCTGTATCGCGCCCGCCCGGAGCTGGGGGTACGCGCGTCGCGCTGTATCTGGACTCTGGGTGTACTTGAAGCCTGGCCCGGCCGGACATCACTACTGCATCAGTCATGTAGGCTGTCCGCCGCCTGTAACATGGGCCTTGAATCCCCAGGACTATAAGATGGCGAGGCTTCGCCCAGGTCTCGCTCAGGTGGAAAATTTTGCTGCAACGGGTTGTCATTCATTGAAGCTGAGCCAAGGTAAGTCTGTCGTTCACGACAACGGCTCGCAACACAACCAATCGTCCATGACCCTGTTAAATTTCCATTTTCTTCTCTCGCTTGATTCGAAGAGTTGTCAGTTGATCAAGATACCGGTCGGTAACTGCCTTACCACGAATAGCCAGCATTCACTGCACGGTCGCCGTCATCATGTTCAGCAGCAAACGGTTCGAGTCTTCCAACAAGAGCTTCTCCAAGAGCCACAAAGTCTCAAAGTCAAGCTCCTCCTTCACTAAGGATAGCGGTATCTCAAAGCGGCGTCATGAGTCTCGCTATTCTCGCCGGCCTACTACGGCCTCGACCGTCACTACGACCGATGCAGACACTGTCATGGGCAGGTAAGTTCCTCCGTCTCTCATCTTCCATCGGTGCCACGCCGAGACTCACCATGTGATCCTTCCAGCATGACTTCTGTAATTGTCACCCTGGTCGTCGGTGCGGAGCAAAGACTTTTTGCAGCCCACGAGGATGTCCTTTGCTCCAGCCCGTTCTTCCTCAATGCCTTGAGAAGCGGTTACGTCGACGCTTCGACCAAGAGAATCGCCCTCCCAGATGAAGAGCCCGAGATCTTCAGTTCCGTCCTCGAGTACATGTACAAGGGGGATTACTTCCCTCGCCTCGTGCACAACAAGCGAAGAAACTCTTACGAGTTGGAACAGACCACAGGCGATGAACGGGGCTCTGTGGAAAGCACTGTTTTCCATCGAGGCGTGGACGGCGACCTGCTCAAGGACACTGTCATTTACTGCGCTGCTGAAAAGTATGGCCTTGATGATCTCAAGAAGATTGCTCTCCGCAAACAAGGGCTTCGTAAGTTCTCCCCACCTCTCGCTGCGTTCCCATCCACCCTAACACAAGCAATCAGAATCCGGCATTCAATGCAGCACCATCTTGGCGTCTGCCAGATATGCCTATGCCAACACCCCGGA
Source organism: Paramyrothecium sp. XJ0827 (assembly GCA_020881915.1). NCBI lineage: Eukaryota > Fungi > Ascomycota > Sordariomycetes > Hypocreales > Stachybotryaceae > Paramyrothecium > Paramyrothecium sp. XJ0827. The sequence continues at coordinate 2,587,117 of JAJFPB010000001.1, read as the reverse complement.
TAATGACTCCAAACTTCGGGCCCATTACCTGGCCCTCATTATCAGATCCCGCAGCACATTCAAGCGCAGTGGCACCATGCAGCTGGAGATGTTCAACGGCGGCACCCCGCTGTTTTTCGATCTTTTCGTGGCTCTTTGCAACCACGTAGATGACATATCCTCTACCCAGTAAGTTGTCAGCTCTTCGATTAGATGGCCCCCATCGCTGACAGCTGGATCCAAGAAACACACCGCGCTCCAACCGCCATGTCTAAAGCGCTTCTCACATGTTCTTTCTGATTTTCCAATACCCTTTCTCTATGACAATAACGCACATCTCCTTCATCGGCCATTTCTCTAATGGCCCTGGTCTGCCCAGAACCACCACCAAAATGATACTAGCAGGCGTTTCTCGAATTTCTACTTTAGAAGGATTTCCTTATCTCCGGTTTTCGCTGTTCGCCCGGGTACTCTGCAGATACTTCGCAGTTGTTGGAGCTTCGGTCTCATTCCTAATCTTTCTTTTCATGGGTACACTTGTACGAATACACTTATCGGTCGGCTTGTAGGGATATACTAGGGGCAAAGGTCTGTTACTTGCGTACGTCAGATGCCATGCGGGCAGGCTCTGCAAATCCAGGACGGATTTGAACTAAGATTGACTGTAACACTAAACTACAATGCACAATTGAGCCAGCATTCTGCAGCTCTTGCGATTTTACATGGCAAGCCAACAAGACGAGAGAAGACCTCATTCATCATAAAATTCGTGACTGTCAAAAACTCCATCGACAGCTCACAACCATAAAGCGAGGCTAGTCGTGTCTTTGCTTATTCTGCAGCAGCCCGCCTCTTTCCACAGTATCTCCGCCCGGCAATTTCGCCAGTGTGACTCACTCATGAAACGGCTCTCGTGAACGGACCCCAGTGAGAGCACGAAGATGCATCCCAGGTCCCTTCTCTGCCTGAGTCCTCAGGAATCCGGCAAGCGTCTGTGTAGAGCATTGCATGCAGGTATCGGTTGCGGGAGGAAAAGCATAGATGCCGCATTCACGGTCCAAAGTCCTGCTGTGCACGACTCAGAACTGCAATCTCTACACCTCTTCGCATGAGACGCGAGGCGTACAGGCTTTCAAAAGAAAGGGAAATTTGTCCGACGCAGCATCTGCCAAGCCAATGAGGTTATGGTGAGCATGGATACATCCCTGTTGCTCTGGAAAGTCGGCTAATGGCGAGCCGCAAAGGTTGCAGGAGGCGTGCTTTGGTGAACGGATCACACGCCTGTTCCGGGGAAAGCTCCTTTCTTGGAGAGCACCACAATACCACGCTCTCGCGCAATATAACCTTTCATAAGATCCTTTAGGATGAGTTAGCATTGTTGGCAGTCGAGCTAGACCAGTAAAGGGGTGGAGTCAAAGGGGAAACGTGTGCTCGATGCCCCAGGCAGAGACATCAGGCAAGATTCGGCCGAAAAAGCAATTTTGACGGTCCATCTGTACCAATGAACTCCGACAATCCCGTCCCTGGTTATCAAGCGTGAAGTAATGGGTGTGAATTGAACGGAAAGGTGCACACTTTACCTTGTATATCATGTTTGCCAATAGACACTCGACTTCGTCCGCATCAATCAACTCCCCACCACTGCCCATGCTGATGGCTGCTTGGAACTCAGTCACAGGCACTCTTGTCCGCCGCACGGGTGTCGTTTCGCCTTCTTTCAGCTCATCGAAGCCTCCGGCGATGAAGACTTTGCGCAGAAGGTTACGCAGGGCGATATCGCGACCGCGCTCAAGGGTAAGGTAGATTCGACGCTTGACAAATTCATCTTCGCCATGCTGCAGCGCCTTGTCGAAAGCCTGGAGGTCACCACGACGAATGCATTGCGCTAGCGGCAGGAAAAGTCCCCGCAGCCGAGGATACGGTTCGAGGAGAGCCTGCGTTGGAAGAACGTGGCTTGTGAGCAGTCGACAAGGGATTAGATAAGTGAGAATGCGCCTAAACTGTTAGAGGGATGAGAAACACGGTCATAGGTTATTGTACGTACTCGAGGTTTTTGGTGGCATCCTTGTGGCATAACTGCCATGCTTCTGTAAGATGCTTCTCGGCCTGAGTTCAGGTTAGCATCAACAAAATATCCCCAAGGCAAGCAAGAACGGGGTATTACCTCAACATAGTTCTCTTCAAGAAACGAGAGAACTCCTTCATAATATTTGAAAGTCACTCGCTGTGACCGTGGGAACGCTTGCAGAGGAGGCATATCGCCACGATATGCGGCCAAGGTCTTCAAGATGGTCCGCGACAAGGAGGCGGAGTTCAGCTTGAAGTATGTCTTGAACAAGAGATTGATGACAAAGTATATGCCCCATTTGCGCGATTCCTCGAGGGGTGCTCTGGAAGACAACCGTCAGCAAGTCCAGGTAATTGCTGCCAAAATGACCTACCTGTCGTTTAGACAGAGTGTGAAGATACGCTTAAGATGCTGCTCGCAGTCTCTAAGCTGTCCTTGCTTAGCTGTTTCCGAGTCAAAGTCGTCCTGCATCAATAAACTGCCAGCAGCAGGTTCGGCAGCTGTCCGGCTACGTTCTTCGTCGGATTTGATGGCAAATAGTCGGAGGTATTTGCCTACCATGTAGAGAGTTGGGATGGTCCAAGCCTCGAAGCCGCTATTGTTGTAGCCACGAATGAGCATAGATGTCAGGTCTTTCCAAGCATCGTATGCCTTTGTCCAGGATGACTACGGTTCGGTTAGGGGTTATGTTTTATGTTGTTGCTAGCAACCCAGACTTACTTTTCCATTTTCTCCGGCAATTATCTCTCCAAGTGCATGCCAGTAAGCCGTGTAAACCTCGACCCAGCCGTTGACTTCATCTGAACTGAGTTTGGCCCGGTGCATCGTGTTGGTCTTGATGAAGTGTTTGATATCACCCTTGACGCTGTGGGCGTTGGTGCTTTGCCATATGGCTCTCAACCGATGAGGTTGATCAGCTGGTGGTACCGGAGACAATGTCTGCGCAAGAAGGTAGCCATTGGGCTTGGCATGAGCCTTTGCGAAATCATCGAAGAGTTCGTTCATTCTTGTGGTGCACCGCTTTCACCTCGTCACAGAATGCACCAGTCAGGGTTAAGCTTATTATTTATCGCTGGTCAAAGGCCAATTTGGTAGCCCAAGTACCCGGTGTCTGACGTTTGCACAAAAGTGAAGCGAAGGGTCAGCGTGGATGATTACTCTGTGTGTCCCCGTGCTCCTGGGTACGCGATTAAACCCGATGTAAAGTATCTTGAATATCTCCAGGTATCCCTCTTGCCTCTGATGTCCCAAATCGACTCCATAGAATCTCTTTGTTGCTGATTGGTCAGCCATAGGGAGCTCCAGATTTCAGCGTGTGACTTTGCACGTGATCCTGACTTTGTCTTGGTGGGTCGCGTCTGACCAATCGCTACTGGGGTCAAAGCCCTCCGGCAGGTACGTATCCTCTAGCCCTTCCCACTAACCACACACAAAAAAAATCCGCTGCATCTGATTCAACTTTGGTCATCTTCTAAATTTCGCGATAAGTCGAAGGCACTTGACCACCGTTCACCGTAAGTCGGATTCAACAACAAAGACTCCTTCACAAACACTGACAATATTACAGATGGGTAAGCTGATGATCTCTTTTGCTCTGCTTGATGTTGCTGCGTGTCGGTGGAAGCGGAGATGCCTGCACGATCTCAATCGGACGACCTCGACGGACTGCGACAACGAGGACAACGGCAACGTGCCTGAAGGGATTTGGGACCAGAGAAAGGAAACGCATCAATCTCAATCACGGCTGCGGATCATCGACCATCAACAACGACGGATTAGCGGGCTTTGATGAAAGGCATCCAGCATCGTGAAAAATTCTCGAATTTAGTCGATCTGCCTCCACACATCGACACGCAGCAGCGCAGCATACGACCTCTCAACTCTCATACTGACAATGCTTTCCTCAGGTCGTCTTCAGGAATACGAGGTCATTGGGCGCCACCTGCCCACCGAGGCCAACCCTACCCCCGCCATGTACCGCATGACCATCTTCGCTCCTAACGAGACGGTCGCCAAGTCCCGCTTCTGGTACTTCTTGCGCGGTCTGAGGAAGGTCAAGAAGGCTACTGGCGAGATCGTCAGCGTCAAGGCCGTAAGTCGAGACACTTTCTAAGAAGCCACCGATTACCCGAGATGCTCATACCTCTTCCACAGATCCACGAGAAGCACCCCGAGAAGGTCAAGAACTTCGGAATCTGGCTGCGCTACGACTCCCGTTCCGGCACTCACAACATGTACAAGGAGTACCGTGAGCTGACGAGGACTGACGCCGTCGAGGCCCTGTACTCCGACATGGCCGCTCGCCACCGTGCCCGCTTCAGGTCCATCCACGTATGTCGCCCACTAAAAAGCTCTTGGAGAGGAGGATGTGACTAACCCGAGAGCAGATCCTCCGCGTCGTCGAGATCGAGAAGATTGAGGATGTCAAGCGCCCTTACATCAAGCAGCTCGTCCAGAAGGACCTGAGCTTCCCCCTACCTCACCGTATCGCCAAGGTGCACACCAAGAAGCTGTTCAGCGCGAAGCGCCCTTCCACTTTTGCTTAGAGTGTTTCCGGTTTACGAGGACGGGTTGGGCAGGCTCTGCGGGTGTTAACTTAAGGATCATGGAAATATCAACTGCATTTGCCCGGTAAAACCGGGCAGCGAATGAACCAAAATTCTAAGCACGGCAGGTTACTGGATGGTGAAACAAAAAGATTCATTTTACTCGTTTATTCTGCTGGCTCGCCCTATACTGAGTCACCACTTCCCTCGGGCGATTCATCTTGCTGCGTATCCATGAGAAACTCGTGCCAGAGCGTGAAATCGATATCCTGGCCTGGACACGTCGGTTGGCTCAAGTAGAGACTTGTAAGATCGTCCGGTATTGTCATGGGCATGATACTGTCCACATCGTTCAGCTCAGGGTAGGTGCTGGCCAGTTGCGGTGTTTGAGTGCCAGCGAATTCCATGAAGGCAAACTCGTTCAAGCTGCCAGGCGGCGCAGCTGTTGTGGATTCCGTAGTATTAGCCGGCTGAGCGACCTCGTTCAAGCTCAACCGCTTCATGATTGCAGCTTCTCTAGCAGCCCTTGCCTTCTTCATTAGTTTCTTGATGGGTCTCCAGAGGTTGCCTCTGGCAGTGTCAGCAACCCTCTCCCGCCACAGCGGAAATACCCGTTCGACAACCTCCCACGCTCTCTCGACGAGCTCACCCTCCGTTCTAAGGCACAGCTCAGCTAGTGTGACTGCTAGGGGATGCCATTGCACGTAGGTGTAGGTCCACCATGAAAAACGATCTTTCCAAGGCGGGAGCTGCGCTCTTTCAGACAGTTCCATCACTGAAAGGGCCGTGCGGAGCAGGGTTTCGCGGGAGACATTGGGCCGCATGATAGGTAGTTGTGACGTGAAGGGATACTGGATCGCCAACCAGAGCTTAAGGATAACCACACGCGCAACCTCAGAGGCGTAGAGAGAGGGGAGGTGCGTGGGGTCCGCGGAATGCACAAAGTCGTTTTCTAAGCGGCGAACATGCTCGATGAGCTCATTCTCGGTCACAGTGGTTTCAGATGGGTCGTCCGTCTTAGATGGCTGATGCGTGAACAGACCAAAGGTCGCAGAGCAGGTGACCATGCAGCAGTCTATGACGTTGTCGGCCGGTGTGGCCTTGGGAACCAAAGGAGCTGTGGAGGAGGGTGAGAAATCAGCGTCGTCGATGGGTGTGGGAGGTGCCGTGGTGAAGCTATTAGCGAGCACAATGTTATCCGTGCCGCGGTCTTCTGAGCATCGAATATCAAGAATCAAAATGAACCCCCAAAGGCGACGGCGCATCTCCGCCTCGAAGATTGAAAACCGATGGCCGTCGCCGTCACGGTGCAGATTCATTGCCTGGGCGAGGCGCACGACCAGGGCTGTGAGGGACCACGTAGTGCGCCCCTGTGATTGACAGCGAAGCATACACTAGAGGACTGATGAGTAAAAGTGATGGCCAAGCTGGTGAGCCTACTTACAACATAGATTGTGAAAGCCTGCAGGGTCGTCAAGTCATTGGCGTTGAGGTAGTCGGCAGCGGCGAGGGCGCGCTCCGCCAGAATGCGATACCTGCTGCTCAGGACATTGAGGCTTACTCCAAATTCTTTCTGACATACTTCTGGACTCAGACTTGCCACTGCTCCGAAGTATATGCAGAACAAAAGCGCGTCCAGGGATGGCGAAGGCCGATGCGAGCGGTCAGCCTGGGCTACTGCGCGGATCTTCTCCTCCATAGTCGGTCGATGCAGGATCTTGACGAGAGGGTCGCAGTTCCGGCAATATATCGCCCACAAGCGCGACATGATATCAGTGCTCGGGTGAGTTAGAGGTTGCCTCTCAAGGTACTCGGGGTTGCCAAAGACATAACCCGAAGGACTGTTGTGAGATCCAGCGAGGCTGGCGTCGTTTGATGCAGATGCACCAAGCTCGGTGTCAGCTTCATCGTCGCTGGATGATTGCTCCAACGTCTGTTTGATGGCTTCGACTTCCTCGCACAAATGATCCCAGAATTCACTGCTCAAATAGCGAGCCCCCGGGGCATGCGTAACAGGTTTCTCCGCGGCGTTCAAAGGAACATCCGGTCCCGAACTGGAAGTATACGCGGCGGGAGTGTCAGCATCTTGGAGATGCGGCCGTCCCGCTGAATCAACCCTGCCGACAATGCCTTCAAGCCGGCTGATGCGATCCAGCAGTTCTCTCTGCTTGGGCCTGGGGGCCCTTCGCGTTGGTTTTCGAGACGGATAGATGCACTGGATGTCGGCACGGTCACACTCGGTGCATTGAGGCAGGACCTTGCTGCACTTGATCTTGCGTGCGCGACAACTGGCACAACTCAGCACTTTGGCCGGTCGTTCATCCGCAACCATCCTGATCCTGACTCTGTTTCTTGCCTCTCTGGTTGATTTGATACGGATCAATTGGGGACTGCGGTGGGGCTTCCCGAGTGTTCCATACGGTGTACCGTTTGTATTATGCTGGGCTTCAACTAGAGCCGGAACGAGCGAACCAGAACGTGCGGTCTCCAGCGTGTAAGCAAAACGCCACTAGTGGAGATGCGGCAGGTTCCTTTCGTGAAACTGTTCACGGCTCTCGGCCATACCACGGACCTGTGGAAATGATAATTATTTTTCGAGGTACTTGGTGCGAGCAGGATCGGGTTGAATTCGATGGGCCCACCCCAAGCCCTGCAGATCCGCGCTCTGGTGATTGAAGCTCGTCAGCATCAGCAGGAGCATGAATCTGCCGACCCGATAACCTCAACTTGTCCCCGTCCGGCGGAGGTCTTCAGCTAGGTCCAGACCTTTGGTGACTCAACAGTGCGGTGCTTATCCGCGAGCGAGATGAGTGAGATGAAGGTCCAATCGGTGGGACACTGCCATTACTTAATAGATGCGTGATAACTCGTATTCCGAAATGCGCTCCGAAGCTTGACTCAGAATTCCTAAATCCCATCTAGTTGCTGGGAATGTCATCTTAACGCTTCCCATAGGACAGTGACTCATTGTGAAATTCGACGCCTATTTAAGCGTGTCAGAATAAAATCGTGCTTCTCGATACGACGAAAAAAATGCTCTTCATTCAGGAGAACGTCTTCTCAACTTCCAGGCAGTAAAATCACTTGCTACCCTATACCTCGTCAACACCAGTCATGGTCGAACTTACTCAACGAGAATGGGTCAAGGTCCGGACCACGGTCCCCCTGGAATCCTTTCCGCCAATTGAGTCCCGCCAAGTCGTGAGGACTGAGCGACTGCTCCTGAGGCCATTCACCCAGGCGGACCTTGAGTCGCTGCACGTTCTCCGCCTTCAGCCCGAAGTCATGGTATGGACGATGCAGGGAAGGCCGGACAAGAACCTCGAGGAAACCCAGAAGAATCTTGACATCCGACTTCAACCGAACGAGGCCAATAACTACGACTGGGCCATTTGCATAGCCGAGACCGGGCAGCTCATTGGCATTGGCGGCTGCATGCGATTAAATGGCGATCTCGGCTGGCCGGTGGTCGGATACATGCTGCTCAAGGAACAATGGGGCAAAGGATACGGCACCGAGTTTTTGAAGGGATTCCTCAAGGTGTGGTGGGAGCTGCCGCGCCGCGAGGCCGAGATTGAGGTGGACAGGCATGCCGTCGCCGACCCGGACGGCGTCGTGCCGGAGTGCCTCGTCGCCGTCACCGTGGAACACAACCCGGCGAGTCAAAACGTGTTGCGAAAGTCCGGCATGAAATTAGTAAAGAGGTGGGAAGAGGAAGATGCCGCAAGGCCTGGTAATCAAGTGCTGCTACACGCATACGCCGCAGTCAAGCCCGAATCAGTCGAATGAAAGACGAAGCGGCTACTTTTCGAGTCATCACGTCAGGCGTACGGTTACGAAGCGGGTTTATAGATGCAGCGTCTGCACAATTGAGATCTTTTTGTGAATTGCCAAACCCGGAGCTGTTATAGGAATTATGGCAGCTCCTACTTTGACCAGCATGTGAGGCTACGCAGTTAGTCGGATGCCGGACAATTCATCAAAGACCGAAACCGAATTGTCCACTACCACAACTAACAAACCTTGTCACAAACCAATTCCCTTGAGAATCCTTTGAATTATAAGTATCCCACCTATGTCCCTTCCCCTCAATCAATCAAATCTTAGTTCTCTCGTTCGGATATATATCTACTAGAAGAAAGCAAGCAATCTGAATCACCCTGGCACCCCCAAGCGTGCAGGTCAGAAACACCAACATGGTACAAATCACGCCTCCCACTTTAGTCGCTGTGGCTACGGGCATCCTCGGCTCAGCCTGGGCTTCTGGTAGGATACAATCATTCGTCGCCGGATAGCGTACCGATGTAGACCACTTACAGCTCGCGGACAGGTGCCATCGCGTCCTTCACCGTCTTCGGCGTCCCCACGGCGCTCGCATTGCCATCTCAGCAAGCGCAAATCTGGCATGAGCTCTACCTTCGCGGCATGGGCCTCATGCCCAAGGTCGCAGGCACCGTAGGCCTTGCGTACGCCTATGCTGCGTACGACACTGCTAGCCGACGGGGGAAGTGGCAGGGCTTTGCAGCCGGCGCCGTGTTGATGGTCGGCATCGTGCCCTTTACGATTCTTGTGATGCGATCAACCAACGCATCAATCATCAGTGTGGCCAAGGGAGCCGCGACGATGAGCCACAGCCAAGTTGCCGATTTGATTAGGACATGGGCTACCATGAATGCCGCAAGAGCCCTCCTCCCTCTCGCCGGCGCCATCGTTGGCTCTCTCACCCTTTGGAGCAATCTTGAATAACCCACGAGAACAAAATAAACGACCAATCAATGAAGCAATTTTGATTTCATCATGCGCTGTAGCTAATCGACATGGGCCTGGGATGGCGTTTGGATTCTAGTGAGCCTAGAATAATTATTTTGAACGTATTCATTTCCGACGCTTCTTCTGCTCGGCTTCAAATGCTCTGAGTACTGCCTGGCAGTGTGTCAAGTTGACCTTGGGCTCCCATGTATTCTCCTTGGCGGAGAACCCCTTCCACTTGACCTGGTAGAAATGCTCACGTGTGTCAGAGTCGATGTAGGAGTCCACAATCCTCTCAATCTCCCACTCGCTGCCTGAGCTTTCTGCAGATTGGCGCATAGATGTCCGATTGAGCCGCGGCCTACCCCTCCCTCTCTTCGGAGCCGGCTTGGGCTGCGGAACGGTGGTAGATGCCTGGCCTCGAGGCCTGGTAGACTGAACTCGCTTCTCGATTCTGGCAGACTGACGGCGAGCACCCTGTGATTTCCGCCTAGGACCTCGCGGACGCCCGCGCCGCTTTGGGGCGGCCGGTGGACTTTCTTCTGGCTGGTCCACGTCTTCGTTCGCGGCAACATCGGGGCTCTCTTTGGCATCCGCGAGCACGTCCTCCTCTTCGCCAGGTCCCTTGTTTGCATGATCCATCTCCACCTGACCAGCAAGTGGGAATGCTGTCTCGGGCCCCAGAAACGGTTGCATGCCGTTTTCGTCAGTCTCAGGGAGAATACTGTGGTTGATGAGTAACGGTTAGAGACCCAGCGATTATCCTGCCGGAAGAAAACCGAAGAACTCACGGTTCAAAAAGATCAGACTGAACATAGGACTCAAAGTCTATTGCCATGTACGGCATGTTGAAATAGGCTTGTGTTTGTGATTTGTGATGTGGTGTCTTGGTTCACGGGTTGTTTGTTTGTAGTGAGCAACCTTCCTGGTAAAGATGCTTGGACTGGAATGCGGGTGGGAGGGAGGCACAAGCTTCGTGGTCGCAAGCTTTACGAAGATCCGGACCCTTGTCAATGTCCGGAAACTGAATGATTGTGAGAAAAACAGGGCCTAAAATCTAGGTGCCTGGCATGAATATGTGGACGAGGGGGAAATGGAGGGAGTTGTTCGAGTGCGCCGCTCCCGTAGACAGCTGGCACAGAGGCACTGCCAACGCCTTAGCACTCGCTTCAATCCAGTGGGTGCTTTGAAAATAGAAACGAAGGAATACGCCTTGCTATGGCACACAGTAGCTGCTAGATCGCAACTGGTCAAGCTAGGAAAGAAATGCGTTGATAAATTTTCACTCTGAAATCGGTGTGATTAATTGACACTACCACATATGTGACAGGGCAATGGGCCTTCTGAGGTATCATCTGCTGTCTGCAGTCAAATCCTAATACATGCTCGCTTCGCAGAAGACATAAAAGGGCCCGACCAAAGGAAACATAGAAACCGTCTGCTCAGAGGTCATGCATCCTAGTCCAACTCCTCAACTTCGTCATCGTTAAGCTCTCTGAATTTGCCTTCCCGCACCGCCGTTGCAACAGGATTCTCGACGTTGATGATTCCGTTCTTTTTGAGTCTACAGTGGTGTCAGCCATGTCATGTTCGATGAAAAAGCTAAAGGCATAGTATACCGTTCAAAGAGCACAAACAGCCGCTCTGCCTCGCGCTCCTTCTCTTCTTGCGTCAACTCCTTCTCTTCCGGATGCTTTTCGCTTTCGAGGAACTGTCCCGTGACAGGGTTCACCGGTTTTTGCGCGCCCGTCACGTCACTCGTACTATATGCCTCCTGCGCTGATGCAGGGATAGCGACATTGTTCTGGAATAAGAAACCAGAGGCAAAGCCGTAACCCACATTCTCTACGAACTTGGAGGCATCTCTGTCGGACATGTCGAAGAGAAGATGAGATATGGCGTCGCGCAGAGCGGGAGCCACAGGATTCGTGGAGTTCTTGAGTAACCTCGCGGATAACGACTGACCCTTACCCAAAACAGCTTTGCGGTCCTCGGCAGTGGGCAGTAGTAATTGGCGCAGGTGTTCCTGTGCAGCCTCTGGAGCGTGCTTGTAGACCTTGGCAATGAGACTGACGAGCGGTGTCACCACTGACTCAAGGTCGTTGTCTCCGTAATGCTTGAGCGCCTTGTCTAGAAGTTCAACCAATTTCGAACACACCTTGGTGGGGTCGTCCTTGGGGTATACTGATGTTTGGTATTTTTCCGAGTCGGCATCGAGGTTGAGAAGTGCGTTGACAAGAGGACCAAATGGAGGATCCAGGGGGTTGGTTGATGGTACATCTTGCTTCCACAACAGGGCGACAATGTGAGGAATCGCAGGGCTGAAGCTGGACACTCTTTCGTTGCAAAAGTGGGTGACGTTGAACAGCAACTTTAACGTCTCAGGCAGGGCCATGGCTTCCATAGGCTCGACCTTCTCTTTCGACTTGCTGGCTAGAAGCTTGGCATGCCTGCTGAGCTTGTCCACGACATTATCCGCCAGCGAGTGCTTGTCTATTAGATTTAGCAGATCAACGTTGGTGCCATAGGTTGACAGGAATAAGATTCGCGAGATGAGGAATTCATCGTCCCAGCTCTCGCTCTTGAGCTGTTCGCAAGCCTTGGGGGCAAAACCGTGATCGACGAACATTTGCCTAGTTTCAGGTTTCAAAAGCATGGAGTTCGCAAGGACTCTCAGCGCGGCGCGAGCCGTTTCGCTTGATGGGCTGTGGAAAGCATGGCGAAGAAGCATTAAGATGCCCTACAACTCATCAGAATTGACGTCTTTGAGGCGCGAGTGAGCAATCTACCTCTTGTGTAAATATCGGATCTGCATTTCGAGGATCTCTGCCATATACCTTCAAGTCTTCCAAAGCCTGGTTCCGGTCTGGGACACGTTAATGGCTGTTGAAGGCTGGGGGCGCAGAGGACTCACCTTTGGGCAGCAGAGAGACCTTCTCAAGATCGTCTGACAGCTTATCCACCAGCTCAGTGACAAGCTTGAGCTTGGCTGTTGAGTGTCAATCCCTGAATGGAAAAAGAACCATGAGGAAGAGGCTAACCCACCCTGGCCTGTTGCTGTGCCTGTTGCCAACGCCGCCATTATCCAACAACTATGTTGCAGCTCGTATTGTAGTCACGCCAGCAGAAGTGTATCGTGTCCTAGATCGGGCCTAAGGCTCGCTCTCAAATAATAATCCTCTGCACTAAAGACTTGTCAGGACATTTACCATGCCATTCACCGTCCTGCTGTATGCGGCAGTGCAGATCCACTTCTACTGATTCAGGGGAGGATGGTGAGTAATCAGCAGCAGGCTTGGCTTGGCCACCTGCGGCACGAGAAGGGAGAGAGGGCGGATGCGTGCAGGCTTGTTTCCGTCGATCGAGTTGCCAAGGACCTGTCAAATTATCTAGGGCCAGTCGCTGACATGTCTTTTGGGATGGCGATGGGGCCGTGTCATACCAGGCTTAATTGGTGACGGGGCGACGATTCATGCATGAAGGGAAGCGGCTGGATCTGCTTCCTCATGCAGTTAACATGCGCCGATGACACCTCGATGCTGCTTCCGGTCTGGCTGCTAAAGCCACTGTGGCTAGAGGGAGGTCTTCTGGAACTTCAATGAATGTGCAAAAGTAAAGCCACACTTACTTTAATCTGGGGCCTAAAGGTACGGTCCCCAAGCGGTTGGTAAAAAAAACCCGGACCGCGAAACCATAGATATGCTTATAAGATATATTTAATTAGTAGCAGCTTCTATGATGAAAAGACCCCTAAGAATATTACATGATGATCACCAAAAGTCTTAAAACAATGCTAAATTTATTTAAGAATTATTACATTTTAATTTAAATCTACTTATGAATCCCAAAGGCTGCTATGGACGATGGACCGTTTTGTAGTCCCGGTATTTTTGTTCACCACTCGGGCCGCCTGGCCATGTGCCGATAAGGGTCTTATCGCCCAGCCAGGTAGTAGCTACCTTACCTTACCTTTAGGCGCGTCCTAGCGGAAAAATCAATTAAACTATTTGGGCTTACCTTACCATATACGCGTCGACGTGTACCGCGGTCGCGTTTTTTTTGCAATGGGGACTCCCAATCAAATGCAGAGGCTGGACAGGTACCTGCCTGCACCGGATCCGAAAGATCTACCTGCCACAATCGAGCTCCGCTACCTCACTTGGATCACGATCATTTCCGACATTCACGACCCTTCCTGTCACTCGGGAATAGCCACTCACTTGTTTCACCCCATCAACCCCCCCTCCTTTTGACCTTCCCTTGGGCAGGAAATCTCCAAATGTACACGACGTCTTAGTGTCCGGCCATAGTACCGCTGACTAGATCGCCGAAGCTGCCCAGCAGCCATGGCATCTTCAGCCTCGGGCCAAACTCTCCTTGATTCCCTTCCTGCTCGCCCACCTACGCCACCTCGCGAGACGAGTGCCAGCATCGCCGTGGTCCCTGCCAAATCCATGTTAGGGCCGCTCCCATCCGAGTCGCAAGCAAGTTTGCAGACTCCGCCCAACATCAGCACCCCATCCTCCGCTGCGACCGAGACGGATTCTTACTTCCGCTCACGAAAAAAAGTAGGCTGGTCAGCACATACCGACTACAAAGAACCTCCTCAATATCGCGAAGGTTACAAGTCGTACAAGTCGTCGCCTTTATCCATCCCATCGTCCTCTCTGTCCAAACCCGTCAAGGGCATCCTCAAACCGTCGTCTTCTCCGCAAATCCTACCTTCCTCCCTGGGTTCCGACCTCAATGGCGCAGCGAGCCAGGCAACAATCACCGAGATGTTGGACTCGACGATCAAACAGCTCGCCGGTGCCGACCGCGATTCGAGACTCGATGCTTATATGATGCTGTCCAGAGCGTTGAAGGCCTCGAACAACTTGCCCGATCGTGTCGCTCTGCAGGACAAGATGAGTCTTTTCATGCAGTTCATACAGCGTGATGTAACATCAAAGAACGAAAAGGGGGCAATTGACTCTTCGCTTGTGAATCATGCCCTTAGCCTTCTGGCAACCTTCCTTCACTTCCCGGCCATTGCCTCGATGCTCTCTTCCGACTTTGCTTTCTTCATTGTCGAACACTCCATCCGTGCTTTTCAAGACCTCACGACGCCCAAGGACGTGATTCGTCACTTGATGCAGGTCATGGCTTTCCAGAATTTCTCTGCCAAAACCATGACTCTAGACAGAGTAGGACGACTCGTCGCGGCACTTCATAGCATTGAGGATCGCGTCAAGGGAAAGGGCATCGTGATGGGACGAATCCAGATTTACAGGAGGCTAGTGAAGCAATGTCGTTCTCATATGGCGGCACACCCGGATTGGGTCAAAGATGTTCTCACCGATATGCTCAGTACGGTTAAAGATATCCGAACGCAAGCAATAAGTCTCGGAATGGAAGCTGGTTTTGCATTGCGCTCCGACAAGCAATTCACGCGAAAAGCCATCGAAATACTCCAAATCAGCTCCAACGATGGCCAAATTTACATCAAATTCTACATTCAGCGACTCGAGGATCTTATCAAGGACAAGTCTACCACAGCTCACGTGCCACAGATATGGAGCGCAGTTACATTGTTTCTTCGGTGCCCCCTGGATCGGTGGGAGTATTTCAACCCCTGGCTCAAACTGGCACAGTCTGCTTTCAATAGTGCAGACAACCAGACCAGGCAAGAAGCCAATTATGCCTGGGGCCGCTACATCTATCTTTGTCTCCTTGATGGTAAGCCTTCTCCCAAGGTATTGGGGACCTTGTGCCAGCCTTTGATAAGCCAATTGCGGCGCAAGACACCTCCAAAAGCAACAGAAGAGGTGACGAAGCTAAGACGAGTTGTCATTGGAGTTGTGTGTACTCTCCTCTATTATGGTTTCAAACCCAGTGACAATAAATACTCGCTCGATCTTATGTGGGATGTCATCGTCCAGCCTATCATGACATACCTCTCCAACTCGAGCGACAAACCCGAGACCTCGGGAGATAGCATGATGCAAGCATCCCGTATCTTGGTCGGCCTTTTAGACGCATCAACACCACGCGTGTGGCGGGAAGATCATATCATGGATTCACCATTGGCGAAGCCAGAAGAGCTTCCCTCGATTGACTCAAAATGGGTCAGGAAATGTTCGGCAAAAATGTTTCAGACTGTTGGACCAATCTTGGAGAAGAGATTTCTCGACTTGGCCAAAACGGAGACCATCACCTATCGTCTCTGGCATGCCTTGGTAGGATCCGTTGCCGCGGCATCAAGGAAAGACATCAAAGTCTCCGAGGACACTACCCGATTCTTTGCATGTAGCTTTGGGCTTTTGTCACGGGTCTGGGCGACTGAGACTGCAGCCGATGAGTTTTCGAACAAACAGAAACTTTATTTGAGTGTCCAGAATTATGTCAAGGTGCTGTTCGAAGGACTGGGAATGCTGGCATTTACGGAGAAAAAACTTTCGATGACCACTCCCCACACATATGAGCCTGCGGCAACACCATCGCACCATCCGGACCGTTCTAGCAAAGCAGCAAGCTCCGTGCGATCGCCTTTGAGCTACCTTTTCCTCATGCTTTCATCAGATCGTTTACAAGAGACAGACGATGAGGATTTCGCGGAATTTTTCCTTGCCATTTTTGAACCATTCTTTCGCGGCAAATCAAGCAGCTTTTGCCTCGAACTGGCGAGAGAGCTCATCGAGCCTCTACCACGGAATATCCCCTGCACTACTGGACCTTGGATACTCGCAGCGAAATACATAGGGGCCCGGCTCGAACCGGAGCCATCTACGCCTCTTGTTAAATCCCCATTGAACGACCGTCCGCTAGGCCCTGAATACCGGGAGATTGTGTCCCTCTTGGAACGTGGCTTTCTGAGTAACTCAAAATCTCTGAACCAGCGTTGGATTGGACTCTTCAACCTCCTCTCTCAGCGCCTTTTGGCGAATTTTGGTGACGCTGGCCGAGGACTTGTAATTGTTGAGCCTCTTGCCAGATTCCTTCTCGAGAACCACGTCAATGCGTCCGGGCGACTGACAGTGACAACTGTACAGGCGAGTCAGATGGTACTGGAGGTTGCAAGACTCCCCCGTGACCAACAGGCACTTGAGACCGCTCGTCGGCGACTATGGGGTGTCCCGGCTACGACGAGCCGAGGTGCGACACCTGATCTTTTCGACAATGTCTACAAACTTAGTGCTCGCGTGCTTGAGATTCTCTACATAAAACTCAAAGACTTCGAACCCGCTGACGTTGTTGCTCCTTATATCCAGACCGTCCATAATTTTCTGGAACGATGTCTGGATGGAAATGAGAGTTCGGCGTTGCTCAAGTTACAGAGTGGCTTATGTGTCTGGTTGCAGGATGGAAGGGCGCAGCTGAATGGTGATTCTCCTATCAATTTAGCGGTAAGTGCATGGCAAAGACCTGTCAAAAACACGCTTCACCATGCTAATATGTAACAGCTTCAAACCCTGTGGGATCGGATTTGCAAGTATCTGTGTACTCATGGGCCAGCTAGCCGAAGCGTTCTTGATCAAACCGAACCGCTCCTTACTGCTGCATTTAAGAGCCAACATCGTGCCATTGTCTCCAAGGCCATAGAGACATGGAACAGTTTTTCGAAGGATAATGAAGAAGTAGATTGCTCACCGAGCCTCAAGACTGTGGTGTCATCTGTTGCCTCAAAAATCAACGCCACTCCGCACATGGACCTGGATTCCAGTGGTGAGTTCGGAGCTCAGACTGTGCCATTTGTGGGAGCGCAGGCAGACTTGAGCTTCGTGGCCTCTTCGTTAGCATCCTCTTCGCGCACCAGTCAGAAGAAGTCAGCGCAAACAGCACCGGTTACCCGGGCGTCGTCGCGATCTGCCTCATCGAGAAAGCGAAGAATCGATTCCACACCAGACATGGTGCCAACCAGAAGATCCAAACGCAATAGCACAGGACGACTCCGCCATGATGACTCGCAGATAGAATTCGCGCCGATTGTATCTTCGACACCTGTTGAGGAGAGCCAGCATCTTACAGATCATCAGATGGAAGTTCGCGAAAGACAGCGAGAAAGGGCGACAATGTATGCAGAGATACAGTCAACCTCGCCCGGGCAACCCAGCGAAAGTGACCGATCCACCAGACAGACAAAGAGAACGCGGGCCAGCAGCAAGATCGAGCAGCAAGCGTCAACCCCTAAACGAGCCGCAGTTTACGAAGAGCTCATCAGCTCTACACCAACACCCAGACGTGGGCAGGCTCTTCATCTGGACGAGCTCAACGACCCTCCGTCATCACCCCCCGAACCTCGGCCATATCCTCTGCTGTCTGAGATACAATCGCGGTCACGGGCAAGCACTTCATTGGAAAACTGGGAATTTTCTTCACCACCCACATCCCCTGTGACTAGCCGCCAGCAAGTTGCACACGCAGTGGAGCTACCTCACGTAACTATGACTGATGATAGCACGGATCGCAAGGAGTCTGAGATGCAGGATGCCGAGGAGCCTCAAGTGATTCCATCCAGCTTTGATGTCGAAACAGCTTTGGACACTGTCTCAAGCGCCGAGTCTGTCAGGACTAGAAGTCAACGGGCACAAACACCAAAGTCTGCCCAAAGACCAACAACACCACCACAGCAACAGCAGAAGATGAGCCAACCTAGCGCCGAGGAGACACCCATGTCCGTTGATGAGGAATTTGTGGATGCGCGAAGTAGCCCTGAGCCGTCCTTACCTGAGTTGCCTCAAACCCGCGCGCAACGCAAGCAAAGCCAGCTTGCAAAGGAGAACACAGGTGAGGGCAGCAGCGGCGGCAACTTTTTCGTGGAGCTTGAGTCGAGGCCAAGCGAAATGCCTCTGCACGCCATTGGTGACGTTTCTCCTGGCAGAAGCCAGAGCCTTAAGCGGGCGGAGAAATGCATACAAGTGCATACCGACTCCTCGCAGTCCCCAATAAAGGAGGAAACGGCTCCAAAGTGCCCAGCTTCTCCGGAAGCGCTCCTGACAGTCTTGGAAGGAGCTACGGAAGCGGACATGAAGGAAGTGGATACCAAGGAGTTGAAAAAGAAGAGAAAGCGAAAAGGGCCAAAGGGTTCGGAAGACCGTCGAAAGAAGAGACGATCTGAAGATCGTGAGACATCTCAGAAGCTCGAAGCCCAAGACAAAATTGTCAACGACCAACATACTCCTAGGAAGACGCCGGAGCAAGATCCGACTGACGGAGCGGTTGGAGTCCAGACTCGCGGAAGCGCCAAGAAGCAGCGACAAGAAGAGATGAAGATGAAGTCAGCGAACCCGGCGCAACAGTCGCTGAACAAGATGATCGAACCGGATAATGCCGACACGGATGAGGAGCTCATGTCGCAACTGGTCACTGAATCGGAGGCGGCCTCGCAAAGTCAACCTCAGGCAGATGCGCCGGCTACCACTGGTTCCTTACGGAAATCCGCTCGAAAAAGACGATCGGAGAGAAGGATCTGGAATCGCAAGGAGGAAGCGGAAGCGAACGACAAAACTAGTCATATCCTAGAGACGCTACGAAGCGGATTGGGCGTTCTGCGCGATGCTAAGCTGTCGCGTGAGAATGTGTACAAGATTGAAGACGTTTTGATGGACATGAAGAGAGAGCTCTTCCAGGCAGAACGAAGGGGCCGAGGAGAAGAAGGCAAATGAAGCGGAGGACACACGCAAGGAGCATCAGCATGCATGATTACTGGCGTAGAATGTGCATTTTCCGGTTAGAGCATTGGATGGGAAACTTTTGTCCATTGGATCAGGTTCTTTTTAGTACTCTTAGAAGTCGACAATTGAGTCGCGAGTGCTCGGCGTGTTTGGTATATGTTGTCCAAGTTTAGCCGGCATACTCATGTAGTCAGTCATGAAATGATGATCTTATCCTAGTACAAGCTTGGTCTTCCCTCGTCACAATCCGGCAGATGCTCCGTTTGAGCGAAACTCTACGGACTCGGATGAAACGACATGTCGATGGTGCAGGGAAAGAAAAGTGGCCGGGGGGGGTCGGGGTCGAAATTGCCTATTCCGGTTAGATTTCGGACCGGGTTCGAAGTGATCGGCAGAGGGCCGGGAGACACGGGCTCGGGCATTTAGTTCAAGGAGCAGCCGCATGCAGGGCTTGGCATGGGTCAAGCCCAAGAGATAAGACTGTAAAGGCTGCCATGAGATGGACAGCGCTCATACTTTTGAAATGAACCCCAGAAGGAGTGTATCCTCTGGAGGAGCATCAAGTTCACGAGGTACATTTATTGGATAGACGCGGCCCAAACACTGGATTTCATACTGTATAGCCCTTTGGAGGCCTGTTGAGGATGCCCCCCGAAATGAAGATGATGGGAAGTTTCCATGCCCCAGATAAACTGCTCCTATCCCCATTTGTGAACTTTTGGAGGGAAGAGGAGGAGCGGCAGAAGAAAAAAAACCCTGTACCCGAGAATAATGGTAAAATTTTGTTCACCATTGCATCATTTAGTAGACATGAGGCAGTCCAAACAACATCGTGCCTCGCCTTTCCAATATCCAGCCCCGCCTCCAAGTTTCAGCCTTTTCCGCTGCGATGGACAGTACAGTACGTACACTATGCCTTCGGAAAGAGACCGAGGAAGCACATCAATCACCTCTGACACAAAAACAAAAGGACCAAAAGGCTGCAGATTACAATGGAGAATTGCGACAGCCTTAGGTCCGGCCGCTAGGTGAGGGAGTGACGTCAAGCGGAGCCTCAAAACGGCCGATGAGGTCTCCGGGGAGGCTGCGAAGAAGCCATTCCTCTGGCCAGGCTTGCCAAGGACACGAGCAGAGACCCTCAGAGGACCCTCCAGGGATCAGGAGGTAATTTCAGGGTAAGGCAACATGTAGGGCCGCAGCACTAAGGCTTCTAAAGATTCCGACGGGTTATAGGAGACGAAGCGCGCCTTCCTTGTTCCTGGAGAGCAGCAGTCCCACCAATTGCTGGTGGATTACCCAGGTTCCCCTTCCCCGGCTTGTACACCTCGCCCCTTCTCCGACATCTTTTCCTTGATTAGCACTCGTCCTTTCTTTTGCGCGAAACGCGCATGGAGCATCATAAAAAAATCTATAAGACCGGGTCGCGCTGCTGCTAGCGAGTGGGACCTCACGCGTGCTCTGGAGACGAACTGCTCCACCGAGCGCAAAGCACGGCCGAGATACCTCCTTGGCACCGGCCCGGACACGGGACAAGACGGCCGAGCCTCAAGTTCCCGCCTTGTACAGGCTTGGGACCGGCCGTGGCGATCCCTCGATGGCACTGTCACCGCGAGCGGTAGCCCTCACACCCGCTAAGAAAATCTCCCTACGTCACGGTAGGCACTGTGGTTCTGCCGTCCTGTGACCCGGCTGGGCAACGAACTGAGTGCTCGGCGTAGCAGCGCATCCCTCTTGGCCCATCGATAAGCTAATCTTGGGGTTCTGAAGATCTGGGGAGAGTTTCTTGGGAGTTCCAGAGTTCCAGAATTCCACGCTTCCAAGATCTGGGGACCGCGCTCTCATCTACGATACCGTCAGAATGCGTGATTCCAATCCAAAACCAAGAGAATATGCCGTCCCGTGCAGGGCGACAACACAGTGGGTGAGAGATGGCCGGGCATGTTGTGCATCCTACGGTGCGACGCATGGTCGGGTATTTCCAAATCTCGAGGCCCTGTTCCCACGGTCTTGGCATGGACCGCGCGACTGTTCGATAACATTTGCCAGCTTGTGTTTACGTCTCGCCTTCACATCGGATCCCTGGCCACTCTCCGCAACCCCCTCACGAATCATGCTGGTGGTACCTTTCACTTCGTCCCATTCGCTCGTCAGAAGATTCGTGCCCACGTCTGCCCATGTTGGTAACCACGCCGGCCCGTCAGGAAGTTGGCCGGTGTCTCCGTTCATAACGTTGCGGCGTCGTGGTTGGATGTTGAAGCACACTCACTGCGATATTCCCGACAAGGCCCGGTTTTCCACCCCACCCTTTCGACAAATGACGTCGTTGGTGGGCTCTCGTAACTCCACGTTTGGTTAAAAGTGCCCAGGAACTAGTCCGAAACCAGCCATCGCCCTCGAATGCTTGTTCTCGAAGAGGAACGGGATCAGTGTTACGCATAACGACTGTGTTGCATCTCTACTGAATCGTATACCGGTGCGATCAAAATAGGGGAGAAGGAAAAAATTTCAGGCACCAGCGTATCACCGGCGTGCCACTCTCTCTCTTCTCTCTAGCGGTGTACAGTTGGATTCGGCCCACAAGACACCATGACGGCGGTTCAGGAACGTGGAGATGTAAATGGGGAGGCGCTATAGAAGCATGCTTCTCCTCAACTCTGTTTTTTTTCTTATAAAGACCCTTTCGTTCCCCTTTCGGCGTTGACTTTCACTGCTCTCAAGTCAGCTCAAAGTTTCGCTTATATTCTTCCTGTGTACTTGCTGCAGTGTCCGTGTTGATCTGGCGAGGCATCTACACATACACAAGGACCTTGGCATATTGGCTCGCTACACCCACTTCAGCCATCATGGGGAAGTATTTTGGTCTTCGAGGCAGAAGCCTCAACTACTTCATCTCAGCCGTTGCTGGTTGTGATTTCTTGTTGTTCGGTTATGGTACGCCAAGGTTCCCTATCTAATATCTTTACTTGACCGAGAAAATTGTATTGACCATTTTCAACAGACCAGGGTGTCACAGGTGGTGTCCTGACCATGGATACGTTCATGAGACAGTTCCCTGCGATCTGGCCAAACGATCCCAGCATTGAGGGTGACGCGGCTCTCCGTTCGGAAAGGTCTACCCACCAAGGCATCGCCGTGGCCTCGTATAACCTCGGATGCTTTCTTGGTGCTGTCATCACCATTTGGCTGGGCAACCCCCTCGGCCGACGACGAATGATCTTCCTTGGTACATCTATTATGATTATCGGCGCCATCCTTCAAGCTTCCGCCTTCAGTCTGGAACAGCTCATCATCGGTCGCATCATCACTGGTCTAGGCAACGGTGGAAACACGTCCACCGTTCCCATGTGGCAGTCCGAGACATGTTCAGCGCACAAGCGCGGCAAACTCGTCATGATCGAAGGTGCCCTCATTAGTGGCGGTATTGCGATTTCATACTGGGTTGATCTCGGAATGGCCTTTGCTTCACCGAGCTCTGTTTCTTGGCGCTTCCCATTGGCATTCCAAATTGCCTTTTGTCTTTTCATCCTCACCTTCGTCCTTGGCTTGCCTGAGTCCCCCCGATGGCTCATTCTTAAGGGTCAGGAGGAGGAGGCCAAGGATGTCATTGCCGCCATTGCTGATGTTGACATTAACGACAAATATGTCGAGAATGAGTTCCGTGCCATCAAGGAGACTGTCATGGAGATGGACAAGGGAGGCTTCGGCGACTTGTTCGCCCGCGACAAGAACCGCACTCTGCACCGAACAACCATTGCGTTCGTGGCGCAAATGTTCCAGCAGATCAGCGGCATCAACCTCATCACGTACTATGCGGCCGAAATCTACAGAGATCTAGGCATGTCGCCTTTCTTGGCTCGTCTGTTGGCTGCACTGAACGGTACCGAGTACTTCATTGCCTCTTGGCCTGCTCTGTTCCTCGTTGAACGCGTGGGACGCCGCAAGCTCATGTTGTTCGGCGCTGTCGGCCAGGCGGCGACAATGGCCATCTTGGCTGGTGTCAACTCCCAGGAGCCTACCGGATTCAAGATTGCGGGCATTGTTTTCCTGTTTGTCTTCAACACTTTCTTCGCTATCGGTTGGCTTGGAATGACTTGGTTGTACCCGGCTGAGATTACGCCGCTGCGCACACGAGCACCCGCCAATGCCCTGTCGACGTCGTCCAACTGGATCTTCAACTTTTTGGTTGTCATGATTACGCCGATTGCCTTCGACAGCATCAAGCATCACACTTACACCATCTTCGCGATCATAAACGCCATCATTGTGCCAACTGTGTACTTCTTTTTCCCTGAGACGGCCTACCGATCACTCGAGGAGATGGACACCATCTTCCGGAAGGTAACTGGATGGAAGGGCGCCTTTGACGTGGTTCACCAGGCACGCGTGGAGCCTCGACGCTATGGAAAGAACGGAGAGCTGCTCATTGGTGTCGATGACGAGAAGGCCATTGCGAACCACAACAGCCGAGCCAGCAACAGTGACTTGAGCAGCCGGGAGACCGTTACAGACAATGGCATGTTTGTCTCCCAGGACGAGGAATCTCAGCGCAGGCCGCAATGAGTTCCTGGATCCGGCGACTCCTTGAAGTTTGGCAATGACTCGAGTAAGAAAGGGTGCGATGAACATGGGGACGGAGAATGAACCAAGTGCCAGGCTTTGCTTGGTTCGCCGAGGAGGATTTTCTAGAGAGCAAAGGAGTGGATATACCCCATGCGACCTCCGTATCTACGGACGGCAACGCTACTGCTTATTGTATGAATGCTCGTATCTTGTCGAGAAAGATCAATCAAAGTCTAAAAACGATGAAAGTAGCCAAAGAACATAAACCGTGAATGCCGTCTTGCCTTTGAGCCGTGGGGGTTGTGCAGCCTTGGATAAACATAAACCCCGAGAGGGCGGTCCTGGGTCTGGCGTGCGCGCTGTAGGTATTTTACAGGGTTGACCCGGCCATGATTCCCCAAAATGGCTGTTTGAGACGGTTGTGTAACTTGATGTCTGTCCTTCCCTGTCCAAGGCATATTGTGTTATAGAATACGCGCAGGGCCTACTGTTTCTCAATGGCTTCACACTGATTGAGAGATGTTGAAGGGTAAGCATCTTTCCTTCGCCCTAAGGTGCCTTTGATGTTCGAGGCAGGGCAGTTGGTTACCTACCTTGTACACCCGGACAAAGCTGCAAGTGCGAGCGCGAGGTCCGGGTGGCTCCTACCCCGCCATCAGCATGGGCCCCGCCGGCAGCGGCAGCTTCAGCTTTCCCCCTTACGCCTAACATTTCTTGCATCATCCTCCTTGCTCTGCGCGCTACCTTGCATTTGCTTCGTTTGCCTCATCCCTGGCTCCATCAATCCTTTTCTGGATTTATCCAAAATATTGCGAAACAGTGAGTCTTGCCCCTCCCCTTCCCCCTTCCCCTGCGTGCACATGTCATTGTTGGGCCTCCCTGCCCCCGCCCCCACTACCTCCCGAAGCTCATCACTCTTACAGCAAACAGCCCCGCAGCAGCTCCCCGGTTATCTCCATCGACACTCCCACTGCTTCTGACTACGACCCAAACGTCTCTGGAATCCGCGTCTTTCTTTGAAGCCACCCCCACCGGAATCAAGCTTCTTGATTCTCAAATTCTTCCAGCTCGCTCGATAACTCGTCGCGCCAGGCCCGCAATCATGGTCGACAGACCCAACAAGCCCTCTGCCCTGGCCTCCACACCTGGTCTTCCCCCTCAGGCGCAGGTTACGATTTCCAATGGTAACTCCAAGGTCACCGCAGTCCTGCCCACAGGCGACAGCGTTGAGGTTCTGCTCTTCGGAGCCACTGTGCTGAGCTGGAAGACAGCGGCGGGAGACGAGAAGCTGTGGGTGAGCGAAGCGGCGAAGCTGGATGGCTCCAAGCCTGTCCGCGGTGGCATCCCTATCGTTTTCCCGGTAAGCAGGACTGCCCAGCTTTCCATTGAATCATTCGGCTGCAATTCCTCACATCATTCCCGCTTTTGCTAACCCATCCTATCTCTTCCCAATATAGGTCTTCGGCACCGCCCCGGACCATGCAGCTACCTCCAAGCTCCCTCAACACGGCTTCGCGCGCAACTCACGATGGGAGTTCCTCGGAAAGTCCACGAGCGAGGGTTCCAGCTCTGCCCACAGCGTCAAGCTCGACTTCGGTCTTTCATCAGACAACATCGACGAGAAGACGAAGAGCCTCTGGCCGTACAAGTTCAGCTTGCTGTACAGCGTCACGCTGGACACCGAGAGCCTCATCACCACCCTTGTAGTTACCAATGACGGCGATGAGCCATTCGAGTTCCAGACTCTACTTCACACGTATTTCAAGATCAATGTACGTTATTTGTCCAGCTTGCCCAGCGAACGCTCTGCGCGCGCCCGGGGGCCATTCCCGCTTCGTTGCGTAAAAAAGGACTAACCATGCCCAGGATATCACCAAGGTCGAGGTCAGCGGCTTGGAAGCCTCAGAATATTTGGACAAAGTCGACAGCTTGAAGACCAAGCAGCAAGATGACAAGGTCACCATCACCGGCGAGACAGATCGTGTCTACACCCCCAAGAAGGGTCCCTCACACCCCGTTACTGTCTCCGAGGCCGGGCAGCCCCAATTCAGCATTGTGCGCGACAATTTGGACAACGTCGTTGTTTGGAACCCCTGGACGGACAAGGCAAATAGCATAGGCGATTTCGAACCCAAAGATGGCTGGAAAAACATGCTCTGTGTTGAGCCTGGTGCCGTCAAGGGCTGGCAGAAGCTGGAGAAGGGCGATGCATTCGAAGCTGCCCAAACCATTACTTTGGCCTGAGGCGCTGCATCATCAGGTGTTCTTGCGATATTATGGGGGAAGGGGAAAGCTGGCAAGGCGTACTAACTAGGTGTCTTGTAATGACTCTTGCCTGCTCTCATTTTAATTCAAAACATGCTTCAAAAATTATGGAGGTAAGCAACAGTGGTCATTTGACAGAGGGAACAGCAGCACGCTTTGCCCCTGAAGTAATAAACTCGGTGTCCATCTCTGTTCAATGCTTCGTTCTCATGCTAAAACGAGATTACTTAAATACTTTTTTGATCCATACAATACCAATCCTCTTCTCTTTGTCCCCACTATATACCTCCCGCTCGCTTCTGCTTTGGGCTATGCAGCTGAAGGCACGACAGAAGCACTTGCCATAGAAATCAGATGCCGGGGCTACATCCAAGCATACAAGGAGACCAACAGTTTAATCCGAGATGTTTCTGTTTTCCAAAATATCATTAATCATTCGACCCCTTGTCCTTGTGTTTTCTTATGCTCGGGAAAAGTGGTCGGCGACGAGGAAGGCCAACTCAAGTGCCTGCTTTTCATTGAGACGGGGATCGCAGAAAGAAGTATAATTGGTCGAGAGGTCGTCCTCGTCGAGACCCTCGCTACCTCCAAGGCATTCTGTGACAGCATCGCCTGTCAGTTCGAGGTGGACACCACCGAGGTAGCTCCCTTGCTCTTTGTGAATGCGAAGTGTCTCGCTGAGCTCCTGGTAAATGTCGTTGAAGCGGCGGGTCTTGATACCGGTAGGTGTGGAGAGAGTGTTGCCGTGCATAGGGTCACACTGCCAGACCACACAGCGCTTGTACTCGGAATCCTCGACAGCACGAATGTGTTGAGGCAGCAGATCACCGACGCGCTTGGCGCCGTAGCGAGTGATGAGCGTGATCTTGCCGGGTTCGCAGCTGGGGTTAAGGGTCCGGAGAAGGGCAAGAAGATCCTCGACAGGGGTAGTGGGGCCAACCTTGATGCCGATCGGGTTCGCTACGCCTCGGAAGAACTCAACATGTGCATGGTCGATTTGACGGGTACGATCGCCAATCCAGAGGAAATGAGCTGATGTGTCGTAGTACTCTTTCTGGCTGTCAGGATCGGCCTCCGTCTCTTTGGAGTCCGAAGAATCCTTGAAGGAAGCCGGTTTTTCCAAGAGACGAGTCAGTGCCTCTTCATACTCGAGGAGCAGACCCTCGTGGCTTGTGAAGAGCTCAATTGTCTCGAGCTTGTCGGGCCGTGAGTTGATAACCTGCATGAACCGGAGCGTCTGCTGAATGCTTGTGGCAATGGCGGAATACTTCTCCTTGAGCGAGGGGTCACGGACGTGGCCCAGGCCCCAATCCAGGGGGCGATGCAGGTCGGCGAATCCAGAGGAAATGGCGGATCGGATGTAATTGAGAGTGGCTGCCGAGTAATGATAGGCTCTGTCTGCAAGTTAAAATCAACTCGGAAGTGTTGGAAGGCTGCGATTGGGTGTCTTCGACTTACTTGACCAAGCGATTGGGATCGATTTCTCTCTCATCAACGTGAAAACCATTGAGAATATCACCCCGGAAGCTGGGGAGCTCGCGCCCGTCGACAATTTCCGTTGGGCTAGACCGAGGCTTAGCATACTGGCCGGCCATGCGTCCTATACGGACGACAGGCTTGTTGGTGCCCCAGATGAGAACCACGCTCATCTGCAGCAGCAGCTTGATCTTGGACTCAATGGCGCCCTGCTCGCAGTAGTCAAAGAGCTCGGCGCAGTCGCCGCCCTGCAGCAGGAATGCCTTGCCGTGAGCAACGTCGCGAAGATGGGCCTTGAGGCGCAGGATCTCATTGGGGTGGACGATGGGCGGCATGCGGTTCAGCTCCCCAACGGCCTTGGACAGCTTCGTCTGGTCAGGGTACGCAGGAGACTGCTTGACGGGTTTCGACCTCCATGTCGAGGGTTCCCATGGCTGCTGCTGCTGCTGCTGCTGCTGCTCTTGCTGCTCTAAAGACATGGCGTAGGTTGTGTCGAGACTGTACGTGTTCTGTGGTTCCAATGGTGAGATTGGATGTGGTTCCACGCGAAGGAGTAGGGAAGTTCTTACCAGGGAAAAAAATTGGTGATGCAGCAAAGCTCCCCACAAGCCGTGGATCGGGTGATGAATTCACAAGAAAGATACCTCGATTGAGAATCCGACCTCAGTAGCCGCAATACAGTGAGCCTCGCGTAGGAAAGATGAAGAAAGATTGGGTGTGAGTCACGGATGGATTCACAAACATGTACTTTCACAATAGAGGGCACAGTACTATACAGGATTGGGGACGTGCTTGCCCACTTCACCGGGGTAAGTCAAGCAAGGTCACACTCGCCGCCGCAGAGGCCGTCAGTTCTAGTTCTAGTTCTACCTCCGACTACCCAATGTGGCAACAGGTGACGGGCTTGCAGAGCCTACGAGATCTGTCAACACCGCGAAGCCTGCAAATGATGCCTTAAATTGCCTAAATAATCCTTGCACTGCTGC
Source organism: Paramyrothecium sp. XJ0827 (assembly GCA_020881915.1). Taxonomy (NCBI): domain Eukaryota; kingdom Fungi; phylum Ascomycota; class Sordariomycetes; order Hypocreales; family Stachybotryaceae; genus Paramyrothecium; species Paramyrothecium sp. XJ0827. The sequence continues at coordinate 2,558,835 of JAJFPB010000001.1, read as the reverse complement.
ATCTCCCACCAGGACTGTCTGGGGCTCTATTCACAATTTAGCTGCCCCTCCCTCTCTATACGCGTGTTAAGGTATCCTCAATGGGTAATAAGACAAAAGGTGGGATGTTTTTCTTGTGGCACAAAAATGCTCACCGCCCAATGGGGGGATTCAACCCCGCCTACCCAATCGGGAAGCGACCGTTACTGCCAAACCGTGTAGCCTCTGGAGCTCCAATTCGCCCTACACCTTTTACCTTGCCTTACCTTGGCTGACCTTGCTTCACTACTTGACCACCCCCAAACCCTCTTTCGCAACCGCATCTCCTCGCCCAAACAACCTCCCCCGCTATTCCCACACCATGGCCGACAAGCAGCCTCCCACGGTCGTTGAGGGCGCCACCACCGGCGACGTCGAGGACGAGCTCCCCGCCGCCAAGTCGGCCGAGGACCGCAAGGCCGCCTCCGCCCTCGCCAGCCTCGACGACGCCAACGACGACGCCTCGGCCTCGGCCCGCAACGTCGACCAGGAGGCCGTCAGCAAGGCCATGAAGACGCTCGGCGGCGGCGGCGCTGCCGCGGCCCGCAAGGACGTCAAGGCCGCCGTCAAGGTCGACCAGGCCGACGTCGCCCTGCTCGTCGACGAGCTCGACCTCACCAAGCCCAGGGCGACCGAGCTCCTCAAGGCCCACGAGGGCGATGCCGTCAAGGCCATGAGGGCCTACGTCTCTGCTTGATCGACCCGGGGCGCGCGTGTGGCATCGCCAGGGCACAGTTTCCAGAGGGAGCCGTATAGACACGTGGGGTTGGATTTTCTCGAGACTACCGGGGATTGAAGCACCCCTCAATCGTGATCGATTGATTTACATCATAAATTTCAATCGGCCCTGGAGACGGAAAACACTATACAGGATTCTGACGCGCTGTGACATCTCGCCCATGGCATCGAGCGCCAACGCAGTTGCTACCACAACGCTCCACAACAAGCACCCAAGGCTACGCTGTCGGGTGAGGGGGATCTATGAAAACCACTGGTTCGTAACGGACTACCAAGCCTGCAGGTTTGACAGAGCTTATAGAGCCATCTCTTTGTTGATGGCTCCATTTAGAGCGGCCCAAATACCCCAGCTCAAGCGATATGCTCTATAGATTGAAGAGTCAATGAAATTCGCCTTTGCGGCATTGCTCACGTCTTTTTGGGTTGAACAGTTCAAAAGAGTAGTTCCGCGCAAAGTTTTGTATTGCAAGGTGGATTTCAGTACTAAACATGACATTGGGCCATCGGGATTCTTGTAGCGTCCCTAGTCTTCTCATACAATTTGCCTCCTAAACGCCATTCCAAAAACCAATGCCTTAACCGGCTGCATTTCCCTGCAATGAGCGATTGATACGATTGACCCCTCAAAGTGAAAACATCCGGTCCCTAACTTAACGCCAAAAAGTCACCCATGGACAGAGAAGCACTGGTTGCTTCTCTTGCCATCTTAAGCCCACGTCTTCGCCAGCGGGCTTCCAATCTTGGGAGCAAATTGCAAACTCTTCCGCCGCGCTGCCATCAGTCGCATGAGCACCTGCTCATCTTTGTTCCTGCTCAAAAGTCCATCACCGAGGTCCTGGTACTTTGACTTTGGAGGACAGGTCCGCATCAGTAGTGATTGTTTCGTCGGAGAATCCTCGAACTCATCCTCGCCAACAGAAGGTGTGTCTGGCATATCAGCCACGTATCGTGCAATAGCTTCCGGTGCCGGGGTCTTAGGCACTGGAGTCAAAACAGCCGAGGGCCATGCCATATCATCCTCATCGGCCTCCTCCGCGTCTTGTTCAGATGGTGTGTGCATCCACACTGTACTGTCACGACGGTTCAATGGCGTGTTTGGTGCTGATTTGATGTTGCGCGCCGCAGCATCGCTCTTAGGTTGGATGCTGAGACAGGCTTGATTCAAGCCGGCAAGTGCTGTGGGCTCCATGGTCTTACGACGACTACCCTTACCGCGTGGGGTAACGCTGGTGCTGACCCTGTACGGGCCTTCGTCTAGCCACTCGTTCTCTCGTTCACAACTGCAGTTGTTGTCAGCTCATACAATCCTTTGAACAGGTTCATCGTTGCAAAACTTACTCAAGCACCCAGCTGACGCCAACGCAATGAACGATGCCGTTGGTCGACCTCACCTTCTCGAGAGTCTCCTTGGCGCCGTCTTTGTATACGACATGAGTAATGCCGACCTTGGCAGATGACGCCTCATCATGAGCGGAGCCCTTGTGGTTCCAGTTCCACGTTTTCACACAACGAGCGCCCATCTGGGTAAGAAGCTCAACGAAGATGCTGCTGGCATCCGCGCCATCGCTTGTGTACACATCCACGTGGACAACGGCTCCACGGAGCAGGTTCGAGTCTATGTCGCGGCGAGGTGTGCGAGCAGGCGTTCCTAGCGTCGACCAAATATCCGCCTTGGTTGGGGTAACCGGTGTCGGGGTAGTCGGGGCGGTTACAACGACGTTCGGCTTGCTGGCAACAGATTCCCTTCTGCTCTCTTTGGAAGGAGAATAAGATATAACTGTTGCACTTCTCGACAACATACTAGGTCGCTTAGGGGCGACACGAGACGCGCTAAAGCTCTTTTTCTTCAAAGGGCTTGGGGTCGAGTCGTCCGCCGGCTTCAGGGGGACTTTAGTGGTAGTATGGAACGACATCATGATAGGGCGCACCGGCGTGCTAGGCGCACCATAGGTGGCACGATCCGTCATTGCCGGATCAATAGGCACCTGGTTTTCGTCCCCATATTCCTGGCTTGCGTCTGAAAGGGAATCGTCAAAGGACTGGTTGTGGTTTGTGATTTCCTCGATTTCTTCAGGCTCCATGACAGACATGTCATTAGCTTCCTCGGCCAAGGCTACGTCTTCCTCGGTTACTAGGATGTCATCAAAAGATGGCTCCTCAATTTCGAGATCCTGGGCATCCTTCTCGAAACCATCGGCGGCTGGAGTCTCTTGCGCAATAAGATTGGGCCGCGCCAGCATCTCATCTTCAAAGAAATGGACACTGGACAACGAGTCTTCACTGAGAGCAGCAATAGGTCCGGTGTCAGACCCTGCAGCCACTGGCAGAGGCTTCTTGGGGCTGGCCGCTGACCAAGCACCAAACTGCTCAGCCAAGAGAGTGAAGCCCAGGGTAGACCTGCGAGAGCTCTTAGTCGTAGCTTGAGCGCCTCCATCTGATTTGCTGGAAGGGACTTGTCGAAGGCTAGTAGTAGGAGTAGCTAGCTGCATATCCAATGCAGTAGTCAAATCTGCGTCTGAATCATAATCATCTTGGCAAGGATCAAGGTCCTTCTCCCGAAGCTGAAACATGTCAACTTCGGCGCTGGATGCGGACAGAGGGGAGCTTGTTGAAACTGTAATTGAGTGGTCTGCAAATGTTTCGATTACAGCACCTAGTTCGGGAGACTGGGGGTTTCCGGACTGGATTTCGGCCTCGTAGTTCTCTGATTCGCTGCCCTCTTGACCAAGTCCGTCATCTTCAAGTGCTCTTCGCAGAGCTTCTCCAGCGACCGGCGTTTCTTCCACAGCACCAAGGCTGTCAGGTGCGTTCGCTGGTGTTGGCGTTACGCTACCTTGCTGCAACGCGGGATCGGCATGGCGAGGTAGCACAGCAGACAGGCGGCCAGGAAACTGTAGCTCCTCGATTGGGTCGCTGAATACAGCTTCGTCATCGTTGGATGGCTCATCTTCAAGCATCAACTTCTCCGATTGACGGCTGCGGTTTGCCGGCGTTGGAGTAGAGACAATGAGGGGCTTGGGAAGTGGAGAGTCGTTGACGGCCGCAGACTCGAGCCGTCGAGGCTCTGTTAGCGGCTTGAATCCAGGCATAGCTCGCTTGGCAGGAGATTGGAACATCGAAATTTTCATGGCCGACTGGGTGTGCTGCGCCTTAGTAACGGATCCAAAATTTAAGCCTTTGATGGGAGATTGAGGTCTCTTGGCAGGAGAGTTGAGCAGAGAGGCCTTGAATGAAGCAGTCTGGCCTGACTGGGCCGCGTTGGAGCTCGCGGCCTTGATCGTTGAACCTGGTAAAGGAACAGCGCCCATTTTCCTAGCAGGAGATTTGAGGGTGTCCTTGAAGGGTGAGGATGGAGGTCGCCGTGCTGGGGAGGTCAGCACAGATGTGGTGAGGTCCGGCGGGTCTAGGATTGCCGCATTGACCGTCATTGTTGTTTCCTCCTCTGGCTGCTCTGCTGCTGATGGCACGGGCTGTTTGGCTTTGTCCGAAATGCTGGTGGGTGGCTTGATTGGGCTCTTCATGAGTGCCATGAAGGGCGCCTTCTCCTCAACGGCCAGCTCGTCCTCCGACTCATCCCTATCCCGTGAGACAGGCATTTGCGTCACCTTTTTAGGGCTGAGTGGCTTCTTGGTAACCTCATCGGAGGTTTTGGTGGCGGCTCTTGTTGTCCGGGAACCTCCCGCAGCAGCTCGTCGAACGGGACGCCCGCGCAATCCGGATGTCGTGGGCTCTTTGATCTTTGCCGAGGGCTCCAGGTTTTCCTTGTCGGGTTCTTGAAACTTGACCGTCTTCTTTACGGCTGGCTTGGTCGAGACGGCCGTCGTGGACTTTGTTGTGGTTGCTGCCCGACCACGGGTGGTCTTCGCTGGGATTTCTTGCGGTGGTTGTTCCTCCGTCTTCGGTTCGACAATCTTCCTGGGGCGGCCACGCGTTGCTCGTGCTGGCGCCGGATCGGCCCTTGCAGCTTCGGGAATCTCCTTTCTCACGACTCTTCCACGTGTCGTCTTGGGAGCGGCGGGGGCTGGTGCCTCCTCGTCCGCGGCGGCAACCTTCCTAGGCCGACCTCGTGCGGGCCTCTTGGCTGCGGACTGTTGTTGATCTGTGAGACCGCCATCGGCTTCATCCTCATCAGACCTCGTCTTCCGTTTCGCTGCAGTGCTTTTCGTGCTCGCCGTCGCAGTCGAAGCTGTGCGAGCCCTAGCTGCTGCTGTCACGATTTTTGTCGTCTTGGCCGGAGGGTCTGTAGCCTTGGCTGCTGCCCTGGACCGGGTGACGCGCTTTGGCGGTGACTCCATGACGATAGAGGATCTTCTGATCCGGCTGTGAGGGGGTTAGTGAAAACAAGATAGTTATAAATGTGAGCAGCGGTGCTGTTGCATGCTGGTGCAAGGGGCGGTCGGCGGCTGATGAAGTTGCGGAGTGCCATGGTCGGATTGCAGGCCTTGTTATGGGCAAGCGACGTGTTTGGTGACGTTGCTCGGCAACGGCGCAGCCCCACTCGGAAGGACCCGACCCATTCACCTCAACTGCTGTACCTTTCCTACCGGTACCTACCTCAGGGTACCTCGGCTTACTTGTCCACACTTTACCAGCAAACGCTCCTTTACGCAAAGCCCATCGCGCTCGGCTACTGCATCACAGCATGCCCAATATGATCTTGCCTCGCCTTACCCTGAGATACCTCACCCGAGCTAAGGTACCTCAGATAAGTGCATACATGAACTACTAGGTAGTTCATTGTTTTCATCAACTGACACCAAATCATCGTTCAATTGGCATCTAATGATTTCCGCGTCCTACCTTGGACCTCGTGCATCATCCTGAATGTCGTGCCTATCCTATCACATCTCATTCATTCATGCTCTTTTTATGTCAAACCCCGGCCCAAGCGCTATGCCACTTCAGATGCGATGCGTACCCCATCAACATGCAATGCAAACTTCCCAGAATATGCTACATAAATCTAATCGTCTCTCATAATCGTATATGTTCGGTATCTCGTAAACTCGTCGTCGCGCTCTTCAGGTTGCGCACGGCCTGTCCCCTGACTACTATCATGATGACGACGGCCTCGTCCGGTCATGCAGTGTGTCTTGTTCGGCCATCATGTCGCGTTGGGCAGTTCGCTATCTCCACGAAACGCTGAGTGAGATGCCCGTCTACCTGTTCGTCAACCGAAAAGGTCCCTCAACCTTGACATCTCGAATCCCTTCGGGCATGAGTCGTAACCAAGCATTCCAGCTGTCAACGTCTACATTGTCGTCGTTCAACGTTATTGAGAGGTGGATCTGAGGATTGTTCTCGAACAGAAAGCTGTTCCGTCGGGGGCTGTTTGGTTGAAGAGGAGCCAAGAGAATGGAAGGAAGGTTGGATGTGCTCGAAATCATGGTGTGAAAGGGAGCAGGAAAACTAGTAATGATGTCTTGTTCAGGGTGCGGATCCTGCACAATCCTTGGGTAGCTGGACAGCAGCGCGGAATGCAACTCAGCTGCGGAGAGTGGCTTCTGTCGAATCGCACGGGTTCGTAGCTGCTCGGCAACAGCTCGGGTGAAGACGCAACGATCAATGGCGGAAAAGTGCTTCTCGGAAACAGAAGCTGCAACCAGCTCCAGCACTCCACGCTGCCGGATGAGCTTGGAAGATGGGAAGTAGGCAGCATCCATGACAATCAGCGAGTCTGAACAGGCCTCTTCCAGGATCTGCTGGATACTACTCCAACGAATGGTCGATGCCTTGGTATAGTCCCGTGAACTGAAGGATGCCTTGATGAGTGCCTTGTGCTTGAAGGAGGGCCAGAGGACGGGGTCAGGTCATTCCACGTTGCAATCACGCGACTCACCTGGCGAGGACCATGTCCCTATTCTCATCGAGATAGGTATGCCCTCCATAATAGAGTATTTTTAAAACGTCGCGCTGGTCGCGATCTTCAACAAAATCAGAGACTTGTCGGGACAGCCACCTCGATGAGCTCCTGAAGCTGTCCGAGGAAGGAATGGGCTGAATTTGAAACGTATAGTGGTAGTATTTGTCCATGACATCAGCTAGCTCCCTAGCAGCATTCGAGACGGCGAGTGCGTCGTCGTCGTCCTGCCAGAAAAGGAAAAGACAATGAACAATGCTATAACGGCTTCGGCTAGATGCTGATAGTATTTGCGAGGCATTGGCCTGCAAATCGTTCTTGAGGCTTTCGATCCCCGGTAGAGACAGGGACTTCTCCAACCGTGGACCAGAAGGTAGCGGGGTGCGCATGCGCGCTTCGCTCAGGGGGAGTCGGCCAGGCAGCGGATGGGTCGGCGTGGACGGATCGAGATCCATCTCTTGCGAGTCGTGGGCGAAGATTGGCTGGGTGTCGGCCAAGGCGGGCGCGGGACTCAGGGGTCTGGCTGCCGCGACGGACGGCGCGATGTCTTGGATGCTCGGGCTATGCGACCTGTGATACTTGTTGACGACATCCTCCCACGTCAGGTTGTGGTGGCTTGGATGGCACTTTTTGACGGGTGCCAAGCGTAGCTTGTCAGCGCAGGAAGAGCAAGGAGGCGAGCAAGAAGGCGAACGCTCGCCGAGGCATGAACGGGTAGCTTACAGCAACTCTTCGGCGGCGGCAATCATTGCAAGCGCCTAGCTTCCTGATCAAGGCGGCGCGCTCCCTTGATTGTTGGGAAAGAGGACCGGTGCGTCTCCTGCTGGTTCGACGACTGTTAGAGACGTCGGAACCATCCTTGACAGAAAAAATAGACTGGTGCAGGTTAGGAGAGGTGTCGGCACTGTACGATGTGTTGCTGGTCTCTGTGGACGCCAATGTAGCCGTGGTGGCCTGGGTAGAGATGGAGGAGCTCGTGTCCTTCCTCATTGGTGGTGACGAAGGGTGGTAGACATGGTGATGGGACGGTGATGCCGATGCAGCAGCCGGTTGATGCAGCGGGTTGTCGTGCAACCCGGGGACGGGAGCCGGGGACGGGCTCGGGCCCGTCAGAGGTGGTAGCGGCGGCGGTGGCGCTGTTGCTGCTGGTGGTACCGCCGCCGCTGCCGCGACCGGGGAAGTTGCGGCAGCAGCGGACACAACAGTAAACCCGGTCACTGAAGCGGCAGCCGGGGCATTGGTCGGCGCTGGAGTGGCAGCGGAAATCGGAGGCGAGGCCGAGGGCTGACCAGAAGCTTGAGGAGCATCAGCCAGCATGTGAATAGGATTCATCGCTGCGTGCAGTAGAAGGTGGGCGAGCGGTCCGGGCCCATTATCGTGTTGTTGAGAGCCAACGTCGGGCCGAGTTGCCCAGCAAAGGGAACGCCGCAATTATGAGCAGTGACGTCTCAGCGAGGACGATTTTGAGCACGATGTTGAGCACGATGACCTAGAAGATGTCTTTCTGTACAGAATATAGGGAGCGTCAGGAAAACTGCAGAAAGAAAAAGAGTGATGTGGTTGGGGGACCGTGTCTCTGCCGTGGGTAACGAGGACGAAGACGCACTCAGTGCAGGCGTCGAGTTCTTGGTGTGCGGCTCGAACAAAAAAAAAAAGTATAATAAACGAAAGTATGTGATGCAGATAAGCCTAAGTCGCGACTAGCAAGTAGCAAAACAATAGACAGTAATACCAGCCGTGAGCAAGACGAGACAAGAAGCTCGAGTAATAAGATGAAGCAAGCCCGAAGCGGGCAGCAGCAGGTACTTTAGGTAAGGTAAGGTAGGGTAGCTAGGGTTGAGGTGTCCGTATATAGGTCAGGAGATGGTGCTGTATGATAAGGTGGGAAGGGTAGGGATGTGTGTAAGTCTAATGGGACGGGACGGGGTGCGAATGTAACTATTCGGAGGCCCAGGCGTACAATCCAGGCGGCGTCGGCGGCTGCTAGATTTGCACGTTGTGTGTCCGTAAAGCCAGGTAAGGCAAGGCAAGGCAAGGCAAGGTGTGCAGTCTAGACCTGTACGCTCGGTTGGTACTGAACGGAGGCGGATGAGGAGAGCACTGGCGGGGTACCGAGATGTGTAGGTGTAAAATTGCAGGGTTGACAAGTAACGTAAAGTACCTTACCTTGGAATGATTCCCGGAGTGTGGTGTGGTGTGGTGCGGTGCGTTACGGTGCGTGCTGCGGTGCGCGGCGCAGCGTGAGTGGTGTTAAGGGCCTGGCTTGGCAGAAAGATCCCCAAGGTCAAGGTAAAGGATAAAGGTCTGGTAAGGTAAGGTATGGCATGGTATGTAAGTATGGTAAGGCAAGGCAGGTTGAGGCAAGGCGAGGTAGGTAGATGTGGTACGGTAGCGGTACCTTGAGTTTATAAGGCGCCGCTGTCTGCCCGAGTGAATATTAAGACCTCACCTTGGGATTCGCGGACCCCACTTCGGACCAGGCAAAAAAAGAGCCGGAAAAGCGGGAAGGAAACAAGAATGAGGGGCAGGCCGTTCGATTTCTGTGCGTTTTGTTTTGTTTTGATTTTGTGCGGGCGGAGCTGGGGAATGGCGCCGCCTACAGGTCACAATAGCTTGGGGTGGGAGTGAGCCGAGGAAGCGCAGAGGCTTCGACGCGGGCCGGCACTACTGTGCCTCGCTCTACCTGGAGCATAGGCAAGGCAAGCGTAGGGAAGGGAAGGGAAGGGGAGGGAAGGGAAGGGAAGGGGAGGGAAGGGAAGGGAAGCAGAGGAAAGGGAAAGCATGGCAAGGCAATCACACGCACGGTAATGCACGCACGGTCGATTTAGTGGAAATCCTCGAGTTGATGATTTTCCCAGGCCAGCCAAGGTCACGTCTGGTGGTTCACCTCGCTCGCAGTAGTAGGCGTCGAGATCGGGACTACGGCAGTTGCAGGTGGCTGGGGAACCCGCAAAGTGGAAAATAGTGCAAGCTGAGCTCCGGCCCCGTGAGAGTCCAATGCCCTACTTCACTTATAGAAGGTACTAGCGTAGATACATAGACTACTAAGTCACTACCTGGGAGGACAGACACGCTATCCGGCTTTACTTTACCTTGAAGGTGGATCTCGTAACCTGTCATTCCGTGGCTGACCGTGTTGGTGCCTACTAGTAGGTAGCATAGTGACGGCCTCGTCAACCTTTCGAAATCGATTGGACTGTCGCCATCTTACCTTGTTTGCCTCAGTACGGTGTTTTGGTTCATCGAGAGCGAGTGAGCAGACTTCACAGTGCCCTCTGGTCTCTGGGTTGACGAGGCTGCAATGAGCCATTACTTTGCTCGTGAGGATATCAGCCCGTCAAGGTGACCCAAATCGTCGTATGGCAGGGCGCCAGCTTCCCACCCCAATGATACCTACCATCAGCAACTATGGGAGGTCGCTATTTTTATACCAGCTGCTGTCCTGGTCAACAGTCAGAAAGGGGGTGGAAAATCCGGCGCAATGGGCGACGCCCCGTGAAGATGACGTTGTTCAGCAAGCCGGCGAACTGCAGCAGGACATCAGAAGCTAGGGATCTGCGAAAACAGTCCCCCCCAGGGCAGCACGTGTGAAGCTGTCTGCCCGACAGGTCCAAGCCACGAGCAGGGGCCATCCAGTTCATGGATCTTCGGCAGGCTGTCTATGTTATTGTTTGTGAGTGGCAATGGCATTGAAATCCTGCAAAGGCAGAACAGAGGGGCGCAGTGGCCGAGCACCTTGACGTGAAGTTGCACCGCGCATGCTCCTCCTTGGCAGTATCAAAGCCGCACTGCAAGAATCTGCAGCTCGGTGAATAGTCCACCTCCTGTAGGGTCTAGAGCTGTTTACCCGACGTACCTTACCTACTGGGTATAGGAGACTGGGGGTGGGGGAGAACAACCGGACCAATCCTGCAAATCAGACACCGGTCTGCTCCATGATGGTGCCATGCTTAGAGCACCACCAAATACCGTGGCAGACGCTGAAGAAAAGGGAGGTGGCTGGGGGAAAGGGAACAGATGGTGGGGGTACACCCTTTGCACCGAACATACTACAGTTGCCTACTACTACTAGTAAGGTATGTTGATTAGTCTACAGCCAAAGATCAAGATGGCGCGACTCATCCCCATCTTCTACGCGCATGTGCAGACAAACTTACATGAGTTGAGGCTGCTGGATCTGGTTGAGCCGGAAACTTCCGTACTCTCCCCCCTCACGAAGCCGATGCATGAGTTACCTCACGCGAGTAATTTGTTTTCCCAACTACCTTACTCAGGCTAGGTAGGCAAGGTAGGCATCTCAATATTGCTACCTATTCGCCCATCTCGCAACAGTCAAATACCTCACCGACATACCGCATAAGTTAGATGTCAAGACAACCCCAGCCAAAAAGCCTCTCTTCTCCTCTCCTCTCCACCCTCTTGCACACTATTCTCAACGTGCTGCTGTCTAATTCTTGCAAGCCTACGGTTAACGACGGATCGCTGCTCCGTTGCACTGGGTCCCCATCCAAATAAATAAATAAATAATTGATAAATAAATAAAATAAAAATTCTGTCCCTTCGTGATCAGTGAGGGTCGATGACGAGCCTCGCTGCTCGCACACCGCATCAGTTACTCCATACAGACTTGCGCGACTTACGTGGGTGAGTCGGCCTTCCGCCCGGAGACCCTTGGCCGCCCACCCGCCCAGGGCCTTGCCAGTTCTGGTCACGGACTGCCTTGAATAGCAGGAGAAAGGGGGCGGGCACAGCAAAAGGAAAGGAAAGGAAAGAAAATGGGAGGGAAGGGAAGGGAGCAGAAGGGGTTGAGGAGACATGCATGCATGCATGACAGGCGCGCACCTCTGCAGCCTAGACCAAAACTCGAAATGAAGGCCAAGGTGGGAAGATGGGAGGAAATCCCTATCTACCGAACGATGCCGAGGTGTCTAAATCCAGCGCTCACACACAGGCTACAGTGCTACCTACCGTGTCCGTTTCTGGCCTGATCTTCTTCCGGTCACTGGCTTCTCCCCTGCTCAAACCCTCCCGGCAGCGTCTCCCCGGATGCACATCATTGCCAGAATGCAGCGTCTGGCGCGCCTGGCGCCATGATATTCTCCGTCCTCTGCCATCTGCAGCGGCCCTGTCTTCGCCTCAAGGCTGCCTGGTTGACATGAAGTATTGCAAAAGTCGGCGTCCCACGAGAGTCAGGAGAAAGGATTGGGGGAAGGGGCAGGGGAAGGCAAATCTCAAGACCAAGATATCCAGTTCCGTCATCGCTTACATGGTGCAACCGCACGGCTCGGGCCATCCCTCGCCGAAGAAAAGAGTCGGAATGAGGTTCCTGGAAATTTGACCGAGTAGCCGCAAGCAGTCCCCCCTGCTGGGACGCACATGCCTTTGGATGCCAAGTCCGCCTTGTAGACAAATGGTACATTGAACAACAGCCACCAGATCTGCTGCAACCTCGCCTTGCGCTGACTTCACAGGTCCACGATGAGCCCTCGGATCAGCAATCTCCGTTGCCAATCTCTTCAAGCGTCCTCGCTTGCAAAACACAGCGGTCTGCCTCGGGTACTTTCCATTTAATGACTTCTTCTAAACCAGTTTTTAGCAGCAACGATCAATCTCTCGCGGCTTCCTAAAATTGGCTTCCCTTAGACCCAGGTCATAATTATACATATTCAACCCGAAAAGACTTCATACCTGTTAGGTCTGTTCGTTGGTGCCCGTGCTTCCCGGTGGCTTCCACGGAGCATTCACGTGTTTTCCAGCTTCATCAATGTGGAAGCTGAGAAGTTCCCTCTGATCATTGATGAGGCGTCCCCATTCTAACAATAACCGGAAGAGGTAAACCTCCATGTCCCGCTCACCGATTGCTTCCTTTGTCCACTTTTGGCCTCGCTCCACAATCCACTGGGCGTTTTTGGTCTGTTCCTTGAGCATTCTTGGATTACTGTTGATCGGCGGTCGGTCCACGGTTCCGCTGAAGTAGGCGAGTGTCGTATGCAGGGCCTGATACCTCAAGTCAATGGGGACGAAATGTAACCAGGGTGTTAGTCGCTCGGTGTACCAGTTGCGGAAAATCGTCGAGACAAATGGTACGCTGTTGGACCGCAGTGTACGAAGCAGCTGTGTCGGTGGACCCTCGTCTTCGTCCAGTAGGAGCACGTAGCGATACTCCAATGGCTCGGCGGTATCCTCCCGTGCACCATACGCCCGCTCCAGCAGTTGGCAGCTCTCGCCTACGCAGTCACTTAGCTCCCCTATTCCAGCTGTGAAAGGCAAAGCCGCGTTCGCTTTCGTCGTTGAGACCTTTTCGTGGGCGAAGTCCTCTTCGGATCCTTGGGCCGGTAGAATCATGGAGACCTCGTCCCGAGGATCATGACTCCTAACGAGATGCAGAAACCGGTACTTGTGATTACCTCGTAGGCTGTGCGGGCTGACCGCCTGCCTTCCAGCGGTACCTCTGTAGAATAGTGCGTCATGTTGCCTGGAGAATTTCCATTTGTTGTCGGGGGTCTCCAGTCTGGATTTTGGTAGTGGGATAATAATATCCCTAAACCCTTCGGTTTTGAAGGGCCCAAACAGTGGCAGAAGCTCTTCAATGGGCGAAAGACGAGGGTTGGCCATGAAGAAGCCATGTAAGGAAGTCAAATCAGGCTGTGCACAGACATCCAAAGACCTATCCCAGTCGATAAAGAGGGACTTCCGGGAATGACTCTCCAAGCAGTCAATGCACAATCGCTCAAATTGCCAGTGCGCTTGGGTCCTGGCCTGAGAGCCGGGAGGGCAACTCCGCATCAATATTTGCCCAAAATCTTCCTTCATCGCCTGACTCCCCAGAGGAGGAGCTGAGCTGTCCCTGACATCCCTTGGCGTAAAATGAGCCATGGCCTTGGGCTCGGCCGAGCGTCGTGGAAACGCATGCTCCCATGCGGTTAATATTCGCGGTGTTTGCCCCAGGTTGATTGGGAGAACCATATCTGGAAGACTTTTAGAGAACTTTCTGATCAATCCAGCCAGTTCTTTCAAATCCTCGTTGTCGCCTGCGTCACCTGTATCACTCTCAGAAACTTCACCGTCTTTGATGGTGACAGATGCAACGCCGGGATAGCTCATCATGCGATCTACACGATCCCGAATCGCATGTGGTGCGAGGTTCCAGAACGGTCTTAGATCTTCATCTATTTGTCGAAATTCGTCTATTACCAACGATCCGCTTGAATACTGAAACCATGCGTCAAATTGAGGCGGCGGCAGTCTTCCATCGTGACGTTCCTGATACGTTTGCAGAGCCGCACGAAGAGTCGTACTCATTCTTACTTCCTTCATCCACTGCTCATGTTGGTTCTGGGCCCGGAACATCAAGTCATCGATAGGATGGCGGGCTCTGAAGACTTCATTCGGCTTGTTGAAAGCGTGGATGGTTGCTGAAAGGACAAGTATTGAGAGCAGGGCGGTGAATGCAGGCCGCCTTAGGAACAGGAAACTGCGGAGGTCCTGACAGTATATGAACAGCACGTTTCCCCCCAAGATGAGCCAGAGTGGTAAGACAGCACCGGTTTTGGTGGAACCTGTCCAACTTCCCGCCCTCCTGATGTTGTCCAATGAAGCCCACAAACCGACCAAGGTTGTGATCATACTTATGGGCGCTAGTGGTGTTTGCTCCGAGAACCACGAGCTCGCTGAGACGAAGAAAAGAACAAGAATAATGCCATCGGCCAGAACATCGAAATTGTACAATGATCCAAACGCAGGTTCCCGCCCATGGGAACCAAAAATGACAAGGTTAATAATGCCGATCAGCCCAATAAAAAGACATGAAAGCATGAAAAATGCTCCAAGCATCCTCAACCGGAGCTGCATATTTCTTGCCCATGCTAGGGCCCGCCAGAGGAGCACGATAAGTGCGGCATCAAGCGCGATGCCAAGCCATTGCAGAGAGACGGTTTTAGCACGGCTGTCAGTAAGGTTGGAACAGAAGTACGTTGATCTCGTAAATTGGCCAAGAGCAAGGTAAACGCCGATGGTGTACATGAACGTCCCGAAAAACGCCAGAGCAATAAGGACTCGTGGGTCACTCAACCAGTCATAAACGTCGTCGAAAAAACTGCGCCATGGATCGTCTGGATCATCGGGGACTGGGACGGTCCATTTCTTTTGAGTTGAGTAGATATCATAACCAAACAATAGTATACAGAGAATTGGCTATTCGGTGTTAGCAAACAATGTGGCGTGGAGTAGGTGGAGGTAAAGGTGGAGGTGAACATGACTTACCTCTAAACCCGGTGTTGAACATTGTTGATGTCGGTTCACATAGTGGAAAATTTCCGATCTTGCGGTGATACATAGGGCTATTGTAAGAATCGAAAGCCGGTGCGGACGAACAGGCAAGTTGTTCACGGACTCTTGAGACAGCACCTCGTCCGCAGCGGTGTCTAGCGTTGGCCTGTCCAAACCCCGCCGGGACGAATTAAAACGCCCACGAGTCTTGGGGAGCCATGTGGTAAAGAAACTCCCAGCAAAGCAAGTGAGAGCGGCTGTGAAGAAGACAAGAAGTAACGATAGCCGTGGGTATTCTGTGTTTCAAGCGTCAGGAGGTCACAAACTGCCAGAGGTCTTGGGAGTGCCGGCGCTAATGACAGGTATGGGCCAGGCACTCAGGGTATATATCGTACCAACCAGTGAATGGCGCTTCAGATTCCGCAGGATATAGAGGCACGATAGGATAGTACTGCGAAATGTAAGCAACTGTTCATCTCTTCATGTCTCGAATGCGGAAGCTTCGCACCTGAGGCCTGCAATCTGTCCTACCCTAAACCGGCTCATGATTTCTGGTGTCAACCATCTGACGATGGGGTCCAACTGTGTCGCTGCCTGGCCCTCAGTCACACATGCTGTCGTTCGTAGCAAGTTCAGGACTGCCTTGTGAGGGCTTCGGTCTCGGGCTGGGCTTTAATTCTTGGGATGATGATAAGATGATGCAGAAGTCTTCATTGACAGTCTTGAGGGAGGTAAGGGGGCCATTCCAAGTTGGAATTTACGTAAGCTACGGACTTGTACAAACGCGTTTAGGAGACCGCGTCTTCCAGCATTGGGCAATTTTTTGGCTGAGACTGGGACTTCCCTATCACCTTTCGCTCGCCATGGCGGGCTTCAATGATGCACCCCTTATTCAGAAGCTTGCCGTTCCGACCGTTTGTATATTAATATCCTTCCTCGGCTACTTTTCGCAATTCCTTTTCCACACCTCCAGCCTCGATCCCGGTCCTCCGACTCGGTCCGAAACATACGTCTTCAACGTCTTGCTCCTCGTTCTGTGGTACACGTACTACAAGGCCGTGACCGTCGACCCGGGACAATATGTCTTCTCCGAAACGGTGATAGAGGCAGAAGGCCGCTGGTGCAGCAAATGCGCCACCCCTAAACCCGCGAGGGCCCACCACTGCCGCTTTTGCGGGCGTTGCGTCCCCAAGATGGATCACCATTGTCCATGGACGAGGAACTGTGTCTCCATGACGACGTTCCCACACTTCCTGCGTTTCTTGATCTACGCCAATGTATCGCTCTGGATGCTGGCCTACCTGATTGCTCAACGTTTCCATTCGCTTTGGGAAGTCAGACATATGCCGGCGTATCTGGGTCCAACCCTCCCGGCTCTCGTCTCGTTGGCTTTCCTATCGCCAATCTGCTTCTTCACCTGCCTTGCACTCGGCATCATGCTCGTCAACACCCTTAGAAGCTGGATTTTCAACCGAACTATGATCGAGGGCTGGGAAATTGATCGGCATGAAGTTATTGCAGAACGATCCGGCCGCGATTTTTGGGACATCACTGGGCCAGACGGCAAGAAAATCCGTTTCGAGAAGCTGGAGTTCCCTTACGACATCGGCTTGTTCTCGAACATGGCTCAGGCCATGGGAACCTCAAACGTATTGATGTGGTTCTTCCCGCTCGCGGGGAACCCCAAGATCTCTCAGGACAAGCGTGGCAACGGCTGGGTTTGGGAAGAAAATGGCTTCAACCGCGAACCCGGCCTCTGGCCACCACCAGATCCGGACAAGATGCGCCGTGCCGGCAGGGAGTGGCCAGCGGCCAAGCGGAATCTCGAGGCTGAGATCCGAGACCTCAACCTGACCCCGGAAGAGCAGAAGGCGGCTTTCAAGGAGCGACAGGAGCGCGACTTGCGGAAGCGGCAGATGCTCATGGCGGAGCTCGAGGAGGTGGATTCCTACGAAGTAATGACGGATGATGAGATGCACGTCTATGACGATGGAGAAGGCGAAGGTCGTGAATGGGCTAATGCTGACGGAGAGCGGCTACGTGACTATGGTGTGGACGAGGAGGCTGAAGATATCGAGACCCTTCCCGAAGACGACATTCCGCTAGGTGAGCTCTTACGTCGTAGGAGAGCACCACGGAATGACCTCATGGACTAGCTCATCTCGGACAGAGACAGCATGCATGTACATACATCATAGAACATCGAGCCACGGGACAATACAATATTGACGTTGTCCACCTGACTCTTTAGCGTGCACTGAAAGCCCAGCTAGCTTCCGTCAACAACTTGGTATGCACCGACGCCTATCTAGTCTACAGTGACAACCAAGATGTCTACAGTCGTGGCCCTTCAAGTACGATCATGCCTCAGGTCTTGGACAAGAGGTACATAAAAGGTTGCCCAAATCAGATCCTCTACTCTAGAAGTCATTAGCCCCTCACTCGCATGGTATCCCTTCTCGAGTGTGGTGCAGGTAACCTGATCACCCCTAAATCATTCAACATCGCATCTGGAGACCTTTACACAAAATTTTCTATCTACCAGTCTTCTTCGTCGTCACGATTTTTTTGCATGGCCTTCTGTCGCGCCAAAAGAGCGTCTGCCAGACTGCCTCCAAGGCTGGGGGTAGGAGTGTTGCTGCGGCTGCTGTCAGACCCATTGGCGCCATTCAAACTCATGCCTGAATCGCGCTGCTGCAAGTCAGCAGGTTTGCGAGCGGCATTGGGCCGCTTCGGCGGTGCTGGTGGGGTTGGCTTCGCCTTGGGGGGAGGAGGCGCTGCTTGTTCCTCAACGTACGCCGCTGGGACCCAGGAAGATTGTCCTTGTGCGTTCTTTGCGAGCCACCAGCCTTGAGGGAGTTAGCTAACAGTGTCTGAATTAAGTATAAAAGTTAGGGGAGACTTACCATTATTCTCCTTCTGGACAATTTCCAGCATATCTCCCTCCTTAATCGAGAGCTCGTTTTCTCGTTGGCCAGCAAAGTCGTAGAGCACCTTGGCCATCACCTTTGCTTTAGCAGGCGGAGCGGCAGGCGGTGGAGGAGGTGGGACACGAGTAGTTGCGCTGCTCGTACTGCCCTGATTTCGAGTGTGACTGGGAATTGATCTACTGGCACCAGTAGCAGCGGGAATAGAAGCTGCGAATGAAGCTGCTGCTGGTGTTGCGACAGGATTGGCAGTGGCAGCACTCACCGCAGCCGGCGGCTGAGGCACCGCTCTGGCGCTGCTCGCTCCTGGCCTGGGCTGGGTTTTGCGATTGCCAGTAATCCTCGAAGGTCTTCCGCCTGGGCCGCCAGGCTTGATAAGCTTGCCTCGTGTGATAGGCCGAGGCGGCACAGGCTTGCCCTTAGGTGTGGGACGAGAGACCGAGTTCGGGGCCTCGCCTTGTCGAGTGTGGACAGTACCACTCTTATAGAAATCAACTGGTTGCTGCGAGTCCTTCAGAACCTTCACCTGCTGCATCTTGCCCGGCTTCTTAGCATACTCGATCGTGCTATCAATCTTGAGATTAAAGCCCCCAGGCATCACCCGCTGCATCTGAGTAAACATCTCGGTTTTGAAAACACAGTTCAGTAGAGGATCTGGCTCTTGCGGAGACCCGACTCCCAAAGAAAACCAATCATCCCGACAGGTGGAGGTACTAACAAACTTGATAGCTCCAAGAGGGATAGCCTTCTCTACAGCGATCTGTCGCTGCCCACTAACCATAGCCTGCGAAACGATATAGAATTTGCTGTTCGTGATGATAATGATTCGGGGACTGGGTTTGCTGGATCGTCCGAACTTGGCCTCCAAAATCTCTCCGCGGCAGGAGAAAATGGCACGTTCGTTCGAGCTAATATTGGCAGCATTGCGGACCTGCGAGCCAGGTCCATTGGTTGCGTTGATGCCCAAGTAGTCACCAAGGAACCTGCGTGAGCCAAGCAAACTCATGCGCCGGCGCTCTTTGCGGCCTTGAAGGACACGATGACCTTGATCGCGAAGTTGAAGGTATTCGGCTCCTGTTCTCTTCTTCCTCCAGAAACGCTGAATTCTGGTCGCAGACTCGGCACGGTATGCTAGATATGCTCTCCACATTCTCTGAATTCGGGTGGCCATATTGTGCCAGTATCGATCTCTCATGTGTTCAAGCGCAAACAGGGTTTCGGGAGCCTTGATAAATGCCTTGGTGACACCCATTTGCCATTCCTCCTTGGGAATGCTCGTGTCTTTGAGAATCTGCTTCACGGCAGCCTCATAGGTGCCATCCCATGTGTACTCACCAGCGTACGAAGTGGCGGGAGAAAGAAGGAAAAATCGGTCAACAAACTTGTCGAACGTTTGTCGATACGCAAAGCCGGCGCGACGAAT
Organism: Paramyrothecium sp. XJ0827; assembly: GCA_020881915.1. Lineage (NCBI taxonomy): Eukaryota > Fungi > Ascomycota > Sordariomycetes > Hypocreales > Stachybotryaceae > Paramyrothecium > Paramyrothecium sp. XJ0827. The sequence goes on along the minus strand of JAJFPB010000001.1, from coordinate 2,539,601 downwards.
GCGCACGTTTTCTTGGAGACCAAGATACTTGATTTGATGAAGAACATTTGGACTGTTGTATTCCGTTGGGGACTTGTTCTCGTTGGGCTTGATGGTTCGGATGTAGGACGGCTGACACTTCATCAGAGTCTCGACCAAGGCATTGGCAGAGGTGCGGATGCGGTCGCCGGCAGAAGGGGGCTGCTTGCGGTTGTCTTGGTCGATCTGTTCAGGGAACAGAGTGTGTACGAATTGATTTCCACTGTTTTGGATAAGCCCAAGAATACCCTTCAGAAGCTGGTCTTTGTTCTTGTCGGTGATGCCATCAACGGTATATGCAACGTCTCCAGCATAGTGCTTGATGATAAAGTTCCCTTGGCGCGGAGTAAGATGGGGATGCGACATGCCGTTGATACTCTGCATGAAGGTACGGTCACAGGCCGCTGGGTCGGCGTGGGCCGTTTTCGTCGCGTCCTTCATCGCGGAGAAGATGCCGGGGGGGCGTATCTGCTCAATCAAATCGCAAACGACCTTGTTATCAAAGTACTTGATAGGGGTCCACTGAATCTGTTCCCTAGCATATTCTTCCTGCTCGCTCTTCAGAGTTAGCTGAATAAAAATCTGCTGAAGCTTTTCATTGACGTAGTTGATGCACAACTGCTCGAAACTGTTCTTCTCGAAAATTTCGAAACCATAGATATCCAAGATGCCAATGCTATTAACAGTCGATTGTCTTGATTTGAGAGATTGGTTTATGCGCTCGACGATCCAGTCAAAAAGGTTGTTATAGATAGCCTTTGCCAGGGCATCGCGGGTTGCCAATGCTTGTGAGGGGTTTGCAGGAGACTCAATCACTTCGCCGTTTCGTGGTGTCAAGATACGAATCGTGATGGCATGAATGACCTGCTCAGGGGTGACTTCGAGCAGATACGCAACGAAATCAACCACCGACCGGTCGGTGACTTCAGCATAGCCGCTCTGGTCCTCCTGGAATTGGATGTTTCCGATCCACAGAACGGCCGCCAACATGCGGAAAATCTGATCCTGTTCAGGCTGGCTTAGACCAATAACCTTCATAGCGTTCAAGGTATCCTGAAACTCGGCCAGGTCATCAATGCCGTCGACGTCAAAGCACTTTGATCGGCTCGTGTAGGCATATGTTTCCGGCTTCTGGATGCCGAAGAGCTCTCGGTATTGCGACGGAGCTCCTTTGGTGAACTGGTAGAAGATGTGAAAGTTTCGCTCGTTCGTGATCTGACCAACAACGCGTGTCTTCTCGAGAAGATAATTCGTAATATCGGCGCCGACGGGCTCACCAGCAGAATTGAAGTGTATTTGTAGGTACTTTCCGAAACGAGAGGAATTGTTGTTTCTCAAAGTCTTGGCATTGCCGAAAGACTCGAGGAGCGGATTCGTAGCCAACACCATGTCCTTGATTTGCTTGATTTCACCGGACTCGCCACCGGACACATTCGCAATGTACTGCATGATGCGCTTGGCCGCTTCAGTCTTGCCAGCACCCGACTCGCCCGAGATGATCACGCATTGGTTGTCTTTATACGCTTTCATGTTGTAGTATGAGGATTCGGCAATGGCGAAAACGTGAGGAGGCATCTCGAGACGATTCTTGCCCTTGTAACTTTCAAGGACCTGGTCGGTGTAGATGCCCAGGTCCCGGAACGGGTTGACGGAAACCAAGACATGACCAATGTACGTATAGATCTCGGCGCCTTCGAATCGCTTCTTGAGGTTGTCGTTGATGGCTTCGTTGGAGACCTTGCTCAGGAGAGTGAGATCGGACACACCGATTTCCTTCTTTTTGGTGGCCTCGAAAGTGGCCTTCTTGGGCTTCGCGCTGCCACCTTGGGCTCCGGATGCGCCTTGCTGGGCGGACCGGCCAGCCTTATCCTTGGGGCGCCGTGATATACCCTGAGCAGTTGCGGGCACGCGTTAACAAGCCATGTTCCGCGACGAGAGGGAAGAGAGGGGCAATCGGCGACGGCGGCCTGTGTCTTACCATGATAAGAGAGTAGGATAGGGGGAGGGGAGGATGTGGTGGAAGGATAAAACAAGTGGGGGACAAGTCACGCAAGCATCAAATGTCGGGACCCAAGGAAAGAAAAGGAACGTAGTAAAAGGCGCAAGACGGCTATCGCGTGAGTGTTTGCAATCTTGTCGTAACCAAGGAAGTTGACGAAGCGTCGAAGTAGACGGATTACCGAAGGGTCTCAGCTCAAGTGTGGCTTGTCGCGGGCTACGTAGTGGGTACAGGTGCGGTCTGATATTCTGGTGCCTGAAAGCATGAACTGATACCTTTGGGCAAGGAATGAGCCACGGAAGCCCGACAATTTCCCGCTTAAGCACAGCCCCAGGCGACACGAATCAGTGGCGGGGCAAATGGCCGAGTACCTGAACCCGTCTTGAAACGCTACCTGGTGAGCGAGTTGAAGATATCATGGAACAGCCCAAGTGGTGTTCCAAACAAGAAAAAAAGAAAGGGCGGATAAGGATTACGCGTGCTCTACGCATGCCAGGTTGCCGTCAACTCAAGCATTGCTCATGCCGCATGTTCTCGCCGACTGTCGTCATTGTCCGTCCGGCTCCATAACTCCATATTGCGACGGGGCCTGGACCTTGGTAATGGTTTATTGGAGCTCTCTCCCCGGCTCCACCTAACGTCGCCGCTGGCATTGCGTTTGTGGATGGCCTCCATTCTGCGAAGGTATGGGTTTCTGGGTAGTTAGACTGATTCCACTGAACCTCTACCCCGGCTACCTATCATCATGTCCAAAGCTCCTCTGTATTTTGCCTTCTATTCCCAGCCGCCGAGAACCAGCTTGTCATCGCTTGCAGCGCGCTGGGCTGACCGAAAATCCTTACACCTCACCATTTCATGCGACAGCAGTGTTGTGTTATGCAATATGCTTGCCAGCTAACTTCGCTGTTCGTACTCATTAGTTCGTCCAACCAAGACTAGCCGGGCTGGGTGACAACAAGCAAAGCGAGCATGAGATGGATTTAATGCATATGACAGCTAAGGTAGGTAAGGTCCTAGGTAGGTATCTTAAACTTTAGAAAGGCGCAAAAGGTCACGAGTATGGAGTAAGCCGCTTGGGCTTGTTCCTGAGTCTTGAACGACTTTTGAAGCAAAACATCTGTGGCGCCGCTGGGTGAACTTTGAGGGCGAGACCATCCCGTTTACGCATTTCGCATGGCGCATTGTGCCGTTCCCTCTAATAATCTTGATGGCAATCCTTGCGTTCGGGACCAGTGGCTACAGCGGCGGCTGCGGGGTAGCGCCAATCCCTTGCCAATCACGTTTGCAGCATGTGCATCATCCAATGTTGGCCATGACATAGAAGCGATTGTTTGTCGTTGCTAGGGAAAGCTACCTCGAGTTAGCTATTCCTCAGGCAGGCTGTTTCCGTTTCTTCGCAAAGATAAATACCAGCGCGACCCCTCTTTCCTCAGAAACCTCTAATCGCAATCATTTCGACTTCACAGTCACATCGTCAACTCCATTGCACAGCCCACATTTCCTTCACCAAACCCGTCTGCCCCTACGTCATATCCTGCATTCCGCATTCCGCATCGCAGCCATGGCCGACCTCGAACGACAGCCCCAGCAGCCTGTGGCCGACGAATTGACCGCGTCTCCATCTCAGGAAGACTCTACCATCGACAAGACCTCCATCTCCCCTGTTGGTCCCGACAAGGCGAGAAAGAACTCGCTGGAGAATCATCTAATGCATCGCCCAGACCGTGCTGAGCTCATTGAGAGTGCGTAGACGAGCTCGTTATTTCTATCATGTACTGACGAAGTTCCCAATTCAGAAAACATCCTCCCAGCATCCAATGCGGCCCCTGGTCTTCAGGCCCATCAGCGAGAAGTATTTGACCATTTCCTTACCGTGTTGCTCCATCTCGCAGACAAAAGGTACATGAATCTGACATGTTTTACTTCTTCTTTGTTTTTAGCTCCAAAAGGCTATGCTCGAAGACAAGCTCAATGACAAAATTTCGCACCGTCCTGCTCCCGAGGAGCTCATCAAGGGCGGCGTTCTGCATGAGGATCCGCGCACCGCTGAGGAGAAGTACGAGGAAGCTATCGAGGAGGAGTATGCCAAGCGGGAGGGTGGTGCTTGAACAGAGAAGTTTGGCGACCAAGGTGCGGCTGAGGTGCCGCGCAAACAGGAGGTTGCCAGAGAGAGCTTTATTGGGGTTTCACGATGTGTATGATATGTAACCTACTGCAGATGCAACCTCGACCATATGGTTCCCGAAACTTTTCTTCATCACTCACAGCTCAAAGGCTTGTCGAATTTCTTAATACAAATACCCCAATTACCGATGCACTTGCGCAATGAAAAGTTCCAAGTGCTTACTTCCAGATCAATGTCAACGAGCATAGAGCTACGCGACATGACTATCGACAGTATCTGTTCTCTGCTGGCTGACCTGACCGTACCAAACATGCGACAAGCGAACCTTTTGACATGCATGACTATCATCTTGCGATGCAGTCATCACACTGCGGAAGTTGAGCATCCTTGGTGCAACTCAGAGCCCCCATAGCAAGCGATATCTCAGGCCTAACAACACCCCAACTTGCTTAGCGAAAGAACGATACATCTGTGATGGGACGGTATGACCACGATGCCGCTTTCATTCGTGAAAGTTCATTTCAAGGTAAATAGGGAGTAAAAGTACATAACGAATCAAGACCTTCGAGCACGCAACAAGTGAGGAGGTGCAAGCCCAAGTGGTAATACAAAAAACAAAGCAATCAAGACACCCCAGCCAAGACACAGAACGCCGAATCATGCACGCATCACCAAAGCACCAGGATTCCATCTTTGTAGTACAATACTTCACGCCTTAGCGGGAGTAGGTGCCCTGATACGCTGGGCTGCTGCAGCCCGGGTCATACTCTGTCTTGCCATGGGTGACGATAAGGGTGCCGCCCGCTCGCGATACTCTGGCGGCATGTTTTGCTAACATTCGTTAGTGTTATACGCTTGGCGGCACGGACAGGGACTTCTCACCAGCATCATAGTCACGATATACACCCGGCGACAGTGATCGAGGTGCTCCACCGCTGAATGAACCACCATAGGTGCTGCTTGAGGAGCCACCACTGGATCGGGAGGACGTGCTGCTCATAGAAGGAGCACGTGAGCTCTGGTGGACTTGGACATTATAGTTGCTGCTCATCTTGATGTCTTTGAGGGTTTGTGATGTTGTAGTCTGTTCGATATAAGAGGCACAGCACTAGACAGATTGCAGCCTTTCCGTGATTCTAAATCCGCTGGGAAGAAAACGATGAACGATTGATCGAGGGAAGAGCTCCATGGGGGACGAGGCCATTTTGTAGTTCGGAGCTACAATGGTTCAAGCAGCGTTGTATACGTTACAGAGTAGTTCCTGTTGCTGGGATACCCAGGCAGGCAAGGCGATGGGACAGCATCAGCGTCCGCGAACCAAAGTAGAATAGGACTGAACAACCAGTGACTCAACGTTGGATATGTCCACGGAGCTGTGGAGACTTTCCCGGGGTACCAGACGGACGGGAAATACAAAGGAGAGTCGTTGGGCCACGCCCAGTTTCAAGGTGTTCGGGTGGTATTCCATACCTGCTCCGAGGGTATGATTGGACAATGGCCCAAGGCGCAGGTGAAACGATGAAGAGAAACGAGCCAAAGGGTCATGCCGAAACGGAAAAAGGCAGTCCGCACGGCGGCCTCGGGTGGCGAAAACTATCACTGGCTCGGCGATATCACGTAGCTATTGTGAGGCTTGGCCACATTAGGGCGAACGAGATGGGCGCAGGGGTTGGTTCAAGGCGATTAGGGAAAGAGGGCTAAGCAGATGAGCCGTCGGTGCCAGATCAAGGCGGTCCTGAATTTTGGGGCCGTTAATGAGGCCGTCAGGACTGCTGCCTTCTTGATGCCTGGGTCTTGGGGTTTGGATTGGCTCCCCGTGGGTGCAAGGCACGGATGACACAGCCTCACACCCTGCCAGAAGCTTTTCGTGGGACCGCTTTTGATTTCCTTGTCGCCAAAACTTGCAGGCACCAACGGAGTCATTCGTCGTTCCGACAGGGGGGCAGGGCACGTGCCGCGCTCCATATCACTTGGATCAGCGACGGAGAGACCAAATGAAGTCTCATGGGGCGTTTGCTTGCTTTTTGCGCCGCCCTGAGTTCAGCAACGCCTTGTTACAACGCAACAACTTCGGCACGACACGGTTGCAAAATGTATCCGGCCCTTGCCTTGAATTCGTGTGTCTGGCGTCAGAGGCGTGATCGCAATCAAGCGTAGCCCTGCTTCAACGAGCTTGGCTCTTTGAGTCACGAGCTTGCTGAAACAATATCTCACCTGGTTTGCTTGTACCGAGCCAACCAAAGTGACGAATGCCTCTCAATTCACGCTACACAGGACGCTACACTGAATGGCGGGATTGCACGTTTTAACTGGACGGTTTATGGTGTGCCTCACGCCGCGCCGTTGCAGACACCTGCAGGAACCGGGAATTGCGACATGTCGCAATCGGTCTCCGGCGCAAGCCGTGAAGTTTGACGGCGCGGACGTTGTGTAAACAGGGTGCAAACTACACGTTGCAGGCACGGCAATTTCGAGTGCCATGAAGTTGCCGACGCGCAGGGCATGGGTGACATTTCGGCCTCGCATGCGACCATGCAATGTAAAGCTGGCTACCAAGAACGACGTGGCCTTGTACGTACGTGCAACGAGAGCTTTGACATTTCAGTATCTACAAACGGAGAGGTCATCTTGACACCAGACTAAAGTTCTTTGACAGTGCCACCAAGATAACGATTGACATGCATCGGCACGATGATCCACGTTCTGACTGTGCATGCGTGTGCAACTGTGGTGAACTTGCAGACGTGAGCACGGCCCGTTGGAAAGGAACGGCTGACGATCCTGCGTCCTTCTCCAGTCATCAAGCCCTCCCTCCATCCGCTTCCCATCACCAAGAATAAGGCACTGGCAAGATGGACCAGAGCCAATCAGATGAACCCCTCCCACTGACCGCTTCGCGATTCTCCTCATTGCCCAATCGGAGCAGCAACAGCCACTGAGCGGCACCTCGCTGGGTGTGGGGTCGAGCGAGTTTAGCGGCCGTCCCCCACTAATCGACGTACCTTAAGGAACAGGACGGGGCAATTGGCCACATCGCCGTCAATCCATTCCGCCCTGGCCTCATCCCGCTCTCGACTTTGCAACCAACTTATTCCTCGCCCTACTCTCCGATTAGCAGTCTAGATTTCGCCCTATTTCGCCCATCATGAAGACCGCCCTGTTTTTCTCGGCCTTGGCCTCGGCCGCCGTCGGCTTCGTCGCCGCAGAGGAGCTCAAGATCGACGTCACACTCCCCGTCGAATGCGACCGCAAGACCCAGAAGGGCGATGTTGTCAACATGCACTACACCGGCACCCTGGCTTCATCGGGCGACAAGTTCGACTCTAGTACGCACTCAGAACCTCGTGATTGCAGCCTTTGTAGCAGATGTTCTGACTTTGAGTTCCCTAGGCGTTGATCGTGGTGTTCCCTTCAGCTTCAAGCTCGGCTCTGGACAGGTCATCAAGGGGTAACTATAACCCTACAACCTGTTCGGTCTATCACCTGCTAACACAGGAATACAGCTGGGATCAAGGTCTGTTGGACATGTGCATTGGCGAGAAGAGGTTAGTCACGCAAAGGTCCGCAAACAGTGAACCGCCATCTAATCTGAGAGCAGGACCTTGACCATCCCACCTGAGTACGGATACGGCCAGCGCGGCATTGGTCCCATTCCTGGTGGCTCTACCCTTGGTATGCGCTTCTCATCCCAAGACCGTCCTTTAAGTACATGACTAATTCTTGCAGTTTTCGAGACCGAGCTCCTCAGCATCGACGGAGTGCCTACCCCCGAGAAGATCAAGTTCAAGGTTGCCGAGAAGGCCGAGGCCGCGACCGAGGCCGCCAGCGAAGCTGTTGAGTCTGCTAGCGAGGGCGTTGCCGAGAAAGTTGCCAGCGTCGTCTCTGATGCCGCCGAGGCCGCCAAGACCTTCGTCGCCGACACCGATGAGGTTCAGGCCCACGAGGAGCTGTGAGCTCGTTACGACATCACACTACTACATCTTTATACATAGCGAGATCATGCATAAATGAATGAATAGGATGCAAAGAATGAATGTTTGCCAGGCTTCACTATATCCGAGATGGACGACTCATGTTCTGATCGTATCATATTCTTCGTTGGCCTGTCTACCCCACGACTTCCTGAGGACATTTATTGTGAAAGGTCCGCATTAGATATGCTGGACGAGATTTGATCTACTGTTGCACTGACAAGGTCGTCATGCCCAGCCGAATTATGCCAAGGAGGTCAACTTGATTTCATTGCTTGATGAGTTGAGGTTTCCTTATTGAAGTGTAAATGCGGGGCGTAACTTGTATGGCGAACAGTGCCTTGATGACATGCCTGATTTTTTGAATGCACCTTTTGAAAACAGGCTGGAACTCGTATGCGACGAAAGTACCAGCGATCTCTCACAGCAAGACTACCTATTTAATATGCCTATAAAGACCAAATCTGCCACCGTCGCCTTGGTATAAATTTTATGTTGGCTCCCAGGTTTCCTTGGCAGGATACCAGCAGGCACAGGTTTAGTCGACCCCTGCGTTTGGTAAACTCAATCTCGGTCCTTCGTAAGCTTCCATAGCGCCCGTGTTGCCCCTTGGATCCAGGTCAGAGTCGTTGTTCATTGGCCGTGTCGCTCTCCCTTTTGCTCGTTTTCCATGTGCGAGAGAGCGCCCCCTTTGATTGATTGCAGGCACCCTTGTCCAGTCGCCATGTCGCTACCTTGCTTTTGGAAAGGTCAGCGAGGTAGGTACCTACCTTACCCAGCTTTACTCACCTAACCTTGCCGTACCTCAGGGACGGCACGGCACCTTACCCATCCAGCGGCCTCCAAGTATGTACTTCTACTTGGCCCGCCAGCTGCTCAACTGACGTTATTTTGTCTCGGGAAATCGGGCACCCCCAACACACATCACTTCACTGCATCCTTGTTGGACTTTCCAAACAGGGAGGGAACCAACGTCTGTCTTCATCGACTCTCGGTGCTTGCAAGCTTTGACTTTCGATACGCAAATCGACTGGTGACCCGTGGCAATGACTACCTGCAACACCTGCTGAGGCTCGGCGGATGGTCCCGAGCCACTGCTTGCACAACTTGCCTTCGTCTTTTGCGACAATCTGCCGCCATGCTAGACTTCGTCAGGACGAGGTGGGATGGCTTCCTCACCGAACGGCCTCAGCTGCAAAACGCTCTGCGACTAATTCGCCAACACGTACCCATCAATTTCATCACCATCCACTATACCTACTTCACGCTCATCTGTCTCATCTCCTCTGGAATCTACTATGGCTCATCGAGACCGCTGGGCAATGTCTCCTATGTCGACAGCCTTTTCCTTGTCACGTCAGCTATGACCAGTACCGGGCTAAACACCCGCAATCTCAGTGAGACGACGACCTGGCAGCAGGTACTGCTTTGGCTTCTCATGCTGATCGGTAGTCCCATTTGGGTTTCTTTCTGGACGGTCATGGTTCGAAAGCATGCTTTTGAGCAGCGTTTCGAAGATATCGTGCTGGCTGAGCGTGAAAGGCGAAGAGCGCGGGCTTCGAGTTCCGGGAGGTCCATGGGCCTGCGCCGTGTAATGACCCTCCAGAAATTCAAGCCTTCTCGAACACAGATGAGCGATCCGCCTGGCCTGATCTCACGCGAAGATACCGTTGTGGATCCCAATGCTACCACTGATCTTAAGGATTCTCCAGCCCCGGTTCGACGCACCTTCTCGGCACCAACCGCACCGGGTGCTACTGGCGATGATGCTAGCAGCGCAACCGAAGTTTCTGCGCTCGACCAAACAGGTTTCGGAACGACTTCGAACCACATCAACTTTGCAGAGCCTTCGCAACGTCAGACAGCCACAGCTACGTCTGTTTACGCGCCTGAGATTCACCTCACTGACCGCCGCACAAGGCGTCCTTCTGGTACTGGCTCAACCGGCTCTGATGACTCTGAAGACTTCCTCTATCATTGGAGGAAGATTCTCGCAAAACACAATGTCGGCCGCAATGGACAATTCCATGACCTCTCTAGTGATGAGCGAGAGCGACTAGGTGGCTGCGAATACCGTGCCTTGAAGATTCTGGCTTTTACGGTATTTATGTACTTTGTCTTATGGCAACTTCTTGCCGCCATTGCTCTCGGCGCGTGGATGGTTGTCTATCGACGCGACCCTGCTTCCACTGATGGTGCTAACGCCTGGTGGGCTGGTATCTTCTACAGTGTCTCAGCCTTCAACAATGTCGGTATGTCCTTGCTGGACGACAACATGATACCTTTTCAGAGCTCCTACTTTGTCCTTATTGTAATAGGCCTGCTCGTCCTAGCAGGCAACACAGCGTATCCCATTTTTCTTCGTTTGATACTCTGGAGCAGTTTGAAGCTGTTGAAGCTGGCAACTCCGAACACTCACGGACCACTGAAAGAGACACTGGAGTTTATACTCAAGTATCCTCGTCGAGTCTACACAACCCTTTTCCCATCTCGGGCAACGTGGTGGCTTCTAGCGGTTCTAATTGTCACCAATGTCATCGACTGGTTGGCCTTCGAAATAATGAACATCGGAAACCCCGAGGTAGAGGCTCTACCACTCGGTGACCGGATAATGGATGGTCTATTCCAAGCCGTGGGTTAGTTGTTGCTCCAGTTCTTGTTACCATGACAGCCTACTGACCAAAACTGTACAGCGGTGCGTGCTGCCGGTTTCACTGTATTTCCTATTCCACTGCTTTACGTGGGCGTTCAGTTGCTGTATGTCGTCATGATGTACATCTCCGTATATCCGGTCGTAATCACGATGCGAAATTCCAATGTCTACGAGGAAAGATCTCTGGGTATATACGACGACGACCCATCAACGCTGGCACAGGCTGAAACAGAAACGGCTCTTATTGCCCCAATCAACTCAAATCCAGTCCCTGGTATTCGCAGAAGGCTCACTGGAGCTGCCATCGGCAAAGGCCTGAAGAAAGTTGTTACCTTCCATGGAGTTGGCGTTCGCAAACCTCCTAAATCCGAGGACGAGAATAGTCGGATCTCTTTCATCGGTCAACAAATCAGGGGACAGCTCGCGCACGATCTTTGGTGGCTCGTTGCTGCAGTTCTCATCATCATGACAATCGAGACAGGCCACTTCCTGGGCGATCCCCTCAACTTCAGCGTGTTCAATGTTCTCTTTGAATCGATTTCGGCATACGCGGGCGTTGGGCTTTCCGTAGGCTTTCCTGGCGTGTCTTACAGCTTTTCGGGCGAGTGGCACGCAGCTAGCAGGATCGTCTTGTGCCTAGTGATGCTGAGAGGGAGACACAGAGGCCTCCCCGTCGCCGTGGACCGAGCGGTCCGACTCCCTGGCGAAAAGCTACATCGAGAGGAGGAGGAAGACTCTAAAATTAGGAGGACGAAAACGCTACAAAGAATCGCAAGCCATAATGCATAGCACCCCTTCTTTGCTACGCAGACTTTGAAGTATATCATTGCTCATAATCAACTGCAGCCATGGTCCATGCGGCCAAGCCAGATCAGGCTCAGGAAGCCATTTTATTCTTGGGGATGTTGAGATGAATTAGACATCACCGTTAGACAAATACGCGACTTGTTGATGCAACCTGTATTCAAAATTGTTGTTCATTGCTCGTGTAATTCGTAAATACATTACTTTCCAAAAAACAGACGCTTCTGCTTAGGATCGTGGGAAGGCGCCCGCCCTCTTTTCTTGTCTACTTGCTTCTGCTTCTTCGCTTCGGGGGTAGAAGCTCTCGACGATTCTGGAATGCCTTGCTGAACAGCGTCGCGGATCGTTTGCCTAGACAGGCATAAATCTATGTGCTCGTTGAACAGCCTTTCGTCAACTGGTTGCGGCCGGCTGCAGATTGGACAATCCCACCACTGCTCCTCGGTGGGCGACGAAGGTTTCTTGGGGTTGGGCTCGATCTCCTTACCGTGCCTGCGATAAGCCGCTTGATCATCCGATGCAATGAGCTCGGAGACGGTGCCATCTTCAGCTATCTCCTCCGCATCGTAGCCATACAGGACTTCGTCTGGTAGTTTTTCCCAGTTCTCATCGTCTTCCAACCCGTCTGCTTTTCTCTTCGGGTACGGCGCAGAAATCTCGGACAATTCACCATCCGAGTCGGTGCGTTTTGGCTTGAAACCGAAGAACGCCATCGTGTCCGGCTTCTTTGTACTAACGAGATGAGTGCACCGAAGACCCATGAGTCTAAGCTTGATGCCCGGCATGTCTTGTTCGAGTTTCGACAACATGGGAAGTGCAAAATCGTAAAGGTCATCGGCCATGAAAATTGCCTTTGGAGTGACGACCTGTCGGGTATAGACTTCGAAGGTGTGCAGCTTTACTTTCAGACATAGCGTTCGTCCTTTACAATGCGCTCGCTTCATGTCTTTCTCGAGCTCCTCAGCAGTCCAGCGAAGCTTGTCTCTGAGTTGACCAGGGTCAGATATTTCGTGGAATGTGCTCTCAGTGCCCACACTTTTTCGTTCGTATTCCTCGGCAGGTTGAATCTTCGTCCTTCCGAGCCCGAGGTAGCAATTCATCAAGAAATCAAAGGTCTTTTCGCCAAACAACTGGTAGAGATATTGCCTCTCAGAATAGATATCGCCGCAAGTCCTCACGCCAATCTCCAGCAGTTCACGCTCAAGGACCCTACCGATACCGTTGACCTTCCTGGTGGGTAGATCTCGCATGAACGACATGATGGTGTTGCGATCGTTAGGCAGAACATATTGCCCATTCGGCTTGTTCATGTTGGAGCAAACCTTTGCCAGCTTGGCATTTGCTGCGATGCCAGCCGATACCGTGATCTTGGTTTTCTCGTGGATCTCCCTTCGCATTTGCTCCACAGCCTCGGCTGGTTCCATGTGCTTTTCGATGCAATACTCGGTGATGTTGAGGTAGGCTTCGTCTATACTGGCACTTTCGAAGCGGGGATCGTAATCTGCCAATACATCTCGCACTTCATGAGCCTTGGACGTGTATTTTTCGAAGTTTGGTTTGATCAGCACTAGGCTGGGACAAAGCTTCTTGGCCACGAACCCGGCCATGCCGGAACGACAGCCAAACTTGCGTGCAACGTAATTGCAAGTGGTTAGAACACCTCCACCAACGGCAAAGGGAACATTGGCCAATTCGGGCCTCTCCAACTGCTCTACGGCGGCGTAGAAGGCATCGCAATCGATGTGTACAATGTGTTGACTCAGATCCCTCGTCAACTCAAGCTCAGTGATGAGTCGATCAGCATTCCGCAAGTCATGGCTGAGGTCTCTTTTCTCTAGCTGCTTCTTGCGAGATAAAATTTGTTCAATTTTTTGCGTCAAGACCTTGTCCCGAACTTCTTCCCTGTTGAAGAACTTGGAGCCTTTGGAGGCATTGTAGATGATTTCAGAGACCTGTAGTTAAACCTATCAGGCACCGGCCGCATATGATGACAACGCAATGGGGAAATATATACCTTGGTCTGGTCGACTTTGTCCTGACCAGCCTTGGTCAGTGAGGGGCCAAGCAAATGATACTTGAGTGTCTTCAAGTTATCCTCTTCCTCCTTAGTCTGGTTCGTCTCATCGGCCGGCTCAGAGTCCATACTGAGCAGGCCATGAGCTGACAGAAGATTTGCGCGCTATGAGTTGAGTCTTAACAGGGCCATCGTCCTCTCTGGCTTCTCAGTTTGCTTGTCCAGAAGTTCACAGGGTTTGGGTTGACGTTGGTGGATGACTGGCCTCGACCATCCAAGTTTGTCGAACGCGTTCTAGCATGAACGCGAAATCACGTGAGATATAGCACCACTTGACAACACTGTTCAAGGACAGCGTCCTTTTGGCCTCTTTAGGTGGGAAGGCTTGGCAAGTGGGATGAGGTACCCAACGAGTGACCAATAACCAGACGTTTCTTCGAGGTGCCGAGATCCCCACCAATGGATCATGCTCGGCTCATGTTCTCAATCACATCGTTCAACGCCCTGATTGGCCACAACCTCCATCACTCTCCCCCTGCTGTAGCGTTGTTGTAAGCGCCGACGAAGACAGCATGCAGGGCAAGACGTGCAGATTGGTCCCGTCTCGACAGTCAGCTGTATGGCTGATGTGGTTCCTGGGATGGGATGGGGCATGCTCATGTACGCCGGGCTTCGGCAAGCTTCCAAGTTGAAAATCAACCCCTCCATCCCTTGCTTGCCTTTCCCCCTCTCCTTCGGCTGATGTTACACTTTCTTGTCCTCAAGTATCTCAGGCCCAAGGCATAGAGCAGCTGTTACCGCTACCATGGCAGCGCGGCCAGGCGAGGAGAACGTCGCCACACTGTGAGTTTGAACAATCGCTAGAGAGATGCTGAGGTTGAAGCCGGGATCTAACCGTTTGATAATTGACGTAGATTTGGCGATGTTCATTATTTCTATGGCCCTGCAGATGTGAAACCTCGACATCACCGATTTGACAAAGGCTCCTATGTCTACCTGTTCGAAAACGCAAAAGAACGCAAGTGTCGCATTGAGGTGGCGAACCATCCAGGAACAGACGACCAGGATGCTTTCGATGGCTGTAAGCGACATCTCTATTTGTTCTGGTTGAAACGCTTAGGTTGCTCATGCTTGGCTCTACAGTACTCGACCAAACACAAGTGCGATACTCTTACAAGCACCACTGTATGGTGTCTCTCACCGTCGCTGAAACTGTCGACCAAAGCCAATGGCACTTACCCACCTATGACCCGCGCAACGAGAACAAATACCACTACAAACTTCATTCCCTAGACATATACTTTTGGACCCAACGCGATGCGCTTCAATTTGTCAACGGCGTGCGGCGAGTGCTTCCACCATCCCAAGTCGAAGTTCTCGATGAGCCTGGGCCACCCCCGCAGCCTGCGGGAATGAGTTCTGTTGTGCAGAGGCTGGAAAATGTGGCTATAACTGATCCATCATACAGCCGCTCAGGCTCGGCCTCACAGTCAGCTACTCAAAGCTTTGCGGGCCCGCCCGTCTCTGCAGTTGCGCCGTCCGATGCGCCTGCACCCGCTCCTGCTCCACCAGCTTCATTCGTGCCGATGGCATACAATCCAGCTGCTCCAGCTGCGCCGGAAACGATACGTCATAGGGAGAAGACGCCTCCTCCAGATGAGGATCCATTGAATCCTCTGTCCGTCGCAGTTGCGTACGACTATCAAAGGCAGCCGTTCACACCTGGGCTCCCGCCACACTCCCAATTTCCGCCAGGAGGTCTCGCCAGTCCGGGGCTACCCCCACAAGGTCTCGCAAGCCCAGGTCTCCCTCCGCATTTGGGTGCACCTCTTCAGCATCCTGGCATTCATCGAGCGACCACGATGCCAGCCCATGCTCCGCTGCCCTCGCCAGGCTTGCCTAACATATATGGCGCAGGATTCCCTCTCGGATCTGGTATACCGCCTCCACCGCCACAATCACAGTCACAGCCTCAGCCGCAGTCGCAGTCGCAGTCGCAACCGCAACCGCCACCCCCAACGTCCCAAGCACAGAGCACGCCGCCGGCAGCGACGTCAGGTCTTCCCCCACCGCCCGGAGGCTTTTCGAATTACTCATACACGCAGTCGCATCAAGCGCGACAAGGCAGTCAAGATTATTCCATCCATCAGCAGCTCTACCGGCCGACGGAGTCCGAGACTCCCCCCGGTTCAAAACCGCATCACTACGAACCAAAGAAGGAGGTTAGAGGCAAGCTAGAAGAGAATGCGGGCCGGTTGGAGAGAGGCGTATCCGGGATGTTCAAGAAATTTGAGAAGAAGTTCGGATGAGAATATGAGATGTTGATTTGCCTACCTTGATACGTGGTGCCCTGAAAAGGCCTGCAATACAGCAGTTTCAAGACAGCCGGCAAGTACAAGCTACCATCTACTTTTGAGTCATTGATGCGTTATGATTGGTTGGAGTTGATTGACGAAGCCACAAAAGTCCGTACAGCCACTATATGGGGCCTGTCCGGCTGTGTACCGTAAATAGCATTCCCCCCGCCCGGCGAGACCGTCCCTGCCCGTGCTTGAACTTTGACGCGAGGGCGACTCGGGGAAGATAGTAAGTCGATATTAAGCTTAATATGAAACAATCCATGGAAGCAATTGTGCCTTCATTACATGCTATGATATTGACCACTAGATGGACTGGGATTGATGGTTTCTGGCACGTGCGGACATGCTGCAGCAGCTTTTTATCCCAGTCAAGAGCTGGAACGTGTATCCGATACCTACCACGAAGGGCATGAACCGAACAGTTGCCAAGCCTTGCCTCGCTTAGCCGGATGAAGATGGCTTCGCACAATCGACGAACTCAAAACTCGGACTAAGCAGGGTCCGGCAAACATCAAGAGAAAGGTAGAGGAGTGGAATTGACGGGTGTCCAGGTCCGGAAGCAGCATGGACACAGGAGAAGGACGAAGTACGAGACAGGGCTTTGGGTGGTGCATCCAACCCACGTTACAAGGATTGCGAATACCGCATGAGAACCACTCAGGGCATGCTTTCAATCGTGGTGCTGAAAGTCGAGGTATGAACAAGGCTGCTGTGCACATTTTGGAGAGACAATGTTCTATTACGACATGGCACATGTGGATCTTGGATTCGAGTCCCCAAGCCAAGATTGATCGACTACTCCCCTAAGTTCGGATGTAAGACGCGTGCGCAGCGCATCACCCACCCCTGTCGAGTCGGGCGTATTCACTCCACGGGCCAACCCAATCAAGCCCGGGCTGTCGTTGGTCCCGAGAGGCTGACGACTGGGTTTCGATAACCGTGCTCGTGTCCCTCTGTCTGCCGCCACAACAAGTCTGTCCCTGGCGCTTAACAAGTTCAATTCCCGGGCATTCAAAGCCAGCCCAAACCCCGCTCCCATTCATACCCTCGCCATTTGTCGTTGGCGACTGAGACGAGAATGCATCTAAGGAATCAGCTGGTGCAGCGCCAGTGGAGCACCGGAGCCGAGCGTTCCAATTCGTCGCACCTTGTCCGGCGGCAGACCACGGCCAAGATCCTCCCCGTTATTGTAAGTTGTCGCATCATCGAGTTGGCATCGTGAAGGCACACGTTGACCGGGTTTTCCCTACAAGATTCTTTCGGCCGTCATAGGTTTCGCGCTTCTGGCAACCGTCCTTTTCCGATACTACCGACGAAAAGGCAAGGGCGGTTCATCTGGGAAGAGTAGCACGGGGCGTCGACTTTTCGGCCGCGGATACCAGCAGGCTGCGGGGGACGATAGCACCGACGCGACCGCACAAGCACACCAGCTTGGCTCGACGACATCGGGTTCCAGATCGGCAGCTTCTCGCAGCAATGAAGCCGGCAACTCTGCGGCTGCCGTGGACCGCCACACATCGGTGCGGTCCGTCATGACACTTCCCGCCTATCGCCCGATGGCTGGCACTAACGAGCAAGTGCTTGGCCGCGAGGGCGAAAGGGATGGTATTGATGTGGTCGTTGACATGCCGACGGAGGAACGCGAGGAGGCCTTGCGAGATGAGGAAATGGAGGCGCTGTACCAAATCAGAGCCACCAGGCGACAGCACGCTGCCGAACGAGACGACAGGAGAAGGCGTCGGGAGGAAGCACAGGAGAGGAATGACAGAGCGGCGCTGGCTGCGATCCGGCAAGAAGCACGAACAGCCCAGACCACCAGCAACAGCATGATAGATGAGCTTAGGAGGGACGCCACTCGCGTGAAGGAAAACCGTCAACGCTCCGTGTCCAGCGTCTCTTACGCGGACCTGGGCGTTGCTCACCATGATGGAACACGCCTGAGGGCAAATAGCGTCGAGAGCGAACGGTTGGGCCTCCTCTCGGATGCCGCGAGTATCGCCCAATCGACACACTCAAGGCGTCAATCGCCGGGACCTCATCTGCGTGCCGCTAGTGTCAGCTCAGTGGTGAGCATTGACAGCGACACGCCCTCACCGGGGCTTACTGCCCGCTCAAATGCGGACTCGCATCCCCGAGGCCGGAGACGATCGAGCGCAGGGGAGGGTCGCGCGGGGTCCAGCCCGGAGCTGATCGAGGCAGACCTCGGCGACGAGAGCATGCCACCGCCCGGGTACGAGGATTTGTCGCTCGACAACGACAGTGATAGGAACATTTACACTCGGTCGACGACGCCGATGGAACCTCCACCCGATTACGCCGGCCCCTACAAACTACCTTCGCAAGGGAGCGGACGAAGCCTAACCAATACTATTGGGGGAAGGGCTGATAACTCGGAGCCGCCAACTCCAACTTCTGCGGTCCGTCGGGAGTTTGGTTCCCTGCCAGAAATCGTGATTGAGCCAATGAACGATACCACACCAAGGCAAGGCCACTGAGCCCGCCCTCTCTCAACCTCGTCTCTTTCTCTTCCTCTTCCTATAAGAAAATGGGCGCCTGGGTGGTCTGGGAAGCTTGGTCCTTCAAAGCGTTTCGAAAACTTCATTTCGTTTTATCTCAACCAGTATTCTGGGGCGTTTAGCACGGCAGTCATGGAGTATGAACTGATTAACTTTTGGAATTTGGTTAGGATGTTAATAAGCAGCACACAAGGTCGCGTGCTATTGTCACATATAGCTGCATGCAGGTTTCTTGTATTGACTCATGGATTATGAAACCTGTATCTTTGGCGAAGGGTTGGCTTTTAGATGGGTCAATATGATTGGGGTCATAATAGACGAATAGCTAGTTCTCGGCTTCGCATGGCCGCATCACTTGTGGTGTAAAGGCAGACAAGTGATGGATTTGTCGAACAAACCATCGTACCGCTCTTTGTATTGCCCAAAGGATGCAGGTGCAATAGCAATGCTCAGGTGACTGAAGACACTTCCACAATCTCAAACACAAAGATTGTTACTTCAGGATGCATGAGCGATCCTGAAGCGGTGTGGAATCGTAAGACCTGAAGCGCTTGTTGGCCTTCAACTACCTATGCGACCCAAATGGCCAAGGCGGGAAAGGGTCGAGAAGAGTGGGTAACACAAGCCGGCAACTTGGCCGAAGTGGTTATTTTAAGCACATTTCGGCACCTACATGGCCTCGGGAAGAGCATGATTCGTTGAATATTTGGACGAGATGTGCATATGCAGGTTGCTGGAAGGTTCTCGACGCCTGATACAGGAAGGGCTTCTGAGGGAATTTAGACCTACTGGGGTATTCTAGTAGACGTATCTTGGTATTGTCTGACACAATCGACTCCATTATACTCTGTAACCCCATTTGACTGCCTACCTAGTACTGTCTTCGTGTGTTGTCAATGAACCGAAACAAAGCAGAGTGCCTGCAGATGCAATGCACTCCACTGCAATGCAACCGGCAGAGCAAATATGAAGGGAGTGGGGCATCTCAAACGATAGGTACCGGGACGCAGACCTCAATTGACTTCGTCAGCGCTCAATTGGATTCGCGAGCAAGACCTGACCGGAGTTGATTGATGCTCGGCGACGTTCAGATGTGCAGCAGGTGAATGTCGGTGAGGAGAGTTGCTTAGCAGGAGCTGACGCATGAGTTTGTCAATCGATAGCGGAGCACTCATTGTCCCGGGCCTGTTTTGACAGCCCCGACATTAATGAGAAGAAGCTAATCGAAAGTAAGGTTAGGATGATCGAAAGCAATGCCGTCCAACGGCTGAGCTACGTGTGAGGGGTTGTAGAACCAAGGCGAGAAAGACGTAAGGTGCACTGAAGCGGGTATAGAGGTGAGGTACAGATAGGCAGAGGAGCTTAGCAAATGGTTAGATAAGCCCCGCCAGGAGGGGATCTGCCCCACCCATCAAAGCATGTTGCGGTGACCACGGGCGAGGTGGGGTGGGGAGGGGGGGGGGGGCCTCGAGGTTTGTCAGTTTCGGGCAATGGTTACTTAAGCTCTGACTGTTAACGCTGCTGGAAGAAACCTCCTGCTAGAAAGTGCCTTACAAAGCCGGCCATCCGTCCATGGATAGCGAATACAGCCGCGAGCCAGTGCCCGTCCGGGAAAGAGAGTGGTCTGATAGACCACCGCCCGGAAAGCCAAAACTCGATGTCGGCGGCGCCAGCGCCCCGCTTGCGCCATCGGTCGATTCGAGCGAGCTCTGCGGAAGACGAGGACGTTGGCTAGTGTCGCTCGTCAAGCTACCTTGAGGAGGGGCGCCTCTGTCTAAGACTTCAGCCATGGCTACGGGGGACCCCGCCTTCGTAGTGCCGTGGCCTTATCCGCATCTCAACAACTCCCTAAAGTTGATCCCCATTCCACCGAGCGGCCAGTATGCCCAGAACCCGTAGGCTCGCCGTCGTCGGCGAAGGGGCCCGCACCCATGAGCGTGGTCGGGGCCCGTCTGGAGGTGACATCGCCCACGTCCCAATGACATAACCATTGGTGTGAAGCTGCCGGAGCTTGCCAAACGATCGGTCCACATCCAACCTTTCCTTTGCATCAGGTCCATCACATAACACAAGGCTTATCCGTACCTCCCGGCCTTAGTGTTGCCTCACCCCTCATTGCGTGTCGCCAGTCCCGCATCCCTTATTCCCCAGTCACCTATTCGTAGGCTCACGCCCCTCCCCTTCTTTCCTGTTCTCGGCGTTGGGGTGCCAGTGTCAAGTATAATAAGAGAGCTGTCCCATAGCTCCAACCTCGATTGCTGAACCCAGTCCTGATTCCAGTACTACTATCAACACAACCTTACACACATCCAGACATAAACCCAGACACTATGGCTCCCAAGATCGCCATTGTTTACGTACGTTCGCTCCTCATTTTTCCCCCCATATCTATAAGGGAGAAGGCCCTGGTGTAATTGAGCTAGCTGGGCGCACACGATTGGGCCTATGTTTTTAATGTATACCTTTTGCTAATGGTTCTATTGCGCAGTACTCGATGTACGGCCACATCAAGCAGCTTGCTGAGGCCGAGAAGGCTGGCATTGAGAAGGCTGGCGGCACCGCCGACTTGTTCCAGATCGCCGAGACCTTGTCCGACGAGGTCCTGACCAAGATGCACGCGCCTCCCAAGGACGCCAGCGTTCCTGTTCTCAGCGATCCTGCCGACCTCCTCCCTTACGATGGTCTCCTTCTGGGCATCCCGACCCGTTATGGCAACTTCCCAGCACAGTGGAAGGTACGTGTCTTCCCTGCATGGGTACTGCATGGCTCTGGCGCCACATGTTAACGCATAATTATAGACCTTCTGGGACAAGACTGGCGGCCAGTGGGCCAAGGGTGGTTATTGGGGCAAGATGGCTGGCCTCTTCGTCTCTACCGGCACCCTAGGTGGTGGCCAGGAGTCCACTGCCATCGCCGCCTTGTCTACTCTTGCGCACCACGGCATCATCTACGTCCCCTTTGGTTACGCCAAGGCCTTTCCCCTGATGTCCGATATCTCCGAGGTGCGCGGTGGCAGCGCCTGGGGTGCCGGCACCTTCGTCGGGGATGGCTCTCGTCAACCCTCCGCCAAGGAACTTGAGGTTGCCACCATCCAGGGCGAGGCTTTCTACCAGACCGTTGCCAAGTACAGCGGATGACTACAAGATAGCCAGCCTGTCGGCAATCCTGCTAACGAGCCTGGGAAGGAGGAGCCTGTCCAAGATGAGCCGTCCGTACAGCCTTCTGTACAGCCATCCGCGGAGCCATCGCCAGCCAACAAGGAGTTCAAGCGCACTCCACAGCATGAGGGGAGTTCCAAGGAAGGCCCTTGTGGTCTTCCAAAGAAATGCGTTGTCCTGTAAGCAGGAAATGAACAAACGAATTCGTCAAAAAGAATGAAAAATAAAAGAAGTTGGAAAGGAAAAAAAAAAGTCTACTGGAAAGGGGAGATAGTTCTAGAACTATCCACACAGTACCGCAGCGAATTGAACTTTACTCTATCATAAATGTAATGTGTCATTGCATTATCAGATCAAGTCAGTGCATAATCAATCTGTTGACCATTTTCCTAGTGCCAGCTAGCTTTTGGCCAAATATCCTGCGCCTTGACGTTTGGTGAGATCATCTAAGGGGTATTGCTTTGGGATTTGCGAATGGATCATGGTCGACGAGCCCTGTTCGGCGAAGAGTTGCCATCATGGCAGCCTCGGCCACTGTTTTGACCGCTATTGTTGTTGTTCCGGATTCCGAGCTCACTTCCTGAATAGGTTTGTTTGCGAGCCAAAGAAAGGGTTGGGCTGGAAGTTCTTCTGTCCACTCGAAACTTCCTGCAACTCCCCGTCATACAAAGGCTGGCGCTCATCCGTTACGGGCGGGGCAACCTTGATATCACCCCTGTAAATCTCAACGACCGAGACCAGGGGAAAGATGAGGAGGAGGACCGAAAGTAGCTGGCCGAAACTCCAATCCGTCTCTCCGTTGTCTGCAAGCTTGACGGAAGGGTTGCCGAATGCCTGGGACAGGAGGATGACCCTGACAGCGGCACCAATGGCAATGGCCGCCATCAACAACATGCCCACGATTTGAACTGGCATGAAGAACTTCTGGTTTCGGCTGTGGAGATACCACGTAGCAAGACCGAAGATCAGACAGTTGC
Source organism: Paramyrothecium sp. XJ0827 (assembly GCA_020881915.1). NCBI lineage: Eukaryota > Fungi > Ascomycota > Sordariomycetes > Hypocreales > Stachybotryaceae > Paramyrothecium > Paramyrothecium sp. XJ0827. The sequence goes on along the minus strand of JAJFPB010000001.1, from coordinate 2,517,006 downwards.
CGGCGATGACGACGATGGTACCGACATATGAAAGCCCAGCGTTGGCAGGGGCTCCTTGACCTTCTACCTCCCACACACAAGCAATCGGAAGGGTCTTGTCGTCTAGGCCTTTTGCGACGGCCTGCAACACGAAAATGCCAGAGACCGAGGACAAGGCCAGGTTGACGAACATGAGGGCCTGCCGCATCCATCGAAGCACCCAGTCGCGTCGGTAGTCGTGCACCAAGGCGAGGAGGGTGGCATTGTGCGTGGCCATGGAAAGGAGTGACAGCATCCAGATGAGGAAGAAATGGTATGGGACGAGGGTGTTCATCTTGGCCAAACCGACACCTGATGAGGACTTGTCAGTGATGCTCTCTGCTGAGGCTCACGAGGTCTGGCCACTCACTTTGGATGCCAATCCCCTGGAGGATCTGAGAATCGCTGTAGCTGCTGAGCAACTTCCGCCTGATGGTGGACGGTTTGCCCCTGAACTCGCCAAACATGACACTTGCCGACAGGACGATGGCCAGGCCTGCTGTTATCATAAAGGATAGTAGGATCTGGCGAGAGACGTCAGTTCCCGGCAGACATAACCAGATGGCTCGGCAGGCATGGCATGGCATGGCGGGTTTGACTTACGCCCGTCCCAGCGACGCCTGCATCGCTGCGCGTTGATTCGGGTGCCTCCGAACACCTGGCCGGGCTTAGGAGACTCATGGCAGCCGTGTACTGTAGTACTGTACCGCAAAGGGTTCGATTTCAAAGAGTGAAAGAAGACGGAGGGTTCATGATCGCCCACGCTCGCCCAGTCCCTTTCTTTGAGGGTCCGCCATCCACGAAGGTGTGTAGACCCTGTGACGTAAGAAACAGGGGCCTTGCCCATTTTGGCGCCCATGAATATGTCCATATTTTGGTCAATGCAACGCGTGCTGTAGTCGAGCCTCCTGTTAAGGGAAAGGCATTGCTGACTGGCTGACAATGCTTCGGGCTCGTGGGGCTGTGCCGCCGATCAGGCCTTTGTCCCACCCATTCACTTGAGTTGGTGCGGCGCGTTCCTCGACAAGCGTGACGCCGTTCCCCGAAACAGGCAGGCTTTGCATTCATTGGGCGGCAAATGGATGGGGGGACTGTGAAACGTGCCTCGCGCTTGCGGATTGGCTGTGATATGAATCAATTCTTAGGCCATGAGCTTCACAAGAACCGCTGAAATGCTGCAGCGATTCGCGGCTCTCGTCACGGTCTCTGCTAAAGGGTCTGTCTGCAGCCTGACCTCCTCTTTTACAACAGCTTCTGCGGCTCTCCCATTTGCGAATTATCCGCTGCGACTGCTGCGGCCATTCAGTCTCCTCTGGCGCTTGTCAATTTGCAACAGATTAGGTTTCGTAACATAATACGGACCACCGACCAACATGCACTGCCAAACATGAATACTGGAGAAAGGAAAGAAAGAGAGAGAGAAAAACAAGCTAGCGACTGGGTCGGCAACAGACGGGTACGATCAGCGTCTCGGCCAATCTTAAGACGAACTGCCGAGCCTCTGCCTGTAATGCCTTCAGGATGACACTTCCGGTTCTGGGTTCCGCAACTACGGTATCGTGGGCACTGGACGCACGGTGTTTCCTGTTATCTTGATGCCTATTGACCGAGCACTGTGCCGCTCAACACACAAGACAAACTGGCAAGAAATTCGTTCACGTTTCCGTTAACGGGCACAAGTTCGTGACGAGACCAGAGGCCATCACTGGACTTCTTCCAGCAGGAGCCAACATACGAGCTCGGAAAAAAATTCCTCGCTCTATCCCCTGCATCTAACTTTAGACGGAAAATTCCCTTCTGGTATCAGGGTTTCGGATCCAAGCCGGCATCGGCTGGTTTGTGGTGATGGGTTTGATGACGGCTGGCATGGAGCCCTGGCCGCCTCCTGCTCTAGACTTCTAGAAGTGCCAGGGGTGATTGCGCCCGCCGTTTCCAAGCCATGGCCCCAAGCGAATGAGTTTTGAAGATCATTCGTGAACTCTGTCTGCAATTACCGCTCGGTCACGGTCGGTCGTACAAGACGGGTAAGCACAAATCGCTCGCTCTTTTTTCTTCTTCTTGGGCTTGCCTTGTGTGTTCACTCTCTTCAGCTCTACGGCGTCGGTCATCGTCTGTCCTATCTCTGGGAGGTTCCTTTGGGTGTCTCTGCCTTGTTGGGCGACCTGCATTCCCAGATCACGATTAGTCGCCGTGTCAGCATCCCGATCCAACGGGCCATACTTAACCTTGTCTCAATGTTACAGGAACCGCATTGCACGAGGCTTGGACCCTGCTCCCATGACCTTGGCCGGGGTCGAGGCGAGCCGGGGTTCACGTTCCGGGCGCATGTGTAAGCTCAATTACCCACGATTCATTAGCGGTTCCAGCATCTCGGACAGGCTCTCGGATAGATCCCCGGCCACGTACGGAGTACGTACAGTGGCACACGGACTGGATGGCCCGTAAGCTTTGTTGCCAACAGTCGATGGCTCCCTATCCGCAGTCCAAGCTGACATTCCCAATTTCTAGAACGCCGCACCCGGACCCGCGGCCTAGTTCCCTTCCTCAGCCCCTCCCCAACCCGGGTGACACTACCCTTCCGCGGGAATCTACGCCGTCCTTGCCCTTGTAAGTCATGGGATTTGGACAAGCATCACTCGTGCTGGGTGTCGTGGAAGCCAGCCAATTGCTTCATGATGCCACCATGTGTGTCAATCTTCCCTCAGTGCTTCTGAACCCTGAAGACCCACTGCCCCAGCAGCATGTCTCGGGTCCTCACGAAACACATCCAACCGAATGGTTAGTCGACAGACCGCTACATGTACCGTCAATCAACTGGCTTGGATAATCCCGACCCTGGTCAGTTGCTGCTCTCGTGAGCAACTGGCCCTCTGGCTTGATGCAGAGGGTCCCAAGCAGCTGCGGCAAGGGTTCGAACCAGGTCCTCGCCGCCTCAAGTCTTATATAGTTCTTCCTTCTGCCCCAACAAGTTGAAGCGATTCGGTCTTTACCTTCCTACCCGCCGCCTTGACAACACAGATACCGCCCACAATGATCGTCCTACCGAGAATGGCTGGCTTTCCCGAGCCGAGGAGGAGTCATGGGCACGTCATAATGAACCACAGAGCACCACGTCCGCTTTGCGTACAGATTCCTCAGGTACCAAAGCCAGCACAACGTCCTCTTATCATGCCGTCCTTGATAGAGCGATTGCCTGCTGAGGTGCAACAAATGGTCTTTTCAAATCTAGACTATCAGTCGTTGATTCACCTGTCTACGATGAATCGATATTTTCACCAGCGCATCAATCCTCAAGCAATGGCCGACCCAATGGACAAGGTGGCATTTGTGATGCATGCGGTGAAGGACTTTCCCCAGCACCGACCTACAGAAAAGGGTCACGAGTATCGGCCGGGAAACTTTGAATGCTACATCTGTTTCCGCGTTCGCTCGCCCGACTACTTCGATATGTTCCAGCCATCGTCCATTCACGTCGACAGCTACGGTCGAATTATTCGAGACAGAGAGCCTCGGCCTGGTGTAGATCGCGAGGTGATGCTTCGGCGCTTCTGCATCAGCTGTGGAGTAAAGGAGGGCATTCATGCGCCTTTCGACTGCATGGTTACGAGGACTGGGCGAGATCTTTGGGTGTGCAGGTGTCGCAAGATTTGGTCGAAACCGGAGTATCTGCGGTGCCCAACGTGCAAAGCAGATTGTCCGCTTCGACCGCGCAAGAAGGCGTGAAGCCCGGCAGCATTCAAACATTATACGGGTACTCGTTTTCGTTAATCCACGCTCAAACGAGCTGCTACATAAGTAAGAAGTGCAAATCCCAGCCTCTTAATGAGCGTGTCGACTGACAGACAAAGAACAGACGAAGACGCTGCAAACCTCGCCCGCAACATCAGATTTAGGTCGAGAGCAGTGGAACATACCAGCATGGCACTGTCTCTATCCGAAAGATTGGAATAAAAATTATGCTTTCAAACCCCAATTTATGCATTGCATTTGTTTGCTACAATCGACCCGACAACCAGTCGGAAGAAATGATCATGGTTTTGGCGTTGGGCTACAGGAAAAAGATTGTGATTCTGGGAATTTAAGGCTGGTGCATGTAAGATAGACAGGCCTACAACGGAAATTAGAGGATAACACGGGATGCAAATCAATTAATTATGTTAAAAGAAATTCCAACTCTTCCAGGCGTGGCTGAGATGCAATTGCTTGAGATGAAATCGGATTCAGCCAAGCCTGATCGACGTGGTGCGGCGGATTGTCGTGAGAACAAACACTTGCATGAGCAAACCTTTAAAAGCACACAAACTCCTCAACCGGGTGATGCGACTACAAGTGTGCTCCATATTATGGCATTGTACCTCCGTTCCTTCTTCAAACTTACAACAACATACACCACGTCAAGGCTTTCATACTTGGCCTCTCAGGGTCCTGCATTCTTTCATCTTCACTTCTGACAGATTCGGCAAGAGCACAAGCCAACCTCAAAATGCCATCCGATATCGTCAAAGCGCTCCTTCACCCTTTCTCTATCTGTGGTCAACTTGATGAAGTCAATGGTAAGGCGACCCGTCCTCCACATTCCCGGCGCATCGTCAAACGGTATGGACTTTACAGGCTCATAGCAAGTAGCGATACGGCAGGAAACGCCAAGCCTGGATCTGCATAATACGCAACTCATCGATGCTTTAGCACTTGAGACCGGAGCGAATGTTTCATGCACGGCTGTAGGTTCTACAACCTTCCAAGCTGGTCTTGGAAGCAGCTATTTGCACCTCTACACCAGGTACGCTTCCACATTGGTCTTCTCTCGTGCTTGGCCTGATGATGTAGCTCATCGGATGCCGATTCTTTTTCGGAAGATTTCATTCAGCATACATCAAGGCATTCAAGTTCCGTTTCTAGTCAGCAGTCCCTCGAGCATCTCCAAGAGGTAGCAGTACTGAGCGGGGCGTCTGATCCCGGTGAACAACAATCCGATACCAACGAGACACTAGCCATAGCAGCCAGTGCTTCCATTCCTGTAGTGTTGCAGAGTGCACCGAGCTCATTGTTTGCAAACGAGCACTTCCACATTGCAACTTCCGGCATCGCAGGCTGGGGGGCACGCGCACTTCGGCGTCTGCAGAAGGGGGACGTGATCCTGCGCGAGCGTCCAATTCTCACCGCAGACCCGACAAGTCTTTTCGAAAATTTTGGGAAGCTGAGCTCCGAGCTGAAGAATGTCGCTTCAAGCCTTCATGCGAACAGGCTTCTGAAGCCTGGAACTCCCCACATACTCGCTGTGTGGGAGACGAACTGGTAAGCGAGCCACATCCGACAACCCACCTTGATGAATCTGGGCAATCGGCCTGAAGCATCTGATTGTTTGGTTGTCAATCATAAGAAGACAAAGGCTAAAGTGCAGTAGTTTTGCCATTGGCCGTAATCTATCCGGTCTGTTCCCGGTTGCTGCACGGTTCAACCACGCCTGCTATCCGGCACATAACATTGAATACCGATACGACCGGGACTTTGGCTGTCTAGAATTCACTGTGATGGTCGATTTTATATCAACAAGCGAGGAGCTGACAATCTCGTATGGCAAGGAACTAACGCCAACTCAGCTTTTCTTGAACTATGGCTTTCGCTGCCAATGCGGAGCCTGCCCAGGGTTGAGCGACTCGGATATAACGAATCTCGCGACAATATGGTAGCGCACAGCATGTAGCACACACGTGGACAGTGTTGCGAGTCATCTGGCCATAAGCATTTACCACCGGTGTTCAGACTCGACGTGGACAAATCTTGCCGTGGGGGTTTCAGGGAACAAGCGAGGCGTTGGTGTCTATATGATTCAATGGGTACCTGGGGAGTTGTCGATGGCTAGGCAGAGAGTGCTGCACATTAAATAGCTTAGGGGTTACGAAAGACAGCGGCAGAAACATTGGCAGTGGTTGTCGACTGTCTGGTTGCAGCGCTGAACGCAGAGGTTGTAAATCACCTGCTCTAATTTCGCTGAGTCTTCCATGCTTCTTGACAAAAGGGAGGCATAGACCAGAACAGGTACTCAAGCAAAGATAAAACAAATTCAACGTCGCCTTCCTTTCGAACAGGTGCCTTGTCACACTAACTGCCTATCAAACCCTTCTCGGAAATCAGACAATTTGTAGATGGTTAAAAGCTGGGGTGTCCACTCCGGCGATGCCAATGTCCCTGCACCTTGTTTCCTATATATCGTTATATATTCGTGGAAGGGCGTCCTGGTATGGAGACCTCAATTTCCTGGGTCATAGGTGAGGCAGTTGGGTGGAAAAGCCGAGTTGAGAATAAGAATACAAGTATAGATTTAGACCTGCCACACTACGGCCACACTCAATTCCCGGCTTTTGAGCGAACCGAATTTAGGCCCAAGATTCCATTCTGCTGATCAAATAGGCGGCTGTCCGAAAAGATGGGGTGAAATACGCTGAGTTAACTTGGCCCTTCTCCGGTTGTTATCAAGATTGGCCGAATACAAAGCTACCGAACGGCTTAGAGTTGGTCGACTCTGGACTTCATATTTTCGCGTTGGCATGTTAGTGGAGGGGATACTCAACAGAATTGACCTATGACGTAGTCCGAGCCCCCGACCGATGCGTCTATTGACAAATTACGACCATTTTAATACCATGACATGAATTAACAAGAATTTGCCCTTGATACGATGAGACCACCCGCCCAGGCTTTCGTTGCATTCGCCCTCGCGCTTCGGCTTACCGGGGCCACTGTCCGGACAGGTTCCAGTTATGATCAAGACCAGCTTCGGTTCTGGGTCCACGACAGCCACGATGACGAACACTTTCAGCCCGTGGCCTACGCTGGGCTAAACACGTTTGCGAAGATCCCGTTCGAAAATTGCTTCGAGGAGGACAGTTCTAACAACAGGTATGACATCGCCATTCTCGGTGCGCCTCATGATACGGTAAGTCCCACGCCCCCAATCGACCCGAGCATCGACCAAGCATCTCAGCTGAAGTAACAAACGCAGACAGTAACAGGCCGACCTGGCGCAAGATACGGCCCGTCAGGTATTCGAAGCGCAAGCCAACGCAAGGCGTACGGGTACAGTGTCTACAATGGTAGCGTAAATCCAGGCCGGTCTGGAAGCCTTTCTTGATCTGATGGCTTACAAGGTCGCGACCCTCTCCACGACTGGGCTACAGTCGTTGACTGCGGTGATGCCCCCATGACCTGGCTTGACAACCGTGCCGCACTCAAGACTCTGGGCCAGGCGCACAGAGCAGTGTCGAAACGGCCAGCAGCAGACTCGTCCAGGTCAAAGATCCCTAGGATCATCGCTCTTGGGGGCGACCATACCACTACGCTTCCAGCCTTACGCTCGACCTATGGTCGTTGGGGGCCTGTGTCCGTAATCCACTTCGACAGTCACATTGGTCAGTTTCGGTCCGTCAAGATCTCTTGTTCACGATGCTCATCAAGTTCCAGACACATGGGATCCTGCTGTCCTGGGTAAGTGGGAACGTAACATGAGAGACTCCCGTGCTGAAAGGTTGACCCGGGCCAGGGGGTGGAATCTCCGACTATGCGTAAGCGTTCATACTCTTATTTCGACTTGGCGTTCTCACTCACTGAGGAAGAGGTGTCAACCACGGCACGTTTTTGCACATTGCGCACGATGAGGTATGTCGTGCCCACCACCCCGAATGTAAAGGCGTGCTCACACGACGCAGCACCTAATCCTAAATTCCTCGATCCACGTGGGCATCAGAGCGCCTCTCGTAAGAAGAAAAGGTGACATAAGCAATGACAAACGATGTGGTTTCGAGATAATATTCACAAAGGATATGGACAGCCGAGGACGGCAAAGCATCATTGAACAAATACGGGATCGCGTAGGCGATACCAAAGTTTATATCAGTGTAGACATTGACGTGCTGGATCCGGCATTTGCCCCTGGTAAGCTGTTCCGCGCCTTGGGAGGGCCACACATACTTAATGTGCCATCCTATAGCCACAGGTACTCCGGAACCCGGTGGTTGGTCCACTCGAGAGCTCCTGGCTATCCTCGAAGGCCTCGAGGGTCTGCAAATCATTGGTGGCGATGTTGTCGAGGTTGCGCCCATCTTCGATACCACTGGCGAGACGACAGCCTTAGCAGCGGCAGAGATTGTTCATTCGCTGATTGACCTCATGGTTATGACACCGGTCAGCGGTCAGCACTGATCATCGAGCCGTCTGGTATCCAGTGTTTCTTAGCAAGGTTGGAAAGGGCAGTAGATAAATATAGGATAAGAGGAGCCTATTGATGTGGTATTGTTCCATGAGAAAAGTGCCTGTTGAACGCCATGCCATGCTATGAATAATTTTACACACCCATCATTAATCCCAGTATCTGATTTCTCCATCCAAGCCTGCGGTGGCAACCTTGCTCGTTTCCTGGGGATTCCACTTGACGCAGGTGACAGCCTGATTTCCAGCTTTGAGCTTATGGTACATTTTACACGTCTTCCAGTCCCAGAAACAGACGAAGCCTGCAGAATCACCAGATGCCAGAAATTGGCCATCGGGACTGCAGTCCAGGTCGATTGCCATGCCGGCGTTGTTATGGCCACGGTAGCTCTTCTTCCTGTTCTGTCGGAACTTGTCGTTGGCCCCATAGACGAGAATCTGGTTGTCGGAGCTCTGGTACGCGACGTATTTGCCACTCGGGTGAGGGGCAGCGCGAGTCATCGGGTACATGTCAGGCTCCGCAATGTACTTGATCGGGACAGGGATGTTGTAATCCCAAGCTCGGAGAGATTTGTCGTCCGAGGTAGTCATGAAGCGGCGGTTGTCATCGACAAAGGTGATGGTGTTGATGGCAGCAAGGTGATGATCGTACTCTTGCACAACCTCCTTCGGCGTGCGAATGTCAAATTGAACAATCTTTTTATCCGACATACCGGCAAGGAACTCATTGGAGTGCTCCGGATCGGGATTGAACTTGATGACATGGGGAGTCTTGCCCGTGGTAAATCTGCTGATACAAACGCCCTTCTCGGTATCCCAAAGCTTGATCATGCGGTCATACGATGCAGATATAAACTGTGATCCCGAGCTGTTGAAGCAAATATCCGAAACCGCTTTCGAGTGGCCGGAGTAGGTCCGCAGGAGTTCACGTTCGTGGTAGACATCTCGTATCTTAATTGTCGTGTCAGCACTGGCCGAGAGTAATAGATGGCCAGAGTTGGGGATGAAGCGCAGCGCTGTGACGGCCTGTGAATGGTCTTTCCAAGAGAAAATCTGTTTCTTGGGTATGTAGTTCGTGGTACTTCCAACGTCCTTTCGAAGGTCGATATCCAGATCCTGAGGGACGTGCATATATGTCCGGCCTTGATAGTCAAACTCCTGCGAGCCGTGGAAGGTTGTTGTTTCATCGCCCATCTCTTCCGCGGCTTTGCGTCGCGCCAGAGATTCGGTGGGCGCCTTGATGCGTGTGCCGCTCTCGACAACATCATCGTCCTCCTCCTCTTCTTCCACAATCTCGTATTCTTCGTCGCTGGCAAGCTCCTCGTCATCGCCAATAACCTCGTACTCCGCTCTCTTATACCTGGCCCAAGGGCCCACGTATGCATCCGGGCCCGCAGCGACCGTAGCGTTGCCTTTTTGCTCCCTGGTCGCGCGGATCTGTGCAGCCTCCTTCTTCATTGCCGCGGTCGTCTGAAACTCGCGTTCTGGACCGCCTTTCCTCTCAACGGCTCGATGCTTGCTTCGAAATGTATGCTCGCTCAAGAACATCTCTTCTGCATGTCCTGTCAGAACAGTTTTCCGCTTGACGGCTGTGTTTTCGTCCTTGAAAGGGTTCACCGGGCCAGCTTTTGGTCGCGACAAGTCCTCCGCAGTATATGGAACGACTGCATGATCGGGCTCCGCCATTTGCCGCACTATGAGGGCATCTTGCGGCGCCATGTTCGGCGGATACTCGCCAAAGTCCGCCATGTTGTTGAGCAAAGCAGCAGCGGTGCAATCGCATAGGTTTCCTACGTGGACATGGATGCACTTTGCGCCCAGCGCTCGAGAGGTTGCTCGTGGACAAATGATGTCACGTGAGATGCATAAATTCTCTGGGGCAGCAGGAGAAAACGAAATGGTGGATAAGTCACCTCCTCGGTACCTTGCCCAGAGCAAAAAATAGAGACCACTAAAGATATACTACCTTAAATTGTTAGCAAGAATACGTTGGATTTTTAAAAATTCAAAGCTTTTTGTAAGTAATTATAAATGAATTAACTAATGTTTTAGTTCAAGAACTTTGAACAATTTTTCTTATTTAACTTGTATATACTCAGGCTCATTGTATTTACTAAGGCACATGAGTAGTGTTAAGTATCTGCCATATCGCTTTTTTGCCAACCGCTTGGCAAGTTGGCAAGGAATCGTACCTTTGATAGGCACTAAGCCGAGGTAAGATATCAAGATGAGGTACCTAATGTAAGGCTAGAGGTACGCATTTGCAGTGGAACCTTGATCAGGTAGCACCTTACCTGTAGGCTCCGAGAGTCGCATCTTTGGTCAGGCAGGGTCTAATTCCATGTGACGCAATGACTACACCCACCAATATCAAGGAAGCAAAACAACGAAGTCTGACGTGACGACAAGAACAAATTTCGGTATATATTGCGCTCCTCCTCAGAATTCTTTACAGTCCCGTCGCAAAACCATCTCCCCATCTGAACCGTGACAAAGCTCTCAGGGAAGGCTGCGAGATTTCATCACAATACAGTCGCTCTACGTTAAGCCCCAACGCCTGAAAGTGTCCCGGCAGCACGCCTGAAAATGTGGCCCGTATCATCTATATAGAATGTCTGCCAAACTCCCGTCTCATGACTCATCTTCGACACAAGATTCAAACAACCACTCGGACGCCCGGTGTCACAACCTGAGCCCTCCAGCAGGAAATAGTTGGATCAAATTCCGTGACAGGCAAGAACCGGCCCTAGATATTCCCCGCATTTCATTAGAGGCGTCCTTGTAACTCCGCGGTGCATCATCGCATCTAGGAGCTTTCATCGCGGATGAGAGCGACGATCATGCTGTAAAGATAGAAGAAGAACATGATCAGATGGAAGCCAAGCTTGATAAAGGATTCCTAGCGGCGCGTTAGCTAGTGGTACAGCAAATGCAAGTACAAGTTTTCAAATACCTTCTTGTGAATGTTGAGCTTGCGGAAGATCTCAGTAGCATCCAGCAAGTGGGTGTTATCGACAATTCTAGCAACAACCATTAGTCCAAGGGTCCAGACGCGTGGGTTTACGGAAGGCCAACGTACTTCTTGATGTTCCAAGCAAGCAGAGGGATGTTCAGCAAGAGAGGCACCCAGTATCCGTTGATCAAGAAAAGAAGAGTGAGGAAGCCATGGACGGCGGCTTCGGGGATGATGTAGGTGTTGAGACGGTTGCAGAGGTCGATAGGGTTAATGTAGTCGCTAGTGAACGAATGTCGTCAGCATGTGAAAGACGGAAAGGCTCTTGCAGCGCAAGCAGCAGCAATGCTTGGGGATGATCAGGTAGCTTACCATTCCAGATCGCTGTACATGATGGTAAAGAAGACCTGGAGGAACAGATTGACGGCGTTAATCAACACCGCCAACAGGAACAGCCATGCTTCTCCAGACATCATTTCGAGATTTCGCTAATTAGCGTAGAGTGTTGGTGTTGTGGTTGTGGAGGTCGCGATTGGGCGAGATGGTCTGGGTTTGAGGAGCTGTCGGAGAGCTTCGCCGGAGGCTTGGGATTCGGACAGGCTGCAGAATGTTGCGATGACGAGACCGATGCGCTCGGAGAATGAGGAGACCAGGTAGAAAAGTAAGCTTGACCGGGATGCCCAAGGGATAAGACGTGCTTGGAGGTTGGCAAACGGAAGAGGAGAGGTGGGGTGGGCGAGGGAGAATTAAACGGGCAAGCTAAAGGTCAGGTAGGTGGTTAGGAGTAAGGCAAGGCAAGGCAAGGCAACTCAAGGCACAGCCAGTTTAGTGAGAAGGTGAGAGAAAAGCTGTGGCGGGCAATGACGGTTGTGGAAGCGGATTTGTGCATAGTGGAGATACGACCTGGATCTAGGCCGTTCATGGGTGGAGCTACAAACAAGAGAGGTACATCTCTCCTGGTGCAAGGTACTTGTAGAGTCCGCATCCGGGTGCACCTGACACTGGGGTGTGCACCTTCTATTGCCCTGCTTCCAGCTGCTTCACAATATTACCACCGTATTATTCCCCGTAACTAAGGTAGGTAGGACTTGGCTCATTGTAGTGCATGCAAGACACAGATTCTGCAAACTTCACTTCACTTGGCACTCACGAGGTAACTCCAGAATTGACGGACGCAGTTGGCCACTGACACAGTAGCGGCTATTTTGTACAAGCCATCCACGGCCCCAGACAGCAGCCGCGGGTTTTAACCTAAATTTTTGTTTTCATAAATCGAAGTGGACCAAGTACCGTACCTAAGTGTGAGGTAATACTATTTTGTGGTCTACGCTCTGCTCAGCTCGTTCCGTTGGTGCTGGGCATCGAAATGGGACCTCCTGGGGAATTCTCTGTCCTCGCTGTAAGGATTTCAACACCAGTTTCGGTTACAAGCAGAGTGTGTTCTGGGCCGTGATAGTCAGTAAATCATCGTTTTTCGAACTTCCGCAAAAATGGGGGCCTTTTTCAACTTCTCGACATACCAAACTGAGCTGTACGCTTGCCATCTATCGTAGTGCTCGTCCAGTTGTCTGGCCAGGTGATGTCCCTGTATTTGCCGAGAGCAATCATGGGCTCGATGGTAAAGGTCATGCCAGGTTTGCACTCGCCGACTGTCTTGTTCTTTGCATAATGGGGGACGTTCGGAGGGCAGTGGAATAGCTTGTTGATGCCGTGGCCGCAGTATGTTCGGATGACACTGCAGTTCTTGGCTTTGGCGTGCTTCTCAATGATGTTACCAAACTCTCGGACCAGTACGCCTGGCTTGACGGCCTTTATGGCCTCGTCCAGACATTCACGCGCGGCTTCTACCACCCTCACGCTTTCCGGGTCTGCCTTGGCTTTGTCGCCGATATAGTATGTCTCGTTGAGGTCGGCATGATACCCTTCGTGGTAAAGAGAGACGTCGATGTTAAGGATGTCACCGTCCAGCAATACCCTCTGGTCAGGAATACCGTGGCAGATGACCTCGTTGACTGACGTACAACACGACTTCGGGAAATGGTTATAATTCAATGGCGATGGGTACGACTAATTGGTGAAAATCAGTAGAGCCCACATGTGGCCTGGAGAGCAACAAGAGCGAGTCCCTTACGTTGCGTTCTATGCAAGCATCGTGGACAATCTTGTCGATGTAGTCCGTCGTCACTCCGGGTTGCGCGGCGGCAGCGGCAATGTCGAGAACCTCCCGCGCAAGCCGACACGCTTTGCGCATGGCCTCCTGGCCCTTGAGATCGAGAATCTCAATCTTGTTTCGGTTCGCGAGGGATCGGTTGTACTTGGGGTCGCCATCCTGCCACCAAACGGGATGCGGGATCGATTTCGGTAGGGTACGGTGCTCGGAAAGCGGGTAGACGGGTCGAAGCGGTCCCGAAAAGGGGAAATTGGGGAATGGGTTGTAAAGACCGGTAGCTGGATTTGGTGAGATTGCTTTCGGAGGAAAGAAGTTGTGGAGGATACTACTTTGCGACTTGTGCATGGTCTTGTGGGCACTCTACACGGAACGATTGTTAGGTTTGGCATTCTCTTCAATAAGGGCAAATGATGCCTCGCTCATACCCAGTTCTTCTTGAAACAGTCCTGAGAGCAGAAGTAGCTGTCTTTAACACCTAGCTTCAGGCAAGTTGGACATTGCAGGCTTCCAGCATCGTTTTCACAGTCTACACCCAGACACTTCTTCTTGCTTGGTGGTTCGGAAGTCATGGTCGAGGTTGCCGAATGCTGACGACGCTGAGCCGAGAATTCACTGTTTGGAATTCAGACAAACGCAGACGTGAGCGTGGGTTTAAGAAGGAGGCTCGGCGGTTCTCCTGAGGTGGTGTGACGATTTGATCTTGTGCTGTGGTACTGGATCGTTGCATACCACTGTAAAAACATGCAAGTACGCGATCGACAGAATTTAGTCTAGACTTATTACCTACCTTACCTTACCTACCTTCCCTGCGAGAAGGGCCTTGGAGGGGTTTTCCATTGCGCCACCGTGGGATTGCGGCACTGTCCTCTTCTGTGGCGTTCCCTAGCTGGCCGCAAGGACAGTGAAGAGTGCCGGAATCCCTGGAAGCCCCAGTGGATAGCCGAGCCGGCCGTACCGTGAGAAGAATTTAGCCCAAACCTCTGGTCTGTGAGGTGCTTCATTTTTCTGGTGTGGATGCTTTGTTGTCGAAGAATACCTTGCGGTACCTCAATGGCAGGTATCTCAGGTACTTTAGGTATCCACCCCTGCACCGTTTCCTGCGTGACGGTTGCGTCGGTTCCATCGGTCAGTGCATTATTACTGTCGACACGCGAGCACATCTCAAAAGACTCACATGCAATTTATCAAGCGTATTGTTCTTCGGCTGGCGCAGGTTTTTTACCCAGGTTGCATTTGTCCGGGTCTCCCTGGCCAAATTTGGCGCACGAATGGCAACAGGCCTGGCAAGGCTCGGGTCATACGGTTGCAAAAAGCAAACTAGAGGTAATGAGTTGGTAATAACTCAAATTGCCGTTCCTTATCGATCTCATGAGTAATTATTAGCATTGATTCTTTGTGACTCTTAAATTCTGCCCTGTGCCACCATAAGGACTGGACACATTCGACAACGACGACCCATCCTCGGAAAGGCTTTTTTTCTCCTTCTTCATTTGACATGGAAAAGCCTCATAAGATCGTCGTTGTCGGCGCCGGGCCAGTTGGCTCTTTGGCAGCCCTGTATGCCGCTCAGAGGGGATATGAAGTTGAGGTCTACGAGTTGAGGCCAGGTGAGTTCACAGTTTATGCTACCTACCTGTCACATTGACTCATGTTGCACCACCGATGGCTTGGTATACGCAGCCAACCGTAACTCAAACCCAGCGCCAGTCTTGCGCGTGCATGGGAGCAGTTGCGCTTTACCCCAGCGTTGTGTGGCATTGGATGAGAAGTACTTTTATCGCTAAACGCAAGAGAGTCGCTGACTCAAATCCTGCCTAGATCTTCGAGACCCGACGACTGTTCCACTGAATTTCACAAAATCCATTAACTTGGCATTATCAGAAAGAGGTATCCAGGCTATGAGACAAGCCGGAAGGCCCGAACTCCTGGAGAATGTGATGGCCACGACGATCCCCAT
Source organism: Paramyrothecium sp. XJ0827 (assembly GCA_020881915.1). NCBI lineage: Eukaryota > Fungi > Ascomycota > Sordariomycetes > Hypocreales > Stachybotryaceae > Paramyrothecium > Paramyrothecium sp. XJ0827. The sequence continues at coordinate 2,501,703 of JAJFPB010000001.1, read as the reverse complement.
GCGAGGGCGAATGATCCACGGCAAAGACTCTAAAGGCAACCTTCAGCAACAGTCTCAAGATTACGACGTGAGAGGACGGGTAGGAACTCCTTCTGTAGCACTCATGCCTGAAAGCTTTGCAGAAAAAGCTAATAAGAATACGCAAAGACCATTTTTGCCGTGGACAGAGCAGGGTTGAACACGTGCTTGCTCGACATCCTAGACGCCACCCCAAATGTCAAGTTGCACTTCAACCACAAGCTCACCGGCGCCGATTTCGCGTCTCGTAAAGCCTGGTTAGAAGATCGAGATGCAGCGCCCCTGGCTAACGGGCGGCCACGCGAAATCGAAGTGGCATTTGACCTTATGATAGGAGCCGACGGTGCGCACTCTGCTGTGCGATACCACCTCATGAAGTTCACGAGAATGAACTACCAGCAGGAGTACATTGATACACTATGGTGTGAGTTTCGGATACGTGCTCAGGCTGTTCCAGAATCCAATAAGGATCCTTTGGCAAAATTTCGCATTTCTCCCAATCACCTACATATTTGGCCCGGCAAGGACTTTATGTTTATAGCCATTCCGAGCGAGGTAAGATTGCCTTCTTGGCCGCACTGCCAACCAGCTACTGACGACATATGCAGGACGGGTCTTTCACCTGTACGCTATTCCTTCCGAGCAAGGAAGTTGCTGAGCTAGAGACGGACCCAAGCCGCCTCCCTGCCTTCTTCGATAAGCACTTCCCTGGCGTTACAGAACTCATTTCAGGAGATGACCTTATCTCATCTTTCAACGCCAACCCGCATCTCCCCTTGATCAGTTTGAAATGTAGTCCGTACCATTATAGCTCATCCGGTGTCGTCATTGGCGATGCAGCTCATGCCATGGTACCTTTCTACGGCCAAGGCATGAACGCTGGAATGGAGGATGTCCGTGTTCTGTTCTCCATATTAGACAAGCACGTGCATATGGACGAGAGCAACAATCCAACTTCTGATACGAGCGCAACTCCATATTATTCATCGCAGCTATCACAGGCACTGGCCGAGTACTCAGCCGTGCGCGCGCCTGATGCGCACACCATCAACGATTTAGCTCTTCAAAATTACGTGGAAATGCGGTCTTCTGTGCTCTCACGACGTTATCGGCTCCGCAAGTTTCTCGAGGAATTCATGAGCGTGAGATTCCCGAGCCTTGGCTGGCAGACGAAGTACGCCAGAGTGAGTTTCAGTAACGAGGCCTACTCGGAGATTGTGCGCAACAGCGAACATCAAGGCAAGGTCCTCGTACGAAGCTTCTTCACACTTCTGGCCAGCCCAGTCGTGTTGGCTGGTTTAATGCTTGGATACAGATATCGACGCTCTTTTCTGTCTATTGCCCTCGGTCTGCAGCATATTCGCTCTTCTCATCCATGACTACATAGTCCGGTGCTAGAATACGGCCAAACCCTGTTCTATAGCGAAACATGGCAGCTAAATGGCACCTTCGTTGCCGTCAAGTACCTTTAGTGAGGGTCATATGCTGCAAAAGACACACCATTGCGTCCCACATCAGGGATAAGGCACTACGCCGCTGGCTAGCTAAATAGATTAGGAAACATTACCATCCATTGTACGATAATACTAGAAAAAAACTCAAATATCTTGAATGCACAGTCATCAGTGCATCGATGCATCATTTCTGGTTTGACATCAGTGGCCTCGCTGTTAATATTATCTGCTCGGAATCTGAGCAGCTGGTTGCTTCACTTTCAATTATTGCTTCACACATTAATCTCAGATGGGACTAGCTCTCCGCTCCGCAACACCGATGCTCTGCTTAGTCATCGCGTAGGCCAAAAATTTGGGTGCATCTGCGCTCTGATAGAGTATCTCCAGAAAATCACTTTCAGGCCATTCGCTTGTTTGGCAACTCCATTACCGCCTGTGCACTGCTCTATTAGCGTGCGAGGAGACACCGGTGCGTCTTCGAGGTAGGTAGTCTCCAAACGCAGCAAATTGTCGCCTTGTTTGCCCGACTGACACCATCCTCAGAAATCCTAGACCGGACGATCTCGAAGTCAATCACCCTACTCTCCTTTCGCTGCGAGTTCCCAGGCAGCATATTTGCCTTCGAGGTCCTTCCCTCGCTGTTCATACGGTACCGGCTTTGAGTCAGCTCTACTTCACAATGCCGTCCATTCTGAATATTGCGAACATGTGTTCGCACCTGCAAAACGCCTCCATGGCGCGACTGGGCATCACATCAGTCATGAACTCGAAGTACAATCTGAACCTCGCCGTCGCCTTACACCGATCTGGATTCCTGTCTGCCGTGTACCGCGCCGGTCCGCACCCGCCGAGCATGGAGGAAATGTTAACCAAGGCGCCGGAGGCCGTCACCACTGCCAACACCGCCACTCGCCGCCTTTGGCTAGGCCTCAAATACTGGGATGGCAAGCCGGTGCTCTCCAAGGCACGCGTTATCAGCAAACCATCACGTCTCGTTACAGTGGAGACAGACGAACTGGCCCGGATAGCAAGGGGTCTTCCCACGAAAGTCAAAGGCGGAATAATTCCGGGCTTGAACCTCGGCGAATGCATGTTCTTGTCAACTCCACGTGGTATTCTTGAAGCGCGAGAAGCCCTTTCACGGAAAGTTGGAGGGCTTCTCATTTGCCGCGTTTCATAAGTCGAAGAGGCCGTTGTCATAGCTGGAGTTATTGGAATGCGAGCTGCGCAGAAAGCTATTCTGTCCGACATGTTCTCATATTGTACAATAGAAAATGCCCCGGCGTGGGCCGATGTATATGTACCATGGAGATTTTGGCCTACCAGATTCGTCAAAGTATGGCCATGTAAACGTACGCAAATGCCTATGTAGGCAAGAATTACTATCCAAAACCATGTGTTGCCAATTTGCTTGGTATCGTGAAGAAACCTGGGTCTATCTTCTATTTAAAATGATTGCTGTCCGCTAGTAAACAAAGTTTTATGCGATTTCTCTTCTATCATGCTCTGAACATGGCGCTTTTCTCTGCTAAACATTTCTACCCAACACAGACCATTCTAAGTCAAATCTCAAACTTGGTGGTTTGGCAACTCGGTCACTTCTCCCGTGGTCGTTCGCCCCGCTTCAGGCGAATCTTTATGTAAGAGTCCCGACACACTGTCTTCTGCTTGTGGCAAGGATGCTGGCTCGTCTTCAATACCCAAAGCTGCCTCTTGCACTTCCGCGTCCTCTGAAGCACGTTGGTTCTGGTTTTCGAGGACAGACCCAGATATGCTGGTCGCAGCTTCCACAGGCTCCTCGGCAAGCTCTGTGGAAGGTGCGTTACCACTCCGCTCGTCCGTTCCCGACTCGACTAATGATAACTTCTGATCCAATTCATCGGCCAGCTTAACCACCTCATCCACTGTCTCGACAGCTGCCGTCTGCGTGACAGCTTCTTCAACGTCTGAAACATCTGCTGTTGGTGAAGATGCTTCCGCGGTCTCCTTGGGATCAACTAGCTGCCGCGTCTGCCCATCATCCGTGGCGTCACTGGGTTTCTTCGTCGTATCCTCTACAACGTCAGGGGATTGAGTTCCTGTTATAACAGGATGATTGATCGACTTGGGTTCAAGGTCGCCTTGAAGGGGCTTTGTCTGATTAGAGCCATCGTCACTTCGCTTGACCTTGCCTGCATGTGCCGCACTGGATCGGGAGCTTGATACAGTGGAGCGGTTGGGAGGGTTTCGAGGAGGCGTTACTGGCGCCTTTTCGGCAACTTTGGAGGATGATGACTGGGTTGGCCGCATCATACGAGCCAGAAATCCTTCATCCACTTGGCCCTGTGGTTTCTTCGCTGAACTTTCTGGCTGAGGAACCTTTTTGGGTGGGGGGCCAACACTCGGACGAGGACGACCTATTGTCGATGCTTGGCGTCTAATCGCCTTGGATGGCGCACCAGTAGTAGAGACGCTGGCTCGACTGGGGGAGCGGCCGGTGGCAGTGGGGTTTTGCAACGTACCCGACTGCCTTGAAATAGACTGGCGGGGAGCATTTCCTTTCGAAATTGAAGACGCTGTGGGGGCGGTCAAAGAGGAAGGCAGGCTTGCTGGTTTCGTGGGTGACTTGGGTTTTGGCTTGATGAGGCCTGCATCATGAGATGCCTTCGTTTTCAGTATCTGAGGCTTCTTAGCTCCGACCACGGATGACTTGGCACCAGGAAGTGTTGGTTCCTTCAAATTTGCTACAGAGTTTTGTTTTGTTGGGCCCTTTGCCAGGGATTTAGTTGTAGTCTTAGCATCGGTCTTCTTGGGTGTACCGAGTCCTGTCTTGCTTGTCGTGGAAGGCTTCGTGGCGTCTTTCTTTGTTGCAGGCTTCGCACTCGGCGCGTCCTGTTGTGTAGATTTCTTGGCTGCGGCGGGTGCTTTGGAGCCTTCTTTGGAGTTCATGACGTTGGCTGTCTTGACCTGTGCAGAAGCAGGCTTTGTCGAGCCATCTGGAGTATGGGTCGGGGGGTCCACCTTTGGGTCTGCTTGTGCAGGTTGATTGTCGTCAGACGGTTCGGTTGTCGGTGGCTCCCGCGTGCTCGCTTCAATGGCAGTATCCTCAGACGTATCTTTTGCTGACGGTTGAAGGGGTGACTCGGGGATCGGTTCGTTGACAAACAACTTCCGGGCTGGTCTCACAGTCTCATCGGTGGAAGCCAAAGTTGACTTGTCTGGTAAGGTCGAAATCGATTCAATATCTGTCTCGTTACTCATTCTTCGTCTGGAAACGCTCGATTCTCCGCTAGGATCTCTTCGCAAACCCATGCGCCCATCCTTCTCTATGGCAACGAAGCTTGTCCGGACTTTGGATAGAGGTCGAGGGGAGCCGGTGCCATGAGGACCTGCACAAAATAGTGTCAACGCAGGATCGGTAAGCACGGCTTGTTCCAGTGAACTAGGAAGGAGAGAAAAGGAGAGAAAAGGAAAGAAAAGAAAGAAAGACAAGCAAGGCAAATCAAGGCAAGGATCAAATAGCGAGGGCCGTTCTTTAATTGGCATCGGTGCCTGACTGGAGTGGTCTTACCAGCTTGATTTGGAGTTGAGACACCTGAGGATCTCCCTCTGTCTGGAGGACTTGTCTCCTCCTTGTTCTCGAACATTGCCCGCAGGTTCTTGACCTGACTCATCGTGACGCTGTCCTTGTCGTCGTGTCCGGGAAACAGCACAAGAAGAATGGTGTGGTGTCAGGTTGGCCGATTGTTGACTTTCGTGGTTATCACAGAATTGTAGGGGAAATGTCGTCCCACGGATTATAGATCGCGACCCAGGTCGGCAAGGCGTAGGCCGGGGCCGCTCTGGGAGGGACAACGATATGAAGGGCCAAAAGTTGCGTTATGGCCTACAAACGAGCAAAGACGAAGGAGAAAGAAGAAGGGCCAGGCAGATAATGCCGTTCACATTCAGGAGAAATGAGGAGGGCCTGGTAACCAAGGCGGTACCTGGAGCTACGTCCTCCTACGCAACGTTATGCGGGCCACTCCAGGTATCGCGAGGTGGCTAGTCTCGGTACCCATACTACCTTAACCTGAACAAAAATCAATGAGCTCCGCCAGTAGGGTGGCGCTATTTGACCGCGCCAGATGCGTGTAAAATCAGGGGTAAGCAAGTACGTAGCTCGACACTCAAGAGAAGGACCCTGGTTCCATAAAATGGGTATTCATTGTGGCCTCGTACGCACCACCACGAAGTAGGGGTACCTGCTGCACGGTACCGCACACTACTGCAGTGGTCAAAGCTCCATGCTCAGATTCCAGGCCTCAGATGGCGCTTCCATGCGATGAACCGAACGTAGATAGACATGAAGTTGTCGCTTACAAGTCCCCACACTGTGCTAGGCCATGCCCGTCGGCGAACCTCACACGCCAAAGTAGGCAATTGTCCGTCCGCATCGCTTGGTTAGGTGTCTTAGAATCAGTTACCATGGGGTTGTTAGAGCTATGGTACTCAATCTCGGCCTGGGACCGGACCGTTCCCATGAGGAACGCATGGACTTACGTTTCGAGGCTGTGGAGACGAAACATGATCACACCACACAATATCCAGTACGTACATGCTCCTATCGACTGCATGCACATGGCATGGGCCTTATACACCTGATTTCCCGCCTCATACACTACGTAGCCCGCATCGACTATAGAGAAGCTACTTCTGGGACTTTGGTCAGAGATTTGACGTCAATGTTGCTAGCTTGCATAATGCAGGTACACCAGAACTACTATGCGTGTACACAGCACGAGCCCTCACAAACATGCAGCAAGGGTATCAGGTTGAGATGTATGTCTATGAGTTGTTACAAATGCTTTTAAGTAAGATTTGGTACAGAATAGGTTCAGATATACAAGAAAATAGACTCCTCCACTCTATCATACATCTCATGACTTTTGGTAGCTTGTGGCGTTTCCAATTCGCATGTGTAGTGGATGTTGCCTTATTTCGTACGCTTGGCTTCCAATTCAGCCTGATACTTGGCGACCAGTTCCTTCCTGTTTCATCGGTTAATAAGGCTTGTACAATGTTTCGTTAGTTTTGTTCCAACTTACTGCAAATGAGGCGGCGCTGGTGCGTAATGACTGAATTCCATGCCAAATTCTCCCTTGCCTTGGGTTGCGGCCCGGAGCTGTGAGCTGAAGCCAAACATGGCATTCAAGCTGCAATCGCAGATCAGTGTAAAATCTTCGGTACCAATCTCCGTGTCGTGAATAGTTGCGTTGCGTTTGTTCATAAGCATCAGAATGTTGCCTTGGAACTCATTGGGTGCTGTAATGGTTGTCTTCATGAGTGGCTCCAAGACCTGGCCGCCGGCATCAGTGAAAGCTTTGCGGAAAGCCATCTGGGTGGCTAGACTGAACGCGAAATCGGACGAATCGGTGACATGGGTTGCACCATCATTGATTATCATCTTGGTTCCAATAACACGATGGCCGAGAAGGGGTCCCTTTTCTGTTGCAACTTCGAATCCCTTGGAACACGCAGACAGGAACTTGTCCGGGATGTGCCCACCAACGACTTGGCTTTCGTAATGGTTCTCCTCTGGCTTGTCATTGGGTTCAATGTAGCCCGCCACTCGAGCAAAATCACCCGGTCCACCAGATTGCCTCTTGAGGAGGAAGTCGAAGTCTGCGTGCCGCGAGATGGTCTCACGATAGGCTACACGAGGCTGCCCAGTGATGCAGTCGGTCTTGTACTCCCTCCTAAGCCGTTCCACGTATACCTCTAGATGCAATTCTCCCATACCAGAGATGATGGTTTCCTCACTCTCCGCATCGACATGGACCCTGAAAGTAGGGTCTTCGCGTTGAAAGCGGTTCATTGCCTTACTGAAATTGTCGGCATCGGCAGATCGCTTTGGCTGGATAGATAACGACATGACAGCGTCGGGAACGAACATTGACGACATAGTGTAGGGCAAGCCGCCATCAGTGAACGTATCGCCGGACGCGCAGTCAACACCAAACACGGCGCAAATCTCACCCGCACCAATCTCAGACACGTCCTCCATTTCATTAGAGTGCATGCGAACAATTCGAGGAATCCGAACCTTCTTGTCGGTGCGTGAATTGAAGAGGTAAGTACCCTTGTTCAAAGTTCCCTGGTAGACTCGAATGTAGGTGAGCTGTCCATAGTTATTCTCTTCAAGTTTGAAGGCCAGACCAACAAAAGGGAGGGAATTGTAGGGCACTAGTTTGACGGATTTCTCGGCTTGAGACTTGTCCAGAGCTGTGTTTTCGATTTCGGCCGGGTTAGGCAAGTAATCGCAAACAGCGTCCAGCATAGGCTGTACTCCCTTGTCCGCTAGGGCAGACCCCATGATAACGGGCGTGAACGAGCGGGCAATAGTTGCTCTGCGAATGGCTGCCTTGATCTGCTCGTTGGTCGGTTCTATCTCGTCCAGGAATAGCTCAGCGATTTCGTCATCAACATCGGCCAGCTTTTCGACCAAGGCCTGTCGCTTCTCAGCGACCAGCGCCTGCAAATTTCCAGGAATTTGATCCGTAACCCGAACTTTGGTGCCACGAGGGCCCTCAAAATACATAGCCTTTATTTGAATCAAGTCGACAACGCCCTGAAACTCGTCTTCGGCACCAATGGGAATTTGGATTGCCGCAGCAGGAATCTTGAGCTTTGTGTTGATCTGCTCCACAGCTTTCCAAGGGTTTGCACCCATGCGATCCATCTTGTTGATGAAAGAGACTCTTGGCACGTTGTAGCGTTTCATCTGTCTGTCAACGGTGATAGTCTGCGATTGAACGCCGCTGACAGCGCACAGAATCATTACCGCACCGTCCAGGACTCGAAGAGCTCGCTCGACCTCAATGGTGAAATCAATGTGACCAGGTGTATCAATGAGGTTAACATGGTAGGTTTCTTCTTTCTCGTTTTCCACTTTTCGCCAGTCGCAGAAAGTCGCAGCCGATTGAATTGTAATTCCCTTTTCTCTTTCCAGTTCCATGGAGTCCATCTTGGCTCCGACTGAATCTTTGCCACGAACTTCGTGGATAGCATTGATTCGTCCGGTGTAGAAGAGTACGCGTTCGGTCACTGTCGTTTTGCCGCTGTCAATATGGGCCTGTCATGTCCTTTGCATCAGCGCGATTCCTCGGTTACGCATGAAAGAGAAAGATGCCTACCGCAATACCGATATTGCGCACTCTGGACAAGCGCTGGGCTTCCTTCGGGTCCATGTTGGCTGCGACGTACTCAGGGGTCAAGCTTGCAGCATCTTCTTGGGCTTTCCTCAGACTGTACTCCCATCAGTATGCAGAATCTCATATTGAACTAAAGAAAAAGGTGTGTTGCATACGCTTCTTGTGCAGCACTGGCGCACCGTGAGCTCTGACTGAAGAGCCGCCGCTGATGATGGGGCCATGGCTGAGCTGCAATCTGGAGCTCCCGAGCGCCAGATTTGAGTGCATGGATGTCCGACAGCAGACGGCATTCAAGCCATCTGGCGGCCCGAAATGCCCTCATTGTCAATTGAAGGTTGAACGCGACGATTCTCTCGTTCACACCGAAGTCTCACCCATTGCGGTTTGGAAACTTTTTCCGCGGCCAGGGTCCATTTTTAAGCCGACTGGCGTTTTAGTCGCGAGCTCACGTGCTACCGTGTGACGAATAATGGACGGAAAATTGGTCCGCTTTGAGTTCCGGGTACCTGCGCCACTTCAACTCAGGTCAGAATCAGACGTCGTGACTCAGTATTAGATAGAGCCTCTAAGTGCACTATCCATTTGCCAAGGTTTGAATGATAGGTCCGGGAAACCACTGGATATGACTTGGGTAACTTTATCCGAACTGACACTCGTTGAGAGGAGTTGAGGTAAAGACAGAGTATCCCTTCTTTCATTGTGAGGTAAGGTACATGGGCAAGGTACCTTACCTTACTACCACAAACCAATGTGTCTGAGGTTCCTTCGCCCGGGGTTTTTTTTTTTCCTTTTTCTTCAATGGGGCTTGGAACGAGACTGGCGATAGTCATATATGCATATCATGAGATGTTGGGCAGCGTCACAATCCAAATGGACCACAATCTCTATGAACGAGAAGTATTTATTCCATACCCTGTCGGGGGCGCCATCATTTACCACTCAAATTAGGAGTATCTGACATGGACAGGGAGCCGACTTACGGACTCTAACCGCTCTAAACGCCTGAATGACTACCTGAACGCCGTTTCCTACAAGATCTATGATCAGTGTGAACCTCTCTTTATATCCCAAACGAGTCGCCGGACTCCATCATCATTAGTGCCATCATAAAATATGTAATCATCAACGCCAGGGTCGAGGCATTTCTCATAGTGCTCGTTCCACTATCACGTCCTTGGAAACCATCGGCAGCACTTAACTCTGAGCTCGTAGGTTTGTGCGGTGTCACCGTTTTGTCCTGATCGGGTGCCACAGTTGCGGACGGGATTGCGGCTCCCTTGCTTGCAAACGCAACAATGTCTGTTTTCGTAGAATTGAAATCAGTGGGCGCGATGGCGATCTGGTTGTTCATAAGATCGTAGACGACGTATGCTGATCGCAAAAATGTATCGCCGAGGATGAATGGCCCACTAGAGAAATTTTGAATTCCGAATTCGCAGACGAATTCGCCGTCGTATGGGCCTGACGCGAACTGCGGAGGACTTCCATCGGTGAGATCAACCACCAGCTCATCCATTGTTACGTTGATGTGCGGTCCGCTTGGACCAGCAAACCCAAATGAAAAGTAGCCGGGGTGATCACTGTAAGAGCAAGGCAACACTGCTAACCCGAATTGTGGTTCGTAATTCGCCCCTACTTCTTCCCATACTTGGCTGGCAATATCGTTCGGTAGATACGTCAATGTGGTGCCAGAATCGAGCACGGCGTGGATCGGAAAGTGTTGTGAGGTCAGAATATCGCTGCCGCTAGGGCTAGTCGCTTCGAGTGAGGTTAAAGCCACAGTGAAATGCGTAAAGTTGTCAACCCTTTCATCGGGAAGAACTTCAATACTGGTGAGAGCGCCTAAATATTTGCCCGTGTCAACCCCGCCAAACAAAATATTGCCGGTACTAGCATCTAAATCGTTCAGCCATAGGCTGTAGGCAACTGAGTTGATCAGGCCGTCTTGCTCCATGGCGATTGGTAAGTTCGGATAGACTGCGTCTGCAGTCGTTGTCGAGGCCTCGCTAAGAGCATAGCCCACACCGACAAGACCGTGGGATATGGTTGTCCGAACGCCTAATCCCATCGTTAGGTTCTGGATTTCCACGCCGCCGATACGAAAGTCATCCTTAAAGTAGTCGCCTCTCGAGTAGCTATCGTCCGTGTATGTAATATCGAACAAATTTGGACCAACTCTATCGTATGAGTTGGATGCTGCGGGATCAACTGCGAAGGCAAGGTTAGCAGGTGACGTCTGAGCCGTAGAAGCCCTGCCCACAACACATACAGCTTCCAAATGTGCATCCACGGCCCTCAGCAGCAGTGCAGATTCCAGCTTTTTGATAAGGAACCCAAATATCACTACTCCCGGTATCGATTTGCAGAATGAGTTCCTGACTCGGATTGCCAACACCCACCGTGGCGTAATAGCCACCCCGTGCTCGTTCGTTCTGAATCGTGGTCTCCACGGCATCATTCGAGCGCCGATTGAGACCACGGTCTATAGCCATTCGTTCAATGTTCCATTGTACCACTTGACTCCAAGCCGGCGAGACTAGGAGGAGCCCTGTGCAAGATGGGAGCAGCGACTTCATGATACAGAATCCCGAGGGTTGTGTATCACTCGTGGGGAGCGCGCAGTTATTTTTCTTCAAAGGCGAGGGTCGGTAGAGCAATCCATCTAGCACTCGCACGGCGTCTCCTCTGGCACATTGAATTTGACAGTGGCTGTATGCCGTGCATCAAGGGAAGCCGCATCAGAGACGGAGGCGAAGTGATAAAGGTTATTTAGAGGGCGTAGTCTGGACCAAGGAGAACCGTTATTGGTTGGCATGCTCGGGCCGACGCAATCGAAGACCATAACTTGAGCAGAGGAATGATCTGACAAGACAAAAATCAAGAGGCATGAGTAGGTTGAATGCCAAGGGGTCGATATGGGGACGCCGATTCGGTTCATCATAACCTGGGGAAGAGGCGTCGTCATCAGCAACTTTTATGCATGAAGATTATTGGAGGGTCTCGAAGTACCTAGCCGTTGCTGCTAGATACCCCACAAAGCAGTGTCCTTGCAGCCTGCCTTTAGGTACTTTTAGCTACTGAGAAGGTAGCTTTTCGAGGGGACCTCGCGAATTGCATGTGTCGCACTGGCATGGCAACTGCAGGCTCTCAGACTAGCTGCGACAGGTAATGCTAGACATGCAGCAGTCTCCATCAGAGGCCGCCAGTAATATGCACAGCTCGTAGTCGAATCCGGTCGCAACCGAAATTTTCTTTTAGTCCAGTAGGCATGCTGCTCGGCCTCTCCAGCAACTGGGCCAACTACCGTACTGATTGGCGTGCGTGGTCATTTGCGGATATGCATGATATGATTTCAACAAGCCAACCAAAATGCCGCATTTTGCTCCGATTCTGTCATGAAAAGGCAGTACAGACTCGTGCAGCCGGGTTCAACAGATATTTATGACAGAGTTCAACACCTTTTACCTCACGCATATGATCTGCCAAGTACAAGTTAGGAACACTGTACTCCTGTTCATTTACAGCCACCGGTTCGTTTGTTGCAGGCCCACGTAAAGGTTATAGGCATGCTGTCCGGTCAGGCCAGGAGCTTTCAGTTGGTTCGTGGTAGTATTTCGTAGGAACAAGTCAGAGCATCTAAATTGACTCGCTCGTAGTGTTCCACGAGTTGTACATACAAATTGAACTCCGTCCTAGCACAAGAGGACCCCAGCAAGCTCTTAACGCCTGTGTGGGTGGCGCGCTGGTGTGATATTGTTTGGCAAAGGATAGCGAATACTCGAGCGACAATCTGTAAGCATTTTGCTCAGGCAAATCCATGTGAAGTACCTCTATACCGCATCTTGACACAAAGCCTCGAAATCCGATCTTGGACTAGATACTCCTACCTTACCTTAATGAGTAGAAAATTAGTACTTATCTGGGAACAGTCAACACACACCAGGAAATACAAGCCCACCAAATTCTACATCCACATTCTTATTAGTCGTCCACGCTGTGAGGCGTATTAGGATAAAACCTGAAGCTTCGCAAGTGATTATCCTATCGGCTGGAGACATGAGTAGAGATACATCAAGGAATTTGCCTCATGCTTCAGGTGCCTGGCTAAGCCTGGCTTGAAGGTTGTGTAGAGGATGGAGCCACACAACGGCTCCCTCTCCAGAAATACACCGAATTTGGCGAGTGCCAGGCCGAACTATCCTCCCAAGTCTGTTTGGCCATAGGAACGGCCGCTATGCTGCGGTTTCGATATTTTCATGGGCTCCATCCCATTTCACGGAAGGCATTTGAGCAATGATGTCCGCTACCCACGATACTGGGCCAGGTGGGGGGGCTCTGGTTGGTGTGGGAGTTCGCAGTGGAAGTACCTTATCCATGCAGGATCTCAGACGCGCTGGCTGCTGGCGATGATGTATCAGTACTAAGGTAGAGCCCCAACGATCCCAATTAGGCAGGTGCCGCGGCCTTAACCTTCCGTCGCCTGCGAGTTTCAATCGGGTGCCTGGAGGAACCACCCCAGCCTCCACTCGAGTTACGCTCAAGGTTAAGGTACCCCATGCTCTGTGGCGCGTCATTCGCTTCCAACTTCCCATGACTCCATAACCTCCTACTTCCACCTTTCATCATTGTCCGGACGGCTTCTCCTCCACAGAAGCTCTGTTGTCTTCGCCGCAAGATTATCATGGCACCTTCAAGGCTCCGTGGTCTTCTCATCGCAGCCGCGGCCTTCTTTCCGGCTATGGTTGCCACCTATGGCAACTCTAGCTTTTCTGACGCAGCCATGCTACGAGCACAGCTGGCCCTGATGGGTGACCGACCCAACGATTGTCCACCATGGTATGTACTAAGACGTTTGTCGCTACACCTCCACAAGATAAAAGGTGCTGACTTTCGCTTCCTCTGCACGGCAGCTTCAACTGTCTTTTACCTGCACATACATGCGCCCAGTATGCCGACTGCAATGAGTTCAACGGGAAGTGCAACTGCCCCGATGGCTTTGGTGGCGATGATTGTCTCCAGCCGCGTGAGTCCTTTCTCGACCGTATCTTCGTTCCATACATATCAGCACACTTACTTACGGTACCTCTGTATTATAGTATGCGGATCCTTGGGACGAGGCCAAGACCGGCCGATGCGCGCTGGCGACAACTGCGAATGTGATGAAGGCTGGACTGGCATCAATTGCAACGTCTGTACCGAGAACAAGGCCTGCAACGCTTTGATGAACAACGGGACGGGGGGCGTTTGCTACCAGAATGGCGAGGTCGTCAAATACAACCACCAGATCTGCGACGTCACAAACGAGAAGATCAAAATACTCCTCAAAGAGCAGAAGCCTGAAGTTACATTTACGTGCAAAGAAGAGGAAGCCACGTGCGACTTTCAGTGTATGTGCTCTCATATTGCTGGAGGAAGATTGGACATTCCCCTATTAACTAATACTCTTAGTCTGGGTTGACGCCGTTGAGTCCTTTTATTGTCATTTGAGCGATTGCACGTCTGGAGCCGGCTCCACCGACGCGAAGAACACTACATCCTACAAATGCGAACACCTGACATGCAGTTGTATACCCGACCGTATGCTTTGTGGAAAGGACGGGTCTGTTGACCTTGGAGAGTTCCTTGATGAAGAGATCAGAGGTCCTGGGCGTTTCGAATGCACACAAAAAGGGGGCGGTGCACACGAATGTGCCTTCAAAGAGCCTCAAATGGACGACTTGATCAATTCCCTGATTGGCGATTCGAGCATTCTGCTCGACTGCCGAGCTGGCGAGTGCTTGTACGAGACAGAAGTCCCCGGTTATCAGCGTCCGGTCAAGCAAATCAATACTCCATTGATAGCCGGTGTTATTGCTGGCTGCTCTCTGTTTGTCGTTGCTGTCATAGTCATCACCTGGTATTTGTCGCGACGCAGATTCCTATACGGCCAAATTCGCCTGGAAGATTCCGATGATGAGAATACGAAGCTTATGGCAGATCACAAACCAGCCGGTGTCTACTTTGAGAACGTCTCTTATTCACTTAATGGAAAGACGATACTGAGCGGCATCCGCGGAATCTGCCATCCTGGCGAAGTTACAGCGATCATGGGTGCGTCAGGAGCAGGCAAGACCACCTTCTTGGATATTCTGGCCAGAAAGAACAAGCGTGGCCAAGTCCTTGGCGATTTTTATGTCAACGGTGAAAAGGTCTCGGATACCGCCTATAAACGAGTCGTCGGATTTGTCGACCAAGAGGACACAATGCTTCCTACGTTGACTGTGCATGAGACGATCCTTAACAGCGCCTTACTGAGACTGCCACGAGATATGAGCCGTGCTGCGAAAGAACAGAGAGTGTACGAGATTGAGAAGGAACTCGGCATCCATCACATTCGCGACTCTCTCATTGGTTCAGAAGAAGGGAAGGGAAGGGGCATATCTGGTGGTGAAAAGCGTCGTGTTGGCATTGCCTGCGAGCTTGTGACCAGTCCTTCCATTTTATTTCTTGATGAACCCACAAGCGGCCTCGACGCTTACAATGCATACAACGTCATTGAGAGCCTTGTTACTCTTGCCAAAAACTATAAACGAACCGTCATCTTCACAATCCACCAGCCGCGATCCAACATTGTTGCATTATTTGACAGACTGATTCTTCTGGCTCGGGGCAAGACTGTCTACTCGGGCTCATTCAGTCAATGCCAAGATTATTTCGACTCCATAGGCTACGAATGTCCTCCCGGTTTCAATATTGCCGATTATCTCGTCGATCTCACGATGCATGCGGGAAGCAGCCAAACGCTTGATGATGGCACTGTTTCTATCGACGGTGCAAGCACAGGACAGAGCAGCACAGCAGCCATAAAATCCATCGCGAGTATTTCCGGTACAAGTATAACCGGCAACAGTATCGATACGAATCCACCACCATCTCGCCCACGAGCTTCGAGGCGAGATTCTGTCAGGTTACGGCAAGAACGAGAGTTGTACACACGAAGGAAGCACACCCCAGATACAACGGCCTCTTCTGATGCTGGGGGTGAGGATGTGGGTTCTTATCGGCTTCAAGCAAACCCCACTAGCTCACTCTCTTCCCAGCTCCATGAAGATCCTCACGATTTGCCTCCCTCCGCCGCTCTTGGCACCGACCTTGATATAATGACCCGTGCTTTCGCTCGATCCGATATTTCTAGCGCCACACATGAAGAAATCCATCAAGTGGTTGCTGCAGCGGAAAGCGCCAATGGCCCGAACGCGAATGGAAACAATGCGGAACCCGAAACGCCCTACATCAGCGCCGTGGGCAAAGGCTATGCTCGGATTGGGTATCTTCGACAATTCATCATTCTTTCCCAAAGGACATGGAAGAATCTCTATCGCAACCCAATGCTTATGCTCATGCACTATGCCATATCGATTGTGCTTGCTGTCTTTGCTGGCTACCTGTTTTACGGTCTAACCGACGACATTCCGGGTTTTCAAAATCGACTGGGCCTTTTCTTCTTCCTTCTCGCGTTGTTCGGCTTCAGCACTCTGACCAGTTTGAATGTCTTCGCCACCGAAAGGCTCCTTTTTGTGCGCGAGCGTGCCAACGGCTATTATGCGCCAGCTACCTACTTTGCTGCCAAGGTTTTATTTGACATCATTCCGTTGAGAGTCATCCCACCCATCTTGATGGGATCTATCATTTATCCCATGACGGGGTTGGTGCCTGATGGTGACCATTTCCTGAAGTTCATATTGGTCTTGGTCTTGTTCAATTTGGCAGCTGCAGCGATCTGTCTTTTCATTGGTATAGTGTGCAAAGACGGTAGCGTGGCTCAGCTGATCGGCAGTCTATTCATGCTCTTCAGCCTCCTTTTTGCTGGCTTTCTGCTGAATCACAAGGCCACACCATCAGGAGCGCTTTGGTTGCAGACACTATCAATCTTCCACTACGGCTTTGAGGCCCTCATTGTCAACGAGGTACTACAACTTACACTCGTTGACAGGAAATATGGACTGGATATAACTTTGCCTGGAGCAACAATCTTGAGTTCGTTTGGCTTTGACAACGGCGCTATGTGGTCAGATATCAGAAACCTCGGGATCTTTGCTGCTGCATTTGTTTTACTAGCTTACACTGCGATGCATATTGTTCTGGTTGAGAGGCGGTAAAAGAGAAGGGCAAATGCGTGGGGCATCGTACGGTTGGTTATCATCGTGAGTGTGCCCCTTATGTATAAGACTTCGAGGGATACTTGTACGTATACAACATCACTGAATGGGTGTCATGTATGACTTTCCTCTACATGATTTGGCGTCGTAGGCGTAAGGCAACAATACAGTTCGTTTGTAAATGCTACAGATACCTAACTACTAGTACCTTACCTAGTCCCTTACCATGCGAAGTCCCCCCAACGCTTGTCATACGATCGCTAGGTGCGTTCGGAAAGGGATAAAAAAACACCTTTGCTCGAATATTTCGGGAACACCGAGGTCGACGGAGAATAGATAGGGTACTAGTTATGTTACAAACCAAACAGGCGCGATACAAGTGGCAGATGCCGGATGATGTACATGATATTGTATACAGCGATTAAGCTTATTCCCACTACTCCATCTTTCCTCCGGTAAATTCTTCCGCGATTCTCTTTTGAGCCTTGGCTGCATGGTCGTGTTCCGACCCGTTGAGGTCTACCATTGGAGATTTGCTAGCTGATCCCGCAGTAGATGCAAGCATATTGGCAATAGACAAAGGTTTACCGTACACGCCCCAAGCATTGCCAGCGGCGCCAGGGTTCATTGTGCCGAGCTTCTGCTTCGTGTAGTAGTCGGCAGTAAATATCTTGTCGATTTCTGCTTGAAGTTCACTCTCCTGAACAATGAAATTCGTTGCGCCCATATAAAGCTCAATCAAGGCATCACGACGCGCCTCACGCTTGGCTCGTTCAATGGCCTTGACCTTGTTTCGACTGCGATCCACGCGGGAGAACCGGTCGGGGTCAGGATAGACCTTCGTATCGAGAACTGACTCTAGAACAGTTCCTCGTGTGAACACATCGTCGTCTCGCTCAGGAGCAGCAGCAGCCTTGGCTTGCTCTTCCCTCTTTTGTTGAAGACGGGCTTCGCGGAAATTTTCTTTCTGGGCATGCCGTTGCCAGAGCGCGTGCAGACCACCCCGAAGGTTGTTGCGACGTGCGGTTGCCATTTTCGCCCTCCATTGCTGAGTTTCGTTCTCGGGGTAAGGCTTCGTCCTCTCAGGTGCAGTCTGCCGTATATATTCGGCTTGGGCCTTGCGACTACCGTCTTGACGATCGAATACCTGACGTGGTACAGGTAGATGGCCTCGGACTCGACTGACCTTGGGGTCTTCCGACTCAAAGTTAGAGGTCAATCGAATATAAGAAGGTGACTCTGGAGGAACGTCATTCGAGGAAAGAAAAGTTGATGAGGCTGAGAAACAACGACTGGACGACGGCAGCTGTTGCCGTAAGGATGACCTGATGCATGGCATCAACGGCTGGAGAGGCATCATGTTGCCCGACTGCGTGATTGATGTTCACGAGCAACTTGGTAGAACTAAAGCAAATTTTGGAACGAGCGCCTTTGCATTGGCGCGCATTCAACAGGATACATTGGTACTTGGTTCTTAGTTCGGATAAGCTAGCGCGGATTATTCAGGCCCGAGTCGCTGGCAGCTTAGGTGCGGGCCAGTTGAGACCGCTTTCCTGATGTGGCTGGTGAAGAAGGACCAAAGTATCTATTGGCAGAGATGCCTTAGCATCAATACCTTTCGAAGTGGGGCGTGCCAAAATTGATTGAGGGCAGAAAAAAAAAAAGCCCATCAAAAGTTCGATAGCCGCCAGGCGGATTTTTTTCTTCCTTTCCAAATCAGCGTTCATCTCACAGCAAAACCACAGCGGACTATCGCTATGGGGACTGGGAAAAAAGAAGCAGCCCGGCGCACGCGTCAGGGCAAGACGGGAGATGGCCTCGGAAATGTTCGCGTCAAAGGCGAGAACTTCTATCGGTGCGTTTCCCTTGTTCTGCGCAACTGGGCAAACTCAAGCAGTGGGTTGCATACTGACTACCTGACAGCGATGCGAAGAAGGTTAAGAAGCTGAACATGTACAAGGAGGGCAAGGCGCAGCACAATGCACAGGGTGAAATTGTCAAGGCAGCTTCTTACCAGTCCCGAGACGTTCCAAATGCCAGGATCGAGCCAAACCGCAAATGGTTTACCAACACCAGAGTTGTGTCCCAAGATACGCTCAAGGCCTTCCGCGAAGCCATGGCAGAAAAGGCAAACGATCCTTACCAAGTCCTCCTCAAATCCAACAAGCTTCCGATGAGTCTTATCAGGGACGGCCAAGATACTACCAACGGTATCAAGCAACACAAGGCTAAAATGACCGTGGAGAGCGCCCCATTCTCTGAAGTGTTCGGCCCTAAGGCTCAGAGAAAGAGAGTTAAGCTGGGCGTGAGTAGTCTCCTGGACCTCGCAGATGATACTGAAAAGAGCATGGATTCGTATCAGGATCGTCTGGAACAGGCGAGGCTACTGAGTGGCAATTCTGGCGAGACCGGTGCGGATGATGCGGACAAGCAACTGACAATGTCCATCGAGCCTGTCTTTGACAAAGGGCAGAGTAAGAGAATTTGGAACGAGCTCTACAAGGTCATCGACTCCTCGGATGTTGTTATCCACGTTCTTGATGCAAGAGACCCTGTGGGAACTCGATGCAAAAGTGTTGAGAAGTACCTCAAGGAGGAGGCACCACATAAGCACCTAATCTTCGTGCTTAACAAGTGTGATCTTGTCCCTACAAGCGTTGCTGTAAGTCTTTTCATTTTCTATTTGTCAAACAGTCCCATTCCTATACCAAGACGCTTCTCGCGCCCCAATGTTCTTTGTCAGGATACCTCCATCACTTTCCTGCGGAGACTATCTGTTACAACATTGGGAGATTGATTGCAATTCTCGCTTGCCTCCAACTTCTTGTTGCTGGCCGATGGGCACCGTTTTGGTCTCTGTCATGAGAAGGGCTGTGTATCCGATGAGTTGAAGTCTACCTATGCCTAATTAGGTCATTGATTGTATACTTCTTAGTGATGATACACACATTTTTTTTACCATACACATGTTTGTCAACAGACAGGACTTGACTGACCGATTAATTGGTAGGCTGGATGGGTTCGACATTTATCCAAAGAATACCCCACTCTTGCTTTTCATGCCAGCATCACCAACTCATTTGGCAAAGGATCTTTGATTCAGCTATTAAGGCAGTTTTCAAGCCTTCACTCCGATCGGAAACAAATTTCCGTTGGCTTGGTTGGTGGGCCTAACACAGGCAAATCTTCGATCATCAACACCTTGCTCAAGAAAAAAGTGTGTACCGTGGCGCCTATACCTGGGGAGACCAAGGTTTGGCAATACGTAACACTCATGAAGCGCATCTACCTTATCGATTGTCCCGGTGTGGTGCCCCCCTCAAGTCAGGATACACCTACAGACCTAGTTCTGCGTGGAGTTGTCCGGGTGGAGAAGGTCGAACACCCTGAGCAGTACATTTCAGCGTTACTGTCGAGAGTAAAGAAACATCACATGGAGAAAACGTACGACCTGAAGGGATGGGAGAACTCTACCGAGTTTCTTGAGCTATTGGCTCGGAAAGGTGGACGGCTCCTCCGTGGTGGTGAGGCTGACCTGGATGGTGTTGCCAAAATGGTCCTGAATGACTTCATGAGGGGCAAAATCCCTTGGTTCACGCCAGCTCCTGCTGCTGACGGCACGGAGTCTGGTATTGCCGGCCGAAATGGCAAATTAGGTGAAATGCCTAAGAAGCGAAGCATTGATGAAGCAACTAAGAAGGATGATGGGGAAGAGACAGACGAGGAGGAAGAATTCGAGGGTTTCGGCAGTGACACAGAGGAAGCTGCTTCAAGGAGGTTGTCGTTTGGTGCAACTGTCGGTACGGAAAGTACTGGTTCCAGCCGTGAAGATGCCTCGGACGGAGAGAATGGCGATGAACCACCCAAAATACAAGAGTCGCGGGAGCAACAAGCACCCTCTGACACAACCCGACCGAGCAAACGTTCAAAGAGGTGAAAAGGGCGGTATCAATTCCCGTTCTACCCATCTTGAGGCTGTTGAATGGCCCGCCCTTGCGAGAGTTGGTGGATTTCACTTCTACTCTTGTTCACCAGCTAGTGCGAAGGCCAGAAAGGCTTCGGACGATTCCTTATTGTCCGCTTCAATAGCTACCATTCTCGAAAGTCAAGGTCACGCCTACGCCAAGCCTCACCCTTGGCTCTCTTGGCTATATTTAAGCCTCACTAGAAACCTTCAAGTTGGCTGACGAAACTAGCCGGAGGTGACTGAATCCGTGCATCGCCGACAGTTGCTGGTACATCCGGCCCCGGACCATCCGGTATGTCTGCTACCGACTCCCTGGAGTTGACTGCCCCCTCTTGACCCTTCTGGGTGAACTAGCAAGTGCCACTTAAGTGTCGGTTGGGCCCCGGCCGTGAATGTCTGGATATGCGCATGCTTAGCAGTAGCTTGGTGTCAATCCCAGCCAACGTGTCTGTGTTAGAGGCGGCAGAGAACTAATTATCCGTTCAATAAAGGGCTGTCCGCACGTTGTGACATTTTCGAGACGAAACACCTTCCAATGGTGAGGCACAATGTATCTCGCTATATAGAGCAGATTGACTCCAAAGCCTGAATCTTAGGCAGCACAATAACAATTCAGACCAACGACTGCATCTCCACAATTTCCCAGTGCTCCTCAATACTCGGCCGTCGCACATGTGTTGCTTTCATGAGATCGTGGTGAAACAGTGCGATTGAAAAGAACCCACACGTGCGTGTGACGACATATTCACTCATCTACTCTGAAGAGCCGGAACTATCTCTGGATAATAATGCTGGACTTGAGCATGGATTTCCGCAATATGGAACCGAAAAATTGTAGTCCTTAGTCTGCCCACGTGGTGATCAGATTGACAATGGTTCGTTCATTGGTGTGTGAAGCCGTCTTTGCTTCTCCTACATACTTTTGCCTTGAGGAGATATACACTTTTATAGAGCAACCCCAAATTAAATGAGACCCTTCCTATAGTTATTAAATAAAGGAGGCTTTTTGAGTAGTAAGTCTATCTAGGTCTATGGGCCTTTTGCTTGAGTGAGCGCTTACTCTACCGAGATTACATATTTACCACATGTCCGAGATTCCCATGCACCCGGACCACTCGATCCAAACCGGTCCGGCAAATGCAGCTGGCGCCAGCTGTTCGCGGACGACTGAACCCCCTTTGCCCTTGACAAAATGAAACATGTAGGGAGAAGGGGGGGTTATTTCTTGTTGGTCAAGCCAGCTGCAACAGCTAGAAGCTTGCAACAGCAGTTTCATCCCACCACTCGGTCCACTTCTGTGGAATATCTCCGATGCTTTTAAACTCGCGATCTTTCTCAAAACACTCGGATACACCTGAATTATCCATTTGTCTCTAATCACCAGGCTTTTCATCCAAACTTAAGTATTCTGAATTCCTTGGCCCGACCGAGCAAACAGTAAGAAACTGTATGCCCATAGATCCTACCGTCAGCTTGCCAGGCGACCGTACGGTGCACGGTTTGGTGGCGGTCTCCAGCACGCGCGAGATATTCACGATACATCGAACATGGCAAACACCACGAGCGGAACGAATCAGCCGGTGGTAAGACTCCTAAATTGTGAGCGCGTGATCGGTGTCTGATCCGTTGCAGGGCCCAGAGCATGAGACGAGAACACCAGGATCCCTGACTGTCGACTCGCAGCAGTCCGTTATATCTTAGAGTAAGTCGCGAAGATACCTATCTGGAGCCTTGGTAATCCTTATGATGTGATCGCGCTAACTCTTTCCACGCAGAGGAAGTGCCGCTGCTGACGAGCATATCGAGGACTGACGCGCATCAGACATTACCACTACCCTTCCCTGGATCGCAGATAGGCACAGCTGTCAAGTGCCCAAAGCCTCCCCCCATAGCGGATCTACTTGGGAAAAATACCTCTGTTGGTTGGCAAATACAGATGGCGCGGTATCTTGCACACATCGGTACCTGGGGCCCTTTTGAGATTGGCGATTTCTTATGCGAAGTGCTGACAGAAACGGGCGAGATCTTCAAGATTGCAGTACGAGTGTTCGATCCTTCCAGTGGGTATTACTGGCAGAGCATGGTTGGAAAAGGCAGGGTTGCGGAGAGACACGCTGATGTCCAAGTCTGCGGAACACCTCTTCATGATCGAGATGGCTCTTTTGTCGGACTCTGTGCAGGGAGCAATCTCTTAAGCCCGCGAAGCTTCGCTGCCAGAGCAGATCGACAGGCAGCGATACGTGGCCCTGATGTTTCTCTCCAGTCAGCTCTGCAAGGGTATGATCCAATGTGGTTTTAATGACCAAGGACAAGTATTGGAAAATGTTGAAGCATAGAAGGAGCCTACCCGGTGTAACATTGCACGAATCTGGGATCTGGGTTGGGGTGATGTGATCACTATGTTTGAAGGGCTTCTTACCAAGTTGAATTCGGTGGAGGAGAGTTGTGGAAGAGCAAAGACGTTTGGCATTTGTAAGACAAGTACGCAGAGTCGCAGTCAGTCAGTGGAATGCCGAGGCATCCATGTGTCTACTTGACGTTGGCAGCTCTTTGCCCTCACTTATTCGTCAAGGTAGAAGTATGTGAACGGATCTTTTTGCGAACGCAGAAGCTGCCTGGGTCACGCACCCAGGTCCGTTCTTGTGATCAAGCCTGCTGCCGGGACCTGGCTTTGGGAAAAATTCATGTTCACAAACACGCCGTCAAGGAGCCAAGAGGTAATATTCAGGCAAGCTATGAGCAATAAATCGCTTGCGCAATCTCGAATCCGCTCCGAGAAGCATCTGGTTTGCAGTAAAGCGTCAAGGTGGTTAGGGTAAGGTAAGGCAAGGTAGCTTGGGTCGAGGGACAGGCCTTATCTATGATGCTTATCGGCTTTGGCTGAATTTGTGACGTCTTCGTGTTGAGCCGCCATTATTGTAACAAGCTTCCGACCTGCGCTCTTAGCAAATGTTCAACGGGAAGCAATTAGCACTCATATTGCTTGCTCCATCTAATCCTGGAAACTTCTTCCTTCATGGGGTCCTCATCATCAAAGGCTGCCCGTGGCGCTGCCCGAAAATTTCCCGCTCGCGCCCCCCAAGCAGTACCGCCTCGACCTAGCAAGCCGCCTGTGAAGGCAGCGCATCCTGACGCCGGCCTCAATAGTGAAGGTATACTCTCCGTCCACCGTCCCGCTTCAATCCTTTACTAATTACCGCGAAGCTCAAAGACAGGAAGCCTCGGACCACGATGCGGTGACGGGCGACTTTTCCCGCCGCCTGCAGGAAATGGGCATCGTCCAGCCCAACCCAACATTCTCGCCCTCGTCAACCGCAGGACCGGGCATTCCGAATGGGCCAACCGCGCCGCTGGGGCCATTGTTCCCTCCTGCTCGGAGCAATGCTACGCTTTCTGTGCTGGAGTCACGCCGTCACATTCAACAGCAAGCAGAAGACGAATTGGAATCCCTGAGACTCGGCACAAGTCGGGGTCGGCGGTTCGTGGACATGAGGACCATGGTTGAAGTTATGCAATTGCGAGGCCGAGGATATCCGTCCACCGACATAGAGAAGAGACTTCGTCTGCAGCCTGGCCTTCTGGAAAAGCTCGGCAGTCCAGGCCTGGTGTCTCATACAGCACTGAACTGACTTATCACATATCCTTCACATAAAGACGGGGGCATCGCTTGAACAACACTTGCCGCCTTGACCTTGGGTCTAGGACTGATTCCATGCTTCCGCGATATGCATAGGTACATCGGATTTGCCAGCCCCTCCCTCCTCCCGGAGACATATGATATCTAGGAACCAGGGCCTGCTACCCCTAGGTCGAAAACACCAGCTATCAACTAAAAATGAAATCTTAAGATGAGTTGAGGGAAGGGACACTTGATTATTCCACATCAAAACACAAAGACGGTAAGCATAACAGCTTGCGCCTCTGTGTCTCAAGTGTAGATTTAAAAACTGTACAATACTGATGCAAAGTACTTCTTCGTATACACAAATATACATACTATAGGATGCATGCAAATGCTGTGTACAGTCTCTCAACTCTCGTTGAGGTTGAGAGTCCCAACCTGAATACGTCTTGCGCATGAGGTCCCGTGCTTGCCTATTCTCACGAGCTGTGCCAGCCGTGACAAGACATTGCCCCTTCGGCCGAATTTGCTTTCTATCGAGAAGCCGTGTTGCGCAAAGAAACTTGCTGACATGCCAATAAAGCATCGGCTCTTGAACACGACATGGTCATCACAGATGCAGATGCTTCGTGTGAAGGAGATGCCACCGTAAATGCCATTTGCCAATTACAAGAACGAGTCTGCCCGTTGAAAGTCATCCAAATCGGAAGCAAAATCGCAAATAGACCCTCCTGGTAACAAGTTAACAACTGGCGACTTTGCTTGAAACATTATGGTTTGATCCATTGGAAAGCAGTGACACCCGTCGTGTAAATCATGGCCACTAGGCCGAGCGACATGATGGCAATGTCCACAAGTTTCATCCAAGTTGTTTCAGCAGCACCTTTGTAATGAAGATACGCTGGATAGATATAAACCAAAGGAACGCACGCGAAACTCCCAATTAGGGCCACGAATTTGTCCAAATCGCTGGCACCCACAATGGCAATACCCACACAGAGGACCATGACAGCAGTTCTCAGTGCATTCTTCTGCCATTTAATGGCTGCGCTCTTCTTGCCCGTGGCCCTCTCTCCAAACAGGGATGTCTCGATGATACGGACAGCCGGGAAAAGCTGCACCGGCTCGCCTGCTAGAACAGCCAACGAGTAGAGAAACTGCACTGCATTGACCAGGCCCGAATCCTGCGGGTAATTCGACATGACTTGAATTTTGGTTTCTTCGCCGAAGGTCGCATAGCACAATGCGCCTACTGAGGTGAAGATTATTGTGATGATAAACATCACCAGGTACAAGAGCCCACTGAACTGCTGTGGCTTCTTCATACTAGACTGGATTGGCAGAATAAGGCCTATGCCCTCGAAGGTGAAGATGGCAGAACCAATGGTCAAGGTAAAGTCAGACGGATTGAACAATCGGACAGTTGGAGCCATTCCTTGACTGGACAACGCCCATATATCGTAGTACCAAATGTACGTCAAGCCAATCAAAATGAACACATCTGCCAGCAAAGCGACCGGGCCGAGTTTGGAGATGTTTCGAATGAGCGCGAGTGGAATTAGCGGAATAAGTTGGAGAGCGATGAGACTTGACACTGAGAGCTCGAGATTGTGCCGCCCCCGAGTGACTGCATCCAAAAATGCCCAAAGGTTCTCGGCGGTGAAAATCAAGCCAGAACATACGAAGCCCAGCTGCGATATGGCAATAGATGCAAGCACCAAATTTCGGAATCTTGGGCCTACGATCGAAGCGCCCAGCTCGCCATATCCTCCGCCGTACTTCTGACGGCAGTCAAGAAGCAGGCGGAAACAGACACAGTTGACGAGCGAGACAACGATGAGGACCAATGACGAGAATAGTATGCCACCATTTCGAAATGCCTTTGGGAGAAACATGATGCCAGTTCCAATAAAGGCCTTCAGTAATGTGAAGAAGGTCTTGATTGTGCTAGCATCACCCTCGCGGGCGGGCCGCCGAGAGCTTCTACGGCGACCAAGCAAAGGCCGTTGCTCGGTAGGCTCGGCATCCTCGTCGACATCGCGCTCGTCGATTGCTGATTCATCTTCTGAAGCGTCTGTGTCCTCGAGATGCTCGCCAGCAAAGCTACCATAGAGGTCAAGAAACTCGACAAAGCTGTTCGCCACTATGCCAGGTGTGCTCAGGCGCCGCTGTCGGGCCTGGCGAAGTAGATGTTGCCGCCTGAAGCCGCCAGGCACTCGCTGTTCGGGGTAGGTGAGCTCGTCGGCTGGGTGCAGTGGTGGGGAAGGCTTGTGAGAGAATGTCGCGGTGCGGCGGAGGGATGATGCGCGAGCCTTTATCCTGAAAAGATCTCGATGGATGTCGCCGCCTTGGAGCCGAAGCGAGGACTCAATGGTCTCGGGGTTCTCGGTCGAGCCGGCATCGCTTCCAGCATAGGGCCCGGGGGCAAGTGGTGAGATTGATGTAGAAGGCAGGTCATCTACCGAACTCGCAGCAGGTGCAGGGACGGGTTCTGTGGATAGACTGGCCTCGGGTTCGGCAGAATAACCCTCGGGGAGGTGCCTCTCCAATATTGCGGCATGTCGGCGGCTCACACCACTGCCGACAGACTCGGGGGTATCTGCGGATTCAGCCATGACCAAGAGCTGTGTTTTGACTGAAGCCTGGTTCTGCTGCGTTGCACTGGGCCAATGGCTCTGTAAACTCTGTGCCAGCGGAGTAGAAGACTATTGCCTTGGTCAATGCTCTGTGGTTGGGATAGAATGCCGGGTTAGTGGGTCTCGTGACCCATCCATTGGTCTGTGGCCAGTCTCGTCGTCAAGACATTGGCTATGCCGTCGTCCTTAGGTCGTTCAGCATGGGTGGTGACGTCGGGACCAAATGCATGAAAAAAACGGAGGCGGACGAGGGGCAGGGGAACACTCCAAAGGCGTGATACCGATTGGCTCAGATCATGGTGTTGTGGGCCCCCCGAGGACCCGATGCACAGGCTCCTCTTTGGGAAGAGCTCTCCTCTTCATCCTCTTCGCTTCTTCCCTCTAGGACCCCGGCGCAGCATACACATATCGCATCCCAGTGCGATTGATTATCCTGGTTCTTTTCAACAAGCAAACAAGCTCTCCGGTGGTGATCGACGCAAAAGCGCCGTCAGCTCCCTAATGTGAGTTAGTTGAAACCCGTTTTCGCCACACGAATCAGCTACCCTATACGTACTCCTGCTTTGTGATCACGCTCGTCGTCAACACCCAGGCTGGTATCCAGTGCGCATAGGGCAGCCAGTTCTAATAACAAAGGTTGTCGGAAGATTAGAGTTTAGGTACCGTATATTCCAACCAACAGCAGCCCTTTCGAAAACACCACACCTTTTTCAAAGGTGACGTGTTTACAAAGCACATAAAGAGCGAACTCTAAGAAAACTTAGTCGTTTCCCGACAGCAGCTTACCAGAAGACAACGGGAAAAGAACACACCAAATTCGTCTAAGTTGCTTGACCTCGGGCTGCAGTAACGGGTTAACTGGCCAAGATGTTTGCTCCGCTCATGATATTTCCCCTTCTACCACCAAGTCAGGATGTACACACTGCGTCACCATATAGCCTGCAATTCCCCAATAAAACCCACGAATACGCCTCTGCCACCCGCAAACTAGCTATCCTCCTGCCCTTCCGACATGATCACAAGTACCATGGTGTGCTAAACGCGCACATTGCAGATGATTACGCTCACCACATAATTACGTGTTTCCGCAGCCGTGACTCAGCAGCGACCTACGGGGATGCATGAAACTTGTTGGACTCAGAGGTCAAGAAGAAGTTGGTTTGACGTGCAATACTCCGGGCCCGGTCAAGACCAGCCGAGTGGAATTCGAGATGACATCGGAGATTGTCAGAGGACAATGCGGAACGAATGAAGAACATGGAACGCGATGTGAAAACTCGTGTGAGAAGAACGAGAGAGTGTATCGTACCCATTGCCAACAAAACATAAATAAGAAAAAGAGCAGGAAAGCAGGAAAGCAGGAGAGCAGGAGAGCGTGTTCAGGAGGCAACGCAAGCGCACCAATGGCCCGAAAGGATATTCGCTGGCGTCATGTGTCTGCCCCTGACCCAGCCTGTAGCTTTACGGTCGAGGCTGAGACATGGTTCATTCAAGCCCGAAATGAGCCTGGATGTCCGACCGTGTTTCCATATGGCGTCTGTGGAAATTTGCATCCCACAAGTGAGACTCGAGCCAGCTACATTCAAGAAGATGATGCTACAAACACTGGACCTGGATCCTCAAGCTGAACTCCCAGGCAGGCCTAGTTGTGATCCCAGTCTGGAACACTGGGAGCATGGAGGGGAGTGCAAGATGACCAATGATGTCAAGGATAACCTGATGGTAAGGGAGGATGGTGACCTGAGTGGGCAGGAGCAGCAAAGACCAAGCGTGGAGATTTGCGAAATTTGGTAACACTACACATGGAATACCAGACATAAGTTAAGGAGACTACAGCAGTTACGGAAGCGAAGCTCCATGCATCTACTGATGGGCTACGGATTGGGCTTGCCAGACCGCGTATAACACCCCAACAACAATGCCAACGGTACTGGTGACAGAGAATCGAAGAGTCACTTAGACCAAATACCAAATGCTAATACTGGTCGAGCTACAGGTAGAAATGTCAAGCTGATATGTCTCAAAATCTGCAAGTCAGGTACAGTGAGTACCTCAATCCTCATATTCTCACACGACTTGGTCGTTCACTACACCCAGCTTCTATGCCTTCGGCACGAAAGCCATGTTTTCGAACCAAGGCAGATCAAAAGCCTGTTGTAGCGGCTATGCTGACAGATATCACCGCATTAGTACACTTCGCCGTCGCTAAGCAGATCCAAGCACACATATGAGCAAAACCGAATGACATCACTCTGGGACTCAAAAGCAAGCACAAACTCACTCACTCACACACGTGCATGCCGTATTTGAGACTACAGATCGCGGAACATGCATCTTGTCACAAGAAATGTGTACGGCTAACACTGTACAGCGTTCCTTTAGAACTAGTCAACTACATTGAAGCAAACTCATTACTTGCTTTGACAATCTTTGGTTGGCCCGAGTTTTGTGTGTTGTCCGAGCGCAATGCTCCGTATTATGTCCAGCAGACTGAATCACTTATAGGGAAATGAACGAGAAGCACTGGCATCGATGGCTTCATCATCATGTGGGAATCATGTTTGACAACCTGCGAGGGGCTGGGCGCCATTAAGGAACACCAAACTGGAAAAGACTATTATTACCCAGCCATTTGTTAATCGGCAAAGTTGAATCAAGAGCTGAAAAACCTGAGTCACAACCACAGTAGCTCAACGATAGGCTTGCTTTTTCCAGGTAAATTTCGAGCCCCTGAAACCCCTTGCGTTTGCGAGGCGCAGAAAATCACGTCCGGGCCGAAGACAGGGCTCGGAAGAACATCCTACCGTTCAATTGAACAGAGTTAAAGCTCATGCCGAGACATAGCGCAGGATCATGGTAGGGAAATGCCGAGGTGTTACATCGCCGGCAATTCTCACCAGCACACAGACACTGCCTGAAACTTGGCTTGCTTGGGCCTTGCGCTGCCGCTCCATGGCGTGTCTCTCTTTAATTTGCCCCAACCACTTGGAAAAGTTTCTTCTCTCCCAAGCGGAGACAAAGTCTCTGTATGTTTAACTTCGTGATACTCTATCCTGAGGTCATCATGAGAAACTTCTGTTAGAGCCCACTTGATCTTGCGGGTTCACCGGCAGTGCCTATGACAATCGCTCGATGTGACGGAGGCATGGGTAGAGCAATCGAGGATACCACAGCTAGCCACATATTGATTGTATAGTAGTTGATCCTTAACACCTAAAGCTTTCCGATACACCAAACTATTTACTAGGGATGATACGCAATGGCAGCGTCTTTCAAGTAATCAGTACAAAGTCGGTCCGCAATGCCAGTACAACGCGGAGAGGTACGGCCAGTCACAGGTTGTAAACAACGACCACGTCTTGGACACGCAGGATCGGCCAGCCGTGGGCACAAGGTTGATGCAGGGAGGCCTGTGATTTGAACCAGCCATCGCAAGAGTCGAACTATAACCAATTGAGCACGCTCATCGATCAAGGTGCCGTGTCTCGCGAGAAAAAGCAAGAAGATATTTGACTAGATAGCAAAACAGGTGCTGTTGGATTGCGTACCGTTGTGCAACGCTTGAAGTTCTAGTATATAAGTGTCCTCGCTTCCGGACTTTAGAGACCAGCTTTATTACAGACATCCCTACCTGACAATACAACCAAACACTCGTTCTTCTATTCATCGTTATAATCAGATCACTTCTGTGAAAGCCACTCCTTACACACTCAAAATGAAGTTCCTTGCTCTTGCCACGCTCTTCGTTGCTGCTGCCATGGCAGCCCCTGGAGGCTACTACGACACCCCCAGCAATGGCAACAATGGTGGCAACAAGGGCAATGGTGGAAACAAGGGCAACGGCGGTTACAACAGCGGCAACAATGGTAGTGGCGGCAACAACGGTGGCAACAATGGCAATGGTGGTTACAACGGCGGCAACAACGGCAATGGCGGCAACAATGGCAATGGCGGTAACAACGGCGGCAACAATGGCAACGGCGGTAACAACGGCGGCAACAATGGCAACGGCGGTAACAACGGCGGCAACAATGGCAACGGCGGTAACAACGGCGGCAACAATGGCAATGGAGGTAACAACGGCGGCAACAATGGCAATGGAGGTAACAACGGCGGTAACAACGGTGGCAACAACGGCAACGGCCCCAACGGCGATTATGATGCCTGCGGTGGTGTGCTGCAGGGGAGCGCGAAGTGTTGCGCAACCGACATCCTGGGCATTGCCGCTCTCGATTGCGACTCTCGTAAGTACACGCCACGAGAATACGAAACGAAACTAACCAAACTATGAATCAGCCTCCGATATTTACTCAAGCGCCAGCGAATTCGAAGACATTTGCAGCGAGAACGGCAAAGCACCCTACTGCTGTGTCTTGGGTCTTGTGAGTGACATAGAAGGTGAAACTTGAAACTTACCAGATATGCTGACAGAGTGCGTCCAATACAGCTTGACCAGGGCCTGCTTTGCGAGCCTGCCATTGGTACCGACTAGATTGAAAGATGACCACTGGGGTTCAACGCAATTTGTATGCCAAGAACACATGAGCAGGACAAACCATATCACCGAGACAAATTGGGGCGGTGGCTAATGGGGTCAAAGTCGCGCATGTCCACCTCACCATGGCCAAACACTGCTCCGCGGTCACGAACTTTCTGTAGCCCATTCACAAATCCTTTTACTTCTTTGTTCATAATAGTTAGTAATGACTTTACGAGTCGCCAATTGAATCGATTCTCGAGCATAATAGAAGCGTACCATGTGTCCTATGTGAAAACATTATAGCTAGTAGGCTTGGGAAATTAGTTAACTAATTAAATAATAGCTAAAATTTAGTTAACTAATTTTATTATATATATATAACTATATAATAGAATCATTTATATATATAGATATTATATACAGCTTATAATAAAGGTATTAAATTCTAGTATATATAGAAATAATAGTATAGATAATATTATATAAACTTATATATATATATATATATGGGCTTTTAAAAAGTTACTAAAAATAAATAACTAAATTTTAGTTATTTACTAGTTATTTAGAATAACTAATCTTTAGTTAACTAATCTTCCTAACCCTAATAGCTAGTATCTCTAATCCTACTTGATTTTCCTTCTACATGCAAGTAATTTAGCCCTTTAAGTACTAATTATATAAATATTATTTCTCTAAAGCTAGTATAGTAATACTAGTAAATATAAGGCTTATTTTTTCTCTCTTTATTTTAAGTAAAAGATCTTATTTCTAATTTTTAATTATCTTCTAAAATTCTTACTATAATTATTAATTTAATTAATTTTAAGTAATATAAGTATTAATACTTCTTCAAGGTACTAAGAATAAAAGACCTATTATTATTACTATTACTAAGGTTATATTAGGCTTAGGAAACTAGTTAACTAATTAACTAGTAACCTATATTTAGTTAACCTATTATATATTATAGTAAGAAAATAGAATATAAAAAGCTTAATCTATACTCTATTTATAAAGAACTAGCTATAAACTATATAAGAAGCTAATATAAGTTTAATAGCTTATAATATATTATATAATATATTATTATATATTAATTATCTCTTCTTAAAAATAATTATATTCTTATAATTAGAAATAAAGCTATAAAAATATATTTATATATACTTAAAGCACCTATATTCTTATAATATATTAATTATTAATTACCTTAATAATATTACTACTTTTCTTATAGCTATTATTTTAGGTTTTATTAATAAATTAATTATTATTATATTTATAATACTTAATATTTTTATTTTTAAAGTAAATTATTATAAAGTTAATTACTTTATTAACTTAAGTATATATTTTAATAAAGAACTTATTAAATTTATTTATTATAAGTAATTTATTAATAAAATCTCTAATAATATTAATAAGCTTATTTATTATAAAATAATTTTTATAAATAAAAATATTAATATTCTTAATATATTTATTTAAGTATTAATAAAGTATAAGATTATTTTAAATATTATTATAAGTTATATATTTCTTATAATTATTATAATTAAGTACTTTATTAAGAATTATAAAAAAATTACTTATTAATAATTTCTTATAGTACTAATGTTACGCTGAGAATCAGGTCTGTGGTTATATGGAAGCTTATCTCCTCTAGCTATCTAAGGGAGCCGGATTCCTCCTAGATATAGGGGGATTCGGCTAACTAAGCTAGGGTCCTACAAGGGTCCTAGGGACCTTACAAGGGTCAAGGCCCAAGGTGCTATATCTAGCATGACAAGTGCCGCCTATATAAGAAGAAAAAGATCCTGCCCTCAGGTCCCCTTAGCTATCATAACTATCATTACTATAGCTATCATAGTCATCAGGGCCGTAGCTATCGTAGGCATCAGGGCCGTAGCTATCATATCCATCAGGGCCATTAGCAATACTAGGGGCAACAGAGCCATTAGGGCCGTAGCTATTGTAGCCATCAGGGCCGTAGCTATTGTAGCCGTCAGGGCCGTAGCTAGCAGGAACGTCAGAGACATTAGCAATACTAGGGGCAACGGATCTATAGCTAGCAGGAACATCAGAGACATCAGCAATGCTAGGGGCAACAGAGCCGTCAGAGCCGTAGCTATTGTAGCCATCAGAGCCGTAGCTATCGTAGCCGTCAGAGCCGTAGCTATCGTAGCCATCAGAGCCATCAGGAAGGTAGCTAAAAATAGCTCCTCTCTCTTGTATTTGCCTCTCTCGAGACCCTATAATAAATAGCTGCATTTCCCGTGGAAGAGATATAAAATAGCTAGCAAGGCTATCAAGATCATCTTCTAGTTCAGCAATGCTTGGAGCCCTAGAGCCGTAGCTATCAGGGCCACAGCTATCAGGATTATCAAATAGGTCCTTAATATCGTCTCTTTCGAATTGATCAGGTTCGTAAGAGTCGGGGCCATAGGGGCTCTTAGGGATATAGCTATTAGGGCCATAGCTATTAGGGCCACGGGCCAGATCGTCATCTGGTCCGGCCTTGGATAGGAGGGATAGGGGCCGGGGCTTTTTATCTCGAAAGATCGTGCGTTGGGTCGGTTGGATAGGACGGTCAGGCTGCTGCAGCCAGCTCCGTAGGGTCTTTGAAGGTAGGGGCCGAAGGTCTTGAGCCGGCAGGGCAGGAAGGTCTTGAGGGATTCGAAAGTCTCGGGGCCCTAGGGCCTGTGCCAGCAGGGCAGGAAGGTCTCGAGGGATTCGAAGGTCTCGGGGCCCTAGGGCCTGTGGTCTTCGAATTCGTTGGCCGCCTCGAGGCATAGGAATTGGTGGATGTTGATAGCAGCCACCTCGACGAAGATGTAGGAAAAGCTGGTTCCTTGAGGGAAGAAATTGACCACAGGTCCGGCAGGTCCGTCGGGCTTGATCTCTTTGATAGAGAGCCTACATACGAGCCGTCTCGTGCTGTTCGAATAGATGATCCATTGGATCAGCCGGGCCGAGGTTAGGAAGGTCAGAAGGAAGGTCGAAAGGAAGGTCAGAAGGTCAGCAGGTCAGCTATCTAGCTGTTCAATTGAACGGTCAATTGAACGGCTGTTGCAATGTATAGCTGTTGCCGGCTGGGTCAGGAAGGTCCGAAGGGTCAGATATCTAGCTGCTGGATCAAGCAGGATAACCTCTAGAGCCTAGGGGTCACAGATGCGCCGCAAGGTCAATAGATCAGCTAGCTGTTCCGGAAGGTAGGGTCATTCCGTCGGGCCTAGTAAAAGGGACGGATTTCTCGTTGGTTTGAAGCTGCTGGTTGCTATATCTATATAGCTAATGGTTGGTCAGATTGACTGCAATTGCTACCACTTGTTACGCTGAGAATCAGGTCTGTGGTTATATGGAAGCTTATCTCCTCTAGCTATCTAAGGGAGCCGGATTCCTCCTAGATATAGGGGGATTCGGCTGACTAAGCTAGGGTCCTACAAGGGTCCTAGGGACCTTACAAGGGTCAAGGCCCAAGGTGCTATATCTAGCATGACAACTAAATAATAATCTAGATTTTATTAATAATACTTTTAATAAAGAAATTACTATAAGTATTTATTTTATAATTATATATTTTAAAAATACTTAATAATTTATTAATTTACTAAGCTATAAAAATATAAATTAACTTATTAAATAAATCTATATATTATTAATATTAAGTATTTATATATATATATTATATTAATAGTAGATTTTATATTAAATTATTTAATAAAATAATATTTTTTTTAAATATAATACTTATTAATAAATAAAATAATAAATTAATATATATTAAGTAATATTATAATAAGAAATTAGATTTACTAATATTTACTTATTAGGCTACTATTAATACTTAATTTCTTATATATTTTTAATATTATTATAGTAAGTAATATCTTTAAAAAGAAATATAAAATATAAAATCTTAATAAATAATTTTCTTTTTTTAGGACTTTTAATAAATATATTATTTATTATAACAAGTACTAATATATTATATTATTATTTCTTAGTTTTTATTTTATTAAAGTAAATTTATAAATTAAATACTAATATTACTATAATATTTATATTAATTAGCGTTAAATTATTTTTTTAATATAAATTCTTTTAATATATTTCTAATATATTATATTAAAGTTTTATAAAATATTATTTAAATTTAAATTTATATAATTTATTATACTTAAATTATTTTTAATTTATTATTTATATTATTAAAAATTATTTAATAACTAAATTTAAATTTATATTATTTATTATTTAATTTTAATTTTTTTAAAAAATAATATTAAATTTCTTATATTTATTATAAAATAAAATAAAATCTTAATATATATTTAATATTATTTATATAATAATATAATAAATTATAATAAGCTTTTTATTTATTTTTAATATATTAAATTATTTTATATATCTTAAAATTATTTAAAATTAATTTAAATATTTTATAATATCTTTATTAAATAAATTTATAAAGCTTCTAAGTTATTTTTATAATATAATATTAAAAATATAATTTTAGATTTTAATAAATTTTTTTTATATATTATTAATTTAATTTCTTTAATAATTTAAATTAATAAATTAAAATTAAAGTTTCTTTTTTAAATATAAAAATAATAATTTATAATAATATAATTTTAATATTTAAAGTAATTATATTTTTATTTAAAATAAATTATAATATTAATTAAAGATATTTAATACTTTAAAATAAATAATAAATATTATATATTTAATAAATTTAAATAAATAAATTTAAATTATTTTTTTAATAAAAAATATAAATATAAAATATTATAAATATAAAAATAATAAAAATAAACTTTTTTATAATTATTTTAAAGTTATATATAAATTATTATTAATTAATAATTAATATATTAAATTAATAAGTAATTAAAAATTAATTATTTATTATTAATTATTTTATATAATAAAAGATTATATTTTAAGTTATTTATAAAAATCTTAAATCTTAAATTTATTTATAAGTTCTTTTATATTAATAATTAATAAATTTATATTATATTATTTATTATTTTTTATAATATATTTTATTTATTATAAATAATACTAAGTATAATTATTAAATATATATTTAATTATTAAGTACTTAATTTTAAATAATTTTAATTTATTATTATTATTTTTAATATATATTAATTTTATTTAATTTTATATAAATTATTAATATAATAATATATAATTTTATATTATAAAATAATAATTTATTCTTTTATATAAGCTATATTAAGTAAATAATCTTAAGTTCTATAGATTAATAATTCTATTTTATAGGGCTTAAAACTTTATTTTAAAACTAATATAATTAATAAGATTTTTATTAAGAAAGCTTATTATATTATTATAATTAAAGCTATTTTTATAGTAAAATATAGTAACTTTAAAATCCTATTTTTAAATATATTTATTTTAGTAAATAACTAAGAATTATTTAATAAATAAATTAGTTTTATTTTTAAAAAATAATTAAATTATTTTAAAATAAAATAAATATATTATATTTAAATTTATTTATATTTTTATATTTATTTTTATTATAAAGATTTAATACTTAGTTTTAAATATTCTAATATTTTATTAGATCTCTATAAGTAAGTAAGTTTTTTTTAATTAATAATTAGATCTTTTATATATATAATAAAATAAAGTTTTTAATTTAATTAGTAATATTATAATATATTTTTAAGTATTTACCCTATAATCTAGAAATAATATTAATAAAAAGTTAATAAATAATTTATTTAATAATAATTATAAATTAAGGCTTTAAAAGAGATTAAATATAATCTTAAGGTATTTTATATAATTCTTAAGTATTACTAAAAAAATAATATTATTATTAATATATATATAAGTATATATATAGTATTTAAGAAGCTATTAATTTATTTAGTATTATATATAAACTAAGAAGTTCTAGAATTTTATTAAAATAATATTTAATATCTTAAGTCTATAATATATAGTAATTATAAGTTTCTTATAGTAATTAAAGTAAATAAGAAATTAATTAAAAAAAGCCTTATATTAATTATATTAATATATTTTATTTTATTTAGTATCTTAATTAGTTCTCTTTACTAAGTAAGAAATATATATTTAGTATTGTTATATTATTAATATTATATAAATTAATTATAATATATTTTATTTTTATCTTTATTATGTTATAAATACTAATATAGTAAAGAATATTAAATATTATTAAAATAATATATAATTTATTTTATATAAAGAATTAAATATATTTTATTTATTTATTTAATAGTATATTAATAATATTATAGTTATATTATATATTAAATTACTATATATTATTTATTAATAGCTTCTTTACTTAAGAGATCTTAATATTAATATAAACTTTATTATTTAATTTTATTTCCTTTATTATAATTTATAATATATTTAATAATAAATAATTTATTTATTTTAGTAAATTTAAGTAGTTCTTACTTCTATATTTTAGTTTTATATTAATAATATAATTAGTATTAAGTATATTTACTTAATATATATTACTATTATATATAACTTTATTATCTAATTAATTATATATTTTAGGTATTATAAGGAACTTTATAATTTATATTACTAAGTTAATTAATTTACTAAAAGTTATCTAGAAGAACTAAATAATATTATAATTAAATTTCTTAATTATTATTATAGATTATTAGTAATTATTAAGAAATATATATATAAAAGCTTAATTCTCTATTTATCTATATAAGGCAGTATAGTACCTAATATATCTATATTATATTATTATTAGTTATTAACTACCTATAGAGGTACTATACTACCTTATATAAATAAATAAAGAATTAAGCTTTTATATATATATTTTCTAATAATTACTAATAATCTATAATATTTAGTAGTAATTATACTTATTATTAGATATCTATATTATTTATTATTAAAATTATAGATGTCTAATTATTTAGGCTATATAACTACTATTTATAAACTACTTATTAAACTAATTAATTATTACTTACTATTAATTATTTACTTATTAAATTAAGTTAATAGCTACTTTTTATCTCTATTATTATAAAGTTATTTAATTATTAAATATTTTAATCTATAGTACTATTATATTTATTAATTTATATTATTTAATAATAGTATTATTTATTTTTTTAAGTAAAATAATTCTTTTATTACTAAATAAGGTATTAATTAATTTATTAATATTATTATAAATAATACTTAATTAATTTAATTATTTAAAATCTCTCTAAAATATAATATTTAGTATTACTTTTTATTACTAGATCTTATTAATATTAATTTAGATTTACTATTATTATAATTAATAAGTAAAGTAACTTCCTTATATATAATAAAACTATTTTTCTAATTTATAATAATAAATAAAGATTATTTATATTTAGTACTTTCTATTTTCTTTAATTAGTTATTAAAGTTAAGAAAATAAATACTATAATTATAATTAATATTTATAATATTATTAAAGCTCTTATTATTTTAATTACTACTTTTTAATTAATATTACTAATTTCTTAAATATATTTTTATTATTTTCTTAAATTAAATATATTTTTAATATAAATATAATATCTTTAAATAATAATAGTTATTAAATTATTAATAATATATAAAAATCTCTTAGTACTTTTTCTAACTTAGAATTATTACTTAGTAATTTAAATTATATTTCTAATAAAATACTTAATTTTATATAATTTATTAATAATAAAGAGTTATTACTTACTAAAATTAAAAAAATACTTATATTTAGTAATTTATTAAATAAGCTATTTAAAGTTTATACTAGTACTAATACTATTAGGTATTAAGCTATTTTAGTAGCTATTACTAAGGTAATATATAAAGATTATTTATAATATTCTAGAAGTAGTAGTACTAAATAATAATAAAAATATAAATATTACTACTATTACTTTAAATTATTTAATAATAATAACTCTTTATTATTTTTATTTCTTAGTTTAAAATTAGATTTAAGAACTTTAATAATATATATTAATAATATAAAAGAATAAAAAAAAATCTAAGAAAAAAATATTAAAGAAATTATTCTTAAAGAAATTATTTAAATACTAAAAATATTATTACTTATTATTATTAAATAATAATATTTCTTCTAATAAAACTAAATTTAATTTTAATAATAAGTTAAAATTATTTAATAATTTAGTACTTAAATTTAAATTTAAAACTAAAACTATAAGTGTTTTTTATTTTAATATTAATAAATTAAATAATATTATTTTATATAAGAATTATTATTTTTATTAAGAAATTTATTAAAATAACCTAAATTTAAGAATTTTAAATAAAGATTTAAATATAATAAAAATAATTTAATAAAGAGATCTAATACCTAGAATCTTAAATATAGTAATAATAAAGTTAATAATAAAGATATTTATAATATAATATATTATAAATACTTATAAGACTTAAGTTATTTATTTTAATAAAAACTTAATAAAGCTATTAAGATATTACTATATTACTAAGATTTAAATAAATCTTATAGCTATAGCTATAATAATACTAGTAGTAAAGCTAAAGTTAATATAAGTTCTATAGTAATATATATTACCTGGCCTTAATAAAGTTAAATTAAATCGAAGGATAGTAGTATAAAAATCTACTTTGTGCCCTACTTATCGTAGCCGAAATCTCCTACAAATCTGTTCGTCACCAACACCAACACCAGAAGAGACCTACTACTTATAATCCCAATATTTATTAAGACCTCTTGAATTTCCGTATTAAATCTAGAGCTACAACGCCCAATAGGTAAGATCACTTGAGCAGAGGAAGCCCTAGCAGTAAAGCCAAATACTAAGTAATATAATATATAGAAGACCTCAAGATAGCTAAAGTAGATATAAAGGTAAGCACAAGCCGCAGCATAGTTTAAGAGCTATAAAAGAAGACTAGTTCTAAAGAGATAAAGGAGAATCTAGGTAAATTTAGAGATAAGCTATATCTCTTAAAGAATAAGACCTATAATCCGAAGATCGAGAGGAGTATAGAGAAGATAAAGTATCTGGCTGAGGAGATATGATCTAGAATCCCTGAAGACCTTTTGTAATGGATAGTGGGAGTGGTAAGACTTGCTACTGAGCTCTTGCTATTATAGTAGATAGTTAAGTAAATCTAACTTATTTAAATTAATGATATTTTTTGTAGTGCAATGATATATGTTATAAGTCCATGTAAGCCGCCATGGCAGTTAAGCTGATCACGTGACCTATCACGTGACCTCAGTAATAGTAGCAATAATAGGTCTTTTATCCTTAGTACAGGCTTGGGAAGGTTGGTTAACCAATAATTGGTTAACTAAAAATAAATCAGGTTAACCAAATATAGGTTAACTAAAAATAAGTTAACCAAATATTGGTTAACCAAAAATTAGTTAGCTAATATTAAATTACCTTATTTTTATCTATTATAATAGCTATAACTAGATTTTTAAAGCTTATATAGGAATTATAATAAGATATCTATTAGATATATATATATATATAATTATAGATATTAATTTAAATATAATAGGAAAATAGATAATTAACCAAAAATAAGTTAACTAATATTTGGTTAACTAAAAATAGGTTAAACCAAAAATTAGTTAACTAATAATAGGTTAACCAAAAATAAGTTAAACCAAAAATTGGTTAACCAAATATAGGTTATTAGTTAATTAGTTAACCAGTTTCCCAAGCCTGCCTTAGTACCTAGGGGAACTATTATTTTTATAAAAATATTATATTATTTATTAAGGCCTTTAAAGATTATATAATTATAAAATTTTATAATAATATTTATAAAAATATAGTTTTTCTTCTTTATAAAGAAATACTTAAATAATATTATAATTAATTATTTAATAAACTTAAGAAGAAATATAAGTATAAGTTATTATGAAGATATTAAATTAAAGTACTTTTTAA
The DNA here is from genome assembly GCA_020881915.1 of Paramyrothecium sp. XJ0827. NCBI lineage: Eukaryota > Fungi > Ascomycota > Sordariomycetes > Hypocreales > Stachybotryaceae > Paramyrothecium > Paramyrothecium sp. XJ0827. Next base: position 2,460,227 of record JAJFPB010000001.1, on the reverse strand, counting down.
GAGATTTTAAATAAATATAAATAAAGTATAAAAGAAATTTAATAACCTTTAATTTATAGTTTTTTATTATAAGTATAAAGACTTTATTAGAGAATTTATAATAATAGTAATATAACTATTAAAAATATATAATATTTTAATTAATAAGACTTTGATAAATTAGATCTATAATTAATTTAATATTTACTTATAAATAGAGCTTATTAAGCTATAATAATTTATAAAGCTATATTAGTAACTTAAGAAATTAAATAAGAAAAATAATATATTATATAATTAATTTAATTTAATATATATATTATAATAAGTAGCTTAGTACTTATAATACCTAAAAGTAAGTAAATTACTAAGATTAATTAAATTAATATTTCTAATTACTTTTTTATTATTTAAATTCTATAAATATAAAATATAACTATTATACTAATAATATATTATTTTAGAAGTAACTTAGCTATAGTAATTTTAATTAGTAATAATATAGTAATAATAGGTAGAGAGATAGTTATAAAGGCGCTCTACTAGCCCGTAATATAGAGAGATGTAATAGTAACTAATAAAATATAGTAATCACTCCAAATACCTCTATAGGCAATTAATAACTAATAATAATAATAACTAATAATAATATAATATAGATATATTAATTTACCCCCTAGTAGAAAGAAAATATTCTATCCTTAGGATTTATTATTATTTATTATAAATAAAAGAAAGATATACTAATTAATAATTTAACAGAAGAAATATACTAGTCTAGCTATAGTAATCTCTAATAATCTAGAATATAATAAAATAAAGAAAAACTATATTATTTAGCTATAATATTATATATTATAGTAAAATAAAAAGAAGTAATACTATTTAGTAATATTAATATATAATAATATAAGATATTATATATAATAATAAAATAAAGAAAAAAGTTACTATCTAACTATATTAATATATAATACTATAAAGTAAAGAAAAATAATATATAATAAAGAAGTAGGTATTTTCTCTTAGCTATAATATAATATAGAATAGTAAAAGTATAAAAAATATAAACTATAGCTAATCTAAGAGTAAAGTTAATAATATATAATAACTATAGTATTACTAATATATAATAATATATAGAAAAAGTAATAATAAAAGTAATAAATCTACTAATATAGGTAGAAAATATTATTATTACCTATTTTTATTAATTTAAGTTTAAGCTTAGGAAGAAGTTCCTTCTAATATATTTAATTCTCCTTTTTTTATTAATTATAAACTTAATAAATTTAAAAATATTAATAACCTTTTAAATTTTCTTATTATTAGAGCTTAATTTAATAAGGTAATTATAAAGAATTTCTTTAATATTAATTAGTTTTTTAAAGTAATAATAAAAATAATATTTATTTATTTTATAGTTCTTATTTACTTTAAGTATAACCTAATATATTTTAATTATATTTTATTAATTATTAAACTTTATTTATTTATTAATATAATTATTAAATAAAATATAATAAATACTAAAATAATTCTTTTTAAGTTTTTTAGTAAGTAATTTTTAAAGTAGATTTTATTTTAAATATATAAAAATAATATATTACTTTTTATTATATAAATAATATTAAAGTAATATATTAGATCTAGAAATTATTTAGATTTAAGTAAAATAAATTCCTTTATTAATTTATTTATAATCTTTACTTAATACTTATAGTAGAAATTAATAAGTTATTTCTTATACTTAAGATAATTATTATAAATATCTTATTATATTATTATATTATATTTCTTATTCTTAAGAGTAATATTTTAATTAATGTTACTTATTATAGATTTATTATTATTATTAATTTAAATAATAGATTTTATATTTAAATAAGAGCTATTACTAATAAATATAGCTATTTTTTAATTATTAAGTATTTTAATTAAAGTATTTATAAATATAAGATCTTTCTTAATTAAAAATAAGAATTTAGAAGAATTAGTTAATATAGGCTTTATTAAAAAAATTTTTATAAGGCTTAAGGAGTTCCTTATTCTTTTTATTTCTCTTCTAGTTAGATCTTATTAGTAATTAAGTAATTACTAATATAGTAGAATTAATTTTTTTAATTCTTAATTTCTTTATTAGTAGAGATATCTAAATATAGTTATTTATTATTATTTATTTTTATTATTATTTTTATTTTTATTATTTTTATTATTTTTTATTAGTAGAGGTACTTAGGGCTATTATTATATTATAATTTATATTTCTAGAGCTAAGTGGAAAATTAAATATAATACTATAAGTTAGGCTTAGGAAACTAGTTAATTAATTAACTAATAACCTATATTTAGTTAACCTATTTTTGGTTTAACCTATTTTTACTTAATTAATTATTAGTTAACTAACCTTCCCAAGCCTACTATAAGTATTATATTTTTATTAGAAGTTAATAAGATCTTAGTATATTTTTAAATAAATTTATATTATAATATATTTTATTTATATATAACTATTATTACTTTTAATAGCTTTTAATAGCTTATAATCTCTAAAGTAATTTTAAATAAACTATATTTATATATAGTTACTATTATAAATAAGAATAACTAATTTCTAATTTATTTTAATAAATAGATATTTAGGAATAAAATTATAAATATTAATTATATACTTTACTACTAATTAATAATCTTAAGATTTATAATTTTTAGCTTTAATTTAATATTAATTTTCTAAGATAATAATAGGTAATAAAAAGCTATTATTAATTATATAAGTAATTATAGAAGAACTTAATTAATTATTTATAAATTTAATTAGTATTTATATAAGTATTTTTATTACCTTAAGGTAATTATATTTTTAGAAGACTTATAATAATTTAAATTAAAAGAAATAAATTATAATATATTAATTTAAACTAACTTCTAATAATAATATAAGATTAAGAAAGAATTAGTAAAATACTAAGAGTATATATTTATTATTTATACTTTATTAAATATATTATTAGGTAATACTTTATTATTTTCTTTATTAATAATTAATATAAATTAGCCTAGTAATTAATTAATATATAATAAAATAAATTATTAAATCTTATTTTTTTTCTTAAAGATCTTTAAATTAAAATCCTTAATTAAATTAATTATATTAATTATAAGTAGATCTTTATTATATTACTTATTCTAGATATTTATATAGTTCTTCTACTTAATTAGGTATTATTTATAATTCTAATTAATTTATTAAATGAAAAGGGCTTTAATTTTATATAACTTTTACTTATTATTATCTTTCTTTATATAAATAAATAATATACTATTCTATAATAAATAACTATAGAGATCTAGATTAAAAGGGGCTAATTTTAATTAAATAATAGAGATAATAAAGTAGATTTTCTAATAAATTAGGAAATTAAATTTAAAAGTATATTATTTAATTTTATTAGTAATCTATAGAGAGTTAACTTTCTAAATATTATATTTCTTAAATTACTTAGATATAAAGTAATTATAATAAAGCTTAAAAAAAACTAAATTACCCTTTATAATATTTAATATTTAATATTTAATATTAAATATATATTTATATTTAATTACTATAAATTTAATATATAATTAAGTCTTCTATTAATATATCTAATATAAATATAAATAATTAATAGTAATAGATTTCTTTAATAAGGATTAAAGCTAGTTCTTTAAAATTATTAGAAATATTTAAGATTAAAAACTAAAAACTACTTTATTTAGTATATATTATAAGAAAATTATATATATATTATTAAATAAAGATTATATTATTAGTAGTACTAATAGCTAATAATTCTTAATATTTATAAAGAAAAAATATCTTAAGGTAGTTTTAATTATTTAATTTATAAATTTTATTTAATTATTATATATAAAATATTAAATTATAATAAAAATTAATTATATTTCTAAGAATTTAAAAAGTTTTTATTAGAAGTTATTTATTTACTTCTTATTATAATTAATAATTAAAGCTTAAAATAGATCTTAATTAATTAATAATTAAAATTTTAAAAGTATTTATATTTATTTCTTAGTACTATATATAATATAAATTAAAATAAGGGCTTATTTCTTAAATAACTAATAGATATTTATAAATATTAAGTTATATTTCTTAAATTTAAATTAATAAAAGATATTTCTAATAATAAATATAATAAAAATACTAATAATAAAATCTAGGAATTAGATTTTAAAAGAAATAAACTTTAGTATTATTAATTATAGATTATTATATAATTATTACTATAACTATTAAGCTATAGTATATTAATAATATTAAATATAAGATTTAATTTATAATAATATATTAGTAAATATAAAGCTATTTAACTTATATCTTAATTTTTTATTAAAATACTAAGAATTATAAATAAAACTAATTATTATTTTAATATAATTATAAAGAATATATAAGTAGTAGGTACTATTAGATATAATATAAAATAATAAGCTACCTTTTATAATAAAATATAGGCTTTTATATATAAATATACTATTCTTAATTACTATTATTAGTAAGTACTTCCTTAGTTAAAATAAAACCTTTATATATTTAATATTATTAATATAATTTATAATAATATTATTATAGAAATCTATTATAATAGCTATCTTAGAGATAATAAATAATATTAAATCTATAGAACTAGAGATATTATTAAGTATATTATTATTCTTTATAAGAAATTATTTCTTATTATTGGTTATATATAGAAAATAAAATAGTATATTAGGTAATATATTAAAATAGCTTAAAATTTAAATAATCTAAAGAGGGTACTATAATAAGAAGTTACTTATAGTTATAAGGTAATTATATATTTAATAATATTAAATATTAATATTAATTATTATTATATAATAGAGCCTATTACTAAGTAATTTATAAGGATTATAGCCTTAAAGGTAGTACAATAAAATAGAGATCTATTTTTCTAAATAATCTATATTAAATATATAATATTCAGTTTTATTAATTAATATTTCTTTTTTAATAGATTTAGTAGTTTACTTTAGAAGCCTATATAATTAATAAGAGTTTTATTAAGTAATTTTATTAATTATTAAGAATTATAATTTCTATAGTAATAGAATAAAATTATACTATAGTCTTATTTCTTTAATATATTTATTTTTATAAATAGTTATTAGTTATTATTAAAATATATAAATTTAAATTTAAATTATTTTTTAAATTCTTTTATATTAATTTAAAAGCTTTTTTATATAAGGTAATATCTTTATTTATTACTATTTATTTAATATATATTTAATATTTTACTTTTATAATAATATATTTTTATTTTTATTTAGTTATAAGAAAATATATTTTTTACTTTATAAGATAGTTATTTACTATATAGTACTTTATAAAGCTTATATTAACTACCCTAGACCCTAGAATATATATATTTAATATAGAAATCTCTAAAGGTCTCTAAAGTTAGAAATTAGAGCTTAAGAGATACTAATATCTAATATAAGCTATAATATTATATATAAAATATAGAAAAATCTAGAAAATAATCTAAAGCTATAATATAGTTTATATTTTAATAATATATATAATTTCCTAATTAGGAAATAATCTATATACTAATAATATACCTATCATATATCTTAATATATACTCTTTTCTAGTTAGGAAAGGATCTATAGACTTAGGTAACTTCTAACTATAATTACTATAATAATAGCAGGGGATTTTTAGCTACTAAGACCAGTAGATAGATTTTCTATATAAAATTTAATTACTAGCTGCAGGTAGTTATATAATCTATAAATCTCTTCCTATTTAATAGATATTAATTTTTAATACTTAGAAATTAATTTCTAATACTTAAAAATACTTAGAAATAAGGAAACTTAGATTCTAGAAGAGAAAAGAATCTCTAGGAATTAGTAGGAGATTAATTTCTATAAAAGAATATCTATTTTCTTCCTTAAAATTCTATTTTTACTATAGAATTATCTAGTAACCTATTCACTACTATCTATCTATTATAACTAGCTTTTTATATATATATATATATCTCTATTTATAATATCTAACTATTCGGATAATATGGAGCCTCTTAGTACCTCTAAGGGCTCCCCTATTTCCCTACCTAATATGTAGCTGCCTGCAGATACTATAGAGGCCTCTAATATATCTATAGTAGATTATAATTCTACTATAGATTTAGAAGAGGCCTCTAATAGGCCCTCAGAATCTATTAGAAGCTCGGATACCCCTAGTAGCCCAGTGGCTACCTTTTTTAACCCTAAATATCAACTAGGGCCTACTATGGCTTATATATTTATAAATAATCTCTTTATTAGGGCCTTATTACCTTATAGGGCCTCTAAGGAATAGGAAATTAAATATTAATATACTATATAAGTTATATTTTATTATTTATTATTTAATTATAATATAAATACTAATATATTTATTTAGGTATAATTTTAAGGCTACTTATAAAGCTAGTAAGCTAAAAGGTACCTAATCGAACCTAGTAAGGCACTATAAAAAAAGCATTTTAATATTACTTATAATAAGTAGTTAGAATTAACTAGAAAAAGAAGTAAGTTATTTTCCTATATATATTATATTATATTATATTAACTTCTTATATTATAGAAGCCGACTTTTTAAGCCCTATAGCTACTAGTTCTTATATGCCTTAGACCCCTAGTAAACGCTCTAGGGGCCTTATAGCTATAGCTAATTGATTTTCGGAAAAGGAAGCCCTTTATAAGGTCCTAAATTTCCTAATAGAGAATAATATCTCTTTTAATATTATAGATTCGCCAGCTTTTCAAAGCCTATTATCCTATTATAATAGGTAAGTAAGGATTTTTATATTAATTATATATATACTTCCCTATATATAATTCCTTTCTAAGTTACTACCCTATATCTCCTAAATTACTATAATTATTCTTATTTACTTAGTTTATTATATATAAGCTAATATATATATAGTGAGGCCCCTATTATATATAGGAAGAAAATATAGCTATTATTAGTAGAGACCTTTAAATTAGGTCTTATAGCTATAAATAGCCAATTTAAAGATAATATTCGAACAGGGGGAATTTTTCCCTTACATTTAATATATAGTCTTCTAATATAGGGGCCTCCTACCTAGGAATTATTACTATTTTCCTAGATAGTAATTTTTCCCCATAATATAAGCTTATTAGTAAGTTATTTCTATTTTCCCTTTCCTAATATATATATATATATTATTATTATTATTATTATTACTAATTATTATATATTATATAGGCTTTAATAAATTACAAGAGGCTCATACAGGCCTTAATATATATAAGGAATTCCTAGAGGCCCTAAAGGAATACCCTAGTATTACATAATATACTATCTCAAGGTAAATACCCTATATTTCTATATATATATATCTATATTATATATATATCTATTTATTACTATTATTTATATATAACTAACTATATTATAGTATTACTAGAGATAATGCCTCAAATAATAATACCTTTATGGGGGCTTATAAGTTAAATCTAGGCCCTAATTTAGCTATTTAAGCCAATATTTAATATATAGCGTATATTATTAATTTAGTAGCGCAAGATATATTATTAGATTTTCTATTATCCGATTCCAAGGCATCTAATTTATCTATATATATTTATTTAAATATGGATTCTATAGATAGAAATACCGAGGCAGCTGGACCCGATCTAGAAGGTCAAAATACCGAATTTGGAAGTACGTACTATAATTCCCCTCTTTTATATATATCTAATACTAATATATATATAATATAGATCTAATAAATCGAATTTGTTAAATTTCCTTATTAATTAAATATACTAATAAGAATCGAAAGCTATTAGATGAGGCAATTATAAAATATAAGGCCTCTGGTACCTTAGCCACAGAAAAACGTCGAATTCCTATAGGTTAGTTATATTATATTATTTCCTATTATTATTATTATTATATATATATATATATATATATATAACTAACTATTATATATCTAGATACTATAACTCATTGGAATTCAACTTTTTATATACTTAAGGCAACTATAGAATTAAAAGAGCCCCTATCTTATATATATAGGAATATAGCTAATAAGGAATTTAAAAATATCTTCCTTTCTGACCTCAATTGGGCTAAAACTGAGGCCCTAGCAGCCCTATTTAAGGTCTTCCTAAGGCCTTCAATTCAGCTATAGGGTCAGCTATATATAACACTTCCTAAAAGTCTCTTATATATATATCGACTATATAAGGATTTAAATAAATATTAGGTTAAATATACTAGCTATACTAGTAATCCTAGTTATAAGGAATATGTAAGTTATTTACTATATTATTATTATTATTATATTTATATATATAATTTACTAACTTATATATAGGGGAATTTCTATAGTTATCTAGGGTCTTCTATTACTAAGGGCCTAGATAAACTAGAGAAATATTTCCCTAATAAGCTTACTAGGGGCCCTAGGGGCCTAGCTAGTTATAAGGCCTATTTAATAGCCCTTATATTAGATCCCCGGCATCGATTACGGCAATTTATAGAGCCTGGCCTCTTAGCCTATTATTCGAATATTAAATCGGATATTATAAAGCTAATTACAGCTAAATATAATAAATAAATGAATTCCCTAGTTCCTAGCTATATATATAGCTATATATATCCAGGCTTGGGAATTTAGTTAACTAATTAAATAATAACTAAAAATTAGTTAATGTACATATATAACGAAGCAATTAATATAATAAAGCAATTAAAAATCCCTTATTTTATATCTTAATTAATTAATTAAATAATTTACTATAACTAGCTATAATAAACTTAATTTAAGAGGCTAATATTATTCTTATACTTTAGGCTCTTTAAAGAAATCTAAAATTAAGCCTATAATATACTATTTAGATCTATAAGGTTCTATTTAGTACCTTATATAATTATAAGTAAGATAAATAATCTTAATATAATATTATACCTAATTTATATAAATTATTTAATCTTAAGAAATAAATAATAATTTAATATATTCTTAATCTAGATATATAAGGATTTTCTTCTTAGCTTTATAGTATTAAAGATATAGCTAATTAACTACTTACTAAGTAAGAAATACCTTCTATTAAGTTATATTAGGCCTTAAATTTTATTAAGTAATAATTAGAGCTTAAAATATATTTCTTTTATAAGTATAATTACTAGAGAACTAAATATAAAGATCTAATTATAATAAATATATAGTTCTTATTTATAAAGAATATAATTATAAAGTATAGTATTAGATTAAATAATTAATATAACTTTAATAAGACTAGTTTTATAATAAGTATTATTATAAATAGTATAGTTATTATAAATATAAAGAGATATATAAACCCTAAAAAGATCTAATTTAGGAACTATAAATAAATTATAGTAATTAAATTAATTAATACTAAAGAGTAAATACTACTACTATTTATTATTATTATAGGCTAATATTATTTCTTAAGCTAATATTATAAAAGTAATCTTTTAGCTAATTAAGCTATTATAATTACTAAAAATAGCTAAATTAATAATAAAATAGATCTTAAGTAACTAAAGTACTTTAATTAATATATAATTAATTAATTAAATAGTTCTTATTACTTCTTAATTCTTAATAGATATAAGAGCTACTATTTAATTATATTTAAGGATTTCTATAAGAATAATAAGATTATTATACTTTATATATTACTTTATTTATTTTATTTACTTTAATTACTAAATATAGATTACTTTAAGTTACTTAAGAAGATTTATAATTAAAAAATAAAGTATTTAATTAAATACTTTATAATATATATTTCTAAGACTAAGTTCTTTTTTACTTTTTATATTATATATTAGATTACTATAATTAAATTAAATATTTAGGGAGGCTTTAAGGGCACTAGATTTACTTCTTTAGATATAAATTATATAATTTTAAAGCTTAATATTTAATTATAAACTCTAATACCTACTATTAATAAGCCTAAATTACTTACTTCTTAGACTTTAAGGACCCTAAAAATAATTAAGGAAACTAAATCTTAATTTAAATATATTAAAAATAAATTAGAAAATATAAAAGTAGCTCTTTAATATTAATTATGAAGGCTCTAAACTTATTCTCTAAGAGTTTATTTATAAATTAATATAAAATAGCTTTACTTGAAGCTAAGGTTTATAATCTTTAAAAAATAAATAAGATACTAAGCTAGTACTAAAGAAAAAAAAAGAAATACCTATATAATAAAGAAATAATAACTATAGGAGAAGATTAGATATTAATTAATTAAATAAATATAAATATATAAATAGTAACTAAATTATTAAGGTAAGGTAATTAAAGAAGATTGGGGTAGCTAATCTAATAGTAATATAGTATATATAGTAAGCCTAGTTATAACCAGACTTGGGAAACAGGTTAACCTATTAACCTATAACCTAATTTAGGTTAACCTGAATCAGGTTTAACCTATTTCAGGTTAACCTAAATCAGGTTTAACCTATTTCAGGTTAACCTATTTCAGGTTAACCTATTTCAGGTTAACCTATTTCAGGTTTAACCTATTTCAGGTTAACCTATTTTAGGTTATTATATATTATATAAAATAAAATATATATATAGAAGATTATAAATATTAAAGTAAATTTTATATATAATTATAATATTTATAGTATTTTCTAATATATATATATATATAATTATTATATATAGTAGTTTTAAATTTAATTAATTCCTTAATCTATAATTTACTTTAAATTATATAGTATTTTAAATAGCTATATACTTAGATATATATATAATATAGAGATTTATAAATATTTATATAAATCTATTATATAATTATTATATATATAAAACTTTCTAAATATAGATATATTTATATAGTAGCTATATATAGTACTTTTGAAATTAGATAATTCCTAAAGCTCTAATTCGCTCTAAACTACACTTTAGTTTAAATAGCTATATAACTAGCTTATTATAGTAGTTAAAAATATATAAAAATATATATAATTATATTTAACCTTTATACTATATAAATATATATAATTTCCTAATTAGGAAAAGATCTACATTCGGTCAATATCCGGTTCTAGCTACATAACTAGCTACATTTACATAGGGATTTCTATTGGTGCCCGCATTAGCTATAATAACTATATAATCTACTATAGGATAAATCCAAATTCCTTATCAATGCCAAGGCAGCTAAAAATGCCGGCAGATAAAATAGGAAGGAATTGATTTCTAATGCTTAGAAATAGGAAATTCTTGATTTTTGAAGATAAAGGAATTCCTAGGAATTAGTAGGAAGGAAATTTCTATAAAGGAAGACTCAATTTCCCTCTTAAAATCCTATTCTTCTTTAACAAGCAACTATCTATTTACCCTACTACTATCTATCTATTATAATAACCCTATTTTCTATATATATATCTATATATATATATATATTCAATATGTCTAACTATTCGGACGACCTTCAATCTATTAGTGGCTCTGAGGCCTCTATGCCTGATACCCAGTTAATTACAGACCCTATAGAGGCCTCAACTATTTCCCTTATAGAATTTAATTCTAGTAGGGACCTAGAAGAGACCCCTAGGGCCCCTGAGACCCCTAGGGCCCCTACATCTACTACTAGTAGCGATGCAGCTGCAATAGCCGCCTATTTTGACCCAAAATTTCAACTACCACCTACATCAGCATATATATTTACAAATAACCTATTTACTAGGGCTCTTTTACCTTATAATAATAATAAGGAAAGAGAGGTCCTATGTAAATATACTATATAAGTTATTTATTAATATTTATATTTAATAATATAATACTAATATATATATATATTTAGATGTAATTTTCAAGCTACTTATAAGGCTAGGAAATTAAATTCAGTACATTCAAATCTAGCTAGGCATTATCAAAATAATCACCCTGAAATTGCCTATAATAAAAAATCAGAATCAGTTAGAAAAAGAAGTAAGTTATATTCTATTTTTACTATTTTTTATTTTCTAATTCCTATATACTATAATATATATATATATATATATATCTATATATATACTAATTTAATATAGAAGCCGACCTATCAAGCCCTACTGCTACTAGCTCTACAATACCTCAAACCCCTAGTAAACGCCCTAGGGATATTATAGCTATAGCAAATCGATTTTCTGAAAAGGAAGCCCTTAATAGGGTCCTAAATTTCCTTATAGAAAATAATATCTCTTTTAATATAATGGATTCGCCAGCTTTTCAAAGCCTATTATCCTATTATAATAGGTAAGTAAGGATTTTTATATTATTATATTTTACTTCCCTATCTATAATTCCTAAGCCACTACCCTATATCTCCTAATTTAATATAATTATTCTTATTTACTTGGTTTATTATATATAAGCTAATATATATATATATATTTAGTGAGGCCCCTATTATTAATAGGAAGAAAATACGATTATTGTTATCTGATACCTTCGAAAAGGGCCTTAGGGCCCTAAATAGCCAATTTGAAGATAATATTCGTACTAATGGGGCATTTTCTCTTACCTTTGATATATGGTCTTCAAATACAGGGGCTTCCTATCTAGGAATTATTGCTATTTTCCTAGATAGTAATTTTACCCTACATTATAAGCTTATAAGTAAGTTATTTATTTTATTATATTATTTACTATTATATTATTTATTAATTATTATTACTATTATTATTATTATTATATATATATATATATATATATATAACTAACTATTATATAGGTTTTAATGAGCTTCAAGAGGCTCATACAGGCCTTAATATTTATAAGGAATTCCTATTTGCCTTATCCCCTTATTCTAGTATTACTGAATTTACAATTTTAAGGTAAGATTTCTATTTCTTTATTATTTAATATATATATAGATATATAACTAACTATATTATAGTATTACTCGAGATAATGCTACGAATAATAATACTTTTTTACAAGCATATAAGTCGAATTTAAATATAACCGGAAAATCAACAGCTTTTGAGGCCGATATTCGATGTGCAGCACATATAATTAATTTAGTAGCACAAGATATATTATCGGATTTTTTATTATCCGAAAAAACAGCTACTAATTTATCTATTTATATTCATTCAACTATAGATGAATTAAATAGAGATCCAGCAGCAGAAATAGAAGATTTAGAATTAAAAGGTATATTATTTTCTATATTTTCCCCCTTTATTTATATATATATAATTATTATTATTATATATATATATATATTTATATATTTACTAATATCTATTATATATAGATCTTCTAAGCCGAATCCGTCGAATAGCATCTCTTATAAAATATAGTCAAGAGCCTAGAAAACTATTAGAAGAGGCTATTTTAAAATATAAGGATTCTAATACCTTAGAAACTAAAAAACAACGGATTCCTATAGGTAAGTTATTTCTAATTCCCCTATATATATATATATATATTATAATTACTAATAATATTATATAGATATAGTAACGCGTTGGAATTCAACCTTTTTTATGCTTGAGGCTACTATTGAATTAAAAGAGCCTCTTTCCTATATATATAGGAATACTACTAATAAGGAATTTAAAAATATATTTCTAACTGAAATTGACTGGGAAAAAACCCAGGCCCTAGCCGACCTATTTAGGGTTTTTTTAAGGCCTTCAGAAATATTACAAGGCCAGCTATATATAACACTTCCAGAAAGTCTCTTATATATATATCTATTATATAAGGATTTAAATCGATATAAGGAAAAGTGTACTAAAATGGTTACTAATCCTAATTATAAGGACTATGTAAGTTATTTTATTTTTATTCTTATTATTATTATTATACTAATATATATATATATATATAGGGGGACTTTTTTACCCATTTAGGATCCTCTATTTCTAAGGGCCTAGCTAAATTAGAGAAATATTTCCCTAATAAGCTAGTAGCTAGAGGCCCTAAGGGTCTTACTAGCTATAAATCCTATATAATAGCCCTTATACTAGATCCTAGGCATCGATTACGGCATTTTGAACCTAGGGAAATATTATATCATTATCCTAGTATTAAATCAGATGCTATTAAGCTAATTACAGCAGAATATAATAAGTAAGTAAATTCCCTATATTATATATTTATATATATAACTAATATTATTTATAGGCTTAAAGGGCCCTCTAATACTGCTATATCTTTTGATGAACTAGCAGATAATAGTCCTAGGCCTATATCTTCAAAAGGCTCTACGCCTGCCTTAGAAGATGAATTATATATAGATAATACTAATAATAGTGATGAATTATCTTTATATTTTAAAGATGAATGTGTTCCTAAGCATGTAAGTTATTTATATTATTTTTCCCTATTTTATATTGTTATTATTATATTTTTACTAATTATTATATAGACTGATATATTAGCTTGGTGGAAATTATATGCTGATCGATTTCCTATATTATCTATATTAGCTAGGCATTATCTAGCAATTCCGGCTACATCTGCTGCTATTGAGGCTATATTTTCTACTAGTAATAATATTATTACTAAGCAAAGGTCTCGATTATATCCAGATACAGTTAGGGAATTAATATTATTAAAGAGCTGGAAATATAGGGATTTTAAGAGTTTAAGGGAGGATTTCAATTAATATTATATAGTATTTATATTCTATATTATTATAGTATTTTTCTAGTTTTAATATAGATTTTCTATAGCTAGCTATATAGCTATTTGAAGTAAAGTGTAATTTAGAGCGAATTAGAGCTTCAGGAATTATCTAATTTCAAAAGTACTATATATAGCTACTATATAAATATATCTATATTTAGAAAGCTTTATATATATAATAATTATATAATAGATTTATATAAATATTTATAGATCTATATATATTTTCTATAAATAGATATATAGCTATTTAAAGTAAAGTATAGTTTAGAGCGAATTAGAGCTTTAGGAATTATCTAATTTTAAAAGTACTATACTTAGCTATATTATATATATATATATATTTAGAAAGTTTTATATATATAATAATTATATAATAGATTTATATAAATATTTATAAATCTCTATATTATATATATATCTAAATATATAGCTATTTAAAATACTATATAATTTAAAGTAAATTATAGGTAAAGGAATTAATTAAATTTAAAACTACTATATATAACTATTATATATATATATATATTAGAAAATACTATAAATATTATAATTATATATAAAATTTACTTAAATATTAATAATCTCCTATATATATTTCTTATTTTTATATAATATATAATAACCTAAAATAGGTTATTTCAGGTTAACCTATTTCAGGTTAACCTATTTCAGGTTAACCTATTTTAGGTTAACCTATTTTAGGTTTAACCTATTTTAGGTTAACCTATTTTAGGTTTAACCTATTTCAGGTTAACCTATTTTAGGTTAACCTGATTTATTTTAGGTTAACCTGAAATAGGTTAACCTGCCTTGCCAACCCTGGTTATAACATATAAATATATAAGATAGAGGTAGAGATCTCTAGGTAAGAGTATAGTAATTAGTTTTAATTAATTAAATAATCTATAGTATTTTAATTAAGGTTCCTATCTTAAGGGTTAAGATTTTTAATTACTTTATTATATTAATTGCTTTATTATATATATATATTAACTAATTTTTATTCTAACTAATTTTTAGTTAACTAAAATTTAGTTAACTAATTTTTATTCCCTATATAAAAGTTATTAAAATTAAAAATAACTATATATAAATATATAATAAATATATATATTAAAAGTATATATATTAGATATTAAATTTTATAGTTATTTAGGCTCTAAGTTACTTAAAAATTTTAATATAATTTAAATATTTATATAATTAATTATAGAAAATATATATATATTTAAAGATATTTATATAAATCTATTATATAATTAGAATATATATATGGTTTTTTAATATATATATATATATAAAATAGCTATATATAGTACTTTTGAAATAAGATAATTCCTTAAGCTCTATTTCGCTCTAAACTATACTTAAGTTTAGATAGCTATATATCTCGCTATAGAAAATAGATATAGATCTATAAATATTTATATAAATACTATATATAGTTATAATATATATAATACTTTCTAATATATATATATATATATATAATAGCTATTTATAGTACTTTTAAAATTAGATAATTCCTTAAGCTCTAATGTACTCTAAACTACACTTTAGTTTAGATAGCTATATAACTAGCTAATTATATTAGCTAAAAAAGATAAAAATCTATATAAATCTATTTAAAAATAGAGCTTTATAAATATATATAATTTCCTAATTACAAAAAGATCTATATTCGGTTAATATCCGGTTTTAGCTATATAACTAGCTACATTTACTATAGGAATCTTTATTAGTGCCTGCATTAGCTATAATAACTATAAGACCTACTATAGGATAAATCTAAATTCCTTATTAATACTAAGGCAGCTAAAAATGACAGTAAATAAAATAGGAAGGAATTAATTTCTAATGCTTAGAAATAGGAAATTCTTGATTTTTAAAGAGAAAGGAATTCCTAGGAATTAGTAGGAAGGAAATTTCTATAAAAGAAGACTTGATTTCTCTCTAAAAATCCTATTCTTCTTTTATAAGTAACTATCTATTTACTCTACTACTATCTATCTATTATAACTACCCTATTTTCTATATATATCTATATATATATATATATTCAATATATCTAACTATTCGGACGACCTTTAATCTACTAGTGGCTCTGAGGCCTCTATACCTGATACCTAGTTAATTACAGACCCTATAGAGGCCTTAACTATTTCCCTTATAGAATTTAATTGTAGTAGGGCCCCTAAGACCCCTAGGGCCCCTATATCTACTACTAGTAGCTCGGCAGCTACAGCAGCTATCTTTTTTGACCCTAAATATTAACTAGGGCCTACTTTAGTATATATATATATAAATAACCTCTTTACTAGAACCCTATTACCTTATAATAATAATAAGGAAAGGGAGGTTCTATGTAAATGTACTATATAAGTTATTTATTTCTTTAAATATATATATTTTAATATAATACTAATATATATATATATATATATATAGGTGTAATTTTGAGGCTTCTTATAAAGCTAGTAAACTAGCTACTGGCTAATCTAATCTAGCAAGGCATTATCAAAATAATCATCCTAAAATTGCCTATAATAAAAAATCAGAATCAGTTAGAAAAAGAAGTAAGTTATATTCTATTTTTCCTATTTCCTATTTCCTATTTCCTATTTCCAATATAATATTATAAATATATATATATATATATATATATATATATACTAATTTAATATAGAAGCCGACCTATTAAGCCCAACTGCTACTAGCTCTATAATACCTCAAACCCCTAGTAAACGCCCTAGGGATATTATAGCTATAGCAAATCGATTTTCTGAAAAGGAAGCCCTTAATAGGGTCCCAAATTTCCTTATAAAAAATAATATCTCTTTTAATCAGGCTTGGGAAGAGTAGTTAACTATTTGTAGTTAACTACTAACTACAATATAGTTAACTATAATGCAGTTAACTATTTTGTAGTTAACTATATTGTAATTAGTAGTTAACTAATGAAATTTATAACTACTATTTATATATAGCTTATAAATATCTAAATATTATATAGATCTTAGTTATATATTCTTTATAATATAATAATAAATATTAAAATTAATATATATTATTTTTATTATTAAAAATATTAATATAATTATTTTTAAATCCTATATAGTATTATATAATTTATTTTTAATTTCCTATAGTATATTATTTCTATATATAATAGATATTATAATATTATTTATTATTTTATTTAGTAATTAACTATATTATAGTTAGTAGTTATTTGTAGTTAACTATATTATAGTTAACTATTTTGTAGTTAACTTTTTTGTAGTTAACTACATTGTAGTTAGTAGTTATTTGTAGTTAACTACATTGTAGTTAAATAGTTAATAGTTAACTACATTCCCATGCCTGCTTTTAATATAATGGATTCACCGGCTTTCCAAAGCCTATTATCCTATTATAATAGGTAAGTAAGGATTTTTATATTAATTATATATATCCTTCCCTATCTATAATTCCTAAGCCACTACCCTATATCTCCTAAGTTACTATAATTATTCTTATTTACTTAGTTTATTATATATAAGCTAATATATATATATATCTATTTAGTGAGGCCCCTATTATTAATAGGAAGAAAATACGATTATTATTATCTGATACCTTCGAAAAGGGCCTTAGGGCCCTAAATAGCCAATTTGAAGATAATATTCGAACTAATGGGGTATTTTCCCTAATATTTGATATATGGTCTTCAAAGATAGGGGCTTCCTATCTAGGAATTATTGCTATTTTCCTAGATAGTAATTTTACCCTACATTATAAGCTTATAAGTAAGTTATTTATTTTATTATATTATTTATTATTATATTATGATGCATGACGATGTATTATACGATGTATTATAAGCTATTAGGCTTATATTATCTTCCTATATAGTTTATAGCCAGTTCTCCATAGATAGAGAACAGATCAAGCTTTTTATATCCCATTTTCTTGCTACAATACGTAATAATTAGTAGCAATTGCACTCCTACAAAGGCTTTATACTACTCATTAACTATAAGTTAAGTAGCGGGCCCTTAACTATCTATTAAATACTATCTATTAACTACTATCTATTAACTACTATTTATTAAGAACCTATTACTTATTATCTATCTATTGGCTAATGACCTATTAGTTTAATTTGCCTACCTTAATTATTTAGTAACCTATATTAATAAATAGGCTTATAGATATTCTATATCTAATATATTAGCTATTATACTTTTTGGAGTATCTTCTACCTAACTACGCCCTTAACCATTAGTATATATTAAATATCTACCTTCTAATTAACTACAATAATCAATACCTATAGGTTAACTATTAGATTAATACTAAATACCTACTAGTATAAAATAATCTATAATTAGTCTATACTATTATTAATTAGGTATTAGATACTATCTAATCTACGTAAGCTATTAGATTAATTATCTACTAGAGATATAGCTTATCTTCTAATCCTTTAGTAAATAAATTAGTACCTTACTATTATATTACTACTCCTCTAATATAGTAATCTACTACCCCTTACTTACCTATACTTACTAAAAAGTACAAATAAAGTAGGTAACTGCATTAATTATCTACAAGCAAGCTAGTAATATTATTTCGGCTACAACTTACTATAGAGGGTATAGTTAGGAAAGAGCTAGTAGCTCCTACCTATAATTAGTAATAGGCAATAGTTGTAGAACTACCTAGGAACTATAGTAGTATAAGGTAGATAGAGACTTTAGTGCCCCTAATATTGGTTAATTATATCCCCACAGTTACTACCCAAGTAGGTCCATAACTATCTACAACCCTTATTATACTATCTAAAATAAACCTACTTATGCTCTACTAATTATTATTACTAATGGTTATACTATAGGGACTAGCTAATATTAATTCCTAGACTAATAAGCCCTTTAGGCCCCAAATGGCCATAGATAGCGGAGGAATTGGACCTAGGGATTATTACCTAGATATAGTAGGCATATACCCCAAGGAGAGGGGATCCAGGTATTTAACCTAACTAATAATAGATAATAGGGAGTATTAAATACAAGATATAATATAAGCCCTTAGTAATAGAGGAGTTTCCCCTAATAAACTCTAGTAATAGCTTAATAACTAATAAGCTAGGAGATATACTTCTATTAGTATATAGAATCCTAGATCTACTAGACTAGATAATAAATGGTATTATTGTAAGACCTATAAATATTATCTAGTATAAGAGGTACCTCTCTAATAACTAATAACTATCTTATATTAATTAAGGGAACTTAATAAATAAGACTATAGATAGTATTATAGACCTAAGCTCCTATAAATGTAGTATAATAGGTAACCTATATATAATAATTATAATAGATAGCTAATATTATAATCTTGAATAGTTAATTAATGTAATAGATAGTATTAATAATATAATAACCTATATAGTAGCTTGGATAATAATAATTTATCTAATAATGGGTATAGCTAATGTAACTGTAATAAATGTAGGCAATATCCCCAGGATTGTCCTAAAAGAAAGCAGTCCTCCTTCCTAAGCAATAACTTATATAGATTAGATATAGATTCTAATATTAAGTTTAGTAGATTATTAAAACCTAAGTTTAAGGTAGAGATTATTAGTATCTTCTGGCCTAATACTAAAGGAGAAGAAGATATCTTCTACTGAGGTATAATATATTACTTCTAAGATATATCTATATTTATTAAATCCCTTAAAGATACTGTAACTATAGGTTACTATTACTAGGTATATAAGTAGATAGTATAACTACTCCGAGGCAAGGCTCTTAACTAGTATAGGGGATCCCTTATAAAAGAGGAAAGGTATATATATTATTATAGACTATTACTGCAACTTTAGATTAATGCGCTTATAAAGTAATTCTAAATAGATATAAGTAAAGCCTAGAGGGAGCTAGATACCCTTTAATTTGGTCTAATGGAATGTTGCTATAGTAACTCTATATATATATTTGTTATATAAGTTACCTATCTTACTAGAATATATTATATAAAGAATAATAAGGCGATTATAATATAAATCTATAATTACATTAATCTATAACTCCGAATAGAAATTACCTAACCTTAGTTGCAAATATATATACATAAATAGCTTCAAGAGATTAATAAGAAAGCCAATACTTAGTATAACTAATTAGAATTAATATATATATATTATAATAGAGGGAGATTAGGCAATATATATCCTATTAGTAGATAGTAATAGCGTACTTAACTAAACCAATATTAGGCCCAACTCCTATATTAACCCCAACCAGGGAACCGAACTAATAATTAGGTATATTAGAGGCGGGATTAGCCTACTAGTAATTAGGTAAATTAGTAATTTATTAATTGCAGTGAAGTACAAGATATGTGCTATATTAATTACTAATATATGGCTCTAGTAGATAGCAAATATTGCAATAATGTACTACAGTGCGATAAGAGAGATAATAGCTGATGTAATATTATAATAATACTAGGATGGAGATCGTAGAACTAAATGGTGCGGTTTAGGTAATTTAAGAGAAGAGTTAATTAGGCCTGAATAGCAGAGGATACTAATATTATTATTCCCCTTAATAATAAAGATATATTATAAATGTTCGAAGATGACCTAGAATATACTTATGTAGATGATGGTAAAATGGCATTAAGTGACTTATTCCCTAATAATATTAATAGCAATAATGTTGGAATGGCCGCGGTGGAAGTTATCTCTATTCTACCTAACTAGTAAATCTATTAATATTATTTCCTTGAGTTTAGTAGTAGTAATGTATTGTAATGATACTTATGTGAATTAGGAGTGTATAAAGTAGCCCCTAATGATGACTGATTAAAATGCTATATGTATTATAGCTAGTTTTTAATGCATTAGGCACTCTTTAATTACTTAGGATCTAAGCTAAAGTACCTATATATTATAGATAAGTTAGTAATTAATTAGGCCCTTGTAGTTATAGCTTAACTAATATATAAAGAATCTAACTTAAAATAATTCTTAGTATATACCTATACTACATTTAATACTTACCCTATATACATTTAATACTTACCCTATACTCTCTTTTTAATCTAATATATTGAGAATTATTGTAGACGCTGGATATTCCATACCCATAGTAGATAAGGTATGGTTAGCTACTTGGCCAAGTATTAAGTATTTTAATATTAAACCTCGACTAGTGAAGGGTTTATGAGGTATTATTATATTATAGAAGATGGCCTACTTTATAATATATATATGTAGTATAATGCTAAGTGATAGTAAGGCCGCGTGGTTGGCTACTAAGATTAAGGTATAGGTAATGGAGGGCCTTAGACCTTAAATGCTTTTAGGTACTAGATAGCTATATTCTTGTGGAGTTATACTTAACTTTTATTAAAGTATAATAACTATTAGATTATATTAAGGACTGTATATGCCTATGAAATTCTATATATAGGGAGTAATCTAGCTTAGGTATAAGGTAATTAATATATAGCCTATAATATTACTACTGTATTGGGTATATAAAGTTCCTATTAAAGACTTATATCTCCTAATAGATTAATTCTTTATAATAACTAGGGACTACTCTAGTATAATAGTATTACTAATATTATATAACTCCTCTTATATTGTAATAGTTAACTTTGGTAATATACTATTATATCTGAAGCGAGATATAAGGCTGGGTATAATTAAGGAATTTGATTATAATACTACTTAGTTCTTCTAGATAACTTTTGGTAGACTAATTGACTTGGTGATATGGACCACGGAGTTCCTTATGATGCCCGAGATATATAATTAATTGGGTAATGAGGTTATATGTAGTAGTAATATATATTAAGCGAATCTAATTAATGCTAGTTATGTTATTAATATAGAACTAGAATGTGGAAGCGAGGACTGCCTAGGTTTACTGAGGCAGATAGGCTACCTATTATTAGGTATATTGCGAATTATAACCAAGGAGGCGAAACTAGATAATAGAGTTTATATTAATGCTAAGATCCCTTAAGTAGAGAAGCTATTAATAGATGTTATGTAGTGGTTTAATGTGTGGTATGATTGTGGTATTATTAATGTACTATTAGATAAATAAATAAAGATATACCTAATAGATATATAGTAAAGTAGGAGAATAGGCTATAGGCTATATCTAGTAAGCTTAAAGGATAAATAGGTAATTGAAGATATATTTGACCCCCTACATAAGATAGGTTATATATTATTCTAATAATAGCTAATGCCCTTTGCTATACTAGTGTTTATGGTATAGTGGAAAGTTAAAGGTAAAATAAAAGGATGTATTGTAATTAATCTATGTAGCCTTAATAATATAATAATACTGGATATATACCCCCTGCCTTAGTAGGAGGAACTAATTAAGGTATTAGATAGGGCGGGGTATATTAGCG
Organism: Paramyrothecium sp. XJ0827; assembly: GCA_020881915.1. Taxonomy (NCBI): domain Eukaryota; kingdom Fungi; phylum Ascomycota; class Sordariomycetes; order Hypocreales; family Stachybotryaceae; genus Paramyrothecium; species Paramyrothecium sp. XJ0827. Next base: position 2,437,071 of record JAJFPB010000001.1, on the reverse strand, counting down.
TAGTTAATATAAGGCTTTTCTTTTACTAATTTCTTATTTATTCTAACTACTACAAGAAGCTTATGGTTACTATATATTATGGACTTAAGATATTAAATATAGTCCTAATGGGATTTTAGAACTTCCTAGCTTATATATAATACTAGATAGATTAATAACTCCTTAAATACTATATATATACTTATATATATATTAATAATAATATTATTTTTTTAGTAATACTTGAGGATTATATAAGGTACCTTAAGATTATATTTGGCCTCTTCTAGAGCCTTGGCCTATAGTTATTACTAGATAAGTTATTTATTGGCTTTATATTAGTATTATTTCTGGGCCATAGGGTAGATAGCAAAGGCATATCTCTAATAGAGGACTAGGTCAAAGCCCTAATAAAGTAATTATTTCCTACTATATTAAAATACTTGGAGATATATTATAGTACTACTAACTAGATTAGGAACTTTATCCTATTATATATATAGAAGGTCTAGCTATTAGTTAAAAGAAAACTTACCTACTTATAGAGGCCTAATGGGATACTAGGATATCTAGAGCCAAGTATTAAGCCTTTATAATAAGGATAAGTACAGAAGATATAAGTAAATTTAAGTATAAGGTATTTACTCTGCTTTAGGATAATTTAATTACTTATCTTAAAATAAAACTGGTCTATCTATTAGATAACCATTAGTTATTTACTAAGATAGATATATCTAAGGAATGGGGTTTTAGAGCTACTATATTCTACTATAGAGGTACCTTTAATTATAATAATATAATAGGCTCTCTTAATAAAAACCTTATTAATTATATTAGTTTCTGAAGTAAGGTTTTAAGCCCTATAGAATAGAATTACTAGCCTATAGAACTTAAGATTACCTACTTAGTGTAGCTTATATAAAAGAATAGATTATTATTTTATAGTATAAAGTTACGTACTATTATACTAATAGATTATATAGCTACTAGACCAATTATCTAATAGTAGTTAATAATAATATTAGATATTATTAAGATAAATAACTACCTAATTATATTAAGTAATTACCTTTTTTAATTCCTACTAGATATAATCTATATAAAAGAGAAACTTAATGTACTACCTAATGCTCTCTTATAACTCCCCTATATTAATAATATAGTAGAGGCTAAGGCTGTAATATATAATAATATATTAGTAAATATATCTAGGATATTAGATAATATAGCCTATATTATATTAGAAGCTATAGTTAAGGATATACTTCAGTAAGATATTATTAATAGTTATAAAATAGACCAGAAATATATACCTATAATAGATTAGCTTATAGAGCTACTAGCAATAATATCTAATAATGGGGTTATATCCCGCCCCAAATTAAGATTTATACTTAAGGACAACTTACTATATAATATTACTTATAATAGTACTAAGTACCTTTATATCCTACATAGATTAGTAAGAATAATATTAGCTCTAGCACATAACCCTCAGCACTTTAGGGAGGAGTAGACTTAATAGGAATTAGATAGATTTGCCTTTCCTAATATATTATAGAAAATTAAGGTATATATTAAGTATTATATATATAGTAATACTAAAAAATCAAGGCAGTTACTATATAGTAATCTACATTCTATCTCCTTACTATTTATACTATTCCTAATATAGGTAATAGATTTTATTATTAGTCTGCCTATAGTAAAGGCAGAAGGTAATATATTCTACTAACCTAGCTATAATTTCTATAGTATAATACTTATAATAATATATAAAGTATTAAAGAAGAGGGCCTTTATCCCTGGCCATAGTACCTATTTAGCCTAGGATTAGGCCTAAGCAATCTTTAAATTTTAATTACTTACTAACTAGGGTATACTAAAGGTTATTATATTAGATAGAGATTATAAATAATTAGGTAACTTTTAGAGGGAGGTATTCTGCCTTCTTAATATATAACTAATATTCATGATTATATAGTATTTATCTAGTAATAGTTAAGCTAAGTCTATAAACTAAATTATAGAGGGAGTACTACATTTCTTCTTTTTAACCAATTCCAATAGATACTAGCTAGCGGCCTTATTAGTAATTCAGTTAGCAATAAATAATGCCTATATTCTGGTAATTAATATAATACTAAATAAGGTAGTATTTAGCTTCTATTTATTAATATTACTATTACTACTTAAGGCCTTACTTAATAAGGAGGTGAAGGTTCTGGAGGCCCTAAATATATTATAATTAAATTTCTAAAGAGAAGCTTAACTTAGCCTTAATTTTATTATAGTATATTATAAGAGGTTATTTAATACTAAGTACTACCTTCTAATATTTGAGGTAAGTAATTAAGCTTACCTACGGCTATATAATAGATATATTATCCCGGGGCAGTTAAGAAAATATAGGATCTAGAGAGTTAGACTACTACTAATCCTTAAATGTATTGGGATTTATATATACTAATTATAGCTACCTAACTACTAGAAAATATACCCTATAGTATCTATACTTTAATTTAATACTATACTATAGAATAAAGATCCTTTCTATAGGCCTATGTAGAACTAGAGGGGATTAGTATATATTAAAGGTAATAATAATAAGTAGAAATTATTTAAGATTAAGTACTTAGTAGCTAAGTATGTATCTAGTAGCTATATTTAGTACTATATATAATAGATAGGATATACTACAGAGAATAATAAATAGTATAATAAGGACCTATTAATTATTAATATAAAAGAGCTTATAAATAAGTTTAATACTTAGGACCTTTATAAATAAGCCAGAATATAGCGCCCTATTATATAAGGCAACTAATAGCAGATAATTGACTCCTAATTGCCTGCTAGCCCGGCACACCAGCTATCAGCTAGCAATAATTTACATATAACTTTAAAATAACCGCAAGAAAAAAAAACTTACCCTTACTATTCCTTATATTTATAATATCCCGCACTTATATTATCTCCATTAAAAGGGCAATAACCTTAGCCTACTTACCTAGATCTATTAGATATATAGTATTAATTGCCTACTCTAAAGCATTAAGTGCCTCCAACTAATACTATAATCTATCCCAAATAATAATATAGTTGCCCCAAATATTAAGATAATACTACTATAGATTGCTATTTCTATATTTAAGGAGGGGGAGAAGCCTTAACTCTAATTTACTAACTTAAGCTATAAGAAGAACTAGGCTAATAATACATAGAAAGCTATTAAGATCTATAATTATGTCCTTAATAATATATTATAGGAGATAGCCTAGGAGCTCTATGGACTTATTTAGCAGAAGTATTATAAGGTATTTAGATTGGTATCTAATAACCCTAAGGTATATAAGATAATTTAATATATTAAAGATAAGTAGAAGAAGCCTACTATAGCCTACTATATTATTATATAGATAATATTAGGTATATATTAAGGCCTTATTATATTCTATAATAAGTGCGGGAAACTTGGTATTATTCTAATCTTCCCTCTTAGACCAGATAATAAATAGTATAAGCCCAAGCCTGGTAATTAGATGGTTCTTAATAATAAGGATAATAAACTAGGAATAACCTAAGCCTAATAGACTATATAAGCCTAAGCGCAAGTAGTACCCTATAAAACTCTAATATAGTATACTAGGAATATATTAGGAGGATCTACATTAAAGGATAGAAGTGGCTCAAAGCTAACTAATATAAATATCACGAATGTAGCAGATACTATAGTAATGCCGGTATCCGATCTATAGGCCCGCTTTAATAAAGCGAGGACCGAAGAACAACAATACAATATACTAGCACCTATTGTAATAGATAATATGTTCACTGGGAGCCCCAGAAAAGGGGGATTATTCGCCAAGGCTCCGCGCTCTGTGCCTCTCCTCCTAGAGGCATTACCTACTACATTAATATTGGGAATGTGCAAGAGATTAAGCGCCAATAGTGGCCCAATAGGTAAATATTAGTAAACCCAATCCCCTACTATAATACTACTTAATATATATTGACCTATTGTTCTACCTACTAATAAGTATAATACCTAGGAGAATATTATTAAACTAGAGGACCTAATGTAGAACCTACTGCTAGTACGAAATATATATATAGATGCCTAATACTAATAGTATATAGACCTATTTAATAAGTTAGCTTATGCCTTTATGGCCTAGCAAACTGGCCAACTATTGGGCGTCTTTGACTCATATAACTACAAAACAGATATCTATAGCGGTTTCTCTGCTAAAAGTATTATTAATAAAATCCGGGTTATTATCTAGTACTACAAGGGATTATTAGCAAGTAATTCCTTTGTGGTCCTTAACGAAGTAACTAATTATAATAGTTATAAGAAATATATGGCCCGCAATAATATTTAAAATAACCTTATACTTCATTAATACCTAGGTAGATATATTGAGGATACTAATACCTTTATCTACAAGACTTGCCTTACTATAACCAAGCTTGCTGGCGCTATTAGAGGCCTTGCTAATAGATTACTTGCGATGGATGAATCTAGCGAGCCCTTCGCTAAGGCATATACCCAAGCCGACAAGATAATTGACTCTATGGTGGCCCACCTCAAGGATAAGGATACTAAGTATTGTGGGTATAACAACGATCGATCTATTAATGGGACCTAGGATAATAGCCACAAGGAAGGCAGTAATATTATTAAGGTAGTTAATAACTAATATATCTTAAGGATATAGGTACAGATGGGTACCTCAAGTATATATAGATATGCCTTTATAGCTTCGCTTCTTACTATGAGGATATGGTTATTTTTAAGGAGGGGTAACTAATGCATGACGATGCATTATATAATGTATTATAAGCTATTAGGCTTATATCAGCTTCCTATATAGTTCATAGCCAGTTCTCCATAGATAGAGAACAGATCAAGCTTTTCATATCCCATTTTCTTGCCACGATGCGTGACATATTATTATTTTATTTTATTATTTATTATATATGTATATATATATAACTATTATATAGGCTTTAATAAGCTTCAAGAGGCTTATACAGGCCTTAATATTTATAAGGAATTCCTATTTGCCTTATCCCCTTATTCTAGTATTACTGAATTTACGATTTTAATGTAAGCTTTCTATTTCTTTATTATTTATAATATATATTATAAGATATATATATATATAACTAACTATATTATAGTATTACTAGAGATAATGCTACGAATAATAATACGGTTTTACAAGTATATAAATCGAATTTAAATATAACCGGAAAATCAACGACTTTTGAGACCGATATTCGATGTGTAGTACATATAATTAATTTAGTAGCACAAGATATATTATTGGATTTTCTATTATCCGAAAAAACAGCTACTAACTTATCTATTTATATTTATTTAACTATAGATGAATTAAATAGAGATCTAGTAGTAGAAATAGAAGATTTAGAATTAAAAGGTATATTATTTTCTATATTCTTTCCCCTTTATTAATTTATATATTTACTAATATCTATTATATATAGATCTTCTACGCCGAATTCGTCGAATAGTATCTCTTATAAAATATAGTCAAGAGCCTAGAAAACTGTTAGAAGAGGCTATTTTAAAATATAAGGATTCTAATACCTTAGAAACCAGGCTTGGCAAGCCAGGTTAGCCTATTCCAGGTTAACCTAAGATAAGTTGTTTCTATTATATATAAATATATATATATATGTATATATATATTAAAGCCCTATTATATAATTATATATTAATAGAGCTTATAAATATAAAAAGAGATATTTTATATATATTATTGAATTATATATTAAATATAATATAGATAACCTAAAATAGGTTAACCTGAAATAAGTTAACCTAAAATAGGTTTAACCTAAAATAGGTTTAACCTAAAATAGATTAACCTAAAATAGTTTATAGGTTAATAGGTTAACCTGTTTCCCAAGCCTGATAATTTAGAAACTAAAAAACAACGAATTCCTATAGGTAAGTTATTTCTAATTCCCTTATATATATATATATATATATATAATATAATATAATTACTAATAATATTATATAGATATAGTAACCCATTGGAATTTGACTTTTTTATGCTTGAGGCTACTATTAAATTAAAAGAGCCTCTTTCCTATATATATAGGAATACTACTAATAAGGAATTTAAAAATATATTCCTAACCGAAATTAACTAAGAAAAAACCTAGGCCCTAGCCGACCTATTTAGGGTTTTTTTAAGGCCTTTAGAAATATTATAAGGCCAGCTATATACAATACTTCCGGAAAGTCTCTTATATATATATCTATTATATAAGGACTTAAATTATTATAAGGAAAAGTGTACTAAAATAGTTACTAATCCTAATTATAAGGAATATGTAAGTTATTTTCCTATTTTTATTATTATTATTATTATATATACTAATATATATATTTAGGGGGACTTTTTTACCTACTTAGGATCCTCTATTTCTAAGGGCCTAGCTAAATTAGAGAAATATTTCCCTAATAAGCTAGTAGCTAGGGGCCCTAAGGGTCTTACTAGCTATAAGTCCTATATAATAGCCCTTATATTGGATCCTAGGTATTGACTACGGTATTTGGAACCTAGGGAAATATTATATTATTATCCTACTATTAAATTAGATGCTATTAAGCTAATTATAGTAGAATATAATAAGTAAGTAAATTCCTTATAATATATATATATATAACTAATATTATTTATAAGCTTAAAGGGCCTTCTAATACTACTATATCTTTTAATAAACTAGTAGATAATAGCCCTAGGCCTATATCTTCTAAAGGCTCTACGCCTACCTTAGGAAATAAATTATATATAGATAATACTAATAATAGTAATAAATTATCTTTATATTTTAAAGATAAATATATTCTTAAGTATATAAGTTATTTATTCTATATTTCCCTATTTTTCTTTACTTTTCCCTATTTTATACTATTATTATTTTATTTTTACTAATTATTATATAGACTAATATATTAGCTTAGTAGAAATTATATACTAATTAATTTCCTATATTATCTATATTAATTAGGTATTATCTAGCTAGTCTAGCTACATCTGCTGCTATTAAGGCTATATTTTCTACTAGTAATAATATTATTACTAAGCAAAGGTCTAGATTATATTTAGATATAGTTAGGGAATTAATTTTATTAAAGAGCTAGAAATATAGGGATTTTAAGAGTTTAAAGGAGGATTTAAATTAGTATTATATAGTACTTTTTTCTTTTATTTTTATAGAATTTATATAGCTAGTTATATAGCTATTTAAAATAGATAGTAATTTAGAGTAAATTAGAGCTTAAGGAATTATTTAACTTTAAAAGTACTATATATAGCTATATTATATAGAAATGTATAAAATAGAAACTCTTATATATATTATTATTATATATAAAATATATATAAATATTTATAGGGCTATAGATTTTTATTATAGCTAGCTATATAGCTATTTAAAATAGAGTGAAGTTTAGAGTAAATTAGAGCCTAAGGAATTATAGAATTTTAAAAGTACTATATATAGCTATATTATATATAAATTAATGAAAAAGAACCTACTATATATATTACAGGCTTGGGAAATTAGTTAACTAAAATTTAGTTAGTTAATTTTATTATATATATATAGCTATATAATAGAATCCTTTATATATAGAGATATAATATATAGCTTATAATAAAGGTATTAATTCTAGTATATATAAAGATAATAATATAAATAATATTATATAAGCTTATATATACATATAAGAGCTTTTAAAAAGTTACTAAAAATAACTAACTAAATTTTAGTTAACTAATTTTTAGTTAACTAAAAATTATTCTGAATAAAAATTAGTTAACTAATTTTTAGTTATTCATTAGTTATTCAGAATAACTAAAATTTATTCAGCTAATATTATTATATATATATAGCTATGTATAAAGATCTATTATATATATAAATACTATATATAGCTTATAATAAAGGGATTAAAGTCTAATATATATAAAAGCTATAAAATAGATAATATAATATAAGCCCCTTATTATATAAGGTTTTTTAAAAAGCTTCTAAAAATAACTAACTAAAATTTAGTTAACTAAATTTTAGTTATTTATTAGTTATTCAGAATAACTAAAATTTAGTTAACTAATCTTCCCAAGCCTGGTTATTCAGAATAACTAATTTTTAGTTAACTAATCTTCCCAACCCTGATATATTATAATTATATATAGAATTTATATAAATATTTATAGGACTATATATGTTTTCTGTAGCTATTTATATAGCTATTTAAAATAGATTAAGGTTTAGAGTAAATTAGACCTTAGGGAGTTATCTAATTTTTAAAGTACTATATATAGCTATAGTATATATAAATATATACTTTAGAAAATATTATATATATTGTAATTATATATAGTATTTATATAGATTTTAATAAATCTATATATATTTTCTATGGCTAGTTATATAGCTATTTATAATAGAATATATTTTAGAGTAAATTAGAGCTTAAGGAATTATTATAATTTAAAAGTACTATATATAGAGATTTTATATATAAATATATAAAATATAAGTTACTATATATATTATAATTATATATAGAACTTATAGAAATATATCTAAATCTATATATATAATATATAGCTTATTATATAGTTATTTATATTTTATTATGTAATAATAACCTATTGTAGGTTATATTAGGTTAACCTGGAATAGGTTAACCTACGTTGCTAACCCTGTTTTTTTTTAGAAATAAATTAAATAATAACTAAAGAAACTAAACTTCCTAATAATATATATATTAATATAAAGACTTTAGAAATTAAGAGTACTTTTATATAAATTATTAATAAATATATTATCTAAGGAAAAAAAAATAATTAAGTAAAGAAAAAGTAAATACTTATTAATTTAGTTCTTAATTAGTATAAAGAAAAAATAGTATATAAGCTCTATTTTATTAGCTTATATAATAAAAAGAATATTAAAAATACTTTAGATTCTCTATATATATTAAGATATATAATCTACTATTACTTACTATCTCCTTTTATAATATTTGTTTTTATAATCTAATAAAAGATTAATAGTAAACCTAAGGGCTATATTATAATTAATCTTTATAGCCTTAATAATATAACTATATTAAATATTTATTTTCTACTATAATAAGAAAATCTTATATAATTATTATTTAGTTCTAGATTTATTACTATTATTAATATAAGATCTATTTTTTACTAATTCTTTATTAGACTAAATTATAAGTAGTAATTTATAATTATTACTTATAGAGATCTTAAGTAATTTAATATTATTATTATAGATTATTAGTAATTATTAGGAAATATATATATAAAAGCTTGATTCTCTATCAGGCTTGGGAAACAGGTTAACCTATTAACCTATAACCTATTTTAGATTAATCTATTTTAGGTTTAACCTATTTTAGGTTAACTTATTTTAGATTAACCTATTTTAGGTTATCTATATTATATTTAATATATAATTAAATAATATATATAAAATATCTCTTTTTATATTTATAAGCTCTAATAATATATAATTATATAATAGGGCTTTAATATATATATATATATATATATATATTTATATATAATAGAAATAACTTATTTTAGGTTAACCTATTTTAGGTTTAACTTATTTTAGGTTAACCTGGAATAGGTTAACCTGGCTTGCCAAGCCTGTTCTCTATCTATCTGCGTAAGGCAGTGTGGTACCTCTATAGGCGGTTAATAACTAATAATAATAACAACTAATGATAATATAATATAGATATATTAATTATTCTTATAGATTTTAAAAACTTACTTACTTGTATATAATAATAAATTAATTATTAATTTTAGCCCTATAAGTTATATACTTATATTTATATTAATAATATTATAATTTTCTTTTTTTTATTTAAGGATTATATTTAATATCTAAGAACTATCTTTAAGTTATTTAAGTAATTTAGTCTTAGTTTTAGCTCTAATAAATTCTTTATTAGTTATTACTTAGTTCTTCTTCTTAGTTATTATATAAATAATAAGAAAGTATTATTAATTAAGAAGTATATAAATATATTAATAAAATAGTCCTTTTTATTACTTCTTAAATACCTAGAAATATATTATAATATAATAAACTAAATATATAACTTTAGTCTACTTTATACTTAAAAAATATAGTCTCTTATATATTTATAAAATATTTTATAGCCTACTATATATTTTATATATAGTATTATGGCTTATATTAGATCCTTATATCTCTTAAGCTCTAATTTCTAACTTTAGAGACTTTTAGAGATTTCTATATTAAATATAATTATTTAGAGCTCTAAGGTAATATTATAAGTCTAGAAAAATATTATATAGTAGGTCCTTATATAATATATATATATAAATTATTTAGTATATTTTTAACTACTTTCTATATAGTAATAAAGCTTATAGTAGATCTTAATATCTCTTAAACTTAGATTTTTCTTTTTTCTTAATTTTATAGCTTTTTATATTAAATAATTATATTATAAAGCCTATAATATTTCATTTATTATATATTATATAATAAGTAAAACTATATATATATAGCTATATTTAATAATTAATTACTAATAACTTTAGTTAACTACTTTTAAGTTAATTACTTTTAAGTTCACTAAAAAGTAGTTAATTAGTTAGTAGTTAACTACTTTCCTATACCTAATTACTACTAAACTTAAGAAAATAATATTAATAAATATATTAGTTACGTAAAATAAAAATAACTTCTATTATAATTATTATAATTTTATTACTATTAATATTATTAGAAAATAAATTATTTAATATTATTTTCTTATTATTTATATAAGTATATTCTAGATTATCTTTAAGTATTTATAATATATCTTTATTATTAAGGGAAATAATAATATTAATATTCTTTACTATTTAGATTTAATTAATCTTTCTCTTAAATTACCTAAATTATATTATTTAGTTTTATAATCTTTATTCTAGTATTATTATAATATTATATTAGCTATTATTTCTTTTATTATATTATAATATATTATTATAATATTTATTATTTATTAGAACTATATATTAATTATTCATATAATATATATTTTATACTTTATTATAATTAATAAATTACTAATTTACTTAATTATTAGTAAATTAATTTTATTTCTAATATATCTAATTATTAATTTAGTTCCCTAATTAAGGTTAATATAGAAATTAGATCTAATATTAGTTTAGTTAAGTATATTATTACTATTTATTAATAAAATATATATTACTTAATCTCCCTTTATTATAATATATATATATTAATTCTAATTAATTATACTAAGTATTAGCTTTCTTATTAATCTCTTAAAGCTATTTATATATATATATTTATAATTAAGATTAAGTAATTTCTATTTAAAATTATAAATTAATATAATTATAGATTTATATTATAACTACTTTATTATCTTTTATATAATATATTTTAATAAAATAAGTAATTTATATAGTAAATATATATATAAAGTTATTATAATAATATTTTATTAAATTAAATTAAAAATATTAAAATTTTTCTAGATTTTACTTATATTTATTTAAAATTACTTTATAAGTATATTAGTTTAAAGTTATAATAATAATTTATAATAATAATAATATATATATATATATATTTATAAGGGATTCCCTATATTAATTAAGAGCCTTATTTTAAAGTAATTATATTATTTACTTATATATCTAGTAATAATAATTTATAGTTATAGTATCTTTAAGTAATTTAATAAATATAAATATATCTTAGAAGTAATATATTATATCTTAATAAAAATATTTTCTTTTTTTTTTAATATTAAATTAAAAAACTTTAATAATCTTTATTTTAAACTTAGGTTTTAATAATTTACTAAACTTAATATTAAAATCTATATTTAATTTATATAAGTTATTACTTAATAAAAGTACTATTTTCTTTTAAAATAATTCTAGGAATATTATTTATAGTTATTATAATTATATTTATTATATTTATTATTAAATAAGTTATTATTATTTAAGTTACTATATAAATTATTATATTACTAATATTATTTATTATATTAATTAATTATTTAAGGCTATAATATTAGTTATTTATTATAATTATTATATATAACTTATTTATTATAATTATTATATATAACTTATTTATTATAATTATTATATATAACTTATTTATTATAATTATTATATATAACTTATTTATTATATTATATTTATAGAAATTTAAATTTATAATTTTATTTATTAAGTTCTTTTAATTAATATAAAATAATTATTTATTATTAAGAAAATATCTCTTATATTAAATAATATTTATAGATCTTATAATAATACTATTTATTATTTAATTTAATAAATCTAAGATTTTATATATTAATAGAAGTATATTTTTTATTTTATTAATTATTAAGTTATTACTAAAATTTATTAAAGAAAACTTCTTTATTATTAAAAACTTATATTATATTTTATATTTAATACTTCCTATTATTTATTATTAATTAAATTAAATACCTAGATTTTTTTTCTTAAAATATATACTTATTATATTTAAGTAATAATTCCTAAATTTAAATTTTTATTTATTTACAATTATTTAGGGCCTAAAGGACTTATTAATTTATAAATTAATATTAATTAGTTTATATAATATAAGTATTAATAATAATAATTAGTAAAGTATAAGTAAATTTATTTTAAATAATATAATAAGAATTATAAATAATTATAGATCTACTAAAGTAATTACTATAAAAATATAATTAATTAATATTATAGGTATTAAAGTCTTTATTTATTTTATATTATTATACTTCTTAAGTAGTTCTATAATTATTATTTATTACTAATTATAAATAGAAACTACTAGTACTTTTTTAATTATATTTTTATAATAAAATATAATTAAAATAATATTATAAACTTATAATAATTAATATAATTACTTACTTTACTTATATTTTTTAGTAAATATAAATAAGTAAGAGATAATAAATTATTATATGAAAGAAGTAGTAATATAATAATAAAGTACTAATTTATTTATTAAAGAATTAGAAAATAAATTATATTTTTAATAAATAATTAATTTAATAGCTTATATAAATTAAATAATATTTAATACTTAACTAATAATAATATAAATTAATTATAAATTATTTTATATTAGTAGATATTTAATATTAATTTAATAATTAATTTCTAGGTATTAATTATTATAATTAATTAGAAAATAAATATTTAATATATATTAATAATTAAGAATATAATTAAGTAGAAAATACTTTAGAAAATATAATAACTAATATATTAAATATAGAATATTTATAAGTTTATTTATTAATATAGATTATTAAATAAATAAAGTAAATAAACTAAATTAATAAATTATTAATTAATAAATAATAAGTAATAGGTTCTTAATAAATAGTAATTAATAGATAATATTGTTAGATAGTAATTAATAAATAATTAAAGGCCTATTACTTAATTTATAGTTAATAAGTAATATAAAGCCTTTATACAAGTATAATTACTACTAATTATTATATATTATAGTAAGAAAATAAAATATAAAAAGCTTAATCTATTGTTTATTTATAGAGAACTAGCTATAAACTATATAGGAAGCTAATATAAGTCTAATAGCTTATAATATATTACATAATATATTATTACATATTAACTATATTTTATAAGAGAGGCTATTTAATGAATTTGGTTTAGAAGATCTATATATAAGAGTTATTATATATATGAGTGACTTAAGGGGAAATATATAGAAAATAATATACCTTTTAAATCTATATCTTCTATTTCTACTACTAGATCTCTATTTAATTTATCTATAGTAGAATAAATATATATAGACAAATTAGTAGCTGTTTTTTTGAATAAAGGAAAATCTAATAATACATCTTGTGCTACTAAATTAATTATATATACTGCATATTAAATATTAGCCTTAAAAGTTATTAATTTTCCATTAATATTTAAATTCGATTTATAAGCTTGTAAAAAGGTATTATTGTTTGTAGTATTATCCCTAGTAATACTATTATATAGTTAGTTATATATATATATATCTATATATATAATATAATATAGATAATATAATATAATAAAGGGAAAATAGAAAACTTACCTTAAAATAGTATATTCTATAATACTAGAATAAGGGCATAGAGTAAATAGGAATTCCTTATAGATATTAAGGCCTATATAAGCCTCTTGAAGTTTATTAAAGCCTATATAGAAATTAGCTATATATATATATATTATTATATATAATATAATAATAAAATAGTAAATAATTTTATAAAGAAAATAACTTACTTATAAGCTTATAATGTAGGGTAAAACCAGGCTTGGGAATTAAGTTAACTAATTAACTTATTAACTTATTTTTAGTTAACTTAATTTAAGTTAACTTATTTTTAATTAACTTATTTTAAGTTAGTAATAAATAAAATAAAATCTATTTAATTTAAATTAAAGTATTATATAAAGGTTTTTATATAACTAGATATCTTATATAGTACTATATAATATAAATTATATCTTCTTTTATATATAAAAGCCCTAGTAATTAACTTATTTTAAGTTAACTTAAGTTAATTTAAGATAAGTTAACTTATTCTTAGTTAACTTATTTTTAGTTAACTTAAAATAAGTTATAAGTTAATTTAAGTTAACTTAATTTAAGTTAAGTTAACTTAAGTTAAGTTAACTTATTTTTGGTTAACTTATCTTCCCAAGCCTAGGTAAAACTACTATCTAGGAAAATAGTAATAATTCCTAGATAGGAAGCCCCTGTATTTGAAGACCAGATATTAAATGTAAGAGAAAATGCCCCATTACTTCAAATATTATCTTCAAAGTAGCTATTTAGGGCCCTAAGGCCCTTTTCGAAGGTATTAGATAATAATAATTGTATTTTCTTCCTATTAATAATAGGGGCCTGACTATATTATATATAATATATTAGTATATATATTATATATATAAAGGAAAGTAAATACTAATATAAATAAATAGAAATTCTTACTTACTTATTTTATTATAATAGAATAATAGGCTTTAAAAAGCTAGCGAATCTATTATATTAAACAAGATATTATTTTCTATAAGAAAATTTAGTACCCTATTAAGGGCTTCCTTTTTAGAAAATCGATTTGCTATAGCTATAATATCCCTAGGGCATTTACTAGGGGTTTAAGGTATTATAGAGCTAGTAGTAGTTAGGCTTAAAAGGTCGGCTTCTATATTAAATTAGTATATATATATAATATATATAATATATATTATATAAGAAATAGGGAAAATAGAGTATAACTTACTTCTCTTTTTAACTAATTCTATTTTTTTATTATAGGCAATTTCAGGGTGATTATTTTAATAATGCTGGGCTAGATTTAAATGAACTAAATTTAATTTCCTAGCTTTATAAGTAGCTTGAAAATTATACCTATATATATATATATATATAAGTATATAATAAGTAATCTCGTTATATATATATATCTATAAAAAAAGAGAAGAAAATAGTATATATAATATTAAAAGAAAGAACTTATATAGTATATTTATATAGGACTTCTCTTTCCTTACCATTATTATAAGGTAAAAGAGTCCTAGTAAATATGTTATTTATAAATATATATGCTAATGTAGGTACTAGTTAATATTTAGGGTTAAAAAAGCAGCTATTACAGCTGCTAAGCTACTAGTAGATATAGGGGCCCTAGGGGTCTCAGGGGCCCTAGGGGTCTCTTCTAGGTCCCTACTAGAATTAAATTCTATAAGGGAAATAGTTGAGGCCTCTATAGGGTCTGTAATTAGCTAGGTATTAGGCATAGAGGCCTTAGAGCTACTAATAGATTGAAGGTCGTCTAAATAGTTAGATATATTAAATATATATATATAGATATATATGGAAAATAGAGTAGTTATAATAGATAGATAGTAGTTAAGTAAATAGATAGTTGCTTGGTAAAGAATAATAGGATTTTTAGAGAGGAATTAAGTCTTTTTTTATAGAAATTTCCTCCCTACTATTTCCTAGGAATTCTTTTCTCTTTAAAAATCAAGAATTTCCTATTTCTAAGTATTAGAAATCAATTCCTTCCTATTTTATCTGCTAGCATTTTTAGCTGCCTTGGCAATAATAAGGAACTTAGAGTTCCCTTATAGTAGGTCTTATAGTTATTATAGCTAATGCAGGCACTAATAAAGGTCCCTATAGTAAATGCAGCTAGTCATGTAGCTAAAACTAGATATTAACTAAATGTAGATTATTTTCTAATTAGGAAATTATTTGTATTTATATAGCTAGATTTATATATATATTTATATGTATTCTTATATATTTATAGCTATTATAATAAATTAATTATAAAAGAAAAGAGAATAAAGTCTATTTTAGAGTAAATTAGAGCTTTAGAAATTATCTAGCTTTAAAAGTACGATTTATAGCTATACTATATAGAAATATATAAAATAGAAATTCCTATATATATTATAATTAAATATAATATTTATATAAGTATTTATAGGGCTATATATATTTACTATAGCTAGTTATATAGCTATTTAGAATAAAGTAAAATTTAAAGTAAATTAGGGCCTAAGGAATTGTAGAATTTTAAAAATACTATATATAGCTATATTATATATAAGTTTATAAAATAGAAACTACTATATATATTATAATTATATATAGAATTTATATAAATATTTATAAGACTATATATATTCTCTATACCTATTTATATAGCTATTTAGAATAAATTAAAGTTTAAAGTAAATTAGACCGTAGGGAGTTATTTAATTTTTAAAGTACTATATATAGCTATAGTATATATAAATATATACTTTAGAAAATATTATATATATTATCATTATATATAGTATTTATATAGATTTTAATAAATCTATATATATTTTCTATAGCTAGTTATATAGCTATTTATAATAGAATATATTTTAGAATAAATTAGAGCTCAAGGAATTATTTTATTTTAAAAGTACTATATATAGAGATTTTATATATAACTATATAAAATATAAGCTACTATATATATTATAATTATATATAGAATTTATATAAATATATCTAAGCCTATATATATATTATATAGCTTATTATATAGTTATTTATATTTTATTATATAATAATAACCTATTTTAGGTTATATTAGATTAACCTATTTCCTAAGCCTAGTATTATATTAGGAAGGTATACCTTACTTATAATCACGTAGGGTACTATATAGGACCTAATATATTTATAAAATGCATTATAGGCTTAATTTTGGGGGTTTTTAAAGGACTTAAAGTATAAGATTAATATTAGTTTCTTAAATTAAGTTTAATATAGCTAGTTATAGTAAATTATTTAATTAATTAATTAAGGTATAGAATAAGGGATTTTTAATTAACTTGCTATACTAATTAACTTACTATATATATATATTATATAATTATAATATATAATAATATTACTAGAACTATTTATTTTCTTAATAATTACTACTATAGAATTTCCTAAATCTTATAATTACTTAGAAGCTAATAAGTTTTAAAAGAAATTTAAATTTAAATTAAGTAAATAAGACTATAATAAATCCTAGAAAATTATAAAAAATCTTTCTTTAAGTTCTTATAATCCCTATATTTCTAACTCTTTAATAAAATAATCTCCCTGATTCTTTTCTTAAATATAATTAAGATCTCTACTTAGTAATAATATTATTACTAGTAGAGAAAGTAGCCTCTATAGTAGCTAATATAGCTAGAATAACTAAATAATACCTAGCTAATATAAATAAAGTAGGAAACTACTTAATATTAAGCTTTTACTAATCTAATATATTAATCTATTATAATATTAGTAAATAATAGTAATAAAATAATAATATATATATAATAAAATAACTTATATCCTTCGGATTATATTTACCTTTTAAATAAGATAATAATTTATTATTAGCTACTATTTTATAAATATATAAGTTATTATTTAAGGTAATTAAAGATACTTTAGTTAATAAAGGCCTAGTATTATTATCCCCTAATTTATTAAAAGATATAGTAATATTAGGGGCCTTATTAGGCCCTTTAAGCCTATAAATAATATTAGTATTAGATATCTATAGCTATATATATCGCTAGGAACTAGGGAATCTACTTACTTATTATATTTAGCTATAATTAGCTTCATAATATCTAATTTAATATTCGAATAGTAAGCTAAGAGGCCAGGCTCTATAAAATACCGTAATTAATGCCGGGGATCTAATACAAGTACTAATAAATAGGACTTATAAGTAGCTGGGCCCTTAGGGCCCCTAGCTAGTAGCTTATTAGGGAAATATTTCTCTAGTTTAGCTAGGCCTTTACTAATAGAAGATACTAAATAACTATAGAAATTCCTCTATATATAAGTTAGTAAATAATATATATATAAATAAAAAAAGAAAAATTAATAAACTAATAATAATATAGTAAATAACTTATATATTATTTATAGCTATTATTACTAGTATAGAAAGTATATTTTAATTAATATTTATTTAAGTCCTCATATAATATATCTATATATAAGAGACTTTTAGGGAGCATTATATATAGCTAACCCTATAGCTAAATTAAAGGCCTTAGGAAGACCTTAAATAGGGCTACTAGAGCCTTGGTTTTAGCCTAATTAAGATTAGAAAGGAAGATATTTTCAAGTTCCTTATTAGCTATATTCCTATATATATAAAATAGGGGCTCTTAGCCTAGAGGTAACTATTAAACTAAAAGAGCCTCTTTCCTATATATATAGGAATACTACTAATAAGGAATCTAAAAATAGATTCCTATCTGAAATTAACTAAGAAAAAAACCTAGGCCCTAGCCAACCTTTTTAGGGTTTTTTAAGACCTTCAGAAATATTACAAGGCCAGCTATATATAATACTTCCGGAAAGTCTCTTATATATATATCTATTATATAAAGACTTAAATCATTATAAGGAAAAGTGTACTAATATAGTCACTAATCCTAATTATAAGGAATATATAAGTTATTTTATTAGTATTATTATTATTATTATTATTATTATTACTATTATATATACTAATATATATATATATTTATATAGGGGGACTTTTTTACCTACTTAGGATCCTCTATTTCTAAGGGCCTAGCTAAATTAGAGAAATATTTCCCTAATAAGCTAGTAGCTAGGGGCCCTAAGGGTCTTACTAGCTATAAATCCTATTTAATAGCCCTTATATTAGATCCTAGGTATTAACTATAGTATTTTGAACCTAGGGAAATGTTATATTATTATCTTACTATTAAATTAAATACAATTAAGCTAATTACAGCAGAATATAATAAGTAAGTAAATTCCTTATAATATATATATATATATATAACTAATATTATTTATAGGCTTAAAGGGCCTTCTAATACTACTATATCTTTTAATAAACTAGTAAATAATAGCCCTAGGCCTATATCTTCTAAAGGCTCTATACCTACCTTAGAAGATAAATTATATATAAATAATACTAATAATAGTAATAAATTATTTTTATATTTTAAAGATAAATATATTTTTAAGTATATAAGTTATTTATATTATATTACCCTATTTTCTTCTATTTTTCTCTATTTTATTACTATTATTATTATACTTTTACTAATTATTATATAAATAGATATATTAGCTTAGTAGAAATTATATATAGATTAATTTTCTATATTATCTATATTAGTTAGGTATTATTTAGCTATTCTAGCTATATCTACTACTATTAAGGCTATATTTTCTACTAGTAATAATATTATTACTAAGCAAAGGTCTAGATTATATCTAGATATAGTTAGAGAATTAATTTTTTTAAAGAGCTAGAAATATAGGTATTTTAGGAGTTTAAAGGAGGATTTAAATTAATATTATATAGTAGCTTTTTCTCTTATTTTTATAGAATTTATATAATTGGTTTTATAGCTATTTAAAATAAAGTAAAGTTTAAAGTAAATTAGAGCTTAAGAAATTATTTAATTTTATAAGTACTATAAATAGCTATATTAATTATAAATATATTACTTAGATAATATTATATATATAATAATTATATATAGTATTTATATAAATATTTATAGATCTATATATACTTTCTATAGCTAGTTATATAGCTATTTAAAGTAAAGTATAGTTTATAGTAAATTAGAGATTAAGAAAATAAGTAATTCTAAATATACTATATATAGCTATAATAAATATAAATATCTATATTATTAGGTATTATATATAAAGTAATTATATATAAGATTTTTAATTTACTAATTTCTAATTAATTAATTTCTAATTAACTAATTTTTAGCTAACTAATCTTCCTAAACCTACCTAGATCCTTAGATATAGTAATAATAAAGTTACTAATAAAGATATTAATAATATAATATACTATAGGTACTTATAAGGCTTGAGCCATCTATTTTAATATATAGGAACTTAATAGAGCTATTAAGATATTACTATATTACTAAGATCTATACTAAATAAACCTTATAGCTATAGCTATAGCAATACTAGTAGTAGAGCCAGAGTTAATATAAGTTCTATAGTAATATATTACCTGGCCTTAATAAAGTTAAATTAAATCAAAGAATAGTAGTATAAAAATCTACTTATGCCCTACCTTATTATAATTAAAGTCTTTATTTATTACTAATACTAATAATAGAAGAGACCTATTATAATAACTAATCCTTAAGATATCTCTTAAGAACCTAGAATTTATATTAAAGCCTATAAATAAGGACCCTTATAGATTATAAAGTATTTCTATATACTAACTAAATTAGAAAACTAAGTTATAGCTAAGGGAAATATTAAAGATAGCTTAATTATTAATAAGATCTAGTAATTAAAGAAAAGTACTACTAATTTAGCTAAGAAATAGAAATTAGGCTATATCTAAGATATAGCTAATTAATATAAAAAAGAGACTAAATAGGCCTCTTAGGAAGAAGTTTAATAAGTTAAATAAGAGATTTAAAAAGGCTAGATAAGATAGAGTCTCTAAAGCTCTTGCTATTATAGCAGGCTTGGGAATTTAGTTAACTAATTGAATAATAACTAAATTTTAGTTAACTAATTTTTATTCTAACTAATTTTTATTCTAACTAATTTTTAGTTATTCATTAGTTATTCAGAATAACTAAAATTTAGTTAGTTAATTTATATAGCTATATAATAAGATTCTTTATATATATAGATATAATATATAGCTTATAATAAAGCTAATAATTTTAGTATTTATATAGATAATAATATAAATAATATTATCTAACCTTATATATATATATAAGAGATTTTAAAAAGTTACTATAAATAAATAACTAAAATTTAGTTAACTAAAAATTAGTTAGAATAAAAATTAGTTAACTAAATTTTAGTTATTTATTAGTTATTCAGAATAACTAATTTTTAGTTAACTAATCTTCCCAAGCCTGTATTATAGGAAATAGTTAGGTAAATCTAATTTATTTTAATTAATAATATTTATTCTAAATTCCTTATATAATAATAATATATATTATCTAATATAAGTCTATATAAGCCACTATAGTAATTAAGCTAATTATATAATCTATTATATAACCTTAGTAATAGTAGTAATAATAGGTCTTTTATTCTTAGTACCTAGAAGGACTTAGAATTATATATTAATATTAGTATTAATATACTATTTAGGCTAAAAAATACTATATTATTTTACTTTATTATAATAAATAATAATATAATATAGATTAGTAGTATTAAATTTTTTCTAATAAATAATAAAACTAATATTAGTTTTCTTAGTAAATTAATTTATTATACTAAGTATAGTTCTCCTAGGTACTAAGAATAAAAGACCTATTATTACTACTATTGCTGAGGTCACGTGATAGGTCACGTAATCAGCTTGACTGCCACGGCGGCTTACACGGACTTATATCAGATAATACATATTATTGTATAATGAGAATTTAACATCATTGATTAGAAGAACTTGAATTTGCCCGACTATCTCCTATGATAGCAAGAGCTTTAGTCTATCTCATGCCTTTTCTAACCTCTTCTTTACGCTCTTAAATAGCTTTCTATTAGCCTTGCTAGGCTTCTTATTCTTGGATCAATTGGCTATATCTTGGATGTAGCCCAGTTCTTGCCTCTTGGCTAGATCTGTAGTACTTTCCTTTAGCTACTAGATCTTACTAATAATTAAGCTATCTTTGATATCTCCCTTGGCTATAACTTGGGCTTCTATATGTTTAGGATTTAGTTAGTATATAGAAATAGTACTTGTGATCTTTAAGGGTCCTTACTTATGGGCTTTAAAGATTCCGGCTTCTTAAGAGATATCTTAAGGATCGGCTATTAGTTAGGCAGCTCTTCTGGTATTGGTGTTGGTAATGAATAGATCTGTAGGAGATTTCGGCTGCGACGAGGCAGCAGGGTATAAGCAGATTTTTATATTACTGTTCTTTAAGTAGTTTAATTTATCTTTATTAAGGCTAGATAATATATATTACTAAAGAACTTATATTAACTTTGGCTTTACTACTAGTATTACTATAGTTATAGCTATAAGATTTATTTAGATCTTAGGAATATAGTAATATCTTAATAGCTCTATTAAGTTCTTATTAGAATAGATAGCTTAAGCCTTATAAGTACTTATAGTATATTATATTATAGGATATCTTTATTATTAACTTTATTATTACTATATTTAAGGTTCTAGGTATTAGATCTTCCTATTAAATTATTTTTATTATATCTAGGTCCCTATTTAAAATTCTTAAATTTAGGTTATTTTAATAAATTTCTTAATACTAAGTATAGTCTTATAAAATAAAAATAATTAAATAAGAATAATATTTATATTTAAAAGTAAAATATAAGAAGCTCTAACTTTACTTAATTAAATATTAATAACTAATATTATTTATAAAAACTCCCTCTTACTAAGTTATATAATATATAAAGTTATATTTTTTAGTATTAATTATAAAGAAAGTTCTAATATTATATATTTAGGGTATTAGCTATAAAAGTAGTAAGTAAATATTAATTTATAGTAGATATAGAGATACTCCCTATATTATATAAGTTCTTTATTTCTTTATTATATATTATTTTATTTTCTTATTATTTCTTAATAGATTTATATTAAAAAGTATTTTAAAATAATCTTAATTTAAGAATACTAAGTATAAATATAAAAATAAATTTAATTTATAATTTAATTTAAAAGTTATAAAAAAAACTTAATAAAATAAAGAAGAATTTAAGTAAATTTAAATTATATTTCTTAGAAAATAAGATTTATAATTTAAATATTAAAAGAAATATTAAAAAAGAAATTATTTAATTAAAGAAATATAATTTAATTAAAAGTATTTAAATATTAGCTTAGAATATACTTCTAGATATCTTTTACTATAAATAATAAAAATAATTAGATTTATTAAGTTCTTATTATTATAGTAAATAATTAAGTAAATCTAATTTATTTAATTTAATAATCTAAATTTCTTACAATTTAATAATATATATTACTTAAAGTCTATATAAGTTACTATAGTAATTAAGCTAGTTATATAACCTATTATATAATCTTAGTAATAGTAATAATAATAGATCTCTTATTCTTAGTACCTAGGAGGATTATAGACTTATATATATATATTTTTCTAAGTACTAAAAATAAAAGACCTATTATTACTACTATTACTAAAGTTATATAATAAATTTAATTACTATAGTAGCTTATATAGACTTTAAATAATATATATTATTATATAATAAGAACTTTATTTATTTCTATAACTAATAAGTAAAATTAAATAAAATAATTAATTTTATAATGAGCTTCTTAGAAAATAAATATTATTAATTAAAATAAGTTAGATTTACTTAATTATATTCTATATTAATAAGAGCTCTAGGAACTTTATTTTATTTAGTTTTTTAATTTTTTATTAAATCTATTAAATCTTTTCTTAAGAGATTTATTAGGTCTTTTCTGTTAAATTAATTAGCTATATTTTAAATATAATAATATAAGCTTTAGGGACTTTATTTTATTAGGCCTTTTTAAATCTTTAATATAATCTCTTATTTAAGCTCTTAAATATTTTCTTATTAGCCTTACTAGACTTCTTATTCTTAAATTAATTAGTTATATCTTATATTTAATTTAATTTCTATTTCTTAACTAAATTTATAGTACTTTTCTTTAATTACTAGATCTTATTAATTATTAAGTTATTTTTAATATTTACTTTAGTTATAACTTAGGCTTCTAATTTAATTAATATATAAAAATAGCTTTATAATCCTAAAGGGTTCTTAGTTCTTACCTATAGGCTTTAAAGATTCTAGTTTCTTAGGCTTAGGAAGATTATTTAATTAATTATAAGTTAATTAAAAATAAATTAAATTAACTAATATTTAGTTAACTAAAAGTTAATTAAATATTAGTTAACTAAAAATAAGTTAATTAAATATTAATTAACTAAAAATAGATTAACTAAATATTAGTTAATTAAAAATTAATTAGCTAATATTAAATTATCTTATTTTTATCTATTATAATAGCTATAATTAGATTTTTAAAGCTTATATAGAAGTTATAATAAGATATCTATTAGAGAGATATATATATATAATTATAGATATTAATTTAAATATAATAGGAAAATAGATAATTAACTAAAAATAAATTAAACTAAAAATTAGTTAATTAATAATAAATAAATTAAAAATAAATTAAACTAAAAAATAATTAACTAATAATAAGTTAATTAATATTAGGTTAACTAAAAATTAGTTAACTAAATATAGATTATTAATTAATTAGTTAATTAGTTTCCTAAGCCTATAACTTCTTAAGAGATATCTTAAGGATTAATTATTATAGTAGATTAAGTAGCTCTTCTACTATTAATATTAGAAATAAATAGAGATTTTAATTATAATAAGGTAGTAGGGAAATAAGTAGATTTTTATACTACTATTCTTTCATTTAATTTAACTTTATTAAGGGTAGATAATATATATTACTATAGAACCTATATTAACTTTAGCTTTACTACTCATATTACTATAACTTAGGTATAGGAATTTAGTTAATTAATAACTAATTAATTAAAATTTAATTAACTAAAAATTAATTAAACTAAATTTTAATTAATTTCTAATTAAATATTAATTAACTTCTAATTAAATTTTAATTAATTAGTTAATTTATAAATAGATTTACATAAAAATATATAGAGATATATATAGTAGTAATTATATAGATTTTCTATTATTTATATTATAAGCTTTATTAATATATATAGTATTTTCTATATTTTATTAAAGTATTATTATTTTATTATATAAATTAATATCTTTTACTTTTTTATTTATATATTTTATTATATATAAAATAAAAAGATTTTATATAAGATTTTTTTATATATAATAAAATATCTATATTTTAATATGTATTATTATATATTATTTAAAAATACTTTATAAAATAATAGTAATTAAAAATTAATTAATTAATTAATTAATAATTAATCTTAATTAATTAAAATTTAATTAATTAAAAATTAACTTAAATAAAAATTAATTAATTAAATTTTTCTAAGTCTAGCTAGTAGACTTAAAAAATTAATTAATTAATTAATTAATCAATAATCTATATTTAATTAATTAATAATTAATTAATTTATTATTAATTAACTTATTTTTAATTAATTTATTTTTGATTAATCTATTTTTAATTAATTAATTTTAAATTTACTTAATTTTTAATTAACTAAATATTAGTTAATTAATCTTCTTAAGCCTACTAGCTAGTAGCTGTAGGGCTTGAAAAATCGGCTTCTATAATATATTCATTAGTATAATAATATATATATATATAATATATTAATCAGTATAATAATATATATATATATATAATATATTAATCAGTATAATAATATATATATATATAATATATAATAAAATAACTTACTTCTTTTTCTAGTAGATTCTAAAGCTTTATTATAAGCTATTTCTGAATGTATATTTTAATAATACCTAGCTAGATTTAATTAGGCATTTCCTAGCTTACTAGCTTTATAAGTAGCTTTAGAATTACATTTATATTAATATTAGTAAATAATAGATATAAAAAATAAATATATACTTATATAGTATAAGAATACTAAATGTCTTTTTCCTTAGAAGCCTTATAGGGTAATAAGACCCTAGTAAATAGGTTATTTATAAATATATAAACTAAAGAAGCTAATAGTTAATATTTAGGGTTGAAATAAGTAGCTATAGGGCTCCTAGTAGTAGTTTCCGAGCTTCTAATAGTTTCCAAGGGCCTATTAGAGACCTCTTCTAAATCTATAGTAGAATTATAATCTACTATAGATATATTAGAGGCCTCTATAGTATCTATAGGTAGCTAGGTATTAGGTAGGGAAATAGGGGAGCCCTCAGAGGCACTAAGAGGCTCTATATTAGCTGAATAGTTAGATATTATAAATATATATATAAAAAGGGTAGTTATAATAAATAGATAGTAGTAAATAGGTTACTAGATAATTTTATAGTAAAGATAGAATTTTAAGAAAGAAAATAGAGATTCTTTTATAGAAATTAATCTCCTACTAATTCCTGGAGCTTCTTTTCTCTTCTAGAATCTAAGTTTCTTTATTTCTAAGTATTTCTAAGTATTAGAAATTAATTTCTATTAAATAGGAAGGGATTTACAAATTATATAACTACCTATAGCTAGTAATTAAATTTTATAGTAGGAAATCTATCTACTGGCCTTAGTAGCTGAAAATTACCTGCTATTATTATAGGAATTATAGTTAGAAGTTACTTAAGCTAATATATCTTTTCTTAACTAGGAAATTATATATATTCTTTTACTATATATTATTATATAGCCCTATATATTTTTTATAAATTTATATAAATTTATTTTATATTATTATAGCTTTTATTAAATTTTATTATTCCTTAAGCTCTAATTTCTAGATTTGAAGACTTTCTATATTTTCTATATTATATAAATTTCTTATAGGCCCTATTATAGCTTATATAAACAATACTTTATACTATACTATATATAATTATAATATATATATATAATATTTTATAGCTTTATATATAACTTATATATAGCTATATACTATATTATAAACTATAATAGCTCTTAAGCTTTAATTCCTAATTATGGGACCTTTTTATATTTTTAATATTATTTAAGCTTATTATAAATAGTAATATAGTATATATATTATAGAATTATTAAATTTAAAATATTATATAAGTAATTAAATATTAGTTTCTTAGTTAATTAAAAATTAATTAACTAATAATTAATTTAATTAAAAATTAGTTAATTAAGAATTAGTTTAATTAAAATTTAATTAACTAAAATTTAATTTAGTTAAAAATTAGTTAAGTAAATTTTAATTAATTAGTTATTAGTTAATTAATTTCCTATTTATAATATAAATAGAAGTATTTCTTATTTTAATATTCTTAATAAAAGGAGATTTTAACTATAATAAGGTAGTAGGGAAATAAGTAGATTTTTATATTACTATTCTTTCATTTAATTTAACTTTATTAAGGTAAATAATATATATTACTATAGAACTTAAGTATTAACTTTAGCTTTACTACTAGTACTACTATAGCTATAGCTATAAGATTTATTTAGGTATATTTAATAAAGACCTTAGTAGTATAATAATATCTTAATAGCTTTATTAAGTTCTTATATATATATATATATAGTAAAATAAATAGCTTAAGCCTTATAAGTACCTATAGTATATTATATTTATTATAAATATCTTTATTACTAACTTTATTATTATTATATCTAAGATTCTAGGTATTAAATCTCCTTATTAAATTATTTTTATTATATTTATATTCCTATTTAATACTCTTAAATTTTAGGTATTTTAATAGATTTCTTAATTATTATTAGTTATAGGAATTCCTAATTAACTAGTTAATTACTAACTAGTTACTAATTAACTAGGAAATATTTAATTACTCTTCCTAAGCCTACTATATATATTTACTTATATTAATTTAGTTATATTGGTAGTAGATATTTTATTTAACTTAGTACTAATAATACTACTATATCTAATAATACCCCTATTAAATATAGCCCTATTACTACTAGTATTAATATAATAGTACTTCTCTTATTTATATTCTTTAATACTTCTACC
This sequence comes from Paramyrothecium sp. XJ0827, assembly GCA_020881915.1. NCBI lineage: Eukaryota > Fungi > Ascomycota > Sordariomycetes > Hypocreales > Stachybotryaceae > Paramyrothecium > Paramyrothecium sp. XJ0827. Next base: position 2,408,710 of record JAJFPB010000001.1, on the reverse strand, counting down.
TATATATATAACTATATTAATTTTTTTATATTTCCTTAATATTATACGGAAATATAGAAAAGTATATTAATATTATATTATAATAAATTATAGTAAATACTTATTATTTAGTAAATTATTATATCTTAACTTAATTACTTTAGTTACTAACTTACTATATATTTCTATACTTTATTATTTCTTTTTCTTTTTTATTAAAATCCTTATAATAAGGCTATTTATAATAAAGATATTAATAATATAAGTAATTATAAAAATAGTATTAGTACTAAGGATATAGAAGATAACTAAAATAATAATAGAAACCTAATTAAGGTATTTTATAAAGAGTTTAATAATATTATAATTATTACTATTTATATAATTTATAATACTTATAATTATATAATAGGCTTAGGAAGGTTAGTTAACTAATTCTAGATTAACTAAAAATAAATTAGGTTAACCTATATTTAGTTAACTAATTATAAATATTAGTTAGTTAATATATATTTATTACTATAAATATTTATATAAATCCTATATATAATTATATTATATATAGTTATTTCTATTTATATATTTATATAAGTATATAGTGCTTTTAGAATTCTATAATTCCTTAGGCTCTCATTTGCTCTAAACTTCACTCTATTCTAAATAGCTATATAGCTAGCTATAGTAAATATATATAAATCTTATATATAATTATATTATATATAGTAATTTCTATTTTATATTTCTCTATATAATATACCTATATATAGTACTTTTAAAATTAAATAATTCCTTAAGCTCTAATTTGCTCTAAACTACTATCTATTTTAAATAGCTATATAACTAGCTATATAAATACTATAAAAATAAGAGAAAAGTACTATATAATACTAATTTAAATTCTCTTTTAAACTCTTAAAATCCCTATATTTCTAGCTCTTTCTAGCTCTTTAATAAAATTATTTTCCTAACTATATCTAGATATAATCTAGACCTTTACTTAGTATTATTACTAGTAGAAAATATAGCCTTAATAGTAGTAGATATAGCCAGAATAGCTAGATAGTACCTAGCTAATATAGATAATATAAGGAATTAATTAGTATATAATTTCTACTAAGCTAATATATTAGTTTATATAATAACTAATAAAAATATAATAATAATAGTAAGAAAATAAGGAAAAATAAGGAAATAAAATATAAATAACTTATATACTTAGGGATATATTTATTTTTAAAATATAAAGATTTTTATTACTATTATTAGTATTATCTATATATAATTTATCTTCTAAGGTAAATATAGAGCTTTTAGAAGATATAGGCCTAGAACTATTATCTACTAGTTTATTAAAAGATATAGTAGTATTAGAAGGCCCTTTAAGTCTATAAATAATATTAGTTATATATATATATATAATATAAGGAATTTACTTACTTATTATATTCTATTATAATTAGTATCATAGTCTCTAATTTAATAGTAGGATAATAATATAATATTTCCCTAGGTTTCAAATGCTATTATTAATACCTAGGATCTAATATAAGGGCTATTATATAGGATTTATAGCTAGTAAGACTCTTAGGGCCCCTAGCTACTAGCTTATTAGGGAAATAATTCTCTAATTTAGCTAGGCCCTTAGAAATAGAGCATCCTAAATAGGTATAAAAGTCCCCCTATATAGATATAAATATATTAGTATAAATATTAATAATAATAAGAAAATAACATATATATTCTTTATAATTAAAATTAGTAACTATTTTAGTATATCTTTCTTTATAATAAGCTAAGTCTTTATATAATAAATATATATATAAGAGACTTTCTAGAAGTATTATATATAGCTAGCCTTATAATATTTCTAAAGGTCTTAAGAAAACCCTAAATAGGTTAGCTAGGACCTGGGTTTTTTTCTAGTTAATTTTAAATAGGAATATATTTTTAAATTCCTTATTAGTAGTATTCCTAATTTCCTATATATATAGGAAAGAGGCTCTTTTAATTTAATAGTAGCCTTAAGTATAAAAAAACCTAAATTCTAATAGATTACTATATCTATATTATATTATTAGTAATTATATTATATTATATATCTATATATATATATATATATATATATAAGGGAATTAGAAATAACTTACCCATAAGAATCTATTGTTTTTTAGTTTCTAAGGTATTAGAATCCTTATATTTTAAAAGAGTAGTAATAGGTGTACTGTAGGATATTATTAGGGGTACTATAATTGCTAGGTATACTGTAAGTCTTACTAATAAAACCCCCCTAACTAGCTATATTACATAAGGTAGAATAAGGTCTCTTAAAGTAGATATTCTATTTAAATTTCTATAATTAAATAACTAAAATACTTATAAATATAATTTTTAATAATATAAATATAATTAATAGTTAATTATATCTAAAACCTTTTATATTTATTATTATATAACTATATATAATTTTAATAGACTTAAAGAATTTAAGGTACTTTAAAGATACTTAAAGTAGCTCTTTATCTTAGAGTATTTTATATTACGTCTAAAAATTCTAATAAAAATATATTAGATATAATTAAAATTATAATATATATATTACTAAATATATATATTTTTAGGACTTAAAACTATATTTTTAAGATTTAAATTTAATTAAATATATAGACTTTTATTATATAAGATTTTTAAGATAGTAGATCTACCCCTCATTTATGGTATACCTAGTAATTATAGTATACCTAATAATATCCTATAGTATACCTATTACTACTCTTTTAAAATAGCCTCTTCTAATAGCTTTCTAGGCTCTTAACTATATTTTATAAGAGAGGCTATTTCTTAAAGTTAGTTTAGAAGATCTATATATAATAGATATTAATAAATATATAAATATATATATATATATTAGTTATTATCACGTATCATGGCAAGAAAATGGGATATAAAAAGCTTGATCTGTTCTCTATCTATGGAGAACTAGCTATGAACCAGGCATGTGAAACTAGTTAACTAGAAACTGGTTAACTAGAAAATAGTTATAACTAGAAACTAGTTAACTACTAGTTAACTCGAGTTAACTAAGAAATAGTTAACTAGTCTTCCCAAGCCTGCTATGAACTATATGGGAAGCTAATGTAAGCCTAATAGCTTATGATATATTATATGATATATTGTCATGTATCAGTTATTATATATATAAATAAATAGAGGAGGAAAATATAGAAAGTAGTATACCTTTTAATTCTATATTTTCTATTTTTACTACTAGATCTCTATTTAATTTATTTATAACTAAATAAATATAAGTAAATAAATTAGTAGCTATTTTTTAGATAATAGAAAATCTAATAATATATCTTATATTACTAAATTAATTATATATACTATATATTAAATATTAGCCTTAAAAGTTATTAATATCCCGGTAATATTTAAATTTAACTTATATACTTATAAAAAGATATTATAATTTATAGTATTATCTCTAGTAATACTATTATGTAGTTAGTTATATAAATTTATATATATATTATAATATAATAAAGGGAAAATAGAAAACTTACCTTAAAATAGTATATTCTATAATACTAGAATAAGGGGATAAGGTAAATAGGAATTCCTTATAGATATTAAGGCCTATATAAGCTTCTTGAAGTTTATTAAAGCCTATATAATAGTTAGCTATATATATATAGATATATAATTATTATATATAATATAATAATATAATAACAAATAATATAATAAAATAAATAACCTACTTATAAGCTTATAATATAGGGTAAAATTACTATCTAGGAAAATAGTAATAATTCCTAGATAGGAAGCCCCTGTATTTAAAGACCATATATTAAATGTAAGGGAAAATGCCCCATTACTTCAAATATTATCTTTAAATTGGCTATTTAGGGCCCTAAGGCCCTTTTCGAAGGTATTAAATAATAATAGTTATATTTTCTTCCTATTAATAATAGGGGCCTGACTATATTATATATAATATATTAGTATATATATTATATATATAAAGGAAAGTAAATAATAATATAAATAAATAGAAATTCTTACTTACTTATTTTATTATAATAGAATAATAGGCTTTAAAAAGTTAGTAAATCTCCTATATTAAAAGAGATATTATTTTCTATAAGGAAATTAAGGACCCTATTAAGGGCTTCCTTTTTAGAAAATCGATTTGCTATAGCTATAATATCCCTAGGGCATTTACTAGGGGTTTAAGGTATTATAGAGCTAGTAGTAGTTAGGCTTAAAAGGTCGGCTTCTATATTAAATTAGTATATATATATAATATATATAATATATATTATATAAGAAATAGGGAAAATAGAGTATAACTTACTTCTTTTTCTAACTAATTCTGATTTTTATTATAAGTAATTTTAGTATATTTATTTTAATAATACTAAGCTAAATTAGGGTAACTAGTAGTTATTTTACTAGCTTTATAAGTGGCCTTAAATTTATATATATATATATTAGTATTCTATTAATATATATATATATAATAAAATAAAGAACTTATATAGTATATTTATATAGGATTTCCCTTTTTTATTATCTTTATAAGATAATAGGGTCCTAGTAAATAGGTTATTTATAAAAATATAAGCTAATATTGGCCCTAGTTAATATTTAGGGTTAAAAAAGGCAGCTATAGCAGCTACTGAGCTACTAGTAAATATAGGGGCCCTAGGGGTCTCTTCTAAATCCCTACTAGAATTAAATTCTATAAGGGAAATAGTAGAGGCCTCTATAGGGTCTATAATTAGCTAGGTATTAGATATAGAAGCCTCAAAGCCACTAATAGGATTAAAGATTATCTAAATAGTTAAATATATTTAATAGATATATATATATATATATATATATAGAAAATAGGGTAGTTATAATAAATAGATAGTAGTATATTAGATAAATAGTTATTTTATAAAGAAGAATAAGATTTTTAGAGAGAAATTAGGTCTTCTATTATAGGAATTTCCTTCTTACTATTTCCTAGGAATACTTTTTTCTTTAAGAATTAAAGATTTCTTATTTCTAAGTATTAGAAATTAATTCCTTCCTGTTTTATTTACTAGTATTTTTAGCTACCTTAGTAGTAATAAGGAATTTAGAATTATCCTATAGTAGGTCTTATAGTTATTATAGCTAATGTAGGCACTAATAGAGGTCCCTAAAGTAAATATAGCTAGTTATATAGCTAAAACTAGATATTAATTAAATATAGATCTTTTCTTAATTAGGAAATTATATATATTTATATAGTACTATTATTATATATATTTATAGCTATTATAATAAACTAAATATAAGAAAAAAGAGATTTAAGTTTATTTTAGAGTAAATTAGAGCTTTAGGAATTATTTAATTTTAAAAGTACTATATATAGCTATAGTATGTATAAATATATAAAATAGAGACTACTATATATATTATAATTATATATAAGATTTCTATAAATATTTGTAGATCTATATATTTTTTCTATACCTAGTTATATAGCTATTTAGAATAAATTAAAGTTTAGAGTAAGTTAAAGCTTAGGGAATTATTTAATTTTAAAAGTCCTATATATAGCTATAATATATATAATTATATATAATAAAACTTACTAAATATAATATAAATATATATATAAAAAATATATTTTTTTAAAAATAATTAATTAATTAGAAACTATTTAATTAGAAATTAGTTAACTTAAAATTAGTTAATTAGAAATTAGTTATTAGTTAATTAGTTAACTAGTTTCCTAAGCCTAGCTAATTATATAACCTATTATATAATCTTAATAATAGTAGTAATAATAGGTCTTTTATTTTTAGTACCTAGGAGAAATATAATATTTATATATTTATAATATAGATCTAAAAGATCTATATATTAAGGGATTACTAGTATAGTAATTAGCTATTAAGAAATTTATTAAAATAATATAAATTTAAGAATATTAAATAAAGATATAAATATAATAAAAATAATTTTATAAGGAGATTTAATATTTAAAATCTTAGATATAATAATAATAAAAATCTTAGATATAATAATAATAAAATTTATAATAAAATATGTATAATAAATATAATATATTATAAGTACTTAAAAGACTTAAGTTATTTATTTTAATAGAAACTTTATAAAGCTATTAAAATATTACTATACTAAGATCTTATAATTATAATTATAGTAATATTAGTAATAAAGCTAAGATTAATATAAATTTAATAATAATATATATTATATAGTTTTAATAAAGTTAAACTAAATAAAAAAATAATAATATAAAAATTTATTTATATTCTACTTTATTATAATTAAAATCTCTATTTATTACTAATCTTAATAATAAAAAAGCTCCTTAATTTATAATAATAACTAATTTTTAAAATATCTTTTAAGAAATTAGAATCTATATTAAAGCCTATAATTAAGGACCCTTAAGGATTATAAAATAAAGTCCTTAAAGCTCTTATTATTATAAGAAATAATTAAATAAATCTAACTTATTTTAATTAATAATATTTATTTCTTAAGAAGCTTATTATAAGATTAATTATTTTATATAATCTTACTTATAACTATTAAAATAAATAAAGTTCTTATTATATAATAATATATATTTATATAAGTTACTATAGTAATTAAATTATTATATAATCTATTATATAATCTTAGTAATAATAGTAATAATAGATCTTTTATTTATAATCCTTAGAAGAAATAAATATTTATAATATAATATATTTTTTAGAAATATATTTATTATTAATTTTATTATTATTATATTTAAAAATATAAATCTTAAAGTTTCTTATTAATTTATTTTTATTATACTTATATTCTTATTTAATATTCTTTATTTTAATAAATTTCTTAAAAATATATATTTACTTAAATAAAATTATTCTTCTAGGTACTATAAGTAAAAGACCTATTATTATTACTATAAATATATAATATTATTATTATAATTATATATACTATCTTAAGTAATATATAATTACTTCTTAATATCATTCTTTAGGGTATTCTAGTATAATAAGAAGTACAAGAAACTTAGTCTAATTAATCTAAGTTTTAATAAAGCTCAAGGCAAGCCAAGCTCATTTCCCAATTAGGAAAAGGGCTTCGATGAAGTCCCCTCCATGTCCCTATTAGAGCTCCGGTCTTCGGCTAAACTTTTGGTCCAATATTTCTCTTGCTAGCAACCGAAGAGCGGACAAGTCCTCTTCGTTTCTCGAGGCCATTATTTCCTCCATCACTCGCCCAAGATGTCAATCCGCACGCTTAGAATAGGTAGTATCCCTCCCGCGGGTGTTATATTCCAGCATCCACTTGATTGTTCCTTAGCACTAACTCCTTGTCAAGGTTTGATTGCTGGTGATGGCATTGGCAAAGAGGTCATCCCAGCCGGCCGCCGAATCCTCGAGGCTTTGCCCTCGTCGCTCAACCTCAAGTTCGAATTCGTCGATCTGAAGGCCGGCTTCGAGACCTTCGAACAAACCGGTGCCGCACTTCCTGATGCAACCGTGAACACCTTGCGAAACGAGTGCCAAGGTGCCCTGTTTGGTGCTGTCAGCTCGCCAACTCAGGCTGTCAAGGGCTACTCCTCCCCTATTGTGGCGCTTCGCAAGCGTCTCGATCTCTATGCGAACGTGCGCCCTGTGAAGACCGTCATGACGGCTCGAAAGCCAATTGACATGGTCATCGTGCGCGAGAACACTGAGGATCTTTATGTTAAGGAAGAGAAAACATATGATGGGCCCGATGGCAAGGTCGCTGAGGCCATCAAACGTATCTCGGAAAAGGCGTCTTTCCGCATCGCCGCCATGGCCGGAGATATCGCCCTACGTCGCCAGAAGCTTCGCGACTCAGGAGCAGCCAGCATCCACAAATCTCCTCTTGTCACCATCACCCACAAGTCCAATGTGTTGTCTCAAACAGATGGACTTTTCCGGTCCACTTCCAAGCGAGCCCTCGCCGACTCCAAGTATTCCTCGGTAGCTGTTGAGGAGCAGATTGTCGATTCCATGGTCTATAAGCTCTTCCGCCAGCCCGAGGCTTACGATGTTATTGTCGCCCCCAACCTTTATGGTGATATTCTTTCCGATGGCGCTGCTGCGCTTGTTGGCAGCCTGGGACTCGTGCCCAGTGCAAATGTTGGAGAAGGATTCGCAATCGGCGAGCCCTGCCATGGCAGCGCACCGGATATAATGGGCAAGGGTATTGCGAATCCCATTGCAACACTACGCAGTGCAGCCTTGATGCTCGAGTTCCTTGACGAGCCTGCCGCTGCCGCTCAAATTTACGCTGCTGTGGATGCCAACCTCGAGGAGGCCAAACTACTCAGCCCCGACCTTGGTGGCAAGGCTACTACTGAAGAAGTTGTACAAGATATCCTGAGGAAGTTGTAAAAGGAACACTGCTTTGTTGTATTTAGGTAAAATAGTAAATCATAGAATAAATATTCTTTGTAAAATCGAGGGCGGTTCAAACCGGAATTTAGGCACGAGGCATTGAGGATAGCTACCCTGTACCAAGGTTAAATAACCTTCGGTTATTTAAGACTATCTATCTACAAGGGCGGACAGGGCGGCAGACAACAGCCATCTTCATATATCTTGGTCTCGTGGAAATTAAAATTTGACACTATTTACGATAGCTGCTACGAATGATCAGATGATTCACGTCTTTGCTAAGCTTGATTGACCTCCCTGCGATGGTCTTGGTGGCTACTGCTTCGGCTTCCTCCACGACCTCCACGACCTAGGAGACAATATGGCGAAATAATCGGGGGTGAATTAACCCGGTCAAACACATGGCTATATTCAGCTATACTATTATTGATCTTGGCCTTATACAGGCTGGATCTGGCTATATACAAAATGCGGCATAGTAACCACATTACTATGCTTCTAGTAACAGTATAGTAAATTGGGTTGCTTTCGATAACTTGGTAATAATACCCGCTTATCGTAGGACCGATACGGTGTACTCTCTTCCAACCAGCAGTGCGGCATCTGCCATCTCTAGTATGAGTACGCACTAATCAGCGTCGATAAGACTTGAGAAAATGCCGAAGGCTTTCCAAGAACAAGGTTGCAACCCAAATCGTCTTGGCCGGGCTCGCCATTGTGATACTGCGAAGCACCGCCGAAGCTGATTGTGCTGCCCTTCCCTATTAAATGTCTCTGTCGAGAAGATGAAGTATGTGGAGAGGTTGCTTAGGCCGTGATAAAAGCGTGCTCAGGCAACGCGAACGGCATGTGTCCCATTGATGCCAAGTAAAGCCAGCAACAAGATATAGAGCCACGATATATGAGCAAGTCAGGCTGCGGCCGGATTACGTCTTTGACGTAATTCCATGCGGTTGGTAGGCTGCATCCAATTCAATCCATTCAGCATATTTATAGCCAGAAGCTAGTCATCGTGCAATCATCCAGGAATGCCACTAGCCAGAGCACTTGGGACTTGAGTCTGTCATAGTGGGAAGTAGGATGTGTCACGGGGATAGGGGAGGGGAGGGAAGGGTTATGGGATCCTTGATCTTTATCAGGTGAAAGATGCACCGTATCTCAGCCAATCCGTCTCGGGATCTGGCAGTCCGCCTCCATTAGGGGCTTCATTGCCCATCCCACCAAACTGATAAGACAGTTGGGTCGTCTGCCCGTTTGAACTTCTTGTGGACGGCTCAGCAACCTTGGGGAAATTAAAGAATTCGAAAATGTCAATATTGTCAAGCTCACTCAGAGTCGCCGTTTGAATAGAAGTTTGCTCGGTACCGGATTGGCGAGTTGATGAAGTCAGGCTCACCAAGTCGAACGCACTCCTGTTTCTCAAGATTAGCCAAAACCCCCTGAAATGGAGTAGAGCACGAACTTTCTCATGGCAGTGTAGTTGAGATCACCGTGCCGTCCTCTTTGAACGACACGCGTGAGTATCCTGGCGTAGTTGTTGGCAACTTCCCAATATTGTCCAACATATCCAAGGGTCTCAATGAAGAACTCTATCTTTGGATCTACTGAAGACCCAACGGCAGCGGCGTGGACAAGAAGTAACCTGGCAGCAACCCATAGCGAGAAAGCAAAAGGAGGACCGAGTAAATCCAGACCATTTGCCTCGGCAACGTCTTTGGCAATGTCTGCCAGACTCATAACAGCAGACAGACAACGCTGCATGGCGTAATGCGAAGGAATGAACAGCCTCGAGCTCACCAAGGGGTAGGCTGCTGAAGAGTGTAGGCGGACAACAGAAACGACATACGCGCTATGTAGCATGAACCAGTTAGCAACGCGGCTGGCAGGATCGGAGTGGCACAACGCTGATATGCGATTGTACTCGCTGGGTAGGCTCTGTAACCAGTTGTCGAGGGCCCCATCTAGGAGACGGTAAGTGTTCCGCCAGTCTGCCATGTCGGCTGCGCTGGTCACGTCGATTGGCATCCTGAGAAAATCGTGCACGCGGCTTAATATTCTCAGGATTTCGCAGTGATACGAAAAACTTCCGAGGTTTTCGGGCTTGTTTACCGTGTACCGGACCGCACCGTGCTGATCCGGGGTGGGGTTCAAGGACCGTGTCTCGACTGGGACATTCTTTGAGAACAGGTCATAGGAGCAGGGAAGGAGTCGCTTCATCTTCTTATCGTCGAGCATAAAATCGAATGTAGACGTGGCGATAGTGGCGTATCGATCGAGTAAATAGACCATCCAGCACAAGCGACGCCTGCCTTCATCCTCGATCCATGATTCAGGCCGCCCAGCCGCCAGTCTACGGATAGAACCAGTGCGAGGCAAATCCTCCGTCTCGGCGGCCAAATAAACACTGCTTTCGTGGCACAAATCGAGTTGCCTGATGTTCTGTGCCAGAACGGCCAACATATTCCATCCACGTGGACCATTTGAAGTGCCCAGCTCATCGAGGCAGATTATGACGAGAGCACGTAGGGCAGGGATGCTAACGTGCTCCATGGCATAAACTTGAACCGCTCTCTTGGACACGGCACGGTAATGCATCTTCATCTCAGGCGACAGGCGTGAATCGTTGAGGAAGCGTAGGGTTGTAGCCACAATAGCCTGTAGGAGCACACGGTCGGCATCTTCGAGAGACGTGGAACCGAAGAAAATGGCAAAAGTGGTCTTCCGATCCAGTATTGGGCACCACGTATTGCAGTGCTTGAAGTAGAGGTCTACCAGTGCGTAGACCATGTCGTGAGGCGGCAAATCGGTGGTCGGAGGGAGTGATGACAGACCCTGCCGTGGGCCGGGGAGATCGGGAGCCGTAGGAGGCTGGGGAACGGAGTTGCTATATGATGTGCTCAGCGGAGTATGAGCGAGCCCTCGACCCGCGCCCTGAGGCCCAGAGTTGACCTCAGATGGCGGCCAGAAAGGACTTGAGATGCCAGGTGTTCTTCCTGGGGTAGCCGGATGGCCATCATGGCGGAGGCCCTCAACCTGAGATGAGGCATGACTGCTGCTGACGGCTGGGGATAGAGCATGCGCCTGATCTTGGGATATGTGATCCTCAACGCGACGACCGAGCGCCTGAAGAAGGGCGTCAATCCTGTTTACCTTGGCCTCAAGCTCGAGGGTAAAGCCAATACGGCTGCCAGGCTTCTGGCGCTCTAGATAGACGCAAGTACGGTTATGCCGCACGCAAGCACCACATGCGGGCTCAACTCGGTCGCACTTGACCTTGCGGGCCTTGCACAACTCGCAGCTGGGGATAGGAGATTAGTTCTCGGACTCTCTCGGTAGACGGTGGGATATCAGAAGTGAAAATGTAGGGGGGATATGCATACGATGTCTTGTCGTGCTTCTCCCGCTTACGCTTCTTCGCAGGTTGAGTAGCTGGGGACTTCTCATTCTGTTGTTGCCTCTCATCGGAACTGGAGCCCTCCTCGTTACTGAGGCCCGAGTTCGCCTCGTCCTCGGCCATGGATAGCGATGATGGTGGATTCTGTGTTGCAGCTGTTCCACCATGCTCAGAACTCCACATAGCCACCCTGGGCTTTAAGAGGGTGAGAGTTTTTCCCCTCTCTTATCAACGCGGAATAGAGAGACCGACGAAGGAAGAAGGCCTGTTCATAGACCAGACCAGCATCGAGGACAGAGATAGAATAAGCAAGGACCGTGTGAAGAGAACCTTGCTATTCCCAGGTCCGTAGGGGGAGGCAATGACAACGAACCCCAGCATCCCGAGGTGGTGGTTGGTACATGATTCGTTCGAAACGCGTGCCCTGCGTTGCAGGTACTTTAGCCAAAGAGTTGGTCAAGCCTCCTGACCCAGGGGATGTGACCTCGCCGCTAGCCCCAATTGCCAGTCGGGGTACCCTAGCGGCAAGCGCTTAGGCTACCAAGTTACTGGCTTAAGGCTGTGCCATGTCAGAACCTACCTAAGGTACATTAAGGTACCTTACCTGAGGTGGGAAATGCGGGTGGTCACCTACAGTACACAATCCATCTGTCGTACTGTAGATCGGTCTGGTCGGGTACTTGCGTTTCTGCTTTGATGGTACTACCGACGGTGCCGATTGCAAGTGCGTAGCCTCTGAATCTGAACAATTCCGGCCATGTGGGTAGGTACCGCTCATGGCATTTACAGTGTGACGGTACCTGTATGAGGCGGTTTCTTCTCGGTATTCTCAGCCCGAGATGCTGATGCTGACCCATCACCCGGAGACTGTGCTCAAAATTCCCGCCATACAGAGGGCCGTCCGTGAGCACCGCATTACTGAATGGAGATATTCCGAGACGAAGTGGCCATTGCAATGGAGGCTTTCAGATATTATCTTCACAAGCGGCGGGTGGTTCCCAGAAGAGAGATTCAATTTTTGACTTGTTACTGGCCAGGTCATTTGAGCGCATTCCCATCGTTTGAACACATTCCCAGTATTCCCGAAATTGCGGGAGGAGGGCAAACATTCGTCGCATTGCCCATTCAGTCGTCTGGAAGGCAGGAGAAACTCTTGCGCAGTAAACAGCCGCAGTCTTGCACGGTCCCTCGGGTGGCAGGGAGGCCGATCAGGTACCTCGCGAAGCGTGCCATATCACGTGTGCAATTGGCAACCGCAAAGGTGACATCCACGGACGTTGGCTGTCATGCGAGGGAACTCGGACCGAGGCATTGTGATGAGCCTTGCTGAAAGCGCCCGTCAGTCATGGTTATCACACATTCCTCCACACGGACCCTTGCTTCTAATGCAGGGTTGAGTTCGATTACGGGCAATGGTTGACCTCTGATGCAGACCTTCGAACATAGGGTGTTACTGCGCCCCAGTAAGTCACACGAGATGAACCTGGAATGTTGCTGAGGTTCGCTGTGCTGGGATCGGCCACGCCCAGGAAATGTTGTCCCGTTTGCCTCTGAAATGTGTGATGTGAAAGGGCAAGTCTACATATCTGGTATGTTCACGTACACACATTTCTGATGGATGTGCGTCACTACGACTTACAGTATGTTCCAATCCATTTGATATTGAACTTGACCTTTACGGGAACGCTCAGTCAATGGACGCCAGCTTGCAGTAATCATATGCAAGATAATGTCCGAACGGACGCCGCCCACCCTTTCCATCGAGGATTGTGGAGAGGCTAATACCCCGTTGCCGACCGTGACAAGGAGTTAGAAATGCATGCGAGAACAGCATGTGCGTGCGAACCTAGTATAGAGACAGGGATAGGATGTAGCTGCAAGGCGGCTAGACGCATGACGGGCATCCGATTCAATCCACAGTTGGGGACGGAATTTGTGACGAAGCACAGACGGGGCAACGTTACCCCAATTTCCAAGAAGCATTTGGAGATACCCCAGCTCCAAGCACTAAGACCATTGACCAGGGTTGTATTCCTTCAAACTTCGGCAAGGCTGTTTACGCCGTAATGGAATCACATGTGGGCGTGGACACTCATTCTATTGTAACGAGCTCGAACAGGCTCAGTCCTTGGGATCAGAGGTTTCAGCGCTTGGGAATAGGGCACAAGGATATTAATACATTCATCTCGTTACGCTTCATTGCCTCAAGCTCAGTTCAACCAGCCCTTGCTCATGTGAACGGCCTTCTCCCATCGAGCGAACTTCTTGTCTGCCTCGTCGTCAGAAATTTTAGGTTTGAAGGTAGTCTTGCCCTCCACGTTCACGTCCTTCAAATCATCAATGCTGTTCCATACTCCGACTGCCAGGCCAGCGGCAATGGCAGCTCCCAGAGCAGTTGTCTCACGCATAGCCGGGCGGACAACGGGGATTCCACTGATATCAGCCTGGGTCTAATTTGAACTGTTAGCCAATTGTTTCACAATCGTAAGTTTTTTTTAGGCTTTACACACCTGCATGATAAGATCCGAGTTGGTCATACCACCGTCAACTGCGAGCTCGTTCAGGGCCTTGCCACTGTCCTTGGCCATCGAGTCCAGGATAGCTCTGGTCTGGAAACAAGTAGCCTCAAGAGTAGCACGAGCAATATGTCCACGCTGAGTGAAAGCCGTTATCCCGTAGAGAGTTCCACGAGCATCGTCAATCCAGTACGGGGCGAACAGACCGCTGAAGGCTGTAACAAAGGTGACACCACCATTGTCCTCGACCGTCTCAGCAAGGGCACTCAGCTTCGAGGACGACTCAATGAAGCCAAAGTTGTCGACAAGGAACTTGATGCTTGATCCAGCGACAGCAATAGAGCCCTCAAGTGCGTACATGGTCTGGCCTTCGCCAAAGTCGAAGGCGACAGTCGACAACAGACCGTGGGATGAGATGACGGGCTTGTCACCAACGTTGTAGAGGAGGAAGCAGCCAGTTCCGTAAGTGTTCTTGGCAAGGCCGGGAGTGAAACCCTTCTGGCCGACAAGCGCGGCGCTCTGGTCACCCAGGCAGCCAGTGATCTTGGTGCCCTTGAGCAAGGTGCCAGCCAAAGAGCCGTACGCCGACTTGTCGGAGGAGCGCACAATCTTAGGCAGCAGGACGTTCTTGCGGTCGAGGCGGAACCAATCGATGAGCTCCTCATCATAGTCAAGGGTCTCGAGGTTCATGAACATGGTGCGCGAGGCGTTGCTGGGGTCTGAGACGTAGACATTGCGTTCCGTGCCACCATTCAGCTTGAACGCCAACCAGGTGTCGACGGTACCAAAAGCGAGATTGCCGCTGTCGTAGGCAGCCTTGACCTCCTTCACGTTCTCCAGAAGCCACAGAAGCTTGGTAACGGAAGGGTAGGTGGAGAGGGGCAGGCCGCAAAGGCGGTTGATCTCCTTTGCGCCGAGACGACCCTTGAGCCGGCGGACGATGTCCTGAGCGCGGGTATCGGTCCAGACAATGGCATTGTGCAGCGCCTTGCCAGTGGTCTTGTCCCAGACGATGGTGGTCTCTCTCTGGTTGGTGATACCAACAGCCTTTATTTGCTCGCGCGAATGGCCCTGGTTCTCAAAGGCCTCTACGGCGCCGTCAATGCACTTCTCGACAGAGCTTACGAGCTCTTCGGGGTCATGCTCGTGCCAGCTAAGAATGCGCAACAAAGATTTGAGTCAGCCGTGACGTTCTTTGCAGGCCAGCGCACGACGGGAAGTGGTGGGATCGCAAACTTACCCTGACTGCGGGTAGATTTGAGTGAACTCAATCTGGTGCGCCGCGACAACCTCTCCTTGCTTGTTGAAGATAAGGAAACGGGTGCTAGTAGTACCCTGGTCAATTGCTCCAATGAAGGAGATGTTTGAGGATGCTGGAGACATCTTTGCAGCTGTGTCTGTGGTTTGGGTTCTTGTGGGGAGGATGGAGGAGAGCATACAGGTACCGAGGGGTAGGTAGGTGGGGTATCAGAGGACTGGAAGAGGATGGAGGGGAGTGAAGTGGGAGGCGGATGAAGAGGAACAGGAAAACAATGAGGACGACGACGGGGAGTTAAATCTTGGACGGCCAGATTCCAGCTCGCGGTGCGCGCAGGTTCTTTAAATTAACGAGGAGTAATATCTATCACATGGGCAAGCTCAATTGCCCCAGAGCTCCGCGCTCTCTTCTCCACGGGGACGATGCACCAAACCGGGCGCCAAGGGTTACTCTGCTACCACCACCACTACGACCAAACCATTCCACCCCGACCTTGCTATGTTTACCCCAGCGCCCCGGACTGCGGAGTCGTCACACGACATGTGGGATGGAAGCAGAGGGACTTAGCAGAGAAGAAAAATACGACAACGGTTTGATTCACGGGGTTGGGTGAGGGGTTGGGCCGGGCCAATCCACATGCATTTCCAGCAATTTTCTTCCCCATGTGTCGGGGAAGCGTGTTGCTTGCTTGTCCCTAGCCCCCCCGCATTCACAGGATGCGACATGGGATATGGAACGTGGACGGGAGAAAGCGCCAAATTCCAATGGCTTGAGGCTCTGTTCCCCGCTAGATCGTGGGTTCAAGTGGTTCGTTCGGGTTGTCAGCCCGAGCTATTCACGAACATGCTCGGTATCGCGGGGGTCTACGCGCAAACGTTCGGGGTTTGGGTGGACAAGAGTGGAGGATTTGCTGGCGGGGGTTATCCTGTTGCCTGCTGGGACATCATCTCATCGTCAAACTAGCCGGGGAGTTCGAGTTCCCCCCCCTTCTTGACCCCCTTTGGCGCCATGGTTAATCCATACAGTGTTGCGCAAAAGATGCGCAAGCGCAGCCACGCCCGCAGGTCCCGACGGGCCTGCATCGGCCCATTTGTTAGTTCCTCGGAAGTGGCTGTCCAAGCCCTGTCGTAGTTGGTCCAGAAGTGGTTAGATGTTGAGAACGCTGGTTAGTTTGAAGAAATGGGATGTGATGCAGACAGAAGTGCTCGAGGGACGATGCCCGAAACAGGTTTTGCGCCCCCGTCGGCTACTGCCGGTCACATGCAGTACGACGAGGGTCGGGTTTGAGTTTGCATCCAATGCTTGGCCGACTTCCCAGTGCAACCTCAGCGTAAGCGCTTTGAATCGGGGCAACGGTCAAGTCAATTGAAATTTGTTCGCCAAACCCTGTGAGTTCCTGGAATTGACTTTGGCGGACATTGTGCGGTGAATTGGGCAACTGGCCAAGTTCTTCGCGAGTGACGATAAGCGTGGTGGAAGTCTGATGTAATTCGAGTAATGAGCGGCGTTGGCACCAAGGATGCACGAGTCGGCGGGGCCGGCCAAGCTTCCCCACATCGGTCTCGTGAGCGTGTTCCACAGCTTCTTCCTTCGGGCAACCATCCATGAGTACGTACTAGCGCGGCGTACGTCAACGACTGTGCGAACCAACTCGGCCGTTCGCCTCTCGTCTCAGGGCCGCCCTGTCCACTGCGCACGGCGCCGAGTGGGACAAGAGCTGGCATGGGCCACTGTTCCATGGTGCCCGGCCGTGTCGGACTCCATTCGACCACCTTTTCCCTACACCCCCTCTCTCTAGGCAGGCATCGTTCCGCCCTTAGCCTATCACTGGTTTTTTTTTTTTTTTTAAACCTTTTGGTTTTGGGAAGTGCGCCCTCCGTGGCCTAGGGCAGGTGTTCGTCATGCTGGAAATCCGAGGGGGAGGAGATCTGCATTATGCAGCAAGAACGGGGTCCTGCAGTGCGCTCGCCGGCCGCGTTCATGTACCGGCCATCTCC
The DNA here is from genome assembly GCA_020881915.1 of Paramyrothecium sp. XJ0827. Taxonomy (NCBI): domain Eukaryota; kingdom Fungi; phylum Ascomycota; class Sordariomycetes; order Hypocreales; family Stachybotryaceae; genus Paramyrothecium; species Paramyrothecium sp. XJ0827. The sequence goes on along the minus strand of JAJFPB010000001.1, from coordinate 2,391,131 downwards.
CCCGCTCAATTTTGTGGTAATGCGCCGGCAATGTAACATATATCTGCAACGTTGAGTTATTCGGTCACAGATCTGTTGGTGGCGAGGGGTCTGGGTCTGCATCCGCATCAACCTCCTCCATTCGTTGCCGTTGTGCCTCGGCCGGGGCCTCTTCTGAATTTGGTTAAAAGTGGTTTTCCGCCTGTCCCTCATCTCTCGTCGTCTTCCTCGGTCAACCCACCGAGCGTGCATCTGGATCCTGTACTTTTGTCTGCTAGTCAGTCCCTGGATCCCCATTCATTCCCGCTACACTCACCAGAGATCCATCGTACGACTCGGTCAGCCATCGCTATTCCTCCCAGGAACCGGGGGCTTTTCCCATCCTTCATCACAAGCTTGCGTTCGGGATACGATTGCCTTCTTGGGTCCGGGGCCAGGCTAGAATCCCTTCAAGCTTGCATCACGAGACGATCCACTCGAGTCCTGGGACCAGCTCATCACCTTGTCATCCGGGCTTAGACCAGCCTCGACCACGTTCTGTCTTGGAGAACCCCATCCCCCTCATCTTCCCCCTTGTTCCTCGTCATCCGTTCTGGCGGGTTGGTTCAACGGTTCTGCTGCCCCGTGGGGATTGAAGACCTTTGGAGAATCGAGCCCCTCGTATATCTAGGCGCCTCCCCCAGGTTGCAGATAGTTTCACCGCTCACCGACCTTTTCCTTTCTTTTTCCACCTCAACATTCTCCCAACTTGACTTCATCCCAACGTGTTGTTGCTCTTCATATTTCCGTCATTTCTTCCTTGTGCCAGTCTCAATGGCCATTGATAAGGTGGCGATTACTATGCCTGAGTCCCCTTCTGAGCAATCAGTACACAAGGTTGAAATGGCAGGATCGTCACAACACGACGAGCCTACCCAAGAGCAGATGATTCTGCAACAGGAGGAAGAGGAGCGTCAGCAACTGGCATGGAGCCGCATCCGTGCCACATGCCAGGAAGGCTTCGCCGAGTTCTTCGGAACCATGATCCTGATCCTTTTCGGAGACGGTGTTGTCGCGCAGGTGGTTCTGAGTAACGGCGAGAACGGAGATTACCAGAGCATCTCCTGGGGTTGGGGGTGAGTTTCCTTTCCAGTATTTGCATGCATTGCGAACGTTGTTCTTCTCAAAACCGGCGTGATTGGATGGGGCTGACGCGAGTTGTTTGCAGTCTTGCTGTCATGCTGGGAGTCTACGCGGGTGGAAAGTCCGGTGGTCATCTCAACCCTGCGGTGACACTGGCCAGTTGCGTCTACCGTGGCTTCCCATGGCGAAAATTCCCCGTATACTTCATTTCCCAGCTCCTCGGAGCCATGGCCGGTGCCTTCATCGTGTACGGCAACTACAGATCAGCCATCGACAAATTCGAAGGTGGTGTGGGCATCCGCACGGTGGGATTGGAGACTTCGACGGCCGGAATCTTCTGCACATATCCTGCTGCGTTCTTGGACCGGACGGCCATGTTCTGGTCCGAGTTCATTGCGAGCTCGATCCTTCAGTTTGTTATTTTCGCCCTTGCGGACCCGAAGACTGGCGCCGGAAATTTGATGCCACTTGGACTTTTCTTCCTGATTTTTGGTATTGGTGCTTGCTGGGGTTGGCTCACTGGCTATGCCATCAACCTGGCCCGTGACTTTGGTCCACGCCTTGTCTCGTACATCCTCGGATACGGTATTGAGGTTTTCCGAACTGGCGGAACCTGGTACTTCTGGGTAAGTTGGCGCCCATGAGCGTAGAGAGTGCTCGACCCACTAACACAATGCAACAGATTCCAATGGTAGCGCCATTCTTTGGCTGCTTGTTTGGCGGATTCCTGTACGATGTCTTCCTGCACGACGGTCCCAGCCCCATTAACACTCCGATGATGGGTTTTGCGCGCCTCTGGCAACCCCGCCGCAGTGTCTGGTCCAACACGTACCAGGCTTCTCGCAACTCTCGGGTGTAGAGCGCCCCAGAGACGGACTACCATCTTGTTGGATACCGTAAAACATGAGAGAGACCAAGCACTGCCTGCTTCGTACAGTAGGCTGACGTAGGTCTGATGGTGCAGCGCGTGCGCCATATGTTGCAAAGGTGGGGCGGCAGCTATGGAGGATCATCGCGGGAAGCGGGTGGTGTAGATTTGGGTACGGCACAGGAATAGGATTTTAAAGTAAAAGCGTTTGATGGTAATAGAGAGCAAGCGACCTTCACTTTGCCTTCGGGAGTTATTGCTTTCTTTGTGAAAACTGAGAGAGCTACGGAGTTTAGGGCCATTGGGGGAGTTCAGCTGTAATGTAAGGTAAATGAGATGCAGCTGAATGGGCGCCCAAGAGTATTGGGCTAGGCTGTTGGTGGAAAAATTGCGGTCAATAACCGAACAGAGTTGAACAAGTGCTGCGTGCAGTTTTTCCGTCTTGCCAAGAATAGCTAGTCGAGCACCTGTGGTACGGACGTCTACTGCTGCAGGGCTAACGAGGGCAAGGTAACGTGGAAATGGGTTGAATCAATGGAAGACATGCATTCGCCTGCCTTGATGGATGAAGCCCTTGTGTGCCACGTGGAGAGTCGATCCCCTGGTGCTGCTGGCCTGGGGTTGCCGTGAACGAGCGACTACTACGGTAGAGTTGCTTCGGGTGGCTTTAACTAAAACTTCGAGTACGAGCGGCCACGGCAAGACTCAGGATTCCCAGCTGTAACATAGGAAATGATGGGTGAATTCGACAATGTCGTAGCGTGGTTCGTGTGCGAAGGGTTTGGATGTATGTTATGTTTGTGCCATGTGGCGCAACTTCATCAGGTGCAAGCAACGCCTGAAACATTTGATGGCAAGAAAATGGGCAAAGATGTACTTTCTAAGATGCAAATGCGAGACGTCTTGAGATACCCAAAACCCCGAAACCCTCCTTGCGAGCTGGAGGGCGCTCAGTCAATGAGCCGTGTGACCAAGGTTTTCGCATCTCTGGATCATTTCTGGTCCCATTCGTCTTGCTAAGCTCCCAGATAAGTTCCACGTCGAGCCGGATGCTACGGAGTCCATCCAGGCTTTCCATATCAACGGAGTCTGCGGAACAAACCTCTTCTTCTAGACCTTGGCTGATTCATTAATCAGGTCTTTCAAGGATTGGCTGGGGGCGTTGGACCAGTTTTCTCTAGTAGCGCAAGCACGTGTAATTTCATGTGGCTGCGCTAATGGCCACGCGCGTTACGCAGTAGCTGCTTTTGGAGAAATCCTGCAGGCATCGCCCCTGTATGAGGACCCTGCGTCGGGGATCTATACCGAAGAGACCCGACAATTCTCGGGCCGCTCCGGCCAGCAGCCCGCTTGCTGCTTTACCGAGCGACTCCCGAGGGGACCCACGTGACGGGATCTCGGGATATGGATACCGACATGCAGTGGCACCATGCACGACAGCGGGAGCTTGATTGAGCCTCTCCTGGGCCATGGGACACTGGGCCCTATCTCAACTCTTGGCCAAACACCTCTTTTTTGTGGAAGCCAGAAACACACGCTCGGAAGGCCTGCACCGACCAAATCGCCATGTTTGCTGGCTCCACCATGACCCAGCTGCTGAGACCAGTGGCCCACGATCGCCCCCACGCTGCCCATCGAAACTGGTTCCCGTGCTGCCCGCCCAACGACCCATATTGACGTGATGGCCTGGCACAATCCCCGAGCCTTACTCCCTCAGCGCAGGCGCGGCTGGCTCCATGCTACCCACAGGCCGCTACAGTGTTACAGACAGTGCTCGCTGGCCGGGTTATTTCTGTGCTGCATGAGGCAAAATCGTCATTCCACAAATGAGGAAAGCCCATGGTTGCTTTGCCTGCTTCTCCGGCCAGACCCCGAGGCACATGCGCCGCCTGACTCCAGTGCGATCCTCACTGCGCGACTCAACTCGCGGATGCGCGAAGCTTAGCCCGAGCTCTGACATCGTTTCATTTTCTTTTTTCCTTTTTTCCCCCTTCCTTATTATCTTTTGTTTTCCCCTTCCTTTTCCATCCTTTCCTTCCTTCGTCCTTTCCATCGTCGATACCCTCTCTCACCCTCATCCGAGATTCAGCTACTTGGCGACCTGTGCGCCGCCTCAAGCTTCGGCACTCGCCCATATAGCTCACGCTCGTTTGCCCAAACCAGCATATCTACCTCGTCCGCTGAATCGATTCTGCTCATCCACAACACAGCCGTGCCGCTATGGCCTCCCGCTTCAGTTCGCTTCGGCGACCGCTTGTCGCTGCGTCTGCGGCGGCTGCTACGGCTGCACTCGGCGGAACCGTCTACTACCGTGCTTTCGGAAACAAGCATAGCGTCAGCCTGCCAATGGTAGACACCAAGCGTGACGCTGCTGGCAAGATCATCCCACCTTCTTTTCCCGAAGTCAAAACCCGTGCTCAGCAACTGGACGATTTGCGACGCCATGGCAGCACCGATTCCGATGCTGAGTACGATCTCCTGGTCATTGGCGGCGGCGCAACTGGCACCGGTATTGCGCTCGACGCTGCCACCCGAGGCCTCAAGGTTGCTCTGGTCGAGCGAGACGACTTTGCCGCAGGAACCAGCTCCAAGAGCACAAAACTCGTTCATGGCGGCGTTCGTTACCTCGAGAAGGCAGTGTTAAACCTCGATTACAACCAGCTGGAACTTGTGATGGAAGCCCTGCACGAGCGCAAGACCTTCCTGAACATCGCCCCTCATCTGTCAAGCTCCCTACCCATCTTGCTGCCACTCGAACAATGGTGGAGGGCTCCCTATGCCTGGATCGGTACGAAGGCCTACGATTTCCTCGCTGGCTCACAAGGTCTGGAAAGCTCCTACTTCATGTCCAAGAGCAAGGCTCTGGAGACCTTCCCACTTTTGCGCCACGACAACCTGGTTGGTGCCTTGGTTTACTACGATGGCCAGCACAACGATTCCCGAATGAACTTCTCTCTCGCTCTCACCGCTGGTCTATACGGAGCCACCGTGCTGAATCATGTCGAGGTCACCGGTCTGAACAAGGACGCCAATGGCAAAATCTGCGGTGCCATTGTTCGCGACACACTCGCAAAGGATGGAGTCAGTGCTCGTGAGTTCCCGGTTCGCGCCAAGGGTGTCATCAACGCTACTGGTCCCTTTGCCGACGCCGTCGAGCACATGGACGATTCCTCTCGCAAGCCCCTTGTTGCCCCGGCCTCTGGTGTTCATCTTATGCTTCCTGGAAATATCTGCCCGAACGGCATCGGTCTTTTACAAGCCTCTTCTGATGGGCGTGTTATTTTTGTCTTGCCCTGGCAGGGCCACACGCTCGCTGGTACTACGGACACTGCCTGCCAGGTCGAACAGCACCCTGTTCCTGGAAAGGACGATGTGAGCTTCATTCTCAAGGAGGTCAACAAACTGCTTGAGCCTGAAGCTGCCGTCACCGACTCAGATGTGCTTGCCAGCTGGTCCGGTGAGTAATCTATGAAGTGACCCCAAGAAGGCACCCAAGCTAATGCAAACTAGGAATTCGCCCTCTAGTCAAGGATCCCAAGGCGAAGAACACCGAGTCCTTGGTTCGCAGCCACCTCGTCAGCGTCTCTCCTTCAGGATTGCTTACCTGCGCTGGTGGTAAGTGGACCACCTACCGCCAAATGGCTGAGGATGCCGTCGACGAGGCTATCAAGACTTTCCATCTTACTCCTACCGCCGTCTCTCTGCCTGATATCAGTGGTACTGGTCTTCCCGGCTTTACCACCACTGGAGCATGCTGTACCAGCAAGATTCCCCTGGCTGGAGCTCACGGCTTCTCGCCCGCCCTGGCATCACAGCTGATGGAAACACATGCTGTTGATGCCGACGTTGCCCACCATCTTGCCACCAACTACGGCGATCGTGCTTGGTCTGTTCTGGCTACCTCTACATCCGCGAACAAGCGTCTGCTGCCCTCTCACCCTTTCACCGAGGCTGAGGTCCGCCACGGTGTTCGTGCAGAAGCTGCGTGTACTGCCCAGGACCTTATCTCGCGCCGCACTCGCCTTGCCTTCCTGAATGTCGACCATGCTCTGGAAGCCCTCCCTCGTGTCATTGACGTCATGGGTGAAGAGCTTGGCTGGAATGCCACGCGAAAGGAGACGGAGTGGACCGAGACCCTGCAGTTCCTCAGGTCTATGGGCTTGAGTGAGGAGAAGGTTGGACTTACGCGAGAGCAGGTCCTACGTGGCGCTCTCAGGACCGCTAAGCCACGACGCGAGCTTACCTCTGGCTCGTCAAACGGCATCCAAGTTGGCATCGGCGGCTTGAAGCCCGATGGCGCCTTGACGTCTCCCATTATGAGCAAGTCTGTTGAGACTTGAGTGGAGAAACATACTAATGATTGTTGGCTGGTGGGGATTAAATAATGCACTTTCTGGCAGTTTTGGGGGTTTCCCAAGAGAAACTTGGAGTCGACCATGTGGGAGCGTGATATCCATATAGATTTTTAGAGTTGAAATTTGATCAGGTTGCTGATTGAGCAACCCCTATTTGTACATGACAGACAGGAATGGCCGCAAATATGTTCACCAAATCGAGCTTGTCCATGTGATTCGGTGAATCTCCCTCCGGAGTATGCCAGAGCTGGTCGACAGCCGTAATGGCTTATTGACATTATTTGCAAAGGCTCTATCCCCAAGGATGTGGACGACAAGTCAATAATCCACTTCAACGTGTCCTGATCCAGCATGGATGACTTGAGACTAGTTTTGGTCATCAGCCGGTTGTGTCGGCAAGACAGTTGTTATGCGACTGTTCGCCTCAGAGAGCGGTCGATGTCGGCTTGTACACTCTGGATTGGTCCACGGGATAGGTACGGGGTGATGTCGGCAAGCGGCTCGGAAATCCAATCGCTGCGCTCCCCTAGGCTTTAATTGACCAATCCGGTATCCCACGGATCGGGTTCCTCATCCCGTTCCTCGAAATCTGGTTCTGCGCTAAAAATAGACAAGAGATCCAGCATCGTCTTTGTTGACCGGGTTGAGATTTACGTCGGTAGGCTCGTCCAATCCGTGGAAGTCCGCTCGTGCCTTTTTTACAGGCCTGCCCGTCGAAGAATATGGTGGTATAATTGCTGCCGCGCGCAGTGTTCAAGTCCAACACGGCCAGTACCTGCACCACACCGCTTATTGAAGGCATGAGCGGACAGCAACGATAGAAAAGAGATGATGTGCCTTCATTTTTTTGCCCTGGGCTGACTCGGGGACTGCCGGGAAATGCCGCGGGCAAAGCAATGAAGCACCCATCGGCACCATACTGCTTCTCAACAAGACTCACATCATGCAGCGCTGGCGCTGGTTTTGTTGGTGCAGTAACATGCAGTGGATGCTACAATATCCCCCAATGAAGATCTTGGCTGCATGAGCTTCCCACAGCTTGTTGCTCAAGTAGAGCGGTTTGGGTTGGAATAGCAGGCGCCGCAAACACTCTTCTCCTCCAGCCATTCCATCTCTCCTTTGCATCAACAGGGTGCTCTGGTCTCGGGGCATGACAATTGCTGCAAGCATCCTTGTGCGTCTTCGCCCATTCTTCGTCGCCGAGCAGGGAGTCACGATTTCAGCCAATAGATCAACCAACTTCCATGCAATCCAACGAATTGTTGGTACAGTCAGGGGCAGCCATTACATCAGGCTCAAACGCATAACCAAGGCACTCGTCGCGTACCTGGCCGAGTAATTTACTTGATGGCTTGTCATCCAAGGCGACACATCCAAGCATACCCATGAGCATGGCTTCGGCAAATCTGACAGCTGAAACATTGGCTCTATCTGGCCTCCGTAGGGCCAGTACTCGGAAGTTTGGTTGAACGTCGGGGCCGCAGATCATTTTATACATACCTTTAAACCTGCGCCGCCACCCGTTACTGCGTCAACAGAACGGCGCGATATTTGCTCGTGGCGGATGATTCTTCCGCCAAGACCATGTTTCTTCCATGCGGCAGACAACCCGATGTGAGTAGCTTGGGCTAATTCGTCTTTCGTGCCAACATAAACATACATACCTAGAGGAACGATCGTTCTGGCATGGTCAGCAGCTTCAGGGGATCGAAATGGAAAGGTCCTGTCTTATAAGAAATAATATAACTCTCAGGGATTTTAAATTAATAATAACTATAATACTTTATGGTATCTTAATGGTATTTTAATGTTTGTTTCAGAATAAACTTATATATATATTTACTAATTCTAATCTATCTTAACACCTTCCAAGGTATTAGCTAGTGGTGCTAAGAACGAGGTTATGGCTTCATCTACCCGAAATGTTCTCCTGTTCAAGATAGCTCATAATGCCGTAGCAGGGACTCTCAGAAGGACTCAATCCACGTTTAGGCTATTCATCTTTATTGGTATGTTAGGCGAGAAGGGATGAAATCCCTTGGTGTTTCTATGACAAGCTGGGCGTTGGCACCGTACGCCGCTGTATTCGAGATGGTTGACACTGCAATGGGCGTCAGTTGGCAACACACGCGGTATCCGCTTCTTGAACCACACAAGATAATGCCCAGCTCTGATTTCTCCCATCTCCATCTTCAAGAACCTATAGCCCTTCATCTCACGTTACACTCCCCTTCAAAGAACCTCTCACCTCTTGCGTCACGATACCCTCCAGCGCGGCCACCCCTCCACCGACAGACCGCCCACCAGCCCAGACGCAAATACTGGCCATCATTCGGCCTGGGCAAATCAGCAGTCGTAGCGATCTTTCCCGAAGGGGGCATGAAATAATGATCCACGTACTCAAAAATGGCATCATGTGCGCCCCAGGCCCGCCTTTCAGGAACCATCCATATCCGTCCACCAGAAGAATGGCTTCTTCGGAAAGTTATTCCATGCACGATGGAACAGCTAAAACCCGTCGGCTTACTACCCATCCTCGCCAAGCGTAGCGCAAGGGCTAGGACCTTTCAATTCGGCAAGTTGCCTGTGATGTCCCTGCCCCGGCAGAGGAGTGTAAGAAGAATCCAATGCTGTATCAAGCTCGCCACACCGTCGTATTGGATGGGCGCCTGGGCCTTCCTGAGCCCATGTTTGAAGATCGGGGAGGAGGCAATTCTTTGGATGTGGAAGGACGCTGCACATGAATTGGTGAATCCGGAGTATATCGAGTTTCTGCCCGGCATGATCGAAGGTCGGCGAAGGCGGAGGCGGCCGACCACTATGACGAGTCCGAGGTCACGCGCATCACCGTATTTAACACTCAGATCATGGTTTGGATTGCGCGCTCATATATCAAAGAGCGGGACAAGCACACCGATACCGCAGCCTCGGGTCGTGTCTTTCTGCCGGACACACCTGAAGTAGAGGCGGCCATTCTCTGCCGGGATGTTTTTGAGAATGTCGAAGACTCAATCCTTACTGTTCGAGATACCCTCGGATCGCGCCGAGGGACGGAGGACTTGGAGTTTGCATCCGATTAATATGGGACTTTCTTCTCTTGTCGGCGCAAGGTTATCTTCAAGGGGCTGGACTATGGGGGGGTTGGTGATGAAGATGGATGGCGGGTTTGAAAGGTGCTCTCTGATAATTTGCTGTTGCTAATAAGAACGGAAGATCGTGATGGGGAGAATGACAAATGATTTCGTACCTTGAATCCGAAAAAACCCCCAAGTAAAGGGGCAAGATAGGACCTGTATCGTAGAAACTGTATAGTAGCAGTAAGGAGCTTCTGTAGGCACCTAGATGATAGTGTTTGGTTGAGTACTGCCATTCTTTTGATTGACCGGCTGGAACATTAATGCTAAGAGTAAATGCCGAAGGGAAACTGTCGCGATTACTATGAACCAGTGAGCTCCAATTCTACGCTTCAGCTTGTAATTGTGGCCAGCGCCGGCATTAGATACGATACATCTACAATATACTGCTTGTAGCACAAACTACTAACCAACCATGATAGATGCAGTAGTAGTTACCTCCTATACACACCTCTCTGTCGATTCCAGGAGCAGGACTATTTGCTGCCCATTTTCAGGGGTTGGGAGTCCTAGCACAGTCTCTTGAAAGGAGGGTCAGGGGAAACTTGCGATATCGGCAGTAGGATCAAGTCACAGGTATGCAGTATTCAGATACATGCCTTCTTTGCGACTAAACGATCGGGCCCTCACGGCATTACGATGTCTTTCGAGGTTAGGTATATACATGTGTTTAAGCCTCTCTGTGAGAGACTACAGCACCATGACCAACTCTCAACAATAAACATGATTGCAGCAACAGGCTAGTGCCAGTACCTTCAGCCTATTCTAAGACTGGGGCGGTAGCGATTACATGTGCCCTATTGGTACTATCCAGCTTTATTGAAGAAGTACATGACCCTGGACAACCGGATCGAGCCTGGAAATATAATGCGGGAGTCCTAACGTGTGTCTTGATCGACATGCGAATGCATGGTCTTATGATTACCGGAGATTGCTTGTATAATGTCATTTTTGGAACGGCAGTCCTGCATGAGTATCCCCATCGTGATCGTCTATACCAAATTTCCGTTTCTCAATAGACAGTGTAACCTGGTTCCGGTTCCAATCTCCCGGCCAGAATTGATGCCCAGCACTAGTTATAACATTAGCAATGTCAAGAAAAAAGTAAGGTGCGAGATAAGTCGAACGTCTTTTGCGCTTTGCTGGTCTAACGCCTCGCCGGGTCCGAGGAAGTCATGTTGATGTCAGTGTGTGTCCAATCCATGCGATGCTGCCGCAACACCTGGTTTCTTTATGGTAGAAACCATCGGAAGACATTACGGAATTTATCCAGGTAACTCCGTGATAGCATTTCGCTGGGTACTGCCATTCTTCCGGTTGACCGGCCTGTGTTGATGCAGAAATCAGATGCTGCAGTGAAAACACATCGATCACTCTTGGCCAACGAGCTCCATTTCCCCGAAGAGGTCGAGCCAGTCATTCAGCCTCTCCTTGACAAAGGTATCCAAATCCCATGGCATGTCCATGATTAGGTCCTCTCTCCCCTTCCAAAGGTACATGTCAGCTGCAATAACCTCGCAGAGTCGGCCTTGAGCATCTACAAGATTGGCGGACACAGAGACGGCTTCGTATGACTCGCCCTCGAAATCGTCTAATTTTCTTCTTTGCAGGGGCGTCTCTAGGAACAGAATAAAACCATCTACTTCGGAATGTTCATGGGGAATGACAGCTGGGTAGTCGGCAGCCCTGTCGCCGAAACGGACAGCGCATCTGAGGTATCCTTTGACTTTGGCTTGGCGAATTAGAGGCCTCACGAACGCCATATTTGTCGCATCCCCCGTAAGCACCCAGGCGAGAAGCGGCAATGCACATAGCGTACCGTAAATAAAGAGTGGTTTCGGTTTCGAGTGTACCTGTGCTTGGGTGTCTAGCTGTTCGGTTGGCATCTTGACGATGGATGCTGTATCTCCTTGGTTTTCTGTAGTCCTTGTATGTGGAGTCGCTTCTGTAAGGAACTGGGAATGGCCAAGACTTTCAGATTTCAGGACGAGCCAAACTGGTACTTTCTGGAGGATGAGGCAAACTGCTCAAAGTTTGCTGGAGGATACCTTGATGGATGCCCGCCTTCTGAACATAAGGCGGCCTCGTAGTCCAGGAAACCTAGATCAATCTACGCATGACTATACCGCTCAGTACGCAAGTTGAGATATGCTAACGTATGGGTCCGTATATCGTGAAATGTGCCAACTTACAATATACCATAATGACGAGCATGAGACATGTTACAAGGTAGGGGGAGGCATTACACCTCATCAAGATCCAGCTAGTTGGATAATAGACCCCGCAACAAAAACTGGTGTAGCCACCGATACGAAAAGATTGATCGTAGTTGTGCATGATCGCACACACAAAGCGTGTGGGTGGCCACGCATCACAGTCGGAGCGAGGACGGCCAACCTGCGTGCGACATAACATCAACATCACATCACCACATGTTCACTGGGTTCTATTGAGATCGACCTCAGTGACGAGCCTGGGAAATATGGGAGCACGCTTAGGACACTGTCTAGGTCCATGACCTGTGTCGAAGTTGTTTTGCAGTGCTCCACAAGGGGTGAGTCTGTCTCCAACTCACCGAGATCACTTGTCGTAAATCCACATCGTTCTTAGACAGCACTGCGCCGAGCCGACGAGGTTGTCGCGATCTATTCGCCTTCAAAGCCCTTCGCAAGGGTTTTCGTACAATATTTGGTTGCCAATCATAAACGTCACAGTCAGGACGATCGCGCAGTCTTCAACGAGCTGCTCGGGTATGAATCTTCGTGGTCAGAAAGATCGGTTGGCTTTGTGACCAGCGCGTATGATGCTGTTGGCCTCGATCTAGCCGCCAGTGACCTTACATTTCAGACCGGAGGAGGATCGTGAATGCTTGTAACAGGAAGCCTTCGGGAATGTACCAATGGGCAGGCGTAACATAAGCCAGTGATTGCCACACAATGTAAACCCAAGAGAATGATACACACATGTGGGTTCTAGAGATATTTGCAGAAGATGAGAAAGCAGAGTGGAGGAGTGAAAGATCTGGTTGCGAGTGCTCGCAGGGATCTCAAACAATACCGCGCTGTTGGTATCAAGAGTTGCCGTGCCAGCCTTTGGAAGAAGCTCTCTTCGAAAGTCGTGTAGGAGACGAACAAGCTCCGTGCGTATTTCTAGAAATCACTACAGCCTGTACTTCCCATATGATCGGGTTTGCTTCATCAACAAAGTCATTCGTCGTGTTGAACCCAACGGCCCAGTGGTATGCTTGCGGGTGCCTGTTACTCGTGGGCCGCAGGGTGCATGGTCTCTTTCTTTTCTTCTTCAAATCCGTCACACTGACGTGGCGATGTGCGCAGTGTCCTGGAAGTTGTCACGTCGAGTGCCGAGGGCCGGTTTCCAGCACTGGAGTCCCATACTAGCAGCCACTGCTCTTCAGCTTGGTACTGAAAAAAAGGATTATAGCTGCCGGCATGTGATAAGCATCCTCGACCTTGAAGAGCTGAGGTCCAGGGTAGCTGCTATCGTGTGAAGGCTGGTGGGATGGGCCTAGACCGCGCATCAGCCCTAGTCGAGCCAATCTTCAGTGGGCTCACCCATGACGCGAATGCAGGGCCGCGGGAGTGGCAAGGTGCTGCACAACAAGCGTAGCGTACCTGGTCTTCCGAGCAAGCTCAAAGAGCACATGTGCCTATAGACCAAGGTGGCGACACTCATCAAGAGGTTGACCACATGATGCGTAGGTAGTCGACAATAGCATGAATGGCACGGAAATTTACTTTGGCGCTAGGCAGAATGAGCGCGGCTGGTTGCCTCAGCAGTGGCTTAGTGGAGGGTGCATTTACTGATGCGCTGTAGCTTTTGCGAAGGGTACGGATAGTCGCCCATGTATCCTCGTGGTATCGAAATACATGCCACGAACTGGCGTGGCATGACAGTGGCACACTACGAATACAAGCCCCTACACGAGCGATTCGTGCTAGCAAAAGAAGCCACCTAGGTAGGTAGATTAAGATGCCCATACTTGCCTCATGACAAACTCCTTATGCCACGCGTTCTTCCCTCAACAAACTCGACAGGACGAGATGTTTCCCGGCTCCGTGCCCTGATGCAGGGCTCCCGCTTCAGCTCCATCGCCCGGAGGACAAGTTGACAGGCGCGGCCCCTCAGTGGGACCCGCTAGGAGGGTTTAGTAGCCGGTACCCCAGATTTACGCTGTGGAGTATCTGGGGAAATCATCAAACTGTGGATCTCAGGTGGTCGCGCGACCACGTCCCCTTTGAATTCGACGACAAGAAGACCGATAATGGTGGTAAAAACGCCAGATTTGATATTGTGATGTAGTATGAACAGGGAAAAAGTAGAGGATTCAGAGATCCATTGGCGGAGCAGTGTGAAGCTCTATGCTGCTTGGGTCGTTGGGCAGTGAATCTGCAGGTTCAGGGGGGTCGTGTGCTGAAGGGAGGGCTAGGCGGCCGATGCGACGGTGAATGCAACTACAGAAATTGCGGCAACCTCCTGCATGCCTGGGCTGACGCTCGCATGATCCGACCGAGAAGATGGCAAGACGATGTTTTTGTTCCAGCTTTCAGCGCCGTAGACTGCTGGACTTCACTGAGCGTTCTGATCCAGACCGTCCCGCTCAGCGACTCTGTTCTTTGATTTTCGTGCAGCGACGTAGCATGCCACAGCCATGACGAACCGTGCTGCCGCATTGTCGCATCCGTCGCTACGTTACGAGTCATGGTCAATCACTGCCTGGTGCAGCTTGAACGGCAGACTCCTTGTCTCATCCAGGCCGCCCCGTGATGGAGGTCTGGCTTCCCACTTCATTGGCTCTCCGTCTATGCGCCCTCCTCGCCGGGGAGGTCCTCCTCGCCCAAGCGTTGGCCCATGCCCCCATGCTTGCCGTGGCCATGTTGACACGCCATGACGAATCACAAACCTTGCCCATTGGCACTTGGAGGGCGGGGAAACAAGGGGATCGAAGTCTCACGTCCGGGGATCTCAACCGCAGGTGGCTGTAGAGTTTGTTACCAAGAGGTCATCCCTCACGCGGTCCGTCAAGCCCATCGCCTTGCCATCCCTTTACCCCGCTTTCTGCTCACTTCCCCAGTCGACCCAGGTCGCCCGTTTCCGTGAGTCTGAGCTGGTCCAAGGTGGTGGTTGTAATGTAGGTAGCACCCGCCCCGGCCCTTAACAGCCACGCATAAAGGTGGTGTGAACAGATCGCGCTCTTCTCTCCTCTTCTCTTCTTCCTCCACCATCTCCCTCCAGCCTGCCATTTCCAACTCGACCGTATAACCATATCAAGTGTATTCTTGATTTGTCGAAGACCGCATCTTCGCAACCCTGTCGACTTAAAACAGTCAACGTACGTCTTACACTACCCAGCCATGCTATAAGTCGCCCATTACTCACAACACTATAGGTTATTTAGACGACTGCCACGAAAGCAATCTCTCCGTCCCGTCACCTTACACATCGCAATCATGATCCACCGCGTACCTAAGCTTCCCAAGGCCAAGGCCAGCGAAGTCCTCTTCATCGGCGCAGCCGGCCTGGCTGTCTTGACACCCATCTACCTCATCATGCCCGGAGCAGACAACCGTCTCGAGAAACAAACCACTAAGTGGGCTCCTCGCTGGGAGAAGAACATCAACTACTTCACCCCTCCTGTTGAGCGTGGCGTGCAGCGCCTTGAGCCGCCGGTGTCGAGGACTGTCCAGCGTCTCGAGGATCGTCTACCGTTGGAGAGGATGGCGAAGGGATGCGAGAGGACGATTCAAAACACAATTGATCGCTTCAGCCCCAAGTCGTCATGATTGATAGGTCTAGGTGGAAGTCTTCTGTCTCGTCTTTCGCTTCTGTATGTAAACTAGAGACGGCTGGTCTACAGGCATGCCACAAATAAAATCGTTAAATTTCAAGTGTTGACTGCATTGCTCCTACGCAAGGCTTGTGCGTCGTACTCACCACGCCACTCTTCATCCAATCAATATACAAATCTCGTGTTTCACCAGCCTACAACCACGTGAATGCAATGCGGCACGATCGATGCAAGATTGCCGTGCACCACACCCACCACATCCCAGATCCAGGCAGATACTCGATGTGACGGTGCCTTGCACATGGCTTGAGTCCTAGACCAAGGGACACAACCGTGAAGGACTACGGGGGCTACTGATTCGCTACGGCCAGCCACAGGGTTGCGCCCATACATCTTCTTTGCCAGTCTCAGCCTAAAAACTGACAGATCTTCTCTCCAGCAGTGTCCACTGACACATCCAAGTTGGTCTTCAATAGCATGCTTACCGTTTCGAGACCATGCGATTGCCAAATAACGCCCAAGTTTCATGGAACGAACAACTGACGCCTGAGCAAAGTCCAATATCTTATGTGGTTCACAGCGAGGAGGCATCAAATGCGAACATATGAGACTAAACAGCATCGAATGTACGTGTTGTATTAGCTATTATTCTAGCAGAAAGCCACAGCAACTCCTTGTCCTGCCTATCCTTCTAAACACTTCTGGCACGAGAGGTCTATTTAGGCTAGATATTTACGTGCTCCGCCTTCCACAAAGCCTTTAAAGCACAACAAAGCCAAAGCCCATGCGTCGCATGAACGTCAACAAGTCCTGGGCAATATTGACCTCATCAACCAGCCCGGTGCATTTGTTGATAACAAGGAAATCGGTGCCGTTAAAAGTGACGTGATCACCACGCTTAAGGGTTCTGTGAAAAGCAGAAAATGGTTAAAAATGACCTTCGATTACCTAGGGAGATCACTTACGTGGGCGCATTGGTAAAGTCTCCGAGGATGGCGTTCAGCCTCCAGCGGATCGCAACGTTCTGCTGGTCACCAGCCCAGTGGATCGGCTCAAACTCGAAATGGTCCCAGCCGGTGCGCGACCAGGTCAAGAACGCCAGGAAGTCGTCCCGGTTGGCCCCCGGAACAGGGAGAGTGCCGTTGGGGCCGGGGTGTCTGTCAACCCATAGGTCAACCTCGGGCGACAGAATCTCTTCGGCGAGGGCAACTTCTCCGCCCCACATGGCCAGATACTTGTCGGCAATCTGCTTGCGGTAGGCCTGGTCGATTTTGAACTCCTTTGCGCAGCAAGCCGGTGCCGCCTGCGTCGCGAAGGACAGCAGAGACACAGACAGCCAGAGGAAGACGCTGAGCGGGGCCATTGTGAAGTCCGAATCAAGTATGCAGTATATAAAAGCGAATGGCTGGGACGTGTTCGGAACGGGCTGTTGGTTCTGACTGAGCTTATTGATCGTATTCCATGCGAGCTGAAGACTGTGTTTTTATATATTGTGCTTGAACCCTTGTGTTGTCACTCACCCGGCACTCGACGGAGGCAGACCGCCCCATGTCAGCCATTCATTTGGCTGTGAAGGGGCCAAGTGTATGCAAAGCATTATTGCAGATCCACAGCGGTAGCGATCTTTCGAGCCCGACCTGTCTTGCAGGGCTTCATCAAGAGACATGAATACTGTTGCTTGCAATCGATCACCTAGTCCGGAGCAAAGCACAGGGCGGTTAGTGCTGAATTGCCAAATCTGGGAGTTTTGGGTGGGGCAATGCGGCGCCTCTCCGTCCAGGCGCTCCGAGCGTCGACGGAGCACAGCGTGCCACAGATTGAGACTTGCTGGGAGCTGAGCCGGGCGGCTTGCCTCAGAGACTTCGCAAGTATTTTTCGGAAGGGACAAAATACAGCCTCAACTTTGCGCATGGCAGGCCCGGCTGTTGCACAAGTTGTGTGCAGTGTTAACGCATGCTTGGAGGACACTTGCAAGCCCGGAAAGGCACTGATTTGCACCAACCTGAGCGGAAACATGACGGGAGCATACCGAATTGAATCATACCTCCAAAATATCTATTGCATATCTGACTCGAACCCACTTCCCCTGCTTGCGCTCCACAGTTTCTACTAAGATCAGACTCAAGCTTATGGATGCAGACCAGCAGGGTATCGTCCACCCCCCAGCTCCGAAATGTCGTGCCCCGAAGGACAAAAACCAAGCTTAATATAGCCACAATAACCTGAGCCCACCTAACTGAAACGTTGCAAGGGATTCCCATATATACTTCGGTATAAGAGCCTTGTCTCGTCCACCAAGCGTCCCTGGCCAAGAACGGGAGGGGCGTAGTCACCGGGTCATTTGCATACGTGCCATTGAGCACCAGCACGGCTCGGAAGCGGACCTTTAAAAGCTCCTTGACCTTCGTAGAGCCATGAGCCGCCAAGAACGAGACTGAATATCATGTAGCCAATCGCTCAGCGATAGCTGGCCATTCCCATGTCCGGCGCTAGCTCTCCGCTTCCCTCGGACTGTCGTTGAAACGAGGCATAGTCTTCTGTTCATGTCCCAAGGCCACTATATTCAAGGAAAGTCAGCATGATCCGGTCAATATAGGCCAAGAAGCTCCTTGAAGAACAGTGAACAGAACGGAACAGAAACCGCGTAAAGAAGGCACTCACGTCTGTCGAACAGATAGTAACTCGTCACCAGCAATATCGGCAGCGCCACGATCGACGACACCCACTTCCGCGCTGCCGTTCTGTACCGTCGCTCAGATTCTTCCTTCTTCTCCTGCTCCCTGGCTAGTTCGGCTTCCATGTCCTCTCGCTGCGCGATTCGTCTCAACCGTGCCGCGCGCAGGGATGCTTCGCGCTCTTCCGCCGTGCGGACAGCGTCGGCCATTGCGGCAGGAGATGCTACGGAAGAAGCCGGGCCTGCAGTAGAGGTGCCCACGGGCGGCTTGGAAGGCCCCAGAGGCTTCGTGGCTGTCGCCCGTATGTCGTTCGCGCTCGCTTTCCCAACCGTTCGTTGGGACTTCGGTTTCAACGGCGGCTCTGGTCGAGACGGCGATCTGGAGTTGGATTGAGCGGTGCTACCGACCGCTTTGGTCTTGCTACTCGGCGGAGAAGCTACAAAAGCCTTTCCTAGGTTTGCCTTTTTGTTTGCAGCTTGTGCAGGTCTTTGGGCGGCGCGAGAGGTAGCTGTTGCAGAGGTTGCCGCTGGCTTGGGAGAGTTGACGCTGGCAAACGTCCGCTGCCCATTCTGCCATCGTCTGGCCAGGCAGCGTTCAAGCAAGGTTTTTTGGATCCGTGCTAATGACATTGCTGGTTTGCTCAACTTTACTCGAGGTTAGAATGCGGCAGCGGAGCGCAGGGCAATTAAGGTAGGTCGCGTCTGCGTTGAGCTGGGGGGTTTTTTTTTTGCATTAACGCGTCGGCCTCGGCAATTATCACAGCGACCAGTAATATCGCCAACCACTCACCCCAAGTCTCTGGCAACGCAGCAATTGGCCAATACATACACGTTCAACTCTACCAAACCAGCTGGGATGAAGCTTGTAGCAAAGTTATGCATCTAGGAAATATGGGTTGGTTTGATATGAGACGGCCGAGAACGACATTGCGAAATTATGCTTCTTAATCATATCACCACGGAAGCAACACTGTCGCTTGATTAACCTAGTCTGCGAAATCGCGAGCACATGTTTGATAATCTAAGCTCGCTACTGTACAAGTACGTTTCCATTCCTGAACGCCGTTACAACCCGTCTTCCACCTACACAGACTCGCAGAACCCTCAGTCGTCGTCGGTGTACCGTGGCCCGCTGGCCGCCGGCGTCTCAGGCGCGCCGCCATAAGCAGCCGGCGTTGGCGCACCGTAGTAGCCGCCGCCACTCGCGGCTGGTGTTGGTGCTCCGGCCGCAGGTGTTGGAGCTGCATCGGCTCCCCAGCCTCCGCCCCAGCCCGCGCCCGGTGTAGGAGCGCTAGCTGCTGGGGTGGGAGCCGAGTACGCACCTGGTGTGGGCGCGTTCAGGGGCCCGGGAGTCGGAGCACCCATCGCAGCTCCTGGGGTAGGAGCATCATACGCACCCGATGTCGACGCGCCAGGTGTGTGGCCCCAGGAGTCGTTCCCGCTGGCACCTGGTGTCGGCGCTGACGCACCCCATGCAGGAGTCTTGGAGCCCGCGGCCCAGCCATCACCGCCTCCATAGGCTGGAGTGCGAGACCCTGCCCCAAAAGCGTCACCATAAGCAGGAGTCTTCGCACCTGACTGCCAAGCAGGCGTACGAGAACCGGAGCCGTAGGCTGTACGGCTGCCATCGTAAGGGTTGACAGTCCTTGAACCATCTGCCCATGCCGGGGTCCGCGAGCCTGAGTCGTGTGGCTTCCATGCTGGAGTTCGGCCTCCGTGAGCTGGTGCTGTGCCTGTTAGCAAATAGTAAACTGCTGAGCGTTGTTCGGAACTTACTAGATCCCCACGCTGGAACGCGGTCGGAGGCACCCGCGCCCATTGGCGTTCGAGATTGCTGCCAACCAGGCACCCGGTCACCTGGCCCACCACGGTGAGGACCGCCCGGTGCGCCGCGGCCACGACCGTTGATGTCTATCGTAGCACCCGTGTTCTTATCCTTGAAATTGAGCGAGTCCCGCGGTACTGTAATGGTCTTGCTCTTCGTGTGCAACTCCACTCGGGCATGTGTATCTGTGGTATCCTTGACAATGCCTAGCAAACCCTTGTATGCGCCCTTTTTGATGATGACAGTCTGATTGATGGCCTTGTCTCGACCGAATGACTTGGCTGGTTGCACAGCCTTGTTCTCGGCACCATTTTTGTGGATCTTGAGGGCTGGATTCATAGCATTCAAGTCAGGGCCTGATGCCGCAGCAGTGACACGTCCTCCCTTGGCGGCGACCGTATTGAGCAGGCTCGCCTTGGTAACGAACACGCCCGAATTTTCATTCGTGTCGTTGGTGTGAAGGTATACGTAGGATCGGTGGATGTGGATGATTTTACCCTGACGCTGCTGGCCTGTGAATTCCTTGACAACGTCGTCCAACCGGATCTCAGAGCCGTTGCGATCGGCCGCTACCGCCTGTTTGCGCTTGGGGATTCTGTTGGAGATTTGCGTTGGCATGACCTGGCGGCTATCGCCAAACTGGTCCAGGACCACCAGCGACTCGCGATCGACCTTAACAATGCAGCCAACCGTGGTAGGATCCAACTGCACCAGGTCATGGAGGGAGTACTGGCCAAGCGAGCCTTGCCCACCAATATCGCTGGCCTCACGCAGATCTTTGCTGAAGACAGTGACCTCCGTGTGCGTCTGATCCGTGAGCAGAGTTACACGATCCTCCGCGATGTTGACAACCGTTCCAACCTCGTCGCGGAATTTGCTGCCTCCAATAACCTTGACGTGATCACCAATTCGGAAGCGCTTGCGCAAACCTTTGGTCGGGACATCAATGGTCTGGCCCACCATGTCACCCTCGGTCACAGTCATGGTGACAATATCTCCCTTGACGTTGGTGGCCTTTCCGACGATACCTGCCTGCTCTCCTGAGTAGACCTCGACCACATCACCTGGTAGATAAGTGACCAGGGAACTGCTGTCTTTCAAGCTAGCCGCAAGAGCCTTGAGGTCCAGATTCTCCGTGCCATCCTCAGCGCCCGATGCGAAACGCGTGACCTCCTCAAGAGAAGGGTTAACATCAGTGACCACAAGCTGCTGTATCTTGACGTCCTTGACTTGAAATCCGTTTTCAAACTCATCGCCCATATATGACCAAGTATTTGTTGACGGATTTCCCACTACGTTTCGAGGATGTCTCTTCCGAGCCTCAATCTCGCTAAACAGCCTCTGAGGTGGCCTTGGCCCAGGCATTCCAATTGGTCTCTTTCGCTTTCCATCCGCACTGACAGCGTTGAGGCTATCGTCGCGCATACCATAGTCCAGCCTGGGAATGAAGCGAACCCTTGCCTCCAGCCCGTTCTCGGTAACGTCAAGAACCTGAGCTAAGTCTCCGCTATGCTTTGCCGGTCTCCGGAGACGCACCCAAGCACCCGGCTCGAGAGTTGGTGTCTTCTGAACACGCAAAAGCTCTGTCCTCTGCTTGGGCTCCACCAGAAGCATTTTTGTTCGAGGGTAGACATTGAGAAGACCGTCGAGGGCGACGAGGATGTTGCTTTGTCTGTTGGCTTCGACATAAATGAGGCCCTTCATGACGGAGTTGGGACCACCTCGTTCGAATGCACTGATAATGCCCACCTCATCTTTTGTTCCCTTGCGCTCCTCGATTCGCTTCAAGATCGAAAATATGACTTCGCGCTCCTTTCCTTCCTTACATCGGACTGCCCAGATGCCTGGATCGTTGACACTAGGCATCAGTAGCCTCTTCGGCATGACAGCAGTGCCGCCAAAGCCCTTTGCAGGACGACGGTTTCCATACCGCTGCCTCAGGATCTCGGCCTGCTTCTCCGCATCCATGCTATTTTCCAGGTCGCGACGCCGGTCTAGCTCACGGTGCCTGCGATCATCGTCCATGCGGCCACTTTCGGCAATGTCGTCGGGGTGCGCATTGTCGATGAAGTCCTCGATTTCCTCTCCTTCTTTCTCTTCGTCGCCTTCCTCATCTTCGTCGTCAACCTCGGCTTCGATATCGAAAAAGGCATTTCGTCTGTCGCGACGCCTCTTTCGGCGGTGGCCCTAGAGCACATAAGCGTCAATGTTTGTCCGAATCTCCCCGAGTTAGAGCTTAAACCAACCTGCTGAACGTCATCCTCATCCTCTTCCTCCTCGTCCTCATCTTCTTCTTCGTCATCACCACCCCCTTCACCTTCCTCCTCGTCTTCATCCTCATCCTCATCGCGGGTCCTGCGCCGCGTATCTCCAGCAGTGTCGTCCTCGTCATCCTCGCCAGCATCGTGGCGAGATTTGCTTCGAGGCGGATCGTCGTCATCAGCATCGCCTCTTCCAGTTGAGCTGTGGCGTCGCGAAGACTGCCTTACATCGCCATCGGCATCGTCGTTTGCAGGTTCATCGTCCGAGAGGTCGGCAGGAGCCGGGTTGAAGTCGTCCTCATCTTCGGAATCGTCGAACCGAGACCCATTGTTGGAAGCCATCGCGATTAACGACAACGGCGGAGCAACTAGACGATACGTACGAGAGCTCCAGCGTTGCGTAGGATCGAGGTATGGAACAGGAGAGAAGAGAAGAAAAGAAGGAAAGAAAGATGAAGCAGTGTGTTCGGTTGGCGAAGTCGCAGACAAAGAGTTATAGCAGAAGACACTGTAAGCTTGCGAACCGTGCGGCTAAGCCTCGGGGTAAACCCAGCCTAAGGTAGTGTGCGTCCAGGTACCTCAGAGCTGGTGGGCGCTCGTAAGGCACTTTAGGTACCTGGATAAAGCAACGAATGCACGAAACAGTGATATACTCCTTGTTGTATACAAGCTTTACGGGGAGCTAATTGTGATGCATGACTTTGAAGCATTGTAGCCAGACAAGAGTACTGAGGCACTTGGCAATTAGAAGCCACCGAATTATTGACACGGCGATCAACGACTATTGTCAGGTTTGTCATTGCGGTACCAAAATTGTGGGACTGTATTAGAAATTGAGAGCTCCGTATGTGCGCATTTCGTTACTTCCTGCACATTGGGCCGGGATGGCTTCTATCTACACAAGCTATCTCAGATGCGTTCACTTAAATCAGGGGTTCAAACCAGGCGATCGTCTGCTTTCAAGTATCACGACTAGAGGGAATGTTATCATGCTTCTACAATCATCTCCGGTAGGGACACACGTAAGGCGCAATAATCACCATGAAATCTTTGTAATGTCAATGTTTGACAGGATCATCTGAGACTTTTGCATATAGTTGAGGTACAACTCTCTAATTCAACTCATCTCATCGCATGCTGAACGATTGAGTAGCCGCCAAATGGCTCCTGTCCCTTGCTTAATCGCATCCAAATGCCTCAACCCATTTTCACGGGAGCGCTCTTGAACAACGGGCGATTTCAAGGCGAATTGCAATTGACGGGCTTCTTGTCTTGCCCCTTGCGGAGTTGTCTCTTGAGAAGCTCACTTTGAACTCAGCTTGCTATTGGCCTCCTCTTTAAAACATGGTACCGTTGTCAGAAAACTTGTACGCATCATCCGTGGAACTCCGAGCTTCGATGCAGTGAGCGTGCCGGTCTATGGTGTCTGAAGTAAATTCCCTTACAGAAAGGCGCGCAGCTGTGCCTGGCTAGATCTGATTTTAATGGTGGGAGATTTCATCCAACACGAGCGCCCCAAATGCCGCGGCCAGCACTAACACCCAACCATTCGCCGTACTCGGTGCTTTGAAGGTGTGGTACCCAACCCAGGTTGCCGACTTCATAGTCACATTCCCAACTTGCAACTGGAGTCCGCTGATTGTCCTGCTGGGGCGCGCCATTGACCGACGGCGTTCCAGCGGCGTTGTTCGCGTTGAGTAGATCCCACAGCAGCACCTGGCAATCGTCTCCACCAGAGGCCAACATGCCTCGCCGCAGTGGGGACCATTCGATACAGTTGATCGGGCCAGTGTGTCCACGAAGTTCAAGGAGAGCCTGGCCAGGCTGTCGAACATCTAATATGCGAATCGTTTGCGAGTCCTGGGCAAATGTCGCGAGGAGATGGGTATCATGAGGGGACGTTGCCAATCGTAGGAGTGGTGGGGGTGTCGACATGGTTTGCTGCGCAAGCGTAGGACTGATTCGCCCACTTTGATCTGCCGTGCGGATTAGTGGAAGACAAAGCTACCAAGAGAGGGAAATGACTAACCTCTGTCGTCCTTACCCGTGGGCTCGTAGATAATTGTGGAATGCTCCAAGCTTCGCAAATCAAACATGCGGACACTGCCGTCCTGGCCACAACTGACGAAGACGTCGGTGCTTTTCGCGCAGAAACGAACGTCGTAGACCTCTTTATCATGAGCAATCAACTGAGTCTTAGCAGTCAGAGAGGGGATGTCCCAGATGGTGCAAGTCGTATCAATACTGGATGTAATGATCAAACTGGGAGATACAGTGTTCCAATCCAGAGAAGTAAGTGGTGCGGTATGGTCAGGAGTCTTGGAGTTGGACAGGAGAGCGAGCGGTGTAAGTTTGGTGACAGTGCTCTCGCGGCCGCCGCGGGTGATGGTGTTGCTGGGTGTGGCAGGAGTCTCTGAGGGAAGCGACCAGAGGCGCAGATGGTCTCCGGAAGTTGCTAGAAGATCCGTCGACTGCTTTTGCGAGGATGGAGGCTCCCACAACAGCCTGGTAACTGGGTAGGAGTGTGTGGCCTCGGCAACCTTGTTAAATTCCAAGCTGTATTTTGAGGAGCCCGGCCGGTAGATGTCTTGTGGGGTAGGAACGACTTGGCTGTCCAGTATTTGAATCTGGGCACGGGAAGAAAGGCAAATGTTAGCAACGATATGACCGGCGGCTTGTGGAACACGCGTGATGGGGTACGTACGAAGTTATGACCGTCTTCCAGATAGCTGCCGACTGCAAGCTTGCCGGCGCCATTCCCTTGAGGCGCCCACTTGCACCAGTCGAATGCGTACAGTGCCCATGGAGCCGTGTAATTGCTGGCGCTTGACTGAGAATTGGCAAGGTCGTAGCCTGGGGGACCGTCAGACATGCTGGAATCGGCGCGGGGCCTGATATCGGCCAGCCCCAAAGGGGTGTTGGAGATATTCCGCTGCGAGCCCGGAGCATTGTACTTTGCCGGATCGGACGGTGACATGTATTGAGAAGAGGGGCCGACGGGCGTGGTCGGCGTGTATGCGTGATAGCTGGACGAGGCGGCATCGTAGCCAGCCGCCGGGCTGGAGCGCGAATAGTTGTGGGACATGCTCGAAGGGGGCTTGGTTGGCGTTTGGAAGTCCTGAGAGGGAACGTGGTGCTGCTGTTGCTGCGCGATCAAGGACGAGCCTTGTATCGTCGGCAGATTGGGCGCAGTGTTGACGGATATGACAGGCGGTCGCGCCGGGTGGCCGCCGGGTTGAAGGATGTTGGGTACAGAGCTCGCGGGGCCGTAGGCGTGGGGGGATTGTTCGACCTTGATCTGAGGGGCGTAGTCATGCGAGGATATTTGTTGGTGATGCTGATGTTGCTGGCCCTGAGGACTCATGCCAGACATATGCAGTTCATCCTGCTGAGCGTCGTATGGGCCTGTCCCAGTTTGTCGTGGCAGGGGAGGCAGCTGTTGTGATTGTGATTGGTTCATGGTGCGGTAATGGGGATGGGCTGGGATTATTTGGAGAGGGGCAGGGCCGGAACCAAGGCCCAGAGGAACCCAGGAGAGACGCTCTGAAGCGGCCTTGCGACAAGTGCTGATCGTGCAGGCGCTGGTGCGATCGGCCGTCGCAGGTAATTCTTCTGAGATAGGACGACGACGAGGGAAAAAGGGGGTCAAGGCGGCTCAAGGTCAGGTAGACACTAAGGTAGGTAAGGTAGAAAGAGGTGGGTGCGGAGGAAGGGTGGTGAGTAAGGCCAAGGCAAGGCAAGGTAAGGTAAGTCGGGTGTTCGTTGAGATGAAACACGATGCAGTCAAACCACCAAGCGAGACACACGAGGTGAATTATCGATAAATGCGAGCGTGTCCGAATTCTTTGAGGCGGCTCTCGAACTCGGTCCAAGGCTTACCTTGAATCGAGTCCGGAAGTTGTAGGACACGGCAAATGCTGCTCGGCTGCCTGCGTTTGGCGGCGCGGAGAGTCTGCCAAAGAATATCTCAAAAGGTAGGTAGAGGGTTGGGCTTGGGATCGCTTTCAGATGAGGCGGGCCGATCACACGCCAGAGGCCACAGTACCTACCGCCTAATTTACCTTACCTGGCGCTACCAGGTACCTACAGCCGCATCCAGGTACGGGGTAAGGTAGGGGGGGGGGGCAACACGAATGCCCGAGGATAAGGTCTCACGGGTCCAGGTCAAGCGACAATCAGAGTGCCCCACTTCTAGCGAACACAGTAGACTTACATAGTACAGCACCCGCGCCTTGCATTTCAAGGCAAGCCGTCGGTCTGGGTATCTTGTACTCCAACGTGGTGATATGCATGCATATCGAGACTAAATATCTCACAGAAGCCTTGCTCAATGCAAACCCTAGACTGTCTAAACATATTCTAGGCGCTGACAGGCTTCACGTTACCCCAGCTACCTTGCTGCGAATTCGATGGCACTTGGCAATGATGCTGGTTTTCGAGATACGGACATACGCCAACCCTTGTAGTGCTGACTTACCTCAATTTGCGGTACGGTAGCTAGATACAGGTACAGTATGGCAGTGTACCTGACCGGGATAAGCACATGCCAGAGCTTCGCATTGTAGAAACTGTCCTCGTGAACATTCTGATCGAGACAAGTCGTAACGTCGCAAATGCTTTTGACCGGTCAAATATCCAAAACTGCTTCCTCCCTGAAAGCGTTACGCGCTTCGCTTTTGCTCATAATCTGTGCATCTTAGCTTGTTACTCACCTTGTTCCCATGACGTCTCCGTCTACTATCCTCGATCGGTTGACGAGTTCTCGAAATCGTTCTTCTATTGCACGTCCACGACAGTCCCTACACCACTTCCCGAGCGAGTATGCCATGGAGGAACTCGAGCCTCGACCCACTGAAAGTTCCCCATCCCACGAAACGACCGGCACCCGGCTGAAGAAGACCAGCGCCGCCACCGACGAGCAGAAGTCGTTCGGCGACTGGAACGACTGGGGCAGTCCCGTGTCTTCAAGGTCTTCTTCCAAGGGCAAGGCCCGCGCAATGTTCTCTGGACCACCACCTCCCATAGCCCGTTCAATGATGCTAAAGGGCAGCCCATCATATCCTCCTTCGATGACGGCGCAAGGACGCGTGAGCACACCTACCGACCAGGCGACAGGCCGCCATCAGAATGGCAGTGGAAGCTATGTACTGTTTGACCAAGCGGCGCACATGGCGCCCCGAAATGCAGACTCTGTGTGGAGGGGGCTCCAGCGCCAGGAGAGAGCTCTTGAAGAAGAGATACAACAGTTTCTTGACCTTCAGGCTTCAGGTCTTGTGGCTGGCAGCGGAGACGCGGTCGACACAAAGAACAAGGATTCCGAGGGCTATAGTGATTCAGGTAGCAGCACACCCACTGGAACTTTCTACTCAACTGCAACTTCCAAGTCTCGGTTGGTCAACTCTCTATACATACCGGCACGCGCGACGTCGGAGGGCAACGTGATACCCGTGCGACAACCATCCAAGGGCCGCCCAACTGGACTACGCGCCGCCCGATTAGGGCTACAGGGAACAATGAATGCACTAACAGAGCTGAAACGCGAGGAAGATGCGTACATAGATGCCAGCCTATCGCAGCGCAAGAAGGCGCTGATACATCTGAGCCGACTGAGCGTAAGGAAAGACGGCATCTCTAGTGAGCTTCATCACCTTGAAGAGGATGAAGGTGAGCCACTGGGTCGAGAACTTCGAGAACTTGGAGTCAAGTATGACTCCATCACACAAGAGATAAGACAGCTTGAGGAGAAGCTCGTTGGCATGCGCAACAAACGTAGATGGCTCAAGGAGAAGATGGACGACGTCAAAAACAAGAGAGAAGCCGGACTAAGCGGATATCGTGGCGCATTGAAGGATGTCAACCTAGAACTCACCTCGATTTTGACGCGGCCCCCCATCAGGCCCCTGGATCAAGAAATGTTCGCCAAGATTGAAGATGCAGAGGGAACACCCCTGACATCATCGGGCGCCGAGTTCCTGCAGCTTCTTCCTGAACGCCGCACATCGGATATGGCTAGAAGTTGGTGGGAAGGTGAATTATCTCTCCTCGAACGCCGGAAAACGCAAATCGCCAAAGAACGGCAGGCGTTGGAGGAAGGGAGCGCCGTGTGGCAAGAGGTCATTCGGCTAGTGTCGGACTTTGAATCAAGTCTTCGGCAGTTGATGAAATTGGGATCATCTACAGATTCAGAGGCACCGTCCCGGGAGAAGCAGATACGGGATCAAACCTCCAGCATGAGCACAGTAGTTCAAGAGCTCGAGCGGTACATGGCAATGGCCGAAGCCAAGCAATGGAACCTCCTCATTTGCGCGATAGGGGCGGAGCTGGAGGCATTCAAAGAAGCGCAAGCCATGCTACAAAATATATTCCCTCCAAATGAGGCCGCGTCGAGTCCCGGATCAGGGGATCAGTCTGGCGGACCGTCACTTTCTGAACAAAAGCCAGCTGAGCAAGCCAACGCTGCACCGGAACAACACGATGAGAGTGACAATGAGGTTCCGGCAGACCTACTGGTGTCACGTTACGAAGAGCATGACCACATCGCCCAGGCAAGCCCCAGGTCTCGCTCATTCGCACACTCGGACTCGAGCGAAAACGAGATACCACCGGAATTCCTGGATGGGAAGGAGCAGTCAGATAAGGAATAGACCAGCGAGTCTTCCAGGCCAAACTTTTTCTTTATGTTTCAAGAGGCTTAGCGAGATACCCTTTCATTCCACCACAATACTCTGCATGTACGACATTTGTAATTGCTCAAGAGTGTACAATTGCCATTTCACGTGTCCAAAATGGTTCTGTATGTCGCCACCGTGTCCACTCGTGCCACGTCAGGAGTGAGAAAATCGTCTTCTTAATTTCATACAACTTTGCCATTGTGTTCAAATACTAACATGGTTGTCTCAAGGTTGAGCTGGGTAGAGCATTTTCAACGTAATCCCATTGCGCCTCAAACGCCTCACAGAAATAGTATGGGCTTCTGTGATAGTAGTTCCAGAACAGACATCCAATATCGTCTCCTAGGAAGTGTCGAGGCCAAGCTAGGCGCGGGTATCCTGCTACGCCCAACAGACGCGCATGTGTTCCGATCCATGGTTGTCATTTGGCGTGAACGCTTGACCGTAGTTCGAATCCAGGACTTCACCGTGTGCGCTCGAAGAAGCCGCTTGAACCGGCTATGGCGACGGACTGATCCATAACCCACTCTCCAACGCCGAGGTACTTATCGATCCATTTGGAAACTTCTTTGTTGTCGCCAGCGACTTTGTCGGTTTTGAATCTACGTAAGAAAAAACGCAGAAGCGAAGTGTTAGGGTTGCGGAAGCTCGAGGGGATTCCAACGTCGACGAGAAGTTGACTTACGTCAGGCCGGTAGATCGCTTCATTCCGGCAATGAAGGCCGAGACTGCAAGAAGATCACGGTTCAGTTCCAGTCTCGAGTGACGCCAAGGCGGAGGAACTTACGAAGAACGGCATCGAAGGCATAATGTGTCAAGCGCCCAACCTTCGACCAAAGTCCAAAAGTCAGCAGGTTGAGTAACTGCAAGCAGTCTTAGACGCGCTTAGACAGCCATGGCGAGCTAGATGGACGGAAGGTCGTCGCACCAGCCAGGGAAAGGGAAGGGTCTGGATGTTAGGTGACGCTTACCACCATGATTACTGCTCTGGCTGCCGATATGTAATCCCCGTACGTTACTGAAGCAAGTCTGAGAGAGGCACTCCGAATCTGTGCACGCAGTGAAGTTGCCCGGGGAAGAATTTGGCTGCTACGCAAGAAGTTGCCTATAGCTTCAGGGTCGCATGGGCAACGACATCATGTGCTCTGGGCTCGGCGACGATACCCGAGCCTGGCATGTCAGTCACGTGGAGCGAGAGCTTATCAGCACGCGCCAAGCTCATGCCAGAAAGATAAGGACAGTTGTCTTAGCTCACCGTCGCAGAGGAGCATCTGCACTGGGTTCCACGGTAAGGTTCCTGCAAGGCACATTCGCAACATAAAACACTGAGAATTCTAAAACAGTCTCAACTTACATCCAAGGGCCGAGCTGAAGCAAAGTGCTGAGACTAGCAAGGAGCAACACGTCTGGTCTTAGATGTCCTAGACTATCCGCTAGGTTACCACAAGAAACGAAGTCGAACCCACCCACGAGTTCGGCACCTATGGGGTTTTAAGACTTTGTGGCATGACGGTCGCTTTCCAAAGGTGATGAATGGTATTTGCTAATGTGATCTCGCGTCTCACTAGAATCCGAAGGTTGCGGACTGCCGTTCTTCTGCATATTGCCTAGCTTAGCAAGCTCAGATTTCCAAGGGATATTTTTTGTTGAGTGGGACGGCAGGGTCGGACTTAGTCGCTTCGATGGATCCCCAAAACGCCATGAATGGTAAAGCAACAAACGCCCGTCATGGTTGAATCTGCTGCTCCTATTGCGAGAGCGGCGCGGAGGAGCTCCGCAAGTCCATTGGAAGACGGACCGATACATCAAATGCCTCATCCCACGAGCACTAAACTACCGCCACAGCCGCCGCCATGGCTGAATAATTGGATAAGGGTGCAAGTCAGCTTTGGGGGAAGGGGGGTTAGCATTCGAAATGCGCGACAAAACAAAAGTGCACACCGTGGTTCGCCCATCGTCCTGGGAGGACATCGCCTAAACTCATGTCAATCCGTGTTAGTGGTTGTGGTGGCAGGACGTTCACTCACCTACCTGAGGACTTTGCTTTTTCGTCGTATGCAGAATTGTCCCATTTGCTTGGCACGGTTCCCAATCCTGACAAGACTGGTAGTGTCATTTCCCTCACCTCTTGCTATTACGTCCTGGTCTTCTGTTATCTTGGTAGACGTCGCAGGTCCGGTTGATATTTGTCGGGCTAGGGCCCCGTGGCCGGCTCGGTCAATAAGGCTGTTCCCCTACCCTGCCTCTCGGGCTGCGATGGACCTTACCCAGTAGTATTGCTGTGTATGGTAATTGCATGTGCTTACGAACGAAGAAGCATCAAGACCATGAATGGCATAGTCTCTACAGCTCCAATTGGGGCTTATGGCCACCGCAGAGCAACAAACGAGAGGTCTTTCGCTTAGCAGCTCCGTCCCTTGTGAGGGCCTGAGGGCCTTGAGGAACTGTGCGCGTCAAAGATGATGCAGCAAACCCACACCCCTGCCTCCGGTCCCCTACCGGAGTACTAGTATGTGCCCAGGGTCAGTGCCGTGTGCAGTCCTCTGTACCCCACTTTGCAGGCTAAAAGTGGGCGAGGAGCAGGTACGGAGAACCTCTGCTACCCCCCAAAGCGGTTGGCAAAAAAACCCGGACCGCGAAACCATAAGGTAGATATACTTAAAAGTAAATGATAAGTAGGAGCTTCTATAATAAAAAGGTCATTAGAATCACTTAATATAACTCCTCGAAAGTATTAGAAAAACAACATCATTTTTTATTTAAGAATTACTTCAATTTTATCTAATTTTATTTATAATTCCCCAAGGCTGTTATTGACGATAGACCGTTTTGCGGTCCGGGTATTTTTGCTCACCCACTTGCCCCCCATTCGCAATGTACCCTGCGTTGCGTTACCCCTCCATCCAGAGCTTTGCGGCGCGCGGCGGGGCATGGAGGAAAAAAAAAAAGCATCGACAGCTGGTAGGAGGGGGGAGCTTTAGCTTACCTTTTGCTCACCTCTGCCTGGCCCCTCCAACCACCAATCTGATCCGCCCTTCTCAACACATCCCACGCCCGAGCCCACGGACTCGTTGATTTCGTCGCCCATTCTGCTACGGCAAGTCGTTCCAGGTTTCCGAGGGGCCCTGTTTGTTTCATTGGCAACGAAACCCTACCAGCAAGGCACGCTTCCGTGCTAGCTCTGCAACATCTCAGCCAGCCTGCTACCTCCCAAAATTCAACCTGTACGCGCCAGCGCAATCGATTGGAGGCAAGGTACCTTACCACCTATCTTATCTCACTCCTCCTCCTCCATCCTGTTTTCTTCCTCTTCCCTCCTCATGCGCATTTCTTCCTGACTTCATCTTCATCTCGCCTCTTCCTCTATCCTCTCAATCATTCGCCGAACCTCGTGCCAGCCCGAAACATCTCTATCTTGGCTTGGCCTCATCTTCTCCTCAGCTAGTAGGTGCTATTTTGGTGCCCTTCTCCCATGCTTAGACCTGTCCTAGCTACATCTGTGGCGTTTCTCGTTTGACCCGCACGCACGTCTGCGTTCCAATTATCCACAGACTCTCCTCCTGCGAGCTATCATTTCGAGAACGTACATTGATTTAGCTTCCTTAGCCCGCTTGTTTCTTCATCTCCGCCTCTTTAATAACAACCCGCGCCCGTCGCACGCCTTGCCTTTTTCCTGTTTGCCCCTCCTCCTCTCCATCATCCTGGCTGCAGTTCTCCGCGCCAACACAACCTTCTGCCACTCATCCAAACCAATATCTGCTCCTCGATCCTCGCTGACCATTGCTACTATGGCTCAGAACTCTCAACAAAACCAAAGCATCATGGCCGCCACGGCTCAGGAGCACCTCGACCTCGGTGGTCGCATCTCTTGGCTCGCCAACCTTGACACCGCTTTCAAGCCCGAGCGCAACTATCGCCGCTCTTCCATCATTTGCACCATTGGCCCCAAGACCAACTCTGTCGAAGCCATCAACAAGCTCCGCGATGCCGGTCTTAACGTTGTCCGCATGAACTTCTCCCATGGCTCGTACGAGTACCACCAGTCCGTCATTGACAATGCCCGTGCCGCTGTCGAGTGCCACGCTGGCCGCCCCATTGCCATTGCCCTGGACACCAAGGGTCCCGAAATCCGCACTGGAAACACCAAGAACGACGAGGACATTCCCATCTCCGCGGGCACGGTGCTGAACATCACTACTGACGAGAAGTATGCTACTGCTTGCGACACCGAGAACATGTAAGTCACGCCTCCAAACTTTCACGAGAAGGGCAATCTACTGCCTCTCGAACCCACCTCCAATTGATTCGGCTCCTGATCAATTACTGACAAATTATCCTACGCTAGGTACGTCGACTACAAGAACATCACCAAGGTCATCACCCCAGGTCGTGTCATCTACGTCGATGACGGCGTTCTGGCGTTCGAAGTGCTCAGCATCAAGGATGACCAGACCATTGAGGTCCGCGCTCGCAACAACGGCTTCATCTCCTCCAGGAAGGGTGTCAACCTGCCCAACACCGATGTCGATCTTCCTGCTCTGTCCGAGAAGGACAAGAATGACCTTAGGTTTGGTGTCAAGAACAATGTCGACATGGTCTTCGCATCGTTTATCCGCCGTGGACAGGACATCAAGGATATCCGCGCCGTTTTGGGTGAGGAGGGCAAGAACATTCAGATCATTGCCAAGATTGAGAACCGACAGGGCTTGAACAACTTCAAGGAAATTCTGGAGGAGACCGATGGTGTCATGGTTGCCCGTGGTGACCTGGGTATTGAGATCCCCGCCGCTGAAGTTTTCGCCGCCCAGAAGAAGCTCATTGCCATGTGCAATGTCGCTGGCAAGCCTGTCATCTGCGCCACCCAGATGCTCGAGTCCATGATCAAGAACCCCCGCCCCACTCGCGCCGAGATCAGCGACGTTGGCAACGCCATTACTGATGGAGCTGACTGTGTCATGCTTTCCGGCGAGACGGCCAAGGGCAGCTACCCCAACGAAGCTGTCCACGAGATGCACGAGGCCTGTCTCCGTGCCGAGAACTCCATCCCCTACGTCTCCCACTACGAGGAGATGTGCACCCTCATCCAGCGACCCGTCCGAACTGTTGAGTCGTGCGCCATGGCTGCCGTTCGTGCCTCCCTCGACCTGAACGCTGGCGGTATCATCGTCCTGTCAACCTCTGGCGAGTCTGCTCGCCTCATCTCCAAGTACCGCCCGGTCTGCCCCATTTTCATGGTGACACGCAGCCCTACTACTTCCAGGTTCAGCCACTTGTACCGTGGCGTCTACCCCTTCCTCTTCCCTGAGGAGAAGCCAGACTTCAACAAGGTGAACTGGCAGGAGGATGTTGACAAGCGCATCAAGTGGGCTGTCAACCATGCTCTCCAGCTCAAGGTTCTCACCACTGGCGATACCCTGGTTGTTGTTCAGGGCTGGAAGGGTGGTATGGGTAACACCAACACCCTGCGCATTGTCAAGGCTGATCCCGAGCACCTCGGCATTGGCGAGGATTAAAGTAGGAGCTCGGTCGGAGTAATAATGATATGACAGGAACACAAGGGTCTTTTTAATGTTGCGCAAACGGGCTGTACTGGGGGCCCACTGATAGACGGATGAAATACTTGAAGCGAGACTGCAAACTTCACGAGCCTAGAGAAAATAGGAGAACACAAATGCAAGCTGAATGAATCAGTTGTTGGAATGTTATGGCGACTAGGAACTGAAAATGAATTGGATATGGTTCATGCCCCATGACATCCGATCTATTGAAATACCGACGTGCGGTTGCTTGAGGTAATTATGTGGGGCGAAGTGAAGTGAAGTATTTACTGAGACGCGACTCGGTCTCTAGAATATGGGCACGAATCATGTAAGTAACAAAGAAAAAACCGGTTACCACACCAATTTGATAGCCTTGCCCTTCTTGACCCGACCCGCAGTAACATGCAAGCATTCGCAGGAAAAGGAAGGACCCCGAGCAGCGGAGATAGCCCATGCTGATCATCGAAGCTTAAGAAGTCATGCCCACGCCGCGGCAGAACAAGAGCATAGCTTCGTCACCCCGACCACCGTGATTTAGCACTGAAGAGAATCACCACCAGGAGCTTTGTAGTTCGTGGGCACCGGGTAGTAGATGTTGACCTGCAGGCCAGGGTCGCTGGCACGGTAAGATCCTGGGAACGACAGCAGGCTGGGACGAGCTGAGCCGCTGCCACCAGAAACGTTGACTTGAGCGCAGGAGATATAGAGCTGAGCACCACCAGCGGCGCTAGCACTGTGGAGACCGATGTGCTCGAAGCGGACGAGGTATTGCCCGTTGGCGATGCATGAGGGGATAGGAATGTCGAAGGATGACTTGCCTGCAAGAGGATTCCGTTTAGTCTCTAGACACACACGGACAGACAAATCGACGCCTGCTTGCGCCATGTGAACCGATCACGGACAAGAAGGAAGGATGAAGGAGAATAAGCAAAGCACTCACCGTCGTTGGGCCATTTGATGCCACCAGAGCTGACGATGGGCTTGTCCTCATAGATCTTAAACCACACAGCGCCCTTGCCGTCGAAATCAACGGCGCTGTTGGGAGCCTTGGCCATGTAGACCAGGAGTGGTCCAGGGTGATAGACATTGGGAGCCGCCTCGAAAGTAATGGTACGGCCGGCAGTAACATCAAGAACGCCCGGGGTCTTGGTTCCAGGACTGAGCTCGTAGCAGGTCATCTGTGATGAGGAGACATCGGTGACGGGGCCGTTGTTCTGCCAGTTGGTGGTGCGGCGGATGACTTGCCAGTCACTGGTGCGGACACCATTGGCACTGGCACGGGGAATTGTGTCTGGGTGCTATGATTAATGAAGCTCTATGACTTTGCAGGAAATAAAGTCCCATGAGGAGAGCATCTGACATACAATGGGCCTGGGCGACAGAGCCCAACAGCGTTACGGCGTACGCGAACTTCATCTTGACTAGAATGGATGATCTTTTGTGGAAGATGATCGGCAGGTGTGAATTTGAGCTGACGAGGTAAGGAAAGAAAAGGATCGTCGTTCTATGCAGTCCCTAGCTCATCCTTTTATACTTGAATTGCCGTGAACACCAGAAGTCTTATTGTGCTATATAACCCCTAAGCTTTGTCACATCCACCCTTGCTCCAAGAAAGCGGGACCAACATCACATTTACTGCTTACTTCCTTGATTTTGCTATGAGTAGTTGCCAGGCAAAGAACAAGTAACCATGGTACTCCCCGTGGGGACGACTGAGGGTGGCGTACACCTTGACAATGATCCCCATCCCAGGAAACACGGAGATGTAGCTCCAGGAAGGGAGGGACTGCCGCGCCGGCTAAATGGATCAGAGCTTAAAGCTCGGTAGATGGAGCCCCAGCATGGACTCCAGACGGGGAATAAATAGATTAAAACACCTGGCGAGGTGGAAGCAGTGGGCGTGAAGCTTGGCCTTCGAATTGGTTGCCAAGGGCGTGACTGCACCCATCGACCGAGAAAAGCTCCGGGTGGGCGACGATGGAAGACCTAACTGGTCGATCACACTCGAAGCCGTGATCTGACAACTTCGTTCGGAGAGAGAAATCCTTGCAGGATCAGTATTCAGGCTTCACGGAGTGGAGCCTCTGAAACACATCCGTCGACCTGGGTATGAATGCTGTCAAGGCGGCGGCCCCAGACTGTGGAGCACCGAGCTTGGCAATATCCCAATTAGGGAATCCGGGTCCCTTTCTCGGAGGATGGTCCCGAGCTGGATAAGTCCGTAAACGGCAACTCATGAACGAGAGACGAGGTTCTGGTAGAGAATTCAAGGCGTCACCTGCAAGCAATTAAATTGCAAGACTCCCGTTGTTGCGTTGCACTGCGGCATCTGCTTACTGTTCGCACCAGGCGCGTCCGCACACTAGACGTCATTACACAGATGGCAGTGTCTCATGAACATTGAGAGGACCCTTGGCAGAGGATTGAAGAGGATCAGTGGGCGCAAGTTGGGCAAATTGAATGAAGTTATCGAACGAAAACATGTGAGTGCCATACGATTTGAGATGCCTTTGGAACAACCGCTTTGTTCGCATTCCTTTGTATCTCGCCGTTCACCAAAACGCCTTAGCATTACTAGTAAGCAAGTTTCACAGAAGACACTGAATATCTACTCGACACAATGACGATGAAGATACGTATTTAAACCGATATGCCCTATCAGTTCAATTAATCCCACTTGGAACAGGACAAATCAAACAAATAACCTACCGGTCATGATCGCAATATCCTTCGTATTCTCCTAATTAAGTCTTTTCCCACGACCACGCCTGACATAGGCTACCCTGAATAATCCGGCGACCTTCATATCTTCATTACGTCATCAAAAGCCTTGAAAGGTATCTATTTGAACAAGTCATGTGTGCCCAACCACATACGATATATGCCTGCGGATGCGAGAGGCCTCGAGGACCCCTGGAGTGGTGTGGCACCGCCGTGCTTTTTGGTCTATCCTGTGAGGACGAAGTCATGACCAGCCATCCTGTTCTCTCTCGTAAGTTGCCGGTTATTTGCCAAATTGCGGGGTAAAACAGATGCTGAACAGCCAGAGCAATAGTCGAGCAGACCGACACCGACGTGAACACCGATGCCGGCGCCGACGCTTCGAAGATTTGATATATAAGACGAAAGACAAAATTCGAAAATTTAAGGACAGGCTAGGACGAAAAGCTGAAAGAACTAATCGTGAGACTTGACATGGGCGTGTCTTACCAGCATATCACCTTGAGAATGGGCCACGTCAAGTACACGTAGAAGATGTGAAAGTATTAAGATCGAGGACAACGATACAAAGGTGCTAGACCGGCGTCTTCCCATACATTCTTATCACTAGATGAAGACATGAATGTGAGTTGGAATTTCTGCTCAACTTATGATTTAGGCTTCTACTCGACGAAAGGATCCGTTTTTGGAGTAAAGTCCATGGGTTACATCGCGCATACTACCCGATGGCGGAAGTGCAATGACACGAACGAGAATACGGAAAGCATTGCATGTTTGTAAAAATAGAAGTTTTGACAAGAGTTAATAACTTCCTTCAACTGGGTTTGACCTCGAATTGCTCACACAGATGCTGGCCGTAGTGCATGAACAGCCAAGCACAGGAAAGCATGGCCAGAGACACAAACCCCAACAGGCTGTTGCACCAGCACATTCTTAACTTATTATACATGGGAATGCCACACAAGGGCAAGAATGCGCCGGCGGTGGATCTTATGACTGCGTTCGACGCCAACGCAGAAGCGAAGTGCATGTTGGAGTTGTCGACCAGGTAAAACTGTAGGGACTGTAACGCCAATCGTTAGGATCCTCGTACAGTAAATGACGTTCGACAGGTAGGACTTAACATAAAATGAATTGACGTTTCCTATTCCTATCACACCAGTAACGATGAGCGGAGATATCCAATGAGCCTGGTACTCTGCTGTCAAGCCATAGATGA
Organism: Paramyrothecium sp. XJ0827; assembly: GCA_020881915.1. Taxonomy (NCBI): domain Eukaryota; kingdom Fungi; phylum Ascomycota; class Sordariomycetes; order Hypocreales; family Stachybotryaceae; genus Paramyrothecium; species Paramyrothecium sp. XJ0827. The sequence continues at coordinate 2,352,956 of JAJFPB010000001.1, read as the reverse complement.
AGAACCCAGCAGGCATAATGAGTGCTCCAATCCGGACCGACGGTAACCTCTACTCTGATTGCACTTCATTCACAGGGCAACCTCCAATGGTTGAGTCACTGTCCTCCTGGGCAATCTTGGATTGTAAGTATCTGTCACTGATGCGAGAGAAGAAGCCCATGCCAATCATGTAGCCTATGCCGAGATCTGGAAAGGTAAGACCTACATGGCTAACCTCGAAGTAATACATGCGCATGAAGAGTCAAGCTGGTGAACAAGAGGTAGAAGTATGCATACGCCAAGCCGGTATAGGTCCCGCAAACGATGCAGATGGGGAAGAAGAAGAGCATCTTGAATGGCCGCGTAATGCCAAACATGAAGTAGACCGTGGTTGCAGGCCGGTGTCATCTTATATTACAGGCTAGTGTTGTTTGTCTCCTTTCGGAACTTCCCGACCTTGCGATCTATGAAATGGAGCAGAGGTCTCACGAGCGAAGAGCAGACAGCCCAAAGTCAAGACGCCAGACATGATAGCCAAGAGCCAGAACGTCCAGCGCCATCCGGGGCCTTTGTAAGGAAACCGTCTACTACGGGGGCTATTATGGGGCCTTAGAGAGGACCCATGGTGAACCCTGCCATCGCAGCACCACGATTCACTGGGATAATCATGTCGGCTATTGTTCCAGCTCCATTTGTCGTTGAGCAGGAACCAAAGATGCCGCTTAAAAGTCCGAAACCAATGAGGACGTTGAGCGATGACGCTTTGCACAAGCTATCACAAAGGCTTCAAACAATGTCAATCCTGGGTAGCTTGAAGACAACGCAACATTCAAGAGAACAATGGCGAGGGCTTACTGTACCAATGAATCCGAAGTTGCCAATATGATAGACAATGATGCAACCATATATTTCCGACAATGGAGCAAAGATCATCGGGCCGGCAGCAAAACCCAAAAGGTAAACAGCAACATAAAAGGCGCCAAGGGTTGTGCTTGAGCACTTAAACTCGTGCAATAGTTCGGGTATTCCAGGGGCAAACATTGCTTATCGACGACGGTTAGTGGATGGCCGGGCCATTTTTGCCTTGATCGCGCGTGCTACTCACACGATGCGAGAGGTGTTACCAAAGTCAGTGAGCTAACGAATACACTGTTGAGAGCTTTGCGTGAGGCGGGCCTGTCGTTAGGGGTTTCCGGGTCATCGTCGCCATCTACTAAGCCGTGTTCTCATCATTGTGTTTCTTGGGACTCTGCGTGTCCATCGTCGACCTGACGGTTTTCCGCATAAAGAGGCTCGCTAGATGTGCCTACCGAGAAATTGCTCGACGCAGCTTTGCCAATATGATCCAGGCCTCGGGATGCATCCTCCAGGTATGCCATTGTGTTTTCTTGACAAGCTAAGTATTCAATGATTGGCTGTTTGGAGAACTCGGTCGCTGAAGACTGATGAAATGTGATTAAAAAAAATCTGCGAACACATCTGGGCCCTTTAGATGGTCTAAGGATGAACAGAATACCTCAGGGTGGGGAGGTGCTTGTATCTTCGCATTTGCGCAACATCGCCAACTAGTAACTCAGAGAAGCTTAGGAACAAGCAATGAGAAGCAGCTAAGTTGCCCTATTTGACCGGATATATTTTGACTTAACGAAAAGGCCGCTAGACAAGATATTCGCATGAATTTGGTGCAAATGGGTTCAGTGAAGTATCTACAAGACTTTGATGGGGACCAAAATAGCCTTCCCCCAAATGAGGCTACGCAACACACGCACCGTGGTCTTTGACTTCAAAGCCAGTGACATGTGCTTGGCCAAGTGATATGAATCATCCTGAAAGTATGCAGCATATATCAATTTGGCTTGTGCGGTCGCTGGACGAGTGGAAGGAATCGGTGTTCATTGTTGATGTAACGAAGAAGAAATTGACCAAGATCATACATGATGCATTATTGGAAACACGCAAACGCTTGTAGTTGTCCAAGGCAACAGCTCCAGCGAGAAATAATTAGTTAAGTTAGATATGATGATTGAGAATGTCGGAACCGGACAAGACACTTGGGCTCACCACAATTTCGCCCTGTTGGCAAGGCGTTCCAGAAGGCATAAAGCCACGAGGATGGACTATTGCAACCTATACAGGAAATAAGGTGCTTGGCAGGCGTAGGATTGGGCATACCATTGTCAATAATCCATTGCATCCCTTCTTCGAGTAAATTGAATTTGTGTGTTCCAGATGATGGAAAGCTAAGAGGATATCCACAATGGCCCAAGGACCGACTACAACTAGAGCACAAATGGCACATGGCCTCATGTGCAAAGCCCAAGTGCAGCTAGATCTCCTCGTAAATTCACTATTGCACCAAAAGTGGACTGCGTACGATCCGTGACGATGTCACACTGGAGCTGAAGGACCTTGACTTCCCTCGAGGCATGGGCAGACACCTCCACTAAGCGAGCAGCCATATCCTTGGAGCGAGAAAGCATCATAACTAATGCCTCAAAAATCGCCGAAATAATCATGGACGAAGCGGTAGTTTTGGAGGCAACGACCGAGCCGATGCGCACCTCTGGCACTGCAAGCTTGGGATCATAGCCCAATGGCGTCAGTAGGGAGATGGCCAAGCTGCACGCTTTGCAGGCGCGGAGAAGGGCATCAAGGAGGTCCAGCAAGCGGAGGTCACACGCGACCAGGAGATTCAGCAATGCATGATCGAGCTTTGCGTCTGGCAACGACCACGAGGCATTGTGGACCTCGTGTACGCAATTTGAAACGGCGCACGACACCTCCGGATCCGGCGCATTGAGGTTATGCAAAGCATGGTTAAGAATAGCGGGATGAAGGTGGGCCAGACGCTGAGCATGATCAAGCACAGCTTCGAGCATGACGTTGACCTGATAACGGTCACCTACACTATCGGCATAGTGCAGCAATTCTTCTGTAGGAACGTGGTGCACGTTCTGCGGAGGGATCTGGTGCATCAGCCGGTCCAGGGCTACCATCGTCTCCGCAAGCCGCTCTGTGTAGGTAGAATGGCCAGATCCATTTTCATCCTGGCGCAGATGCTCTGTTGGTGCTGACTCACCGGCTGTAGCAGTGCAACTAACAGCAGCAGCAAGACGTGTATCGCGATCGTCATACGCCGGGCCGGACCGCGTGGGTCGTGTGGGCGGGCTGAAGATGCATGAAGCACCAGCCTTGGCGCAACGGGAGCAGCTGAGGGAACCCGCGGGTCTAGGGCACCGCAGTTTCTTATCGTGGCAGCGGTCGCAAGCCTGTCGCAGGTCGGCAGCCATGACGCCCGACTGTGGAAAGCCTCGAAGCCACGGGATGGTTTGTTCCCGCTCAGAGGCAGGGACATGCACCCGTGGTCGACTCCCTACGGCAAGGGAATTTGGCGCGTGGCGAAGCGACCCGAAACGTTGCGAATGGACAGGTTACGGGCCTCTAGACGTGAAAGAGCCAGTCTACCGGCAGAAACTGGACATCATGTCATGTATACGTGTAGCATCAGTGGAACATTGATGGGCTGACTAGTTCCCGTCATTGGTGGCTCGGGTAGCAGAAACACTACCATGAGGCTCAGCCGCAGGTTTCACATAGAGGTAGGTGCCCTAGAATTGAGATATGTACTTTGCATAGTCGGAGATTAAGGTAAGGTAAGGCAAGGCAAGGTTTCGTGTGGTGACGGACACCGAGATAGCGAAAGGCGTCTCGCAGTCCACCATCGTGGTGAGTGGACATGGAAGACTGCTTCCTTCCAGCTCCTTCGGCCGTCATTGTCCCATCGAGCTTTTCTTGCCCGTCCTCTACGGCCTGCAACACGGGTGGAAATTGCCGTCGTCGCGTCCGCTGGGTGCTGATGATGACCAACATGCCCGTGTCCCCACAGGTTCCTCGTCCTTTGGTTCCCGATCCTGGGCTAGGAGCAGCTTGGCACTGTCTTCCCCGGCCGCAAGCGCCCGCAGACACACCCAATCTGTCGGTTGGTCCCCATCATGGGAGCTTTGCTGGACCCCGACCAATCAGTGGTTGGGGCCCCATGGTAGGTGGGCGATTTGCAACCAACCCGCATGCTCGCTATGCCTCGCACATCCTTGCCCTCGTCTGTCCGCGGGTTGCAACCTACCCTGACTTTGCAGACATAGATGTAACTTGCCGTCCTTTTTCTTTTGCTGTCCCTTGCCTGGGCTGGTTCATTCGGTGGTGCGGCACCGGTATTGTCGATTGCTCTTGGATGACGGCTTAGCCTTACAGAGCGGCTTGCCATGTTCGTAGACACCCACCCGCCCCCTTGCTGGAAGGGGGATTTTCTTACCGCTCCGCTCCGTTCCCGGTGGATGGCCGTAGTGCTGTAGTGCGGGCGCCCAGCGTCGCATTTACTTTGTTGGCTTCATTTTAGGAGGATGACCGCAATTCCTGCTACAAGGGAAGCCTGTCTTATTAGCCCACCTTGCCTTGCCTCGCCTCGATTAGCCGGTTGTCCTTGTTGGACGCCACCGAGCATCTACGGGCGCAAGCTATCAAGATTCCCTTTCTCGGGCATTGATCATGTTCCAGACTGCCGCTCATATTCTCAACGCTGCCTTTTGACGCACGCGGCCTGCACTGCATGGACTTGCAGCTTTCCCATCATTCACTGATTCTCTCGACACACTTCGCTTGCTTGCCGCCCCATCCATCCTCTTCAAGCTCAACCCCTAGGCTCTCTTTCTTCCCTCCCTCCCCTCCGGCGCATGGCTGCACGGCCCAACTCAACATTGGTATTTTCTTGACCGGTTCCTTTTCGCCGTGACGCAGCAACCATTGCTTTGACATTGGGCAACATCGCAATACCGTGGAGCGAGTCCCCGCACCAGCACCATTTTGAGGCACGCAACTGCTGTCAATCTTTGTGCCTGACCAGGTTCCCCACGGTTTTCAGCTCCCAGAAACGAGCAAGTGTCGCTCGGCTGGTTCGGAGGCCTACTCAATACACCGGGCCGTCGCCGCCCCGGATTATGGAACCTGCGACCGTCATTGGCCTTGTAACAGCTCTGGTCGAGACCTACGCCGACGGCTTAGAGGATTATACGACCTGGAAATCTAAGCGAGCAGCCTCGAACCGATATGAGGGAAGAGGTCTACCGGGAACCTTTTGCGCCCTGACGACCTCACTCGCCGTCTCCGGCCCGCAAATCAAGGAAACCTACGACAACGCACTGTTTGTCATCGGCTCCGAATTCTCTACCGGCGATTGTGAGCCTCCCATCGTCCGACCCGCGCCCAAGCAGCACCGCCTCCTCGTGTTACTGACCACTGTTTCCCATCGCAGCATCTTGCCGCAGCTTGCTTTGGGCCCAGCTCAATGTGCTAAGCCATTGCGTAGCCAGCCTGCACCGGGCCGCAGCATCAACAAGTGCGCTTGTTGACATTTCTAGCGCCATTCGGATATGTGAAAATGTCCGACGCGCAAGCCTGCAGGGCCTCGCCGATCAGTATCACCGTCTTGCCACTGGGAGGCCAGTCGCGAAGACGCTCATCATTCCGCGGCCACGGGTATGGACGCACGAGCGGTCGCAACCTCCGCGTGAACCCGCCAACCCAAGTTATGAGATGAATCTGCAGGATGCGGCAACAAATGATGAAGATGACAAGATGACGACGACAATGACCGTGTGTAGCGGCCCGCTCCGCTTCCAATCCGAACCGCCGTCGCCACCCCCAACCCCGAAGGCTCCCGATACCTTGTCGGAGATATCTGGACCGGTTGCAGGACCTACGAAATCGGTGTTTGCGTTGTTCTGCCCCGAGGCAATGTCTCTGCAGGTGAATTTGAAGCTGCCGCTGTCAAAACAAAGCCGATGTTCATGTGGCTATCGCTGGCAGGGGCAGCCGAGCGCGATCGGCGACTCAATTCAGTTGAAGGAAGGGTTCAGACTAACGGCCCGATACCTTGGTAAATCGCATCTTGACGCGACGGGCTATGGCTGCGTGCTCTGCACATCGACAGGACGAAGTGAGCGGTACGAGGGCGTAGAGCATTTAAGGGATCACATCAACACGAGCCATTCTAAGTGGCAGCTCCTACACGATGCGGATTGTTGAACCGGACACGCATGACGACCACTTGGCACCGGCGACGAACAAAGATCCAACGACTGCTCGAAAGTAGTGGGGAGTTGCAGGACGAAGAGCTAGAGCCAAGATGGAGCGAACACACTTTGAGTTCTCTTATCATCCGGATTGTTTTTTTATACTATTTCAGAGGGAAGGATTTCGAGGTCTTTAAAAAGGCGGATGGCGTTGGCATAAACATTTGACAGGTTGGAAACAAGGATGGGTCTTCCTTTCACCACGCACTTCTGAATTTTCCACGGAAATATACCCAAAGAGGAGAGAAGGAGAGAAAGAAAGAAGATAAAGAAAAGATGTGCATGATGTTGATAATACCACAACATGAATTACCACAAAGCGAGAAAATTGCCAGGCGGTTTTGAAGAATGGTATTGATACAACAACGTATAATGTGATGCAGAGTATCCCCGTGACAGCGGAATGACGGTTGCCGTATCTGACACTAGAGACTAGAGGGCCGCAGCTAGAAATGTTGGACAGACGCAAACAACTGAAGTACACAATCTCCAATCTGGGATGAAGTTGCATTGAATGATGAGGGTGGAGTTGTGGTTCTGAACCATTTGGAGGACCAGCTAAGCTCTAGGTCCCCACTATCTCAGCTGGAAGCTAAGCTGAATGCACTAATCAGGTCCCTGAAGTACTTGCCCGACCTGCTGTGGGCCTTGGAGCTGTGAGGTACTGTAGACAACTGTAGTCCAAGTGAAGCTGCCCGCCCCTCCACCTTTTCTTGCAGCTACCGAGGCGTGGGAGGTACTTTCACAGTGAATCAACCCACTCACTGCTAAACGACAAACGAACTGTTCCATTCCCTACGTCAGCCTTGCCCAGATTAACAACGGACACGACCAACCAACAGGCTACCTTTGGCAGCATCCAATCCCTCCCCTGCCCGGCTCACCATGTTCAGTTCCTCCAGAGCATCCTGTTTTAGCAACCCGCTATAATGTCATTGATTCCCTACCATCCTCGCGAAGGTCGCGAGATTGTACTGTATGTCGAAAGCTTCCCCACCAACAAGAGCGTCTCGATTAACCACAGCCTCGCCTCAGCCGCCATCGCAACGCCATTGTCGTTCGTGATACCACCTCGCAGCGGCTCGAGATTCGAGGCCTCCCAGAATGTCCAACATGCCACCAGCCGTTGAATCGCAACTCGGCCAGTTCGCCCTTCGAGCGTCCCTTCGACATGAACAATCCCGAGTCGTACGTCGACCCAGACTACTTCCGCATGCTCCAAGCCGGCCACGCAGAGGTCACACCGCAAAGGCCGCCGTCCAGTCCCATACGCAGGCTCTTTCAGCCCGCTCTGGCAGGAACAGGAATCCCCCGCGAAAGCTCAAGCCCTACCAGCACCGGCATCAATGACGACGTCGAGTTCGTGTCCAGCACCCCAGGCGTGGCACAGGCGGAGGGAAGTAGAATAAGGAGAGAAGCCTTCAGTCCTAATTACTTCAGCACCTTCTTTGTGGAAGAAAGGGTCCTTGGAAAAGGTGGCAAGGGCGTTGTCTTGCTTGTCAGGCACGAGATTGATGGATGCCATCTGGGGCATTTTGCTTGCAAACGAGTTCCCGTTGGCGACGACCATGCCTGGCTCGAAAAGGTCCTCATCGAGGTCGAGTTGCTTGCCAAGCTGTCGCATCCGAACCTCGTATCGTATCGTCATGTGTGGCTCGAAGACGTTCGATTAACGCGCTTCGGACCAAGTGTCGCCTGTGCATTCATACTGCAACAGTACTGCAACAGTGGTGATCTCCACCAGTACGTCATTGGAAACGTCCCTCGGGAGACGTCCAAGGAGGAGCTCAAGGCTCGAATGCGACGGCGTTCAAAGGGTCAGGCAGAGAATCCTGCCAAGCCATTTTCCAACAAAGCGCCGCTGTCCTTTGAGGAGATATATTCCTTGTTCAAGGACGTCACGTCTGGCGTCGCGTACCTGCACGCTGCCAACTACATACACCGGGATCTTAAGCCAAGCAACTGCTTGTTGCATCGCGAGGGAAGTAGCATGACTTGCCTCATCAGCGACTTCGGCGAGGTTCAAGCTGAGAATGTGGTACGCAAGTCGACTGGCTCGACCGGTACTATCTCGTATTGCGCACCCGAGGTCCTGAAGATGGACGCCACTGGCCGTTATGGCAACTTCACCACGAAATCAGACATCTTCTCCCTTGGCATGATTCTGTATTTCATGTGCTTTGGGCGACTGCCCTACCGCAGTGCCAACGCTTTGCAGGAGGAGCTGGAGGACATTGATGCTCTCCGTGCCGAGATCACCGATTGGCGTGGATTCCACGACGAGCGTCGTGAGCGACCCGATTTGCCATCTAAGCTCTACACCCTTCTCAAAAGGCTACTTGCACTGAATGCTGGTGATAGACCGAGTGCAGCCGAGGTGCTCGCTGCAATGCGAAATGAAGCAAGCTTCGAGGGCTTCACCAGGGAGCGCGGCAACAGCCCCTCTGTAGATCTTCGTGGTGGCAGAGTCCAGAGCCTTGATTCGCCCGCAATGCCCAGTAGCCCTGCTCCAGGTAAGCATTCCTCGCGATGTATGCCGACCACACTTGATCTTACTTTTCCGCAGATTCACAAAGACAGCATCTACGACCGCGTCCAGGCTCCCTTAGCGAACACGCATGGGGCGCTTCCCCTCTAGCTCACGAGCCGTCTCCGAGCCCGCAACTACCTCGTGACTCTGAGCCACCGCCAAGCCCTCATGACAACACGACTATAGCCCTGTCCCGAGCCCAAGGTATTTACCGGGCACCGTCCATCTCTCCCGAACCAAGCTCCCCAGTCAAGCTTGAGAGTGAGCAACAGCAAAACTATGCCCCTCGTCTCCTGTTGCCACCCCCTAGAAATGGCTTTTCAGCTATGCAGTACAGGATCGCAATTACCGTCCTCGGCGTTACAAACTACTTGGGATTGGGACCAGCACAAGTAAGTTATGTGACCCGGATGAGTCTCTTTTTAGTGAAGATGATGGCACTTGCTCGGCCGTGTTGGCCGTACATGGTCAGTGTTCAAGTCAGTGCTCCACTGGTTATCGTAGCTGCTCTAGACCTAGGCCTGCCTTCGTCAACAAATACCTCCTTGGCGAGGCGCCACAGTCAAGATCGACTTGTGCTACATATGACACGTGCCTGGGGTCTAGGTACGAGCGTTGTTCTGCTCATCCTCCATCTTGCGGTTGTGTGGTTAGCAAACCACTGGACGGCACTTTGCGTTGCGCCCTCTCATCACGAAAGTTGGGAGCACTGGCAACCCGATGCTGTCGAGGGTTCCGGCTAGCTGCTGGGAATCGTTGTGCTTCTGAACGTTTCATCTTTTTTGTGGACTTGCTATTGGCGTTGAATGATTTTGGCATGTATGAAGTTATGAGAGATGAACTGTCTAGAGCAAGGCCCCTACTTACTAGCTGGGCTGGGTATGCAAGTCGAAATGTGCAGCAGCATTCATGTATACTTTACATCTTTGGCTTCCGAGTTCTCCGCCCAAAAGCAATTCTCCTTGCCATCTCAGCAGGAGCCAATCCATTGTCTGAGACTTCTTGATTTGGATTTACTTGTTGACCATTGGTCATACTTCCCAAGCCAAAGTCCGGCTGGCCTCCGAGACTGCCAAATATATCTCCAACGTAATTGTCCGCTGGTACACCATCCTTGAACTTACAGTCCCAGCCGCGCAGGATGCCACCGACTACTGCAATGCCCGCCTGGAACAGATTCTCAATGGCAATGGAGAAGCCGTTTTGGTCGATACGAGTAAGATGCTGTAGATCAGAGGCATCGGGCGGTGGCCGGTCGAAGTTGGAACCTAATGAGCATGTCAGCCCTCCTGCCTGGAAAGATGAGCCGCCCCGGGCCTATCCAGACTCACCACTACGCATGATGATGATACGGCTAAAGTCGACGAGCTTCTCGATGGCGGCTCGTACAAGGACTTCGAGTGTAGCATTGTCCTCCTGTGCGGTCATACAGTATGTTCCAGAACCGTTCGTCCACAAGTTTACCGTATCCTCGAAAGCCTGAGAAAGTCGATTGCCAGAGTAGTACACGTCGCTGGTGGCACAATCGCACTTTATCACGGCCGGCGGAGCTGCTGCTTTGCTGTACGAGTCGCCCAGCGCCCCGTATCGGGCACGGTACTGGCGAGGGCTGTCGGCGTCAACGAGCTCGGCTTCGCTCGCCAACGAGTGGGCGAGGTCACGCAGGTTGGCGTTGACTTCGAACACTTCAGTGCCATACGTGATGGAGGGATACTCGAGGGGTCTGTCGCGGCCGTAGGCTATGTATCCGGTAGACCACTCTGGTGGCAGATCGCGCGGGTCGATCTCATACTGAAGAGCCACTTGCACCGCGAAGCGGGAGAAAGCCACGCCTCCTAACGTGCCGTGGCGAGGATTGACTCCTGCAATGCCGGCGATGAGGAAATAGGTGCTGCGAAGGTCGAACTTTGCGGACAGAACGAGAGCCATGACTGACGCCGCTGCATTGATCTCGCCCTCCCCAATGGTGACCTGGCAGACATCCCTGGTTTCGGTACAAAATATCTGTGGATAGAGCATTGACAAGCCGGGGGAACCGATGGATACTGCTGTCAGGTTACCCAGACCTGACTGTGGAAGGTGATCTCGCCATATTTGCGCTTCAGGAGCCCACTGTAATCAATGAGTTTTGTATGGCAACGGGGGAAAACGCAGTCATACCATGGAAATAACCATAATCTTTGGAGCGATAATCTCGGACTGTCGACGTTCCGGTACAGTAGTGGCCTGGGCACGGCAGGAGGCTTCGGTCGATACCAGAGTCATGAGAATAGCAAGGACGAAGAACATCCTCAAATGGTGATCCATGGCGACTGCGTCTCATTTAGCCTTGCGTTCTCGGGCGACTTGCCTGTTCGCGGACCCCGTGGGCTTATAAGGGCTCATCAAGTACGCAAAGAGCATTTCTCTCGTGGGGCGTAGCCGTCCCCGAAAAGGCTGGACGGCTTTCCCACAAACAGGAAACATGGAATCTGGGTTCCCGATCTTGGAGAAACAATGGTGTCTCGTGCCACCACCATGGGGCATAAGGAGGACTTCCATTTCGGCCCATGCCGGGTCCATGATTTTGGCTTCTGCAATTGCTTTTGATTGCCGTGACGAGCGGCGGTGGAGAAAACTATTGAAAGAACTAAGCGGCCGAGAGATTATGTGCTCTTGAGAAGCCAGCCGGGTACTGAGCCTCGTCTCGCGGGATGCAGCCTCGATAGTGGACGCCTCTTTTGGGGAGTCATCGGAGAAAGGCAGGCATGCGAGGGAGCTGAAAGCCAACCGTGGGCAGTCCCCTTTCATATGGCCGATCTTCCCGCCCTGGCCCGCATAGCTTCCAGTGCGGAGAGGACGGGCAAACCCGAGGTAGAAGCGTGTGGATGGGGTGGGCTCAGCAGTAGCGAGATACGTTCGAATAGATTGTGTTCACAAGTTTGGATGTCAGAGCCGTAGCCCTTGAGCACAACAAGCGAGATGCCAGGAGTGTCTTGGACAATGACCGCAGAATCGGAAGCAACAGACTTGCCATCAACCCTACGGACAACCTCAGAAGCGAGAGTATAGGCATACCGTTCTTCTGATTTTGATATTGCCAATCTCCACCGACAAGAAGAGAACGAGCTGAACGCCCAACCCTGCCATTGAACCCACGAGTTTTTCCATTCCTGCAGTTCCCGGCTACCAGCATGGCCAGGATTCTGAGCTTGGTATTTCCGGGGGCACACGCCTCTGTCACGAAGCGCAGGCTAGCAACGCCGAGCCCGGCAAGGCCTGCGATGGCGTGTAACACTCTCACGGTGGGACAAGGGGAAAATTCAGGCGGGCTGATCGGGAATTTATTGTCAATGATATGCAGGAAGCCTCTTGGCAGGGTGACCCCGTGGCGAGGAGCAACGGCTGGAAACTTGGAACAAATGCTACACGGCGTGAAGTCGTGTGACATGAGCAGAACTGAAAAGGCCATTGTTAAAGACCTGGATATCGATTACAAGTTGCCCTGGTGCCAGAGCGGGCGAGTTCAGTCAGAAATGGGTACGGGCCTGTACACAAAGTATTGTTCACAGCCTCCCAGCCTTTGTTGACTACCTGCCTCATTTGTAAGACGGTAGACGCGGTACGGAGTATTGACTTGATTGGATGACAAATGGTATAATAAATGTAAGCGATTGAATGAATGATTGACTTTAAGCCATCTGCTGAAATCCCAACTTATGTGACTACATAAACAAAATGTAGCACAGATATGTGTGGTGTTCCCGTTTCGCTATATACCAAAAGGACTGGAAATTTTGCACTCCCCAACCCACCATACGCCATGCTAATACATCATTGATCTCATACAAGAGAACAGGTTGGTCTACCCAACCCATTCAAAGGCCCGGAACGTTCTCGCTTGGGAACATGTTCTCATCTCCAAGTGACTCCACCACTCCTGGGCCCTCACCACCGTAGACCTGAGTGACAGCCGTCTCAACAGCCCTACATATCTCATGCCTTGCAAAGCCGGGACCGCGAGCAAGACACATGGAGACGTGGCAGAGACTCTCGATCAGTAAGGCAGCACTGAGCCGCATTGTTACGGTTGTCATCCCAGGAGGTGTTGATGACGGATAGTTTCCGATGTACCCCCAGGCGTTTGGAGGCGGTGGTTCCTCGCTCAGAACCGCATTGAGGCCCACCATAGCCTTGGCCACAGGATTGCTAGTCGGGTCGGCGTTGGGGCAAGGGACAGTAATCTCCATTGTGTCTCGGTCAACCATCTTGGCTCCCAACCTCGCGAGTTGCCGGTACACATCCATGGCGTTGATGAACTTCTCTTTTGCGTCGCCTTGATAAGGAAAGGTGGAGGCAGCAAGGACATCGATGGCACCAGTGCTCTCTATTGGGAGCTTTATCGCACGATGCGGATCGCCGAAGTCGGCATTGGCCGCATATACGATGTGGTTACGTCCGGGGCCCAGAAGCCAGCGCATCTTAAACAGCAGTTCCTCTCGACTGCGGTAGTGTAATGAAGCGTTGAAAATTCGAAATGCTTCTCCTACAACCTCGCCCGTGTTACCTGAGGCGAGGAGCAGGAGATATGATTTCGCAACAGAGGTATCGACGAGCCGTAGAGGGAATGAGTCTGGCGAGAGCCGCACTGGAGTTGCGCCGAAATCGAGAAGGCCATGAGTCTCGAACCAGCCATTACCGAATACTTGGGGCGAGAGCTTTTGTGGCTGCAGCGCAAGCGGGTTCTCGATCGCCGTGGGATACAGCAGGCCAGGAAGCGCCATGGGAGTTGCGGGTGATCGAGCCGTAGCCCCGTCGCTGCTACTACTTGAATGCGATCCATCTTCGGGGGAGCTGCTTCGGTCGCCGGTTCCGTCGTTTCCCAACGTTCCTGATCCTGAGGCTAACCCTTCCTCCTCGCTACCAGCAACTTCCTTGGCAAGACTGAGAATCTTGGCTACCGAGCCCCGGACGTTTGTGACGAGATTAGGATCCTGAGAAGCAGCCTTGGAGAGTAGCATTTCGTCGACATTGCCTAAGAAAATCGAGCTCATTTCCTCGATGACCTCTTCTAAGCGACGCATTCGACGTGTTTGTTCGGCTTCCGCGGCCTGCTTCCGTCGGCGAAAGATGTGTTGAGCCTCGCGGTTGCGCTCTCTTCGAGCCTGCGAAAAGGTGGGTGGTTAGCCTGCATGCTTGATACTAAGAGGTAGACTTCACATGGTGTAAATCGCGAGTTGCACGGGATTGAGGCCGTCTGCGCTCGCAACCCGCCCTGCATGTGCGGCGTCCGGTCTGAGCTAAGCTTACCTTTAGAGCTTCGTCGCCTCTATCATCATCGGCAATAGGGCGCCCCCTCCGCTTCGGTTTAGAAGAGGAGGAGGAGGAAGAGGCTGCTTGATGGTTGGACGCGACCATGGCGAGCGGTACTAAGGGATTTCAATGTTGAAGCCACGGTCGTGGTGGTCTCGAGGAGGGGCGACCAGCCGTCTGGATTGGGTCGCTGGCCACGCAACACCTCGGGAACCTGGTGAATTGCGATACAGAAGTCGACAAATATGTGGCAATCCTAATACTGGGCGATTCGATATGTGCCGATTGTGTTTGAGAAGAGCGAGCCACCCGACGTCATCTACGAGGATGCGGCCATGGTTGTTCTGAGGAGAGATGAACCCGTTATCGAGCAGATAACGGGCCGCCTCAAGTTGGGGTGGAAAGTTAGTAAGCAGCCGCTTACCTAAGGACTGCTGGCCTCGGCAGTGGTTCCGTGTCTTCGCCTCTACGTTCGACCACGCACTTCTATGGCTTGGCCAATGCGCACCTGATCTCACGCACGGGTACTGCGACGGATCTGTAGTGAGGCTGGTGGATCGAGAACTCAAGAGGGGGCCAGCGTGAGTTAGTATGCTAGGCTAATGCAGCTGGAAACGTCAAATTTTCACTTCCTAGCAGGGGCCCGATTAATATGCTTCGAATCGCGGCGGCGCTACTGGGTTAGCCACTTGCTCTCCAAGCCAATGACACGGACGGGACGCTCGCCTGCGACACTCTATCGCCCCTCTGCCTCTTGTGCCGAACGAGCTGTCCATGGGACGGATAGTGCGGCTTTTCGCCTCCACAGACCTCAGGCCAATCATGTGACCTGTTGGACGCGGGATAGGCCGTGCCTTTTAATCTGCCATGTTTCATCGTCTTCCTCCAGGCCGACTTGCACTTCAGTCGGCAGGCGATACTGCGGATACCTCCCAGAGAGCGGAAGCTTGACGGGTGGTCTAGAAGCCTTTAGTTTAGTGGCATGGCAAGCAGAACCCACTATGAGAGGAAGATCGGGGGGAAGTTGCCGGTATTGCAGGAATCCCACCTTTAATCCCTGATATAGTCCCGCAGCGGGGTGGCGAAAGCGAGTGTTTAACATTGGATGTTCAGCATAAGAAGCCGTGCTATCTCGCAGCATCGTGTCAAGTGAAGTGCCGGAAATGAGATCAGTGGATCTCACGTCCCCTGGCTTCATCCCTGACAACGACCAGAAGCTTGCTCAGCTGGAGTGCTCCAACTTCAGCCATGGCTGAATTGCCGACGAAGTTGGATGGTCCGAACTTTGGGCTTGTTAGGCTCGGCAAAGGAAGGTATTGTGTCGGGGCATGAGACCAACAAATACCTTCGACCAGTCTCTCAAAGCTTGTGGTGGTTTACCGATTAGGAGGCGCATCGCTCGTTGGAGGTTCGCAGACAGTGCTGGGGCTCCTTTTGCTCAGAGCTCGCAAAACCTCCGGTGAATTCCTATTCTCGACTACCAATTTCGCCGGATTGACAGACCCCATCGTCCACATCGTCAATCGGACATCTGCGCAGCCTCTCGGTCCCGATCCTGCATCCTCAAGGATCATTCAAGCCTACCTGAGTGACGTAAATCCCTGCGCCGATCAATGATGCTACACTGCCTCCAGGGCAAGTGAATGTTACACCTATTCACGGAATTAGGTCGAGCTCGTGACAAGGCAATATGCACTCCAACAACCCACGATCCTGCCGTATACGCAGCATTTCATAGCATTCATGTACAAGATTGCAACAACGCCAGTATCAGGCTTCCCAGTACCCAGAGCGCACTGATTCATATCAACATACAGCATATGTTTGTCTGCTCAATTGTGTACTCTGTTTTGGGCAAAACTTGAATGTTCTGCTCTACCTCTGACCGGGTTGTATGGACTTTCAATCCCATAGGTGTTACCCCTGCATCATGCAGGCTTGTACCGTTTTGCCACCACCTTCCCGGCAAGCCCCGAACAGCCCCCATATCTGTTTCCGGTGGATTACCATTTCAGGTTATGTCTGGTGAAGCCCGCCGTAAGCATTAAAGCTGATCCAAGCCTACCCATCTCTTGCTGTGATTTCAAACTGGCCTCCAAAGATGATGGTGATCTCGCTTCGAACGAGTCTCAATTGTTCATGTGCGAGGGCTTGTCATGGTTTAGACGCAACTGGTTCAGACAAGAAATAGTCAGCGGAATTCAAGTCTGGTTTGATATCCGCCGAACACGTAAAAGCCGTCCTGCGAACCCTGCAGCATGTCTGGGGGGTGCTTGGTTGCATCGCCGACTGTTAGCCTAATAGAGCTCTCTATCAGCCACTTTCACCAGCGGTCGAAAGAGCTGAGAAGCCTTGGGTTTGAAGACGGAACAAGAGAAAGAGTATCAAGATGCGTGACACAAGGCAGAGGTCAAGCATAATACCACGTAAATTTCACTCCTTTTGCTTACATGCTCTTGGTTATTTCCACAAGCCAGGTCTCCCGCAGCTCCGAGTCATTCTATTCTATCTCCATCCCATAGCATTGAACTCCTCCGAAAGCACGATCTGGGTTGCCTATCCATTCATGTTGCGTACCAGCCAACAAGGGCCATGACGAAGCGAACTGTACCCGAATTCCAGGCTGAGATATGGTCTCTTTACAGCGTAGCGGTCTGCTTCACCACGCTTCGTCTAGCGGCTCGAATCCGGATAGTTGGCTTGCGAGGATTGAGAACCGATGACCTTCTGGTCGGGTTGGTCGTGGTGGGTCACACTCTCTACCCGTCGCACGTCAGCATTCTCGCTATGCATTTCGCTCCAAGGGGAGATGCACTAGAAGCCGGTCAACCAAGAAGAGAATCAAGAGCTGATGGCAATCTATAGCTCCCATTCACCGCCCTTACTGCTATCGCTCATTATGGTGGCTCTTTGTACTATGGCTCAAGATCGCCTGTACCACGGATTGGGTCGTCATCTCTCCCTAAACCTGGACAGCCCGGCCATAGCATATGGTGAGTTTCTCCGGTGGATACAGGGTTACTTTTGCAAATCATACACTGAATCTCGACGTCGGCTAGGCTCACTGGCCAGAAATTGCACTTCGCATCATGGAACGCCTATGTTGCGACCCTTTGGCTACTCAAAGCCTCACTATTGGTGCTTTACATGCGACTGACGGTATCCAACGCACCAAAATCGACTAAGGTGAACGAAATACTAATCTATCTATGTTTAGATCGGCTTGTCCGCCCCCTATCGTCTCCGAAATACACTAGGTTGGACCCTCGTGATCGCGAGCTGGGTTGCTGTAGTGTTTACCATGTATTTGGGCTGCCGTCCGTTTGGTCGATACTTTGAGTCCTTTCCTCCTCCTCCAAGTAAGCTTCCGATTCTTGGCCTTAGATTTCAAGAGACGTTCCGCTAACCGACCGGTCCCATGCATCAGATAATTGTCAGCCCGCCGTGTCTCGGCCAGTAGTTTGGGTCTGCTACACAGGCAACGTCCTCACGGACCTATACTTGATGACAATCCCGGCCATGATACTTCGGTCAGCTAAATTACCAATCTGGAAGAGGGGCAGTCTGGCTCTTCTATTCAGTGGTGGACTCGTCATCGTGGCCTTTGCGACGATTCGATGCGTTCTAATCACAACCGTAAGTTGCATTCATTTCCTCACTCAGGCCTGCAGTGATAACCCACCACTCCAGGATCCCAAGAATGGTGGTCCTTTATCCGGAACCTGGGCCGTTCGGGAGAGTTTCGTCGCGATTCTTACGGCTAACGCCCCTATGGTCTTCACGCTCGTCAAGAGTTTGCTGCGGGAACCGTCAAGAATCAAGTGCTCCTCAGACGAAGTACTCGGGACACAGTTGGGAACGGTTGGTGACAGGTTCGAGCAAAATGATAGAATCAGACCTACATATAAGCCCTCTAAGTTCGCCAAGGTAGCACCTAGAGAAAGTGAGGAGCTCATCATTGGAGGTAAGGTTTTGCCACCATTACCACTTGGCTTTAATGATAGATGAGCAAGGCAGCTCTATCATGTCCATCAAACTCCTTTGTATTACTCAACTGTTAAAATCCTGTTTCTGGTGAGATTTCTGTTTCCTTGGCGAAGACCCTTGTGATGAAACATTTGTATCTGTTGGCATGTCACTGAACGAGGAATGAGTTTGGATGGCGAGCCAGGGGCGGGCAATGATTCGGTTTGAAACTATGAAGCAGCTAAAATGGCATTATGGAGTACGGTGCTACAAAGAATAGTAGGATCCAAACCTAGATTGAGGTCAGAAGAAGCCAGCGCCCTCTGCGGACTTGTGAGTGTAGACATCAGCAATGTCTTCTTCAAAGCTCTGGGGCCTGTTGACGTCTAAAAGATCAGCAAGAGGCCCTCCCGCCTGAATCAAATCCGAATATCTCCCTTGTTCTACGCTTCTCCCTTCTTCCAGGATCACAATTCTATCCGCGATGTGCATCATCTCGGTGCTGTGCGTGATGAGTACTATTGCCAGTTCCGCCTGGCCATCCCTCGAGCGCCGTATGAGATCTGCTAGAGTCTGACCAACTACTTCTGCACTCTCGGCGTCTAACCCACTTGTCGGCTCGTCCATAATCAGCAGTTTCGGCTGGCGAATTATAGCACGGGCAATATTGATCCGTTGCGCTTGACCACCCGACAGAGCCTGCCCGCCTTCGCCCACCACCGTGTTGTAGCCGTCTGGCAAAGAAATGATGAAGTCGTGAATACTTGACTCTTTGGCGGCACGAAAAATGTGATTCTCGTGTCGATAAGGTGAATCGTCTGGTAGACCATACGCGATGTTCTCTGCGATCGTTCCTGGGAACAGAAAAGCGGCTTGCGGCACGTAGGCCATCATAGACCTCATATGTATAACGTCGACGACTGCATGAGACACACCGGAGAATGTGAGTGGCGAATTAGTTCCTCGACTTGTTTCTGGAGCGTAGAGCCCCAATAAAAGCGAAGCGATTGTGGATTTGCCGCAACCAGAATGGCCAACCAAAGCTATACACTGGCCTGGAGAAATCTCGAGCGACACCTTCTGGAGAATGTCCCTGTGCTGTCGTAGGGGGTAAGAGAATGACAAACAGTTCAGACGCACGGGTAGTGGAGTACCCAGTTTCTTATACCCTATTCGTTCCGCTGTCGTTTGTGAAGGCATGCTTGCGAAGTGCAACAGGGTCGCTGCGGTTGCTTGAGACATTGTCAATTGCGGGATGTGGCCCAAGACTGAGCTCGCAGTGCCGATTCCAAATAAAAGTAGGTTGACAACCTGCATCATTTGTGTGGCCGTAATCTCGTCATCCTTGACCATGAGGAATGTGCCGTAGTAAAATACGAGGGCCACAACTGCGTAGCTCATAGACTGGTAGAGGCCGTAGAGGGCACTGGGATAAAGAGCCCGCCTGAGCCCTGTCCCCAAGGTGTGTTGCACAGATCTCAAATACTTATTTCGGAAATATGTTTCCAAGGTCAACGCCTTGACAACGCGAAAGTTGGAGAATATCTCTGTCATGGTGGCGCTCGAATCTTCTGCGGAGCTGTTACACCTTTTCTCCCACTTGTCACTGACCATAGAAAAGCCCTTGATCGCGCCCACAATAACAGGAACTGGGGCAAGTGACACAAGCGTAAGCTTCCAGGAGACGATGAGAGCCCATATGATAGAGATGGCGAGAATAGCAGCGGATTGAACGATTATTGGCACGAATCTACCAACAATATTTCGCATTTCCTCGGAGTTTCGATCCAGGCATTCACTGAGGCGGCCTGGTGAGTGCTCAGTCTGGTCAAACCATGGCATTGGCTGACTCAGGATCTTTGTAAGAGCTCTGACCCGTATTGTGTCGACCCACGCTTGCGCAGCGCTTTCGATGAAATACCGGCTGATAGCTGAGGCAAGTCCGTCGATAATGGCAATACCGACTAATGCGAGGGCCCATACTCTTCCTTTCACGGCCTTGTCTCCGGGCATCCAAAAAGCACTAAGAAGTTGAGCGAAGCAATACGCGAAAGCCGGGGTCGTAGCTGCTCCGATCAAGCAAATAAGGAGACCCAAGACGAGAATCATTCTGTGACGAAGGCCAAGGGCTGGCCACAATGTCTTCAAGGTCGCGGTGAGAGAAATACGTGTCGGCAGAGGTAATTCAGCAGAGTAAGATGAACCATAATCCGTGCAGGATTGCCGGTTTGAGGAAATACCTGTATGCGATAGTTGCTTGTCGTAGAATTCTGTTGGGCTCCCAGATGTCGAAAAGGATTCATTGGCCAGGGTATCAGAATCGCTGCGCAGGTCCCAGGTGTCCGAGTATGCTAGTGTAGAAATGGATAAGGTATTTGTCTCGTGTGATCGGTGCGATGATTTCGTCTCTGTCAATGAAAACTGCGCTTTGATGAATGCAGAGAAACGGCGCGTCTCATATTCCACATCATTGTCTAGGCTTGAAAGAGGCCTGGAGATAGCCATGGAGCCTCTCTGGTAGGAATTCCGTTTCATTGGCGCTCGCTGGACATGATAGCCTTCTATACCCATGGAGAGCATTCGTGACTGGACAGACCAGGAGGGTTTAGGCTGCCGGCTAACCAAGGTACTCATGGAATATTGTAATGATCCCTTGGATTTCCTTGTCACATGTGCCCTTTGGTTTGTTGGAATGAAGTTCCATTGCGCCATTTTAGGAACGGAACTCGAGGAATCAGATAGTCTCGGGGCATGAGAATCAATGAACGTAAGGTCACTGTTGCTATACCAATGCAGATTGCATTTACGCCCGCTTTCAATCAAGCGGCCATCATCAAATATGTGGACAAAGTCGTCATCGAAGATTTGTGAGATGTCGTGGGTGATGATGATAGTTGTTTTGTCTCGCCGCCATTTTCGTATCCTATCCATGAGTATAGCTCGGGTGATCTGGTCCAAGCCACTGGTGACCTCGTCGAGGATGAGAATCGGGGGGTCTCTAAGACGAGCCCTAGCGAGGGCAAGTCTTTGCTTCTGGCCACCGCTCATCCCTTTTCCTCCTACCCCCAGTTGCGTGCTGAGCCCTTGAGGAAGTGCTGCCACTGTGGATTGCAGCAACATGTCTTCACATGCAGCCTGAACTGCCGAGACTTTTGCTTTCGAGGGATGGATATGACCAAGTGAGACATTGCCGAATAAGGTGTCGTTGAAAAGGACGCTTTCTTGTTGTACGAGAGTGATATTCGCCTTGAGCCAGTCTTTACTGAGTTCCTGGTAGGGGTGTCCATCAAGAAAAAGTTGTCCAGTTGAAGGCTCGTACAGGTTGCCGACCAGGCCTCCAACCGTGCTTTTGCCTGAACCGCTTCTTCCCACCATGAAGGTAGTCTTGCCGGCCTGAAAGCTTATCGTCGAGGGGTGCAGGACCACCTTGTGCGGATTCGCGGGATACACAAAACCAACCTGCGATCTTGATCAGCATCCTCTGAATGGCAGTTATATGATTTCTTACTCACATCCAGAAGATCTATACTTCCTACACATTTTTCTGGCTTATAGTCGGAGTTTTGTACGCCATTGGTGTTTGAAGGCAGTGCTGCAGCCAGTTCGGACAGATATTCACCGGCAGAGACACCCTTTACAATGACCAGCCAGTGGGGAAGGAGTGATTCGATCCCTTGCAATGCTGTCAAAATTGCGTAGAAAGTAGTAATGACAACACCAGGCTTCAGGCCATCGTTGACTAGGACGATGCCATACCAGAAACCAACCACAAACAACATGATGATCCAGAAGCTGGTGTAGCCGATCTGTACCGAGGTACATCGTGCTTGCACAAGATAGTGTTTCGCCGCATCAGTAACCATTTTCGAGTATTGTTTCAAGCTGCTATTGGAGCCATTGAAGACCTTGAGGAGATCGATGGCGGTGAGTGAAGCTGTTACGTGTTTTGATGCTGTTGACAGAGCTTGCCGCTGAGCTTGGATAGCCGGCTCAAGATTTCGGGACGCATACCAAAGAATGACCATGGAGACTGGCAAGGTAGCAAGCAAAACCAATGACAACTTCCAGGAGAAGTACAAAGCTATTCCTAGGGCGGCGAAAGACGCCATGCCTTCGCAAGCGAGATGCCCAAAGACTTGCGATGTTCCAGACTGAAGCTCCCGAGTTTGACTATGGGAACACGAGGTTAGTCACTCATAGAAGAGGAGATAGGAGGCGAACGTACGTCTGAATTCGAACTAGTAGGCTCGAGATACCCTCATTGAGGCAATCGAACCAAGCAATGTCCTGAGCCAGCAACCGCTCGAACACGATACGGCGTGCGGTATCAGCTTGTAGCTCGCTGAAGATAACCCACATGGCAAGAAAAACAGTGTTGGAAAGCCATTGGGCGATTCCGAGGGATGTGATGATGACGCACCATCCCGAAATTTCCCGCAACGCAGAAGCCCCTGAGATACTTCCGCTTCCAAAGTTGGCGACAACATCGAAGACCTTGCCCAATATCACGGCCAAGACTGTTTTCAAGGCGGCGGTGGTTGCAGAGGCCGCCAGGGCTACCGTGAGGACACCGAAATGTTTCCAGGTTGTGAAGGCGAAAAGTCGTACTGGCGATATCCGTCGTGAAGCTCGCCTGGGCTGTTGGGCCGCGCCCGCGGCGCGCCTTGTCGAGTGTACAGTCATTTGCTCCTGCGATGAATGGTTGAATCCCCTCTGGTTGCCTGCGCCTCCGTCATGAAGTTGATCGGACATCATTAGGGGAGCAGCTCTTCGTAAGTGTTCATTCGTGGCAAGAGATGAGAACATGAGATGAATCAAAAGGGTTCGCTGGTTCACTCCCTAAGAGACAGTCATCCCTCGTCCCAAGTGGACGGGGCATCTGGAATGAGGCTACATGGCGTTGATGGTGAATGGTGGCACTGGCTCATGTGGTTCATTGTTCGTCCGGTAGCGTTGATATTGTTCTTGGTGGAGTCTTCGGGTGGAGGTAGAACAAAGGCAGCCGGCACCCAATGCCAGTCCAAGCTTCAAATTTTGTTTTGAAGTAAGATCGACTTAATCAGGCCATGGACGAATAGTTAGCTCTGTCACTCGGACTCCAGAGCCAGGTCGTATGCAAGGAGGAAAAGCTTCATCTGGACCAAGTTAGGTTGCCAGTGGTCCCGCGCTGTATCACCCACCACCTTGGTTTCCCTTCACTAGGATTTGACTGCGAAACGAACACACTGTGCAGACCCCCCCCAAAAAAATGAAAACACGGGATAATTAATATTGCAATATATTCGACTAAGATCAGAAAACATTTTCTGAAGTTGGCTAAAAGACGTGTCGCCAAATGCAAAGCTTGGCCTGCGCAGACAAACACTGAGGTGGAACGATCGGCGAAGACTCCGAGGGAAGATACCTTACTGTGCACACCTACAGTGCGGATGGTCGCTCGGACTGTAGAGCGATGTCATCGCTGCCCCTCCATTTCAGGGTGACAGATTCTGATTGCCCCACGTCAAATTCACGACAGCCAGAGCACCTCGATCCTACGAGCAAACCAACTTTCCGACCATAGCCAGCGCGCCGAATCGTCTCGTAATCAGCCAAGATGGATCCTATGGACAGCATGAGCCAGGTCTCGGGCCCCTTGCCCAAGAACTTCAACGCCGAGGAGGCTGAGAACAACGAGGATGTGCGTCAACCCACTCGCAGTTTATTGGCAAGACCTGTGCTCACATTACTTGCGATGACCTAGATTGAGAAGCAGTTTGCTGTCAAGGGTACCCTAAGCCCGTATCTTTGGTTGACCTTCCGTATGCTAACGTACTTCAGTCGTTCAGCACATGCAGACCTACTGGTCAATCCTGGAGAAGGTCAAGGGCTCGAGCCTGCGGTTGACCAAGATGGACGACGACATCTACAACCACTTGATGCAGGACTTCCCCGAATTCGACCCCGCCGCTACTGTCAACGAGGATGAGATGAAGAGCAAGACCGGCAAGGAGCGCTGGCGCAAGTTCATGATGGCCTACGAGAAGAAGATTGAGGACTACAACTTTGGCACCATGGTCCGAAACCACCACAAGGCAGAGTACGACGAGGACACCACCATCTTCGGTAAGACTTTGAACATGGGCATTTGCTCAAAGCGCGTGGCTGACCTTGATCATCAGTTCCTCGCATGCAATTTTACGCTATCGAGATCGCCCGGTGAGTCTGACCTTACCACCTCGGTTTCCAGCGTACTCTGGTTCCGTGACTAATGCAGTCTGTCAGCAACCGCAAAGGCCTGAACGACTGGATTTATGAGCAAGCGCAGGCCGAGAAGGCCAAGGCGAAGTAAATTCCAAGTTGTTCCTGAAATCCCTTCTTCGATTCGCCGACTGTCGAGATGGTGACCCCGGTTTTCACGAGCTCCTCAACGGTCCATACCACCCTGCCACAGCTCGATAAACAACTCTGTGGCTGTTTGGTTCTATATCACGACGGAGGAGCGTTGATCTTATCTTGTCACGGTGACATGATCTAGTATGACAATTCAACGACTGACGATTGACATTGTATACCCAAGGCGGCCAGACAAGGGGTGCATTTATGCATATATGTCTTTGAATTCAGCAATTATGTAAATACCAAAGACATGGCTCTACGCTCGACAAGCGAGCTCACATACGTTACTGAGAAGCACAACTCCTCCAGGCGTACGGTCTCTACTTCGGTCCCTTCGAGAAGCCCCGTCTAAATCGTTTACCCAAGCCGGCTGGGCCGCTCCTGTGACCATTTTTACTTTTTCCAAGATCCAAATGTCAGTCGTTTGTTATGCCTGCAGAGACTGTTTCACGGTCAGTTTATGGTTTTGAGCCTGAGATTGATCCCGACTCACAATGGCAAATCTGCTTCGAGCACGAATTCTCGCACCGAAAAAAACAAGGACCCACGGGACAATAGTTAACCCCATAGCTATACCGCCAAGCAGCCCACCTGCGGCCCTGACGCCCAGATTATCAAACATGATGCCCGTAACAACTGGGAATGCACCACCGACGACGTTTCGGCAAAAACTCTGCGACGCTAGCGCTGAAGAGGCGTATATACTGTACGCATCGGACAAGTAATTGAATGTAGCGAGGTAGACGGAATATATGCCCCAGTTTGCAAATCCGATGCCCACAGCACGCGAGTACCCATCCATGCTACTTGGTGACAAAAAGGCTCCGAACAGGCCTGCGGGGAGTAGCATGGCGGTGATGCAGGCGAAATAAAGACGGGCCTCTGGGGCTTCTGCTGGGAATTTTCGGCGCATGAAAGCCCAGAATTTAGAAGATGAATACTGAGCGCCATCGCCTCGATTCTTCCATTGAGGATGTTGGAGCAGCCGCTCCTGGCAGACGCCCACGACTGTTGCCACAGCTCCTGCCGCCATCATGGCTACGTAGACACGACTCGACATGGCCAGGTTTCTGTCGTACAGGTATGGTACAACGGCAAATGAGAGATAAAGGACCCCCCAAGAAAAGGCTGCCCATATCGAAAAACAGAACACCACGGGTTCCGTTGCAAGAAGAAAGAACGGGCGCTTGATGGACGTGGCGAGGATCGTTTTAAGGGCAGGTCGCTGTTTTTCCTCGGTGGAAACCCACCGGATGCGTTGCAGGCGCAGCCTGGCAGACAGTTTTCCTACTGCATTCTCTTGTGAGGCGTCGATGGGCATGGGTAGTGTTGAGGTGCTCGATATCGCACCGCCATCCTCGGTGGAGGGGATGGGATCACGAACCCAGACCCCATAGACTCCAGCTTGTTCAAGCTGTTCGTACCAGGTATTCAACACTTTTGCCTTCCTCTCCAGAATCACCGACGCTCGGCTTTCCTGGAAGAACAGAACGAGTAAGGCTAGGAGAACGCCATCTAGGATGACTTGGTGCCAAAACGACCACTTCCATGCCTGCGTCTCGTTTTCAATGGTCTCCATTAGTGCCGCGGCGACCAGGGCACCGCATCCAGTACCAGAAAGAACCGCCCCGCTGAATATCGCCATGGGCATGTTTCTCTCACGCTTGTCCCACACATCTGAGATGACGCCGCCCACGACGGCGCTGAAGATGGAGGCACCCAAACCGACCAGGAAGCGGGCAACGAGCATGCCGACGATGTTGTCCACCACGGCGCACACGATCTGGAACAGCACGAAGATCGATCCGAACGAGACAAACACCGGATAGCGGCCAAAGACCTCGGACATGGGTGCAACTGCCATGGGCGCTAGGGCGAAGCCAAGACAGAAGGTCGTGATGCCCACCAAAGTCGCAAGGTGGCTCGTATTGAGGTCGGCGGCGATGGCCTTGGACGGCGGAGAGTACGCTGACGCTGCGTACGCCGTAAGAAAGGTCGCAACGCAGGACAGCGCGAGGAGCACAGCTTTGCGGCCCGGACTCCAAGCCATTGGCGATATGTACTTCCTCAGGTCTGGACATGGTGGCAGCGTCTCACCACCAGACGGGGCGACATGCCTCTCTATGGGTGGTGACGGGAGTTCCGTGTCAAATGTGAGGCATCGATACGAGACGGGGCTGTTGGCGTCGAGGCTCGGCTCCAAGCCTTGCTGGTTGTGTGGCTTTTCATCCATCTAGTTTCTCGGCAACCTTCCGAACAGTTTTTTTCTCAGGGCACTAAACCTCCAATCCCATGCACTTCACTGAGGACAAGCGCAGCATGCATGTTTTGGCACTCCCTGGATAACGCTGGGCTCGAGTGCCGCACAAAGCGAGAGGCGGATGAAGTTATATGGCGGGAAAGGTATGTTGCGAAAGCATGATGGGCAACACATGCACGAAGGACAAAAGGTCCGGGTCGCTGAGCTTGGGAACACCCCGCAAAGCTAACCAAACAGCGATGCAGACCAGACTTCAACGAGCAGGCGATGTCGAAACCCTGGATGAGCAGCATGCCATGCCGGAAATAAGCCCTCGGCGGGAATAGCGAACGCAAAAGCCCCAACAGCCATGCATCGTGTCCAACCCCACGTTGTGTGGCTACGTGTTAGCGTTGGGCTATGATGCCTAGCATGGAGAGGGATCTCGGCAGACGGACAACGTTTCGGGCTAGTCCTAGGACGCTGTCCACATTAAAAACCCCTCTGCAGTTATACGTGCGTCAGCGAGAGGACAGGACGCGGGAATACCAGGATCGAATTCACTTGCCTAGTTGAACACAAGGCGCTAAGGAGAAGACACGGAAATAAGCTGCCATGACGGGTCCCGGTCAAGGGGCATTGTATCATGACTCAGGGTATTCTCGATTGTTGACCGAGTGAGTCAGATGTGCCGCAATATCCCACGAGTAATTGTCCTCGTCGAGCATGTGTTGCCTTGCAATACTCGTCCAGTAAGCATCGCAATGTGCTCGTCGTTCGGAAACCTGGTCGGACCTCTTCCATGTCCAAAGTCCGATGGTTGTTCCACCTGTAAGCGAATATCCACAATGGCCTAGACCGATGCAATACAACGTACATGCATGGAGAGTGAGCAAAAAGAGGCATTCAAAAAGGCAACACCAACGATGATGGCTCACGATCAAAACAAAACAAAACAAAAAAAGAAAGTCCTCAATCATTGAATGGGGTTGTATAGGAAAAGCCCGATGCGGGGGTCGAACCCGCAACCTTGAGATTTCGTGTACTCCTAAGAGTCTCACGCTCTACCGATTGAGCTAACCGGGCACCGAATCCGATGCTTGCTTGCGGAATTCGGATCGCGAATTCCGGCCAATGAGGCTCTGGAGAAACGATCGTTTCTGCACAGGCCTGAATCCAACGCCTGTGAAAAAGGGCCCATTCTCTGATCCATACTTGATGCCCACGATTTTCCCACAAGCAAACGACGCCGACTGCACCTCCATCTGCATTTTTCCAGAAAGGTCAGTTTTGAGCTGCCACGGCTTGTTCGATCGGGGCCGTCGGCTGTGGCGTCGATGTGCAGGTTGTCCCGAAGCCCGCAGTTGTTGAGGACCTCCATGAATGGTTTGTGCTCTATTCTGTCCGTCTACCCGCTATGATTTCCGTCAAGCTGCTATGCCATGCGTCTAGTCCACATCGTCTGCGCTGGTTTGAGCCTCGCCGTGTGAAGGTCCCAGCTTCTCTCTCGCTTGTCGCAGAGCTTCCTCTTCGTCGTGATCGTTATCATGGTCGGCTGTCGCGCCGCCAGCTTCCTCGGTTGCACGTTTCGTTGCGTCCTTTCTCAATTTCCCGTCCTCGTCGACGTCTTCCTTGAGGTAGAGAGTGAAAAGAATTGTGAGGTAGACTTCGTTGGTTTCTTTGTTGCGCAGCACGTATCTAAGATGGTGTGAGCGCTTTGGGGTTGATCTGGAACCAGTTTAAGTGAGAAGAAATAATGTAGGGGTCGTGCTCAAAGTAAGAAAGAGATCCAGTAGGACGGATCGAAGCTCACACTTACCTTAGGCCTTGGCCATCCCAATAGTTGACAATTGGTAGGTGAAACCCAGGAAGTCGAAGCGCCAAGTTTGCGAAGTCGAGGTAAGGGTTGAAGAAGTCAAACGCGTACGTTCGTCCATACTCAAAGGTCCAGGCTTCCTTCTTGCCAGCTCCCAATGCCCATTTCATTCGTGCCTTGCCCGTACTCGGCATTCCAACATCTTCTCTGTCTTGCAGGCCTTCTTCATCTCCGCCTTCCTCGACCCACAGACCTCCCTTTGCCTCATCGTACTCACCCGGCCCGACGCTCATCGCATTGAAGGACGACAGTGCTGGGCCGTACATGTAGGGCCGGTCTGCATAGGCGTCTCCATCCAGACCAGGGTCGATCCACCACTTGACAATGTTCATCGCTGTGCTAAACCCCGGTGGGAGCCTGTCACGGATAGGGTGGTCGAAGTCATTCCCAAACTGGAGGTTTTGACCTTGGATACCATCGTCGTCCTCGGCAGCGGATGAAGGCTTGCGCGGGGTAAAGCGGATCGATATGCTGTACTGGTCCTGGTTATATGCGTGCGGCTCGGCTTCAAAATACGGCGATGTCGAAGGCGAGTCCTTGGGGAGCCCACGATAGTTCTGGATCCTCACATTCAACTCGATATCAGCATTGTCGCTCTGGAGGTGGAGGGGCTTCGCTTGATTGACTGGGACCTCGACGTGTTTCTCATCATCGTATCCAGTGCCAGCGGTAACCCGCAAAATATACTTGTCCGCCATTGTGCGAAAATGTCTCAAGCTTCATATGAGAGGAAGAAGTGCGACAATGGCTCAGCTGCTTCTTTCGCCGAGCTCAACGGGTCATGGTTGAGCTCAAAAACGATGACGTATCAGTATCGCTCTTCACCTCCAGCTTCTTTACGACTACCCTACACCCTCACCCATCGTTATCAAACTTTGGTATCGTCCAACAAAACACGACTGATAGTATGGTCCACACATTGCTTCTAAGCATTGTTCTGTGAGGATTTCCAGCTGTATTGATTCTTCGTATTGCCGATGGCTAGGCCGTCAGCTAAACAAATGTGGGACGAAGAGCTATCAACATTGGCTTTGGAACCAAGAAGCGACCCCCTGTTGTCCCTCGCGATCAGACCCTGCTAACAGCAAAGCATTTCTTGCGCCTTGCACTACTGCTACTTTCAAGAATATATCTGCTGACATGACACTATTAGCTTGTTGATTCTTTTCCACATTCCTTCCCCAAAGAGGGGGAATACAATGCTTTGACCGCTCACTGATGCCAATGAAGCGGCCCAGGATGGGCTCCACGATCTGCGCAATGAAACGTCAAGTTGCATTTCTCCGCAACTCCCGCAAAGATCGTCACTGGCCGTGTAATGCGGAAACTTAATGTCTCTAGCCAGCATCATCACATGGCAACAGATGTCATACATATCCCCGCCAGCTGACACCTTTGGGCTCAAGCAAACCCATTGGGAGACATGCGTTCAATGTCGACTCTCTGAGACACGGCTAAGAGCAATACTTATTGCCCGGCCCGGCCGTTCGTGTGACCCAATGGAAGGAAGCCGACCTTCTCTCTCAAAAAAAACCCTTATCTACACGTGTGAATCATTCTTGCCACCCATACGCTCGACTCAAGCTGTTGAAACCTATTCGCCGAAAGCATGCTGGAAGTGATGCTGGCTCCTACAAGATTCGTGGTCATCCTTTTGTGCTTTGCGCAGAAGGCATTCGGCGTCCCGCAGCTTCTCATACCCACCTTTGGAGATGAGCAACCTAGTGCGAAAACATGGACAAACCCCATCGTGGACGGATGGTATGCAGACCCGGACGGCCTCAAGTCCGGGGATACATACTGGGTTTATGCTACAGTTTCCACACCGTTCGATGGGCAAACCTGGTTTGATGCCTTTTCAAGCCCAGGCTTGGTCCAGTGGACGAAGCATGCTCGCGTCTTCGACGCACAGACATCAATTTGGGCCAGAAATGCACTCTGGGCACCATGTACGGTTGAGCGCAACGGGACCTACTACTTCTACTACACTGCAAACAACCCCTCCAACACTGACGTGGAGCCAAGTGGGATTGGGGTTGCTTCGGCATCTACGCCAGACGGCCCTTTTCGAGATCTCGTCGATTCCCCAATCGTGACAGGTCAAATCAACGGCGCAAATCCAATGGACCAGCAAGTCTTCGTGGATGACAACGGCAGGCACTACCTGATTTGGGGAGGCACTCGCACGAATATTGCACCCCTGGCCGACGACATGGTGTCTTTGACCAATTGGGATGACGGCTCTGGGCCTATAGACATCACACCCAATGAAGGCTTCGTCGAAGGATCATTCATGCTCAAGCAAGATGGCACGTACTATTTCATGTGGTCAGAGGGCGGCTACGGGACCCCCGACTATCGCGTTGCGTATGCCATGTCCCCTTCCATCACCGGCCCTTTCATTCGGATTGGACTTATCCTCTCCAGGGATGACGCGGTGGCCGATGGGCCGGGCCATCACTCAGTGTTTCGAGACGATGACGGGGAGTACTACATAGTATACCATCGCCGCATAGTCGGGGACAAAGCTGCGGACAATCGAGTGCTTGCGATCGACCGCTTCATATTCAACGAAGATGGCACTATCCAACCGGTGGTAATGACATGAGAAGCGCCATGTGAAAACTCGCAAATACAATCGGACGGCTGTTCCACTCTACTGAACAGCTGACTGGGTGTTTATGGCGGCTGGGAAACCCTCATCTTTCTAGAGCTTGGAAGACCGGCACGAGACTATAGTTGATCTCTTTTCGCTGTTGAGATGGTCCAATGATCTGACTTTCTTCATTGATAGCCCTTGTCTTATGTGACCGTGAACTTGGCTCTCCCACTTTGCCGATAAAGCGGCGCGTTATCACCAATTTCCCAAGCCAGACATCTTACGAGTCGAATTTAGCCAGAGAGCCCCCGCCACATTGCTCGGGGGTTTTCAGAACTGTGTTTGGTAACATCATGTACCCAATTCTCATCCAGCTGTTCATCATATCCTCCAAGAGCTCTGGGTATGGTTCGACCTCAGATACTTATAACGCATCAGATTAGATCAAGCAGCAGAAGAGTTTTCCTGTTCGCCATTCTCTCTGTGCCAAGTTTCATCATAGGTCTTGAAGAAAAGAACAGATTTTACTACACAAGCTGGACAGGAAAGAGAAAGTTGGAATGTATGGTCGAGGACAGGGCACGCCTTCTTATATCCTTCTTAGGCTTAGTCATAATATCCATCTAGCATCATGGTGACTGGTCAAGTGATTGTAAAATGGCGATACTGCAGACGTGCAGAAACTCTACTCCGAAAAGGTACTCTAATCGCCCTTACTTGAGGATTAAATAAAAGGTTTTTAATAGAAATATGGTGGAGAAATATTCATCAAATATTCCAAAATTCAAAGCTTTATAGACGAATTTCAACAATTATTTGCTCATGGTTAAGATGGTATATGTTTGCGGTCTTGATTATTTTTTTATTTAAAAATTGGGCTCACCAGCTGCTGCCAGTGCGGAACACTCGAAACAATGCGAAGCTGCCTATTGCAGGGTACCGAGGTTTTTTTTTCATGCACCATCTCGAGACATCGCAATCGGGCCTGCATAGGTGAGGTAAGGTCCCGATCTACCAATTACGCTTTGGCGTGTTGATGGGATCCATTGTTCTGCTTTAGACATATGTCACACACTTTGGCACCACATATTTGTTGAGCCGCAATTCGGCGTCTTTTCTGTTCAAACAACGAGGCATACTGTATTCAGCGCAGCAACACCGTAGATACCACAACAGCCATGACTTCACAAACCCCTCATCTTCTGCTGCTCCCTCCCCCTCCGCGTCCCGCCACTCGCTCGTCACTCAGTGCCGCCTACCGCGAGTCTATAACCTCGGTCCTTGCAAAGCTCAATCTCGCAGCTTCCTCGTCATCGCCACCAAATGAGCCCGTGACACTCGTCATCGCCCTTACGGCGCCCGTCCTCACTGCCGGCTACGCGCCCCACGTCCGGTGGAAGCTGGCCCAGTCCCTGCTCGCGGGCCTTTATGCCACCATTGCCGTCGTCTGCGCCGAGCCTGGCATCGCTACGGACATCGGCGCCGGCGCCGGCAGCTTAGACGCCCGCATCGTGCTGGTGGACCACTCTCGGGGTCGGACGTACCGGCCCGACTATGACGGGGCGTACAGCCGGCAGAACGGAACGCCGGTTCTGGACCTGGCCGCCTTTGCGACGCATGTCCGGCCCTGGGCGACCCTCTTCCACCCCAGCAGCGAGGCCGGCTACGAGCTGCTCTCCGCATACCTGGGCCTCGCCGAAGGCCACCAGACCTTTCTGCAGAGCCAGATTGTCGCCATAGATGCTGGCATCAGCATGTCAGCCGACCCAAGCAAGTCCGGTAATCCGGCTGATGACACTGAAAACGGTGTTCCTGGCTATAAAAACGTGTGTCTGGGCGGCACCTTCGACCATCTCCACCCTGGCCACAAGCTTCTCCTGCACGCCACAGCCCTCCTCCTCCAACTCCCCAACCCAGACCGGACTCCCTCGGAACGCCGCGTCTTCATCATCGGCGTTTCGGCCGAGGAGCTCCTCCAGAACAAGAAGTTCTCCGACGAGCTGCAGTCCTGGGACCAGCGCGTATTGAGTGTCCTGTCCTTCCTCCGCACCGTGCTAGATCTCCCCTTCTCCACTGCGCCGACGCTCTCCTCTTCGTCCACCACCGCCGGCCCTGACGGCGAGCTGCACGCCACGTTCCACCAGGGCAGCGTACTCGTGCGCTGCGTGCCCCTGAGGGACCCTTTCGGTCCCACTGTGTCTGAGGAGCACATCGACGCCATCGCGGTGTCGGGCGAGACGCGAGGCGGCGGCAAAGCCATTAACGACCGGAGAAATGAAAAGGGGTGGGCGCCCCTCGATGTGTTCGAGGTTGACGTCCTGGACGCCAAGGATGCCGAAGAGGTTGAGGACGAGTCGGGTGTCAAGGCCGAGGACTTCACAGCTAAGATTAGCAGTACGACGATTCGACAACAACGAGCTGAAGCCAAGACACGCACAAATTGAGACTTCCCGGGTTCGAATAATTCGCGGAAGCAGAAGCGGCAGGATAGATTGTGCGTCAAAGTCTGTGTCGAGATTTCATTCATTACTCTGTGGATGTGAAAGGAGCGACTGTTTAAAACTCACCGCCGCAGCGGGAAACTTTTATGAAATGATCTGACTATGTATGCGTTCTTCCGCAGATCATTCCAACTGAGCCTCTTGATGTTCCAGTACATATTTGCAAAGAACTCTGTTGCAACGATGTTCTCTAAAATCAGCACAAACTACCACACCGGCCACTTGGTCCTCCATGGTTTATAAAGTGGCCTGGTTTAATGACATCAATGCTAGACTCTGACGCTTCAAATAGAATTCTTGTTATAACATCAAATAAGGAACCAAAGACGAAGAAAGAAAAGTGACAGAAACGCAGCCGATAAATTGTATTATAGCACTGGTTCCAGCAATGTGCTCTCTCATAGTAGTCTAGTCCACCAACGGATGTGATTACCCTATAGCCTATGATTAGCACGGCGATCAGTGAGACCTGAAACACGTCATGTGTATGTCACTAACCTAGATTTATGCATCTGGAAATCGGCCACGTATTGGCCCGCCGACGAATCAAAGAAAACACCCTATCGTGATCAATAAGGCAATTGTATGCACACTGGTCTATTTGGGCAGCCGTTCTTTCGCCGTGCGCGTAACTGTCGTCGAAAATACAAGGCGGGCATTTTGATATCTCGTCGTCTCTCGAGTGATTCATTGACGCATGCTCAAGACGCTGGCATAATTTATTCCCTATTTACTGAAGAAACTGCAGGAAGCGAGACAACAAGGAGAGCAAGTTTTCGTCCTCCTGACCTAGAGTCGCTGCGCAGATGATCGGGACGTCCTTCGCAGAGTATGTCTTCATACGCATCTCTATCCTCTTCATCCGCTACACCCACCTCATCTATGCAGCCTTACTTTTGGCATTGGTCTGTGGCTATGGGGCACAGGCAAGGCAGCTGATTGTGACCTGGATCCTGTGCGGCCTCTTGGTCGCCGAGGTAGCATACGCCCTTGTCATTTACCACCCGTTCCAGAGGCGTCTGATGCGGCGGGCAGTCCATCCGCCACCGCTTCCCCGGGCAGAGCGCCGAGCCCTGTTCGAGCGATGCATCGGAAACATGGCATCTCCGACGTCGTATCTCAGTGGGTGGTTCCTTGGGGCCGAGTTGGAGGACATCTGCCGGGACAACATCAAAGAGTTCCTCCTTTGGGCCTTCTTCGACCGCGAAGTGGAGACGTTGGATAGCGAAGAGGAAGAGGAGCTCGCAGATGAGCTTGAGGAGTACATCGGTGTGATCGAAAAGCAACTGGGTCGTACTTTTGGTCCAGGAAGAGGCCCGGCCAAGTCCCTCCGGCTGACGTTCGACACCATCACCACCATGTACCGGAGCCTGACGTGGTATTGGATGATGTTCATGGTGGACCAATTCACTCACCTGCTTCTATCCCTGCATGGATTTCAATACTACGCAAGATCAGCCGCTGCGACGTTGGACATCTTCCCTCCGAGGCCACAAGAGCTCCTCGCGAGCCGCCGATCACCGGCACCATCCCTGGGATACTGGCACCAGCCTCACTGTGACGAGAGCAGCGTGCCATTCGTCTTTTTCCATGGCATTGGGGTGGGCTTGTTGACGTACATAAGGTTTATCACCGAGGTACATGCAGCTGCCAAGCGTAACGCGGGTGTTGGAGTTATTGCTATCGAAATACTCCCCATTTCCTTCAGGCTGACGGCGCCTCCGCCGGATAAGTCGGAGTTTCTTAGGCAGATGACGAGCATTCTCGACCATCATGGGTGGCACAGCTTCTCGATAGTCTCGCATTCCTACGGCTCGGTCTTGACCACGCATATGCTCCGCGATGCCAGCTTACGAAAGAGGACCAATAGCGTCGTGCTTATTGATCCGGTAACAATCAGTCTTCACTTGCCAGATGTAGCCTTCAACTTCACCCGACGTCTTCCCAAGCGGGCGAATGAGTGGCAGCTGTGGTATTTTGCCAGTACGGACCCAGGTGTTGCGCTATGCCTTGGAAGATACTTCTTCTGGCGGGAGAACATTATCTGGAAGGAGGAACTACTTGCTACAGAAAGGGGCCTAAGAAGCGGGCGACCCAAAGGAGGGTCCAAGACTGCCGTTTGCTTATCAGGTAGAGATCTGATAGTAGACACAGCCGCAGTTGCGCAATACTTGGACGGCGTTGAGGGTGTGGAGGCCGTGATATTCCCCCAATTAGATCATGCGCAAATATTTGACGATGCAGCCAGCCGGCAGCGCGTGGTGCAGCTGGTCAAGTCGTACTGTAGCAAGGGACACTCTGCATGAGCAGCCGCCTCTTTTCACGCACACTCTGTAAGGTAGAGACGCAAGACCGGATTCGCCTCAGGAGCACATGACAGGTCCCAAGATGGTGATGAGGCATGCCGTAGATCAATCCTTTAGCTTTCTGCGACCTCGTCACCTCCCCAGTCAGTCAACGTGGCACCCTCGGGGCGAGGCCCGCTCTGGATGATCACGCAGACAACATCTGCATCTGTATCATTGCGGATCTGATGCTCGGTCCACGCAGGGATGACCGCAAAGTCACCCGACGAAAGCTCATGTAGGCGCAAGTCTGAGTTGAAGCCTTCGTTGACGAGCAAGAGTCCGGTACCGGAGGCGACGTAGACGATGGCGTCTTCACGGGTGGGGAGATTAGAGGTTACCAACAACGTCTGGGCAAGGGGAGCGAAGCCCAGGAAAGGTTATCCAGTGGGCTGCGGGGTGCTGCATACCTTGCTCGCTGTTATGGCGCACGGGGGTGACCGAGTGCGGACGAGTTGTGAGGACTATCCGGGGATGGGTTGCAGGGTCAGCGTGGACGGATTTGGGACCTTGTCACCTCGTACAGGTTGATAAGGGAAGCGAAAATGATGCAAGGCAGGTAATCAATCGACCCGACTCACCGGATGCACACATCTTATCGCACTTGTCAACGACGGCGGGTCTCCGAACGACGGGGCCCTCAACGGTTGGATGCGAGGGCTCCAGGTCGCGCGAGCGCGTGACGTGGGTGGTGGATGGGATGATCATGGGGATGATGTCGGAGATGATGGGTAGCAGCGACGCCATGGTTTCTCCGGATTTCGGGGTCAAATGCAAGCGCTAGGCAGTGTGTTTCGGACAGGAGATGGTCGTCCCGGCCTGAGGGATGTCGAAGACGAAGTGGATGTAACACGAGCGAGGCCAGACTAGGAAGGCGATATGGCGATATGGCGATTTGGTGCGGGTGGCCTGGACAGTTGGAAGGGGGTTAGATGACTGGCTGGAAAGCGGGTGCCGAGATATGATATCAAAGTTTTGTTAGACGGCAGAATGACCAACGTGACAGAAGTTGGAAAAGACGTGTCGTGTCCAGAGTGTTTCGTGTTGGTGGTGGTGGTGGTGATGATGATGGTTGGTCCGCCCTTCGTGGGCCGGTGGAGCTGCTGCTGTTGCTCTGAGAGACGAGCCTGGCTGGCGGATGTTTTGCCAGAAGCAGAGGGTGAGCAGAAGAGTCGAGACTCTGCTGTGCTGCAACGTGGTGGGTTATAATATCAGTGCATATATGTGTGCTTCTGCCTCTGGGGCGGAGTTGATATCAGATGCTGAGCAGATCCGGGCGACCGACCATGAGGTGCCGTTGGAATGGTGTCACCGGAAGTGGTGCAGGCCAGGCCAGACAAGGCTGAGATGGAAAACAGGCAAGTAACAGCAAAGTGGTGTCCTGTCGTCATTAACGTGCGTGCTACCAGCGAATCGGCACCGGGTGGTTGGACTTAGCTCTCGTGCTCGATCTACCGGGATATTAAGCCGAAAGGGCTGTGTAGTTGTGAAGTCGTGTTTGGGAAACGGACTGACGTCTTGTCGATAAGACGCGCCAAGGACGGTTGTGCATTTCGCCGAGGGTGCAAGGCAAGACCACCTTCCTTTCCACAATGTTACCCCGCTATGATGCTTAAATGCATGAAGCTGGGCGTCTTGCGAGAGCCACGAGATGCGGCGTCTGCGCTGTGCCGAAAACCGCTACTGCGACTGCTACTGCGACTGCTACTGCGACTGTTACTGCGACTGCTACCGCGACCGCTGGACTTCAAGACACGGGTTTCGAGCCCCCGCCACGCTGTAGGTAAGACGGCGTGAACCTCTTAACATAGGTCCTATCGTCTCCGGTATGACAACCCGGCCTGTGCTCAACTTGGCGGAACCGAGCAGAAACCCACTGTGGCTCTACCTACCACTACCCTCACAACGAAGACCATCCTGGGCTAAATACAGTAAATGTAGCCGTAGTAGCCTACCCGCTCGAAGGGCACAAGAATGCGGATCTTTTGTTTCAGGTCCAGCATGGATGATGCAGAGCACTATTGAGCAATTTGCAGTCTTGTGTTTGCTTAGCGAGAAGAACCTTTGGCGAACCGCCAAGGCGGTCTCTCGGTGGTGTTTTCTAGGAAAGTCGGGCGCCAAGAGGCTGCGCTGGGAAGGGGTCCATATCCTTTCAAGCACCGGAGTGCGTCCGCCCCGGGGCCAACAAGGTTCTCATCGTACCGTTGCACTGGCTCGCGAGATCCCCAATCAAACATCGAATCGAGGCTCAGAACGGTCACTGGACGTGCAAAACAGATGCTCCGGATCGGGAAGCTGGTACAAAGCCAAGCTTCGTTGGATAACCTTCTATTTACAGGCCGTCCCGAGTCACATCGCTGCTCCGGTGCAACGCGCGCTAGTCGTGCCGCGAAGTGAAAAAAGTACCTTGTGCAGCATGGCTCTTGGTTCACCGGCTCTTCAGTGGTAGGGGACCCATGTGGCTACACGCCGACCGGATACTTCCGATCCTGGTCCTAGGACGGCATGGCACAGACCCTTCAAGCCCAGACGAGTAGGTCCTCAGCGAAGGGTAAGGCACGAAGACGAGAACGGCAAGCCAGACAGAATCCAGTTTACAGAAAAGGAAAGGAAAGACGATCCAGGCCCCGGCGTGTCCAGGTGGCCATTGCCAACGTCCGCTCGGAGGATTGGCGTAGCGCTGTTTGGGCCCTGGCCTCTTCGTTCCTCCGTATAGAACGGATCGTTGCCACCTGCTCGATGAGGCTCGGAAAACGCTCGCTATCAATCATCTAAACTGCCGTGACTCCATACATATCTACGGGACCTACCAGAGTAGGTAAGCAACAGACGCGGGTGGGGAAAGGGGGAGGGTTTACTGGAGGGAATTTGGGATTGGGAAGCGGGGAGGGGAAATGCCATCTCTGCTAGTGCTTGTCGTTGCTGGCTTCACGGTCCACCCATAGCGACGCCGACTGGTTGGTTGAGGCTGCGACGGGATGGAAAACCAGACAGGCCAGGCTGAGCCAGGGGTGAGAATCCAATTTATCCTCCGGCTTTTCGGCCGTGGATGGGGATGTTGATGGGGACGGGAAAGAAGGCTAAGTTGAATGTGGAGGCTGGAAGGTGGAGGCGGAGAACCACATGCGCCGGCGTCGCAGTTGAGGGCTCGCGGAGGCTTGAAGCGAGGGAGTTGGATACGCAACGGCACCCTGGAAGTTCCCCCTTCCCCCCCCCCTTCCCCTTCTGGTCACGTCAAAGCAAGCAAGCAAGCAAGCAAGCAAGCAAGCAAGCAAGCAAGCAAGCAAGCAAGCAAGCAAGCAAGCAAGCAAGCAAGCAAGCAAGCAAGCAAGCAAGCAAGCAAGCAAGCAAGCAAGCAAGCAAGCAAGCAAGCAAGCAAGCAAGCAGCAAGCAAGCAAGCAAGCAAGCAAGCAAGCAAGCAAGCAAGCAAGCAAGCAAGCAAGCAAGCAAGCAAGCAAGCAAGCAAGCAAGCAAGCAAGCAAGCAAGCAAGCAAGCAAGCAAGCAAGCAAGCAAGCAAGCAAGCAAGCAAGCAAGCCAGGACAGGGCTGGGGGGACACAACCTGACAGGCTGACAGGGTATCGTGTCTAAATTCAGCAGCCTGGGCGAGCGAGATGGGATGGAGGGGCGGTCAGTGAGATGGAGGGCGAGCCACGCAGCGGACAGGGCAGGTTCAATCTCAAAGTAACGTTAGATTCGGAAGTTCAGTTGACTATCTTACTTTATGTCAACTGCATTGCATGCCGTTTCTGGGACCGAACTGTGGATGCGCGCGCTGATGATGGACATGCCGGGAAAGCACTCTCATGATCTACATGTACGTGTGTGTAGCCCACCACAACTGCCGCGGCTGCGCTGTCTCCGTCGTGCTGTCCGATAGGGGAAAGCATGTGGCAGAGCAGCGAACCGGGGGGACGACGTCTCGTCGTTCCGTGATGTAGTCCAGTCTCGGATAGACTGACGGCATGCTGATCAGCCGCAGTGCCACAAGCAGAGCATTGTCCAATTGCTTCCATGTCAAGTGGCCGCCACCCGCTATCGGGTGCTGCGATGGCAGAATCCCGATCCCCGTTAGCCCGTGGAGGGAAGAAAAGCAGGGCACCAATCCGTTCCCCCGGTCGGCTGTTAAAGCCAAGGAATCGGTGATGGATGATGGCTAGATCATTGGTGGGTGGGTGGGTTGTTTCGTTGCTTATTTGAACCCGACGTCTCTTTCACCTCGACGGTGTGCTATCCGTCTGTTGAAGCGCCCGGCTGCATCTCCTTTGGCATCCCGTGCCGGGTCTAGGTCTTGCATACCCGATCGATACGCTGTCATCATTTTTTGTTTTCTTTCTTTTGACCAAGGATAAGCCGCTTGAATACAGCGGCTGGGGACAACGGGGACAAACTTTTGGTCGCTTTCCGGTCCATGCCTACCTGAAGGTACTAGTGAGGTAAAGTACCTTGCCTTACTTTGCCTTACCTTTACCTTACCTTCTCATTACCTTCCTCACGGTACCTGACTCACCTTACCTTACCAACCAGGTACTAACTAACTACTACTGCCTGTACCTCCTTGCCTTATCTTCTCCCCCCGAAAGTCAAGCTCTTTTGTTCCTCCACATCGATTCCTTGCCCTTCTCCACAACCATCACCCTCCTCACTCTGTCTTGCAGGGTCTATACCTGTAGCATTTCCCCTCGCACGTTTTGGCTTGGCCACTAACTCAGCTCAGCAAAGGACGTTCCTGCCAGCCCGCCAGCTACGGCAGCAGCATGCGCATGGGTGTCTGCCGAAGCCCGCATGCATTGGCCCGTTAGGTTGTTTGAGGACAACTCAACTCGAGGCTAGGGGGTTCGCTCGGAAAGTTGGGCTGGACCACATTGCATTGCATCATCTCACCGGCCGGATACAACGCGGCAAGGCAAAACGGGTGCAGGCGTTGCAGTGCAGTGCGGTTCAGTGGCCTGGAGCTGGCCTGAGCTCTCAGCCATCAAGGTCTCGGTCTTGATCGGCTTGGCCTGGGCTCCCTCCCTCCCTTGGTCTCGTCGCCAAGTCATCGAGCAGCCAATGTAGCTGTTTCGCCTTGCCTCTGCCCTACCAACCATACACACTGACATTACACCTGACCATTCATTACCTCTGCATTACATTACAGTACATCACCTTGCCTCACTTAACACTCCCTGCGCTGCACTGCGCTGCACTGCGCTGCACACTACCTCACCTTGCCTTACCTTACCTTACCTTACCTTGCCTTACTAAGTTACATTACATTACGCACTCCATCCGGGGCTGCACGACCTGCTTTGGCGAGTCTCCTCCGATCCCCACCGCCGAGAACCCACTTGGACTTTGGTCCAACCTACGCCTCGCTCTCGAATCAATTACGCACGGCTCGGCACTTTTGGCTCACGATCGAATGGTTCTCATGCAACCTTGGATCTGCTCGTAACCCGACGGCCCAGCCAGTGCTACCAAAAAGT
Organism: Paramyrothecium sp. XJ0827; assembly: GCA_020881915.1. NCBI lineage: Eukaryota > Fungi > Ascomycota > Sordariomycetes > Hypocreales > Stachybotryaceae > Paramyrothecium > Paramyrothecium sp. XJ0827. The sequence goes on along the minus strand of JAJFPB010000001.1, from coordinate 2,311,656 downwards.
GACAAACATCCATTTCCTTGCTCCCCACGGGGGCCATTGCATGCATTGCATTACCTGCCACAACACGCCTTGCCCTGCCCTGCCCTGACTTGACTTGACCTGACTTGACCTGACCTGACCTACCTGACCATTTCTGATGGTTAAGTCTCTGGCCCCGAAACAAAATAAAGTTAAGTCTTAGGCCCGCCATGGCTGCCGATTCGGCCGGGATAGAATTCCCTGGCACGTCGTCCTCATTGCATCCCTCAACCTCAACCTCAGTCTTAGCATCGTCATCATTATCAGCCTCCGCATCTGCTGCTCACACAGGCGGCGCTGCCTCCGACCGTCCCGTCGACCCCCGGGACACCCAAAGCCGGCAACCTGAGCAGCTGCCCTTTGTTCCCACTCTGGCCGTGACATCGCCCAACAACTACGGGCGTCTCGACCCCGAAAACGAGAGCAACATCTCCATCGTCAACGACGTCGCCGGCGACACTTACAGCCGCCGGCCAAAGCTCTTCAACATGCCAAGTCATGATGCAAATGCCTTGCATTCTGACAGAGCTCGTTTAGCAGACTCTACGCCCCCGTTGCAGTTCCCGGTACAATCGCCATGGACTTCGTCGTCATCAGTTCTCATCTCTGGCACCTCGGGTGGAAGACCACGGGGTTTCATTTCTCCCCTGCTCACTCTCCCTCCCGAACTGATTCTTGCTATTTACTCACACCTCGACCCTCTTGATCTTGCCGCAGTCTCTGCTACGTGCCAAGCCCTTCGGCAGTACGCCTTTTCCGACCTTATATGGCAGCAGTTTGTGCAACAAAACGTCCACACCCCGGTCTCAAGCACCGGGCCATCCGCATCGTACCGTGATCTCTACGTCGCCCACGACAGACTTTGGTTCCTTCCCAAATACAAAATCTGGTTTTCCGACCGCGATCTTACGGGCAGAATTATCATTGCCCGCTTCGACCAACGTCGGGGTTGCATCGAAGGTTACCAACTGCTCGCCATCACCAAGAGGACCACTTTTCAGCAATGGAGCGCAGACAGCGACGTTATTATTCATACTTTCAACCCTGCCGTCAAGCTGCATCTCGACAAACCTGTCCTGCATTTCGGGATCGGGGATGGCCACGACCTTGCAGGTGGCACCAGCCAGGGAGCACGGCCCGACGGTAACCGCTTCGCCGAAGAAATTCCCATGAGACTCGGGGACCACCAAAACTTCGTACACAGCAACTTTATGCTAACCCGGCCGCTTGACCCGACGACGGCCGATGAAAAATTTGCAAAGGGTTTCCCGTACGACTATGTATGGCCTCCTCCCTGTGTGCCGGCCCACACCAATGTTTCCGGGCTTGGCGGAGATCTCTCAGCCCTGTCACCGTATGATCGACCCAGACGCAGGTCCCAGGTTTGCGACCACGCCTTCCGTATTCGGCAATGGATGGAATTGCCTGGATCTCCGTCATTGAATCTCCTTGGCCAGACGGATGGCGTTGCCGGGCTGTTCAGGGGTTTGGCTGCAGGTGACGGCGTAGTTGCTGGTGGTGGCGTTGGCGTCCACCTCGGTGAAGAGGTCTCGACCTACTCCACCTTGGACCCCGCCCTTTACACACCGACACCCACGAAGCCATGGCGAGGCATCTGGGTTGGTGACTATAGCGGCCATGGTTGTGAGTTCCTGCTGGTTAACCAACCCGACGATGAACCTGCTACGGACGAAGAGCTGGGCCTCCACCGTGAAGCACTCGAGACGGATGAGCAGTGGGAGCGCCGCAAGACAGAAGCCCGCTTGTACAGGGGTCGACTGGAGGGCATCAAATTAACTGGTGATCCTAATGTACCTCGAGGCGAGTACACATTTGTGGCGGAAGACCTCGGTCCAGATGGATTCGTGGGTGTTGCCTCGGACCCTCCATTCATGGGTGCCAGAGTTGTGCACAGCAAAGGCCACATTGCGGCTACCGGATTTATGAGCGGCAAGTCTCTCTGCAAGTAGCTAGTCAACGATTATACTGACCAAAACTGCAGAGAAATACATTAAGAGTCAACTTATCCTTGTTAGCTCGGATCGACTGGCGCAGTATTGGGTGGAGTTTGGTCACATCAGTTACTTCGAAAGGGTCAACATTGACGAGTTTATCGTGCCTTGATACGCACCATCACCGAGAATTACGATCTGCGCTTGGTTTGAAAATTTCAAGCTTTAAAAGACCGAAGCGCCGAAAACTTTGAGAATACACTTCGCAGCATGATACGCCGAGAAAAGCATAGGAGGTGGCAGGTTACACGCAACGCTGAAAGCTTATGCACAGCTCTCTATTCCACTGAACAGTAGAGCCAAGCATCTCTGGGTACTATGCCACGAACGAAGCCGAGATAAATTATTAACACCCAGGTAGTATGTGGATTATCGGGACATGTACGGGGATAGCGCTGCGGCTTGCAGCCAGCCGAGACAAGGAGCTAACGACTGAAACGCCAAACGACTTAAGAGTTATGATATGCACGAGATCAGCCATGTATATTATTGTATAGGCGCCATTGGGGGCCTCGGGTGATTCGAGCTGGATTATTTGGAAGCGAACATTATCAGTAGCAGGTACATTAATGCAACCCCAACACTTTCCATTACTACACGATAAGCTCAAGCGGGTTTATGGCCAGATGGTGATGATCTTTGATACGATGCTAGAATACAAGAGGCATCGTCCTGCACAGTAACCAAAAGGCCGGCCGACGGCAGATCAGGGCGCCAGCGCCCAACCATTATGACCAAGGGTGATGATCCGCTCAGCAGACCACTTCCTACGCTGTCGTCTTGAATTCGGGAACTCCAAATTCAGTTACTCCCATTGCAGCGGGAGGAGGTGCTCAATTCGCCTTTGATATCCCCAACAAGAGAAGAAAGGACGTGCTTGCTGCCAGACTTTCGTGCTCAACTTCAAAACAAGCTGTGCATATACCTTTGCTGTTCTTCTTGACGAGTGCCCCCGCTGGCACCTCCACGGGCAGCCCTTTAGGTTTCTTCAAGAGGGAGAAACAGAAAGATAGTTTTCTCAGCACCCTTGCGGCTTCTCAAAATGGCCTCAACGAAGCTTTTCTATTGGGCTTTGGTTGGGCCTCAGACGATGTTGGAAGCAAGTTGCAAAGTTTCATCAAGTCAGGTGTTTGCTCTGCTTCACCGTGTTCCCCATCTTCTTCCCTCTTCGACATGATTCTGAAACTTGAGAACACAAATTTAACCGACTTTTGAAGAGCTTCCGTCTGTTGTCCAGCAATGCGAGTCGTTCCGATCATCAGCGCTAGTGCTCAGTTCACAACCACACTTGTGTCTAAACTCGTGGCAAAACCAGCGTCGACCATGGCTCCTCAGATTCATCCTCCGCCTATCGGCCATCCATTGCCTGGGCCTCTCCCAGCAGCCGTTCTGCCGACCTCTGCCGCTGCGGTGTCCTCTGTTGCCATCGTCGCAACGACCCTCTCAACGCGGATCCAGGGGCTCAAGCCCTCGAGCACCTCTGCTCCTGCTCTCGCCCGGATCCCAAATATCTCCTCCCTTGTTTCTTCCACTACCACTGTCGTGAACTCCACAGTTCCGACCCCGAGCGCAACCGCTACTCCTATCGACAAAGCAGACGTGTCTGATCCGGCGAACGTCACGAACAGCGTCTGGGAAGTTGATGGCACCCCAGGAACCCAATTCATCATCTACGGCCTGTTTGCATTCTTCCTTGGTGCCTTCATACTCGTTATCCTGGTCGACATGAAGAGACGGCCCGCCGAGGTCAAGGAGAGCTTTCGCAGCATCGGGCGCTTCCTTCGCCGGTTTCCCGAGACTGTGGTTCGCTGTCTATGCCAAAACGTTGGCGGACTTGTCATGTCCAGCAAGACAAAGTCCAACCCCCCAGTGTCACTCGACAGGCAGTTCCAGCATGCTACTATCATCAACCGCCTTGCGGCCAAGGTTCCTGACCCCTCCCTTCCGAAAGAGAATTCCAATAACTCCATGGAGACCTCTTCGAACACTGTCGTGGCTGAGGAATCTAGCCGTGGTGACCCTCCTCAAGACGCCGGTGCAACAACTGGGGAGACGCCCGAGCAGACCCCTTCAAGCGAGCCAGCCGTGGAGGTCGATCATAACAACACAGGGCCTGTTTCCCCAGAGGTGCCGGATATGCGAGAGCATCCTATCTTTGCAAAGCCTGGTTCTCGCAGCGGCCTAAGTGTTCCTGACGGCGTTGGGGCCCGGGCAGAGCTTGAGGCCGCCGCTGTCGAACCACAACGACCGGCGTCTTCTCGCTACTCGGTACTCACGGGTGGTAGGGATGAGGAAGAACCGGGGAGGCAGGAGCCCGAGACCATTGAGGAGAGGGATGAGACGGATTACAGGAGTTGGGAGGAGTGGGAGGCTGACTTGCTGGCAACCGTGCGCTCCCCGTAAACCAGAACGGATGCAAAGGAAAGAACAGTCATCATGAGTTTAGATACATTGATCAATTTAGTCTTTTTTTCTTTTTGTTTTGCTGATGTTGGTTAGTTGGAGTTTTCGTCAGATAAACGAGGATAAGTTTCGAATGCTTTGACTTGGAGGTTCCTGGAATCAACTTAAGACAGACATTTCATTCCGTGTGCTGCAAGGTACCAGGTGTTCAGGCCCATCACTTTCGGGCTACAAGGAATCGGTTATGAGATCTTATATAGTATCACTGCATCTGCGACGTAATCTAATACAAATGGTTGCGAAAGTATGCCTCCGAGCAACGGAAGGCAAGAATGAATATGTGTATATACAGACTCGAGCCGCTCGACGTCAGAAAGGTAGATGGTAACCTCCTCACCCCGCTGGCTTCCTCAAGTTGGAATCTACCAGAACACCGCCATAGCTCCCATCGCGAGCATGAAGCCGACGCAGAGAGTGTCCATCGCGCCATGGCCACCAGAAACGGTGGCATGGCCGGAGACCTGGCCGTTGGGAGCGTAGAGAGCGTGGCTGGGGGCAGCGGCTCCCTCGACCTTATTGGATCCTGCCTGCTGTCCCTGCTGTCCAGCGCTGCTGGAACCGGCTTGGTTGTTGGACGACTGGCCGCTTCCTTGCTTGCCGGATGAGGCATCGGATCCCGAGCCGGCCTGCTTTGAATGCGCGTCGTTGGCGTTGGGGCTGGCCTTGCTGTCTGTGGCGCCGTGGGGGTTGCCAGCCGAGCTGCTGGCTTCCTTCTGACCCTTGGGCGACGCGTCCTTATCGTCGTGGCCCTTGGGTGGTGGAACGCCTTCGCTCGAGGGCTTTCCACCAGCGGGCTTGCCCGGGTAGCCCTGGGAGTCCGCCTCGTGGTGGCCATTCTTCGCCTTGTCCTTGTCGTCCTCATGGGCACCGTGCTCCTTGCCAGCATGCTCCTTGCCAGCATGCTCCTTGTCAGCGTGCTCCTTTTCGGCGTGCTCCGCACCCTTCTGGTGCTTGCCGGGCAGCCCAGTCTCGAGGGCGGCTACGGGGCCGGTGATGATGGCGTAATCCTCGCCGTGCTTGCCGCAGCGGTGGCACTCGACCTTGGCGGTGGTCATGGGGACTTCGGGGACGTGCTGCTCCTTGCAGGCCTCGCACTTGTGGTAGGTGATGGTGGTGCAGTATTGGGTAGTGACGAGGGCGTGCTTGTGGACGGGGTCGACGACCAGGTACTCAATGGTGGTGACGTGCGCGGCCTCGGTGCTGACAGGGGTTGGCTTCACGGCGGTTGTGACCTTGGGTTGGCCGTGGTGTTTGTCTCCCTCGTGGTGATGGCCGTGATCCTTCTCTTCTTCATGATCGTGGCCCTCTTCTTTGTCTTCCTCATGGTGGTGACCATGTTCCTTGTCTCCCTGGTGGTGGCCGTGCTCTTTGTCTTCATGATCATGTTCCTCATCTTTCAGGCCATGCTCCTTACCCTCGGGGCCATGCGCCTTATCCTTGGGGTCGTGCTCCTTGTCCTCGGTGACGTGCTCCTTGTCTTGTCCAGGTCGTTGACCATCTTCCTTGCCACCGAACTTGCCACCCTTTTCAGGACCACCCTTTTCAGGACCACCCTTTTCAGGACCACCCTTTTCAGGACCGCCCTTTTCAGGACCGCCCTTTTCAGTACCACCCTTTTCAGGACCGCCCTTTTCAGTACCACCCTTTTCAGGACCACCCTTTTCAGGACCGCCCTTTTCAGTACCACCCTTTTCAGGACCACCCTTTTCAGGACCACCCTTTTCAGGACCACCCTTTTCAGGACCACCCTGTCCCTTACCCTGCTCCTTGCCCTGCTCTTTGCCGGGCTCATTGGGTTGGGGCCAGTATGTGACGCCTCCAGGACCTCGTGGGAAGTTGAGCCTGTAGAGCGTGAGGAAAGCATCTGCAGGTGCAGCACGACGCCGGATGGCGGATCGCTTCAGGGCAGCTCGCCTCCCGCCGCATAAAGCTGAGCGGTTACCAGGGCAGGGAAGGTTGCAAACTCCGGGCTCGGCCGGCAACGTGGTGTCAACAGAATCGGCAGCATAGCAAGTCCTAATCTCTTGTTAATCGTTATACTGGACTCCTTGATACAAACTGGTACCTACGTGTCGAAGACTCCGACGAAGTTCCTGCCATTCGCCATCTCAATGCAAAGATTTGGGGTCATCAGGTCATTGCGGCCAACCTCCGTGAAGGTAGGGAAGCCAGCGGTGGACCCGAGGCAACCGGCGGACTCATAACGTCCAATAATGGGTTGGTTTAATGGAGCAACAGCAGCCCTGGTCGGGGTTGGGAGAACTGGCGTAGGCACCTGCGTATTGTGTGATTAGTTTCAACCTTTCGGAACCGTTGACGAGCCTTGATTGCACTTACACTAGAGGCATAGACCACTGGGGTCGTAGACGCACGTACCAGTCCGGCGCCGGAGGTTGATGGAGGCTGAACCAAGGCTGCCTGTGGCTGACGGCCGAGAGTGCACGAGTCGCATTCTTCAATGTTGAAGAGCAATGCGGAGTCCTTGGTAGCGTCCGCGCTGCTGCAGACAACGAAGAACATCATCTGTTGGTTTGGCTGTCCCTCGAAGGCAGAATTATACGACTTGTCTGTCTGAATGACAAACGACTGGAGGCCTGTCGAGCGCTTGTAAGAAGTCCCGCTCAGGGGCGGCTTGACCGCGTTGCTATCCAGGAACTCGGGTGATACAGATGTGAGATCATTTCCGTCCCGGTCCTTGGCAATGTTCTCGGTGATGGGACTCTCGCCAGTGAATTTTGGGTTGAAGAGAATCACTGCTCGGGAAAAGGGGATTCTAGCAATGCCAGTCAGAAAATGTCGCTGCAGTCCTCGATACTCCAGACTTACCCCTGTTCCGCGTCCGAAGCAAAGATGTAGTTGATCTTGATCTTGGACCTGTACCGAGTGGACACATCGCTGAAAGACACACTGAAGCTCGTCTCCTCTAGGTTGTCATTGCTGCAGACGCCGAAGTTGCTCGGGTTGAGGCGGTGCTCAGTGCTGCCGGGTGCAGCCCCGGCTGCGAGCCCAGTGGTGAGGATGGCGCCGTTGCCAAGGCCGAGAGGGCCATCGGTAAAGGTTCCGGCGCTCAGCTGTCCCGGCGAGAGCATCTGGTCACTCGGGATGAATTCAACGCTCCGGAAGAGCACGGCGGACAGCTGATCGGCGTTGTCCGTCGGGGTGATGCTGATTGCTGCCACCCCCGAAGCTAAGAGGCTCACGAGCAGCGCAGTTACCGATGCCTTCGCGCTCATGATGTCGACGCTAAGCTTCTAAACTTACCGCGAGTCTGATATCAAATAAAAAGAGCGTAAGAAGAAAAATATCAAATGAGTGACTTGGCCTATCAGGCTCTCCTACCTCGACGACCTTTACTCTACGAAAAGAATGGAGTGAGTGAGTGAAGAGATAAACAACCAGGCTATTTGACACTGTAACAGTACTTATAGGAAATCACAAAACAAAAAATCGCAACATCTGGCCCACTACGAGCGCGTCGTATGCCGCGACCATGGATGGCAGGAGCCCATAGAGCACGCAAACGGTTGTAAATGCCAGGAACGCTGCGTGTAGCCTGCAAACGTTCCAGTTGATCATGGTGAGTATGCCTGAGACATGACTGCGGTGGGCTTTATCCTTGGTATGAGACATACGGAGAGTAAGCATGCGATTGAACTGATGTCGATGATTGCCCACAGGGATAGGTGAAAACGGCGCGTCGACAAACGTTGGCTTCATTTGTGACCGGTTAAGAAGGATAGTTGAGGTGCTGATTCTCCTGGATTAAACGAGTCACCGAATTCGTGCAGCAATCATACGGGTTTGCTAGGTTAAAGCCACGTTTTCAGCCATCTCTTTTTTATTCGAGCCACTTTAATAGGACCGGTTCCCCTTTCTCATTGATTGCCGGTAATTCCAAACGGTCTTTGCGTTCCAGTTCCGCCTCGCCCTCCGAGGAATGTGCCCGCGCCTTCGGTGCGAACAAAACCAGCCCAGCCTTTGAGCTGTCTTGAGGCGACGTACACCATGCGTTTGTTTTGACCAAACACGTCCGTTTTTTTTACGATTGTGTTCGTTTTGTTGTTGAACATGTTTACGCGTCACGGAACCCCCGGGGTGTGCAGTGCCCATGGAGGTGTGGTAATATGGTGGCAGAGGCAACTATGGCCAGGAAGAATGGCCATGACTCAACAGATCAGCTTGAACTCCCAGCCATTGATATTAATATTTTATGTAATCTCGATGGGTTGTTTATTAAGATGTTGAGCATGGTGTTTTGCGATCTCTTGCCGCACAAGCAGCTGCATAGTCTCTGGGGATATTGGAGCTAGGCCGAGCCATAATTGCTTTATAGGTCAGCTGTAGCTCTTGGCCCTCAACTTGATGCTAAGAGCTATTTAGGAGGAAGAAGAAAATGATGTTGCAGCATGGAAGTCGTCTCCATTGAAGACTTTGGCCTCCTGATTTGATCGTCGTCCGTTTTGCGAATGATGTGAGCTAGGGAGCTGCCGAAGCAGCCGCCCACGTTGTTTCAACGTCCAAAGCATAAACTGGGGCTTCGGGATGGCACATAAGCTTGAGAATGCCGCACACTCTCATTGCATTCCGCCCGTTATGGATCGACCTTATCAGACATGACGCGGGAGTCGTGCCTTATCCTTGACGCTAGTCTTACAAACCCCGGGCTCCGGCTTTCGACATATTTGCTCCCGAATGTGCTTTACGGCGGCGTAAGGAACCAGTCTCGGGACTCGATCAGCGGAGAAAGAGAGACGTGCGATTCGGAAACGTTGCCCCGAAGTCTGAGCAGAGAAAGCCGTGGGCTGATTCTCGGGACCTGCGATGAGACCGGCCAGACCAATTGTGTGCCCGTTTGCGTCCACATTTGGAAGCTACCAAATCCCTAGACCTCTCACTCCATGCGGCCAATGAGGCCATGGTTGCCTATGTGCCACTTGGAACTGGGCCCTGCTCCTTTACAGACAAGCAGATCAATTCACCCGGATAGCCCGTTGCGAGCCTTGGCTTTCCCCGACCCCGCATGAATCCCCTGCAGGTCGCCGTGGGACGCGCATCGAATCGGCCGTCGCGGAGCGGTGTATTGCTGCTATCTGGTGATAAAGATTCAGAAGTGCCCAAGCACGTGCCTAATCCGGAAGGTCAGCGAAGCGATGTACATGGGCTATTGAAAATGGAGAAGAGGGCAAGCGGGGATCGATAGCTCGCAGGTTCCTGTATGAAAGCGCGTCGTTCGCACGGCCGGTGGACGAGGTGTTCTTGTCAACCGTGTGCTCAATTCCCCTGCGTCGACGAAGATGCGGTCTCAATTCTCCGTGCTCGCCTGTGCGGCGGCTGTAGTCTCCCCCGTGCTGGCCCAGTTTCCTCCCACGCCCGAGGGAGTGACGGTGTTGAAGTCCAAGTTTGACGAACGCATCACCATCAGCTACAAGGCGGTGCGTTTCTGGCCGTGTCAATTGACGACCGTAGACTCAATTGACTAACATCGAGTAGCCCGGCATCTGTGAGACAACCCCCGGTGTCAAGTCCTACGCTGGTCACATCCACCTCCCTGCCGGCACCCTCGAGGGTACTGGCCAGGAACAGGACTTCGACATCAACACCTTCTTCTGGTTCTTCGAGGCCAGGGAGGACCCGGAGAATGCCCCCTTGTCCATTTGGATGAACGGCGGCCCCGGAAGCTCCTCCATGAGCGGTCTGTTCAACGAGCATGGCCCTTGCTACGTGAACGAGGACTCCAACTCGACGAGACTGAGCAAATGGGCTTGGAATAACAAGGGTGAGGAGATTGCGGCGGGTGGATTCGAGCCAGGCTAATGCATTCCAGTCAACATGCTCTACATTGACCAGCCCGTTCAGGTCGGGTTTTCATATGACTCGCTACGAAACGTCACCAGGAGCATTCTCGGCGGAGGCTTCAGGACTCTGCCTCCTGGAAGCCCCGTCCCTCCCCAGAACGTCACGTTCCAGACGGGCACCATCCCTAGTGGGAACCGCAACACCACCAGCTGGGGAAGCCGTAATGCCGCCATTGCTCTGTGGCACTTCTCGCAGGTCTGGTTCCAGGAGTTCCCCGGCTACCACCCCAACGACAACCGCATCAGCATCTCGACCCAGTCGTACGGAGGCCGCTATGGCCCGGCCTTTGCGGCGTACTTCCAGGAGCAGAATGAGAAGATCAGGAACGGCACGTGGGACGGCACCGAGGGCGAGCAGTACATCCTGAACCTGGACACGCTGCTCATCATCAACGGCTGCATCGACCGCAAGGTCCAGTGGCCGTCGTACCCCATCATGGCCTACAACAACACCTACGGGCTCCAGACTGTCAGCGAAGCCACCTACCTGCGCATGGTGGACGCCTACGACCGCCCGGGAGGCTGCCGCGAGCAAATCGACAACTGCCGCGCGGTCGCTGAGGTGTACGACCCCGAGAACGTCGGTATCAATGCGACGGTCAACCGCATCTGCGAGGCTGCCGAGACGTACTGCACTCGCAACATGCGTGACCCCTACCTGAACGAGGCCGGCCGTGACTACTACGACGTGACCCAGATCGACCCGACACTGTTCCCCTTCCCCTACTACAGCGGCTACTTGAACCAGCCCCATGTGCTGTCGGCCCTTGGTGTCCCCCTCAACTTCACCGGCTCATCGGACGCCTCTGCCTCGGCTTTCCGCGGCATCGGAGACTACAACCGCCCCGGCTGGATCGAGGACATTGCGTACCTGCTGGAGAACGGCATCAAGGTCACCCTGATGTACGGCGACCGAGACTTCGCCTGTAACTGGATTGGCGGCGAGGACGTTGCCCTCGCCATCCCCTGGAACAAGCAGAAGGAGTTCGCCGCCGCGGGCTACGCGCCTCTCCAGTCCAACTGCACCCACGAGGGCGGCCAGGTCCGCCAGTACGGGAACCTGACGTACGTGCGCGTGTACCAGGCCGGCCACGCCGTGCCGTCGTACGAGCCCGAGAGCGCGTACCGCATCTTCAACCGCGCCCTCTTCAACCGCGACATCGCGACGGGCCGCATCGACACGGTGGCCAACCCGGACTACCACACCGAGGGCCCGGCCGACACGTTCGACATCAAGTCGGAGCTGCCGCCGCAGTACGAGGACTTCTGCTACATCCTCGACCCGAGCTCGTGCAGCGCCGAGCAGGTCGCCGCCCTGCGCGCGGGCACGGCCGTGATCAAGGACTTCATCATGATCGACCCCCCCACGGTGCAGGGGGCCGGTCTCGGACGCAGGGCAGAGCACCTGGCCGCACGCCGCATGTGAGTATAGCCCAAGAGGAGTGGTGAAGTTCGAGTTTGGCTGACCATGCATGTAGCCTCGAGTAAGAGACGAGTCGTTGAGAGCCTGGCCCAACGTGCCGAAACATGGACGCAGCTGAGGTCGAACCCCCGTGCTTCTCACGGAGACACAATGACAAGGATACAGCGTCTTCTGCCTCGAAGCTCCGTCGCCTCTGAATGAATGATGGCTTCTAGAAAACGAATAAATGTCAAGTTGTTAGACTTGAATTCATCGAAGGGTACAGATATGTTCCGGATTCGGCCAAGTTTACAGACAGCATAAGAACATGTCTCTAATTGCAGGCTCCTTATTGATCAAGTGAACTCCTACAAGCGGGCTTTGATACCGGCAGCTTGAGCATTTATAAATTGATGTTTTGGATGTATGATCGATAAGGTGTGACATGTGCTACTTACTCCATGCCCAATCGAGGGGTCCATTGCAAATTTCGAATAACAGACGTGTCCCAACAATGTAAACAATACACTGGAAAGCTTTTCGAGGATATTGTTCAAGGAGTGCCTAAGATTGCACTACTAGCAATACCAAGGATAAAGCTTGGCGGTCTCTGTTCATTCCTACCCGCCGGTTGCCGACGTCGACTTATCGCACCAATTGTCCAGAAGCGGCGCATTGCATTGCCCCCAAAAAGTTGTCAACGAGCGCCGCTTGCCCGCGGCAGCATACATGACATTCATGGCCCAGGAAACAAAAGAAGCAGCTTGGTAGGTTTCGGTTACTGACGGTGTAGCTTCCCAGCGGCTCAGCATGTCACACGCACGCGCACACCGTTGCCGTTACGTACATGTTGCATCGGCTGCCTGCGCCTGGTCGGAGAGGTTGGGTTGGGCGTCTTTGAGTGAGGTAGTGAGTACGCGTAGCATCCATGCCTGGTATGTCTCTGATAAAGGCTAGACAGAGATCCAGGGCGTGGTAAGGGCAATCTCGCGTCAGTGGGTCGGAAAAGACGTGAGGTGCTGCAATCAAATCAGCTTTAGCCTTTCTGCATCGCTCGTCTTTCAATCGGGTTTCCTGCCTCTTCTTTCTCGTTCAATGCATGCTCATCATTATAGCACACACGGGCCCAGGTACCGCGGCTGTACTGTGACGTCGCTGGCCCGAGGTGGCGCTAGAACTGGCCGGGTTTAGCACGGCCAGGTACCGTTCCAACGGGGTGGTTTCCGATGCCTGTCAGCCGACCCTCCCCTCCTTGTGTGTTGTAGTGTAAGTCACCTCATGATAAGGTCTGCAGTACGTTCCATCATGATAAAGCGGCCTCCGGGCCCTCGGCCTCGGGCTTTTCCATTTCTGTTGTGCCCTCTTTCATCCTATTTCCATCTAATATCGAAAACCATCTCTCCCGCTGTTCCTAATATCAGGATTCCTTGTTTGACGAATCCCTAAAGACAAATATCCTTCACCTCCCATACAACACTCGGGTTAGACCACCTCCCCGTCCTCGAGTGACGACAGTGTTGTTCCACCTCGTATGCCTGAGACATTGAAGAGACCCGACCTTCTCATCACATGATCCTCACAAGGCGGTCTGGCTCTGGTCATACCTCAAACCAGCACCGGCTTCTTTCCAGGAGAACTGGTTAAGCAACTACTTCCGTGTGCTCCTGAGTGTCGTCTTCGTCGCCGCCCACCACTATCCTGCTGCCATGCGATGCTGATCTGAACATCCAAGCTACCTCGTCCCATCCTACGCGTCTTCGTCATCTTGCATATACCTGCCCGAAACCGGTCCATCTCAGGGCCATGAACTCTCGAGCGCCGTGCCGACTCGTGCAGCGGCTACGCCAAGCGGCAGTACAACGCCACCCTCACAGAGCATTGCCTCCAGGCTCACAATGCCGGTTCATCACCAACAAACCACCACCTAGTTACAGAGCGGCTCGTAACCCAGCAAAAGTTGATGCTGCATCAACGCCACCCACAAGCTGGAGAAGAGCCTCGCCCATCCTTATAGCTGCTGCCGCTGGCCTTGCTTTTACCATCACCATCTTCCGCGTACCTCAGGCGTCTTTCTATGCCCCTGGCCTTGACATTGCAGACACGGATTTGGAATCTCACGAACAGGATCTGGAATTGCCCAGATTTCGCATCTCCGAGATTCGCGAACATGATGCCAGCTCCGAAAGCCCTTGGGTCATTCATGGGGACAAAGTATACGATATCACAAATTGGATCGACGCTCACCCCGGAGGCCATGTCATCCTCAGAGCCGCTGGCGGCTCGATAGACCCGTACTGGGACATTTTCACCATTCACAAGACCCAGTACATATACGACATCCTCGCTCAATACCAAATCGGCTTTGTTCACCAGGACGACCTCGTAGACGGAAAGCCCTCCAAGCTGGAGATTGAGGACCCGTTCGCCGACGACCCGCAAAGGCATCCCTCCCTAATCGTGAAAACCCCCAAGCCATGTAACGCTGAGACGCCTGGCGAAGCGTTGGACGGCCACTTCTTTACGCCCAATGACCTCTTCTATGTCCGAAATCACATGTGGGTGCCCAAAGTTGAGAACGGCGGTGATCAGCACCTCCTCACTATCGAGCTGATCGATGGCACAACCAAGGAGTACACGCTCCAAGACCTCAAATCCAAGTTCCGTACGCACACCGTAGCAGCCGTGCTGCAATGCTCGGGTAACCGAAGGAAGCACATGAGCGACGACTCTGGCCGCCCTGCTAAAGGCCTGCCCTGGACCGCGGGAGCTATCTCAAACGCTTCTTGGGAAGGCGTGCGGCTTTCGGATGTCCTGGCTGACGCTGGGCTCGACGTCACCTCCGCCCTGACCGGGACGAGCGAGACCAAGCATGTGCACTTCTCCGCTCTGGAAGCTTATGGCGCCTCCATACCCGTCAAGAAGGCCATGGATCCCCAAGGTGACGTGTTGTTGGCCTTCTCGATGAACGGCAAGCCATTGCCGCCGGACCATGGGTTTCCACTTCGAGCGATTGTGCCTGGTCACGTCGCTGCTCGCTCGGTCAAGTGGTTGAGTCATATCGGCCTGAGTGACGAAGAGAGCCCGAGTCAGTGGCAAAGGCGGGATTACAAGTGCTTTGGCCCCAATCAGACCGAGGTTGACTGGGAGAGTGCTCCTGCAATCCAGGAGTTGCCGGTCCAGAGTGCCATGACAACTGTCAGACTTGGGGATTGGCGGAGGGGACCGTCAGCTGAAGATGCAACCCAGGGCCAATCGAAGCCAGAGATACCTGGACGACATGTGGCTTTAGGGGGTTACGCCTACTCTGGTGGTGGCCGCTCCATCATCCGCGTAGACGTCTCCCTCGACGACGGCCGGACCTGGAGCCAAGCCTCTCTCCTGCCCGATTCTACCAATAGAGGCACATCTACATCCTCAACCCCAGGCCGTGGCACTTGGACCTGGAAAAGGTGGCGTTTCGAAGGTACCATCCCCGACGGGGCATTTGCGCCAACACCGGCCGACGCACAAAACACATCGCAAGCCAAGGACGTCGAGCGTGCTGGGCCGGCAAGACGGTGCACGAAGATTGTCGTCAAGGCTACAGACGACGCCTACAACACGCAGCCTGAGAGCCACGCCGCGACGTGGAACATACGTGGGAATCTCGCCACTGCCTGGCACCGCGTGCAGGTTTGCGCAGATTGCGCTTCGGGAGTCGTGAAGCAGCCCTGAATTTGACTCTATCAAATAGTATGCAACGAGGGGGTAATAAGTGATAATGAAGCATGCCGCAAGACGGCAGTTCATGAATAACCATAGTCTAGAGCAGCGCCGCATGGCATAGCCTTCGTTCCTAAATAATGAGTTATGAAATTTATCTTTAATCCATCTATCTCCGAGGATTGCACCGAGCGTTAAGAGCACAACATGATCAGATATTGCCTTGCACATTCGGTGCTTGTGCGGGACAACTTCACCTTGATCACAAGCACATACGAGGTGCAGAGATCATTGAGGTGGAAGAAAGAAGTGCATATTAGCGTATGATGTACACCGGACTACACCCATTCCTTCGCAGCTCGAGGAGCTGCGAGTGCTCTATTCTACATTCTACACCCCACTGCTAATCGCGTTCCAGCTCCATCTAACTTGTAAGAACCCATGATCCAGCGGATGCACCCCTTGATATCACTACCTAGTAGTACATAGCCATGGAGGTTTCCATGCTGAAACATGGAGGGAGTGCTCGCGATGCGCAAGCAGCATTCATCGCGGGTCGGTGTGACGAAACAACACAGCGAGACGCAACGCCTAGTTCTCCTATTCCTCTTCGTCGCTGCCATCCGAGAAGTACTCGAATTCACCAGGCACGGGAGCCTCCTCGTCACCCTCGCCGTCCTCGTCAACGGCCGTCAGCACGCCGGCGGCTGCTGCAGCACCGGAACCGGCGACATTGCTCGCCGGGGTCTGAGGTTCCACCAGGCCAAACGGTGAACGGCCTTGGCCACGAAGCAGCTGGTCCATGACGGGGATGCTTGTTGAGCGGGAGGGATCAACCAGGCCTTCCAGCACACTTCGTCCACCCCGTCCCCCAGGGCGACCGGAGGCTCCGCGGAGAGGTTGGCCTGCAACCGGCGCCCGTTCCGTCGTAACCTTCTTGAGCTTCTCCTCGAGCAGCGTCTTCTCTTCTTCGGGTTGGGTGTCGTCCAGAAGCATTGGGCCACCAGTGGGCTGCAAATTATGTTAGCGATGCCAGTTTCAATTTCCGTTGCCATGAACTTACCTTCTTAACAGGCTTGTATCGTCCCGATGGGAAGCTAACGTACTTGAGCTGGTTGGGCAAAACCCGGCTCATGTTCTCAATCTCGTAGCCAATCTTCTCCTTCTCCGGCTTCTTCTTGGTCTCGGCAGCGGCGGACGATTCCTTCTCGTCGCCCTCCTTCTTGTCCTTGACATCTTCCTTTCTGTCCTCGTCAACTTCCATCTTGTCGCCACCCTTGGTCGGGGCTGGATCGATATCCATGCTCTCCCGGCGCTGTGCACGCTCCTTCTTCTGGGCTCTCCGCTTGGCCTGGGCCGTAGTGGACAAGATTGCCGTAGCAATCAGAGCGGGACCCTCCTCGGCCTTGACCTCTTGTTCAGGAGGATAGTCGAACAGGCTCTGACGGGTGGCACAGTGGAACTTGAAGTCGGGCATCTGAAGATCATGGTCCAAGCCGATCACCGAGGTCGGAGAAAAGCTGAGGGACAGGAAGTGGGTGAAGGGGAACCAGTACCAGTATTGAGTGAAAACAGCCATGCCGACAATGCCGGCCATGTTGAGGTTACCGGTTTGAGTCTGCAGGCCGATGGTGCAGTTACGGCCTCCAGCGTCAATGATGCCGAGGGCAAGAGCAGCACCGAACTTTGTCATGGCGTCTTCGTGTCGATCGCCGACGACCTTCTTCAGTGTCTTGCGAATGGAGGCGACTTTGGGGTTCATGACTTCGTTTTGCTGAACCATGATCATGGCCAAAGAAATGAGGGCACCTTGTCGCACGAAATCGGTCGGGTCCTTCATCATGGGCTCTAGCAGGTCAATTGCTTCGTCGAGACCAGTGCCAGCGCAGGAGATACCCAGCGCCATGGCTGAACCGTAACGGACATGGGGGTTATACGATTCGGAGAGGAGCTCAACCATGCGAGGTACACTGCCAGGCTTGCGGAAAAGGATGAAACCCAAGCTCATGACAGCAATTCGGCGCACGTCATCGTTGACATCGCTGACAGCAGTGTGCAGGAGCTTTCGGATTGCCTTGTTGCTGCCGGTGCCGCAGTAGGCGAGGGCGACAGTCATGATACCACCATATCGAAGTGTGGGATCAGGATCGTTGAGCAGACCCTCGATTAGGACGTCAGCGCCCTCTTGGCGGCCGTACATAATCAAGGCCATGCCGATAGCGACACCACGAACAATCTTCTCGTGGGTAGTCTCGTGGGCATACGTAATCATTACCTCGAGCGCCTTGACATTGCCAGTACCCAGCATAATAAGACCCATGGCCAAACCGACGGCCTCACCGTTCAGAGCGGAATCTTGGAACAAGATATCCTTGAGCTTTTCGAAGACGTCGCTATCACCGGTAGCCATGCCAGCAATACCGAGACCAAGCGCACCACCATGCTGGACAACTTCTTCTTCGGCTTGGCTGAATTGCGTCTTGAGATACTCGAGAGCACCAGCGCCTCGGTTTGCGTGGATGAGACCGTAGGCGTAAAGAGCTCCACCTTGGCTGAAGATTGACCCGCCACTGAGTCCACCATTCTTGGGCAGATAGGGCTCAAGAAGTTTACGGGATTGGGAGAGGTTGCCACGGTGAATAACGCCCAGAGCAGCCGTGGCCGTGAACTTGGACCAGTTGACAGCCTTGCCCAGCCACTCCAGGTTATCGCGGAAGAACTTGTCATTAGTAGTGCCTTGGTTCATGAAAGCGTTGCAGAATGTCACTGCAGTGTGGAAGATGGAGTTGCGGCCCTCCAAACTGTCTCGAACCTTGTTGAGGATACTCAAGTCGGTGTGGTTGTTTCGGTAAAGGAATTCGAGATTAAGGCGGATTGTCTTGGATCCATCCAAGATCGAACGGATATTTCGGTACACCTTGGCAACATCCTCTGGCAGCTCCTCTTCCGCTGCTGCAGGCTCCTGGTTCTCCAAGAGTGGTTCGCTCTCTTCTGGCTTGTCCTCTCCTTCGGTGGCCTCATCCTTCTTAGGCTGCTCGCCGGAGGGCAGCGACGAAAGGACCTTGCCCAAGAACTCCTGCGTTCCGTTGTCGTAAAGATCAAAGGCAATCTGGTAGGCATTGATTATGGAGGTGCGGTCACCCTTGGTGACCAGAGTACGCAGCATGCGAGACGCCTCCTCATCTGAGTTGAGATAGACAACGCATTTTGCGATTGCGAAGTAGTCGGGGTTGGGAATTTCGTTGAGCAAATCCAGGATGAGGCGCAGGATCTCGGTTCGGAAGCTCCGCTCTTGCACAATGTCCATGCAAATGCCGAGGATATAGTCCATGAGCTCTTCGGCTGGCCCGGTCTGCCCATCCTGAGACTTGGTCTTGGAGCGTCGCTCATCATCGCTTGCGCGCTTGATGACCTGCCGGAGGACAGTCAGGTTTTTGGCCTCGACAGCGATACCAACGACCTGCTTGTATCGAAATTGCTCCAAGCAGCTATCGAAGAGACGCTCGATGACACGCTGAAGAGCCAACTCGGTGGCTTGATCGGGCAGCTGTGCGATGGAACCGGAGCGGCCGACCTTGGTCACGGGTTGGAAGGTGGCATCGAGAATCGTGTTATCGATGGAGTCTCGCGAGAGGAGGGACTTGGGAGGGAGTGTAGTCTGAGAGAAAGGAGTGGTGGGCGACATGATACCATCGGAGGAGCTGAAGGTAGTTGACAGCTCGGGGAGGTCGGTGTTGGCAGATGTCTTGGGGGCCGTATGCTTCGCGGCAGTCACAGCAATGTACTGGTCGACACACTTGGAGATGATTGTCTCCTCGAATTCGCCGGGGGATTCAAGCTTGAATAAATCGCCAGCCGAAAGAGCAAAAGCCATGCTGTCATTGTATGCCTGGAGATGGTAGTATACTTTGGCAAGGACCAAAGCAGCGAGTTGCCGCTGGGGGAAGGACTCGTCCTCATACAGAGCCTCGCTATTCGATGCTCACGTTAGCAGCACAACGGTCTCGGAGGGGAAATGCGCATTTCTCGTACATTTGGCTCAGAGCTCCAGCGACCTCGGTCCAGACAGTGTCGATGTCATCATTGAGTGTCTGAAGAGCGAAGACCTTGAGCTCCGGCTCCTCGTCGGCGAGGAAGGCCAGAACGCCCGTCGCGGATACAAGGCCAGGCATCGCGGGAAGATTGGGACGAGGCTGCTGCGAAGAGGCGATGGGGTTCGAAGGGGCGAGGAGCGTGCGCACTCCCGCGACTTGCTGAGATATGGTTATGAGGATTCAGATGCAGAGACCCCAGATGGCAGGGAAGATGGGCCTTCGAGGTGGCTCGTAGGAGGGTGCGTCTGCTGTACAGAATGAGGGATAGGAAGGGTGTTGTTGCGGATCAAGAATCATGGACCAGAGCCAGAAACAGGCACGAGATGATCCACGTCAGGCACAGCTCTGCCTGCGAGCAGACATGAACGCACGGACCAATCACGGAAGCTTCCATGATGCAGGTCGCGGAGCAGAGATACCCTTAGTAAGCAGGGCTCGGCTATCACGTGACTGTACTCGTGCTGAATGCTCAACAAAGACAGGCGAACGACGAGAGAAGTTTGATGACTAAGATTAGAGACTTGTGTAAATTATGCACCATTGCTCCCTTTTCCTCATTCAGGGTTACAGCTTCTCGCCCAGCCTTGTTGGTGCTGCGTTGTACACGGTCCAAAGTGCGGGGAGCAGGGCGAAATCTTTTGCGCAACTCTCTGTGCGTCTTTGGGAGAGCATGGGAGGCTCGAGAAAAAAAGATAAGTTTTCTCTCGCAGATTGGAGTTCACTGTTATTGGGGTACTTCAACATTGCAGAAGCGCAAGGTACAGGTAGGGTTTGTATAAGTACATGAGCGCAGTGCCACTTCTTTACCTTATGTGCCCTTGTGAAAAGGTGAACAAGGTTGCTCTTATGCAGTGGCCAAAGGCACAGACTACCGCGCCGAAAAGGGTCAATTCTCAGATTAGGTAGGTAGACAGTCATGAATGGCTTTTGGTGTCGCAATGACCAGCGGCTTTTCCAGTCTGGAAGCATCTGCAGCTATTGTTGCCTTGCGCAATCTGTGTCGCCCAGACCTGTGAAGTACGTACGTCGCGGGTCAGGCAGGCAGTCGATGTAAGGAAAGGTACCTTGCTTCCCCAGGCCTCGACCAACAACGGGAAAAGCGGGCTAAAAAAGCATGTACATCAGCAAATTTGTTCCCAGCCATGTCCCTCTGCTAAAATCCTGGGGCCCATTATCGCCAGCTCATCTTCTCGCGAAACGCACGCCCCTGTGCCTGGCTACGCAATTGCCAGCATCTGCTGTCCCGGTCTCCTTCGCCGTACCGCTCCATCCCTATTTCTCGACACCCGTCCGTATTGCCTCTGCCTCACGACGACCACCCGCGACGCTGTCGTCGCCCAGTCGCTGTCCGATCGACCCCCCTCGACGAACGTGATGATGTCCGTTTGCGACTCGCCCGCACCAGCACCCAACGCGCCACCGACGACCGTCTAGACTCGCTATCCGACCAACGTCGCGTCCAGCCAGCATCCATAGACTTCATGATTTATAGCCATCCGAGTATTTATCCCCCACCGACTGCCTGGCTTCCCGTCGCGCGCTGCCCAATCCTGTCTTCGTCGAGCCGGTCTTAGGATCATACATCAGGGCGCAATCATGGATCTTCGTTCTGTCCTCAACACGGCCGACAATGGAGAGCGCGGCGCTCCCAAGGCTCCTCCGACTCCCCAGCAGCAGCATCAGGCTCGACCACCTCAAAGCCCGGCTGCACAGTATCCCTACCGCGACTATGGCCATGCTGGTGCTCCCCAACAGCCGCATCCTGGGCAGGATTACCCACAGCACCACGCTCCTCACGCATCTCCGCGCCAACAGCACGGTGGAGGCTCGTATCCTCCCCAGTCCCCCTACCAAACTCCGCGCCCACCTCCCGGCCCATCTCCCGGCCCGTATCCTGGCCGTTCTGCGCCGCCTCCCCTTCAAACCACCAACTCGTTCCACGACGTCCGATCCCCAACTGCCGGTTCCATGTCGGCTCCATCACCGTATCGGCAAACCCCTACACCTTCGACTGCTTCAGCTGGAGCTGCTGGTGGCTATCCCTTCCCTGTACAGAGTCAAGAAATAACGAGCCCGGTTCAAAGGCATCAATATCCTCCCAACCAATACCCCCAGCAGCAACGAGGCGACGCCTATCCGCAAAGCGTGGCACCACACGCCGCTGCCGCACCATACGTGCAACAACACCAACCCGTCCCACAAACTCCGCCTGTAGCCACGCATGGTTCGCATTCATACGCCTCGCAACGCTCCCAGTCGGTTCACTCAACCCCTACCCCGACATCTGCCCAGAGCCAGCATCACTTCGGTCCTCTACAACTTCAAGCTAGTCCTATTGCTGCGCCACGTCCTCCGCCTGCTGAGTACAACCGCCAACCCTCACAACCGCCAACCCCCTTGGGTCCTCCTCAACCCACTGTGTCTAGACAATCTACAGCTTCTGGCAGCTTCGCGCATCCACCAAGCCCATACCAGCAGAGAGCCTCGTCGACTGCCAGCACTCATACTGCGCATACTCAATCTGCCGGTCACCCGCAACACTCGCAAAGGATTTCCGGTTCGCAAAGCCTTTACGGGTCGCCCGCCCCAGAAGCTCATCATCATCGACCACCCTCCAATCACGAGAGGGAACACAGCCTTTCCGTTAGTCCAAAGACGCGCGTGCCTTCTCTTCCCAGCAACCCAGATCGTCCTCGGACTTCCTCCGGTTCGGACGCAAGGCCCGTGCCACCGCCTCAGCACATGGTTGTCGATTTAGATCGTGTCATGACACCTGCGAAGAGAAAGCTGGATGATCGTGACTTGAGTCCCAGCGAGCTGGAACGGAAGGAGACTCGCCCACCACCTGGTGCAGTCAACGGCAGTGAGCCGAGACAGCTTGAAAAATCAGCGTCGCCGTCAGTCCTCCGGAAGAAGCGTGTTGTACGAAAAGAGCCGCCTATTTGGGCTCGTAGTGCTCACACCTTGGCAAACAAATTGCCGAGCAATCCCAACTTCGTCCTCCAGAAGCGAGCCCATCAGCCTGTGGTTAATGGCAAGAAGGATAGCGTTGAACATAGCCGTCATCCATCGCCCGAGGCATCTCGAACGCAAAATCCTCCTCAGAATCAAGCTCCACCGCCCCCCGAGCCTGGGCCTCAGGAAATTCTAGGTCCGTGGGAGGCGAGCATCACAGGGGTCAAGCCATACGAGGAGCTCTCAAAGACTGTCGCCGATTTCCTTTTCATCCACGTAGTCAACAACTCGGATCTGCAGGAGATTATGAGCCGCGGGATCCAATTTGAGATCGAGGCGAAACTGGGAACCCTTATTGACAAAGACACGAACTCGAGGACGGAGAGGCTTCTCGAGTCCGAATCCGTCCTACGTGACAATGGACGAACTGCATTTCGTAGTAGCATGACCGAAGTAAGCCTCTAACCATATTTAAGATTGAGCTAGTAGACTAATGAGCTTGTACAGGCACATCACAAGGCGTTTAACGACTTCCTCAACCAGGTCGTCATTCAGACGGACCCGCGGGCTCCAAATGGCGGAAACCGTGTTCAAGTGCACTACAAGCATCGACGTGAAGTGGATCGATTCTTTGAGCTCCCACCTGAGTTGCAAGGTCGAATCCCAGGCTGCGTAAGATCCCGCTTGGGGGCTCGCAGTAGAAACGTCAAAGTGCGAGTGACGTATGATCAAAAGACGCGCGAAGTTCTGGGCAAGATTATCAAGGCTCGTGTAGCAGACATAGACTTGCACATGCCGTCGTGCCCGATGGACTGTCGACTAAGCATCAATTTGGAAATGAATTGGGATGGGCCAGTCGAAGAGCTGGAGCAACTAGCTCCAAGCTCGCAAGACAGACACTTTGATCGCAATAAGGACCGACTCAGTTACAGGCAAGGCCATTACCAGATTGACTTGACACAAGTCACGCAAACCGTAGCAGGGCCAGGGGTAAGTTGATCGTCTGTATAGAGATTTCCAGAGGTATAGACTAACGAGGCCGCAGAATCATCAACGGTCTGAAAAGGAACATGAGCTTGAGATTGAATTGGCGCCTGGTATTTTGCTCGACCAAGGCAAAAGAGCCATGTCTGGCGGCGCGCACCGATACCAAGAATTGGTCGAAGGCCTTGTGGACAACGTGCGGGTCCTCGCTCGCAAGGCCAGGGAGTTTGCTGCTTGAATTTCGAAGCAGAACAAGGTTTCGTATAATTAGACGAGCTGTGTATCAACTATATGAGCGAGATAACGATTGGGACGGGAGACAGGAGGCTTCCATCTAATGCTTTCATGCCGGTGAGCGGGTTTTGGGTCCAACTTGTATCTAGTAAAAGCCGAACAGATCGTCGGCAACGGACTAAGAGGTCTTTCGGGATGGGGAGGGTGGGTTCTTGGGTGGAGCGAGGCGCAGAACCAATGACATTGCAACGGCTTGAACATATATTCTTAATAATTACAAGGCTTTGTTGTCGATGCGCACATAGATGAAGAATTCTAGCAAGGCCTGCAAAAGCCACACGCATGCAGTGAGCAAACTCGAGGCCGTTGCTCGCATGCCAATCTGCTGAAGGCCAACTGAGCCCTACGACATTGCTACCATTCGGCGTACACGGATGCCATCGGTAAGAGTCCGCTCAAAGTGAAAATTTGTTAGGTATCATAGATTACAAATGAATCAAACATCAAACGCCGCTATTCTGAAGACCAATCCCAAGAAGAACAAAATCGTGATGACCCGTATGTCGGCTATCTCCGCCCCATGAAATCATGATGTTGTTGCGACTGATATACATTGAAACCGTCAAACTGTTGCTCTTGCTGATAATGCTGCGGCTGATACTGCTGCGGCTGGAACTGCTGTGGTTGATATTGCTGCGCTTGGAAATGCTGCGGCTGGGGCGGCTGCTGTTGGAATTGCGGCTCCTGTTGCTGTTGCGCCTGGTAAAAGCCGTCAAAATCCGTCCCTTTGAGCATGGCCCCAGAGCTCGTTGTCTGCTCGGTGCCCCCGTATGAAGTGCGTTCGGATCTCCTCGCGCGGAGCGTCTCCCTCCCCACCCAACTTAGATATACAGTCTCGTGGACGAGCACGAGACCGCCATCGTTGGGGTCCTTGCCGGCTTTCTCGGCTCTCGATGATCCTGCGCCGACGCTCTCGAACTCGGGCCTCTTCTCAACCACAAACACCTTGTGGTGCTTGCGGTCGATGCGCCACGCGATGATGACGAAGCCCAGGAACCACGCGATGCCAAGGCCGATGACCGCCCAGCAGATGGTCGGTGGAAGCCAGTACTCGTAGGGCGAGTCGGGTGAGTTCAGCTCGCCGCTGGGCTTGATCCACGTGGTGACGACGGGGAACAGGTTTCCTACCATGTAGATCAAGGCGCATACCACGCTCAACCCGGGGTTGAAGCGGCTAATG
Source organism: Paramyrothecium sp. XJ0827 (assembly GCA_020881915.1). Lineage (NCBI taxonomy): Eukaryota > Fungi > Ascomycota > Sordariomycetes > Hypocreales > Stachybotryaceae > Paramyrothecium > Paramyrothecium sp. XJ0827. The sequence continues at coordinate 2,286,697 of JAJFPB010000001.1, read as the reverse complement.
CTGGCCCACGACTTTCGTACTTTTGGCTCGCCTTCGTCCGCGCCTATAATACTTGAGGAGGAGACGCCTCGGAAGCGGAGGATGAGGATGCCAAGGGCCAAAAATGTCCCGCTGAACGCGTTGATCAGGTAGGAGCTCAGGCTCGTAAGAAGAGTGTAGGCCGAGTCAGGCTCGAGGCCCCACGTCGCCAGGATCAAAATGATACAGGACACCAGGTGAAGAACCAAGGCGCCTACGGGGGTCTTGTCGCTGTGCTCCTCGGGCGCGAGCCACTTGAGACGCATGAGGAACGAGAAGTAGCCTTTGCGGTGGAACCAGCGCAACAGCCTGCCCAGGGAGAGGTCCTTGTTTTGGGCAAAGAACTTGGCAAACGGGATGATGCCCTCTTTGGCAATCTCCTGCTTCACGCGGGCAGCGGTGTACGTCATGACAATGATGTTTCCCAGGCTGGAGATGGCCAAAAGACCGTTGAAGATACGCCTGCCGGTCTTGTCGTCGGATATCGTGCCAATTGACAGCTCGAAGAATTGTTGGGCTACGCCGCCCTTACCATGCATTTGCAGTTCCTTGGGAACAACTGCCATCTATAATAATGTTAGTCTGTGACGTGCTGTGCGACAGGATACTACCAAATCGCCTTACATATGCGAGATTGATGGCCATGTAGAGCACAATGATGATCGTGACTCCAGATATCATGGCAATGGGGTACTTGCGGCGCGGCCGGCCGACCTCGCCCATCACATAATTGACCTGTTCGTAGCCCGAGAAGCTAAAGATGATGGCCAGGAACGCATGCGCGTAGCCGTTGGCATCCTCGGAGGCGCCCTCAAAGGACGCCGAAGCTTTGGTGTTCTCAGTGAATTCGTTTTTGGCTTTGGGCAGGCCGCCAGCCGACACGACGATGGCCACGACGAGGATGAAGAGAAGGATCATGACCTTGATCATGGCGAAGAGGTTATTGAGCCAGATACCGCCTCGGCGGGAGAAGGCGTGGATCAGACAAGTAGCGGCGGCAGTGGCGAGCGCGATGCCTCGGACCGTGCCGCTGCTTGGGTTCTCAACATCCGCGGCATTGAGCACCCTGATGCTGAAGGAGATGCAGTTGCCCGCCATGTTGCCCAGGGAGATGAAGGCAATGGAGAAGAGGCACGTGGAAAGGAGGACCGAGTCCTTCCTCGGCCGTCGATACACGTATTGCAAGTAGTTGAGATCACCGCCGCTTCGAGGGACGCTCTGCTCAACACCATTAATGGAGTAGCGCGGGATGTTGAGACCGTACTCCATGTAGACGTGGGTGCCCGAGAGGCAGTACACCGATCCCAAGAGCCACATCAGCAGCGAGGCGCCGGTGGACCCCGTGCCCTTCATGACGCGTTGAGGCGAGTTGAATATGCCCGTTCCTGCGAGGGATCAGCCATTGAGCTTTGCCGCGTGGATGCCTTGCTCAGCATGGTAGGACTTGGCGGAGACTCACCAACCGTTCGGTTCAGAATCAAGCATATGCAATCGAACAAGCCCAACTTGAACCTCTCCCTCGGCGCAAAAGTGACGATTTGCGTGGGGTTGTCGTTGTCGGCGTAGATGCCCTCTCGGTCGCTGTCGATGGATTGGTTGTCGGGCTCGGGCTCGCGGCGCGTGGCGCCCATGGAAGCTGGGAAGTCGTCCATTGTCGGAGCTGAGGGATGCGGTTTACAGTTGCTGAGCCAAGAAGCTCAGCAAGACTCAGAAGAAATTGCAGTAAGAAGAGGCCGCCTCACGGGCATCCAGTGTTAATGAACCGAGCTTGTCATTCCGGAAGGGGGGGGCATAGTCCGGCCCTGATCTGATCATCAGACAGGCATTCTCAGCCCATGCAGTCTGGCAGCCTGTCCGCCTTGAACCAAGCCCCCCAAATTAGCTTACTTGTGTGTGGTGGCTTTCCGTCTCCCCTTGTCCCGACCGTAGCCTCATTCTGCTGCATGGTGGTGGTGTGGTGTGGTGCCAACATCTGGGCTGCGTCACAGCAGCCGCATCTATTCTCAAAATGCTTGCGTGACATCGATGCAAGGGGTTACGAGATGGATGGAGAAAGAGAAAGAGATAAGAGATGGAGTCACACGCACCCCCCCTTCTTCGCCAAGGTTAGTCGCGCCCCAACTCTAAGAGCACCGGTCACGGATTTGGCAGCCGAGGAAACGAGCGGATGGAAGCCTCCACAGCTTCTAGCTGCCTGCGAGACAAGCGTCTCACCCATTCCCAAAGGGTCGTCCTGGGTTCCCAGATCTGCATAGCCCCACGCGGCATGGGGCCCGGACCCTTCTTGGCTAGCGAGGGAGACAAAAAAGAGTGAGACAGCAGGACCTTTGGCTTGGTGTTGTATAAAGTGTTTATAACACAGCAAAAGTATTGTCAAGAACTGGTGGCACGCGGTTATAGACGGCTTCCAACATGACTCGCAAATATCAATTCTTAATAACCAATAAACTTGGAGCGGACAAGTAGAATACCCCAGTCACGGTCATGTCCCACAATGTCTCTCTTTTTTTGTCTGCCCCAGCTCGCTTCCATGCAAGCCCCAGACTCCGCCAAGGGGAGCTGAAGCCCAAGAAGGCAGACATTTAGGAAACGGGCGCCCTACGGGGTATGGTCTCGGAACAGCATAGCCTCGTGGAGGCAGAGGCAGCAGCCAAAAGATTGGGGAACCAGCCCCCGTCCTCCTTGTGACTGATGACGATACGTGCCGTCGCCCGACTCTTGCCAATCCTCTTGAGCAGGAGCCGAACTAAGGCGGCCGGGGAGCTCCGCCGCCGGCGTGCATGAGCTGCGTGAACCAAGATTGCTGCTGGATATTATTTTAGACACCAATTGATATCAGGCTGGGAGTCTGGAGAGGTATCCGTTCCTCCCCACCTCGGCTTTCTTTTCTTACCCGACCTTCATTCCGCTTCCTTATCTCTTGCTCCCCTTCGGAAACCGACAAATGACTGCGCCAACCTCGTCATGCCCAAGTCCTAGACCTAAGTCTAATTTGCAGTCTGTCCTGAGCGCGATGTCGGCCATGGTCATGCGTCTCATCTAGTGGATGGAACCTTTACGTCCTTTGCTGCCACACTTTACATTCTTTGCATGCGTTCACCGGGAGGGAGCTGCAGTTCCTGAGCAGGGACGGGACAGGGGTGCTGGGTAGCTTTTGTATAACCCCCCCCAGCGGATCGTCGCATCTGACAGACACGACACAATCCTCTTCCACTTTTTGTGTTTCTCATCTTCTTCCCTTCTATCTTTCTCTCGAAGCTGCGTGAGGTCCCGATCCTCCTCTGAATCAAACATTCTGCTGCAACCATCTCTCCATGGCAGGCCCTCTGCAGGCTGGTGATATTATCAATTTTGGGCGCCTGGCCTGGGAGGTGTACCAGCTTGGCTGGTCCGAAGATCTAAATGCAAGTATGTTACACCCCACAACGAGCCAACAAAAAGCGGCAGTGCTTGTTGCCCCCAACTTGATGATCGATTGCTAATATGCGTTTAAAGCCAAACAATACACAGAATTCGGCAAAGATGTAAAGTCCCTGGCGGAGAGTCTCGACATCCTCACGCACGTGGTCCGTCAGGCTACGTCTACACTCCAGAGGCAAGGCGCCTACAACTCGGTGGTCAGGTGGGATCGCAGCTCTCTCAGAGAGATTATTGGCGATTATGAGGCGACACTTCAAGAATGCGGCGAGCTGCTCAGTGCAAACCGTCGTTATCGCGTCGGTGGTGGCCCGCTCCGCAACATCGAGTGGAATGTGCTCGTCCAACCCTCCGTCAATCGCCTGCGCGAACGCATCGTGCTGCACAACTCCAAGGTTCTACATGTGCTTAAGCCATTCGAGATGTAAGTGATTTGGCCCCCTCAATGCATTCATCACGTCTTACCAGTTGATTTCACAGCGATCTGCTATGCCGGGTCAGGCAGGACATCTACCGTGTCCACCAGGACCTTGCGCAACGAATCGCCGCTGTTCATTTAGATCTACATCGCTTGATGGGCGTCATGATCCCCAACCTTGGGCAGGCTCTCGACCAACAAGCACAGCGACAAGTCCATATTCTTCCTATTCCACTCGAAATTGCCGACCGTTTCCGAGTCGCCGCCCTGAGCGACCGGCCCGAGTACGAAACTGACGATGGCTTCGAATTGCAAGAGCTCTCTGACGCATTCATACTGAACTACAACAGATCTACTACCAACTTCCGCGGTGGACTTTTGGTGGCCGATAAAATTCCTCCCGTGGACCAGTACCTCAATCTCCTCAAATGTGTCTGGCTGTACAAGAAGATGGCGTCATCACCAGCACTGCTCAATGCACGCGAAGACTCCCACTGGCCATCATATGCCAGACAACTTGAAGATGTAAGCTTACTGGAACTGGTGGTGTCTCGAGAACTCTTTTCTCATTGTTTTAGGATCTTTCAGCTGAATGCAGCCGGTACGGCCAAGACCTCGTCGAGCCTCGATTCATGACAACTACCCTGCGGCGCGATGTGTTTTCTATTTGGCCAGAGAAAGACCCTCCACAGCTGGTTGATGTCGTGACCCGCGACGAGGTGATGGAAGAGATTCTTGCCCAGCCGCTCAGCAGCTCGGTAGCCAAGGTCGACCGCGGTGTAAAGCTCCTTCGTCGCATGGGAAGCGATGGGCGACGGTTTCGTGTCATTATTTCAGGCGCGGAACAGACAGCATCTGGGCGCCCGAGAGTGCATAGTAAGTTTCATAGCTGAAGGCCCAACGAGAAATTATGCTGACATGTGACAGAGGAAGTGATTGACTTCGACGTGACTGCGGCGGCACTTAGCCCGCAGTATGCCTTGCCAAGTAGTGGTGGCTCGATGCGCGAAGTCATCCTACAGAGAGACGAGAGAATTGCAAGACTAGCCTTCACCAGTCTCAGCCATGTCTTGAAGTTTCAGCAAGCCGTGACTGGGTATAAGGCGTGGGCATCTTACGTTCAGTACGACGCCATGGTGAGCTTCGTTCTCAGTGGTGTTCGGGAGCCAGTTGTCGAAAAGGCTTGCATACAACTATGGATCCCTAAGGTTATGGACGGCTCACTGGTAAAGAATACCGACGATACCTCTGACTTGGACTTGGCCTCGGCAAGGACCCGGTCGCCGACTCAGATTTCTACAAGCACATTCGCTACTGCAATGCCAGTACCTCAGCCGCGCCATAGAGACACTGATTCGGGAACGTTTCCGATGGCCCGGCAGACGAGCCAGCAGTCCTACGGATACGCTCAGTCACCACCAAGGAGCCAAAGTACATCTTACACGCCCTGGCCTCGGACGTCATCCCCAGCCCCCATGGGATCATCTCCTCCAGGCAGACTCGGTGCTTTCTCTCCGGGTAATGGCTCGTCCTCAGGCTCCAGTCGTCAACGGACCGTGGGCAGTGTCTCAAGTCAGGGACTAGGTAGCTCACCACCGTGGGTCAGGGCGCCTATTAACGACAGGTTTAACGAAAGGTCTGCCAGCATTACGAGTGCGGTGTCCACCCCAGTGTCTCATGCTACTAGTTCATCGAGCAGCAACGGCCATACGGTTGTTGTTCCTACGGGGGCCCATACAACAGGGTTCCTCCACCGTCGACCCCCGAAACCAAGACTAGTCATCTTCACAGAAGGCACGAAAGATGGCCAATTGTCAATGGTTTCGATCGAGATTGACGAGGAGACTACGGTGAACCCAGAACGCTGCAACTGCCGCCGTGCTGGAAAAGATGGTTCATCATGCCCCATTGCCGCCATTGAGAGGCGCAAGGGTGACGCCAACCTAGAGGCTCGTCGCTACGAAACATCGACAACAAGCGGTGCCTCAGAGTGGAACCTTGCACGGCTCGCCATCAATAACCCAGCACCATCCGACGATGTGGCAACTTGGTCACGACTACGCCGCCTGAGCATCATGTTTCCGCAACCAGCGGACAGAATCACCTTTGGCGGCACGCCAAACCAGTGTCGGTGTCGGATCAAGAACGAAGGCGAACTAAGCCAGTGCATGAGACTCGGCCACCGAGGGCTTTGGGGAGAGGTGCAGGAGCATTACAGGAGGGAAATGAACAGATACCACGAAGCGAGATTTGAGGTGCAGAGGCACGTTGTCAACGGGCTGATGGACTAAACAATGATTTTGTAGATTAGCGAACTTTTCGAGTCGGCCAACAGTACATAGATGGGATGGTGTTTCGCGGATGGGTTTTGGCACGGGGCGGCGGAGTTCAAGGTGTCTGAAAACCTTGATTTGACGGGTCGTTTGTGTGGGACTATGGGAGTTGCTGGAGTTTGATCAACGGGTGAAGCAAGTCGAATCACATTGCATAGATGATGAATTATGACACAATGGGAGGCGTTTTTCTTATTAGACATGGCTTCATCCAAGCACATTTTGTGAACAAGTAAGAAACGGCCAAGAGATTCATGAACACACGGAGCTTTTACGACAGTATACGAGGGGTAATATGGTAGACTCTAAAGTATTGAGAGAACAGTTTTGTTCTTTTATCATTTCAGTCCTTGACCTAAGTTATCTACTAATATGAATATCTTGCCCTTTATCCTTTTGGATGAATTCCCGTGAAATAATTCTCCGACTACAGAAATGGAATATCCTCAAGCTCACCTACCCTAGATAGATCGCGGTCTCAACGGTAAGCAATTCATACTCTGTACAAAGAGGTAAATGGCCTGAAGTTCTTGTTGCGCTTCACCCATCGTTGGAGAGCTCAAGGGCGTGTTCATCAGTTCCGAGGCATGTCACTATTTTGTTTCCACGGATCCACTCCTTCTGTGCCCAACTGATACTGACGGCAGTCTTTCTCTTCACCACGTACTGGTATTGTAAATGAAAATAATTGTTTGTGTTCATAGGTGTGCAGTCTTCGCTAGTTACATTTTAGTCATATCCATCCGGCTCAAATCTGTTTTTCTCCTTTTAGACTATGCTGCCCGTCTCCTTCAACAGGCTGGATATCGTCACTATCACCACGAGGATGAGACTTTGAAGTAGGTGCCGCACTACGGCTCGACTCAATTGCCTCGATATCCTCCTCCAATTCCTCAGGGAGCACCAGGTTCAGGGCCATGCAGACAGCAGCAGTAACGGCGAAGCCGGTCTGCATAATGAGGACGATAGCGTCAAGGAAACCCTGCAGCGACCGGTTGCCGCCGCTGTAAGTGAACACATTGTCAAAGTAATTGGGGACCAGCGTAGCGCCGTAACCGATCGCGAGGCCCGCTGTAAGGATGAATCGGTTACGGCGAGTATACCCAGCCCGTGAAATAATGGCCATACCAGAGACAGCGACGGCGCAGAACAAGAATGTCGTCATGCCACCGAGGACAGCCGAAGGAATGGCTACGAGTGCGGCTCCAAACTTGGAAAAGATGCCCATGATGACCAGGAACATGCAGCACGCATAACCAGCTTTGCGGTTGGCGCAGCGGGTAAGGGAGATGACACCGTTGTTCTGAGCAAAAACACTCATGGGCGTGATTGTGCAAAGAGCCGCGAGACAGCCATTGATGCCATCCGCAAGAATGCCGCCCTGAATGCGCGATTCATAAATCTCACCGTCGACCTCGAGGCGCGACACGTCGCAGGTAGCGGTGATATCACCAATTGCTTCCGTAGCACAGATGATGTATACTGCCAGCGTAGGCAGCACCAGCGGCGCGTAGACTGTCAAAGGGAAGGTCTTTACCCAGATGAAGCTCGCGGCCGAGGCCGAGTCGATTCCTGAGCGGTTGAAGTAGCCGCACGCGGCGCCGATGATGCATCCCACAAGAAGACCCCAGACCACAGAAGTGGATTTCATGATTGGCGCACCGAAGCGCTCGCAGAGAATGATGGTGATGAAGACGGAAAAGCCGAGGCCCAGATACTCGGCGGAGCCCCATGGGAGCGCGTGTGGGGCCGTGATGTCCGGACACCGGGCGAAAAATTCCGGCGCCGAGGGGTCCGAGCACAGCCCGCTGCCACCCATCCAGTTCTTGAAGCCGCTCTCGATGAGGTGCACGCCAATAAGCATGACCGTCGGTCCGGTAACGATGGGCGGGAACATGCGCAGCAAAATCCTTGGGGGGATAAAGGACATGAGGATCTCGATGAGCGAGCAGACAGCCGACGTGCCAATGAGGGCGCCGTAGCCGCGAGGACAGGGCAATGGCCTACCCTCGCTATCGGAAGGGCAGTATCCATTGTCGTACATTTGTGCCAGAGCGCCCTGGGCCACAGGGATGACGCTGAAGCTGACACCAACAACCGAGATCAACCCCGTGCCGAGGTAGTATGGTGTCTTGAAGATGCGAAGCCGCATGATCTGGATGCACGACAGCAGGCCACTCACGATGAGCGCAGCCGACACGAGATACTGCTGTTGTGCCGGCTCGAGGTTCGCGCCGCCGCTGCCGCTCAGGATGATGGGGGGCGTGATGATGCCCGCCAGCATAGCCAACGCGTGCTGGAAGCCGAGCAGCAGCGCGAGCACGACGGGCATTCGGTCGTTGAGCCCGAAGAAGGGCGGCGCGCGCGTCTCCTTGCGCATGAACGGCAGGTTGGGGCGGAAGAGGAAGGCATAGTCGTAATCGCCGATGAGGCCGTCGCGGGTCGTGAAGGTGTGGCGGATGGACTGCAGACGCTGGGAGATGGTCTTGCGGGCCGGAGCGTGCTGGGGAGCAATGCTCACTGGGCCGTGATCCTCATCCATGGCGAAACGGGTTTGTCGGATCTCGGGAAAGGTACACTCGAAGTAGGCTCATGCAAAGAGCGCGAGCGACGGGAGATGGGACGCCGGGATTGTAGGGCCGAAGAATGGATCTCAACGATGAGTCGCCACTGTCCAAGCAGGATGAGCTCTCAGATTCGAGTCATTGAGCCCGTCTATATATACAATTGCTTGCACACCCTCAAAGCAAAAAAAGATAAAACGCCAAGCAGGATAAGGCCAGGGCCAAAACTATTATGTAGCCACATTATTACCACACGCATAGCATATCAGCACCAACGATTACAGGCCCGGCAGCATCATAAACTCCCCGCCATCCAGTTTTTTAGTCTTATCAGTGGGGTTCTGGGGGGCCCATACCGCAGGACTGGTGCGGAACGGCGCGCGGGTTTGCACAATGTAACGCCCATGGCCCCATCTTTCCGGCGCTACGCGGCGGCTGATTCGCTGTCCTTGGCGATCTAGGAGACCGGGGAAAGGCTTCTGCTGATTGGCATCGTCAGAGCTGTGTGGGGGACGGCGCACCGAGATAGGCGATGCGCAGTGTAGGGGCCCGTGATAAGACCTGAGAATGGGAAAACGCATGAGGTTTCCGGTCGGGAGGCGCCGTGAGACGGTGGCAAGAGGGCACGCGGCTGAAGAGACCGCGAAGCTGGGAAGGCATGCGAAAGGAACGTGGCGCTGAGACATTTGCAGCTTTGGCTGTCTGGCTGCGAACATGCATCCATCGCGGCGCATATGGAGAGTAGGATCGCCCCAATGCCACGGAGATAGCTCATGCTGCCGGCAGGGTCTGTCGCATCATGGAAGTGATGCCGGAAGAGAAAAACAGCATCACGGCTTCGCGCGACGGCGAAGTGCGCTATCCAGCCCGCGGGGCGAGGGCAACATTGAAGCGCGCGCGCCACGGGCCGCACATCGGCCATCTCCAATCTGGCTCGTTGATAAGCGAACGAGCCAATGTCATCCCCAATTGGCTCACAGACAGCTATCTGCAGCAGCGACACAGGCGGCGCTCTCCGGACCCCGTCGTCAGGCAGGACGAAAATCCAAGCTGAGCGAAAGCATCCCTCGACGAAATGGACTGTTCGGCTTTCGTTCCTTTTGTCTTCTCTTCACGAACACGAAGACGGCACGGCCTCTTCTCTGCACAAGTTGATTGTGAAATTGTGCAAGAGGAAAAATCAAATTGAGGTTTGCTTCTTGTAGCAATTTGAAGAAGCCAGAGGACAGGCTCGAAGCAATAGAACGGGGAAGAGAAAACAAGGGCAGCGGGGCTCCGAGCACACTCTAACAGCAATCACTCAGCTCTGCACTCTCTTTGAACGGTCTTGGAACTCGACAACTACTCGAAATCGCTTCCTTGGTGTAATTTTTGGTATCTACACACGCGTTATGCTTCGCCGAGGCTCTTGTACACGCGTGCAACGGGCTTCTGTGTGACCCTTTCCACAATCCAGAACGCGGCCGAGCTTGAGAACAGCGTTCGACAGATGTTGCAGCTGGACAAATTTGTCTGTCTCTGAACCTCTCTTTCTATTGTGGCGTCTTAGTCGAGTCCCTCGAAACCCATGATACCGTGTGCTCCCATTGGGCCCAGCTTGCTATCCAGCGCCTCCTTTCTTCGTTTGGCTCGACGCTTCATATCCTCCATGGCATCGTCGTCGTCGCTATCGTCGTCGCTATCTTCCTCCTCACTATCAGCGGCAGGTCGCTTTCCGCCCGCAGCAGGTGCCTGCTCATCGTCGCTGCTGTCATCGCCATCTTCATCATCGTCATCGCCATCGTCATCGTCGCTATCGTCCTTCTCACCCTGTAGCTCGGACAGCTCCTCCCACACCTTAACGGTCTGACCACCTGCACTGATGAGCCTGTTATGACAGTCAAAGCCCAAAGAGACCACGCCCTCGTGATCATCATGTCTCAAGTTTGCCGACACGTCAACCTCCCTTCTCACCAGATCCACAATGCGTAGGCTGCCGTCGCCGACGCCGCAGACGACCTTCTTTCCGAAACCCATCTCTTCCGGTACCAATGCCACAGCGTCCACGCTCTCGCCTCCTCCCTTACCTCCATCAACGTAGATTCGCTCCTGCTGGTCATCCCAAGCACCCTTGTCCCAAACCGTCAACACCCCTGAACCAGATCCGATGGCCATGATTCCGTTATTCCGATTCTTCTTGGGACCTATTCCGGGGACGAAACACGCGCTGAGTAGTTCGTCCTCCTGGTCCTCGCTTCGTACCAAAACTCCGCGGCGCACGTCTGTCACAGCGAGCGTGGTGCCACCTGTGCTTACCCATTGCTTTGGGAAACCACTCGTGCTTTCCGCCGAGGGCGGGAGGGGTGTGATGGACGAGACGTAGTCGGCATGGGGGTAATGCGTTTGAGCGAGCTTCTTCCCGGGTACGCCATCCCGCAGATCGATTATGTGTAGGGCGCCGGAGTCGGTGGCTAAGAGCAAGCTTTGGGGGTTGAGGACGTGCAGCAGTGTCGGAGCATCCGATACAGTTGTTGTCGAGGGGATAGAAATCTTCGAGGCCACTTTACCGGTCATGGCATCGAAATGCTTGAGCAAGGAATCAGTACCGGCAGAATAGACAGCTACTGCAATGTTAGCGATGTACCCATACGTATGATCACAGTTCCGTCGCAGGTAACGCACCACTGCCGTCATGCGCATAGGCTAGACAGCGACAGCTGCCCTTGTGCCGCCTGGTCTTCCAAAGAGTATCGACCATTCCTTTTCCATCGCTCAGTATACTGGTATCGCCGTCCGTGTTCTCGCTCGAGCTGCCTCCTTCGGGAAGCCTGAAAGTCTCGACGTGACCATTGGACAATCCTACGGTGAGTAGCGGCTCTGTCGGGTGGAGAGCTGTGGTGAAGACGTCCGCCTGGAGCGGGAGCGTGCAGAGGTTTTCAAACATGGCGGAAGATTGGTAGCGAACGAGAGAGATTGGTAGACAGTCGTAGGCCAAAGAGAATTTATGGATAGAGCGATTGGTCAGCAGCGTCTCATTTTCTTCTTTCTTTAAGAGGCATGTAAGGAAGTGTCGCGAGCTGTCGACGAATTTAGGCCGCTGGAATCCGTTCCATCTTGAAAAAGTTGACCGCGATAACGATTAGCATACCGTGCGAATTGGCCATACAAAATTGGCACTGTATCGTTGGCTGCCGTCTGGTCATATTTGGAGAGACATCACGACCTCAGGTTTCATTTACTCCATAGCCCCACTTCCTCCACCCTCACAATGGCAGTTACTGAGTTCTTCTGGCCAAACCAAGCCATATCATACGCATTATACAATGTTCATGCCGGACTCGGTCATACGAACGCTTCGAAGTGGAAAGTCACCAACATCAGAGCATCCACAGTCACAGCATAGCTTCTGTCTTCCGGCCCGATAAACGCACGCTCGCATAACGCTCTGTTACATACGGTCTCATTAAGTCGTGGGAATTTTCGCGCTCAGAACTAGAACCAGCTGCGTTTAAGCCTCCGCAGGTGGCGGCGAGCTGGCCTCGGGGGCCGCGGGTGCAGTCAGAGGCTTCTGCCCTCTCCAGAGCTTGAACTCCAGATAGGCATGCTGCTTCGGATCCTTCATATCCTTGCGGGCCTCCGACAGGAACACCTCGATCTCAGCTGGCTCCATTCCCATTGCTCGGAACGGCTTCGCTCCGAACGCACCCATCAGGTCCGACATGACATTAAGCATGTACTGGCCGACGAGACGCAGGGTGGGATCCTTAGGCCACGTTCCCACGGGTACTTTGATCGTACGGCATTGCACGCGCGTGAATCCTGCCTTGTCCAAGAGTTCTCCTAAGGTGCTTCCTCTGCGGAAAACCATGCCGAATTTGGTCATTGCCTGGTCGCAAAGTTCCATGAACTTAACGAGGGCCGAATCCTTTCCAACTGTTCCGTCGTCGCACTTGATCATCCCTCCAAAGTCCTGCGAATCCCACCAACCGCCAGGTTTCAGATTGCTCGAAGCACGTCAGTATGGCTTGTCGCAGGTCTAGTGTTCGCACCATCAACTTACTCGAAAGCCATTTGGATAACCTTGTCGGCGCTCTTCAGCGCTGGCAAAAGATGTCGGCTGTGAATGAGATCCCAGTCATTCCCCTGAGCCCACTCGTCTTCAATATCATCGAGTATAAACTTTCTATAGTCTGGTCAGCGTGTACCTAGGTTGGGCTGACCTTGGGCTCAGTACAGGTTTGGCGGCACCCAGCTAGATTGAATAGGGCTCAAGTCTACTCCGACAACCTCGGCGCTGGGGTATTGATCGGCCACTGTGTTGTCAGCCACGTTAACTTTGCTGTCCTTTCACCTCTTACTCACCGTCAATGGCCCATGTTCCGACACCCGTTCCTAGATCCAGGATCTTTTGGGGGTTATCACCAACATCCGCATAGATGAGCACGCCGCTTTAGACTTAAAGTTAGCTCATTCTCGACTCGATGAAAGATTGTTCCTGATGCAATGACTCACTCGAGTAGCTCCAGGTGTACAGCATGCTTCATCGCTTCTCTTCCCTGCTCAACGTCATCGTTGGGAATTGGGTATCGCCCATTTCGGAAATGATGGTACTATCGTCGTTCAGCGCGGGCATTTCCATGCGAAAAATGACAACGTACTCGTCTCCCGTGTTCGTACGAATGCTGCAAGACACTGGAAGTGATGCTGGCGCTAGCAGACGACTCGGCATCCCACTCGAGCTCGTTGAACTCGTCCTCTTCCAAGTCCCCGGGGTTGGCTACCTCGATGGGAGCCGGGTTGTTGGTGGCCGAGGCCTCGGTATCGGTGTTAGGAGCCTCGGTGTTTGTGGTCATTGTGATATCGTGTGTAAAAGTGCAAGGGGTTTAAAGGCTGGCGAGGAGTCGATGGGCTCGCGCAAGTTGAGGTCCAGACACTCCTCAGACGACATCCTTTAGGGGTGGGGTTGCCGGGGTTATAGCCCGAGACGGACCCTTCAAAAGCCAAGGACATTCAACGGCGCAATTGATTGCCAGGGTCGTGCTACGTGGCGGAGGTACTCGCAGAGCTCCCCTCCTTTCTACATACAGCTCGGTCCTGATGACATGCTAGTCCGGTAAGAACCCTTGTTCATCTGTAGGATGATGCTAACCACGTGGAAACTAGACTATTGCAAAAGGAGTTTTATCCCCGACCCAACTTAGCATCGTTCGCGACGATCAAGTCATAGTGATGATGCAAGCTCCTCATTTGAGCCTTGTTCGCTATCATTTGCGCAGAGTTCAATGCGCGCAATGCTGCTTGTCCGGGGGGTCGCCAAGCGTGGGGAACTGTAATAAGCATGAGCCACTAGAAAGTCCATCGATCCCTGGTAGATCCCTTTTCTTCAATTAATGCACTGTGGCTGGCATGGTTTAGGCCTCCAATCCCATAATGGACTCATTAGTCTCGCGCCAATAAGCCAAAACTTGACCACAAAGAGCTGTGGACGGCCATGACAAGGGCGGTGTTTTAGCACCTTTGTCTGGCAAAAGCACGAAAAACAATCCGAGTTGGTGGTCCGGAGTAAAGTCCCCTGATCGGCCTGGTTGAAAATTTTGGCCACGCATTCAATCTTAACCCAGCTGACAGCTAATACCATGGATGGTACAGAGGTATATTATCCAGAATATTAAGCGAGCTCCGATCAAATGCATGACACAACGGTACAGAACGGCAACCCCCTCACTCCCACAAACGAATGGAAATGCAAGACGCGAATGTGTTGTCAGGGTCGTATCAACGTGGAGAAGGTGCTAGATAACTAGTGACGGAAGAAGCCGTTCGCAGCATCGAGGGTCCATCCGGATGGACGGCCGGTGCCCCTAGTCTAACGAAGCAAGGAACTGTTGCATCGAGAGCGCAGCAACTGACGCGAGTTCCACTTGGCGGACCAGACCGCCTTCCTTTCAGCATTCCTCCAACAACCTACCACACGAAAAGACCTGTGCCTCGTCAAATGCTCAGCCCCTCCAATTGATGGTTATCCCTGTCATTCCCGCAAAGAATAGCTTTTCAGCCGCAACTTAGCGATACACTTCCTTTCTTTGTTGGCGGTGTCTTGGAGGACTTGCGAACGTACTATACCAGATGCTCCATGATTGACCTCGGAGTCTTGACCACATGCGAATAGCCTAGATGTAATATCAGTATATCAATGCTACATATTTGACTTTTTTCCAACACATAGCAAGTTCTATCCCAACCCGGTTTAGGGTAGCTGAAGCAAGAGGCATTTCCTTTTCCACCCAACCACATTATCCCCGTTCATGAAGATGGATAACCGGAGTAATGTTGGAGAAAGAAATGGTCATTGAGACGGGGCCTGGCCTCTTTATCCTACAATAAACATCCGGCATGAAAACAGGCATGTGTTGCAATACTGCAAGGATAACAAGGGAGGACCAACACCATCAGCTGCGTCGAGATCTTGAGCCTGCCCAACATCCGTTGCGAACCTTGGTGACATCCTGCAGATGTCCGCTTTTCCTCGCTTGGCTCACCTGCAGGTCGAGCTTTAACAAGCTCGGAGAAGATTTGCAAACGGCGCAGAAAAGAGTGGTTCGTTGCAGCTTTATTTGCAGAATGCAACGTGTTGGAAGCAGCATATGCATGTTGGTTTGGTCGCCCAATTTGTGGTTGGCAGTGTGTGCAAGAAATTAAGACACAAACCACTTTTCCGGCCAGCCGTATTTGCCGCAGACAAAAGAAGGAAAATACAAACTGCAACAAGATTACTTGATTCTTCATGGACGCAACACAGACAGACTTGCTCGGCATGTCCGCTACTTCGGCTCTTGTCACCGCTATTATTCTCTACATAGCGAGCACTTTAACCTATAGACTCTACTTCCACCCCCTTGCCAAGTTTCCTGGGCCAAAGTTGGCTGCAGCTACGCGATGGTATGAAGCTTACTACGACGTAGTATGCCGTGGACGTTACACCTTCAAGATTGCTGAGTTGCATAAGCAATACGGTGAGTGCGTGCAATTATCCGCTGGCCCAGAAGCTTATCAAGGTCATAGGGCCTATCATCCGCATTAGCCCGCACGAGCTTCATATCAGCGACGTCACATTTTACGAACAGCTCTATCGTCAAGACGGCCGATGGAATAAGTACAGCTGGGCCTACGATGCGTTTGGGGTTAAACAAGCCACGATCTGCACGGCCGACCATCACTTGCATCGACAGCGACGTGCTCCCTTGAACCCTTTCTTCTCTAAGAGGAACATCCTCAGCAAAGAGCATATCATCCAGCAGACGGCCAATAAACTTTGCCAGAGGATTGAAGAGTTCTCGGAAACTGCGAAGTCTCTAGACCTTGGCGCCGCTGTGAGCGCATTTGCCAGAGACGTGGCTCTGGAATATCTTCTAGGCAAGAGCTACAACAACCTAGATGTCGAGGATTTCAATGGAGCCATGGCAACCATCTTTCAAAATGGTGGTATTATCTGGCAGATAACCAAGCACATTCGCTGGTACGGTCCACTTCTGCAATCAATCCCTATCTCATTCTTAGAGAACATGGGAGATGCTGGAGCAAGAACTTTCTTTGCATACCTAAGAGTGAGTCTTCCACAAACCTCTTCAAGATGCGTTGGCACTTATATCATGACCGTTCTGAAGCTAAAATCATGAATGATAGGATGTCATGGATCTAACCAAGAGCATTATGGCGGGCACTTTGGATAATGAGCCTGGAAACTCGAAGCCGTCCACAATCGTGCATGCGATCTTACAATCTGACCTCCCTGGCTCGGAAAAGACCTTCGCGAGAGTGAACGATGATATCAGTACAATTACCGGGGCTGCATTTGAGACAACCGCCCAGGTAATGCGTGTTACCTTGTATTACATTTACAGTAACAGCGATATTCTGCACCAGCTTAGAGCTGAGCTTGCCGGCGCTGGGCTCGATCAGCAAGGCACACCCTTAAGTTACGCGACTCTCGAGAACTTACCATATCTGACTGCTGTCTTGATGGAAGGATTACGTTTGATGCCCGGTATCTGCACCCGCCTGGCTAGAATTGCCCCTGACCGTGACCTCGTGTATGAGGAATGGCGAATTCCAGCGGGCACCCCGGTTGGGATGACAGCACTGCTAATGCACCTTGACGAGAGCTTGTACCCAGAGCCAAAGTCTTTCAAGCCAGAGAGGTGGATTGATATGGAGGTCCGGAGGGAGGCAGATGGGACTTATGCCCCGTTCTCCCGTGGTACAAGAATCTGTATGGGAATGTAGTAAGTTTTGACGCACAGACACACTTTACACCCGCGAAATTCTCGCTAACACGATCCGCAGTCTTGCTTGGGCTGAGTTGTACATTGTAATAGCTGCCCTGGTGCAGCGTTTCGACTTTAAATTTGGACCTGGAATGGAGGACAGCATTGAGCCATACAGTGATTCATTCATAATCACAACAAAACACCAGACAGGATTCGAGGCAGTTGTCAAGAAGCGTGAAGTGTGATCGTGGGACCACTTCATACATTGCTTCTAGCATTAGTGGTAGGCAGCAGGTTGTAGACGACACTGTAGATTGTAGTTCAGCGACTTGGCGATTTTTGGCGAGGCATATATGACAATGGCAGCTGTAGTACGCAAATTTTTCCGTATCTGAAGTGAATATGGCCATTTCATCTCCTCATCTGTTCTCAATCAACGTCTCATTTACCTTAAATGGGCAGCTGGAGCAGCCGTGTGCCCTTCGAGCTTGTATGGTCAATATGTTCAATAGCCTCGTGTGCTTGGTAATCCAAGAGTCGAAACTGGAAGCTGCACACGATGAAAGCTTATGCGGGGGTTTCGAGGCAGAGCTTGACTATGCCAGTGCTTGGTGTAGCAGCATTTCAGTTGCTGAAATTGCAAACATGGCTTCAGAGCCAGAGTAAGCACGTAGTTGTCATCAACTTGCCAAGTGTGTAGGCCACCCATTCATTGAATCACGTAAGTTGGTAGCACGCTTTCGAATGGGCATGTTGACAGGAGACGACTCCCGAATTGCCCTCTAAGCCTTTCGGCGAAGTGTTGCCCTAATTCAGGTTCGTCGTTGCAGTCATATCAACAATGTCCTTCGTATTGTATAGAATCACGTATATATTGTCGCGGAGATGGGTTGAGTTGTGTGTAGCTATAATCCTAGTTACACGTTCTCTAGGCTGTGTGGTTTCTATGTGCGCGACATTGATAAAAAAATAAACTTCGATGTGTTCTAGAACTTGCAACGTAGATTCAACCCACTAGTAAATACTGGTAAGGTGTCAGAGTCACTGATTTTACAGGTTAAGTAGAAAGAGCACAGATCAAGACTGTTCTTGTGCGTGGACTTTGGTCTGTACATCCGGTAGGTTTGGAATGTATTCCTGTGTCACATAGTCCAAACATTATCAAATGATTGGTCAGAGAATTGAGCATGAAAGACTCCAGTTCACACCTCACCTTCATTGAGCCCACTCGCTCTCATTGTCCATTTGTCACCCACTGTCTGTTCGAGGCTGATAGCGCAATTCCAGTCTTGCACCCCCAAAAATACGAGTTGTATTGTTTCATGCACGAATGAGTCACTCAGTCGCTGCTTGAGGTATCAGGCATTTGGCTGTGCAGCATTTGAAAGAGAGCCAGCTGAAAAGGCAATGCTGAAAGAGTATATCAAGTTATTTCAACCATGATCAATCAAGAAAACGTATCTTATCGAAGCCTTTCGCGTTTGGCCTCCACCTTCATTTCTCACAATGTGAAAGCTGACCCAATGAGAAATAGCAATTTTCTTCATACCACGCAGCTCAAAGGTAAAGGTCTTGGCGAGCATGTGAAGCTCCTATGGAAGGATCGGGGCGCTACTCCAATTGGGCACGGGAGAAATTGCTCTGATGGGTTAGTTGGTGGGGACTTGGACGCCGAGGCACTGCTGACCGAGTCCAACCTGGAAGAAATTGCTGGCTGTGGAAGCCACTTCGCAGAAACAAATCATTGATTGACCGACGCAAGAGGAGAACAATGTCTTTCGCTTCTCAGTATCTGGCGGCCTACAATGCCGTGTCCCTGGCGCTCTGGGCATACCTACTATTTCGCGCTGTATCCCTAGCACCGGTGCTGTACTCGCAGGACCGGCTCCATGACCTCTACGATGAATTACTGTCGCCTTTCCTTACCGGCACCCAGTCTTTAGCCGTGATTGAAGTTGTCCATGCAGCTACTGGATTGGTCAGGACATCCCCCGTCACCACGGCCATTCAAGTTATTGGCAAGAATCTCGTGGTCTGGACTGTCATGGTGGCTTTCCCAGAGATCATTGTTGGAGCAGATGGTCGAGGCGCATCCGGTGCTTGGGGATTCCTGGGTTGCGTCATCTTCTGGGGTCTTTCCGAGGTCATCAGATACGGATACTTTGTTGTGCTCCTCACGACAGGAGATGCTCCTTCATTCTTGAAATGGCTCCGGTAAATAATCTACATTGCTAGCAGTACGAGCATTAGACTGATTCCCTTGCAGGTACAGCGCTTTTACTGTTCTTTATCCACCTGGCCTTTTGAGTGAGGCGTACCTAGTCTACCTCAGCTTATTCACCACTACGGATATCAGCCTGCCTTACCGAACTTACTTATTGCTTGGCTTCCTCAGTTACATTCCTGGTAGGTCAAGCTTGCCTTGGAGAACTGGCCTTCGGCTTACATGTTGCGATAGCCAGCTATATTATGTACACACATATGCTTTCTCAGCGACGTCGAGTATTGGGGAAATCCGAAAGCAAGCGGCACTGAAACGAAATCCAGAATCCAAACTCACGACTCACCAGCTTTTGAGGCTGCGCTTGAAAGAGCGAGCCTGGTTTTAGTGGGACCTAACCACTGCTATGGATGAACCGTATGACGACAAAGTCATACTGCAGACAGGCTGGTTTGATCTGCCATTGCGTTTGTCACCAGGTGTACGATTCATCAAGTACTAGAAAAGATGCTAGATTTATCGATGCAGTGTAAACTTCAATTGAGGACTTTATCTGCTGGCAATCACTTCTCGTGATATTAATGGTTCTGGAGTTCTATCAAAGTCGTTGAACAGAATCTGTGATGTTGGCGGCTTACTCGTGTATGACCTCTTCTGGTGCACAGGGGCTACGGAGCTGTAGCAACCACTCCAATCCTAAGCCCATCAAGCAGCATGTCTATTTTGCGGTATCTGGATAAATCTTGGCACCGTTGATAGCTCCTATCTTAGTTGGGTATTTAAGGCTTCTTACCGCCGGACTCCATGTCTTTCGGCTTGAATCCTTCGGTGCCTAAGGTTTTATCACCAACATTAACCGGCTGTGCAGCTGCGTTGCGAATTGACTCGTTAGCATTCACAGCCCACCACTGGTGAGTTCAGGTACGAACGTACCTGCCAATATGAACATGACCCTTGTAGGGTAATCAGTTCGGTTATCCCAGGCGTGAATGGTCCCGCGCTGAACGCATACGTCGCCGGCTTTGAAAGTCTTCTCGACGCCATTGTCGAGCCGGCTAGCCATAAAGTGAGTATCGGAACGATCTGGTATTGAATAAAATCACATACCATACAATCTCGCCCTGGATTATGATACCGAAATCCAACGATTCAGTGCGATGCATCAGCTAGGGCAACATAGTTAGTGGCTCTTCACACTATCACGACGATGATGACTGATTTTCTTACTGTCTCGCAATTAGGCTGGAAATCGACGGCACGAAGGACGATCCCGTTGGGGTTGACAAGATCTTTCGTCCGCTGAAGCAGCGGATCATCCCATCCATCGTTAGATGCAGGGAACCGATGCGTTTCGTAAAGTACTGCAAAACCGAGGTCCTTTGTGATCGTCTCGATGGGT
Source organism: Paramyrothecium sp. XJ0827 (assembly GCA_020881915.1). Taxonomy (NCBI): domain Eukaryota; kingdom Fungi; phylum Ascomycota; class Sordariomycetes; order Hypocreales; family Stachybotryaceae; genus Paramyrothecium; species Paramyrothecium sp. XJ0827. Next base: position 2,266,081 of record JAJFPB010000001.1, on the reverse strand, counting down.
ACCTCGCTATCAGCAACGAAAATGGCGTTGCCGTTTTCATCGTGGCCGGTGACGACACGGCGCGGGTCCGGGAGGGTCGACATTTTCAGCTATCCGAGGGTGGCACGATCAAGGATGCTGCTGCTGAATCGTAGTGTTGTCCAATCAATACACAGTGTGCCTAGTTGCGTTTGGAAATTTTCAAGCAAACAATTTGGGGTTGGAATGTGCGTTCCAGCAGGCTATATATATGTGCCGAGAGGTGGCAAGCAGGTTTTCTGCAACTGCACCGTGCTGACGGCTCATGCTGGCGCAGTGCGACATATCAGTACCCCGAGCACAATGCATGTGTCTAGGTCATGCATATGAGTTACCAGTCCCCTCATTCGGCATTTTGCATTGTGTGCCACGAAAGAGTAGCGCCTCGCTTCTGACGCAGAATCAATGCACCATAAAATACCACAAGCTGTTAATGCATACAAGTGTGTTCATCCGAGTCACACAATTGTTTCGCGGTAATTTCCTGAGACTCCTTTCAAAGAGCATGTAATAGTAGCAGTTGTTATACGCTGTTGTCAGTGGCTTTTACACTGACTCGAGGCTGCATTGCATACGACTAAAGACAAAAGAAAAGCGCACACCATAGTGAGTTCGGAATGGTGTTGGTTTATCTGGCTGCTCAATCAGTGGCTTTTAAGAGAAGCTCAAGGCGGCAGATTTCATTCAAGGATGTGATGATGTCTATTCAAGATTCTCTCACTCATAGGATATGGAACAAGCTGTTTGATCCCTCATTATTTTGTATTGGATTTCAAAAATATCACGATGGGTTGAGGTAGGAGGGCTACTAATCATCACGACGTCGAGCTAGCGACTTGCTGAACTTGAATGTTGGTTGGAATAAGAAGCCTCTGGTGTTAATAAATTGCGTGTCAACAACTGCAAGCTAAATGAGGCAAAGCGTTGAATTGCAAGAGCCTGATGAATGTATAAAAATGGTCTCGGTTTATCAGCTCAATACAACATGATGACTGTAAACCCATACACATAATGTGAATTCTGAAACCCCTGACGATGACGATCATCAATGATTGATTACGGCACCCGTTATCCGGCTGAGCTGCTGTTTTTTGGCAAACGTGTTTTGCGCCGCTCGGATGAAAGAAGTTATTTACCGAGAAGCCCACAGCAATCGAGGTGGAACCGTTCAAAAAAGACAGGTTCATGGCATGATTCTTGCCACTGTGGAGTTATTGCAAAATATGTCGATTATATGTGCTATTCAGGTAGAGGAGAGCTCAATACGAGAGCCCAAGGCACCAGCGCCGACTGCAACCGAGTTGGCTGCCGTGGCTGTTGAGGATCCTCCAGTCTGAATACTTGCCTCTAGTTGCACTGCATTGTTGTCTGCTCGGGGATCGCTCGGGCCAGTATCCTCCCGATTTCGTCGACGCAGGCGCAAAGGTCGAAGCAGCTGGAGAAAATTGCTCGTTGCTGGATGTTGAAAGGCCTCTTGGATGCTTTCTAAAGATCGACCCTTCGTCTCGTGCATCTGCGTCGCAAGGACGCCAACTGTGAATAGAGCTAGCCCCCCAAAGAGGAAGTATGCGCCAAAAGCAGATGCCGAGAGAAGAATCGGTGTAATCAACGCCACCAGCCAGTTCGAAAACTGAAACCATACTTCATTAGCCGATAACTTCTCATGGTCATAGACAAAGTTGGGTCACTCACAAAAGAGACAGCCATCCCGATTGAGTTTGCCGCTGCCCGGGTATGACCAGGCTGGATCTCACTTGCGTATATTTTCGAGAAAATACCCCAAGTGAAGGAATAGATGATGCCGAAGAGGTAGACCGATACAACTACCACCCATCTCCCTGTGCCATAAGCTTGAACTGATCCGGACGCATACATGCTACCGATCAAAAACATCATGGTGCACAAGGCCAGGCCACCGGTGATCGCTGAAGTCCGGCGGCCCCATTTGTCCGCAAGGAGAACTGCAGGGACGGTGGCAACAAGCATGGCGATCATAGACACCCCAGATGCTAGAAACGAGGAGGTATCGCTTGAAATACCTGCTTGCGCGAAGAGAACAGGCGCGTACTTTGAGAATGATGTCAGTCATGAGCCTACACCCGCAAATTTTCGGTCAGCGACACTCACATAAGTGACAGCATCAATTCCAGAAAACTGAACCATGCCAAGGATGAAGAGCGCCAGAACAGTTCTAGAGCGGTAACCACGCCGGAAGAGCATCTGGAAGCTCTGTAGACTCGTAAGGTTTTGCTGCTCTACCGGTGTACTGAGAAAATCGCGCCGGGCCTCTTCCATATCGAACTCGAGTAATCGCAGAGAGGTCATTGCATCTGTGGCCTGTCCACGCAGCATCAACCACCTCGGCGACTCGGGGAGCTCAACACAGCAGAAGGCCAACGCATACGACACAACAGCTTGTATTATGTACGGCGCCCGCCATGCCATGCTACCTGGTATCGCGATTGACCCGTAGCATGCAAAGTATCCGGCACACACACCAGTCGTGGCCATGAACTGAGGCATGGCTGCCAACGTGCCGCGGCGTTTCATGGGCGCAACCTCGGTGATATAAACGGCCATGTTACCGAGGAAAATCCCTTGACCGAACCCAGCAACTGCGCGGCCGATGACGAATTGGGCAAGGCTGAAAGACGTGCCTTGTAAGATGGCGCCCACGCCAAAGAGCATGGCGCCGGGCTTGATGACGGAGAGACGGCCCCTTTTGTCGGCGAGGTGGCCAGAGAATAGAGATGGGAAAGCGCCAGTCAACATGATCATGGAGACGGTGATTCCGAGCACGAAGGACGACATCTCACCCACGGTCGCTGTGAATTGGGGCATGCGCGTGATGGCACCGATGCAGCCTGTGTCGAAGCCGTTGAGGAAGCCCCCGAGCGAGATGGCGAGCGACGCCCATACATATTTTGGCACGAGTTTTGGCGCCATTCTCATCAATATCAGTGTTTACAATGGAAACATTGAGGGAAGGACTTCGCTTTTAAGCTTATCAGTCCTATACAACATGTCATTGGAGGGCGTACGTGGGACACGGCACCTCCTGCGTCGAGGCCAACATTTCCGGGTTATCCCCCACTGCTAAGATGATAAGAGGGCAAGGAGGGGTTCCCAATGCTGACATCAGGGATGCAGGGTTTGAATCAAATCTAGACTATGATTCCTTCAGGGAACGATAGGCATCAATGTTCTTTGACATGTTATTGAAGCGTTGATTGTTGGCTGGTTCAGACGTGACGTCGGACGGATGTCATCTGGTTCGATTCGTGATACAGTGCCACAAATAAGCCAATCAGCGCATTCGGCCCCACGAACAAGCATTTCTTGAGCTCAAGATGCGAGTGCTTGTTTCTAATTAATAGTTTGATATCGACCGCGCTTTAATTCATTGAGCTTTAACCTTGCATATTTGTAGTTCCTTTATGCATTAGATGTCTCTTTAACTCGGTGCCCGCTCTTGACATTCTTGGTTTCCTTTTGTTAAATGACGTCATGCGTTCATCAAGTCCATAGACTTGTCTGAGGGCATACATCTGAAAGCTGGTCAGCATTTTCTTTGCTTCAATGTTTTGGCGCAGATGCTGAATGTAAAGTTGGCAGCCACGTGAAAGAGTGTTTTAATTCAGGGCAACATGTCGAGTTATGATAGATTCATGTATTAGACTAGTGTTTACCCTTGTGGTGAAAAAGGACCCTGCATCATTTGCGAGCTGTTTGCGGTTGTTCAGCATTTGACCAGGCTGCATTCCCACCATGGAAAGCATAACCGGTCAATAACGTGACTTGCTAAGATCAACCATCATGGAGAGAGGTTATTCTGTGCCCCACGGAAAGTAAGGGGCGGAATGGGTGCCGTTCGGAGCCGCGGGCAAGAGAAAGCAAACTAGTTTGGCGAAACTAAGTGGTCACCCCGCGGTTAGACCGGGCAGCGAGAGGCCAAACTTGCTAGTGGTTGGCTGACAGGCAACTAGAACGTCTTTACGGTGTGGTGGCTAATATCTGCCGATCAATTAGGGCTTCCAGCCTGCACGTGTAGGCTTGGTTAGTCGATCAACGGCTAAAGCTTGCTCAACGTGTTGGCGGACATCGCCGCGGGGCCCAGGCCGCCCAACGCGGGGTTGCGGGAACCTTATCACGCTCCATTCCTTTGAGATATGCTTCCTCCGAACTCCGTTGAGAGATGAAAGATGCGCTACCAAATCGCGGTCAAAAGCTTGGCAAGAGGAGGCTCGAGAATGGGATTAGGTCGCTGGGTCGTGTGAGGGTCTTGGGCCCACCATTCCCACCTCGCAACGACGTGTCACCAGCAGGAGCGCCGCGAAAGGAGTTCGAGTTGGGACCTAGAGCGGGCGGTGTTGCGCTAACGATGCATGCAATGCGGCGTAAGGTCAGAACACCAACTGGGCCAAGAACCACAATGTCATATGACCTAGTGCTTGGTATGCCGCTGCTCAATTGGTGCAGAAGGAAGAACACCTTTGTGTTTTAGTGCAGTACAGTATGCTCGCAAGCCTGGAAGGGGAAGAGATGAGTGCTGGCCTGAGCTCTCTTTTTGGCTCGGAGTTTAATCGGTGTCGTGGGGTTGAAATGAGCCTAGATTAATTGATGGATGGATGTTGGACGAAAGGGGAGTGGTGCAATCGGCTTTGAGGCACCTGATGGTTTTGATCATTCTCAGGGTCGAAAGCATAATGGGGCAAATGGAATTATTGTGACTGTCCCAATTGCTCTTTTCGCATTCTGACTATCCGATTCCCGCAGCGGTCTTGAGGTAAACGCCAGCATCTAAGGTAATGCCTGAGAGCCCGAGCCCGGAAAGAAGTACGTACTGTCAGCAAATTTGGCTCGGTGAAGGTATCCGTAGAATTGTGGGGAATGAGAGAAAAAAAAAACGGCCAAGCAGGAAACGCGGGGGCGGGAGGATGCCGAGGGCCGGATACTTAGGAGAAGGGTACTACCTACTCGTGGCTATGCTGGTCATGCACACACTCCGCTACCAGGCAGCCGAGTATCTTACACTCAAAAGGGAAGTGGGCGCTGGGATCCTAGTCGCTAAAAGTCGGCATTTTGATGTCATTGACCCATTCTGTCGGCACCCGCGTCATTTCCCCTTCCCCAACTCCTCCCACCCGTTGCCCGCTTCTCTCGACGGATCTTCCCTACCAGTATCTTGATTACGAGATGGAACTAGGGCAGCCAAGCATTGAAGAGATTTTTACGCCGTTGATCTAACGCCTCATCGCGCCTGAGTGGTGTGCTGCCGAACCGAATGTTTCTCCTACTGGACGGTTTCCCCGTTTTATATTTCACTGAGCGAGTTCATCCCTTGTACCAACCCGCACACTATGGCCCGTGCGTGAACCACCCGCACAGTTCTTTGTTTCTTGACGGAGAAACATGCTGAATCGCGTGCTGGAATTGAGCAACACGCATAGATCCGGGACTTTAAAGTGAAAGTTAAGAGACATGAAGAATACCCGAAAGTATGGTGTGTGTGTGCAGCCAATCTTTTTGGGTCCTTGTCACCGCCAATCGCAAAGCTCCTCGCTGCGCATTGGGGTTTTTCTTGCCGACCTTTCCGTCTTACCAGAGGTCCGCTTTTCCCGCCAAGGCTTGCTCCAACTTGCGAGCTCATGGTAAGGTCAGGCATTTTAGCAAGAATTAATGTCCTTCGGACCCAGACGTAGCGCGCCATCTCTGAATTTAGTGCCATTTGAATGACGGGTCAAGAAAGAGCGACCTGCAAGGCACACGAGCCTCGTTCCTTCCTGTCCGTTCACTTGCCTCGTCTTTTCCTCCCACTCCCCTCCGAGACTCGCTTTCCCATTTCCTTTGTCGCCGCCGTCGCCGTCCTCGCACAGTCCTGTCCACTACGTCCTGAGCATCTGGCATTCGACGCTGCGTCTGCTTACTGCTTTCTCCTCTACCCTGGCCGTCGATTTTTCTTGGCGGGGAGACTGCGCTTACCTCTCACCCCCCGGCGCCCGAACCGACCGATTGTATCCAAGCCTCAATTCCGTCACTCGATCACCGCCTCCTTCGGTGGTGGGGCTCCCACGACTTTACTTCACAACCTAGGGATTGTCGATTCGACACCGAAATCCCCCATACTACGGTCAAAGCCCTGCCTTACCGTCCAAAATAGATACCGAACGGCTTCTACACATCCCTCAGTCGCCATTAGTCACAACGGAGCTTCGACCCTGATCTGAACTTGTTACCATGGAATCCGTCATTACTCTCAATTCCTGACTTGACCGTCTCTTCGTCATCTTGGCCAGCCCAACATGTCCTCGCCCAACGCGGACGCTGATGGTCCGGTTCCCAACCGGGGGCCAGCTGTCTTTGCCGTCTCGGTCGCCACCTTGGTCCTGGCCTCTGTCTTTGTCGGCGCGCGCATGGTGTGCCGCTACTTTATCGTTAAGAAGCTCAGCTGGGACGACAAGGTTATGGCATTTGCCTGGCTTCTTGCTTTCTGGTTATCCTTTACAGTATGTCTAGGTGCCGTGAATGGTCTCGGGAAACACGATGTCGACATTCCCGAACACCAGCTCCCTCGATTGCGCCGCTGCGAATATGTCTTTTCCATCCTCTACAACCCTGCCCTGATGGCAGCCAAGACGAGCGTTCTCATCTTCTACTTGCGACTCGCCAAGCACACACAGGTCGTCCTTCGTTATGCCTCATGGGCAACCCTCATCGTCGTCAACGTTGCCGGCACTGTTCTTACGTTCATGAACATATTCCAGTGCAACCCCGTCGACGCGGCCTGGAACGTCGGCTTATACGAAAATGCTAGATGCATCCCACTTCTCACCGAATTCATATGCGCTGCTCCCGTCAATGTCATCACCGATCTTGCTATCCTGGCCTTGCCCATACCCGTCCTGACCAGCATGCGACTTCCTTCACGCCAAAAGACGATTCTCGTACTCACTTTTGCTCTCGGAATATTCGTCACCATCGTCGATGTTGTGCGCATATACTATTTGCAGCGTGCCATTACCGACATTCCCCAAGGCGTTTCTTCCAACCCAGAAGTCAGCTTCGGTGGCCAAGCGAATTTCCCATGGAATGCCTCACTATCCTTCATGTGGAGCGTCGTTGAGGTGAACGTGGGCATGACTTGCGCCTGCGTTCCAACTCTTAAGCCCCTTATTCTCAAGTTACTTCCTTCCATGCTGTACGATCCCGATGGTACTCGAAGCGGATCGTCCGTCGCCAAAGGTCCTAGTGATGCCGAATCCCCAACGTCGCCAACTCACCCAGACATCACCCAACCCCCGGCCGCAGCGCTGCCGATCCAAAACCAGAGCGCTCTGCGTCTGGGCCCGGAGGCGCCGATGAGCGCGATGGAGTTTTTGACTACGCCAGACACAGCTGTAACTCATGCAGCGCCTGGTGCAAACGACAGCGAAGGCAGCGACGAATTGACTCGGTCTCATACACATATGACGAACTCCACTGCCACTCAAGAGAATGCCGTCTATTTTGGTTTCGTCAACATGGCCAGGCCCAAGAGCATGCTTCGAACCAACGCGTCCGAGTCGTGGAAATACTGCAGCATCGTTTCCACCCTCTTTTTCTTGTGGGGCTTTTCCTACGGCCTGTTAAACACTCTCAATAACGTAGTCGCGGCCATCAGCAACATGTCGACTGCCCAGACGCTCGGTTTGACGAGTATGTACTTTGGCGCTGGCTATTTCTTCGGCCCTCTTCTGGTCGGTGGCTGGATCCTCCGCCGTGATGAACACAACCGAACGAAGCGACATCAGCGGGACGAAGCCGAAAGCGTTGGCGGCTACAAAGTCACCTTTATTACCGGTCTGTGCATCTACGGCATCGGTACCATCATATTCTGGCCATCGGCGGTCCTGAGCTCTTATGGAGGATTCATGATCAGTAGCTTCGTTGTCGGCTTTGGACTGGCTGTCCTCGAAGTGGGTGCCAATTCTTTCATGGTTCTCTGTGGCCCTCCGGAATATGGAGAAACCCGACTTCTTCTGGCACAGGGGGTGCAGGGAGTCGGATCAGTGCTATCTGCGCTTTTGGCACAGAAGGTTTTCTTCCAAGGGCTTCAACAGGACGAGAACCGTAGGAGCCTGACGCTCATTAACGTGCAGTGGACTTATCTTGGTATAACACTGCTCTGCGTCGCGTTGGGCCTATTCTTCTTCTACATGCCTCTCCCTGAGGTCAGCGACAGAGAGCTTAAGCTTTCCGAGAAGACTCTTCCCTTGGACCCAAAGAAGAGGAGCATTGGCGGATTTCAATTGAGAACCCTCAGCCTGACTCTAGCAGTGGCCGCTCAATTTCTATACGTCGGCGCTCAGGAATGCTACAGTATCTATTTCCGTGGCCTCCTTATATCAATCATCCCGGGTCAATCTGACACGGGGCACGAAGCCGTGAGTGGCCAAACCAACAACACAAATCCTGATCGGCCACCTGGCATCTCTCTCTCGATCCCCAACTACCTCCTCATCGCACATACTGCGTTTGCGGTCTCTCGATTCTTGTTCGGCTATCTCACTTATCTTTCCGTGACCCATCCGAGGATGCCCAAACCACGAACTCTCCTGACCATTAGCATCGCACTTTGCTTCCTCTTTGCGCTAATTCCCGTGGTGGTGCGGCCGCCGAATCCAAACTTGCTTGTTATACCCGTCATCCTCTACTATTTTGCTCAGGGCCCTGTCTGGCCCCTCATATTTGCCATAGGCCTGAGAGGCCAAGGCCATAGAACAAAGCGAGCTGCAGCATTTATTACCATGGGCGCTTCAGGGGCCGGGTTTTTCCCATTCATCATGTACGGAATCATCACCACAGGTGGAACGGTGCGCGCAGCTTTTGTTGTCATCATTGCCCTGCAAGGTGCAAACATGTGCTACCCTGTTTTCTTGGATTGTGTCAAAGATGCAAAGTTGATGGTTGATCCATCTACAGGAGCACGAAGGCATCTCGGAGATGATGATCAGGATACAACAATGGATGAGCTGGTTATGAACCGCATGCTCGCCGGCAATGGGGACTATGAAAAGCGCGGTAGCCTCTTGGGTAAATTTGCTCATGGCTTTGGAGCCAAGTTTTCACCTTCACGTCGAAGATCATCACAACCACCACATGTAGAGCATGGCGAATAGACATGGCTCTGTGGCATCTAGTATTGTGCCTTGAAATTTGTGGCTACCAGGAGCGTCTTGTATTCAGCGATATACCCAATCAGTTTCTTCTATTGAAGTTTAAACCAAGAAAACCTTTCTCAACCAATGTGATAGTTCACTGTATGACTGAATGATACCTGATAACATGGATAATACAAAGGTGCTTTAGGAAGGTTCGTTTGACGGCTGACATTTGAGGTTCGCAGCAGCCAAGAAGAAATCACATTGATACTATTACGCTCACCAATGCCCTAGAGATGTAAAAAGAAATGATGTAAAATAGTGTTGCTGAAAGAGAATAGTATAATAGTATCAGCCGTCTCAAATGAAACTTACGTTATTTGGTGTTCATTCTACGATAGACAAGACAGAATGATTGTCCGGAAAGACCTCAAGGGTCAACTCCTCATCGTTGCTATGTGTCGAGCTTTGGATGCTCGAACGCCTACGGAGCTCAAATGACCTCCTTGACCGCTCATCGTGTCGATGATGTACGAGTTGCAACACCGATGCAGCAGGGCTGAGCTCTCGGTGTATCGACTCAACCCACGGAGCCAGCAGAAGACTCTCACGATATGCAGATCCAATGGCTCAGGCTTCATGCAGAGGCATCGCCACCCCGAGGCCGTCCGAGGTGTTGCATAGTGCTCAATCATCCGTAGTTTCGACAACGTTCGGTGATTTTGAAGCTTACAGCTTGGGGGCTGGTTTTGGGTCTTGTCTATGTCATTGGGTCGTACTACAAAGAGGCTGCACGGCATGCAGCGGGCTACGATGGCGCAGCAGGATATTGTTCAAGACCAGCATCGCAACGGGAGAGCCAATAGGATCCCCCCAGCATTGTTGACCGGTTTCACTGCATGCTGCTGTGTCTGCGCAGCATGCCGTCGACACGGCGCGAGGAATGCTGGCCAGAGCGCTACAAGGAAATGTTTGAAATTCAAATCACCAATAACATACATGACTGCTGCTTATTGCTGAACTAGCAAAAGCAAAGAGAAAGGTCAGTTGTTGCTTTTTGCAACACGTCAACTGATCTCCTCGGCACTACTAACTGATCATTGGCTCCCACGGTGGGCTGAAACGACTAGTGACTGTGTGGGAGATTCAAATCAGGCTGCATGTCAAGCTCGTCAGAGGCGATTCATCAAAGGGGCTTCGCCACCCTGGGACTTTCGTCTTCCATGCTCAGCATCATGATTGCCTTCTTTTCTGTTCGTCTTTGCAGTGGCAGGGCTGTTGCGACCTAGATACTATTGGGCATCGAACTTTTCGTTTCGTAGGGGGCCAAGCCTGTTTTATCATCGGGCGTTGAAGGGAGGAGGGGGGTGGTCGACATCACCAATGAAGGTGACTCACGCAGGGCTGCGGTGCATATTCGGCCAAGCCGGACGTAACACAAGGGAACCCACACCGCTTCGAAAGTTTCGGAGCGTCGAGAGACGAAAGGACAGCAGGGTGATGCGAAGAGAGGAGGGGGCTGGAGCGTAAGCTTGCTTGCTTGCTTGCATGAGCCGGAATAGGAAGAGACTTGGAGCCTCACTGCGCGAGCTTCCAGAATTGTGCAAAACTGGCAGAATGCTACGGCATGGAGGGCCCACGTGAGTTGACGAATGGTGCGGCTGTTGCCCTTGTCAGCCACGTCAATCTTTCGTCTATAGGCCTGGGAAAAGGGAAAAGGTGTGTGCGGGAGGCCGGACTCTCTCTCTCTGCCTGATGGCGCGAAACCTGGTCAATCGCCTTAACCAACCAGGGGCCTTTGGCATCACACAGCCTCGTCGCACCCACCAGATAAAGCCTGAAGCCTTCGGCCGTAATTCCACCCTTTCCATAACATTTCGTGCCTGAGTCTTCGGTCCATGGGGCCCTCATCTCCCATCTGCCGTGAAAACAAGACTTGTCACAATGCGCAGGCTAGAAAACTGGAACATTGATGTCGATGACATGTGGCCGCAGAGCAGGACACCGGCGCCCAGCCCGGCTCCTGCGATGACCGCGCATCCGCAGAAACACCGCCATTACGCAAGGAAACGAGCTCAGCCCGATGCCTTGAGTGACTTCGACACCACAGTAGACGCAGATTACGTGGTTCTTGGGGTAGGACGAGGAGCCGACTATCAAACATATCCATACCCGTAAGTCTATGGCTTGGAACATCAATCGGCGGGGGAATCACTCCAATACTGAGAAAGAGGACAGAAATTGCTTGGAAGGTCTCGATGGTAGTCCAAATGAGGATGCTTCCCATAATTCAAATTTCAAATCTAAGCCAACACCTCAACCTCATCCAGCAGCGTCAGCGTCAGCGGGTTTGCCTGGCTCGCTCCTGACCAGAGGCCTTTCAGATTTCAACTTGAAAGATTATGGCCAGGCGGTCACCAGTGTAGTAGCGCAAGGTCCAACTCTCAACTTGGACGAGTCATATTTGTTCACCAGCTCTGACCTCTTACCGCCTGGCGAAACCCCGTCTCCTGATGGCTTCGGCTTGTTCCCAAGCTGCAACAGGGTGGGCAGCTCGGCTCTGTCGCCGTCCCTGGGATTTGGAGAGCTGCACATAAACACAAATACTGAAGACAGAGAGTACAGCCTGGTCGAGCCGGCGCGGTCGTTGCTTGACGTGCAGAACAGTCAACGGCTGCCGACTGTGGTGACGAACTGCTTGCCGATATCACAAGACAGCATGACACCTCTGCCCAACGATGCCACTTCTCCGTTCTCAAGTTCTCCTACTTTTTCCTGGCCTCTTACAGACTATGCGGGCGGCGAGAACACAGCCATAGATGAAGTGTCGAATAACGCTTGGGATTTCGCCAGCATTGGTTCAACGCCCAATCTTGGCTGGCCTGAAACTCCTGGAAACGATTCGTACGAGGCTAGCCAGCAAGCCGTTGTTGGCATGCCTATTATTGAATCGCACGCCAACACAACATCTCGAGATATACCCTGGTTTACCCAATCTGGGTTCACCACTACCCCCATCGGAAGCGTGGATGAATTTACATTCGCCCCTTCAAACACTTCCATAACTCGCTACTCGAATGCAGGCTCGACGGTTCCCGCGAGCACTTCCACCGGTCCTCCAGACACTCAGCTGCTAATGGTTCCCAAAACATCTCCTCACCGCCGCATGTCTGACCCGCCTCCGTTCAGGAAGGCCTTGGGCAGAACCTCGCTTCCAAACCAGCGAGCGCGTGCCAACAGCACGCTCGCAGCGGTGACAGCGAGCAGCTATCCGCCGTTGCAGCCGCAGCCAGCCCAATCCTGGAAAAGGGCGAACGAGCCCAAAAGCCCAGGGGCGACCCTGGCACGGCAGACGTCGCGAGGGAAGCGAATCGGGCCCATGTCAGCTGCCTCGAAGCAGGCAGCCCGGGAAACTAGACTGGGCAAATCAATGTGCATTAGATGCAAGTTTAGTAAAACCCTTGTGAGTTGCACATCTAGCCATTGCAATTGCTATGAAAGAACGGGATTAACTAACCATTATAAATAGTGTAAGAGGATTGATGGAAGCGAATGCTGTGAAACTTGCCGCAAGGGGTCGAACATCGGTAGCAAGTATCCTCTTGTATGCACAAAGGCCTACTTCATCGAGCTTGTGAATCACGATACTACAAACTACATTGGTAAGTGCAGGAATGTCCATACACGCGTTTAGTGTCCTAATGAATACTTGCAGCGTCGTATGCCATAAATCATCCGTTGCGAGAGTCTATAGGGCGTCGGCGACTCGATGTCCCACATCTGATAGAAATACCTAAGCTTCTGCAAGTGGTCGAGAAACTCAGTACAAAATACAGTATCCGTGTCTCCCATGGGAGAACGGCTCTATACGACATGGATTTGCACGGGTGCAGCAGCTATCTCAAGGCGCTTCGTCCAACACTCCCGGACACTTACTCCTTCCAAACATTCATCGCCACTCAGCTTGGCCGAACCGATGAATGGAGGTCGTGTATTCACGACAGCGTAAACAAGCTTGGTGACATGCTTGGTGCTCTCACGCAGTGGAATACGATGCCTAGCCGCGACACGTACGCTCTCGTGTCAAAATCTACCGGGAGAGAGCATCAACTGGATCCGGACAGCCTGCACGACCGGCAAACCCTTCTGGCTGCCGCGCAACTGTCTCGTATCATCAGTCGAAAGCTCGAGCTTACAGCATTCCAACAGCTGCAGCTTGAGCTTACGACCAAGACTGCTTTTAGTGCGGACTTTGTGCTGCGACTCGGAGAACTTCTTCTCTCGCTGCGGTGGCGGATAAGCTGGTGGGCGGTGGTTGGGTCCGGCGTGTACGTGAACATCCACGGCGAGGCTTCCCAGACGCGGCAAGCCCCCGGGCCCGTGACAAGTCGGGTTCGTGACTTGTGTCGCATTCTATACTTCTACTATTGCTGCATGCGTCGGCGCTTGCCTCCCTTAAGTCGTGAGAAACTCTGCAGCAGGGGTTTTCGATATGCGGACACACAGAACGCAGTGGAGGAGAGATACCCTGAGGACGAGAGTGTTCGCGGATTTGAGGATTGGATGAAGGAGGGCCAGGAGAAGATCCGAGAGGCCCGCGTGCCTGAGCAGCTAAAGGCGATAGGACTATCCCAGTAAACATTAAGTTCATGTGTTATTCAGAGTGGCTATTTGTAGGATTTCCGATGGTGATAGATAGAGCATGGACAGCATGCCTCCAGCGGCATCGTCCGCCATAGATGAAACATACTTTGTACCTGTTTTTGCATGTCATGAGTTCGAAGAAAGACTTTCCGTACGCATTCGAGGGTTTGGGCAGCTGAAATTTGTCCCACTGATAATTGAACAGCCGTGTGCACCACACAGCATTAAGATTCCTGCCTCATATCCTGTAGCAACGGCCGTATCGAAGTCATCGGCTTACACGGGTGGTGACAACTAAGGACGTTATTAAGAGGAAAGAAGAATTGCTATCCACGCATGTAAAAACCCAATAGGTGCTGTGTGCACATCAGAGGAGGCTTGCATTAATGTTCCCCTTTAGGCACACAATGGCAGCGATTGGTCCGCCACTCAACGAAGCTTAACGCCAGCCACACCCGAAAAACGCGACACAAAAAGGCAAACCCCAGACAAGCTGAGCGAAGATAAATCTCAGCAATTGAAACATGGAGGCTCCAGTGCTTCGAAAAGCCAAAAAGAAAGGGTCTGGCCGGGGATTGAACCCGGGACCTCTCGCAAATCGTGCTTTAGGGTGAGCCCTAAGCGAGAATCATACCACTAGACCACCAGACCGAGTGAGTTGAGCTGTGATGCTCGATGGAAACGGCGACTTGTAATCAGGTCTATGAGCTCTAACGCGGAAATCATAATCAGCAACGACATCTCCAGCAACCCGAGATGTGTTGCTCAATGTCATTCCAGATTTAGAAAACCCAGGGGTCGTCCATGGACTCTCCCCTTTGAACCCGCTGGCGCATGGCTTGCACCCGATACACTTTTTCAACTGAGATCGCTAGCATTCTTTGCTCTACCTACTTTCCAAATAATCTTCACGTCGCATCTCATGGAAGCTGGCCAAGCTCAAGTGGGAAGGACCCTTCGTCTCATTGAGAATGCAAGATTGCCCCATCCTTCTGGTCTGTTGCTATACAGCCTCGTCACAGAAGCCCTCAACCCTGCCGCCGCCGCGCAATACGTAGAGCAACAACTCAATGCTGGCTTGTGGCGCGAATTGGTGTCCGACTGGTCTTACGTGGTCGATGCTAGTAAGGCTATTCGCTATCTTCTATTGCAACTATGAGGGTTAACATTCGCAGTTACCACAAAAGCTCGTGCTCCATCGCCTCCCGATACATCCTTCCAAGCAGCCATCTCAAAACGAGACGGTTGGCGATGCTGCATCACTGGCCAGGCTGGCAGCTTCCTGGACCCTCTTACTGTACAGCCCATTTTGCCTATTCCATCAGGTTGGGTTGATTGTGAGGTTTGTTTGATTACCAATTTTCTCCGACCGAGAACTAAGAGCTCATGTACTATTCTAGCCAAGGGTTTTCAAGCTACTCGGCGTATTCTTTGGTCCTCCATATCGCGATTGGTGGCTCGAATATGCCGAGAACGAGGAAACCGTGACGCCTTTCTAGAATCACTGGTTGGTGAGAAGTTCAGCTGCTCGAGCATTGGCACGAGGCGTTGTTCGACTGGACAGAATGCAGCCATCCATGGTAGAGGTAATATCAAAACCTTTCCCAGTCTTTTTCCTTCTGGTTTCATCAGTTTAACAGAAACGGCAGTATGAAGTAAAGAGTGTAAATACAGGAGCCGAAGACCCTCTTGAGATAGACGGCTTTGTCGCCTTGTTAGGTGATCACTCGCGGTCAGGCATTGAGAAGATTGACCCACGGTTTGTTGGTACTCATGCACGCCTTTCAGAGAGCATCCGTTTCCTAGAACTGCTCAGAGAGAACAAGGCTGGGTTTGCGCCCCAACTACCCAATTTTGGTGCATACCTAGGTCAGACGTCCCATCATCTTTCAAGGGGATCATTCTGGAGAGAAAACTCTCCCTTGAGTCTTCTTTCGCACAGTGCCATCCTGATCTGGCGAAGATTCCCTGATAACCTCGGGTTTGCAACTTACCAACGATTGCATTCGCTCGGGGAGCGGTTTTACGGCAAAACCCATAGGAGTGTTCAGAGATTACCCTTTGGACTAATTTTGAAATACCATCCTGAACCTAGATTATGTCGCAATGAATACGAAGCCTTGCGCCTAGCCTGTCGAGAAACAGCGGTACCTGTGCCAGTCGCTCTGGATAGTGTTCTTGAAAAATACGGCGAAGATGACCCATTCTCCACGGTTGATGGATATCTTCTGATGACTAGCCTCCCCGGCAAGCCATTGAATCAATGTTCCTCCTTCATATTTGATGAAGATTTGGAGCGGATCGGCTTTCAGCTCAAGGACTACATCTCGCAAATTCGAGGGGTGCTCAAAAAAGTCAACCCAAGCATGGCAATCTGTAACACTCTCGGTGAAGCGTGCATCGATCCGCGTATACGTGGAGGACTTCCCGTCGGGCCGTTTCCTGACGAGGCAGCCTTCGGTCAGCTCGTGCGTTTTTCAGAAGATCCCAGCCGGCGAGGTCACAAAGTTCTGTTCACTCACGCAGACCTCAACCCTCGAAACATTCTTGTTGACCAGATCAGGCTTCGGAGTGGACAGCACGAATGGCGGATCACAGGCATTGTTGACTGGGAGACGGCAGGCTACTACCCAGAATACTGGGAGTATACCAAGGCCATGTTTGAGGGGTTCAGATGGCGTCAGCGATACAACGACTTCGTCAAGGCAGTTTTTAGTGACTTTGGTGATTATTCACGTGAGCTTGATATTGAGACGCGAAGCTGGGAGATGGGCGATGCTGTCTGAGTTTCTGTCCAACAGCCCAATCAGTCTGGGTTAGGGAGGAAACCCTGCCTGGGTATAACTGCCTTTATGTGTGTCTTTGAGACCTAGCAGTTGGTGCTGGCTTTATTGTTGTTCTTAGTCTCAAGGCTAGGTAGGGTTATCAGACTATAACTCTTTCTTACAAGTACTATTTCAAGTTGATCATGGATGTTGACACAGCAATGAAATGGGAGTAATTCTTCGTCGGCTCGGTATATTGTTCGAAGCTACCAACCATCTGGTTATTGTACCTATCTGCAGTGCAAATGAAAGAGGCCAATAAGAGCGAGACTTTGAGTCTAAATAATCCAAAATGACGAGTTAACTAAAAGTTCGAAAGACACAATTATTCATTCAATATCGATAATTTGTTAAGGAAGTCTCACAGAACATCTTTTTCTGGGCTTTTTGTTTCATTCTTAAAGGGAAACTGAGCTTTTTGTTTATAATGTCAAAGTTGAAGAGCGTTCCATCAGATATGCATGGGGCTCAACCTGTTGGTTGCCTGCAGCCCTAATAATTGTGGTAGGCAACAGACCAGGATTACTCACTCTGGGCTTCAACTGCCAACATTGAAAGCGGCTCCATAACTTGCCTTGAACCTAATCAGGCTGGAATTCATGTTTCTGCCTTCATCGACATCAAAAGCACCGACAACGGCAAATCCCGTGAAATTACCCCAGGGTCGACAATTTGAGACCATGGCAAACGCAAATCCAGCAAGCTTCGCCTTGGTGCATGTTGCGCCCAGAGCGGCGCACACCCACACTGTTGTATTCTTGCATGGCCGGGGAGACAACGCTCGGAACTTCGCGGCAGCGCTGCAGCACTCTTGCGACTCACATGGACACACTCTGTTCGACGCCTTTCCGTCCTTCCGCTGGGTGTTCCCACAGGCGCCGGTACGCAAAGTGGCCAGCACTGGCGAGACGTGGCCGCAGTGGTTTGATGTCTGGAACGTACGTGACTTCGCCGATAGAGAGGAGCTGCAGAGCGTCGGCCTCAAAGAGGTCGTCCCGGGCATCCGCAACCTGCTGGCCAGCGAGGCGGCGACTCTTGGTGGACGGTGGGATCGAGTCGTGTTGGCGGGCATCAGCATGGGCGCTGCCACGAGTGTGCATACCTTGTTCAATCTAAACGTGCCCGTCGCAGGCGGAGGCAGACTCGCCGCCTTCCTTGGATTCTCATGTCGCTGCCCATTCACTGGGCGAAGCCTCCCGGGCATGCGAGAAGTGCTCGCTTTGGACAACGTCCCAGGCCATGCCGACGTCCTCCGAACAACTCCTATGCTGCTTGAGCACTGCGTCGACGATCCTCTTGTTCTCGTGCAGAACGGACAGAACTTGAGGGACACGCTGCGTGGATTTGGGGCTACTGTCGAATGGAAGGAATACACCAACGGCGGTCACTGGTTCAACTCGCCTCGTGGCATGGACGATGCGATCGAGTTTCTAAACAAGCAAGTGCTCGCCTTGTGTAACCGCACAGCTGGATCCCTCGCACAATCATACGCTGTGGACGATAGCATGGACTTGTCGTGATGACTATATAATGTCATTCGTACGATGCCTAGTACCGAAACGGTAGCCAATGCTCCAGCTCCATATGTCTACTAATTTACAAACTTAGATACTCAAATGCGCTCGCCACCAAGCCGTAGGCTTCCCACAAATAACTGAAAATATGCAATTGCGAGCGTCTATTCTATTCTATGCCAGTGTAGCAAACTCTACTCTCTATAAGTTTTATAAACTCATGAACTGCATGCCGAGCCTCTTGTATTGTGCGTCATCATTGTCATTATTTAGCCCAGCGCAGCGCACCGGGGCAGTTGGGGTCGTTCTCGACGTACTTGAGCGACCCAAAGTTAGACCAGAGCTGACCGAGGAAGCTTCGCTCGTCAGAGTGGTAGAGATCGCCAAGCAGGGGCTTGACGGCCTCGGTGGCCTCGTCAGCCTTGTAGAAGGGAATGCGACTGGAATTGTGGTCAGCAGACGTTTAACTCGGAGAACAGTAGCACCACTTACGGGAAGAGATGGTGAATCACGTGCTTCTCGATGATGCCGTGGAAAATGTGCTTGCCAACGAAGCCAAAGTCGCGGTCAATGGTAGCAAGAGCACCCTTGACGAAAGTCCAGCCCTCCTCAGTGTAGTGAGGGACCTCCTCGTGGTGGTGGTGCAGGTAGGTGATGGCAACTATGAATGGAATTGTTAGAAAAGCCGGTACGGCGTGAGCTGTGAGCGAGGCTTACCGAGCCAGTGGTGCACCCAGAGGTAAGGCACGAGGTACAGGTACAGAACGGTGGAGCCTCCGATGAACTTGGAGGCGTAGTACAGAGAGCTCCAAGTAATGGCCAGACCAACATCGGAGATGAAGATGAAGAGGGACTCGTTGGGCCGGAAGACGGCGCTGAAGGGGTCAAAGTGGCTCACACGCAGCCACTTGCTGATGCCGGTAGGCTCCCACTGCTTGCTGCCCTTGCCGGCGGAAGCGTTGAGGAAGGTGTAGACCTGCCATCCGAACAGCTGGTGGGCGATGAGGTTGATGGTCTGGCGGATGGGGGTGTCCTCGAAGAGCTCGTCGATGCTGGCCAGCAGCGCGTTTGTAGGGCTGGGCTTGGGCTGGGTGGCGGGGACAAAGGCCATGTCCTTGACGATGTTGCCGGTGAAGCGGTGGTGACGGTGGTGGCTGTACTTCCAGGAGAAGTAGGGGACGGACAGGAAGCTGTGCAGGACCCAGCCGGTGACGTTGTTGAGCTTGGTGTTCTTGGAGAAGGCGCCGTGGCCGCACTCGTGTCCCAGGATCCAGATGCCGGTGCAGACGAGGCCCTGCAGGAAGCCGTAGACCATCCAGGCGGCGGTGCGGTAGTACGGGTCGGGGATGGAGGGGATGTAGGTCAGGGCGGCCCAGACGAGGGCACCGACCATGGCGAAGTCGCGGAAGACGTAGTAGAAGGAGGTGACGAGCGAAGGCTCGAAGCAGTGCGCAGGGATGGCATTGCGAATGGTCTGAATGTCTGGGAACTCGGGCTCATTCGTCTTCTGTCGATATGTTAGACCGTCTTCCCAATCCCTTCTCTTTTCTCGAGAATATCCTCTCCTTCCACCAACTCACCTGCTTGGGCTGCTCGACCACAACGGTCGAGGTTCTTTGTCTGGTCGACATGGTGAATAAGTGTTCTTGTGCAAGCTTAGAACCGGTCTAGCTTTTTGATATCTACAAGTCGCCTCGTCAAGGACCAAGGGAGCGAGAAACCGAAAGGACAGACAGATGCGCAAACGACACACAGCCAAAGTAATATAGCAAACAGGAGAGAAGAGAAAAAAACGGAAGCGAGCCAGAAAAATAAGAAGAACCTCGCCCCTCCCCCCTCCCCCTCGGCCTGTCCTCCTCCCTTCCCCCGGGAACACATACGGGCCTAGTCCAAGCGGCATGTGGATATCAGGGTCCAAGTGCACGCAGAGGGCCCTTGTGCATCCCCTTTCCCGATCGAGTAATGGTATGGTTTGCGGTTCAGTCTGAGCTTGTTAAGGATGTGAGCTAAGAGCAGCCATGGCCCCGGTTGGAGCCAAGACTGCGGCCAATGAAACAGTGGGTGCCCCTGGATCTGACTAGCTAGAGAGCAAGCCACTGAGAAAAAAACGGGAAATGCGCGTTCCTGAGGCGAAGGCCAAATCGGATTTTTTTTTTTTTCTGCGATTTTTCTTTGCTTTTTGTTTTTGCACGTGTCATGACTTGGTAGCGGCCTCGCACTACCTTTGTCGTTTGTCACGTCTCATGCATGGTCAGATGCACTTATGCATAAGACACAGAACCAAATTATTCAGAGCCTTTGGCTTTGAGCGGTGACCAGGACACGTAGGAAATTTTCCACCAGAATTGTTGAGGAAACGGCATGGATGCAGCCCACAAGAATCGGTCTCGGCTCCAGCAATCAAGCTTGCTTGGCTCTTGAAAAGCTAAGGAGCCGGGGTGTGGAGCGGGTCTTCCATCCCCAACATTGTTGTCTCGCAGTAATTATGGCCCAGAGGGTCCTTGATAAGCCTAGGAAGCTGGGCCGTACCCGTCTCGTTTCGCTTGAGCGAGCACAGTGTCTGCCCATTCGGGCCCATAGGACCAGACTTTACCATCCTTGCGTTTGACAATCCTGCGGCAATAATCTCCTTTTGTTATATTCGGGGGGGTGGATCGCGGACCGCCGAGCGTCTTGGGAGACGGCAGGTCCAACAAGCACCTGCTACATCTACACACACGATCCCTGCACTATCGTGCCATTGATCAGACGAGTATCGTCCAGTCAGATGCAGTGGATTAGCATCGTGATGGGAAGGCGAAATGGCAATCGAGCAGCAGCTTAGACACGACTCGTTGTGGACATAGTACCGCTCCGGCAGCCCACCAGATAGGTCATCCATGGCTGACTAGGGACGTCGCGAGTATCACATGTGAATATGTCGAGGCTCCCTGGTGATACGATTCCCGGCGCAGTCAAGTTGACCGCTCATCTTATACCCTAGGCCGGTTTTAAAACGTACTAAGCCGTGGCGCTGTACATCGCAGCGAACGTGTCACCATCTCACATGGCAATTGTGCAGGATGGATGGTGCCGACGAGATTGCGCCTCGTGTACAAGAACGAGCCGCCTACCCCCTTTTTCCGTCCCTATTCCGGAATGTGTTGGTCGACCGGCCGCCTCTTTCTAGCCCTTTTCTAGAGAAATCCAAATTGGCGCAGCCAAGTTGACGTGCGATCTTGGTGGGAGCTAAGAGTCAGCGGCTTGACTCGTGGCTTTGTCGATGGTCGCAACGCCAGTGCCCGCATTATCTGAGCCTGGTTGAGGTAAGCGGTTGCCACGCGGTAATGTACTCGTCATGTGAAAATGCCAGCTCATTGTAGGGTATTGCAGGATAAGCAGCCCATCAAGAGGCGTAGAAATCCCTCATCATCCCTCATCGAGCTGTTGGATGGCCCTGCGACGCATGCAAGCAGTCACCAAGGGGCGGTGATGCTGGTCAAAAGCATGAGTTCGACATGGCCCGTTATGCTAGTGAGAAGCAAAAGATACATTAAATCCTCTAAATCTCAATAAGTACTTCGAGTGTTCTTTTTCTGCTCGGAATGAAGTTTTACAATCTCGGTTTTTCCTTCGCCAATCGACATTGTCTTGCATAAGTGGCTGGCTCGTTCACCGCATCCGACCAATGGTATGAGCCAATTCCGACTTAAAATTGGAGGCAAAGATGACGAGCTTGTCCTGTCGGGCGGCGGATAAACGCGACCACCGCTGGCTACCAGGAAATCGGATCTCGCTCTCCAAAATTGGTGTGCGTGCGTGCATTGGTACGAACCGTCGTGCTGCCAAGGCGAAGCTTGGCTGCAGCGGCGCCTTTACCTCTGAGGGTATAAGTTCAACAAGTTCAACGACAGTTGCAGCCATACACTTTGAAAAGCATCTATCATCGAAATGATACGGTTACGGTATTACCACATGCTGGTTGCGCTTCTTCGGTAGCCTTTGACCACGGCTCGACCTGGACGAGCGGCAACCAAAAAGAGAAAAGCAAGGAAACGTGCACAATGCAGAAAATATCCCGGACTGTCAAGAGCACTCCTGTTCATTTCAAAAAGCAAAACCAACGAAATTTCAGAGGCTTCAAAGTTGAAAACTCTCCAGGATCCGTACAAGACAGCTGTGTCCTTCATACACACGTCCAATAGAATCGTAGAACAGTCGTCCATGCACCATCACCTCGCCTCTTGCTCATACTCACCAAGTGAGCAGCACCACTTCTCATTGTTCACAGTTCTGCACCTCGGATTGCCGATGCAACCCGTCCTCGCTCTCTTACCAGCGCGGCGGACGAACCCTGGACATGAGCTTTTTTCCTTGAGCTCCCAGGGAAGCACGCAATTTTTGACTCGAAGATCAATGGGTCCTTCCTAACTCGAACAGATCACGAGTGGAGGCGAGTGCGGCGGCCTGCGATCCATAGGCCGTTCGGTACGCGGGATCCTACCCTTCCCAGCAGCAGGGCTCCGCCCAAATGCGACGGCACATGGCAACAATTGCCCGTCGTTGGGCGATGCCCGCCGGGGCTGCATGGCGCTAATGAAATGTCGCAATTGCCTTCAGAGATGATTCCTACTGCCAGTGGGGAAACGTTGCAAACTGGGGGTCTTTCACGGTCGTGGGCTGGTTTATAAGACGGGCGGTGCTCTGCGGTGAACCCTTTCCACGATGGAACCCGTTCGCTGCGACAGCTGTTTGTTTGGCCAGACGCTTGATTTCTTTCCTACTCCGCCCGGAACCCGACACAAACAATGACGGACGTGACAGGCGTGGCCGCCGTGCCCGCCGAGATCAAGGCGCAGGATGCCTCCGGCCGGGCCCCCTCGCCGGACCCGGTCCCGCAGCGCCGCATCTGGTACCGCACGACGCTGTTCAACGCCTTCGTCATCGGCGCCGTCGGCTTCACGGCCCCGGGTCTCTGGAACGCCATGAACGCGCTCGGCGCCGGAGGCGCGCAGGAGCCGTTCCTCGTCAACGCCGCCAACGCGCTCGTCTTCGGGCTCATGGGCTTCCTGTGCCTCTTCGGCGGGCCCGTCGCGAACCGCATCGGCCTCAAGTGGACGCTCTTCCTCGGCGCCGTCGGCTACCCCCTGTACTCGGCCGGCCTCTACACCAACAACCGCTTCGGCAACGTCTGGTTCGTGCTCGTCGGCGCCGCCGCCTGCGGCATCTCGGCCGGCCTCTTCTGGGCGTCCGAGGGCGCCGTGGCCCTGGGCTACCCCGAGCCAGGCAAGAGGGGCAAGTACATGAACATCTGGCTCTGGTTCCGCACCGGCGGTCCCCTCGTCGGAGGCGCCATCGTCCTGGCCCTGAACAACGACGCGGCCGCCAAGAAGAAGGGCAAGGTCGCCTCCCAGACGTACCTCATCTTCGTCGCCTTGCAGTGCATCGCGCCCCCGGTCGCCCTGCTCCTCACGCCGCCCGAGAAGGTCCAGCGCGCGGACGGCTCCAAGGTCGTCGTCAAGGCCGAGAAGAGCTTCGCCGCCGAGTTCCGCGCCCTGTGGAAGGCGAGCACGCGCCGGGACCTCCTCCTGCTGCTCCCCATCTTCTGGGCCGCCTACTTCAACCAGTACAGCGGCAACTTCCAGGCCTACTACTTTGGCGTGCGCGCCCGCGCCTTGATCGGGTTCGTCAGCAACTTCGGCACCCTCCTCTCCTCGCAGATCATGAGCATGCTGCTCGACTACAAGGGCCTGAGCGTCAAGCGAAGAATCGACATTGGTTTCTACTACGTCATCTTCTGGCACGTCGTTGCCTGGGTGTACGCGTGGGTGATTCAGGAAAAGTACACGGCCAACCCTCCTGCGTGGGACTGGGCTGATGCCGGCTTCGTCGAGGGCTTCTTTGTTCTGCTGCTGTGGGACTTTGCTCGTCAAGCTCTGCAAAACTGGCTGTACTACTTCCTGGCCTCCAAGACGGACAACATCTCAGAGCTGAGTCGGTTTTCCGGCATCCTCCGAGGACAGGAGAGTTTCTCTCAGGCCATTAGCTTCGGCTTGAACACGCAGAAGTGGCATGGCGGCAGAGTGCCGCTGGCTGTCAATACCATCCTTCTCGGTAGGTCCTCCAAATTTTTGTAGACGTAATTGTCCGCAGTGCTAACTGTTTGATCCTAGGACTCTCTGTGTTCCCCACCTGGCTTGCAGTCAAGGAGCACGTCCCCGTCGACTTCGACAACACTGCTTCTGCCGCGGGCCAGACTAGCGACGAGGAAACAGGAGTGAAGGGGGTGACGATTGAGGGCGATGACAAAGGCACCGTTGCCAAATAAGACGGGGTTGGAGCATGTGGAGAACACGCGGTGAACGCGAAGGCAGAAAATGTTCTTGTCTGTGGAGTAGTCCCATCACGACTTACAACCATTCACACTCAGAAGCTGTGGGGGTTTGAAAGGTGAAGCTTGGGGTAGCTACCCTATAGAAGCTGAATAGAACAAGACATCTTTCATCTATCGTGACCCTGCGGCTCGCACGAGTCTTTGGTTAACTTAATGGCCTTGATTCGAATACTATAAATGAGATTTGTGTTGATCCTGTGCTGATGCACATATAGGCTCCCTGGTCAAGCAACTAAATACCGCTTTGTCGAACAGAAAGTAGGAACTGAGATAGAACATGAGACTCTATCGGAGACCACCCAACCTAACAACAGCTAACTATATCACCACTCTAGATCAACATCACTCCATGTGCTGGGCCTTTAAAATACAAAATGGCTCCCATACAGATAGGACATTCTAAAACTTGCAACTACATGACCAATACGCAACACGGCGCAAAGCTTCGCGAGATCTGTCCACCGATACATGCGTGGCGCAAATAGTAGGCTCTAAAAGCCGAGCTTATCAGCAACGGCGAGATGGCCGAGTGGTCTAAGGCGCTGTGTTCAGGTCAACATCCGATGTCGACTTTCGCAGTCTAGTAATAGGCGAGGGTTCGAATCCCTCTCTCGTCAGCTTTTGCCTCGCGAAGCGAGACTCTTATCTTTTTG
Source organism: Paramyrothecium sp. XJ0827 (assembly GCA_020881915.1). Taxonomy (NCBI): domain Eukaryota; kingdom Fungi; phylum Ascomycota; class Sordariomycetes; order Hypocreales; family Stachybotryaceae; genus Paramyrothecium; species Paramyrothecium sp. XJ0827. The sequence goes on along the minus strand of JAJFPB010000001.1, from coordinate 2,240,914 downwards.
CGCCCCTCTTCTCTTTCTTCCACGCCTGCCCCTCCTTTCTCCGTATCACGACACTCTCGCCAGCTCCATCTGCCCCGCCATATGGACATTTGTTCCGCCTTAGCCCTTCTCTCAACCCATTCCCACCCTGCCTAGCACAATTTTTCACACGCTCCATTTTTTAACGCTCTCACCAGCCGTCTGCGCAAATGGACTACAATACCGAGCGTGTCTCTCAACCAATCAGATCCGGGCGAGATGGCCGAGCGGTCTAAGGCGCTGTGTTCAGGATCACCCAGTTGATCATCGCAGTCTAGTAATAGGCGAGGGTTCGAATCCCTCTCTCGTCATTCTTTTTGCCCGGCGGACAGCCTTTGGACCTATTGTGATTGCTAAATCCTATGGCCATGGGCGGGTGTCGTTTTGGCCGTGGCACGATAGGATATATGGGATGACATGTGTACGTAGTGCTTAACAACGATGAAGTGTTGAACTTATGCTGGTATTAATTTTGCCTATTTTATATTACGTCCCCCTCTCATCTCTACGTCCTTTTCTTCATATTCCTCGCCTTCTTGACGCTCTTGACCCTCCTCATGTCACGCGGGTCGAGCTCGACGGCGCTGCGAACACCACGCTTCGAAGGACCGTCGACGTTGGCTGCCTGGATGTCGCCGCAGTCGGGGCGAGTCAGCTCGTTCCTGAACGTGTCGGCCACCCAGATGGCCACTCCGTTGCTCCAGCCGAAACCTAGAAGAGTAATGTTAGCTTAGGCATAGCATGGTCTGTATCAACATGTTTGACTTACCCTCCACAACCTCGTACTCTCCTCCAGCACCGGCGACGTTGGTCGAGTTGTCGTTGTACTTCTCAAACATGATGCCCTCGGCCTCATCCGAGAGACCCTGGAGCTTGGGCGTCTCCGACGTCGAGCCGCCGGTCGCGTACCACGTGCAGAACGTGCTGTCGAGGTAGCGCTGGCCCAGGCGCAGCGCCAGCTCGTGGACGGCCTTGTGGGCCGGGTCGTCCTCGCCAAAGGTGGCGGGCGTGTTCTGCAGGCCCTGCATGAGGACGTGCATCAGCGGCGGCCACACGTTGGGTTGGTCCCACTGCTGGCCCGACTTGAAGTTGGTCGCGGGGATGCCGCCGGCGCGGTCGTCCAGGTAGGACGCAACGCGGGCGTAGGCCGTCTGGACGGCGTGCGGGTTGTTCTTGAGGTACGCGGGCGCGGCGCCCATCCAGAAGGGGTAGAACTGGGCCACGCTGAAGAGCACCTGCTGCTCGGCCGACGCCGTCTCGTTGTCCAGGGCGCTGGTGTCGTCGTCCACGGGGACGTAGATGTTCTGAGCGCCCGACGTGAGGTTGTAGTCGAAGTAGCTGTACAGGGTCTCGTTCCACATGACGGCGTGCAGGGCGGCGCTGCGGTTCGCGGCCAGCTCCGCCCACTGGCTGGCGGCCGTCTCGTTGCCGGTCTGGTTGTAGAAGTTGGCAATGGCAATCTCGTTGCCGTACAGGATGGAGTTGAGGTCGACGGGCACAATGTCACGCGTGTTCAGGTACCTGAGGGGGAAGTAGACATCGCGGGCAGCGTCGTTGGGGCGCGAGTTCCAGCGGACGGTGTAGTCCCAGCCGCTCTCCGCGCCGGTGGCGAGGTTGGCCCAGAGCGCCTCCTTCTGCGTCTGGTTGAGCTCCTCGGTTTGTGGGTAGATGATGCCCGAGGCGGCGTAGTAGGACTCGTTGTTGGCGGTGATGTAGTCCTCGCGGTACGACTCGGGTCGTGGGCGCGTGTTCTGCACATCGTATCTGGGCAGTAGCCAGTCAGCGACCTTGAATTCTTCTTAGGTGGATGAATCATAGCTTACCGGTTGAGAGTGTAAGTCTCGTTGCCAATCTCAACCTCGACGGAGCGGTTGTTCGTGAAGAACTCGTGCTCCTTGACAAGCAGGGGCAGGGCGCGCTCCAGAATGTCCGTGTCGTTGGTGTGCTCGACATAGATCCTGACCATCTGCGACAGCAGCGGCGGCTGAGATCGATTAAGATAGTAGACGCGCGCGCCGTTGGGGACGAAGCCGTACTGGTCGACGAAGTCGAGGAAGTTCTCAATCATGTTCTTGGAGATCTCGATGAAGGAGCCGCCGGTGCGCAGCAGGCCCTCGAGGATCCAGTACGAGTCCCAGTAGTAGGGCTCGCGGAAGCGACCGCCGGCGACGACGAAGGTGTGGTTGACGGGGAGGAAGCTGTTGGGGCAGTCGGTGCAATTGCCGACGCTGCCGCCGTACCGCCTCGTCAGGTCGGGCCAGATGTCAATGACCTTCTCAATGAACTCCTTGATGACGGCGTCGTCGACGTTGTCCAGGAAGACGGGGTCCGTCTCGAGCTCGTCACGCGGGATCTCCTCGAGCTCACCACCAGCGTCGGCGAAGTAGGTGTCCAGGAAGTCATTGAGCGCCGAGTTGTTGGACAGAGGCTTCTCCAGCCGGTCAAAAGCTCTCTGGATATCTGCTAGAGAGCGCACGGCGGGCCTGGAGGCAGCAAAAGCGTCGGTTAGCCGCTTGTAACTACTCAATTGAGCCCTGCCGAGCGCGCTTACGTTGGGAGCGCCGCGCAGAAGCAGGAACAAGGCAACTTACATGTCGACAAACGTCTTGGAGTCGGAAAACGGGCGCGCCAGCTCAATCTCCTCCAAGATGTCGCCGTGGCAGTAGATGGGCGAGTCGCAGGGAGCCACGACGGAGCCATTGACGTACAGCGCCGAAACGACGGGCGCCGACACGGCAATGGCGGCCGCGATGCGAGTCAACGAAGCCATGTTTGGTCTCGGCTCGGGTCCAATTGCACTTTAGGCTGGCAGAAGAATCTTCTCGCGGTATCAGGGAATGCGCGCGCGAAGCAATGGACAGAGAGGGGGAACGGATTGGCTTCACACCGAGGGTTGCGCAAGAGACCCCGAAGTCGGGTCGCTCCCGTCCTATATAGACATGGGCGAAGCAAAAGGATCGTCATAGCTCGAGTGGCAGGACTGGGCAGCCACCAGAGCGGGAATGGTCCACCACGCGGCCATGTACCATGACTACGCCATGATGGGACGACATGGCGCCGATGCTTATTGCCCGTTGCCGCTTCTATTCGCTTGAATACGGGGGGGTCCATGGGAGGTGAAGGTGGGCTTCTGCCGGCGATGTGATGCTCGTGTGGGGAGGAGGGGGAGGGAATGCGGAGAATGTGGAATGCATGGCACTTACACCAAAGATCCTGGCGCCATCCATGACCATGACCAGGCCAGACCAGACCAGACCAGACCAAGACCAAGGCTTGGATGCCTGGAGCTAAAAGAGCGGTACTTGGATTGTTTCCCCGAAATGATCGACACGCCAAGGTCCAAGTTGGCATCCTGGCTGCATCTTTCAACTCATCTCTTTGCGCTGAAGTCCACAAACAAGATTGTGGGACGACATCAAAGTGACAACATCGATTTCCGAACACACAAGAGCAATATATTTCTTCCATTGTTTTTCTCTACAGAAACCCTTCTTCACAACTCTCCTCATATCACACAAAAGACCAAACAGCACCGGTAGCCCATCCCGATCACTCTGGGCTTCTAACCTAGTTCCCCTCCCTCGGCTTTCGTCAGTGACCCCAACTTATTTTCCCCTTCTGGACCGGGGTTCGGGGCGTTCGTTAGTGCTTCCCCCGCATTTCTAGCATCTTTTCACTCACGTCGCCGCAAAAGAGCCGTAGGTAATGCAGTGGTTCCAACCAATACCCCGGTAAAATAGCAGCATTTTTTCCCTCCTCATGCTCACTTTTTCTTGGCCGGGATCTCGCCTCGCCCTGTGGTTTTTCCTCCCAACGTGACGTCAAGGACTCTACTAGTCCTCGTTCCACCAACCCACCACCAGATGCCAACCCCCCTCTCCTCCCGCGGATCGGTATTCCCGTTTTTCTTGGTTCAACGTATAAGTGGACTCGACAGACACCGGATTCTGCAAACTGGATATGGCGCCGTGGCACAGGTCAGTGGCTGCTGTTAGTCCACCACCGGTGCTGTTGATCTCCTCCCCCCCCTGGTCTGGATGCAGAATCATCTAGTCATAACTTGTCCCTCGACTTACGTTGCATCCTGGCCCATGCTTTTTTGCTTTGCTGCGACTCGATGGGGCCGTAGCCCGAATGTGGTAATAGGCACCAACAACGGCCCGAAGTGTTATGCAAGGGCCGGGGCCCCGGGGCTGGGGGAAGGATCGTCACCACCGAACATTCGATTTGACCGAGCTCGAAAAGCTTCACGGGACTCCCGAAGCACAGTCCAGCTGAAGGAGCTGTCCCACGCATCACACGACCCTTTTGCAGGAAAACCATGAGAAAAAAAATTCTTCGCAACTTGCATGGCATGGCATGGCCTGGGAGGGCTGTGCAGCCCATGTCGTCCCCATTGCGAGAAGCTCTCCACATTCCCACCTTGGGAAACATGGCTTTGCCTAGCCAACTCGCCCAAGGTTTCGATGTGCATCGCGTAACGACTTTGACAGCAACGGAAGAAACGTTCGAAAAGTCAATGTCAGCCCCCGAAAGCTATCGTGGATCTGGCTAGGTGGACATTCACGCCGAAATGTTGACGCCACTGCGTCTGTTCCCACATCTCGTCCCTGGAAGCAGCATTTGGGGTTGCGGCAAATTAGTCCTTACTAACTAGCAGAAGACCAGCCGACGATGGCGTCTTGATTCAGTCTTGTCCTCGGCACAAGTGACATCTTATACGCTCTATTATGTTTCTTTGTAGCTCAGTTGCGATACATGCTCGCCTGTCCGACCCTCCGTTGCGGCGCCTCCTCCGGCGCCCCGGCAAAGACCTCGTCAAAGACTCTCTCCAGCCGACGCAGCACCTCGTCGCCGTGGCCCGCGACCTGGTAGTGCGTGATGAGCCGGCCCCCGGCCGTCGTGAGCCCGGCCTCGGCCGCCAGCGCGTTGAACCGCTGCGCGCTGCATCCGGCCGCCTCGAGGTCCAGCCAGCACATGTTGGTGTGCACCGGGTGCGCCAGCGCGCCGCCCCTGGCCGCCCACAGCGCCGCCACCCGGCGTGCCATGTCGTGCGAGGCCCGCAGCAGCGCGGCGTCGCGGCCGTCGGGCGACACCCCGAACGCCTCGTCGAGCCCGACGCGCGCCGCCGCCGTCAGGAGCCCCGGCTGCCGGAGCCCGCCGCCGACCGACTTGCGCACCCACCGCGCCTGCTTGATGGTCGCCGCGGACCCCACGATGATGCTGCCCACCGGCGCCGCGAGGCCCTTGGAGAAACACATGGTCACCGTGTCGAAGTGCGAGCAGATGTCCGGGAGGCTGCCGGCCCCCGCCGCGACGGCCTCCCACAGGCGCGCGCCGTCCAGGTGCAGCAGGATGCCGTGGCCGCGGGCAAAGGCCGAGATGCGCTCAATCTCCGCCAGCGGCAAGATGGTGCCGTTGAGGGTGTTCTCCAAGCTGATCACCCTGGTGGGACACGAGTGGACATCGTCGTCCAAGACGGCATTCTGCATAATGTCCTCCAGCGTAAGATGGACGCCGTTGCGTGGAGCGACTGCTTTGAACAAAGCCCCTGTCAGGGCGGCCGGTCTGCTCAGCAATATTAGTGAGGCCATTCTGGTCGTCTCAGGAACGGTAAGAACGTACCCGCCAGCCTCGTACTGTATGATGTGCGCTCGGTGATCACAAATCACGCTGTGTGGAGGTTGCTTCAGAAGCGTCCGGAGCGACAGCAGGTTACCCTGGGTTCCCGAGGACACAAAGAGGCCAGCCTCCTTGCCGGTCAGCTGGGCAACGTGGGCCTCGAGGTTCATCGTCGCTGGATCTTCCTGCCAGACATCGTCTCTCAGGGTGCACGACGTGATAGCCGCCAGCATGGAGGGCGTCGGCGTCGTCATGGTATCGCCTGCCACCACACCGTCAGTAAAACGATTCGCTCTTCTGTTGTGACTGCTGGCCCTCACTTCTCAAGTCCATTGACGACGGCCCCTTTCCTCCCACCCAGGTATTGTGAACTTGTCCATCAGATCTGCAGCTCGTGACGCTGAATGCCCGTCCCCGGCATGCTGGACGGAAGACTGCCCGGGGAGCGAGCGAGGACGAGGCCCTCAGACATTGTGCTGTGCTCCTTGCCCAGGCCATGGCTTCGATAGGCTTCACGCTTGAGATGTTCGTAAAGTCCGACAGTGGCGACCCTGGCGCTCCCTCACCCCCAATTCGGAGGTTTGACGCTACTACGTAGTAAGGACAGGAGCAGTCCCGCCGATGCTAAGCGTTAGCGTTCCGCCTGCCGACTTCAAAGTGGGCTGTCCGTTCCAGGGGAGCAAGAGGCCAGAGTTTTTGACGAGAACGAGGCACTTTTTGATATACGCGGGCGCAATCGAAATCGGTAAGTTGACGTGTAAAATCAAAGTTGCTAGTGTTAATGAGGGAGGAGACTAGTTGAAGCAGGGCTCGGAGATATCGATATCCAAAGCTGCGGCAATGGATCCCCCCCATATCCCCTCCAGTATCTTTTGGTCCCCAGTTTGTTTGGTGAACTTTCCCATTGCCGACCGGAGTCGAACTTGCGAATCCTGCTGAGTGGTAATTGAACCTCGTAAAGGCCTTGTTCCTTTCTTTTCTTAAGCAACCCGTCACTTTTCCCAGCGGCCTAGGCATCTCTGCGAAGTGTTTATCGAGGCCGCACGGAATTCGGCTCCACACAGCCGCGGCCCACAAGGACCCCGGTTATCGGAGGAATCGTTCCTTGCGGGCTTCGATCACTGGGTCGCCTGTAGTAGTAGTTGAGGTAGTCCGAAGCCTGCTGGGAAGAGTGTGGCATTGGATGCTTGCACGTCATTGTAGACTGGCTGCAATGGCGCGATGCCACTCAGAGGGTAACATAGTTACAGAGTGGGCCTCTTATTGCATGGCGCTGGGACTCGAATACATGACCATCAAAACCAGCAAAATGGTCGCGAACGCCGGTTCCTGGAGGAGGGGCCCTAGGTACGAAGGCGCCTGGACAAACCTCTGCAGAGAGGCTGCTGTGCCACCCCGTTACCTTTGCTGAGATAGGCCGACTGCGTCTTGAGTGACCCCAGAGCCGTCGCATTCAGGGCCCTGCGGTACACAAATTCGGATTCGTCGCTCGCCTCCATTTGCAACAAATGCATGTAGACCCTTCCTTTCCCACTACCCTAGTATCCTTCCACCCTCGACAATCCACAGGCCTTCAACGAGCGAGGCACGTTTTCCGCCTCTTGCAACAAATGCCGAGTGGCATAACCCGTTTTCTGCATGTCAGGGGGAAAAAAAGAAGAAAAAAAAGACGAAAACTCAGAGCAGAGTGGCAATACGGAATGATTCGATGCTAGGACCCTGCAGCTGTTTTACTGCAATGCAATGTCTCCTGGGAAAGGCGGTTGTTTCTCCTCCCTCCCGCCGTGGGCGCTTCTCGTTCTTGCCGACTTGGTTCAAGCCTGGGGTATTGACATCCTTTTCACCAGCCTATCCTTGAAGTAACGAGAAACCGATTTCTCCTGTGATCCTCTTCTGGCACGAACTGTGCTTCCCGTCGTAGGATGGCCACCACTGAGCCGTCAGCATCCTGCCACCTCGGGGGAGGGGCAGGTCCTCTCGTCTGTCGATATTTGATGGGACGTCATGCCCCAGACACCACTCACCACACTTCAGCCACCGACAAGCTCACGCCGATACTACTCAAGTCTGTATATAACCCTTTTGACAGAGGCCATCGCAAGAATACTTTAGATACCTACTTGACTACTAACACAAGCCTACCAACGACGGCGCTCCTCAAACCGTCCACTTCCCATCTTCCACGACCCCTCCCACATCAAAAGAACCCCCCCTTCCCCCCCCTCGGCTTCCTCAACCCTCCCTCTGCTGCTGCACTGATGCGCTGGCAATGCGCTGGCAACAACAATAACAACCAAAAAATTGAACGGCCGCATGCCGCACACCCCCCTCCACCCTCCCCGCGGACACAGCTGGGTGCATCCGTGGTCCCGTATTCCCTGTCTCTGCGCTCTGTCTTTTGTCTTCACCCCGAAATAAAAATAAAAAAGAAGCGCGAAACAACCCGGCCGGGAGCAGTCGCTCAACGTGAAGCGGGCATCTCATGAGCACCCCTCTTGCACGCCCGACCCAGCCAGATTATTAATTGACGAGGCATCTCGATTTGTACAAAATCGCTTGGCTTACCGACTTCTTGGATATTACTGGACCTTCTGCACGATCTAGACGCTGAGCTCGACAGCAAACACTGCCCAATGGGAACAGCTAATGCCCTGTTTCAGCAAAAAAACCCGGTGCTCCTCAAGATGCAGCGCTGAGTTGGCCAACGCATCAAAAAGTGGTCCGTGTCTAGCAGCGATGCGGCAAGCTCCTCCACATGCGCTCACTCACCATCTTCCACGCCATGCCACGGCCATGCCCTCGTCTTCCTCCTCGCTCACTCCTTCACTCACCTTTTTTCCCCTGTTCCTTTCTTTTTTTCCTGTTCCTCCCTTGATAACCATTTATTTGCCATTTGTTTTTTCTCCTACCACGTATCTGTGGCCCGGCTCCCTTCCCTATAGTCTCGAGTGTTGCCGAGTTTCTACCAATACAGCTCTCAACTGATACGCTTCACCTTGCCGACCAGGGATGGTATAGCCGCGCTGGAACCTTTCTCCTACACATACAGCTCCCAAGCTCGTGGATTCCTGGAAGAAGAAAAAAATACTGGCAAACGACGTACGAGGAAGCTTGCGTCCCGAGGGACTTGCAACCGCCGAACGCACAATCGTGTACACCACCAGACTTCACAACACCCACAGGACTCACTGGTGACAAGCCGCTCCTGAACAAGTCACTAATACCAAATCGCAACGCTGGTATTCCAATCTCATTCATGAAACCCGCAGAGGCATTTCGGTTCATCAAGTCGTCGTCCATCCCAAGACCAAGAACTACCTAACATGTGGCATAATTCGCTTGCTAAACACCAAACCATTCCTACAAGATATCGTTATGCAACGCTCCGCCCAAAGAAATTATGCCAACCCCCGGGCGACCGAGGCGACAGCTCCAAGCGTATCGTCAGGCTTTCCAACGGCCACGCATCCCTATCCAAAGCCATAGCCAAAGCCAAAGCCAATGCTGGACTCTACCAAGTCGAAACAAATGAAAGAGGAACAAGACGGCCTTCCTGGTATGCGCCACTACAGCACTGGGACAGCTGGCCTACCGATCAAATGACGCCCACCATCTTATGCCGTTGAAAGATTATCGTGAGAAGGAGAAATGTATCCCGCCGACCGCCCATTTCCGGGGCGAATGCCTTATCGAATGGATGTGTCTTCTGGCGCTGCGAAGGCGAAACGAATGAATAACAGGACCGGGCTGTCCCTGGATTTGTGACAACATCGCCACCACGAACCCAAGGAGCAGGGGGTCATGTCTTAACGCGCCGGCATGGCAGGCTACCTTTCATCGGTTTGCCCATTTTACGAGGAACTGGACAACTGCGTCGAGGTTTGTTTCTTCCTTGGCGCTTATGCCGTAACAGCATACTTCACGACCCTGGATGCTCTTCAGGTCTAGTTCGTCAATCAGCTCGTCTACCGAGAGCTTTTCCTCGAGGTCCGACTTATTGCCCAGTACGAGCAGAGGGATGCCAGCCAGAGACGGGTGACTCATCAAAGAGTGAAGCTCATCCTTCGCTTGAGGGATCAGAGGAATGTCCGCAATGTCCACGATAAAGACAATGGCGTTGACACCTCGGCAATACCTCTCCCACATGGTCCGGAAGCGTGGCTGTCCGCCAATATCCCAGCACTTCAACGTCACATGGCCACGCTGCACTCGCTTCATGTTGAAACCGACCGTAGGGATCGAGCTGCGCAAGTCATCCGGTCAGTCTAAGGAGTTACAAGCCGCCAGCGACATCAAGAGGCTATGCCAATGAACGGTAAGCGAACCAAGGGGATTAGACTTACTCGAGGGTAAACTCGCCGCCCTAAAACCACGCGTGTCAGAAGAACGTCCTCAGGGTAAGTGATTAAGATGCGACGGGATGCTCACAGCTAGTACTCGGAGTAACGACGTCTTGCCGGCATTCTGGAGACCAACCATGGTCACCTCCATCTCCAGCGCCCTATCATCAGTCAAAATCGGTGGCTCTTGTGCGGGCCCGGGTGGTGCCGGAGCGCTGGCAAATGATTGCATGGATGCACAGCGACCCAGTAGCATGCGGCGCAGCGTCTTTTTCGACTCACCAGAACGTCCGTAGTAGCCAGTCATAGACCTTGCGAAATAGTCCTGCCATGTTGAATCGATGTGCGGGTTGTCCTTCGGCAAGCCGGGAAAGCTGCGACGTAACAAACGGTCGGTCGATCGATGGTCGCAAGTCACAGACCTGCGCAAAAAGAGCGAAAGGATGCGCAAGGAAGCTTGTCGAGGGAGCTGTCGAGCAAGATCAAGCTGATCAGAGGTGTTGGGGTGGGGGTAGTGATTCGATCGAAGATCTCCCGAATGGAGTGTTGGCTGTCGGCGGGGCCTGCTGCCGAAGTGCTAAAGCAGTCTGGGTACCAAAGGTGAGCAAGAAGGCTTGGTGCGGAGGGTGGCGAGCCGCAGGTTTTATCGTCGCGGTCGCGCAACGTAAGTGGTAGCGTGATGATGGTGGAAGAAGGAAGCTTCGGTGTGCCAAACAAACGGCGAAGCGGTCGAGGTGACGGGCGTGGAGGAGGGAGGGGGCGGGCAGCGAAGGTCCCCACCGTGGACGGGATGACGGCCGAGATAGACGGCCACAGCTACCGGGGGGCGCAAGCTGGACGACGACCCGTGCTCGAGCCTGTGGCGTCAGTCGATGCAGGTTGTTTTTGTGACGACTTCAGAAAATGCCGGGTAAGAAACGGTAGGTACGTAAGTCACGTAGACGACCGCGGGCGGCGCGCGGGCGGGCAGATGGGCGATGCGACAAAAGGACCAAGGTCGGACGGTCACTAGAAAGGCGGATCAGTCTAGGCGATAGTTCCCGCAGCCCTGGACAACATGTAATATCGCATTCGAGTCACCGGATCGCGCTGCTAATGTTGGTTAACCGCTGTAGCGTTCCATTCGTCTGCCGAGCTAGGGCGATCATTAGCCGGGGTTTTCGACCCTCCAACGTCAGGATTGCGGAGCTCACCAGCCTGCAACTTGGCGCCTGCACCCGAGTTTTAGAACGTTGGTTCGTCCACAGCAGACAAGGGATGCGACAGGCAATGGCGGGCTCACAAATCCGTGACTGTGTTTGATGAGATCTGAGACGCTCGGCGACCCGTCTTGCGGCGGCACGCTGAGTGAGGCTGTGTTTGGGCCAAGGTGGTTTTCTTGAGCATGAAAAGATAAGGGGACACGCCCTGTAGCCTCTCCCTCTTTACGTGCTTGCTTATGGCTGCGCCGTGGCGCTACTGGCGGGGGGGAGGCCGGGGCAGAGGCCTGGCTCAACAACCAAAGCGCGCGCGTGTGCGGCGTTTGGACGTTACCGCCAAGTCAAATGCTGTGATTGTTTGTGATCCTGGACGATGACGCTGCCTGCCTCGTGCAAGGTATGGATACACTTCCAATCTGACCCCAGGACACCAGTATGCGCGCGGGTGGAAAGGGCAAGGCGAAGTTGTAACTGCTGCCGGTCCGCGAGGTCGATTGCCCTAGCAGAGGCGAGGCAGGTAGGTTGGTGCTTTACCTGGATGTGCTCCTGGTCTGTGTCTAAACGCCCAGCCTCAACAGGCTACCTGGCAACCTTGCTGAACGTCCGAAAACAGAACACAAACGGTTGTTCTGAGACGTGAGGTATGGGATCCCCCAGGCACGAGAAAGAGAATAAGAAAGCTCTCAAGCTCAAGGGCCCAAGGACAGGGAAGGGCTGCGAAGGGCAGTCGTTGCGAAAGGATCTGGAAAGCGTGATACGATCGATGGATGCCTTAGCAATCGGCGGGAGGAATACGCAATGCAAACAGCGAGGGCACAATGTAAACAAACTAATGACGGATCGGCAAGGCACGCCTCAGCAACCATGAACAAGAGAAGAGGAGGAGAAGCAGTGCAGGTGACGGGCAAGAGTGCAAGCGTTAGGTGGACACGTCTTTACCTTACCTTACCTTACCTTACCTTACCGTACCATACATTATTACCTTAGGTAAGGCATCCAGCAAACCAAAATGGGAAGCCCGGTCCTCGTCATGGATGGCACCGTACATCCCTCTGCCAGGTTCAACCACCCAAGAGACGCCATCGTGTCCTGCTTCAAGGCAAACACGGCTCTGCCCCAAGGTACTTTGCCCTGGCCTAGGGCCGCTGAGGAGACCACAAACTATCTCTTGTTCCCAACGGGCGCGGCTGGGGCCCAGGCCCAAGGTACGGTAGGTGATCCAAAGGCGGCCTTGAACCGGCCGTTTACTCGTCGCACACATGATGGCGCTCAAAGGGGGCACTGTGCCATCCGAGGCTCACGTTGGTCGACGAGTCACTCCACTAGGTTAGTCCTCCCAGGCATCGCTTTTTCCCAATCTCCCAAGGGCGGGACCGGGTTCCCCAAAGGTGATGGTAACACCCGTCACGAGGTTTGCAGTGTGCATATCGAATGTCCGCTACGAGACGCCCGCAGCTGCCGGGCCCATTGGTTTCCTGGCCTGGAAATGGCGGGACCCTGCCAGGCGGCTGATCTACCTGCGAGCGAGAGAAACGAATACGGGTCCTAGCTCCCAGGTACCCGAGGTGGTGGTGGTTTTGGAGCTCCATTGGGCCACCACCACCAGGACCTGGCCTGCACAGGCATCATCGTGCAATGTGACTTGTTTCAGATCACTGCGACGATAGCTAAAGCATGTGGCCATGCTAGACACGGTGCTTAAGCACACATTCGCATGCAGGCTCCACTCCATGCGGACCGTACTGTCGCATTCAGAATGTCTCCGTCTCTATCGTCTGAATGTAAGCGAGCCGCCTGTGATGTAGCCCGACCCTGCACGTTTTCTTGATGGGTATGCAAGAGGAAACGAGGCTCTGGCATATGCAAGAAGATGAAATCAGGTACTGCAATACGTCCCAGCTCGCATGCCGCTTTATGTGCTCTTTTTCGTTCCACTTCTCTGAGACAGTTCGCGTAGAAAAGACGCCGAGCCGAGGACCCCTCCCCACCTTTCGTGTCTATCTTATCGATAACGATTCTCGCTCATGTGATCTTATCAGCCAATTTTTTTTCCGCGATAGCTCCAGATTTTTTTCTTAATGGCGGATGCGCTGCTAGTCGAGTGAAGCATTGAATGTGCAAGCATCTCTCCTACGAGCTGGTCTAGCCGAAGACAGCAGCTTGCGAAAGCTGTTCTGGATCTGAGACCTTCTCCTCTGACTTTCACAATTTGTCGATCTTCCTCACAATTGTGACTAACAATCTCCCGCGGCACCCGTTCCTCCCAGCGACCTCCGTCGCCAACACCGCTGCCATGGCCCCGTCGGCTACCAGGACCGACTGGGACCACGAGTTCAACACCCTTCGTCGCGAGAACCTTTTCCGGAACCCTCCCAAAGACCACACGGCATACCCTGCTCTGCAATTGGCTGTGGACCCCCACATCGAGTCCTTCAATGGCCTCTTCCGCAGTGACGGCAAGCCCGGCCTCCTGGCTCATGGCCTGGCCGACATTGGAACGAAAACTTTTCTCGACGGCGATGATCGAGCAGGCCCCGAGGGCAAGAACCGTCTGAGCGTCAGCATCAAAGATGTCATGCTGCAGAAGCCGCAGGTACCGCCGTCAAACAAGAATGCGCGGAACCGAGAAGTCTTCCCCGCCGAATGCAGAGAGCGTCACGTCACCTACCGAGGTCGGCTGTCTGCCACCTTTGAATACCGCATCAACGGAGGCGACCCCGTTGAGTTTGTCCGAGAGTTGGGCCAAGTGCCCGTCATGTTGAAAGTATGCACCCGCACCTCAACCCCTCAACTCTCCCATGAATGCTAACCGCCGGCCAGTCAAATCGATGCCACCTAGAAAACAACTCCCCGGCTCTGCTCGTTCGTCGCAAGGAAGAGTCCGAGGAACTCGGTGGATACTTCGTGGTCAACGGCATTGAGAAGATTATCCGTCTGCTGCAGGTCAACAAGAGAAACTTCCCCATGGCTATCAACCGACCGAGCTTCCAGAACCGAGGACCTGGCTACACCTCCCATGGTATCATCTTGAGAGCCGTGCGACCCGACGAGACGTCCCAGACCAATGTGCTCCACTACCTGTCTGACGGAAACGTCACATTCCGCTTCTCCTGGCGCAAGAACGAGTACCTGATTCCAGTCATCATGATACTGAAGGCGCTTGTGGAGACCAACGACCGCGAGATTTTCGAGGGCTTGATCGGCCCAATGGGTTCCGAAGCCACCAAGAACACTTTTTTGACCGATCGTGTCGAGCTTCTTCTCCGCACATACAAGGCCTACCACCTCTACACCAAGTCCGAAACCCGAGCGTACCTGGGCAAAAAGTTCCGCGTCGTGCTTGGTGTCCCCGAGATCATGTCCGACTACGACGTCGGTACTGAGTTTTTGAGGAGGATCGTGCTCGTGCACCTGGGCAACATCAACGTGACCGAGGAGCAGGACGACAGCAAGTTCCGCATGCTCCTTTTCATGGTCCGAAAGCTTTATGCCTTGGCTGCCGGCGATTGTGCCGTGGACAACCCCGATGCTGTTCAAAACCAAGAGATTTTGCTCGGTGGTTTCCTCTACGGTCAGATCCTGAAGGAGCGACTGGATGAATTCGTGAGCGTGAACGTGCGGCTGGCCTTGCGAGATTTCCTGCGCAGACACTCGTCAGTCACCTTCACCTCGCCTGAGTTCCGCAAGGAATTCCCGAACGCCATCTTCCGAAAGAGCAACGAGAACATCGGCAATGCGCTGGAGTACTTCCTCTCCACCGGCAACCTCCAAAGTCCTTCTGGTTTGGACTTGCAACAAACTGCTGGCTTCACGGTCGTGGCCGAAAAGCTCAACTTCTTGCGTTTCATCAGTCACTTCCGCATGGTGCATCGTGGTGCTTTCTTCGCCCAGCTCAAGACCACCGCGGTGCGAAAGCTGTTGCCCGAGTCGTGGGGTTTCCTGTGTCCTGTCCACACACCCGATGGTTCTCCCTGCGGCCTTCTGAACCATTTCGCCCACAAGTGCAAAATCATGACCGACTCGGTTGACGTCTCGCGCATCCCCGCCCTGGCCGCCGAGCTCGGTGTTGTCGACATTTCTTCGTCGTCGACTGAGGAGAGCGTGGTGGTCATGCTTGATGGCAAGATCTTGGGCTTCTGCAGCCCCAAGGAATCGATCCGGATTGCGGACTGCTTCCGTTACTGGAAAGTGGAGGGTTCTCACGGTGTGCCGTTGCATCTTGAGATTGGCTATGTGCCTCCATCGCGCGGTGGCTCGTACCCCGGAATCTACATGACCTCCACACCCTCGAGAATGGTCAGGCCCGTCAAATACCTTCCCCTACAAAAGGAGGATTTCGTTGGACCATACGAACAGCCATACATGACGATTGCCGTCGTCCCCCAAGAGATCGAGTCCGGACTATCCACCCACGTCGAGTTTGATCCCACAAACATGCTCTCCATTCTTGCAAACATGACGCCCTTCTCGGATTTCAACCAATCTCCTCGAAACATGTACCAGTGTCAGATGGGTAAGCAAACAATGGGTACGCCCGGTGCGGCGCTCAGGTATCGTACCGACAACAAAACCTACCGCCTTCAGACAGGCCAGACGCCCATTGTGCGAGCGCCATTACACAACACCTACGGCTTCGACAATTTCCCCAACGGCACCAACGCCGTAGTTGCCGTCATTTCCTATACCGGCTACGACATGGACGATGCTATGATCCTCAACAAGTCGGCGCACGAGAGAGGATTCGGGCACGGCACCATCTACAAGACGAAGAAGATCTCCCTCAAGGATGACTCTAGGACGAAGGCATCCAAGAGTGTCACCAAGGCGTTCGGCTTCGCTCCCCACAGCTATGTCAGCGCGTCGTACCAGGGCATGTTGGATGACGACGGGTTGCCTCACGTTGGTCGCATGATCCAGGAGGGTGATGTGATTTGTGCCTGGCACACGGTCACACCCGACTACAACGGTAAGCTAGTCAACCTCGACGGAATCACCCACTACGAAAAGTACAAGGATGAGGAGGTTGGCTTTGTTGAGGAAGTTCGCCTGGTTGGCGCAGAGACTGGCAACGAGCCTTTGCAGACCATCTCGGTCAAGCTTCGTATCCCCCGTTCGCCCATCATTGGTGACAAGTTCTCGTCCAGACACGGACAGAAGGGTGTTGCGTCGCAGAAGTGGCCAGCCATCGACATGCCTTTCTCAGAGTCGGGCATTCAGCCAGATGTCATTATCAACCCCCACGCTTTCCCATCCCGAATGACCATCGGCATGTTTGTGGAATCGCTGGCGGGCAAGGCTGGTGCCCTTCATGGCTTGGCACAAGATTCCACCCCATTTAAGTTCAACGAGGATAATACCGCTGCGGATTACTTTGGACATCAACTCATGAAGGCTGGATACAGTTATCACGGCAACGAGCCCATGTACTCTGGCATCACGGGAGAGGAGCTTGGAGCGGACATCTACATCGGCGTCGTCTACTACCAGCGATTGCGACACATGGTGAACGACAAGTATCAGGTGCGAACGACCGGACCAGTGGTGCCGACCACTGGACAGCCGATCAAGGGTAGGAAGAGGGGAGGTGGTATTCGTGTGGGTGAGATGGAGCGTGACGCACTGCTAGCTCACGGCACGGCATTCTTGCTCCAGGATCGTCTGCTCAACTGCTCGGATTACTCCAAATCATGGATCTGCCGACGCTGCGGCTCCTTCCTGTCGGTGCAGCCCACTGTATCAAGGTTCGCGCCGGGCAAGAAGAAGGGGGCGAGCATTGTCAGGTGCCGTAACTGTGCTATCAAACTGGATGACACGGAGGGTATCGACATGACGGAGATCCAAGGCGAGATCTGGGAAGATGGACAGGGCAACTCCTGGGTTGGGGGTGATCAAACGACGATGGTGGTCGTGCCTGGTGCCCTTAAGTACCTGGATGTGGAGCTGGCGGCAATGGGAGTGAAGCTCAAGTACAGGCTAAATAAGCGAGACGAGCCCCGCAAGGGACGGCTGCAGCCTCTGGCATATGACGGCGTTTTGGGTAAAAAGTGAAGGACGGAAGTATGATGTTTCTTGCTTTCTTTTGCATTTCCAGGGGTGGGGTGGAGGGTGAGAAGAAGCATGTCGTGGAGCCAGCAGCGAAAGCTCTTGAGTGACGGCTGTGCTTGTCGCCGGTGTGCGACGCTTGGGAGATGATGTACATGAGCACTAGAGTATAAACAATTAATCGAATTCAGCACAGAGTCCATTCGATACCAGATGCAAGGCTTACGTGATTCCTCAGTGAAGGAGCCATTCCGCATTTCTTGGGCATTACGCGCATCGAGACGGCACGAAGAATGCGGACAGAAACGAGTGCAAGAGACATAGTGGAGCCAAAAGGGGCAGTGAGCTAAGACAAGTCAGCCGGGAGGTCGACGAAAGAGCGAAACTGATATTGGTACCGCTGTTTTGATTCGGCTCTCTAATGCAAGATGGGGACGGGATGCTGAATCATGAAGATGTCTTGGGCCCCGGAGATCCTTGGGGTCGGGATCTCTTGTACGTTGCTCGCCAAGGGCTGGGGTGAAAGGACTCATTGCAGAGTGTACGCAAGACGGCCAGCAAGCCGCGCCACACACAATTGCCAGGTTCTTGACGGCATGTGCCATGATGATGCTAAGCCTGAAATTCTTTTTTTGGGACTTTGGTGGAATGGCAGCATCAGTCCTTCCTCGAATCCATGCCGCGGGGGTGATGTTTCGCATGCTGTTGTTCCTGACGCATCTAGACTCGGCAAAGCAATGCTGTACGGTGCCTAGGAGCGGCTGGGTCGGAGAAACATTCGTCTTGAATAGAGACGGAAGATGCCATATCAGTAATCGCGAAGTTGGACAAGGAAAGCGGGGGACGGGAGGGCGCTCGATGAGAAGGAGGGAACGCCAGCTGCTCCGTGCCACGAGATCCGAAGCTTTGCATGCAAATAGCCGTCGCCGGTGTCGTTTATGGCTGGTGTGGTGACTGTTGCAGGGACTGGTCATACGAAGGCCGACCAGGTGACGAGGGTGGTGGTGATATGCGGATGGGGGTATTTGGCGAATCGAGGCGGGTGAGTTTGACCGGGCTGCTCTGTCAACACATTGTTTGTCTGAAGAGATGGTACCAGCGAAAGGTGAGGTATGTAGGGCTATGCCGTCCGCAATTTCCTATGTTGTTGATGACCTTGGCTCATCAACGCGTATTGTTCGATCTCGCGGCCCCGGGCTTCTTGACAGAGGATCGCACGGCTGAACATTGCGTTGTTGACTTGGGGCGAGAAGGACTAGGGTCCGGGATATTGCGAGACACAAAAGTTTGATGCGAGGGAGAAGGACAGAAGTCTGGGCCCACGGGCAGCTGTATGGAGAGGAGAGAGAGAGTAAGAAGTGCAGGTGCAGATGCAGGTGCAGGGTCCTCGATGTGTTTGATGTACCTTCCAATACCCACGTCGAGACCGGCTTCTGCCATTTTCCGCATCTTGTGCAGATTCAATGTCGAATCTTCTTTTTATTCCCCCGTTTTGCTCGCTACCTTGGCCCTCTCCTCTCCGCCTCCGTCTCCCGTCTTTTCTTTTCTTTGTCCTCCCCCTCCCTCCAAGCCCTCCTTACTTTCTCTATCTTGGACTGTTTGCTTGCCAGAGACTGGGGCCGAGAGGGGAGCAGCAACAGGCGAACCATGAAGGTCGCTCCTTTTGTTATCCTTCTTGTTGTTTGTGCCACTTGACCTAGTCCCTCCCTTTTCTTTGGCCCTGCTCTTCTAACTTTCTGATTCACGCGTCTTCCGTCATCCTCCACTGGATTGGTACTAATTTGCGTTCTCCTCCCTTGTTCACACACGCTGCGCCGACAAGGAAAGGGAGCGAGATGCCCACACTCCAGCTTCGACTACAACATCAACTGCCTCCTTGGAACCGGCTTCTTAAGCACTAATAAAACCCTTCTATCGAATCTGATCTCCACAAAAGACTCTCGTTTCTACCCACCACGTCGCCGCTCGCTCTGGTCAGCCAACGCCGCCTGCTGTTTTGAGCCATGATACCTCCCGTCTGGCTTCTGGCCTGCTTGATCAGCCCCATTCTCGTCCTTGCTCAAGTCTATGACTATGGCATCGGCCTCGAATTTCTCGCGCCCCGGCAAGATAACTCTACTCGGATCATTGTAGGCAGGTTACCGTTGAGAGAGGATGGCAGCATACCTCTGCGCCAAGAAATTCGCGAGCTCATGAAGGATACGCACAAATGGGAGCTATTCATCCTGGCAATGAACATGATGCAATACATGGACCAGGAGGATCCTCTATCATTCTACCAGGTCGCCGGTACGTTCCTTTTTCCACGTTCGTGACTCGCCTGGCCCGAAAGTAATGTTGTGGTATTCGACTCTAGGAATACACGGGGTGCCATTCATACCTTGGAACGGCGTCAAGCCAGTTCCTGGAGGCGAGAACTCGGGATATTGCACTCATGGTTCGGTGTTATTTCCCATGTGGCATCGGCCATACCTGGCCTTGTTTGAAGTGGGTTCCCCGATACAACAGACGAATTTTTGTACACAACTGACCATACTTAAAGCAACAACTCTTCGGGTTGGTTAACAGGATCGCCAACCTGTACCTTGACCCGGCTGCAAGGGAGGAGTACCAACGGGCCGCCTCAGACTTCCGCATGCCGTATTGGGATTGGGCTGCATCGGCGCCTCCCGGCGAGCCGCACTTCCCACAAGTCTTCTGGACGCCCATCCTGTTTCAGAGCGGGCCCAATGGAATGCAGCAAATTAGGAATCCCTTACACTCATACCAGTTCCACCCTCTCTACGATGGTGTAATGCCATGGACCCCGGTGAGCCCCTGGCTTCGTGGACATGGATTGTTGTAGGACGCTGACAACTTCTCAAAGCTCAAATACTGGAACGAATCGAAAAGGGCCCCTGACTTGTACAAAGGAATAAAGAACCCTCCTTCGGTCAATGAAAAGGTCAACGAATCGTTGCAGGGGAAATTGTTCGAGATACAGCAGCGGCTTTTCATTCTGTTTTCCAGCTACAAGGACTTCAATGCCTTTAGCAACAAAGTCGCGGCCATGCAGCAAGGCCTTGCCACATGGGACTCCATCGAATCCATCCACGACATTATTCACATATATGGAGGGCTCAAAGGGCATATGACTTACGTGCCACTATCCTCCTTCGACCCGCTCTTCTTCTTGCATCATGTGAACACGGACCGCCTGGTAGCTATGTGGCAGACTCTGAACCCAACAGCCTGGATAACACCGATGGCTGCCGGCGAGACCAGCTACACGACTGTGAAAGGAACGATCCAGACATCGGGCACACCACTGACACCCTTTCTGATTTCGCCTGGAGGCGAGTTCTGGACTGCAGATCTGGCTCGGGTACCAGAGATATTTGGCTACTCGTACGCAGATACGGATGTCTCTTTCTCAACCTTGGGAGAGGTCAGAGGAAAACTCATCTACAACATTATCAAGTGGTACGGCTTCGCAAGCCCCATAGGCATGAAATTTAACTCCATGTTCTCTACAGCAACCCCCCCCCGTGTAAAAGTAGCGACGGGGGGTGGTTGGGAAGCCGAGTCATGGATCCCCAATTTCAAAGAAGATACGCGCCTACCCACAGCGCCAGACGTGTTCCAAGACAACCATTATACGGAATGGGTCGCAAACGTCCGCGTCAATGTGGAGGCTCTTGACGGCCTTTTTGGAGTCCATTTCTTCATAGGTGAACCGCCCGCAGACAGTGCTAGTTGGGACTTGGCACCGAACGAGATTGGGTCCGTCGGCATTTTTGCGATGAATCGTAACACGGGCTCTGAGACGATGATCTCCGGAACACTGCCGCTGACGACGTCTCTTTTCAAACTGGCGGGGTCAGGCGCGATTCCGAACCTCGATGCAGAGGTAGTTGAGCCCTTCCTCGAGAAGCACCTACGCTTTGCCATCAAAGGAAGCGACGATCAGGTCGTTGACCCTCACAGCGTGGCTGGACTGTTTGTCGTTGTGACGAGCTCCAACGTCAGTGCCCCCGTAGACCACTCAGAGTTGCCGACGTGGGGAGATCCCATCAAGCGGGTCGAATTGTGGTCTTGAGGGAGCGGCGTGTTCGGTATTGGCTTACTCGAGAGATACACATGTCTATTTCTTGGCGTTCAGGTTGGCCTCTGGCCTTGGTAGGGAAGGACTTCAGGTTTACACAATTTCAGCATGGAATGTACAGAGTTGATAATAGAGGAAGTCCCCTCGGCTGCTCTCAGGCAGAAAGGCCTCGGCATTGTATTTAGCTATTTGCGGACATGGTCAGCAGGTAAAGAGCTGTTCCATAATTCAGATCAGTAATGTGTACTGTATTTGACACGTTGCCCTGCTTGCGAGTTATTCTCGAAGCAAAGCACTGGTAAAACCAGGCACAGAAGGTCTACGCCATCAGCTTCTTTTGTTATTCACAGTATGCGAGACCAACAACCAGGTCAGTCCCATTTCCCACAACATATGCCATCTCGGGAGGTACTGAGGAATAAATTGAAAGAAACAACACGGAAAAAACAACACGAAAGAGAGAGCACATTCCATATCTTTCTTTCTAGGTGTGCCTCCATTCACAAATTAGGAGAATTTTGATGCCAGAATCATGATCCAGCCCTGCTTCTTCATGAAAGAGAGTAGTGATGCAGAAATGAAATGAGGTATTGGACCGGAGACCTTCACAACCTCGGCTCCTGCTGCTCCCTTGCTGGCGCCCTAGTGAGCCTCTGTGGTGCTACTAGTCAAGGTTGAAATAGCGACGGGTCCCTGCAGTGTCGTGCTAGCAGGGGGAAATATAGGTAATCCAGAGCGGAAAGGCCACCCAACGCTTGCAGTCTGCCGCCCTAGACCCGTGGTATGTATGGGACGCTCGACAGGGGTAGTCTCCCTGCCCTCCACGAAGTCCGAAGAGAAGGTGGCTCCGGGGATGGTGGCGAGGCCAGTGGCAGTCTGGAAGCTGAAAGGTATGGGTTCGTTGGATAGCATAGCCGCTAGGGACCCGAAGGAGTAGGCTGAGGCTGCGAGCCAAAGCGTGCTTGTGTTGGCGGGAAGTGGTAGATGAGTATCCGTGGTGGCATCTGACGAGAGGAGGAGAGGACTGTGGGGAAGCGTGAAAACACGTCCCAGAAGGTACAACGATACCAAGTACAGCTGCGGCTGTTAATCGTGTGGTTCGGGGGTTAGAGGGGAGAGAAGCTTACTTTCATGCCTGCATTTGCAGCATCAACGTGATGATGCACAGAGCCGTCGTGCTCGGAGAGCTGCATTCAAGCGTCCAACGTCAGGTCAAGGCTGGGAAGGGACGTATCTTCACAAAGTATTCGCAAGACAGGATGAGAGTTATACGCTTCATTATCACGCGCCGGTTGCTCTTCATGTGGGTTTTCTATGCATGTTCAATCGTCGCTTGCCTCACGCGAGGGGAGGTTGTCCCGGCCCTGTCTCACTGAAACGAGGCGAGGCGAGAAACCGTCTCTGACTCGTGGCCGCTGAGCGATTTGCTGCGGTGGAACATGGCGTGGTCAAGGTGTTACTTGTGCTGCGGAGCACCAAGCTGTTATCGTTGCTGGGTGCGCGAGGTTTGTGTGCTACAGAAATGCTTTTACGTGGTACGGTGGCTGGTGTGGGTGCGTAGATGCGGGTGCGTAGATGTGTGGTGAGATGCCGACAGGAGGGAAATCATGGCATAACCTTGATAGACATGTTAAGCCAGCCTTACATAGAAACTAAAAGCCGTCTATCCGTAATGGGCATCATAAGGAATTTGATCTCAGCAAAGTGACAGATGGAGATTGCACGATTTGACTCATGTCCTCGTCTTCACATGCTTATGCTTATCGTTCACGGATAGATAAGAATGGCATCGTTTGGATTTGCTCCTCTTTTTCACATGCTTATCGTTGATAGACGAGGAAGTGAGGGATGATGTCAGATTATCCCAACAACACTCTTGTCTAACGTGAACCGACGCGACGAGCTCTGCACCACGACGGGAATGCACTTCGCAAGACAAGACAACGCCAGGCGGCAACGTCGCAGCCGAGGGAAGCAGGAGAAGTAGAAGATGATGAGGGCCCGCCATGTGAGATGTGCTGGGGGAGGAAAACGACGTCGAGTGGGACGAGGGCAAGAGACTGGAAGGCAATGGCGATATGGCAACGTGGTGAGGTAGCATTGTCCAGAAGCGGAAAATGGATCCCCTCCCCCGCCTTGCTCCTCTCCCCTCCCTTCCCCCCCCCGTCCCCATGTTTCCACCCAGTGTCTCGGATGGCCCGCCCTCCATGTTTATTTAGTTTAGTCTCTTTTGTCTTTTGGGGCCCGCGTCCCCCCCCCCCCCCCCAAATGGTTGCTGAAAGCGGATGCAACTGGAGACGATCAGGGTTTTTTTCTGCCGTGCGACGATGACATGCAGCGAAAGGGAGGAAGATGGAAGGAAAAAAGAAAGAACAGAAAAGAAAAGAAAAAAGGGGGGCGGGGAAGCACACGAAGGTGGAAATGGCCATCATATCAGGGAAGATTGGACAAAAAAGACGCTTGGTCCGGTTTATGCAAGCGGCACATGCGGCCAGCGACAGCGCCAACAGCATTAATAAAAGAGGGAGAAGGGGGATGCGAGAGGCCTCGCTTTGGCCGCTTCAGACCACCCGTCCCTGCCGTCCGTTGGGGCCCTCACCATGACGCTTATACTTCCGATTTCAGCGACTTGGCCGCCTGCTTTGAGGAGAAACCAGAAAACAAGGTGTTGTCATGGAAGGGGAACGACTGGTTTCCTGGGAGCCAGGTCGCGGGTTCCCACTCCTTTTTTTTTCGAGGATGTAAGCGGAAAGCAGATCGTCGAAACAAGATTTAAAACAAATCGGCGCGTGCCGAGTTGATTGAGGTAAAACGGGGGTCCCTTCTCTTCCTCTCTTTCTATCTGCTCTCCTGCGTGTGTATCTCTCTATTTCTTCCTCTCCCCTTGCCCCGCCCTCCCACGCTGCGAGCCAAATAAACACCCCTCTAACCCCCTCCCTTGCTGGGGGGGGGGGGAGGGGACTAAAGGCGGATCCCGACAAATCCAGCAAATCGTTCATGCGTTACCTCGGCTCGCGTGCTTTTTGTCGCTTTCGTTATTTTATTTTTTTTCCTCGAACATGCATGATGAACCGGGACGGGTGGGATTGTGGGGGACGGAAAGTCAAAGCTGCAAGTAGAACCATATCGTGCCGCAGCAACAGAGTTATTAACGTTACCCCACGAAGCTTATAACACAAGAACTGGTATTCTATCATTTTTTGGCCATTGTTTTCTGACGTAGTCTAGGTTGCTTATTTTTCTTAGAAAGCTTACAGTACCCATGCAAACAAACATCTGGATCAATTGAGTTATATAGCCTGAACAAGGGTCCGTAGCTTCCCCTCTTCACAATATGCAAAAAATTGGTAACCAAGAAAAAAAGCCATGATTGCATCGAGTTAAGAGCCCAGAAAACGCACGATCCCTTCTTAGTCTCCCCCCCCCTCCCCTTTCATGCAGCAGGCCATATTCCCTCTCCCCTCCCCCCTACCTACCCTCGCAAACATAAGAAGCTTGGCACTGTCTACCCTGGCAAAAGCGGAGTCGCCCAGGAAAGTCAGGGTGAAGGAAGGAGAAGGAGGGTTTGAGCGTAAAGGAGAGGGGCGCATGGGCGTTGGCAGAGCTGCTCTCAGCACATGGAGCGTGTCAACCAAGGGCGCCGTGTTTTTTTTTTCTCATTACTCTTCGTTTCGTTTGCTTTGTAAATCTGACGAGCAGAAAGAACGCTTCCGTATGTTCCGCAGCCATAAGCCTCTCGCGCCTCGAGATATTGCTGTATATGGGTAAGGTGATCTTCACGACACCCCTAGCCTCGAGAAACCCACCTTGTGCTTTGACAAGGGACCCAGAAATTCCCTTGGGAGGTGACGCCACATCTTATACGGAGCCCATTTTGAGTTGCACTAATACGCGGTGCTCTGCTTCCAAATCTGCTCCGAGGCACTCATATCTCATCCGACGCTTCCACCCATATCTTTCCTGATCATCCTCTTCGACACGGTCTCTTTTTTCCCCTTTCAATTATTCATGTCTCCTCATCCTCTCCATCATCACAACCCCGAAAAGTAAGAGGAAGCTGCGAGAGCGAGAGAGAGCAGGAAGAAGACAAGTTGAGACGCCGCACCCGCCCCCCTTCGGGTATCACAAAAGCACGACTCACTCGACGTTCTGGCGCACTGGCCCCAAGCTCTAGGAGGACAAGCTCCCGTCGTCTCCTCTGGCGTTTCTGCGACTCCCGCTTCGCTAGATCGGACCTGCCACAGAGGGAGGGATAAAAAAAGAGGAGCAGGGCTATTACATGACTAGGTCGGCCGCGGCTCCCAAGCTACTAAACTACGGGGAAACGGGATAAATCTGCCCGTCTCGTCCGCTTCCTTCTCAACACCCTCCTTTCCCTTCCCCCCAAATGCCCAGCTCGCCGTTGGCCTCCTTGTCTTATCTTACTCATCTACGCTCTTGCTGGGACGTATCAGCCCAAATCCCGAGGCGGCTTACGGGATAAAGCGAACAAGGCGAAAGAAGCAGGAGGGAAGAATACGGCTAGATTACCAAGTCCGCCAAGCTATCCGGTTGGAGCTACCAGTCCTGGGCTTGTTGGCTGCGCATATACCCATCCTTCCGCCTCGCCATTGCTCCTTTCCCCTCTCGCGCGATCATCCCGAATCTGTCCCCCCCCTTCGAACCGCAAAACCCTCCGTCATGGCCTCCCGCAGACCCGGTCAGCCGACTCCGTCATCCGGCCCCCACCCGGCACCGGCAACGGCAGCGGCAACCGCCGATCAGGACGCACCGCCGCGGCCGCCGCCCATCACCGCCGTGCCACCGCCGTGGACGCTCCGCGGCGACGTCTACCTCGTCAGCTTCTGGACGTCCAAGGCCACGGCCGCCGCGCTGCCGCCGCACACCTACTCGCCGCTCGAGGGCGCCTCCGACTACGCCTCGGCCGCGCTGCAGCGGCCCGTTGGCGGCCTCAGCATGGTCCAGATCATCCGCTACACCGACTCGCCCGTCGGGCCCTACGACGAGCTGATCCTCGTCCCCGGCGCCTTCGAGTACGCCCGCGAGGACCCCGACGGCCGGAGGGTGAGGAAGCGCAAGAACCCCAAGATCACGAGGATCTACGTGTCGCAAAAATACACCTGCTACAACGGCCGTAAGAGTGAGTGGTTTTTTCCCAATTGTGAACGCACCTCCCATTTACTCGGTTCTTTTCTGCCTTTTTTTCTTCTTTGTTCCATGGCTTGGTTTTCCTCAACTGGTGCTTGTTTCAATGCTCATACGGAGCGGTACCTCACCCGCAATCGGGTCTCACAACCATGCTCATTGTACATTCATCTCACATGGCGAGGAGTCTCTCTCACCAATCACGCCCCGAGCCCTTGCGTATATCTGAGTCAGAAATCACTCCCCTCACAACACCACACCACACCCCACACCTCCGCTGCCATCTTCAATCTTCAAACTCTTTTCTAACCTGGGCCTCCCTCCCGCCATTTACAGACTGGAACGTCCCCAAGCACCTCGCCAAGTTCGACTGGGCCACCAAGGCCGACGGCTCCACCTCGGTCAAGGTCTACCCGCACGACGAGGCCTCGGCGCCGGGCTACTCGGCGGCCGAGGCGGAGCCCAGCCCGCGGCCCTGGTTCCAGGCCACCTTCAAGCCCGTCCCGCTGGTGCCGTCGTTCCCGCTCGCCACCGGCTGGGTCAACTACCTCGGCTTCGACACCAAGCTCGTCCTGCCCCCCGTCCCCGCCAACCCGCACGCCAGCCAGGGCGAGCTCCCCGGCACCGACCGCTGGTGCGCCATCCTGCCCAAGCAGTACAGCCGCCGCTGCAGCGTCGGCTGGTTCGACCTCGCCCAGGACAAGGACGGCGGCTGCGGCTTCGACAACTTCTGGCCCGGCCTGGGCCGCTGGCAGCTCGGCATCAGAATGAACAATGCCGAGGTCATCTTCGACCACCCCGAAGAGACGTGGGAGTCGCCCAAGTCGAACCTGTAGACTAATCATGTATTCGGGTTTCTTTTTTTCTCTTTTTTTTTCCTACTTGATTCCCTCGACTATCATGAGCATTTCTTTTATGCAACGGCTTCTCCTTCAGTCTGCGAGGACAGTAATTTCTGTCATATATATCTACGCCCTCTTGTCTTCAACTACTACCGTTTTCCCTCTCATTTCTTCCCTTTCTTGCATGACTTTAGGATATGTTTTTCGAAGCAAGAGTCTCGTTGAGACAGCTCAGCAACAAACTACAGATACCTCACAGGCTCTTAACGAGCTTGCTTTGTTATGATGTGGCATGAAGCCATCCCTCTTAAACGTTGTAAGGATTAATGGAGGAAAGCTGCTGTTCGGCAGCGACAAATACGGCTTTCCCGTGTGGGGGACTTGGTTATTGGTGGATTGGAGAGGATTCCTGCAGTGTATAGTCACCGATATCTCAGTTAATTCTCATCTTTTCATCACTGGCTTCCGCTGTCTCCTCCCTGTCTCTTCAAGAACTTCACAAATCCTGCGTATTACGTCAATTCTGAGAGCAAGCTTCCGTATCTAAGGATTACCATTCTCCATTTGCCGCTACGCGCAAGTAAAGACCTTAACATGCACTATCCACAAGTCCAAAGCAGTGATCTACTTAAGGCAAACTCTCCTGTTGAGCATAATCATATATCATGGATAGATATGTCTGTTCTTGGCGGGTATCACACCAAACCACGGCAACCAAAGCTACAAGAAAAATGATATAGACGTCTTTACCCACCCAGAAATCACCCCAACGCCATTGAAAGAAGGCCATGCCTGGTCCTCAAGCATTCCGGGTCGCAGCCAGCAGCAAGAGCTGCTCGGTGGTCTTCCACCAAACGTCTTTCCTCTGATGAATCAAATCAACGGTCTAGCCAAAATGGACAAATATATAATAAATGAGCAGAGACCACGACTCTCGGCAGCCCACTGCTCACCGACCCCTCCGTATGCTCCACCATAGCTGTACCCAGATGCGCCCATCTCCCGCACGTGAGCAGATTAACAGCCAATTCGTGGAATGAATTATGTTTTCGGGTGCATCCATCCTCTCTTCAGTGTCTCGGAGACTTAGCCGTGGGTCTCGACGTCGGTCGTGTCGTCGTAGCTCAACGCCGTTCGTATCGACTGTGCCGTGTCTGGATAAGGATCCGCCAGGGATCCCCAACCGGATGTGTACGCAGCTTCGGCCATCAAGGGGTGTTACCCCATCTTTCCAGCTGTGCGACGCTTCGTACCTTCGCAGTCTGTTCACATGTGCCATTGCGGGCTTTGAGAGGTGTTTCCACCCTTAGTGGGCCCAAATGTAGGAACAACGAAGGTGAGGGTGTCACACGCAAGACCGCAGACGAGAATGCCGTTGTGTGAAAGTGCAGCAATCT
Source organism: Paramyrothecium sp. XJ0827 (assembly GCA_020881915.1). Lineage (NCBI taxonomy): Eukaryota > Fungi > Ascomycota > Sordariomycetes > Hypocreales > Stachybotryaceae > Paramyrothecium > Paramyrothecium sp. XJ0827. The sequence continues at coordinate 2,212,225 of JAJFPB010000001.1, read as the reverse complement.
ACTCTCTGCTGTCTGTGGAAAGCTGCTTTCCAACCACCTCACGTATGTAGAATTCTACCAGCATGGTCGCATATGCCTCTAAGTCCTCAACAGGGACGAACAATCGGAATTCATTCAAAACCAGGAACTGGAGTTCGAGATGGTTCAGTTCTGCGAGTGGGAGTCCACCGACCTATTGACGAACATTGTTAGAATGGTGTGAGAGGGGGGGCACAGAGCGCAAAGCATACCTTGGCGTAGCGTGAGTTTGTGTAGAAGACATCAGAGAAGAACTTGCTAGCACATGTAACGCCTGCTATGATTAAACGATGGATGTTGAAACTGTCCACGACAAAATATGTCGCGGGAGCGGCCACGGCCTGCTGGTCCGAGCGTGATGTGGGCGGTCTCGACATCGTGTTGCGGCTTGACCCAGTCGGCGAATCCTCCATTTCCTCGTCATCATCTTCTTCATCGTCGTCGTCATCGGCGAGGTCTGAGTCGCTATCCTCCACCTCGCAAGTGCCGCCGTCATCTCGCATAGAGACATCGGGCGGCTGCTGCGAGTCTCGACGTTGCAGGCCAGAAGTCGACTGACGCCGCGCCTCCTCGCTCTTGGCCACTAGTTCGTTGACGCGCTCGGTCATGCGATCAAAGTAGACTAGCAAACTGAGAAACACTTCGTAGGTAGTTGGGCAATACTTGTGGATGCGAGAGAGGTAGCTGAGAATGGTGATGGCTGGCACATTCTTGCCGTGGAAGGCGAGGACGGAGTGGCTGAGCGGGCTCATCTGAGAGCTTCCTGCCGCTTCGTTGTTTTGGCTGGCCTGTTGTTGATGGGTGACGTTGCGTTGCATCGCGTCGTGCTGTAGATCATTTGTTGTTGTGATTTTGGTCAACAGAGCAGCCACCATCTCGATGATGTCGCCAATGGGCATGGCACTGATCTCGTACTTCAACTGTTGTAGCGGAGGGTCGTTGAGGCTGTCGGGACCGTGTCCGGCGCGAATATCGGCCCTGGCAAGGCTTTGGACGTGGGCGAGATCGCGGATGTGGATGACGGTCTGCTGCTGGGGCGGGACCGGTATGGAGGCGGCATCTTGGGCGAGGGGCGATGGCACATCGGGACCGGCAGCGAAGGTCGAATTCGCGGTAGAGCTCTGCGTTGCGGCGGAGGGCGGGTAGTCGTCGAAGGGAGGGGAGGGCTGTTGCTGCTGTTGCTGAGGCAGACTGGAGTTGGGGCGGCGCGTCGAAGCGGCGGGGTTGGCGAAGGCGCCGTCGACAATGGCATTGGAGTGGGTGGATGTGGGAGCCTGCGCGGGGCGCTGCTGCTGCTCTAGGGAGACATGATGTCTCGCGGTCTGAGATGCCATAGACACGATGTTTGCATCGTCAGTGGCGACGGCGGGAGAGGAGGAGGGAGGTGAGGGGAATCGTGAAGCTCCGCCGCCGGAGGCGTGGGTCTCGCCCTGGGGGCCTGCGGGGGCCCAGCCAGGAGTAGTGGCGGCAAGCTTGTCGTGGTCGAGGGAATGTCCGAGGGTGGCGGGGTAGAACGCGGTGCCTTCAGGTGGCAGATGCTGCGACGGCTGCTGCGATTGCGTCGTCCTGGCCGTGGTGATGGATGCGGAAGGCGAAGTGGAAGCCGTCGCAGGCCAGGATGTCCCCGCAGCAGCAGCGGCGGCGGCGGACCGATGAGAGGGCGAGGACGAGGACGAGGACGAGGACAAGGCCAGGTCTTGCGGCGCTGACGACACGTGCGGCGCGTACGGTTGGTGTTGTCCGTCGCGGTGGTGGTGCCGATAATGGTGATGGTGGCTGTGGTGTTGAGGTGGGAGTTGGTGTTGGTGCTGATGCGAGGAGGGGTTTGCTATCATAGTGTGCAAGCGGGACGTTTCGGAAAAGCAGTCGCCAATTACAGCGGCCATACCATTCTAAGACTACCGTAATCCCCTAGGCCAGGAAATCGCAAGCTCGAGAACGGCGTGACAAGTCAAGCCACGACAGGGCAGTGCAGGACGGGGACGGGATAGGACAGGATAGAACTGGACAGGCAAGGCCTGGAGGGGTTCGGCTCGGTTGATAAGAGAAATTAATGGAAAACGCAAAAGGGGGAAAATGTCGTAATGCGATGGGGTAGCAGAGGAGAGGAGGGGAGGGGAAGCAGGGTTCCTCAGCGGAGATTCTGTCGGCTATGACAGACAGTCAAGTCTACGTCAAATGAGAAAAAGACGCCGGCTGGCTTCTCCGGGCTCTATTCCCAAGGAGATGGATTGGATGAGGAAAGGAGTGGGAAAGGGTGGGCGGCGAGGAATGGTGCGAGACCCAAATAGAAGCAGTCGTCTAAGCGTCGCAACAGCGCTGCAGTCTAGGTGCTATAACCACAGCGGACAGGCAGTTCCTGGCGCGCCTAGTTACACACCTGGAGAGTGGCGTCAGGGAAGAAAGAGAGCCAAGACTGGGTCAGGTATGTAAGTAGGTAAAGGTGGGTAGATGCAACAGGAGGGCAGCAAGGCGGAGGAGATACGGGAAGCTTGACGGGAGGGTTCCTCGTTATTACACATCAGCGCCTCAAGCAGGAAGCGGCCAGGATATATCAGAAAAGGGCGGCGGAAGCGTGGCAGGGTTCCTTGGTTAGTGTGCAGCGTGGCCGATCAGCATTCAACTCAGGCAAAGCGAGCCGGTGGTGAGAAGGAGAGGCCAAGCCGAAGCAAAGCAAAGCAAATCGGCGCGGCGGCCCCGTTCGCTGTCCAGTGCCTTGCCTAGTCCAAGGTCAGGGTAGCGCATGAGCCAGTGGAAAGTGGCAGCTCTGCAGGTGGGTGGACATTCAGTCAATCCCATTGAGAAGATGCCGTTGTGAGTGAAGCCCTGTCTTTCTCTGGCAATTTCGACTCAATGAATCAGTTGCTGGGCCAAGACTTGCAGACAGCAACATTTGATGAGACGGAAAACGCACAGAGCCAAGGTCTTCTCGGAGTCCCCAATTCAAGCCCCAGCTCTAACAGACACTATCTACCCAAACACAGATCGAGGCACGACGATCAAGCGCTTTCGGGCATGAGCGAGGCCAGTGGACCCAAACGAGTCCCCTAGAGCCTATTTTGGTGGCACCGGTAGTTTCCGGCCACGCGCTGGGGAGTGAGTGGCAACTCCGTATTATGGTGAGGATGATGCTGCCGCTGCTATCTCCGTACGCGCGTATAATAGATCTCGACAACAGGATCACGGGCCGGCGCCTCGCATCCTACGACGCAATTTGAGCGGTGAAGATAGACGAGATAAGAAGCAAAGCCATGAGGTAAGGTAGGTACTCAACTGCCATGTTTCTGGCCGATAACCGGTGTGGTAGGGTGCTTGCACAAGTGGCTTGCATTGGGCAAACGTGGTTACGCCAGCAGGCGCCGCACCTTTCCCCCAACGACATTTTTCCCGTCGCGGCTCTGATTCGAGCAACGCTCTTTCAGGCAAAAGAAAAGCACAACGCAGTTTGGAAAGGGGGCCGTGCTGTCGCTGTCCGTCCGTCGGCTTGCTTTGCTTTGCTTCTGCTGCAAGGCGGTGGCGTCCGCCCCCCCTCCTTCTAGGTGCATGCAACAAACACACGCTGCCGACTTGGAAAACGTCACCCCCCAACAGCTTGTTAAACGCAGGCACGTGTAGATGCACGGCGGCCGATAGGAGCTGCCCAATGCAAGAGAAACCTACGGACTGTATTAAGGGGGGAAAAGAAAGGACCCTGTGGGACTTTGGCAGGACAGTGGCACGTTGGTGGTAACTCCTAAAGGTAACTACGTGCACCCTTGGCTCCGCTGCAGACACGGCCATGACAGTTTATTGTTCGTTGTGAAAACTGATGCGGGTTCATATCGACCGTTCATCACGTATGTTCCTGTCAGCTTCCCCTGATGCCTCATGTCTTCATGGACTGTTCAAGCCTTAGGCCAGGTTAGAAGGTTAGAATGACGTCTGCCCCGTCCTTCACTGTGAACAAGGAAGCTTCTCATCAACACCGCCTGAACTCGGGGGATTTTACAGTATCGTCTGGGCAACTGTAAAGCATGTTCCCGCCTCGGTAGTGTTCTCGTCACCACGTTCCGCCACGAACACATACATACTGCAATCAGCGGCAAACCTTCCATCAAAGTAATAGATGAAACAAATCGACTCCACGGCACGGTATCCCGCGCTGGCCACACGTACTGTGCGGCAACCGAACGGCAAGCCACAGCAAGCGAAGCGCTAGAAGGGGTCCCCGCGGACTGCTTACTGCTTTGGGTCCAGGCCATGCTTCTTTTCTTCTCGACGTTTGGGCACAAGCGTCTCTTCGCTGGGTTCTGCTGGGTTTGGGTTTTTTTTGCTTTTCGGGAGAAAAAAACGACGGGGCCCCAATGCGGCTCCACCGCGTCGATATTGGGGCCCGAAACTCTCGAAAGGGTCGTCGTGCTGCTTCGCAGGTCCCCTGGTCGCTAGCTGGCTCGCTCTAGCGCAGACGAAGAGCTCCCAGCCAAGGCTTGTCGCACGTGGGCTGCCTCTGCCTCCCCGTGGCGGCCACTTCGGACGGCGCCGGTATGGTTTAGGCCTAATGCGCAATGATGTGCTTTTGTGTCCCTGTGTCGCTGCTGGCTTGTCCCATTTGTATTCATATCTTACAGTAACGTGAGTATGGATAGACAGAAGGACTATCAACTCAATACGGCCTCAGTGAGAATCAAATGGAAAGGGCTAGTTAATCCCCAGCTGGCTAGTCAAAGTCGCCGTTCTCTGCGTGCTAAAGTAGTCCTCCCGTATTCTGAAATCTCCCGGTGATCCCCAGTCCGTCTGTTGTAAGGATGAACCATGCTGACTTGCATCCGTTGGCTGACCGCAACTCCTTCACCTACAGCAACATGCGTATCGCACATTACTGTCATTCCCAGTCAAACGAACAAGTGGTACGCCTATGCTCGTCCAGAGGTTATGTTATGATGTGGCTCGAACCGGATTGAGCAGTAATATCCCAAAGCCGTACATTCTATCCACCCCAGACAGCGTCTGGCCGATCACTTTGCCGGGCCTGCTTGCTGCCGAGCCCGCGTCATTGGGTCCAAACCCCGTCACTGCAACGCTACGACGTCACAGCAAGGGCTTCGGGTCTGCATCATCTCAAGCTTTCGGTCCTTGCTTCTTCACTCTCCCTCTGCACCCCTTCAGAGGTAAAAATAATAAGCGAAATCTCTCGGCGCAAATCAAAAGCTTCGCTTGTCATACCCTACCTCTCCCACTCCTTAAGTGGAAGCGGAGGCTGCACCGGAGCTACACCGAGGCTCACGGCCCACTCTCTCCGAGATACCGGAGACGGGACCAGGTCACGCGCCCAGTAGCCCTGACTGCGATTGAGCTGCCGGGAGCCATCCCGATTTCTTTTACGCTCGTCAGATTAGCCGAAGCACGTGTGGAAAACAATACATCGAAATGGACCAGAGAGTCGTCGTGTGGAAGAATGGAAGCAAAAAGGGCACGCTGATCGTATCCCCGTGCCAATACCAATGCTGACGGGGCCGTCTGACTCGCTTCATGCACCACCAATGACAGCACATGGCAAACCTAAAAAGCTTCCGCTCGGTAGCCAGGACACGTGCGGGTTTCCGGGCCAGAGCAAGGATCGTATCTGACAGCCCGGCCTGGCCCGTCGACCGTCAGCCTCTCCCTCGAAAGTGTGGTGTCGACCGGGCCATCCGACTGGCTCGGCTCCCCGGCCGGCCTCCCAGTGGTGGTTTCTCGTAGCATGGGCCATCGCCTGGGTCTGCTCAGACCAACTAAGCCAAGCTTTGGACGCATAATTGATAACCGGCTTGGCCTCACCAACTCTTGAGGTTATGTACTGCACTTCCTCTTGCATTCGGCCGCCAATCTGTTTCTGTGGTTCAAGCACACTCGCCTTGGAGCCTCTTCTACCAGCTCCAACGAGTCTTGCCAGGAAGTTTCTTACGTTAGTAGCAAGTATACCAAGGACCCTAGACTCGGGCTTGCCATAGTCGTGTTGGCCGCCTGAGAACATCGCACCTGTTCAGTCGAGGCTCTCGTAAGATTGCATCACTGACGTTGGTGGAGAATTGTGAAAACTCTCCCTCATCTCTATTCCTCACCGAAGGCTTGCCAGATGAGCTTGGACTTGTTGTGTCAGCAGTCGAGTAGTGATGGAAGAGTAAGCAGGTGTGGTTACTGTCAAAGACATTGCCATGATATTAAACCGCACAATACCGACAGTCAGGCACTCCATCTCTCGAGGCAGCACCTACTAACGTAATTCCTCCCGTGTGCTTCGCACGAGACAACCAAAAGCCAGGAGCCTAATGGCACAGTTACAATTGTGATCGGGCCTGCCACAGGCGCTCCAGCGAGTATGGATCCTTTGACGAGACCATGTTTCTTGTTCTAAGTCCGTGTAGTTCGCTAGTATACAGCTGCGACGGTTCATCCGCCTGGATTCATCAAAGTCATGCACTCTGCACGTCAAGAGGTCCACCATCTACGTCGCCTCTGTCAGGCAGCGCCCGGTATAGCAGCATCATGTCGTTCATCTCAGCTCTCCCGCGTACCATCATCTACTCGTGCCGCACAGCGTAATCCGTGTCCGGTAGGTAAAGGTGTCGGTCCGCGCCATTCTTGGTCAGCACCACCATGCGGATAACACCGCCCGAACTGCCGTCCCACTTGATAGCCTCCCTCAGCGCACCCTTGACAAAGTTGACGGCATCGGCCTCCTCCATGCCTTCCCTCCAGTTCGCGTCGCAGTAACCGTAGATGTACGTCGATCCGGATCCGCCGATCGCATATGCTTGCTTGTGTAGAGAGCCGCCGAGCGGGATGGAGTATACCTGTCCACCAAAGCGCTCGTCCCAACCGGCAATAATCAAACCGGCTCTGTTCACCAACTGGTTAGTCTCGCAACTCAAAAGTCCACGGTCCTTGGCAAGTGGCCTTACGATAGCTGGTCCTTGTTGGCATAGCAGATCTCCTGGAAGATCGAGGCTGCCGTTTGCGTCATTGGTGGTTTGCCAGACTGCATCGCAAACAGTCCAAGTTGGTATTGTACAATATCGGCAACGGCCTGAGTATCGGCGGCGGATCCCGAGCGGCAGCACCAGATGGTGTCGTGTACCCTCGTCAGCTTGTCCGTGACTCGATTCGCGATATAAGAGCCGGTCGTTGTTCGAGAATCAGCACCTATCGAGAACGGCAATTAGTATGCATCGACAGCGATGAGCCTGGTCATTTGGGCTTACCAAGAATAACTCCATCCTTGAACGTCACCGCCATGCTGTGCTGTCGTCAGTTATGTGTTCATCCGTAGGTTAACGCGGTGGAGCTCACATCGAAGTACCGAGGCTGTGATGTGTTAGCAGTGGCCTTCATTTGCGAGCTGAGCGCAAACTTACTTGACCTCACCCTTCTTCAAGCGATCCATATCGACATGGATGCCATCTCCAGGGTACAATTAGCTACATAACCACGAAGACTGGCGTACAGCTCTTGAGCTTACCCTCATTCAGAACACCAGCTCGGCCGAACTCCATGATGAGATACGAGGGTGGAAGCGGAACGGATTAGTTGTTTTTGGGCCTGTTGAAGTCGAGGGTCGAAAGAAATGCGGAATGTTCGCTGTTCGTCGTCAACGGGTGGGCTTGAGCTTGACGTCGGAGCTCAGGCAGCTCTGAACGCGCAGCCGCGCCATGACCGCACGTCGATATCAGCACGTGCCAGATCACGTGATAACACCTTCAGTTGCAGCTCTCTTCAACGAGCAAAAGGTAACACCAAGTCAGAGTATGTCGCAGTGGATTTTACAACTGAATTACAGACCTAGGACTTAGCATTTCTAACTTGTTTCTAATCCATGCTCCTATGGTGGGACTCTACAGAGGATTCCGAGGAAATGATCAATGGAGATGCCCCTTTGAGCCTTGAGTAGTACACACGACGTAAGGACGACCTTCACGTAACCCATATAGTACGCAATGCATGCGTCCAGAGGCATCAGAAATACTGAGGCGAAATTGCACATTGTCTTAGTATAAATAATCGCTAGTTCTCCCATCTACTCCTTGGCTGCACTCTGCTTGCCTGCGGCTTTCTCCTCCTCCTCCTTCTTCTTCTTCTCCTCGTCGCCGCATCCACAGTCGTAAAAGTCACCAATCTGGCTGCAGTCAAACGTCGGCTTCTCCAGCCGCTCGTTGACGTTGTTGTGTAGGAAGCACAGCCAGCCGGCGGCCGCGTTGCGGCTGCTGGTCTGGGGAGGATATTCGACGAGCATTTGGCGGAAGTGGCGGGCGCACTCGCCGCACGGGTAGAGGCGTCCGAAGAGGTGGATGAAGGTCTCGAGCGCGGTGCGGTCCTCGGCCGTCGGGTTGTCCGGGAAGCGGGCCATCATGGTGTGCAGGAAGCGCCACGTCGCACGGCCAAGTTCGGCTCTGTGATGATCTGATTAGCGACGTTGAGGTCGAAGACGGTGCGAAATGCCAGCAGATCCAAGCTGTAGCCATCGCAAGGGTAACACAGGCACCTACTTCAATGTCGCATTCTCCAGCTTGGGCGCGATCGACTCGCCCTCCAAGATGCCGGCGGGGATCGCATCCAGGTCTACTTGGAACTCGGATCTTGACCCCTCGGGTGCGTGCTTCAGCGGCACGGCAGGTTCATCGGGTCGAAGAACGTCCACGTTCCGAGCCGGCGTGGAGGGCCCGGAGAACAGGTACGAGATGGTGAAGAAGATAGCGACGGCCAGCGCCACCATCAAGGTGAGGTGGTTGCGGCGCGCCATAATGATAAATCGGGCCGCTGAGGGCAGGCCGGGCGACCGTGATTCGGGCTATGGGTGGTCTTCGAGGAGCGAACGGAGGTTAAGTTTTCGCCTCCCGTTCAGCTTCGTCTCCTCAGGGTGGTCCCATATTCCAGATTGCGAGGTGTTCCTGATAATGGATCGCCTGCGCTCCTCCAAGGGGTATTGCAGGGGACTTCCGCGACCAATGAGGGGCCGGCTTGGTGAGCCCCGGATTGAGGCAGAAACGACCCCACCACAGGCTTGCACTAACAACCTCCGTCCGCTGTTATCTCACCAGATACAACGAGGTTATACATCCAGTTCGTGCGCAGGGCTGAATGGAATTGACCTTGTTGAGACGCTCATTCCTGCTGCACAAATTTATTTCTATGTCTGGTCTTGAACCCAGCATCGCGTCCCAATATCTTTCCGGTTGCCGCACAATGCCTCCACCTACCCTGTACCTAGACACGTCCTATACATGGCCATGACCATGGACGATCATCGTCACAAGAACAGGAACAGTTAGCTAGGGGGAAGTTATGCCTGACTGGATTTGATAGAACAGTATTTTGTCATGTGGCAACTGGCTTGCTCCATTGGTCTAGTTTGTTTCAAGTTTGTCTGCTATCATGGAGACATTTGTTGTAGTTGCTCAAACTCACCTTTCGCTTGCTTGCATACCACACTCGAAGAAAATACATCTTAACAACCTTCTATTTCTTCTATATCATACCCTTTGACGAGACCTGATACCACCTCACAAAACAGGTTAGTGGCTGATTCAGGTTTAACCAAAGGTTATACCTTGAGTTGCTGGAGGGAAGGGTGCCGGTTCGACTTCGACACGCAAGCGGCAATCACAAGCGACACTGTCAACGGCCTATCACCAAGAAGAAGGAACACCAATGTTGCAAGGAGCAGAGAGAAAACAGAAGGGCTTGGGTAGGCTGCCATTACACGGAGGTTGTCACCATACCACGCCCCAACGTGATGATAGAATCATCATGATGCTTGATAGATCCATGACGATGCTATGTGGGCTCAGCATCAAGTACCACATGATGGCCTCGATAGGGAATATGTGATAACTGAAAGTTTCTAAAGAAAACTTCAAGGTGGCAGTTCAGACCTGAAGGTTTAGACAAAGCCATAGTCCCTCGATTGCAACGATTCGACACTGCCATGGCAAACACTGGAGGAACCTACGCGATTTCACCAGCCCGAGAAAAACGACTCTTTGACAACTGTTCTGTGTGCTAACCGAGCTGTAGACCAAGTAATACGGATCTGTTGCTCTTTGACTAGGCTTCATTAATTGGACTTTCACCCTACCCCGTAGCACCCACTCAAGAACAACCTACTGGGTGGCCGCTAGACTGGTTCTCAACAAAGCGGTAAGAAGCAGGAGATCCCGTTGGCTTGCGTGTCCTCAACACCGAGCAGTTTCCGCTATGACCAGTGTGCTCATGTGTTTCATCCATGAAGCTCACAAATGTCGAGTGGTGGATTCCAAGAACACAACACATAATCATGCAAACAGCTGGAGTGGTTCAATGGAACTTGGAGAAAAAATAAGTACGAAGTTCCCATCATATCGATCAAGCACTCTGATCTGATATTGCATATCCAAACGCAAGAGATCGCAGGTCCGAAGGTGCGATGGGTTCGGCAGCTAACCAATGCCACAAACGAAGAATCTATAGATGCTTTGGAAGGGAGCCCCATTCCATTGTATCTGTAGTGCCTTCAGTGGGCTCCAAAGCCAAAGAACAAGGGCAGGTCATTACCATCTCTCACTATGCTGAATAGCGCCATGTATGGTCATGTCACCACCATCTACACCGTCAGCCCTATACAATGTTGCGTCTCGCAGCAGCAGCATATCATAACGACGCAGGGGATCGCCTGCCCACCTTTGGTGTGTGACAGATAACTTATGGTCTACTTCCTCAATGGAAGGAACTACGAGAGCGTCGCAGCCTCTTGGTAACGTAGCTTACACGACATGAAAATAGCGTCCCCTGAAGAAGCTTCGGCTAGAAGCCCAGAGCCGCATGGCTCACGCTGTAAAAAACTTCGAATCAGAAGATAAATTTGCCTTCTTGCACTTGGGGGCCATACGGAAAGGGGCTCGCAGCCCTGCGATGTAGGCCCTACTTTCAAGTCACTCCACACGTAATCCCACCTCACGGCAGATTCATACTTCCTACACGACGGCTCTTACTAAGCAATAGGAAGAAACAATGACTCGGGACGATCTGCTTTCCGCAACGGCAAAGCAGAACGGACGAACTAAGGAGGTATGTCCCAAGGTGAGTGTAGTAGAGTCTGCCAAGCACGGCTGAAGCCCCATAAGGTGACACCAAAACACCCCGCTAACAAGACGCAAGGCAGTGAAATTCATCCTACAGTTGCCAGTAGGGACTCATGAAACCTAACGGAATGTCTCTGCAAGGACGAGCCTGTCTGGCACAGACAGGCGAGAAGCAGACACAGGCCTCAACGCAATCTGGGCGACGAACTTGTTAGTGAGATGACAGGAGGCAAGCTTGGCGCGACTGTTTCAACAACTTTGGCTCGTTTCAAAAAACCCGAGCGTTACCCCAAAAGACCTAGCCTTGGGTGCACCAGAACAACAAGCACGAGGGCACCGGGAACGGCATCGTTTCTTCAATGGTTAGGAGAATGTGGTAGTGCATGCAAGTGGACGACGCCGAATTGAGCTTTGTGGATGAGTGATGGGATGGACAGGAAGGGAAAGGGGGGGATGGGGATTACCACCTTGACGGCGGCTGTGCGCTTTGCTACCACTTCCAAGGCCATGCGGGTGTGCGCGAACGGAGCACTTCCTTCACATCTACGGAGCGAAGTTGTTTTATGACTGTGGCGGAGCACTGAGACTGACCTGAGGCTGGCGGGGAAGGAATCTGGGAGAAGGGAGAGCGTCTGAGAAAGTGAGTCGTTGTGCAACACGGCAAACACCTGTGAGACATGCGCGAACCATTGTCCCTGGCCTGAAGAGTGCCGCCACGGCGAGACGAAACATGTAAAACACATGGCCACTTCGACAGCATGTCCATGTCGAGGACGCAGGTCCAAGGAGACAGCCAACGCGCGTTCCCACCTGCTGCGCATGTCTCATTGTCCATCATAGGTTCTCCTCCGTGAAGGCGAGGAGCCAACGCGCTACACACATATACACACACTGCAAAAAACGCGATGGGCATGCATGTTGAAATGAGCTGCGCGGACTATCCATTACTCATGTCGCTCACATTTTTGCAGGAGCAAGAGTCAAATAAGATTTGACGAAGATGGTTCCAGGTACGTGCGCACACGCACCGCCAGACCCGGCCGGTGAGTCTAATGAATCAAAGACGGTGGTGACAGACCTGGAAGCGGAGCGGCAGGCTCGCCATTAGCCCGGAGCTTGACTGGAGCCGCACACGCACACGCCTGCTCTGGCCTGTTGGTGTGCCAGTCCAACCTTCCAGGCAGGTAGACAGTATCAGGTAATCAAGAGAACAGCTCCATCGGCACGGTGAACAGAGGTCTGCCAAAAGCGGAGAAGGGGGAGGTGGAGAGTGTTTGAGACGTAGACTACGATACTAAATTAGGCGAAAGGCGCCGCCTGCTGACGTCCGCAGCAGGTTCCTGGCGTGGCCAAATATGGGAGGGCAATGTGGCTCCCTAATAAGAGATTGCCGGTATTCCTGTGTATGTGGGGCTGTGACGAAGCCTTTCACAGAAGGTGAATGCTGGTGGTTGTGTCTGATGTGAGTAAGTTGAAGAGCTCTTCATCGCTGATACGTGAAGGAGAGTGAATGCGCTGTCTAGCCATGAGCTCAGTGACGCCGCTGCTCAATTCCAGTAGGGCTGTCTGTCCTCCCTCGTTAGAGGTTCTCCGTCCAGTCGCGCGAGGCCCCTCACAAGTATAGAGGATCGACAGGCTAAGTTGCCTTCGCTGTGCTTGCTTCCGCGGTGGACGGGGATGATGATCTGGGTGGGTTGCACAGCACAGGGCCCTCAGGAATGGGATGCATTCTGCTTCTCCTCTTTGCCTGCAGACTTGCCCAATGATTTGTATTGTCTTGATGCACTGGCCTCCTGTGGTGCTTTAAACTTGATGTGGGATCGAGAGAAGCGTGAAAGAAGCGGATCGAGCACCGTTGCAATTCCCATTGGCGGCCATTACTCTCTTCCTATGATCGGCTTCCGCTCTCGGTATCGTGCACGGAACGCGACCGATGAGATTGACTTGTTTAATATATGCACTGCTGATCCAACAGGCTGCGCCGTGTAGAGCAGTCTTTTTCGGACTGTATGTAGTTGCAACTGTTGGCTGAAGAGGACCGTCGCTGGAAGCGAAGTTGGTGCATGTACCAATATCTCCTTGAATGAGGTAATTACATATCGGATGACAGTCATAATTGCGGCGCAAACCGAGATGAATGATACAATACAAAAGCGAACAGGATTTGATCCCAAGAGGCCCTTGCGAGTTTGGAGCCCATGTTCGCAACACTGTGGACTTGCTCAGGAGAAGAGGAGCATGGGAATAACGATGTGAGGGAGGCGGGTGAGGCTACTTCGGCAGTACAACCGAGTGTGGTGCCTGCTTCGCGGACGGAGCCTGCAAAGAGAGGCAATCTATACAAGTATCACGCAAGTCTCCCCAAGCCTGGACGGCAGCGCAGTCAGCCAATAGTGCTGCCCCATCTGGCCGGGGGAAGGCGCTATCAAGACCCTGCTCAGATCCCTGAACAACCATGTTGTCTAGCGTCAAGCCACTGGGCAGGGGACCACCCCTGGGCTGGAGATACAGGCGGCTGGGTCTGTCGGTACATGACCTTAACCAAGGCCTCCCCGTCGAAATGAAGTACCAAGCTATGGCTCCTCAAGTCTCCGGTGCCTGAGTAGTCCCCACAAGACTATGGTAGACCCGGACGGAGGGCTGGCAGCCACAGCTAGGAAGGCTGCCCATGGCGTGGACTATGGTTGCAAACGCAATTTCCCGCGACGCCGGCGCGTGTTGGTTCTTCGGGATGGGTGTCGACCACCGCAGCGGGAAATGAAGATCTGGCCAAACAACTGATTCACTGGTCTGGTCCGGTCCGGCCTGGTCTGGTCTGGTCTGAACTGGTGTGATCCGATCTGATGCGATGCCTCCTGGCTCAAGTTCGTTTGAGGGGGTTGCAGGAGTGGCGACCAGGCCAAACAATACAGAGAAACGTGCGTTGCATTGGGTTGGAAGCATGTTGCAGAGTGACATTGAGATTGGTTGCGTGCTGTTTTTGTGCTGCTTGGTGCAGAACGGTGCAGAGCCTTCAGTGCGGAGGAGAATGAGGAGGCTAGGTACTCCGGCGGTACGCGCGAAGCTGCGCCGGTTGGGCCAAGCTCGAGGTAACCCGCGGTAGCTTACCTTATCCTCCAAAAATGGCACTTTATGCGCGGAGGCCATCAGGCCCATGCAGGGTTGGGTTGCCTGCATGAGGCAAAAACCCATTTTGGGCGATCGCAACGCCAGTACACAAATTTTACCCGTGTCTTATTGGGGAAGGCTGCCCACTGCAGTTGCAGGTGCAGTTGAACTGTAGTTGCAGCGCGGCGGTGGTGGCGCCAGAGGGTTCCATGTTCCCAATATTAGATGGTCCCCCTGGCATCTGGACCGGGGCCCTGGCCGTGAGCGTGAGCGCGAAGAGCAAACGGTTTAGCGCTGCACAACCCATCCATCCCGCCCCGTTTGCGTTGATTCAGAGCGGATAGGGTACCGCCAGCACGTTGGGAAGGGGGGAGATTGAGTTGCCGTAGATGTACTTCGTCCTTGTGCAGGTGTGTGCACAAAGACGCGGCGACTCCACGGAGGTCAAGTATCTTCTGTTCTTGTCCACCTAGAGGCACCTACCGTAGCTGAATCTCGACATGCGCTGGGTTCTCTTGTTTGGAAGAGATAAGCACGAACCTTTCATTTCCTGTCGAGAGACCGTCTTTACAACCAGCCAGTTCGGGTCTGGTGGCAGTCGGGAAAGACGACCACCACCGTACAAGCACGAGCGATGCTAGCTACCATCCATCCTCTAGGGAGACTGTCCCGCCCGCGCTCTGCTCAGTTGATCAGTCGAGCGTCCGGTACGGCCACCGTTTTTCCCTGGTTTTGCTGCGTCCGTGCACCCCAATTTACTTGCAGGGCATGACTTGACAGGGATGCGGAGAGCACCAGAGGGCACCCGCCGATGGTACTTGTGTCGTTAGCGCTGCTGGCTGCAGACAACGTGTGTGCCGGGGAGGTACCGCCCAAGGTACCCATCTTCGCCCGTAGCCTCGAGGCCAAGGCGAGAGACGCACCTGAGAGGGCCGGGGTACGTGGGTACCTGCGTGGGGACCTGGGCGCCTCTAGTACAGGTACGCGCAGGCAGGTGAGCAAGCTGCTGCCGTCTGGGTCTGTGTCTGTGTCTGCCACGCACTGGCTCACCCTCCCTCTTTCTTCGTCGCCATCCCCTCTGTCTGCGTCTGCCTTCTCTCGCCATCCGTCCCTCCCACCCATCCATCCCTTCTCCTCCCTCCCTCTCCCTCCCCTCCCCCCCGACCCAACCACCCCTGTCCGTGTCGTGTTTCCATCGCTTCTCTCATTCCTTCGTTTCTCGCCTGGCCACACACCCCCGGTCTGCTGCTGCGGTCTGCCCTCCTGGCCTTTGCTTTTCCCTTCCTTTTCCCCATTCCCACACTCGTTCCGTCCTCTTTTCCCTCTCTTGTCCCACAGCTCCCTATCGCAGGCGACGTCGACTTCCTCAACGCCAAACGACCTCTCTCCTACCTTCAATTGTCCGTCCCGCCAATTTTCGTTCGAGCTTCGGTAGCCCGGACGGTCTTTGCGGATAACCGGAGGTCGCCGTGCCCAAATGTCTAGCTGACGATTGACGATCCGCCAACCCGATCAACGCCAACCGTCCCGACTTCGATCGCCGACTACGACAAGACTTGAACAGGCCACGACGGAAGTGTCGACCACGCGCCTTTGTTTTTTGCATACGCCGCTTTGACGAATTTTCGTCAAGTCACTCTTTTACTGTTATCTGGATTTTTGGATATTACGCTCTACGCGACCATACCACTGTACGTGCTTGCAGAGACGGGAACTGTTGAAGTTGTACATGCCTCAATATTGTGCCATGGCACGGCCAACTCGAAAGAGTACCGTTCAAGTGGATGCTTTAGCCAACATGTCATGACGCGATCTGGAGACCGAATCTGTTTGGCTAACGAGCTTCGAATTGCAGATCATTAACATCTATTGACACCTTGTTGTCAAGTACATTCGCTTCGGCTATCCCTGACAGTGAGCTCACCAAAAAATTCTGGTTAGGCTCGTCCGGTGTCACTAATCGCGAGCTTCGCAAGCAGTACAAATCAGTTGATTCTGAAACACATATATCTCACACTCCTTCACAAGACCAGGTCATTAAATAATCAATACAAATCTCGGAACTCACAATGCAGAGCAAGACGCTGACCTTGGCTGCCATCGTGGCACTTGCCACTTCGGTCTCCGCCGCCGAGCCCGAGAAACCTCGCATTTACTTTCCCCGTAATGTTAGGCGCCAATTCAATTCGACCATCACAAACTCCGAGGAACTGCCTGCCGAGTCATCAACCTCGCCGCCCGAATTCGTGACCTCGTCCAGGGGCTCTTCGCTCGGTGACTTCCTCTCAAGCATCTTCAACGAGGATGAGTCCAGCAGCAGCAGCAGCAGCAGCGCTCCCGAGAGCAGCTCCGCCAGTTTGCCCAGCGAGGCTCCCGAAACGTCGTCGGTTGTGGTAGTTCCCACAAGCACCAACGGCGAGGAAGAAGCCGTCTCTAGCGCTGTAGGCACGGGCAACAACCCGATTGTCACCGTCGAACCCACAGTGTCGTCTTCGGCTCCCCCCCCTCCTACAAGCAGTTTCCCGGTCGAGGAACCCGACGAGTCGTCGTCGTCCGAGTCACCCATCCTCATTGGACCTACAGGCATTGTTAGCTCAACTTCTACCACTACCTCTGAGGCGACCAGCTCAGCTGTGGAGACCAGCAGCTCAGAGCAGGCCAGTAGCACATCTGAGGAAGCTAGTAGTACCTCTGAACAGGCTAGCAGCAGCTCCGAGCAGGCCAGCAGCACCTCAGAGCCAGAGCCCCCTGCCAGTACATCCGAGCAGGCCAGCAGCTCTTCAGAAGCTCCTCCTCCCGAAACAAGCGCACCCCCCGAGACTAGCAGCTCAGCAGAACCTGTTGTCACCTCTAGCAGCGCCGCAGAATCTAGTGCTGAACCTATTTCGAGCAGTGTCCCTGTTTCAAGCGCTGTCGAGACCTCTTCTCTGCCTGTCTCTGAGCCTGAGGCTTCTTCAACTAGCACCGGCATCCTCGACCCTATTGAGTCGATCATTAGCAGCTTGGTTCCCGTTCCCGAGCCTTCGGCCACTAACACGACTGAACCGGCGCCGGTTACCTCCAGCACTGTTGAAGCCAGCGAGACGTCTGCACCGGTTCCACCTGAGACTTCGAGTGTCCCACCGATTGTCTCCGAGTCTGATGTGGTCTCGACGCCATCGTCGGCTACAGTCTCCGACAACCTTCCAACTGAGGTTTCTTCTTCGGTAGTTTCCTCGTCGACTGGATCTGACCCTGAGCTGAGCACCTCTGCGACGGGCAATGAGACTGTCACGGTTCCTTCATCTAGCAGCGCTGTTGAACCTGAGCCTACGCCTTCCGAGTCGGTCGACACCAGCTCACTCCCTATCCCTCCTGGATCTACATCTGTGGACACATCGTCGGTGCCAACTCCGGAGCCAACTCCAGAGCCAACTCCCGGAAGCTCCTCTGTACCTGTTTCCGAAACCGTTACCTCTGTAGAATCATCGACCTCGTCAGCGCCAACTCCTGGCACGACCTCGTCCTCAGATGTCATTTCCGACCCCGTGTCAGTGAGCAGCACAGAGCCGCCCATTTCGATATCGACCAGTTCTCTGCCGCCCACTGACGTGAACTCGACTAGCACCACCATTGAGACGTCCACTGGCCCATCTACACCGATCAGCATCTCTGTCACTTCTACGGCCTCGGTAACGGAAACTCCCATCTCGGAGACCAGCAGCTCAGCAAGCACAGCCAACTCAACCTCTGTTGACGTACCCACATCCACCTCCGAGACTGTCAGCATTCCCACTTCCACTCCGTCGCAGACCGCCTCCGCTTCAGAGACGAGCGCTCCATCGCCGCCCACGACGATTCAGACGTCTGTGGTCAGCGAGCCTACTAGCAGTGTTGCTCCCGAGCCAACCACTTCTGCCCCCGAGCCTGTCACAAGCATTCGACCTACTGCTACGTTGACTGATACTGAAGGCCTCGAACAATCCACGATCTTCATGGAACCGACGTCGATTACTTTCAGTGAGAACCCCTCCGCGCCAACCTCATCGAGCACGATGCCTTCCAATATCCCGAAGATCATTCTTCCGGATGAGGAGAAGGAGACGCCACAGGGTACCCGTGAGATCCAGATTGGCTTCCTTTTCCCCCTGAACTACGTCTTTGTTTCGGAGGATACTAGGGCCGCTGCTCAGATCTTCAAGCTCCTGCCGCAAGCTCTCGCTGATGCTGCCGGCCTCGACCTTGAAAAGGTCCAGATCAAGAAGCTGGTTCCTTATGACACCAATACTCGCTGGGGCTACATCACGACCATTGCTAAGCTGGCTTACCCCGAGAACCTCGTCCAGCGTCTGCAGATGGATATTTTGATGCCGAACTCGCTGATTTACAATAACGACGACATACTCATCCGCAACCTGACGGCACAGATCAACCCGAAGATCGACATCTTTGGCAACGTGGAGGAAGACAGTTCTACCAACAATGGCGGTGACACTCCTGGCCAACCCCGTCCCAACGACGCATTTGACAACGGTAACAGTGGTCAACAATCCTCTTCGCAGAGGGCCAAGACCGCAGGTATCGCTGTCGGTGCTGTTAGTCTCAGTGTCATGTATGGTGCGGCCATGTTCATCGTGGCCCGTCGATACAAGCGTAAGAGACAGCACCAGCGCGCCAGTTCCCTGGGTGGCAGCGACATGTCTGAGATGCGCTACACTGACGCAGGAAGCCCCGCTCTCATGGGCGGTGCACTCATGAGCCGGGAATTCTCCAATTACGGTGGAGTTGCCGGAGGCCGAGACAGCCACGGCAGTGGCCGCAGCGGTATGGGTGGCTCGGTCCGCACTGCCGCCATCTCTGCTCCTGTTGCCGCTGAGAACTCTCTCGGCTGGAACTGATGGAACTAGACGTCATGTCCACAGTCATGTTATCACTACACAAAATCATGTCTCATTTATCTCACATCTGCGTTTCTATCTATCCATTCTTACACTTCGATACCCCTTTCGGGAGGGACTCTTTTGAAAGCGGCGAACCCGAAACCTCTTTCTTTGCATCGATCTGCGTGCCAGTCCGCTGGCGCATGTCTCCAACGTCGCCATGCACTGACACCCCGAAATCTTCCTATTGTCATTTTTCTGTTCTAGTTGTTTGGTTTTTGTGGCAGCACGATGTGCTATGGATATAGACTTAACTTGGTCATCCGTTGCTCCACACATCAGTACACCCCTTTTGCCAGGCACAACGATTACAGGATAGAGCCTACATCTGCTTTTATACCTTCTTCGGCTCTATTCTGGTGACCTGAGCACCATTTATTTCTTAATTTTTTTATCTATAAAAGTGTCAGCGAGATGGTGTTGATGAGGAGCTCAGTGTTTGTGAGCCGCCGTGGGAACGTTCATGTACTGTCGATGCCTAGCTTGGCAATATGTTGGACGGGAGATCAGGGATCAAACCATGTACATTGGACTTTGTCTTGACTCTAGCACGAGCGGCGACACGAGGGGATACGCGCCTAAGGAATAGGCCGCTTGGATTGAAGCAGAGATATTTGTTGTCATGTATTGACATCTACAACAGATAGTGAATCGATGATAAAATCTACTCCACATGTTCACTAGTACGCTGATTATGTATCGGGGTGATGGAAGATCGTGTGAAGCCGATCTTGAAAAAGGGGGGGCAGTTCAACTTTACGTCCGAGTATGTGTAACTGATTCGCAAACTTGCTTGTTGGTAGATTATTGAAAAGTTGACAGTAGGTATTCAGTCCACGAGAGCATGTATGTGTTTGAGGCTTAGGCGGAGGCGATGTCGTTACGCTAGTAAAAACAAGCACCGGCACTAGTGGTTGCATGAGGTGGAAAGGTTAACACTACAACCACTTAGTCAAGCCCGAGACTAAGAAAAGAAGGAAGAATTTTCCCTCTCTAGTTTACTTTCGCTGTCATGAACCTCAATCAATTACTCAAGACGCCATTGAGTGGTGCTCCGGATCAGGTGGAGTGTTTGTGTAGTGCTTCAGTAGTGCTTCAGTAGTGCTTGTGTATACATTAAGAGGTGGCGTTAGTGTCGGCAACGGCGACTTAATGTTATTCGAGGGCTTGGAAAATGGCAAATGGGTGGTTTCATGTATGGATGCCAAGACGATAGCTCCGGAAGGTTAGCGGCATCTCCAATAGTTCCCGTGTTTGTGGCGGAAGAGGCGCGATGTCGACGTCACTGGCTGGCCTGAACAATGCTCTCCCATTCCAGAAGACGTGATTGCGCTGCCTCTTAAGGACGATTGCTATGGCGGGCTACGTCACACTCTTTGCCTCGGAAGTATTTGGCTGGGAGTCAGGCTTCGTGCCAACAATGTCCAATGTCAACCTCAGTGAAGATAGTCTACTTACTTGACATCTTTTTGTATCACCATTGTGCACCAAATGGAAGCGTCTGATGTGTAATGTATATTGGTGCTGAGAAAGAAGAATTATAAGGATATAATCTAGAGACGCATCGAGGTATCAAATACATGGTTAGAACCGGAAAATACTCCAAGGAGGACAAAGGAACATGGTGATCAGAATCAGGTTTCAACAATTTCTTTCAAGCGGCAGGGGCGTGTGCCTTCTTGATGCCATCGGCAGCCAGCTTGCCCAGCATGGCGATGCTTCCAGCGCCCATGATCTCCAGAACACTGGAATTGAGACCGAGGGTGTGGCGCCACCAGTTGCGGATCTCAATGGCAACCAGAGAGTCGACACCCAGATTGGTCAACGTTATGTTAATGTCCAGCTCACTAGGCGAGCGAGACATGAGGCTGTAGATGCACTCGCCGATTGCGGTGGTGAGGAAGTCGAGGTTGGCCTGAACGTCGAGCAGCGAGGGGTCCGCGTTGACGTTCTTGACAAACTGGCCCAAGTCTTCGTTGCCGGAACCACCAGCAGCGGCATCGGCGTCCTTCATGTGAGACGCAGCCATGCGGCGGTCTCTCTTCCACACCGCGCGGTTGTTGGGGTCCGATAGAGGCTTCGTGCTCTTCAGGCCAATGACCAGTTCGGCTGGGTTCACAAAAGATCCCTCTACGGCAGGGGCAGGCTTCTGGTGCGACAGCATAAAGGTCAGGCCTTCCAGCAGGTCGTTCTCCTTGAGGAGATGGTAGCTCAGGGCCTTGAACTGGTCCAGGAGAGACTGGTTTTCGACAACGTAGCCAACATCGTCCATGACACCTACATTGAGAACCGAAGCGGGCAAGCCTAGGCTGTGACGGTACTGCGTGAAAGCAGCCAGGAACGCGTTGGCAGCCGAGTAGTTGGCCTGGCCGATCTGACCCACCACGTACGAGATGGACGAGAACAGGATGAAGAAGTCAAGGTTAACCTCCTTCAGAGCCTCATGCAGGTTAATAGCGCCCTCCACCTTGGGGTTCGCGGCCTCAAACCAGTCATCGTGGGTGAGCTGGGAAATGGCACGATCCCTGAGAACCATGGTCATCAAGAAGACGCCGGCAATAGGCTTGCCAGCCTCCGTGACGGTTCTCCTGACGTCGTCGATCTTGGTGACGCTGCCCTTGATGGTCTGCACCGCACAGCCTTGCGCTTCGAGTTCGCGGATGAAGATCTGGTCCTTCTCGGAATCGCCGGCAGAGCGAGACAAGAAGATGAGATGGCGTGCGCCGTTCTGGACCATCCAGTTGGAGACTGAGCGCCCAAGACCGCCGAACCCACCGACCAGGAGATAGGAGGCGTCGGCGCGGAACGTGGCAACCTGGGGCTTGGAGGCAACCTCAAGCTCAGAGGCGTTCTCAGGCATGGTGACGACGATCTTGCCAATGTGCTGGCCCTTTTGCATATAGCGGAAGGCATCGATAACCTCGGGTGCGCTGAAGGTTTTCATGGGGGTGATGGGCTTGATCTTGCCGCTGTCGTAGTACTTATTGAATTGAATGAGGATCCTGCCAACCCGGTTAACATTGTCGCTTCACATACTCACCAAGGGATTAAGTAAACTCACTTTTGACACACTTCAGGACGTTCCACAGCCATCTGGGACATGTCAATGCCATGGAAGGATCGGTTGGACTCGAAGACGTCCATGCCCAGCTGGGCCTTGCCGATGAAGTCACGCTTTCCAATCTCCAGCATCTTGCCAAACTGAGCGACACACTTCCAGGAAACATGAAGAAGCTCTCCGGATAGGGAGTTGAGGACCAGGTCGACACCGCGACCGTTGGTGGCAGCCATGAGATCGCCGTAGAAGGACGAGTCACGCGAGTTGAAGATGTGCTCACGGGGGATGCCAAAGTTGTCGACCAGATACTGGACCTTGTCGGGGTTACCAACGGTGGCGTAGATCTTGGCGCCCACCATCTGAGCAATGTTGATGGCGGCGATGCCGACGCCGCCACAGGCTGAGTGAATAAGGACGCTGTCGTCCTCAGTCATGCCACCGAGGTTGATCAGAGCATGAATGGCGGTGGCGTATACGCAAGGAATGGTGGCCGCTTCCTCGAAGCTCAGCTTGTCTGAGATTCTGGTAACGAGGCTGGCTTCGGTCACGAAGCTCGTCGTGAAGCAGCCGTGGCCGATGGTCATGACGCGGTCACCCACGGAGAGGCTCTTGACATTGGCACCGACCTTGCTGATGACGCCGGAGCACTCGATGCCCAAGCCAGGCTTGTAGCCTTCGACGATGCCCATGGCAACGAGGACATCTTTGAAGTTCATGCCTACTGCTCGAGGCTCGACGATAACCTCGTTATCCTTGATGTCGACTGGCAGATCCTCGATCCACTGGAGGGTCTGAAGCTGGCCCATGCGGGCAATCTCCAACTTACGAGGGCCCTCGCCGGCACTGTCAAGGCTGTTGAGGGCCATGTCGATCCACTGGTAGCGGGGAATGAGAACTTGGTTGTCGACCATAGCATATTCCCATTCAGGATCGAACTGGACGCCCTTGGTGCGGTTGCGGAATTTCTCGAACACGATGGCGACACTCTCCGCCTCAAAGGCGTTGATGTCGAGCTCAAGAGTAGCCCAGTCAAGCGAGAGCTCGGAGCGGACGTTGCGAGTAGCACCAATCGTCGTCGCGTAGCGAGCGTCCTTGGTGCCGACCTGGGCGTGGCCCGTAACCCAGAGCAGTGCCTTGTCGGCGGGGAACTTGCCAATGTAGCCCTGCCACTGCTGCATCTCCTCAGCCGACATGGCATAGTAGAAGGGCTTCTCGAGGTCAAGCAGCGAGATGACATCGGCGCCGGCGCGAGGCTCGTCGGCGAGGGTGCCCGTGGAGACGGCAAATCCCTGCAGAGCCAGAAGATCGCCAAGAACCTTTGCTGGGCCGTCGTTGGCCTTGGTGAGGATCACAACTTCCCCTGGGGCTTGAGAAGGGGTGCCGAGAGTGGAGATGATGCTGGCGTTGATGTGATAAGGGTGATAGTCATCGAAGACAATAGCATCATTACCAGAGAAGCCCGCGCTTCGGAGCTCGTTGTCCCATCTGGCCGCGTCGATATAAGGGGCTTCAGTGCGCCCATCGGCAGCACCGACCCACCACTCGGACCGGAACCCCTATTCAATGTTAGCGATCTTGGAAAAGACTTGCTGTGTGAATGGAGACTTACATTGATGAAATTGAAGACCTTGAAGGCAGGGTCGAGCTCCTGCAGCAAGAGGCGAGCACCAGGCTTCATCAGCTTGCGAACGTTGCGTAGACTCTCCTGGATGTTGGGAGTCGTATGGAGCGACTGTTCCATTGTTAGCATGCATGAGTAAGATATGAATGATGGGAGTTGACTTGCGTTGGAGGCAACAACAAGGTCAAAGGTCTCGGCTTCGAAACCCTGCTCTACGGGATCCGCGGTGATGTCGAGGACCTTGTAATCAACCTTCTCGTAGTTCTTGAAGCGGTCTTGGGCAGCCTCGAAGGACTTTTCCGACGCATCAGTGTATACGTAGCGGACGTACATGCGTTCGCCGCCGCTGCCCTTGAGGCCGCGGAGGACGTCGGCGGTCATGCCTGATCTGCCTGCGCCGATCTCCAAGACCCTCATGGTAGGGTTTGCGTGGCCCAGAAGAGCGAGGTATTCACTATAGTCACATCTAGAATTCATGAAGCTGTTAATGCTGTCAAGCCCGCCGTCCTGGGCGAGCATATCGTCGACGTCGACCTCGCCCTTGAAGATGGCCTCGACACTCGCGGCGAGGCGAGTGATCACCTTTGCGACGTTGGCGCCGCCGCTCTGAGAGGCTTCGATCTCCGCAGCCGTGATCTCAGCCGCCAGGCCAGCTGGATCAAGTCCGGCGAGTCGGCTGCTGTCCGTGACGTGCTCAAACTTGCCGTCCGCGGCGACGGTGCGCTGAGCACCGAGCCACTGCCGGAACTTGTCGAGATGCTCGGCCGCCTCGATGCCCTCGACGCGGCGCAGAGTGTCGAGCATCAGGAGAAGTGCCAGCCTCTCGAGCTTCGGACCTTCCTCTCGTGCGCTGCGGATAGGGCGAATGAGATGGTCGGGGGCAACAAGGTCGACATCCGGTTTCCAGTTGAGCACAGCGGCTGGCGTAGGCTCAGCGTCTTCGCCGGAATCACCATCGTCCAATGGTGTAAACTCGCCGCCGGTAAGGTTGAGAATGAGCTCGTCACCAGCCTTGATGGTTGCGGCACCGCGGATGGCGCCGGTAGCGCTGGCGCAGCCAGTAACCCCGAGGCGCATCTCCGGAGAGCCTTTGTTGATGTAGATGGATTCAATATAGCGTGGAACGCACAGTTTAGTGAACTGGCGGGTCATGCCATCAGCGATGGCAACCGTAAAGGCCTGGAGGACCTGGTCGATAATTGAAGGGTGGAGCGGATAGTAATCCACATCTGTTCCGGGCTCACGGTTCTTCAAGCTGGCAGAGGCCTTGTTTTGGCCAGGACTAGCAGTAATGTTGTCCATGATCTGGAACTCCGGGCCATAGTTGAGACCAACCTTCTTCATGACGCGGTACCAGCCGGCGGTGGAAACGAGACGTGGCATGGGGCTGACATCCTCAGTACTGGTGATGGCGTCCTTGCCAGGCCGGACCTGGCCAGTGCAGTGCTTCATCCAGTTACTGCCATTGTAAGAAGAAATGGAGAACTCATACCATGCTGAATCGAGGCTGTTTGTGAGGCGGAGCGGGCGCAGATGGGTAATGATCTCGTGGTCCTGAGACTCACGCAGCACAAGCGCGGACTTGATATCGATCTGGCGAAGTGTCGCATCAGTCTCGCCACCGCCCTGCAGTTGACGTACGGCTTCGACAGCCATGGCGATGTAGGCTGCTCCGGGAAGGACAACATCTTCCTGAATCTTGTGGTCGCGGGCCCACTGCACGTGGTCGAGGCGCAGCATGTTCCTCCAGCTGGGCTCGACCTCATCCGACTCCATGATTCGGAGGCCCAGCAGCTCGTGGGGATGAAATTTGCGGTGTCGCCACTCATGAGCGACGCGGCTCTCATCCCAGAAGACGGTATCGTGCTTCCAGGCGTAGTTGGGAAGATCAGTCAACACCGTACGGCCGGGAGTGGCCAGGGACAGGTCGAGGGGCACGTTCTCCTGGAAGAGACGGCCCAGAGTGGTGAGCATCGACTTGGTGGCGCTCTCGTTGCGAACCAGCGTGCCAACGTAGGTCGCAGCCGTGGGAAGCTGAACGGACTTGAAGGTGTCTCGAAGGGGTCCAGCAAGAGCGGAATGAGGGCCGATCTCAAGGAAGAGGCTATCAGTCGGCGCGGCGTGCAGCATCAGGGTCACCGCAGGCGCGAAGAGCACGGGGTTCTCCAGGTTCTCCCGCCAGTACGAAGCACCTAGGTTGCCGGCGCGCTTAATCTGCTTGGCGGTAACACTGGAGAAGAAGGGAACGGCTGGCTTCGCGTCTCTAGGCAGGTTCTCAAGGAGCTTTTCATAAACGTCGCCGATTTCCTTCATATGGTGCGAGTGATAGGCGCGTTCAACACGGAGCCGGCGGGCAAAGCAGTCAGGCTTGTCAGCCTTGATCTGCTCAAGAACTTCATCGAGCTTGTCGTTGTCACCCGACAAGGTCACGTTCTTGGGGCTGTTCTCGCAAGCAATCACGACGCCTTCCTTGAGGTAAGGGGTGGCGTCAGCACGACCCAGTCCAACGGCTGCCATGCCACCATCACGGCCGTACTGTTGGGTAACTTGACCACGGTAGTATGCAATGGTGATTGCCGCCTCCAGTGTAAGAGCGCCAGTTGCGTAGGCAGCCCCCATTTCACCGCTGGAGTGACCGACTACAGCAGCCGGGCGGATGCCCCAGGTCCTAAGCAGGTTTACCAGACCAACCTGCAGTGCTGTACATATGGGCTGAGAGAACTCGGGCTTCTGGATTCTGCTGTCCTCCTTAGACTTCAACAACTCCTCTATTAATTCATGGTTAGCTTCCTTAGACAAAATTCATCTCTGATCCACTCACCCTCAATGGTCCAAGGCGGCGGGTGAGGCAGGCCCTGGAGGCATTTGTCCATAACCCGGATGTCTTCCAAAAAGCCTGGATAACTTGTCATGAGATCCGCGCCCATGCCAGCCCACTGGGCTCCCTGGCCTGTGAAGATGAAGTTCAAAGCAGGAGCATCCTTGGACTTGACGACTGGTGAGATTTCGGGTGGCGAGGTTTCATCAAATACAGCAAAAGCACGGTGCGCGAGAGGCTCGCGGCGGCAGCCGAGAGTGTACGCAATATCGGCAAGACGATCTTGATGCTTTTCAGCATACTCGAAAACGCTGGACGCTCTCTTTTGGAGAGAATCCTGTCGGTGAGCGGAGAAGACAAAGAGCTGCTTACCAACGTCAGGAACGTTGGCGATCTGCTTCTGAATGTAGGGCTTCGCGGCATCAACAATGACCTATAGATAATGTCATAAGTAAAGTTGCGGCCAGAGGAAAACCTTCACCGCTTGTACTTACATGCGCATTGGCACCACCAACGCCGAAGCAGTTGACCGAGACACGAGCGGCTCGATCCTCAGGAAAAGGCGTAGGTGTGACAGGCACCTGGAAACCAAACTTATCCCATTTGACTGTGCCATAGTTAGGATCTCAAGGCCTCAGATTCAGGAAGTAGAAAGAACTGACTCTTGGGGCTGGGCTCGGAGAAGTTGATGTTGGGGGGGATAGTGTTGTTTTCCAGAGAAAGAACGGCCTTGATCAAGCTATTTAGACCGGAGGCACCCTCTGCGTGGCCCACGTTGGGTTTCACCTGGATTCTATTAGTCTCAAAACCCCCAAGCCTTGGCGCAATCTCTATGATCGCCTTTGGATCACACTCCCACTTACGGAACCGATGAAGAGACCCTTCTTGTCGCAAAAGACTTTGCCAACTGCACCCGTTTCCGTCGGGTCACCTACAGGAGTGCCAGTTCCATGACACTCGACAAAGGCCGTATCCGAGGGGTCTAGGCGAGCGATGCTGTATGCGCGGCGCATGAGCTCCTCGTGAGCCTCGAGTCTGGGATTCGTGATGCCGAGCGTCTTGCCGTCGAAGTTGGTCGAAGTGGCGCGAATAACACCGCGGATTGGGTCGCCATCCCGTAAAGCATCGCTGAGTTTCTTCACATATACCGCATTGATGGCCTCGCCTCGAGCGTAACCGTCGGCCTTGGCGTCAAAACTCTTACATGAGCCTGTAGGTGACAGCACTCCTTGCTCATGGAGCGCGAGCGTCATCGTGGGTGAGAGGAACAGGCTCGTGCCAGCAACGATTGCGCCCTCGCACTCGCCCTTGTAGATGGCCTCGCAGGCCTCGTGAAGCGCCACCAGGGATGAGGAGCAGGCAGTGCGGATAGTCATACTATATCCAGCTTTGTAAGCATTACTGTGATAATGTTATATTTCCGCCGTGATAAGTACTCACCTAGGTCCGCGCAAGTCATATTCATATGACGCACGATTCGATAGAGCGAAATCACCGTACCCGAGAATGCGATGCATGCCCAGGTATTGGGGATCCTTTGCATTAATATCGAGCCAATCCTCACCGAAAACGCCAACATAGCAGCCAATCTTGCGCCCGCGCCAGTTACTTTGGCCGCCGCTCTCCATGCATTCATAAATGACCTCCAGTAATAGCCTCGATTGGGGATCAAGTCGCGCAACCTCCGCTTTACTCATCGAGAAGAACGAAGCGTCCAATCTGTCCACATCGCAGTCAAGGTAGTGACCATGGATGCTCTTTAGGGTACCGGGCGTCCCAGATTTACTCTTGAATGCCGCGCCACCGAAGCGACTATCCGGAATCTCCCGGTTTGTGTTTTTGCCATTGACGAGTAGGTCCCAATATTCTTCAGAGTTCTCGACGTTTCCGGGCAACTTCAGACCAATGCCCACGATTGCGATAGGCTCTGGACTGCTATCTGTCTGGATTTTTGAAGAGTGGCCGTTGGTGACCGGGATGTCGCCGACAACGCCATTCGTGACGGCCATCGTGTCCTGGTTGTGTGCTGCCTGTTATGTGTTGAACTCTTCGGCAAAAGTCTGAGATTGATTGAAATGAAGAACAGTCGTTGAGACCGTGGTATATGTCCTCCTCGGGTATAAAGCCGTAGTGAAAAATGGATGGCGATGAAAGAGGATATGCAGCTTCTGAAAGATTGATGTCCGAGAAAACAGAGCTGGCTGAGCAGGAGGCGCACACACGGCGTCGAAGAGAGTGTGAGGGCGAGAGAGAAGGATTGCACAGTTTAAGAGGTGGCAAGAGAAGAAGAAATCGATTTTGGTGCTGGTATGCCTAGGTAGATAATCTTCGGCTGTATGATTCGTAATGCTCCATCTACACCGATGGGACCCAGACAAGGACCAGATTGGTAACAACAGGGCAACTATTATTTGAGGGAACAAACGTGGAGGGAAATGGGGTGTGTGTATAATTCGAAACAAGTACACCGTAGCCATCTCACACATTAGAAGGGAAACCTGGTATGCTTACCACACACAGCCCGTAAAGCTGATGCCACGACCGCAATTCATGATGATTTGCCTCTCTTCCAAGAACACGTGCACCCCCCTTCCCCTATCCGCTCACAACACACGGTGGTGCGCAGGCAACATGAGAAGGCTATCCTATCTCCTGAAATGAAGACAAGTAATCCAGGAGCCCATTAAGCCGGCACACATTTCAATTCCTTTAGTTCCACCCCCTTCTACCAGCTGAGGTGCCTGCTGACGCAAGATGGTCTGATAATTGCGGTTCCCGAACGAGGATTTAAGTCTTAAGAGCGCAAGAAGGGTTCGAAATTGGAAAGGGCAATCGATGAAAACTGTGAGCAGCAATTAATATGATCATCTGGAATCCCTCTTGACGTCTTGCTGCGAAAATTTTCTTTCTCTCGCCTGTCCCCTTGTCTCATCCTGTCTGTGCCGGCAATGACATCCTCTCATATTTGTGGTGCTGGTGGAAGGGAGGAATGTAACAATCAGGCCGGTTGGGCAACGGGTACTCAACCTGGCATTCAAAGGTGTCAGGTATCTGCCATCGGAAAAGCCTGTGTCAGACTAACAATGGGTGCAAAGTTCTGATCCTGCATTGTCTTTCACAGTCTAGACCCCACAGCTTGAGGACCCGAGTGGGCAACTCGAAGAATACACACCTTGTCACACTTTACAGACAGGTCGGATTTAGCCTCCCGCCTCCCGCCTCCCGCAGCTAGCAGTTAGCCGCAATCTTGTACCTGCGAACGTTGGATGCTTGCAAGGCATGTTCTATTCGTCTGTATAAACTCGGGAGAGTTCCAGGGTTGTCCGCAAGTCTAGGGGGAACAGCGACGGGCGACCACCATGACCAAGTGATGCACAAGTAGTCAGGGTCGCAGGAAGCAATTTGATGTTACCGAAAGAATACGCATGAAGAAGTTCAAGCAGATCGCAGCACATCACAGAAAAGACTGGTGTAGCAGTCCATCGCACAACCAGTACCCCAGCTCACGTAATTTGACAGGGCGACTAGCGCATCACTGAGGTATTCCAATGAGTTTCCCGACATTCCTCCCGTTTGAGGATGCTGGCTTCCTGTGGTCGGCCCAGGCTCCGATGAAGAGGGCAGAGATTTTGCGACAAGAATAAAGGGGGTGTCTCTAGGGTTGAGACGCCTAATTCGTCGAGCAACAAGCCAAGGGCAAACTCACGAAAAGGGCGTCGAAAAGACACGTACCTGGTGGAGATACATTGGCCGGTGTATTTCGCCAGGTTTTCCGTTGCTTAGCATTCAAGTTGCAGAAATACAGACCGCAAAAACTCCCGTACCATATATGGAAGGAGTTGGGAAGCACAGAAGCGTAGCTCTATGGCAGGCCGGTGAGGGGTGCAATGGTTTGCACGAGGTTGTTTGAACCAGGGCGAAGCTGAGGACCGTGCCATTCAGCGCTGAACCAGCCTTCCCGTAGTAGTTCCCACTTCTGTTTTACCAATCGACGAACAGATGGGTCTTATGGACATATACTGGGAGGGTGCCGATTTGGTGATGGAGACTGGTCTTGGCATGAGCATGTCGCCATTATCATGAAATATTTTTATGCCTACTGGTGCTGTTTCTGTAGGTGGACCTCATGTGCAATGATTTTGACCCAAAAATTACTCAATCATATTTCTTTTGCTTCTTTTGTTGCTTTGATGTTGGAGTCCCAACTCATGGATCCTGGCATACTTCACACGCTGGGTCCATTCAGCACTCTCATTGCGCGTTCATTATTGTGCCATGCAATTTCGATATACCTCTGAAGTGAGCAGTGGATGATCGTGCGCAAGAATACACGACTAGATCTAAACGCCGGAAAAGGCGCAGGCGCATTTCAGGGATGCTTGCAACGGCACAGTACAGACATGAGGCGCCATAGCACTTGCACAAAGCACCAGAAATACTAGCAATAGTGGCGATGATAACAGCAGATGCACAGAGCTTTTGATGTGTGTCTCTGGGATGCCTTCATTAGTTTTATATGTGCTAAGGCCCCAGGCTGGAATGTGCGTTCGCTCGATTGTTTCTTGCGGCGCATACATTTAGAAGTTCCGTCAAACGAGAAAAGCAACCCACAGAAAGTGTGATATGACGCCCACTCGGAAGCTGAGAGAGAGCGGGATGCCAATATTTACCTTATACAGGTGAAGCGCCTTACTCTGTCAGTTTGAGGTAGAGGTCTGAAAGGCGGGAATCGTACCTTGGAGGGGTTTGAAGGAATGATGAACTGTGGCAACGTGCTAGCCCTTGTGGTCAGTCAAGTCATGTAGTGGGCACCTTCCCTGACCGGTTTGCACGGATATCCACCCGGTTGGATGGAGTTCCTTACAGAGGTCTCTGTTGGTCTCACATCATACTGGCTGAGCCTAATACACGAGCGAAAGCAATTAGTGTAGTTTAGTGACCCCGAGGGCCCAGTAGCCTGAATATTCTTTATTTGCACCTTCCAAGTCATGAACCTGTTTTATCGGAGCGACTTGTACGCTTTGACGCGGGCTGCGCTTACAACTCAAGTCAACTCGTCTGTAATATCCGAGGACGCACAGAGTAGCCTCAATGCAGGGAGGACCGTGGGCTATTCACTTCCAACGATTTTTGAAAGCCTCCTAATTCCTCTACAGGCTCTAATGTAATTGCTGTAACCCATGTGGTCTTACCTGTTTGCGAAATATGTGCTCTGATGTGTAGAGCTTCGCTTGTTCTTCCGCTAGGATTCGCATCCGACTTTGGCTACATCTCCTCAACTGGCACCACCCAATATTGAGCGCTGCTTTCGGTAAATTGTAATTATTTTTCCAATGCATGAGAGTTGGACTGACGGACTGATGTGGATCTTACTGAGATCTGTAGGTGTGGCCCGACGAGGAATGATCTGGAGAGTTCACGTATGTGAACAATGGAAGCATACTGGCGCAAGACCTATCAAGCCTTTCAAGGGCGCCCTATGGCAATTTTAAAAAGCACTAGAAACACAACAAACAGTACATGTATTTAGCATAGCGTGTGATTCCTATCAACAACATTTCGTATAGGACGGGAGAGGGACCTGACACAGAAGACGGAAGTCGAAGTCAGTTCCCCTATCAATTGATACACCCATGCTTAATTATCGTCG
The DNA here is from genome assembly GCA_020881915.1 of Paramyrothecium sp. XJ0827. Taxonomy (NCBI): domain Eukaryota; kingdom Fungi; phylum Ascomycota; class Sordariomycetes; order Hypocreales; family Stachybotryaceae; genus Paramyrothecium; species Paramyrothecium sp. XJ0827. The sequence goes on along the minus strand of JAJFPB010000001.1, from coordinate 2,179,961 downwards.
CTTTCATCGTCGTCCGAATCAAATTGAAACGACTGAAGGACTTTTGGTGCAGCTTTAGGCCTGTTGGTCTCATAGATGGCCTTTGCCATTTGCTTCATCGTGCCTCTTTGCGTCTTGTTGGCTGCTGTTTTGGGGAGTGAGTCGACAAACTCAATACCGCCAGCCAGTCGCTTGTATTCGGCCATATGTGTATCGAAATACGCATGAATCTCCTCCTTTAGTACCTTTTCATCCTTAACTCGACCTTCAGGTGTCCGCACAATGAAAGCAATAGGCAATTCGCCAGCAGCTTCGTTGGGGATCGGCACCACGACATTGTCAGCGACAGCGGGATGGCGGGCAAGGTAGGTCTCAAGCTCTGTTGGAGATACCTGAATACCCTGCATGAGAAAGTTAGAATGGTGTTAATATACATTGGATCAGGAGGTTGCAACTCACCCGAACCTTGATCAGCTCCTTGAGGCGATCCAAAATGAACATGTGCTCATTGCCTTTTTCACTCTGCCTAAGTTCGAACAGATCGCCTGTACGAAGCCAGCCATCCTCTGTCAAGGCCTCCTTAGTTGCTTCTTCATTGTTGAGATACCCGAGCATAACTGATGGCGAGCGTAGATGCAGCTCGCCAGGTTTGTTGTACCCAATAACTTCATTTCCTTCTGTATCGACGAGGCGACCCTCGCAGCCAGGGAAAATATGACCACAGGCACCGTGCATGGTGTCATATGGGTTCTGGAAGCAGACGACGACGGCAGATTCTGTGAGACCATAACCTTGCACAAGATTGCAGTGAGTGAATATCTTCTTGAATTGGTCCTCGATATCCTGGGTGAGATTGGAGGCTCCGACCACAACAGTCTCGACACTACTCAAGTCGAACTTCGCAGCGATCGCAGAAGCTTTGATCATGCCAACGACCATGGGAGGAACCATCCATAGCCGCCCCATTTTAAATTGCTGAATAGAGTTAAGGACATCTAAGAGGTCGAAACCAGGCAAGACGATAAGGCCATCGCCACGATAGATACTCAAATGGCCAGTGACGATTAGTGCGTAACAATGACTGAGCGGGAGTACACCGAGGCTCGTCTCCGGCGTTTTGCTTTTATAGTTGAGCTCAAATGAAAAAGACTGGATGACATTGGCAATCACATTGCGATGTGATATTTTGACGTTTTTCTACGAGGCCCGGTTAGAGGATGGCCAAAACGTAAGTAAGTCTGAGATATAACCTTACCGGCAGGCCAGAAGTGCCGCTTGAGGAGCAGAGGTAGGCAATTTGAGTAGAACCCTGAGTTTTGGACCATTTGAGTTTAGGCAAAGGCTCGGAGCTCTTGCCCTGCTTAACTAGCTGGTCGAGTGTCTTGACACCAGCTGGTATGGGTGCACCCTTACACGCCTTTTCAGGAATGTCAAGCAAATACACATGCTCCACAGGCAAGCCAGCGGCAATGGCAGCCTCCTTGGCGATAGGGTATAGCGGTGCGCAAGTGAAGAGAGCCTTGCACCTGACGATGGAAAGCTGGCGGGTAAGCTCTGCTATGGAGTATGAAGGGCTTATCGGACACGAGACGCCATTGAGCCGATGAGTTGCCCAGGACGCAGTTAGTGTATCAACCTGAGGGAAGAATATATCAGCACCTCTCGAACAATTTCCGCGCAATGGACTTGTGGCTCACCGTGTTAACGCTGAAAATACCAATAACCTTGTCCAACTCGGATCCTTCGTTCACGACGAAGTCGAGCTCAGCGGCCAGCGCGGCGGCCAAGTGCTCAATGCGCTCCTTGACTTCAATGGTGGAATATGCCTTGCCAGTGATGCCGCAGGTGAAAGGAGGCAGAGACCTTTCCATCGGATAGCGTCCATATTTCTCAGATTCACTGAACAAGAAACTGTGTATCGGGACATCGCAGGGGATGTCGTAAGGCAGCTTGTTGATGTAGGAGGGGCATGTGAATACCATGGCGGCGGTTCGTTGTTCACGGCTGGAGGCGTAACGATAAAGGTGCAATGCGAGGGATATGAAGAGGTGTTTGCTGTGAGCGCGAACAATCGTCTGGAAAGCAATGCCGAGTGCTAGTTCTTAGTAACAAGACTGGTCTGGAGTATTTTAATAAGCAAATGAAAGAGGAGCGCCAGAATTTCTGTGTGGACTCTGGAAAATCCAGACAGAGTCGAGACCTTATGGAGATTTTGAGGTAGCCTTGGGGTAATGTCCAGCTGAGACTGAGGCGAAGGGGTTTTGAGATACATCTGACTCTCCTCGCCTCCAGGAGTGCTCGTAAGCCATATAGCCATCATCTGGCCTGGAAACACTTCAAATGTTCAAGACTAGCGTCACAATGCAGGAAGATGTCACGAAGGGACTGATTGAGATTGCTTGCATCTAATCTAGGGCGTATATGGTGTGTATCACAATTTGCGACCAGCCACCCTCCCCCTTCCGTCCCTTCTCGTTGCCCTGGTTCAAGCTCTCCCTTGGATAACGCCGGCTCCCCACAAAGGGGTGAGGTGGTGCCTTTCTCGAAAGACAGAGAACCAAGTATTCGGTCCTAACTCGACTGCGCAACATGATTTCTTCGGTACCGAGATCACGGCATGGCTGGTGGCAGGAGCAAACTTAGGGGGTTGGTATGTTCACACAAAGCCACCATATAAGAGGTTGCGGCTTAAGGGACTGAAGCGGAACTTAGACCAGGCACGTTCCTCTCTGACATTCAAGGTGAATTACTTGGGAAATGCAATAGCAAATGTATTTTTCTTGAGCCTTTCTCTACATCCAATTCTTCTCCTTGGGCGACCGGCAGCACTAACATGTGGGCTACTGATCATAGCACCAATCGTGGAATAGCCACAAGGGCCTGTTTTACCGGTGGCTGGGGTGAAACAAAACGGCGTCTTGCTTTGTGTTCCCTGGCCAATGCCCTGGTTACTACGATTAGGTCTGTTGTCTTTGGATCACACGGATAAGATTCCCCAGTTCGGGGCTTTCAGTCATTTCGTAAAATGGCGTGACTCTTGATAGAAGCATTTCACGGTTGGCACCAGTAAGATACGCTCACAGATCTGTATGGACTATGAAGAGAACATACAATCTCGTGTAATATCATATGCTACCAACGCCCTGTAAGACCAGACTTGAGAATTCCACCGATCGGTAAACGAATTTCTTGTCGGGTCCTCTTTCGAGGCCAAACAGCGATGAGTTGAGAGTGCATACCAGATAGACCTCATTGGCGCGCCAACTTTCTTTAATGTGTGACACCCAGTCGGAGACATGACTATCCTAGCATGTTTGCAAACATCTGTTACATAGATGGATATATCACCGTCAAGACGTCCAGCACTCAGAGCTATCCCCAACGGCAGAAACAATGACCTTAATACTGTTCGTAGATTCACGCGACGATGTCCAATTTGAGGTCCTCTAGGCCTGCAGAAATGATGTCACCGGCTAGCTCGATTTCCATTTGAATGTCGGGTTGGGCCTCCTCATAGAGCCAGTGCTTCTCGCCAGCCATGAGGTAGTTGTTATAGGCCAATTCATGAGGAATTATCTTCTTCTTAAGTTCAGGGTTGCCGGCGCAAGCGGCTTCAACCTTGAGCTGGATGTCGCAGCTGCGGTCCACGAGGCCGATTAGAAATGCAGCCTCGTCGACGGTGTGACCGACGGAGATGAGGCCATGGTTCATCAAGAGTGCAGCTTTGCCGCGCTTGCCCAGCGCACGGGCAATCTGCTGACCTTCCTGCTCAGCAGTGACGATACCGGCGTATTCCGTATCGACAGCCAGCACACCGTAAAGATCGCAGATGTCCTGAGTAATCATGTCAAGAGGCTTACCGAACGCGCACCAAGCACGACCAGCGATAGTGTGAGCGTGGCAAATGGCGTGGATATCCTCTCGAGCCTTGTGCAACTCAGAGTGAATGTAGTAGCCAGGATTGTTTGCAGGGCGAGTCTGTGAAGGTCATTCAGCAATGGTCAGAGAGCTCAACGATGAATATGGCGAGGAGTTAAACGCCAGTAGATGTTCAGGCAAACTAGTAGAGCGGGAAGGACTACACTTACACGGTTCCCGCCGATGATTTCGCCATCGCTGATCCTTAGGCATAGCATATCAGATCCATTGAGCAGGGAGAAATGTCTACCAATAGGATTCATCCAGATGCAGTCAGGAAACTCGGGATCACGGACGCTGATGTGTCCAGAAATGCCTTCAGTGAACCTGTTGCGTGCCCAATTACGGAACACTGCGGCCATGTGGATGCATATGTGCTTCCGATGCTCTTGAAAGGACACAAAAGTAGGAATTCCTGTAACGCGCCCATTGGAGGCATTGTCAGTAGGATATTTCCCAGCGAAATATGTAACATGTATAAGTGGGTTCAGGGGAGGTGCGCACCTCTCAATGGATTGGGACCACGGCTCAGATTTGGTAGCTGGCACTCCATCTCTGGTTCCTGATCTGTTAATTGCGGATTGGCTTGCTGAGCCAACTTGATCACAGCGCTGGGCTGGGCCTCAGGCTGGGCGGTGGTTATCGCCGACGGAGCCATCGCTCAAGACAATGGGAGGTTTTAGCGGGGGCGGTTCGTTCTCCAAGAGTGATGGAGGGTAACAAATTCCTCTGCCTCGGACAGTAAGGGACAACCTCTGCTCTTCAAGGTTATTTTTTTTTCTTCCCTGTCAAATGTGGAGAGAAAAAGAGTAACGAATATACAAGAAGGGGTGCTTTCAGGATTCCAGGCGGGGAAGCGGGGAACGGGTGTGTTTCTTGCGAAACTCTCTTTCACACACACAGGACTGTGGTGATCAGGACAAATGGACTTCGGAGAACGAGCCTCGTCGCTGAAGACGAAATGAGGGAGAAACGGAAAACTAAGTTTGGCGTCAAACAGGCAGTCGGCGGGTCATTCTCCTCAAAACTTGTTTCGAAGCAGCCGATGATGGATGAGGGGGAAGACGACTGGAAAGATCGTCACCCGACATGAGAGACGCAGATGCTTGAAGGGGTGGTTAGCCACGAATTACTAGGTGGAGACGGACCTGTACCGGAACCATCGACTGACGTGAGTTGCTGTGTATACGCAGCCAATGAAGGAGCAAAGTACATTGAGATTGATGATCACGCATCGCAACCCCACACTCGGACAGGGACTAGGAGGCAATCCGCCTCCAGTTCGTTGAGTGTGGATACGTGCCAAAATGGCCTGTCGAACATGAGTAAGTCAGACACCGTAATATCTCGGCTGTCTGCGCTTGCACTAAGAGTTGGAGATATCATCTCTTTGGGACTAACTTGACTTGGATAGAATTCCGACCCGCGACACATGCCTAGAGGCCGTTGCCTCCTCTCAACAATGCGCTGGTTATTGCTGGGGCGATCAATTGTGTTGCCTATTTCCAGTAGTCCAGATGCCGGCGGCAGTACACTTTCTGCTCCGGAAACAGGATCCGCCCGGTTCTACCACAGTGATTCGGTAATCGTGCTCCAACGGTGTGATCCGCAGCGGCCCCTCAAAGCATCCCAACAGCGGGAGCCGGATGAATCTCATGGGGCCGAGGCTCGTGAGGAGCCGGCGGTGAAGCTGACATGAACAAAACATCTGATATAATTTGGTGGCATTCGCCAACGATCGCATACGCAGAATAGGTTGAGAGCAAGGCAGCTTTCATTGGCCATTTAATATTGTCGCACAGCTAATTACTGAATAAATCAACACCCTAGCGCGGCCTCGTGACCTTCAATCAAATAAGTCAAGCTGTGATCCAGTCAGTTGCCTTGTAGACCGGAAAGTGAGCAGAGAATGAAATTTGGTGATAACCATCCCATCGTTGACACTCGATATGCGCCAAATGGTTTTGACAAGCTCCTAACCACCCCACGACTATCTACCATATCATTCATTGAATCCCCACAAACATTTGGAGCAATCCCGGTTGAAATGACTCGGCTTCAGCCTCCACCAGTTGGAGCAAAGTGCTTCTGACCCAACACCCGTAAACCTTCATGAATCTGCCTTCTAGTACCTTCATCTTCTTGCTTCGGTGTTCTTCATCAGCGCCAGCCTCAAATCTGCTTCGAACCGTGTCGCGTTTGTGGAGCATCTCCTGCTAAAATGCGCAGCACTTTAATTTTGAGAAGCCAATTTGTGGCATGGTCTTGCCACCCAATTACCCAGGCCTTTGCTCTAATTCGTCCTACATGAGGCTTGCCAGCCGAATCGCAGATGGCAATGTTATATCTACTACGGCTACAAAACCTATCAGTGAGACGATTACTTTGGGTCCTTCGACAACCGGTTCCTCCTTCCAACTATGCGAAGACTTTGAGCGCACCTCCCCAGGCATCCGTTACTTCATAGACGATGAGATCGTTTCGGCGGTGGGGGTCACGAACGCGGGCAACTGCTTCCGGGTTTAATTAGATGCTCACTTGTGGCACGTGGGGACTGGGAAGCCTATCTGTTTGTCGGGACTGAGGGGCCTAAGTAACGATATAGGAGTATCTCTATCAGGATAACCATTGTACATGTTTATGTATGTCCAGGTCCTACACGCAGGAGGGAGAGGTCCTTACGATGTCTAGGGCTGCCATTGCAGAGGACTACCCTTTTGCGCTGAAAATCACTTCAAGCCAGCATTTTGCATCATTTTTATGAACTCTCAACTTAATCATCACATTAATTGCGCACCCAATTTAACCAAACAATCTGGAGAGTCGAAAGGAGTGGGTGGCTCAAAGCGGGATGGGGTCGTCCTTTGCTATGTGCGGTTGCCGAGGAGAAACGGCAGGCATGGGCGTGGCAATGTGTTTCAGTGAAGAATGCACTGTATCATAGAGGGTCTCACTTCATGCCATCGACATTGATAGTAGGCACACAGTGACATTGTACTTTCTATCAGTGGGCATTTGTGGCAGTCTTCATTTAGTGAAGAGCCTGTAATCGTCATGCTGTTGAAGCCAGTCAATGCTAACGGAAGGCAACCACTTCTTACGACCATTTCTTCTGTTTCTCCGCGGAATTCCGCTGAATTCTATCGATGAGCCATCCGAAGAAATTGGAAAGCACAAACGACGGAGTCCAAATGCGCGCACCAGATTTTGGTGATATTCGATAGGACACCCAAGAGGCAATCGTCAACCTATGCCTAGACGCAATAAACAAGAGAAAGCCTAGAATGTGGGAGATCCGGATATTAGTTTGTTGCAGGCCAGTTCTGAAATAGCCCGTTTGAGAACGAATCCAACATCTTGACCCTGTCAAGCAAACGTGACGTTGGACTGCGTGTTGTGCCATACGAGATAAGCATTCGCACCGCCCCCGAGCTCATCTTTAATGCCGTCTGGCTCTCTTATTGCATCGAATATGCTGTTTGAGTTAGACCCTTACTGGTTAAATATGATATTGTCGCTGAGCACAACGTCAAGCTACATGTTGTGTTGTGAAGACATAGCTTTTGCAACTCACGCACTCTCACGTATTCTCTTGTGGTATTGAGGAGGAATCTTTTGCAAATAGTTAAAAACAAGCCTCGCTATGTCGCAGAACCAATATGTCTATCGAAGAGAACGGACGGGGACTAGAGTTGTGACTTTCGAGTGCAAGTGCCCCCATATTAATATATGTTATCATCAAATAATTCCTGCTAAAGTCTTATCCAGCAACTCAAGTGGATGCCAGCGAAATTTACTCGCTCAAAAGTCGATTGAGCGAAAAACCTTACAGGTTAGTTGCTATGTGTGAAAATACCATATCGCTGGCACTCGAGACTGACGAGACAAAGATGACGAGAGTAGGAATGGACAGCAACGCTAATGCATAGATCGGTATACAAAGAATAGAACCTTGGAGTTGTCTGCACTGCTGTGTTGAATGCAGTCCGACTCTTGTCGGTTCTTCAGACTAATTGATGGATTCCCGAACATGTTTTACCCATGAAGCTGAATCGCATCCAACGGAAACATGAACCACCTTCCGCGATCTGGAGTAGCACCATAGGATGAATTATGGTCACCATTATTTCTGCTGTTTTGGATTCAGCTGTTTTGGGGTAAAGTCAGCGCATACCATTGTCTCGATGTGTCGCGGCGTGTGTGGGCATCAGGACGTCCCCTGATGGCTGGCACAAACTTTCACTAGATTAAGATAATCCCATGAGTATAACGCAAAGACGCAGTATTTCTCTTGCCCGTTAGTAGTGTTGAGTATGTTCATCATGAGTCATTTCATCTGGAAACAGTGGCCACGCATAGAGGCGCAAGTCTGATCTGTCGTTGCAACTCCCAAGTATAAATTTTCAAGATTTCCAACCCAACACAGTTGGATAATCCTCAAAGATTATATCCTCTGCTCATAAATCTCCTACTATCTCGATACAATGTATGTGTGGTAAATTGTCTTATCAAGCAGATACCGTTAGTACCGGGTCGTAGGGTATTCGACGTTGGCTCTGGCCATCACTCGTGAAGTGCCTTTATCCTGCCACAGTCACTTTACCATGAGTGCGAATAGTACAGACTCTGCACATTGTATAGATTTCCCGCGATCTATCACATTACTTCTTGTTGCGGTCAGATCTTCTAAAGGAGGTGATGCCGGCCAACACTTGTCCCGACCGATTGCAGAGTATACGAATACCACTGTAGCTGGCCAAGATATTTTCTCTGGGATTCAGAGGTGAACGTTCATTTATCAGAGCCTTCAGCAGAACTGACATGCCAATTCGACAAGCTAGGTGCGAATGCACAAGTGGCTTTTGGTGATGTACAGAGCAGGAACGAAGATGATACAAGTTGCGCCAAAGAGTAGCGTAAGGCATAGGTCCAGTCATGTAGATACACAGTGGGGGCTGAGGCATGGGAGTGCTACTAGATCGACTAAGCGCCTGATCTTTGGATGGGGTTGAAGCTTTGGTGTTTAGAGCTGATAAGTTGGACGTTTACGTTGAAGCGACGAAGTCACGCCATTTGATGGACACGATGCGGGTGCTTGAGCTTCCCACGAAATATTCATCAAAAATTCAACGTTGAGTCGAGCATTCCACTTGAAGTTGGTGACAGTGTCCCTCTACACTACCAAGAAGCTTCCGGAGCCGAAAGTCCGAAAGTTAGCTGGGTGCACGGCACTACCCCACAAGGAGTTGGTGCAGATCTGATCCTGCCTAACTTGGAAATAAAGAAAACAGGGACTGCCTAAGCCTTGTTTCCTTATATGCCGCTAAGCAAGATCTAAGGTCGCATCGAATGCACAAGTGGGGAGGGGTGAGTGTAGGGTCGGCTTAGTAGAAAGCTATTAGCGTTGTAAGCCGGTAACGTCTTCCCCTTACTTAGATGTCATACACAAACGTGACGAGGAGGCACAAAATCATGGGTTCCTGGATCCATCAGCAAAGATCTGTCGAAGCCCCCAGATCGTCTTTTATGGCGAACTACGGTTTTCCTATCAATCGAGCTCAAGGCGAAAGTGACGAACGGATCGCAATCCATCGGTAGCAAAAGCTTCATTTGGCAAGCACCGCTGCTGTTCAACTATTGGTCTTTGATCATTTTTGTAATGTGATCTGCTCTTGACGCGGAGCACAGACGGCGAAGCGTTAATTAGGAAATGATCAAAGGCTCTAGCATCATAGATGGTACGCTGACAGATGGAAGGAGGGAGCCCACCTCACAAGTCTTTACCAGATCAATTCACCGCCCTACCCTACAACAGCGGGTGCTGAATGCCTCGCTCAGCAGTTGGACAACATAATATGCCGATCAGGCCATGTTCTATACCCATTACAGGTTTTCAGGGCAGGTTTGATGATCTTGAGTGCCAAGGGTCCGAGGTGCGGCTTGACGACTGCCTAACAGGGAATGGAGGGCGAGCATAATTGAGGTGCCGTGGCGATCACTTTGGAATCACAGTATTACAAGCAACAAACGCGAACAAGTCCCTCTGGTCGGTGCCGATGGCAGGGCTCAGGCCACATTCAGTTTCCTGTTCAGGCAATTAAACATCAGTCAGCTCGGGAAGAGGCCTCGCCGTTGTCCGTTGCTCTCCAAGTATTCATGATGTCACTGAGAACCACGCCCCGATCAAGCTACCGATGGCAAGAGTACGTGCTAGGATCTTTTTTTTTCTCCGACAATTGCGAGCAAGCCTCATGACATTCGTCTCATGAGGCTTAGTTCAACCCATACGGAAAAGCTACAGCCTCAAGGTAGTCTGGGGAAGCCGGGGCTTATTCCCTACGACTGATAAAAGTCTGGGTAGTAGTGGGCGCATCGAGCGACGGTCGACTAAGATCTTGATGGATACTGCCGTTGTTTGCCCTCGGAACAGACAAGATGATCAGACGAAAAAGTGAATGAGAGGCCAAATTTTTTCGAATGAAGGTAGCAAGAAGACAGATTGAGATAAGAAGAGAACAAATAAAAATTACCATGGTTCTTCTTGGCCGCCGGTGCTCACCATGTGAGTGTGTAGAAGATTTCGCCCCCCCCCCACGTCGGCCCCGCATGTTCAGGGCTGTTTCATCGGACCACCCGCTGTAGACGGTACGAATATAGCACATCCACAGCAACGGTTGGGCTTCAGTTCATGATGATGATCAGCTTCGCGTGCAACGACGATGATCTCTCCACACGGCACTGGAGGATTGGTTTCGCTCGTTGGAAAATTGACACGAAACAGGAATTGTATGTCAATGTAGCCTTTAGTCTACATCTTTGCTTTTCCGATCTTCTGCCACCCCGTATGTGAACCAGGCTACTTTGCGCGTTGCCTTTCAGCAACCTGGATTCAATCTGGGCATCTGATCGTTGCAGCTTCGAGAAACCATTGGCACATCTGCTTCACTGCCTATGCGCAAGATGTAAGGCTGACACTGCCGTTCTTGATGTTTCGCTCCTCTTTATGCACTGATCTACACCTCGTACGCGGAGTGAGCGCCGAGTCGCGCATTGTGGCGGCGCCGCCACCGCATCACACCTGAGACCAAACTTCTTGTTCTACAAGCTTGGCTGACTTGAGGAACGACCAATTGAGAGACTCCTCTCGAGTAACACCTTTACAGGACGCGTCAGTCCGAGAGTGCGAAACCGAAAGCTTCGTAAAGCGAACTGAAACAGTTGAGGCAAGGCATGAGGCGTCCCGCAAGCGGCCCTGGATGAATTGCCCCGGGTTACGTCTTCACTAAACTCAGGCGGCGGGCTGGTTGGAATAAGGTAAGCTCTAAATACAAGGGTGTCATGCCCGGGTTCCGTTCTTCGGCTGCCTCCCGCGAGTAGAAGCATCCATTGCAACGTGTAATGCATGTTCCATGTGCGCGAAGAAATCATGTAAGGCTCTCGTCAGATGCTACTCGTTGGCAGAGCAAATTAGACGAGGCACTATCATCGGCAAAGCCCTATGCATAGCCCCCAACTCCTATTTTGTTTCGATTGATCCCCAGCCAAGCTGACGGGAGCCCAGATGATTGTGAGTTTCGAGCCAAGTTGCGCACACGGCATCCCCACAATCGGCCTACTGGTGGAGCAGCCTTGCCGTGCGGTTTCGGCCACGCTATGCTGTGGTTGGTCCCTGGAGCTTGTGGCCATGGGAGCGGTAGTCCACCGTGTGGCAGTGCGGCCCCCATCCTTTAATAGTTCTCGTCAACCAAGCAATCAGAGCGCAAGAGCGATCGCTGCGTACTTCCTATTTTGTAAGTCACTATCCCGAGCTGTGCGCCTAGCCTCGCCATGTCGAAGTATCTCATCTTAATCACTTCTTACCTACCTCGCAAACGTCGATCCTGCGCACGTACATAAGCCAAGTCTGTCCTCACTCGACAATTTCTTATTGTGCACTCTGACTCTAAGCTCCAGTCTTCCATCCTAGAATTCAAGCCTCTAACTGACTTCGGTTCTTCCGGTTCGTATTCATACCCTGCTTACTCTTCACCTCAATTCAACACTTGCTTTAAACCGTCGATACGCTTCTCGCCAAGGAGATCATATTTGTTGGCCGAGGACTTCGTGCTCTCCTTAAATCCGCAGTCTCAGCACAACCGCCTGTAAACCACCAAATAACAGACTTATCAATGGGCTCCGACAGTTCAAAAATTTCCCTCGACAGGGCGCCCACCCAAGTGCGCTTGCCTGTCTCTATGAACCTCTACTACAAAACTTCATGGGCTCTGAAATTGCAGCTCGGTCAACATCAAGATGCGCCCTTGTACTGCGCTGACCTCCCCGGCGGCTGGTATGGCGATATAGTTCTGTACAATGGCCCCGATTCCGACAGTCCACCCCTGGCAAAGGGGCGTCAGAGTGGACTAGGTAACACAACCAAGATCACGCTCCCACCTATCGCGCCAGGTCATCCACCACTTGAGGAGGAGCTACGCTCAAGCGCTACCATGACGGCGCAGAAGTACATCTTTTCTGTTCCCTCTGGGCCTCAGGGCTATCCGCAACAATTCGAGTGGCGCACCACTCATAGCGATGAGATTCGGCAACTTGGCGAGTCTTCGCACGGTTGGAAGCTCGTCTGGTTGAACCGGAACGGCCCTGAGGAGATCGTTGCCCTATGGGCTGGTGCCACTATCCATAGGCACATGAGCCTGTCCAAGGCTGCTGCTTTCAAGTTCGTCAACAGGGGCGCCACTGGTGAATTTGGTGACGTCTGGGCCCTGATGGCTGTTATGACCTTTGTCAGGCTTTGGCAGAAGAAGATGCAGACAACAATGACCTCGGGAGCGAACGCGGCCAACACTGCCAACGTCGTTGCGGCAGTTTCTTAAGCAGCATTTGCTTTATGGAGTTCATTTAGCGTATGTTATTGGTTACGATATGTCGAGGCTCAGATGTATATTAGAGGCAGTTCCTGATGCGTTATGAACAATAGATAACCCATTTCCTTTCACGGTAGTCGGGGTTATGAAGCAATCTTTGACCCATGTGAACCAGACGTGTACAATGGGCTCCTTGTGAACTATTATATGACTTATAAGATCGGATCTTCCTCGAGCCAAACAAATTTATTTTGCAGCAGAAATGTCAATACGCAGTATGTGCCTTGACTGTGACCAATCCGGTCCGGAGTTGAGCTTATACGATGACAAAGGAGTGCATTCACCTGCAACGGTATGTCAGCTTGACGCTCTCGCTTGACGGCGCTCCAGTACCAATCTACGGCAACTATGTCGCTATTGGAGATAACGGTAAGTGTATTAAATTTGCTGGGCTGAGCTGCTAACGGGTTGATGGGACTTTGAAGGTGTATCCCTTGCGATTGTCGCAAGTGACAGCTGAAATGGATTGGCTCAGTGCATTTCGTGCTGAGGTCAACTGCATGGTAGTGGTCAGCTGATCAACTCATGGACAGAACTGACGTAGGAGGATAGCGATATTTCGCAGCTGGACCTTTTTTCGCTTTCATGAACCACTGTGTCTTTCTAGCAGCAGATACAACCAATCTCCGAGATTGTTAGCCAAAAATTGATACCTAAACAGAGTGATTCGAAATACCTGTCTTGAGATAGCATCTCAGAGCCAGAACTGTTGTGCATGATGCAAGGATATGGAGATATGGAGACCATCGTCGCCCCGAAAGGCTCATGTGTGCGTGTGTCGACTGTAACCAACAGTCTCCAAGACCGACACAGGAGGTCACCTGTAATGCAAGCAACCTATGGCTCACCGGCAAATTCCACCACGAACCACCGTCATCAGAACGCCCAACCTTCAGGGTGGCGATGGGCCTGTACACCATAATGTATTCGCATTAAGACGGCTGCAGGTCGGATGGTGTAAAACATGTCCCATGCACTGCTCTGCTGCAAGAGCTGCCCTCTTTGCGACCCAAGATTAAGCCCGATGCCGTATTTCCGCTGGGCGCTTCAACCACTAATAGACAATCAAGCATAAAATGCACAATTCAGGTGAGGAGGTATCATGAAAGAGCAATTAGGACTACGCAATCAATGGCCAACGCACAATGAAGAAGATGACCATTCAGAATCGTAAGGTGCAGGTCTCATCTGAGCGTTAGGGCAAGAGGAGGGGCACATGTCGCAACGATTTACAAGCTTGGCTTGCGTGACTTCTGTGACCTCTTGAGACACTCATAGGGGGCATCGGCATCTTGCAGCCTAAAGTTCGCCCTGTGAGGTAGTCTGCGTTGATGAGACGTACTCCTCGTCGGCCATGCTTCGCCAACCACGCCAAGAACTCGGGCCGCAATCACGCAAGACGAAGATGTCGGGTAAGGGCTGTCGTATTGCGGTACGAGGGCCCTTGTGCGATAATGAGCAATTTTGCCTCGTTTTCCGACTGCAACCGGCAATTCGGTCGTGGATCCAAGCAACAGCCTCATCGTCCTACTACACTTTTGCCGGCCCCGAGACCACGTCACATGATTGGTAGTTTTGGATCCGGGCCACAGCACGAGAAGCAACAGGACAGATCGGGAAAGCGGAGACGCAGAAGCCTGGATGTTTCTGGGAACGTACAACCAATGCCAAGGCGACAGACCGGGGCATTCGGCGGCTGCCAGCCGGAGCAAAGTGGAGCAATCCGGTACCCGACAGCCGAAATGAGCGCTTTGCTCATGAGACACCTTTCTCACGTAATAGGCGATGGAAACGGAGACTTAGGACCTATGCCTCGGTGAGCCGAAGCGAACCGTTTGTCGATACTTGAAGAGTAGCATTAGTGACGGTGATCTTATATCCCTGTACTGGGGTAGCAGGAACGCCGCGCATGTACAACAATGGCAAGGTGGTATTGAACAGCATGTTCACATGTCGTCAAAGGCGCAGTCGAAGCCTTGTCGTCATCGCCGGCAGCCCACGGGCCAAATGAGCATGGGTTAAACTGACTCGCGAAGCGACTGACATAAGATGCAACACGAGACTTGACTGATTGTGGAATACAGTATTCCATATCCCGCATTCTTGGTGTGTTGTCTTCCTCCTCTACCGCTGGTTGGGCTCGAGAAAGGCGCAAGGGAGGTTGCTGGGCGGCTTGAGACATCCACGAGTCAGGGCTGTCTTCATCGGTGCCTCCAATGGGACGCGATTCCTCAGTCACTAGCATTTCTTCTTGTACTCCAAAGCAAGAAAATGAAGATACCTATGTTATCCGGTTCAAGGCAAGCTTTGAAGTGGGCCTCTTCCCCGTACAGGGCCGACTCCACTTATGTACACACCGCCCCTGTTGTTGGGACGAACCGTGAGTGGATTTCCCCGGCTGTAAGCGACCAGGGTTAGGACATGCCATGGGGACCATGAGCATGTGCAAATCATGCCGGATGAGGTAATTGACCAGGTCGTGGGCAGCGAGCTTATGTGCATCTCCCCAAGACCCCACAACGAGAATCATGGCCTGGAAACAGACAGCAAACTTCTTGTTGAGGAGTACCATGATGGCAGGACGATTCGGTCCGGCCAGGACTCATGTCAACAATCAACAAGGATTATCTCAATGTGGATGAAGTATGATCAGTTTCTTTCCGTTCCGTCACCCTCTACGTCTGTCCCCGCTTTCATTTCGTTGCCCCCGGCAGTGTAATAGAGAGGGGCCAAGCTGGCCGCATCATGATAGACATGTGCAGCATGCTGTCTGTCCAATGCATGTGCAAGGATACATTTGTACTTGTAATTATGTCCCTTGCCCTCAGCATCGTGGTAACATTCAGACGGCTTCGACTCAAGATCGTGATGTTGGTGCGCCGGTCTGCTTCCGTCTGGCCTGTGAGGTTTCAACCTTTGCACGGCCCGAACCGTTACGTACACATTACGAGCTTATAGTTAAGGTGAGAAAGGTAAACATATGTACTGCTAATCGCCGCCTCGGAAGGCTCAATGGGAAGACTTGCAGTCCACTAATGCAACCGGCTGTTCGCTGTCCAAGGGATAGCATTTGGGACATCTACAGACCCCGCACCGAGTTTCAGACCGGGCTTCATATGGAGAAGGCTCATCCTCTCTCTTTTTGTTAGGAGCCAAGCGGTCAGCATTGCGCCGTGACCCCACGCCATCCCTTGGTGCTCATCCACTTACGTGCCCCCTGGGTCCGACACCTCGGACAAATGCTGGTGGGGCAGGGGATGCACCATCGGATGAAGCACCCTGAGGAAGGCCGTTGTTGAACGTGATGAAGACGGTAACAGTAGGGATGTGCAAAGTCCTATTCTTGTTTGTGCTTGGGTTGTGGCTGGCGCTGTAGCTGTGGCCTGGCGCTTGTCTGAGTTGAATAAGTAGGGTTGGGATTTCCTCCGGAAACACCACTTTCACTCCGTTCCCACTGCGGTTTTTAGCTGAAATCTTTGCAAAGAGGCCCAAGGTTCAGGCAGTACTTGCATGCAGGCTTTCCCACTGTTCGTGTAATTGGTCATCAGTTCTCGACAGCGAGCAAGACTCCATACTTTTACTTCCAGACTCTTACACATCCTCTTTTTGCTGGACAAGTCGAAGGTTGCCGCACCTTTGAATATCTCGAGGGTTGCATCGAGCTCATTCTTATATTATACTTTCTGAGTTACTACTACTGAGGGGCTATCCTGAGCCAGTACATCCTCATTCCTGCTTCTGAGGGGCTATCCTGAGCCAACAAACCTCATTCCTGATCCTGAGGGGCTATCCTGAGCCGTTACATCCTCAATCCTGATATCTGGCTATCCTGAGCCTTTGACAATCTCAAAACTCGCAGCTTGAGGGCAATCCTGAGCCACTACTCAAGCTGTCTTCTTTTGAGGGCTACCCTGAGCCGTTATTCTCAATCCCTGTCTTGTAGAACAGAGAGAACAAGAAGAACTTTAACAGCCACAAACAAGTTTCTCTTCATTTTCGTCGTCTTCTATCCTTGACTAAGGCAAGAGAACAAGAAAGGAACTTAGGAACTCTGACACTACGATAACACCAGCAATATGTCCACCATGACCAACGTATCCCGAGCGCTTCGCGCCTCCACCAACAACTGCTTCCGAGCCGTGTCTATCCGCAGCCAGCAACAGCAGCTCCGCTGCTTCCACGAGTCAACCAAGGCCAAGGCAGTTGAAGCCACAATGCCTGCTCATCACCCGGGCATCCAGCACATGACACCTCTGTTCATGACCCCTCCCCGACCGGCCGTGGCGCACCAAACGCAGCAACAGCTCAGCATCCTGGAACAAGCATACAAGCCCGAGTTCTACGACGCTGTGGCTGAGGTCATGAGGCTGAGGAAGAAGTACATCGAGGACCGTGCAATCTTCGTTGAGTCTCGAGACATGATTCCTCTTCTACTTGGACTCGGCGCACGGCCCGAAGATGTGCCAAGGATGGCAGAAGTCAGCGACAACCTATACCACGACCCAACACTCCCATTCCGCCGGTCTCGTAATGGGCGCTTCTGTATCGACTATGATACGAACTCGCTGCGCAGACTAGAGTTCCAACCCTTTACCCTTACGGTAGAGGAGGACTTTAAACGCTACGACTCGGGTCAAGTTCGCCGGTTCGACGAGATCCAGGATAATTTGCAGCTCAACTCTGTTCTACAAGCCCTCTTTGCCTTTAAAGCAATCATGATGCACGGCGTGACTATTGCTCGCCGTCCCAAGCTCGAGTACGGGATCAACAAGTGGGTCTGCACCCTGTTCAACCTCCGCACTGTCACGACCCCCGACATTTTGGGTGAGCCTGCGCTCGAAGGCGTCCACTCAGATGGCGTCGATCACACCATGACGACCTATTTGGGCAGCAACAACATGGGTCCCAATAGCGCTGCGACCTTCATGCACGACATGGGTGAGACCACAGGCATCCAGCTCGACGAGATCTCACCCAAGCATCTGCTTAGCCGCGTGCAGCACAAGAACCTGCTTGACACTTTGATGATCGTTGATCACGAGCGCAAGCACAGCTTGTCCCCAGTCTACCCCATCGACAAAACGAAGGAAGCTACTCGAGACATGCTGGTTTTCTTCACGCGTAAGCCTGTCGAGAAGACGCACGTTTCGGGTTCTATAGACTCTCTCAATGCGCACAAGGAGCTCCCAATGGAGGTCCCTCTGTTCTCGCCCGGTCGCTTATAAGCAAAGGGTTCACGACATTCGACCGGCTTCAGCACCGGGAAATGGTTGCTTTGGATCACCACCAAAGTCCCGGAGACTTGGGAGCTATCATCACGCTGAATGAGATTTAGGTGGAAGAGCTGAGGTAACTTGCTATTGTAGGGTGTGAGGGTACACCTGCTGAATTGCAATGACTGCAAGTCACGACGACTTTCCATTTTATTTTATGTTTCCCATTTACTCGGTGTTGCAAGTAATTTCATGCTAGTTTTCCTTTTACAAAAAAAGTTAGTATTTGTGCTCAAACCTATATTCCCGACAATGCTTGACGCCAAATCACTCTCCAATTGTCGATTTGCTTGGACTAAACTACGCTCGATATCCCGGGGCATATAGAGCGTCAAATTCCTTTAGTTGACGCGCGCTAGTACGAGAACCGTACAAGTGCGGCCGCAACCAAGCTCATTGATTCATGCCCCCGAGTCCGTCCACACAATGAAGAGGAGGGATTGCATTATGTGCCTGCCGTGTCCAACCTGCCACATTGCGAAGCCTGCTACCAGGCTCCGTTCTCGGCATGTGGATGACACTGAAAGAGAGGGGAAACCTGTAAACCCCGCTTTCGAAAGACAAGAAAGTTGGAGTAGTAATACTAAGACCAAGAGCCGGTGAGTGATCGAAGCCGGCAGGCTGATTTCACAAAATCTTGGCAACTGTGCCCAACAAATTTGGATCATTTTCATTACTCAATTCATTTTCTCTTCGGATCTATTCTATAGAGACTTTGCGGAGTAACCATGGGCGCTGTGTATTTCTATACTGTGACAATTGAGCGATCTATCATCGCAGCAGAAATGGGGAGACCCAGTCGCAAGACAAGCTTAGTTTGACTTTGACGCGTCCGCATCGGCAGCATCTGCCATAGCACCCATGTTCTTGAAGTGCCACGTGTATGATACCTTGTCTTCATAGTCCTTCGGGTCTCCACCCATGACGCTCTCGATCTCTTCGCCGCGCTCTATCCAAGCACTGACCAAGCCAACTGTTTTAGCAGGTACGTGGTCATGGTGCAAGCTCTGAGCAGTGTGGATGATGTCTTCCTTCTTGACGCCGAGGTCTTTCTCCAGGTTGTTGATGAGATAGTCGAAGTTGTTCAGGTCAGGCTTGTACGAGCCAATCTCCTGAGCAGTGTATATGGCGTCAAAGTCGATGCCGGTCAAAACGTCGCTCAATGTCCGCTTGAATGAGTCACGGTCAACGTTGGATAAGATGACGAGCTTGAAATGCTTATGAAGACGCTTCAGAGCGTCGATAGTGTCCGGATAGACAGGCCATTCGCCCACGCTTCCACCAAATTTGACCTTTTCCTGCTCAGATACGTCAACCCCAAGTTCCTCTGCCAGCGCACCGTAGGTGGCAGCAAGGATGTCTTTGTACAGGTCCTTGGGGTGTGCCCGCTGAACTACACCCTCGTGCTTGATGAATGCTTTCAACGTGGCTAGGCGGTCATCCCGGAAAGGATGAGATTCTGGGAGCCGCTGCACCAAGGGCTGTAGCTGATTGTAAATGCCCCTCTCCCAGTCGACTAGGGTGCCGTAGCAATCGAAAGTGAGGCAAGTGAATGAGGTAATGGGTCGGGAAGTCTTCATGGTAGCGACGTTGCTTTAGAATTGAGCCTAGCGCAGCACTAAGTGTAGTAGGCAAAGAACTTGGAGATGTGAGATATGCTGTATGGATGGGAAATGAATTTGAGTGCCTTAAATGTTCAGCAGGTTTTCCGTGTTATGATATGCGCTACGAATGCCATCACACGCTTTCACCATCATGGGTTGCTTGGACTTGCGTGGGGTAGGTAGCATTACTGGGAACCCGCACTCAACCCAATGGCGAAGCCGAGACGCAGACCATGATTTCCATGCTGCTGAGTCGACTCATCAGGACTTACGTAAGTAATTGGAGATGTCATCAAGATGAACAACCGGATATTCACTGCTTGGCGTGAGAAGACCACAATGTTGCCACCTTCATTTGGTTCCTCAGCCTGCCACTCCTAATGTCCGTAGCTAAACCTGCTTTATTCTGTATCGTTCGGTAGCATCGAGTTGTAATGTAGAGTCGTCTGGGTTGAACAGGTGCATACTTTTTCCTCCTTGGTTGTCTGGAGATTCTTCGCAGGGCAGCCGTAGTAAGCCGTGTCAAGCTTGGTCACTTGGCAACGATCAACGCTATCAGTCGTCATAGCTTCCCGTCGCTCCAAGCCTCAAAGAACAGGGCAAGGAAGGGTATTTGGTTATTCTCGGCTTTGGGGCGGCTGCCGAGCCTCTGCTCCGAGAAACGAGATGCAGCCGGCCGCTAATTACCGGACGGCAAGCGAACAGCATGTTGGTCAATCCCACCGCGCCCTGAATGAAATGGCGGGGTCTTGCCAAGAATTGCCGCTAGTTTTGCTGACCGAGCTGATCAAAAATATAAGCCAATCAGGCCCGTTGCAGAAGACTTTCCAAGTTCGGATCGTCAATCGAAAACGAACAATTTAGAGCCCTTGACCTTGAGAGTCTGGGCTCGGAACGGCGCCCTAGAACTCGGGTCATACTCGGGGCTTAATTGTTCCCTTTGCTAGCCCCCAACAGGGTGCCGCCGCCGTCGCCCCACTGCCCATTGCTTCCGAAAGAAGCAGTGATGCCCAGAAATACCAACACGTACCTGTGGCTCATTGAAGCCAAGTAAAAGATCATGTTGAAGATCCTGAGCTTCTTTCCGTAGCGGTGCCGAGTCAGGAAGGTGGGCACCGGAGGGTTGGCGTCATCCGTTACACCTCCCTTCGTAGACTTGCCATAGAGTATCAGAACGAACAACAGGAAAGAATTGAAGAAAAGGGGTAATTTAGAGAGCTGCCGTAATGGAAGGTCCCTGCAGCCAGCCTTGCGTCACGCCAATGCAGCCCCTCCACAGCTTGGTGATATTACAATTGGCTATTCTACCGTGAGGAGAGTTTTGTGCTTCGTCGGGGGATATATCTCTTACATAGGACGCCATCTACTAAGACGCAGGATCAAACTTGCAGGATGGTGTACTAATATTGGAATTGGACTAACGCGAGGCTTCCGATATTACAGCGGGGCTTTAACAAACCGCTGCCGTCCTCACAAGTCTACGGATTGCGAAGACCCGATGAGCCTCCATCCTGATTCAATATTCCTAGGGGTTGAGAGCCCGCCATTTTTTTCCATTCTGTGCAGACAATCCTGAAGCACCACCGAAGGTCAATTCATATCCTCAAGTCAGGTTCTCGTCAACTCGGCCTTGCTCGTGCACTTCCCAGGGCTGTGGCAGCTAAGCTGGCATATCTTAAATTCCTTCCCCCGGTCTTCCTTCCTTACACGAAGCTTTGAACACGAAGCTTTGCACAAGTCGATTCTTTTGTTTCAATCCACCAATTTCACAAAATGCCTGCCTCAGACCACGAAAGCGATTACATTGGCACAAAGGTCCCTAGAGCGAAAAAACTCCTCAACCGGGCTGAGGAAGCCGAGGATTTAATTGATGCCGTCAAAGCCTTGATTGTTCCTTATATTAGGGCGGCAGACGAGTCGGCAACCTCGAAAAGCACTGGTCGATTACCTCTGGATCCCGCGGGGCGACCTCGAAATGTTCTAATTGATGAGAAGTCTCCTGCTGAGCTAGTAGAGCAATTGAACTTCTTCTTGCCTGCCGAGGGCTGGGGAAAGGAAGGCCTTCTAGACACGATTCAGAATGTGTTCCGCTATAGCGTCAACACTTGGGATCAAGGATTCCTCGACAAGCTCACGGCCAGTACCAACCCCGTCGGCATCATTTCTGAGATGGTCCTGGCTGCACTCAACACGAATGTACATGTTTACCATGTCTCCCCGGCTCTAACGGTCATCGAGAAAGTAACGGCTCGAACATTGGCCGCTCAGTTCGGATTCACAGGCCCAATGGCAGGTGGAATGACATGTCAAGGCGGCAGCGCTTCCAACATGACCTCACTGATCATTGCGCGGAATTGGCTCTATCCGGACACAAGGACGTCTGGTAATGGTGATCACCGTTTTGTTGTTTTCACCAGCTCACAAGGTCACTACTCGGTTGAAAAGGCTGCTGTCACGGCAGGATTCGGAGCTGCCGCCGTTGTTGGCGTTCCAACAGATGCGTCAGGGCGAATGTCCACATCGGCCCTGCGCGATTTGATCGTGGAATCCAGAGCCTTGGGGAAGACACCGCTCTACGTGAACGCCACAGCCGGGACGACGGTCCTGGGCGCGTACGACCCCATCCCCGAGATCCGTACCATCTGCGATGAATTTGGGTTGTGGTTACACGTGGACGGATCATGGGGCGGCTCAGTAGCCTTGTCCATGAAGCAAAAGCACAAGCTGGCCGGCTCCGAAATGGCCGACTCTTTGACAATCAACCCCCAAAAGATGCTCAACGTGCCAATGACCTGCTCATTCCTGCTGACCAACGACTTGCGGCGTTTTCATGCCGCAAACTCTTTACGTGCTGGCTATCTCTTCCACGATCCTGAAGACAGCGGCGAGGTCTGGGACTTGGCTGATTTGACGTTGCAATGCGGCCGTCGGGCTGACAGTCTCAAGTTAGCATTGGCATGGATCTACTATGGTGCTTCTGGTCTGGGCAGAGGCGTTGATCATGCTTTTGATATGGCCGCACATCTTGCGAATCTTGTGGATAAAGCACCTGATTTTGAACTCATCTCCTCCAACCCCCCGCCCTGCTTGCAAATATGCTTTTACTACGCGCCTGGAGGGCGAATTGCCAGCACGAAAGAGGAGAATACCAGGCGAACGAGGGAGATGGTTCGGAGAATGGTCCAGAGGGGCTTCATGTTCGATTTTGCTCCAGGACCTCGGGGACATTTCTTCAGGGTCGTGACCAACTGTCAGACCTTGAAAGGGACGATGGATGGCCTATTCAAAGGTCTCCGAGAAGTCGGAGAAGAGTTGATGAGCGAGTAAGGTCGATGCCACAGAGCTAACCGGCTTGTGTTTGTGAAATCGGGTATTTGTTTTGCTTCTCAGGTATGAGTGTTGCCGGGCCAGGGACACCATCACGTCAAATATATAAAGAACTGGGTTTTGAGTATAAAACGGCTCGATCTTTGGGCCTGCAAATGGCGCGGTCGTTTAGAGTTGCGCTCGAGGGTCGTGGATACGGGGTGGCGAGGGACGGGTAAGGTGCTGCAATTGGAGATCTATCTATAAGTTTCTTGAAATGTCATTACACAATGCAATATACTAAATTCTCGAAGAAAGCAAGCCTAATAAGTAAGGAATCTTCCTCTCTAGGTTGTGGTTGACAAGCTGGACGGGGCTCATGAAACCAACTACATGTAGCCCATGGCCGCGATTTTGGAGGGGTCTCGTATACTATCCAGAATCTCCAGACCAGCCAGTAGGTGATCTGTCACAGTTTTCGTCTTGGATACCCGTCAGTAGGATGCCATGAGTTATGCAATCTTGATGTGGGTGTACGTACTTTGCTATGATCAAACTTGTCAAAGATATTGTAGTGGTCAGCCTCTACGTCAATTGACGCAACGATATAGTCAGGGTAGGCCCCCTCCCAACCAAGGAGAGGCTCTTGCCGGAACAGGTCAACGAGGCAAGGGTCGGTAGAGTTCTGGGCCTCCTTGGACCTTTGTGCTGGCAATGTGCAGCGAATCAAGATAGCAGGAGGAGGGGCTATGGGCTCCGCTGCGGCATTCTCAAAATTAAACTGCTTGAAATCTCTGAGTGTCCAGTCTCCCTTGACCGGTTTGTGAAGAACCGTGCCGGGTCGGATTGTGTAAGTCCTGCCAGTGACTGCTACAGGCAGTGATTTCCCAGCCTTGGTTGGAGCGTTCCACGAAGGGAGCTGCCAAGTATCGAGCATCTCGTCGCAATTGTCGAAAGACTTTCGAATGAGGTCGGGAAGTTCGGACAACTCGGGCTCAACGGTAGAGCTCCTGAGCTCAGAGCGCGGAATGTGACGGGGAGAATCGATGATCAGCAGGCCGGCAACGACGATGCCTGAGGAGGGGTCATCGGCGAGCAGACGCGCAATTGAAAGTGATAAGAAGCCACCGAGGGACCAGCCTACATGACCACATCTATTCATCAGCAATTGGAACCATGGATTTACCAATGCGTGCACGGAGCGCGCAACAGAATGCTTACCTCCAAGGAAAATAGGCCCGTTGAGTCCGCTCTTTTTGATCAGCTCGACATAATGGCGGCTCATCTCATCCATTCCCCCCTCCCACTTCCCAGCATCCCAATACTTGGGGTTATGCAACGCCCAGACATCGCGGTGGAGTTTCCCGAGAATGAAGTAGCTAAAGGTCGTGCCACCGCCATCGTGGATCAGGACTAGCGGTGGTGTCGAGCTAGCACGCTTGTACGGAGGGAGGACCTGCACCTTGATCGGGTTGGGACCGTCGGGGAACATGGTGACTGATAGAAGTCGCAAGAATATGGATCTTGTCAGCAGGCGAGTGTCGAGGATTCGTTGTCGGGGCTTAAGTATGAGGGGCGGACAACCGTACGTCGGAGCCCCTCCATGATATTTGGCCCAGCCCCGCGATTGACGGACAGAAAGCAAAGAGTCAAAGAGATCTTACGTGGGCCCTGAAGGGACCCAATTATGTAAAGATACACCCCTGTCTGTCTTATTCCTCCCACCATCTTCTCACCCCTCCTCCTTCAATCCGCCGTTGTACTGTTTTGTCGCATCGAAAGACTAGCAGCCTACACTTGTTTCCACACAAATGGCTGCACTTGGTCATCATATGCCTTAGGGAAAGCTGTTTTCATGTAATCTGCTCAACAAAAGATAGTGTCCAGAGGCCACGAACGGGTGCGTTGGCCTTGGGAGCCTGTAAGTGTACCAACAAACTGGGACATTGTGGACGCTTGAGATGTGTGTTAGTGAGTTTCCCTGGGAAAAGAATAGCCCGGACAGAAATAATTATTATGCGTACGGAATTGAAATTCGGGTCGCGTGGCTGCTTCCAGTGGCACAACCACGACCACAGCACACTGTATGAGCTGCATCTCATCGGCTCTGCATCCCATGAGAGCTGGACTAGTTTTCCAGGCTTGCCACATAGCATCAATAGCAATACACTTCCATTCTGAGTTGAGCTGGCCACTGATTTTGGAGGTTCCTTAAATGGCATCAAAGTCATTCTAGCCCGTATAAGGAAACAATTTGGGGAGAGTGATGTGCAGCGCTGTCACATGGTCAGGCCTATTCAGAGGACTATCCACACAACAGAAGTCTGCCCCTAAGACGCCATTGCTTTAAACATTCCAATGCCCTGAATGCCTCTAGACGAAACCTTGTAGTAAGCTCCCGAAGAGAATCTTGTACGCTCTCGCTACCACACTTTGGAGGTTGCTGAGCAAAACCGACATGGCTTGGCCCTACGAACATAAGAATACGGATTTATGCACACTTGTTATTTGATCAAAACCAGAAAAGAATCTGGGATGATCATTAGTATATATGAGCAAATAAGGACGTGGAGGTGGTGTCCAACTAACTTGCTGGTATTTCCTGGTACGCTGGAGTTTGCCATTGCATGGCTTCACTCGTTGATATTTGCACAAAGCCATATCATTCAAACCCCTCTAAACTTAACACATGTCTATACGCATATACAAAACATCCCACGTCGACCATTGGATGGAGCGCTGCTCGTGCATAATGTCATTTAGAGTGATGTAAGCAGAGGTTGTCACCCACTGCAACGCGTCGCCAGTAGGTAGAATCATGAGAATAAAAAGCAAGTTCCTCCATTTAGTGCTAGAATAAAATCCAATGATATTTGACAATGACTCATAGACGAATTGTATGTTCCTGTTTGAAAGTTCGGTCCCCAATATCTCCCCTAGTTGAGCCAATGCAAAGCATAAAAGCCATGATATAGCGGGCGACAGTACTCTCGACGTTCATGGCTGCACAATTGACCATGCTTTATACGAAAGTTTCTTTGCTCGTTTGAGTGCTTCCTATGCCATGTAAAGCTGACGCACTTCATATATCACCAAGGATGCCATTGGATGCGGAACACCGTCGTGCCTGATTCTGATGTCGAAACACCACAATTCAGAACATAGACGGACTGAGGATACGATAAAGAAAATACAGCCCGAGTTAGCGAGGTCTCTTGGCACATTTTCAGATATTTAATCTCCTCAAGAACCTTCTGTCGGACGTGCGAATGCTGGTTGTGGCAACGTCTTGAGGTCGCCTAATGTTCTGAACAGCGGGAAAGTTGAGACAACCTGGACCAATTAACCGGGGATCCGGGGTGTCTACCATTGTGGATGGAGCTACTGTTGGCTAATCAACAGCATGTACACACATTAGCAAGCCGTCGCCCGTCAGTAAACGCCCGCCCCTTTCACATTATCTGGACTGTACTGTTGTCACACCTTCAAGACCATAACTGTTCACAGTAGCAGGGGCACAGCGAGCTAACGTAGCAAGGGATTTTCCATATGTGTACATCTATGCTGAGAAATCCTTGCCTCGTATCACCAGGCGACGCTAAAACTGCAGCTCGGCGGCTATCCATCAGCTATACAAATAATGAGACGGTAGACCTCCGCCTCGATGCGGCAAAGAGACCGATAGTTTCGGACAACAACCGCCCCGTAAATCCCTCAAACTAGTCTGCATCTCGGGGTGCTAGACATGCCCATTAAGAAACCGATACTTTTGTGTTCCTTGAGTTGAATCGCACCATAGCATACTCTCCTCCGAGCGCCTCCAATGGCCCGTACTCGATGACCCAGTCCGAACCTATGTCCATTGATACAAGAATTATCCTCTTCTATGAATCTATTAATTTGGGGCAGAAAAAAGGCGCAGATTAAGTGCATATCCATCTTTACAGCAAGTCCAGCCTTGGAGACAATGCCTTGTATGCTGTTGACTCTCCAGAGAAGTGCCGTGGCTTTGGAGAGGGGAACGTTTGATAGACAAGGGATGTTGGCCTTGAAAATCGAGAGAGACGGTGTAAGAATGTGGATTTCCCTTTTCACTGTGTCTCAGTGCATAATGTGATAGTCTGCAAACCATCCATGAGTGTTGAATCGATTAGCTCACAGCTTGAAACGACCTGGGTAAGTAAAGGGTCAGCTGTAGAGCTCCTGAAAGAATGGGACTGCTCACACCTACAATTTGAGGCACAGATCCTGGCCGTTATTCGGCGGTGAGGAAGTGAGAGCTCAGAAATAATTTGCCTTTAGAGGCAGGTGCCAAGCAGACCCAATAGCTGGTCATTGGGCATACGGCCAGCGAAGTTGAGGAGGAGGACAGTAGCCAAAGCTGTATTGGAGCGATCATGCTGCCATGGAGTACGTTGATCGGCGGCAAGGGCCATAGTTAGGGCCCACGAGTTTGGCAACTAGTAACAGGGATGGTTAGCGATCATGTCCGATTTCCGTTACCTGCCCGTGACGATGTAGTCATATCTCGCTGTCGGACTTAAGCACTTACCTCATCCTGAATGGTCCGCTTCATTGCAAGTATGGAATCGGCGGTTGCTGGTGCGCCCATCATCTTCTGCGCTTCGATCATGGGGCCGAGCTTGGAAATTAGAGTGTGACGTGCTCCGGAGCTTTCGTTGATGAGCATAGCCTCCGTCG
Source organism: Paramyrothecium sp. XJ0827 (assembly GCA_020881915.1). Taxonomy (NCBI): domain Eukaryota; kingdom Fungi; phylum Ascomycota; class Sordariomycetes; order Hypocreales; family Stachybotryaceae; genus Paramyrothecium; species Paramyrothecium sp. XJ0827. Next base: position 2,152,259 of record JAJFPB010000001.1, on the reverse strand, counting down.
ATCTCAAGATCTCTTCATAAAAGCCGGTACGTTCCCAACCGCTCCATTGCCCGGTCGCTCGGAAGACATCCGCAACAACTTTTGGCAAGCGCCTGTTGCGGCTCAACCGTTGTTCATGGGCAAGAGGAGACACTTCTCCGAACTTGGCGCTATAGTACGTTGTGACTAAAGCATCGAAGCTATCGAAACCTGCCGCCTCTACCTGTTCCATTATGCGCTCAAAGTGCTCGTCCAGTGACGTTTGCTGGGAAGGCATGGAAGTAGAGGCCGGAGCGATGGGGTGAGGTCCCATATCAGTAACTGAATCGATTACTGGACCCATATGGCCGGGCATTGGGGGAAAGTTCAGTGCATCAGCCGAAGACGAGTCCTGCACAGATTGCTTCTGAGTCAAACTTTCCGTTTTCCAGACCTCAACTGGCGCCTCGAATCCAAAGTCTATACTATCAGGATGGGTTGGTGTGTATGGCGCGGCCACACAGCTAGCTTGCTCTGCTGTGCTCATTCCGTCTGGAATTGCGTTGTCAGTAGTGCCTCTTCACCAGTCGTCCATACGACAGAATCATGCCGAACCAGGCTATCACTTACTTGATGTAACACTGTCCGCCTGGCCATAGGTAGTCGGGAAAGTGCCGTCTTGCGGGACGCTATTCAGTCGGTTTAGTAGCTGCGTTTGGAAGCGTAGGCAATCCAACATGAACTCCGGCGGTTTGGTCGTCGGCTCCTGTCCATGCTGCGCAGGTGGGGAAAGGAGGCCGTGCGTTTGAGGTGACGGTTGCGAGTGTGGTGGGCTGTTCAGAAAGGGGCCGGCATCTTGGAATAGATTCGGATCCGGCTCTGTCACGGTGTGATCGTATAGATTAGATTGTAGTAAGGGCATTTGCAAGGTTGGCTTGTGATCAATAAGGGGAGACGATGTCTCCTCGCTTGAGCCGCGCCCTGGAGGTGTGGGGTTTGCGTTCCACGTGGTAATAATGGCACTTGAGCGTGACGTGGTGTCATTACAATGCTCGGGGGTCGTAATACTGTTGCCGATGGCAGATGTGGTGCTGCTAGTGCTGCTCATGTTGCTTTGCATGATGCTTCCGCCATTCTGTGACGTTCGTCCCTCGTGGCTGTCCAGCCTTGCTTGAAGCTCACCAAGCCGAGCCTTCATGCGGTGACCTGTATTCCGTAATTTACTGGTCAGCAAGCGATTCCTTAGGCTACACAGTAGCTTTGGGCCGCGATCGAATGGCGCTGATGGTGGGACTGACAAGTGAGGTATCTCGAGAGCCTGTAGCCTCAGAGGCAGGAAGGATAGGGCAGGGGGACAACTAGGAAGGAAAATACGTACGGTATGTCCTTTGGGCTACACGATTTTGGATCCTCTTCTTCTCCTTGGGATCCTTGACACGAGTCCAGTCATCCTCTTCCCTTAACTCTGTGGTGGGTAGTGATTTGGATGGCGTTTTCCGACGTTTGGCAGGCGACGATGTCCAAGCGGTCTCCATCATGAACGACATACTTGTTGGGGAGTTTTTGGAGTTGGTCGATGACCCAAGTTCAGCACTTGACCGCAACTCAAACTAAATGCAACAAGGAAGTTGAAGGATCACGAAGAGCATGGTGCGCCGAGTCATGGGGGGTACGTCGCTTGTGAATCTATATAACAATTCCCCAGACCAGGACGAGTTCCGGTGTGAACGGAACGCCCACACGGGAATACCCCTAGGCATGCCAACCCGCAGAGACAGTGCCAGGGTATGACGGGTCTACGCATGCTGTGGCACATACCGCAGTGGACGTAGCATGTATTCGTCCACACGCCCTGAATAGAGGCAGTCCGAGCGACAACGTACACTTTCGCACGCCCACCTCCCATTCGGCATGTCTGCAGAACAAGAAACACAATGGAACCGGAGTACTCCCACGTCCCCCCATCAAGCAAACCCTTGCTGTGGGCGTCAACCAGCGTTGAAGTCTAGGCCAAAGTCAGCATGGCGTCTGTCGTCTGGCCGTTGATCTCCTGGTGACCTGCTTAAGAGGGCAGACAGGGCTTGCTTGGGGGTCGGCCGGGGTGAAAACCTCGAAGCGATCAGGACCCTGGCCAGGCTTTGATCCACATCAGCATGGACGTCTGGACGGAAATGGCACCCGCTGTCAAACTCATGCGGAAAGAATAGGCAGTGGTGCTCGCGGGTGATGACCCGACTCCCTTGCTCCAATCCAAAGTAACCCCTCCCCGTGGCTTTTCGATCGCCCTTCATCAAACCCCCTCCCTGGTTTTCCTCATCCCACGCCCCTTGCTCCACACCTCAGCCCGACCTTTGCACCCTCTACGGCACTTCTTGAGATGGCTCCAATGTCTTCACCAGTGACAAGATCACACATCAAAGACCCTCTCCATTCGGCCGGCAACATCAAGTCTGAAACCTCGAGTTATCAGTGCTCATCCGCACAATGTGCCTTGCCATGGTCAACACTCCTTCGCCATGCGTGTGGTCACTCCAGTATGCCTCTCCGTGCGCCGAGGAGGTGCCAATGAATCGCAATTCCGCAGTCTGCTGTGGCAATTGGCCAGTTGCGGATAAATCTGCCATTGATGATACCCTCGCCACCCAGCATGCGTCTCGTTTTCCAGGGTCCTCTCAAGCCAGCATGCTTTTCTTTCCTCCCACAAAGAACCGCAGGGGGGCTGCCAGCAGCTTGCTTCAGTGGACGTTGCAGTCCATACCAGCGGAAGCGGACGTCCGCACCTGCACTCCACAGTTCGTCACTGTGACGAATTATCAACCATCCGAGGTATGGACCCAGACTTCACGGTAAGTCGGGCCTTCCACTTTGGCTCTTTTCTTTGATTACCCATCTCTACTGCTTGTGCAAAACCACATCTCGTCTCGCGCTGCGCAAGTGTCTCCATTAATCATTCAGGCTTGTCAACAGCCAAGCCCAAGTCGAAGTCATCCGTTGTGAACAATAAAAAAATGAAAACCCCGAAAAAGGAGAAAAAGGAAAACTCAGGTAAGACCTCGGACCCCATTCCACGGTCACGGTGTTGAGGGTAGTGGGGGTTCCTTGCTTTTGAGCTGGCCGTACCCATCTGGACCCATGCGATTCGCGCTGAGACAGGCCCAGACTTCAGCCAAGTGCTCAAGATATTTTAGAGAGCCGCTGCAAGCTTTTGTTTGGTAGATTATGTACGAAATTCTCATCCTAGTCACCACCGCGCTGATCCATTGTCGCTTGACATATTGGCATCTACTTTTTCTCCATCAGCTCCACCGACAATGAGCCTAGCCTCGCGTGGGCAGCGTGTTGCTGCGTAGCCTACGACATGGTCAAGTTCGGCCCGAAGGAATCATGAAATCCACCCGATTCAGTGGGCGAACACTTGGTGTTTCGAGGTCCTCCACGCCATTCGAGTTGTCATTCGTGCCTAGTGCGTGGGTCGAGAGCAGTACCTGGGATGGTCGTCAAGATCTGAAAGGGCAACATGTCTCACTTTTCAGGCCAGATCTAAACAAATCCTGGGTACCGTAACGTCAGGACGTTTTCTTTTTGCTTCAGGTAGTGAGCAAAATAGTTCATAAACTCGGTTGTAGGGATTGCGAAGCTCACCCATGTATAAGGCTTTGTTCCGGAGCACTAGCGGGCCGTGCTGTGACCTATTCGTTCAAACCTGCATTACCTCTTGACCGGTGTGCAAGGCCAGTCTCTGAGCGCAAACATATGGTATGGACACGACTGACCTGGTGGTTCCTGTCGGTCCAAGCGCACAGTCAATCCAAGCTGCTTCGATCAATAATGGAGTTGTGGCCCTTTTACATGACAGTCACGCCCCTGTTCTACAGGCCTCTAACCAAGACTCTGGCCATTTGTGAGACAGTGGAATGCCGGCCAAGAGCCGTTCCTAGACTGAGACGCCCGGGAAGATTGAGTCTGTTCTGGCTGCGAGCGGCGCAGGAACGCACCGCGAACATCCTGTCTTATTTAAACCCGGGCTGTTTCTTCACGCCAAGTGAGGTCGTCACTCTCATGCGCATATTCGGTATTGCGCATCGTACGACATTTTTGGCGACTTATTTGCTCGGCTTTACAACAGCCACTGTCGTGATTAAGCGCGTTAGCCATAATGCAACAAGGACCGCTGTGAAGGAGCCATTTGTTGTGGTGCCACAGCTGTCGCGGCTCCTTTGAACACTGCTCATGGCACGCTTGTGAACAAAGATCTCTTCAATTCAAGACCGAGGCGGCTGCATGTTCCATGACTCAATCCTTATCTCTTTCTTTCCAAAGGTGCGAATACGTTTGTATTGTCAATTCTTCCAGTGCAATTGAGCACAGAGCATATATAGACGACGATCGTTGAAGCCCCAACTTGGACCCGCCCTCGGGCTTCGACTTTTTCGCCAGAACAGAAACTTGAGCCCGATCATTGCCCATTGCCTGTTCTTCGGCTTTATGATATTGGACGGACAACCGATATCTGGCTTTCGTTTGATTGGTTCGCTTGGTAATGTGTGCAGCGCACAGGATTCCTCCACCCTCAAACAAGCAGCCGGTTTACGAAGCGATGAGGTAAACCTCCACCTGGAGAAGAAACGTGCATTATCGCACGATGAAACATATGTAACCTCAATGTGACTCGGCGGTTAGCCATTGTGCATTGCCATGGGCTGGTATCCAGTACAGTATAAGAAACTGAGACTGTGTTAATCCCGATAGACATATGACAGTGAACCAGTTCGTGATGAGCCTTGACCCGAGCGGAGCATTTACGCGTAGTCCCGACGGCTACACCTGGGACCCCACGGTAATTGAGTTGGTTTGTAAGGGCAAAGCCATTTCCTCCACCCGGGGCAAAAGACTCGTGTGAGAGACATCAGTGCCACTGGAAGGGAAACTGAACCCGCCAGTTCAACCCAAAATCCAGCGATGTCATCTTACCCTTCATCATCATGGCCTCCGCTAAGAATTCTCCTTGAGCCCGCTGCTACATACCCGAGACGAGCTGGCCGTGCACTTGCGGGCCAGGGCGTCCGTCAGCGCTCCGTTGAGCATCATTTCTTCGCCGATGATGAGGACAGGAGATGGAAGCACGTTCCCATGCACGCAAGATGCTGCCCCTTTCCTTCCCAAAAACAAGAACGTTACGGCGGTGCACCGAACAGGCCTGTGGCCGTCTAACAAGCATATCCTGGTGGTATCAAAAGTGGAAAGGCCTGAGCCTTTGGGGTGGTCATGGTAACCAGGGGGAGGGGTGGATCGTCGATTCGCTGGCGTTAGCGTGGTAACAGTCCTACTCTTCGTGTTTATCTGTGCCTTGCAGGCTACAACACCTTCCCTCCAGGATCGACAGCTAACGGTTGAAGCGTTGAAGCTAGGGCCGTAGGATGAATATTGAGTCGGTCAAAACGGAAGCGAGACTGGGCAGCACCACGTTTGCCAGCTTTTCTGGCGGAATCAAGCTATAATTGGTGTTGGTCAGCACTATCTGTGGGTCATCTTTTGACGTCTTTCAATCCATGCCAACCTGGAAGTGCATAGGCCAAGAGCTGCGTAGCGTGCTGGTTTCCTCAACAGTATCCTGTAGACGGTGGACCAGTCGCAGATCACGAACGTCTCCCGGTTACAGGCGAGGCCTCCGTGGGTCGCTGAAAGCGTGCTTGGGTTACTTTCCAAGGCTGTTGGGGGTCTCGATGCAGCGCATGGGCTTAAGCAGCAGCCCATAGCAACCCTGTTCTCGAGTCTCAGCTGAAGGCGGCCGAGGCTGCGTCGATCGCCGAAACGGAGCCGGCCGCGGCCCACTCTCTATGGACGAGCGGAACATTGAAGCGCCCAGCAAGGCTAGAAAACCCCAAGCCGTTCCGCTCGCCAATCTTCACCCGGAGACGAGCCTCCTGTTACCCTCCACAAGAGTTCGTGGGTGTTCGATAATGGCAAGGACCTACGGCTGCTTCAGCGAACCAACTAAAGTAAGTACCGGGAGGCGAGCAAGCATTCCCCACAACCAAGACTCGAAACTAATGGCACAAATTCTCAAAGTCATGGGCGATCGCTTGATCTGCCGGGGAAATATGGTTTCAGGTTCCTAGCAGTAGCAGTGGGCCAACTAGGTAGTGGTCGGACGCTGGTGCGAGCTATGACAGGCAAGCTGTGCGCTGCGGCTAAGGTCAGGCCAAGAGAATCCACATTCAACCCAACTCTGTTGCATGTACTACGGTAGCAGGCAAATCTGCCAATAGTCCGGAACTGTCACAGCGAATCAAGGGTGGTGGTTGACACACGGCAGGTTCTTCTACACTATCGACCGGGTGCACTAGATACGTTATTCCTACAAGAGGCCGGGCCGCTATGGAAGCGCGGTGCCAAAGGCGCCAGAAGCTTTCAGAGCTTCGAGATCGGCGCATTTGGAATCCTACCCCCAGTCTAGATGTACGTATCCTGTTTGGGGGCCCCTTGATGGCGCAAAGTTAATACGGGAGCGCGACCAATGTGCAGCCTCTCAACCTGTCTCCTGTTCTTGCTCACAGCACCTTGCATTGTTCTCATTCGTGATAGGCCAAGACTTTTTGCCATTTAGTTGTTGATCGGCAAACACGCCTCATGCATAAAACCGGGCTTTGTAGGAAGATCCAAAGCCACGGTAGTTTAGACTGTTGCGTAGGCCTCCCAGCATCATCAAGGATTGAAGGTGCGGATAGCCGGGCTTGACAGGGTTGCCACGTTCATCCTGAGGAGAATGGGGGTTTCCGCGAAGCACCTCAACGAAGCAGCTTTTGAACGTGTTGTGCTTTCGGAGCTCTCGGCGCACAACCCTAATGTGCTGCGTTTGGGGCATCTCGACAAGGTACGTCAAGATTGGACGGCTATCGTTGTGAGTGCACAAGGATGCCTCATATCCTCTTTCTGAAGAAGACTTATGCAACACGGTGCGGAGATTTTAAGCCAACGAGCTCTCAAATGTGTCAAAACTGGTAGCGTAGCTTCATCATCAGGAGAATGTTGCATTTTCGCAGATGTTAGGGGTCAGTAGAGAGGTAGCAGCTCAATTGTCCAGACCATGATGGCGTCCCCCCATCTCACGCAAGTCGGACGTAAGGGACGTAGATGGCTTACACAGATCGGAGATGACCTCACCATCGGAAAAGCCAACAAACATGCTGCATGACAGCAACTCGACTTGTCGGATTTGTAGCCGTCCATTCTCGTCCGAAGACAATCTGCCTTCCCCAGGCACGCACCAGGCGCCTCTTGGCAAGCCCCACACCCTCCATCTCAGCTCGTGCTGGAGACTCAATTAAGCTGGTCGATCAGTCGGGTCATCTTTGACGTACCCCTGTCATATCTTGCGCCTTGTTCGAATGCGGGATGCAACCTCCAAATTGACGTGATGCAGGGGAGGTTGGCCGAAGATCCCATGCAGTGCACCCCATCATCCCTTTGCGCACGTGTTACAGGTTCATGAACGCACGCTTCACGAAACTCGTGGACGCATATTAAGATGACGAGAAAAAGCTTCAAAGTGACCCTGGACAAAACGTGTGAAGCAGAACCATGCGTGTGGATAATGCACAATCCAACGCTAATTGAACCTCATGTTGCCAAGACACTAGGCTTGCCAGTCCGACAAAGTGACCCGCCCCAATCGCATACCGGTACACATCTCGTCCCTCGGAACTGCCTATTTGACCTTTTCAACAATCACTGTGCCTTAAACCCTTGAACTCTCTTCTTGTTTGATGCATCTCCGCCGCGGTGTCGGCCATAAGCCCGTCCATTCGTATGCCTCGTATGCCCTCCGCGAAAGTCCAACGTGGTTCAACCCAGAGTTGGAGAGGCATCATGGCAGACAGCGATGGCCGTTCTCTTACTTGAACCGGCACACCAAGCGGGCCAAATCCATTTGATTATGTTAGAGTAATCATTGACTGCTCGATGCGCTCGCAAAGTGGCGATGGCCAGTAAATCCGTCCTGCACAGGGGGTCCTCGTAGCAGACGGTCACCGCTGCCCCTATCCGCCACCATCGTCATTATCAGGCTGCGTGTGGCTGCCCTCCACTTCTTGAGGAGAAATGTGCCGGGGGTCGGCAGATGTGGCTTCACGGCAAGGCCAAGTCCAAGAGTTGCAAACGGAGCAGTAACGCCGTCAAAGCGACAATCACGTCGGTCTACATGGAGACCGAATGAGTGAACGAAGGGTCCCCCGCTATCACGAGTCCGAAGACTCTAAGTCGCCTCAGTATTCTCCACACATATCCACATGTTCATGTCTCGGTGTCTCAATGTCATAGGCGAAGGAAGGCGAAGGAAGGCGACACTACTGCATGAGTTCACGCATGTCCTCAGAGGCAGGGACACCGACGAGGTTCCTTCAGGCCGATGCAAGAGTGTTCTGGACAAATCCAGGGAAACCGGTCGGCCTAACAAATCCGCAGAACCTTGGCCACCTAGGAAACATGCCAGCTTCGGTGCCTCACTGGTACAAGGACGCGCTGGAGAACTTTTCGTCAACCGTATGTATCAGGTGCAGCAGATTGCAAAATGTGTGCTTCTTAGCGGAGCGAATACGTCGCGTGTCTAGTTCAATCTACACGTCAAGCAGTATTCGCATCTCAGACTGCCCTAGCGGCTTCAGATTCAGCCCACACTGGTCTGTGTCATGCTGCGGGTGTAGTTTTGACAGAACTTGCGACGTTTCCTAAATGCTGCACAACATTACGCTCGCTTGAGCGGAACCAACGCTCCGTATCGGCGAGGTCATTGAGCGGTACGCAAATTTAACGGCATATCGGGGGAGATTAGCTCTTTGTAGAGAGACAGCATAGGCCGAGTTCGTCCCTGTTTCATGCTTCGGTGGTCCCGTTTGTCAATAGTCAAGATTCAATGGCAAGCGTCCCGACCAGATGTATCGCAGAGATCGACTGCATGCATACGTGTTTCCAAGTACAACATAATATTCCCGCTTGAGCATCATATCGTGTAATAAATTATATCTGATGTAAGGTTGCGCTTCACTTCGTTGTGCGTCTGTATTGAAGAACCTCTACGTTGAATGGTTAGGTAAAGCGCAGGAGCAGAGACTTGCTTCATACTCCGCCCATGTGCAATGTGTTTCAATCATCAAGAGTTCTTCTATCTAGCTACCACTAGGACTTGATCTGACAGGTTTGGCGCATTGAGAGTCTGGGGGGCAATATGAGACAACATCACTGTAGGGGATATGAATGGCTAGTTTTGCCCTATACGACGTGGCAGTGAGTTGAGCACAGCATTGCCTGAGGGTGGATTGTGCACCTCTCAAGCTCTATGACCAAGTTTCCAGACAGTTACGTGCTTAGGAGCCTGGGCTCTAATTGAATCCAGTCCAGCAGGTTCGGTCAAGTGTGAAGCTATGCCTGCATTGACTACAAGCGTATATCGTCAAGTGATCAAATGACCAAATGATCAGATGACCAGAGAACATCAAGACAATCTAATTTAAAATATTCATACTTATTTGGGTCGGCCTATCAACTGGTCATGCCGAAAACCAGGCCGAGCGCTTGAGCGAGCCCTTTGGCAAGGGATTGTTGTTGGGTGTACAAGTAGAAGTCGCGGCTATCCGATACAGCCTCATCCAATTGTGGATTAGCATTACAGTATCGCACATACAATTATAGAGGCATGATCTTCGCTCCCGGTGCTTTCTCCGCAAATATCCGCCTCGACTAGACACATGCGTATGAGGCTGCCGGCATAGCATTCACCTCGTGGGCTCGCTCCGCAAATCCAACCCTAGCTCATCGCAAATTTGAGACCGAGAAATTACAAGATAAAGACATCCGAAGAGCTCAAATGGTAAAGCTAGTATCCGATGCTAACCTCGGGTGCCTGCCGGACTTTCGTCAAAGCGCGATGGCATCTGAGACAAGCAGGTGTCAAAGCTCCAACGCTGGCCTCAGGAGCATTCCCATCAACCTGGATCGAACCAGACATCTGATGGAAGATGCCGATAATTCTTTGTCCATCATGTCTTAATCTTTTGCAGCATCGAGTACGAGCCGGCAAATGTCTTTCAGGGCATCATCGGCTGCTCCCGCTTAACTAGGCGTTTGGTCTGCATGCTCTAGCCATGCACGTATTCCAAGGCTTAGAGATGTCCGAGAGTTAGACATCTAAGCCTCAGCTCTCATAAGGCTTTCCGTCTGCTCCACCCTAAATGAAGACTTGCTGGCACATGGCGTTGCGGTACCGTGGATAGCATGGTGACTTCCGGGGTCAGAGGGCGACGCTGCCATAGCAGTGGACTTCGAGTACAATCAGAGACTCTTGGTGTCGGTATCATTAGTTAAGCGATAATATTTTATGGTGTACTAGTTATAAGTAAAAACGCAAAGAATCGGATACTGTCTGACCTGGCCACCTTCGACGATCATCTAGATGCGTGCCTTGTATTCGATCCACGAGGAAGGCTATTTCCTGTTCAAGCTTACACAAAGGTCTAGACCACTACCTCGGATCTATGGATGTTCCATGATTATCTGTCAGGGACGAGGACGACATGTGTGATTGGCCAATGGACCGAGGTCAAGGAGCTGAATCTCTGGAGTGATTTGGTCTCAACAGAGGCCATGAAGATTCTATTTGGCAAAGATCTTCCACTGAGTACCAAAGCTGAAATCTTGCACAGAGCATTGCCATTGGCTGTTATTCAGTGTACCATGGTTTCTCGCGAGCGCTCGACGTATCCCCCCATGTTGATCGATGAGACGAGGGAAGCATGCCCCACGGTCCCTGAGAAAGGGGAGCACTGTAGCGCCGAGACCTGCAACGAGGTGCCCCTTTGCCGAAAAGAGTTCGTTCCCCGGGCGAGGAATGAACTCAGTGGCTGGATGGGGCATACGGCTACGTCTTAAAAGAGCCACAGCCATGCATGGCGGTCTTCCAACAACAATGACTGGCACGGGACCCAATGTCTGAGGTGCTTGGATAAATGACGGGGTTCTGTGTCAGGTCAGCGTGCTTTGTAAAGATAGGTAGGAGGCGTGCTTTCATCGATCTAATGGCAAGTGGTTGGTGGCTCGATCTAGTCGACGGCACGGCCGCCCAATGTTGATTGTCGGCCGAAACGCCTCTGCCATCCGACGCTGCAAGAAACACGCCCTGTGCCCGTGCTTCTCTAGACTCACCACGTTCGAAGGCCCAAGCTCATTCCGGGCTCGTGTGGCCACTGTGTCAGTGCTTCCGGCGAATGTTCGTGATGAGGTCCCTGAAGCCATGGGTTGGGGCCGAAAGACCGACTCCTTGTCTGCTGCAGGTGGAGCTGGATGCAGCGTGTTCCAGACCGGGCTGATGGCTCAGGCTTGGGATGCGCCGCACAAACAACAAAATGGCCCTTGCATTCATCCAACGTTGTAGCCATGCGGTCGCACAAGCGTTGATTGGCGCAGCAGTTTGCATTGCAGCTTTGGCCCTCCATCAACCACTACACGAGGCGAACTCGCTGCCGGTATGGGTCGTGTTTGCAACGCTACTGACTCTGCAAGCTCTGTTTCGAGCTCAGGTTGAAGCTCCAATAATTGGAATGATGTACTTGGGTTTCGGGGGACGTCCCCAGCCCTCACCTGGCAGCCTATCATCCATGGCCTTAGGCTGTGGGCACGTTTTTGGACCCTAGCACACGATGGTCCTTGTTATCAGATTAATGGAAACGGTACCTTTGAAAGAGCGCTTAGCCTGACATGGATGTTGACTGACATATCTGCCTTGTTATGGACAAGGCATGCGGCGAACGTCTATTATCGCCGTTACTACACACCCCTGGCCTACGCTTGAGGCCGTTCGGTGATCCGACTCAAGGGGTCAACAAATCTCGTCGCATCATGTTGAAGTCCTGGCCCAAATCATCACGCCATTTAGCCTGTCCTAAAGGACGATTATGCGAGTCGCTCTATTGGCAGTTGCTGGCCGGTCCATTGTGAGCCAAATGTCCCCGCTCCATTGCATCATCTTCATGGTCAAAGATCATTCCTATTCGAGAGCTTCATTGCAGAAATACTACCCTACTACCGTAATCATGTGTCCGAATCAGGAAGCTTCAGAGACCCAACAGTTCTACTTATTAGGTTGCTGTATACTACCACCGAGTCGGATATAATTCCGGACCGGCGTAGCATCGGGCTGTCTGCTTTGGTGGCGTTCCTTGGCCTGGGGTGTGTTCGTAGGTGGACAAGATCAACATTGTGATGCCAGGTACAGGGTTGCAGTATCTCTCAAACCCCAAGCTTAATACCGAACCAGATTGTTCACCGAATCTAGGCGTGTCAGTGTAGCGGCCAAATGGGCGTTACAAGGCTTGCCCATTGCAAGTTTCTGCATTGCCTGCATGTGTCTAGGGTGCATTTTAATTCGCAGATCATGATCCTTGGAGGACCGTCCCGACAGGGCCATCCAAAGTCACCTCAACAAAGCTATATTGTGTGCTTCTTAACCAGGATGACCGAAGGCAGACTCCCACAGCCTGAGGCTTCCCACGCGGCGGTGGAAAGGTCCAAACTCAATTAGGCTAATATTGTTGATCGCCCAGTCAGAAAACTGTCGTGAAGCTGTCATGAAGCTGTGATAAAACTATCAGGAAACCGTCAGGAAGATGTCAAGAAGCTGCGCGGAAGGAAGCCGGACCTTGTAGCGTCTACTATGCTTGGCGGATACCTGGTTATATGGTCGACATGCTGTTTTGACATTTCGCGGCGGCGAAGGTCCTCGTGAGCTTAGGTAAGTCAATGAGGCACCCGTATGACCATGGTATCTTATTGATGTCGTAGAAGACTTGTTTCGACTTGAGTACGTTTCGCTGTTCAGTCATTGAAAGAACGCTGTTTCGCACATGAGGTTGCTCTGTTGGCTTGGGTAGGGTTTCAAGATTGACTCCCACTGTGTGCCAACTACGTAGGTTGCTCATAGCCCTTCTAAGTTTATTTCGGATGAAGGACATCTGACATTTATAAACAGTTTCAATCCGGCTCGAAGTACCAGTATTGCAATAGTGTTGCCCCTGTATCGCAATGATATGTGCGCCCACAGAACATGAAATTGAAGGCTGCTTAAACGTTGACTTGCACGAGTGGTGGCACCTAGATACTTGCTCATCATTTTGCGCCTTCTCATCCATTATATATAAAATACTCGAATTGTGTTCACATCTTACTGACACGGTGGTATCTTTCACAAGCCTCCGAATCCAAAGTCATCCACCATCAGTTTCCCTTTCAGCCAAAGCAAAAAGATAGGCTGGATGGTTTGTGTATCAATGTAGCGCTTCTGCTAGTATTAAGCTCTCTGCAGTGTGAGCTAGGATATCTTTGGGCTTTGTTATGTGAGCTACGTAAGAAACGTCTGAGTATCAATTGCTTGGTCCTAATCTTAAATAGCTACTAGCTAGGTAGGTACCATGATCAGTAAAATTTATGAAACCCTTGAATATCTTACGTTTTGGTGGGTGAGTAGCCCCCCCCCCCAAGACGGTGCTTTCAGGTACGAATGCATTTATTCCATGAACTCTTGCGCGATGCCGGATTGCTTGGAAAGAAGACATGATCTCGAAGATTCCAGAATGATCATTGAACTTTAGAATTCGGATCAGAAGTAACGATCAACTCTACTTGTAGTACTACATGAGTAAGGTTTGCAGAGAACCTGGCTGTACTGCAGTAACAGTACCCTTGGCCTGGACTTTACCACTGACCAGCCACCTTTGCAGACTGCTGGTGTGTCCATACATTGTGGCGACTTAACACAGCATTCTCTGCTAGGACGAGTTTCGAAGAACAATCCGACTCATGCAAGATGTGGATGCCCCCCTGAAGCTCATCATAGCTGGCAATCATGACTTCACACTGGATGAGTTAGCCTATACCGCAAAGCTTGCTGAGGCTAGAGGAATAGATCCGAACTGCTCGAAGGAAGATGTAAAACAGTATTTGGCGCCTATGGTGCAGCCTAATCACTGCTCCATGATGCCAAAGAGCTGGGGATTATGTTTCTCGAGCAGGGAGTGCATCACTTTCACCTGCCACAAGGCGCGGCCCTAAAGGCTTATGCAAGCCCTTACACTCCATCGAATGATGGCGAGTGGGCTTTTCAGTATGACGGCATTCATTCATAGTTTCGACATACCAGACGATGTCGATATAGCCATTACTCATGGTCCGCCTCTTGCAATATTGGATAAGCCGGCAGGCAGACAGCCACGTATCGGTTGCTCTCAATTATTCGCTGCGGTTGCCAAAGCCCAGCCACTACTTCATTGTTTTGGTCACGCCCATGATGGTTGGGGGGCCAGATTGGTCACTTGGCGCCCAGAGATCTCGGAGAAGCCTTCTCATTTTGCCGACATAGATAACGACAAATCTCATGTGGCGGAAAGCCTGGGAAGACTCAAAGGGCCAAAGCTGGCGACATGTAAAGCAGAGAGATGCTACTACACAGGCCATAATAAAGGAGACGATGTTGTTTTAAAGCAAGGGCAGACACTATTCGTCAATGCGGCGCTTATGGCTGACGAGAAGTTGAGCCAATCGCCTTGGCTCGTCGATGTCGATCTACCTGGTTCGATTTCTAGCTTGCCCAAAGACAAATTTGTGCCGGATAAAGATATGGAAAACACGAATACTACCGCTTCACAAGGTAGCATCTCTTCACAGAAACGAAAGGTGGCAGCCAGCGATGATATAGAGGTAGGAGGCAAGTCAAACAAACACTCCAAAATCACGTATTGGCATAGTCATCACGAGTAACACAGTGAAGGATGTAATGATGATTTGACATAGCTACCTAGGGTAGCTACATAATAGGCTCACTGGCTGGAAGGCTGAGCTGCTTACCTTCAACGCGTAATTAACATGTAAGTTATGCATAACGTGCAAGGCTATGTAATATAAATCTACTTGCACTTTTCCCCTTCCTTTCACCGGCTCTATCCACCCCTATAGTGCATGTGTCTATTGGTACATTTTCCCCCTTTTGTGCTTGTCGTATGCCCTCATTTACATGCATACTCCGTCGTCCCATCGACTCAATGGAATGGTATAGCTTGGCGTCCAATGCTTGGCAACACAGGGTGAAACAGGAATGGTCCCTTGAAGGCTGAACGTCGAAGATCATCATCATCATGACGCCGCATCCAAACCTAAACTCGGGCCTCGCCAAGGCGAAGCAATACACCCAGTTGCGGGGACTAAGAGAAGAGCCCCCGGAAAGCGGGGCTCGGCGGTCAAATAGATCTGGTTGCTGCGCGATCCTCTCTCAACAACACTCTGCACTGCCTTTCGATAAGGGTCCCAGGCACCAAGAAAGAGCGACCGAAACTGGACGGATACGCCGCCACTATGCCCAAAGGAGCCGGACGGATCGCCCTAGAGCGCAAGAGGCTTAGCATATGGAAGCTTGCAGGCCCGGCCACGATCAGCACTTGACCCCATTAGGAAATACCCAGCGCCGCGGCACAGCACAGGCACGACAATCGCTACGCCTTGTGGGGAGAATCTACCTTGTCCACTTGCAAGCTAGGAGAGAGAGCCTGAGACGAATCTGGCGAGATATATATAACGAGAATGGGTCTCGAAACTGACGTCTTCGTAAGGGATACTATCCACTGCAGGATTTTCTTCAATCTTTTCCTTTCTTCTATATTGCAATTACAGATTGAGTACTCGGGATTGCAAGTTGACCTACATCAACCTCAACATACAGAACCTCAGAAGCAAGATTATTGCACACAACAACCACAACAAGTTTGACTATAACTTATAACATAGCAGCAGGATTACTGCAGATATTTGAGTAGCCGCACCTCTACCGCCTCGCGCCTGGCTGCGGCTGGTTCAAGCGCACACATCCACCGCCGCCATGGACTTCTACCGCCAGACTTGGGCCCTTGCCGACAAGACGCTACGCATCATCCTTCAACGACACTTCACATCTACCCTCTACAGCGCCATCGTCCTACCAATCATCGCCTCGGTGTATCTTGGCGTAGGACAGAGGCTGACGAATCCCAACTCCGAGTTCGGTATTGCCGAGCCTCGAGGCATCCGGACCCTCGACAACGCTCTGTCTGCAGCCTCCGGGGGCCGTGATACCGTCGTCTTCATCAACAATGGCTTTACCAATGGCGACATTGATCGTGTCATCAGCTCTGTGTCCAATATCATAACCAATGCTGGGAGAAATGCCACCACTCTCGAACAAGAATCCGACATCAGCTATGTCTGCAAGAGCTCCTTCCGCGGCACCTCCAACTGCTTCGGTGCCGTCGTCTTCCACTCCTCCCCTGACGAGGGCGACGACAGCTTTTGGAACTACACCATCCGCGCGGACCCCTCCCTCGGTACCTCGTTCAGATATGACGAGGACAACAACGACGCCGAGACCTACGTTTTGCCCCTTCAGCGCGCTGTCGATGCTGCGATTGCGGGCGGAGACAATACCCTTGGCGATACTCAGCAATTTGCTTTTACCGCAGAGACAGAGGAAGAGCGAGAGACTCGGCTGCGCCGCGATTACCAGTCCTCCTTCATCAACTTCCTCAGCGTCGCGTTCCTCGTCGCCTTTATTGGTGTCTGCTACCATATGCCCGGATTCATGGCCACAGAGCGCGAGAAGGGTCTTTCGCAGCTCATCGACGCCATGATGCCCGTCCGATACGGCTGGGAACGCCAGGCCGCACGGTTGATATCCTCACACTCCGCCTTCACGACGGTGTATATGCCTGGCTGGGTCGTCGCAGCCGTCATCTGCAGGGCGATGATCTGGAAGTACACAAGCTACGGTGTGATCATTCCTTTCTTCGTTCTTGCGGGTCTTTCAATGACCTCGATGGCTCTCCTTGTCGGCTCTTTCTTCAAAAAGTCCCAGCTTTCAGGGGCCATCTCCATCATCGTCTGGATTGTGCTCGGCATCGTTGCGCAATTCTTGAAGAACGCCGGAGCTGGGCCCGTCATTGTCCTCAGCTTGCTTTTTACCCCATGCAACTTTGTGTTCTTCATCGTCTACATGGCTAGATATGAGCGAGACGGCATGCCGGCAGACCTCTCCAAAGCCCCGGCCGGCAGCCCTTATGACCTTCCTGGCATCATTTTCTGGGTGTTTTGCATTGTCCAGACCCTCGTTTATCCCATCATTGGAGCCTACTCTGAGCGGAAATTCCACGGAATCAACACGGGCATTCGCGGTGCTTTGTCTTCTGGAAATAAAGCAGGCATCGGGGCGCAGGAGACAGTCCGAATTGAGAACATGACCAAGATTTACAAGCCTAGCATATTGAGACGCTTGTTCTCTTTCGTCTCTCCACCTCGCCCTGAGGTCGTCGCTGTGAACAACCTTACCCTCTCCGCCAAGAAGGGCCAGATCCTCGCGCTTCTTGGAGCGAACGGCAGTGGGAAAAGTACGACGCTCGACGCCATTGCCGGCATCAGCAACTTTACAAGCGGAACCATGTCCATCGATACCTCCGGTGGTCTGGGAATTGCCCCGCAGAAGAACGTTCTCTGGGATGAGCTGACGGTGTTGGAGCATATTACCCTCTTCAACAAGCTCAAATGTCCCAGCAACCCGTCGTCTGCCGAAGAGAACCGCGCCCTGATCAACGCCATCGGCTTGGGTTCAAAGATGAAGGCACAATCCAAGACTCTCTCGGGCGGTCAGAAGAGGAAGCTCCAACTCGGCATGATGTTGACGGGAGGGAGTGCAGTCTGCTGCGTTGACGAGGTTTCTTCAGGCATTGACCCACTGTCCCGAAGAAAGATCTGGGACATTCTGCTCTCAGAGCGCGGCTCTCGAACCATCATCATGACTACACACTTCCTAGATGAGGCTGATCTCCTGGCTGACAACATCGTAATCCTCTCCAAAGGCAAGCTGCGCGCCGAGGGTTCCTCGGCGGAGCTCAAGAACCGTCTCGGCGCCGGTTATCGCGTGCACGTTCTCGATGCTCGCTACGTGAACAGCTCTCCTGATATCCCCGGCGTCGAGAAGAAGGTCGGATCGAACACGATCACATACGTCGCGCCTTCGTCGAGCCTTGCTGCCGAAGTAATCCGAAGCCTCGAAGCCGCCGGGATCCGCTATCAATTCTCCGGGCCAACAATTGAAGACGTCTTTCTGCATGTGGCAGAGGAAGTTCAAGGAGAGCAAGGCTTACAACCAGGCGAGGTCTCTACTTCTGCCCCGTATTCCAAAGAGAGAGCTGGCAGCTCAGACGAGACTCCGCTTGATAATACCGCCGCGAGGGAAGCTCTAGGCCTACGCTCTGGAAGACAGATTGGCTTCCCGCAGCAAACTTGGGTACTCCTACGTAAGCGCTTGGTCATTTTCAAAACGAACTGGATCCCTTACGTCGCCGCCTTCATTATTCCTGTGGTTGCTGCCGCCGTCACTCAGCTACTTGTCCGAAATAAAGAGGCATCTGGCTGCTTGCCCAGCCAGCGGAACTCTGACTTTTTGAACGAAGAATTCAACGAACTCGTCAACAGCCTGTACCTTGTCAGTGGACCATCCTCCGAATTTGGCGATTCGACACTTGAGAACCTGCTGCGTCCCCTCCTGCCCACTGCCGGGAATAGCGGCAGCAACGGCGGATCACTTCCATCTGAGAACTTTACGCTTGTCAATTCTCTCACTGATTTCAGAAGTTTCGTCCAAGAGCACCGCAAGAATGTCAGCCCCGGCGGCTGGTTCCTCGGCGGCTCCGGGTCCCCGCCCACCGTTGCCTACAAAGCAGACAAGTTCGCCATCATCACGTCCGTAGTCATGCAAAACTTGATGAACTCGATGCTGACAAACACTACCATCGCTACCTCTTACCGGCCATTTGCTTCCGCAGCTGCGCCCTCGACCGGCGAGGCTCTCCAGCTCGTCGTCTACCTGGGTCTCGCCTTCGTTGCGTTCCCGAGCTTGTTCGGCTTCTACCCCAACACTGAGAGAAAGCAGAATGTTCGCAGTCTCCAATACTCCAGTGGCGCTCGTTCTCTTCCGCTGTGGACTGCTCATCTGACCTTCGACTTTGCCATCATTCTGGTTGCCATGTGTATCAGTGCTGGCATCTACCTCGGCACGTCGGATATTTGGTACAACGGCGGATTCCTGATCCTGATTTTCATCTTGTACGGCCTGGCGTCTATCCTCCTCTCATACCTTGTCTCGCTTTTCGCCAGCAGCTCGCTTTCCACGTTTGCCGGCATCACGGCCATCCAGGGCGTTGGATCTGCCATCTACCTCATCTCCTTCCTGTTCATTGTCACCTTTTCTTCAGCCTCAAGCGTCGACAAGAACATTCTCATTGCGCACTGGATCGTTTCAGCCTTTTTCCCCATCGGTTCGCTCTTGCGTACTCTCCTAGTCGCGCTCAACGTGTTCTCCACTACGTGCACCGGCGACTCACTGCAGTCCAACCCGGCCGCGATGACTGCATACGGTGGTCCTATCCTCTACCTCATCCTTCAGTCGATCATCTTATTCAGCCTGTTGCTGTGGTATGATAGCGGCGCCGCCAATTATGCAACCGAAAATGCCACTGCGTCCGCGGACAGCAATGACCCAGAACTGGCCAATGAACTGGTTCGAGTGACCGGTCCTGGTGAGGCTACTGACGGTCTCCGCGTTCTTCACCTCACAAAGGCCTTTGGCAAGTTTACAGCTGTTGACAATGTGTCATTTGGTGTTGAGCATGGCGAAGTCTTTGCACTCCTCGGACCAAATGGTGCCGGCAAGTCAACAACCATCTCTATGATTCGAGGAGATCTGCCTCCAAGCCGTCACGGTGGTGATGTCTTTGTTGAGAACAACTCCGTCACCAAGCACCGCGCTGCCGCGCGCCAGAACCTTGGCGTGTGTCCGCAATTTGATGCAATCGATTCGATGACCGTTCGCGAGCACCTTGAACATTATGCTCGTATCCGCGGCATTGCCGACGTCCAGGAGCAAGTTCAGGCCGTTATTCGGGCTGTTGGTCTCGAGGCATACACCGATGTCATGGCGCACACTCTTTCTGGTGGTAACAAGCGTAAGCTCTCGCTAGGTATTGCCCTGACAGGCAATCCTTCTGTCATTCTTCTCGACGAACCGTCCTCAGGACTTGACGCGGCAGCCAAGCGAATCATGTGGCGCACGTTGGGATCAATTGTCCCTGGGCGATCTATTCTGCTTACCACACATAGCATGGAGGAAGCAGATGCTTTGGCAAACCGAGCCGGAATCCTAGCGCACCGTATGCTGGCACTCGGCACAACCGAGAACCTGCGCCATCGCTTCGGGGATACACTTCATGTACACCTTGTGAGTCGGACAGCTCCACATTCGACCTCAGCAGAAATGGAACGCCTTCTCCAGTGGGTCATGGATACATTCCCTGGTGCTGAGGTCGAGCATGAGACATTCCATGGTCAGATGCGCTTTTCGGTCCCGGCGTCGTCAATTCCCAACGCCAATCTCCCTCAGCGCCGCAGCGGGTCCGCAAGCGATGCCAGCAGCCCCCTCGGACAGCTGCTTGTGATTCTGGAAGAGAACAAGGACGCACTCGGCATCGCACACCACAGCGTCAGCCCAACAACTTTGAACCAGGTATTCTTGACGATTGTGGGCAAGCATGATGTGCAGGAGGAAGGCTACAAGCAGGATGGCAGCACAAAGCCATGGTGGAAGAAGGCATTGTTTTAATATGGTTGCTCGCTTCTCGATGATTGTCAGAGAAGATCTGTTTTTGTTTTGGGTTTGGTGTGTACGGCATAAATGTGTTCACGGGCGTTGTTCAGATTATACCCACAAATGATAGATTAGTTTGGCTGCAACGCATGTTCGTATAGGCATCTTTACTTGAGTTTGATGAAATACAATCACTTTTGGTTGAACAGATGAGACTGAGCGTGCTGATTGTAAACTTGCAAATTATGGGGGCCGAGCCGAGTTGGATGACGCCAAACAACACCTTCTGGAGTTGTACGTGGACGGCCCGAATGCAAGCGCAAGTACCAAAGATTTCGTATTACAGGATGCTACTCCAACACGAGAGTTGCGTTGCCGGACCGTTGAAGCGAAGATAAGCAACTTTGGATTTTGCCCATTGCAACGCTGCGAAGCTGTTGTGTTTGGAAACGGGTCGGGTGAGGAATCACCTCGAATGCAGCGGGCGCTGGGACCAGGGTCGCGCACAATGGACAAGGGTTCAGGCCAAAAATGTGCATCATGGTGTTGTGCGACGTTGAAGGAAGCACGCGCACCACGCGGGGATAAGAATAGCTCGATCGGCAGAAAACGGCATACAGTCCAGTCGCCTCCGCGTAGGAAGATAAGTATCACCAATTGAAGAGCCTGCTAGTTTCGACATTCAGCGAGTGGTCTTTCTTCAGAGACAGCATCGAGAGAACCACACCCGTGGAGGTCATCGTTGCAGATATACAAACCGAACAAACCGTACAGAGTACCCACAATCGTCCCCTACACGGGATTGCGATGTGCCGCGTACCCAGGAGGGGACAGGAGAGATCTTGCGCGACCCCTGCACCAAGAGGGGGGGACGCTACTATCACGACCAGGGGTAGAAGCCCACCGTTGCCAAGGCTCCAGACGCAACTCAAATTCTTTCCAGCCAATGCACCGGCTCTTTTGTCGTGTGGTCGCTATTTCTGACGACGGTCAGTGCATGCGTGATATAGTGGGCGACGGACCAGCACGGAGGAAGGATTTGTAGAAAGGGATGAGGATGATGATTCAATGACGTGTCCAAGAGGGGAGAAACAAAAGACGGAGGACGTCGTAAGCGCTGCAAGCCAAGCAGCTGTGGCTGCCCATAATCTGCGGTGATGGCTGCGCGGGATAAATCGGTAGACGTCAGACAGGGCAAAGAGCGTGCGTTATCATTTCGCCCTCTACGGTCTACGGCGGCGTGCTTGTTAGGCGATGTCAAGTCCACCTCGGGCAGGACAGGACAGGGCAGGACAGGGCAAGCGAGGTGGGCTTCTGTTTCTTGTTCCTGCATTGCATACATATACACAAAGTCTGCATAACTCGATGGTGCGAAAAGGGCGCCCTCCTCTCGTAGGGTTGCACCGCTGCCGTCTCCTAAGGATGCAGTGAAGCGGTGCCCAGAAAACGGCCTGGACTGGGACCTCAACAAGGAAACGATAAAAGAGGAGACAGATTTTCGCATCCTGCTCTCCACTGCAGATTCTGCCGTCGCATCGCCACTGTCCACGCAGCAATCATCCGCACCCGCGGCCGTGATCGTCCAATGTCGCTTGTAAGTAAGTGGTGGGACGAAGCGAGCACATCGGGTGGATCCCGCCTAACGGCTGTCCGCGAGTCCGGCCTCTTCAGGTCGACCTGGGCGCCGAAGATTTATGTCAAGTTAGTGCAGCACTTGGGAACCGCTCCTCCTGAACAGGCAAGTCGAGGCTCCTCTAGCTCACGGAGGGACGGACACCCTGGGCTGCGAAACCGTCCCATGGGTTGATGGACGCTTTGACGCGCGCTAAATATCACGTTGTGGTGAAGACAGACGTAGGCCTGTGTCCCAAGGACAATAAGAATTTTAGCCGGTCCTGGGCCTGACCCATAGACAATCTTCATTCCACAGTCAAAGTGGTTGCTCTAGCTCTCTCCGCATTTTCTACTGTGGGTTCCAGCTGCATCCCGTCGCCCTCTCACGAATCGTGCAGCTTCTCCATAATAGCAGACGATCTCTCTCCCTCACAAGTACCGCTGTCCACTCCCCATAATACTAGTACACACGGGCAGCTTATATGGAAAGAGAAGAAAAATCCAGGGTGCTTTGCTGCTTTGAGATGCTTGCCCGGCATCCCTGCACCAAACGAAGCTGCCCATTGGCCCCACGCGGGCTCGACACACGGACACTATTGAATAGGCTGCCGCTACGGTGAGGCGCCAAGCTTGGACGCTGGCCCGTCCTTGGATTCATTCCTTCTGCCAGGCACATGGCAAGAGGTGCCCACATCGAACGGACGTTTGGCGGGAAGGAAGAAAACGAACGGGCTAGATGTGAGTGAGAGAGGGAGAGAGAGCGTTGACTTATGGGCTCGCGAGATGAGCCTCTCCGCCACGGAGGCAACTCCGTTCTCGAGGGCTGGGCTTAATTGGCGCAGGGACACGATGATCGATGCTGCAGAATCAAGAGAAGGGCTCTAGAGTCTAGACTCGAAAGAGGGGGTTTGGAAGGATTCCCGGGAACTGGACTGCGGCGGGCGAGGGCATTCGCTGCTTCTCACCACCACTACCACCACTACCACCACCACCACCACCAGCACGACCCTAACTCATACCCCGGACGGCCAGTCTAAGCCCAAAACAAAGAGGCACCCCTGTGCGGCTGCAACCTCGACTCCTCACTGCTTGCGCCCTCTCCTATCCCTCCTGGCCCAAGTATGGAGACCTCCCACACCTAGCTAACCTCCGATCGGTCCCTCCCTGCTTCCCTGCGTCTTTCCCACAAGCTCTGCCTTGCCTCCCGCCGTGGAAGTCTCCGTCTATCAACCCGCCGTCTTCCCATTGTCCAACCTTCCAGCGACAGGTTGGGGACCTACGCCGGACTTTTCTTCGAAGTGGCAACCTCTCGGCAGCAAGCGGCAGCAGCAGCGAGCAGCAGCAGCAAGCAAGCAAGCAAAGACGATGCTGGGTCCGTCGAATTGAGGGCTCAGCGGGCAGTACCAGCAGCAACCGCGGGCTAGGACGACAGGCGGAAGAATCCGACAACCCAGCGGTGCTTCGAAAGAAGACCCGGCCGCGACTGAGCTCTTCCCGATGGCTCGGCCAGAACTCACCATCAACGTCTCGGGCGATGCGCCTAGCAGCAGCCATGGCTCCCAGCAGGGCCGCAACCGCAACACCTCGCGGTCCCCGCCGCCCAACATCCCCGAGCACTACGGCGCCTCGCGGATCGCCCCGAACAGCATCCCCGAGCACTTTGCTACCTCGCAGTCGCCGCCGCCACCGAGTATCCCCGAACACGTCTCCTCGCTGGCGCCCCTGAGGCAGGGCGCCCCCTCCAAGGAATCATTCCGGGACTACAGCGGCAGCGTCCAGACCGAGGCCCGGCCCTCGAGGCACAGCTCCCTCACCCTGCGGCCCTCGGCCGCCAGCCCGGCCCCGATGAGCTACCACTCCACCACGCCCTTTGTCCAGCCGCAGCAGAAGACCCAGATGCCCAGGGCCTCCGTCATGTCCATGGGCACCGCCAACGGCACCAACACCACCACCGTCACCACCGTCATCGCCGCCATCGAGGCCGACCCGACCAACGGATGGAGGCCCAAGTGGTTGAGGAAGACGTCCGTGGCCGTTTTCGCAGGCCTCTTCCTCCTTCTCGGCATCTGCGCCGAGGTCATCATGGCCGTGGCCGACGGGCAGGTGGCAGACTTGAGCGTCGAGGGGGTGTGGATCTTCGGGCCCGTTATAAGTGAGCTATGATTTGATAACTGGTGCTTTGGTGATGCTAATCGAGTCATAGTTATCTCTGTTGTCGCGGCGTTGTGGTGGAGGGTTGAGTTCCAGGCCTTGAATTACACGCCGTGGATCATGCTTGATATCGATCAGGGCAAGGGCCTCCAGGGGACGGGTGCCAAGAAGAGACGGGCGTCCCGTACCATTCTCCTCGACTATGTGAGCATGAGCTACCCTCGAGCTCTCTTCACGGCCATCCGAAACAAGCACTACCTGGCCGGCGCATCCATCGCCGTCTCCCTCCTCCTCCGCGTACAGATCTTCCTCTCCACCGGCATCTTCCACGTCCACGGCGGTGTCGGCACGCCTCGAATCCTCATCCTCCAACCCGCCATCCTCCACACCATGGTTGGCATATTCGGCATCGCCGCGCTCCTCACTCTCCCCATGATTCTTTTGGCCCCGGGTGCCCACGGCATCACTCCGCGAGATCCCACCACCATCGCAGGGACGGCGGCCCTCCTGGCCAACAGTTGTCAGCCCATGTCCAGATTAAGTGCTACCGGCAGCCAGGACATGAATGTTGTGGCTCAAAGGCTGCAGGGGTCATGGTGCACCACACTACTACACCAGCCGGATTCCAGGCCGACGTACGAGTACCGACTCGAACTGTTTGAGTCGCAGACAACCGTGGGGTCGGAAAAGTATGCGGACGAATCGGAGCTGTCTGAGCGCCCCTACAACCCTTGGACACACCAGGCCCTCGCATCTATCGGCACCATTCTTGTCTCCGCTCTTTTGGTCGCAGGACTATGGGCTGTATTTGCGATCAGAGGACCGGAGCGACGTTTCGAGGCGGAAGACAAATCTTACTTCCTCTGGACGTCCTTCATCACATTCCTGTTCGTGAGTCTGTCGATGTACGTGAGCAGCATCAGCTTCCACGTGCAGCGATTGGCTCCTTACTTTAAGCTCCTCGCGAGAGCGTGCGGCTACGACGAGGCCATGGGCCTCAACTACACTAACGCCATGGGTTTCAGGACTCTCATGAAAGCAGCGCGGTATCGGGACTGGGGCGTCTTCATCACCACGACCGTGGCCTTTATCGCGTGGCTCCTGCCCATCTTCTCGGCCGGGCTGTTTGTTGATCGCCAAATCGAGCGCCACGTCGACGTCGAGCTTCAGCAGCAAACGTTCTTCAAGACGGATATCAACACTGGCGACTTCAGCCCCAACGCGGGGCTGGTGAACGAAGTGCTTCTCGGCAACACGCCAAGTTACCCTGCTTGGACCTACGAGGACCTGGTCTATCCCTCGCAGCACTTGGCAGTGGACGAGTCCGAATGGACGGCGTCGGGGGAACGGATCGTGGCGACGGTACCCGCGACACGGGCAGCGTTGGACTGTCAAATGGCGACGCTTAGCCTCAGCGAAGCCGAAGATATGGAGTGCCGGCCGTTGATGGGCAACGCGCGGGAGAGGAGATCAGTAGTCTGCGACGACAACCAGTACGTCGGCTTCACAGCGTCGTCGTGCTCCAATCTACCCCTCCGCGCAACATTCAACTACGTCTGGGCCGCATGCATCGAGGCGGCCAGCGTCTCGGTGCTCATGTGCAACGAGACCATTAGCAACCTCTCCGTCGAGACTACGTTCGAAGGGGCCGATCTCATCGTCAGCAACACGTCGATCCCCATCCCCGACGAGCGCAGCCTGCAGCCCTCCGGCCTCGATCTGGACGGCGGCAGGGCCTACGAGCTGCTCCGGGGCACCGGCGCCGACACCACCGCCCTCAACGGGCTCGACGACTTCTTCCGCGCGCTCGTGCTGTCCTCGCGGCTCGAGGTTACCCTCCAGCGGCTTGGGTCGCCCTTGCGCGCAACTTCGGTCGGCGAGTCGATCAAACGGCTACACGGCATCGTCCGCGCGCAGACGCTCAACAGCGACGCGGCGCGGACGCCATTCGGGCCCGGCTCGGCATCCACGCCGCCAGCGCCCATCCGCGCGACGCTGATCTACTTTGTGCGCAGCGTCGTGCAGTCGACGGCGCAGACGGCGCTGCTGACGGCGGGCCTCGCGCTCGTCGTTGCGCTCACGCTGGTGTGGCTGCTCGCGCTCAAGCCGTCGCCGGCGGCGCTGCCCAAGAACCCGGGGAGCATCGCGGCGCTGGCCAGCCTGCTCGCCGACTCGTCGCTGTGGTGGCACCTCCCGCGCGGCGTCGAGTGGCTGGCCGAGGAGAAGCTGGCGCGGCGGCTGCGGCGCAAGACGTTCCGCCTCGGGTGGTTCGAGGTCATGGCGCCGGGGCCCGACGGCACGACCGTGACGGACCGGGCGTGCACCATCGGCGTGGTGCAGGACAACGGGCGCGCGATGCGGGCGCCGTGGGACGAGGGCGAGGCCTGGACGGGGTCGTCGAGGCGCGGCGCCGACTGGCGGAGGCCGCCCCGGGATGTTGTGATACCCTCATGAGCACTTGTCTACCTTATCAATACTTGTTACCCCGCAACCAGCGATTCCTTTTGCTTCGATGTCATTCAGTCTCATCATCAGCGTCTCCGTTGTTGCTCTTTTTATAAACAAAGATTTATACATCGAACATCATTCGTGGAGGTATATTTGTTTTCTGTTGGTCTGGTTCACAGAAGGACTAACCCCCTGGCACGGCGTTAACGTGGTTGGTTGTTTGCATGCAGTAGAAGAGTATGGCGACAGCTTCAATTTGATTTTGCCTCGGCTGTAACTGCAGCACTATTATACCTCTGCACCTTGTCATCGACTGATATCGGTTGAAATGTGTGAGCCCATGAAACTTGGGCAAATTAGCCACGTAAGTGCATGTGAATGCGTAGGTAAGGTAGCATGTTCCCACCGTCGGCTACTAATGCAGTACGCTATCACAACAACAAAAGATATGGCTCAACACGTCTTCCCCAAACCTTGCCGCGGGAATTTGTGAGCCTACTTAGTTAGCCCGAGATACCGTTCCTAGTGCATGCCTTCTTGAATCCTTTTTCCTCTTTCAATTAGGCTTCCCCCCTCCATTCGCTGCACGAATCTATATGAATGTCTTGCTGGTCCCACCTACCTTTTAAACAAATCCAGGTCTCGGGTAGGCCAACCCTCTCCCCGCCATCTACACTCCGCCGAGACCCGGGCCATACAGGCAGCAAAAAGCAAAACTAACGCACGCTGCCTAAAAGCTGCCGATTCATTGGACTCTCCTTATATTTCACATTTTTCGCTTGCTCAGAGCGTGGGCTTCACTCGCAGCCCAGTAAATAATCCTTCTCGCCTCGAGTGTTCTTCGGCGCCCTTCCCGTCCGGCATTCGCAGACCCCTGCGCCCGAAGCCAGCCTCCGCCATGGCCTTCACGATGCACTCCCATTCGGGCCAGTTCTGCCCTGGCCACGCCGTGGACCAGCTCGAGGAGATCGTCAAGCACGCCATCTCCATCGGCTACAAGACCATGGGCCTGACGGAGCACATGCCGCGGTACCACGAGAGGGATTTGTACCCCGAAGAGGTGAGTCGGGCTTTGAAGTCTTAATGAAACCACGCTCTCATCCCGAGGCCCGCTCTTACACCACAGCCCCGGGCTTACCTATATCTCATGCATTCACATTCACACATGAGATACTCACACATAATCTAACCACGTACGCACAGCGCGGCGACCCTCAGGCCTCCCTCAAGGTCCTCCCGGAGCTCCACGCCGCCTACCTCATCGAGGCGCAGCGCCTCCAGAAGCTCTACGCCCCGCAGCTGCACATCCTCATCGGCTTCGAGGCCGAGTTCATCCGCCCCGAGTTCGGCCCGCTCGTCCGGGACCTCTTCGCCGCGTCGCCGGCTCTCGACTACTTCATCGGCTCCGTCCACCACGTCCACTCCCACCCCATCGACTACGACGCCGCCACCTACGCCGCCGCCGTCGCCGCCTCGGCGCGCCCCACCGAGGAGGCCCTCTTCGAAGACTACTACGACCTGCAGTACGAGATGCTGCGCGCCCTGAAGCCCCGCGTCGTCGGCCACTTCGACCTCATCCGCCTGCTGAGCAGCCAGCCCGGCCGCGACATCCGCGAGTGGGCCGGTGTGTGGGACCGCGTCAAGCGGAACTTGGCTCTTGTCCGCGAGCAGGGCGGCTTGCTTGAGTGCAACACTTCTGCTCTGCGCAAGGGCCTCGACGAGCCGTACCCGTGCCGGCTCATCGCAGAGGTGAGTCGAACCACCGCCTCCCGCGACCCAGTTGCTGTCGAGATTCCACTATGCTA
This sequence comes from Paramyrothecium sp. XJ0827, assembly GCA_020881915.1. Taxonomy (NCBI): domain Eukaryota; kingdom Fungi; phylum Ascomycota; class Sordariomycetes; order Hypocreales; family Stachybotryaceae; genus Paramyrothecium; species Paramyrothecium sp. XJ0827. Next base: position 2,123,579 of record JAJFPB010000001.1, on the reverse strand, counting down.
ACCTTTTCTCAGGAGTGGCTCAGCTTGGGTGGCAAGTTCACCATGTCCGACGACAGCCACGGCATCGCGCAGGTGTCCACCAACTACGCGCGAGGGCTCACCTTCCTAGAGAGCCTTGGAATCCAGGAAGTCTGGACCTTTAAGCGCGCCCCTCACCCTGGTTTTGAAAGTGAGCAACGATCCACTCTCGAAAGCGTGAGCGTCCCGCTGTCAGTGTTCCGTGAGCACTTCCCTTCATAAGCACAACGTTCGCATAGATGAGTTTGGAAAAAGGACTTTGTTGATAGACTATGGCACAAGATTGCCTCGCACTGGATATATCTAATCAAGAATTCGAGAACAAGAGGTGACAGCAAATAAAAAAAACAACACTAACTACACCATCCACTTGTGTCAAAGGGGTATCATGTAAACAGAGCCAAACCAACAACCCAATCCCCAGAGTCCAGCCCGGTTCCTGACTACTCCTACGCCTAAACAACAGAAAGTTGTTCCACCTTCTTCGTGTGCTGTTGATTCCTAGATTACGAATAGCTTCTTATTTTGAGTCGTCAGACTCTTTGTGTGGTGTTTCCGGGATATCCCAGATGGACCCCCTGTGTCCCGTGTTGATGTTCTCCGCTTTCTCGAGGGTTTGTGGAACGACTGCGCCAGATTTGGTGGGAGACGCCACCTGTGATCGGGGTGCAAAAGGAATGCCAGTGGTATAGTGAAACAGCTTATCCTGCCTCTTTACGGGGCTAGGAGTTGCTGCAGGAGTCGTACCAGCGGACATGGAGGCGTTGGGAGGCAACCATTTCAGGGCTTCAGGCTGTGCTACAGCAACAGGGGTTGGGCCGTCAGGTTGATACGGGATGAAGACATCAGCGGGGTCACTGCTTGGCTGTACGGCCAATAAGGGAACACTGCGAGCACTCGGAGGCTGATTTTGCGGCAGGTCCGGAGATACAACGTCAGAGGAGAAACCCTCCTGAATTGGAGTGACAATGTCTCTGGGCGTTTCTCGCGGTGGTGAGCTCGACGATTGCTCTGTGGTTGGTACATATGCGAGCGTCTCGTCCAGCTCGGCAGTCTGTTTTGGCAGCTCGATGGGTGACTCACTCACTGGAGTGTGCAACGACTCATCAAGCGGCAAAGCGGCGATCTGTTGAGTGGGCTGCTCCAGCACCGGTGACGAAGCCGACTGCTCAGCCTCCAGACGAGCTCTCTCCCGTGCTTCTTTCTTGGACTGAGTTATGAGGTTGATCCTAATCTTTTTCATGCCCGATGTGATCTGCTCAAGGTCATCCACCTCCGCATTCGGTGTTGATGACGAAGATGGGGGTGCTACCGCAGCCTCTCCTGAGCCTGAGTCTGGCTTGCTGATTGCGGGTGGAGTGACAGCTTTTTGTCTGACAGGTTGCGTTTTGGCGGCAGGCCCTCGGCGGGTTGCAACTGGAGCCCTGGTCTTCTTCACAGGCGCTTTGCCATTGACAGCTGTTGCAGCGGGCACGGCCGGTGGCACGGCATGGCTTGCCCCTGACGAACGATCTGCGTTTGTCTGCAGCGGGATGGAAGTGTCGGATGTAGTCCTGAGCAATGCAGTCGATCCACTAAGACGCCGGCTAACTCTTCTGTCCGCTTGAGTACCGCTGGCATCTGGAGTTGTACCCCTCGCTGTTGCCTGGGAGCTATTAGAATGCTGTGATTGAATGATAAGGTTGGAACATACTTTATCTGCAGGGAGAGCGGAAACTGCCACCGTCTTTCTTCTGTTCTTGGATGCTTGCTCGGCGATGCGATCCTCTACTCTTGAGGCAGGCTTCGATCTCCTTTCCCGCAATGACATTTTCGAAGCAGGCCGCTCAGGTACAGGCTCGGGACTTGCAACGGGAATTCCGGCCAGCATTGACTGTCGCTCCCTTCTTACACGTGTCGCTTCTGCATTGAGATCCTCGGCCTTGCAGCTATCTGTCTGACGAGTAGATGGAATGAGCAGTTTCGACAACTCTAGAGCAGCAGTGGTCCAAGGCACTTCGGGCGGTGGAGGGGTAGGTAGCCGTGGCACTACCGGTGCCGGCGCCCCCGAAAGTCCAGAAAAGCTGCGTCGTGCTTTGACCGGGTCCACGGCTCTGGCGACGGAGGCCTGCGTAGGAGAGGAGTATGATGCCGCCATCGCATTTCGAGATTTGGCTTTTGGTGGTGATGGGGCGTTGGCCTCGCCGTGCTCCAATCTGTCGAGCTCCGAGCTTGCCCACCATGAAGGGTCGTAGGTATGAACAGAGGCATGTTTGTTTGTCTGATGGGTGGCTGGGCTATTCTCATGAGCAACATCACCAGTCGGGCTCTTTTCATCCGCGAAGGTAGACTCCACTCGCTTCTGTACTGCTTGGTTGCACACTAAGCCGCTCACATGGCTGAGGATTCCTGAAAACAAGGCCCGGTTGCTGTAGCCGCCTTCAAGCACACTAATCACACGACCATCGGTGCCCAGACCCTCCTCAGCCGCAAGTTTGATGATGTCCTGCGTGATTCTAGCATAGAACTCTGTCGGCACGTTGACCTGATGCCGTTGCATGCCCGCGCTCTCCCATTCGCTTGCATCAAATCCGGCAGAGATGAAGATGGCAGCTTTGGGGTTTTGACCGGCGGCCTTGAGTCGTTGCGATTGAGTTCTGAGATAGCTTCGGGTCTTCTCAAGGAGAGCGGTATATTTCGATTCATACAGTTGCCAGAATTCCGCTTCGCTGTTCCATGACTGCAGATGGACGTTCCAAACGGTTTGTCCATGGGCGTTGTCGATGCAAAGGCTGGCATTTTTGACCTTCTCTTCGTCTCCCATTTCGCAAGGATACGAATTGATATCATGAATGCTGAAGTAACCGATAGATGTCTTCTTCCATGCCGCGGCGTTTTTGTTGGCGGCTATCGAGCGGGTATTGTGCTGCCAGGCAATGTCTTGAGAACCATCTCCATGGTGCAGATCAAAGTCGATGATGGCTGCGTGGGTGAGCCCGTGGTCGAGAGCGCCATGCATGATGCCCACATGAACATTATTGACCCAGCAGAAGCCGGATGGGTGTGAAGCAGAGCAGTGATGTCCTGGAGGCCTGACACCAACGAATGCCCTGCGTGGGCCGGACCCAAACGCCAAGTCTACGGCCTCACAGACAGCACCAAGCGCACCCTCCATTGCATCTCTGGATTCAGAGCACAAGTAAAGATCACCTTCGTGGAGCTTTTCGGGGCGGGGCTGATCGGGTCCCCTGTTTATGTCGGGCCGTTGAAGTTCCCTTCCTCCCATCGCAAGCTTCGCCTCAGCTGAATCGCACATCATCTTAAGCTCTTCCATCCACTTATTTCCATGTACATTGGCCACTGCCTGAGACAATAGCGGTACTTTACGATCCGTCTTGTGAATGCGAAAAGGGATGGTGGGCAGCGCAGCCACGTCAACCTCAGGGGAAAGGGGATAGGCACCCTCACAATGGCGCTCTCCTAGACGAACATACGCGGCTGAAATACCAAGCACGGCTGCCTTGATACGCTCTGGACGCTCGACGATCGTGCTCAGCGCGTTCCGCGAAGTACGGGGGCGGGAAAAGCGGTGGCCGTACACGGCATCATTCAAAATGACAACAGTGTCCGTTTCCCGCAAAGGCGTTAGGCCATGATGCGACTGCAGCTCAGCCTCGAAAAACTCCTTCGCGACCGTCTCCGCAGTAAGAGGGGGCTTCTCCTGAATGTCCGGAGGGAAGCCCGCGTTTGAAGGCTTGAGTTTGGGCGACAGAGTCTGAGCAAAGCTGGATCTCCGCGACGATGACTGGGGAGGCATGGCACCATTTGCGGAGCGGAGAGAGTTTGTTGATGCCTTGCGTACAAGACTGGGAGAGGTTTCACGGGACGCATGTCCGTTTGAGGGGCTGCGTGAAGACGTTCGCCGCCCAGGAGATGGTGAAGAGTGACGAGAGGGTGGCTGCAGCGGACTGGTAGCCTTTGAGAAGCGAGGCGATGCTGGCACAGAGCCTGTCGACAGTGAAAGCTGCTTGAGTGACTGAGTCAAATCGCCATCCTCGTCTTTGGTGCTTGTTGATTGGCGCCGTGAAGGCGCCAGTGGGTGGCCATGCGATGATGACATTGCAGCCACGGTAAATGTGTAAAGCTGAACCTTGAGGAAAATATGAACAAGCCTCAGTCAAGGAGGCTTGCAAACAAGAGGCCAGCCTCTAACGCGTGGGCCGTTTGTGGATGGGGCCGTCTTCCAAAGGGACGCATTAATCCAAATCTCGGGTGTAGATGATCGCGTCTCGAAGCGCGTCATGGTGCATCACGTGACCACGACGGTCATCTGCCAGGCCGCCAACACATGTGGTCTCTTCGAACCATCGTTTACAGCGCAGTGGCGCAAATTTAGGTATCACATAGGTAAGGTAGCTCGAGTGAGATGAGTTGTGCGAGAATGTGCGCACTTATGCATAGATATATATTCTTGGGATATGCACCGGCTGGCTGACGAAGCTAGCCTCTATATGATAATTGTCACCGAACCCTTAAGAGACCCTGCGTATGAACACCCCTGTTCCAGTAAACGACCAATTTTAACCACCAAACGCCAGCCCTGTGGCCTACTACTCTCTAGCATGCCATTTTCTATCGACAATTTCTAATCCAAGCCCTCTCCTAGCTGCGCTTGCCATGCTCGCTTCCTTTGTTGCTTCGCACTCAGAAGTGGCTAGCATCGTTTGTACCCTGCGCGGTTGTCTCTTCCTTCTTAACCACTTCGATGATCTGGTCGAGGCACCCTGCGCTGGCCGCAACGAATCCAAGTACGGGGGGCGACGGCTTCAGCACCTTTGAGGTGTACTCGGGGTGCGCTTGGAGACTGCTCGGGTTAGTCCGTGCTGTCCAAACAATTGTTGGCTTCACTTACCCGACGAAGTATGGGTGATCGCTGCGTTCGACGACCTCCATACGCTTTCCGGTGTCGTCTTTGCCGACAAAGTTCAAGCCAACCTTCTCCAGTCGCTCGATGTAGTCGGGGTTAACCTCATAACGGTGGCGGTGACGCTCGTGGACAACCTCGGCTCCATTGTACAGGGCTCGCAGCTTGCTCCATTCGGTGCCAGGCTCGAAGTGCGTGGCACGGGTACCGAGACGCATGGTTCCACCAAGTTGCCTACATATCAAGTCAGTCAATGCATCTTGTGGCAATGCCAATTAACATACTCCTTGGATCCTTCCGGCATAAAGATAACGGCGCGATGCTCGGCAAGAGCGTCAAACTCTTCAGAGGTGGCGCCAGTGAGTCCGCATAGGTTTCGGGCCGCCTCGATCACAGCAACTTGCATACCGAGGCACAGACCTAGGTAGGGAATCTTGCGCTCCCGAGCCCAGGTCGCGGCGCGAATCATACCCTCAACGCCTCGCGCAGAGAATCCGCCTGGAGCTGGTGTTAGTAGCTTGACTTTTGCCTTGAGCTCTGACATGTCTTACCAGGAACCACCAAGCCCTGAGCTTCACAGACTGCATTCCAAGCCTTGTGGTACTTGCTGGGATCCTTCTTCAGGGCAGCATCTTCCAAATGCTCGGAATCCACAGAGACGAGCTTGAGCTTTCGGTGGCATCGCATAGCCGAATGCTCAAGAGACTTGATGACACTGAGGTAGCTGTCCTCCAGGGCAGTGTACTTGCCAACCAGCACAATGTGAACCGGCTCCCAGTGCTGCTTAGGAACGACTGTCTCCTTCCAAAGGTTCCAGAGTGCCACACCCTGCTCAACCCGGGGAGCCGGAAGGTCCAGCTTATCAAGCCTCAGCTCACGTGCCAGCACGTCCAATAGGCCCTGGTCCTTCAGAATGAGAGGGACTTGGTAGATGGTCTCCATATCCCAGACGGCCATGACCTGGTCATAGTCGACTTGGCAGCTTCTGGCGATCTTTTGAATGGTGGCCTCTTCAATCTTGTGCTCGCAGCGACAAGCGATCTACCAGAAGCGTTAGTTGAGGAGTGAGGAACAAGTGACCCATAGCGGGAGATGGACGTACCAGGTCCGGTGTCAGGCCAGCACTTCGGAACTGCTTGATAGCGTGTTGCGTGGGCTTCGTCTTCTCCTCTCCATGAATGCTGAATTCCCGTTAGAACATCCTCTCCGCAGTAGCAACTTCTTTCAGTGATTTTTGACTTACACAGGAACATATGTGACGTTAATGCAGAAAAAGTTATCTTTGCCAACTTTATGTCTATACTGAACCAACGCCTCAATGAAGGGCATGGACTCGATATCACTTGTGAAGTTAGTGCGGGAGCTATCGAAAGTGAGGTGTGGCTTTACATACCCGACAGTACCACCCTAGCAAGTATAAGTCATTGCGGTCAGCATCAAGAATTAAGGGGAGAGACGAACCAGTTCAACTATCCACTAGTTAGCAGCAGGCTCTGACACGAAGGTCAAAACGACTTACTAATGCAAATATCAGGAAGCTCCCCGGAGTCGTCCACGGGAGTCTTAGCGACTCGCTCAATGTGTTCCTGGATCGCATCGGTGATGTGTGGAACGACCTGGACGGTCTTTCCTAGGTAGTCACCTTTCCTCTCCTTCTTGAGGACATGGCTGTAGACCTTTCCGGTTGTGATATTGCTCTCGCTGGTCAGCTGGACACCGAGATATCTGGTTGCGCAATTAGATGAAGTTCAAGGCGATAGCTCAAGGGTAGTGATCTATGTGGAGATCCCGGAATGGCCAGACGAACCTCTCGTAGTTACCCAGATCGAGGTCACACTAGGTAAGAATGAGCAAAGAGAACTTATCAGTGGCAATAAGGATGGCACATACCTCTCCACCGTCCGCAAGCACGAAGCACTCGCCATGCCTGAATTGAGGTCATCAGCAAAGCCCTGCAAGGCGACTCCAGTACCAGCTTACTCTAAAGGTCCCAGGGCTAGAATGATAATGTTAGCCCATTTGTAACAATTGGGTTTGGAGAACTGGGCGACTGCGTACTTCCGGCATCGATGTTGAGGTAGGCTGAATAGGATCAGCAACTGACATACATCGGAGCACCTGTACTAGGTGCGGTGCGAGGACCGCATCTAACTGCGCTTCAAGCTCAACAATGGAGACTTACGATCAATTTTGATCACCTAGACAAGGAAAATAATATGAGCGAGACATTCAATTTACGTGGGTGGATATGGGTGCCAGTGGGAGTCATACCGTCACTCTCAGTCCCGTAGTCTTGAGCAGAAGTCCGGCAGAAGAAGCTTCATGAATTCGTCAGTCCTGGTGATTATCAACAGGAGCAGGCTATTTATTCTCGTACCGATAATTCCTGTTCATTACGAGATCAGCAATTGTTCACATGTGAAACCGTGATACGCCCGATTCGTCCACCCAAAGCCAAGTCTTGATCCCACCATTCCACACAGCCGCCAAAAACGAGAAGACGCAGACGAGTATGAGGAAATACCTTTGCCGATGCCAGAAATGACTCCGCCGCTAACGAGAACAGTACGCATCTTGCCGGTAGGACAGTGAATTCACAAAAAACCTTGAGGTATACTCAAGGTGAAGTTTTCAATGCGTTCACGAGGAAAAACGTGAAGCGCATCTTAGCGCGTAAAGATAAAAAAAAGAAGTGGGGCGTGCATGATTCTGGACGTGCACGTGATAAGCCTCACTCTTTTGGGCGTGGGGTCACCGAAAACAGCACTTGAGAATGCTCCAAGTCCGGGACACTGCTCTACAGGCTTACCATCCCTTCTCTTGTTGTAGATGTGCATACTTCTCGTCTCGGCTGCCAACCTGGCTAATGGACACCGCGTGTCATGGCATCTCGCCGCGACTTTTGTCTGCATTTGACGTTGTCCATTTTATATACAATGACCACTAGCGCTTATTCTCAGACCCAGGCGTTTCAATGAATAAACAACTGGCTGCAAGGATGCCAAGGCTTCCTGTAATACAAGGATGAAGCGCTGATCTCCTCATACCCGCGCAGCACTAACTCCGCTCGCAGGACAGGGTCTTGGTTTGTTTCCTTGCGCCGAGTAATTGTTATTTCTCCCCTTTCCTGTGTCTGGATTCCCCTTCACGGTATATGGCAGCGAAGGTAGTTGTGCGAAATGGCCGAGTCACCCGCTGGGTTTGCCCTCCGCGTCAACGGAACTTGCCTCAGATCAGAGGTGGACTGCGGACCGACTGTCACTCCATATCGCGTCTGTTGCCCGGAGTCATCCTTCTGCCCCTCTGCCTATAATCCGGACGTAAGTGTGCTCTCAGACACGGGCGCATCAGTATGCCAACTGACAATGTTCCTTATGCCAGTGCTGTCCGACTCTCGACAATTGCACCACTACCCTGCTTGAGGAGCCCAAATGTGCCAATAGTTCCTGGGATCTGTATGATAATGGCGGGTACTTCTGCTGCTTGAAAGGACTCCGCGGCTATTCGACGACTCGCAACAGTAATGGCTGCGCCGCACCAGGTTATTCATTCAGGTCGGGCGAGACATTGTTGGAGTTGATTAGTGCCGGTGAAGGTACGGCGCCGCTTTGGCATACTCTCTAGACCCATGCCTGAGTTAACTCTTTTTCGGTAGAACCTTCATCGAGTACCACTTCCTCGTCTAGCTCCGAAGCTACAACGTCTACTCACTCCTCCACCACATCTAGCGACCAAACGTCGTCGACCGATACCACCTTGTCTACAGGCACCACTTCAACATCGGAGGAAACACAAACCGCCCAGCCCAATCAAAACGAATCTTCGCCAAACGTGGGCGCAATCGCAGGAGGCGTTGTTGGGAGTGTTGTTGGCTTGCTAGCAGTTGCTGCCGTGGTCTGGTTTATCTTGAAGAAGAAGCGCAAGAAGGGCGTGCCGCTCCCTCAGCGTCACGAGATTGACGGGACGGAGACGCAGGTGAAGTTAGCAGAGTTACCGGCTCGACAATTATACGAAGTACCGGGATAAATTATCGAGCCCGCTTCGAATCTGGGACTAATGGAGGCCGCGACATTGTATTCCGGGTTTTCCAGGGGGGCGATTGGCGTTCGAGCGAGTGTTTTGTGTCAGAGAGTCATACTACTGCTGTGGCTTAATCGACTCAGGCCAGATTATGAATGAGATGACGGACTTGGTATGGCACGCGATGATTGCTTTCGCCACAGCAGCGATACCGTGCAGCGCGAAGTGCCATAAACAACACCCGATGCCCGAGCTTAATGAGGAATCTGCTACCAGCCTCTGGAGAGCAGCGCATCCCAGGACGAGCCAATGATCACCATGTTAGAATGGCATAGTCGCTCTCACTCACAGTCCATCAATTGTCCCGCAGTCTCGATTGCGAACTCGGTCTTTCCAAACCAATTTCCGTTGGCCTTTGCAGATACATAAGAGCAATCTCTAGGACATGGGTGGCTGAAAAAAAAAAAGGCTTCGATGCCGATGAGGTGGTGTATGCATGCACGCCATTCTCCGACCAAGACCAGGATCATGCCCATAATTGCTGCAACTGACGTCTGAGAGCACGTGGCACGGTGATTGCCTGTCACTCTTTGACGACAAACCATGGGCATTTCCCAAGGGAACGATCTTGGGAATAACCCTGCCAAACTCACAGCTGGGGCGGTCTTCATAATCTTATTCCTCAAATAATAATGATGTTTAGGAAAACGCTCCGAGCTGGAGGGCACATTTTGGGCTCTGTCGGAGCTCAAGACTGAGACCCATACCGATGTATCCCACTGTTTGACGCCGTTGCGCAAAGTACGTGCCTTTTGAGTCGCACAGCCCATGCAAGCGATTTGTCTGCGGGTCAGGATGGATGAACATAGTGCCGTGGTAGATGCCGGTTCCGCCGGCCAAGGGCCTTGGCAACGCCATAAGGCAAACTCGCTGTCTCAACCTCCTACTGCCTCGACAAGCAGAACTTCGTCAGGTTGTGAGTGTCGCAGCACATTCAGGCGATCACAGGTCTCCAACGGAAATTCACTTGCGCTGTGGAGCCAAGGCCAGCTGAACTGCCCAGGCAATGACTCGTTGGGCATGGCAAGGCGTGAGCTTTGCCTAAAAGAGCAAATTTTTTATTTGACGCTTCAATTAAGCCTCTCAACTGCCGTATAAGTAGAGCTTCAGGACGGTACGCTGCATCGTGCATATGAAATCTCGGCATAGTTGAGCCTCGTGCCACAAAGCGGTCAAGCATCGCTCGGCCTTTTATTGCAGAGCGCCACCTCCGCGAACAATGGAGCAAGAAAACGAAAGCCGACAGCCCGTTGACCGTCATTCAACGGGCCCTGCATCGCCTCGCCAGCTGGCGCGCAGGTGTTGATGTTCGTTCAGCCGCACCGCGCGGACCTAGTTGCCATTGGCTCGCAGCACGGCATTTCTGCCTCGTTTGCCCATCGAGCTGCAGCTAGCTCATGCCGGGTTCCATAAACCCCCCTGGCAGTTGAGGTCCCTTGTAAAGTGGCGGCTGTCCGGCTTTGCTGAGCTCTTGTTTATCCTGCGGACTCGGAATACCGAGTTGGTAGAAACAAAAGTTGACATTACCACCTCCAAATTGTTTCTTCCTCGGCCTTTCACCTCGATCCCAACGGGGAGTGCTGTCATTGATCCCGTGCTATTCGAAGCATTGCAACAAGCTTCACAAAATGAACCGCCTCCTCCTGCCACTGGTGGTTGCTGGCGGCGCTGCTGCTCAACAGATCACGGCCCTGCCCCAGCTCAGAAACGCTGTCCTTGGTGCCGCCGTCAACACGAACGATCCTGAGTACACGCTTTGCACCAACGCCAACAGCTATCTCGAGGTATGCATCAACAGTTTCGGCGGCACCCGCGCCCTCGCCACCGCGGCGCCCACTGGCTTCCTCGGTTGCGTGTGCTGCATTGAGGGCACTGCCATCTCCGAGGCCTACTCTACTTGTTCCAGCTATTTCTCTGTCGAGGAACCGAGCTTGTCGTCAGAGTATTCTGGTAAGCTGCGGTGCCCTGAATCACCTTTCATCTGGCACTGACCACTGTGAAGCCTATGATACCCTGTATTCGGTCTGCGGTATGACCAGCTGCGCCGCTGGCTCGTCCCGCCCATCGGCGACTTCTCGAGCTTCGAGCACGAGGGAGGATGACGGCGACGATGAAACCATAACATCTTCCATCATTCCAGCTAGCGAGACCATCACTATACCAAGCTCTATCACGGCAACCGCGTCTCTGGACGACTTCCCTCTCGAGTGTAGCTCCATGCTTGGCCTTTACGAGTCCTGCAGCAGGGAGATTGATGGCTTCTCCGCCCAGCCGTTCAGGCAACAGGCCTCGTGCTACTGGTGAGTCTCGCGGAATGTTGGGTGTTAATGAAAGTGCCACTGAACCTTTGCAGCTGCCAAACCTCCGACAGAAGTCTTGTATGGACCGATGAGCTTGATGGCTATGCCCAGACCTGCCGTGACTGGGCCAGAACTGGCGACCCAAGCACCTTCTTCCCTCGTAAGTAGTCCCTTTGGTTCGGGTACCCTTCCATGATGTGCTAACATGGAAACAGTCGCTTCCACCTTTGCCACGTTCTGTGACAGATTCAGTGATGTGTGTCAAGGTCCTGCGACCGCATCACCCACGTCAAGCAACGTCCCAAGCGGTGAAGATGACGATGATGATTCGAACGCCGCAGGTGGTGGCGGTGATAGAGAAACTGTCACGGTTACTCAGCCCGCCCCCGAGGAGACTGACCGCCCTGGCGCTGGTTCAGTTGTCCGCGCCGGATGTGCTGCTGGACTTGTGGCTGCCGTTGGTGCTGCTCTACTCTTGGCTTGAGAATAGTTGTGGGCGACATCGACAAGGGATTGTGATGCATTGTTGAGTGCAGTGGTTGCTAATTAATGTCCGGAAGGTTGAGAACGGATCCGTATATACCACGGCCATGCCTGGTACGTTTGTGGCTTTTTCCAATTAGCAAGACAAAAGAAGAAAAAACATGATAAAACATGGTTTATACCAACGCCATCATAAGGAGCAGTATCCATGCCAGAAAGCCAGGTCTATTGTGAATCTAGATCTACACCCACGCCCTTCAACGCCTCTACTGCCCACGAAGGATACAACGAGTCCTTCGCTGCCGGTGACTCAGGCGTATATCTATCCTTGAAAAACTGCCGCACGTAGGTCGGGAATCTGTCCTCAATGATTGCATCTCGAATTTCTCGCATCAGATTGAGCTGATACCACACGTTGTGAATGCTCAGCAAATGAGCGGCAACCGTCTCCTTGGATGCATTGTGGTACACAAACGCCCGCGTGATGCCCATGCCTCCTTCTTCTTCTGTTCGGCAGCATGCGCAACGACATCCGGGCTCGATAGGGCCGAAATCGACACCGAATTGGGCGTTTCGCAAATTCAACATGCCGTGCCGCGAAATAGCGTTGCCGAATCTGGCCGTTCGCGTAGGCCAGACGCAGTCAAACATGTCGGCACCAAGAGCGACGCTGACTACCAGATCCTCGGGGTAACCAATACCCATAACATATCGTGGCTTCAAGTCAGGCAACAGAGCCGTGCAGGTAGCGACCACGCGGCAGTAGTCGGCCTTTGCCTCTCCTCCACTGAGACCACCAATGGCGATGCCGGGCGTGTCTCTTGCCAACATCTCTTTGCAGCACTCTCGCCGCATCTCAAGATCCAGGCCTCCTTGAATGATGCAGAATAGGTTTTGGCGATTAGGGTTCTTGTGTGCCGCAATGCATCGATCTAGCCACCGAACACTGCGCTCCATGGCCTCGCGCATGCGAGCCTTGTCGGGAGAGGTGGTGACTAGAACATCGTCAAGTTGCATCATAATGTCGCTGCCGATGGTGTTTTGCAATGACATGGAATGTTCTGGTGTGAGAAGCATGGGAGAACCATCATGAGGACTGAGGAAGCGAACACCTTCCTCTGTAATGGTTGCCAGCTTCAGCAAACTCACCATCTGGAAGCCACCACTGTCCGTTAGGATGTTGTACTTCCAACCTTGAAGCTTATGCGCTCCTCCAACGGCGTCAAGGACATCCTGGCCAGGCTTAAGTCCAAGATGGTATGTGTTGTTCAGGCACAAGCGACACCCGGTCTCTTCAAGTTGCTCTGGCGTTAGGCCTTTCAGGGAAGCCTGAGTAGCCACAGGCATGAACATGGGTAGCTGAACAGTTCCATGAGGCAGCGTCAGTATCGAAGCGCGTGCCCGAGTTGTCTACCTTGGACGATGCTGTTAGCGACTGGCTTTTAGTGATGGAAAACTCGCAGGGGAACCCACAGAGCAGCGGGCCACGAGCTCAAAGGTCAGAGCCGGTGACGAGAGAATGTTCGACGCCATTTTCCTGGCCCCCAGCATCCTCTTGGAAAAGTGAAAAATTTCCTGAATCCTCTCCCAAAAGTGATCAAGTGAGCACCATCGTCGGACTGTGACTTGCAGGAGATTTCCTTACAAGCACTATCAGCAACGAGATTTTAGTGGAGTCTGCGATAGACTAGCGCCACAGCACCAGCAAAGATCCCGGCAAGCTGGGTCACCAGCCACTGAGGCTGGAGCGGCTCATTGTCGGTTCATTGGGAAGACCGCAGGAGACGTGAAATTTCCTGTCCTGTTCAGAACACCAAGCTCATTATCCCGACTTCGAGGTGCCGAGCTTCTGCACAGCTCCCCACGGTCAAGATGGGAGCCCGCGCCATGTCCCCCGGAGGGGCGCTTCTGAGGAGATCGCGGATGTTCTCAATCCCCAAGCCACTCGCCGATCCACCCACCAATCTCGCCATGAGCGAGAGCAAATCCCCAACCATGACGAAGGCGTATCCCCAGCACCAGGCGATTACCTCTCCTCTCTCGTCGCGAGAGAAGGGTGACTGGGGCTTCAAACGACCATTCCCTCTCAAATCAACAATGGCAACAACGACCCCCCTGATTCGCGTCAAGCATGTCGATACCGTCGAGAGCGTCACTGATTTTTCATCTGCCGCCGACCACGCCTTGTCCCTCGAAAAGTTCCAGGAGATGCGCGTCGCTATGTCGGTTCCGAAGACGACAAGGAGGGTAATTGCAGGAAAGCCGACAAGTTCCGACATGTTTGTCAAGTCTGTCTTTGAGGAAGACCTCGATTTCACAGACGTCGAGAAGGGCCAAGGCGACGACCGCCGTTGGAAGTTCCGTGGCCCATGGCTGGCCAGAATGACGGAAGGAGAGCTTATGGAATACGTGCAGAAGCGAGTACGGCCCAGGCGCGCTGCTTTCCGACAACTATTGAGGACCCGCATGGCCGAAGAGATGACGGCTCGACGGAACAGGGCGGCTGTGGAAGAGGGCAAGCCCGCGCCTCGCAAGGTGGAAGCCAGGCACATCACCGAGACTCAATTCCTGGATTATCTCCACTCTCTACGAAACGATCGCGTAACACTGTACGCTCTCGTGTCACAATTCTTGGATCTAGCTCCGCTTGGAGAACCTGTCGGTGTGAGCAGCGCACTATTCCAGAGCTTCATGCCAAGTTCTAGCAATGCGCCCAATAGCCCATGGGGCAAGTCCGGTCCACCTCTGAGCCACCCATCGGCTGGTATCAGCTACCTGCGAACCTCTTCCATTATGGAAAACCATCCTGTCTACGGACCTCAGGAGAGAAGGACGCCCGTGCAGGCCAGGATTATGTATCCTCGATCCGGCGGTATGAGCGCCAAGCTCGGTGTCGGTGGCTTCATTGCGTTTGCGCCTCAAGGTGACAATGAATTCAATGTCCGGGGCTCGTCGCATCTCAAGCACAAGCCTGAAATGCTCGCGGGCATCAGGTTCCTCGACACCACGACCCCTGGTGGTGCAAAGGCATATGTTGAGCCGCGCACCGCGACCGTCGATCCTAGCGGCAAGGTCATCTTGGAGGTGAGGGAGACGGGACTCGAGGCCCAGCTCATCGCCAAGGAGAAAAAGGGCCAGGCCCAAATCTACGACGACAGCGAGATGCCGCGCGACGTTGCCTTCTCGACACCTACCGCCGACAACTTTGCCGCGGAGGAGCAACGGCTCAACGAAGTCGTCGATGAGCTACTGGTCCAGGATTCCGAGCCGGCGACATCTGCGAAAGAAAAGGACGTGGTCGGCAGCTCAAGCAGCTATGGACTAGATGGGCCTGACGGCAAGAGCCAACAATAGGACCGTGTCTGTGATTCAACTTGTGTATAATCTCTAGCGTATCGATTGATACAATGTAGCAATCATGTATAAGTAGGAGCCATCAAAATAGAGGTTCGTTCATTCATAAGTCTCGCAGCTTCAACCAGTCAGTGCCTGTTCGTCCACAGAAGCCTTCGATGCCGTTATTCCCCACAGCTACAGGTACGCACTTGTGGTGGGTCCTTCCCAGCCTTCAAAAAGTGACCGCTAAGGTGCCCTCCTCGAAATGTGCAACAAAGAGTGGTGCACGTGCTCATTCACGTGACAGAATTATGCGAACCCTAAGCTGATTGCAGCGCAGCCCCACCACCGGAAACACCAAATTTCTAAAGTCTTTGGTAGTTTTTACGAACGACTCCAACACCCAGCATCCCATCCGCCCAACCACCACCACCAGCTCAAATACCGCCAAAATGGGTCGCGTTCGCACCAAGACTGTCAAGAAGTCCGCCAAGGTCATCATTGAGCGGTACTACCCCAAGCTCACCCTGGACTTCGAGACCAACAAGCGCATCTGCGATGAGATTGCCATCATTGCCTCCAAGCGCCTGCGCAACAAGGTCAGCAATCCCGATCACCGAACTTCGAAGCCAAAAACACCTTGGAACGGAGCGGAAGGAATGGCAAAGAGGAACAACTGTGCTGACCAGGGATTCTTTTTAACAGATTGCCGGCTACACCACCCACTTGATGAAGCGTATTCAGCGTGGACCCGTCCGTGGTATCTCCTTCAAGCTCCAGGAGGAGGAGCGTGAGCGCAAGGATCAGTACGTTCCTGAGGTCTCTGCTCTGGACTTCACCCAGAACTCCGAGAGCGGCCAGCTGGACGTCGACGGCGAGACCAAGGACCTGCTGAAGCACCTTGGCGTACGTTTACCACTCCCGACCCTGCGACCCAACCGACATGTGAAGCTAACAAAATACGCTGCAGTTCGACACTATCCCCGTCAACGTCGTCCAGGTCACCCAGACCCAGGTCACCGAGCGCAGTGGCCGCAGGTTCGGCGACCGCCCCCGTCGCGACTAAGTTATGAATGGTTGGGAAAAATTATTTGGGTGTCTGGGCATTTTTCAGGGTTTTGCTACTTGGCGTCTCAGGACGGTAGTGAGTGCATAGATCTCAAAGAAAGATCTTTCCAACCCCCAAGGTGTCGCCGATTCTCCAGTCTTCTCTGGAGATGACGCTTGATCGCCAATTCTATCTTGCTTCTGCATGATCGTGACTGAACCTCTGTTCGTCCAAGCTTTCGCGGTGAACTCACAGTGGCTCCGGCGGCACGATGCTCACATTTGAGGAATAGGTAAATTTATTCTTCGAGTGGGTATCTTGCCTTTCAATTTTCGGATGAGTGTCGTCACCAAGACTAGCCATCAAGTCCAACCACCAAACGCCTTTGCATGTGTAGAGTCGATTTTGTGAATCAGCCCAAGATGTACTATGAGTCCTTCGTATCCTTTCCAGTCTTGCTTCTGTATCCCTCCACCATCAGGTGGTCGTCGTCTGCATCGGTAGAGCCTTCTACGGGTTTTGGCGCTGGTGGGTTCTTTTCTCGAAGCGTAACCGTGACCTTGTTCGGCTGAGGATTACGATCGCCACGCTCGAGAGCAAGAGCAGCAGAGTCACGGGCGGCCTGTCGCTTGTCCTCGAGCTTGAGCTTCTCCAACTTGTTCGCCACTGCGTCTTCCTCCGTGGGTTGCGACTTGTTCTCGTCGAGCAAATCTATCTCGATGTCTGGAATGCCGGCGCGCTCCCAAGCCGCCGTCTCGTTGAGCTGCACCTTGACGTAAAGCGCCCGGCGAGCGCACTGTTGCGAACACCACATCTCGAAGTCCTTGCGGCGGACTATGTCCCCAGACCGCGTGATCTTCCATTCGCCGCCGGGGCCGGCATCGCGGCGCGTTCGCGCGCACAGCGTGTAGCCGCACAGGCCGTTGACGTTGCGCTCTTCGATGAGGTCGTCGTAGTCGGAAGGCTGGAACAGGCGCACATGCTTCTTGAATCCGTAGACGTCGGACGCCGCGGGGTTGGCGGCTGTGCAGGCGGGGGATCGTTCAACGGGGTACTCGGAAAGCAGGATCAGGTCCTGTAGAATCTGCGTCTCGAGTTCTTTGCGATGCTGTAGGATCCTGGCGTGCTGGATGGCGACCTCTTTCGGATCAGTCACCATGTCTGATCCCGACTGGGCGGAGGGGCGGTTCTTGAGGATGCCCTTCGTGGGCTGTTGCTTGGATGCGGTGGCCATTACGGAGTGGAAGCGACTGCAGAGGCACGACTTGTAGCGCTATCAAGTTAAGAGTACGACGCCGTTCAGCTTCCGACGTGAAGCAGTTGGCACCTGTATGGTGGAAGAAGGTTTGCCTTGAGGTAAGGTAGCTCAGCAGCAGCTCAATCTTTGATATCGCAAGTGGGGGCAGCAAGCCACCGTTCCTAAAGTACCTCTGTAAGGTACCTCAAGCCGTACCTTAGGTAGTACGCAACCCAAGCTGCTGCGAAGCGTGGAGGGGCTCCATGAATTCACCAGCTCTCCGGCTTAGCAGGTACCTTGGCTACCTAGGCACCTCAACATGCCTGTGGGAAAGGTACTGGGGAAGGTATCTTGACCAGCGGCAAATCCCATTTCATCCAGCACTTGGCACCCCATTATGAGGTAAGGTAGAATAGCTTCTGAAAGCACTGATTGCTCGGTATGCCGTGCCATGTCGCAGCACAGCGCATCGCAGTTAATTCGGATCATTTTCCGCCTGATCAGGTGCTCTTTGTCCGGGTGATTCGCAGGACGTGGCAGCATAAACCTGGATCAGTTTGAGACGCTGGTTCCAGTGCCCCAGGTTTCGCAGCCGGAACTTCCGCGATATTTTTAAATTAGGTTAGCAACAAATCAGGTGCTGCACCGCGAGTGCTGCGCATGCGTTTTGATGCAAGCAACTCGGACAGAGTAATGGAGCAAAGGGTCATCGACATGACCTAGCATGTGCATCGTGTAGTCATCGTCTATTGTCAACTTGTCGATGTCTTGTAGGTACGGTAGTTCCCGAGGTCATGGTAAACTGGTAGAGGCTACCACAGCTTCGGGGGTACAAAACGCATGGTCGTAGGTACCTCACCTCGCCTTTCCCCAATCGCCCACTAGACGTTAGTGCGCTCTGGCCTGAGGCTCGTGGTATCAAGTTCGGCCGGTTCATGCGCTGACGTCGACACCAGCAACCAATCTGCTCCTCACGGGCTTCACAGCCTCCTTTGCTGCCAATCCTCCACCCTAAGGTAGACTCCTCCATCGTCCCCTCTTCTCTGACCCTCCCTGCGACTCCTATACGATCTACAGCTATAATCGACCCGGACAAGCTGGCGATAATCAACCAGCCAGCAGCCGGCCACTCCAGGAAGCGGAGCTAGGACGACGACGCACTTCCCCCGCCCTCAACTCGTCCTCCATCGCCTCCCCTCCCCCCCAGGCTGAATCAAACCCTTGTCACGCCCCACATACGGACGGCCTTCACCTTGGCCGTGTTGTCACGGACACTCCGTTTTCCCATTGAAAATAATAGCTCGCCCCTCGATTGAAGCAGCTCGGCCCGCTTCTCACCAACAACTTCCCGCCATGGCCGTCCCGTTCCGGGTCAAGGCCCTTTTCGAGTATTCCTCGCCCCATGAGGACGACCTCAATTTCAGCATCGGCCAGGTCATCACCGTCACGGACGAGGAGGACCCTGACTGGTATGGCGGGGAGTACCACGATGACGCCGGCGTCAAGCAGGAGGGCATCTTTCCTCGCAACTTCGTCGAGAAATTCGAGCCTACCGCGCCACCTCGGCCGACGAGAACCCGCCCCAAGAAAGATGCTGAAGCTTCCCAGCCCGCAGCAGAAGTAGCCACGCCTCCACCGCCACCACCCGCAGAGGAGGAGAAGAAACCGGCAGCTCCCGCTCAACCGAGCCAACCCATCCCTGGCGATGAGCCCGAGGTCGAGGATGCTGACGAGCCTCTGCACCGGAGCCCAGTTGCGGAAAAGCCTGCAGCGGCTCCCGTCCCTGCTCCCGCCCCTGCCCCAGCTCCCGCTCCAGCTCCCTCCGTCGAGGCTGCTCCACCAGCTGCTCCGGTTCAGTCGAAACCCATTGATCCTGTTCCAGCTCCTCCGGCAGCCTCGGCCGCCTCCCAAACGAGAGAACCTTCGCAACCCGTCGCACCCGCTCAACCCCCGAAGGCCAAACCCGGACCACCACCTGTGTCTGAGAAGCCAGCAAGCAATTCGTTCAAGGACCGTATCGCTGCGTTTAACAAACCGGCGGCGCCTCCCGTTGCTCCTTTCAAGCCTAGTGGTCTAGGTGGTGGCGGCGGGTTCATCAAGAAGCCATTCGTGGCGCCACCTCCAAGTCGACATGCATTCATTCCACCTACGCCTCGCGACGTGCCTGCCCCCAAAGTTTATCGTAGAGAAGAGGATCCAGAAATCAGGGAAAGAGAGGCTGAAACACTGGAACAAGCGGAAAAGGCCGGTCTGGTGCCGAGCGAGAATGCACAGGAAGGGGATGAGGAGGATCAGCCGAAACCTACCAGCCTGAAGGAGCGTATCGCGCTGCTCCAGAAACAGCAGATGGAACAAGCCCAACGACACGCCGAAGGTGCTGCCAAGAAGGAGAAGCCAAAGCGTCCACCCAAGAAGCGCATGGAATCCTCTGGTCCAACAGAGGATGTCGCCGAGCAGGAAGAGGCATCCGTGCCTGCGCCGTTAGAGCGCAGACCTACAGAGGACGCCAGTGAGAGGACTTCTACTGATGAACCGCAACCCGCACGAGTTCAATCTCTTCCGCGGCGCAAGTCGTCCAAGGGACCAGCTACTGAGGCAGTTCATGATGGCAACGAAGCAGATATGTCAGGGGCCGGCGATACCACAGAGGGACCGGATGATGTCACTGAACGTGAGGATAACAACGACGAGTCGAAACGGCGGCCTTCCCGAGTACCGACTATTCCAATCCCTGGTGCTACACCGGGACAGCCCTCTGTTACCGCGGCTGCTCCTGTTCCTGCCGCTCCCAATGTTGCCTCACCAACGCACCGGCGTGAGGATAATGACAGTGAGGGTCAGCAAGATGAGGAGGAAGAAGAAGAAGCCGAGGAAGAGGAGGAAGATGATGTGGATCCCGAAGTCAAGAGAAAAGAGGAGCTACGTGCCAGAATGGCCAAGATGAGTGGTGGCATGGGCTTCCATGGCATGTTTGGCGCTCCAATGCCTCCTATAGGAGGAGCTCCGCCCAAGAAGAAGAAGGCGGCCAAGGCTGAGCCAATACCTGTTGAGGAGGATGAAATCGAGACCACTACATCGCGGGCGGTACCGCCGGTCCCCACCATGATGGCGCTGCCAGGCATGGGAGGACCCCGGAAGTCTAGCGACAACCCCCCTTCCGAGGACGAACAGGAACCTGAAGCACGCCCACAGCCTCCTCCCCTACCATCTCGGGCAGTTGAGGATGCGAGGGAGGACGAAGATGCCAGTGAACCCGAGCATGAGACGCGTCCTGCACCTCCGCCAGTACCTAACGGTAAGTTGTAACGCATGAATGTATGGGACATGAAGCTAATGATATCGAAGTTCCTCCCCGAGCGGTACCAGGGTCGCCTCCTCCTGTGCCTGCTGGTCGACCAGCACCACCGCCTGTACCAGCAGACTGTAAGTTAGATAGCTATGAAGTGGAGATACCGGTGCTGACAATATATCAAGCGCGGCCCGTCCCGCCGCCACCTGCAGACCTCAAGTCTGCTACCGAAGGGTCCGAGTCGGACGATGAGCTTTCCCCAGGAGCTAGAGACCGATTGGCGGAGATCTCGCAGCCGCAAACTATACGGTCGCCGCCTCTGCCGCCTCATCCTGTGCAGGTCCCTGGACAAGAATCCCAGTTCTCGCCTACCTCGCCTCGACAGGAAGAGTTCTCACCGATATCGCCAACTACAGCCGCAAGCAAAAGAGCCAGCCGTCTCCCGCCACCAATTCCTGGCTCTGCGCCGGCGCCACCACCTGCGCAGAGCCGGCCTCCTCCGCCTCCGCCTCCGGGGCCTCTGAGCCGGCAATCTACTGCAGATACGCAGCAAGAACCTAGTTTGGCTAGAAAGCCAACACAAGCAGGCGAGGAGGAAGACGAGGAGGTTACCGAGTATGAGGGCGATTATGACACCGACATTGCCTCGTCCGTGCCCCACAAGGATGCTCTGAAGACTCATGCCAGGGACTCTAGTCTGGAAGACAACACTCTACAATCGCCAAAGGCAGATGCTCCCCCTAGTTTACCCCCTCCAATCCCCACTGGCGCAGCTCCCAGAGCTGTTCCACCTCCTATCCCCAGCCAGCCTCCTCCCGAGAATAAGCGCATGTCCATGGATACTCCTAGAGCCGTGCCGCCCCCTATTCCTAGTCAGCCTCCCCCCGAGAACAAACGCATGTCAATGGACACTCCTAGGGCTATGCCTCCTCCGATTCCAACTCAGCCGCCTCCAGAGTCGAAGCGGCGATCCGTTGACTCTCCCCGAGCGCCTCCGCCGCCTCCGCCATCGGCCAAGGAGCCAGAATCTGCACAAGACCATGAGGACGTTTACGCATCCTACAACTACTCGTCGCAAAGGTCAGCTACTGGTGGCTCGGGTTATGCCCGTCATACCCCCAGGATAGAGGAGGAACCGTTCTTCTCCGAGCCTGCGCCGCAGTCGCCACCCGACCGGCGAGCACCTCCACCGGTGACTCCTGGTGCCCGCGCTCCGCCAAGACAGTCTCTTGACGTCCAACGAGGCGCAGGTAGCAGCAGACGGTCGATTGATGTCCACCGGCCTTCCATGGAGCTAGGTTTCATCGCTAACGACATTGACTTGGCTGTTCAAAGCGGATGGTGGAAGCAGGCGAATCAAGTCCCGCCGGTACTGCAAGGCCGTAAGGACATCTTTTTCGAGTGCGAGGAGTCGACGACGACGAACCAGGGTGCCAAGACGGTCATTACGCGCCAGATCTTTGTGCTCTACCAAGACTACTCTCAAACGATTCTGTCGGTGGAATATGATCCCTACGACCCGTCCGACGTGGAGCTGTCCCAACGCCATGAGCCGCCGCCACGACCGCTACGTCAGGACCAAATGGAGGAATACTATGAACGTTTTGGAAGAGCTATTGCGGAAGCTGTGGTTTCCAAGAAGGACAGTGTTGTTGCCGACGGCACACCTCAGGGCCTGGTGTATGAGCTCCTACGTCCATTGAAGGACGCCCTGCTGCCGGTGGGCACGCGGTCGTATGGTGCCCTCGTCTACGCCAACATGGCCAATGCGTCAACGCAACAAAACGATGTGATCCGAGCCGGTGACATCATCTCCATCCGCAATGCGCGGTTCCAGGGCAAACACGGCCCAATGCACGCCAAGTACTCGGCCGAAGTCGGCAAGCCGGATCACGTTGCCATTGTTTCGGAATGGGACGGCACGAAGAAGAAGGTGCGGGCATGGGAGCAGGGCCGCGAGAGCAAGAAGGTGAAGGTGGAGAGCTTCAAGCTTGACGACCTGCGCAGTGGCGAAGTCAAGATTTGGCGGGTGATGCCACGGAGCTGGGTTGGGTGGAACACTCAGTCATAAAGGAGGTTACCGCGGGAGCAAATTACATTGTGAGCTTCAATAACCATGATAGATTTGAGCGTGGAGGGGGTGTTGTCAATAACTCGTATATCTTCATTGTACGGTTTAGTTAAGATGATCTGGTTTATACACTACTGAGTTGGTCAGACCCCAATGAGATGCTGCATGCCCCAGTCGTGTGCTACGAAAAACCGTCTGTGGATGACAGTATACAATCTTGCACTTAAGGAGAAATTGCGGGTGAGTACGATTCTACTGTCAGATTCGAGGCCTTTGTGCTATAGTGATTCATTGGAGTCGTGGCCGGATAGCCTGCCGCGATGGTCTCAATTACATTAGCCGAGAAGCCTCCTCACCTTCATGCCGAGCAATTTGGATCTACCACGCAGGCCAACTACGGCTCGTGACAAGCTCGTTTCTGATCTTCAACACACCACGAGCCGCGCATGTGGGATAGATGCCGGGGAAGAGCCCGCCTCGCGGCAAGAAGCGCGGTTACGTCGTCGGTAGCTAATGATCTGGATGATCTTGGACGCATCGAGACGGGGGTCCGGTGGGTTTCGCCGACGGAGATAGCAGCCAAGCTTCTTTTGGTCTTCGTTGTTAACTAGTTTACTGATTGATCGTCAATCGGACATTAATACTCGTGGTTGACTGGATGCCAATTTTTATGGCGGCACGCCACGATTTTAACGGCGATGTGGCTACAAGAGCTCTTGGTGAAGTCCTGTACGTTCTTATTGGAGACTCGGCGTTGTCGGTAGATGGGAGCCAACGGGTGATGTAATGCCATCTCCCTTGATGCATGACTAGAGGTGCGGTCACGTAGAGAGCTGACGACTACCTTACGGACCTATTCCCATCAAGTCAATTCGGAGGGTAAATGCTTTGTAGAGCTTTACTCCACGGGTCGAGAGAAGGCTCAGAGTAGCAATGATTGCTCAACAGCCCTTGGTCCAGGGCGATCCAGGCACCAGGAAGGCTCGAGCAGATTCCAGACCGGATGCACAAAGGGCGTCACGCGGCGCCAGTCGGACGACCTGGACAGACCAGGTTCGACGGTTGCAGTCATCGTCAGGCACGCAGCAGGGTGGCTACCTTAGCAAGCGGTCCGGCAGCGTAGGTCTCTGGACTGTTGTCTTGGCTTTGGGCGTCCACGCAGATGGAAGAGTGGAGCGACCCAAGGAGACGGAATCCCTCCAGGGCCAAAATGCCTCTCATAAAACTGCCTCTGACTAGCTTCTCTGGTCAACTGGCTCCGATTGCGCGTTGCGCAACGCGTGGTTTGGAAGGGCGTACGTAGTAGGTCCGCTGTATGTGAGAGGTGAGTGGGGAGGGACGTGGGCGAGACGGTGTGACGCGGCGAATGGGAGCTTGACACACGGCGGGCAGGGAGAGGAGCGAGAGCCAGGGTGTCGCTGTGCGCTGGAGAGAGAAAGACGGGATGATGGGGGGAGCAGAACGTGCTCAAAGCTCACAAGTTTCACAGGGCCCGTGTGGAATTGTAGGGGTTTGTGAAGCTGCTACTGCTGCGGAAGCCACTGTGATGAAGTGTCGACGTTACTCATGGAGGAGCGTGCAGGCATTGCTGGAGACAGGAACAGCGGAGACACAGCCAGTGAGCAATCGTTCGAAAATAGCTGCAGCGTTTCATGGAGCCTCGAAGAGCTATGGGGCCGTTTAACGCCATGGCCCTTGTAAAGAGGTCAAAATACGGCCTTTGTCGTCGTGAGGTTAAGCTTAGCACCGAGGCAGTGACCGCACTTGTTTCCGTTGCCAGGCGTTTTCTCTCGAGGCCACGGTGAATCGAGGCGCCCACAGAGAGACCCTGGTCCGGGGTCCCATCGTCGTTTCCATTCAAACGGGCCGTGCTACAAGGCGTTCGTTCGGTCACGATCCAGATCCGGCGCAGCATGGGGACGAAGTCCCGGGGAGAAGAAGGTGGCCCACGGGCAGGGATCGCAAGTACCTGAAGCAGGGCGGCAAAGGGGCGGCGTAACGCTGACACACCCGCTAGGAGAGGAACGAGAACGAGATCCGACGGGCTGTCTTGTTCTCTCTCTCTCTCTCTCTGTATGCCCTCAGGCTGTTTTGGTTGGGTTGAGCCGAGGGCTGTGCAGCAACTAAAACTGAAAAAGAAGGCATCGGGGCTGGCTCTCCCGTTTCGCTCCTGCAACGAGACGAGAGCGGACGAGACGGTAGCCGTGCCCAATGGTTAGAGTGGAAAAAAGCAGGGCGAGCTCGGTGATGCAGGGTGGAATGGATGATAGAGCTGTTGGGCATCAGTGCAAAAAAAAAACAGGTGGGATGCTAACGCACGTTGTGTCACGGATAGGCTAGCAAGTAATGACACCGGCCGGTTTAGCTGCCTTGGAATCGACAGGCACAGGACGGGCCTGGGACGCGGATCGTGCTCTTCCAGAACCATCGTCCGGCTCGTGGGCTGCTGGACATGATGCAATTGGGCTTGTTTCCCTCGGGACGGACAGCCCACGAGTTGCAGCTCTAGCTTTGAGACATTATGGCCTCATCGTCGTCGGCCTTGAAAGTAGGGGATTGGAACTCGGATTCGGCCGGTCGCATGTCCTGAACGTCATTTTCCCTTTTTCTGCTCTTCAATGTTTTCTGTCAGATGTGACCGGCAGCCACACCTAGGAATGAGCCACGAACTTGATCACGAGGACAAGACTAGGGAAAAAGCCAAGAGTCATACAGATGAATTCGTTCACTGAGACGAATCTGTATCGCATTCTCCAGCGCGCGGGGACAATGTCAATGAGAAAATGGAACAAGTACTCAACGGCGGAAAGAAAAGCGACGTCTCTAGGGTAGACGCCCAGGATATCGGGCAGAGGCGATATCCATCAGGCCATCAGGCGGTGGCCCGTGTAAGTGAGCTGTCCGCCGTCCCGAGAATTCCCTATTCTCGATGGATGAGCACTCCCGCAACCCGAAATGACCGCTTTCTTGGTCCCCTTTCTCTCCAAGGACTCAAAAAACGTGAACATGCTGCAATTCACCTGATCATGATTCGATAGTCCCCCTCTTTGTGAATCAGAGGCACCCGCAAGCCAAGCTTTATTGGATCGGTGGCGACCGCTCTGGCATTCCGCCCCCCTTCACGATGGCCTCTCCCTGGTCTTCACACGCCCCCCCCCGTCATTGGCAGTACCGAACTTCATTTTGAACCTTCAATGGTGCAGCAGATCCAATCATGGAAGGGGTAGGGTGGCATGCGTTTACCCTGCCTTACCAGCCAAAAAAGTGCAATGGCGATGCTTTCCTCCGGTAGTTCCATGGCTGGTATTCTCGCTGCATGTGTGCATTAACGGTGGCCAAAGAGCTGACCCTGGTGTCTCGGAGGATGTCCTTGCACTCACACTTCACTCTTGACAAAGGGAATGCGATAAGAGAAACCCAATATCTCCTGGCCTCGGGCTTGGTGATCAGATCCCCCATCTCCACCAACCCGAGCCTTGGCTGTCCACCACTGCGGAGGACTATCGACTCTGCAAGAGTCATTATTAGGCAGAATCAGGGGGACCAGAAATAGCTGCCAGCACAGCACAGCGCAGCAAGCCAACCGGACACCATGACATGACGTCCGAACCGCTCACCTGTCTCCTCGGGCCCCCACGACACCCCCCGTGGTCGGCTTTTTTTCGCTTCCTCGCCGGCACGCCGCCCGCGCCTGAGCAGCAGCCCGATGACCCCTTACGGAACATGGGGTGAAGGGGGCTTGGCCTAAGCGCTGTCAGACGAACAAGCCTACCGCTAAAGACACTGGACGACAGGGGGCAATGGGCCCGTTTTCTCGATGAGGTTAAGGTAAGGTTAGGTTGCGAAGCCAGATTCGCCTTGGGGGAGCTTCAACGTTGTCGAGGCTATTATTATACGGTGCCTTACTGTGTGTAGGGTTTGATGCCGTGCCATGCGGTAAATTGGACGACCAAGCGTACCTGCACAGTTTTCGAAGAGAATGAGCCCTAGGAAATCCCAGAGTCCTGACCAACGAAAGACGAGAGAATTCGAGAAAATTCTGGCACTTGACTGGCAGAAAAAGCAGAGCCACAGGGAACACGCAGCCAGCGTGATGGTGTGCCTGTTCCTGTCATGGGTGGTTCGATCTCGTGCAGCCCACCGCTTTCTACCCAAGCAACACACACACACACACACACCCACCCCCCCTGGAAAGCCCATGACCGAAACTGGTTCCAGTTTGTATTCGATGCATACATGGGGGGGGTTTGGGCGTGACTATGTGTGTGTGTGCGTGCGTGTGTGGCCATGTTCTTCCTCCTGTAGCACCACCACTCACCCGTGGGCCCGGAACCGCTGGCGTTGTTCTGAGCGAGCGCTGCTGCTGCGCTGCGACCCTGGGGCGTTGCTATTGTCTCTCGCCTCGCCTTGCCTCGCCTGCCTGCCTGCTTGGGGGGGGGGCCCTCCAGTGCCGAAGGCCCGCATGCCATATAACCCTGTGATGGGTGGCTGCTCGCGTCCCCGGATCCCATTTTCACTTATAGCACCCCGTCCTGTAATCGTTTTTCATTGCTTTGAAAGGAATCAAATACATCTCTGACTGCAGGAAAAAGGGTCTCACGTACTTTATGCGTGTCTGTCTCTCCCAACCACCAAACACCCCATTCCTCACGCACAGCTTACACGACGCAATACGTCGTCCACCCACGTCTAAGACAATATCTCACACACACACACGCATCACGCGGCTTACACCATGGCCGCCGCTGCATCATCATTACCATCATCGAGGCGGCAGCACGCCGGCCCGCTGAGGACTGACGTCTCCTCGTCGAAACCGTTGTCGTCCCACCCGGTCTCCCCTTCATATTCAGACGACTCCCCCGTCACCACCGCCCACAACTCAGCAGCATCCGGCTTCCCTCCCCTCCGCCCTTGCAGAAAGGCCGCCGCCGCCGCCGCAGCACCACCGCTGGTGAGGCAGGACAGTCAGTCATCGAGGCAGCAAAAAGAGATGGAGCGGAGGATGGACCAGGACCGGGAACGCATCATGCGGAATCGACGCCTCTTTGAAGGAGAGACGGAGCGGTTCCAGGCCCGTCCTCACAACGACATCCCGCCCACCGTCACCATCACACCCAGCCCGTCTTCTTCTTCATCGTCCGTCAACACGTACGACTCGAGCCTCTCACTGGACGACTACGAGGAGGGCGACGAGGTCTTCGAGTCCTCCTCGTCCGAGGCCTCCTCCACCTCCCGCCACCGGCTCTTCCCCTTCCTCAGCACCGCCGCCGCCGCCGACGACGCCGCCATCCCCTCGGCCCTGCCGGCCTACCGCCGCGCCTCCGTGTCCGGCAGCGACCCGTCGTCGTGCTTCCTGCGGGCCTCGACGCCCCACGCCTTCGGCCGCCTCTTCCCCTCCCTGGACCGCCTGTCGGTGCGCCACGACGACCTCACCCCGGACGGCAACATGAACCTGCGCGTCGACACGCCTCTCATCCCCGGCGGCCGCCGCCCCGTCCAGTTCCAGCTCTTCCACCTGCGCATGCACGACCTCGCGCGCCGCGAGTTCTCCCTGCGCCGCTACTGCCGCGACTCGGGCCGCGAGGTGTGCAGCTCCAAGCGCGAGTACGCCGTGCCCACGCCCGCCCAGCGCTCCGTCTCCTCGGCCATCCGCTCCGTCAAGTCGCCCTTCCAGAGGGACAGCCACGGCTCCTCCGAGCACCGCCGTTCCGGCCACTCGGCCGCTTCTTCCATCTTCGGCGGCAAGGACAGACGCCAATCCGCGGGCAGTAGTGGCACCGCCGCCAGCACCGACAGCAACGTGACGGGCGGGGGAGCCGCTGCCTGCTGGTGGGACCCCACCGGCCAAGACGGCACCACCCGCCCCCCGACCGCCCGGCGACCCTCCGTCGTCTCCACCACGGGCTCCGTGTCCGCCTCCTCAAGCACCCCCGGCGGCAACGGCTCCCTGTCGCGCCCGGCCCCGATGCCGAGGCTCGTCCCCACGAACACCATCAAGCTCGAGTTCAGCAACTACGCGCGCGTCGACGTCGTGCGGCGCGGCGCAAAGGGCCACTACGACTTCGAGTGGTGGGGCCACCGCTACACCTGGCGCCGCGTCGTCGACAAGGACCTCGGCGGCGTCGCGTCCTTCCACCTCATCCGGGACGGCCGCTCGCACGCGCCCGTCGCCCACGTCGTGCCCGAGGTGAGGAGCCCGACGCAGGTCGACGCGGACGAGCAGGCCGGCGGGTGGGTGCCTCCCTGCTACCTCTGGATCAGCGACCAATCCATCATCGACGCCGTCACGGACGTGGCCGAGTAAGTTGAATTACCCCTCCATATACATATCTCTGTACGCTTTACTGACGAGAAACTCCTAGCGTCATTGTGGCTACCGGCCTCATCGCCCTGGTCGACGACTCCATCAAGGAGCGCTGGCCCGGCAAGAAGCCCGCCGCCGCGCGGCGAAACAGCCTCAAGCTCGCCCACGACGACGGCGGCGTCAAGCTGCTCCGCCCCCGCGCCTTCATCAACAGCATCTTCCAGCGCAGACACTCTGAGCAGTACCCGCGCAGCCCCCTGCGGGCGGCCGTCGCGGCGCACTGAAAGACGACCTGCGCACCCATCAGCATCTATCCGACAGAAAAAAACAACAACAACACGTAGTTATCTCATAA
Source organism: Paramyrothecium sp. XJ0827 (assembly GCA_020881915.1). NCBI lineage: Eukaryota > Fungi > Ascomycota > Sordariomycetes > Hypocreales > Stachybotryaceae > Paramyrothecium > Paramyrothecium sp. XJ0827. The sequence goes on along the minus strand of JAJFPB010000001.1, from coordinate 2,094,152 downwards.
TATCTAGGAGCTTGAGCAGCCAGTTGCTCGCTCGAACAAACAAACAGCGAGTCCAGTTTCCCAGAGGAAACCGATAATGGACACCGGAAAAAACAGACGCCATCGGACTTGTGGCAATGATTCATTTATTTAGAGTGACTTGACCATGTACTCGTGGAAACAAGCCAGGACTTTTCATTTTTTAACATCCTTATTTCATCAACTTTCGATTTATTTCTATAATCGAACTGAGTTCACCTCGCAATTTGGTTTTCAGTACTCTTTCTCGAGAGGAGATGGGTTTCACGGTCTATTTTGGGAGCACGGCCTAACGGCCTAGAAACGGCGTTCTGGGAGCATTTTTCTTTTCATTTCCTTACTGGACATTTTATCATTGGGATAGCGACGCATCACGACTTGACGAAGCTGCTTCTTCTCTCAATGTCGTCGGGTGATTTCACAATCGGGGGCCATTGCGCCTGTGTTCTACTAGAAATTGAAACAATATATTGTTCATGGCGCAAGAACCCATGACCTTGACCTATACTCCGGGGTATCATTCCCTTAACGACTTGCCGTTAGGAACATGCGGCATCTCATAAGTCATTCCTCTCCCACTCCTCAGGACCACCGAACCAGCTACCAAAGTCCAGCTTCATCAGCAGCCGGTTGATGCCCCCCACCCGCGCCGGCGCGTACCCCACGTCGTCGCTTAACCCATCGTCCTCCTCACCCACCACCCCATCGCTCTCCCACTCAGCCACGAAGTCCGCGTCGTTCTCCAGGGCTCGCAGCGAGGCCACCACTTCCTCGATGCCCCGCTTGACTTTCGCTTCAACTCCGCGGAGCAGTGCCTTGACTTCTGCTTGTTCTTTCTCCAGATCTACAAACGCATCTACGACTCCCGAGTCGGTCTCCAGGTCGATTGCCGTGTAGATGGAGTGGAGCCGCTGTATATGCGAAACCAGGTGGTCCAGGTGTACTAGCAGTGTATACAGAGGCTGTGTAAAGGTGGGTTGCGTCAGCAGAAGCCGATGAATCAATGTACCCAGGTAAAGCGAATGTGCCATTGAGAGAGTTTGTGGATCATGTGGTGGTGTAGTTGAGCGGGATTGGTTTGTGGCGGCCTCCTGCAGTTCGTAGCCGCTCCCATCTTCGCATTGGAGCCAGAGGTCCTCGTCTTCTTGATCGTCACAGTCAGCATTGTGCGGCTGGTCCCTGTTGGGTTGCGCTGCTGGTGCCCTCCCAGAGCCAGACGGGGCTTCCCCACCATCCTGCCCGTTGAGCCATGCATGGAAGCCATCCCATAGGACAGCCACGACCTCAGTCTGCAGGTAGCCCTCCGTTTCCCCCAGGAAAAATATGGCGGCATTCGCTGTCGTCCATGCACTCCGCATTGATTGTGATCGGGCAGCCCATCGCTGCCTGAGAAGGACGGCTTGCTCATCAGCCCCTCGGATCGCCGGGTGGTGTCGTCTTAGCGAGGTCATCTTCCACAAGTCCGTTAATCGGATGTGAGCTCTTCGCATTGCTAATAAGTATGAGTTGACGCATGAGTAGAGCTGAAGATCAGACGGCGATAAGACCATGTCCAATGGCGATGGCAGCTGTATGGACAGCATTGCAGGAACCGAAAAGAGCACATTCCGGAAAGGCGAAGTAGCGAGCAGATTCAGTGCGTCGCGACTCAGCCGGGGGCCTGGAGCCATAGGGGCCACAGACGTTGACTTGACAAGTTGCAGCCGTAGGAGCTCGCGTGCGAGCTCCAACTGGTCGTCCTCTTCTGAATGCTGACCCTGCATGGACGCGAGGACGGCCCACGTCCTTCCAAGAACGGCCGAAACCTCGCCGTCTTTGACGGTGACATCGCGGATACCGTCTGGCTTCTGGTATGCTAGATTGTCCGCTCTTCGCCAGCGGCTCCGGAGCCTTTCATCCGCTTCATGCGTCAGCGCCATGGCGAACTCGCCGCGGCCCAGCAAGAAGAAATCCCGCAACAGCTGCAGGGACGTGACGACTCTAGACAATGGCAATATCTTCTGCAGGGTTTTCTCGGAGAGTGATAGACGGATTGCTGTTATCGTTCGAGAGAAGCTCGTGCCCTTAACAGGAAACTCCAGGTCGGCCAACACTTGGAGCGTGGATGAGATGTACTGGGTCATGCCTACACCTGACTGGATTGTGCTCTTAACCTTGACATGGTTCAATGCCTTGCCAATGAATAACATGGATGCTGCAGTTGTAGGCGTCACAAATGATGGCAATAAACTTGGGATGACGGTGAATTCCTACAACGAGTGAGTACTTTGCAGAGTGCACGGGTTGAACTGAACACACCTCATCCGGAATCTTCGACTTTTGGATAAAGAAGTCATATTGGCCGGAGCTTGGCAGCCTCCCATACGAGATCCATCCAGAGACTTGCTTCAGCCAGGCGGTCTCGGCAACGACAACCAAGCTCATGGCGGCCTTCTGAACATCTTGATATCCGCTGTGTAATTCCAACCGCAGTCGATCCAGGAGATCTGAGCCTTTGCATGCCTCCTTGCCGCCATGCTTTGCGGCCATAGCCTGGACAATGTCCCAGAGCCAGTCCATTCTCCGCGTCCACCCTTTGAATTCGCCCATCAGCGCCGTCAGGGGCACGATGTTGTACGCGCCCACCAGTGCCGGGTCGTCGTGTAGGATGCTCTCCTCGACCTCCAGGACTTTCCGTTGAAACGCAGCAAGGTGTATCGAGCGAATGCCGTTCGCGACGGCGCGACAGACGATGGAGGGGTGTGAGGCGGAGACATGGGCGGTGGAGGCGATGAGGTTGATGTGGACCTCGCTTAGGTGGGCGGCCGTATCTAGCAATTGTCGCTCGGGAGGTGTGATGCCCGAGTTTCGCTGGGCATCCGATGCGTCGGCGCGCAGAAGGGGGGAGGGATGTCCCGAGAGGGAGAGGAGGATCTCATGGAGCATGGCTCTGCAGGGAGCGGCCTGGAGGGGCGTCAGCTTGCTGTTGTAGCTTTGGCCCGTGGCTGTCGGGAGCAGTACCGTTTCTTAAGCATCCAGGACTTGACCGTGTCGGCGAGATCTTGAAAAAGCAATATCAAAACGCCTAGTAGCTCAAACCGGCACATTGGCTGCTTCGTAGGTGGAGGATCGCGGGGTTGCCGTTGGGCACGTCGTCCAACTCCTTGGCGACGAAGCCGTGCGGTTGACGGCAAGACTTTTGTTGCAAAAAATCTCAAAGCGTCGGAATAGTGCTATTCATAGTGCTACACAAAGCATAATCGAGGTGCTTGCCGTGGCGCTTGTAGGTAGCATGAAGAAGGCAGGTCGCGTCGCGAGACACTGGTCTTGGAGCTATCGCGACACCACGTGACTCCACTTTACTACCTGCCTCACCACAAGATCAAAGGAGCATCACATAATTAAGGTATCTTAGTTGGTTCTACTTTAGTTTGGCGATTGCTTTGTAAAAATAATTTGAAGCTCGTATTACTAAATGGAGGAACAGATGGTCTGGGTTTCAACATTATGCTGTCGCTAAATCTATACGATTGGTCGTTTACCACATCGAGCTAAATATAATACGAAGAAAAACCATATCCGACAAACCAACCCGCTATGTCCGCGGCATATTATACTACTGGTAACGATCGTAGGCCGACTTCTTTCCTTTGGGGTCGTACGTGCCGGCATTGCTGATGGAGTCACTGTATATGCTCTGGTTGTCCTGCAGCGCGCCGCTGCTAGTGGGGACAAGTGCTTGAGACTCGGCACCGCCGACGACGACTTGGCCTCCGCCCTTGACGTGGCCGACGACCATGCCCTTAGCCACGCTCTTGAGGATGGCTCGGCGCGACACGCCCGTGACGTCGATGTAGACGAGACCCACGTTCTTGACGCCGCCGCCCAGGTGCCTCGAAACCTCGCCTGCCTCGGGACCCCAGCGGTGGCCGACAACGGTGGTCATGCTCGAGGAGGTGCCGCTCAGCAGGTTCCTGCCGGCCTGCTCCATGCCGTCGACGACGGTGTTGAAGGCCATCAAGCTCTTGTTCAGCACGCCGGGCTTGTAGGAGGCAATGACGTTGCCGTCCTTGTCGTAGCCCCTCGCCCTGCCGTCCTTGTTGGAGCGCTGCGTCACGGTGGCGCCAAAGTTCTGGGCGACCTTGGTGATGGAGCCGACCGTGGACGCGGACATGGCGGCCGCCTTGGTGGAGAAGGTGTTGATGCGGCGGATGCGGTCGTGCGTGGAGGGGTCGAAGGTCATGGGCTTGACGGGCTTGGTGTTCTTGGTGAAGCTGTCGGCCTGGCTCTGCAGCGTCTTGGTCACAATGTCCGAGGTGGTGATGAGGAGCCGCGAAGCCTTGCTGGCCGACGACACGATCGTAGACTTCTTGTAGGCCGGGTGTATCTCGTCCTCCACGTAGTCGAAGCTTGTGGCGGGCTGGACGGCGATGGCCTGGGAGCCGTCCTGCGCAAAGGTGATTTCAACAGGATCTTGCACGAGAAGCGAAGTTAGCAAGGTGACATGATCCTGTCTGTGTAGAAGCGCTTACCTTTGGAGCCCGGTCGGACAGCCCCGTCCTCGTTGACCTGGAAGCCCTCGCTCAGCTCGCCAATAACGCTGCCGTCCTCCTCGTCTACTAGCACAATCCTCCCACCCTGATTAGAACTGTGGCTGCCCTGGACGTATCCCTGACCCCGATCGTAGTCGGCGGGGTTGTAAGCCGGGAGCTGCTCGCCCGCGGCCTCACGCGCCTTGGCCGATGCAGCGTCCGACGCGGCTTCCGATGCCTTGGTCCTGGGCTTGGGCGCGGGCGCACGCTCGAGGAACGCGGTGCACTGAGCCAGAATCGTCTCAAAAGTGTCGACATCCTCTTGCACGCCCGGCCTGCTGCCACGTGCGGGGAACTCGATGCGGGTGAAGGCGCCGCTTGCTGGGCCAAGGTCCCACCGGGGGATCAGGTAGCTCGTCGGGGGCTGGTGGTAGATTTGGGTGGTCGCGGGCAGGGGCAGGTCGAGCTCAGGCGGGAGGTGAAGGTGCAGGTAGAAGTCCTCCTCGGAGCTGCCGCTGGACGGGTCGGCAAAGGCAGACGACGTTGGGACCATGAGGAGGGAGAGCGTCTGGGGTCCTGATGGGTTCAGGGACTGCTCTGCGCCATTGGCGATATGGTAGGCCGATACGCCCTCGATGGCGTACAGCAGCTTCGGATCCTATTGCCATTCGGGTTAGTTGGAGCTCCAAGTACGAACAATCTGCGTCGAGCGACTACTGGCGCACACATACATTGTGTCCCGAAGTCATGATGGCGGGGCGGTTCAATGAGGGGTGATGGGTTGAGTTGCTGGCGACCCCTCCGTGACGTGCGTGCGCTGGGCGCCGTAGGTGCAGAAAACGAGGAGAATGAGCGCTCGTGAAAAACAAAAACGAAGACCTAAAGGCAAGCGCTCGTTCAGGAGGTGTTTTGTAGGATCGAAAAACTCATCACACGAGACGCAATTCCTGGTGTTGGTTGGCCTGTATAGCCGCCCACGTCAACGAGGCCTCTGGGAGGGAGTGAAACGTCATTGGGTGGCACCCAAGGGGCAGCACCGCCACCCTCGCAATGCACTTCTGGGGCACGCGTTGGTTCGGCTCGTCACATCGACGCAGCCGGACGAGACAAGCCAAGCAGCGCAAGCTAGGTGAGGTAGCTATTCAGGGGACACCGGCCCACCTCAGGGCGGTAACTGTGCACTACACCTAGCGTTGGGGTGCGGTGGGCACAGAGCACGGCAGGTTAAGCGTGCGCCAAGTTTTAAGCTTGTGTCGCTTTCTGTCCAGTGTGTGGAGTGGAAAAAATGGACTGCTCATGGGTGTGGCTGAGCACCGCCATTCGCCACACTTGTGGTTGGATCGTCGAGACTGGATGGTGGCTTGCGTGTCATGCCAACAGCAAGACCACTTGCCAACTCGCTGAACTTCCGAGCCTTGAGGCTCTTGGCAATCTAGGCTTTCAAGGTCTCCGACTGCGACTCTCTGGTCATTTGGCCGTAGAACCAGCATCAGCTCATGTGATCATGCTGTCCATCGCCAGGTCGTGTGGCATCTATAGAGAACACAGCTTGGCGGGAAGGCCCTGTACCCACCAAAGCCAAGACCCGAAACGTCTCCTACAACACCAACTGTAGCGACATCCAGCTTGGCTGTTGTCCTCGAGCAGTGGCCAAGACGGCTGTTTTGGAATGGCGCCGAGATAGAATAACCTTATTTGACATGGTATTTTCAAGGTGGGGTCAGCCGCGTAAACAAACCTCGTAATGGCCATCGTTCCATTCTTGACTCTTTCATTCTCGGGGCCTTCTCCTGTGGTGCAGTATTAGTATTTGCGTGAAACGCACACACAACCTTTCATGGTTTCTCTAGTCAGTGACTCGATTTGGAATCAGCTCAACGTCGCCCTGAAAGAAGGGCAAGATGTTCGCTGTTGGTCTCCCGCGGGGTTTACCTGTGCGAGGCTGACCTTCCCAAATGGGCACATGGCCTGATCCCTCACCAAAGCAGTTTTTATCTCCGATGGCGCTGGGAAATAAAATCCTCCCCCGGTCTCTCTTCCTACACACACGGACAGCACTTTCGGAGAAGGTCGAAAGCCTTGTCTTCCCCAATGTGACACGGCGCTCGCTGACCGGCCCTGACCACTCTTGATATTTCGGGAAAGGACGGATCAAAACGGGTTCCGCGCAAGGGACTAGATTGACGCCAGCTTCGCCTCATCTACCCGCGAGGGCTCGCGAGGGCTCGGTAGTGCCATGTGCTGTTACGGTACACGGCAGTCCTGGAACGCCAGAGCGGCATCCGCGCGTTATATGACGGGTGCAACGCCATGTAAGCCTCAACTGGGCCCGGGTCTCATAGGTATTTCCACGAAGGGCAGCCTCTCCGATTTATTCTCATGATTTGCGGTGAGCAGGGCTCCATGGCCTCTCAAGGCGAGCCACGTAATATCGTAGACGAAAGAAAGGAAAAACCGGGCAGCAGGTTTGCCGTCGGACGAGGCAGATCTTGACCTGCATCTGGCCGGGGTTGGGGTTGGATTCGCGGGGGCCATGGAATGCACCAGCATGCAGCGCGGTGCACATGGCACGCACACCGATGCCTGTCTGGGTCGCCTCTCGCTTTCGTTCTTCCTCGACCTTGATCATGAGACCTTGGGAAGGGTTCGGAGATACTGGGGTGCAGGGCATGTTCTCCTAGGGTCCGCCGAGGGGAAGGGGGCGGGGGGGATGGCAAGATTCACCCTGGAAACCAGCAAATGCGTTTCTTCTTTCGGCCGGCTGGCTGAAAGGATGCAATCTTGGTGGCGGCAAGCCATGTCGGGTAGATGATCAGACAATCTCTCGGGTTGAGGTTAGCCCACCCCCTTACACGTGCTGCCTCATTCTCATTGTTGCACAGCAGAGCCCGTGGGGCCCAAACTCCGTGCCGCCGTTAATTAGATGTCGGGAACGGGGGCTGCTTGGCGCTAAAGGCGAACGTCAGTCCGACCATGCCCCAGCCAACTATCCAAACCCGGCATCCTGGCCGAAAGGCCAAACCCATATCCCGAAAAAGCAAATGCCCACGGCTCATGACCTGACAGGACAGGGCAGGGCAGGGCAGGCTACGGTGAGGTGCTGTGCTGTGCTGTGCTGTGCTGTGCTGTGCTGTGCTGTTGCTGTTGCAGAGCAGACGTCGTCTTCCATCTCATGTCTTGGCTGCAGACGTACCGCCGGCCTGCATTGCCGCCTTCGGAGAAGTATTGTCTTGTCGGGATCGGCACCGACAATCCACGGGGTGCCTCGTGCACGACCGGTCGAGGAAGAAATAAGGAAAAAACAAAGAAAATGAGGTGATGTCGACGCAGGGCCGCATATATCAAATCAAATCTTTTGTTTGTTTGGGGCGACACGGTACCTTAGCTTGCCAACAGCCCCCGGCCTTCTTCGCTTGGCCCAGCCGCTGCAGAGTAGCATCCGCCGACACCCTGGGGGTTCCATTCCATACCGTATCAAAATAACCTGAATGCTGCAGATATGCCGCTGCGCGAAAGGTGCCATCCGCCCACCCACAGCACAGGCTACCCATCCATCCGGAGGAAGGATTCGTGTCGCTACCAGTTTTTCCCGCCTTCGTCGCCAGTCTCGCGCCTGGTCCTGTCCCTCTATATCGGGAGGATTTTTTTCTGGCCCGTCCGCACGGGATGGACGTCAGCCCGACGCCACTCATACAACGTCATGACGCCCTGTCGTTGGGCGAGGGCAACCGAAATGACCTCCAGTGCTCTTTGACGTATACATGTCTCTGTCTCTCTCTCTCTCGCCCTCGCTACCCCCCCCAGTGCCGGCGCTCTCCCGTAGTGTTGATAGGTACGGCAGGCCTCCCAGAGCTTCCATGTGCCAATGTCTCGGCTACAGAACCGGGGAGTATCCTGTTTTAATGTTGAAAACGGACCGGGATGGGTCCAATTGGATCTGAACCCGGTCAGTGCTTTGGTGGGTTGGATGGGGGCAAGACTTCATCCCAGGTCTGGTCCCGTCCCGGCTCATGGGCTAATTTGTGATTGCGAGCAAATGGGGCCGGACCTCCCTTTGCTCTGCTCTGCCTTGCCATGCCTTACTTTGCCTTGCCTTGCCTTGCCGTCTTGGGAACAGTGTTTGTGACCCTTTCGGTAGCAGCTCTTATCTGGTAGAGACTGTTCAGGAATAGCATATGGAATCGATCTGGACGCAAGGGTTCGCATGCAGGCCATTTAAGATATATCCCATGTTTGAACCTGCGGGACCCCCAAACCCTTTCGCTTCCCGCACGACCTTGTGGATTACGATAGTTGCCTTAGAGCTTCCCGGATCCTCTCTTCATGTGCTGAATCTGATCGAATTACTACCTTCCTCTTGTCCCACCTTGACTAAGCTTCCTCCTGGGCGGATTCATCGATACGAGCCAACCAGCTTGCTCAGCAATAAAACAAAGTATCGCCCGGAACCACACATCGAGGTCTTGTGCCGAACAAGTCATTGCTGTACCCCCTTCCAGAGTCTTGTTCAGCCGTCCGCCAGTACCAGCCAGGGTCCTCGAGTGGAAAGTGGGCAGGATACAATACAATACAATACAATACTTTGCTTTACTTTACTGCCAAGTAACCACAGGAGAAGGCTGCCTTGACCGGGTTCGCTACCCCGAAGCACCAAGGACAGGTGTATGGTTTGCGGCGATATTCCGCCAGGCAAAGCGGCTGATCAGGAAAGACTCACCTATAACCATCGGCCCGTACGTCTCCCAGCCTGATGCAACCTTTTCGCCACATCAGCTCTTCTCTCCTCCGAAACCCTACTGCGTGCTCCTTTGTCCGGATAAGGCAGTCAAGCCCCCTTGTGTTCGGTTCTCAACCCAACAACCGGCTTCCGCTGCTGCTGCTCTCACAGCATCCTAACAAACCCCTCCTGTGAATGCCTTTGAGCAGGACCGCAAGGGGCCCTGCTTGGAGGACTCTCCCTCGCCGTCACCATTTCATCCAAATTCCGAATAGAGTCGCTGCTGTCTCCCGCCGAGCCTGAGGCTGAAGAGCAAACACATGTTTCAACAACACAGCCTGCCGCCAAACGGAAGCATGCGGATGCTTTTGTCTCGCCGGGGACCGCGCCGCTGGCCGTCGACCTGGTCGCCTCGCTAGACGGCCGGTCTCAAACCTCGGCCAGATCTGACACAGGGTCGGAGACGGGTCGTGCCTATGTCGACGATGGCAAGCCGCTGGTGCCGGGCTCCCGCAAGGACGCGGCCAAGCTTGCGCGCCTCCGGCCGCCCATGAGGTCCAGCATCGCCTGCCTGCGATGCCGAAGGTCCAAGATCAAATGCGACAACGACGGCGGCAACAGCCCCTGCGAGACGTGCATCAAGGCAGGCCAGGACTGCCAGTACCCCGACGGCGCTCCGGCTCGAGTTCGACGCAGCGAGATGTCCTCTGGTAACCAGAATGAAAGAGAGGAGGCCCAGGAGCGAAAGCGGATCAGGAGAGTAGACAACGTGCCCGGAGCTGACCCTGAACGCGCCAAAGCATACGCAGCCGAGGTTTTGTCTTATCCGTTCCTCACCAGCCAAGTCTGGGACAAGGTGTTTGCAATATACAAGTTGCACTTCACGGCCGAGCTGCCCTTCATACACCTCGCCACCCTGAAAGAAACCATGAGCCGCACCCACGAGTTCTATCGCTACCACCCTAACCTGAACATCGTTCTGCTGGGACTTCTCGCGCTGGCCGCCCCCTTCTACCCAGAACTCGCCAAGTATTCCGCACACGTCGCCAGCCTCCAGGGCATCAAGCCCCGTGATCCGCTATTCGAAGAAGACAAAGCAGTGGCCGGAGACTTCTTCGCCAACGCCTTGGTCACCGCCCTCGGCCCGCTGAAGACGTCGGTGAGCGTGGCGACGGTGGAGCGCGTGCAGGCTTTGCTGATGCTCAGCCTCTACGAGTGGAATCGCCGACAGGAAGGGAGTGCCGTGATGGCCTGGACGTACCTTGGGTTGGCAACGCGTCTGGCGCACGTTCTCAAGCTCGGCATCGATGATAGGTGGCTGCTGTTGGAAGAGGCATCGGGCCAAGGCGCTTCAACCGCGCTGTTGACCGCGAGCGAGTCGATCGATACAGGGGTGACGAAAGAGGTCAGGCGGCGAACAATGTTCAGCTGTCTGATACTCGACCGCATGCTGGCATGCGGGAAGGAGTGGCCGCCTACGATACGATCCGAAGACCTCGAGATCCAGCTCCCGTGCCCTGAGCTCTCGTTTGACCTTTCCCACCATGCTAACACAGGCTTTCTGAGAACGTTTCGTCGGGATCCGGCGCAAGGGGTAACTGACAGCAGCGTTCTCAGCCTCTTCATTCAGCTGGCTGACATATGGGGCGAGATAACCAAGTACAGCATAGGAAGTGGCCGCTCCCTCGACGAAGGCATTTCGAGTAACAGCCACTCAAGATTCAGCAGGCTGCAGGACGAACTTGACTACTGCACAAAGAACCTGCCGGCCACCTTTACGTTGTCTCGGCAGAACTACTATCGACACGACAACCATCAGGCTGCAAGCATGTATGTGTCGTTGCACATGCTCATCTCCGCCTGCCAAGTAGTCTTGCATCGGGAACCCATGTCCTTCATACCCAGCCGGCCATGGAAGGGGAGAAGGTCCAGCAGCTCCAACCCCGGCGTGGACGACTTCCACGAGTCTTGCATAAAGCGAGTCTTCCAGGCGGCCAGGGACGTCGTGGATCTGACAGAGATATGCCGCGACAAGCTTCCTATAACGCCCTTGACATTGTTCGCCACGTGGACCGCTGGGTACTTTGGAATCTACGCGCATCACTTTCCTCATATGGACAGCGAACAAAGCATGAGTGGTTGGGCTGAGGCGGGCCGGCCGGGGAACGAGGAGTCCGATGTCCATCATGGATCTTTGACGGGGTTGGCGTATCAAGCGATGGTCCGGATGGTCCCCTACCTGAACTCAGCCGATACGTATCTGAGAGCATTCAAGGACATTGATGCTTTCTACGGAAGGATCACGGCCGGCCACGTTGGCCTCGAGAGACTCAGCATACGAACCGGTAGCGAATCGAGCCCCCGAGTCGGTGAAAGCGCCACGAGTGCACCAGCGCAACCGTCTACACCCTCGCGAGGAGGAGGTAGAGGCGGAGGCTCAACCTCGCATCCAAGCACGGAACGAAACCCCGCCTTCAAAGCAATCAACAGCCCTGCAACGGCCTACCAGAACCGGCAAATACCTACGCAACCCGAGAGGGGCTCTCTGTTCAACCTCTCAGACAGTCCCACGGAGACGGCGAGGACGCGAAGACGAATATGGGCCACGATCCGAGGCACCAAGCCGCTGGACAGCGAGATCATGACAATGCTGGAATCACAGCCCATCGGAGCCGTGCTGAACGACGTGCAGGAGTTTGCTGGGGCCGGAGCCCTGGGCGGAGACGTCGAGAGCCGGGAGCAGGCTGATGATGCGGGACTTGGATGAGAAGGGCATTTCGGGCACGCACGATCCGGTACGGAACAAGTGGAACGGCCGTCTTACACTACAGTTTAATAGTGTCGTAATGATGACAATGATTGCTGTTTGGGAATTATGGACATTTATGGATAACTGGGTCTTGATGGCTTCAGAAACCCCACTGGATCTGCAGGGATTCATGGCTTTGGGCTTGTATAATACTACTTGGACACCGGGCAAATAGAGATTTGGGCAGTGGGATGCACGCAAGTTTACAAGCACATATGGTCCTCAGCTTAGAGAGTAAGGGGAGTCGTAAGCAGCCAGCTCAACAAGGTTAGTTGTAAGGACAATTTGGCCCTGGCATCTAGCCAATTCCATGCCAAAGACCCTTGCCGAATAGGATGGATGCAAAAATTGGGTCTGGCCAAAACTACTTTTTGCCAGGACAAAGAGGCTGTGCCGCGCGATCGATGCGGAGAAATGTTCATGACATCATGGTGGGCGGCGAGCTGCCGAAACAGATCTGAAATCGTTGCCCATTATCCATTAGTTCGAGATGGACTGCAGCACTACGAGTCTGGTACTGGCAGAAACAACAGAGCCCACTGTGGAAAGCATCCTCCACTTGGGCGAGTTTAGCTGTGCTTACGGGCGATTGTCTATATGCACGAGTCGGGTCCGCTTACACAGGTGAACCGCTCGAGCAATTGTTGGAAGCAACTGGTGAAGGGCGGCCGCATATACATGATGACTGGGGATGATTGTTCCTGAATACTCTTGTACATGGGAGTAGGTAAAAGCGTGGGGGTTGCATTGCTAAACCCTGACATGGTTTGTCGGTGGCTTGAGTCGGCTCATGGTAGAGGACGGGGGTTTGGCTTTTTGGTTCGGGAACGCAGCTCATCCCGCGCTCACGGGCTGCAACGGTTCACTTCAGGGCACGCTGCTCGGGAGAAGAGGACTTGGTATCGGTACATTTGAAGCAACTTGGCGTCAGCCAACGATTCCCGTGCTGTACGTACTTTGGCCAGCGGCTTATCGCAGCTTCTGCTCAAGCTCCCGGCTAAGACAGTGCTAACGAAAGCTACTACCCGCGGGCGGTTTTAAGGGGTCTTAGTACCTTTGACCTGGCATGGCACGGCATGGTATGGCAATGGGAATGGCATGAGCTTTCTTGCATGTGCATGTTGGGCATACCGTTGTGTCATTGCTGGTGTCATGCAGGTGGATTAGATGCCCCGGAGAAAGATGAGGGCGGAGATCCAGCTTCAGGTACGGGCCCTCTCAAGGCCCAACAGGGACAACCAAAAATTAATGATTCAACTTGAACGATTGGTTTCCAAAGAGCAGGATCTGCAAGCATGGAGAAAGAGAATGCTTCAATCAGACCACCACGGCCACAAGCAGACTGGGAAGAGTGCCTATGTTAAAGTGAAAAGCTCCCTTAGCCTGAGCCAAGGCGGAGGCGAGAGGCAGCTCATCGTCATCACCACTTCTGCAGGTCCGACTTTCTTTCTGCTAGTACTTCAGGCAGAACATGGAATGACGTACCGGGAAGTACCTGCTTGTACTGCACGTCTTTGCTTCGAAAGCTCGTTCCGCAGCGGGAAAATAGATCAGATTCATACCAGATCAGCGCCAACATTTCCTGTTGCTCTTGCATGCAACCTCAACCACCACATCCCCCAGAACGGGGCCCAGTTGTCAACAATAATTTCGGGAACCGCAGGGAGCAAAAAGCCACAGGGTGTTGCCCCCTCCAATCGGTCCAATCCAGCCGTTTCTCTGACACCACGCGCGCAAAGCTCATGCAGGCGTTTGCGTCCCAGCTGCGAGTGCTGGTCGGGGATGCGTGTGGGGGAGACGGCGGCGACGGCGGCGGCGGTGGTTTTGCGTGGAACCACGACAGACCGAGACACGACGGCAACGACAACAAGCCCCCCTGTTCCTGTTTTTTTTTTCTTTTTCTTTTTTTCCTTTCTTCCAGAACAGCTGCGTAGTTACATTCTCGGTCCTTGCATGTGGACGATCGCTTGACCAACCCGCGAGCAAGTATAATGACAATAATGATATAAAAATTAAGAAACAAAGGAAACAAGAAACGCAACCAGCAGCGCAAGGCACCTCTCTTACAGGTAACCTCCAACTAGCAGGGCCGAGGGTTTCGAAGGGCGCCAATGTCAAACGCCTCCGCACGCTTCCCGGCAGTGATTCCAAAGCAATGCTCGTTTTGAATGGCCCGCGAAAGCGACCGAGGACCCGATGGAAGATCTTTGGTCCAACTCTAGCGAGTCCAGGCTCCGCAGTGGGATCCCTTCCCTGTGCTTATAGCGTCTGCCGTAGCTCCCGGTTTGTCTCTTTTCGCACTCCACCTCCCAAGGGACCGCAGGGAGGAGGAGAAGAGGTGTTGAGAGAGTGTACCTTGCGCAAAGCCAGCCCCGGGACGTACGGCCGGCATGAGTTTCCATAGCTTTAGCTTCCCTCTGGCCGCTTCTGATTTGTGAGCATGCTCTTCCAGGTCCCCCCTCTTCATCAAGAATACACAAATTACCTTCCAGGACACGAATGCAATATGTACCTGATCGAGCAAGGTTGGCCCCGTGCATTTCTCGACGCACGCTCTTCTTTTAGCCTGAGGGGCCGTGGTTCGATGTTCGTTGTTCAGGTACATGGGCCGGGGCTCCCTTGCCGGCCAGCCCTCCGGCATTCCTGGCTCGTCCATATGTGGACAACGGGCGTCGCCAACATCGCCCTTCTGCCGCCATTCGATTCGATTCGCTCCGTCGGCATGTCACGAGTACCTGCGATCCAGAGCTGGGGCTGGAGCTAGAGCTAGCCATGCCATTGAGGGTGGGCACACGCCTTGGCCTTATTCCCCCGATGCAAACTTGGGACCCAGTCCCGGCCTTGCCATGTACCTCGGGGTAGCTCGGGGGGACCCTCATCCACCCAAGCTTACGCCTGTAGTTCGTATAATAGTGTCAAGCGCCCTTTGCGTCTGGCCTTTTGGCAACTCGATTAATCTTGTAATCCCGTTTTGCAAAAAAGCAATCTTCTGTGTGTTTCTTGACGTTTTTTTGTGTTGCCTCCCGACTTTCCTGCCCGCACGAGACCATGCCAGCAGTTCGGGAGAGTCCCCACGGGCTTCTGGCCCGCCAGAGGGCCAATGCCGACATCATCGACATCCGCGGCCCCCAGGTCGAGTACAACCTCAAGGATGACGTTGGGGCCCTGTTCAACCCGGCCAAGGGCCCGCGGAAGCTGCCCACGCTGCTGCTCTACGATGAGAAGGGATTGCAGCTGTTTGAGGATGTACGTCGAAACTAACTGCCAGCTCCCGTCCCAACGCGCAGTCGCACTCATACAATCGCATGCCAGATTACGCATCTGGAGGAGTACTACCTGACCAACTATGAGATCGACGTGCTGAAGAAGTCTGCCGCCGACATGGCGAGCAGCATCCCGGCCCACTCCATGGTGATTGAGCTCGGCAGTGGGTCAGTATATTTTCTGTCGTACCTCTGCTTGGACTGCATGCTGACATGGCTGTCTCTGAAGAAACCTGCGAAAGGTCTGCCTGCTGCTACAGGCTCTGGAGGACCAGGGAAAGAAGGTGGATTACTACGCCTTGGACCTCTCCCGGCAGGAGCTGGAGCGCACTCTGGCCCAAGTCCCCCATTTCAAGCATGTGTCCTGCCACGGTCTGCTGGGGACCTACGACGACGGCCGCGAATGGCTCAAGCAGCCCTCCCTGGCCACGAGGTCCAAGACCGTCATGCACCTGGGCTCAAGTATCGGTTTGTCAACCCGGTTCGTCGTTGTGCTCGTTTGGCTGAAGTTGTGAACCCCATAGGCAATTTCTCTCGCGACGAGGCTGCTGAGTTCTTGGGCGGCTTTGCCGACGTCTTGCAACCAACAGATTCCTTCATGATGGGCATCGACTCATGCGATGACCCGGAAAAGATTTTGTACGTTTTCTAAACTTCAGGTTCGCATCTCAGCTCATGCTAACCTTTGTCACAGCCACGCTTACAATGGTTGGTTTTCGACACATGGATAGATGTATTTGATTTCGGACTAACATGAAATTTTGATAGACAAGGAGGGACTTACACACAGGTATGACGACAAGGCCTCTTTGATTGGACAGCATCGCTGACACTGCCCAGGTTCACTCTGAACGGCCTCAAGCACGCCAATGAAGTCCTAGGCGAGGAGGTCTTCAATCTGGACGATTGGGAAGCGATTGGAGAGTACGTCTTCGACGAGGAGGGCGGCCGTCACCAGGCATTCGTGTTGCCGAAGCGGGAGGTCACGGTGCTCGGCTCGGTGGTGCAGCCGCATGAACGCATCCAGATCGAGCAGAGCTTCAAGTACTCCAAGGCGGGCTACACCAAGCTCTTTGCTGCATCCGGCCTAAACCAGGTCAAGCACTGGAGCCGCGGCGACGAATATGGTAAGCACTCGCCCGACCTTTCCCTCAGCACACATCAGCCCACTCCTGTCGTTGCGCCCTCGGCGTCCAGCGGTGGATGGATGGCTGAACACCTACATCACCGCATGCACCCCACTTCTGCCGATCATGTCACGCAGCGCCCTGCAGCCGAGAACGACATGGGGGGTTCCCAAAGTCGGGAACTCGTCCAAGTCATCGATAAGCACAACGGCTAACCACGGTCAACTGACCGGCCGGACGAGGGGCGCGGGAGGGTGTGCTGCACGGTGACCCCTACATATATGAGGGTGGCATCTATTTCGGAATGACAGATTCAGGCTAACCGCTCAAACTCTCACAGGCATTCACATGCTACAGAAGACCAGCATGTCCTTCAGCCCAATCCCAGCCATCTATGCTTCTGGGCCTCTGCCAACCCTCCACGACTGGAAGGGCCTGTGGGAGACCTGGGACACCATCTCCCAGCAGATGCTGCCCAACGAGGAGCTCGGAGGAAAGCCCATCAAGCTGCGCAACGCCTGTGTCTTCTACCTGGGCCACATCCCCGGCTTCTTAGACATCCAGCTGTGCAAAGGAACCAAGGCACCGCCCACGGAGCCAGCACACTACCATGCCATCTTCGAGCGCGGCATCGACCCGGACGTCGACAACCCGGAGAAGTGCCACGACCACTCCGAGATCCCAGACGAGTGGCCCCCCGTCGAGGACATCCTCGCGTACCAGGAGCGGGTCCGCGCCCGCCTCCGCGGCCTCTACGAGAAGGGCGCCGATGCCATTCCCCGCGAGGTCGCCGAGGTCATCTGGCTCGGCTTCGAGCACGAGGTCATGCACATCGAGACCTTCCTCTACATGCTGCTCCAGAGCGACAAGACTCGGCCGCCGCCCCACATTCCGCGCCCTGATTTCGAGAAGCTCGCCCGCAAGGCCCGCGAGGCGAGAGTGCCGAACCAGTGGTTCGACGTCCCGGCGCAGACGGTGACAATCGGCTTGCAGGAGCCTGAGGATGGCTCTGACGCTCAGCGTCACTTTGGATGGTAACAGCTTGTCTTTTTCTTAGGCCTTTGTTCACGCTTTGACTGATTGGCCATATTAGGGACAATGAGAAGCCTGCACGCCAGGAAGATGTCCACGCCTTCCAGGCTCAGGGCCGTGCCATCACCAACGAAGAGGTGAGTAAGAATGGGTTCAAGTCGTGACCAGCAGAACTAATCAATCTCTAGTACGCCAACTACCTGTACGTTAACAAGATCGACAGCATTCCTGCCTCGTGGTCCAAGCAGGAAACCGCCAACGGTACCGCCAACGGACACACGAACGGCCACACCAACGGCGCGAGCAACGGCGCCGACGTCGCCCCAGAGTCCTTCCTGGCCGGGAAGTCCGTCCGCACGGTCTACGGGCTCGTGCCCCTCAAGCACGCCCTGGACTGGCCCGTCTTCGCGTCGTACGACGAGCTGGCCGGCTGCGCCGCGTGGATGGGCGGCCGCATCCCGACCTTCGAGGAGGCCAAGAGCATCTACCAGTACGCCCACAAGCAGAAGAAGCTCGTGACGCTCAGCAGACTGTCAAAGAAGGTCCCTGCAGTCAACGGGTATGTAGACCACTTGCATGTAATTTGCGCTCGTGTTGCCGACCAGTGCTGACCTTGGAAATCTCGCCCAGGCATCTCGTCAACGACGGCGTGGAAGAGACGCCCCCGGAACTGGTTTCCGAGACGTCGGTCGATGACGGCTCCGACGAGCTGTTCATCGACCTGGCCGGCGCCAACGTCGGCTTCAAGCACTGGCACCCGGTGCCGGTGACTTCGCGCGGCGGCTCCCTCGCCGGCCAGTCCGACACGGGCGGCGTGTGGGAGTGGACGAGCTCGCCGCTGCGCCGCCACGAGGGGTTCGAGCCCATGCCCCTCTACCCGGCCTACACGGCCGACTTCTTCGACGACAAGCACAACATCGTGCTGGGCGGCTCGTGGGCCACGCACCCGCGCATCGCCGGCCGCAGGAGCTTCGTCAACTGGTACCAGCGCAACTACCCCTACGCGTGGGCCGGCGCCAGGCTGGTCAGGGATGCCCAGTGAGCCGTGCTGCTCTGAGGACGGGGAGATCTTTCGGGCTACATTTGTAACGACATTTCTTTGGATGATTTCGGTATATGTTGCGAAGGATGATCTGGTCAGACGACCTTCATGCAATACTTTGGGAACCAAGCGACGGACAATCTCTACAAATCGTAAGGATGACGTGTGGGAGACATGACGTGATGACATTCCTTCATGATTGTTTTTGATATATCTTGCGGCTGCTAGCCACTAAATTGGTACCGGCAGTCTAGCCGCTTCTTTCTACCTTTTCTTCCTCTGATGTGGTTCCGGTGAGCCGTCTGTATCCCCAGCTTTGGTTGGCCTTTCGTCCACTGTGGTGTGCCATGCCATGCCATGTAGAAGCAGTCATTGCGAGATGCTTCGGAGCGTGCCAAATGTTTGATGCAGTGCCTCAGATGCCCTCAGATTGACACGTCTACAAGGGACCGCCAAGCTGATACGACAACGGATCCGGCGTCTCTATCCCCGCGAAAGGACAATTGCCGGCCGTTGTGATGCTGTCATGTATTCTATTCTGTCCTCTCAACCGTTCAAGCTGCCGTAGATGTCCAGCAATTGCTCGAAAACGTAACCGGGCAACTTGACGCCGTTCTCAGTTACGAGGTTGGTGATGCATTCGGGAGGCTGGCCACGTCAATAAATTGGTTACTAAACTCATTCACACAACAGCTTACCGTATAATCGACAGCATCGGTGGGCTGGGCACTCGCGCCGTCCACCCGGAAGTCCAGCACCTCCTGCTTGAAGCCAATGTCACGCTGGTCGAGCGGGAACTTGCGGACGAACTTGTGCGTTTCGGCGGCGACATAGAAGGGAATCTTGGCTTCCGAGGCCAGGCGGGCGATCTGGAAGGTGCCCAAGCGGGAGATGATGCCGCCGTTCTGCGTGACAGCCTCGGCGCCGACGAAGACCATGTCGACCTGGCGGAGCAGGCTCAGGACGTGGGCGACGGCAGCCTCGGGGATCTCGGCAACGGGAATGCCCTTGTTGCGCAGCTCGCGAACCACGCGGTCGCTCTCGTCGGTGCGCATCTCGTCACGCACGTAGACGACGCGGAAAGCGCCGGTGGCGTTCTTGGCGGCGCGCTCAAGGAGGCCGGTGACGGAGCGCGAGGCGCCATGGGTCAAGACGCACGAGCCCTCGGTAACGAAGCGCCAGCCGGCCTCCGCGACTCCATTGCGGGCGGCGACGGCGCGGGTGGCGAACAGGCGACCGTTGCGGAGGAGGTGGTGGCGGACGGCGTCGAAGCCGGCGCCGGCGGGGCCCTGCTCCTCCTGCTTAAGGGAGGCGACGAGGTACTGGAGGAAGAGGTCGGTGCCGGCGGAGAGGGGGATGGGGTTGGCGACGGAGGCCTTGAGGCGGTCGGAGTGGAGCTTGACGGTGTCGAGCGTCTCGAAGACGGTGGTGGACGGGGTGGTGTTGAGGAGGGCGATGAGCGACTCGATGGCGGCGACGGGCTTGGTGAGGTCGGGGTCGGCGGCGAGGAGGTTGCGGTACGTCGAGACGATGCTGGAGAAGTAATCAGTCAGACATGGAGGCCCATGACAGCCTAGAAGGGGGGGAGTCGGAGTCGTACTCGAAGTTGGAAGGCTGGTTGCGGAGGGGTATATCCATGGTTTGCGGCTGGGCCCCGGCGGTCGCTGAGCGCTGCTGTTAGCGGGAAACGACCGGCACAGACAGGGTTTTAAGAGCCGCGGGACTCACGGGTCGATACGTCGGTGGACATGGCGAGCGCCGTTGCTGGAGGAGAGCAGGGAAGCTGGGCGAAGCGGTCGGTGCGGAACGAAAAGAAAATGAAGCCAAAAAGTTGCGTGGGGTTGTTTTTCGGCGATGTGATACGGGTGAGTCAGGCGGGGCAGGCCAGTCCCGACCCGCCCAGCCCAGCCCAGCCGCCCACCAAGGCTCCCGGGGTCGAACTCGTCCCGGGTTCAAATCCCGGGAGCTGAGTCTAAGTTCGTAGGTATCATGCGGATGGAAGCACGTGAGCCGTAACGTACCGCATGGCTCTATGTGACTTTGGGATGCATGTGAGTTTGAATAACGATTGAATCGTCCTCTGGTTACTTAAAGTCCAGGCACGCAGCTTTCTGGATAGGGCACAACCGAACATTGCTTCTGCGGGTGTTGCCCGACCACATGATACGAAACAACTTTTATTACCGCTATCGACAATTGACAAATGCCTATCTCTGCAGCGATCGCCTCAGAACGGCTCCTCTGCTGACGACGGTACCCGTCTCCAGCCCTGTGATGTCCTCGCCCACCACTGCCTCGCCTGGACCCATACGTCAGACACATCGGCCCCAGCCTGCTTGACAGCCTCGATCCCAGCAGTCAGCAAGCCCTCTCCCGCGATGCGCTTGGAGCAGTAGAACAACCCAAGCGAAAGGAGCAGTAGAAGCAGATGAACAACCCTACAGGAAAGTCAGTTTTTGGCAAGACTCTGCAGCCAGGTTCAGGTTACTCACGCATGAGTGTCCACCAACACCATGTCCAGCTTCCTGATGCGCGAGTACAGGACGATCCTGTTGCAGTACTTGACGTAGAAGATGTCCTGCGGCGACGTGGGATCCATCCCTACCAGCTTGTCAACGCAAGCCTCGTCGCCCTCCCTGTTCCACGGCACCATTCCGAAGCCCACGGCGGCGACGGCGGCGAGCATCCCCGCCAGCACCGAGGCGTTGACAAGGGGAGGGAGAGGCTTTTGGTGCATGCGGAGGCGCGTCCTGTTCAGAACCGCAAACACGATGCTTCCCAAGCTCTGTCCAGGCGTGTTAGTTGGCAACTCGTAGAGAATAGAGGGGGAAAAAATGGTGGGAGAGGTAGTCTAACCACGAGGGAGATGGGAATGTCGCGAGATTCGTTGCCATTCCCTCCCCAGCCCTTGTCCTTGTCGTCGTAGGCGAAGAACTCCAAAAACAGCCGCCAAAGCACCACGACGACGACGGCTACGCCAAGAACAATGGAGGCTACACAGAAGATACCAAGCGCCCTGTGCATGCCATGCTGCATCCGACGCACTGAAGCAAGGTCGTTGGCGCTGGCCGGCGCAGCCAGGGGGAAGTCGTCCTTGTCGACCGAGTCCCTGGGCAAGCCGGTCAGGCCCTCCTCGACGTCCGGTTGAGACGCCATGACAACTTGGTTTTCAGTCGTTAATACGGCAAGATGCTTCGTCGCCCCAGATGGTGTTGAGGGACCGCGGACGACGACGCTTCCGTCCTGGTGGATTACCCCTTTGCCAGGCTCGATGTGGCTAAGCAGGGTCCGCCAAGCTGTGGTCAGCGCGTCGACCCCTGTCGCCTACGCATCGCCGTGTTCCCACCCCTGCAAATCATCCGCTATACATAGAGTGGGCGGTACAAGATCGCTATCGCTAGCATACCTTCTTGTCGACGCATGTAGTTGGCTACCACGGCATGCTGACAGTTCTCATCACCATCTCCTTCAATCGGTAAGAACCATCTTGACTATTGGTCGCCTTATCAGTTCTATCACAAGTACCTGCTTGTATCTTACAGTCTGCATTTGTAAAGTCGCACACCCAAAGTAAATACAAAAAACAATAGAACCTCCCAGTATGTACTCCGATTGACACCGATAAACCAAAAGCGTTCGAGCCGCATCCGATCCACTACAGTATGCAATGTCAGTACCTGCCTTTGCATGCTGATGTGATGCTCATCACGACTTACCAGAGCTCGGCTTTTCCAATTGGCACCTAATCAGTGCCGAGGGATGGTTGCGTTCGGGCTCGTCCTGCAAGCCCAGCGCCCGCCCTCCTCTCCTCCCAGCAACGAGGCGAGATCCTGCCCGCCAAGGATATACAAGGATCATCTCGCATGACAATGTCTGTCTGGTTCAGTTGTCCGCGTACAAAGGCCCGCCGTCAAGAAGCAAAATTTGCTTGAAGAGCCAGCAACTCGTCTGGATCCTCACTGAGACCGGCCGTTCGTATCATCGAGTGATTCGCCGTCATAAAAGCCTTTTTCGAGAGCCATCAAGTGATTCCACGGCGTTAGGTCACGGTTCTGCATGTTCATGTGCAGATCGTACTGGTTGTATGTACCGCTTTCCGAAATGGTGATGTCGTTTTCCTGCGCTGCGTCATTGCCCAGAGCCTGCAGAGCCTGCGCCCACGACCCAAGTTTCTCGCCGCTGATGCCCAACATGGAAGCTGCAGGCTGCTGAGGCTCCCCGTAGTCATAGGCCGGCTGGTAGGAGTCCACAGACACTGGGAAGGCATCCCCGAACCTGGTGCGTACGTCGATTGCAGAGTCGGTGTCCATATGCGAACCGGTAGACCTCGCAAACTGCGTGAACGCATGCTCCGGCGGCACGGCTAGCTGTCTGCTGCTTTCGCTGGGGCTTTGTATAGACACGGACGTCTCCGGCAAACAACTACTTCCATCTTCGTGTTCGGTTGTGCACCTGGTCCCTAGATCTGCCGACGGTCAGAGAGGTCGGTGGGCTGAAATGGTGCAGGTGTGGTGAAGCACTTACACGGTGAAGGCACCGGGCGACCCGGCCACAAAAGGCGATGGAGGTCCTCCCATCCGCCTCGGAAATTGTTCAAGTACCTCTGATCCTGTTCTGGCGTCATGAGTTTCGGCTTTTCTCCCCGCGAGTGGCTTTTCTTGCAATCGTGGTTCTGCCGTGCCAATTTGAGCTTCTTCGGCCCAAATGCGCCGAGCCTGTGGCCGCAGAAGGCACAGGCGTGTTCTAGAGTGTGGCATCGCTTCAGGTGCTCCCTGTCTCGAATACAACGATGAGTAAGTTATTCAGCCGGGCGGGCAGCCATGCATACTCACCCAACCCGGGCCATGTTCGTGAAACTTCCACAACCGGCCCTGTCAAACGGACACGCGTATTTCTTATCCTCAGTCTGTCTGAAGACAGCAGGACTCGAGTCGAGCGCGAAGTTCGGATCCATCTTGTGGTAAAGCTGCGATAGTGCTAGATCGAGCTTGATTGCAACGCCGGCAGCGCTGGGCAGGTTGGTGGTCGAGCGGAGGGTGTCGTGGTGGTGGTTTGATCGATGCGAGTTTGCTGGTTGTGCTGTAACACACGAACAACTCAGAGCTGCCTGGATCAAAGCTTTGGGTAGTAAACATGAGTATCTGGGGCTTCGCGTCCGAGACCAAGGTTCTGCTGGTAAAGCAGGCGTCGCAATGTTTCTCAACACCGGGAGTAGATGCCCTCATTCAAGCGATCGTAATGCAGGGTATAGGTCGTGTAATTTGAAAAGACTAGATCTGATGTCTGGCAGGATACTCCGCGTCATTATTATATCCTTGCTGCATGCAAGAGCCGCAAAACAACAGCAAGTCATCGTCGGGCCTGCAAAGCGAATCCCTTTTCCTGCCCAACCCTCCAGCGGCGTGTGCGTCCCAAATCGCATCTCTATTGCGATCCGGGCGGTGAGTCCGGTTGGGAGCTTGCCAACAGCCTCGCAGCGAACCCAGCGGCGCCACCAATCGGCACGCAGGCAGCGCTTGGGACAAAAATAGTTGGCGCAAGCCATCAGTTGACATCAATTGGATGCAAAACATTCTGCGATCTGCGGCTAAGTACGAAATTCCCGGGACATGCTGTTAGGCCATATGCAGTCGACGAGAGGGCGGCTAATGCCCGCGAAGTTTCTTGCATTGGTTCGCCCTATGCATCTCAACGGCTCAGCAGCGATCTGACGACGCAAACTACCTGGCCCGCTTTCTCGAATTACCAATCAGAAGTTTTTAAGGCTTGAAACGTACCTGACACGTAGTATCGTATAGACAGGGCAGTCCATCTGGATTCCCCTACATCCTCCGGAGATACCTGCGCCGCGGACCCACTCCGGGCCCGGCACCCTCCGGAGGCAACCGCTTCCATCTCTCGGAGAGATCTAGCGATGGTGCATTACTCAGATCCGCATGGAGAAGGTAAGCAATCTATTTTTGGTATCACAGATCTCTCTAGTTGTAGAGTGATGCGCAAACTTGGATTCGGCCATATTCGTGCTTGACACCGCCTCAGACTGATGCAAGTCCTACGATGGGGGCCTCGACGGAACAGCTAACGCAAGACTTAGGGTCGTGCGGCTGCTCTTGCTTGAATCCCACGGAGACTTCAGAGCTACGTCCGCTCTTGAGTTTTGTGCTTGGCTCCGAAATCGTATGTCTCATGCCGAATCGCGTTTTCATGAAGAGCAGAGCAATGTTATTTTACTGTCCGGCACCTTTGAGCCGGTTTTCATTTGGCCGGCCATAATGGCTTTCTAATTTATGCTTTCATCTTCCTATTCGTGAGACGAAATTGTCGAAGACACAGGTTCTAATACATAGTAGGCTGGCCATTCAGGACGACATTGACATCAGCTCAGGGCCTAGGTGTCGACCTCATGAAATCCCCTCTGGCTGCCACGAATTCTGCTAAATTAAGCCACGTAAGATAAACTACATGCCCAAATGTTGGTTGGAATGCTTCAATCTGGGGCTGACCTTTACTGAAGAAGCGGTAAGCTGAGCATCAGCCGTGTGTGTGTGGATAACCTGCTTTCACGACCTCGCCACAACGCTGCATGCCGGGCCTGGCGAGTTGCCACCATACCACATCAAGACACTTTTCTTCTTCTCTCATACGGCCTATTCGATCTTTCCTTGACATGCCAGGGATATGCATCTATTCACAGCACTTGCCTGGAGATCCTCGTCACGCCACTCAGGGACCCTATACAATGAGATGCGTGACAAACGAGACTGAAACTTGTCAAACTCTGATTGCTTCACGGGCCACCATTCATTCTGGAAGATGTGCTTGAATCCGTCACCGAGGATTTCCTCAAACCTCCCCTGAAGCAGATTGGTTCGTGCCAAGCCCTTCCTGACTTCCAGCAGGCGGAGGACGGGTTAGCCACTCTGTGAAACCTCTTGAAAGTCAGAGCATTACCTCGTCCAAGGGCCCCGTAGGAACTTGTACCAGTGAATTGGCTTGATGGCGATCATGAACAGATTACTACTTACGTGTCTTTAGGTTTTTCAAATCATTCATGAACGCGGCTGTGTTCAATCGAATGATCTCCTCCAAGGCTCAGACAGATACAAGATCCTGTCACCGGCAGACAAGGTCGTGTAAGCTAGCTAGGCCCGTACTAATGACCAACATCTCCACAGAGAGCATGGCAACAAGCATGGGTACATATTCATAGCTTTCTGCAATGCCGGTAAGCTTCTTTGCTACTTGCGTGCTTGTCGTGGCAAGGCCAACCTAGGTTTGACGTGCAATTAGATACAAGAAATGTTGGGATGAAAAGATATGTGGTCATAACAGTGCCCACGATGAAAGAGGATCCATCTCGAAGACATTGATCCGATCAGTGAATGCGGCTATGGCAGCATGAACAGATGCGAAGCAAGAGTACAATCTGGTGGCAGGACAAGCTGCAAATGCAGGCGAGGACCCTCTATGGCTCAGCCTCGCTTATGTTATGTAGAGGCGCTGAACTACCGAGCAGTTGATTGGGTGTGTCTTTACGATGAGATGATGACAGGATGCCCGCTTTTCAATTATAGCATCCACGTATGACTAGGGAAAGACTACAGGTTGCCATCATAGATCAGGTCTGAAGCAATTCCCGAAGTCGGGTTGGAGGCTATGTAGATAGAAAATAAATAGCATGATGTTCGGTTGAAACTAGCTTCGAGGTAGTCTAGTACCTACTTGAATAGTATCCAACAAATCAGGCATTGGCTTGTTAGACTGGGCTATTCCATACGTCGGACTTGCAGAAATAATGCACTGATTTTGTTTTATTCTGCCTTGTTGCAGAGTGAGTCGTGGGAAGTCAACTGGGAGGCTGGCGCATTGTCAACGCCGAAAACATATTGTTCGAGCTATAGGCTGGCTGGGTTGGTATCGACTCAACTGCATATAATGGCACCAGCAGCTCTGTCCCAAGCATATATCCAGTACACTAGAAGCCATGGGCCTGAGCAAACGAATTGTTAAGATGCCTTGCCTGCATGTTTCATCCGAAACACGTCCAATGGGTTCCTGGCTCGGCCCGCGCTCTGATAGCGGGGAAGCTCCCCGTTGCCCCTCCACAGACGAATGCCGATCAACCCCCTCTCCACCGCTACTCGTGAAATCCGGAGCCTCAGGGTCCAAGTCCGCATCTCGAACCTCCAAAGACCAGGTACCGAACAAGCCTCGATCAATTAAGCGCCCCTCCCACTTCTCAGCTCCCACCTCCGTCGTCGCCCTTCCGAATCAACTCCAATGGAGCTCCTCGACCCAGCGACGGGCCAGACCCTCCCCAGCGACGCCATCCAGCGCGTCCTCTTCGTCGCCAACACGGTCCACATCTACAACATCCCCCCGCTGCAGTCCACGCGCGGCCACAGCGCCTCGTCCTGGACCGAGGACCCCTCCCGGCACATCTTCACCGCGCGCCTCCGCGTCGTCGAGACGTCGTACGAGTCCTCATCCTCGTCATCCTCCTCCGCCGCCAGCGACAAGCTCAAGGTCGACCTCGTCCTCGAGGACCCGGCGTCGGGCCAGCTCTTCGCCGCCGCCCCCTACGTCGCCAAGGCCTCGGTCGAGCCCGTCTACGACAGCAGCCGCTTCTTCGCCGTCTCCGTCCGCGACCCCCAGGGCCGCAAGGCCACCCTCGGCATCGGCTTCGAGGACCGCTCCGACGCCTTCGACCTGTCCGTCGCCCTGCAGGAGGCCCGGCGCGGCCTGGGCTGGGAGGGCGAGCAGGGCAAGCAGCAGGCCGCCGCCAAGGAGGAGGAGACCAAGGACTACAGCCTGAAGAAGGGCGAGACCATCACCATCAACCTCGGCGGCACGAGCTTCGGCCGCAGGCGGACCGAGCAGCAGCAGTCCTCGCCGTCGTCCTCGCAGGCGCCAGTCAATCTTCAGGCGTTTGCTCTGGCGCCTCCGCCTGCAGCGGCGCCGGCCTCTACCGGCGGTGGCTTTTCCCTGCCGCCTCCTCCCGGCAACCGGAGCAGCCAAAATAGAGGTCCCTCCGCCCAAGAGCTGGGATTCGACGATGGCAAGTTCGGCGAGTTTTCTTAACAATGTCCAGCCATGTATCGCGTGTCTACATATGAGTTGGGAGGCGAAAATGAGTGAAAAGTCACAGTAATGATTAATGACAATGTCATTGGGCTTATACAGCTAGTTCAGATACTTTACACACGGAGCCACTATGTTTCGAGCTCCGCGTTCGCATGTTCAACCTTTTTCCCTGGTGTTTCTTTCGGTAGAGACTGTTGCAGGCAGACCTCTTCCCAGTCCTCCTATTCACCTGGCCAGACACATTGCAGACTAGGTAGGCTGGGTGACCTCTTTAGTCGAGGCTCCAGGAACATTCCGTCCCAAAATACCGAACTATCCTCCCGCAGCGTCTCCATGCTGCGGTATCTGTAGCATAGGTCGTGGTTTGATATGAAATCCTCGCCGGCTTCTTCAACAGTTGTTAGCGCAGGGCTCCCATCTGCGCCCCAGGGTCGTGGCTCCATAGCGCTGTGTAGCTCGAGAAGCTCACGCTTCGGGATGAAGGCCGGAGACGTAGCGTTGAGCGGTGTCGTGCATGCTGAGAGACTGCCCGAGGCATCCGATAGCGAGGAAAAGGATTCCAAAGTCGAAGCGGGGCTGGGCCATTCGCGCTGGTAAAGCGAGTGCGCGTGTGCTTGCGTCAGAGTTTGAAGGCTCTGCATCTCCATCTCCACCTCGAACAGACGTAGGAAGACGGTTTTCTGGGCCTCGGCCGCGGCGACGATCTTCGGCTTGAGCTGGCTGACCTTCTTCCGCAGCATACGCCTGTGTTTGGGTGTCTCGAAGTTCAATAGTTCGTCCGTAAGGGCCGAGTATTGTTCTGTGAGCTGCTTTCGGATGGCGTCTTGCAGCTGGAGTGCCGACATGAGATATGCGCGTTCTGTAAAGACCTCATGGAAGGCACGCGGTGCAAACACATAGCTGCATCCCAGAGAAGATCGTCTGTTGTTGATCCGAGACCCGTTCGGGTCCGTCATTGCGCGCTGGATATATCCCGCTCGGGGTCCCCTTCGGCTTGGAGATTCTTGCGGGACCTTTACATTCATGGTAAACAAGCTGGGGTCAGCAACAGGACCACTTTCCCGGCACCGGCTGTTTTGCCCTTTGAGCTCAGACCCCCTCAGACCTGCTGCCTTTATCCAAGGTGAAAGCGATGGCCGGCGGTCAGCTGGTGTCTAGTCATGAAAGAGCTAGGGTCCTGCTGATGGAACGGGATGCAGGATGTACGAGCGACTATTGCCGGCAGTGACAGAGCTTCGGCCCATCGCTTCCTTTATGTCAAGAGAATTTCTCCAGCTCTCGAGGAGGCGATCCAAGTGTTGGCGATTCTCCTCGTCCTAATTGGGGGGCGTGAGCTAACACCGACAGACCGAACCGCGCGAGCAAGCTTTGCTTCCGCGAAGGTCTAGGCACTAGCTCAAAGAATCAACGTTGGCTAGAATCAGCAGCAGATCCGTGCTCGATAGTCAACTCCTGCCGTTACCGCGGGATTCTACCTTACCGTTAATGACCTAGGCGGGAGGGGTTCGATCAAATTATGAACAGCTCTTCCGCTGCGGTTGCTGGGAGTGATTTGCCCCCAGCAATTGTTCTGCACTCGCGCCGCTTGACGCCGCATGAAACTGTCCCAGACCTGGCTTTCGGGCACTGTACCCAATTAAGGTTGTCAAATGGCAAAGCCATCGTGCTTTGGTGGATCGTTGAACCGCCAAAGCCCAGCGTCTGTGGCTGCCTTCCTGACCGACGACACTTCTTGATCAGTCACGGCACGGTTGATCTCTGCATACCGCACCTCGCCTTCCTGCCCGTCCTTGCTTGTCCTGCTACGCCTATTCGGCTTCCCCGCGTGAGCATCGGGGTGATACTGCTCCATGATGTTGACGAAGCAGTCGGTCGAAACCTCCGAGGCGAGGAACTTCATAATCTCGGCCCCCTCCTCCTCTTTGCCCGGCATCACAAGGTGACGTACCAGCACCCCCTTCTTGGCAATGCCATCTCCAGTGAAGCACAGGTCACCTACCTGCGCGTGCATGGCTTTGATGCTCTCCTTGGCAGTGGTGGCGTAGTCGTCGGCTTTGAGCAATCGCTTTGAGGTGGCTGGCTTCCATACCTTAAAGTCGGCCAGGTAAATGTCGACAAGCCCGTCCATCAGTTGCAGGGACTCGAGGGAGTCAAAGCTGGACGTGTTGTAGACGATCGGCACGCGCAGGCCAAGGTCCCTCGCATGCAGTATGCTTAGGGCCACCTGCGGAACCACATGCTCGGGTGTCACGATATTGATGTTGTGGACGTTACCAACCTCCTGCAGCTTGATGTACCATTCACCGAGCTCCTCCGGCGTCAGGTCCGAGCCATTCCGCTGGTGCGAGATGTCAAAGTTCTGGCAAAAGATACATCGCAGGTTGCAGCCGCTCATGAACACGGCGCCACTCCCATTGTGGCCTTGGATGCAGGGTTCTAGATGAGAGCTTCAGCATGCCAGTCGGGGTCGACGCAAGGGGCAAACCAACAGACCTTCGCCAAAGTGGGGAGCTGCAGGCAGGGTTGGTTTGCTTTTTAGTCAATTGTTCTCCCAAGTGCCAAAGCATGGACGCCGCAGCCACCCACCTATGACATTGACTTTGGCTTTGTCGCCAATAAGGCACATGCCAGTCGTCTCGTAGCGGTTGACTCCGCAGAGCCTTGGGCAGAGATTGCAGTTACGTAAGTGAGCATACGCCTTGGATCGCTTCAAGGCGGCGTCCCTCGAGCTCAGCGTCTGATATCGGGGCATGTAATCCTCGAGGAGGAATGGCGGCGCCAGATGAAGCCGCCGACGTGATACGTGCCGGCTCGCTGGGAGCAGAGACCTGCCAGCCCTCAGAGCGACCTGTCCCAAATGGCTATTCATCATGATATTTGATGAGCTTGGTCCATGTTACATCCGCTTTGTTGTTGGGACGAGACGACCAGAGGTATTGCGTCAAGTTGGTTCGGTACGGTACCTTGCAGGTCGCCTCCCGGTTAATGCGATAAGCGGGTTGTGTTGCTGCAAGACCAAAGACATCACAACAGACACCATCCTCACCACAACTTGCACATAGGATTGGAGCGATGATTCTTCTCGAGACGAATTGTACAGAAATCACTCCAGAGCAAAATTCTCTGTTCAATTGACTAGAGTCAGTGCTCTTCATTCAGAAATCAAGCCTCCTATTGTGTCGGATGCGCCAATCATGGATGAGCTTCCTCTCCCCAAGGCTTCACGCCAGTGGCTTGGTCCGCCTCAAGACAACAAAGGGGATTGCTTCCCAAGCAATACACAACGCCCCTTTGTCCTAGATTTTTGCTAAAGAGCGGCGCTATCTGCCACAGTATGTGGGCTCGGGCTCTGGTCTGGGCTCAGTGCTCATCTGCTTCATGTATGTTTCTCGAGTACTGTAAGTCGATCAGTGCAAGCCAAGTCTTATGGGATCTCTACCTTGGCGTCTGCTTAGGGCCGAAGCTTCTACTACTGTACACGACGTAGTTTGAGTTGTCTCTGAGGTACGCTACATGCACACTTATACGCTACCACCATCTCATGGTCTGGCATTCCATCTCTTCTATTTGCATCCCCCAAGGCACATCCCCGTAGCTGTTTCTCAACTTTATTCAGAGGTGCCCTGGTCATTTTCTCGATTGTACAAGAGCGGACGGTGGTAGACGTCCCGAAAGAACCTTCACAAGACTGATTCTTTCAAGAATACGGGCTTTCCGTGGCGATCTCTTTTCTGTT
Source organism: Paramyrothecium sp. XJ0827 (assembly GCA_020881915.1). Lineage (NCBI taxonomy): Eukaryota > Fungi > Ascomycota > Sordariomycetes > Hypocreales > Stachybotryaceae > Paramyrothecium > Paramyrothecium sp. XJ0827. Next base: position 2,062,813 of record JAJFPB010000001.1, on the reverse strand, counting down.
CATTAGAGGATAGAGTTTTATTGCTTAAACGGCTGGTCTATGGCTGCTGTGTGGCGAAGCAAGAGGCTGCGTTCTCTGTCGATTTCAAGAAATCATTACCATTTTAAGCGGAAGAAGCCTTTGCTTATTCGGTTGGGTCAATAGGAGCTCCAAGTCCGACTATAGATCAAGCTCATATTGGGCCTTTCTCATGATGTCTAATGCCGGTAGGTTGGAATGAAGTGAGTAGGTCTCTTTATTGTGATGATGCTGCTAGGTAAGACTTGGGCTTATGCTCAGACTCACAAATGGTCACATGTAAGCAAGCATGTCTCCAGACGACTTTTGCTACAAACACTTTCTGGGGGGGGCGCCATACAACCCAAGGCAGCTTCACTTCCGCATCATTCATTTGCGTTCTCTAGACTGTCTGAGGGCGTTTCCCTCTGGTATTTATCGGCTTAGAAACCACGTAAACCATCATTCGTGGGGAGGGACCTGAGAAAATAGTAGGAGATAAAATATGGTAAAAACGATGGTTCAGGATTGTATCCTACAAAGATGGGCTTCGTATGATAGGCTAGCCAGGACAGTCACATTTCCCCAGAGGTCAGGAAACCACTGAAGCTGTGAGATCGAAACCCAGCCATTGCATGTCGGTTTCAGCAAAGTCACAAGGCAAATAAAAAGCAACTCGCGAATTGACTCAACCTACTCTTGCCCTACGATTTATGCGTACAAACTAAGTTTGTTCAAGCATCTCAACATCGTCAGCAAGCCCTCCATCTTCCAAATACGCATCCACATACCCGCGAACATCCTCCGGCAGCGTCTCGCGCAAGTCAGCAAATCCTGCCCTCAAGCTCAACCACAGCTCCTTGTAGCCCTCAGCCTCGGCCTTTGCCTCTTTTGCCGCCTTGTCGCTGGCGTCCTTGTCGTCCATGAGCTTCAGAAGCGTCTTCTTCCTCTCCTCCCGGTCCTTGAGCAGCACCCGCTTCATCTGGATGGCCTTGTCGCCCTCCTCGAGCTTCTCCTCGTACTTCCGCTGCAGGTCAGATACGCGCTCCGGCCACGTCGGCGTCACGACGGACACGATCGTTGGGCGCTTCTCGACGGTGCGGGTCTCTTGCACCCCAGGATGTTCTTCGATGGCCGGCAGGACGAACAGCGTCCCCCTGCCTCCACCTCGGCCCTTGAGCCGGTAGAAGCGCGAAGTAGCATCAAGCGAGACGAGGCCCCGAGTGAACTCCTCACCTTCACGATCCTCAACCCGTAATCTTTCTCCAATGACGCCGCTGTTGTGCCATATCTGTTCCTCGGCTTGTAAGCGTGCCTCTTCCTTATCCAGCAGTCGGTGGATGTGATTAAACAGCTCATCGCCACTGTGAACTAGAAGGAATCGATCTTGTGGGTAAGCAACGGCACGTCCGAGTGATCTCGCATCAAGTCCGCTGCTGCTGAGCAGCTGCAGTGGTATAACAGCTTCGCCCGCCAAAACATCAAGGGCGTTGGCGTAGCTAATCTCGAGCTCATGCATCCGCGCAACAAGGTGCTGTTGATGCAGCAGCCATTGACCGACAAGCGTGTTGCGAGCTCCAGCCATCTGCTGCTTGTCGTGCTCCTGGTCCGTTGGCAGCATGGACAAGAGTCCTCCCGTGGAGCCGTACTCGTGGTCGAGTATCTCCAAGCACTCGTTAGCGTGATGCAGGAGGCCAGCGTGTGTCTGATACGGCCTGCTCTTTGGCTCCTTCTGGTCCTTATCAACGTATGGGCCAGAGTCCAGAATCGGCTGCAGCGGGCAATGCAACTCCAGGGTGTTCCGAATGGGCGCCTCAATCTCGCCTTTGACCTTATTCGCAATGGCCTCGAGCGGCGTGTTGTGTGCGTCGTCAGAGTTTTGATAGGGCGTGTCAAGGTCATTGAGCCAGTCGAATGCCTCGTTCTTGCGAAAACTTGGGCCTACCCCTCTGCCATTCACCCTGCCTGAGGTCGAAGAAACACTCAACTTTCGTATGAGATTGGTGAGAGATTGCGCGTGTTGTTTGAGAGCCAGTAGGGTTGGAAGTTTTCCAGAAGAGAGGTAAGAGCAGTTGACATGGCGGAGCAGCTCGAGGTCTTCGTGTGTCCAGATCCTCTTTTCTGGGTCGCTCCAGTCGCATATCCAAGAGGTGGCATAGTCGGTCGCCGAAACCCCCAAGGCGACATCATCCACATCTTTACTTGGTCTTGTTAGACCCGCAGCGTCATACTCGGACTCCAAATCCAGTTCACTGTCCAAGGCTGCCATCGTGGGTTATGCGTAGTGTATGGATTGAATGTTTGCGATGTGGAAAGGTAAAGCGAGAGATTCAAATCAGCTATCCATGACACACCGGCGTGGGCTCTTAAGAGAGTAAATGACAATCTTCTCAGGCGTGACATACACTTCACTCAACAAGCTGTGGCATGCTACAGTATCAATGCTTGAGGCCCGAATTGACCGTTCAGGCAAGGGCATGAGCCGGACACTGGTCTGATCACGAGTCGGCGTTTACATGCAGTCTAAATCGGGAACAAAGAACTTCATCTACAAAGAAAACACCCCCATCCATGTAGCGACTCATTGGCTGCAAATCTCAGTCAGCAGAGACTCAGCCAGCCGTCTTTGTCTGAATCTCCGAGCATTTGGTATGCTGTCAACGAATGGGTTGCCGAGTCCATAATTCCAATTCAGCTAGCACGCATACTGTAGAAGAAGGCGCAGTAGCTTCTGTTCCCATTGAAAACGAAAGGGGCTGGGTAAATTGGGTGATGTAAGTGTGAAAAGAACGCCCGTCGACAAATGCTGGGGAAGTGTTTTGTACCTAGAAGCATTTTTCCGTTGTATAGACTTGACCCAAGTTACTACATGAGCAAGAAGTAAGCAACTCCGTCTGCGGAACAAATGCATTATTTTGTTTTCGAAAATTGACTGAGGCGGGAAGCCATACTGGAGTACTAAAGAGGCTCGTTTCTAGCAGGGGAAAAAAGCAAGAAAGAAGCCCGTCGCGTCTTGGAAACAGGCCTTGCGACAGAAGGGATCATGACATCCCTCAGTTCTAGGGTAGCAGTGTTAATGCAGTTACGGTTAGGCCAATACCTCCTGATGTGGCTCATTGAGGTACGTATTTAACCCACCAATTGTAGAGCATAGGGCGCAAAGGCAAGATATGCCGCTTCATGGTTTGGAAAGGTGATGAATATTGAGTAACCTGCTACACCGAGGTTATGGTAGCCTAGAGCGGAGGAGCGACGAAGAAGCTAGATGTGAGTTTCGCGCTCTTACCAGCACGTGGATCACCACTACGGAGCACCTGTCCATGCTGTGGGCGAGAACATGTCCTTACGGCGCGATAGAGTTATTGATGCTGCTCACATTGATCGAAAGCGCTGGCTGTGCATCTTTTGCCTAGGCAAAGGTCAAGCACAACTACATCTATACGCTGGAGGCAGGCCTTGGCACCAGGGTCCAGTGGGATTTGTTCAAACAAATAACTGGCCGACGTCCAGCACATGGCTCCCACAAGCTTAATGATTGCTAAGAAGCAGAACAGTGGCTCAAGCGGGCATTAATCGACAAGGCACTTTTTGCATACATGCGTGCCCCAGGATAAGTTGCACAAGCCAGGGTATCAAAAGGAGAATTACCTTATCTCGTGACCCAAGATCTGAGCATCATTCTTTCGGTAAGGGGGTGGCACACTGAAGTATTGGCCAGGGGTCGTCTTTGTTACATCCCTGCCTCTTTCAGCTACGAGCAATGCACGACCGGTAGCCAAAGTAACGGGTTCATAGCCGATTATTTTGTCCAAGTTGGAAATCTCACAGAATTGGCGTGGTGCCGGCAGCCGTTCAGATGGTAGCTAATGTCGGGTCGTTTTGCCGGCAGTCTAGTTGCCAGAACGTAAGACAAAACACACATTGAAGCGGAGGGTAGTCCGACCGAGATTGGACAGACATTGTGCAAGGAGTGGGAAATGATCGGCGGGTGTAACACGCTGTCGCAACCTCAAATTGAGTTGAGTGCAACTTGCGTTCAGGCCGCGCTTTGGTGCGAAACTATCGTTCAATTTGGGCTTGCTAGTGCCGAGTCAGATGGACAGGGGGGCCACGATGCGGTGAAGCCAGTTGCGGCGACGTCGAGTTGGTTAGCATGATGATAGGTTGGACAAAGCAAATGAGGAAAAGTAGCGAGGGTCCGTGACACCATAGAAGCCATCACCATCATCATTGATTTGGGGGCATTTGGTGCGCCGTAGCGAATGCTCCGTGGAGATGCGAATGGTGTGTTCGGAGATCTCTAGAGGCATGCGAGCAGGGATCTGCTTGATGCGGGAGGGTTGAGATCTCAGTTGGTTTCCTGCGAAACGATAACCCAGGACGGGCATTGTTGTCGATCCATGATGTCGGTGATGAGCGCTTCGTTGACCGGATTCGGTTGGGTAGACTGTGGGTAGGAGAAGAGGATGTGACATCACGGATTTGGTGGACGACGTTGGCTTACCGTCGAGCAAAGGAGCTTTTTTCCGCTGCCCTGTTTCCTGGGATTTGCATTAGGCTGGTGGAAGCAACGCGTTGGCCTGAGGCGCCCAGCCCAGCCCAGCCCCCACACCCAGCTGTGACGTGTTGAACCCAAATGGGCTGGAGATGCAGAGGTGTGGGCGAGGTGTGGTGGAGGCCATCACCACCAAAAGATGCAAGCCTCTCTTCAATAGTCAGAAGGCCGTCCGCGCAAGTGAAAATTAATATGCATTCCGCCGTTGCAAATCTCTTCTTGTGCTCCTCGTGCCCTCCCCTCGTCGCAATCCTGCCAAAACAGCTTCGCGCCTGTGGAGCGAATGCCGCAAGGTGACGGTAGTAGCCGAGAGAACGGGCCCCCCGACGCAAAACAAAATTAAGCACAGCTGGACATGGGTCCGTTGGACCGGTCTGGTCCCTCGACAAGCCACAGCCAGATGCGAGCTCTGCAGCAGTGCAGCAGCAAACAGCGGCGGCAGCGCACGCAGTAGGGGGAGGGGGAGTGCGAAGTGTGGGGACCCGGCAGCAGAGCCTGTCGCAGGTAAAACAAGCTCTTGGAGCCGGAGCCAGGATCGCGGCGGTAGAGGTGGGCCTAGATCCGCCCATTTAGGACACGCAGAACCATGCATAGCGTAAGGGTGCATGCATCAGGCCTGTCCCTCTCTGCCTTCCTCTGCTCCCGCCGCTCCTGCTTTCATTTCGGCCGGGCCAAAAACGCTGACACCTCTTTTTCGTTTGGATCGGGTCTGCCAAGCTCGATCGCGTTGATCTGGATTGGGGGCTGTGAAGGGGTCGCACGAGCTGAATTTCAACGAGGAATGAAGGTTTGGTTGGTTGCCTTCAAGTATGGAGGGGATCCGGCATGTTTTTGGAAGCCGACCGCAGAACTTGGCTCTGGAAAGGCAATCCGCGGTTATCGTGCCACAGTTTCGGATAAGGCACAGCCACTTCTGGCTCTAGCTTGGGATGGATTCTTGGTCTGGTCTGACCTTGGTGAGGTTTTCTATTTTCCATGCGTGGTGGTGGATCAAAAGCCCCGAATCATTATTCACGACAGCTGGAGCTTAGTAGCCTACCGGTACCTCGCCGTCTGCGGGAGCGCCACGCGATTTTCATGTACTCCCTAGTCGTGCCAACTGCGTCATCCCAGCTCCCAGCTCGAGCTAAGCAGGGCAAGTTACAGTTATAGGTACATGCACGTTTAGCTGTAACTGCGTCAGTGCACTCCTTAAAGCATCCCGTGCTCCTTGATGAAGTGATTGAAGTGGGAAGAGAAAACCGCGTGGCCAGCTCGTGAAAGCTCAAAACTCCCCGTCGCAAAACCTTTAGTTCTTTTTTGTTAATTGGAACGGACAAAATAAAGAGCTCAGTTGCGGCGGCCTCCAGAAGCGCCAGACTCCAGTGGACACCCTGGCGATCCAGACCTCTGCGCCTAATTACCGAGAGCGGGCGTGACCCTTCGATCTAACGCGGAAATCCAGCCCAGCAGGGAACAAGCAGCTTGGCTTGGCTTGCGTCGTGGTTCCCTCACTACTGTCACTGGGCCACCCAACCGCTCACAACTCACACACCCCACCCCCCTGCCTCTCTACCCTCAGATCCTAATTTTACTCTTAAGGAGCCCATTGGATTTTCACCTACCGACTAGTTTCTCTTTTGCTTCTTTCGAACCTCTCCATTGTCAACCAGCTGCGACCACCATCGACCTCGCGACTGCACTCGTTGGTGCTGTCACTTGGCGGAGTGAACACGGACACTAGCAACAACAACGTCGCATCGCCCCCGAAATCGAAGTAAACACAAAACTCTCCACCAGCCGTCGCGCCCTCGGCAGCGACACCCCGATACGCCAGGATGGGCAACTTCATCAGCTGGATCAGGACTAACTTTAAAAATCCTGATGGCCAGGATGGCAGAACAGGCGAAGCTCGAGATGAGCAGCCTAAGTCGCTTTCAGGTCAGCCGCCTTAGTCTACAACACCCAGCTTCATGGAGATACAGTCGTGCTGACGTCAATGATGCGTACCATTAGGCATGATTTCTACCCTCGTGCCTGTCTTAGTCGTTGCGGGCATCTACCTGCTCTTCTTCCTCATATTCCGCCGTTCTCAGCGGAGATATTATGCGCCGAGAACCTACCTGGGCTCCTTGCGCGAACAGTACGTCGTCCCACGGCGCTGCGCTCTCCAGCGCCTCTGTCATCCCAACATGACGTTCCGTCCTACCGCCGGTGATTCTCTAACGCGTCCTCTAGTGAACGAACTCCCACCATGTCTTCTGGCCTTCTCGGTTGGGTCAAGGACTTCTGGAAGATCCCCGACATCTACGCACTCCAGCACCAGAGCATCGATGCCTACCTCTTCCTGCGATATCTGCGAATCTGCACCACCATTTGCTTCGTCAGTCTCTGCATCACGTGGCCTATCCTCTTCCCCGTCAATGCCACCGGCAGCAACAATCTGCGCGAGCTCGAGCGTATCTCCTACAGCAACATCGACATCAACAATTCCAGCGAACGTAACCGCCTGTACGCTCACACCTTCGTAGCATGGCTCGTTTACGGCTTTGTCATGTACATGATTATGCGAGAGTGCATTTTCTACATCAATCTGCGCCAGGCTTTCCTGCTGTCGCCCCAGTACGCGAACCGCCTGTCCTCCCGCACCGTTCTCTTCACCTCTGTGCCCGAAGAGTACCTTGAGGAGTCTCGCATTCGTTCCATCTTCAGCGACTCAATCAAGCACGTTTGGATTGCCGGCGACACCAAGAAGCTCGACGAGCTCATTGAGGAGCGCGATAAGGTTGCCATGAAGCTCGAGAAGGCCGAGGTTAAGCTTCTGAAGACTGTCAACAAGGAGCATATCAAGGCCAACAAGGGCTCCAACGCTCCGGCCCAATCCGAACCCCTCGACGTCGAATCAGGCGACGTTGCCGCCCGCTGGATTACCCCCAAGATGCGCCCCAGCCACCGTCTCGGTCCTCTCGGGCTCATTGGCAAGAAGGTCGACACCATTGAATGGGCCCGCTCTGAGCTTCAGAGAATCGTTCCTCAGGCCGAGACTGCTCAAGCCGACTATCGCGCTGGTAACTACAAGGCCGTGAATGCAGTATTTGTCGAGTTCCATACCCAGTCCGATGCTCAAGCCGCCTACCAGGTCGTCACCCACCACCACGTTCTCCAGATGTCCCCCAAGTACATCGGCGTCAAGCCCGAAGAGGTCGTCTGGACCAGCTTGGCCATTCCCTGGTGGCAGCGCGTCATCCGCCGCTACGTGGTCTATGGCTTCATTACTGTTATGATTATCTTCTGGGCTATCCCTGTCGGCATTGTTGGTATCATCGCCCAGGTCAACACCCTCCAGCAGCTGCCGGGCCTTACCTGGATCGCTGACATTCCCAGCGTAAGTGTTATTTTATTGTGCCCTTCGTTTCCGGGTTTGTCCTAACAAAGCTCTCTCTAGGTGATTCTTGGCGTCGTCTCGGGTCTTCTTCCCTCTGTTGCCTTGGCCATCCTCATGTCGCTGGTGCCCGTGATTATGCGCGTATGCGCCAAGCACGCTGGCGCTGTCTCGCTGTCCGAGGTTGAGCTCTTCACCCAGAACGCCTACTTCGTCTTCCAGCTCATCCAGGTGTTCTTGATCCGTACCCTGACCGACACGGCCTCCAAGGCTATTGTCGACATTGCCAACAACCCGAGCAGTGTCTTTGGAATCCTCTCACAGTCGATTCCCACTTCATCCAACTTCTACATTTCCTATTTCATCGTTCAAGGTATCACCATTGCTATTGGTGTCCTGACCCAGGTCGTTGGCCTCTTTGTCTTCAAGATTCTCTACAAATTCCTCGCCGGCACGCCTCGCGCCATGTACACAAAGTGGACTACCCTCAGCGCAATCATGTGGGGAAGCGTCCTGCCTGTTTACTCCGCTATTGTTGTAATTAGTAAGTGTTGAGCAACATTTCCGTGTGGTACTATGTACTGACCAGCTGCAGGCATCACATACTCCGTCATTGCTCCAATCATGCTCTTCTGGTCTACGATTGCTCTCTCTCTGTTCTACTTGGCCTACCGCTACAACGTCCTTTTCGTGTCTGATACCACGATCGACACCCGAGGCCTGATTTACCCCCGCGCCCTCAAGCAATTGTTCTCTGGAATCTACATTGCCGAGATTTGCATGATTGGCATGTTCGCCGTGTCCAAGGCGATCGGACCTGCCATCCTGATGGCTGCTTTTGGCATTTTCACAATTCTGTTCCATCTGACCATTCAGAACGCCCTCGACCCTCTGCTGTACAACTTACCCCGCACGCTTGCCATGGAGGAGGAGCGTATTCAGGCCCGCAATGGCAACACTGCGGGAACTGTTGTGGAGGAAGGCCAAGCCAGGAACGGCACCAACGGCACTGAGAAGCACGCCGGCAAGGGTGTTCCGAGCGGCGTCGATGCCGCTCCCCAGAAGCGGGGCAACTTCTTCACCAAGTTCCTGAAGCCTTGGAACTACGCCGACTACCACACGCTCCGTGCCCTGGTTCCCCAGGACGAATACATGCACGAGCTGTACAAGTATGACCCTGAGGTCGAGCAGAACGCGTACTGGCCACCTTCTGCTACCAGCCAGACACCGGTTTTGTGGATTCCTCAGGATCGCCTTGGCGTGTCCAAGGTGGAAATTGCCCACACGGGCAAGGTCATTCCCATTTCCGACGAGGGCTGCAGCCTGGACGAGAAGAACAAGATCCAGTGGGACACCGAGGGCGCGCGACCTCCCATCTGGAACGAGAAGATTTACTATTAAAATGTACGATTGATACCCCTGGCTTTGCTCGACTGATTCCGAGCTGCGTCGTATGGAGATGCAGACGGAGCACGAGCAATAAGCCGCGAGATCCTTTTCAGAGGAACGGTTACAATAGGCTGTCTTTTTTTATAACCTTTTCTTTATGTACGGCAAGTGACTAGCGGTGCCATGGGCCGTGTCACTCGCCTTCGTTTATTAGGGTCCCCTAGAGTCTGGAAACTAGAAAAATAATTCAACCATGATGAACATGACTTTGTGCTACCATCGTGTCCCACTTGTATGTAAACCAAACCGTGCTCAGGTTGGCTCCCCTCACCGGACTGACTACAAAGAGTCTGCAACCTGGAACATGGTGAAGGCTGTAACTGATCGGATTGGCCTAGGGGTGGGTGATTCAGCATCAAGGTTTCAGGTTGCTATGAGACGAAGGTACAGAAGGGAGTATCCGGTGCCCTGGTCATGGTGTTTGGCATCTGGTGGATCGGGGCGCTATTTGATTTGTGCGTCCATGGGGCGGCCTAGTGGGAGCTGGCAGACGTGTTGCTTCTCGACTTGGCTGATTAGTGAAGGACATCGGATGATCCGCCGAGCTGCTGGGGGTGGAGACTGGGCGCGGCGTCGATTTGCTGTCAGATCTGGTCAATCTCGTTCCATATGGAGAGTAGCTTAGGATGGAGATGCTGTCTGAATTGAGAAGCACTTATCGTTATGTTATGCTTCATCACTGTAAGCGTCTAACAGTGAGAGGCAGTGCTGTCGGACTCCGTGGACTCCGCGGGCCTCGTTGCAAAGTAGCAGACCAAGCCAGCAACTGGGCAATCCAGAACCAGAACCCTGGGGAAGTAATTTGCAATTTCCTTGTTTCAATGTCCAGAATTACTCGCCTACGGGACGCCTTGCAGATGAACGCGTGGTGCATCCCCATCATTTGCATGTGAATCAGAGGGGGACCCATGCAATGGAATAAGAAAAGCCACGGTAACCCCCGCCGCAACGTATCGTCGCCACGGCAACGCCGCCATAAACAAGCGCCAACCATCACACCTTATCGACCTGGCCGGCTCCTGCCATTGGTCGCGGTTCTCGCCTGCTGCTGCGTGGACAAGGGTCGGCCGCGATCATCTGTCGTTCCAAGGTGCGCCTGGGTGGGTTCTTTTGTGCTTTGCAGGCAAACGAACTGCAGCTGATCGTTGGGGGCAAAAAGAAGGGTTCCCACGCCAGTGTGACCAGACATTGATTGCACTTGTATGGACCGACTGACTTGAGAGGGGGACAACTTATCGCTGGGTTTGCTCGTGAAACTGGTTCTCTTCTACCACACCCCTGAAGAAACCCTTGATCCAGGTCCTTCACCATCTCGTATTTTGTCTCTGCGCCTTTGCCTTGTTTCACGGGTCCACGGACGGGCACAGCACTGAAGCAAGATTGCGCGGTGCCGTCTACGAGCAACAAGACGGCCGTCTAGCACACAATCACGGGCCTCTGATCATGGTCTGAAGGAGCATCACATCCACCTTTGGGCGTGCGCGCGCACCGACGCAAAAAACTTGACAGAAGATTTGGCAAACAAAGAAAACGGGTAAACACCACGCGCCATGGGTAGCGGCCGAGAGGGCGACGGGAGGGCGCAGCACCAGCAACGTCGGTCGGTTCTGCTCGCAACCACTGCGTCGCTGGCGCTGGCCATGGCACCACGGGTGGCTGCTGCCGCCGCCGCCCACGTCTTCCCCTACGTATCTACGCAGATCCTCATGCCGACGGTGTGCTTCGAAAACAATACTGACAACGATAACGGGGATGAGGGGACGCCGGCCTGCGACGGCCGGGACACGGCATACGTACTGACGCAGGGTGCCGACGCCATCGAGTTTCTTTCCCTCAACATCACGGGCGAGGTCGGCGCCGACACGCCCCTCGAGCCCGTTACCATGGGCTTGCCGTTCGCGGCGGACGGCGGTAACACAAAGGCGATCGGCGCGGTGCGGGCAGGCGACGGCAGGGTGATTGTGTACACCGGCTCCTGCGACGGAGGGGTGGGCGAGCTGTGGGCCTACAGCGCTGCCGAGGACAAATGGGTCGAGATGGAGATGCGCGATGGGAGCGGCGAGGGCGAGTCGCCGCGGGGACCGTACTTCTTGGGAGGGACACTGGCCTTCTCCTCGACACTGGCGCCGACTATGAGCGAGCCGACGATATACACGTACGGCGGTATGTGTGCCTCCCCACAGGCCGACGCAGAAGGGTGGCAGGGCGCGGCGAACTATACGAAGACGATGATGAGCATAACCCCTTCCACATCATCATCGAATAACAACAACGACGGGAGTGCCAAGGACGCCGAGTCGTACAGCATCAGCCTCGCCTCCAGCGCGGGCCCACGAACCGCCATCGCCGGCTTCACACTCACGCCCCTGCCGCCCTCCATGACGAACATCTCCGGCACGGTGACGCAGCAGGCGAGCTACGTGCTGCTGGGCGGCCACTCGCAGCGGGCGTTCATCAACATGAGCACGGCAGCCGTGTGGAACCTGCCCGCCGAGTCGTGGACCTACGTCGACGTGCAGCCGCCGCGCCCGGGGAGGGGCTCGACGGAGCTGCTCGCGGCCAAGAAGAACTCGGAGAAGCGCGCGGCGGCCGATGTCGACAACGTGTACAGTCGCTCCGGGCACACGGCCGTGCTGAGCGAGGACGGAGCCTCGGTCGTGGTGCTGGGCGGATGGGTCGGCGACGTGAATACGCCCGCGGAGCCGCAGCTCGCGGTGCTGGAGATGAGCCAAGCCTATAGCGGGTGGCAGTGGCGGATACCGGAGGAGCAGCCTGATGGTGAAGGCGTTTACGGCCACGGCGCGGCGGTGCTGCCGGGCAACGTGATGGCGGTCTACGGAGGATGGGCGATCAGGGCGGCCGACAGCGAGGACTCGAGCAAGATGAGGCGGCAGGCTTCGGGCAGTGGCCCACGCTTCCTGAACTTGACCTCTATGACGTGGTCTGAATCATATCGAAACCCGGGTCTGAGCCCACTAGACGGCTCGCCTGACGCCCCGAACGCGGACGGGTCATCGTCCAACACGACCCGCCTAGGACTTGGTTTAGGTCTGGGACTTGGCCTCGGATTGGCCCTCCTCGCCGCAGCTATCGCGGGCTTCTGCTGCTGGCGCCGGCGCAGGAACAAGCGCCGAGAGTCCCGCGACATGGCCGTCCGCGCCTTCTCGCAGGACATTGGCCACTTTATGCACGACACGGACGAGATGGCGGAGAGGGACGACTTCCTCTCCTGGAATCGCGGCGGGTGGTACACCGGCGGAGGGGATGCGATGCAGCAGGGCGAGAGGACTCTAGGATATGAAAGTCTACGCGGTAGCAGGAATTCAGCGCACAGAGGGGTGCAAAAGAAACAGATCCAGCGGCCGCTGAGGGGAGGCTATGTGCCTGCCGCGTCCGGGCCGGGAGGATTCGCGCATCCGGGACGTATACACCCTATTCTTGAAGACGACGAAGAGGACCATCATCAACACAACCTGGATCCTCCTACCCCTACGTCAGAAGTACCATCTGATCCATTTATGACACCTACGACCGGCATAGCTCCGATGCTGCCACCTCCAGCGCGGGCCTCCGCGACACCAAGCCCCGAGAGCATGCGCCGCGACCCGGACGTGCAGGACTGGGTATCCGAAGTCGATGCCACGGACGCCTTGCTGGCAAGGATGAACTCGCGCCGCGGCTCGCCCACGCGTCGCAACTCGCACCGCTCGGTCGCCACGCGGGACGACGATTCAAGGAGCGGCTCCAACCTGTCAGAGTCGAACCGAAGCGCCGCGGATAGCCTGAGGCGCTCGCCCACGGGTCGGAGGCCGAACCCTGCCGCCACGAGTAGCCTCCTGGGCGGCTCCACGCTTCTGGGAGGTTCTGACACGCAGAAACCCGGGAGCTCTTCGTCGAGTAGCTACAATACGGCGAGGTCTTCCTTCGGAGCTCTCCAGGCGGAAGGGCCCTCGTTACTGCTGGGTAGGCACATGCCGCTCAGTCCGACATATGATGAGGACGATTATTCCCCCATTCCCGGATCACCCTCCAAATCAAAGCCTCGGCGCAACTGGCTGGGCTCGCTACGCCGGGTCTTTTCGACATCTGGCTCAACCTCTCCAGCCAACTCATCGCGAGACGAATCACCGCGGCGCGCCTCCCTTGAGAACGATCCATACGGCGGAGACTACGAGCCACGACTGGTTGGCTTAAACGGCGAGCTTCTTAGGCGGAAGCAAGGCCGTCAGGACTGGGAAGCAGGAGCCGGTGGCCTGGGCCCTGCCGGGCCAGGCGGCGACAATGAGTGGGATATTGAGAGGGCCGTGGAGAACCGTCTCGTGCAGGTCATGTTCACGGTACCCAAGGAGCGACTGCGCGTAGTCAACGCGGACGAGAACGAGAAGCAGGACGAGGAACCACAGACAGTGGTGCTGGTAGACCCCGCGACAGAGGCAGAGAAGGAAGCACAGCAGCGACAGCCTCGGCCTCAGGCAAAGGATCCCGAGAAGCAAGACCTTCTCGCGGTGGAACCGCCACTTACAAAGGTCGAGTCGGGAGGGGACCCGCACCGGCTGTCGCGCTCGACGTTTGATTCAGCCATGCTTTCGGAGCCGGGAGCGTTGATGACGGCCAAGGCGGTGACGGTGGAGAGACCGCGGACGAAGGTGCTGCAGATGGTTGAGTCGCTCGAGACACGAAGCCGCGAGGGGAGCCCGTCGAGGTGAGAAGTCCTTGAAAACGGCCGGATCACGGATGGGTGGGAAAAGATTGGTCGCTGGGGATGGAAAGGTACTTTTTGGGCACAACGGAAGGGATATTAGCCAGGAGTTTTCTGTGAGGGTCACGGGGTTTACATGGTCCTTCGTTTTGGGGGAAAAGGGTATGCTTGGCCGGCAATAAGATATCAGGAACTTTGGGAGGGCAAGGCAATGGCGGTTTTTGTCGTCTTGTATTTATTGCATATATAAGTTATGTATATCAACACGTTCGCTCGAGGTTGAACGCTCTGCGCTCCGTGACACGTTTGAGGTGAACAGCCAGTTCTGCTTGATGATACACGGAACCTTCGAGACTTACAGGATGTAAATGAGATTTCCTTGTTTGTCAATAGTGATTTCCCGGGACGAGCTGAGATGGCCAGAACAGGAGATGGAAGGAAGTGGCTTTCTCATGATAATGACCGGCGCCGTAAGCAATGTTATTGATGGCTTATTGGACTCAGGAGAACGATATAGTATATCTACCGAATCGAGGGCCTCATCTCCGGAACTAGCGTTTTGCGCGTTTCCATTGGGCCAAGGTCGAGAAGCAGTCAGCTGCGCTCGCGGCGTAGCGTCCAGTTTCCACATGGCCAATTTTTTTCTAGCAAGGCTCTCACTTCATGTTTCCTCTACATCCGACAGGGCGAGGGAAGGATATCCGAAATAGGCAATCTCGGGCCCTTGGCCTCTGGCGTCAGCCACTAACGAGCCGGCACGGCGCACCGGCCGGGTCGGATCGCAAGGGACCCTTCGATCCGAGGTAGGGCAGATTCGCTCATGCGAGGAACGCAAAAAGGGTGGCGAGGGAGAAACAAGATTTTCTGCCAACCCCCCTCCTCTGGGCAGGGCCAACCGAAAGGGAAAACGGCGCGCGTCCGTATATGTATGGGACGACGTAGGCCCCGGGCTCTTTGCGTTGCAGTATTGTCGAGGGAATGCGGCACAGCAAGCGCCGACAGGGGCACAGTCGAGCGGCACAGCAGAAACTCGAGCGTTTGAGAAGCCGATCCTTTAGCGCGGCGTGGGTTTGCGGCGCCCGTTCTTGTTTCCCGGGCGGGGTTCAGTTCCAAAAGTAGTTCGTCTCGCTGGCTGCAGGAGTTGTAAGTTGATTTCCGAGTCTCGAATGATGCAAGCTGCCGTCAACCACGCAGCCTTGGCTTGCGTGGCACACACACGCAGGAGTCTGGGGTGACGAAACACACTTGCCTGGGGTTCTTTTCCTGCGATGACTGTAGCCGCGCTTGGCTGGTGAAAGAGCGCTAGGCTATTCTATCCGGTTCCTAGGCGCCATCTTTCGTTGATGGCGGCTGACGGCGCATAGCTTTGCGTAGGACACAGGCAATTGTCCCGTCCTGGGCAATATAGGGCCAACGTCTGATAAACTCCACCAAGCCATCAACAGGACCGACCCTAGTGTCCTCGTCCGAGGACCCCATAAATCAGGTCAGACAGGGGGTTCCGCCATTATAGCCTGAGGGTCCGGGCTATGCTGGACCGAGCTTTTTCGCAGACAGGGGTGTCAGGCACTGGGCGAATTTCCTATACGGCACAGAACGAACATCCGAAAGCCCCCGTGTTGCAGCTTGAGTAATTCGCGCTGGCGGCGTAGCATACGAGAGATTGCAACCTTTGGCCGGGCGCTATCGTCATGTTGGCTGAACGCTCAAAACGGATTGCCCGGGTCGACCTGGCAAAGATGGACCGGTAAAGAATGCAAATCAGCAGCAGACACAGGGCTGGCGCCACTAGTTGTTGTGCTCTGAGATAAATGCGGGAGCTGAGGACCAAGAGAAATGGCAGCTCTTCCGCTTTAGGATCGTCCAACGGCAGTGACAGGATTGTGAGGCAATCAGACCCGTGCCTGATTGGCTCTGCTCGCAGATCCTCGTCCAGACCACTCGTCAACAGGGGTAAGGCTCCTTCGCCAGTACCCCTGCATCGTCATGGCTACCTAGCCTACATGGGACGGTTGCACGGCATCATCAGGCTCATCGGCCAGATCTGGCTCGCCTCAGTCAAGCGAAGGGCTCGGGAGCTCATGGGCCCCGGCTTGATGGAGCATGGGCAGAGCGCTTCGCGGCAGCTTCATGACGATGCCGATGTGTAAGTCGCAAGCCCGCCCGGGCTGTGCTCACGCAGACAAGCTCATTAGCGCAAATGCAGGGCTATCTTTATACACGTCTCTGCACCCTCTTACTCCACGAGGTCCAACGCCATTTCGTCGACTCCACCCCGACTCCTGTGGTGCCTGGGTGAACCCCGTTCCTGCTGCTCCCACATCTGGCACCCACCTGAACAGCCATCCACGATGAAAGGCCTGGTCCCTGACCCCTTGCCATGCCTGACGGAACTTGGCCGCAACCCCAGGGACGCTGTGCCGCAGGCCCCCGTTCCTTTTAACTACTCTGCGTCCGCCTCCAATTCTGAAACCCTCCCGTTGACGTGGGATCTTTATGTCCACTCCTCGGCCGTGAATTTTTTTAAAAGAGACCGTCTCAGTGGCATTAGGATTGTCGGTTCAACCCACACAGTGGCTACGCAAACATGCGGTCCTACTCGGTTGTCGCCGCGGCCCTCTTGGCCAGGTGCTTGGCCGAGCCGATACGAGCGAGGAGCGACGACGATGAATCGGCAGCGACCGATATCACGGTCTCAAGCGTCATCATTGTGACCATCCAGAAGCAGGCCCTCACCACCACCTTCACGGCGCCGTCCACCTGCTACGAGGAACGACTCACCCAGCAACCGTCGCCGGGTTTTCAGATATGGCTGAACGAGCCGGTGCCGGTCCCCGGGTCCACGATGGGCGATTGCTACCCGCCCGAGTTCATGCAGGATTACAAGAGTCTCTCCGGCAGCTCGAGCTCCGTCGCGCCCATCATGAGCCCGCTGGTGTGCCCTCACGGATGGGAGGCAGTGAGCACGTGGAGCAGCAGCTACATCGCCTGCTGCCACAGCGGATGGGGGCTTGCTCTGCCGAGTACGGGCCCGATAGACCCGGCACGGCCTGCCTACGGAGGGACCTGCTACAGCAACTTCCAGTCCGGCCAATCGACAATAGTCACGAAGTATGACAGCGAAGGGAATATGACGACGGGCATATTCAGGGCGTCCACTTCGGTGGACCAGGCTTACGGCCACCCCATCGACGGCATCGCGTTGAGCTTGATGACCACCAGCGTGAGTTGATTCGCCTCGGCAGTGCGCCTTTTGACCGTCTACACATGCTAATACACAATTCTAGGCACCTACCAGATCTGTTAGTTTCTCAACACCGCACTGCTAATGAAGATGCATCATGACTAACACTGAGTTAGAATATCGTTACGCAACCTCCTGAAACCTCTACCTCTACCTCTCCCAATGATCCCAGCCAAAACACCGACGGTTCAGCCGCAGGCTCTGGATCGAGGGGTCTCCAAGGCGGCGCCATTGCTGGCATCGTCGTGGGCAGTGTGGCGGCCGTCAGCTTCATCATCTTGGGCGCCTTCTTCTTCGTCCGCCGCCGCGCGAAGAAACAGGGCCACGAGCAGATTGGCGGCTTCAGGGACCAGCCCTCGCAGCAGACGGACCACACCAACGTGGCCGACAAACCCCTTCCCAACGTCTACCCCCTCAAGGACCACCCCGCCAACGGCTCCATCTACACGGCCAGCTCTCCCGTACACGGTGGCACGGACGCGCGGAGCGAATTCGGCACCGCGACGACCATCGCCAGCCCCGTGTCGGAGCTGGGGGGCCAGCAAAGGCACGAGCTCGCGACGGTGGACTATGCGGAGCTTGATGGCGGCTACCACAGGCACGAGATGCATAGTTGAGCGTCCGGGATAAAGTGATACCAGGGGAATGTCTTTGTTTGGCGAGGAGTTCTTGTAAAAGGTTTTTAACGAGCGGAGTCTCAGCACGCGGGATGATCATGGACCAACACAAATTGTTGCTGTATATCGCACACGGCGTCCAGGCAATCAGTTTAGCGCACTTATTCATATTTAATTCCGTTTCAAATATTCTCCATCCTGAATTGTAGTCGTCACACTCGCGGGGGACTATCTCTACTCGATGATGGTTGCTAACAATTCATAGAAGTGAGGCTTCAATCCTAAAATAGGGTTCATCTGTTAGAATGTCATTGGGGACAGAAGCTAGGTCTCAGTCACTGAGTGGATTGTATTGGTCGTACGGTTCGCTTATTCCGAAGTTTCTGGTCTGAACAGCAACTGGGCAAACCTAGGACGATATTAAGACCTTCGGGCCGTTGTCCACGTCAATGGCAGTACATTTGCACATCAGTATAGTCGCCAGGTTCCATATCCTATCTGGCAATGACCAGGCACTCAGTAACGCTGTCTCAGAGGTCGGGACGTCGGTTTCTCACTCACAGAAAAGGCGAAGTGAATACAGAAAAGCCGATGCCTCATTGTTGTTCACAGGAACCTTTTTAGTAGTTTCATGCTATCGAGGCTAAAGGCCTGATTCGTCCGTCATATAGAATAGTGTGAATATCAAATGTAGAGGGACGGAGAAAAATAGAATAACAATCGCTTTAAGTGACAGTTTTGCTCTGAGGCAGTCATAGAATAGTTCCAGTATTTGACTCACTCAAATTAGTGAGATTTGGCAGTATCCCTGATTTGTTCCTTGCCTGTAAAAGAGGCAGTGCGCAACGAAGCGAAGTCGAGGTCAGCTTACCCTATGCCAGGTGGGAGCGGTAAATCGTCAACCGCAGTAATTGAACAATGGCAGATGATAATTGTTGCTGCATCCACAGTCGATCCCGTTCTTCTCACAATGAGTATAGTTGTTGATTTATCGCGACTGTCTTGCCAGGACTGGGAACCATGGGTTGACACAAGCAGCAAGAGATCACCGGGGACTAATCTCACCCTCGTGCCTGGGTTAAATATTGCCTTTGACTGAACAATAGGGACGCTATTCAAAACGCCGGCTGTACTGTATGTTGTTTTCCCTAATTCTGTTATTTACAACACTGGTTAGAGCCCTTTCCCAGGGTGTAGAACAGTTGAAACTCGTTCTTAACTGGCCAGCACACGCCTTGACCAAATATTTAGGTAAGCTGCTGTTTTCAAAACGACTTCCCACTTGAACTGACAAGGCCCACTCGATTTCCTCCCATTGACGAAGCACCTTGGGTTCTTTGCAAGCTATCTAACGGAAACAATTACATGATGGAGCAAATTGAGACGCCGTGTGCCGCCTGCCTGGACTTTGACGTACACCGCATAAAGGATCCAGCCCGACCAGAAATTTATTCGTGCAGTCTTGAACTGGTACACAGGTCAGCGGAAACATGCACAGGATGTGGCATTCTGCTTCGTGCTGTTCAGCACTGCTACTCAGAAGCCCTTGGAGCGAAACACGTCTTCAATCTCAAGTTCCATTCATTCGGCGGAAAGTCCTACCAGCATCCGCACACGATCCTTGGGCTGGGAGTTGCGCCCATACTTACAGCAACTACTGAGCTCGATGACGAGCGAGATCCGCTGTATACCGTCGCACACAGCTGGGACCAGAAGGTCATACACGTATTCGGCGTGGAAGGTACGCAAGGAGAGGCAATGTAAACGTATGCTCAGAGGAGACGTTGGTGCTGACCTTTGACAAGGCAAACCTTGCCCTTGGCCGCTCATCGGTAACGGGGTTGACTTGAAGCTCGACCATGAGTTGCTAGCCAAGCAAGTCAAGTCATGGATTCACGAATGTGAAATAAGCCACTCCGAATGTGGGAACATCAGTGAAGGCAGTCTACCCAAGAGGGTGATCCAGGTGTCCCCAGGACTGAGGCCAGGGTCATGCACAGTCCGTCTCCACGAACCCTCACCGACAGAAAGAGCAAAATATGCGTGCCTTAGCCATTGCTGGGGCAAGCACCAGATCATCACAACAACCAATGCAAATCGTAACCAACACAAGGAGGACATACCATGGGAAGGACTATCAGCAACTTTCAAGGACGCCGTCAGGTTCACGCTTGCCCTGGGACTTCAGTATATATGGATCGATTCCCTGTGCATCATTCAGGACTCTACGCCGGACTGGGAGACGGAGGCAACAAATATGGCGGCGTATTACACCAATGCCTTTGTTACGCTGGCCGCGTCCGCAGCGACGGACGGCGCTGTAGGGCTCTTCCCAAAGCACGATGCGAAGGATGGGCCTTTCGCGATTGAAGGAACGAATACTGATGGGCAACCGTACTATGTGATGGCCAGAACATCAATCAAGCATCCGTTCGAGACGGATGAGTACGGACACCATGAGTTCCCGCTCATGTCGCGCGGTTGGGTGCACCAGGAACACATTCTATCGCACAGGTTCGTCCACTTCGGGTCCAGAGAGCTGCTTTGGGAGTGCCATTCTGCTACTAAATGCCAATGCGGCATCATTCGCACAGACGATCGAGCAGACTACACCACAAACCAGGTGCTGAGCGTGGCCAAGGGAGGCCTCGACACACACCATCTCGATACCGTCAGGCGCTTGTGGTACGACAATGTCGAGGCCATCATGAACCTGGACTTCTCCTTCGTTAAGGACCGGCTCCCTGCCGCCGCTGGGGTTGCGACGGTGCTGGCAAATGGATTTCGCGGCCGATACTTGGCCGGCCTGTGGGAGGACACTCTCGTGTTCGATCTTTGCTGGGTATTGCATGAAAGCGGGCAGAGACCTGCTGAGCTGGGTAATATCCCGTCATGGTCCTGGGGGTCTGTCTCTGGCGGTCTTGCGATGCTCTGGTGTGGAAGCGATCTGACCACTAAGCACGTGAGGCCAACGGCCAGGGTCGTCGACATTGATTGCGGCACAAGCCCATCGATCCTAGGCGATGTTGGCCGCGGCATCATCACTCTCGAAGGCTCCTGCGCTCCGGCCTTGATGTCCTCCAAGGAGACCGGGGGCCACAGGCTGCGCACCCTCCGCTTCCGAGACGACGCAGACCAGGAGGCAACGTTTAGAAACTGGCACTTTCATCCAGACATAGAGGGTTGGAAGCTGGAAAGCGCGGGCGAGGAAGTCCTTCTCTTGGAGATGATGGTTGAGATAGTCGACGGGCACACAAAGTCCGCAGTCTTTCTGGTCCTTCAGCACGCCGACGGAGACGGCTTATGCAAACGCGTCGGGCTGCTACGTGCTCAGGTCCGGACGAGGCAGAGGCTGCTGAGCTCCGAGACACTTCTCCTTGACCAGTTCCGCGAAGTCGCAACGACAATGACTGTTTCAATCAACTGACGTAGCACCATGGCAGTGGCGCCCCCAGAATAGTATTGACTAGAGCCACGCCGCGTCTGGCTGTGGTCCATGGACGAAAACTAGCATCATCTAAGTAAATACACGTGTATACATGGTCTCTTCGCCGTTTTCCACGAGCCCCTCGTCATGTCCCAAGCAACGCTGGCCAGATCCCACAGCAATGCAAAGGGCAACGCCCCCTGAAGATCCGCCCCAGAAATCCGACTACGCCAACACATCCCCATCCAAAACGCCGATCAGCACAAATATCGCACCAGTCATCATACACCATGCAAGAAACCAAGGAATGGTCTACTATTGCATCAGCGGCTTGTTCCACCGCAGAACAGCATCGATCAGTCGCCTCCCCGGAAAGTCGATTATTACAACGCCAGTGCGCGTGGCGTCCTCCTCGCCCCCGTAGTCCGTGAGCCACTGCCCCGTCATGTCGTTCATCCCCTCGATGGTGTGGTTCAGGGGTCCCGCGGCGGCCTCGATGGGGAGGACGCCCACGGAGGCGGACAGGTGCGCGAGGTAAAGCTTCTTGTTGTCCTGGGGATCCAATGTCGCGCGCTCCAGGGCGTCGCGGATGGCTGTCCATTTTTCAGCGAGGTGGTATATGTCCGGTATGATCCAGAGATCTTCTAGAACCATCTGGTCGCCTTCCCATGCCAGCCCGTAGGGTCCTCGACGAGCGGCGAACTCTTGGAGTATGAAGATGTGCGAGCGCAGTTCGCCCAGTGTAGGGATTGGTCTGCTTCGGTCGTACTCGTGGAAGTGCTTCGCTGCGCCCTGGGAGGTTTCGGAGGAGTTGAAGCGGTAGTAGTTGAAGGCATCCTCAAAGGTTATGGTATTTTCGCCGAGGGGCCGGCCCTCTTCTTTCAGACGCATAATGATTGCTTCCGATGGGTTCTCGTCGAGAAAGTGAAACATGTCATGCAACACGTCGCTGAAGCTGAATCCAGTGTACCCATTCGCATGGTAGATGTGCAGCTCGTCGTCCCGAAGCCGGGCCCTGATGTCAAAGTATCGCAGGCCCGAGTCCAGCTGGACCGACAGGTTCCAGTTCTGGCACTGCAGCCTCTCGCCGCCGATGTTGTACGTCATCGTGTCGTGCGTGCCGGGGATGCTGAGGCTCGTGAGGTTGACCTCGTCCGGGAGCTTCGCCATCCAGGCCGAGTTGCGTGCCTTGTCGGCGTCGAAGCTGTACGCGCTCGAGTACCCGCGGTAGCAGACGCCGCCGACCATGCACGGCGCGATGGACAGCAGCATGTAGAAGAGCGTCATGACGAAGACGCCGATGCCGGACAGGTAGACGACGAGGCGCCCCGGCCGCGCGAGAAAGTTCTTCATGGCTGAGCAGGGGCGGTTGGACGCGCCAGTCTGTGATGGCTATATCTTCCGCGCTGACATTGGTGGTTCGGGCTTCAGTCTGGGCAACGAGGGAAGCTTCTTTGGTTCTCCCGCTTGGGATGTGCGCAACGGAGGCTGGAGCTTGTGCAATCGCTTCGGGCCGGGAGGTTCGCTGATGTCAGGCTTGTCCGGGTGGAGGCCGGGATGTCCGGGGGCCGTATCCCCACTTTCTTGGTAGGTCATCATCACACTCGTGTGAGCCGTGCATCAGCGAATAAGCATGACCGCAGGGAACTAGAAGGCAGCAATTGGCCAGCTTGGTTCCATTTTCGTAAGTAAGAGGCACGAACTCGTCTGTAAGATGATGGCATTTAGCAGTCAATTATTCACAGGTGCTATAGGGTATTTCGTCAAGGGGCGAACAACACTCGTAATAGTCCATTACGTCGATTCATCTAACAGGCCTTGACAATTCGCGGAGGAGTGAAGCTGCTGTGGCTCTAGCAATGAATATTCCTACTACGGAAGATTTCTTCAAAACCCCAAGCCACACGGTCTCAAGAGGTACGCAGGCTTCCCTAGTCTACCTAGTCGGACATTCCTCCTCACAATGGTCGAGCCTAGAACTGCTTCTCATCTCCCAGCGCGGTTGTGGCAACAGACTATTGAGCGCGGCTGGTCTAACGTAGCGCAACACCTGGGCCCAAATCTCATCTCCAAAAGCTTACCGGGTAAGCGGAGCGCCAACTCTTTTCCAAGGTCTTTCTCCGACGAACCAGCCAGCCGCATGGCTTCCTGGGACTAAACCTAATAACACAAAACGTGTTAATGATCAAGAACCAGGATGCGGCATCGTGAACCCCAGCCTGTGCGACCAGACCACTGCTTAACTATTGCTTCCTATTGTGCAAGGATTCGGCAGGGCTAGGGACGTGCCTTGGAAAATGTCCGAGTCTTATCTCGCAATCGCGCCTTTTCGGCAGATTGTGCCCTCATTCCACGATCGATAGATTGCATCGCTATAGCCTCAAAGCGGGTAAGGCCCCGTTCAAGAACAGGCTCCGCCAAGCGACCAAAAAACCCCCCCCAGGGAACCTCCAAGCATCCGCCGCCACCGTTGGTGGTGGCCTCTTATAATCTTGGCGCGACGATAGCTTCTTGCTTCCGCAAAGCTAATTAGGCGTACGCAGAGGGCATTGGCTGTTTTCTGAGCCCTCCTCATGCAAGCAGGCCACGAAATTGCTAGGCATGGAACGTCGTCTTTGGTGTTTCTGCTGCATTTCACATGTAAGCGTTTCGTGTGCGATACGTTACAGAGGACCGTCATGCGGTCTGGTGTGATTTGCATGCATGAACGAGGTTGCCGATGTGCTTGCATCGTCCCACGCATGAAACTTGGATCTGGTAAAACCCAAGCCTGTAAGCTCAAACCTATTCACCGCCAAACCATCAGGGTCCGTCTCTTATCGTGAAGGATCTACGCTCTGCCTGAACCGGGTCGCTGGTGGGTGCGACCTTGCTTCTGACCTCACACCTCGAAGGCGTAGCAGCCCGGTGATCGCACGCAAGACCCTTGATCAGCTAGTCACCGTTGTCCAGAGCTTCAGGTAGCCCAGTTCGCCGCGGCACCAACTCGTATCCGGCCAGCGTGCCGTGGCCTCGTCCGATCCAACTGTAACCCCCACTGGCGCCAACACGAAGTATCAGCGGCTGAGGTGGGATTGATCGCTTGACCCCGCAAGACTCGGCATTGGACAATTGGCAATTGAGAAGGCTGGCAGAGACGCAAAGTCAATCGCTATCGCCAGAAACGGTAGGTCAAGCTGCAAACGCCATGCAGCGTGGGGATGCGATAGGCGACGCACATGAGAAGCCTTGCAGAACAGGACAGGACAGGGCAGCAACAAGCTGACTGACCAATGGCACCAGTAGCCAGTTAACGTTACGGTATCAAACAGGACGAGCATTGATTACGTGGCGGTACGCGCCGAAGCCAACAGCCTAGAGTATCAGTGTCGTTGCTTGGCTTAAGACACAGCTCAGCACCCATCGGGATGGGCACGTTCCGAACACGGGGCAGGTCTTGGCCAGGTCAGCCGATGATGAAGGCAAATCCTAGCCAGCGCCAGCCGCGGTTTGTGCCAAGAGCAGCGCATCGCACCGCGCAGCACTAGAGGCACGGCAAGAAAGAAGATTTCAAATACCGGGGTCTTGTCGAGTTTGGCTTTTGCCTTTGGCAAAGAGCGTAAACTTTGGCCATTAGGAGAAAAAGGGTTCAAGGGTCCGGCCGTCCTTGGCCATGGTGCGAGTCGTGTACGGGAAGCCGGGTGTCGTTTGTTATATGAGATGAGCCTCTTAGCTCGCAAGTAAGACTGCATATCACAAACCTCGACTTCTTTTTCAGCTTTGCTTGTCATGATTATCGAGGCGCCGTCTCGTTTTCCCCCGTTGAGCTCATCAGCCAGTCTTCTGTGTACAGACGCACCGGCCCCACGCAGAGCAAGACCGAAAAGCCCAAGCAAAAACGTGGAGACTGCGGAACAGGGATAACAGCGCCAATCATTATTTCCGCGTGTCCGTGCTAACGCGGATTTCGCGCCGATCATACAATGTGGATGGGGCTTGTAGATCGGTATCTCGGGGAATGCGAGAATGATTAAGAAACAGGGGACAAATGGCCAGACACGGAGTCAGAGGGATCGTAATTTGGGGACGCGTAGGGCAATTGGAAGGATGAAACACATTTCATCATCCAAATGCATCTTGCTGTGTGGCACAGATGAAGAGGAAATTAAAGGCTGCAAAAGGGAGCCGAGGGATGAATTACTTTCTGGACGCGCAAAAGAAGCACAGTTTGACCGTTTGCGACGCTACCAGCGTAATATCCGGACCCAAATGTTTGTTGCCCAGAGAACTCAATTAGGGTGTCGATGGGGGCGTGGATGTAAAGATGAGAGCAACGAGCGAGTACTACTCTGTACGCGTGCCTGGGCTTCGATACCTCATGTTTTGGGAACAATAACTAATCAGGCAGTCTTCCAAATTGTGCTGCTACTGGATTGTAGGGCGCTTGTTTGGCCTGAAGCCAGTCGAAGGATGCCCGCATGCCAAGTAGATCTTGTACTCGACAGGATTGGCGATGAAGGGCAACGTCAGTTGGGAAAAGTGTCTCGTTTCGTCTCACTTTTGGTTCGATACCTGGTGTGCAGCACTGGCCGTGAACCAGCAATCGAAATGGGTTATCGGCAAAGAGTGGATTTGTTGATTTACGTGCACGAACACAGTGGTGAATGGAGCCGGAACAGGACCGACCATTGGCCAACGAGAGCTAGCCGCTTTCTTGCGAATGAAATACTGTACTGTGTGTTGCTGTGCCTTTCTACCTTGGTGGCCCAAAAGGGTTGAGGCTATGTTTGTTGATGGTGTGCATGGCAGTCTGCGTAGCGCGGATGCGCCGTTTCCGGACCGATCGAGGGTCAAGAAAAGCAGATTGACGACCCAAAGAGGGTGGAGCGGGGAGGAAACTGACTGGCTGGGAAGCCCATAAGCGTGTGATGTTAGGGACTTAGACTGTACGACGGTGTCTTGTCTGTGCTGCCGTGTACAAGTCGTATGTTTTTTGGTTTTTCTTCTGAATGTGGTGCCTTTTCTCTGATCTGCATGCGTCTAATTGTGTAAGTATGAAGGTATCCTTGTAATGACTGAAAGTTCAACAATGATGGTCAGGCACCGTCTCATGGTTGACCAAGTTGCGCCGGGTTGTTGCATGTTGCCGGGTGTTCAACTGCTCGTTGTGCAAGCAAGGACCGTGTGTATAATATGGCGATCACCATTTGGCAGCCCTGGTGACTGACGGAGCTGATGCAGTGCGCGGACTACGGGACATGTCATGATGCACGCATCTCTGCAATTGACCTCCACCACATTGAGAGGGTGAGAAGAAAGAAAAGATGAGAGTTAGGTACAGAGTAGCTGCACGTCTAGCTGCAAGCTGGACGGATCTGCATCGTGGCCACGCCGACACTAGCCCACATGCGTTTCATGTTATAGCGGGCAAGGCCCTATCAAGTAGCTGATGGTGCTGAGAAAGAATCAACCTACCAAGCAAATGAGGCAGGGTGGGAGAAAGATGGAAGGGAAAAAAGAAGAAAAAAACAGCAAATTGGCTGTATTGTTTGACTCCACCGAGAGTCCCGAATAGTGACGACATTGACAAGGGCCGTCGGGCCAGGGGGTGGGGGGTTTGTTGTTGAGTTCTCCTGGCCTACCCGTGGACACTCTCCACTGGGAAACCCGCGAAGACGGGGCCACGGACACGCTAGGCCGGGTACGCCAAGCAACAAAGCAATGGGAAAGAAAAACCAGCGCCACCAGTCTCGAAGAAGAGGAACAAAACGCATAGGCGTGTGGGGGGAGCAGACCGAAGAAACTGCTGAGCCTTTTCGCTAGCACCGTGGCGCCAATTGGATCAGAGGCAGTACAGTACAGGAGGCATCTCTAGACGCGTTTGGCCGGTGTTCGACTGGGCCGGCATAGTAGCGTTATGGCGGCAATGCTGCACTGGGCCGGAGTGTCTGGCTGAATAAAACCTTGATTTTCGTACGGGCCATGGCTATCGCTCCCAACAGGCGTGAGCGTCCAACGTCGTCGTGGGTGTGCGCATACGATGCAGATGCAAGGCCTTGGTGCTGCTTGTAGATCTGTGATCGGTGCTTGGGAGTGGACAGCAAGGACGCGTCCACGGGGAGGGAGCGGAGGTACTTCCACTGCCGTAGACCTGTACCGCGGAGTTCCCTAAACATGATGTACCTAAGGTAAGGTAGGCGCTGGAACAGTCCGGAGAGCAGCAGCCAAGGTACCTACGCACCACATCACCGTCCAGTGCCTACCTTTACTGACGGTGCCTGTCATTTGGGTCATCTTTCAAAAGCTTCAGGCTGACGCTGTCTTCCGAATTTGTTCTCTTCCTCCTTCCTTTCTTTCTCCCGACTTTTCTCTCAATCTCCTATATTCCTTCGCTTGTTCTTCTTCAACACCTGCAGTCTATCGTTTCCCCAAGCACTTGAGGGCTACTCGTCTAGCACAGAAAGACCGAGCCTGCTCTTTACTTCGTCAATCGTGCCGCCTGGCTATCCGCATCGGCCGGAAGCCTAGTTCCATTTCGTTGTTTTTGTTCTGCTTGTCGGTGGCCCACTTGCTTGGACCCAACGAGGCCTTGGCTTAGCCGCCTCGCTTTGTTTCTCGTCTCCGCTTTCTTGGCTATCCTCCTCGTACCCCCAGTCAGCCAGTTCGTGTTTTTACCCCTGCACGCCTCCCATCCTGCCCACACCACACCACACCACACCACACCTTCCACCCGCTCCACCCACTACTCACTCACGCACTCACTCTATCTCTATCCTTTTTTCCGTATTCCCTTTCCCAAGTCTCTCTTCCTCTCTTCCTTTCTTCTTTCTTTTACTCCCTTTTCTATTCTAGGATACCATTCTTGGTTCTCTTTCTTCTGTTGGCCCTTTCTCACGTGCGTGGTTGTGTGCATTGGGAGAGAGCGTCTCACAAACCATTCCAAACAAACAAACACATACTGTACTGCTACACACAGGCCTTTCGTTTTAATTTCTCCTCCTTTGGCTGCCACCTCCTGCTGTACCTGGCTGTAGGCCCAGGCCCCATCGGCAGATCCAGCCACGCATTCCAGTTGCTGCCCGCAAGAGCACCCTGTTCCGAGACTACCTCCTACCGCACATACGACGGCCTAATAAGGCAAAAACAAGGACAAGGACAAGGAAAATACCTCGCGTGCTCGCCTCTTTTTCTTCTTCTTTCTTCTTCTCGTTTCCTTCTCACAAAGCTCGGCGGTCTCCTTCGCTGGAAATCGTCCAACATCGATCGTTGCTCGCATTCACTGGCAATTTCGGCGACTGGTCCTTCACCCAAAAACTACACCCTGGGCGGCCCGTATTGCCATCTTACCCGAGACAGCGCTCCCCCTGTCACGACCCAGCTAGCATTGACGCTGTCACCCCCCAACCTGGGCTTAGTTTTGGGTCACTGCGCCGACCACACTCCGTTCCGAATCACACCAAGCGAATCCATACACACGGCACTTTATCCCCCTCTGCAATCACGAGCTTGCAACACCAACCTCCTCGGTCAGAAGTCATTGCGACATCTCGACCACCGACGACCTCCTGCCTCTCGTTATCAAAGAGCGGCTGGCGTGTAACCGAAAGGTCTTGTTGACTGCCTACGCCTGGTCTCATGGCTCAACATTCCTAGGCTCGAGCCGTCGATCACAGTGTTACGCGATAAAGCAACGCAAACAACTTGCTCGCCACAAGTCGACGATTTTCAGTGCAAAGCCAGCGCCTCAGCTTCAAGCGAGACACTCTCCAGGCCCGTTTGCTTGGCGCCTGTGTCTTGTGCAGACCTACGCATCCTGCTCGGTGATTGTCACACTTTCAAGCCTACCATCAACATGGCTTCCCTACGCAATTTTGCCCGAAACCTGGGCCTCCTGGCCATCGGTTCTACCTTGGTGTCCGCTGCCGTCCGATACGATGTGTGTGCCGATTTCAACACCGCAGATATGGATCCTCGTACGTTGTCAGCCCTCGCCCTCGAAGCACAACTAGCACTAACTCACGTTTGTAGAAGACAGTATATACCAGACGAACGGTCTTTGCTTCGATACCTGCAAGGGAAACTACGCCTATGCCATTACCCAATTTCAGAGTTGCTGGTGCTCGAATTACGCACCTGACGAGGGTTCCCAAGTCGATCGTTCACGCTGCAACACGCCCTGCCCGGCGTATCCTAAGGAAGAACAATGCGGTGGCGATGGAACTTTTGCATACATTTTGCTAGACAACGCGCCCTCCGGCACCAGGGGCCCCTCGAGCCCTTCATCAACTAGATCTACGACAAGGTCCACAGACAGGGTGAGTGCTTCTTCCTAGTCATGATTCCTTCTTCTTTTCCTTCATTGTCCTTTGTAATTGGCCTATGGAGTGCTCTTCCGGCTTCAGCGCGAGTGCCGGAGCTGAAAGTGCTTCAAATCGGCTATCCTGTCGTTGCCCTGCGTCGTTTGTCAGCATTCTTTGAAGATTGCCCCAAGCGTTCAATGGGAAGACAGGACAGCTTGATTAAACATATCCATCCAGGCCATGACTACGACGGCGACGGCGAGGGTGACTGAGACGGTGCAGACAATCGTGACAAGGGTTACGACTTCTGCGCGCCCTATTCCCACTTCCTCTTCGTCTCTTGAAAGTAGCTCTTCTGTATGAATGGTCCCCCTCGTCTGCCGCGCCTGTCCGTAGGCCCTGGTTCTCCAGAGCAGTCAATGTTGGTTGCTGTGATGCTAACAATTGCTCATAGGTCGAAGAGACCACCTCGGAGCCTGCCGCGGCCCTGACCACCTCGTACGTTCTGACGGTCACCGCCGGCAGTATCATTAAAACCGTCACTGTCGCTCCTGCCCAAACCGAAACAGAGAGTGGGGGCCCGACTACATCTGAGGATAACGCCAACTCCGACAACTCCGGCACTACTAACAAAGACAGCGGGCTTAGCACAGGCGGGGTGGTAGGTGTTGTCATTGGTGTTGTCGGAGTCCTTGCCCTCGTCGGCTTTGGCGTCTTCTGGTTCCTTCGCCGTAGAAAGCGATCAAAGGACGATGGCTATCAAGAAGACCCAAGTGTCCGCGGGACGTCTCCTGGTACGATAGGTACAGCTGGGGGACCTGAGATGTTGATGGGAGGTGCCCCCGTGTCAGCAACCAACACCACCGGCAACCGGAGCAGCATATTGCAAATCGATCCTCGCATGGATCCTTTTAGGGGTCAGGGGCTCTATCATCCAAGAGCTGGATCACATGAGAGTCTCAACACCCTTCGCGACGACCACGACTACTCCAGGCGAATTCAACAACCCTTGCGGGCCACGAACCCCGACCCGGACGTCGATTGAGCTTGACATCGGTGCTTTTTTTTGTCAAAGCAAAAGCCGCCTCAATAGCGGTGTTTGTTTGACGTATCCTTGCAACAGTTATTAGACAATCCCTTGATGACGCACACGACCTTCGCTTCTTCTATATCCTACCTTTTGGGTCGGTTCTTCTGCATTCGCATTTTGAGATACCAGGATGGCGTTCCATTTTTGGGGAAAGCCTCGCATCAACAGGGACGGATTGCGAGACAAACTAGTATCGGGAAGGACAGCGGCTAGATTGGACATCGTACATACAGCCATGAAAAGTCAACATGCCAAATACTATGGCAGAAGTGTTTGCTCACGTTTGGAAGCCATGAGCACCTTCAGGGATTCGCTTCATGATCACCAATGGTGCATTTAGCGTCCGGGCATTGGGTCTCCCACGCCCTACTTCGAATACAGCTGGCCACGATGGCACTGGGTCTTTCAGTGTTAGAAGTGCACTGAACGAGTTTAATTGCTCTATTGTTTTTGTCAGCGCTGCTTCTTGTATATACAGGCACAAAGGTGTCGGCCAGCGGGTGGTAATGGTCATCACACAGGTCGAGTCAGTCGACCGAAGCGTTACATTTTATTAGCATGAGACGAAATACATAATCATGTCCTCTTCCGATTCCTTGTTCCTTACAAACACTCAGATCACTGTGATCCGTCGGAGACGGTTGGGTATCGGGGTTTGGGAGATGACCCCGCGTAGACCCTACCTACCACTTGTGAGATGGATTCACAGATGCCTGGATGTATGGGCGAACAAAGTTACAGGAAGTGAATGGCCGCACGCGCTCGGACCCATGTACTAAGCAATGAACCTACTCTTACACTCGCCCATGAACAAATACTTCACCTGTTCGTCCGTGGACTGGAAAACAAAATGCGAAAATGACGAACGATTCAAGGACATGTATTATACAAGTGCGATATTGTGTTTAGCCTTGTTTGACATTTCCCCCAAACGCCTGTTGACACTTGAGGAAACCGCCCGGAGGGACCAACCGGAAGCGCTGTGTATCGTTCATCTTCAAAGACTAGGGCGTCCCCCCCTAACCGCTCCACTCAAATGCTTGTATTGTACACATGATCAAAGTAAAATAAACCGTCAGGGAAAAAGAATGGTATCGTCGGAAACTGTGTGCCAAGTCATGAGTCGGAATATTGCTAGAGGGTGTCGTGTCTATTGTTCTCACGTGTGACCATCCCCACCCAAGAAGCAAAACAGCAGCGCTCGCTTATCATACAAACCATACGTTTCGGTAGTCGAAGACCATCGTGAGGAAAGCCAACCAACGCCGTCGAATGTGAATCATCTGTTGTTTCCCGTGCGCCGTCACACCGCGCACGGGTTGTTTCATACATGTCCCACTTGTCTCTCCGTCTTCTCTTTGCCTTCGTTTGTTCTTGGAAATGACCGGGTCCAGCTGCTACACCTCATGGAAAAGGAGGAAGAGTTGACGCTGTAATATATAAATAGAAAAAAAAATAAGAGTTCAAGCGCCATGAGGTATGGGAGAAGGTGGATATCAGAAAAAGAAGGTTCTTGTCGCGGAGAAGATTCTTTTGGTGGCAATAAGAAAAACTGACGCCGTAGTGTGTTATGATTATGATGCCTGATGATTTACATGTTCCGCTTCCGAGCCGTGTCGGCGGTGGTGGTAATGCTGGGAAGAAGATTCTCCAGTGGTTGAAATACAACGATGGATTCTGAGTCCATTCTGTGCCATTTGCTGAAAACAACTGAAAAGTATATGTGTTTGTTTGCGCGTGAGTGCAGCGTCTCTTGATTCACCCATTCCGCATCATGAAAGGTCGAAGATGAACTTTCCTTTTCTACCGTCTCGGTCGCTTCTCGCGTTCATTCTGTAGATTCCCGGCTCCTTCCTCGCTTCTGCGCTTCCGTCCACGATCTTCTCTCGATTCCCTGCGCTCTTCCTGTCTCGGGCCTCCACGACCGCTGCGGCCTGACCAATCCTCGCCTGTTCTGCCTCCCTGGTGCCGACTTTCCCTCGGACCCCCCATAAGGTCTCGTCCACCGGTCGGTGGCCCCATTGGCTCCCTGGCAACGCCATCTCGGTTAGACCGCCTTGATTCTCGCTCCTCTCTACTACCACCATTGGCGGCTCCTTCAGCTGTGCCACCAGACCGCCGGTCCCGGTATTCGCGATGTTCTTTGCCTTCCCGTTCCCGGCCAGGACTGCGCTCTCTCTCTCCACGCTCACGACTACTGCGTCGTGAAGATCGACTTGACCTCTCAGGTCTGCTATGATGTTCGGATCGGTGGCCACGCTCTGACTCAACCCTGGGCATACCCTCATCATCGTTTGGAGGTCCACTTCGGCCCGGTTGAGGTTGATCAAACCGCATGGGATCTTGACGTTCCTGGCCCGGTGTAGAGGCTGGCGAGCCTCCTGTAAGAACCTGAATGTCTGAGTTGCCCAACATCTGCCTTGGCTGGTTCCTGCGCATGCTGCTTGACCGTGTCGTCTCGGGCATATTGGCCTGCGCTTGCTGAAGCATATTGTTAATACCAGCTAGTTGTCTCTTTCCACCTCCTGACCTCATGCGCTCGTTGGATGAAGCGGGCCCAGTAGGCACACCTCCTTCAATACCTGATGCATTCGCCGTGCTGCCTAGTGATTGTCTAGATCCATGGGAAGGTCCGGGGCGATCTGGGGTATGCATAGATCCCATCGATTGACGTCCATGGTTCGAAGACATCGGCCCCGGTGGTGGCGGTGGTGGTGTAGGTGGGAGAGAACCACCCAGCTGCGACAGCCTACTCGGGTGGCCTCCACCTAGGGGAGTGGCATTAGCTGAGGCGGGTGACATATCCGGTCCAGCAAAGTTATGCAATCTATCCGGGTGCATACCGACCGCGCCGCCAGAAGGTGTCGACGGCCCGTGACTTGGCTCGTAGCCACGCCGGCCGCGCCCAGAAGATGATGGACCTGTTGGTGGTGCTCGCTCTGGTGATGGCGCGCGGGGCGTATCTGGGCCGGCAAAACGACCATCAGATCGACCACTACCTGGGCCTTGACTGGGCGGATGGCCACCTCTAGCTGCGCCACGACCGCGTCCACGAGGGCCTGAGGGGATATCGTTGCTTGGAGGATATGGATCCAAGCGGCCGTCATTAGGACCAGGATAAGGCGGGCCTCTCTGTTCAGGCTCGTGGTCACGAGAAGAAGGGCGAGGGAAACCTGGGACATCTCGGGATTTGCCCATGTTTCCTCTATCACCCTCGTGATCAAGCGTCCTTTCTCGATGCACGCCGGCAACTTGGGGCGATTGATCGCGGTAGTTCCTACCTACATGACGAGGATCAGGTGGTTGAAGTCTTCCATGTCGTTCATCTGGGTATGGGCCGGGAGGACCCTGTTCATGCCCATATCGACCGCCTCGACGTGGCGAATGACCTCGGGGGGTTCGTTCTCGTCCATCGTCCCTAGGAGGCCGAGTAGGCGTGCCATCGTCACTTTCGCGAAACAGAGCAGCCCGCTCTGGGTTGATGCCATCAAGAGTGGCATTTGGTGCTTGGCGACGACCTCTCGAACGATCAGAGTCGTGGGTTCGGTTTTGAGGCTCCTCCTTCGCGAACAATGCTGCTCTTTCGGGATTCATGATCGGCTCCTGCGCGTCGCTGGGCCCCGTTGGAGCACTGGACGGTGGATTCTGTTCTGCAGGATGGTCGTTTTGCCTACTTGAACTAGCATCCCGAGCAGGGCGCTCACGTTCCGTTGGGGGTTGTCTTTGGGGAGGGTCGGCTCGATGCCCATCCCTAGGGCCCTCCGTCGTACGAGGCTCATGTCCTCTTGGAGCCTTCTCGCTATCCATTGACCTGGCTTCGCTCCGAGGGTCACGATGATCCCTTGGTGTACGTGCATCCCTTCCATCCCTTCGCTCATGGACGCGTTGCTGTCCGTAGCGCTCAGAGGCAAACGGATGACCAGGTATCGGTACATCCGGTCGGCTCGGTAATGTGTGTGGTGGCCGGTCTGGTAAGGATACAGGTCGTGAGTCATTCCTCGAAGAACTGGCGTTCGCCTGATGGGGCTTCGGCGTTGATGACCTGGCAGGTCCGGATGAAGGCGTAGGGTCGTGTCGCCCCTGTGCAGATGGTTTGGCTGGCAGCGAGTCCTTCGGCGTAGCAGTTGCTTGACCTTGCGCAGCGTTGGGCTGACTCTTGCCGTCTTTGCCATCGTTGACTTCACCATCTTCCTCCTCAGGTAGAGATTGCTTGTCGCCAGTCCTGATAAGAAGTATTAGGGGGTGTTAAAAACTTCACGGAACGATATACACACTTGTTGTTTGGTTTGAAGTCCGGGGCCGACGCACGCAGGTTTGGTGTTGGCTTTTCGGATTCCGTTCTGGAGCCACCATCCTATAAAAATATTAGCATGATGTCGCATCGACTTATCGAAAGCGATGAGACTGACCGCATTTGGACGGAACGCCTGGACAAGTACCCATTTGGCTTTTCGCTTCTGAAGCTCGGACAAGGCACCCTGCGCCGCAACTGACAAGTCCACACGGTGGGCTTCCTCAGTTTCCACGGCTGTTTTTGAAGCCGCTTCTTGCTTGGTGATCTTCTGCAATTGAGTCATGAACTGGTTGCCCATGAAATCAATCGCAGGGAAGAAGTCAAGCACGCTTCGTAGGACTGTGATGGCGTTTCTGATGTGCATCCACTCTGTTCCCGCGAGACAACTCTTGAGTGCCATGTTCAAGTTCTTATGCCACCGGAAGAGGATATCCTTGAACTGGGCGTGCTCGACGAAAGTCTCCGGCTTACCATTCTCGTCAAAAGTGAGCACAAAGCCCAACTTAGGTTGGTCACTAGGTCCCTTGCCTTCCTTCTCATATGCCCCCAAGCGTGGTTGATCCTTGCCTGGCTTGCTGTCTTTCTCATTGAAAACAGGGTCGTTCTTGTGCCACCTCGATAGATCTTCAAGCACAAGCTTCAAGAACCGACCGAGGTACTCAGCTTCTCGCGTGGTGCAGGTAAATATCAACGAGCGCAACCGATTTGCATTAAAAAGCCGGTCGTACAAGGACATGAGTTTGAAGCCTGGGGCAGAATAATCGTGCAATGCCTTGATGAATTTGAACGTGTACTCTGCGTCTGCTATTGAGAGCGACAGCCGAGGTAGGAAGCATTGTTCCAGCAGAATATCAGATATGCTGTCTGGGTTCGCGTCGCGGTTGGGGAACGAGGTTTGAAACTGCTTGGTCAGGTAGAACTTCCACTTAGCTTGCCTGAGCAGGTGTTCTCCGCACTCTTCGGATAAGCCGATCTGTAATTGCATCAGGTCGCGGCGTTTTTCCATCTTTCGTTCCTGGCCCTTTCGGGACATATCTGTCCTGTCTCTGGAGATGGCGAGTTCCTCGGCACGTAGTCGTTCCTTCTCTTGTCGATAAATCTTGTCAGGACAGAACAGGTCTCCAAGCTGGAGAGCCCAAAACGTTACGAAAAGTTCAGGAGTGATTTTCTGCCACACTGCTGGTCGAACCCTATCTTGAACAGATTCGACGACTGGTTGCATAGCGGCACGAATTGAAGCAGAATCATCAGATCTCTGTGAAGGCTTTGGATTAGTTGGAGGCGGAGCTGCTGGTGACTGTGATGCTCCCACCTGGTCCTCGCTTTGGAGTGTGTCTCGTGCTGGTGTTCCGGTTGCCTCATTGGAGGTTTTCGAGTCGGTCATTGTAACATCACCTTCCTTGTCAGCCTCAGTCTGTGATGGCTGGATTTTGTCCTTGGGCTCTTCAGGTTTCCTCGACTTCCAGGGATACATTCGGTGAGCTAAGCTGGCTCTGCCAATCAGGAATGCCAAGTTCGCATCCAGTCCGTAAGAAGCCATTAAATCAGGCAGAGATGGCACTATTGAGTCGAAGGCTGCGGGCTCCAGGTTGCTCCATAGGAAGTCCAGATACTTAATCAAGGCCTGATGCGAATCATCAACAATTGCCGAAAGATACTTGATGTGAGCCTCATCTTCCGGAACTTGATAAATTGCCGCCTGTCGATATTGAGCCAGGTTGACGAGAAAACGCGCGGCGAGTTTCGAGTCAGTTAGGGCTTGGATCAGACGTTTGGAGCTCTTTATGTTTTCGTAACGCTTGTCTTGACCTTTAATCAGGGTGTGACGTCGTAGATATTCGCCGCCGGCCATAGACAAAATCTGATAATCAGTGAAATCGGACGAATCAACAATGCCACCCATGGAGGAAATAAACTCCTTGAGAATGATTAGATCGGTCGAATTGTTTTGGAAGAGCTGTTCGTTGACATATTGCAAGACAGGCGTAGGGTCTAGACCAGGATATCTGCGGAAAACCTTTCCAGAGAATTTGGACAAGGCTTGCAACCATTTGCTCGTGGTAAGCGCATGCTCAGCTTGTGTACGACTTCTGGATTTTCCAAGGGAGCTCAATAGAGACCAGACAAGAACATCGTAAGAGAGATCCGTAAAGTACTTGGCACACTCGACGAAGGCTTCGATGAGATTGGGATAAGACTCAAGCTGCTCAAAAGCAACCCGGAAGACAATGCCAGGAGAGGAATAGCTGGTCTTCGCCAGCTGTTTAGCCATTTCATTCAGGTTGGTGAGGGAAACACGTTTCATTGTTCCTCTCGTTTCCGAAGTAGCCCGGGCAAAAGCGCCTTTCATAGCGGGTAATCGTGAGATTTGACCTTCGAACCACTCGGCGTAGATTGAGTATCGTGTGGCGGTCGGGTAATGCTTCAAGAGAGCCCAGATGGCGTTGACAACGGATGCATTCGCCTTTGTGTGACTGAGAGCCGGAACGAGAAGCCTTCGCAGAAGGTCGTGCCACCTCGTCAGATTTGCTGGAGACCGGTCTTGAGCTAAGCTGCGTTTGCCAATGCTAGCCAGCTTAGCTAGCAAGGCTTCATCCTTGCCAATATTGACGCCGGAAAGGTTCAAGAATGTGTTGCAAAGGGTAAACACATCGTCGACTGTTTGGCAAACGGGAATGTTGTCGTTCCACTCGTCCCAATAGAAGCGATAGGTTTGGTTTTCGTTCGTATCGGCCTTATCTGGAAAAGGCCACCTCCACACTTTCTTGGTCGCGAGTCTGTGTAGACGGACACTGCCTTTAGGCATTCCATTCTGGTCGATATCGGGCATGTTCTTGGTTGGACACTCAAGGGCCCTGGAAGCGGTTGGTCGGCTGTCGCCGTACACTTTCTCAAGCATGTGGTGAAGGATACGATGGATGCGGATGAGAACCTCCGGATACAACTCAGGAATCCAAGGAAAACGACCCAGGATGAACAAAGACTCAGGTATGGCCCCAATAGTTAGGAGTTGGATGAGCAGCGATACTTTTTGCTCCAAAGGTTCTTTGAGGTTGCTTTTGGTAGCAGATTCGTCCGCTGCCGCTTGCTTCGCCTCGGCCTCCACCTTTTTCGAGAGTTCTTTTCGTGGCAATCCCGGTGCTACCGGGTTATCATCGTCGCCCTGGGGAAGAACACCAGCCATGAGGAGGGCGTTCATTGGTCCACCACGAGAAGACTTTTCTTGCTCTTCAATTTCTTTCACCTGCTTCTCCCGGACTTGCTCCATGCCATCATCAGCAGGGTAGAGGTGAGGATATAGGTCGATGAGGGAGAGAAATCCAATCTTGACCAGAAGAGCGGCGAGATATAGCAGGTTGGCTGGAAGTATGTCCGCCTCATCTCGGCCTTTCGAACTGTAGAAGAGTAACTTGAAGCCGAGAAGCTGAGCAGCAACCCGGTTACCTGACGGCGGAAGAGTCTTCGTATCTCTGATCCATTGGTGTTCCAAAGCAGTCGAGGAGTCCTTATCTGCCTCATTTTCGATTTGGATTGCCTGTTGGGCCGCCGAATCCGTGACTTGTCGTCCACCAAGCTCAAAGAAAGCTGCAAGGTGTACCTCGCGGGCTCGCTCCCAAAAAGCCACATCTCGCTTCAGGTTTTCTTGAGCGACTAGAGATTCGTCCTCCTCTGTGATTGTCCATTGCGAATACCCAGGCTGTGCCCATTTTGGAAGTCCACTCGCTGTGTCTAAGTTTGCATACTTCCGATGGGATCGAGGCCACCAAGAACTGACTCTCAGTAACTTGACAAAGAACTTGTACTGTTTGATGAGGACGGCGGCAGCTACGTCTAGTGTGACATCCAGTGCTCGGCCGACGTCCAAATCAAACGTTCCAATTAGAGCTTTTACTCTCTCGAAAGTTTGTTCGGCCATTTCGGGGGGCGGAGCTGTGAAGCTGCTCGTTGTAAACAGCTCTGTGATGAGTTTGGAATAGCCTTCCGTCTCTTCCCGAAGAAGATTGTAGTTGGCTTGTCGATAAAGAAGCTCGGTCGAATGCCGGACTCCAGTGCGGAAGAAGGTTTCCCGGACCAGGCCCAGCTCTCCAAGAATAGGTATGTCAAGGACTTGTCTCAGAAGAGAAGGTGACACTCCCGTCGCCATCAAAAAGTCGCGTAGGGATGGCTTGTATAAGCTCGGGTCATTTTCCATGACAATAGCAAAGGAGTCGGCAAAGATCGAATGAGGGGCGTACGCGTAAGCGTCCTTAATCGTTTCCGACGTCTCGTCACCCAAAATTTCTTTGACACAAGTACCAGCATCACGAGCATCGAGCCTGCCCTCCACAACGGCATGGACAAATTCCTGGAAAAGACTCGATAGTTCTGTAATGTCGACATCTTCTCGCGACTGAACACCATGTGTTATGATCTCTGCCCGCCCGCGATCAGCCCAACTAGAGATCTTCTCGTCTGTGAGGTTATCATAGCGGTAGTTCGACCGGGTCGGACTGGCTTGTGGTTTTGTCACTGATTCAGCCGGCGGTGCGGGCTTCGCTGTCGGAGGAGGAGGGGGAGGAGGAAAGGATGACGGCTGTTGCTGTTGCTGTTGCGATTGTGGCGGTTGCTGTGCTTGTTGTAATTGTTGTTGTTGGTGCTGCTGAGGCGACGGCGCCACTGGCGGTTGAGACGTAAAAGAGCTGCTTCGACGCGGAGTAGGTGAGTGGCTTGGGTTGTGGTTCGGAGCTCCACGCCCGTAGCCATGCGAGTCTCGTCGATTTGGGCCTCGTGGCGGCCTACCGCGCCCTCTGCCTCCGCCATCGTCTCTATCGTGCTGACCGAGTTGAGTATCGCCGGGTCGATGAGGCGACGGCCTGCCACCATCCGCAGATGGTGGTCCATTCCTTTTGCGCTTAGCAGGCATAGCTGTTTGATGACTTTGGGGGAGGGAGTCGAGCTGACGCGAGCTATCTCATTTGCGGCCGAGGAGGATGGATGATGCGTGGAGAAAGTCGAACATAGGAGAGTGTTGGTAGAAGGTTGTACAATACAAGGTGATTAGTAGGGAGAAAAGCACCGACTGCGGATCAACAGGGTCGCGGTGCGGTAGTGAATGAATGACTGGCAAACAAAGCGGCACTGGAAAAATGGCTGATGCGCGAACGCAAAGGGAGTGGACCTGAAGGAAGCGACAACGAAACGGATGGTCGCAGAAGCCTCTCGACAGGTGTCTGGGAAAGGCCTGTCGTATCGCAATTGAGAGGATCAGACTGTTTGCACTCCTCCAAAGTCGAAAAGGAAGCGCCACATCCAAGTCGTCTTGGTGCAGCCTTACTTGGCGACGAGGCTGGACCTTCGATAGGCATTCAGACGTCAAAAGCACGGACCAACGGAGGTGGAAACGAACAAAACTAGTTGCACGTGATCAGGCACGTGCATGTAAGACTCATAGACACCTGCACTTGTTTGCCCGTGCTTCCAGAAGCCGGCATTCGCAGATGAGTCAGCGCCGATTGTAAGTGGTTATTGATAAAAGCTAATGTATCAAGTATTGCATTTTCAGCGGAGATTGCAAATCACATCATGAGCCATTATTAAATCAATAGAGCTGACTTTACCCAGGCTGCTCTCTACTGCAAGATATTGGCAAGAACCTGATTCTTATTGTTTGTTCTTCTCTGTGGCATTCTCTTTGTGAGCCGGCAACCGTCTCAACTCTCACCCATTTCTGGACCAATCGACTTCCTCCGCTTTCGGATCCTTCAGTGAAGGTGTATTTCCAACGTCACTATGGCCGATGGAACTGAGACCGCCAACGGCGGCGTTAGAATGAAATACGGTCAGTATTTACCTTGAAATTCATCATTTACGCTTTCCCTATTGAGTTTATATATCCCGTTTCATTGTCTTGTATGAGAATGGTGACTGAATACCTGCAAGAAAGAACGCAATCGCAACCTGAGAACCCGTTTGCTGCTCTGATTCCAGACCAGCAAATAGCAATTGTCCCAGAATTCACGCTTGAGTCTGGCGCTACCTTACGCAATGTGCCCGTCGCATATACGACAAGGGGCAAGCTCAACGCCAATGGGGATAATGCCATGATCATCTGCCATGCTCTCACTGGCAGTGCGGACGTGAGTGATTGGTGGGGACCTCTGCTCGGAGGACCTGGCAGAGTGTTCGACACGTCAAGGTTCTTCATCGTTTGCATGAACAGCTTGGGCAGCCCCTACGGTTCAGCAAGTCCAGTCACTGCTAAGGACGGCGACGTGGACAAGGGGCGGTACGGCCCAGAGTTTCCGTTGACCACCATTCGCGATGATGTGAAGTGAGTCTTACTTGAATGTCCGGAAACCTCGGGTGTCTAATACTAACCTTGATCAGTCTCCATCGACTCATCCTGGACGATCTAGGCGTGAAGCAGGTTGCAGCCGTTGTTGGAGGCTCTCTCGGTGGTATGTTTGTACTGGAGTGGGCGTACTTTGGCAAAGACTACATTCGCTGTGTCGTTCCCATTGCCACGTCGAGTCGCCACAGTGCCTGGGGCATCAGCTGGGGAGAGGCTCAACGGCAA
The DNA here is from genome assembly GCA_020881915.1 of Paramyrothecium sp. XJ0827. Lineage (NCBI taxonomy): Eukaryota > Fungi > Ascomycota > Sordariomycetes > Hypocreales > Stachybotryaceae > Paramyrothecium > Paramyrothecium sp. XJ0827. The sequence continues at coordinate 2,021,245 of JAJFPB010000001.1, read as the reverse complement.
AGCATTTATGCGGACCCCAAGTACGACGACGGATACTATTCATTCGATGACCCGCCCTCTACCGGTCTCGGCGCGGCTCGTATGTCAGCTCTCCTGACTTACAGGAGCCGCAACTCCTTTGAGACGCGATTTGGCCGCAACATCCCCGACGCTTCAAAAGTCCAAACCATCCGCGAGAGATCGCGGCCGAATACTCCTTCGGAGGCACACTTTCACATTCACAACGATGGCCACCGTGTCAAGCGGACCTCTATCTCTCGCCAGAGCAGCGAGACTGGCGTCGTCCCTACTGGCACCATTGGGAACAATGCTGATCCGGCGAAAGCACAACCTGTTGAATCGGCAGACCCTCAGTTCCACGGCCCGCAGAAGGGAAGCCTTACAGGTGGCGATACAATACCCACATCGACTTACTTCTCAGCACAGTCCTACCTGCGCTACCAGGGCACCAAGTTCGTGAAGCGGTTCGACAGCAACTGCTACATCGCCATGACACGCAAGCTCGACACACACGACGTCTCGCGCAACCGCGCAGCTACTATCGCAGAGGCGCTCGCCATGATTGAGCAGCCAACTCTTGTGCTGGGGATCGAGAGCGACGGGCTCTTCACCTTTGCTGAGCAGGAGGAGATCGCGGCGCATGTCAAGAACGCGCGCCTTGAACGTATCGAGAGCCCAGAAGGTCACGATGCGTTCCTTCTCCAGTTTGAGCAGGTCAACCACTACATCCTGAACTTCTTGAAGGAGGTCCTGCCCGACATCATGGGCAAAGAGGGTAACGCCACCGCAATGGAAGAGACGGGCGTCGGACAGATTACCAAATCGAGCACGTTTGGTGAGGCAGAGGTGGAGGACATCACAGCTTGGTAGACCGTCAATAAACTGAGGCATGAAACACATTTGCATAAGCGACTAGCTTGAATCCCTATGTACACAGTGCTGAATTGGTGAGTTCTTGATGTCCGCTTTCCAGGATTCTAGAAGCTTTGTCCATCTCGTTCGAAAGAATTTCCGAAAATGGTTCACCGAGCGGCAGGATCGTCCATTTAGCGCGTAGGTCTGATGCGCCGCATTTGCTCGAACGGGATACCGAAGACTCGGTATGGCGCCGCCAACTGTCTAGAAATGGCAAGTAGAAACGTGACTCGATGTAAATACCGGACCTGAAGCTCCATTTTGCTTCTGCTTTTCATGATCATTAGATTCGATTTGAGATTGATTGATGTAAACGAATTCATCCTTGTACCCACAGAACTGGTCGAGAGTTATCGCGTGATTGGTTTTGCAAGAATTCTTGCAGAATTTCAGTATCAAATCTTCCGAAATCACAAGGATGAATGCTGCCAAGTCGGTCGAAACTAATCAAGAACAGTACTTCCTCACCAGCCATTGTCTTCACACCCGCATCTAGGGTAAGCCCTTCATTGGGTGGTGTGACGTGGGATGCACCTGGAGATAGATCATCATCTCCTTGTGACATGAAGCAGGCCCCCCCCTGCGTAATCTTACAGAAAGCAATCTTTGTTTAACATCTTGATTGATCAACGTAATTAGGAGAAACCATACCGGTATGTTATTGGTTCAGCAGGGTTGCGATCAGAAATGGAAAGCCTCGATGCACGTGGGCGGCTGCTCAGCTTCATTGGACTGGGGTTGATGTCTGGATACGAATTGGAGAAGAGCCAAGCGGAATAAAATATCCTCTCCGGAAACAAACCCAGAGGGTTATGGGCTGCAGCAGCCACTATGCAGCTCTAATAACGGGTACAGGCTAAACTTGAACCCCTGCTCTTGAAGACTCACCCCTCCACCATCCGACACTCCTCAACGGCCTGCCGTCTATCTCACAAATCGTCACCCATTCCCCTGGGATCCGACCTGTCACCTGGTTACCCTTCAGCTAACGCTCTACACCGCCACGATAGTAACAGCGCATTATTCTTTGTGCTTTTGCCGTAGCGTCTACTACAGGCGTTACAGATTCCTCAACGATCAATGTCAGTGGGATTGACATGATGACGAGTCCGAGATCGGTCGAGTGAACAAGCCGGGAAGGTGAGTGTAGTGGCCAAGGCCGCCATCGGTGCGCGCATGACGAGTCCGAGTCCACAATGCGCCAAGATCTGGCGGTTCGCCCTTCACATTTCCACGCTATCAGTAGACTCTGTTCGGTCAGTATTCATAGCACTGGCCCTCGCAGTTGCTGCCTTGCTAGCTTAGGTACCGGGTGGTCACCGACATCCTCATATAGACATTGGGAACCGTAAGCTCTGATGTAAGCCTTCGAAAGTACCAGTCGTGGCTTCAACCCCCGAATTGTCAAGGTGTGATATACCTATAAGGAGATTACACGGAGTTGTAAGGATGACGCCGAGCATGCGTACCCGTAACTGTATCTGCCTCTTTACAGAGTCTGTAATAGATATCAGCATCGAAGCGCCCTGCGCGAGGGTTCTCCTGTTTCTTTTGTGGAACTGTGAGGGCTAGCCGTGGGAGTTCAATATGTATGGATGAATTGCCGCCAAGCCGAATTGGCTGGATGCTGGTTGGGCATCGCTGCGAAATATGTTTCGAGGACACTCTTGGACGTCCTGTCCACGTACGGAACTATCTTATGCAGGGTCTGCTTTGCTCTTCCCCAGTATTGAGGCCACATTCAAACTTGAACCTTGCTGTTATCTAACCCATCGCTCATTTCTAGTCTGGAACCTCCTTAAAATCGTCGAACTCCGCTCATGACAAGATGTCTTCTGGGCGTTTCGCTATTCAAGATGCCAGCAGCTGAGGTTCAATTCACGAGCTTGCGGAGAGCCCAGTCTCAAGGCACCCGATGAATGGCTGCATCCGAACCTCGGACGGCGGATGCTCTACAAAACGAAGCAAGAGCATACGGAAGAACAAGGCTTGAAGTCGCAATTATGTGGACTTAGCTAGATAAGCATTGGCGGAGATGGCCCGTAAACGCCGACGGCGTTCAGTATGAGGATCACCCCCCCTTTTTTAAATTTTTATGTTAATGAAAAACAATGTCATAGGTGCTAGCTGTACAAGCCTGCTTGAATGGATTATCTAAGATGAGAGGCGTGATGACTCCTATCTTAGAGTCGCGCGATACAGTGAGGATGATGTAGTCTGATGACGAGGCTGCTCCGGCGTCCCTCCCATTAATCTTACACATATGCATGCTTCCGACGCAGCCGAGAGCTTGCTAGGACTTTGCTTACACCCGTGGCTCTGGTCGCGAGAGAGAAAGAGGGAGATGGATTAAGTAAAGGAGGCTCAGAACAGTCTGTCACAATACAAGTCCATTTGAGTACTGTGCGTTGGGTTGCTTGCGCATGATATGGCTGCTCAAAGTGTGACCGAGGATGGGATGCCGGTCCCTGGCATAAAGGCTTGGCCCCCACGACGCACCCGCATTAGGTCCCTTGCCCGCGGTGAATGCCAGCCCTGGGAGCTGTACGAAAAGAAACAATTTCAAGTGGGCCGAAAATCCGTGGTGCCTGGCTGCGCGATTAACCAATAGCCATCATTGCTTGAAGGTATCTGTTGCCAGAAGCATCTACTGTCATTGCTTTTTTCTCTTCTCTCGCTGCCTTGGACGCTGATCCAAAGCCGCCTCTGACAGGTCGAATTATTTCGCTCACAGACTTCGGGCGCGTGGCTGGCTTGTGCGCTTTTTTCGGTCGGGCCGTCTCACATTGGTGGCAGCAGCGACGTTGCTGAGACGGTCCGGTCCAACGGATCTGGCAGAACGTCTGGGAGACAGGGTGCCTCTCGGCTGGAACAGAAAGGTCGGTAAGTGACGGTTGTCCTGTGCTACCAGAGCACAGCATGAGGCGCCGTCTGAGAGGACGGTTCAACGCCGCCACCCCCTCTCGGATCACCGTGAACGAAGTGGCATGATGGGGGCTGTTTTTGCCCGTCATGCCCCCTAATGAACTGTTTGACATGGCATGAGGCACGGTCTAACCACGTTTCAGTATTGTGTGCCGGGCGGCCTGCAATGAGATGAACTTGACTACCTCGTTAGCTGGTCAAACTAAGGTAGGACCCGCTTAGGAGCCGACCGACCGTGCGAGCTGTAGTCCCGGCTGGAAGCCGTTTCCAACGGCTAGTTAGCGACTTCGTGGCGTGGAACCCCAGGAGGCTCGTTTATTTCGCCGAGGACTCAGCTCGGTGACTGTGTCGTCTGGATATGGACAGCACACCTCAGCAATTGAAGCTGAATGTTGGCTCGGCGGTCCGCCATTGGTCCCCAATCCGTTTGATTAGGCAATCACAAGCCCGAGAGATGATCAGATTGCCACCCCCGGTCTCTCAGTCCTTCTGGAAGGCAGCCAGAGCCTTTGCGGACAGGAGCCGTGGCACCTGTGCGTCAGATCCTCCACGGCCATTGGCTCGGCGAGGAACCAACAGCCCGAGGTCTTCATGCAGCCACCAGCCGCTCCACACTGCTCATCTCATCCTTCCCTTTTCGAGAAGCATGAGGAAGGGAGGGGTGGCCGCGTTAGTCCGAGGCAGGGATCATGGATCATGGGTGTTGAGGAGGTCGAAAGTGTCTACCTTACGGAACGCACGGGGACGAGACCAAAGACAGGCATGTGCTCCGTATTACCACCTTGGTGGCCTGCCCAGTGCTCATACAGTACTGTTTCCCCGAGGTAAAGCGATTTCCATGCGGGTGGTTACAGGCTTATAGCACGATGGGGCACCCGGTTGTGGGTTGCAATGGGTGCCGTTTACGGGTTGCTAGTCGAACGGGCTGCTTCTTTGGTTTGTATAAGGCTTGCGCGACCCCGGTTGTGGGTGGGCTCAACGCATCCTGTTACATCTGCACTGAAACCGACGTCGCTACGCTTGAGGCCACGAATAGGCGGCAAACCACAACGACAGGGCTGGCAACCGGCAACATCACCTGGAACTAGGAAACGCAGCATTTGCATGGGAAGGGAGAGAAACATTAGTACATGCATCCTGACGTACAGGCGAAAGAGGAGGCTTCGCGACAGAATTAGGGTTGCGGTGCGCAGAACGCCTGGGGACTGCTCATCGCGGTTCAATCCTCATACATCGTCGACCTGATGTCGAAGACGCGCGTGAAGTAAACTGCGACTACAGGTCGATTACCGCTCTCTCGCCGTCTTTGTTCAGTGCCATGACAGAAATCCGACGGCGCGCCCATTATGGTTGACTCTATCACTATCGACGAAATCCTCCCACCGCAGCCGACGTCCCCAGCACCGCGAGACCGCACGCACGGCGGAAACAAGGCGTTTCACAATTTCTACAATGATTACTCCCACATATCCGATCCGAACCTGCGGAGGCGGCTGGCCTTGTCCGAGATTGACAAGGTCCCCTTCGGCCTCTATCGTACGGTTCCCCGCTGCCCGCCGACACCTCTCAGTCCAACCCTGGCCCGCTCGACATACGCGCGCGGGCTCGGCAGTCCTGCCCACGGTCATTTGAAGATGAGTGCTGACTGGTTTCGCATTTAGATGTTCGAGCTGTAGCTGTTGCAGGGGTCGGCTTCTTCCTCGACTCGTACGACATCTTCGCCATCAACCTCGTTACCACCCTACTCGGGCTTGTCTTCTGGAGTGGTGACGACTCGCAGTATGGCTATGGCGGCAACCATGGCCGTCTACCCAATCCAGTGAATCAGGCACTGAAAGCATCAACGAGCGCTGGCATTGTCATTGGCATGATTGTGTTTGGATGGCTCGCGGAGTGAGTGGCTCACGCTGTGGTCGCGGCAGCTGGCGGCTGGGATAGCGATCCAACTTAACTAACGTGCATTCAGTGCCTTCGGCCGACGGAGGATGTATGGCGTCGAGCTTTGCATCATCATCGCCGCCACCTTCAGCTGCGCGCTCGTCTCTGCAAGTCCTGTCATCAGCGCCACCGGCCTTCTCGTCTTCTGGCGCGTTATCATGGTGAGTCCCAGATCCCAAGTTTCGTCACCCGCGGCACGTAGTAATCGAAGGACTCCTTAGGGCATCGGCATCGGAGGCGACTATCCTCTTTCTTCCGTCATCACTGCCGAGTAAGTTCAACCTCTTAAGCACGTGGCTGCTTCTGGAAGCCTGCTAGAGATGCGCGTCCCAAACCTACCCAGAACTGACGTCGAATTAAGATTCGCACCCACGAGGTGGCGTGGCGCCATGGTGGCCGCTGTATTTTCTATGCAAGGCCTGGGTCAACTAATGGCTGCCGTCGTGGCACTGGTCACAGCCATAGGCTTCAAAGAATCGTACTCGAGCATCGCAAACGAGAGTCTGTGCGATGCAGATTGTCGGGCAGCCGCAGACCGGTCATGGCGCATCATCGTCGGCATAGGAGCCATACCCGCCTGTCTCGCTCTATACTACCGCATCACAATCCCGGAAACGCCTCGATACACCTTTGACGTGCAATTCGATGTCGAGAAGGCCGACGCAGACATTAAGGCCTATGTGGCCAGCAAGTCTAAGGGTGAAGTCGATGCAGTGCAACAAGCTCAGATGAAGAGAATCGCCGGACCGTCACTCTTGGTCCCTAAGGCGTCTTGGAGGGACCTGTTCGATTATTTTAAGGAGTGGAAGAACCTGAAGGTGCTGATAGGCACCACCATGTCATGGTTCTTTCTGGTATGGAAATCGTCTTTGTACATGATCTTCCCCCGTGCTAACGACGAAACTAGGATCTGGCATTTTACGGACTAGGTCTCAATAACACCATCGTGCTTCATGCTATTGGTTACGCAGATGGCGATAATCTCTACCTCAAACTCCACAACCAAGCCTTGGGCATGATCATCCTCGCCTGCGCCGGCTCCCTTCCCGGCTACTGGACGGCCGTCTTCACCATCGATACACTCGGACGAAAGCCTCTGCAAATTGTCGGCTTCCTTCTACTTACCATTCTGTTTTGCGTGCTTGGTTTCAAGCTTCACGACCTTGGTGAAAGCACCTTGCTGGCTCTCTACGTCGTCGGCCAGTTTCTCTTCAATGCCGGCCCAAACACGACAACCTTCATTGTTCCAGGCGAATGTTTTCCAACCCGCTACCGGTCCACGGGTCACGGTTTGTCCGCTGCAATGGGCAAGATTGGCGCCATCATCGCGCAAGGCATCAGCATCCCGTTGCTCCAGAAGGATTCTCCCCCCAACTGCAAGGGCAACGAATGCTCGCCATTTCTCGATCGCCTCTTACAATTATTTGCACTTTTTATGCTCTTAGGGACCTTGGTGTCTTTCCTCATTCCAGAGACGAAAGGTTATACCCTAGAAGAACTTTCGGGCGAGCCGCGGACAAGCTACAACGCTGGCTGCAACGGGAGCATCAACATGGGATCTCCCAAATCGAGTCGATGGAACCCCTTTGCTGGTGGACAGCCTGCCGGATTTGCCTACCCGCGCTCTCAAGCCAGCAAATTCACATCGAGGCGTCGCTCACCCCGCGTGGGCATCATGACTGACCTGGACGCCATGTCGGAGACCACCAGCATGCGCAAGCCGCGCTTCTGGAGACGTCGCACGAACGCGAAGCACCGCTTCAGTAACGATACGGCGAACGACATTCCCCTCAGCAGCCGCAGCTCGGCAGGGGCGAATAGGGACTCGTACCCAAACGGCTTGGTGTCGACACCCTTCGACCCTACTGTTGGAGAGCAACAGCTGCCTACCTGGGGCGCCGGATGGGGCCGAATTGATCGAGGCGGGCCACCACCGATGAACTCGGCACAGCTCCAAGACGTAGGAAACCTCCTACAGTCTTAGATCTGGGGACCCTGTCTGTATATACTTATGAAGATACGAGAGTTTTGAGCGAGCATGGTTTCGGCATAGACACTGCACATTTCGGCGCTTCGGTTCGCTTGGCTTGGGCATAGAACGTGTGATACGCGTGAGCGTTGATGAGAGAACATAGCTGATACCTTTAGATTCAGAGCGTATGACATCTGAAGATTCCGTGAATATACTATTACCAACACAAGCAGCTTTCTCTCCGTTTGTCGAGTCTATTATGCTTTCAGAACAACTACCATGCTTCCTTTCTAACCAGGACCTTGTTGACTTTGGAGACCGGTTGATTAAGGTACCTAAAAATTGAGTGTCAGCCGAAGAGACGGCTGCTTCTATCCCGCCTACAACTATTATCATACTCTAATGATCTTGTTATATTCTTCTGATATTTTGCTTATATTCTTGCTTCATTTTATTTATATTCCTCTTATATTCTCTTAGTATTTTTGTAACATTTTAATTTTTTCTTTCTCGCAAAATCCTGTCAAGTCTCACTCTTTTTGCTACCCGCCTCCTTTCCGCCCCAGCAGCTGTCGGCAGCCGGCTCCCATGGTGGCGGCTGGGAGTTCCATTATACCTTATCCAGTCACTGCTGTGCCCGATTTTCACACGTTTGCTTTCTCCTCCGCTTTGCACTCTCCTCAGCTTTGCTTTCTCCTGAGCTGTGCTTCCAAGTTGTCGCTGAACTTGACTTCCCTTGCTACCGCCTTCATCCAGCCAAAGCCAAGCTTCCATCCTTTGATCTCGAGTGCAAGGCCATGGGTGGCCCACAGACGACTTCTCCAGGCGGAGGGCTGGGTAGCCGAGCTTTGCTTGACAAAATCGATAAGCTGCGAGGCCTTGGAATCAGCAGCATTCCTCTCCCCCAGGTAAGAATAAATGTGCTTCTGCTATACAGCTCTCAGCCTAACACGGGAACCAGATCGTCGTTGTGGGCGACCAAAGCGCGGGTAAATCCAGCGTGCTTGAATCTCTGACAGGGTTCTACTTCCCACGCCACGTATCGCTATGCACTCGCCATGCTACAGAGATCATCTGCCGACGCGAACCGGAGAATAGTGTGACAATATCCATCGTACCGCACGAGGCTACACCACAGCGCAAAGAGCTGGCAGCCAACTTCCGCCGGGAGATCTCTAAGTTCAGCCCGGAAGAATTTGCCCAAATCTTTGAGGATGTAAGGCACTAAACACCGTTATCAAGCTCATTCAGTTACTGACTCCAACCTTAGGCCGCTAAGGTCATGGGCATTAAATCGAGCCCGGATGAAAGTGGAGGAAGTGCCTTCAGCAGAGACGTGCTGCGCGTCGAAATATGTGGACCAGACGCAGAACATCTCACCGTCATTGATGTTCCTGGCATGTTCGAAAACGATACACCAGGCGTCACCACCAAAGATGACATCCCTCTCGTCAAGGAGATGGTGACTGGCTACATCCAAGAATCACGAACCATCATTCTTGCGGTGGTGCCATGCAACACAGATATTGCCAATCAAAAGATCCTGACACTAGCGGCAGAAGTTGACGCCAAGGGCGAGCGAACTATCGGCGTGTTGACAAAACCAGACCTCGCTGTTGAGAATGCAACCAAACAGATGGTAGTTGATCTTGTCAACGGAAAGCGCCGAGATCTCACCCTTGGCTATTGTATAGTCAAGAATCGAAGTGCAGACGATTCTGGATCGTCAGCGGAGGCCCGCGACCTGGAAGAGAAGAAATTCTTCTCCAAAGGGCCTTGGAACAGACTGGACAGTGATCGCCTTGGTATCGGCGCTCTCCGGCAACGTCTGCAACGTCTTCTGATGGATCGTACCAAAAGCGAATTTCCTAAGGTGTTGGCTGAAGTCTCAGTCAGACGCAAGCAGAAAGGAATTCTTCTCAAGAACCTTGGAGAAGCACGCAGTACCACGGACGAACAGCGCATTTTTCTGAACAAAATTGCGTCCCGATTCGCCGAATTGAAGGGCAGTGCTCTAGACGCCAGATACACCAAAGACGAAGATTTCGATAAAAGACCAGAACTTAAGCTCATTACACGCATTCGTGAGTTAAACGAAGCTTTTTCCAACACCATGCGCTTCCAAGGTCACGAGATGGCGTTTGCAGGGGAAGGAACCGCTCACAGTGAACCTGACCAAGGAAGCGGATCAGACAAGTCTGGTGGCAATGCCCGAGATGACCTCTACACTAATGGTCTCAGCTATTCTGTGCCACTGGACAGAGTATTCGAGGTTGAGGACGTGCTTTATGATGAAGTGGAGCTCGAAGAGATCGGGGAGATGGACATACTCGAATACATTGAGTCTGAGCACCTCAGCTGCCGTGGCTATGAGATAGGCACCGTAGGTCCCTGTTTATTCCCCGACCGTCCATGTGCTGACCACTCCATAGTTCAATAGCGGGCTGCTCAGAAGCATCTTCAAGAAGCTGGCCAAGAGATGGGAGCAAATTACTCTTGCACACATCTCTAACGCCATCCTTGTCGTCCATCATTTCATGAACGCAATTCTCGAGGTGTCATGCCCAGACCAAATTATTCTTGAGAATCTTCGATGCTTCTTGTTGGATGAGCTTATTGAGAGCTACAAGACAGCCATCCGACAGGGCGAGTTTCTGCTCCATGTGGAATTGCAGGGCACCTCCATGACCTATCATCCAGAGTTTGAGAAGAGCGTGTCACTTGCCAAAGCGGCACGATGTGGAAAGAAAGAAGAAGAAGAGGCCGGCTTGGAGCCCTCTGACCAAGAGCCCGGAAGCAAGGAGGATCATGACCAGACACGTTACCGTATTCACGATGCACTGCGAGCCTATTACGAGATCTCCCGCAACCGCTTTGTTGATGTTGTGTGTCAGCAGACAGTGGACCACCTTCTGCTACACTCTCGCAAAGGCCCGCTCGCCGTGTTATCCAGCGAAGTTGTGCTGAAGATGACGCCGGAGCAGCTGGAGTCTATTGCGGGCGAGGACATCGCCAGCCGTGGCAAGAGGGAGCGGCTCACGCACGAAGTTGAGAGCTTGACCAAGGCCCTGAAGATCTTGAAGGGGTAATTTAATGCCTTGTTTAATGATAGATAAGGTATGCAGACAGCAGGCGCTGGATGTATCTTGGGTGGTTGTTTTTTGGGCGCTTTTGCCTACGACCTCCCTTTCTAAGTAGACAAGAATTGTGTGAACGTCTCATTAAGGTAGATAAAATAAATTGTGGTTAAATTCCTGAAAAGCACCTAGTTCAACTTGAATCTGTGAGATAATGTCACTCGAGAATCTAGAGGTGATTCTAATACTTTTAAACTCTTTCTTGTGTTCTTAATTGAGAAAATTTCAAGAATAAAATTATTAAAATAGCAGTAAAATTCTAGTAAAATACAAGTAAAATACAAGTAGTATTCAAGTAATATACTAATTAAATACTAGTAAAATACTAGAAAAAGTGAAGAGTAATATCTGTTTGGTACTTCTGTATTCATGATCCAACTGGCAGATTGTGTTCATGCCAAGGATGGCGTATTGGTCCTCGCATCTAGATATGGCTATAATTCATAATCGCGCATGGATTTTGGGCTGTGGTACACCCTCGTTAGGTATGCCTTTCATACAGAGTATGTATACAGGATATCCAGCATGCGAACGATGCAACTGGAAAGGGTTGACGTTGAACCAATCCGAAATCAAATTTGATTCGGGGGTTATTTTAAACCTCACGACCCCTGCAATAGAAAGCCCACTTTAGATAGAGGACTCTCCGCGACCGGGCATGGTGGAACTCGTCGCAAGCATTATCAACCCGCTTGTTCTGCATCCAGCCTGGCTGTACCGTCAGCATGAGATTGTTGAATGTCAACTCTCTGGAGATCTGCTCCTTTGAACAGCAGGTCTCCGATGTTCACTTTCCGCGATACGCGATTCTCTCGCATACGTGGGAGGACGTCGAAGTCACCTTGCAGGACTTTCGAAACCTTGGAGAGGCGCGGAAGAAGCCTGCGTTTCGCAAAATTGCTGGATGTTGTAGTCAAGTCCGCGAAGATGGGCTGAAGTGGGTTTGGATTGACACGTGCTGCATCGACAAGACGAGCAGTGCAGAACTATCAGAGGGTATGAAGAAGGGGTCTGCAACCGACTCGAACAAGGGGAGCTGGCTTTGAATAGCCATCAACTCCATGTACAAGTGGTACGAGGCTTCAACAGTTTGCTATGTATACCTGAGCGACTTGGACTCCAAGCAAGTCAACTTCCTCACGACCAATTCGCGATCGTACAGGTGGTTCGGCCGGGGATGGACCTTGCAGGAGCTCATCGCGCCAACCCATATCGTGTTCCTCGATAAGTCCTGGACTGAGATAACAACAAAGTTGGCGGCGGCCGATGCCCTTGCCGATGCGACAGGAATCCCGGCAGGCGTGCTTCGGCTGACAGCTAGCCGGCTGTCCGTTCCTATTGCCGACCGCATGTCATGGGTCACCGGGAGGAATACGTCCAGAGTAGAGGACAAAGCCTATTGCCTTCTCGGTATCTTTGACGTGAACATGCCCCTTCTGTACGGCGAAGGCCAGCGCGCGTTCGCCAGGCTACAAGCTGAGATCATGAGGACAACGAGCGATGACACCCTTTTCCTGGGTGGCTTGACTGAACCGTTAACAGAGCAATCCCTAGACCGCAGGTGGGCTTAGTGCTACCGGTGTCTTCCAGTGGAAGTTGGCTTTCGAGTCCAAGTCATCCGGGGAAGCAGCTCGCAGTCCCTACCTCGAGGGGCTTGCGCATTGCAACACCAACTATGAATCCCTTTGGCTTGACCATTGATCTGCCATTGAGGGCCGCATCAGCAAATATCATCTTCACAGATGGCGACAGTAAAAACTCGCTCAAAGACATCAAAATCGTCAATGGCGCACTGAACTGCTCTGATAGGGCTGATGGGGACATGCGGCTTGCTCGCTACTTCAAGGTCATATCTCAGATGCATGATTCAGCTGGGACCATTTTTCATCTCGAAGCGCTCGATCAGTATTCATGCTGGTTCCCTGCAAGCAGCGTCGAGACCTGGGACATCGCAAGATGCGTCGTTTCGATGCATGCAGCACCAAAATACGCACTGGCAGCCCCGGGTTATCGTGAAAAGCAGCACTCAATCGCCCTGTTGAGAAGCAGCGAGAAGTGCCCAGCATGCCTCCGTCCAGGTTTTGGCTGGTCTTGGTCGCGACGTCGGTCAAACGATGATCCCGAAACCTCACATATGACGCATACTTATCTCCTCGACCTGGACAAGAAGTACGAACATGTGCATATTGGACTATTGTTCTTGGTGCCGGGTGATCCGACTGAGGGCTCTTGCCGGGTGGGATTGTATGATTTATCGATGAAAGACCCTGGCCAAGCCTTGAGTGACATATGGGAAACTGTACAAAAGAATGCGAAGAGCCTGATGAGGGGGGGAGAACCCAAGAGCATCGGCGGGCTCTGGTCAACCCCCCTTATAGAAGGATCTGGGCCACGAGCAAGGGTATCTACCCGCGTCCTCGGATGCTGTACGGAGTATAACATGGTGGCTACACTGTTCTGTGGCCAGACAAGTAATGGCTTTATTGAGTTTGCACCAGAGCTGAGGCTCAAGCGCATCAACAAGACGGCTCGTAGGGTTGGTACATTCTGAGAAAGCGCGTGGAATAGAAGGTATCACGCTGAAGATGGGGAGGAAGATGCCATTAGTTTCACGAAAGGGCGTTCTACATAGTTCCTAAGCACTCTCGTGTTGCACATGAAGCCCGAGGTATGGAAAAATAACTTTTAATCTTCGGACTGCGCCAACAGATTCAAGCATTTGCCTAGATCAATGCCATCGTCAGAATACTTTTCCTTCTTCTTTTCAAGTGAGATTTCGAGGACGAATACTTACTCGCCACGGACCACCTATCTGCTAACAACGTCAGTGCTTGCACCAGGAGCTGGAGGGTTGATGTTGCTGCCTCCATGAGTTCTCCGCCCTCCCTTTGAAACCACAGGGCCTCAGTCGCAGCATCGTAGAGGGCTTGGATCACCAGCGGGTTGCTTCTGTCCAGGCTGCTAGAGCACTGTTCGATCACGCAGCGAGCGAGTGCTGCGCCACGGATGTTGATGATCTGTTCGATGCCGTCGATGGAAGCTTGCTGCAAGGCACTCTCCTCGGCAAACCTCTCGCCCCCTACGTCTGGCAGGTTGCAAGCGTACATGTGGTAAAGCGCCAATCGTGCAGAGGTACAGACTGCGACGTCCACAGTTGTATTTTCGTCGCTTGCCTGAGCTTCCGGGTCATCCATCCGCCAAGCGAGGTGCTGGTCAAGCGCAGCGAGTGTTGTGCTGAGTTGCATGGCTTGAGCAAGAACAAAGGCCCGATCTGGGGCGTCTTGAAAGGTGGCGCGGTGCTGGAGCACACGGCCTAGTGCGTGGGATGCCTGGCATGTTCGGGCGAAGGGACCAAGCTGATGGTCTGCGGTAAAGCTGCTAGAGAAGAGAGGGTTGTTTGCTCGGATGCCGCCTCTCCGCCATTCTTCGTCAATGGCAGGGAGCAGATCCCCTTGCGCTGGGTCAGGAACTGCGAGCGGAAGCCCCGTAGGACCTAGGTTCATATGTCTATTCGACTTCAGCGAATCTCTCTGTACGAACACTTTGGAAATACACTTACCGTTCCAGTATTGATGCCGCCCACCACGTACGCCGCTCTTCTTCCCAGATGGTATAGGTCGGCGGTGTGACAAGTAGTTGCGTCGAATTCTTCCGATCATGTACACCTCTCAAGATGCCAATTCTGGCCGCTCGTGCAACCGTAAGGTAAGCTATTGGGAACATGCCATGGCCGAGTTCGTATAGCGCGATGAGAATAAGAGCTTGGAAAAGATGCAGTGACGCAGGTGCGGACTCCTCGATGGCGTTCACGTAGGCCCTTGCCGGCCTGTAGAAGATGGAATCCATGGGAGAATTGCCACTCAGCAGTGGGTTGTCGGTGACCAGCCTCATGCAAAGCAATAGCAGGGAAGCACTGGGAGCTTCGTTCTGGCTGCGGCTTCTGGTGACTTGATCCAGTCGTTTCCTGCTCACGAAAGGAAACCATGTGTCTATGCTGCCAAAGTAGGACTCACATATGGCGTTGGGTCCGACCGCCAGCAACTGTGAAATGTGCTGCGGAACAGGCGCGGGGCTTGAAAGAGACGAATGAGTGACCGGTCTGAACAGATCACAATCGAGGAAGAAAGCCTCGGGGAAGCTGGGCGCCGTTTGCATGTGCATGGTCGGGCTCAGTGATTCCAAGGACGTCACAGAACGCATATCTTCCGGTGATACGGAGCCATGACTGCTGGAGCCGTACGGCCTCCTTCCCGCCGGGTAAGTGCATCGTTTGCCCAGCCGGATACACTGTACATGTTTTGTGAGTTTCGAGTTCCGGTGACAGAACTGGGTGTTCTCGGACGTACCAAGGAACACGACGGAAGTTCACGCGTGCATTTCCTCTTTAACCGGCTAGTGTTCGCATCAGCTTCTTATCCCCGGAGCGTGGACATGGTCGACAAGCCATCTTTCTGAAGTGGCTATTGCAAGTACCTGCATGGGCGGCAAGCCTGGGCTGCCCGCTCGGAATTCCCGCCGTGCGTTTGGCGCCCGGACGAGCTGGAGGCGTGGCCGACATCCGTGTCGTGTCCGCCCTGGGGAAAGTCCATGGATCCACGGCAGTCCTAGCGAGGCCAACTAAATTTACCACACTTGTCACAAATTGGGCGGAAGCTGTCAAGTTCAGGCTTCAGATAGATATGTTATGGAATTTAAATCTGGCAAGCCGAGGCGCATGTCTTACTTGCGTAAAATTGACACTGAACACCCTTGTCAGTATGGTATACGCAGTTCCGGCATAACCCAACATCGTGTGTGCTTACATCCCCGCTATCCCCTCAATTACACAAACGGGATTCTCTGATATCGCCCACTAAAGAAGCGGTGGAGGCTTATCCTGGTCTTCAGCCTCAGACCAGACAAAAGTGTTGGTTGGCAATTCCCAACAAAGGGTCACACTCGTTATGGCTTGCTATTGCGCCCCAATCCTACGTCGCTGCCTAGCCTGCCATCATCGCATTCAATGAGTAAGTTTTGGGAATAGGCTGAAAATGTTCATGGTATTCCTTGGTACATTTGTTATGCATTCTGCATAACCTCAATGACAACCAATAAGCGTCGTATCTGCCGAACGGTTCTAACAGACACAACACTTCGACTCCATGGACCACAAAAAAACCCTTGGTCATCTCTTAAGACCACTGAGGCATGTCCGCAAGAAACTAGTATCTGTGTTCAAACTCAAGAAGAACGTTGTAAAAGCGCACGAAGACAGTGGTGTAAGGGAGGCACCCGAGCATTGCGCAGATTGCCAAAATTTATCCTCAGTCATCGTATCCCATGACCAGCATCCAACGAAGAACTTCACTGTAGTTTTACGTAAGGCTGCAGATATCCGCAACAGCTCAAACACATGCAGCTCGTGCAGAGAGCTGCTTCAAATAGCTTTTTCGAAAAAGGGCTTCATAACTGAATCTGTTACCGACTGTTATTTTAGCCTCCGCAAGCTTTCGCCCGTCTCGTTTCTTTTCGAGAAGAGAGTCGACGACATCGGCTCTGTGATACCTCACATGGCTGGACAAGCAGTGGCGAGCGTCGGGCCAAAACTCGTTCGAAGTGACTCGGGGGCACCTGTTGCATTAGGAGTATCTGGTGATCGAATCGACATCTCCAAAGTGAAGCGTTGGATCAATTACTGCGACCAATCGCATGCGGAAAGCTGCAACATACTGTTCAGCAAACATGTGGGCTTGGGGCCCCAACATTTACTTCTGATAGACGTCGAAAGTAATTGTCTGGTCCTTCTTGAAAGTAGTGCCAGGTACCTGACTTTGTCATATGCTTGGGGAAATCTGCCGCAGACGCTACAGTGTCTGACTACCAACATAGAGCAGCTGAAGAAGGAAGATGCCCTGGACCCTGAATATCCTCATTCGCCCGTCCCACAAACCATTCGAGATGCGATGAGGCTAGTGAAACAGCTCGGTGAGCGGTATTTGTGGGTGGATCGGCTTTGTGTTGTCCAAGATGACTACGAGAACAAGAAGTTCCATATCAACAGGATGGATGAGATATACGCACGCTCGTATTGCACCATTGTTGCCGCGGATGGAAAAGACTCTGAAGCCGGACTACCAGGTGTACCGGGAGGGAGCAAAGCGCGGTCCTATGCGCAGTCTACACTTGTGCTTCCTGGATGCTCATTCTTGGCAGGGGACTCAGACTTGGGAGAGAGCTCCTGGTGCGAGACGCGTGCTTGGATCTATCAAGAGCTGCGTCTCTCTCGTCGATGTCTTGTCTTCCAGGGACAAACCGTACATTGGTCATGCCCGAATGCTGCGTATGAAGAGCAATCTCGGAGTGCGCCGGAGGGATTGAACCACTACCACAACAAACCATTGTGGAATCGGCCGGTTGTCAGCAACTTAGACCTTGGGGCATGGGCAGCCCAGGTTTCCCAGTATAACCCAACCGAGTTGACGAACCCTGGTGATGCGCATGCTGCATTCATGGGTATAGAGAATGTTCTGCGACCCTATTTCCCGGGTGGTTTCGTGTACGGACTCCCCCAATACTTCTTCGATTTCGCCATGCTGTGGAAACCTCAGTATCCCCTCGAGAAACGCGACGTGGCGAGCGGTCTCTTTCCCACTTGGTCTTGGCTCGCTTGGCACGGTAATATCGATTTCGTAGTCCGTCCGCCATATGTTGTGGAATCCATCATTGACTGGTATCAACTCAATACGAGGACAGGCGGAAGGCGACGCATCAAAAATGCGTATTTTGAGGACACCGCAGGATCGCCATTGAATGGCAGCAAGTCAACGAGTCAGGCCCAAAAGTACGGCGTCAGTGGTGATAATCCACAAATCGAGAGTCGAGAGGAGACGGCCGAGCCCAGTACGGAGCAATGGAGCCCCGTCCTAAAGTTCCGCGCTCAGAGCGCTGTATTCACCATCTCCGGAAAGACGGAAAAAACGCCAATGAATATCGGAGGGCTTGCCATGCAAGCGACAATAACCGATCACGGTGGCCAATATGGAGGAGTTCTCTACTTGAATCGTCCCCATTTCGAAGATGCACCAGTGGGCGACAGGTGCATGCTGATCGCTGTGTCTCGAGGGCGGCTGACTCAAAAGCCTTCCTCGCCGCAAGATCTCCCATACAATCCCAATGCGATAACCATGACGAGTGGTGAGAACCACTACAATCTTCCGGATTGGAAAGAGCTGCTACGCGTCAAGCAGAGCCATGAGCCGGTATCGGAAAATAATGTCGGCTGGGAGAGCGATGCTGATTGTTATGAGTTCTATAACGTCCTTTGGATAAACGAACTGGAGTGTGATAAAGGAGAAGCTCGCCAATACATAAGAGAAGCCTATGGGAGGGTTGAGAAGTCGGTCTGGGACCGACAGAGCTTGGAGGAGATAGATGTACAACTCGTTTAGACGAAGGCTCGGCGAGAGCTCAGCCGAGGCTATTAGTGAACAACAACATGACATTTCGAAATTATGGAAGACCCCGGATAACCATGAGCTTAAAACCGTGAGCTCTTCCTCCGTGCATAGTCGAGAGACGCAGCCTACTTTGCATGGGGCCCCGGCCCTTGGGTTCGAATGCACGAGCGGCATATTCAGCGGGGGGGAATGCCCGCTCGCCCCACTTCTTTGTCCGCCCCGGCGCCGTTGGCCGAATTGTTTGTGATGGAACGGGCGTTCGCCGGGGCTGCATGCGCGGGACATTGGAGCCTCATCTAGACCCTTGGGCCAAATGTTTCCGAAATCTCCGGGTACTATTTGCCAATGCATCTTTAAGTCCGTTAACACAGTTCTTAAAATCGAATGTGTTACAGCTCCAATGTCTATAAGAAGGCGGGAAGGTAACCTCAGTGTTGTGCTCAATCCTACTCATCATCCTCACACTTCCAACAAACTTCACTCGAATCATTCACAGACAGTCTAACATACAATTTACCCAGAATCTCCCCTTATATAAATTACATCAAAATGGCCAGCTCGCTCAACCCCTACGCCGCTCTCTACGCCTCGCCCAAAGGCCCCGGAGACGCCAGGCCCACGGCCATGCAAGTCCTCGAAGACAGCGGCCTCCGCGGCAAGTGGACGGGCAAGGTCGTCCTCATCACGGGTGGCGCCTCGGGCTACGGGTTCGAGACCGCCAAGGCGCTCCACGCTACCGGCGCCGACATCTACATCACCGGCCGGGACGCGAAGAAGGCGCAGGGCGTGATTGACGAGATCAAGGCTGCCTCCGACTCTCAGGGAAAGCTCGAGTTCATCGAGATGGACATGTGCTCGCTGCAGTCTGTCAGGCTTGCTGCGAAGTCATTTCTCGAAAAGTCAAGCACATTGAACATTCTTGTGAACAATGCTGGTATGAACACCTGAATCTTGCAACATTACTCTCGCCCGATAGCAACGGCCAGCTAACAGTGCATTTTACTTCAGGAATCATGGCGTTGCCAGAGCTTGTCAAGACACAAGATGGCTTCGAGCAGCAGTTCGGCGTCAACCACCTCGCCCACTATGCCTTCACCGCGCCCCTTCTGCCCACCCTCATCAGCAGCAGCAGCCCGTCCTTCCAGTCCCGCATTCTCACACTCACCTCGTCCGGGCACCGCATCGCGCCCACGAGCATCTATGACTACAACTTCGACAACGGCTACAACCCATGGCTAGCCTATGGCCGCAGCAAGACGGCCAACATCTGGTTCTCCAACTACATCGAGCGCGCATACGGCGCTCTAGGTGTCCACGCCAACGCCATCCACCCGGGCCCCAGCGTGACGCCTCTGCACGCCCACACGCCTGGCGAAGTGGCCTCGCAGTGGGCAAGTGAACCGAGCATGCAAGCACCGAACCAGGGCGCCGCGACGAGCATCTGGGCCGCCACGTCGGGTGCTCTAGAGGGCAAGGGCGGGCTGTACTTGGTAAACTGCACCTTGGGCCAGCGCGCAACTGAAGACGAAGTTATCAGGGATCCTGGTTTCGCAGCTTATGCCTTCGACGAAGAGAATGAGAAGAAGCTGTGGGAGTTGAGCGAGAAGCTGACTGGCGTGAAAGTTTCGATATAGGCGGTGGACAAAAGGACCCTGCAGAAGTAATGAGATATGGTCTATCTAGCATGTAATAAATAATAATACTTTCTCTTAAGCTTATCGGAAGTGAAGGGGACTCGGTGTGGAAAAGGTGAGATGTCACGACCACTGACAGGGTAGTCTTTTGCAAATAGGTGCCTGGGCGCCGACAGCTGCTCCCAGACTTGGCAGCCGCTCGCTTTTCAATCAAGGTCAAGTCAGCTTGGTATTGAAATCTGAAAAACTGGCGATCGTTCATCTTTTCCCAAACACATCGGAACCATGAACGATTCAATCAACACGGGAGGCGTGGCTCAACGCCAGGAGCCATCTCCCACCGGCCATGTCGTTCATTACCCTCTGAATGGCATCGACGTCGACTTCGCAAAGTACAAACCGCGGCGCTTCGGCCCATGCGACATCATGGCAAATAAAATGATGAACGCTTACTTGTTCCCCGTGCCGCCACTACCGCACGAGCCTCAGGTCACATTCGAGGCTGGCTTCACAGCCGACGATGACGGCGAAGAAACCAGTGCCAACAAAGACGTGTATCTCGACCTTGCAACCATGGAGCAGATGCTCCATACTGGCAGTGGCAAAATCACATCTTGGCCGCAGTATGGCCTTTTCACGACCCTGCACCGGCTTGACGACTATATCCCACGTCTGATAGGTATAGGCCATCCTTCACTATGGGTCCTCCAGCGGTATTACATGGAGACGAGCCATCCCGCCATGCGCAAATGGTTCTCCTCAAGAAGATATGAGGCTTTCAAGCCTCGGGAAGTCAAAGGAGCCGTCCGAGATACCCTCACGCCACTCGCCTCTAGTATGCAGGAGAGACTCAAGGCTTACGCCGAATCTCGATTCACATACAACGAGCTGTTCCTGTACTACGGACGCGATCATTTTCCTCACCGAAGAATCGAGGTATGGAACAATCACGGAGGGCGTCACTGGAGAATGCCACCTTTGCCAGATGTTCGCCTTTATCCTGCTGCCCCATCTTGCCCACCATTCAAACACCTAAACAAGGAAGCTGGCGTGGCCATGTTTGACGAGAACTCCGCGGGAGCTGGTCGCCCTCGTATTCTGCGAAGGCAAAGTGAGCCAATTCTCAAGGACAGCTGTCGCTTTGAACGACTAGACGATGGACCAGAGCACGAGGGCAAAGCCATCTACTTCCGACCGCTCCCCACGACTGAGCTCGACCACCGCTCGCGCCGTCGTAGCCTCAGCAGACGACACACCCGCCGCATGTTCGCCGAGCCGCGCCTGCACCGCACCGATCGCGCTGCTGTGCAAGAGCCACAGATTTACGAGCCGGAGCTCTTCCTCGCCGGCATCGATGCCACGGAGAGTTCGACACGCTGCCAGAACTGCGGGTTCCCCGACCACAGCAACTCCGCGTGCCGCATGCCCTGCGGCCACTGCGGCTCCAAGTCTCACAGGGCATCTCGGTGCCCCGTCTCGCGGGCTGACCGCTGCCGCTGCTCGCCGTTCCCCAACTACCACCGCGCGAGCCAGTGCCACGTGCGCTGCTCCCGCCCCTGCGGCTCCACGGATCCGCCCGGCCACTACCGGCACCGAAACGCCATGACGTGCGCCGCGCGGTGCTGCATGTGCGGCTTCCGAGGGCACGCCGGCGTCGCGTGCACCCTCAAGCGCTGCCGATGCGGCGGGTCTCATCTCGGCCAGGACTGTGGGTGGAACCCGACATGCTGCGTCAAGGGGTGCTCGCGGTATCTTTGCGGCCAACATTGTCGCGAATGTGGAAGCACCGAGAAGCCCTTCGTTGGTCGATGTTGTCAGGCGTGTTTGCAGAACAGCCAGCCTGTGGGGCAAGGGGTCGAAGTTTGATGTTGGAGTTGAGCAGTTCTTTGCTGCACTGGTGGTGATTGTCGGATTATCGAGTGCTTCGATTGCCATTCGCTCCGTGGAGAGAGGCATGGGAGGAATGTATCGCTTTACACAGAGGTCACAGGGAGGCTAGGCCAGGCTATTTCGAGAAACACGTATTCTGCACCACTCATTTTGGTGGTGGAATAGATCAAATTACAAGAGGCTACAAATGGCAGGATTGAGGTCATACATTTGATCATGACCACCGAAATAGAACTCCACCCAAACCCCAAGCAAATCAAGGCCCTCAGAGCCTTCGAGCCATAACGTGGCGATGCTGATGATCCAGTTGACTCCGTAGCTGTTCTGAGTCAAATAATAATGAGTGAAACGGGGTATCAATGGCAAAGATAACCTAGCCGAGAAAGACGAGACATCCGCCTTTTAATCTTCATCCTCCCATCCTCCTCCACCTGCGCCGTCGATTTCGATTGTCGTGCCGAGGGCCTCTTTGCCCTGTCGAATCATGTCCTGCAACCGCTTGTTGAAGGCGGCCATGCGGATATCCGCGTCTCGCTCTTCCAGTTTACGGCGTGCGGCAAGCTGTTTCGCCTCGGGGTCAAGGCGCGGGCTGGCATCGACACCCGCACGGTTTTCCGGTGCTTCGTGCAATGAAGCTCGGCTAGATGCTGCCGAGGCCGCGCTTTGCGTCCGGCGGTGAGAAAAGGATCCAGAAGAGTTGAGGTTGGGAACAATGGTGGTCCGGCGGTGGGAGCTCGAGGCAGGAGTGGGCGATGATTGGATTTGTGACGGGGTCGCCAATCGGGGAATTTTGCTAGGTGAAGGGGAGCGAGGTGAAGCGTAAGAAGCAGACGAGGCGGGGCGGGGAGGGTTGAAGGAAGTGGTCGAGTTGGCGTGCGAAAGACGACTGGTGGGACGACGGGAAGGCTGGTTTGCCGCAGAGGCAAGACGAGCTGCCGGGGTGCTTCTACGACGGCCTGTGGTAACAGAAGGCGCTTGATTGCGGTTACGAGGCGAAGATTGTTGCAGCGGCGGGCGCCGCGATGCTTTTTCTGACTTTGATGGCTCGCTAACCATGACCCAGTTCCTACCTAGATCATCCGACTGGTCAGTTTGTCGCCGCTTCGCTGCCGGTTTGGTAGGCGTCGACGCCCTGCTATCATCATCGTAAGTTTCGTCTTCTGCACGATTTGCAGCAAAAGTATCGATAGTGGGGTAGCGGCCAGACTGTGTGTGATGATGCGCTGCGCCCTGCTTCTCCGTGATCATGTTGTCGAATAGCTCTGAGGTAGGAACGGCATTAGCATCGAACCCTTTGCCGCCACCGGCGTAGAAACCTTTGAAGGCACTGCTCCTGCAAAAGCCCCAGACACGACCAACAACGCCACCTAGGGTAGCGAAGGCGACCGAGCCCCAGCTCTGCGTAGGTCGAGGTTGCGGCGGGAGGTTGAAGAGTTGCGTGGGACCGGGTTCGTCGATGTCCATGTTGTCGCCACGGGGTCGCTTGGAGCCAAGAACCCGCCTGTAGTCCGAGTCGGAGTAGCCGCTCTCGCCGAGGATTCCATGCTCCGAGGGGGCACCGCTCGGGGTGTCGAGTTGACCAGCGAGCACATAGGACCTGTGGGACGGCGCAGCGGCGACGGGCGTGCCGAAGTACCCATCGCCGTAGGTGTAAGCATCGGTCGCATCCGACGCATGCCTCCGCGATATGTCCTCGTGGTTCCGCTTGCGCTTCGGGAACGATTCGACGGCGGGAATGTAGTCGGAGCTGGGGCTAGGGACGGAGACGGGCGGCCGAAACAGGCCCGGGTGGACGCCCTCGACGTGAAATGCGCCGGGCACATGGAACGGCGACGAGAACGTCATGATGGCTCCGGGAACGGGAACGGGTCTGTGAATGGATACGGGCACATCCAAAGGCGAGTAGAAGGCAGGGCTGCCCCGTCCAGGGAAGTGGTTGTTGGGCGGTGGTTCGTTCGCCTCGCTTTGGGGTGATGCACGGATGTCGGTATGGTGGAAGCTTGTCAGAGAGCTTGTTTGGGGAGGACCCATGCATATGCGTTGACGGGGCATCGTGACTTAGTGCCTGTTTAGCCTCCAGGCGACCACTCCACAAAGGCACGTCACGTGCTCACGTGACCCCAAAAGCATCCGTCACATGCAAAGCGTGAGAGCACTCAATCCTATGGGCCAACGCCAGTCATTCAACCCAAACCAGTCGTAACCCGTTCAACAACGTTACCAGACAAAACCATGGATTCTGATTTTCATCTTGGTCTCGATGCTGTCCGAGTCCCTTGCGTCTCGTAAAGGTTCTGATTGGCTGCATCCGCGAAAACATGCTGTGCTGTAGTCACTCAATCTTTCATGTCTTGCCCTGCGGCTCTCCCTGCAGGCAAACAAACCAATGCGGAGGAACCCGTCAGCATCCCACTGAACTTTGCGAGCACGAGTTTGTTGATTAATCAATCCAGCGGTTTCAATATCGTTTTATGCTTGCCGTCTAAGTCTAAATCGGTGGGTCGCTTAGTCGAAGCAGGCTTACCCTGGACTCGCTGGTATAAGTTGTCGTAGGGGAGATAAAAGGGACGCTTGATCATTCAAGAGGATGCAGACCAACAGGCATACCTACTCCTTATTGGTGCAAACACTCAACACGCATCAACATGACACTGCAACCCCAGTTGCAATGTGACCCAACTCGGCTTTCGGCTCCGGACCCCAGATCCGTTTCCTCTCATGTGCGGCTGGATTGGAGCATACCGCCTCCGCCCCTTGCGTGCACGCGCTGGGGGCAGATCGCAATCGCATGAGATTTGAGGCCCTTTTCCCCAGCTTCCCGACAGCCCGGGGGTCGTGCATCTGCTAGGAATCTAGACCAGTCCAGTCTTAGCGGTGCCTGGGAAAATAGAAGTCCACGGGAAGTGCGAGCCGCGGATAAATTATGCCAAGCCGATCCACAAATCAGAGTCTCTGCCGTTCCTGGTCGACCGACTACACAATCTCCTAAGCTGAAGGACCACGGCGATCGTATGGACCATGCAATCAACTCCATCAAGCCGAATGAGTTTAGGCATCTCACCAGCGCGCAAAGAGACCCCTCAGTCGTGCATGGCTCTGCGCTGGTTCCCAATTTCCGTGTTCCTGGCTCGAATGCTCACAACGGGTCATCATGACCGAGATCCATAGCTGGGGAGCAGGGGATGTTTTGCGGGGGAAAGACGACCAACTGGGGGATGTATAAAAACACCTGCCAAGAACTGGTTGCTTGGCTTATTTTCCGTATCGGTAGTCCTGGCATTCATTCTGTTGATTCCAGTCCCTCTTCTCTCTTTTGAGCCGTCAGAATGAAGGCTTCCGGTTGTCTCTCCGCCCTTGCCCTCATCGTAGGCGCCATCGCCACAGCGCTGGAGCTCCCAGCAGGCGTCCCGCGAAGTGTTGACGAGTTCCGTGAGAAGCATCCCTACAGGACGCCGTGTGATCCCAAGCGTCCCCGCTTCACCATCAGAGCGTCGGAGCACGACTTGGATGACGTGTCGACTGACTTCGTGGATGGCCTGAAGCAAGCCAACAAGGGTGGCACCTTGTATCTGCCCAAGGGCAATACGTACATCATTGGCAAGCCGCTTGATCTCACCTGGCTGGACAATATCCATGTGCACCTTGAGGGTGAGATCAAGTTTACCAATGACACCAAGTTCTGGCAGAAGAACTCATTTACCCATCCTTTCCAGGTATGTGTTCATGCCCACTTTGAAATCCAATTCCAAGTGATTGACCGTCTGCTAGAACTCCATTATGTTCTGGAGATGGGGTGGCAAAGACATCAAAATCTACGGAAAAGGCACCTTGAACGGCAATGGTCAGCGCTGGTGGAACGAGTTCTCAGGCCGTGAGATCCTCGACCCAAGCAACCAATACCTCCGCCCGATTCTCTTCTATGCCCAGAACGCCACTGGCCTTGACATCCAGGGCATTCACTTCAAGGACTCGCCCTGCTGGACCAACTTCATCGTCACCTGTAAGGACCCATGATGCACTATATTTCCATGACGTTGCTAACAAGACCAAGCCAAGGATATCTCCTTCAAGGATGTCATCTGCACGGCTGTATCCAACAACGCTACGGCTCTTCCCAAGAACACCGATTTCTTTGACTCGCTGAACATTGAGCGATTGACGGTTGAGCGCACATGGGTGGACATTGGTGACGATTGCTTCTCTCCCAAGAGCAATGCCTCTGGTATCCATGTTGACACCATGTACTGCAACGGTATGACATGATTCACACAAAAGCTCATACTACGATTGCTAACTATATTCAGGCACCCATGGTCAGTCCATTGGCTCTCTGGGCCAGTACAAGGGCGAAATGTCCTTTGTCAAGGACGCCGTCATCGAGAACGTCTGGATGCTCAACGGCCAGCACGGTGCCCGTCTCAAGACATGGGCCGGCCCCGACATCGGCTACGGCTTCATCGACAACGTGACGTTCCGCAACTTCTGGGGCGGAAACAACGAGTACACCGCCTTCATTGACTCGTGCTACTTCAACATCAACGCGACGACTTGCGCACAGTACCCCTCCCAGATGAACATCACCAACGTGCTCTTCCAGAACTTCACCGGCTACAGCTCCGGCAAGTATGGCGACGCCGTGGCCCGCTTGACCTGCAGCTCCAACCCCAACGCCGTCTGCGAGAATATCAA
The DNA here is from genome assembly GCA_020881915.1 of Paramyrothecium sp. XJ0827. Taxonomy (NCBI): domain Eukaryota; kingdom Fungi; phylum Ascomycota; class Sordariomycetes; order Hypocreales; family Stachybotryaceae; genus Paramyrothecium; species Paramyrothecium sp. XJ0827. The sequence goes on along the minus strand of JAJFPB010000001.1, from coordinate 1,994,709 downwards.
GTTCAAGGACTTCAACATCCAGAGCCCGTGCGGCGGCAAGCCCGTCTTCCTCTGCGATGGTGTCAAGGACATTGGTGTCGACTGTGTCAGCGCGACTAGCAAGGAAGGCAAGGCGGCTTTGGCAAACAAGTGCACCGCCCCTCAAGCATCGGCAAGCCCGTTCGATGTTAGGGATTGGGAGTAGGGCAACTGAAGAGATGTCTTTGTATAAAGTTTGCTTGATTGCAACGGTAGAGTACGGTTTGAGGCATAGAAGACATGAAAGGCCCACCGGTTATCCTTAGTCTTGGCTGAGTTTCACTCCGCGGTGGGTTTAGATATCGTACATAAAATATCAAATGATGGTGCTAGAGCCGGATGAAAAGCGGCATGTTGTAAGGCTGGATACCAATCTCATGGAACTTAAGGGATAAGAAAAGCGGCGGTTTCTCTGATTAATCCAGATGCGAAGGTTACAGTAGCCTTTATATCAAATACTCGCAATAGAGCGTCTTCTAAAGTCATGTTGATTATCTTGTAAAGTTCCAATGGGGCAATTTGCCATGCCCTTGGGTGTTCATAGCGGGCAGAAATTGGCTGTCCAATCACGTTTAAAGTAGCCATCAACATGTAAGTTACTGGGCCGTATTTTCAATAGAACTTCCCATACATCCCAAGTTCTCTGATCTATGAGGCTGGAATCAACCCACCCACTAATCTGTCACACTTTCTGATTTGTTGGCATTACTGGCTTGGCTCTGGTCCTCATTGGATAATACATACACGCTACTTCAATTATGGCCATTTGCACTTCACGAGATAGTTGAAGTGCTTCCCATTGGCGGCAGAGCTAAGGACTAGGCTCGCTGATCCCCGTTTCCAACTTTTCACCACGTCACGAGTCTAGACTCAACGAGTCGATAAATGCGCCATATGCCACACCCCCTCACTCTACCCCGGATTTTTGCTCCGCAACGCTGCAGAACCGTTGCAAGCACTCTCAGGCCTCTGCTCCAGATGCCAGAATGACGGGGCTTGTCCCCAACGTCTGGGCGGCCATTATCATTCCCATTCCATTTGCGACTCTGGCTCTCGGCTTGAGGCTCCGCGCCCGGCAGATCACTAAGATGGGCTGGGGATACGACGACGGCTTGGCTGTCGCCGCCTGGGTTCGTGCACCCGCGGTGGTAGGGGTGATTTGGCTATTCCTGCTCGTGCTCACATCCTAGACACTGATAGATTTTCGCGATTGCTTATTCTACTGATCTCATCGTCTGTAGGTATTCGATAAATACCATTTCTTTGAATTCACACTCATTACGACAGGGACGTTGCGATTCAGACTTGGCCAGAAAATCGGATTCTTCGACGACGAACAGGTTGACTACTATCTGAGAAGGTCACGCTTTATGCTTTGGATCAGCGAATATTTCTACTCCTGGTCCATCTTCTTCTCCAAGATGGCTGTGCTGTTCTTCTACCGACGCCTGTTTACATTCTCATCTATCAGGATTCCCATCATTGTCATCATGGTTGCAGCCGCCCTGTGGGTCATCCTGCGCACCTTTCTGACCTTGTTCCGTTGCCTTCCGATTCAAGCCTCCTGGGACGTGACCATCGCCGATGCTCGCTGTGTCCTCAACGTGGCGAAATTCTACGTGTGGACCGATTCGGTGCATTGTACTATGGATTTTGTGATCCTGGCCCTGCCGATATACGAAGTTGTACGGATGAAGCTCCCAATGGGCCAGAAGATTGCGACCGTCTGTCTGTTCGCCTCTGGATCTCTGTGAGTCCCGTGCAACTCATTGGCTCGGCGAGGATTGACTGACCGACATCCCACGATAGCGTTGGTGTAGCTTCTATTTTTCAAATCATCGAAGCGCAGACCTACCGACCGGGTAGCAGAGAGTTACCCCATGACTTTGCCCTGGCCATGGTCTGGGGAAGTGTAGAAGTTCACCTGGCCGTGTTCGCCTGTAAGCGCATCCTCCAACCGCAAAGTACGTTTCATCTACGGTTACTGATGCAGCTGAAGCGTCTCTGCCACTGCTTCGACCCATCTTCCGCAAGAAGATTCCTGGTCTCGCGACTGAGGCAAGTGATGCGACGAGCAGGCGCAGCATTGCCTTTCTGCCATCGCCCAACCCCATAGCCGTAGTGAGAAGTCCCAGGATGGAAGAGACACAGACTACCGATAGCGCTTCCATGGAAATTTCAATACGCCAGGAGGCCCCGTCGATTACTGCCCCCAACCAGAAGGACAAGACGGGTGGACTTCCAGGACCTGCTTTTCAAGAAAAACATGGGCCAAACACGTTTCGTAGCAGCTCATAGCCCTCAAATATGATACATCTAACCGGTACTCAAGACTTGGCCGCACCTCCATAAGGCACCTAGACTCATGAGAGAGTGCATCAGTCCACTTATTGTTTGCCATGTGTTGGGGGGTGGCCAGGAACGGCGGCGAAGGGACAATGGATAGTGGCACTTTTGGCCAGTTTGCACGACAAGCACTGCGGCTGAGTGAATCAGATAGTCAATACAGAAAGGGAGAAGCCCATTTCAAGCAGACTTGTCGCTGGAGATGGGATGCACTTTCACACCACGTTGTGTACATTGGTACAAGGATTCCGATGCACAGGCACCATGTCAAACCCCTGCGCAAAATGATCCTGTGCTAGAAAAGGCTAGGATGATGCCCTGCAATGTACGGATAGCCGCCTAGGGATACATAAACGGATGGTGATTGGACCTGAAGCGTGGTGAGGAAGGGGTTTCAGAAGAGCTTGGGTTACAGGCGAGTGAATCGTCGACAAGGCATTTTCGAGTCTGAGCAGCGTCCGACGTGGCGCAGGCGGTGAGGTAAGCTACAGAAAGATACCTTAGCCAAGAAAACAACACTGGAAAGAACAGGAAGCCAAGTGAATGATACAATGAAAGCAAAGTTAATATTGCTATAATCAATTGGTTTCAGTCCTTCTCGTGAAGACAATTATTAAATGTTAACTTAACAGATTTACGGGGGTTTCACGCGGATTATCAGGACAACATGGATTAGAATGTTGGACACACTAGGACTTGAGGTGCCTTTTCTTATTCTCTTCGTTGTGTTTTTCCTCTAGACTTTCCAATTTTTTAACTGTCATTTTAGCTCCCCTCCCTGTTCGACTTACCGATTGACAGCGTCCGGCACGGTGGATTTGCAGGAAAACATGGGAAAAAACCGTTCATTCAAGCTCAGGTGCCAAGCCGGCCACTCCCCCACAAATTCGGAACCCCGTGCCTTGGGTGATCTACAGGATGACGCGGGAAGAGTGTGGCTTTGACAGGTCGGAGGAAATGCAACGGAGCAATCAGAAGCCTGGCAACGGTGCAGCCGGCTGTTGGAGCTTGTTCCGAGGAAGCCCCAGAACGCAAGTCGTCAAGTTTTCCATTCGGAGCGTCATCCGTTTTTTCTTTCGTTTCCGGTGCAGAGGCTCGTGAGACCCACTGTGCGTTCCTGCATTTTAGGTACCCGGGCCACTACTTTACAGCGGCTGGGGTCTCAGACAGCTGCGAGAGCTCACCATTACGTCACTTGCGTCATTGATGTCATGGAAACTCAATCGCTGCACATGGAAGCGCTCATTTCGAGGGGTCCCTTGCTTTAAAATACAGCTTGTCTGGCCTTGTTCCCGTCTTGTCCTCATTCATTGGTAAACAGACACAAACATCTTTTTAGAGATCTTTTATATTAAATCTCCTTACCCTCATCAATTGCATTCAACAGCAAGACCTCTATTTGGACAACCACCTATCCTCTACCCCTTCAAAACCGCCATCATGATGTCCTCAACCTCTGCAGTTCGCTCTACTCTGCACAGAGCTGCGGCGCGCACCGCTAGAGCTCCCTGCCTCCGCCAGGCACGCTTCCAGTCCACCACCTCCTCCTCCACAGCTTCCGGCGCCGCCAAGAACGGTAGCTCTCACATTGCCGCTGGTGTTGCCGGTGGTGTTGCTGCCAGTGCTGTACTCTATGGCGCCTACCTGCTGACCCCCTCGGGGAAGATGTCGCGCACCATCAACAAAGGCGCGTACGAGGCCTCCCAAAAGTACAACCAAGCCGTCAAGAAGCTACAGGAGAAGACCCCCGAGCCCGATGAGGCCATCAACTACATCAAGGAGTTCTGCTACTCCTACGTAAGCTGGGTCCCTGGCGGCCGCCAGTACGTGGACACTGTGTTCAAGGATGTTGAGACCTTGAGGCAAAACCACCGCGACGAGGTCAACAAGATTGTCAGTGATGGTTACAAGCAGTTCCAGGACTTGTCGAAGAAGGGCCTTAGCATGGAAACGGCCTCCAAGGCTTACGAAGTGCTTGCAGACCTGTCCAAGCAGCTTGGAAGCCTAGCCGGCGATGCGTTTACTGATATCCTTGACAACCACCCCCAGGTCAAGGAGAAATTTGGCGGCAGCATCGACCAGCTGAAGAAGATGGGTGATGAGTACGGACCAGAGGCAAAGAAGCAGGTCGACGAGACGTGGAACCAGATCAAGGAGCTCATGGCTGGCGGCCTGACCGCCGCCAACCTCGACAAGGCCCGCCGCATCATCCAAGAGAACGTCGAGAAGGTCAAGAAGTTAGGTGATGAGGCATGGAACAAGGGCTTGGAGCAGGCCAAGCCTTACCTCGACAAGAACCCCAAGGTGCGCGAGCTGATCGAGAACAACGCCGATGCTCTGAAGCAGGGCAACGCCAAGGAGCTCTTCGAGAAGGCCCGCAGCGCTGTCGAGTCCAGCGACCTGGGCGAGTTTGAGAAGTACGTCAACTCGGCCGTCGACAAGGCCAAGTCCAAGGGCTCCCAGCTCACGGGCGGCAGCCTCGACCAGTACTTCAGCATGATCCCCAGCGGCAGCGAGATCCTCTCCAAGGTCCAGCAGCTGAAGCAGGTGGCCGAGGAGCACAGCGGCGAGGCCGAGAAGCTATTGAAGGAGACCATGGAGGAGATCAAGAAGGTCCTGGACAAGAAGTACCAGGAGGCGGAGAAGATCAAGGAGCAGGCCAAGAAGGAGGCCAAGTAAGAGACAAGCCAGTCACCTAATTACCTTTTTTCCCTTTTGTTACATATCTGTATCCATAGCTATTATAAGGGCACGGGAAGTGCATCGGCGTTGAGGTTATAATGAATCAACAAAAGTTTCATACCTGAACTATATTCTGCGACTCAAGTTTCCGTGATGTCATTGTTTGCGAAGTGTGCCCAAAGAGTGTCCATATCCATTCTCAAAAAGCTCCACGACTCCACGACTCCACGACTCCACGACTCCACGACTCCACGACTCCACGACTCACAAATATAATCCAAATTGTTACGCCTACATAGTACATACGACCATAGCTGCTTGAAAACATGGGATCCCGTGCAGATTAGTAGTTGGGTCGGTGACGACCAGCGAACACCGGCTGTTGTATGTTTTTACTAATTTCTTTTTTTGTGGCCCTGTCGAAACCTAATTTCGGGGCCCCCTGGTTGTGGATCTTTTTTTGAGACGTTTGGTTGGGGTTGCTTGAAGGGATTGTAGCTTGTTTTGGCAACGAGGGGAGACCTGCCGATTGGGTGGACGGAACGCAGGTAAACAAACGGGTTTTGGGTGCCGGTGAATATCCTTGGTGACGCAGCTTGTGATCTAGGACCGTCTCGTAGGCTGAGATTGATATGTCACGGTGTCTGTGCTGTTGAGTTTTCCGTTTTTAATGAACTGTCTTTCATTGCTGGGCGAGAACCCATTTACTATCTACCATAGCCATTCCCAAAAACTCCCGCTGCCGTGGCGCATGCCTGTACATCTAATCATCATGACATTGTGACCCCCTAGTCTTCGTCTACGCCAATTTCAAGATTGTCGTTCGTAATATTTGTCCTGCTCCTTGCTCGTCTGAGGCGGCACGCCGCCCTCCACGCCCTTCTCTCCATGCACATGCTGATGGCCTCCCCAGAACTTCTCCCGCTCCGCCAGCACCTCATCTGCCCAGACCTTCATCTCCGGCAGGACAACCTTGCTCGCGACATACGCGAACTCGCCGAGGTCGACCTTGCCGGCGCTGCGGCGCTCGTACTCCACCATCTGCAGCAGAAGCTCTAGCTTATCCACGTCGTGCACGAAGTGACTGTCGAGCGTCTTCGAGTCCTCGTACTCCTGCCATATGGCTTTGATGTCCACGCCGGTTGCGCCACCTGCCACGCCGTTGAGGAGTCGCTTCGTGAGAAAGTCCATGGCCTCGGTCTCGCGGCGGCTCTTCTCGGGCTTCGGAACGCCGTCGACGGGTGTGATGTCGCCGACGAGAAGCTCGGCCATGTCGTGGATCAGGCACATGCGCATGCACTTGGCGAGGTCGAGCTTTGGCGCCAGTGAAGGAGGGGCAAACATGGAGATAAGAGACATGCGGTACATGTGGTCTGCGATGGACTCTCCTCTGTCAAGCGACGAGTTAGCGGCTGTAAAAAAAATTGCCATGGACTGCGTCTTACCTTTCAATGCCAAATCTCCTCCATCCTTCGCGCTTGGTGGTCTTGAGGCGCTCGAGCATGTGGAAGAAGGGGAGTGGCGAGCTGGAGCCCTCGGCCGGCGCATCGCCTGGGATCGCTTCGAGGACCTTGTCTACAGTCCAGTTGTCGGGGAGCTTGACCATAGGAGTGTAGCCGAGACCTATGCCATCAGTCAGCGCAGATTCTTGTCCCAGTGAGGCTCGACTCACCGGAGAGGATGTTATCCTTCGCCTCGTCGCTGGCTTGCTGTTGAGATCCCATCTTGATCGGCGGGTGGCGGGGCTAATCGGCAGGAAAAGCTGGGCAGACGGCGCTGTAACGAGTGCAGAGATATAATGGTGGAAGAAAGGAGTCGTAAGTCGTAACGCGCAGGACCAAGGAAAAGCAAACAGCGAACTGTCACGCTGTCGTACACAGACCGGTGCTTGCGACAAACAAGGATTCAAGCAAGATGCGGCGCCCGCCGTCGGTGCAAATAGTTTCCAGTGGGGGTTGCCCCGCCACGTTTCGTCGACCCCACTGGAAGGCGCCGCACCGCTGGACACGGTACCTCCAATCAAGGTACAGCACACAGTGACCTGCCCATTTGCTGACAACGTCATGCCGTGATTGGCCGATGTCCACCAGCATGCGAAAGGAGCTCTTCCCTTCCACTTAAGGTAACTTATCCTTCGCTGCACTTCAATCTTCGAGCTGCCTACTTTTGTTAACATCCCATCCATTCTCTGACCATCGATGGCTTATTTGCAGGCATACTCGAATAGGCCCTGCCTCCGTCGGTAGGTTATGGGAGCCAACATTGAACTTGGGGATCAGGTACTCTATGTCGCTCCCGTCCTAGCCTCCCATTTACGTGGGCCGTCTACATGCAGGTTTCTAACCGAACTATGGAATGTTGGCGGAGAGAAGAGACACGCCTGATCTTTCATCTCTCTCATCCCAGGATAGGTTCACTTTGGTCGGCGTTTTCGACATCGCCCTTCTTTGCGACACTAAAGAGAAGCGCGAGGCCAGAACAACTGAACTCAAGAGCCTCCATCATGAGAGCTTAATCGAAGTTATATTTACTCTTGTAAACATTTACATACTGACTAACCACCCAGCGGCTGCATCAGCATGTCCCAAATGGGTATCCGCTTTCAAGAGTGTCGTCTCTCCGGGTTTCTTGTGAATTGATGTCAGTGCTAATCGCCTTGACATTGGATCGAATCCGCATCTAGTTCGACCTCTTGACAACGAAAGCACCACGCTCGATTGTGTTGACCAAGATGTAACCACTCTTGAAGAAGGGGTAGCTGCTCCAGGTGCCAACAAAGTCGAGACTTCCACCTCGCGGCTGGTTGTCGTTCTCAGGGTAGACCTGGCGTATCTGTTAGCGAAGAGATACGGCTAGCTTCAAGGGAGAAACACTTACATCGAAGAAACCAACCTCCCTCACAGAGCGGCCAGTGGGGTCCTGAGGCAGTGAACGGAGATCAAGAACACGGAGACCGCTGCCGTAGTTGCTCTGGTAGGTGAAGCCGTTGACAACAAACTGGTTGTGGTCAGGGCCATAGCCAGGTGACTTGAAGACACCAGTCTGCCTAGGGTTGCGCAAGTCACGAATATCCCAGAAGTAGGTGGTGGCGTATCCGTCAGCAGCGGGGCCGGTGCCGCGGACTTCGTCGTACTCGTCGTCGGCGACAAGGAACTCCTGCCAGGTGGTGTTGGTAACCCAGCCCTGGTGGGTGTCTGGGTTCAGGTCAGCACGGTTTCTACAGGAGAGGGCTTGCTTCGCAAGGGGATGACCTACAGGCAGCTCCAGTGTATGTGACACGAGAGATGATGTTGGTGCTAGTCTTGCTGGTCACGTCGTAACTGCGAAATTGTCAGACACTTCTACAGTCCTGTCACAGATCATACTGACATGGTCAAGGTGTCTTCGTTGAAGCCATAGCAGATGTCACGGCCGGTGTAGCGAGTGTCGGGGCCACGGTAGACGATGCACTGCGCATCGTGCACGTACGCGTCGCCGGAAGCACAGCCGGGCGAGGTGGGCCTGGCTGGGTTGGTCAGGTCGATGAAGATCAAACCAGCACGGCATGCGCCATTGCGGGGAACAGCGCCGACAGCAACGGCGTAGTTCCTCTCCTCGTTGACAACAATGTTGTGTGTGCTTCCCTGGGGGAGTCCATTGAAGTGACCAGCAAGATCTGCTGTGTTCGAGAAGGTGACGGGGCTGGCCGGGTTGACGGTCAGCAGCTTGCGCCAGTCAAAGATTTGGACGCCGTGGCGGGCCGCCTCGCTGCCGATGATGACGTAGTTCTTGAAGCCACGGATTTCTCGCCAGATGGAGTTGGAGGTGGACGTGTACTTGGGAAGACGTCCGAGGTAGACGAGCTTGCCAGCGGTCGTGATTTCGGCGAATGCCGCACCGTCGGCCTGGGCGATGACGACAAACTCGCGTCCAGTGTCACTGGTCCAGCCCCAAGAAGAAGATCCCTGTCCAGCAGCGCTACCCAGGTCCCTGTGGTTCTTGAAGTCGAAGAAGTCAATCTATCTCGCAAGTTAGCACCCGACCGTATCGCCAGTCGGCATCAGCTCGTGCTTACGTTGCTGCACTTGAATCGGTCGCTGCCGACGGCGGCGATACCGTTCACACATCTGACAGCAGGGTCGGCAGCAGCCCGGCTCTGGTACTGCGAAGAGTCCAAAAGTCCGGCCTTGAGCTCCCTATCCCAACCGGCCTGCGATGCTTGTCAGCGAAGGCACCAAGTCATATCAAGTAACTGGTGGTCGTACCAGCTTCAGAGACTTAAGCTCCATGTGGACGGTGCCGCTGTCGTACAGCTCACTCGTCTCTTCATTGGGAACCAGTTCCATGGCAGCGGCATAGTTGCCGAAGGCCGCCAAGGCGACGCAGGTCCATGAGAATGCCTTCATGATGATCAGTCGGCGATGGGTTGATTGTGCCTGCAGATCCGGAATCAAAATACGGCTACTTCATGGTAATTTATATATTTCTGCAGCCAGGTGGCTCCCGCCGTTGGCGGTTGGGCACTAACTATCTGCCATGACTGATCTCATCGCTTAATGGCGGCTTCATTTTCTCCCCAATATCTAGCGATCCATTACCCATACACGGCCACTTTCTGGCCTCTCCTATGCTGCAGGTTCCCCAGCCTCAGTTCGAGCCGATGCCGAGTTTAGCAATGTGCACCCGATGAAGAAGGTGGAAACACGCGCCGTAGCGCCATGTAAAAGGAGGGAGAACGACGATTCCCGGCCGGATTTCCGGATACAGAAGGTGACAGTAAATGATTGGCTCACAGATACAGCAGCGTCCATGAGCTGTCTTGGGCAGATATGACGCATGATCGGATGTGACCTATCTATCGATCACGAGCATGAGCAGGGTGTTCGATTGATGCTCTCCTAATTTTCGACGACGTTAGCCACAGAGTCGATCCTAGACATTCTTCGTTCTCATCATCCCCTGTCCCCGCATTTAGGGAAGTCTTCCTTTGCGTGTTCTAGAAGTTCTTGGCAAACGTTGGTCAGGGTCTAAATGGCGTACCTGGACGCACGAATGGCGAGCCATTCGAAACACCGCAACCGAGACTCTATATGCCACCTACTATAGCCACATGAAGTGGGTCAGGTCGTTTATGTGCACCCTTATCTGCCGTTGACGTGCTTGCTAGCCGTCTCCATTGGCCTCGAACCAGCTAATGCGACCCTAGTATCGAGTCGCTTATTGGTCAAGGCTTGGCCCGGGGATCTCGATATGGCAGTTGTCTGTCGGGAAGTAAGCCTTGCCAGGAAGATCAAGCAAAGGTACGAAGTGATGAGCCGGCATTAGTGACCCACGCATCTACTTGGAGCCGCTGGGCGAAACTCCGTTTATACCACGACGATAGCCGATATTGGAAGGCGCCTAAAAAAAGGCGGCCTGCAGGAGTGGGTTGAGCATCCCCATAAAGGCAGGCAAGTCCTCGGAAATGGCGATTGCCATAGTGTGCCGTGGTGCGAAGTGCTTAATATACCGCGCATGGGGACGCCGCCATGTAAGCAAAATGCATTGAGCCAGCCCTCAAGGTACGATGAAATTGCCCGATGGTAACCTCGCGTAACCTGGAATAGGTACCCTGATGGCTGGCATTCTACTGACCGCTGTGTGCTTCCTCATTTCTGATCGGCATTGCTCAGAGTTGGTTGGCGTGCCCACAATGCCCAGCCTGCTCAGCGCATGTTGCTGCAGTGCTACTACTGGTTCGCCCACATGAAGTCGTTGATACCTCGTTTAACTGAGATGCCGAATTCCTTCGCTATTTCGTGATGAAGATGATGTTGAACATGTGGAAATCAAAGTACACAATACATGTCGTTGGCCAGCAGACAATTCGTAATTCGGATGAATTACGTAGTTACGTCCCGGATGGTACAACAAGTCGACCACAAGTCCTAGTATGGGTTTAGATGCTTTGAAGCAAGAACAAAAAAATGTGACCATATGTTGCTTTTCAAACATATAATGTTACGGGCTCCGCTCGGCGGCACAAAGGATTAGAAACGCATATTCAAGGAGTGATAGGTCGAGGGGTGGTGGCTCCTTGTATAGCTACTTGTTCTCCGAGGCTATTCGTATCGTGTTTCTACAGCCGTGAGGTTATACATCTAGAATCTGGCCGAGGTCCATGTATAGGTGGCCGTATTAAATCATAGTTCACTTGGCCTTGATTTTCCGCTGACTTCCTGGGCTGAGATCCTACTTCACACCACGGAGCTATATGTGTATTGAACGGCAGTATCAAAATAATCCGTCAATTTAATTTTGTGTCTCCTCTTCCTCAAATTTCGATGCACCGGCGATTCATGCTAGTAATGGAACAAGAAAGAAAAGATTATTCCCTAGTGATAATGTAAGGCTTCCTCACGCATTCAGGAGATAAGAGGAGTCGAGGCATTTCGAATGACCTGTGGTAGACAGTAGGTCGGAGGTTTCTTGCCGGGGATGGGAAGCAAAAAAGATGACAAGGAATCTCTGTGGTCTACCTCAGTATCTTAGCATTTACATCTCAAAATTACACTTGTGCCGTGAACACATGTGCATCTAAGCTGCGACAGAGCACGAAAGTAGGCGCATGAAGAGCAGGACTATGATTGTTAAAGCTACTACTCTTGTGCCCCTAGACTCATTCATTCAAATAACGACGAGTATCAACCACCGTCTACTGATTGATATCCAAGTGCTTGATCCGTAGTTCCTACCTTATTCTTGATGACTCGCAGCTTTCGCGGTACCGTAGAGGTCGAGAAGGTGGGACGGTTGCTGCGGAGGGTAGCTGCGGAGGGTAGCTGCCTCCTGCATAGTTTGGGAGTAATAGCTTGAACATCCCGAGTCTTGCAATGATGGCAGTCCTTTCTGTTTCATTCTAAATCTGTCTCTTCAGGATTCTAGTTACATCTTCTTTGACGTTGCGCTCCCCATTCGTCGTGTATACTTCCGTCCTTTCGCATTATTCGTGCAACTACGCACACAGACATTTATACAAACGTGCAACTACAGGCAGACGCTTCTGCAAGCCCGCAACACTTGTCCTCCAATATCGACGGAGCCATATTTCTCGACTTCAGTTGCCCATGTCATCGAGCCCACAGACGTCTCCCTTCACGGGAACTGAAATAGGGCAGCCTGAAGTCGGTGGTTCCGCCAACATTGCAAACGGAGAGCAAGACGGTATTCCCGAATCCATAGATTCACTACAGAGATTCTTGAATTACGGGAGATATGAGCCCGAGGATGATGCTACTGAGGCCCGCAGTATACTTTCCGGGGCAGTGACGATACTCGAGTCGATTGCGAGAACCAGGGCTTCTGGCGGCGAACTGAGCGACACTCAACTAGTTACCATCCATGAGTTTCTCAAGTTTGTTCGCAGATCGGAGAGTGTATGGAACGCCTACCTGGGTAGGCACGCTTTACTCCAAACCGTTGAAGCAAGTACATCCAATGCCGAAATTACACAAGACGTCCGAACAGGCTCTGCAATGATATCGACTCTAGTGCCATCCCCACCGATGTTCGTTGTTACATGTATACCGCCTCCTCTTGTTGGTCAGTCTTGCTTGATGTATATCAGAGACATTTGACTGGGGAAGAGAATCTGAGTAGCATTTTAGGAACCACATCTAGCCAAGCCGACAGTCCCGGCGCGGGACGACGAATGTACAGCGAACGCTTAAGCTCGGCGATTGCCGTCACCTTACCTTTAATTCACCTTGAGGCAGTGGACACGAGCAGGCATGGTCCGATAGACACACTGTTCTTTCAGCGTCAGCTGATACCCTTCCAGGACCACTGGGCCGCAACCCTCTTCAGGTCTTTCTTCCAAAAGGCTCAAGCTAGATCTCCGAACATCTCTCTCAAAACGGTGGCTATCTCTGTGAGAATGCATACATGTGTATTGGCCTTGGGAGAGGACGAAATGTCATGGCCCAGCCTCGAATCGGACTCTATTTGGACCATACTACGGCAGCAAGACCAAACCTCAATCTGCAGTCCGAAGACTCTGTATGACAATATTAAATTCACCGAAATTCTAGGGGCTTCTGAGTCGGAATCGGGAATCAGAGGTCCTGCCGTTCTGCCTCATCTTCATCCTGCTACGTCGTCTACCACCCGGACTCCCGCATCCTCTGGGGCTGATAGTCCCTGGTAACTAGACCCGACTCTGCCAGTGCAGGCTCGTCAAGATGTGCCGTCTCCTTCTGAAAACAAGGCAAGCCCATAATGTTTTATTTGGTCGGATGCAGACTACGTTTTCAGATAGAACGCGGTGTCGATCGATGAAGACACCTGTCCCATGCTGTCACGGGCTCCTGATCTTTTCTGCAATCTTGGCATGATTCGGTGAAAGCCAATACAGAACAAGGGTGAAGAGGCATCGGGAGCAGCATCCCGTACGACATCATCATTACACACTCATTTATTAGACGTCGAAGAGGTAGACTCAGGCTGGAAACCGTATTCGGCTTTGTATAGCGTAGCAAGAATGGTGGCTCGAGTAAAGTAGTTTGGTACAGTCAAGAAATGTTTCCCCAGCACCGTTACGCTAGACTACATGTGCAAGTACGACAACTCTAGGAGATGATTCATTCAGATCGAACTGGATCATTAGGGGATGAAAGATTACCGAGGTTCGGCAGAGCACAGGAGAGGCCCGCCTCTCGCCGTACCTCGAAATCCATGGCCCCTTTTCCATACTCCAAGTGCTTTAGTAGACGCAACGCGCAGGCAAGGTAGTTCGACGGTGAGGAGCTTCTTTACCAATTCTCGCGCGTCAGGAGTTGGGGAAACAGAGACGGTGCATATTTTGCGAAGAAGGAGGCGCAGCATGGCTCATGAAACAGCTTGGGCGTCATACCAACCCGCAAATACATTTCCCATTGGCATACGCGAAGGGAAAAAATGAGGACGGATTGCTTCGCAGTTTCAGGGTTCATAGTTCGCCCGGGAAGAAGAAAAGAAGAAAAGGTTTCGTTAACATTCTCATCACACCACAACCAGAAGAACACGCCCTCCACTACTCGTCCTCCCACAGCTCCTTGCTGTACGCCTCGGTCAGGCGCTCATCGGGGCCGTAGATCCTCTGCCAGCCGGTGAAGCCGTGGTCGAGGACGTAGACGCGCTGGTTGCGGGCGGCGGTCTCGCCGTCCGGCAGCGAGGTGAGCAGGGCGTCGCGCTGGCGGAGGTACTTGAGGGCGGCGCCGGGCCCGCGCTGCTGGCTGAGCATGCAGTGGAAGACGACCGTCTCCTTGTCCTTGAGGCGGCGCACGAGCGTCGGCATCATGGCGTCGAGGGTGCGGCTGGGGACGTGGGTGGAGCCCTTGATGTGCCCGCCTAGGTGGTCTGGCAGCCCGTCCTTTCGAGTCAGCTTTGCGATGTCGCGTTTTAAGTTTTGAGGTTTCGGATAGACCATCTCAAAGGCGCATGGGGGGAGGGAGGAAACGCACCATCGTCACGGACGTCGACGACAGCAAAGGTCGGGTCGGCGGCGTCCTTCTCTTCCAGGATCTTCTCGGCGAGCGTCTTGGCCGAGAGCCGCTGGAGGGTGGAGATGCTATGCGACATGGTGCGGATCTGTGATATCGCCGGGATGAATGATCTGGCGTGAGGCATGCGGCGGGTTGTGATGAACGGGAGTCGTGGTTCAAGTGAGATAGATGTGGATGGTGTCAGTGAGAGCTATTTTGGGTTGTGACCCCCCACTACGGTAAGGTATGACGGGGGGTAGCATAGGTAGCTTTAGGTGTCCACCCAAGTGTCGATCATTTTATAGTAAAGTAGGGACAACATCATAATCAATCTTTTTGAACCGCACTCTTTCGTCCAGGCTGCGGGAGGAACACAAACTCATGTATATTTTCTCAAAAGAACATCATTAATCTGTTTTGAGAGTGGTTGCTTGAACAAGTGTCTACAACTCTTCACGAGCATCTGCGCTAGCCGCAACGCCAATGCTTTTTGTACAGGATAGGGTATATCGAAACCAACATAGAACCACGAGAAACAGCACCATGCGGAACACCCGCTCATGCCTTGCCAATCCAGCCAGCGTTGATGAAAAAGTCAAACAGCCTGGCTCCCTTCTGTGTATCCAGTCGGCAGATTTCCTTGGCTTGCTTCTTCTTGAGCGTGCCATTGGACTTGAGAGCCTCTTTCATTATCTGCTCCTTGATCATGAGGTACGGCTTTGGTTGCAGCCGCACCACTTTGCACAGCTCTACCTCGTCGGGTGTCAACAGGTGTAGATCCGGGGCGTTTTCCTGGCTAAGGGGAAGTGGTGTCAGCCCCGAGATGGGCTGCGGCTCGTATTTCTGCTTTGGCGGCGCGTGCCCGTTGACTCCGTTCACGCCTTCAGTATGCCCGTTAGTAACGGGCTTCTCGCCATTGACCTCGCCATTCACTGCGTTCACTCCATTCGCTCCGTTCGTTCCATTCGTTGCGTTTGCCCCATTGGCACCATTCGTCATGCGTAGGGGTAGATCTGGCGCCACCAACAGTGCTGACCCGCTAGGAGGCTCTGGCTGCGGCGGCTGCTTGGAACGCTGTGCTGACGCAAGACGCTCACGGTCCATGGATCCCATGGGAATAGCCTTCTGCGCCCGCGATGTCTTCTCTTCTTCATACTTCTGACCGCTAAGCAAGTCCCCAATCTTGAGGCTACGCCATTCTTGCAATTGCGCAATGGCTTGCCTCAAGTTCAGCTCATCAAGCAAACCTTGATTCAAGTCTTCGAAGTCCTTGTGATTCATCATTCTCGCGTAAGGCTTCGCCTTCTGCAGTAGGTCTTTCTCTTCTTTCGTTCGCTTCTTTTCCTGCTTGGTGTTCTCCCTATAGTCCAGCAGGTTGTGCTCGAAAATGACCTTTTTGCGCTCGACACGTTGTGTCAACCGGCAGTTGTATACCTCCATTACGGTGAGCTTGAGCTCCATCTCGGGCTCCAGCTCGCCCGTTCGGGGGTTCAAGCCGTCGCCTGGGTCAAACTGCATGTGCTGGACAGCCTCTTCCGCCTCGTTCGCATACTCGGTTTCAAACTCCAGTCGTCCCGGCATATAACCTTGGATCTCGTGGCAGCTAGGAACACTGGCTGTAGGCTTCGTCTTTGGCTGCAGGGCTGGCGCATTCTTCGCCTTTTCCCGCCGCTCTTCAATGCGCCGCTTCTTGCGTGCTTGGAATTCCTCGCGTGGAATCTCGTTGGCGAGTTCAGAATCCCATGGGCTGCAGCGTTCGGGAAGCGGAAAATGGGACGAATCGACATATGTCGAAAGATAATGGTCGCGGACCTCATCCTTCTCACGGAAACCACCAATGTGGTCAGCAATGTCGGCCCATGATCCTAAACCATAGATTTCGGCACCTTCTAGAAGCAACAACTCCTCGTCTGCGCCCCATTCTCGTTCGAATATTGGAAATGAATTCTGTTCTATAACTCGAAAAGCGTGGGTGGCGGGGTCATGGGCATTTCGTGATTCTCCTTTGGCAAAGCATGATACGCATAGGTCGAAGTCGGTGCAATCAGGGTCGGCACATCTAATGCGGACCTACATATTGCAAACATTAGTCTTGCGGCAACCATGTTGGGAAATGCGCCTAAGACCGCAAAGCCGGCCAGGCGCATTGAGCATGACGTACCGTGGATGTGATATCGGAAGAGCAAACATCGCAGACGTATTTGACACCACCCTCGCCTCCCCGCGTCACCGTTTTCTTACGAATGACGCCCATCTGTGCGTCTTCTATGCTGGGCTGGATGCCGAAGCGCGGCTGGTGATGGTGAGGCAGAGGTTACGTGTCAACGGTCGCACGTGTCGGCGCTAGGCGCTAAAAAGAAATGTTAAAGGGTTGCGCCACAGTTGCAGAGCAGAAAGCGGCGCGTTATTCGATGAAGAACGACTCGGAAGTTGTTGATATTGATGGAAGCCAGCGGCGTCAGCTCGTCGACTGACGTCGGATCTTGGAGGCTTGCGATAATGGGGCCTGGTCGCCTAAGCCAAGCTTGCACCAGACGATTGCCAGAAAGCGGCAGGGGGAAGAGGGGCCGCAGACCGGGGGGTTGTATCACGTGATGCTCACTCGTTCCCCTGGTACTCCGTACCTTAGGTAGACTAAGGTCCCTGGTCGTCGTTTGCCGCTGCACTACGAAGATCCTGCCGGACCTTGTGGCCCTATCAAAACCCCCAACCATGCCCATGCCAACATGGAAGAAGAATTGGAGAAAACGCGCAGCATCAGACGTTGAAGCCAGACACTGCTGCAAGGCACAGAATTAGATGCTTGACGCCGTTGTGCCTATGCGTGTCTATTCTCTTCTCGTCCAAACCCAAAATGGTGATGAGACGACAAAATCATGGTCCACATGATTTTACCGTCGCATATAGGAAAAAATAAAAATAAAATGGTGATAACCACCTCAGAAATTGGAGATACCCGCGTTGTGTCACTCCTCCGCAGCGTACCTTAAGGTACTCAACGGACTTCTCCTCACCTGCTCTCCACACTAGAACCATCAAGTTTTAGCTCTTGGCTCCGGCTTCCCCGTACTTGGGGAGAAATGAGGCACATTTGGGGGCTGTACTGCAGCTCAGTCGAAACAGCTCCACGGAAGCTCGCCTCACAGATAGGTATTTACTATTTAGCGCAGTCCGTGTAAGATCCGCTCCCCGGCCAGTGGAGGTGGGCGGGACGTCTTGCCCGCTCCGTGCCTCCTAGCCTCTGGTTCAGCGCTTCGAGGCTACTGGGCCGAGATCTGGCCGAGTGAGGGCTCCAGCGGTTGCTGTAGCCAAAGGGCATTAGGTTGTTTTCTTAAAGACTCATATAACGTAGACTGAGGGGATCAGGGCCTTTTCGCACATATTTCTACGCTCCTCCTCGCTGTACCTCTGTCACTCTCCTCATCCATCTGCACAACAGCATCATCGCTGCGGGGCAGAGCCGAACCCCCTCCATCGCCATGCCCGAGCAAATTCTCGACGACATTTCGCACCGGCGGTACAACCCGCTCACGGACAGCTGGCTGCTGGTGTCCCCTCACCGGACGAAGCGACCATGGCAGTAAGTTCATGCAGCGCACTAGGTCGAGCCCTCAAGGTGTCCCGCGCTTACCTGGTCATGCAGGGGCCAGCAGGAAGAGGCCAAACCAATTGAGTTGCCCGAGTATGATCCCAAGGTGCGCGACGAAAGTAACAATTAACGTTTTGGAACCCGTGTCTCACATGCAAGTCAGTGTTATTTATGCCCAGGAAACGCCCGCGCTGGTGGTGGCCAGAACCCCAAGTATGAGCAGTGCTTTGCCTTTGTCAACGATTACAGCGCTGTGAAGGAGCAGCAGCCTGATTACGAGAATGAGCAGTCTTCTGATGGTGTGTTGTGCGATCGGACCTCCCTCATGATCACTTCTAATCGCTTCTCGTAGATGTCGAGTCTCTTCTCCTTCGCGCCCAGGGCGTTAAGGGTGTCTGCTATGTCATCACCTTCTCCGCCCTGCATCACTTGACCCTGGCCGACATGGCTCCCGAGGATACTGTAGCGGTGGTGGACATGTGGACGCGCCTCTATGCCAACCACATCTCCAAGTCAAACCCACTCCACAGCCTCGTCGCCAACCTCAACCTCTCTCTCAAGCAGGACGAGGTGCCGAGCCCCAACGATGAATACCGCTACATGCAGATCTTCGAGAACAAGGGTGCCGCCATGGGCTGCTCCAACCCCCACCCTCACTGCCAGGCGTGGACCACATCAACCATGCCCGAGGAGCCCGGAAAGGAGCTCGTCCAGATGACCAAGTACCGCGCCCAGCACGGCGGCCGCCATCTTCTGGAGGACTACGTCAAGCTGGAGCTCGCTAAGAAAGAGCGCGTCGTCTGGCAAAACGACGGCTTTGCCGTCATCTGCCCCTGGTGGGCTGTATGGCCCTTCGAGGTCATCATCATCCCCAAGCGCCACATTCGAGCGTTGGTTGACTTCAAGGACGAAGAGCGCCTGCAGTTCGCCGAGGCCATCCACCAGGTAGCCCTGCGATACGACAACCTGTTTGAGTGCAGCTTCCCATACAGCTCCGGCATCCATCAGGCGCCGCTCAACGGCACCGCCGAGGAGATCGAGAACGCATACTTCCACATGCACTTCTACCCACCCCTGCTGCGCTCTGCGACGGTCAAGAAGTTCCTGGTCGGCTACGAGCTGATGGCGGAGCCGCAACGTGATATCACTCCCGAGCAGGCAACTGTTCGCCTCCAGAACTGCGGCGGAGAGCTCTACAGGAACCGTTTCAAGTAGAAGAGTCTTTGCAATAAAAATATTATAATGTCTGTGTCTACAGTGTTTCTTCTACGTGAGCGATAGCGGCTTGCTATGCCGAGATTGCACTTGCTGCTGGCAACTTCCCCTGTGATCCCGGTGAAAATGTGTGACATTGATGCTGCGATCAGTATACTTCGACGTAGTGATCTCGGACCAGAGGCATCCAAATCAACGCAGTAGTCGCGAGGATGAAAGGGAAGAGCTGGGGCACCCCAAAGGTCATGCTCTTGAAGATGAACAATTCGCTAGCAAAGTGGCTGAGCGCAACGACGTAGGTCCAGATAGCGATGTTGTAGACGGGGCCGATGTGCAGGTTGTAGGCGGCGTACAATCGCACGACGCAGGTGATGAAGGTCCAGGTGCCGAAGAGGCGGCCGGCCAGAGGCGTCAACTGGTCCGTGGCGTTGGAGTCTGTGGCCGCGGCGGGGACAAGCTTGTTGGCGGCATCGTCGGGGTTGAAGGTGCTGGTCGCGGGGCCCAGCTTCGGGTTGCGGACGAAGCGGCCGTTGTAGACGCGGCGGGAGAAGTGCAGCGTCGTGTAGGTTTGGATGGAGTTGCCAATTGAGATGACGGACAGCTGGTGGAAGCGATCGGCGGTCAGTACGTGGGCGGTGCAGGAATGCAAAGCAGTTGAGAGGATTGGCGGAGGCCGGGGGGGCCGACAACTTACAACCAGCATGAAGTAGGGTAGAACGCCCTTGGGCGGAGGGAGCAATGTGGTAAGAGAATCCATTGCGAGCGGATGGCAATGATGCAGGCGTTATCCGGTTCCGAAATCTCCGTCAACGCAAAATGGTAAGCAATCAGCCCAATATCTTGGTGCTGCAGAGTAGGAATTCTAAAGTTTAGGATGCTTCCGTGCCGACTGGGCGTGGAGCATTGACCACCCACACACACATCCCTTCTCCCCAACAATGCTGGGGGGGCCAATCGCCCCTAAGCGGCACTAATGAGTACCCTACAGGTGCCTAAAGCGGCAAGCTAGATTGGCCAACAGTCTTGAATGACGGAGGGGCAGCCAACAAGCATGCCGCGCATGTGGTCGCGCGTGCTGGTCCTCTGATATCTTTTCTGCTCCGGCAGCTGCTTGGCCCTCACCATTTTCTCTGCTGCAACGTCGAGTGTGCCATTTAACCACCACAACCTTGTTTTGGTGACAGCATCGCCCTGCCGCATTCGCAATTCTTCCCCTCTGCCGGCTGCAAGGCTTATTCAGAAAAACGCTCCCGCAATGGACGCACTGTCGAAGCTTGCCCAGAGCATCCCGCTGCCCGTGCAGCTTGGCCTCGGCGGCATCGGTGCTCTCTACACCTTTGGCAAAGTTTGGAGCTTCCTCCAACTCGTTCTAAGCGCATTCGTCTTCAGCGGATCTAGCGTAGGTTTCCATTTCTTCTTACTATAATGATTTTGATCTTGTCAAGTGTCAAGGTGGGGGAAAATATGCTAACTTGTCCTCGTGCAGCTTCGCAAGTACGGCAAACCCGGATCATGGGCCGTCATCACTGGCGCCAGTGACGGCTTGGGCAAGGAGTATGCTACACAGCTCGCCGCACAAAGCTTCAACCTCGTTCTCGTCTCCCGAACTCAGTCGAAGCTCGATGCGCTCGCGAAAGAGATCCAGGACAAGTATGCGAGCAAGAAGATCCAAGTCAAGACGCTGGCCATGGACTTTTCTCAGAACAACGACTCGGATTACGAGAAGCTGCAGGCACTTGTCCAGCCTCTCGACGTTGCCATCCTGATCAATAACGTTGGCCAGAGCCACAGCATCCCGGTGCCATTCCTTGAGACTACCAAGGAGGAGCTTGAGAGCATCATTGCCATCAACTGTGTCGGTACTCTGCGCGCCACCCAAGCGGTTGCTCCCGCCATGAAGCCGCGACAGCAGCGCAGCCTTATCCTTACCATGGGTTCCTTCGGCGGCTGGACCCCTACGGCTTACCTGGCCACCTACTCTGGTAGCAAGGCTTTCCTGCAGCAGTGGAGCAACGCCCTGGCCGCGGAGCTGGCAGACGACAAGATCGAAGTGTACCTTGTCCTCAGCCATCTCGTGACCACCGCCATGAGCAAGATCCGCCGCCCCAGCCTGCTCGTTCCCAATGCCCGCAACTTTGTCAAGGCTGCCCTCGGAAAGGTTGGTCTGGGCGGCTACCAGACGGCACCTTGGACTTACACGCCATGGTGGTCGCACTCCTTCATGCTTTGGGCCATTGAGAACATCCCTGGCGTCAACAGCCGTTTGGTCATTAGCCAGAACAAGTCAATGCACATCGACATCCGAAAGAGAGCACTCAGGAAGCAGGCCCGTGAGGCCAAGAACCAGTAATTGGTGACAGTCAATTGAAAAGGACTGTGGAAAGGAGCAAGTAAATTGACGAGGGGTAGTGGTGAAAAGGGGGAGGGAGGATGGCTTTTGCGGAACACTCTATGAGATGAGGCTTGTCAACAGGGCACGGGCACGATAGTAATTTCAGATATAGAAAGAGCTGTGTAGCATATCTTCCCAGGCTGTCGTGGACACCTAATTTAAGTTTTCAATTGACATCTGTCTCTAAAGCACATTTTCATACGATCTATGATTTTCCCTGCGCTTCCTCACTGTCTTGGGCTGGTGACGCTATGGTCCATCAGGCACCGACCCGTTTGGGCTTAGCGCAGGTACCTCCAATCGCGAAAAACCCAAAGTTTATCCAGCCTTCTCGAGCTCTCGATCACGTCTCTCTCGTTTGCCCAAGAGAACAGAGCTCATCAGCAACCCACGCTGTCCCGCGCATATAGTGAGGGAGATCCCGATCGCAAACCCGCGCGCGGAGCTTCAGCATTGCACCACGGCCCCGTACCCAACCTCGCGCACAACGACCTGCTGGGCGCGCGCGTCCCATGGTGTCAACGGTAGCCGAGCTTCCATCGCAGCACTGGTGAGAGAGCTGCTCGAAACCCGCCCGAGTCCCCGACAATGTCCTTCGCACCCGCAACGCCCGCCCGGCCAGTCCCCGGCTCCTACGTGAACACGCCAGGACCTGCGCCGAGGTTCCAGACGAGCCAGGATCCCGTGCGGCGGCAGCTGTTCCCTCAAGCGGACAACGCCCAGTCCAGTTCGCTCGTGAACACGCAAAACCCTACGCAAGCTCAGTCGGTAGCTCCTGTGGCTCCCGTTGCCGCGAGCAGCACGGTTGTCAGCTCGAATCTGCCGCCTCCGGTTCCCGAAAATGTGCCCCCAGTTGTCAAGGCCGCCAATGCCATCAACGCCTTCCTCCAGCAGGACCAGAACTTTGCCGGGCTAGACACATATTCTGGACGTAAGATGTCAACCAGAGGCAAAAATCCGATGGCTGTGATGGCTAACCATTCGCAGGCGGCGCTTCCACCGATTACGATGTGCACCCTGTCGATTCCGCTTGGGCTCCCTTTCAGAAGACCCAGATGTACCCGATTCCTAACCAGGTCTTCGACCACTATAACGCTGGCGAGCTGCAGACTTTGATGGGCCTGTTCGCCGAGATCAACCACGCGTGGGTGGTCATTGACAACTCGCTTTTCCTGTGGGACTACACTCGACCCGAGGCAGAGTTGATTGGGTTTGAAGATCAACCGCACACGATCCACTGCGTTGCCCTCGTGCCCCCTAAGCCCGGCATCTTCGTCAACACCATTACCAACATCCTCGTGGTAGCCACCTCTTCTGACATCATTCTTCTCGGTCTGTCCACCACCAACACGCCGGCAGGCACAAAGACCGTGACGTTGTACCAGACAAAGATGATACTACCTCTGCGTGGCATTGACGTTCGCATTATTGTGGGATCGGCTGACGGGCGCATCTTCTTTGGCGGAAGCAGCGATACTGATGTCCATGAGCTCTACTACCAGTCTGAGGAGAAGTGGTTCTCGAACCGTTGCGGCAAGATCAACCGCACCAACCCCGGCTGGTCTTCCGTCGTCACTCTGCAGTCCGGCTTCTGGTCTCAAAAGGTGCCTGAGCATCTGGTTGAGATGGTTATTGACGACTCAAGGAAGTTGGTCTACACACTTTCCAACAAGTCAACGATTCGAACGTACCACATGGATGGCCCGGATCGTTTGACCAAAGTGATCGAGAAGGAAAAGGAACACTGCCTTCGAGATATCGCCCATATTATCACTCCATCACGACTGCTGGACGATAGGATGATGATCGTTGCTATTAGTCCTATCCCGAAGGACGAGGCATCGAAACTCCATCTTATGGCCCTCACTAATTCCGGCTGTCGTCTGTTCTTCAGCGCTACGAGCGCATCATCCTACCTATACAACTCTAAGTCCAGCCTGGCACCGCAAAGCATGCAGGTTCAAACAGTCAAATTCCCTCCCGGCTCATCTTCCTACGGCGACCAAAATGTGGATGTAGATTCGACGATGCTCCAGGTCAGCCGGTACGGCCAACGCTTCCCCCCTGGTTTCTTCCTGGATTTCGTCAGCAAAGGCGCAGATAGCGACAGCCTCTTCGCGGCTGGTCCCGACACTGGTCGGATAAAGCACACCTCGTACTCGGCTTTGAGTACCCCTAACAGATTCTACGAGAATGCCACTTGGATTGAGTTGGGTAGTCGAGCTGAAGCTGTCGGTTTGATCACTCCACCTTTCTCTGCGGCACCTACGCCACTCGGTTTCGGCAACGAGTTGGCCGTGCAATTCGATGAACCGTCCAGTGAATTCGCGGTTCTCACCAACACTGGTATCCACGTCATCCGCAGGCGCAGGCTTGTCGACATATTTGCTTCAGCAATCCGCAGCGCAGCTGGAGATGAGGGCTATGACCTTCTTTGCAGGCGCTTGATTCAGCTGTACGGCCGAGTGGAAACCGTCTCGACCGCTCTCGCTGTAGCCTGTGGACATGGCGGCGACGCAGCCCCAGGCACGGCGCGAGCAGTCGATCAGGCTACCGAAGACAGGGCAAGAGCTGTTTTCGTTGACTTTGGTGGCCAGCCTACTCTAACAGAGACCGACAATAGGGCGTTTACGACCGACTCGGTGAAGCTCTCTTCCAGGCACGACGCACTAGCTATGTATCTGGCGCGTCTGGTCCGCAAGCTTTGGAAGGTTCCCGTCATCAAAATGAAGATTCTCCCCGTTGGTGGCAAAACAATCGACTCAACCGTTCCTCTCGCCACGCTGAGTGCTGTTCAGGAAAGCTTGGAACGTTTGAGACGCTTCCTTGAGGCAAACCGCGGTCTCATTCAGGGTCTTTCTGGCCCAGCCGACCTGCAACGTGTTTCAAGCCGGCAGGAGGAGGTGGCCTTGCAAGCCGAACATCAAGCACTACACGCGTTACAGAAGTTGATGGAGAATATCTCGGAGGGCATCTCATTTGTGCTAATGCTGTTCGATGAGCGAGTGACTGATATCTATGTCAAGCTTGACAATGTTGCTCGGCAACAATTAGAAGAGCTGACATATGAGAGGTTGTTCTCGCAGGCTGATGGCAGGGACCTTGCCAAGGTACTTGTTAAGGCTATTGTTAACCGCAATATCGAGAGTGGCACGAATGTGGAAACCGTCGCGGATGCACTGCGAAGAAGATGCGGCAGCTTCTGCAGCCCTGACGATGTTGTCATTTTCAAGGCACAGGAGCAGCTGAAGAGAGCCGAAGAGCAGCAAATCAACCCCAACCAATCGCGGACTCTGCTGCACGAGAGCTTACGTCTATTCGAGAAAGTTGCTGGCAGTCTGACCTTTGGCAACCTAGAGTCCGCCATCGCACAGTACGTTCGCTTGAATTACTATGCCGGCGCTATCCAGCTGTGTCTCGTTGTTGCACGTGAAAAGGATCGGGGCAATACAGCTTTGTCTTGGGTAAATGATGGAAAGCCGGCTGCTGACTCCAGGGCCACCGCCTTCGACGAACGGAGGCGATGCTACGAATTGATTCACCAGATCTTGCAGCACCTTGACGACGCGTCGAGTGCGCAGCCGGAAATGATTGATGGCAAGCTGACCCTGTTTGGCACCAAGCGACTTGAAGCCTACGACGTCGTCAACAACTCTGACGACGAGGTTTTCCATTTCGACTTGTACGAATGGTACATCACCCAAGGATGGACCGATCGCATTCTGGCCATCGACTCTCCTCATGTGGTGACCTTCCTCCAGCGACTTGCGGCTACCAATGTTGCGCATGCCGATCTGTTGTGTCGATTCTACACCAACCGCAGCCGCTTCTTCGACGCCGCTGAGGTCCAAGCTGAGCTTGCAGAGTCCGACTTTGCACTTGGCATCAAAGACCGAATCAAGCTGCTTAGTTTGGCCAAGGCCAATGCCAATGTCACAACCATTGGCGTCAGCCGGCAGCAGCAACAGATCCTCAGCCACCGGGCCACGGAGCTGCTTGACATCGCACATATTCAGGATGATCTCCTGGAGCGGCTGTTGATAGATGAGCGAGTCGATCCTGTCAGAAGAGAGGAGATTGAACAGGTCCTAGACGGCAAGATTGCAGATCTCTCGGTGGTAAGACCATCCACTGTCAAGCTGGGCGCAGCGTATACTAATTCATGCAATAGCTCTTTAACGACTTTGCCGACCAAGCTGGCTACTACGACCTGTGTCTGCTAATCTACCACATCGCCGACTTCCGCAGTGCTTCCACGATTAGCCAGACCTGGGAAAACCTCCTACGCCAGACCCACGACGAAGTTGCCTTGAGGTTGGAAGACGACGACGTTGCCAACTCTGCCTGCCCCATGCCTTACGAAGTCCTGTCGACCAGGATACAAAACATCGCCCATCAAACGTCACTGGACAGCTTTGTCTTTCCCATTCAAACTCTCCTGCCTCAGCTCTGCAAGTACGCCGTGGAGGAACACCAGGATCGCAATATCAATGCCGACCCAGCGTGGCCCGTTCAACTCTTCCTGCATCTCGGAGTGTCTCATGACATGGTTGTCCGAGTGCTGGAGAATCTCTTTGACACGCAAGACTACGGCTTCAGCGGTAACACGCGCAACCGCGTCATCGAGCTCATCGTGTACGTAGTTAGGGACTGGGTGGCGGACGTTCGACGTCGGGGCGGATCCGGCAAGGGCAGTTCTATTGGACCTGCTGTTGGAGAACTCCTCGCGAGGTGCGAGTCCGCACTGCCGGCCCCAGGCTACGGCAGCAACCCTGGCGGCGGAGAGCTGGCCGATATCCGGCTGGCAATGAGGACACTGCGCCGGGAAG
Organism: Paramyrothecium sp. XJ0827; assembly: GCA_020881915.1. Lineage (NCBI taxonomy): Eukaryota > Fungi > Ascomycota > Sordariomycetes > Hypocreales > Stachybotryaceae > Paramyrothecium > Paramyrothecium sp. XJ0827. Next base: position 1,968,159 of record JAJFPB010000001.1, on the reverse strand, counting down.
TGGCCGGACTGGTCGAGCGTATTCCGACGGGCAGCATGCGGTTCATGTGAAAAAGGAAGACGGAGAGAAAGCGGTTTGGTTTGCATTCATTCTCGCATGCACAAGGCGGAGCCGAATCGGGCTGGGCTATGACAAACATACAGGCGCCAATGGGACAGGGTGGGGAGGGACACATTCTTCGTTGTTGTATCAGTCGAATAAAAACACCATATTGATTGCGTTGTATAAATCTGTGGAGGGGAGGGGATTTCTTGAAAGGTTTTGAGTAGCTTTTAATGAAAGAAAGAGAATGATAGATTGGACATATATTGACGGCTCCAGACGTGGTGATTTCCGTGGCTAGAATTCGGATATGTGCCTGCTTCACAGAGAACAGGGACTTGCGATTTTCTTCCAGCGCATGTTCTCTTTTCCCAAGGTTGGGAAACTACTATTTCGACGCGCACGGCTACGAGTTACCACAAGTCACGGATACCATGCTCTGAATTGTGGCATTGTGCGAGTAGCGTCCAGTCAACCCTGACCAGGAGCCGGGAGTGCATGCGTCAGACATGAGACTCTGGCCAGAAACCTCCCTGGTTGTGGGGCAGCGATTGATTATTCGCTATGAAGGCATAGAAGGATTGTTGGCTTGAAGTTGATCAGTTGATTACAAATGGCCACTATCTTGTTGTTTACCGTGAAAGGCTACCCTGATGGGTTGTGGTGGACGGTTTCCCGCTAGTCGCCTACTAAATCGGGAACATCTCGGAAACTTTTGAAGTATATAGTGAATGGTGTAAGCCACTGTTAATTGAGCTTGAATAACATTGATCAGACATTTTTCTCTTAATGAATTCATCATTACGCATTCTCTTGGCGACAAACTTCAGAATAAACTCATTCTCAACCATGTCTACGGCAAACAATCTCGCTGCGCGCAACTTGGCGGAAACGTTCGGCCAAATGAACAAGTCATCTTCACTTGATGACAATAACTTCGTCTTCGCCTCTAGGAACACGCTGTTTCATCTCGCAACCCCCATCCTGGAGCGGATCGGCATCACCAAGGACACGGAAGAGCCCGTCGTCCTACTGGACAACTGCTGTGGCGCTGGCATGGTCCGCCAGGAGATTCAGAAGACTCTGCGCGCGGATGTGCTCGAGAAGAGCAGCTTCGTATGCGCGGACAACGCTGCCGCCATGGTGGACATTGTGAAGCGCAGGATTCCGGCGGAGGGTTGGGTTAATACGGAGGCCAAGGTCCTCGATGCCATGGTATGTAATCATGTTTTTGCTGCTAGCGACAGCGGTTGGCTCATCTGTTTTTGCTAGAACACCGGGTTACCTGAAAACACATTTTCGCATATTGTCGTTGCGCTGGGTCTTCATATCGTACCTGATCCCACTGCCGTGTTGACTGGTAAGTTGACAAAGCCCAATCTCTTCTCGTTGCCGGGGATGCATTGCTTGCCAGATCTAACGAAGATTTGAAAAAGACGCAAAACGCTTGTTGAAGCCCGGTGGCATCTTCGCCTCGACCACCTTTCACAAAGACAGCGACCAGGCGTGGTGGCAGATGCTGATGCGCGACGCCTTCGCCTCATTCCCCTTTGAGGCGCCTTTCCCAGCCGAATTTCCCACACAGGTCAACACGTTTGGTCACTGGGCGGATCCATTGTGGATCGAAGGGTACTTCAAGGAGCAAGGCTTCAAGGACGTGGAGGTGAGCCCGACGTCGGGCGCGACACCGGTCCACAGCGCGGAGGACTTCACCAGGACCTATACAATGATGCTCCCTTGGATCATGAAGACGTACTGGAGCGAGGAGCTGCAGAAGGCGCATCCTGTGGAGGAGGTTAGAGACCTGGTGGAAAAGTACGTCAGGGAGAAGCAAGGTGGGAAGCCTTTTGATATTCATTTCAAGATAATTGTTGCGACGGGGCGTGTGTGATAGAAATGGAGGATGCAGAACCAGGTCTCAAGTCAGTCAAGAGGTTCTGAGAGCAACTTTGAATTCATAGAATTAGAAAATAGACTTAAAGTGCCCTTAACAACCGAAATATGGCTCCCAAAGACAGACAATGCATCAAGTACATGGTCCCTCTGGCCGAGTGTTTCGAAGTCGAAGATCATGTAAGTTCTTCAGGGTAAGTCTCCGGGGCCTTTCGATTGCCAAATCGAGCCAAAGTCTCCGTGGCGGACGCCATAATCCAGGGTCCCGCTAACGAACCCCCTTGTTGACACGTGATTGCGTACTCGTCATCTGGGGTAAAGGGTAATGTGGTAGGTACCTAATCAAGGAGTTTACAGGTGGCCCTTTGCTTCTCTGCTACGATTCGGGATAGACGCTGCCTCAAAAGAAGCCATGTCTGGATGAGAATGCTGCTGGAGCCAACTGACATGGTACACGTTCTCAATTGACGCCCCCGTCCGACACCACGACCATGCATGCCATTGCCGCCCTCCTGGGCCTGGGCGCCCTTGCGAGCGTCGCGTCCGCCAACCACGATGATGGCTTGCCGTCCTACCACTACGGCGCACCGATCCACGTCGAATGCATGAATCGCAGCTCGTGAGTTACCCGACCGGACACCTGGACATTTGGCAAGCACATCCCCGGCATTGTATGCTAACGGTTGCGGCCTGCAGAGAAACCGGCGAACACGTCGAGAACGAGAAGCACGAGCTGCAATGGATCCCCTTCCCCGTCTGCGAAGAAACCAACAAGCCTCTCGAGTTCCACTACGGCACTGAGGGCGAGGTGAACTGCACCATCCCCTTCATCAGCGACCCCTTCTTCCACCTCCTCGAGTTCTACGTCCACAGCGACGCGCCGCTCTCGTGCCGCCTCCCCGCGCGGCCGCCCGCGCACGTCGAGGTCGTCGGCGAGAAGCCCCCCGAGCAAGAATACATCCCGCTCGTCTTCGCGCTCGCGGGCACTCTGCAGCTGAGCCATATGCACGTCAGCACGCACCTCAACGTGCTGCTGCACAGCACGCCCAAGCACCACACGCGGCCGCACGACAGCGGCGTGCTGGACTCGGGCATCGCCTACAGCACCAGCCCCCTGAGCCACATGGCCGGGTCGTACACGCGCAAGCTCGTCATCGGCGACCCGCTGCCGCTGGCCTTCTCCGTGCGCTGGTTCCCGACGCCGGCGCTGCCCAAGACGGAGGGCAAGGTCGAGTGGCAGGGCCTCGGCGGCCACATCTACGCGAGCACCGTCTTCTACAGCCTCGTCTCCTTCATTGCCGGCCTGCTCGTCGCGGGCATGTACACCATGGGCGTGGTGCTGCCCAAGAGGCTGAAGGGCAGGACCATGGGCGGCGCGACGCCGCTGGGCTACGGCATGAACGGCGTCGGCAACGGCTGGGGTTACTCCAAGAGGAAGGACTAGGCCAGCAAAGGCCTGGCTGGGGTTGAAAATTTGCAGCTTGACAAATGTGTACGGCAATGTCTTTCTTTTTTGGAGTTACATGGACGATAAACGGGCACGGAGTTGGTGAGCTTGCGATGATAGAGCCAAAGCGGCCTCACGATCTGTTTCGCTTTTGACTAGCCTGGGTAAATTGTACAGTATAAAATTGACAGACCCAAGATGCATTGTTCCAGGAATAAAGTATTCCTTACTGAACTTTTGCCTTTGAGGTGCTAGCTTGCACGCGTGGTAGCAGTCTCAAGTACATGTCCAGCGCCATCAGGGCCGCTATCTTGTCAGCCAGTGCGCCTCATCATAGCAGGGGGCTGTCAACTTACGAATGACGCAGTACGGTCCATAGGTGCCAAAGAGCAGGCTGGTGCGCTTCTCCGCGCTCACCACGTCCGGGCCCATGCTCCACACTTCGGACAGGCACATGCCGGAACACACGGCCGTGGCAACGGCGTACACGAGGCCTGTCAGCTCAGTGACGCCGCTGCTGGGCTTGCCGGACGCCAAGCTGCGGATGAGGTAGACGGCGCAGGGGAACTGGACGAGGAGCTCAACATAGACGGAGGCCTCGAACCAGGGCGCGTGGTGGTCCGCGGCGAAGAAGGGATCCTCGGAGAAGGCCAGGTACCACGAGCGGAATGGGACGAGGAAGTGTAGGGGGGCCCCGGGAGCTGCCCACAGAGCTCTGGGGTAGAATTGAACAAAGTCAAGGACTGTGGAAACGCGTTAGCAACGAGCAAGTGTGATGAGGCAGGGCGATGGTTTGAGCAAGTATACGGCTCGAGTGGCCCTGTGAGTTCACCAACATACCAAGCATGCCAAAGGTCTGGAGTGAGACGATGACAAGGTAGATCCAGTCACGGGTTGCTTTCTGTGAAGCCATTTTCGTGATCCAAGTGCAAATCTTTAAAATGAAAATTTAAAAATGAAACGAGGTTCAAGTAAAAATCAAGATGATATAGGCAAGTGATACGGCAAGCTGTAGCTGGTTGTGATTGAGCTAAAGGGGCACCGGTTGGGACAGCAAATCCATGTGCTGCTGGCGGCAGATCGGATTGTGGCGGAAGCTTTCACTGCCACACAACACTAGCCACTTGACACTGGTCGCACGGGGAATCTCCCGAGATGCGATCGAATCGGCACGGCCTGCAAGCTCTGGGATTGGGCAACCCTGGAGCCGACTCCTTGAACCTTTGGGTCAGCGTCAGCATCAAATCTGAAGCTTTGAACCGCAACCTGAACCCTTGTATCAAGCTAGTGTGTATTCAGCCTATCATTCGCACCTGTCACTATTGAGGACTTCTTGGGATGGAAGCTACACCTCAAGGACTTGGGATTAGGACGCCTGGCTCGGCTCGCTTGCTACGAACCACATTCTCGACCAGACATGATCCCGGATAAGTAGCCTTCCGTCTACAAAGCAGTTACCGAACACTGCTTTGGTTCGTGCTTTGCTTGGTACATTCGTACCTCTTCCAGATCATCGATAGATCAGTACAAGGACCCCGGGAAACATCCTGGAATATGTAAAACACCCCTCGTGCATTGGACGAAGCACAGCCCAAGCTCATCGAAGGATTGTATTAGGAGCCAAGTTTGGACGACCGGGCGGGTCAAGAAAGGCGATGCCCGAGACAATGGCCATCATTCACTAGCTCCTACTTGGCAGTATGCTTGTCTTAGCCCTGTACATGCTATCGTATGAAAGTTCACAAGCAGCCGGTGATGAATAAGAGAGACCGCAATTATTTAGCAATAAAATGTCAAATAATTATAAGGACCAACGTCAACACTTTGATGCCAATCCAGCTGGCTTTGCGGCGGCCATCTCTCGGTATCTTTCGGTCTTCCTAGGAGTGTTTATCCAATGGAGTTGCTTTGAGGACTTCTCATTCTCAAGCATTCTCTCCTTTTCTGTATCTCTGGTTAGAGTATTTCTGGGAATTCGAATGGTTGTCAGAAACGCCGAAAGCAGCGACTTACAGGTGTGGTTGATGGGATAGACATGTCGACTGCACGGAGCAGGCGATAAGCAAATCTTGTGCTGCTTTTTCGGTAGACAGCTCTTGGGATGCGAAGGCTACATTGACTCCATCGCCTGTAGAGAACCTCTTATGATAATCATGTTGACGAACTCCAAGGTGTTGACTTTGGCGCTGCTGCCCGAGACCCCACGGCTGCAGCCGCAAGACCTTGTGTCGCACTTATGTCTTAATGGGCCATGAGTTGGGATTTTCATCCTCCAAGCATTGCAAATACCTTATCACATATTATATTATCATGTCTTTATTGCCGAGACTGTTACCACATTTGAGTCCCTTGTTCCCGGACTTTCGCGTAGGTTTTCCATTTAATAGCTGTTGACCATGACATGTGTTAACTGTCGACCCGGCTACACCATCATTGTCTAATGAAGCAAACCCTAATATTTGAAATTGTAGGGGATGCAGGAGTCTCCTGGAAGCTATGAAGCTCTGTCACAGAGCTGATTGTAGACAATACTGGGCCCAAAGTGCATGCTGCAGTGCCTGTGAATAGACCATCGTGCTACGGGCAGAGCCAATGTCAAAACGAGTTGCAAATACTCGTTTCATGTACATAGGTATCAATTAAACTAATATCATCTTTTAAGCGAAAGAACCTTCCCGGACAAGTAACAAATCCGCTTCTCCAACTCCACATCCTCCTGTCTCTAATGCAAACAAAATGTATCCAGCGCCTGGTCGCCCCTTACCTAAATAAGATCCGACTAAGGAATATTGGAATATGGCTCGTAAGCAGCGTTGGGACTCTTGTCGCGCCTAGTCAGAGGTTGCATGGCAATGTCGTTGGCATTATGCCCTGATGAATTCCTGAAATCGAATCCATGGTCCGGCAGACTCATGTTTTGCGCCGGAGCTGGTTGATCTCTGTAACCTCCGGTCTGGTTGTAGCGGACCTCGTCGGCCGGGTCTAGAAAAGAGGAATCCTCGGGGATTGGTCTCTCCATCACTCGCACATTCGGCTTCTGCTTCTCAATTTGCACGTAGGACCCGCGCGACCATGTGGTCACGCGCTCGAGGAGGCTGTGACCCTTGCTGAAGCCTCTCGCTTCATCAATCGGTCCGGTTGGCTGACCAACAATCATCGAACCTTTCCGCGGCATTCCTGGGAACTTGCTGGCGCCAGATGTGCGGTTGCTGCGCGCGACGAAGGAGAAGATGATGGCCGCAATCGAACTAAGCACCGCGGCAACGAATGGCAAATAAATGAAGGAGCCTTTGGTGGCGCTGATGCCGACAACTTCTAAATTGTCATTGATGCCGTTGACCACTCTGTGCATAGCCTTCCGGGTAATGAGTCCATCTGCAAGTAAGAAAGCCGTGCCAATTGAGGCGAATGTGGACACGAGAATGGTGAGCCTGTTCTGCCACCTGACGACGATTGAAAGAACGAGGGCGAAGAAGATTGCGACAAATCCGATGATGAACCCAACGCCCATGAAGATGGCAGCCTGCTTGTAGCTCTTTAAAGCATTGTTTAAACCGCTCGAGAGTCTACCAGCTAGGCCGGCTTCACCAAGCTTGAGGATCTCGATGGGGTCAAACCACCAGCCAACACTTGGCTCACTGCAGGACGTGTCCCCTTGCCCGAAATGGCTGCAGTAGGTGAGTACGTAGACGGTGTAGTATTGTGCAAGCCCAAGGCTTTCCGCCGTCAGTTCTGAGCCGGTCAAGTCGCCCCCTGACACGGCCTCTATGTCGGCAAGGAGATGGGAAGATGATAATTTGGAAGGCACTCTGAAGTTCTCAACATCGACCTAAAGACTCTGCTGTTAGCTGTGCGCACGGCTTGGCTCCACAAGCAGTAGATTCGAAGTCGCCTGACCTTGAAGAGTTGGAGATCGTCAGGTCGCACGCCCGATAGCAGAGTGACGATCGCCAGGATGCAGGCAATCAAGGCAAACAGAGATCCAACAAGCCCCGCGTCAAACATTTTTAGTTTGAGTCTCGGCCTGCTAGAAAAGCAGCTCGAAGCGCTTGCGCAGATTGAGTCGATCATGATTATGCCTAGCGAGCAATGGGAATTTTGTGTTGCTCTATGATCTTGGAGTTATATTGTGGGCGGCTGCAGTGTCTAGTCGTCGCTCGTGACCTTATAGAGCCAGCCCCAACTTGGCCAGTATGGAAATAAGTAAGACGGAAAAGATTGCAAGAGTTGATGTAGGTCAGTGTAGGATCAATATCATTTTGCACGTCGGGACTTGACAGATCCGAAAGTTTCGAACGAGGGCTGAGCTCGTTTGCTATAACAGGAGCGCCGGGCACTGGTCATCGTAAGTTCTGTGCCAGGACGCTGGACACCTGAGTTGATAAGGAGCTCCAAGCCCCCCGGCATGTTGCATCCCGTCCAGCCATGGCCACCATGGGGGTATTTTTGCGCCGGCGGAAGAAATGCCGGCTTAAGGACAAGGGCTGACGTGAGGCGTAGCACGAAGAAGGGGGTAACAGTTGACCTGGAAGAGGCAGAGGCAACGGCCGTTGAAACAATGCATGCAACCCCCCGAATGCGCTGAGGCGGCTCGAAGCGATCGAGCGGCGAATCAGCCGTCGTTTGGTTTCGCAGCCGAATCCTCATGCAGGGGCTCAGACTGGGGTAGCAAGGGAAAGGCTGACAGCGCCACAGGCCTTACTAGATGTCGGTGATTGCCAACTCCCTGCAACCTGCAGCTATCTCATCTGTTGGTCTTGATTTTGGGTCTCGCCCAACGGGATCTGACTCTTATGCTTAGGTTCTCGCATGCGTGTTGGGAGGCTATGCACTATTGTCATCCGGGTCTTGAATGCAAGCGCATGACCAGGGCCGAGGCGGCTGACCGCTTGAGATACCCTAGGATCATTCCAGCGGCTATCGCAACGATTCGCATGGTTGTGGAGGGGTGGGCGGCTTGAAGCTTATGTTTGACGGGCGGCAGTCGCCAATCACAGGCGCCTCATGCGGTAGAGCGGTTGTGCAAATATAGATCAGGGAGTTTCCGAAAATGGCAAATACTACCAACGTGGTGGCGTTGTTGGGCTGATGGTCCCTGACGGTCCCGTTCACAGAGAACCTTGCAACAGATTTAATCGCATGGCGTCCCCTCGAAAAGATGCAGTCAGATAGATGGATGTGTTGCTGCCACAAAAGACCAAGTCCGTTGCACATTCTGTCTTCTCACGGCACAGTTTGTGTTTATTGTCCACACAATGAAAGTTCACGGGTCGTTGCTGGCTGCGGCCACCCTTTGGACGGCTGTTTCTGGCCGCAATCACGAGGTGACTGTTGGCAGAGGCGGCCAGTTGAAGTTTGAGCCAGAGAACCTCAACGCCAAGCCTGGTGACACCGTGACCTACCGTTTCTTTGCCAAGGTAAGCGTCGCCCTCTGGCTCCCCGTTCCTTGAAGCCTCGAGCCGCAACTTACATGCAAATCAGAACCACGCGGTTGCGCAGTCAACATTTGACAGCCCGTGCCAATATCAAGACAATGGAATCTTTTCAGGCTTTACGCCGACTGATTCTGACAGCGTACCTGCTGCGACCACTTTCACCCTGACTGTTAACGACACCAAACCTCTGTGGTTCTATTGCCCCCAGACGAACGGAGATCATTGCCAGAAAGGCATGGTTCATTCCATCAATGCGTAAGCTGAAGACCCAACGCGCAGTGCAGAGTACTGGAGTATGCTGAGAAAGCACAGCCCCGGCCAAGGCAACACGATCGACGCCTACAAAGAGAAGGCTTCTAAAGCATCGAGAAGCACCGGGAGAGAGGATAAATTGCCTATTGGAGGATTGCGAGCCGTGCACGTCGATGTGGCCTCGAATGGCGAACTTGTCTTTGCACCCAACGATATCCAGGCGCTGCCCGGCACAGTTGTACAGTTTAGTTTCAACCCAAAGGTAACCATATCCTTGTCATGTCATTTTCTGCTGAATAAAATGCTAATTGATACAGAATCACACGGTAACCCAGTCTTCGTTCGAAAAGCCTTGCGAACAGCTCGAGAACGGCTTCTCCAGTGGATTCATACGAACAAACACCTCTGGAGTGGTCTTCCACTTGGTCGTCAAGGATACAAAACCCATATGGTTTTACTGCGCCCAGGCGACTGGTGACCATTGCCAGAAGGGCATGGTAGGCAGTATCAACGCGTAAGCAAAAAGAAACCCAGGACTTCCAATGAAAGGAACACAAGTCTAATCAATAATAGTCCGTCCGAGGGCAACACCTTTGCTGCTTTCAAAGACCTTGCCACCAAAGCCAACAAACCGAGCACAATACGCGCGGACGCACCAAAGGGTGGGGTTGTCAGCGTCAACGGCACCGTCATCTCCGACTTTGGTGGAAACCAGCTCGAGATCAGGCCTTGGGGCGACGAGTACTTGAAGTACATACCCAAGCACGGCGAGCTCGACCCCTACATGGTCGGATGGGCCGGAGGTGGCGCTATTCAAGAGTACGGCTGGGCGGATGAGATTACCCCGGAGACGGTTCAGTTCCTACAGCTTCTCAACTGGTTTGACAACATCCTGTTGAACTTGTTGATGACGGGTCACCAGGAACTCACAGTGGGCAAGTGGGTGAACGAGTACCCGGCCAGCATTGTACACGCGATCGGATCGATGACTGCGCAGTCTTACATGCTTCGAAGTGCTGCTACGGACTCGCTCCAACACTACAAGAAAGACGTTGTGGATGTTTGCAAGTACAAAACGGAGCTGCCGTCCATCGAAAGCTTCTTCGATACCGTCATAACAGTGACGTTGCTCGAGATTGGGCTGCTTCTTGATATTGTTGCCAAGGTTGCTGAGACTGATCGCTGGCTCGTGCCATGCGTCGCCTCTTCCCTCGGAGCAAAGTCTCGTATGGCAGGTGTCCTGAACTTGATGAAGAACCACGTGGCCGCAGCAGCGCCTCGCGAACCCGCACTCCCTGCTCCGTTCGTGTACTCTTATGCCACCAACCACTTCGTTGGTTCATGTCCTGCCGAGATCGAGGGGTGGAAGTTCAAGCCGCTTCCAAAGCTGAGCCTTGTGGAGGAGCACGCGCTGCTCGGAACCGGCCGTATTGTGGGCGTCAAGGTAGAGTACGAGGAGGAAAAGCGCGAGGGCAAGCGATGGGTGGCATTCATCGGTGCCTGGGGTACCGTGAAGTTTTCCTTGCTATCCGAGGACAACTTTGCTGAAGTGCCTATGGATCTTTGGGGGCACACGTGGATCGTGATCACAAAGGAGAAGGATGTCAAGTTGAACAAGCTGTACGACGTGTCGGTTGCTGGACCGGCCTTACTTTGGGTTTCGCAACCATAAGTTATTCTAACCTCTAATGTACTGTAACTGTTTTAGAATGGCAAAAAATTTTCCTCATTATTTAACTACGATTTTCGTTGTACGAAAACGAATGGGTGCTTCGACGTTCGTTTTGGTGTCCCCCCTCAGCCCACAGCCTTGAGTGTTGGAATCGCTGGGACCCCGAGATAGCAACAGACTCTCACTCAGCAGACCAAAGATTTTCAGAGAAGTTCCTTGAACTCCAACTCAAAACAATTGGCATGGTTAGTGATGTGGATAACGCATAGTCGAAGAAGGCTTGACCTGCGGCTTACAGCGCCACGGCCGGTTCGGAACGAACCCAGAAAATGCTGATGTTCACTGTAAGATATGCCAAAAACAGGCTGCCTCTTCGTGTAACGAGTGTGATTTACAGCTGGTCAGGTACATAACATGGTTGCGAACCGCATGCCCCGGCCTTGAGGTTCCACAGCAGCTCGCGTGACGCCGATCTCGCGGGTTAGGAAGCACCTTCCCTTGGGTCTCAGGGCATCACATTCACACGTGCCCGTATAAACGAGAATATTAGAGCTTTAGACATACATTTCGACGTGGGAAATGCCATCCACGCGGTTGCCAGGCTGACATTTCACCTCTGAAGTCAGAGCAAGAGCTCGGTGTAGGTCCCCTCAAGGACTCGCTCTTTATGATAGCCAACACGGTAAACTAGATAATAGATCACTTGGAAGAAGCTACATATGATAAAGTTAGGGAGGGAAGGCTCCTTCACTGGGAATAGGCTGCTGTACGTCATCATGTAGATTGCTTGACAATGGCTCGGGCTCAGATGCCAAGCCGACATCGGCTGTCAAACACCCGACCCTTTCTTTCGAACACCGATGCACTGTAGACTTAGGCATACTGTATGGTCAAGTGACTGATGTGAGTGTCTGTGAATGGCCTCAATGGAAGATGCAACTGTTGCGACGATCTAACGTCGGTGGTAGGCAGACGCCCAAGACTCTTTTTGCCACTGAGCACATATAAATACACACGACTTGAGACTTTCTCCTTTCAAAAACCCAAGAACCTGAGAATTACCAACCTTTTTCTAATTGTCATCACACAACCTACTGGGATTTCTCTCCTAAGGAATGACACTTCAGATTCTACAAACGACTCCGCTGCAATAAGAACTACCCTGATACCTGCCAACTATGCCTTCCTGGGCAAGACTTTTTATCCTCCTTAGGATTGTTGTTCGTATGATGCCTAAAAATCGTCAGGTTGATGAAGCCAACGAAACTAATCCAAGACCCCGCCGACGGCGAGGGATATGCAGAGTCAGTGACACCGTATCACGGCCTTGACCAATGAAGGGCGTTACCTGACAATTGCAGAGTAGAACAGAAGTTCTTTGACAGGTTTTGAAAAACTAGCCCAACGGTATGATGAGTGGCGGCATAGAGGTATCATGGCGTGTTGTATCACCATTAGGATGCACGGGGATTTAGGCAACACTAGGCGATCACGGTGGGAAGATGGATGAAAGAATGGTTGTCTGTTCTGAGTAGCCGTTCTCTTAGTATAGTACAGTCTTAGTACTTCTAATGATACTTCAGTATCGTCAAGGAAAATGTTTGCGTTGCTAGGAGTATTGATCCGACCATGCTCAGTAAACGCCGGGGCCAAAAAGAGAAGAAGGAAAAAAAAGTGCCGCTGAGGCCGCATATCTTGAGAACCATTTGTAATGCCCAAAGCAAAGGAAAAAACAAGAAGCGAAGTAAGGAAAAATGTACGCCATGTACTTTTTGTGGTAAAGATACTGGGGACGCGGTTCTGTGGTCCTAGCTGTCCCAGATAGCTCCGTACGCCGGTATGCCCCGGGTCTCGAGGCCATAAACAATCTTTTTTGTTATTTTTTCGTTGGCGATGATAATGACCGCTTCGGCGCCGAATTCTTTAGCCATGTTATAGCCCATGCGCACCAGATCTGGGCGTCCGAGAGTCTTTGTGTCGTGGATGACGGCGCCTGGTATGCTGTTTCGAACGGTCTCGACCATGTCTTTTCCGAACGACTCTTCTGGCTGTGACGCCGACCAGATGAGTTGCGTGGGACATGAGGGTTGCTTAAGGTGTCCTAACAGGGGACCAATACCCGATCCCGTCGCAATTACAACCAGGCGGTTGAACAGAGTAGCTACGCGCATTACACCGCACGTAGGAACACCTCGAACCCACAGTTTCGTCGGCGGGTTGCGGATGCACGCTTTGGTCCAGTCGCCCGCATTTGAGACAACCAGCGAATAGCCAGGAGTCGCATCGGGTGCGGAGGACTTGGGGTTAGGAATGGTGGCAAAGGAGTGCCACTCTAGTAAAGGGCGTGTGGAGATTCGAGTGAAGCTACCATTTACAGGGACGGTGTAGTCGAAGGTCAATCTGATGGCATGATCCGATAGCGGCTCCGAGACGACAGAGACTTTGCGAAGTGTGAACCAAGAGGAAGCAATGCTGCAGGTGGATATGCCGAGGAGCCAGAATGCAGGGCTTTTCGCAAGGGCGAGCCCCATATCCTGTCCTCGAGGTGTGGCATCCATGGTAGACAATATCGTCCGAATCCAAAACAGGCAGAGAGCGATCCATCCGACGAAGCGGTGAATCTGCTCAAAAACATTGTGGTACTTCTTGCGGAAGGACGGCAAGGAAAATGCTATGAGAGCCGTACACAGGGCGCAGAGTAGCCATGAAATGACGAGGGTTGCCAGGGAGCCCGCCTCGGGAGAACCCTCGAATCGTGCCACCGTCTCCGCGATTGTTGAGGCAACGAGCCATGCGGTGGCACAAACGGCGGCGCCTGAATGGACACCGCCGAGGTGATAGACCTTTGCGCATCGCGTGCGGAGCCAAAGGGGGGCGCCCTTGGGAACGGAACAGGTGATGGTGTACAGGAGGTTAATGATCATGTCTTGTCGGACGAGGACGGCGGTAACGAGATTGGCGGCCGTGAGGGTGCCAAGCCATTCCAGACGGGCGCTGGTTGCTGCGATGGCAATGAAAGCGCCGAGGTTCAGGAGGCCGACAATGCTGAAGAGGACTCGATATACGATGAACAGCCTGTACCTCAGGCCACGCAGGGGCTGAGCAAGGTGCTTGCCCTCGATATCTCGGTTCAGGTCGTATTTCTCCGAGACAGCCGTCAGGGTTGACTCTGTAGAAATTGATCGAACCTCAACAAGAGTGTTGTGGTCACTCGCCGCCGAGTCCAAGGAGACCGTGTCCCACTTTTCGTTGGGCACCCGCGCCCTCGCAATGACGGCGAGGGCCTTCTTGTCAATCTTGCCGTTGTTTGTGATGGGGAAGTGGTCGAGCTCGAGGATCTGGGAGGGCACGGCGTAGTACGGCTGCCGTTTCTGGGTATGGGCGAAGATGGCTGAGACATTGTAAGACACAGGAGTCGTGAAACCGTGAATTTCTCCGTCGATGAGGAGTGTCGTGGCTCGGGCAACGCCCGGGGCGGACGCAAGCGTGGCGGAGATGCCGTCGAGTTCGACTCGAAAGCCCTGGAGAAAAGCAAGTTGCGGTTAGCATCATCGACTTTGTCTTGTGGGGGAGAGGCCTGTCGTTGGGGGGCTCCAAGTCTCACCTTTACCTTGACCTGGTCGTCGACCCGGCCGAGAATTTCGATGCAGCCGTCCTGCCTCCAGCGTCCAACGTCTCCAGTCTTATACATGCATGAACTGCTGGCAGGAAAACGACGATCAGCATGAACCAGGAATTCGGGTCGACGGATCTTACTCACGGTTTGCTGGCAAATCGATCTGGTATGTAAACTTCCCTTGTCTTGCTTTCGAGACCCACGTAACCGCGAGACACACCGTGGCCGCCTGCCCACATCACACCCGCCACACCCACGGGGACAGGCTGGAAGTCTTCATCGAGGATGTAAACGGTGTTGTTCGGGGTCGGTCTGCCGATGTTGATGCCGTCTCCCGGGATGTGCTTCTGCATAGTGTTGACTATCGTTGTTTCTGTCGGGCCACAGCAGTTCCAATACGTTGCGTGGGTCGCCCATAGATCGGCCAAACTGAGACAGGGCGTGTCAGCATATCCGTGTCGACGTGTCAACCAGGGGTCCATGTCTCCAATACCTTTGTGTTGTTGGCTCTCCTGCCGTTGCTACGACTTTGATCCTCGGGTATTGTGTCGGGTGGTACTTTGACAGTATTGTGGGCGTTGTAATGAAGACATCGATCTTGAGACCTTTGTTAATCTCACTTCTCAAGGGTGTTTGCAGCAGGGATGCGAAGCACTCACCTCTTCCAGAGTAGGGTCCCAGTTGGCGCCTCGAAGCACCAAGGTCCCGCCATTGCACAAACACGCAAAGATCTCCCACGCCGCTGGACGGGTCAGCGAGCGGCCCGCAAAGGAACATCAGGGCGAAACATACCCATATCAAAACTGATGTTGAGCATTTGACCGACTCTGGTGCCGGGGCAAATGCCGAGGTTGCCAGGGTAAAGGCAAACGAGGTTGCTCACATTCTTGTGTGTAACGTCCACCCCCTTCGGTCTCCCTGTAGTACCTGCAGAGTTCACAGTTAGCTCTGACATGGAGGGACTGCAACGGATTGGATGCTCACCTGATGTGTAGATGACGTAGCAGCCACTCTCTGATGTTGCGAGATCAATGACCTCGCTCGGCTTTGTATGAGGATATTGTTCGTTTTGTTCTTCGTCGATAACGACTGCCGAAACACCGGGACATAGAGCACATAGGCGGTCCCTCGTAGATGATAGACATAAGACCACGGGATCTGATTGTTCGACAACTTGCCGAATGGTAGAGTCGGGGACAACACCTCCGTCGAGGGGCACGTACTGAGCGCCACAAGAGAGGACAGCCCATATTCCAATGACCATTTCCAATCCACGCTTGACGACCAACGGCACTCTCTGTTGTGGTTGTACACCCATGGAGAGAAGTCGGGCTGTAAGAGCCTGGACGCGGCTGGCTAGTTGTTGGTAGGTCAACTCTCTGACCTTGCCGGACATGTCGCGTACGGCCAGTGCCGCGGGCCGGGTTCCAGCATGGTGGTAGAAAGCGGCGGTAACGGTTGTGAAGGGACAGTCAACTACCTCACCACGTCCCATCGTAGCAACAATGGAGTGCGCTCCATTCTGCTGAGAGCGTTGTATGGCGGACGCCATTATTAGAAAAAGGACAACTTAAAGAAAGAAGAGAAATGAATGAGAAGATGAAGTTGAAGGAACGGACATCACTGCTGCACACACATGCCAACGACCTGGAGTTGCGGAGCAACTGGACTTATATAGGCTTCACCAGAGATGGAACCCGAGTTGCCCTCTGCCTAGCTGACGAAATCATGATCTCTCAGTCATGGGTGGCCATGTTGAACATGGACTCCACACCAGGCATTAGCCATCAGATATTAAGGCCGCAAAAGCTCCTAGACTATTGGGACGGGGAGCGGAAGGCGTCGGGAGTGTCTTCATTGTCGCTTGATGGTCTTGTTGCCTCATTCCCCGGTGATCGAAGGAGTATAACGTTTGTTCCCGGGGCGTGTAGACGGGTTCACTGAACCTGGAGGGAGGGTGTGGAATGCTGTACCTTGTCCGAAAGGCAGGTCCAGTTGGGCGAGAACAGGGTGACTCTTTTTCCCTAGGATCCCGTGATCCAACCAGGTGGGAAGGTTCAAGACTCGTCTCAGTCGATCATGGCAACGCATCCGCGAGTCGAACATGTGAGGCCCTTGATCCTCAGGATGGGTCCAGTTTCCCCTCCGACGGGAGGCGAATATGCTCCTGGACGGGTGGACGGGTGGAGGCAGTGTGCATGTAGAGTTCCAGGGCGTGAAGCGGTCTCGGATTAAGCTAGGCCGACTGTGTCCCGGGAATGGCCCTCCGCAGAACCGACCTGGTGGTCAGACAGACGCTTTGAACCATATGCTCGGGAATGTCTGTACCTTGCATGTGTTGTGCGTGTTTCTGCGCATACACTTGCATACTTCATCATGTCTCACGCGCCTTCATGCAGACTAGAGCTCTTGTAACAAAGAAGACCGGCCCTCGACGCTCTGGATATATACCACTGCACGTATCCTCTCAATCCTTTCAGATCCTGTTTCCTTGAACTATGATATGCTTGGGGCTCTTATCCTTCCTCCGTACCCATCTGCAGTAAGATACGACGGCAATGACCCCAGTGTTGATGAACCAAAACACCCATCCACATGGTTTGTAGCTCGGCTGAGCGCACTGACCGGTTAACCAGATCGCACCCGTGCTTTTTGCTGACCACATATGAAGCGACACACCACAACCATGGACTCCCTGTGGGGCCGCCAGCCTACCTGCCGCTCCCCGTGGGTTCGAGCGATCGTTACCGAAGACGGACAAATTGCTATGCTCAAGGACGGTCCAGAATCCCCTAGAATTTCGTTTCAGGTTTACACACTCTTCGATATCGTTTCGAAACCATGGCGTTACGAGCTCTCGGCCGATGGAAGAATGCGTCCTGGCTTATAACCATATGCGGGCGATTTAGCTTTGTGAAACCAGTTCTCAGCCGTACGTCGAGCAATGCAAAGGTGCGGGCCTCCCGGTCCGGTCAAAGGTGACGAAACAGCATATGGGATGACTTGTCGTCCAGGCCTACACGATGACCTATGTAAAACTGACATCATAACTCGCTAAGCGGCGACGTCAAAGAGTCTTCCTTGCTGGGGGCCATCCGTCACTGCTCAATCTGGGCAGTTGCTGGTAAAGCTGGATGTTCCAAGTGAAGGCCCGATAAAAATGGTCTGATAATTGCTTCATACAGTGTAAGCTTTGCCTGTCTCACGACCACTCGAGTTTTCGTGCCCGGAATTCATTGCGCTCAATGGCATGCAGATATCCTCGGAAACAGCCGGATAGGCGCCATTGTAGATCACGTATGGATGTCACCACAACAACTCAGACATCCCATCGCGCATGAGAGAAGCCACCGTGGGGGAGCCCATGTGGAAGGAGAGTCATGTGATTGGCGACCTTTTGCTGCGACATGTTTGAGCCCGCCTGGGCAATAAGCGCTTTAGTACCGAGGACATGCATGTTCACAAGGATGGGACGATGTCGACAGTGGCTTGCATGCATCAAGCATTCGTTTCTAGGATAGGGCTACATTCAACGGCCAGCCCTGCTCAATTCTTCACTGGATACATTTCCCCTGCACAATTCAGCCATTAAAAAATGAGCACCCCTAAGCTAGATGCAAGGATCGGAAGGTGGCAAGTCTCAGATATGACCAGAGCTTGACGAGCAGGACATTCGTGCCTAAGTGAAACTGTGAAGCCGCGCTTCTTAACGCCGGCGCCCCCCTCTACTCGACAGAAGCGCCGTATACACTTTTTCCTCATATTGTCAGAGCACGTCAAACATAACGATGTTCCGCGGCTCGCAAAGAATGGTTCACCTTTGTGATATTAGTCCGGGTTATTGGAACCCTGCGCCGAAAACAGCCCGAGTGGCCGATCCACGCCCGAGGACCTGGCGTAGAAGATAGTGATGCGCCTTACCCATGAGACAGCCTCAGCTTTCTCGATCTCGAAACCTGATACCTTGGCGTCTATTTTGAGAGTTCAGCCTTCTGCTTGGACGTGGAGTTGGTCGGTTCGCACATCCTTGATGTTTTGAGATTCTCAACTTCATAAAATAGCGAAGGGAGGTCTAGAGCGGCTATGTGAAGACACTCCTTGTGATGAACCAAAAGGTTCCACCACGGCATTCTCCCCTACTTTACGTACTCTCCATCCCACCTCCCTTTGATGCAAAGGATCATGCATTGCTCTGCTCCAGAAGGCTTTGTTGAAGATAGCCCAATATGCATGACTATTTGATCTTTTGCAAGACACATGACGGAGATGAACCAAGGAATAGACCCCTGTGGCTTCCCACGATGTGGACTCATGGCACCTCCCTGATCTGGGGGAGAGGGGGGTAAATCTCAGACATGCAGGGAGACCGGGCGACCGGTCTGACTCGAGCGTCATGGCTCAACTGCCCCTACCCTACAAGTCGCGTAGTCAAGGGCTTATAGTGTGCCAACAAATGTAGTCACTAGATAGCGCAGCCAGGTGTTGCACGGGGAGAAGGAAAGCCATCCGAAACCTTTGCGCTTGTGGCAGCAAACGGTTTCCTGTAGTATCGGAGCCATTAATAATCGCAGCGCACGCATAGACTCTTTAGTTACCAAGCGCAAGACAATCTCGTGGTAGCATTGAGTTTTCTCTGAGCCACGCGTGTCTCAAAGTCCAGCTTTGACATGTGGTGTTGCTAAGATCCCGACAGCAGAATGCTGATGTACAGGCAACCGAGCGTCAGTTCAGCTGCTATCTGCGCATCGGTTTGAGATCTAGATCAACTTCAAAGCACTGTGAATGTATCTGATTACAGAGAGGTTACTGGCAGAGTCCGCACGAGAGGGGACATGTAAAACACGGGGTACACAGTTTACCACGAGACAGCGAGGAGTTGCTGCAGGAAGGTAGCGTAAGCAGCGGTAAGAATGCCCGGCACTGGTCACAGTGGAATTGTGTCACTATGAAGAACCATCCGGTTAAAATGAATGATGGGATCATCAAGAAACTCTCGCTTGCAAATTGGTGTACAGCGCTTAAGAACAGACACTTCCCCTCCCTTAATAATTACATCTTCCCCAATAGAAGCTTCCCATGCCATAATTGTTCATCTACATACAGTTTTTTCATCATCTAATTTCCCAGCTAAACAGAGCTCGAGTCGAAAGACCTTCTCTCCTTAATGAACTTGGGCCAGGTATTCGTCAAGACCAGGTACTTGATGCTCATCTCGGCATCGTCAAAGACCGCATCGTCGAAGTTTGCAGGAACATCCCCACAATAATGTGAATCGTCACTGTTGATCGGAACCATTGCCGTGTCCGAGCCACGAGATCCGGGAACATCAAACGGCGTCGCAGGGCTCACCTCCCTCTTCTCGCCGTAGGTCGAGCGCGCAGCGCTTTCGAATATGTCTTCGAGTTTCTTGAAGTCCGCAGACGACAAGTTGACCTGGAACTCGGCACCAGCGCAGCTGATGAAGTCGTTGTAGATGCCCAGAGCGGCCTCGAAACATTCACGCGGCAGCACCTTGGCGGCCGCATCCTTTTCGAGCTGCTCCCGCTCGGTTTCCTTGGCGGGCGGGAAGAATGTTGCTTTCCACTCTCGGACCCTCATCAAGAAAGCAATGTTCTCGCCCGAAAAGTCCTTGAGAGCAGAGAAGTGCTGAAGCGGCTCCGGGTTCTTGGCAAGCGTATGCTCAAGAGCGTCCATTGTCAAGATACTGCTACCCGAGCTCGTATTGATGGAAGATGCTCGACCCACCCGGGGCATCCAGGCGAAGCTGCTAGACTCAGAGATGTACGACTTTGAACCACCCAATCGAGAGGACTTTTGTCGAGATTCCCATCGCGCGATCGTTTCGAGCGTTTCGCGACAAAGTGTGCGGTGCTTGACTACCTCCCAGCAGGGTATGAAGATGGTGAATATCTCCAGTAGCATGATAGAAATGGCAAGCCTGGAGATGTTAGCCAGCTATCCGAGTGCCATGTAATTTTGGGAAGACTCACCATTGTGGTGGGATCCAATACTTATTGACTGGGCCCATAGCAGGAACGTAAAGGGCTACGAGCCACATGGGTGTCGCATGTAGACTAATACATTGTTAGCACCTTTATTTCTACGAGACACGAGGGGCGAATTCATACTTGGCCAGGCAGCAGGCAATAGTTTGTGTCCTCCATCCTTGGGTATCATGGAGGTTTCTGGCGCGCCATAGAATAGTTGGTGCCACGACCCACGCCCATAAGAACTGCCAGAAGACTGAGGGCCACCTGATGGTGTCGGCGTTAGTGATCTATCTGTATGGGGCTGCTGATTATTGCTTGCTTACCATTCCCAGCCGCGAACGCCATTCGTCTTCTGTTCGGTGGGTGACCCGTAGAGCTCGGTGCCAGGGATGCCGAAGGACGGATGAAACTTGCGGGAGACCAGAAACATGATTACTGTAAGGAGAACCTCAACAGATGTTAGTTTGAGACATGCATAAGTTTTGTTCATTTTATACAGAAACTTACTTGGATAACCATGCCTGATCCCACGAGCACCAGCATGCGTTTTGTGTATTTCAACTGCCGGTATCGGCCCAACAGGCTTGTCGCCGGGGACGCCATGGGCGAGAAGTCGGTGATGATGGAAGTTCGTCGAGCGTACTTTTTCTGCGCAGCGGCGACGTAGAGAAATTGGCTGTTTGAAGCATGGAACAAGGCAATGCCGCAGGGCAGCCAGATGCCCATGATCCAGAATTCGACGCCAGGCGACATGAGAGCTCCGTAGATGTATCCAAGCTGAACGGCGACCCAGTAGATGTGCAGAAGGGCGACGGCGGCAAACGACAAGGGCAATCCACGGATCCTCAACATGGGGATGTGACGGTTTGTGTAGAGGTACAGCATGCCGCAGAGGAGCACTATCGTCCAAACAATGGCGAAGATGATCCAAAAGATGCCCACGGCATCAAGGCCCAACTGAGGCCCCGCGTCTCCTGCCATTGTTACCGTTGCTGCGAAGCGAATTTGCTTCGAACCACAACGCAGAACGAGGGGTAAGGGAGGAAGAGCAAGGCGGAGGACAATGTAAGCAACGAATGCGGGTAATGAAATACGTTCAAGGCATCCAGTCCAAGACTGAGGCGACTTGCGAGAAGACCGACGAGAAACTGGATCAAACCACGGGAAGGGAGCGAGCATATGTCTTATAACTTATATATCAAGGACAAAAGATGATGTGGCTCTTGACTCTTCTCCCCGGTCCCCTTTCCAGCCCCGTTTTGCCGTTGGTCGAACGGCAGCGATGGCTGAAGGCTGGAGGATCCTACGGGGGCTACGAGGAGGCGCAAAAAATTCTCGTCGATCATGATGGAGACTGTCTTGACTCTCTGCAGACGGTGCGCATGTCCGGTGTGAATGGCTTCTGGATCCCAGACGATCCTAGTGCCGTTTAGACGCAGGCATCACTAGCAGATCGATTCGACGCGTGTGGAGCATTACGATAGCCGTGAAGCACGGTCCCCGTCATGGCCCAGCTTTCTCCCGCCTTGGCGCCGCAGCTCTTCCTGTGATAACTGTGCCTTCTTGATGTCAAAATATTGGGGGCGAAGAGGCGTTGGGAGCGTTCGGAGGAAACGGCTGTCTGGTCTGCCATCGCTTTGCGTATGGAGGCCTTGGCAATTGGCCTGGCTCAGGTGAGGGAGAGGTGAGACACGGTCACATTTTGCGAAGTGTCGCTTTCTTTTTTCTTGCCTCCAACCCTGTTAAGTGGCTATTGGTGGCTCGAAGCAGACAGGCAGTGGAAAGGAGATGGTTGAGAAGTTATGATATGATATGATATGATAAGGCCTCACCGGGACAATTCTCCGCCACTTACACGATGTCAGGATGTTCAATTGGTGTGCCCATGTGCTGGCTTGCATACGAATCGCACAATGAGTGGAAGGCTGTGATCTTTGCAACACATGCCCCGGGACGAATAGAATCCTATTGCCTGAACTTCTTTGTTCTCTTCTGGCCCTTCCAAGGAACAAGAGTCTGTATGCGTCCCGCTGTTGAATATATTCATGTTCCTAGCTTAGCACAATTTATGCTGTTGAACCATGCCGTTATGGAACAGCAAAACGTGTCAACCACGCAGAAAAAAAAATTCCGCCAGATGTAAGTCTCGGCGGATATGGATGGCGCCGAGACCCGAGATTCTCTGTTAAGCTCAAAACCAGCCAGCTCTCTGTCTTCTCCATGTCGAATCCTGGCAAATCACGAAAGCGGACGGACGAATCATCACGTCGTGTTCTATCCTCAAACGCAGCTTAGTATGCAGTCGCTTGAAAAGAAATGAGCAGCAAAAGAAAAGAGATTTCGAGGCCAAAAAGCAACAAACGTGTTGCTCTTTTTTCTGGCGTGCTGCATATGGTTCTGCAGGTCTCCTTGGCCTCCCATAGGTGGCAAGGGCGGCAAGTTTCCACCACGATGTTTCGCGCCGAAACAAGTTGACCAGAGTGTTTTTGCAAACGGGCCTTTGTGTTGGAGGTCCACCTATGGCTACAGTATGAAGGGGTTGAGCAGGGCGAGACTGTGGACGATTCCCCATACTGCCCGTTCTGTCTGAAGGGGTTGACTTGGGTCGGGTGCATCCGGGACGGTGGGTTGCTCTCTCCCGCAGATATTGTGCAACACCATGAAATGTTCTGTGCAAATTGGTCGCTGCGATAAGTACGAATTGAATGTACTAAACAATACCCTTGGAATTACCACTAATGATCTTGCCCCTGCCGCAGGGTGCATGCCGGCCGGACGAGCATGATCGGCGCAAGGACTGTGTGGTCCCGGTTTGCAGGGGCAGGGACCCCGAGGAGTTCTTTGGACCAACACGAAAAACAATGGTTTCCCCAGGGAAGGAAGCCTGGCTCGGCCGCTGCGGGCCGACGCTGTGCTCTTTTACTATCACCGACGTCACGAGTAAGAGCGGGTTTGCAACGGTGGCTTGTGTGAGACACTGGCCGGTGGCTTCTTTCCCCGTAAAGCCTCTGCTGGCGGACGGTGAGAGCACAGGATCGCTGGTCTGTGCGGGAAGCTGGGGCAAGGGTTCTCTCGCTGGAGCTTAGGATGTCCGTGCTCAAGGAAGAAGGAAAAATAAACGGGCCATGACAGCAGACTGCATCGGCAGTTGAAGCTTCCGGTCTTTTTGGTTCGCAGCCGTGAGCCCTACCGTCCCGAGAAGCCCCATAACGCTAAACAAAGACGGCGGTCGAGTCAGCGTGCCTGGCTGAAAGCTGCTGGTTCCAGGGGAGCGGATGGGATCATGCGCAGATTGTTATTCAGATCGACAGGGCTTTTCAGCAGAGAACGAGTGTTGACCCGTTAACTTGGGATGGTGATGATACTTCCGTAGGCCCAACGTCTGTGAGAAAACCATCACCATGTTTGGAGCCTGCCATAGCTGGGTGTGCCCCGCATGTGACAAGTCCTGGGGAAATACTTTTTTTTTTACCTCCTCGCCTAGCTGAATATGTATTGTACTAGCCACCCATAGCCACCTTTTTTCTCCCACGGCCGTTGCAACAAGCTGTTGCGCATGGCTTGCCACCGGGCGGTCAGCCGCTGCCGCGCGCAGGCTTTTCCTTGCCTGCCGGCGCCAATCCATGCGTGAACTACGGACCCAAGCTCCCCCAAGCAGATGCATGATGATCAACGACCTGTGATGCTGGCCGTGTCGATGGTGGTCGAGATATCAGCCAAACGCAGTGCCAAGAAATGAGCGTGGGCAACACTGCTGAAAACTAGCTGATCGAAATCTCCCCCGTGAAGAATCCTTGTTCACCGGGGCCTGTTTGGAAAATATATGACGAGGCTTTCTTGGAAATACAGTTTCGTGTGACCGTTCGATATGATTCGGTGAAGGGACGAAGGAGAGTCTCCCACACCGGCCATCTGAGGTGAACGTGGCTGCATGCATACCCTGGATCATGCAAGATTAAGAGAGCACATCATTGTGATAACCCCTGAGTCGGCACGGCAACGTAGCACGAAGTGCAGAGCATGAAGCAGGCTATTGAGGACATGACAACTATCGCATGGAGGAGATATTGTGACGGGAGAGAGGAGTAAAATTTGCCATCGCTAAATGCAGCCACCAACTCCTTGAAAAAAAAATCCGTAGAAACGCCTTGCTAAAAGGAGAAAACCCAAAAAATCCACACATTTCATCAAGCAGCATGTTCAGGGTACGACTCAGATGTCGAGCGGACTTCTTGCTCCGCGAACCTCAGCTCCGTGAGCCATGACTCCAGCCGCATCTTCTTGTCCTGGTTCTCCAGATACATGGTCTGGTAACCCCCTGGGACGATGCCGGCAGCCTCGTTCCGCGCAATCATGCGCATCTCCAGCTCCTCGTCGTCGCCCATGCTGAACAGCGTCAGGTGCTCGAGCAGGGCCAGGACGGCCACGGCGATGATCTCGGCGACGCGGTGCTCCCAGTCGGCGGAGCAGGCGGCGGAGAAGATGAGGATGAAGGTGTCCATGGCGTCGCTCAGGAGGTTGACGACGAGGGCGCGGCGGACCTCACGCTCCAGCGTCTCGTCGGCGGTGTAGAGCAGGCCGCCGAGCAGCAGGTCGCGCACGCCCAGCAGGCAGCCCAGGATGATGGTGTTGCTGGGGCTCTCGGGCATCTCCAGGCTGTCGACGCTCAGGGCCGGGTAGATGATGAAGCAGAGCCCGCGGAGGATGCGGAGCACGGCAAAGGTGCGGACGGCGAAGACCTGGAGGCCGGATAGGGGTGGGGCTGTCCGACCCGGCGCCGGGCCGCGGATGACGATGGGCTCCGGGCCGTGGCGCAGGAGAGGCGTGGCGGCGGCATCGTTCTCCATGCTTGTGGCGTGACCTGCTGCAGGCTCGACTTGTCACGTTATTTCCGTGAATCCAAGGCGCGCGCCGATAAGAAAGGCTTTTCAGAGCCTTCACGCGAAATCGTTGGCAGGAGAAGGTCGAACCCGATAAATGGCGTCCAGAACCACAAGGTAGTTCGATTTGACCTCTTTTGCCTCACAGGCCTGATAGAACGCGAGCGCGATATTTTGTTGGAGAGAAGAAGAAAAAAAAGCAGAGGCTGCTGAAGTGGAGAAAGCACCAACTTCACTCAGCGTGCGATCGTCACTGCAGCGTCCGGGAGCCGCGCAAGGATTTTAATCGGGGTTCCGAGAGCAAGCAGCCAAGGTCCTCCAAGCCCAGCCCGCAAGGGATTTCCTGTCTCCAAACCTGGCGAGCAGAAGGAGCAGTGGGAGAAAAAGAAGGAAAAGAAGTTAAGTCGGGATCCCGCGTAAATTATGTCGTGGAGACGACCCCCAGGACCTGCCCTCCAGCACGCTATCTATCCTTGCCTGGGTATCCCACCCCGCCATGGGCCGAAAAGGATGGTCAATCCACCGCCTTTTCGCATCCTCCTCCCACCCTCCCCAGACGATGGCGATCTACATCCTTTATCAGGGCCGCTCGACGGCAGGCGTGTCTCATGAGTAGGGGCAGATCGAGATGGGGATGGATGGTGCAAGGGAGCTTGGGCCAACCCCCCGTGAAAACCATGGCAGACGTGCAGGCTGCATGGAAGCACGGGGGCGCCCTAGGCGAAGTGGGCCAATGCCGTGCAGCATCGCCTTGGATGATGGTGTGGCTGGGATGGTTGGTGGTGTGGTGCATCGACAGGCATCACTAGTCAGCTTCACTCGATGGGAGCAGCAATGTCCAGGCATGCCGGGCTACGAAGTCGCGGAGTGAAATGGGGATGGGATTCAGAGTTGCCTCCCATTCACAAAGACGGCGCGAGTTCGCCTCTCGATCAACGCAGCATGATGCGAGGGCATGCACATGGTTGCACATGCCTGCATCCATGACACCTTACTTGCATGTTGCGACGTTTCGTTGGAGGGTGGCTTGGGTGGGCAGGCTATTGGAGGCTATATGAGACTGATAAGCAGGCAAGAGACCAGTGGCTGGTGAGACAGAGATGCAAGTGCCTCGAGTCGGGCGGCACCCCAAGCCGTTGATGCTTGGAAATGTGCCACCATGACCATCCTCTATTGCCACTTTGCCCATCACTCCATGGCCCCCGTCTTCACGTCCAGAGTTTCTGGACAGAAACAAAAATCTGCACTGGCATGTGCGGCTCCAGTGAGAAATCCGGCAGGGCAGGGTCGAGCAGCGCCCAGAGATATCAAGCAGCCAAGCAGCAGCTATTGGGGCTCCTGCGCCGATAAATCACAAGTGACAGGGGTGCATCCTGGTCTCTGTCTCTGCAGCCAGATAACCTGGTACACCAGACCAACTGCCGTTTTGCCTGCGCCTGACATTCCAGCCATGCGTTTCCCTCTTCGGGACAAAGGCGGTCACCGATTGGGGAAGTGAGAGATGAGGTCTGCAGGTGTCGAACGAGTTAAGCGACCCAAACATCAAAAAGGTGGCCGCCGCCCGTGAGGTTTTCGGTGACTTGGGGTGATGCTCGATCTGGCCGGCCACCAATGAATGGGGGTGCTCCATCCAGAAACTGCCAAATCTCGCGCGCCATAGTGGGACTGCCAGAGCCCTTTTTGCGCTATCGGCCAAGATGCAATCTTGACCTGCAGGCCAAGCACATCACGAGAGGGTCACCGAATGGGACATGCGTCAAGCTAGTGCTGGCCGCAAGTGGGTTCGCCGTTCAATTGTCTTCCGCTACGAGACAAACCGTGCCGGGACACTCAATCTTTGGCCCTATATGAAGGCAGACGATGATGTTCCATATATCATGCTACGGTGCTGTCTGGTTCTCTTCTAGATCAATCGGCAACTTGTACAAATAGTGCATGGGAGGAATTCACGACGTCGCTGATTTACGACCTTTGGAGAGGCCTTCCATTATCAGGGTGGCTTTCATGCCGATGGTGCCATCCAGTCCTGCAAAGCCCAGCAAATGGCTCTCAACTTACACCCCAGCATCTGTCGAGCCTGCTTTGGCCTTTCCAGGTCCGTGGTAAACCGGCTATCGCACAACCTTGGCGCCCCATTCTGCGTATGTGACTGGTGTTTTGGGATGCAAGCATCAGAGAACCACCAGTGGCTTGCCTGTTTGAGTTGATGGCCACGCGATTGCAAAGGAAAGGAAAACCGAGAGCAGCGCCATCGCGAGACTGGCGCAGTGTGAGTGAACGATTCGACAGTTTCCCGCCACGTCTGCTTGCCAAACGATGTTTGACTCTGCCTGGTCCACGCATCTCTCCTCGTGCGTCTCCTCGGAAGCATTCGTGCACTGGATTGTTCATAGAAAAACATTGTGCGAGAGAATATGACATACAGCATGCCACCATCGTGTAACCCAGACATGGCCAAGACTACGAGCGCGCAGGTAGACGTGGACACTCTTTGGAACCCTGCACATTCGATACGACCTTTCTTTACAACAGTCTCTCGCAAGGCGGCCCCTCTTTCCCCAGACACTGTCGCTGGTACCGCCGATTCGGGTTTCCTGGAAATTGAAAATTCTCCGGACACTTTCCTCCCGTTCGCCTCTGAAGGTTTCGCCTTGGAATTTGAGACCGAGGCATATTTTCAATTAGTCTCCTCATACACTCTCACATACAGACACATACTCTCTCTCTCACCCGCCCAGAAACATGCTCCTCTCCATTCCGCGCACGCAAGAAAAATCTCACGCCCCCGGCGGCGGAGCAGGGGCGGGAGGAGTCACCTCACGGTCACATATCACTTTACCTGCGAACTCTATCCAGCTGAGCGGAGGTACCCCGAGATTGGCCGGGGATTGGATCAAAGGGAGAATTGGACAAACGAGAGAAGGGCCCCGGGCTCGTTTGGAAAAGGCAACAAGAAAGTTGTACCAGACCCTGCGTGAATGCTGCACCCAGTGATTCGGACTGTATGTGCCTCCAGTGGACCATGACAGCATCCTGTCAAAGCGCCACATGCAGATTCCTTTGGAGTTTTGCAGTGCGAAGAACAAGTAAAGTACCTTACCTTGGCTAAGGCATACCTTATACGACCATCGTGTCCTCGGTGTACAGTTCTGGTCCATCATTGCTATTTTCTTGCTTCCCCTCCTTTTGGTCCCCCTCCCACCCCCTGGACCGGGCCCAGATTCTTTTGGGCATGGCTTGGGTTTCCTCGGCGGCCCAGATGGGCGCGGCGCAGCGCAGCAGGACGCTGGGCTGAATTGAGTTGAAAATCCTCTGCCGTTACAGAGTACCACCACGTTACACTGTGTCTGCGTAAAGTGTGCCCTTTCGGGCTGGGGGGGTCAAGGAGGGAAGCACAGGGTATCGCGTCGCGGGAAACGGCCATCAGATCAGCCGCGCATGCTCTCGTTTCCCCCCAGAACCAACCGCATTCTTTGTGTGACACTGCATGGGCCAGCCGTTCACCTTCCCCGGTCGGCATCTGGGCTTTCTGTAAGTCGTTGGCGTGAGATCGAATACCTGATTTAGGCTTTTTTCGCCCCCCGATAGCCCAAGAATGGGGAGTCCTGGCCGTGCCGGTCCCGGGCCCAGCAAGCGGTCCAGTGCCACGCCGACCCCCGCGGGGAGTCCCAGTCCTAGGCCCAGTCCTAGTCGCAGTCTCAGTCCCAAGTCCAAGGCCGGCTCCAAGCCAGGCCCGCCCGCTGGTATGTACCCTTTGGCGGCCATGTCTCAAACCCGTCGAGCGTTGGCCGGGCTCGTGCCGCGCACGATGCTATGCTATGCCATGCTCCCCTCCCGAGTGGAACGTGCTGACGACTAGATGCTGGCTCACGACAAAGCCGACGTTGCCAGCAGCCCTCCGCAGCAGCAGCAGCAGCAGCAGCAGCAGCAGGTCGAGGAGAACCCCAACGCCCAGGGCTATCAGGGCCTCCTCCACGGCAACACCGTCATCGAGGCCGGCGGCAGCGACGAGGACGGCGAGTTCTCCCCGAGCGAGTTCGACGCCGAGTCGCTGGACGGCCGGTCCGACTCAGCCTCGCTGCGCTCCAGCATCCTCGAGCACGCCTACGTCAACGGCCGCCGCTACCACCACTACCGCCATGGCCGCTACCCAATCCCCAACGATGAGACGGAGCAGAACCGCGAGGACATGCTGCATACCATGATGCTCGAGGCCACCGACGGCCGCCTGTTCTATGCGCCCATCTCCGAGTACCCCCAGAAGATCATCGATCTCGGCACCGGCACCGGCCTCTGGGCCATTGAAAGTGCGTGACCAGTCCTCGCAGTCAACCTTCCCCCCTTGTGAAGTACACGGTGTCTAACACATGCTCTCTCGCAAGCGCAGTCGGCGACAAGTACCCCAGTGCCGAGATATTAGGCCTGGATCTTAGTCCGATCCAACCCGTATGGGTGCCGCAGAATGTCAAGTAAGTGCGCTCTGCCTCTTCCCGGTCAAACGCCCATGCTAACCAATGCCACCGATTCCTCGTCGATGACGTCGAGGCAGAATGGCTCAACGGCGATGACTTCGATTTCGTGCACCTCCGCAATATGATACCCGTCCTCAAGGACCCCGTGGGGCTGCTCAAGCAGGCGTTCGAGTAGGTCCACCCATCCCCTCCCCCGGTCATGCAGTCATCCAAAAGCAGCAGCTGACGTATCGACCAGTCACATGAAGCCAGGCGCCTGGATCGAGCTGCAAGACGTTGACGGCGACGTTCACTCCGACGACAACACCGTGCCCCCGGACTGGCCGATCAAGCGCTTCACCGACCTCCTCCTCCAGGCGTTCGCGCAGTTCGGCACAAACGCCCACGCCGCCGCCTTCGGCGCGCAATACCTCCAGGAGGCAGGCTTCGTCAACATCAAGCACAACTACATCAAGCTCCCCTACGGGACGTGGCCAAAGGACAAGTAAGTAACATACCCAAAGTTCTCGACCAAGCTTCAGATGAAACCCGGTTACTGACTGCCACGAAAGGCTCATGCGTCTGGTCGGTATGTACTACCGCACCGCGTGCGAGGAGTTCTTCCCCGCTGTGGGCGCCATCCACTTCCCCATGCTGGGCTGGGAGAAGGTCGAGATGGAGGTCTTCTTCGCCCAGTGCCGCCAGGCGATGCGCGACCCGACCGTGCATGCCTACGGCAAGATGCACTTCTGGAGCGGCCAGAAGCCGCTGGACGCCGAATGAATGACGATCCTAGGGCGTGTCGATTCCGCTCTTCGTGCTGTGACGGCTCTGCAATTGACTGCTGGGGTTTGGCACCGGGACGTGACATTTTCAGAGCAGATGCATGGCGAATAGTTTCGAAGTAATGATAGACCCAGGCTGTCAAGGCTCGACTCCAAAGTAATACCCTTGATTGTATCGAATGTACTCAGGCGCACGCAAGGCATTCTTCCAAGTAAACAAGTCCCACCGAAACGCTCTGCAACCAATCTCTCGTCAATCAAAGAACACCATCACTGGGAAGTAATGTAGACATTTTCGATTTTCCTGCCAAGTTATGTACAAAGCTTGACTTACACTCTCACCTCACGAATCCTCTCATCGCCTGCCCTTCTTCGCCTTTTTGCTACTCCTCTCCTCCCCATCCTCCCCGGACCGCCTCTTCTTCCGGCCCTCCTCCAGGAGCTGCTTCATGCCGCTCGTGGCCTTGAACTTGGGGTTCGAGGGGTCGATGGCGAACTCGTGGCTGTCGAACACGGCCTTGAATCGATCGTCCTCAACGTCCATCTTGAAGTCCTCCTGCAGGCCGCCCCGTGTCTCGACGGCTTCCTTCTTCTTGCCCTTGCCCTTCTTGCGCTTCTGCTTCTCGAGTCGCAAGATCTCGTTCATGTCGAAGTGGTCCAGGTGGTCGGCCTGGTTCTCGTTGGCGTCGGCGGCCATCACCTTGGTCAGCTGGGCCTTTTGTGCCAAGGACTCGGCCTCGGCAGCCTCCTTGGCTTCGCGCTTCTTGCGCCGCTCCTCCTTGCGGACCGAGGTCTTGGAAACCGGAGTAGGGTCTTCGGTGGTGAAGAAGGGGTCGTTGAAGCCAAGGTCATCTTCTGTCTCAGCAACCTGAGGAGACTCAACAGCATCCTCGTCACCAGAGCCAGCGCCTTCGCGCTTAGACTTGGCCTTTTGCCGCCTCTTCTCCTTGCGTTCGCGCTCTTTCCGCTTGTACTTCTCAATGGTCGTCTCCTCCTCTGGCTCATCCTTCTTCGGCTTGCCCTCAGTAAGAGCAGGCGTAAAGGTGATCTCCATACCACCTACTGGCGCATCCTTGTTCTTAACAGCCGCTTCGTCGGCCAGACCAAGAGCTTCGCGCATCTTCTTGCGAGCCAGTTCCTTCTTTGATAGCTTCGGCTCATCATTCTCCTCGTCATCAGCAACAACCTCTTCCTCGTCATCGTCATCCTCACTGTCACTGGCAAGGTACGCTCGCAGGTCATTCTCCTCGACTTGCGACCGGCTGCCAGTGAAGGCGCGCTTGATAGACTCCTTTCTTGACACTTCCTCGGGATGGAGATCCCAAGTCAGCTTGACTTTTGAGCTTTGGAGAGCATTGGTAACGAATTCGATCGGTTTGTAAGAGTCGGGAACCTTGTCGCACTCGTCGCGGGGCTCGTCATCGAACGTTACGTCGTCAGGAACGAACCTCAAGTCGAGGAAGTTGGAAGAAGACTGGTACTCCGTGCCGTCCGTAGCCTCGTAGATCTTATGGGCCGTAGCCTTATCTGAGCAAACCATGACTGCATAGTAGTATCTTAATCGGTCGATTTGATACGCGCGCAGAGCATCGCTGTCGAAATCTTGGTCGTCACCCTCCTCCATCAACTCCTTCGCGATCTTCTCGTCATCATCTTCGTCCGAGTCTTCATCAGAGTCGCCGTCCTTAGCTGCGCTCTTGAAAAGCTCCTTTGGTGGTCCTTCCTGCTCCTCACGTTGCATTCGTTCCTTTCCGAATTCACTGGGGTACACGGAGATCTTTTCAATTCGTCCGTTCTCGCCTGGTACGAAGCTGGAAAACAGAGCCATGAGGTCGCTGGACTTGACATGGTCCCAATCTAGGTTCACGATGGCTATACGGTTTGTAACCTCGCCGGTCGCAACCTCAGCCTGCTCGTCCTGGAATCGTTGAATGTCACCCTCGGCTGCGAAGTCTACGGTGGGTTCGTCCTCATCTTCTTCGTCAGAGTCAGACTCTGATTCCGAAGAAGAGAATCCACCACCTCGAGCAGGGTCGTATTTCTCGTGGGCCTTGCGCAGCTCCCGTTGAACAATCTCGTCGTCGTCTATCTCGACGTCCTCCTCGGCCTTGGGCTCGCCTTTATCCTGCTCGCCCTCCTCTTCGTCTTCATCTTCCGCACGGTAGAGTCGCTGAAGTGCCTTTTTCTTGGAATCGGACTTGAGTTTGCGACCATAACGATCAACCTTTGCGGTGGCGGTGAACTCTTCATCCTTGAGCATGCGCGCGAAACGCTTGTCGATCGTGGTTTTGGCGTGCTTCTTGGAGGGCAGGCGAAACCTCGGGTCTGTTTGAAAGCTGGCGAAGCGTGCATCCGAGATGCTGCTGGCGGACGAGCCGCCCTTCTTCTGCGAATTCTTCATTGCGGCTTACTGAAAAATTGCAGTAGTTTTGTGTTTGCCTTGACAGCGATCAGACAAATTCAATGGAGGGGCAGAAACAGCCAAATTTTTGGCGGTGACGGGTTTCTGCCGAAAGCGGTGAATTCGCAGCAGCAACGACGAGATACTTACTGAAGACTGCCCGCTGGGAGCTTCAAGACCGTAAACTAAGAAGAGTGTATGATATAGAGTGCCGCCATATGTTTGTCTATTGGCTGGATTCTCAATATTTCTTGAATTTTCGGGGTAAGATTTGAGAATGGGGGATTTCCTTTCTGGTTGGGTCGATGTCTTTAGTGTGTGCTTGCTATTATAATAATAAATAAATTGACTTTCAACATGAACAACCCGCGCCATGGTCGTCTAGTGGTTAGGACATCAGTTTGTGGCCCACCGCAAGCTTAATGTGCACTGAAAACGGCGGTTCGATTCCGCCCCGTGGCATTCATTTTTGCTGGTTTTCAGCCATCACCAGTTTTCTTTTCCCTCTTCCCAGTCAGTATAAACAACATTTCGCATCATCAATTACTCCGTATCGCTTACATTTGGGGGATACTGCCTTGGCTGAAACTATATACTGTGCCTTTCCTCAAATCTCCTCCAGAAAGCCAAACGGCCAAATTCTTGTTTCGATTTGCCGACCCAAGTACGAACAGGATACGACCAAGAGCACATTGCAAGAAATGATCATGTATATATATATATATACAGTATGGCCGAGGAAGGAATAAGAACAATTTAAGAATCCAATATTAATGGACATTTATCAGTGTGGTTATTCTCGATCATGTCAACCAGCCTTCTCCCCATATAAGTTTCACAGACATCATAATGGTCCTAGATCATTTTTAGGTTTCATTGCTAGCAAAAGCAAGCTGCTTATGATTGCTTGACACACTAATAGTCCTGGGCGGACTAATCTCCCCGCTGTGGTGAGTCCACCAGGATTACCGGGTATTCGGAGAAATCAAGTGATGTACTGTACTGTACTGTACTGTAGAGACGATAATTGCCTACTTTGTTAATGTATAAACCTGGTCCTGGACGTTGTTTTTTTGTTGCCCTTACATTGATTAGTGCGAGAGCTAAATCTGACAATGACGGCCATCCCAAATTCCTTGTCAGGGCTGAATAAACCGTTGAAAGAAGGCTTCTTTGTTTCAAAAATGAGCTCCCTACCATCCTCTGACAAGGCTAGATTTTATTGGATTGTTCTCGCCCGAATAATGCATTTACTACTTATCCCTTACGTCGTGAGCAGCCGATTACCAGGGTATTATTTGGTCACTTGATTGTGTTGGATCACTTTGTGGTCCATTCATCTATTCAATAGATGCGCCACTGCACGGTCGTCATGCGATCAGTGATGCACTGTCACTTCGAAGGGAGGGCTCCCAGACTTATCAGGTCTACACAAGGACCATTCCTGTACAGAAAGACTTTTCAATCATGTACAAAAGCTTCGAGTTTTGCTGTACAGTTTTGCGTTCCTTGTTCACGATAGTGCCACAATTTTTGGTAATCAATTCCTCTTCAGCCTTAATTCTTATTGTACTGCCCGTCAACGAGCTTAGTATGACAGTCGACTGCCAGGAGACTAGTGCTGATGACGGCATCTCTCAGGTGCGGAAGTTCTACGCGTATATCAAAAGTAGCAATGACTGGATCAACAAGCGTGTCAAAGTCTTCCTATCAGCACGGCTTCCAGAAATTGTGTTTATTAAGACGCTAGCCGATTTTCCTGCAGGCAAAGACCACTTGATTCAGTTTCCTTGCCATGATTGGGGAAATCTAGATGCCTTCAATCTTCATTTCCAATCTGGCAAATTCTCCCTTATCAATGCCTTTCCCAATGTGGATGCTCTCGCACGCAAGGACTATCTTGCTGGCGTCGGGAACTATTGGATGGCCAAACGTGAGAACACCATTCTCAAGGGTCACATCCCGACCACTGTTGCGCTCGAGATGGATTATGCCGAATGGCTCGAAGATTCATTGGCAGAGGCTGATTCTGCTGATCTTTGCGATTCGATGGAGCTCAATGAGACCAAGGAACCATGTGATCGAGAATGGTGGATCCTGAAGCCAGCAATGTGCGATTGTGGCTATGGGATCCAACTTTTCAGTACGAAAGACGAGCTCGGTCGCTGTTTGCAGTCAATTGAAGATGTAGAGGATGACGCCGGTGAGGAGACAATCGCCACCTCCTCTGTACCAAGCTCGGCGCTACGCAAGTTCGTGGCTCAAAAGTACATCATGTCTCCAAGAACGATTCAGGGGAGAAAGTTTCACATCCGCTCATATGCCATGGGCTTTGGGCGTCTCAAGGTCTTTGTTTACCGCGAAATGCTCGTCCTCGTGGCGTCAAAGAGCTACCAGCCACCCTGGGTTGCCAAGGACCCGTACTCGCATCTGACAAATACGTCCATCCATGGGACAACTCGGACGCAACACTTCTGGGACGTTGAAGAGGACCTGATGCCCTTGGCTTGGAAAGGACAAGTCTTCGAACAAATCTGTCAAATAACGGCTGAGATCTTCTTGGCAGGAGCCAGGACCATGCCCTCGAGATTCAACGTGGTGGATGGGTCTTTCGAGATATTCGGGTTGGATTTTCTCATCGACACCTCTGGCTCTGCTTGGTTACTAGAAGTGAATAGCGGTCCTGCGTACAATGACAAAAAACTGTCCAACAGACTGATGGATGCAGTAGTTTACAGAGCACTGAAAGAGACATTGGGGGATAGGATACCTGTGGATAAACCAGTCCATGACTCCATGGTTGAAGTGCTTGACGAGAAATTTGGGCAGAGTAACATTAATGGGATATGGACATGGTAGATTGGAGACATATCAAGATTGACCTGTAGAGGAGCGGCTACGGGGCCCAGAAATGTCCTTAGAAAGATGAAGAACCCTTTTCTTCAGGATTCAGTAGAACAATAGTTAGGCGAACCATTATTCTGTCATGTTTTCCTCGCCAAAATTACATTGTTGTTCAATAGCAAAGGATTTGATTCATTTTCGGACTTGTAAAGATTTGGTACTGAACTGAGGGCGCGAAGGGGAGCTGTCATTAGGCGGTATTGACCCCCACTCGCTGAATCCCGGGCTTCCCCACACTGTCGTAGCTGCACCTTGGGAACACGGCTAGCTGGAGCTGGGGTCTGCTTATGAGCTTACAAATACCAAAACGACCGGCCTTTCACCTCCGATGTTCTCAAGGACAAACAATGCGAGATCGGATCTATAGCTCAGGCTGCGGGCTTCTGCGTCGGCGTCCCGGGAAGGGCGCTTTCCTATATAGGCCGAGCGTCTCCGGCACGTCATCGGCAGCCCCTCCACAGCTTCGCTCCACGAGCTGCAGAGCCCCGCTCATCACCATTCAACCCTCCACCTCACCCCGAGCTCGTCCATTTCATAGCTTCACGTTTGATCGTGACACGCGATTGCCCAGTCTCGCATCCAACACTCATCGGAGATTCTTCTCAACCGCCACCATGTCGCCCGTCCCCAAGACCATGAAGGCCGTGCAGTTCTCCCGCACCGGCGGCGTCGAGGTCCTCGAGCACAACGACATCCCCGTGCCCTCGCCGGTGCCCGATGGACACGTTCTCATCCGCAACCGCTTCGCCGGTGTCAACTACATCGACACCTATTTCCGGTCTGGTCTGTACAAGGCCCCCAGCCTGCCTCTGACCCTCGGCCGCGAAGGCTCTGGCGAGGTCGTCGAGGCACACTCCTCCGTTGGCGGCGCCTTGGCCCCCGGCACCCGCGTCGTGTACATGAGCGTTGGCTCGTACGCGGAGTACGTCGCCGTGCCCGCTGAAAAGGTGCTCCCCGTGCCCGACGGCGTGTCGCTCGAGGAGGCCGCTGCCGCGATGCTGCAGGGCCTGACAGCGTTGACGCTGATCCGCGAAGCCGCCAACGTCCAGCCCGGCCAGTGGACGCTGGTGCATGCGGCAGCCGGCGGCGTGGGCATCCTGTTGGTGCAGATGCTGCGAGCACTGGGGGCCAAGGTCATTGGCACGGCGAGCACGGAGGAGAAATGTGCGCTGGCCCGCAAGCACGGCGCCGAGTGGACCATTAACTCAAACGACGATGTGGTCGCCAAGGTCAACGAGATCACCAATGGCCACGGTATTGATGCAATCCTCGATGGTGTTGGTAAAGCTACGTTCGAGGCCGATCTGAAAATGATTGCCTTGAAAGGCCACCTTGTCTCCTTTGGCAATGCCGTAAGTGAACATCTCAGTTCCTATTCTACTTAGAGCTTTATTCCGTCCAAAACTAAGCACACGTTGACTAACCTCCCTCCTCAGTCTGGAGCCGTTCCTCCCGTCAACCTCCTCGATCTAAGTGCCAAGAACGTCAAGCTCGTGCGCCCCACCCTTTTCGGCTACCTTGCCGATCGCGCAGACTGGGAGAAGTACACGACCGAGCTGTTCGACTTGGTGGCGTCCAAGAAGCTCGAGATTTTGATTCACAAGGTGTACGACCTGGCCGACGCAGGCAGCGCACACACGGATATTGAAAGCAGAAAGACGACAGGCAAGCTCCTTATCAAGTGTGATTAAATCACTCTTCATATTAAAGAATTGAAAAAATTTATCGCTCTATAATGATGTTGTTCTTTTCTCTAATTGTAGAAAGGCAAATTTCCGCATATTGAAATCCTATGTCCAAGCCCTCCTTTTCGCTATCAAATTACCATGCTAGTTTTGGGGCATTACACTCAAGCCCACTACCGAAGTGTCGCTCAAGCCTTGGAAGACTTGATGGCGTTCAGCAGCTCAGCAGGAGGATCCTGACGGTAGCCCTGAGGGTTGTTGCTCACCCACCGCCAGAGATCCTCGCAGGCCTTCTCCATGGTGAGCTCGGTCTTCCAGTTGAGCTCCTTGTTGGCCAGGGCGGGGTTGGCAGTCAGGTCCAGCACATCACCCTGGCGGCGAGGAACAACCTCGTAAGGGAGCTTGCGGCCGACAACGGAGCTGAAGGCGTTGATGATCTCGAAGACGGTGCTACCGCGGCCGGAGCCCAGGTTCCATGCCTTGACACCAGGCTTGTTCTCACGCAGGTAGTTGAGGGCGACAAGGTGACCCTTGGCAAGGTCGACGACGTGAATGTAGTCACGGATGGCCGTACCGTCTCGCGAGTCGTAGTCTGGAACTGTCAGTATAGTGAAATCACGAGGCGAGTGTTTGTGGCTTACCTTCGCCAAAGACCAGAAGCTTCTCGCGCTCGCCAGTAGCGACCTTTCCAAGCAGAGGAAGGAGGTTGAAAGGAATGCCCTGGGGGTCCTCGCCCAGGATTCCAGTGGGGTGAGCGCCACAGGGGTTGAAGTAGCGGAGCAGGGCACCGTTCCACTGCTCAAAAGGCTTGCCAGCCTTCTTGAGGTTGTTGCGCTGGGCGTTAACGTGGTCGCTGATGACATCCTCGATGATAGCCTTGGTGCGTCCGTAGGTGTTGGTAGGACCGATGGGGCAGTGCTCAGGGATGGGGATCATGTTGGGAACGCGGGTAGCGTCGCCGTAGACGGTGGCGGATGAGGAGAAGACGATGTTTGTGACGTTGTGGCGCTCCATGGATCGGAGGAGGGCAATGCTACCACCAACATTGACGCGGTAGTACTCGAGGGGGATTTCGCCCGACTCGCCGACGGCCTGTCATGCAGTTGCATTAGCAAGGGGTGTTGCAAGTTTGACGTGGACGGCTTCAATCGTACCTTGAGAGCGGCGAAGTGGATGACACTGTCGATGGCAGGGTGCTTGGCGAAGACCTCGTCGAGAGCCTTCTCGTCGGTGATGTCGAGCTGGTAGAAGTCTGGGCGACGGCCGCAGATCAGCTCGATACGGTCAAGGGCAACCTTGGATGAGTTGTAGAGACTGTCGACAATGACGACATCGTAGCCGTGCTCGAGCAGAGTAAGGGTGGTGAAAGAGCCAATGTAGCCCGTACCACTACGTGCGACAAGGAGATACAATGTTAGCGATGCTGCTCTTGGTAGGAGGAGTGGCGAGATGTTTTGCGAGTTGAGATCGGTATGTGACGAAAGGTCGCGAGTGGGACAATCGGAAGAGAATGAACATACCCGGTGACGAGGACAGTTCCGACAGCCATTTTATTAGGGTATAGAGGGGTTGCGGTTCGTAAATGTGTGTATGTTGCCTGTGGTGTTTTGCAAGGTTGGAAAAAGGAAAAAAGGGGAGAGGCGATGGCGATGGATGGCGGGGTAGCAATTAAGGCAGTTTCGCGGTTGGGAGGTTTTTGGAGTCAATGGGTGAGGGGCAGCATACGATGTTGAGGGGCAACAAAAAAAGTAGCTCCCCCCCCCCTCACCCTCCCTGGCCCCCGTGTTTATGGGCCTTGGGCTAAGAGTTCGACGCTGACGCCGCCGCTGCTGAAAATAAAATACCGATGGGTCCCTGGTTGGACGGCCCCAGTTGCGTCGCTGTTCGGGGATGTCGGCAGGGGATCGGACTGCTAATGCAACCTGCACTGAGCCAAACGCAGGTTCGTCTGCGCCACCTTGGCGTGACGTTAATCTGGATTGGTTGCTAGTTGGAGGCGGTCAACAATACGATGTTGTGTTAGACTGCCTTAACGGCTGCTAGTTTTCTGTTTTGGAATGCTCGTTAAATGGCTATATCCCGGTTTCTGTACTTCTGCCGTGCCGCAGATTATCAATCAGCGCATCTCAGAACGAGTCATACGGCGAGAGAAGTTGTTTGCGCAAGTTTACGACGGGCGGCGCAGCCAGACCTTGCCTAGATCTTGAAACGTCGATTTACTGAAGTGGCATGCGAATCAGGTGTATATATGAATCGAATCGAAATAACTCATGGACGTAAATGCCTCTTTTGTTATCTCACCATTCAAGTATTCACAGCCATCATCGTCCGAACACGGCTCTCCATTTCTTCTCCACCGATTATTAGTCTGTTTCTTGTTTCGTTAGTGCTCTGACGGCTAGCTGCCACCGATTGAGTGGCTGAGACAAAGAAACCCACGTCGCAAAATCCCTACGATAGACTATTTCCCAGTTGCCACATGAATATCACGTAGCGCATTTACAAGTTCAGCAAGCAATAAGCGCGACTGAACATCCACTTCATTAAGGGCTAACTAGAATGCCTGCTTCCAGGTAAGGATTCTTTCGTCAACATTTCCCGACTCCCTTCTTATCCAGGGTAGGTAGCCAGCGGAGATGGACGATGCTCACGTGATTCGCGCAACGTCAATCTGGCAATCCCGGTACGCGCATCAAGACCGTCCTGTGAACATCAAAAGCCGCCTAAACTTCGGGCGCGACACGACTTTGGCATACCTCTACCGCGAAGCTGTTCAACCCAACTCGTGCTGCAAATGACGACGATTTCATGTTCCAAGTCTGAGAAAATATCGATCGGAGTCGGAAGAGCTCAAAATCCCTTGATTGCTAATTTTACGACGCTCACGGGCCGTGCTGTGGTCACGGTCCGTTTCCAACCCAGCCACCAAGATGCTCTTTGTTGATACTCAAGCCCCGGCCTTATAACTCGACGC
Organism: Paramyrothecium sp. XJ0827; assembly: GCA_020881915.1. Lineage (NCBI taxonomy): Eukaryota > Fungi > Ascomycota > Sordariomycetes > Hypocreales > Stachybotryaceae > Paramyrothecium > Paramyrothecium sp. XJ0827. The sequence continues at coordinate 1,927,732 of JAJFPB010000001.1, read as the reverse complement.
CGGCTCACAACCGCTCCGCCCACCGCCTCATCCAGAGCTTCGCCCATCATACCTCAACACACTTAATTTCGCAAAACCCAAACCGCTTTCATAATGCCACCTCGAGTGTCTCATCGTCGAGGCTCTAGAGCCCCCAGTCGCGAGCCTGAGACAGGATCACCCGCGCCTAACTTACAGCGCCCACATATGCCCGAGCTCCAAGGAACTCCAAGCTCGAGGAGGCAGTATTCCTATGGAGCCGGAGTTGAGCCAATGCCTGCACGGCCGGGAAGGAACCTGGCCAGAGGTCAAGTCATGGATCTTGGCAGCGCACTTCGCGACGCTCTCATACGGCAGGACGAAGAGGAAACCCAAGTGGAGCAGGAGATGGCACAACAGAGCTCAAGACACCGTGAACTAGATGAGGATGAACTTGCTGGAGCTTCCATGCCGCCCCCGCCCCGCCGATTCGGGGCATCCGATGCACTTCGTACGTCGCCATTTGCCCACAACTACATCTCCGCTTGCTGACCGTCTTAATCCAACAGTCGTGCCAAACTCGCTTCAAGAACTGGATCTTCCCGATGACACGCGAAGCTTTGCTACGGAGAGCTCTTTCTATGGAGATGCGACGATAATATCGTCCCCGGGCGCTGCTATCGCTCCAGATAATCATTTGCCCTCCTTATCTAGCGGCGTCACTGCGAAAGCCCCGTTCCTAGCTCCTCCTGCTGCAGGCCTGCAAAATCGTTCAAGAGATCAAACGTTATCGCCAGCTGCGCCAGAAGACAGAGGCACGAGTCCGGCGCGCAACGTCCACACTTCACGATCAGGGATGCATGAACAGCAACAGGAAATAGAACGCAGTCGTACATCGGCGCTACCACAAAGCATCAACACTCCGGCTTTGAGACGAAATCCAGCGAGGGGAGCGTCTAGAGCTGGAGAAGAACCAGATGAGAATGAAAACCTCCTAAGAGAGAACAGACGTCCCCGGAAGCCGCTCTTCTCTTTAGACAGCGATACCGAGAGGCGGACTGACCAAGGCAATGGAGATAATATTGCTGCTACCCGCAATTCGATTATGGCTGATAAGAACAACCTACGAAGCGCCCGCAGCGCGCGGGAAAACTCTCGCAAATCACGAGAGAATCGTGGACTATTTCCCACAGACGCAAGCGAGCAAGACGCCGCTATGCAGAGAGATATCGAAGAAGCGGAAGCCCAAGCTGCCCGCGAGGAGCGAGCTCGCGCAAGGGCGGAGCGGACCAGAGCTCAGAAACAGAGAGCCAAAGAGCAGCGGGAACAAGCCGCGCAAGAACGGCGCGAAAGATGGGAACAGAGGTGGACGTGGCTGAAGTCACGACCGCCGCTCTCTCTTTTCCAGGCCGCACCACCACGCGAGAACGGTTTCGAGTTCGACAACGATGTAGATGACGAAGATGTCGATCATCATTTGATGGATGATGAAAGAATAGACATGTGGCAGCTACTCAATCCTCTCACATATGTCCGTGCCATAGTCTGGCTGTTTGAAAGCATATTCGGCGCTTTTTTCCCACGTCTGCTCGAAAGATTCAAGAATCTCATCCACGGCATGTGGACTGCAGACACACAACGCTATTTGTCAATACTGAGGACGATTGCACCGAAGTTTCTGCTGGCGGTCGCGGTCGCGGCGGCAGTTCCTTTCCTTTTCTGGAATCTCCTTCACTTCTGTCAAAACATCGACTCGAACACGCTTTCAGGGCCAAGAGACTTTTCCTGGCCCAATCTTAAAGGAGTTGTGGACAACATCAACAACCACATGCCGATATTCTCTTGGCCGTCACCATCTTGGCCTCGATCAAGTCGCTGGGATGACCTCCCGGAACTAAGCAATCTTGACGATCTCGACCGTGCGCAGCTCCAAACCCTGCTCAACAAATATGAGCGTGAGATACAGCGCATGCAGAAGACTGAGAGTCTGCACGAAGCTTCGCTGAAGAAACTGGAAAAGGTCGTACCCAAGATCGTACACATGGAAAGGCGCAAAGGCAAGCTTGTCATCGAGCAGGAGTTCTGGCACGCGCTACGAGATCTGCTTGTTGAGGATGGCGCTTTTCTTTCCCTTGACAGGAAAGGCAGCGCTTTTGAAGTCGCATCGGAGAAGCAATGGCAAGCTGTTGCCTCTCGGCTGGCCAAGGACCCGGCCTTCGCGACGAAACTTAGCTCGAACGTGCAGCAGGCCGAAGACAACATCGAGAAGAAATGGGCCAACTCATGGGAGTCTTGGGTCAAGAGCAACGATGGAAAGATTGCGAAGATCCTGGGACCCCAGTTCGAGAAGGTCCTGTCGAGCAAATCGGACAAAGAGATGCTCGCGCGCGTCGAGAAACTGCTGAAGAACTCCGAAAGCGGTGAACGCCCCAGTGGCTCAGTCGTCACTCGTGCTGAGTTCTTGCGACACCTACAGAACGAGTTCTCTGCCCACAGAGCTGAGATCAGGGCGCAGCTTCAGGAGCACCAGCCGCAGCTCGAGCAGCTCATCCGCGACACAGTCGACATGGCGGTTGGAAAAGTTCCTAGGGGCATGACGCGCGCCGAGACTACGGAGCTTGTCGATGGATTGGTGCGCAAGTCTATCGCCGACCTGAATCTCGCTGCCATGGCCAAAGGCAAGATCCGTGGCCATTGGGACGAGGAGCTCAAGAACCAGGTCAACTTCTTCGGCATCGGAGCTGGCGCTACCATCGACCCTAGTCTCTCGTCCGTTACGTACAAATACGTGACGAAGAAGCCGCAGAAACCTGCGGCCATCGCCGACACCCTGAAGAAGGGACTGCTTGCCGTCAGCCCACCGCCGCATATTGCCGCTCTTATGCCGTGGTTTGATGAAGGCGATTGTTGGTGCGGCGCGCACGCTCGCGACTCGTCTCAGGGCCGCCCGGGCGCCAGCTTATCCATTCAGTTGGGACACTACATCATGCCGCGCACCGTCGTTGTCGAGCACATTCTACCGGGCGCCACGACGGACCCCGGCGCGGCGCCGCGCCAGATGGAGATATGGGCGTACATCGCCGACCCCGCCGTCCGCGAAGCAGCGCGCAGCTTCTCGCACACGCACTTTCCGCGCTACGAGGGCGACAGCGGCGCGGGCGCGCCGCGCCTGGCCCCCTTCCACGAGCGCTTCGTGCGCATCGGGAGGTTCGCCTACAAGGGCGCGAAGAACGACGGCGTGCACGTGCACCAGCTCAACCCGGAGCTCGTGGCGCTGGGCGTGGAGACGGACCAGGTGATTGTGCGCGCGCTGACCAACGTTGGCGACGTGGACCACACGTGTTTCTACAGGGTGAGGCTGTACGGGCGCCAAGTCACGGTTAAGGAGCTGCTCAAGTAGACGTGCACGTTCAATGGGATCGAAGGAAAAAAGAGAGAGAGATATAGGGGGATTTCGAAAATGGTTGAAATGTGGTCTTGGGAAGGCTTGGCGTTGGAGGGCTTGCATGCGGCTTCTTCGATATATCCCCACGCGTTGTTTGTGTATTCCTGTCTTCGTCGCGCAAATTTATTGTAGAGTGAAGGGCTTTTTATGTAGTACTTTACGGTTTTGAAAGCACAGGTGTTGGAAGGGCTCCGCAATGCAATGCGTTTTTACAGTCGGTAAATATCTTTTTGGAAACGCTATATAAACAAATGATGACATGAACGATGCAGAGCGCAACACAGCGCACGCAGACAAGAGGCGCGAGGCAGCCTGTCCTCGCCTCACGGGGTATCGACAGGGCCTCATCCATCCAGCAGGCCCGTCGCCAGGGCCTCCAAGTCCTCCAGCGTCTCGGGTTCCTCGTCCATCTCGATGACCTTGCCCTTGCGCTTCTTCCTGCTGCGCTTGTCCTCCTCCTCGTCGTCCTTGTCCTCGAACCACTTCTTGCTCCTCTTCTTGGGGGGCTCCTCCGCCCCGTCGGACGAGTCGTCGTCGCGGCCTCCGCCGGCGACGGGCAGCGACCGCAGCAGGGCGAGCGGGTCTTCGCCGTCGCCGACGCTCTGCAGCTGCGGCGCCTCGTCCGAGTCGTCGCCGTTGCGTTCGGCGGCTTCCCTGGCCTTGCGCTTCTCGCGCTTCTCGCGCTTGCGTTGGCGGGCGAGCTGCTTGTCGTCGACGTCGGCCTCGCGGACGCGGACCGCCTCGCTCTCGAGGAACTTCCGCCGTTGCTCCTCTGCCGTACCAGCTTGCTTGAAGTCGTCCTCATCTTGCAACTCGTAGACTTCATGGGAATTGCCGTCTTCGTCGAACACGAGTTTGGACGGGTTGCCCTTGAACTTGAGCATCTTCTTCTTCGACTTGAGGGCCTTTTCTCGTCGTTTTGAGTCCACGACATAAGGATCGTCGCCGCCGAGGCCGGTAATGATCTTTGGTGCGCTGATGTTGGCCTTCTTGGACTCTTCGTCGAGATCGTCATCGTTCAGCCGCCTCTTGACTGCCAAGAAATCATCGTCATCATCGTCGTCGCTAGCTCCCTCTTTCTGTTCACCATCAAGCACCAATTTTGAGTAGTGACTTGAGAGAACGTCCTGGTTTGTTCGCTCAAACATCTTGTCGTACTTGGTGCGGACCTCGTTCTTCTTCTTTGGCTTCTTTGTTCCGTCCTCAGCCTCCTCAGACTCAGAGCCACTTGACATGCCCGCTCGTGGGGCGTTCTTGATGCGCTTGATATCGTCACCCTTCCGCAGCTTGATTTGTGGAGTACCGGGGAGACCCATGCTTGCGGCAAAGCCGTCGAGATCCAGCTTGTCGAGCTTAAAGACCTCCTTGTCTCTCTGCAAGTGCACAGATCGAGTGTAACTGATGAAGGCCTTCTGGCCGAGATACTTTAGGTCGGGATTTTGGAAGCACATGTTTTGTAGTTGATTCTTGATATCCCTCTTCTTCTTCTCCTTGACGTTAACCTTTTGAATAGGGATTTTCTTCTGTTCCAGTCTCTTCAGCATGCCCTGCTCTTCGCTTGGTTCAAGGAAGAGCACAGCGCGACCGTTGTTCTGGTATCGGGCAGTTCGGCCTACTCGGTGGATGTATGTGTCTGCATCCTCAGGACAGTCCGCCTGAATAACCCAGTCCACGGCCGGGAAGTCAATACCACGGGCCACAACATCCGTAGCAAATAAACAGGAGTGTTTGGCGGACGTGAATCTGGAGGTAATCTCCATGCGGGCAACCTGCTTCTGCCTGCCGTGGAGGTGGAGAAGTGGGATACCGGGCTGTAGATGGCGAAAACTTTCGTAGACGAAACGAACTTGTTTGCCCGAACTGAGGAAAACGATAATTTTGCTCTTCACATTAGCTTTGATAAATCCGTAAAGCATATCGATCTTGTCGGGAAGTGGTGTGATAAGGTAATGCTGTTGCAAATTGGTCGGCGTGGCTGAGACAGCGGCCTCATGTACAGACACGTACTCGGGGTCCTTGAGGCTGAGACGGGCCAGATCCGAAACCTTCTTGCTTTGGGTAGCGCTGAACATGAGCGTCTGTCGCTGCTTGGGAATGTGCTCGATGAGCGCATCGACAGCGGACTGGAAGCCCATGTCCATGATTCGATCAGCTTCATCCATGACAAGCACCTGCAGGTTGTTCACGTCCAAGCCAGCGGTCTGATCCAGATGCTGCAGCATACGGCCCGGGGTGCAGACTAGAATGTTCATTCGATCCAGGCGCTCGGCTTCCTCTCTCAAACTCTTGCCACCAATGACCAGACCAGCAGAAAAGGCATGGTATCGACCAATTTTGCGTAGAACCTCGAAGATCTGAACTGCCAGCTCTCGTGTGGGCGAAAGGATGAGCGCACCCAGTCCGTCAAACTCCGTCCATTGCGCACGGTAAAGCTTCTCAAGAACGGGGATCAGGAAAGCCAGAGTCTTGCCGCTTCCTGTCTTCGCCGCACCAAGAATGTCGTTTCCTTTCAGCGCGAGTGGGATAGCTCTTGCTTGCACGTCGGTCAAGACCTGAAAGTGGGAGGCCTTGAGACCCGATAGAGTGGCTTCGGAGAGGGGGAGGTCGGTGAAGTTTTTGATATCAGGCGACTTCGCGTCCTGTATAGCATTGTTAGGACGACGTTCAGGAACGGTAGGCAACACACCCCACTTACGAGATCATCCACGGCCGTTTGAAGCTTCTGTAGATCCTCATTCTCTCTCTTCCTCTTCTGTTGACGCAGGTCCGTCTTGTTCTGTTTCAACGGCTTGGGCTTTTGCCCAGCACTACGCGGATTGGCGGCCATTCGGTCTGTCGGTAAGGCTGATGGGATCTCGACAAGACTCAAATGGTGGAAGGTTCCTGGAATTTTTTACAGATTCCTGGCCTTATCGCTTATCGATTTGGACGCCGACCACTAAGCCCACTTTTTGATAAGATACATAGTACTTACCATCCGTTCCATTGCCAGCTGCCAACAGCTGTCTCCAGTTGGCATGTCTCATTGAGCGGCCACGGAACAAAGGATTATTTTTTCAGTTCGAATGTGAGACGCATGTCATCATGGTACTGTCTCCTCTAAAACAATGCCAACCCTGCTACAAGGCGGTGGAATGGCCGTGCTGAATCCTTCAGTCGCATCTAATTTCAGGGCCTTGTCTGGCATCAGCTGCAAGACCACGATTCTTGTGTCCTTATTAGACATCATAATCCTAGCGGTTACCTGCCGATGGCTTCAGTACTCTCTGCAACATTTTCAGAGTGTGGTTTGCCAGATTAGGCCGAAAAAGTTGAACACTAGAACATTGCTCAAGCAGAGTTTTGCATTGTCGACCTCATCGGCTCCGGCCGCGCTGGTAGAAAGAAGCTAAAGCCAGCAACCCCTGAGCAATTGCCAGTAGCGTAGCTGTTGCCACTGGCCATTGGTGAGCGTGAAAGTCATGACACGCGGAGTGGGTGTGGAGCCGCCACCAGCTCGATCTTGAACATCACTACGGAGCAAAGGGGCGGGTCTAGCGGGACCAAATAGTGCAAAAGGCGCGCCCCGGATGACACCAATCATAGCATCTGCCGTCCTTTCTCTCATTTGATGGTACGAGCTCGACGGCAATGGCCCCAAGAGGGACAGCCCGGTTGTCCCGACCCAAATAACCACAATTATGCTTCTGTGCTGACGTTGACAGAGCGAGCACAGTGCACCAGGGTGGAGCTATGGATAATTTTGACCTCTAGAATCGCTGATGGGAACGATGTGCAGTGTGACTGTGGAGGCGGTGCGGTTTTTACCCATGGCTTTTCACATCAGCCAATGTGCTGTCCCAGATTCAGATTCATCCGTACTGTTCGGATCAGATGAAGCCTTCTTGGTAGCGCCATTTCATCTGCCATGCGTTGGTCACTGAACAACGAACCAACACATCAGGCGGTGGTAATTGCGCCCAGTGATTATGTGCAGCCCGCGGCACGCCCATCCCGTATTGCGAGCCAGGCCGCATCCTGGTCCTTCATGCGACGACGGTCAAACCCACGGTGACAGGCCCCGGGACCAGGAAAACAGAGGCAGTGCTGCTCGTATTGGCCAGGCCGACCTAAACAAAAACAACGGCACGCAGGGATCGGCAAGGACGCGCACCCCAGGTTGGCCCAAGATCGGCTAGCTCATGTGCTAAAACGAGGTCAGGACAGGGGCAACTGCCTTGGCCAACCCACAACCCCCTGCGCTCGTCACGTGATGGCTGCGCGCCCCCCTGGTGTGAGTCCTCAGTATTGCTTCGCCGTTCTTCATTATCCCCTTTCTCGCCTGTCAATCCTCTCTCTCGTTTCCTCATACTCCTCATCTTGTTCCATCTTCTTTTTTTTCTCTGTCGTGTTTTCCCGCCTTCGACACACTCACTCCATCAACACCTTCGTTAAATCACAGCCTAATTTTTTCCTTTTCCTTCGACCTCTCGGCCGCTCACTCTTTAGCTGCCCGAGATCTCAATATTTGCTGCAACATCACACACTATTTAATTTAAACCCAACACCAAAAAGTCATCATGCGCGTTTCCACCGCTACCGTTGCGGCCACCCTCGCCGCTGGTGTCTCCGCCCAGAACTACCTCGGTTTCAACTCGGGTGCCACCAAGACCGACAAGTCTGCCAAGTTCAAGGCCGACTTCGAGGCCGAGTTCAAGACGGCCCAGAACCTCGAGAACGCCCCCGGCAACTTCAACGCCGTCCGTCTCTACACAAACATCCAGGCCTACTCCCAGACTGCCGAGCCCATTGAGGCTTTTGAGGCTGCCATTGACACCAAGACCCACATTCTCCTTGGTGTCTGGGCCTCGGGCACCGACAACATCGACAGTGAGCTTCAGGCTCTCAAGACGGCTGTCGACACCCACGGCAAGAAGCTCACCGACCTTATCATCGGTATCTCCATCGGTAGCGAGGATCTCTACCGTGATGGTGTGACTGGTCGTGAGAACGAGGCTGGTGTCGGTGCCGGCCCCCAGACTATCGTCGACTTCATTGGCGACTTCAAGAAGGCCTTTGCCGACACGGCCCTGTCCAGCATCCCCGTTGGTCACGTCGACACTTGGGACGTCTGGACCAACTCTTCCATCAAGCCCGTCATCGACGCCGTTGACTTCCTCGGCGTCGACGAGTACCCATACTACGAGAACGGTAAGGGCAACGACATCAAGAACTCCGGTCAGCTCTTCGACCGTGCCTACGAGGCTACCAAGAACGCTGCCGGTGGTAAGCCCGTCTGGGTCACCGAGACCGGCTGGCCCTACATCGGCCCTAAGTGGGACGAGGCTGAGCCCAGCATCAAGAACGCCAAGTACTACTGGAACGAGGTCGGCTGCCGTCAGCTCTTCAACAAGGTCCCTACCTTCTGGTACACTCTCCGCGACTCCAACCCCGACAACAAGATGAAGTTCGCCATTACCGAGAACCTGTCCACCGAGCCCCTCTTCGACCTGAGCTGCCCCGACACCTTCGAGACTCCCAAGGATGACGACAAGAAGACCTCGTCCACCACTCCTTCTGCTACCAAGGGCCCTGTTTCTGGATCTCCCAGCACCTTGGTCTCTACCCCTACTCCTATCGTCTCTGGCTCCCCCAGCGCCACTCCTTCGGGCACCACCCCCGGTGGCTCCACTGGCGGCTCCAACGGCGGCTCCAACGGCTCTGATGGCTCCGATGGCACCAACCCTCCTGAGCCCGTTGAGACCCCCAGCGCTGCTTCTTCCATGAATGCCCTGTCCACTGCCACTTTCGCTGGCCTGGCCCTCGTCGCCAGTGTTTTCGCTTTCTTCTAAGAGCACAGCGGGTTAATGAGCAATGCGCCAATTGGGCTGTCCCAGCCTCGGCGGTGAACATTTTTGTATTCATTTTGGTATCTCATGGGTAGACACAGGATAGACACAGCATATTGAGCTTCATTTCGTACATTAAAAATTTACTTCGTTCAAACAAGACATCCTTTGGCCGTTTTATGATATCTGTGACGTCAAGTATTGCTGAAAATTGTGGTGAACCAGACCAGCTCCGGTGTTGGTAGCTACTCGGCCGAATAGCCTAGCGAAGTTTCTGCGATGATGCTTGCATGTTGCCTCAGCTGTCAACAGACTAGCTTTGAACACGTTTTAGCTGGCTGCCCGTGATCGTCGTCTGCCTCGGCGGGGCACTCATTCTCGTGGCATATGCTCGTAAAAAGGAGTGTAGTCTATGTCGGGCATTTGCAATGACGCAACGCCGCAAGTCGGCTTAGTGCCGGATGTCTCAAACTCAGGCCGAGACGGGGACGATGTTTTGTGGTCATGCCTCTTTGGCCTTTGGTATGCCAAGGACGAAATCAGCCGTTGGGCCTGTCTCGTGGCTGCAGCGGCGAGCAGCAATTGGCTGGCGCAGCCCGTGGCATGAGCACCGCCCGGCCCCGTCCAACTTTCAGCTCGAGCCCCACGGGGTTGGGGCTGGGTGGTTCAATACATACATACAAAGGAGCTGGCTCCGTGGGTTGTGATGGATTTCCCATCACATCTTGCCCGGCACAATTAATTTTTCCCGATCACTATATTCTTATCTACAAGGGCTGCCGGAGCGTGTTGCAGGTCTACTTGAGAGGGTACACGTCCTCTTGAAACGATGGGCGATATCCTGATCTATCCACCAAAGCTGTCGAAGCTCCTCCTCTGGGGGATATGGATTTGGGTGATACTTATCTTGCTGGATATTGGCCAGATGATTGTCAACATCATGGCCTACACAGGCGCTCAGTCAGGCGATGACAGACAAATCATCAAGGATACTTTCATAACGTTCCCGCCAGCCGGCCATCACATCCAGCGGACCATGATTGCCTTGGTAGGCGCCCCAGTTCCCCGTCCAGGAAGACATTGTCAGGGTGTACAGGCTAACATCGCCCTGTTGAAGCCATCCCTTGGCCTGATAATGCACTGGCTTTTGCCGACGCTAGTTTCCATATGGATCGCCCGGAACAAGCGAGACTTCACGGAGCTCTCAACAAAGGTGACGCGGCGCAAGGTCCTGATGGCGCCCACGGCGTACCACGTCGCTTGCACAGCTGCCTGGGCCGTCTTGATCGCATTCCAGTCGGACTACGTGCCTATTCTGGGAACGAACAAGCTGCCGGAGTGTGTGGAGTATGGAGACGAACTGTCTCAGTGCCCCATGCTCACGGCGTCTTGGATTTTGGCTATGGTGGTTTGGTGAGCATCGCCTGCGTGAATCGTAAAATACTCGACTTGCTGACCTCTGTCATCCAGTCTGGCGCACTTCCTCATACTCGTGATACTAGTTGTGATGGTGACGCAGTTGTCATTTCCACAGCCCGAGAGCGTGGCCCTCAACCCGACCTCTGCTCAGCGTGTCAGCTCACCGCCACCCGCAAGTGTGCAGACACGACGATCCGGGCCGCTGCCGTACTATGCAGTGGTTCCTCTCAGCGATGCGGTCCAAGACACGCCGAGGCCGAGCTACCACGCAAGCTACAGCGACACGGCGCCTCCGCCGTATTCGGAAAGCAAGGTTGTTTGAGGGCACGCAGCACCATCGACAGGCTTTCCTGCTTCTGTACATATGCTCATGGCATGGCACATACTGTTTGCATAGCTAATGATAGACGAGCGTTGACATTGTTTTGGATTAAAAGCGTTCGTAGATTAAAGTGAAGTTTGTATATGGCCTTGCCCAGATATGTTATATGCTGACCATCCTACCACCATCTGACATGTTCGCACTTCAAAACATTACATCTCACAACAAGAAGAAGCTGACGACCACTGTACACCACATTGCGTAGGGCTTAACCTGGGTGGCACCAGACCCGCCATCGCCGTCCGCCGAGTCATCAGAGCCATCGCCCGAATCATCTCCGGACCCATCACCACTTTCGCTGTCCGCCAGCTGCAGCAAGATGCCACCAGCACTGGGTATCTCAAATGACAACGCCGGAATCGCGCACTGTCAGCGTCTCATCCTCTTCGTCACCTTCTCTGTCGCCGCTTTCCATGTCAAACGTCGTGCCGGAGACGCTGACGTCGCTCTTCGCGTTGATACCCGGCCCGCTCAGCCTAAGGACATTCACTGAGGACCCAGCCTCCCACGGCACACTCACCTCTACGTGTCGTACCGGTCGCGTGCCGTTGCTGCGGGACGTTGCGTCCGTGGCGGAGATGGTTGAGGGGTTGGACCGACCATCTGTCGTGTTCCACACCGCCATGTCCAAGAAGACGAGCTTCTGCAGCCTGTTGGAGGACCGTAGATACCGTATCCGCTAAAGTCGGATGCGTTTGCCCCCGGCAGCGCTGCTACACTGTAGTTGTCACTGCCCGCGACAGCTTTGGCGATGAAGTAGTGAGCGTAGAACCCAGCGCGTACTCCAGCCGTCAGGTTCTCGCCCTTGTACTCATAAGGCAGTGGCGTGAAGGATGAGTACTCGCTGTGAGCGCCCAGGTGGAAATACACATTTTCGAAACCGATGCGTGCTGCCAAGAGCACATAATCGACTCCCCACAGCGCCGCCCCGAATGTGTCGCTGATGCCGCTCCGACCATTGCAGGATATCGAATTCGTCTCACCCATGACGAGCGGCTTCCCGGCGTCGCGAGCGGCGGCACCCTGCGGCACGTACTGGGACACGTTGAGCCACAGCACCGTGTGGTTTGAAAGCAAGTCCAGGCGCATCCGGTGCCAGCGGGTCGAGTCACACGTCGACTGTGGGTACAGATGTACGGAGTAGGCAGAAATCAGATCCTCGTCGACGAGGCCGGCCTCCGTAGCATTAATGATGTCGAAGTCGTCGACCTGGTCCTGCTGGTCCGGCACCCAAGGAGGGTCGGCAAAGACGCCGGCCTGGAACTTGGGCGGGTTCTCCGCGGACTCGTACCAGTCCGAGGCGACGATCTGCTCCGTGAGGTTGAACCACTCGGGGACGTACTCATCGACGCCCCAGCCCTCGGGCCGCCAGTCCTTGTTGATGAAGTGGTCAATCTCGTTGCCTAGTCGCTGTGTAGGTACGTCTAGTCGGCCGTGTTGCCACCGACCCGGATTGGAGGCGGCTTGCCTGTGAGGTCGCCAAAGATGCTCATCAAGTTTGACGCAATATCTGACGCTGTGTAGGCGTCGACCCATACAGGCTCAAGGGAGTAGCCGTAGACATCCTTGACCAGAGGCTGCGTGGAGATGTTGGCAGGAATTGAGACTCTTGTTGTAGAATTTTGCGCTGCAGCCAACGCTGCCGCTCCCAGAACGGCTAACAGTTTGTTTGCCATTGCCATATTGCGCGCGTCCTGCTTGCCAGCGCGCACTGAGTCTCGTTCATGGTGTATACAGACGAACAACATTCATGCCAAGCGATATGCTGCACAAATTACTTGATTGAAAGTACGTTTACTCCCAAGTATGTCTCCAGTGGTCTGAGTTTTGTGTAAGGGGAGGTGGACGGGGATGGTAAGCTGCGATCGTCATTGTGGGTTTTCGATGACAACAGCGTGGAGCTGTGAACCCCTGCGAGTGGTGCGGATCCGGGCGCGGGGAAGAAAGTTGGGTTTGAAGCAGGTTTGCTTCAGCCAGATGTGACTGTTACCTCACGGGGGTGTTGACCATCAATTGCATCCTAGCTGTCGATCCGTACTAAACCGAGCGAGGGTCTTTCGGGACTACAACTCGTTGGACTTAATAGTTGGCTTACTGCATTTTCGTTGTTCATGACTAACCTCTTTACCAATTTGGAATGCAGTCCATGGAAGATCAAGTAAATTATGCTTCTTGTCTTTGCAAGACCATGGGTTTGCGCCGGACGCTCGAATCGTATTCCTGAATAGGTTATTATGGCAGGTTGACAAAAGTTCAACGAGAACACGTAATGGCGTATAACAGATCACTGAGTGAGCTACAGCGACAAATGTAGAAGCAGGAACGGTATCTAGATTGGCAAATCCGTCGGAAACCATTCTACGGCTTTTGCTCCACATACCGTGGGCATTGTATCGGATTGAAGCGTACAGCAGAGAGTTTGACATTAAACTTACTTACTAGGGAAATCTTGATTCGTTGGTTTGTCCCGACGTGCTGGGAGGTGGCTGAAGAGTTAGCGTCGACAGAGCTCAGACCATTCTCAAGACTCATTTTTCGCAATGACGAAGAACTCCCGGCACGGGCCGGAAGTCTAAACGCCATTCTTGTTGACAACTGCCAAGTTGACCCAGAACGACATCTATAAATGCGAAGAGCGGCCTCATCATCGCAGTCTCTGCTCCACGCTGAGTCCAAGTGACCACAAGCGTCCCATGAACGCCGCGCTTATTGGGGCCAAGAAGCCCCACTGATTGATGCAGAATCTGCAACTCCCAATCAGGCTGCCTCGCCCATTCCAACCGTTCGGCTTGTCCACCATGGCGTTACAGAGGGACAGGCGCTTACGAACACGCCATGTCCGAGGCGCATGAGAGGCAAATGTCTTAGCATCCGCAGCAAGCCGGCCAATCATAAAATTCTTCTAGCTAGTTTCGTTGCTTACTTGGGCCAACTTCTAGCCAACCAGAAGATGACGCGCCCGGCTGTCGAGTAGAACAGTGGAGGAAGGAGGGGCACACCATCAAGGCCACCAAGTCAACGGCTTTCTTAGGCCTGTAGTGGACAGCTCGAGGCTGAACCCTGCAATTTTTGCACTTGTCGAGGTGGTTTGTTTTAATGGCTGCATCGCCCCGCAGATGAGGCCGCGCGCCTTGTACGTCTGTCTTGAGTATCCCGATACATCATTCTTGAGCAGGCTTGTCCGTCGTGTCTAGAGATGTCTGAGGAGGACAAGCAACTCAGCTATGCTGAGTATTGGGACGGTCGCTACCTTGAGTCCAAAGGCGACGCCCCCGTTCACGAATGGTTTCGGTCGTTTGTTGATCTGCGGACGTTCTTCCTGAGGAACCTATTCGAGACCGATGGCTTCAGACCCGAGGACAACCCGCTCATCCTCCATCTTGGCTCCGGAGACAGTGTTCGTTTGTACCTCAGCCTTGGGAATTAAAAATGCGGTTCGCTGAAATATAGAATGGCAGACAATTCCAGCCGACTTTGCGGCTTCTGGCTATCAGCAGCAGCTCTGCGTCGACTTCTCCGATGTTGTCGTCAAGATGATGTCTGAGCGCCATCGTTTGGTGCCGGGCATCGTGTGGAGGAATATGGATGTCCGAAGCATGGTCGAAATCCCTGACAAGTCTATCGATGTCGCCTTTGATAAAGGCACATTGGACGCAATGATCCATGGCAGCCCCTGGAGCCCTCCTGAGATGGTAAGAGAGAACACGAGGAAATACTTGAGTGAGGTGAGTCGTCAAGCGATTGAATACCCCCACAAAACACGACCGAAGAGCATGCATCTCACACTTAGCAAAGGTTCGACGCGTTCTCAAAGATGATGGCATCTTCCTTTGGGTCACCTACCGACAGCCCCATTTTATGAAGCCGCTCCTCAACGCCGGGGGACTTTGGGACATTGACATGCAGGTCTTAGCAGAAGAAGGGTCTTTTGATTACTACGGTTTCGTGATTAAGAAGGCGGCAGACAGCGCATCCGATTCTTCCGCATAAGCCGGCCTGATGCCCGATATTTCACACTTGCGAGCGGTCTCGAGTGCATCGCTTGTTTGTTGACGAGCACAAAAGCAAGTTACTTCTTTCATGACATCCTTGAAATTTTTCTTGGATATATACCAAACTTTTTTTCAATTTTGTAAAGAAGGAGATTGCTTATCTATTTTATTGGGGCGACGAATGGCACAACCATCTAGACGATTCACTCATCCACTTTTGAGATCATGCACCGGCCGGCCACCCCTTTGTCAAGTCTGATGCCTCATGTAGCTATGAGAGGCCAATTCACTTTCCTGAGATCTCTTGCTATAGCTAAGTCGTGCGTCTCTTGTGGTTCTTGACTCTCTGGCTTGCCCATCAGAACCCGGCTTATTATTCTCATTTCTCAACACTACCAGTAGCAAGGTTTTGAACTTGGTCCCTGTAAAATGGGATCTAGATATACGAAGCAAACTCAAGTACAT
The DNA here is from genome assembly GCA_020881915.1 of Paramyrothecium sp. XJ0827. Taxonomy (NCBI): domain Eukaryota; kingdom Fungi; phylum Ascomycota; class Sordariomycetes; order Hypocreales; family Stachybotryaceae; genus Paramyrothecium; species Paramyrothecium sp. XJ0827. The sequence continues at coordinate 1,912,243 of JAJFPB010000001.1, read as the reverse complement.
CGCCACAACTTGCCGTTGCTGTTGCTATGTGTCTTGAGAAGATTTAATGAAACGGGCTGAATAAGACTCGGGACTCCCATCTGTCTCTTCAGCTTTAGCAGCATCCCTACCTAGATTGGTGATAAGTTGTGAGGATGTAGGCTATTTAACCCCTGTACAAGCTAACAACAAAAGGTCAAAAAGATGAACAATCCGGTAAAACAAATGTTTATCGCTTTTCCATAAAGGGTGGTTTTGGCTCATAATACCAGAGAATAAAGCTTCACTGTCCATTTTTTCCCTTCTTTCCGTACCCCCCCCCCTCTCTTCTCACCGGTTATTCCTCTACCCAGGGAGCAAGCTGGCGACTGTGTAGGCTCTTGGCGCTAATGCCGATCAACCCCCAGCGTAGAATGAGCGACAAGGGCCTATCACGCGTCGTGGCTGCATTGGCCGGTCAGTTGCATGGGCGCTTAAGGAGAAGGATGCACAAGGCTGGGAATGCTGCCCAATGAAACCCCTATCCGCAAATAGAACAGGACTTATCGTTACCTGATGTTGGTTTGATACACTGCAACGAGCCGCATGCGGGTAGATGAATGTAGGAAATAAGGGGAATGGCCGCCCCTCATCTCTGAGATGGGGAAGTCCAGCCCAGCTCCATGGAAATTCCTCTTCTATCTTCAGCGTCATTTTTTCTTGTTTATTGTAGACTTACCAAGTTGTGTGGTCTCTTCTGTAGGGGGTTCGGTTTTTAATTTTTTATTTTGATATCTCCTATTCATTATGGCGCCGGCTACAGTAACGAAGCTCGACACTTCTCTCCCCGTCGTAAGGCATTTCATAGACTGGCCCAAATATGGGGCCAAAAGTTCGAGCATATCTAATCATTTTGGGAACCAGACATCAGGCCGTAAGAAGATCTTTGGCTTCTTCTCCCGCTCCAAGTCACCAACACCTGCCGTGATCACGAATATCAAGGCACCCGAAAAGGCAAAGCCTAGCTTAAATAGCTTTTCGGCACATGAGGAGCCTACAAACGGTGCGACAGTAGGCAATGACGTCTCGCAAAGAAAAACCCATGGGAAACAGACAAAGGAGGTAGTCCAATCAGTTGTAAGTCAATCTTCTCTTTGTTCAGGGAGTGCCCATCCCATGTGAAAACGAGTTCTCCAACTCATGCTAAAGGAAACAACAGCAGAAGCCGAAATTGAAACTAGAATCCACTCCAGACTCTGCGTTCCATCAAGCCTGGGAATTGCTTGATGAGCCGCAAAGAAATATCATAGAAGCAGACAGTATGAGAGAGCTTTTTATAAGTCTTTGCCATGCAGACCAGCACCATAGAGAGAACTCACCCTTCCGACGGGGCATGAGTAAACTTAAGCCCTGTCTCGAGAGCTTGGGAGCTGTTGCAGGCCTAGCTAGCCCTTTTATGGCTAGCATTGACCCAGTTGCGAATACAGCAACTGGGCTGGTATCATCAATTACATCAGTAAGTGTCCCGGAACTCGCATTACAGCGTATGTTTTTCTCTAATATATGAAGATTGCCATTACTATTTGCGGTGCGGCCGACGATATGACCGATCAGATAGCGTCTTTCCTAGAGCATATTCCTGTCTTTGAACGCTGCAACCAGGTCACCGCCGCCGATCCTCGGATGCACGACGTTCACAAGGCCCTAGTAAGAGTCTACTCGGACCTCTTGCAGTTCTACATTACTTTCAACGGCGCCTTTACAACGTCCGGCTTTGCGCTACATGCAGCCACAAACCTGGTCAAACCTCAGCTCCCTGAGCTCCTGGAGGCGTTCACTGCGCATGTAGATGTCTTGAACGCGAGCATGCAGGTAGAGAACTTTGCCACAACGAATGATATAAGAAATGAACAAATCGAGATCTGTATCCGAGACAATCTTGACGCCGACCGAGGCCACGAAGAAGCCTTTCACAACGAGCTGAGACGTCGCACCGATGAAGCTTGTAGCTGGATTACAGCCCACGATGCTTTCAATACATGGCTGACAGGCGATGCAATGCTACTTGCTATGCTTGGTAATATGGGCAGTGGGAAGACGATGACTACCGCCTTTGTGGTAGACTCGCTGGCTAAGATGCACACAGTCTGTGCCTACTACTGCAAAGACGACGCGGAGACAACAAAACTTGGAAAGATTTATCGTAGCTTGATATGGCAGTTGCTCAAGCGACAACCAATGCTCAAGCCGCGATTTTGGGATTGGTACAAGAAGAGAGAACCTGCCAGCATAGTGAGTCCAACCCAGTCAGAAGACCACCTTCAAGAATTTATTTTGGAAGCCCTTGTTGCCTCCAAAATTACAATATTTATCATTCTGGACGGCCTGGATGAATGCCAAGACGATTCGCGTGGACAACTTCTGTCCCTCTTCCAGAAGCTGCACGAACAACATGCTCCTGTCAAAATCTTCCTCTCATCGAGATACGACGATGACGTGGAACGTGATCTTCCGAGGGAAACAATGAAGATCGCAATGGCTTCATCCAAAGAGAGAGATGAACTAATCACAAGCTATCTCTCAACACAAATGAGTATTTCAGCGAGCATACGTGACCTGGTCGTTAGAGAGCTGTCTCAGAAAGCAGATGGCTCGGCTATCTGGCTTCGCATTTCCCTGGAGTACATCAAGAAACTTCGCACAGAAAACGCCAAAGGGTTTCAAATTGCCTTGAAGAACCTTCCTTCATCGAAGGGCTTGGCAGAGCTGTATAGTAAACTGTTCGTGGAACAGTGCGAAGGCATATCCGAAAACGAGGAGCTGCTACAGCAAGCACTGGAGATTATGGCGATCACGCAGAAGCCATTGACTTCAGAAGAATTGGCTTACGCTGTGTTCATCGACCCAGACGATGAGGATATCACCACGATCGTCGAATTGGAGGAGATTGCATTTTCAAGGAACTTGTTTGATCTGATCAGGCCCTTCGTGAATGCCACTAGAGCTCCCGATGGAAGCCTTCAGGTCCGCCTGGTACATCAATCGCTCAAAGAGCTCATCCTCCAGGCGCCACCGACTTCTTGGCAAACCGTTGGGAAGTCGCGTGCAGCAAAGGCAAACACAAAGCGTAAAGGTGAATTGTCCGCATTGCTTCTCAAGCGATGTGTCAAGTATCTACTTCTCGAAGAAGTTGCCGAGAAAGATCTTCTTTCTTGTTTCGAGATTAAACCCATTGAAGCAGATTTCCTGGCTATGGGCGGCATCCTTGATGATGTCGATGATCAGCCAGTGAATAGCCCAACTCTGCCACGAGACTTCAGTCCTCTTGCGTCAGGATTAGGAGGTTTCTTTGCTCACTCAGCCGCATACTGGACAGTCTACTTGACGGGCGCCCCGGAGGACCTCCACCCAACCCCTTCTGAGATGATTTCTCTCTGTAGTGCGGGATCTCGACGTCTGAGCAATTGGGTCGAGCAATGGCGACGCCCGAACTGTTCCTACGTAGCGGAGCATAGGTTTCCCGAAGAGCTGGAATATCTTGATCCGTTGGTTGTCACTGCGATCTACGGATCTGAGGACACGATGGCTGGCTTGCTCAAGTGCAATCTGCAACCACCAGACTTTCTTCAAGGGTCAGTCTGGACTGCTGTTAACCAGTTGATCAAGCGAGGCCGCGTTCCAATCATCACCAGCTTGCTCAAGGACAAAAGGATTGGCACTACGCTTTGCTGCGTCGAGTTTTTTTACGAAGTAGTACTGGGTTGGTCCAAATCAGTCAAGGCGTTCAGTGACGGGGACACAGAATGGGAGGACATCTTCGACTTCTTGATCCAAGAACTGCGTCAAAAGCTTCTGGCTTACGGAAACGACATACTGTGCCACGCAGCTCGCAACGGTTGCTTCGTATTGGTCAAGAGGCTCTTCATAGCGGCCGATCGGGATGAGGAGCTCAGGGCCAGCATATTGGGCACGGATCGCCGTACCAAGGCTTCGAAAACCATCAACTGCCACCAGTCTGTTGGCGAGGCTGCATACGATGGGCATACCGATATCGTTCGTTTTCTTTGCCAGCAGCCTGGTATAGATGCTCACTTGCACTTTGCCAATCAATGGGGCCAGACTGTTTTCCACCAAGCCGCGAGATCTGGGAGGATCGAGATCTTTCAATTATTACTGGAACACTGGCCTGAAGGGGCAGCCCTTCGCAACACGTCCAACGATACCGCTCTTATCGAGCTTATATTCAACAGTCCCCAAGGGGACGAGGAAACGACTTTGACCGTCAAGGCCCTCCTAGCCACAGGAAAGGTGGACGCCTCCGGCGCTGGTTACTACGGCCCTCTGTGCACGGCCGTAAGACGCGGTAATGGTGACTTGTGCCGAGTTTTGGTCCTCGAAGGCGCTGCCGATATAAGTGCTGCAGTCGGCGTCAATGATAGCGGCAGGCCGGTGTTACTGACGCCGGCAGAAAAGGGAACCGCTATGTTGCGAACATTGTGTTCTTTGTTACCCTTGGCTGTGTCGATGGAATATCTGCAATAAAGAGGTGCGATAGGGTCCCTTATATCGTCGTCTAGCTTAGTTATCTTAACAAGGAATAAACACAAAGGCAATCTCGACAAAAACAAGTCATATTGCATTGATGAGACTTTGAATGGAAAGCAGCGTTTGGAAATGTTTTCGTCAGTACTCTGTATGTGGTGAAAGACTAGAACACAATCGAAATTTGTGGAACTGTTTTCACTACATATCAATGTGACAGTTTTCTCTGGGAAATTATCTGTGTAAGGAACATGGGGAAGTCGAATGACAGTAGGGCAAGAGATTGGTAATTTGAAAAGCCCGTCAATTGGGCATTGGGTCGGCATCATACAGGAAAGTACCTAGTATGATACGACTCGAAAGATATATGAAATGGCTGTAGCCGTTGGAAAACTTTGTAAGCCGCGACGTTCAATGCTCTCGAATAAGTACGAAGATAAAGAAGGCCAAGGAAAAGTCAAGGCAGCCGTGTGGCTGTCCAACCTGCATTGTCTCCGATACAAAAACGACTTTCTCCCACTATCCTCCTATATTGCCCGTGGCTACTTTCATTTGTGATCTTGCACTCTGAATTACGAAAAAGAAGTCGATACGAGAACCAAGTCACTGTAGCTCCTCTTGATTCGAGCCTGTCCCTCATGAAGTAGGTGCATATGCTAATCTGCTGTGGCATTGTTGAGCCAGTATTAATGACTACCATCCCGATTTGTTTTGAGTACTCCGATTCTGATTCTAGTCCTCTAATGGCTGACACATCTAGCTCATATGTAAAATCATTGAGAGAGAGCGTTCATAGAACCTAGCGCTCCCAAAGTATCAGGAAATCTGCGCGGTCATTCATGAGGAGGCGCCGAGCTTCCTGCAGCCACCTCCAACCTGTCCCTGTCGCACACCCAGGGCTATCGCACCAGATATAGTGCTTGGTTTCCTCCGTGAGGATTCGGCGATAGGAGCTTTCGTCGAGTGCACGTAGCCATCCTAGGGAGAGAGGATTCGGTGGCAGAAAATTCACCAATCCCTGGAAATGGTACCTGAGGGAGATGAGACTAGCATCGAGGCACAGGCGGTAGTTGGCACCGCAAGTCTTGCAGGCGAAGCCTGTTCGCTTCCTGCAGGTGCTTCCCGGGCAAAGGACCTTGGGGTTTCGAGGCTGCAGCGTGGCGTCTGCCCGTGTACAGCACAGACAGAGGCCATCGGTGAATAGGCTCAGTAGACGCTCTTTAACCATTAGATGTGGACAGGGTTGGAAACCATATAGCTTCTCTGCGAGAAGGCTGAAGGGGAGTCTCGCCTGCAACTCTGGGAGCGTCAGAGACTCTTCTTGCCTGATATCGAGTAAAGGAGGGTCCCACGACACTTCTACCGCAACAGAGCCGTCAGTGCGGCCACTGAGGCGAGCAAGGCACCTAGGGGACGAACGACTCGGCGGGCGCACCCCCACTTCGGGGTGAGAGTGCGCCACGGTACGATGCTGCTTTTTGCAGATGGCAAGGAGTCGAAGTGACGGCCGGAACTTTTCGGGCACCCGCCACCAGCGCTGCAAGCTTTCCCAGTCAACCACTTCCGCGTCTGCATGGTCACAGAACCTGATTTGCCCGGTCCTCCCGATGCATTCAAGCGGCATTGCTTCTTGCCCCTGGTGTTGGTGTTGACGATGGCGTTGGTCCTTGACTTCTTGAAAAGGATCAAAGAATAGTCGTGGGTGGTGCTTGTCGCAGCCGCTGCACCACTGCAGCTGGCTCATCCAAAACGCCTTGGACTGCTTCTGTCCGCTTCTCCACTGCTCGATACATCTGAGGCAGAAGAGGCTTGGGGCCAGGATATAGAACAATTCGAGCCGCTGGACATGGCTCAGTTTCTGGAGCGCAAACCAAGACCACCCAGTGGAACTTCCGTAGGAGACATTCTTCTTCCTCCCTATCCAGCTATCGTAACCACGGACGAATCCACAATCGGCCCTCGTTCTGGGTCTTGGAGCGCGATAGGGATCAAATGCTTCCTGGCGGAAGTAGTCGGCAAAGATAGCCGACGTTTGCCGAATGCAGTACAAACTCACGGGGTCCAGTACATGCATAAACGCGACAAGAACTTTCGTCGGTTGGGAGCAGAGGCCGGATGACGTGCGATTCCGCTCGACGAGCGTTTCCACACCCATGGGCGGAGCTGCAGGGGCGCCCTTGTTTTTAGTAGACTTCTGAGAATTGGTAGCGGAAGATGAAGTAGCTTTCGTCATTTCGAACAATCAGGACGAGCGGAAGGGCATGAACGTGCGGCTTGATGGCGGGCGTCAGATGTCGGATAAACTCATAATCATGAAGCGATGTTTGGCAAATGCTATGCGGCAGACGAACTTAAAACAAGAATCTGGCATATGAGTTGACTTGGGTCCTCCACAAGACCCGCGGTTACCAGGACATAAACTCGTGGGAAGGATGTCGTCCACCAACTTCCCACCCCTGAGCAGACTTAGGGTGGGAGGCTCTTACTCCCGCTGGTGAAGATCGTTCTCCAAGGTCAGGCAAGTCATAGCAATAAGGTACCTTCCTTAACTCAGATAAAGTACCTTGGATAAGGTACCTTATTCTCCTGCCATGTCCTCCGTCAACTTTTTCGTTTTGTTCTGCTAGCCTACGATAACACTGGACCACCCCCAAGCACCTAAATCACAATAATAAGGTACCTACCAACGATACTCGGCATCACCAAGGAAATAGCCACAGAACATACTTGTGAATGTCTCAATCTTTGTTTGAAATCTTTGCCAGCACTATCTCTTGCAAACACCTTGAACCTATGCGCCTGTTCCTGTTCCTGTCCAAGTTCAAGTTCAAGCAGATCAAATCCAGAACGCCCCCCCAACGCCAGTCATATATCATGGTTCGTCCTAATTCAGTTCCGTCACATAGCCAATCTGCCTCCGCGGATCAACCCCTCCTCCCCTTGGCGCCTCCGCCAGTGTCTTGGCCAATTTCTCCTGGCTTTCCACCAGCCTTTGCTGCCGCTCCAGCCTCCTAGCAAGCCGCTCGTCCACCTTGTATTCTATCCTCTCCAGCTCCTCGCGTTCGCTCAGTCGCAGAGCGCTCACCGCCCTTTCGTTGTCCACCCGCTCCGTGTTGAGCTTGGATTCCCACTCGAGTGCCTTGCGCTGCCGCTGCTCCTCGGTCTCAATCTCTGCGGCCGCCACCGCTCGGTTGCGTGAAAGTGTTGCTTCTGTCAGCGCCCTCTGCTCTGATAAACGTCGAGCTAGGGACGCCGCCGAGAGGGACTCGTCAAGCTGAGCGCGGGACCGGATCGCGTTAATATCCTCGTTGTGCATGCGCTTGCGGCGGGCGTCTTCCATTTCGGCCTTTTGCGCCCAGACCTGCTGCTCCACGCTTGCAATCTCGCGCCGGCGTGCGATGGAGATAGCATGATCTTGTGACTCGTCTGCTATGCGCTGAAGACGGGCCTTACGCATCCGCTCTTCGACGACCATGTCCTCCGGCAGGCCAACGGCATCTTTTGGCTGAGGGCCTTCGTTGGCATAGTAGACATCGATGGCGCGATTTGCGCGCAGCAAAGTGAGAAGTGAATCACGGGAATCTGAAGTTGGCATCACCTTTACCACGTACATGGTCGGGGAGTACGTATGTTCGCCATCGTCGTAGTGGTTGAACGGCTTATTGACGTGCTTCCACATCCCAACCTTCAGCAGGATCTTAGTTGTAGCAACCGGATCGCGAGCGTCCATACAGAGGTGCAAAACCGATTTGCCGTTCGACTTAATCGAAAGGTCAGATCCTGCCTCGATAAGGAAGCCGATAACTTTCTGCATGGCGCGCTCGCGCTCCACGTTGAGCTCACCGGCATCAGAGCCTCGCAAGCAGACTTCGGCAAGTGCGCTTCTTCCTTCGTGAAGCGGGCTGGGAAAGTCGGGGTCGTGGCCAGCTTGGACAAGAACTCTGACCGCGGGCAGATTAAGCTCGCGGGCAGCGTTGTGAAGAGAACCATCATCCTTGCCAGGCTCAGCGGCCAGAAGGTTGCCCATCATTTGAATGGCTAGATCGCCTCCTATCTGCGTCGCAAGTGAGAGCGGGGTTCGGCCTTGGTAGTCAACGATGTCAACCTCTGCACCATCAAGCAACAGCATCTTAACAACGTCAGGCCGACGATTCTCCACGGCCAGCATGAGGGGTGTAGTCCTTGAGAGAGACGTTTCCACATTGATCTTTGCTTCAGTGTTTGTCAGTACTTTGGTCACGCGTGCAGGATTAAGTGAGACATACCGCCCCGATCGATGAGCAACTGGATCAGGGAACTGCTGATCCGTTTTTGCGGTTGCGCAATGGCCCAGGTGAGCAGAGTCACTTCCTCCTCTTCCAAATCAGCGTAAAGCTTGTACTTCGTCGCTTGATCATGGTAGTATCCTGCATTTAACAATGTTTCAAGGATTTTCTGAGAACGTGGAAACTGCGAAATGGCCTGCACAAGGACGGGCTGAGAGCCCGGCGGCGAGGCCATGACATCAACACGACTCTCTCCCTGTTGGTGATCGGTGAACACTTCGAAGAGCTCCAGAGCACGTTCTTCCGACAACGCTGTGTCGAATATATGGTGGAACGCATTTGAGATGGTTGTTGCTGATGGGTTACAAGCCAGCAGCTTGTGCGACCACTCAAAATTTGCTTTTGATGCTGCCTCTCGCAGCAAACATCCTCCATCGAAATCAACATCGGGATCGTATCCGACCAACAGATCAAAGAAGGTTTCAGCTAACTCATCCTTGCGTTCATCCGAATTCTTCATGACCAGCAAAAGCGTCCCGCTGAGAGCGGCTCCCCCGGCACCCTTTTGCAACAAAAGTTGTGCTATTTCGAGCCCGTCCTGAGTAAACCATGAATCAAAATTATCAGCCGCAAATCCGTGTGAGAATGCTCGATTGATATCACTCCTCGATAGATCCTGGGCCATGAGAAGAGCAAAGATGGAAGATTGAGGGTTTCTTGTCGCGTCCATCAGTGTCTTGCACCCGTTGGCCACTGGTGAGGCTCCATGCTCCAGCAGTAGCGTGACGAGGCGCTCCTCTGGCTGCTCCTCATTGACAGCGTTATTGAGTGAGATATGGAGGTCTTCTGTGACTGGCAAGCCAGCTTTGAAGAGATCGCTGATGATACGGAACCTGTTGTCACGAGTGAGTTCCCAAGACGCCTTCAATGCTCGGACAAGGGTAGCAGGTGATGGCTTCTTCTATGATATGGTTAGCAGAAATATCTCGCCAGCAAAACGCGTTTCACGGACCTGGTTGCCTCCATCTTTCCAAAGCCCGAGTAAAAGCTCCAGGTTGCCAATAAAGGCGCTTCGGGTCGCTGCAACAACAGCCTCACCCTCGTTGTAGTTCGGATCTCCACCTGCAGCCAACAACACGCGCAGCACCTCCTGCCCAATTTCTCCCGACCTCGCCGCAGATTGCAGTTGCGCATCTACTATTTCGCCGGATACGCCTTTGCGTACAAGCTGTGCAAATATCATTGCCCTTTTGTTCAAGTCAGCGACCTCAGTCGCTGCCTGGAAAGCTTTCTCCAGCACTCTTCCCTCCGTGTCGACATCCGTCTTCAGTAGTACCTGCAAGACCTCGACGGAACCCCCGCGGCAGGCTTCCACAACCGCCTGGCCAGACTTGCTAGAGATCGATGCCCCATGAGCCATAAGGTTATCGCCCAACTTGATATCCCCGTCGCGAGCTGCAATGAGGAGAGCATCTGATGCCGCCTCACCCGACACTCCCGATTTCAACAGGCGTTGACACATGGCGTCCCTTACAGACCTGTTCTTGATCTGCATACTCTTCTTCAAGATAGCATTTCGGGTTGCTTTGGTGTGTTTCGTCCTAATTAACAAGAGCTCCAAGATTTCCGGCAGTTCTTTCGCCACGGCAAGGCTGAGCGCTTCCCCGTCAGCGGTATCTGCAGCGCTCCCCAAGATGCCGATGAGAGTGAGATCCGTTGAGTAAGTTGCAATAGCATGCATCAACGCCCTGTTGACCTCGAGGGGAAACGCTCCTGCATCGACGAGTTTCTTCGTAAATGTGAGGCGATCCATGGGGTCGGCTATGTGCAAGGCATGCGGTAGAGCGTTGCCTAGGGACATTGGAGTCGGAGCAGTTGGGCTCTCCAAGATCAAATCGCTAATTTGGCCGTTTGCCGCCACGATGGCATGACAAAGAGCTGCAGCTTTGTAACCGTTGGGGTCGGCGCCCGACTCCAAGAGTTTCTTGACTGTTGACAAGGAGGATCGCTGAGTATTATTTCGGAGCAAAGACTGGACCTCTTGCACTAACATCTCGTTAAGATCGGGCTTCTTGCTAGATCGCGCAAGGATGATGTCCAGTTTCCATGTCTTCCCGTCTGTGGAAGGGACCGGCGCGAGTTCGGTAAGACAGAGTCCGAGGGTTTCGTCTTTTGGTTTACCGAGGCCAAGCACCAATTCTAGGACTTTTGGATCTGGATTGGCTACAGCAGCTTTCACAATGGCGCCGTCGAGAACATTAATGTCGGCGCTGCCTTGTTGCAGCAGAAGCCGTAGTAAGGACATGTCAACTGGCTTCTCTACCAGAGTCCTCGACAATGCCGAGGCAACCTCGGTGATCCCAATCGCTGCCCCAGCGCGGAACAGCAGACTCATCATGTCATGGCGGATACGGTGGTCGGGTACATCCATAACATGCGATATCTGTGCAGCAGCTGTCTGCGGAGAGGCCTTCTGGATGAGTGATGCCATGAGGTTGATATCCTTCTGCATAACAATGGCATGCAACCCCACTCCTTGCTCGTAGTTGACATCTGCGCCATGATCCAGAAGGAGTTTGATGAGAGAGTCATCCCTTTGAGAGGCATTTTCATTGATGGCATCCTGCAAGGCAGAGTGCAAACACTTCCCGGACAAAGGCCCTTGGAGGAAGAGTTCGATCGTGTGGTAGCGATCTTTTGGTGGCAAGCTTCTGGTAAGTGGGAACACCGCAGTCAATGTTTCTGAGGAAGGCTTCCCTGCTAGTATCTTCTGGATCAACACAGCATCGGCACGTAGAACTGCCGTACGAAGAGCCTCGCCAGTTTTGTAATCCGGTGAGGCCACTTCATGTCTGCCGTGCTGAGAAGGTCTTCGACCGGGCTGTCGTGCGTCCGGGAAGAATGGGTTAAGCAGAAGCTCCACGGAGTTGGCGTCTCCCGCTTCGGTGGCATGAATCAAGCATTCGTGAAGCGCAACGCCGTTGGCTCCCTTTTTAAGCAATAGTGCTAGGAGATGATGCCGCACTTCAGGCGGAACCTGTTTTGGTATGGCCGAGACGCAGGCAGACGCCGATGGCGGACTGAGGTTCGATCTTTCGTTCAGTAACGAGCTGACGAGTTCCAATTGACCTGTTTTGATGGCATCTTTCAGTGCCGCGGCGCCGTTGTGCTCAATGGAAACACCATATGCAGCCAGCAGTCCTGCCATTTCGTAAAACTGAGTCTCGCAGGATCGTTCCAAAACTTGCGATAGCACATCACCCTCGGCGCCGGCACACAGGAGCAGCTCGGCCAGCTCAAGCTTGCTGGACGCGTTCAATTTAGGATGATTGTAAAGAATCTCGAAGGCTTCGTCTAGGCCTGGGCTCTGCGGGGGTTTATTGCCCATGATTATCGCAATCGCAATGTCGCGCCGGCCATTGCTGATGGCGGCTCTCAGAGCCTCGGCTTGATTGTAGTTCCCGTCTGCGGTGGATCGGCTCAGGTGCATGACAATCTCCAGACAACTCAATCGTGCTGCATCAATCATACTCTGCGTCACGAGCGCGGGTGACGGCCTACCGTCGGACTGGAGGAGGAGGCTGATCATCTCGGCCTGGCCATGTGCGACGCAGGCCTGCCGGAAGGCATCTTGGCCATCCGCCGTCTGCGAAACGTTTGCACCGTACTTCAGTAGCAGCTCAACGATAGGAGTGTTTCCGCTTCGGATGGCCATTGGAAGGCATGTATCGAGCGCCAGAGAATCTGCATGTGGCAGCAAGACGTGGACCATGTCCTGTTGGTTTGTCTCGATGGCTGACTTGAGAAGTTTTGACCTATCAACAAAGGTATCGATACTGCGCCTCCGACCCAGAACGCCAGACTTCTGCTTCATGCCGCCTAGATCAACACCGGCGGCCGTGAGTTTCCCGAGTAATGCTTGGGCAACGCCCGGAGAACCGGAGACGGCGACCCATTGGCTCAGGACGTCGAGGATGTCTCGGGGGTCCCAGTGTTTACCCTTCTTGAGGTTGTTTGTAGAAAAAGCCCGAGACAAGCCGCTCTTGGGCTTGATCTGGGCGACTTCTAGTGCGCGCCTCTGCAGGAGATCCTCGGCGATCAGGTCGTCTCCGGGCGCCTGGAAAGACGGCAGCTGTGGCGGGCGGAACAGCCGCGCAGGCGCTGGCGGGAGAACGATGCCCCATTGCTGCGACAGTTGAATGATGCGCCGCTGGCGATCATTGGGCATGATTGGAGCCATGCTTCAAGAGAGTCGTATGTTTCAGTTGAAGCTCACGCGGTGCATGCTAGGGTTCGGGGGAGCATGAGGAGCGAGTCCGATCAGGATAATGCCATGGCGCGGGTGACGAACGCAGGTCAATCGGCAGGTCGGACCTCAACGGTGTTACAGACACAAAGGCGAAAGCAGGGACGCTGCACAATCAGCGGACGCAAGGCGAACAATAAGAAACGGCCTCCTCATGCAACCTTGCAAGACCGAAGGGGGAAAAAATCGAAAGTGAGATGGAGGTGACGTGAATGACTGATTGATGCTGGCATATGCAAATTGCACAGCCGAATAGATCTGCAAGCGACAGGCGGCGCTGTCAAATATTCGAGCCCCACTGCAACACCAGAGCTTCTCTTATTCTACTTCTCCTTTGGCTTGCATTGGGTTCGGTCTCAGTAGTTGGCGATCAGCTAGAGCTTAGGGGGCAACACTAGCCACTAGTTGGAGAATGCACTCCTCAGAAACCATCAAAGGAATTGTGTTTTGGCTGTGCGACCAACAACGTTCTGGAAACCGACTAACTTGCCTTATGGTACAGTACTGGATGATACCGTGCTAGTCTTACAGTATCGCCAACTCGCACACTGACGAAAAAAGGTCGTACGACAACGACGACGCCCCCGCCACCAAACCCTTCAAACGCACCCAAGGCGGCAGTTATTAATAGCACGACTAAAGCTTTTACGCGCATCTTTAGGTCCGAGGCCAATAGAGCCACTCATTCGGTCAGCGTCTCGTCGCCATTGGGCAGTACGGGTCGTGGCACTTGGGCCATGGGCTAGCGATCCGGAGGAGCTGTCGCGGCCTCGATGCACCGCCACACCCGAACCCATGTCCGTGGGAAGCCCGGGTCCCCGTTTCGTTAAAGTGGTTGCGTGGCACGTCGGGTGCTAATCCCAGCAAGGCGATCGTCAAGGCGTTTCCTAGGCGGGCCACCCCGTCCTACATCACCCCGTCCTACATCACCCCGTCCTACATGGTTACTGGCTGTTTCGGAATTTTTGGCCTAGAGCTGTTAAGACGCGTTTTCCGTGTTCTCGTCACGGCAAGTGGTGGAAAGTTCTCGGAATCTTCTCTGTTCTCCACGCTTGGCAGCGTCGTCAGCCGTTGTGCGAACACGTCCTCTCTATAGCTAATACATGAGGCTCAAAGGTCAAGCTCCAGCAAATCAAGTCAAGGTAACCATCAACACCAAACGCTCATATCCACACCAGATGTCTCGTGACCCAATCGTACAACGTAGCCTTCCTCCTACTCCTTGCGTGCCATTTTGATGGAATCGGCGCCAGTCTCGACAACCCGATACCCGTCGGCATCGCCCTCTCCCTTGGCAGCTCGTTCGTATGCGGCTTCGCTGCGGTCGCAGAGCACGCGTAGGTCCTGGTCGTTGAGCACCTGCTCCCCTCCACAAGTATTGTACACCTGCCCGTCTTTGAGAAGCAAAGCACGCAAGGTCTCGGAGTCGAGGTCCTCGCGGTTGTCTAGCTTCTGGCCCATTGTTTTGAAACCGCCCTTTTTGATGACCAGCTTCTCAAGACGCCGTTTGGCATCGGCTGACATGAGCAAGGATTCTTCCACAGTATCCTTCGTAGCAAGACGGAATACGATGACAGGCCGCGTTTGTCCAATGCGGTGGCAGCGGTCTTGGGCTTGCAGGTCCTGCTGCGGGTTGAAATCCGAGTCAAACAAAATAACAGTGTCGGCCGAAGCAAGATTGATGCCCTGACCACCCGCTCGGGTCGATAGCAAGAAAATCTTGTAGTCCGGGTCCGTGTTGAACTCATGGATTTGTTCTCGTCGGGAGGCCTGCGACACGGAGCCATCTACTCTGCAAATCTTCCAACCACGAAGCTCTTGGCAGTAGTCTTCGAGAATGTCGAGCTGGGTCGTGAACTGCGAGAAGATCAACACCTTGTGCCCCTCCTTAAAGAGCGCAGGCAGGAGTCGGTCGAGCAGCATCATCTTGCCGGAGGATGTAACGATCGTCTCGTCCACAGGCATGTCGGTGGCTATAGCCCAAGGATTGTAGAAATTGTGCGGCGAGTTGCAAGCCAATCGCAGCTGAGCCAAGGGATTGCCCAATTTCTTCTGAGCAACTTGTTTTTCTGGGACGGATTGTTAGCTGCGGTGCCACCTGTGCATTGGGTAAGAACAACTTACTAGCAAGCTCGATCGACTGCGCCAGTTCCTCCTCCTCTGGCGAGAGTGATGCATCCTTTGAATCGTCCTCCTCATCAGATTTGACCATTTCGTTTGCTAATTTCGCCTCAAACTCATCGTCGGACATTTTTTCTTCATCCGAGTCCGCCTCTTTGTATGTTCTCGTCTTTCGAGTAGTCCTTCGGACGCTGGCTGGCGTAGACTGTCGACTGGAACGAGCACTCTTCGCCTCAGGAACAACAGGAGTAGGCGGGGTCTTGCGTTTGGGCGGGTTCTTAGCCGGCGTCGTTTTACCTGTCGGAGCGAGCGCCTTGCCATTCTGCGCAGCTTTGCCTGCACTGCGTTTCCCCATCATCATAGCGAATGCGTTGACAGGCGCTGAGACATCTTTAGGCTCCGATTTTACCTTTCTAGGGCTTTCGCGAATTGGTAGACTTGTCTCGACTGAGTTCTTTGCTTTGGTAGGGCGAACAGCAC
The DNA here is from genome assembly GCA_020881915.1 of Paramyrothecium sp. XJ0827. Taxonomy (NCBI): domain Eukaryota; kingdom Fungi; phylum Ascomycota; class Sordariomycetes; order Hypocreales; family Stachybotryaceae; genus Paramyrothecium; species Paramyrothecium sp. XJ0827. Next base: position 1,896,571 of record JAJFPB010000001.1, on the reverse strand, counting down.
TGTTAGAGCGGGTCGATGTTCTACTCGTTCGCTTTGAGCTCGCTGCGGACTTGATCTTGTCCACAACCTGTTCTTCGAGGAAGGCTCGTGCATCAATGTCCTTGTTACTCAAGACGTTGTAGAGATCAGTTTGTTCCTTCGTCATTGGGGCAAAGAGGACGTATTCCCGCTTCTTGGGAAGATAGGCGGCGACATCCTGCTTGACACGCCGCAAAAGTAGTGGCTGTAAAATGAGGTGGATCTTTTTGACGAGATCCTGCTTCATCTTGTCCTCGATGAACTCTTCGGTGCCCTTTTCGTCTTCGAGATCCGAAAAGTCGAACCAAGATTCAAAGGCCTCCCAATCTGTGAAGATGTTGGGCAACAAAAAGTGCAGCAGTGACCATAGCTCTTTGAGGTTGTTCTGGAGTGGCGTTCCAGTGATGAGCAGTCGAGTTGCTGATGTGAATTGACGCAATTGTTGGAAGAGCTTTGCTTCCGCATTTTTCATGCGGTGGCCTTCATCCTGAGGTAGGAGTTAGTGTCTGTTCAGCGTAAATCAAGCCACGAGGACTCACAATAATGATAAACTCCCAGTTGATTTTGGACAAGTTTGCTTGATCTCGCAACACCATTTCATATGATGTGCACACAACAGGAAACTTGTCGTTCGGTCGTCCTGATTTGAGATTCCGCATCATCTTCGTCCGAAAGATCTCGTCTCTTTCGGTTTTGGTTCCGTGATACATTGTTACGGGTATGCTAGGGGTCCATTTCTCGAACTCGTCCATCCAATTGGATAATGTACTCAAGGGTGCGACAATAAGGTGAGGCCCAAGATAATTCTCTTGCTCTCGAAGCAACGCAATCAGTGAGATTGTCTGCACGGTTTTGCCTGAGTTGGTCAGTGGCTGTGCTGCAAGGTTGATGCTCCGAACATACCTAGACCCATTTCATCGGCAAGAATACCACTCATGCCCTGACTGCAGATCTCGAACATCCAGGTGAGGCCCTCCAACTGGTAGTCTCTCATTGTACCATTGATCATGCACTTGGGCTGAGATGCCATCTGCAGGTTGTGCTCGCCGAGTGACTTGCCGTCGAGGCTACTACCAACTCGGCCGAGAACTTGGGTTTTCTTGGAAAGGATATCACTGAAAGCAGCGCTCTTCATAAGTAGCTCATCAAGCTCGTGTGCCTTTGCCTCTCGCTCTGCCTTGGTCTGAGCCTTCCGCTTCCTACGCTTCTTGAGCAGATCCTGGCGCCGCTTCTCCTCGGCCTTTGCGTTCTCGATTCGTGCCTTCTCCTCTTCCGTCTCTAGAGTATTTTCGTCCATGTTGCCTGTGTATTTGCTTGGCGAATCCGTCGAGGGCGGTGAGCTTGGTAAACTGGTCGAGATTCGGGACTTGGAAAGGACTGATTCGGACTCTGATACTGAAGACGTATCCATCCCGAGTCACGAGGAGAATGGGATAAACGAAGGCAGGAACGTAATGATAAGAAATAAGCGAAAGCTCTTTGTGAATGTGAAGCGGTGCCTAGGGTGAGAGAGGTGAGGAGTGAGGAGTGCAAGATTTGCTCTTTCAGAAAAGGGAGCTGAGGTGGCGATTATTCAAGAAAGAAAAAGCAAAACGCCAAGTGAGGCCGAGATAAGGAAGCCGAGGGCTCCGAGCGAAGCAAACGTGAGATTCGTCTCACAATAGCATCAATCTGACCCAAACCACGATCCTGATGCAGGTGTAAGAAGCGTGGGAGGCAGACGCCGTGCAATTGGTGAGCCGAGGCAGAAGCAGAGTCGGGGCAAAGGTACGGCGGCGTCGCAAGGGCGCAGCGCGTGTCGCCCAAAATCATGACGCACCGCGACGCGAAAAAGCTTCGCGCGGTCACGGGTAAAGAGGTACCTTGCCACACGCGGGAGTTTGGCGGGAGGTGCAGGTCTCGCGTAAAGTGAATGCGTGCCAGCTGCCTCCAGCTGCTGAGCTAAAGTGTTCCACCACCTCAATGGAAGGTACGTACCCAGTTACCCCTCCGACCCCGCCATAGGTTTTTTCGAATCGCAGCTGCAAAATCTCAATTGCTGTCGGATCGTGACTCTTTAGCTTCTTTCCAATCTACTACAGCTTCCCTTTCTTCTTCCAACTCTCAGAAGCCACAAGCTAGCAGTGGCCCTCTTCTGCTAGACCCTCCTCCAAACTGTCATTCCTCCGCGCCCTCCGTCCCACCGTCCGGAGTCTCTCGCCGCTGCGTCCCGCATCCTTCAGAATGGCCGCCTTCAGCTCCCAGACCTACACTCCCACCGAGGAGGCCGAGATCCAGCAGTGGCTCACCACCTCGGAGCGCCTCAAGTCCCCCGAGGACAAGGCCCCGATCCTCGACACCCTCAACTCCCACCTCTCCAGCCGCACCACCCTGCTCGGCATCAAGCCCAGCAAGGCCGACGTCGCCATCTACGAGACGCTCGCCCCCATCATCTCCAAGTGGTCTCCCGAGGAGCGCACCGGCGAGCAGGGCCGCCCTCACATCGTCCGCCACGTCGACTTCGTCCAGAACTCGCCCCTCTTCGGCCTTAACGTCGATGCCGCCCAGAAGGTCCCTGTCGACCAGGATGACGTCCGCTACGTCAAGCCTCCCGTCGATGCCAAGGCCGAGAAGGAGCGCCTGAAGAAGGAGAAGGCCGCCGTTGCTGCCGGCCAGTCTGCCCAGCCTTCCCTCGTCGACCGCACCAAGGAGAAGGTTAAGGAGAAGGTTGTCGAGGCCAAGGAGGCCGTTACTGGTGGCGACAAGCCCAAGAAGGAGAAGAAGGAGAAGGCTCCCAAGCAGCCCAAGGCCGCTCCCGCCGCCGCCGCTCCTCCTACGCCTGCCCTCATTGACCTCCGTGTTGGCCACATTCTCAAGGCCGTCAACCACCCGGACGCCGACTCGCTCTATGTCTCCACCATTGCCATGGGTGATCCCGCTGGCGAGGACACGACCGAGTACGAGGGCCAGATCTGCCGCACCGTTTGCTCCGGTCTTAACGGTCTCATTCCCCTCGAGGAGATGCAGGGCCGCAAGGTTGTCGTCGTCGCCAACCTCAAGCCCGTCAAGATGCGTGGCATCAAGTCCTGCGCCATGGTCCTCGCCGCCTCCCCCAAGGTCAAGGAGGGCGAGGTCGACGACCACAAGGGTCCCGTTGAGCTCGTCTCTCCCCCCGAGGGCTCCAAGGCCGGCGAGAAGGTCTTCTTCGAGGGCTGGAACGGCCAGCCTGAGGGCCAGCTCAACCCCAAGAAGAAGGTCTGGGAGACTTTCCAGCCCGGCTTCACCACCACCGACACCCTGGAGGTTGCCTTTGACGCCAGCGTTGTCGAGGTTCTTGGAAAGACTGGACTGGGCAAGCTTGTCACGGAGAGCGGTGGTGTCTGCACGGTCAAGTCTCTGACCGGTGCTGTCGTCCGATAAATAGAGAGTAGTAGATTCCATGGCCTCAATGAACATGTGCGAATTGTCGCCATTGCTCCGGCGAACAAACATGTCCATTTCCCGCTAGCTTCTATCAATCGTCTGATGTGAATTTGGCTGTGTAACACGTCTCAGTTTCTCTGATCATTCCGCGCTGACCCCAACACACACCCCTTCATTTCGTCCTTCTTCCATGCCCTCCCGTGAATCAACATTGCGTTTGTTCGACAAGACTCCACTCCGTAACCGTTACCCGTGGCAAGTAATCAGGACACTCGGCCGGACAGATGGTCGTCGTCACCGTCGCTAGCGAATGACAACCGTCGATTCTGCAACCGCCCGTTAGCATCAACATGCACATCGCAGGGTGTACGTACAGAACACGAGAATGTGGCCTAATAATGACCGTCTTGTCGCAGACTTTGTCGAAGACTTCAGCGCGCCTGCACGGCCCCACGCCCGTTAGTTTCCAAAATGTCTTTCGATACGCTTCGAGCAGCTGGTCCATAGCTCATGGGGACGCACGCGATGTCTCCTTGATTGTCCACGTAGTGCACGTCCCACAGCTCTCTGGCGTCCCGACGGCTTGCTGCGTTATCGTCGAGGCGTAGTCTGGGTGTTCACTTGTCTGCGTAACATCCGATGGTTCTATCGCAGCTGCCGCGAGCCTTGGACAGCTCATCAGTATGTTGACTCCAGGATTCTTCACAGCTCCAGTGACAAGGATGAGTTACCGAATCGTGCCAACAGCGGCAGCAGCAAGCATGCCTGCCGTCACTTTCATCTTTCGAGTTGTGTTCCGAATTAGGCCGCGTGATCGACGCCTGCTCCTGTCTCTCTCTACCCGGTCTGGTCAGGATCATGGCCGTTTTCTGTTGGGCCTCCGTGCCTGTGATACGGGCCACGCAGCCTCCAGTCTGCGGATCTCAGCAAAGTCAATGAGAGCATTCCCGCAAGCTTATATGCCTACCTTAGGTCGCCTGATGCATGCAGACTTTGACTTTTGCAGAACCCCAATGCCAATCAAGGCTTTGGTTGGAAAGTTTCTCTTGCAAAGACTATTGTGCATGAAACTGCTTCAACCGGCCAAAGCGATGTTGCATCTCGATCCAGTGTGCAACACTCATTTCATCACTCGCTTGACAGCCACTCAAACTTAGTAAGTGAGAATTGTTCTTGATTTCTTTCTTTTTGTTAATGTGAGGCACGCCGCTGCCAGATACCCAACAGGAGCAGCGCCATTAGAATATATACTCCATCATCCCACTCTATCCAACAGTTCGTACATCAAGAATACACCATCCCGCCAACCAGCTCAAATCTACAGTATAATGCAACATGTCCATTTATCATCGGACCGACGCCTTTCTTCTTTTGTGAACCCAGAGCCCTGGATTGTGTATGACGCTTGCCCATAAACGCCGTTCGAAAATGCAATGCTACAAGCAAAGCTCGCCCAAATCTTACGCCTTCCATACAGATATTGATACACATGTAAGAACAGAAATAACAGCAACATCCTAAGAGAAGAAGTACTTGCTCTCCCTCAGACGCGTCACATCGAAGTCACCCTGAGGTATACGTTAGTCGTCGTTCTGGCATGTTCGGATTCTTCATAAACTGACCTTTTGTGGAATGGCTGGGATTGTCAACGGCAGCCAGACCGGCAAAGGTGCTTTCTTTTTCGGCTTCCTCTTCTGAGGTCTCAGCATCTTGATCTCAAAGTTGGACATCTTCATGTCTTCAAGAAACTGCTTGTTGTATGAGGCAGGGTCATCGGCTGAGGCAAGCTCCTCATCACCCTCCTCACGCGCGAGATCCTCTGGGATCTCTCCGTCTGACGCCACAAGCTCCACGTTTGCCTCTCCTTCGGGAATTTGGCCAAGCGCCAGATCCTTTGCGTCCTCCTTGATCATGAGGTCCTCCTCATCTGCTGCCATCTCTTCATACACAGACGCAGGGGTCACGATCCTCTCTGCAGCCTCGAGATCCCAAGGATTGCCCGAGAGCTTGAGCGTGGTGCGCTTGTACTCCAGCAATAACTCCTCCTTGGGGCTGAGCTTGCTGTTCGCCCTCAGCTCCTTGATCTTCTTGGCCACCGCGCTGTCTGGGTCAATGTGCGCCAGGTACACTGATCCCTTGTGACGAGCCTCAAATTCGGCGGCAAGACGGCCGACAACATTCTCCTCGTGGATTTGGATGAACGCCTCTCGCAGGCACCCGTTCATCACGTCAATGTCGGCGGCGTGGGTCCAGAAGGAGTCGTGCACGGCAGCAAAGTCAAGGCCATGAGAGTCACATTGCAGTGCAGAGAGCAGCATGTGGCTAGCGTCCAAAGAGTGGATGAAGTTTGGAGGGAAGCCTTGCAGCTGCTTTCGTCGATTGACAGGGTCGGTCTGGTCACCAACAGGATACACGAAGCCCTGCATGCAGGTGCGAATTTCCTTCAAAGCGCTCTTACGGTAGGGCTGAACAACTGGCATCCGCAAAGGGGTAGTCCAAACCAATGTTGACCTGAACTGCGCTGCCAGCTCTTCTGTTCCGGTCTTCAGGCCCTTGGCTGAGCTTCTTCGGGTGCCGGACTTTCCAGATGGAGGGTTCTTTTCAGCGTCGTACTCATCCGCGATTTGCTGAATCTGAGCAGGGGTCAAAGCACGGCAAACTCGTCCTCCAATTTGACCTAACCAATCCTGGATATCGTGAGCACCACGGAACATGGTGGCCAGAGCGTTAAATATGTGCCTAGCGATGTAGGTCGAGAGAAGAAGATGCGGGATTCCGCACTCCTTGTGAAGGTTAGGATAGAGAGCATCAATTTGCTTGCACACCTGCTTCTTTGCGCCGGCAAACGTCACGCCGTAGACGTTTGTCATGACTGTTTGCTTCACGACTTTACGGGTGATCTTGCCATTGAGGATTTTGCCGAATGGATCGCCGTCCTCTGCATCCTTGACAATCGCCTTCTTGACAAGATCTGCTACAGCAGTGTAAACATCGGCTGGTCTGTCGCCGGGCTCCAGGTTGACCTGCTTAGCACCCCATGAGTCTCCGCCCAGAGCAGCATAGTGCTGAAGTCCGTTGCAGGTTCCATCCTGGTGCACAGGCAGGCTCGAAACGAACTTGGTGGGGTCTTCAAGCTCGTGGGCTGCAGCAAGCTCAAAGCAGGCGGAAAGGCATTGCCATGGGTCCTCGGCCTGGAGCCACCAACGGCTGCCCTTCAGAGGGTTTGCTACCGATTCCCTGATCTTATCCAAGTTCTCCGTGGCAAATGCCTCACGCTCGTCAAAACTGACTTTGTCGAGGCCGTAGACGTTGGCAAGGTGGATCTTGAGCCATCTTAAGCCCCTAGCACCAAGCTCCTTGCCCTTTGCAAATTTAAGGATAGCTCGAGTATGGTCAGCTCCCATATGGTTGAGATAAGTCGGGATGGGGTAGGCGCGGCCACGGTAGTCGACATTGTGGGGGAAATAGACCGTTTGGTTGCGGAGAGCTCGAGCAATCTCGAGCTGCAGGTTCATGAAACACCTCTCGGAGTGCAAGCCTGATCGTTCGTGTTCGATAGCTTTGACAGCGCGAGCCCAAGCACGATGTTCGAGCGGGTCTGCAGAAGAATCAGGCTCAGTTGGAATTTCGAGTTGTGGGTCAAGAGCTGGTAGGTTGGCGATGGCATCTCCGGAGTTCCAGGCCTCGATCATCACATCCAAAGTCTGTTTGTTGATTTTCCAAGCCGTCTTTCCGAGAACGTCCAGGCCTTTGAAAACTTGGTCCATATCGCCACGCTTGATTGCTGCTGTGGTGTATAGCTTCTGCTCAATATCACCGTCCTTCACACGGACAAGTCGAACCTTGCTCGCCATGAATCCGCCCTCGTTGAAACGCTTCCAGGGCTTCGGTTGTACAATCATGGGCAGATGCTTGGCGAGGAAGTCTCCAACAGGCTCACGCTTGAGTTTAGACACCAGGTGGGGGTTGAAGCACACCATACCAATCTTCTTGCCCCTTCGAGGCTGCTGTGTATGAGTAAAGGCTGGCTGATGCTGGCTGACCATTTCTTTTGTTGTTGGGTGTTCGATGGTGACCTTGATCTTGGCAGTCTCAATAAGAGTTTTCAGGAGAATAGAGCCGACGTGAGCACGAAGCTGCATCGACCATGGCTCCTGCACGGTGTCCTTAAGATTGGCTTCAACCTCGCTATCAGGCGTGATGTACTCAGATTCAGCTTGGGCTGTGGCTTCTAAAGGCACAGCATCTTCCGCTGAAGCTTGTTTGGCGGCCTTCTTAGCCAGCTCAACCTTGCGTCGTTGTGCCTTCTTAGATGCCGTCCTCTGCTGAAGCTGCAGATCTTCCTGGACCAGGCGAGAGATGCCGCTCAGCAATTTGCCCACGGCAATACCGCGATCAGCACCATCGGCAGTGCCACCGTTCATGACGGAGAGAATAGTCACAGCCGCTAGTCGAGAGGGGTCTGATTGCTGGAGCAGAGGCCCATAGAGACATCGAGCTAGGTCCTGATCAGACTTGACAGTTTTGCTTTCCGACATGTCGATGAGAGCAAACTCTTCCTTCAGCTTCACCACCATCCCCTCGAGCCATGATCCAAGATTGGCGGACAGAGAGCCCTCGTGTGACGATGCGCTCAGAGCAGTGCTAACGCCGACCTTTTGCAAATTCTTGTTGTCTAGTCGCCACTTCTCGATTGCTGTCGTAATGGAATCCCGTTCGAGTTGAATCTGAATCTTTTGGCGCTCGGTTTCTGACAGCTTCGAGATGTCTGCGTCTTGCAACTCGGACAAGAATTGGAGGCCCCGCTTGAGACTGCTGAGGCCGTGGCCACGTTGAGGTGTTGGTACAAGCTCGGGTACAGCGGCAGAACCCGCGATGGGTTCGAATTCGAGTTCGCTTTCATCAATCTCTTCAGTGGAATCCACCAAGTCAACCTCCACTTCTTCAGCTTCGGCGACGAAATTGTACGTCGGGCAAATGTCGGTAATCACTGCCAAATCCTCGTCGCTTAGAACATCAGCCATGCTAAGGACTTGAAGACCAGCTTCGCCCGGTACCATGCCCATGTAACGCAGGACAAGTCGATTGAGCCGGGTGCCTCTCTCAGAGAGGAGCGAGGCCTTGAGCATGCAGGCGATCGTCTCAGCAGTATGCGGCAGCCCCTGTCCTCGAATTTGCAGCTCGTACCATTTGTGCAATTGCTCGGCCTGCTGGCGGTCGGGAGTCGTGCGCATCTGCTGCAGGGAAGCTCGGAGATATTGGTTGTGAAGCAAGATGCGCTCCTCGCCAGACAGTTGGCCCAGCGCATTGAATCGCTTGAGAACCAGCGCCGCCCTGTCCAACTTTCCGACTCGGATGCATGCATCGAAAACGGGAAGCATGTCCTCCGTATCACCGGGAATACCGTGGGTGTTGATACGGGTGACTTGTCGAGCAGTCATCGGTTGTGGTATCGTCAACAGCGATGAGGGGTCGAAACTGGAAGGGCTATGAATTCGAGGCGTGGAGGACTGGAAGGGTGGTATTGATGGTGTTCGCATTTGACTGAAAGAGAGGCCATCGTACTTGAAGTCGTCGACAGCTGTGGCGAGACTTCGCTCCTGCAACAAGAAACTTGGGCGGGATTCCATCCCTAGCCGCCGATGCGGCCGGTAGATCTTGGAGACGACATAGCTCCTCACAAAGGTAGTAGAGCGCGTCTGAGGTATCGAAGGGTTTGTCGAGGACCTGAGTGAGCGGAGGGAGGCGATTCGACGGACAGACGCGCCGTTCCGTGCGTGTTGAGAAAGCATCTGAACTAGGCTGTTGCGGAGATTCCGCGTAGCCGTTGGAAAGGAGTGTGGTGTACCGAATCGGCTAAGAATGAGTAGATTAAAGCATAGAAGGCGAGATGCAGAGGGGAAAGGTATTAAGAAGCGTTAAAGAAGATTTTTGCTCAACCCTCAACCCTCAGAATAGTGTACAAATTGGCTGAGGAACGGGAGGGAGAGATAAGGCGAGTGCAAGCCAGAAGAAGAAGAGCTCACGAAATTTTCGCCGCCTCAAATTCCACTATCAGCTCCACCCGAGGTCGCCTAGAAAATTGCCCATTCAGGAGGGTCACGTGCACTGGCCACCCACCCTTGTCCGGGGAGCTCCACCCGACCCGAGATTTAGGGAAAAGAAATTCTGTGGAGCTCTGGCTGTTCATCTACCTCAGCTCAGGCGACAAGATGGCATCCGGCAAAAAGTTCTCTCCTTCATAACAAACCCAGAATGATTGCTCGTCCTGCCGTCACAGCGCTTGGCTGCCGCACCTGTCGAGGTGCCCTTCTTCGGGCTGTACTTTCGACGTCTGCGCCGACCAATCGAAGCTTGCCGTTGCAGCTAAAACCAGCACGGGTGCCAGCTCTAGTTCCACGAAGACTTTTGTCAACGGACTCACATGCCCCTTCCACCGAATCGAATGTAGAGAAGCAAGAGTCGAACAGTGGATCGAACGAAGCCCTCACGCAAGTCGAAGAGGAGGTTCTGGCAGACACGCCATGGTTCCTCGAAGTTGATCCGCCGAGGCATGTCGCCGGCGACCACAAGGCCGAACTGCCCAGTATCCCCGAAGATGCCCCTGCCTTACTCGAGCCGATGTTAAAGTATGTCTACGAGGACATGGGCCTTGATGACCTGGCCATGCTGGACCTACGTGATATCGATCCCCCGGCAGCTCTTGGACCCAACCTCATCATGCTTTTCGGCACGGCCCGTAGCGAAAGGCATTTGCATGTGTCATCTGGGCGCTTTGTGCGATTCTTGCGACGGAATTACAAAGTCAATGCGAAAGCGGACGGCCTGATTGGCCCTGGAGAGCTGAAAACGAAACTGCGAAGACTTAGGAAGAAAGCCAAGCTTCTGGGTACCAACACCGCCATAGTACCTGGTGGAGACAATGGTATTTCCACAGGCTGGATCTGCGTCAACTTCTCGACCCATTCCAATGATGCTGGCGAGGCTGTCAGCTTTGATGAGAGTGGCCGTTTCTCCGGGTTTGGCACTACTCCGACCGGAACCACCATTGTCGTTCAATGCATGACGGAAGCCAGGCGTGCTGAGCTGGATTTGGAAAGTCTGTGGCAGGGTGTGCTCAAAAAGAGCCTGGAGCAGACAAAGAAGATCAACGGCGACGCACCGGCGAGCAGGTCGGACCTCGATGCCTTAGTTGCCTCCAAGGTGCAGCTGCCCGGTGGTTTCGCCGCAACTCAGTGGCAAGCTATGAAGAATGCCTCGGAGCGACACCGAAGCTTTTCTACCATGGCCCGACGGCTGTCGCCTATACCTAGCCCGGCGCATGGAAGACAGCAAGACAACTCGACGGCGGCCACTGAACCTATCTCGTCCGGAGTGGAACAGTGGCAGAAGCAGCTTCATGAAATACAGGTAGCTGGCCTGCCCATTCGCGAAGAAGTACTCCCTGACATAATCTCAGCAATCTTCCGCGCGCCTTCTGACGGCACGACAGCGTCGAAACGCCTAAAGATGCTTGACGAGCTGTTGTTGACGGCTCAGGAGCGGGGCATGACCATTTATTCCAAGGACATGCTAGTGACGATGATTGAGTCCATCGTGACGTGCCCGGAGTATGGCTCCGAACTGCAGCGTGCGCATGAAAACCTAGAATACCTTCTCAGAGAACTCGACCAGCCCTTGGAGTCAACCCAAGTTCTGCGGTTAATGGCCGCGCACGCCCAGCGCGCAGACTGGGACAGGTTCTGGGACGTCTTCCGCACACCAACACGATTCAACCAGCAACGGTCACCGGACCAGTACGTTCTAGCCTATCGCGTCATGGCCGCCACTGGCAGCTCGCAGCTATGCACCGACGCCCTGCGCTGGGTGTACCTGGAGATGCTGAGGGAAGACCCCCCCATCTTCCCCACGGGCTCTGTCTATGACTCGCTCAAGGAGTGCATCCGCGTTGCGGACCCTGCAGCTGAGGCTATGCTGCTGCAAGGCCCTCCCAACGAGGAGGACGGTGTGTTTGGCGTGCGAAGGTGGAACCAGCGAGAGGTTCTCAAGGTGTTGCGGGAGGTGGAGCAGCTGCACAAGGAGGCCGTGGCAATGGAAGCGCGTGCCGCGAGAGAGCGTCTTCACTAGTTCGGCTTGTCGTAGGCGAGTTTCTGTGTATTAGTAGTACCTTGATGAGGCTACGTTGTGTGTAACCTCACAATCATGGATCCTTGGACGTATTGATGTATGATATCGCGCGTACATAGTGTACCATCTTGTACAATAAGAACTTGTTATTTAAGTCTTTCCATTGGCTGCCATCTTTCTTTCTTGCATATTTTACATGATCAGTGTGGGCAGTTGTCTGCCGCAGAGTGACACGTTGCAATATATATCTTGCATGATGGATATACTTTCATCATAACCAGGCGCTACCTCTACGCCTTCGCCTTGATCTTCTTCATCGCCTCCCGCAGCAGCGGCGCGACCTGCTTCCGGCTCGACGCCAGGTCGCCCTGCTGCCAGGCCCGCCGCCGGCCCCCCTCGCCGTCGAGTTCGCCGCCCCGCCACGGCTCGAGCCGCAGCCCGCCCGCGCTGCCGACGAACCTCTCGAGCGCGGCGGCGCCCTCGTCCGAAACGCCACGGACGAGCAGCTGCCGCTCGAAGTTGCCCTCCGAGTTGGCGGCCGTCATGACGCCCGCGACGTCGAGCCCCCGCTCCTCGGCCCAGCTCGCCAGCGCCGCGACCAGGGCGTCGGCGCCGCCCGCCTGCGTCACCATGTACTCGAAGTTCTGGGGTACGGAGCTGACGCCGAGGAGGGTGCCGTCCTCAGTCCACTCCTTGTAGTCCTTGCGGAAGATATCGCGGAAGCTGAGCTGCGAGATGTCCTCCTGCACGGCGGCGATCTCCTTGTAGTAGGCGTCGCGCTGGAAGGCGCCGTCGTCCTGGACCTTGGTGTCGAGGTAGCTCGCGGCGTGGACATCGTTGTCCTTGACTTTGTTGGAGGCGGTGAAGTTAACGGTGTCGATGAGCACCGGCGCGAAGGCAATCTTGGCTAGACTTTTAAGCTCTTCGGCATCCTCGCTGTCCGTCTCTGCCTCCTTGACGAGCGCGTCCCATGCTGCTCGGCTCTCCTGCACCACTAAGCTCATGCAGCTGCCACACGGCTCGATAACCCTGGGCTGCGCGTCCGGCGCGACAGAGCCTTCATCCACATGATGGTCGATACAGCCAAAGACCTGTCCCGAGAACTGAGCAAGCTGCCCCGTCAGCGAGTTGTGGTCCACGAGCAGCCAGCGCGTCTCCTCTGGCTTCAGGGTAGGCAGCTCCGAGAGGGTGATGAGATCGGCAGGGCTCAGACCGGCGTGCTTCAGCACGGCGGTCATCTCCGTGCGCAGGGCGAGGTCGGCCCTGGGGATGTTGGATAGGGGGATGTGGAGGGTCTTGGGAGGGGAGTGAGAGCGGATGTAAGCCAAGACGAGGGCTGAGCATAACGAGTCGAGATCTTGGCAGAAGCCGTCAGTGAGTGCACGCTGTTGCGAGATGCAAGTTTCTTACCTGCAGCTTCATTGCCAACAACAAACGTCAGAGGAAGCTTCCTTTGCGCAGCTGGAGCGGCCAGAGCACTCCTCGCGGAGGCCAGGAAGGACTTGAGTGAAAGCCTCGGCGCCATTCTTGATGAAATATCTGATTTTCCGATGGCCGCTACGGAACAGCAGGCAACGCGCTTATCCCTGTGTTGCTGCAAACCGAGTACGGTCAGTCTAGGAGAAGCTACAGTCGTACTTATTAACCCACTCGGCGTCCGTGCAAATTAATAGCCGACGGTGTTGAAGATGGTTACAGTGACGACAGCGGCTCCCACCAGGCGGCATGGCTTGGCCTCGGTGGGCAGCCCGCCCCAGGGCCGGCGGGGCACCGAGCGCTGCCTGGCGGGTGGCCAATGGCAGCAACACAAATAGTCACCCTGCCAAATTTAGTGCACCGCGTCGCTGCTCAAAGAAGGGGTCCAGAATCCAGAGTATCGATACGCCCACCAACCGACGCCCGGGAATGCTGCCCCGCCGCAACGCCGCTAGATGCCGTTGTCGGAAGCCCGTCGACGGCGCCTGTAAGGTAAAAGGAAGGGCGGCCCCGTACCTGGTCTGTCACCACCGCTTGGAGGGGCCCCTAGGATATCGATCGCCTATCTTCCCATTTACACCTCCGCCAACCAAGACCTGGGAATCCTACAATCTCAGTCCCTACGCACGTCAGCCCCAGGAACCGATTTCTATTTATACCTCTCTCGTGGCAGACACCTGCTTGATATCCATCCAACATGGGCTCCGCGCCACAACCCCTCCGCCTCGCCATCCTCGAGGCCGACACCCCCCAGCCCAAAACCCAGGCGAGGTTCGGCGGCTACGGTGGCGTCTTCAAAGCCCTCCTCGCCGCCTCTGCCGGCGGGCCCGACGCCCTGCGCGAGCACGCCTCCATCACCGCCCACGACGTCGTCAACGACCCGCAGTCGTACCCTGCCCTCGAGGACGTCGACGCCCTGCTCATCACGGGCTCGCGCCACACGGCCTGGCACGACGACCAGTGGATCAAGGACCTCGTCGAGTACACGCGCAAGGCCCTCGAGACCGGGCGCATCAGGATCCTGGGCATCTGCTTCGGGCACCAGATCGTGGGGAGGGCCATGGGCGCACAGGTGTCCAAGAACCCGAAGGGGTGGGAGGTTGCCGTGACCAAGTTCAACTTGACGCCCAAGGGCAAGGAGGTGCTTGGTCTCGGAGCTGACAAGGATGAGGTGGTAAGTCGTCAAGCCTTGACCTTGGTTCTTCGTCTTCACCGCTGCTCACACTCAACTACAGTCGATCCAGCAAATGCACACCGATGCCGTCCTGACCGTCCCCGAGGGCGCCGAGCTCCTCGGCTCCAACTCCCAATGCGAGATCCAGGGCCTCTACTCCCAGGGCCGTTACCTCACCGTACAGGGCCACCCCGAATTCACCGACGAGATCATCACCGAGATCCTCACCAACCGCCACAAGGTCGGCATCTTCCCCGACGACGTCTTCAACGAGGCCATTGGCCGTGCGCCGATCCACCACGACGGAATCGCCATTGGCCGAGCGTTCCTCAAGTTCTTGCGTGAGGGTTAGGTCTGTCGTTGGCTGCCAGAGGGTGCCGGCACTGGCAGCATCTCTACTGTACATGATTAAAGACATATTCGAGCAGATGTTCATCACGAGAGACGTTTCAAGCATTTTGGATGGATTGGGAGCAATGTTGCGTTTTTCGATACACAAGAATTGATTATGCGTATTTAAGCAGGTGTTAGATCATTGCCATGAGCGGCGTCGCTCGTGCATTCTACCTCGGTAACGCCAGATTCGGTGAGTCCATTGTGCCCTGTACCCCATAGGCCCAAATATTGTAAAGCAATCCCAAGCGCCCCAGATAATGTTGCCATAATGCGTTATTCATGAAATATCCCCATCCCCAGTTCATAAGAAATTGGTATCGTCATAATGTGAAAAGCCCCCTTGTCTCAAGTTCAAAAGAAAGTTTTTGCGTGCCTCCAGCACCCTCGATCAAGTCGCTCTCTCAATCAGGTGATTCAAGTCGTTCAAGTCGTCCACCGAGGCCTGCAGGCGCTCCCACCAATCTCGGGTCGGCCTACGATCCGTAAAGTGTTGCACTTGTCTCTCGGCGAGTTCCTCGTCTCTGCGTCTCCTCGCAATCCTCCCGTCCACCAGCATCTCTTCCCGCGTCCGACCCACGTTGTTGTTGACGCATTCCTGAGCGTTATATCTGCGCCAAGACCTCCAATGACACCCCCGAGGTCTTCCCGAGTGTCGCCATGGCTTCTCCTTGACCGAGAAAACCAACGCGTTTGCCGTGCCTTGAAAGCACAAGCTCAGTAAGCTGATCATGGCCAGCACGTGGGGAGAGCCGTTGCTGTCTTCTCCCTTGATGTGGGACACAAATGGAATAAACCAGACAGCAAGATATACAAGTGGATAGATGAAAAGCTGTCGAAGTTGTCGTCGAATTTTTATACGGTTTTCGGCCATGCCTGTTGATTCGAATAATGGCGGCGGCAGCACGGTGCTTGTCGACGATACTGAGCTGCGAGGGCCGCTGCGAAGCATGGCAAGGATGTTTGGCAGAGATGTTGATCGAGACCGCACAGCTCCTGAGTGCACTCTCGATCTTGTCCAGAAGCTGCGTTCTGGTTTTGAGTTCTGTCTAAGTTTCGTGGTGGAGATGGATGATGTAGGCGACGGTTCGAGACTCCTCGTGTGGCTTTGCGAGGGTATTTTAATCGTATGCTGGTCCTTCGAGGTGACGGTGCTCCTCGGGTCCAGCTCAAACGTCTCGCAGTTGAAGGTTGATGCGCGAGGGCGACTAAAATTTGGTATGTTCCACTCAACACCCTGTTCG
The DNA here is from genome assembly GCA_020881915.1 of Paramyrothecium sp. XJ0827. Classification (NCBI taxonomy): domain Eukaryota; kingdom Fungi; phylum Ascomycota; class Sordariomycetes; order Hypocreales; family Stachybotryaceae; genus Paramyrothecium; species Paramyrothecium sp. XJ0827. The sequence goes on along the minus strand of JAJFPB010000001.1, from coordinate 1,880,737 downwards.
ATCGTTTCAATGGGCTGTCCGTCATCCCTAGCTAGTGACTGTCTTCTTGTTTCTGGTGACAAGTACACGGAGCCGAGAGTCGACACCGAGTCCTGTCGATCAATGCGCCCGTAGCTGGACGCTTCGGACAATGGCGTGGAAGGGATAAGTCCGTGGTATAAAATTTGCGGCGTCGGCGGCAGTGTACCAGTGCCGTTCCGCCGCAAACGACGCCTCCCCATCTGTTGGTATTCCGCATCCCTGTTCTTTCCCACTGCACTGAACTTGTTCATTAGTCCCGTAACGTATATATAAATGTAACCGTATGTGAGCAGAATTGCCACGAAGATGATGTATCGAGGTACCCAGCTCAAGGCCTGCCTAGACCAGTCGGGTTTCGTTGGTAAGTAGCAAAACTCTCCGGTATTGACAAAGGCTGGTTTGTTGATGAAAGCGAGAAAGGTCAAAAGCAATGGCGTGACGACAAAGCCCGCATAGGCGTATCGTCGGTAAGGGTAGAGGCCGCTACCTCCTCGAAAGATGTATAACCCAGTGTGTATGGCGATGAGAAGCACTGCAACGTCAGACGCCTCAATGCCGAGAGTCAAAAAGAAGCCGCTAGCTTGGCAAAAGGCCGAGGCCGACTCGACAGGCCCGTTAATCAGCTCGTAAATAGGGAATATCGTCAACCACAGCGCTTTGAGTAAGTCGCTCTGGATGAGCAGCATAATGAGGCTAAGGAAGCACACATGTCAGTAAAGCAATTGGAATTGAAAGGTGCCAGGACGATGGGCATACTCATGTCGGAAACCTCTCTTCATGCGCAGAAACCAGCAATGACTCAAGATGGCGAACGCGACGCTTATGGACGCCAGCGTGAGGGAGGCAATCTGGAGTCCTCGGATCTGGGCCGAGGGACGACCGTGTAAGTTGTGACCATGACCATGGTGCAGCTCCCCCACGCTGTGCTGGGAGACAGAGGGCTCCAAAATGTTCATCAGGCCAAGGTAGAAATCTCTCCTTGGTGATGTTTTTCTGGTGTGGACGTTTCATCAAGCCGCTGCAGTTCAGACAGCATGATGACCTGGGTGGTGGGAGGGAAGATGGGTCGTCGCAAGTGTCATTGCTTGAGGTGAAGACCAGGATCCATAACCCGAGTTGACGTCCGCATTTGGAAAGAGGTCGTAGCCAAGGGCGAGTTCTGTTGTTGCTGCCGGTGCTGTTTCCGCTTTCGCTTTCCTATTCAACAAGCTTGCGCATTCAAGTCGTTGGTCAGTGCCTCTGAGATGAATGAGCAGGTAGCTTTGTTCAATAAATCGCAGCTTCCCCAGATGCCGTTAGACAAAGGCGCCGAACTGAAAGCAGGGACCACGGGATGGCAGATGTCGGCCGGTCTGGTCTGGTCTGGTTTACCTTGCCTTGCCTTGCCTTGCCTTAGTATATGCATCAAGGTGAGCACAGACAGGCATCCAACATGAACGGCAAACAGACCACCCGCAGTCAGAAGTAAGCCACTTTGTTTTACCCCAAAAAACTGTGAAAGAAGCAAGCAAGCATGAACAGAGTTAAAAAAAAAAAAGAAAGGGAAAAAGAGGAGGGAGAAATAAAGACCCAACACACAAAATCCGGGAAAAAATAACGAGGCAGCAATAAAAATAACAAGGCGAGCGAGCGGTCAGGTTAAGCGGTCAGGGAAGGCAGGCCAGCCAGCAAAAAACAGGATCCGCAGAGAGCAGTCACCTTGACATCGTCCCGTGGCGCCAGCTCATCACGATGCCGTAGATCCTCCCTGGTCGGGTGGGCCAGCCGGCTCGCTACTGGTAACGGTAGCCGCTGGGGAGGGCGAGGGCAACCACAGCGACAAGGAAGAGAGGGAGGGCCTCAGCCCAGCAAGCCAGAGGATGCCCAATGGGCGTGCCGTCCGCCGCGCGCACCCAGCTCGGCGTGTCCATCTCCCTTCCCCTCCTCCTCCCTCTCCGCCTCCACTCCACCCGCATCCCTGCATTCGTGTCTTGCCAGCGCCGCTACCTTGGGTTCAAGGCGCACGGGGGCTGTTTTTGGATCGGCATCAGGGCCAATCGCACCGCGTCTGGTGCTCCCCGGCAGCCGGTCACGCTCCCTGGCCACTGACCTGTCGCCCTACAGGGTCTGACCGTGACGTGTGGGCGCAGGTTGCTCTTATTTGCTCCTTGCGCAGAGCACCGCGGGCGGCAATTCGAGACGTCTCACGTCCCTTTTTACTGTGCTGTACCACTAGGACAAAAAAGCAAGGGAAGATCGCAGCCCGCGGCCGGCGCCAAAAGTCGACGTGTAATGCAGTTGGGGACCATCCAAGGAATGCACGGCCCGGAAAAGGGTTGGACACCCAGTTGGAAGAGACACAATGGACGCCACAAGTGTGACTGGGATCCCATTTGTTTCGGTTATTACCCGACGTCCTCCCTCTGGTCCGCGGGCCATCGTGCCGTCATGGCTCTTTTGGGCTGAAAAGGCGCCGGCCAGATGACTCCAGAGGCGTCGGACAGCAATTTCTTCCAGTCAAGCAACCAGATGCATGCTGCCGGCGGTGAAGCCACCGCTCCCACTGAGCTGATATAAGGGCAAGCCGGCGTCGTTGGCTAATGCAGGGCTGCTGTTTGGCGTGGTTTTGGAGCCTCGTGGAGATGGGTATAGGGTGGTCGGGTTTGTCGGCATGTATCGAGACCAAAGGATCAACGGAGGATTCAGACCGAGTCAATCCTAATTGTGACTGCTGTCGAATCTTGGCTTGATCGTGATCGTTCGTGTGACACATTTCGGGGATATGGCTTCACGGCTTGACGGGGACCCGCTCGTGCGATTCTGGATGGCCTGACTGCTGCTGGGGAAAAGATTGCGAATGCAAGGCCCAGCTACAGTATCGTGTCGAGAAAGCTGCAGACAGGAACCGGGATGGCATGGTGAGCTTGTTAGTAGGTCGAATGGGATGTTGGACTGAAACCAAACGGACCAGGGTCGTGCAAGCACCCCGGCTCTCGGGTAGGTGATGCTATTTTTATGTATGGCCCAACTACCTCGCTTTGCATGCTGTATTCGAGTGCAATGGCGTCCCTGCCTGGATTCAACATCTTTGTAGGATGTTTCTTATTTCATCGAGTTTCGTAGCCAGCCGACAGCAAACGGGTTTCATCCTCCCATTCCGGTGATACCGCGCACACGACAAGGATAGGGGGCACCTACCCGGAACATGGGATAAGGGACATGATGGCGAACACACTGAGGCCATTGATGAGAATGAGAAAGGGAAATACATCGAATTCATTAGAAATGGGTTGATGAGGCAGGTGATGTCGAAAAAATGTTATTTAATCCAATATTTTTCTATTATTTTTCTGATAAAATGAAAATGATTTTCTGTCCTAAACCTCTTTGTTTTTTTTTTCAAAACGGCTTCCCATCAAGCTGTCGCAATATCCACCTCCAGCGAATACAAATTCTCATATTCAAGTACCGACGCGTATACCATCTTTGCGCCGCCCAAAAACACAATGTTTGCAAGCCTTAGAGAACGAACTTCCGAAGCTGCGAGTTATCGTTATAGCTGCATAATGCATCACGTGATGTAAAGTAATGTGGAAAGAAAGCTCCTTCTGGAGTTTCTGTTCTTCTTCAATGTTCTGCTTGTTCAACTCCAGGATCGCCTTCTCCGCGTTGGCTTGGGTGAGAATCCCGTCTGAAATTTGATGACGAATCATTTCTCGTTCACAAAGAATTTGTTCTTTCTTGTTCGCAATATTCTCGATTCCGATCCCTGCTTGTTTGACAAACAGCTTCGCTGTATGCTCGGAGATAGGCTGCTTATCGATTTCGGCTTGTAGATCGTCGTAGGATGCCTTGATGGTGATGGAAGATGTTCGCAGCTTCTGCAGTTGCTCCCTGGATTCTTTCATAGACCGTTTCTTTGGGCCACGCAAGGATGAGGTTCGGGCTCGTACTGGGATGAGCATATTTCTTGCCGTTCCTTGTCCAGAAGCTGTCAAGATGGTGACGGCCTTTTGCTCTTGGTCCGATGGACCTGCGTCTGTTGAAGGTGAAGATTGCGACATTCTTGAGGCGAAGATGAGTACTCTGAATGGGAAGATGAAATCGTGGCAACAGAGAATGAGTATGATCCGAAGTCTCAAGTTTGATCGAAAAAGGTGGTAAAGAAGAAGAAACTCTTGGTGGCGAAATTGACATCTGTTCGGCCGTACAGCAGTCAAAGGTAATCTAGGAAAAAAGCTAGAAAAAGGCTACTTTCTCTACAAGATTTCTATTATCTTTCTAATAAAACACGAATGATTTTCTATTATTGTTCTAGCAAAAAATAGATAATTCTCTATAATACTTCTAATAAAATCCATGTATTTCTCTACAGCTCTTCTATTAAAATCCGATTGATATTCTATAATTAAACTATCAAGTTTCTTCTTGTTTTGGAGCGTGAGTTGGCGAATCAGGAATGCGCATGAAAAAAGCTGCTCGATCTCTCTTGTTGGAGCATACAAAAGGGACAGGAACAGCCCCTGAAATATCATATAAGGAGTCCCTGTTCTTTCGTAGCTAGAGCTTCTTAGAGGTTGCTCTTGCAAAAGGTCATGTGTTCGGGCGGCGCAAGGACATTGAGGCATCTTGACGGGAAGCTGTGTTCATTTTGATGAAAAGAGGCCTATGAATTTAGGACAGAAAAGCATTCGCATTTTATTAGGAAGATGATAGAAAAATCAGACAAAACTGTGGTATACAAAAGGCGTCGATTTGGCGAGCCGGGATCCGTGCCCTTGCTCCAACCTGGAGATGAGTCCTACTACATGGCTCATCTCCTTGAGTTTTACGAACATGACCGGCAAGACAATAAAAAGAAGAAGAAAGACAACCGTGTCAAGCCTTCTGTTTGCCGAGAATACTACAATGGGATCGGAGAAGATGATTGTGTCTGGTGCCACGTTAGCGGAGATTGGGTCCTGAGCCCCTATGTAAAGACGGCACATATTGTCCCTCATTTCATGGGAGCCAAGCCAGAGCTTGTACAGAGCATATTCGGTGCTCTAGATGACGGTTTGGGAGTCGAGGACCCCGCAAATACTCTGCTCTTATCGAACGTAATTAAGGGTTGGTTCGATTCTTACAGCTTGGTTATTATACCAGTGGATCCCACAGAAAGCCCTATTCGACGCTGGAAGGCTCAAATATTCGGGAAGGCACTCTTTAATCAAAAATGCGCTCCATCTACCAATGGCCCAATTTACGGCAGAGACATCCACAACAAAGAGCTTGTGTTCCGGAATGAGAGCCGACCAAAAGCTCGATATCTCTACTTCCATTTCATCCTCGGCCTTCTCCGAATCAAGGACACGGAGAGACCTGGTTGGCAAGATATTTGGGCGCAATTTCATCAACAAAGAGCATTTCCTACCCCAGGCCCCTACCTCCGGCGCTCAATGTTGGGTGTTTTGGCAACCTACCACGGTGTTACAGACTTTCCAGTCGTTGAAAGCTGGATGCACGAACACGGTTCAACAACAACAACCCAGCTACGTGACTTCACGTTCGGTGATCGAGAAGCTGGGCACCAATTCATGAAAGCTTTCGAAGATAAAGCACGACTTGCGGAAGCCAGAGCTACTGATGGAGAGATATCTGACGATGAGACTGAAGCGGACGAGACTGAAGTGGAAGATGCGAAGCAAGAAGAACCGCCAAATGAGGTTGCAACGACTGCTGTTACAAAGAGCTATCGCCGCAGGAGTGTTTAGAGGATGACCTCACCGCCGTGGAGAGAACATGCCAAGCTTTTGCTGGAGATACGAATTAGGATGGTGGAAAGTCGGACGGCTGTTGAAGGAGGATATTCCTGCCGGGAGTATGATTCAGAAGACGAGAGTGCGGATGAGTCAAGTGATGCTGAAGAGAGTGAGGAGGAGTCATCGACAGTGTGTAGAATCACGGAGGATGACTATGTTTTAATCTGATTGCGTGCAAGCTTTACTTTTATGGATCAAGAAAATCAATAGTATCCTATTCCAACTTGTTCTTTATCATGCCTCTGACGTCTTGCGGTCTCCCTGCCGTCCTTTAGCCACAAAAAACGTGCTCCAAATGATGCATCGGGGACGAGGCGAGGAAAAGTGCCAACAGCTGCCAACTGTCAGCTGCAGGCTTCCGCAACCACCAGTCATTGGACTGCTCCTGTCTTTCGCCAGCTTGAAAATAGGAGCTGCTGCTCATCTTGGCCTCGCTCCTGCACCTCAACAACACGGCTGCAGTGCAGAGCTTTGCTTTGCTTTCTCGCAAAGCTCAGCTCAGCGCTCAGCGGTCGCCTGGCGGCTTCAAGCAGTTTCGTCTTGACACCTGCCTCATACTATAAAACGCCTGCATCTCTTCTTCTCCCAACTTGCATCTCTTTCTTCTCAGCATCTACCGCTTGCTTCTAACGGCTTCATTCTCTCAGCGATCGATCTTCCCAGCCCAGACTATCCATTCTTGATTTTACTTCTTTGATATCGGTCTTAGATTTTCATTTCTACCCTGAAATCTATCACGGAATATTCAGGCGGCGCAATCTATCTCTTTGGTGTCTAGGACTCCATCCCATCTTTTGCTTCTCCAGCTTGACTCGTCACAGACTGTCCAGCGACAAGACCTAATGGTTTGCATGGATTGATATCTTCGGGCAAAAGAGCGAATTCCTGCATGGGCTGTCTTCTGCGAAACTGATTCATAAAGGACCAAACTACGAGCCCTCGTCTTCCAGGTTCGCTTAGCACATCATTTGTAAGTCAAAATCCCTGGGAAAAGTTTTGTCTCTTCCCGCTATAATTGCTGGTGTCATCATGGCTTACCTCTTTACCAGAATATTCTTAAGCATAATGTCCACTGCTAGGCTAGAAGAGAATGCTCCCGATGATCCACTCGGGTTATCTTCGACGACCCCCAGCTCGGTTGCTCTCCCTCAAGGAGTCCAAACTGCACCGGAAAAAGTCGCCATTTTCAGACAACGGACTATCAAAAGCGAGATGTCTCATTCTTCGGAACCAACCCTCCCACTCATACAGAGCACCATGGATCTTGATCAAACAGACTCCAATCCCTCAAGCGGCGAAACATACATCAAGGTTGAGCCGGAAAGCCAGGATGTTCTCCAAACAGGCATTCCTCCGCGAAATCCAAATCACAACGACGAGGGAATGAAAGAGGCGTCTCAAGCTATAGATGAGCTCCAACTCGAGGTACCAGGGGCCAATCCCAAAAACATTCGACATCGCTCTGTTGTCTGTCTTACGCCCGATGCCGCCATGGACACAAAAGAGACTGTGTCTACTGATCTAGCCAAGCTCCCTGAACATGATAGTACTTGCATCGTGTTGAAACTAGATGATTCGGACTCGGATTCGGATTCGGATAGTGACGACGGGAACGAACAGCTCGACTCTGACTACTCAGACAATGGTTATGAAGAGCTCTCAGACGATGAGTCCGTCGACGGTCTGGAGAATGACGACAATGAAGTAAAACTGCCGACGCCACCAACTGCGTCTGATGAGCCTCCTGCACCAAAGAAACGCCGCAAACCAGCCAAGAATGCGCGTGAGTTTTGTGCACGACTTCTCGACAAGATTTCTGGAAGAAGAGCCCAGGGAAGCTGCAAGCCTCGTGATCAAGCCCACAAGAGCGTCATTGGCGGCTTAGCCACAACCAACTTGTTGACGCCAGCGGAGAATGAACCAGCTTCATCAGCCCCAGAAATGCCACAGATCCAGGCGAATACACTCGCGGAGTACTATAATGCCCTTCAGAATCATATCCCACAGGGACATGACACCCGCCGCCGCGCGACCCAGGTTAAAGATTTAAAGGAAGCACAGCGGCTGTTTGGCAATAGGCGAGTTCGAGTAGCAGTAGGCGGAAACAAGTTCGAAGTCAAAAGCATGCAACTCCCGCTCATGCCTCACCAGCTGTGTGCCTCCGCCTGGATGTTGAAACAGGAGTGTTTCGGTCTTGAAGCCTATGGTGGGATTCTAGCTGACGAGATGGGAATGGGCAAGACTGTCGAGACTCTGGCGTGCATCTCAGAGAACCTACCAGATGCCGAAGACATCAAGAACTTTTGCCGAGCGACACTCGTCCTGGTTCCTAACCATGACGTGGCTGTTCAGTGGGCAGAGGAGATTCACAAGCACTGCAAACATCCCATCTCGAAGAAAGTCCTGATTTACAGAAGCAGCGACAAAAGGTCACCCAAGACTGTGCGCAACACGAATGTCGTGTAAGTCTAAACTCGGCATGATACCAAGACGATGTTCTCCTCTAATTGAAACAGCATCACCACGTACTCCGAAGTTCTGCGTTGCTTCCCCAATCGGACTCAATTGCAAGAATTGAAAGGAAAACACGGCGACGACGAGCTTGCCATCCAAGAAGCCGTGCAGAGAAAGGCAAAAGGTCTCGGTCGCATTAGATGGTACAGGATTGTTCTGGATGAAGGACATGCAATCAAAAACCGCAACAGCACCAGTAGGTACAGAATGGGCATGGTTATTTGAATACTAACCTTGTCGCTAGCTGCTACCGTGTGCTCCTACCTGCAGAGCAAGTACCGCTGGGCTCTCACTGGTACGCCGCTGGCGAATAATACCGAAGGTGATGACTTTACGATGGAGTCTTTTACAACGTGTGCTAACCCTCGCAGAATTTCATTCCTACTTGAAGTTTCTCGACTGTTCCTTCACTGGTGACTTCAAAGAGTTCAAGGCAAAGTACCTCAAAGATGTAAGCTGGCTCCTCTGTCACTCTTGAAGATCAAGTGAATCTGAACGCTTACACGATGTCGCAGGATCATGGCAGGATGATGTTTGAGGTCTTGATATCCTCCGTAGTCTACCGACGGTTTGTCTTGTCCTGCCCCTTTGGAGATTTCCAGACGTCTAATTTACCTTCGATTTAGGACAAAGTCAGACACTTTCCTCGGCCATAAGATCTTGAATCTTCCAGAGTGTAAGGATAAGGCCATCATTGTCCCAATTTCGAATGAGGAGAATATTTTCCTCGAGTAAGTCCTCATTTACATCGGAAGTACTAGCACTAATGGTAACCTTTTAGTGCCGTGAAAACTCTTATCGAAGATGATACCGAGGAAACCTTGGATTCCGAGAAGTCCAGGAAGTCCAAGAAACCCACGAAGGCCACGAAGCGAGCGAGTGCTAAGAAGCCTGCGAAGTCCAAGACGAGCACAAAGTCTAAGGCGCGCAAACACAACACAAACGCAGGCAATGACGTGGCTGTCTCCCAGAAAGCCAACGGTTCTGCAAATACGGAGGAATCTATGGCAAGTGCGAATACCACAGGCAATGCAGGGTACGGAATAGGGACATGGGAACGACAAGTTGTGTCTCACTGCTTCAACCTTGAGAACATGTTCCGAAAGTTCCTCAATGCCACGGCAGTCCGGGAAGTCTGTCAAAATCTGGCGAATATACCCAAGCAGATCAGCATCCTGGACCATATCCTCGAGAAAGACAGCGAGACCCAACAGCTTGCCCCCTACCAAGAGGGGATGAAAATCCTTGGCCCATTGAGCCAAGAACGTCAAGTGTTCGGCGGATTATTCGACATGGACCACGTTTTGGAGCCGCTTCTCGAAGAGCATGACATTCAGAGCATTACTTGCAGGATATGCGAAAATTGCCCCCCCAAAGCACCCTTTAGGTCGGCTAATGTGAGTATTAACCCGAAGTCTTCCTCTTGATCCACACACTGATACCTGGGCGCAGTGCGATCACATCTATTGCCTCGACTGCCTGAGTAAAGCCTCCGCGGAACAATCTGTCAAGAAGACGAACTCGAACCTGTTCAAGAATAAGAAAAAGCAGAAGACACAGCACGATGATACAGTACGTACAAAGCTTGGTTTTCCTAGACATCTCTGACATTGAAAAGTGCCAAGAAGCAGGCTGCGGACAAAAATTGGCCGTTGGATCGCGGGTCAAGACGCTCAAATGCATCGCAGCTGAGGTTGCAGCGGCGCAAGACACCGATGATTCCGTCGAATTTGGAGCTGATGCCAATGGTGTGTCTCTGAAGCGACACGCCGACACGAACAGCTTCTTCCTGGCCGCAGAGAAATCGGGAGAAGATGCTCTGCCTCCAAGCACTAAACTGACTGTTGCCATGGCAGTGATACTAACATGGCTGAAGGAGCACCCAGACGACAAGATCCTCGGTAAGACAAGGCCATGCTTTACAATAGTGGCTGATTGCTGATACCTGTGCACAGTGTATACGCAGTTTGTGATGACGGGCAAGATTCTCGGCTCCATGCTGAAATGGGCAGACAAGGAGTTTCTCCACTACTTCGGAACGATGACGAAGAGCCAGCGCACGAACGCCCTGGATAAGTTCAAGAAGAACCCCAACATCAAGATTATGGTAGGTCATTCTACATGGTAGTAGAGGTGAATTAACGAAGATTTTGCGTTGCTCAAACTGTCAAATAGGTGTTATCGTTGGTTTGCGGCGGCCAGTCCCTCAACTTGACGCACGCGAACCGAGTCATCATAATCGATCCTTGGTGGAACAAGGGTCTTGAAGAACAAGCACGTGCTCGAGTCTGCCGGATTGGCCAGAAGGAGACGTGCCACTTCGTCAGGATCATGACCAGCGAGACCATAGATGACAAGGTTCAAGTTCTACAGGATGTCAAGGCACTGGAAGTGGCCTACGCTCTCCAGGATGATGGGCACACGCCTGAGCAGGTGGACGAAGCTCGACTGCGCAATATATTCCACCCGCGCAAGAAGCAGCGGGCTTCGAAAGTGGTTCGGGACTCGGACGACGAAGACATGAAGGATGCTTGAACTTGATTGGCGATCGGGGATGATCTCACTATCACGGAGAGAACATGCCAAGCTTTTGCTGGGGATACGGATTAGGATGGTGGAAAGTCGGACAGCTGCTTCTGAGACGAGGACAGGAGTTTGGCCAATTAGCAGGGGAAAGGGGTTTGCGCTGTTCAGTTTCGGATGGCTCGATGGAGAGTTCTGGAACTCAGCCGGCCAGTATTTGGGCTTGGCCCGACTCGGGATCTTGGGGGCTAGCCTCAGTGAAGGCGACCGCCCCTAGATTAGAGGATTCCTACAGAGTTTACAATTGGGGAAAGCATGATTACAGAAGCGGCTCGTCGGCACCGTCTGAGGCAATCGTCGCACCCTCAGAGACGCTGGGGCAGGGGAACCGGATGGGACGGACTCAGGTAGGGCTGAGGAATAGTCAGCGACGACGAGATAGCCGGGCGGGAATGCTACGGAGCGTTACCTTGAGGCTCTCGTGGAAGTTCTTCAGGTAGATGCTGAAACGCGAACACGATAGCAAAATGGAAACGGTTCTTCAGCAAGCGCCACAAATGGGCGTGGGAGCCAGCACGTGAGGCTCTTGTGGGCGAGCTAATTGGTGATCTCGCGCTACAGGGAGCAGACGAAATAGCAGTCTCCCAGACGAGACCCCTGGAGAGCGTGTGCGTGGGTGCAGGGCTGCCCCAGTTTCGCGATAAGCGCTAGCAGGGAGACGTCTCGAACTCAGTCGGTGCACGGTTGCCACGCCAAGCGGGAGGAGACGAGACGGACACTTTTTGGGCGGGTTTTTGGGTATCGTGGACTGGAAATAGAAAGCCTGATGAGCGAAGGTACGGAAGACCGTCTGACGGGGACTGGCCACGGCCTCGCTGTGGTAGGGGTTTGCCACTGCCGAGAGTTCTGGAAGATGAGGCACAGCGCGCGCGGGTTGGAGGAGAAGAGACGAAAGGATCCGACCGGCAATGAGACGTAGTTGGTTGAAGAGCCGTCGGCCGGGTTGCAATCAGTGACGACAAGGAAGCGGGAAGCTTGAGGTTGCGCTCAACAATATGGTCCAGAGGCTGCTGGGGTCCAGGCAATATTGGACGCGCCACGCGATGCGATGTGCTGCAGCAGGAGATGAACGACAGGTGTTACAGCAGACAGGAGACCTGCATTCAGCAAGACGATCCCAAAACGAATATTGACGAATTCCAAAGAGAGAAGTTGCTTTGCAACAGTTTGCTGGCCCTGCGTCATTAGCTGTCACGAAGGGGAGGGCAACAGGGACGAGGCGTCGGATCTGGCTTCAGACGAAACGGAGAATAAGGCGACCGAGAGGCAGCGGCCCAAAAGGACACCGGCGTCCCGGATCTCTGCCCAGCTCTCTGCCCAGCTCTTCTCTTTCGATGGAACATTGTTGCTCGCAGGCGGGCGTGGCGTGCGTGCGTGCGTGCGGGCATTTGGGACTTTGTCGAGGCTGCGTCGTTTGTGAAATGAGATGCAGGCCAAGAGGGGCTTAGCCCGGGCGGTTTAATTATAGAACGCCGGGCCAACACTAACAGAAAACATGGGTCGTTGTCATGCATGGGGCACACACACCCACACTCACTAAACCTAAACGACACTTTGGGGATCTACGGTACGCCGGTGGAAGGATTCTTCGCTCCAAGAGGGAAGACCCAAAACCACCTGAGCTAAAAGATGACGATGGGCGCTGGAAGAGGGGAGATTTGGGCGGTGCACGTCCGCTGAGCTGTGTGCTGGGGAGGCTGTTCGTGGTCTAGACGCGCACATTGGCCTCGGGGCGCCGAGGTCACGATGCGTGCCGCCCCGTGAGTTGGATCTAGATTTGCCGCTGCTGTTGGTTCTGTCGATCGACGGCTCGTATCTATCATATCATACCTACAGCACACACATAGCCTACCCGTGTGATTCGACTGGGCCGAGCCATGCCGCGGCCGCTGCCGTGGCCGTTGGTGTTGCTGTGCAGTGTTGCTGCTGCGGTGTGCTGTGTTGTGCCGTGCTCAAATGAGTGTGATGGGATGACACGCTCTGTGCGTCCTTTGCTTCGCGTCGTTGACCAACTGCGGCGCCGGCCGTCTCTTGGCAGCGAAGCCATGCTCGGACTGCCAATTTCCGCGCATTTCCGACCAAAAAACAGACTTGTTCGCCTCATCGTCCGATCTTTTTATTTGGTTCTAAAATTTTTGTTTTTCCGTTGGGAGTTTCGCCCATTACAACACATCCTACCTGGATAAAAATTTGTAATGGACGTAGTGCCGTGCCGCTGAACCCACTAGCTTTTTATTTCGTTCTAGAAAATCTCGTTTCCCGGGATCCTTGTGTTCCTCCTTTCATAAACCAGATAGATGCTGTACCCAAGATTTGGTGCGGGGCCGCTATCGATTCCTCCCCAGCAGGCCCTTCAGAGGAACAAACACGCAGGTTTCACCGCACCGCACCACACGCACCGCAGAACGTAGAGCAGCTCGCACTCCTCGACCTTCCGGGCCATGGACACGACTTCTTGGGATCGCAGGGGCGCTGAGTAACGTTGGGCGAGGGACCCAGCCGGCGGGGGGGTTCGGCCATACAAAGGGCCTGCTGCAGAGGAAATCGATGTGCTTCATCCTTGTCGCAAGTGGGCAGCGGGTGGGCAGGCCAGGGATCGCGGTGCCCGAAGCGGAAATGTTTCGACCGGGGGGAACATTCATCTCTCCTCAGGAAGGTGCCTGCAGGGGTTGTTTTGGAGATTGGATGCAATGCTGGGGGGAGTTGTCAGAGTGGAGTTTTTCCTGGCCGCGAGATGAGGGCCATCCGCAACTCGCCGCGTCGAGGCGTAACGAGGGAAGTGTCAGAGGCTCTGCGTTCTTCCCCTCTGAAATTGTTGCTCCGGTGCAGTCCGGGCAGCTGCAGTTTACAGCCCAGTTGCCAACTCGTAATGAAGGGCAAATAACAGCATTGTTTGTGGCACAAAGACAAACCAACACTCCCATCATCACATGTAGTCGTTGCTCCGCCACTTCTTACACAACAAAGCCACCGACACACCACACACACACATGCACACAATGCTGTCATAACTCCGGCATACACTCGTAGCTTAGAGAGCGAGAAAACCGTTCCCAGTGGAGCACCCAAGGCGATCCTCGCACCCCGAAAAAGGCTTGGCCTTGCAACGCCCCAATCTAAACCGAGCAGCCCTGCCAGGCACCCGATACACAGCCAGAAGCCCGCACATCCCATACCCTGGCTCTTCCTGAGATTCGCTTACTGTGTCTCTTGCAACACCAAGGAATCCTGCCCCCCTCTCACCCTTTCTGTCCCGGGCTGGGCCAACAGCCAGCACCACCGGAAGACCCAGCTGTAACCCACTGGCAGTGCGTCTTGGCAGAGACCGGGGGGTGCGAGAACATGCCAGCCTCGTTTCTGGTGGCCCCGGGGCCCATGCAAATATCCTTCCCCGTTGTTGTCAGACGTGGAAGCCAAGAACCTGGGTAACAAAGAGCGAGAGACACACACAGAGCACCAAGAAACTCGACCCCCCCCTTCACCTGGGCCCTACTAACCCGCCTGTATCGTGGTTGCTGCTAAATAAAACAAGAGCAGCCCCCCCCGTCCCCTTGCCCCGGGGGTTTCTGGTTAGAGGTCGCATCCGTCGACGAACCAGGGTCATTAATCAAATCCCCCTTTGAAGGGGATCCCCCCGGGAACAACGAAGCAACCAAAGCTTTCTTTCTCTCCTCTCCCTCACCCTACTCTCTCACCTCTCTTTGACTTTTTACCTATGACCTGGCACTAAGCATCTCATTTCTTGTTTCTCTTTTCCCCTCTCTTTTTTCCTTTCGCCTTTCTTCCGACCCAGTGAAGTCGCCTTGACGAAAAGAGACTTGTAATATCCCCTTCTCTCCCGTGGTCGACGTGTAAGCCAACGGGGAATCAACGACAAGCAACAACATCGTCTGGTTCGCCCTCACATTCGCTCACTCTATCGACGGCTGCATAGAGTGGAATAAAAGAAGGAATCAGGCACGAAAGAAGCCTGCCTCTTTACAGTATACATATTTAATACCGAGAAAACCCGGTCGACGACAGTATCAGACGACGAAGCGAGCGACGACAACGCCAACCGCCATCATGCGTTCACTACCTATCTTGCTCTGCCTGTCACTATCGGCCTCGTTCGCCACGGCCATGAGCGCAATCGAAAAGCTCGGCATCCTCTGCCCCACGGGCACCGAATGGTACGTCTGCCAGGCCTCGGGCTTCATCGGATGCTGCGGCGTGAACGCGTGCACGTCGCCCTCGGCCGTCTGCCCTATCGAACACCTTGGTGCCGCAGGCTTCAACGGCAAGGACCCGGAGGTCTTCGCCCTCGTCGGCGCCCAGGGATGCGGACAGGGCGACACCAACGTCAGCAGCGGGCTCTGGTACACGTGTGCCGCCAACATCCCGCCCTTCATGGGCTGCTGCACCTCCAACCCGTGCGGCGAGGGCTGCCCCCAGGAGGACCTCCGCCCCGCCCGCATGAGCCACGCCGATAACAACCCATTCGCCGACTACAAGGACGAAAGCAAGGGCCTGTCCAAGGGCGCCATCGCCGGTATCGCCGCCGGCGTTGGTGCCCTCGTCGTCATCGGCCTTGCCGTCGCAGTCTTCCTCTTCCTCCGCAAGAAGAAGAAGGCCGCCCAGGCACCCCCCGTGCCCGCCAAGAACGACGCCTACCTGAGCCACCACAGCAATCCTCACGACCCCATGAGCCAGTTCAGCCCCATTCCGCAGTCCGCCCACCCCAGCCAGCACGGGAGCCCGTACCCCTTCTCGCCCAAGGTCCCCGTGCCCGGGACCGACTCACCCGGCTACTACTTCCCCGGCACGCCGCAGCCGGGCCAGCACCAGATGCCCGGCTCGCCTCCTTACTACCCGAACACCAACATCCCGATCCTGCACCCGGCCCACGCCGCCGCCATGGGCAAGTCGCCCTACGAGACCATCACCACCTCCAACTCGCCCGTCTCCACCCACGGCCATTATAACCCGCCCGTTGTGGCCGCCGAACTGCCCGCCATGCCGGACCAGCCCTCGCGTCACAGCATGGTCCTGCGCGCCGCCTCGACGACGACGTACAAGGGCAACGGCCACAGCAAGCGCGAGAGCGCCGCCTCGCGGATGACGGCGCCCCCCGAGGCGCACCACACCCACAACCACCAGCTCGCCGAGCTCGGGGAGACGCAGATCACAGCCGAGATGGGCGACTCGACAAAGCGGGACCCCAACAGCCCTAGGTAGACAAGGGGGAACGGAGTGCAGTGGTTGTGACGCGTTACAGCAATAGCTGGGAACCGCAACAAAAAAGGAACGGCAATGACCTATATTTAACTATCATGGGACGGAAAGACACTTTTTGCTTGGACTTTGTTTCCTTTGCTTTTAAGGGGTTGGGAGAATGGCGTAATCAAAGGGGGATGACTTACTTGAAAGCATCATCATCATTACTTTTATCCATCATGGTCGAAACATTTTTTTGTCATTTCATATACGTTTTTTCTTTTATGTCTGGAGAGTCAACTCGTGTTTTGCCGAAAAACCACTTTATCTCTCTCAGTCCGGGGGGGACACCGTTCCCCCTATTTTCTTATTCTTCCCTTCTTCGTGGAAGTGGTTTGTGTATTATGTCTCGTGGTTCTCTTCACAGATGGTTCTTTGTCACTATGATTTCACAACTCATCAAAGAGGCTTTCTGTATAATTCTACAAACATTCTATCGCGTTTTCTCTTTGCTCTCACAATGATGGCTTTCATGCCTCTATGACTTGTCTTCGCCTCCAATAGTTCCAAAGTCTTTTCACGGGTGTTTCCTTAAGTCGGCACGTCAGAGCTGCTAGACGTCAATGGAGAGCAAGGGTACACAGCTATCAGGACACGAATATATCCAAAGTCGCTTTACGAGTTTTTATTTTGGAGTGCACCGCAAATAATTTGAGTAAGCTGGGCACGCTCGCGACCTGGTAAGACTTGGTCGCGCAAGAAGTAGACGAATGCAACTGCTACAAGTCTCAGCCCATCATTGTCCACAAACCATTGACCGATCAACACAGTTAGTGAAAAGCCCAATTATGCAAACTACACAGCCCAGGCTTTCGGTGGGGAAGAGAAAGATGTGGAGGGTGAGCAACAACGCCGGGATAGAGGGGATCTTCGGCGGGCTAATCTGTGGGGCCGGTCCGGGACAGGACCCGGGGCGCAGCAGCTATGGGCTCAAAGCCCAAAACGAGGCAGGCCAGGCTCGCTTAGAAGCCCTGATCTATACATTTTGATGGGTTTGTCAGAAGTCGAAGCGATTTGGACAAATCAATGATCCATTGTACTGGTTGGTGAAGGTCAGGATGCCCTCAAACCCCCCAGGCACAGCTCACGACAACAAGATGGCAGCAGCCAAGAAAGTAGGAGCTAGCAGTTCAACCGGCGCTTGTCTTCGCGATCTCAAGCATGAGTAACCATAGGGAAACGAGATTGCGGATCGCAAAGTGTATGGCTCTTTCTGGCTTTACATTGCTATCGTCTATATCGGACATCCAGCTTACAGGCATCAAACTCGTATCTCAATCAACAGGCTCCGTCATCCTCCCCCGAGCAAGCCGTGCTTTATTTTCTCATTTTATTGAGACCTCAAGCTCACGCCGCAAAAATCTGGGCAACTGAACGCTTCTTGTTGTCGCAGGCGCCGGTGGCGTTCTTGAACGCGGCCAGAACACCGTAGTAGGCCGGGTGCTTTGTGAAGTCCTCGAACCACAGCAACGGCTCACCCTCGCCGGGGAACACGTACGGAACCCAGGAGAATGGGTCGTAGAAGTCCCAGGTGGTGATGCCGACGCACGACTCGGTCTGGGCGCAGGCGCCAGAAGCCTGGGACGTTGAGTTAGCATCCACCGTCACGCAGTCGATTGGGGAGGGTCGGCACGTACATCACGGTAGGCGTTCTTCTGCCACTGGA
Organism: Paramyrothecium sp. XJ0827; assembly: GCA_020881915.1. Lineage (NCBI taxonomy): Eukaryota > Fungi > Ascomycota > Sordariomycetes > Hypocreales > Stachybotryaceae > Paramyrothecium > Paramyrothecium sp. XJ0827. Next base: position 1,862,917 of record JAJFPB010000001.1, on the reverse strand, counting down.
GGTTGGTCGCGTTGATGGGAAGGGGGATGCGGACGTCGAGTTCGGTGTAAGCGGTCTCCACGCCGAGCGCGGCGTACGAGTTGATGACCTCGATCTGCTGGTCCAGGCTCGGGGAGCGGCCGGCGATGAAGTGGGCCTGCAGGCCGACGCCGTCGATGCGGATGCCGTCGTCCTGGAGCAGCTTGACGATGCGGCGGACGCCGGCGGCCTTGCCGTTGGGCGACTCGATGTTGTAGTCGTTGTAGTAGAGCTTGGCGTCCGGGTCGACCTCGGAGGCGACGCGGAAGGCCAGCTTGATGTAGTCCGCGCCGAGGACGTTGTAGAAGACGGACTGGCGCCAGGTGCCGTCCTCGTTGAGGGCCTCGTTGACGACGTCCCAGGCGTAGCACTGGCCCTTGTAGTGGCCGGCGACGTTCTCGATGTGGGTGGTGATGGCCTCGGTAAGGTCCTCGGGGGTCCACTCGGTCGTCTCGACCCACGGCGCGAGCTGCGAGTGCCAGACGAGGGCGTGGCAGCGGAGGAGCTTGCCATGCTCCTTGGCGAGGTTGGCGGTGATGTCACCCTCGGTGAAGTTGAAGACGCCGCGCTGGGGCTCAGTAAACAGCCACTGGGTGATGTCAGTAACTCGATCCAACCACAAAGCGTAAAGACGATGAACATGGGAGTGAGAACCTACCTTTTGACCGTTCGTCGGGGTCGTCTGGCTGAACTCGTCATTGTCTGCCAGAATGGCATCGTACTGGGGGTAGGCAGCGTCCAGGCCGGCACGCTCGCGCTGGCCGGGGGTGTCGGTGGCGGAACCGAAGTACTTGAGGCCGGCGGCCTTGGCGTAGACGTCGAGCTGGGCCGAGGCCAGCGGCATCGAGGCCGCCAGCAACGGGACGTAGGCAGACGAGACGTGCATTCTTGTGACTTTTTCCTGGCAAGGGGTCGGGGCTGGTGGACCGAGCAAGAGAACTACTTTGGCTGGCGAGAGTCCTTGGAAACGAGCTCAACGGAACAAAAGAGAAGAGACGGCGAAGAAGAGGAGGGACACTGGCTGGTTAAAAACAATGCGAAAGCCGGCGACGCGGCGCAACCTGCTTCGTCATTGTGGTACCCGTCCATTTCACGTAGGGCCCCATCTTGGATGTCACGGTATGCTTCACCACTCCATTTCCCCTTTGCCTAATCCAAGCGGAGATGAGCGGCCATGAGGTTGACAAGAAGGCGGAGACAAGGGAACCCACGCATATCAGCCGGGGGGGAACATCGCCGCCTCGCCTCCTCCTCCACCTCCTCGTCTTCCCCCACGGCAACGAGGGAAAAAGTTGGAGAAAGGGGCGGTCCGTGGCAGAGCCAAGCAGCCGGAGAACCAATGCCAGAGCTCAATTCAGCCCAGGCACCATTTGCTGCGGGTTGCCAATTCTCCCAGGTGAAAAGAGCCACCCTCGGCTAAATGGGAGGAGTTGGTTGGGCGGAAGAACTCGAGGGCACATGTATATAAGAACGGTTCTTTAGACCAGGGTCCCCCTCGCGGGTCGCTGTCTCTTTTTTTCTGGTTGTGGGGTTGGAAGGGGGCCGCCCTTTTTGCCGGGCCAGTGGAAGAGGGCGGCTCGTACGGGACGTGTCCGCTTGGGATGAGCCGATCGAGTAAAAGGGCGAGGCCATGGTTGCCGGATTGGGCCCCGTGGACAGGGGTGGGAGGTGCCGTGATGCGGGGAAGGCCGGGGTTCTTGGTGTGTGGGTGTGCGTGCGTGATGCTGTAGATGCGGGAGGTTGGATCGTGTTCGCCATCTAGTGCAACCCTCACTTGGTTCGGTTGTCGGTCACAATCGATAGTGGTACTGATCTGTGCATTGCATTCGCCGCCATATTGAAGGTGAGGTTCCCAGGACATTTGTCTCATCGTCATGCATTGTTAAATCTTTGTCTGGTGTAGAGTACACGCCTACGTCGACCAGCCGACGCTGATACCCACTTTCACTCGGAATCCATCATCGGCAACAAAGGGGATCCACGGGGACGTGGTTCAGCCCAGCTTGGCTTATACTGTGGGGCGTTTGCACCTTTGCCGGCTTGGACTGGCGCAGTGATGGAACAGCTTCATCTCCCCGTATAGGCAATTCAATTTATCCATCCCCTGCTGGTCAAGACTTACCGTTAGTCTGTCATAGCTTTCTACGCCACCTCTCGGCCAACTTACACACCGCGCTCAACGCCTGGCCAGCAAACGCCGCCTTACCGCCATGTGACTTGACAACCTCTGCCAGAGGGTGATGCAACTAACGACAGGACAGATGAAATGAAAGGAGAAGTGGCAACCAAGCTCGGGAACCCCCGTTAGCCGCCCGTGAAGAGACTTGGAGGAAAGTCACCATAAATCGAATATTTCGCAGTCTCAAGTATGCTTCCAATAACAGTTGGACCAGTTTGTATTTGTATTTGGATTCGGTTTAGCTACCAATTGCTAGGGTCAATATTAAACCTGGGCATACCAAAATAGCGGCTAACCGTTCTAGATAGCTTCAAATACCAAAGCGTCCAGAGCTCGGTTGAATTCAGGCTATACGGGACAATGCTGCTCGTCTGTTAGCTCTATGTCCCCCGTATATCTAGACCACGACCATGTGACAAATCGACAAGATGACGGAAACAGCCAAGACGGTCATCGACAACCCAGCCGCTCTCATCGAACCGCTCCCGGGCGGTGCCGTCGGCGGCGGCTGGCTATCCTCTGGCGCCCGCCACCCGTCCTCCAGCCTCAGGGACTCGAGCCCAGCGCCCTCTACCTCCTCCAGCGGCGCGACGAAATCCATCTGGCTCCAGCTGAACTGCGTGTTTCGTCCTCCGTACACAAACACCTCGAACCGGCCGGCGAGGCGCCCGTTGATCCACGCCACGCTGCCGTGCTCCGCGTCGGTGGCGATGGTGATGTTGGTCGGCGCCGAGGACAGGGGGACGCGGACGGGCTCGTGGGTCGAGGACGATACGTTGACCCAGATACGCCCGGGGTGTCCCGGGTCAAGCTCGAGGGCGTCTCTCTCGTTGACCTCACGGAGGGGGTACTGGTATCCGTCGGCCTCGAACACGAGACCACCGTCCTCGCTCAGTGTAAGCGTGTCGTCAGGGCTGGAGAGCAGGAATGGCCCCGTGACAGCTAGTGTCAGGGTGTAGTTCAAGCCTTTGCTGCCCTTGCCTAGGCGAGCTACATCTCCCGATGACCCCTGACGCGTCCACGAGAACAATGGACCGGAAGTATTTCTGGCTGGTGCCACTACACGGTCGAGATTCTGCCCAGGGGCAAGCGGAGAGAAGAAGTCGATTGTCGGCGCCACATCCGCCGCATCCAAGTCCGCGCCCCTGGATCCGCTCCACGCACGAGCTCCCACGAGGGCTATGCCTCGGCGCATCGCGTAGTACGCCTCGAGCTGCGTCGACGCGTCCGGCCCGTTGTCGTTCCAGGCGGCCAGGATGGCGCCTCGGTTGCGCCGCTCGCCGTCCGCCAGCTGGAGCGTCGTGTTGACGTGGTTGAAGTCGGCGGGCCCCCACTGCCACCCGTCGCGGTCGGCGAAGTCGAGCACGCGCGCCTCGTTGAAGAACTGCGGGTAGCGCGCGGGCAGGATGGGCATGTGGTCGTTCTTGAGCGACATGTACGCCCACCAGTCCTGCGAGTTGACGACGTCGTAGCCGTCGCGGACGAGCTGCACGGGGTCCGACTGGCCGTACTGCCAGTGCTGGATGACGATGTCCGTGGAGATGGTGATGTCCTCGGCGGGCTCGTCGGTGGGCGTGCCCCAGATGCGGATGCGCTTGCCGGACGTCTCGTTGACAAACGTGGACATGTCGTTGACGAAGTTGATGTAGTCGTCTGCGAGCGTCGGGTCGTACTCGTCCGCGCCAACGTGCACTTCCTTGGTCTCGAACCAAGGGAGAAACTCTGCCCAGATCCGCTGGATCGTGGGGAGCGTCTCGGGGTGCGACAGGTTGAGCAGGTCGCGCTTCGGCAGCGCCAGCTCCGGCTTCCACTTGGTCAAGTACAGGCAGTGGCCCGGGGCCTCGATCTCCGGGATCACCGTCACGCCCCGAGACGCGCAGTGGCTCTGCAGATCGGCAAAGTCGGCCCTCGACAGCGTCTCGTTCTCGCGGCCGTGGATGATGCCGAGCAGCGACTCGTCCTCGGGCAGCAGCGAGAAGTGCGAGTAGACGTCCTGCCACGACTCGTTGCGGCCGCGGTTCAGCGGGTAGTTGTCGCTCAGGTGGTAGTGGAACTCGCTCATCTTGAAGAAGGACGCGTAGCTGCAGAGCTCCTTGAGGAAGCCCGGCGCGTACCACTTGCGGCCGGCGTCTAGCATGAAGCCCCTGACTGCGTAGGCTGGAGCATCAACGGATTGGCCAACAGGCAGGGTGCTATCCTCAGATATCAAGAGCTGCTGGATGAGGGTCCTTGTTCCCCACCACACGCCGCGAGCTCCCGTGCCGCCGATGAAGGCATTTCTCTCAGAGACCACAAGCTCATATCCCTCGGATGTTGGTGTTCCATCCTCATATGTAAGTGTGGTATTGCGGCCGGTAAAGGAACCCAGGAGGATGCCGCTGGCATTTCGCGGAATAGTCTCGACGCGCTCCAGTGACCACTCGTCACCAGTAATTCTGCTAATATCCTCACGGAAGAGGCTTGCAAACTCAAAGCCTGTCGGCGGGATCAAGGTGAGGCCATCCGTATCGGAGGTGTCGGCGATCCTCTCCTCTATGTAGATTGTCTTGGGGCTATCGCTGACCCTCCACACACCGCCGGCACTTGTCCCTGACACTTGGTTTGCCGGTGGGAGAAGCTGTAAGCCACCGACGAGGAGTGGTAAAGACACCAACGCCGTTAAAGTGTTAATCAATTTTCTGGCCATTCTGAGTCCTGCCAATCATTAAAGGCCTTGAGTTTCTGCCTCTCGCAAATCCGACAGAACCCCCAACGGCCGCCCTTGCATGGCGTACTTATACGTGCCATATCTGCCCCTCATGTTCGCTCTTATCACAGTATCACAACCAAACCTGCCCCGCATCAACCAAAAACCCGTCGATCTCTGCAAGGGTTCCTGGCGAAATGTAACGATGCTTGTTGAGGTTATGGCCGGCGCATCTCCACCGCCGGTGCAACTGCAACAATGCTAAGTCAGCTGTCCGAAGGCGGGCAGACAGAGTTAGGATGATCAATGCGGGGAGGGGAAGCTCCTTGATTTGTCGGTGAGCGGACGACGAGCTCGGAGCTTGGTTGAGCTGCGGCCTGAGCGTTGAACCCTGTTGTGACATTTGTGACGATTTAGAGTCTGCCAAGTCGATGTGAGGACGGATTGGGTAGGTAACATAAGTTTCCTGTCAACAAGACATGGTGATAGGCAACAGCACTGGATCTTGGCAAGTCAAGGCACACAGGACTCAAACGGAATAAATGGGGCTAACAATCCTCGCTCGTTGGCAGGTGAAGTGCTCAAGCGATGGAAGAACTCGGCTTCCTTGTTAAGAACATCTGCCAATGGAAAACACTTCTCAAAAGGTTACAACTTCTCTTGCTGAGAGGAAGAGGCATCATCTGCACACGAACATGGCAACAAAACATTGGGATTGCGGTTGACAACATTTCGCCATCCTGCCCATACTGAACCCAAGCCAAACTTCATTCAGGGTTTATACTATTCAAATGCTCTGTAAACTACTCCTATTTGCCTATCTGTTCTCCCACCAAACCTATCCTTCCATCGTTAACTTTCTTGTCCTCCAAACCCTCGTCTTCGTAAACAAAGAGACAGAAGCAGCTTCTGGTCTTTCGCAATCCAATGCTCGCTATATATGAAAATACTTATGTCGGTGGCGGTCCTCTTCCCACTCGAGTAAATACAGGGAGCCAAGACAGATTTGCGGCGTCCCGACGTGGAAACAACTGTCTAGTCGGATGCCCCGGCGGACCATCTGAGCCCCTGGAGACTGCAGGTCTTGTAGATACAGTTGATGCAGGCTCAGCTCCGAATGGTAATGAAAGGGTATACTGCGTTCATGCGTTCGTTCACGGGGCAACCTGCATTCATACAGATGCCTTGCCCTCGTAGTCACCACTCACAAGCTTCCTCACCAACGGCACGTCTACCCACCGCTGGTCTCCCTGGGTGGAGCCGGCCAGGCTGTCGTCTGCAAAAGGGTCGTCTTCCACCTCTTTGCCTTTACCCTTGCCTTCCTCCAGTCTGGATAGAGAAATGCCGTTTCCTGCATCGTCCTCGATGTTGGACACGTACTCCCACTTGGCATGAACCTGTCCTGGCGTAGGTGCCACGCCGTCAACGCCGACTATGCGACACACAATTTTCTGCATCTCGCTGGTGAGCTTGACATCACCGAGGCGCCAGTACACCAGGTGCTTCTCCTTGACGTGGGTGCCACTCGGCTTCGTTTGGACTTGGTTGGCCTTGCCGTTGTACTGAACGACGAATGCAACATTGTGAAGCGTCACATTCGACTTGGCCATGAACTCGGGGTTGAGCTGGTACTGAAGCAACAAGCCGAGTTTATCATCCTGCGGCTTCCACGTGGGCTTCACCACCAGCGGTGCGTGCTGGCTTAGCGTAGTTGCTTGCGTCTCGTCGGCGAAAACCCTGTATGAAAATGCAGGAGCGGTCTTTGTCAGGTGAGACAGATCAAGGGAGAATTGATCAGCTTGGTCTGGGGTGGAGTTCTGGACGAAAATGCGGTTTGGTCCAATCTTTTCTAGGTTGGTAAAGTTGTTGATACGAATAATTTCATGAGCTAAAGACGTTAGTCGCAGTCTTCCATAAAAGTGTCTGTGGGAGCTTACATTTGGAATTTTCAGGATCAGAAGCATTGTGAACAAGCGCCACTTCACCTACGACCGTTGCGGACTTTATCGCGCCATCCTCAAAGACGGCCGAAACAGTCTCGATGATGGAGGCGTTGAGGCCAGGCCCGGTCATCTCAGGGTGCTTGACCACGTTGGCCAGGCTACCGAACGACGTAGCCGATCGAATCGAGTCTCGATCCGAGCCTGCTCCCACACTCGCCTCAGAGGCCAGCGCCGCGACCGCACCTGGCTTGGATGGGGACTTTGCCAAAGGCGGAGAGCCTGGGATCGAAGGGAACGAAGGAATTGATGGGAAGCCAGAGGAGCTCTCGGAGAGACCAGGCGCAGGCACATAAATGGTATTGCGGACGTCTCGGCGTCCTCGGACTGTGCCGGAGCGACGGGTCGCGGGTCCCTGCTTGAGCGTATTGAAGACACTGGACAGCGCAGCCCGCTTGGCGTCGGGATCTTCCTCTTCAATGGGCTGATCTTGAATGCTCAGCTTGAACGCCTGATCCGCTTCCTCATTGCCGGCCTGGGCTTCTCTCTGCGCTCGGGAAATAGGATCATCCATTTCCGGTGGAACGGTAAACCCTTCCGAATCCTTCCTTTGCGCGGGAGTCGGCTGAGCCTGTTGAGTCGGCTGTGCAGGAGCATTTAGCGATCCACCAGTAGCACCAGAGTCCTGGGCACCGTTCGTCCCTGCAGGGGTCGACTCGCCAAACAGCGCTGATGCTGACGGCTCGGCTGGTTTCTCTCGTAGCGTATCACCGTTTGTGCCTTCGTGCGCAGACAAACCCTCCTTGGGCTCCGCTCCGAATTGTTCGGTCGACCTGTCGGCGTCTGGTGTTTCGGCCAACGAAGACAGATGAGCCGATTCGTTCAGGTTTGTACTAGAAGTCCTGGGCGAGACACGGCTGTGGCTGCTGCCAATGCGGCCGAAGCCTGGCGCCGGAGGCTTGGATGGAGACAGTTGGTTGAAACCGCCAACCATGCTCTGTCGCCTACGTCCGAAAACAGTTCCAATGCGGCCAAGTCTCGACGATCTCGATGCTTCAAGCTGGTCAGCTGGGCGGGACCATCTTCACTTTCACCGTTTGCTTACCTGATTTTGGCTCCGGGGGCAGGGAATTGTGCTCGCTCGCATCATCGTCGGTAGGTGTGGGAGGAATGGGTGTCGGAGCGACAGACGGAACACTGGGCGTAGGCGGTGCCGGAGGGGCTGTTGAGCTCTGGGTGCCAACGACTGACGACTGTCGCGTGGAGGTTCGTGTCGGCGCCCGTGCTTTGCCTCCTGTGATCCTCTGGGCAAAGCTCAAAACCTCCGTGTCAGTGCTGATCTCAAGCATGATGGCCAAAGTGGCAGCAGCATGGTCCTGGGTCTGCTGGGCTTGGTCGGCCTCGTGCGTCTGGTACTGAGTCAAAAGATCTCGCAGCTGGTTTACGCGAGACTCGTCGAGGGCCTGGAGAGTTTCAAAGATGAAGGGCGCCTGCGACTGCCACTGCTGGGTGGCCGACTCGAGCCTCGCGATAGCAGCTTCAACCTTTTGTGTGTTGGCCTTGCCGCCCTTGCGGGTCAGCTTGGCAGTCTTGTCCTGCGCATCCTCAAGATCTCGAGCAATCGTGGCCAGGTTGGCCGAGATGGTGTTCATGTTCTGGACATCCTTGCGGTTTTGAAACTGGCGCAACGGCAGCTCGACATCCTTTTCGACGCGTTCGGCAAATCGATGGTGAGTCTGGGCAATGTTCTCGACGGCTTCGGTAATTCTATTCCAGGGACCTTGGAAGACGCTGTATCACGCAGCAAGGTTTGAGTCAGTGACCGTCACTGACAATTGGTGGGGGGAGGAGACGGAGAAGAAGGGATTGCACACACCCCAATTCGGACTGCGAGTTCGGGACCTTGAACTGGCCCAGCTTGCGCAAGCTCAAGACATATTGTTCTTCCACGCGACGACGTTCCTACATGCAGCCACAGCTTAGTCTTCGGGGTTGCGTCAAGTGAGCCGGCCGTAACGGAGCTCGTTGAAGCGGGGTGGCTGGGAACGGCTGAGTTGGCGTACCTGAAGCCAGTCGGCGATTTCAATGTTGATCTTGTTAATGCGCTTGACCCGGTCGTTGAGAACTTGCACCGCCTGGCCAGGTTGTAGGGTTGCCTGTGTAGAGGGTCGCAAATGTCAGTCCACCGTGCTAGTGCGCGCGCAAGCTTGCCGCGATTCGAATGGCGTGAGACCAGCTCCAGCCTCGGAAAGGCTGGGAGAGGGTTCGATTCTGTGTCGGGACCTGGCGACTCACCAGAATGGCAGGATACTCGGCCCTGGCCAGGTCGTCCATGGCTCAAGCTTTGCGGAAGCAACACTGTCGGGGAGGTTGGTTGGTATGAGGCTAGAAGTGCCGGGATCAATGGAGAAAGGCGGAAGGAGGCGTTGAGCAGGTAGGTAGGTATATTATCTCAAGAGAATGAGCGCATGCCAATGCTGCAGGGGAGGATAACGGCGAGGTCGAAGATGGTCGAGTAGCAGACCATGACGAGGCTCCGTCGGGCTCGGTGCAGTGGTTGGTGGTGACAAGAAGAGAGGAAGAGAAAGCAAGCCGATGGATGGACGGATGGGATTGGATTGGATTGGACGGAGCCGCGGCGTTGGGTTGCAGGTCCAGGTGCTGTAGCTGTAGCACCTCGAGGTACCGAATACGTCAAAATGGGCTCCATTGACAAGTGACACAGCCGCTACTTTGCCCACTACGTAACCCACCCCAACCCCGGCCGCGTCCCAAAAATACGTCGAGTCGACCTCGTGCCTTGGCCCAGCTCCCGCCAAGCACCAGGTACCGTGCGCGTCTTTTCCACGCACCAACTTATCCGAGGCGTGGCCAGTTCATGCGCCTTTTCCTATTGCGATCAATCCGGGAGAAGCTTCGATCTCTTGTACCACGCGGGTGCGACAAGCTCTTTTTTTTTGTTTGTGCAAGGTAATTCTCCGGGCTGCCACGAAACCCGCTAAGATATTTATTTGCCTGGACCCTTCGAGAATGACGCCTCAGCCTCCGATGCTCTCGCCCTGGGATCGTCTTGTCTCTGTGTCGAGGCAAATGCTTGGTGAAGCTTGGCATACCTTAGCATTAGAGCTGGTGTCTAGCAATACATTGGGCGTCCCTAGCTTCCGCTTGAAATGTCCAGTCATACCTGCATTGATTTATCTGTGAATGCAGCTTCTGCTCTCTAAACCTCAACAGGAAATTATGGATCATGAGCACGCGCGCACCAGCCACCGTCAACTCACCCAAGACAACTCACAACTTCAATGCACCAATGCTTCAATGCGCCCGAGCAAGTTCGTCCAGGTCAAAGTTGCGGTTCATCTGTTCATCCATGCGTGATCTCTAGCGACGGCGCCGATCATTTCGCCCTCGCTTCCGCGGCCGCGCAATGGCTTCGCCATCAGCCTGGAAGTCCTCCCTCTCGGCCTTGGACCGCTATGAAACCATTCAAAAACTGTATGAGACCAGCCTTCCGCTCGTGACACGCCTCCCGCTAGTGTCTCACCTACGCAATCCACCGCACTGACGTTGTTCTCAGACAAGCCTCGCTCGAGGGGCAATCGATGAGCGAAGCTATTGCCATTGAGCAGGCCGCTTACCAGAACTCAGCAACTCATGTAAGCCAGCGCATAGTGAAGCCGGCTCGTAAAATGCAGAATATTCGAAGCTACCTCGGTTTTTGGCAAGCCAGATCAGACTAATCCTCTCTTCTACAGGATGAATACTTGGCAGCCTGTACAAACACCGCATCGTCTCAACGTCCACCATCCCCGGCCCCGGCCTCACCTCCTGGCGTCCGCATAGGATCCTTTGCCGATTGTATCCCCATCGGAGATGGCATCACATCCGAGGTCTTCCGCGCCGGCGACAAGGCCCTCAAGGTCATCATTTCTCGCCGTGGACCCATCGAGCCGCACAACCCCCAACGTGAGGCTCGCATCTTGCGCACTCTCCGGCCGCCCTGCATTCCGCTGCTCGATGTCTTTCGCGATCAAGAACAGCGGCTCGTGCTGGTGTTTCCGTACATGCCCTTGACCCTAGCTGGACTCCTGGAGAGGGATAGCTCTTTAGACGCATCGACGATACGTACAGTCTTCGTTGACATCTTAAATGCGTTGGAAGCAATCCACGGACAGGGCATCATTCATCGTGATATCAAGCCATCTGCGGTCCTCCTTGTGTCCCCAACAGGGCCGGCCTATCTATCCGACTTCGGTACGGCATGGCACCCGGAATTCTCTGTCTCTTCCGAGCCTTCCAACAACAAAATCCTCGACATCGGCACAGGACCCTACCGCGCTCCCGAGGTGCTCTTCGGCCACAAAGCCTACGGTCCTCCAGTCGACATGTGGGGGCTCGGCGTCATGCTCTCTGAGGCGATCCGCTCTCCTCCGCTGCCCGTGTTTGAGTCGCGCCCTGCGCACGAGGACGGCAGCCAGCTGGGGCTGATCCTGAGCATATTCAAGACATTGGGCACGCCCACGCCCGAAACGTGGCCCGAGGCCAAGGACTTCAGGATTACCCCGTTCGAGCTGTGGACTGTCTTCCCGCGGCGCAATTGGGACGAGATACTGCCAGACGTCGACCCGGATTTTCGGGATCTGGTGGCTGCCCTTGTCCGCTTTGATGGCAACAGAGCCACAGCCGCAGAGGCAAGTCATAACACATGTCTATCGGGCTATTCAGCTTGGCTAACACAAGACAGGCATTGCGATCCAAATGTCTCACGGCTTTTTAGATCTCTACAGGGGGCGAGATGTGCGCTTTGAATGCTCACGTAAGCTTCTTCTATCTATAGCCTTTTATTTTTACAGCCGCATGATCTAGTTCTGCCTCCTCTTCGCCGTGTCCGCCCCCAGATAGTCAATGGGATTCCTACACAGGGGACAAGTGTTCTGGCTGCTCGTCTGGAACCACTTGTACAGGCAAGATCTGTGGAACAGGTTGTTGCACGTGCCGCAGCGCTTGTCCGGCATGCGCTTGTCCGCCGAGATAATGCTGTAGCAGATGGCGCACTCGGTCTGGCCCTTGAGCGCGCCGACGATGTTGCGCTTGAAGACCTGCAGTCCGTCGATGATGTTGCCGTTGGAGAACGTGATGACACCCTGAGTCGTCATGATCCAACTCTGCCACTTGCGCTCCGTGACCGCGACGCGGTTGAGGCTCGATACGTTGACGCCTTCGATGGGATAGCTAGGGGGCACCTTGATAACGATAGCTGCTTGCGCCTCATCAACCTCGTATCCTGCCGTGACCTCCTTACCCGTTCGCGAGACCTTGACGATGAGTTCCTTCTCGTCGCCTGCAGGTGGCTCTTGCGTGTCTGCCCACGTCTGGACCTCGTCGAGCGCATCCGCAATGATGAGCGGCGAGAAGAATTTGGTGGTCCACGACTCAACAGCGATTCTCGTCTGCTTCGACCTGCAATCGATATACCATGACCTGAACAAGCCTGGAATATACTTGAGAGTCAAATAGAACAAGTGAACCAGCAGCCATTGCATGTTCTTCTCCCCCGTTTCAGCATCGGCCAGCTTGACATCGTAGTCCCGAATCTGTTGCGTTGCAAGGTTTTCCTTGTCGAGATTCAAGGCATGGGCAGCTGAGTGGCCCAGGACGTCGAACATGAAGTCCAAGAGTGGGGACAACGACTTTTCCGTTTTCAGGTTCTCGGTAAGATCAGTGCGAACCTTGAACGAGGAGCTCGCAAAGGTGTCAAAGACAAGTTTCCAGGAAAGAAGATAGCAGCGGATGGACGAAGGGAATTGTGACAGGGCCTCATCCGAATATCGTTCAAGGGTTGGCGCATCCACCAGTAACGAGAGCAGCTCATCAGGGAGTCGGGCATCTAGTTCATATTGTTAGCCATTGAACCCATTCGGAACCTCCTGTACTGACCTGTCTTATCCAGCATAATGTCGACGGACTTCTGCTCCTGTTGCGCAGGGATCGCCTTGTGCAACAGCGTAAAAGCCGCTGTCTGGATGTCCGACGACTCGGATGCCACCAGCCCATATATGTCCGACAGGTCCGTGATAAACCTGACGGGAATCTTCTCCACTTCACGACAAAGCATTGCGTCCACAATCTCCAATGGCTGCGACTTGAACTCTCGAGGGAGGTTGAGCAACTCGATGAGTGCCTGAGGCTTAGTGCCTGCAAATTCCTTGATTGCTTCTTCAAGATCATCGTTGGGCTCTGGTATCGACTCTAATGTTCTGGCGAGTTTGAGCGAAGCATGCATGAATGGAAGTGCCTCCACCAGATCATGTTGGCCTGCTGTGGTCCATAGATGAATGCAGAATTGGAGTGACTTTTCCCAGTAAGAGCCATAGACATCCTTCATGCAGGGGAGTAGCTGTGTCAATGCACGGCAGACCTCAGCGGACAACGCGGCGCTCAACTTCTCAGGCTCGTCGAGCCAGGAGGTGATTTGCCTGACCGCGAAGACGATGCGGTTATTAGCCACAGGAAGCTCGCCGGATTCGTAGATTTGTGCGGTAAGTGTGAGAAGGACAAGAATGATGGGTGTCTTCTCAGACTCGACAGATGCGCCAGCAATGTCGCTGACGAGGCGGTTGCAGAAGTTGCTTGCCGCTTTCGAGGATAACAAAAACTCGCCCAAACCCGCAATCAGTGCTGAAGCATACAGGACAGTGTTCGGGGTTGCCTTCAAGACATCGGCTGTGAGATACTTCTCCTCCAGGCCAGAGGACGCGCCGTGTTTCTCGGCCACTGACTGTACTATTTCACTAAATGCCCGGGCACTGTATAGTCCCCGAACATTCAATTCTTTTGATTGTTCAGCCAACATGCCAGTCAAGTTGCGAACCACCGCAGTTCTACCATCGCCGGACTCAGTTGCCCACCAAGTGGTCGTCGACACTGTGTCGTTGATGTATCTGCGCAAGGACGTAATCACTTCCTCCGCCTCTTCCACTGCACCAGGCTCCTCCAGACTTCGCCACAGGCCATCGACGCTCATCGATGTGAGCTGGTCCGTAACTAGCTGGACTGTGATGCACTGGAGGTACAAAAGCTCAACCTGGAACTGCTGTGGCAGCTTCGTGGTGTCAAGTTCCGTTCCGAGGAGTCTGCTCGTGTACAAGGCCATCCTAGCAGGGATGGAACGCCCTCTTTTGTCGCGAGGAACCTTCAGATTCTCTTGCGAAACCTCGGCAGGAGTGCCCACGATGGCTGCAACACCACCGAGGCTGTTGGTTATGGTAAGGGAAGGGTCAACTTTCTTCTCGAGCAAAGGCGCAAGTGCGCGAATCCAGATATTTGTGCTGGGAAAGACGTCTTCGGCATTTGTTTCGGCCAAATGAGCGTCCTTCGCTTGGTCAACCAGGGTATCGATTCTGTCATTGTCAGCTCATTGTCTCTTCTGCAAATAGAGAGCACTTACTCGAGGGACTGAGGGCTAATCCTCTCAAGGTTCCGTTGAATGATGCCCACGGTCGAGAGTTTTGCATCAGCATCTGTATCCAGAAGAGCTCGGATGGCAACTGCCTTTGAGGAAGTGGTGTTGTCGTTAATTTCGGAAAGACTTAAAAGTTGTGCCACAAGGGCAGTTTGAAGACCATGGTCTTGAGTGAACAATGTTGGCCGGCCCTTGGCCAGGATTTCCAAAGCCCGCAATGCGTTTTCGGTATGCTGGCTCTCCTTTTCAAGGACTGCGACTACCTGTTGGGCCAACTTCTGGTAGTAGCCATCGTCCAGACTGTCGCACGTCACAGCGGTCTCAAGCAGTGCCCAGGCATCTCCTTCAGCTCGGGCAGTAGCGACACACTGAGACACGATCTCTTCCTGGAGTTTCTCATTGCGCCGTGATATCCGAGAAATCTTCTTCTCTGATATAAGAGAGGTAAGAGTCGACGTACGCTCGGGCGCGGGTGGCATGTCAAGTACCGCCTCAATCCATCTTTGCCAAACCTTGGTGAAGACATCGGACTCGTCATCGCCAGTGCTAAGGATTCTGAGAAAGTTGATGAGGAATCGGCCCGATGCGGAGTTGATAGCCTTTTCAATGTCGTCCTCGGCCGCTCTAAGCAAGAATGTGGCAATTCTTTGCACGTTTTCGCCGACAAGAACGTGTCGTGCAGAGCTGGAACAGTACGTGACTATTTGAGCGGCCCCAAATGGTTTCATATTCCGGCTTTCAAGTAGAGCAAGACTATGGGAGATGATTTTGGCAGATGGTGAGAAAGTATGATCCGCAATGCTCTCTGTAGACTCCGAAATTCGTGCGTAGACCCGGCCAACGAGTCCGAACCAGCGCCTACCCGTCTCGGCGATCGTTTCTTGTGATTTCTGGTACTCCTTGGACACCTCAGGAAGCGAGCCTGACATTTGCGCAGAGAAAACATCGGCTAGGCGGTTCCATTCCTCCTCCGAGGCTTTGATCACTACATCGGAACATTGGAGGATAGCCACATAAGCCTCGACGAAGATGGAGAGAGCATTCAGCCCCACAGGAATGTCTGGTGTAGGCTGGTCAGAGACAGAGAACAAAAAGCGCTCAAAGAAAGGGAAAAGGTGCTGCTGCACAAAAGCAAGCTGATCGTTGGGTGAGAGAGCCTTCAACAACCGCTTGGTAGTGTCTATGTAGCACTTCCAAGCAAACGAGGTGTTTGTCCGAGGCTCATCGCGGTTCGTCACACCAGATTTGACTGCTGTCAACAGAGCCGAAGCCGCATCGAGGGTCAAAGCTTCGGTCGGGAGATTGCACAACAATTGCTCCAGATACTCCCAGAATTTGGGAGGGCTGCCTTGCGAACCCTTGGCAATGAACGCTTGGAGGCGAGAGAGGGGAGACTTCTTCTCATTTGGACCCGGCACCCAGATCTCCGGGTACGCTTGTGTCAGCTTAGTGAGGGCAATGACATATTCGAGAGCTGACCCTGCCTGGTTGGTTTTCAAACCACCGGTTATGAAGGCTTGTTTGGCCTTTGTAGTTTCGGCATATGGCAGTTTTCGGTCTAGGCAAGCGAACAACAGTTGACATACTGCCTTTCTGACCGAGCTGTCGTCAAACGTGATGCTCTTCCAGACTGCTTCTTCGGAGAAGTAATCATCGTATTTTGATTGTAGTTTATCCAAATCGCTGGCCTCCATTCTCTTCAACAGGCCAAGCATCAACGACAAGCTAGCGGCCACTACCCGGAAGTACTTGGCTACAGCATCTTCTTTGGTTGTTGAGCGCTCATCGCTCAGGCTGTCCTCAGTCTCCTGTATGGCTTCCGTAGCAAAGTCTAGAATCTGGGACTGGCACTTCCTCCAGAAAACAGTGGCCTTTTCAGGAGTGGTCAAGAAGGAAGCGAGTCCATCCGAGGCAGCACGGGCAACAACGCGGTCACGATCATAGACCCCGGCGAGCCAGGCACCAACAACCCTGGGAACTTGTTTCTCCATGCGCTTACGGGCAGACTTCATGAGTTCATATTGCAGGGTGTGGGACAGCTCCCGAACCCGACGAGAGTTGTCTATGGATATGCGCGCATATAGTTGGACCTGTGAAATTTGAGTCAGCCTCCCATCTATGCAGCGACTCAATGGTATGATCTGAGGCACAACAACACCGCCGGATTAAGATTGGTGCAATTTTAAGTGAAGACGTCATTGAGTCTCATGTAAGACCAAGTTCGTGAAGTTTGAATAAATCAAGGAAAAAAAGAAACAACTTGGGCACTTACCCAGACAACAAGAACGGGCTCTTCGACTCCACCATCCTTGTCAAAGGGATGGGACTGGACGTAGGCCAGCAAGTCCTCCAGGGCCTTTGCCTTGGTAGTGCTGTCTTTCTTAAGCAGGTTCTTAAGCGAGACAACAACGTTGGGGTCCGAGACGGCGCTAAACGACGGGGGCTCGGCGAGGTAGGACAAGGAGCTGGCCCCGGAGCCTATACCGGAGCCGCCGAAGCCGGAGCCGGAGCCGGGGTCAAAGCCGGCGCGGGCGGAGGCCTTGGCCTGGGTGCGCTTCATAGTGGGAGGCACCCGTGCTGAGATTTGTGATGGGTTCGATACGTCCTCTCAGCCGTGGGTATGAGAACCTTGACCTGGGGTTGATCACGGGATCGTCGTGAGGGGGGGAGTAGGACAGAGCAGAGGTAATGACGGAGGGGTCGGTATGAGCATCAGGCTCTGGTGCGGCGCTTTCGATTGTGCGTCTCGGGCGTCGCAGATGGTGACGATCGGAATGCCGGAAGCAGGGCTAGCAGTTAGTCCGTCCGGTGCGGAGTGGAGGCGTTGGCGGGTAGCTACGGTTGCGAGTGCAGTAGCAGCAGGTAAGGCGCCAGCTTCGCCGGGAAAATCTGAGGTAAGGCAGTGATGTCACCGTCGCAAAAAGCTTGGACCCCTGATTTCTAGAGTCGCTTGAGTGTGCCAGGACAAGGCCCCTGGTCTGTGATGGCACGGCTGGCCCTTGCACGCTCCAAAACCTGCAGCTCGAAAGGTTGAACAGGGTCCTGCTGCTTTTGACGCCGAAAACTCGTGAACTGGTGAACGCTTGTGGGAGTGGCCGCAGGTCAACTGCTCGCCGAGATTCCTCGTGCGCAAGTGGCGCGGCTTTGGAATGGCAAGCGGGAGGGGCTAGAGCGGCTAGGATGGCCGAATCAGACGGACGGCTTACAGGCAGCAAAACTATTGAATGGCCACAGGTGGACGGAAGCACAGGAGCGAGAGGAGGCAACATGAGTTGATTGAATGGCACGCTAACCCTACCATTAATACAAGGTATATTCACGGCGAGTGACACATCATTCGTTCATTGACACGACACGACACGGCGAAGTGTAACAATAAAGTAGCCCGTCTTAGGCAGACACTCCCTCTTTCACGTTCGGTCGCATGCAAACAGTCCAACAAGCGAGCATTCGAAGAGCTGCCTCGCATCTTTTTTCTTGCTAACAATCACCACGACGAACTGTCTGGGCCCTTTACCCCTGAACATCCTCTCATCTTGTAATCCTGTCATTCAAGCCCGACTCATACCGACGCTGATCACTAGTCTCACCGATCACCGTCATCATCCCATTGCGATGCGGACCATGTAAGCTCAGAAATACATGGCCAGACACCAACGGCACCGCGCAGCGGCAGGTACCAAGCGCAAAGGGATTAAATTGAGGAGCCGCGGGAGCCGCTGGTATTTGTTTGGTCATCCAGGACCCATGTCCCATTTTTTTGCCTCCCTCCTCAGCACCATCCCTGCACACGTGATTCCCAGCTTCCCACCACTAACCGTCCAGAGCCTAGTCGTCGCCTGGCCCCCGGATTGCCTCTTTGGGCGCACGGCAGCACTGCCTGGCGGGGTCCAAACCTTGCATGCAGCCGCTGCTGATTGGGCGCGCCCGTTCGGGTGCCCTCGGAGGTTTCAGCATTACGGCGTGATGCCGTGCGGTCGAGCTCCATATCCCAAAAGCGTCAGTGGCGGCTCGCCCTTGTCCCGTCTGTAGCCTGGCTTTGCTTGGAGAGGCGTTGCTTTTTAGGGGATTTCGAGGCTTGCTGGGTCCCCTGTTCAGATCCATACCCCGCAGAGCCCAGAGCCCAGAGCCAAGAGCCACTCCAACCAGGCCCCAATCTTGACCTGCGGGCGGACGGCCGGTACGTACTCCCTGCACTGTAGGCACCTCGACGATCAGTCCCGAGCCAGAGCCAAACCTAAGACAACCTTCTTCCGTCCATCCATCTCATCCATTCCCTTCTCCCCTTTCTCTACCATCTCAACCTTCTTTGGCTTCTTCTCTTCCTTCCTCTTCTCCGCATCACATCTCACCCTCCTCCTCCTTCTCCTTCCTCGCCCGCATCCATTATTGGCTGATCCCGTTCAGTGAACGACAGGCAACACCTCCCATCCACCTCATCCACACCAACTCCATTTCCCCCGCGATCGTCCCCGTGCCCACTGTTTGCTGTCACATGCCGCCGCTTTTAGTGCAATCTTACCACGTCGCTTCGTTCTCTTTATCATTGGTAAGTTGCTTTCTTGCTTTCGTGCTCCAATTCATCGTCGAGTTGGCTGCAGTTCCGCCGCTCCTCGTCAAACCCTTTTACTTGAGGTGTCGCGTGCTAACAGCATTCCTCGGTTAGAATCGGTAGTCTTGGCATGGGCTTTACCCTCAACACATCATCATGTTAACTACAGCTGCCTCGCGACTTCCGCCGCGCGCAAGAGTCCTTCAGGCACCATCGTCAACATTGACCAAGTCCCTCTCTGCTGCGTCATGTTCCGTCCAGCAAAGCAGGACCTTTCGCAATGTCGCGCCCTCTCACGCGGATACGCATCGAGATGCGCGCAGGCGCCACCGTATGTCTCGCTACAGACACATGGAGTCCGTCAGCCAGACCTTGAGCTGGGAGACGCAGCCTCGCAACGATGGCAATAAGGCAGCCTTGAAAGAGGCCATGGCAGACTCTATCAAATCGTCAAGTACCGACAATAGTGGCAAGTACGTGAACGTTGATGAGATCAAGTCTTGGTCTGACGACATCTCCGGCGTGCGTCCTGGAAGAAACATCGAGGACGTTGAGCGAGATGCAATGAATCATCTCCTCCGCCGTGATGCCTCTGCATCGAGTGTTCTGCTGTCCAGCATGCAAAGCATCCGCAACCTCATCCAATCGCACAGGGCCCCTAAAGAGGTCACTCCAGAGGAGGTTTTGCGTGCCACTGCTCCCGCCGAAGAAGCCGATAGCGTCATCGACCCAATCACCAACCGTAGAGTGCTTCGCACGTTCACGCCCAAGTACGAGGATCTTGACCAATACGGCCCCGTGAAAGACGCTAAGCCTAGAAGCCGTCCTACGACCGAGACATTGGTACAGGATGCGCAAAAGTATCAGTCCACCCAGTTCTCTGAACCTGAGGGGCTGCCAAAAGTCAGCGCAGAAGAGAAGTCCAAGGAATACAAAGATCTCCACAAGTACTCGCCAACGAACTTTGATCGTCCAGACAAAGCCCGTGTTCTTACGGTTGAAGAGAAGTCAAAGAATTACGATGATCTTCATGAGTATCAACCAGTTGCGTGGAACGAGCCTGACGGTCTTCCCAAGGCCACACCCGAAGAGGAATCGAAAAACTACAGCGATCTTCACAAGTATTCCGCCGTTCAGATTGATAACCCGGCCACTCCTCGTAAACTAACGCCCGAGGAGGCATCTAAGCTTTACGATGATCTTCACTTATATGGCGCAGTCCGCTGGAACGAGCCCGATGGTCTTCTGAAGCCCACCGCTGAAGAGCAGTCTAAGGCATACACGGACCTGGATCAGTATGGTCCTGTCCGTTGGCAAGAACCGGATGGCCTCCGACCCTTAACGGCCGAGGAAAAGTCCAAAGATTATCAGGATCTCTCAAGCTACGGACCAGTAGCCTGGAGCGAACCTGATGGTCTACGACAATTGACTCCCGAAGAACAGTCTAAGCAATATGACGATTTGAATACCTACGCTGAAGGCTTCACCGTCAAGGACTCAGTCCTCGCCGCTCATGAGGCTGCACAGATGGACCCTACGCCGAAGGCCGAGCCTTTGGCTGCCAGGGTCGATGCTCCAATTGAGGATAAGACCTTGGAGTACAAGGATCTCGACAAATACGGCCCTGTTCGCTGGAACGAGCCTGATGGTCTCAGGAAGCTCACCCCTGAGGAACTATCCAAGGACTATGCCGACCTACACCTGTACGGTGGTGCTACTAAGTGGAACGAACCAGATGGCCTTCGACCTCTCACAGCAGAGGAGAAATCAAAGCAGTACAGTGATCTGCGGGCCTACGCACCAACCGGCAAGTCTGGTCCCGAGGTGATTCCGTCCAGACGTCATCCTGAAGAGGCATCGAAGGATTATGAAGATCTCCCCGAGTATTCTCAATATGACAATGGTGACGCAGCCACCGCCCGCATCCACCCCGAAGAGGCGTCCAAGCAATACGAGGATCTAAAGGAGTACTCGCAGTACGACAACACTGGTCCGGAGATTGAGCGTGTTCACCCTGAGGAAGCCTCCAAGGAATATGAGGATCTGTCCAAATATCCAGCACAGGGCTACGAGGAGCCAAGTGAGACCAGCCGCACCCACCCAGAGGAGGCCACCAAGGAGTACGAGGATCTGGAAAAGTACTCCCCTCGTCAGTTCGACTCGTTCGACCAGGTCTATCCAGTTGAGTCCGAGGGCGCCAAGCCGGCATACGAGGACCTCGGCAAGTATAACCCCAAGAAGTTCGACTCCGTCAGCCAAGGGTACCCTACCCATCCTGAGGAGGCAACCAAGGCCTACCCGGATCTCCACCTCTACCAGGGGATTGGACACAACAAACCATTTGGTAAGATAGTGGAATTCCCAGACCCTTTGACAAATCGAACCAAACCTTACCAGGCCAAGCCGCCATCGCAGGAACACACCATAGCCGCGCCAGCCAATTCTTGGGAGCAGGATCTCTCTAAGGAGCCCGAGGCTGATTCCTTGGACTCGCTGACGCCGGAGGGCATCCGAGCAAGGGTTTTGCGGAGAGCTTGGGAGAGGAACCAGAGCGAGAAGTCGGACCACCTGGAGCTAGGTGGTCAGCCGGGAAACGGTGCGGGGATGCAGTACATTGTGGACAAGGAGCAGCCGGTGAGGGAGGCTGGTGAACGGAAATTGACAGGGAATTTCATCAGAGATTTCCCTGAAGAGTTTGCAGGATCGTGGGGTGACCTCTACTCGCCTTCGGGCATGAGTTTGTATCCCAACGGTCAGGATGGGGTGGCGAACGGATCCAGCGCGGCCTCCACCACACTAGACAACGAGGACGAAGTCCATCCTAGTTCCATGGATGAGAGCTTTCCAGTGGAGCCCACAAAGCTGGAACCCGCAATCCGTCGGTTGCCGGCAAGGAAGGAGTTGGACGCGCAGGAGAGGGCGAAGCTCAACGCAGACCCTTATTCCACCGCTCCGCAGGGGCTGCAAACAAGCTATACGGAGGAGTGTGGTGGAAGGGCTACCTGGCCAACGATGGTCCGACACTACTCAGCAAAGGCGACACCGAAAGAAGCGGAAAGCGGATCCCCGGAATCGCCGACATCATACAGAATTCTTGCGTACGATTCGGCGACCCAGTCCGTGGCGGTGGCAGAGACGAGCTCAAGCGTCGTCGACCTGTCGTCGCCCGCTGCGCCAGCTGACGTGCTGTCACGCCTCTCCAATCCTTCCAAGTTCCTGCCCCATTTCCGAAGCTTGGAGATGCAAGGCTATGAGATATTTTCAGGAAGCAGCGACGTACTCGTTTTCCGAAAAGTTCGACCTGCATTGGTCGACGAAGCAGCAAATAACGCGACAGCTGATCCTGCCTACAAGCAGCCAATGCGCGTGAATCCAATTGACATGATGGGCTATCCGGTGGCGGGCAACTTTGCCAGCCCGACAGGATTCGTCAACTACGACATGTTATCCGATGACGCAGTGGACAAGCCGATACCTCCATACCGATCAACTGCGAGCGTGCGGAGGGACGAACCTCGTGCCGCCGATCGGGCTTCGTCTCCTGGTGAACCCAGCAAGAAGAGAAGCCTTGGGCGGAAGATCGCATTGACTACGGTGGGGGTGGCTGGCGCAGCGTACGCCGCGAGCGTGACGGGGGAGTTTTTCAGCACTGGCACAGTGGATACGAAGGGGGTGAGGAGGCTTTGAAGCACGTTGATTTGAACTGGGAGGATGTTTGCGCATTTGGGACAGCAATATGAAATACCCGGGCCGCGCAGGCCTTTTGCATGACATGGCGTCACAGCATGAAGCCGCTACGCTTCTTGATGGCTTGCCACTGCTTTTGGTTGTTTTCAGGGCTTTTGGGCTAGGCCTACGATCATTCATTGTTTTTTCCTTTGGTTCGGACTTTGGGTGTGGCACCTTTGACTCCGAACATGCACTGTTACGTGGTTCAGGAGCAATGGCGTTTGGATAGCAAGATATACTCAACGACTTAGCATTACTTTTGGAGTTTCAATAGGGTTCCAACAAGACGAATACAATGACTTGTAACAGATGACAATTTTTCCCCTAGTGGTGCTTTTGCATGCAATTTTGGAATTGTGATGTGACGCTTATTGTTCCTCTTGTTTTCCTCGTCACTTGCTGCCCGCCAATATGTGCGCTTCCAATTAATCAATCATTTCATTCATCATGGCAGATGCTGGTGCGACTCTTGCTCTTTTCCCGGTCCCTCTCCTTCTCCCTAGGCCCTCTCGGAGAAGCCCGGGCCCGTCTTGACACTGTCGATGCCCGTCATCTGCAGAGCGCGCTTCTGGTCCTCCTTGTTCCAGCTCTGGCGGCGCTCGAAGCTGGGCTTCCAGCTGTTGGTGCTGTCGATGGCGCGGGAGGCGCCGGCGTCGGTGCGGCCTGCGGCGGGTGAAGAGTCAGCGAGCGGGCGGGTTTGTGAGTAGCGCTTCAGCGGAAGCTTGTCTAGTTGTGAGGGCAGGCTGCGGCAAGCAGCCCGTCATGGCGGTGCTCGTGGCTCCTATCTCTCCAGGTTCTAGGAAAACCCCCCGCCAGAACATGGATAATTAGAGTGGAAGGGAGAAAAGCAAGAAGAACGTACCCTCAGCAGAGGTGGCCGTGCCGCTCGACGTGCTCGCGGGGTCCCTGGGCGCGGGGTGCGAGGGGATGGACGTCTCCGCCGTGACGGCGCTGTCGTGCTGCGGGGCGGTGGAGGGCGGGTTGTCGGTTGCGAAGCGCGTGGCCATTGTGTGTTTTGTCCTGTCTTCTTCTGCCGTGAGTCGTCGGGTTGAGTTGTGGACGGGTTGCAGAGAGGGAGCGAGGGTTTGAATTGAAGAAGCTGGGAGGGTATAAAGGGGAAGGAAAAAGAAAAAGGGAAAGCTGAGCTGTAGATAAGGTAAAGAGCGACTGTCGATCGATGATGTATGAGGGGTCCACGGGGCTGGATGGGGACGGGACCCAGGACCCTTGGGAGGCGGTCGCTAAGTTGCTACTGTCCTTTCTCGTCTCGTCACCCTCTTCCCCTCGCCTCGCCTCGCCTCGTTCGTCCGTCTGCATGGAGACTGCATCCCCCATGGTTGCATGGGATCGTCACTAGCCAGTCACTCATCACGAACTCTCGGCATATGGGCTTCCACAGCGTCTGGCATGGCATCGATTTGCTGAGGCACAAGGCATGTCACGGCACTTGTTAGCTTAGTTGGTCCGAGGTATCTTTTGCTTGGGCTAACACGGCTACAACACCAAAACGGTACTGCCACCCATACATCATAGTCTGCACCACCGTCGCAACCTTCGCCACAAACCTCATTCCAGGCACAAGCCATTTTATCAGGGTTGCATCGTCAGATAAATCTTCTACGTAATGCCTTCAGTCATCTCCTACACGCTCACTCTTCCCTCGTCTTCCTCTCCTTCTTCCTCAAGACCAAAAAAACAAGGAAAACGAAATAAGGTATCCGCCGTCAATCTCGTGAAGACAATATTTCCCAACCCATCTTTCCCATCGCCAACACAACTCATAAAAAAAACATGAGTATCGGTATATCGAAAACAACGAGACGCCAGGGGGCTATGCTTAAAATGACCAGTCTCTCCATCTCCATCCAGGGGGTTGTATGTACAGGCAAAACACGTGAACTACATGTGCTTCTTCGATGCTATCCACGGCATTACACGACTAAGCCCGCAACGGCGTGTCGCTACTACAGTGCAATGACATCAATTAAGGCGTTCGTGGACGCTTCCAGTAATATTGCTAGCCGGTTGTTAGTCATGTACTGTCTTGCAGATGCCAATTCAGAGCTTACCTTATGCTGCTTTCTGCAGTTCCTCAGGCTCGGCTTCCGCAGCCCGTCAACGACTGCTGCGCGACGCTGCTCGTCGTCATCGTGCTCCGGCACGTAGTAGTACTCGCTCTCCAATGGCTTGCCCGCCGCGTCCTTGCCCTGGCGCCGGATGATGCCAATGCACGCGGTGGCCTCGATCATCGCCCGCAGCGAGTCCTTGGTCAGGTCGCGCTTCTCCTCGGCTGGGAGATTTTGCATCATGGTCGACAGCGGCGTCGACGAGAGCCGGGAGAAGGCGAGTTGGTTGATGACGTGGTTGGTGACGGCCGGGTCAATCTCAACCGGTGGCGGGAGTTCCTCTTCCTTGGGCTTTGGCGACTCAACCTTCAACTTGGGGGAATCCATCATCTTACGGGGCGGCGACGAGGGTGGGTCCGAAGTGATGTTGCGCAGTGTGTTCAGCGTGTCAATGGCCGACGACTTGTTCTGGGCCCGTTTGAGCGGCTTCAGGATCTTGGGAGACTTTGTTGAGATAGAAGCCATCCTGCCTGCAATATTGGCGCCAAATGGACCAAAGGAATGCACAATCGGGTCATTCTCCTCATCTGGGTCATGCTCCTCTCCATCGCTCAGGTCACTAGAGAAGCTGGCCGTGGCCTCTGTCCGCATGCTGGCATTGACATCTGCCGCAATCTCCAGCTTTGGTGCAGGGAGCTCTGGCTCGTCCTCGTAGATCTCAATGCCGTGGGAACGGTCATCTGGTAGTAGGGACTGCAGACGTTGGGAACTGGACATGCTGCGGTTGACAGGTGTGGGGCTTGTTGGAGACTCGATCCGCGTAGAACGCCGCAGAGGAGAAGACTGCAGCAAGCTGGCGCCAGCTCGAACCTGCGACCTAGGCGAGTCATCCCAGCTCGAGTCAGAAAGGTTGGCCAGGTTTTCGGAACCTCGCTTGGGCCATTGGATCAAGACCCGGGCATCCTGGACGTCCAGCATGATCTCCGTGCCGTCTGTTTCGCTTGTGAAGCTGTCTCCCTTGAACAGCTCCCACGTGCGTCCCTGGCAGTGCAGCTTCACACCGTTCCAACCGGTGCAGATGATCTCGATCTTGTCATGCTCCAGTGGACCGGGCGCCGCGATGTACCGGGCACGGACGTGAACGCGTGACACGAGACGGTTGGCAGAAAGCTGATAGTGCGAGGAGTTGGACGAGCGGCCCATGGCAACGACCTCGCCATTCTCCGGTAGCTCAATGGCCGGCACGGCGGAGAGCGGGGCGCGTTCGGACGCGGTGCGGACCAGCGAAGGCCGTTGCTGCTGGTCATTATAGTGGTGATTGCTCTGCTGCCGAGGCGGGGAGCTCGACAAGATACCGGTGCTGGACGTCGGCACGGGCGTGGGATACTTGAGCTGCGCGCTGCCCGTGTTCCTTCGCTTTAATGGCCGCGGCAAACCAGGTGATGAGGATAGTGGCTCGAATGGTGGTAGTAAAGACGCGGCGGGACGCTTAGTCCCGGCTGCAGAGGGCGATGAAGGCAGCAGGTCGGCGGTGGAGGAGACTCGAGGAGCCGGAAGCGTGGGCTCTTCGAGAGCGTGGGTGGGTAGAGAGGCGGTCATGATGGGCGGTTATTCGGAGTTATAAAGCGCGATTGCATCCCCCCAGCACCAAACCAATACGTGGTGGTGCGTCGGCCGAAACTTTGCAGACCGTCAGAGGCCGCGTCGATTCGCGTCGAAAAACGACAAAATCCAAAAGTCCGTTGCCTGGACGAGCTCCTCCTCAAAAAAGTCCTGTGCCGAGGAATTCGCTGTTCTGTTTTCCGACGCGGAGGATATCCAGGGCCACGATCTGTGGGCGGCCACTTACACGACCCAAAGGAGGGGAAAACGGGGTCACGTTGGTTCGAGAGGGCAGGTCCGATGAAGCACGCAGGGGGTGGGAAAGAGAGAGGCCGCGGCGGGCTAAGCAACTGTAACGATTTGAATGGAAAAGGAAAAGAAGAAGCCGAGTTTCGAGTTTCGTGGGCCGGCAAAGTAGGCCTGGTTGCAAGGTCTGGATTGCAGGACGAGGAAAGTGAGAGAAAGTGCGTGCAGCAAACGCGTGTGGGCGGTAATTGGAGGTCTGGAGCTATTTAAACGACCATGGCGTTCAGAACACGAACGCGCTGGGCGTGGGCGTGGGCGTGGGGAAAGTGGGCGGGCGCCAGCTGAACGCATCGCGTTGGCGTTTTTTTGCTTCTGATTTGTGCCCAGTTGCATCTGCACTGCACACGCTCTTTTTTATGACCTGTGCTAGCCCCGGCTAGCGCTGTAGTTTGTGCAGTCCAGAGGCTGCTGGGGCCCGTCTACAGGGCTGTGGGCGGCGGGTTACGGGGCGTGTCTCACTGTCTTGTAGGGCGTCTTCAGCGGGTTGGGTGACGAACTGGTCTGCATGTTCGTTTGTATTAGGGTGGTGATGCATGGGATAACTTCATGGCGATTTACATATTCCTTGTGGCCTCTCTTCTCGAATTTTCTTTTCCACCTCTTCACTGATCTTGTTCTTTATTCAACAATCACTCCTCAAGCCAAACCACGTCTCCAGCACCAACGTTTCCCCCAGTGGATCAATTCTTTACGCAACATATCTCTCACACGACCATGCCAACCTCCTCGTCTCCTGCTCCAAATCCCACCGACACGTCTCCACCCACTTTCTGATCGCGTTGTTCCCTGCTCGCAGCGCAACCCCCGGACCATGCCGAATGGGAACCGAGGGCTCATAAGCCCAAAAAGCTGGTTTTTCGAAGCCACGCGGGTGGCTTTTTTGCCAATTTGTGCCGCATAGTGCAATCACTTTTATCCCAGCCGATTTACGCAATCGTTTGCACAATAGCCCCAAGTGGAAAAGAGCATGATGCAATGCTCATCCGGTCCTCTGCGACGTGTTCACTCTCCTGCAGCTCCTGACCGCAAATAAGCCTGACTTACCGCTCTTCGGTTCTGTGCTTCGTCACGTCTTAGTTCGTGATAGCGCCAGATCCTCTCATGCATTCTCGGCGGCTTACGGCGACACAGATTCACAGCCATGGTCCTTTGGCCACGTCTCGCCGCGTAGAACAAAACGACCCGGTTGTGAAAGATGAACGATAGAGAACAAACATTCGGGTACAATTCATAGTGTTGTGAAATATAGTGCAGAGTCGCATTGCCTAGTGTTCAGCACACGACTGGATGTCGGGATGTCGGGCACGACATTGTCTCACGCTGTCGTCATCCGTGTGGAAGCAGGACGCGGCAGGGCCAGTGTCTTTGGTCTAGCAGTTCGTACAATTCATAGCAACGCTTGGTGTCGTCCAGGAAAATATTGTTGCCAGACGATAATACGGGCGCTCATAAGCACGAAGCTCTCGTGACCATTAAAGCTAAATATCGAGTTTTGTCAACTCCTCTAGGTTCGTGTCAAACCACCGGCAAGAGGGCAGCCAAAAACGTGAACTGCAAAGCGTCTGTCCTGAGCAACTCAAAGAAGCGACTAAAATTAAATTAGAAAAAAGTGAAGAACAATATGTGGTTTATTTCTCAATTTCTACATATTTAGCAGTCAAAGCTCCAGTAGACGTTACCGTGTTTACTATCCGATAGTAACTTGTATGGTTTTACGGGCCACGTTTTTGGCTACCCACCTACCGGATATCGTGAAGTGGATCGAGCGGTCCGAAGTGGGTCGAACCACACCGGGACCGGCGCCTGCAAGCTCCGTGAACTAAGTGTGGCTCGTGTGTGGCTGCCTGTGGCTATCTGTGGCTAGTGGACCCGTCCCAAATCAAACGGGAAAAAAAAGTTTGGATTTTTCTTCTGATAACGCCCCCACTATCAATTCGCATCTATCAAACCAGCGAAAAACTTCACAATCTCGCAACCATGGCGCCCTCGAAAGATGTCGTCGTTGCCGGCCCTAATGCCTTGACTTCAATTGATCCCGATCAGGTTGGTTCTCACTACAATCGTGCCTTTCCAGAATCGGGCAGTAGGCTGACGCTCTCCGCAGACCCTGAAGGCTTCCAAGGCTCTTCTGGCACACATCAAGAAGGCTTCCCAGCAGCAGGCCGATGAGTCCTCCAAGCGAAACCTGCTCGAGGACGACGAGGAGGCCGTCGCCCAGCCCATCTGGCTGAACCTGACCACCAAGCGTCACATCGCCGACAAGAACCGCCTGCAGCCCGGCAAGATTGCCCTGCCGCACACCATCAACACGGACGAGTCGACCACCATCTGTCTGATCACTGCGGACCCGCAGCGTACCTACAAGGACATTGTCGCCTCGGACGAGTTCCCCGCGGAGCTCAAGAAGCG
The DNA here is from genome assembly GCA_020881915.1 of Paramyrothecium sp. XJ0827. NCBI lineage: Eukaryota > Fungi > Ascomycota > Sordariomycetes > Hypocreales > Stachybotryaceae > Paramyrothecium > Paramyrothecium sp. XJ0827. The sequence goes on along the minus strand of JAJFPB010000001.1, from coordinate 1,833,968 downwards.
CATCACCCGCGTTGTCGACTACAGCCACATCAAGTCCAAGTTCAGCCAGTACGAGGCTCAGCGCAAGCTGTTCTCCGAGCACGACATTTTCCTGGGCGACGACCGCATCATTAACCGCCTGCCCAAGGTCCTCGGCAAGACCTTTTACAAGACTACCCAGAAGCGACCTGTCCCCGTCGTCCTGCAGCCGCGACAGGCCAAGGGCGCCGATGGCAAGAGGACGAAGCGAACCAGGACTGAGGGCACGGTCAACGCTGCCACTGCCGCTCAGATTGCCAAGGAGGTCGAGAAGGCCCTCGGCTCCGCTCTGGTCAGCCTAGCCCCTACGACGAACACTGCTGTCAAGATTGGCTGGTCCGATTGGACCGCCGAGCAAATTGCCGACAACGTTGCCGCCGTTGTCACCGCCCTCGTGGGCAAGTGGATCCCGCAGAAGTGGCGCAACGTCAAGGGCATCTACATTAAGGGCCCCGAGACCACCGCTCTGCCCATCTGGCTGACGGAGGAGCTCTGGGTTGACGAGAAGGACGTCATCGCCGACTCCGAGGCCAAGGAGGCCAAGGAAGCCAAGGCCCTTAAGAACGCTGAGAAGGCCAACATTGGCAAGAAGCGCAAGAACATCGAGCCCGCAGAGGAGGCCGCTGTCGAGTCCCCAGCGCCCAAGAAGAAGGCCAAGAAGCAGCAGCAGCAGACCGATGGCGACGACGACAAGCTGGACAAGCAGATCGCCGAGCGCAAGGCCAAGCTCAGGAAGCAGAAGGCGGCGGCCAAGAAGGCCATGGACGAGTAAAGGCAAAGAATAAAAATTGGATGGTGCATATGGCTCTTGGTATCACGGTGTTGCGGCGTCAAGGCGTAGACCCTAGTAGAACGTATTGATATCTCTGTTGAGAAATAAAGGCTACATTTTGATGGTGTTACACGCTAGCTATCCCAATTTTCTGTTCCATCGAAAACGCGGCTAAAACCTCATGATTACGCTTGCCGTTCTGGCCATGGTGTTTGTTTCCAAGCAATAAAAGACAGGATGTTAGGAGAGAGTAAAGCAAGAGAGATTAAGGGAAGAACCAAAAAGGTTGATGTCGACTATATTCATGAGTGTTTCATTAGAGCTCGCTAGGCTCAGTGCTGGGTACATGGCGGAAGACCCGCTTATACGGGCCAAAGAACTCGGCCATTGTGTCGTTGAGGACCTGCTCGGAGATGTCCATGTGTTCCCCCGGGATGGACTTGAAGACGAGGCCGCCCTTGCGGTCCAGCTCTCGCAGGCCCAGCCAATCCTCGCGGTAGAGGGCCCTGGCGCGCAGGGGGATGGTTTCGGTGCCGTTGACCTCCTCGAACCAAGCCGTCTCCTTGGGGATGACGACGGTGTCCTCCTCGAACTGGTAGAGGACGAGGTTGGTCAGGCCGGCAATGTTCTTCTTGTAGGTGACGTTCTTGAGGATGCGCTCGTTGTTGATGTCGGCGAGGAAGTTGGAGTGCTCGAGGTACGATTCGTACTCGGCGACGGTGCGGGGGTCGCGGTAGTACTGGGCGGGGACGAGGCGGTTCTGGACGAAGGCGCTCCAGGTGTTGAACTGCAGCAGGCCCATGGCGCCGCGGCACAGCCAGTCGGTGTCCTTGCAGGCGCGGAACTCGACGATGCCGTTGTGCTGGCTGCCGAAGGTGACAAGGCTGCGGACCGGGGGGAAGTTGCAGCGCTCGACGTAGCCGCGCAGGAACTGGCCGCCCTGGGAGAAGCCGATGGCGTCGACGGCGGGGGCGGTGCTGAGGATGGGGTGGGCGGCGAGCTCGGCGCAGACGGCGTCGAGCTGTGTCGTGACGTTGCCGAAGAAGGTGGCGGACCGGTCCGCGTTGGGGTCGGCGCCGAGCGCGATGGTGTGGACAAAGGTGCCCGGGTGGACGGCGTCGGCGAGCGCCGCGACCTGCTTGATGCCGTCGCCGTTGAAGGTGTCGCCGAGGCCGTGCCAGATGACGAGCGGCAGCGGGGTGTCGTCGGCGTCGTCGTCAGAGGCGGAGCTGCCGCCGCGGCCCAGCGGGAGCTGCTCGGACGCGAGGCAGCCGGAGAGGCGGCTGGCCAAGAGGCCGGCTGCAATGAGCTGTGATGCGGTACGCATGGCGAACGGTGGTGTTGTGTTCCCTGCTCCGAGTTTGTTGCTAATCGAGAACCACCGGTGAGTCTGGCACAAGTCCTCAATGCCAAGCACTTTGACAAGCGGGATCAGGCGAACTTGCGATGTAAGACGGGATGCATGCGACTCCGATGCAATGGCCTATTACGTGATAGCTCTTCGACTGCATACCTTAGGCACAAGCTCTGGAGGGGCGGTGGTCGCTCGTTGCAGCGACGTTCCAGCGGCCTGCTGCCTGATTGGCCGGTCAACCTTCCAGAGCCGTGCTCCATCTCCACTATGTCCTGGAGCTCTCCTCTCTCCCCCCATAGTCCTCAATCCAGTCCGTTTATGGAGGGAAACCTCCTAGCGAAATCTCACCAAGTGCCGCACTGCCCGTCGCCGCCGGACATGTTTCCCGTGCCGCGATAGCACGCCCAGGGTCGTCCGTCTTTACATGAGACGTTGGCCGCTCTGCCTGTCGTTCGCTCCGCCACGCGCGTCGAGGGATCTGCCAGCGCCCAGCCCCAGCGGCGCTGGCCGCACTGACTAACCTGCGCGCGGGTGAAACGCCGTCTGCACCAAGTCTGTGGACCGACCTGATGTAGCTCCAAACCAGCCCTCTCGGGTCTCCTTGTTTCACGATCTTTTCCTGCTTCTGGCTGCTGCTGCTACCGCTGCTGCGGCCACGTCCTCTTTCGTAGACTAGGAAGAGAGCGAGGGACAGACAAGCTCAGTCGAGTCCACTGGTGGGACAACGGCCTGATGTCTGAAAAGGCTTGGCTCTGCTGCCCTGGGGTTGCGCATGATAGAAAAGGAAACTGATTCCCCCCGTTCCACGCCCGGAGAATTGTTGTCAGCCCACTATAACTCTGATCGTCATATCTTTCTGTGTGTTAAGATCCTCGCCCTGTTTGTTTCCTGCCGTATCCCACGAGCTGGTTCTCGTTTCGCTTCCTTCGCAACATCCTTCCGACTGAGGCACAGGTGCATCAGCCCGTTTACTCTAATCCACCCATTACGACCCGCAAGCCCTCCAACAAGATGAACTACTCTGCTCTCCTCGTCGCGACCTTTGCCGCCATGGCTGCCGCCGCGCCCTTCACGCCCCTCAAGCTGCCTCTGGTGGGACCCGATCGCGATGCTCCCAAGGTGCCTACCATCACCTCCGTCGATACCGACTAGTGGAGTTCTTGTCGAGCCGCCGATGTCGCCTCCCGTCTTGATTCCACCCTTGAGTGCCTTCGGTTGCATCTCCGCGACGGGAGCAGGGTTTTGCGACATTGTGGCTTCTTCGATTTGTTTTCAAACACAAACAGGTAAGCTCAAATTTGCGCTGGTTTACTATTGATATTTGGTGATGTTGTGTATTAAACCAGTCTCAAAAATTGGGAGTGAAGTATTGGCCATTTCCAATCATATTCCCAGGACCTCTCTGCTCATCACGCCATGCCTTGCTTCTACAGAACCTTGGCTAACTGTTACATAGACTCGTTTCTTGTGGATGAGGTTTCTTTCTTGTGTCGGGCTTGTGTGCGGTGTAACACTATCTTGTATCTGTGTGACGGGGACAGTTGGTGTTCATGAACACATTCCTTAGGCACGGGCGGCTGTGGTAGTTCGCGGTCCAGTTTTGAGTAGTTCAACAATGGTAGCACGATTTAAAGGATTTTATTCCAGCATAAACCTACACTTGCTTGATGATGTGATCTTTCATTCCCTTGTGTACCAGTGGTAGAATTAGTTGGCGTCGAACAGACACCAAAAGAGTCTCAATACAGGTACTATAGTAGTTCTACAAAGATTTCATGGGTGTTACATCACTCTTTCCTTTCTTCTTCTCTTTGCTTCCCCCCTTTCCTTTGGATTCATGCAATAAACTGATACATACCCGAGGTGATGTAAAGTAGTCCAGGCCATGCATTCTACAGGGTATGGTGGTGAGCAATGCGCAGGGTTTCCTTCTCCTACCGCCGAGACTGTGGCAGTGCAGCCTTGGGCAAGATCGGCATTAGCGCCTTTCAGCCTCGTGAACCTCAAATCGATAAGAAACGCCTTTGCGACGACCTCGTCCTTGCACCAACATCTACCGGCACGGCTTCTCGACTTCCATTCGACGTTTCACTGCGCGTTCTCGAGTGATTTGCTCTCGAGCTCTACACCAAGTTCGTCTCAGCGACCCCATTGGGCAGGGATTACCCAACCGATTGCAAATAGATCAGACGAACCGCGAGTCTGCCTGTCTACTCGACGCATCACGCGCCTCAGGTGAGCCGAGGGTGCGGATGGAGAAGCCCTAGCCGCTTCTTCGACGGCTGGCTGAGAGGCGCCGAGTGCTCCGCCACGACAAGCCCGACTCGAGTGCCAATCTATCCGAGGCAGCTCTCGGTAGAGACGTAGCTGGGGGAAACATCTCGCGTTTCGCCATCTCTTGTCCATTCGACCCACCCACCATTGACGGCTGTTGACAAGGGGCGAAACATTGGGGCAGGGCAAGAAAAAGGGTTCCAGATATAGGGTTCCAGGCCTTGACAGGAAAATTATTCGCCATGGCGCACACTGGAAGCAAGGAGGATGGCCCTGCGAGACCGACGTCGAGCGACGCGGCGGCCAACGGCTCCTCGGGCGGCGACGGCGGCAGCAAGGTCGGTCCGCACCCTGGCTTCATATTCAGCTCCAATCAGTACAGCTCCGAGACCAAGGTACGGCGCATGCTGAAGGACAATGGGTGCGACCCCGCGCGAGAGGACAACTACCGCCTGCAAGGCGTCCAGCTGATAGACAACGTGCGGAAGCACCTCAACTTGTACGTATCTCTTTCTTCCCACGCTGTGGCATGCTAACTCGTGCTTTGCAGGCCCGTACGGACGTTCGACACGGCATGCACGTACTTTCACAAGTTCAGGCTTAACTTCCGTGACGCAGAGTACAACTACCAAGATGCGGCTTTGGCGTCTCTGTTCGTAGCGTGCAAGGTGGAGGATACGATCAAGAAGTCAAAGGACATCCTCGCCGCTGCGTACAATGTCAAGAACCCTGATAAACCCAGCGCGCCTGATGATAAGGTGCGTAGAGATCGGCCTAATGAGGCGTTGTCCCATCAGGTCGCAGGTCGCTGACTAGGCGTAGATCTTCGAATCGCCGGGCAGAGTCATCATCGGATTGGAGCGCTTGATCCTCGAAACAATAGGCTTCGACTTCCGAACCCGCTACCCGCAGAAGCTTCTCGTCAAGGTAGTACGGAGAATGCTTGGAAAGACGGGAGGCAAGGACTTCTACAACACGGCGTATGCCATGTGCATAGACATGTACAAGACATTTATCCCGATCAAACGAACGACGTTCTCCATGGTCATGGCCGTCGTCGAGCTCACTGCCCGCATGCGCGGCGAGTATCTCGACAAAGTGCAAGTCTTTGCTTCGCAGAGACGGCAGTACGACCGTGGGGCGGTCATGGAGACGATGCTGGACCTCTTGGATCTCTACGTGCAGCATCACAAATCTACGAAGATAGGTGCCGAGTTTGACCTGAACAAATTCATCGACATTAAGATCCACCTTAACAAGGACTTGGACGATTCTGCTCAGTCTCGCTACTTGTATCACTGCAACCGATGCGAGATCGAGGAGCCCCGGCCGTTGAGCCCGGGCTCGGCAACTTCTCCCACGGCTTCTGCTGCCGCGGCCGTTGCCGCCCCTTGGTCGGCGGAGGCGTCGGTTCGAAGGTCGGCGAGAGGGCAAGATGGCACGATGCGGTTCGTGTTCGACCCGGAGACAGCGCAGGCGGAGCGCAGTACGGTTGGCACGTACTTCCGCGAGGAGTTTGAGGAGTACGAGGTCGAGACGGAGGAGCCCGTGCCGCCACCGCAGCACTACCAAAACCAACAGTCGCATCAACATCACCATTACGAGGGGCACGAGGGTGGCAGACCCGGAAGGGGTGGCGGAGGCAGAGGCGGCTATCGTGGAGGCTACAGAGACCGAGGAGACCACAGACGAGGTGGGCCGTACGGACACAGAGGCGACCGGCACTATCGAGGAGGGAAAGGGAGGTATCATTGAGGTCTAGATCTGAGGGGGAACCCATTATCCATTATTGGCTGGTAGTCTTACGACAAAAAGGCTGCCTATTCGGCCAGACTAATGACATGACGGGCGTACAGTTGCACCGCTTCTATCTTTGGTGGTCGAGAATCATGTTCCCAGCCAGCTTCCACCTCTGTCGTAATCGATCCGAGCAGCCACCACAATCAACGGGACACGGGCGTTGTCGTCAGGGCCATGGAAAGCAGGAAACAGACATGCCGGGGGAGCGTAGTCAGACTCATGATGGCGGTGGCAATCGGCACAACCAACCAGACCTTCCTTGCTTCAGCAGTCCGATGTATTTTGGGTCGCTTGTGACGGAATTATTTGCACATGGGCCCGACGAGGGAGAGCGGCTTTGACGATAGTGCGTGAATCGGCCCCATACTCGCCGTCTCTCACCGTAGGTCTCATGGGTCCTTTCCCCCTGGTCTTGGTCTTGGTCGTCTTTGGCAGAATTATCGCGCCCCCTGTCGTCAATCATCATCAGGACAGGGGTGGGTGGTTTCCGCGGACTTGGCCCGGACGAAATTATGGGCTTGCGCAGTGGCGTTTCGAACCTACCTATGTGCTCTGTCATGTGAAGCGCGAAGCAGCGAATGTGATGGATGCCCTGGGCAGGAATAAGGTACAATAAAATAAAAATGAGGATATGGTGACCGGGGGTGGTTAGTCGGGTCAAGGGTGGTGATGGGGTGGGCGGCTCATCCGCGCCGGTCACAAAATCGCAATCGCCGACGTCCTTGCTCATTTTGGGCTTGCCAAGGCTTCCACCCGTCGTCAACAGAATCGTTTTGGGCAACCAGTTTTCTAGAATGTAAATGAAGTCGTCTGGGGCGTGAGCATAAGACGCTGGTTAAGTCGGGAAACGGCAGGCCTGTCCGGAGACCCGTTTCCTGCACGATACTGGGGAGAAGGGTAGGGGAGGGAGGCTGCTTCGGTAGTTCTCTTCAGCAAAGGTACCAGTGACATGAGAGTTCATTTGTCCTTTGTCTCTCGTGCAGGATTGACCAGATTGCTTTCGATTTGGGTTACCATTGCTAGGGGGGACAGGTAACCTCATTGTTTGCCGTTGTGGGAATGGGACGTTTACGTTTGCCACAATGCTCTCAGAGTTTGGAATCAATATGCACAATGGTTTCGGTGGCTCAGTGTTTCCAAATGATTCGTTATGGTCTACATGAGATTGTCAAGAAGACCATGACGGAACAAGATTGCTGCGTGAAGTTGGTTGTTTCCAAGCCACTAGCACAAGAATTCGGTTGTTTCCAAGCCTCCTCGAGAGACCAGTTGTTCTAAGCCATGACAAGAGATTCATAATTTCAAGACACCCCAGAAGATCATCTATTCTAAGAAACTACGAAGTATCAGTTGTCTCAAATCAAGGATGCGGCTTACATGAAGCTATGGGCTGTGGGCAAGTTTGTTGGTAGTTAGTTGAACAAGGACAGCAGTACCGTGCCTTGTTGTGCTCGTCGCCTACTGGCCGGATGCTCGTTTAGATATTCCAGCAGTGGCACTGTCCAGTGTCAGGACCTCGCTATGGGGTCTGGACCCAAAGTCCTTATCCCAAGGCTTGGCCACGTTTTCTATTCCAGCATCGGCAGTGCCAGCATCTGGACGCGACTTTGAGCCTTGGGCAGTCGGCGATCAAGTCTCCAAGGGGCTACACCCCCTCCAAGAGAACAGGAGGGGGAAGAAAAGGAGGTTATTTCGAGGGCGGGTGAAGGCTTGGTGGACCAGCATTGTCAGCAACTCTGGCCGAGCAGGAGGCCTTGATGGGCTGTGGTCGGCGCCTCTGACATAATGGAAAAGGGGACGAGCAGGTCCCTGCTGCGTGAGAGGTTTCAGGGTGTGTCCAGTGCGTGCTCGAAAGGGTAGCATGTGCTAGCAGCCAACAGGTTTCGTCCCGTCGTCGAACAGACCGTAGAACGGTCTCGGCAGCATCTTTGCCACCCTCCACACCGGCGCCTGCCTTCCCACTCCGCGCGAGGTCTAGACACATGCCCCCTGGATGAGAGCTGAACATGCCAGAAGTCTGGGACATCGAATCGACCCGGATTGATAGAGACGCCGTGGCCGCGTAGGCGATCAGGCAGCACAGATGGATTGCTCATCAAGATCATCGCCAGCCCCAGCAACGGAAGAGCGGCTGGCGATAACCTTCCGTTAACCCCGGAGAAGCGCGAGGTCCTGGTGGTTCTCGCTATCCGCATTTCCTGCGGGGACCTTGTTCTCCCCCCTGCGGTAGCGAGGCCGATGAATATCGAGAGGCGGACGCTATCCATCCCTAACGTTGACATCGTTATGATGCAGTGACTTGCTCGTCCGCCACGGCGACTAAGAAGGGCTCACGCAGCCAATGAGAAGGAAACACCAAGAGGCTGCTGCGGCTGCTCCAAGCGCCGGTGAGCCACCCTCCACGGAAATACTTCGCGGCGGAGTTCCCTGCCGGCTGGGCGAGCACTGGAGGCGCCGGCGTCAAAAGAACGGTGTAAATCGGCCTCGGGGACAGGGGGGGCGGGCTTTGTTGGTAGATAGCTTGAAGGCATCACGGGTGCTGTACGCTTCCCCCCTTTTGCAAATGCAAATGAGGTCGGAATGGGACTTCGGAGTGATGCTTCGAGCTCGCGCTTTCGGCTGCTTATTTTGTTTGTGCCGAGAAAGGGAAATGCACTGGCAAAGCTAGCGGGAGTTGATCATAGGGCTTTTCGCATATTCCTTGCTCCGCCACGAGCAGAGCATAGGTTGGTGAAAGTCCCACACCACACCACACGCCAGAGACGCCCCCGGATGGGAGGGATGGATGGCATGGATGGATGCCTGTCTGTTTTGCAAGGCGGTCCTCCCCCTCCACCCCCCTCCACCGTTCCGTCCCATGTTTGCTGGAAACCCCCGGCATGGCCCCCAAATCTTCTTTTTTAAAGTTGTTGGCCCTTAACCGACCAGGTTCCAAATCGTGGGCTACTGTTTCCGTGTGCGCTCTCGGCAATGCCTGGAAAGGGGTTGATGTGACTCAACTACCGGGGGAGAAGCAGGACACGTGGAATCGAAGATACCTGGAACGGCTTGGGACTTGCGTGCCAAGCTGAGGGTCGCAGGCGGACTGGAACGTTGCGGCCGGTACTATTTGACGGGTCAGTCGAGCTTGTGGAATCAATCCATGGCAAGATTAACGTGACAGGGGGGCTGGTGGGTTCTTGGTTGAAGATTTGACTGGTGAGCTCGGCCAAACCTGCCACGACTTGCTCGGGGTGAAGCTGCTATGGATCCTCGGGCAAACCTGCTGCTATGAATTCTTGCTACGGATGCTAGGTAAGCGTCTAGTGTATGAGAGGTGGCATGGCAATTTCGAAACCGGGCCAATGGCGGACTGAAAGCGGCAGACAGATAGACCGTCGTGCTGTGACGGGCGTGAAATGTGATCTGCCAAGACGCTTCTGGATTTCCTGTCCTGTCATCGACGTAGCTGACGTACTTTACCTACTACCTTATGGCATGGTAAGGCGAAAGGCAAGGCAAGGTCCCGGTAGCTGGTGGTTGCATAGGGTGGAATGGTATGATTGGGCCGCGATCCGGCGCCGTTATAGGGTAGGCCGGCGAACCCCGGCCCTGTGCGCGAAGTTGCCGGATCGGGGCAGCGAAGTGGTCTGCGTTGCGGACGTTCGTCCGAGCGGCCGAGTTACAAGCAGGAAATTGGTAAGCGGGTCGTAGAAACCAGATTGAGGCCCGATCCGGGAAGGACCCCTGTCAGAACCCCTCGGCTCTCTACGGAAGTCCTCGTCCCCCCGTTAAAAATGGGCTGAGAGAGAGGGACGCCTCTCCTCCCCTTGCACGGTCCTAAGCACGGCCGACAGAAGAGGTTGTTTGCTTCCCCACACGCTGGCGCACCGTGACGCCAGCCAGTCATTTCCCGGGCGTCTCGTGTCAGATGTCGAGATGCAGTCTGCGCATCTTGCATATGGCCCTCTCCCACATGTAACGCTGTACCTTAGCAGGGGGCGACCAGGGGAGGAGGGGAGGGGGGGGCGCCAGGGCCAGCGGGGCGGGAAGCGAGCGCGGCCGCCGTCGCCTGCCCGTCCCAGCTTCTGCGCTCTGATTGCTCGCCGTATGCGTTGCGACGCACGTAGGTTTACGTGCCGTACCGCTCGCTGTACGACCAGCGCGGTGCAGCAGCAGTCTGCAACGTTTCTGGCCGACCCTGTGGGCTGGAGAGAGCGTGCATGCGTACAGTAGCACACCCGTCTGTGCCGTCCGAGATGCTTGAACGTCTGCCGGACGACGATGACCGCCTTAGCTTTGCGGCCGGATGACCACATAGGAACTGCACGTCGTCAGTCTCGTGAGCCGCCGGAAGGTTGTCGTTGACGGACGGAACAAGGTCATTAACACATGCCGGTGATGAGGCGAATAGTCCACCATCTTACATACCTTAACTAAACCTCCCTCCAGGCCGCGGCCGTGATTCGTTGGTTCGCACTTGAAGCCCAAATAGGCAATTCCTGTGGCTCGTTTTGGACCCCAACGGCAGCCCGGGTCCCCATAAACCGTCCAGGCTTGCGCCACGCCCCGTGCTCTTCAACATTACCAAAGACACAACGCCCAGCCACAGCCACATCTTTAACTCAACCAGTTCTGACCAGGGGCTCCAACCAACAGCCAACCCTATGATGACAAGCCCACCAGAGAAGCTCGGTCACAGGGCTGAGCTGTCCTGCAGGCCCCCCTGTCCGTCGTTTCCATCCTCCTCGTCTTAGCTTGCATACCGAAAAATGTCGGCCGTTCGAGGGGGGGAGCTCGCCAAGGGCAGGGGGAATGGGAGGGAAGATCGCGAGAGAGCTTCTTGCAGGGTGAAGAAACCGCTAGAGTGCAAGGGCTCATTTCTTCGCGCTTCTCGCTCCCTATGTCCATACCCACCCTCCCTCACCCGCATCGGTCCTTATGGTGCCATAACCCGGCCCGGAGTGCGCATGTCGTCTTATTTCCGCTCGATACGGACCTAGTGTTCAATGCCGCCCTGATATGACCGAGCATGGGCTGGCGTGCGTTGCCAGCAACTTGTGTAACGGGTGGGGGAACAGCAAGTTCACGTCCTGGTTTTCCTATTGCTTCTCCTGCGCTGGGGCACACCTACTTGCTAGTGGCAAAACAGTGATCAGCTTTCGACTTGCTATAGCCGAAGCACTGCGGATCTAAGCGCTTGTCTGAGCATGCCATCGTCCAGGTTGCCAGCGTGTTGTCTGATTGGCCGCGCTTCGCACAGCACAATTCCCCAGCAATCACTACATAGCTCACGCACCTCAGTTCAAACGTTAGCTCTGTCCTACCCTCCAACTCGACCGTTCTATCATATGCGGCAGGGATCCATGCCCAGACCCATCCCCATCCTACCTCGTCCTTTGCCCTGCCCTGCCCAGTTCGACACCCGAGGACCAGACCCTCCACCTTGACAGGCTCCACTACCGTTTTCCATCAACCCTTCTTCTGCGTCCCTGTACCGTGTACTTCTCACACCCGAGCGCCGAGGTAGGCAGGCCCACAACCTACGTCTTTGCTCACTTCTCCACCCCGGAACTCCGATGCCTCGATCGACAACCAGGGAGTGGGGAGAACGATGCTGTCGAAATGTCCCTCCTCATCCCGCGGGACAGGGGGGACGTGCTCTACTGCATGGGTGCAGTTCTTGCCGCGAGTTAGGCGCGACATTGGACCAAATCGAGGTCGTTGCGGTCTGAGAAGCCCTGTAAGGCTGAGCTGTGATGTTCTATGAGTCGAGTTCAAATGGGGAGTCGTCCCTCGCTACTTCTGGCCCCTCGGAGTCGCGATCCTATTTAGCTGCGCCTCTTCATACAGACCTGGCCAAAGGAACTGAGATCCCAGGCACAAACACCAACGCCCAGTTCACCACAGGCAACAACCAAACACGTTGCATAACAAACTACGTATTGGATTCCATCATCGCCTTCTCTTTGGGGGCCGAGAAGATCTCACCCGCAGTTTGCTACAAAGATGTTATATATCCCTGGTCCCAACGAGGGCCCGGTGCCAGGCACAATGCTCGTGTACAAGGACCGCTCACCCAGCATGTCGACTCACGAATGGTCCGCCGTCTCGAGGCCAGCGGTCAAGGTGACCAAGCTTCGATCTAAGAGATGCCAGCGCTGCCGGTGGAGGAAGATCAAGGTATGGCATGGCCCCTGACGGTGTTGATGACTATGCATTTGCTGACCCGTGCTACCCTTTCTCGGATACAGTGTGACGAGAACTGGCCGACCTGCACACCCTGTGTGAAGGCTCGATGTCCATGCTCTGGCCCTCCTGCCAGTCTCGACGGGAGTGACAGTGACTCCAACGTCCCCTCAGGCTCAGTCGTAGCCTCGAGGGCCGGCAGCCCCGCGCCGTCCCTGATGTCCAGTATTGATGGGGAGTACTACAGCCACCAGTATCTCGACAACCAAGACACTTCACAGCTCCTCTCGCACTACGAATTCCCCGGCGGCTCGGCGTACACCCGGGTACGCCTCGCCTCCGCGCCCCGTTCGTATCCCACCACCACCGCGGACCGGGTCGCCTCCCGCCTCGCGGGCTACCTCGAACGCGGCTCGCGGTTCGACGCCTCCCTCGCCGCCGACTACTTCCGCCTCCTGCCCGCCCGCATCGGCTCCAGCGCCGCCCTGCGGGACGCCGTCGCCCTCTTCTGCACCGGCTGGGGCAACTTCCGCCGGGCCAGCCCGCCCAAGGCGCCGCTCGTCGACCCCCGCGTCTACGGCAAGGCCCTCCGCAGCCTGCAGCGGGCCCTGAGCGGCGACGACAACGAGGGCAAGCAGCTCGCCTGCGAGACCCTGGCCGCGGCGTCCGTCATGGACCGCGTCGAGGCGCTGTTTGGCGGACCGCGGCAGAACTCCTCCGAGTGCGTGACGCACGCTCGTGGCATCTACAGCTTGATGGCGACCAGGGGCCCGCCCAAGCTGGACGACGAGCTCGATGTGTGTCTTGCTTTTGGAAACCAAATCACTTTGGTAAGTACCTAACCCCCCCCAACGACCTACCCCCTTTCCATCGTGTAGACGAACACTGACAAGCAAAAGACATCATATAGCCTCGCTCAGGGCGGCGACGCCTTCTACATCACGCCGCGATGGAAAGAGACCCTCACGCAGGCCGCCAACAACGGCACCGAGACGTGCCGGGCGCTGGTCGACTACTACTTCCTCTCGGTCGAGGTCGGCGGGTGGGCCAACCTCGCCGGCGAGGTCAAGGGCCTGAGCCAGGGCGCCACGGACCCGGTTGAGCGCGCGTCGCAGGCGGCCCTCCTCTGGGACAAGCTCGACGGGCACCGCACCACGATCGAGGGCCTCCGCGAGGGCGTCATGGCCGAGTCGCGCCGCCTCGGCGTCATGACGGAAAAGCCCAACGCGAGCTGCCCCAACGGCGTCGAGCTCGCCTGGACGGACATCGAGCCGGCCTCGCGGCTGCTCATGTACGCGGGGCTCGCCGTCATCGTCAACCGGCTGCAGCTCGTCGTCGCCGACGCCATGGGCGGCGGGCCCTACGCCGAGCGCGTCGGCGCCGAGAACCGCCGCCTGTGCGAGCTCATCTGGTCGTGCATCCCGCAGATGCAGCGCCTGGGCCCCACGTCGGCCGCCCTCTTCGGCACCATCCTCGGCCTGTCCCTCGAGGGCGGCGACGCCGCCGAGCGCGCCCACGTCGTCGAGACGCTCATGAAGCTGAGCGCCTCCACCGGCGTGCTCCCCTCCGACCCGGGCAAGGTCGAGCGCAAGATGCTCGCGGCCCTGGCGCTGTGGACCGGCAAGGAGCCGCTGGCCCTACTCCCCACGGACGAGGATATAGCAGGCGACCTGAATTTCGTGGTTTAGTGCTCGTTGGTGCTCCAGGCAGGGAAGCCGAACCCCTCCTCTGGCCCATGAGGGGACACTGGAAAGGCGGGCAGGGGGTGCCGGGAAGTTGAGTCGCAAGGATGGTTCAGGGATACTCACATGTGGGCGGCGTTTCAATTACGAGAATGTTTACATCACTGGGAAGAAGCGGGTAAGCGTCGTGCCATGCAAATGGAATTTATTAGACTGGGCAAAGCAATTCTGAAATGAAGCAACAATACCACTCACACAAGCACCTCTACTAGCATAGGGTACAAGTTAGTTAGATAGCATTCGTTATTTGGGACAATGAAAGAACGATAAACTCAAGAAACTCGTCAGTTAGGATTTCGTCTCTGGCGCTATGTAGGGGGGTATTTCTGTATGCTCCGCGTCGCCATTCCAACCCGGTGATCTTACACAACTTTCGCATCTTCTTTCTTCGTCACGCTGGTGGCAGCGTCTGCGCTCTTCGGCAACACCACCTTGCCACGCTCTGTCGGTTGCTCAGCGTTGGCATCGCTCTTGACAGGATATTCCTCGGCCGGTGCCGTGAGATCCTCCCCCTTTGGCCCGCTGCTTTTCACACCCTCTATGTGGCTGGCCTCGTCTTCCGGCGTCTTCTTGGTCGTAGCACCCTCTGCGCTTCTTAGACTGCTCGCCCTGCTGACGTCGGCGCTGGTCGGGCTCATTGTCCTCAAACCAAGATCCCTCTCCACGCCCGACTCGTTCTGGTTGGCACCCTTCCAGTCCGCCGGCTTGAGCTGCGGCACGGGCTGACCCTCGGGCGGCTCCGCCACGTCTTCCCCGCCGGCAGCGCGCCATACCACCGCCATGCGGTCCAGCGCGCGGGCTCCCTTTCTGCTGGAGCCCTTGATGCCGTCCAGAGCCTCCCATTCGATGGCGAACACGCCGCTGTCGTTGGGCTTGCCGTCCTGCTCCGGACCTTGACCCTCGAAGAAGGCGTTGAACCAGACGTGGGCCACGGCTGACACCAAGGTCAGACCCATGCTTTTGTGGGAACGATTACGCCGCTCCACGGAGATGCAGACGTCGCTGCTAGGGATTTGGATGGGCTTATCGGGTTTGAAAATGACGGCCATGCCACCTGGTTCATGATGAGAGGTAGCTTCCGACGAGCTATCCGTAGACGTTGGCGTCGATGCAGCGTCAGGAACGTGCATGGTCTTGCTCTTGCGCTTGTCTCCGTGCCCAGGAGCAGACGGCTTGGTCGTTGACGTTCTGTCGATGAGGTCTACCCTTGTATGCTTCGGCTTGCTCTCCTTGCCATCCAGAGGGGCTGTCGTTGCCCTGCTGGGGCCCTCGAGCTCATCGTTAGCAGCATCCGCCAGGTCTGCCGCCTCGGGCGCTTTCGATTTGGACTTGGTGGCCGAGTACCCAGCCATCTCCCAGACCATGTCGCTGAAACCCCCACCTTCAGGGGCATCTCCCTCGACAATCAGCCTCTCGGCCTTTGTGAATGTGTGGAAGGCGTCAATCTTCTTGCCCTCGTTCACGAACCCCTCCACGGCGACCTTGACTCCGTTGCGCAGACCCCAGGCATGGATCTCGACGATCTCGAGGGGCCGGTCGATGTACTTCTTCCCACCGCGAGTCCAGCGGTCCACGTAGCGGACCCATCGCAGCTGCGAGGGAATCGAGACGCCGGCGCCGAACGAGGCACGCATGCGCCGTTGGGTGAAGCGAGCCAATGCATCCTCTGGGGTCCACCCTTCCTCGGCAATGAGATAGCTGCAGCTGACGGTGCCACTTCGTCCCTTGCCGGCCTTGCAGTGCACGACAACAACTCGCTCGTTCTTCTTTTCCGCTTTCTTCTTCTCGCTACTCGGAGCGCCGCTGCGCACGTCGGTGACTGACGTAGGCAAGCCTTCTGCGGTAACACGACCGCCTTCCAACTCGCCCCCATGAAGCCAATTCCTCATGCTAGCCATGATCAACGGTATCAGCCGGAACGGCGGCGGGTGATGGTCTGGCCATGGGTAGTGTCGCACGCGATTATAGACTAGATCGTCTGGGTATCCAGTGCCTTCCGCGCGGAACTCCCATATCGCCCAATCGCTCCCGTGCTTCGAGTCGAGGAATTCAACGAGGCGATCGAGAGGGTTTCGATAGGCGCGTTGAGGATATGTTTGAGAAGGCCCGGATCTGTGCGTGAGGATGTCAGCACAGCTCCTTTATACATATGCACCAACAAACAAATGAAGGTTGTTGTCAGTGTACACGCACGTAGCAATTATGTTGTCCGTTACATAACAAAGATCCAGGTTTGCCTCGGGGTGTTTCGCCCTGGGCCCAGCGACAATCTGTCGCAGAATGGAGGCCATTTCAAGGCGACGTCGAGTATTGTGCTGTGGGTTGATTGTGCTTTACGACAGGGGAGACATGGATTATGTACTTGACGGAAGCGGTGGCTCAGGTTATGTCGCGTGGAAGAAGGCTCTAGGCAGACGGGCGCAATGGAGAGATGAGGCTGTTCAGATGTAAGTAGAATAATGGCAAGACAAGGTAGGTAAGATAAGATACGGCGCCGCACTGGATGAGGCAATGCTTCGCCCGGTACTCTGTACTCGAGGTACTGCTACAGAGTACCGAAACGGCCGACGTCATCAGCTGCGAGCCCCACCATGCACAAACTTGGAGCTTCGTACCTAGCGTCCTCCATGCAGGTTTGAGATGCATCTGACGGAGCAACACACCTGGCGCAAATGCAAATTAACAGTTCAGCTTATTCATAGAAATTGTCAAAGGCCAACAGTGTAAACTGACAAAGATAACATTTACAGTCAACACCAGGGAATCAAGCTATACTGTTTTCTCGCCATCCCCACCATCTACGTTGTACTTCATCCAGACAGCTCCCAAAGAGCTCGCGTGAGCGATTCGCGAGACGTCGAATTGCCCTGCCAATTTCGTCCAACAGCCTCCTCGTAGTATAGACCCCCTCATACCATGTATCCAGCTTCATAGCCCTTTTCCCCGTCCATCCGAGCCATTCGTCACGTCGTGCCAGTATCATCAATACCCAATGGCGAGAGCGCCAGCCGAAGACCTGTCACCTTTGGTCGCATACCCTCCTCCGGGTAGCAGCAAGCGCATAGCAGCCGCCAGAGCCTCACACCAGACTCACAGCTGCTAGTCATGACCATGCGCATTTACGAGTCCTTCTTGGCGGGAGCGCCAGAGCCGAGGTACTTGCTGGCGTCGGTGACATCGTGGAACTGGCGGGCACCCGTCTTGACACCGTCCCAAACCTGCTTAGCAGCAGGAGGAGTACCCTGAGCTCCGACAAGGGAATCGACGCGGGCACCGAGCTGAGAGAATGCGTTCTGGACGTGGCTGCTCTGGGAGAAGCGCGCACGCAAGAAGGCGGTGTAGATGGCGATCAAAATCCATGAGCGGCGTTGGAAGATGATGGAGGCGAGCAGGAGACGGATCCAGAGGAGGATCTCAAGGGAGGAGACGACAGACATGGAGGCATCGTAGTACTGCTTGACGAAAGCGCCAATCCTGTCGGCCAGAGGGTGAGTGGCCCTGACTCTAGCAGCGGCGTCAGGGCCGTCGGCATCGCGGTGTGCCTTGGTGGGCAGGAGAGCGGGAATCAGGTTAGTTCGGGAGTATGTGGCGACGTGGAAGATGGAGTAGATGGTGTAAGGCAGGAGAGCCAGCGGGTACTGAGGAGCAAACAGCCAGACAAGGGCCATGACTGTATTACGTGGTCAGATGAGACACTGTGAAAGAGCAGGGCGGTCCCTGCATATCCCGTATGCTTTGACTTACGCAGGTACTGGACATTCTCGTCGGACAGGAGGCCGACAAGGCCACCGGGAGTCTTGGCGCCGGTCTTCGCGCGGGCTCGCTGGGTCTTGTAGACAACGATGCCGTAGGTGACGGCAGCGGCAATGAACGAGGTGCGGTAGGAGAATTGAGCCATGCGGCTGTAGTAGTTCATCCAGATCCACGACAGAGCATATCGAGTGGTGGTGAGGATGAGCGTCAGGTGTCTGTCAACGCACAGGGCGGTTAGCAAAGAACTTGAGATCTAAGGTTGTGCCATGTGCCATGCGGTTGCGATGGAGTAAAAGTGTCATGGTAGACAGGCGCGAAGCTGGACTTGCTACCGCTTGTCGTTGGAGAGGAGGTTTCGGAGTGGTGAGAGCTATGAGCGGACGAGGAGCACGTACCCCACAAACCAGGCAACTGGAAGCGGTGAAGGCGGAGCACGTTAGCGAGTTGCGTTCTTTGGCACGGCTGAGCCGCAAGAGCAAGGGACAGGCGAGCGCATACACTGAAGGGTCTTTGCAAGGGCAAGGAACCTCTCCTGCAGAGGCAGGTTGGGGTTTGGAGGCGGAGCCATCGTGTCGAGAGCTGGGGGAGCGTGTCGGGAGCTTTGGGCTGCGAGCTCGTGCTTCACGAGAGGAGCTTCAAGCTGTCGTGGCCTCTAGCGACGGGGGTTTGAGGCGGGGCTGGTAGAGCGGCTTGGGTGAAGAAGCACGCAACGGCTTGGAGGAGCGGGAGGCAGTTTGCGGTTGAAACTGGCGAAGCGGGTGAGTTTTCGTAGAAGTACGGAGGAACTGTAGGAGGAAACGTGGTAGAATTGGGAGAGAAGTGGAGAGAAGAGGAAGATGTGGAGGAAGAATGTGGTCTGCTTGGTGGTTTAGGTTGGGTTTGGTGGCACGTACCTCAACTCAGATGTCGGCCGACAAGGTATCTGCAAGTATCTCCAGATCTCCACTTGTCACAAGCACTATTCCCTGATTCGTATTGTAGTGCCGGTGGCTGCTGGAGCTGATGACCCTCACGTTTAGTGTGTCAGCTGCGAGGGAAAACCCCAAACAATCCAGACGATAAGGCCAAAAAATTGAAAATTACAAAATATACAATTTTTCTTTGATAGTTTGAGATATGTTGAGATGGTAGAGAAAGAAGAAATGAGAGACATCGAGCAGTATACAGGAAAGCAATATGAGTTCACTTTCATCAATGTGCGCGCTCGTATGGCGTGCAGCGACCGAGACAAGACCAGAGGTACTTGAGGGTACAACCAACCACTGAATCCCCCACACGTTCCAGAGCTCCAGGTGAACAGCTGCTTCAATGACGTTTTTCACCGGACCTTGTGGTGCCCAATGCTTCTGATGATGCGCCCCCATAGACGACGGCCTACAGCGGGATGGCGCCACCATCACCAGCCACTGTCACGAGCCAAAAACCGGCCCAGGTCAACACGCAGAGTCCCCGAGTGACTG
Organism: Paramyrothecium sp. XJ0827; assembly: GCA_020881915.1. Taxonomy (NCBI): domain Eukaryota; kingdom Fungi; phylum Ascomycota; class Sordariomycetes; order Hypocreales; family Stachybotryaceae; genus Paramyrothecium; species Paramyrothecium sp. XJ0827. Next base: position 1,814,627 of record JAJFPB010000001.1, on the reverse strand, counting down.
CTTGCTCCAGTCTTCCTCCGTTTTGCAAACCGTGCCCACTCCCAATCGATGACTGCTATCTGCGTAGACACTTCATGACACATTCATAAGCGGGTTCGTCTCATAAACCATGGCCAAGGCAACAATCCCCAGCGGGCACTCATGATGACGATGGTCGTCCCATACTTCAGCTGGACGCTCTGACCTCATTACGCCGGACCCAGATGCGTGGCCAGGTTTCGTCATCTTGCGACCGCTAGGCTGGCCGTTTCTGGTTTCGCGGCTCGTTAGCGGACCGAAACAAGTATGGCACTACTGCCAATCACGCATCTGCTTTGGGAGGGAGCTAGAATGTCTGACCTTTCTAGCTGTCCGTGGTGTTGCTGAGCAGGGCGGGAAACCATGTTTTGTGATTCGCCAGAAGGATGAGCCGCAGCGAAGAAGCGTTACAAACCCAATGAGACCTGCTGCTGCTCCGTTCCCGTTACCGACAGGCTAGGCACATGGCTGGGAGATGCTTTTTGTCGTTGCAGCGGCACACTTGCAGCAAAAGCCGTTTCAAACTCTGGTCAACAGGTCAAAGTCAACGGACAACTCGCCTTTGCTCTCTTGCAGCCGTATCCTGGCAGGCGGTTAGCAAAAAACCTGGACCGCGGAATCATAGACAGACTAATAAATATATAATAAGTAGCAGCTTTTACTATAGATAAATATCTATAAATTATCTATAATAGATATTAATTTTATTTAAAAGTCATCATATTTTATTTATTTTGTTTCTCTTATAATTCCCTTACTACTCTTAGTAATAGACCAATTTGTACTCTGTAGACCGGGTATTTTTGTTCACTGCCTGGTGAGCCAAAGCATGCACAAGGACTGATTTCTATTAACCACTGATGGATCTCAGATTCGCACGAATGTGGACTCTCTCCAACTACTTGGCGGACCCTGAATAGCAGCTAAGAAACTGGGGATCCAGATCTCTGGGATGGCCACACCAAGTGGCTGAGGTCGCAAGTCATTCGCTCTCAGCCTCCGCACTCGCAGGAAGCGCAGCACGAGTCGCAGCCGTACGGTGCAGTAGGTGTAGCACAGCACAGCAGAGCACAGCACAGGATCCCCCGACAAGACAAGCCCGTCAGTCTAATTTGAGAGCTCGCCCCGCCGAATCCTTAGCGGCTACTCATCTCGCATCCAGGCAAAAAGCACTTCATTCATGTGCTGCTCTGCCCTGGCTCGGGACCAGTACTCAACTTCGGAAAATCCCTGTTCCCTGAAGACGCGCGCACCAAGCATATGTGCAGTAGAGGCGGCGCATCCGCCGAGGCGCAGTGGGAGACCCTGAAACGACCAAGTGGCCGTTTCCAAATCTGATGGTGGGCATCGACGGACAAGTCGGCACCTCCCAAGCTTGCCAACCAAAATAGACCCAGAAGCTCAGTGCTGCCAAGGTGCCGAAGCCGCGCCTCAGCCAGCCTTGGGCCGGCGTCTGTTGGGTGGAAGCCCACCTACAGCCTACAGAATCTGTGCAGTCGACTCCTGCGGACCCCTTGTGTGTACGTACATGCGTCGCTCCCACCCCTGCCCTGCGCAATCCGTCCAGAGCTGGACTGCGGCGTGGGTCGCAAAAGGCGAAACGCATCCATATCACGCGCGGCAAAGTGCAAAGTTGCACTTCACATTAATTTCTTCAGACCATGACCCGGCGCCATCTTCTGCCATCGTTCCTTTTCACATTTGGCATTTTCTATAAATTCTTCGAGCCTTGAGTTTCCGTCTCCACATCGCCTTGTTAGCTCTGTCGTTTGACGGCTCCATCCGCCAAAAGCGCCCGGACCTCTTTGTGCATGTCGTCTGGGATAATAAAAGAAAACCCTTCGAAGGACGACAAGACGTTGCCCTCTTGGACACGCTGAGCTTCAAGACACCGGTACTTGGCAAAGAGAGGACGACTCTATACCAGGTTCATTCACTCTGGAACCCAACACCATTTCCACACCGCCCAGCACCATGGCTGAGAATCTCAGTCCGGCGGAAACGCCCGAGAAACCGAGCCTCTTGAGGCGTCGGTCCAGGAACCCCATAAAAAACATGATGCAGCATCTCTCCGTTGAAGATCCGCAAGAAGAGGGTACGATACCCCGGCGGGACTCACTCATTCGTCGCCTTAGTCGCCGGGCGAGTCGGAGCCGTAGCTCGACTCGGTCGGATGGGTCCGGCTCCGTTACGGGATCTGCAGCTCAAGACCCAGCTTTGTGCAAGGCATGCGCCAGCTGGGCGACTGACATCGAAGCCATTTTTAGGGAAGCAGAGGATACCATTTTAGCGCAGCACGCTCCTGGTGGCCCGGCGGACACCTTCGAGAAGAAAGAGCACGCCGTCACAATTCTCAAAGGCTTGGAGGAGGATAGGTGGTCGACAACCTGTCCTTTATGCAAGCTTCTCTGGGCTGTTCATGTTCCTAGCCAAGGTGATGGAGACTATTGCCTTTCGGGTTTCTCAAGCCGGGATACCAACTACTTGCTAGACAGGACCAGATTGTTTGATTCGGAGCATCCAGCCAAGAAGCAACAACGGTCCCATGCCCCGGCCTACCTCGGTGTTGTCCCAAGAAAGACGGGCGACGGAGCCCTGGGGTGGGATGTGAATGCGGACTGGTTCAGAGAAACAGGCATGCTATACCGGGCACTGCCCGAGCCCGAGCTTCCCAGGACCCCTAGCGGCAACGAAGACAAGCAGACCTGGAAACGGCCTGCGTCGGATCTGCCCGAGGTGGCAGAGTTTGGAATATGGGGCCGAGAGATGGACCAGGAAATCGACATGAATGTGGCAGTGGACTGGCTGCGATACTGCAAAAACCATCACCATGAGCGATGTGCCCGACGCCCAGTCTTACAGGAGATGGAGGGCTTCCATCTAATTGACTGTCTACGGAGCCCACCCCAGGTTGTCGATGCATCTTTGAGAGAAGACTTTGTCGCCCTGAGTTATGTTTGGGGCGAAAACATGACCGAAGCCTGGCCGCGAGTGTTTCGGGACGCTGTTGCTGTGACCCAGGAATTGGGGCTACGGTATCTCTGGGTGGACAAGATCTGCCTGGACGGGGCCCCGCCTCATATCAGGATGCGCCAGATTTCAAGGATGAATGAGATTTACGAAGGTGCTGCAGTGACCATCATTGCGGCGTATGGGAAGGATGCGACATACGGTCTACCTGGGGTCGGTTCAACGTCGCGACCGGAACAGCCAAAGTATACGTTTCTCAACAACAACATCACGTTGGTTTCCAGCCTCCCGGATCCACGCCTGAGCGTCAAGAACTCGACCTGGTACACGCGTGGCTGGACATATCAAGAGGGCTTTGTTGCACGCCGTCGCCTCATTTTTACCGAACATCAAATGTATTGGGAATGCGAGGGCATGGTATGCCCGGAATCGCTGATACTGCCACTCGACTTCTACCACAACAACAAAGAGCAGCGGATGTGCGATTTCATGCGGCCGGGCCTCTTCAACGGCGTTTCATTCGTCGACAATAGCTGGCAATCGTGGAAACGGTTGCCACCCCAACTTGGCGGCGAAGAGCCTAGCACCCTGGGCATATTCCGCGAGGTTGATCAGCATATCGTGGACTACACGCGGCGACAACTCACCGTCGACGAGGACTCGTTGACTGCGTTTTTGGGCATCACGAGACGGTTGGAGACGCTGGCTAGGGGTCGGATGGCCAGCCTGGTAGGCATCCTGGTGTGGCCCTCCGTGGAGGAAGCGCCCGCGCGAGGCCCGCCACGGACGAAAGACATGTTCGCGTTGTCGACAAGCTTCTGGCATCACAAGGAGGGCGAAACCGTGCGAAGACGGCGACACCTGCCGAGCTGGACCTGGGCGGGATGGAAAGGGGCTGTCGAAATGTTCTCGTCCATTGCCGTGGCGGATGTGGAGAACAAAGTGAAGGGGCGCAAGTTCTTCAACCATCATTATGTCACAGCGACGCAGCTCACGCGCAACGAGCCTACCTCGATGAAATGGACATATTCACCAGATATGGTGTTGCTAAACCCTGACGGAAGCGTGGCTTGGGACTTTGGCAGCAACAGCCGCTCGAGAGGATTGCCACGTCTCCCTCCGCAGAGATACGCCTTGCGCATCTCAAACCCACTGGTGTTGGACAAGGTGAAAGCACGAACACACAGCGGCGGGTGGATGTTCAACCACCTCAGCGTCGACGTGCGGCTCAGCAGGGGCAACACGACCCCGCCCAGCATCCGGACGTACGTGGAGCGGCACGCGCACGGAGAGCAGATGACGGTGCTGTGGTTCGTGGAGGAGACGACGGTGATGCTCCTGGTGGTGGAGCGCACGGAGCGTGGCAACACGTGGGAGCGGGTCGGCCGGATGCGCATGGGGTTCGTGGAGGGCGCACGGGAGGTGATGCAACGGTGCAAGGACCTGGGGGGGCTGCTGGACGAGCTGCCGCTGCGAAGGCTTGGGGAGGATATCATCCTGGAGTGAAGAGGCGCTACTGGGCTGAGACATGTCCATCACGTGTGCAGGTGTACCTTGTCTAGATGGCGCTGCGCACCACTTTCAACCGGACTCGGACGTTGCTGCCTTTTCATGTCCGATAATTTTAATGGATTCCCAATAATTCACGAGCGGGTGCCGAGTGTCGAGAATCGAGAAATTCCCACTGCAGATGAACCTTCTTGGAACAGCCCGAAATAGGCCCCACACCTCGGGGCCGGAAGAGTCCGGGCGCCCCCCGGTAGCTCCGGAATTCGCGTTTTAGTTTTTGTGTTTTCGCTAGCCTGCTTACTCAAGCATGGATGCCATGCCATGGGTTTCAATAAGTGAAGAAGGAAAAGAAAAAGTCTCCGGCTCCAGAGAATTGCCACAGTGATATTCAGAGCCATGACGGAAAATCAACTGTGAAATATCGGAGCATGAGAATGTTTTGGTGTCTTGTGTCTTTTCCATTTCCGTAGTGGGTCCGAAACGAAGCCTCAATGCACTGATGTTTGACGTGTTACCGGCTACGACGGGTCCGAGCATCCCGCTTCGAACGGCTCTGGTGTTTACTCAGCTGAGGCTGTCATCCATTCATTTCTTTTATCTTCTACTGAGGGTAGGGGGCGTTACGCCCAGCCCTGGAGGCGGCTTGCTGGCTGATTGCTGGGGCACGCTACGGGGCAAGGATGACCCTGAGTCGACGTCAAGCGGGTGCTCTGTATGAATCACGTCTTTCTGCCTGTGGCGCGACGGAGGGCGAGGGTGAAAGTGAAAGTTCACGGTGGTGGATGTGCTAGCGGTCTTGAATAGTGTGGCCAATGACGATGGCGTCGGATCCGAGGAACACGACTGGAAAGTATCGTTCGGTCCCCTTTTTAATCCCGTCTAGATTGAAACCCGATCCCGCGTATTGTTCCATCGTTTGATATGCAGCCCTCCCCACTTGGAACGTGAGCGGCCGGGGTTCAGCTTCCGCCCATCCATCCCACTGTCGCATCCCTACCGCTGTGGCTGGCAACTAACTACTGTAAGGTAACTAACTAACTGATCCCTTCTGACGTCTTGTCCCACACTCACTCTCTCGAAGCCGGCTACTATTTTTCCTTTTCTTTTCTTGGGCATCGGGATCTCTTGGACTTTGCTCTCCTTTCCATTTCTCTCCCCCCTCTACACATTTCCTTGTCTTTCCCCTTTGGTGATACCCCCGTTGCGCATTATCTCACAATGTCGGCCGACGCCGCTGCTCCCCCGCCGGTGGCCCGCGTTCAATCGTCCGTGTCCATCACCGACATCAGCTACCCCAACGCCCACCTCGGCCATCTGACGGCGCACCAGGAGGAGGCTCTGGAGCAGTTCAAGGCGCTCCTGCTGGAGAGGGGCGCGTGGAAGCCCGGCCCGCCGCCCTCGCACGACGATGGCCTGCTGCTGTACGTATCCTGACGCTCTCTGCGGCCCCGCGCCAAGACCTAAGGTACGCTGCTTGTGCTGACGGCTGACCGACTTGCTTTGCAGGCGCTTCCTTCGCGCGCGCCGATGGGTGCCCGAGGATGCATACACACAGTTCAAGGACACGGAGGATTGGCGAGCTGCCAACGACATTGATGTCCTGTACCACACCATCGAGCTCGATGCCTACGAGCAAAGCCGGCGACTGGTAAGTCCCCCGTCTCGCGCCCTGCCTTCGGATGGCTCGGAATCAACCAATTTCGTTCGCGCGCTCACGAGACTCAGTATCCCCAATGGACCGGGCGCCGCGACCGCCGCGGCATCCCGCTCTACGTCTATGAGGTGCGGACGCTCGACTCCAAGACCGTCTCCGAGTACGAGAAGCTCGGCGCCAATAAGACCTTCTCCGACGCCAAGACGGACGGCAAGACGCCCTCGGGCCTGCTGCGACTGTTCGCCCTCTACGAGAACCTGACGCGCTTCAACATGCCCTTCTGCACGCAGCTGAAGGACCGCGACTACCCCGAGGTGCCCATCACCATGAGCACCAACATCGTCGACATCTCGGGCGTCGGGCTCAAGCAGTTCTGGAACCTCAAGAGCCACATGCAGGCCGCCTCGACGCTGGCCACGGCGCACTACCCGGAGACGCTGGACCGCATCTTCATCATCGGCGCCCCGAGCTTCTTCGGCACCGTCTGGGGCTGGATCAAGCGCTGGTTCGACCCCAACACCGTCTCCAAGATCTTCATCCTGAACCCCAACGAGGTCATGCCCACCCTCGAGGCTTTCATTGAGCCCCGCAACATCCCCAAGCGCTACGGTGGCGAGCTCGACTATGAGTTTGGCCACCTGGCCACGGTAGACCCTGCCTGGGATGGCATTGTGCGCTGGGAGAACGGCCATTCGTCCTTCCCGGGCGGCCCCTTGATCTGGGAAGACGTGACCGTTGACGGCGAGGAGAGGCTGGCGTGCATCGCGCTGGGCACCAAGGGCGGCCAGAAGCAGAAGCTGACCGTCTGCACGATACCCAAGACATACCCCCCCAAGGCACCCGTGACGAACGGCGTCGCCGCGGAGAAGACGCTAGCAGTTGACACCCTAGCGGCGGCGCAGACCACTGCTGCGGGAGACGTGACCGAGGGCACGCAGACCACGGCCGTCGACGTCCATGACGACGCAGTGCAGACCGACTTGTCGATCGCCAGCGGCGAAGCCATCGGAAACCTGAAGATAAACGATGAGAAGACGAAGAGCAACGGGGGCGCTGTACCGCCCGCCGTTCCTACAACGGTCGCTTAAGATATCACTAGAGGGCGGATTTAGACAAGCGCAGCCGTTGAAAGCTTCAAGATTTGGAGCTACGTTGGGCGTTTGCCAGAGAGCATGGACATCCCCGCCTCCACTCCTTATGAAGTTACACAGACTACTAGAAAGAGAGAGCGAGTGTGAGAGAGAAACATATAGTGCATATACACACAGAGAGAAGTGAGCCTGCGTTTGTTATGGTTCTTGGAGTACTTGTTCTTTTTTGGAACTCAAAGTTTCATCATGCGAGAATTGGTTTATAGATATCATGTGACAGTGTCTTGCGCACGCGGTGGAAAGGTATACAGCTCATAAGTCTACTTAGCGCTATGTCTCTGCTGCAATTCTGCAAGTGCGTAGTGATGCGTGAATTTCGTGATGGAGCGGCGGGATGGGGAAGCTCCTGCACGTTCCGTAGGTTGTCTCGTGCCAGTGTTGGTCGGAGCGCGACGACCAACGTCGTGATCCACTAGATGTCGACGTTGGTGTAGCCTCTCCTCTTCCTCCATTCCTTGACGCCTCTTTCGAATTCGTCCCATGTTACGCCGTCTCGGACGAGACACATGGTGACACCGAGTTCTTCCGTCTTGAGATTCCGGACTTCGTCATCGAAGAAGAGCATGTCCTCGTATGCAATTCCCGACTTAGCCTGGATGGCTTTGAAGTGATTCCTCTTGTCCCTGTCGTACATCTCCAGACCGGAGTCGAACACCTCTAAGGCGACGCGCTTCGCCGTAGCCTTGTCTTCGGCGCCGTCAGGCGAAAGACGCAGCATCTTCAGCAGATCACGGGCCAGAGTGTCCGCCGTCGTACGCGACGCCACGGCTAGGTGGACGCCGAGCGTGGGCAGCGCCAGAAGGATTGACGGAACATCGGCGTAAAAGGCGAAGCCCTCACCGTTGCGATCCGTCGCCGCTGAGTGGTTGGCGTTCGGTTTGAGGGGCGGGCAGACGTGGGTGTCGACCCAGAACGGCCAGAGGGTGTAGTCAAGGTCAAAAACCACGAGCTTGGGCAGCGGGAGGTCCTGGTTGGTGAGCGATGCTGGGATGGAGATTGGCAACGACGCAGGTCTAGTCGTCTTAAGAAGTCTTTTCCCCATGCCAGGCGATCTATACGGATAATGCAATGCGATGAGAAGTTGAGGAACAGCCTGCGAATGTCACCAAATATGACGAGGTCGCGACAGATGGATGACAATTAGGCTGGTGGCGTTCCACAAATGACGTGGAACTGCTTTTTCGCGCAGCTCCTGTCTCCGATCTACCGCCTCAATGCACTCTTTTTTTCGACCACGCCAACATTGTGTAGCGGCCAACCACAAAAATAAAACAGTGTTGGAACGACAGAAATCGTCTTTAAGATATCTCACAGTTACAATATTACATGAATCGAGGCTCGACGCTCCTCAATGATTGTAAAAGTATTGCGAGAAGAGCCTGGCCAGAAAGACGTGTTGACGCTCGCAACTCCAAATGGGGGCCTTTCGCAACCCCGACGAAAGAGAAACACATCCACGGTGCTTGAGGGCTGCCTTTTTTTTTATTTTATTTTTATTTTACAAAGTTCTCAATTCTTGGAAGTAACGCGTTACCTCTCAAATTGAAGAGAAAAATAGTAAGCAACGCGTGCTTCCACTGCCGCAACCACTCCGGGTTACAAAACCAGCTGAAATGAGCCACATTTGCTAAAGATGCGATACGCATTACATGAAAGTCATGAGTTCTGTTTCAAAAGCCCGCTGCGGGATTGGCTATCCCCCAAATGAGACAGCAAGCACTAATCATCCATAATGCTACGCCCGCCATAGCTGTTGCCGAGGTGCACTCTGGAACTCCCCTTGGCGTTAAGGATGTCGGTGAAGTTGCTGTTGCGACTCGTGAAACCTTTGCTCTTGGCGATGGCGTTCTCGGTCCATTCATCTCCAATACGGACCCTCGCCTGTGCGTCGGTGTCGACATTGTTGGCCGAATTCTTCAGAGCAATCTCTTCGCATTTATGCTCCACTGCCTCAACCAAGAGGCTGTCAACATCGGTTGCCGCATCTTGTAAAAAGCCCAGCAGCGGCTCTTCCCCGAGTTCCTCCACCTCTGCACGAGCCAGATTGACCAGATCCTGACGCCTTCCGTGGCTGGGCAGCAGATTTTCTAGGTCATCAATTATGCCGGTGATTTGTTGGATCACTTCGTGGGATCGTTGCGAGTCGTGAAGGGCCCAAGAAGTTTTCCGCAGTAGGTTGGTCTTTTTGTGTCGCTTTTTTACAAGTTCCTTGAGTCCTGTATGAAGTCTTTCGCCAAATAGACTCATGGAGCCTTGCCCGTCCTGACCTGCTTCGTCTGGCCCCGAAACACTTTCGTATCGCTGCGAGGTTTTTTCGCTCTCCTCAAACAATATTTGAAGCTGTTCCAAAATCGAGTTGGCTGCGTTTATCAACTCTTTATCAGGCGCCGCAATGGTACCGGTGAATGGAGGCTCTTGATTGATGCCTACCGCCTCGCCCCAACGTGTGAGGCGAAGTCTGGCAACGGCAAGCTTCAATTGACACAGTTCATAATCTTTGCCAAATCGACGTCCTAACTGGATGTAGTTGAAGGTCTCGACACAGTTGTTGAAGAGGGCTACAGTGCCGCTAATGATTCCGAAAATATCAGCCATATTGCGAGGCACACCACTGGATGAGACGAGAGGGATGTGTCCATGGATCGCAGCATCGAGTTCATCCTGGTCGAGGAGTCCGCAAATGACTTCAAAAGAGGCGGTGCCATGCGTGCTGGATGTGACTGGCCGGCTAGCCGCCCGTCCCCATTCACCCCGCCGCGGCCTCGTTTCACAACGCGAATTCAACGCGGGTTAGGGAAAACAATCTCAAGAATACATCTTGTTCAATGGGATATTTAGAAACATGGCCGAAGTCCAGATGAAATCACTACAGAAGCTCTCGCTCATTGAAAGGCCTGAACAGCTCAACTCAGTTGGCTATCTGAAAGTTGATGGTCACGGAAAGGTGCAGGTGGGTAACACTTACATCTACAATGACCAAAGCGAACCGGCTGCCAAAAAAAGCTTGATTGCACTGCGTGCCTCTACGGATCCTCGCGATGAAAAACTACGCATCCAGCAAACCAAAGGCGGTTTATTGAAGAGTGTTTACGAGTGGATCTTGGAGCACAAAGAGTTTCAGCGATGGCGAGACGGTGACCTTCGTCTCCTATGGATCGATGGCGATGCCGGCAAAGGCAAAACCATGTTACTATGCGGTATTATCGATGAGATGAGCTCACTTCATGAGACCTCGAAGGGTATACAGATGTCAGCAGCTCGGCCTTAGGAGAAATGTCACCTAACATCAAGTAGGCCACTCAAGCTCAGTCTGCTACTTTTTCTGCCAGAATACAGATCACCGACTGAACAGCGCTTCTTCTGTAATACGCGGCTTGATATATCTTCTTGTTGTCCAGCAACCGTCTTTGATCAGCATAATACAGGACAAGTTTGATCACTCCGGCCATCGGGCATTTGAGGGCGAGAACGCCATCTTCACACTATCTAGCGCTCTTGTTGATATGCTTCGTAACTATCCAGGCGATCACTGCTATATGATTGTGGATGCTCTAGATGAGTGTCAGAACCAAATGTCACATCTACTCAAGATAATATCAGAAACTGCAGCGACATGCCCTGCGGTCAAATGGATTGTTTCGAGCCGCGGCCCGCTTCAGATAAAACGAGAACTCCGACTGGGCCATTTCGGAGCACGAATCAACCTCGAACTCAGCCACAAAGAAGTCAGCCAAGCGATTGGAAGATACATAGAGCACTGCGTCACGCAACTTGCCCCGTCCCCGGAGGATGAATCCCTGCGTGAAGAACTCCTGCAGCAGATGCGGCAAAAGTCTGGGAATACATTTCTCTGGGTTTCCATTGTCACCCAGGAGTTGGAGAAAGTACCGGCTTTTGATTTTTTAGAGGTCCTCGATGAGCAGCCTGCGGGACTGGAGGCATTATTCGACGCGATGATGGATCGAGTGAGGAATCTGGCTCGACCCAAATATCTTCAGTTTTGTCGATCAATCATATCGACAATGTTTGCAGCTTTCCGACCCTTACACGTTCTCGAGCTAGGCACACTCTCTGGGCTCCCACCTGCGATACAAAAAAGAACCGATTCTGTCAAAGAGGTCATAGAGATGTGCGGTTCATTTCTTACTGTGCTGGATGACCATGTTTATCTTATCCATCAATCCGTTAAGGATTACCTCACGACGAAAGGATCCTTATTTATCTTCGCAGACGGTGTGGAAGCCGTTCATTCCACTCTGGCCATGCGGTGCCTAGAGGTGCTCCAGGTGACTTTGCGGCGAAACATCTATAATCTTGAAAATCCTGGCGCTCCAAAGATTGACACGCCTCGACAAATTGACGACCCCTTGCATTTAGCTCGATATCCAAGTATTTATTGGATATCGCACCTTCAACAATGTCACATTGGCGGGGGACATTTAGCTACCTCTGACTTCGAGGATGGAGGGCGGGTTTATGAATTCTTTAGAAACCACTTCCTGCAATGGGTCGAAGCCCTCGGTCTCCTGTGTGCTATTTCTGAAGGTGGAATGGCTATTCTGGCGCTTGAAAGAATGATGGTAAGTTTTGTAGCCTCGGTACCCATGCTTTCTCTAGTAACAACCTAACGGTATTTTCAGGATGATCTTAAAATTGAGCCTCTGAACGTTCACCTTCGAGATATGCGATACTTGTTCCAGTCACATGGCCGAGTTCTGCAGCAGTACCCGCTCCAATCCTATGTATCGGCACTGATATTCAGTCCCACATGCAGTATTATTAGACAGTGGTTTGCAGAAGACTTGCCGCCATGGCTAATAGCACCAGTCTATTGATAGACAATGGAGCGCACACGTGGCTACACTGGAGGACAATATGGAAATTGACATTTTCGCTGTCTCTCCCAATGGACACTATCTTGTCTCAGCATCTGGCCGAGTTATTCGTGTTTGGGCCACTTCGACCAGCAACTTGATCGCTATGATACATTTATCCATCGGTCAGACAATCACTGCTATGGCTATCTCGAGTGAAAGCCAATACTTGGCGGCGGCAGAAACCAACAGGACAATCGTGATAGGGAAATTGTCAAATTTCAGCCCATTTGTAACGTTGGAGAGTGGGGAGAGTAAGATATGTGATCTTGCGTTTTCCGATGACACATGCCGAATTGCTTCGATTTCCGAGGACCATGAGGTTCGCGTTTGGACAATTGCGGATGGATCGTGTCAGATAGTTCTGAACATCCTCGATAAGAACGAAGTTTTCACTATCCTCTCACGTGAGAACTTCGATCTCATGGCTGTGCGAGACAATGGAGAGGTTGAGGTTTGGCAGCCCGGAAAGAAGAAGTGCAGTAAATCATACTCAATACCTGATATCGCGCCGCTAATTGAAGGCTGCTTTGCCTTCTCTCCTACGGGGCATTTCATCGCCGTTTGGCAGGAGTACGAGGATTCATTTCACCACGATGTCCAAGTTTGGGATCTCAAAGCAGGCCAACAGACCTCCAAATTTGTCGTGGACACAGACATTGAGACCGCCACTTTATCGCCTAACGGTCAGCGCCTTGCAATTCGGAATTTTAGTTCAATAATCGTCGTCTGGGACGTGAAGACAGGTTCCCACGTCTCAACCTTCGACATCCGATACGATGTCTTTCAAGCCTTGAGATTCTCAAGTGATAGCGAACAGGTTATCGCGCAGCTTCAGCGAGGGGCACTAGTCATCTTCAACATCGTGCCAAACCAGCTGGACGACCAATCTAATCAAGACCTACCCGTTGACATGGTCGTAGCTTCACACGATGGCAAGCGCGTCTCTTCATTCCATGGAGGAATCTCGACTGTGAGCGACGAACGGGGCAAACTTTGGCAAACAAGCACTCGCAGAAGGGTTTCCGACATGATTTTCTCCAGAGACGACCAGTTTATTGCTTTTACGTATACAAATGGCTTAGTCGAGGTCTGGAATATCCAGAAGAGTATATGCATCAATACTTTCGAGGGAGAAGACAGTTATCATGGTATGGCAGCCCTCTCATCCAACGGTCAATATATCATCTTCGCATTAGAGGACAAGATGTGCCAAATCCAGGAGACGACCAAAGCCTCAACCAGTGCACCACTAAAGATAGCTGGTAACGCGCCTTTTGCCTTCTCAAGTGACGACCATTTCATCGCTGCAGCATCTGGTCAGCATCAGGTCAACATTTGGGACGCTACAGGAAATCTTGTCACCAGCCTTACCGGGTGCTCTTCTCCACTAACTGCAGTGGCTGTGGCGCGCAAAGGAAGCCTCATCGCCGCGGTTTGCGAAGATTCCCAGGCAACTTTATGGAACTTGACGGGCTCCCAATGCCAAAAGGTCCTTCTGCCTCATCTCTTAGACCGTCTTTATCCGAGAGCGGGTTGTTTGAAGCCGATGTACATCTACTTCGACCAGAACGACTCTCGCCTCCGTACTGACCGTGCAACACTGCAAATCGAGCATGGCATACATGCAGGTTGGATCACAGATGTCTCCCGTCCTGCCTATGTTGATTATGGTATCAGCGATGATAATCAGTGGATCACATACAAGGGTCAAGGGGTGATATGGTTGCCACCTACATATCGTGCCTGGGCATACTCGACAGCACCCTTAACAATCGCCATCGCCAATCAGGCTCAACGTCTTATTGTCTTCAGGTTTGCGGATGAGATAATTTCGAAACCATTTTAAGCAATTCAATATTTTGGCGCATATTGCTTTGATACAGCGCCTCGGAGTTCTTGATATCGCGTTATGTGAAGCCATAAGTAGGCAGATCTAGCTGGGTCTCTGCAAATTCCGTGCTATTTTGGGGGAGAAATTCAAAGATATAGAAGCTGGATATCATGTCGTACATTAATAACGGTGAATGGTGTTCATAAGGACTCTCAATCAACATCATCACCCAAAGAGCTTGATGCAAAGCTCCCTCTGCCATTTCTTAGCTATATCAAGCTGCAGCAATTTGATCTTGGACACGCCATCAAATACCTGGTAGGGTTTGCTGATTATGTCTTCTTTCGTTCGGCGAAGGCGTTGATAGACATTGAACTTCAATAGTCGTACTCGGAAAACGCTTCCCGTCAGGTACAACGATAAATCATGTGGCATCCAGGGACGCATTTGCTAAACGTATCCCCCGTCATCCTTTCACAATCTCCACTCGTCCCACAGATGAATCCCGAGGAGCGACAATTCTTCGAGGAGCTATCGTTATCTTCACTGCTGCTCTTCGAACTTTGGGCCGCGGACGAGTTGCTACGCTTTGAAGCAACGCCCGCAGCAGCACCAATGACGAACATGAGGACGAAGAAGACGACAAGGGTGATGATGAACGTCTTCTTGCGGTTCTTCTGGAACCAGGAACGAATCCTGCCGCTGGTGGCGATATTGGGAGAGTCGGCCCCTGCTTGGTACGGCGCTGGGTCATTCACGTTGATGACTACGTCCCTAGGAGACCCTTCAGCCTTCTCCGGGAATTGGTGCTGTACTGGCACTGGCACCCTTTGAATGTGGAATTGAGATTCCTGTGTATGAGAAGCGGGCATGCCTTCGGGTCGCGATGATTCGTTCATCGTGGATGATGAGATCAAAGAGCAAGATGGGATGGCAATTCAGCAGAGAATGAAACGCAAAACAGCAAAGAGGTGATGAAAAGATAGAGCACTCTATTTAAATAAATCGAGGGACCTCACATATCCGAACGCATCAACCTTTCACACTGCTCTTACACTGGAGCCCATGTAGCTCTCGTCCACCCACCACGCTTGAGAAGCGATCTATAGCATACCATCGTAGTCATAGACTTGAGAGGGGCACATGCCCCAAAGATCGAGATTGGCGCCTTCCCGTGTTCGAGGCTGCGCCCAACCCAGCCACAATGTTTCCTAGCTGCGGGTGTCTCTTGGGCACAATTGGATGCGGGGAGACTTTGGCGCGAGTTAGACCATCTTGTGCCTAGCCCCGCGCGGCTATTCTCAGCTCACGATCTGGGCCCAAGGTTTGGCGAAACGGAAAAGGGAAAGCGAGCAAGGGAGAGCCAATGATGTGTAAGATCGTGTAGCGACTCAATCCGAGAAGCTGGGAAAGCTACAACTGGTGGTGGCGCGGGAGTTTTGATAGGGAGTTTGGGGAAAGACAGAAGACGAATGAAACCAATACATGCTCGGGTCAGCCGCGAAGTTATCCATGTACTCGGCAAATCGGCAAGCGAAGACCATTATATCAAGGTCATAGGCAAGTCAATTGTGAAGTAGAGGTCAAGGTTGCCGTGCAATCCCATTTGACGAATCGACACCAGTCTGCTAGTGTAAAGGCTCTAGATGGCTGGAGCATGTTCTTCGACATGAAGACGGAAAGCTTGTTAACATCAACCTTCGGCAACTAGCATTTCTCAGATTCAACTTGTTCCGTGACAATGAGGTGCAGTGGCAGGATTGAGCTCCGAGCCGACATCAAACTTCACGGGCGAAGGGTTAAGCACAGAGTCCGTCCAGGGCTCTGGATCATCTTTATCATGCCAACCAGGCAACATCCAGAAGTTCCAGACAGTGGTCAATCAGTCTATCTTTTTGGTCAGACATCGGGACGTCACCAAGCGGCAGACAGCAAAAATTGCGGGCAGAAGTTCAGCTAAATTACGCTGCCATAAAGATAGATACGTGACCTCAATATTCAACTCAAGAACTTGCAAACACCTTCCAGACAATCGCATCAGACTCCAGCATCACAACTGACTCGACATCCTTCCCATCTCGCACAGTATAGCTTTCGGTCCTCGAATCCTCGGATCGTCGGCTCGAGTTTTGAACTGTTTAACGGATCGCGGATGCAGGTGTTTAGTGCTGCGACACCCGTGTTAGTAACGATGATCCGCAGGGCCAGATGTGGGTTGACGTACGCCGCAGGACTTGCAAGAGCAGGCCTCGCAGGAGCCGGCGCAGTTGCAGGTGGCACAGGTGCTGTGCGTGGGTCAGAAATATGTTTCTTGAGATGATACTGCTTGAGCTGGGTTGGGTTGAAGCAAGCGACGAGTTGCGTAGAACCACAGCTCCAGACAGCTTCGTGCCGACACCCAACTCTTGGTGGAGGTTGGTCTTACCAGGGAGACATTCTGAAGGTCTTGGAAGAGTTATCGAAAGATCGACTTGAAGTTGTTGTTGTAGATTGATGGCTGGATACTGAACAAGCACACCCACTCGGAGCGAGGCACGGAGCTCTTCTTATACCTCGAGCTCTCGCCTCTTCAGCTTCTCGCTCTTGAGTCCAAGCCATCTCGTTGACCGAGCCGAGTGCCACCCACCCTTCCTCGACGACGCCAACGCGGGCGCCCCCGATGCTACCCATGACGCCTCGCTGGCGAAAGCACCCGCATGAAGCTTCTTTTGGCACGTCGGGAATCGCGCGGCAAATCCGCGACAGTGGTTGCCGTTTGGCTGACAATCATCCCGGCAGGCCCATCCCACCCCTTCGCACCCATCCCTGGCCTGTTCTGCAGGACGTTCGAACCCGCATCACGCGGTTTGACAAGTGAGTTGGACCCCGCACCACTCACATCACAAGATGGTGGGCGATCATGTCATGTTATTGGTGCTATTGTCTGTGGCATGAACCTGTTGAAGGGCACGCGTGGGATGGGAGTGGTCGAGCTGGAAAGGGGACAGCTGTGCTAGCTTGCTGAGCTGTCTCGGTGGAGAAGACTATTGGATCGGCAAGTTGGGGGTCCAAGGTCTGTGGGAGCATGTAGGCAAGGACGTGGGAATGACGGTGCTCGGTGAAGTTCAGAGAAAGGTGGGAAGGGTCCTGGTTGGTGTGGTTGCATTGCACGTAGCGATCTCCTTCTCCGGCAAGGGCTGGCGTGGCAGGCTCCGACAGCCAACCAACAGCCAGCGTTCCCGGAGGATACTATTCTTGTCGAACATATGCTTACTTGTGTGTGGGCGACGGGCAGCGGGCAGGCGAACGAGCATTTGTTGTTGGATGGGCAATGTCGATTTCATAGGCAGAAGACCATGTGCCTCGCAGCAACCATCTGCAGACAAAGGGTGGGCAGCAGAGACTAGTGAGACATTTGATGAACGATCATGAGCAAGCCATACCATGCCAGTATAATCCAGGTGCAGCAGCCGATTGACCGACGACGCCAATGGGAGGCTGTCAGGATGTTTGGGTGTCCCCCCGCGGCAGTCCCGGCAGGCATCTCACAGGACCAGACAAGGGCCCGGACCGGGCCGAGTCCGCAACTACCAATCAAGACAACCGAATAGGAAACAGAGTGCTCGGTTGCCATCGGGAGAAGTACCTCGGGAGGACAGTATCCCATGCTCGCCCTTGTTCAAGCCTGAATAAAGCCATGTGGTAAGAGACGTGGGAAGCATATCCGTGCATGGCAGATGCCTTGACTCATGCCGCATGGGGGTGCCGCAGCTGGACGGGGCACGTCTGCCAGGGCACATCGGAGCCAACGAGCTGCCAAGGAAGCAACCCTCTTTGGCTGGAGCGTATGTACAGCATGAGGAAGTAATGGTCGGGAGGAAACCACACGCTTTGAGCGTGATGCAGACAGAAAGAGGGGAATCAGGGCGACGGACATGGCCGATCAACGCAGGACTTTTGTGAGAGCAGCAGGGGGACCCCTTATCTTGGGACTAGGAGCAGGGCGGACGAATCCGCTGGTCCTCATTGAAGCCGCTGGAAGCGATGGTAAAAAGAATACCGGGGTGAGTGCGACGAAGATGGGGGTTAGGCAGCGCACATGTTAGAGCTGTGAGGCGAGGTTGGGCTGTTTTGAGTGGAGGAGGATAAGCATGACCAAGCCAAGCGCCGGCCTAAGGTCCGGACAAAGAGGAGAATGGAATTGGGGGGGGGAGGGGGGGGGAGAAGGAGGAAGAGGCAAGGTGAGGTAAGGTAAGGTAAGGTAGGCATGTGCAGAGTACCTTATGGGAATGGAGACTTGACCTGACCTGATAGTTCAGCCCCACGGACCCCCGAGCGTGAGCGTGAGCGAGACAGAGAGAGTGCGTGGGGAGTAAGGTAGGCAAGGTAAGGCAAGGCATGGCAGTTGAGCTTTTTGTTAGTGAGTTGTGAACAGTAGGATAAGTCGTTGTGTGCCCGGTTCCTCTGCTTCTCGTCCTGTTCCGGCATGCTCGTCTCTCCCATCAAGCATTGTCGAAGCTGTCAACGAACAACAACAAAAGCTCGGGTCTCTTCAGTCCACGTTCCTTTCTCTCTCTCTCTCTCCATACTCTGTACACTTCTCGAAGATGCGGAGAAGTGACCGCTCACCAAAACGTCAAGTCGGCAGATGCAAGGGCAAAGAAGGTTAGTTGCAGAGAGGGTGGACAAGCTCGTCTCGACAACGCGCGACGGGACCTGCTCTCCCTTTATACCTTCATCCTCTTGCACAAGTATACACTCCTCCTTCCCTCCTTCCCCTCGCGAAACACCGCCTAAGGTATCATGCCTTATCACTGTTTCAGCCCTAATGTGCTCATTCTTCCGGGGGTGGCAAAGCAAGTGAGCCCGATTTTCTGTTTGAAATCGGGGGGAGAGGGGAGGGGGAAAAGATGTGCTGGAGTGCCATCGCAGCTGTGGCCGTGGGCCATCAGGGTGTCGGCCTGGGCCATCAAGGTCCTCAAGAGCGCGGCGGTCAACGCAGCTGAGGTAGCGATTACCAGCGTCCAATAACGGCCCTGCAGCTTTCAAGTTGTCCAGTACATCAACGGTGTCTGACGTCTTGAACGGCGTGACCTCTAGACCTGAGCGTTGAAGTGAGGTGTTGTCGGGGAGCAAACGGTGAGATAAGAAACGACGTCTCTACTAACTCGTACAGACACTCCATCCCACGTCCCGACAAAAACCCAAAAACCCCACGTTCAAAGCGAAAAAGAAAGTCTCGCCATCTTTGAAAGTAGTGACAGCTGGTACGGCTTTCGACCGATCGTCGGAACAGGGCTGCAGCGGAGTTGCATATAATCCCGAGTACGAACGATGCAGTAGGGCGAGACAGCATCCAATATGGCGAATGACAAATCTTCCGACGACAAGCACCTATTGCTGCACGGAAATGGAGAATGGATTCAAATAGTCGACCGAAAGAGCGTAAGGCTAGGTCATGCGCAAGACCAAGTCAAGAGCCATGCTATTGATACAGACGAGCTCTCCATCAGGGAAGTCAACAAAATGTCTAACCGGGAATCACGCAAAGCATGCTTCAGGGATCACTATAATACCCCTCGTCACCTTCCATTCGTCTTGCACAAATCAACAGCAATCAGGGAACTTCATGTGACAGGAAAAATCTTGACCATTGGGATACTAATAAGAATGCTAAGTAACCATTCTGCAATATTTCTCAGTCCCCAAAACCTGTCCACCACCTCCCCACTCAACTCTCAATCTCCTCGCAAACTACCCTCATCCCCACTTCAGCTCACCAAACCACTCATTGATTCTCTAAACCTGCTCAACTCGGCCGCGGCGAGGTCTCTTATCAATCCCCAGGCCGAACCTTCTCTTGGCCGCTTTCCAAATCTCCAGCAGCCCCAGGTACAGGACCACCGCGCTCGCAACAACGCCCCACTCCCACGATAGCCCCTCGTGCTTGAAAACCTTGGTGTTGAGCTCGGGGATGTAGATGATGGGGAAAATCATGACGAAACCGCCCACCACAGACCAGAACAGGAACCGGTTGTGGTAGATGGTCTTGAATACCGAGAAGGGACCCTTGTACCGCTCATCCATGGCGAACAGGCTGCGGTGGAAGTGCTTCACCTGCCAAGACGTAACCAGCAGGAGGAAGGCCAGCGTTGCAAAGGTGGTGGCACGGGCGCGGAACACAGGACCACATTGGCTGGATGCCTCTTCATTGCAGCCCTCCGGTAACGCGTAGAAACCTTGGCCGCTAGCCGCGTACATTACGAGCATGAAGGACATCAAGCAGATGGTACCCATGAAAGATCCGTAAACCAGTTGGTCACGGACGAGGTCTACCGTAAACACACCCTCCTTGAGGCTGCGGGGTGGGCGGTCCAAGATATCTGGCGACGCTTCCTCAAGACCCAGGCCAAGGGCAAGGGGAGAAGACGTGATAAGGTTTGCCCAGAGAATCTCCAAGGGTGAGAGAGGGAACACTGCAATGCCGTGCTCATCTCGGAAAGCAAGACCAATGAGAAGTAGAATGACTTGGGCCAAATTAGATGTAAGGAGATGCAGCAGAAACTAAGTAGGGTTAGCAATGTCGGATGTAACTGTACTGTGGATTAACGTACCTTTTGAATGTTGTCTGCGAGTCTGCGACCTTCCTTGATACCGGTGACGATGGACGCGAAGTTGTCGTCAGTGAGAACCATGTCTGCGGCCTCCTTGGCGACGTCGCTACCTCGATCACCCATGGCGATACCGACGTCGGCCTGCTTCAGGGCAGGCGAGTCGTTGACACCGTCACCAGTCATGATGCAGAACGCCTTTCGGCGATGCAAAGCCTGAATAACCCTAACCTTGGTCAAGGGACTGCAACGGGCAATGACGAGAGGTAGCGAGTCCATAGCGTCAATCTGGTCATCCGTAAGATTGCCAAAGTCGGAAGCCGCCATGACGGTGGTGGGCGTCAGTGGAACATCGTGCGACAGAATACCGACTTCGTAGGCAATAGCAGTCGCAGTCTTGATATGATCGCCGGTGACCATGTGGACCTGGACGCCAGCCTGGAGACACTGAGCCACGGCGCCGGCCGTTTCCGGTCGGGGTGGGTCGTAAAGACCAGCCAGGCCCAGGAATTCAAGGTCACACTCAACCTTGGGACGCTCGTTGGCGTCCTCAGGCTTGCCTTCCATGGTCTTGCCGGCAATGCAGAGGACTCGGAGACCCTGGGCAGCAAGCTCCTCGGACTTGGCGAGGATGCTCTGCTTGAAAGTCTCGTCCTCTTTCAGGAGAGGTAGAAGAATCTCGACGGCACCCTTGGTATAGACCTGTCGTCCGGCATCGATGCTGCTACTGTAAACAACGCTCATGAGCTTGACCGACGAGTCGAAGGGATGCTCGGCGACCAGGTGGTCCGAGCTCGTCTTGTTCTTGCCGAAGCGCATGGCGAATACCTTGAGGGCGATCTCGGTGGGTTCACCGATAGCCTTCCACTCGGAGGCGCCCGAAGTGAGGACACTGCTAGAGTCCGTCTCCGGCTCCTTCTTTCCATCGGTAACAGTTGCGTTGTTGCACAAGATGAGAGTGGTAAGGAATGCATTGAGGCTGCTGTTCGCGAGGGGTCCGGACCAGGTGACGGTGCCGCTAGTGGGGTCGTACGGGTCCGCCGTCCCCTCGCAGGAGCCGGTTAAATCGCCGCGCAGCCAGACCTTGCGGGTGATCATGCGACCTTGGGTCAGCGTGCCGGTTTTGTCGGAGCAAATGTTCGTGACACCGCCGACGGCCTCGAGAGAGGGCATCTGGCGCACAATGACATGTCCTTTAACCATGGCCTTTGTGGCGACTGCCATGGTCACGGTGAGGACAGCAAGCAGAGACTCGGGAATGACGGCCACTCCGACACAGATACCGTAGAGCAGGACATCGTCGCCAATCTGCCACTTGCTGACAGAGAAGACGATGATGGCAAGGAGAATGGCAAAGGCGAACAGGAGGAGGGCGAACTTGCTCAGGGTAACCTGCATGGGGGTACCCTCTAGACCAATGATGTTGCGCAGGCTCTGGTAGACCTTAAGCGCCATCTTAGCGACAGGGGTCTTGTCGGAGGTGTCGCGCTTAGTCTGACGCAGCATCTCGGCAATCTGGCCGACCTGCGTCTCCATGCCGGTTGCGATGACGATGCCGACAGCGCGTCCGCGGGTGACGGAGCTGCCAGAGTAGACGAGATTTACGCGATCGCCGACAGGCATGTCGGGATCAAACAGAATTGCTTCTGGATCCTTACTGATGGCTACGGATTCACCCGTGAGGAGAGCTTCATCGGTGGACAGGTTGATGCCGTGGACCAGGCGCAGGTCGGCGGGGACCATGTCGCCTGTGGCCAAGGAGACGAGATCGCCCTTGACGAGCGTCTCGGCCTTGACCGTGTCGCTGCGGCCATCGCGGATGACCTTGCACTTGGGCGTGGACAGGGCGTAGAGCGACTGGATGGTCTGCTCAGCGCGGTAGTCCTGGATCAGTCTGTATTGTTCTCGCGGGTTAGCAAATCGTGGTGTCGCGCCGAAAACGGGGCAACTGTCTCGCGTATCTGCACTACACATATGCGTTTCAAGTAAGCAGCTTCGTCAACGTAGTTTTCTCTCCCCGTCTCCTCCCCTCCTCGCACCTCGTAACGTGTCCCAAGCGCGCCGCTCCGAAGTTTAATTGAGCTTGTAGATTGCACGATGGGACCGAGGTCTGTTCTCTGGCACAACAAGGGTGCCGAGAAGAAAGAGGAGGGTTGAAATGAGGAGAAACGGGGAAAAGGTTTTCTAGTTCTAGGCATGCCCTGAAAGCACAGGGAAGTTGGATCGCGTAGCATCGCCTTCGCGAGCACAGCTGGCATTTACAAGTTGTGTTTACATACCCCACGACAATGTTGAGAACAATGACTGCGACGACGACGCCGGCCTCGATGTAGTCCTGGATGGCGAAGGACAGGGCGGCGACGGCGATCAGGACAACGGTCAGGGCGTTTGCAACCTGGGCGAGGAAGATTTGCCAGAGGGACGGGCCCTTGGCACCTTTGATGGAGTTTGGACCGTCCCGCGCAAGGCGGGCGGCGGCTTCTTCAGAATTCAACCCATTTTCGGTGTCGGTCTTGAAGAGCTCAGCGACGTGCTGGGCGGAAAGCGTGTGAGGACAGCTTGGCTTTTCTATGGCTAAGTCGGGGTGTTCCGCTATAGGGGGTTGGTCATCGGGGCTGGCGAGGGCCGTCGAGTCCGAAGAGGAGTTGGCGTGGTGTGCACCATTCGTACTAGTAGCGACGGTTTCTCCCATCGAACGTAGTTGAGAGCAGAAAGGTTGAGCCTTGCGGACTGGATCGTCGGCGAACCGGAGCGCGGAGGTTTGCTGCGAAAAGAGGCCGGAGTGCCGAGGGGCAGACGGTCAGGCCAGGCGGGTGGTAGATCGGAGGGGCTGTCGGTGGCTAAGACCAGACTGCGGGTAACGATGTACTTCAAAAAGATGAAGAAGTGCAAAAAGGCTTAGGAACAAAAGACCTAAGAACGGGCAAGGGTTCCAAGGGGAAACGGGTAGGAAGGGAAGAAGAGAAAAGGAAGCAGGAAACTTTGCGAGGTTCGAGAGGTGCCAATAAATACTTGGGGAGGCGGACGCGGGACTGCGGTACCTCTGGAGCAAGATGAAGCAAGAGGCATGAGGATGCACGAGGCCGCTAAACAGCTGGAAGTCCGGGGGAGGGGCCCGAAGCAACTACAAACGACTCAGCGAAGCCAAGTACTGTACCTGACCAGGGGAGCGCCAGGGAACGCGCCCCCAGAAGGGCAATTCACCATAAGGTAACCCCACCCGCCGCTACCCACAGCGCCAAGCAGAGCATGGTGACGAGATCTACGGAGACAGGAAAGATTAAGTTGGGTCACTACTATGGCACCTCAGCAAGCTTGGCAAGCTTAGTTTCAGAAGGGGGTCTTCTGTGGAAACGGCCAAGTCTGCATGCTGCTGACCTGTCCTGGACGAGTACAGTACAGCCCGCAAGATGCTGGAATAAGCAACGTGCCCAGCAGCAGCACCTGGTACAAGCCAAAGGTACTTGGACCTTCATGACATGACATGACATGACGTACAGTGCGTCCGGGCACCGTGTCCCTGGCATGCTCGTCCCCGTAGGGCGGTTTCGTAGTGCTCTACGATGGCGCTCGGCTTCCACTAAGCTGCCTCCCCGTCCTCCCCCGTCCATCCTGTCCCCCACCCTTCTACACCCTTCGGGGGCCCAAAACCACCAGAGACGCTGCTGCGAGTGGCTGGAGCGAGGAGTGAATAGGTGCATCGCACTTCGGTTACGCAGTGAGTTACAGTAGTGGTGATGCTGTCGATGATGATGGCGCTCGTGATCACGCGAGGCACTGGCCATACCAAAAGTATAATTGGACACGCCCAGGAGCAGGTTTTCCAATAGTCGGCCTCCTGCCAAGAGCCTCCGCAGTGACAGCATCGCCCGTGTCCAGTCAAGATGGCCAGTCAAGATGGCCACTCCCCAGTGAAGGCGAGATACCGCGCGTAGGGTTGCTGTAGGTGGGTATGAGTCGGGAACAGAAACGGATCCCTTCTCGCTCCGACTCGCCTCACCTTTTTTGCGGTCCCTTTCTTTTTTTCTTTCTCTGTCTTCCCATTTGTAAAGCGGCAATGCAAGGAGGGGACTGGACGACGGTGCTCAAGGGCGGGTCGAATGCTCTGCGACTTGGTTCCCTCCGGTGCCAAGACTGCGATGCCAAGAGCGTGCCGAGCCAAGAAGTAATCAATCGAATCGATCCGTCATTCGTCATCATCGCCGCTTACAGTCCACTGGACGTTGGTCACCAGACTGCCGCGTCACAGTGCGACCCCATTAGTCGAAAGGGACCCATGCATCCTCCATCGCCCGATGATTTCCCATTCACACGCATCTGCATGTGGCTACAACAGGATCTCTGGCTTGCATGTGCTTTCAGACTTCATACTTTGTTGTATGCTGTCAAGGCTGTCTTGGAAAGGAAAAAAAGTATAGACATGATGAGATGGCAGGAACCAGGTTTCCGACCGCTTTCCTAACTCTCTTTGTATGTAATTTCTTCTTAATCGCCAACTCTAGCAGCAACCGGTGTGGTGCCAAACGTGTTACAGCAGCAGTCATGTCCCAAAGCCCATTGCCACACTAATGTTTAAGCATATTCGCCAAGCTGAGTGGAATCCACGATGTTCCTCGCGGTGCAGAAATTTACTGTACGAGGACGACCGGAATCACATCCTCAACGTATCTTTGGGCGCGACGAAGCAACACAAGAATGGACGAGCCGTCACAGTGGCCATCGTGGCAACGAGGCACAGTCAACATGGATGGTCGAGATGCTTCTAGTCGTGGCTCCGTTGGTTCCTCTTTTCTCGCCTGGGGTTCGTCCGGCTTGGCTCCTTTGCACTGCCTCTCTTCCCACGCACGCGTAGCGAGATAACGACACAGCAAGCTCTCCTTGCGTTAGGCCGACTACCCAAAGTAGGGATAAATTGCCAACACAGCCATAGTACCAAGCCCGGTGATCCTCTAAGCCGAATCAGTCGCGAAGTGTGTCGCCTTTTCCCACCTCTTCCTCATTGTTCCCGGCTCCCGTGCTCTCACCGTCATCCGGTCTATCGCATCCGGTAGTGCCGGTGCTCGTTCCCCTGGCCCCTCCCACGCCCGCTCTGCCGCTTCGCTGGACGGCCGTGTTTTCTTTCCGAGTGAGGGACTGCTTCTCGCTTGCACTAAGGTAATGTGCCGAACCGCAGAAACGTGGGAAAAGGCCCCCCAGCACCGTCAAGGAGACAGAGCCCACAGGGGAGCGTGCAGGGAGCGGAGCCGTGAGAGTGGAGCACCCGCCCCGAATACAACCACCGTGGTTCGGATGCTTGACAATTTCACCTTTGACCACCCCCTCAAGCTTGACGGGTATTGGCACGTATTGGCATAACTTGGCGCATTTGCTTGATCCTGTTTAGCGAAAGCCAAGACAACGTATGTTGAGGAGGTGGTCTTGGAACGGGCAGCCGTCGTCTCGGCTGGACTGTATACTTCCTGCTACCCCTCCTGGACCATGCAAGCAGGAAAGATAAGGTAACGAGCATGCTTGATTGAAGTCTTAATCTTACCTTAAATCATGACCATTAACGCCATGGCGAGGCGCATCACACATACCTTAGTCCATGCTGAGTACACACGCTGGCCGTTCCAACCTTTTTTTTTCCTTTTCTTCATCGCAAATCAGCCCGTTTGCTAGAAACCTTGGGGATCTGTTCATCGCCAGGAACTCGGCATAAGAAGCCCAGAAATGCTATAGCACAGCGTGGGTAGCAGCATCGCGTAAGGAATACAAGATTACGTATACCATCCACCAAGCAACAACCCGTTCCCATGCCATGCCACGCACATCATACACCATTTCGCTCCGGTCCCTGCTACAACCCCCGCACAATATCACCCATTCACGGCCGTGACACCATTCCATCCTGCAAACGCCATTTTCTCACTTCTCCCCCCACCATAAGTCTGCACACTGTGGAAGTTTCAAGGAACGTTCCTTTGCTGCTGTGCTTCCATCTCGGGCACGTGCTCATGCTGCTTGTACTGTACATCCACTCACCTCTACCGCACCACTCTAAAACAGGCTCTAAGAAGCCAAGGCGCTATCGAGGGAGCCAGCCTGCGTTGGCGCATCCACCGGGTCAACCTTCCAGTGTCTTCTTTCTGATAAGGCCGAACATCACTCCCGTGTTTTACTTGTTGTTGCTGGTATTGCGGGTTCGGATCTGCGACTGGATCTTCGGCGTTGGCAAGAGGGGTATCACTGGACAACTGCACATGCAATTGATAAGGCGGTATTGTGATATTATTCCCTTGACTACGCGAACTACCTTACCTTACGTAGTCGGACATGCAGCCGCCCCAACATCTTAGTCATTACCTTATTCATCATGTCGGTACATGAAGGAAAATTACAAGTAGATTTATCATCAGCCAATTCATGGATAGCCTATGAGCCTGGGTTTTGTCCGTTTCCAATTGGCCAAGACGTGTGGTCTGCTACATGTCTGACTACCTGTTCTCGTAGTCAAGAGGATATCGGGGACTAAAAGACCGAGCACAACTACCGAATGATGGGGGGTTGAAGGTATCCGCATCGAACTTCCCAATTAGGATCATGTATAGAAAGAATCGGACAAAGCAAGGCTCGTGTCTCGGAAACCACAGGTCCAGACAGCTTGAGCTGCATGCCCATCTCTAACAGGTCCACGTATCAGACACCACCCCCGTCATTGTAGACATCTCACATGCACAATACTGAAACGACACTCAAGATTCCTGGTCATCTGACAAATATTTTGAATTTTTATGTTCTCCCCTTGCTTTGTTCTTGATATTATCTGTTTCGTGACTTGCTTTTTGAACATGTTGATGTCTACCCCAGCAAATTCATAAACGGCTCCGGCCATTTGCCCCCAATCAGAGGCTTGTCGCCCAACCGGCCGCTCACCGGCGACAGCACCTTGATCTTGCGTCGCTCCGCGTCCACGTCGGACACGTATACGAATCCCATGACACTCGCTGTGCGCACGGCTTCCGGCGAGTCCCGTAGGCCTGCGTGCATCACCGCCAGCGTCCAATGTTCCAGGAGGGAGGAGGGCTCCTCGCGCACCATGGTTTCTTCGCCGTAGCTCGAATCTGTGCAGTTGTGTTAGCTTGACTGCGTAGAACCTTTCACATTCAATGATAATGATGGGCTGCGTAGAATTAACGTACACTCAGATGGCTTGTAGATAATCAGACTATCAAAGTCGACCTGCTGGATTTGCGGGCTCAGCGTCCGTCTGGCGTCTCCAAAGAAGTACTCCTTGATTGCTGCTTCTCGTGTCTGTTGAAGAAATGCCTCGTCGCGCACTACCACTCCTTCTGATTTGTCCAGCGACACAACGTTAATTGGTTCGCCCAAGCTGGTCTTCTCCTCGGCGAAGCGCTTGGTCAACTCGGCGTTCATGCGCGTTGACCCTAGCACCACAATCACGTTTACTATTAAACCATTAGCATTCATATCTCGTAAAGTCTTCGGGAGGCGTACTTGACAGCTCGTCCACAATATGCGCAAGCAGGTCCAGCCCAATCTTGCTCTTCTCGCTAATCCCCATAGTGTCCACCACCACGCCCGACGCGCGAACGCCCTCATCCTCGCTCAATCGCCCGCTCGTCGTGCCCGCTAGCCGTCCAATCAGCTCGCGGTAGAGATCCGGTTCTTCTTCCGCCGATGCCCGGCCAAAGTGCTGCACCAGCGGCAGCTTGACGGGCACGCTGCTGGGTCCGCTCGTAGGCGTGCTGCCCCAGCCGCCGCTGCTCTCCGGGTCGATGATGGTGGCAAAGACGGCGGCGCTAAGCGTGCCGGGTAGGCTGAGCATGCCCTCCTTCGGGTCGGCATTGACAACAAGCGGCTGGTGGCCCTGGCGCGTCGCGTAGCTCGTCAGCGTGCGCGCAAGCGTCGTCTTGCCAGTGTTGGGCGGGCCGGCGATGAGCACGCGTGGGCCCTCGCGCCCCTCGCGCGCCGCCTGACCGCGCAGTTCCGTCAGCCTGGCATGGAAGTTGAGGTATGAAGTCGCAGGATTCGCAGCGGGCGTCGCGTACTCGGCGACGAACTCGTCATCGCAGCGGCCCTCGATCTCGAGCGCGCAGCCGTGCCAGGTGAGGATCTTGGTCTTTACACCGGAGAAGGTGTACGCATTGCGGAAGGCGAGCTCGACACCATCCTTCTCAGCGGTGCCCGAGACGAGTCGAAGGACGAGGCTGGAGCCGACGGGGACTTCGAAGCGCCATTCCCAGGCGGGTTGGAGGTTGATTGTGCGGGTCGAAGATGCGACAGGCTGTTGGGGTCCTGGTTAGCGCAAAGCACATGCAATGAATTCAGTGAGGAAAGGAGCTTATGGACTCGCCTGCACTGGTATTTGACCCAAGCCTGGAATTGACATGGTTGACGGCTACATCGACCAGAGAGAATTCGAGGTGAAGAGTCGAAAGGCGGCTCTTGGAAGCTTTCCAGAAGCTAAGCTAGACTCTCGAAAACATGGTGGGGACTCGGCCACGGGGCGGCTCGCGCTAGCAGCCGGTCACCGCACGGAGGACCCTGGTCGGTCGGCCTTCGTTCTGACCTCTGGAGTCTAGACCGCTTCACGTCTGAAGAAACTAGGGTCTTCTTCTACGCGAAGAAGGTACTATGAAAGGCAAGAAACAACTGCATTTTGCAGCATGTAGGAGTAAGGATACGAATTACATTTTCTTATTCTAAGAAGATCGTAAAATATTGCAACCACAAAACCTAAGTGCTTTAAGCTTGACTGGAATCTATGGGTGAAACCTGCTTGATCAACATGAGGTCGGTCAACTCCACAGCGCTCCGCTATCAATCATTAATGCATCAAGATTCACCATTTTCCCAGTAGCTAGTCTTCCCCCATCTTCCCAGAACATATGTAGTCAACAGGTTCATAACAGTAACCACCATGACCTACCCTAGACGCAGAGGCAGCATGCATGTGGGAGTTAACTGAGTGAAGTAAATATTTATTTTTACCCCCCGCATTATGCAAAGTCCCGAGAGAGAAATTAAACTTCTCCGCCGAATCGGTCCTTGGAAACAGGGCCGACGCGTCTTCAAGCTTCGAGCAGTGGTCCGTTGTTAATCACGGACTCCGAGGCTCCTCTTCAACAGAAGGTTAATAAAGAAGAATGCTAGCTCTTTGCATGCCTGACCCCCCTTAGTTAAGCAGAACTTATTCAGCTGATAGTCGGCATTATGATTGATGACTTAATTCCGGTGGCAATTCCTCCGGGTCAAGAACATTTTGCTACGCAGCGTTTTTATGGACAGTACGACGTTCGAGCTGCTAGGGAACCAGCCCTAAGAATATTGGCCATGGCAATGTTTATAGTCGACTACTCATTTACGCGAGATGATCTGAATTACGTTTGATAGTGTGAGTGTGAGAGTTTTTGATTCTACCATTAATGATTCAATCGCTGTTGGAGTAATCGGCGGCGAGGTCGACACAAATGAATGTGCAATATCGAGATAATTGCGAACTGAAATATGCTCAATGTCGAAGGCGCAGCACTCACGAGCCCCACGGTAGCTGCAACGTACAACGCTCACATGACTGTGACCAGCCGGCCGCAGCCAATAATTCTGCAGCCACAGCCTGATGGCCGTATCCAATATATGGCTCTTAAATCTAACCGACTGTTGCGTGACTTCGCTTCCCGACACCCAAACTTGCTCGGATATTCGGTAGCTACAATTGCATTGCCATAGATCAGTAGCAGGAAGACTGACAATGGATCCCCTGACGGCCCTGAACGCTGCCTGCAACACCTTCCAGCTTTTCGAAACAATTCTTAAATTTGCATCAAGCGCGAAAGCAGTGTACTCGTCTACAGAAGGAGTAACAGAAGAGATAGAGAGCCTCAAAAAGATTGCAAACAACATGGCATCCCTCAGTAACTTGATCACGGCAAACCAACGCCTTCTCAAGAAGTGAGGGATCTTGGTCCCATGAGCAGAAGAGTGGCGAGCGATTTTTCAAACGTTTTGTCTAGTTTGAGAATCAAGCAGAGAACTGGGAGCAAATGGCAGAGCTTTCAGGTCGCCTTACGAGCTATCTGGAAGGAGAAACAAATCCAAGAGTTCCTCCAGAGAATCCAGCAACTTTAGTCTCTTGTCGTTGTCTTTATCCAATTTCAAATGATGTATAGTTCTGCCTGGCTCTCCCGTAATATGCAAAAGTACCACACTGATGTTTTTGAAGGGACAAGCAGTCTGAAATCTACCGAGAATTCCTAGTCGCTAAGAGAGCAAGCCTTGACTTCGGCACCACGTTTCATGACAGACTGCAAGACTTGGAGATAGCAGTACTACATCAAGTCCGAGAAGTAAGCACCCATGAGATCAAAGAGAAGATCAGTGAAGCAATTTCTGGGATCGAGAAATTATCGTTCGAGCCATCTTCTCGTTTAGAAGAGGTCTCTGCCAAGCTTGACAGGCTATTAAACTGCGTCTCGCAACTGGAACAAGACGTCAAAGTCTGCAGGGCCGTTAATGAAGTTCTCAAAGCTTTTCAATTCGTGCAATCCGACTTTCGGTACAATAGCATAACCCGACTCATAGCAAGACGTTACATTGGGTATTCAAGGATACCATCCCAGGTCAGCATAAACAGGTTCGCGTGTACTTTAAGACATGGCTTGAGGAAGGTAACGGTATCTTTTGGATTCGGGGAAAGGCAGGCTCCGGGAAATCCACGCTGATGAAGTATCTCACCAATGCTGAGCAAACTTTGGAAAGCCTCCGAATCTGGGCGAAGAACCATGACAAGCATCGAGAGGTTGTACTCAGCAGATATTTCTTTTGGAATCCTGGTTCCCCGCTGCAGAAATCTCAAGAAGGCCTCCTACGCTCGCTTCTGTTTGACGTGTTACGCTCATGTCCGGAGTCTGCTACTCAAGTAGAAGTCATTCTGCGACTGCGGCAGAACAAGGTTCTGGAGAGGAGAGAGGAGCCGTGGACTCGAGAACAACTCTGGAAGATTCTCAATGACGCAATATCGGAGAACACTTGTACCTACTTTTGCTTTTTCATTGATGGACTCGATGAATATTCCGGTGACGTTGCGGATCTCATCACCACCGTCAAACGACTGACCTCGCACGCCAATGTTAAGATATGTGCTTCGAGCCGACCATGGGTGGATTTTCTGCAAGAGCTGGGCACCGACAAAACGCGTTACTTGAAACTGGAGGACCTCAATGCCAGAGATATTAGGCGTTATGTCCACGACACGTTGTTTGCTAACAGTCGTTTCCGGAGGCTGAGCGCAAATGATGATTCTACTTTATCACTTGAAGAAGAGATTGTCACGAAGAGTGATAGCGTCTTCCTCTGGGTATACCTTGTCGTGCGATCAATTTTGGAGGGTGCGAAGTATGCTGACAGTACACAGCTTCTGTGGCAACGGTTGGCCGCGTTCCCGTCAGACTTAGATGACTTCTTTGCACACATGCTTGGAAGCATTCCAGACATTTACCACTTCAAAACGGCAATCATGATCCAAGCCGCTTTGATCGCACCCTCTCCGTTGCCGGCAATAGTCTATCACTTTATGAGCTGTGTTGAAGATGACATGGGGTTTGCCTTGAATTGTGAATCGGCGGCGATCCCAAAAGAGGAGATGATTGAGATCATCGAAGATACAGTGTACAGGCTTGATGGCTGGACTAAAGGGTTATTGGAAGTGAAGGACACAAAGTTCGAAAAGTCTCAAATCGAATTGGAAAGGCAGAGCGAATACCGAGCCAATGTCGACTCCTGGTACTTTTGTGCCAGAGTTGAGCTTCTGCATCGAACAGTCCGTGATTTCCTAGTCGAGTCACCCCTTGTCGGCGATATGCTGAGAAAGGTATTGAGCTCTGGTCTTGAGGTGCCGGGGCTGCTCTGTCATGGGCTTCTAGCTTTTTTGAAGCGGTCTCCCAAAGGTGGCTCAGACGTGACCAGCAACCATCGGAGGGAGATTATCATGGACTTTTTTATTACGCGACATCAATGAACAACAGTACCCGGCGAATACATAATATACATCCAGTTCTAGAACAGGCGGCAACGGTCCCTCATAATGCACTCGCCCTTTATCGAACAACAGTCGATATCGAGGCCACGTGCCATTACGCAGCGGAATACGGCTTGCTGGACTATTTGGAGAACAAGGCGCGAGTACTGCAAAGACCGTGGAATGGTGACGGTCAGGTTTACTCCTCGTTGCTTTCCGAAGTTGTCTCAGTTATTAATTCGCGCGAGGGCCAGGTGCACGTTGCTGGTGTGCTTGCCACGGCCAAATACCTTGTGAGGATGGGTGCGAGGACGGAGAATAAACCATGGATGTGGGATTCTTTTATGTTAAAATTTGGGACTAGAGTCAGAAGCGACGACGCCGTATTCGAGCTTCTTTGCGAGCTTGTACGCGCGGGTGCGGATCTCGACATGCCCATTCTTGGGGGCTCTGCAACAATGAGAGAAGAGGTCGAGGTCATACTTCCCCGGGAGAAAGTAGCAAAGCTCGTTGCCCTGCAGGTTGCCGCCGCAGAACAGCAACAGCACGCGCAAACGAAAAAGTAAAAGAAGATAGGGGTTGTTCCACATCCTTCGCGGAAAACTCTTCTGTAGTCGACAGATCGAGAGCCCTAACATTGGAGGACGCTACAAGAGTTGAGTGGGAACACCGGCCGAGCTTGGGTGTGTGATCAAGTTTGTCAACACGACCCGAGTCTCGAGTTGCCCTCCTGGACGAGGAAATTTGCAACAGGAAGACGGGTCACGGGTCTAGGCAGACAAGATTCGAACTCCCAATATAATATAGCCTCACTATCGCGGCGTGTTTCACAGTGGTCTTCTGTTTTCACTTCAGGGCATATGTAATTCCATGAAATGTGTATCTATTGAATCATTCAACTCCAGGTCATAAAGTCGTTAAATCTCCACTGCCGAAAATGCTATGCGTCCCCTGGGGAATCCTATCATCTACATGCATGATGAGAATCTTTTTGCTATAACAACGCTCATGCCAATTGAGGGGGTATCCATTGCAATCCACGCGACAAGTCTGCCACCAGCCTGGGCAGAAGTCAACGTCTGCGTGGCGCATCATCTAAAACCATTGGAACAGAGTAGGCACTTTTTCGTTCCCGTGCAGATGATCTACTCCTTTTTTCTTTTTCATGTCGAAAAGACTGTTGTCATCGTAATCATTGCGCCATCTCCTCGAATATGCGTATCAGGCTGCGCACGCCGATGAGAGTGTTCTCGTCCGGACCCTGACCAGGCGTCCACTGCGCGTGCGCAAAGTCGATCAGCTTGAGGGAGTAGATCTGGGGCAGCGACGACAGGTCCGATTCATTATCGGATTCTTCGTCCAGATCTATGCCGCTGTCCACCCTCTTAGTTGTGCGATCCACTTGTCTGCGCTCTTCCGTCTCTGCTTCAATTGCCGCGTTATTTTCCTCGATGGCGGCTCTCAGGGCTTCGCCGTCGCCCTCAAAGACAAAAAGGAGCGACGATGAGTACATGCGGCTCTCGTGACGAGACATGACATCTTCGACCTGTCGCAGGTCGCGCAAGAATGCTTCACACACGGCCTTGCCAAGTTCCTCGTCGATGCCCGCCGCTTTGTTGAAAATGAATTTCCGGAACTCCTGAACCACGTTCTCGTTATTAACCGTGACGCGACCGTAGTCCTTGTCGTATATCCTGTATTCATCCTTGTCCAACTCCGAAGGGTCTTCCGATCCGCGATATACCCTCATGCCAGCGATGCGGAAGCCGAGCGTGCCGTGGGTTGTCTCGGAGGAAATCTTGTCAAAGCGCTGCTTCTTGGCGAGGGGCGCATCGTCGGCCCACAGGCGCACACCTAGCTTCGCATCCAGGATATTGGGTTGCTTGAAGCCGAACGAAGCGTTATCGAGCACGACGGCCTTGTCCGTGCTGATCTTCTTGCTCTTGTTTGGGACCCATACGCCGTTTTCGAGGGCGGCCTTGCGCTTCTCCTCGGCCTCGTTCTTGGCAATCTCGGCGGCTATCGTGGCAGCGACATGTTCCCTGGCTGCCTGAATCTCGCCGGCATCCGAGATGACGCCCGCGACGCCTTCGTCTATCTGCAAGCTGTTGGGGTCGCTGAGGGACAGGGTGCCCATGAAGAGCGGCATCAGGTCTGCGAACTCAGGGTGGCGTCGATTTGAGGATTGGTAGAAGTCGATTTCGGACTGGGTACAGGGCTTGATGAACAGCTCGCCATCATCGGTGCAGAGGGTGCCAGCACTTTTTCGCGGAGGAACCAGGTCAGCATCGTGCAACCAAGGGTTCGGAATATCAGAAGCAAGACTCACTGGCCGGCGACGGCATGGTGGTAGTCGCGAAGGGAATCGCGATGAGGAATTTCCTTGTTCCCAATCATGCTGGACAGGGTCAGGAGGAGCAACTCGTGCAGGTCGCAAAAGGAAAAGGCCCGCGACTGGATTCAGACACGAGCGATATCAAAGAGCGCCGAGAGTGACAGTGCGTCCAGGAAATTGCGCCACCAAAGGGAAACTTTGGATGCGGGTAGGCCGTCGCTGCTTTTAGACTTGGACTTGGACTGGTTCTTGTTCTTGGTGTCCGTAGCGGCCCCTGTGTTTGGTGGGATGGCACCTGGCGTTGGTGGCAATGTCATCGATACCTTGAGTTTAGGTGCCTTGTCAGCCTAAGGTACCTGAAGAGGTACTATAGGCGAGGTACCTGGGGCGAAGTTGGTAGGGCCACACGGGCTCCTCAATCCAGGGGAAAGGAGGGAAATCCTTGGCAATGACGGTTCGAGCGCGGGGGCAGTGAAACTTGTTCCTGGGCTGGAAGAAGGGAATCTACAGATGACGAGAGGAACTGATGGCAGGGGAACACGCAACACCTAATATAGGATTTTTCAGGGTCGTACCTTGACCCAGGAGAAAGGCGCAGACGCAAGGCCCTTCTGGGGTTGGGATGAAATGGCGCTGAAATTATAGCCTACCTGAACCTGAGCTTGAGGTACCTTACCTTAGCCACGGCATTTTACTCATGCGCTTGGCACCGCAAGGTAACTTAACTTAGGTACTGATTACCTTCCAATACAGTCTAGCTCACGCTGACCCTAGAGGGGAGGGGGCGCTGTCCAGGAGCAAAGCCACACTGAAGAGCGCTCCCCCCCAGAAGACGGCATCTCTTTGACCAGGTGAGGTAAAGAACCCAGGTCAAATGTAACCATCTCAGTCATTGACTGGCCCAGCGCCTCTCGCCTATTCCTCACGATGCGCTCTTTCAAGATTCAGCCGCCGAGGAAAACAACATCCAACGAATAGGCTCACGAGAATGCCGCGGTGATCAACAAGATGCGCAAGAGACGAGAGGCGCTGCTCATTATCCCCTGTCTGTCTGTCTGTCAGTCCGGCGGCCGTCCGATCCTTCACGCAATCAAAGTAGCTCGTTTACACTTGACGAGGTGGACCCTAGGGCTGGCTATTGCGCGGCGCACCGCTACCGTCGTGCGCCTTTTCGCGGGGGTTTTGAGTTGAGTCGAGTCTGAGTCTTGGGAGACAAGCTGAGCCACGGATGCGTCAGGGTGTCGCCGCCAATCAACCGGGCTGGTGGTTGGCTGAGTCTCGAGGCAGATTCCGCCTCGGCACCGCTCGGTCCGCAATGCACCAGTCAAATCGCTGCTGGCGCGCGCTTCCACCTTTTACCCACTGCCTACCAGTAGGCATGGTCTTGTCCATTTTTCGGTGTCGCAAAATCCCATCCACTTGGGTGTCTTATTCCCGCTAAGAAGCCGTTTGATGGCTTGCGGGGGGGGGGGGGCCACTAGGACAGCCGGTGGTGACCAGGATGTCCCCTTCTCCGTCCAACGTCCAACAAGAAACAGAGACATGGTGAATCAAAGCGTATGCAGTCCCTCCTTTCTTGTAATATCATTTGACACCAAGTCGACTCATGAC
Source organism: Paramyrothecium sp. XJ0827 (assembly GCA_020881915.1). Taxonomy (NCBI): domain Eukaryota; kingdom Fungi; phylum Ascomycota; class Sordariomycetes; order Hypocreales; family Stachybotryaceae; genus Paramyrothecium; species Paramyrothecium sp. XJ0827. The sequence continues at coordinate 1,778,062 of JAJFPB010000001.1, read as the reverse complement.
TGCCCGCCCAACGCGCAATGATCGCCACATGCTCGGTTTGGTATCGTGTGTCTCTTTACAGGGCACATCATCGTCACCACCGTGCAGCTCACGAGATGCTCTGAGCAAAACGTGTCAGCCGCGGACACGGCGTCTGTTGGCAACGCCAAAAACCTAGCTGCTGTCGTGAGCGATATAATCAAGCTTGTGAAGCTTAGCAGACCATTTTCTATCATATGCAATGGGCGCCAGGCCAGGCAACGTATCAGCTGACAGGTGTGGCATCCTTCAGGTGTGACAGCAACCCGCGTTCCTGTGTAGACTTCAGACGGCATCGGCTTTTCCGGTGCTGCACAGAGCCATTCAGTGAAGAATTTTCTTCAAGCTTACTCCCAGATCCCAATCATGGCTAATTGTTTGTTTTCGCCGGATTCTAAGTTTGGTGAACTTGGTCTCGACCTTCCTCCCACTAAAGTCACACAAATGTAGCCTGCCGCAAAACGAGGTGTCTCATAGATGCCTACAACCGTAACGCCGTCGTACAGCTCCGCCTCATCCACCGCAACATCTCTGGCTGACCACTTTTCACAATTGCCGTGAGGAATGTGCATTGCTTTGGCACTGCCTTACCATGCACACAATTCAAGAAGTCTAGTATCAAAAGGAGAAGGACAGTACATTTCAATACTTCCAGGCTGTTTTATCAACGGCTATGTGATATTCTAGTCATGATACTCAAGGTACAGCGAGGAATTTTTAGATGTTGAGGTCTGCCAGCTGGCACGGCCAGTTGACGGGTAAGAGCAGCAGCCGCCCGTTGAGGCTGGGAGCAAACACGGTTTTGCAGGCTGCTCAAATGCTAGATCTTCTCCTCATTGACTCCCAAACTTGAATCAATGACCTTGTGATCTCTTCAGGCCACATCCACTCCTTCATTAAGCGAAGCCAGCCACGGCAGCGATATCTACAGCTTGTACAATCTAGCCTACCGAGAATGGCGCAGGACAAGTCTATACCCTCTCCCTCGCAGCATAGCACCGATGCACAGCCCTCGGAGCCTCAATCGCCGCCAGATGTAGAGTCTCATGATCCCCCGGCCCAGGCAACTAGCCAGCCACCTCTTCGTGGGGACGGTGATGGATCAGCTCTTCCCAAGAAAAAGAAGAAGAAGAGAGGAAGGGGGAAAACCACAGCATCCCGCGGGCCAACAGCCCTTCCAAAGAGCCGTGGAACTGGATTCGAGGGTAGAGTGCCTAAAGTGCGAGATTGTCTGCATCATCACTAAGTCCAGGTTTAGAGTACTATGCAGATCCGCCCATGACGCCCGGTGAGGCTATGGAGGAAAAGAACGAGATCTATGCGGAGTAGGTTGCTTGGTCCTGGTTCAATAGTTTCTTGACTGACCATGGATGCAGAGATTTACCGTTTGAGGAGTGCGAGCGCCCATCTTCCTTGTTCTATCGAACCAACACAGCCCCAGCTAACATGAACCTAGGCGCATCCAGGCATGTATCCAGCGTTACCGCTCCCGACGCCGTCTTCAGCCCGACCAAGCTCAATACTTCAATGAATATCTCTTCCTTGGCGGCATTGATACCAGCGCCAACGCCTTTGCCGGTCAGGACCTCAAGGAGCTCAAAGGCTTGACCCCCGCGCAGCGCCGCGAAGTCCTGGCCACCGACGCCGTACACGGTGGCTCAGCGGCAGGGGAGCGCTTCTTCACCGGTGACTCTGAGCACTGGAGTGTCGACTTCACGGGGGTTGCCGCGGGCTTCTTTTCCATTATCCTGGCAACCCTCACAGGCTGCGAGCTGAAAGAGCTGGAGGCGGGGATCAGCCTGGTGGAGAATTTCCTGCGATACGTCCTCCAGCATGATGTTTGCCCTGAATATGAGGAAGACGTGAAGCATGCGGTGGCGCTTTGCGATGTTGCGAGGCACGAATGGCCCATGTTGGTGCGATTACAGACGGCCCTGCCAGGACAGTTCAACCTTGCAGCATCAGAGTTGTTCTCCCGCCAGAAGGATAACGACTGGTTCCTGCAGCCAGGTTCACGACCCGAAGGCTTCGACCCAAGATCCGTGTTCCTCTCGAGCATTGCGCTCATCGAGGACGAGGATGTGTTCGCCTGCGTGTCGAAGTTGGGGGTGAACATCGTACACCAGTTCGACTGCACGCTCCAGATCGACCAAGTCATCAGGCCAACTGAGGAGATTGTGCAACGCTTTCAGCAATTTTGTCTCGGCACCACACATCCAAACATTCCTCCCCTAGGCAAGATCATTTGTACCCAGACCACTATTGAGGACGGCTGGGACCATCCATCTGTTCCCTCGCCACTGGGGTCTCACGATCAAGTGACGCTATACTTCGATGGTGCCGTTCTTGTTAACATGAAGCCAGGAGTGAAAATGTCTGTTACGCTCTGCGAGCTGGACGGCGGCTTTCGCTTTGTCAAGACCATCCAGAAGGTGGTGCCCAGCTTCTATACGTTTTTGCCGCAGGAACTTATGAGGCACTTCAAGTCACCACGGGAAGATGACCGGCCGGCGCCCTCAGTGCATGACCCCACTGCCGGAAATGAAGAGGGTGGTGTTGAAGAAAAGACGGATGAGTGAAAGTCATTGAACTTTCGATAATGATTTTTCGTTCTCGACCTACCACGCTGCGCAATAGGACGTGGGGATGTCAGAGGAGCGCTTACCGGTCATGATAGAAGTCCACCATAGCATGATTTACGAGGACCGAGGGAAGGATGAATTCAATATGCTAGCTAGTTTGATAACGGCAGTACAAAATCCTCATCAGAGTGCAGAGCAAAACGCCTCCAAACCTATATTACATGCCCTCATAACGAAACACGGAGCCACAGCCAAATAAAGTGTCGCCCCTCAATTGAATAACGGGTCTTTGGTCAGACGAGTCGTAACAGCCGTAATTGTGATTGTGTGGCAGAAACGGCTTTTTCACGCCATCTAATCCCTGGACTGAACCTTGTGGTCGCCAGCAACAACCTCAGCGTATGAAGGAGGAACACCATGGTTGTTGTCGGAGCTGCCCTCGCCATTCGACGAAACACCTTGCTGCTGAGGCTGCGCAGCAGAGTGATTCTGGGAGGCGCTGCTGGCGCCGGCAGGGCCCTGGGTGCCGTAGTTCATAGCGGCGTGCTGAGCGCCAGGCTTGGCCTGCTGGCCATGCTGTTGCTGGTGGCCGGGAGGAGCCTGGACGTAGACGTAGGTGACACGACCGCCCTCTTGGTGCTGAGGCAGCGACTCGTACTCGTAGGGCGGCTCGGGGTATTTCGCGATGACGTACCAGGCGTGCAGGAGGCCGGGGATGTAGCCGAGGATGGAGAGGAGGATGTTAATGACAGAGTCGGCGCTGCAGATTCCGCACTTGACCCAGACTACAGAGCGCAAGTTAGTACAAAACAATAATGAGAGTTGGGGAGGGCGATGCGATGCGCTGCGTACCTGGCAGAGGAGGGAAGAGCACGGCCAAGAGACCGAGGAAGATGTCTGCAGAGCACATGATGGCTGTGGTTGTAGAGGCGAACTGCTTGCGGTCCCTGAGATGGATGCTGGGAGCAGGAGTAAAGAGAGCGCGAGGATTGTGGTGAGAAAATAAAAGGATTGAGTTGCCAGAAATGTAGCTGCCTACGTATGTACGTACGCAACGTCTGTCTTTGGACGGCTTTGGAGGGGGGAGCGAGACCGAATGAGGCGATGACGGTGACTTGAGTGCCAGGGACCCGCCATGATCACCTGCTGCATGCGTGAGGTGGCGGTGCCTTGCATGGGTGTCTCCTATTGGCTGAAATCCCTTTAGTGGCCGCTGAGTGTGGCGGAGGATCAGTGGGATATGTGGCGTTTTGGGTTCTGAGCCACAGGCACCTCGGCTCGCATCTAAGTTCGTCCTAGTGGCTGTGGTGCAGATGGAGCTTCTGAAGGATGGCCATGGAGGTAGATGGAAGGTTTGTTTTACATACGCACACCAATACTGAATTGGGAGGCCGGAAATCTGGTATCGGGTCATGATTTAGATACTGTGAACGGCATAGTGTCATTTGCTCCAGAGAACGAAAGCTGTATGACGGCACTAACACGACCGGCTATCCAAGGTAAATAGCACAGACTTGAAACAGTCAGGTGAAAAGTATATTTCATCTGCGCAGCGCGCAATGGAAGTTCAAACCATGGATGATTACAATATTTCCGAACAAAATAAAGTCATGAATCTGTGCTTGCCCACGGGAAGTGGAAGCGAACAAGGAGGCAAGGAGGGTACCTCACCCGAGGACGATTACGTGCCCTCACCGAGCTCACCGACACGGTGGGTGTTTTGACCGGAGTATAGCCGTGGTGAGAGGGGCCAATGAACTTCTTCCTCAACTTTTTGATGTTCGAGCTCTACGCTGGAACACAGTTGTCGATTCACATCCTGCCTGCAGCAGGAACTCGTGGCTGTCATGGACGACCTCTTGAACCTCGAGCTTCTCTCGCTCGTGTCGAAAGTCACGTCTGAGCTGCAGAACCATGTCGGCATTTCCGACAAGACCCTGGCCGAGTTCCTCATCGCGCAGCGTCTCGAGGCTTCCTCCGCCGATGACTTCCGCAAGAAGCTCGATGCTCTCGATGCCGGGTTTCCGCCTAGTTTGATCGACAGTCTGGATCGACTCGTGCTGGCGATGCATCCCAAGTTCAAGGGAAAGAAGAACGGCACCCACGACGACGAGGCGGCGCATCCTTCACGGACGTTGGAGGAGAAGGAGAAGGTCTTTAGGGGACTTGCGCTTCCCGACAAGGAAGTTGATGGCGCCGCCAATGGCGCGGATGCCATAGATGATACCCTGGCGCTGTTGGAAGGCCTGGAGAGCAAGGCCAAGAAAGAGACGGGATCGCGAAAACGAAGCAGAAGCCCAGAACACGACCAGAAGGAATCGCGGCGGAGGAGACGAGACAGATCACGTTCGCGATCGCGCGACCGACGGCGGAAGGATCGATACCGATCGCGTTCACCGTCGCAGGAACGTGGGGATGAAGACTGGCGGGATCGGGCGCCAGCTTCTCGGAGGGACCGCCGAGGGCGGAAACGCTACGACGAGGACGAGGACGACAACTACAAGCCGAGGAATGCTCCGCCGGTCGAGATTGATGATGCGCCGCAACTGGATAAAATTTACGAGGGACATGTGACGGGAGTCAAGGACTTTGGTGCCTTTGTCAACTTGCACAACGTCAGGGGCAAGGTTGATGGCCTTGTTCACGTTTCACGGTTGACGTCGGGCCAGCGTGTTAATCATCCTGCCGATTTTGTCTCGAAGGGGCAACAAGTATGGGTCAAGGTGACGAGCATCGAAGGGTCGAGGGTCGGCTTATCGATGAAGGATGTTGATCAGCAGACTGGTGAGGATTTGGAGCCCCAGCAGCAGTCATTCCTGTCGACAGGCGCCAATATGCAAGCACTGGGCGGAGGAAGGGATGGGTTCATGAACGATACGGCAGCCATGCCTCGCGACACCCTGGGCCCACCCCGACGAGGCAAGAAGAGGATGACGTCGCCAGAGCGATGGGAGATTAGGCAGCTCATCGCATCGGGTGTTGCGAAAGCGTCCGACTACCCTGACCTGGAGGAAGAGTACCACGCCACTCTTCGCGGCGATGCTGAGATGGAGTTGGAAGAGGACGTCGACATCGAAGTGCGAGAGGAGGAACCACCATTCTTGGCAGGCCAGACCAAGCAGTCTCTTGAGCTCTCGCCCATTCGTGTGGTCAAGGCCCCTGATGGTTCGATGAACAGAGCAGCGATGTCTGGCACGTCGTTAGCCAAAGAGAGGAGGGAGCTCAAACAACAAGAGGCGAAGGCCGCAGCCACTGAAGATACCAAGGAGGACCTATCGGCTCAGTGGCACGACCCCATGGCCGATCCTGATAAGCGCAAGTTTGCTAGTGAACTACGGAACGCGAGGCAGAATGCGCAGTCCGAGGAGGTGCCTGAATGGAAACGGGCTGTCATCCCGAAGAGCCAGCCGCCCGGAAAGCGGACAAGCATGAGCATCAAGGAGCAGCGAGAGTCCTTGCCAGTCTACGCGTTCCGCAGTCAGCTCATTCAAGCTGTTAGGGAGAATCAGATTCTCATCGTGGTTGGAGAGACTGGTTCTGGAAAGACCACCCAGCTCACGCAATATCTTGCCGAAGCTGGCTTTACCAATGACGGCATGGTCGGTTGTACCCAGCCTCGTCGTGTCGCCGCCATGTCCGTTGCAAAGCGTGTCGCGGAGGAAGTTGGCTGCAAGCTGGGTGAAGAAGTTGGTTACACGATCCGTTTCGAGGATTGCACGAGCCCCAACACCAAGATCAAGTACATGACGGATGGTATGTTGCAGCGAGAGATTCTCGTCGACCCGGACATGAAGCGCTATTCCTGCATCATGCTTGACGAAGCCCACGAACGTACAATCGCCACTGATGTTCTATTTGCTCTGCTGAAGAAGGCGCTGAAGCGGAGGCCTGACTTGAAGGTCATTGTCACATCCGCCACGCTCGACGCCGACAAGTTCTCAGCTTACTTCAACGAATGTCCTATTTTCACGATTCCCGGTCGAACATTCCCTGTCGAGATTCTGTATTCTCGAGAACCGGAATCCGATTATCTGGATGCAGCCTTGGTCACAGTCATGCAGATCCATCTCACAGAGCCCAAGGGTGACATTCTGCTCTTCTTGACGGGTCAGGAGGAGATTGACACATCCTGCGAGATCTTATATGAACGAATGAAAGCTTTGGGGCCGAACGTCCCAGAGCTCTTGATTCTGCCAGTGTACGCTCAGTTGCCGCCTGAGATGCAGAGCCGAATTTTCGACCCTGCTCCTGCAGGTGCGCGCAAGGTCGTCATTGCCACCAACATTGCCGAAACCTCCATTACCATCGATGGTATCTACTACGTCGTGGATCCTGGTTTTGTCAAACAGAATGCTTACGACCCTAAGCTTGGAATGGATTCGCTTGTTGTGACGCCAATCTCGCAAGCTCAGGCAAACCAGAGAGCTGGACGTGCAGGACGAACTGGTCCTGGTAAATGCTTCCGCCTGTACACCGAGGCGGCCTACCAATCTGAAATGTTGCCGACCACGATTCCCGAAATCCAGAGACAAAACTTGGCGAACACAATTCTGATGCTGAAGGCGATGGGTATTAACGATTTATTGCACTTCGAGTTCATGGATCCTCCGCCCATCAACACCATGTTGACAGCGTTGGAAGAGTTATACGCCTTGAGCGCGCTTGATGACGAAGGATTGTTGACCAGACTGGGCAGGAAGATGGCCGACTTCCCCATGGAACCGTCACTAGCCAAGGTCTTGATTGCGGCAGTTGACCAAGGGTGCTCTGATGAAGTCCTGAGCATCGTTGCTATGCTTAACTTGAACGTCTTCTACCGACCTAAGGAGAAGCAGACACAGGCCGACCAGAAGAAGGCCAAGTTCCATGATCCTCACGGTGACCATCTCACACTTCTCAACGTGTACAACTCGTGGAAGCACAGCGGCTACTCCAATCCATGGTGTTTTGAGAACTTTATTCAGGCCCGATCTATGCGTCGCGCCAAGGACGTTCGCGAGCAGCTCATCAAGATCATGGAGCGTCACAAACATCCAATCGCGTCATGCGGAAAGACCACAGAAAAGGTGCGACGAGCGCTCTGTTTCGGTTTCTTCCGCAACGCGGCGCGCAAGGATCCACAAGAGGGCTATAAGACACTTATCGAGGGCACGCCCGTGTACCTGCACCCGAGCTCGGCGCTGTTCGGCAAGCAGGCCGAATGGGTCATCTACCACACCCTGGTGCTGACGACCAAGGAGTACATGCACTGCACGACGAGTATCGAACCCAAGTGGCTGGTGGAGGCGGCGCCGACGTTCTTCAAGGTGGCGGCGACGGACCGGCTGAGCAAGAGGAAGCAGGCGGAGAGGATACAACCGCTGTACAACAAGTTTGCGGGCGAGGACGATTGGCGACTCAGCGCGCAGAGGAGGGGTGGAAGGGCAGGTGGTGGCGGCGGCACCTGGGGATAGACGGTGCCTCTGCTAAAAGAATTTATGCTTATCTGTATGTTAATTACTGGGCATGGCGTTTGGAACATGAAACGGAAATGGGTAGGCGTTGCGCAGCTGCATAGCGACAGATTCATGTGAATAAGCGCTCCATGAGCCAATGATTTATTTTTCCTGTTTGTTCCTTGACATTCTTGATGTGAAGTAAGCAAACGGTGTACTTTGGAAACACCACTCAAAATGAGACGAAACGAAACTAAACGCGTCGCAAGCACATAATGTACCTCATAAGGTACCTTAATTAACTGCCAGCCCTTCCGTCCGCGAACTCGATGTTTGGACGAGGCTCTGGTATCGTGCGAACCCGCGCACATCCACACTGTGCAGCCAGTCCACATTTTGTCAGGCCAGGCGGTAGAGACGGAAACCTGACTCAATTAGGCAAATGCACATCTGCCATTTTATAACAACTTATCTGCACCACACTCGCCGGCCCCTGTGCTATCATGTACGACCCAGGCGCCATCTGATGCGCCCAGCTGCACAATGTCGGGCCCCGCGGATGCTGCCCTCCTCAAGCGTATTGACGCCATTGACCAGACGATATCCGAGCTCTGCGCTCGCGCGACCAAGCGGCTGGGGGGATGCAGCCCCCGGCAGAGCGGCGCGGCCCTCGGTGCGCTCGTGGCCGAGCTGTATTTCCTGGGCGACGCCTGGCGTAGGCTTGGGACATTGATCGCTGCCAAGGGAGCTTCCAAGGGCCAGCGGCCGGATCTCACCGAGTGCACTCTGTTGGCCGAGTGCGAGAGCCTGCTGCGGGCGCTGGATGCCCACCTGGAACATCTTCAGCCCGACGCAGCTTTGGAGCTCCAAGCGGCAGCCCTTGAATACAGGCAATGCATAATGCGCATCAATGCCTGTAACAACGTAGAAGACATCTATCAGCTGCTGTCGGAGTTCCAGGGCGGTGGTTGCTGTGGCCTCAGTGAGAGCCTCATATTCGTCGTCGAGCCGCCGTCCGCCCCGGCTCTTGATCCTCCCCACAATCCGACCCCATCGCCTGGCTTGAGCAAGGCGCCTCCTGCCATAACTGAGTCACAGATATTGGCCTGGATCGACGTGTTGTTGTCGACGGAGCTCAGCCGCGAGCCGGAGGAGTTCTACCAGGAAGAAATCAACCTTCACACGTTTCGTGCCAGACACCCTGAATTTTCGACCGCGGCGACGCAGTGGCCGAGACATGCCGAGACCTTCTGGCCCATGCTCAAGCCGTTCATCTCGTTCTTCTTCAAGACCCCCGGCCCGTACAACTGGGTCCACTGGGTGCTGGAGTATGCCCGGGAGACCTGGCCAGACACGTTTGGCCAGCATGCTCCTACACGAAATGCTCTCCTTGACCTGACCGAGGACCTGTGCGATGGATCTCTCATGCCGTTGCACTTTGCAGCGGCACTTGGTTTGCCTAGCCTCTGCGAAGAGCTCGTGTCGATTGCGAAGAAGGAAAAGAAGAATATTGACACGGTAGGAATATATGGCACACCAATGTTCTGTGCTCTTGTTGGCCCTAGGATTCTCAAACTGGCGAAGAGACCCATGTGGTGGAATGACCTAGTCTACAGATATGACGCGCCAAAGAACCGAGCAGCCACCATCTCATTGTTCCTGGACGCGGGCATCGACTGCAAGCAGAAAGGCTTTCAATGGCAGACCGGAGAATCGGCCTCGTATCTCGGTCTGGCGTTGTGGGCCTCACTTGTTACTGGTGACGAGACCATCCTGCGGCGCATGCTGAAAATGGGCGCTCAGGTGGACAGCAGCATGCCGCTACTGCTACAGAACAGCGTCCTTCGTGAGTATGGACGTGAAGCAGGACACTACTTTGTCACGTTGTTGACCATAATGTTCGACGAGCTTCTTCTGCGGGTTCGAGATATTACGACACTAGAGGAGTCGGAACTGCTGGAAGCGATCGATGAAGTCATGACAGACTACGACCTAAAGTTTTCCATGCTTGGGTCGACAAAGAAACTAGATCGCATTTCCGATCATCAATTTTACGAGCTAGTTCACGACGTTCTGTTCCTGGAGGATACTCCGCATGTCCTTCGACGTCTTGCCCTGGATCCTCGATTTGATCCCAACCAAGCGTGGCTCGAGGATTCGGAGCCTTCTGGTACCCTTTTGCACATGGCGGTCAGCGGAGATCTGATTCATGTTGTTGAGGTATTAATAGAGCAGGGAGCAGACAAGTCCGCGCTGGACGAGAATGGCCGCACGCCGCTCATGCTGGCCGAGAGCACGGAGATGCTTGCCAAGCTCATAACTGTGTACGGCGACACGACTACTTCGACAGACTACGACGGCCGCAACATCTGGCACTATGCCGCCGCATCTAATGACGCCGCACTTCTGCGGTGGTTGTCGGAGAATGATCCTTATAAAGAGGAGAACCTGAAGGCCCGGACGAGGACAGCATATAGTTGTACGCCAGCAGCCGAAGCTTTCATGTACATTAACGAGCTTGCAGCGACGGCAAAGGAACCAGTTCCGCAAGAACCGACAACTGCACGACTGATTCTCAAAGAATGTCTCGACCATACGTATCTCCAAAGCCATAAATCGTTGGCTCATGTAGCAGCCGCGTGGGGTCGTAAGGACTTGATTGAAGCTCTGGTGGCCGCAGGCGTTGACTTCCGCGAAATTGACGAGAATGGCCGATCAGCACTGCATCACCTCAATAGCTTCGCGCCAAGACCCGTGGTTAAGAGGCTGCAGGAGCTGTGCGAGGGCTTGCCGATCGCAACTGATTATGGCCTCACACCAGCCGAGACGATGCTGAGCAATACGGCTCTCTGCGAAGGGGACGATCCCGAATTCAAATTGTTATCTTCACACCCTTCTTGCTACGAACAATTCTCAGGAGGATTCGAACAGGTGTTGACGCCCGAAGTCCTTGCCTACAAGGACTACCGAGGTCACGGACTTTGGGCTCGTTTTGCAGAGGTCATCAATTCGTTTAATTTTGGCACCCGAAGCATGCTCTGGCTACGAGACTCTGTGGCGGAGGCCATTAAGATATTAGCAGTCAATGGTGCGCTCAAAACCTACGAGGAGGATACGAAGCGTGCCGCTCTGTACGCCATGGCGGATTTCCCATTTGACAAAGGAATACCAAGGTGGAGCCTTCGCAATGCATCGGTGCTCCATCATGCCATTACCAATTCCGACGCGGCATTGTTCGAGCGTTTCTGCCATTCCCAGGATGCGATGCAGCTCTTTCTCGACGCAGTCGACGAGAGGTGTACCGACATCATGTACCGGCTCGCATCGCACTTGCCTCTTCACGTCCCACAGGATCTCCTCGAAGGACGGACGCTGCTGGAGTATGTCATCGAGGATGCTTTTGAGGAGGCGCATGTCATCGTGCTGAACTGCAAGGTGGCGGATCTCATCCCTCGCAAAGCGGAGCTGAAGGAGCTCCTGGACGAGTTGAGCGAGGCGAGAAGGGAGGAAGTGTTGACGCTCTTTGCGAATTGGGGTTGCGAGGCCATCATTGAAGAGATGGGCTACGGCGAGGATGGCGAGACTTCGGATACCGACGTTAAGAATGAAACTTCGCAGCCTGAATCGGAGTGAGGCACTTCTGTTGCAATTGTGTTTCTGTTCTTTGGGCGTCCAGACATTGACGCGTTGTCTCAACGCAAGCCACGCACAGCGCTTTCTTGGTTCTTTTCCCAGTTCGAATTAGCGGTCCCTTACCAGACACTGACACGCACAAGGGAATTTAAGACATAAAAGGGGGATTAAAGCGCTGGGTTACTCTATGGGATACGACTGTGGATTAGTTGAAATTTTCAATCAGTAGGATATCCGCGCAGGAAAGATAAAAATGGCACTTTTCTACGTAAGTCTATATGTGACGGTGAATTACGTTGTGAGGACTCCATATTAGCGGAAGAATTTAATGATAGTAATTGTCTATTATATCTATTAATTACAAAGAGTTCAGTCGTACGCAGCGTCGTTTCATCATTAAAAATCCAAGGCTCCTTGCTCATAGACCGGACTGCAGGGGTGTAGACCCGACAGCAGCGGTCGTCTCTCAATATTCTTAATATTCACGCAGGGACACCGGCGCAAGAACCAATACAACGTACTGGATCTCGTTGTCCGCTCCCTTCAGCGGCGTCCAATAGCTCATGACGCGCTCCGCGGCGGTGCGCTCGCCCAGCTTGGACTCTGCCTTGGCGGCCTCACCGCCGGGGGTCGACCAGCTGCTGTGCGGGCGCTTCTGCGCGGGCCGCGTGATGGCGAGCTCGAGCGACGCGGGCTTGCCCTGGTTCAGGACGGTGCTGCGGATGGCGCTCGTGAAGCTCCTCGTCATGGAGGGCGATCCGGCGTAGTCGGCCAGCACGTGGAAGATGTCCTTGTGGAGGACGGCGTCGGAGGTTGGGGGGAGGCCCAGGACCTCGAGGGCGCCGCGCGAACCGAAGGCAATGGACAGCATGGCGGCGCCCAAAGACTTCTTGCTGGATCCCCACTCCTTGTCCACGGACAGGGAGGACGGGGAGGTCGTGCCAGATGATCCCGGTTGGAGGACGAACAACCGGTCGTAGGGTGTGTGGAGGGTGTCTGCCCGAGTTGAAAGACCTCGTCTCAGCATTCGAGGGCTTGTGGCCTTGTCCGTGTCGGCCTTGGCTCCTTTGTCCAGCTTTTCAAAGCTCCTCCTCGATCCCGAGAGCGGGGGAGGGCTGGAGGAGCGCTTGAAGGACTTGAAGAAGCCCTTCTTCGAGCCTTTGCTCTGCTCCGAAGACTTCGAGTAGTCGTCGCGCTCGTAGTCATCGCGTTCGCCGCGCTCCAGCGAGCGGGCTCGCTCTCGCTTCCGGGCCGCCTCGCCGGGGTTGTAGCTCAGCAGCCTCATCATCTCCTTGGGGCTCTCCACGCAGGGCGTCACGTCGATCTGCGCGCCGAGGAAGAGCGGCGCCTTGCCGCTGACGTCGAAGATGGGGCAGAGGTAGAGCAGGTTCCAGAACGGCCGGCCGTCGCGGCGGTAGTTGAGGACCAGCTCAACGCTCTCTTCTTGCCGCCACACGGCCTGGCTCATCCTCGTGACGGTTTCCTCGTCCGTGCTGGGGCCCTGGAGGAACCTGCAGTTCTTGGCGAGGGTCTCCCCCCGGGAGTAGCCCGTCACTGCCTCGTGCGCGTCCGACACGTGGATCATGGGGTGGTCATGCGCTGATTGATCGGTAATGCAGAACGCCGTGCCGAGACCAGCGTAGCCGACGGCTGGGTTCTCCGGGTCGACGTCCACCGAGAGCGCCATGCTTGTGCATAGAGCGAGCTGTTGCTTGACAAAAGCCGGAAAGGACTCGTTGGCAAGTCTTTGCTCCACGAATTGCTTCGAGTCGGTGAATAGCGTCTCCAAGCTGGGCACAGAGCTTGCAGCCACATACTTCAGACCCTCATTGAGGGATCTGGACAGAGTGGGCGGCAGACGAATCGGCTGTGTGGCTGCTATTGAGGCATGGGCGGTGGAAATTGCCGTGAGCTGCCCAATGAGTGTATCCAGTGACTCCGTGTATTCGCGAACCTATAATTCTTGAGCTCTTGTGCGCGACAGAACGGTAGGCAACGGCGCATTACCTTCATCAGGTACTCGATGTCCTGGCCACGGCCTTGAACGGCAGCAAACTTCCAAAGCTTATTCGCTGTGTCCGGGTTCCTCATGACCATGTCGAACACTTCCTGGCTCAAAATACTGGCAATTGGCTTGGACGTCACCTCCGTCTCCGTCATGGCCACGCTGGTTCGGCGCTGGCCGGACGCAATCGCATCGATGCTGCCCATCGCGACAGGACTGTCACTCAGTGTGTACAGTGGTGTCCTGGGCGAGCCGTCGGGATTGTAATCTGTGTATTCTTTGAGGATTTCCTCATTGGTGTGCAGGGAGAGGCCAGAGTTACTGCGCAGCCGAAGGGGATGAAATTTGGCGCTCTTGGGGCGCGACGAGTGCCGGGTTACAGGAACTGGGGTCAGGGACATTGAGCGCATCTTCTCGGCAAGGGGCTCAGGGCCGTTGGCCGAGCTTGCGACGAAGGCTGAGTTTCGACGCTTGCTGTAGTCCTCTGATCGAGGGCTCTGAGGCCCAAAGGGCCCCGGATGGCCGACCGACGCCATGTCCAGAAGGCCGCAGTCTTGGCTTTCAACTCACGAATACGTTTTGCGGGAATGACAGCGAGGAAAATGGCTTGGGAGGTTGCTGGCAGACATTACAGAAAAGTGAATATGCAAAGAGCTGCAATGTTTTGAAACGTTTCACGGCAAGGCAGAAATGCTAGTAGCGGTCTCAGCTGTCATGAACAACCCACACGACGTGAGGTCGCGATGGTCTCGGGAAACGAGTAGTAGGTGACGAACGGACCTACGGCTACGCGGGAGCGGGCAGCGCCGAAGATCTTATAACTTAGACCATGCGGATACACCCATGACTCGCCGATAGGGGTTGCCACCAACTCACCTGGGGGGAAGCGGTCGGGACTGTCCCCCTTTTTTGGCCCACGAAGGGTTCTGTTCGAAACCATTACCAGGGGGCTTGGAAGACGCCACGGCCGTTTTCTGGGCTTGACGTTATTGGGGCAGACGAGAGGCGCGGATCGCCCTTTTAGAACTTGGTTCGCTCCCCTTAGCGTGGCAGCAGCACGCGAGCGAACCCCAGAGCCGAAGTTGTTCACCCCGACTAGCTGGAAGTAATTTAATGATTTGGTCGGACCCTTGTCCGGGCCGTCGAGGTTTCGATGGAGAAAGGCATCCAGCTCCGAAGCATTGAACCGAAGCTGTCCCCTCTTTATTGCTGCCCATGTGATGGGGCCACGGACGAAATCTTGGCCCAACTCGAGCATCGGAGCGGTAGCAGCGGAGCAATTGGCTCGGGACCAATAGTGTAGGCGCCTTAGCGCCACGCCAAAGGTCGTGGCCCACGGCAACAACATGGGGGGGGTTGGAAGGCCCTCGAGTAATGGAAGCAGAGTTTGGCCTTGGCCGGAGGTGCGCCGGGCCCGACTTTCCAGAAGCTGATCAGCAACGAGAAGAAGCATGTTCCTCGAACGAAAGGCTACACAGCTATCCTCTATTAGGCCTCTTCCCGCGACAAGTTGCCACGAACCCGTGGTTGACTCAGTGCCTTGCTGTAGTTCGTCCCTGGTGTCTTGGTTGTGCCTGTGCCCCTGTCGCCACCCCTGCCCTAGATAATGCAGCTCCCCATGCACGAGAACCCGCAGACGTGGGCGATCAAGTGGTAGCGAGGACAAGGAGCGTCTTGGGTAGCCAGCCTCGGCAATTGTGTTACGCCGAGTGGTCCGCTCACTCACCGCAACATTGCATTGTCCTATCATTTGATCTGCGACGTTCATTTGGAGTGCGGGAGCGCCAAGCTACGGCGTAACTTACCTGCTCTGTAAGATATTTGAAAGCTGATTCGAGCTGTCTCACTTCCCCACATGTCTCGGCCAAGACAGCAGGCTAGCAACGTCCGTCCAAGGTTTCCTCTACTGCACGTCCCCAGGTCCCACGGAAGATGCCGCCCAGATCGTGCATGCAGCTGCAGAACGATGCAGAACGGACGCAGAACGATTCAGGGACTTGAACGAAGCAGCTATTAAAATGGAGACGCCCGGGAATACTCCTTGATGCTTTAGTGCATGCCACGAGGAGAGGCGTGGGCCCTGAGGTCGAGCGAGTCCCTTCGATCCAACAAGTACGCCGATGTTGCAGTTATCGGCAGGTCTAACGGCAAGATCAAGCATAGCGGCGCAATGTCCCTTGTGGCCGAAAAGGACGTAAAGTGCTGATCCTGACGCTGGTTTAACATTAGTAGGCGCGCCGTTAGCGGACATTCCATGTTAGCGACGTCTGTTGGAACATGTCATTGGAGGTCTGGCATATCTGAAACCGGTGAACGAGAAAACCGACCATCTCCTTCGAGAACAGACTCTCCTTGAAAGTCTATTCTTCTGTGCTGATCCGACATGCAGGCTTTCATCATCTGCGTAGTGTGAAAGCTTTGGCCATTTGTGGCTGCAGAATTCCGTGCCATCAGAGTCAAGGGTAGGGGTTCCTGTCAAAAGTCGAAAAAGGCAGCATCCATGTCGATCTCATGATAGCTCCACCAACTCGAAGAACACCAGTATTACATGGCAGCTCTCGCCCTTTCCATAAGCACATACTAGACGAGAGACGAGAAACTAAGCTTATCTCAACACATAGGACTTAGAAAACATCGACAGAGTACTGCTCACGCAAACCTTCGACCCACCACTGTTCGACGTCCGCCTCAGTTTTCGGACCGCAGCGTTCTTCGGCAACTTCCCGGTAGATTCTACGCACCGTCTCCTTCACACTCTGGCTTACGGGGCGTCCACCGCAAACGTAGACGCGTGCTCCAGCCTCCCACAGCTTGGCCAGCTCGTGGCGGTCAGCCCACACCGCATCATGCACGTATTTGTGTCCACGGCTTTCCTGGCTCTGGCGGGAGAACGTATAGCGGACATCGACCGCACTAGCCTCGAGGGCGACCGTGTACAGGGCGTGGTCAGGGGTCCGACACCCCATGTACAATATGGTCTTGCCCAGCTTCTCTTGAAGCGACGAGTCTTTTCGTAGCAACTCGTCTCGACTTTGAATGAACCCGCGAAACGGCGCGATGCCGCTGCCCGCGCAGATCATTATAACGGGCGTAGAAGGGTCAGCAGGCGGGCGGAAGCGACTCTGACCAGGCTTGACTAGACAGGTGAGCTCGCTACCAGGCGATAGTGAGGCCAGATAACCAGATGCGAGGCCACGTGCTGGTTCCCTGTCTTGACCCTTGTATGAAGAAGACGTGACGAAGCTCTTGTCACGTGAAATCAATGACCACGTCAGAGAGCATCGTACGGAACCGCCACTTTGTGAAGGGCATGAGGAGATGGAATACAAGCGCGAGCGGATTGGCGGTAGTAGAGCAGCAAGATCTTCCAAGGATATCTTGATAAAAGGATACGCCTCGAGCAAGTCGAGAACAGAAGGTCGTCGTTCAGTCGACTCGGCAAGTTGCTTCTTCAAGGTAGCGAACCCCTCCTCGTCTTTACCATTTGAGCAATGCTCCATGAGGGTTTGCCATTGCTGTTGGAAACGTCAGCCTATAGATTATCTCACGGTTTTCTTCTTCCAACACTTACCTTTGAGCTTGCTGGTTGGTCAAGCTCACACCAGGTGTGGAGACTGACGACCAAGGGATCCGTGGTGTTGTAGCCTCTTTCCTTGAGGACGCCGGAGAATCGCTCCACAATGTAATTGGAATTACGTGGCACGACTTCGAGATAGTCGCCTACTCGGTAATTCATCCCCGAGGGTAGTTCGATCTCCATATGGTACTTTGGACGGTCTTCGTTGCTCGTCAGGGCTTTAACATCCAACACCTTGGCTTGCACGTGGCCAGAGAACAGGTCTGCTGCGAGGGATTGAGCGTCATGGTGCGTTTGATGGTTGGAAAACATCCCGGAAGCTGTGGCCTGCGTCTCATAGTGATTCGAGATGACAGGCCACATATGATCTGCTTGCCATGTGTCGAAGTCGCCCGTGATGTCACCTTCTCCAGCATCGGCCTCTCCTCTTGCGGTAAGCCGAAACGCACCCAGTTTTGTCATCTGGGAGTCGATTTGTTTCGGGAACGCTTGGAACGTCTCTTTCCAGTCACCTTTTCACAAAGTCAGATTTGCCTCGCAGGTCTCCACAAGGTGTCAAACATACGATTACCGCAGCCAAAGATTGTGTATTTAACGCCGCTCAACGAGCCATCTGTTAGGCTGTCCAACCAAGAACTGAATTTGCCAGCATTGTCTTGCAATTAGGTTAGCGAGATGTACACAAGACAAAACCACTGGGGGATTTTGAGGTCCACATACCTGGAGACTGTCCCTCGTAGTGAGTGGATGAGATAATGACCACAGGCTGATCCTTGGGCAGAGTGCCCGCTGCCTCGTTCAGGGATTTCACATCGCAGCAGAAGCCGCGTTGTAGAGCCGCTTTGGCGACTCTCTGGGCTAGACTTTGGCAAGTCCCCGTGTTGCTGCCAAAAAGAACTGACATCGGCTGCAGTTCTCCCCTGTCTGAGAAGGTCTGCTCTTTGGCACCCATCGGCTTCAGAGAAACAGACTTGCGCGTGTGGAAGAGATCCCGCTGCAGCGTCAAGATGTCGACACCGGGTCGTGGCTTGGCGTGCATGAAGAGATCATGGGGCTTGACTATTCCAGCTTGCTTGGTTTTCAGTACGTAGTCGGGGTCAGTGTACTTGAAGTCAAATTTCTGCATTAATATCGCCGTTGCCATAATAGCTTCCTGTATGGCAAACTCGCTGCCTAGGGGGCGTTAGTTGCGCGTTTGCGACAAAGGCATGCTCACTCACCAATGCAGGCTCTTGCACCATGACCGAATGGCTACTGGAAGTTAGTGAAGGCGCTTGAAATCTTGGAGAAGGATCTTGCGCACCTTGAATGAGTTGGGGGGCAGTTTCTTAAAATTCTCTTCCGACATTCTTTCCGGCCTGAAACTCTCAGCATCGTCGCCGTAAATCGCTGGGTCCTTGTGCAATTTATCAAGGAGAATGAAGCAGCCAGCATCTGGTCCAATGTGGTATTTGCCGCCAAGCACAAGAGGGTCGTCATCTATTGTCCAAGGACATAAAGCAAAGCCCTGAACTGGGGCGTGGAGTCTAAGGGTCTCCCTCACACATGCTTTGGTGTAATGCAATTGGACGAGGTGCTCTGAAGTCATCGGGTCGGTCCCTAGCACTCTATCTACTTCCTGCTGAAGCTGATGGTATGCTTCTGGATGCTTCACAAGATAGTAAAACAGGAACGAAAGTAAGGCTGAAGTTGTCTCATGGCCTGTTCTCATGTCAGAAGGAGCTGTGAGGCGCGCTGTACCGACTCACCAGCAATCAAAAACGTAATCATGTTGTCTACAATAATATCGTCCGAAAGAAACCTTCCGGTAACAGGGTCTTGTCCATGCAGCATGGCATTAAGGAGGTCTTTGCGTTCAGAAGGATTTGCTCGACGTCGAGTGATGCCTTCCAATGCAACCTCCTGCATCATTCGACAATTGTCCTCAAAGGCTTGAACAGTTTTCCAGAGCAGTTTTGAGAGCCAGGGAGGCCTGATCGAGCGATATTGCGACTCCGCCAGCACTGCAACCATGGACTCGACGAACGGATGAAGAGATTCCTTGTAGAATGAGTTGAAGCGCATATCCATGCAACACAGGCCGATAGTATCTAGTGTTAGACGCGTAAAGTCGGCAGAGACATCTATTGAAACGTCGTCGCCGTAGCGAGCCCATCTCAGCACCAATTGTGTGATCACATCGTGCATTTCTGGCAACTGTTAGCAATGACCATCGTTGTGAGGGAGAACAATGGATCAATGAACCTTCAAACATGTCCCGGATTGCAAGAGGCCCAAATGCAGGCACTAGAGTTCTATGCGCCAGTTCCCAGCTTTCTTGTTTATAATCAGCAGTGAACATGCCCTCGGGCATCACTTCCTGCAGCGCCTTGGTGATGCCCAGGGGCCTCTTGACAAATTCTTTCCTCGAGCATATTTCATTGATAAGGTCATAGCCAGTTATGAAAATTCGATCAGCACCCCGAAGACGCAACTTGTAAATCGGTCCGTAAACATCGGCGAAATTGAGCCAGCCCTGGACCGTGTTCTTTAGATCCAGGTCCAGTAGGTTGCCTATGAATGGTAGGCCCGGTGGCCCCGGCAGCGGTTCCATGGCGGGAGTAGATGAGGGGATGGAGTCGGGGCCGTGGGAAAGAGAGACTAAACGAAGATCAAAAGTGCCAAGTCGGTGGTGGCCATGTCGGCCATGTTATGGGGTGGAGGTGGCGCTTTACTTTGGCATTTCCGTGCCTCGGACTAAATGGGGGGCACCACAAACCCATCCAACATGGATTCTTCAAAGTGATGCGCACGTAGGTTGCAACGTGCGCCAACGTGCCTAAAACCGCTTAGTTCTTACGCTGACAACTCAATTCACAATCATGCAAGGGATATGGAGAGTCAAGGAGGCACAACTAACAATCATTCAAACCCCTATCCAATCCCGGCCAGAGGCTGGGCAACGCGAGAAGTCGACCCGCAATTTCCAGCGCAAACCTGACGTGGAGGCCATGAAGAATGCGAAGACTCTGTCAGACGTGCGAGCCAACCTGCATTCATTAGTTTGCTCACCTGCGGGCGTGCTCTCAGGATCGATAAGCTCCAAACTAACATTCATCTCCAGCAGCCTGTGTGTGGAATCACAAGCCAGCCTTTGGCACCAAATCATGGCATTGACGCATCTTACCGAGGCACGGAAGTATGTAGCAAGCAACGACGAGGGTTCTTGCTTTTTCTTGGCATTGTGGTAAGCGCATTGAGTAACCAACACCTCAAAGAGAGGCGGCATTCCACCTTAGACAATCCAACAAGAGTACGTCTTGCTAGTTTCAAACAACTTGGAGCGTGGGGGGATCTTACTGTCCAAAAAAGCCTTACGCTCTGTGATATCCTCTGCCAAGATTTGATGTTCGTGTCGGTTCACTCACGGCACGCCGCGAGTCGCCAAACGATGATTTGGCTACAGATAACAGAGCAACGACTAAGCCGCGTGAGACCTTCGTATTGACTGTGACTTTTTCATAGATTATCAAAGAAAGCATGAAAAAGGAAAAAAAACACCACAGTTCCCAAACTCATATGAATAAATTCTGCCAAACACTTGGGTATACTGCAAAAACCCATTTGAGTTGACATTCCTTGCAAAAGATCCTACCATTTTCATATCCATCCATTGCTCAGGCGAACTCAACTAGCTCTATTAGGAGATACATAACAAACACGTACTATCAGGTCTAGGCGTACATGCGACAGACTTGGCCTCCGTAAACGAAGAAGAACTTTTAGTTGTGACGTATTGAATCAAACGAGGTGATCGTGAAGGCTGTCGGGCAGTGCATTTCACTTCGAAACGTAGAGGACAATTCAAAATGAGATAGCTAATTATGTCTTCAACGCATCGTTTCATGTGCTGTGCTTCCGTGGCCAAGTTCTTCCCAACAGCTGGCGTATCAATGCAGACGGTCGATTTCGTGATTGCGATGCTAGCACTAGTACCCAAGAGGAGTTGCTAATACGAAAACAATAATGGAGTTGCTTACTTGATTGACTTTTCTCGATTCAGCCTCATGCAGGGCAAAGCCTCGTGACTACGAAGCTGCTGGCGGAGAGCTGAAAGTGGGCTGGACCCCACGATGCGTTCTGCCCAAGCTCAAGCTCTCACGCCTTCTGACAGCTCTGCACAACTTGACAGCATGGCCTGTCGCTTCCAGTACAGTTACCTCAAGCCGGGATGGATTCGCTTATTACTTATTGTTTCGGTTGACCCAGAGATAATCTTCCGCGTTGAGCATGTTTCTCTAGACTCAGATCCCTCATACCTCGCCCTGTCTTACTGCTGGGGAGAACCAGTCTTCACCAAGCGGGTGTCTCTTGAGAGCGGTTTTCTCGATGTGACGCCGAGCTTGTACAACGCAGTTCGGAATTTTCAAGGATATGTAGGGGGGAGGATATGGATCGATGCAATATGCATCAACCAGGTGGATAACGATGAGAAGGCACACCAAGTGCAGGCCATGGGTCGAGTCTATCACCAGGCTCGAAAAGTTCTCATCTGGCTCGGAGATGCGTCAAATGGGAGCAATTCTGCTATGCGGGGTGTGTCTGACTATGGCACGGCAGCTCTTGAGGCTGGCATTCTCAAGCTCACGCCAAAGCATGTTCACGACTGGCCTGACTTGGGCAGCGATCCCCAAGGTATAGCTATTAGAGACAGGATCTTCAAGCTCATGCAGAAAGCTACCGATTCAGAGGGCGACGATGATCGCATCCACGAAAGACTACCGCGGCTGGCTTTTGCCAACTTGTCTCGCCGAGAATATTTCACGCGGGTCTGGGTGAAGCAGGAGGTGACACTGGCCAGAAATGCTGTTATCCTGTGCGGCGGCGAAGCGGCAGCCTTGGAGGATTTCCATGCCCTCGTCTTATTTTATGGGTTATTACAGATGCAGGAAATCACAGAGTACCAGGCTGGGCGAAGCACACGAATCCCCGGCCCCTTCTCTAAAGCTGAGTTGCTAGCATCATCCAACGTGGTCGCACTCATGGCGTCCGCGAGCCCCAGCAACATGATGGGCATCGTCTTGTCCGGACGTCGGAAATACTTCAGAGACGGCCCAGAACCCTTGTATGAATTGCTCTATCAATCCTATGTGCAGCCTACATCACAGGTCCTGTGCTGCAAGGACCCCCGAGATAAGATTTGGGGGCTCTTGGGTATCGCGGGGGATCAACAAGAGCTTGGTCTGGTAGTGAGCTATGAAAAGTCACCCACCGACATCTACGAGACCACCACAAGGGCGTTGCTAAGGCTTGGGTATATCGGAGTTTTGAACTGGTGCCGCCAGAGGCAGCAGGAACCGCCCTCCTGGGTGCCCAACTTTGCCATGCCCATCAGACGGCCCTGGAGCGATGATACAAGTATGCCGTTATTCAAAGCTTCTGCGGACAAGCGACAGCCGGACAGCCAAGGCGAAGCCGCCCCACAGGGCATGGTGAGGCTTCATGGAGTAATTGTGGACACTATCGGAGAAGTTGGTTCCACATGGCGGGCCGATCTCGATGAACCATTTGATCAGGAAGCGTTCCTCAGAGTGGCTGGGGAGGTTGCCGACTTGCTTGAGAGGTCGCGTTACACAGAGCAAAGGGCTGATGCTCTATGGCGCATTCCGATTGGAGACAAAGAAATGCCTCTTACATCTGCCTATTGGGTTCGAGGTTCGGAACAATCAAAGGCGCAATACCGCGACTTGGTTTCCAAGCCGATGGACGAGGATCTCAAGGCTTCGACTTATTCCTACCAGACATGCATGGGGTACAACTACATGTCTGCTCCACTGCGCACAGAAACTGGCTACGCTGGACTCGGACCAAGCGAGGCCAGGGCAGGAGATGTCGTGGTCGTGCTCTTCGGAGGAAATACTCCGCACGTCCTTAGGCCGCATCCTGATGACCGAGGAGGATATGTTTTACTGGGAGAAGCGTACGTTTACGGTGTAATGGATGGGGAGTTTGTCGAACAATCAGATGCGACGGAGGTGTTTGAACTGTGGTAATCCGTGTCCTGCGGTACTTGCGACAACTTGTTTCATTACATACCTAGCAGCACACCCACCGTATTTTAAAAGGAATAAAACAGTAATATCGCCGTTTTGATCACTGAATAGACTGACCATAATCCTAACCAGTGATCAAAACGGTGATGTTAATGTTTCGTACCTGACGAGACACCAGGGGTGGGCTCGTAGGTAAGTAGGCTGTCTGATATCATCGCTCTATTAGTACTCTGCTTTTGTATAACGTAACATTGCTCGTATCAGTCTTTCCGTCGCTTAACCTGCACGGTTGCGTTCATGTCAGGGACGCGAGCGGCGCCATACCACGTGTCCTTCGGGCGCTCACTCCACGTAGCCTTAACGTCGTAGTTGAGGACCATGTGTCCCAGCAGGAGCTTGACCTCGTTGGCCGCAAAGAACCGGCCGGGGCACGCGTGCCGCCCGTGGCCAAAGGCCAGGTACTCGGTGCTGGTCGTCGCGAAGGCGTTGCGGGCGCGCTTCACGTACTCGACGCCCTCCTCGTGGCGCTTCTCCGCGAAGCGGAAGGGCTGGAACTCGAGGGGGTTGTCGTAGTGCTTGGACTCCCGGAAGATGGGGTAGGCGTGGGCCACCACGATGACTCCCTTAGGAACGTGCACGCCGGACGGCGTGGTGACGCCGCCGGGCTTGATGACGAGGCGGGCCAGCCCGTGGGTCACGAACGAGTTCAGGCGCGTGCTCTCGCGCACCACGCTGTCGAGCTTCTCCATCTTGGAGAGAGCCTGCTTGCTCCACTCCCCGCCGTGCTCAGCCAGCACCGTCTTGATCTCCTCCCTGAGCTCGTCAATATACTCGCTCTTGCTGTTGGCGAGATCGATGATCGCATCCGTGACGGTGAAGGACGTGGTGTGGATGGCCGCAAAGTTGAGCAGGAGGAGGCGGCCGGCCAGCGTCTTCCAGTCGTAGGCCTGAGGGTCCCCGCTCTCCTTGGCCTGCTTGATGCTCCACTCGAGGAAGTCGTTGCGCTCCGGCTCCAGGTGGCTCTGCTTCTCCGGGTCGCCCCGGCGCTGGTCGTACTCCCTGAGGCGGCGCTGCACCTCCGGCTTGACAACGTTGAGGAACTGCCTTGAGTGCAAGTGGTTGGGTATCGTGAGCAGGGGGGCGACAAGTGGCCGGAGGGGACGCCCGAGAAGTCGCAGGATCAGTCCTGTTGAAGGCACGTCCTGGGCGAAAGCCATGCCCGCTCTCAAGAGTTCCGGTTCGCGGCAGTACGGCTCTCCAATGAAGACGCGGTTCGTGACGCTGCCGATGATGTGACGCATGGTCTCGTAGACGCCCACCTCTGTCCAGTTCTCCGTGTCATTCTTCCAGTGTTTTTCGAAGCTCCATTCACATTCATCCGCCACCTCAGGTACGAGGTTACCGATCTGATTCGTTAGGGTAGTGGTGATGATCTTCTGGTGTGTAGGATTCTTCACCATAAACTGTCAGCTCATGCGCTCTCTATGAGGTGGCTTCGGGATGAACAAAATTGACATACCCGGATGAGTTCAGGGTCACTGCAGGTGTAGTCGGTCTGCAGAGAGTCTATGGTAGCTTCGTGCATGTTCAGGACATTGTCCGGCTGTTCCACGATCCATTGGGTCTCTGCAACGGGGAGCATGACCTGGTAGCCCATGCCCACCATCGGTATAATGACTGTCTCGTCCTTGTGCTTCTCATAAGCTTCCAGGACAGCTGCTTTGTAGTCTTTGACGTTCCGGAATGACGCTTGTAAATACGGGAACAGATCCCCTTTCTTGACCCCAATCAAGGGCACATTTGGCAACTTAGGAGGGGTCAAGACTTTATACAGAACATAGCTGAAGAAGAGTACGGCAGGGCCAAGGACGGCCGGCCGCAGAAGGATCTCCAACATGTCTGCTGACAATGTTTGGAAGTATAAGTCGGGGTTGTGATTCTCTGGTCAGAGGTTCACACGTTCGAGCATGCGATCTTGAAACGTTCTTGTATTCCAGAGCGGTCACGCAACCAATTTAGCCCAGCGACACTAAGCTCGGAACTGAGGCGTTCTGGTGGGTTCGGCTGCTTCTCTTGAACACCCTGCGACAGTCGAATATCGCAAATACCGGCAGTAGCAGGTCTCCTCTACCAATTCGCTTGAGGGATCGACATCAGAACAACGGATGACGTGAATGTGCCAAGAGGGGCAAGCAGCGGACACGACCAACTTATATAACTCCCCCGGGCAGGCCAGCCTCCATAAGACAACTCAGTAAATAAATGAAACACGCATCGGCGGGACTCTGGGGAGCAAGGCAGCATCACCCTGTAGGATTCCATGTGTTGGTCAGCCCGCCCCCCCCCGGCGCCGGTCGCTGTATGCGAGCAAAAAGGTGTGTAGCCGACCAACACATATTAAACATCGTGGTTTACAGGCCGTCGCCACCCCAGACAGGAAGGTCGGTTACAGGAAGAGGAAACCCACTCGTGGGCGGCTCTCGGTAGATGGGGGCCCCAGTCTTCTGTAGTGCGGTGCTGTACTCTGTGCGTAATAGTACTTGTGCATTTCAGTGGCTTGGCATATCGGTCCCCGTCCGGAGCTATTTTCCTGCCGCAACGCTCTCTTCTGTCCAACAACGTCTTAAAATCGTTTCCTAACAACGCATACTATCGATAGTTCCTGCAATTCGATTCCTGTTGCATCAATGGCCGGCTCAATGTCACTGCTAGTATATCGACTATGGAGAAGAAGACTTTGATGATGATGATCTTACGGCCGATACGACTTCACCACCCCCCTTTCCGTCAGCTCGCTTAGCAACCGAGCTGAACGGTGCATCTACAGCAGTCCCCACAGTCTAGGCCGATTGCTTCCCCCGATGCCATGTGTGCAACGGCCTCCACGTCGCTTATTTCTTGGTCGGACCCTGCGTCAAGTCCGGCTTTAACCTCTTCGCTTCGTCGTTTATACGCACAATCGCTTCCTTCGCGCCGTCCCACGTCTTCCGCTTTCCCGTCTCAAAGTACCGAAACGCGTGCGCCGTCTCGACCCCGTGGTTCATCAGGTAGGTCATCCGCGGCGACTTGAGAAACGTCCACCACCCCCGCCAGCCCCAGCCCAGGTTCTCCATGCCGGTGCCCGCGGCGTCGTGCAGGAAGCTCTGGTACTCCCACTGCCGCACAGCCGCGGGGTCTGCCGTGTTTTCCTGAGCCCAGCGACCGGCCAGCCAACGGTGGTGGTTGTCGATGAAGCGCTCCTGATCGGCAACCGGAGGCAGGGAGCTGACCCCGCGCCAGATGTTGCTAATGGCCATCGATACGACGTCGGCAAATGAGAAGCCGTTGCTTTTGCCAAAAGTCGATGTGGTAAGGATGGCGATGCTGTCGTGGTAAGCAGGGGGGAATATGTTCATGTACAAACGTGGAATGGGCGGGCCACCGTAAGACTCATTCGTGTCCTCGAGCTTCGGTAAACTCCTCTCTACGAATGGCGCAATACCAAAGTTGGCGCGGTAGCCCGTACAGCATATCACCGCGTCGACATCCTCCAGCACGCTCCCATCCGTGAACTCGACCCTTTTGCCACCCAGGAACCGCGCGATGCCGTGCATCGAGGTTGCTTTGCCCTCGCGCAGAAGCTCCAGGACGATATCCATGCAGATGACAAGCGACAGGTGAAGCGGTACCACGTTCTCCAGAATCCGCAACGACGGGTCAACCTTTCCGTACCCACGCATCACGAATCCAATGGCCAGCTCGGTGAGTCGTGCGTGCAAACCGGGGGCCAGGCGTTGGAGCAGAAGGGCCATCTGACGGCGGAAGTGCGTGACTTGCAGGTCAACTGGAAGGCCCTTTCGCCATCGGCTAAGAATATAGGCACCTCGGCGGTGCGAAATGTATGTCTTGGCGGCTACTTCTGTCACCAGGGACGCGATGTCCCCAGCCGTAGGACTCATGCCAATGATCACGACCTTCTTGTCCCTGAAGTCCTCGACGCTGTGACGGTCAGCAAAGTCGTAACGTAACACATCGGTGTGCCGGTCCTTCTGCGCACCTTCTGAATTCCTGCGCGTGTAGTATTCGGCCCTCAAACTTGTCCTGTCCGTCGAAGGAAGGCATCTTTGCCTCCGTTTGGTAGCCATGGGCGAAGACGACCTTGTCAAACTCCCTGGCCTCGGGCTTGCCGTCCAGGGTCATCTTGATCAACCATTTTGTGTCTGCCTCGTTTCGGACGACGTTGTTGACGAAGGCCTTGAAGACGATGTTTTCGTAGAGATTGAAGTGTCTGCTATACAATTCCATGTAATCTTGGAAGTGGATCTGGGTCATGAAGGGCGGGTAGTCTTTGACACGGCGTCAGCTCAAGGGTCCGTTCGAATCGATATGCGAACGGCCTACTCACGATCTGGGATTGGAAAATCTGTGAATCCGCATGTATACTTGCTAATGTTCGCTAACGTACCTTTTTCGCCTCAGCCCAGTGAGCGTTCACAAGATTTGCCGAGCTACTTACTAGGCAATGTGGTCGTCATTGTCTTATCGTCCGTGTACGACCACAGACCACCTACCCGGCTGCGCCGTTCGAACAGAGTCGCATTGAACCCATCTTCGCGCAGCGTTTTCAACATCGACAAGCCGGTCGGGCCTATGTAGCAGGTCAGCGCATGTCACGGCTTAGCTTGGGAGCGTTTTGCAGCGCACCGGCTCCTATCACCGCCACGCTTGCTGGCTTGTCCTGGGACATGCTGTGTAGTCGGCGGTCGTACCGGGAGTGTCGCGGTTTGCAGAGTTCAGCAAGGCTGACGCGAGAATGCCGGCGGAACACCGTAGCTCGCATGCGACTGATTGAAGATGATAAGTTTCGAAGTACAGAATTGGGCCTTCTCTCTGGGTCTGGGGAATAGAGATAGACACGGCGGAGGTGCGGACCGGCGTTTACCGCATCCTTCGTGCCCCATGTACACCAGTAAGACCTAGTAAAATAGTTCGAATCCTTGCGATCCAAAAGCGAGCTTGAATGTCCAATTGTCCGACAACTTACCTTATCGCGCGGAACTCTACACCAAACCAGGGCACTTACCTTGTGAGGCAAATGAGACAGGGATTTCAACTGCCGGAATTGCGGAGTTACACACGCAATCACGAGCTTAACACGACGATATCGCATCCAATCTCCTATCAACAATCAACAAAAACGACATTGCGAGCAATTCATATTCAAAGGCCAGTCGCTTCACAGGTCCTAATACTACTGGCCCATCCATTGTCTGTAATAGCCGACCCTGCTTCATAGGCATCGCTGGCCAAGTTAGGAATACTTGTTTCTAAGATATGCCGCCGACCTCATGTCCACCGTGCGCCGTTTGACAACCTTCGCTCTAGTCCAAAATGCATGCATTGTACAGATTTCCCGTGTTACAAAAGAAATGCCTTCCAGGCTGTGATGATGGTTTCAACGTAAGACCATCTCGGCCGCTGGCAAGCAGCCTCAGGGCCACTTCATATCTCGAGACCGCGCAGACTCAAGGAGCTCGCTCAACCATTCCCGTGCAAGCACCCTTCATTGAGACTTGTCCTCCGAGGCCTTCTCCTTGGCCGCCTCACTTGGCGTGCCCTTTGCCTTAGCCTTGTCCTTCTCTTGCTGTCGGCCCTTCTGCCACTTTCCTACTTTCTCTCCCAGATAGCGGAAGGTGCGTCGCCAGCCAGCCGTGATGGGGCCCTTAAGACTCTGCGTGGTGCTGGGCCAATTGACCGTCTGCTTGATCACGCGGCGCGAGACATCTTGCAGCGACTGGGCGTCATCTGTGGCGATGCGTCTCTCGAATTCACCGCCTTGTCTGCGCTTGAAGGATGCCTCCTCCTCATCCGCCGTTTCCTTCATCATCTTGTTAAACTGTTCCTTGGGCATGGCGAACTTCTTCTGGTACTGGAAGTATAGTCGGGACCTGAAGTTCTTGGGCAGTCGTCTGACCATGTTTCCTCGCTTGATCGGGTCCATATCTTGCTGAATCTTGTTGTCTGACTTGGCATCGAGGACCCAGTCCTCGTCATCCAGGCGGCACGGTCCAACAAAAGACAGGTTGGGAAGCGCTTTGACAAGAGGACCGTAGAGACGGCGGAAGTGAACCATGTTGTTCTCCACAATGTTGGTGACCTTGCTCTTGTTCTCGGTTGGCAGAGCCATTCGGGGGTCGCCCAGGTAGCTCAATCCAGCAATAGTGCCGTAGAACTCGGATTCGGTGAAGTCGGGCGGCAATAGGAGAAGGGCGGTGCGAACAGCGGAGAGCAAGTTGGACTGGTTCGCTAAGCGCACCTGGGGATGGTCGCGCAGGATCTTGACGGGCTTGTGGAGTCTGCCAGCAAGGTAGAGGTTCTCCCATGTCGAAAGATCTTTGACGAGGTTGTCGATGCTCGTGACACCATACTTGATTAGCATACCGTTCATCTCGATGTAGGGATGAAAATAAACGCCAGCACCCCAGTCCTGGACCCGAGACACGGCACCGGAGCCCAAAGAAGCGAGGCCGGAGTAGTGGCTGCGGTGTTGCCTGATGTTGATCGAATGCCAATGTTGGGTATGGGTCACACCGAAGATGAAGTCAATCATCTTTGGTGCGCCCTGCTGCGCCTTGACGAGGGCCTCCGGGGGCTTCGGGTGTACGGCGCGGAACTCGGCCTCGGTAACGTTACGACCCGTGTTCTCCTGCGGGAAGACGCCCGAACCGTAGGCGAAGCAGTACACGATCGGCGCATTGAATTGACGCAGCATGATGCGCAGGGCCTCCTTCAGTTCATAGTTAATGATCATATGTTGATTGACTCCAAACAAGCGATGCGGCAGGTCATCGAAGGACTTGATGGCAAAATCGACGGTGTCCTCCCAATCGTCGCCGTAGAGGTTGTATTTCCCGCCGGCGGATTCGCGCTTGGATGACGAGGCCGGTTTCGATTGGGACGATGGCGGATTCGCCGGGTTTGCCGCCTCTTGCCCGCTGTTTCCTGAGCTCGAGTCGGAAGCCCATCGTAATTGTGAAGAAGGCAAGCGACGGAAGGCATGTGATTCGGGGCGGAAGAGGAGACGGGAAGAAAGCGGCGCGAGTCGAAGGGAGCGCGGAGCAACCGGGGATGCCACGACAGCAGCCTGGACAATTGATCAGCCTGAGTTGCAACATGTAGTTTCTGACCAGTCAATGCGGCATACCTTGAAGCCGGCGCAGCCAAGTCGAAGGGCGCTCATTGTGCAAGTTGAGGAAGAAGATTGTGAGGGTGGGATTTTCGGATGTCAGACGGGAGCAGCTCCAGCCGCGCACACGCTACCGAGAGGCAAGCTCCATGTGCAGAGTCCAAGATGAAGAAGGCTGATGAATGGCGGCCAGCCGGTTGGCAGCAGAGGTGGGCGTCGGTATCAATGGCTGGGGAGGAGTGAGATGTTTGCGCAGAGAAGTTGCTTGTGACGGCCGGAGCTGGATTTCTTTTGTGGTTTAGCTGCTCAACAAGCTTCGCCCTCCAGAGCCAGAGGAGCTCGAATGCCAGACGCTGTGTGGGACCAGGCCACGAGGTACCGGCCAATCACAGAGCGACTTCTGGGTACGGACAGGCACAAACGTGGGGAGCTACGTCACTTATGGCGGGAGCTCTTTGCTACTGTTACCACGATGCCAAGAGGTACCTGAAGGTAGGGTCCTCTTCTCCCACAATGAGGGGCTACCCTGTACGGTTATGGTGACGGGACAAACGTGTTCGGACACGACAAAGAAGTACGCAATACATGTAACACAATGTGAATAAGGCTGGTTCGAAGTCTACCCTTTTACCCTGAAGATACACTACAGTACCTTACGGACTGGAATTTGGTAAATTGAGTAATACCCAGGTACAATGCTTTGCATCATCCGATCACTAGAAAGGACGGGGGTGGTTCTCGATGGTCTTCATCCCCATGATAGCTAGTAACAGTTTCTACGAGATCAATTTAAAGAACAGAATCATCCGAATTACGGGCCTGCCTCCATGATAATGTATTAAACCCGCATCGTGAAATGCCGTATTGTGTCGAAAAGCCCTGTGGCCTCCTAGTGGATGGATAGCCTGTGCGAGGGGCATGTTTGTTGACATTGCTACCTCACGTGACCAAACACCACCATTGCATATGGAACCATGCAACTGTCAACACAATCACGCCGTTGGCACAATCGAGGCGCCTTTCAGACCAAACCTTCGCCATGCGGAGCCACACGCCTCAAGAAGGCGATGGCTTTGCTAGCCGTCGCAACTCAGTAACGAACAGGTTCCGCGCAAGCACTTCAGCCTTGCCGAGACCCCAGACTTCCTTACGAGAGTCCAGGGTAAGTCAACAAAGAAAAACATGGCGGTTTTGCGCTCGGTTGCTATGGGGTTGCTAAAACACATGTTTCCTAGATATCATCATTGCGAACCACCCAACCGACCTACAACCTATTCACTGGCGGCGACACAAACGGCTCACGACCCCAGTCGCGTCAAGGCCATGCTCCAGAGTCTATCCGGCCGGGATCCCGCGAAAGTTCTAAGGAAAACATGGCGCCCCCCGATGCCGACGAATATGAAAAATACAGGAAGGAGATCGAGTCCTTGAAGGCGGAGCTCGGGACGGTGCAGTATCGCATGCAGACCATGGAGCAGGAGAAGGAAATCGCTTTGTCTCAGCAGAGCAACAAAATGGAGCAGGCTCGTCGGCGCGAGCTAGAGGAGGCCCAACAAAGACAGGCAGCCGAGGCGAGTCAGGTCAAAGCAGCCAGCCAGGTCGAAGCCGTGAAACGCGAAATGGAGGAGCTCAAAGAAACGGTAGAGCAAGAAAAAAAGGCCCTCGAGCGCAAAGCACGCGAAGCGCAAGACGAGGCGCAATTGCTTCAGGAACAACTGGAAGACTTGTCTGCCGCCAAGGATGAGGCTGCCAGGATTGCGGACCGAAAGATTACGGACCTGGAGATGCGCGTCAATTCTACACAGAAGTCGTTACAGGACATGGAGCAAGAGAGCGAGGCTCGGGAGACTAGTCTGCAGCAGTTGCAAATGCAGCTCACAGCCCGAGACGATCAGATTGCCGAGCTTGAAGCCGATGTTTTACGGTTCAAGGCGCAGAGCGGCGACGCCGAAACCATGGAAATCATCAGGAAAGAGTTGACGGAGCAGGTGCAGCATATTCGGACTCTCGAGGCCACGACCCACGACCAATTTGTCGAGCTGAAGCATTTACGAGCGGTGAACAAGGCTGTGGAAATTGTGGAAGAGGAGAAACGGACCTTGCAGCGAAAGTTGGAAGCTGCGGAGGCCTTGGAGCTTGAGCTTGCAGAGGCAAGGTTACAGCGTCAACGCCTGGAGGACGAGCGGCTCGCCTGGACTTCGTACCTTAAGAACGCCCTGGAGACAGACGATGCAGAGTTCGACTCACCCGAAGCTATGGCTCGAGCCTTGGTTGAGCAGCGCCTGACCAACGCATCCTTTGTTGAGCAGCTTGGTGGCTTGCAG
The DNA here is from genome assembly GCA_020881915.1 of Paramyrothecium sp. XJ0827. NCBI lineage: Eukaryota > Fungi > Ascomycota > Sordariomycetes > Hypocreales > Stachybotryaceae > Paramyrothecium > Paramyrothecium sp. XJ0827. Next base: position 1,745,291 of record JAJFPB010000001.1, on the reverse strand, counting down.
GCCGAAATCGCTTCGCTACAAAATACTGTGCAGTCTCTAAAGGAGGAGAACTCACAGCTTCAGTCTGAAGTCGAGGCTGCCAAGACTTCTGCTAATGCTGCGAGCGCGGATAAGGCTCGCATGCGCATCGAGCGGCAACGCGCGTTAGCTGTTAAGGAAGTCGAGTACCTGCGCGCGCAGCTCAAGACGTTCGATACCGAGGACCAAACTCTCCAGCCAGAACAGTTCGATGAGGCCCGCGCCAAGAGGGTCCAAGAATTGGAGGACCTGATCGACAAGTACAAGATGGAGGTGCAAGCCCTCCATGCCGAGCTTTCTTCCATAGAGTCACCCGAGAAGGGCACTCCGTTACCCGTCATTGGGAGTAAGCGCTCGCACCCCGACGATAGCGCCTCCCAGGAGCAACTGGGTCAGCTTACTCGGAAGAACCGTAAGCTTCAAGAGGAGCTCGCGGCTATGCAGACACAAGTTGGAATGCTGCAGAAAGACGTTAGCGCAAGCCGGGAGCAGCTGGCTGCCGCAAAGCAACAAAGTCAAACACGGGTTTTGTCGCTGCGATCCAATCCGACGTCGGATTACGAGGCGATAAAGCGGTCTACGCTCGAGGCCCTACAGAAGGAGAACAAGGACCTGCTTGCCAAGCTTCGATCCAAGAATCCCGACACAACTATTCCTGTGATTCCAACCTCGGTCCTCGCAGCAATGGAGCGGGAAATCGCCGCTGCAAAAGCAGAAACCGCGTCTGCGCAAAAGTCGGCTCGACGTCTGAAAGAGGTTTGGGGCTCCAAGTCCCAGGAGTTCAAAGAGGCCATCTTCTCGACCCTAGGCTGGACTGTGACGTTCATCCCCAACGGAAAGATGCGGGTGGAAAGCACGTTCTTCCCTTCGCAAACGGACGAACACGAGAACTCAATTGTTTTTGATGGCGAGCGCGGAACGATGAAGGTTGGAGGAGGCCCTAAGAGTGCGTTCGCGAGGAGGATCAGCGACCAGATTGGCTTCTGGGTGCGAGAGAAGGGATGTATTCCCGGTTTCCTTGCGGCGCTTACTTTGGAGTTTTACGAGGAGCATTCGAGAGCATCAAAGCCTTGAGGCAAGGATCGCCTTGGACGAGAAAGTACTCGAAGCGACAGTTCGCTTTGAAGTGGATGTATTCATGACCTACATTATACCCTTGTACATTAATGGCATCTTCTGGCACGGGTGGTGGACCATATCTATCGATTTCCATACGAAGGGATTCGCTTTATTCTCCGTCTGTAAATTTGTGAATGAAAGCTGGTACCCCTGAACCGCAATACTACAATATGAAACCACTCATTCGTTAAGAACGAAACCTCGAGCCTGTTGACGGACCACAATGGACAAAGGCAGAACATAAGGGACAATCCTTTTGAGCTGAAATAATGTTCAAGAGCTCGATACCCGTCCTTGTGTACGACACAATGCTTTGTTGAACACCGAACTTAACAAAGCTAGGCGCTCACCTGAATACTCGTAGATTTGCTTTATATAAGGGATGCCGAGCCCTTCTTCCGATGCGACTCAAAAGCTTACTCAATCTGTAACAACCGAACTTGTCCATTCTTTCCCAGTTCTTATAGTTCTCTTTTTACAACCAACAAAATGCGCTTCCAATCCTATGTCTCCGATGACCCTGATGAGTCCACAACTGAGAGGAGTGCTACGGGAACTCGTCCCAGGCGCCGTTCTAGGATGCCCAGCTCCTCTCCTGAGCCTTCAAGTACACCGGAAAGCTTACCAGGGGCAAGCCCGATCAGAAGGGAGACCAGTGAAGCGTTTTCTGCGTCATCACCGGAACCAGAATATCGTTCCCCTACCGAAAAGTCGCGCACGAGACGCGACCAGTTATGGCTCGATCAAGTCTTCAAGGACAGAGAGCTGACTAGTCCTCCGTCATCCCCGGAGCCCAAACCTCGTTACACTCCCGACACATTGCCTAAGACACTCAATTCGTCATCGCTCCTTGAATTGCTTGAAATGGAACTGTTCCCTCGTCGTCCAAAGACGACAGCCGCGTCAGAAAGATCATCGGCACGAAGCCTCTCGCCACCGAAGCGTAAACTGTACGATGCGGAAGGCCCTGTTTTCAACACGAAGGTGCCTGGTGCAGCCGAGATGCAATGGGGCACGAGCCCTCGTCCACACAAGGTGATCAGGGCACGGAACCAAGTAAGTGTCGCGAAGAGCCCCGAACCCCAAGTCCAACTGAAAATCCTGAGGGAGGCACGAGAAAAGGTGAACCAGGCAGCTAATCAATGCAGACCTCGTCGAGGCCTAGTCGATGTTGCTACGTTTGGGGGAGCCCCCCCCAAGCCTAGCGACAGGATGAAGGGCACTACAAGGAAGAGGCCGGTGTTCAGCACGGCCATGACTAATGCCCTGAATGAATTGAGTGAGAAGAACAAGAACGCTGAAAACCAGCCACCACCCACATATGAGCAAGCCCTGGGCCTACAAGCGTCTCGCACTGCGAATCAAGGGAGCCTCGTGCTAGGAGGCGTCGGCTGTCCTCATCGTAACCTTCTTCTTCCGGAGTTTTCGCAGAAACTGGCAGCCGAGTACTTTAACTACGTGCCACGCGACGCAAGACTTGACCATGTCTACCTGTTCAACGACCCCATCAATGCAACAGGCAACCTGATTGTCAACTACCAAAGGCTCATCCTGGCATGCTTGCAGGTTGGCATCCAAGATCCACTGGAGCAAGAGGCTATGCTGCGTCTAAACCAGGAGTGGCCCGAGCTACTGCAGTCGCTGTACAAGTTCTTCGCCAATCCCATGGTTCTTGAGGTGCAGGACACCCCGTGGGCGCCCGGCTACCTCGATCGCGTGTCCTACGGGAAGTGGCTGCTGAACAACATGAAGGACAGCGTCCGGGCCGCGTATTTCACCGCGCTTGGGCTGGGCTTCATAGGCCTTGCCACGGCGCTGCAGGGGAGGCATAACACGGTGGTTGCAGCCCACGAGAGCCTCCGAGTCGCTATCGACCAGTACACGGGATTGAATGAGGTGGAAACCATGGAGGTTGACGAAACACAGACCCAAAACGAAAAGTGCGACCCAACGAATCCGTGCTCTCAATGCCGCTATGAACAACAATGGATTAATAGTGAGGGCTACGTTAAAGGTAACAGGAGGCGGCGAGGCCAAAGCATCAACCAGCAACCCTACATTGACAATCAGGGCTACGGTACCGTCAATCAGAACTGGCAATATGTGCCCCACTACAATAATTACAATCAAGAAAAAGGTAACAATGACCAGAAGTTTACCAACAATGGCAATTACAACCAGGGTCCAGGATATAACGGCCAGCCTTACAACCCACAAAATAACGGCATGAACCGTAAGCATGGCAAACATAACCGGGGACTCCACCAACATCCAAACTATCAACAGCCCTACGGCAGCTACCAAAACCAAGTTCTAGTTCATAATCATCAGGGTCATAGCCAAGGCTTCAACCAGCGCAGTAATGGGCAAGGTCACGGCAACCACCAAGGCCATGCTCATAACGGCCAGGGGTTCAATCACCCGCACAACCAGGGCCACGCCCAGATGGTTCAAGGTCAGCCTGATATTAATGGAGGGGGGGTTCATAACGACCAGCCCCCTGCTTACGGGACGCACAACCATGGGTTCAATGGCCACCAAGCTCATGCAAACAACCAGGGATTCAACAGTAACCATGGCCCAAGAAATGGCTTCCATCGGCGCAACCAGAAAAGCCATGGCGACGTACAGATGGAAGGTAGTAATCCTCATGGATACAACAATAACCAGCAGCTCGGAAACCATAACCAAGGTCACCCTAACCAGCATCCATGGAACCATAACCAAAGCCACCTGAACCAGCAAGGCCGCCGAAATAAGCAAGGCTTTGGAAACGGCCCAGGTCGGGGCAGGAAGCAAGGCCCAGGCGCTCATGGTAACAATAACAACCAGAATCTACACATGAACAACGGGGGGAATATGGCCCAGCAAAACGGACAGTTTGCGCCGCAGCAGTCCCGACGAAGAGGACGCAAGAAGGTAAGATTCGGGGTATAATATTTTGAGTTAACTGTCTTATGTTAGGAAGCAAGTCTATTTTATTTTCTTGGAGTCTGTTCACAATGTAAGTCTAACTTGGAATTACGCGCCATGCGACCGCACAACCTGCGTGACAGCCTTGAATTGCCATAAGTCGAGGACCCAGCTCATTAAGATCCAACTATGTGTCTCATTTTGGCTGTCTGGTAAAGCTATTACCTTGGTTGAAAGTGTCCACGTGGGTTAAAAGTTCATCGGAGCAATTCCGCTTCTTGCCCGCTGGCCTTGATTATCTTCTCCTGCCTCAAGCCACAGATGGGGGAACTAGATTGCAAGAATTAGAACACCCGTGCTTGAGGCCATAGAAGATAGATATCGCCCTAATTGGTCTGATCCAGCGAGATACAGCAATGGCTGCAGCAGCTGAAACGAGCTGAAGATAGGCTCGGGCAAACACAAACAGCCTAAATGCAACCCTATAGCTCGTTGACCTATCTGAGTACTTACATTGTTTCTCTTTAGGAACTGCATCCGTATGACCTAGTTGGGATAAGTGCATATAGGACCTCGAAACTGGCTGTGGCGAAACAAGGCCAATGCCTAGGTCTATGAGCCTGTCCTCGTGAGGACATAGATCTTGGCGTCAAGCCACCTGCGTATCAAGCAATCTCGCGGAATGGTTTGATCACTAGCAGGGGAAAGCATGTGCGGAATATCGGGGCCAAATCTCATCCGCCTAGGGCTGTCATTGGTATAAATATCAGGAAGAGTCTGTCCATGTAATGAGAAGTCGCATCCTGTGCTGAGCATCTCATTCATCCAATCCAACGACAGAATAATACGATTGTGGCAATGAAGTTCTCTATGGTCTTTGTCTCCATCGTGGCATTAGCCACCGGTGCCGATGCTGGTTGTCTGTCAGACTGCAGAGCCCAGTGCGGCAGTTCCCCCGGGTACTGCAATGCCGAGTGTTTCGGCCGGTGCTTAAACTTACGATGCCCAGGGTATGTTTTCCCTTGGTCTCTCATCGAACCATGATTCGCAAGGTGTTTGCTGACAATACATCGTGGCTATGTAGCCTATATCCTGGTTATACCGGCTGTTAATGCGGGCGAAGAGAATGAACTACTAGGCTTAGTTCAGATTGCAACAAGGATAAATTAAATTGCAACATCTGCCCAATCTAACGTTGACATCCATCTTGTAATGACACCGTTGCACTACGAGTCAAGTGCCTACGGATTAAACCAAAGGTCGATCCGTTTGTGTGTAACCTTCCAAAATTGCTTTGCAAACCGACGCCGCTGTCGCGGCAGCATACTCCTGCCAGCCTTTGTTCTTGTGAGAATCAGCATAATCGCAAACTCCTTTTACTACAAGTGAAGGAATTTCGTCCCAAATCCCCGCACCCTCCATCTCAAAGCCAATGGCTCCAGTCTCTTTCGAGATTCTATCACGAGCAGCAGCAGACTTAATCACTGCATCTCCGGATGCAAGGGCGCCGACATGCACCGCCGGCGGCGCGTCACCTCCACTCCCGTCGTCGTTCGTTGCATTTTGTTTAGCTACCCGTAAACGATCTCTTGCAACAAGCTCGTCGGCATTGCAGCATAAGTCGGCGCACGACAAATTGAGTGCCATTTCGCAAACAGGGTCTGCATCAACGATACAGTCTTGACAGATGCAGTCTATTGGCTTGTGATGTTTATGTCGGTATCTTGAGTTGAACAATTTATTCTTCTCAACTCCGGGATGGTCATACTTACCCCGGCGTCTCGTGAGAGCAACTTTTCCTTGTAGCTGTTCTAGAAAATAAGCTGTGCGTTCCTCCAACCAGTCGATGCCTCGATCCGTCTCGAATGTGGTAACAAGAGTTCGAATGTCTTTGTTCGGTCTCCCGAGGTTGTCTCGAATTGTGTTCTTGCGATGAAACTCATCTGGATACTGTCGACCAAAGTCATGCTGAACCATAGTCTTACTGATGATCACATCACCGAGTAATATCTCGTCATCCCCATTATGTGGTGCCGCACCACACACACCAACAAGAACGGCCAGCCGCAGGCCACTGTAACTCGAGCGCATGCTCGCTGCGGCACCAGCAGCATTGGCCTTACCCATGGTTAGCAGAAGAGCTAGAACAACATTGTGATTACCCAGACGCCCGGTCGTATGGATGTTAGTATCTCCCGGAGCTCGTCCAAACAAGTCACCCTTCTCGTCCCAAAACTCATCAAACAGGTGGGCAACAGCGTCGTGGTCCAGCGGTAAGGCGCAAATAATTGCTACCTCGAAATCTTCGCGCCGCGCCGGTTGCTGCAGGGGCATGAGAGTACTAAAGATCTGTATTCAGAAACCCACGTAATAGACATATCAAAACATTTTGTAAATCACATACCCATTTAAGGCCCCAGAATGGGCCTGCTGGTACAAGATCGTAGTGTGGCGTGAAGCACATGATTGCTGAGTTATGCCGCACATTCCAAAGCTATTGGTCGATGACCACTTGTTATATGAGCCGCCGGTTTCCCCTGGCGAAGAGCTGGGAGAAGCGGGTAATGGCGAAGCTTGGGTCCTATAAACCTGACGCTTCTTTTAGTCGGGCGCTGCCGGCTCAGGTACCGTGGGACGAACAGCCGTTCTGCCGAGATCGACTGTTGGCATCCCCTCCTGGAGGATAGGTGGTGTTGGTGAGTCTGATCGCTGCCGCTTGTGGGCTGATCTTGTAAGGAGCTCTTCAAGTCCATCCTCAAGTTTACGTATGACCTCCTTATATAGTATTTTCCGTATTATCAAGTCTGTAGCATCCTTGTTCTGGCTGCTGCGATACCGCAAGGATTTTGCTATCTTCTCGTGGACGACAAGACAACCTCTTATCGCTTCAAGATATGAGTCATCTCTCTCCTGCGCAAGAATATGCACACGAGTTAGAAGCTCAACCCATACGCATTGATTTTGACTGTTATGGGCTTGATATCCAGACCAATTATTTGACCATAGTCGACCTCGAGTAGCAGTTTAGCAAAGGATAAAAGAGTAGGATGCCCAATTTCAAAATTGTTGTATGAACCAGCTGTTGCCGGAAGTGTGGAGCCAAATGCCAAGTACGGGAAGTCATTTTTCAGTTCTGAGGATGAGGAATCCACGAAGTAGATTCGGCTCGTATTGACATCGACGTCAAAAAAGTCCATCAGGCAATATCCAAGTTTAACAGCCAGTGCTCTTTTATCCAATTCATTGAATCTTGTAGGTGAATCGCTGCTGAGCAATGTGATGAGGTCAAGAGATTTGAATGCACCCTTTAGGATGAGTTGATCGAGGGACTGCCTCGACTGGCCTGACTTTAGGAAAGAAGTGCTTGCCCAAGCACCGAATATGCCATAATCCCGAATGAGCAACATCAACGACTTACCTGGGCTAGCATGTTGTTGGATGTCGGCGCATACATCACTAATGGATGAAATCGCAGTTTCGCCGCTGATGTTCATGTTAGCACCTTGGGAGACAAATAGAGATTACACTGCGGCAGATAACATACATGTTCGTTGCTTCGCACCGCGCCTCCTGCCACAGCTCCAACTCTCGGCAGGGGGAGAGCATAAGCTGTAAGTCTGGTAGCGTGGAATGCTCGTCAGGGTCATCCATAAGCTTCAACAGCACCTCGTGCGATGTTTCGCATTTAAAGTGCTTGAACAACCTTTCCAGAACAAATGTGGCATGGTTTCGTATTCCCGTTTTCTCCCATGCTGTCTTGCTTTGCTTTGGCGGAGCAGATCGAGTGATTGGATGATATGAAATTGGCCCGAAGAGCCGGGTGAGCATGTTGTTGCACTCTGACGCCACGTTCAAGCATTTGCTTAACTTGACCGTATTTTCCGGAAGCCTGAATAGAACTATGTTAGGTCCGGCCACGAGATCAACTTCCTCGCTTGTTGTCTTCAGGAACCCGGCCAAGGCAAAGAGCCGGGGATAAGCTCGACCTTCTAGGCCATCGTTGACACCGCTAGGAAGGTTGGCGAGGTCATTTAAGACGGAGCATAGGCTGCGTAATTTTACTTCGCATTGCTCAAAATCTGACGGCGCCAAATCCTGAGGGTGTTCATTCATCCTCAATATTTGGCGAAGCTCTACCTCAATTAGATCAGCGGTACACTGCCATGCTTGGTCAGTGTTGAGGGGAAATGGCTGCAGTTGGTGTCGTGAGTTTCGATGCTCCAACAGCTGCCCCAGCCCTTGAAGCAGCCGCCACTCGTTGGACTCGAGAAGAAATGGCATCTTGAGCCGTCCCAACTCATTTGACTAGAAGACAATATAACAAATGCGTTCGAAGATGAGACCAGAGGAAGACAAGATGAGGCTACGGGTGGTTCTGGCTCAGCCGGTGGGCTCAGTGTGACCGTGAATCAAGTCATGCGTAACCCTGAGCCTCGTATCACAGCTCATGTGCCCAACACGTATAAAGGGCCCAAGCGCAAAAAAAATGAACCGGCGATAGATCATATGTGTACCAGGATTGCCCAACTTGAAAACTCGTTAGGTATTGACGGATAGTGCTCCACCGTGTCTCACGCCTTCGATATTATTCCATATGCTTGGAACCTGTTCACTTATCTTCCAGATATCTGGCTGATGCGCACATTGCCAACTTCCTGAGCCCTTCCAACATGTCTGCGCACACTTTCGAGTACCTTTTGTACAATCTAGGCTGCGACTGCGAGAGCCTTTGGGATCAGTTACACAGCGCTTTGGTTGCTGCAAAGGTCAAGGAGATAGTTGTAAGTCTCGTTTCTGACTATGAGTCTAGGTTCCGCACTTGGGCGGCATATCTTGGCGTCTTTGCGCGGCGGAGCCAATGTTTAGATAGACGGCTGCGCAAGCACCCCCACCTGCGAGACCATGTTGCGGGGATATTGAATATCCTTCGCCGCAGCATAAATCTATGCATTACCAGGTTTGGCAGTCAAGATGAGGGGAAAGGGGTTGCGAAGAGTCATGGCGTCCTTGGCGATTCGAACTGCTTGCCTTCTGCGGAACAAATAGCGGCATTGCGATCAGTTGAGATCACTCTCACCCGACTCACCAGCCTGGGAGTCGCTATCCGCAAGTCCAATCCTACTAAGATTGCCGAAAGAGCTCAAAGGTTTGCCGCAGGCCATGACTTGACATCGTTCTCGTTACTGTGCTCGACCGCCGTGCAGTTTATGTATCCTGGCGCCAAACAGTCACTCAAGGACTACCTCAGCAAGTCCATGACTGATAGGTATGAGAGGATGCTGTTCGTAGAGACCTGTCAGAAAAAGCTCAAGACGCGCCAAAAGTCGGAGGTGGAAATATCACCTCTTTCTGCATTATACGAGATTCACGGTAGACACAGTGACCGAGATCTCAAGCCTTTTATTTGTCTCTCCGAGACATGCCTGGATGAGCATCCCGCATTATCCACATTTTATGACTGGATTAGGCATATGGATTTTCACAGTAAGCGATGGCATTGGCGGGTCTATCCTCCATGCACCTGGACATGTCCTATTTGCGTATGGAGTCTGGACGTTTACGACAACCAACAATCTCTTTTGTTGCATTTAGTGGAATCTCATGCTGAATTCAGCATACCTCAACTACAAGCCATTTCGCGACTAAGCAAGACGAAAAAGTTAAGACCTTGGAATGATTGTCTTCTCTGTGGTTTCACGTTAGAAGAGCAAAGTGACCATACCGAAGCGGGACATCGGTTACGACGCAAGGGTAATGCAAAGCAAGATCCTGCAAAAGATGCTACGAGGGCTCTCGAAATGACAAATCCCAATTCCCACGCCGTGGCCGTTGAAGATTGGGACAACTCCTCTGGTTGGGAAAACTCCTCTAGTTCAGACAACTCCTCTGATTCAGATGGCACAGTCCCTCATTCACCGAGGAATCATCAAACAAATGAGCGATCAAAGTCAATGTCGCTGCACATTGCGGCGCATTTACAAGTGCTGAAGTTCATGACACTTCGCTTCGCAGCTTTGCAACCCGATGACGGGGAAGTGGACGGCGATGTTAATAGCGAATCCGTCGATGTTGACGAGGGCAGCAGTGCAGTAGAACCCAAAGACTTAGGCCGTCTCTCTGATCTCGTCGATGAAGGGGATATCACAAAGAGGTGGACAGAAGACGAGAGAGACGAGGAAGACGGCATGGATTTGGACGATTGCGTTGCGGTAGACAACCTGGTTCCCGACACCGATGTTGATCTTACAGGTGTCCCCAGACAACACGATGGCCTTTCACAGGAAAGCGACACTTTTCTCCAAAAGCTTATCGAATCAGGCGCATACCAACTCTGGAGAAAAGAGTAGGAGGCGGCCGCAGCAGTGTCGCATTGGGCCCTTGTCTCAAATTTATTATTCAATGACGATGATTTACAGTGGAAACAGTGGCTTGAAGAGAGTCGTAATAACGGTGCAAAGCCCCTTCCGTTTTGTATCGAGTATGGATTTGTTATGCTGGTGATGTTTTGCTACAAAAAGGCGCCGAACCCACTGAACCGTGCCATAATAATGACCAAACACCGTTCCATTTGACCGTCATACGAAAACGAAGTTCGAGAAGAAGATGCGAGCTACCGGGACACGGCCGAGCGATTGTTTGGGAAGAGACGCGGGAAGGGTGTGCCATTAAGCGCATCGTCGACCGCCCTGGTAATCTGGATGCTGCTCGATCACGGCGCCTTTGTTCCAACCCCTGGGAGCGTAGATAACTACATAAAAGGAGCCGCTGCTCTCTTGTAGCTAGGACCCTTCAAAGATTAATTTACAAATACTTATTCCCATAGCACTCTTCACTCTAATCAGCGACACGGCCTTTGACAGGTTAGCAGTTAGTATATGCCCTGACTCGCCCAATGTCACTCCGCAAAATCCGATCCCTTGCGATCACAAAGCTTGAAGTTATTCGTGACTCACAAGGAGAAATATTTTTGTCATTTCTTTGTCTTTTTAACATTGAACCCACAGAGGAAATTTGTCGGCTAGTGCGAAGCTACGGCTACCGGCTGACTAGAAGCTCCATGATAGTCATGGAGCTTATCCGTTTGGAGTTGCGGCTCTAAAATTTAGCTCCATCTCCCCTGCTAAGTTTGTCAGGGCCTACGGGTCTTCAAGGAAAGCGACGAGCTCCGACAGCCGGAAGTCCAGTAATGAGGACGAGATGGGCAATAAGAATGACGCCTGTGGGTACGTCAGCACGCGAACGTGCGTGCGTGAACCCATTAACAGGGCCAAGGCTGCAGCAGATTGCGGAGAATCCTTCGTCTGAACAACGAACCAAGCGGTCGGGCACTAGTAACAGGCATGTTGCTGGAGTTCACGTAGGGTGGCTTATCATTGGAAGGATCGCAAACTTCCAGCCGAGTTGATAAGGAATTAGACTGCTCGAATAAGGTCATTCGAACTCCACAGCGCATGCCATAAAAGAGGACCCCTGCGATGGCGCAATCGCTGCGCTCTGGTTTGCAATTTCTGCAGACGGTTATAATCGGATGCGTCTGTCGTTAGAATCTGCACGTCTTTGCAGATTGTTGCATGCGAACTGGCGCCGCGGAGAAACGTTTGCTGCAATAGCTTCACGGACAATTTTGGGTACAGAAAACCGCAAACATGACTTTCTACAGGAGTGTGTTAGCCCAGATGATCATCTGCGGCATCATTGCTATGCTGGGACCTGGCCTATGGGTAAGTTGCCTATGAAAAGTTTTCACAAGAGTCTTGTGGTAAGGCAGTGCTAACTACGAAAAGAATGCAAACAATTCCCTAGGTGCCGGAGGCGCTCTCGAACCCTACCTGGTAGGTTCAGTCTCAGTCAGCGAAATCGAAGTCGTTCTAATTGTGTCAAGGTCAATGCCGGCAACTCTTTGGTGTTTGCACTGATGGGACTTTTCTGCATCCTGTCTCCCATCTTCATCAACTGGATCGGCGTCAAGAAGACCCTCATCTGCGGAACCCTCGGCTGGTCCATCTACAGTGCAGCGCTCTACCAGAACAACAGGTACGGCACCGAGTGGTTCGTGCTCTTTGGCGCCACAATCTGCGGAATCAGCGCCGGGCTTTACTGGGCAGCTGAAGGCTCCATCATCCTGAGCTACCCGGACCACTCACAAAGAGGACGCTACCTCTCTCTATGGCTCGCCTTCAAGAACAGTGGACAGGTTAGACGCCAAATTTTACATGATCGAAACTGTACGCTGACGTCTGTCTTAGCTCATCGGAGGTGCTATCAACCTAGGACTCAACGCCAAACGAGCCAAAGGCGGCAAAGTCTCCTACGTCACAATCCTTGTGTTCGTGGTCCTGCAGTCGCTCTCTGTGCCTGTTGCCTTTGCACTGTCTCCGCCGCAAAAGACTCAGCGTCCCGATGGCTCGCACATCATCGTTGAGAAGAAGACTCCGGCCAAAGAGCAGCTACGCAAGCTGTGGCAGACTATTGCGACCCCTAAGATCGGTCTGTTGTTGCCGATTTTCTTTTCGAGTTGGTTCTACTGGGTAAGTCGGGCCTTGTACATTTTGGACGGCTGTGCTCGATACTGACTCTGCTTTAGGGTTACGCCTCAACTTACCTGACGCTGTACTTCACCGTTAGATCCAGAGCGCTGGCTTCGTTTCTCTCTGCCATCACTGGCACTCTTGCCTGCGTGCTGTTTGGAATCTTCCTCGATTCTCCTCGTCTCACCGTCAAGGTAAGTCACTGTCAATGACAAACGACGTCAATCGTGTCTGACAAGTCGACAGGCCCGCATTCGTTACGGATTCATCTTCTCCGCCGGTCTCTTCACATCCCTGTGGATCTGGGTCTTGATTGTGCAGCATGGTTTCGAGCAGAAGAGGCCTGATTACCTCGACTGGACCTCTCCCGGATTTGGACGTGCATTCGGAATCTACATCATGCTCCAAACGTCCGGAAACATGGTTCAGAACTATCTTTACTTCCTGGTTGGCACGCTAGGTGATGGAACTCTGGAACTAAGCAGAACTACTGGTCTGCTGAGAGGCGTGGAGAGCTGGGGCCAGTGCGCATCTTTTGGAATCAGTAGCAGGTAAGCCGTTTTTGCTGAATATTTTCATGGACTTCCCGCTGACTCGTGTCTAGCAAATTCTCTCCATTCTACACTACGGTCATCAATGTTGTCTTCTGGACCCTGAGCCTAATTCCGGCCGTTATCACAATCTGGAAAGTTGAAGACAAGGCAGTGTACGCGGGCCCAGAAGTTGAGCAAGAGCCGTCAGAGAGCGCAGACGAAAGCGCAAAAGGTGGAGAGAAGGTTGGAACGACAGCGGCCGTCTAGGTTGTGAGGGCAGATCAATCAGCAAATACAGTAATTTGCGACGCTGCGCCGAGTGCCGAGATAGTCGTCAACGAATGTACTGCCGCCTAGGCTTTAAAATAATATATCATACGCAAGATTGCGTTTTGGTGCCTGTAGGACTCGTTTAAAAAGCACTTGGACTTATGCATCACTTGATTTTTATGCATCTGAAGCGTGCGGGTTTCTGGCCGTCAAAGAAAGCCCACAAATGGTTAAATTGGCTTTGGCGTCGGATAAGCCATGGCACTCATTATGCGCTCAACGTCATTGAGACACGCACTACCAGATCATCGACGACGTCACTGCGGGATCCACCATCAACGACATGATTAAAGTGAATGCTGCACCAAGTCCGGAATTGCATTGAAAATCCGTACTAAACAACTGCATCGTAATTATTCTCACACCTCAAAAATAAAAACAGCCAGAACCATGAGTTCAAACACTGCTACGATGGAGTCTCAAGTACGCCAGACCAGAACTCGCAGTAGCAGAGTCTCCCACCAGCTAACGCATCCCAGGCACCCGAGAACCCCAACACCAATGCTGAGCAGATGGCCACGTATGCCGAAGGGAAGGTGGCCGACGCAGTAGAGCGTAAAAGCGGCACCCAGATGGCTCCAGGGCAAAAGATTTACGACAAGGAGTTCACTTCAGATCTCGAATCGTAAGCATTGAGAATCCTATTTTCTCACAGCAATCACTAAATGCTAACACTTGAAACAGGAAGAAGGCTGAGCAGGCGAGCGCCAGAGAAGCGGTACGCAACGAGCGCAAGGCCGGAGTTGACGTAGACGGTTCCCTGGGCCACGGAAGGTTGGACACTGAGAACATTACGGATGTGTAATTCCCATAAATTAAGACCGAGTTCAATAGAAGCGTTACCTTCAATTGTCATGAAGTTATCTAATTTCAATTTCGATGAACTTTAACTGGAGCTAAATGGGTCTATTCTGTTTGTGGCCAGACAACAGCTTCTTGATACGGGGACCTCGAATAATGAGTCAATTGGACTTACAAACGACCATTCACTAGTTCGAGTCGCCTCTTTACCCTCTGTGGTGAAACATAAAGCTGGAGATGGTTGTCCTTCAAGGATTAATCACTGATTCAAGCGGTTCACTCACGCTAGCCATGTTGCTTTCAGAACATACTTTGGGAGATAATGGTAAACAGGCATAATACAGCGTCGATTTTGTTGTCTTTACTATGTACCCTGAAGATGAGACGGCCGAGCTCACAACGTACACTGACAGGTTCTTCACGAGTTTTTGATGAATATAGCAACAAATAAAGTAACCGTGCGATGTGTGAGGAAGCCATGAGGTTCAATATACTCATATGAGCGTAAGCCGACTATGCAGTTGTAAAGTTCACTTGGTATGTGAAGTACGTTTGCTGGACACAAAATTGATTTACGCAAGTTCTCCTGCATAATACCACGAAAGAAAGAGGTCTTTCGATATTTCGATGTCATGGTGTGCGAAATGTCTCTGAATCACGTATCATCAAAAGCTCTTAATCATGATTTGACTTGCGCGTAACCTAAGCTTGGCTGGAATATCCAAATTTTGTCCAATTTCCCGCCAGAATTTATGCAACGGGGTTGACAAGGGAGCATGCCATGAGAAAGGGGTGAAACGCTTTCTGCCATTCCCTTGAGCTGAATCACCTACAATCAAGAGTCAATGGCACCAAGCATGAGATCGTCTCAAAATTTCCCCACAAAGGGTGTCATGAAACATAATGCAATTCTGGTATTTAAATAGCTGGTCCTGGCTACTGACTAGAGAATATTATGAATAGGCAATTACGGACGGGAAACGCATAAAGGCACCAGCTCTTCGCATCCATTGCCACACACCACTTCCGCGTTACTTGATTGAGTGGGTACTGATTTTTTCTTTTCAGTCATGCAAAAGCGATGTAAGCTGACAAGAACCCATCTTAGCTACACCATTCCACGAAATGTCGGGAGTTCAACCATCGGGAGTTCAACCACGTAATCCTTTGCGGGCGGTCTTGCCCCAACCAGTTGAGCCGTGGCCGAATGATGCAAATGCAATTGGTCGAGCTACCCTCCCTATCGAAATTGTACTCGATCAGGATCTACTTCGAGAACTTTTGACTATGCCACTTGGCGCCATGAAAATCTACAGAGTGGAGGACGCATTGATACGCGATCTAGTGCTGACGGAGGGACTTCTACCTTTAAGCAAAGACAGTCCCAATAGAATAAAAAGCGATCGAGTTGCAGGGCTCTACAATTCTTTCAGATTACGAACCTACCTTCAGCACCAAATCTACGTTTGCTTCCAGCTAGACTACAAAGAGCGAGAAAGAAACAAAAAGGCTTGGGACTTGATTGAGCATCTAGGAGACCAAAACAATGATTTGGTTGAAATGTGGAATAGCGAGGTCCGTTCTTTAAATGGAAAGGATTTAAATAAACTCGTAACCTACGTGGTCGACCTCGCGAGGACCTGGAAGGCTGTACTTCAGATTTGAGGCGAGAACAGAAGTAGCAGAAATGCCTGCACGAATGTTGATGTGGGTATCTAGGGCAATGGAAATGGGAATCTCCGATAGCGTCGCATTTTTCTATCTACCACGCAGCAGACTCTAGCATTAGACAACATGGAAAATGATCCCACGAACAGAGATTCTGGATGAAACAATGAATACAATATTTGGGATGAACAGCCAGTCCACCCCGATAGCCCCTCGCTGTACTTGAAGACAGAATGCCTTCAAAATCTTTTCGACCTTGCCGGCAGACAGAAGCCGTGCTGTACTGTACACTAGCATGCAATGAATTGAAATGTTCGTTTTAGACTTTGGCGTGAAAGAAAAAGAGAATTGTTCATTCTGTAATGGTTCAAGCCTTTATCAGCGATGGTCTAGTTCCCTTCTCACTCCAGACCGTTCATGCCAATCACCGCTGAACAAAGCAGTACCTGATGAACAATAATCAGTACACGTTGATCAACCACCCTTGCTCCTAATAATTGATCAATTTCACACAAAACTATCCCTATTTAATCTTTATGTATGTTTCATTCTTTCCGCTTCATTTTTCTTCTTGTCATTACAAACCCGTCGCCAAACCTCCTTGTCATCATACTTGCCGGAAGCACAGGTTTTTAGTCGTTGCCAGGAAAATCACATCGACAAAATGTCTCAGACAGGCCCAATCACACGGGCAAGCGACGTACCATCGCTTCCCTTGGGCATGTTTTTCACGCCTGTCCATCCTTGGTTGGGGTACGACGCTATAAAGGCCACTCCGAGTTGTCCATTTATACAAATCAGAGACAAAGTACAGCTTGAATCTGCACTTAACGTCAACGTGCCGAACCTGCACGTTTGGAACATCGACGAGTCACTGCTGCTTATGAGTGAATTCGTCTACTGTTCTCCTCTCCCCGAGCTGGACTACAGCACCTTGAAGACGCAAAAGTTAGACATACGTCTCGCCAGTATGTTCAGCGCGGCCAAGCTCAGGGTCTTGCTTGCGTGCCGCATATTCAGGGTGATGAAACTCAATCAAAACCAGCGACAAGATCATTGGCGGGCCTGGGATGTGATCGAACATCTTGCCGACCAAGTCAACAAGCTTATTCTGGAATGGAATTTAATCATCCGTCGTGCCATGCCAAACCAGATACTGGCACTGAAGCACCGAGTAAACATGCTGGCTGGCGGCTATAAGGCGCATTGTCAGGTCTGATGGAACACCGTTATCACGGTCCCACTATTTTTCCATCGAGAGGTTGTCCAGCCAATTTCTCATAATGAGATACCTCAGGGAACAGAATGAGTTGCATTTGTCGGTGGAGTTGTTCGTTCAAGGAGGAGCTGCATTGTCTGTGTCTTCTGGCAACGATAGGAGCAATCAGGGTCATGAATTCGGTCTGCATGCAAAGGATTTTCATATGGCATCTCTTGTTTCTTCCATTTGGATGATTTTTGTTCTTTCATATAGCAATGAAACTCCCCCCTCCGAATTTGCGGTAAATGCAATTCCTATCAAATGTGTATTGAAGAAGTTTGGTGAAATTAGAAGTGACGTTGGCGTAATTATAGCATATCGAGGTCACTATTTAGTTCGTAATATCCAAGATGTAACAAAATGTGAGAGATTTTCTGCCTTCTGAGTCATCTGCTGGATATCCCTCGTTTGAGATTTGACAAGAATGGTGAAGATGGGCTGGAGGTAGGGGTTACAAAAACTGTAAAGCGTCCATTATCATTGGCAGGAATAAAAGCAAAACCGAGAAACTCGGATGACATCTTTGGCCCAAGGCTGCTGGAAGTTATATACTGAATAGAGAAGGGAACAAGGTTCGAGGTGAAGGCGAGCTATTACCCAAGTAATCACCAAAAGTCGATCAGGTTGCATTAAAGAAAGGCCCCGGAGACACTGTGGCACTCACAAATGCGTGGAAACGGCTGATGAGATCAGAGGTGCAAATGTCAGAGACCTACATACAATTTGGACACTGGATTACAGCTTCTAAGGAACTCCACAACATGCAAAAGACCTTCCTCTTTGAACAGGAACCGTGGTTCAACTTATTCAGCGAGCAACGATTTCAAGCATGCAAGTATTTCTATCTGCTCTGTATCGCGATACGCTCGATGATAAGTATCATCAGTATCGTGGGTTCTGTCCATATGGCGGATTTTGGTTCTCAAACCCCTGCCCAGATTGATATTGTTGCGAATAGCCTTGGGACTGGTGTTGAGGGGGATACTGCTGAGACGGCTGGTACTGGTCAGGACGATGTTGATCGTGTGCCTGATACTGAGGAGGCTGGTACTGTTGATCATGGAACTCCTGCTGGGGTCGGTAATCCTGTTGAGGACGATGATCTTGCGGAGGCCGGTACTGCTGCTGATCGTAATCAGGGCGGTCATGGTGGGGCTGTTCGTAATCAGAGGTAGGCTTTTGACCTTGTTCTGCATAACTATTTCCTCCTTGCTGATCATGCGGGCGCTGGGTTCCACCCACGGCCTGTGTGCTGGACGTAGGCGCACCAACGCTGACGCCTTCGTTGCCAATGTCGTCCGGCACGGAGATTTGGACCTTGGGCAGATACTTCTGCACCTTCTGCTCCACAATGTTCTGCACGAAAACCCAGCTTTCGCGCTCAAACTTGCGATGGCCGCCGTTGACGACACCTAGAATGCTCTCGCGCAGCGTTTCCTGGACTTTGCGCACTAGGTCTCGGATCTTGCTGACCAGCTTGGCCTTGATGTCGTCCCCTAACCCACGGTCCGCCTGGGATCCGGCATCACGGTCGAGCTGTGAGTCAAAAGGATTGCCACCGAGGATCTTTTCAAGTGGTCGCTGTACCACGTCTGGTAGCAGCTCGAACAGCTGCTTCTCGATTGCACCCAGAATCTTGCGGAACTCCAGGCGCACTTCCCTATGAACTCTGGCGAGGCCCGTGCTCAATTTGTCGCTGATGACCTTGGAGAAGCCTCTGCTCTCCCCTTCACCCTCAGCACGATCTCGGTTTCCATCACCAAAACCCCTCGAGGTTCCCTCGCTGGAATCATTCTTGCTACTGAAAAAGCTTCCAATGCCCTTCACCAAGTCTTCGACCTGATCCTTAATCTCGCCCGAAACGCCGTCGCCGAGATCACGGGTGCTCGTGTTTCCACGCAGCCAGCGCTTGATGTGGTCCAAGGCAATGCGAGTGAACTGCTCTGCGATGGTCGTGTGCTGCTGACGCAGTTTGGAACCGACAATTTCCTTGAGCTCGGGGGTAATGAGGCGCGCCTTCTCCTCAGGGTTGCGAGCGGCATCCTTGACGGTGTTACTGATTACTCCAAGCAGACCGTCGAGCTGAAAGCCTTGGCCTCCGCGTCCGTTGTTGTCATCTAGATGGTCTTGCACGGCGCCGATGGCGGCAGAAAGGAAACCCCTCGCTCCCCCAGAAAAGGGGTTATCGTCCTGGCCGCGGGAACGGTCTTCATTTGATCCACCACCAGTTTGGCCTTCGGTAATATCGAAAATGTCTCGGAGGTCATCGCTTGCCTCGTCAGTGATCTTGCTGAAGTTGCGTGTTAACTGCGCAATTTCGTTTGCAAAGGGCAAAGCTTGGCCGCCGTATGAGTCTGGGATCGCGTCGTTCAGGCTCCATGGACTCCTAGAGGCGTCTTCAGAGCCTCCCTTGTCCCTGTTGAAGAGGGAGCGGAACGCATCGATGACCTGCTCCTCCAGACTGTTGATGGCTTTCTCCTGGAAAACCTCGAGCTCTGAGGAGATGCGGGGCTGAATCTGAGGGGCGAGAGAGTCGACATACTCATCCACCTTCTTCATCAGCACCTCGCCAAGGCCGTTGGAGGACATTTTTGCTATACTTCAATCAGTTTGAATCGCAAAGATGTAGCAGATGGTTCTTGTCAAAAAGAATTTTGAGATAGTTTTGAGAAGTCCGGGGCTGAACGAGCTGAATTGGGCTGAGACACGGTTGCGTGGAGCCTGACGTCAGCTGCTAATGCATCTGGTGTGGAGTGATGGGGCCAACCAAGCGCAGTGAAACAGATTGTCAACGACGCTGCACAAGTGCATAATCACTCAAGCCAATGCAATATACTTGGAAGCTTCGATATTCAGGTGACGGCTTCCAAAGCTATCTTGTACATAAAGTACTAGGTAGGTCATCAACGCCCAAGTCGTCCACGTCTCTGTTGTGGGGAAATATTAGTTGCGGGATAAGCCCCATATTGTTCTCAGGGAAAAGCTCATGGATCTACTTTCGTACGCATATGCTTGTAACGGTATACCAGGTATCATATCATGCAATAGACCGCGTATTTAAGTGAACATACTAGTAAGTCAATGATGCATGACATGCCGTAGCAACATGTGTGGTTTACGGTAGGGTTCAATCGAGCGACTTCCCAGATTTGCGCCCCTATTTAACAAGAATTCTACTAATATGACCGGAATTCTCCTTACTATATGAAAATAATGGTGCATTTTCTTATATAGGTGTACTGTTCTATAAAGTTGCTCTGCCCAAGATGGCTCTTGAGATGGACACAAGTGTGAGTAACAGGATTAGATACAATTCGCCAAAGAAGCGTGACCATATAAACGAAGTCTTCGTGCGAGTAAGGAGGCGTATAGCCTCAAGGTACGTGAATTAAGCCGTAGATATGTAGCAGATACTTACTTCGCAATTCGGCGCCATCGATACTATGGCTATAAATCTACAACTAACCTTACGTTCCCTCCTGTGAAGTTGTTTGTATCGGGAAATTCCTGTGCTGCGATTGGGGATGAAGACCTCTAAGTGCCTTGGAGAGTCGGGATAGGTGAGTCCTCCTTGATTGAGATACAATAGCCGGTGGGACCAGGCGCCAGCTGCTGTGGGTTCGATGTCTCGCAGTTGGATCTCATTGTCTTCCCCTCTAAAAAGATGCCCTCGGAATCTGCATGACCATATTTGTTGGTTAAAAAAAGCCAGATATGCGGGTCTAGCATCGAAAGCCGTGCTTTGGTCATCATGATCTCCGTGTTGGGTGCGAAGCACCTAGAGTGTTGCCATTGCACGTGCATCTGTGGTAGGTGTCTGTGCCGCCGTCAACCCTATGATGTCTGGTAGGCCATGAATTCGCCTTGATGAGGATGGTACCTCGTTGACGAACAAATGGTTGGTGTCGAGATCTGATCACAAACCGAATCGGAGGGCACACATAGAACTGCTAAGATTATGTAATGTCACTTCACGAACTAACCTCACAGCATCACCAGAATGCGCAAAGTCTAAGGTGCCTCGATGAAGTCTATTCATGCCTTGATTGACGTGAGACTCACTTTCCATATAAAACGACTCTCTGGCCCTGAATTCCCTTACGGCAAGAACTTTACATCCACGAAATTAACAGCACCCTCTACCAAGCAGCCACATACCCCATTCTGTCGCCATTATCTCGAAAGAAACAAAGAATCAGCAACACTATTAGGAGATGTCTTGATACTTTTAGATGCGCCACTGGCCGCAGGAAAAAGGAAAATGAACATGCCTCCAAAGCTAAGTGCCAGGACAAGCTTCCACATACAAGAACGGCAACAACAACGAAGGCCTCCAAAAGGGAGTGGAAGTTCCACCAAGGGGCTGAGTTTCCCTGGAGACTCGAACAAGTCGTTCAGGAAGAGGAGAACTGGCGCGGGACGTGGGTATTGGAAGTCAAAGATCTGCAGGCCATGGATTGGGGAACGACCCAGACAAGCAAGCAGAACGGACATGGAGGCAAGTATATGAGGCAACCAACTCGCCACTTTCCATTCCCTGTTGGTGGGAGTCCCTACTTGAGTACATTGAGCGGCGGACAAGACGATTCGATGTTTCAGTTGGGGAAGAGGTCGCCATGCTAGGGTGCGACGCGTCATTCGAGCAGCGGTCACCCATCAAGTACAATCCACCAAGAAAAGTCCCAAAGTTGTGGCTTCGTCCTAAGTTCCCCTATATCTCTGAAATCTGCTTCAAAATATCCAAGAGCCGCGAGACTCTTCGCCATCATGATCCAGACTACGTTTCACGGCGATGTGAAGAGAACATTTCAAGATGAGTGGCGCCAAGAAAGTTAAAGAAATACTAGGTCTGCAGAATAAAACTTCGAAAATAAATTTCTCTTTAGCTTTATCCACATAACTGCGAGCGTTGCGATGTAAATAGCCGTATTTATGAACTCAAATTCCTATACCAATGTTACGAGCTCCTCCCATCGCTTCGAGTATCCAAGCATCTTCAAGAAGCCTCCAGACACCAGATCATGCTAGTCCCGCGAAGACTAGTGGTTGCTAGTTTCTGTTTCGCATTTTACTGGTAGGTAGCACGAGCATCGATGACAGCGTTGACCAGCAGGTCGCCCGAACCCCAGACGGAGAAGGTAACCTCGGAGCTGGTCACGGAGAGGGCGAGAGTACCCCAGATGTACGGGCCGTCCTCGTAACCAGTCCAGAGAGGACCGCCAGATTGGCCACCCCAAACATCATTGTCGGTGATGATAGGGCCACTAGCGTCGCATTCCAGCGACCAGTCGGAACGCACCGTGGTGTTGCCCTGGAAGTAAGGACGATTGCCGTTGTCAAGATCCTGTGGATAGCCTTGGTGGTTCATGATGGCCTGGTCGAACTTGGAAGTGTCTGGCCAGCGGGTGCCAAACCAACCGAGATTGTCACCAATGCGATCCTGCAGGATCAGGACAGCCCAGTCATTCTT
Organism: Paramyrothecium sp. XJ0827; assembly: GCA_020881915.1. NCBI lineage: Eukaryota > Fungi > Ascomycota > Sordariomycetes > Hypocreales > Stachybotryaceae > Paramyrothecium > Paramyrothecium sp. XJ0827. Next base: position 1,722,650 of record JAJFPB010000001.1, on the reverse strand, counting down.
GGTTGCGCAAGAGTTAGGGAAGTCCCATCCAGGGACCAATCTGGTCACAACCGGGGACGATCCTAGGCGTGGAGCAATGTCAAAGCTAGGATAGAAGGTGATGGACACATGGTCGCCAGGAATGCAGTGTTGTGCCGTCAGGACGTGGCGAGGACCAACAAGGGCAGCAGAGCACCAGGAGCCGTCGGAGCGAGCGATCTTGCCGATGGCGCTCCAAGGGTAGTGCGTGTCGCCGTTGTAGCGACGATCATCCACACCGACGATGAAGCGCTTGTCCTTATCAGCTGTCGGCTCAGTAGGAGGGATGAAAGGAGGCGCGGATGGAGGCTTGCCATCCGAGGTACCCGAGAGACGTGACGCCTTCTGAGTAAGGACGATAGTCTCAGGGACGATGGAGTTAGGTCCAAAAAGGTCCTTCAGGGCGGGATCGTATCCAAGTCCGAGTCCACTGTAGTCACCCTTGGTAGCCTTGCTAGCTACAGGAGTAGCATGAACGGCGCCGCAGATTGCGGACAAGCCGGCAGCAACTGTGGTGATGCGAACCATATTTGGAGAATTTGCCTGGAATCCGGTAAAAAGACTGGTCTGTGTTCGAGTGGTAGTCGGAGCCTGACATTGAAGAGAATATTTCATCCTCTATTTATACTTTGGGGTCCCTCTCTGCTTGGCAAAGAACTGAGAATATGTTGTCGAGGATATCCCATGGCAGGGGCCTGTCTCCAAGCACAGCATCGTACCATGAACATCTCAATCCGGATGTTCTGAGAGCACTAGGTCAAGTCTCAGCACACCGCTTCAATCCTATACTGAATGCCTTTCTAACTCATCCCTGAGTGAGCTTATAACGAGCATTCGGGAAAACTGGTCTAGACTTAGGGTACCTGCCCAGGGTCCTCGTTTCGTGACCGTGAAGTCATGGTGAAGGCCCCGCGAGTTCGGAACAAGACGTCGCCGGTACTGGTCCTCATAATGCCATTCGCCAATATACGTGGAAGCTACAGAGTATTGAGCTGCTGACCATGTTCCAAGGGGCCCTGTAGCTCGCATAAATGGAGCGACGTGCATAAACACTGGCAGGGAACCTATGACCCATGTGTCTACAAGATTGGACCCTTGATGCGAGGACAACATCGAAATATTTGTTGTCTTTCCGTTTACGGCAGTCTTACTGTGTCGAACCGGGAGTGTCGCCCAAGAGACATTGCACAAATTACCCACTCCTCACGAACTGTCATGAATTTTTTGCCAGGGTTCTCTACATGGGTAATACGGTGACCATCTTGGGCCTGATGGGCCGACACTAACGGTTTTTGAGGGAAACAGCAACGAAGGGCATTACACTTCTTGGCACTTTATTATGATTTATGTCAGGCTTGTCATTGCAGAGAACACACGAGTGACACTGGTTTCCTTCAGCGTACCGTCTCGGTATCTGAAGGAAACGCACACTTGTTGATGCCGTTGATGGGCCCGGTTCCATCAACATGGGAGAGACCAGCCCTTGTCTTCTTTTTATGAGCTTGCATTGGAAACTGGGTATTTCTATTACCGATGGCAGTCTGCGTCGCCTAGTCTAACCTGATTCGTTTCTCCGAGGGCGAGATCGGGAATGCAAACAATCCATTTGTTTCCGCATCGAGCACAATGCAGGTCAGTAGGCTTTCTCATCAAGGAAACGTACTCAGCAGCCAATCGGTTCGTACGGGTAGTGCTGCAAGGATCAAGGCTGTCAGCTCAGCTGATTCTTAAAAGGGACTACAACGAGCCCCCCGGGTAAACTTCAGCTAAAACAATAGCGAATGCTTGGCGCATACTTCTTACGCGGGCCTCTCCGCTGACAATGATTCCGGCCGGCCCTTTTGCGAAGTTCCGATAACTTGGACATGCAAGATCCCATGGTGCGAACACAGGTTAGCTAGAAAGTACTACTTCAAGCGGTACCCGTAAGCTCATGGTATCTGCCTGGGTCTAATGTATCATGAGCAAGACTCCCAACCCATTCATGTAGCTTGTAAATATCCCTACATACATCTGGCTGACTTCATTGCACCGATGGTGCTGGAGGAAGCTCATTACGCTGGCTGCCTCTTGCATCTCTCAGAGTACAACGTGGTGTTTACCGATTTCTGCAACTAGAGCCTGGAAAAGGTCGACGCCGCTGGAAAATGTTTAGTTATCACAATTTGGTACGTCAAAGACAGCCACGACAAAGCCTCACTTTATGTGCAGGATGTCCATGGCTAAGTTCACACGAGCTCCGTTTCTGTTCTCGCCTTCGATGAACAGCATGACATTGAAGACATGGCATACAATCGCTTTGCAGCGAGGAAATTATGAGGTAAAGCATACGAACCATTGCAAATTGAGGTAGCACATAGCCAGAATGCGAAATCAAATCATCCAAACTCTTCGCGGCCTTTTGAGTATTCTTACGTAGTCAGGTCCTTGGAATCCTGAGCAGCAAGCCGCATATTATACCGTCTCTTATCTTCAATGATGAGATAAGAATCACTGGTGTCGTAGCCGGTGGGATTAATAAGCTTAAAGTTGCCGGCAGTGAAAGTCGTGTGAACACAAGCGGATAGAAACACGTGGAAGACATGAATCATTGACATCGTACCTACAGCATTTCGGTGATGGGGCTAAGGGTCATTTAACGGTCCAAAATGCTAGGCTACAAAAGAGCGCTTGATCAGCGCCTTCAAGTCAGAAACCTGTCCAGCATTTATTCCTGGACAAACATATCGAATTGGATCTCAGACTGGTATGAGTTTCCCAGAATTCGTGACATATGGACTCCTTCTGCCGCCTCCTCGTCATGCCAACGGAGATTTCCCCAGACAAACGGAACAAAAATTCTCAGGAAAACAGTACGAAACTCAGAGACAGTCCGTATCGGAACCTGCACTAAGGAGTCATGTTTGCAACTCAGGATAGTTCATGTAACGCAATTTAGACAAAACTTCCAATAGTCAGGGTACTCTTCTAGTACAAGAATGGTTGCAAGAGGGCTCGCCGATGTGTTATCCACTTCTACCCCGAACAATGTTGCAGCCAATGTAGTGCGCATTTCGCTGGTAAGATTTCATGAAAGTTCAAACAGTAGGCTTGGACCTTTCTGTGCCACAAATCAGAGTTGTTCGCGGGATTTCAGGTTTTCTCTCCAATTTGCGCCAAACTCGGTTTCCCAGATCCGGGCGATCTCATTGGCCACTTGAGTGCTCACGTCTTCCTATTCCGTTTGCGTCGTCTCCTCTTCATGTTTCGCTTGTGTTGTGATCTCGAACCGATGGCCAGCCCAGCGACCAGCGTGACTGATCAAGTATCCGTCTGGAATTGGCACCCATGATGACCAAATTGTGCGCGACAAGATGACATCGCCGAAATTGATCCCATCGATCCAAGGACCATTGATGGACTCGGGGCTGAGGGCTATACCATCGGAACGAACAAATTGTTTTGTCGTCAAGTTGCGAAGGATCCAGAGCTCGTCTGTCGGAATATAGACCGTGTGTCCAACAAGGGCCAGTGCTGCAGGAGACGACATCGTGGCCGCCCCAAGACCCATGCACAATGTTTGAAGACAAGATGCCTCCTCCGCCGGTGCCTTCGGCGCATCAGTCCTCGAGAAACACTTCATGAGGCCAAGCGTAAGCGGCCAGTTTACTTTATATTCCGCGTCCTCTGTTTCCCATGGATCGCGGTCAACAGTCATACCAGCGAACTTATCAATTTCTTCAGAAGAAAACAGCCTAGGCGGGTAGTCCCCTGGGTCGCAATGCTGTCCCACACAGACGATATTTTTACCTGCCCATTGTCCATAGAGCAAGGCGTAACGTTTGTAGACAAATAATTGGGCAGTGGTCCAAAAGCGTCGACAGCTCAAACCGAGGGAAACCACATCTACGATGGAGCCGCAAAACAAGCAAATATACCATCGTAACACTCGAGGTAATTTGAAGATGGGTGGCTGCCGAAGGATTGCCGAGCTGCCATTTGACACATTGCGAATGTGACGAATCGGCTGTGCGAGAGAATGGTCTGCGGTCGATTGCGTGTTGGCAAATTGTTCCCGTGACGCGGAGGTTGTGGTTTTGAAAGCGGCTACGTAAGAATGCGGTGGTTGTGGTCGGACAAGAAGGCGCACGAGCTCCTTGGACGCCTCACCGTTGAAAAGGAGATCACGGAGCGAGTCATGAGTCCGTGTGCAACGCTTCGCCCGCGGCGCCATGGGGCAAAACTTTTGCGGATACATATCGGAAATTTGTGTAATGTAAGGTAGTGCCGTGCAGAAATTGTGGGAGAGGAACAGAATGTGAGTGTGAGGACTGTCGCACCGGGTGATGGAGACGGCTCGCCTAATCCGCGCCTGCTAATTCCGGCGGAAGGCTACTCATCAGCGGAGGAAACGACCAAAGGGCTCATTCTCTCAGTCGACTATAATCACTACTTTAAGTACCTTACTGTCCGAACAGTGCCCCTCCTGCTGGGAGGACAAATACCATCCTCCTTTACTATGAAGTCATCTATAATAGGACACAAACCTACCTCAAGGTAAGTAGAGCTTGGCTTCTTTTGGCCGCATTTCTGTAGGAGATTCGACAGCCTCTATCCTCGGTATTCGTCCTGTAAAGTGATCACAAGCTTGTATTACTCTGTCATGGAAGTCTCATATCTCAGTAGTCGGCCCGTACAACCTTTACATGGACTTGATCAGGGTCGGGCATTGTCATCAGGCTGCGGAGAGAGAAGGATACGGCCAATCATGATGACTGCGCAGCCCAGCCTCCGTCGCCACGTGATGCGCAGCCTCAATCTCGTGCAGAAAGAGGCTCCCAGCGCAGCGCACCGAAAGGAAACGAGCTCCATCATTTGCACAATCCTGGCCAAAGGCTGTGGCTGCAATGGATGCTGCCGAAGCGGCCTGGACAAAAGTTGTCTATCGTTTGAGAGGCATTCCTCATCACATCTCGACTCGTGAAGGAGTCTGCACCATTCTTAGCGAATGCCTCAAAGATTTGTCAACAAACGATTTTGAGGTAGGGTCCATAGCCACAAGCCTCGAATATTGGAAGAAGCCGCCATCCAAAGTGGCCACACTTCGCTTCAAAAAAAATCCGTCAGCTCTGGAAAAGGTGTTCCGCGGTGATGGCTGGGACCTGTCCGATCTGGGCCCTTATATTGGCCTTGTTCTTGACCAGCATTTCCTCGGCTTGACCCCATTGAACAATGTGGATCCCGCCGAGCATACCGCAGAGTATGTCTCCTTGATGTTTTCCTCTTCTGACTTACTTACTGTCCTGGTAGCTGCGTTGCCATGTCTGGCTTGGGAAGTCATCCATTTGGCTCATGGCAGCCTCATGGGCCCCAAAAGAGCTTCATGTGGATCAGAGATGAAGCGCCTATACTGGCACCAGGTGTGCGGATGATACTCTATGGGCATGACTCGGGCATCATCGATAGTAATTCATTCCAGCTCATCAGCGACATAGCCCGGGATTTCATCGAACACCTAAGAGTTGGTGGCTGGGCATCTCCTTCAGCGAAACCTCTGCTCTTCTTGGCCCACAGCCTGGGCGGTATTATTCTCAAGGATGCCTTAGTTCAAATGGCAGATGCAAGGAATAACCTTGACCGAGGCCTGGTTACCAAAGTCAAAGGCGCCATCATGTTTGGGGTACCGAATTTGGGCATGGAGCAAGCTCATTTGCTGGCAATGGTTGAAGGTCAACCCAACGAAACATGAATACAGGATCTGTCCCGCAATTCGAATTATCTAACTCGGCTTGACGAATCCTTCTCCGGCACAACTTTCCTCCAAAAAGTCACCATCTTCTGGGCGTACGAATTACTTCAATCGCACACTGTATTCGTGAGTTGTTTCTTGTGTTCAAGCCTTCGAAGTAATTTCTGATGAAGTATAAGTCCACTGTAGATGGTCATGGTTGGAACAAGCAAGGACCACTGGCTATCTTAGTTTCGATTCAGTCTGCTACGCGTCGTCTGGATAGACATAACCCTAGCATGACATTCCCAATTAAACGCAACCATTCAGACATGGTCAAGTTTACGAGAGGGCAAGATCACACGAAGATCATTTGCTTCAAATTGCTCAGCCTTGTACAAGATGACGATGCGGCAAGGGTGGCACAGCCGATTAAATCTCTACAGATAATTAATGGGAGATCGAGGCTGAGCACATCTGAAAAATCGGACTGGAACCTGATGGCGGTTGAAGGTATGCCCTAGTTGCGAACTCGACAAAATAGACCCCCCATCTGACATTACCAGACATTGTGGCCTCCCTTAATGCCCCAGACCTTGATTCTCGTCGAGCCCTCATCGACGAGAGTTTCGAGACCACTTTCGAGTGGATCTTTGAGCATGAAGAGTTCATGAAATGGCTGACTCAAGGCCAAGGGATTTTCTGGATCAATGGCAAGCCTGGTTCTGGGAAATCGACCCTAATGAAGTTTGTGTTTGAGCATCAATTTACGCGATCGGCACTACACGATTGGAAAATAAAACCTGACTATACTTTGGCTGGCTTCTTCTTCCACCATCGTGGCTCAGTCATGCAAAAATCTTTCGAGGGCCTTCTAAGAAGTTTGCTTCAACAAATACTGCAACAACGAAGGGAACTCGGCCACTATTTGAGGCCGTTCTTAGAGACAACTGCTCCCGGCAACTCAAAACAATGGACGATGCAGGAACTCGAAATGGCTCTGCATGCATTACTCACTCAAAGCGAGTATGCACTCAATCTCTGTCTCTTTTTTGATGCTCTAGACGAATTCTATGGGCATCTAGACCAAATCTGTCGATTTATTCGAGATCTTGTCAAGGTTCCCGATGCCTCCATATCTCGTGTAAAAGTATGCTTTTCAAGCCGTCCATGGGATATTTTTACGAAATCTTTCAATGACTGCCCCAACTTCAGGCTCCAAGACTTTACATCAGCAGATATCAGGGATTACTGTGTGGGCATGATAGTGAAAGCCGATGCTCCGACCCACTACCTCCAAACCCTCGTTCCAGATATTATCTATCGAGCCTCGGGCGTCTTTCTATGGGTTTATCTAGTGGTTAGAGATCTTTCAAACGCGATAATGGATCCACACAGGAATACGGATACTTTAGAAAAGTTACAGGCTATTCTCTACACGTTGCCGCTCGACCTCGATATTTATTACCAGCGGATCATTGAGCGCCTACCTCGCTCCCGACGATGGGAAACGTATGTTCTTCTTGAGCTAGTCATTCGTCTGTCACCATTCCAGTCAAATTTGGATCCTCTCTATGTCTATCGAGCGGTCAATGTCTCCCAATGTCAAACACATGCAGAAGCTCTGAAGACCCTCCAAGAAATTGGAGATCGGCCAATGTCGGCAGTGGGAGACCAATCTCTCGCAATGTCAAGAAACAGTTCCATAGCAATGGAGAAAATCTCCTCATGGGGAGGTGGCCTTGTCGAAGTGAAGCGAGGTCAAATACAGCTGATGCACCAAACAGTGTTTGAGTTTGTCGTCAGCTTAAAATTCAAAGAAACTGTGTTAGGAGATCTCGCCAAAATAACACATGATAATGGACATGTGTTTCACTTGAAATACTTGATTGCTCAGGGAATAGCCGGTTTTGATGATTCAGTTTTCAGATATCTTATTCACCATGCCCAACAAGCTGAGCGTACTACAGGCACCAGCCGGGAGCAGTACATCAGCAGTATTCCCACTGAGGCGTTTTCTATTCAGGATTTTCGCTTGTTTTCGGGCTTTGGGAGGAGAGAATACCCAAAATCGTATTTAGGTTTCGCAGCTTTTGCATCCCTGGTACTGTTCTGGACAGACCTTGCCAAGAAAGGTCCGATAAATTGGGATTACGAGACGGAAGAGTCACTTATTAACATTTGCATCATTGGCAAGGTGGTGATTGAAGAAACAGATCTGACCACCATAAAAATCCTCCTCGAGAATGGATATAACCCCAACAGATATCATGTCCTCGGTGACATACTCAAGCATCTAAACACCGCAAAAATTCTCCTCGAAAATGGATACAACCCTAATAAAGACGCTGTCCCTGGGTCATTATTCAAGCACACAGGACTATTTGAGGGTACGAGCCCGACACGACAAATGCAGATTGAGATCTGCCTCCTGCTACTGAAGCATGGTTCTTACAAAGATGAATTAATTTCATTCGCTGAATATTCCAACGGGTGGTCGGACACGAATTGGGCCCTACCTCTGCATATAGCACCGCTGGCTGTTGCTGAAAAACTTTTGGATCTCGGCGTCGACCCTAATGCCACAGACTCGCTTGGACAGACGCCCCTAGACACAACTTTGACCATCTTTCAAATGCTAGAGCACAAACTTTTCTTTGCAGAAGCCCACAGAAAAGATATTGTGGAAGAAAGATACCAGCTTGCCTGTCTCTTGGTCGAGAGAGGAGGTAAGGCGAAAAGAATCACCTCTGAGAATATCGAAAAGACTTTCACTATATTCAGAGAGGAGCTTGGACGGGATGTTTCGACGCTCCGTAAGGATATTGCTTTTTTAGAAGACGAGTGAGGCAGTCGTTCAGCGAGATCTCATACATACAACAAAATGAAATGCAGAATGGAATGGAATTGCATGGCTCGAGGCGCGTACTCATGGTAACCTCTCACGTATTAGTAGGCCTGAGCCATAAATGAACCCTAATTTTCCTGGAAATTCATTAAGTCTGAGATTAAGACGGCTGTGCCTCCCATGAGGACACGGTGTTTTCCACCAGCTCCGCTTCAAGCTCGCCTCCAGGGGGGGCGGGGGTGGATGAGATTTGGACCAGGACCTCGAGAAGTCGAATAATAAAACATCCAATATGAGTTAAGTAGACTAACAAGCCACGGTCTCTAACTAGTTCTACCAGGACCGCTCCTTCTGTGTTTTCTTGTGCGAGCTGCTGTCAATATGAAAGTGCGTCAAGATAGGAGTGATGTGTACCCAACCGTCTCCGCGTATGGAGGGAATAGTGATTCGTCTATCATTTTTAGAGCACCTGAAGAGCACATAAACACTCGTATAACAATTCAAAACTGCTTGGGGCTTACTTAAGTCCAGTCTGGATTGGCTGTCAAGCATGGCAACTCAATCCCAAGCCGCTTCGTATCCTAAGACGCAACAACATTGTGCCTGGATCTAGAGACAGTTTGTTGAAGCACCCCTAGTATCATTCTACAAGAGCAAAATCTCTTTAGATTCTAGGTGTACGAAGCAGTCCTCATGGGCTGTAAAAGGCTTGCAAACAGTCAAATGATCATGATGAATTCAGCTTCAACCACCCACCAGTTGGTGGAGAACGTCAGCCCATAATTCGAGCCTGGCATAACGAAGACAAGCTACTGGATTTGAGATATCAATTTTCAATGCGCTCATGCTTATCAAGTCAAATGGCCATACTGTGCGAAGGTGAAGTGAGATTTTCATTAGGCAACAAAGGCCCTGGTCATCCAACGTTATCATTTAATACAATACATTTATCCTAAAGACGGCTCGAAACAGTGCCTGAAGGACCCTTCTTGATGTCGAAGCGGTCCAAGTTCATCACCTTGACCCAAGCGGCCACGAAGTCGTGGACCAGCTTCTCGTTGCCGCCAGCCTCGGCGTACACCTCAGCCGCGGCGCGCAGCTCGGCGTGCGAGCCGAAGACGAGGTCGACGCGGGTGGCTGTCCACTTCTTGGCGCCGGTCTTGCGGTCGGTGCCCTCGAAGATGTCGCCGTTGGCGCCGCTGGACTGCCACTTGGTGCCCATGTCGAGCAGGTTGACGAAGAAGTCGTTGGTCAGGACGCCGGGCCTGTCGGTGAAGACACCGTGGGACGACTCGTCGTAGTTGGCGCCGAGGGCGCGGAGACCACCCACGAGGACGGTCAGCTCGGGGACGGTCAGCGTCAGCAGGTGTGCCCGGTCGACGAGGAACTGCTCGAGGGTGACTCGGGAGGTCGACTGTCCGTAATTACGGAAGCCGTCGGCGACGGGCTCGAGGTGGCCGATGGACTTGACGTCGGTCTGCTCCTGCGAGGCGTCGGTGCGGCCGGGGACGAAGGGCACGGTGACGTTGACGCCGGCATCCCGAGCGGCCTTCTCGACGGCGGCGGAGCCAGCCAGCACGATCAAGTCGGCGATGGAGATCTTCTTGCCACCGGACTGGGCGCTGTTGAAGCTCTGCTGAACACGCTCAAGCGCGCTCAGGACGTCAGCGAGCACGGCAGGGTTGTTGACCTTCCAGCTCCTCTGGGGCTCAAGGCGGATGCGGGCACCGTTGGCGCCACCACGCTTGTCGCTTCCACGGAATGACGCGGCGGAGCCCCAGGCGGTAGCCACGAGCTGAGAGACGTTGGGCACGGCCTTCAGGATCTCCTGCTTGAGGTTGGCAACGTCCTTCTCGTCGACAAGAGGGTGGTCGACGGCAGGGACGGGGTCCTGCCAGAGGAGGTCCTCCTTGGGGATCTCGGGGCCGAGGTAGCGGGCCTTGGGGCCCATGTCACGGTGGAGCAGCTTGAACCAGGCGCGAGCGAAGACGTCGGCGAACTGGTCTGGGTTCTCCAGGAAGCGTCGCGAGATCTTCTCGTACTCGGGGTCGAAGCGCAGGGACAGATCAGTCGTCAGCATGGTGGGCAGGTGCTTCTTGTTGGGGTCGAAGGCATCGGGGATGATGGGCTCGGCGTTCTTGGCGACCCATTGGTGGGCGCCAGCCGGGCTCTTGGTGAGCTCCCACTCAAACTTGAAGAGGTACTCGAAGTAGTTGTTGCTCCACTTGGTGGGCGTCTTGGTCCAAATGACCTCGAGACCACTGGTGATGGTGTGGGGGCCGGCACCGGTGTTGAAGCTGTTCTTCCAGCCGAGACCCTGCTCCTCAAGGCTGGCAGCGGTGGGCTCCTTGCCGACGTGGTCCGTTGAGGCAGCACCGTGGGTCTTGCCGAAGCTGTGACCACCGGCAATCAGGGCAACGGTCTCCTCATCGTCCATAGCCATGGAGCCAAAGGTGTAGCGAATGTCCTTTGCGGCGGCAACGGGGTCGGGGTTTCCATCAGGACCCTCGGGGTTGACGTAGATGAGACCCATGTGAGCCGCAGCGAGAGGCTTCTCGAGATCACGGGTGTGCATGTCGGCATGCGGGTTCTCGTCGCCGGTCACGACACCGTGCTCGGGGACACCGGCGTGGCCCTTGGCGTAGCGGGTGTCGTTTCCGAGCCAGGTGCCCTCGGCACCCCAGTATGTGGCATCGTCAGCCTCCCAGGTGTCGGGACGTCCTCCGGCGAAACCGAAGGGCTTGAAGTCCATGGACTCCAGGGCGACGTTGCCGGTCAGGACCAGCAGATCGGCCCACGAGATCTTGTTGCCGTACTTCTGCTTGATGGGCCACAGCAGTCGGCGGGCCTTGTCGAGACTGACATTGTCGGGCCAGCTGTTGAGCGGGCTGAATCGTTGCTGACCCTGCGCGAAGGTTAGCGACCTGCGTACTGCGAGCCCATTTGGGTGATAAGGGTTTGGAGAGAGTACTAACCTGACCAGCACCACCGCGTCCATCAAACACTCTCTGGAATACGGTCAGTGAAGAGTCGAGGGCGACGAGTTCGTGCGAGACTCACGTAAGTACCCGCAGCGTGCCACGACATGCGAATGAAGAGCGGGGCATAGCTGCCGAAGTCCGCAGGCCACCAGTCCTGGCTGTCGGTCATGAGGGCATGCAGGTCCTTCTTGAGGGCGGCATAATCCAGAGACTTGAAGGCCTCGGCGTAGTCAAAGTCGGGGCCCAGCGGGTTGGAGGCCGGGTTGGGCTGGCGGAGGACGTTGAGCTTCAAAGCATCGGGCCACCAGTCGTTGTTGCGGGTGCCACCGCCGGCGACGTTGGCCAGGCGGATCGCAGGGCACTTGCTCTCGGGGTTCTCGCCCATTGTGCTTTTTTGCTTTTCGCTTTTCGGTTGCTTTAGTTTTGTTGTGGAACAATTGAGTCTAGTCTAATCTCTCAGGTCCGTCAAGCAAAACCAGAGGAAGGGAGAACGGAAAAGAAGACGGGAGGGCCGCGGGAGGCACGGCGACGAGAATCTTGCTTTATACGACACCCCGCCCTCCGCGCACGCAAGCTTTCCCCGCACTTGAAGCTTGGGTGCGATGGCAGCTCAATCATTGGATGCTTCAGTCGCCGAGCAGCGAAAGTGGCGGTGGATGCGACCGTGGTGCCGAACTAAGAGACACGCTTTGGTCGCCCCAGTGCCGGCCTGTGACAAATCGAGAGCCCACTCAAAACATGTGTCTGTGGGAAAGCCAAGCAATCACAAGATAACGTTACGGTACCTCCGCCTCCAGGCAGGAACAGTTGCGTCGCAATGTAGATCGTCACGCCCTCCCTCGGGTGCGGTATCGGCAACGGCCGGCTTTATCTTGGCTGGCCTCACTCTGGACAGGCGGAGCATGCCGAGGCCCCGCCCGGACCATACAGAGACGTCGATTTCAAATTCACGACAGCAAAGGAGAATAAAACAGCGGAGCCCGTTCATTGGACCCGCGATTATGCAAAGCTGCATCCGTCGCCACTCCGATGCTTCGATCGCAGTCCCGGAAGGATCATCGAAGTCAGATGACCCTAGAATTTTTTATTTTTTCCCCCCTTTCCTTTCTCCCTTCCCTAACTCTCCGTTCAAGGGTCCTTTCAGCGCATTGGCCGCATGAATCGCCTGCCATTAGTCCATGACTTAAATAAACTTTATACCTAATAAGCAATCACGCGCAACCACGTTAGTGTCTCATAGACAGACCAGAGAAAGTGGGAAAGACCCCGAAAAAATGGGAAAATGGAGACACTGTATGTGTGACCATCGGTTGGGCTTCTACTTCCGTATGGTACCCCTCAGATTAAGTTGACAGTGCTCTACTGCGGGCCGAGTCATGTTGAAGCAATTTTGTACCGGTTGTTATTCATACCGTATCTTTCTGGTATCACGATCCTAAACTCATTTCTGTTCTAGCCGAATTAGGTAGTTTGCCTAGTACTCAACTCGATTCTAGATCCGATGACTTCACAAGAGCCGGTGAATCGGCCCACATTGAACGCTTTTGCCTATAACGGTATTAAATCGGTGAGAAAAGCGGGGGAGCGGACCCCGGACCTGATGCACCGAACGGCCCTTTAGAAACTGGAGACATTAGCTATAACTACCTCATCTCTTAAAGTAACGTTATACGGAAAGCACACTTATGTACAGGCTCTACTGATCTTAGTAATGACCTTCAGGACCTTCAGTAGATGAAGTTTCTTTTAGTCAAATTATGGCAGACGAAGACCTAATACGATTGGACAAGTAGTCAGCTGCAGTCATGAGCTCTTAGTCAGATTCGTGGATATTGGCATCGTCAAAAACCTTGGGTGCCCCGAATTCCTTGGTATGAAAGTATGCATAATATACGCTTTATTAATAGAAGGTCTTCTGGGGCTTCTATTATGGTATAAATTGTTGGCGCTTGTTCTTTTCTTTCGTCGATTGTTTTGAGTGGGAATCTTAACGAGTAATGAGTATTACGGCCGCACAATTATGAGATGCTGGTTTTAGGCAGTCAAGCAGCGCTGCCCAGCGTGGCATAATGTTGAGATCACGGTTCGGAATGATGGAACCCGATCCATCAGCTGCTGAAACAGTTATTTTGCTAGAAGTAGGGGACTCTGGTTTTTACTAAAACCAATTGCCTTTCGGACTACTTTGGTCGTCAACAGTCACAGTATCCTGCGATAGTCCTCCTGGCTTGTTCCAAATCGTTCCACTAGGTTGAGTACTCTGTTTCCTTTTCCAAGTAATACGATAGCTTAGACCAGATCAAGTTCGGGTACTTCAGTTTGGTTGCCTTGTCCTAAATGGCTATACGTTAGCAGTTGCCACCGCCAAAACGCTTTTCTTCCAAAAGACATCTCACTGCCTCCGAAGTAGTAGCACCTTGATGCCTTTTCTGCAACCGATAGGCATAGTGGCCATGATCACGTTGACTCTCCAATGGGACAGAAACACCACTACAGGGTCAGACTGTTGACCCATGATGATGGCGAGTGTCATGTTTCTGCTGTGTTTATACTCTAAGGTAGACTTTCTCATGACTGTATGCTCATGACGCATCGTGATATTTTTCTCAGAGTAAATTTAGGAGTGCTCTGGGTAACAAGCAGACGCACGGAGTGTCTTCGAAATTTAGCTGGATAAGCCACGGCCATACTCTATCTATCATTCACGCCGGCAATTCCCTAGGTGTCAATATGTCGTCTAAGCCCTGGGGTACTCTGGTCTTCCCTTCTAACTCATATCGTCCTTCTGCAGTCATTAACTCGGCAACCCTCGAGTTCGGTATGCAGTCTGAGTGTAGTTGTGCTTTTCCGAGTGGCGACGGAGACCGTGGCTTACTCTGCCTTCGTAGATTCCACAGCCAAACGCCCGCGAATATGAGTGTTAGCCCAAAGGCAGTTCCTACCACAGGACCGGCTACCCACGCCCGATTTTCAGCTCTCCCTACAGGCCAGGGTTAGCCCATAGTAATACTTAGCCGCACCTACGAAACATACTCGTGCTCTGAAGTTCTGGGTTCCCGGTGCCCGAAACGAGTGATTCGGTGTTGGTAGATAGCGGGCTTTGCGATATCTGGGATGAGTTATCGGTTTCAATAATTGTTATTGAGCTAGTGTCGGCTCTAATTCTAGATATCGACGAAACAGTTACAGATACGCCTGGCATCTGAGTCGAGGTGCGAATGAAATCGTCCGAGAATGCTGGTGTGCTACTAAGGGCTGTCGAGATATCTGAGCTTGAGGGCCCACGCCCGCATAATCGACTTATCGCAGGTACAACAATATCTGCCCCATAAGCAATTGATTCGCCCCAATTATAGGTTCTGTATAAGCATGGGCCATGACTTACCAGTAATGACGTCTTCGCCGCATGCTTCCACAAGGCAAGGAGCAGCAGGTGTTAGGATAGCGTCCAAATACCTGCATATACATTCAGTGTCGTCAATCGAACAATTTGATTCTGCAGCCACCGCAGACTCAAAACATTGTATGCTGCATTGGGGAAGATCTCGCAGATTGTTGAACTGGGCGTTAAGCACCGCGACGAAAAGTAGAGAAACATATGCGGGCTTCATGGTCGTATGGGAAGCGGTCTTTGCTCTGATGATCTCCAGGTCGCTGGAAGACAATTGCAAATATTAGGCAACGAAAAAAACTTGGCCGATCAAGATAAGAGGAGATGTAAGGAAATTGAATGGCGTCCGGGCTCGACAAGTTTGATTCACTGGGTTTCAGAATTTGGGGGCCTTTCGGAAAGCTACCAATGGGAAACAGTAGCCCCCATGTCTCCTAACAATCCCATGTTGAATTGGCGACCGCATATGGATTAATGAGACGTATGTGACCGTGATTTATACTGTATTTGATTCTGCCGTCCTTAATTTAATCCTAAATGGGGCCGTCAACGTATCATCGGTTGGATCAAGGACACTCTGCATATTCCTATGGACTCCAGGATTATTTGTTAAGCGTAGTCGCAGATCATGGCCACTGAGCCTAACTTTTAGTCTGAAGCTTATTCTCGTGTTGCGGTCCAAGTCGGACGTCGAGAAGATCTTCCTGGCATTGGCGAGATCCAAGATGTGACGTTTTCAGTCTCAAGACCTACAGCTGGGGCTGTCTCCGTGGAACGGAACGCTCAAGTAGCAATAAAGTGATCCTAGGACTGTGGGGTGAGTCGATATAGTGCTACTTTGACGCGGGAGTCTGGTCGGCGATAAATGACAATCTTCTTCTTCGGAGGTTCTGATTTTCCTTGGGGGAGGTGCGCTAGGCCTCGTAACAAAGATCCGACTTTCCAAAGAACGCAAAATCTGTTAATCGCAAATGCAAGGCTGCTTCAATGCTACTTCGGCCAACTCCAAGTTCAACAACATATCTCGAGAACATGAATGCCAGACCATGACCTTGACGATCCCAAGCAGACACAGATCTAGATTTATGTTAGTAGAGGAGTACTTGTCAAAAGTGAGCGATCATGGCTATGAGGAACTTCGTCAGAACACTGCACTAAAGCCTACTGCACAGATCCAACTTATAATTGGAATGGAAAGTGAGAAAAAGACCGTGTAGATGAGAGATTCTAGATTTAGGAAAGGGGAACATGCATAGCAATTCGGGACCCCATCCACCTCATTAGGGTTTCAAAGCTCTGTAGTATCGACCTCATTCCCGAGCCCGAAGTAAACGGCAAAGAGAATATTGTAGATACCTGCACGTTACTACAACCTGCCTCAGCGTGAGGGCTCGCGTTGCCAGTCAGAGACAACCTTGATATGCAAAGCCTATTGCCTGGCTCGAAACTCCTCGCGACAACGCAGAAAGCGCCCGCCGGCGTTCCAACCGGGCTCGGCGATGGCCTTGTTCCAGTCCTCCGGCTGACGATCCGCGCCTTCATCGAGACTTACGTCGGCGAGGTAGGCAAGGCAAACCTTGGCTTTGCGATACCATATGAACATGGAGTTTATGGCTTCGGAGAGCTCCGCGCTGCTGCGTTTATCGATGCAGTTGGTGTCGACCCACACATAATCCACGCCAAAGCGTGCCTTGGCGATTTCGCATGTCTTGATGATCTTGGTGTAGCCCCTCTTTGCCTGCGCGATGGCGGGATCCATCCAGTCTTCGAAAGTGACTTCATCAGCCTCCCACGTATGTGAGAGAATGACGTACCCAGGCGTCTCATCCCCGAAGAACTCCTCAAGTTTTAGCGTCTGAACGTTGATGAGGAGCATGATAGCGGCCTAAATTGCTGAGAGGCACCAACTTCACTGCGCTTCCAGTGGCATCGCGTCTTGATTTTCATCCATGAAGCCAGATCAGGCCAAGACACTGGGAAATGGGTAGGCGTGCAGTGTAAGGCGAGTCAACCCGAGTTGTAACTGTAAGAATTGTGACTTATAGTCTCAATATCATCCAATTCGAGTAATTCTGCGCTGGGAGGTCATGAGGCTGTATCCGATATCCAGTTCCAAATGCGGGGACGAGCATTCCGCCCCCAATCAGCACAACCCTAACTCTGGATCGAGTCCTGCCTGCATTAGTCCACCCGAGGAAATCTTCTTGAATACATTCACGAAAACTCAAGATGCTACTGTAGGAAGAGATTACAGCACGTGTTGCAATGAGCTTAGGCAAATGCTGCGATACGAGAAAAGTAGGTGTGTAAATGAACGACGCTCTTTGCGTCTGCTCACTGCCATATATTCAGGACGGCAGTCTGTCCACGTCGGCTCTTGAGTAACCCATCAATGACCCGATATAACGATCCAAGCACGTGGTTGAGGCCCGACTGTCTTGACGAAGACACCGGACGTACATCAACCAACCTCTATTTACATAGGACGATATCATCGCTTGCGAATAAAGTCAAAAGAAAAAGAAAAAGAAAAACTAATAAAAATACCCGCTTAGTATTCCTTAAGCTCGGCATTCGCCACGGCTGCCTCGACAGCTTCGTGTAGATCGAAATGGAAGAACGGGCGGTTCAGACCCTGAACAGCCACGAGACGTGAGCTAGTGGGATCCCTAGGAATGTCGCGGTCGGATGAAGCACCTCCATCACTGGACCCAACCTGCTCGATATCGTCGTACTTGGTCTGGCTGGACTTTCCGGCCGCTGCGGCGGCGGCAGCACTGTCGGAACCACCCAGGTCTGCGATGCTGAATATTGTCTTCCACTGGCCCGCACCTTCTCCGTTTCTGGCCTTGGGAGTTCGGTATCCGAATCCTGCAGCTGCAAGTGCTCGCTTGGTCCAACGGTTCTCAATGTTGGCAAAATGCCAATCCACTGTTTCCGGGGCGGCGTAGCGGTCTAACTGGTTGCGCACATCGATCAGAGTCTGTGCTGACGTAACGTCGATGTTGTTAACGGTGGAGAAGTCGAGAATGATGGCCTTGAGGATTGGTCGCTCATCATCCTCTAACAACTTTGCGTTGCGTGGAGTGGGGTCATTCCAAGGCCGATCCTGTTCAGAAGAGTGTTAACATATATCTCTTGATTATGATTTGATTGGTGAGGTATGGGAAGATACTTACTCCGACTTTGCCAAGCAAACTGGGATCCGTTCGACGCGTCTCCTTGAAAACGACCGAGGTGAGATGATCCAAGTAGTGGGAAGCATTGGGGTAGTTGAAGCCCTCAGCGAAGCGGTAAATGAAGACACCAGGGTACGGGCTGCGAAGGGCAACTCGTGGGTTTGAACCGTCTTCATGGTCAAGAGGGAGGAACCCAGTACGGATTGAAGTTTCGGAGTCATCAATACTAGCCTGAGCCCCATTCTTCTCATCGCCAGCTGTGCCTCCGCTGGTGGCTTTGGCGGTGCGGATACGGGCAATGCCCAATAGGCGTCCCTTGCTAAGGAAGAGGCGGAAGATGACGACGGCAAAAGACACACAGATGGTCACATAGACACCTGTTTCGATGGTATCAAAAATGGTAGCCAAAACGCCAGCGAAGAAGATTATGACCTCGAGCGGGGATATACGCCAAAAGTGGAGGACGACCTTGGGGGGAGTGATGACATCGAGCACAGCGTGGATGATGACACCAGCAAGAGCGGCATTCGGAATGTAGAAGAAAACAGCTGGAAGGGCGTAAAGAGCAAGCAGAACGACGATGCCGGTGATAACACCAGCGAACGGAGTCCGCACGCCAGCCTTTGACTTGATGGCAGTTCGCGAGAAGGACCCTGTGGCGGGGTACGCTCCAAGGAAAGGACCGAGCAGGTTCGTAACGCCGATGGCAACAAGTTCCTGAGAAGGGTTGATGGTGTAGTTGTTCACACGACCGAACGACTTGGAGATGGAAATGTGCTCGATAAGCATGACTATGACAGCGGCCGGCAGCTCAGGAGCAAGGGTCGAAAGAATAGAGTTGTTCATCGTCGGAACAGCAGCGTGTTGAAAACCTAGAGCAGGATGTTAGCATAAGCAATGCACCAGAGGTCCGCAGATGAGATGACGTACCGGTAGGAACGTGCTTCAGAATGCTGACACGAGGCTTGTCCCTGTGGTGAAGGTTCATTCCTGCACTAATACCCGTATACAGCAGGATGACGAAGGCAGTTCGGAGGGTGGAGATGAAGAAGAAAAGCTTGGCACGATGAGGCTGCTTCTTGGCAAGCCACGAGCACGTGCCACGGACCAGGTAGAGCATAGCCAAAGATGAAAGACCAAGAGCAGCGTCAAGCTTAGTATCTGGGAGGAAGCGGAGCGTATCGATGATGACCCGGTAAGGGGCAGCGCGACTGTTGGGGATTTTGATGCCCATGAGCTTGGAAACCTGGCCGGCAGCGATGTTGACGGCCGAGCCGGTCATGAAGGCGCAAATGGCGGGAAGAGGAATGAACTCGACAAGCCATCCCAAACGAGCGAGACCGAGGAAAGTGATGATAGCACCTGTGATGACGGCTAGAGCGGAAGCAACAACGTGGCCTGGGACATCTGGTAGGCTTTCAGCAGCCCTCAAGACGACGTTTCCGGTGACCTGAGACATTACAGCGACAGGCTGAACATCCAACGTTAGTAATTTGCCCGGCATGGAACGCGCAGTGGGGAGCAAGCTAGATGGACTGTATGAATGTGATGAAATTTACTTACACCAATGGTAATATCCTTGGAAGTAGCGAAAAACCAATAGATCAGCACGCCCATAAAGGACGAGTACAAGCCATATTGAGGTTCAAGTGCAGCGAGCTGGGCATAGGCCATACTCTGAGGCACAACGACAGCGCCGACCGTAACGCCTGCAGGGTAATGTCTTAGTATCACGAACAGGAGCGGGAAGTGCGGAGAAGATGCATGGACTTACCAGCAATCAGATCACCAAGAAACCATGTCAGGTTGTACTTGCCAATCCAATGGATGAAGGGGAAAAGATTGTAAAAATACCTTCCGACTTCTCGGAGGGAAGGCGTGAGCTCTTCGATAAATTCCCGGACCGTGGGCTCAGGCTCAATGAAGGGATCGGCGTTGGAGATGGACGGGGTATCGTCATCGCGTTTTGGGGAGTCAAAACCTAGGGCTTTGGCAACCTTTTCCTTGGTAGTAACAGCCATGATGGACTATTAACGGCCGTCAAGGCCAGGAAAAAGCTGTGGGAGTGGGAGTGGAAGTGGAAGTGGAAGAGGAAGATGCAAGAGGATGCAAGAGGAAAAGATGTTCCTGAAAGGGGGAAAAGGCGAAGCTTATTGAGAAGCTCAGCGGGTACTGATGAACGAAACAGGCGTAGTCGGTCTGTCAGAAGTTTGTTTAAAAACGAGATTGTGTGACCGTCCGAGGGAATGACGTTCCTCTGTGACGGGTGGTGCTCTCGCTGGGGCCCTGGTCGCCAAAAGTCCAACTGTAAAGCCGGATACGGAGGAGCGAAGCAAGGGATGAGGGTGCGTTGTAGGAGGGGAAGAAGAGAAGGGTGGAGGCGACCGATGTATTTATCAATAC
Source organism: Paramyrothecium sp. XJ0827 (assembly GCA_020881915.1). Lineage (NCBI taxonomy): Eukaryota > Fungi > Ascomycota > Sordariomycetes > Hypocreales > Stachybotryaceae > Paramyrothecium > Paramyrothecium sp. XJ0827. The sequence goes on along the minus strand of JAJFPB010000001.1, from coordinate 1,702,123 downwards.
AGGTAGGTTGTCTGCGAAGACGATCGTTGTCGACAGTGGTAGAAAACCCAGTCTGATAGATCTATACCTCTGCCGAACGTGGCGTCTCAGCCAAGACTGATGTTGTGCTTACGCTGCGGGAGGGCTTGGATGGCCGACGGTCCGGGCTGGGCGAAACAAATGATCGTATGAGTGCAGGTGCACGAATGTGAGGGATAGGAAGGAAAAAGTGATGGAGGACCGGGCTGTCGGGAGCAGGGGCACCGACCTGGTGGTGTGCGAAGTCTGCGCCTGGATGGACTGGGTGCAGGGTGTGAGGGCGTGCGGTTCTGTTTCCAACGCTCTGCCCGGCCGGTGATGAGCGAAAAGTATGAGAGTGTTGGCGTCAAGGGCGTGTTATGCCAAGAGAACCACCCGATTGCGTGCTCAGTGTGGATGGAGGGGATCCCCTGGGCTGCGGCCGGTGGATATTTTTCTTTCATTTTCGTCCAAGTCTGGAGCTGGACCGATGAAGTGATTGGAACGGGACCATCTGGCGTCGTCCGGCTTTGGACGAGCCACACCGGACAGAAAACATGAAATATCGAGCGCCGATTGCGCCATCGCCCCGGGACCAATACGGGACGGCGATTGAGCGGCGACGGGGTCCAGCGTCTCCACACGAGGTATCCTAGTCGGTGCTAAAAACGCCCACGGTGAAGGCCCTTCACGATTGCACACCGTGGGAACCAAGGGCCAGGCGGTAGCTGAGCGCATATTGTAGGTGTCGGTGGTGGCGAGTTCACATGGATTGAACGACACAATCGGGTGAATTTCATGGGAGAAATTTGACAAAGGACGTCAGGCACATAGAGCAGTTTTGTTATGTTGTCGCGACAATGACAGGTTCAAGAAGACATGATGTTTGTTTCTAGGATTGCTGGTGTTGACGTCGACGGAAGCCCGGAGTCGGCGGAGATGCATCGGGAAGGCCCAGATCGCAATATTGAGCAGGTAGCGGTACCCCCCAGCTCGAGATTTCAGCGGCAGGATGCTGCGCTTTTGGCGGTTGTTCATGTACAGGATACTGGCACAGTGCGAGCCGGTGGGTTAACCTCCGCTTTCCCTTTCGTCATGCAGTGGGGTCTCCTAGACAGATCAGTGACGGCAAGTGCAGCATTTTAAGGGTACCGGCTCCGCCATTCCTCGGCGTTACTCTACAGATTCTGCAGCGGGCTTAGGTAGCCCCTCAGTATTCGCTACCCGAAATGCAATGCAACGCCACTGGGCATGAGGCTCGACGTCCGTTCCGCAGAGACGAGGTCGGCCTCCCTTCATCTCATTGTCTCCATCAACCCTTCACGCCCTGCACCCTCTGCAACGTGGGCGTTTTCTCCATCCTCGTAGCAGGGTAAGGTAACATTGAACAGGGAAACGAGTCGGTGATGGCATCCTGCATTTCTTGGCCTCCGGGCCGTTTCTGCGCCAAGACTGATCTGATCGCCTTGGCTACCACCCAGCAGATATCGCAACGACGTTGACAACTTCGCGATATAGCCCACTGTGCACTGCTGGACCTCACCCGCCCTCGCCGCGTCTACCATGGCTCTGAGTCCGGCGGACTCCTAGCTGCAATTTGACATTTCCCTAAATGTCGAACACAAAGGCGCACACCACTTCACCCGAGAGATGGACCTCAGCTATTTGCATCCCTGGTTCTAGCCCCGTTTCCCGCTCACACCCTCCCCCCCCGGATTGCCAGGCTTCGGAGTGGATGTGGGAGCTTTTGTCCTATGGGGTCAGCTTCATCCCTATAGCTTGCAATGGGGCTGTGATCAGCCCCTCCGGTACATTTCCGAGAACATCTCGCTTGGCCATTCATTTGGATACCGGACATTGGACTTTGAACCTTTTGCCTTCTACCTTAAACCCTTAATGAGGATTGGCTTCGGCGCTGCCCCACCGCCCTGCTTGGCGCGGTTAATATTATTTTCCCTTACAGCGGTAGCCGTCGAAGATGTTGCTGCGTTGGAAGCCGCTTGCCCAGTTGTGATCGTGTCTAGGTGTTTCCCGCGTGGCGGGATGTACGGCAAGCTTTGAGCTCGGGCTCGCCGTCCAACGAGCTATTGCTTGATCATTTCCATTACCCCAACGTTCCAGAACCTCGGGCCGTGTTGAAGCAGTGTGATAGACTGGGCATGTGCGGTTCAGCTGATAAACATGTCAGGGACTTTTCGCCAGGCCCAGGCCATGGAAATGCATGATCAAAGATCCCTGGTCGCTTTTGACCAGGAGGAGTGGAATAGCCAGCCACCGACAAAGGCCACGCTGAGCATGATTCTTGACATGTTATTGCAGCCAACATCAATGCCGATTCTTTCTAGAATAGGACAAATTGTACCAGGTAAGGCTTCTTGTCTCCATCGGCAATACGCTCACCGAAGCATGATGCCTCTCAAAGGCTTTGAAAGATGCACTTCTGAAGGACGCCCTTACCACAATTACATAACAAGTGCTGCCTAGCCCGTCTTGGAGCGGTTGCGTGCTCAGAAGCCTTCCTGACTCGTCTCTTTTGCAACCTCGACCCGCATATCACAAATTTTGCAAAGGTACATTCCAAAAAGCAAATGTAGTCTCGTTTCCACGTGAATACTCTCTGTCTCAATGCTCGCTTACGGGTTGGGGGTTGTCTCGGGCTACGCGGGAGGCATACACCCTTGATCTACTTCGTTGCGACACTCACCATCATGAGATTCTAGGCGTCATAAGCCTCGCCACCAGTATGGCGTTCGCTTTACTCGAATCAATGCTCTGCTTCCAGACTGGCCTTCCGCGGAAAACCCTAGCTTCATGACAAGGAACAGCCGCACTCACTTACACAACAGCTTCCTATTCTGCTGAGCACGCGACTTACATGGCCCCCACGCTCTGCCATTAACTTCAAGATGTGCCGATGATCCGTGTTCTGCACCAGGGAAATGTCTTGGCAAATGCACCACGGACGGTGGAAATTGCACTTGCAGACAGCCACTACAGCCACAACCGTTCCTGCGGGACGAGACGGGTGCTGGCGTGATTATAGCCCCCGTCTTGGCAAGATATTGGATGTAACCCTGGCACCCCGCCGACGCATTATTTTCAAGTCTACGCGGGGGACCCTTGACGACCTTTCCTCTACCCCTGTTAAACACCAACTTGACCACATACTAATGTCTTATTCGTGCGACTCGCTTACAGTATCCGGGTTCTCGGTGTCTATAGTCGTATTTGCGCGGCCGCTGGTGCTTAATGCAGGGCAGTAGCTGATTAGCATGCAGAGGTGGGCAGGGTAGGGAATCAATCCATCCACGTCAATATCCGGCTTCGTGGATTGAATTGACGGCTTACTCAGCAGAGTGCTCATGGATTGATGTCCACGAGGCTATCTGTGGATTGATGTCCATAATATTGAACTCGTGGAACACCCTTGTCACATTCACTCGGATTTCCTAATCGGGTAATTCATGAACCAATCGCCGAAACTTCTATTGCCTTATTCCTGGTGCTTCTCCAAACAAGCCCGTCCAACAGCCTCCTCTAACGCTGTATCGTCAAGCAGTATGCTATCAGCATCTTCGATTATCCCTGCGCGTAACCAAGATCGCAGCGTTTGGATTAGTCCAATGGTCCCAGCGTCTAAGCGGTTTCGGAGGGCGTGACCATCAACCCAGTGGCGGAGAACAGTCTCTCGCACTCTGAGCTCATCGCCGGCACTGTCATGACGTCGAGAGCCATTCGAGATAGCCTCGGGTACTCAAACCTCTTGAGTATCCAATATTCAACGGGGTCGACGACGTCCCTGTCGCTTCCAGACACATTGGCTTGCCACCGGACGTATTCATCCGCTTGACCAGCGAAGGGCTGACTTTGACGGTATCTGTTACGATACCGATCAAAGGATGACAACGTCGTCTTTCGCCTCTTTACAACCGGGCCTTCGGGAGACGTGACAGTGATTTGTAGGTCTCTGTATTCTGTCTCCCAAAGATGTTGCACGATATCCTTCGCTTCATCGATCCAGCCCGGGTGCTGTTGACCCCAAACCTCGTCGAAGTAGTCCCATCGTAGGCTAGGGTGTAAGGCAGCCGCGGCGTAGTATACTGGTGAATCCTCAAAGTATTGTAGTATTTATCGAGCTTCTTCCAGCCAAGGTTGATATTGAAAACAAATTGCTCCGGCTCGGGATGCCTCTCGACATGCGATTTTGCGTCCTCAAGCTTCCCAAGTAGGAATTCGAAGGCCTCCAGGACATCGGTCATAGAGCCAAAGGTTTCCCTAACTCCAGACGATCGATATCGCGACTGTCCGTCTCCCTGAAGCACTTGTACAACCACGTGAAAGTCGGAGAGGATCTCATCAAACGTCCTCAGCACCGCCCAATCGTTCTCGTTGAGGAAGCTGGACTCCTCGAGGCAGGGGGGAAACTTCCGTCCTGTCTCACCTTTTCGAGCATCTCGGAGTAGTCTCTTGGCTTTGGCGATGAATTCTTCGTAGAAGGGCTGCAGGCGAAGCATTCGTTTTATCATATAGTACTGGGATAACCATCTAGTATCGTTATCAAGGACAACGTCAACTGGCTGTTGCTTTCCAACTTGAGGATCATCAGACGCTGCAAATGAGTCTTGCTGCAGTTGACGAAGTAACTGAGTCAGCAAATCGGAGCGATGGACCCAAACGACAAAGTTATGTGCTTTTCCGACAGGGCCTTTCCGCATCCACTCGTCATGGGTTGCTCTCGCCAAAGGCTCCCCTTTGACGAGAGATGTCTCAAACGCATCAACATCCTTTCCAAAGAGAAGGGATTTAACAACAAGATTAAGGATGTGTCCTATGCATCGAACACGTCGTCGCACCGGATCGAATTTCAGCTCTTCTGCTATCTCTGCCATGGCAGTTTCATTGTTTGCTGCATTATCGAGAGTGAAGTAACCGACCTTGTCCTCGATGCCAAACGACCTGATGATCTCAAGGATCTCGGCCGCAATGTTCTCTCCGGTATGCCGTTCTACTAGCTCTGGAATACCGAGCACGACTTTTTGGAGCTGATTCTCGTTGTCCCTGAAGACGGCCGTCACGCCATATAGCGCGTGACGATTCCTGGTCCTTGCGCCGTCAAAGGCAATGTGGATCTGACCCGGCGACCTGTTCAAGACCTCTTGCACCGTGCTATGATACCGGTCGAATTGTTGAACCGCCAGTCTGTGCACGGTCTTCGCCGTAATGTGCGCGCTCGTAACCTTGATCGCTGGATTGAGGTATTCGAAAATCTGTTGCAATCGAGGGTGTTCAGCCTGCTTAAACGATTGCTGGCTTTCGACTATCCAGTTGACAATGAGCTTCTGAAACTCTCCTCGATCGAAGCGTTTGATCAAGCTATTGGCCAGTGCTTGATCCTTTGGATCGGAACGTTTGAGGCCCATGAAGTCCGAAATAGAAGCAAGCACCCTCTTGCCTCCTTTCTTCTGTGACGGTGTTGATCGTCGTCCTGATGGATCCCAGTAGCCGTGAGCTTTCCAGAGGTGGAGTTCAGCGTTTTGGGTACCTTTGGATTCGTATGACTGCGGTGTGGGGGTATTCTGGCGCACACATGGCATACAGATCCATCGTCGGGATGTTTTGGATTGAATCTCAACCCCGTAATTCCATACCCATGACAGAGTATCTTTGTTGCGCTCGGCCAGCGTGAATTCCTTCCAGACGCGGAAGATCCTCCGCTCCTCATCACTTGTCGGTGCCCAAGTAGAAGGTTGGAGGACTTCGGGGTCCGGATCCAGAGCAGGCTGAGGGACCTCGGCATGCCGCTCGTTGTTGGTCGGTAGTTTAGGGTCAAGAGGTAAGTCCGCCATCTCGAAATTCAAGGTTCACCAACCGTACGAATCGAGTAAATGGAGGAACCTTCGCGTTCGGGCATTATAGCGCGTCACGACGTGTCGAAACGCGCCGGAGGTATTGCCTGATTAGATGTGTTAGTGTTTGGGTTGAAATACGTAGTAAATATTAACGAAATATATCAAGACATTCCACCCCTGACTAGCGTCCACGTCAATCCACATCTCAATCCACGAGCCCCCATCAGTGGATGGATGGATTACATAACAACAGGTCTCGTGGATTGACGTGGACGTGGATTGAAGTCAACATATTGATCAATACCGTGGAAGTCGTGGATTGATTCCCTACCCTGGAGGTGGGGAGGGCCGAGAAGCATAATCTAACCTGTGCTTGCTTCTTTGTCCCCTTCGCGTGCCCATTTCACATGCCAGCCCGGCTGGGTTGCACAGGACTATCTTGCAATCCGGTCTTAAAGACACTTTTCTGGAGCACTAGCTCAAGAGCTGGACATGGTGGGAGCCAATCAAGTCAAATGTCACATCTGACCAATATTTCTTCCACATGGCGTGCGAGCCAACTTGGAGCTGACATGCCCACAGGTTTTCTCCTGGGGCATGCAACGCTTGAATGGCGTAGTACGACTGATGCAGGGTAATGATGGCTAGACATGATGACCTTAGCCCTCTAAGAAGCGCTTAACATTCTACAAGAGAAGACAATTTCAATTGGAGACAACAGAATATTGAATCCTTGAACAGACCTTCTGCAGTTCGTTCAGGGCAGTAGACAGGTCCGTGGATTCGAGGCATTGCTTGGCGTCTTATCCAGCGGCCTGACAGCTCGGAGGTAGCTGTCACCATTAGCGCCTTCTGCAACAGGACGCCAGAAATGGCCTCCGTGATGTGTAGGAGCTAAATCGTAGAGTGCAAGCAGTTCGACAGGCTTGATGGTTACTGACAAGATTACTGTATTAAAAACAATGAATAAGTTCTCCGCCAAAGACAATCAAAATTTACCCGTTGCTGCTATCGAGGTTTTTTTTTTTTGAAGTTGTACGTATTGAATTCTCATCGCATCAATCAAGCAATTCCATGGCAAAGCGATTTTGGGAGGAATCCGGGTGGCGGGAAAGTGGTCGCAGCTTGAATCCAGTGATGCCGTTGTGCCTGAAGCTGGTTGTCAGAGGCAATAGAGAACTCCTGGACAAAGTTTCATCCTTAGCGGCTTTTACTAACTCGAAGATACTCATTATTCTGCTACAGGGCCTCACCCATCTAGGCCTCTGACACTGTTTGTTCCCTATGTTCATGCCTTGTGATACTTACAGACCAGGTACTTCACACTGGTCACTCGTCGATTAACTTCTTAATCTGTAGCAGCTATTAAATCGGCAGGAAACAATTTCGGAGAGTAGCAACGGATTGTGATGATGAATCCATGGGGTCGCCGGATTTGAGGGCTAGTCAAAGTCTAGAAGCCGGCTTCAGGTATGTCGAATGTACTGACTTCAATACCATTATCCATATTACGATGCTTCTCGAGTACCTATAGAAGAACTATCTTGGGAATGCAGGATCTTAGACTTATGCCCAGATTGAAAAAGAGCGTGCGATGGGTGCGTGGGTGTCCAATAAAAGGTGTAGTGCTTTGTGTCAAGACCTGATATCTTACAGGAAACCCGAATCAGACCATTTTCTGGTTTAGCAGTAGGCATGCCTTTCATGAAAGTAGAAAATAAAAAACTTACGGCATTTACATGAGAGGCATTAATCAAGACCCTGTCCGGGAGTATTAGTTAGCAAGGTATCTGACGTATAGAATTCCAAGGAGAGATTCCGAGTGCCTAAGTTGAGTCTGGGTTTGCGGAATGCTCATTCAATCCCGAACCATTTCCCCCCCTTTTTTATGAAAACTTTTGGATTAGAAATTCCCATGCATGGCAAAACCTCAGAATGTCAGCAAATAAGATTTCGATACCTTTACACCCAGCTCTTGAATAAAGCATTATCTAAATGTCAGTAATGCCGGGTATTCAGATAGTTCCTGTTCTCACTGCTGCGAACTATCTGGCCGAGCAAGGAAAAATATTACGAATCAAAGGTCTTAGGTTCTCTGATACTATAAGCCCGGGAGGTTGATTACATCAAATCATTTTTCGACCAGGTTAATGCAAAGAGAAGTACAATCTGCTGCTTTAGTAGCCTGCATGTAGTGAAATTGCAACGTAGCACTCTGAAGATGCTCTAGTACAGCCAGGCTAGGACATTAACAGACGGTCCACGTCTCGTACATTCAACGTACAGTCTAGCGAATACTACTGAGTTTTTCTGATTCAAGGGACGATGATCGCATCTTACGCTAGCTTACTAAGTAACCGATGCTTGATTTCAGAATGTCGACATTTTAGCTTCGTGCTTGAATTACTTTAGTGACCGTTTTTGTCTTGGTTCTTATTCAAGCTGTCTTCTCTACAAAGTAGACCCATGATGAATACTAAGTAGGACTGCATCTGCTTAGTTGGAATCATGTCACCAGGCGGCTTTCCGCGTCAGATACATATACACGGCGTCGACGATTTGTCAGCGAGATGAATATTATTCAGTCAATGATGGATATAATATGGAATATTTCGAGTTTAGCGAGCTACTCTTGCATCACTGCTTCTGTGTCAATCACACACGTTGCTATTGATGACCAATCTGACCGATGACGTAGACTGATGGATGATTCACTTTAACACCAAAATTCTTAAACAAAGAGAAGAGGGGGGAGGGCCCAAACAGCTGGGAAAGAAGCAAAGTTAGACACAAAAGGTACTCAGTAAATATTACAGCAATCCGGAATATGTCGACCCGTGTGAACCGTGTCTGTAAGTGTTGCAACTGGCATAACGAGATAACAGTCGATAAAGTAGTGGCTTCATCATCATCGTATCCTCGCAAACCCGCGACATAACCACCATTGAAATTCTGGAACATTCAAAACACTTGGTTTACTACTTGTGTGGAGACTCAGGGTGCCTGTAAGAGTTATTTATTTACTATTGCCTGCTTAGGGGTCGTTGACAGCATGCCACGATTGACCCTCACGCAACCCAAAAAGAGTTACCGCACACTACGACAGGGAGGCGATGCAGCAAGTGAGGGCGGCACAAACGCCCTTGGAAAAACGTGAGAGGTACGGTGGTAGAGGGTATGTCTTCACCTGAGTTGTATGCTAACCGCATTAGCTCGGATGAAAACTCCGAAGCGGTTTTTTACCCGGTAGGGTATCAAGACTCTTCCCGTGACGAGAGACATGTCACGCGGTTGAAGGTTGGCCATACTTCGTTCTCCACGGCCCAGATGGTCCGGGTCATATTGTTGAATTTTGTCGTTTGCCTTCTCACATTTTGTTACGACTATTCAATTTACATAATCAACTGATTTCTATCAAAATCAAGAATGCAAATGTTTCTGTTGATGATGCAAACAAGAAAAAGGAAGCTCAGACACTCAGGGAATAATAACGGCAATACAATGCCCGCTGTACAACGCTACAACAATGCTTCTCACGCTCATTCGCCTACTTCAACCTCCAGGCAGCTAACGGGAGATACAGATGCTTAGTCACGGAACAGGTAGGCCAGAAATTGACGTTTTCCGACTCGTTGATGTGCTTTCGGGAACTAAAGACGCTACTCAGGGCATCGCGACCACCATCGAAGAGGTATCGTGTGCCCACAGTATAGTCATCGTGCATGGAGGTGCAGCTTTAAACCCCTTCTCCTCTTCTACTATTATAATCATTACTTTCTTTCCAACTTGCTTAGCTCGTCCCTCTCTAGATGCATCCATGAACAATCTCTTTTTCACATGCAAATGTGCCGTAAACGGTGACGACGAGAGGTTTGAGGAAAAGCGGCACTGCTCATAGACAGTGACGAGTCATTCTCAGTAGCACTCGTGTAGCTTCATGTCCTCTTCTACCAAATGTCCCTTCTTATTTTTGATTACAGGTTCAATATCAATTTTTGATTACAGGTTCAATATCAAATCGATGATCCATAGGATAGTTCCATTGCTGCCAAAATGGCAGGACAAACGAGAGGAGCTGATATCATGAATGACAGGCTGTTATGAGAGACTTAGTCTTTTATACTTCCCGCACATACATGGCCATCGCGCCCACAGTAGTGGCCCACTTTGGAAAGAAATTCTATTTTAAAATAAGGACATTGCTGTTCAGGTACGCTATCCCGCATCAGTCGTTGGGGAACAGACGTTGTCAACCGAGTCTAACCTTTTGAGTAACGAACCTAACGCATCATTCTTTCACGATAGCCTTTCAGCAGTACCCGTCCGAGCGTTTAATCCGACCCTGCGACTAGAAATCGAAAGAGTCGGGGCCTGTTTCTCGCATTGCGATCACAGATTTCTCTCACCTTTACGGTACGGCGGTTGCGGCGGTTCACATCACTTGGTGAACTTTTCTGGCGCGCGAATCAGCCTTGCAGTTCTTCCAGAATTTTACAGCCAAGCAGCTTTTTACTGCACCTTGGACGTGATTTTGGCTGGTCATAGTCTGCTTCCCTCCGGTAATCGCCATAGCCTCTTCAGGCGAGAAGGATTGTTAGCTTTGCGGCGGATGTGGGTCAATTGAGGCCCAGGATTGGTGCCGTCTACAAAGAGTAGGGGTGGGCAACATCAAGAACGGCCCACGATGGTTCCTGACATAACATGCGAAATCCCACCGGATGATGAGTGAGATTAGGGTTCCCGATCTAGAAATCAACCTCTAACAAGCATCACCACAGTACCATTGTCAGTCCGCAATTTCACCTCTTCTTTCGTGCCGCTGCATCCATGCCAAGACATTGTTGAATCCCAATCATCTGTATCGGGCCTAGGTAGTGTAACGCGGCGTTTACATATCGCTCTGGGTTGTGGCCTGAACGACAATGTAGGCTATAAGTAGGCTATCGCAGCCCCTGACTGAAGCAAGGCTGTAATAGCCGGTGAAGCTGGTTCCCGGCATTCCGGGGGCCACAGCTATATTCTGTTGCAACATTTCACAAGAATAGAACGATCTAGAATTGGGCGCATGGGCTGCAATCGTCTCTTGCGGCTAGACTTATACAGAGGTCGTTATTTCTTCCAACATATCGCCCTGACATGCTCTCCACTGTAGTAGCAGTATCGAGTAGCTTCAGGGAAGGATGCACCGGTGGCCCCATGGGGGACAGGTGAAAACGGTGGCTACGAAGATCGAGCAATGATTGGGAAATCTGCCTCGAAATAACTTGGGCCTAAATTGCAGAGGATCGAAAGGGTGTCATATATAAGAAGCTGCGTGCCGCCTACCAAGAGTATGGAAACCACCATCTCACTTTATAGAGGTCTATCAATGCAAATAGGCAGTATGGGCCCCATCTCAGTTTTCCGTCTTGCCATTTGGCTGGGCGCTGTATCCAACGTTATTGCAGCCCCAGTCGCTGAGCCTCAAGACATCGTTGAGCCTCGAGAGCTGGTTGAAATCCGAGCCATCGAGCGAAGGGCTATCCTCCCCTACGACAAAGTTGTTGGTTTTCCAACTTCGGTACAAGGCGGTGCTATTGGTGATCTGTATAAGAAGTATCAGCCCTTCCTCGAAGTCTACCACGGGTGCGTTCCTTTCCCAGCCGTGAACAAGGCAGGAGATACCAGGTATGTGTTTTCTTGTTATTAAACCCGCCGATCTTTTGTTCGACTGGCATGGCAAATATCTGCGATGTATATTGTACGACTGATCACATCAATAATCCAGCAACGATCTCAAGCCAACTGGCGCATCCAATGGCGGATGTGGCAGTAATAAGGGACAGGTCTATGCTAGACAAGGTACTTATGGCTCGCGCCGTGGTGTCATGTATGCCTGGTATTGGCCCAAGGATTCCCCATCGCCAGGTCTTGGTCACCGACGCGACTGGGAGTCTATCGTGGTTTGGTTGGACAGGAAGGAAGCAACATTGAGTGCAAAACTATTTGGGCTTGCTTACTCTGGCCACGGCGATTATGACAAGAAAAAGGTCAAAGACGCCTCATGGACTAAGCATGGACCACACATTGGGTACAATTCGCAGTGGCCTTTGAACCACCGCCTCTATTCAACCTCTAAGAAGGGTGGCCAACAGCCGCTGGTGACCTGGGAGAAGCTCACCCCTGCCGCCCGGAATGCCCTGGAGAAGAGAGATTTTGGCAGTGCCGACGTGCCATTTATCAACAAGAACTTTGCCAACAACCTCAAGAAGGCGGCGATGTAAGAGAAAGTGAAGGGGTTTTTGGTATGAATTGGTGGTATGGGTTCAGGTATGACCTCAATTCTTCTGGGATCAGAGCATTACTCGTCAGTGGTTGTGGCTTCATTGCATCCTCTATGCCACCCAGATTTTGCAGTTGGGCCCAGCTTGCAGAATGTGTAGAATAATCTCTCAGGCTTTCAGCAGCATTCGTCTAGAGGAGAACGAGGAGGTTCTGATTCTGGGTGGAAGTCAGGGACATGGCTAATAATGCGATAAGGCGAGCAAGTATCTATTGGCAGACCCTTACTACTCAAACATCGCCGTGTCGTATCTTTGTGAAGAAGAAAGCAAGTGATCTCAATACTGATAGGAGCGCTTCGCTCAGGCTTAATTTCGCTCAGGCTTAAAGTGATAGAACCATTGATCGCAGCACTTTTGGATTTGTGAGACTAGTCTCGCAAGCAATACCTTCGACGCTCAACTAGAAGATATCACCAGCTTTACATATCAGGGTTGTCGTAGTCATATGTCAGAAATCGCCCATGACGACTATCAAGCTTTGTTGAGTTTGTTCTTGGTACCACACTCGAGAAGGATGGCGATTTGTAATGGAAAATGATGCATCTATGACTCCTCAACTTCAGACAATGCGGATTAGTGAACCTGGAGACAAAATACCACGATATTTATCAATGGTTCTATGGGGCTTGAGTCACAGTCACAGTGAACAACCAGTGGTTCAATCCGCGCTGCAAAACAGATAAGGTCTTTTCCAAGGAGTTTCGTGGCGGCTACGTCAAGGCGGGAAATATTGTTCTCAGGGCACAAGGGATAGCTGAGAGGTTCAGCCTGGAGGATCTTCATGGATGAGTGTGAGGATTGCGCAGAAGACTTCTTGTTCTCCTTTCTGCTTATTGGACGAATCGGATGCGTGCCCGATGCGCAGACATAGCTTGACCGAGGTTTGTGACGCATTTAATGCAGTCCAGGCGACTTCAAGGCTTGTTGTTGTCCAGGACAGGGAATAGAGCAAGAAAAGCTAAGTTGAGCTTACCAGAGATCTTGGAGCCGCCAATTCGTCCTGTCTATGTCATCTTGCATCTGCTGTTTTTGGGTGCTAAACGAGGAAGCGCCTAATAGGTCGGGCTACGGGGAGGTTGGTTGGGTAGCAGTGCTTTTGCAAGGTGAGAAACGTGGACTTGGCATGGGTGAGACATTTTCAGTGGCTGGACAGGAACGAGAAGTAAGAACAGGCAGACATGGACGCCCAACGAGACGGTTTGTGATATCTGAGATGACCTCAACGATGTGCAACCATTTCCTGGGGCGGCCAAAGACCATGAGCGTGACTCCTCGGAGCAGTACAGGGTAGACTGAAGAGGGGTGGCGGAAGGGTTGTAGGGCCGCGTGTCGTAGGATCCGCCACTCTGAAGTCGATGGCTGAAAGAAGGAAATAGCCTCACTGAAGCATTGGATGCCGGCGCAGCTGATGGTCGGTGGCCGCGCCGGCCAATTTAAGCTCTGCAGGGCCTGATTGTGCATTTCGGAGGCTCAGGACGGGGCAGCTCGACCAAGGCGAGCTCCGTGTGCGCACACCAAGCCAGCCAGCCATCCAGTTGCATGAGATGCGCTGCAATGCGATCGGAGGCCATCTGGAGCACACCACCACCACCACCACCCTCCGCCGACCTTTGGAAACCCGACGCCAGGGCGGCAAGCTGGGGATGTGATGAGTGATGACCAGTGGAAGCGGCCAAGTCGGCAGCCCCATCTGGCGATAGCGTGTCACGGCAGTCGATCTGGCACGCCAATCCCCAATCCCAGGGGCTGCTCCAGCTCATCCTGCAGAGGCGCCCGACAGAGGGAGCCAATCGGATGGTGCACAGAGCGACAGCGCCTGTGATGGGCTCGTTTCGACGAGGGAGTTTTAGGGCCATGGCCTGCAAACAGGTTAGATGGGATGGACGCATTCAACCCATTTGCTACCCAGTTTGGGCTGCGGCTTTAGGAGCCATAAGAAGCCACAGGAACCAGCGGTTTGCATTGCATATCCAACCTCATCCTTCCCGACCCTCTCTCTCCTTTTCTTTTCCTCCATCTCCACAGCCCTTCTCCGGTCCGCTGTCGACTTTACCCGCTCACCCGTGACCGCCAAAAACTAATCTAGACCACGAAGGGGTTCAGCAGCACTAGGATCCTGAAAGTCTGGACCTGGGCTTAAGCGAGCTGTTAGCCACGACCTTGTGGAGTACAGCAACAGGGGAATTCCCTTGTTAGTTTTGCCTGTTAGCGCTGGCCTCTGGGCATTTCAAGGGACTGGCAGCCCAAACGAGCCGGGAGATCTTCACCGACAGACGAGAGGTGCCATATTTAGTGGAGGAACTTGGTGGGGAGAGTCTGATCTGAGTGGCTGTCCGGCTTGGTCCCAGCGTCCACAACGGCCTCGGCGTCCAGCCTCCTCTTCCGCGGTTTATCTGTGCCACGCCGACGATTGCTGCAGTCGCTCACCGATAAAGAAGCGACTCTTCGAACTTATCTTCCAAACCACCTCCCAGAGGGAAGCACAACGCCTGCTACGGGCGCTTTGCCCTCAACACACCGCCCAATATGCCTCTCGAACAAACAATCACAATCATCAACAACTCGGGGAAGATCATCAGTACAGTGCGTTGAGTCTACCCCCACCATTCACCGCCAATCCCAACGATTGGCCGCGCGGACACCGCAGCACTGAATCACTGCCCTGTACAGCTCTTGCTAACAAAAGCCATAGGGAAAGCAACTGGTGTCTCTGTTCAAAGAGGCAAAGGCTTCATACGAGGAGAAGAAAGCTCAAATTAAGCCAGAACCGCGACCCCTCCAACGCGCGCAGACTTTCGATCCAAGCCAGAGCTACCCTCGGCGCCTGAACTACGACGACTACTACCAGGACGATCGTAACCCCAATTACTACTCTTACGATGACGGTTACAGTGAAGCCAGCTCCAGGAGGAGTCACAACTCCAGAGCATCGCATTCAAGACGGCATCGCGACCACGCGCAGAGGCCTCGCCCGGCACTTACCGAGTCTAATCTCAAAACTCTGAGCGAGGTTTCCAGTGTCACGCCCAGTAGAGCCCCGCCTCCTCCCCCTGCGGCTTATCGTAGCCCTTATGCCGAGACTCTGCCACGGGACATGGCTCTCTCCAAGATGGACCTCAACCATGAGGATATTCGGGCCATGGGCCCTCCCGACCGGCGGCATAGCTTCGAAGTGCCTCGGCAATACCCTGAATCGCAATACAGCGCCGAACCTGGCCGCCCACCTAAGGAAATCGACATGGATCTGGCATACGGTAACATTCCACCGGATCTAGCCTCCCGGTGGGACTTGGACCCAGTGTATCAGGAACGGTCCAAGGCGGACAAGGCGCGCGCTCTTGTGCGCCGAGTCGAAGGCCTACTTGATGAGGCCAATTGCGTCCAGCATTCGGCCGGCGCAATCATCAAGAACCTTCAGGAGAAGCCCGACTCTGCAGCCGCCGTAGCTCTCACGTTGGCTGAGCTCTCGACGGCCGTGTCCAAAGTTTCTCCAGCTGTCCTCGGCCTCCTCAAGGGAGGATCGCCTGCCGTCTTTGGACTGCTCGCGTCCCCTCACTTCCTTGTCGGCACAACCATTGCCGTTGGTGTGACTGCAGTCATGTTTGGCGGGTGGAAGATTGTCAAGAAGGTAAACGAGGCCAAGGCCGCCCGCGAAGCCCTTGCTCTGGAGGGCGTGCCGATGGATCGCCCTGCACCACTGCGCACGCAAACCGAGGTCAGTGCGGGATTCGATGAGGCCGTGGTCCTGGAAGAAGAGCTCAGCACCATCGAGACGTGGAGACGTGGCATCCAGCCATGTGGTGCGGACGACGAAAGCGCCGATTACGAGCTCATTACCCCCGAAGCCGGGCGCGCGCTCTACGGCAAGGACGACTTCGACCTAAAGTCACGGCGAAGCGTCAAGACGACCAAGACTTCCAAGACGACCAAGACGCACAAGAGCAGCAAGAGCAAACGCGACGACAAAGCACCCACCGAGAACAAGGGCAGCAGCAGCAGGCGCGGGCCAGCAAGCGAAGCTGGCAGCGAGCGCAGCCGGAAGTCTTCCTCTTCACGCAAGCGAGAAACCAAGACTATCGAGGACGGTCGCAGCCGCCGGGGCGATGATGAGCTGGATATGGTGATTCGCCCGCGACCCCAGAGACAGAGCAGTAACATGCTCAAAGCCATCTTCAAGAACAAGAAAGAAAAGGAGAGAAGCAATGACTTGGTCCTTGCTTGATCTTCTTGTTATAACACATGTTGGGGAAGGGCGCTTGGCTCTTCCAGGATGTAATACTGGTCATTGACATCTTTTCTCTTGCTTTCCTTCCTGTCGAAAGATTATACCTTACTGCTGGTTACGGATAGAGAACCTCGCAGAGCAAAACTACTAGTATGACGGGCATCGCAGCCAGATGAATCATGCATGGACGGGGAATATGGTGTTGGTGGCATTTTCTGTTTTTGCTTTCATTCATGTCGTTCACTATGATTAGATCTAGTAGATGCTAACATAGCATTACAACGAGGTTACGATAACACAATACATTTTGTTGAGAGAATGAAATATCGCTTTCACGTATCAAGCATGCCTCAGACTTTTCTACCGATTCATACATGGATGACGGCCCGCCTTCTGGACAGCAAGTGAGGCTAGATTGTCCCCGATCCAACAGATATGGATGCCCGACAATTGCCTCGTGCGTGAATGCGGCGTCTTGCACTTGTCGGCTTGATATGACTGCTCATTTTCCACGCTCACATGACCTTAGCTTGCCGCGCTTGCTGAGATTGATGCCCAAGAGACAAATACCGGTAGACTGAAGCAGTAAATCCCCCCGTGCAGCGCCGTTTTCATGCATGACGTTCAGAGTGCATACTCCTGCTTGACGCTATACGCAAGGAAGCGGACTCACCACCAGAACCAAGACAAAGAAAGAAAAAAGAAAAAAAAGAGGAAGCAAGACAAAAAGATAGGATGTGATCCTGTAAATGGAACCTGGACAAACGGGGAATCGAACCCCGGACCACTCCCAGAAGAGTCGCCTTCAAGCTGCCGAAGCAGATTTGAACAGCTCATGCTAAGGGAGTATTATACCACTAAACCATTCGCCCTGGAACAGGATCTGGACAAACGGGGAATCGAACCCCGGACCACTCCCAGAGGAATCGCCATTCCGAGTAGCCTCGGACGGACCATGCTAAGGGAGTATTATACCACTAAACCATTCGCCCTGATTGGTGACGATCGGCACTCGCAGCGCAACTCATATTCATCGCGCAGTGGAACTGGAACTGGAACTGGAACTGGAACAGCTTCTATTCAGAAACGGGCAGACGTTGCAGCCGTCCTACAGAAGCCAAAAGGGGCTCTCAATTACAAGTCTACGAGGCTGTCCGCAGTGACCGGCGGGACCGTCACAACCTTGGTCTCCTTCATGCACCCGCCCCGGTACGCGTACGTAAAAGTCCAGCCGCTGCCCGCGCCGCCGTGCTCGCCCTCGTTGTTGACCACGACCAAGCCGCTCGCCATGTCCGGGTACTTGCGGAGCATGCGGCGCACCGCGTCCTCGGCCGCCTCGGTGGGCGTCATGCCGCGGCGCAGGTTCTCCACGGCCTGGTAGCAGGGCAGGAAGCGCATCATGACGTCGCCGTCGCCCGTGGCGCCGCACGCGCCGACGTCCCCGTCGACGTAGGAGCCGCTGCCCGTGATGGGCCCGTCGCCCACGCGGCCGGGCACCTTGTGCGAGGCGCCGTTTGTCGTCGTGCCCGCCGCCATGGTGCCGTCGCGCTCGATGGCGAGCAGCGAGATGGTGTCGTGGGAGGCCTGGTGGCGCGACTCGCCCAGTCCCGTGCGCCTCAGGGGCGTGTAGGGCCCGCACGAGGTATCCGGGTCCGGCGTCACGCCGAGGCGGTAGTTTGGCTGACAGCCTCCCTGTCTCCAAGCCTCGCAGCGCTCGGCGGAGGCCTCGGTGGTGAGGTTCTCCTGGGTGAAGCCGCTCTGCACAGCGAATTGGGTGGCCAGATCACCCGCCAGCAGCGTGTGGCTTGTGTGTTCCAAGACATGGCGAGCCACGCCGATGGCATTCTTGATGCGTCTCAGTGCGGCCACCGCACCAGATTTCATGGTCGTGCCGTCCATGATCATGGCGTCCAGTGTGGTCTCGCAATTCTCGTCTGGAGACCCACCAAAGCCGACACTCCCATCACACTGATTGCGCTCGCAAGTCGTGCAGCCAATCTCGACTGCATCGAGCGCCGAGGCATTGCCCTTCAGGAGCGCCAGAAAAGCTGCGTCCGTGGCGGCTGTGAAGGCGCCGCCCCAGGTGTTGATGGCGATGGGCAAGCCAGGCGAGGGGGCGGCGAGAACCGGCAGCGCGGCTAGCGCGAGGTTGACCAATAGTCGACGAGGAGGCGTCATGGCTGTGGATCGGCTATTCCCGAGTGCTGTATTGTTTAAGCAATAGAGACATCCAATTGAGAGTCGCTTGCTCCGGCGAGCGCGGCGGGCGGTTGTTATAGAGTGCTCGAGAGTCCTGGTAGGCAGAGTAGATAAGAGTGGGAGGCGAGGCGGGGTTGCGTGAGCCAGGAACAAGAGGCTAATTGAGACACCTTCCTATCGGAGGCTGGGCACCTGCAAGCTTGTCGATAAAATACAAACTAACAATCCTACAACCTTTGTTGAGATGTCAACATGATAGTGTCAATCCATCGTCTGGAGAAAGCCAAGGAAGATTCGGATTGTGTTGCACCGAGGAGCCGCGACGGAGGCCCCTTTGTGTAGGCGCGATAGCCCGCGACCGCCTCTAGAACGCGGGACCCATGTCCTGGTCGGGTCGTGGTTCGTATCAAGTAGCCCATAAGCGATGGAGATCGGCAAATCGTATGAGGAACTGCCAAAAAGAATGACGTACATGGGACTGGGGTTGGAGTAATGACTCCTCACAAAGCTACGCGACGAGTCTAGGAGAGTATACCCTGGAAAGAATGGCAAGACAGGAATATGTCAAGTCTTCACGATTGGGAGCAATGCCTTGTTCGTAGCATCAACTCGTTCCGTCCTACTTCAGCTCGTCGGCTTCTTCATTCACTGTCGGTTCCATAGCGGGAGAAACGGGCCCTTCTCGAACTCCAGTCATAAGATAGATCATTCATCACACCAAGTTGGCTATGCCCATCGACGCACGAGACACGCCGCCCTAATCGGAACTCTCTCGGGTTGGTGATAAACCGCCCGAGCTGCTCGAATCGTCCTGCAGGTTCAGCTCGGCTGAAGCTTCAATCAAACGGTCGAATCGCTGCTTCTCCGGATCATCGTTGAGACTGACTATGTTGATCGGCCAACTAGAACGAATCTGCCCCACCACGAGAACCTTCCGCTCCTCCTCCTTCTCAAGGTCAAATATCTGCTGCAAGGGCCGGGCATCCGCCGGAGCCATGTTTCCCCGCATTATGGTGAAGACGGCTTCAGCAAGATATATATTGTTGCCCTGCTCCCGTAAGCCCTTCAGGCAAAGCAGCACCGTCGACAGAACGGCGTTGCGTTGGCCAGGGTCGAAGTATGCCTGGGGCTTGTACAACTCCTTGAGGGAGTTGAAACCTTGAAACATGAGCCACTGGATCAGTGGCGAATCCCATTGTTCGAACCCGTGGCGTAAATAGTATAGTCGTAATAGCAGCTCGAGACAAGTTTTGCAATGGTTGACGATGCCCTCGGCGTTAAGCCTTAACGGCTCGCTAGGAACTTTTCGAAGTGAGGTCCGCGATTCTAATAAAGGTTCAAACAAACACATCAAAAGATTATAGTAGTGCATGCTAACACGTGGGTTGTTAGCGAAAAGTTAGCTGCGCGATGTTCCTCCACTTACTGGATCTTGAGGTGGCTGGGGAGCACAGCATACTGAGCTGAAAGAGGCGGTGGCAGATTGATATGCCAGTCCTGCAGCCTGCTTCGGAATCCAAGCGTCTCCTCCAATGACAAAGGTGGCTTGCGTATAGGTGTTTCACTAAACAAGCGCACCGAGATGTCGTTCATTATCACTCGAAACTCGCATATAGCTTTCGTGGTGCAGCCGTGATGGAAGGGCACGAGATCATCGGACCCGGGATACTTGCAGTACAGTTCCCCGTAACACGATCGAGCGTCTTTGTAATCTGGGAGGGGCTCCTTTGGCGGTGCTGATATTAGAGGCGCCCGGTAGAAGTGGAATTGAAGTGGACTTGAATCATTTAGAAATTTCTGGTCGCGACGTGCCGGGTGGACCAAAGGGCGTAACGTACCTCTGCAGGCTGAAGACACCCCAAGCAGTGATGCCAAATACTTTCCTCCTATTTTTATTCTTGATGTGGTTGAGGGGCTCGAAAAGACCCATGTCTTTTGCCATGACGATCGTTGGCTCCAGATATGCATCGCCAACCTTGTCCATCCCGTTCGTGTTCACGATACTGATGATAATGCATCCAGCCTGAACCGTGGTGATTTTGCTCCTGCCAGACTCCATTTCCCAGAGCCTCTTCGTCTCGGCCAGGAACTGGTAGCCCATCGAGTGCGGCTCCCAAAAGTCAGCCCTGTTGCTCATCCCGGCGTAGCCATGCTGTCGGCGTGTAAGCATGCTTGACGGACATCTCGAGGTGGAGCAAAACTTGTGGCACATACGCAAGCCGAGGCCAACACCGCGTTGACCAGAAGGGGCGAGCAAAACCGATCGTTGCCGGACGCCATGTCCCTGAGGAAAAAGTCCTTGTGGAAGAAGGACTGGAACGGGAACTCGAATACGAAGTACGTTTCCAGCAACCGCCTCAGCAGGGTGTCGTTGGTGGACACGCGTGTCCAGTCCGATGGCTTGACTCGGTCGACAAGAGGCTCTGCCAATCGACAGGCGTGGTACGGGATGCGATAGATGCGTTCCCAGCTAGTGCTGCCCGCCTGCGAGCTTCCCCTTGAAACGGTCTGCTTCTTCACCAGAGTCATGGCCGTGTGTTCGAACAGCTTCGAGTGCACGTAAGGATTGCTCTCCACTTCGAGGAAGGACGGCATCTTGGCCAGAAAGGGGAATTCGTAGCAGAACTCGGTGGGCGGGGCTGCGGAAAGTTGAATTAGCAAGTCACTCTCTTTGATCCTCTTGAGCAGAGTTTCTGGGTCAATGCCCGACCGGATCTGTTGGAAAATTCCCTGAGCATCGTTCTCGGGCTCGGAGCGAAGAATGTGGTACAGCTCCGTGAGTGCATCGAGCCTCGTGTTCAGCTCGTTGTGCTTCCGCTTCAAGGCCTGGGTGTGAGTCTCGGCCCCGAGCGTCTCGTACACGCAGTGCGTGTCATGACGTTGGCAGAGAAAACACGTCGGGCGCGCCGCGTCGCACTGTTCCCTAAAGCGTCAATCTACCGGTCTCTTGGCTGGAGAGATGGTGCGAGTTCAGGCGGCCGGGGTGAACCTTTGATTTGCGCTTCCGGCAGGGCTCACATGCAACCGTGACGGAGCGTCTTTTGGAGGAACTGTCTCGCCGGAGAGGCGGGGGTTGGCCATGGGAAGCCGAAGACAAAGTTGTGCCCGAGGACGCCGACATTGGTTGTGGAGTCTTGTGTTGGTTTATTTCTACAACAAACCACAGGGCCGCCGCCCGGCTGCGTTGAAGGAGGATCGAAATGACTCGTGCTTGTAAGAGATAATTGCTCCGTCACACACGATTAGAGATTTGTGGTTTAGGCCCCCGGCGCAGGCCTCCACGCAGATTGAGGTGCATATGGCGAACCGCGTTTAGCGATATGACGATGCCCTCGTCCAACAAGATTGCTTGAATCAATGGGAGCTAGTGAGGCTCTGGTAGCACTCCACACCTAAGAATATTGAAGTCTAGTTTGGTAAATTTCCCGGAGCTATACCCAGCTTCTCCATTTAACCGATCTTGGGGTTTCCACCGCGTGTCACTCTCCGGATGCTATACGCCAACGGTCACAGAAGAATTTTTAATATTTTTTTTTAGGCTTGCGCCCTCATCCGGCCTGAGACCCTGCAGGAAACAGCTCATTTTACCGACAAGTTATTGGTCACAAATCTTGCTTGTCGCGTTCTGAAAGCGAGATCCGCTTGCACCATCCACGGCACAGGGTCTCGGTCTCAGCTTCAACCACCCCTGTCGGTAGCAAGGGTAGCAATTGCACATTCTCAACAGCGACAGCGCTTCCCTCCAAGGCACGTCAGGTCACACATCACGGCC
Source organism: Paramyrothecium sp. XJ0827 (assembly GCA_020881915.1). NCBI lineage: Eukaryota > Fungi > Ascomycota > Sordariomycetes > Hypocreales > Stachybotryaceae > Paramyrothecium > Paramyrothecium sp. XJ0827. The sequence continues at coordinate 1,679,758 of JAJFPB010000001.1, read as the reverse complement.
AGGAGGAAGTGATCGGCACATTGTCCGTCGATAGAAACCAATAAGAAACGATGAGACTGATCGTGGCATGACCTCACTGGCGAAAGGTGATGCCGGTAGCTCCAATTCATGCTCGTTGTTGAGGGGTTGTGCGCTGTGCACCCCGGTCCACCATTGGCTCGGACCTTTTCTCCGAAGGAGCCCTGGGATCTTGGATCTCATTAACAGCGCCGACGGCCGATTCAGTAACGCCTCGTGCAAAACAAGAGGCCGTTGCATGTGCACTTGGTCCTCGGCCTTTTGAGTACGCACAATACGAGCGCAGGTTGCATGACCTGCAACGTCTCAAGAATCGCCATTCTGGGAGAAGTTGCTCTTTTGGGGGCATCTCGTGAGCTTTGACGTTACCAAGGAAGCTACCGACACAGCAGAGGAGAACCTGGCCGAGAAGTGTGGATTGTCCCCGCTCTCCGCTCAGAGATGAGGCGGCTGAGGGGTTGAGAAGGTGTTTCCAGGCTGGACAACGACCCGGGTAAAATTGTGTCTCTCCACAACCAAGAAAAATCCGAAATCGGTACCTTTTTAACGCCTACACACCGAGTAAGATGATCAAGGTTATCGTTGCCTTTTTAATCTCGGCTTGCACAACGCGCGTCCTTGCTCTCCTCGCCTATCTTTTTGTGGCGCCCAAGGAGGAATCCGATCGAACCTGGTAAGCAAGTCGGAAGAGGGCTTGCAGGCGGCGACCTGTAGGGTTGCTTGTGCTTGGCAGCCTACCTGAACCATGAACCGCGGCTTGCCAAGGATCGGATATGCCTCATGTCCGCTGATCAGCAAATTCTTTCAAAGCCGCAATTCTCAAATTGCCTATCCATACCATGGCGAAATCACCTGATAAGCATTTATGCATCGCCAGTGCGTCAACATTGTGCTCATTTGCCACGTTCTAGGTCTTTGTCACGCTTGTCTAAGACACCCCGGACAGCCACTTGGCCAAGGCTTGGCGCTGGTTCAAGTGGTGACCATCTCAAGATGCCCCGAAGCCACATTTGGAGACATCTTGCAATGCCGCCGGAACATCGTCCGCAATGCTGTCACAGCGGGACGTAACCATAATCGCAGATAACGTATCGAAATATTCCTAGGCTTGACGTCAGGCATCCCCGGCCTCATTGTGCCATAGCCGATTGATTCTGGCCCTCGTAGCTGGAGCGATCCTTTCAACCAGCGCGACGCCTGTAATCCGACGTGCAGAGGCACCACCGGGGAAAGCACGGCAACCTAGCCCTCTTGGTCGTCGAAGAGTACACACATTTTGGCTCTCTTTTACGACTGGCAGATGGACCCCTATCCCGAAAGAATTTCTCCGCCCTTCCTGCGTGTCTCTTGGCTCGTCGTTAACATTGTCAAGCGCCAAGACAAGGCAGTAGGAGGTTCTCGACAAGTAACGGGAATGAATGGGTCTTTGGACACAAGACCACCCCATTGTGATGAGCTATTTGATGGGACCTGTGTCCCAGCAGAGCTTCTCTCAGGCTAATATCAGACTACGCTATCGTGGATATTATTAGTGGAATTTTGTGGGAAACGTATATCTCCCCACTGTAGATTGTACAGTAGCATCGGCCACACTTTGAGAGCTCTGCTTGATATGGGGACACCAACTTAGTTTCCTTAGCTGTTCCTTAAATAGATTGACCAGCAGGAGTCTGCCAACAGTTTGGTTTTAATGATGCTTATGCTCTTGTAAATTTACCAAGAGCTGATCCATTAGTTTCGCCCATGTATGAGCTGCTCTGTGCCCTCGCTATTGAATTCAGACCAGCGTTGAGACCCTGGCAAAGTTGATGCGGCTCAGAGATGCTGTTGCGCCAGCCCGACAACGACTAGTTAGTGGAAGAGCACGATAGACGTGAATGAGTCTATGAACACGGCGTCGCACAACACGGAACACCTCTTTCTCGAATGGTTAGACAACATCACGACGATGACAGGAGTATTTTTTTAGGCGAAGAGATTCGCGACGACTCTCGCACTCGATGGGGCATGATATTCATTAGCAGCCGTTTTTTACTGGCATTTGCCGTATCCCGATCTAGTCCGGGGACCATTTCTGATCGGCAACGACCGATCATTGATAACGATGCTTTTATCTCCCTTGCCGAACAGCCAACTGAGTGGGACCTCGCTAGAGCCCCTGCATTGTGGCGCAGCCGCAAGAAGCGACTCCTCGCTCCGTATTTGACTCGGGTCCCCCCTCACAGTCCTCGGTGTTTTCTTTTTGGATCTTTTTTCCTCTCACCGTCACACCTCTTCTGACGTGCCGTGAATGACAGCAGTTTGCTCCAACGCACCACAACAACTGAGGGTAGTTACGTAGCTTTAGTAGAATTATCATATCACTCGGCGCCCATTACATGCTATAAAATGGCCGCAGAGAATCCCGTGCATTGTGAAGCGATGAGTGATGAACTCGTTTCCAACTTTCTAAACACCGCTGCTGAATTCCAGCAGACGGCGTGGAAGCTTCATCTGAACCCCAACCCTGATGCATTCCCATCGCAAGATGGTAATGATCTTGATGATATATGTCTTCGTCTTCAGCGAGTCGTCACCGAAATCCTTGTCAAAGAAATACCGGCCGGTAGTTTCATTGCAGACTGTCGCAAGGTATGTGGAGACTTGCAAATCAAGTTGCAGAATCTCCTTGCGCCAACCCGTGAGGTTATCACTGTGAACGTGGACCACGTGAGATTTTGTGCCAGCTGGGCCGTTGACGATGTCGAAGCTCTGGGGCGCCGGCTCCATGAGATGACCCAGGCTTGGTCGTCTGAGCATCCGAAAGTGGTGTGAGTTGCTCCAAAGTTACGGTCGCCAAGTCACCGAAGACTGATTCCATTGACAGAAAGGTCGTTCCTCCGCTTCCTCCTGTGCCGGCCGGACTCAAACAACTACACCACACCGAAAACCTGACAGGGCAAGCCAAGATCGACAATGAACTTACGGAGAAAAAGCCCAGAGGGCTCGAAACTCACGGACTAATGGGCCTGAACTTGCATGAGCCAGCCTCCGTTGGTGAAGATATGCTCGCAAAGCCAAAGGCTAGGAGTAATGCAAGACTTGCATCTGCAGGCGTCATCAACGACTTCATCCTCGAAAGTCTCGCCTACACAAGCATGTCAAACAGAGAGACTGAAATTGCTTCTGCACACAGAAAGACCTTCGAGTGGGTCTTTGAGCCGTTGGAAGCTCCCAATGAGACTAGGCCTGAACTCAAACATCAACTCCACACTTGGTTAAGCAGCAACGACTTGGGCCCGGTATACTGGATCACTGGAAAACCAGGTTCTGGTAAATCTACCTTTGTCAGATATCTCTATAGGCATGAACAGCTTGCCAAGTCTTTGAATAAATGGTCCGAGGAGAAGGCTGTCACCATCGCCGGTTTCTTTTTTTGGACAAGCGGTTCAAGAGAACAGCGCTCACAAACTGGCCTATTACGATCACTTTTGCACCAACTACTCTCGGCACACCCGGAACACATGCCGAGTACCTTTCCTGATTTATGGCAAGAACTACGGACTATGACCACTAAGGAACGGATCAAGCTGGAGATCGATTGGACAGTTGTAAAGCTGATCGCTGGCTTCGAGGCATTCATGGATGCTGCAGTCCCTATTGTGAAGATTTGCTTATTCGTTGACGGACTAGATGAATTTGATGGAGATCATCGCATGATCATCGACTTCTTCAAGACACTGGCTTTGAGAGATGGTGGACGCAGTGTCAAATTATGCTTGTCATCCCGTCCTTGGAGTGTCTTTGAGGCAGCTTTTGAATCAGCCGTTCCGAATTTGAAGCTTCAAGACCTCACTCACCGCGATATGCTCCGATACGCTAGAGACAGACTCAACGAAAACCCCCATTTCCGACGTCAACTCAACCTTCAAAATCCCCGTGCTGAAGAGTTTACCAACAACATTGTGCAAAAAGCCGATGGAGTATTCCTCTGGGTGAGACTCGCTCTGAACAAGGTTTTGGACGCCCTCAGTCCCATTACGGCCGGTAGGAGTTTCAAGATCTCAGAATTGGAAGATGTTTTAGCTACACTACCGTCGGATATTGAGGCTTTGTTCGACAAGTTCATATTCCAAGACCAGGATCGTCACCAGATCGGAATCACAGCCTCGATATTCCAGCTACTAAGAGCGCGAGAAGTAGTCGCCGACCTCCTCAAAGACGAAACTTCCCACTCCCTAACTGTCTGGGAGATGGCTTTTGCCCTCAATTTGTCTGACGACAACCTCGCGCTGGAAAAGAAAGTCAAGCAAGCCGCGGACGCTGTAACACTGGAAAGATGTCAAGAAGTAAGCAACACGGTGACTCAGAGATTCGCTGGTCTACTAGGCCTTTTCCCTCCTGCATCCTCTCGCGGTAATTTCATCAGCCAACAACAGCACGCGCTCACTCAATGCCGGATCACATATATCCACCGAACAGTCCGCGATTGGCTTATGGAAACGAAACAGGTCCAGGAGCGCTTGGTGTCGAGTAGTCCGGGAGGATTTGATCCACATCTGAGGCTTCATAGATCCTATGTTCTGCGCCTAAAGGTCCCATTGGATGAGCCGGAGCAGCACCGTCGACTTGATGAATGGTGGCCTGAAATCGCCTTGGCCATGACGCATGCACGCTTTGTCCGAACTGACCCCCGACAACTGCAACCAGCATTCCTTAACGAGCTCAATGCCACTTTGTCATGGTATTGGCAACGAAAATCGGGCGACCCGTACGACCATTGGGCCCGAAACGCGTTTGGGTCCTACGAAGTCCGGATGAAAGCACCGCCCATTTGGCAGCCCTTTCTATGTCTTGCCACCAAGTTTGGCTTGACACAGTATGTGATTGAGGAGGTGAAAGAGCAAAATCGACGCTTTAAGGAAGGCAAGGTTTCGGAGCAGGAAAAAGAGCTCATGCGCATCGATGCCACACCGCTGCTGTCGTACGCAACTGAGTTCCTTTGCTCAACCCAGAAAACCATATTCCCTCTCTCGGACCCCAGACTTATTGCTGGTCTCTTACGGAATTGTGGACACACCAATCCAGGCCCCAACCATGTGTACCTGGACTTCAACACTCGATCGCAGACGACAGCCTGGATTTCAGTTCTCCGTCACTTGAGGGATGCACGGAGAAGAAAATGGATTGACTATTATGATATCAATCCACAAGGGACTGAACGATGGACAAGAATAGTGAGACTATTGTTGGAAGAAGGCGAGGCTGATGTGAACGCTGTCATCCTGGCCGATGCTTGGGATCCTGAAATCACGGCAAGGGGGGTTCTGGAGGTACTGGAACGAACGTACGGGTCCGTGGAGATCATACGACTGAATCAGTTCTTTGAGAAAGTATAGAGGATACATATTTAGACTTGGCGGTATGAGTGAAGTAATGAGACAAATCCATTTTTATTTCGACCTCATGTGCCTGTAACAGTTTGATTGGCGATTTTACATCAATGTTTAGTGATCTCTCCAATTTGGCTCACAAACTGGGCAACAAATCCCGTATTTGAACTACTATTATGTGAATATTGTCTAAACTTTGAGTCTCTCAAACCTAGGAGAAATAGTTCAAGTAGGAAACTCGACCATGTCGCATAGTGCTACCGAGGGTGGCTGCAAGAGCTAGCCTCAGCTAGGGCGTAATGGTGGCGAGCTTGAAATAGGCTAAGGTTTCGGCCCAATTCGAAAGCAATTCGTTAGTGCAAAGGGGCTTATACTTCCCTGACTCACTATATGATTCTTCATAACTGGCTGGTGTGGCATCACAGAGCATTTTTCATCTTTTCAGAGCCACGTCGTCATGTCATTTGGGAGGGAAAAGTGGCTCAAGGTATTGAGTCAGTTGCAAATAGGAATTTACGTACTGGCAAGTCGGGAGATGGCCAAGTTCGGCAAAGCAAGGTTCTTCGTAGATGTAAAAACCGATGGAGCTTAAGGAAAGAAGTATACTGGCCGAAAGCAGAAGAATCAAGCTCGCCTTCAACATCGGTGGCTTTGAAAGCACAATTGTGAGGGTCTAGGATTTCTCATTGATTACAATTGTTGTCGGTATTAACGCCGGTTGTTATTACAGCTGCTTCATTCGGTACGCCTCGCACTGTTCCAGGATCTTGCAATAGCGAATGTGTTCCTCATTACATGGCTTCTGCTTGTGTAGACTATGTAGTATCTAAGCCGCAATTATGAAGATGGCAATGAAGTTATGCGCAGTAGTTCCCTTGTTCTTGTATGGCTATCCCATTCGGCCGTGGTTCAACTTCAGCTTGGATTTGCAAAGAACGCTCAAAGGCGTATTCTCGCTGTTTGTTTATTCGAAAACAGCCAAATGGACTCCGCGTTTTCGTCCATGAGAATATTCTCTGACAAGATTTAGACAAAAGTGACAGATGTAACATACAAACGAGTGCTCAAGAACTGAACTTGTCCAGAGCTTATTGGGGACAATGGACCTCTGCTTTCTACGCTATGCTCTGTTACTGATTTCACACACCGTTTTCAAAATGATGCAAAACCCCCCCCCCCAAAAAAAAAAAAACCCCGTCCTGTGAGCAACGCCATGCATAATTCTTCGGAACATTCTATTGTTCTGATGCTTCGCCTTACAGCTTTGAAGAGATCAGGGGTGTCATTGTCGCCGCCGCCACACAATCTGCATGCAGGACACGTCAATCCCGCTTCCTGATGTATGGACATGGCTTGAATTCTTGACTGGCAACGCCCGGAATGTATAACTCTGCGTCAGCTCTCTTCCGTTGTCGGGCAAAAAAGAGGCTGGCGTGATAGGCTACTGTTGTGCTGGGGTTGAGTATCGATCGTCTGGTTAGGCTGCGTACGTGAGGCTAGGCATTCTGGCTCCGCCACAACTGCGCCTCGACAACATATCTCAATTCATCCAACTCACTGACTCCAGTTTCCAATGGCTGAGTGGAAATGGCCACTTGCCATGTGGTACAAGCAGTCGGATGTGGAGGCCGCCGCCTGAGCCCAACGGTTGCAGTTCCGAGGAGAATCAAAACATCTCGACTAGCAGCAAGGGGGACCCATGCGAGATGCCAAGCCCGGGGCCAGGCTTACTGGCGCCGCATGGACTCCTATAACTAAACTGAGATCATGGCCTTGGCCAACTCTCCCCGCGTTGCGTTGGCTCGCGCGAACCGTTCAAAACACTCGTTCCGTGATTGAAGCCGACCCTGCCGCGAAGAATGACTTCGTCGAGCGGGAATGCCGCCCGCATAAGCACATTATGCGAAAGCTTGGTCGCCTCTGCCCAAGCCGCCGATGACGCCGTCCGCGAATTCGTGCGCTACTACCCAGCCGGTCGGCAGGATGCCGCCGCGCTGTCACGCGAGCTGGGCGACCTCCGCATGACTGCCGGTCTGCTGCAGCGCAACGACGAGGATGCGGCCAGCCAACAATCTGCGCCCACCGCTCCAAACGTGCGAGCCTCGGTGGTTGGCGTGGCTCGCTGTGCCCTGAGGCTAGTCGACCAGCTCGTCGAGGTCGTCCGGCGTCCAGATCGATCCCGGGAGGGCTGGCTCCAAGAAGTCGCCGGCAACCTGTCCGACCTGGTAAAGCCAACCGAAACCTTCAGACTGGCTCTTGACCTAGCATCTGACGCGTTACTATTGTAAGTACATGTCGCGTCAATAAGCTTGAAACGAGCACCCTTCTTTGGTCACTCTGTTCAAACCATTTGTTAATGCTTGTGAAGCGCTGATATCCAGCCCGCCTCTGATTCATCAGATCTGCCGCCATATCAAATCACGCAGATCATACAGATGGTGGTCAACATCCGAGGCCGCGTCACGGAGACTGAGGAGCAGGCCCCAGAACCGGCTTTGCTCGAGCTTCTTGATAGCGTTCAACAATTCGTTGAACAAACCTCATCTTCTCTCGTGGTACCCCAGGCATCTACCAGTGGAAACGTGGCATCAGCGTAAGTTCAACACAAAATCGGAATCGACCGAGTCTCAAGAAGAGGGCCTACGTACTCACCCTTTTCCTAGGCCAATTGCAAGAAGCGACGGCGTCTCCGAGCATTCAGCCGCTGTCCAGCCACCTCCACCTCCGGTGGACTTGGTGCCAATCTCATATCCAGCGCCTGAGAGCATTGGCGTCCGGCATCTCTTCAAGGCGGAGATTGGCGTGTCCGAGATCTTGCAGGTCCAAGCCAACGAGTTTCAGGCCAAGACTGTTGTCGCTGTCTCCACGACGCAAGCCGACATTAAAACGTACGACTTGACTGGCCATTCCATCATCAATATGACTCCTTCTTGGGGTATCCATCTGACATTCAGCCAGACCGCACCGGTCTGGGCTTTCCTCTCTGACAGGAGCAGATATGGCCGATCACTCACCGTTCCTTACAATCAGCACTTGCCCATAGAGAAACCAGCAATGGTGATTCACAACCGCTTGACGGGTAGAAGGCTTGGGGAGGTGGCGACAGTCGAGGCGAGGCCGCTCGCCTTCTCCAAAGATGGGAATCGTCTTGCAGCCACCATGCCGGGTGGTAAAATATCTTTCATGGAATATGTCGCCGCCGGCCCCAACCCGCCCAGTCATCTTACTGGCACAGGCACATTTGTGGAGGCAAGCATTCATACTCTCCACGTAGAGGATGTGACGCACGGCGTCTTTACCCCGGACCAACGCGCCTTCGTTTCCATCTCCTGCGATGGGACCATTCGCGTAACGGACCCGGTGACCTGCGAGCCGCTGGCCAAGCTCGACGTGAACACCTGGAAGCGCCCGCAGTTCCTGGGAATCACCCCGGACGGGCACGTCATCATTTCGATATGGGGCGACACCGTCTACCGCTGGGAATACCTGACGGGCAGCCTCGACACGTACGCGCTCAGTGAACGCAGACGCCGGGAAGGTCGTCCCATCGCCATCTCCGGTAACTGCCGATTCCTGGCGTGCAGCACACATGACGGTGTGGACATTAGCGATTTACAAACCGGCCGCCGTCTGCAATCCATCGTGTTCAGAATGGGCTATGTGACGGCTGCGTCCTTCAGCTATGATGGAAGGTATCTTGCGCTTGGAAAGTCGGGCAAGAACGGGCTTCGAGTCGTACAGAGCACGTTGGACCTGTGGGAGCTGCTATTCTGAAAAGTAGATGATGTATGGTTCTTGAAGTGTAGGATTGAACAACGCATTGGATGCCAAGGAAGAAATGTGTATGAGATGCTGGCAATGTTGTCGTTTATATACCCGACTAAATCTGTTTCTATTGTAACACATACCTTCTACAGATACTGGAACCTTGTGATGCATCAAGCCATTAAACGGGCTTTGGCTTTGAAAGACAAAAGCGCCTCCTCACTCCACTGCCCTCCACCTCTGCTCCAGCATCTGGATCTGGAGCATGGTGCTTCCGCTTGTCACATGGGCCGACAGTTCCCTGCTTTGCTTGTCGTAGACTGCTCCATCGAGTAAGAAATGATTAGCATACCCATGGCCGACGTAAGAGTTTCCGACTGTGTAGCTATGGCCCATGACGGTATCGTACGTATATCCCATGGACTTGTACACAGTTCCTTGGACGCCAAGCGTTTGGGCCTCTATTGCCATGATCTTCTGCTGGTCGAGCAAGCGCTCGCACTCAGGGATCGTCTGTATGTATATGGCACGGCGCTGGTGAGCGAAGTTGAGCAGCTCGTCGAGTGTCATACGTCCCTCGCATACATCCGTGTACATACCACGCATCCGTGGGGAATAGATATCGCATAACCGTGACTTATCGATGAGCCCACCCTTCATGGCAAACAGAGGCTCAAGAGCAGTGCCCTTGGCGAAGGTGATATAGCACTCTTCGCAGATGTGCAAACTATCCCAGCCCCAGTATCGGCGATTCGGCGGTGTGTGGAAGCTGTTCCTTGGACATAGAGGCACATTGGCAAAATTGGCGGCGAAATCTCCCAGTGGTTTCCACGAACCTCTAAGGAGCGTCTCCCCAAGCATCCTCATGAAGCCACCAAAGCGAACGTGACTAGGATTGAAAGAGCATAAGAAAGTCTCCGTGGGCAAAACTTGCTTCGGGATCAGAAACTGGAACCAGCCACAGGGTACCGCTATTCCAGCACGACAAGCTCCGCACACGCCGAATCCAGCCGGGTCGTTTGGCAGTGTAAACCACGAAGCCCCCTTGGTCCCAATTCCACCGCAGAATGGTTGCTTGTCCACTTCTTCGATGGTTCGCCAGAACAGCTCCGGGTCCTTCTTGGAAATGGCTTGCTGCGCTGGAAGGAGAAAACTCAAATGGCCCATCAGACAGACAGTCTTCTCGGCGTCTCGCACCAGGTGCTGAAAGTGAGCGGCATTGGGCGTGCCGTAGAAGTAGTCTCCATAGCAAGCGTAGCATATCTGCAGTCCCTCTGGCCCACGCTTAGACACAAGCCAAGTTCGCTCTGTGCCGGGGGTGGGTTGCATCTTGGGGCAAATCGGGATTTGAAGCCGATCCTTTACCTCGTCTGCGAATCCCTTCCAGTCGGCCTTCTCGCTGTGTATCGCGTACATGCGCTTCACAAACCAGAAAGCAGCGTCGCAAACGTAGCCTGCGTTCAGCTTCTCGAGTCGGAAACGCGTCGCAAATGGCCCGCTGAAGATATCATCTTCGTAGCAAGCCGAGCAAATGGAGAAGCCAGCAACGTCCGAAGCTACCCACCATTCCCGGCTCTCCTGTGGGCTCATTTCTGGACAGTGGCCAATTCGAGGCCGCGACTTCATGTAGCCTTGCATAGTATCCAAGCTGCCCTTCAAGACTGCATCTGGCCACAGGTCCTTTTTCACACGGCTGGAGCCAAAGAAGCACATTCTGGGAACGCTGTCAAAGTCGTCGTACCGGTGACGTGCGAACGAGCTTCGTAATGTAGTCTTATAAATGTGGTCGACGAAGCATCTGCTACAGACCAAGAACTCGGGCGCAGAATCGTGAACGAACCAATCAACGTCGATATTTGTAGGCGACCCAATGCATTCGACCACAGGCGTCACACCGGACTCGTGCACTACAGGCGTCGCTAGACCAGGGTCGACAGGCAGCGATTTTTGCGGGAAGTATCCTGATGGCGCAACTTTCTGAGAACTGGTGTTCGCTTCTGAAGAGGGTTTGACGTCGGCTTGAGTTGGCGGTGGTGGAGAGCGGGCTTCCTGTGGTTGAGACGACTCCAAGGTCGGATTTGCTGGCTTGGGTAGCTGAGCAGCTGATTCTTTGTTGAGAAGGCTCGGTGACTCGTTTGCTGGCTTAGCAGAAACATGCTGCGTACTTTGCAAAGATACGGCGTCCGTTCGCTCCTCTGCGATGGAGTTATGCGGCGGCGACGAAGGAGCCAGCAGCAAGTCTTGGATCTGCCTAACCAGCTCATCGTCCTCTAGCCTAGAACTTGGTCCTACCTCGGGTTGGAAAGCCTTGCTCCTCCCATTTTCCCGAATCTGATCGTCTTGTGGCAGACGTTGCGCCGCTACCTTGTTCGCTTTGTCCAAGCCCTGCGCGTGCCCCGTCTGCTGTTGGAACATGTCTCGAGCCCGTCGCATGTCCTCTTCAGCCTGTGCCATCAGTCTTGCCATGCGAGCGTTCGCACTTTCCTGCTGCGCCTTTTGCGAGCGCCCAATTTCGCCTTGTTTGCGATCAGCCTCCTGGTTATGTCGCTCCAGCTCGGCTTGGCGTTCGCGTTGGAGCCGTTCGGCCTCCCGCTTGCCTTCCTCAGGCCGTGTCTCGTACTCCTTGCGGAATCGATCAGCCTCCCGCCGACTTGATTCGACCTGGAGCTCATGCTGTTTCCGAATCCGGTCAGCTTCTTGCCGCTCCCTGAGCAACTGCTCCTCGAGAGCTTGTCGGACCACTTGCGGGTTCCCTAGAAGGTCCGCCGTGCCGGCAGAAGGGGGATACGATGGCTGGGCCTCGTACTGCTCGGCATGTCGATTTCCAAGAGGCGGGAAGATTGTAGGATGCTGCGGCGTTAGCTGAAATGTCTGATCCGTAGCTGCTTGACGGGGTGGCAGCGGTGGAGGTTGCGATGTTCGCGCATAGTCAAACGAGTGATGATGAGTCGTGCTCGGATTGTGATACTGAGCCGGCTGGTCAGACCTATACTCGCTGGGCTCCCGGGGCCGTTGCTGTCCACGTTGTTGCTGTCTAGCCCTCTCCCGCCGGTATTCTTCGTTTGCTTGCTGCAGCATGTCCCCTGCCATGGACACGAAGCTGTCAAATCGTCCCATGGCGGCAAGAGCAGACGAGGCAAGACAAGCTATCACAGCGGGCTCACAAGTTACAATTCCGTAAAGCTCCGCTTTAGAGACAGAGCGTCTCCTACGCTTTAGACCAACTCAGAAGGCAGAGCCGTCGGGATGCTTCATGAACAAGATCAAGGCCAATCTGCACGTCTAGACCTCAGGATACAAGCTGCAACGTACGTGGGAGCTCAAATGTAGGTGCTGGATACCACACCATCAGATCAGAGAAGATCAGGGCATCATGTCACGACAACTCTACGAGAAAGACCATTTCGCGCTCTCAGGGTCGGCCGAGGCAACCGTCCCCCTCTCTCTGATGATCCGCCCTCAGCCGCAACTCTTGGCTCAAAGCAAAACGTCTCCACTCCTTTCATTCCCACGGGACGGCATTTCTTGCTTGTATTGATTGATCGACGCAAACAATCCCTCTTCGAACCTCTTCGGATGATAGCCGTCAGCCGCCCCTCGCCGTAGCGTAGGAGTCGCATGGAACGGCGGCGGGCTTGACGTTGGGCTCGAGGTCAGCCCAAGTGGGACTAAATGAGTGCAGTCGCATGTTACGGCAGCAGTCGCTCGTCCTTGCTAGAGGTGAAACGGAACAAGTCTAGCACTTGGATCCTTCGGGAAACAGATCAAGCTGCCAATGAGTACGGGCATAAGCAACACCATCCATGCCTTGGAGCATCTCGATATGCCAGTAATTGACACCTAGCGTTTTAACAGTATTGACATCGGACACCACTGGATTCTAGGCAGAATTGCAGCATTCCATGACTACCCGGTTGGGACACGGAACCGTTCCGCAACTCGGCAAGTATTACCGCGTCAACCCTATGTCCTAGCAACTGGGCTGGGCACTGCAATGTGTGCCTGAGAAATACGATGCTAGATGGTAGCGCGCACTCTCACTCTCACGCTACCATCGACACCAGTCTTCAAGATTCTCTTCTGGGCTATCATCATATCAAATTCTTTTGTGATATCACTATCTACCCTCTCTGGTCTGATTCATCGCATGCTCTCATCCGAGACCTATCGGCAGGTAGAACACAAAAAGGTAACAGTCAGCTGTAAAATGCCAGGAAAGCAGAAGGGATATCAGTGCGCCCTGCATCCTGCGCCGTTACAATGTATTAAACGCCCAGTCCCACCATCAATCTCATCTCAAGCCGGTCGAAATGCCCACCAAGAGCAATCGTACACGAAGATCAGAGATAAGAATTAACGCCGGGGGCCCTTTCATGTCGCCCCATCCTATGCAAGTACCGTTTCCCCTATCAATGCCAGGGTATACATTGTTTTGTTTGCGTAATTATTCCGATCGTGAAATTATTCATTCGGTTCCGTGCCCTGACGAGAACCTTTTTCTGTGCAAATTGGTTCAGACACCTTCGTCAATCATCGCGAGCACCTCGGGCTCGTTTAGTAAAATACGTTTTCCCAACTCTTCCGGGGCGTGACCATCTCGCACGGCGCCAAAATCCAGAATCTGTCAATCAACAAGTTAGCCTCGAATGGAACATGATACCTATCATCCTAGGGGGGGTCAGGACATACCTCAACATAGGTAAGTTGATCTCGCTGCACCGCCGCGACGCATCGTCTTTCATCAAATTTTACCTGCCACACACCGCTGAGATCTGTCAAAAGGTCCTGGACGCACTCGCCGGTTCGCACATCCCACATTTTGACCGTTTTTTCGCTGCCGCTGATCACCTTGCGGCCGTCGTGCTGGAAACATGTAATGGCTCCTGTGTGTGCCATGAGCGTGTTCCTGCATTTCCCGTTCTCCGGGTCCCAAATCCGAAGCGTTGAGTCAGCTGCGGCCGAAACAAGCCTCTCGTCACGAAGATCCAGTAACCCGACAAGCAAACTATGCCCCTCAAGAGTGTGCAAGCACGCTCCCGTAGCCAAGTCCCAAATCTTGACCAGTGAGTCCATGGATCCTGAAATGCAGCGGTTGCGCTGATGGTCGAGCACCACGGAATAAACTTTCTGTGAGTGGCCATGCAGAATATGCTGAGACTCGCCCGTACTGATGCGCCAGACACGCACAGTGCTATCATAAGATCCGCTTACAAGTGTATCGCCATGTGCCGAGATGGCCCGAACAGAATGCGTATGACCAGAGAGGACACGGATGAAGTAAGGGCAGTCAGATTCTTGTGCCGGAGGTCCAGTCTGGATATACCGCCGAGACCCAACCTCGGGTAGTCGCCAAACACGGAGTTGGCTGTCGCGGGAGCCTGTGATGATGAGCGGCTTCTCCGGTTGCATGACGGGCCTGCCGGACACATCTCTGCGGCCGGTCTCAGTGGGCATGAGGATCTGGAGGCAGCGCACAGTACTGGTGTGCCCATAGAATACCTGCTGGCAGAGTCCTCTTTCAATATCCCACACTCGCACCGACCGATCGGTAGATCCGGAAACCAGCATGTTACCCTCGTACTGAAGTGCCCAAACGCCACCTTCGTGGCCCTCGAGCTTCTTTCTCAGCTTGCCGGTCTTGGTGTCATAGACGTGGATCAAGGTATCGTCGCTACCGGTGATAATTTTATCGTCGTCGAACTGAAGACAAGTAATAACATGGCGTGGGTGAGCAGCGAATGCAACGTGACCGGGCTTAACTTCTCCGCTCGTCCAGCTCTGGCGGATCATGTGGTGTCGGCGGTAGAGAGATTTGAACAGATGCAATTGGCGAAGGCTCGGCAGACCCAGATGCGGGTCGAGAACGGCAGCGGCGGCGGCATTGGCCGCCGACAGCGGGCCTTCCGACTTGTGCTGCTTCGTCTCCGCGTAACTCTTCTCGTCACGGCTGGAGGAAGTGAGGACTAGCTCATGGCCACTGGCCCGCCGCTTGGTTCGTTCGGAGGCCGAATAGGCGTTAAGTCCCCGCTTGCGCTTCGAGCTTCTTGGTTTTGGTGCAGGCTCATTGCGAAGAGTACGGGTCAGTTCGTGTTCGGATGACGTGAGGCGATTCTGCATGCTCAGATCCTGTTCGAAACCCATGGCGCCAACAGGATCTTGCCAGCCCCAACCTTGAACAATAGCCTTGTTCAATTCACCAGGCGAAAGCGTATAGCCGTCGCTGTCGAAAAGTTCTTTCCAGCCAGTTTCGTTTCGGTCGACCAAATTCCGCCAGTGCTTTGATACTTGAGCAGCTCGGCACAGATCTCGGTGGTCCAGGTAAGAGAGAATATGGTAGCCAAGTTCAAGAGGAAGTTGACGGAGAAAGTCGCATTTCAAAGCAGGATTGACGGCATTGGCAACCACGCGCAGTGTAGGTCGTGGACACCTCCTGAGAAATTGATACATCATGAAAGTCTTCATTTCGGTTTTCATGGAATCGAAGGCCTCGAGTAGGGTCTGCGTATCGACAATGACTGGTTGATCCGATGCGTGCTCGCGCTTCACCAGAGTGCGAGATTCGCTCGGGCCTTGGCCGGCAAGCACGAGTTCCCTGGATTCACTGTCATCGGTAGCTTGAGAATCGTCCATCCAGGCGGAGGAGCGGCCAGTGTGGGCTGTATCAAAGCTAGATTGGGCCTCCTCCTCGTCACCGTCAGCAGTGTGTAGCTGAGCGGCAGCCAGGGCTGGAGATAATCTCGGACTAGGAAGACTAGCATCCTGAGCAGCGACGACATCGATAGTGGGTCGAGGATTGAAAGGACGGATTGAGTTTGGCAAAGAGTCGTCGGCATCCGGGAAAGGTTCCGCGTCGGCATCGGTGATTGGAGGGGTTGCTACATTGCTGCTGAAAATGGTATGGGAGTCGCTTCCAGCGGGGCTGGCTGCATCATAGAGCGTGCCCGATGTCGACTGCGAGGTAGGCACAGAGTCTGAAGAATTTTGAGCCTGATCAAGGTTGGCGGAACGCTGTCGGGAGGCTCGTTCCGGAGGGGGTCCAGGAGGAAGCTCCGAGGTATCAGGGGTGGCCAAAAAGCCAGCAGCAGGTCTAGTAGACCTGTCAGTAGCATCACGGCGACTAGAACCGGCACCGCTGGTGCTAGCCCTGGTGCCATGGGCTATGGAGCGGCGGAGTTTATCAGAAACGGCGTAGAGATTGGACGACCGGGCAAGACGCTGCGAGGAGCGAGGAGCGGTATTTGAATTCGATATGACGGAGCTAGGGGATTCAGCGCGACTGCGGCCGGATCGTGACTGTCGAATATTCCGAGATAGGGTTTCGGTAGGTGAGCGGGACGATTGACGCGTATGACGGGGGGCAACGGGGGTTGTATTCGTCTCGTACATGGAGGACGATGCTGGGTCGGATTTTGAAGCAGTTGGCGTATGCCTGTCAGACATATTTCTCTTGGAGATCTATATAACCAAGTATTAGCCATATTCAGCTGCGCAAGGGAGGAGAGGAAGGCCGTAGACAGGGAAGGTGTGATGAGAAGGGGGGAGGGGGTCATATTCTCACGGGTTTCGCATCGTCTGAATCAAGGTACTCGTCTTCGTGAGTGGGCATGTTGTAGGAGAACTCGGTCAACTCTGGTGGCGTGGGTTTCATGGCAAGGGGGTATTCCTTGGTATCGAGATACTCGAGGGGCGTGGGATCGCGAACAAAGACGTGAGGGAACTTTCGGGTCAGGCGGGTGGTGGTCGTGACGGTCTTGGTCTCGACGCACTCGCTGACCTCGAGTTGGAAGCGACGGGAGCCATTCTGGCTGCTGGAAGCGGGATCCGAGAAGTTGACCGACACCGTCTGGGCACTCTTGGGGCGACGCGGCTCAAGGGCCTGGCTCGGGGGAGAGGGTGTCATCCCGTCCGAGTGGTGCACAGATGTGGTTGAAACGACCTGCTATCCCTCCCTAATCCTTTTTGGAGCAGAAAAAAAACAAACAAAATCCAGGCAGAGGGGGCCTCTGGGGAAGTTAAGAGAGACGGGAAACGAAAAACGGCGCCGGGGTCGAAGCAGGACGGGAGAGGTCGTGATGGGAAGGCTGAAAGTTGGAAGAAGTGGACTTGCGAGGAGGAGGCGGAATGGATTGGTGTTGGCCGCCTGGGGCGGAGAGACCAGGTGGGACTACCTGATCTGACTTTGGGCAAGAAGGTACCTCATTGTGCCTTTACCGGTACCTGGCACGGTACCTGGCGTCGCCGTGCCCAGTACCTTATCGAGGAGGTACAGGTAGCCACTAGCGTGTAAGAATTTTGGGAGGTGGCTTTTGGGGGGGTTTAACGCGCACCCGCTCGCTCACACACTCACGCGCTTCCTCTTTCCCCTTCACCCTTCATCATGCAGCAATGAGTTACAGATTCTCGGCTTCAGGAGTCGACACTGCCACATGCGGGTGCAGTCGCCCTTCTTTAAATAAATACCTAGGTAAGGTACCTTATCTACCTACTTTAGATGCTCAATAGGCAGGTATCTCAACGTAGAACCCTTGCTTCAATGAACCTACAAAGCCATCCAACGATCATTTGACCTTGCGATCGCGAATATACAAACATTCACAACACACAAGGCATAGCGCAGGCAAGTTTGATCGGGCTAGCCTTGGTTGGTTGGTAAGTTCGGACAGACAGGAGAATGGAAGGGTATCAGAAGGCCAAGGAACTTTTTCCGTGATAAGATACTTCGGAACCTGGCAGAAGGTACCTATGTCGAGAGGTGGAGTACGGCACTGCTACGTGATGTTGGCTGGGCGCACAAGGCGGGCGGCAATCCTTTCATTCTTACTGGCAAGTACCGCAGAGGAGGATGAAGGTACATTATGCAATAGCGTCCAACAGGGCGCTGGAACCCACTACCGACTCAGGGGCTGAAAGGCAGGGTTTTCTTCCGCCCTCGCCCTTCCTTGGGTACCATGACCCCCTTTAGCCCTCCACCGTTCAGTGCGGTAGCCCCGAATGGATACAACTCGGTTACTATTCGGGGCGCTCCCTCTCCGGATTCCGGATTCCATTTCTGGACCATTGACGTGCGTGCGTGCCAGCCAGACGCAACCCGGCACTATTTTCGATAAGCGATAAGAGACCAGGAGTCGCCGACCCGTCAGGGCGGGCTGAGCGATGCAAGTTTCACGCCGTCCATAAGCTCTTCCACTCTATCTTCCAAGAAGCAAAAAGATCAAAGACAGACATGGCTTGGTATGGATTCCCGGCTTCGATTTCTGTCTTAACCGCACATATGGTGGCGTCTGGGCGCAGAAGGAGCCTGCCACTGACCTGATGTTTGCGGTACCTACGTCACCTCCTCAGGTACCTCGGCCTCGAACAATCGCCCTGTGAGTGTCAACTAAGGTAAAGTGCCTCGGCGCGCGTTAAGTGGTAGCAGCGACATCCGCTCCTCGGTTTCTTGGCTCATTAGACTATTAGAGTCTCGAGCCAGGCATCGTTTTCCCGCGACCACAACTCCACCTGGCGCCGGCATATTCCTTGTGGTATTTGCAAGCATTGTGGCCACATTCCGACGTCCCCGGCCACGGCTACAGCTGCAGCTACTCTGTGCAGCTGCGGCTGCGGCATTTGGATCGCCTTTCTCTCAGCAAGCGCCGACTGTTGGTGATGGGCGGGCCCCGGCCTTGCGCTGCAGCCATGCCGATTCGCTTAGAGCTTAGCCGAGTTTGGACAGAGCTCGACCAACACGCATCAACCTCACGCGAGCCACGTTCACGCCATATCACCGCTGGCATGCTCCTCGTTAGCTTAGGCGCACGCGACCACCCGGTAGCTTCGTTATGCGAGGCTATCACAGCTATCACCCGAAAGCCAATTTCCTGCCGCCGATGTGAGCAGCCCTGTAGAGAACGCGACCTTGTGTTTAGCTGAGAGGGTTCGTAGTCTCGTCATCTTGATCCGAGTCTTCCCACCGTCGGGCCCGGGGCATCGATTTCCTCGAGCTCCACGCAAGCTTCACCCCATCTATCATACTTCGACCGCTTCGGAAGGTGTTACAGGCCTTGCAGCTCTCCAGCGTTTTCGCCAAGTCTTCCCAACCATGAATCCCGGTGCTGCCTCTTCTCCTACTTAACTTACCTGATGCCATCTGCAAACCAGATTTCGGAGACCTCCCGGGTGCCGGAGTAAATGTCGACGGAGGGAGCCGCTGAAGACGTACCGCCGGTCGCCTGCGTGAGCAACTGCCAGGCAAGCCACAGCGGGCCTTTCTCGTGCATGTCGACTGAGACATGCGGCGCAGAACTCTTGTACAGACCGCGGTTTGCGCCTGTCGATCAGTTTGACAGGCTGATGTAGTCGCGATCAACGTCTATAGTGGTGCCAACAGGCAGAGATATTCCACACTTTCGTGATAGTAGAAGTCGGACCGTGTGGTCGGCCCAGGCTCCATCATGTGCGCGACTTCCCAGACACATCCCCGTAAATGGAACGAAACTCGTCATTAAATTTCGCGAATAGGTGCCCCTTGACGCTCTCCTACTGGAAGACAAAGGACATCGCTACATTTTCATTCTGCATGCTTAACGGCCGTCTTCCCACGGCAGGTCATCCAAGCTTTAGAATCCACCACAGAAAGGAGATCGAGAACGGAGCAAGCAACAGACACAAAGACAGACAGCGGCGGTTCCAAACATGGGTCAACTGGCCCCACAAGGCAACACGGCTCTCAAGCAGATGTTGTAGCGTTGACACCTAGCTTCTCAAGAAACGCGCCGTCCTTTATTTTGGCGGGTTCTACTCCGTCTGAACTCCCGGTTTCGACGCCTTGTTTTAAGCCATTGAGTAGCGCAACGCAGCAGGGGCCCTTCATTTTCGATGTATGAGACATCGGCTTGAAACATCTCCTCATCCACCTTAGGGGCAGCGACTGGGATTGACAACCAGGTGCTGTGTTCGCTGGCAAGATATGTATGTATGTGATGGTCCATATTGTTGCAGACCTCTTCATCATAAATTCCTGCTCCTCTTGAAGCATGCTCTTCACAAGCATTTCCATAAACATTAAACCTGCGACCACAACAGCTAGCTGAAAATGATCTGCGGGCATACATCATGCAGTTTAGTGTCATACTCTACACTCACTCGATCTTTTTGCCTTGCCTGGGCATTCACGAATACCATCATCCTTCATCGCTCATCCAATGACTACAATGCCACCACGTAAAGACATTTGTCTATTCAAGTTGAAATACTCAAAATGCCTCGTCATTGGCATATCATTAATCACCAAGGAAACCACTTCCGCTCGAGCACAACCTGTACCTCAATGACAAACAATAATACCCGGGGATAGCGCCATCAATGCTTTGATCCAATTTTCCAAGTCCCAATCCTTTCTCAAATCCCTTTTCATAGCCTGCCAATTGCTCCCGCTTCCCCTCCCCAACGCCATGTAAGCATAATCCTTGATGCTCACGCAATATATACCGGCATACGACTGCCTAAGAGCTCGCTCTTGCTGACTTGCACATCTTGCTTGTTGATCTCGTGCAGCATCAGCCAACAGATCATGCGAAACACCAACGTACACCAGATGTCGTCATGATTAACCTCCAGCTCTGCGAGTGAACCGATCTTCTCGTCCTCTAGCGTAGTAGGTGATACAGCTTCGTTATCGCTGTCCTCTAGTAACGGGCCATTTTTCGGTGTGGACGGAGCTGCTGTGTAAATCTCCTCCGGTCGAACCGACGCACTTGCTTGTGTGCGGCCGGTGCCTTGTCTTTTGAAGCCAAAACCAGGAGGGGCACCAGCCATGCTTACCCTCCTGCCGGTGGAGTTCACTGCTTGGTGCACTACACGAGGTCGAATGACCTCGAAGTAGACGTCCATAAACTTCAGTGGTCGCTCGTCCGGGCTGGCTTCATCCATATCTTCAAATCGTGGTGCTGGTGGCCGCGGTACCCTATTCTGTCCGTCGTCACGAGGACGAGATGTACCAGGCGAAGGCGGGCGGGCAGTAGCCTCCGGAACGTACAGTGACTGATTATCGGCAGCCCGATCATCGCGCTCGAGTTGTCGCACCACTTCCTGGATGTGGGCGCGGAGTACATCTTGGACAACCTCTCTTCGACGCCCTTGTCGCAGCGTCTCGGTCCCCTCAATAGTCATCTCAGAATCGCGGGGCTTAGGAGCAGGACGTTCAGCAGCACCATTGGTCTTGGCAGTTTGTGAGCCCTTAGTCTTAGCAGTGAGAACTTCATCGGTGCGATCAAGAGCGGTATGAAGTGCCCTCAAAAGCAGAAGCCTCTGCAGAGCTTCCTTGGCGTCGATACATCTCATAATGTCGTTGATACTTCGCGTGATGACTCTCACAATGGCAATGTTTCGATGATCGCCCACGAGAGGGCTTCCGTAATGAAGCTGAAAGGATTCCAGTACTATAATCAAAGATACTGCTCCCTTATCCCAGCGATCCGGAGTAGGATTAGGGATGTAAGTGAAACAGCTATTCTCTATGTGCAACGTCCGGCCAAGCATGCCGAGAATCTCAAAGGCGACTAATTCGAAGAGGTTAGCGCTGAGATTTCACAAGCAGCTCTCGCCAGCTTTGGTGTAGAACTTACTCGGGAATAGGTGTGACGTTCGCTTCCCCTCAGCGCGAAAGTGCCGGACGGTGTTGTTATTACAGCCAATCATGACAAGCGTTTCGGCAATCTCTCCACGAGTGGCTAGCTGAAGGGACCCCAGGTTCTGCGCTTCGTCGTTTGGGATTTCGAGACGTCTCTGGTCAAGGGTCTCCCGGTATATGGTTGGTACGTGGCCAAAACATAACTCCTTCACCTCATCGACCGGAATGACACGGTTTCTCCCGAAGTGGCATTTGCCGTAGACCTGGAAAGAAAATATGAGGCCAAGCTCGCTCTGTCTTTCGCCCAGGACCATGAAGCCATTTCCCTCAGCCCTGTAGCGGTCGTGCTTGCGGTCGAATTCTTTCCAATACACGCCAAGGGCGGCCATCATCTCGATGAGATGGCAGATGGTGGTGGTTGCATATGGTTTCGTCATGGTGGAAGGCATAGTGTCCCAACTCTTTCTCTTTCGCTGAAGTGCAACAGTCATGGTATGGTGCCCCATGAGCGACGGAGCTTCGGCCGGTAGACCATGAGCGGTAACAGGAGGACCGGCATCCTCGTATTGCTTCTGTTGCCACTCGCCAGATAAGTGCTCCATGCGCTGAACAGCATACAGGAGGACGAACCAGGAAGCACGCTCATTGTCGGCCGTGTGTATTCTTTCTTTTTGGGATTTCTTCGCGTAATCCTCGCGCGCGTCCATGTCCCGGATGGTCCAGGTGTTTTTCAGGCTTTCGTCAGTTCCGTCGAGGTTGAAGATATCCTGGCCTGCTATGGGCCCGTTCTTGTTCGTCGGCGGGCAGACGAAGATAACGGGGGCGTCGAATTGCACCTCGAAGCGGAGCTCTTCCCAGGAGAAACTTCTCGTCTTAGTGTAGGCCCAAGCGCCCATGACTTTTTCGTTACATTGTGAGTAGCCTCGTGCCGATGCGTAGTACTGTTGCATGACTTGCATAAAGGTCGCGGTCAGCGCCACGACGGAGATAACCAGGGCCAAGGCGGCCACAATGACCTCGGAAGGATCATCGTCACTCATGTTGGAAGTGGTCTTGAGGTTCAGTAAAGGGTGGATAGTCTCGCCGCTGGCATTGGGATCAGTGTCGTAGAGGCAAAGGCGATTCGTCACGGCAGGTCTCGTCTCGTTCAGGCTCGGCTCGATCGGGCGGCTGAGGCATGGGATTCGTGGGACGCGACGACCAGAGGTTGCGTCCCAGCAGCCGCAAGACTGCTCTGTGAGGACGGGAAGCTCTGATCAAGCTGCACAAGTCCACTCACTGGAGACGACACGGAACCGAGGAGCGGCTTGATGGACAAGAAGGTGCGGGATAGAAATCAGGCTGCGTAGTGTCGAGATGATCCGTTCTCAGCTGAGGAACAAAGTGCTGAGACTGCAAGGCTGATGGGGTCAGCCGGGGGGCGGCGCCCAGTGGTTGCAGGGGTCGGGAGACGACCAGGCTGCAGGCTGCAGGTGCCGGAAATTTAGAGATGCCATCAGGTTAAGCTGGCACACCATGGTCGCTGGGTAGCGTGGCTTGCGTTCACGAAAAGTTGTCCCGTAGACTTGAACTGATTGACAGCAAAATTGGCTGAGCAGTATGGTAAGGTAGTCAAGAGGAGAGATCGTGGATGCCAAGAGTGAGTTTTGCGTACGGAGTCAAGTACATTCCCTTTGGGAGGAGGTGCCTAGGCTATGCCGGTACTTGTTTCTGCAGGCAAAATTGGTGCCAGACGAGGTACCTGCCCTGTGGTTTGTAACAATGGGGCACCTCAGAGCGCTATGGCTACCTTAAGGTTAAGTTGCCAATTGCTAGGTACGAGGCTATGGCTGTTGCCTCCTTGCAGAACAGATGGTCGGTTCTAACACCTAGAGGTAGCTTGAAATATTTACATCCTCCATAGCTCTGTACAGCCTCACGTATATCAACCCGACGACTTGGCATTTCGAGTCACACAGGCCAGATCAAGTTCAAATTAAGAATCCGTCACAAATGATGTGATTGGCCATACGTTGGCTGATCAAATGCAACATGTTCCGTCACCTAGGAACAACACAGTTGCACAACTAACGCACCGCTCTGGGCGAGGCTTGACAGCAGAAATTACCGCCGGACTGGGCAGTATGAGCGACTGAGTCCGAAGCGGCTAACTTCCATACGTCCACCGTCATCAGGCACTGTCTTCCGCTGGTAATGTTACGTTGAGAAGCGGGGCGCTGGACACCGAATCAATGCGTACAGCCACGATTTGGCTGGCCTGACTGACCAGACCGGAAACCCCCCCCTCCTTGAGATCTCATACTCTGTCCTCGACCTGAACTGAATGGTCTGATTGCTTCCGTCATTCAGAATGCCCATGATGTTTGCTGTAACATTAAATGCATTCCCCATTTTACTCTGTGCCTGATACTGGCTGCGCTCAAGTGACTTCGCCCCTCGGTAAGCATTTACTGTCACTTAGTCGGTATCTGACGAGCACTAGACGTCAAATTTAGTCACATCGTCGCCATGCGAATCGACTTCTGTGAGCTGCTTGCGCACGACTTACTGAAGTTCCCAGGACTGAACGCCCGGCCTTGCTTACAGTGCCGGGGTTGGCAGAACCTTCAACATCCGAGTTCGGTTATCTATGCATTGGCCAGGCGTCGACACCAATCCCAGGGGCCTTTCTTCCAGACTCTCATCACAAAAGCAAGCGCTTGGGTCATCACCAGCGTCATGTTATTATGGCACACTAATGCAAGGCCCCTGTCTCCTTATCCGAACGCTTTAGCGCCACGAACTGCATCATTCGATGGTTGCCCTTGCTCGCGCCCACCGAGCTGACCTCGGTGACAGGCATAGATGCATGCGAAAACCGTTCAAGCGTAGCATATTCTGCAATATCACAGTTTCCGGATACTTCTTACTGGAGTTCGTGATTTTTAACGAATAGGCCTGTCCAAATGTACACCACTTCGCAGTATTGCAGAGCTATCGTGTACAAAAGGCGCGCATGTTCAATGATGAGGGTGTAGACCATTCAAGAGCGCTCCTGTAAGTCACGAAGGAATGCCAGTTTCGTGTACATATATATTCAAGCCTCGATTCCTTCCACTCATACCATTAAATTGTCAACTAGCTACTGTAGCCCCCTTCCATCATACTTCTTCTTGCCCAACCCGCGATCATGGACGATCTATCACCAAACCTGGGTGCCGAGGCGGGCTTGAAGAGATTAACAAGCCTGTCTCAAGGCATCGAAGAGAATACCCGCATCCTTACCGAATACCTACATGCCAAAGGCCTCGACGCTCCATCCTTTGATCCCTCTGGCTTGGCAGATTTTCCAATGGTAGAAGCAGACAGTGATGCTTCGAGAGCAAGGAAGGAGATTATTGCCCTGACACAAGAGTTACATGACCTCACTGTCGGCCCGCGTGAAGGACTAAAGACGCTTGCTTGGGATGTAGGTCCATCAAAGTCATGTGGCCTCGCTCCTCTAATCCTGTCGTCAGTCGATCAGCTACATAGCGCTGCAAGCCGTCTCTGAGTTTCGAATTGCGGAAGCAGTTCCCCGCTCAGGAACCATTTCGTATATTGACCTTGCCTCGGAAGTCAATCGCCTGACAGGCATTATGGTGCTGTACTCCGATCTGCGCCGGTTGATCCGCCTGGCCATCGTCAATAAACTATTCGATGAGCCATCTGTCGGGTTTGTTGCCCACAACAGGGCTTCTCTGTTGCTATTGGAAGATGAGGCACTGGCCGGTTGGCTGGGCATGTACACCACCGATCTCTTCCTGCCCATCGCCTATACCATACCAGCGATGAGAAGATGGCCTGCGTCGGAGGAGTCTAACGAGACGGTAAGAGCGAGGTTAATGCCCGACCATATTTTTCCTTGCTGACCCTCATGTTTCCAGGCTGTCAACATTGCGTTCAATCACACGCTTCCCTTTTTCCAACATGTGAAAGCAGATGAGCGCCGCTCCAAGCGATTCGACTTATCCATGCGAGCGAACAGCTCCCGAGAAGACTTTGAAGTAAAGCACACCATCCAAGGATATCCCTGGGTGGATCTTGGAAAAGCTACCATTGTCGATGTATGTGTTGCTCACGCTATGTGTCCGTTCCCTCCGAAGAAACTAATGACTTGTTGATCAGCTTGGTGGTAACGATGGGTTTGTGGCTTTCGCATTAGCAGAAGCTTTCCCACATCTGTCCTTCGTAGTTCAAGAGCTGCCCGGAAAGCATTCCCCGGAAGTCCTGGAAAGGATACCGAAACATCTGGCAGAGCGCGTGAAGCTTGCCACGCACGACTTCTTCCAACCGCAGCCAATTGTAGCAGAAGCATACTTCTTTCGACACATTTTCCATGCCTTCTCTGACAAGTACGCAGTGAAGATATTGCAAGGGCTCATCCCTGTTCTACGCCCAGGGGCGCGCATCCTGATCAACGATTCAGTGCTGCCTGAGCCAGGTAGCCTGTCGCTTGTTGAAGAAAAGCATCTTAGGACTTTGGACGTGCTGATGCAGACGGTGAACAATGCCAGAGAGCGCGAGGTCGATGATTGGAAGGCGCTGTTTGCGCGGGCAGACCCCAGGTTCAAGTGGCGTAACGCATGGAGGTCCGCCGGGACGGTCTGGTTCGTCGAAGTGGTCTGGGAGGGCTGAGCGCAAACTCCGCAGACCCGGTCGAGAAACACTATTGAAGCGGTGTGTGAGAGGGCACATCAGGTGTCTGAGCTGGTTTTCCTAGCGCAACCTCGCAATCAAGTCCTAACATCTTAAGTCTTCAATCCAGTGATAGTCTTTACCAGCAATATAAAATGCCCAGACTCCGTGATCGAAGCATCATCGCCTTACCCAGCCGACGAAGGGACGCAATCGCTGCTGCTGAGTGAGACGTTGTATTGGCTTGGAACACCATGCGTTGGTTTGGTTCATCTCTAGGCCCCATATTCACATCTTTCAGTACACGAATGTGGTTAGTTAGCGCACATCTATCGACGCGGTCATCCTCGATAAAAACCACCTGTTCGAGATCCTTCTCAACTGAGGGTGTGGCCGATGGACCAATGAGGTCCGGAGGACAGCATCGTTTCAACCCTTACGAAAGGCCATATGGTAACTATCAGTGATCTTTCAGAACACAACGAGTCTCCTGAGAAGACATGCTTCGTTTCTCGGTGCGAGCATTTTTTCCTGCTGCCGTCGGAGGCGTTGGAAACACCCTGGGCTGACGAGGGGGCACATCGTTCCTCCTCATCAAAGCCTACCACAACAAGCTACCATATAGCATAAGACTTACATGCACTACTTATCGTCCAAGGCCAGTGAAATGGAGTATCAGCCATTCCAAGCATTGCCCAGTTGCCTGATCTTGGTCTGCACAGCTGACAATCCCATGGTTGGCAACTTATGGTGAAAGCGCCCGAGAGCATTGCTAAGCTGGGTGTCTCAAGGCGATAAAATCTAGATAAAACGGTCGCGACAGAGGCCGCTATCATGTTCAAGAATATAATTGACAACAAGATCGTTTGGTTATGGCCTAGTGATCGGGTTTGTGGAAGGGAGACGGACTTTCAAGTCGGCAGTGAACACGAAAGGTTGAACGGCACGGACAATAATGCTTTCCATATTGCCAAACCCCTTTATATCTTTTCAAGTAATCTTTAAATACCCTGCTATGAATATTGTAACCAACAACTTCTCTCAGAGATTACTACTCGTCTAGGAGAGGGACGCTGGATGAGGCCGCACTCTAGGGTAACCCCATTGAAGAAGCCGGTCATCCCACCCAAAGTCCGATTGATCAAACCTCAAGGACCATCACAAAAGTGAAGACTCATTCTGCTGAACTTCGGATTACAGCACAACTTTCAAGCTGTAGACACTACCCTCAGGCTCATTATGCATTCTGGGTAACAAAAAAGATACGAGCAAAGATTTAGGGCAGACCCCTAATCGTGACTATCTCCACCATCGTGGAGCCAGACCGTGGAGATAGCTCACCAGAACCACCGGAGCTCTTTCGAAATAACTTCAAAAAAGAAATCGATGACAAGAGTGAGACTCGAACTCACGAGGGTTGCCCCACCAGGAAATAACATGTTAAGGTTACCTTAACCTGGCGCCATAACCAACTCGGCCATCTTGCCATTGACTGTTGATGTTTCACGATGCCCCAGGATGCGTTTATGGACCAGCAACAAATGTTGAGAGTGGACTTCGTGCAACGCCCCACAAGAAGCTGAACCGTTTCGGTGAAGAAGCAATAGCATACAAATGTACTTGCGAAGTTCTGACAGCGTACTCGCGGCAAAAATATCGCCTCGCTTGAGACAGTTCTTGGCTTGAGAAACCATCTCTCGTGATCAAATACTCAACATAACGGATATCATGAATTTGGTTTAGGAGGTTTCTCAAACATATGTCTGACTAGCACTATATGTTTGTCTCGCGGAACAGAACATTTCATGAAAACAGGAAGCTGACAGTCATCTTGTTTGATACCATAGTGCTCAGCGATCGTGTTGAAAGTTCAAGTAGAAAAGGTTGGCAGTTCATTGATCAGATTAATAAATTTCATGAATACTTAATTAGTCCTACGCAACTTGCAGGAAAGAGTGCACGGAAAACTCTTCAGTTGCATTTCCGACGAACCGCGATCCAAAAGCGAAGTGAGCCTGCCATAGAACTTTGACCTTGTAAAGAGAGGTCTGCATTGCCTGCGCTATCGACTAGCAAACCCAAATATCCAATAAAAGTGGCAATGTCTGTTTTTTCCCCTTGTTATCATTATTGGGTTTAATTTTATTTCATCATTAGGCCCTTCGTAGTTCTTCCTTTCGGATTTCATCGATCCGCTAAATGCTTGTACTGAACAAATCTCAACTATGTTATCGCCTGGAGAAGTTGGCAGGTAGGCTTCAGTTCGTGTTTTAATCGCGGTATATCCATGAGTTCAATCGGTGTGATTGCGTTCAAGCGAGTAGTGCGGTTCGCTGCCCAACTGAAGGGAGGAACGACAAAACTGTACTTGAGCGTAGCGAGTGGACGTCAGCAAGTGACCAAATTTGGCTGCAGTTCTAATCATGAGACTATACCTAGGGCCGCTAGATTAAGACACTGCTCTTTATGGATTATTCCCACGGTTAAGTGTTATCTAACGGCTGCCCCAGATCGACAAGTTGGGTCATCAACCGTTGAGGTCACATGGGTCTACCAAGAAGATCCTGGGATAGGTCCTCTGTGCTAAAGGTGGAAACTATGGAATGCGATGGCCAATGCTTTTTCAGGCTCTTCTAGATATGCAAAGCATGGGAATCAATTGAACAAGGCATCCTCCGATTGCAAAACCCTTGCCGTCTTACATAGCCCACCCATACCCTTGACCGTTAACTCAGCGACCGTTTCCCGAGGACCATAGAACACGCGACTCTGTAATGAAAAGGATCAGACCCCAGAACACACCAAGGAAGGCAACCAGCGGTATCTTTGCCACTGGCTAGGGTTGCAGCCGCCACCCCGATCCTTCGTGCAGTAGCTCGAATCCATAAAAGCTATAGTCTTGTCTCGATTGGGAATGTTTGATGCATGATAGTGCCGAGACCCCAGCCCTCCCAGCGCTGGCTGCAGAATGCTACGTGACGCTGCAGCGTTACTACCACCAGCACGCAACCTTAAACCCTTGTGACCGAAGGAGCTGGCGTGGTGGGGAACGAGACCAGCGGGCAGTGTCTGGAATGTATAAGAAGGACAAAAGTAAGCCTGAAAGTTTAGCTAGATCTCCTTCCTTGGGCTCCTTTTCCTGTGTCAGCTGAACGTGTGAGACATCTCGGACGCCTACTACCACCTATCGCCCAATATGCACTTCAATCCTATTATGGTTGTGGCCACTGCTGGCCTTGTCAGTCCAGTTTTTGCATCGAAGCCCAAGGTTCCTAGCCTCGAAGTGCCAGCATGCCCGGGCAAAGGCACAATCTCCTACTCCAAGTCGGTGCCGGCCTTGGCGCCGTTCCCACTCACCAAGGCTGATGTGTGCTACACCGATACGTCCATCGCCATCACCTTCACTGCATATGAGGAGACCAATTTCTACTTTGACCCCAACCAGGGCACCAATGACGATATTTGGGCGTACGAGGTCATGGAGGCCTTCATCCACCGCGGCACGGAAGACCCGCAGACTTACTTCGAGTTTGAGGTGAACCCCAACAACGTCACGTACCAGGCCTTTGTGTACAACCCGTCCAAGGTGCGGACGCCGGGGGCACCCTTTGACCACCTCTTTGTCTCGAACCCTGCAGCCGACGGCTTTTCGGCCACGACAAAGCTCAACCGGAAAGCCAAGACCTGGATTAGCGATGTCAAGATCCCCCTTGGATTGTTCAACGTCGACGTGGGCAAGGCGAAGGGAACCAAGTGGAGATTCAACTTCTTTAGGACTGTCACGGGCCCAGACACCTTCCCGAACCAGGAGTTAGGAGCATGGAGCGTCCCAGACGAGGCAAGCTTCCACAAGACACCGTTCTTTGGCCATGTCAAATTCGTATAATTTAGCAATTAATGCTGAAAACATTCGATAACAATGGTGTTTCGTCAAATAGGCAGATAATTATGATTTTCATGAGGATGCGTCGAAATACTTCTTACTTCCACCTGAATGGCGTTGTTTTGATCTCCACAATGCATTATATTGGATGCTATACATTACTAGTTTGGAGACCACTCTTCATTAGTATCTACCTCCCAGCTCTATCCAACGATAGCCTAAAGCTATGGAGATAGCGACGATTATTGCCATTTCGAAGCTTAGCTAATGTTATCCATCCATATGGTGTTCTGTCTTGCTACTGGAAACTACTAAGAGTATGGAACCGAAACAAAGGAGACAACGCATCGAATTCCTCTGCTGAGACAGCAAGACTCTGGACTGTGGCATATATAAGAAATCGGACAAGTCGTTCTCGAGGACTATCAGAGAGGCTTCAGTCGGTTCAGTGGTAGAATCTGTATCAAATCGAGAGATTGAATGACAATCCTGATATGGGTTAAGATTTTGTGGCTCATTGACCGAATTTTCACACCTTCTGGCGTTACTTCAAGGTTTGAGAACAATATTACCTTAGCGACTGATATTTTAAGTTAACAAACTACAGTTCTGAAAGATTCTCTAAATAGTTCCTTCGGAAGCTAGTTGTCGCATAAACAAGACCAAAGTAGTATCATGGGGCGCATACCACCCCTGTTCTGCTTGGAACTTGCATTAATTCGAAGTTCCTCTGTGCTCCAGAGGCGGCGAACGATTGATTATGCAATTCTGTAGGGCTATACCTAACGAAGCGGAGAAACAAGGAATAGATACCCCTCCTCCTAAATGCCTCAGTCATGTAGAGGATCTTGTCAAATCCTTAATGCTTCTTTCCAAAAAGAATCTAAGGCCTTCTGAGGATTTTCAATCACTTATTTATGAGTACTTCACAGCGGAAGACTGATTATTGGCGACCTGTCAAGTCGAACTACAAAGATAAGAAATGAGTGGCGTTAGCGAAGAAAACGTTCCCTGCCAAGAATGCCTGGACATCGATCTTGTCAAGGTCTTCCGGGCCGGCTATAAGATGCCTCATAAAGTCCGGGATCTCGGTCAAGTACCGAGACTCCAGCTTAAACATTCATGTCCTCTATGTCGCCTAGTAGCCGAAGCAGTATACAATCCATTCTGTAACTCTTCACTAGCTTCCTTTCACGACACCTGTGGGTTCTGTTCACCAGCACAGACCAACGAAGCAGAAGATTCGGGTTCCTTCCAGTTGATAGCAGACAAGATCTCACCTGGGAAGCAAAGAGATGGCATGGGGCACGGAAGTATGGCCAAGTACTGGGACACATACTTGGTCACTAATCCAATTCAGCAAGACGTGACGTTCTCGAAGTCGAGGCCTCAGACTGATCCTCAAACACTTGATGGGGAGGAATCAGAGCACGGAACTTTTATTGGTCTCAAGGTAGCGAGAGTCTCTAATTCCAAGTCCGACTTCATATCCTATTACGGCAGCATTTATCCAGCATCCAGCTTTTCTGGACAAATGAACTCGGCGCGATTATTACCTACCCATTCGATCGACTGGGATCTGGTGCGGGCCTATTTGAGCGCCTGTCAGAACCATCACATTCAATGCTCATCTGTGAGACCCCAACCCCTGATTGATGGCTTCCGCCTCATAGATTGTCATACGAGGGAACTAGTTTCCGCTGTTCATGAAATGGACTACATAGCATTGAGTTATGTCTGGGGTGCTCCCGAAAAAGACTCCCGGATGGAGAGTCCACGACTTGGAGACAGACTTTCCGAGGCGCCTCTAGTCATAGAAGACGCCATGTGTGCCGTAAGGGAGCTAGGATACCGCTTTCTCTGGGTGGATAGGTAAAACCTTGGAAGCGAACTCTCGATTCTGGCTAATGCTGATTCAGGTTCTGCATCCAACAAAGTGACTCAAAGTCTCTTCAGGACCATCTCGCAAAGATGCACCTAATATATCGCAGTGCATCATTTACAATCGTTGCAGCTTCAGGCTCTGATTCTGCGTTTGGTCTCCCTGGTGTCTCCTCAAGAGCTCGTGAGCCACAGGCTCAAGCGACCATCGATGGCCGTCTTCTCGTATCCTCTGTGGAGCCGTTCCCAGGAAGCGCACATTGCAAGTGGAAGTCTCGTGCTTGGACGTAAGTGGCAACATTTTCCGACTCTGAAAGAAAACGATAAACCTTGACAGAATCTCAGACGAGACTGATTTCCGAACAGATATCAGGAAGAACTATTCTCAAACCGCCAGCTCATCTTCGGGCCTCATCAAGTTTCGTTTCATTGTCTAAAGAGCGAATACTCTGAGATATATACTTTGCCGGCAGTCCTGCCTGACAGTCTTTCCATGCGCACAGGCAGTCAGACAAGTTCGGTCTGGGAACACATTGAGCATTACTCTGAGAGGAACTTGACATATGACTCTGACGCTCTCAACGGGATCAAGGCTACGCTCAATTCCTTTGCTGAATTGTCCAAGGAGCCAGTGGGAAATGTATGGGGCATTCCATTCGCCCAGACGATCGCCGACTTAGACCACGATCAACCTTCCAACAGAGCCGGAAGCTCGATTACGACGGGCTTGCTATCCAACGCTAGGTTTGCTTCCAACTCTGCGGTGTTTGGGTATAGCCTTGCTTGGAGAATGTCTGGGAATACTCCACGAGAGCGCCAAACTCTGCGCAGACGAACGGATTTTCCAACTTGGTCCTGGGCTAGCTGCACTGGTCATGTTGTGTTTCCCAGACTTCCCTACCTGTCACAGGACCGACCTGATATGCCAGACCCAGAGTTGGAAGTTGCGGTCGCTGGCTCAGATGGCCGTTGCATGCCATTATCTGAGTTTTTGAGCAATGGCCGCAGTCCTGAGCTTTCACGTTATTTGCACGTAAAAGCATGGTCTGTCCGTGATGCGCTCACTTTTCACCTCACAGAGGGTATTGTTCAGCTTGACCTGGGTGATACAGACTTCGAGCTCTCGGGTTCTATTCAACTAGACTCTATGCCAAACAATGACCATGAAACCATTTTTGAGATCTTATCCGAGAGTCATAACAATCAGAAACGCTGGGAAGCTATGATTACATGGCTCAGCCCTTCCGGTAACGATGGGGCCATAACCCCATTCGTGTTGATTTTGATCATGGTCGAGGATTTTCAACATCCCAATAGAAGGGTGTATGAGAGGATTGGAAGCATTCCGACCTTGGACCTCACCCGCTTGCCGAAGCATCGCAGACGCGCCGGCTCCTCGCGAAACGAACCACGTCAGAGCCCTAGGCCTACCATGAAATGGGCAGCCGATTTAATCGAAGAGCAAGAAAAAGAGGAAAGAAAGAATAGAGAGTGGATAGAGAATTTGCATATTAGTATGGAATGTCGCGAAGAAGCCCACGTAAGAGTTGAGCTAACATTTCCAATATAGGACGTGTCAGCGAGGCTAGTGACGCCGAGGAGAGTGCTCTTATAAAAAGCATGCTCGCGGAACTCAACGAAGTAGAACAGCCTTCAATGGCCGAAGGAACGTATCATGCGAGTAGCATTGATCAAGAAAATCCAGTCGAAACTGACGAAGGGCCTACCACTGGGTCTTATGCTCAAGATGCACCCGCTGCGGAAACCTCAGCCATGGATTCAGTAGGCTCAGAGAAGCCAGAGAATATGGCGATTAATGGGGATGAGGACAGGCTGAGCGAAACAGATCAAAGCGATCAAAGCGACTCCAGCTCAGATGATACTGACCTGTACGATATGGGGGACCATACCATTAATATGGCGATCCGTCGTGGAGTTGCAAAAAGATCCTACCCACGAGTGCCAATGGTGAGACGGGAGTTTATCATTCGGTAGATTATTCTTATTGCCAGGGTGAGACTTGAGCAATAAGACAACTTCTACGAATAAACACATCGGGTTAAGACAATTCATTATTGAGGAGAAATGTCCTTCCTTGCCATACTTGGTAAGGAGGCCTATTACTCGTATAGAGTTAATGCAAATAAACTAGGACATAGCTAGGGCTAGATAGATTATGCCAAAAGAGTGACTGAAAAAATTCGAGTTGCTGCGTTCCCAAAGGGAGGACGCGCTGCGACGACAACTCTTTGACCTTAGACTTTCAATACCCTTCTGCTTACTTCTACTTGAGATATGTCACAGAACTATTAGTGAAGAACCTCTTCTGAACAAGCCGCCCGCTGTTTTATGAAGCGTTTAAAGGTTTCACTTCGTGCACCTTACGACTTGGGAGAACAATCGTGCGGATCCTGGGCGCCGAGGATCCGGCATTACTAACGCGACAGCGGATACCAGACGGGTCCGCCGTCGGACAATCCCGCCTGGGCACGATGACACCCACTGAAACTTGTGGAGCAGCATCTAAAGTACTTGCTGGGCATTCAGTATGGTTTGTAGCAACCGCGCCGTTGCGACAAAGCGTTACTAAGGGCATCATGTGGCGATTACTATGACCTTCCCATACTTGAATGACACTTTCCCTTCGCAATGGTTGCAAGTGGTTAGCATTGTAGGGTTGAGTTTGCTCACGACTAGCTCCGGCCCGGCTTCGCTGATTGCTAACCATCTTGAGCAAAGCTAATACGTACAGCGCTCACGTCAAGTGTTGATCGTCATCGTGTTAATTTGCGCTTCCCTCGTTGAGAAATGAACCATGATGCCATCACTCATTGAGCCTGAAGGCGGACTCTCCGCCCCGGCGACAGTGGACTCCTGTGCCATCGCGTCAAATGGCACGCCTGGGAGCCAATAGGCTCAGCTAGCGTGCCGCTTAAACCTCTCAGCGCACAGAGTACCGCAACTATTCTTTGCAGAATGTGGCCGGATGCCGATCATAGCCCTGCTTCCCCAGACTGGGCAGAATCGGTGCTATATGTCTTGGTATCCTGGGGCTTGGGGACTGGGGCAGGGATTCCTCGGTCCGACCGGCATCCACCAAACGGCTGCGAGTTACTGAGCGCCAATTGATCACATGCGAGCTCCGTTACACCACCTCTCTCTGCTTGCTCCCAGAAGGGGGCCCTCCTCTCCGTCCCTCAGGGTGGCAGAGGACTTGACATTGGGCCGAGTGGCTCGCTCCTGTTGACCTGGGGCCAAGCCCAAAGGGCCGAATGGGAGCCCACCGATGCAGGCGGCTTCAGGTCCCTATTGAGAGGCCATGGCCCGAGGACTGCAGCTCTCATGTCGGCCAAACTGCGTGAACCTCATTACGCTCCAGGTTGCGCCGACGCGGCTAAGCTGGACCGAGCAGGTCGCAACAGCCCATCCCCAATCCACAGCCTGCTCTCCCCCTCCCCCGCTTCCTGGCCTGGCTCTCTAACCCCGTGGGGCTCCCCGCTGTGGAGGAGGAGCGGCCGTCCTCATTTGTCTCCTCGTCTGCGGTCGATTCTGCGTGTGGAGATGGGAAGCTTAAAGTAGGGCCGATGGCGGGTGCTGTCGGTCCAATCGAGGACCCTTGTTGGGGATCTCGAAAAGCGCCTATGACGATTGAGCTCGGCGTAAAGCAGTTACTCAGGCCAGGGGCAAGTTTGTGCTTTGTTCAATCTCCCTTGTGCTGCGGGCCAGCGCCGTCGTTAGCAGAAT
This sequence comes from Paramyrothecium sp. XJ0827, assembly GCA_020881915.1. Lineage (NCBI taxonomy): Eukaryota > Fungi > Ascomycota > Sordariomycetes > Hypocreales > Stachybotryaceae > Paramyrothecium > Paramyrothecium sp. XJ0827. The sequence goes on along the minus strand of JAJFPB010000001.1, from coordinate 1,643,829 downwards.
CGTGAACGATGGCTCAACCGACCGACACCGTCTGCGCCGGGCGGCGACCACACTAGCAGCTATATAAACTCCCGCGACGGCCGGCTCCCTTGGAATGTGGTCCTGCCAGTCAGCACGCTTCTTGTCTTCGGCAGTTTGCTAGCAATTGACCATGTTGGCCAAGGTCCTCCTCAATACCATCACGGCGGCCGCTGTGCTAGGCTTCAGCCTGGTCGGCGCAGAGCCCATCCGTCGCCTGAAGTGCCGTGACGACCTCGAAATCTTCATCAAGAAGCAGTCGGAGGTCTCGATCGCGGGCGTCCTCGCCAACATCGGCCCTGACGGATCCGAGGCCCAGGGCGTCCCTCCCGGTGTTGTCATTGCGAGCCCGTCCCGCGCCGACCCTGATTGTAAGCACACCGCTGAAGTTTGAGCATTCCTTGGAAAGGGCCTGTGCTGACACTTGGTTACTAGACTTTTTCACCTGGACCCGCGATGCCGCCCTCACCTACAAGGCTCTCGTCGAGCGCTTCATCGCTGGCGACTCCTCCCTGCAGGGCAAGCTTGACGATTACGTCTCGGCTCAGGCACAGCTCCAAGATGTCCCCAACCCGTCTGGAAACCCCGGTTCCGGTGGCCTCGGCGAGCCCAAGTTCCACGTCAACCTGACCGCCTTCACCGGCTCTTGGGGCCGACCTCAGCGCGACGGCCCTCCGCTGCGCGCCACTGCCCTGATCCTGTACGCGAACTGGCTCGTCCAGAACGGCGAGCGTGAAAAGGCGGCCGACACCGTGTGGCCCGTCATCGCCAAGGACCTGGCGTACACGGTCCGATACTGGAACCAGACTGGCTTCGACCTGTGGGAGGAGATCAACGGCTCGTCCTTCTTCACCTTGTCGGCCTCGCACCGTGCCCTGGTGGAGGGAGCCGCGCTCGCCGAGGAACTCGGCCAGTCGTGCGACGGATGCGCCGCAGCAGCCCCCCAGATCCTTTGCTTCACGCAGACCTTCTGGGTCGGTGGATACATCGACTCCAACATCAACCTGAACGAGGGCCGATCCGGCAAGGACGCCAACTCCATCCTGTCGTCCCTCCACACCTTCGACCCCGAGTCTGAGTGCACTGACTCCACGTTCCAGCCTTGCTCGTCCAAGTCCCTCGCCAACCACAAGGCCGTCGTCGACTCTTTCCGCGCCGAGTATGCCATCAACAGCGGCATTCCTCAGGGCCGAGCCCCATCCGTCGGTCGCTACAATGAGGATGTGTACTACGACGGCAACCCGTGGTACCTGACCACTCTTGCCGCCGCCGAGCAGCTGTATTCTGCTATTTACCAGTGGGACAAGATCGGCCGCATCACGGTCGACTCCGTCTCCCTGCCTTTCTTCCGCGACATTCTGCCTTCGGCAGCCGCAGGCACCTATGCCAAGGGCAGCGCCACCTACCAGTCCCTCGTCGACGCAGTCCACGCCTACGCCGATGACTTCATCGCCGTTGTGCAGAAGTACACTCCCGCCGACGGCTCGTTGGCGGAGCAGTTCGACCGGAACACAGGCACTCCCACGTCGGCTCGCGACCTCACCTGGTCATACGCCGCCTTCCTGACCGCCATTGAGCGCCGCGAGGGAGTCGTTCCGCCCAGCTGGGGCGAGCCCGGCGCCAACACCGTCCCCGATGTCTGCGTCGGCACGCCCCCCTGCGATTCTCGCACCACCTTCAACGTCCGCGTGACAACGGTTCCCGGAGAGGATATCTTCGTCGTCGGCGCGCTTACGCAGCTCGCCAACTGGGATCCCGCCAACGCCAGGCCTCTCAGCGCGTCGCGCTACACTTCGAGCAACCCTGTGTGGTACGCTGATATCAACATTCCTGCCGAGACGTCCTTCGAGTACAAGTACATCAAGAAGGTCAACGGCCAGGTCATTTGGGAGAGCGACCCCAATCGCCGCTCCACGACCAGCGAGGGCTGCGGCAGCACGACTACGATTAACGACGTTTGGAGGTAAATCACTCGGTTCTAGAAGGATGGTAACGCGATCATGGAAAAGGAGTACATAGGATGTAGCTATACAGTACATATAAGGTGTTGTGAAGACCCAAGATTTATTTGAGCATCAAGCGGTCCATTCCATTAAACCACTGAATAGATACCATTTCATGCCCAGCCTTTGAATCCTTGATTGTACCGCGGTCACATCACAAGCAAGCACGAAGGAAGCTGTCATTCACAGCTCAGAAGATGTCGTCATTGCTTGCGTACAGTTCATAACAACCAGCATGTTTCCTAACAATCCGCTCCCTCCAGGTATCATAATGTGTCATTTAAAGCAATCCTTTATCCCATAAAACAGTAGATACAACGCAGTGCAATTGCTTAGCCGACGCGGTTGGCGGTTGTCCAGCGCTGCATGGGCGCCAGAGACTGGCGCTCAGCGTCTACCGCAGAAGCGTGGTCTGACATGTTGGAGTCGACTGAGCCTCGCTTTTCGGAACGTTCGCCCATCACGCGATTCGTGGCCTTAACGGCGGGAGAGATGTTGAGGGAGAAGCGGCGCTTGGATCTAGATGCATGGTTAGTGGTGAAGCTCGAGGGGCGATATGAGCGTTGAATGGAACATACTCTTGTGGTGCCATGATGAATGCTTGAATGTGTGAAATTCTTTGTGGTATTTTATTTACTTGCTGATATTGTTCATTGATGATTCATTCCTCATTGACTGGAAAGTTGATTGTCTTATATAGTCGAGATACGCTACATTTGGGTTCAGGATGCCAACGTCATTCGTTACAGGAATTCCCTTTAATGCATCCAAACTATTCATGACTGATGATCACCAACACTCATTTTGGAAGTGCAAGGTCCTGACTTGGGGTACGATCATCGTGGATCTTCTAAGCACTTAACCCACGAGAGCGCTTTCATCACAGCCGCCCTCAGCCACAGGTAGAACCAAATATTGCAAAGAATGGCAGACCAATCAACCGAACGGCTGTGGCAACCAGTGACGAAAAAACCCTGGGCAATAAGGCGTCGGTTCCCTACACCCAAAACCTCCGCGCCAATAAGCTCGAGCGGCTGGGCCTAGCCTGTAGACCCTGGGGGTTACATCGCCACCAAGCCCAACGTCATTTCCGTAGGGGTCGCACCCCTTTCGTGTAGCGAAGAGGCGGGTTGTGCTTTTCATTACCAGTCTTACATCTTCGATCGCGTGCAGACGTGGTTGTCGGGATATTGAGGCTGCCGCCCGAGATGACGATGCTTTGCCGCCCGATAAATTGACTTAGACGTAGTCCAGACATTTCCAGCAAAGATTTACTCCCACCACAAAATCCGACGAACCAGAAGATTGATCGATCACTTCGTCTTGACTGCATCCCAACTTGCAGGTGGCTCAGCCTTTTCGGGTGTTGATAGGACGTCGCTCGAACGACCACCTCAGCCGAATGAATCTTGACAAGGTGCCCAGCTGCGACAGGCTTTCAAGATACTGGAGTTATTATCACTTCAAAGTCACGTTGCGAAAGTCGGCTTGGCCAGAACAAGCCTTCAACAGATGCCAGCAAAACTCTTTATTCATCGATGGTTGTATACAACCAATAATAAGGGCGTATATGGTATAAACATGAGTGCCTCTCTAAGGAATGTACAATGAAGAAACTTGTTGTTGTTGCGTCCCGTGGTTGGCGGGACTTGTCCTAACCGCTTAGAACTTGAGGATGGCACCAGCCTGGCTGGGGACGGTGCCGGCGACCTTGCCGGAGCCGATGAGGCTGTAGGAGTAGGGGACGGACTTCAGGCTGCCAGCGGGGGCCTCGTTCTTGCCACCGCCGAGGACAACATCCTTGGTGGAGACGTAGCTGACGATAGAAGTTAGTGTACGTCCTTTTGTGGCTTGAAGCCCGAGTAGTTGCGGAGAGTACATACCCGACCTGCTTGGAGTCACGGCTGGTGAGGGCAATGGGGGTGTTCTTGAAGACAGTGCTCTCAACGAGGGCCTGGGCACCCATGCGGGAGTTGACACCAGTGACGGAGACGCTGCGAATCCATGTTAGCCAAGGAGCTCCTTTCCATCATGTCCGAGCATGAACTCACTTCTCGTAGTAGTTGTTGTAGACGTGGGCGGTACCGAAGCGGAGGAGGGGGGCGCGGGAGCCGACGTTCTTCCAGTAGTTGTTGGCGTAGGTGACGCGGAGCTTGCCCTTGTCCTCGCTGCCGTTGTTGTCGCTGTGGCCGACGAGCGAAGCCTTGTGGTGGTCGTGGAAGTAGTTGCTGGCGCGTGTTAGCAAGTCGGTCGGCCCATGCAGCAGTGCCATTTACTCACTGGGAGAAGGTCAGGAAGTCGGCGCCGTGGCTGGCGTCGAGGAGACCATCGTAGTAGTCCTTGTCGGAAACGAGAGCAGAGGACAGGTCGTTGTGGTCAACCCAGACGTTGGTGCTCTCCTATTATTCACAAGCTCGGTCAGCCCTGCAATCAACTTCAGGGTCGGCGCGTAGAGATGGGATTGCTCACGTCAATGGCGATGGCATCACCGTTCTTAGCAACGACGTTGCTGATCTTCAGGTTACGGATGATGACGTTCTTCTGGCGACGGACGGTAAGACCGATGCCGGTGAAGCCAGCGCCGGGAAGGCCGATGATGGACTTGTTGCTGCCAACGCGGACCTTGGCGTCGCCGGAGATGACTCCCTTGACAACGACAATGCGGGCAGCAGTGTCCTTCTCGCTGACGGCAGCGGTGAACTGGGGGAGAGTAGAGACGGTGGTCACAGATCCACCGGCACCACCCTTGGTTCCGCCGTTCTGGGTGGCAAAGCCAAGGTTAGCGGCCTCGGAGATGGAGGCACGCTTGTCGAAGACGTTGGTGGCATCGTCGATGGTAGGAGTGGGCGCGGCGGCGACGGCGGCAACCAGGCCGGCAACAACAGTGAAGAACTTCATCTTGGATAGTTGGTTTTTTTTTTTTAGAGAGTGAGTGAGAGGAAACGAGAGAAAACTGTCACAGACAGATAGAATGGTTTGAAAGAATGTGAGAAGGAAGATGAGACTTGAAGTGAAGCTTGATGATGCCTAAGAGCTGGCACCGGGCTGGAGTATATATACACATGATGGTAACTTGAGGCCCTCGTCCATGACTCCATGGTCTATCCCGTAAAAGGTCGGCGCTAACACTTTGTTAGCTTGTCTCTTCTAGATTGGGCTCACAGAATCGCAATCTCCTTTTCGGTCCACTCCCCGATGTGTGCTCTATCCCGTCCCATTCCTCATTAGGTCCTGAATTTCCGCAATTCACGGAGCTAGCAATTGATCCACGAATCAGGGGGGCCCCGGTCCTGGTGAGATCACGGCCCAGCGACCGAACTGCCGTTCGCGTTTCAGATGATGCTCAATGCTTGGGACTCGCTTGCGCTCCCAAAACAAGCCCCCACCCTGGCGAAATGCTTGTCTCCTTTGTAAAATGGGCTCGCAATGCTTGTCTGGTCCTCTTCTCTTTGGGGGTCACCCTGCGTTCCTTGCGAGGCACGAAGGAGCAGCTGGAATATTTCCCACGAACCATGGGCTTTGCCGTTTACCCCAGATGGATCGATGCAGGTATGTTTGACTGACAGCCAGCGCTTGGCCCTGACCTGGACGAGTGCCGGTAGCTGAGAGGAATCAAGGAGTTGACGCGGGCCATGGTCATGATCCCCTCGCCTCCTATTCTCCTAGGTAAGCGATTCCTGGGGAACCGCATGCATGAGCACTATTTGGCGGGTCCATGAGCATGTTTTCTTTTTCTTTTTTTCTTTTGTCCACTCTTTTCTGCTTGATGGGTTTCAGTTGGGGTCCCCATTGGCGTGAAAATTGCCCGCCCCGTCCAGTGCCCTTGTCGTTTGCCATCTTGGCACCTGTCCAACGCGTTTCGTAAACGTGGCTCGTCCCATAGCGAGCACCCAAGCTTAACCCAATACTCGGGCCAGCTTGCCTGACTTGAGACTAGTGCTGCGATTACGGGCGTGCAGTCCACAAAGACGTGATGCTTTGGCCCGGCGCCTGGGCCACGGAAACACCACGAGGAATCCATAGCAATGTGACTTTGCAATATGCCATTGCTTTGACGAAGCCTCCTCGTCATGAATCTCGTCTATGACGCAAGGCCTGCCCCTGCAGGGTCGACCATTCTGTTGCGCTGCGTATGAGTCCGGGGAATAAACTCCTCGAAGGGGCACGACCCCTGCTCGCCAACCTGCAGGCCGGTACATGTATGCCGGCCAACGCCTCTGCATGCGCTCCAATGCGTGCCTGCGTACTCTGTACCTGCGCGCCTGCGTGCCATTACATGTTCCGTTAGCCAGGTGATTTGTCCCCGCTGGACGTCAGATCTCGGTTGATCTCGGTTTCGCACGGTCTAGTATCTTTCATCGCGCGTCCCGGCCGAGCTAGGGGACGGGATCCCGTCGCACAACCCACTAAAAATTAAAGGAGAGAACAAACGCGTTTAGTGAGCACTTGGGATGAAACAAGTGCGAGCTAAACCACTATAAGCTTTCAAGCTCGCAACACCTTATCAGGCGTCGCATTTTTGTTAGTCTCAGGACATGTGGGCCCGCTGCTCTAAAATCAAAACTTCAGGGTGCCAAGCCCGCAATGCGTGCGCAGGGAGCCCTTCCTTAGTTTGGTGACGCGGTGATATAGACCAGGTTTTCAATAAGAGGTGGTGTGGACCATCCGTCATATGAGAGCTTCCGAATTCCGTGAGGATCACACGAACGGCCTAGAACCCCCTTTTACGGACTCTTATCCGTTCACTTCAACTAAGCTTAACATCACATAGAAGGTGTTCAGATTAAACTTGATACTTTCAGTCTCCACTAATGCCTGTAGCAACAGACATGAGACGATACACGCCCAACCGTTTTTGCTCTTTTCATTTACGTTTACACGCTGACGCCAAATGCTTACCTGCCGGTCCCAAATTTTGAAAACGCCATAGAGTCCTCTTAGTCCATTAGAGTCTAGCAAACACCTTCCCAAAGATCTCCTTTGCTTTCTCCAAATTGAGCATACTGATGCGCTCGTTGTCTAGATGCGCTGAGTCGCTTGCTTGCCCGCAAGGTAGGTGGGCAGCCGCCGCTCCAAACTCCTTCTCCAAGAAGCGGATTGCCGGGATTGACCCTCCTTCTCGAATGTACAGGGGGCGCTTTGGCTTGCCTGTCTGTGGGTCAGGAGAAGCCTTTTGCAGAGCGTCTTCCCGGACGACATGTCCGTTGCTGCCGCCCTGATTATCGTTGACGCCTTCGAAGCTGTCAGGCCAAGCCTCGACAATAGCCTTTTCTAGTGTCTGAAAGATCTGATTCGTGGGATCTCCCAGCCAAGGCTCGGCTTGATTGTCAATTTTAATGCTCAGCTGGTTCTGTGACTCTAGAATTGCAAACTCCCGGCGCAGAAAGCTGGTTAGCCGTTCAACAACAGATTCTACTTCTTGGCCAGGAACGAGTCGTAGGCTAATATGCGAGCTTGCATGACGACTGACGAGACTTCCCTCCGGACCCGAGACCTTGTATTGATGAATCGTCAGATTTGGCTCACGCCATCGCGCCATTAACGACCGCTTTAGCTTGTCCTCCGAAACGGCCTCAGGGTTACGACGTGTTAAAATTGACGCAATTTCATCATACCGAGCCTCTTCTTCTCTCGTGATAGCCGGAATGCCGTCATAAAAGCCTGGAATTTGCACTCTATTTCCACGACCTTTCAGTTTCGAGAGGAGAAAGGTCAAGTCCGAAAGGGGCTCGTCCATCATGTACGAGCCGTCAACGCCAGAGTGGGTGTCGGGTCTTGGCGAGTCCACGCAGACTGTGGCGTGGAGCACGCCTCTGAGACCGTAAGTGAGACAAGGCACTTCGTTGTTTAGCCAGTAACTGTTCGCCAGAAGAATGTAGTCGATGTGCCCGATGAGGTCCTTGTTCTTCCGTACGGCCTCTTCGAAACCACCCGAGCCAAATTCTTCCTCGCCCTCGATCAGAAATATGACATCGTTTTCTAGCTTTTGGGCTTGCATGAGGTCCGTCACGGCGTAGAGCGCTGCAAGAATTGGCCCTTTGTTGTCACTAGCACCACGGCCATACAGGTAGCCGTTGGCACCCCGCAATGTAAAAGGATCCGATATCCATTTTCCGACATTGCTATCGGCTGCTACGACATCGTAGTGCCCGTAGAAGAGTATTCGCTTTCGACTCTCGAGGGGTTCCCGTTTTCCGGAAAACCTGGCATAAACTACCGGATTGTGGTTTCGTTCGGGACTTAGCATTTCAACATGGCCACCAAGACGTTTGAATAATGTGCCTAGAAAAGTTGCGCCTTTCCGGCAATCTTCCGCGAATTCTGGTCGTGATGAGATGGTCTTGTAGGAAACAAAGTCCCGAAGTGTGGAAAGGAGGACGTTTTCTGATTCTTTTTCCGCACTGCGACCAGGGTGAGTCTCATCCTTCAAAGACCACACCGCAACATTGTCGTCGTTGGCGCCGGTGATGTAGAAATGCCTATTCTTGTACGTGGTAATGGCAGAAGCCAGAACCTTTCCTTGATGGGCTTTCCATTTGCTCAGGCACTGATATCGTTGCGTGACGTTTCCGGCGGTATCTTGATATCTGCCGTAGTGTGCAGTGCTATATTTCTGTGTTGCCGAAAATGTCAGCAACCATTCCATCGTCCTTCAAACATTATGCAGGCACTTACGCTTGCCCAACCATTTGTAGCACCCGTCCAAAGGTAACCCCAACCCATCTGGAGAGACATAATGTCGGTGTCGTGGGCTTTGATGACTCGCAAGCGCTGGGTCGTGTCGAGGTCCCAGAGCTCGACTATTCCGTCCAGTTTTCCAGCATACAGGAAGGATCCATCAATGGCTAGAGATAACACAGATTCGGCATCTTCTTCCCCAAGGGTGATGAGCTCCTCGATTCCCCCGTCGTCGCCGGAATCATCAGCATGGCGCCTGCCTGGTATCAAACTCCAGAGTTTAATGGTGCCATCTCCACCCCCAGAGATCAGGACATCTTCGCTGGCACCGACATCGACCGTAGGCCCTTTGGCCATAAGCATACAGTATACGTAGCCGTGGTGGGCAAAGTTGCGTATGGAACCGCTGTCGATCTCTATAACTGATCGGGCGCGAGGAATGAGACCCCACTTGTCCTCGTTGCGCCTCGGCGTGCTTGTGCCACCAACTGCTTTAGAGTCGAAGAAGCGATGACTTCTCCTGTCTGGGTGTCTCTGGGAGTCGGTAGCGACAGTGTTCGCGTGATCGCCGAGGGACACCCATTGAATGCTGGCATTCTGGGCGCCTATGTACAGAGTGTCGTACTGGGGACTGTATGCGGTGCAGAAGAGATCACCAACGTCATGGGTACCGTAGATCTCGTAGACACGGTCGAGCGTTATAGGGCACCACACATTTATGATCGGATCGCCAGCACTCGAGAAAAGGAGTGAGCCGTCGGGAGAGAGGAAAAGAGACAAGACGCTTCGTTTGTGGGCTTGAATCTTGCGTGTTTGCTGGAAGGTGGCCAGGGACCAGGTGACTATCTCGCCATCCTGCGTGCCGGCGTAGATGGTGTCATGCTCTGAGCCCACAGCCAGGGCCAGAACGGTGCTGCTATGCTCGAGGACGTGGATAAGATCCGGTTGATCTTGCGTCTTGTCGAAGGAACCCGAAGACGACGATCTCGACACCGGGAGCGTGACTGGAAGCGAGGACATCTCGGCTACTGTTATCAGACGAAGAGTCAGTGGGTGGTTTTGGCTTCAAGTGCCGCTCGGAGCTCCAAGAGACACACCAGCATGGCGGGGCACCCGCAGCCCAAAAGTTGCTCGGCTCGAGAATACTACGCGCGAGGGCGTGCCAATTGATGATGCAACTAGTGGATACTGAATGAAGCTCAATTCGATGCAGTCAGGATGTCGAACTAACGGTGAATTGCGGCCCAAACCAACGGTGTGAAAATGACCGTTGGAAGCTACCTTATTTCGCAGTGATGCAATATCAGGGTCTTTTGACGATATCGGAATGGCGTGAGTGGCTCTAGCTGCTGACCTCAGCACAGCGTCGGTACGTACTTCTAGCATTCAACCACTACCTTAGCGTCCTACGTCCTATCAGCACCTACCCTAAGCCAGTGGTGACTTTGTTACTAAGGTACTCAGGCTACTACCGTAGTTCAACTTGTTCAAGTTTCTTCTTGATTTTGATAATCATAGGCTGCTCGTTCAAGAACTCAAAAAGATACTATTGTAATCATCTCAATAGGTTTACTTGTATACATGAAGTTCTTAGCAGCAGTCCCACCGTATTTTTAAAGGGATATTACAATAACTTCACCGTTTTAATCACCAAAAAGACTAACCATACCATTCAGTGGTCAAAAAGGTTGATATCAGTGTTTTATCCTTAATAAGACACCAGGGGTGGGATCTTAGGCTATACGATGAAATCTTCGACTGTACACAGTTACCTTGTCATTCAATTCGATTCAGGGCAGATTGCCCCGTAAAGGCGGTGCCAAACAAAGGCCTCTGGATATTTAGGAAAGAGTCCTTGATTCAAGGTAGGTAGGAAGTGATGTAGTGGAAGGCTTCAAGCTCGTATGAACGCAACGCGATTTCCACCTCTGCACTCACGTGCCACAGTCAAGAAGAAGGTAAATTGACAGCAGATGGCTTACCTCCCGAGTCACCTTGAAGGACGATGGTACTTGCCACTCCTCCGAGGGAGGCTTCCTTCTGTAACCAATGTGTTCACGTGAGGCAAGGCCAACGTCTTCGTTTCCTTGTTCCACCCGAGCTGGCTCGACTTCGTGTTGCTCAACCGCCATCCGCAATGAGAGCAATCGCCCAAACCTCCCTGGTGCTTCTTGAACAAGCCTACTCCAGTCTTCACTAGGCGGCATCAAAGATGAAGCTCAGGCTCATGCTCCTTGCTTTCAGCGGCCTCGCTGCCGCCTACTATTCCATGGTGGCTTTTGCACCAGAAGAGCCTCTTATCCACACCAAGATAATCAACGCTCGCGGCAAGGCTCTCATCATCGGCGCTTCAGCTCCTAGCACGTATTGTCCTTTCGAGGATCCGACGCAGTGCCCACCTGGCGTGGCCACCTTGGTTAACGCGGAGATGACACTTCTTGCCGTATTTATTCACACTGGCATCGTGACCGCTTGCTCGTCTTGGACTAACAAGGCTCTAGGCATCGGTCCCTGGAGGTCAATTAATCTATGTTGCTCCTGACGGCTCCATCTCCTATCCCCACCCACACTCGTCTCTGCGACCACCGGGTTCGCAAGTCGGCGGGTTCTTTCCGTTCCAGGTATACTCCAACTGCAGCATGCCTCTTACAGTCCTGACTTGGGAGTCAACACGCGGTCCGGCCGGTTTGTGGGCATGTTCTGTGTCTTCTGGTGTTCCGATTTATCGAGAAGCAGAGCTTCGAGCGTCGACGGCACGGTTCAGAGGCGAAGGTTGCGTTAGGGTGGGCGTCCAGATCCAGGAGGCAGGCGATGATTTTGGAGCTTGGGCTTATACTTGATAAAAACACCGGCGTATGCAGTGTGGGGATGCACAAGCTGTCCCCGAGGGTTTGATTGCTTTATCTTGGCGCGCTATTCTGCTTGTGCTTATACACGTCTCGCATCCATCGGATGCCTGAGTGACCATTTTGGGGACCTCGCGGCTCGCGGATGTGACCCGAGGGAATGGGACCTATGGAGCTATGTATGAAGACCGGCATGTGATATCCTCTTCTTGACGTGGACCATGTTTGACATGCATGTGATGGGCCTGGTTGGTGTGTTTTTCATATGCATCTCAAGCACCAAGTGAAGCCTCGCAGTCATTTCGCCACTGCTCCTCTGGGCTCTGATCTAATAATTGCTTCAGTCCTCTAAGCCGAAGACAGGTCAATTGTCATAAATCGTAATGGGAATTGGCGATGCCATCCATCCCTGACCAGCGTAACAGAAGCGGCCTCCGAGCATCTAGACCTCAGCCCTCGCCTGGTCCATTACATTGTGTGGAGTCAAGTGCTGATACGCATTGAGCGGCACATGCACCAAGGACGAAATGAAAGCTTGTGGATCAAGAGCGTCCACGTGAGAGCTCGTGGGTAAGAAGAAAGCCTCCATCCCGGGTGGGCAGACCGAAAGACCAGGACCCGCCTCACATCCCGGACCGGATGACGTAAAAGCCCGCCTAGTGAGCAACCGTGGACGGGAAACCGAGCCCGGTCAACGGCGTTCCTTGCCCGAAGGCCACCGAGATGATGCTAGATCTAGGGACTCAAATACCGAGCAAAACAGCACCAAGATGAGACTATGATGGATAGCGTTTGCCTCCAACATTGGCGCCCGCGCCTGGACCGTGGCCGTAAAGTGAAGCTAAACGGGAGCTTCTCCTAAAAATTGGAGAATGGGGGACGACCGAGGGGTTCCCATGGGGGAGGAGAAGGGCATTCCCATGGGGATTGGGATCGAGTCGCAGGCGTAGCTGTCATCTGACACGCCTGTTGGCCCCGGGGTTGTCGGAGCCGTGGGGAAGCTAGTTCCAGTTGGGGATCAGGCCACCAAACAAGAAAGCAGCCAACAAGACCATCCTCCAATTTTTTTCAAACGCTACACTGCACGTGTGCTTCCCTGCCGTGTCAGATCCAACGCCAGCGCAACCCAATCCGGAACCATTGCCGAAGCCATGTGGAACGTCAGTGGCACGATCGATGCCGTAGTGCCAAGGAGGAAAAAGTTGGTGAGCGCATCTGGACTTGACAAGTGAGAAAGAAACAAGCAGGGGTTACCGAAGGATGAAGTGCCGGGGCAGGGGAAGGGGGGATTGTGTGATTGGACGCCAGCACAGCCCATCGACGGCGTTTTGACCTCGGCTTGTTTAGCCAAGATGGTGGCAGCCACTTGCAGACTCAGTGTGGCCCCGTTGGTGGTGGTGTCGCGAGTCGTGTGCGCGCGCCCTGCGCCGCCCCGTTGGTTGCAGAGAAAAGGAAAGGGGAGTCAGAAAATTCACTATAGCCAACGGCATCTTCCGTTTTAGTGAGGCATCCACCCAAGAATTAAGTCGGCGACGAACTATTCTGGACTACCGGTAGTGAAATTGTCTAACGGCGGTAGCTGAGGCTCTAGCATGAACGTCAGATCAAAGAGTGGTGAGGCTAGAGGAAGAAGCGGTTTAGCCCGCGTCCCTGATGGCTTCTGGTCGACGCCCTGGCCGGCAAACGCCTGCGGATGTTTTGTAAATATTCCGAAGGGAAATATGACAGGGCTTGGCTGAGGGTCTCTAGTGCTTGCATCCTTGGAGTAGGCACGTCGCGTTTCATTAAACTCGGTCAACGTCAGTTGGCTGTTTGGAGATTACTGCATGAACGAGAAAGAAAAACAATGATATTTCGATCTAGCCTTTGATCGGTGGCGACCGCATTGCATTGTGTTTGACAGTGTCATCATCCTCCCGCCCAGATCGAATCGGATGATGGCGATGTACTGTACTGGACATATCGAGGAGTGAAGTTGCATCTCCCCCGCATTAATTGTGGGAAAGTCTCCGTATTTTCCTCATGACAGGAGCATGATGCTCACCTTATTTTCCCATGGAGGAGGGGAAAAAAGGAGGAGAAGGGTGGAGGAGCCGACCGAAACCACTGAATGGGCGCCTACGAACGGCCACCGTCAGGACGTGGGGAATGCTGTAGCAACAGCACAGCACCCCAACTGCGCTGTAATTAAATCTCCACCTCCACTTTCCCCGCCCTCCAATCCTGCTTCCCCTCCCATCTCTCCCCTCCACACACACAATTTTTTTCTCTCTCTTCAACTGCCCTCCTCTTCTCCACCTCCACATAATGTCACCCTCCCAAAGGTCCCTGGTTGGTTGCCGAGGGCGATCGGCCGAGGCTAAGCTCACCCGAGCGTAGCCCTCGCCGGTGCAGACTTGCATTGGCCAAGGGCACTTTCCGGGGTGGGCTCCATCGACCTAATGGCCGCCTGGGCGTTTTCTTGCATCTCGTGCATACACCGGCGTCGCACGCCAGCCAGAGCCCCCCAGAACATGAAGCAGAGGTGAAGAGGAAACTAGCCATCTGAGCACCGCGACGCCGGCCCCTGACCGGCATGAAGCGATTCAAACGTGGCATGGCAGGCCCGGTGAGATCTGGGGAATGAATAGCGAAGCGCACCGAGCACGGAGGACACCGGTCTGGACGCCGTCGGGACCGACAAGTTCTATGTCCTTGCTTTTCCCCCCCCGGGTAAGCCCTACTCCAAAACCTTGAGTCCAGATCCGTATCTTCCCCGGCAGAGGTCGTATCCGCCTGTAGCCGCTAGACCCTCCACCACCACACGAGGCCCAATCCCGATGATGCATTCCTAGCTCCATCCCCGGCCTTGTCATCGGGCCTCTGCCTCTCCTGGGCGCCGGTTCCTTGTCTAGCAGGGCCGGGGCATGGTTGGCTCGTGGATCGTCCAGCGATTCGTTTTGACGTTGCATCAGACATTCAAATACTGCGCTCTGCCCCGTCTTCTTTGCACGATTTCCTGTTGATGCTTGTCCTTCCCTCGAACACCATCCCCCGTGCACATCTTTTCCTTTAGCAGACATAGCCATCATGTCTTCGAAGGCCGGCGAAACCATCGCCGAGACCCAGCCTGAGGCTACGCACATCCACGATGCGCCTACCGCAGCCAAGGAGGTCACCACCTCGGCCTCAGTTGCCCTCGCGGCTGCTGTCGCCGCTGAGAAGCCCAAGCCCTTCTCCAAGGGCATGCTGAAGCTCTACCTCATCATGGGCATCGGCTACTTGGTCTCGACCATGAACGGTTTCGGTGCGTTCTTCCATGTTCTGCTCGTCCGGAGTCTCTGACGAGTAGCACCGTGAACCCGACTAACACTCTGCTTACAGACAGCTCTCTCATGGGCGCCATCAACGCCATGGAGCCCTACCAGGAGACTTTTGGTCTCGAGGGTGTTGGTTCCACCACCGGTATCGTCTTCATCGTCTACAACCTCGGTCAAATCGCTGCTTTCCCCTTCTGTGGTCTCTTCGCCGACGGCCTTGGCCGTCGCTGGTGCATTTTCATCGGCTGCGCCCTTGTTCTCGTCGGTACCGCTATCCAGACCCCCGCCAACAACCTCAACCAGTTCATCGGTGGCCGCTTTGTGCTCGGTTTCGGTGCTTCCATCGCCTCTGCCGCCGCCCCGGCTTACACTGTCGAGCTGGCCCACCCTGCCTACCGAGGATTCATGGCTGGAATGTAAGAAAGACATTCGTTCACGCATGCTTATTGACACTGGCTGACTTGTGAATGACAGGTACAACAACTTCTGGTGGTTCGGCAACATTCTTGCTGGATGGACTACCTACGGTACCAAGCTGCACTTCGACAATTCGTGGGCTTGGAGAATCCCCACCGTTGTTCAGGCTGCCATCCCCGGCATTGTCATGTGCCTTGTCCTCTTCCTTCCCGAGACTCCTCGTTGGCTGATCGCCCACGACAAGGCTGACGAGGGACTTGCTATCCTTGCCAAGTACCACGGCGACGGCGACGTGAGCAACCCCATTGTCCAGCTCCAGTACCACGAGATTCGTGAGCAGCACGAGATGTATACGAACGACAACGCCTGGTGGGACTACAGGGAGCTGGTCAACACCCGCGCCGCCCGCTACCGTCTGGCCATGGTTATCGGCATGTCTTTCTTCGGACAGTGGTCTGGAAACAACGTCATCAGCTACTTTATGGTACGCTCTATCTGCACCAGCACTGTTCTGAGACCAAAGTTACTAACTCTTCTTAGCCTGAAATGATCAAGTCGGCTGGTATCACGAACACCGACACTCAGCTTCTCCTCAACGCCATCAACCCCATCTTCTCCATGATTGCTGCCGTTTACGGTGCATCGCTCTTGGACAAGCTTGGCCGACGCCCCATGATGCTTTGGGGTCTTGGTGGTGCGCTCATCAGCTACATTTTCCTTACCGCCTTCACTGCCTCCACCGATAAGAACCCCGACCTCTCGTATGGTGTCATTGTCTTCATCTACCTGTTCGGCATCTTCTTCGCCTGGGGTTTCACTCCTCTGCAGACTCTTTACGCCGTCGAGTGTCTGGAGAACAGACAGCGTGCCAAGGGCAGCGGTCTTAACTTCCTCTTCCTCAACATTGCCATGGTAGGTCATCCACTAAACCATCCTCTGAGACATTGCAGTTGTGCTAACGCAGTTTCAGGTTGTCAACACCTACGGTATCAGCGAGGGTATGGCCAAGATTGGCTGGAAGCTGTATCTTGTCTACATTGCTTGGATTTGCGTCGAGATCGTCGTCATCTACTTCTTCTTCGTCGAGACTGCTGGCAAGACGCTCGAGGAGATGGGCTCTATCTTCGCGGCCAAGAACCCCCGAAAGGAGAGTACCAAGAAGCGCACCATTGCCTTGACCGACAACGGTGAGGTCCTCGGCGTCGATGGAGACCAGAAGGACCCTGAGAAGTACGCCTAAAGGAAGGACTACCAAAAGGCACCCGGACACTAATGAAACAATAATTCGAATCAGTGCCGGTAGTCATCCTTAAGAATACTTGTAATAATAACAACCCATTCAAGAACCATTAGTTGCGATAAGATAACGGCATTGATTTGTGTATGAGTGAAATGAGCCCGGCTGCACTTGCATGGCGTGCCTAAGTCTCGCAATTTCACTTGTGACTGTTATGTATAAATTCGCCATGGGCATAAGATGGTTTGTCATCACTTAAACCTCCTGAAGCCGAAACCTGGATGGTTGTCATGGGACTAGTGGTTGCTTCGTGTCACCGTAGGTTCGGCGTATATATACCACAATGGCAGCCCAAAACTATTATCCTTGTCCTGGCATGTCGTTCTAGGAAAGGGCCTGTCTAGCGAGGTGTTTCGCGTCCTTTTGAGTGAATAGTCCGGAGAAGGCTTGGCCGCAGACGAACTGGTGTCTAATCTAGAGATGCGGGACGTTTCTCCGCACGGGAAACACGCCATAACTTGGTGAACAACGTGCGTTTCACAGCAAGGAGTCACGAATTCTCCAGCGGTGAGTTCGGATGAAGAGCGCATGGAGAGATGGGGTCTGGGGAAGAGTATGGGCAGCCCGAGGCCCACCCTTGGCACTCCCCCTCATGCCCAGGCGCGTTGCACGGAGCCTCGTGGTTCCTGAGGAGTGAGGCGGCGCAATTGCAGCGAGGCCTGCGAAAACCGTCTCGCCTGGTGCCCGCATCGTGAGATCCCGACGCTAAGGATGTCCCTCTTGCGAAGGGGGAAGCCGCCGTCTGGATTGGGACATGACGGAGCCGTGAGCCACCGAGGGAGTCGCGAATCTCGGCACGCCGATCCGCGTTCATGCGCCGCCGCCAATCGTGCATGCAAGGAGGATTCGCACTGGTGCCGGCTTCTACGCGCGGGGGGAGGGCGATGCGTGATGTTCTCACCACCCTGAGCCTGCGCTGCGCGGAAGCCTATTGGTTGGAGCGGGTATTGTGATGGCGACACATTTTTTTTCTTTCTCGTTCCTCGCCACGTCTGCAAGGGCCGCCTCTACCGCAATAGAGCCCACCTCGTCCGGAAGCACACCGAAGGAGCGGAGGGAGGGTTGCATCCAGCGCGAGGGAAAAGCTGCCCCAGGGGGAACTAAGCTTCGCCTCCACGTTCTTCGGAGGCTGACGCTCCATCACCATGGAAGCGGCGTAGGTGCCAATATTGGGACCTCCCCAATCTCCGTCAACCTCGACCTGGCCTTTTGGAGCAGTTTCGCTCTGGGCATACCGCATTGATTCGCGGGAAAACCGCTCTTTTCGAAGCTCCACCGAGTCCTTCGCCTGCCTGCCATGCCATGGCCATTTCGCGCGCTCGTGCAATGTCCCGGTGGCCCCATGTTCGTCTTTCCTGTTTGGGCAATTCGTCGGTGACCCTTCCGAGTCGCCGTTCCGGCGGCGCACGGGTTCCTCTGCTTATAAGGCGTGAGCGACCACCGCGTTTCTCCCTCCCACGATGCAAGCAACCGCCGATCGGTGCCCACTGTCCTGCCTTACCCCAGCTGGGATCCTGACGAGATTGACAAGTCGATCTCGGGTTTTTTGGCCAGTCTTTCGCAGCCATGAAGTTCCTCTCGTTGCTCCTCTCGGCCGTGGCCCCGGCGTGCGCCGCGGTCACCTGGACCAATGCGAAGCTCGGCGGCGGCGGCGGCTTCGTCTCTGGCTTCGTCTTCCACCCCAAGGTGAAGGGCGTCGGCTATGCACGGACGGACATTGGCGGCCTGTACAGGCTGAACAGCGACGACTCGTGGACGGCTGTCACTGATGAGATCGCCGACCCAGCAAACTGGTAAGTTTGGGAGATATCGCCCATGCATCGATCGGCGGCATGGTTCGCTGACAAGATCTACAGGGGCCGATGGGGCATTGACACCTTCGCTCTGGACCCCCAGAACGCCGACGTCGTCTACGCCGCCGTGGGCATGTACACCAACAGCTGGGACCCCAACAACGGCTCCATCATGAAGAGCACCGACCGCGGCGCCACTTGGTCCTTCTCGAACCTCCCCTTCAAGGTCGGCGGCAACATGCCCGGTCGTGGCATCGGCGAGCGCCTCGCCGTCGACCCCAAGAACTCCAACATTGTCTACTTCGGCGCCCGCAGCGGCAACGGCCTGTGGAAGAGCACCGACGCCGGCAAGACGTTCAAGAAGGTCTCGAGTTTCACCAACGCCGGCACCTACATCCCCGACCCCTCGGACGCCGGCGGCTACAACAGCGACATCCACGGCCTGGCCTTCATCACCTTCGACGAGACCTCCACGCTGGCGAGCGGCGCCACCTCGCGCATCTTCGTCGGCACGGCCGACAACATCACTGCCTCGGTCTACGTTTCCGAGGACGCCGGCTCCACGTGGAACCCCGTCGAGGGCCAGCCTGGCCGTTACTTCCCCCACAGGGCCAAGCTTGAGCCCACGGAGAAGGCCCTCTACATCAGCTACGCCGACGGCACGGGCCCGTACGATGGCACCAAGGGCGCTGTGTGGCGCTACGACATCGCTGGCAGCAAGTGGACCGACATCACCCCGGTGACGGGCGACGACCTCACCTTCGGCTTCGGCGGCCTCGCGCTCGACGCCCAGAAGCCCGGCACCATCGTCGTAGCCAGCCTGAACTCGTGGTGGCCCGACGCCCAGCTCTTCCGGTCCACCGACTCGGGCGCGACGTGGTCCCGCCTCTGGGAGTGGAACGGCTACCCCAACATGAACAGGTACTACCAGATGGACGTCTCCAAGGCGCCCTGGATCAAGACGGACTGGCTGGACCGCGACTCCAAGTGGCTCGGCTGGATGATCGAGTCGCTCGAGATCGACCCGCACGACAGCAACCACTGGCTCTACGGCACCGGCCTGACCGTCTACGGCGGCCGCGACCTCACCAACTGGGGCACCGGCCGCAACGTCACGGTGCAGTCGCTCGCCGACGGCATCGAGGAGTACGCCGTGCTGGACATCAAGTCGGCGCCCAAGGGCTCCGAGCTGCTCGCCGCCGTGGGCGACGTCTCGGGCTTCACCTTCCGCGACGCCGCCAGCCTGACCAAGGCGCCCCAGCAGATCTGGAACGAGCCCATCTTCGGCTCCACCAACGGCGTCGACTACGCCGGCAACAAGGTCGACAGCGTCGTCCGCGTCGGCTACCAGAACGCCGGCCAGACCGTGGCCGTGTCCTACGACGGCGGCCTGAAGTGGAGCGCCTACCCGGGCGCCGACGCCTCCAAGAGCGCCGGCCAGGTCGCCTACTCGGCCGACGCCGACGCCATCGTGTGGACCCCGGGGACGGGCCCCGTCGTCCGCTCCGTCAACTCGGCGGCCTTCAGCCCCGTGGCCAGCCTGCCCAACGGCGCTCTGGTCATCTCGGACAAGCGCAGCAACAAGCACTTCTACGCCGCCTCGGGCGCCGTCTTCTACGTCTCCACCGACGTGGGCGTGACCTTCAGCAAGGCCGCCGGCTCCCTCGGCGACGCCACGGCCATCCGCGACGTCAACGTGCACCCCACCGTCGCCGGCGAGGTCTACGTCTCCACCGACGTCGGCCTATTCCGCAGCACCGACTCGGGCGCCTCCTTCACCAAGATCCCCGGCCTGACCAACACGTACCAGGTCGCCCTCGGCGTGGGCAACGCCGGCTGGAACCTGTACGCCTTCGGGTCCGGCAGCGCGGGCGCCAGGCTCTACGGCAGCGCGGACCTGGGCGCCTCGTGGACCAACATCCAGGGCGACAAGCAGACCTTTGGCGCCATCGACAGCGCCCGCCTCTCCGGCAGCGGCAACGTCGCCGGCCTCGTCTACGTCGGCACCAACGGCCGCGGCGTCCTCACCACCAAGGTCAACCTGTCGGGCGGCCCGGGCCCCTCGTCGAGCAGCACCCGCTCCGTGCCCTCGTCGACGACGTCGTCGCGCACGACGCTCAGCACTAGCACCGTCTCGCGCACCTCGTCCTCGGCCGTCATCACCAGCACCAAGACCTCGTCGTCGTCGTCGGCCGCCACGAGCAGCAGCGCCAGCAAGACGTCGTCGGCGCCCCAGCCCTCGGAGACGGCGCTGGCCGGCCCCTGGCAGCAGTGCGGCGGCAAGGACTGGAAGGGCCCGACCCGCTGTGTGGCCGGGTGGACGTGCAAGGTGCAGAACGAGTGGTACTCGCAGTGCCTGCAGTGAGTGAATGAGCAAGTGAGCGCACGTGTGGGGTGGTCGCGTGAGGAGTAGTATATAATCCCATGGTACATACAAGCAGTTGTGCGGATGTGCAGTTACTGTCCGAGTAGAATCATAACATGAAGCTTTTCCAGCAGCCCTGGTTCTGTTGCGTGCGTGAAAATGGTTTCTTCCTTCGTGATAATAACAAAACTATGGTAGTACAAACAGTTCCACGCACCTTACTCTCCTATCCAACTCCCTCGCCACCCTATGTTCGACCTTTTGACGTGTTATGAGTATGGTAGACGGGCTCGTGCTCGGTGCCTTCGTATATACTCCTTGCATCATGTATTCTATGCCCCTCCTATTGGGTGTTCCTTCGTGTCAAGGTTCGATGAGACTGTGGCCATGGCTCTCATCAACGCAGACGTACTCCACAAATCCAACTTACAATGATGTAAACCTTTCGCTCGCGGCGCTCTTGTCTTTCGTCCTCGTCGTTCTCGTTGCGTTTCTGTGCTTCCAGGCGGCCAGAGTGATGGCGCGAGGAGAGCGGTAATAAAAGCGTTGCTGGAGCTGGATGTCAGCCAGATGCCGTCACAAGGCTGAGCCAAGAGCCGTTTAGACGCAAAGGAGAAGAGGCACATACCCTGATCTCACTTTTTGGACGGTTCTTGGCCTTCATGTCTAGGAGGTCTTGGATTTCCTGATTTGACCAGTGGTCTCGATGACTTGGCTGCGTTAAAACTGTTAAGTTCGTATATCCATGGTGATGAGGGGTGGAGTGGGTGAGGCGTAAGGACTGACATACTTTGCTACGGCTCGGGTCTTCCATGATGATCGTGACGGAGTTGATGGGATGATTCGATATGGTCGAGGAATTCTCTGCCTCCCTGGAACATTTCTATTAGATGGTGAGTTGAAAGTCCATTTACGATGTTATGATATGACGATAACGGACCTTTGCTGCTATCATCGCCCCAGCACCCCATCGTGGGATCTTGACTCCAGTTCCGAGCCACGGGCGCTGCCCTGGAGCGTCAGGGAGAGGTGTTCTCCCATTCTCTAGAGCTTTCTGCTGCCAAGAAGGTAATTTAGCAGGCATGACGGCCTCGTGCAGTCGCATGGGTGGAGAGGTTTGCGGCAAAGAGATAGAGGAGGGCGACAGGCACAGTGTTCGTTGTGAAAGTGTAAGGCAACGGGGTGCACAGGCTGAGAGCTGCGGGTGCAAACATGACTGCGAGAGGAGTTGAAAAGTGGAAATGACGGAGCTTTATGCTTGTGAACGGCGACTGATTTCCTGAGTGTGGTATAGCATGGCGCAGGCCGGGTCGGAATGGAATGGAGTGTCAGTGGTGGGTTGGACCGTCTGCAGCTGGCAGGATATATCCTCCTATCCTCCCTCGTCTTGCCTTGCCTTGCTGCCGAGAACCCATGTCGACTGTCAACGAATCAACACCAGTTGCCTAACACCAGTTGCCTTGACACCCGGGACAGTTGCAGATAACTTGGTTGAGGAGAACTCCCCGACACAAGCACGGCACTGGCTGGCTGGGCTCACAACCACCAGATGATCACAGACAGAAGCGAAGCCTCCTGCTGCGGGAGCAGGACACCGGCAGAAGCGATTGCACTACCGTTTTTTATTAATAAAAATATAACTTTATTACTGGAGCCACAAAGCTGCATGGCAGGGAAAGGTTGCTCAGATCAAATGTGAGCCAATGAGAGACGAAGACTCGATACAAACTGCATATTGAGGCTCGAGGAGGGAGAGGAGGAAAAGGAGGAAGAAAAAAGAAAGAAAAGAAGTCGAGCTGCACGTTCGATAGGCGACGTTAGCTGAGCTGCACGTTGAGGTCTAGCTGCTTGTTCACCAAGGGCAGGGCCGTATGGATGCAGCTGCTTGTTCACTAGGGACCGGGGCGTATGGATAGCTTGTCCGACATGCTCATACACGTTGGGGGGGGTGGTGATAGGGAAGAAACACAAGCCTACCCACACCACGGTGACTTCTGGCAGGTACCTTACCTTAGTTAGGTCCACTTCTGGAGAAGTAGATGACTTTGCTCGATTCACAACGCTCCCACCCCTGTCCGGTCATGTCTGCCGTGCCTAGCACCGCCCGCCGCGGCGGCGATGCCTCATTGGTTGAGGAGCTTCTTTGACCCCCGCTGGTGCCTCGCAGGTCTGGTGGGAAACTTGCCTTGCAGGCCTGCCGCAACCCTCACCGTCTTCTCCTTCCACGAAGAGAGCTCGTCCTATCCGAGTCTGCTGGGGCCGGGCTGTTGTCGGCGCACGTCCCCAGCGTCGCAGAAAGGGTGGCGTGCAGGTCATGGATGGATGCATTGACGATCATTATGGGCTTGGATTTATTATATCTGTACACCAGGTGATATTCAATGCGTTCAAAGAAAAAACCAATCATGCTGCTTTAGTAGACGGCTACTCGGCCTTGTCTAGTGCGATTCGCAGTACTACATCCGTAACCCCAACGCCTTTGCCCATAACGCCGGGCTATCAACAACTTCTCAGCGAGGAAATTCCGACGCAATAACGACCAAAACATCATCAACATCAATGATGTCACCCGTCTTGGCCACAACTGCCGTACAGATGCCCCCCACAGGGCTTCTTATCTCAACTTCCATTTTGCTCGATTCAATCCACATCTAGATTCGTCAGTCCAGCATCCAGAAACCGTCATCGCGGGCGTACTTACCAGAATAGCATCTTTTTCAACTCTGTCACCCTCCTTAACTGCGCACTTGTAGCACTTTCCTGGCATCATGGCCTTGATTTTCTCTCCGCTGCTTTCGAGCCTCGT
This sequence comes from Paramyrothecium sp. XJ0827, assembly GCA_020881915.1. Lineage (NCBI taxonomy): Eukaryota > Fungi > Ascomycota > Sordariomycetes > Hypocreales > Stachybotryaceae > Paramyrothecium > Paramyrothecium sp. XJ0827. Next base: position 1,620,307 of record JAJFPB010000001.1, on the reverse strand, counting down.
ACATGCGTCGGCATCTTGTGTTGCCGGGCGATAGGGCTGCACGAGTTCCTCCAGGAATGGAACTTTGGCAATCGACTCCGCCCGTTGCTTTGATACTACCGCAATCTCCTCAGACTTCTGCTGCATCCAAGATTCATACTCCTCCAAGTCGAGCTCGCCTTCCGTGACTTGGACGAGCTCAGACAAGGGACGAGAATCAAGTTCAGACTCCGTCACGGTATAGAATGTGATGCGGTCAAACACCTTGAACAGCCAAGGATTTACAGCTGGGACTTCAGCAGATGGCCCATTTTGATTCACCGACCCTTCTGTCTGGAGGACTCTCGGTTCCCAGATATCCACCGTACGACCGACCAGCTGGTACCCGCCAGGCGAGTCCGTCGCATAGATGCACATGTACTGGCCACCGATGCCAACGGACCCACGCGGCGTATACGATCTCGAAGGGTTATATTTTGTCCCGAAGAGCCTGTGCCTTGGATCAAGTGGCACGGCGCAGGGCGAACCGAGATATACATCTCCCAGCCCAAGCACCAAGAACGTAGCATCGTAAAGATTGGAAGAAATGTCCCCCACCCCGTTCAACTCCTCCAGGAATTTGATGTTACTCGGAAGCCAAGGTGCATCAGCTCGAATTGTGGCAGCGTAGCGCTCGATAGCAGCCCTGCTGACACTATCATTGAAGGCCAGGGGAAGTTGGATTGTCCTTGAAGGCAGGCGGCTCGTGAAAATACAGGACTCTGCATGTTGCGCTAAACGTGTAAGAACCTCGCTGGGTGTCAGTCCACTTGCATATAAAACATGCAAAGTGCGCACGCCTGGCGTTAGGCTTTCAATACCAGGAAGTGGTTGCTGTCGGTGGTGCTCACAGAAAGCTTGGATATGGAAGCTCTGGCGCAGGGAAAAGTCGTCATTATCACCGAATTCAAGGAGTATTGCGCGGTCGCCAGCTTGTCTTGCTACGATTGCCAGCCCGTTGGAGTTGATGTGCGTAGCTTTTGAGCTTTCCACAGCAACGGAGAGTTGCTCTTCAGATGCGCCAAGCATAGGTATGGCTGTCAGAGTGTCAATAGCTTGACTGACTTGAGCTTCGAGCGCAAGGGCTGCTTCGACGCTCATGGGCACAAAGTGGATGCTATCACCAGGACGTGCTTGGCCGAGCTTCCACATCTCGGAAGAGGCAACAACACAGAATACCACGAAGCCACCCAAGCTGGGACCGTCGCACGTTAGGACGACTGCCTCATCACCTGTAAAGCTAACGCTTCCAATAGAGTAAGGACTGTCGTGAATGTTGGATGGATGCAAGCCTGCAGCGCCTCCGGTCTGGCGAGTCCACTGGGGCTTCGGACCAGTCAGACGAATGCCGCATCTATTGCTGTTATGGTGCACCCGCCACTGCCCATCGAACAGAGCCTGAAGGCCCTCATCTGTGAAATAATCGGGTGCTCCATGGGGGCCGGGGATCACTCCTATAGTCCACTGCGCCCTTGGTTGGCGCGGCAGTGGAACTGCGGGAGCCACGCGAAACTCATGCTTCATAGTTCTGGCGTGTGAAGCTCCAAGCGGTATCAAGTCACCCCGGCGTAGTTTGTGTCCGGAGAGCCCTCCGAGCTTGCCCATCTCGAAGGTTGCGCGACTTCCCATCACTTTAGGTACCATTATTCCTCCTTGGATGGCCACATAGGCTCTGTAGCCATTGGACAGGGCGCCAACACGGAGGACTTGGCCGGCTTCTACCTCAAAGGCTTGGTTGTGAGGTGCGACGGCGTCATTGATAGTAGTCAAGACATCAGCTCCGGTCACTGCAACTACGGCGTTACGGTGAAACTGGAGAGCAGGCCCCTGGATGGTACACTCAAGCGCTGCTGCATCCTGCCCATTGCCGACCAACTTATTGGCTAGGCGGAAGGAAATGTCATCCATCGGGCCTGAGGGTGGAATACCTACATGCCAGTAGCCAGTTCGACCAGGGAAGTCTTGGATCGTCGTTGCTGTGCCTGGTTCAACAACCTCAAAAGAAGATGATGCTATTCGAAAAGCGTCCAGAGATTTTGTAGTATAGTCACCAGATTCGAAGATTGACCACGTTGTGATCTGGCGTAAATACTCCAGATTCGATTGCACTCCCTCAATCACCGTCTCCCTAAGGCCCTTGGCCAGGTATTCTAGCGCTTCTCGCCGGTCACGCCCGGTCGCAATGAGCTTGGCCAGCATGGGATCGTACGCTGTCGTCACATTTGTACCAACCTCTATCCAGGTATCTACGCGAAGATACTCGGGAAACTTGAGGTGTGTTATCTTGCCAGTGCATGGCCGAAAGCTTTGCAAGGGACTCTCGGCATAGACGCGAACCTCAATGGAAGCTCCAGAGACCGCGACTTCGTGAGAAGAGCTTGAGAACAAATGCTCGCCATCCCCCCGTGCAATCTTCACCATGCATTCGACAAGGTCAAGACCAGACACTGCTTCAGTGATGGGATGCTCCACCTGAAGGCGGGTGTTGACCTCCAGGAAGTAGAAGTCGTGCGAGTCTTTGTCATAGATGAACTCTACCGTGCCGACGTTGCGGTACTTTACGCTCGAAGCCAGTCGAACAGCGGCATCTCTCATTCCCGCTCGAACTTCCGATGGTACTGCAAAAGCCGGGCTTTCTTCAACAACCTTTTGGTGGCGCCGTTGAAGTGAGCAGTCCCGCTCCCCTACGGCCACGACGCGGCCATTGCCGTCACCGAGAATTTGAACCTCGATGTGCCGGGCGTTTTCCACGAATCTTTCGAGGAAAACACCGCTGTCGCCAAAGTTTGCCTGCGCTAATCTCTGCACGCTGTGGAAGGCTTCGTCCAGGCTGTCCAAATTGTGGCACTGTCGTAACCCAATGCCGCCTCCACCAGCAGTGCTCTTGATCATAAGCGGAAACCCGATTCGTTCGGCTTCAGCTCGGGCCTCTTCCACGGACTGGAGCAGCTTGTCTGATCCAGGGACAGTTGGCACGCCCGCGGCCATGGCAATAGCACGAGCATGGTGTTTCAAGCCCAAATCCGACATCTGGCGTGGTGTCGGGCCAATCCAAACCATCCCCGATTCTTCCACCTGGGTTGCAAAGTCGGCGTTCTCTGATAGGAAGCCGTACCCAGGTATAATAGCATCCACTGAGGCCCCTTTGGCCAACTTGATGATCTCATTGCCGTTCAAGTAGGTTTCTGTAATAGTATTTCCGGGCAGCTGCAGAGCAACATCCGCACTTTTAACATGAGGCGCCTGAATGTCATTGTCTGCATAAATGGCAACGGTTCGTAGACCCATTTCCCGAAGTGTGCGAATGATGCGCACGGCAATCTCTCCACGATTAGCAACTAAAATTGTCTTGACGGATTTGGGATGTTCCTTTTCGCAAACGGAGGCTCCGTCTACGCTGCCCTTAGTCGCGTCGCCCTGTTGGTTATATGCCCTCCAGCCCCCAAAACGTGTAACGTCTGTTGCACCTTTGAGGCCAAAAGGTTCACAAATGAACCCGTGAACCCAACGTCCATTTTGAAGCTCCAGGGAGCCGATACCGAGAGGGGACGGGATCGTCTGCATGAAACTGCCCAATGATATACGGGGTAAGAGCCAGACTTCAACCTCAATCTGACTACCATCTTCATCGGCAGACACTCTTCTGAGGCCTGGTTTCTTAGGCCCTGAAGTTGTGTTGAGCGCATACAACCTGTAACGGTCGGAAGTTGTTGTAGTTGATTCATAGATGGCGCCACGAGACACAAGATCTTTATTCAGTGGGAATCCCTTCAAGTGGGCACCAACCACGGCGACTGGAAAGAAGTCTGCGCTAGAAGTTGGGGCAGTCGCGTCTCTTGAGGATGGCTTCGTCTCAGATGCAAATACCTCGGTTGCTCCTAAACGGCGTTTCTCCCCATCAAACCACTGCCTAGCCCATCTCATCAATGTCGGCTCGGCCCATTTGTTCGCCACCAAGGTCACGCCAAAAGGTAGTCCGTCGGGCCTGAAACCGGCAGGGAGAGCCAAGGCGCTCCAATCGAGGAAGTTGACAAAGTTGGTGTATGTTCCCAAGAGAGAGTTCTCCTTGACTGGGTTCTGAGAGATCTGTTCCAGCGTTGGGAATGTTGGAGAAGTAGGCACAAGAAGCCCATCGAAATCCTTGAAGGCAATTTGTATTTGACGCGTAAGGTCCTGGCGCTGATACTCGCCGGCGAATGTGTCAGCAGCCGAAAAGCTTGTTGCTTTGGTGATGATTCCCCGTACGACTGGATCCATGTCCTCGGCAGGTGTTTGCTCAATGAACTGTTGGACTGCCGCGTACCGCTCGGCCACCCAGGGACCTTCATAGAGTAACTGGGCAAGGGAAAAGAGTTGTGTAAAGTCCACGGGCGTGAGTTTCCACCCAAGACGTTTGGCCTTCTCTAACGCAAGCTCATACGCAGGATAGTGGTCGTCACGCCCAAACCAGTCGGGCTCCGCACATATCGCGAGGTTGGGTTGACTGTCATCATCTGATAGCCGACTCCCAAGCCCGGATTCCGTTTGCTTTGTGGCTGGATCAGGGCGTGCGCGAGAGTAGGCATCCTCAGGGTCGAAAGCTTCGGCGGCAGAGAGGACAGTCTCCGCATCTTCTACTGTCAACGCAAAGATGGAGACGCAGTCCAGCGTTCGACAAGCTGGGACCACGGCCCTTGCGCTCAGCGCTCCGCGAGTGGGTTTCAATCCGACAATGTTGTTCAAGCCAGCTGGCACGCGACCGGATCCAGCGGTGTCTGTGCCAAGAGAGAATGGGACAATGCCACGCGCAACGACCACTGCGCTTCCGGAGCTTGACCCACCGCTAACTCGAGCAGGGTCGAATGAGTTAGGGACAGCACCATATGGCGACCTTGTGCCGACCAAGCCTGTAGCAAACTGGTCCAGGTTCGTTTTGCCGATGAGAATGGCTCCGGCGGCCTTCAGATTCGCAACGACGGGTGCATCCTTGGCGGCAGGCGTGGTGCTATAAGCAGGACACGCCGCAGTCGTAAGAAAACCTTGGGCTTCGATGTTGTCCTTGACTGCAAAGGGGACACCGCGCAGAGGGAGGTGTTTGCCACCTCCTTCAAGCTTCCGTAGCTCATCGAATTGGCGAAGGACCTCATCTCGACTGGCTAGCGAGATCCACGCCCGGGTCGTGGAGTTTCTCTGCTTCTCGAGATCGATCAACGAGCATATGCGCTCAACACCGTCGGATTCAGACTGTGACGATCGCCATTCAGAAATAGTCAAGGGGTATTCTCTTTTCGCCGATTCGCCCACCACATCACGGGCTGTCGCTTCCGCGCGGCCAGGAACGGGGACTTCAGAAATTGCTGAGGGAGCCATCAGGGATGGTGAAAGAACCCTGGGTCGTGTTCCCGGAGACGGCCAGAATGGTTGCACTCAAAGTTAGGATAGGTTTTGACGAGTGAGGGAAGAGGTTGAAGCAACAGCGCCGGATATCGATACTTTCTTGATATTGAGGCCTGGATCCGCACTTGGTCTTGATATAGCTGCCAACAGTCCGCTTGACTGTCAAAGAGAATGATGCAAGTATACAAGTCGCATTTATCAGACCAAAAGAATGAGAACGATGCGAGTTCTTATAAGAAAAAGAGCTGTTGGACGCCTGCGGCGTAGGACAAATGGTCAAGCATTATTCGCCATTCTGACAACAGTGTACGGCGGGACGGCGGACGGCGGCCGAAGAGTACGGCCCGCGGCCGTGTCACTCTAGCATTTGCAGACGGAATTATGCAAGCACTTCGAGTGCGCATCCAGATACGGCGTGCGATGGAACAACGACCCTTCGTCATTGGGTCGCCGCGCAGAGCGGCTGGTGATGGTGGAGAGGGTTAGCGGCCAATCAGTCGCGCGGTTTCGCCGGCGGCGGGCGGCGGGCACGAAGGAACTGTCTGTGGGGCATAAGGCCAAAAACTGGTCTATCGAAAATGAGTAAAAATCCAAGCCATTCCCTAATCATTTGTGTCACTTGATGATGTGCCTTGCATCTTGTGTGCCCTGCGTATAATCACAAAAGCTCGGAGTAGGAGTCCCAATAAGCCTCTCATTCCTCATAGAGTTGCCGTCCACCAAGACCTGGTTCTCTTAGGCCCTGAAAAGAGCCGCCAATGCCGCAAAGATATGGAGCAGAACATCATCATCATGGAGTTGAAGATGAGAATCCGCAAATGCATACGACGTCAAGAACTTGTCCCGTATATGTTCATTCATCAGTTGCCGGTTGGATTCGCCGAACTCAACGCCTCCTTCAACACATTGGTGCATTCGATGATGTCGTTCTGGCGGTCATATGGTCTTTTCGACAGTAGGTACAGCAGCCGCCGCTTCTCCTGCGGCGTTTGCTCGCGTTGGGCCATGTCAGTCACCAGCAGCTGCTCTTCGGCGCTGAGCAGTCTGATCCGCTGGCTCCGAGGCGTCGTGGACCATTGCATTCGTGAATAGGCGGGCAACGCGGGTATGTGCGAGGGCTTGGATTGCACAGCGCCCACGACGGATGCTCTCAAGTTTGTCTTCCGTGCACCGTGTTGAAGCCAAGGTGACTTTGATTCTATTCCATGTGCCGGTCCCCCCTTTGTCGTTTGAGAAAATGGTCGGCTCCCGCAATCTGTCCATTCTGACTGGTCCAATTCTCCAAATGGGCTACTGAAAGAGATTGCCTCGCTGCTGACTCTCCCTCGCATCAAAGACCGTACATTGTGCGCAAGCGACGGTGCACATTTGTATGTGTGTACATTGTCCCATTCAACCGCCTTGCCTTCTGTCAAAACTTGCTCAATTTGCGTTGCAAGTCCTGCCATCTCATCGACTTCGTCGCCGGAGGTTCTGGGAATGCTCGACCATGCCTTCCTCAAGAACGGTCGTACCACGGCTAAGCCAGATATCTCACGGCATTCTTTCATTTTAGCCTTGTCTCTCATAACGACTCTAATAGATTCTTCGGGGGCTACTCCGCGGTTCATGATACTCAGCATGACTCTTAGGAAAGTATTGACCATCGAAGCATTCGCAAAATCGAAGACTCCGTCTTCGGTGTGATAAAGAGCGGAGAAACAATAGTGAAGAATGAACTCCCAAGGACTCCATCCAGGACCAGCTTTGTGCATGGCACTCTTCCAGCGATTGTCCCACAGTTTGTTTACCTCGTCTTGGAAAGACAGAGGCCAACTAGCAGGAATAGGAGCAGTGACAAGGACGCGAGCCATCTTGAGCCTTAGGCGCGTATTCTTCTCCCCAATGAAAACCAGGAGGAGCCGAACTGCAGCTGAGCATAGTTCTGAGGCAGTATAAAGCGATGCTTGCTGCAGTGTATTGTATAGGTACTGGCCTTCCACTTGCATTCCTAGAGACATTGTCGCTCTGTGCGCGAAACATAGTCTCATTTTGTCGGATGCTTGTTTACATGACTCTGTGATTAGACCGATCTCTTCCGATGGCGTCGAAAATAGATCTGGACTATGCCAATGGTCGCCGAGGACTCTCCTCATTTCTGGGAAGTAGATCTGGTGCAAAGCGTCCTTGTTCGACTTGCCAAGATGTGTCTCATAACTAAGTAGCCTTGCCATTCTCGCCAACGTACGGCACGAAGAATTGATTTCAGGCTGAACAGGCATTGCTTTCAGCTCACTGACGCTGGAGCTCACAAGTGCCAAGTCTGTATCGAACTTGCTACCAGATGTCAGGGAAACAATCTTGGGCCACACTACATCAGCTTGCAGAAATTCCACCACAGTCCTGTGCAAGAAGCCAACATATTGCCCGCCTCGATTGGCCTTGGGGTCGTCTGTGGCTGTCTGTATCTCAATGAGTCCGCAGCAGCGGCTCCGCATACGACCCTCGGTAGCTTCGCAACGCCAGTCGCATTGTTCGCTACCCAAGGGCTCCATGGGCAAGGACAGGCAGCCAGCGTAGTCGGTTCCTTCTTCTGCAAAGGAGAGCTGTAAGAGTGTCATGGGATAATTCGGGCTGATCTCGAAACTTCGCAGAACGAGTTGCAGAAACTTGGAGCCAAGTAGACGGTTCGACTCGTTCATTGCTCCCAGCATATGATCGTATAGCTTCTCTAGATCTGGGGGAAGCTTCTCAATCTCGTCCAACAGTTCTTCTACCGTAATGTAGTTCTGAAGCCCTCGATCCAAACTCCGGACTACCAGAACCACCCATAGAAACACTCCGCCGGCACGCGTAGTGACTTGGTCCACAAGAGTTTCTGAAATGCCTGGCATGGCTCGCTCCATCCTCGTCATCAAGGGGTGGAGGCCTAGGTGATCTGTGACATACTGCTGGATGTCATTGCGGGTCAGGTCCTGCAATCGTAACTTGGGACAGTTTTCGAAGCGATAAACGCAAGCCGGGATGGGTCGACTCGATAATATGGCCTTGATGGAAGGGCTTTTAGTGATTTCAAAGAAGAGGGCGCAGAGTTCATTGTGATCACCTGTGTACTCGTCCAGGCCATCCACGATAAAACAGACCTTTAGATCTGCTGGCAGACACTTGGCGAGCTTTAGCACGGCTGTTTGGAGCTCCAAGGACGATATATCGATTCGGCTCTGGGAGCCTTGGGACAGAATCGACCGGGACAGATCGGGGAAGATGGTAGCTATCAAATCCCGGCGTTGTGAAAGAACGGTAAAAAGGAGGCCCCGGAACAGACCATCCTGTGACTTCTGTAATAGCGATCCTGCATACCAAAAATAGAATGATGGTATTACAAGGTCCGACCCTTCTGCCCACCTCTGCAAATAGTGAATGATGCGAGGATCGTCTTGTACATACTTTACCAAGGAGGACTTGCCAGATCCGGCCTTGCCTGAAATCCAGTAACAGTGAGCGTCCTCGTCTTCCAACCACTGCCCTAAATGATGCCATTGAATGAGGTCGTCAGTATTGTTGGGGTTTCCTTCCCATATCCAGTCAAACGTTTCCGCATACGTCCTAGAGATAGCATTAAGTCGATCCGAAATGCCGCGAAAATGAAGTGAATCGAGAATCACCTGTTCAAAATCGACGACTTTCGAGGATGAAGTGAAAGTCGAGGTCCGGTGCGGCGACTCGGCGCTCGAGCTATCTCGCGAATATGTGATTGAAGTCTTTACCAAGTTTGCTCTCTCGCCGATTTCTGCGACGCGGTGCTGAGAGCTCGGCAATACGATGGAACGCGAATTTCCATCACGCGTGGTGAGAATGGCTGTCAGAGTCTCGTGATGTCTTTGTTCCATGGCAGCTTTCATGTCATGACAACTAACGGTGACGAGTTCGACAACCTCATCGCGTATTGACGAAGTCTGTTTATATTGCTCGGCAAGATGTTGATTCATGATAACCAGGATGTGAAGCGACAATTGGCTGCGGTAATCGGACAGGCGTCCAGACAATTCGTCCAATTGGTCTCTGTTCCAGTGAGTGCGCACTGCAGCAGCTAGACTCTTCAGCTTCGGGAGCTTCCCACCGCCCAATCCAATGTCGTCGAGAAGCTTCCGGACCTCGGTTGCCGTCTTAGCACACTTCTGCGCAAGATCGCGGAGCGCCTAGTCATAGCTTAGAACATGTGGCTCTTGGGAAATCTGATCCTTCGAACCTGCTCCTCCGGTGACATGCCACTTATGGCCGATTCACCGTCCTGTCGGACTAGACTGGCGCACATGGCTTTCGCCTCACTCGCAAGAGTCTCAAAGTGGCTTGAGGAAGCCAGTGATCCGCCCGAGGCTAATTCTCGCGCATCTTTGAAGACAGTCACGGCCACCTCCACGAACTGCGCAATGTTAGCCGCAAGGCCCAGAGCAGCTAGGGGGTCCATAGTGCGATGTTCGTTCAGGCGGTTGAACCATCAAAGCCTCCCAGGGCATGACTTGTAGTATTTCGCCATCTCGATGAAGTCGCAGGCGAAGGATCATGCATGTCATGGTCGAGGCATCCAATCAGACAGCCGCCTAAGACAATGCTCTGTGGCTGCACTGCCCCTCTCCTGAGACCATGAGGCTGAATCTGATAGCTGAAACCCGAAATAACTGGCCCAGGTTCTGCGCTCCTTGGTCTTGTCTTCCGACCCACGCGAGTCTTGGTTTGATGTCTCTGGTAACTTTACCAACCATATCGAGTTGCTTTCCCGTGCTTGGGGAATCGAACAACGAAACGATGCTTGGGTCAACATTACTTCTAGTCATATAGCACTTGAGAACTGAAAAGAGGAAAAACGGAAAGAAGAAAAAAAAGGCAAACTACTTCTTTGACTTTCATCTACTACTGTAGTTTTACAGGTAACAAGTAGTCTATGTGCTTGTCACAGCTGCACTTGGCGTCTTCACCAAGAACTGCTTGGCAAGTCATTATGTGTACTCTGGATCCCTGTATCCACCTCCATTCCCGCTTACACTAGACGCCATCTTCAATCTACGCCTGCCAATAAGCTTCCACGAGCCTATCTTTTAACCTAGCCTACATTGTGGAGCGCGCGCGCCAACAGTGGCATTTCCGGATGCGCAACATAGGCGCAGCCAAAAGAAGCAGAGCACGAGTTCCCCGGGGAAGATAACAGTTGCCATGACATGACTTCTTCCAGCACAAGTGGGCCATGATCCGCCAAACGACAGCCGGCCGCAGCGTCGCTTCCACGGGGTCCAACGCGTCCTTGTCACCACCCGAGCAGTCCGGCTCACCACCTGCGCGGCACCAACCTGCTCCGCGCACTAGGCCGTGCGATACTTGTCGGCTCCGTAAGACGCGGTGCGTCAGAAAGGACGGCCAACAGCGCTGCGTGCTCTGCAGCTTTCACGGGCAACCATGCACGTTCCTGCGAGGGCCGCCCCCTCGGCATCAGGCATCGTTCCAGACTCAACACGTCCGGCGTCAAAGCCAGGCCCGGGATGATGTCGTCTTTGCTCCGCATGAAGTTGCGGATGCGCCTCAGCTGTGGCCGTCTTCCGAGACGACACATGGATCGCTGTTCCCGCCGCAACACCATGGCCAGAGCCAGTCTACGGAGCGACACAGCCCAAATGGTTCCTCCTTGCCGGTGACCTCACTGCAGGGAAGTATGACAGACTCAATTGATGCGGTCCGCCCAGAAATTCTCAATGACACGCTGGGCCTGGACCTGAAGACTCATGCCGAGTACATTGGACCTACAGACTATCGAGACCCTATTCTCCTTGACCTGCATCGGCCGCCCACCAGGTCATACGAAACTGGGTCGTCGTCCCGTGCTTCAGGATTCGCGCGCCGACTAGACGAAAGCACCATCTTCCTCGTGCAGCCCGATGAAATTGTCGCATCAGAAGCACAACGCATCGCGGATCTTGACGCCATTGAAGCATTAGTTAAGCCCCTGGGGCGGACTCTCGTCGACCTCTACTTCCGCATCGTCCATCCAAGCTTTCCCATCCTGCACAAAGACGTCTTCATAAGTAAGCATCAGGCTTCTTATCGCCACTTTGCTCCCTCTCTCTTAGCTGCGGTGTACTTGCTCGCGCTTGACTGGCAGTTGTACGACAGCTCACTGGCTGGCCGAGACACGCAAAACATACCTGACGCTTCTGCACTCGAAGCCATTGCTGAGCGGACCATCTCGCAAGACATGCGCCGCCCGAAACTGAGTGCTCTGGAAGCAGGCCTTCTACTGCTCCAGAGAAACCACCTGAAAGCCGGATCCAGCAGTATTAAAAACGTGACTTCCAGCCGCACATTTACGGCTCAAATTGTGGCCATGGCTCAAGATCTTGGTATTCACATTGACTGCAGCACGTGGTCTATTCCAAGATGGGAGATTGGCTTGAGGCGGAGATTGGCCTGGGCCTTGTATATGCAGGATCGATGGGGAGCTTTCGTACATGGACGACCGCTTCTCATAAGGGATGACGACTGGGACGTCGAACAATGCTCAGCACTTGATTTCCCCGAGCTTTCTACGGCAGAAGGGTCGGGTGCGGGAGATCATGATGTCGATGCAAGTCTAGGATGGCAGTTGTTCCTACACCACGCAGAACTAGCTCAGATGCTCAGCGACATCTTGACCACGTTTTATACCCCGGTTGCCACGCGAAAGGGTGGCACTCTGGACCGCTTAGGAGTAGTGGCTGTCGTAGAACGCGCCAAACCACTGATTCTACGGCTTCGGGAATGGCATGCCCGCTTGCCTGACGGTTTGCAGCTTGCGACTCCGCAGACACGAAAGCTCTGCGCGAACGCGTCCCTGCATCTTGCCCACACCTCCGCTGAGATCCTGTTGCACAGGGCGCTCGTTCGCACACTAACGCCAGACGCTCCAGACGGTCTTCGCAACGCTATCCGCTCGGCCGCGCGGGGCAAGCTCCGGGAAGCGGTGGAGCTTCTCGGCTCGTTGAAGCCGGAGCACACGGCGGCATTCTGGAGCAGTGCCGCGGCTCATCAGGCGGCCCAGGTTGGCACCCTTGCGGCTCTGTTGTGGGCAACTGCTGAGTCGTCCGAGGAAATGGCGTGGTGCGCTTCGCAAGTCGAGGAGCTGCGGTGGGCGCTACGGGTACGCGGAGCTGCAGCGTCTTTTGCACGAGAGGCGCTGAGGTTGCTCGAGCGTGATATTGGTGGCGTGGGCGTGGTGCGGACTGTGGGCAACACTTCAGGATAAACCTTTGCCGTGAAGTGTATGCAGACAACGAGAAGGAACTGCTGGGTGTTTTACCTAGTGTACCCAAACAATTCATCCTCGACAAAGGATCCATAAGCTTATTCGATGGAACTTGGAGAGCCATTGCCTCATTTATGACATTTACCGCTATCATTGTGTGACCCAGTGTAACATCTATCGAAAGATGCTTACTGAAAATGCGGGCAGAACAAGGATAATGACTCGGCTGTCTATATTACGTTGGCTACTTGACGAATACTCTTTGGGCAGACTTCGCTATGCAGCCGAACTCCATCTTGCATATGTCTTCGATTTTCTCAAACTTCACTACGATCACTATGTGTACACCAACCGACATGCCCGTCCTCAACCAATACCTTACCTTTTGGTTGGTGATACCCTCGGGATAAATCGCAGGCGATGCTAAGCCGAATTGGGCGCGGATTGCTGCCGGTCCCTCCACAAGCGGAAGTGACCCTGCTTCGACCCCCACCTTTCGACTTTGCGGGCCACCAGCCAAGTCCCGCCGCCCTGGATCTACAAGTGCCAAAGGCCACTGACAGCGGTGCGCCGCGAGGGTCCAGAATTCCTTGCTCCGCCATCCAGCATTTCTTTCTAGCTCTTTGCTCCCCAGCGGTCCGAGTATCACACTATCCAAGGGGCAATCACGTCTCTATCTTGCTCCCATCCAAGTCGCTAAAGCTTTACCAGCCCGCGGTTGCTCAACATGGACGACCAGTTCGGCGGCCGCACCGACGATGACCTCTTCTACGATGACTTCGAGCCCGTGGAGAGCGAGACCGTCGTCGTCGCAGAGCAGCCGCAGCCTGCGCCTCAACCCGCTGTGATCGCGCAGCCTGCGGAACCCAAGCCAGCCCAGCCAAAGGCGAGTTCCAAGCCGAACAAAGGACTGTCCTCCTCTCGTTACGCCGACAAGCCTGCGTCTTCGACCTCGCAAACGCCGCCCTCCGCACCCTCGTCTGCCGCAGCCGTCGCCGCGCCCGCGCCCGCGCCTGCTTCTGTTCCCGCACCTGCTCCTGTTCCTGTGCCTGCGCCTACTCCTGCTCCTGCTTCTACTCCTGCTTCCACTCCTGCCGCTGCACCTGCCGCTGCACCTGTCGCCCCCAAGGAGAAGCCGCAGCGTCCGGCAGCAGCGCCGGCAGCCTCGTCGTCCGGCTCTACTGCCACTGGTACCGGTACTGCCTCCCAAAATACTGCCGGCGATCCCAAAGCTCGCCTAGGCTCCGGCGCGAACCCGCGTCAGAAGCTTACCGAGGCAGAGCTTGCGGCCAAGATGGAGAAGATGAAGCTGCTGGCGGCCGAGCGCACGCGCAAATTCGAGATGGCTGAAAAGGATGAAAAGCAGCACGCCCAAGCTTACGCGCGCGGTATGGAGGAGGCCCGCAAGCGACGCGCTGATGAGGCGGAGAGGCGGCGGCGTGGTGACGAAGACCGCAAGCGCATGGAAGACGAGCGCGCCAAGAACAGGGAGCGCAAGCTTAAGGCGATGGGTGCCAAGGAGGGCGGCTGGGACGAGGGCAAGGAGGCCATGGCCGAGGAGGAGTCGAGGAGGGGCTTCCGCGGCGCCAATGGAGGTATCCGTGGAACGAAGAGCGGTTCTGGTCTGGGAGGTAGCCGCTATGCGAGACAGGGCGATGAGCCTGACGTGGATCGCTTTCTGGACGAGCGGCATCGCGGGCGAGGGAGAGGCCGTGGCGGCGGCGCTGGACGCGGTGGCAGAGGCGGACGAGGCGGGGCGCACGAGGGCGCGCCGGCGAAGCAACCCCAAAATGTGCCCACTGTCGAGGACTTCCCAGCGCTGCCACCTTCGAGCGCAAAACAAGATAACACGACCAAGGATGACTCCTTGCCTACGACGCCTTCGCTCTCATTGCCACCTGGTGGGAAGTGGGACGACGAGATGGAGGCTCTCGACGAGTTGAAGCAGCAGGCCAAGTCATAGCACATGCGGGGCCCTCCAACATTAGATAGAAAACAATAATATTCAAGCATGAAATCGGATTCGAAAAGCATAATCACCCAACGCGTATCACATTAACTTGGTCGCCTCGATTTATATGAGCTTCGTCCCGTGTAGGCTTACTCGCGAATCATCGAGTGCTACGATCTTGACTCAGGAAACAATCAAGCTGGGGAGGCTGAAACACGAGACCCAGGCAACTGGAACGAGCAATGAAGATTAACATAAAATGAGAACGTTATGGAAGGGTATCTGCCCCCAGACCAACACATCAAATCTAAGACCTTTAGTCCCGTCTCATGCCTTTTTATACAATGCATGCATGCCGTTGCAAACGCCAGCCCACCATTAGGAACCTAAACACCGTTTTGCTCTGAGAAAGCATGGTCATGCTACCATCCGCCGCGATAGCCTCTTCCTCCCCTGCCACCCCTGTAACCGCCGGGGCCTCTGGGACCTCTCGGTCCTCCCATGCCCTGTCCATCGTCGTCCATGGGCGCGCGGGCGCGACCCTTCATCTCCTTGGGGAAGGCATCGTACGTCTTACGCATCTGCGCATAGCCCAGGTGCATCTTGCCGTAGAAATGGTCGGCCAGTCGTCGGTCGTTGTCCAGCCTGCTGAGGTAGGCGCCGCACACGTCGCAGACCTGCAGCTTCTGGTGGCCCGAGGGACCAGATGTGTCTGAAAGGGCTTTGAGTTCCTTCTCCCTCTCCGCCTTGGCTTGGGTGGCTTGTCGGACGCGGAAGAGCTCGTCCTGAGCGCGTGCTACTTCCGACATGGAACCGAGGATCTCGACTTCTAGGAGACCGTCGTTGATTGTTGACGTGAACTCGGATATGCTTTTAAGCTGTGGTAAAGTTTCGTTAGCTATTTGGACAGTTCAATGCAAGTCCCGGAAAGCCTGGGAGAACGTACCAGGACATTGGTTTGTCGGATCTCGTCAGGTGTCTTCTCCAACCTCCTCTGCGCGGCATCTATTCTGCGGTTGCACTCATCGATGTACTTCTGGAGGTCGCGCATATAGTCGTACTCGAAGCCGTAGCGCTGCCTCTCGCGTTCCGGCAGCGCCTCATACTCGGCCTTGAGGCCCTCGTTGTGGACCTTGGGGCAAGGGCCGAGGTCTTGCTTTGTGTTTGTGAAGAGGTCGTGCGGGCAGGTGCCTACGAGATAGGATCGGCAGACTTTGGGGTCTGTGAGCGAAAGTTGAGCGGAGCGCGAGGTGGAAGATGCGCCCATGAGCTGCTCGAGCAGCTTCCTCTGTTCGGCGGCCATGGTGCGAGGTGAGTCGTGCGCACGCCTGCTGGAGCGCCTCGAGCCTACTCGTTGCGGGGCCGAGCTTTACTTGCGGTTTCGAATTCGCGTGAAAAACCTGGTCGTGAGGTGCGACAGAGCAGTCTGTATGGGTGTAAGAATCGCAAGTGAAGTCGGGTTTGGCTTGAAATCTGCAGAGATGAAGTCCGACTGAACGACACTAAAATGGTCAGGTACCTTTCTCTGGTGGGATGTGGCGCCTCCCTTAGGACAATGCGATACTAAGCAGCTGTCGATGAGGAAGTACTTGTACAGCCAATTTGCACAGTTTGTTGGTGCAGTGTCTAGTTACTGGACAGTCTCCACATACTCCTGTATGTACCTACATGGCCTTACGAGCACCCTGCGTGTTAGCGGCTCTGCATGCTGTTTCTACCCCTGCCCAGCTCTTACTGTTGACTAATTACGTCCAGCATATGGCGACACATCATCCTGAACCGAACTTGAATCGTATTCTCAGGTGAGACTTGGTGAGATGCGAATCTGGGCAAAGCACAATTGGTGTTTTGCAACTTGATTTCGCTCATCATGCACCACCTCTCGACGCTTTTCGTCCTGCTGGCTTCCTGCCTCGCCGCCTGGGCCGCCGACTACCACGAACAGCTCAGCCTGCGGCCTCTCCCGCTGTCAGCCCTCCTTGCCAGCTTCAATTTCCGGGCCAACACCTCGATCGCCGACTTCGAGGCCCAAAACTTCCGACTATTTCCCCGATCGCTCGGCCAGATCCTGCAGCATGCGGGTACCCGGGAGCTGCATCTCAGATTTACCCTTGGACGGTGGGACGCTGAACGCTGGGGAACCCGGCCGTGGGACGGTGCCAGGGAGGGCGGCACCGGTGTCGAGCTGTGGGCGTGGCTGGATGCGGAGACGGACGAGGAGGCGGACGAGAAGTGGCTGATCCTGACGAATGCGCTTTCTGGCTTGTTCTGCGCCAGTCTCAACTTCATCGATGAGACGAGGACGATCCGGCCGGTCATGTCTTTCCAGCCCGAGGGCGACCACCCGGACAAGGCATTCGCCAACACCAGACTTCTGCATGGTGTGCTACCGCACGAGGTTGTCTGTACCGAGAATCTTACACCGTTCCTGAAGATGCTTCCTTGCAAGGGCAAAGCCGGCATTGGCAGCTTGCTGGATGGCCACAAACTATTTGATGCCTCCTTCCAAAGCATGGCCATCGACGTGCGGCCCGTATGCCCCCCTGGCGGCGAGTGCGTACTCGAGCTGGAGGAAACAGTGGACATGGTTCTGGATGTGAACCGGTCCAAGCGACCCAGAGGTATGTTGGGCTTGTCGCATGTGATAGGCGGAAGACTGATATTCGTGAAACACAGATAACCCGATCCCTCGACCTCCGCCAGCACAAGAGTTGAGATGCGATACCTCGAAAACATACCACTCCGACAACACTTGCTTCCCAGCCGATCATCTGGAAGGCCAGGAGTGGACATTGTCTGAGGTATTCGGTCGGCCGATGAAGGGGACCTGCCCTCTGACAGACCCCGAGGTGCCGCCAGTGTGTCTGCAGGTTCCTAACTCGCGTGCCGTTTATTCGTCAGCTGGTTCGCACGAACGCAAGAACGATTCAGGCTTGTCTCGTTGCTATAAGCTTGATCCCGAGGCAGACTTCACCCTCGTCCTTGGGAAACCGGAAGCGGACGCTGCCCCTTCCACAGAGTTGGTGGAGTCCGAGACACCAGTACTCTTTGCTGAGCGTAGTTTCACCGGTCATGGCCAGGAGCACGGTGGCGTGCAGGCCATTCTCACCAACCCCGGCGACGAGGAGGTTGAGTTTGTGTACATGGAATCCCTGCCTTGGTTCATGCGGATTTATCTTCACACGCTCTCTACGCGCATTTCGAGCTCATCTTCCGTCAACTCTTCATCTGACGATATCATCAAGGAGGTTTACTACAAGCCGGCCCTTGACCGCGCCAGGGGAACGCAGCTGGAGCTTCTTGTGCGCATCCCTCCTAAATGCACTGTCTTCCTTACATACGACTTTGAGAAGTCTGTTCTACGATACACCGAGTACCCACCAGACGCAAACCGCGGCTTTGATGTTGCTGCGGCCGTCATCACGACGCTTCATCCCAAGGTCATGAGCCTACGCACAACGAGTCTACTCTTATACCTCCCCACACCTGATTTCAGCATGCCATACAATGTCATCATCTTTACTTCTACAGCCATTGCATTAGCCTTTGGAGGACTGTACAACATTCTGGTTCGGAGATTCGTGGGTGCTGATGAGGGACCCCCACCCCTTGCGAAGGTGAAGCTAGCCCAGCTAGCAGCCTTTCTCAAGAGCAAGCTGGGGAAGAAATGAATACATACGAGGAACATCTGGAGAAATACAAAAGCATGATATACACTCGAAACTCGAAACGGCTTTTACAGAGCGCCAATACGTGATATTGAACTGAGAAATGATCACCTAGACCTTTCCCACTTTGTTTCCCCAGAGAAAACCCATGTATGTGAGAATGGAGCGAGACTGTCACCAACCAAAAGACGGCGTTCGCATGCCAGTATATTCGCAAACATTGCAATGCACAACACAAGAACATGCTTTCCTTTTGATCATTTGACTTTCTTATTTTCTACGTCAGGCTAACATGACTTAGGAATTTAAATGCTAGAACACTCGTGCCCTTCCTAGCTCTTAATTAACTTGCTAATGGTATCCCCGAAATCTCCCCGCTACCTCAAGCCCTCGACAGCCCCTTAGCAGGCACCCGACGGGAGGGTGAAGTCTTCAGTGCGGGAGCTGGCGGAGTACCTGGCGTTGGCTCCCAGACCACGCTTGGCAAAGCCAGTCCACAGCTGGCAGCGGTTGGCACCACCGGTGAGGGCACGGTCAGCGTCGATGATGGCATCACGAGCAGTGACGAAGTTGGGGTTGCAGGGCTGCAGGGCCAGGGCGTCTGTGACGAGTTGCAGGGTGAGGAACTTTCCATCGTTGGGCACACCGTTGCTGTCGAAGACGGGGAACTCGGCGAGACTCTTGCCGTACCTGTCGATGAGGTTCCACATGACCTCGTACAGGATGGTGGCCCAGATGGTGCCGACGGCGTGGACGCTGGTCAGGCCGTTGGCAGACCTGTAGGTCAGGGGGTTGGTGGTCAGGCTGGTGGAGTAGGGGTAGGCGCGGATGCCGGCAGCGTTGTTGTTGACCCAGGCGCCCATGGCATAGTTGGTGGCGCGAGTGTCGCGAGCCTTGAGGCGGATGGCGGTCGCGTAGAAGTCGGACCAACCCTCACCCATACCACCGGACTCGGTGCCGCTGAGACAGCCACTGTTGGCGGGACCACCGGTCAGACGGTTGGTCACTATCGATCGTGTTAGCATTGTTGTGCTCTGAGGGAAGGAATCGTTGAGCTGCGGGTCTACTTACGACCGTGGGTGTACTCGTGGATGACCACACCGGCCTCGAAGGAGCAGTCACGCTGGGGGGTGGACCTGGTCCAGAGGTACATCCTCATGCGGCCGTTCTGGCCATCAACAGGAGTGGCGAAGTTGGCGTTGTTCGTGCCCGAGCCGTCCTGGGCGTTGAGGATGACAAAGTCATTTCCGCGGCCTCCCTGGCCGTTGTTGTTCACCTCGAAGTTTCCAGCGGCCTCAGTGAAGCCAAGGGTGTACAGCACGTCGTGGAACTTGTTGGAGGTGTAGAAGAGCTGCGTGATGGAGGCATCGCGGTACGAGGTAGGGGTGGTGGTGGCGGGCGAGTACGGGTACTGGAAGTCGCGGGCAGCGCTGGTAGGGCGGTAGTTGTTGAGGTACGCGGTGCCGCCGGTCGGGTTGACCTGCGAGATGGCGTTGTTGCCGCGGGTCGTGGTGTACTGGGTGGTGCCGTCGCCGACCCAGGTGAACTCGGAGGCGGACGACAGCCAGGGGTCGGTGAGGATGGAACGGCTGCCCTCGGTAGGGTCGTTAATGCCCCAGGGGTAGACCTGGTAGGTGGCAAGATCGGAGACGTAGTCGACGACACCGTGGATGGTGCCCTCCTTGTTGGCGTCAACGTAGGTCAGCAGCCAGTTGTCGAGGACATCAGTCTCGACACGCCAGGTGAGGACGAGCTTGCCGTCTCCACGGGCGAAGTAGACGAGGCGAGCCTCGGGGTCCTTCTCGGCACCCTTGGTACCCTTGATGCGGTACTGCTCCTTGGCAGGCTTGGCCTCGGCGCTAGCCTTCTGAGCATCTACTGAGAGACCCAGGGAGCTGATAGCGCCCTTCAGAGCAACAACGGGGTCACTGAAGTCACGCTTCTTGAGGGGGTTCTCTTCCGGCACCTTGCCAGAGAAGAAACTGTTGCCGTACGAGAAGATGCTACCGTCAGGGCTGACCTATTGATTGGTTAGGAGAGAACAGGTATTGTCGAGCTGGGAAGCACTCACGTTGACATTGAAGTCAGCGTTGTCAATGTCAAGACCGTGGACGGTCTGCTTGAAGTTGACGTGGGCAATACCGTTCTTGCCGACGTAGTGGTCCTTGACGACGCGGAACTCGAGGCCAGGGGCAACGGTCTTGACGAGGTCGGTGGCAGTCTCGAGGTAGGTGGCGCGTTTGGCCATCATCTTGACAGCCTCCGTCTCCGCGGCGACTTCCGAGTTTTGGTACTCGGAGAGCTCTGGCAGGCGGAACTGGGTGATGTCGACGCCGCGCTTGGCGACGTGAACCTCATTGGGCTGGACCTTCTGTGGGTGAGCGTGGACGTTGGCGGCGAGGCCAGCGAGGCCGAGGAGGGCGAAAGACTTCATCTTGTCTGCTTCAAAGAGGAACTGTGGCCAAAGGGAGAACCGGGCTTGAGCTGTGAAGACAAGCTTCTCTCCATGATGGACGCCGAGGAATTTGGTCCTTATTATACACAACCAAAAGCTATGAGTCCATTATCATCGCAAGCTCGCGATGCTTCTTCAGCTTCCTAATTCGAGCACACTGCCAGAGCCTAGCAGGACAACATCGATGCAGCACAATGCCCTTTACCGCCGAATATTCCCAATGGCGAAGGTGGGCCATGGTGGACACCTAGGACCGCCAGGGCCGATTCAGAAGCAGAAGCTGGTGACTAGAGACGATAAACACCGCCAATGTGACTGCAGCCCTCAGACGGAGATGATCATAGGAACAGGAAGGTGGGTGGGGGGAGCCAACATCGCGTTTGCCATAGCTTCTCCGGACGACTCAGAGTGCACTTTGAGGATGGAGTTGTTCGTCAAGTTGTCGTTGTGAGAGGACGAAGCTTCAAGGGGAGTTTCACTACGTTGTGGTTTTCAAGAGCGTTCGCACGTCTGGCTACTGAGGATCGGCTAGAAATGAAACGTCTGGATGAACGCCTCAACAGCTCGACTCTAGTAAATCATTGCCGATGGGGTTGTCGATCAACAGGAGAGCACAATTGCATCTACCGTGAAATTTAGCAGCCTTGACGCGATCGGTGCCTCGCAGCACGTTCGACACAGTCGAGCTTCTCCCTTGAGACTAGCCGACCACACGGTAGCATGGCTACTGGGCGTCTTGGCGGTTGGTTTCTCGCGCAACCCTCCACAGATCGAGCCTTTTCCATTAAATTGCTCACGAGGCACCAGATCTAGGGGACCTGCCGGATCTAGCAATCGACACTCTCACTGCCACCGACCACCGGAATCAGCCCGCTATCTCTGCGGAGACTCTGGCCAACGGCAGTAAGCGCCGGGATACAACCCCTGTCCGGCATCTCGTGCGCCTTTGGGGAATCCTTGCCCGGCGAAACGCACGGTTGCACTTTAAGATAACAGCCCGGTCGCGGGGCCGATTGCGAGACGGGCCATTCCTTGTCGGGGAGGGAAGTAGAACTCCCCCGTTCGCACGGCATCAGCATCTCATTGGCCATAGACGTCTCTTTCGAGAAGGTAGCAAGCTTGTTAGAAGGGTAGCATCTCGACACATAGCCTATGCCGGGGGCTTTGGCGACCCTACGTCGGATATCGGGGCATGCAAGGCGTGTGCTGCAACACAATAGTCCTTCATTGGACAAAGAAAAACCCCCATGCGATTAGAGAGCATCTCGTGAGGTTTAAATGCAACCGCACGTGTTTGGATTGTTTTTTTGATATCTTCCATCTTCGGCCATGGAGCTTTGGCAGTCGGCCGCATCGTCCACTTTCCTTGTACGGCATGTGCCACAACCACAACCACCCAGTCCTAAGAATTACATAAAGAGATTGTTCGAATGGGGGCAGGAGATTACGCATAGTCGCCGAGATAGCCGTCAAAGACCTCCATCCTTCTATCAGGGCACCATTGTTAAGCAGGAGCACCTGAGCCACCAACAATTGCCAGAGTGGGGACTTACAACGAGATGCGAAGGCGAGCTGGAGGGACGCCTCGCTTACAGTCGGTCAAGTCGCACGGGCGTTTATCACTACGGCAGACTCCCAGACGGACATGGGGTAAACTTGCTCTCATTCGACAAGCTCGTCGAGAACGGCAATGTTGCTGTGCATGCTGAAGATGAGACGTTGAGCCGTTTGCGCCTCGGAGCTCGGCAACAACACTGATCCGAGAAACGAACCACGGAGCCGGCTTTCAAGGCGCCGCCACCCGATCCACATTGCAAAAGTCAATTGGAGGCTCTGAAGAGAGGAGAAGCAGCGTGCTCTTAATCCAATCCATTACAACGCTACCCTAGACCGACCAGAAGGCTTCCTTCAGAGGTCGTCTGATCCATTCACATGGTCACTTCGAAAACTTTAAAGATCAAAGCCGGATCGTATGTTGCAAGGGGTGCGAGCGTCACGGTTTCCCATATATCCTGAAGTTCCTCCTTTCGGTAAGGTCGGCGGAAGCCAACGGTATGGCGAAAAGGCTGGTCGTACGAAACATGCTTCGAAGCGCCCCTCTTGCAGCAGCCATGACATGAGAAAACGTGAGGCGACCGACCTAAGGAGTTCGTGCCAAACTCGCAGCTGTCCATGAGCGACTTTGAACCTGACTAGTGTAAAGTGTATTTTCCTGAACGTTCAACTAGGGATGTGCACATCCGAGAAAGGGGCTGGCCGAACCTTGGAAACCAGCCACAGGTCGGTGCAACTCTCACTCAACGTAGTGGACGTCGTTCAACGAGCATAGCACATGGCTGGGAGCATCACCATGTGCTCACAGCTCATTTCGAAAGCCATGGCACACATCACCACACTGGACCGGTTGTTTCATGTTGCTCCGCGTTGTTGAATGTCGATCTCAGATCGAGCGTTTGGCATCCCTCGGGGAGACATGCAGACGGCTATCATTGACGCTGCGTGAACGGCTGATGACGAAACGAGCCCCCCAATGGCCGGCCGGTGCAGAGCCCAATGACCCACTGGGGATCCATACACCGGTCCCTCGGTGTGTCGTGCCGGGTACGTTTTGCCAAGAACCAACCCGCCCTGCACCCGACATCGATCTCACGCGGCATCTGTTGAGCTCCATCCTGCCGATCCCTTCGCATCCTTTCCCCACAACATGGCTTTCTGGTCAATGAGCACGGTGATTACGTACCTTACCCTGCCTTGTGTGATAATTGTCATTCGCTATTCATCAGCAATAACAGGAGGCAATTGTCCCGCGCTTGCTGCCCGTGGACACGCGATCTCCTCCTTTACGGTCCACATTTAAATCCTGGTTCCGGCTGGTCCTGTCGATCAGCGACGAAAAAACCGGGGTTAGTTCCTTTGAAGTCCCGTCGGATTGCGGCTCCATGCCTGAACAGATTTAGTAACAATGTGCAGGAGAAAAAGACTAACACGCAACCACTTTGCCATGGCGTTCCCGCACGCGTTTCGCTGCTCGGCTGGTAGCTACTGTGTTTTCATCCGAATACAGCCTGTAAGGCATTGTCTGTGATGTTGGGTGTACTGAATGCACGAGTGATTATCGCTTCCCCTTTCGTCTAGCTTGCCTCGCGTTCGGAGTGTCCATGACTTCACCAGCCGGGAACTCTCACAGACCATCTTACTCTTGATACTGTCACTGCGGAAAGCGCCTAGCTCCATTTCAACATGTAGAGACTACTACACGGTAGATCTGAGAGACCTCGAGCAATTGCAAATACCTGGTCATGTTAGAATCTCAAATTCCCGGTACGGCACCGATAAGCGATCGAGCTGGAACATGGACTCTTTCCAGGACGTGACAAAGGGCACGAACGCGCGGCACAATCGGCACAATCGGCTATGCTCTGCGCCATTTGGCAGGATTGGGATGCAGCATCCACACTTCTCAACGCTGGGGAGAGCTCCTCCCAGCCACTAGCCGTCAGAAGTATCTTCAGGATCATACTATAGTTCGCGGAACGGTTGGCACATACCTTGCAAGCCCCCAAAGCTCCTTTGGGACGAGTTCGGTCAGGAAATCCTCTCTACTCTCACCGTGTGTAATAGGCTGCAATTTCTCCAGAATACCAAGCTCCGCACCATGGACCACAACGTGCAATGCTTAGTGTTTCCTGCCTCCTGATGATCACCGGTCTGGAAGCGTCTTAACTTGCAGAAGACATTAAACTGCATCTTGCTGGGCCCGTACAGATTTGTGCGGCTGGGGTGTGGTCCCGCATCCACACCACCCAGTGTTAGAGTTTCCCGTAGCATGATCTTTCAGTTCGAGCAAGCTCCTTCAAGACGGCCCAGGCACCGTTACCGAGCTTGATCCAATAAGATTGTGGAACTTTCGTCCAATGTCTTCTCTTAGGAAGTGCACACGGGACCCGAATTGGCTTTGGCGACTACGCGGAACGGCTCAAAGGCCCCGGCGCCTGTTCGGTAGCACTGGGCCTTCCCCTCTAGACGTGCAGCATCTCTGACATCAATGTATGTCATCCAGCTTACCCAGCCACGCTCTGCTCAATGTCGGTGGTCTCGGTGCATCCAGTCAGGATAGAGCAGGTTCTAGCCTTTGACCCAGTGAGGTAGCATGGACCCATTAGCGTGGAGTATGGATGAGGGAGCGTCGTCATTGAGGATCGATATCGAGGAGCTTTTGTGCATATATGATTTCCTTCCCCCCCTCGGTCCCGGCGAGTTTCCCCTCTCTCGAAGTTGATCATCCGTACTCTGTCATATCCGTCGCCGGCAGAAACCCCGTCATCGCACGCATTCGCTTTTGTCTTACTGTGACATTCGTTCCAGACTTTGAGTGAAGAGATTCGCTATCTTCGCTCGCCCCTTGCAAACACTTGTTAGCTCGACTCATACTTTCGTTGTGAAGTCGACCACCAAGAAGCCAAGATGAAGTGGACTACTGCTGCCACCCTTGGTGCTGTTACCTCGGCTTATGCCGCGCCTCAAGCTGTGGAGGAGGACATTTCCCCAGATGGCTCAGCTCCCGAGGGCTGCGAGTCATCTTACGATGGCAAGTTCTACATCGGTGTCCTCAAGGGTGACCAGGCAAAGGTTAGTTCCACATTTCCAAACAAAGACTGTTGAAAGCTTTGGCTAACACCGACCTACAGAGAGACTCTGTTTGCGAGGGAGAAGGTGCTCTGGTCGTCACCCTGAAGGATGGCGTCCTCACAGATGGCCAGGATCGAACTGGATACATTGCATCCAACTATCAATTCCAGTTTGACGGTCCTCCTCAGGATGGCGCCATTTACACTGCGGGCTTCTCGGCATGCTCCGATGGTCTGTTGGCCTTGGGACCCAACACGACCTTCTATCAGTGCCTGTCTGGAGAATTTTTTAATCTCTACGACCGACACTGGGCGGACCAATGCGAGCCTATCAAGATCAGCGTAACTTCTTGCAATGGCAGCGGCAGCGGCAGCGGCAGCGGCGGTAGTGGCGGTAACGGCGTAAGCCAGATTCCTGATGGACAGATCCAGGCTCCTACCGGTGCTCCGGCTTCACAGATTTCGGACGGGCAGATCCAAGCCCCTACTGGAGCGCCTGCTACTCAGATTTCGGACGGGCAAGTCCAGGCTCCTACGGGCGCTCCTGTTTCCCAGATTCCTGATGGGCAGATCCAGGCCCCATCTGCTCCAGTCGGTGCTCCTGTCTCCCAGATCCCTGATGGCCAGATTCAGGCCCCATCTGCTCCAGTCGGTGCTCCTGTCTCCCAGATCCCTGATGGCCAGATTCAGGCTCCATCTGCTCCTGCCGGCGCTCCTGTGTCTCAGATCCCCGATGGCCAGATTCAAGCCCCTTCTGCTCCCGCTGGTGCCCCCGTCTCCCAGATTCCTGACGGCCAGATCCAGGCCCCATCTGCTCCAGTCGGTGCTCCTATTTCTCAGATCCCTGATGGCCAGATTCAGGCTCCATCTGCCCCTGCTGGCGCTCCTGTGTCTCAGATTCCCGACGGACAGATCCAGGCACCGACTGAGACTCCAGCACCAGCATCTCCGGCTCCTAGCGCTCCTGCGGGTGTCCCTATCTCCCAGATCCCCGACGGTCAGATCCAGGCTCCTACCTCGTTGGCCACTGTTGCTCCCACCCCCACTGGAGGCGTTATTGGAGGTACTCCTGCCCCGACTCCTGTTCCGACTGGTGCAGGTGTCAAGATGGCCCCAGGTACCGGTGCGGCTCTACTTGTCGCGGGTTTGGGTGCATTTCTTTATGTTTAAATCCAGTCTCATGATGGTTGCCTGAGGGAGGTGTCACAACAAGCCGCGACGGGCGGAATCAATGATTGAACTCGTTTTCGGTCTCACATGCATGCTTCGCAGCTTTGTCCAGCCATTGGAGAGGAACGGCAAGCTTGGTGGGGAGATAATGACGCGGCTGTGAACTTGTACTTCGCTTTTGGCACACATGGAGTTGTAGCCAATGTTAGCTACCACATAATAATAATGTTAATTCCTGCGAGAATCTGGTTGTGCGATGTAGAAGTGAGGAATCGTAATGCTGTATACCATACCTAGGGTACCTTAGGTATGTCTTGTAAGTGGGTAACCAAGCAATAAGGCACCTGTTTGCCAAGATACCTTAGCCTGCAGCCACGATTACATAATTTCCGACGATTGAAGGTTCCAGGCGAATCCTTATCGGAAACAAACAAAACCAGGCCGCCTAATACATGTTCGGTTGCAGCATCGAATCTTTGGCTGTACCGACCCAGCTCTTGTTACCATGTCGGAACACTGGAAGTCAACACCGAGATACTGGTGCAAGCACTGCGCGTGCTATGTGCGCGACACGAAGCTTGAGCGCCAGAATCATGAAGCTACCGGCAAGCACCAAGGCGCGCTCAAGCGATTCCTGCGAGATCTCCATCGTGGTCACGAACGAGAAGAACGAGATAAAGATCGCGCCAAACAAGAGATTGCAAGGCTCAATGGAATTGTAGCTGGCAACTCATCGGCTTCCGCCTCCGGGTCCTTTTCTAAGGCCCAGCAGCCGCCGAAGACTACCGGATCATCCGAAGCACAACTTAAGAAGCAACGGGAACAGCTACTCGAACTGGGCGTCGCCGCACCCGATACTGTCCGACCAGAAATGGCCGTTGCCGGTGAATGGACTGTTACGCAAACTCGAATCATCGAGCCAAAGAAGGACGAGGAAGAAGAGGATAATAAGGTGGAAAAGCTAGCCACTGGCGTTCGGAAGCGAGAGATCACGGAAGAAGACAAGGAAGAGGAAGATGCAGTACAAGGCTTGTTCAAAAAGCCCCGCAGATGGGGGCGCGATTCGAAGCTGATGGTCCAGGAGGAAGAC
Source organism: Paramyrothecium sp. XJ0827 (assembly GCA_020881915.1). NCBI lineage: Eukaryota > Fungi > Ascomycota > Sordariomycetes > Hypocreales > Stachybotryaceae > Paramyrothecium > Paramyrothecium sp. XJ0827. The sequence continues at coordinate 1,592,702 of JAJFPB010000001.1, read as the reverse complement.
AAGGAGCTAGATGCGCTCCTGAGCGGCTCTCTTGTTGCGGTGAAGCAGGCCGAGGATGAAGAGACAGCGAAGAAAGAGCCGGATGTAGAAGCGGGCGCGGCAGGAAGTGAAATCAAGGCGGAAGAGGATTACGTGAAGCCGGAGCCTGACGATGCTGTCCAAGGTATGACCGCAGATACAAGCGCCCCGGAGTCGAAGGGGGCGGCCGTGAAGACTGAGGATAGCGGGGAAGGCCCGGCGCCTGTGTTTTTCAAGAAGAGAAAAGCAAAAGGAATACGGCAAAAATGATGCGACAAACCTTCGCCTCACGAACAATCACCCAAGCAACCGGACGATACGGCGACATGTCGACAGAGTTATGGTTTGCGCGGCTTCCTTTCCAAGGCATGCGCCTTGGTCAACTTCAGCGTTGCTGCACAACAGTACTCGGCGAAGCTACTGTTTACCTTGGCCTTCATGGCCACGCGCGATCACAGGGCCTTTGAGTCCTAAGTGAGGATTGCCTCACTTTCTGAAAGCAACGTCCGGGAATACCTTGGTGTTTTCACACGCTACAGTCGCGCTATCAAGGCAAGGGAAACTACATATCAATCGATAGCCCTAGATTCCCGGAGCCGCGCTCTGTCGTCCAGAGAGGATCCTACAGAGCAAGAACCAGGTTGCCGCGAGTTGCAAACCTGGTCAAGCTCTAAAAGTCCATTGCCAGCATCCTCCACTATCCCGTTGCGGTACAATGTGATGTATTGAGTTCCTCGTTCGTACCCTGCATAACATTGGAGATAGAGAGGTCCATCGCGTATCAGGCGATATGCGAAATGGAATATAATTCACGCGAGGCGCAAAGTTTGCACCTAAACTGTTTCGTGGCAAGCGATTAGATGCTTCAGATCTAATGTGACGTTATCGGGGCATGGCAAGGGTCCCGTTCGGCATTGAAAAGCCGTGGTGGGGTTGGTGTCCAATAGCCACCTTCCACCTGGGTCAGAGTAGACTTTCGGGGAACCCAAAATCTACACCTAACTCTTGAGCTATATCAAGTACTTGGCTTGTAGTCCTTACCGGCAAATGAGGGGTTCCAGAGTCGCTATGCCCGAGCAATGTCCAGAGCCAGAGCTTCAGTTCGTCATTGTGATCGGAGGGTCCATAGGTGACAAAACTTGTCCGATTTTCCCCATCTGAGAGATTAACTGTATCAATTGTTTTACTCTCATTCTTGTTGGATCTGCAGCTGCTGGGTTCGCTTCCTATCCAGCCAACATACACCACAGAACAGCCTTTGTCTCAGCTTCAACACATATCATGGCTTCCAACCCCCCAAGCCGTTGCTGCACCCTCGGCAGCCTCTTCAAGTAGGTGTTCCAATCGTTCCGAATTGCAGCTCTTTCTCGGAGATAAGACGCGCTTTGCTTCAAGAGAGTCGCTCAAAATACGGAGAAAGCAGCTGACATTCGTGTGATCAGGGGTGAGCCCACAGGCAAGGACATCACAATTGATGGCAACACCGCGGCCTACCTCGCCACGCCTCCCGAGGGTAAGGCCCATGATGGTTACGGTATCCTCTACCTAGCGGATGTTCTCGGCATCTGGCAGAACAGCAAGCTCATGGCCGACCTGTTTGCCGCCAACGGCTATGTCACTCTCATCCCCGACCTCTTCAACGGCGACCAGCTGGCCCTGAACCGCCCGGCCGACTTTGACTTTATGGCCTGGCTCACCAAGGGCACCGGCGGCAACAACCCGCATACTCCCGAGAATGTCGATGTGATCGTCCGCAACGGCATCAAGGCCCTGAAGGATCTGGGTGTCAAGAAGATTGGGGCCGTCGGTTACTGCTTCGGTGGCAAGGTATGAATTGACGAGGGCGCGTAGGATACTCGACTCGTAACTGACATGTACTCATCCTCCAGTATGTCGTCCGCCACTACAAGAACGGAATCGATGTCGGCTACTCGGCTCACCCATCCTTCGTTGAGGAGGACGAGCTCGCCGCCATCACCGGCCCCTTCTCCATCTCTGCTGCGCAGCACGATACCATCTTCACCACCGAGCAGCGCCACAAGTCCGAGGAGATTCTCATCAAGACGAAGCAGCCCTGGCAGATCAACCTCTTCTCCGATGTGGAGCACGGTTTCGCAGTCCGAGGAAATCTTGAGGTCCAGACAGAAAAGCACGCCAAGGAGCAGGCATTCAACCAGGCCGTCGACTGGTTCGAGCAGTACCTCCGTAAGACCTAGGCGTGTAGATGGGGCAATACCAAATCGCTTCAAGAAAAAATTGTAAAAAGGAAGAAGAAGAAACTAGGAAAGAGATTAAGCTGTAATAGAATGGCTCTTGATATTTGTTGACATGCTCGTTGGCTTATAACCTGAACTTCCTCGAGAACGTTGCAGGTGAATGAGTGGTTGGAGATCGACAATTGAGGTGGCAGCCATGTGTGCATGAACGTCTCAGGACCACTCGACCCGCATATGGATACGCCCGCAGGCTTCAAGTACAGATTCAATTTTTCTTGACTTGAAGAACAGAAAGATCTTTGGACTGGTTCAAAAATGCATGTACTCACTTTCGATCATATGCACAGTCCAGTGGTCTTACTACCATGGTGCGCCAGGTGATGTTTCAGCCACAGTGCGCAAAGCCACAGGCGTGCATGCCATAACCTTCAACTTGTCATCTCACCACCATCATTGGCCTCTCTTGTCTTATCTTCGGCACGTCGCTCGCCAACCTCTCGCCTTTGGACCCCTCGCCTTCAACATGCTCCAGCTCCTGTGGTAATGGATGCGCTGGCGCCTGCAGAACGGTCCCTCTTCCCTGACGTTTGCGACCCTTCACCGCTTCGACCGCCCCCGCCGGCCGGTCTAGCCTCGAAACCTCCAACTCTCCCTTCCGACGAGGATCGCTCCTCGGAAGACGATGCATGCGCGAGCTCCAACACTAGCTCAGGCTCCAGAGCACACTCCGACTCTTCGTCCAACTCCGGCGTCGCGCTTCATGAAGCTATGGCGGTCAAGGGCACCGACGGCGACGGGGCTGTGAAGCCTCACAGCCGCAGCAACTCATTCAACAAATCGCACAGCCATGACAACGTCCACCGGCTCTCTGCCGCCGCAATTCAAGAATTGGCGAACTCCCCCGAATCGTTGCCTGTTGCTCCAGCGCCACCGCAGCGCCGCTCTATGGATCAAGAATGGGTGACAAGATCTGCAGACCCGCGGGATGCTATCCGTCAGTCGGTGCTCAACAATCCCGACCTGCTCCGTCGCAACGGTGTTGGCGAGCCACGCAGCGCTGACCCACGAGTCTCCGAGGCATGGCACGCCCGCGACCTGAACCGACGGCCGTCTCCGTCGCCGAGAACTCTTTCTACCCCGCCCATCAGCCGTAACCACACCCTTGACTCGCGGCCACTCCCTTCCTCACCGAGACGATATTCGTTCCACCCCGTTATACGACCTCCCCCTCTACATCTCAACCTCGATCCTCCCAGCACTGCCGTCACGAGCAGCGCGCCAGCCTCTGCCGTCAACCATGGCCCTCCAACGATTGCTGTACAACCAGCCGAGGCCACCTTGCCGCGCTCCTCGCATGGCTCGAATCCGCCTTCGCCTATCCCCCCGATGATACCCCTTCCCCCAATGTCAATACCGACACACTTACAGCTCGAGCTAGCGGCACAGCGACCCAGCCCCTTGTACATACATCATTCATACACAAACGACATACCATACGAATCCAATGCGGTGAAGTTTGAACGGCTCAAGAACGTCTTACTTTTACCCGCCTACCTTGAGAGGACACTACACTTTGGTGCGCTGGCATGTTTGGATGCTTGGCTGCACAACTTTACTATTCTACCCATCAGATTTATTATCGCCCTGTCAGTCTTAGTGAGATGGTGGTTTTCCGTCCTGGTCAAAGAGGTGCGTTGGCTTGTCGGATATGTCTGGTATGGTATAGGCAGGCTCTGGAGCCGAGGCTCTATATCGCACAAACGGAGGCCGAGTGATGTTTCAGAAGGCACCAGGTCACGCAGTCAAAGTAACGCGAGCGAAGTGTCGGTGGATGTAGATAGCAGCATCACATCCCGAAGTCGACCTCGACGGCAACGAGCCGATTCCCGCTTCAACGGCCACATCACAGTCAAGCCCGCCCCGAGACCCCGTGCTTCTGGATCTAGGAAGAGCTTCTTCCGCCACCGTCGGACCAAATCTGTTCCCTCTACCCTGTCGGCTTTCCATAAGGCGGATATTCTGCAGGGCCTCGTGATTATCTGCAGCTCTATTGCCCTCATGAAATTGGATGCAAGTCGCATGTACCACTTCATCCGCGCCCAGTCTGCAATCAAGCTGTACGTCATCTACAACATTCTGGAAGTAAGCGACCGTTTACTGTCCGCTCTTGGCCAGGATATCTTGGAGTGTCTCTTCAGCACCGAAACGCTGTCCCGAAACGCTTCTGGCAGGTCCAAGGTTCTTCTCCCGCTTGGGATGTTCTTCCTAGCATTGGCATACAACTGCCTGCACTCAATCACGCTGTATTACCAGGTTATTACCCTGAATGTGGCGGTGAATTCCTACTCGAATGCGCTCCTTACACTGCTCCTTTCCAACCAGTTTGTCGAGATCAAAAGCACAGTCTTCAAGAGGTTCGAAAAGGACAACCTGTTCCAGCTCACGTGTGCTGACATTGTGGAGCGTTTCCATCTGTGGATTATGCTTTTGATTATTGGCATGCGAAATGTCGTCGAGGTTGGCGGTCTGTCGGTCCCCGGCGCTGGATCCGAGTCTAGTATGGATGACCCTACACCTCTGCACAACGCATCCATCTTGCCGCACAGCTTCACTGTACTGCCGTCATGGCTCATGTCCGGCGAGGTATTGTCGCCTTTCTTGATTGTGATTGGCAGCGAGATGCTGGTCGATGCAATTAAACATGCCTATGTAACAAAGTTCAACAACATTAAACCCACCTTCTACAGCAGAATTCTTGACATATTGTCGAAAGACTATTACACAAACGTAGGTCAATTTTATCACTCGATGGCCACGGAAGCTAATAAAAGCAGGCATTCACATCTCCCTCTCTGACGCGCCGACTTGGTCTGGCTGTCATTCCGCTGTCCTGTCTCTTCATCAGAGCTTCAGTCCAGACGTACCACATGTTTCTTGCTAGCCATGTGGCGATGCCCATGCCGGAGTCGACACAAACATCTCTTACCGAGGAATCGGCGGTGCCATCATCGCCGGCTGTAATGGCAGCTCTTAATCGTTTCGACACGTTGATTCGGGATTCACTTGGGCGGGCCACTTACGGATACCCGTACGGCTCGCCATTGAACTCTCGGCCATGGTATGCCTGGACGTCTGACGACTTCATTGCAGCATTGACTATGGTTGTTGTCTTTTTTATTGCCTTCCTAGTGCTACTCATCGTTAAACTCCTTTTGGGAATGGTCCTGCTAAAGTACGCCCGGAGACGGTACGCCAAGATGAAGATGAAGGAGCATCTTGTGGCGACGGGCAAGGCGGAAAGGGAGAGCTACGATGCCACGGGAAGGAGGGTCGGTGGCCGTGGTGAGGTGGAGGTCACCGATGACAAGCAACGTTGGATCCATGCGGACAAGACCGAGGGTCTGAAGGGAGGAAAAGGACCTGGGGGGAAGAGAGGGTCAGGGTCCGACAAGAAGAAACCCGAGGGTGACTATAATGGCGTGTTCAGGTATGAAATGGTCGCGAAGCGCATTTGGTAAGGCGTTACGGGTGATAGACTACTGTGAACTTGGAGTTGGCTCACGGCGGCACGGCGTTCATGCTTGATAAAAATACCATCGAGAGATAATACCAGGCTCTATGAAGGTTATATTAACCGAGGTATCCGTTGCATCTTTGTGGAAAGTTTGAGAGAAATCCTGGCCATCAATCATAATCCGATATGGATATGGATTTTACAGGCCTGGTTCTTAAGAGACCTCGGCAGTTCCCCGACATAGATGTTATGACTTGCAGCATGGAACTAAACAGCTTGGAAACGTCATGGTTGGTGCTGCTAGAAACTATAAGTCGTCGTGTTAATGCCCTTCCCCCGCGTTCCGCTACTGACATGATCGTCGTTGGGGTATGGGGGGGGAGATCATTTAGGCCGAATCTCTGCAGGAGAGAGTAGCATCCGGTGGGCTCCCCAACTCCACGCCTATAAGCGCCTCGTCCTGAATGGTGGCCTAACATTGCCAATGGGATGGTGACTTGACAACAGCTTCTGCCGAAGCAATGAGCCACGATGCTAGAGTGCGGAGTTGGATGGCTTTCGGTGGCTGGGGTTTGCGTCTATAAGTGCAAGGGCGGTTGTGGATTGTGAAGGTCCTTTTCTTGCTTGGTACTCATGCTCTCGTCCACAATTTGACAAGTCAATTATTGTCACAGTGGTTCCAAGATGTCTAGCAATTATTTAATCCTCGGCTCTCTTCTCCTAGGGGCGGCAGTTGCCAGGGTTAAAGACCTACCCACTCCCCAGATGGGATGGAACTCTTACAACCAGTACAACTGCTATCCTAACGAGACAATCATCAAGGAAAACGCCCAGGGCCTCATCGACACTGGGCTGGCTGCCCTGGGGTACCAGTATGTGACGCCGGACTGCGGCTGGAACGCCCCGGGCCGAGACTCGCAGGGTAGACTCCAGTGGGACCTGAAGCTGTTCCCGTCCGGAGGAGCCGGCGTCGGCAACTATCTCCACAGCGTGGGTTTGAAGTTTGGGGGCTACTCTGGGGGAGGATACTACCAGTGCGGCTCAACGAACCTGCCGGCCTCGCTCGGTGAGCGACTCCCTGATACAATAGCCCCGTGGGAGCGGTAACTGACAAAAGCACGCAGGCCATGAGCAGATTGATGCTGAGTCGTTTGCAAGCTGGGGTGTTGATGCGCTCAAGTACGACAACTGCTACTCGACAAGCCCAACCCAGATGGTTGACTACGACTCGGCCGAGGCTGGGGCGCCCACTCGCTTCCGCAACATGGCGGCGGCTCTCAATCAGACCAACCGGGATATTGTATACCAAATCTGCCAGTGGGGTGTCGGCACGGATCTTGGTGTCTGGTAAGTTCATGGCCATCTGGGCAGTGTTTGAGTCAAGCTGACGGAAGCAAGGGCTCCTCCACTCGGTAACTCCTGGAGAATCAGCAACGATATCATCAACAACTGGAAGAGCATTTGGAGGATCACAAACCAGGTAGTCCCTTTCGCGCGGTTCAGCGGACCCGGGGCATTCCCTGACATGGACATGCTTATGTGAGTCGCCTCGCATGGCCGCAGGTTCTGAGATTTCATGCTGACGTCTCCCAAGCGTTGGACTCGGTGTTCTTAATGCGGACGAGGAGCGCTTCCACTTCGCCATGTGGGCCATCAACAAGTCGCCCCTCATGATCGGCTGCCGGGTCAAGGAGTCTGTGATCAACAAGAATTCCCTGGCCATTCTCTCAAACAAGGAAGTCATCGACATCAACCAAGACAGCCTGGCCAAGAGCGCTCAACTGATCCGCCGGAACACCCAGTCCGAGTGGGATCTATGGTCCGGTCCTCTCTCCGGAGGCCGAACGGTAGTTGCGCTGGCCAACTGGAACGGCAAGGCCCAGAGCATTTCGGTCAACCTGACGGAAACGCTGGGCATCGCATCTGCTCAGGCCCGGGACGTCTGGGCGGCTAGAGACATTGGCAGGGTGTCGGGAGTGCACACAGCCACCGTACCAGGCCACGGCATCCAGCTCCTTGTCCTCTCCAACATTGCCAAGTCCAGCTACAAGCCGAGGTCGGCCGGGTACTACGCCGCCAACGCCGCCCGGCTCTCCGGGTCCGCCGCGGTGAGCCAGTGCGGCGCCGGCGACTGCCGCCCCGCCCAGAACAAGGTCGGCTTCATCGGCCCGGCCCGGGGCGACGCCAGCGTCACGTTTCCGTCGGTGCGGACGACGAGCGCGGGCCGCAAGCTGCTGGGCGTCGACTACATCAACTACGAGGTGGCGCTGGACTCGGCTTGGGGCGACGGTACCAACACGCGCAACATGACCATCGGCGTCAACGGCCAGGCCGGCCGGCGCACCGCGTTCCCCATCTCCGGCGGCGACTGGTCCGAGACGGGCAGGCTGCTCGTCGAGGTGGACGGGTTCGTCAGCGGCGTCAACACGGTGACCGTCACGGCGAGCGACGGGGGCACGTACGCGCCTGATCTTGTCGGCTTCGAGCTTTTCGAATATTAGGCGGGACATGTCAGGGGACGTACGGTAACAAATCATGATATATCTAGCCGAGACTAATAAATGACAATCAATTGCTAATGCCAAGGCGCTTTCCCATCAAGTTCAGCCAAGACCGAACTGCGAATGTAAAATTACTGATGATTAGTATGATTAACAATTAGTTTCGTTATTCTACTATTTGAGAAAGGAATGGTTTAAATTAATTATGGTGTATTCTGATGTTTTAAACATCCACCATCTCAGATATTATTCTGGGTTCTTACTTTAAACAGTGCAAGAGAAGCGCAGCTTACTGCATATATATATATATATATATATTGCAATGCTTAGCAATGCTTATTGGCTGGAGTCATTGTGTTACTAGTACCGACTATTGACGCAACTGAAGCGGGCGGACTTGGTGTAATACTGCAATTGCTGCGGACCTCATTATCTTGATCACATGAGGCGTTGAGGGAATATGCGCCCAATGTGATTCAGCGGTGTTGAACCTAGCAGTGAAATTGCCCGCGATTCTGCAGATGATAATTCGCCCATTCTGCCAACCACGGTTCTAGTTCCGGTGAGGAAAGACACCTGCCTCTGCAAGGAGGTCCCATTGCCATCAAGGAAGTTCCACGTGCAGCTCAAATCTCGGCAGTTCGGTATGTTTTGCCCTGCTTCCAGTGATTGTGTGGCCATCGCCCCAATCGAGCTCAAGGCATGAGGCTATCTTCAGGAGGATTTCTGTGAGATGAAACTCCCTCGCAAGCTTGCATGTCGCAGCGGAGTCTATTTACGGACCTTTAGCTGAAGCCGGAAATTGCGATGTATAAGCGCAAATGGCTTGGAGATAACTGTCCTGCTCAGAGAGTTCAGTTATAATGAAAAAGCCAGGGCGGAGCTGTCCACGATAATGGACCGGGAGACCAAATCCATTATTGGTTCACCAAGAATACCCTCAAGATGATCGCTGCAAGGCTTCTCCTCCTGGCTTCGGCAGCCTGTGTCGGTGCTAGCCCAGTGGCCACGGCTCCCGACGCCACCACGACAGCCTGGACAGCTGACCCCCTTCCTTTCAAAGATATTGTCATGGAAGGCATCGACATGGATGCGTTCAAGGATCCAGCACACTGGAACCAGGGATCCTCCCCGGACGAGACAATTGAGGACATTTCCACAAATCCTCAGAAGGATGCCATCAGCCTCATGTCCGGACCCTGCAGCCAGGGCACGTGTCCCGACTACAACGCGAGATTCGATCTGGTGTACACCTTTGTCGCTGTCCCCAACGCTGGACCCCCTGGCATGGGCCTCCCTCCCCTTACGGACTTCAGCTCAAACTCGGACATCCGAGTCAACGATTGCGGCAAATGCTATCGCAAGAAAGTCGGCAGCAGTCTGGACCACGCCGTTGGCGGCTGCTATGACTTTACCGCTTGTGGGCGTAAGCAAAGCATTTGCGTCGACCCAGGCAAACTGCGCGCGCATCGAATCTGGAAGGATAACGGTCACAAGAAATGCTATAAACTGGCCAACAAATTCCTTGGAGACTGTGGTAATATCAAGGCACGTGATATTTACACTCCTACGGGTACTACCGCGTGTAATTGGTAACACGCCCATGGGTTATCTGGTGCAGTACGATTGGGACGTGCTGAAAAGGACCTTCTTACCTTGTTTCTTTGAGAGGAGGTAGACCATACTTGAGGACTTGAAAGTCGACCCGCCTGCCCTGCCTGCTTCTTTTAAGATGGGGTGGCATTAAGACCGAGAAGAACTGTATTGACTGGGAAAGAATCCCGTCCTATCGGAATGAAAAGACTATTGTCTAGATAAGGTACACTCTAAAGTTAAGAAGTAAATTACTGATTTATATAGATTACTTTCAAGGGAGATCATATATATAAAAGCTGTATTAATTGTGTAAGTGAAGTCATGCTTGGCAGCTTAGGGTACTCAGGGTAAGCCCAGGGTAGGCTGAGCCAGGGGAGCTCGGCCGCGAGCTGCAAGTTAACGTCAACGTAGCTGGTCTGGCCTCAGCGAGGCTGAATTGTGGTTAAGGTTGAGCCGCAGGTGAAACGGGACTTACCAAAGTGGGCATTAGTAGAGCTCTTGGATTTTCACCGTGTAAGTTGCTGGTATTCCGCGGAGCAGCAAGCGGCGGGTGCAGGGGCGGATGCAGGCCAGGGATGTCGCCCCCGCCGAGCCACGAACGAGGCATGGACTGGAGACCTCGTATCCCCATTCCTAGGAATTCACGTCACGAGACAGAGATGCCAAGTCGTTCGAGTTGAAGCCGTGAGAATATCTTGCGCATCAGCATTGGCTTTCTGTCCAGTCACCCCGGTGAGCAGCCGTATTCAATGCCGGCGCGGCAGGGGTGCTTTTTATGCATATATATACGTAGGGGCAGTAAGCATCCAATTCAGGACGGTCGTGGCAATGGGAGTAATCCTCCTTTGATGCTTGGGGAAAAAGAGTCGTTTTGGTATCAGGCCATATGCATGTCAGCCGTGATTGTGGAGAGCCCAGACGGCCCAACTCCACGGACGGCGCTTTCTTAATTATTCCCAGCCTGCGACCTTTATTTTAGACAGTCCAATTCAGGGCAATTCGAAAACTGAATGCGGGATACCGAGTATTACTCTAATTCCTTGTTCTTGAAGGCCACAGCCGCAACTTGACAGCAATGTCGCCTCCACCGCTGCTCTTCCCCACTGCGACTTCGTCGTCGTCTTCCTCCCCGAGTGACAGCGCCAGCGCCGGAGAGTCCGGGCAGCGGCAGAACCACAGCCCGGCAGAGGACCCGTCAATCCTCCCTGGCGAATTCAACCGGCGCATCCACAGGGTGTCGCTGGCCTGTCTTCCCTGCCGCTCGCGGCACGTCAAGTGCAACGCCGCGCAGCCGAAGTGCAGTCGGTGCTCGGTGGACGGCGTGCCATGCACCTACGCCCAGTCCCGTCGTCGCGGCCATAGGCGCGCTCGCCTGGTCACCGACGTTGCGTCGGCAGGGCCGCGGCCTCCGCAGGTTGCGGATCAGCCCAGGCCGAGCCCGGACTCGTCGGCGGCAGCAAGCGCATACAACGACTCGGCCGGGCCCGAATTCGGCGTTGCTTCCAACTTCCAATCGGCTTTGGTTTCCAACAGCCTCGGGATCAATGAGGATCTGATTGCCCTTTACTACACGTACTTCCACCCTGATCATCCCTGTGCGTTGCCGCGCTGGGCGCTGTCACAGCGCTGCGTCGCAGACCCGGACTCGGTGCTGCCGGTGCTGCTCGTCATGCAGTACATCGGGTCCTTGTTCGACGCCTCGGCACCCTCCGAGTCGCTGAAGAGCCTGGCCCGAAACGCCCTGCCCCTTCTGCCCCAAGGCGACGGGTCCGTCACCCCTTACCAGGTCCAAGCCATGCACCTGTACGGGATCGCCGTCTACTGGAGTGACGAGACCGAGCAGGGCCTGGACGTCCTGCGCCGGGTGGTCCACCTTGCTCTGGGTCTCAAGATGCACCAGGAGCCGTTTGCGGCGGAGAACGGCCACGGCGACCCCGTGCTGGAGGAGAGTTGGAGACGCACCTGGTGGGTGATGTACATCACAGACGGCAGCCTCGCCGCCAGCACCCACTCATTCCCAACCCAGGTCTGGAACATCGAGCTCACCGTAGCTCTACCGTGCGAGGAGGAGTGCTACGAGTCAGGGGTGAGTATCGAGTCAACAGCCCGTGGGTATCCTTTGATGCTAACCGCTGCCCTTGTAGAAGATTCCCACGCCGCGGACGTTGAAGGAGTTTGACGTACGGGAGTTCCTCATGGATGGAGACCCAGGCTTTTCGTCATTTGCTCAGCTCGCAGGACTGGCCAGGACGTTCGACCTGCTCCTGTCCAACGGCATAACGGCGACGACCGACCTTGCGGAAATCTGTTCGCAAATGGACATCAGCTTGTCGGCATGGTGCTCGCTCCTCCCGCCGTCCAAGCGGCAATGTCTGACGAGTACCGGGGATATCGACAAGCACCTGTTCAAGGCCAGCATGCTAATCAACGCGTGAGTGTCTCCATGCTCACCTGTCCTTGATTTTCACATCCTCCAGTTCACCACCTCTAACAAAACCCTCTAGATACATCGTGGATCTGCACCGCCCACTCTCCGACCTGGCCTACAACCCCATCGAGTCCGTCTCCCGATGCGGGCCGCCGCCGCCCTCGCAAAAGGTCCTCCAGGCGGACAGCGAGACCCGGCGCCTGCACACGGCCAAGGCGCTGCTCGGCATCCGCCGCATGGGCGACCTGCTGCCCCTCCCGGTCAACATAGTCACCCACACGCCCTTCCTCATCTGCACGATTGCGAACACCATGGTCGCCCACCTGTCGGCATGCCGCTACGTGTTCCGCGGCCGCGCCCTGCTGCTCGAGCGCGAGCGCGTGCGTGCCGCGATGGGCGCGCTGCGCGTCCTCGGGGAGCACTGGCCGTTTGGCAAGCGCACGTATCGCGAGATGGGCATCATTGCTCGCGAGGTCCTGTCTCTGGCCGAAAAGGACATCCCACGGCTGCAGCATCAGCCAGCCATGGCCCCGATGGCGTCGCTTCCGGAGGTTCCCGATCCTTTTTCCGACAGCCCTCTAGACGTCCCTCCACCGGCCTTCTTCGACTTTCAAACCCTGCCGCCGGATTTTCTCGGCTCATGGGACACGTTTGCAATGCTGACCGATGTTCGTCCCTAGAATGGAAAAGGCCACGATGCGAACTGCTTGGTTCTGGGTGATCCTAGACGCGGGCAGTGTATAATCACCCCTTAATGTTTATGTCTGATGTGGCATGGATGGTTCAAAAACTTTGACGACAGGTTTAAATATCGCATAGAATAATGTATAGTTATGAGGGAAGGAAAAAATTCAGCTCAGGAATTTAAGTATTCGAATTATCTCAGGTTCTCTGCCGAGGACAAAATCTCTTCTCAGCAGAGTTTCATTAATTCATTTCACATTAAACCCATCCGTCCAAGCACTCTCACACCTTAAGCTCGTACAATTACCCCATCCTACACCGACGCCCCGGACTATGCTGCTGCTCAGGCACTTCAATGCTCAATCCTCGAAACGATGCTCCCTCGGCGGTTGCCTCTCTGCTTTCGCTGCGCCGAAGCACTCCCAATCTCGTCCGACGGTATCGTCTCCGCCACGAAAGGCCTCACGAACTCAAGCTCTAGAGCGCGCGTGAGCCGACGCAGGTGTTTTGACGAAGGCTCGGGGACGAAGTGGGAGGCCTTGACGTGCTCTTTGGCCGCCGGCCGGTCCCCGGCGAAACTGGCCGTGTTCGGGTCCAGGGAGATCAAGGTGCCGCCGTTGGCCACGAGCATCCAGCACTGCGACAGCACGTCATGCCCGCCGCTCGTGTTGATGACATAGTCGAAGAAGCGCAGCTCGTCTCTCAGGTCGCCGAGCTCTGTTACGTCCGCGGCACCGAGCGCCCTGAGAAACGTCTCGTCGCGGGCTCTCGACTCCGTGACGGCCACGACGTGCAAGCCCGCGAGGGCAGCAAGCTGCACCACGTAAATGCCCACGTCTCCCGATGCGTCCGTCACCAGGAGCACCTTGCGCCGCTGCTGCGGCGGGATGGATGGCATCCCCGAGGCCGCCAGAGCATCCACGTCGGGCTCGGGGATGCAGGCTTCGACGAAGAGGGCCTGCCATGCCGCGAGCCCGCTCTGCGCGGCGGCGGCGCTTTCGGCCCATGTCAAGTTCTTGGGCTTGGGCGCCAGCCCGTCCACGTCCGTGATGATGAAGTCGTCAGAGGCCGAGCCTGTGCTCGAGTTCATGGTGCCGTACACCTCGGTCCCGACTCTGAAGCGTTGATGCTTGTTCCTCGCGCCCTCGTGTCCTTCGCTCAGGCTGGCTTCAACCACCCCGGACATGTGAAGGCTGGAGGACTTTCCGTTCACTGCCACGGCCTGGACGCGCAGCACTACCTCATCGGCGGAGATGGCTCTTGGGACATGCAGGTCCCCCCGTTGAGGGAAGAGTGGTCTGGTTGAGAGGTTTGCAGGGGAGTAGTGACCTAAGCCAGATGGCTGTTGGTGATGTAAATGTGCTGTCTTCATGGTCATGGTAACGAAGAAGAATACTTGTTGATATTCGTGTTGTTCTGAGTTCGTGTTGTTCTGATTTCAAATTTCAGGTAGTTGTGGTTCCAAGTGTAGATTTCAGCGTAAATCACAAAACTCCAGCCATGTTGACGTTCACCTCCCGTCCCTTTTATGCGCGACGAAGAATCTGCTTCAATACTACATTCTCCTCACGGCGGTTGCCTCATGACACGGCAGCGCGGCGAGTAGCATACGCACATTGCATACCGCGCCCAGGCATCGCCTCCTCTCGCCATTATTATGTCACATGTAACGCAGTGATGAAGCCGGCCATGATCAGCAAAGGGCATTTCCCCCAGCACAAGATGTACGGCACTGCCTCCACCCTTGCATGCCAGGGTCGCATCAGGTCTCGGGACTTGTTGCATACGGTACGGGCTCGGGATTAGGAGGGGACCCCGCCGGCCAATGGCACGGGAGTGGATCCGAGACAGCGAAGAGAACAAAGTCCGTCAGATCATGGACCAAGAGGCAAAGGTGGCCAGCAAACCATGTCGTCATAAGTCAACCCCCTTCGGATGGGGGCTCCGGCATTACGGAGGAGGAGCCTCCTCGGATCTTCGCTGCTTGGCTTGCAACGAGCGCGCGACGTGATGGGCCATGCCGTATAGACCGAAAGACAGCCGTGATTGTTTCTTCAGGGCCAAGAAAGTGTGGAGTTTGTCCGCACAGAGGGATAAGTCCGAGGCAAGTTTGCCAGCGATCTTGTCCACCTTCCTATCGCCGAGCTAACATGATTATGAATCTTGGATCGAGAAACTTGTCCTCTCACCAGGTGAAAAACAACCGTCTTCTCGGTTCGGGTAAGAAAGATTCCAACATTACCGAGGATCGCGCTCCTCTGCTTCATCGCATTCGGATCGATGCGCCACATGAGATTCCGCCATGCAGGGGCAGGGCCCAAGGTCGCTGGGGCTGAATGCAGGCTGGTCCCTTCACCTCTAACAAGATGCTGAACTCGTCTCTTAACTTTTTGACAACTAACAGTGTACTCATCACCTAGACTATGTCTAACTGCAAGCGCTCGTGCAGTGTGTTTGATCCCTGTTTGTGTAAAGGCATCGCAAAGGTTCACTCACACACTCCCTAGTCCAGTGATCAACTATCCACAATCCACAACCACCCAAAAGGGCCCTGCATCTGACCATTGCTGACACCTCGGTGCAAGCCCGTTCGGTATATGGGTGCGCGCGCCCGCGGCATTCACGTCCGCCCTCCGAGATGGCTTGGACCATGTTGCTTCTGGTCGCAATGGCGAGATGCCGACCCTCTCTGTTTGTGTCCCCCACTCTGATGCAATGTCTATCCACTTCAACATTCGTTGCAGCCGGTTGAAGCCTTGAACCATCCCTTCACTTTGAGCAATCAATGATACGTAGACAAGTTCTACACATCACGAGCCTCCTTTCAACTGCCGCATAATAATCATAATTTTTATCGTTGCACCCCCTGCCATCAAGGCACTGCGCTCCACCCCCGCAAAGCCATGGCCGCGCAAGTCCACGTCGTGTCCAAGCACGACATCACCAAGCATCTCACCCTCTCCGTGCAGCTGCCCCTCTCCGAGCCTCTCGCGCCCTCCTCCGTCCGCGTCCGCAGCAAGCTCCTCGGCCTTACCGCCAATAACTTCACCTACGCCAGGCGCGGCAGCGTCCTGCACTGGTGGGATGCCTATCCAATCCCCTCCGGCCTGCCGGCTCCCTACCACGACGCCCAGCAATGGGGTATCGTCCCGGCCTGGGGCTACGCCGAGGTCCAGGAGTCGACCCTCGCTGCTGTCCCCGAGGGCACTTGGCTGTGGGGCTTCTGGCCAACTGCCACCCATGCCATTGACTTGAAGCTTGAGTCTGCCGGCGCCGAGGGACACTTCGTCGAGGTCGCCGAGGCCAGGAAGCGCCTCATGTCGCTCTACAATGCCTATTCCGTCGTTCCGGCCCCGCCGTCAGAGGAGATTCAGGGCTGGACTGTCTCCGTCTTCCCGATATGGGCAGCAGGTCACATACTCACCCGTTTCGTCTTCCCTGATAAGCCAGGTCCCCGTGTCCATCCCTTCGGCCAGGGTTCCTGGAGCGAGCAAGACGCAGACCTGACTTCTGCCGTGGTCGTGAGCCTGTCAGCGACGACCAAGACGGGCATGGGCTTCGCCTGGAACCTAGCGCAGCGCGACTTAAGCAGCGGCCCTCTTGCTCTGCTACAAGCAACCTCTTCCCCTGACAACGTGCCAAAGCTTCCAAGTGATCAGCTGAAGCACAAAGTGGTCAGCTATGCGGATTTGGCTGACAGTGCCGTTGTCCAGTGGTTGGCCGATCTACAGCCTTCCCGCGTCGTTCTACTTGACTTCGGCGCTCCAGCCGGCACTCCCGACCGGTTTGGCACATCCGTGCTGGCAAAAGTCCCGTCTGTCACATCCTATACTATCATCGGAGTCGGGGCAGAGCCTACTCTTCAACCAGCGGCCCCTTCAGGAAACTCGGTGAGTGCAGGTGGGCCGCCACCAGAGCGAATTCGGCTCAACACGAGCGGCGTAATCGACGCAGCGAATGGCCTTCAAGGTGTTCGGGCTTCGAATGCGGAGAGGCTGAAAGATTTCGGCAGATGGATCGAAGGGAACGGTATGGGAAGCATGCAGCTTGTCCGTGGCCAGGGGCTTAGCGGCGAGAACAGCCTGGAAAAAGCTTGGGATGACTTGTGTAGGGGAAGTCTGCCACGGAACAAAGCCTTCGCTTTTCGACTTTGAGTTGGACACCGACAACCCGGTTTGGAAGTTCAAGCATAGCGTGAAGAATGTTCATAGCTAGGTAATCAGTGAATGGAATGCCCAACGCTTTGGGAGACTAGAGCTGAACAATAGCAGAGCCACACTTTTTTGTATTAATCGTTCCTTCAGGAGTTACGTTTCCTCTATATGCTTAGCGTCCATAACGGACTGCTGCATCCAAATATACTTGCAAACTGCACATGTCTATGTCGCACAGTTGCTCATGACCTCAACACTTTCCTTCATCAGCAATGCTTCTGGACAGTATCTTATCTTCCGCCGTCATTTAAGTCAGCTTTCGTCATCACTCGTATCCTCGTAGCCTCATTGATGGCTTGTGCCTGAGACTCTCATTATTGGTCGCGCCAAACCACCCTTACTGGCTTGCCAGGTTCAGGAGACCGGGGTTGCCGGCGAACAGGTCCGGCTGAGCCTTGTGCAGGTGCTGCACAGTTTGCTTCAGCAGGTTGCGGGTCTCATCCTCGAGCTGGTCCTGAGGGGGGCTGAGAACCTTCTCGAAAACGCCAATAAGCTGAGGAGTCAACTGCTGCACCGTCTGGTTGGATTGATCATCTGCAGCTTGGTTAGTCGTTGTGAAAAAAGCGAAGTGTGTTAGGTACGTACAAAGCTTGTAGATGCACTGGTAGATAGGCTCGTTCTCCTCAAAGTCCTCCTGGAGGGGAAGCATGTTGACGATGGCGGGCAGGACCTCAGACACAAAGCCAGCATCAGGGTTCTTGATAATCAGGCGGGACAAGCATCCAGCAACGTTGTCCGTCATGCGCATCTCACGAACAGACAGTAGCGGCTCCAGCTTCTGCCACAGCTGGGGGTACAAGGGGAAAGTCTTGCCGGTGTCGGCAGAGTTCAGGATCAGCATACCAATAGCATAGGCAGCGTTGGACTTGGTGAGGAGGTCGGTATCCGTAAGGCGGCGAGCAATAGCCTGGCCAAGAGACTCCGTGAAAGGAGTGATGCCCTCGCCGGCGTACTTGGTGATTTCAGCGATAGTGCCAATGGCAGTAGATCGCTGGAGATCCTCGGTCGAGCTGGCGAGCTTGAGGACGGGCTTCTCGAAGATCTTCCAGAGCTCACCGAAGGCAGGGCCCAGAGCAGCGGCAAGTCCGATGACAACATCCAGGGCAGTGTCAACAACAAGCCAGTCATACTCGGAGGAGCCGCCGTCAACCTCTTGCTCCTCTTCCTCGTCGCCAAGATCTTGCTGGCAAGGGTGCGATCGGGTGATGATGAGGCTGACAACGGAGACGATCTCCTGGAGGAAGCCGTCCTTGACAACCAAGACAGCGGGACCGCAAGCCTTCAGCGTCGCAGCGACCTTTCGGTTGATGTCGGTAACAACGGCACTGTTCAAAGAGTCAGAGACTATCACTAACCACGATAACGTGCAACAGAAGACAAGATAGTGAACAAGGATGGTAAGTCAGAAGTAGATCAAACGTTTTCTCAGCAACCGCATTTTGCGTCTGAGTGAGCTGGGTATAACGCGAAGTGTTCATCATTCAAGAGAGGAAAACATGAAGAAAGGATGAATCAACGTACCGTTCGCTGTCCTCGGTCCAGATGTTCATGGTAGCCTGGTGCAGGGCCTGGCCAATGCTGATGATGGAGGCGGGAGGAGTGTGCTTGGGAGGCATGCCAGGCTCCCACTTGACGCCAGCGCCCTGCTCCCAAACCTGGAAGACGCGAGCGTAGGTGCGCCAGAGAGTGGAGATGGCAGTCTTTCGGCATCCCTCGTAGGAGTGTTCGGCAAATGGCGCGACAATCTCAATGGTCTTCTCGACGAAGCGCTCGAGGTTGCTGCTGTTGCACGAGTTGGCAATAACATCACCGACAACGTCAAGAGCAATCTCCTGCTCAAGAGCAACAGCGGTGACAGCACCGAGGTCATCAAGGTCCTCGATATCATCCCAGTCATCCTCGCCGCCAGTGGCGATGTCGAGATCGTCCTGGTTGTCAGGAACCTTGACCTTGATGCGCTTGCCTCCGACAACGACGGATCCGTCGCCGAGCTGGCTGGGATCAATGCCAGGCAGGTCAATCTCCTCGTCCTCGAGCTCCAAAGAAGCAGCAAGGCCCTTGAAGACACCATCGAGGAAGTGATCGAACTGCTCGCCGTAGACCTTGGACAGGTTAGACCAAAGGATGAAGCTGGTCTCCTTCAGTCTGGGGTTGTCAAGTCCAAGGGCCTCCTCACTAGCCTTCATCAAGTCCACGACGTAAGGCTGGAAGGCCTCAGCTCCGACAGCGATGGCAATGCGGCCGAGACTGTCGCAGGTAGAGCTGCGGAGATCCATGGCCTCATCGTTATCCTTGATGGTGACATACTTGCCCAGAGACTTCATGACCTCGGGGAAGAAAGGCTCAAACTCCTTGCCCATGGAGGACGCGATGGCGCCAACAGCAGAGGCAGCAGCGGCCTTCACACCGAAGTCGTCGTGGTCAAGGAGACGGACCATGGGGCCAATCAGGTTGGGTCCGTATTGAGCCATGATCTTGGTGTCGATGCCGTCACCGAAGGTGTCAAGGGCTCCGCAAGCACAACGAATGATGCTGACGTTCTGCTTGTCGGAAGCGCCTTGAGAAGCAGCCTCGAGGTTCTGCAGAACAGCCGATATGATCCGCTCGTGGTGAGATGCCATCTCGTCGGCCATCTCGTCGGCAAGGTGGATCAGGCCGACAAGGGCAGCGTGCCTGACCTGGCCCTCAGAGTCGCACAGGAGGTTGATGATGGTGGGCAGCAGAGGCTCCAGCTGGGTAGAGATGAAGTCTGGGGCACCCTCAGCAGCGTTACCGAGGGACAGCATAGCCGCCATACGGAACTGGGGGCTCTGGTGGGTAGCAAAGGCAGGGAACTGCTCGAGCAGAGGGACAATGACCTGTCGAGGTGGCATCTCGTTGGAGAGAGCGTCAATGAGGCTGATAGCGGTCCTGGCAGGGGACATGTCCTCCTCGTCGTCGGAGTCGAGCTCGGTGACGATGTGCATAGCCTTGACCATGAGGTGCGAGGCCATGTCCTTCATGGCCTGAATCTTCATGCGGCGGTAGCGCACAGCCTGGATGAGGAAGGCAAGAGCCTGAGTACGGGCATCATCCTCAGCGTTCTGGTTGGCGGCAAGGTCAACCATGAACTGCAGAAGATCGCGCAGATGCGGGCCAACAAGGGCAGAATCGTAAGCGATGAGGGAGTGGAAGATCTCGAAGACGACCTTGTAGCTCTCCTCGTCCTCAGCCTCAACGGTAGCCTTGAGGATGTTGACCATGGGAGACAGCAGGCCTTGAATGGCGGCAACAGCCTGCGCATCCTCCTCGGGCTCGATGATCATCAAGATGGCACCGATGGCGCGGACCATGTTGATGCGGACCTCCTTGCTCTCAGGATCCTCGATCCTTGACTGGAACAGCTGAAGCAGCTGGTGGGTGTGTTCACTGAAGTGCGTGGGATCATCCTCAAGCATGGCGAAAAGGACGAAAGATCCAACCTCGCGAGCAACGACGTTGTCGCTGCTATTGAGGGGAAGCAGCTGCTTCAGGAATTCCTCGCCCTCGCCGTTCTCCAAGTCAAGACCGACAACACCCGCCAACAAGCGTGCCAGCGCGTGGCGGGTAGGGGCAGAGGACTCCCTCAAAGCGCCCTCAAGAAGATGTGTGCGGGCCAGCTCACGCTTGTCCTGAGGGGTGGCCTCCCAGTGCTTGGGCACCAAGCGCAGGGCCTGGACGGCAGCGAGCTGACGGACGGCGCCATCGTTGTGTGTAAGGGCGATCTCGACGAGTAGGATGAGGGATTCGGCCTTGGAGTAATAGTTTTTCTGGAGATCGGCTGTGACGGCCTTGACCTGCTCCGTGTTGGCTACAAAATGTCAGTTTGGGCAACCAGACGTAACGCGGGGTTGTGCGAGACTCACGAACTTGGCTGCCCTGCAGAAGCTGGGCGAGCTTATCCTTGTCCATCTTGGATAGTTATCTTACAGTTCTGACGATTCCGTAGGACTGCGTTGTTGGACAGAGAATCAAGACCTGCGCCTTGCTGTGGTGGGATGGACAAAGAAGGACGCGAGGGCTGAGCGCGGCAGAATTTATGGTGGGATTCCTGAAGGCAAGAAAAAAAAAGAAAAAAATCTTGAGGTTGCCCCGCTCAAAAATCCATCAGGGGTCAACAACCACTAACCCCGCTGTACCGTGGAGTGCTGATAAGATTGAGGTGCACTAGGCATGTATCCACAGGTATTGACGCCATGACATCCGCGTTGAAACTTGCGGGTGTCCGTCCTGAGTACTTGAGAGTACGCCGAGGACCCTGATGCAGCAAATGAAGCTCCTCGCCGTGAGAGTGGAGGACGCGAATCTCGGCATTAATTCTGCACCGAGCCGCCTAAGCCCATTCGCCAGTAGGTCGAGAGTCGTTAAAGGCCTCTGTTGCTAAGGCTACCCACGATCTGCCATGTTCATTTGGGATAAGTGGCCTCCACTCGTGAGCTGTCCGTTCCAGCAGATATGGCGGTTGCCGTGCAAAGTATTTCTTTCAACGTCGGCTAGTAACTCTGTGAGCATGACGCTGGTCCTTTTGCAGGTCTTCATGCCGTGTACTTCCGTTCCCTGCTGCTCAAAAGTTGAAACTGTGCAGCTCCGATGCTCTTCTCCAAGAAAAGCTCACCTAGGAGTATCTTCCTCGGTCAGTCACCGGCTATGCTGGTGCGTATATCGACTTCAAAAAGGACAGTGTCCCTCAGGTTCCCAGGTTTGCAACATTGATTGTCAAGCTTCGTCCAAGAGGTCTTGTGCATATTGACTCGACCATCGTCCTTAACCCAAGCTCACGCAGGCCCGGCCCAGTTCAGCTTCTCGCACTGGTTGGTGACAACCACGCCTGCGTTTGCTAGCAACCAAGGCAAAAGGCGTAATGCGTACAGTGAGCCATGAGCCTCTTCATGACTGCGGCACGCAAAGATGAGAGCCCACAGCTAGCGTGTCACAATCTACTCCCGGGTTGCTTAAAAGGAGCTGCTCCACGGACAAGCCAAACTTATAAGCGACACCCCAGCATGTATCGTCAGTGTGTATGGTATATTCAGTCGTCTCGCTTGTGCATCCGGAAAGAAGTTTGGGTTTCTCAGCCGCGGCCGGCGCGGGCTCGTTGGAGGCGGCATAGTGGAGATACCAGAACAGTACCAACAAAAACAAGCCGATCAGAACGCCGAAGTTCAGTAGAGGCATCATGTCAGCACGCCATGATGTTTTAGGAGAGAAGTCTTGGCCAGACAGAAAAGGTTCGGCGTCGTCGGCGTCATTGCTGTGACCGCCACCAGAAACACGCGTCAATTGGCCATACTCGCAGCCCGGGGCGCTCTCCCAGTAGCTACCGTCCGCATCCTGAAATGTGTATACTTGAGTGTCGGCATCGTAGCCAACGCGTGTCATGCCCTCCGGGAGCCTCTCTTCGTCGGCATCGTAACGAGAGTATCGAGACATGTTTGGGTATGGGAAAAGGGAAGTGACTGAGTTCAGGAAATGCTACCAGAGCAAGATGTAATCAATTGAGAAAGAACCTGAGGCGTGATCATCCGCACAGCGTATGCGGATTGTCTGAAGACAAGTTGAAAGGTCCAAAGTGCGGAATCGAGAACGTGATCAAGTTAAATACGAAACAGAGTAGGGTGAGGTACGAGAGCGGACAGTTTCAGCTTCGCCTGATAAGACGACGTAATCGCACCTAACCTGATGCAGCTCCTTTGCCATGCTATCGGTCACAACGAGTTGGTACCGGTAGCCCTGTGCCAGTTCTGGTAGTACGCTAGGTACTCAACAAGTGCTTGTCATAAGGTAAGAAGTACTTCTTTCCAACAGAAGACTTTCAAGTACGAAAAACCCAGCCACACATGTAGGGAACAGCTGCCATTCTCAATGCAAAGAAAAATAGACTTATTCGGTCTCCTGTCTCCGGACTTTCTAATCGGGACCATGCTCCAGCAATTAGCCTGCTACTTTATTGAGAGCAAGCAGGACTTGTTTTGTATGTCCCAGAATCTGGTACTTGTGGCAATGAACATCACATCATCAGGTGCCTTATTTAAGGTACCTAGAAACGGTCAACTCGCATTTGCTTGCACACGCCTACGCCGCTCAAGTACTGCGTTGCAATGTTCCATGGATGATAATGCTGCACAATAACGAGTAGCCACAATTTGCGGTGTTTACGAGATCGCGATACTCTTCAAATAGGACGTCATCTTTCGAACAATTCTGACTCCTGAAGACATGCCACAGAGCTCCGAGTCTGCGGCCATGCCTCCTCAGTGTTGCTAATTGTTATAAACCTCGTCATTCTGCTGGAAGGATCAGAACAGTATGCCACTACAGATTACACGGATGATGTACCTAGTTGAGGGCAAAGAAATGGCATTACACTAGGAACGGGTGTGGATGTCGACACCGGTTCCGGAAGCCCGTGTAGAAGAGCCACAGGATACATCATTTCTCGCAGGAAACTGTCAGTAAAGACCACATATACAGAAGCGTGCGGTTGGCAGATACTGATATCGGCTTGGTCTCCCTTACATGGTGCCCAGGATAAAATACGAGGAGGGAGCTTCTTGTACCCGTGGATCGGGAGAGAAGCACACCGGGACGATGTGTACACAGAAAAGACGAGCCAGTCAAAAGCTAGAGCAAAGCATTACTGATCATGGCAAGACGCATTGAAAGGGTTTTAGCAGAATAGATTTGGCGAAGAGACAGGCCGTCCAAGAAGAGAGGAAGGGCGAGGATCACAGCAGTCTCGACAGCCTGCAACCGAAGTCAGTCTGGCACACTGAATAAGGTCTCATTACCAAAGTCCGAGTACTGCAGCATGTCATACTATTTGTTCCAATCTACCGCAGGCCCTGAAAATTTGACTCGATTTGCTAGAAACGTTGTTGTCGAGAGGGTGTGTGGCACCAGAGTGCATCGACCAAGTGAGCTAGTTTAAGCTAGTTGGATCGGGGCGGCGGTGGACGCATAAATTAAGCATATTGGCACGGCATGGCCTGAACAGGTAGCCGTTGCATGTCGCAGGCCGCTCTCAAGTAACACGGGGAGACGGGCTGGGCCTCTTTCAGCTCGACCTCATGCAGGTCTCACTCTTGGTATGCCCGCCGCCGTTCAGATCCAGCCGCCCTGCTTAGCCAGGCTTCAGCATCAAACGGCCTGAGGGACACGAAGCGAACGGGCTGGTGAAGCTTCCTGTTTCCCCCCCGTCTCGGCCAGTGAAAATTACCTCAGCCCGGGAAATCCAAATGCCCTGATTTGAGAAGCAGTCGCTCGTGGCGGGGGCCGTGGATTGTGGACATTGGGACGTGGACGTGAGGACCTTGATGGCACGCCAAGACCAGGCCTACATCCTAGCCCTCCTCCGCTCTCCTCCTCCTCCTCCAGCCTTCAAGCAAGACCCGTGTCTCTGTTTCTATGGGGTCGGCGCAGCTCCAGGCAATAATCACCGCACAAATGGACCGGGTCGGGGGTCGGTCGCCTGGCAAGTGGAGGAATCTGACGTTAGTTCGTTGGTTGATCAGAGTAGAGCAGAGCAGAACAGAGCAGAGCAGAATAGAGGAGGCTCGTACTCGTCAGCCCTGGCCACCGTCCAGAACAAGTCTTGTCCATCCTCCTGTCTTCTAACGTATTTAACCTGCGCCGCTGCTCATTCCGGACCCTGCTTTACTTTGCCTTGCCTTGCCTTGCCTTGCCTTAGTCCACGTCGCCTCTGCATCTTGCATAATACGTCCCGATCTCCCCCTTCCCTCCCCACGTATTCTCAGGTCCCTCAAGACGCATCCGGCCAATCCAACCTCAAGATGAAGACTTCAACCGTCCTCGTGGCCATGCTCGCCTCCCTGCCTCTGGCCTTCGCTCAGTCGTCCCCGAGCCTGGCCCCCAGCCCTACCGAGTCCGTTGGCTGCGAGCCACACGGCGATCACTGTAAGTGATGCATCCAAGCTAACCCGGCCGTCGCCGTTCCCGGGCTTACCCAACATCAGGGCACTGCGATGGTCCACGTGAGACCGTGGGTGGTCCCGTCGAGACCTCTCCTGCTGCCGAGGATGACCACGACCACGATCATGACCATGACCACGAGGAGGATGACCACGCCTCCGGCACTGGCTCTCTTGCCCCCAGCCCTACTGAGTCTGCTGGTTGTGAGCCTCATGGCGACCACTGTAAGTGTCACGTCGAACCGCATGCAGGCTTCGTCTACAAGTTCAGCTTTAACATGAACGTAGGGCATTGCGAGGGCCCCAAGACCGACGACCACGCCGCCGGCACTGGCTCCCTGGCTCCCTCTCCCACCCAGAGCGTCGGCTGCGAGCCCCACGGCGATCACTGTAAGTCATACTGTCCACCCCAGTTGTGCGCCCTTTGTCGGTTCGGTTCTAACTTGCACACAGGGCACTGCGATGGCCCCAGGACCACTCCTGCTCCCGGCACCACGCCTGGTTCTAACGCGAACAACGATGACGAGGATGAAGACGACGTTACCACGACGACCCAGCCCGGAGCTGCTGCTACTGCTCACGCTCTGCCCATCGCTGGTCTTCTCGCTGCTGCTGTCCTTGCTCTGTAAATAGATACCATTGTGTCAAAGATCACATTGCCAATGGCGCTGTGAAAAGAAGCAAACTCCACCTGATTCAAGGGTACATGTCCTTGTTTTTGCAGTAGGCTCATGACCTTGTCAAGGCTTCATGTAAATAATTTTATTCCGAGGCGATATTCAGACATCACCTTGGTGCGTGGAGAAATGGACAGGAAATCTATACCAAGGCGCTAAAAAGTGGCTACCATGAATACAATCCAATAGAACAATCAACCATTGCCAGACTGCAAAGCAAGAGAGAAAGTGTTAAAAGGTCTACTCGCCTTAGTCAAACACAACCGTCACGCCTTAATCGCGCTTCGCTTGTGCGGCTCGAACTCGACTGACCATGCCAGGGATCCTAAAGAAGAGCGCAACAAGACCCTCCGCCATCGATCGAGGCAGACATGTCGCAAACCAGGCAATGCTCGACATACCACCGAGCCAGTACCAATCCGGCGTACGCCCGATCCACCCCCCCAACCAGCCCTCCCCCTTCAGAGCCTGCGTGACGATCTTCTCGGCGAACTGCTCGGTGTCCATGGTCATTGTCGTCTGGCTGAATGTCTTGCGGCGCTCAAACATGTCCACGGCCGGCTGATAGATGGAGTTGGGCGGCAAGTCGCGCTCGCCGTGGCTGGTGATGTTGGAGCGGACAGTGCCCGTCATGGCGACCATGACGCGGACGTTGAAGGGCTTGAGCTCCATCCGCAGCACGCGTGAGTACTGGTTCAGGGCCGCCTTTGTCGAGGAGTAGACGCTGCCGAAGAGGTAGGGGATGACGGAGCTGCCGGATGAGATGTTGATGATGAGTCCACGAGCGGCGATGAGCTGGCTGATGAAGGCCTGGCACATGAGCATGGGCCCAAACACGTTGGTGTCGTAGGTGAATTTCACATCTTCCAGCTCAAAGTCCACGGCCGGAATGGTGTGAGTCCGTCCACTGGTAACCGTCAGCGACACAACAAACCGGAATGAACTAGGGGTCATACGCGTTGTTGATGAGGATATCCAGACGACCACCGGTAATCTTCTCGACCTCCTCCTTGGCGGCGAGCACACTCTCCTTGCTGGTCACATCGAGGCTGACAGCAGTCATGCCCATGGAGGTCAATTGAGTGAGGACCTCAGCCTTACGAGCCGTTGCAATGACATGGCAGCCTGAGGCGCGGTCTGTTTAGCTGGGTACCACGAAGAATGACCTTTTGACCATATCAATGCGCGACAAACCTCGCTTATGGAACTCAACAGCCATGGCATAGCCAAGGCCTCCGGGTGTACACCTGTCAAGAGGGGTCGGTCAGCATCCAAAGGAGGCGCATGACAACACGGATAAGGTTAGTTACCCTGTGATGAGTACAGTCTTTTGAGCCGCCATCTTTCCAATGGATACCCAAATAAAGGTGCCTAGGACGTTGATATCGATGCAGGGCACGCTTAGCAACGGGATCAGCAGCGGATTGACAAAGCCACAAAGTCAAGGTCTCGGGAGTGGCTGTTGGCTTTGTCCGCCGTTGAGGTTGCACAAGGACACCCTTTGGGGAAGTGGGGGCGGCGGGAGGGTACAGGCTAAACTCTCCGTTCCGTTGGGTCAATTGAATCCGACGTCTGTAACGTTATGAACCGCAGCAGTTATAGCGCCTACACAATGCTCAACAATCAACTGCAACCGAACCCCGAGGTCAGGCAGTCCAGAATGGAGTTGGTTTACTAAGCGAATAGACAAAGTCGCAATGAAGCACTTTGTACGTAAACAAAGCATGGTGGGAAAATGTAACACTTGCTTGAGCCGTTGAGTCTTGATCAAGACAAGGGAGAACTCACTGTGAAAGTTACGGGGTGGCCCATGTGGATTGAGCTGATCATTAATCATGATTGTTGCATGCAAACATAACCATCTCCTTCAACTGGGACAGACTCAGAAGTCTTGGGGCGATTGGTTCCCCACATCGTAATCTGGATTTCCATTCCCTGAGCATCAGTCCGCCAATTTTCCCAAGCCCCAAAATGTGAACGCAGGCCCCTATCGACTCAGCACCAACGCGACAGGGACCCCGATCATTCATTGCATGTCTTCGGGCCTGCTTGATCAGAGCTCTCAAGCCCTTAGTCACGCCGCGACCTGTGCAAGCCAACGCGTCGGCGCCCCGAAACGCCAGCCTAACGCGATATCATGTGCTTTCGCTGTAGGAGACCCCCCGTCTAGTGAATCCATGTTTGAAAGGGGACCCAGCCTCAACAGGAAGCCTCTGGCGGTGCTGCTTGCTTTTTGTTGAGCAACTGGCTATCGTTCCCCGTGCCGCTGACAATGCATCAGTGTCCAACTCGGCGAGGTTGCTGACAATGCAACTGGTTTCATCGGAATTGCTCCGTTTTCTTGGTAATACGACAACGTGGACGGACGGCAGGATCCTGCCGGATGTTGTGAGGTTGGGGTATAAGTATAATGGCGTATCGTGAAGTACAAACCTCTGAAGCATCCTCACCAGTGCTCGTTAGCCATCGTCTATAAACATTTTCAACCTCAAGCACCTCAACTTCCTCCATCATGTCCGCTGCCAGAGTTGACCCCGACTTCGCCGAGCACCTCAAGGCTCTTGGGCCTCCGCCTGCCGCCCCGTCAGTAACCACAGCCTATGAATACCGCGACAAGGCGAATATGTTCATCGGCGGCCTTCTCTCCCGCCTCCCGGTCCCAGACGACGTCATCGAGACCAAGCACACCGCCAGGT
Source organism: Paramyrothecium sp. XJ0827 (assembly GCA_020881915.1). NCBI lineage: Eukaryota > Fungi > Ascomycota > Sordariomycetes > Hypocreales > Stachybotryaceae > Paramyrothecium > Paramyrothecium sp. XJ0827. The sequence continues at coordinate 1,564,212 of JAJFPB010000001.1, read as the reverse complement.
CCTATGATGGGGCCGAGGTGACTGTTTACCGCTTTATGAAGAAGGAGACGGCGCAGGCGACCGAGTCGCAGCCGGCATTGTTCTACCTGCATACCGGCGGCATCGTTGCTTGCCCGATCGAGGGAGTCTCTCGACCTGGTGTCGCGGACCTCGTTGCCACTACGGGCGTCCAGGCTTTTGCCGTCGAGTATCGCTGCCCTCCAGAGTTCCCCTTTCCTGCCCCCGTGGAAGACTGTTACGCCGCAGTGCAGTGGGTGCAAACCAACGCGGCGGAACTCAACGTCGACCCATCCCGGTTGATTCTCTTCGGCCAAAGCGGCGGCGCCAGCCTCGCTGCCGGCGTGTCCCTGATGGCCCGCGACCGCGGCCTCTCCCCCAAGATTGCCAAGCAGCTTCTCATCTATCCCATGCTGGACGACCGGTCCAAGGCCAAGTCAAACAGCGCGTGGGAGGAGGCTGTGGCGGATTACCGTCTGTTCGGCAATATCTGCTGGGATGCTTACATTGGTGCCGATAACCGTGGCCGGCCCGAAGCTAACGTGTCTCCGTATGCCAGCCCTGCGAGAGCAGAGTCGCTGGCCGATTTGCCCTCCACGTACATCGACTGCGGAACCCTGGATGTCTTCCGCGACGAGAGCCTTGCCTTTGCTGCGAAACTGGCCGAGGACGAGGTGGAGGTTGAGATGCACCTGTACGCGGGTGTTCCGCACGTCTTTGATATATTGGCTCCCAGGTGTCAAGTCACTCTCAATGCCGCCGAGAATAGAAAGCGGGCGATTCTGTATGTTTAGATCAACGTAATATTTATGAGATAGCGACAGTATAGTACTAACTTTTGTTCCTTTTTGTCCTACTCTTCTTGTTCTGTGTCTTCTTGCTTTAAACTCTTGACAGCACGTACTGTTCCATCCCACCCTGTAACCCATGAGTTCATCACCAGAGATATCTTCTAGAGAAAAGGGAGCAGCAACCGAGTCATCACTCTCATCACAGCGGAAACGAAAGAAAAAGAAGGGAAGAAATCGAGACAGTGAAGACGTGAAATTAAGGAAATAATGAGATAGTAAAAATACCAGTTCGACGCTGGTTGCCGGTCGGCAACCACTTCCCGTCCAAACTGAACATGATGCCCTTAGCATGTCTCGTGTGAACCATGGTCCATGACTAGCCCATACCAAACCCTTGAGTAATACAACGTTAATGAATTAGAATCCTAGCCCCTTGCCATGATAGATAGATGCCGTTTTTTTCTTTCGTTTTCTACTTTTTTTTTTCTTTATTCCTTGTCCATACTCTGCAGACAGGTGCCGCATTTACTTTACATATGCAGCTCATCAGACCTCGTCGTCATTGACCGTCGAACCATCCTAAAGCTCGGGATCGGGCTGTTTGAATCGCTGATCGGCGACACGATGTCGACTATGCTCGGGACAGGGCTATCGGTAGCCAAGGAAGCGCGGCGGGTCATCATCGAGGGCTCTGCGTCATCAACAGGCGACACGATGGATCCAAGGCGGGCTCTTGCAATTCGAAGTTCCTCGGCGGTGTCCACGGAAGGAGCGCGCTCCCTGGGCGCGATCATGCTCTCGAGGGCCGAAGCGGATTTTAGCTCGCCGCCAATGTTGACGAGACGGGGGCCCTGGTTCCACCACTGATCCTCGAAACCGTTGTCCACGGTCATGAGCGCTGCCGCGAGGGACTCAATCTCGGTAACGCGACCCCTGTCACGTTCCTCGAATCTGCGAGGAGGGCCAAAAGTGCCCCGGTCTCCTGGCTGGCTGGAATGGGTATCGCTCTCGTCGTCAAGAGGCACGATGAAGCCGGGCGGGAAGGTTGTCGACCACGGCAAATCCTCATCGTCGAGGCGGAACTGGGTCTGGCTGGGTTGTAGGTGTCTCGAGTCCGGCTTTGATGGCAGAACAGTCGCAGCCATGGGCTCCGGTTCGGCGTCCCAAGGGGGTGTAGCGTTGGCCGGCGGAGGAGCCGACCGCCCGCGCTCCTGGGATGGCCTGTTCATGGAGCGTGATCGCGACCGTCGCTCCCTCGAAGTAGCGGCGTGGGGAGGAGGGCCAGGTCGAACCGGCTGTGCATGGTGCTGGTGATCCATGGGTCGAGGGTATGTGATGTGATGGCGTCGATGGCCGTACTGAGGTGCGTAGTACTCCTGGTAGTGCCCTGGGTGCTCTGCTGTTGCCCGGGGCTCATGAGCAGCTGCATGTTGCTGAGGAAGCCGTTGATCTGGCGAGATGGAAGAATGAAGATAGTTGGCGGTAGCGGCTTGCAGTCGTCGAGGATGCTGGTTTTGCTGGTTTCTGTACCCTCTAGACGCGTACGTCGCTTGCCGGTTCTTCGTTGGTTGTCCTGGCGTCCACGACACGCCGAACTCGACATGGAAATAAACTGCTGGTCGTCCTGCCATGGTGGAAGGTGTGATGGATAGTGCTGTATGAGTGATTCTGACGGATAAAACGCATTTGCTAAATCGACAACCTCCCCCTCTTGTACTTCCAAGAGCGCAAACGCTCCAAGACGGAGGCCCGTCGAACCCAGCGAAGAAGTTTCTAAAATCGACGAAGCGAGGCAGTTTTCGGTGCTCAGCCGTTGTTGAGTGCGATGATGTCTGGGTTGGGGAATGCGAAGGCAAGGAAGAGGTTATTAGACTGAGGGCAGTGAGAGGCGGAGTCCACCGGGTGGAGGAGTTGGGAGCCGGGTGCCCTGTGCTACTGGACCGCCTCGAGTCGGGGTGCCGCCGATGTTGGACAGGGCTGATGTGAGATGAAGCGACGAAGAGGAGCAAGAGCCGTGGCCTGGGATGAAATACCAGATATCAAAGGCAACTTGCAGAAAGGGAGGCGACGACTTGTGCTGTGCCTCTCCGGTAGAAGAGGCCCCCTCGTCGACTAGAGTGTACAGTATGTATATATGGAATGCTTCCGTGGTTTGAGATTGCACGAGGCACGGATGGCCGGTGCGTCGAGGAAACCCTAGCAGGCCAAGGTGCCAATTACTGATTCCGGGGGTCCTGTGGCGGCCGGAAGCAATAAGATTCTTCTTCTGCTATTCGAAACTTGCCTGTAAGATTCTCTCCGCCGAACTATCCTGCTCGTTCCCTTCAGCAGATCGAGCCTAGTTTGCCGGCGGATGTGTAAGGCCAGACGCAGTAGCCGACGCAAGGAGGACGGACCCGACTGGGGATGGGGGTGTTTGGGACCAGCTGGGATAGCCCGGGCGAACGGCCAGAAGACCTCTGGCTGTCTCGTGATCGCACGCCCCCGAAGCAAGACTCTGCAGAGGAGGGTGTTTGGATCCAGACTTGGCAAGGAGGGGGATGTTAGGGCGAGGCGAGGGGAGGGGAGGGGAGGGGAGGGGGGAGGAGAAAGATGAAAGGATGCAGGGGAGCGGATGGATGATTAGAATGGATTGGTTAGGGTGGGATTATTTTAGGATATTGTGGTCAAAAGAGGGTAAAAGTGTGCTCTTTCGGGGACAAGAGCGCAGAAGCAACCGAATGGGAACGCCCGAACGAACGGGCAGAGAGGCAGAGCAGACGGGCTTTCCAGAGGATGATGACGGCGATGGTCATGTGTCCCTATTGGTGGGCTGTTGGATTTATAGACGTGACTGATGTTGTTTGTGATGTTTGCGTTGTTGGTCGAGGCCAACTGCAACCACTTTCACGGCTGAGCGGGTAGAGGTTGGACCATCCCGATAGAGGAAAGATGGGGGCAAGGCTCTCAAGCACTGGCATTGGTCGTGGTACGAAACCAACTGGCAGAGGTGCAGAGATGCAGATGCAGTCTCGAGGAGAGGAGGGCACAGACGGCATTGGTCGGTCGATGCGAGAGACATAGACGTGCAGCCAGAGGCAGAGGCAGAGGCGAAAGAGGCAAAGGGCGGTGGCGCGTGGCTGTGCCTAGAAATAACACTCCCCTGCAAAACCCCGTCCTCAAGCCATGCCATGCCATCCCATGCCATCCCAACCCATTCACCTCACCTTTGGCCTTGGCCTTGGCTCGCCTTACCTAACACTCCTCCGTCGCCTTCCTCGACAAATGGTGGCCCGGGAAGGAATCCATCCACTGGAAGGATTGGAGATTATCGGCTCTTGGTGCATTGGCCCAAACGCTCGGGGCACGATTTGCTTTATTCTCGTTCACACCGCTGTCGCTTACACCGCATTGCATTACATGCTCGACATCACCGAGCTCACAGACGTAATGCGCACATGGCCGTTTTCCTCACGATGGACTCCTATCGATCCTCATCTCGAGGATTCCAGCGACCTCCGCTCCCAGCACAACAGCCATTTGTTTCCTTTCGCGCGCGGTGGGGTTGGAGTTGGGTTGCATCAAATCAGCCAAGGCACTCTCCCTCTCTCTGTGTCTCCATTTGCCTCTCGAAGCGCAAGCGAGCTTTCTCTTCTTTACCTTGTCAGAGTCGCATCGCCGGCACTCTCACTGTCACGTAGCCAACGCCGGCACTGCGATCTCGTTCGTCTAAAACAAGCCCCTACGCAAAGTGCATGCGCACCGGGGCCCGGCTCGGTATTACCACGCTGGGCGCCACATTGACACTCCCTTCGCGCAGGCGGTTGGTCGGTCAGTAAGTGATTCGCGCTGCAAGGTGCATCAACTGGGTTGGCTTGCCACACGGACCCAGAAAAGGCAGCAGGAACATATTTGTCCCCGAGGCGATCCCCTAAAAAGTACGTGTAATATCCGCTGCCCACTGCCAATTTTGGGCCCTGCGGTCTGGCTGCCTTTTGCTCGCTGGCAATAACCCTCCGGTCCCGCGTGAAACATCCTATCTGGGGTATCGTGACACCATGGACGCCGACCCCTGCCGTGCCGTGGGCGGGAAAGGGGGTGCGTGGTATGCGGGATTACTGTGCTGCAGTATGCGCCGGCAACCCCTTGACGCGCGCCTCTGTGATCGCAACTGTGCCGTCGCGTGCGTGTCTCCTCGTTGCATGATCGAGTCGCACTCTCTGTGCCACGGCGGGATGAGACCTTCTTCATCTCGAAGCAAATCGCACAAATGGTCAGCGTGGCCTCGATCTAGGCCCGTTTAGCGTCCGCGCTCGCATCAGCATCATCATGTGCATATGGCCAGCCACATGGCCGGCCTCTTCTGGACCTTCGCTAGAAACACAGCCCTCGCGCGCCAACCTGTAGGCCATGAGGGGGGTTCGGACGACATGCAATCCAAACAATATCCCCTTGTGGCTAGCATTCCCACGCTACGGATGTGACCCCTGTCCTGTTAGACGCTGATAGACTGGCAGTAGCTGTCAATCTTGCTCCACATTGTGGAGCACTGTGAATCCCTCGGCCGGGATCTGCTGGGGCTATCGCCGGGGTGCCTTTCTATTCTTAGCAGCTGCGCACCACCCCGCTGTACCGTATCCATACAGTACACCTTACCAGTGCAGCGGCACATTTTGCCCTTTAATGAAATGAAAGTGCAACTCTGCGGACACTTTTTTGGCTCTGTAGCTGCGTGTAACGCTCGAGCAGAAGCGGCCCTGGACAGCGGCCTGGACAGCGGTAGCACAAGACTCGCAGCCCCTTTTAACCCACATATCCAAAACTCGTCTTCACATTCACCTTGCTCACTCGCTAACTCGGAGTGGGCCTCCGCCCCGTCTCTCGGCGAGCAAACCCCGGCCGGCGGGACCGCAACCTGCGCCGGCGCGCCCGATTTTCATGGCGCTCGAATCCTGCTACCTCCGACGCCCTTATGACGCTCGCCCTGCCCTGACCCAACCAAGCCGTTAGCAAAACAAGGGTAATGCTGCAGATTTACGAGACTGTTAGTAAACAACTTGAATATGGTATTATGGGTTAAAACTGTAAATCAAATATCAATCAAAACTTCAAAATTAGAGCTTTTGTTGGTTCTCCTTTTCCTTTTTCTTCTTCCTTTTTCCTGTTTCAAAAAAATGCTGATGGTTCAAAGAAGTGTGGCTTTATGGGACTCTGTTCATTTGCTCGCTGTTTACCAAAACTTCTTCGACTCGAGGCCCTTTGCAAGGATCCATCACGTCTTACACATTACTCACGAGATCTTGACCGCCGCGCATTGTAGCTTTGCCGCAGCTGAAACCAACACGCTCAGTCATGCCCAGACAGACAGGGACATGTCCGTGGCGTTTGACTAGGGCTGATGTCATTGCACCATGATGGGTTTATCTAAGATTATTGTCAGGTAATTTCTACTTTAGTTGTACATGCTTTAAACAAACCAGCTAGCCCAACTCCCCGCCCGCCCATCTACGCCTACGAACCGTCTTACACAGCACTACCGCCTTCCTTTGTCTTCGCCGTCGCCTTGTCCGTCACCGTCTGCGTCGCAGCCGGCCCCCCTTCGTGCGTTTCCCAGAACCGGTCGCGGTACGCGCTTTTGCCGCTGAGCAAGCCCCCGATGTCGAACGGGTCCACCAGCGTCTGCCAGAACGGTCGCGGGTCCTTGAGCCCAGGGCCTTCCACCTCCGTCTCCCCGTCCGGCGCGAGGTAGATCTTGTTGCTCTTCGGTAGGAACATCCGCGGGTGCCTCACATTGAACAGGACGTTGTTGGCGAACATGAGCAGCGCCTCGAACACGTAAAAATACCACTCGTACCGGATTGCTGGCGAGATCGTCGACGGGTCCAGGTTGGGGTCGTCATAGCGGATTTTCGCGACACCAAAGTACTCGACAATTCGGAAGATGGTACGGCCGAGGATGAGCGTGGTGCTGATATACAACGTGAACAGAGGTGCCTGCAGCTTCTTTGCCCTGAGGCCGTGCTTCCTGCACGCCCGATGGAACGTGATTGACAGGACGAAGAACGATGTCACGACGAAGATCTGGATAAGCAGCGATGCTTTCGTCAATGCGTGTCCGCGCTCGATCTCGCTATCTGAAAGACTCTGGTTGGACGACAGCGAGGCGCCCCAGCCGTTCAGGGACTCAACTACGGCCGAGATGAAACCAAAAGTCGTCAACACGCGGCCAGGGTGCAGCGGTGCGTGGTATGGCACATAGTAGAGGATACGACCGAGGACGTGATAATTCTGCAGTTCGAGAAGCGGTCTGTACAAACCCCAAGACATTAGCAGGCACTAACCATCACGAGGTCTCGGCCCATCGACTTACGGGGCGGCATATGTGATACAGATGCTGGCAATGAACATGTTCAGGTTGTCATAGTGAAAGGAGCCGTATATGCGCAAGACAAAACCGACGGTGAAGAGCAGCGAGCAAAACGGCCACAGCGGTGTTAACAACCATGATTTGTATCGTCTTGAGAACTTGTTAGTACCTACGTCGTCCCTTCCCAGCTCCCCAGGGCATAGAAGACTCACGTAGTCTGCCAAACATGGACAAGGCCCGAGGCAAGAAATGCAACGGCAAAGAAGATAGCTGCCCCTTTATTGGGAGCGTAGAAGTAGTAACTTCCCGGGACTGGTTGCAGACGTCAGTCACTCTTCCGGACTGGACGCTCCTATCCTTCATTTAACCTGCATGGAGTACGTACCGTATTCGCCGTTCGACATCGCGAAGGACGATTATATGTTGCACCGACCTTGAGGCCTACACTTGTGGGTTCTAGTGGGATTCGAGAAGATAACTAGTGTATGTCTTGAAGGCAATCATTGTACGCCTCGCAGGCGTTTGTTTTTGAGCCGAAAGGATTCAAAAACTGGCGAAGCGTTACTGTCACCAACTTCCATTATCTCGTAGTGCATGGCAGACCGCCTTTATATAAAAGAACTATCGTACAAGGCAACAACAATTAATTGACCCAAATCCCGCGTAATTATCGTCTTCGTTGTCAGTATTTCGTACAATTGGCTCGATCCCCTCAGCCCTGCTCAGAGTTGATGTGGCTTGCTCGCGGCCAATCGCATCGCTCGCTGAGATACGGACGGGTTGCAATGCGAGGAAACCGAGAGCTCCAAGCGCCTTAGCGTGGGCTTGGCCCCAGAGCCAAATGACACGCGAAGTCGCGCATGATTGCACTTTGCGTCACTTGGCACCGCCCACGTCGTCTATCCTGTGTATGCCGTCTTTTCAGCCCGGCTGCGCTGTGGACGCATCGTAATGCTCGCAATGGCAAGACTCGAATATTGCGAACCTAGTTTGCGACCGATCATCTCTTGTGGTCCCAGGCGTGGCTTGTTTCATTTTGTGCAGTAAATCTCAACTCCATGCTGTGCACTTTCGTCTTTCGCAGCGCGATCAGCACCTCAAGTACATTTTCGTACCAAGGTTCCTGTCATCCACTTAGATCCTGTTTGGCTCTGTAGGACATCAAGCATTGCTTCATATGTCGCATGCCCTCAATGCCTTCGCCAGAGACGATGGCGCTCATTTCAGTTACGCTCGATAAATGTGCATCTGAAATCTCAAAGCACTTCCGAAACTAGGTGAGACACGAACGCCATGCTAAGGAAAGGCTTTCCTGTTGCCAGGAGCGAGTCTCCTGACTACCAGGAATGTCTCGTGCAAAGAAGAATCCTTATGCCAAGCTATGGCGTTAAGCCAATGTTTCACCGCCAAGCCAAGTCGAAATCTTAGTACTCAGCAATTCGGTGATCGGTCCTCGGCTGCCGTCGTCGATATTATGTTAATTCACTGGGGCTCGCTATCCGAGAGGTCCCCAGAACGACTCTCGTTCACAACTGGGTCGGCGGCTTCATCATCAGAGTAATCCCATTGCACTGGAATCTGCTCGCCATCCGCTCCGTATCCGTATTCTTGGCCTCTCCATTGTCCAGCCGCGATTCTGCCCGCAACCTTGAGCATCAAGGCGAGCAGATGCAGCGGCGGTCCGAGCAGCATCGCACAAGTCTTGTTGATTATGGCCATTGGTATCTTCTTCATCGCCTCTAGGCGGTTGTTGTTGTAAATCAGTGACTTGCTGCCCACTGATGGTGGAAAGATGATACTCGTTGCTGGAGGCAGAGGTGACAGCGCGCGGCGCCGCAAGGATCCGAAACTTGCAGGGGCACGATGTATGGGCCGGGTACGCTCCATTCCAAAAGCAGCTGATAAATTGTCATCCTCCTTCAACTCCTTAACCTCTCTTTCATCATTATTGGCCGATACGGAGTCATCAGGTGCGGTGGTAACGCTGTGTTCTGAGCTTTCGCTCTCTGTATCTGACGCATCATCATAAGGCTGCTTGTGCAGCTTCGCTGCGAAATTGGATTGAGATATGGGTGGTGACGGCGGTAGAGCTGCTTCTGGAGAATGCCATGACTCTACACTATGAAATGAGTCCTCGGATTCCGCGGAAGATACGTCCCCAGGGTCTTCTGATTCTGTGACGGGCACAGGAGGTGGAGATTTTGGTCTAGGCGCTGCCACTTCAAGGCTCGCTTGCCGAGTTGGTGTAACTCGTCTCAGCGAGCCAAAGCCAGTTGAGCGTCGCAGCCTGATCTTCCTCTGCACGCTTTGATTCCCAGCACCTTCGTGGATCTCGAGGTCGGACCCTATTGCTTCACCGATTGTTTCACCGGTTAGGTCAGGCGGGTCGTCTTCACCCTCAGTTGGCAATAATGTTTGTGGTATAACCGGTCGATCTTGATCATGGTCACTTTCAATATCAGCAGACTTCTGCTCACCAGGCTTCGGGTAAGGCAAGCTGGCTGCGGTATCCGGCTGACTCGACGTGGCAGGTTCATGTTGCATCGACGCCCTCCACGGTGATACTGCCCTGACATCAGGCGTCGTAGACTTTGAAGCAGAGCTAATGCTCATCGTAGGGGTCACAGGCGTCTCATTCTCGCTGCGCTCGTCAAACTGTTTGACGAGAGTAGAAACAGTAATGGCACTATCAGACACTGCCCTCGATTCTCGCGCAAAGACCGCCAATCCCGCGTTTCGCTCGGATCTAGTCGTAGAAACTGGGGATGCATCTCGGCTTGCGGGGTTGGAATCGGAGGAAGCTTCAAGTTCTGAAGTCTCAAGCTGTATGGCAGTGGCCGGAGCCATGTGCGTATGCGCCGCCTCGACCGGCCTTCCAGGAGGTCTTGATATTGGCGCTCCCATATCTGGGAGTGACCGTCTGACAGGCGTCCATGGCTTCTTCTTGACCGGCTCTTGTGGCGGCTCTGGTAAGAGCACTGTGAATGTGCGTTTAAAAGGACACGGCGTCTTTTCAAATTGTAGGATAGTATCAAGCACTCCCCTTAGACTATGTGCCAGTTGCTGGTCTTCGGGGTTGTCCACAGATAGTTCCAACCTCCAGTAATTCGGTCTGCGTATTTGTAGCACGAATCTACTATTCGCTTCGTCCAAGCACCAAGACTGGCTTTTGGGGAGGATCGGCTGCAGCGCTGACCCACAGCTTAGGAAGGCGACGGAAGCAGGCGCACGATATATTCGGAATGGACCTGTGTGGTCGTAGGTTAGTCTTGAGTCAGGGTACAGGGCCGTGAGCTGCGCGCACCGACGGCGATAGTTCGCTCGAGCTGTGATGACCACGACAGCGTGCCGACTTCCTCCTTATCGACACCATCTGTCCCGCGGCTGGGACTTCTTGAAATTGCCCGAGCCGAGGCGGTAAATGCGACAATCTTTATGTTCGGGTGGTAATAAAGCGTCTCTACCAGAGCACTCGATTGTGACGAGGCTTCATGGCGAGTGTGGAGGGATATTGGTGTTGTCGCAACCCGGCGAGGGACTCGCCAGCCTGGACCGGAAGGCGCCGGGGCCTCCATAGCGTTGTTGTTCGATGGGAGCTTCAGTTGTTTGTCGCGCAGGGTCGATCAATAACCTAGTAGCACCGGCATGACGAAGAATCAGGCCGGCATTCGTGGAAAAGCTACCATGACGGTGGGTTAAGGCGTCGAGGCTGTGTCGCAGGCAATGTCGTGGGCTGTTGGGACGGGATTTTCGAAGACAGCATGGAAAGTGGCGCTTAGCTAGCCGCACACAGATAAAGATAGGGGTGCGAGGTCGGCAGCAGCCTCAGACAAGTGAGACAGGCGACGGGTCATGGACCATTGTTTGTGCGCAACGGTTCGGTGGGCAGAAAGGAGGACTGCGACAATCCGATCCTGCTGGAAGGTCTGTGCAAATACCTGGTTCCAGAGAGCGGGAGGGCGTTGTGCTCCGGGGCTTATCGAGATGTCTTGCGTCTTATCTGGAGCTGGCCAATATCGTGTCTTGCTGCAGGGTAGGCGTGTACATTGCAAATGATGGGAAGGATCGGTGTGGTTTTACTTGGCATGACAGTGAATTCAAGAACAAATGCCAGTTTTATTTACTACCTGTCGAAATCCAGCTGCTCAATCAAACTAGTACATCGGGCCAATTTGTAACGGAAGTCTGTACCAATGTCCAACTGAAGTTACCTTATTTATCGGATGATAGTTCGTTTTGATTAATCACATGTCACTCTGGCGGCAGCTCTGGATGAAAGGAAATTGTAAGACTATTACATGCCTCACCTTTCAATGGCCTGCGAATCGTAATGCCAGGTGGCCTTTTGGATCCAAAAGGTAGGAACAGTTATAAAGATTAGGTTCATTTCCTGACTGCAGCTTCTCTTCCCTCGCGCCCGATACGAAGCTTCACAGATGTCACCTCAAGTACCTTGTCCAGATACTTGGATCTGTGGGATGCTTGCGCGGTGCACTAGCGGCCTACGTCATCACCTCCCCATGCTCAGGCACAAGCACACGACACCAAGCTACAGTACCGCCAAACACACCTTCAAGCTTGACTAACTCAAGTCAAGCAACCGCACAGCTTAGAACTTCCGGTATCAAGAGCATCCAATTTCTACAGTCCCTCCATTCCAAAGCCTTCGAGGATTGAGCTTAGGACCCCCACCATGGCATCCGCCGACAAGCTGCAGGCGAAGGCGGAGCAGCTGAAGAGGACGGTCGAGGACAATGTCGACAAGGAAAAGCTCAAGGAAAAGTTCGACATCTCCCACTTCGACCTCAATGCTGTCATTCGTGGCATGCAGCTCACACTCGTCGGAGGTATGTAGATTTGCTACCACAAACCCCTGCCGGCCATTGCTGATCCCCTGCCTTTAGCTCACAGAGCCTTGCAAAATCCCGCCATCTTCACAAGCGAACACTACCGACAGGCCGCCGCCGCCGTTGTCGCAGGCTTGGCCATCCGCTTGATAGTGTCCATTCCGGTGAGGCTTCCACTTCGCGGACTACTTCCTCCCTCCTCTGAGACGTGATCGCTGATGTCTTATGCATCGCAGGTATTGGGAGTCAGGGTTCTCCTTTGGTTCATCTCATTATTCTACTCACTTGAGTCGGTAACATGGGACAACTCATTGATCGAAGGGCTGAACTTCATCGAGGAATATGTGCTTCAAGTTCCTTTCTTTCTTATGACGCTGATGCGTTATGTGGTTCCTACGTTGGACAATCTGTATGTATACTCCTTCATCTTCAGCTCCTCACTTTTTCTTTTTCGTTTCATCTTTATTCCGTCCGTAGTGCTAACCGTGATACAGGTTTATGCAGTCGCTGCAGTGGGTTGACATGACCTATGTGCAAAAGCACAAGAATGAAGCTCCCGATCACCTTCGGGACATGTACTATCCAAATCTCAAACAATACCCAACCTCCGACGGCGCTCCTCACGCAAAGGGAAACGCGACAGAGGCCATCACGCGCTTCTTGCTTCGTTTCGGGCGCAAGGGCCTTATCTCGCTGGCTGTCTTTACGTTGTCATATCTCCCCTACATTGGACGATTCGTGCTTCCTGCAGCGAGTTTCTACACCTTTGACAAGGCAGTGGGTCTGGGTCCGGCTTCTTTGATCTTTGGCACCGGTTTGTTCCTCCCTCGCAAGTATCTTGTCGTGTTCTTGCAAACGTACTTCTCATCGAGAAGTTTGATGAGGGAGCTTCTGGAGCCTTACTTCGCACGAGTGAAGTTCACCAAGGAGGAGAAGCGGGCTTGGTTCCGCAGTCGCGGAGGAGTTCTCTTCGGCTTTGGACTTGGCTTTTACATCCTTGTCAAGGTTCCACTGGTCGGCGTTCTCATCTACGGCATTGCCGAGGCTTCTACGGCTTACCTGATCACCAAGGTCACGGATCCTCCACCACCACCTGCAGAGATGAAAACCTATACGGCTAGCCAGCAAGTTTGGAGAAACAAGCACGACTTCCTCAACTTGTCCTTGGCGAACTTGGATGCTCCGCATGGTGAAGCATCGGCCACGACCACGTCCACCTCAAAACTGGAGTAAGAAGAGCCAACCGCCTCGGTGCTGAGAAAAAAAAAGCCGCTCAGCATGCAATTGCCAATATGAGCAATACTATGTAGACCATAAAAGCGAAATACAAGAAGCAATAAATCGTTGACCGGGGGCGCTCGATAATCTCTGAGGCTTGTCGTGTTGTATGTTCATTCCACGTGGCTGACGTCGAAAACAAGCATATCGGAGTTTGCGAATCACCTCGCTACCCCGTACCCCCAAGCAGAAGATCCACTTTGTTCCTTATCAATTTGTCAACTGCTGCAAGAGTCGGAGGCCGGAAATAACTGACTTGGCCTTTGGGCCACTAGATGGATAGATATAAGTGAGGGGCCGAGAGGGGAACTGCAGCCACCTAAATCTAGCCCATTCCTAGTATCTGGGCAGCAAAAAGTGCAATGGATGATGGCTATTTGCATTGTCCTTTTTGCTAACGATTGTTGGAATAAAAAAATCACTAAATATATTCTAAAACTTTGAACCTCTTTACAAATGTTTGAAAGACTTTTCTAGATTTTCTATTCATCTATTGGTGGAAGAAAGTTTCTTGATGTCCAGCTTTTCACCCCCCGGCTCTGTTGGCTTTAGCAGATCTGGATCGCGCGGGATCTTCAAATGCCGAATAGCGATAAGACCTTGACACCTCTCCCCATACTCTGGTCGTCTCCTCTAATGGTGACGTCTAACCTTGACGCCCCTTATCTTGCCGACATTGCCCCTCATTTGAGTCTCAGCGATGTGGTCTAGGGTGCGTATAAAAGAGGTGTCACATCCTGTCAGATGATTGACTGATTGGGAAGCTGTTCGTGTTTTGCTTCACGTTTGCTGGTCCATACGTAACCCAACCAATTGTCAATATAGTTATTTGACCACAAGATGCCTGCAATCCGTACAGTATGCAAGGTGGATCTGGAAAAGGCGGCTGCGGACCAGCCGTACCTTCATGTAAGTCCACGAGATCGGGGCGCAAAACAGGCGGATAATAACAGGTGCATTAGAATCGATGGCATCCGGATAGTACGTTTGCGAAATTGAATCCTCTAGTTCAAGCTTAACCGTGGACAGTCCCTTTCGCAGGCACCATCAAGAACGGGGAGACGGTGAAGATCGAATGCGTCGACTGGTCAGTCAGACACGGCACCTTGTTGTCATGTACTAATAATGGAGCAGGACAGGAGGACAAATCAAGAATAGCGACACTGCTGATGATGTTCGCAATGTTGACCTCACTAGGGTCCACTATCTCACCGGGCCATTTGAAGTGGAAACTGCACAGCCAGGCGACATTCTGCTGGTTGAGATCATGGACGTTCAGCCGTTCCAGGACCAGCCATGGGGGTTTACTGGCATTTTCGATCGCAGAAATGGCGGAGGCTTTCTGGATGAGATCTACCCATCCGCGTAAGTAAAGAGTGTTCAGGGCAGCGTGAAAATGCTTGTCGCATTCCCGTCCATTGGTTCAGTTTATATCTGTGTTAGAGCTAACTGGATACGCAGAGCCAAGGCGATTTGGGACTTTGAAGGCATCTACTGTACTTCGCGTCATATTCCTCACGTCAAATTTGCTGGTCTGATTCATCCTGGCATCCTCGGCTGTGCTCCGTCAGCTGAAGTCCTCGAAACCTGGAATAAGCGCGAAGGGGACCTCATCAAGGCTAACAAACTCGACCGTGAAGTCGCACTTCCACCACTCGCCCAAAATGTTCACGCTGGCTCCGCGAATGATACTATTAAGGCAAAGGTAGGCAATGAGGGAGCAAGAACCATTCCTGGGCGACCGGAGCATGGAGGAAACTGTGACATCAAGAACCTCAGCCGTGGCAGCAAGGTCTACCTTCCCGTTCATGTGGACGGTGCCAAGTTCAGTGTCGGCGACTTGCATTTCTCTCGTATGTGGCTCAATCACGGATCGCCTAATGCCTCCATCTTACTGACAATGATTGTAGAGGGCGATGGTGAGATATCCTTCTGCGGAGCTATCGAGATGGCCGGTGTCATTACGATCAACTTCAAGGTAAGGCACATTTTCGCTTAGAAGTCGTAGCACTTGCTTGAAGGGGCTGACGCATCACTCAGGTCATCAAGAATGGCATGGCAGATCTGGGGTTGAAGTCTCCGATATACATCCCCGGTCCAGTCGAGCCCCAGTTCGGCCCTGGCCGACACATTTACTTCGAAGGCTTTAGTGTCGATTCCCATGGCAAGCAACACTACATGGACGTTACAACAGCTTACCGTCAGACGAGTCTCCGTAAGTACAATAATGTTGCGTGTTATGCCTAATGCAAGACTAACCGAAACGAACGACAAGGGTGCATTGAGTATCTGCGCCGCTTCGGATATAGCGACTACCAGATTTACCTCCTCCTGTCCTGTGCTCCAATCCAAGGACACGTCGCCGGCATTGTGGATATCCCCAACGCTTGCACAACTATGGGCCTACCGATGGACATATTCGATTTCGATATTTCCCCGTCCCAGCCAGCAAAGAAACTGGACATGGGAAGCTGTGCCTTCGAGACTGGCGTCAAGGAAGGGAAAGTTGAGAATGGTGGTGAAAACAGTGAACATAGCTTTGGGGGTGGCTTGACATACAACAAATGAAAAATGTAACAGTTTTCAAGCGAGTCAAAGGAACTACATCAACGAAATGGATCTTCGGGGTAATAACGAAGTTCTGTATTTCGTTAGCTTGAGTTGCCCACTCAAATACACGACCAACTTGTGACCTAAATATATTGTGTCCAATTCTTCAATAAGTTAATTGTGGTCGCAGTCTTAAACATCTGCAATAACGCTTTCTTGCTACCCGTTTGACAGTCATTCGTGAGCCTGATCATGTCAGAAGCTCCCACCGTGCAAAGACTTAGTGTGGCTCACGACCAGGCGAAGCCTTACTTGGAGGTAGCCATTGCGATTAGGGCCGAGCACGACCATGTAAACTCAAAGAACTTCCGAGAGACAATAAATGGGACAAGCAAAGAGAAAAAGTGAATCTTGCCGGGGTACGAAAGGACTCTCAAAGAACTTCCGAGAGACAATAAATGGGACAAGCAAAGAGAAAAAGTGAATCTTGCCGGGGTACGAAAGGACTCTCAAAGTCTTCATTCCATTCATAGGAATGTGCCACCGCAGGCGAGGTTCTACGTTGGGTGTCACAGATACGATGGCCGCCTGTCCCCCGGGTCATTGAAGCCGCATGTGGATTTTCTATCCTGAGTTCTAGGAGAAATTTGACATGTCAAGTCCTTCAAAATATCGTTTGCGGGAAATCTGCATGGCTTGCAAGTACCATGCAGCAACCGAGAAGCCTGCACCGGCAATAACAGCCCTGGAAGCTTCCTTTGAGTAGAAAAAGACTGGGAGAGGCGTTCCAGCGTTTCTAGATCTCAAGACAGCCTTCGCTAACGAGCTGGCTCAAGTGCTTGCTGACGAACTCAGGCATTTCTCAATACACCAGGTACGGCCCACTTCTCTTTTAACCATTTCCTCATAGAATGCTTTCCCGCATATGCCTCTTCTAAAACATGAAGTTGCCAAATTTGTTTATGACGTTCTCCACTTCGAGAGTGAGAATGATCCTCAAGGGAGCGACTACCGACTACGACAACATGCTCAAGAGAGAATCACCGAAAGCCCTTGCTACATTTCTTGTTATCTGCGAATCTACTATTGTAAAGCTTGTGGAGCTAGACGAGGGGTTTGTTTCTTTTTAGAAAGCAATAATAGCGGCGCCCGAGTTGACAATATCGCTCCTCACATTTATCTGAAATTTTGCAATGTTGGACAACCTTCAGCGTCAGCATTGACAAGTGGAGGTCACCAGTACCGGACTATCGTCCTCAGGACAACAGGCCGAGACGTTGAAGGGAGCTTTGAAATGACAAGAAACATCAGTGGGACGGTCATGGAGCCAAGATGGGCGAGGGGGGGGGGGGATTTGGTGGAACTTGCGGCACAGGGCATTAAGGTTGTGCATTATCTTGCTTCAAACAGACAGATTTTGCTTTACGACAGAAGATATAAGACATACAGTTGCTCGGATAAACCTCTCTCAACGAACCTGGTATTACATTTGAGTCGACGCTGCCGAGTGTGTGACTTTTTCACAGGTTTAAGCCGGGTCATGCCTAAAGTCCTCCATGAATCGATCCATGACTCCGCTACCTGAGCATCAATTTCGTGGTATCTTTTAATAACATCCTTTTGGTGATTCTCTAATATTATTTTAACATTTTATTGGTGTTTTTCGAATATTATTCTTATATCATTATTTTATTAACTAAAACTTTACAATGCGACTCACTTAAGCACTCAGTTGATCTCCTTCTCCGCCAGGTTCGAGTGAGAGTGTCAGTGCTCCAACTTGGAGGCCTCCGGTCAAAAAGGGGCTCTGGGAGAACGCATAAGGATCCCTTTTGGCTTAAATAGACTTCTCGGTTTGGTGGTTGCCTACTATCATGGATAACACATAGAAAGTCACAGCGGACATCGAGACTGTCCTTCAGATCAGGCGCTATTTGTAAAATTCATCATGTAGATGACCCGCTCCCCTCGTGAACCGTCATGACTAGAGAGTAGCATTATCCTTGTATGTTCCATTTCCCACCATTAGAAGTCGGGAATGATGGAGAAGCGAGTATGTCCTGTATCGGCAGTGTGTCGATTCAATACAGCACTCCCCTGGCCCATGAAGTCACATCCAAACGCATCGCATCTCCGTAGCACGTTGTCTTCTTCTGTGTCCCTGATTTCGCTCATGTCAGTGTGGCCAGTTTGTTCAGCATGCTTCCTGCCCTCGAGTTGACCATTGCCGATCCAGTCGCAGCCAGGCACATCGCAACGAAGGATGAGGCCCTCTGTATCAGTGTAGTAGTGCGCGGCATTTAGCTTTGTGACCAATTGCTGCGTCTTTTCCAGCACTTCATCGTCGTCGGTGGGCCATGTCGTGCGGTCCATGTCTGGCGGTAAGGTAGCTACGTCGTGAGGGGGCTCCGAATAGCTGAATGCCACTCGGTCGTAATGTATACCGGAGTATACTAGGATACACCGAAGGCTCTTCGATTCACCGAAGTTGATGAGATTTTGTGCCTAAACTGATAAGCATATGGGGGCAAGCTTGGGCGTGTTGAGGAACAAACCTGGACATCATATGTGCAGATCTGAATGTTAAATATGGACGACAGAATGCTCAGTTCTATACCGCCACCCCAGCGATCTGGGTCTTGAATACTACGACAGTATTGTACAGGATGACTTCCCAGGACCGCCTCCGTGTAGACGTCGGGATGTTCAGATATGTATTCAGCCATCATTCGGCGTAATTGTTGTGCAGGAATCTGCTGAGGTAGAGCTCCTCCAAATGCCGTGAACAGGCAACTGTTATCACTGGGCATGACACGCAGTACTAGAGCAGTCAGTGTGTGATCCTCCAGCAGCCGTGGCCTTAATCACTCACAAAGAGTTCCCTCTCGCTCTGGCCACGGGACATAAACGTCCTCAGGACTCTGAGCACTCTGGCGTTGAGGCTGTTGCTGGGCCTGATCGCTAGAGAGCAAGGCAGTTCCCGAAGCAGCATCCTGAGGTGGCGGCGATATGGGCCGGGCCTCATCCGGAACAATCGTGAGAACCTCACCATGAAGACCAAGGGAGCGGGCGGATTCGTTCTTTTGACTCAAGTCGAGTGATTTCATGGCCATGGGCGGCCCATATTTGAGAGTAAAGTTATTGATGGCGGTTTTGGCCCTGAGTTCGTCGAATACCATCTGTACAGTGGCATCGTCGGCCAACTCAAGGATCCCAGTCCCAGAGGGACCCTTGTATCTCGATTTCATACTAATGGAGCAGTGACCGAGACGGCGAGTGAATAACACAAAGACTCAGCGGCACTGGTTTGAGAGTGGTTCAGAGACCCTTGCGGTGGCTTCTGAAAGGAATGTCTGGTGTCTGCCAAGCTTCCACAGGTTGGGTCGAGGTTTGGGTTGACTGACACCTTCTAAAGCGGGATGCTGTAATGGGTCTGTTTGGCGGTGGATCTTATGCGGAGTCCGCACTCCGGGGGGTTGAAACAAGGCCAACGCAGCAGTAATCAAGTCAGAGACAATGCATTGTTACAACAACTTCTACGCGTATCTCATACAATGTACTTACATCTCCAGGTCTGCAGTTTTGAAATGCAAATTGACCGATATCTGTCGAAATCGAGAGATACCTCGAAGCTGGCATGGACGAATCGGGTAAGGTAGGCTGGTGCTTAGTCATAGCGGTGACGTGTTTCGTGACTGGATCTAAAGCTTCGAAAGTACCGGGCTACAGCCGGGGTAGCTTGCGGAGGCGATGGCTTGCACGTACCCTGGAAGCAAACAGGTACCTTAGCTGATCATTGGTCAGGCAAGGTACCTCGAGCGCCGCCTCTTCAACGCGCGACACGGGCAGCTCGCAACGTTGACCTGGATTGGCTCTTTTGCGCGTCACTGCACTCTCACCGCCAGCACCATGTCGACAAGACGAACAGCTGCGCTGGAGGCGCGCAATTCCATCGAGGCCAAAGTCGACCAGGAGGATGTCGAGATGAAGGATGGCTCCGAGGATTCGGAATCTGACGCCGAGGGCGAGTCCGTGGACGGGGGTAGCCACGACATGTATCACACCATCTCCAAGCTCTCGACCTACCTCTGCAATATAAAAGAAGAGTAAGCATTGTGTCGATCACAGTCGTGTTTATTGATCTTGCTGCTGACAACATTGAATTAGCGGCGAAGAGCTTGCGGCCGGTTTTCAGCGAATTCCCAACAGGCGCGTGCTTCCAGACTACTTCGAGATCATCTCCGAGCCGGTCGCATTCAGCACAGTTCGAGTAAGTGCACTTCTCCGATACCGAAAGATATAGCGTAATGCAGCAGAATTTTCGCTGAACCATGGGAATAGGGAAAACTCCAAAAGAAGCAGTACGGGACTTTTGCCGAGTTTGTCAAAGATGTCGCCCAGATTTGTCACAATGCGCAGGTTTATAACCGGCCCTCTGCGCCCATCTTTGGTGCTGCTGAGCAATTGAGAGAGGTGTTCAAACAGGAGCTCAAAAAATTGGTAGAAAAGGGTGAAATCACGACCGAGGAAGCCCAATTACCTGATCTAGGAGAGCTTCCGCCCGTTGAGGACTCTCCGCCCCCGGGCTCTGACGTTGAAGACGACGAAGAGGACGAGGAGGATGATGAGGAAGATGAAGACGAAGACGAAGATGACGATGACTCGGTTGATGAGAGCGGCCGACGCAGGAGGCGACGAAGAGGACGCGCTTCACTGTCCGGACGCAGAGACCGCGACGACGACGACGACGCGCACAAGAAAAGAGCGCGACCCCCTTCTGTCCTGACACCACTTGAGGGACGGATTACTTCGCTTCTCCGTGGCCTTCGAAAGTTCAAGGACGAGGACGGCAACCTGCTAGTACACCCCTTCGAGAAGCTGCCCGATAAGAGTGCCGTGCCGGATTACTACCAAACCATCACACAGCCTATTGCCCTGGACAACATCAAGAAGAAGGCCAAACGCAAGAAGTATGCGGACGTCGACTCGGTTCTCGCCGACCTGGAACTCATGTTCAATAACGCCAAGCTCTTCAACGAAGACGATAGCGAGGTTTACAAAGCAGCAGCTGAGTTGCAACAACACGCGCGCGAACTAGCGGCTGTAGAGAAAGCAAAGTCAGACGATGAGTTTCGGGACGAAGACGGCAAGCTGCCATTGGCTGCCATTCGGCACAATGATCAGCTATGGAGAGTCGGTAAGTAGTACGAGGTTATGCTTCGTGCGCAGTTACTGATGACGAAAATGCAGGCGACTGGGTTCACATCCGAAACCCCAACGACTTGGCAAAGCCAATCGTCGCACAAATCTATAGGATGTGGCAGGACCGCGAAGGCCAGAAGTGGATCAATGCGTGCTGGTATTACCGACCAGAGCAGACTGTGCACCGGTACGATAAGCATTTTTACGACCATGAGGTGGTGAAGACGGGCCAGTACCGCGACCACCAGATTGAAGACGTCCTTGATCGGTGTTTCGTCATGTTCGTGACCCGCTTTCCGAAAGGCCGACCCCGAGGCTTCCCGCATGACAAGGCCGTTTACGTGTGCGAGTCGCGCTACAACGAGGAGAGATATCGGTTCGCCAAAATCAAGACGTGGGCGAGCTGCGTGCCGGACGAGGTACGCGAGCGGGACTACGAGATGGACCTGTTCGAGTGGCCGCGGCGCATGCGAAAGGTGCCAAGTCCGATTAAGCATCTGCTACGGGAGGATGCGAAGGACACGGACGAGCTGCCGAAGCCGACGTGGGGCAGCCCCAATGCGCCACCAATCGTCGGAGCCGTCCATCGAAGACCCCGAGAGTCCAACGTGAGTGCCACTTTTCCAGTTTCATTGCACCACTACCACCAGGTGTTGAGCTGTCTTGTTCTTATACCAATCTCACTTCCTTGCGTTCGATCCAACATTTTACCCCCTTTGTTGGATTTTACATCCCATGCTGGGGGTTTGTAACGCTTGCTCAAGTTTGACACGTCCCTTGCGTTGCCCAAATTTGTTTGTGCCTTAGGTTGACACATCCGTCGCCCTGTTGGTTCCAGCTAACAAGGAGCGAAAAAAAAAAAAAACCTACTAACAAACGTCCAGGAATCACCACCCCCTGAACCGACACCACCGCCTTTGGTTAATCCAGTAGCCCCTCAGTTACCCGCCGATCCCACTCGGCGGCCATCTATGCTTTCTGCGACTCGGGACTTCCCCAGTGATCTCTCGGTCCGGAACAGCTCCGTGCCGTTCGCCGGCCCCATCCCGTCGCCATCCCCGGGTCATTACAACGCGCACATGACGCCTCATTTCCAGCCCGCGACCCCAGGCCCTGGCATGCCGCCGGTTCATCAGACACCGGTGCCAATCCCTCACCCGCCTCAACACGTCATACCGCCACAGGCTCCCCTTCAAACCATCCCATATCAGCCTCCATCCCAACCCCAACATCAACCCCAGCATCAGCATCAGCACCAACACCAATTTCAACACCAGCCACAGCAGCCGAGGTATCCGCAAAACTACGCGCCCTCCTTCCCTCAGTCGCCAGCACCCCCTATGCACCAGCCAATGGGTAACCCCTTGGCAGCCACGTATGCTCCTGGGCCCGTGTCGCCCGTGGCAAACAGGAATCAGATGGTACAACCACAAGGCGTTAATATACCGCCGGCGAATGCCTACAATCCACCGCGGCCACCTGAGGTGTACACCCTACCTGATAATCTGAACGAAGCCTTTCCCCCGGAAGTAAGGCGCAGCTTCCAGCATGACGAGGCTGGACGCATACTGTTCTTCACAGCACCCCCTCTTGAGCGCGCCCATAAGGGCGTCTCTTCCACCAGCGCTGGCTTGGGGCACAGCATCAAATATCTAGCTGGTCGAAAGGAGTGGCTTGCCGAACGCGAGAGAAAGCGCAAGGAGCGGGATGAGAAGGAGGGACAAGCAGTTTCGAAGCGTTCCGTTGGCGAAAGCCACAACAACGCCGTTGGCAACGACGTAGTGTCACAAGCTGTCGAGGCTATGGATCAATGGTTCCAACACTTTGACCAGGACACTCAGAGATGGGAAAAAGAAGCTGGCCTGGAGGGATGGCGTAGCAGAGTCGTCAACGGAGGCAGCAGTGTCGCCTAGACCTTCTTGAGTTTGGTAACTGGCGTCCGTGCCAGGAGTGGCACGCAATGGATCGGCGTTGGCGGGGAGTTGGTTTTCATCCTGATGTTATCGGTTTGCCTCGGCTTATCTGAGGTACCGCACTGGTCTTGGCCCGGGGTTGCGAGGATACAGCAATGAGCGTTCTGGCGAAAGTTGTATCATAAACAGCTTAGCTATACTATGAAAGATTGTTTTATGTCTGCCATAATGGAAAGATTGAGTTATTTCCTAATTCCTAAAGCATTGAGCAAGGCCTTGCCTAATTGTAGAACTACATTGTCACATGATTTTCGAATAGGGTCCGATCCTTGATTGTGTCTGAACTTGCTAAAGATATACTATGGAACAGGCGGAATTATCTACGTTTTTTCTCAAGATATTCTTCGAAAATTTTACTGCGGAATTAAATAAGGCAGGGATCTTTTTAAATTGAATATTTATTGAACATCGTGTACTTTCTCCTTTAAATGAGAGTTTAGTTGATCTAATATTGCCCTACTTGTGATATCATGAGAAATAATGCGCCTGCCAACCAGCATATCTTTGTCGTGAAGTGATTGCACTCTGTCGAAGACGAAGAACTCACCGCTGGTTTCAAAATATGCTAAGAGGGCATTTCGCTGCTCAATCCCTCTGTTGAACCTGCATTGGCTCGATTGCGACCGTGACCAAGCTCATACATGATCCACTCGTACGCTCCCCATTGCACACCGTTCACCAGAAAAGCCCTGGCGCTGCAGATGCCCAGACCTCGGAAGAAGACGCGGAGACCGCCTTCTCGATATGCGTCCTTGGTCACTCGCCATGTTCCGGCCGGTCTCGCACCCAAGAGGCCTTGTGACGAGCCCGGCGCGGAGAGGGGCCCATGCAGCGTCTGGAGACGAGTTTTGATCACGTCGAGAGGGAAAACGCTCGCCCACGTCACGACACCTGCGATGCCGCCGCAGAGGAGCACCTTTGATGCCTCGTGGCGCAAGGAGAAGTCCTCCTCGGCTCGTTGGGGGAAATGGCTCATAGCCAATTCGTACGACCAGAAGTAGAAGGCGTATCCAATAGCGTCGCGCAAAGCCGTCACCGTGCCTCCATGGTACAGGCCCCTCAATCCACTCGCCTGCCAGATCTGCCGCGCGATAGCCCAGCTCGACTCCCCCTGCCGGGACGTCTGCGCGCGGCACTTGACCAGCTCCGTAGGCGTGCTGATGGGCCACGTCGCCAGGCCTCCCACGGCGCCGGCCAGCCACGTGGTCCAGAGGCTCTTGTCCAAGGACAGAGCCCGGTTCAAGGCCGCTTCGGAGCGGTTGTACGAGACGAAAAGCAGGGCATTGAGGCCGCCGTAGCCGAGGATAGGCGCGGCGGTGCCCGTGACCAAGGCAGCGGTGCTCTGGATCGAAGCCCTCGCGCTCGCGCCGGCGGCGGTGCTGCTGTCGGCCTGCAGGCGGACCTTGATGAGGTCCAGCGGGTTGCCGATGAGGATGCCGATGGCACCGCTAATGTAGCCGGCCCAGAAGTCGGCGGACATGAGGCCAATCTCACCGGACCTGGCCCCGGTAGCTCGAAGAATGAGAAACACGTATTCTGCAGAGCATGTGGACGCGATGAGCGGTTAATCAGCGCAATTCGGGCGTACGGAGATGTTCTGGACTTCGTCGGCATTGGCCGCACGGTGAGCGGCGCCGACGAGGAGGGGCATCCGGTCCAAGAGTCGCCATTATCGTTGAGCTCCACAGTTCAGGGCTTATTAGCGCAGGATGAAAGCTGGTGAGGGAACGGGGTGTGGTTGGTTTGTGGAGCTAGAATCCTTCAATCCGGGGAACCGGCTTTGTTTTATGTCCAAACTTGAACGCCATTGGGTAACATGCTGCTGGGATAGCAGACAATTGGGTTGGTGGTGAAAGAAAGCTGAATGGCGAGCCATCTCACCCGAGAGCAAAAAGAACAGAGACCGTGAAGATCTACTACCTTGCATTATTGGCTCAAAAGATTAATAAAATTATTTAGAAATACTGATAAAAAGCTTTAAATTTTATCCTCAATAAAACCCTCATTTTAACTCCCCAATAAATAAATTACATTTCCGTCAAATGTGGCCCGAGACAACTGGCAATATATGCTAGTCGTGGTGAGCTTCAGGTATATTATTCCCAAGTCATCCTGCCATGTTCAATAAAACACCTCTAGTTTATACATTTAACCCAAACCGACAATCCTCGCACATTGTCAGTTACTTGACATATTCTCGCTGTGCCATGGGCAGCTACGTTTGTGCCTCTCATTTCCGTGCAACACGATGGGTTCATAATCCGCTAAACAAACGTAGCAGAACTGGTGTCCGCACTTGGTGCCTATGACAGTTAGCCCGACTCTGCATAGAAGATGCCATTAATGGGAAGCACACGCAGGAGCTCGCCGCGCTCCTGGAAACAGAACCGCTGCTCAAGATCCAGGCACGGGCTGGGCTACCCGCAAAGGGAACCACCATGGTCGCTCCATCGCGTCTTGCATATCCAGCAGAATTCATGGCGACACTTTATACCTGCAATTTGCGACATTGACTTAGTCAACGAATTTTGCTAGGTGCAAGCCAAGGAATGTGTTGACGAACGGAACAAGGGAATTTCGCAACATACAAGTCATATGATCACTGTCACGGATTAGCCCGGCCTGGTAAATTAAGCGCCAAGGTTGGGTTAACATACCACCCTTCGTTCTTCTCAATATTCCACTTGCACGAAGGACAAGGTTTTGTAGTTGTCCTGACGAGCCTCTCACTCTCTTTCTCCTGTTGCCTCTTCTTCTCCGCTTCTCTCTGCATTCTCTCGAGGTTCTGCCGAGCAGCGTCGCGTTCCGCTTGCCTTCTAGCCGCTTCTGCAGCCTCTTTAATTTTTCTCTGGCGGCGTTCTTCTGCTGCGAGACGCTCTGCTTCAGCCGCTTCGTCTGCATCTGCCAGACTCTGTGCGAAGCGTCGATCGGCATCTTCTTGCTTCCTCTTCAACTTCTGCTCGGCTCGACGGCGTGCCTCAGCCTCTTCGTTTAAAATTTCCATACGACTTCGGAATCCCCGAGGATTGGCTAGGAGCTCATCGAATTCTTCGCAGGTTAAGTCTTGGTGCCATGCTTGTTGGTGCTTGAAACAGAACTTGAACCCGCAAGAGACGCATCGCACTATCGGACCCGAATCGTCGGATTCGTGCAACTGACCCGAACCGCAATCGGCAGGGCACCATATAAAGTCTGGCGATTGGCTGACTGCTTCCCTGAGAGCCAAATTTTGATACCTTCACGCTGTTAACTACACTCTTGGAAGTGGGAGGAGATGGATATATACTTTGCGAATGTCTCCTTGTCTGCATATTCCTCCACGTCTTGGTACTCCATCAATGCATGACACTCAGGGCAGTGTATTTGGTCCCATCTTCTTGAGGCGAAATCGGTCTTTATAGAGGTTTCAATGCAACCGAGGCATGTTTGTGGCGGGTGTGTACAACGGCTTGAGATGGTTGAGACTGGAAAAGCCAGGAAGTTTTTTGACTCAGCACATACGTTACAGTCTTTCGTGGGACCCGAATATGACTGAATTGCAGGTTTCTCAGTGATCGGTTTCCTGTTAATAGTTTGCCTTTCTCCACGGTGTCTGCGTTTGGGTACACGACGCGTTCTAAGAGAAGTTGGTACACATGGTATATGAAGGTGACAGGTTATAATTGATACACTTACGCAGGATCAACGGGGTAGTCCTTGATATTAAATACCGGAGGAACGGAGTTGCCAGAGGTTGCAGGAGCTATGGCAGTGACCGCACGCTCGGCGGCCTTCTGCGTTTCGCTACGCTGCATGACGGACATGCCCTGTTTCGGATGAGCATTCGCCATTGCCACTTCGTGACCACCCACTCGCCGCGCCATCTGAGCATTCGTATCGCGCTGTGATTGGAGGGCGCTTTCCTGCCGCCCGACTTCCATGTTCAGTTTCTGTTGGCGCCAGATACTCGATTCGTTTTGCAGTTGTTGCTTTTCTGCTTCGAGTTGCCTGATAACCTGGCCAAGTTCGTGCAATTTATGTCGCTCCATGTCTATTACTTGAGTCAAGTCATCCTTTTCTTTTCCTAGCATGGCATTCTCATGTTGCAAACGTTGTATTTGCATCTCTTGGGATTGCTGATGGTTCTTGGGACGTCTTGTGTCTTCTTCAATTACTTTGAAGGACTGTACTTCGCCCTTGTGTGAGCTACTATCACATGCAGGCAGGTGGCGTGAAGAGTCGTTCAATGGTACCACAGACGTTTGCGTTGTGGCTGTAGATCTCGAGTGCCATACTGGGATCGAAGCTTCACCCGGGTCTTGGTGTCTCGTCAGCGTGCTGCTGAGAAAGAGTGCCGACGGTGCTTGGGGACCCCTGGTAAAAACCGGCAGTTCGAATTGACGAAAACTCCTTTGTTTCCTCCATTCCTCGTGACTCTGCTTGAGTTTCCGAAGTTTCGAAACTAATGTCATAGTTTGCTAATGGTTTGAAGGGACTGGTGCCGATGTGTAAGTTGGAGGAGAGAGATTCTTCTGTCGCCATTCCACGGTACTCGTGGGAGTTATTCCAACGTCTGGCGAGAGTCAAACGAAAGCGCAACTTCACGCAACGTCTATGCGAGCGTTTGACGGGGCGGGGTGCAAGGCAAAGCTCAAGGCTGGGCCACTACAGAGGAGCATTTCAAAAGTTATTGCCCACCCCCAGGTCCAGGGTTACAGACACGTTAGCCCGGTACTTACATATACAAAGCCAGGGTTAGAGATATCACTATCACTTTAGCGAGCTTAGCAATAAGCCTCACTAAAGCAAGGCCCTATAATAAAGGCTATAAATAACGATCCTTGCTATATGGTATTTTCTTTCTAGGGGACTTAAAAATCACAAAAGTAGCGCTAAGTATCTATCTATGACTAAGCAGAATATGAACCTAAGGGTGGGCAACAACTTTTGAAATGCTCCTCTGTACAGGGCAATCAGTTCAGCCTCAACATACGACATAATGTGGCTATAAATGATTGGCTGCTAGGCACTGTTATACCACGAAAGTGTATAAACAACATTGGGTGTCATACAGTAACTCCGCGAAGTAGACATTGTCCTTGCGCCGGCTTAAACGATGATTGATCCGGGCCGTGACGCGCCCTTTTTGCCACGACCGCGGATAGCGGCACTCAGCAGCAGGGAATGGCGCACATGTTCCATACAACATACGGATCCTCATTGTTCACTTGCAGTCGACGTTGCAGGAGCTGCATGTCAATCCTACATGCGCTTGGGGGTTTCCCACTTGCTGCCCATAAAATCCTAGGTCAGTGAAAGCAGTTGCGACCAGTTATAAGTTGAATTAGGAGATGAAGACCACCTCTCTATAGCCGCAATTGAGACAGGGTCAGATAACAATAAATGAAGTCTAGCTACGGTAGGTGGCCCAGTAAGGGTGCCGCTGACATGAAATCGGCTAACGACATTTGCGGTCCGTACCTCGTGTGAGCAAGTGTTTGGAAAAGGGAAGAAGAATAAAACCCATTCACATAAAATCACTGATGATAAAATATAAAATAATTAGTTAAAACTAAGAGAAAAGTCTTCTTAAAATAATCGGTAATTTAAAGACTTTTGTATAATTTTATAATAATTTTCTCCTATATTTTGCTAGTGGCACAAGATGATATCCGTATGTGTCTCTGTTTACTTGCTCACCCAGTAGGTAAGGTACCTTGACTTAGCGTGCTGATGCCTGGAATCAAAAGGGCCATGGTATCACGTGACACCGTGTTTGAGCGGACGCGCTCTGTCGCGCTCTGATTCTTGATGTCAACACCAGTCACGCCTCGCTTTGCCACCGCAGACTTGATCGGGGGCAAGTGGTTTTGTCTTCTATGCACCATTCCTGAACCCTTCATCCGACCCGCCCTCCTCTGGAAATCGATTCGCAATGTAAGTTGGCCTCGCTTCAGGCGCCATCATTAGGAAGGCCGGCTGACATGATATCTCTAGGTCGACAACAGTGTCTACCCCCACTGCGAGCATAGCGAAGAAGCAGCCGGGCCGTTCGTTCCCTACGCCAGAGTCCATCACTCGACTGCACAAACCTTTCAAATGCCCTGGAGTTGCTGGAAGATCACCGGCGATAGATCGACCAACTCGTAAACGAAGAAAGGTCGATTATGCCGGTGCCGATGGCGAGACGGATGCCGACAAACCTTACTCAAACGATGACCGACTGGCGCTAGCTACCCGTGATGCCAATCGGTTCCCTGTCTTCCAGGTCAAGGACAAAGGACTTGTTTTTCGAAAGGCATTCTCGGTACCTCTGAAAGACAAATCTACGACTGCGTACAATCCTAACCGTCCTCCGCCCACGCTTGGCTTGAGGCAGGGCGCGGTGTTCAGCCCAAAGCCGCTACACGACCCGAGTGGCGAATTTGCCATCGTCCTATACGATCCTACGATTGATGATAAACCCGTTGAGCCAAGCAGTTCTGCCGAGGTAAAGAAGGTGGAGGAGGAGCCGTCGACTAAGCTAGATGCCCCCCTCATGCACAAGAGTCTGGCAGAAATCCTAGGGATCAAGAAGAAGGTGGACGATAAGCACCCGAGAGTACCAGTCGTCCTGGATCCCAAGCTTGCGAAGATTTTGCGACCTCATCAAGTCGAGGGTGTCAAGTTCATGTACAAATGTGTGACTGGAATGATAGACGAAAAGGCGCATGGCTGCATCATGGCCGATGAGATGGGTCTCGGCAAGACACTACAGTGCATCACACTACTTTGGACGCTGCTGAAACAGTCACCCGACGCCGGAAAGAGCACAATACAAAAGGCCATTGTTGTTTGCCCAGCCAGTTTGGTCAAGAACTGGGCAAACGAATTGACAAAGTGGCTTGGTGCTAATGCCATCAACCCCTTTGCCATAGATGGCAAGGCTTCGAAGGAGGAATTGACACGCCAATTGAAACAGTGGGCCATGGCATCTGGTCGTGCCGTCACCAGGCCTGTCATCATTGTCTCTTACGAGACCCTCCGGCTGAATGTGGAAGAGCTCAAGCACACGCAAATTGGCCTGTTGTTTTGCGACGAAGGACATCGCCTGAAAAACGGCGATAGCAACACCTTCAATGCCCTGAACAACTTGAATGTTTCTCGCCGTGTCATCCTCACTGGCACTCCTATTCAAAACGATCTCACCGAGTACTTTTCGCTTACCAGCTTTGCCAACCCCGACCTGCTTGGCACACGACTCGAGTTCCGCAAGCGTTTCGAGATCCCCATTCTCCGTGGTCGAGACGCGGATGCCTCTCCTGCTGACAGGAAGCGAGGTGATGAATGCACTGCTGAACTGCTCACGATTGTGAACAAGTTCCTGATCCGTCGCACGAACGATATTCTATCGAAATATCTCCCCGTCAAATATGAGCATGTCGTCTTCTGCAACTTGGCGCCATTCCAGCTCGATCTGTACAACTACTTCATCACCAGTCCCGACATCAAAGCCCTCCTCCGTGGCAAGGGCAGCCAACCACTCAAGGCTATCAACATTCTCAAGAAGCTCTGCAATCATCCCGATTTGCTCAATCTTTCCGAGGATCTGCCAGGCTCGGAGAAATGCTGTCCTGAAGACTTCGTTCCGAGGGAATCGCGTGGCAGGGATCGCGATGTCAAGCCTTGGTATTCTGGAAAGATGCAGGTGCTTGACCGTATGCTTGCTCGCATTCGTCAAGACACGAACGACAAGATTGTCCTTATTAGCAACTACACGGCTACGCTGGACCTCTTTGAACGCTTGTGCCGCTCGCGTCAGTATGGATGCCTTCGCTTGGACGGTACCATGACCGTCAACAAGCGTCAGAAGCTGGTGGATCGCTTCAATGACCCCGCGGGTGAGGAGTTTGTCTTCCTGCTCAGCAGCAAGGCTGGTGGCTGCGGTATTAACCTCATTGGTGCTAACCGTCTGGTTCTCTTTGATCCGGATTGGAATCCTGCTGCCGACCAACAGGCGCTTGCCCGTGTGTGGCGTGATGGTCAAAAGAAGGACTGCTTCGTTTACCGCTTCATTGCGACGGGAACGATTGAGGAAAAGATTTTCCAGCGCCAATCTCACAAGCAGAGTCTCTCATCATGTGTCGTCGACTCGGCGGAGGATGTCGAGCGCCACTTCTCGCTCGACAGCCTTCGAGAGCTGTTCCAGTACCGGGCAGACACCACGAGTGACACCCACGACACGTTCAAATGCAAGCGATGCAAGCCGGACGGAAAGCAGTATATAAAGGCACCTGCCATGTTGTACGGTGATACGAGTTCGTGGAATCATTTTGTCAACAGCGGACTCAAGCCTATTCAAGATCTGTTGCTGCGGCAGGAGGCGGAAGAACCAGAGGTTTCTGCTGTATTCCAGTACATTTCGCATTAAGCCAGCGAAGCAATTTGTAGCTCCACGGTGAACGATTTATGTGGCGTAAGGTTTGGGCGGACTTGTTTCTGGCATTGCTTTGGGGAGTTTGCTGTTTGATTGTGTGTAGATTAGACGTTCAGCGTAGAAATGAAAACGATGCCGCACAATTCTCGGCTCAGCGATGAGTTCTCAATTTTGGCTTCCCGGCCTCCTCCCCCGAGGTGTGCCGTCTTTTTTGTCTTGACGTATCAGGAAGCATTTTAAAATGCTAGCAAAAAATTTTTAAATTTTGTATGTTGAAATGATATTTTGAGCAATAATTCCCAATAAAGCATTGAATCATAAAGTGTTAATGATGCGTAAAGTCGTGTGTCTCGCAGCTTCGCTTTCTACCAGCAGAGCAACCACAGGACAACACCAGATGTGTCAGCGGCCCCATGCAAAGTAGGAACCCTGCTTCATTAACCTCGTCATGGCCGTCACCTTTGCCCAACGCCGCGGCAGCACATGCTGATCACTGTCGATACTTGGCCTTGTCTCCCCTTCGAACCCGGAAGGTCCAGATTCTCTGTACGAGATGGAAACTACCGGGCTGCCACACCCCATGCTGGACACTGACCAATGCCGTGACGGTGAACGGCTTGACCCCGTTTTCTGCTTCCCACCCTCCACGAGGGAGGGGGGCCGAAGCGGGTCAGGAACAGGAAACCTGCATCCCCGCCTTTTTGCTTGTAATTTACCCCGGATTTTGCTGTGGATCCTTGTTGGCGTTGGGGCCCGACTTGGCTTTGCCCGACTTCCGAAACCCTGCCTATACAAGGCGACTACTATCCTTAGCACTCTCCTACTATAAGCTTCGTGCCTGGTAGTAACTCAGTTGTGGTTCCTCTGCAGCACGAGGCTAGGAGCTCGCAATCATCAAGCCCAGCAGCTCTGGTCCGACGCTTTTCCTCATGTGCCGATGGTCCGAGTCTCTCGCGTGCTGTGGAGTTGCCCATCCCGAGACGAGACGAGATCCGGGCTCTCGCTTGGCAACGAGGCCATGACCGGTCACTCCGGACCATTCTCATTCCGTAGCATCCTCCGTGTGAGGTGGTAGTGACAGCCCCCATTCCCGTTCCTCCAGCGAGAGGGGGCGTCACCAAGCCGTCCTCTCCGCCAGGGCTGCCATGCCGAGAGACCAAGCGTCTACGAGAACTAGTCGGCTTCATGTGATTGTCTCCTCATCCGAAAACGTCCCTTCGCGTGAATGACTCCTCACTTTCGAGTCAAGCCGTACGGTCTTTCGCCGCTCCGGGGATGACTTCAACGAAAAGAGGGGAGTGATCGGCGAGCGGTCTTGTGAGATAGAAGCTAGCAAATGTCCTCTATTCAGGTCAACCTGTGGAATATAAAAAGGCCCAGATAGTCGTCCCATATTGCAAAATTATCTCTTGCCCAACAACCAGATTCTTGCTTCAAACTCTCTTCACAGCTTCTCATCCCAGTCAATATGCAGTTCCTGACCCTTCTCAGCGTCCTGGCCACCGCCGTCGTGGCCCAAGACCTCTCTGGTCTCCCTCCTTGCGCTCGTCCCTGCTTCCTTGACAACTTCCCTGTCTCAGGCTGCGCTGACCGCACCGACTTCGCTTGCATCTGCGCGTACGTCGCTAGCTATTTGCTTCCCCCCAGCGAGTTGACAACCAGTCCACTGACCATTGCATTAGCTCGAGTGCCTACATTGACACAGTCACCTTGTGTGTTCTTACTTCATGCCCTAAAGCTGAGGATGTGTATGTCCCTCTATCTTCCGTCTTCCTTCCATTCTCTTTTCTGGGCTGCCATGATTAACGGCAGACATGGTATTTCTCTTGCTAACGCTTATATAAACAGTGCAAAGACCCTGGCTTGGGCGCAGAAGACCTGCGCTGACGCTGGTGTGCCCATCTAAGCTACTTGGAATTGGATAGTCAATCCTTGGGGGTCTTCGACGTGTGCTCAGAGATAATAGGCAAGGTTAACCAGTATTGTGTGTTCCTTAGGAAGACAGTGCTTTATATGTCAATGCAATCTTTTATGCCAATAATGTTCTGCGATAAAAACCGCTGCCTCATCGCTTGGTTCTGAGAAATTTGTATGGAAGTTGATTTCCTTCGGTCAATTGGCATCCTCCCCTCTTTAACTATCCAGTATGATAATCACTTCTGCCGTTCCCTGGTTCCGGCTACTCTGGGCGCCATTCATATCCTCGTCTTCCGTTACATTCTCTGTGATGTTGAGAAAGTCCATATGCTCCGCTATATCTAGGATGAACTTGAACCCTCCACCATAATCCCCATCATCCTCCTCGTAGTGTACCCCTTCGACGGAGCAACATGATCGCTTCGCAGTGGCTCCTTCATCTTCTTTATCTGCTTCTGAGAGCCTGTTTTAAGTCTGATTAATTCTTCCTTTGAAACTTAGAGGTCCGTCAAACAAGGTTACCATTCTGTTCTTCTAGCCATATGTGATCGAAGTCCTCGGCCTCAAACAACGACACGATAGCTTCGTGTAGCCACTCGGTGGGCTTTGTGATATCGTTAGCCAAAAATCTTTGGCATTCCTAATAAACTCGCCTGGCAGCACTTTTGCCTTTTGATGCAAGAACAGATTCGCTTAATGGTTGGTAAGCCAAGGGGCTTTCAGTCAGGCGCTCGAAGTCCTCCCTGAGTTAGTTGATTGCTTCCTCTTTAGCCTATTGAGCACCTGGACCTCCGCCCTTGCGGTCCCGACGCGTTCTACCTGTACTCGCTGGTACCGTCTCAAGACTACCGCGTGAGTTCTGCGTACTCGCATAGAACTCCCTGAAGCGAGTGTTTGTGAAAGCCTCGAGCTGTTCGCCATTTTTACCATCCTGAGAGGCCCTACAAATACATGAGGATGCTCGCGACCAGAATTCAGAGGTAGCAAAATCGAGATATCTCAAAGCACGCATGGAGCATCATAAGGCGAATTATTCCCATGCAAGAGATCTCAACGTGCCACAGTCCTCCATCATGAGCAGGAGCTTATCGATATTCTGCTCAATGACGCGAACTAAATGCCAGGCCTCGATTTCCTTCGCGACCTGTGAAACAGCATGCAAAGCACCCATCTGTTCGACCAGAGTCTGGAGTTGGAAAGAGTCAATGCTGCTACCGACCTTGCTCAAGATCTCCTTTATGGACCCCATCTTGAGCACGCCACCATGAACTTGTGCAATTTGGCCTGCCGGCTGTTCGATTTGGTTCTCAAGGCAAGTGATTTGCTGAAGCAATACCTGGGGGAAGGCAAAAGATTGGTCCTTTGTCACATCCACGGAAAATATATTCTTGTATCTCGGCTTCCAAAGGGGAGCCGACGAGTTGGTAGCTGGATATGTTGAAGTGCTGACTCAACACGGGATTACAACGACTTCCTTCGACCAGAGGGGAAATCAAATGACAGAATTCCAGAAAGATGTCAAGAAGGGGTGTCGGCAGGTTACCATCAACATCGTCCTCGTTTTCCATGATGCCGAGGAGAGCCTGGTGGACTACGCTGATAATTTCGGGGTCGAAGGAAGGACCTCGTGGATCAGTACGTTGAAGAGGACAAATTAGAAGATGCAGATAACAATGATCCGCGGGTGACATACCGAATCTCCAGGTTACCCTTATCACAGGTCCTAAGAATGAGAGGCTGATCAAACCTAGAAAGGTTTCAGTGCCCTCGTCAGAAGTGTAAGGTCCGAATTTGGCAGCAGGATGAATGGCCAAGATGCCATCCTGAATAGCCTTGAGAAACTCTGACATCTCTTTTATGCGACATAGTTGGTAATGGAAGGATACCTGGAACAGCATATGAGAAGACTCGGCATTAACGAGTTGGTTGGCCATGAACGCCTTGCTTGTTTCATTCGGCGTAATCAGAGTGGTGGGCCGCCCGCTCTACCGCTGTCTTATTTATAATAGCAGCATATGAGAAGAGTCGGCAGTATTAAGTTAGTTAGCCATGAATGCCTTGCTTGTTCTATTCGGCGTAATCAGAGTGGTGGGCTGTTCTACCGCTGTCGTATTTATATGCGGGCAGCGTCAAGATCGGGCTTCCTGTTTTCAATTTATTCTGCACGATAGGTACCTACGAACCCACCCATTGTGTTTGTCAGGGATAAAACACTGATATCACCGTTTTAATAGTATGATAGTTAATATTTTTAGTGATTAAAACGGTGATATTACTGTTATACCCCTTTTAAATCCCTTTTAAAATACGGTGGCTGTGCTGCTAGGTATATTCAAGCTTGACAGACCCCAAAGTCACGGCATCAGTTTCGGACCCAGATGTTGGCTAAACCAAGGAAAGGACCTGTACAATTGCTCAATCCCGCAGATTCTAATCTATGCGGTTCTATTTACAGTTACCCGGCTCGCCGCCGGTACCTTACGCCACCATCTCCCACAAGTAGTGTCTACAACTCATCCGTGACGTGGATGTACTTCTTGTCCTCTCTCCTCTCCTTTGCAGTTGCAGGAGGCAGGTCGTAGTAGTTCTGACTGCGGAATCCTTGCTGAGAGGGGGTTAGCAGGGCGTTCGTAACGCAGGACTGTCATAACTTACCAGGTAGTGGTAGGTAAAGTTGGCAATGTCGCCAGGCTCAATGCCAAGGTCCTTGAAAGTCTTGGCCTCGGGGTCGATGACCTGGTCCATGAACTCGCGCTCGATCTCATCGGCGGACATGGTGTGCCACCAGAGGACACGGTTGAGGACACCAGCAACGGGCTTCAAGATGGCCTTGGGCAGGTTGATGTGTCGTCGCTGCTTGAAAATCTCCTTGTCCACAAACGCGGCAATCTCGGCCATGGCGTACTCCTTGGGTCCGTACAGCTCATAGGTCTGGCCAGCTGTGGAATCGTCGTAGAGCATCTTCTCCAGAGCAACACCGACATCGATAGACTACGAATGAAATGAGTTTTTATGGCTTATACGGTTAGCAGCAGGACTTACGTGGACAGGGCGGAACCTCTCCTGCATGTTGTTAGAGGTAAACAGGTTCAAAGCGGAAGCGAGCCTCAGGAGGAGGCGGTCCTCGAAGCCGAAGATAGGGGCGGGTCGGACAATGGTGGTCTCGGGGAAGATGCTACGGGCGACCTGCTCGCCTCGTCCCTAGCGATTGTGTTAGTTGAGCTCGGTGATTATGGCTAGCCTGTCAGGTTTTACCTTGGTAGCGAAGAACTCAGATGCGGACTGGGGGTTGGCATTGTAGGACGAGACATGGATGTATCGATCGACATCATACTTGGCCACGGCGTCGACGATGCGCTCAGTACCTCCGACGTGCACATCCTCCAGCGAGTAGTTCCTGGTGATTGTAAGAATGGGATACCAGCAGAAATGGCAGGATTAGGCGTACTTGGTGGGATACTCTCGTCCAACCAGGTTGTAAACGACATCGGAGTGCCTGACGCTCGCCTCAATCGAAGCGGTGTTGTAAAGATCGTATTCCTAGATGGGGTTCAGCATCGACATCGCGCTTGGTGACACGGCACGCGGACATACAACGAAGACGACCTTGCCGAGATCACCAGTCACCTTGAGGTGACGCTTGGCCATCTCCTCACGGAAGGGCACAACAACGGTGCATCCCTGGCGAGCTATTCTCCCTGTCAGACAAACTCATCTCGATCGGCTCGTACTTCGAAACGCACCCAGTCGGTTGACGATGTATCGTCCCAATTGGCCGGTTGCGCCAAATACGGTTGCGGTATGACCTGCACGCGCTGTCAGTCGCGACCCCCCAGACATGGCTCGATCATCGTACCTCCGAGGGAAGATCTGAGAAAGAAACGGTCAGCATCTCAATTGGCCCTCCGTCGCGGAGCATGCACTCACCGGCCACCCTCTGTGCGAAGGATGGGCTTGCCGGTACGGGTGATGTGAACGTCGGACAGGAAACGTTTGCCTGCAATGTTGGGGGCGAATTGGCGGGCGGTCCGCACAGCAGAGAGGGGAGAGGCCATCCTTGCGAGTGTCGCTCGATCGGAGCAAGAACGGTGGTGATTCCCTCTCAATTGACCTGAATGTTCGTCTGCGGATTCCTGGAACCAAACCAAACTGATAGCCGATGCTGTCGAGCTTCGGACATGCTAGCTTCAAAGTCACGTGCCGAGTCACGGGGCCGCTTGTTTCTGGCAGGCAGCTGTGTCATCATTCTTCCATGTCATGGCCCGTGCGTCAATGTGGGAGGAAAGCAGCAGGCTGCTAGCCAGCCGCGTCTACGAGCTCATTCGGTAGAAACGCATTCACACCCTACGCTCTACCTGAATCCTTGAAACCGATCATCACGAACTCACGAACTGCGCTCGAATCTCCTGGCGACGGCACCACCAACCTCAAAGAGCGAGCCGCGCAGTTTAATATCTGCGGCTAACCACCTCACCCACCGCCACCGCCCTCAACACATACTCACTCCGCCATGAACGTCGACACCATCTCAGATTTCCTCGCCGACCAGCGGGACCAAGCTCCGGAGGAGCTTCAGCCGCTCGTCCTCGACTTTGAGAACTTCTGGGAGCGCAAGCTCTGGCACCAGCTCACCGATGCGCTCGTCAAGTTCTTCAGCCACCCCGGAAGCGCCCCTCAACGCCTACCTTTCTACAAGGTCTTCATCCTCAAGTTCGCCGACAAGATCAACCAGCTGAAGCTGGTGGATCTCGCATTGAAGGCTGCGAGCCAGTGCAAAGGTGCGGTGTATCCATACCCCCAGTCCTTCAACTCAAGCACTGACATCAGCCAGACGATAACGAACGCTTGACATTCCTGCAGTCGGTGGTGAAGAAGGTCGATAACCCTCTCTCGCAAGACGCTCTTGTGTTCGCATCCGTTGCTGTCGCCCGAACGAAGCTTAGCTTGAACGACCTGGACGGAGCTCGCAAAGAGCTCGACGCTGCCGAGCGGATATTAGACACTTTTGACTCCGTCGAGACTGTCGTCCACGCCGCCTTTTATGATGCAAACGCAAACTACTATCAGGTAAGGTGATCATGTTGGCTCTGGCTTCTGTTAATTTTACTGACAACTCGGCTCGCAGCGCAAGATGGACTTCTCCAACTACTACCGAACCGCCCTCCTCTACCTCGCCTGCATCGACCTCTCCACCATGCCCGACGAGGAGCGCTACCGAAGAGCTTACTACCTCAGTGTGGCCGCCCTAGTATCCACCAGCATCTACAACTTTGGCGAGCTGCTACTACATCCCATCCTCGATGTCCTGGCCAAGAGCGAAGACGATTCTTGGCTGCGCGATCTCCTTTTCGCCTTCAACCGAGGCGATCTCGGCGCCTTTGACGTCCTTTCCGAACACGTCGAGGACAACAGACTCCTGAGCGAGCACGCCGACCACCTTCGCCAGAAAATTTACCTCGCCTCGCTCACCGAGGCGGTCTTCCGCCGCCCTCCCCACGACCGTACCATGACCTTCTCCACCATTTCACAAGAGACCAAGATCCGACCTGAGGAGATCGAGCACCTGATTATGAAGGCGTTGAGCTTGGGCCTTCTTCGCGGAACTATTGATCAGGTTGATGAGGTAGCACACATCACCTGGGTTCAGCCGAAGGTGGTGGATATGAAGCAGATCAGCAACATGCGCCAACGGCTACTCGAGTGGGACTCCAACGTCAACCAACTGGGTAACTGGATTGAGGCCGCAGGCAAGGATGTATGGGCAGCTTAAGAGTCGCCAGTATGATGTTTCGATGGTCACGAATAAAAGGAAAACATAAACCTGTATAATATAGACCAACCTTGCTGCCCTCGAACGAACAGTTTGAGAGGCTATGACCCAAGAGATGACGTTGACAAGCAATGCCAAGTGACCTACGACGGTGAGATAATGTGCTTTTGTCTATGAAGGTTGTTCTAGTTTTCTTGAACAAGAACCATGAACGCATCGGTAGTCTACATGTTTATGATGAAGGGGTGCCGAGAACGTTGACCATGCCGACTAGCCAGGCCGGCCACCAGACGCACCAGAACACCACAGGGGTGTACATGCCCCATACATTCCATCCAAAGCTTGCTGCGCTGAGCACATCCGCGATGTTGACGCCCCAAGCCTGCGAGGCGGAGTAGACGACGACCGGGGGGGCAATAGCGCTGAGCAAGCCGGCAAATGCCCACTTGAGAAAGGGGTTCTTGGAGGGCCAGACAAAGGTCAGGGGGCTAGCGAGAAGGCCGACAAGGAAGGCCAGCGAGAAGTTGAGCGTGGCGAGCGTGGACAAGGACATGCCCAGAACGAGGAGCGAGAAGGACTTGGTCAGGTGGAAGTGCTGCGGGGTTGGCTTGAAGAAGACGGCCAGCAGCTGTGAGATGACAAAGGGAAGGGCGGCAGATATCGTGGTGAAAATAGCAAAGGAAGGTGAAAGTGCCTAGTAAGAATCCGTTCGTTAGTTGAGGTCTCTGACAATGATCGGTGGCTACTCACATTCGCAGGGAGATGGTTGAAGACGAATAAAGGCACCATAGAGAGCGCGTGGCAGGTAACGACAACGCCCAGGGGAAGAAAGAGATCGCGCTCCACTGCGGGCGTGGTAGTGCTCGGTGCTGCACCTGTCGTAGTCTCAGGTTTCTCTGGTACAACCTCGCCGGGCTTACCAGCTGTCTTGAGCACGACCTTCTTCGCGCCCGGAGCTTTGGCGGCCTGGCCGCTCTTCACCCACATGAAGATCGCCATGATGGTGAAGTTGGCGGCGAGGAGCATGGCGCTGGGCAGATAGGTTCCAATGCTGACGAAGCGGTCCTTCTGCATCAGGAGGTAGAAGAAGAAACTCTGGTGCAAGTGCTCCAGGAGGTTGTTCAAGCTTCGGAACGTGCCCTCGATGACCCGCCCCATGGCCATCTCGTCATGCCAGCCCTGCCCGTACGGCTGGAGAGTCACCGCGTCGACGTGGTACGGAATGAAGCTGCTGTGCGGGCCGGAGGCGTATCCCAGCCCCTGGTTCAGCATGCCGCGCAGCATCGTCTGCAGACGATCCGGGTAGCTGCCGGAGTGGCGCGTCATCTTCTGGATGGCGGACGGGATGCCCATCTG
Source organism: Paramyrothecium sp. XJ0827 (assembly GCA_020881915.1). Lineage (NCBI taxonomy): Eukaryota > Fungi > Ascomycota > Sordariomycetes > Hypocreales > Stachybotryaceae > Paramyrothecium > Paramyrothecium sp. XJ0827. The sequence goes on along the minus strand of JAJFPB010000001.1, from coordinate 1,523,790 downwards.
TCCGCCGGCGATGTTGTTGATGGAGTTGATAAGGTCGAGGTTGGGCAGCTGGCCGTTGGTGCCATCGTAAATGACGTGCAGGGCCTCGAAGCGCTGCTCCTGCGCATAGTCGAGGGCGAGAGCGCCTTGCAGAGCGCCGGACTTGATAGGGAGCGAGGCGACGTGGCCTGGATCGTGGGCGTCGTGGTATGCATCGACCCAGGCCTGGATGCCTGCTCTGCTATCGGGAGGGAAGACGAGGATGATGTCCTTGGACCATAGCGACCAGCCTAGAGAAGGGGTAGTTAGCAATGCTGCCACCAGATACCGTCGTGGGGGAAGAACCGTACGCTTGAAATACCGGGCCAAAGTCAGGGCCAGAGCCACGCCGTTCTTGTTGAGGAGATCCTCGACGCTTTTCCAAGCTGCGACGAGGACAATGGCCTCGGTCGCGTCTCCGCGGGGAGCTTGCAGGATACCGTAGATGTTCTCACCCGAGAACTCCTCGCCCGCGGCGTGGTAGGTGAAGTTCTGACGGCCAACCTTGACGCCGACGCCGCGGAGAATGCTTTCGAGCTTGTCGTTGATCCTGTGCCATGTGTCAACACCATGCCCCGTCTGCTGGCATCCCGTTCGGGGAGCTTACGCGTGGTTGTCCTTGTCAGCCAAGCTCTCGATCTCGTGCCGGTACGCCCTCAGGACATTCTGCTCGCTGCCTCCAAAGTACGTGTGGACCTGGCCGGGCAGCAGGGCGTTCTCGGAGATGTACGTTCGGCGGGAGTAGTCGTTGAGCGGCAGGAGGAAGAGCCAGACGACGCCGACGACGATGCACAGGAAGGACAGGTAAGGCGGCAGCTTGAGGATGCGCGGGTCGCGGCGCAGCGACATGGCCGATGCTGAGGCATTGCGTTAGAGCCGTGGCCACATGCCTGATGAAGAGGGGGATGGCAACTTACAGAGTAGTCGCGACATGCTGGCGTGTCTGTCGCAACGATTTGGCCGCCAGTGTAATGTCGAGGTGAACCCTGAAGGCCAGGCGGACCCTTGGCTGCTAATAAGGCGAGGTGAGATCGTCCCTTGTAGTTATGCCGTATTTAGCAGAGAGCTAGATCCAGCCTAGAAAGGCCAGGGTCAGCCAATGGAGGAGCTAAATGGACCAGACACCCTCAATTGATCTTGCCGTAGTATAGTGTAAGCTACTGAGTTATAGTGGTAAAAGATTCATCAGTATCTAGCAATTGCCGGTTCTTGTTTTTTACATCACTATAGATAAGGTAACGTATCTTGCAGGACCCTTGGGGCGCTGCAGCCCATGTAGCCTGCGCCTATCGATATCCCCATAACATTATCCTACGTTTATACCAATAGTACCTTACCATAGCCAACCATTTCGGAAACAAGGATCCAGAATACATATACGCAATGCTTCAATTGACAAGTAGGACAGGCAGCGGCCAGCTACTTCCCTGAGCCACCTCCAGAGGACTAGTAGCTAAGAAGTGCCTATATGACGCCTCCTTCAAGTCTCACATAACGATCCTGGCCCGACACAGGCTTTTCTGCGTCGTCAATAGCTACCTGGTCCGTTGAGCTTACCTCGTAACCGTGTTTCTACCAAGAATGGTCGCAGACGAACTCTGTAAAAATATTCTTAGAAATCTGTCAAAATTTGAGAACATTTTACGTCTATTTTTGTTGTTGCTTCCTTAGAGATCCCTCACAACACTCTTATACATATGCAGCAATATGTTCTGGAGGTTCTCATCAATAAAACCGTTGGCTTCACTGAGACTGACTGACTGGGCCAGCAGATGAACACTGCCAATAGTACGAGATGGCCATCAGGGCAACAATAGTACTCTAAGATAACACTTGGCATTCATATCTCAGACTTTAAATACTCATATTCATCAGTGCAAGTAAGAGAGGCTATGTATTGACCAAATGCTTACCTCGTATACAAAAAACTTGATGAATAGCGCAATATCCCATTGTCATCTCATCTTCTCTCAACTTTCGCATTCGCTTGAGAAGAGCCGCAGTCTCCTGGCAGCTGTGTGTGATTCCGGTAAGGATATGGTGACACCTGTCAACCAGTTTACCTCTTTCGCAGTCATTGGCACGGGTATTTAAGGGACCCTGTTGCACTCATCTCTTCCTCACGACCTTAACTCTTCCACCTCGCAACTCCTTCAGAGCACCCCTCGCACCACCCTGATTCTGATAAGGTCCCTTGCTGGCTTTCGGGCTCAGTGGTACGTTTAGAAGACCCAGTCGTACCCACCTCTTCTTCCCAACCTTCAACATTCCCTCCTCGCCTTATCCCCTTCACTTTAGAAGCCTCAATCCTACAACAGGATGAGCTCAGTAATCGAGGTACGCCATACTAACGTTAGAGGCACGAGTGTATTCTGATTTGCTTAAACAAGCTTTTCTCCGAGGAGGTTGAAGCTCTCACACGGTGACGGCGACAATGATGATGAGGCCATGGATGTAACCTCAGAGGTATGTGCTCTTTTACCCTAGAACGAACAAGTCAGTTCTAATGTTATTATATAGGATCGGAGCCTAAAAAGAAGAAAGACCGAACATAAGAAGACCCTCCCCTACCTGCACATTGACGTACGGATCGAGATTTGGAGACAACTCGCTGTTGTTGCTGGTGGCAATGAAACAACAACTGTGTACCATGAGATAAATGAGGGCACCGGAGAAATCAAGTCGCAACGAAAGGCGGTCACGGATATTGTGGTTGCGGACAGCGGGCTCAACCCGCTCTTCGAGCTAAGCCTGGCCCAGGTCCCGGAACTCTTTTGGGAGTTCCTTTACGAGACCTCGCGAGACGTCCGCTTTGTGTTCCGGACAAAAACCGCACTACAAAACTTCAGCGCACGATTCAGGGCCATCTTCAGTTATGCGCTAGATGACATGCCAAGAATCTGGATCCAACTGAGGATTTTTGGATCAGATTTAGAGCGGGGATATGCGCTCAGAGACTGGGAGGAAGTATTTATGGCCCATGGTCATAAGGAAGAAGCGAGAGAACACCTTGAGACATGGCTGTCTTCCGTCGGAGGCCTTGGCAGAGGCATGCGTTTGACATCGTGTTGCAGACCCGAGACTGCCGGGCTGTTCGATCAGTGTGAAGACACAGCGGTCTTCATTAAAGAATTCGGTAGCTTTGACTTCGTCATTGAGCAGCCTCGTCTTCGTCATTTAGCAGCCTCATATTCGTGATTTAGCAGCCTCATCTTCGTAAGTTAGCAGCGTTATCTTCGTAATTTGGTAGCCTCATCTTCGTCTTCAAAGCTTTATATCTAAGGAAATTAGAACAAGTTTCAGAGGATTGTACAAGATTCAGAGTAGTGCTCCTTTATGGTCCACCCCATCCTTTTCCTAGCTTTTTAAGGCAGCGCCTCAACTCCGCCCATGATGCAGCATTAACAAGGCTCTATCTTCTAACAAGATGATGCGTATATTACAAAAAAGAAATTTACATCTGCCTCGATCGAGGTCCCCCGTCATCAAGGTCCCAGTCGCTGAGAACCTCCGACAAGCTGGCTGGGCGCACTTCCCCCGCCGCGGTTGACCGTAGGCAGGACGCCGAATCGGCCGTACGTCTTCTGATCGACGCTGACGAAATGAGGGAGCCGACCGAGGAGATTGAGGCGCGATTCGATCCAGCGAAGCGCCCACTCGGGAGGGGCCAAGTACTTGATGTAGCCCAGGCCACCTTGAAGAGAACGTAAACGTTAGCAATGAGCCACGTGGAAACCAGAACGACGTAGCACATACAGACATAGCCCACACCAACACCGCAAAGATGTCCCAAGAGGCTTGTGTTTGGTATCAGCGCCGCGGCGACGAGAATCAGGATCAGGGGCGTCGTCCATGTTGGGATTTGCTGGGAAGCAATGGTGAAATAAGGGTTCGTCCGGTACGTTCGCATCGCCTCCATTCCGAGGAGTAGGAAAACCCACATGCTGGGAAAAAGTCAGTGCAAGGTCTTGTTTGGTCGAGCTGTTTGCATCTCACCTTGCGCCCATAACCATAGTGTTACGTCTGAGGATGAAGGATTCCGTAATCAGGTAAAAGAGGCCCGGAAGAGTCGTCAAAGCTACCAATCATTAGCGCAGTCCTCTTCGTTGAGCACTTTGTAATTCTTACGCCCGAAGAAGAGGGCAAGAGATGTCAGCGTGCCATATTCGCGCTCGAATCTCTCGACCAAGGGGGTTAAAGCGAGGATGTTGAGAATGGCGTGCAAGAAGTTGAAGTGGACGAGAGGGTATGTTGACAGCCGGTACGCTATTCGGGGTTCACGTTAATGCCATTGGCCTTCCTCTTATTCCGACCAGTAGCTTGCACGTACCTGCAGTGAAAGTGATCTGGTCAGGGATGAGGGCACCCCAGTACCTAACATCCCATATTGACTGGATGCTCAGAGCCCAGAAGGCGACCAGAACAAGGAGGATTCCGCGCGTAAAGAGCGGCAGCCGAAGAACATATGATCGCGCTCGGAGCGTGGTGAATCCTCGAATGCTGGACATGGCTGCTCGTGTGACCCTTATTAGCTGGGCTTCAGCTTGGCGCGCGGGTTCAGTCCTGGATCAAGTCTGGCGAGACGAGTTTCTTTCGAGACAAGGCGCAGGTTTCAAACAGATGAAGGCGATCGCGGGCGCCACTCGTTAACCACACACTCAATCGTTCTTCGTTGTATGCTGTCGCTAAGCTGTCATGTCCCCTCGACCGGAATCTGATGCGAATGCTTAGGCCATCGCCGCGCTTCCGCAGAAATGGCCAGATAACAACTTTCGGCTCGGCTTATCTCCACGTGACATGTGACGCGATTGATCGGATTTGGATCCGCTTATTTTCATCCAAATCCGGCACTTCTCGATCAGGCCCGTTTTGCGATGGCAGGGGGGGCGGGAGATGCTTCCATATGTGAAGATGATGCAAATAAAGATCTTCCTACGAAAACTCTTTGGAATGGGAAATTTCTTTTTGTATCACTTACTTCACATCTATGCAAAGATAAAATAGTTCATGCTCAGAAGTATGAACCATGTGGTTTCCGAACTCTGCTCATCCAGGACGTCGTTCATATTCCTCTCCCAGTAGGTATTGCGAGCCTTGCAACCGACTAGATGCATTCATGATCGGAAATCACAGTCGTGTGGAACAGGAGGGGCGTGAAGTGACGATCGTGCTGTATGGTAGTCTAGCATGATTTTCTGGCATTACTTGCATCTTTGCTTCGCTTGGATTGCATGCTCAATGTATAGTTGTTTACTGAGAAAACCCACAGAAGAGATTGGGTCCTTTTTTAACTTGGCTTTTTTAATAGGAGGTTGTCTCATATGTACGTGGCCGTGATTCTCTCGTCCGTCAAGCTATGATGGGTGGTGTCGCGCAACTACGGTATAAGTGAAGGCACCTGTCAGAGGCTTTTTCTGGGTGGAGAATGGACCGGCAGAACTGCCTCCAAACACGAGAATCGTAGCTAAACCCTACAACACAAGTGCATGCTTTCATAGCAACTTGGCAGCTCTAGAGCAACATGGCGGACAGTGACGATGAGCCCATGTAAGATATGGCCCTTTTCCTGCGCATGCCCTCTAGAAGGGGCAGTCTTCGCGCTGCATGAGGCTAACAAAATTCTGGCAGCACTCTCTCGGCGCACACCTTGGCTGCGCTGGCCGACTTCAATGCTGAAAAGGATGCCCACGCACAGAGATTTGAGAAGCTAAAGGCCGAGGCCGAAAGAGACGCACCTCTGACCATGGAGGCGTTTGCCGAGGACTGGAACGAGTCGCAGTTCTGGGTATGTGCATGAGCGGCCGGGGTTCACAACACAGCCCAGTGCCGTCACCCATGATGTCCCCCTTCGTGAATCTGTTCGACTATGGATCATGGTCTTCTGAAGATCCATAATTAGAGACTGACATGGATTGCTGCAGCACTCTGAAGAGACGGCTGGCATCTATGCGACGCAGCTGCTGGACGGCGCAACGGCCGACATGACGATCGGAGTGCTCTCCACACCGAGTGCCTTTGTGGCTCTGAAGAACATCCTGGTAAGTATCGCTTGCATGTCCCGTACGAGCTGTTATGTTCGTGGGCATTATTACGAGCGACGTACTGATTATGTGCAATGTAGCGGACGAGGAAGGAGAACGAACGGCCAAAGCTGGTGCTTCTAGAACACGATGATCGGTTCAGCGTCTTCTCAGAGTTTGTCTTTTACGACTATCAGCAACCTTTCAAGCTTCCGCGTAAACCATCCCTGTCCCTTGTTCATTGGTTGAAGAAGAGTTTCGCAGCTAACATCCATTCAAGCTGAGCTCAAGGGCTCCTTGGATCGCATCATCTCCGATCCTCCCTTCCTGAGCGAGGACTGCCAGACCAAATGTATGCCCCCAGCCCAACCGTTCCTTTTCGTGAGAAACGATGTACAGCTGTACTAACCGTTCCTTTTTCTCCCTGGCTAGTCGCCCTCACAACTCGCTGGCTCCTCAAGAGCAAGACGGGCTCGGGTTCCCGTGTCATCATCTCCACAGGCGAGCGCATGGGGGCGCTGGTGTGCCGGCTCTATCAGTCCCTCGACGTCAAAGCGACCAACTTTGAGCCGCGCCATGCGAACGGTCTCAGCAATGAGTTTTACTGCTACGCCAACTTTGAATGCGATAACTGGAAATTCCAATAAAAAGGTGCAGGGAATTGATGGGGGGAATCAATGGGAGGATGATGTGTTCTTTCTAGCGACGCCTCTGCAACTTGTGGCAACAGCATGAAAGGTTGGAGACCATAGCTATTTTTACGAAACCATCAGAAGATAAAACATCTTTGCAAACCTTCATGTCTGTTCAAATCGTCCGAATTGCCAACCAAGATTTTTAGTACTCAATCATTTGTGGGAGAAGTATTAGCAACGAACCATTTTAGACATGAAAACCAGTTCTACATCTTACTAGATTGTTCAAGACCCAGCTCCCTTGCCAAGAATATTGAAGAACAAGCTTTTGGTCTTTCGTTCCCCTCCTAGATAGGGGCTTCATTAAAGTGGCGTAGGATTGACTATCTCAGGGCATGGGAAACCATCCAAGGGCATGGGGATCATCCAAGGGCAATCATTATAATGGCTCGGTTCTGCGTCCAACGGCTCTCACCTAGAGTCTCTTTTCTAAGCCTGGATTCTGGAACGCTGCCGGCACCCAATTCCTGTCTCGTCCGCTTGTGAAAGCATGGCGTTGAACTTCACATCAGCTGGCACTCCACGCTCATAACATGTCACTTTCGCAAGGTGCTCAGCTGCTTAGCTGTCTTTCCACGCTTGCAACACTTTACTTTACAGGCTGCTTGGCTGTCGTGTGGCAACTCAGCCGTGTTCAATCCTCTACATGAACCTTCTAGGCTCGTTGCTCAACCCTTGTTCTGCTTAGCATCATCATAAGTCGGTCCAGCATCTGGGAAATCACCCCTGGATTACGTGCAGCAAAAGGGGGTGGGCAACGCATGGCATTGTTGCCCACCGATGGCTGAATTCCTATCATAAGAATTTTCACAGAGATTTGCCTGCGTTGGGAAGATCAGATGGAAATTGGAACAGTAGAGTGAAGGAACAGCTTCTTCTTCTTATTTACTAAAAATTGAGAGCTATTCAAAGTCATAATTTCACGCTACTATATGCTTGTTTTCCGAGTTGTCCAGATCTTTTTGTTCTCCTCGCCCGAGACGCCTGTCTGATGCTTTTTTCCCAGTTTGTCGTCGCTGATGTAAGGTTATGTATGTTGTCGTGGAGATTTAAGGCTTTGTTCCTTGAAATGCTTTTTGTAATGCAGTCAAGTCTGTTCCTCCCTTTACGCCAAGGATCTAATGATGTAAAAGAGCAGGTACGCCTGCGCTCCGAGCACTTCCGACAGGCTCGCGAGCTGAACTTTGTGGTCGTTGAATTTGAACCACTGTCGAGGTTAGCGAAAAGATCCAAGACTTAGGTCTGGTAGCGTGGCTAGGCTTACCTGGTCACCAACACGGCAATACGAAACGTAGTGTCCTGTGTCTAGCTCACCAACATGCACAACGACGCTCAACAGATCGTAAGTACAAGACCTCTCAAGCTCCGCATTCTCCTTGCTGTCACGGCCGCGGGATTTACTCGTATAGGGCAGCATGTTGAGCTGCAAGGGGAAGTTGACAACGTTGTCAATCTTGGCAGCGGCTCGATCATGTCTGCCTTGTTTGAACTCAAATCGCTGTCGAGCTAGGTCAGTATGATCGGTTAGGGAGTACGTGCGGCGGAAATGGGGCGTACCTTGAGCTGTATAGAGAGTACATTGGGCAAACGCTTGATACTCGTATACCTCCTTGCCTGCTGGGGGGAGTTGCAGCTGTGGCAGCGATACTCGCACTTATCCGACTTGACGTATTCTTCATCCAGACAATCCAGTAGCGTCAGTGCGGGCATCTTCTGCCCAGTCTTTTTAGACCGCTTCTGCGCCAGGTTCTCCAGGCCCAAGCTCAGATCGAGAAACGATTGGACAGCGTTGGACGCGCCCGAGCAATTCTGACACGTCGTGGTCGTCTGCATCTTGCCGTAGAAGGTCTGATGGATAATGCAATTACAGCTGTGCTCGCTGCCGATTTCCGGTTTCTTCCCGTCGCCGTTCCGCTCGTGCAGCTCCTCCGCCAGGAACTGGAAAAACTCGTGTGCATCCTGCTCCTTGGTGGTAACCAAGTTCTCAAAAGCCTTCTTCTCGGAGATCCAGAACCCTGACAAAATATTCGCCGCGGTATAACCATTAGTGTTTTCGAGGGCGTAAAAATCCTGGAACATGTCATCCATGGCACAGCTCAGGCAGTGCGGCACGTTGCAGTCGTTGCTCTGGTGCCCATCGCTGAGGTAGAAGTTGCGCAACAGCGGATTATGCAAGAAACTTTGGAGGACGACATTCTGGTAGCAAGTCGCGCCAGCGTTGTAGATACCACGAAGTCCATTCGCCCGGCAGGATGATATGGTTGTGTTCGTCGAGATGTACAGCGAGAGATCTTTGACGGGGTCCGAGAAGAGCTCGTCGTGCTTCCGTTTACGACCTGTCGCTACGATTGTAAGAAACGGCATGGGCAACGTAGGCGGGTACGCTTACCAGAAAAAGATCCTGTTCCGATCTTGCGAACACGGAGATCCTCGAGGGTCGGATCCCACACAAAGTCATCGCAGATTTGACAGTATAACGAGCCGCTTCGGGAATCCACATCTACAGACGTCAGTGCATGATTCAACAACCGCTGCAAACGGAGCTTATTCCCGTACAGAAGCGATGTGACTTCTTGGTTCCATGTTTCAATCGGTCCTCCTCGCTCACGGTGACCGGGCACTGTAGGCAGAGGTAGTTGGAGGTGAGGGAGGTGATGGGTCGTCCTTCTTGGCTCGTCGAGGTCTGGGCGACGATGGGGGTCGAGTCGAAGATGCTGCGGAGGATCATCTTGTAGTGGGCTATTGAGCTGTTCATGACCTCTTGGCCCTGGGAAAGCAGACGCTGGACATGTTCTTCGATTGATTAGCCATGTACATGGAGTATTGCGAGCGGCGCAATCGTGTGCTCGCCCTGGGTTCTGGGAAGCGGTGCCTTACCACAGCCGAACATGGGGGACCCAGGCGCTGGGGATTTGACTTTGAAGTTTTTGGGCGAGGCCGGCGTCGTCGGTCGTGCGGACATTGTGAATGAGGAAGCGACGGCAATCGAGGGAATCGAAAAGCAAGCGGGCTATCGTCGGGCAGAGGCCCAGAGGTTGCGTCGAGGTGAAGCTCTTTTGGGTATAGCAAGACGATTTGGCGGGCTGCTTGTTGTTGTTGATGGTCCGGATGCGACAGCAAGGGGCAGGTGATGTGCAGTTGATAGCAAGGCGTCCCCTGTATGCATGTATGCCCGTATCAGTCTGCCAGTCCAATATTGTTCTTGATCATTGCCACAGCGGGCATGTTCAGCAGGTAGAAGAAGAGTCCGAACCGACGTACCTCGAGATGGCGGGAGTTGCAAGAGCTGAGCCGAGTCTGGCAACTTTCCCCGGATGGCGGGCTCTCAGCAATTGGGGCAGATGGAATGATCCGCTACTGCAAAGGGGAGAGCAATTCTTATTCCGCACACCGAAGCGCCCACACAAGCGCTGGCGTCGAGGACGGGTCGGACGGCAGGATAGGAGCAGAGGCAAAAATTGGCAAAGACGTCACAGACGGGCAGCTTCCTGGGGCAGCAATGGGCAATTGCGCATTTGCATCTGCATTCCCCTAAGAATAATCTTGTACCGAGATCATGGGCGGCGGCGGACGGATAAGGCAAAGGCACACGATAAGACCCAGTAAATTGCTTAGCGGTAACGGAAGCCTGTGCTTATCAGTTACCCGCCCCCCGGGGAGCGCTTAAAATCCCGATCAACCCCGAGCCTGCTCGTTCGCACGGTCTTAATAACACGGGCTCTGCTATTGGTGAGAGTGCTTCTCTTCCATACATGTATGGGACGACCCTGATCGATTTATTCTATCATAAATTTGAATAAATCACTATTCAAGAAATATTAAGTTTATTTTAAGTATATCTAAGGCATTTCTAAGATTCTTCCAAGATTTTTCTAAGATTAATCTAAGATTAATCTAAGGTTATTCTTGTAGATATCATACTTTCTTTTACGTCTTTTTCAAGCATACTGTGTAATTTGGAAACAAAAGTATAGCAGGATAGGATTGGAAGATTGAGATTCTGCAGACTTGCTTTTACTTGTCATCCAGTTGAATAGACGACAATCTTGCTTTTATGGGTGCTCCTACCTATGGCAGATTCTCCTCGGCTCAGCAAACACGCTGCGCCGGCATCCAATACATGTTTTACCACAATCGCGAACGTTAATTGCCAGCGTGACAGGCCTTCATATCACCTAGCTCTGCAATACAGGGCGGCTCAATCTTCAAATAGCCGCGCGGGTGGTGGTTAAAGCTGGTTCATGCATGCCTGCTTGTGGTACGTCTCGGGACCGTTAAATGCGCCGTCCGTGGGCGGTGGTGTCATCGTCAGAGCCGAGGCTGTCCGATCTCCCCACCACAGCCGCAGCGTAGGGAGCGAATCAACCCCTCCTCTGCCACTCGCACTTCCAGGCCTCCAATCAGCCATATAGCGATACATGGATGCATGGCAATGGCTTTTTCTCATTCTCACTTATGCACATACCTAAATTTCCTGCCCGACTGAGCGCCCTTGCCTTCCTAAGCCGCCCTCTGTCTCTGCCCCACGCCTACCCGCGCGTCTGGCCTGCCGCTTCACAAAAACCCCGTCTAAGTCGCAACATGGCGACTCAGCTTGTCGAACTGCCGGCTGTAGAACGCCTCAGTCCGCGTTGTGTCCGGATTCTGGGAGGTAACCCCAGCAGGTTCACACTGCAAGGCACGAACACGTATCTTCTCGGCACAGGGTCTCGGCGCATTCTTATCGACACCGGGGAAGGCCGGCCAGCATGGCTTGCGTCGCTCAAGGAGACGTTGAAGAAGGAGAATGCGACTATCGAAACAGCCCTCATTACCCACTGGCACCATGATCATACGGGGGGCATCAACGACCTTCTCAGCCTGTGTCCCGATGCCCAGGTATTTAAGCATGAGCCCAGCAGCGGGCAACAAGACATCATCGATGGTCAGACCTTCAGCGTCGAGGGCGCCAATCTCACCGCGGCTTACACGCCGGGCCACACAACTGACCACATGGTATTCCTCCTGCCCGAAGAAGACGCCATGTTCACGGCCGACAATGTCCTCGGACACGGCACCGCCGTTTTCGAGGACTTGTCCACATATCTTGCCAGCCTCGACAAAATGCGCCGTCTCTTCAAGTGCCGCGCTTACCCCGGACACGGGCCGGTCTTGGAGGACGGTCCGGCCAAGATCACAGAATACATCGGCCATCGGCAGCAGCGGGAGGAGCAGGTGATCCGAACTCTGCGGTCGAGCCGTGAAGGCTCAGGTGACGATAGCTGGACGGCTATGGAGCTGGTCAAAGTCATCTACCAGGATATACCTGAAAGTCTTCACATGGCGGCTTGCGGCGGTCTGGGTCAAATCTTGGCGAAATTGAAGGGTGAGGGCCGGGCTGAAGAGGAGCGTGGTAGATGGCGGCTGAAGGATCGCCCAACATTGTGAGGGGCGAGACGCGTGATGAATGAGTTGGTAACAGATTGAACACGATACCATAACATGCGTTTGCATGCTAGTCAATGAATGCCCCGGAGATAATGACCGTCCTAAGATACTACCCTTTTCCTAGCTTTCACGTTCACTGGTGTATGTCAGAGACCTATTTACACTCACCTCTTCTCTCAACCTTGATTGAAAATCCATCTAAATACAGATGGACTTTCTGTTGCAAAAACCATTTCTAGACTACCGGTCTCTTCACTTCTATATGAAGACCGTGACAGGGCAGACAAAGCGCACACATAGAAGGCTGTCTAGTCCGGGACGCAAACATGCAACACCTCATAGCCAGCTCCATCAAGTCATAGCTCTCGCTTATATTACTGGAGTCCAGTTGAAGATACGGGAGCATATTGAGGAAGAATATGCGCAAGCTTGGTGAGTCATGGTTGCAGAGGGTTTCGTGGGCGAGCTTTGAACGAATAGATCAACTATTCTAGCATGGGTGTAGGGTAAGGTGGTTGCAAGGTGTCACCATCTCCGTGCCAGGGTTGTATCCTTCGGGATTGTATCCATCTTTTGGGGGATACTCCAGCTCTTATCAGGCGACTACAATAGTCAAGAGAATGTGAGCTGAGAATGAGGTATCGCGTTATGCGGCATCTTCATATGCAAGGTATGAGCATTCGGCCGGGTTATGTGACCTCCTCAGATAAGGCATACACGTATCATAATGATCGAATGCAAGATCTCTGTTAAAAGAAATAATAAAAATAAGATAAAGTATTAGTTAAGGAGTCGGATAAACTAGGGCTTTTCATGAGCTTTTTGCTATCATTTTCTCAGATCTTACTGTTGATTACGTAGAGGGGGTGCAACTACACAGTCTTTTGTTTTTGCTTGTTATTTTGCTCCCCAGTTGCCAGCACATGGGAGTCTCCTGCGGTTGGAGTGCCTGACCTCGTGCAGGAATAATTGCTTGGCATCGCGTAAAACATGTCAGCCTCGGAGGCACTAATTCAACTACATTGCTGACGAGAGAGTTGCGCGATCAGCAGGAAAGTCGACGTTATGCAGCTCAGATCAGGCAGCCCGGAGCATTCGGAGCCCGTGCTGAGAAATTGGATTTGGTTGCCTGCTTATTAGCAAGAGCCAAGCCGGGAACGCGGATTTGGGGCCCTCGTGATGTGAAAAGACAAAATGTGATTTGTGCTAGGAGGATGCAAGGCCAGGTGAGGCTGGTAGGCTGGTTGGCTGGGCTGGGCGCCAACAATCGAATGACAAGGCGTCCTTTTTTTGTTCACTTTATGCTCCGAAAGTCCCGGAGGGCCGACTCACAGGGTGGAGCCGGGAGGACGGAGTCTTGGCCTCGCGAAAGTGTCCAACTCGTGGGGAGGGGCCCGCGGTGCTTGTAGCTGGCAGGTCGAGGGTACTTGAGCCATACCCGCCATGCCCTGTAGCGCCCGCGGGTACGCTGTCCGTGTGGTGTCACAGAAGGGCGAAACCAAACGTACCTTGTGGTTCCAACCGATGGGGGCGGGGAGGAGGCGTCTCAGTGGTTGCTAGCTCCCAGCCCAAGAAGAAACGCCAATGAATGACACGATTCTGGAACAGTTTCGAAACACAACCCCAACTGTGTTGTCGTGCGACTCGTTTGCATTGAACTGCTTTTGCGACAGTCGCAAAAACGTATGCGTCTAGGGCTCAGCGGGCACAGGCAATGGCGCTCTGGGGTTTCTCTGAATGCAGCTAAATTGTACCAAAAATCCAAGCATAGTAGGATGCGCCGCTACGCGTAGATCACCAGGTTTGACGTAGCATCGCATCCTCACCTCCCCATCTGGTCAGCAAGCCTGCATGGGCGGTGTCATAACAGCAATCCGTGCCCGGCACTTTTTTTTCCACTTTCGCGATACCGCACTCAACACCGATTTACGACAACCCACCGTTCGCCTGTCTGTGTCAACCACCCCTCCCCCAGAATCCTGCGATGCGCACAGGAAGCAGTCGGAATTGGGGGGGGACAGTATGCGACACTGGTGGAGATGGGGAGTGTGTTGCACGTCTCGTAGACTTGGAAACGGAGATAGTTGCGGTGCACCAACAGCCGGGTGCACGTGCGGTATGGAATCGCCAAGGAGGCGGCCGATGATGCCGGCAACCCACGCCCCAGTCGTTTCTCCACCTCGACCTTTGACGGGGCTTTTTGTGGTTGGGTTTGTTTGACTCACCAGCGCTCACGTTACCAATCTTTACTCTGATTCAAGATGAGCAATCCACCTGACCCGGGCTTTACCGGTCTATGGGGCCACTGAGAGTCCGCCCTCCTCCCAAGGCTCCCAGGGAACCAGATGCAGCTTCGGAGGAATCGGGGAGTAAATAGGTCGGACTCGTGGGCGGTGATCTCATCCGATCTGGGCGAAGAGATGCAGAGACAGAAGGAGTCGTGGTTGTATACGCACATTCCCTGAACTGCACCGGCGGAGAAGACTCTCCTCCTACACCCCTGGCGCCGCTTTCTGGGTGTAAGTCACGGTGTGGAGAAGAATGGAGGGGACAGAGAATGGGATGGGTAAGGGGAGTTGAGCAGATGTGCGAAACACACACAATATGAAGGACTTTGGATTGCTTGTGGAGAAGTGCTGAATCACGATGAATGGCTTATATGCCTAGATTATTCCTTGCGATGACTGTGGCTACGCTGCAATAACCCACGGCTGGAGTTTACACTTTACGGTCGTCTACGATCCATCATCCTTGTCTCGGGGGAAGATGCGAATTGTACAGCAGGATTACACTCAGCAGCAACAGCGCTTATTGCACTCGTCTCCGTGTCGTACGATAACGCTTCCGCACTGGCATGCAGCCGCTTCTACGCATGACAGAACCCTGTGCCGAGCCGCATGATTGGTCCAGGAAGCGAGCCTCGCACGAGACTCCGCGCGACCCGTGAGATGGCTGGGAGATCGAGAGCGTCGGTGCTCGAGTTCCACAAGATCTCGAGAGCAGAAGGGTAGAACCTCGACGTCAGAGCCAGGCGGCAGATCGACAAAAGGACTCCGGGATGGGGGGGAAGGAGGGTCTGGTCCGGCATGTGCAGTGTAAGTGCGTGTGCCCGCAGGGCTACTGGCGAGAACGAAACCCAGACGAGCGCCGCAAAAGCTTGCTGTATCAGCTCACGGCTATTCGATTGTCGGAACGCACGGGGTAGGTGGCTCGGGCGCTAGAAACGTAGGTTGCCTCCCCGAGAGGGGTGTTTGTAGAGTTGTGAGATGAGAATGTGAGAAACCCATGCGCCATCAAACGTCAACGACTGAAGAAGCCCAAGGCAGCAGACGGGAGGGGCAATAAGTCAATGTCTTCTCTCACAAGACTTGTGTGCTCTTTGAGACTGTGTTTGTTCCGAGAAATGTGGATGGTAGCTAATTTTCTTAGGAAAATGTAAGAAATGATGAGATTTATTGGAGATAAATGATTATTATTTCACTTGAATCCTCTGGGTTTTGAAGACTTTTCTAAGTATTTCTCTACTAGCTTTATAA
Organism: Paramyrothecium sp. XJ0827; assembly: GCA_020881915.1. Taxonomy (NCBI): domain Eukaryota; kingdom Fungi; phylum Ascomycota; class Sordariomycetes; order Hypocreales; family Stachybotryaceae; genus Paramyrothecium; species Paramyrothecium sp. XJ0827. The sequence goes on along the minus strand of JAJFPB010000001.1, from coordinate 1,508,094 downwards.
GTTGCCAGCATTCATTGTCGAATAATGTGACATTCACTACAGCTCTTCATGGCTAACATCCCGTAATCTGAGTCGTGCAATCGACAACACATGGGGCCAGCAATCCACAAAGTCAAGACTCTGCATGAATTGTCGAAACGCCTGCTACCGTGTGCTTGGACAACCCACGAGCAACAAGCCGCAGATCATGTTTCCATCACAGTTCACCGGGAGAGCGCCGAAACCGCCCATGCAGGTCTCGTTAACTGCGTTTCTGCTCTGTACAGGGCAAGTTCCCGGGAACCTAGTCGGTACTTTTCTGCTTCAAGCGCGCAGTAGCTCCCGGCAGAGGGCCCACCCCTCGTCTAGGGAAAAACGAACGCTGCCTCATCGCTGCATCGGCGACCCATCTGTGGTGTGAGTGACGCCACCAGCTAATGGCCTTGTTCCCTTCGCAACCAAGAGTGGAGACGTTAGCTGCAGCTGCAGGGCTGGCAGGGGAGAAGAAGTGTGGTACTGCACAAAGAAAAAAGAAAAAGGCTAACATTACTGCAGCACACGCCCTTCCCTGACGTATGTTTCGGCTATTGGAGCTAAAATCCAACAACACCACCCACTGGAAACGGAAACCGTCTTGGGTGGCATGAAGAAGAGATAGGATGAATTTAGGGTAGCGCAGAGAAGAGCGCGCTCTCGAGAAAAAAAAAGCTCGCGGTCCCTTTCCTCTGGCCTTTGACACACTCCCTGGCCCCTGGCCCACCCCCTTGGCACTATACGCTCTGATTTGTGCTTCACCTCTTCGCGGAGGCTCTGGTGGTGACCTGGACTGGGGCCGCCGCCCTGCTTACCGCACCTTGAAGCCATTCGGAAGTCTCGGGGGTTTGGTTCAGTCTACCTCACTCCGCGAGTTGCTTGGCTGCCGACTGTACTTTGCCCGTTCTGTTTGCCAATGGATCCTCCCATAGCCGTACACCCCTCCCATGTCCGTGAACCCCCATGTGGTGAGTTGTGCTGTGCTGTGCCGTGCCATGCCATGCTATACCCATTCCATGCTACTGCTACCACGCGGTCCTCGTGCCGCATCGCAATGCGGTATTGTATGCCGCTCTCCCCGTGTGACGGAGCAGTAGTATATAACGACGTCCCACCCGGGCCTGCCCAACGCTGCACTCCCTACATGTTCGGTCGTTGAAACCGTAACGCTTCCCTTTTTTGTTCCTTTGACTCACAGCAGAGCGGCGTAGAAGGACCTCTTTTTCGTGCTTTTACCTTGATTACGACTGGTCGTTTCGGTGCCACCTTTTGGAGGAAACTACCAGTGCTGGTATAATAGTCTCTGGCCCGGCCAATTTGCCCTTCATTTCGGCGCCTCGGCAATCTCAACTCCTGTCCGGCAGCAAATCGCGGGATCGAAGGAGAGGCGGGTGGATCATAATTTCGGACTCTCAAAACCATCCTCATCACCCCTCGGAAAACCACCAGTTTCGCAAACTCGGAGAACCTGGCCCAACAGAAAACACCCATGAAGTCAGTCGGCGCCTTCGCCTTCACCGCCAGCACGTATGTGCTTGGCCTCGCGCAGCTCCCCTCGGCCTTGGCGTACGCGCACGGCGGCGGCGACGCCAACGAGCACGATCACCACGATGAGGGAGCCCCCGCGGACGCCGGCGAGGCCAATGACCACTCTGCGAGCTACTATGGCCTGACCGAGCACACCAACGTCATCTACGCTCACATCGCCCTCATGATCCTGGCGTGGGTGGCTGTTCTGCCCATTGGTAAGTGGAGCCGTTGTTTTTTTCGAGAAAATTTCCCTTCAAGCTTGGCCCAGAGAGGCGCAGCGCCGTGGAAGCGCCTTGGGAGGGGAGGGGGGTGGACGAGGCCGCCATGGGACTGCAGAAGTCTCAATTGGGCTGGAGTCGTGAGAGAAGAGGTGGTCGAGTGAGATGCTGTGAGATTTGGGGCTGCATATGAGAGCCGAGGCCTCGGGCGGCACTCTCTGGTGAAGCTTGGGACGACCGCTCATGGGATGAATGAAAATGAGACGACTTGCTAACTCGCCCTCACAGCCGTCATGTTCTCCATCGCCAGGTCCCGCTACACCCTCATCAGCCAGTTCGTCTTCCTCGCCACCAACGCCGTGGCCGTCCTGCTCGGCACCGTCTACAACTCGCGGACGGAGGACCTGTACCCCGGCGACGCGCACCACTCGGTCGGCTGGGTCGCGACCTGGGTCGTCTCGGCCCACGTTCTCGTCAACCTGGTCGGCTGGATCGCCGGGTCGGTCCGCAGCCAGCGCGCGCCGCCGTCCCAGGAGCGCCAGGCCTTCATGCCCCTCGCCACCAGCGAGCGCAACAGCCCCTACCGCCTGTCCGATGACAGCAGCGGCCAGGACACCGAGGTCGGCACCTCGTCCCTGCGGAGCAACTCCGTCTCGACCATCGCCGCCGACTCGGACAGCACCCTCGAGCAGCGCCGCAAGGAGTACGACGCCGAGGACGAGATGGACGACCTGCCGCTCTCCCCCACCCACCGTTCTGGTTTCCTGGCTCTGCAGGCCGCCAAGGCCGTGTCCTCGCGCGTCTGGAGGTACATCGAGTGCGCTTACAACGTCGTTGACCGCGCCATTCTCCTGCTCGGCTTCATCGCCTTGACCACCGGCATTGCTACCTATGCCCGGTTCTTTGTACGTTAAGCCCAGCGCCTGGGACAAGAGAGAATTCCGCTAATAATCTGTCACAGGAAGGACATGCAATCTTTGGCGGCATGGCGCACTGGGTCAAAGGCGGCGTCTTCTTCTGGCTCGGCCTCTTCACCCTGGGCCGTTGGTCCGGAAGCTTCGCCAACCTTGGCTGGGCCTGGAACATCCGCCCCAAGAACAGCCGCAGGTGGCGTCCTTCGGCCGAGTTTGTCGAGAGCAGCCTCATCTTCTTCTATGGCATCACCAACATCTTCCTCGAGCACCTCGGCAGCAGCGACGGCAAGTGGACTGGTCAGGATCTGGAGCATGTCTCCATTACGGTTCTCTTCATCGGCGGTGGTCTGGTATGTCTCGCCCAAACGTCGTGCTATCTTCTTCAATTAACGCATAGCATAGTGTGGTACGTTGATTGAATCAACATTCGTCCGGGACCTTCTCAACACAAGTGTTGAGACTGTTATTCACGAGGACGCCTACTCCGAGGAGGAACGCCAGGTTCTCGAGACCCCGGCTACGTACGAGTTCTCAATGAACCCCATCCCCGCTCTCGTCATCCTCTTGCTGGGCATTATGATGGGTTCGCACCACCAGCACTCTGCGCTGTCGAGCATGGTCCATGCCCAATGGGGCATGCTTCTCACGGGAGCCTCTTTCGCCCGTGCCTTCACCTACGTCATCATGTTCATGAAGCCGCCCAAGTCTGTCCTCCCGTCCCGGCCTCCAACCGAGTTGCTCTCTGCATTTGGTCTTATGACTGGTGGCATTGTGTTCATGGCTAGCGTAAGTGCAAACATGGAAATTTCCCCTGCCTTTTCAATTACTGACAAATTCTACAGAGCAGCGACACTGTTGCCGCCATGGACCACAACCAACTCGACGCCAGCTTCATGTTCACCGTCACCATGGGTCTCGTTGGCATGCTCATGGCGTGGACTCTTATCGTGCTGGCTCTGAAGGGCTGGGCTGTCCGAAAGGAACGACGATCAGCCTTTCGATGAGCGGGGACAGGGTAGCTAATTATTGAGAGGCGAGGAACAGGAGAGCTGGGAGAGAGGAGACATTTGCATTTGCATGAAATCACCACGGCGCTTTATTACCCGAGATTTCTTTTCAGTTTGGAGATACCCTTACAGATTTTTTGGCCGGTGGTTCGATGATGGGTTTCTCATTCATACCACGATGTCTTAGATATGAATGTTCGGGCTTAGAGACTCGAACAGCTTGATTTTTCTTCAATATAATGAACTTCAACCAATATGCTACGAGCTTTTTGAGATTGTCCAGATGCCGTTGACCATACAAGTTTGGACGCTGCTGACTGAAAACCCGACAGAGATTACTGAAAACATGGGATTGACACAAGGACATCACAGTAAGAACTCCGGAGAAAATACAGGTGACGTAAAAATGAGAAAGATTCATAAAAGATAAAGCCGACGCTTTTTAAATTTATCTTAAATACTTGTTTTGTATCATTATCAGAGGCGTGGAAGTGTCATTGTGTGCAAGCAGCAACGCTCACAGTAAGAAAAATTTTGTCGATGCACAGTGTGCAAGCGCAAGCGAGAAAATTCATTGTTGGCGCCAACTTCACATCTCACATTCATCAAGCTCTACCCCAGACCTGACATCTCCAAGGACCCTGCCTCGATTTTTATTCCCCCATCACGTCATCTTGGCGCTTCCTTAGACGCGGCCAACGAAGAAAGAAAAATGGCACGCCAATCCGACGCCGAGGTCCAGAGCCAGTTCTCGTCCCTCTACCTCCAGCACGTCACCAAGGAGCTCGCCGAGGACCTGGACAAGGTCCGCACCGCGGACGACTTCAAGGCCGACTCCATCTCGTTCCTTGTGCATGCGCTGCAGCAGGGCGCCTCGCAGTTCTCTGTCGCGGACCAGCGTCGCGTCGTGTCCGGGTCCGAGAGCGAAGAGAAAGGCGGCAGCAAGCCATGAGAGCCGGCACTGCCAGCGGACCTGTAGTGAGATCTATGCAGCGAACGTAGACCCGGTCGCGCAGCAGAGAGCTCTTTGGAGTGGTGGGCGCATCTGCTCAAAGAAGGCAGATGCTTTCCACTTCACTGTAGTCTCGACGTCTCACCATGAAACAGAGACATTTATACGAGAAGGGATTCCGATTTTGAGACGACCAGAGATACGAGGAAAGCTCTACAATGTTTTCTTTCGAAAAAGGAAAACCCCAACGGGCTTCGATTTTGGAGGACTTGAAGAGCCTCATTCTCCAGTTCGCCTTCTTACTCACCTCGTCTCCTGCTTGACCAGACACCATTCCACGGCTCTCTTCAGGACACAAGGAGCCTGCACGATCTCGATGTCCTTGGCAACACGCAAATACTGTTTCAGCCATCACAGAGCATCTCCAAGTTAAGAGCAGCCCTACCAACAGCGGCCTTCCTCATTTCCCTCGAAGACATAAACAGGGCGCTCTGCGCTTTACCTTCTTCTGATAGCGTACCAACTTCAAGATAATTATAAAACGCATTGCGTGTACATCGGCTTTACGTGACAAGAAATCTGTGTCGTAGGCCCAGTGACGACGCGACGTTCCTTGATACCTTTCCTGCTATATCTTGAGAGAAGTTAAGGGCGAACCTTGACGAGCACCGAGAAGATGATTCCATGGGATGACGCGCTGGGGCCAACAAGACTTGTCAGCGAAGTGTAGGCTTTGGAGTAAATGTGATGTTAGAGCCCTGATTAGAGAGTCCAATTGGAACCGGAGTCTCATTAGGATGTGTCACATGGTTGGGCGAAGCCTTCCCTCCTGATGTGTCACATGGTTGGGCGAAGCCTTCCCTTGTTTCCATAGGCACAGAAGCTAACCATACACCCACGTAAAAGAGCTAAACAGTAAGATAGATGGATTATTTAGAAGGGAACAAAACTAGGAGAAATGCAGAAATTATATAGAAAGATTATAGAGGAGCCACAGGAAAATTATAGGAAAATTACAGGAAAATTATTTAACTTTCTTTAAAAAGAATCTAAAAGAATCAAATAGATAAACAAATGAATTTATCTTGATAGCTAATAAGTAAGCTACTTTATCTTTAGGTAGAATAGCCACTCTTCATAACACTCAAACCACCAGACTCTGGACTAAACTCGCCAAAAGTGGATGTGAAAATAATAGAGTCTAGAACAGAACACAGGCGCCGTTTTGTTCATCAACTGCGGAGATGTGCGGGCCCGCAAGGATCATTTGAAGACGGCTGGGGAAGAGTGATCGGCTCAAGAGTGGATGATGTTGTGTCTAAGCTGGACACCCAATCAGATAACTAGAATTTCCAACATCCTGCCTACAGAAGGCCCCCAGCCTGGCTGCAGTCCTTAGTCTTGCTCATAGACATCGTTTTAGAAGTCCTCCATAATCTCTCCAGGCCCATCTGGTTTGCGATTGGTGATATAAACGTTGTCGTGATGTAGGAGGCAAATAATAGCACACCAACGTTGAACGGTGAATCCTGGAACTGATCACATCGGCAAGAAGCTACCGTCCACCTAATACATGGCCACGGGAAGACGTGCCATGTCCTGCTTAGAAACATGGCATTTCGTTCCAAAAGTTTGGAATAAGTTTATTATCAGAATATATTCATAGATCTCTATTAAAAGCCGAAGATATTTCGCAGAAAAGACGAAGATTAAAGGAAACAAAGGCGAAGATCAAAGGAAGCAAAGGCGAAGGAAAAGTTCGACGACGTTGCTGGAAATAGTGCGGTCCAACAGAAAAAAAAACGTGGCAATCATGTATTTTGAATAATGTTGATTTTGTACAAGCTATGAAAATCATATCTCCCTATGGGCAAGCTAAACAGTGAACAGACAAGACTACGAAGCCGACATCGAAGCACTCGTCTCCTCGTAGTGAAACGTCGATGTATGCAGGATATAATACCAATTCTCCAAAACCGCACCAGCCACCGCTTTCCCCACTCATTATTCACGTGAATGACTTATGAAGAGTTCTTGGCCATGGTGTTGAGGGCAGAGCCGTTCTTGAACCACTCAATCTGAGCCTCGTTGAAGGTGTGGGACAGAGGAACCTCGAAAGCCTCACCGTCCTTAGGGTGGACAATCATGGGAAGGGGCTTGCCAACCTCCAGCTTGGTGGCAAGGATGTCGACCTGCGAGACAATGTTAGTAAAAAGTTCAGGCGTGCAAAGAAGGAAGAGTGTAATGGAACATACCTTGTCCTCAGGCTTGATCTTGTCGTAGTCAGCAGGGTCGGAGAAGGTCAGAGGCAGCATGCCCTGCTTCTTCAGGTTGGTCTCGTGGATACGGGCGAAGGAGCGGGTGATGATGGCAAGACCACCAAGGTGACGGGGCTCCAGAGCGGCGTGCTCACGAGAGCTGCCCTCACCGTAGTTCCAGTCACCAATGACAACCCACTTGATGCCCTTCTTCTTGTAGTCACGAGCGACGGCAGGGACGGCATCCCATTCACCAGTGGTGAAGTTCTTGATCTTGTTCGCCTCTTCGTTGGCCTCGTTGATGGCACCAATCAACATGTTGTTGGAGATGTTGTCAAGGTGGCCACGGTACTTGAGCCAGGGACCGGCCATGGAAATGTGGTCGGTGGTGGTCTTGCCCTTGGCCTTGATGAGGATGGGCAGGTCCTTGGCGTCCTTGCCATCCCATGGCTGGAAGGGAGACAGGACCTGGAGACGGTCAGAGGTGGGAGAGACCTGGACAGAGACGCTGGAGCGGTCCTTAGGAGGAGCCTGGTAGGTGTCGTTGCCGGGGTCGTAACCACGAGCGGGCAGGGCATCGCCGGTAGGAGCAGCAAGCTTGAACTCGTTGCCATCCTTGTCCTTGAGGGTGTCGGTCAGGGGGTTGAAGTGCAGGCTGCCGGCAATAGACATGGCGACAACCAGATCGGGGGAGGTGACGAAGGAGTGGGTGGCAGGGTTGCCATCGTTACGACCGGTGAAGTTACGGTTGCTGCGATTATGTTAGTCCTAGAAGGTAGGAGAAGCAAAAGCAGCATTACTTACTAGGATGACAGGATGGAGTTAGCCTCGCCCTTCTTGACGTCCTGACGGTCCCACTGGCCAATGCAGGGACCGCAAGCGTTGGCAAGAACGACACCACCGAACTCCTCGAAGGTCTGCAGCTGACCGTCGCGGGCAATGGTGGCACGGATCTGCTCGGAACCGGGGGTGACAATGAAGGCAGACTTGGCCTTGACGCCATGGTTGAGAGCGTCACGGGCGATGGAGGCGGCACGAGACATGTCCTCGTATGAGGAGTTGGTGCAAGAGCCGATCAGACCGGCCTTGAGCTCCTCAGGCCAGTTGTTGTCCTTGACAGCCTGGCTGAACTTGGAGATGGGAGTACCCAGATCAGGGGTGAAGGGACCGTTGATGTGAGGCTCAAGCTCGCTGAGGTTGATCTCAATGAGCTGGTCGTACTCGGCACCCTCGTCCTCGCGGAGCTCGGCAGCGTAAGTGCGGGCAAAGTCACCGATATCCTTACGCTTGGTAGCGGCAAGGTAGTCGTACATGCGGTCGTTGAAGGGGAAGAGCGAGGTGGTAGCACCAATCTCAGCTGAAGACGGAATTTTGTTAGTAGTTTTCGTAAAGCCGGCGTAGAGAATACAAACCTCCCATGTTGCAGATTGTGCCCATGCCGGTAGCGGACAGGGTAGCAGTGCCAGGACCGTGGTACTCAACAATGGCACCAGTGCCACCCTTGACAGTAAGAATATCAGCTACCTTGAGGATGATATCTGTGGCAAGATTGTTAGCGGAATATGTTCATCTCCTAAGCTGTGAAAAGACGAGGGCAAAACGGTGATGTTTCGTAGAAAAGGCGACGAAAGTTGTGGCCCCAAAACGGAAATGCGTGGTAAAGTGGGGCCCCGTCCAACATTAAAGTTCACGTAAAGCGTAGAAGAAACAGTCAAGATGAATTGGAAATACGTACCCTTGGCAGAGGTCCAGCCGCTCATCTCGCCAGTAAGCTTAACACCAATAACGTTGGGGGCCTTGAGCTCCCAGGGCAGGTTGGCCATGACATCGACAGCGTCGGCACCGCCGACACCAATGGCGCACATGCCGAGACCACCACCGTTGGGGGTGTGGGAGTCAGTACCGATGAGGAGACCACCGGGGAAAGCGTAGTTCTCGAGCAGGATCTGGTGGATAATACCAGAGCCAGGGCGCCAGAAACCAATGTTGTACTTGGCGCAGGCAGAGGACAGGAAGTCGTAGACCTCCTTGTTGATGTCAATAGCGCGCTTCAAATCCTTCTCACCACCAACCTGGGCCTCAATCAAGTGGTCGCAGTGGACGGTGGTGGGGTTGGCGACGGAGTCCATGCCAGCAGACATGAACTGCAGGATGGCCATCTGGGCGGTGGCGTCCTGGCAAGCAACGCGATCGGGGCGTAGCTTGAGGTAGGACTTGCCGCGCTCAATCTCCTGGCCGTGGGGATCATCCAAGTGAGAGTAGACGATCTTCTCGGCATAGGTCAGGGGGCGGTTGAGACGGCTGCGGACGACGGCCAGGTTCTCGGACATCTTCTTGTAGTTGATGAAGTTGTTCTCCTCCCAGTTGTTTTGGCGGACCTAATTGAAGGACGAACAGTCAGTCTACGTGATCTCCCAAGCTGGAGAGCCATGCGTAAAACGTGGCATTTGTGGGAGCTGCCAGCCCCAGCTAAGCTCGCGCAAGCGAAGCTGCAACCGGGTACTGGAGAGCTCCATGCGCGCACGCGAGCATCCGCGTCAATGAGGGCGATGGGAGCTTACCTTGCGGTCCAGGGGGGAGTCAGAGACGGTAGCCATGCGACGGATGCTGGAGGCAGCACCGCCGAGGGTTCGGCACCGGGCAGCATTGCCCAGAACCTGCCTGGTAGCAAGCATGATGACGATGCCAATTGAGGTAGAGGGGAGAGTGGTTCAGACGAGGGATCACGACGCCAACGGACGTGGACGTCGACACTCAGGCTCGTTCAGTTGAAGGATCCAAGACGCCAGAGGGAGGATGGCGGAGGAGGAAGAGTAATGAAGAAAAGGGAAAAATAGGTTGGCCCGAGGTGTGTGGAGAGAGGTGTTTTTGTCCTTTCCGGGGCCGGGCGCTCGCTGCAGCTCTTAGTTACGGATACAGTAACAGTGTGGCAGACCAGGTGGAGCCGCTGATGCTTTCCTCCCCTTGCCCCGAGGTAAAAAAAACAGTTCCTCTGCTGGAGAAGCCGGTACGTACCCGCCAGCTGCAGCGAACGACAAGGCTTCCGGCAAGGATTCCCAATGCTCGTGCCAGCCACTCACAGGCCGCGAGAAACTAAGCGGCGACAAAATCCTTGCGTCATCGGGTTAGTGGTGTCGCAGTGGCCGACGCAGCCCCCACCACGCCTCCTGTGAGGTACCTACCATCTGCTTGGGCACCTGCAATGCACTGCTAACGTGGGAGGGTACCCCGTGCCCAGCCTCTCACACATGGAGCCGAGACCTGGTGAAGAATTATCCATCCGCTCACAGCCTTTCGCGACCGCCGTATCTGGCTCCTGCAGCCGAAATGATGCCGCTGGCAGAAAAAGTTGGTTAAAGGCATTGATCAATTGAAGCTCCCGCAACACAGATTTTCTCTCAATTAGCGCAAGCTGAGCTGAACAGCCGCACAGCCTCGCCTTTTGTTCTGCCTCTCTTTGTTGGAGGTACCGTCTAGTAAATCCCGCTTCCGCTTGGGCCTCGGACACTGAGGCAGCGGTTGAAGCCGTTTAGGATGCAGGGCCTACGGGTACCGTGCGGACAATCCGGTCGACTCCCGGAGGAGTATAAGTGTCAAGGTGGAGGCAACGCACTGAAGCTTTGCATGTGGGGAATGTGTTGTCGCGACGATGCCCTCTAGATGTTCCCATGTTGCCGTCCCGGCCCCGGCTATCTAGGAAGTGTAGCCGAGGATGAAGCAATTGAGTCAGTCACATTGTATCTCTGCTGTCTAGTCATGGTTGAAGTTCCAACCAGGCAGCTTCTCGTTTGCCAGCTTCGTGCCTCGCAACCTCTTGTCACGGCATCTCCTTCAATAACTTTACACGGTTTGCCCATGGCTGCTATCACAAGTAATTAGTGGACCCCAGCCCCAAGCTCGCACTTATTTCTCCTGTCCCCACCGTTGGTGCATCTTTTTTTTTTTTCCTGGTCTGCAGACTTGGGTCTCCAGACCTCGGCTTAACGGATATCCGCTCGGTCGCCGCCGGAGCTCACACTTGAATCCGCCCCTGCCATCTGGCCTTCGGTTGCCGAGAGCCCTGCGGATTTCCGACAAGGAATCGAGCAGCACGATGAAGTCACGACAAAATGTCACTGTGGTCAGCGTCTTGGTTACGAAACGCCGCTGAACAACAATCTGATTCCACTTTACCTTATGGTTCAGGCTTGTCACCATAGTCATGCACTAACCTCATACCACCTGATGGGCAGAAAGTTAGGACTTTACGTATGAACACAAATGTTTAATTGTTCTGCCAATACACAGGTGTTTAGCCTACCCTAGATACAAGGCAAACTAGAGCCTCTTCCGCAAAAACTTTTAACTGTGCTACACTGTAGATAACACTGTCTTTATCACAATTTTTTTGAAGCCTGTGGTGAAATTGCAAGGCCAGCACCAGAGCCAGCCTGATAGCGTTGACGATACCTTATTCAAGATCCTATCACTGCATCTAGAAAAGAGAGTTTTTTCAAACCATCATCACCATGGGCGTCACGAACAAACGCACCCTTACCAAGACTCGGCGGAAGACGAGAGATGTCGACCAAATCAAGAACGATCTCCTCTCCGCGAAGCACCTTTCACAATACAAGCAGACCAAGGCACCGGAGGATTTGCCAGGGCTCGGCCGCCATTACTGCGTAGAATGCGCCAAGTGGTTCGATACCGAAGGGACACTTGTCAGCCACCGTCGAGGCAAGCCTCACAAGCGAAGGTTTGTGCTCCCTCTTGACGCTTTCCGGTATCTGCTGTCTTGTTTCCGAGCTAATCATCCTCCTCCAGGGTCAAACAGTTGCGCGAACCTTACACCCACAAGGATGCTGATGCAGCCGTCGGGTTGACCACAGATAACGGCACCGCCGGCCGAACCACTGAATTGGTCAGCGATATCGATATGGCCATTTGATGCCCGATATCAAGGACCGCCGCAACATAATCATCAATCGCCACGTCGGCCATTTGGCCATTCGGAGAGTTGCTTGGATTTCCACATTCAAGTCGAATACGTTGCTTTTTCCTCTAGTATGCTCATCGTATGCCTCGGCCACGTGGCCGCGCCAACCCACTAGGTCGCCCGCGACCGCGCGTGTTGGAAGCGCTTGATCTGCCTCTCGTCGAGGCGCCTCGAGCGGGGAGGCGAGAGGCTGGCGTCGCTGTTGGGGTTGGCTTGGGAATGGACTTGGAAGCGGTCGATGGATTTTCCACAAAAGACGTGTCCGTGGTCCTAGAGGAAAGGTTAGCATTGGTCAGGCGTCCATGTTTCTCATAACACGACTTTGTGTCCTCATTAGGGTGGACTTGCATGAATGTAGCCTCGGTGTCTGTTTCTGTCCGACCACTCGGCGCGCCTTGGCTTTCTGTTTCCCTTTCACGACGGAACGACTCAGGGCCAGGACCCTATAATCAATAAATTAGCCATTGCGTTTCTACTCCTGCCGACTGTAGTCAATGGCACTGCTGAAAATGTGGCGTACCTCGGGGAAGTCCACACAGAATGCATTCATGTTCAGCCCGTAAAGGAAGCTGGCAAAGGACTCGCTAAACCGAGCCAAGCTCTCATGCATGAGCTGAAAGTGCATCATATTGGCCTCGAGGTCTGCCATGGAGTCGGCAAGCTCTGCAAATGCTGGCTCGAATGCATTGAGAGGGAATGGCGCGTCGCCATCGCCAGCGCTACGAGCCGAATCGCGGAATGAGGAACGCGAGGAGGGGCGGAGAGGGGTCGTTGGGCGCGAGTTCCGCGTGCGTGAGTTGGAACGTTTGTCGGCCGAGGCCTGAAAGTCGGTCGACATGGCGGACACAGCCTCACGGAACTGCGCAAGCTGGATTGGCGTCTGGACCGGGTTGAGCGCCTGGTAATGGCTTCAGATGCGGGAAGCTTTGGAGTGGGCAAGATTCCGGCGATATGATAAACATAGCAGTGGTAACGCCAACCCCACAGCGCGTCAGTGTCAGTGGTCAGGGAGTACCGCCGCAGCACGTGCGCCGTAGCCCGTTACGCGATAGTTCCGCAAGCATGGGCAATAAAGGCTGCAAATCATTGGCGATCTGAACCGGGGGACAGGATGCTGAAATTTCTGGCTCATTCAGGCTTGTATGGAATCCGGCCTGCATACCATGAATTTCTTTCTTTCCCGTAGCTGGAAGACACATTGCACACGGAGTAAAACAGTGTTTGCGCATTTTGGAAACTCAAGAGTATTGATCGAGACAGCTGCTCAGCAGAGAGTGAAAGCTGGGCCCAGGTGAGGTAAACCAGCATCGTCTTGCCAAGGTATCTCGGCAAAAGAAGCATGGGTACCAGAAAGGAATAAAGGAGGAAGACTGTGAGTAGAATTCGCCAAGGTTGAGAGCAGCCACATCACCTCACCCGCATCGATAGATTGCTGCCAACCAACTGCGTCAAGCAGCGTCATCCATGCGTCTCTCTCCGTCTCGACTTGTGAAGCCCCTTTGTGGAACTATTCGTGCGTTCCTCCTTCCACCCTGTGCGCCTGCCTCGCAAACCACCTGGAGCACATTAAGCCCGGTTTGGCTTAGATGACCAAACAACCTTTCATGTTGCCGACCTTGCTCTCTCACAGCGAGAACTTCACGAACCTGTAACTAGAAATCGTCATTTAGCCTCATCTCACTCCCTCGCTAACATCACACCTCAATTTAGATCCTCTAAGCCTCTGTTTCCCCCAATCTCCCTCTTCCTCCACATGCAGTGCTGCGCAACGGACGCCGGTTCCCTTAAGGAAATAGCGAGGTATGATGGCCAATCAATCCACTGGTCATGGATCCGCCCCCAGCTCCGTACTGTTACTGACTAAGACTACCTAGTCGTGTGCGCTGCGCCGCCTTGACAGCCTGCATCTCACCTACCACCCAATATCCCCCTGTGGTCAAAATCAAGTGAGATACCCTACTCACCTATGAAGACCTCCAGACTTCATTCACTTCCGCATGCAACCACGTTGAAGCCGTTTGTAGCGCCGTCACTACTCCAGACCTCTCTCCCGGCACCTCCGCGCTCGAGCCCGTTTCAGCGTCGTCTGCTCTTTGGGGCAAGTTCTGTTTTTCGACACCAGTTCGTCGGCCACCAGCACGGCTTGTTTTGTTTGCGTTTTACCTCCGGATCATCTGGAATCTCGGGAACCTCAAATTCGCCGTCAGCTTTACAGCTTAGACGCCTTGCTTCTGTTGCTGCTTTTAAAGCTCCCAAGCCGTCCTCAATTGTCCGCCTTGAGAGTAGCACATCAACATCTGCTGGGGCTTTACTCCTATTGTTCGCTGTAGGTGCATTTGCAGCTTGGTTCATCTCTGGGAAAGAATCTGAACCTGAACCGGAAATCCCATTCGAAACACTTGAATCCATCGCGATGGCTGGTCAATTGCTTCCCGGAAGGCCCGGCAATCTCACCCCGGAAGAGGAGGAGAAGCTCCGGAAGCTGTGGCAGGCCATCTTCAACCTCTGCGGAGTTGGCGAGGAGAGCGGCGATGCCCCTGTCCCAGCAGAGGCGCCTAGCGCTGCTGAAACTCCTTCAACTGCTGAGCCTGAGAAGAAGAAGCGGTTCAATGTGTTCCGCAAAAAGGGACCTGACGCCAAATCTGCCACGCCTACACCACCACGGGACGGTGGAGAGGACGACAAATATGGCCAGACCAAGCAATTCTACGAGACTTTGGCCACTCAAAGCCCAGAGGATATTCGTGCCACCGTTTGGACCATGGTCAAGCATGATCATCCCGATGCCGTCGTGCTGCGATTCCTGCGAGCGCGAAAATGGGACGTTGAGAAGGCACTGGTCATGTTCGTTTCCACAATGAACTGGAGGCACACGGAAATGCACCTCGATGACGACATCATGAAGAATGGTGAAGCTGGTGCCGCTGTCGATGAGCAGTCTGGAGACGCCAAGACCAAACCGCTGGCCCACGACTTCCTCAAGCAGCTCCGTATGGGCAAGAATTTCTTGCACGGAACAGACAAGCAGGGACGTCCGATTTGCTATGTCCGCGTGAGACTTCACAAAGCAGCCGACCAATCCGAGGAAAGTCTTGAGAAGAGCACCGTCTACAGCATTGAGACGACCCGCATGCTCCTCAGGCCTCCCGTTGATACCGCTGTAAGATGCGATTGATTCACAGTTAGCCCTTACTCAGACGCTAATTTCACGTATAGACTATTGTCTTTGATATGACGGGCTTCTCCATGGCCAACATGGACTATGCTCCTGTCAAATTCATGATCCAGTGTTTCGAGGCGAACTACCCCGAGAGTCTCGGCGCCGTCCTCGTCCACAACGCTCCGTGGGTCTTTCAAGGTAAGCCACATCCCGATACTCGACAAAGGTAGATCATAGTCCTAATTCGATGGCAGGAATTTGGAAGATTATTCGCGGCTGGCTTGACCCTGTAGTTGCGGCCAAGGTCAACTTTACCAACAACAAGTCAGAGCTAGAACAGTTCATTGACTCTCGTGAAATTCTCAAGGAGCTTGGTGGTGAAAACGAGTGGCAATACAAGTACCCCGAGCCCGTGCCCGGCGAGAATGACAAGATGAAGGACACAGAGACGCGAGACCGCCTGCTCAAAGGGCGCGAAGATTTGGTAAAGAGGTTCGAGGCGGCGACTCTGGAGTGGATACAGAACCCCGATGGCGACAAGGCCAAGGAACTCAAGCAGAAGCGGTACCAGCTTGCAGAGGAGTTGCGAGAAGATTACTGGAGGCTGGACCCTTACGTCCGTGCGCGGTCACTCTACGACAGACAAAATGTGCTTCAAGCCGGAGGTCACGTCGACTGGCGTAATGCGAAGTTGGACAAGGCACCTGCGAGCACAGGTGTTGATACTTCGGCAGATGACGTGGACTAATAGACGCATGGGGCAGATCATACTGGGGTTTAAACAACATGTATACTGATACAGGCATTTAGAAAAACATTGGTAGTGCTTGATAGTGAATAATTTCTTCCTTGATTGCCTGTTTGTAGCTGCACTAGGACGGCTCTGGGAAGCGACCCCATGACGGCGAGGCTTATCCGGGAAGGCTCGTGATCTAGATCTTGGATTTGATCTCCTCGGCCAGCGCCTTGAGCTTATCCATATCGCCTTGGGTGGAAGGCCAGGTAATGCCGAGGCCCTCCTTCTCGTTGGGCTTGGGGATCTACAAAGCGGAACACTTAGCGAGCCATTGTCGTCGGCCACACGGGCATCTCTTACCATGTGGAAGTGAACCTATGATAGGCTGTTAGCTTATGTACTTGGAATGCTGGTGACTAGGGCACGGGAATACGTACGTGGTGGACCTCCTGGTGAGCAATGGTGCCGTTGTTCTGGAGGATATTGTAATCAGTCGCGCCAGTGGCGGTGACGAGCTTCTTGAGCACAGGCTAGGCACAATGACCGTCAGTTAGATGTTTCACGCCTTTGATTGGGATGGAGATACTCACCAAAACCTCGCTCAGCTGGTCATCAGGGATGTCGGCGAGCTTGGCGCCGTGGAACTTGGGGATGACGAGCTACAACACCACGACCGTGTCAGTGAACAGCAGGGCGCCAATGCGTTAAGCCCGAGCCGGGAAGGGGGACACGTACAGCATGGCCTTTGCTAAGGGGTCCGATGTCGAGGAAAGCAAGCGTCTTTTCACTCTCGAAGAGCTTGAAGGAAGGGATCTCGCCTACGTAGGGAAATTCATGACGTGGTTAGCCTTTTCGGGGGTTCTCATCATGAGGCGTACGACTTGCTGCTTCTACCCCCGCCTCAGAGGCCCCTCCGCCAAAAGCATCTGTTTCCCGCCGCTCTCGCTCGTCTCTCACACGCCCCGGAAGGATAAGTAAAAAATACCCTTGATGATGCGGCAGAAAATGCAAGACATTTTTGCTGATTTTCTGTTTCTTGGTTAATTGATGCTGGGCAGTCTGGCTGTTCAATGGGTGAGTTGGGAAAAGCCGGTAACCGGATGAAAGGTAAAGTGAGGTAAGGCAGTGTGGAGGTAAAGAAACAGGTGAGGTAAGGTAGCTTATGAGACAGCTTCGGAGCTAGAGCTGGAGCTGTCGACAGGGAACCCAATATTCCCACGTCAGAAAGTGGGACCTTGTGCAGATATTGGCTGGGGAAAAGGGCACTGTATTACTACGTTCATCAGGGCAACTGAGCTATGGGAAAGGTACCGCTCGTAGGCAGGAGGTACATGGGATGTATGCTGTGTTTCACAAGCAAGGCTTGTGCGGATTCGACTGGGAGCTCTTGGCCGTGGCTACATGCCATATCGATGTGAAGAGTAGAAAACAGACCTATCAGATATCGTCGCAGACATGTAGTTAATATTCGACGACATCAGTTTGCAGGTCCTGCCAATGCACACTGCCTTCAACAACAATGATAAAAAAGGCACACAACATCGGACGTTTCATTTACGCAATCGAGTTTGTTCTGTAGTCGTAGTTATGCGAACCATATCCTCAAAACGGTGGCGACGGCGTGCAGTACGCGTTGGAAGTACAGGGTAGTGGTGTGCTTAGAGGATGAGGGGTATATAATTAAAAATAAAAGGGTTCGTGAATTGGAGTGGGACCTTCCATCGAACTCACCTCTTGCCTTTTACCAGATGTGACCGTGGGATTGGCCCAACAGACTCCAATCACCTAATCTTTGGCACCTCTTCACCTGGAAGTTCTGGGTTCGAATTTCCTTTTTGCCAATCGCCACTATTTTTTTTTTGTCTTTCAAGTTCCTTCTAACCAACATCTATTTTCTCCTGTGCTCGATAGTCTGTGCATGCAATTGTTCTCTTTGTATTTTAAATGCTCATTTGCATTCTAATCAACCACGGCTGTAAGGTATGTTACTGTTTGTGTATTTTGCACGCCTAACAGGTACAGGCCAGTGACGCAGTGGTACAGGGTACATTCGTCATATGGCGTCGCAACCATGCGCCGAACCACCCAGTTACCCCGCCATCCCACCAACGATGCAAGGCATCCAAAGCAAACAATCAGCCCTGTTTTGCGCACCCGAGTCTGCCTGACCTTTGGCTTCGGATATCTTCCCCCATATTTTATTTAGCTCTAAAGCTCCAAAGTCCTGGCCCTCGAGAGTGTTCTGCGCAGACACCTCACACTCCACGATCTGAATCATTTTTAACACAGTGCTGTGGGCGACGCGAGCTGCCAAGCTGAGCAAAATCGGCACATCTCTTTGTACCTTTCCCTACCTTATAGAAGCTCCAGCCGGAACCGCTCCATTCGCACAACACCGTCATACACAATGGCTCCTTACCTGAGCACACCCCTTTACGGCGGCGCAATCGTCTGCGACCTTCCCGAGAGCTTTGCCGATGTAAGGTACGCCATATTGCTTTCCTCATCGTGGCCGCGCAAACCCCGGCGCATGGAGGATGAATGAAGCTTACCATGTTTTCCTCGCTGCAGCCGGCTAAGACAGGTCCCGGATAACCAAGAAGTGTGGATCGAGAAGAGCGGCTTCACCAGCATCATTTTTGACATCACTGAACGCGTTGGCGGACCCGGCTCCGGCCCCGAGATCGACGGCCGGGCCATCACGACGCACCTCGAGGACATGGTTGGCTCCGACATCGCCACCGTCAAGATCTGGAACACGGCCGAGACCGAGTTCACCCGCCTCGAGTGCGTCTTCTCTCCTTCTAACTGCATCCTCTCAACCCAGCACTGACGGCAGAAACCTTTCTAGGCCCGGCATCCCCGCCTACACGCTCATCGCGACGCAGACCCCACGCGTCCCGTCCCACCAGTCGTCCACGTCGGCGCCCGACTTCACCGCCATCATCATGACCCTGCTGCGCCTCGAGAAGTACAAGACGGACATCCTCATCACCATCAACGTGCCCCACATCAAGGGCGAGTACAACGAGGAGGACGTGGACCTCGAGCTCGGCAAGCAGGGCAAGCTCATCGGCGACGCCGTCGAGCACTCGGCCCGCATCTGGTCGACGCTCAAGATCAAGGACTGGGGCCTGTTTGGCGAGAACTAGACAGGCGCATTCAAGAAGGGCCTTTCTTGACGTGGAGAGAGAGAAAGGGAGAAAGTCGGGGTTCTGAGAGTGGACGATACGCATAAGATGGGCTACAGCGCGCGCAACTATTCATGCGAATTACTGGGAACGGAGGAAGGAATGATGATATATTTGGAATAAGGAATGGGCATCATGTCTGGCAACTTTTGGGTAGGATGTTGAGCCATCGCGCCGTCGCGGTTTATCGGGGAGATGGAAAGACGTGAGAGTCGAACACTTCATGATGAATGAATCTTATGATTAACACCTATCCATGCATGTGGGTATACTAAAAACAGATTCACCGTGCGTTCCAAGCCATGCCGTTAATGCCACAACGCCTAATCCTCAACGGTAAGAATCTCCAGTTGGTCAGTGACTGCATCGACGACGGAGGACGTTTTGCCCTTGGCCTTGTCCCTCTTCTTCGCCCACCGATCCGCCACGATCCTCATAACCTCCTTCTGCGGGCTCCCGGGGTTCTCCTCGCGCACAATCTTCATCTGCTCCTTCATGAACACCTGATACTCGCTCAGCTTCCCGCCACCGGCACCGCCGCCGCCGCCTCCTACGCCCGGGGCCTTGCGTGGCACCGGCTTGATCTGCGCCAGCACGCCCTTGCAGCTGCCGCACCGGTGCCTCGCCGGGTCGATGCTCTTGGAGTGCCGCTTGTACTCGAGCACGCAGCTGCCGCACTGCCATATGTACTTGTAGTCGATGGCGTACGAGTGCTTCGTCGTCACCTCGATGCCGTGCGACTTGCCGAATGCCCTCGTGCATTTTGCGCCCCATGCCTGGAAGTGAGCGCCGTGCGGGTTCTTCGTGATGTTGTCCATCATGAAGGTCGCCAGGTGGCAGAATTCGTGCGCCAGCGTGTTGAGCAGCCGATCTTCGCTGTCGATAACCTTCTCTGCCAGCTCAATGTTCGCATGGTGTCGATACTGCGTGGCCGTTCCTAACTCCTGCTTGCTGCGAATGGCTTCCCGCCTCCAATTGGCACGTCCGGCCGTTGTGTTGAGTGTCTTGCTCCAGACCAGCCGCACACCACCCGTCGACGCCGCCAACTCTGCGATGCGTCCCTGCGTAATTTCCCTGTCCAGCTCTTTCAAGAAGTCCTCGGCCAGTCCTTGCCTCTTCTCAACAAACGACTTCTTCTGCTGTTTGGACGGGCTCATCTTAACCGGGCTGCCGACGGCCTTTGGAGCAAATATAGGTTTGCTCGGTGAGTGCTTGTCATTCCAATCGTTGACGAAGTCCTGGCTCCAGAAAGCGTCGGCATTCGTCTTGTGAGGCGTTCTCGGAATGAGCGGTTGTTTCTTTGGCGACCTCAACCCTTTTGGCTGCTCATGGTTACCAAGTGGAGGTGGTGTCGATGGCCGGTTTGTGCGAGACGGTTCGGTGTCTTCATCGGAGAATTCGAGGAATTGCAAACGCAGCTTGGAGAAGGTATTGGCGAGGTCTGCATCGAGTGCCGTCTCCTTTCCTGTCTCAACCTTCGATCCACTTGCTTGTCTTCCCCATAAATGGAGCCTGTTTCGTCCCCCCTTCTCTGAACTGCCAGGGTACCGTATTTTGGTGTGAGGTAGTGAAGGCTTTCGTCGACCTGCGTTGACTTCAAAAGAATCGTCAGGTGAGAAGTCTGAGCCCAGGCTGTCAGAGTCTTCCGATCCTGATTCCGCTGCAGTCTGATACAGGCTGTTCCCTTCTTCGATACTAGAGTCCTCATGCTTGCTTTCCTTCCTCGCTTGTGTCTGTAATTTCTCCGGTTGAGGCGCATCGGGGGAGACCTTTGCTGAAATGTTTTGCTGAGTCTGTCCGCTGCAGTTCCTAGGTCTTTGAAGTCGCAAGGAGCGTTTTACTGCCTTGTCCTCACGCAGCGGTAATACCTCTATCCTTCGCTGAACTGTCGTAGAATCCTCGGAGCTGGCCTCATCGGACTCGTCCACGAGCTCAGGTGAAATCCTCGGTCGCCTACTCCTCGCCGGGCGTACCTGACCTTCTGAAGAACACTCTCGTGTCCTTGAAAAGGATCGCTCAGTCTTTCTTGCGCCATCTTGAGGGAGCCCCTTTGTAGCCTCCCTCATGGGGTTCAACTGCGACTCAATCTGGCCCGAAGATGAGAGGCCATCATACTCACCAGTATCCCAACGTTGAAGCAGAGGGTTTTCCGAGTCTTGAGTCTTGATTCCACCTAAACGTCGAACCCTGCGGCGATGGGGTATTGATGATTCTTGCGGGGTGGTCGTAGGCAAGGTCGACTTTGAGGATTTTGAGTTTGTTGGCTTGCTCTTATGCTTTGTCGTCTGCTTTAACAGCACATCAATTGCTGGCAATTCATCGTCGCTGGAGTCTTGAGAAGGTTTCCTCATTAGACGGGCCATTGACGGAGACTGCGATGCGGACCGGTATTTGTCTCCAACCAAAGCATCAATAGGCGGTGATGGACAACGAACAAGATTGAAGCAAAGATAAAGAAACGGGCCGCGGTATCTCGGAAGCGACTAGATAAGGTACTGAATGTGCATATAGAATGCTTCTGCACCAAGTATTGTTCATCGAGCCAAAGTTGACGCATCTTGCTTTCGACATTGGTTTCCAGGGCAACGGTTGGTACAGCTCGCGGTGTCACGTGCCTCGAGCGACGTTTCGTCTCAAGGCGACAGTGTCGAATACATCAGAACAGTACAGCACGGGTCACTCGGGGATTCCGTCTACCTTACGATATTGTTCTGCGCTCCTGTGCTGATATCCTGTGCGACTTGAGGAAAAGGTCGAAGACGAGAGCATCGTTGAGCTTTTGTGACTCGTGCGTGAGCAAACATGCTTCGGATACAGTAACGAAGCTCGTAAGGTAGCCGTCCTCCTAGGACCTATCAGTACCTTGAGCACCTTATCTCTAGTACACAACCCTCGTCCATTGTCACGGCTCAAAGTAATGTATTGAGCAATGCCCTTTCCATAGCGTATTTTTTTTACTGTACCCGGGGGAACTCATTTGAATCTGTGACGCGCTACACGCTGATGGTCAATACCACGCCAGGACGTGTTTGAGGACCCCTGCAGTGATACAATGCAAGGCAACGGCCAACGTTTTAGACTTTTTACCACCCTGCACGATAACAGCGGGCGCGGAAGAGCGGATGCAGGCCCGCCCCGAAGCTTGAACAGCCAGCTCTACTGGCCGTGCTGGAAGCTCAATTCTGACCCACTGGAAGCACCGGAAAGCATGGTGGCAATAGTGTGCGGAAAGGGGCTGGGGCAAAAGCTTCTGGAAAACAGAAACCCCTGCCACGGATCCGGCGGGCGGACGACTTCACTTCGGCTGGCAACTTGAAGCAGCCGCTGATCCAGTCGTAAGTAGGCTAAGCTGTATTGGAACATCTGCCATCCGAAACATGAAATTGAGAATCTATGGCATTGAAGTTTCCAAGCAGAAGCAATATGCTTAGGATGAATTGAGCCCTTGCCTCGCTAGCATGGCAAGCATGGGTCCTGGCAAGATGTGGAAAGCTTAGGGGGGTACAGAACCACCAGCCTCGAGCGAATTGTGGAATTCTTGACGCTGGTTCATGGTGTCATCCCTTCGATTTGTCTGGCTTGGGTGCCGGGGATCGAGATGAATCGCGTTTGAGAAGCCCCACACCACCTTTAATTTGAGCACATCCGACACCACATATGTCCTGGATTATCCTGCACCGAAAACGCGTTTCCTCCCAGGCTGTGGTCGTATAGTGCCTAAGGTAAGCTACAATGCCTAAGGAGGTGGTTTTAAAGCATATACATATAGTGTGGCTGAGCGCCATGTACTACCTCCAGTGTGCTACGGGTTGGTCTTTAAGGTATAATTGAACCACGGAGTCGACGTGCAATTGAGTTTGATCGGGAAAGCCACCCTGAAGCGGCGCGAACCGTACATCACGAACGGAGGATGGTGCGTTGTCCACCACCCAATCCTGACCGCTTGATAAGCATGAGTGGGCGGGCTAACCTTGGATATCACGATTTCTTATTTGAATTGTGCGGCTCCATTAATGAAAGCGCCCCTGATGTTTTGCCGCTGTTGTCCATAAGCCGGGTCCTCATCCCAGCAACCCCACTGTTGATTTCCGCTCGTGTCGTCATAGACGAGTAAGTGTGAGGAAGAAAAAAACGAGTCGCTCGCGCGGGCTGGTCACTTTGTTCCCAAGCAGTACAAGCGGAGACCAGCATCCCAAGTCCTTGGTAGCACGGCGGGAAGTGGATATCACGAAACCAGCTCTCAGTTGGCGTAGACTGGCGGGCAACGCGGCGTTCTAAAAGTGCAATCAGTTTCTCGTAACGAAGTTGGGTACGACTTTTCGCATTATTAAGCAGTTCTTGCTCGGACTTCCATATCCGGATACGCTTGGAGACAAAGTGGTGATGGGAAGAGCAGCACGAGCGATGCAACATCGTATTTGTGTTGATTTACTACTGTGACCACCTGGCAGTGTATCATACGGCTTTGCCAATCCTCGTGTTTGTTCCTTGTGTCGTTGCCACTAGCCACAATCCGAGCTGTAGGCGATTTTGAGGGAATGTGTTGGGATTGGTGTACTTCGTAAGTCGAGCGGCCAAGACCGGTCCCGTCCTTTGAGGCTAAAAAGGCCGCCGAAAACAGGTTTTCCATGTACTCCTGCCCTGCTTCAGCATGCCTGGCGAGCCGCTTTTGAATGATTCCCATCCAACGAAAAATAAAGATGCTGGCCCTATAATCTTGATATTAATCCCGTTACCTTGATTCTGCAAGTCTATCCAGCGCATCTGCAAGATTATCGTTAAAATAGATCACAAAGGTTTCCCTTCTATGCCGGCTTCTACCTCACTACATAGTCCATGATTTCCGAGCCCAACCATGTAGGGTAACCCTTTCGACGCACAGTGTTGCGCGAAGACTTGGCCGGCCTAGCCAATTCCATCTTTAGCACAATCCGTATCTTTCTGCCTCTTGGTGGACCGGACTAATCAGCATGCGCATTTGCGAAGCTGTGTCGAATCCAGACGGATGTGTCCCGTCTAATTCAGGGGCGGCCAATGGCGACGCGCGTCACTGGCCGGCCCACCCCCTGAAGTTCTGAAGACGGGCTCTTCTCGTCATCCCACCCCTGACTGCATGTGTGGGACGGGACACGCTGGACCAACCAAGGACGGATTTGGCAGCCAACCGATGGAGTCGCAGTCGTTGATTTAGCGCACACGAAGACAGCCATTCAGCGGTTGTGCAAATGTACTGCCTCGAAATCCTCCCGGTGAACCCGGGCAGGCTAAAAGTAGATCAAGAGTCCTCGCCAGGTACCGCCACGCACCAAGACCAATGCGCCCGCTACTAGGAAGACACTGGGCCACTACCGGACGCACATTGGTCAAGCTGCAGGTACATCACTTTTTTGCCTGGCGGCGCAGCTTTCTTGTTGCCCCTAACAGGCCCCTCCCTCCCTTGTCTCGCTGAGAATGCGGTTCCTGCCACTCCCTGCCACGGACAGGTTTGAGCAGTGCCCGATGGATTTTTTTTTTTTTAACCAGTACCGATTCGGCCGGGATTGTAAAGCATTGTGCTCTAGCGAAGACGGCGAGAGTGAAGCACACGAGAGGGTTATTGTACAATCCGACGAAGAGGGGGGGGGAGGCAGAAAGAGATCGGCATTCATTGCTCGTAGTCAGAAGGACAAATGCTTCACCATCCTACCTTATGTATGGCTATGAATAATTTTTCCCACAGTAGCAGATTTGCTTGGTCGATCACACCTCGGGATGGGACGAGGACTCCAATCCGATGGGCTGTACAATAAAGCAAGGTACCCTGCTTCGCATCAATGGCCCCGGTGTCTGCATGTGGATCTTACCAACTTGCCGGCCTTCTGAGATACCGTAGGTACCTTACCTTACACAATAATCCTGTTAACCTGCCACTGCATTGACCAGAGCAAGGTAGGTACCTGACGCGGCTTCAAATTGCGGGAACCAGGTATTGCTTGGGTCCCCGTCACTCGAAAGCATGTGTGGCAACAGTGAAGAGAATGGTTTCTAGTACCTCAGGCTACACTGCGCAACAGGTACCCCACCACAGCCACTCCCATACGCACCCTCTCCTTCCCCCCTAACCACCCCTAACCAAACCTCCCTAAATCTCCACCGCGCCAAAAACTCCCCGGCTCTACTCTGCGTGCCTTCGTTCTCTCCTTCTCTTCTGTCCTGCAATCCCGCATTCCGCCTCTGTGTTGAGCGGTGCATCACCTCTTCTTTTTCTCCGTGTCCTTTTCTTTTCTTGGCTCTCTTGCGTGAGAGAGGCGATCCTGTCGTTCCGCTCGCTTTCGAACGTCGCTTCCTTCGCTTAGCCCTCTACTCCGGCAGCCTCTCGGTGTCGAAAGGGCCTTCAGCGTCAACAACGACGTGCTCTCCCGTCTGTCGCATCTTTTGCCAGAGTGCCAAATCTCGAACCGTCCACATCTTGTACCGCCCGCTACGACGTCTACAAAAACATTCTTTCCTGCATACTGTGGACACCGTACCTCGACCCTCGTTTGAGAGATTCGTTAAGGGATTGGACGCATTGGTTGAACAACATCGCTTCCAACCACCAACTCGTTTTTAAATAATCCATCGAGCAATTTTATAAGCAACTTGTCTCTCCGTCAGATCGACTTCAAGCACAGCCCGACCGCTCTCTTCCAACACACTAATTTGGCGGCTTGAATCATTGGAGCTGTCTTCAGTTTGTAACGTCCACTCCCTAGACGTCAGACTCTCCTTATGCTAGCCACGGCGTACGACATTTCTCCTTCTTACTCTGGATTTCAGAATTGAATAGCTAACGGATGACGCAACAGTTAATTTCTTGCATCATGTCGGGATACCCAGGTGGTCGTAACGACCATTACGACGATGGCTACGGTCATCCGGGCGGCCAGCAAGGAAATGGCCATCCGAACAATGCCCAGGCCGACGGCTACTACCAAGACGACCAGTACTATGATAACAACGGCTACGACAACCGTGACAACCGTGGCCCCCAAGGCGGTGACGGATATTACGATGAGTCGTAAGTTTGCTTACCGCAGAGTCGCAATTATGTATAAAAACTGACGTGTGATTTGCAGCGGCTATTACAATGCTGATAGGAACAACCCGTACCACCAGGATGGCGGTTACTACGATGGCCAAGATCAATACCAAGATGACTACTACGGCAATGGCCAAGGCCAGGGGGGTTATTATGATCAAGACTACAACCAAGGGTACGACGACCGCCGCGGCCGCCACGGATCCGAGGAAGAATCGGAGACTTTCAGTGACTTCACCATGAGGTCTGATATGGCCCGTGCCGCCGAGATGGACTACTATGGTCGTGGTGACGAGCGCTACAACAGCTATGGTGATTCGCAGGGTGGCAGAGGTTACCGCCCCCCCTCGTCCCAGATCTCGTATGCTGGAAACCGATCATCTGGTGCATCATCTCCCAACTACGGTATGGACTACGGCAATGTACTGCCTGCTGGCCAGCGCTCCCGTGAACCTTACCCTGCATGGACTTCAGACGCACAGATCCCTCTCTCAAAGGAGGAGATCGAGGACATCTTTATGGATTTGACATCTAAGTTCGGTTTTCAGCGTGACAGCATGCGGAACATGTATGACCACTTCATGGTTCTCCTCGACTCGAGGGCATCTCGCATGACCCCGAACCAAGCGCTCCTGTCTCTGCATGCCGACTACATTGGCGGTGATAACGCCAATTACCGCAAGTGGTATTTTGCTGCCCACCTGGACTTGGATGACTCCGTTGGCTTTGCCAATGCCAGCGGCAAAGGCTTTGGATCAAAGAAGAAGAAGAATAAGAAGAAGAAGAAGGGGCAGGATGGTAATGAAGACGAGACTCTTCAAGACCTCGAGGGTGATGACAGCCTAGAGGCTGCGGAGTACCGCTGGAAGACACGCATGAATCGCATGTCTCAACACGACCGTGTTCGGCAGATTGCTCTTTACCTCCTCTGCTGGGGTGAAGCCAATCAGGTCCGATTCATGCCAGAGTGCCTGTGCTTTATCTTCAAGTGCGCCGATGACTACTACAACTCGCCAGCTTGCCAGGCGCTGGTTGAGCCAGTCGACGAGTTTACCTTCCTGAACAACGTCATCACGCCTCTCTACCAGTACGTTCGAGACCAAGGATACGAGATCCTCAACGGTGTCTATGTCCGACGTGAGCGTGATCACAAGCACATCATTGGTTACGATGACTGCAACCAGCTTTTCTGGTATCCTGAGGGAATTGATCGGATCGTCATGCAGGATAAGAGCAAGCTTGTCGACGTGCCTCCCGCCGAGCGATACTTGAAGCTCAAGGATGTGAACTGGAAGAAGTGTTTCTTCAAGACTTACAAAGAGTCTCGATCTTGGTTCCATCTGCTCGTCAACTTCAATCGTATCTGGATCATTCATTTCACCATTTTCTGGTTCTTCACCACCTTCAACGCACCTACCCTTCTGGTTGAGAATTATGAACAAGAAGCGAACCAGAAGCCACCCGAGGGCAAGCAATTCTCCCTCGCTGGTTTTGGCGGTGCTATCGCCTCCTTGATTCAAGTATTGGCGACGATCGCTGAATGGGCGTATGTTCCTCGCAAATGGGCCGGCGCTCAACACCTGACCAAGCGATTACTGTTTCTCATTGTCGTACTTGCGGTGAATGTTGGACCCGGAGTCAAGGTCTTCCTGCTTCCCGGCGATGCCACTATTGACAAGATCATCGGTATCGTACACTTCGTCATTGCGCTCCTCACATTCCTCTTCTTTGCCATCATGCCACTGGGAGGACTCTTCGGCAGCTACCTGACAAAGAACTCGAGAAGATATGTCGCCAGTCAGACATTCACGGCTAGCTGGCCTCGATTGAAGGGTAACGACATGGCCATGTCCTTTGGACTTTGGTGTGTTGTCTTTGGTCTCAAATTCGGCGAGTCTTACGTCTACTTGACTCTCTCCTTTAGGGACTCAATTCGATATCTCGCGCTCATGGACACGTCGACCTGCCTTGGAGATGCTACCATTGGAAAACACCTTTGTGCGAACCACCCAATCATTCTCCTCGCAATTATGGCCTTCACAGACCTCATTTTCTTCTTCCTTGATACCTATCTCTTCTACGTCCTTGTCAACACGGCATTCTCCATCGCTCGTTCCTTTTACATTGGCGCTTCAATTTGGACGCCTTGGAGGAACATCTTCTCTCGTCTGCCTAAGCGTATCTATTCAAAGGTGCTGGCTACAACAGACATGGAGATCAAGTACAAGCCCAAAGTCCTGATCTCTCAGGTCTGGAACGCTATTGTTATTTCCATGTACCGCGAACATCTTTTGTCCATCGACCACGTGCAGAAGCTCCTGTATCATCAAGTCCCATCGGAGCAAGAAGGAAAGCGAACTTTGCGGGCTCCTACTTTCTTCGTGTCGCAGGAAGATCACTCCTTCAAGACGGAATTTTTCCCCGCCAACAGCGAAGCCGAACGCCGCATCTCCTTCTTCGCCCAGTCTCTTTCGACGCCCATCCCAGAGCCGCTTCCCGTTGACAACATGCCAACCTTCACCGTTATGATTCCTCACTATAGCGAGAAGATTCTCTTGTCGCTTCGTGAGATTATCCGTGAGGACGAGCCATACTCTCGCGTTACCTTGTTGGAGTACCTGAAACAGCTGCACCCCCACGAGTGGGATTGCTTTGTCAAGGACACGAAGATACTGGCTGACGAAACGATGCAAATGAACGGCGAGACCGAAAAGGATGAAAAGGATACAGCAAAGAGCAAGATTGACGATCTTCCTTTCTACTGCATCGGTTTCAAGTCATCGGCGCCCGAGTACACTCTTCGAACCCGTATCTGGGCATCGCTTCGCTTCCAGACACTGTACCGCACGATCTCTGGCTTCATGAACTACAGCCGCGCCATTAAGCTGCTATACCGCGTGGAAAACCCTGAAGTTGTCCAAATGTTTGGTGGCAACTCTGACAAACTGGAACGTGAACTCGAACGCATGGCTCGGCGAAAGTTCAAGCTGGTCGTCTCCATGCAACGCTATTCTAAGTTCAAAAAGGAGGAGATGGAGAACGCCGAATTTCTTCTCCGTGCCTATCCAGATCTTCAAATTGCGTACCTTGACGAAGAGCCTCCTGTGGCAGAAGGCGAGGAGCCTCGTCTGTATTCTGCTCTTGTGGATGGTCACTCCGAAGTCATGGAGAATGGTATGCGAAAGCCTAAGTTCAGGATCCAGCTCTCAGGCAACCCCATCCTGGGAGACGGCAAATCTGACAACCAGAACCACGCCTTGATCTTTTATCGCGGCGAATATATCCAACTCATCGATGCCAACCAGGATAATTATCTCGAGGAGTGTCTGAAGATTCGCAGTGTCCTCGCTGAATTCGAGGAGATGAAACAAGACAATGTTTCCCCATACACTCCTGGAGTTAAGAACGAAGGCGATGCACCTGTTGCCATTCTAGGTGCCCGCGAGTACATTTTCTCTGAAAATATTGGTATTCTCGGTGATATTGCCGCCGGAAAGGAACAGACGTTCGGTACCCTCTTTGCTCGAACCTTGGCGCAGATTGGTGGCAAGCTACACTATGGTCACCCTGATTTCTTGAACGGTATCTTCATGACAACCCGTGGTGGTGTCTCCAAAGCCCAGAAAGGATTGCATCTGAACGAAGATATTTTCGCTGGTATGAATGCTATCTTGAGAGGCGGCCGTATCAAGCATTGCGAGTACTACCAGTGTGGCAAGGGTCGTGATCTTGGATTTGGTTCAATTCTCAACTTCACGACCAAGATTGGCACTGGTATGGGTGAGCAACTGCTCTCCCGTGAGTACTACTACCTCGGCACCCAACTTCCTCTTGACCGCTTCCTATCCTTCTACTATGCGCACGCCGGTTTCCACGTCAACAACATGTTCATCATGCTGTCCGTGCAGCTGTTCATGATCGTACTACTCAACTTCGGCGCCCTACGCCACGAAACTGTGCGATGCGATTACAACCGAAGGGTTCCTATTACCGATCCCCTATACCCAACGGGCTGCTCTAACACCGATGCCATCATGGACTGGGTGACGCGCAGTATCTTCTCCATTTTCGTCGTCTTCTTCCTGGCCTTCGTCCCACTTTTCGTTCAAGTACTTACTGAACGTGGTCTCTGGCGTGCAGCCACCCGTTTCGCTAAGCACCTGGGCTCTATCTCCCCGTTCTTCGAAGTCTTTGTTTGCCAGATTTATTCGAACTCCGTGCAGCAAAACATTTCGTTCGGTGGAGCTAGATATATCGGTACTGGTCGTGGTTTTGCCACGGCTCGCATTCCCTTTGGCGTCCTCTACTCGCGGTTTGCCGGTCCGGCCATTTACTTCGGTGCTCGAGTACTGCTCATGTTGCTCTTCGCGACCTTGACTGTTTGGCATGCTGCACTCATCTACTTCTGGGTGACGTTGTTCGGCTTGACCATCTCACCGTTCTTCTACAACCCTCATCAGTTTGCCTGGAACGACTTCTTCATCGATTACCGCGATTTTCTCCGCTGGCTTTCCCGAGGCAATTCTAGAACTCACGCCTCCTCTTGGATTGCATTCTGTCGCTTGTCCCGAACGAGAATCACGGGATACAAGCGCAAGAGCCTGGGCGACCCTTCGGGCAAGATGTCAGCCGACGTTCCTCGTGCTGCAGTTACCAACCTTTTCTTTAGTGAAATTTTTGGACCGTTGCTGTACGCTGCTGTCTGTGTCATCCCGTATCTCTTCATCAATGCGCAGACAGGTGTAAACTCGCGGAGTAACCCAGGAGTTGACGAAGATGAGTTCAAACAAACTCATTCCCTCATCCGTGTACTCATTGTCGCCTTTGCTCCCGTTGCTATCAATGCTGGCGTCTTGCTTGTCATGTTCGCGATGGCTTGCTGCATGGGGCCTGTCCTCGGGCTCTGCTGCAAGAAGGTTGGTAGTGTTTTGGCTGGCATCGCACATGCGTTGGCTGTTATTTTCCTCATCATCTTCTTCGAGGCCATGTTTGTCTTGGAGAGTTTCAACTTCACGCGCACGCTCTCTGGAATGATCGCCGTCGTTGCTCTTCAGAGGTTCTTCTTCAAGCTCATCGTGGCCCTAGCTCTGACACGAGAGATGAAGACTGATGATGCCAATATTGCTTTCTGGACCGGCAAATGGTACTCCATGGGCTGGCATTCCATCTCGCAACCTGCTCGCGAGTTCCTCTGCAAAATCACGGAACTGGGCATGTTTGCCGCCGACTTTTTGCTTGGCCACTTCCTTCTCTTTGTGATGCTACCGCTCATCGTCATCCCCAAGATCGATGTCCTGCATTCAATTCTCCTCTTCTGGCTAAGGCCTAGGTACGCCATCTTGAAGATAACGCGATTGGTTTCATTGTTGCTAACTCTTTTGTAGTCGCCAGATTCGCCCACCTATCTATTCGATGAAGCAGTCAAAATTGCGACGCAGACGTGTCATCCGATATGCTATTCTCTACTTCGTCCTGCTGGTCGTGTTTGTTGCTCTCATCGTGGCCCCCATCGTGATGGGCGATACTATTCTGCCCAACATCGAGGGCATGCTCAAAGACCTGGCTGGTTTCAGATTGTTGCAGCCTACTTTCAACAAAAACAACACGTTCGCCAGTTCCGTCACTGGTACTGGCGCGGCGAGCTACTCTGGCGTTCTAGCCAGTGAGATGTCCGAGAAAGCGAAGGCGACGGATAATCTCAGGCTTTTCTAAAAGAAGAAGAGAGAGAGTCTAGCGAATTGAGCAAAGTGTCAGCTAGTGCCCTATGATAGCCTGGCTACTCATGGTACCCCTGACGTGTTATAATTCTGTTTTTGTTTTTCTGCCTGGGACTTTTTGCTGTTCCTGTCCAATTTGCACACAAGACGAATAGGCATTGGGAGGGTTGTTATATGATGTAAATGTAGACTTTGCACCTCCATATTTATGATAATCCTGTCAGCATCTGAACGATGTTTTCTGGTGTGATACCTTTGCATTGAAGAACAAGGACATGGCTCGATAATCTGATGAATCTGAACTGTCGACGCCGCGTTCTCCGTACTCCCGTAGGGGGAATGTTCGTGATTGCGAAAATTGGCTATACCAATGCCATTGTTACCAATGACGACTCTTAATGGCTGTCCAATCTCCGGTGCACCCGCTTGACCATTTTCTCCTTGGTAAGGACGTGGTCTCCCTACAATAGCTACTATTTCTGGGAACGCAAGCCCCTACCACCCCCTGACGTGGTAAATTTCCACTGCGGTACCTCATGGTAAGCTAGACGCTCCAAACCATTAGTTTCTGGTACTTTTGCTCACGCAGCGTTGGCTTGGTTAAAGCGGGTACTGAGTACCTCGCACTCTTGACACGCCGCTTCCTGGAGACCGCGTAAAACACCAAAGCAGCCGTTTGAGATAAAGTTCAATTCCGAGGTGTCGACGCACATTAACGCTCCATCGACTTTGAGAAACACCACAATCACGCGAGCTTCTCTCTCTTCGACCCTCACGCGCGGCCACTCTTTTGCCGTCACTTACTAGACAATGGAATTGGACAGCCTGCAAATCCAGGCAGGCGAGCTTCTGCAGCAGGCGTCAGTTGCGTTCCAAAAGGTTCCTGGCTCCGCCGTCCTCGTCCGTTACATCCGCTCCAGCTACCAGAACGACCCGATCCGTTCGGCAATCGAGCTCGTGCTCGTTCTCTTCTTCATCCGGTATCTGCTGTCGCCTTCATACTCGACGCACACCCAGAACTACGTCAAACTGCGAGAAGATGTAAGGGGAAATGCCCGACCTTTGCAGGCTGCCCCCCCTGATGGAAGACTGGATACGGCGCGCTGACCCCTGATTGCGAGGACAGGAAATCGACGAACTCATTGATGACTGGGCGCCCGAGCCTCTTGTGGGAGAGAGGACAGCCGTCGAAGAGGCCGAGGCTGAGAGGGTACCTGTCATCGTAGGGTAAGACAGCCCTGCTATCCTGTGCTTCTTCAAGCGAATCCGGCTAATCGTGCTGCCTGGATCTAGCCCTACCGGTCCAAAGACGAAGCTATCGAATGGCCGGACCGTTACCAACCTCGCCTCCTACAACTTCTACAACTTCAATGCGAACGAACAAATCAAGGAAAAAGCTATCCAAACTCTGCGCACCTACGGTGTGGGCCCTTGCGGCCCCCCTCAGTTCTACGGCACCCAGGATGTCCACGTTAAGGCAGAGGCTGATATCGCCGCTTTCCTTGGCACCGAGGGCTGCATAGTCTACGCCCAGTCCTTCTCCGTCAGCTCCAGCGCGATTCCTACCTTCTGCAAGCGCGGCGATGTCATTATCGCCGACAAAGCTGTCAACTACTCCATCCGCAAGGGCCTGCAAGCGTCGCGCAGCAGCATCAAATGGTTTGACCACGGAGACATGGATGGCCTCGAGAGGGTGATGAAGAGCGTGGCGGCAGAGCAGGCAAAGGCGAAAAAGCTGACGCGACGCTTCATTGTTACAGAAGGCTTATTCGAAACAGTCGGCGATGCGGCTGATTTGCCCAGACTGGTTGAGCTGAAGGAGAAGTACAAATTCCGTATCATTCTGGATGAGACGTGGTCCTTCGGTGTCCTTGGCCGCACTGGCCGGGGTTTAACGGAGGCACAAAATGTCGATCCCCAGCAAGTCGACATGATCATCGGTGCACTCTCTGGCCCCTTGTGCGCTGCAGGCGGTTTCTGCGCTGGCTCCAAAGACGTTGTCGAGCATCAGCGCATCACTTCTTCGGCGTACACGTACTCGGCTGCTCTGCCCGCGATGATGGCCATGACGGCGAGCGAGACGGTGAACCTGCTGCAATCTAATCCAGATATCCTCACCCAATGCCGCGAGAACATCAAGGCCATGAAGGCACAACTTGATCCTCGCAGCG
The DNA here is from genome assembly GCA_020881915.1 of Paramyrothecium sp. XJ0827. Classification (NCBI taxonomy): domain Eukaryota; kingdom Fungi; phylum Ascomycota; class Sordariomycetes; order Hypocreales; family Stachybotryaceae; genus Paramyrothecium; species Paramyrothecium sp. XJ0827. Next base: position 1,474,190 of record JAJFPB010000001.1, on the reverse strand, counting down.
ACTGGGTCATGTGCACCAGCGCTCTGGATAACCCCATCATGCTACTCGTCTTGAAGCCGGATGTTGTCAAGGCCCGGAATCTGGCCGTGGAGGACCAGGAACGCATTCTAATGGAGTGTGTTGACGAGGTCAGTGACAATTTCCACCACTTCTTTCCCGGTCTTAGACATACTAAAGCCCCAGCTCCCGAGTCTTTGTCACGAACTATGCTGATCTCCCGGGTTTAATTTCCTCTAGGCTCTCGCCAACGGTGTTATGATTACAAGACTCAAGACGCGGCCGCTCACGAATGCCATTCGTCCTAAAGACGACAGTTGGTACCCCAAGCCAGCACTCAAAGTCTGCGTCACCTCAGCCTTGCCTAAGAAGGACATTGAAAAGGCCGGAGTCACCATTCGCCATGCCATAACAAAGGTCATGACTCGCAAGACGAGCAACAAAGCAAACTGATGAACAGATGGCATCTTTTATGTTTGTATAAAAAAAACCCTGAGTCACATAGAGAGGGATACTGGCATAAATGGGCAATGCATTGGTGCCCAGTACGACTGCACAATGAAACCGTCTGATTCACTATAGAGTGCTCGATTGAAGCGGACGGAAGCCTCGATTCACAACATCGAGTCAATAAACGATGATTTAGTGGATATTCGGGTCGAAACGTGTGCAGGCAGCTGAGCTATGTATTACTGATCTACTTACAGCTTTTAATGATTAATAGAATTACTACTGTACAAATACTTTCCTACGGAAGGCATTCGAATCTTTCACTGACTCGCCCTCAGATCTAAGTTCCAGAGGTCGGATGAGCTCGTCTCGCAGGTGAGCAGGAGGGTAATGATATGTATGGGACGACAAAACATGGCAATTCTCAAAACAATTGCCCAAGCATAACATCTTTGTGTACATTGGGCCCAAGACCCACTGCCCTTTGACGCGTCAAACGAAAGCGAGTCAACAGGCACGCAGCGGACAGTATACTCCCATGCTGGAGAACGCTGGAAGATTTTGATGGTCCTTTTCCCACGTGCATTTTAGGGGTTCACTCCTCGCCCGCGTCTGACAGTGCCCGATTCGTTGAGACGGAGCTGATCAAGCATCCGCTCGATCTGCCATAAGCCCGACGCGCACGTCCGCGGACGATGGACTGCAACAAAGCACGTCTTTCCGATGAAGTTTTGACCTTGCCCCCAGCTTTGTCTCACCCATCGGACCCGAAACAGTCTGGATGAAGATGGCATTCCTGCGGGAGCTCTATGTGGCCCGAGCAGATCTCCCTTTAGCATGTTCCGGAAACCGGTGAATGAAAAAACCGGTATGCCGCGAATGGCCCACCTGGGAGAGTGAAGGGTTGTTTGGTGTGGCGGACACGTGAGGCGTACCGTACTGACGATCCAAAGGAGTCGTGTCTTGGGCCTTGACATCCGTGGAACTTGCCGCTCATCGGGAATCTGGTTCAACCACCTCCGATTCTGCCCCCCCCCCGCCGCCGCCGCCATTGACGGTTTGGAAAGACCAAAGACATCTCGCCGGCCCTCGTTCCTGGAGCGGACGACCCTCCCCAAAATTGACAATCGACGTTGGACGGGAGGGAAGGGCCGCGCCCTTGGTGCCCGTCCCGGGAAAAAAGGGGTTTCACTTACACGCATTCCTTCACCACCAACATAAGCCTCCAGCGTCAATCGGCTCCCTCGAGCATTCCTAGAAGCATGTTTACGAAGAAACCACAGCCTCAACGGCATCGTGATGTACTCAGCCGGGAGATGAACAACTCCACAAGCTCGTGGCCTCGCAAAGTCCTTATTGACCCGACCTGACCCCATCTAACGGCTCTCGTCTCCTCTCACCATGGACGAGCAAGGAGCGCCGTAGTTTCATCCGAACATAGCTCAGTTGCGTTAGGAGGTTAACGCACATTCACTCATTTACAATCGACTTGGGTCCATGCGGCTGTGATTCTTTCTTCTCTTTCCCTTTTCTAATAGATGATTGGAGATTTTCACTTCTAGCCGACTCGTTTTACAGGAAAGATTAGGAAAGCAGTCTCTCTGCGCCATGGGGCTGAGACGTATCGTTGTCTCAGGCCTCGCGCTCTCTGCTGCCGTCCTAGCTCACCCAGCTGGTAAGTCTTTCCCGTGTTCCGAGCTCACTGGCGCTCAGCCTCGGGCTGCTGAGTATACCTTCATCCGTACAATCGGTTTCGTTCTTATTGTTGTTGATGAAGGCCAAGAGTAACATTGTGTGCAGGTGACCGGCTGCTGCGCGAGGTGGAAGATGCAGGATTGGTGGCGGATGCCGAGGCCATCGAGGCCCCCGAAGCTGTAGAGGACGTCGTGAATGTCAAGAGGGAACCGACGGCTGCCGGCTTCATGGCCGAGGTCAACGAACCGACCGTGGTGGACGAGGTCATCGTCTTCGTCAACGATGACGGACAGATCAGCCACAGGACGACCCGGAAAGTCACCGCCTACGTGGCAAACCCCAAGCCGACGACCGTTACCTATCCCGCCGACCTCGCGGGCGCGTACGCCTCTGCGAAGGACCACATGGCCGCGTACCTCGCACAGGTGAACGCCGCGGTCGAGGCCGCGGCAACGACCCCCGTGCTCCTCGGCGGACTCCTGGGCGGCGCCGCGATCCCCACGATCCCCACCGTCAACCCTGTCACCACGCCTGTTGTCCCGACAGTCGCCCCGGTGGCGACCAACAACCTCCTCGGCGGACTCCTGTCCGGGCTTCTCGGAGTTCCCAGTGTGGTGAGCAACGTCGCGCCCGTCGTGTCCAACGTCGTGCCGGTAGTTTCGAACGTGGTTCCCGTTGTATCGAATGTTGCCGGAGTCGCATCAAATGTCGTGCCGGTGGTGTCGAACGTCGCTGGGGTTGTTTCCAATGTTGCTCCCGTGGCGTCGAATGTTGCCGGAGTTGCATCGAATGTGGTACCTGTGGTCTCTAACGTTGCTGGAGTCGCAACGAACGTGGCCCCCGTGGTATCGAACGTCGCGCCGGCGCTCACGAACATCCTTGGCATCCCCTCGATTGTCATCCCTATCGTATCGAGCGTCGCCCCTGTGGTATCGAATATCGCCCCCGTCATATCTAACGTCGCCGGAGTCGCATCCAATATCGTCCCGGTGGTGTCGAACGTCGCTGGAGTTGTCTCCAACGTTGCCCCCTTGGCATCAAATGTGGTTCCTGTTGTGTCCAACGTTGCTTCCAATGTTGTTCCAGTGGTATCGAACGTGGCCCCTATCGTGTCAAATGTTGCACCTGTGGTGTCGAACGTTGCCGCGCCTGTTACCAACATTGGAGCACTCGGCAGCGCCCTGAACGGGCTTCTCGGTGGCCTGGTGCCAACCGTTGCCTCGAACGTTCTCCCAGTGGTTTCAAATGTTGTTCCGGTGGTTTCTAACGTCGTCCCTGTGGTCTCCAACGTCATCCCTGCAGTTTCCAATATCGTTCCTGTGGTTTCCAACGTTCTGCCAGCAGTGACAGCCCCCACCAACGTTGTAGGCAACATCTTGAGCAACATCCTACTACCTACGTTGCCTACCGCTTTGCCGACGCCGAGCTTATTGACTCTGAGTCTATCACTGCCACATCTCCCCGGGGCCCTGAGCACGCTTCTTGCCGCCAATGGAGTTAGCAACATTGACAACCTCGTCAACTCCATTATGGGAGAGACATTCCTTCTCCCTCAACCAGTAACACCGACTCCAGTTCCCACGGTACCAACAAATCCTCTTGGAGGACTGTTGGGTGGCCTACTAGGACTTCCGTCTGTGACGAACCCTGTGACGAATCCGTTACCCACCGCTCTTCCCACCTCTCCAGCCGATCCGCTGGGCGGACTTTTGGGTAGCATTCTGGGTGTTTCTGTGGTGTCAAACCCCATACCTACTGCTGTTCCCCCTACCAATCCCTTGACGGACTTGCTTGGTGGTCTTCTCGGCAACCCTGTCAGCTCTGCTCTCGGCCAACTCCCACAAGTGACAAACCCCTTGCCGACTGCGCTACCCACATCTCCAGCCAACCCGTTGAGCGATCTCCTTGGGGGTCTTCTTGGCAATCCCCTGACTTCGCTCATTCCAAGCCTACCGCCGGTAACGAATCCTGCGCCCACTCCGACAAATCCCTTGGGTGACTTGCTTGGTGGTCTCCTGGGGCAGCAGCCAACTGTTCCCCCAGTCGCATTACCAACTAACCTCGATCCGCTTACTGTAGCTGACATTACCCTCGGCTCCTTACTCGATGGCCTCTTCGGCCCTCTGCTCGGCATTCCTACTACGCTTCCTGACCTACCCATCACCTCTCCTGGGACACTTCCTATTCCCACCCCGACCCCGGCTTCGCTAACGCTTGCGGATATTACATTGGGAAATCTGCTGGATGGCCTTCTTGGTGGTCTCCTTGGTGGACTTCCCACCTCCGCCCCTGGCCTTCCCACAGTCACGCCTCCTGTTCAACTGCCAGATGTTCTCAGCACCCTGCTAGGTGAGCCTGGTCTGGGTGGCGCTCTAAGCACCCTACTTGGAGATCCTGGTCTGGGTGGCCTCTTGGATGCGCTGCTGGGCATCGATGTTGTTGTTCCAACTATCCCAACCATCCCGAACATTTCACTTCTTCCCACCCTCCCGGCTATCCCTGGTATTCCCACGGATATTCCTGACGTTCTGGGCTCACTGCTGGGTCTGCCATCGGGCCTTCCAGGCCTTCCGACAGACGTGCCCACTGATGTTGGCGGCGTGCTTGGCTCTCTCCTCGGATTGCCCACTGGCGTGCCTGGAGTACCGACTGGTTTGCCTACGGATCTTCCTGGTGTATTGAGCTCGCTTCTCAATGTTCCGACAGATGCTACAGGCGCACCAACTGGTTCTCCCACCGACTTCCCAGATCTCCTCGGTTCGCTTTTGGGACCGCTTCCAGGACTCCCTACTGACTTGCCCACGGGCATCCCCGACGTTCTGGGGTCACTACTTGGCGTGCCCACGAACGTCCTTACGGACATTCTCGGCTTGCCTACTGGTCTCCCAGGACTTCCAACTGGTCTTCCAGGCCTGCCAACCGACGTTCCCGGTATCCCTGATGTCTTAGGCTCCTTGCTTGGTGTGCCCACAGATGTCCTCACAGATATCCTCGGCTTGCCCACTGGTCTCCCAGGACTTCCAATTGATCTTCCCGGCCTGCCAACTGATGTCCCCGGTATCCCTGATGTCCTAGGCTCACTACTAGGGTTGCCGACAAACATCCTCACAGATATTCTTAGCTTGCCTACCGGCCTTCCCGGCCTCCCGACAGATGTTCCTGGTATTCCTGATGTTCTCGGCTCCCTACTTGGCGTGCCCACGGACGTGCTCACAGATATACTTGGCTTGCCTACCGGCCTTCCCGGTCTCCCAACCGACGTTCCCGGTATCCCTGATGTCTTAGGCTCCTTGCTTGGTGTGCCCACGGACGTCCTCACAGATATTCTCGGCTTGCCTACCGGCCTTCCCGGTCTCCCAACTGGTGTTCCCGGCATTCCTGACGTCCTAGGCTCATTGCTAGGCGTGCCTACGGATGTCCTCACAGATGTTCTCGGCTTGCCTACCGGCCTTCCTGGTCTCCCAACTGACGTTCCCGGCATTCCTGACGTCCTAGGCTCCTTGCTTGGTCTGCCTACAGATGTTCTTACAGATATTCTTGGCTTGCCTACTGGTACTCCTGGTCTCCCAACGGACGTTCCTGGTGTCCCTGATCTCTTGGGCTCCCTGCTTGGTGTACCTACAGATGTTCTTATAGATATTCTTGGCTTACCTACTGGTATTCCCGGCCTCCCAACGGATGTTCCCGGTGTCCCAGATATTCTGAGCTCATTATTAGGCTTACCTACTGGACTTCCCGGCATCCCGACTGATATTCCTGGCCTCCCGACGGATGTTCCTGGCGTCCCAGATATTCTAAGTTCATTATTAGGCTTGCCCACTGGCCTTCCCGGCATTCCGACTGATATTCCCGGCGTCCCTGATATCTTGGGCTCCTTGCTTGGTGTACCCACAGATGTTCTTACTGACATTCTTGGCGTGCCAACAAATATCCCGGGGCTTCCAACCGACCAACCTACGGGTGCTCCCGATATCTTGGGCTCCTTACTTGGACTACCTACAGATATCCTCACGGATATTCTTGGCTTGCCCACTGGCCTTCCCGGCCTCCCAACAAATGTTCCTGGTGTCCCTGATATTCTGGGCTCCTTATTAGGCTTGCCTACAGATATTCCAGGGCTTCCAACTAACCTCCCTACGGACGTACCTGATATCTTGGGCTCCTTGCTTGGTCTGCCTACAGATGTTCTTACAGATATTCTTGGTTTACCTACCGGTCTTCCTGGACTACCCACCGATATCCCAGGACTGCCAACTAACCTTCCAGGAATTCCTGACGTACTGAGCTCCTTATTGGGCTTGCCTACAGATATTCCAGGGCTTCCAACCAACCTCCCTACGGACGTACCTGATATCTTGGGCTCCTTGCTTGGTCTGCCTATAGATGTTCTTACAGATATTCTTGGTTTACCTACCGGTCTTCCTGGACTACCCACCGACATCCCAGGACTGCCAACTAACCTTCCAGGAATTCCTGACGTACTAAGCTCCTTATTGGGCTTGCCTACAGATGTTCCAGGGCTTCCAACCAACCTCCCTACGGACGTACCCGATATCTTGGGTTCCTTGCTTGGACTGCCTACAGATATTCTGACGGATATCCTTGGCTTGCCTACTGGTCTACCTGGACTTCCGACGGACCTTCCAGGTCTTCCTACGGACTTGCCTACAGGTATTCCTGATATCTTAGGGTCCCTGCTTGGGCTGCCTACAGATGTTCTTACGGATCTTCTCGGCTTACCTACTGACCTTCCTGGACTTCCAACCGACCTTCCAGGTCTTCCCACGGACTTACCTACAGGTATTCCTGATATCTTGGGGTCCCTGCTTGGTCTGCCTACAGATGTTCTTACAGATATTCTTGGCTTACCTACTGACCTTCCTGGACTTCCAACCGACCTTCCAGGTCTTCCCACGGACTTACCTACAGGTATTCCTGATATCTTGGGGTCCCTGCTTGGTCTGCCTACAGATGTTCTTACAGATATTCTTGGCTTGCCTACTGACCTTTCCGGACTTCCAACTGACCTTCCTACAGGCATTCCTGATGTCCTGAGTTCCTTATTAGGCTTGCCCACAGATATCCCAGGGCTTCCAACTGGTCTTCCTACAGACATTCCCGATATCCTCGGTTCTCTTCTAGGCCTACCAACGGATATTTTGGGCCTTCCTACAAGTCTACCAACCGAGCTTCCTAATGTTCTTAGCTCGCTTCTGGGACTGCCTACCGATATTTTCGGCTTGCCAACAGATATCCCTGGAGCTCCTACTGATGCCCCAGGCTTGCCTGATTTGCTTGGTTCTCTTCTCGGACCTTTCCCAACCGGTACGCCTGGAACTCCCACTGATGCCCCAGGCTTGCCTGATCTACTTGGCTCACTTTTAGGGTTGCCTACTGGTCTTCCTGGGGTTCCCACTGGCCTGCCCACAGGGCTACCAACCGATCTACCTACTGATTTACCTGACCTGCTTGGCTCTATTCTTGGGCCTTTCCCAACCGGCACGCCTGGAACTCCCACTGATGCCCCAGGCTTGCCTGATCTGCTTGGCTCACTTTTAGGGTTGCCTACTGGTCTTCCTGGGGTTCCCACTGGCCTGCCCACAGGGCTACCAACCGATCTACCTACTGATTTACCTGACCTGCTTGGCTCTATTCTTGGGCCTTTCCCAACCGGCACGCCTGGAACTCCCACTGATGCCCCAGGCTTGCCTGATCTACTTGGCTCACTTTTAGGGTTGCCTACTGGTCTTCCTGGGGTTCCTACAGATCTACCCACTGGCCTACCTACAGGGCTGCCAACTGGTTTACCTGACCTGCTTGGGTCGCTCTTAGGTCTACCTACTGATCTTCCTGGGGTTCCTACAGACTTACCTACAGGGCTGCCTACTGGTTTACCTGACCTGCTTGGGTCGCTCTTAGGTCTACCTACTGATCTTCCTGGGGTTCCTACAGACTTACCCACTGGGCTGCCCACTGATATTCCTACTGATTTGCCTGACCTGCTTGGCTCACTCTTAGGACTGCCTACTGATCTCCCCGGGGTTCCTACAGACCTACCTACAGGGCTGCCTACTGGTTTACCTGACCTACTCGGGTCGCTCTTAGGTCTGCCTACTGATCTTCCTGGGGTTCCTACAGACTTACCCACAGGGCTACCTACTGGTTTACCTGACCTACTTGGGTCGCTCTTAGGCCTACCTACTGATCTTCCTGGGGTTCCTACGGGCCTACCCACAGGGCTGCCAACTGATCTTCCTACTGGTTTGCCTGACCTACTCGGGTCACTCTTAGGTCTGCCTACTGATGCTCCCGGAGCACCTACAGGTCTTCCCACCGACCTACCCGATTTACTAGGCTCACTTCTCGGACCCCTACCAACTGATGTGCCTGATATCCTTACCTCCATCTTGGGACCTCTGCCAACAGGTCTACCTGACCTTCTTACTTCCCTTCTCGGCCCTGTTCCAACAGGCGTGCCAACAGGCCTCCCCACAGGTTTGCCAACTGATCTTCCTGACCTGCTCGGGTCGCTGCTTGGACCTCTACCAACAGATGTTCCTGACATCCTCACCTCTATCCTGGGTCCCCTGCCAACAGGCCTACCCACTGATCTCCCTGGCGCACCTACGGGACTTCCAACAGACCTGCCAGATCTTCTGGGCTCGCTCCTTGGGCCTTTGCCTACCGATCTTCCGGATGTTCTTACGTCTCTCTTGGGACCTCTTCCTACGGATCTACCAGACCTGCTTACCTCGATTCTGGGTCCGCTCCCAACAGATATCCCTACTGGCCTTCCAGGAGTTCCTACAGGTCTTCCAACAGACTTGCCTGACCTCCTTGGCTCCTTGCTTGGTCCTCTCCCGACCGACGTTCCTGATATTCTTTCGTCGATTCTGGGACCTTTGCCAACCGACCTACCTGACCTGCTCACATCTATTCTGGGCCCAATACCTACCGACCTTCCTACTGGTCTTCCTGGCGTTCCTACAGGTCTTCCAACAGACTTGCCAGACCTCCTTGGCTCATTGCTCGGCCCTCTCCCAACCGACGTTCCTGATATTCTCTCCTCGATTCTGGGACCTCTGCCAACAGATCTGCCTGACCTGCTTACATCTATTCTGGGCCCAATACCTACCGACATTCCTACTGGTCTTCCCGGCGTCCCAACTGGGCTTCCTACCGATTTGCCAGACCTGCTTGGCTCATTGCTTGGTCCTCTACCAACAGAACTGCCAGATGTTCTCAGTTCTATCCTCGGTCCATTACCGACGGATCTACCTGACCTTCTCACGTCTCTTCTAGGACCTTTGCCTACAGACACTCCTACCGGCATTCCAGGAGTTCCCACTGGCCTGCCTACTGATTTGCCGGATCTGCTTGGGTCTATCCTAGGACCCCTGCCTACGGACTTGCCAGATATCCTAACATCTATCCTTGGTCCATTGCCAACCGACATTCCTGACCTCCTTACATCTCTTCTTGGACCTCTTCCCACAGATGCGCCTAGCGTTCCCACTGGCCTCCCAACTGATCTGCCGGACCTGCTCGGCTCGCTGCTTGGTCCCTTGCCTACCGAGCTGCCGGATCTCCTCACATCTATCCTCGGCCCATTGCCAACTGATATCCCCGACCTCCTCACATCGATCCTCGGTCCTCTCCCTACGGACGTGCCTGGACTCCCAACAGGTCTTCCGACAGATCTTCCTGATCTTCTGGGATCACTGCTTGGCCCACTGCCTACAGACTTGCCAGACGTTCTTAGCTCTATCCTTGGCCCACTGCCCACTGATATCCCCGATCTCCTCACATCTATCCTTGGACCTCTTCCTACGGATTTGCCTGGTATTCCTACAGGCCTCCCTACAGATTTGCCTGACCTGCTCACATCGCTACTGGGTCCTTTCCCGACAGGCGTCCCAACCGGCCAACCTACCGGCCAACCTACAGGTCTGCCCACAGGCCTTCCAGATCTTCTGGGTGGGCTTCTTGGAGTGCCCGGAGATCTTGTTAGCTCATTGCTGGGCCCTCTGCCAACTAACCTACCCACCGATCTACCAACAGGTCTTCCTACAGGTTTACCCACAGGTCTTCCAACTGGCTTACCTACTGGTCTACCTACTGGCTTGCCAGACCTTCTTGGTGGGCTTCTCGGTGTCCCTGGAGACCTGGTTAGTTCACTACTCGGCCCTCTCCCTACTGGTGTCCCTACTGGCCTGCCTACTGGTCTACCCACTGGCTTACCGACCGGCCTGCCCACTGGTTTGCCAACTGGCCTGCCAGATCTTCTTGGTGGGCTCCTGGGAGTCCCCGGAGGCCTGGTTAGTTCATTGCTCGGCCCTCTTCCTACAGGTGCGCCTACGGGTGTTCCCACCGGTAGTCCTACTGGTCTTCCCACAGGCTTGCCGGATCTTCTCGGCGGGCTTCTGGGAGTACCTGGAGGTCTCGTTAGTTCCCTGCTGGGCCCTCTGCCGACAGGCGCGCCCACGGGTCTTCCTACCGGTGTTCCTACTGGTCTGCCTAACCTCCTTGGCGGGCTTCTGGGAGTTCCTGCAGGTCTTGTCAGTTCGTTGCTTGGCCCTCTCCCGACGGGCGTACCAGGCACCCCAACTGGCCTTCCGAACCTTCTGGGCCCGCTGCTCGGCCCGCTGCCAACTGACTTGCCTGATCTCCTCGAGGGTCTCTTGAGCCCTCTGTCTCTTCCCGGCTCCGACTTGGACAACCTCCTCAACTCATTGCTGAACGGTGGCCTACCGACAGGAACTCCGGGAACTCCAGGTCAACCAGGATCTGGCTTGCCTGACCTCTTGGGCCCGCTTCTGGGACTGCCTGGAGTCCTTCCTGGTCTCCTGGACGTACCCGGGCTTCTCCCCGGCCTTCTGGATGTACCCGGGCTGCTACCTGGTCTTCTAGATGTGCCCGACCTTCTACCTGGTCTACTAGGAGTGCCCGGACTTCTCCCTGGACTCCTCGGGGTACCTGACCTTCTCCCTGGTCTGCTGGGAGTGCCTGGTCTCCTACCTGGTCTCCTGAACGTGCCCGGGCTTCTACCTAACCTCCTGAATGTGCCCGGAGCCCTCCCTGGCCTTCTCGGTTCGCTGGTGGGTCCCGGATTCCCCGGAAGCGGTCTGCCCGGTGGCTTCCCTGGTGGTCTGCCTGGAAGCGGATTGCCAGGTCTCCTCAGCCCGCTTCTCAATGCACCGGGTGGATTGTTTGGCCTCCTTGGCCCGATCTTCAACGCTCCAAGTGCGCTGCCCGGACTTCTAGGTCCCATTCTGGGCTTGCCCGGGCCACTCCCCAGACTGCTTCGTGGCCTTCTAGGCTTGCCTGAAAGTCTGTCCACCATCCTCGACCCACTCCTCGGAAGTGGCTTGCCCGGAAGCGGACTGCCTGGGAGCGGATTGCCGGGTCTCCTTGATCCCCTTCTGAACGTGCCCGGTGCCTTGTCTTCCTTGCTCAGCCCCATCTTGAGCACGCCCGGAGCTCTGCAAGGCCTTCTTGGATCGCTTCCCCCCACTGGCCAACCCGGCAGCGGTCTTCTGGGACTGCTACCTTCGCTTCTACCCCCTCTTCTTGGAGGTGGGCAACCAGGAACTGGCGTACCGGGTACTGGATCGCCCAATCTACTTGGCCTTCTCGGTCCTCTCCTGAGCGCCCCCGGAGGTCTGACTGGCCTCCTTGGCTCACTTCCTAGCGGCGGACAGCCCATCAATTGGCTAACAATACTTGCCCCTATTCTTGGAGGCTTGGGATCTTTCCCACCTTTCCCGACCACTGGTCCTTCTTTCCCAGCCATAACCGGCTTGCCCATCAGCCCAGGCACACTGCTCCCTCTGCCACTGCCCGTCCATGTCACCGGCACTCTCTCCGTTGGCGGCCACCTTACGGTGCACAGCGCCCCTGGTAGCCTGCCGACAGACTTTACCCCCGTCCCCCCCGTTGGATATGAGCCCGGCCCTAACAGACCTCCGTTTCTACCTCTCCCCGTCTACGGAAGGCCTTTCCGCCGTCGCGATGAGATGGCCAGCATGAACGAGGAGAAGGAAGAGCTTCCTGGTATCTCATACGCACCATACATGCGCAACCACGCCTGCAAGTCGCAGGAGCAGGTCAGCGAGGACATGAAGCTCCTCAAGAGCAAGTACTCCATGGTTCGCATCTACGGCACCGACTGCAACCAAGTCGAGAAGGTGCGCAACGCGGCCCGAGAGAACGATATGAAGGTGTTCCTGGGGATTTGGGACTCCAAGGCGATTGCCGAGGAGACGGAGGAGATCATCGCGGCCATGAGCAGCGACTGGGACATGGTCTTCGCCATCAGCGTGGGCAACGAGATGGTCGACAGGGGCGAGGCTACTCCCGCCGAGATGGTGGATGCAGTCAAGAAGACACGAAGCGCAGTGCGTGAGGCCGGCTTCGAGGGCCCCATCGTGACGGTGAACACCCACACCATGGTGGAAGCCTACCCCGAGCTCTGCGTGGAGTCGGACATCTGCGCCTTCAACGCCCACCCCTTCTTCGACCCCACCGCCACCGCCGAGGAGGCCGGCAGCTGGCTGATGAGGACCGTCAACCGCATCGAGGCCATGATGCCCGAGGGCAAGAAGGTCATGGTCGCCGAGACGGGCTGGCCCACCGCTGGCATGCCCAACGGCCTGGCCATGCCCGGCCTGGAGTACCAGAAGATGGCCGTCGACTCGATAAAGGAGGCCTACACCGCCAACCCGGCCGACGTCGTCCTCTTCTCCGCCTTCAACGACCTCTGGAAGCCCAAGGAGGCCAAGACGTTCTTCGTCGAGCAGTCGTGGGGCATCGACGGCGCCGAGTCCATGGCCGACGTCATCGCCGACGTGATGGACGAGCAGTGATTGTGATGCAGACCGTACCACATTCACCATGGCGGCACCGCCTTGTTCTCCTGGACATCCTCTCGGTGCTGAACTCTTGATTCTTCTTTCTTTATAGCTTTGTCAAAGCGGCCATTGTGCTAGGGAGGAGCAGAGAAAGGGGGAGAAGGGAAAGAGCTTGCCTCCCTGGGGATTTTTATTTTTTTCATTTGTTGCTTTCGTTTCTGTAGTGGTGAATAGGGGATTGGGTTTTATTATTTTTTTGATAATGAGATGAAAAAGGGAAATTGTTCGGTCGGATTTGATGGGACTTGGGCAGCTATAGAAGCCTTTCCTTTCGTATGGAATGATGCTTGGCTAGTAGTATCTTGACTACAGTATGTAGGCGCAGGCTGGAGAAGACCTTCAAACAAATCGGATTTGATAGTTCCTTAACCACCCCCTCATGCTTACGCTTCGTGTCTTGTTCGCGCGTGACATGGCCTGCTGCTCCGTTGACGTGTTGATCATCACTATGGTAAAATAGGTTGGGGAAGAGCATTTGCAAGACCGTGTTGATGGCCGAATTACGTCGCTCAGCTGACCAATGGTATGCGAAACAGCCTACGATTAAAAAGCAATAGCGACTACTCGAACGATAGAGCCAATCATTGTCATACCAAGAGATTGGATCTTGTACGAAACCCAGCCGGACGCCCTTGTCTATATTTCGCATGTATTGTAGGATATTGCTGTAATTGAACATTGAAACAGCCAAACCCCCTTCTGACCATTGCTTCACCGCTCGCAACCAAAATCCAAGACAGGATAAAAAGGCAAAATCCCAAGCGCGTAGTGTGAACCTTCCATGTATATGCTGCCTAAAAGCATGCTTCGTCATGTCATTCCTCGTGCATAGTACCATGAAAGTGAACTCCAAAGAGGCCAAATTCCCTCTCAAGAGACAGGAAAAAGAAATGGAGGAAAACAACAAGATTGAGAAGAACCATGAAAACCCCTCAACATTCGTATGCCGGACCCTCCAAATCTCAGACCGGCCTCCGCTGTCTTAATAAACAGCCAAAAGTCGAATACAAAAGGAAATGGCGGGTATCACAATGCCACGCAAAACAATCAAGTGAAGTCTTGCTCCACCCCTGCACCCCATTCTCACATTTGGCATGTCCACAACACGGACCACGCTCAAAGAAGCGATTTAAAATATCAGACACTGAATAAGAACACTTGATATTCGATCGTGTCCGTCATGGTTGACTAGACTCTCGCTCCTCTCGTATTGCAGTCATGTTTTGACCCGCAACGCCGCCAGTCAGTCTCGGTTGGCTAGGTGGAGGCATCATTGTTGTTGTAGATTTGGGTCCAATGGCTGACGGAGCTCCGCTGGGTGCGGTTGTACCGGGCACAGAAACTGGGCTATTCACTTGTGTTGATGCTGGACGACCGTCCGCTTTCACGTTTGCTTGCGTAGCGCCATCGGCAGACAGCTCTCTTTGCAGTGAAGATGTGTGTATGGGGGATGCAGACTTCTTGCTAATTCCATCCGCAACGGAATGGGCACCCCTTGACGAGTTTCGTGGAGAGACCTTTCCAGTCTGGCAGCTGAGGTTAGCCCATAGTCGACTTGAAAGACTGCTTTGGGATCGTGCGCATCTCCTTACCTGTTTGGCCCACCGCAAACCGCAGCTATTGCAAAGATCTCTCTGGCCACTGGGCCCTCGTCGCCATTCTGGCGTGTTTCGCGTGTGGCAATTTGCGCAATCTCGAACGACATTACCAACTCCTTTTCTCCTTTTTCTCTTTTTTTTGTTGGCTAGCAAACCCCCGAGCTCCTCGGCAAGAATGCGGTTGATTTTTTCCATCTGCCTTAACTCGAATTGCCAACTAGAACATTTTGTTGTCCTTAGTTCATCGAAGATGTTGTCATCCGACGCCAACGCCAGGTCTTGGGAGCCTTGGGCTAGTCCTCCACCGGCTGGCTGCGACGCAGGGCCAGAAGTTTGGGAAGGACCGCCTGTAGCATCACTTCGAGGCGTCATGGCGCCCGACCTCACACTTGCAGCGGTACTTGCCGGGGCGATGCTTCGCGAGGAGGCCTTGACGAGCTTGGTCTGAGCCAGCAAGAATGAGGGTTTTTGTCCTTCTATGGCGTCCCCTGGATAGAGAGTTGTCCGAGCTTGCAAGACTTGGCCACGGCGGTTCTGAACTTCGTGTTTGCAAGTGACGATCCGGCCCTTCCTCGCCTTCTCGATGGCCCTTCCGAAATCAGCCCTTGATTCCTTCCGCATGAGCTCCTGTATGCTGGTTCCGACGAGAGACTCCGGCTGTAAATCGAGCAGCGACCTGATGTTAGACGAGACAAATAGGAACATTCCGGAAGTAGAAAGCTTCGTCCAGAGCTCGCTGTCTCCAATGCCGCCGTTGGCTTCCAAGCTTTGGCGGCTAAGTGCAAAAACAGGACGCTTGCGACCAACGAGAATAATGCACTTTCGCCCTTTGCCCTGTTCAACGAACAGGGATCCATGACTCTCGAACCAAGTGTAACCGCTGTTCTTCCTCCGTATGCGGAAAACAATGTTGACCATGTTTCCGGCGGCGGTATCTTTCAGCTCACGGGTAACGGGAACGATATCAGAAGGATGACAAACAGAGGACAGAGAGTTGCCCATAAGGTCTGAAGCATCGTATTCAAGGACCCGTTTACAGGCTGGCGAAAGGTAGAGGAACAGCCCCTTGAGTGACAAAACGTGTACCACATCATCCGTGTTTTCCAGGAGCATCTTGTCCCACGATTGCTTGTGCCAATCAGACACCAGGCCTGGAGGATTGAACTGCTGAAGAAGCGTCGAGACATCGTCTATACCCAAAGTCTGACCTTTCTCAGGCTCCCATTGGCTTGATGATGGGGGAGTCCAAATGTATTGTCCAATATCGCTGTGCTTATAATTGACCTTGACACCCCCCATCTCTTGGCCTGATATGGCGTCCGGGCATTCGACAAGATCGATCTGGAATCCGATAAAATATCGAATATCTTCTGTGTCCCAGGGAATCGGAATCATGGTCAATAAATTCAAGAACGGCTTCCCACCTTTGCGGTAGTTGATAAGACTCTGCTGAACTTCTCGGCCCTCGTGTACCATCTTTTTCAAGCTGTAAACTGCACCGTCATCAACGAACTCGCGTTTCGATCCAGCCTCAACATTGCCGTCAGGTGCTTGTAGAAATCTACAATTTTGACCAATAATTTCGTGTCGGCTGTAGCCTGTCAAGTTCTGAAAGTTGTCGGATACGTAAATGATGGGACAGTCGTTCATGTTCACGTCGCAGACGACGAATGCACATGACAGGTCAACGGCGCCCAAGTTAATCTGGGGATTCTTGCGGGTAGCAACCATCCAGAGAGCCTTCAGCATATCAAAACCACTTTTTGAATAGATGGTCTTTTCCTTGGGCTCCCGGGGCGTTGTCGACGTGGTTGGGGTCGTAACATTGGAGGAAGAGCTAGGCTGTGTAATGCTAGCCGAGGAATTGACTCGCTGCGGAGAAATACCGGAACCGGGGGATGATACTTGACGAGCGAGTATTCCTTGGTTATAGCTGGCCATGCCACTGTCGACATTCATGGAGCCAGACTGCTGAGCCGGGTTCGAAGTCGCACCCGCAGGACTGTTCTGCTGCTGACCACTCATGGCATCCTTGCTCGGCGTGTCGAGAGGCCTGCCCCCCGGAGTTGCATCGTCCGGGTTCATGTCCATGGAAAAATCCTCAGGTAACGCTCCAAGCTGAGGTGGGGCATATTGAGGGGTCGTGGAGTTCGGCGCTGAGGTTGTAGGTACAGGAGGAAACAGGTGCATCTGGTTCGGTGAGCCGTTGGACAAGGAGTCCATGTTCATGTTGGCAAATGTGGAGGGGATCATGCTTCCCATAAGATCGGGAGACATGGCGGAATAGTCGTTAGTATCGGTCATGTAGTTGCCCATCTGGTTCAGACCCGAGGTATCGAGGGTGGGGAAGGCCGTTGACATGGACTGGGTGAACTGGTAATTGCCAAGGTCGCTCTGATTTCCGGCTCCGCCGAAGTTCATGATATCGCCTGTGTCGATGGAGGACATTCTTCGATGGTTTTGTTCTTGGAGCATTTGATTCGAATAAGGCTGCGGTACGCTTCGTCGTCGCTGCAAGTCGACCTGGTTGTCTCGCATGATCTCATCGAAGGCGTCGGCAGAATCTATCATGGATTGATCGCGGCTCATAGGCGTCATAGCGGGTTGCGAGGAGGTCGCGTTATGGTTCGACATGTTCATGGTATTCTGCTGCATTTGGGTTTGCATGAACCGCCGCTGATCTTGTTCGTGAATTTCGTGAAGGTGCTGCTGTTGAAGCTGTCGATGTTGCTGCTGGAGTTGTTGGTGTTCATGCTGAAGCTGCTGATGCTGCTGCCGAAGTTGTCTTTGCTGCTGCTCCTGGTATTGTTGCTGCTGCTGCTGCTGTGGGAAATTCGACAGCAGCTGCTGAGAAGAGGACTGCTGGGACGGTGAGTAGAAGCCTTCCATGGCGACAGCATCTGGCTGGAGGCGGCCGCCGCCGGTTCTTTGGGACAGTATGACGACGACGGTGCGCAGAATTTATGCACGTGTGGTAGACTGATGTATCAGCCGCCGGATCGGTAGTCGAAAGGTAATCGTCGGGTCATGTAGCGCGAAAGGCGACGGGTTGCTGCAAGATTCTTACTCGCTGCTCGGGTCGAAGGATTTGCGGCAGCTTGTGGGCTGGGCGCGGTAGGTCAAGACAGGTTTAACTGGAGGTGTTGAGAGGAGTGCGAAGCCCAAGTTTGGCGACGAAATGACCGGAATGCTGATGGCGGGGGCGTAGGATTGCCAATTATCGACAGTGCCCTGTACGCAAGGTGCTGGGTGATATTGTTTAGTCAGAGAGCCGGAAAAACTGGAGGTTGAGCACTGCTGAACACAGAGGAGTCGAGAATGCCCTGAGAGCTGGCTCCTGGAGTATGGAGGAGGAATATAGCCAGATTTGGGAAGTGGATGCCACTGGGTAGATTTACACCAGGACGAGATAAACTTCGCAGGTCCTGGTGGGCAAATGGGGAGGGATTATGTGGATGAGAATGGGAAGGGAGGGGGGGGGAGGGTGGAAATGACATGAGTTGGGATGGGGTGGAAGTGGCAT
Organism: Paramyrothecium sp. XJ0827; assembly: GCA_020881915.1. Classification (NCBI taxonomy): domain Eukaryota; kingdom Fungi; phylum Ascomycota; class Sordariomycetes; order Hypocreales; family Stachybotryaceae; genus Paramyrothecium; species Paramyrothecium sp. XJ0827. The sequence goes on along the minus strand of JAJFPB010000001.1, from coordinate 1,456,017 downwards.
GGGATGGGATGCGAGTGGAGGGAGGGACATACCGGCTTCGGGGACCCGGTCGGGGCGGGTCAATACAGCAAAGCACAGCGCCAGCACAGCAGAGCAAGATAATAGGAGAGAGGATGGAAGGGAAGGGTATGGGTTGCGACGCGGTTGTTCTGAGTGCCCTGTGCGGACGTACTACCGGGACAGGTAAAACGGGCTTGGTACCACAAGGAAAACAGGTTGATGGGGAAAATGTGGGAGACGGATGGGATTTGCACATTTGGGGGGATTACTATTCATGAGTCGAGAGCGAGGTACCTCCTCCACTGATGAGGTAAGGCAAAAGGTAGAGGCAAAGCACTGCAAAGCGGGCGGGCGGGTGGAGGAAGGCCAAGGGACGGAAGGTAGGGAGGCAAGGATGGGAAAGAGGCTTGGGAGGCTGGCTTGGGCGGGAAAGCGACGGCTCACTGGGCGAGCAAGGTGAGGTACCGCTAATTGTGCAGTCCAAGCCACCCGAGGTACCTGCTAGGCGGGTTCAGAGGGACAAGCCCCAAGCGATGTCTAACTTGTTTCTGCCGCACAGAAAGGCACATGCATTTTGCTTACTACCGTAGGTATCGTCATGCGCCACTACTACCTCGGGGACTCCTGTTTTCGACGTCATGGCACTGCAGATGGAGGTACCGAAACCAAAGAAATGCATGGAGAGTACTCTGCAACCCATTCCGCAAGGACAGAAGCCTCTCAAACGAGGACGCCACCGTGCTCTGCTGAATCAGGTGTGGTTGATGGATCCGGTATTTGGAGGGTGACTGTGCGAATACTTGATCCAACACTGGACATGAAGTGCAGGTAAGACGGGTCCGACTTGACCGTCTGCCAGACAGTGACTCTATCCATAGGTGAAGGGCACCCTACCTTAGTAAACTGCAGCAAAGTGAGACATGTTTATGAAGAGAATATGCCTACTGAGTTACGAGGATTTACCGACATTTCACAACTCTCCCATCCGGCGGACTGACTGCCATGACGACCTGCCAACGGTGCTCATGGCCCCCAATCACCTCTGCGCATACAGTACTGTTATGTCAATCTGGCGTATCAAATGGCGCAGGCTTATGCCGTACAGCGGTGAGATACTGTTTGGCGCAGTCTAAAGAGGTACTGCGCCCAGTATTTGTGGTAGACTTGCAAGGATCGATTCCTTGATTTGCCAGACACCCTGGATTGCTCTGCCGAACAGAATTCCATGACCATTCCCCATCAAGTGACCTTGACGAACGAACACCTGGCGGGACACTGACGAAGGATGGCTGAGGATGCAGACAGCAGAGTTTCTAGGCTAGTACAGACAGAGCAAGTACATCACTGAGCAAACTTCGCACTTTTCTGTAGTCCGGCGATACTAGCAAGTTCGGTCTCCCGAGGGTAGACGCCCAGTACCGAGCCCCCCAAGGCTTGCCCCAATGAGGCATATGTGAGGAGAGTCGAGGAACGGTCCGCGTCCAATCAAGTGCTTGTGCACGCTGGGACCGGGCGTGCGTCCCTTCCTGAAAGTTTCTCTGCCCGACGCTTTTCGGCGCCTTCGTGAAGGGTCCTTTTCATCGAACCCAGGGTCCTTTTGGGGGTCCTTGGGCATGTGCCCTGCCTAGCTGCTGGGACCTTACCTGAACTTTCACCCTGCCTATCCACAATCTTGAAGGTCGTTCAAGTGGTGTCTCGGTCATTAGCTAATGTCCGGAGCATAGAGGGCTTGAAAAGGTTTAATCAGCGCAAGCGGAGGTCTCTTCGGTTGTGGGCTTCAGCGGCCATTCCATTGAGCAAAATCAGCTGCTTAACATTACACAATTACACGACGCATCCCCGGACGATTCAGATTTCCAACGATACCCGGGAACCACGGCTACGGTACCATAACTCCTGCAAAAGACAGCATTCTGGAAACCCCGAGAAGAACAGCCGTACCCCATGAGCGTTGACCAAAGCGGTCCCTCGCCTGGGCCATGACGCAATGCATTTTCTTGGAAGAACCAGGGTCGTATGCACGAACATCAGCCGCCGAGGTGGAAAAGGAAAAGGGCAAGGGGGGCTAGGTCCCGCAGCCACCAAACGAGCGGTTCCCATTGGTGGGGTCAGCACCGTCCCAATCACATCTAGCCAATCCCAGGCGGGTGGATGCAAGCGCGGACACGGTGTGGGGTTTGACAAGGGAAAGGAATTTTTAATTACAGTCGTCAGGCGCCGAGCGAGTACACGCACACATTCCCAAGCACCACCGACGATGGTGGCGAGCCCACTGGGCTGTCCTTCGTCATGCTTTTTGTAAGCCTTCTGCGTCCGATAGGTCACCAGCTCAACGGGAAGATTTGCATGCCTTTTTCGTCTCTCCATAACGGCCCATTGACATCACATTTTCGATTCTAATCCACCGCTCAAGATCTTAAACTCTGCACTGTTTTCTTCACATACTGTACGTGCCTGGATATGCACGATCCTAACCTCTTTGATCTACACCCGCTACGTAAAACCAGGGTCTCCTCGAGAACCGATGCGGCCATTTTGATCTTGGCAAAACGTGTTGCTGCCGCCCGCCCAAACAGCAGAGAGCCCAGGCGGGACGTCGAGTCACTACAGATTCCAACTGGAACTAATGGCTTCAGGCAAAGATTAGGTGTTGTGACTCTCACCCTTGACCAATCTCTTTGAAATGGGGCTACGGACTTTGATTACCATGTCATCTCGAACATTTGTCATTTATCATTTACCTACTGGTAAAGATTTTTGACATACCCAAGCACGGGCTCTGCCACTGGCTACATAATGGTTACCTAAATGTGTTCGGATAACGTTAACGAAGGCTTTTTCGCCACGTGAAGCCCTGAGGCAGCTTATTTCAAAACACATCCCAAGTGGGCAGTCGTTTTGTTAGTGTTCCGCAGTGTCGGTTTGGGCAGCGTTGTCTCTCTGGATGAACGATTCGCACGGCATGGACCCTTTCGCCGTCCCTCCACCGGGGAAGTTGCCCCGGAATAGCTCAGAAGGCCTCTTACTCGCCCACAGATTGTCTACCAGCAAGCCCGCACCCCCATCCACCACGCACCCCACGCGTCCGTCCTTATTTTACGGGCGGTCTGTGTTTTGTGTCAGGAGGAATTACTTGCTCCCTCCCTCCCCAAGCAACACCCTGAGCCACGAGCCTAATGGACACCGTCAGCTTCTCGACCCGTGAAAAATGGAGACAGGGGCGCTGAAAGAGGGTTTCTGAAAGAGGTCGGGTTCCGGTTGCAAGTCCGGTACTTGTGGCCAATTACATCCCACTTTTAACAGGGCCCAATACTTTTCACCTTTCTTTGGTACCGATGCTGTAGAGAGGGAGGGATGACCTTGCAGCTCGTCTCTACCATGTTGCTCGTAGCCGCAACTGTATTGTGCAGCCGCAGGCATCCTAAAACAACGACAACACAGCAGCCGCGCCAGCAGTCCGTGATGTGTCTTTGATACCAATGCCGCTGCCGCTACCTCCAGGGGAAGCATGCCGTCCGGCCCAGCAAAGAGACCTGTCAGTTGATTCCAGACAACGAAAGGCACGGCGCGCTGGACTACATTGGAAGCTATCCATTCGTTTTTTACGTCTCTTGTTTGTCTCACCTCCTCTTCACTCGGTCCAAGCGCAGCACAAGTCTTCGGCAATATTGCTGCAAGTCCCCATGAACAGAACTTTCTCTCGAATAGCTACATGTGCGGTCAACGGTCGCAGCCTACAAGGGTCCACCTAGTAACCCCTCTTCTCTGCCTCTTCTTCGCAAGTTCTTCCTCCTCCTCCTCCCCCTATCACCATCCCTTCCTCCACCACCCACGATCTCGATCCTGACCACGGCTCCGCTTTTCCCCTGCTTTTGCGAACATGGCATTTCCAACTTGCCCATCTTTCACCCGAAGCAACGGGCACACGCACAAATGTACGTGGCACATGCCGCCGCTGAAGATCTCGGGCCCTTTTACGCATTGCCCTGCCCCTCCCTTGGTACAACATCCTTCCCCGGCTCATCGAGGACCCTTTGTTCCCGTCCAATGCCGCCGCTCTCATTGTCGATCTCAAATATTCGGCGATCAAATTCACCGTAGGCAGGCACAGAAGTAGACGGCGCGTGCCTGGATGGATGCCACTAGCCAGTCATTCATGCCCCTCGCACCACCATTTTCTTATGCACATCTGATCAATACTTGTTTGGTGCCTTGTCCATCTGGCACACCCTTATGTTTGCCGTGGGCCCCAGTCGTCAGGATTCACAATAGATGCAATGAGTAACACCCTAACTCATCAGCGCAAGCTGCGTCCTCCAGATTCTTTCGGGTAATATCCAAAAAGCCGTAATTGTTCTCAAAAGTACTCGTAAAAACCATATTTCGGGAATGTTCCATGTTCCTTTTGACGGGATGAAGTTGCACCAATCATAATTAGGAATAGTCGTTGATTACACTACATACTCATGAGTCGTTTCGCATCGTTCACGATCGCGCCGTTTTTCTCGCTAACTGCTTAACATGTTTCAGAAGGCATCTTTCAGGGACAAAGCCAAGATCACCTCGCAATGAACTGTGATGTCATAGCACGCTTCAGAAAGGTTGATATCTCGGAGGAATCTTTGGTCGCTTGTGAGGTCTCGTGATGCTGGAGTGTCTGCGTTGCCTCTATTCTTACGACAAAGGAGGGCGGAAGATGTCGGATGACAAGTTCGGGATCGGAGAAACTGCATCGTCGCTGAAGTTTCTCCCCGCAAAACTCCGTCTGGTGCATTGGCCGAGTGACCTTTCGAGACCCTTTCCGTTGAGCGGTATTAGTGAAAACGCTCCTGGTGACAAACCTAATAAACGGAAGACTTGTAGAGCCACGGAATGTCCATGGTCCAAAAACAGAAGTTCTGGCTTCCATATCGCTGGACAACACCACCCTGAAAACCAGTGGCCATTCGTCGTGCTGCCTCCCATTCGGGAGTTTGATCAATGATGGATGCGCCATGTCTTCAATACCACGTGGTGAGACCCAAGTTATCCGTGGCCATTGCGCCGATCAATCTAATGGATACAATGAACCACCACAAGAAGTCACATGGGAAGGGGAAGAGTACCAACAGTTCCTCAGCATGGCATCGCCATGAGCGCTTCCTCGAGATGATGCGTAGAAAGCATCATGCTCGCTCATAGCCTCCATCAGCAACTGTTCTGGCATCTTGCGAGCCCGTGTGGAGAGACCCTTGAAATGTAGCCACTTTTACTGCAAACTCCATGTATAATGTGTTAAAGTCTCGACATGTTGGCTTAAGATATTACCCTGTCTATCAAACAACGAAAACGCTTTCCCCAGGCTGCTTCTGCTCAGCCGGCCTTCCTAAAAGCTTCATTTCCTCTTTTCATCCCAGGTGTATCTTTCCGGCTCATTTCATCCAGCACTATTCCCGTCGAAGAATATTGCCTCTAAATCTTCCTGCAGAGCAGTGCTTCGTCCAGCCCCTGGTTTGTCAATGAAATAAGGTGGATGCCAAGCTCATTTCATTCGCTGCTGGTTCGGAAGGTCGGCTGGCTGGACTCGGCGCTACTCTTTTCCCACAGGTGGTATCATCCGAGACCTCAAATGTCCCCATTGTGACAGCAAAAACTATGTACCGTCTAATCCATATCCTTGACCATCCCTGTCTGCTGAGTGGCATCTTCACTCCAGCAGAGGGCAACAGCCATGAAATTCATCCTCATCGTTTAAGCAAAGTAACCCATGATTGTCCTCTGAGCCTCGGGGCTGAATTGCTGGAGTAGGGGCATAGGGTCCACGTTGGCAGCCGTAAGCATGTTCTTCGTAGCCGCCGCAACACGGCTGGCCGTCTGTCCTTGCAAGGACTCCGCTTCGAGGGCTTGCGCAATGAAGACGAAAAGCTTGCTGGCCTGGTTCATCACTATCGGGTTGTTCCTACAGAGAGGGTCGTTAGTATCAAAATGCTGGGTCCATTTCTTACGAGGGTCTGAGGATTGGGGTAACTCACTGGTCAATCAGCTCTGCCAGGTAAGCGTATGCGTACGGTGCAGCCTCCTCGTCGTTGGTCACTGGTAGAGTTTCCAGCCATTGTGGGATCACGGCCTGGGCATCGCCAAGAGAGCTGGCGTTGTAGTGGAGGATCTTGGCAATAGCGGCACAAGCGTTCTCAGTCGCGTAAACGTTGTCCTCGTTACGAGCGTCTGGAACCTGGGTGACCTGGAACAAGAACGGGGCTGCTCCACTCAGGAACTGTGACCATGGAGCGCCGCCCCTATGAGCTGCCACGCCCACACCGTAAGCCGCCGCTTGTCGTATAGCCGGCGACACATCTTGGCAGCCATCAATGAGCGGCTGCGAAATGTAGTTGGCGTACCGGATGCTCTCTGGCCCGCAGTACTCAAGCACATCGTCCATGATGCAAAGACCCCATTGTCGTTGCGTGGGATCACGCGAGGCAAGGAATCCTTCATACGTCTGCATGAGGCGTTCCCAAGCGGGCAGGAAGGCAGCGCCGTGGTTCTTGAAGATGGCATGGAATGCCTTGTTCATGTCGGAAAGCAGAGTCTGATCGTCTTCGATGGCTATCAGTGTCTCCTCAGCCTCATCCTCAGCATCCTCTGCTGTGACGCCTTCCTTTTCCTCAGCACGTTGGGCAACTCTGTCCTTGTAGTCTTCGAGAGCCGCATGGACTGAGTCAATGAAACCACTCATGTGTTCAGCCGTCAGGCAGTTCTTTCCGACCACCTCGATGGATTCGTAGAAACACTGGTACATCTCGGCTAGCGTGTCGATGGCAGGCTCAGGGGTGAGGACTTCCAACAACTTGGGCACAGTGGCGTTCCAAAGGCCAATTAGCTCGTTCGAGGGGCTTCCATAAGCCTTCTTGTAGGAGCTCAGAAGCTGAGGGACGAGCTTAGCAGACGTGTATCGGACAGGATCATGGAAGAAGAACGCGAGACCAGGGAGAGCAATCTTCTCCATGATGTTGGCAACGTAGGGCGCGAAAGCACCCTCCAAGACCTGGGCGTAAACCACAAGGAGCTCAATAGCCATGTGCTTGTCGTCCATTGTGCTTGTCTTGATGCCAATCATCTTACCCTTGAGGGGCACAAGCTCCCAGCCTTCCTCACCCTGGATCTGCTCAACCTGATCCTCATCCTCCAGCAGCTGAATGTCGGCCTTGGCCATGCCAAGCTCAAGCAGAGGCGGCATAACCGTGTCGAGGAAGGGGAGGAAGTCGGATGCAAGCACGCGGCACATGCGACCCCAGCAGTGCATGAGATACTGAGCCTGGGGATCGTCCGCGTCGGTAATGCTGCTCTGGATGTTGGCGAGAAGGTTCACTAGGGTCATGGCATCCTGGCCCAGGCGCTCCTTTCCAACAGCAAGAGCAATCAATGTCGCGCACTCCATAGCCTTGGCGCGCAACAGGCGATACTCCTTCTCGCTCTGGTTCTGGAGAACATTGACCAGAAGAGGCATGAGGGTATCGTAGTACTTGGCGAACGCAGCTTCGGCGGCATCAGCAATGGTCGCAATGGTAGAGAGCGCCTGCTCCTGCACATAACGCTTGTCGCTCTGAAGGAGTTGGAAGAGGTGAGAGAGCAGCTCGTCAAGGTACGGCTCAAGAATAGACTTCTCAGCCTCCTCACAGAAGTTGACCAGAGCGGCTGCAGCATGCGACTTTACGCGGCCCTCGGGAGAATCAAGCACGGGGATAATGGCCTTGAGAACTCGATCGTAGTAGTCGGTCTGCATCTTGGGAGCAAAATCGGTGCTCATCTGACCGAGCGCATTGCATCCAGCCCAGCGAACTCGGGGGTGAGGGTCACTCAGAGCAGGAACAACCAGGTCCAGGACCTGGCTGAGCTCACCAATCATAAGGTCACGGCATCCCTCGGAAATAGCTGAGATAGCCATGAGAGCAGCGTGCCTGTCGCGCCATGCCATGGAGGTCATCATGCGAGGAAGCCAGTTGAACGTTGGCGCCAGGATGGTTTGACCACCTAGCTTGTTTGCGAGTCGATCCATGGTCTGTTCGCCGGCAACGTGGTTCTGGTCACTCTCGTCTTGCTCCAACTAACACCATGTTAGAATACCATCTGCTGCAAGCAATCCTGGATCGGAAAATGTTACTTACGTCGTCGGACGCCAACCACTCAGCAGCGTCGTCGTCATCCTCGCCAAGGTCGGTCATGAGGCTCAAGCACTGCGTGATCATATCATTGGTGTATGAAGCGTCTTTGCGACACATGGAAGGGGCGTAATCGGCAAAAGTCGCCATGAGCTCCAGGGCATTCTGTCGGCAGATGCTATCCAGCTCCTTGTCTTGAATCACAGACACACTGAACTGAACGAGGTTGTGGAAGAGTTGCTTAAACATCTTTGGTGCTGATTCCGCAAGGTCGATAAGTGCAACCAATGCCTTACTAAGATCATCGGAGTCGTGGGAGTCCTTGATGGGAGGGAGGATGTTGAGGACGTCAGGAATGAGAGCGTAGTATTTTGCTTGGCCCTTCTTGCTGATGTTTCGGAAGAAAGAAGCAAAGGCTTCCATCGCAGCCAGACGAACCTGTTCGATTCGTTAGTTGTGAAACAAGCCAAGTCGTCAACCTGGGACGTACCTGAACAGCATCATCCTTGAAGCCCTTCTGGAAAGCCTGGAGGACCGTCTCTTCATGCTGCTTCTCAATAATGCCAGGGGTGGTAGCAAACACGCGGAAGGCAGTCTCGCGCTTGTCAGCCTCGGGAGCCTGGCTCAACTGGAACAGAGCACCAAGCAGCTCTGGCCAACTGTCGTCTGTTTGTCCATGACGTTAGTTTGGGCGTTGCGATACAACGGACGAAGCGACAGCATAATCTCGTGTCGCCGTCTGGGAGTTTAACTGACTGTTTTCGGTGTACTGTCGTGCAACCTCAGCAACGGCGTCACTGATCTTGTTTCGTACGGTGCGGTCAGACTCGGCGCCGAGGGTCTCAAGGAGCTTCTGCCTGATGACACCGGCTTGGTCGTTCGAGAGGGACAGGAACATGTCGAGAGTTTTGCCCTGTTCATTTTTCCGCGTCTTCGAGGCGATACGACGGAAGATGACGGCAGCAAAGGAGCGGGTCTGTGGTGTCCACGAAACAAGGTCAGTCTTTGCATCACAAACTTGCTGAAAGAGGTAGAGAACGTACGGCGTTGTCGCCTGCGCCCTGGATCTGCTCGGCCAGGCCCATCAGCAGGACCTCGGGCCTTGCGATAGTCCAGCTGTTTTGCAGGTGTTCTTCAGCCTGGGACCTGACATTGTTATCGGCGGATTGCAAGGCCTGCAGCAGCTGGGTGAGCTCGGCATGGACGTCGGCTGGCAGGACGGACATGACTGCGGCGGGTGCAAGGCTGAGGCGCCGTGCAACCAGTATCGATCTTATGCTCGTCCCTTGCGCTTGGGGGTGAGGCGAAGGGCCGGAGGAGCGAGGAGGTTAAGGGGAGAGGTAGGGTGAAGGGTCTTGTCTTGTGCGAAGAGGAGGTGGACGCAGAACAAGGGACTTGGACTTTTTGGTGGGTGGGTAGGTGGGTGAAGTGGGGGAGGGGAAACCCGCTGGCGGTGGGATGAGTCTCCCCAAGACGCTGCCCAAGGAAACAAGTAGAGGAGGCCTGGGAGAGGGAGATGGGTTATGGGCAAGCGCTCAGGCTAACCAACAGGCACTTATTGTCCCTTCTACGAGACTGTGTCGACGGGCGCAAACCTGGCAGCCAGTCTTGGACGTCTTTGTCGGTGTATCGAAAGTCTTCTGCGGCATGGAGGGGTGCAAGCGAGGAGCAATTATCAAATTTGTCAATAATTTAGGTTGCTACGGTAAAGGTACTCACTTGCAAGAGGCTCGGTACCTTGCTGGCTGCGTCGTCGCGCAGAGCCACAAAGTCCCGGCCTTGAGCTTGGCCAGTTTAAGGAATGTACCTAGAAAATTATACCAGTAGCGCGCTTTTGAGATCGAGCTGACCACGGTACGACGTGTGGGCAGGGGCGACAAAAACAAGGGACCGTCGCGCGACTTTGGGCCGTGCAATGTGCCTAAAAAGTATTGTCTGCTCCAGAACGTGGTGTTTTCTACTTCCTGGATGTCAACACAACATCTGCGGGCAACAATTCATGGACTCGCATATACCCAGGTACCTATGTTTAAGTTCCTGGAAGCATAAGGCTTGATGCTGTGCGGACTGTTGGAAACTCTGCCATCTTTTGCCCATCTTCATCAGTCCAGCGTGATCATTCATCCCTAAATTTTGATACAGACCTGGACTACCTTGGGGATCAATAAATGACTGTGTCCAAATAACTTGGCACATGAGTAAAATTCCTGGTCGCAAGAAACCGGGATCTTCCCATTGAACCAAGGCAACCATTTTTAACATGCCACCCAGCAGTTTTCCTGCTATTGTAGACACGTGACAACCTCGTCACCGACGCTCCTCTACTCCTGGAACCTCAGGTCAGGACAAAGGCTAAGGGCGGGCTCGCTGGCCTCTCTTGATGCAAATTTCGACCAATCCTTGCATTCATGCAAAACCCTGGTGAATATTCGACTCCAACGGCAGCCCTAGATCCCCTTCCTAAGCAAGACGGATGGCAAACCCAGCTGTGGCAAGTCCTAAGATCAGATGCGATGAAAAATCTTCCAAAAAGTCTACAATCCATTTAAATACTTGCTCTATCTTCCTTACCTTATTGAACCGGTCCGGATCCCGCCTTCGGTGTAATGGTGGAAGACTGCAGCGACTAACGACTGGGTCCTCTGTTAGAATACCAAATTTTGCCGTTCACTTTTGCTCGTGTAGTTATTGTCTTTTATGCCCATTTGCATGGCCTTCTGACATGTATTGGTACGTTGGTGACGCCTCCACGTTACCTGAGCTAACTAAACGGCGCAGCATGAAACTTGTAATGGAATGGTAGGCGTGTGGCGACGGCGGCCTTGCCCGGTGCGCAAGCGGACACCGAAGCTCCTGAGCGGCTCGAGCTCTCGTTGGCGCAGGAGCGGTTCACGAAAGCTTTGCCTCCATTCGCGAGTCCGACGGGCCGGAGTCAAGCACCAAGTCCCTCTTTTCACCATCCGTTTCAACCGTGGATGGCGCAAGGCGTAGCTCGGTGTTTATGCGAGCAGCGGCGTTAGTTTTATGCGGTTTGCTGGCCAAGACTAAAGTCCGGCCTAGCGAAGGAAACGCTAGGGGAACTTCACGGCGAGCGAGCTCACGAACTATGCCCGAAACCCCGTCGACGGGAATTTCAGTGAAGCCGGAGGCAATGGACTGTTTGGGGTCCGTAACCGACCACTTTGGGAAGGCCTCACATGCATGTCCAGACTCGGTCCGCCGTCTTCGTAAATTCATCAACATTCTTAGTCTGGAGGGGTAGGTAATTCACTTTTTGGTGATGGTCTTATCGCCGCAGATAAGAAGCTGTACTTTGCGATAAAGCCGGTAGCTGTCAGCCAGGCAATTCCTTAACGGAGTGACCTGACGAGATATCGAGATAGCCAGTCTACCTAACTTAAAGTTAAACCGTCATCCAAGGAGACAGGCAAGCTCATGATTCCGATCCGGCAATTCAAAGCTGTAGGCGCACGCCTTCTCCGAAGCATTCGAGAGTCGGGTTACTTTGTTGCTACAAACACCTCTCCCTCGCCTGTCTCATGCGCAGAAGAAATCCTCCCATCCCATCAGTGATCAGCACCCCGTGCATCTTCACAGGCCACTGTATCCCTGTTAGACAAGCCTGCTAAGACATGGCTCAGCCCCTCCGACACCTGCATATGTCATAGCAGCGCAACATTAGCCACCACCACCACCACTCACCACTCACCACCACGGAGCCCGACTCGCCAACCACCAGCCGGCCAGGCCACCGCCAATCATCTCATCAGCACACCACTCGCAGCACCACGTTACCGGACTATACCCTGGTCCTCATTCGTGCTAGGTACGTCGGCACGGCACCCTCAAGCTTCGACCCGTCGTTCTGTTATATTCCCCTTCTCCAAACTCAGCACCCTCTTTTTCGTGACTGATCTCGAGACTCAATCGACTCAAATTGTTCCTGACCTCCATTACTGATTTCCTGCAGTAAGCTATAGCCAAGCTCGCTCTCGCAGCATAGCTTTGCCTTTCCCGCTACAAACATCCATATTTTGTTTTCTCCCCGCCCATTCGCCCCCACCTCGGAGCTGCAACTGTTGCAGCTCGATACCCTCATGGAGGCTACTCTTAGCCCACCAGGCGGCGAGCCCGGGGACGCTCGTACCGCCAGCACGACCAGCCTCAACAGCACGGCGTCCAGCTCGTCGGCCGGCTCCAAACAGGTCCCACCACCTCTTACCGCCCAGCGAACCTCCAGCACCGGCAAGTCGGCCCACCGCCAAAGCTTCGTCGAGAGCTTGCGCAACGTCCCGCCTTCTCCTCGCCAACGACACCCTTCATTAACGCAGTCCGCCATCCAAGATCTCCTAAACCACCCTCCAACAGCCAACAAACACACCAACCCGAGGTTTGCCGGGCGGGAATGGCGCGACATCAAGGTGGGGGAGATTGCGAACCCCGAGGATGTCAGGTGGATTGACATGGACGGAAGCGTGGAGGAAGCCACCATGGTAGGTGTCCCAAGACATGCTCATTCGACCTCTCGTATGCTAACCTGACTTCACCAATCCAGCTCCTGCTGAAAAGTCCTACGAACCTCGTCCTCATCCGTGAAAACGAAGACGCCAAGAATGCCATCTCCACCTTTGATTTTAGCGACCTTAACGCCTACCTTCTCATCGTCATCGGCCTCGCGAAGCCCGAGGACGGCCAAATCTCGCTTTACAACGATATTATTTCCAAAGCGCAACAAGGCCAGCGCATACCGCTCCGAGACATCCAGCCCATCTGCCGCAAGGAAAGCCTGGTCAACTTGCACGGCGACGGCAACCTGTCCCAAGCCATCGAGATCCTCGGCAGCGGCATACATCAATTCCTCGTGACAAATGAAGCGGGCCACGTTGTGGGTATTGTGACACAGCTGCAAGTAGTCGAGTTCTTTTGGTCCGAAGCCATCAATTTCCCAACCATTGATCGGCTGTATGGAGTCATCCTGCGAGACCTGGGAGTCGGCTCGCAGCATGTCATTTCTGTCAAGTATGGACATGCCTGAACGTGTACTGAAATGAATGCTAACCGATTCTAGCTCCGACGCTCCTTTGTCCGACGCGCTGACGCTTATGAACGACGAGGGCTTGACTAGCGTGGCTGTGATTGACAACGGCCACAATGTTGTCGGGAATATCTCGACTCGCGATGTTCGTCACCTAACCAGCACCTCGAGTGCTCCTCTCCTCAGCTCCTCGTGCATGCACTTCATATCCTACATCCTGAATGAAAAGGGCGTGGAGAAGGGCAGGGACTCCATTCCTGTCTTCTACGTCAACCCATACTCGACACTGGCACAAACGGTGGGCAAGCTGGTAGCGACCAGATCACATCGGATGTGGGTGGTGGAGTCAGCATCCCCATCGCCTTCGGCGCCCGCTACACCACTGCTGGGTCCGTCCACCGCAGTACCGCCATTGGCAGCGACGCCAACGTCTCCTGCGGCACAGGCTAGCGTGCCGGCATCTGCCATGGCCGGAGCGCGCATTTCAGGACGGCTCAACGGTGTCATCTCTCTGACGGACGTGCTCAATATTTTCGCTAAATCTACGGGTCTGCACCCGTCGGATCCATGGGAGCAGCGTGCGCGTCGGAGGCGAAGCTCGAGCAGCTCTGTCCGGCCAAGCATCGAGGCACCGAGGCAAAGCATCGACGGTCGCAGGTGATGTTGATGGCGAGTACGAAGGAAGCTTGGGGATGGAACTACTTGCCAAAGGTGAACGCACCAAGACTGATCATTGGACGAAAAGGGAAGGAGTCGTTGTGATATCGGGGTTCCTCAATACGCGGCTTTACAATGATGAAATGAGATTTGCATTTGTGGGGATACATTCCACATCCCAAGAACTACGGGTAGTAGTTGGGCCAATATGTTGTTGGTCGGTTTACAGTCACCGAATGGGGATACGGACCTTTCTCTTCAGTACATAAATTCAACACAGATATTTACACTTGGACGTCATCTCCTCTCTCTTTCTCTCTCATTCCCTATGTTGCAACGTGCCTGGGTTATGTGCGACATCGTGGCCGTGCTGGTCTTGAAATAGAACCTGCCATGTGAAGTCATGGTCAGTCCTCAAATCGAGGTATGCAGGAAGGCCATGGGCATCGAATCCTGCGTCGTGATTCCCGCACGCCGCTGTCCCCTTACCTTTGGTGGGTTCTTGACGCCCTCGGCATCGGCCTCTTCCTTGGAAGTGACGATCCTGTCGACCTGGCCCTCGTGCTTGCCCCCGCGCATCTTGGTCCAGACCTGGTCGCCCTCCTGGATGGGGACGCCGTTCTTATCCTGGACTTGATCAGAGGGCATGGTTACCGATGGAGCTTCGCGCGGTCGACGAGATGGATGGTGGGCCTGAAGCTACGATAGGAAGGAGAATATATTTTTTAGAGAAGGCAGTTGATTTCGGATTGTGCTTGAAAAATCGGTAGCGGTGGTGGTGGTGATGGTAATGGTGATGTAGGTAGGATGATGTCAACTCAGTCGTCTTACACGGGAGGTGGTGACGTCGACAACAGTGTAGTGGCCTAGTGTTTCAATTCTCAGATTGTGTAATGTGACTAATTTGGCACTTATACTGTCTTTGGTGCATTTTTGGATGATTATGATTATGATCAAGTTCTCGTCTTCACAATCCAAAAAATGCTCCTCTTAGGTATCCTCATAGGCTTAAATGCCACTGTCCGCATTGCAATGGCCACGGAATTCCAACACACGATTATGCTATATGCGATTGGATGCACTTCCAATGAATTCTCCTATTTGATGAAAGTAACTTGAGCAGCACCCGTTCACGCATAGGATGAACTAGCCGTACCGGGTAGTTCGCAAGCTGAAATTGGACCCTGCATGGCCAGGTGAGTTACCGTATGAGTCCCGCCCGCCGTGGCGCATCATCCCTCGAGAGGCGTTCGCAGCCCGAAGCGAGCCGAAAGGCGGAGACGAGAGCGAGTCAAAGTGGGGAAGAAAAAGGACTCCCCCACCTACCGGGTGGCGGGAGATCTAAGGCGCCTTAAGGCGATGCACGATTGCGAGGCTGATGTACAGGTACGGCCACGCATCTCTCCGCCCCAGTTGCCCCCCTGACAGCCCAGTTCGCGGGCCTCCCGTTGGCGGTTGGTGGTTCCCATTTGAGGAGGTAGGCCTCCTTGGAGGCCAACGAGGGCAATGCTGTGCAACATACCACTACTTTTTGCTGGGGTTGAGAATGGAAAATTTTAGTCTGAAAGCTTGACACATATGCCGTAGCTTTGGAACTGAATTTTAAAGACCTTCTCTTGCCTTCCAATTCCTGAAAAAACCCCATCTGGATAGGTGAGCCTCCAGGCCCTCTTTGCAACCCCAGTAAAGCACCAGCTCCGCCACAGTCCCCAGGGTAAGGTAGGATTCATGTTGGCCTCTGGCTGGAGCAAAGTACCGCTACCTGTCCCGCCACCGAAACCAGCTGTTAGCGCCGCTTTTAGAGCTCGATTCTCTTTCGCTTCCCGGCCCGGCTGATCGGGTGTGTGACTCTCACATCTTTCGTGCTGTCCGATCTGCCCTGACCTGACCTGGCCTGACTTGCTTTTCGTTTGACTCAACCTCCAGAGACAGGACAAGATATATTTCCTCTCTTTGCTTCTTCCCTTTGCTGTTTTCTCCCGATTCAAAGTATAATTCATCTCCCATCTCGTTCGGGCCCGGCGTTCTGTCTGCCCCCCTCGTTTCTCGCAACGCATCACAATTGCCACGCCATCTATAGTGCTCCACCGTCTGCAGCCGCTCGACATTCACCAAGGGCCTCCCAGCTACACGACATCGAATCAGCCTCCTCTTCCCCCTTGTTCTGAACCGCACCCTGCTGTTCGGCCTCCTGCTCAACAACAGAGTCTTGTTCCGACCCGTTCCGGCGGACATTGTCACTTGTTCCGCGCCAGGTTCTCACCTGCAAGATTCACGCTGTTGGCCGCCCTCGTCAAACTCGACAACGCAACCTCAGCAGGGCGCGAAGATTCTGGCACATCAAGAAGCCTTTGCAACGAACTTTAAGCAGTCAAACTTTGTCCAAATTGTCCCAGTCACTGCACCTTTTCGAGACACCATTGCGGACTTTCTCGTCTTGTGTGCCGACTCACCAATCACCAAGCACCCTGTATATCAGCCCTTTCATCCACATATATCAACCACCTGCAGCATTTCTTTACCGTTCAGTCTTGGACATTCACCAGGACAGCTTTTTGGAAGCCCTCTTTTCCTTGGGGTTTTCCGCTGCGACCACGTCTCATCCCAATCTGAAGCTCAAAAGATAATCATCCGCCGCCTCCAGCTCACCCCCCCTTTAGAGTCTTCAACTCTCTCGGCGGCCTTCCATATCCTGTTGTCCCAGAGTAAATTCCAAAAAAGACTTGGAAAACTTTGGCAAAGGGTTCCAAGTAGAACCCTTCGGAGTCTCTCAGTGTCCCCATTTGGCAGTCACGGCAACCTTATGGATTCATACTCTTCTTGTATAAAACCCCATCGCCGTCGCCATGGATCCTCCACGAGATCCTCCCCTCTTACATCCATCTTTTCGCCCTTCCACCGCAGTTGACATTGATCACCGTTCTCCTTCCTCTTCATTTCCTTCTCCTTCTCCTTCGTCTAATTCTGTTTCAACTTTGAGGCCAGAGGCCCTTTCAGCATCACTAGGCAATTTTGCGAAGATTCATCAGTCTATGAACATCCTATCTAGCGGTTCTAAGCCATACACTTCTGCTTCTTCCTCTTCTTCAGACGTTTCTGTTTCACCCCAAGACATACCCCAGCCTGCGAGACTGGGAAATTTCTCGAAAATCTTCACTCAACTCTCCGCTGGACACCAACCAGCCAGTTCATCCACAATGGATTGCAAGAACACCCAGTTTCTATCTTCCTCCATGTCTAGTTGTGAGGGCGAACCCCTGATTCAACAGGCTGTACCCAAAAAGCGCTCCACGATTCGCAAGCGAACCAAGGACGCTGGAAACGCATCACAAGCCGCCGCCATGCTCGACGACAACTTGCTCAAACGCCTGACTATCCAGTACGACAGCGACGAGGCCCAGTCATCCGCGGAATCTGACTTCCAAACGAGCGCCGTCTGCACGCCGGACACCACTCCTCCCAGCTCCGCCGGCCAGGAGCCCTCCCCCTTGGCTCTCATGGCTGCGCAGGCGGCTGCTTATCAAGCCCACCTTTTCTACACTTCAACCGTCTACCATCCCGCCGTCTATCCCCCAACCATCTACCCTCCGACTGTCTACACTCCAACCATCCTCCCTAGGCCTCAAGTACTGGAACCACAGGCAACGCAGGGACCGCCACGCCTGGTAGCGCCCGCAGCAGCGCAGCCACCCCAGCTATGCTACCAGCTTTACAAGGGGGGCGCCTACATCCCTCTCGACATCAAGGCTCGCCGCACCAAGGACCAGAAGCATGAATCACTCTCTCTGGGCCTCGTCAGCCTTCGCACGACCGACACCCTTATAGCCGCCGAGTACCCCGAAGTCGTTTCCCACGGCATCCACGTGTTTCTCGACATGTCCAACATCAACATTAGCTTTCAGCATACCCTGAGGGTTAAACACAAAATTCCCGAGTCCGCTCGCTTCACACCCGTCCCCAGTCTGAACCTGCAGTTCCTCACGGAGCTGCTCGTCCGGGATCGGGATGCCAAGGTCCTCAACGTCGGTTGCTCCGTTCAGCCGGGCCACAACGAGCCCTCGTACGTCCGGGAGCTGCGCGAACTTGATTACCATGTCGACGTCCGCGAGCGAAAAGCCGTCGTGGAACCTGGCGCCCAGAGGAAACACAAGTCCAACGGCTACTCGTCCGACGAGGTGCTCAAGAAGGCCATGAGCGCCGCCGTAGCAGCCACCCGTGGTAAAAGCGGGGGCAAGGTTCGCTACGCTGAGGACCTCGTCGACGAGACGCTGCAGACTCGCATCGGCGAGTCTGTCATGGAGTATTTTGACCGCCGCGGCACCCTCGTCATCGCCACTGGTGACGCCAAGCCCGCCAAGTTCTCCGACGGCTTCTTCACCTACGCCGAGCGCGCCCTCAAGATGGGCTGGAACGTCGAGGTTGTCTCGTGGAAGAGCAGCCTGTCCAGCGCCTGGACCAACACCGCTTGGGCTGCCCAATGGGGCTCCCGCTTTCGAGTCATCGTGCTCGACGACCACCTGGACGACCTCTTGGCCTGCTACGCCTGAGCAGCAGGCCTTGAGATTGATATTTTATTTTACCGCAATTCGGACGATTACTTTCCTTCAACGTTCATTTCCACGAACAGACTTCAGCCGATGAGCCAACTTGTCCTGGCGACATGAAATTTCAATGACACGAATTTGTCCTTTCAGCTTTATTAACGCATTTAGCACATATTATGCCGTCTACAGTGTTCATTCATCTCGACTTTCTCACGATTACCCACATCCCGGAGCATTCACAAATCGATGCCAACTTCGTGTCTGGCATAGCGTTGTATTTTTTCTCTTTTGTGATGTTGCGATGGTCCTTTCTTTCCTGTTAACACACGCAACTGGAAAGGCTTGCCCGCGGACATCTAGGACGCTTGATGTTTGAGCGTTATTCGTTCGGAGCTGGATTGGAATCGAATTCATCAGCGTTGGGGTTTGGTTGCATGGTCGAGCCTGGCTGCGTGGGACAGACTGGTATTGAAAGGAGGATTGTGCGAATAGGTTCACTCATGGAGAGGCGGAGTTGTTGGTGATATGGCATTTGGCAGGAATGGTTGGAATTTTCTGGGCAGCGGCGCAGCGCAACAAAGTTCGTGATGGAGTACAACGAAGTCAAACCCCAAAACCTGGCGGTGCATGATTCTTGTGATTTCGTGAATACTTGGAATGATGCAATGTCTTTGTAGAAAGCACCAGGAGGTTGGCATCGTAACCAAGGAACAAATCTTTCTTGTCTGACCTAGCGTCGACACGAAGACTTGTCGAATGGCTACCAGAACGTGAAGTAACTTGTTGGAAAAGGATTTTTAATAACAATTCCGAATAATCATGCCATCCCAGCTAAGTCTGGGCTCCTATCAATACTGTACTGCTCCTCTTGCTTACATTCATAAAGCCTCCGCCAGAAGTATGGTGTCATCAAGCGTCTCCTCACAGATGCTCTTTGACTTGACCCTTCGAGGCATCCTCGAGCTCCTTGGCCTTCTCCTTCACCTTCTCCGATTGCTTCTCAACGTCCTTGACAGCACCCTTCAGCTTGTCAGACTTGTCCTTGGCCTTGTTCTTGGCCTTGTCTTCCTTCTTCTTAGCATCCTTCAACTCGTTGGCCTTATCCTTGATCTCCTCCTTTTGCTTCTTGGCCTCCTTCTTGGCCTTGTCCTTGATCTCTTTGACAATCTTTTCGGCCTCCTTGTCAGACACATCTTGCCCACTGCCAATGGTGAGCTCTTCGACAGTGTCACCTTCGAGGTCTTTGGGCTTGTCGTTGGGGTCGGCGTACTCAGAGCAGATGCCACGAATCCAACTCAGTACGTCTTGGAGTCGCCTGCAACAGTGATTAGTTGACAGCCATTCATGAATAGGACTTCAGCAAATGAAGAGATGGCAGACGGAGGCAGTGAGACAAGAGAGGAGACGGAACGAATGAAGTATCAAATGATAGAGCGGAAGGAAGAGGACTGGTTAGCAACAGGATAGTAGGGATTCGGATAACGAGGAGGACAAATGGAAGAAAGTGAAGTGGAAAAGGCGAGAGGATGCAGTCCGATAAAACTTACTCAGACTCATGATCGATGTGTGAGGCACAGAAGGAGAGAACTTCCTTCTCCGCAAGATGAACCCTAAAGTTCGGTTAGAAACGTAAAGTGTCCACGAGGAGCCAACATACTGGCAGACACAAGCACCAAAGGGTTGGTTGAGGGGGCATTGAGGACCAGCGGTGGCGGCAAGATTCGTCAAGGAGTAGACCTGTGCTTGAGGTCAGCCTGGTCAAACAACAGCCCAAAGAGGTTCTTACAGCACAAGGGGGTGCGGTGAGAGGGAAGACGGCCTTATCTGCCTCGTCGGCGTCCTTGTCATCGTCCCGGCGAGTCAAAGGCAAAGATTGGTCGAGTCGTTGGAAGGCTTCCATGAGCTTCTTGACGAATTGCGGGTTTTGCCTCCTGGCAACAGTGTCAGATGGGGTTGTGAAAACAGAAAAAAGGCAGGAAGCTTACACGAAGTCCTTGGGACAATTTTTCTTGATGCAGTTCTCGAAATTGTTGCCGAACTCGGGGGATCCAAAGGCACAGACATCGTCCCAGGCGTCGGTGCAGTTGATGTTGGCACGGAGCTCGGGGGTTTCGTGGCAATCCCACTGCAAATCAAGCATCAGCTATGGTCGAGGCCCTGACGGGGGAGGGAGTTGAGCCTCAACTTACGACGCATTTGGGAATGGTAGCTCGAGCTGTTGTGATGGCGGCAGCGAGGGCCAGGACGATGGATTGATTGAGGATCATGTTGACGATGGAGCGAGAAGACGAATGGGTGGCAGTCAATGAAGCAAAAGGTCAATGTAAAGATGAATGCAGCAGCAAGACGAACAGAATGCAAGCCCAGCGTGTTGGCGGGTTGAAGAGAATGATGTGGATGCAAGTTCAGAGTTGGAGCTGGACGAGCGACCCTCGTTGATAAACGCTGGGGGAGGCCTCGAAACTTCCTCTGGCATGGCAGGAGACACTTTGACCTGTGCTGTTGCCAGTCTTGCGTGCCTCCCTTCCCTACCTTATATGGCACCCTAAGGTAGTAAAGGGACCTGAGAAACGGTAAGCGAGACCAAGTAAGGTGCCTTAGGCACAAGCTCGCAAGAGTCTAATCGACTGCATCGCGTCGTTAGCATAGGGGAAACCGCGAGATGTTGTTATTGGCCTTGGTCGTGCAGCTTCCGGTCCGGCAAGGCAACGAGTGAATGCATGTGTTTCCTTCCCTTAGAGGTTCGGCCGGCGTCGAAGACTCAAGTGACTGCATGTGCAACCGAACGTGTAGGCGCAAGCTATGGAAGCAACAAGAAAGTTTCCGGAAGGTCAATGACGATAACCAAGCGATAGTGGCCGCAGAACTGGCGGCAACAGTAGCAGGTAAGACACGTTCTCTTCACTTGCATTCAGCAGACCTTCCCAAAGATGGTCTCGTTTAAGCGTCGGCTGACGTACGGTCATGACGTTTGTTGGTTGTTTGCCTTTGCGCCAGGTGAATGAGGCACGGAAGGTATTATCAGCTGGAAGGAAGCAAAGGTGGACAATCAGTGCTGGTAGACAACCGGCGAGCAAAAACCCATTCCAAACGCTTGCCAAAAAATAATGATAACCATTTGTAAGGCTTTTCAGGCTTTGAATACTAACAGGCACCAAACAGTCACGCAGATCGGAAGAGGGCACAACGCAAGACTCAGAAGAATAAATGGCCATGTAAATGCCGCTTTGCTACACTGTGTATCGTCTTTGTTCAGTCGCTATCTTGCTAAATCCAAAAATCTTACGATAAAATGCTCGGTTCGTCGTGTATGCATAGCTTAGAGTTCATCGATGACATGCGTCTTCTTCTCCTCCTCGAAGCGGCGGCTCTTGGTGTTAACTTCCGCCTCCTTCACCTGGCTCCCACCCTCGCTTCCAACCACATGCTGCTCCGACGTGGTCGTTTGCTGTTCCCGCCTTCTTCGATCCACGGCGGCAATCTCGTCATCGTAGACGGTCCACTCAGGAACCTGGCGCCTGGCGCGGTCGAGCTTGGGCTCCTTCGTTTGCGGGTTGTTGCACAGATCGATGGTGCGCGCGTTGGGAAGGCTCTCGTCGCTGCACCACGTCTCGCACCAGAGCCACTCCTGCGGCAGGCTGTGGATGGGGATCTGGAACTGCATGTGGTTCGGCAGGTCCTGGTCAAGGTTGGCAAGCGACGCAGGGTCGGCCGACAGCGCGTGGTACTGTTGCCGAAGGCGGTCGCCAGCGGCAAGCGCGCGGAACCGCCGCAGGTCAACAACGTAAAGGGCTGAAATGTGGTAAGGTAGACCGCGGAGATAGTTGGCCCAGTAACCCTGCTTCCAGAAGCGGAAGCCCTCCATCTCCGTGCGAGAATCACACATAGGGGTGAAGCCGTATGGTGCGCCTTCCAGGTCGTGCTGTACGAGATCTATCATGTCGGTGCGCACAACCTGGTCTGCGTCGACAAAGATGACCTTGTCAAGGGACAATGGGAACAGGACATCAAGGAACAGAATCTTGTAGCCCCAGATTTCGCGCTGCTTTTCTTTCTGCTGGCGCAGCCAGTGTGGCCACTTGTATGTCACCATTTCATACTTGAAGCCATACTCTTGTGCCAGGTGGGGGATGAAATCTTTGAACTCGGGGGACAGGAACTGCTCGATGAACCAGAATTTGACGGTGTGCTTGGTGTTCTTCATCACGGATACCATCATAATGTTAAGCATGCGCTCGTATAGGTGACCACTCGCCACAGAGAAGATGTTGATCTCAGCGTGCACTTCGGCGGAGACGGATTTGGATGACTTGGAGTCTTTCCCACCCCAGAGGCTTTCGGCGAACTTGAGACCTTTGGCTACGATGTTGTCCTCCTTGGAATCCGCATCGCCGTATTCTGCTAGGACATCTGCTCCTTCCATGCCCTCCTTGCGCTTTAAGCGAGGATAGAGAGTAGTACCCTGGAAGTCCATCAATGCCAGGTCAGTGCCATGGTCTCCCGGCGTAGGGGCGTAGCCTAATGCGCCGATGCTTTCGATTTCATAGATATCTGCACTGCGGCCTTCCTTGAGCTGGATATTGTAGAATCCTGGATTAGCCTTGAATTGGAAGTAACCAAGGTTCGCCATGATAATGGTGTCTGTTAGGAGCGGATCTTTTTCGGTGGCGAGCACAACCTGCGCACCACGAGGGGGGCTGCCTTTTCCACTTTCGCGCGAATGGCCTTCGATCAATATGTGTTCCAGTTCATACGTAGCCTCCACATCGGCCTTGACGGAGCTGAGCTTAATGTTGTCTAGATCGTGAATAGAGACCTTGGGAGCAACAAGCCAAGAGGGAGGTAGATCCATTCCAAGCGTCAGCAACGCCTCCGATGGCAAACCCTTGAATGTCGCCTGCAATGGCTTGACCTTGCCAGCTTCATCAAATGCGGGCTTTGATTCAAGGACGTATCGGAAGAAGCGCTTGACCGGAAGTTCTTGGATCTTCTCTTTCGGGTTGAGAATAATCTTCAGATAGACGCCATCAAGCTCGGATAGAACCCTAAGAATTGGAGCCCATCTTTGACCTTGCTCACTCAGGGGGTCAAGAAGACCTGCGATATGGACGCTAGAAGTCTCCGGGTTGCCAACCTCGATGGCGCTATGCGCAGAGTTCCAGGTATCGTACAGGTTGGTACGGATTTCGGGGGCAGACTCAAAAATGCCTTCTGGGAGGTCGGAAACAGTGGACAGTGCGACGATTGCGGTGATCTTGGCTGCTTCGAGAGGACCAGATAGTTTGTCACTAAGGCCAAGGTCATCAACCGCCTCATAAACTGGGAGAATGCGGTTCTTCTGTTCAAACTCTAGTAATTGCTGAAAGTCGTCTGCATCAAAAAGGTCCTCATCGGACATCGGACCAACGATGCGCCCATTGAGTATCAAAGCTTGAACTCCGGTCGATAATTTTGCTGAAGCAAGGAAGTCTCCAACAGATGCAGCATATGCACTCTCTTCGCTAACGTCCGACGACTCCAGAAGGCTCCGAAGGTCATCCAGAGTCTCGATTTCGCCTAGCTTCTCAATGTTGGCCTTCAAGGCCGTGTTCGTCTGAGAAGCGCCGGTTGGGTTCGCCGGATTATGAACAATGTCCAGGCGAATGCCAGGGTTGTTGCGCTTGAACTCCAAGCTAGAGACAACCAATTTTTGGCCTGCCTCCGATGACAAATCGGCGAGTACTGTCAGGGCAGCCCATGTATCGCGTGTTACTTCCGAAGAGGGCTGGAGTACAGGAATTGCATTGAAGAGCTGTCCATGCTCACTGTAGATCTTATTCACATCCAGGATGCGAAGAGCCTTGTTGTCTTCAGGAACAATGTGAGCATTGCGCCTTGGCACGCTATTTTCGAGGAAAATGCCAGGCAACCAGGTATCTTCTTCCACAAGACCCTGGAAAATGGACCGTTGCACAAGATGAAGGTCTTCATTCAGCTTCATGCTAATAGTTTGCATCCAGCTTTTGTCGCGCGGGACAACCAAGCCGTCCATGAAGATTGGACGAACAGGTGTGTTCGCATTCAACCGCTTAACCCAATGCCGGGCAGCCTTGATGTGTGAAGCATATGCTTCAACTTCGGGTGCCTCGGTAGTTTCGTCGCCCTCTTGAATTTGTTTGATGTGTGTCAAAAGGCCTTCAATGCCATCCTCTGCTAATTTGCGATAGGCTGACTTTGCCTGCAAGGTAGCCTGTTCGCTGGAGGTGAGCGGCACCAGTCCAAATCGGATGGGAATGCCGCGCTGCAACAGCGAGCTCAGCTGTAAGACAACTGCTAGGTCTTCCTTGTCAGTGAAGTCCACAGGCAAGACAAGGTTGAACAAATTCCGAGCAATCGGAGGAATTTGACCAGGATATGTTCGCTGAAGGAGCTACATGTATATTAGCCCAATTCGTCTAGCAGGAAACAACATACTTACCGACATCAACTCTGTAGGGAACTCGGCGTATCGCTCATCTTTCTCCAGGTCGTTCATCCATATGATGGCCTTGCCGTCTTCAGAACGATCCGTCCAGTCATAGCGGATAGCCTCGTCGCTAGCCTTCACACTGGCCACCTTTTGATGGCCTAGCAGAGAGATGGCTTGCTTCCCATCAAAGCCGAGGCCACGGACGCCATCGAGAAGCTTGCGCTCGCGACGGATCATCTCAACTAATGCAAAGGGCTCGATTTGACGTTCGATGAGCTGTGCACCGTTGATCCAGAGAAAATTGATACCCCCGGGAATCTGTTGTGCACGATTCGCTTCATACTCTTTGATGAATTCTTGCGAAGCATTATGTGCGACAACCGAAGCAGAAAACTTGGGGAAGTCTTGCGTGAGCTTGACAAGAGCATCGAGCGGGTTCTCGTTCTTAAGAATGAACGATGCTGCTTTCCATCCTAATCCAGCAAGCTCTGAGGTGGACAAGGGTTTGAGATCGGCAAGGTCCTCTTCCGCGTCAAGGACAATGTTTGAGTCTAGTGGTTTTTGTTTCGTGTCTTGGCTTGCTTCTCGATCGTCGATCACAATATAATCTGTCTTCTTCAAAGCGAGTTGAACGCCGTAACCACTAACAGGTAAGGGCTCCGACTGTGCGTGCTCGTCGCGGCGATAACGAAGCCTGTAAGATAGTTCGCCCTTGCGAGCAGCTTGAGATAGTTGTTTGTGGAACGCAGCGAAAGCTGGGGATGTCGGGTCGGCATATAGGACAGCTTCTGTGCCAGATCCAAGCACTCGGTCGAACGGAAGATGCTTGATAGCACTGCATATCGGTTAGTACAGGACACGAGACGAACGTGCTAGGAGAAACTTACGAGGAGAAAAGGCCGTCCCTATCTTCCTTCTCCAGAGTAGGGGAGCAATATTGCTTGCCGTTCAACAGCACCCAATCCAAGCATGCTGGGTCAGACGAGTCGCCAGCCACTGGCTGCACGGCAGTAGAGTAATACTGATAGTGGGCTTCGACTCGAGGAGCTGCAGAGCGTAGGGAAAGGGACAGGCGGAAAGTAGAAAGGGTTTCCGGAGTATTGATATGACCATCCTCGCGCAGTACTTCGACGAATTTGGCGTAGAGGTCAGCCTCAGAAGACGCCGAGGCGAAGTGGCCGCTGGCGATTCGGTCGAGCAATGGGAAGTACGCAGTCGAATTTTCTTGGGCCGCCGTTTCACTAGGAATTGTAAGCTTTTGCCAGGAGCACGAGATTGGGCATTGCGCACAGTAGCTCCAGGAGATAAGGGCCTGCGGGAAAGGCAGCCTTCATGCCTACATTGATTGACGGTGTAGCCGAGACATATGAAGTCGCCGAAAGGGCTACGAGAAGGCCCCATGGTAATTTATACAAGCCCATCATGGCTATGACTGCTAGCGAATAGACTTGAAAGCTTGCAAAATCCAAGCACTGTTAGTGCTTCTCTCGGACGATGCTTGGAGGGGCACCTCAGGAGCTTATAGAGCTCCGTACGATGGGGAACGTCAGACTGGGAGTCTTGTTTCGAGCGGCTCGAGGAAACAAGTTATCAGAAAGGCGAAAGGTATATCTACACGCGGCGAAGGTGTTCACCGCATGGTCGCAAGGCAATGCTGTCAATTTTGGTGGTAATGTTGCTTGCGCTGCACCATCTGAATGAACACCGTCGCAGGAAGAGCTGCCCTGAAAGGGAATAGCGCCAATGACGTCCAGGGGCTCTGCAGCGGCAGAATCTGTGGTGGGGGAGGCTTATGGAGCTGCGGGTTGACAGGGCGGTGAGGCAGGAAAGGGGAGCCTCGTCGGCAAACCGGCCAAACGTTGATGCGCCCACCTCCAGTACGGCCGTGTCCCACAATTGAATGGTAGATGGACACGATGCTCAATTGCTTAAGGTAGCAAGGAGTAGGCCAGCATTAGCAAACCACTCCACCACATCCCCTACTCTTGATGCGGTCCTGCTGGCCAGCTACTGACAACCATCAACAACAATCCTTGTTCTCTTTACTCTAGCTCAAACTTTTCGGGCATCCGCACCTCGTCGCTGTACTCCCCTTGATGCTCGAAGCTACGGCTTCACCTCCCCGCCAAAATGCAGTCCTCCCCTGGAATGTTGACCAAGGTGTGTTTCCGCAGCTAATGATGCCAATGCTATCGCAATAGCTGACAGCTCTTCAGTTTGAGTCCAAGTCGTCCAGGGCTAAGGGCATTGCCTTCCACCCCAAGAGGTCTGCCTCCGTAGTTCAACCCTGAGCCCATCGAACCTCTGCTGACGTGCCACCTAGGCCATGGATTCTCGTGTCGCTCCACTCGTCGACCATTCAGCTCTGGGACTACCGGATGGGAACTTTGATCGACCGATTCGAGGAACACGACGGTCCGGTCCGCGGTGTCGATTTCCACAAGACCCAGCCACTCTTCGTTTCTGGCGGTGACGATTACAAAATCAAGGTCTGGTCTTTGCAGACCCGGCGCTGTCTCTTCACACTGAGCGGCCATCTTGATTATATCCGAACCGTCTTCTTCCACCATGAGCTGCCATGGATTTTGTCCGCGTCTGATGACCAGACTATCCGCATATGGAACTGGCAGAACCGATCCCTGAGTACGTAGCTAGCAAGACTATTCATGCCGCGCAACAGGGATTGCTAACCGTTTCCTAGTTTGCACTATGACCGGGCACAACCATTACGCCATGTGCGCTCAGTTCCATCCGAAGGAAGACCTTGTCGTATCCGCCTCCCTCGATCAGTCGGTCCGAGTATGGGATATTTCCGGCTTGCGAAAGAAGCACTCCGCGCCTACCTCCATGAGCTTCGAAGACCAGATGAACCGCAACAACCAGAATCAGACTGATATGTTCGGCAATACGGATGCCGTCGTCAAGTTTGTCCTCGAGGGCCACGATCGCGGCGTGAATTGGGTTGCTTTCCACCCCACGATGCCCCTCATCGTGTCTGCTGGTGACGACCGTCTCGTCAAGCTTTGGCGCATGAGCGAAACAAAAGCCTGGGAAGTTGATACGTGCCGTGGGCACTTCCAGAATGCCGCAGGCTGCTTGTTCCACCCACACCAAGATCTGATCCTTTCCGCTGGTGAGGATAAGACCATTCGCGTCTGGGACCTCAACAAGCGCACTGCTGTCCAGTCCTTCAAGAGGGAGAACGACCGATTCTGGGTCATCGCTGCCCACCCTGAGATCAATCTCTTTGCAGCTGGACACGACAACGGTGTCATGGTTTTCAAGCTGGAGCGTGAGCGTCCTGCTGCCGCTATTCATCAGAACCTGCTGTTCTACGTCAACAAAGAGAAGCACATCAAATCCTACGACTTCCAGAAGAACGTCGAGTCGCCTACTCTCTTGTCGCTCAAGAAACTCGGAAGCCCATGGGTGGCTCCCCGAACCATCTCTTACAACCCAGCTGAGCGTTCCGTACTGGTCATCTCTCCCGCTGATGGCGGCTCCTATGAGCTTGTCAACCTTCCCAAGGATGGCTCTGGTGCTATTGAGCCCACAGAGTCCAAGCGTGGCCCAGGCAATTCGGCTATCTTTGTAGCCAGGAACCGCTTCGCAGTCCTCAACACCTCTAGCCAGACGATTGACATTAAGGACCTGACAAATAACACCACCCGTTCTTTCAAGCCTCCGACCGGTACCACGGACATTTACTTCGGAGGTACGGGTAACCTTCTCATCATCACTCCCACGGCTGTCCACCTCTACGATATTCAGCAAAAGAAGAGCATTGCAGAGCTCGCAGTGAACGGTGTTAAGTACGTTGTGTGGTCCAACGATGGTCTCTACGCGGCTCTGCTTAGCAAGCACAACGTGACCATCGTCACCAAGGGTCTTGAACAGGTCAGCAGCCTTCATGAGACCATTCGCATCAAGAGCGCAACCTGGGACGATGCCGGTGTTCTTCTCTACTCGACTCTCAACCATGTGAAGTACACCCTGCTCAATGGTGACAACGGCATTGTCCGAACTCTGGACCAGACCGTCTACCTTGTGCGCGTCAAGGGCCGCAATGTTTACTGCTTGGATCGTGCTGCCAAGCCCCGGATACTGCAGATCGACCCAACTGAGTACCGCTTCAAGCTTGCTCTCGTCAAGCGCAACTACGAGGAAATGCTTCACATCATTCGTAACTCCAGTCTTGTGGGCCAGTCGATCATCGCTTACCTTCAGAAGAAGGGCTACCCGGAGATCGCCCTGCAGTTTGTCCAGGATCCAACCACCCGATTCGACTTGGCTATTGAGTGCGGCAACTTGGAGGTCGCTGTGGAGATGGCAAAGGAGCTCGACAGGCCCAAGTTCTGGAACCGCCTCAGTGTCGAGGCTCTTGCCCATGGCAACCATCAGATCGTTGAAATGAGCTACCAAAAGCTGAAGCAGTTTGACAAGCTTTCGTTCTTGTACCTTACCACCGGTGACCATTCCAAACTCGCCAGGATGGCCAAGATTGCCGAGCACCGTGGCGACTTCACGTCAAGATTCCAGAATGCGTTGTACCTTGGTGAGGTAGAGGATCGTATTCAGATGTTCAAGGAGATCGACCTTTGTAAGTGCAGCACATCTTTCTTTGAGAGGACGCCTATACTAACTCTTCAGACCCCCTTGCCTACATGACTGCCAAGTCGCACGGCCTCGAGGAGGAGTGCCAAGCTATTCTGGAGGCTACCGGCTTGACAGAAGACCAACTTACCGTGCCGAAGCTTGGCGAACCCCTAACGCCGCCCAAGCCTGTCGTCCCAACCTTCAAGGGTGTCTGGCCTACCAAGGCCAGCTCGCAATCAATCTTCGAGAAGGCTCTTCTTGGCCAGGTTGAGGGATTGTCGCTCGAGGACGAGCCTGCTGGTACTAATGGCGCAGGCCTTCTTGACGATGATGCGGAGGAGACGGCTGCTGCCAAGAACGGCAACCTCATCGACGATGACGATGAGGACGCGGCTGGCTGGGATATGGGCGACGATGTTGTACCCGAAGTTGACAGTGACTTCGTCAACGTAGACAGCGCGGATGCCGGTGGAGCTGGCAGCAGCGAGGCCGATCTCTGGGCTCGCAACTCGCCACTTGCCGCAGACCACATCGCTGGAGGCTCTTTCGAAACTGCTATGCAACTACTTAACCGTCAAGTTGGTGCTGTCAATTTTGCGCCATTGAAGCCTCGATTCCTCGAGGTGTACCAGGCCTCACGAACCTTCCTCCCAGCCTCTCCTGGTCTCGCTCCTCTCGTCAACTATGTGCGACGTAACGTTGACGAGTCAGACCTGCGCAAGGTTCTCCCCATCATCCCCCGCGACCTGGAGCACCTGGCTTCCAATGACCTGCAGAGGGGCTACGACTCCATGAAGACGAACAAGCTCGATCAAGGCATCACCCTCTTCAAGGGCATCCTGCATGCCATCTTGATCAACGCTGTTTCCAGTGAGGGTGAGGTGACGGAGGCCAAGAAGCTCATCTTATCAGCAAGCGAGTATACTGTGGCCATGGGCATCGAGCTGTCCCGTAGACGACTGGGTGCTCCCGAGACTCTAGCCCAAGATCCCGCGAAGTTGAAGCGTAGCCTTGAACTTTCGGCCTACTTCACCATTCCCAAGATTGAGGTGCCCCACCGACAGCTGGCTCTTCTCAGCGCCATGCAATTAGCCGTCAAGAACAAGAACTACAACTCAGCATTGAGCTTTGCCAACCGCATCATCGCCAACGGTGGAGCTAGCAAGATCGTGGAGACCGTAAGTGGATAGAGATTGTAAATCATTCATGTGACATCAGCTAATAGGTTTACAGGCCAAGAGGACCAAGGCTCAGTGTGAGCGAAACCCCAACGACGCGGTAGATATTGAGTTCGACCAGTTCGCAGAATTCGAGATCTGCGCGGCCAGCCACACCCCTATCTACAGCGGCACGGCGTACGAAGAGTGCGCGTTCGACGGATCCAAGTACCACTCCAAGTATAAGGGCACTGTCTGCAGGGTGTGCGAGGTGTGCGAGATCGGCAAGCACGGCAGCGGGCTGAAGCTGTTCGCTTAGATTTGAAGTCTTGGGATAACCTGGGCAGTGTTGGGTGGGCGCTAGATAATGAGAGGGCCACCGGCCAAATGCAAAAGCGAATTTAGACGAACGGCGGTAGGCCGGTGGATTGGCAATTGTCATGTATTAGCCTACTTATTCGAGAAGCATGAATGAAGTCACGTTTAATTAGAGCTCTGAGGTTCGCTCTTGTGAACATATGCATTACAGGTCGTGCTCTAGTCATACAAGGGTATTGTGATTGCCCCAGTCTATGTTTTGTGCTGAAAGCTCTCGATTACACAATCGTCTCCAACTCGCGGGCGTAGCCCAAGGCGTTTTCTATCACCATCTGGCTCATCTCCTTTGTCTGTGAGCCCTCCTCGCCGGTCTCGCTGGCGTCGGGGAAGTAGATGTTGCCGTCACGAACAATCCAACCCCTGTGCGCTGCGAATTGAAGCACGTCACCCTCGGAATCGAGGAATAGTAGCGACTTGGTAGAGCTGATGGGCAGGCTGGGGTAGGCACGTTCGCTGCTGCTAGCAATTTCGGAGCGGATCTGGTTTTTCAAGATCTGTAGGCAAGGCGTTAGCATCTAGGTAACTGTACTGCACAGTATAAGCGATCCAAAAGAACATACCTCTGAGAAAACACCATACTCATCGCAAGGCACCTCACTGCTCTTCATAGCCTTCCACACACGGTCGTAGCTTCCCTCCATCAACCAGCGCTCCAGGCGAATCGGGTAGCCCAAATAACGGTCAACCTCAACATCGCCGCCACCGCCCTCACGGTTGGTTAAGCTCTCGAGCTCGGAGTGGAACTCTGCGTAGCGGCCCTGGGTAAGGAGCAGCAGGAGGCTGAGGCCGGTGACCTTGTTGCGTTCGGCAAAGTTGGGCTGGAGAACGGAGGAAGGCAGCTCGTAGAAGGGCTGGAGCTGCTGGACGTAGCGGTTGAACGCATCTGGGTTGCGGGCGCGGATGGCGAACAGTGCGCCCTGCTCGTAGGTCTCGCGGGCGAGCAACAGGGTCTGTGGCGAGACGGAGGAGTTTGGCGTGAGGGCGTTGAGCTTGAGGAGGGCGAGCTTGGCTTTGGAGAGGAGGGAATTGGCGTCCGAGTAGTTCATGGACGGCGAGTGCTTCAGCTGCGCAAGGATCTGGGAGAGGTTGTGGTCCGCCATGGTGATGGTGGTCGTGCTAGCAGCAGCGGTGAAAAGGGCCGCGGGAAAATACGTCAACGCAGAGAGTACAAGCGATGGCTTGAATGAATTGGACGAGTTCGCAGAGCCAAGGCTTCGGAGAGTGAGGCGGCGGAAGAGCTTGATGATTGACAATGAGATTCGGTGATGCCACGGACGGTAGCTCGCTGGATTAGGCTGGACGATGGTGACGCGAGCCGCCGGGCTTGTCATGTCGGAGTATAGATTCTCCGTGATTCCACGGGGATGGGGGTTTGCGGGAGTGGTTTGCTTATGTAAGGTAAATTCAGCGATTCACGTAATAAGATACATGGGTTCTCCCCAAACCAAAGCAAGGGAGGAGTGATCTTCGTTCAAGTTGACGGAGCCGATCAAAAGAAGTTTCCTACAATACCATTTGTAATGGAAGGATATCTGGCCTCAGCTACGAGGGTAATTGTGGATGTGCTATCGAGGACATCAATCGAGTCACGCAGCGAGCCTCCCATGTGTCCATTCGACCGTGACCACGCGTGTCACATCTCCAGCGGACCTTGCCTTACACCGTGATCTGCATGCCTTTTGCGACTTGACTTGGCACGCCGCTGGGAAAACGCCGTGCCGATGCTGGGCCATCTCGTCACATGGCAGAAGCCGCCGCTGGGATTGAGAAATGGCTTACAACGGTTGGCTCAGGTAGGGCTGAATTTGGACGCCAGTGACTCGGGGGCTGTGGGAACTAAGATTACGGCATAAGGTACTCTGACAGCACCGACACGGGCTCATTGTGGAGCTTGGGCTTGGGCTTAGGACTAGACAGTAAGCCTACGGCGAGGATTCATGGCCGTTATGAATGTCGCTGGGAAAAGCCGCGACTAGGGGTAGTAGTGCCGGCGGCCCAGCACGTCTTTTTTTTTTTCTTTCTTTTTGTTGCCCCGTGATGCCGGCAGGGGTTACATGTGCCCAAGCTTCATCTGGCTGGTCGGTCGAGTCAGCTGCGGTTCGGTTTAGGAAATGTTTCAGAGGGACGGGACTCGCATCCGGTGTTAAACAACGTGAACCACTAAAACGGCACGCCAAGCCACGGCAGCATGCATACCACCGCATTTCCGAACAGGATGCGAGACATTCTCATGATGAGAAATTTGGGCAGGTGAGGTGAGGTAGCTTTGGGTTCCTCAGCAGTTTGGGCAATGGCCGGGAGGTTATAGACGTCATTCGAACCACCGGCATACAAAGGCCGAATGCCTCACGTTGCTTACCTTAGCTGCCTTGTTGCTGGTGGAGATTCCGTACGGGCCAAGCCGGCTGATAGTGTGGTGGCCTTTTCGTAGGCGCATTTTGGCCGCCATGAAAGAGAGTCAAAGGAAACAAGCCATGCGGCCTAGGAAACTACCATGTTACAGATCCAGGTAAGCTCAGATAACGTGGCTTTTGCAAGCGGAGCCGTGCAAGCCAGGTCTTTCGCCCATGAGATTGTCAACTTTGCTTTGTGCCGAATAAAGAGCGAGTCAGTCCCCGGCTGCTGTGCAACGTCCAAGCCTCTCTTTTTCTGCGCGTCGTCTTGTCTTGATGTTTCGTGATTTTTCAGCGTTTTGGTAGAAGACCCAGAGCTTCAACACCGGCAAAAACTATACCCTACGACCATTTGTGACGACATCCCGAGTGCGGTTGCGAGCTATGCGATTCTAGCACAACGACCATACGACCGGCCCTTGTTCATCTGCCGTTCATCTACTGGGCTTACCTTGCCTTAATTTTCCTGGGCCTATTACGTTCGCGTCAACACATTCGGCTCAAAAGGACGCGCCCCGTCGACCTTGCCGTTTAAAATGTCAACCATCATGCAAAGTTCATCACGCTCAGAGATTTATCGGAGCTACTGGTCACCTTCACCAAGCCAGAAGTTTAGAAAACCGCGAGCAAACGTTCAGACTGCTGGCATACATACTTGTAAGTTTAGCACAATTTCCGGAGAAGAAAGGAGAAGGGGGAAACGAAAAGAGAAAAGAGAAAGCACTCCGACGCTCTACGGGTTTCCGTGGTGGAAGTTTCTAGGTGTCACTTCCCAATTAATTTACCGTTCTATGCTTGACTGTCGGGACAATTCCTGATGGCAAGTAATTCTTCGGGATCTGAGATGCAGGGAATGCCAGTGCGAGCAGATCAACCGCCGGAAACCAAATTCGGCCGGCCGGCGTGTTCTATGGATAGCAACAACCCGCAGCCGAAACTGGAAGTCCAGACGCGCAAGCGCACGAACGGCCGGGGACCCCTGCGACGATCTGCAGACACTCGCGGACAGAAAGCGAAGCGCCAGGATCGATTCTTCACGACGTTTGTTGGGCGCTTCCGTGTTAAGTCTCCATGTAACAGAGGCAGGAGTCGTTGATTGCTCCAGGCGTCAACCTGGGATCACACGGCAGATGGTCACGACATCTGTTGAAGTTGCATCGAGATGGTGCAGGCGACCATATCCACCTCATCTCCCATTCGCAGAGGCAGCATAAGGTTGCGGGGCCCTCCGTCGTCGAGCGAGCGGCATCTTCAACGTCAAATGGCGACCGATGCGACCAAAATAAACATGTCAAATCCCACCCCCTGGTTCGTCATCATAATCATGCGAAGCCGCCTTCGGTAGTTCCACGCTGGGCAAGCCCGTCATCTGCATACGAATATGCGCGGCTTACACGGCCAGTATCCTTATTGCCTTTTCCGCTCTGCAGGGAATTTCGTATTTCTGGAAATTCCTCAGCCAGCAGCCCCTTTCCCTGCCGTCGGGTACCTTAAGTTACCTGGCAGCTGGGAATGGATGCTTCCATTGACCATGGGCCCCCTGCAACCTGGAAATTTAGCGGGGCAATAGTGGCAGTGGAAAGCCCAACGGCGTTCCATGGTGGCATGGCTCCCACTAATCAACCACTAAGAGCTCCACGGGCCCCAGAGCTTCGCCACAGATGCAGACGACGCGAGGGCGAGTGCCCCTCCTTGCTCTCCTGCTGCCCCTCTACGCCCACAAGGTACCTTGCGAGAACGAGCGAGCGGCGAGCGGGTGAGCGAGAGACCGACAGGGCAACCCCTCCATCTCTTTCTACAGCTCCCAGCTCCCAGCTTACAGGTTCAGCAAGGTACAGGTAGCCGCCAGTTGAGTTTACCTTAATATCCTCACACCCACATACTACCTTAGGCCGCATCATTTCATCATTCATCATTTCCTTCAACCCACCTCTTTCCAGGTTTCGTGAAGTTTCCGTCCCGGCGGCTTCCTGGAAGTCTATTTCAAGAATACCCCTCACAAGTTGCGAGCTGCTTGAAGGGCCTTTGCCTCTTTTTTCGTCCTCCCCTGTTTTCCTTTTGTTCTCTATCCTTTATCCTTTGCTCTTGTCGACCCTGCTCTTCTCTCCCGTGCCTGTCCTGCCAAGCAACCTAAATTCTGGTGGCTCGCTCCACTTGCTCGTTTGCTCAGGTAGCTCACCTACGGCACCGCACCCTACCGTACCTACCGCCACCTGCTCCCCGCGCGCCCCCGGCGACAGCCAGTGCTGCTGGGTCCCGATCCAAACCAAAACTCCACAAAAACACATCTGCCTCCCGCCTCTACTGCCAGGCCAAACGCATCGATAGTCTGTGCCGACGGGTTGCCTTGCTGACAGAAAGCCTTCGTGGCTCCGATTCCTTAGACAGAGGACTCTCCGTAACCGCAAACATGGCCAATCCTGTCGGTGCCACCTTCGTCCCCGGCGGCTTCGACGACTACTATCTTCCCGAGGTCGTTGCTCCATCCCCTCAAAGGTGCGTTACTTCCGGTCTTGAGCCTTGCGCCTTGCGCCTCTTTGTCCTGTCTTCCCGTTCCTTTTTTCGCCCCATGTAGTCATATTCGGGACACTTGCATACAGAGATGCCCATCCTTGCACCAACCTCCCGCGCTGCTGGTTGGCTTGTTGGTTGGTTGCTCTCGCCTGCAAGGCTCAACTCCATATAAAGCCAATCCCGAGAGGTGGGGCCCAGCTGCTGACGATTTCTTTGTTCCTTTGCCTGCAGGGTGACCCCTCAGGTGCCTCAGAACATGCAGGAAGACCTCCAACGCATGGAACTTGAAGCTCGAGAAGTCGGAGCCGCATCTCGCCTCGACCGCGAACCTTCCCTCTCCCATTACGTGGGCCGTAAGCCCGCCGATTCTCCCCAGCCCTACCCTCATTCGCAACGACCGCCGTCGCAACCCGCCGCCATGCAAACACCCAACGACATGAGGGCTTATCAGCACGATGACAACAAAGGCCCGCGCTTCGACGACATGAAGTGGGATGCGCCCTCCTTCTCGCCGTTCCCCAAGGTTACCGGCGACGGAATCCCCCCCGCGGACGATGAAAAGGAAGAGATCTTATGGAAAGCACGCAAGCACGTCCTGCATTCGCAGAACGTCGGCATGCAGATCAGTTGGGCCCGCGACGTGCTCATCTGGGCCGAAATCGCCTCCGAAGCTGCCACTCGCGACGACAACCCCCGCGCCAGCACTCCCCGCATCGAGCACGAGTTGCGCGTCGATGCCGTTAACATTATCAAATACCTCGCCGGCCAGGAACATCCCGATGCCCTGTACATCCGCTCAAAATGGCTCGAGTTTGGCAAATTCGGCAACAGGGTGGACAAGCGCGAGGCCTTTAGCGGCTACAGGCGAGCAGCTGATCTTGGCAACGCTCGTTCGGAATATCGCATGGGCATGCTGTTTGAGCAGTCCAATGACATGTCCAAAGCAAAGGAACACTACTACCGCGGCTTGAGCCTCAAGGATTCAGCTGCGCTCTACCGCATGGGCATGATGAGCCTGCTGGGCCAGCACGGCGAAACCAAGGACTACCCCCGGGGTCTTGAACGCATACAAGCGGCCGCTGACTCTGCCGATGAAGACTCGCCGCAGGGCGCCTACGTCTATGGCATGCTCGTCGGTAGGGACCTACCCGATATACAGGTTCCCGAAGGCTTAATGCCACAGAACTTGGACACGGCCAGGATGTACATCGAGAAGTCGGCATACCTGGGATTTGCCAAGGCTCAGCTCAAGATGGGTCAAGCCTACGAGCTTTGCCAGTTTGGTTGTGACTTCAACCCGGCCTATTCTATCCATTACTACGGACTAGCAGCCCGGCAAGGTCTCCCCGAGGCCGCGCTGGGAGTGAGTCGATGGTTCCTCTTCGGTTACGAAGGTGTTTTCAAGAAGAATGAAGAGCTTGCTTTCAAGTACGCCCACGATGCCGCTGTTGCCAAGCTGCCAACAGGCGCCTTTGCAATGGGCTACTATCATGAGATCGGCATCCACGTTCCAAAGAACATCAACGAAGCTCGTAGATGGTACCAGGTTGCTGCTGATCAGGGTAACAAAGATGCCACCGGCCGTCTCGATTCCCTGGACCAAGACAGGAGTTTGTCCAAGCAGGATCACGAGACGACGACCCTGACGCGCATCAAGTCGCAACATGGCTCTATGAGAGGTAAGCGACCAGATCGCTTCAAGCAGGCTCAGCAGATGCCGTCGGTCAACGAGGCGAGCACTCCTTCGACGCCCGTGGATGACCGAGCTCCTCGGGCCTCCCCTCACCCTTCACCGGGAATGAGGCCTACCATTGTAACAGAGCATAACCTACCTAACCCCTCCCGTGCAGCTTTTGGATCGGTTGAAGCCTCGCAATCCACACAGTCCCTACCATTGCGACCGCATTCTACAGCGCCTTACCCTGAAGATGACCGGCCGCCGCCACTGAGCACGAACCGGTCCAGGTCAACGGCTCCGTATCCTGAGGACGACGTGCGAGGACCTATCTCGCCTCCCATGAACGCTAGCATGCGACCGCTTCATGGTCCGGCAGCCGACCGTCCAGGAAGCGCCTTTGGTATCAAGACACCCGGCAGCGGTCCCAGGCCCTTGGTTCCAACGTCCCAGTCTGCCGGTAGCCTCCACCCACCACAACATCCCGATCCACGCGGTAGGATTGCGTCTACAGGGCCCGGGCACCCCCCTCCTGCCGGCATGCGCCAACATAGCCCAACCATGAACCAGTTCCCGCGAGAAGATATGCATGGGCGGCCTGGGAGCGCCCAACCATACCCCAATCACCCCCCTCAAGCTGGCCGCCCACCCAGACAACCCATGAACCAACACAACATGGGACCTGGCGGGCCACTGCCGCACGGTGGAATCCCACCAGCAGGGGTCGATCCAGGTCGCGATTACGGTCCTCGTATGAGTTCAGCACGACCGGCGTCAGAGGCTCCACCGCAGCAAAACCACGAGAGGTTCTCACGCGTGCCCGGTGCTGCTGGTGCCCGCGTCGACAGGGTAAGTTTGTTTTCTTTACTTGATTTTGCTCAGCCCACTGACCATGATGTAGATGCCTGGTGGCCCTGGCACACCTCTTCAGGCGCCGACCCCCGCTGGTCGGCCACAAACCAACTCCCCTGGACCTGCTGTCGGTAGAGTTGGCACGGCACCACCAGCACAAATGCAGCGACCGGAGAAGAGGCCAAGCCCAGCACCGACAGCGGCGTCAGCGGCGTCCGCGCCGCCAGCTGGTAAGCCGAGCAAAGCTCCTGCTAAAGGCCCTGCAACCTTTGAGGATATGGGCATTCCACAGGGCAAGCAAGATGGCGACTGCGTAAGTGGCATCACTCCATGTTGACGAAGTGTGGTGAGAGGCTAACCTTGTGCTCCCATAGGTCATCATGTGAGTTCCCATACGGGTACAATAACAAGGTAGGAATTTGCATAATCGACACAACCAGCAGAGAAATATTTGAAGTAGGGCAAATCGCAAGGGAAATGCAAGGCCATGACACCGAAGGGGTTCGGGAACTAAAGAACAAGAGATTTTGGGCATTGGCAGGCGTCGGAATTGGTTTGAGTGCTTTTTGCGAAGTTCTTCCTGCACACTCACATGTCGTATGGATGCGCATGGCTCGTAATGCCTTTGGACCGGGCGTGGATAAGTGATTGTAATAGTTGGATGATATTAGAATCTGTGTCAAGTTGTGAGGCTTAGAATGCCTTGAACTGACTGGTAGATCAGCAACAAGCGTGTCGAATATCTCCCTACCATAACACGATGGGCCGCGGATCTGGATCGTGGGCATATCGTTGTCACTAACACCACCTCTTGAGGATTATGATACTCGGGCATTTTTACGTCTTCTAGCCACAAAGAAGATAAGAAAAAAAAAGAGAAAAAAAAACATTTCGTCCTATGATCATTTAATTTTCGATTTTCTTGGCCTTTTCATGCCGAACTTGTCTGGGGTTGCTTTCAGATGACCGGTCCCCTCTCCAGGGTAGTCATGGAGATGCATGTTGGCAGGTTGCACTCATTGTCTTACAAATTACTTTATCGCCCATTACTTTGAATCGTTGAAACGTATTTTGTGGCCCCGTAGTCTATTCTGAATGTGCGGATGAACTTTCGTAGGTTGCACTCCTGTCTTTTGCCAAGACTCTGCCGAGTTCCGTTCTGCGCTTGGCCAGTGACTTCAGTCAAGTGGCTCTAGCCACGTGATCCGACAAGGGAATCTCAAGGCTTCATGTTGATGCGTAATTGACAAAAAGCTTATGCAAATAGGGATTTGGTAGTGGAAAAGTGCGCGGCTTGACAACTCGACAAGGAGATGGTCCGTACGCTTCACTACTCTGAAATTAGTTGATGATCTTTCTGACAAGCGCTCACAGGTTCGTTTGCGGCGGGTTGACTTGAGACGATTGCCGCAGCTTGTCGTGCTCAAGCAAGCCAGCATACCCCAACGTTATGTGTCTCGACCGCCTCAGGAAGCCTTTTCAGGAAGTCGGCGACAGGGCAACGAGTATGACGGCTCAACGTGGAAGGATAAGCTCTTCGAGGGCGCCGCAACGGCTTTCGGATCAGTCTTCATGCTTGGATTGATCGGGTTCGCTTACGAGCAGTGCTACAAGTGGCTCATTTTGCATAAAATGGAAAAGGCTTTTGCCATCGGTTACTCCAGCCCCGAGATGGCTGCTTTACTGCGGCACGTGAGTCCTGGGCCGGACAATGAGGTGATTGAGGAGGAGAGCTGGATATCGAGGTCGGAACAGCCCCTGATTGACGGAATTGTGGACGGCAGCCAGCAGGGCTTCTACTATCTGATCACAGGCGAAAAAGGCACAGGGAAGACGTCAATGATCTTGAATGCAATGAGACGTATCCATGGCGACGGCATTGCCATGCTGGAGGCCAGCGGCGATCTGGAAGTCTTCCGGCTACGGCTTGGCAAGGCGTTGAACTACGAGTTCCACGAGGACTACATTGGCAGCCTCTTCAGCTTCAGAGGCCCTCGAGACGCTACGCCGCTCCTCGACATTGAACGTTCCTTCAACAAGCTGGAAAAAATCGCTCTGAAGAGACGTATTCGGAAGGGCAAGCCGCTGCTACTAATCATCAACCGATCGCATCTCCTGCACGATGACGAAGAAGGAAATCTACTTCTGGAAGCCATCCAGCAGCGCGCAGAGATTTGGGCCGCCAGCAAGCTTGTCACGCTCATATTCATCAGTGACGAATACTGGATCGAGGAGCGGCTTCGGCCGTCGGCAACACGGATGCGCGTGCTCCCAATCCATGACCTTGCCCCAACTCCGGTGATGTCTGCGCTGGCTGCCTTCAGGGCAACGAATTTTGAGGAAAAAGTCAGCAGTGAGACGCTTACGCGTGTGTACAACAAGATTGGTGGTAGGCTGAGCTTCTTGAGTCAAATAGCCAACGCGCCAGATATGGAGGAGGCTTGTGATGAGCTGGTCAGGAAGGAAAAACGGTGGTTCTTGGATCAGTGCTGGATCTTGGGACGGGACATTGATGACCACGCGGAGGACCACCAGGACTTCAGTGCAGCGGCCATGTTGTTAGCGAAAGCACTGGTAGCCAAGGAAAAGGAGATGATCCAAGCCGCTGCAAAGCTGTCTGGAAGAGAAGAGGCAGTCGACCCTCTCTTAGAGCCAGCCGCTCACGTCCTCCCAGCCATCCCGCTCCACGAGGTGCGCGAGCTCATGACGCGACACGACTTCATCAAACAGCACGACCACCTAAACATCTTCTCCATCGACTCGGAGTGTATGGTCCGCGCGGACTCGATGGCGATGCAGAACGTGTTCAGGCAGGTGGTGGCGCAGCAGGGCTTCGAGGCGCACCTGGCGGGCACCCTGGAGCGGCTGGACGAGCTGGAGAGCCTGGGCCGCACGCGCGAGGTGACGTGGAAGGACCTGAAGGGTGGGGACACGGTGAGGGCGGTCATGTCGGAGGAGCGCAAGGGAGCGAAGAGGGTGGTTGAGCTGCGTGTGGTGGAGGCGGACGACGACGAGGAGAGCAAGGAGGCTTGAGGGCAAATCGGAGAAGTTCAAGCGGATTTCTATGCGAGGTTTCATTTTGATCTCAGGCGATTGCGGTTTTCGAACTTGTTTGTAAAGTATGACATGACACATTGTATTGGTGAGTTTGTATCAAACATTAGAGATCTTCGACCGGGGTCAATAGTCACGATGTACGTAATTCCTGATAGTGCACAGCAAGACGCATCATTTCAAGCCAATCGAAAGTCCGTTGCTTAGAGGACTGACCAATTGTGGGGTTTAAAGTGGTTTATAAAGGAATATTCAATAGTAGGTCGGTCTACTATCGCAAAGACGACCGCGCTCTAATCTGAAGATCTTGAGCATCACGATGGTAGCTTGCCCACAACAAACACGAACCGAAAGTCGCTATTTGGCCCGGACTCTGTTCAATTTTCTCTGATGAAAATCATTGACTGCAATTCTTCCCTAAGAAAGGTGATGGAGTGTTTGCAGCTGGCAGCTGTGCAGTGAATGTCAGGCGGCACGTGATTTGTTTTTTGTTTTCCATCTGATGCCGACGACGTAAACGCTCCTCGCGTCTCTTTCATCTTCGCAAACACAACATAACCCAAACACAATTTTTCAGATTTTCACACCTCCTGTTTTCATCTCACATCGTGGGATCACGTTTTTCCTTAGCTGTTTCATTTATTCGACTTGTACGGATCATTTCAGTGCGCGCCGCGGTTCGCTTGGCTGCGGAGTGTTTGCCTCCTGCTCTATGGGTGAGAGCACGACGAGAGTGTGAACCTATCACCGGCATCAACATACTCGCGGACGAGAGTACGCGAACAAAAAGAAAAGAAAAAACCCGGAAATGAAAAAATCCCAAAAAGAGAAGAGTCCAGACACGTGTTTTTGCATTGTTTTTCAGTGATCACTCACTATCATTGCCAGTCGCCTTTACATCACAAACATGAACAACTCCAAGGCCAACGATGGCGAAAGAGCCTTCTGTGAGGCTTTGTACAATCATCTTGTTCTTCCGCCCCAGCTCCCTCAGCAGGAAGACTCAGATCTTGCCGAACTTGAGACGGAGCTCTTGGACCGCCTCATCGCCTCGGCCCAGAAGATTCGCGATGTTACCGAAAAGCATGACATTCGTACGGTCTAGGAGGCTGTTTATCGAAGTCTGAAGGCTAGCAGAAGCATCCGTATCGGTGGCCGCCTTGACCGCACCTCGCTGGTCAATGAGCTCCGGACCTTGGGCGATGGCATGTTCCTAATCGTTCACGTCAGCTGCCAGAACGCTGCCCTCTTCGTTCGTCGAGCACACGAGTAAGTGACACTCCGGGTTTCGCGTAGCCCGTTTGCGACTAACAGACGTCACTGCAGCCCTGTTTTTGGAGCCGCTGTCATATTTGAAGCCTTTGAAGCATCGGCCAAGAATGAAGACATCATTGCAGCGGATAATGCCCTTCAGTGGGATTTCCCTGGCAGCGCCGTTGCCATCCCTTTGAACACCTTCCGCGATGAGGGGTTCATTATCAACCTGGCCACGTTCTTGGAGAATGCGTCGCGAGAACTGCCTCCAGATTTTGCTGCACATGCCTTCAAAGCAGGTACCGCGGTTTTCGAGTATCGGAACACGCCTGACCCGTCTCTCGTCACCTCAATGCTGATGGGCATTCTGCAAGAAAACGGACGACGTTTCAGTCCGCGCCTGCTGCAAAAGATGGTGCGAGATGACGTCTGCTGGAAAAAAGCCAACAAGCCATGGCGACGCCTACCATATTGGCTTGTACTTCGCGTCTCCGTGCAGCGTTACTTGGCAGACACACTTGGGGGTGAGGTTGGCAGAGCTGACTTCAAGTTTCTGATTGTTCATCTCCTTGCAACCTTCCTTCGCGATGCACAACATCAAGAGATTACCATTGACTGCCTATCTCTCCTCAAAACCAAGATCTGTCGGCGTCTGGTCAAGCTTGACGAGGACAAACAGCAATCCCAAGATAGTCAAGTTGCCGTTCGGATCGATCACCTCCTAGACAGGTTGGACTCACAGTTGTCTTCCAGTATCAACAAAGCCACCAGCTACATTGAGGCCAGATGGCGCATGCAGAAACTGGAGATGGCCAAGTCAATCCCAATCTTGCCACGCAGAGCATCTCCTGAAGACCTACGAATGGAGCTCCGCGTGAGCGGAAACCATCTACACGATATCTTGACTGGCTTCAGTCGGCCACGTCGGCTACACGAATCGGAAAAGCCTTCTTTCAATTTTGCTATAGCAGCAAAAGCTCATCTGAATGTGTTTGCCAAGAGTCATTTCGATCTGATCGAACTTCAGGACCACTGTGCGGTGTTTAACGAGAGCGCCTCACAGTCGCCTCCCCAGATGGTCTGCGGAACTGCATCTCAGCTCATCTTCAAGTATCTCAAGGGCGCCTTGACATCTTACAAAGACAATGCCGAGCAGCTCAGCCTCATGATTCTGACTGTC
Organism: Paramyrothecium sp. XJ0827; assembly: GCA_020881915.1. Taxonomy (NCBI): domain Eukaryota; kingdom Fungi; phylum Ascomycota; class Sordariomycetes; order Hypocreales; family Stachybotryaceae; genus Paramyrothecium; species Paramyrothecium sp. XJ0827. Next base: position 1,412,142 of record JAJFPB010000001.1, on the reverse strand, counting down.
TTGGAACTATGGGTGGCCATGGATCGGGCTGCGTGCAGTCTGTACCCGCTGCTTCGTCAATACAACCCAATACTACGTCCAGACATGCTTGACGCGCTTCTGATACCTCAATTCCCGGACATGGAGCGAGTTCAATCTGTCCAAGTCTACATTCGGGAAAGGATCGAGGGCTGCAATCATGCCGCGATGACCATCTTTGCAGATCCTACACATGGATGTTTCGGCCAGCGATTCTATGAGGAGTCGGAGTCTTCCGCTGCTCTGAAAGCGCTTCATGCATCCGTAGAGTCTTGGGCAGCAGAGGCAAAAGCCCGTAAAGAAGAGGAATGGAAGAGGAAGACCCGGGAGTACGAAGACTTATCCATCGCCATTGACAAGAGCAAATGTGTCTACATTGTTGATGACGACGACCCTCTTGGCCGCGGATATCATGCTAATCATTGCCATCGCTGTGAAATGATCAGGAAGCAAGGAATGATCCGTATGCAGGTGTACGAACATCCTCTGCCGGCCGATAGCACGGTAGCAAAAACAGTTGTTTTCGAGTTGGCCTGCCCATCAACGTATGCCTTGTATCGCTACACGACGTGGTTTCTTTTGTCACACCTTGCATTTCCACAGCAAGAAAAGTCCCACAAACCGAAGTGTTTGTTGAGAGACTATGGGCAGCTGACTAGGTTCGCAAATAAAACCGGCTCGCCTCTGGGGCTCGCCTCGACAACTAAGCCATGTAGGTAACGACCCGTGGAACGCATCTACGATTTGCTAACACAAGGCAGTCCTTAATACACATTACTCTTCAATTACGTTCCCTGTCGACTGGGAGGGTGGTCGGAACAGTGTGTGTCGGCCGAACGGGCTCAAGCTTGCATACTACGATGAAGGATCAGCTTGCTGGCCCGCACGCCGCCATCGCAGCCCTGGTTTCATTCACCACTTGAAGCTTGATATGCCGAACTCATCGCCGTTTTCCCAACTTCAGAAAGACGCTGCCTTCTCCGAGTTCACCTACGGACCGTCGTCGTACGATGTCATGGCTACGACTTCTCGCTGTCCGGCGGGGTTGAACATTCATGAGTTTATGGCATTCCAGACCATGGCTTCAGGCAAGTCTCGTCGCTGGATAGCAATCCTGGCAGAACTTGGATCTGTCAATGTAAACTTTTCCAATGAAGCGACAACTGTTCTTCTCAACCACCTTGCACTGCAGTGTGGTCCCGCTGATGCTAATGATGACCCACTGCGCATGATACACTCAATCTTTCGTGATGAAGATTACTGCAATCAGCTATTAAGCCAGCTCACGAATCATCTGCGTAGTTTGTCGGCCAACTGGAGAGAAAACCAGCTGCTGAACACTATCATCACACTCGCTTTGAGACTCGCCGACCTGGCTTCTGCTGCCGAATTGGAAAAGGTTGCCCTCAAAGCTATATCACTGCTTGTGCAGGCTCGAGAGATTTCTGTTCACTGGTTCAAAGTTCTTCGAGCCGAAACCTACAAGGCCAGTGATGCAGAGACAGCACAAAGGTGTCAACAGTATGCTCTTTGGGCGGCTCTATTGTGCAAACGAACCTTTATTTTCCACGCGCAGCAGTCTCTCACGCTTGATGACCTGTCTCTGGGGATTTTTATCCAAAGTTGTATTACCGTCCAAGACAATCTCGTTGTCAAATTCGAAAAGCTACCGAAGCTGCTGCAGCAGGCCATCGTAAACGACCTGCGACTCTCTCACCAAATGTACAGCCTCGTGTGCGACTCCATCAACCATAGACCCCATGTCCTGAGCACTGCGCTCAACGAAATCTGGCCAGCGGCAGAGGGCCAGGTGCGGACACTATCGCAAGTCAGAATCGTCAACAAAGGATGGATTGTATGCGTTGCTCAAAGTGGTGAAGACACCCAGGAGCAGGCAGTCATGTACAATGTTCAAGAGGGTACTCTGCTGGTGGACGGCAATCCCATTGGTGTAAGTTTTGACAAATGAACATACCAAAGAAACATAGTTGGACGTTCACTGACATTCTCAGAAACTGCCTAGAGACCCCCAAAAGGCTCTGATCCTGAATCGTCTTTTCGGAGACCAGGCTCTTTTATCCTTCCCTTCTGACAGGCCAGGCATGCAATATCGTAAGTCGCACCTCCTTTTCACATACGACAGAATGTGTTTGAGCCAATCTGGTATTCTGGCTGGAGTCTCTCGGAACGTTGTACTGGATGATCTCCTCCTTTGAGGACATAATCGTCGCTTTTGTGTTACAGTCAGGGATTTCTGCTAACGTGCCAGTGCTCTGTATACGACCGCATGGTTACCAGGTACATGTTGGTTACGACCGATCTGGCGACATGCTTGTACGCGCTTTTCGCAAGGGATATCAATTGCAGCTCATCCCCCCAGAGACTTTCTACAACGACCAGTGCGACCTACCAGGACCATTACTGTGGGGCCATCTTCATTGGTTGTAAGTTGCACATCTTCGCCGATTGTTTGTCTGGAAGCTTATTATTCTAGGAATCTGAGGACCGGTGAGATTTACATTACGCGAGCGGAACATCCCTGGCCACGGCAACCTCATTTTGGTTTCACTGTCAACATCCATAGACAAGTATGCTTCCGAACTCGTACAATAAAGGGGAAACGTGTGGAGGACAGTGTTGTCAGCCCTTACAGCCCTCTTTTCATTCGTGCCACGCGGATGCTCGAACCCCTCGAAACCCGCCGCGAGATTTTGGTCATACAACCTGGAGCGTTTCGCCATGTTCAGGTTGAGTTGAGGCGCCTACAAGTTCTCTTCTTTGTCAACGACCAACAGCTGCTCCAGTCTCCGCAGCTTCAATGTGAAATAGACCCCAACCAAGATGCCGGCACATGGTACGGGCTACGGAACAAACTCGTCTGCAGGAACCCTTCCGATCACAGCCAACGCACAATCCTAGTACCTTTTGGTAAATTGATTTACGAGGCCAAAGGTTGTCATGTTGCGGTTGGCATCGAACACACAGGGCAGTACGGCAGGTATCAGATCAATACCGTTTTGGGCCGTCTGGATTGTGCCCCCGAGCCACTTTTGGTGTATGGAAAGGCAATGTTGCATGCTTTCACGTCCTCCTTACTTCCGGACCCGCTGACTGGGCGCACGGGAATGGAAGAAGCCATAATGTGGCTTCAGTCAGGAATCTGTCAGCCATGGCAACCACTCACTGTTGGAGTTCTTGGCAAACTCCAGGTCATCGCTGGCTTAGTTCCAAAGCGAGAATACTATCCTACAGACCTCCGGGTCATGCGAACAGATCACTGGAACGAGAAACTACCAACGAGATTGCAAGATTCGCGGCTAAGACACCTCGTTGACAAAATTATTCAGAGGTCAAATACTTTGAGGACATTCACTCCAAACAATCCAAGGACACCCCAGGCACCTAGGTTCATATGTTCAGATGGTGCAGAAGCTCTTCACGAGAAAGCCATTCTGAGACAACAGAACTTCGAAAGATGCCTCGCAGACGCTTCTGAACGTACTCCTGCCTTGCCGAAGGTGTATCAGCCTCGAGACCGTCCATCTCCGACGAACATAAGGCATCGAAACGTATTAGAGATCTCAAGCCTAGTGCGCTCTTGGCCGCAGAGAATGACGAGTACATCGAAGCTTTGTCAAACAATCAGCGGCCACACCCTTGTCGGAGGATTTGACGAAACATTTACAAAGGTAGCCCTGAACGACCGCTTACGTATAAATCTCATCCAGTCGTGGGGTTCACTTGTGAGATTTGCACAGCAGTGTCGGAACCCTTACAGCTTGATGTTTCTTCTTGGTACTGTTGCCTTCAGTATGGACGTAGATATGTCGCTTCTCAGGAATTTGCTTGCGTTCGCGATCATCGACGAACTACGGACAATGGCAGTGCCGCCTGGTGGCGACTTCTTCCACTTCCAAGCCGAACAAGTTATGCAGAATGGTCTTTTAACATCACTGCTGTCCCGTTTCAAGGTGGAGATGCAGTCGAATGAAGCTGAAGACCTGGGCGAATTTGCTAGTTCGAAGCACAAGAGGAAGCTAGCAACACAAAAAGCAGTACACGAGCTCAAAACAGAGGAAGACATAAATTTCCTCGCCGAATTTCTGATTCGACAATGGCCATGTGCAGAACCTACCCTTCAAGGGCTGAACAAGTCTTTGCTGATTGAGCTTGGCCCAGCGCTGGAGGCTATCCGGACTGAATGGACGAGGCTATACCACAACTCGCAGCTATCAGAACACCTCAAAGCAGTTCAAAGAGTGCTTGATAAGCATGCTTCGGAAGAGGAGTATATGCCCTCGGTCTACATCAGCTCAGAAGAGACGTTTCCAATCAGGCTGCGTGGGAACGAGGTCATTGACTTGCAGCAACTGCTCCTGAAACCTGCATCTGCTTCTAATGCCAGCGGTATTACCAATGGCAATGCACGCCACCAAGAGCCGTGGACCAAGTCGTTCAAACCAACGATGATGTCCGGCAACGTTTATCAACCCAAGACAGAGATGCCATTTTTGTCTAGAAAATCCATCGAGCAGTCTTGGAATTTTCCTCATAACGCTCGAGCCAGAATATCCTCAATTGATGGGGCAGTTTCCGACCTTCAAATCATAATCAACGAGCTGGGCTCTTCTCGATCTTCGGTGAAGAAGCGATACGCATCAGATTTGAACGTCAGTCTCACTGCCTTTAAAGAATTGGGTCGTCACACGGCTCCGGTGGGGCCTTCTGTTGTTCAACACAAAACTGGGAACCATATACTATTTGAGTCCAAGTTTCAAGAACTAAATCTCGCTTTCGACGCTCCTGGGCCGAAGGGCTCAACAAAGCGAATTGAGTGGCTAAAGGCAGGAAATCTGTGGCCCATTGTGACTCGTGGATCTGTGCTGGCAGCGATCAGGTCCAACTCCTCACAAAGCCACTTTGGAAGCAGCATTCGAGAACTCATCATCGACATGGCTCTTGCCATCACTGCTTTCCAAAGAGAGATTCGATTGAAAGAGCTGCGGTCCAAGAACGAGCATGCCCGCCTCGCGGAGGAGTTGGCGAACGTCGGACATCAGAATTGGAATCCAGCAGAATACCCTGACTGGCTTCTCCTCGAAATCGAGGCGAATATGATGATCCGACCAATCCAAATTGATGTGGCCAAGGCTACAATTTCGCCAGCGTCCGGATCAAATTCGGTTCTTCAGATGAATATGGGCCAAGGTAAGGATGTGATTTCTTTTCTGTTTTTCTTGTTCATAATCCCTTTGTTGGCCGTGATCTACCTCTTCCCATTCACAAACCTCTGTTTCGCCCACGTCCTAAATTACATCCTGGTACACTTTGACAAAAGTTGACTAACCATGACCTCTGTACAGGAAAAACATCTTGCATTATTCCCATGGCCGCTGCTGCTCTAGCTGACGGAAAGAAGCTCGTACGAATCATCGTTCCCAAGGCCCTACTGCAACAGACCGCAGATGTTTTACAGAGTAGATTGGGTCGCATCCTGAATCGTCAACTGCGACACATACCGTTTTCTCGACGTACCGAAACTAGCATGGACATGATCAAGGCATATCATGGAGTTCACCGAGAAATTCAGCAAGTTGGTGGAATCATGCTCTGCCAGGCGGAGCATAATCTGTCTTTCATGCTCAGTGGTATCCAACGGCTCCTTGACAACCAGGCAGACCAAGCTGGGCCCATGCTGAAGGTACAGTCTTGGCTGAGTCGAGTGTCCCGCGACATCCTCGATGAGTCGGATTACACTCTGGCGGTGAGAACACAGTTGATCTACCCTTCGGGCTCCCAAATCTCAGTTGATGGCCACCCGCATCGGTGGCAAGCTGTCCAGGCTTTGCTTCGGCTTGTCGACGCTCATGTCTACATATTACCCAATATCTTCCCTCTTTCTTTGGGTGTTGTCAGGCGCCATCATCGAGGATTCCCTCTGATCTACTTTCAACGACAGGATGTTGAGAATGAGCTTGTGAGAAGATTGACGACAGACATCTACCAGGGTTTGGGCGGCATTTTGCCTATGACAAGTAATTGCCTTTCACAATCCGACCGAGTGGCAATCAAGGACTTTATCTCCAACGATCGACCTCGATCGAAAAGCATCACGACGATTCGAAACCTTTGCCCTGATCGACCGAGCATAAAGCAGACAGTGTATCTGCTGCGTGGGCTCTTGGTTAACCGTATTCTCATGATGACTTTGAAGAAAAGATGGAACGTTGAGTATGGACTGCATCCTACCCGCGATCCGATTGCTGTGCCTTTTCACGCCAAGGGAGTGCCCAGTGATCAATCCGAATGGGGCCACCCTGACGTGGCCATCATATTGACTTGCCTTGCCTTTTACTACGATGGGCTCAACCTTGCTCAACTTCGCCAATGTCTGGAGCACGTTCTGAAGTCGGATGATCCCGCAGCGGAGTATGATCGGTGGACACAGAGCACAACCGATTTCCCCCCGTCGCTCAAGGCGTGGAACTCAATCAATGTGGACGACGAGACACAACTTACCGAGATTTGGAACGTCTTACGATACAACATGGTTGTGATTGACCACTTTCTCAACAACTTCGTGTTTCCCAAACATGCCAAGCAATTTAACGTGAAGATTCAGTCGAACGGCTGGGACATTCCGTTGTTTCCACTCGAGGAGCCAGCAGATGCGGCAAAACAGAGAGCCAAGCCACTGACAACAGGGTTCAGCGGCACGAACGACAACAAGACTATGCTTCCTCTTACCGTAAAGCAGGAGGATCTTCCCAGTTTATCCCACACCAGTGCAGAAGTCTTGACGTACTTGCTCCAGCCGCGCAATCGCGAATGTGTTCTGCCGCAAGATGTGAGGGGGAATGCGGGCTCAGAAATGATTTCTGAGACGGATCTGCTCATTGCTTTAAGGAGGCGCAAGATTCGAGTGTTGCTTGACGCTGGAGCCCAAATCCTCGAGATGAGCAACGTTGACCTGGCCGAGCAGTGGCTCAAGATCGACGAGACTGCACTTGGTGCACTTTATTTTGATGAAAGCAACAAACCTTGGATACTATCGGCGAAGACGCTCAACAAGACACCTTTACTTGCATCCCCGTTCGCTGATGATCTGAGCCAATGCCTGGTATACTTGGATGAGGTATGTATTGTTGCGCAGAAAAGAGAATATTGACGCTGACTTGGGATGTTCAGGCGCACACTCGTGGAACGGATCTGAAGCTACCAGCGGACGCGCGAGGTGCACTGACGCTGCGACTTGGCCAAACCAAAGACCACACCGTCCAAGGTAAGCCTCTCGTATTTCGATGAATACTTCTTGTTTTCGTTACCATTGGCCTTTCTCTTTCCTTCGTTCTGCATCTTATATCACGTCGCATCTCTCCCCGTATTCGGGAGGTTCTTGACATTGATTTCTTACAATTCTTCCCCGCCGATGCCATCGTGAAACTAATATGAAGACATAGCTGCCATGAGGCTACGACAACTCGGAACTACCCAGTCGGTGAGCTTCATCATCCCGACCGAGGTTCAATGCAGTATAGTCGAATTGCAAAACAAAACGATGCAGTCCCATATCGACTCCGCCGACGTAATAGCTTGGCTGCTGAACAACACGTGCGATGGCATCGAACAGCTTCAGCCATTATACTACTCGCAAGGTATCGATTTCTGCCGTCGAATGCAAGCAGCGTTAGATCGACCGGAGTTGGCGACAGACAAGAATCAGCGTGCTGCTTATGTCAACGAGATCAAGCAAGAAGAGCAACAGACTCTGCAGCAGCTGTACGAGCCGAAGATGAAGAGCCGATACAGTGCAATGCAAAGCTCCTCCAATCCGAAGCTCAATGCATTCATTAATGAGCTCAATATGCGGAAGAAAACCTTTCAAGACACAGGTCGAGCTGTGCACGCATCCGCTCTCCAAGAAGTCGAGCAGGAAAGAGAGGTTGCCTTTGAGGTGGAGACTGTACGTCAAGTCGAGAAGCCTCTACGCTATGCAGCCTATTCCTTCCCGGGGCTGCACATTCAGTTGGAAAGTTTTGCAAGAACAGGAAGAATACCAGCAGATGCAAGCTACTTTGTCCACATGCTTCACTCGTTGTCCAAGACGAGGCTAGGCAAGAAGTTTGGAGTGGCACGACAGGCGCAGGATTCGAAGCTCTTCCTTACCACTGAGTTCGAACGCACAGTCAAGCTGAGCGTTGACTTGACAAGTGACAACTTCATCGTAAGTCATTTCCCACTACAAAGCTACCAAGAGATGCTGACTTTGATCATTTAGCGGCCAGTGAACTGGGTTCTGTGGAGCCAAGTCACGCAGACTGCCGTTGTCGTCATTCCCGAGGAGGCAGAAGCATTGATCCCGATCATGCGAGACACAAGGGTTGAAAAGGATACATATCTGCTAGTGTACTCGGCGCCGACGACACGAAAGATGGCCCATTTTGACGACCTGACATATTACGCGATACCCGCTCTTCCTCAGGACTGGCAGGCACCCGAATGGCTTCGAGTTGAGCTGGGCCTGTTTGCGGGAAGGCTTTATTTCAGGTGGGATGAATACAGTTCGATTTGCAAGGTCCTGGGCATCGCACAGAGCAGCAGCCAAGAACTGGAGATGGACGGGATCGGAGAGGAGTGTGACAGGAGCAGCTGCAATGAAAACGCCGCTGAAGACTACAGCGAGGAGGGAGTCATCGGAATGCCATCCCAGACTGATGAACCTGCTGGATTTGTGACAAAACCGCTCACGTTTATGCAGGAGTGGATCGCGCTGCGCCGACGAGGCCAGGACTTTGCGCATAGCCCCATGGGCTTCTTGACACAGGGAAAGACACTGCAAGAGAGCCACGTCTTTTTTCGGCCAGATGAGGGCATACAAGCTTTTGAGACTGGGAATGCAGTGGTGTTCGCCCCAGTTGTCGGAGGCTCCAAGGAGGAACAGGACGAGTACGATGACTACCATGGATTGGATGATATGGGTGCCAACGAGCACGCTAGCAGTGAGGTTGGTCACGATGAGGTGGAGTACGAAGAGTCTGAGTACGAAGGCGGCGGAGGAAGCGAGTAAGGGGGAGGAATTAGGTGTGAAGCATTGTCAGGACTTGTAGATTGAGTGATTAGGGAGACATGGTTGGCTGCATGAGCTGTTGCTGATGGCTGGTAGCTTGGAAAGTCCATAGACAGAACAAATATGTCAGAATATGAATGTGGATTTGGTCAATCGGATATAAATTGATGTGGATGTGGATGTGATGGACAATCGCAGAGCCTGAAGTGGTCTTCGCGACCATGCGGAGAGACGGAGCCGCGATGTTAGCGTGCCGGGTAACGGACCGGATGTGACGCGGAAATGGACAGAGTGTGTTATCCGACAGCATTTCTATGGTAGCACATCTCCAGCTTCCCGGAACTGGTATCACGCCATTCGAGGCCTAGGCTTCATGCACTGGCAGCCCTTTGCTGCTCTGTGGCGGCGCTTGGGGTGCGGAATCGGCCGACGGGAATAATGACGATGAGCAGCATCGGAGACCCGACCCAAGAGCTGGAGCTGGAGCAGGACCAGGACCAGGCTGTCGATCCGATCCGGGAATAAAAACTCCACGACGGTTTTATTTCCCCACGCCACGACCCGCTCCTGGGATTCCGCTCTGGGGTAGGAAATGACAATGACGGGGTATAAGTGGGTGTTGGCTTGGGCCTGGCTCCATCCACCTGCCCGTGCCCGTTTTCAACTCCATTATTAAAGTCTCCGTTGCCGCATGTCGCTGGCAAGGCGCGTTATGGATGTGTTGTCTCTCAGGTTGCCTCGTGAAGTCACTCCTTGTGCTGAGAAAAGCAGAGAGCCCGGTCACCATCACCTCCAAGTTCGACCGTCGTCATCGGCACATTTCACCTGTAGGGGCTGAGAACTCGGAGAGTCTGCGATGCGTCGTTGCCCCGGTAAGACACCATGAATCTATCGGATAGATCTGCGGGCGGTCTGCAAGACTTGGAGAAGCGACAGGCGTATCCTTCGGCGGCCGGCCACGCTGCCGCCGGTCATGACGTAGAGTCGAAAGACGACGAGCGCCGGGCCGTCGAGGACGCGACAAGCAGCAGCCACAAATCAGATGGCGAGGACGGACACGATGGCGTTGAGATGCAGACGCAGACACCTGCGAACACTGGCGCGTGCGTTCCTGGACTGGGCACGGTGAGCCAGGCCATCAGTCGCATCTCGTCGAGGTCAAGCATCGACCCGGGGCCTCCTCCGGACGGCGGCTGGACGGCGTGGACGCAATGTATGCCCAACGATGCTGGATTTACTGCGGATCGGATGGTGTACTAACTCCTGAACAGGTCTCTGTGGACATATCGTCATCATGAACACCTGGTAACGCCAACACCCGCCTCCCTAGTCCCTACCCAAGCACCAAGCACCGCACACTGACAAGGAGGCCAGGGGCTGGATCAACTCGTTCGGGGTGTTCCAGGCCTACTACACGGACACGCTGCGGCGGTCGCCCAGCGAGGTGTCGTGGATCGGGTCGCTCACCGTGTTCCTGCTCTTCTTCGTGGGCACCTTCACGGGGCGGCTCACGGACGCGGGCCACTTCCGGGCCGTCTTCGCGGCGGGGACGGCGCTGCTGGTGGCGGGCGCGTTCGCGACGGCGGCGTGCACCGCGTACTGGCAGCTGATGCTGGCGCAGGGCGCGTGCATGGGCCTGGCGTGCGGGTGCCTGTTCTGCCCGATGATGGCGGTGCTGGCGACGTACTTCTCGCGGCGCCGCGGCCTGGCCATGGGCGTCGCGGCGTGCGGCGCCGTCGTGGGCGGCGTCGTCTACCCGCTCGTCGTGCGCCAGCTGCTGCCGCGCGCGGGCTTCGCCTGGGCCGTGCGCACCGTCGGCTTCATCATGGCCGGCACGCTGGGGCTCGCGAATGTGCTGGCGAGGCCGAGGATCAAGCCGCGGAAGACGGGCCCCCTGGTCGAGTGGGCGGCGTTCAAGGAGCTGGAGTATACGTTTTACGCCGCGGCCGCATTCTTTGTGAGTATATTGATATGTCTCCTTTCTCCCTCTCCCTCAAAAAAGAAAGAAAAAGATCAAGGATGAGAACAGCCACTAACACCAAATCTTCCCCTCCCAGAACTTCTGGGGCGTCTACTTCGCCTTCTTCTACGTCGCGGCGTACTCGAGGGAGATTGTGCACCCGCCCTTCACGTACACCGACTCGCTCAACCTGCTCCTCATCATGAACGGCGTCAGCCTGACGGGGCGGCTCGCGCCGGCGTGGCTCGGCGACCGCATCGGGGCCGTCAACGCCTTCATCCCGTGCAGCGCGGCGTCGTCGCTGCTCGTCTTCTGCTGGGCCGGCGTGCGGTCCGCCGGCGGCATGTACGGGTGGGCCGTCGTGTACGGCGCCGCGGCCGGCGGCATCCAGAGCCTGTTCAACGCGGCGCTGTCGTCGCTGACGGCGGACCCGCGCAGGGCCGGCGTGCGCATGGGCATGATCTTCACCATCGTGAGCTTCGCCGTCCTGACGGGGCCGCCCATCGCGGGGGCCGCCGTGCGCGCCGCCGACGGGAGCTACGTCGGCGCCCAGGTCTTCGCCGGCAGCGTCCTGGCCGTGGGCTGCGCGTTCCTGATCGCCGCCAAGGTGGTGAGGATGAGGCGGACGGGCCAGGGCTGGAAGGCCAAGATATGACGATGGATTTTCTCAGTGTACACAATACAAGGCAGTGCAATGCAATATAACAAACTCACAACGTACTGCTGCTTGATAATTCACAGGGCAACTCGTAGTCTCGCTTCTTCATCTACTTGTTCCGCACGATGTATCATGGAGTGAAAAGGAGGTCCAAATTCATCTAAGTATCTTCGCTTCGCTACGCTTTATGCGGAAAGTAATGGGATGTCGTCTCTAAAATATGCCTAGAGGGTTCTTCGGAAGTCGAACTCTGCGGAGCTCTTTGCGATCAAAAATGGAAACCAGATTTCTCGAGCTATCCTCCAAAACCCGGTGCTGCGACGGTGAATCTGCGGTAGTCTCGACGCCCTCAAGCTTGCAGTCATCATCCCAAGGCCCGCAGTCCTCGGCACACGTAACCTCACCATCCGGCACGGTCCCGTGCTCGAGGTAGTCGGCGACGATGTTCGCCGTGCACCGGCTCGGCGCCGAGGCGATCGCGCAGTGACCCATGGACTCCTGCACCACGACGCCCGCGCCCGGGTGGTGCCGAGCCATGGTGCGGGCGTTGCGCAGCGGCGTCACGGGGTCGAGGCGGCTCGTGAGGAACAGCACGGGCGCCGCGGGAGCTTTTGGGCCCGAGCCGGCGGGCGGCGTGGTGAAGGGCCCCTTGAAGGACCAGTTGGGGCGGGCGCGCCAGCCAGAGCAGCCGAAGCGGATGGTGGACCAGTAGGCGCCGAAGACGCGGGATATCGAAACCTGGCGGGCGACATAGTTCAACCACCAGTCGACTTCGCGATCCGTGACGTCGTCGCCATCGCCACACAGCACCGCGTACAGCCCTTCGATGCCCTGCACGGCCGGCTCGGGCACGGGCTCGTCGCCATCCCCGTCGCCACCATCATTTCCGCCCTTGCCGCCTTTCCCCGGGGCACTCGACGCCGAGCAGCCCTCCGACAGGACAGGTATGTACCCGCCCTCGACCAGCGTCTCGGCCAGGAGCGTGAAGTTGCCCCGGAGGACCCCCTCGAGCATGCCGGCAAACGGCCGGTAGAACACGAGGGGCTTGTACAGCATGATGCCGATGAGCCGGCGGACGTCGTGGCCCGTGACCACGACGTTGTTCCCGCCGGCCATCAGCGCAGCCTGCGGGCGGGCGTCCAGGTCGTCGATGAAGGCCAAGACGCGCTCGCGCAGGTCTGTCCACGAGTTATCCGAGGGGTTGGCCAGGGCGCAGACCGACGGCCCGACTTTGTGGCAGCCTTGGAGGAAGTGGTAGAAGAGCTCGTCGGTGTCTGCGAGGTTGGTGAGCCAGCCGGGGCCGGTGGCGTAGTCGTCCGTGTCGCAGACGCCGTCGAGGATGAGGCGCCCGACGCGGTGGGGGAAGAGGGCGGCGAGGTAGTTGCCGAGGACAGTACCGTACGAGAATCCCAAGTACTGTACGCGGACAGGCTCCGTTGTGGCAATGCTTCGCTTCTTGAGTTCCAAGCGAGCGGAAGGATCATCGTCCTGTTCCTTGTGTTGATCAGTCTTCCCCGCCAAGCGCTGCCTTCGTTCCAGGTCAATCCTGTCAGCCATCTCCACCATGTCCCTCGCCACGCTGGGCGTGCCGACGTAGCGCATCACGTCCGCCCCGAACCTCCTGTCGGACTCCTCGCAGCGGCGCCCAAAGGCGTCCATGGCGGCCAGGCTGTACGTCAGCGAGCTCCGGCCCGTGTCCAGGCCCCAGGTCCCGCGGTCCTCGAGCTCCATGGCCTGCCGGGCCAGCAGGTTGCGGTGGAAGCAGTCGGCGCGCGGCTCGCTCTCGCCGATGCCGCGCGGGTCGAACGAGACGATGTCGTAGTGCCGGCGCCCGGGGCGGTCGGCGGTGTACTGGAGATGGCGGCCCATGCGGAGGAGGAAGGCGATGCCCGAGTTGCCGGGCCCGCCGGGGTTGGTGAACAACGGGCCGGCGAAGGAGGGATCAGAGTCTGGCACGACCGCCGGCAGCTTGATGATTGCAATGGTGAGGGTACGGTTATCTGTCGCGTGTGTCTCGCCGGGTGGGCGAGAATTGATGCCCATGGCCGCCAACTCTGCGTCAGCGCTCAGCCAATCCATCGGCAGGACCAGGCGTGCGCACTGGAACTCGTCGCCATAGCAGCCGTGCCAGACAATGTCGCTGCTCGGCCTGATGGTGGACCAGTCGTACAGCAGCTGCGGCGAAGCAGCCGAGACGGCAGCGAGACCCAGCGCGGCGGCGACGATAAGGTGAGCCATGGCTGGCCCAGGGAGAGAAAGCAAGTAGCAGACCGGGCGAATTACCGTTTCCTTGGTGGAGTTGCAGTCGTCAACTCCCCACTGAACGCCTGGACAGTCCAAAGCAAGATGCTGTTTGCTACGTGGTACACACCGAGGAGGTGGAGGAGGTGTACCTTAGGAGGTGTAGGAGGTGGAGAAGGGACAACTTCCGAGGGCCCAAGCTGCCGGTCCCGCGGGTGGAGTTACCCGACGGCAAAAAGTGGGTGCGTGGGGTGGGTTTGTGGCGGCGACGCTCAGCCATGCACATGACTCTTAAGCTCAACTACAGCTACGCCGAGGGACATCCCACGGGCAATGGCAGCCGTTGAAGGATATGAAAACGATCAAGTGGGGTAACTTAAATACGAAACCGTTTCCATCCTAGTCTCACCTACTCGGGTGATATTCCAGCCAGGTAGTTTCAGAAGGTCTACCGAGCACTATTCAGCACACGCCTCACGACTCGTGCGCGCAAAGTACATGTACACCTCTCCTACTTGTGGCCACGTGAGCACCGAGAAGGAAATTTAATAAATGATTAGAAATTACTACTATAGCTTTTCTGGCAATTTGTGTTCAAGGTTCGGTTGTCACGCTGCCATGCGATTACGAGGACTTGGTAGGCTTCGCGGTCTTGGTAGGCTTCGCAGGCCTCCCAAGCTTCGCAATCTTCGCAGGCTTCTTATGCAGACGGGACAGGAACTGTCACATCAGTCAGTAAAGGGTTTTCCGTTCAAAGGTACTCGCTGACCACTCACGTCTTTGGGATCCCAGTCCGGACCACCTCCAACTGCTCCAGAATGTGGCTTTTTGTGCTTTTCTTTGCCCTTGTCTCCCTCTTTTCCCTTGCCCTTTCCCTTGTTCTTCTTATCCTCCTTTCCCTTGCCTTTTCCCTTCTTGTCACCCTTGCCCTTGGAGGCAGTCTTGGTCGCCCCGGCCGGTCCCGTCGTTGTAACGGTCACGGTGCCAGTCGTCAAAGACGGCTTCTTCTTTTCATCGATTGGGGCCTTGCCCGAACTACCTGTCAACGTCAGTTGCGTTCAATGTTAGGCGGTGTCCCTTCGTACGAACCGTTCCTCGATGACGTCCCTCTTATCGAGAGTTGGGTCGTAAGGGTGGACCTCAATCGGCAGGGTCGCGGCGGCGAGAGGGATCGTGGGGGTGATGGTGACACGGTGCATGGTCGAGATGGGGAAGTTGACCGTCCAGGTCGTGGTGTGGCTCATGAACACCTTGGATGTTGTCTCAGGGGCGACGGCGGCGGCAGCGAACTGCGCCTGCTTGTTGGCTACCTTGGAGGAAGTTGTCGTCGTGGCTGGAACGACAACGGTTTTAAGGATAGGGGTGGGCTTGCCATCGCGGCCAATGCTGATCTGGATGGTGCAGGTCTGGACCTTGCCGTTGCCCAAGGTGACGGGGACCACGCAAGGATCTGGCACAGGAGGAGCGGTAGTCGTGTGCTTGGCGGTTGTGGTAGTGTGATGATGATGCTTGGTAGTCGTGGTGTGATGATGGTGCTTGGTAGTCGTGGTGGCACTGGTACTGCCAGTCCTTTTGGTGGTCGTCAGCGTCTCAGGGCGCATGTCCGTGGTGGTAGTGGTTCCTGGAGCCTTGGTTGTGGTAGTTTCAGCACCCTTGGTTGTTGTCGTGACCTTGGTTGTGGTATCGGCACCCTTGGTTGTAGTAGTCTCCGCGCCCTTAGTAGTTGTAGTACCCTTGGTTGTCGTCTCAGCACCCTTGGTTGTGGTATCGGCACCCTTGGTTGTAGTAGTCTCCGTGCCCTTAGTAGTTGTAGTACCCTTGGTTGTCGTCTCAGCACCCTTGGTTGTGGTGGTTTCAGCACCCTTAGTAGTTGTGGTGCCCTTGGTTGTGGTATCAGATCCCTTCGTGGTCGTGGTCTCAGCACCCTTGGTTGTAGTAGTCTCCGCGCCCTTAGTAGTTGTAGTACCCTTGGTTGTGGTGGTTTCAGCACCCTTGGTGGTTGTGGTACCCTTGGTTGTCGTCTCAGCACCCTTGGTGGTTGTCGTCTCAGAGCCCTTGGTAGTTGTTGTAGCCTTGGTCGTGGTGTCAGCGCCCTTGGTTGTTGTTGTGGCCTTGGTCGTGGTGTCAGCACCCTTCGTGGTTGTCGTCTCAGAGCCCTTGGTTGTTGTAGCCTTGGTCGTGGTGTCAGCGCCCTTGGTGGTTGTCGTCTCAGAGCCCTTGGTGGTTGTGGCCTTAGTCGTGGTGTCAGCACCCTTAGTGGTTGTGGTTTCAGCACCCTTAGTTGTCGTGGTGGCCTTTGTGGTCGTGGTGTCAGCGCCCTTCGTGGTTGTCGTCTCAGAGCCCTTGGTTGTCGTGGTGGCCTTTGTGGTCGTGTCTGCCTTGGTGGTTGTAGTATCAGCACCCTTGGTCGTAGTGACCTTGGTTGTCGTATCAGCACCCTTTGTTGTTGTGGTGGCCTTAGTCGTCGTATCAGCCTTGGTGGTAGTGGTCTCCGCGCCCTTGGTTGTTGTGGTGCCCTTCGTAGTTGTATCGACCTTGGTTGTGGTATCAGCACCCTTGGTGGTAGTAGTTGCTTTGGTTGTCGTATCAGCACCCTTGGTGGTAGTGGTCGCCTTGGTTGTCGTATCAGCACCCTTAGTGGTGGTAGTGCCTTTCGTAGTTGTATCGGCCTTAGTTGTGGTATCAGCACCCTTGGTAGTAGTGGTCGCCTTGGTTGTCGTATCAGCACCCTTGGTGGTAGTGGTCGCCTTGGTTGTCGTATCAGCACCCTTAGTGGTGGTAGTGCCTTTCGTAGTTGTATCAGCCTTGGTCGTAGTATCAGCACCCTTAGTGGTGGTAGTGCCTTTCGTAGTTGTATCGGCCTTAGTTGTGGTATCAGCACCCTTGGTAGTAGTGGTCGCCTTGGTTGTCGTATCAGCACCTTTGGTTGTTGTAGTGCCCTTGGTCGTCTCGGGGCCCATAGTTGTGGTGTCAGCACCCTTGGTGGTTGTGGTCGCCTTGGTCGTCGTAGTTTCGGCACCCTTAGTTGTTGTTGTGGTACCGGCCTTGGTGGTTGTTGTATCAGCACCCTTAGTTGTTGTGGTCTCAGCACCCTTGGTGGTTGTGGTGGCCTTAGTCGTTGTAGTATCAGCACCCTTAGTTGTTGTCGTAGTGCCAGCCTTCGTAGTTGTGGTGTCCTGGCCCTTGGTGGTTGTTGTACCAGCCTTCGTGGTTGTGGTCTCAGCACCCTTGGTGGTGGTCGTGGTGCCAGCCTTCGTAGTTGTGGTATCCTGTCCCTTGGTGGTTGTCGTACCAGCCTTCGTGGTTGTAGTCTCAGCACCCTTGGTGGTGGTCGTGGTGCCAGCCTTCGTAGTTGTGGTGTCCTGGCCCTTGGTGGTCGTGCTGACCTTCGTAGTTGTGGTGTCCTGTCCCTTGGTGGTTGTCGTACCAGCCTTCGTGGTGGTGGTCTCAGCACCCTTGGTGGTGGTCGTGGTGCCAGCCTTCGTAGTTGTGGTGTCCTGTCCCTTGGTGGTTGTCGTACCAGCCTTCGTGGTTGTAGTCTCAGCACCCTTGGTGGTGGTCGTGGTGCCAGCCTTCGTAGTTGTGGTGTCCTGTCCCTTGGTGGTTGTTGTGCCAGCCTTAGTTGTTGTGGTCTCAGCACCCTTGGTGGTGGTCGTGGTGCCAGCCTTGGTGGTGGTCGTGGTGCCAGCCTTAGTTGTTGTGGTCTCAGCACCCTTGGTGGTTGTCGTGGTGCCAGCCTTAGTTGTCGTGGTCTCAGCACCCTTGGTGGTTGTCGTGGTGCCAGCCTTAGTTGTCGTGGTCTCAGCACCCTTGGTGGTGGTCGTGGTGCCAGCCTTCGTAGTTGTGGTGTCCTGTCCCTTGGTGGTTGTTGTGCCAGCCTTAGTTGTTGTGGTCTCAGCACCCTTGGTGGTGGTCGTGGTGCCAGCCTTGGTGGTGGTCGTGGTGCCAGCCTTAGTTGTCGTGGTCTCAGCACCCTTGGTGGTTGTCGTGGTGCCAGCCTTAGTTGTTGTGGTCTCAGCACCCTTGGTGGTGGTTGTGGTGCCAGCCTTAGTGGTCGTGGTGTCCTGTCCCTTGGTGGTCGTGCTGACCTTCGTAGTCGTGGTTTCCTGGCCCTTGGTGGTTGTCGTGCCAGCCTTGGTGGTCGTCGTAGTGCCAGCCTTCGTAGTCGTGGTTTCCTGGCCCTTGGTGGTCGTCGTGCCAGCCTTGGTGGTTGTGGTCGTCTGCCCCTTGGTGGTTGTCGTGCCAGCCTTCGTCGTGGTGGTCGTCTTCGTTGTACCTTGAGTTGACGTGGTGTCAGAAGTGGTTGTGGGATTGCACGGGGGGCAGACTGCGCTTGACTCACCGCCGCTAGGCGTGGTTGTGGTATGGGTCGTCGTGGTGTGAGGATGCTTCGTCTTGCTGGTTGTGGTGTGGTGAGGAGTTGGGGTCACGGTAACCGTGATGGTTACGGGAGCCGGGCAAGTGCCGGGATTGGGGTTCCACCAAGGAGGAGGCCGGGGCCAGCCGCCATGACGGTTTGCAGCGTTCAGGTTGGCAGGAGGGTAACCGCCAGCTTGATTACCGCCATAAAAGTCTTCGTAGTCATTACCGGGGTAGTTGCCATACGGTCCAGGAGGGTAGGGGCCATATGGGTTTCCCTCAAGGTTCCCAGCCGGAGGAGGCACTTTGCTCTGTTGAGCTGCATTGCCGCCAGCGTTGGTCTGGCTAGGACTGCCAGCTTGAGTTCTATGATGGAGGATTAGAACACTGTATATCTCTAGCCGGAATGAGCATCCTGTGAGACTTACGCCACGCGGGGAACAATACCGGCATCTACCTGGCCTAGCAGGCCAGCGGCTAACAGAGCCCTGACAGATGCACGTGAATGCATCTTCGTTGTGCTCTTCTAAACGAGGGTAGCGGGTACTGCGCCAATGCCAACAATGTGCTTTGTGCGTGCAGCCCGAAGTAGAAAGGAAGCAATTCCTGCGCAGCTTGGCACTGCAGGCTAGCGAACGACTAGGAACACAGAGGTTGGAACGAGAGGCCGGGTGTCCTTCGAAGGAAAAGAAACGAAAAGATCACGAAGCCATCCGGTGGGAAGACGCGGCCTTAAGAGCTTCTCGGCTGTTGCGGCGATTGGGCTTCGACGCGCTGCATGTTGTGAAGCAAACCCTCGATTCAGCCTACTCTGAGCACATGTTGATCAAAATACGAGGCTGGGATGTTGAGTTGACGCCGTCAAAAGACAACGAGGCACGTTGCGGCATCTATCGTATTTGAGACATGGGAAGTACGGACGCAGTACTCGTGGGAGATTGAGGCTCTGGGGATGCACACGTCGAATGCGCAGTCTATGAGGTCGGCCTATACATCTCCAGATGGACGCGTCGTGGTATCTCGACAGTTGCGATCGGTAATAGGAACAATGGCTAGACAACCTCACGCTAAGGGTGTGCGTCGCGGCGGCTCATCTGCAATGGTTCCATGCATCCACCCTCTCAACTTCTGTCTGCATCTTGTGATGGCTGGCTTTTGGTGCGAGGACCAGAGGATAGAGTATGGTCTGGCCCTTTCGCATGACGCAGATGTGTCCCACAGCTTGGATTGTTGTGGTCATCTTGGGCGAAAGCATCAGATTACAGCCTTTCCTAGCCTTGGTGCGGCAGACCTATGGACACGGGCTAGACTAGTAGCATGCAGGTAGGCGCGCAGCCTTATTTTTGGGCCATTGCGACATACATCTGAAAGATTCATTAGGGATTCTAGTACCAATGGAGCTTCATCAAAATCTGCTGCTAACCTCATGTGAAATCACAAGCACTACCTCGCAGTCGTCGCTGTGAGCCTCGGGGCTTTGGCGCTCAACTCAGTGACACGGCCGACGGGGAATATGCAGTATGGTCGAACACAAAGGTGATAATTTGACTCAAGCATCGAAATAAGCTTGAAAGGTTGATTTGATCAATTGCTCGTCGTCTATCATTGGCTTATACAGTATCCGAGTAAGGAGGAGGCACAGGCTCGCTATCTTGGCCCTCAGCCAGTCGTCTCCTGTGTTTCTTCTCCAGGTCCGCAACCCACATGGCTGATCCGGTAGTGGTGGTTAGAAGGAAGAAGAAGGACAGCACCGGGATCAATTCGAGGATCATTGCTACCGTCCCGAACCAGACGTACTCCCATGTCAATTTGCTGGCTTCCTGCTTGGCCTCCTTCTTGGATAGGCCGCGAAGTTGAAACCACCGGTAGTGGGTTAGCTTTCCTAGTCTGGTGCCTGTGATGATGATGAAGGCTGGGGTGCCGACAATCGGCACCAGGTTGAGGGGAAGGAAAACAATCAGCTCGACGATCTGGATCACGCTCCATGGCGTGAAGATGGCGGGACTGGTTGGCTTGCCCAAGCTCTTGACGGCGGTGGGGGCATCGGGATAGAGGACGCGGTGCGGCGCAACGAGGTCCGTCATGGAAAGCTTGATAAGCGTCGCCTGTAGGTGCAGACCTTGAGTTAGAACAAGCTCGCGGGGCTACCATGTTTTGGGGGGTCAAGCTTACGTCAAAAACATCGACGCGACACTCGTCGACGAAGAAACCTTCGAACAGGCCCTGGATGATGACCAAGCCCTCGCCGAGAACGAGAACCACGGCGTTGACCCAGGCACCCCAGCCTTGGAAAATGGCGAGGAAGGCAAACTGCGGCAGGAACGCAAACGTGAACAATATCAGGTATACTAGGAGCGATATCAGGGATAGTGGCAGGAGCCTGCCGAGGAACAAGGGCCAGAACTCGCGGCTGCGCAAGAAATACCAGATGCCGCGGAGAGGATACGAGGCCGCGATGCCGGCGCGCTTTAGGTAGAGGATGGGACGACCGATGGACGGTGGGAGGGAGTCAACCTGCCAGCGTGGGCGGTGAGGCCCATCGGTTACGTGATTTGAGGACATTGAAGATGCTTGTGCTGTGATAGTAGGAGACAGGTGAGGTGGCAGTGAAGTTGCTGCCTTCGTTGGTGAACGCGTGTGCTGGTGGTTTGCAGCACGGGTTTCACCCAAATCACATTACGTCATCTTGAATTTTCACATGATGCTTGGCCGCTTGTCCAAGACGACATGTAGATTGACTACTTGATATAGGGTAGGTTCATGCATTATGCATTCATGCTTAAATGGGCATTTGATTCTAATGAATGCACTTTCGGCCACAAGAAAAGCATTGTCTCTTTCAGAAGTTAGCAGATGTTCACTGGTTTTTCTATGGAAACCCATGCTATGTGAGTGGCGGGCCACAGTCCAGCTTGTGTGGCGTGGTTAACCGGCCATTGGCTTCAAGCTTGAAGTCCAGCGTGAGACCGTGGTGCCCGCCCTGTCTACCTGTAGGTGCCGTATGACGGAGGTGGCCACAAACCCCAGCATTCTTCGTAGACCAGCGACCACGATCTAGGCGTACGCGATATGAGAAGGGGGATACGAGCCGAGGTTGCTCCAAACAGATGTGGCCATAAGTAGGATTGTGCTGTGCCGCAATGGCTTCGCTCAAGGACCAATCAGGACCGCCTTGACTACGGACGTGAGGGGATGCGCCCTTCGTATGATTAGATTGGAGATCTGGGCTCTTCGACTCCTCTGACCGATTGTTGGCGAACTACTCCTGAAGTTCAGAGAGTGATACGCCCAGGACGATCGTCATCTCAGGCTTGAAGGCTCGCAACGAGACAGATTCCAGCTGACTGTGCCCATCGTAAGGACGCAAACCGTCTCACTCACATTCGCCCCGTCACTCCAACCTGACAGCATCACCACCGCGGTTATCGCAGGCACCGTTTGACCAGCAAGCGCACCTCTCCCATGGCGACGAATCCCCTGATTACCTGCCAATGCGGCACCATCTCAATGCGCGCCTCGCGCCCCGAGCCCATCGGCGTCTACGCCTGCCACTGCCTCGAGTGTCGCAGGCAGTCGTCCTCAGCGTTCGGCATCTCGGCCATCTTCCCCTCTGACGGCATGTGGCCGCTGCCCGAGAACGTGCAGCAGCAGCTGGGCAAGTGGACACGCCCGACGGACGCCGGCAACACCCTCGAGTGCTACTTTTGCAAGACGTGCGGCGTGCGGATCCTGCATCGCTCCATCCTGCCGGACGGCAGCCCGAAGCCTTACCTGTCTGTCAAGGGCGGCTGCGTCGAAGGATTGACCCTGGACAATGCCAAGCACATTTTTGTGAGGTCTGCGCTGGTGCCTGTGCCCGAGGGAAGTGACCCGGGTTCTCCTCTGGGATGAAGCAGACGAAGGAGATCTTTGTTTGTTCAGAATGCTTCCACACGGACAACGAGTCAATACACAGTGTTCCTGATTTCGTGCCTGTCCCAGGTGTAGTGTGATTTCTAGGCCAATTTCCTACTTGATTATTTTTATTGGAAACTTTCATAATCTTCATAATTCTTTCCCGGCCCCGGACCCAATCTTCCCCAAACTTAAGAGTGGGCGCGGTGCGTGCCGCGTTCGAGGCCCCGTCTCCACCGTCCGGCACGGGAAACTCTATGGAACAGAACACCTTTCATCCTACGCCGCGCTGTATGAATTGAGAGCGAAACCTTCTCTTGTTTGGCGTGTGAGGCCTGCAGCCAACACAAGTAGCAGGGTACCTTGTGAGATACCTTCTGAACTCTCTGAATCCGAAGTTGACGAATCCCCTTGCCTTTGTCTCCAGCATGCTTATAAGCTAAGCAACATAGCCGGACCTTGCAGAGTGCATCGACTAGGCCCGAGATTGAGTGCAATACTCAACTGATATTGAGTATATCTCGTGCATAACCCTTCGCTCTGCGTCTGCGTGAGGGTGGCCGGCCTGGCCCTTCACCTGAACTCACGCAGGTGCGCGCTTACGCGCCTCTTCTTGTGTTTTTTTCTTCATGTGTTGAACATAATGCATGCTTGAACCTTTTATTTAAGCTCTTTGGAATCAAGGTCAATCTTAAAGTCGACGATGACAGGGCGGTGGTCGGAAATGAAGATGTCGTCATCGAAACGCGAGTTCGGCACGGCGAACGACCTCCACTCCACTCCTGTGCTGTCCCTGACGAAAATGTGGTCGAGCAGCATGTCGTCCGACCGGCTTTCCGTGAAGGCCGTGTATGTCATGGTGTTGCCATGGCGCCAAGAAGCGGGGACCTTGTCCTTGACATTGTTGAGCTTGGTCGCCAGTGTCTTGTACGCCTGGTTGTCGGGCGAGACGTTCAGGTCCCCGCCCAGGAACACGGGCGCCCTCCCGTCCCACTCGGCAGCTAGGCGGTTGGCAGTTGCCACAATGAAATCTGCCGACTTCTCCCTCGCAACCTGGCCTGCGTGGTCGAAGTGCGTGCACATGAAGACGAATGGCGCACCGGTCTTGGCGTGTGTGAACTCGGCGACAGTGACGATACGCGGCAACGCGGCATCCCATCCTCTCGATCCGACGACATTGGGGGTCGGGCTGAGCCAGAAGGTCGTGCCCTTTTGAAGCTTCCAAGCTGACGAACGCCAGAATATGGGCGAGTGCTCTCCCCACTTTCCACCATCGCGGCCGACTCCATACCAAGTCCAGTCCTCCCCGAGGCCCTCGTGCAGATCTTTGACTTGGTGGTGAAGGGCCTCCTGGAAGCATAAGATCGAGTTGGGGTGGCCGGCCGTTTCATGGTGTAGCTGTGAGATCATCAAGGGCCGTCGGGCGCCCCACGGCTGCTCGCCCGGCTCACGACTCGACGCATCATAGCGGATGTTGTAAGTGATCAGGCGAACGTCGCGCGACTGCACCCAGATGGGGCTCAAAGCCAGGATGAGCCTGAAGAAACCGAACAAGCTCATTAACATTGTTACCGAACGCATTGTCGCAATTGCAATAGCAATTCCTGGGGGTTATCGCAAGAGCCCTCTCCCACCTGTTCTCGTGGGAGGTTACGCCCGTTTATAGCGCAGCCAAGATCGCAAGCCCCACCCGGCCCCCAAGACTGCAGTCCCCTGCCCCGAGGATTCCGTACGTACCGTCAGATGACGCTGCGCAATGCGTGACGAGTGCGGTCTAAGGTCCGGGTACCCAACCCGTGCACCATTGTGTGGTTGCGGCGCGCCCACACATCGGAAAGCCGCCCACACGTGCTGAAAAGCCCAAGCATCACAAGTCCCATGCTGGCAGCCAATCTCTTCAACCGTACAACCTTGTGCCTGCTGTAAGTCTTGTGGTTTATCGAGGTCAGGCGGGGTAGCGCGCCCCGAGGTTTGGGTGCGCGCCGCTCGCGCATGAGCGCAAAGCGGTAAGCACACAAATAACAGGCTGCAGATCCTGCTTGGTAGGGTGGTAATATGGTGTTATCTCGATTATATTTAGAGTTGTTTTTACCGCCGTCCTCCCGCCCACCTGAATGCCAACCATTCTTGGCTGCATTTGTGGGAGGCTGGCCCGAGTTAATCCTCCGAACCTTGCTTTCCAGACCAGCAAAAGCTGGGCGAATGATGCTGCATTCCAAACACAGTCAGATAAGACCATGGTAAAATAGACGGTGGAAGGAAACGAATGGTTGCAAAGAACGCTGAATGATTATTTGAATCATACCTATTTTATTTGGGCCTTGTTCTTGTTTCCATCCCAATCAAGGGCTGATACGCAATAAAAATCACAACCCCCAGAGCCAAGCTCATACCTTGATTGCACGCAAGAAAGCCTGGCTCTCGCTGCCCTCATGAACCTTTGCAATCGGTGTCAAGTAGGCCTCCTCGTCGTCCTCTTGAATGTGCTTGACGTACATTTGCGCCACTTGCAACCACTTGGCCTTCTCCGCCCTGCTCGCGCCCTGCCCCTCCCAAACCCACACAGCCTTGCCCGCATCGTCTAGCAAGAAGACGTCGCTGCTGTCGAGCAGGTCCCGGGTGATGCGGTCGCCGTCGCCGATCTTGTCGAACGCCAGCTGGCCGCTCGCGTCGCTGAGGCGGAACAGCTTGCGGGAGCGGCGGGCCGCCGAGGACCGCGCGCTGCTCGACTCGACGGGGCGGCGATGCTGGAACCCGTCGCGGGGAGTGTCCTCGTCCCCGCCCAGGAGGTCGACAACGCGCCGCGAGCGGGACTCGCTTTGCGCGAGCACCTCGACGTCGACGTGCTTGGCGAGGGTCATGTCGTGCACGACCTGGGCGGCCTTTGCCTTCTCCATGGGGCTGCAGCTGCGGCCCTGCCAAACCCAGATCTTGTCGCCCTTGTCAAGAATGAAGACGTCGCCATCGTCCAGGCTTTGCCAGGTCGGCTCAACCTCATGGACAACAACCCCGCTGGTGCTGGGGTTCTTGAACACACGCAACAGCGTTGTGATCTCGGGTTTGGGCTCATCCTGCTCGACATGACGGAAGCCGGAGCTGACGCCGCCGGATCGGATGCTGATCCGAGGGAACAGCGCCAGGAAATCGTCCGAGGGCGCCTGCTGAACCTCTCGATGCTGCGTAGCCTTTCCGTGTAGAAACTCGTCTAGCTCGACAGTCTTGTACGCCGCAACACCGGCCTCATCCTGCGAGGTATGGGCGCCTAGCCAGAAGAAGATGTCATGCACAAGCGTTTCCTTCTGTTCGCCGACCTGGAACGAATGAAGCACAATGTAGCTGTCGCCATCAAAGAACTGGCCGTATTTCTCCTTGGGCCAAGGCACGACCTGGAAATCCTCGATGCGCCAGATGAGCAAGCCGGGCTGAATGCCGACGGCGCCGTCGTTCCACGCGGGCTCTGTAGTGGCCGAGTTGTACTTGACTCGGTGGTCAATATCGGAGCCAATGAGCTCGACATTGCTGTCCTTGATGTCGTATTCCTTGAGATGAACAAGCCCTTGATTGGGAGCCATTGTGGATTAATTGCCACACAAAATTTTTTGTCTGCTTTTCGAGAAGAGAAATGAATTGGTTCAACAAACAGCTTAAAGAGCTTGGAGCTGTCTTTGTAGCTCTGACGAGGCAGGGTCTTCCCTAGAGTGTTGCTATTCAGGGTGCAAGCAGTGCGGGGACAGAGGGGGTTTGGAGGGGTCCATCGAATTGGACCCACAGATCTGACATGGCGTTTGGCATGGCTGGCATGGCTGAGCTTTGAAGGTAGGTAGTTCTCCTTGATTACGCAGCAATTCGTTGAAAGGAAGTGACCAATTCTGTCTATTGCCGCTGGCGCGGCTGTCTAACGCTTAAGTCAAGACTAGAAGGAATTCTATATGCCTGGCTAGCCTGGGTACTCCGGCTTCTCACCTCCCTAGGTTGTTGACGACGCTGCCCACCATGACGGCAACCTCGCGGTCCCAATTCCCTTCCGCTTTGACTTTGACCTTTCCTGCAGACATGGCATTCGGCGGCTGGGACGCCTTGATGACAGTTTGTCGAATGGCATCACCGACGCTACTCTTGTTGCTCTTCAGTGTCCGGGCGACCACACCGCCGCGCGCGACAATATCCTGAACTCTAGCGGCCAGACTGCTGGCCATTGTCCTCCAGAAATAGGAAGGCAGGGACCCCGTCTCCAAGTGGGAGAGTAGCGGCTGCAATAGGTTCGGTAGCTTAGGCTGTGTAGTTGCTGGGAGCAGTGGGTGCGCGGGCGGTTTCGTAGACTCGAGGATGAGCTCGAGGGAGACGAGGCTCTGACATTTCAGCGCAACTTCTGAGAGAGCTTTGTCGAGCGTAGGAAGCTGGCCTAGAGATCGAGCAAGGGTCGTTATGCTCGTCTGCAGCGCCGAGCGGATGTACGTCTCGAGGTTTTGTAGTAATAGACGTGGCGTCCACTTCTCAGGCTTGGTGCCCTGCGTCGGGGAGAGGAGGAACAAAACAGTCATGGCGGAGCCCAGTTTCGAGCGGGCCTCTTCGCTCTGTGCGAAGCTAATATTGCTTGGGATGGTGAAGTCACGGATGATGCGTTCCGATATTTCGCGGACGGACCGCTCGATCGGTCCAACGATGGTGTCCTGCAACGAGCGGATGGCATCAACCCGCCCCAGCCCATGTCCCTCCTCGCCTGGAGCTTTGCTCTCCAGGATCTCCCGAAGGGAAAGGATCGTGTACGAACAACGAACCAGCGCGCCGTGGTCCTCTTTCGAGCTGCTGGCAGCCCCGAGCTCCGTGTGCTGGATCTCCAGCTGCCGGCCCAGCTGCAGACAGCGACCTACCGAGCGGCCGAGCCTCAGCGTCTCCCACAGACGCAGAGCGACCTGCCGGACCTCATCCGCCTCGGCGTGCTTGTCAATGACTTCCTTTTCCAGCTGCTTGTAACTATCGTTCAGGCTTTTGATCTGGGAGTCGAGCTCGGTGATGATGCGCTTGCTGGCAGTGGTCTGATCTTGCGTGTGCTGGAGCAGGGGAACGGCAGAGCGGGTGGTGAGCTGGTCGATGTGGGAGTCGACTTCTTGCGAGTCGAACAGGACGCGGGACAGCGGGGTCGAGAGGTCGAGCGGCAGATCGTTGGGGTTGTTGGTGGCGACAACCAGGGAGTTTGCAAATGCGGCTGGCGCAAAGTCCGGAGCGAGGAAGGTCTCGTAGTCGACGTACGAGGGCTCCTCGGCCTCGCGGGGCGTCGAATTCGATGCTGCCGTCATGCTGGCGGCGCGAGCAGCCGGACGTAGAGGGGAGCTGTATCAATGTCGACGAAATAAGTTTGGGAACCGGTGAGACACTTAGGCAGCCAGCCAGCTTCAATGCACAAAGGCCCAAAGTCCTGGCATGTGGACGCTCGTGTGCATGTGAAGGGACGGAGACCTGGTCAGCTTGGAGATTTTGAGCTTAATGCAGATACAGTAATCAATCTGGCCTGAACCCCACATTTCTTGACGTGAGAACAACCTCGATTCGGCACAACGCAGGGTGACACTGTATTACACCAGACACATAACACTAACCTGCCTTATTCTAGAGGTTGAAAATTACGCGATGAATCTTGGCAGTTTCTTGGAAGATGAGGGCAATTTTCACGAAAGTCTTCAGGAAATCTTTCGTAATTTTTGATGCTTCCATCTTGTCTTTTGTCCCGTATTGATGAGTTACCAATGCATACATGGTGCTATCAGTAAAATTAGAGATGACTACCTATACCTATTTACTATATTTACCATAGTCTCTTTTCGAATTCATGCTTTGGGGGCTGTGACTCTGTGATACCCTGTTGGAAGCGAATCATAAGCTGACAAACGGCCTCCACTCTGGCTGCAAACGGAATAACGACGCGCAGCTCCACACGACACTGAATCTATTGACCAAGAGAACGGCGTGTGGCCAATCATCGGCTTGTGTAACTACGGAGCAGCGCATCGTTGAGAGATCAAGGCTATGGACTTCCGTATCCCAGGCACCTTAACTGCGGCACTACGGAGATAGGAGAGCCCTGCAGTTGGTCGCATCGCCATGCGACTCCCTGACAAGCAGCTCTGCACATCTTTGAGATACCCTCCCATATTGGCTATGAGGCGGTAAACTTAATTTCGCCGAGAGTAGCGACGCGCGCGGTAAGACATTTATGACAAGGACTTCGCTTTTGATGACAAAAGTCTCAACCACGTACGCCTCCACGGAGTTTTGAGCGAGAAAGGGGCCGTGGCTCAAGTATAAAGGCCTTTGTGACGACACTTTGGGCATGGTATTGTTGCTCTGCAGCTCATTCTTTCAAGCCAGACTAAACATACCATACACAAAAGGATCTTATCAAATTTACTTTCTTCTTTCAAGCCAAGATGTTGCCCGCTACCCTCTTCAACCTCGTTGCCGTGCTCAACCTCAGGGGGCCAGCTTCTGCCCGCATTCCCACGAAGGAGGCTAAGGAGATTTGCGGTGATCTTGGCATCCTGGGATATTAGCAACATTTCCGAAAGCATCGATAACGAGGAAGTGCGCGTGTTTGCACCGACCACCCTCTCGGAAACGCAACCAGACCACGAGAAGTGGACCGGGGAGTTGAACAATTTCGACAAGCACTTCTAGCACGAATCACCTTGTCGGATGCAACAACAATTACAGTGGGAGATCCTGAAGCGCTGCTGGATCCAGAATATGGTGTTGGATGGGCCTGAACCAGGGTAGGGGTGGTTGGAAGTCCTGCACGCGGCCTGTGACTACAGTGCCGCCCATGAATGCAGTGTTGGAAAATGTGCTGCCTACAGTTGTGGCTGCGAAGCCAACCAGAGGCACCAAAGTATCGATGGAGAAGATGTGATATTGGAGGGTCGATCAGGTTGGCCACTAAGGAATGCTATTACAAGCAAATTCGACATCACAGTATTGGCCAATTCTGATGGCGATGAAATACTAAGGGGCACAAAATTTACTGTTTTGGACGCGCATCGATGCAAGCTTTTATCAATATCGACAATCTTCAAGACGCGTTAAACAGAGATACTACTCCCATAAAGTGAAGTATAGCAGTGACCGTGATAACAGCATGTTGCCTCATGACCCAGCAGTTGCTTCTTCCGCTTGCATGACTCTGAATGTGAAACAGTGGCTAGCTCAAATCTATTTATAGATTTTAATGGTGAGAGAATGGGTTGTTAATCGCGTGAATTCTTCTAATTTTAGAGTCAGCAGTGTTTACTTCAACTTAGTCCTTCTAGATATGTTCGTACCCAGGCGTTTGAGAGGTTGATTTGTCCCTTGCTCAATACAAAGCCGGCCTTTCAGCGTTATGAGGAGACCGCTAACTTGTGAGAAAGGATCAAATCGCCAAAAATTAACAATTGATCGAACAATTGATCGAACAGGTGTTCGTCGAATACTAAGGGATGTCTTGGGAAGCCAATGTAAGTCCAGCATTCTATTCCGAGTGGAAAGGTGACTTCGAGAAGTCAACTCGACCTCTGGTAGAGCCAAAACGAGTTGTTTTAAACTATTTCTATTTTCTTCCACAAGTTTCCTCCCATGTATCTAAAATCAATGCCTAACATTTGCTAGGCGCGAGATATCTCCACACAGGGACGTGAATCCGGAGATATCATGTATGTGCATAAGAGGACGTATGCATATAAGCGAATTGCGTCATACTTCAATTGAACCGTTATCGTGGACAAGCCGAGGGCAACCGGGCGACTTCGGAATCCCCTCCAGCATTGCGTCGCGCAAACCAGTTCAAAATGGCAAGCAAAAGTAGACATCTGAGGACGCTGCTGGCCACCTTTGGTCGCTCAAAACGCGTTTCGGCTCGTGCTCTCCCGCAAGCACGATGTCTTCATGCAAGCGCAGCGCGCTGCACTGACGGCGTCTTCCGAGGCCTCACCGACGAGAGGCTGCCAATGCCGTGGATAGAAGCATGGCGGAAGCAGCAAGAGGGCCAAGGATTGAATGCTTCCGAAGCTCAACCGCAGGAGCGCGATCTGTCGCCGAGGCGAATGCGCGATAGCTACCACCGGGTGGTCCTACCGCTGGGCCAGGACCCTTGGCTATCCGATACGTACATCAACTCGTCTGGGCACATTCGGTAAGCCAATGCGCAAACTCGACAGAATCCACTGAAAGTCATGGGACTAATGGTACATTGCTCCGTTAAGCCTAGGCACAGTATTCATGGACCTGGATGCCCTATCTGGCATTATCGTATACAAGCATACAGGGCCTGGTGTCACGGTCGTCACGGCAGCCTTGGACCGAATCACAATAGCCCATCCCCTGACCGAGATATGCGATCTTGAGTACAGTGGCCAGGTCACGTACGCGTCAGGGAGGAGCAGCGCCGAAATCACCTGCAGGGTTGCGCGGGCGCGGCCAGAGGGCGAACCGAGCAAGCCCGAGGACGTGCTTCTTACGTGCACCTTCACCATGGTTGCTCTCGATCCTGTGACGAAGAAGCCGGTCAACATACCGTCTCTTATCTGCGAGACACCGGAGGAGGAGAAGATTTTCAAAGCTGGCGAGGCAAAATCTTTAGCCAAGAAGAACACCGCCAAGATCTCACTGCTCGAAACGGAGCCCAACGACCCTGAATCTGCCCTGATCCATAAGATGTGGCTCAGACAAGTTCAATATCACGATCCTAACAACGAGATCCGTCAGCCTTCCAACGTCATATCCATGGCTCGAACGCAGCTGTCGACTGCGTCCATCATGCAGCCGCAATACCGCAACCGCCATCAGACCATGATCTTTGGTGGCTTCCATCTCAAGCAGACCTTTGAGTTGGCCTTTTGCTGCGCGGCCAGTTTCGCGCATGCCCGACCTACCTTTATCAGTGCCGACCCGTGCACCTTCCGCAATCCCGTGCCCGTAGGAAGCGTCCTTTACCTCACGGCAACAGTGGCGTACACCGACCCCCCACTGATTGAAGAAGACGGCAGCGAGCCCCAGCAAAGTGATAAAGACCACCCTGTAACGCGCGTGCATGTGCGTGTGGATAGCAAGGTGCGGGATATTGAACACGGCAACGCCAAGGCAACAGGCCAGTTCAGCTATACCTTCTCTGTGCCGAAGAGCATCAAGGTCATTCCCCATACGTACCAAGAGTACATGATGTACATCGATGCGCGGAGAAGAGTGCGCTGGGGTGATGTGCAGAACAAACAGGACGCAACCGGCTCCACGGAAGAGAAGCGAAAGATTGCCGAAGATGCCAATCTTACGGAATAGACAGCAGCAGCACCCCAACAATCAACTTACAGTGGTGGATTTGCCTGCGTTTGAATATTTATAGATATAATATAGGCGCAAGAAACATTTCATGGTTTCTTCTTTGTCGTCAGTTCAGCATCCCATGTGAAGTGCCACAGCCGTTTTTTTTTCTTGCATGTTTGATCTGTGCAGACAGTGGGAACTATTTAAAGGGTGATATATAACACTCGACTGTACGCCAGCTACTGTTTTTTTTTTGGCAAAGTATATCAATTCAGTTGAGAATGCCCTCTACTGCGAGTCTCGTCAACTTTGAAAATTGGACTTGACTGAAACCCCTCAATGTTTAAGCCTGGAGTGATCGTGCTAGATAATCATGATTTCGTCGTCAAAGAGTATTCAGTTTGCAACGTAAGACTTTGAAATAAAATTATCAGCTGTCAAAACTACAGACGGTGTGTACTAACACTCAATTTCAAGTACTGAAACTGCTACGAGCGTTTTCCTATTTTTTGTTAATGAGATTAGGGTGTGTGCCATCTTCGCATTGTGCTTAGGGCAATTGGTGGTTCAGTTATGAGACAAGGACTGTCAGAGTGCCCACTTCATACGAGCAATGGCAACGGGGAATTTATCGCAGTTAAATCTAGAACCCGGGCAAGTGGATGATTATTCAGGGGATAATAGGAGCAAGGTGGCTATGTCGTGATCTGGATCGTTCGATGACACCCCATGTGGATCATGGTTTGCGCAACTCCAGGTCCACTCGACTCGTCTGGTTCCCCGGATCGGCATCATGGGACCTCTGCTCCACAATCTTACATATCAGGGTGTTACACGTCGATTGCGATTGCTGACAGCCGAGAAGGACAACTCCCGACAAGAATGTTGGGTTTCGGACGAATTATTACCGTTATCATGCTCGCCGTGGCCCTGAATTAGCTGAATTCAACCTAGTTGGGACAACTCAACAAGAAATCGTTCCCGATTCAGCATGCTGGACTCGGAAACTCAGGGCTTGGGGAAGCTTAATGCATCGGCAAACGCAAGCTATGACGCTATTTATACACACTGCCCGCATCCCCCGCACGTCGAGACGCTTGCGCATGCACATGTCTATTGGCTGGGGATAGCCAAATTATACCCGACGTTTCGCACGTCGACGTTGGCGCCGCGCCTAGTGGCCGCCGCAAACCCATGCCAGGACGCGGAGGCGAGGGAGGTGAGGGGAAGTGGAATGATAGCCACGATACTCGTATTATATCATCCATTCGCCTTTTCTCCACGTCCTCTCCCTATTTATTTGTGCCCCCCAGCCAGATTGTCGTTGCTATTGCTTTCTCATCATCTTTCAACCTAATAATCGCCCATTCAACATGCAAGAATCTGTCAAGACCGTTGCCCCGGTGGGCAGCCTCTCGTTGGTGGCAGAGCCGCAGCCCACCATGAAGGCACTACGCTTCCACGGCCAGCGTGATATCCGCCTCGACACGATCCCGGCCCCCAAGCTTGCGCCAGGCAAGGTCATGATTACGCCAAAGTTCTGCGGCATTTGTGGCACCGACCTCCATGAATACATGGGCGGCGCAAACCTCATCCCCAAGCCTGGCAAGCCGCATCCCATCACTTCAGAGACATACCCTCTGACAATGGGACACGAGTTCTCCGGCATTGTCGAAGGCGTCGGCGAGGGTGTCACTCACGTCAAGAAGGGCGACCGTGTCTGTGTCCAGCCGATTCTCTTTGACGGAGACTGCCGCTCTTGCAAGCGGGGCCTGGTCAACTGCTGCGACAGGAATGGCTTCATCGGACTGAGCGGCTGGGGAGGCGGTCTTTCCGAGTCAACCGTGGTGCCGGAGTATGCAGTAAAGAAACTCCCCGACAACGTACCCCTTGAAATCGGTGCCCTTGTGGAGCCACTATCTGTGGGTTGGCACTCGGTCGACATGTCCCCATTTCAGGAGGGTGACTCCGCCCTTGTCTTGGGTGGTGGGCCAATCGGTTTGGCGGTTGTCCAAGTCCTGCACGGCCGGGGCTGCAACAACATCATCGTCAGCGAAGTCAGCAGCAGGAGGCGCGAGTTCGCCTCAGAATTCGGCGCGCACCACACCATTGATCCCACCAAGGAGGACATCGTGGAGAGAGTTAAAGAGCTGACCGGTGGGCGTGGTGCTGACGTCGGATTCGACGCTGCTGGCGTTCAAGTAGCTCTTGACACGGCCTTCATGGCGCTGAAGGCCAGAGGAACTCTGGTCAACATTGCCGTTTGGGAGAACAAAGCCCAGCTACCAATGAATGAGCTTGTCTTCAGGGAGAGAAGCTACATGGGCGTGTAAGTCCTCTGTGTGCAATGCGTTGATCAATTCTGACCCAATTATTCAGGGCGACGTTCAGCCTAGGTGATTTTGAGGCGGTGATAGAGGCCATATCTCAAGGTAAGAACACTCTTTCAACCAAAACAAGTATCCTTAGATTAACATAAACTAGGCAAGATCAACCCAGCTGGTATGATCACGAAGAAGATCAAGCTAGACCAGGTAGAAGCTGAGGGGTTCCACACACTCATCAATGACAAGGAAAACCACGTGAAGATTCTTGTTGATGTCGGAGCAGGATTGTCTGAGCCTTGAATGAGAAACCTGTACGGCAGTCGAAAGTCGCATCACAGCGTACAATTGTAATGAATACGTCGGATTAGGAACTAATGACCATATTAATAGCATCATAATAGTCAATAAGAAGCATTGAGAAAACAGCGTATCTATTGCTTTGTCGTGCATCCTGATCATGCGTGCTGGTAAACGCCAAAAGCAGGACCCGAGCCATATCTAACGGTGTATATGTTCCTTAGTACAGTATAGCTTCGGCTCTTGATGAAAGCGGAAAAGACTTGAAAGGTACGAGTATTGCCTACCCTCTCCTTCCTGGCCACAACCCTCCCCTCCCAAAAAGCATACCCATTTCAAGATTCTCCTGCACCAAACAGATTTCCTTGCAGAGGTGTGGGTTGAACGCTTCTCCTACCATCATACCGTGAACATAAGTTTCACCAACAAACGAGAAGTGAATGCCACCTGCAGGTCTCAAAAGCAGTGGCACAAAACCACCTCGAACTAGAGCGATCTGATCACCCACAGTTATCTACACTATGGGAACATAAAGCTCTGGTGACCTGACGTTGTGCTTGCTACTTTTCTCTAACTTCGTACCGGAATGCTTAGGAGATTCTCGGGGAAAATGCACGACGAAAGGATGACTGCTATACATCGGATCATAGCCCTAGCAGGAACCACTATATTCGTCAACAAGAGGGGCAATGAAAACGGAATGGGCATGATGTGGCTGCTGTACACCAATCGGTTAGCCGAGGCTACTGACCTCCGTGACAAGGTGTACGCGTTGTTGAGCTTGACTGGTATCGCCAAGGACTTTGACATGCTCGGTACCGAGTCGTAACAAATGACATATTGAAGATGGGTGCTTTGATTTCGACACCGGAAGAATCGCCAATCGGCCATTCTCGTTTGGGGCTTTCGGCTGGGCTGAGCCTCATCAACAAGATGTCATTCGGAGCGGCGTTCCAAGGGGGCGAGGAGGGACTTGCCCAACATTTTCTGAACTCAATGAGTAATCACTTTGCGTTTCGAACGCGCCGTTTGGATGATCCACGCACGCCTGAACCAAAGTTTCGCAAGTAACTCAATGACTACGGGCCATTGCTCAGCCAGTTCGGTCCTCCCAATGTCTTTACCCAATGCCGAAGTCCAACTATTCGATTGCTTGTCAGACAGATCCTCCAACGGGATGGAAAAGCGCTGCGAGTAGCCATGGGCTAGCTGAGCTATCCTCAAAACAACCGAAGCCGCACGCGGGGTGTTTGTGGTCGCTGAACCAAGCCAGACTTGCACTGCGCGAGCTTGGCCATAGATACGAGCCATGAGAGGTACTTGCTCGCTCTTCTCTTTTTAGTCATTCTGGTTAATGCATATGGCGTCTGCCTAGAGGGTGACGATACGATCTGGTTGGTGAAACTGGCAGAGAGCGTCGTGTAGGTTCTCCATGATTGGAAGCGACTAGCCGTTACAAAGAATTGCCTTTGAAGTTTCTAGATTACCCCAGCAATAGGATATGGCTTCACAATAGGGGTTGGATAACAGAGATACCGGCCTGAGCCAACAAGACAACGGAGATCTACCCCAACCTGGATGAAGATCGATGAGTCGTATTGTGCGGGTTTGGCCTGAACCATATAATGAGTCGGCGTACGGAAAAGTTGCCATTCTGGGGGAAACTTTTGTAGGTTGTCTGAAGTGGATATAGCCTATGTGAAAAGCATGGGCATGTTGCTAGAGAGGAAGAGTTCACTCCCCAAGGCCCAGCTCAATTGCAAGAACCCAAGTTTTGATATAATTTGATCACGAGAAGTAATTTTCTTACAAATACGAGATGGTATTTAGCTGGTAACTCAGCTGAAAAAATTAGGATGAAAACGGCTGACAGGGATAAACTGACACGCGCAACGGCATGTTATGCTGCACAGCTTGCAATTCAGCTGCAGAAACCCCAATCTGAAATGACTCATTGCATGTAGCTATCCACCTGTTACAGTCACAGATATGTGAGGATTATGAGGAAGCTATCAAAACTCCTGTACATAACAATCAGTACGTGCACAAGCCAGCTCTCGTTGGCAGCTTTCTACAAAGAGTTGAAGAGAACGGAGCGAAAAGCAGTACCCAGAACGTCAAAGGACGTTAACCGAATGGGTCAATCGCGTCTACAGAGAAATTGAGTGATAACGAATCTCTAAATTTCTCGTATTGAGGCGGTACGCAGTTACATCGTTCTCTTTCCTAGAGTTTATGCCGCGGTATAAACTAAGCCACATGAATATAGAAGCGTCCCGATACAAAAGAAAGTGAAAAAAACTTAAAACTTAAAACTTGAATACTTTGAATACCTTGAAAAGGAAGTTATGTGATAACCGGGCTGTAAGAGCACCCTGTTTATGCATCACTTCCAGTGCATCAAGATACACTCACCTGTATTGCCAGGCTCTCCTTATTCGGATCAACGCATGCCTTGGAAGTGTAGATCAAATGAAACGACCTGGTCCTATGCACAATAAGTTGACTGCTGCATGAAACCCATGGATGGAAAGCGTAGGTAGTGCCTAGCATTATCCAGTTTGTCAGGAGCTGCTGATTTCCGCGGTTCAACCTTCAGGAGTGGGAGGTATTCCTCGAGCGTCTACAGAGACACCACGGTCAACGTAGATGAAAGTGGCTGCTGAGCAATACTCGAACCACTAAGAACATGATTATTGGAATAACGGCCAGAGGAGCATTGAAATGGTTGAAGACAGGACCATTGCAGGTATCATGAGGATTAGCATGGGACTTGCCATGATAGTGGATTGATCTTCTTTTCGACAGGTTCATGAAGCCTTCCTAATCGGCTCTCAGCCCAATACACTCGCTAATCGATCATGGTTGTCAAACAGGACCCCCAGAGTCGCTAGTCTCGAGTTCCGAGTCGTTTCATTGGCCTCAACACGCTGACCTCTGAGCAAGTTGGATTGCCCCGTAAACAAATTTCCGCATTCAGTCAGTAAAGACGGGTCTGCAGGGTGAGGTCACCGGCCCGGATGTTCTGCCGAAAGGGTGTGTGTGTGTGGGAGAGCCCCATGGGAAATCACGGAAGGGACAGAATTATGAGGGTTTTTGCGGTTTCCCTGTACCTCAATTTGGACGTTCTGGCAGACAAGATCAATGCGTGTGGAGCATGTACCCTGCTAGCAGCCCGGACGCCTCAATGCTTGGCCCTTCGCTATGGCTTGCGTTGAGTAGTGACAGGCCAGGCGGCTCCGGGGCGGCCGCGGGATTAGGTACAGGTACTTCTGATTGGCCATGACATGTTACGGCTGTCCCGGCATTCACCCACAGTTTCCTGCAGTTGATGCTGCGCTAAAAACATCTCCACACCCAACCCGCTCCAGCCAGTCCCGTCTCATCCCCATCCCAGGCCAGGCCCGATTTCCAGAAATTTGTTTCTCGCCCGGCCATCCGCGAATCCCGCCCCTCCGTCCCTAATGACCCCGAGGTTGCTCGCTGAGTTTTTCTCGCATCGGCTGCCTTCTGCTGTCTGAGCGCAGGCTTCTCCGAGTCCTCATTGTCCCCGTCCACCCTGCTCTTCGACCATGTGGTAGACCAACGGTCGGGTTGAAGATAATCACTCATCCCTTGACATCTTTCGTCTCGATCACCGGGCCAGCCACGACGACGCGTTTGCTGCTCCCTGCTTTGCATTTGCTCCTGATCTGGCACCCCGTTGCATCGTTCATCGTTGCCTCGATCCGAAGACATCCACCTGACGAGCCGACCGAGCGATCGACCGACCATTCACAATCAATCAACCACCTGGTTGCATGAACCTCAGCTTAAGCACAGCCAGGACCTTCACTCGATAAGTCCCGTCCGCCGCAATCATGGGTGCTTGGGAAGACCTTCTCCAGGCCCGGCAGCTTATGGACTTCCCCAAGGGCGACAATGCTTCCGACACTGAATTCGCATCCGGCCAGCACTTCAACCTCACCACCCTGAAGCATTGGAACTACACCTACTATAACAACTTCACCGTCTCCAATGGTTCTCGTTGCTATCTTACCTACATGCCCTACATCGGGCCCGCTGTTCTCGAGGAGAACGGCACCTGGGTCAACGCAACGAAATGCTGGACCGCTGTCCACAACATCGGCGTCCGCGGGAACACTGGCATTGGAATGGCCGTCGCCTTCGGTGTTGCACTTGTCCTCATTCTAACGGCCCTCGCCAAGCACGGGCGCCTGTATCTGCCAGTCGACCGGCGATTTTACCCCATCGGCCGCCGATGGCAGTGGTACTGGGGTTGCTTCATCTGCGGCGCTGCCCTCATCAGTCTTCTAGTCAACGTCGACGTCGACCGATACTACCTGCAAGAACTACCCATCATTGTCACCGTCTTCTTTTGGTTCCTCATCTGTAACGGCACGGTGGCCCTGGTTTGGGAAGCCGTGAGGCATTGGGGCAGCTGGCAGGAAAGGCAATATGTGGATCCCAACCCATTCGTCTACCAGCAGGATGACCGCCGCTCCCAAGTCGAGTTCTGGCTGCCGTTGATCTTCTACTTCTGGAACTGGCTGGTATGTCAAGATTATTTCCACCGGACCCCGTTCAAGCTTTGTTAACCCCTGCTTTAGAATTTCTTCCTCGTCGTCCCAAGGAACTGGAACTACCTTAAAGCGCAGTCGGACGAAAGACAGATTCGAGAAATCGCTATTCCCAATGCACTCAGTCCCCGCTTCAAGGCTGCAGCATTCTGCCTTTTCGTCGCCTGGTTGACAATCCTCTTTTCCCTTTGGCACTCCATCAAATGGTACAAGGAGCCTCGCAGTGGTTTCTTCCGTAAGCCTTTCGACTACATTCGCGCCGTACCCCTCAGGCTACTGGCCATCATCATTCTGTCCCTCGGAACTATTGGCTACCAAGCCTTCATCTCCTGGGAATGGGAGTACTCGATCATGCGCTTTGACGGAGTGGTTCCTGTCATCTACGGCTGGGGATACGGACCGTCGCTGCTCATCCTCTACATTCAGATAGCCTATGGCTTTTTCGCCCCCAACGAGGACAAAGAGCTTCTTCGACAGCGCCGCGAGCGTGGAGAGCTGCTCGATCGCGAGTTGGGTCTCGTGCACAAGCCTGCTTGGTGGGCTCGCGTTAGGGGCGACCACCTTCTAAGCTTGCGCGACAAGATTCTCCGCAACGTCAACGAAGTTGGAACTGAAAGAGGTATTGGTCGCAGAGTCGAAACCGATGCTGAACGGGATGCGAGAATGGAAGCTCTTGAGGCTGCCATCCACGACGACGGTTTCGAACTAAGCCCCCTGAACCCCCGGAACCAGAACAACCCACGCGTTGATAGAGCCGGCGCTCGCACTGCTCACCTGCACAGGGAAGACTCCGAACACCGCCCTCCTTCCTACCTCACTGACGACCGTGCCGACGAGCCTGCCACCCCTGGTCAGACTCAGACGGGCACGAGCATTATCCCTAACCATTCTGCCCAAACCTTCGCCGAACGCGTCCGCTGGTTGCAAGAGGACGGGCCCGCGCCGCCGCCGTACAGTGACGAGGAACGTGGTCGCATGAGGGCCAACCGTCGTGAGAGCTCATCAACCAACGGCTCTGTCGGCAACGCCCAGCCGCAGCAGGTGCGAAGCATGCTGGACATCTAAAGGGAGAAGAGATCCTTGAAAAGCGCCCAATGCTTCTCAGTCGCTTCGATATTCCGAGCAATCTCTTACGCATACATGTGCTGGAGGTGTTCGTGTTTACGGTCCCACCCAGATAAATGTATTCTATCATGTCGGCAACTGAAGTAGCCGCCATACCCAGATTCATGTACATACCACTTTAACCTGCCGGAAACATGTCTTTACGATGTCCGGTTGTCCTGCGCTCGTTATACTGCGCATTGAATTAATGATACAGAAAGCCGTCGCATCCTCTCGCTGGGAAGTCTCCCCGTAGGATTACAGTTTTGGAAAGATAGGTGAGAGAGAGGGGGGGGTTAACGATGCATTTTTATGATGGCAGATGATTAGACTTAGCATATATGCAATGATATGCGATTGATGTTCCATGTTCTTTCCATCATCGTACGCGAGATTGTGCCATCGGTAGTGACGGTGAATTAAGGAGAAATACGAAGAAACAGAAGATCACTATACTTGCTTTAAGTCTTCATCGTAGGCTACAAAGGTACTGCCCTCGGACATGTAGTGATTGCACCCGACGCTCTTAATATTCAGTGAATGGCAGAGCTTTACCGGGTGCTTGAACGCCGTCCATGCACGTCCAATTCGAGTCGGAAGTTGACCCAAGCAGCATGCATCAAGACGAATTTGTCTGAGGGTTTCGAAGCTGGGGTATATGACAAGGCTCACGTACGGCTCTACTGAGGCTTTGTTGGGCCAATTGAACAGCGCATTGACTGTATCACGGATTCACAAGCAGACAGACATGTGGTTGATCGCCGGCCTGTCACTGCTCCCCATTCTTTGTGTTCTGCAGTGAA
Source organism: Paramyrothecium sp. XJ0827 (assembly GCA_020881915.1). Classification (NCBI taxonomy): domain Eukaryota; kingdom Fungi; phylum Ascomycota; class Sordariomycetes; order Hypocreales; family Stachybotryaceae; genus Paramyrothecium; species Paramyrothecium sp. XJ0827. Next base: position 1,371,546 of record JAJFPB010000001.1, on the reverse strand, counting down.
GTCCCGCAGCCTCTATACGAGACGACAGACTTGAACAAAGCGTTGCGAGTCAAATGGTAATAAAATCATCTAAATATCGAAGCTTCTCATTAAAGACTCAAAATGGTTTTATAGAATTCGTGAAGGACGCTAGTAGAAGACGAATCCCTACGATCTTGCCCCCCTGGTCACCGGCTGGTCGTGTAAATAGCAAATAGCCGATACCCGTGTCGTCCGAAGTTGTCGCCTCCGGCTCCCACCAATGTGTCAGAACACGAGGCCAGCTACGCCCTGGAAAGCGGTGAGCGACACGAGTCAGACAAGGCTCTGCTGATTCAGATCTGCGCCTAGTAAAGAAAACAAGAAAGAAAAGAAGAAAAGATATATATAAAAAAAACGTGGCCCTTGGTCACATATCACAGAAACAAATTCAGAAACAAATTCCCACAGGGAGATCCCTGAGCTCTGACTGCACAACTTGGGGGGTGGGCGTCCTGCAAGGGTTGGACCGGAACTCCCAGGGTCCGCATGGTCTCCCCACTGCATCTGCCTGCAAGGCACGCAGGCGAAACCCCAGATTGGGAAGCCAATGCAAGGCTACGGCAGGTATGACAGGACTCTAGGGCGTCTCGGGCGTGATCGTATTGTTGGTTCCAGGGTTTACGTGGCTTGGATCAGAGACGAAAGAAAATGGCTGAGCTGGCATGGCAGCACAGGTATGGCAAAGTAATACAAGGCCCGTAAATCGTGTGCAGAAACCGCCCGTGCTAGCTACAGCGGCGTGTCACAAGCCTAGGAAGCATCGCATGCTGACGCCTGTCCTTCCATACTGATCCAGCTCACAGGCTTGCTTGGTCGGGTTGACAGTAATGACAGAAGGGACCAGTGATCCCACAATAGCCCCCGAACGTAGCGTTCGACATTGACAATTCTCCTACGGCGCTTACGTGTCATCCCGGTCCTTCCGAGTGAGTGGCTTGGCTGCCGCACTGGCAAGGAATCTCTTTCCCGCGCACTACTCTGTACTCGTCGACAAGCACGAGAATGCTCGGCCGAGATGGAGGGCACCGGTCGGAGGGTGGAGCATCACTGCCTCAACAGAGGCTGAAAGCAGAGCGCACGGGCGATCCAGGCGGTCAGCGACCGGCACATGCACATTGCGTGCCTGAGAAAAAGTAATTCTCCGAAGCTGCTACAGCCCGGACTTCTCTTGATGCACGCGTGCGCCAGAGGAGGCGGCTGAAACACCTGCATTACGCATGAGAAACAGAGTTTGCCTTTTCAGTCATTCTCGATATGCAGCGTGTGAAAGGCTCAGCTGCGGAATCCAAGTCGCTGCCCGGTGTCATGCGACCTTGTCTTTACGGAGCCCTTATACAATCAGCCCGTGGAACTCGCAAGGAAGAGACAAGAGACATCGAACGGGGCCGCGCAAAGTAGCGGTGAAGGTATGTGGCCACAAAGGCGGAACTGGCCGAACGGTCGCCACCTCGAAGTACACCTTGCGATGATTAGCAGGACAGTTAGACGTTGACTGTTCGAAGTAGTACTCGCGGCGCGGGGAGCGGCCATGGAGAAATACACAAATGGTGGACGGGTTGGGAAAAGTGAGGCGGCTAAGCAGGGACAGGCTCGATAGAGTCTAAGTTCTGCAAAGACTCCATTTTTATTCCTTGGTCCTGTGTATTCAAACTCAAGATAATATGGCGGCACTAAGAATGATTGGTGAAGACCAGGTTACGGGAAGTGGCGTGGTTGGTGGTAGAGCGCGGTGAGCTCTTGCGTGACCGACTCCCAGCCTACCTTTTTCCAGTCCTCCGCTGGGGTACAGCGATGTGCCTTGCAGCACGAGTCCCAAATTGATTAGCATGACACGATCTGCTCAGGTATACAGGCCCGAGGTCTTTTCGACCATCAACCAACTAATCATACGCGAGTACTGGTACAGTCTCCTGACATCTTTGACAGGTGTACGCACCTCAGTGGCGGGATGTCAGACAAGTAATGGCTGGACTTAATCCGAATCTCTGGGATGATCGGTTACTGAAATTATTGGCATCTACTCCGGTCCCGAGTAAATCGTTGTTTGCCGGATTGTCCAGTGAGCACAGGTACATTTTGAGCCACCAATGATGAGATGGCGGGCCATAGTGGTGTTGCTTGAGTGATCTGCGACCCTAGGCATGGCTCTGGTTTGCGCACAGTCGAGAATATCTGCAGATCAGCGAAGCAAGCTGCCGTCATGGTTCAGATCTCGGGCCCGCAAAATCGAGGTACGCGGACCCAGGGGATGGGTGATCGTCCAGCTTTAACAAGGCTTGCCTTTCATGTGGCACCATTTGGAATTCAGCACACTCGACCTGCGAAGCGAAACCAGGTGTTTTGTGTTCCGTCGCGCAAGATGCTGTTTGGTAGCTGGCAATTAAACATGAAGAGCCGAGTTTGGCAAGTCGTGTAAGTAGACACGAAACTGCAGCATGGAGGGGCTGAGTGCTGATCCTGCCAAGAGCAAGGCGCTGCTGACGTTTTAGGTTTGAAGGAAGACTGACAGGCAGAGTGACCGTCCAAATGTGGTAATGTATGATAATTGTCTCGGGGGAAGTTCTCACGCCTTTCCCTTAACTTGAGAGTGTTTGGGGTTGTCCTACCACCCATTATCGGCATGGGATGCGGCAGCCTTCGTGGCAGAACCTCTATATGCCCAAGCAGTACTGCAAGAGTTCTTACCCCATCGCTCAGATCGTCAGAAGCCGCCACCAGATCCCAAAACTTCCCTTAGAAGCGTAAATGTTTAAGCAATGTGACACCAGGAGAATGCATGCCACTGATCCGGGGTTCAGAGAGGGCATCATGTAGTGACTTGGACGCTTCGTTGGCTGCCTTGTTGCCTTGTTGGAGTCTTGTTCTCAGCCATCTTCGGAGAATCACTTTTCATGGGCGAAAAGAGAGCAAGCCAAGTGTCAAAACGCATCGCAAATAGAAAGTGTTGCCGTTGCGATGGTACTGCGCTTGAAAAGCAGACACCACTATTATGTCGCTCTTAGTACTCGCGGCTAAAGCTACGGCGTGACATGCCTCTTTATTTTGCCAGTACTCTAAGGCGCGCGAGCTGGAATTGGCCCATCGGCCAAGAAGCTTGGATGGATTATTGAACCAAAAATATCCTACTGACCACTACCATCGTCGTCGAATTGAGCGCCGAAAAACGGACCGCCTAGCCCACCTCACATTTTTGCGGACCAGCATCTTTGTGGCGACGCCACGCTTCCAACAGTCCCTGAGCGGTGCTGCTATCTGACCTTGTGTGTGATGCATAGCTGCGCTACCGTGGTGGATGGGTGGAGGCAAGAATGGTCGCCATGCACCGACTAGTTGAGAACGGTCGTGGCTCGGGCAACTGGGACCACAGCCTCATGAGTAGCCCAACATGTTCAAGGTAAAGGCGTCCAGGCTGGGTCTAATTGACTGGGACCCTGGCGCTCTTTGGCGATAGCCGACAGCGTTGCAGCCCGTGTTGCAAAAATCGAGAACAGAGCAGATAGATTTTGCGATCGCAGGTAAAAGACTGCCTGCGGATGTATGTGGTTGCCCACGTCGAGACCGAATGAAGTCTGCAATAGGACGTGTTGGGCTGCGGAGACCTCCCGCACCAGTCGCATTCACGAGGTGATGTGTCACGAGGATAAATGACCTTCTGCAAGGACTATCTCGGAAAGCCTCTTTCCAACAGCACAGCATCGAGCTGCCTCAAGGACCTTATTGCTCCGTGAAGCTATTCAGGAACCACCATTCCGTTCTCTGCGTTGGCCTCATTTAATGGACGTGGACAATACTCTGCATGCTAGGTAGATCATCTGGATAACCCCACCGATTGATAAAGGTGGCTCTGGATTGTGAAACAAGTAAAAAATCAGGCTCTTGCCGCAAGCGGGGTTTTGTTTCTCGCCGTGGAACCTCCATGCCACCCGGTGGACCCTACCGTTGAAGGCGTCTTGCGTCTCGATTCGATCAACGGTATTGATGGTGATTCGCATGGTGTCCCGTCATCCTGGAGGGACGATGATGGTGTAGAGAATGCTAGCGTCGTTCCTGCCACAAAGTATCGGTGGCAAACGTCATTGACGGCGTCAATCCCCCCTTGTCTCTGCAGATCATCTTCAAGGGTTGGGAGGGATAGCGCCCGTCGGAAGAAGCGTGACAGTTGCTGGTTCTCCTCCAGGGCGGAGGACGCTAGAGCGATCCTGTGGGGTCTGGGACTGGGCTTGCCAGTCAACTCCAAGCTAAATGGTGCAGGCAGTAGAGTGACACTGTACTGTAGCAGCACAGATTCGCGACCAAGGATTATGAACCCTTACGTACGTATTATAACTAGCACGTTGATCACCCCATCTGGTGCACTCGAGACTTGAGAAGTCGGCACGAACTGCGAAACGCACGTGCGCTCGACTCAAGTAGTGCATCTGTTCTTGCTCTGACAGATGTATTGGGCTTTTCGTTGCTGGGACGGCGAGATGCCGACGTCAGACCTTGGATGTTTTCAATCAGAGTTTGGCGCGGACTGAACCCTAGATTCAGCGGCTTCCCAGCCTTCAGCAAGCTTGTAGGGTGCTCTTTTTGAAACCACGAGACTGGAGTGTGGTTGATGTAACCTCACCCACTCGGCAAGATCTAACGTTAGATGCCAGCAGGTGGTTGCAGTTCGTCGTTTGTCGAATAACCCCAATAGCTAATTGAAGGGTGTGCACTGGTCGCAGTGGCAAACGAAAACAATGGATGAGGAAACCATAATGGACAAGGAGCATCTAATGGCTTTGCGCAGCGACAATAAACTTCGGCCTCTGTCAAAGGTCTGTTGGCTTCTCTCCCAGAGCCGGACTATGCAATGCCAGTCGGAGACTACTTGTTAGTGAAAGTCCAGGCCTTGGTATTGCGAATGGGCGCTCTGGACTGCCAGGGGAGGCCATATTAACTACCTTGCGGTAGGATGATAAGAGTTTGGTGGTGATGCAGTGGATGGCCGCCGGCTATTATCATTGTAGGATCGTACAACGCAGCTTACTTACATGCGACAACTGCAGGCAGTGAGGTCGCGACAGCCCTCCAACCCATGCATTCAACCGAATAAAGTGAATCACCGTGGATGGATGTGGCTGTTCTGTCCACATTACGCAACTACAGAGTAGATCGAGTGCTGCTCGCCAAGTATCATCGGCTGGAAATTCGAGGCGGGTGGAGGGCTAGCTAGGAGGACGGCGCTGGCACGGGGGGCGGGAGTAGCGGGGATGAGGCGCTCATCGTCTCGCCGAACCTGGGACCACCCCAAGTGGAGGACCAACAATGGGCCAGTGTGGTAAGCCGATTCAGTGGGCCCGCACCACCCATGGCCTCCGCATGGCCCTCCCAGGACCTCCACTCCACCATGAGATTCGAGGGCAGATGACCTGTACCTTGCGTCCATCATGCTTTTGCAAGCTCCCCCCTGTACGCCTCCGCTGTGGGACCCTCCCTCCACTATGCTCGCACGGGCGTCCAACCTCCAAGCCATGGGATTTGTCTGGCTTTGAGGCTGGGGTGGGGTTGGGTTGCGCTTCGTTGCGTTGCTTGCGTCTTGCGACGCTGCCGAACGGCGCTGATGGAGTGGACGGAAAACGAAAGCTGCTGTAGCAAATGTTGTACGATGGCCCACCCTTCCCCTGGCGTAGGTTTGTTGGCTGGCAGCTTCGGGGCTAGTGATTGTAGGCTGGCTTCGAGGGTCATTGGATCGCCCTCAGTCGCTGATCCTCCTGGGACCATCTTTCGTTTCAGAGTCTGATCTGACAGGCCCGAAATCCAAATTCGACCGAGGTGCCGCTCCAGGCCAGCCACCACGAGAAAAGCGAAGAGCCATGTTGGGACGAGTTTGGGTGGGCAGGACTGGGCCTTTCTTGGCTGGCGAACGGGAGGACTGGCTGGCGAACCGGCCAACCTTCTGCCATCGGCCGACAAAAGCCATGAGTTGTGCACGTCGGCTCGAAGCGAGGACGGTGCGTGCAATGCGGCAAAGCAGGCGGGTGAATGGGGAGAAGCAAGCTTTGGCCGGGTGCGTCTAGGGGACAAAAGCGTATCTATGCTGCATCTGCGGAGGGGGGAAGGTTTCTGCCATGCAATGCAAAGCAAACGCAGTGTTAAGATGGCTCGCCCAGGTGTAATGCTCCGTTGGTGACGGAACGGAGCCATGCCTGACTTGAGATGCGGCAGGTACCAGCGCACGCTCCCAGAACGGTAAGATTCGCAGGTACCCGGAAGCGCCCCTCTGTCAGTGCCCCGCTTCCCTTGACCAGGCCCGGCTCTTCTACTGTACCTTAAAAGGGGGGGAAGGGGAGGCACAGGTTAATCACAGCCAGCCATGGGAGGTACCTGGCCGTGCCTGACGTTGACCCCCTCCCGGGCAGCCCAGGACCCTCATGGTTGCCTTCTGTACCTTGCGGATACTTCGCCACCGCTTGGCGTGCTTCTAGCAGGCCGCTGCACACTAGAATGCTTCACAAGGCTTGCCCAACTCACGGGTGCCGCACACCCATGCCATGGTTCCAGTTCCCTAGTGCCCTTTTTCTTTTATTCCTGGCCGCCCGGTAAGTTGTACCTGGCGCACACCAAAGGTAAGGGGTACCTCGACTTGCTCAAATCTTCCACCCGCCTAGCGCATTCAGCTGCCCATAGCTTCATCCCTCGTCTCCTCTTTCGTCGCTTTTGGTGTGCCCGCCCCTTGCGTCTACTGGGCTTTTAGTGGTGCTGGGGCCTCGATCTCATTGCTCCATTGACCCCGGAGGCGTCCTTCCCCCCCCTCTTCACCAATGTCAGTTGCCAATTCAGACAGCAGTTTGTGGCTACCGTATGAGGCCGTATATCGGACGGACGCCAGGTCACCCACTGACTTGAGATACTGCAAAAGGCATGGCAGGGAAGCTACACCATCCGCGCGCGAAGTCTGTACCCAGAAGCAGGTACCTGATCTAACGGGCACCTTGGAAGGAGAGGCAGGGTACCTTAGCTGCCTCTGCTATGCCCGTAAGGTTTGGGAAAGAGCCAAATGCATGTCTTCGTCTGTGCCTTCCCTAAAGTATCCGTACGTACATCCCATCCAATCCATCCCGTACATGTAAGATAGGGTCAGCCTCTGGCACGCCGCCCATACGCCTACGTCTTGCCTCCGTCACCATTTTCCTTTTCGCCTCTCTTCCTCCTCCTCCTCCTTTCCTCCTCCCCGTTGCTCGCCGAGTAGTATCGCAGTTCCCTTCCCTCGACGCGCCGCACCAACCTTATCACGGCATTACCGCTCGCACGGCACCGCATCTACTCATCATCTGCCCGCGGCCGCATGTCTCATCGTCATCCTCTCTTCACACCAGTCACAGGTACCTAGACGCCTACGCCTAAAGGTACGCCTACGCCAATACCCCGGACGACCCTCGACGCCCGCACCTCTGCGCCGTGTGCTGTACGCATAGGACGGGCTTCGCGCATTCGTCTCAAGAGATATCCGAAACACCCACTGCTTCCACGTACTCCCGGTGCACATGCTTGCTTTTGTCTCCGCCATTCTCCCCCGTACTTCCCACATCAGCGTCGGCATCAGCGTCGGCCACCATTTCAAGCCAGCCTCGCCCTTCCGAAAAGTGAAGCGCAGACCTGCTCTCCAGTTGCTTTCGCTAGTTGCTCGACACTAAAAAAAAGGTACCTTTTGGCCCTGGCCGACAAGCATCGCTTTCACAGGTGGCTGGTCCCGCTCCCCGTCCCAATCCGGATCCGGACTCCACTGACGAGCGCTGTCTGAGCGAAAGAACAAATAGGCGCTCCATAGACATCATCGTTCCTCGCTCCGTCCAGTCAACGCCGCGACGTTCCTGCTTCCGACATCCTCACTGATTCATACCAAAATCCGAGAATACCCGTCTCACACCAGCACCGCCGCCTCTCCAGACACGCAACCGCCGCTTTCAAGTCCCCTTGCTCAAGCTGACGCTTTCTTACGAGTCACAAAACATCGTACTCGCGGGGTTGCCCGGACAAGACGGTCCCCTCTCTCTGGCACTCGCTTCTCACTAGCTGCTGGCGCCAAGTTCTCAACTTGCGACACTGAGGTCGATTTTTCCCGTTTCGAATGCTCTAAACTGGAAACGTCTTCGAACGTCTCTTCTCTACTTAACTCGCCTTGCTCCTCCTTGGCGCGACGTTCCACTTGATTTTCGCTGCGCACCGCGGTCGCAAGTTATTGTCGCCTCATGGGGTCCTCCTGAACTTCTCTTGACAAGCCCCCTCCATCCTTCCGCGCAACCCCTGACCAGTTGCCCGGCTGTCTGCAGGCGCCTTATCCTACGGCTACGGAGCCTCACCCTAGGCAGCACGCTTCGCTCATCACACAAGAATCGATTTTCAAAATAACAAAAAGACACTGCGACGCTGCGTGTTTTCCCGGGGATCATAAGGCTGGAAGGCCGGACTATCTTTCGCCATTTTCATGGCTGCGACGTTCCGATCAGTCAACACTCCCTTTGCCGAAGCCAGCACGGCCGCCGCGACCATGACGCCATCACCTGCAACACCCCGGCCAAATACCGCACCTCATAGCGACGCATCAAAGCCGGTAGATGATGCTACGACGCCCACCCGCGCCAATTTTCCAAATACCATGAATGGACAGAAACCACTTCCCACTAGTCCTTTCCCTCAAGCCGTGCAGATTCCCGACTCAGCCGCCAACCGACCGAAGCGGGACGACTCGCAACATTCCACGAAATCTTCAAGGCGGGATTCTATTGATGTCGATATGGATGACTCCGACGGCGAAACCGGTACTATTGACGAAGAAGGAGGGTCAGACGACGATAGTGTGAATGCCGACGGCTCAAGATCCGGCAAGAAGAAGAAGTCCCAACGATTTTACTGCACAGACTACCCGCCTTGCAACCTAAGCTTCACCAGAAGTGAGCATCTGGCCAGGCATATCAGGTGGGGACCCTACATTTGGAATCTATCGCGTAAGTGGAAACTAACTTTTCATAGAAAACACACCGGTGAACGACCCTTCCAGTGCCACTGCTCCCGTCGCTTCTCCCGACTCGACAATCTGAGGCAACATGCTCAAACGGTACATGTCAACGAGGACATTCCCATCGATTCGTTAGCAGCCAGCGGGTCGAGATTTCAACGACAAATCCGTACAGACCGTGTCCGCCAAGCCGGTAACAGGGCCAGGGCCTCGACAGGTGGAAGCGCCGGTGGTCCAGTGCGAGGGCATTCCAAGTCTCTCTCGACTTCGAGTATAGCCAGTATCGGGTCTGTGGGATCCGTGTATAACGTCCAGCCAGATCCCAGAAGGCGGCCTCCGCCTCTTGTGATGGCTGATCCCCGCCAGCGATTGTCTTTGGAGTCATACCGTAGCAGTGCGGAGAGCGCGTACACCTCCTACCGCCCACCCTCTCCTGGCGAGTTCAGTACGCCAACGTCGGCAACCTACTCCACCGGCCAGAGTAGCCCTCGATGGTCTGGTATGGCGTCTCCAACTTCAGCACATTCGCGCACCCAAAGTTTGTATGCTCCGGGTGCTCGTACCCCAGGTCGCCGACTTAGTGTGCCGTCCGGTGCCAATCCGTTCCAGTCACCGCATGGTTCTGGGCAAGTCCGGTCGATGTTTGGTCCCGGTGCCATCAATACGTCCAACGCTGGAGCATACTCGCCTGCAAACAGCAGCCTTGTGTCATCCCCAACTGCGTCGACATCAGGGTGGTCCGCTCGGAGGGACTCCACGTCAAGTGCTGCAGAGGAGGCCTGGCGTAGACGGACCTGGCACCCAGACAGTCGCACATATGTATATCCACCTAACCCTAGCCAGCTCAGCACCGTTGTCAACCAGTCTGTTCGTCCAAACCCGGCTCCGCCGATTGCAAACCCCTTAGGTCCTCAGGCTGGCCTCCGCTTGCCCGGTATCGAGTCCTTCGACCCTGTGCCTCGAAGACAGCCATCTCCGCCAAGACGACAACCCTCACCTATGATGATTGATGCCGAGCCCGCTCCTCGTCCTGCCCTCCAGCCTCCTACTCTAGACGCCACTCCTATTGATGACCGTCGAAATCTCAATCTTTACGACGCCAGTCTGCAACGTGGCCTCAACCGGCTTGACATCAACCATACAACTCCACCCCGCGACAGTGCAGGGGCTTGGGCTTCAGAAGTTCACAAGGCTGTCCAGGCGCAAGCGGAGCAAAGCCGGGCAAACCCACCAGTTGTTCGCTTCGAAGACCAGCAAGCACCACCGTATGCCAGCCATAGCATGGGGTCGAGCCGGGCTTTCCATCACCAGACAATGTCAGCACCCTCCATCACGGCATCGAGAGAGTCCAAGCGACATGGTTGGTACAATGGCCCTGTGATGCAGCAAAGGGATGGCCCACCCCAGAACCAGCAGGATCCGCGGGTGGCTCATGTTGACCGTCTTGTCCACCCAAACTTCCAGGCTTTCAGCGGATTTCCGGGGCGAAACCAGCCCACCACTCAGCAGCAGCAGGATCGTTCTGCCACAACGGATCCCCTCGGCCGTCTCGAAGCCCTTGTCGCCGTCGCAACCAGCGAAGGCTCTACAGCGACCGCGTGTTAAACGTCCGATAAGAATCCCGGTTGTCTTTCAAGAAGACTTCGCTTCACCCGGCTTGAGCTTGCTGTCGTCCCGCTCGCGAGGCTAGCGGCAGAGTTTGCAACTGCGCTTTCCATGATATCATGAATTTACAACAATCGTTCCCTTGGCCTGGCAGATTTCGTTCACGTTTCATTTAGCATAAGATATCTACTGGATACCCTCTTTCAGCAATACCACTTGGGACTGGATTTTGGTTGTGGCTACGCTCAATCTCTGCTCTTGCATTTTCAAGTTTACCGCATTGTCGATTCTCATTTTGCGCTATTCTGGTTTGGCCACTTTGGCATGGTACCTGCTTTAGATCGATATCCCATGCACTCGACGTGTCCTCAGTATCTTGATATTTACCTTTTTTATCTTCCTTTTTCGGTCGTTATTTCTTTCTTTTACCATTGACCTCTGTTTCTTTGGCTCTCCTCCTCGTCGTCTTCTTCTTCTTCCCCAATCTTTCCCATTTTACGAGACCGTCAGGCATTTACGACTTTATGAGATACCCATTCATTCTGGAATGTGGGGAGAGAAGGATACACTAGCTCTCAGCAACTACGGTCCTCTTTTATGATTTTGCTGGGAAGGTGGAAAGGATTTGATTTGAAGAAAGGTTTTATGTTTCGGGACAATCAATACCCATCATGTGCGTCGCGTCGCAGCAGGTGATCATGAAGCTGACAGGATGGCATGGAAAGATACCCCTAATGGTGTCCAGGGACAAATATGTGACGATGTCGAGGCATCTATTGCGTCCCGTGGCAAAAGCTAGGGTTTGGGTTAAGGTAGTTATGTTTTACAGCTCTCAGCCATGCATGAATTTATGACAGTTGACCATTATACCTATCTGTGATACCCATGACCTATAGGACCGGATTCGGATACTGCGATAGTGCCTGTTACTGGAACATCGGAGCACGGCCTCTCTTTTTCTTAAATAGAAAAAAATTAAAAAATAAAAATAAAGCCGCGGGTGGGCACGTTATGGGGGCGACCAAATCACCCTTGGTGGACATCAAGAGCGGGGAAACAAGCTGTAAAAAATTCATGTGATGGAATAAGTTGAGCTTATCCAGCACGTATTTCTGTTATATAAACAATCGTTTCAACCGAGAAGTCTGTGTCGATTTCGCTTCTACGATGCAGGATTCGTTGAACCGTCTGTGCTCTCGTTGCCGAGAAATCAACTTCAACCATCTCTCTCGAGACATGCCCACGGCATCTATTCGTGAATCAGACCCAGCCCTCATACTTACGAGAGTCATGCAATGGGATGGCCGTACCTGTCCACTGTGTGATTTTTTGCTTACTATGGTAGACGCAAGTGAAAGGCACACCTGCGACTCTATCCTTGTGTACAGATACCGCTCAGCTTTGAGGAATGGCGCCACCAACAGAATGCCCGATTTTCCACAACATGAAATAAGGACGGCATTGTTGGTTGAAACAAACGAGAGTGAGCAGACTCCATGGGACGATCTGACACTTGTGAATATTAGCAAAGCACCAGAAATGCCAGTGCTCCTCGACAGCGGTCATGTAGATTACAAGGCGCTTATGGTATGGGTTGACAAGATCAAGGGCATTCAACGAGATACCATGAACGTTCTGCCTGTCTCTGTCATCGACTGTCATACAAGGGAGATTGTACCTGTTTCTGGCCCTTTGGATTACGTTGCACTCAGCTACGTTTGGGGCCCGGCTGTCCAGGAGGCTTCTCCTGCAGGCAAGTCCTTGCCCGACAAGCTTCCGCTAACCGTGGAGGATGCCATGACGGTGGTGAAAAACCTTGGGTTACGCTACCTTTGGGTCGATCGTTATTGCCTGGAGCAAGCGAATAAGGCTGAATTTCAGGCACAGCTCAATCTCATGGCCGACATCTATCGGCATGCTCTGGTGACAATCATAGGAGCGGCTGGCTCGGATGCAAATTATGGTCTCCCTGGCGTCAGCTCTCGCTCTCGCACCAAGCAGCCATGTATCAGGCTTGGCGACTATACGCTTTGGTCTTCCATGAGAGATCCACGGACGGTGGTGCGCGAAAGTGCATGGACGACTCGCGCATGGACTCATCAAGAAGCCATCTTCTCGTGGAACTGGATTGCTTTCACTGACGAACAGGTCTTTTTCCAGCGATCGAACAAAGAGATGGCGAATCTGGAGCGTGGGTGGAAGGTCTCCTCTGAAATGTTTCCTTATGGAGGCCTTGGACCAAAGTCGAACTGCCCATTATTACAGACCTATGACAGCATCGAGCACAACGAGGGGGCTGTACATATTTTGCTGTCCCAATACACCCAACGCAAAATGACATACCAGGCTGATGCACTCAATGGGGCTCTAGGCCTACTGAAGCGTTGTGGCAACGGCCCATACCCCATGAACCACTACTTCGGTATTCCTATACTGGGGCCACTGGTAAACCATCGCAAAGTCATGGGGCGTGATCCGAGCCGTAGCTGGACACTGACAGAAGCTTTCCTGGCAGGCCTGTGCTGGACATCACAAGGGAGCGGCACAAGAAGGCTTGGGTTTCCCAGCTGGTCTTGGACGGGCTGGAACGTGATCTACAACAAGCCATCATGGGTGTTGATATGGAAAGGGCCATCACATATGAGTCTCATCACTGCCGGCCTAGCTGTTGAAACGAACGCTGGCTTGGTCGACTGGGAGGTGATGTGCAAGAGCAAAACGTGGGACATCTACGAGGATCTTAGTTCCCTGCCGCAGAGCCTATGCATCCGGAGCCCTACGGTGCCCGTTGTCATCAGCGAAGATCCTAGGCCTAGTCAAGGCAGTGCCGGTGGCCATGCCGCAAAGACTGCACCGATGAAGTGGTGCGCCACCTATTCCGACCCCGACTGCGACGTCTTTGTCGAGGTTGATCTGGTTGACGAAGCTGTCGAGGCAGAAATCAATGCTCGAGGGTCTATCGTGCTAAAGGGTATCCTGTTGCGCGAGGTCGGTTTCCACTCGGCGGAGAGTTCGGAATACTCCAGCCCCAACGGGAGTTGGGCGTTTGCTCTTCTTGTGAGGGAGGACGCAGAAGGAGCAACGCGTGTTGGAAGTTTGGAACTGAGAGTCGAAAACTATTTCGTACGTTGGAAGCAGCAAGTGCATCACGAAGAGTCAAAGAGCTCGCAGTGCTGGGTTAATCATGATCTGGTCACATTCACCGACTGCGATATTTGCAGGAAGAAGGCACTGGCGAAGATTGTGGATGGGAAGAAGGATGCAATTATGAAACTGGTCTGAGAGACTGTTCATCGTTTGAGTCTCTTCTTTCTTGCTTGGCATCAGCTTTTAGCAGATCGATTTTCAATATGCCATAAACTGCATGCTTTATAAAAACGAAATGAAATAAAAAGTGAAAAACATATCTAGTAAGACAGTGCCGAGAGAAGGTAACATCCGAGTGCCGCGACGTTTTAGGATATGACCATCGCGTCTTGCAGCGTAGCCATGACGCTTCGTAGGCGCGGATAGGACTCTCGGAAAGGTGCACACATTTCTTCAGCGTGACGAGAAGCTTTGAAGAGCGGGCCAGGAAGGTTATCATCGTAAACAAGGCCCTGATTATACCCGGTTTGCTGTTAGACCTCCCTGCTGAAAAGGTTTTATTGCAGCTGTTACTTGGTGTCTTTGCTGTATCATCAACTTCCGCACAGACGAAGCTCGAAGCTAAGGTACGAACAAGAGGTACATTAGGTGCTAAGGAAGCTTGGCATCACGTTCGAGTACCTCACGTACCTCAGTGGGGAGAATGCTACAACAGATACCTACCTTATTTAAGGTAGGTACCTTTTACTGGGCGTTGTGCTACACTGCCACACCCTTGTGGCCTAGCCCAATTTGGTTTCTCCCCTTGGATGTGCGAAGGCAGCAGGGATGTAAGGTAGGGAGGTAACTTGCAAGGCTCAACGCCAACCAGATCTATCTCTTAGATCGGTACCTGATTTCCACAGAGAAATATACGAAGATATAAGTATCTTGTTTCTAAAAATTAACTTCTAAGTAACTTTAAAGAAACCTATGTCTTCAGCACAGCAACTACTATTCAACAAGTAGCTAGGCTGTACGTGGGGGCCGATCCAGCAAATATGGGTCTTTTACATCCCTGCTGCCTTCGCACATCCAAGGGATACACAGGCTGCTAGCTACCAACACTGTTGATTCAAACACTAGGCTGCCAAGTCGCATGCTGACGCACATCACTGTTTACTTGAGAACGGGAATCATGTTCTTCTTCTTTTGATTCATTTGCCCCCAAAATCCTCTCATTACCATCTCAGGGGGCTTTCACAGAATGGCGACGCAAGATAATTACGACGATGCAGTCGTCGTTACTCATGAAGACGCAAACGATTACAACGAGCAAAACATCCTGCCACAGCCACATGCCACCCAACGAACCATCCGAGATTGGCTCAAGCATACCGCTTACGATGCTGAGAATGGAGAATATGCAAAGCATCGGGCTTCATACCTTCAAGGCACTGGAGAGTGGATTTTTGCTTCCAAACACTTTCACGACTGGCACAACAGCTCCGAACAAGGTCTTCTTTGGATCAAAGGCATCCCTGGCTCTGGCAAGTCTGTCATAGCCGCATCTCTTATTGAAAAACTCTCCAAAGAGAATGTACCGGTGCTCTTCTTCTTTTTCCGCCAAATCATCGATGCAAACCACAAGCCGATAGCCCTGCTTCGTGACTGGTTGGCACAGATACTACCGTTTACTCCCCCCCTACAAGCTACTTTGAAGGAGCACGTGGATCGCAAACAGGCACTGAGTAGCCTGTCCATAGACGATCTATGGGGTTATCTCAAGCTTGCAATGGACTATCTGCCCAAAGTCTACTGCGTAGTCGACGCACTTGACGAGATGGATGGTGGCAACGACATGTTCCTGCAGGCACTGACAGGGTTCGGAAGGTGGCGCCCTTCACGCGTGAAGGTGGTCATGACCAGCCGACCCGTGGCAAGCGTGGAGCAGCCGCTCAGGCGAGAAGTCATCCCTCAGATTCGGCTGGAAGAGCATTTTGTTGACCAGGATATCGCTAATTATGTTGCTCATCGACTCGACCGTTCACCCCGGGAAATAGACACCCGCCAATACAACATGATTCAAGAAGCAGTCCCTGGTCGAGCTAACGGGATTTTCTTGTACGCCAAACTAGCCATGGACGCATTTCTAGAGGATGGTGCTGATGTGGAACTGGTCTTCAACACATTGCCGAAAGATCTGAACGTGATGTACAGCGACCTCCTCCGCGAGCATGCACGTCGATCCGGTGTGCAGGAAGACCAGCAGCTCCTCATTCTTTCTTTCGTGACCCGCGCGTCCCGGCCGCTTCGTCTTCTCGAGCTGGCTGAGATGATTAGGATGGTTGATCCAGGCCAAGGTATGGGCGAGCTCAAGGCTATCAAACAGCGTATCCGCGCTGCCTGCGGCCCCCTCTTGGAAATACTACCAGATGAGACCGTTTGCGTCATCCACCACTCGCTTACGGAATTTCTTAACGGTTCTACCCGCCTTGTGAACTCAGATGACGCCCCAGTTGGCCTGAGCAATTATCCTATTTTAGACACGAACTCCACGCATATTCGACTAGCGCTAAGTTGCCTGGCCTATCTCAAGCACAACTGCTTGGATAGCGTCAAATTGCCAGATGAAGACGACTACGATACGGACAGCGAATGGGGCACTCGCTGCTATAATATACCGCCCGTCAACCGGGACTTGCCCATGCAATACCCGTTACTGAACTACTGCTTGGAAAACTGGCACATTCACACAGCCAAAGCAGATCACAGTGGAGAACTTTCGGAGGCTTTACTCTGCAGTATCCGTGGTCTTCTTTCTGGCCGTAACTTCGAAGCCTTGTTGACACTCACCGAATATGGTGGGGATGGGCAGGGGCAGGGGCCATTGCACATCGCCGCGAAGCTTGGTCTGAGCCAATTTGTGGCATGGATCATTCGAACCGAACATCTTGATGTTAATGCGTTGGATGATGACGGTAAAACCCCGATCTTCCCTGCTGCCCAGGCTGGTCACGCGAGAGTTGTCGGGATCCTGCTCATGAATGGGGCGAAGCCGGATGAACCATCAACATCTAAAGGTCTGAAACCGTTACATTTAGCAGCACGCAATGACCATGGCGATGTGGTCAGGCTTCTGTTGGATGCTGGCGTCGACCCATTAACGCAAAAGACATTGTGTGATCGAGGGTTATTGGAAGACCACCCGCTGACATCAATTGGACAAACTGCATTGATGTTGGCCATGCAAAATGGACGCGAATCATCAGCTAGGGCGTTTCTTCCTTTTCTGAAAGATCCTGTCATTGTCAGCCGTTCCCTGGCATGGGCTGCCGATAGCGGATCTTCCACTGTCGTCGATGCCATACTACAACACCCACTTGTGGATGTCAATGCCAAGGTGCGTGGAGGGACAGCCTTATATATTGCGTCCCAGAAACCCAACTTGAAATCAACTCTTTCACTACTGAAAGCTGGAGCCGATCCTAGAATACTCTCAACATGGGAAGGGAAAGAATTCGGCAACCAGTTGACTCGGAGACTGGAAGTAAGAAAATCAGAACGCGAGGACCAGACAGCGTTGCATTCACTCTGTGGAGGAGCCCGCCACAAGTACTTTACTATTGTGAATGGAGTTGAGCAGGATAATCCTGACATTGAGCTCAATCTCTTGCAAGAATGCCTCGAGCTAATGCTTCAGTCTGGCATGGATGTCAATGCAAAGGACAGGGCTGGGAAGACAGCGCTGCATTACGCCTTGCAGTGGTGGCCACTCCTGAGTCAACTATTGATCAAGGCCGGTGCAGATGCCAATATGACTCAACCCAATGGTAGTGCGCCCTTGCACGAGTGCCATGACCCAGCCATAGTCAGGATACTCGTAGATCAAGGAAACGCCGACATCAATCGCCGCCGGAAGTCTGACGGCAAGACACCCTTTCTGGCGGTAACTGCAACGGACTGCAGTGCGGCTCTTGTCAATTTGTATGCTGACCTGGGGGCGGATTTCACACTGACCGATTACTACGGTAAAGAAGCCCTACATAACCTTACAAACAATTTCCCCCGGGGACGCATCAAGGATAACTTGGAGGCTATCGATGCACTACTCGCTACAGGATTAAAACTTGATCCAGTAGATGACGAAGGAAAGACCCCTATGCACTATCTTGAAGGCCTGTCGCGCGGCGACGACGTGGCCCTCAAATTGGTAGCTGCTGGAGCGGACTTGAATGCCAAGGACAATCGTGGTCGGACACCGATGTTTTATTTTGTTCAACCAAGCGCCCTTCGTAGCGAACAAGACGTGATGGTTTCTAAACTGCAGCAATTCATCGGCCTTGGCGCTCAGCTTGACACTGTCGACCACAACGGGCGCAACCTCCTCTTCGCTTGTCTTGAGAACATGAGGGACCTGAAAGCCCCAATCCGACTCGTGGAGTACCTTCTTAAGCATGATCTCGTTAAGAGAAGACACGATCATCTCGGAAACACACTTCTTCACGTGATAATGTCACAACTCCGTTTAGAATTCCACAGCGGTTATGCTGAGCTCCTGCAAGGGTTCTTGGATGATCGAGGTCAACGCAATCACAGTGGCCAAACCCCATTACACCTTCTTTGTGTCCCCCCAAAAGAACCGTGCATTGAATTACTTGAACTATTTCAGGATTTTGATCCCAAAGATTATGACGGTATTCGACCACTTCACATGGCCGCAAGATTTTCCGAGGAGCTCGTTGAGACGTTGCTTGCTCGTGGGGCGAGTCCAACAGAGCCCACGTGTGAGGGTCTAACTCCGCTTCATATTGCCGTCAGGTTTCGCCAGCCAAATATCGTGGGCATCTTACTCGACGCTCTTGTGGCGAAACTTGGCAAATCAGGAGTTGCTTCACATCTCAACTCAGCCTTCCGGCCCGGGACGCCGACTCCCTTGCATCTCGCCTGTCGCTCTGGGGTTTCAGAGACTGTGGCTCTCCTGCTTGCCGCTGGCGCCGACCCAAATGCGCAAAGCGACAATGTCGCCTCGCCTTTGAGTTGGTGCATTCAATTCGAAAGAGAAGAAACTCTCTGGGTAGCCAGAGGGAAGCAGGCAGATAGAAGCAAGCAGCCCTGGCTGTCGGGATCAAGAATTGATCACGACGCAACGAATTTCTCTGGCGGTATCAAACTCGAGGACTCGACTCGGCTGTTTGTTGAGGATAATACAATCGCCACACGCCTGGAGGAGATCCTCAACATGTTATACAACTATGGCGCCGACATTATTGCGTCCAAGGATGAGAACGGACGCACAAATCTTGATAAAGCTATTTCGGCATGCGACAACGACTACACAATGGCATGTCTCCTTAATTTACGCTTACAACTTGAAGGAGAGAAGGGTGATCTAGCTCGTGACCGCAGCAGCTCACTTGCGGCATCATATGCCAGTGATCGTGAAGTCAAAAGCTACGTCCGATGTCTGCTCAAGGATGGTCAGGGCTCACTGTTCCCCAGCGCTTACAAAGCCGCTGCGAGTATTTACAGATGGGCCGCTCATTCAGAGGCTTTCGCCGAAACAAAGCCTTGGGACCGGCTGTGGAACAACAAAGGCTCTGTTCAGGAACTTGAAGCTGTTATCGATGACCTCCTCCAGAAAAGGGATTGGAGTTCCCTTAGGAACTTGCTACGAAATGGTCCACGTCCGTTTGAAGCGAATGAATGGGAGAGAATACTGTCTAAACTTGTTTCTGGTGGCCATCGATGGATCATCCCAGAGATTGTGTCGAGAGATGACGTTCGCCAAATGAAGACGAACTTGGACGATGACATACTGGACACCAAAAATGAGAGCGACAGATCAACACCAAACGCTTTGCACACAAAACTCTGGCTTGATGCTTGCGACTCGCGCATTGGAAATATGCCTATGATACGCTGCCTCATCGAAGATTTGGATGTTGATGTCAACGGTATATACTTTTCAAGGACTGGAAGGAAGAAGCGTGCTACATATAACTCTGCTATGTTGGTCCTCGCAGGTGGTACGCATTGGTGGCAAATCGCTGAAGGCTTGCCGTACCTTGTTAGCCGTGGAGCGGATCTTGAGACACGAGACTCACGAGGACGTACGCCACTCCACCTGGCTCTAGATTCCAGCAACCGATACCGCATGCGCGCTGCAAAGACTCTGATTGACGCTGGTGCAGACGTCAGTGCCATCGATAACGAGGGGGAGAGCTGCTTGTCGTATGTCTCTGACAATCTTGAGTTGACGAGTTTATTGGTCAGCCACGGGGCCACTGGTTTCGTCCGAGCTCTCGCTTCTGCCATTGAAGCTCAGAATCTCCCAGTCGTCGAGAAACTTCTCGAGGCGGGTGCGGATCCCAATGAGCGGCAAGCACGAGGAAGTGATTCAGCCTCAAAGATCGATAGCTGGATTGCGTTCAGACCTTGGGAGTTGCACCCGATATTTCTAGCCGCAATGCATCACGCAGTCTACTATCGATCGGACAGAGGGTTCACTATGGAAGGTCACTATGTGCCACTTGTCGAGTTGCTATTAAAATATGGCGCAGACCCTTTCCTGAAGTTCACAAAGCATAGCGGGCCACAGGTTGAAGACTCTGGAGAGGAAGTCGTCGTGCTGCACCAAATATTCAACCAGGGCGGTATCGTGCAACCCTTCCTCGACCTGCCCGATCTTGATATCGAACACAGAGATCCTCAGGGGCGAACTTTGCTGCTCTCAGCATGTGGTAGCCGGCAAAACCCAGACGTGGAGAGCCAAAAATTGCACTACGCAAGTCCCATCATAGACTTTATGACGCTTGAGCGATTGCAGGACGAGCAGGAAAGAGGACCCAGCACCATTAAAGTCTTGCTTCAGAAAGGCGCATCTATCACTGCACGAGATAATGAACAGCGCAATGCACTCCATCAGCTTCTCAGAGTGCAATCGTTCACGGGCTATGACTCCATAGAGCTGTTTCTTTCAAAAGCACCCGAACTGTTGAGCCAAACAGATGCTGCGGGGGAGACGCCGTTTCACTACGCCTTACGACGAGCAAGTTCAGGCTTTCATGGCTCTGCAGACACCGAGGCTATTTGGCTCCTTCTGAATGCCGGTGCTGATGCTCATCAGATAGATCGAGATGGCAATAATGCGCTCCACCACCTTGGCAAGTGGCTAGCCCGCAACGGCCCAGAGGACGAGGGTTGGGAACGACCAATAGACTTGTTCAAACGCTTCGTGTCTTTCGGTCTACCCATAAACAGTCGCAACAACAATGGTGAAACACCGGTATTTTCATTTCTGCTTCACGAGACCGAGTATGTCGATGCGGAGGGACAAATGGAGGGTCAAGGAAACAGGCATCTGGAAGTATTGCAGTTTCTCAAGGAAGCAGGTGCTGATATCCTTGCCAGGAATGCAGTAGATGAGACGCTTCTACATGTAGTGGCTAGGCTCGACGGCATTCGGTGGAGACAGCCGTTCCTTGAGAGAGAGAAGTCCATGGTCTCATGTTTTCGCTGGCTGCTGGAGCAAGGTTTGGATCCCCTGGCTGAGGACGATCGGAGCCGGACGTGTTTAGACATTGCTGCAATGAAGGGAAATCAGAACATCCTGAAGATGTTCGAGCCGCCTTCATGAGCCCAGCTCCCAATTCTCCTCTTGCTATCACTCAATATGGGCACTTGATGATGTTGCTACTAAACAATGCCAACAACATCAATCCTAAAATCTTAAATAACTTCATGCAGACTGATTTAGAACTATACCCAGAGACTCCTCCAGGAGAAAACCACTTCTCTATCAACATGCGCCTTGGCCTCTACTTGATACTCCCCAGAGATTCATAGCACTTCAACGTGCTGTACACAAACGTAAAAAGCTCTCAAGGTTCACATGCTGATTCCCCTCGTGTCACGGTCAACCACCCTTGGCCGCCCGGCGCGGCCCCCTTTGCAAAGCGTAGTGAGCCGGTCAACGTGAAGCAGATGCCCCCTCCTACGCCAAACGAAGAATGCATACGTTGCACACGCAGTAGCAGTAGCCACGACAGACATGAGCGAGGGCCATCTGAACTGTTCAGGGCGATGGAAGAGGATGGTGGAACCGAAAGAGAGAAGCTCAAAGGCGTTCTGCCAGGCGGCCTCAACCGAGGAGAATGCGCCACGCTTCTCGGGTTCAACCTCCTACTCATTTGTGAGCATTCCAATGCGTATGGTTTGTGAGAACGATTGCTTACCTCCTGGACGATGACTTGTATGCACAGATCAAAGCCCCAAAGTCCTAAGCGACTTAGGATGGTACCGCCAATTAACCCACTGGCGGACACAAGCGGTTGATTATGGAAAAGCCAGAAGATTGATATTCCAGCGGCCAACATGCTGAGCTGGAATGTGCTAAACCATAATCCTGCCCTCACAGGCCCAATGGACCCCATCAACCACGGTGCTACCCACGTGGCTAGACCCTCGAAGCCGACGCTCACCGTTCTTGCGATACCGATGTGGGTGGAGGTGTAGCCCGTCGAGAGCAGGTATGTAACCATCTGACCGGCAAAACTAAGAACAGTAAAATAGAGCAACGCTCCAGCAATAGAGGCAAGGAATGCGTGGTGGCGAAGATAGAACTTGAAGTCCCCAGAAGTCCTCTTCAGTGTGCTCTTGACGTGGTTCCAATTGTGGGTGAGCATGCTGCCGGATGCATGCGAGGACTCGAATTCTGAACCATTTGGAAGAGACGGAGCTTTATCCACTTGAAGTGCAGGCACGCGAGAGTAAACCTGAGCGATGGCAAAGTATTCGAAAAATACGGAGGTGAGGTTCATGGCGAAGTTGACAATGATGGCCAACTGCGTAGACCAACCATCAATCAACGCAATGAAAAGAGGACCGAGCAGTTTACAGGCAATGTCAATCCGTCTCATCTGGGCGTTTAGAACTCGGAGTGCTTCTTCGTCATTTTCGGATACGACAACAACCTAGATGCATGAGTCTTGGGGACCACGGCGAGCGATCAGGATGTCCCTTACCCAGTCTTTCTCGACAGCGACGAGATTCATGATTGAGCAGAGCTTCTCAACGCAGGCCAGAAAGATAAGGAGGACAAGCATGCCCTGTTTCCCGGCTGCCGCAGAGGACAGCTTTGTTGAGAGGATATAAAAGATCCCACACGACACCGCCGTGGCGAGACGCTGGTAAACTGAACAAAGGTCAACTCGGACGTTTTTGACGGAAACCGTGTTCAGCGACCACAGACATACCGATAGACGTCCGAACAACCTTCACCCTGTTGCCCGTATCGATATAGTGGCCCACCGCCGACGCAAACGTCAGCGCGGCGAGCCCGCGCACCAGCGCGTACACCGACATGGGCAGCAGGGTGCCGGGGAAGATCTCGGCCAGGTACAGGACGGCGCCGAACTCGAAGACCCGGGAGTTCCATGTCGAGAGGAAGTGCGAGACGTAGAGACGGCGGGCGATCCGGGGCGCGACGCGGTGCGCGTGGACGGCTCGGTCATGGAGCTCGGGGACTGGCGGTGTCAGAAATGGGGACCTCTCATCAGGCTCGAACGGGCTGGATTCCATGATGGCAATTGCTAGGCGCGTTGTTTGGCGCGGCAATCAATTGGTTGGGTCATTGGGCGAAAGAACACAGAGAAAGGACGTCAACACGAGGATTTGGTGAGTTATATTGCTTAACTCGGGGTGTTGAATGCTGTGACCCCGGCAATACCTGCTGCGGCGGTGCCACGACGAGAGAAAACGGCGTGGTTCGGGAGCGGGCGTGCCGACCGACACCGGCCGACGTTTTGCTAGGGTGGCCGGTAGACGGTATCCAGCACGTGCATTAGTTAGCCCTGGACGGGCCTAGGCGGCGATCACCATAACTACTACTGTACCGCAGCTCTCGCTTGTAGTGTTGGGGGGTGAATGGGAGCAGTTGCGTCAAACAGTAATGCTTTTTGTGAGAAAACAGTGATATTGCCAGAAAATCGGAGGAAAACAATAACTTGTAATTCTCATTCATTGTGCAATTCCAATGACATTTTACTAATAATTCACCAGCGGTTCATACAATATCTTCCTGTTTATTGGCCAAAAGCCGCCCAATCATTGCTGTTACCAAATAGTTGTGATTATGATATTGGCGCTACCATAGTCTCGCATCGATGGTAATGCTCTTCTTGCTAGCCGCTTGCAACATGCTGCGAGGTAGGATTGGAGGATTTATCCGGGCGCTTTGCCATCATCGTGAATTGAGGGCATGGCTTTGTTGTAGGTTGCAGTCGAGCCCAGTTGGGAGAGTGGTAAGTGCCATGGGATAGTCGCTGGCTATTTAGCGTCGTTGTGTCGTAGGGATATTCTAGAACAAAAATATAGTCTGCGTAAATATTCCCCCGCAAAACCCTTTCTTCACGAATTTGCC
Source organism: Paramyrothecium sp. XJ0827 (assembly GCA_020881915.1). Classification (NCBI taxonomy): domain Eukaryota; kingdom Fungi; phylum Ascomycota; class Sordariomycetes; order Hypocreales; family Stachybotryaceae; genus Paramyrothecium; species Paramyrothecium sp. XJ0827. The sequence goes on along the minus strand of JAJFPB010000001.1, from coordinate 1,347,445 downwards.
GACGGTACGGATGTCTCACAGATTGTCTCAGTCAAAAGCCACCCCTCAAGGAGATGGCAACCCGTCTTCTTTTTGGGGTGGTCCCGGGACCGTCGGCAAAGGTGGGGTAGCCCGTGGCGTCGCATTTCCGGCGTCATCACCCAGACCCGGCCGAGCCAAGCCTGATTTCTCAAACCCATCCATTGTACAGCTTCAGCGCACGATACCCTTTGCCCTCGGGCTCTTGATCTTCGCCCAGCCTAGTTTGAGAGCTCTTGGCTCACATTACTGCGACCTGCTACCATGGAGACAATCGGAATCTTTCCCGGCTCGGGCGCCCTGGGCACCAGCACCTACACGCACCTCCTCAAGCAGGTCCCTCACGACAAGGTCATTCTCATCAGCCGCCACCCAGACAAGGTCCCTCAAGAGTACATCCAGTCCGGCGTGCAAACCCGCCAGGCCTCCTATGAATCCCCCCCTTCGGACCTGGAGAAGGCCTTCAGCGGCGTTGACGTGCTCTTTCTCATCTCCTACCCCAGCCACGTGCATGAGTACCGCAGCGAGGTCCAACTACCAGCCATAAACGCCGCGCACAAAGCCGGCGTCAAGCACGTTTTCTACTCATCACTAGGTTTCGCGCTGCCGCATCACGATGATACCAAGGCCGAGGTAATGCGGGCTCACCTGGACAGCGAGGATCAGCTGCGCATGCTGGGGAATGCAGACAGGAGCTTTTCGTGGACAAGCATACGAGAGGGTCTGTATCATGAATCATTTCCTATTTACACGGCCTTCTTCGACCCCAAGAGTCCCGTGGATGAGATTCTTATTCCCCACGATGGTTCGGGGCCGGGCGTCAGCTGGGTGAAGCGAGACGAGCTCGGCGAGGCCACCGCCACGCTCATTGCCCAGTATGCCCAGGATCCGAGCTCGTTCAAATACGTGGACCATGTGGTCGTTCTCACTGGCCCGAAAGAGTGGAGTCTGGGGGAGACGGTCGAGGTTCTGTCCAAGGTTGCCGGGAAGGATGTCAAGATCAGAAGCGTCAGCGTCGACGAGTATGTGTCGCAGCCACAGGTTCAGCAGTACTTCAACGACGAGGAGAAGGCTCGGACGTGGGCGACGGCATGGTCGGCGATCAGGGCGGGCGAGACGTCGTTCGTGTCGCCTACATTGGGAGAGATTCTAGGACGGGAGCCTGAGGCTTTCGACGTGACCATCAGGAAAATGTTTGCATCTTGAGTTGGAGGTGCAGGATGACAGCTAAATTTAGATGGCATACTGTAGCGAGGCACCCTTCATTATCCAAGCAGCTTCGTGCGGTTCTGTCGTCAAGCGGCGTGTCGCCCGGGCTTATTACGGAACCTAGAAGGATGCTGCGCCTCGTATGTGCACTCGGTAGTAGGCTAATAGCTAATCACTCTCTTGGCGCACTCTGATATGATGAGACGCGAACCCCTATCACCAATCAGTCAGCGTGGAACACTCTTGATACGACAAGGTACGCGAACTCGTTGCACAGTGTACGTACGCCGTACGAGTGCTGTTTCATGCATAGATCTCTCCGGATCAATGTTGCGCCATGCTCGTACCCCGCCACCGCCACTCAGCGCAGAGATACTTTGGGTCATCCGGATCGTCATGCGGAGCGACCCTTGAATACGAGCCAAGCCACGTTGCCTACGTCATGTGAAGCGGCAATCTTGCTCTTCTTTCCTCATCACGGCGAAGCGCTGCTTACCTTATTTGCTTGCTTGCGTGTTCCGGTTCGTTATCCATATTTTCCTTGTTCTTCTTGACCACATCAATTCGCTCTGCCGCCGGCCGGCTTTTTCCATCTCGTCTCTACCAACTTCATCTTCCGACTCCGACTCCGTTCCATCTCGTCGACTTTCCACCTCCCTGTTTCACATCATCTCCACCAGCAAAAAAAAAAAAAAAAAAAAAAAAAAAAAAATGCGCTTTCAATCACTAGCGATCCTCCTGCTGGGCCAACTCGCGGCCGCCCAGACTGCCAGCCCAACTACGAGTGCACCGTCGGGGTCCCAGACGAGCTTGCCGGATCTAGTGGGCCAGATCGATGACTGCGTATTGGATTGCATTAAACAGGTCGCCGGTGACATCGACTGCTCAGCAACAAACTTCCAATGCCTCTGCTCTACCAATGTCCAAAACTTCACAAACTCGCTAAGGGGATGCGTGCTCACCAACGGATGCAGCATTACCCAGGCACTGCGTATGTTTCCATTGCCAATTCTCCACGATAACTCGGATGCAGACTGACCATGGTTCCCTGAACAGGAAGCGCTGAATTGATCGATCCCATTTGCGAGGCCGTCAGAAACAACCCCGACCAAGAAGCCGTAGCTTCAGCATCGAGAATTGTCGAGCAGAGCGGCACCGAGCCAACATCAGAGCCGGAGGGTGGCGACGGTGACAGTGCGGCGTCCAACATGGTCGCCAACGGCCTGTTGGCGGCTGTTGTGGCTCTCCTGCTAGCATAAACGTCCGTCGTCAAATCGAGTCGAATCGAAGGCGTGCGATTTCATTGAAAGTATATAGTTATGACGGGCTCGTCATTGTTTTTTGGGCCTTAGATTGGACGGGTTTGGCGCAATGCATCGAATACATTGGGCTTGCATTTAGATATTGGGTTTCATTCACATGGAAGCAGGCAGCTTCTCGGATACATAGACATCCTGCTACGTTCGTCAGGGACACAGGTCAAAGGACATAGATCATATAATGATATTGGACTTTCCATGCTGGTATTTGAATAAGTTCGACTCTAAGAAAATGCGTTGACGCTGACTGCGGCCCATGGCCACCGAGGATTAAATATGTTGTAACAAATTTCGATCAAGCAGGTTATGCGCGCTCGCCATGTTTAGAAGCAGCAGGTCAGGCATTCCAAGCAGCACTCGCACGTCTCGCCGCAAAGCCAGCAGCAGCACAACGTGGCGATACTGTTCCATAAAATTAACAAGTGGTTCGTAGCTCGAGGCTTGAAGCAGGACTCACCATCCGTAGAGGCAGCCCTTGTCGTCCTTCTTCTCTTCAGGAGGAGGCTGTGGGGCATAGTGCATCTGTTGGAATGCGTTAGCATCGACTGCGCTCTCAGCTCAAAGCTGCTTCGTGGGCATGTACTGGCTGCTGTCCCGGAGGAGGGTAGCCTTGCTGAGGATAGCCTTGTTGAGGGGGGTAGTAGCCTTGTGGCGGACCCTGGGGAGGGTAGTCGTATCTGGCAAAACGACTGGTCAGATCTCGTGCAAGGGGAGTTCGCAGTGGCAGAGAGAAGACACTTACGAGCCTGGAGGAGGCGGCGGGCGGTTGTAGTCTGCCATGGTGTTACGACTAATGGCTATTTCGTCTGATGGTATGGGAATCTTTCCGTCAACAACGAGCTTCGCGTGGAAAAGAGAAAGAGAAAAGCTTTATACTGGAGTTCAGCCCCAGGAAACCCAGGACCCTTCCGCCCTCCCATCTGACAGCCGACCCTCATTTTGCTCCGTCGGCAAGTGGCCCATGGACCCTGCGATTTCACGTTGAGCACTCAGTTGCTCTGTGTCTTGGCGCCGGGGCCGAGCCGGCTTAGACGGCATCGATTCCACCTAATAAGGCATACGGCGCCAAGCCGCAGCCCCCTGCCCGAGGTTGCGCGGGACGACGTGGGCCAATGGCTGGCCTCGCGGAACCACTCCTGCGTGCCTTGGCCCTTGCTTGGCAGCCATTATCAAACCTCGAACGCTTGCAACGGCGAGAATCGCTGGGCCGGATCAGCCTAGCGTGGGCCTTCTTACGCGTCAGCTTTTTCTTTTCCGTGGCTTGTCTTGCCTGTGGCTTCGGGCCTCCCGTTGCGGCGGACTTCCACCGAAGCCCTTATCCAAGGAGCACTGACAATTCATCTCGCAGCGGAAGAGCTAACGGCGCGCTTAATTTGCTTTAATACGCGGAACGCCCTCTGATTGCTGGTAAAGCTTCGCGGTCACCACAATTAAGGTGAGCGCTCCCGCGTGTTTAATGAGTGGGTGGGCGAGTAGCACGAGTCAGGATTGTGGTGCCCTCTCGGAACGTTGGCGACTCAAACTGATGGGACAAGAAATCACCTGATTCTTTACCGCATGAAGCTCTGCATGAAGCTCTAAGTAGCCAGTCGGCTACTATAAAACCAACAATTGTTTATTATTTTCACATTTCTAGATGAACTCCGCTTCCAACCTACCCGGACCTGTTCAGGGAGCATTGCATGCCATTCAGCATTACAGATGACTTGAGGGAATTCGTGTGGCGTTCGTTTTTGAAGTGGAAGCAGAAGCACCAAAAGAGAGACGCGAGCAGCTTTATTCTTCGGGGCTTGAACCCCTCGTGCCAATATCGAAGTTGGAAATCGTGGGCATCGTGTTCTGAACACTTCTGTACACGAAGATCTGCCCTTTGGTTGCAGGATAATCTTTATTGCTCCCCGCTGCCAAGAGTTCCAAGAGTTGAAGCCATTGATCAAAGCTCAAGTCCTGGACAATGCCAAGAGAATGTGCTCATGGTTCTAGTTTATACCTAAGCGCATGACTAGCCAGAAGGTGGAAAGAAAGAGACCAACGGAAGCCCCCCCTCATACTGCGTAAGAAAAGTCTCAACATAAAGTCCAGGCTGTATCCTTCATCCATGCGCGTGGTATGTGCCAGACCCCGCGCCATGTTCGCCCTTGGAAGGCTACTATCATGGGAGCTGAGCCTAGTCCACAAACACGTATTGTACAAATCAAGTCAAGCTATCCCTATTATTTTCATTCAAGGACATACTCCGCTATTACTGAAACATGTAAACCCTGCAGAAATCCATCTGTGTACTTTGTTGCGACAAGGAAAAGCACTACATACCCCCAATGGATGTAGGGTAGTCGGTGCCTTTGCTCTTGGTGCCGGCATCCACAAGACTGCTGCCAGCGTAACAGTGCTTCAATAACCGATGTTTAAGGGAATGTTATCTGATCTTTAAGTGTGTTATTGGCATGGACCAAAGAGATCGAGATGAAATGCAGTTTGATGCTAGAAGACGATGTGGTTTATCAACACTTGTGATACACTTAACAATCGCAGTTTGTAGAACCATTGCCACCACTCACAACAGAGCAAAAGTTTCTCAAGCTCGGCACTGTTACTACGCAGTGGGTTGTTTAATAAAAGGGGAAGCTGACTCCTCAATAATTCAGGATACCCGGAACAATTGGAGAAACTATCAAAACTGGACTTGACTTCTTTAGCAATGAAGATGTAACCAGCTGCTCATGGTTGCAGAATCTCAACGCAGGTGTATTGGGCAACTCTCTACTGTATTCAATCTTCGATTGTTCAAGAAGGAAGTCATGAACATGGCTGCTTATTCGTCTTCATTCCGTGAACCTTAGACATGCACCCGCCTGATCGATGTGTATCTCCCAAGAGAGTGAGGACCAGAATTATCTGTCCAATAGACTGAATACCTTTCAAATACCTACATTCAAAATCCAGTAAGCCATGAACCGAATGGTATGGCACTACGTCGACTGTAGCAAGGCATCTCATCCGGTACCTACCGGATCCACATCTGGCTTTCGCGTGTATATAATTTCCTGTGTCATGCTAGTCTTCGGCTGTCCATACGGATATAATCCGGGGAAGCTGAATAGCTCCATGAACTGTTTAGTAGCCTTGTAAAATGAGCGATGCTTCACTGCGGACCCAGTCCAATCGAGTCTCCCTCGGGTTCATGAAAACTCGTTTCAAGTCTCAGTGCTTGAGAGCTCGACTCAATGATTATTTTATTACACTTTCTTAGGTCACGCAATGACATCGGCATACATACTACCCGAATGACTCACCCAACCCATATCCGCTAGACCTTACATCATGGCACGAATGGCAACTTTTTGCACATTTTGGCAGGAGGCTGACTTGATGGTCTGTGCAGCTGAAGTGACTGATGACGTGATGTTTCCGCCATGAGTTCAAGAGCCATGAGGTGAGAAAGGTTGGGACTCGAATAGGCTAATATAAAACTTCTGGTCTCATTAGGCTACCAGTTGAGATACAGAGTTGATTGTAGACATGAAGTCAGGCACCAAAAGATCTTGACAACGGGCTCAAATGTTGGTATTGCTCTTTTCAGCGGTCCTTGTGAGACCATTTCATAATAAAAATAGCCGTCGCCGAAAAGTAGCCAGGAGAAAGTGCACTGGGCTATGCTGCTTCTGAAAGTGAGAAACATTTAAGGAAAAGTGATTCGATATTTGGGTTTTTGTGATATTTAATGCCCTATTGAATTCTCCAGAATCGGCCACAACCTCAAAGGATCATGTTAGTTCAAGTCGAAGTGAACGGATGTCATCCCCAGTAGTGTCCGTGGAAATTGCTTGATCAATATTGGTCGAGGGTAATCTACTGCGTTACAGTATTCTTAGGTCTTCGGCTATCTCTGCGACTGAAACACAAAGAGTTACTGATGAGATTCTTTTTCCACTACGTTTCTACGCTTGTACTTGAGTCTGAAGCAAGACATTACTTTTCTCGCAAGCACACGGACTGGTGTTAATCCGGCGTTGTCTTATAAAGTTCATGTATGGTGAGACTTGAAAAGTGGCAGAATATTGCCTGATGGCAGAAAAATAACTGTATGATGGTTTGACTGAGTGTAGCCAATGTACAAATTGTGAGTCGACAACCCCCATGTTTTGAGCTTCAAAAAGAGTTCCTGTCGTGAATTTGTACCCAAGGGTACTATTAAGAGCTATGTCTTCATTCTTTACCTTCCTACGTATCGTCGTTCATAACAGGACTAATGTGCTCTGGGACTGTCTCGAGAAATAGAGAAGCGGGAAACGTTATGCAATGATGAACTTTCAAACCATGTTGACTCGGGGGTACACAGCCAGAGAGCTTTTTACAACCTGATAGGCGTTGTAAGAAACAGGAACCATGCGTTCCGAAAAGCAAATGGAATTACTCTATTCCATACAATGCGCCCATGTGGCTTGGTCAGACCACCATTAATTTCGCGTCCGCTGGTTCTTTAGTCAGGTCCATCGGCCCGTGCCCGAAGACGCAGCTTTTTTGAAACACGCTTAGTCGATGCAACATATAACACAAACATGGAATTTAATGGGCAATGCCATATTTGGGGACAGCCAAGTTGAGATTAGGGGAGAAAAGGGTTGAAGAAAACCTGGAGCGATCGAACAAGAATACGGCAACAAGGAGATTTCGATATGCCGACATGATGTTGTTCCTGCAGATCGGTACCTGCAGTAGGCCCGTTGTAGTCTATATGGTGGAGCCTCCCGAGCGACCCGAGACAGCTGCCCGTTGCTGGTCTCACGATTCCCATATTTGTGTAGGGACGCCTAACCCTCCCGAGGAAGTAGGGCAACATTTCCTTGGCCGACGTAATTACGAAATGCTCCATCTGGAGTGGTTGGGAGAAAACCGGCCAAGCTTCTGGAAAAATGCGCCAAGGCATGAGACACTGCCGGGATGATCCCGCGAGAATTAAAATTGCACCGCACCACTTGTACGACGGCCAACCCTCCCATTGGGGCCAGCCCCTGGCTCTAGCACCAAAATTCCCCAGTTGGGCAGGCTTGGGCGTCAGACATGGTCTGTGATGCTTTACGAAGCGTTGGGCCTCCAAGGTCTATCCTGTAAGACGGATGCCCAATGTTTACACGAGGAAATCCGTTAAGAGGGTGCCAGAGCACCTGCTTGTTTGGACATGAAGAGCGCGTTACATATCTGCACGTTTCAAGAATCAATAGCTGAGCTGTATCGAGCGAATCCGGAGCTAAAGCAAGCCAAGAGTAGCTGCAGTTACCGTCGTGCTCGCCAGACAGCCATGGGTCCTCGACCGCAAACCCCGGGCTTTGCCCAGTTGGAGCAAGCCGCGCTCCACATCCTCCGTCTCATCAGCGACACGCCCGGGCTGGAGAACACCAAGCTCGCCGTCGTCGGTGACCTGGCACTTCGCAAGTATGTGCCAGAATGCGAACGCACAGATGTAAGCACATGCGAACCGGGGATTTGTGAGAAGTCGGACTGACATGGTGGATAAAAGAGCATCGACTTCGTCATTAGCAAGTCGTCCTCTCCAGGGCGCGTGAGAAAGGAGATCGTCGGGCATCCCATGAGCCCCCTCAATGAGAGATCTGGTGTCGTCTACTTCCGGTCCCCGAGCGGTTGGGAAGTCGAAGTGAAGCTCATCCCGGATTGGCTGTGCCCCTACCTTCCTGCTGCAGCCCGCGCGGTACGAGACGACATCAAGACCTTGCCTTATATCTCTCTGCATGACTTGATTGTGTTCAAGGCGGACGCGTGTGGACTTCGAGACCACGATGCTGGCAAGCGACAAGAGGCCCTCGATGCCGCGGCCCTTTTGGACCTGGCAACTGTGCACTCGCCGCTGCAGGTCGACCAGAGTAAGATGGACAGGATTGAGCAGGCACTGGATGATCTTGTTGAGCACTCCCTGGTGGAGCAAGACATGATCTGGTGGCAGCGGCGCTTGGGGAGGGTGACAGACAGCCGGCAATCGATACAAGCAATCTTCTCGGACCTTGCAGACAACCCCACGCCAAAGTCACCCACATCGCCCGGTGCTTCCTCCAGCCGTTCGTCCATCTACTCGAGCATGTCGCGAACTTCGTCCTCCATGAGCTCCATGTCGGCAACCTCCATGTCATCTTCCGCTTCCTCCCTCGCACTGTCGGAGCCGCGATCGCCCGAGAAGAACGGTCGACCCAGGAAGATGAGCGTCACCAGCAAGGGCTCGCGGCATAAGAGAGGACCGTCTGCTGGCATGGTGCCTACTCTGACCCTCGACGCAGCAATGCTAGGCTTGGACCTTGGACGGGCAGCTTCTCCAGGCGTTTCTCTGACGAACCGAATCTGAGAAGGCGAACATGGCGGACAAGGGGGTGGCTTGAGCCCAGCGCTCTAACTATAGAATTGAGGATATGGGTGGACACTTATTCATGTATTTCGCAGATACCCCTGGCGAGGAAGGACATTTGTAGCGTGTAGAGTATTTGTAATGCCGTAGATTTGGACATAGCTAGGAGTTTAGGATAGACAAAACATACCCTTTGATAGCTCTCTCATATTTGCCGACATGCTTGACCAGCCATTCCATTGCACCAGCCACAAACGTAGTCAATGATATCCTGGTGTTGAGCTTTGGAGCACGAATTGAAGAAGGCTTTCGAAACAGGCAGCCGCAGATATCCTTCTGATTGCTTCTCCTCTGAGGCGTGCGGGGAACTCCGAACATAGGAGGTCGTCGGTGGATCTTCTATGGAGCGTTATAGCCCGCGATACTCCACGATGAGATATCAAGTGCCGACCGGCCAAGAACAAAGGGTATGCACGTTGAACCAGAAGCGGGCCATGGCGAACTAGATAACGCCGTGCCACACATCCTGCTTACATGTGTGCCATTGTTGCATTTCGTATCATGAGTGCAATTGCACAATGCCGCCACTGCCAATGAGTGAAACTCGCCGCAGCCACCAAGACAAATCTCGCAGATAAGCCGTGATTACGAGGAGCGAACTGAGTGGGTTATCAGATGCGGCTGCGGCATTACGAGCGACTCGTGCCCCGGCTCAGCTACTGGAAGTGGAAGTTGCAAATGCCGGAGCTAGGCCTGTTCCAGGAGGTCGTGGCCGGGCCGCTCCGAAAGAGGCATCTATGAGGAGGGAGTGGATGCGCGGGCCCAGGCAAGTTCACGACTGAGCATTTTTGTTGGAAAACATAAGTAATGGACTCGGGACCTCTCCTAGGTGCTGCTGGCTCCTTTGTGGTGTTGCGCCTCGTATCGTTGACAGACTGCCCACCATGGTCCGAACTACAGCATTCCTCGCCGCCGGCGCACTCCTTCTCGGGGCCTCGGAGGCCTGCAGAGCCACCCAGGAGTACAAGTTCGAGGCCACCGGAGCCCAGGCCGTCGGAAAGTTCGCCGCGGAGGAGTCGGAGCCTCTCCGTCTGCTGAAGACCTCGGAGGACGACCCGGGTACCTGGGTGACTGAGCAGGAGAAGATCGACAACTACATGCTGAAGCATGTTCACTTCATGGATGTGACCGAGACTCAGGTATGTATTGACGATCAATTATCTTGCTCAAGTTTATTGACATGGCATAGGACCTCGAAGAACTTGGAGCCCACCGTCTTGCTGGCCTCGCCAAGCGCCAGTCGCCATACCCGACTCCCAGCAGGCAGGCCATCGCCAACCCCATCATTGCCAGGCTCGTCCAGAGCAACGTCCAGAGCACCATCACCGGCCTTGCCAACATCTACAACCGGTACTACAGGGGCTCCTACGCCGCCACGAGCGCAACCTATGTCCTGAATGCCGTCCGCTCGGCGGCCTCGGGCAACCCCGCCATCACCGTCAGGCAGTACACGCACTCCTTCAACCAGCCCAGCGTCATTGCCACCATTCCCGGAACCTCGACGGACAGGGTCATCGTCACTGCGCACTACGACAGCATCAACTCGGGAAGCGTCACCGGACGCGCGCCTGGTGCTGACGACAATGCCTCGGTGAGTTGGGCTTTGCTACCCCCAGTATGGAAACACCAGAATTAACAGCGGTTTGTATAGGGTGTTGCAACCATTCTCGAGGCTCTGAGGGCTCTGGCTGTTGCCCGGTTCGCTCCCGGCAACACTCTCGAGTTCCACTTCTACGGTGGTGAGGAGGGAGGTCTGCTCGGCGCCCGAGACATCTTCAACAACTATGCCTCCAACGGAGTCAATGTTCTGGCCGTAGTCAACCAGGACATGACTGGATACTCGACGAACAATGTCATTGCTGTCTACACTGACTACGTAAGTACCTTTTGTGTTTCGATCGTTCCAGACAAGTCTGCTCGCAAAATCAATACACTTGCGTCGAGAATGTTGTTCCCAGGAGATGCTGACTGAGTATCGCAGGTCGACGCCAGCCTGACGTCCTACGTCCAGCGATTGGTCCCCATCTACACGTCGCTCCGGCTCGTGACCGATCGATGTGGATACGGTTGCTCCGACCAGTACGTCTTTGTCCAAGCCCCTAATGTCAAGTGTCAGCTAGCTAACTGCCAAACTAGCGCTGCCGCCCGCGCGGCCGGATATCCTGCGGCCTACGTGTGTGCGGATACCATGTCGGCGTCGAGCCCTTACATCCACACCACGCAGGATACGCCGCAGACCTCCTTCTACGCCCACGCGCTGCAGCACAGCAGGCTGACTGTCGGATTCCTGGTTGAGGGTTCGTACTGGTGAAGGGTCTATGGAGTAGGGGACTGAGCACGTTGTATCTATTTGAATGAGTGCAAAGCGTCACGATGAGATGAACATATTTATAAAACTTGCCGATGAATCCCTTGCGGAGCCCCGTGCGACCCTGCTGCAATCAGGAACGCCCCACACAGGGCCGGGACTAATTGCCGTTCGATTTGCCCTTCTCGTATGGCTGCGTCCATCCAAACCATTTACGGCCACAGTACAATAATACCATCCCGGCGCTTGATTGCACCATTTCCTCCAGATGCAGGTAGTGCAAGGAAAGAGAAAAAAAACTTTTCTAGAGGTCCAAAGCCGATAAGATGTGATCGGCGCAGAGTTTATTAGTGGCCGGGTGTCGCCCGAACCATTCTGCCCTTCCTGCAACCACTGCGACCACGATTTCGGGGACTTCATTTTGCGACAGCTGTTTTTCGCGATGAGTAACGGTCCGTTAGAAGAAAAACCGACACTTTCGGCTGGGGTCCAGGACCCAGAGGCTTCGCTGGCTGCGGAGCATGCCGCCGGCGACCATGACGGCGACCTGATCACGGCCACCGAAGAGCGAAGCCTCCGTCGCGGCTTGGCGGAGCGCCATCTGTCCATGCTTGGCATTGCGGGCGCCATCGGAACCGGACTTTTCCTCGGCCTTGGCTCGTCAATCCAAACGGGTGGTCCGCTGGGTGCGCTGCTTGGATATGCGACCGTGGGCTTGGTCGTGTGCGCCGTGCAGTTTGCGCTCGGCGAGGTGGCAGCGCTGCTGCCCGTAACCGGTGCTTTCGTTCGGCATGCCGAGTTCCTCGTCGATCCGGCCTGGGGTTTCGCGATTGGCTGGAACCTGGTGTATGGCAATATCCTCTCGATACCGGCGGAAATCACCGCCATCTGCGTGCTCTTCCAATTCTGGACCGACATCAATTCGACGCTCTTCATCATCATCTTCATCGTCCTAACAGCTGCCGTGGGCTTCACCCTCGTCCGCGTTTTCGGCGAGGTCGAATTCTTCTTCGCCCTGCTCAAGATCATGCTCGTCATCTTCCTCATCATCCTGGGCTTGGTGATTAACCTTGGTGGTGTTCCCGGCACGCCACGCACGGGCTTTCGATACTGGAAAGACCCCGGGCCTTTTGTCGAACACATTGGAACCGGAAACTGGGGCAAGTTCCTGGGCTACTGGTCCGTCATGACGAGCGCGGTGTTCTCCTTTGCTGGCGTTGAGTCAATTGCCATGGCTGCTGCCGAAACACGCAACCCGCAACGAGCGATTCCCAGAGCTTGCAATAACGTTTTCATTCGAATCATCATCTTTTACATCCTGGCCATTCTTGTGGTTGGTATGTTGGTTCCCAGCAACGACGAGCGCCTGGACGATGCCTACGGTTCCGCAGCTCAAAGTCCATTCGTTATCGCTGCATCAGCTGCCGGAATCCCTGCGATCCCTTCAGTAGTGAATGCCGTGGTGATTACATCTGCGTGGTCAGCGTCAAACCAGAGCCTGCTATCTGGTAGCCGAGTGCTGTACGGTCTGGCTCTCAAGCGCCAGGCACCACGCATCTTCCTTCGCACCACCTCATGGGGCACGCCTTATGTCTGTGTTGGCTTGTTTATCCTCTTCTCCTTCCTGAGCTTTATGAGTCTATCAGCGGGTGCCATGACGGTGTTTTGGTGGTTCGTTGACTTGACTGCTGCGGGTGTTCTTGTGTCTTGGTCGTCTATCTTACTGAATCATATTCGACTGCGGTTGGCCATGAAAAAACAAGGCATCCCGATAACAAGCTTGCCCTGGCATAACTCTTGGACTTGTAAGTTGGTAACACGCAATTCCTTTACACTACTCTGCTAACAAACTGTAATCTAGTCTACTCCTCGTGTGGAGCGCTGTTCATGTGCTTGACCATTCTGTTCACCGGTGGTTTCTCCGTCTTCACAAAGGGCAACTGGGATCCCGCTGGCTTCATTTCATCATATCTGTGAGTCTCACCTCGATCAGTCATCTTGCAAGTTTGACACTAATACAACCTCAGAGACATACCCCTGGTGCTGTCGGCTTATCTCATTTGGAAGTTTGTGAAGAAGACCAAGATTGCAAGTTTATCCGAGATACCCCTCCACGACGCAATAAGGAAGTCAGAGCAGAAACAGGAAGAGTAGGAAAGGGCCTCGGTTTATTAGAGACTACTCGTAAACAGTACTGTTATTGCTATTACAATGTTGAGATTTTCGTTTAATAGTAACAAGAAAAATATCATTCAAATCGATGGTGGGCATTTAGCTCTATCCAATCGCCTCTACCTTGAGGCGACCTGAGCTGTGGCTCATGGTTAGGATGACTGATGTAGATAATTGAAACCGCTTCCCAAATGCTGATATCTGTAGTTGGGTGAGATATTGAACATGAGACCTTTGGCCGCCAATGTGCATTAAGCTCAGGCTCTGTTGACAAATGGCACCCATCAAACCTCTTTTCTCCCCGGGGCCTACTTGTGTTGCCAAACGTTTGCGATGCCTTGAATCTACTGGAGCCTCCAAGCCCCTTTTCTGTGGAGGCGAAATAGACATTGTAAGAGGCCGGGCTATGCGGAATATTGGCTAGACCCTCGTCGTGTGCCTTTGTAGAATGGCATTGTGTTCTGCTAAATTCAACTTGAAGCCAGATTTCTTCCTCATCACTCCGCTTGCGTCATACCAATGCATAACTCACCAGTTGCGGAGCTTACAGCTTCTATCAGCGTTTGTGAGAGATACTATGTCTAGTGATATATCCTCGTGCATTGAAGACTAGTTTAGGTCGTAAACGCAGGGCCTTCTTGATCGAGTTGGACCAACCTCGGGAGGTGTTCTATAGAAGGATGAGTATTAGTGAGTTAAGTTTGATAAGATAATAAGATAGTCTAATCTCAGTCCTATGAGAATGACTGACGCAGGCCAGTCCTATACCAGGAAACCAAAGGATGCACGGCATCTCCTGTTCATTGTTTTATGCAAATAACCCATGTAGTTGAAGAGAGAACACGATTGACGAAGGCAGGCGTGCCTCGAAACAGTCCCAGAAGAGAAAAGAAGGCATTTCGAGAAGGAAGTTGAAGCTTGCTCAATGCTCGCTTAAACAGAAGGCATACAATAAAGATACATATTATCTGCACTCTCGTGGCATAACTTCTATTTGATATGGCAGCGCATCATGCCGTCGTTGTAAAACCAAGCCCAACCGTTTGACGCCACCCAATCGCCGTAGTAAACGCCGACCAAAATCACAAATGCAACCAAGATGCATCTTGGATTCGCTACTCAACTCCAGACGAGGTCATCTTGATGAAGCCGTTCCCAAGGGCGGTCTTTCGACCAATGCGCTTGCCCAGCATCACGCCGAGGAAACCCGCGATGCCCATGGCGACGGGGACTCCAATACCGGCGCCGATGCCGACGGCGCGCGACCACTTCTTCGACTCCTTCTCGGTGGCGTGTGCGCGCTGGGTATCCATGAAGGTGACGGCGTTGCGGTGGAGAATTGCGAACTGGCCAGAGTTATCGCTGACGTCGGTGTCGGGGAAGCGCTCGGGCTGTCTGATGGAGATGATGTTGGAAAGTTCAGAGGCGATGCCCTGGACCTCATATTTATTCTTATCTTCGATCTCTCTGGATAATTCGAGAAAGTTGAAGGAGAAGCTCTTCTCTCCGTTGGTGAAATCTGAACAGGGTTGTTAGGTCAGGGTGTTGCTTTGCGACAAGTCGCCGATGCAAACTCACTTCGTTCCCACGTAAATTGAGGGGCGTTCTCTCCAGCCGCGCTGGCTCTCCACCTCACAAGCACCGGGTGCGTGGGGTCGGTCCCGGACCAGGTCAGGTTGTACTCTTCAGACCAGAGCAGCCCTGCCATGCCAGAATTGCCCTCCTCGTGGTATGGGAAGATGTTATTCGGGAACTCGCAGTCTCCGTCGCTGGTTTTCGTGTCGCACCACACGAAGGAAGTCAGGCAGAAGGCCATGTCCTTGCATCGGGCTTCGAAGTCGACGGCTGAAACCGGCTGCAGCTGCGTGGCCAGCAAGGCGGCAAAGCCCAGCAGAGAAGGAAGTCTTGGGACCATAGTGTCGGTGAGATTGATCGCGGCGGTCGGTGGGTTGGAGTAGCGAAGAAGTAAAAGTAGAGGGTGTCGACCGACGCTGCCGGAGGATCAGCTACATATATGGCCTGTCGCGTAGAGTGGCACGGCACGCACGTCTGATGTGAAAGGGGCCAACGTTTCATGCTTAATCCAGGCACAACCGAAATTGCATTAGCCGCAGTTTTTTTCCCACCATATGCATGCATAGTGCGCCCCGGGCAATGAGCGCTGGTCGTGGTCCCTCCGCAACGGGGCCAAACAGAGGGTGGGAGCAGCACGGATCCCTGAAACCGCTGCCAGTCTGGGTCCACCAAGCCACGGCCTAAACCGGAGATGATTGGACGCACCTCGTATAGCCCCGGCCAGTGTTGCTAAATTTACTTGCACTCAGCCCAAAGCGAATCCTGCCAGGGGTAGTAAGGGTCTCAATTGGTCTAGTCTTGTGCCTGATCATCAACACGGGGTTGGGTGCTTCCTCGGATCCGCCGATGATGGTGATCGGACTCCGCGGCCGTTGCATAATTTTTTGACCTCCAACTTTCTACGACGGAAAAAGGCGCTCATGAGCCGAGCGAACGTGTTGGTTTGCCATGCCAGCATTCAATGTCCGCGGCCACGGCGGGGCTATCCTGCTATGGCTATCCTGCTATGGCTGTAGTGAACCGTGGCGCACACCATGTTTCCTTGTCCCCCTCTTAAATATATCAATCAGCTGGCCTGGGTGCAAGAATCTTATCTTGTCACGGTGACCGCGACTTACGTGGATGCCTCAATAGCTAATTTCTTTGGGTGCCTCTTAACTCATGGCCGAAGAAGCGAAAGATGCGTCTGAACTTGTTGCTCTGCGACCCATGAATACGCGGCTTGGCTTTGGGACTCTTCCACCCATTCTGACAGTAACTTGCCCTACGTGACTGCATGAACACCATATCCAAGTACTGAGTTTGGACTGATTTGAGGTTCAGACTTCAATAGATTTAATGCCACTCAAGGCGGTATTAAGAGATGTCCTATCTTACCCTAGGACAACTGAATTGCCCCTACCTTCTTAAGTAACCCGGCAATGCTTTGGGACCAGTCACCTACAACCCCCAAGTAAGCTGGTTTCGACAGTATATTCTTTCAATAAAGATTTGAATTATCGAAGGTAACAGGCTTAGGCAACCACACAAGGCACACACTGGTAAATGCCTAGACCAGCCCAACACAACTGAGTCATAATTCGCAGGTCTCATTTGCCGACTTATCCGATCGCTATCAAGACCTCCGTCAAACGCTCACTAGACTTCCATACAAAAAGCCACCGCTTCCTTTTGGAAAGCTTGGTTAGTTTTCCCTACCACCATATCAAATCAAAATGGCAAGCGGCACTCCTTCCAAGAAGCACATTGTCGGTGTCATCATTGGCAGCCAGCGGCCACTGCGAGCTGGTCCGCAGATTGCCGATTTTGTCCTTGACACAATCAAACACCACCAAGACCAAAAGGCTTCCCTTCCCAACTTCGAATTCAAGCTCATTGACGTCGCAGCACTGAACCTACCCTTCTTCGATGAGCCTGGCATACCTTCCAAGATCAAGAGTCCAGATGGTTACCAGCACGAGCACACACGAGCGTGGTCGCGGACCGTCTCGGAACTGGATGCCTTTGTCTTTGTCACCCCGCAGTACAATTGGGGTATCCCTGCAGGCTTGAAAAACGCCATCGACTTCCTGTTTCATGAGTGGCGAGGCAAGCCGGCTATGATTGTCACCTACGGTGGACACGGGGGCGACAAATGTGCCGCGGCTCTGAGTCTAGTCCTCGGCGGCGGGATAAAGGTTCGCGTTGTTCCGAAGACGGTGAACCTGAGCTTCCCCTCTCACGATTTTCTTGTTGCTGCAGCCGCAGGGCGTGAGCTAGGCCTCGATGCCGTGAGCGACGATGCTCCTTGGGCAGAACAACGAGCGGAGATCAGACAGGTATGGGATGAGGTGGTGAAGATGTTCAATGCCACAGATGAGTAGGTGTCAAATCTAATTTAGGGACTGGCTACCTTATTCCATACTGGATGGACATAACCCATCTATCAACAGCAGTTGACTTTCATAGATATCATACCATTTTTACTCCTAGCGAAAGATAAGGTAACTAGTATACCACAAGACATTCATGCCCTGTAATAGGCTGTGTGGATAAACAATGACAAGTAGCTCAATTCAATAAAGTGTTTATAGCCTAACCCATATCAATCACAGATCATACTCTGCAATGAGCTTCTCCGCCGCAGTTGCGCCAACAACATAAGCCACGGCCTGGATGTGGCAACTGGCCAAGACAGGAACCACACCGTTATCGGCAATCCGTAGGCCTTCAAAACCAATCACCCGAAAATCGCTGTCAACCACAGCATCGACATCCTCTTTCTTGCCCATCTTAGTTGTACCGGTCATGTGCCAGCTCGATGAGATGGTGGATCGCCAGTAAGCAAGCAAGTCCTCGTCCTCATCGCCCCGCGGGCCCGCGAGCATCGCCACGTTGTCCTTTGCGTAGCCCTCCGACTTGACGACGCGCATTGCATCGCGGAGTGAGTCGATGGCGGCTCGGCGATCAAAGGGCGTGGCGAGGAATTTAGGATCGAATTTGAGGGGAACGGTAGGGTCTGCTGACTGCAGCGTGACCTCCCCTCGACTCTGAGCGTTGTAGTAAAACACTAAAAGGCTAGAGTAGTTAAGGCTCGACTGGGGAAAGTCGGGTAGAAACCAATGTGCGGGAAAGTGAGTAATAATCTCGTAATGCGGGATCGTCTCCTGGTTTAGGTACGCTTGTTCCTCAGCTGGGAGCGCTTTGAACTCTTCCGAGTTCACCAAATTGTCAAGCTTGAAGAAGCCAATGCCAAGTTCGCAGGCATACTTGGCCCATGGGCCGGTACCGTCCTTCTTCCACTGTTCGAGTGCCTCATCCATTGCTTTTTGGTCGCCGTAGAAGGTATCTCGCGTTGTGTCGCCAGGCGTCCGCGTGAAGACCAGGGGAGTAAACATGTGATCTCGAAGGCCTTGTCCAACGTAGGGCATATCCTTCACGACAGGGATATCGAACTGTTGAAGCTGGGATTTTGGGCCGATACCAGAGTGCATGAGGATCTTTGGAGTGTCTAAAGCACCTGCGGACAGGATAACCTCTTTAGAAGCGAAATCTATATTTGTGTTAGCCAATTCAATCGCCCCCCTTCTTAACATCGCAAGCCTCGAAGGTGGAAAGGGCACTTACACTGTTTGCCATTAGACTCTACACCAATAGCTCTTGTTTTCTCAAGAATCAACTTTTGGACGGGTGAGTTTGTGACGATGACCAGGTTTTCAGGTCGAGCCACCAGCAGGTCACTAGCAGTTGATCGGACACCATTGTGGCAGGAGCTTATCAGCACAGACATGCCCAGCGGGTTGCCCGAATTATGATCCTTGTTGAGAGCGAACCCAGCATTTTCAAAATGATCAAGCGTGGGAAGGAAATCCTTCTCGAACTCGGCGGCGTATCCGACGTGAAGGCGGCCAGAGCTTCCGTGATCCTCAGCCTTGGGCGCGGCATACTTGGAGCTAGTCCCCGCCGGCAGATCGCCATGGAAGGTCTCAAGATCCTTGAAGCGGGGTTGGATCTTGTTCCAGCGGTACGCATCATCCCCCACAACCCGCGCCCACTCTTCGTAATCGTCACGAGCGCCAACCGTGTACACGCCAAAGTTGATGGCGCTGGATCCTCCGAGACCTTTGCCGCGGGAGTAGTCCAACTCACGGTTGTCGGCATACTCCTGTGGGACTGTCTTGTAGCCCCAGTTCATACCCTCTTGCTTCAATGTCAAGTACCGTTGTCCATCGACTCTAAGGTTGTGGTTGTCGTTGGCACCTCCAGCTTCTAACAGGAGAACGCTTGGCTTCTTCGAGGAGCGAGCGAGGCCGGAAGCCAGAGCGCAGCCAGCAGGTCCGGCTGCATGTATGGAGTTGTTAGCTTGATGCACAGACGTGGCCACGCAATGTGTGTGTAATCAGCGAGCTATGTCAGCTGAACCGCGACTCACCTCCGACAACGATAAAATCAAAAGTAGACGATGCCATCGTGGAGAATCTTGGCGTTCTGCGTCGTAAGGGCTGTATTCGAGATGGTAGCGTTGTGGTTGAGGCACGGTACGCAGCAAAAGGATGGTAGGAGAGCCAACTTATAGGATCAACGATAAAGCATGTTGAGTTACATTGCATTAAAGGCAGCCATTTAGCCTGCATGTGGCACCAACCACGCGGCCTTCCTTCCAGCTGGAACGATAAAGAGACAAAATGACCCTAGCTTGTACTCCTGAACCAAGAATTCGCATGACTGTGACCCCTAAGAAGTGGAAAGGATCAAAATATGCCCCAAAACATGACGATTCTGATATCGTATCGAAGGTTATTTGTCACGCTTCTAGTGACACAGTTCCTTATTTGAAAGTGAGAACAAGGACCCAATCGAGGAGCCTTCCCCACGCCTACAACAATTGAGGCTCATTCTAGCAAATGTGCCGCATTCGGTTCACACAAGCTCGCATGACGACAGGCCCCATCCTTGATGCAAGGCAAGAATCTTAGGTGAGATGTCTGATCAATAGTCTTTTAGCTTATCGTACTTACGTCTACCCACCCTACCGGCCAGCATGAGTACAAAGTGCTTACCGGAAAACTGCTTCCCGGGAAAGTGTAAGAAGGCCATGACCTTGTGGAAATTCGCGCTTGTCGGACCTCCTAACACTATCCGATTGGTAATTATTCTCAAGGTTGGCCTCATCGATACGAGATCCTCATGAACGACTCACTCTTTAAGTCTCCGAGTTGCGAGTCACGCCCATGCACGCTATTCTATGACGACAGCGCGTCAGCTTGTTTCTCCATGACAGGACCCGTCGCGTCTACCTGATAAGGTAGGGTGCCCGCGGCTCTACATTTATAATTTGAACACAGGAATGAGCGTGGATGTAAGGCTCTACCATGCGTACACTCCTAGCCCGGGGATATTGTACCACTGTTCACGGACCTGTACGTATGGAACGCGGCTTCCGGAATGGTTGACAATTTCAGGAGTTCCTAGTATTCTTACGCAGTCTTGATGAAAAGAAATCTATCCAGGTTTCTCAAGGGCGAGCTCTACCGCCGATTCTACAGACTGACCACCAAAAGCCCACAATCTCGGGAAACTTCCTGTGAGACGACACGGAAGCAGAGAAGTGGTGCTAGTTGGAATGGATTGCCACCATTCTATGAACTAAAAGGGTCAAGCAAGGTCTTGTCAAAAGTTCATGTTGGCCGTCCCCTCATCCTCTGACTTTGTAAATCTGCGGTAATTCTCGACTTCAAGTTTCAACTCAGAAAGGAGGTAGCACGCCTGTTTGGATGTTGTGGTAGAGGGGATCCTGACTGAGAATTCGCGCCTGTACAATTTTGGGCCTCAACTAGAGCTACGTTGGAGATACTTTTCGGTGCTGTTCATCTGGAACGTCTTGAGTGATGAAGCTTTCACAATTACACAAAATCCAGTCGTACGTAGAGATAGGGTTGGTGGGTTTCTCCATATTTGCACTTTGACTAAAAGACAGTAATAAATCTACAGCGACGTCGTATTTCGCATCATTATTTTTCAACCAAGGCGTTGCAGCAAGAGTCCAGTACTCCTCAAAAGCCAGTCCAACGCTCCATGGCCATTAGGCATTCCTAGTCATACAGTTATCGTTGTTCTACACGCGCCTCAAGCCAGACGAGCCAAGCTGTTCGCGTCGGCCTGCAGGGACGCATCAAACTTCAGGTTCGCCGCCAGGCGCAGCTGGTAATCCCGCAGCTCCGCCCAGTACGACGTTTCCTCTTCTTCCTCGTGCAGTGTCATCAAGTTCGTATCCGGGGCAGCGCCCTCGCCCACGGGGCCCGTCTTTTCGAGCTTCATGAGCACATCGATGAGCTGCGAAAGTGCCTCCTCCGATTTCTGCGCGTACGGGCCTTTGCGCTCCGGTGCGTCGTTCATGAGAGTGGTGGCGACTTGCCGAATCTTGTTAATGAGAGAGCCGCCATTAGGCTCCAGATTGCGCTGTGAGATGGAGCTGAGGACGGTGAGAAGGTTCTGGACTATCAGTTCCCTCTCCGCACACATGTAATCGTATATCTCCTTTTCGTCCGCGTCCTGAGCTGCTTTGTGTTCCTCGCTCTGCTCAAGCTCTGGGTTCGTCTGCTGTTCGCTAAGATGAACGTCCCTCAGATTGAAGTAGAGCTCAACAAAGTACGACCTCGTAGCCAGTTGAGAAACAAAAATGTTGGCTTTCTGAATCTCGTATTGAAGCTGCCGGCGTCTCTGCGGTTGGGTTTTAATCACGTTCCGCAAGTCATGCGCAGGCTGCGCGCTTGGCCACACTGGCGGGACGTATTGTAGACCCGACTCGTCAAAGCTCGAAAGAGCATTGGTAGGATCCGCCTCATTGCCAAGCTGCAACTCTGGTGGCAGATTGTCGATGATGCTCTTTGCAGCCAATAAACCATCCCTCAGTAGCAATCGCTGGTCGGCCCACGGCAATGTACTCATGCCGTACGCGAGTTCAAGGCTCACCACGCCGTTCATCGTGGTATAGATGTCGATGCCAAAGCGGAACCCTGTCAGTAGAGTGACACTTCCTTCGGGCTGATGAATGATCTCATTAGCCAGCACGCAGATGTCGTCCACGTTCTCGGGATACGATGGGTAAGGGAGATTAGGCGTCGAGGGAGCAATCACGACGTCGGTGTGAGACCCGCCGATTTGCGAGAAGGACCTATTCACATTAGCGCTGATGCATGGAACGCCGTACACATATTGAACTCACCGTACTCCCAGGAGTAAACACCAAAACAACCGCTTGCCGATTTGATCTTTGACGTGGTTGAAGGGCATGGGGTCCAACGACGACATATCGTTCCCAAAGGTAGGCAGTTCGCCTAGATTCTTGGGTCGACTGAAACCCAGCTCTCTAATCAAAGTCAGTGTTTCCGACATGAAGTGGTTCGAGGTATTCCACTGATGGATGTAGGCAGATGCCAGGCCGAGGAAGTAGCTGGTCGCAGCATCGTCCAACGTCTTGGGCTGCTTCAGCACCCAGCGCGGTCCACGGGTTCCGAGGGCGATGTCACGACATCTTTCAATCATGACAATGGCTTTTGGGAACAGATGCATGGAGTGTTGCGCCTTCAAGTGTTCTCTGGCGCTGCGTGGGAAGGACGCGACCAAGGTAGCAATCATGCTCGCCAGCAGGCCAAGAAACTCGGGTTTCGTGCGATCCTCCCTGTTCGCGAAAGACTGTCGAAAAGTCGGCTCGTGCGGGAAGGGGGCGAGAGGGTGGATGTAGGTGAAGAAGTCGTCGATGAGCAGCTCCAGGACAGGCATCGGCGCGATGGTCTCAGCGTCGAAGATGCTATCGGAAATGTTGAGCAATGTCTTGGCTGCGTTTTGAGGCGATGGCGACACGGCGAAAGTGGTCGGTTCGGGTTCCAAGCGCGCTCTCTTTGCCGCCTTTGCAGCTTCGGCATGCTTGTTGGGCGGGCCTCGCCGCTTCGTCTCACGGTTGTACGTGCAGTCGACTCCCAATTCGCGGCAGGGCCGACAAGGCATATTGGCATCGTCGCATTTGACCTTGCGCATGCTGCACATGTCGCAGGCGCGTCGTAGTCGCGTCAACTTCGGATTGATCGTGGGATCGCGAGCCAGACCTCCAGGTTGTTGCTGCGACGGCGAATGCTGCTGGTCCATGGGCATGCCGGCAGCCTGGACGAGATGCGCCGACAGATCCTGGTGGTGCAGAGCATCGTGCCCATGGACAGGCTGTGCGACAGCTTCGGCGGCGGCATTCTGGAGGGCTTGGGAGTTGGCTACGGCCTGGGCGGCATCGCTGGCCGCCTGCAGCATCTCGAGGCCATTGCTGGCGTAGGCATGGGCGGTCTCGTGGGAGGCGGGCGCTGGCGGAGGAGAATCCGCCATTGCTGGGAGGACCAAGGGAAGCTCTAGGCGCAGCTGTTTTTTGGTTGGGGGACTAACTTGCGATGGCAGATTATCGGGGGATGTCCGGATGTTGGATTGCTCGTCGAAGCGAGGTGAAGCCGAGCCGCCGAAAAATCGACGAGATACAGGAGTGGAGAGTTGATGGGGGCGTGTGGCGGTCACGTGCAGCCGCTGCAGGTGACCGAGCACATGTAGAATGGGTTCATCTCTAAATTACTGTTTCCGCCACCAGCTGGTCATCGATAGGACTTCGTCCTCAAGGGCTGCGATTATTTGTCTTCATAAGGCTGCTCATTTGGAAACATACATGATGTCTAAACCAGTTGACGGCACTGTGAACCATGCATCCCGCACGAATTGGCAGGGTTCTGAGTCGGCTCGTGCTTTATTACTACACTTACGCCTGCTCCGGTTCCTGACTGCGAGTGCTTCCATACCTTAGCTCAACATCGCCGATGTACACGGATCTTGAAATGGTGCTGGAAAAGAGGTCTCAAGTTCGTCGCGCACCCGCAAAATGTATCCCTACATCTTTAATCAATCGGTCTCGTGCATCTGGTATGAAGTAATGAATGCATATTGACCTCATTCAACTCATGTTACCTCACCCCATCGGAAAGGAACGGGCCTGGCGCGGAGAGCCCCACCATCAGACCACCATATCACCATCGCATGTTGATGACCTGAAGTCGGCCATCAATGACCACAATGCTGTCGGGAACCTCCAGCAGAAATGGAAATAAAGGCGTTCGACGCATGCACTGATAGATGTTTCGTAAAATGCCAATATCTTTTCTCGAACGTGGTTTACACCAGTAGAGCCAAGCCATAACTGCGCCTACAAACACAATGGCAACGCGACAGCCTATGAAGCACATAAGCCGGGAGGACTTATACACAGACCTCGAAGCGCGCATTCTATACCTGCAGTCATTCCTTGACTTCTCTAGCAGTACGACCTTTCTCGCTGCAACCTACCTTGCACTCGGAACTAACCATGCCCAGACGACATCGAGGCGCTCATCACAGGATCAAAATACATCAAAGCTCTAGTACCCGCGGTCGTCAACATCGTCTACAAGAAATTACTGCAATATGACATTACGGCGCGCGCTTTCACGACGAGAAGCACGTCGTTCGAAGGCCCGCTCGACGAGAAGCTGAGTGAAGACAGCCCGCAGATCCTGCACCGCAAAATGTTCCTGCGCGCCTATCTGAACAAGCTGTGCTCGGACCCCAGCAAGATGGAGTTTTGGGAATACCTGGACAAGGTGGGGTGAGTAGTGCCAGCCAACGACGTGATGGATAACGTCCACGACGGAGTGCACAGGCTAAGAATGATTTGCAGCATGATGCACGTAGGGCTTGGCAGGAAACACCCTCTGCACATCGAATACGTCCACCTCGGAGCGTGCCTAGGCTTCATCTCGGACATCATGACGGAAGCGATCCTGTCGCACCCGCGGCTACCCTTGCCGCGCAAGACGGCGCTGGTCAAGGCGCTGAACAAGGTTATCTGGATCCAGAACGACCTGATGGCGAAGTGGCACATTGAGGACGGCATCGAGTTCGACCAGCGTGAGGACCTGACGGTCGAACAGGAGGGGTACCTGCATGGCAAAAAGGTCCTGCCCGATATTGAGGAGCAGGGTGCTGGTGGTGGTGAGGATGCAACGGTGGGGGCGTGTCCGTTTAGCGGGAGGAGGACGCCGACACAGGCCGACATATCGGAGCCGCATCCGATACATGAAGATGTGCAGCCTGATGTGGGAAAATTGTCGCTACAAGGAGAGGCTGTGACGGAACCACAGGCCGCTTAACATAAGGGGTAAACGATAACAGCAGTGAAAGGTTTGGCATTTGCGAATTGGGGTTTGTACATTAGCACCGATGGTGATGAGGGAAATATAGAGCAACACGAAGTATCAAGCCATGGCCAGGCCAATGCCGGCATTCAGAAGAGGCAACGCGGGAAAACGGGAGCCGACCCTTGGAACATCTCCCTCACACATGCAGCTGCAGTCAAGATTTTGTGAAAGTGCAAAAATCAGCCATAGATTGAGTCACGTCCAGATAGGTCTGTTCAGGATAGCACCTTACCCGGAAGACGAAGCACCGTTGCCATAGACACGCTTACCGCGGTAGAAATGGTTTCTAGCAATGCTGCTTAGCGGCCGGAGATAGAGGCAGCCCGCAGCTGAATGGTAAACGATGGCCAGCAGCAGATCGGAGGGCGTATGCATGCACGCAACGGCAGGCGGGATTGGTGTGTTCCTGAGACAAACGCAGAAGCCAGAAACGAGACAAACCATGCGTGAGTTCCGACGCGGAACACCATATGAAAAGTGACGCATACTGCAGTCTAGTCGATGACATGGTGTTCGGCTTCAGTTCGGTCGAAGAGAGGGGCCCAGCCGCGGGAGTGGAGGTGGGATGGTAACGAAACGGCATTGCGTCCGGGCGAATACGGTTGCTTTGAGTGAAAATGGCTCAGGGGAGATTGGGCCAAACGGCCAGCCTCGCATTGAGTTGTGTGGCCGGTGCTTTGTGTGGGTTTACCATTTGGTGATCGAGATGTGATATGCATGTTCCAAGGCAGCGCGGATTGGGATTGATGGAGATTGCTGTTCGCTTGGTGGGGGGATGATGCCAAGCTGCGCCGACTAAGCTGTTTAGCTGCTGCTGCTGCATGCTGCGGTCTTTTTTCCCGCTGGTTGCGCCTCGAGATGAGACTACAAAGGGCCGGAGGGCTATTTTAGGATCTCCATCCGAGACATCAAAATCTCGGAGCGGACGATGATGCTACGATGAAGCACAAGACGGACCACCTAAGGATCCCTCGTTTGCGGTTGGAGTCTCGAACAGAACGCGCCTGTTTACTTGCCAAGCCATTGACCGTTTATTCGCCATCCGATAGAGGCGTTGGTCGAGCACCGAACAGAACACTCACCGTCTTTTATCGAGAGAGCCCCAGTCCCGCTGAACAACCATCCGAGCACGAAGTTCCAGGGAGTTCTAGAGCACAGGGGGGGAAGGGCCGGGCCTGTCACCCGGGGGGGCCCAGCAGAAGCTTGGTTTGCAGCGGTGCTGCTGCGCTGCGCTCTGCATGGCTGTGACATGGGTTTCTGGGTTGCGTGGGTAGCGTACTTCAGTACAGTAGGTGGTTTCGGTAGCTGGATTAGCTGGTGGTGCGAAAGTTGGACCTGGCGGGGTGCGTATTTCCCCCCACCAAAGCAATGGAGGGGAGAGGGGGGGCACGTTTGGATGGGATTTGCATGTGAGTTGGCTCTGCTGTTGTGTTGACAGCAACAAGCTGAGGAAGTGTAAGTTTTGGAGGTGAATTGTTGAGTCTGATGGAATGCTGGAGGGATCGATCCATTTTGTGTACTTCGTCGGCAACCACAGGAGACGAAGAAAATTCTTTGTCGTCCAACGGCATCGCGCAATTGTTTTGTTGCACCCGCCGTTGTGCGACTGGTGACGTCGAAGACTGGAGCCGCTGGCAACAGATTGGCTGGCGTAGGCCGTGGGGTCGCGCTGTTCCTGGGACCGGGGTGTGCTCTGAACGATATGAGCCGGCACACTTCGCTCAGGGTAAGGTGTTGATTGCTCGACGGATTGTGGATGTGAAGGATCACAAAGAGGAGGATTCGAGCGCAGTAGATTGTAATGAGAGTCTATAGTAGAGCGAGTGAATAAGTTCTGAGTTTGTATCAACGTAAATTGTGAGAGCATCAGGCCCGCAGTCTTACTCTTCCTGGACACTGGAAACCGAGCCAGCAACGAGATGTGGTTCCAGGCGTTGAGAGGAAACACACACCAGAATGGCACGGAAACTCAAAGGGACGGAGCAAAAGACTATCAGCCATCCATCTGATTTTCTTCCCATCCGTAACACGTCCGGACAACAGCACCGCGTTCCTTGATTTTGCTCCTCTCTGCCTGCGGCATCCATTGGCAGCTTACGAAGTTTTAGGAGCAAATAGTCCTGAGCCCAGCCCCAAGGGCCCCACCAACGAACCGCTGGTACCTCGTCGAGCAGGTACCGCACCGCCGCAACTCCAGCGCAGTCAGTGAGTGGCTCGCCCGTCCAGCACGGCGCGCGCTGGGCCACTCACCGTCCCGTTCTCTCGACTCCGGAGGCATACAATTACACAGTCTTGTCGTCACCGGGCCGCCCATCTGGGCCAGAATTTTCTTGAACCCGTACTACGGATACCTGCCTGCCTACTACATTACTATTGATCATACTGTAGTCTACTTGCCCCGACCTGGCCCTTTACCCCTGGGCCAAGTCGTTAACCGCATGGGCCTGGCCGTTGTACATGATTAGTTCTGGCTTAAGCCGTTTTCACTCTGCTACAGCCGACTAGCTCACCTAGACATCATCTCCTGTTCACCTCCTCCCCTTTCCCCTTCTCTTGAATTCTCTTCCACCTCTTCCCGTTCTCTTTTCTTCTTTTCCTCATAATCTCCCTTCGCACACGTTCGTTGCGTCCATTCTTCATCCCCAACACCCCACGTGTTTGGCTGCAGACTTTGGCGTGGCTCGGTTTTTTGCTTCTCGACCCCCTTCCCCTTTCCTCGGAGACTACCTCTACCTCACCTTACCAGAACCTGCTAGACGAGACGCACACGCCCAGCCCATCGCATTCCACACGCTACGGCGCGGCCGTACCTCTGCCTCTTTCGATCGCTCGCTCGCTCACTCGCTCACTGTCGGCAGCAGCCCAACACCCACCCAAGCAGCAGATCCCAGTCTAGCCCGTTGCGGCGCCGCCCAAATCCGCCATGGCGGGAAACCCACCCGGTGCCAAACTGAAGCTGGACCTGTCGCAGCAGCGGCAGGGCCAGCAGCAGGGCCAGCAGCAGGAGGAGCAGCAGCACCAGCGCGGTAGCATCTACGAGGACGAGACGCCCAGGCCGCCGGCCGCAACCGATCGAGGCTTCGACGCCGTGACCCCTGGCATCCAACCCTCCACTTACGGCAGCGGGCCCTTTGGCAACCAGTTCCACGCTGACGACGACCTTGACCCTGACGACGGCAGCGCTCGCAAGGCCAGCCCCAGCTATTTCTCGCGCGCAGACCCCAAGATTGCTCCTCGCCGTCCCCTCGGAGTCGACGGTTTGCTGCAGCGCAGAGTCACCACCACAAACATGGGCCGCCGCGAGTCGCTGTCTGAGATCCGCGCCTCCCACCCGGATCTCGCCCTCAGCGGCAACATTATCTCGGCGACGTTTAACATTCCCCATGCCTTTACCTACCGTAAAGGTCGCGACAAGGGCGGCGATTGGGTATGTTCTGTTCTCTCCTGATTTCCCCAGCTGTCGTTGTGTTGCTGTTTGCTTCTGGCATTCGCTGTGCTCCGACTGCGTCATTGCGCCCATCAGCATGTCATGGTGGGGGTTTTCTGGCTGTCAAGTGAGGGGGAGGGGCAGCAAGCACCACCAGACAGCAGATGCGCGAGTTTGCGCCCAAAAATGAAGCCGGCCACGAGAACACTCCGGACTGACATTGGTTCTCTCTTTTGTAGGACTTGAAACCCCGCCGCGGTCAATCCGCGCTTTTCGACGCTTTCGCCTACCTCTCTTCCGACGCGACGCCGTGGAACCATACTGCCGTCGCCTGGATTGGAGAGATCGACAACCCTCAAGACGCGCCTCTGTCCCCGCCAGCGACCCCCGTCCCTACCACCACGGTGGGCGCATCGTCCCTGAACGCCCTCTCCGCGCCCGTTCCCATCGACAGCTCCGCCCGCCTGCCCACTCCGCCCCCGAGCGATGGCCTCTGGGTGCCCAAGGAGGACCAGGAGAACCTTGAGTACCAGTTGGCCCACAACAAGACCATCCGCACCATTCCCGTCTGGCTGTCCGACGAGCACGACGTCAGCAATGAGGGCATCAAGCTCAAGGATCAGGCGCGATGGAGGCGCTATGCCGAGCACGATCTGTACACGCTGTTCCACTACAAGCAGCACGAGCCGAGCGACGGCCGCAAGGAGCGCCTCCAGTGGGCAGACTACTACCGCATGAACCAGAAGTTTGCCAACAAGATCATCGAGATCTACAAGCCCGGTGACATTGTCGTCGTCCACGACTACTACCTCATGCTTCTTCCCAGCATGCTCCGCCAGCGTGTCCCCAGCATGTACATCTCCTTCTTCCTCCACTCCCCCTTCCCTAGCAGCGAGTTCCTGCGGTGCCTGCCCCGCCGTAAGGAGGTGCTGGAGGGTGTCCTCGGCGCCAACCTCGTTGGCTTCCAATCCTACAGCTACTCGCGCCACTTCCTGAGCTGCTGCACGCGCGTCCTGGGCTTCCCCTCGGATGCGCTCGGAATCGATGTCTACGGCAGCAGAGTCCAGGTCGGCGTCTTCCCCATCGGCATCGATGCTCCTCGGGTCGAGGAGGCGGCCTTTACCGACGCCGTCAACGCCAAGTACAATGCGTTGAGGAAGATGTACGAGGGCAAGAAGATCATTGTCGGCCGTGACCGATTGGACAGTGTCAGGGGTGTCGCGCAGAAGCTCCAGGCTTTTGAGCGCTTCCTCGAAATGTACCCCGACTGGCATGAGAAGGTCGTCCTGATCCAGGTCACATCGCCCACCAGCGTTGAGGCCGAGAAGGAGGACACCGGCAACAAGATTGCGACGCGTGTCAACGAGCTGGTCATGAAGATCAATGGCCAATACGGTAGTTTGGGTTTTTCGCCTGTCCAGCACTATCCGCAGTATCTCAACCAGGATGAGTACTTTGCCCTGCTGCGGGCTGGCGACATTGGCCTCATTACCTCGGTACGAGATGGCATGAACACCACTAGTTTGGAGTACATCGTTTGCCAGAAGGAGAGCCACGGTCCTCTGATTCTATCCGAGTTCAGTGGTACGGCCGGCAGCCTCGGCGACGCCATTCACATCAACCCCTGGGATCTCAGCGGCGTCGCCACCAAGCTGGAGAACGCACTGAGCATGTCAAGCGACAAGCGCATGGCCATGCAGAGCAGCCTCTACCACCACGTCACCACACAGACTGTGCAGTCTTGGATTACCAAGTTCATCAAGAAGGTCTACACAGTTCTTGGCGCTTCCAACAACATCCTTGCCACGCCCCTTCTCGATCGCCCTCTCCTGCTCTCCCAGTACAGGACATCTAGCAAGCGCCTGTTCATGTTCGATTACGATGGCACCCTCACTCCGATTGTGCGAGAGCCCAGTGCGGCCATCCCCAGCGAACGCGTCAAGGAGGGCCTCAAGGTGCTTGCAGACGACCCCAAGAATCTCGTTTGGATCATCTCCGGGCGAGACCAGGAATTTTTGAGCCAACACTTGGGACACATTAGTCGGTTGGGATTCTCAGCCGAGCACGGCAGTTTCATGAAGAACCCCGGCTCGGACCAGTGGGAGAACCTTGCAGAGACGTTCGATATGGGCTGGCAGAAGGAAGTGACGGCGGTGTTCCAGAAGTACACCGACAAGGTCTCTGGTAAGTTTACACACAGACTTGGGGATGGATATTTTACTAATCGTCACGTTCAGGCTCTTTCATCGAACAAAAGCGATGTGCAATCACGTGGCACTACCGTCTCGCCGACCCCGAGCTTGGTCTACACATGGCGAGGGAATGTCACAAGGAGCTGGAAAATGGAGTTGCCCAGAAGTGGGACATTGATGTGATGCCAGGCAAGGCGAACATCGAGGTGCGACCAACCTTCATCAATAAGGGCGAGATCGTCAAGCGCCTAGTGGCGACCTACCATACCCCGGACGCGGCTCCATCGGAGCTGGATGCCCACCCGGGCAAGATTGAGTTTGCCCTGTGCCTCGGTGACGACTTCACGGACGAGGACATGTTCCGAAGCTTGAACGGGCTGTCCGGAACGGTGCTGGACCCGGACCACGTTTTCACGGTAACCGTGGGGGCTAGCACCAAGGTGACACTCGCCAAGTGGCACCTTCTGGAGCCCGAGGACGTCGTCGAGTGCGTGACGCTATTGGCGGGCGTGAGCAAGCCAGGCGGCACGGGAACGGAGCGCATGGGCGGTGTCAACCTCGCAGCACTCAGCGCCGTGGAGGGGCAGCTCCCCCAAGAGGAGTTATAGTTTGGTTTTACGAAAGGTTGACCGGTTGCAAATCACGAAAGACAAAAAATATCTCAACTTTGAGCCAGCATGTTACGGCCGAGGTTTTGCGGGTTGGCGGGCTTGATAGAGTTGGTCCGGGAGCGCTGGAACCTGAGACGGGCAAAGATCCAGGGGTGGCAGTATTGCTAAGTGGAAGTCTTGACGAAAGCATTCACGAACTGGCATTATAGAGTCATTTTTAGAGCATTATGAACATTGTTGCATTACAAACTTCAAATGTGGGAGTCGACCACGGCACGTGAACAAGAATGAACTGGCGTCCAAGGATGAGCCGGCCCCGGTGCTTCGGGGTTAACGATGTCAGAAAATGGATGATTAGGCCAAGCCTATTGCAAAGGTCGCACGAGACTCGCCGGGCACCTCATTCGACGAGTCGTGCAGTGGACTATCAGCTTGACTATTAGCGTTGAGGAACAAGCAGAAGGGATCGTCGGATGGGCTGACCGGGGCTGCCGTCCGACCCTGACGTCACTCCCGCGTGGGTGGGACGACGACCCGTCTCGGCCATCTCTTGGGTGTTCTCGGGAGAGACGCAGGGTATCGTCTTAGCATGGGCTAAGAGATGAATGCCAAGGGCTTAGGAGCCCTCTGAACGTGT
This sequence comes from Paramyrothecium sp. XJ0827, assembly GCA_020881915.1. NCBI lineage: Eukaryota > Fungi > Ascomycota > Sordariomycetes > Hypocreales > Stachybotryaceae > Paramyrothecium > Paramyrothecium sp. XJ0827. The sequence continues at coordinate 1,315,324 of JAJFPB010000001.1, read as the reverse complement.
TCAACGTCTCTGGGCAGAAGAGGAAAAGGTTACATTACTCGAGTTCTTTCTTGGATGCTATTTTTCCGAACCGGAACAACTGGAAGAAGGTTTTTTTTTCTCTTCGCAACTTTGGTGCAAGTGTCAAACGGGCCTCGGCGCTTCGCCGGTCGGTCAAGACGTCATAGCAGCCGGAGCGGGAAGGATTTTTTGAAGGGGTGACGTCGGGAGTCGTGGCCCCACATTGGGAAAAATGGGGTGATGGGAGAGCTCAAGGGTTTCTTGGCGATGATGAGGGGCCTGCCATCATGGAGTTTGGGGGGAATAGAAGCGTCAACCAACAATGACCAGAGGTAGTGTCGTTGTTGCAACGCAGGTTGGTCTTGTTAGCATCAAGAATACCCATGGAGTTGTGTTCAAGTTGTGTCTTTGAAGGTGGTCGCGTTACTTCGCGTCTCCAAGAAGTCAACCACTGCAGTCAACAGCAAAAAAAGAGACATGTCTCGACAGCAAACGGAAAGACGTCGGCCTCGTCCGATGCTGGATCGATGCTGGATCGAGACGCCTGGTTCGGTCCCGTGCCGGCAAAGCTAACTGCGTCGGGGGCAACCCCTGTCGCCCAAACCTTCAACTTGCTCATCAATCGAACCGATCCTCTGTAACTCAATGATTAACCCTCCACAACGTTGTGGCTTGCTGTAGATGCCGCCCGGACAAGGCACCACGCGACCAATGATCCGCCGCCACCATCATCCCTAGAGACGTCATGGCCTGCTATGGCACCGTTTTCTTTTTGAGGTACAATTGAGCCTCAGCCTAGGAAACGTGGGTGTGTGTGTGTGTGTGTGTGTGTGTGTGTGTGTGTGTGTCATGGCCGTTTCCCCACCAAAATGGCCCCCCGGGCTGGAGCTTGTAAGTTACGGACTTTGCGTGCCACGCGATGCTAAACCCCGCCGCCGGTTTCTCCAGTCTTGATAGAATAGGACCGATTTCTGCCAGAACGGCGAAATCAGTCGATTTGTAAGACAAGTAGGACAATAATTCTGGGGAATTCTCGACCGAAAAGTAGGGGAAAGGCCTGTGGAGTTTGACGGATTGTGGATGTGGGTGGGAACTCGGACTCCGACTTCCTGGGTGAGAAACGTCATACAGGCTGGAGTACCGGCCGGGGGAGGGGGTCCCTTGACTGGGGTTGGGCACTCGTGAGCTCTTGCTGGGTCCTGTTCGGTGACGGAGGGTTAGGTCATGCATTCATCAGAATTTCTAGAATCGCGGGCAAGGGTCCTGCGCGAAGGTGAGAGCAGAGGTATATGAATCCCCAGGCTTCCCCAGCCCGGTGTGTGTGTGTAACTCTTCGACTAGCAACAGCACAACCACATCAAGTGAGTGGGAAACAGCAGAGATCACACGGCAACACACCGTTTTACTCCCTTTTTTGGTCTCACACATGAGCCGTTATTGATCTAAATTTACTTAATTGCTTGGTCTGCCTACCGTCGCCCAACATGAAGCGAGGCGGCATGAACACGGTCACCTTTGACCACATCGACCCGAGCGCCGAGAAGCCCAGGCAAGATGGCCGGCGCCCTTCCGAGGCTGGCTGGGACTACTCCCCGCTGCCGCGTGTGACGATGCGGTCGTTTACCATGGGTGTCCTCGTCTCCATGGGAGGATTGATGTAAGTTTTCCCGGATCCCGACGTCCGGCCTAGTGCGCCGCTCCATCGTGTAAGTCAACCAACTAACCACCACTACCAGTTTCGGCTACGACACCGGTCAGATCTCTGGTTTCCTCGAGATGCCAGACTTCCTCGAGCGCTTCGGTGAGACCGACGACACCGGCGAGCGCCACTTCGGCACCATCCGCTCCGGCCTCATCGTCGCCCTGCTGTCCATCGGCACCCTCATCGGAGCCCTCGCCGCTGCCCCTCTCGCCGACGCCATCGGCCGCCGTATCTCCATCTCCATCTGGTGCATCGTCACCTCGGTCGGCTTCCTCATCCAGATCGCCGCCATCCGGGCTTGGTACCAAATCATGCTCGGGCGTCTCGTCGCGGGCTTCGGTGTCGGCGCACTCAGTCTGCTTGTTCCCATGTACCAGGCCGAGACAGCGCCGCCCTGGATCCGTGGTGCTCTGGTCTGCACGTACCAGCTCTTCATCACGCTGGGCATCTTCCTCGCCGCGTGCTTCAATTACGCCACCGTCCAGGATCACGCCAACTCTTCCGCCTCGTGGCGCATCGTCATCGGCCTCGGCTGGATCTGGACCCTCATCCTCGGTGTTGGCATTCTGTTCTTCCCCGAGACGCCCCGCTACGACTTCCGCCACGGACAGGGCGAGCGCGCCGAGAACACACTGTGCCGCGTCTACGGCGCCAGCCACAACCACCATGCCATCCGTTCTGAAGTCAAGGAGATTGTTTCCAAGCTCGATGCCGAGAAGGCAATCATGGCCGAGACTAGCTCCATGAACGAGTTCTTTGGCATGTTCAAGGCGCCCCGCATGACATACCGAATCTTGCTTGGTATGACACTCCAGATGTTCCAGCAACTTTCTGGCGCCAACTACTTCCTCTACTATGGTAAGTCATAAGACTTTTCTTTTTTTCCATTATTTTGCACTTTCCTGTGCCCTTCATTTCCAGACATATGGATGTGGTAGCTGACAGTTGAGATGTAAAGGTGTGACAATCTTCAGCGCTGTCTCCATCGATTCGTTCATCACACAGATCATTCTCAACACAATCAACTTCCTGGCAACTTTCCCTGGTCTTTACATGGTAGAGAAGTTTGGCCGAAGAAAGTCTCTGATCGCAGGTTCGTTGTGGATGTTTGCTTGTTTCATGGTCTTCGCATCCGTCGGCTACATCCTCTTCGACGAGAACGACCTTGAGGGATCGCGTACCCCGGGCATCATCATGATTGTCTTTGCCGCCCTCTTCTTCTGTGGCTTTGCAACAACCTGGGGTCCAATGATTTGGGCTATTCAGGCCGAGATTTTCCCTTCGCGATACCGCGCCAAGGGTATGGCTTTGTCGACGGCCAGCAACTGGACCTGGAACTTCTGCATTGGTTTCTTCACACCCTTTATTACCAATGACATTGGCTTTGCATACGGTTACGTCTTCGCCGGATGTAACCTCCTTGCCGCTGTCATTGTCTACTTCTTCGTTATCGAAGGCACTGGACGAACGCTGGAGGAGATTGACACTATGTACCTTCAGCGCGTCAAGCCCTGGAAGAGCAACAAGTGGGTGCCTCCAACCCAGGAAGAGATGGAACGCATTCGTCGCGAGGCAGGCATCGCCCTTGAGGCAGCGCCGGTCGGTGCAAGCGGTGCTGCTGGTGATGAGAGATTGAGCGGAGATACCCACATCGCGAACGAGTCTGGTGTGCCCATAGAACACACCAAGAAGAACTCTCGCGACGCATCTCATGCTCACAACGAGCATGTTTAGGCGAGTCATTACACTTGTGTATTAGTTTAATTGTAAGATAATTGTCTTGGTGCTATTAGCCTGGCGTTTAGCGCAGATTTATGAATACCATGAATTCATTCACAAAATGCAGCTTGATGACACAGTGTCCGACGTTATCGATGAATCATGTAATAAAATCTGAAACTGCAATAGGTTTAACAGCTTAACCCGCATTGTCTACCTTGATTTGGTGCGGATTAGATTATAAAATATTTGTCGGAGAGATTTTGTGTCGCCGGCGCATGACATGGCACCTATCATGTTAAACAGTCGTGCAACAAGTGGTTACGAAGGCTCTGTAGCAATTCCCTGCTCGCTCACTTTGTTAGGCATATCCATACCTCCAACTAACTATTTTTTTGAAGCTTCATTTCAGCTTGGCGGCAGGTTTGCACCTCCATCGACTTTCGCGCAAGCCAGGAAATACATCGCTTACTCCGGCAGTGGTCTGAGTGGCATGTGGTTCCTAGACCTCAAGGCGATCACTCAAAGATATAGAAGATCTTTGCTTCGCTCAAAATAATATCCTTTTACAGTAGGATTTTAATAGGATTTTAATAGAGCTTTGATAGGATTTTGATGGGAAGATATTAGTCTATGTATGGAATATTGTTAGAATAGTTTTCTGTGAATTGCTTGTAATAACGAACAAGAGGCTCTTGCAATCGAAGCAGTTGAAGGCTGGCAGAAGGCAACAACTTCCGGTGCATCTGCTGATTTATGGGTGCAAATGGCAATTATTCGCAACAGTAGCAAGGCAGAGGGACTGGCAGGTTTTGTTCCACCCATCCAAGTTCTCTATTCACGCTCTCTGACAAGTAGCTCAGGTTATATCCAGAAGGACCTGGCATTATTGGCAAGGAAAAACAGTCCGTACATGTGTATGATCGTAACGGGGTGGTGTTCTAATTTGCAACAGGCGTGCTACCGAGTTCAAGGGTTTGGCAACAATGAAAAGAGCTCAAGCGAAGGATCCGGCTCAGGACAAGCCGTAGTAATGTATTGCCAGTTGGTAGAGGCTCTTGATTTGCACAGGTCTGTATATAGCTTTATGATTTTTATCGTTATAAACAAATATTATGCGTCAAGTCATGATGACTTCCCCGAAAGATCAATTGACCTAGTAACTTACGCAGGTAGACCCTTTTTCCCCATCAAGTATGCATTTATAACCAGTCCTCAAAAGTTGTGGCTTACTGTGGTGATGATTGCGAAATCATTGGGAGGCCTTTCTTTAATACCCCATAACAATATGGGGTAAGACTTCCGCTGTCGAATCATTGTATTAGCTTAGGTATTCGGCTACTTGATTGTTCTTGTGACACTATTGTGGATGTTGAGAGCATCCTTGAGAGCTTAGTGACATGCCGCTTGTCAGAGAACGGGTTGCTGAATCAGAGTGAAGAGCGCTATGGGTGCAGTAATTGTAAATTCATCTCTGAAGAGCCCTAGCTACGAGGGAGCAGCGGCTCCTTACATAGTTATCTGCGCCTCTTAAGGGCTGTAACAGTCGCCGTTTCATGTGTCCTGACACCGCTTTCTTCAGATCTTCCAGGTCCTCAAACTCCAGCAAGGACTCTTTTTAAGAAAGTTCATGTTCTATACATTTATGAAACCATTCATATGGCAGTAATTTTCCTAGACAGTAAGTTAATACACCACAAGTCAAGGGATTAAGTGACGGAATTTTACGACGGACGCATCGAGTGGGAGCTAGTAGGTGAAAAAGTTCAATCTATTATAATCTAAACAATCCGGGTATCATCTTCTCTAAACCTTCTCGCCGTCAATTTTCTCCTCGTCTTTCATCGTTTTTGGCTCGCCTTGTGTAGGTGTGACTGTTCCGCTTAGCGCTGGCTCGCCTTCCACCACGGCTGGGGCACTTCTTTTCAATCCGAGCATTCCTCTGATGACCCTGCTCAATGTCACTCGGCTTTCCCACAGTGGGTAGATGACAATGGCAATGAAGGTGCAGAAGATCCATATGATGCCCACAATAACCCAGCCCGTGAAGAAGCCCTTGCTGAAGATGTAGCCGGAGCCGTAGAGTGGCATCGGCCACAGGATTAGGAATGATAGGGCCAAGAGGACAGTGGTTACGCTGGCAATCTTGAACGCCCTATCAAGCTTCTTCCTCTCCGCCACCCAGTCAGCTTCTTGTGCCCTCTCTATTTCGCGAATAGCCTCAGGGCTAAGGCCAGCAGCCTTTGTAATGTCATGATCGTCGGCCTGGCGGATTGCTAGCATAGACTGCCAGTCGTACTTGTCCAGTCCGAAGATGAGTGTGAAAATAGGGATAAAGATAACTGGGGATAAGAGCGCTGTCAGGTTACCCGCCAACATGGGATTGTTTGAGCCGGTGCAAGTTACATCCAGGGCACCACAGGTCTTGCTGGCAGTGACAAGCCAGGCAATGATGGCACAAATGACACCTAGTATAGGAGACAGGGTGGCCGCCCATTTATTCTGGCCCTTCCACAAGAGCGTCAATGTGGCAGGGATGACAGCTGATGAGATCAGGACACCCATAAGGAGGTACATGTATCCCATGGAAATGCCGTTGTACCATAGACCAACGGAAACGAGGCAGATGATAGTAGCGTAGACGACCATTCCCATATGCGACATCCAGACGAGCTTCTTGCCAGAGGCTTCGGGGTTGATGTACGCTCGGTAAATGTCGTAAGTCACAATTGAAGAGACGGCAATGAGCTCCGAGTTGAAGGAAGATGTGACAGCCAGGAAGATCATGACAAGCGTTGCTCCTGCGCCACCTTTGCCCAGCAAAGCGACAGCAGCGTAGGGAAGGGCGAGGCCGGCCGACACATCGGCTTCCGTCATGCGGTTGGGGTAAGTAGGGAAACGCGGGCTAGACTCAAGAGCCAAAGCGGACAGACCAAGCGTTGTCGCTGTGAGCCATGGGATGGCGAACCAAGCAAGACCGCCCATGATGTAGCCAGGGAGGGCATGGACAGGGTGGGCAGCAATGGCCTTCTGAGAATAGCCTGCATCCAGGAAAACCGTGCCGAAGTTGCCAACAATGTTGATCACGAAGAATGTGACACCACCTGTCGAGCGCATTGTTAGGTAGCTTCCATCTTGGTTACCAGAAACAGGGTGGTTCGTGGCAGCCTCGACAAGCAAATCGTACACAGCGCCAGGGCTACCCAGGTACTCTGAGGTCGAGTACGCAGTGAGGGCGAAGGTAATGATGATAATCAGGACGACAGCGCCATGAATGTAGTCCGTGATGAAAGTCGCCTTGATACCGCCGATGAAGGTGTACGCCACGACGGGAATGGGCATGAGGAAGATGGCAGCAACACCATGCATGCCTGTCAACGCGTTGATGGTGGCAGCACCACCGGCGATGAGCATGAGCGAGACGAGGACGTTGGTGACCAGGCCGAAGAAGATGAAGGTGAAATGTGCGGGAGCGCCGTAGCGGGCACGGATGGCTTCGAGGAAGGTATGCGCGTTCGGGGCACGTTTCTTGAGGGTGATGGCGAGCGTTGCAAAGAGAATGATCTGGACTGTGGCACCAGAAGCGTACCTATGGGTTGTGAGAAGCTTTTTCATAATTGGACTCCTATTAAATTACTCACCAAAAGGGTCCAGAGACACCGTATCGGTAGCAGACACCCGTACTTTGCAATAGAGTAGCGGCCCACGTCCATGAAGAGGCAACAGCTGCTGCTACAAGACCCGACTTGACGGACCTCCCAGCTGTTGTGAACATTTCTGAGGTCTGGACTTCATTGTTGAAGCGCTTGAGGATGTGTGTAAGTGTAATCATGAACACAGCGAAGGCAGCACCAACACCGAGCACGACACCATAGCCGACACCCTGGGACAAGGCCGGACCAGCGGAGTTGGACGACATTTTGGCTGGTGATTCTCAATGCCTCTGGAGATGCTGCAAATAAGCACGAGGGACACCCATACTGGAGGATGGACGGCGGCCGGCGTAGATATACATGGTCTGCGCCCTGCGGACGACTCCGATGGACTGGGTTGACTGTTGGTCAAACTCGCGCCGAGACGTTAAAGCTGATGCCGATATCGATTCGACGTACATGGCTGCTGGTTATCGACTGTTACGCAATCCCTACACGCCTTTGAACCCACCCTGTCCCACAATTATGGACGGGCTGAGATGGAATTCTTGGTCCGAAGCGAGCCTGGGCAAGCCTTCCATGCAGTGTCAAACCTGAATTACACAATGAAGCCATTGTTTGTTGATGCTGTACAGGCTTTTCTCGATGATTACATATTATACTTTTGCTCTGATTGGTTTTCTTGTGAATTTTCTCTGTCCTATACGCCCATTGCAATGACGTCTTGAATATTTCTTCAAGCTCTCCGATTTCTCGCCGGTGTAAAACAAATTGGTTAAATTGGACGGAGACGATCAAGTGCCCCCCCCTGCTGAGGCTTGATTGGGTTACGGGCGAGTGGACCGACCATTCACTGATAAGAGGTCTGGGCATGATGTCGTGGAATTAGAAGTGGCCAATCAGAGGACCACAGCTGCAATCTTATCGGAAATGCTTCGTCTACTACACACATGTAAAGATTGGCTGATTGAAGGAAGCCAATGAGTGGCTTCCCATAAAATATGGTCATGTAATACCTTTGAATCAAGGTAGTAAGCCGCTGGGCTGGGCGTATTAGAGGCATTGGATCATAAGAGATCCCTTGGCATAGGATCTCCAAGCAGTGGAATTGGCGGAACGCCCCTGTTTCGATTGGAATCAAGATATGAGAGGCCGTTCAGTGGGGGTCTCAATCGCATGAGAGGCTTTCCATTCGTCAGGATTCTGATCGGTAGTGGTGCTAGTGTCTCTCCGTGGTTCAGCAAAGGTCGGGGTGTTATCTTTTGTCGTTGAAACATGGGTGAAGATGTCTCAATCCGCCGCCCGCCGGCGAGCTTAATCGATATACCGCGCCGCTGGGACCAATCGGAGACCAACTTCGCTGCTACACTGCGGAGATCCTGGAAGACAACGCGTTACCTTACCCAGCCGCCAGCCAGCCGTGAACCCTTGACCCTGGGCGCTGCATGGTGGCGCGAATTTCCTCTTTTACGGCTTAATCAAAGCGCTACGATGTAGATCCACCAGCCCATTTCTCCGAAATCAGATGCTGCAACAGGTTTTCCAAATGATTCCCCATAGTCCCCAGACCATACAGTTGCACAAGATGAAATCCCTAAGGGAATTGGCGCACTCACAAGCTCATCTGGAATTGTGTGTTGGGTATCTAGCCGCCAAAACAGAGTGAATAGCTCTAAAACCAATGGATACGGGTCAATCCTGAGAAGTGTTAGTCGCAAGGAGCGCGGCCACCCTTCATAGAGCTAATTTTGGCAAAGTCCTACGTTTGAGATTCTTGCAAATGCAAAGCCAGCCGAAATGATAGTCGATGGCTTATACAAGGAAGGCTATTCACATATTTAAATAGTCTATCCGTGATGTCCAAAGCACAGGGGGCGGACAATCACGAAACATGCGAGTGTGAGAGTTAAACCAATCATCAATTTCTTCCTGCGATAAATGGATAGTACCTGAAATATGAGCACTAGGGTCACCTTCGGCCTCCTGGCCCTGCTACGCCCCTCTCAATTCGCTCGGATTGCACTCGGTAGCAGAACGCCTGAATACACGTACAATCGACTGAACTTGGAGATGGTCGGGTAGTCGAGCTCAGTACAGTTGTAGTCGATGGGCGAGTGCTGGCGGCTACGTTGGCACGACTAGATTCTTGACTCGGGATGCTCAGTTCCAACTTCAAGTCAATACAGCTACTCTATAGTGGATCTATTCATTGCCCTATTCACTCTTTTGGGGTATTACTTCTATCACTTCGATTGCGAATGGGTTTCTCTTCTCCTAGTCCCTCTTCTTAATACGAGGGAAGCTGATCCAGACAATTGCAACAAGGACAATGAGGGCCAGAATAACCGGCTGCAGCACTTTGACGCCCTTGCTCCCGGCAATGGCGCCAATAATGAATGGAAACACTGTACCACCAGTTCCACCCAGGGCCATGGCGAAGCCAATGGCGCTGACATGGATGCGCTTCGGGAGCAGCTTGGCCGTCACCATGACAGCGCCAGGGAAGAGGGGTCCAAGAAAGAAACCGAGGAATGCAACGGCGACAGCCGAGACGACGAACTTGGGGACGAGCCAGAAAAGCAGCTGCAGCCCCAAGCAGATGACAAGGTAGATGGAGATGCACAGGCGCTCGCCGTATCGCTCTGTGACAAAGCCCAAACTCGCACGGCCAACAGCCATGCCCGCCCAGAAGCCAGAGCCCGAGATACCGGACGCGTAGGGGGTTGCGTGTCGGACACGCAGCATGAAGGTGACGATCCAACCGCCGAGGCCAACTATGTACACGGGTCAGACTTGTCGACGTTATGAGCAGTAAGATGAAGCTTACCTTCGACACCCATATAAGTGAAGAAGAACGCGGCGCAGAGCCATGTCACTTTGGACTTCATGGCTTCCCTGGTGCCGGCGCCAGATCCCTCCTCACCGTCGGAGTGTTGAGCGCGGTAGTGAGCTCCGTCTCTCTGCCAGAAAGTGATGGACAGACCGACAAGCTCCAGCACAGAAAGACCGACCTAGCAATGATTAGTGACTTTGGTCGATGAGCACCTTGGGGTTTGTTGGCGTACCATAACATAGTAGAACGTGTACCAGGGCAATTTAGCCTGAACAACCATCGATGTCGCGATCAGGGGCGCAAACAGACCGCCAACTGAGTACATGGCGTGCATGATGCCCTGGATGGCGTTGGCCTTGTCCATGGCGCCGACCCAGGAGCAGAAGGCGGCGTCGGTAAGGCCGTTACCAAAACCGCTGAGAGCGTTGCAAGCGACAAGGACAGGGTAGGGCGGGTGAGAGGCGAGGACGGCGTAGGTGGCGATGTGGCAGAGCGGCGCAAGGTATGCGATGCCGCGCTGGCCCAGGGCCATGTGGATGCGGGCGTTGACGAAGGCGGCAACCGAGTAGCCGGCGAAAGGCGTCAAGAAAATAAGGGAGACGATGGTGTAGTTAAGATGATAGTACTCTTCCAGCTGTGGGAGCCAAAGTCAGCACTCATTTGCTTGAGCAGCTCGTTAGCAGCCGCCTGTGATCCGTACGTACGTAGGGGATGAGAGCGCCCACGGCTCCGTCGTTGAGACCGGCAATGATGAAGCACAGGAAGACAAAGCCCAGCTTGGGCACATTGCCCTTTGGGTGGTTCCACCGCTCGACTTCACCGTGGGCGTCGAGGGGAGGGGTGCCGCCCTCCTCGGAGCTGCGCGGCTGCTCCTGGGCGTCGTCGATGGCCGCATCGTGCTTGGGCGAGAGTGAGCCGAGGGGACGGCCGGCGCCGACGTCGCCAGTGTTCAGGCCATGCAGCTCAATTGGCTCTGCGGGCGCGGGCGGAGCCAATGTTGTCGTCGCCGTCGCCATTGCTTCGACTCGTGAGGATGTGCAAGACGATTTCTCTAGCGGTGAGATAAGAAATAACCTTAAATAGAGAGGTAGAAGGGGATGGGGATGGAGATGGAGGAGCGGAAGGGGAAGTCGGAGCCGGAGCCTGGGGCGCGAATCAGGACATGCGCCAAACAAGGCTGGATCTGACGGAGGCTATATCTTGGGGCTTGTTGAGGTCCGACTTATTGTTGCCAGCCACCACTCTATAACCAATATATGAGTTGAGTAGTCACAAGACGCTGGGAGACAACCCTCTTGTTAGGAATTCATCTAATGTTTGAAGAAGGCGCGACTTGTCACATTCTTCAACGAACACGAACTCCGAGTAGCTACTCCGAGTAGCGCACTTTCGGTACCACGGACCGGTGCCCCCCTGGTGGGTTCATGACCTACTGTGTAGTAGCGTCTGACCTTCAGGTCGTGATTGGCAGTACTGAGCGAGAAGACCCATCATACCCCGCAAGGAGCATCATAAGTTCATCCATCCTTTCCCCAGCGACATGTCCGACTCCGATTCCGTCTTCGAGTTCCAGAGATTTGCCGTCGCTTGCGGGGATTGGCTGTGTTGGAGTTGGATATGCCTGCTCGGGGAATATCGCCTCAAGAGACTCTAGGAACTCCAGCTTGCTCATTGGACCCAAAGAAGTTTTGTGCAGTTCCATGCCTCACGTAATGGAGCAAACGAGCTTGAGCCTTATGCTGCGGTGTGCGTGATGTGATGAAGCTGGTGTATGGCGAGGCAGGACAGGCTTCTCAAGAAACTAATTCGGCGCTTGATAACTTGGGGTAATATTCGGGCTTCCGTCTGACCTCGACCTACCCTGAAGGCGATTCCAACGCTGATTCTTCATATCAAACAGCAGCTTGCCAGTTCACCTCCCAGTCTCCCACTATCCATGACCATCTACCACAGGTTGATCGCTGTCAGCGCATGCACTTAGTTTCCCTGAAGTTCCGCGACTCGGGGCATGGGACAAGATGGCCTTTGGTTTAGTAAGAAGATAGTGAATGTTCTCTGCCAAGTTCGTTTGACGAGAGCGCAACCAAGTGCATTCCGAAATACATCTTCAATGCATCTACACTTGCGCCAGTGGGAATCACATTCAGCACGGTGATTCTCTAAAACGCGACGAAGATATTGTACAGGCACCAAGTACAGCACGCTCCGTCTGTGGGACAAGTCCACCAAAAAGCCTTTCTTCACGCAATCGCCGGCTCAAGCCACGGTTGCTATTTTTATCACAGCGAATCTGCACCACTGGCTTTAGTGCGAAGAGGCCCCTGTGGCACCTTGAAGAAACTGGCCACCGGCAAACAACCCAATCACGCCTGCTGCCCTTGCACAAACCCTCTACCACATTCGTCTTAGACTATGCCGTGGTCCAGCAGTCAGACGATGCAAAATATGCTTGGCATCATCTCATGGGAGCGAACCCTTGCAGGCAGCCGTTGATGCCCGTGGCAGTCTTGCGAACGAGATCCGAGGACACATGGTTGGAATCATCTGCCGGGCCTGCTCCAGTCTCCAATTATTTCGCCTGTGTTGGCCCCATGGCCTTTTGCCCCAGGGCTTGAGAGTCGTGTCGATGCGATATGTACGTTTCCCCAACTTTGCTCAGCAGATCATCTCGGACTCTGCGGATGGACTTGGAATCTGCGTGGCCGGGCTCGAATGGGTCCGGTCCACCTTGTCCAACGCATCGTGCAAGCAAGCGTAAGTGTGTTGGTGGCATGTGGCTCAGCAAACGAATGACGGGCCACGGCGCGCTTCTTGTTATTTTCTGCAGCGGTGAATAGGGGCCAATGCGCTCGTACGTGTCGCACTGGATGACTTGCCATGCCTACGGGAAGATTAGTTTCGGATTACGCATGAGTTCAATCATCGCAAGTCCGAGATCTCATCATGAAGCGTGCTGTTGATATTGATGATCAGCATCATGGTCAATTCCCGTGGCGGAGTGCTTGTTCTTGTGGACGCCCTCATTGCGCCGTTCGGACTCCAGCTCGGACCTTATTTCTATGTTAAGGCAGCGACACTAACAAATCCTTCGCTTTCCCCAGAGTGCCAGTGGTCCAAGGACGATTCCAGAGCAAAGTCCCCACCCCTGGGCACCATGAGTGCGTTGAGCGACCAGCAGGGGTGTCTGAAACTGCAGGGCTCAGTATTTCCGATCCTCCCCTTCAGCCCTGTTGATCGTCCTCGACCCAAGACTCTGTGGCTTCGTCGAAAAACTGCGGTTGCGCTATTGGCTGCGTCGGACTCTTGTTGAAGGCTTTGCGAGCAACTCAATCCGCAATCTGGTGAGATCTTGCAGCAGTCGAGCCCGAGTTTCGGGTTCGTGCCGTTGTGTACCTTGCAGATCCCAAGGTAGGATTGCCAAGGTGGTCCGAACGAGTGCGAGGGGCCAAAATTGAAATGACTGGGGCTGCGACGTTGGCTGAGCCTCTCTGCTCAGGGGACAATGCTGACAGGAGGCCATGCGAGTTAAATATCATGTTGGTGCCCGCCTCTGAAGAATGACCCAACTGCTCAGTTCCATTCAATTCCTTTCTTATTTGTTATTGCATTCCCTTTTTGTCTTGTTTTCTTTTTATCCAAGATGCCTTCCATTTCCAGTCTTTTCGCGGCGTTCGCTGCCTCTTCCCTACTCATTTCGGCCCACGCCAAGATCTGCCCACCCCTGGGCGCCGTCCTCCCCCCTCCCAAGCACCCCAGCAAGAGCGAAGATGTGAAGAAGGCGAGCGAGATGCTCGTATCGGGCTTGGATGCGATCGCGGATACACTCAAGGCCAGCGGCATCTCCATTGCCGTGAAGTCGGTGCACGAAGATGACCTGCTCTTCAACTACCACCACACCCCTGCCGTGCTGTCGGGCATCGGTACCGACAAGATCGACGAGAACACAATCTACCGCGTTGGAAGCATCTCCAAGATGTTCCCGGCTCTGTTGGCGCTTCAGAACCCCAAGATTAACATGGAGGATTCTATTCTGGAGTATCTCCCCCAGCTGCGCAACAGCAGCAAGAACGATCTTCTCGCCAATGTGATTTGGCAAGATGTCACCGTTGAGTCGTTGACCAACCATCTTTCTGGTCTGGCCACTGACCGTAAGCATTGCAATCGCCTACCTACTCTTCTTATTACTGACTCGTCCCAGTGGCCACCGACCTGGCGGTTTTCCCTAATGGCCCTTGGACCGACATGGGTCTCCCGGAAATCAAGGGAACCCGTCCTGAGTGCTCTGGCCTCCCCGGAACCGAGGCGTGCACGGCCAAGGACCTGATTGCTCACATCAACAGCCGACCTCCCGTCTTCAACACATACACCAGCCCGGTCTACTCGAACATTGGTTTTGCCCTGCTGGGCATGGTTGTTGAGGCTGCTACCGGAGGGAAGTTCGAGGACCTCGTCAAAAAGGGCATCTTCGACGTTGCCGGCATGGAGAGCTCTTCTTTTAACGGCCCCGTTCCCTCTTTCGACAAGAAGGGCTTTGTGCCCAAGGACGAGCCCACCTGGGATTCCACCCTGGGTGTGTTCGAGGCGTAAGTACAGAACTCTCGGCTTTCTAGGTTCCGATCACTGATAGCAGCGCAGCGCTGGTGGCATGTTTTCCAGCACCAACGACATCATCGCCTTTGCCGAAGCTATCTACCGCAACCGCCTGCTTTCCGCGAAGGAAACCCGCAAGTGGATGAAGCCCCAGGCCCACACGAGCTCCTTCGGTTACAGCGTCGGTGGTCCTTGGGAGATCCTGCGCAGCGACCAGATTACTACCGATGGCCGCCTCATCGACGTGTACACCAAGAGCGGCGATCTCGGTTTGTACCACGCTCTGATGGGCATCATCCCGGACTACGACATTGTCATCTCCGTCATGACTGCCGGTCCCGAGGTGTCTTTCGACGCCCACGCTCGCAGCAAAATGTTCAGCGCCATCGTTTCCCATCTGCTTCCTGCCATCGAGAAGGCCGGCAAGGACGAAGTTTCATCCCCTACCGGCTACAGTGGTACCTATGTTGACGAGTCCACCAACTCAACCATTGTCCTTGAGGTTGACGACGGCCCCGGCCTTTCCATCAAGGAATTCCGTGTCCGCGGATTCGATGTCTTGAACAACATCGGCTCCTACAGCCTCGAGGGCGCAAATGGCGCTCAAGACTCCAAGAAACCGAAGCCTCCTGTTGTCGGCAGACTGTACCCAACCAAGTCTGGCCAGGCCAAGACTCACGCCCTGGTCGGCAACACTGCCTGGCGCGCCACGTTCGACGCCAAGACCGAGGAGCAGAAGACGCATCTCGACGACCAGCTCTTCAACAAGGACGCGGCCTGCGAGACGTGGTTCGGCTACGATCGCGCCGCCTACAACTACCAGAGTCTCGCCGAGTTCGTCTACCACCGAAACCAGGCGGGCGAGGTGCGCTCCATCAAGAACCCAGCCTTTGGCGTGACCATGGCCAAGGTGAGTGACAAATCCGGCGGCGACAGCAAGAACGGAGCCGGCGGCAGCCAGGGCGGCGGAAGCGGCGGCGGCAGCGAGGAGGCCAACAAGGGCGGCGAAGCCAAGCCGGAGGCGCCTCCTGGTTCTGCCGCCTCGACGCTGAGGCTCGCGGGGTTCAGCGCTATTCTTGCTGCTCTGTTTGGAACTGTGCTGATCGTTCTTCAGCTGTAAAAACTCGAACCCCGAGCGGCTGTATATATGGACAAACATGAGGCACAAATGATAGAGTGAAGGAAGACTATGGAAACGGGTAATCATGGATTTTAGAAGCTATAGCGACATTTTACCAAACACTTGAACAGAGACTCTAATTGAGCTGCACCAATAATGAGGTTTTTGGATGACTGTGATCTGAGCGTGAAGTTTCCTCCACTTATCTATCGCGGTTTGACACTCCAGATTTAATCTAGCGACCAGAAGGAATTGCGAGGACATCAGGCTTGCTGCCGAGAAAACACGGGCATCGTGTCCAAAGGACAGTCTACCTCGACCGTCTCGCCGCCCTCAAACACGTCGTCGTTCCAGAAAGACTTCCACTTCTCACCGCCAGCAAGCTTCGGCAAGTAAACGCTCAACTTGGTCTTCCCGGGTTCCATCACGGGGCAGCACAGATACTTGTCACCGTACATGTACTGCTCCTCAACCTCCCAGGACACCTTGTCCCCCGGAAACTCGTAGAACAGCGCCCGCATCACGGGGGTGCCCTTCTCGTGCGCCTCCTGCATCAGCTTGCGGGTGTACTCGCGCAGGTCCTCGCGGATGCCGAGGTACTTCTTCAGTATCTCGTACACCTCGGGCCCGTACGACCACACCTCGTTGGGCGCGCCGCTGCGGCAGCCGGCGCCGCCCGTGGTGCCGTGCTGCGGCTGGATGGGCTGGCGGAAGCCGTGGAGGCGCATGACGGGGCAGAACGTGCCCCACTGGAACCAGCGGACGAGGAGCTCCCGGAAGGCGTGGTCGTCCGGGTTGCCGCCGTAGAAGCCGCCGATGTCGGTCGTCCACCAGGGCAGGCCGGAGATGCCCATGCTCAGGCCGGCGGTGAGCTGGCTCCGGAAGCTTGGCCAGGAGGACGCGATGTCGCCGGACCACACGAGGGAGCCGTAGCGCTGGCTCCCGCTCCATGCGCAGCGCAGCAGGTTGACGATGTTTTTCTGCCCTTCCTTCTCCATCCCTTCGAAAAAGGCGCGCGAGTACTCGAGTGGGTAGAGGTTCCCGATGGCGACGTTAGGGCCAAGATGGTAGCGGTAGTTGTCGAAGTCGTAGATGTTGTACTCGGGTTCTGCCTCGTCTAGCCAGAAGACCTTGATGCCTTTGGAGTAATAGTTCTCTTTGGCTTTGTTCCACACGTACTCTCGGGCTCCCGGGTTCGTAGGATCAAAGTGCACCGTGTTTCCTTGGAAATCCATCGCGAGACGATACCCGCGGTCGGTCCTGATCAGGTACCCTTTCTCGACCATTTCATCGTAGTTCTCGGACAGCCGGTCCACCGTTGGCCAGATAGACACCATCAACTCTATCTTAAGCTCTTTGAGCTCCTTGATCATAGCGTCTAGAACAACTGTTAGTATGCGAGAGCCTTCTACTGGGGACAATCCAGGACCTACCAGGGTCTGGCCAGTATGTCGGGTCAAACTTCCACTCGCCCTGTTTTGGCCAATGGAAGAAGTCAATGACAATCAAGTCGATGGGCAACTCGCGGCGCCTGTATTCGCGCGCCACTTCGAGCAGCTCCTCCTGTGTCTGGTAACGCAGCTTGCATTGCCAGAAGCCCAGACCATATTCGGGCATCATTGGTACCTTGCCCGTGGCGTCCGCATATGCCTCAACGATGGCGGCTGGCGTGTCGCCCGCAACGATCCAGTAGTCTAGAGCCTTGGTCGACAACGCCTCGTAGCTTGTGAGGTTCTTGCCGAAGATGGCCTTTCCGACAGCCGGGTTGTTCCACAGGAATCCATAGCCTAGAGACGAGAGCACAAAGGGGACACTGGCCTGAGAGTTCCTGTGGGCTAGCTCGAGCTGCTGGCCCTTGATGTCGAGCAGTGGCTGCTGATACTGACCCATGCCAAAGAGCTTTTCCTTGGGATCGAGGCTCTCGAAGCGAGCCGTGAGCTGGTAATCGCCGCCGATGATGGGCTTGAACTCTCGAGCCTCGATGCCCAGGGCGCTGGCCTTGGGGTCATTCACGTCATGGAGATTGCGGGCAAATTCCTCGAGAAGCAGCTTGCCGTCGGCGTTCCATACCGTTACCTTTCCGCCTTTGGTGACGACAGCCTTGATGCTGCCGTTGGTTATCGACGCAGAGGTCTCCTCGATTTTAATGTTCGATTCCGCGTGGGTAGGTGGTAGCAATGCCCAATCCTCCCGAGGCATCGTGCTCTGCTTAGTAGCCCGGACACGCAAAGCATTGTGGCCCCATGGCTCAATCCATAGCCTTTCGGCATCGAAGCCGTAGACTAGGCGGTTCTCCTCCTCGAATAGCATTTTAACCAATGTCAAGGTGATGAATTCTCGGGGCTACTTTACAGTTGCTTCAATGTCAATGCTTGATTGCTCCTCTTCGCTTGGACACATTGGCGGGGTGGTGCTGCCCGACTTACACAGGGTTCTCCGCATGCTGGTGAAGCCACCGTCATCACGCATGTAGCCAATGACATGGTGCCAGGCTTCCTGGTAGCTCGGAGGGAATTGTCCCGTTTTAGACCATCAAGCGGCGAGCAAAAAACCCGCGGGCCGTAGGATCAAAATCTAGAAAATAATAATAAAGAGCTTTTAAGAAACTTTAAAATTTAACTGAAATTCCTTTAAAGAACAGCATATTTTTCTAATATTTTGGTATTAATTCTATCATACAGAATCTTCTTAGAATCCAGGTAGAAGTATCTACCTATTGTACCTTCTTTAGTAGATTCCTCGTTTTGCGGTCTTGCTTTTTTTGCTAACCCAAGCAGGATGACGATCCCAAGCCCTGACATTATGCCTCAATTAGGATGTGTTGCGTTAGATTGGCGCGGCAAAGCCATGTGGTTTGATTGATGCGTGTAGGTATGGTGAGAGCGATGAAGCCATGAGCCGATACAGATCTAGCATTCTAGCATCGTTTATCTGGTGGCTTTTCACGCTGAAGGCCACATTAACATCCAAAGATAGTCAAGACCATGAGCCCAGCGAATAAGAATTCTTGAAGACGTATGAAGGGTCACCAGAGAGACCCATAAATACGGCCATTTTGGAACATTGTCTACCCCAGGAACTTGAGAAAGCTACATGAACAAGTAGCAGCATGCATATTGGCATAGCGTTTTTACGAGCCAATATAGACATGACCACCTCCCTCATATCTACTCTAATCCCGTTAGGTTTGAGAGGGGTTGCGGTTCATAGAACACAAGTTCGACAGCACTAGTCTCCACGGCTGTAAGGTCTGTTTCCAAATTGGATATATTTGTCCTGCATGCGAGTCTTGAGAAGACTGGGGAATAGGATTGTGAAAGGGCTTTCTGTACCAACTTGCAGACAACAAAAGATTCCACGTGAGCCGAGGCTCTCCAATACAACCCCTCATACCTTTCTTAACCAAGCACCGCTATAGCACCTTGCCAACCACACCAGAAGGTAAGCGACCCCGATCGGGAGAAAAGAGTCATAGCCTGTGCATATTGATTGGTTGCGATTGACCTTCGGCACGTAGTCCCTGCGCAGAACGCTAGATCAGTATAGCAGTTCGCGGTACACCTAGACAGACTCCCCGCTTCAACTACATTAGTTGGAAGAACTAAATGCATCTAGTTTTGGCGCGTGATCCAGTTACAATATCGTTGGGGATTGTATTATATATCGAGGTAGGTTGCGCCACTAAAGATCGTTTAAATTGGATGAGGACACACTTGACTATATGGCCATTTGAACGCCAGCCTGCAAACCCAGGTGAGAATTTACAGAGATGATGTTTTCACAACTTCTTTTTGTTTTGCATCTCTTTGCTGGCCTCGTAGTGGCGCAGGAGAGGTCACAGACATTCGAGGACCGTGCCGTGCGAACTGCTACGGTGATCCTCCCATTGGCAACAGTTCTTGGCAATGTTAAAAATCAAGTGGAGTCATTCGGGGGCATCCCATATGCCGAGGCAGCGGAGGGCCCTTTGAGACTGAGACCCCCAAAGCGCATTGAAAGGGACATTGGCGTGTTCGATGGCACCGGTCCTGCGGGAGCATGCCCTCAGATGATAACTTCTTCTGAAGACGCGGTGCCTGTTCTCGAACTTATTGGGGATCTATTGAACTTTCGTCATTTCCAAAACATCACCGGACAAAGCGAGGACTGTCTTTCGATCACAGTTGCACGTCCAGAAGGAATAAAGGCCGGTGCCAAGCTTCCTGTGCTATTTTGGATTTATGGAGGTGGCTATCAGGTGAGCCTTCGTTTACTGCATTACATATGATTCCTAACCCCAGTACTTCTAGTTTGGTTGGTCCTCATCTTATGATGGAACAAGCTTCATCCAGTATGGTGTTGAGATAGGAAAGCCTTTTATCTTCGTTGCAGTCAACTATCGCGTTGCTGGCTATGGGTTCATGCCAGGAAAAGAGATAGAAGCGGACGTCGCAGGCAATCTTGGTCTCTTAGACCAGCGAATGGGACTGGGATGGGTGGCGGACAACATTGCAGCATTTGGCGGGGATCCTGACAAGGTTACAATCTGGGGAGAATCTGCTGGTGCTATCTCGGTATTCAGCCAAACGTTGCTGTTTGACGGAAACATCACCTACAAGGGACGCCCTTTGTTTCGGGCAGGGATCTTGAACTCCGGAAGCATCGTGCCCACAGAACCAATCAGTGAGCCAAAGGGCCAGGCTGTCTATGATCAAGTCGTCGAAACCGCAGGTTGCTCTGGGGCCGCCGATTCGCTGGACTGCCTAAGGAAGCTTGACTACACCTCGTTCCTCAATGCTGTCACGTCAGTTCCCAGTCTCGTTTCCTACACATCGGTAGCTGTATCTTACCTTCTACGCCCTGACGGCCGGACATTGACCGACTCACCTGACATATTGGTTGCAGCAGGAAAATACGCCGCCGTACCTCTGATCATTGGCACACAAGAAGACGAAGGGACACTGTTTGGCCTATTCCAGCCCAATATCACGACCCAAGGAAGACTCGTTGGCTATCTGAGCTCACTCTATTTTTCTAACGCACCCAAAGCCAAAATATCAGAGTTCGTGGATCTGTACGGCTTCGGGCCCGCGGCCGTTATACAGGGCGCGCCTTTTCGCACGGGACTTCTCAATGAGATATCCCCTGGGTTCAAGCGACGAGCTGCCGTGCTCGGTGATCTAGTCTTTTCTCGGCCGCGCCGTCTGGTGGTGCAGACCTTGCAGACACTCAACCCCAGCGTGCCTATGTGGTCGTTCCTAGCCTCGTACAATTACGGCACGCCAGTTTTGGGTACGTTCCACGCCTCGGATTTGATCCAGGTATTCTACGGAATCAAAGATAACTACGCCGCTCGCAGCATCAGGTCCTACATGCTCAACTTTATGTACTCGATGAACCCAAATGTAGGCGGAGACGGCAAGTATCCGAACTGGCCGCGAACGAATACCAACAACCTACTGCAGTTTTTTGCTGATGAGACCAAGGTGTTGAAGGATGATTTCAGAATGCCTCAATTTACCTGGCTCAAGGAGAATCTCCCTGTACTTCGCTATTAAGGCTGGCAGGTCCCGTAAAATAGGTTGACTCAAGTTTTGATGGCTCCTTTCTGCTATTCCTTCCATTCAACCTTGAAGTCCTTAAACTCAGCCGTCAATGGCGGTCCTTGTTGAGGTTTCGCTGCGTAGGCCTCCACCTTCAGCACCCAGTCGTCACCATACCCAAAAGGCCAGTTGATCTCTCGGAGGGGCAGCTTCTCGTCTCCGATAACCTGGTAAACCCATAGACTTAATCCGAGCTCGTCGACATTTCTCTCCACAAGCACTGTTGTCCAAGTCTCGCCGGGAACAAAAGGCTCGTTGCCGGCGGTTTCAACCGGCGCGATGCTCCAGTCGGACCAAGTGTCGGTGCCCACGGTGCCGATCCGAGACTTGTCCTGGTAGAACTCGATACCTGTCTTGATCCACTTGGGTGGAGTTCCAGTGCAAGACGCGTTGGTCGGGCGCAAGGAAAGAATGAGCCCGGCCTGGTCGTACAGGATCTGGGGAGTGAAGCGGAAGGAGACCGACGTCGAGACAAAGTTGTCCAACTTATTTGCCGTCACAGCTCCTGGTGCTGCTGCTGTGGGGGCTGAAAGCATGTGGATATGTCAGTGACAAGCCAGCGACGAAGTATGTAAGAGCGAACCGTTGAAGACGTCGGTGGACGGAGGCTTGCGCCACGCGTCTGTTCCAGCTTGCGCTTCGATGGTGAACATGGCGTAAACAGTGTCTAGAAAGACGATGGAGAGGAATAGTTGGGAAAGCAACGTCCAAGGCCTTGCCATCGTGCTTACGATTTATACGGGGTCTAACACGATGCCAGAGCGGAGTCGCAAACGCCGAGGGCGGGGTTCCGAAGGTTAGTGGTTATGGTTGGCCTTTTATATTAAGCTGGTCTCGGCGCATCCCAAGGCGGCCTTGTCCAAAACAGGCATAATGAAAGCGGCCGCGGACTTATTACTAACAAACAGTCGCTTCCTCGTTCGAAACAACGCGAGTCGGACAAATACATTACTGAATGTTGCTTGGTCGGGCGGGGGCGCTCCAGGTGTATTGGTGGGGTCCCCAGGCCCCTCAATGTAGGACAGTAACACCCAACAACATACGAGAATGCAGGTCGCCATCTTAGTCGAGGGAATCCCCATACTTTTGATCGAGCAATGTTGTAGGATTTTGAGAACCCTGATGCTACCCGGCTGGTGGACTCTTCTTGAAAGACGGCGAGGTCAAGATCCAAAGTAGGTATTCGGGGTCTGGATCTGCCGAAATCAAAGCATGTTGCAGGATTCTCACAAAACTTGGCTTCTGACAATATAGTTGGGGTTGCCTTTATATGTAGAGGTGTTGCGCCACTGAGGATCGTTTAAATTAATTCAGAAAAACACTTGACTATCTGATTATTTAGACGCCCGCCTGCAGATCCAGGTGAGATTCTACAGAGATCATCCCTCTCTCCGAAGAGAGAGGTGGCCGCCCCTCCACCACCATTGGGCTCATCCCTCTCTCCGAAGAGAGAGGTGGCCACGCCTTTTCTATCCAACCCGCAGGTAATCAGATGAGAAAAACCAAACAAGACAGTGTAGCTTACCGATGTGTATACTCTTCGATGCCACCATGGTCCATTGACGGGAGGTCGTCCCTGTGAGGAATAAAATGGACCTGGTTCAATAAAGTCAGTCAAAGAAAGCAAGGGGGAATCCAGAATGACATACTGAGATATGTATTACTTGACACCACCATGTTCCATGGATGGGAGATCGTCCCTGTGGGGAATAAAATTGACCTGGTCCACAAGAGTTAGTCAAAAAAGCAGGCGGGAATCCAGAATGACATACTGAGATGTGTATTGCTCGACGCCACCATGGTCCATGGATGGGAGGTCGTCCGTGCGGGGAGTAAAATTGACCTGGTCCACAAGAGTCAGTCAAGGAAAGCAAGCGGGAATCCAGAATGACATACTGAGATGTGTATTGCTCGACGCCACCATGGTCCATGGACGGGAGGTCGTATGTGCCAGAACGCGACGTGTTTGGGTTCGTCACGTTCTGGCACGTACGATACCGCAATCGATTTGCCACATCTACAATATTTAGTAAAGGAAAGCAGTAAAGGAACGAATTAACTTACCGATGCGTGTACTCTTCAACCCCGCCACGCAATGCCACCGTGTTCCATGGACGGGAGGTCGTACGTGCCAGAACGCGACGTATTTGGGTTCATCACGTTCTGGCACGTACGACACCCAATCGATTTGCCACATCTACAATATTTAGTAAAGGAAAGCAGTAAAGGAACGAATTAACTTACCGATGCGTGTACTCTTCAACCCCGCCATGCAATGCCACCGTGTTCCATGGACGGGAGGTCGTCTGTGCCAGAACGCGATGTATGTCACGTTCTGGCACGTACGACACCCCGTTCGATTTACCGCGTCTACAGTAGTTAGGTAAGGAAAGCAGTAAAGGAACAAATTAACTTACCGATGCGTGTACTCCTCTATTCCACCATGCTCCATCGATGGCAGATGATAGATCGTGGGTACTGGGGACAAGTGGCTCGAATTACAGCGTACGAGAGGGTCCGGCCTGTAACAGTTAACCAGAAAGGCAATGAAAGGGAACGGGGAGTCTTACGAATCGATGGAGCATGGTGGCTTCGATGGAGACATGGTGGCCTCGATTGAGCATGGATGAAGAATGGTAAATGAGAAGGGTGTTGTGAGGTGAGTTAAGTTCACCGCCATCCCAACCGAAGTTGTAGCCATGAAAAGTTAGTTTGGTGCCTGAGGCATGTACACCGGTAGCAGTACTGTGTGGCACTTGGAACAGATTCCAGATATCCCAGAGTTCCCCAGAACAGATAATTATGCCTTCACGCGGGATGATTTAATCTTGAGCCACGTTATGAATAATCATCGAGGCCAGATCGTAGACTGTCTTATCCATGCCTTGCCCTACCACCTGGGGCTTGACCAGATTTCGCTTGCGCCGCCCCTTAAGGTTGTCTAGCGGACGTCCTATCCTTTAGCGCACCGCTGGTGGGCTGACACCTATACCTCCAGGTGTGAAAGAGCTTGAGTCCCTCAATAAGGTACATCTTATTAGGAGCGGCAGAAGTACCTTACCTAGACGGTGTCTGCGACTCATGCACCCAACGCGACGCTTGCATGATCCTTCCCCTCGTCCCTCTTCTCGCCTTACCTTATCATCCGCAACACCGTGGAGACTGCCCACACCAACTTCAAACCAGAGAACATTTTGCTTTGTGGTAGCCACTATCCGACCCTTACCTACAACAGGAAGGTCCCATCACCTCCCACCACAATAAATTAGCAGGTAATGCCGGGGCGCGTTCTACTAGAGCCAGAAACTCCTCTCATCGACTGGAGACGCTCTTTTCCAAACGCACGACAACTTGGAGCATCTGGCCACGATGAATACTATTGCTGGTTCCCGCATCGACTCGCACCTCATCCAGGCTGTAAGTAAAATATCCCCAAGAAGCAGCAACTCTCCTCTTCGCGAACTGACCCGGTACCGCAGCAACAACGAGCCCCGTACACCTCAGAGTAGTCCGCCATCTACACAGCAGCCGCCATCACCTCTCCTCTCGGCATCCTCTTTCCGCGCCGGAGCGGCCATCTCAAGATAGCGATAATGGCAGGGATGACTAGGCATCTGGGCGATAATCTTCTTTGCCACGCCCCCCCCCCGATGATCTTCGAGCAAGGCATGACGACGTGACCCATTCGAGTTTTCCAACCTTTCCCGTGTATTGTTAAGGCCTTTTTCATCATGAGAACCTTTTATAGTCAACATGAACGCGAAATGAGATCGAGTGGGCATGTGAAGCGAAGAACCCCCACGAGCATCTGCAAGTCGAAGAAGCAGAGAGACTAAAGAAATATATAGGGAGGGGGGGGGGGCAAGGTAGAGGATCTTATAACTAGCTATTGGAGATCTATTTACAATTAATAAAGATATAAACTAAGAAACCTTATAAATACTTATAAATTAAAGAAGTAAAGAGACTAAAGAAATATATAGGGAGGGAGGGAATAAGGTAGGGGATCTTATAACTAGCTATTAGAGATCTATTTATAATTAATAAAGATATAAACTAAGAACCCTTATAAATACTTATAAGTCAAAGAAGCAGAGAGATTAAAGAAATATATAGGGAGGGGGGGGGCAAGGCAGGGGATCTTATAACTAGCCATTAGAGATCCATTCACAATTAACAAAGGTATAAACTAAGAACCCTTATAAATACTTATAAGTCAAAGAAGCAGAGAGACTAAAGAAATATATAGGGAGGGGGGGAAATAAAGTAGGGGATCTTATAATTAGCTATTAGAGATCTATTTATAATTAATAAAGATATAAACTAAGAACCCTTATAAATACTTATAAGTTAAAGAAGCAAAGAGATTAAAGAAATATATAGGGAGGGGGCGAGGCAGGGGATCTTACAACTGGCCATTGGAGATCCATTTACAATTAATATAGATATAAACCAAGAACCCCCACAAGCACTTACAAATCGAAGACGCAGAGACTCAAGAAATATGCAGAAGGAGCAGAACAAGGCAGGGGGGAGAGGGAGAGGGGTGGAGGGATGAGGCAGGGGATCTCACAACTGGCCATTGGAGAACCATTCACAATTGACATGGGTATGCACCAAGAACCCCCACAAGCACTTGCAAATCGAAGACGCAGAGACTCAAGAAACATGCAGAAGGAGCAGAACAAGGCAGGGGGGAGAGGGAGAGGGGGGAGAGGGAGAGGGGGGAGAGGGAGAGGGGTGGAGGGATGAGGGGTGGAGGGATGAGGCAGGGGATCTCACAACTGGCCATTGGAGAACCATTCACAACTGCCCATTGGAGAACCATTCACAATTGACATGGGTATAAACCAAGAACCCTCACGAGTACTTACAAGTCGAAGGCACAGAGACTCAAGAAATATGCAGGGGGTAGGGGGAGTAAGAGGAGGAGAGGGGGAGGGATGGAGGGATAAGGCAGGGTATCTTACAACTGGCCATTGGAGATGCATTTATGGGGATGTAAACCGAGAACCCCTACGAGCACATACAAGTCGAAGCAGAGACTAAAGAAGTATGCAGGGGGTGGGGGTTAGTAAGAGGGGGAGAGGGAGAGAGGGAGAGAGGAGAGGGATGAGGCAGGGGACTCCTTCAGTGCCACTACCATCAACAATTTCAAAGCATCTTTCATGACCACCCATTGGAGATGCCTTTATGACCGGCAGTTGGGGATGCCTTGAGAATTGATATGGATTCAATTCAAGAAGCATAGGAGGACCTGCAGGTTTTAAAAGCAGGTAGACTTAAGAAGCAGACAGAAGGGGGAGAGGTGGTGAGCTCAATTTCACCAAATGGCTGTCATCAACGATGACGGCGGCAATTGCGACAATGACGAAAACATGGGGGACCTTAGAATCAATGTCGACGCCTTTATCCCCCAACGGCAGGGCCTCGCCATCTTGCCATATTGTCCAAATGTCTCGACCCCAATGATGAGCATGTCCTGGTACTGATCAAACACGACACCTGACGGCTTGGCACCGCCTTCATTGTCGGTACGGCAGCTATACATTCGTGTTCATCCCAGGCCAATGTATTCTGTCCATTCTATTACATGCTTTGATTGTCTTTCAATGCGCAAAGTAGCTTTACCCACGGTCTTGCTGGCCTTCAGTCCGAACAGTGGTTCTAAAAGTCACACATCACCAACGAAAGTCGTCTGAGAGTCTCCTACTCCAGTATTGATTTATTCATTCTCTATAATGTCTACTTCTTCCTCATCGTCACTTCCAAGTTCCTCTACCTCCATCTCCGCCTCCGCATCCAGCCCCGCGTCCAGCTCCACGTCCGCACCATACTCCACGACTGCCGTCTCAAATCTTGGATCATAGGGCAACATTTCCAAGTCCTCATTGGCGAATTCAAGAGGCACATCGATCTCAAGAATTAGCTTCCTTAAATCACTGTAGAAGTTCTCGTGGAAGTGATGTTTAAGGTAGTTGCTAGTCCTTGATTCGATGAGAATATTATTATCCTCATCGATGCGATCCGCGAGACGCTGAGGATTCTGGGGCCAGCCTGTTCGCATCTGCATTCTATGCACGCGATGCGCAACAGCGAACGTCAGAGGATTGCCCACGTCAAGTACCAGTGGTAGTCCCAGAAACTCTCGATATTTAGCGCGGAGTCGACTCTTCTCTGGATCGTTTTTGATCGACATTCGATTGATGCAGGCCTGGAAGATGCACTCGAGGTAGATGGTTGCAGGCGTGTCGATGGTGTCCCACTTGCTGTTGCAAAATATTCGCATCCTTGACAATCGGAGGATGAATATTGTCTCGCACATGGACCAGCCCCAGGAATCTGGCATCGAATATTGAGATGCGAAGTAAGGACAGCCGTCTTTCCGCGGTAAGTCAACGCCAGTCTCGCTCTCGATCTCTTGTATGATTCGGAGAATGGTGCGTCGCTGGCCCTGGAATTCCACTCCTCTCTGTACCGTAGGAAGTGATGGCATGCTCAGACGGGAAAAGGAGCTAGAGCCGCCTGGGTGGAATTTACCAGAAATCCATTCTTGTCTGCGGTAGTAAAATTTTTCCAACCCATAGCTGCTCATGACGCGACCCTTTTTTTCGTGAGGAACCTTGGCGCGGATGTCGGAGTGACGTTGGCAATCCTCGATCAGCTGTTTCTGGAGGTCATTGAGTCGCGCAACTGTGCCAATTTCTCCTGCTACAACACCTGCTTCCAATGACGAGAACTGCCGAAAGTATTCTCCAATCTTCTGCATCGTGATCGGAAGGAATATGGACTTGGCCAAGTTGAGTGCTAGTGGTACAAGAGCAAGATTGTCTGCGACATGAAGAGCAGTGCCTCCCGACTGGGTCAGTCCGAAAGGGAAGATTGCATCCACACTGAGCTTGAGAGGATTCCGGCAATGGGGCACTGGTTGCTGTGTCCGCCCAGAGTAGGTATTGACGTAAGATGTCCCAATTTGTCCGCTCAACAAGGTGGCAATGGTGGCGCGGCCTTTTTCTTGCTCGGCTTCGTGGTCAACCAGTCCAAGTCGTGCTTCAGTTCTCAGCCTCAAGTAGAGATTTTTATTGGCAACTTCCTGAGCAACAGATTTTTGAGATCTGGAATGGCCTTTGGGACACTTCTTGCATTCGGGCATGCCTGTGATATGGACTTCGAGGTCAACGCAGAGTGTCATTACGCCGCAGCGAGAACATGGATGTAGCATCGTTGTCGACTCTTCAGCTGTGCAACGGCAAGCTCCAGGAGGCTGCTCACCAGACCAAATGCGGGGGATAATTTTATCAAATTCCCTAGCCATCATTTTCCATGACTCGAAAAGATCGCCCGTCGATAGCCAGGTAGAGATGCCAACTCTTTCGCCTTCAAGAATCCACCTCCTGTCCATGGTGGGGATCCAGAGAGTCGGGATTTTCGTAGCAACATCGCTCCTGACCGTGTGAGATGGTTTCACAAATGTAGTAAGCGACCTCCCGTTCTGAACGATCTTGTGAAGTCTGGTGGAGCGATAGACAAATGGCGAGTACTTCATCATCAGACTCGCGACAAATTCCTTGACTTCTTGCTTTGTCGCCACCGGGCTCCGGAGAGACCATACAAAGGAAAAATAACGGAAGAAACGCTTAGTATTCTGCAGTTTCGACTTCCTTTCCAGGTCCTGGGAGAAGATTTCGCGGGAGCGGGCTGAGTAGTCAAGAGCCGACGGAAAACCATTGCCTTCATCTCTGAACCAACTTTTCCCGTTGGTGAAGTACACATCTCCAGGCTCTGGTACATCACCGCTGCGGTTGTTGCTCCAGAACCTCTCTTCCTCGCACTTGAACGTTTCCGGATCAATTCTGTACAGCCGTAGCACTATGTGAGTGCCGTTTCTCATCAATGGTGCAAAGGCCTTCTTCTGTCGCGATGCAAGGGAGAGCAAAACTATGGCAAGAGTTTTTGTCCCAACAGAAGACTTTGGTCCAGAGATTTCGTCGATGTCCGGCCATCGATTTAAGGCATCGGTGAGTTTTCCACATATAGCGCTAGCCTCGTCTTTGGAGTAGTGACTGCAGGGGATGCGGAGGAACCTGCGTTCGGTTTTTCCCCTAGTTGCGAGCATGAGCCAACAACCGTCCTTCTTATGCAGCTTGGGCGCATAATTCCGGAACACGGGGAGACGGTCCGAGTCGTACACGAACTGGAACAGGTCTTGATTGGGATCCTCGACTTCAGACGGAAGGCTGGGCACTTCAACACGGTTGACGACTGTAAAATTGTCGAGGTGTTCAACAAGCCTTTGTTCACAAGTACCAATGGTGGAATCGAGGTCATGTGCAAAGACATAAGCTTTTCGGCTGCTTTCGCCATTGTCGTTTTCGGGGGATTTCCTTTTCAGGGGAACGACGGAGGATGGCGTGGGGAGGACGGCAGCGGGAGCGGGGCCGCTCTGGTAATGACCCGGCGTCTCGGGAGGCTCGCGCTGGACGGGAGAATTGGCATGGTCATGGGCGCTCTTGCTCTCTTCATTGACGGTTTGAGCAGGGTGTGGAGCAGGGGGGACGATGCCATCCTCGGGAAGGCTGTAACTAGCCGTAATTTGTTCGGACGCTCGGGCAGCAGCGGCACGACGAGTTCGGGTAGTTCCTTCATAAAATCAGCAATCACCTATACAACAGAGTCGTTTATACTAACGTTGGGTGTCCATGGTGGAAGCAGGATTTCACAACACACGAACGAAACGGAAGGGGGGATGGCACAAAGTGATGCTTCGACAAACTCAAGAGACCGGACCCACGGGGGTACCGACACTTTGATGAGAATGTCTACACAATCACAATGCAAAGAAAAGAGGACGCTTCGACAAACTCAAGATACCGGACCCACGGGGGTACCGACACTTTACGAGAATGTCTACACGATCAGAAGGAGAGGAAAAGAGGACGCTTCGGTAATCAACCGGACTCACGGGAGTACCGGCAAAAACACTTCGGCAATCAGAAATCAACCTGCTCGTAGACAGGGAAACACGACACAGAGGAAACCGCACTGCATACGCAAGGACGGTAACATATGACCTTGAAGAAAAAGAAGAAGAGAAAAGAGGAGAAAGGGAGGGGATTTTCCATCGCCCAAGTAGGACGCGATCCATTGTCGAAAGGAAGGAAGGTGCGAAGGTAGGCACATTCCCATGTCCCTACAACCTACCTAAGGTACATTAGGTACGTAGGTAATGTAAGGTAACTGTAGGTTCCCTAAGATAAGTCAGGTACGCGAGAATGTACTACCATAGCTGGCTTACACGAAGGGTAAGGTAGTCCCAAAAAGTAGTCTGACATTGGGAGAATCACAGTCATGATGCACAGCAAGAATCAGGTAGATTTCGAATATAACGTCGTGGGGATAGGAAGCTCATGCCCTCAGGCATAATAATGGCACGCTTCTCGTTTGGTCTTTAGGGATCTTCACCACGTGTTTGTCACAAAGTCCGGCTCCAACATCGCAATGGCCATCGGAGGCGTAGATAGGTATAGGGACAAGGTCAAGATAGTTCGCTTGAGGAGCGTCGTGGTCTGTAGGAAATGATATAGCAGTCGGGTCATTGACAATGAGCATTTAGTGTTCTAAAACGAAAGTAAAATTGCGGGAGTCGAGTATAGCAGGATGGCCTGGACCGACTTTGTTCATGATCAAGATTCTTGGGTCCCCAGAGAATGGAGTAAAAACTACAGGCCATCATTAGCGAGACATCACGTTCTTTGCAACAAGGAATTTGCACGGTATGCCGTGTCTTCATCGAGGACAAGAGCCATATACAATACCATCACACGAAATGTAGGACACCGAGGGACATAGATCATGGGAAACCTCTCGTGCTTATATGTGTGCATCAAATCAAGTGGTTCGCTTCGGAGGCGTATCATCGCAAAAGTGTCGGAGATGAAGCCTGCGCATTGATACTCGCAGTGGTATGAAAATATCAGCAGACGCAGTGCACACGACGGAGATATCGGGATTTGACGCGGCAAACTGGGTACACGAGTGGCCGTGAACTGGCTTTTACCGTCAAAAAGATTACCGTCATAAAGGCATGCCGGATCGTCCCTGGAGTCTTGAACACAGTGACGTGCTTCGCCATAAGTTGTAGCACGAGAAGTCGGCAAGTACCAGGGCTGCAGGATGCGGCGACAGGATACCAAGCTTTTCCACGAGGCTTGTTCAATAATGCGTAATCAAAAGCAAGGGTTCTGGATGAGTCTTCCAAATTTGGCATTTTCGAGTACTGGCGGGTACCTGAGCTGGTGGGGGTGCTGGTAGTGGATAATCCACCTACTGACAGGGACTCAATTTTACCCGTGATAGTGGAAAACGTCCTACCTCCAGTGCTTTGTGCAGCGTGGCACGCGACAACCTGCCATTATGGACAAAGCTACGTACCGGTTTTGGTGGGTTGGGTACCTTACCTGTACCTACCTAAGGGAGTACCCTACCTAGCTACGTAAGGTACTAGGTAAGTAGCAGGTTATTTCAATGTTTGTCCAAGGTACGTACCCTATCTTCTTTATACTTTCCATCCTACCATGGCCCCGGAAAGGTAAATTATTGGTGATTGGTGGCACAACAGATACTCAAAAGGAAGAAATGGAGTAACTCGCATACCCTGTCAGTCTAAATGCAACGTCTTCGTCTACACAATGGCAGATGAGGTGGCTGAGAGGCCCCATATCTTATTATTGCCGGGCTGTTTGTGCTTATGTAACCAGGCGGTCAACATTGCAGACCACCATAAGATGTAAACAAACGGTGCATTATCACCTTAGCTCTCACATCATCACACTGCTCGAGTTGGCCGTTTTTTTTTCTTCGTTTTTTAACGGCATCATCACCATTTGTGGTGATTTCATTGCTTGGCGTGTGTTCCCTTCTCCGAAGGGTTTTTAGACTTCCCCGTTCTGTCGCCGCCGGCCGTTTGGAAAGCAAATCTGCAACCTTTATTGGCGTCCGTGGAATCCTTGGTGACGTGCCGGTACTCTCGTGAGTCCGGTATTTTGTCCTCGACCTAGTCGTGTGACTGTCCCTTGGAGGAAGGGGACGTTCGTACTGGAAGCGGAGGAGTGGACTACTCGGTCGGTTGGCCAGTAGTCGGCGAAGCAGTTTGGTGCGGACGTGTAGCCTTGGTTCCGGCGGTACTCTCGTGAGTCCGCTATCTTACCCTCGTGGTATTACCTTGGCGAAACGAACGTTCCCATTCTCTCCCCGTGAGTAGCATATGGGCACTACGTTTATTCATTTACTGATCCTTCGATGCAAGAACATATCCGACATGTCGCAACAAAGCACTGTCAAAAAGGCCGATGGACCTAAAATTCCTGCCAACACCACGCCTGCTCCCAGCAGTTATACCTCCGTTTGGAAAGACTGCGCTGTCATCAATGACGATGCCACCCCCATTGCCTGTGGCCCAGCCTTCAAGCACACCAGCAGGATCGGAGCCCGTTGGACGTCCTCAAAGACCATTCACCAAGATGCTTGGATTGGTCTCGAGCTTAGATTCCCGCTCGGCGGTAAACAGGAGAAAAACGAGGATGCTGGTTTCGGTACTAAGTATTGGTGTAAGTGTGTTTCTCTTCTACCACGAACAGCAAATTAACATACATACAGACGACAAGAGAGAAAACCAGGTCACTCTCTGCCACGATCACATCCTGCGGGTAAAATTTCCCCGCGGCCAGTACAAGTTCAAAGTCGAGGCCGTTACGTCCGAAATGCTCTCTCCGTTCCCCGGTGCTCAGGCCAAGATCGACAAGTTCGCACACGTCAGCGTCCACCTTGAGGCCGATTCACGCATTGAGGTCGATGGTTTTGGCATGCCATTCGCAAACGCTTGTGACGCCGAGGTAGACTCTTGGTTGAACGACAATGCGCAGATTGTCGACGGTGTTACTCTCTCGGGCCTCCTGCAACGACGCAAGTTCCAGTTCATCGTGGCCGAAAGTGTCGTGAATGTGACCAAGCACATGGATGAGAACCGTCTCCCGCCTCCTTTCGTCTACCCGTATGGCACCAATCATGCATGGAGCAAGGAAAGATTCGCGGAGCTTCAGGCCAAGACCAAGAGCAAAGAGCACTTCCTGGCAGCATATGGGTAAGATATGAACTCATCTTATTACATCCTCTTCATCCCATGTCCCACTGATTAGCTGACATCGGTATAGCTTCAAAGACGACAATTCGCACTTGGCCGTAGGAACTGAGTCCATCGTTCAAGATTGGCTGTGGATCGAACAGGCAGCTCAAAGCATCTATTCGGATCGTCTCAAGGTCTACTTCGTTCCGCTAGACTCCGGTGACTCGCAGGATTTGAACAGATTCTATGTCATTGTTCCTACCACCGCTGAGTTTAGGGCCTGCTACAAGGATGCCTGGTCCCGTCTGGTCCGTTCAGATTTTCTCACTCTCCATCTGTTCGAGAATGCCGACGACAATGAGCCCGCGGCTAAATGGTATGTTACTCGTCCGGATGTCTCCTGCCCAGGCTAATCACTTGAGAAGGGAGTGCACCATGGTCGATCACCCAGACACAATCGACTGTCTCAAGGCCCACCCGACGGAGAAACATGAAGTGGTGCTCTACACGCGCCGTCCCTCCAAAGCTGCCATAGCTAAGAACCACGCGTACCCAGTCAAGACGTTCCCCGACCGTGGCGCAGCCAACCGCGCATTGAAAGACGACGGCAACCCTTAGAATGTGGCTGCACTCTGCTTCGATACGCAGGAAAGGGACTGCAAGCGAAAGGTTGAGAACATCAACTTCTTCGCCGAAAAGGCTCCTGAGACACAGATGCGCCCGGGCATGGAGAAAGAGGACTTGGCAGATGTCATGGCTCTTCACCGGGCACTGATGCGTGGCAACGGGTTCTACGAGTGGATGACAACAAAACCTCGTGACATAGCCCAAGGAATGGCGTCGGTCTCTCTCGACGATGCATCAACAGCCGTCACGCCTCGCCCACTCCCCGTCGTGAACCTGTGCGACATTGCCAACGGAAAGCTGCGCGATGCCCTGCTCGAGGAGATCCTTGATGAAGACAGAGCCCGCTTCCTCCAGTACCTGAAGAAGAGGCCCCTCGGACTCGGGATTGTCACAGCTGTAAGTCCAGGCGTTGAGCAAACCTTTCCTTGGATGCAGTTACTAATAACAAGTACAGGGACCGGGTTTCGGCAAGTCTACCGTCGTGTCCGTGGCCGCCCTGGCCATGCAAGAAAGTCTCGGCAAGATCATCTGCTCCGCGCCGTCCAACGTGGCAATCGACAACATCATGGAGCGCATCTACAAGATCTCTGTGTCCGTGACCGCCCGCTACAACAAGGGCAAGCAAGAAGATGATGCCACTCGCGTCCGGCGCAAGCTCGTCGTTCGTGGCTACACAACGAAGGATGAATTCGCTGCCCTGATGCATCTTCTGGAGAAACCCTCGGATGGCGACAAGGCTGCGCCTCATAGAGGCTTCCGGGGCTCTTCCAAGTGGAGGTTGCATCTTTCTGTTGCTTTCTGGTTGTTGCGGCTGCTCCGGTCTCCCTCTGTCGAACCGCTTGACAAGGACGATAGTCGCGGACTTCACGAGATGCAGGAGAGCATGGACAGGTCGCCCGCCCTCGAGAAACTCCGCGCTCTAGCTACTGGCGACATCACATGGCAAGAGTACCAGCAGGGCGCGCAAGTCCCCAAGGAAACAATCGACCAGCTCCTGTCCGGTATTCTCAAGAGAGCCGACTTCCTTGGCACAACTGCTGCGTCCATGGCCAACGAGGAACCCTTCCGTATGTGGCGACTTGGAGCAAGAGGCGTGGTCGTCGATGAAGCCGCCAATATGACACGAGGCGACCTGGCTGGCATCTGGGGCAATGTTCTCTTGCCTTGCTTCCTCGGCGGCGACATTCGCCAACTCCCTCCGACAGTCATGACGACTGAGGAGCAGGATACCAGCGGCAATCTGTACAATCGTCATGCTGCTGATGGCAAGATCTCGCCCATGGAATTTCTCATGGTGTCCGGCGTACCGGTTTTCCGTCTCCGCGTTCAGTTCCGGATGGCTAACGGTATGTTTGACATCGTGTCTAAAGAGGTCTACCAGGGTGAGCCTTTCAGGTACGCGCCATCCTGCAAGATCAGCCACCAGAGCTTCGCCGCTGGTCGACTGTTGGAGGAGTTCCTCCGCCAAAGGTTCCCGGAGCTTCACGCGCCCCCGGCAGACAAGTTCAGCCCCGTCTTCGTGCACTGCGAGGGTTCCCGCGTCTTCACGGATGAGATGACCGGCTCCAAGCGGTCTCGCGATCAAGTCACCGTCGCGCTCAAGTTGGCCGCCGACTTCGTCAAGGCCAAGAAGGTCGACGCTTCCAGCCTTGTCATGCTAGCACCATACAAGGCCAATGTTGAGCTCATCCGAAAGCTCAGGAAGCGCCCAGAGTACTCGGCCCTTCTTGCGATGCCCGAGGCATCAACCGTCGACGGCTTCCAGGGCAAGGAAGGTGATATTGTCTTCGTGGTGATGGGTACCGCTGCACCAAGGCCCGGCGTTGGTTTCACGGCAGCCGAGCAGCGACTTAATGTCCTGCTGACGCGACAGAAGTGCGGGTTGGTGGTTGTCGGTGACATCAATGTCACCGCGAAGGGCAAGGACAAGGGCAAGGGCAAGGGCAAGGAACCGGCGAACAAATTCGCTTCCTACGAGGCGGGTGGCCTCGTAACGTTTACCAAGGCAGTCGCCTTGAAGGGTTTCCACGATACTCTGACGAAGGGTAACCGTGTCGGGCGGGTTGTGGTAAAGGCCGAAGGGGCAGAGTCAACAGCATAGATTGCTTTAGATATGATAATCAAGCTATAGATGAATACAGTAAGGCAACAGGCCCAGAGTTCGCCCCTGGATCTTTTGATGGTGTGCTCCGTTCCGGCAATCGGACAATTCCGACTGGGGTCGTACAACTCATGGGCTGCATCATCTGGTCTAAAGGTTCACTTTGACATGTAGTGCCGTGCTATAAGACGCCGACTTCGCTCCCCATAGTAGATCCAACCGTTTTTGACGGTCCGAGCCATGATCAATGCTGCTGATGGTAGAGTCTTGTCCGGGAACAGAGGAAACGGGGCTTGGGTCATGAAGATCTCAGTGATGATACATTTGTGTGATTGATGCCGCATGAGCCCCTACGCCGGTCCCGCTTCGTGAACATGATCAATTTTGAGCTTGAAATATCCTCAAGTTGCCCGCGCTTTACCCTTTCGGTCTGGGACCAGACCTAGAAATTGCCGTAGCGAAGACGGAGCTTCTGAGCCTAGACTCTCTGATGATGAAGACTGTGGCGTTTCCGCGCCGCCTTGGAGACCTTTTGGTCTTAAAGGACCATGAATCACGTCGATCGGACGTCCTGAGACCATCAATAAGCCATGAACAAGGTAGGCAAGAGAACGGCCCATGACTTACTTATGTTACCGGCACCCCCAATGCCATAACCTCGAGGCTGACAATTCCTGCGCGCATCGTCCCTCCCCTCCTTTTCCTCATTGCGGCTCTTGTCTCCATTGTATGCATCATCGAAAGACCGCCGCCGCATCTGTGTTGCGTCATCCGCGAAACGGGAGCTTGCCGGGCTTGTGCCCCTACTCGATGCGCCGGGGCTGGCGGGCGCGGCCGGCACCAGCAGCACGGAACTTTTCGTGCTCGCCTTCCTGCTTCGCGGTATCGACGCGGTTTTGACGGGCGCAAGCCTTCCCTGAATCCAGACGTGGTGCGTGCGCTTCGTCGCTGGCAGGAGCTTGCTCGTGTCGGGGTCTAGCGAGGACAGGGGGAGGCTGGCGTCGTCCAGGGCACGGTACGACTTCCTGGGGAAGGGAAGCATCGTCGCGATGTCATCGAGAATCTGCGGGAGAGGCGAGGTCGGCGGAGAAGCTTGTGATCGGACCATGATCGCAAAGGTGAGATTGGACGCGTCTTGCGCTCGGCGTGCGACCAAAAGGGTGCTGGTCCGGACAACTGCTTATCAGCGTGGATCAGAGGGCTTTCGCAGGGACATCAACAATTTCCAGAGGCACAACTCGAACAGGCGTATGGCAGAAAATGATTGAGAAGGCTACATGTTATGGAGGAGGGACAAATGCCCTCACGACCGTCATCTCCGAGAGCTCGCACGTAACCCCCAACCAACACTGCACTGGTGCAATTGCTCATGTAATTAAGATGATTAAAACAATTTTGGGGGTGCCTCGCCCCAAATCAAAATCAGGCCAAGAATAGGTGCAACAGTATGGCTGCATGGGATACGCAGGGGGAGTGTTCGATGTGGTCTAGCGGCGAACAGGGGTCGATCCGTGGCTCCTGCTCTTGGCCAATCTTGCGATATGACACGGCTGAATGACTACGGCTGGCCTAGCTGCTGAGGATGGATGGGGGTTAGCTACGGATGGATAGGAGATGCCGATGACTGATGCAAGCCCCGTCGAGCTCTCTACTCTTGCTTTGTTGTTTCCACGCCGCGACGTGGGACTGAAGGGTGGACAGCATTGTCAAAGGACGTGGCGCACGGCATTTCGACCATCAAATGAGGATCAGGCGGCCAGGAGTGAGCTGACAAGCTGTGCAGCGTTACATTGCCATCAGTGCGACGCTGTAAAGAAGGAAATTATCCATGGAAGTGGTACCCTTGTAATGGGCCCACACTGCACGGCTACCCTGTAGGAAGTTGATGAGGCAGCAATGTGAAGCGTGCGGCTCTGCCTGAGTGATTCGTCGATGAAGAAGATTGTCGTGAATCCAAGTGTCAAATGAGCAAATTGCGGTATCAAGTTTAGTTTAGGCCGGTGCAGCGAAAATTCCTGAAGCAATTGAGGGCAGTATGCCATGACGCGACAATGCTGCAGCGGTTTATACAGTTTAGGCTCAAGACAGTGGCGACGCTCCTGCCACGACGATTGACTGAGTCCCATACGAATAAAAAGACCTCGAGCGCGAGGACGGGTAAAACATAGAGGGTGATTCTCCAAGGGCTCATGAGACGCAAGCCTCCTGTGAGCAGATCATGATGGAGTCGCTTGAGTCTACCTTTCCGAGCCCATTCAAAGGAGGTCAGCCAGCAATTTTATTAGGGGGTCTGCAAGTACCGGATGGGTCGCGATAAGCTCTGATAAGGTGAGATTTTTTGGGGACCTCAACGGCGCCAATAGCGGCAGCTTATCGACAATATCCTGGGACAGTGACTGGCGACCTCAAGCTCTCTCACAGCTGCACATACCATCAAAAGAGCTCCAAGGACGAGGGAGCCCTCTGTTTAATTGACCTCTTCTGCCATCCCTACAGAGCTCATCATCGCACCTGAATGCCACCACGTGTGCCGGCAAGTCCTCCACTTTGCTATGGTTGCCGCTTCACTGGTATGCGCCACTAACAACAAACCTGCGCCTTCTCCTGGATGGGAAAGGGATTTGGACTCAGTGTTTTCGGGTTTGGCGATTGTGTTGGAAAGAATGAATGGGAAGATCCTCAAAATGTTGAAAGAGTTGAATAGGTGGATACGCCGTACAGCAGGCAGGACTATACTGTATCAAACAGACAGTGAAGTCTACGCAAATTGCCTGACCTGCTGTCACACCGCGTGCAATTGATTGACAGCTCTGCCAGATGTACTGTAGTGTGCAGTTCTCCCTTGATTTAGGTGACTGGGCCCTACCTGATCGTCCAGCAACCCGTCTCCTCTTTTCTTCCGTGTTGGCTGAACAAACAGGCACGCAAGACGACACAGCATGTGATTCGCTTGCATGCTTATTGTTCTGAATCGATTGTTAAAGCCAACACACAGCCAAGCACGTTTAGCTTAAGTCGGCCATCCATTGGTGAATGCCATGAATGGGGTGGCCTGCCGGTGATGCAGTGGCAGCTGGCACGGCTGTCAGGCTCGCAGTGTTTTGCTTCATTCACTCAGGAGCACCGCGCAACTGGCGGCCCGGCACTGCTTCAACCTCTGCTTCTGCACCTTCTCACACGCACACTCAAACCTCTGCAAAACACCGCCGCTACCATCACATCACCCTCTATTCACACACAGAAAGCCGGAAGAACAACAAGACATTCACCATGCACGCGTTTTACACCCTTTCACCGCTGACCAAGTCGTCACTCATCCTGAATCGCGGACGCAAGCAAAGCGGCAACTCCGATCACCCTCGTGGGGCTCCCGGCCACGGCAGAAGGGGGCTGAAGGGACTGAAAATGTGGTGGAAGAGGACCAGGTTCGGTCGAGCCCGTGATGATGCAACAAGCCAGGGAGGCATCTCCTCTGGCGCCGGATCCATGGCTCCGTCTGCCGCGGCTTCCTGCAACGTACTCGGCGCTGCTCAAGCAGGTGCATCTTTTTGAGCAATCGTTCATTTTCCCAAACGTAAGGTTCAGCATCATCCGAGTCCCCAGTCTGAACCCATTCTAATGCGATACTAACGAGAGGTTCACCCTAGGCCCAGCATTCATGAAGACCGATACGAACTAGACAAACGGACGATGCAAACGGCTCGGGAATCCACAATTTGCATGGAGAGAGGTGTGCTATGGGAAGGCACTGGTCTGTAATTCTAGAAGCTTGCCGATACTGCGAGACTGCCTTGTCTATGAGTCCATATCCTCTAATACATCTCTCTTCATAACATCACCGTCCATTCCACGATCCAATAGCCATCTACTCCGAGTTCCGCTCGAGCCAAGGAGCAGAAGCCACCAGCAGCTTCTCGTGCACAGCACGGTCGCCAGTGCGGCTGATGACGCCCTCATAGGCGTCGTCGCCCAGGCGTTTCAGGAAGACCAGGAAACCAACCCAGATGAAGTCCGTAAAGCCGGCATCCTTGCCGTCGAAGAAGGGACCCTCGGAATTCTCCTTGAGGAGAGTGGTTAGCTGGAGCAGCACGGGCACCGCAGCCTCGAAGGCTTGCGCACCGCCCTTCTCACGCTCAAAGTCGGCGAGGGAGGTGACGCCGAGGGCGGCTGTGCGGGTCTTGACCCAGTGGTCGACGGAGGCGTCGTTGAGGATCCGGGTGGGCACGCGGTGGGCGCCGTTGGGTAGGATGGCGTTCAAGGCCTGGTTGACGAGGTCTTCGACCTTGTCGAGCTTGGGAGAGTCAAGGCGCAGGGAAGGCTCAGGCTGGCGGCGCTCGAGCTCGTCGGCGATCTTGCGCGAGTCCATGACCCACTTGCCGTCGGGGAACTGGACAGTTGGGATGGTGTAGGGCCAGCCCTCCTTGTTGGCTTCGAGGCTGGAAAGAAGGGCGAGTTAGCGAATGGCACACACGAATCGTAGTTCAAACAGATCCAACGGCAGGGGACCGAGCATGGTGTCACAAAAGACGGGATATTTACTGAGGAGAAAAAGTAGGCTCCATCTCGCCGTATTCAAGCTAAGTTTCACAGTCAGCCATCGGTCTTCGGCATAGGCCAGGCATGTGTCCTTGCCCATTCCATGCGGTAGTCAATGCCCTTGAAGTTGAGGGCCAAGCGACCCTTCCAGGCGTTAAGGGTCCAAGTGATTCTGGGTCCCTTGGAAGGGAGATCGTAGAGCACGGCTTTTCCAGACATCGCGAATTGATGTTGTTGCTATAGAGGATGGAATTCTGTTGGTGAAGAGTAGGTGTGAAGACACTTTAGTGATGATAGTGAAACTGAGGATGCTGCCGATGAGCTACAGACTTCGAAGACATTGGGCAGGGCTTTATAGAACGGACTTGAAAAGCCTCGCATTGCGTTGTGAATGTTCAGAATGTGTAAACAAGGTGTTGATGGAGCATCTTTGGAATCATGCTGACATTGCACGGCAGGCTGCAGATGCTTGTTTGCGCACCGCGCTCGCGACGTCAGACCATGTCTTAACTGGGAGTGAT
Source organism: Paramyrothecium sp. XJ0827 (assembly GCA_020881915.1). Classification (NCBI taxonomy): domain Eukaryota; kingdom Fungi; phylum Ascomycota; class Sordariomycetes; order Hypocreales; family Stachybotryaceae; genus Paramyrothecium; species Paramyrothecium sp. XJ0827. The sequence goes on along the minus strand of JAJFPB010000001.1, from coordinate 1,274,219 downwards.
CCAACTTGGTTTGATTTGTGATAACAGGCCGTATTATTACATCTCCGTTCCCTTTGCTCTTAACGCCTGGGGCTGACGAATGCAAACCCTCCCCAGAAGACAATGTCCGAGGGTGTCCGACCGATCGTAGCAGAAACTGGCGCATTGATGGCCGTCCATGATACTACCGTAAGCGCGAGGTGAGCAAGCAGGCATTAGGAGGCGACCGCCCTGCCTTCGGCACAAATCGCGGATCGAAAAGTGAGCGAGATATATCCCCTTTGAGCATCATCGGGCTGTAGTTGATTCCCGGAATGGTGAAATAGCCGAGCCGGGATGACAAGGCTGAGACGTATTTGGAAACAAGCAACAAGATGGCGGGGCCCCACCGTTGGGACCGTGGGCTTCGAGATTGATTCCAAAGGCCTCCACGTCTACCAATCTCCACTCGAAAGTCGTCTGATTGTTGGCAGAGTCAGATAATGCACGAGACATCGCCATCATCACTGTCATCGCCGACAACAACCTTTTAGTCAAACTGAAAATCCTCGGTGCCGCATGGGGTTTTTTGCCGCCGTTAACAAGGAGGTTGGACTTCCTGACGCTGGATAGTGAATCCCATCACCCAGAAACATCCATGCAGGAGGAGTATACCAAGCCAAGCAGTCGGGATTGGCTCTATGAACTCCCACAGTTGGATGCTTTGTTTAATCATCAAGGGCGTTTTACTGGAATCGAGCTCAAAATTGAGTGTCCGGTCTCTTTGCCTTAAAATTTTTGGTGGTCTGCTGCTTGACGCTGCTGATCCTCATCGTCATCATCATCATCCTCGGCGTCACTGTCATTTTTTACAGCCTCTTCATGAAGACGAGCCCACCCTCGATGTCCTTTGTGCGTATGGCCTCGCTGAGATACGCCCCATCCACAATCCCTATATAATTGGCCCCCTCCTCAGTGAAGCATCATTATTTCGGCCGCCGCAGGAGCACGCATCGCATCAAGGCGTCAAACGAGAATGAAACGGCAATCGGAAGACCAGGGAGGTCCAGGAGCAGCCACAGTCCCAGTTCCATGTCGTCGCTGGGAGTTGGTTGTTAAATCGAGGATACCCTTACTGTGCTGCTCAAACCATGTGAGCCACTGTCTGAAGTTCCCTGATTCCACTCTTTGCTGCCGTGGGGATGATGACGATGGTAATGGTCATGGTCACCCCTTCGCTTCCCCAGCTGCATGCTTTGAGCGTATCTGTTTCTTCGACATACAGATACTTGTAAGGGTTCTTGATGCGCATGCTTGCTTGATTTCGATTTTCGCGTCCATGTTCACTGTAACAGGACCTCATAAAGACGAAGGCTTTTAACAATGCAAGCAAAGAATGGAAAGCTCTGATGGGCCACGACGCCATGCCTTATTCAGGACATCACCTAGGGGGGTAAGGCAAGTAGATTATCGCCCAGATACCCGGTAGTCCCCGCCGTGGGATCTCATGTTGGTTGGGGGGACCATTCTGCGGTGTACGGGCGCCGGTCGTTACCGCGGCGCCGGGGTAGTCAGCGAAGGGGAGAGTCACCGTTTGTTGAGGACGTTTTGCTTCAGGGCCTGAACAAGGTACGACTCGACGCGATACCAACGACAGCCTCCATCATGGCCAGACGCTCCAAGTTGTCGTGGGGTTTAGAGCAGAGCGTCTGCAGTCGATGAGTAGAATTTCTGTATCCAGCAGAACTGGTCGCTGCGTCGCTTGCCGGTCATTGTGTTCGAGAATAATGGGATCTTCCTGTTATAGGTAAAGGTCCATTAGTGGCTATCACAGAACAAAATGTTCCCTGGTTTTGATTCGGCGTGGAGAATCTCTTCGAGGTACAGATGACAAGGTACGACGAGAGAAGGACGAGAAGGACGAGAAGGACGAGAAGGAGGCATGCAGGAGGCGTGCATGGCCTCAGAGTGTAGACCTCAAACATCGGTTGAATAGCGATATGTCGTCCAGATGGAATACCGCCTAGAGTAGAAACTCGTCGTCGTGGATGAATATATACAAGGATTTTCTTGAGACATCCGTCTCGCCATATATCAAGTTTTGAGACTGATGCAATAATTTGACTGGCCAAGAACGTTACTTACTCTGCGAGCCCAATCCTGGTGTCTTGTCAGGAATAAACGCTAACATCACCGTTTTGATCACCGAATAGTATAATGGTAGTCTTTTTAGCGATTAAAACGGTGATATTACTGTTTTATTCCTTTTAAAATACGGTGGGTGTGCTGCTAGGAGTAGTAGTAGTTTGCAAACAAGCCACTTGCCAGAGCGGTAAGCTTGTTGCCCAGAGCAGGAAAAACACATTGGCGCAAAATATTGAGAGCGGAGAGCCCTTCATCATTCGCATCATGTCTGCCTTGTCAGGCACTGGATTTGGCCTCAATTAGACAACAAGAGGTTCCAAGTTAGTCCCCTATCCATGACTTGACCACAAGTTTTGTCATGGCTGAGACACTTCTGTACGCTTTTGAACGTTATACATTAGATTCCTTCAGTATTCTGGGAAGTTAACCTTTTCACCAACGGTCTTGTAATTATATTGAATTTTGCAGATGAAGCTCTAGAATATCCTTTTCAGCAGGTCTTGGAAGACCTTTTCTTTTATGCTGAAGATTAACACAGTTTTAGACAACAAATACTGCGGATTGGTCGACTTCCGAAGGCTTATAATTTATTTGGTATTCTTGAAGGTTCTCATAGAAGTCTTGCTTGGAACATAACAACGGCAACAAAAAGCGAGGTCACTGGGTAAAGACAGACAGCCGACTCACGTACTGTCCATAAGAGTAGTAGTGAAAAGCCGCATGTTCTTCACAGTTCACTCATCTGAGCAGCTTCACAGTGATCAACTGCACCGTAGAACTGGATTCAAGGACCAGTGTTCTGGGAAAGTGCGTGATCATAGAGTATTGACGCTGTACCAAACATGAATTGCACCGGCCAACCAATTTTCAGTGTTTCACGGCAGACAATGTAAGAATTTGGACCCAATATTTAACGCCAGGCCTTGACAGCAGATGTCTTCTCAATCCAAAACATAACCAGTCACAAACTGTCCAGACAATAACGCGCAGCGAAGAACTTCACCGCAAATCGGTATTTGCATCAGCAAACTCAATAAACTCGTAACTGAACTCACTTTCACCAAAACCTCAAACAAACCGCAGTCATGTCTGAGACCACCGGTCAGGGTAAGGGTAACTCCATGGATGGTCAAGCCCACGGAAAGATTGCACCCATCGACCCCAATAAGAAGCCCAGCGATAATCGCTGCAAGTGTGCAAAATGCTTTTGCAATAGCTCTATTGAAGATGCCAGTACCAAGCGTTGCAAGTTCTGCGATAAGCAACATACATAGTCTTGTTGCAGAGCAAGCCTAGCTCACGGTAAAGTCGTAAGATCTTCGCCGATTCCCAACGTTCCTTCTTCTTTCTCCAACAGCTCAACTCTCAGTCACGGAAAATCTAGAGCATTGTGGTTTTGCTTCTTCCAGGTTGCTCGGTTCCGCGATGGAATTCTTGGAGCATCAGCATCGCAAGCAGTGGCTATTACGCCCAGCATCAATCTTCCGCGTAACACAGCTTGGTTGTCATAATGGAGAGACCTGGAGCAACATGTAAAATAGGATAGTCCTCAATAATGAACACATTTGGACACCGTAGCCAAGACACACTCGACAGTGGTCCTAGTGCCATGCATGCATAACCCGGGCGGCCACCGTAGAATGGGCGAGGTTCAAACTGAAATGGACTCGTCATGAAAACACAAATGACAAGATTCGGCTCACCTAGAGCTCAAGCGACTAATGTAACCTGGTTCTTTCGTTCGATCCTCTGGGGCTTGGCTGTCTAACCCGTATGTCGAGTCATGCGAAGCTCACACACACAAGCCATCAAGGTTAAGCCCATGCTCGCTCGGAGGCTTCCGTGCAGTCCTAGTCTTGGCCTATGACAACCCCTGCTCCGTCTTATCTATCCTTCCCTGCGTCAATCCACCACCCCAGTCGGAATTGTCCGATTGCCGGAACGGAACACACCTTCAAAAGATCCAGGGGCGAACTCCGCGTCCCGAGCACTGCTGCATATTTGCCTCTGGGACTATTGAAAATTGCAAGACAAACGGCATGCATTGCATCTTTTGGCAATGTAACCCCATGCACCATTTCGCGCGCTATGACAGAATGCTACCTAGGCCAGTCGAGGCCCAGTCTGTCGTTATATGCACGTTGCCCCGCGCAATAGCTGGGGCTCTTTTGCAGTCCTGGTTGATTCGGGAAGGTCGACGAGGTCTTGGCAGGACACAACGCCCCCCAAGCCGCATTAACTAGCGCAGCGGCCGAGAAGAGGCCAATTCTCGCTGCAGTTGTCGAGCTTCCTGTTACATCTTGGGAGCATAGAAATCACGTCTTTGCATGGGTGCAATGAGGCCCATGGTTCGCACATACCGCAAGCGGATTGGCCGGCCGCCGCGAACTAGAGCAAGAGCTTCTAGATCGGGACAAGAGAAGAGAAAGATCTAGGAATGGCGCTGTGCGGTCTGTGGGACCCTTGGCCGGCCCGGATGCGATGTTGCACGCGAGGCGGCTGGGCCGAGGCCTTGAGGGCAGAGATATATAAGGTGTGGGAGCCAACGAATGTTCCGGTAGGTCTACGGATAGCCCATCCTCTCAGAGGCTGAATACAATTGTCTTCAGACTTGGAGCCGTGATCTGACGACATGCGTTTCTCTACCATCGCGTCGGGCTTGGCCCTTCTTGGAGGTGTCAATGCCGTCGCCATTGACCGCCGCGATGACGCGCCTGCCGACATCTCGGCCGTCCGTGTCGCCAAGAGCTTCATTCTTGAGTACCGCCCCGTGCGTTGTCCCCTCAATTGATGCTCTCGGGCTCGTTATCAGTGTACTAACATGTCTCTAGGGCACGGCCAAGCGTCGCCGCCAGGCTGTCGAGAACCAAGATGGCATCACCGTCGTCAAGACCTTTGACAGCAACGTCTTCCACGGTGCCAGCATCGAGACCGACAGCTTCACCGAGGACGAGCTCAGCCTGTTCCCCGACGTCATTCGTGTGTGGCCCAACGAGCAGGTGGAGCTTCTGCCCACCTTCAACGAGAAGTCTGCAAGCCTGGCTGATGCGCCAAACTACACGACTCACAATGTCACTGGCGTGAACAAGCTCCACGCTCAGGGCATTTTCGGCAAGGGCGTCAAGATCGGTGTCGTTGACACTGGTATCTGGTACAACCACAAGGCTGTGAGTAATTCCCAAGCATGGTTTCTGCTGTGGAATTTTTTCTAATCTTGCCACAGCTTGGTGGAGGCATTGGAGCCGGATTCAAGGTTGCTGGCGGACACGACTTTGTTGGCGATGGCTGTAAGTTCTGTACCCTCCGTCAATTTGCGACGTGGACACTGATTGACTTCTCATCATAGTCTGGCCCAGCTTCGGCGAGAAGGAGGCCGATCAAGATCCCAATGACCAGCAAGGTCACGGTACCCACGTCGCTGGTATCATTGCTGGTCAGATTGACGGCTGGACCGGCGTCGCTCCCGAGGCCACCCTGTACGCCTACAAGGTGTTCAGCCAGGCCGCAGGAACTGACACTGCCACCCTTATCGAGTCCTTCCTCGCTGCTTACGAAGACGGTGTCGACATCATCACCGCATCGATCGGCGGTGCCAATGGCTACTCTGACAATGCTTGGGCTGTTGTCGCCTCTCGCCTCGTCGAGGAGGGCGTCGTTGTCACCATCAGCGCCGGTAACTCCGGAGCTCAGGGACCCTTCTACGGCAGCAGCGGCTCCTCCGGCAAGGAGGTCATCGCCGTCGCCTCCGTCGAGACCGAGGTTCTGCCCGCCATTGCCTTCGAGTCCACCATCGATGGTGTGACCAGCCAGACGGGCTACCTGCCCTCCAGCGACAGGTTTCCCCCTACTGTCCAGGGCTGGCCTATTGTCTCTTTGTCTCTGGACCCCACTGCTGTTGCTGACGGCTGTGAGCCATACCCTGCCGGAACCCGCAACCTGACTGGTGTGATCCCCATTGTCCGCCGTGGAACTTGCACGTTCCAGACCAAGCAGGAGAACTTGGCTGCCCTTGGCGCTGAGTATATTCTCATTTACAACGATGACCGCCCGATTGTCACCCCTAGCACTGCCAACTTCGACAGTCTCATTGCTGCGATCACGGCCGAGACCGGAAAGGCCTTCATTGACGCCCTCAAGGCTGGCCAGGAGGTGACCGCGGACTTCTCCAACGACCAGGAGGTCCCTATCGGCCTTCCTTATACACAAGGCAACCGCCCAAATATTTTTACGAGCTGGGCGACTCTCTATAACCTTGAGATCAAACCAGATGTGGCTGCTCCGGGTGGTAACATTTTTTCAGCATGGGTTGATGGTGGCTACAACATCATCAGTGGCACGTCGATGGCTTGTCCGTATGTGGCCGGTGTCGCCGCACTGTACATCAGTGTCCACGGTGGCCGTGACGTCCAAGGAAAGGGCTTCGCACGCGCTCTTTCCCGCCGTATTATCTCTTCTGGAACTGCTCTTCCTTGGTCTGACGGCACTGCCACCAACTACGGCTATTCCGCCAGTGTTGGACAGGTTGGTACCGGTCTTATCGATGCCTGGAAGGTCCTCAACTACGACACCCAGCTTGAGTTCAACAAGTTTGCTCTCAACGACACCCGCTACTTCAACCGCTACCACGATATCACCATCAAGAACGAGGGTAAGGAGACTGTCAGCTACAAGTTCTCTCAGCAGTCCGTTGCCGGTGTTGACACCTTGAGGTGGATCCCCACCCTGGCCACGAAGAGGCTTGCCGACTTCACGCAGCTGAGGCCCAGGACCTACACACCCAACGTCAGCCTCCCTCGTGATTTCACCCTGGCCCCCGGTGCCACCAAGAAGGTCACTGTTGGCTTCCAGAACCCTGACACTCTGGGCTGGAATGCTTCTGCTCTGCCCCTGTACAGCGGCAAGGTCGTTCTCTCTGGCAGCAACGGCGAGCAGCTCTCTGTTCCCTACCTCGGTAAGTTACACAAAGGCATAAAATAGGACCATTATTAACAACATGTAGGTGTTGGTGGTGACCTGAGGCACGAGCTTGGCTCCATTGTCGAGAACAGGTTCCCTTACGCTGTCTCCGGCCCCAACCAGATTCCTTTCGAGGAGAAGTCGACGTAAGTCTTGACAGCTCTTCACCTCTGCCTCCGCACTGCTAACGTCTTTTAGCTTCTCCTTCGACCTCTCTGTCGGTGCTCAGGACTTCCCCAAGATCTTCCTGAAGTTGATTTGGGGCTCTACCCAGGTCCGCTGGGACATCTTCAGGGCTGGTTTCACTGAGCGTCAATGGGTCTACCCCCCTGTTGTTGGCGAGAACGGCTACGTCGGTTCCGTTGCTTCTTGGGTTGGCTCCGGCAGTGTCAGCACCTTCGACCCTGCCTTCTACGATCCGAACGAGACCTTCACCTACCCCCTGACCAACGTTGTTCGTAACACCGCTACGTCGGCTTCTCAGCACTGGTGGTTCGGCAAGCTTGGTAACGGTAGCCAGATCGAGCCTGGCACTTACACTTTCCGTTTTGCCGTTCTCAAGCCATTCGGCAACCCCAAGAACGCTGACAACTGGGACGTCTACAGGCCCACCAGGGACCTGCCCCAGGTCACCGTCACTGGAAAGTACTAGATAGAAGTAAAGCGGCCTGTATAGATGATAGATCAATGAACAACTTTGATGCCAATTCTTGCAAACCGTTCAATCCTTGTGCCAGTCTGACAGTAACCCAATAGTAATATTACAGTATTCTAATAGCAACTTCAAAGTTTTCTAATAGCGATTTGATATTATTTCAATAGCAGTTTGACAGTAACCTTTAGTAGGCGCCCAAAATCGTCTCAGAGTCTATTTATGAATGCTGGTAGCCCAAAGAAAATAATCCAAAATCAAGTAACAGTTACAGGTCCCTGGTTCAATTGAGAAGTGGTCAGATTGAGTGCAAGTTGCATTCCGGTACAAATAGCTGTTACAGCTTTGCCAGCTGCTCTGATAGAGAATAACACTAATTCAGCGATTATGGTGCTTGTGAATCTTGCTCCAGCTTCCAACCCAATCGAGCCAAACCACAATCAGAGTCAAAAACATAGCAGCGAGGTAGATGTTTTGGACAGATTCAGAGTCTGCCAGGAGTGATATATCTCGCATCATTATCGTTGTGCTCTGAATTAACCCTGCTTACTGCGGGACTATATATTGCAACTTTCCATCAGTGCAGCGTCTTTGATCATTCGAATTCAAGTAAACCACCATTGTTCACCTCTACCCCTTTATTCTTTGTTCAAACGCCTGCCACTTTCATTATGTCTGATAACAAAGATTCCTCCGGCAAGGCGGACGCTGCGAACAAATCTGGCTCGTCAGAAAAAGCCAACTCGTCAGGTTCGGGCGAAGCTAAACCTAGCCCCAGCGGTTCTACCGAGCCTCGTAAAGTACCGTCTCATAGACGCTTCAGATGCGTTTGCCCTCATTGCAAGAAGTGTCGCAATCCTGTTGCATGGGGTACCGGTGGCATATGTGTCCTTTGTCTTGCCAACCATGTCAAGTAATCATCGGGTACTCTACGAGACATGTCCTTGGTTTGGCGTAAAGATAGCAATTCGTCATATCAAGCAATTTAGCAACTGCACCCACCAAGCTAGCCAAAAAGTCCATGCGGATCTAGAGTACTTGAACGAATGAAGATATTGATGCAAAACTTCATTGGCGATTCTTATTTGACAGTTGTTCTTGCTATTTTCCTCTTTGGAAACTGCACAGAGGCCATAGATGAAATATGTTCATTACTGCAAAGTCATCAGACAGTTCAACTTCCGAGCGACTCATAAGCCATGATCACCCAAAAACAACACAAACAAACAAGCTCGACTTGAAGAAATTTGTAGAAACTTGTAGTGTCAGAAACATCCTTGCACATGCACGGGCCTTTCCTTAATGCTTTAGACCTTATGGCTCTTATTCACGACAGCGGATATTCTCATCTCATGGCTGGTTCTGGCAGTGTAACTGTAACTTCTTTTGTTATCAACCCTCGAGCATCATAGCACGATAAGATCGTACACGTTTTACCTCCGCCAAATTGTTGAGTCACAACTCTTCTGTTCCTCAGATACCCAGGCTACTACTACATTCACCACCTTGAAATCTATCTACAATCCGCAAGGAATACTTCACAGGTCTCAACGTGGAATCACGGGTAATTCGAGTCCGCGACTTCGTCAGATCCTGTTGATAGGAGCATATTCATGTGGCAAACAGGCTCAGCCGTGGCCGACGTTCCATATCATTACCCCGTACTTACAACCGGTTCTTATTCTGCAGTGCACCTCGCGAAGCTTCAACCATGATCATCGTTAGGTCGCACATCAATGCAGTGATCAGTCATCTACTGAATCACAGTGATCGCTTAGCAAAGCTTCGTGGTTCTGTGAAACAGTGTTACAGAAGGTGTTGTCCAACGATATAAAATCTTGTCTGGCTGCGGTCAATTTTATCAACTGGGGCTTGCTCTTGGGAAATCACACAGTGCTCAACGCTCATCTTATTTTTGGTCCTGGTTTGGGCAGATCTTTACATCATGTCTTCCCGAAGAAAGATCCGGAAAACGCGGCGTGGAAGCGTCGACCTCGGGCATCCTGACTATGACATCGCTGGCTACACCTTGAATCCGAGTGTTGGAAATGCAGCTTCAGATGGTAGCAGTGCGCCATATTACTATGGGCAACAACAGGCGTCCTCTTCTTTATTTCAAGATAGCGTCGGCCCTCAACAGGTCACTCCTAACCCTCAATACGCTCCCATTGGCAGTGGAAGACCAGAACCGAGCAGTTCGATGAGCGAGTATGCCCGAGACGCTAGCACTCACCATCGCATACCTAGTAGCACTTACGCCGAGACGATGGCTAGGGCCCGCGGGCCAGTCCAAGAACGTGCCGAGGGCAGTAGCAGGCACCAAGAACATCGCGACAGAATGCGGGAAGAAAGCAGTCATCATAGGAGCAGACGCCACAGAAGATCGACCCAGGCGCAAAGCCCTAGTGAGCCGAGTGTGTACATGATGCCACCAGGTTCCGAGTCTCTGCTTCTTCAGCAAATTGTAGAACAAGGATACACCGAGGAAGCAGGTACAAATGATAGCCCGTGGGCAACGGGAGGCACTTATACGCCGGGAGGAGCGAGATGTCAGTGTTCCCGTTGCAACTGCAATGAAAGGGCGACTATTTTATTCTCTTCTCTTTGCATGGCCTGCCTTGCTACATGCGGCTCAACGGGCGGAAGCTCAACGGAAAGGAGGCACGGAAGGCGATGAGTACCAGTACGGCACTCACAAATCCATGGTCTAAGGATTGCAGTCATAATATGATAGAGGAAATCCAAACCCGATGTAGTCACGGATCGAACGGCGAGGGTAGTATTCAGTGAATGCAAACTAGAGCATCCGCAGACACAAATTTTTTGGGCCAGAGCTGGCTACTCCTAGTCCTTGATTCCGAGAGCTTTGCTACGCGCCACGCTTCTCGGCGTTTCCACATCATTCCACATCATTCCAACCCTGGCTAGACCTGCTTCTTCCTTGATTCACCTGAGTTTTGCGAACGTTGGAAAAGTACGTGCATAATCCAGTCACGCTGTGTGGACAATGCCCATACTGCAAAGACGATCGCTGTTGCAGGGGCGGCCACAGCCCAGTATAGCAGGTATCCGTCTAGCCTTACGTCCGTCTTTTGTTTCCATTCAAAGACTGGCATGGCAAAGAACGCGGCAAGAAATGTGGCCGGAAGAAAAGCCATGGTGACGACAGCGACTGTTTTCATAGCAGAGCTGTCGCGTTTCGCGGCAGCCGCAATCTCCATGGAGGATTCAGCGAGTTTAATGCTCGAGATAGAGTCTTCGTGACTGAGCAGAGCAAATATCTGTCAGATTTGTTTATTAGTAGTCTACGCTTACGAGACGATTTCCAAAAGAGGACGGTCTTACCACACTGATTTGCGATTCTGCCCTGCTCTTTATGTAGGCCGCGTACGAGGCGAACGACGTGGCTCGCATTTCGATAGTATGAATCGCATCCAAAATTTCTATCATGGACTCATCATAACCGACCATGAAGGCAGTCGCGCCTTGAGGTGAATATTTTGAATGCAAGTCCTTGGCGATGTCGAGGGCTTGCATACAATTATTATGATGCCTCAAGATATTAACGACGTTGATTTGCACATAGGCACTTTTCCTGGACCATGTTGCGAGCGCATCAACATCAAAATTAAAACTGGGCGTCTGGTTGGATCCCCATGCAAAGCCAGTGCCTTTTTCGACCGCGGTGACTCTGCTTACCAGGTCGTCCAGATTCTCGTCATGCCGAAGCATGGCATTCATGACGCCAGCCAGCAAAGGCACATATGGGGTGAAGAGATGCGGCGCGTAGCTGTGTAGCAAACCGCATAAGGATTCGTGTTCCGCATAGGCTCGATCGACCAGCAACAGTCTTGTGAACGCGGTAGAAGGGGAAAATGTCCAAATTAGAGCGCAGTGATAGAATCCAAAGAAATATGTGTCTGCATATGTCTTTTGCGCCCTCATAAAGTGCAGCCCATCAAACTTGTTGCTGAGAAGCCAGCAAACCCAAGGATTTGCCTGGCTCTGGCTTAGGAGAGAGTCAAACAGGCTTTTTGTGATATCCAGGGACACCTTCTGCGAAGCCGCTGCTCGCCCGGAGAAGACTCGAATGTGGATGAGCCTCAACTGGGGAGCTGTGTCACCATGATCTCGCTCCGAGAAAAAAGTTCGCAGCCCAGAGACTGATCGCGATGACCGATCATGCGTGGGTGGCTCTTTTGGAGCATCAAGAGAATGCCTGTCGGGAACCCCGTGTCGTATCTCTATTGTCTCAAAGAACGTCTCTTGCTTTTCCGTCTTGTCTGCTTGAGCCTCGCTTGAGCATGAAGACGGCGGGGTTTCATCTTTGAAGACAATGAGCTGGTCATTATACGAGTTCTTTGCACAGAATTCTAACCCTTCCATGTTTCCGACTGAGAACTTTGACCACAGATTTGCTATCTGTTGACTTGGCCTTCAATAAATCTCTGAGGGTAGTCCGTCATTGACAGTAGGAGGGTGGGCAGTACACTAGGAGATCGGCTGAGTGGCTGGCGTTGACCCCTGCAATCGCATCCACTCCACCACTGAAAGACCATCTCACCATGTGCGGTGCAAGACGCGAGCATGGTTGTGAGTAGTACTATCCTGGTCACCTTTTGCACGGCTTCCTAGGCATGCAGCTGTAAAAAGAATAGCCCTGAATCTGTCTCTTCCACTCATTAGTCTTGCGTAAATACAGGAGCTATGTCAAAAGGCAGTGCGTTGATGCGAGTCATTTTGCGACAAGACTCACAAAGCGATCTCAATCGCCTTTCCCTCGGTCAATAGGTGTCAACTTGATGACCTGCAAAGCGTACGTGCATTCAAATCAACTTTTTCTCCGGCTTGGAGGCGTCTCTTGAAGAGACTAAGTTGATGAGATAGACACGTAATTTCTATGGCGCGTTGCAAAGCTGTTTCTTGAAATTGATATGCCTGGCGAAACCACAATAAGAACTTGGAGATGTTGCCCTGCGACAAAGGTATAAGATGGCAGCCATGGAGTATGACAGACACAGAAGAGGAGGAAGAGCTGGAAATGGAGCCTTAGAGAGTTGAAAGTCGGATAATGACGATGTAGAGGATTTAGAGGATGGATTAATCGTATGAAGTGAACGAGAGTTCACAACCTTATGATGACACAGCCGTTCTAGGACGGGACTCAACTTTCACTTTACGTTATCATATTCTGGACGCTAAATTAGCATCCAATTTCTGGTGAACCTCGTCTATTCGACGGTGGCCACCATTTGGAGGAGGGACAACTTCGAATTCTAGTGTTAAACCATTTTCTTATCTGTCGGCTGTGCCTCTATACTACATTAGAATGGAGCATGGGGCAGGAACTTTTTCCTTCGCTCGTGGTAACTAGTTAAGTTGGTCCAGTAATAGTCTGACAATTGGAAGGATCACGACCCACGAGCTGCCTAATCCAGGCAAGTTCAATAGATCATCCTTCGCCTCATATTTTTTTAATCGGATTTCTTACACCCCATGACAAGGCATGGGTGTAGTGAAACTTATTTAAATACGAGCGGGGTTGCCACAAATACCGGAGGCCGTAAGCTTCGCCTCAAACTCACAATCTCCGTCGTCATGAAGCTGCAACTTACGTCCATTGCGGGAGCGTTGTGGCTAGCGCAGCTCGCGCAAGCCGAGCCCGTCCCCGAGCCTTCTGGGAAATACAACGTGGGCGTGCGCCGAGTTGCTGTTGACTTTATCAATCGAGACGATCCCGTTTCGCCAAACAACGTATCAACTCAATACCTCGCCACTATTTATTATCCCACCGAGGACGAGCCGGGCCCCCCGATTCCTTATCTTCAGCCTGAAGAAGCCCAGCTTTATGCCGCGCGCTGGAACTACAATGTGTCCCATCTGACGACAACAAATCGCTGGAATGCGTCGTTCCTATGCAAGCCCGCCGGCCCATCCATCATCTTTGGTCCCGGTGGTTGGGGTCCGTCGTCAGACGGGTTTGGCATTCTCCTTTCCGAATTAGCGTCCCAGGGCTATGCAGTCGCTGCTTTGGACCATCCTTATGAACAGCCATTCGTCCGCTTTCCCAACGGAACAGGAGTTCTAGGCCTGCCATTGACCTTCTCGTCCACACCAGAATTCATCAACGCCTATCACCCAGTACGAGTCCGCGAGGTCGTCCATTTCGTGAGCTACTGGCCAGAATTAGTGGCCGAGCTGAACGCACCCTTCAAGACCGATAAGCTAGGAGTTTTCGGCCACTCTTTCGGGGGCTCTGTTGCGCTCAATGCAGCCACTTCCAGCGATGCCATCGCGGCCGTATTCAATCAGGACGGCACCATATTCGGTGTCGCCGCATCCAATACGACGGCGGCCGACGTCAAAAGACCATCCTTACTTCTGGGGTTCGAAAACCACCACTCAGGATCGGATAGATCATGGAACAACTACACGAGCCAGCAAACAGATTGGTGGCGGTCCATCTATGTCAACGGTACTGTCCATCAAGACTGGACTGACCAAACATTTTGGAAGATATGGGGCACAACTCGGCCGTTGGGCCGAATCGATGGGAGACGAATGGTGGATATCAGAAGTGCGTATGTCTCAGCCTTCTTCGATGAACATCTGCGTGGTGAGGATTCACCGCTCATGGATGCGCCTTCTGAGGAGTGGCCGGAGGTAACTGTTTACGACGGCAACGATTTATAAGGGCTATCTCAGTGTATTCATATGGTACTTTAGTCGTGGAGGAAAGTAAAGCCTATTTCCAGCTTGAAGCACTATACGATTCCCTCTTCAGGAATGAACCTGCAAGCGAGCAGAAGGTGTTGCATCACGAAACTCCCCAAGAGTCAGAGTTCTTGCACCATATTACGCCCTATATAACGGCTTATTCTTATTCAGGTACTCTGAACATAGTGTCTAATTATGGCTACTACTCGAGACATTCAGAGGTCAGCCCTTCAGACACTATTCTCTAGATTATTATTGCCTTCAAAGTGAACCGTCTGATATCCGATAACGAAGTGGCCAAGTGAAACGTTAGCCCGCTTGGTCGCCTCCTTCTCCAGCTCAATCCACTCCGGATCTGTGGTGGTAGCAGTCATCACATCCATGGAAGGAACCCAGTACGACATCATCATATCATAGTCTGGAACGGTCCACTCCGGACGGTCCAGCTGGTCCTTCAAAGATGCACGCAAGGGCTCCCGAAAGTGTGGCGGCATCACACTCTAGATCAGTGTCAATACGCATTCCAAATCAGCATGATGATGAGAAGATGTCCTCTACTCAACATACCTGGGCCCATTTCACAATGCCATGTCTTTTCATTATTGGTATGGCGAGAGGTGGATAGACTTCCGTGCACCATTTGGTGAAGTCCTCAAATGAAATGTCCCCTTTCTTGTATAGACATACGTCAAACTTAATGAGCTGAGATTGAGATGTCATGTTTCCAAAGATGTGTTAGTAAATGCAAAGATGATGTGGTAGAATGAGTGGGGGAAGCAAAGTTACCGAGAACATTTCCAACAGGGCGCTTCGGCTTTTATTAGATGCAGGTGGTGTGTTGGAAGTGAGACCAACAGACAGTGAGCAGGAAAGAACCGGAACTGTACCGCTCGCCTGCTAAAATATTTTGGTAATGAAAGAGACTCCGAGAAAAAACCGGTCACGACGGAAACTGAAAAGAATTTCAACCTGATGACCATAATATGCAAGCATTCATCTAGGTATGAGCGGCCTGGCTGAGAACACTTCAACAGATGCATATGAAGAATGAGAGAACTTGATTAGCATGAGAACAACAGCGCCCGAGATGACCCGACGGTAAGACCAAATGTCTTGGCAATTGATGTTCGTGATTCAAGCCTGGAGTGCAACCAACCACGCATACAACGCCGTGCTGTTACATCTTCGCAACCAACAAGTCACAGCATGTGGCTGCAGGCCAACCCCGAGGTGACGGCCTCTACTCGAAAAATGAGAAGAAAACTAAATAAATCGAACCACCACGACTATAATTTCTGGGCTGTACCTAGACTACTTGGAATATGTTGTGGCATTTGTAATGCACAAACCATTGAAGAGGTTCCGCGCGTCTGTTAGGGCACTTAGTGTGCACCAGCATGTTACATCGGGTCACAAATATGGTCATGCAGCAAGTCTTGGGCCTGAAGGAGGGAGAGAAACATCATTAATGTGAGACAAAAATCGTTCAAGAACTAATGCTGCTCAAAATTTAACATAGCCTTTGCCCTCCACAAATGTGGCGTGCCATGGTACACCTTCGGCATGGTTTGCCAGTTGTTCGTAGAATTCACCATGTGCAGGGCCGCTGATGGCTGTTCCAATAGACTTTCCGTCCTCCAGGCGCTGGTCAGCATAATAGAATCTGTAATTAAACGCATTAGTTTTTGATCTTTTTTGCTTGAGGACCCAAACTTACTTATATCCTTTGGATGTGTAAAGTGCATCCGCAAGCCCAAGCCAATGTGCCGAAGCTGACTTCCCCACCCCCAGGGTCAACAACAGAGGTACAGGCAAGATGTTCACATTCAAAATATTGCCGGTGTAGATAAAAGTCTTCTTCGTCTCCTTTGGAAGCGTTTCCCAGCCAGCTACAGCCTGTTGCGCAGCGGCATAAGGGCTGACGGTGTTGATGTTGAGGTCGGACACGAAGGCCTCCACAGGAAGGGACAGGACGGAGTCCTCTACAGGTGGACTTTTGACCGCTGCTGCATTGTATACGACGACGCTGGGGGCTGTGTTGAATTCCTTTTTGACCCCCTCGAACAATGCCGGGATCGTCTCGGGTTTGGTGAAATCTGCTTTCAGGGTGAGGTACCCATCGGCATTCTTGATGCCATTCCCACTCCGGGAAGCAACGGCGATTTTGTAGCCGCTGCTGGCCAGTTTACTTGCGACCGAGGCGCCAACATTGGGGCCGGCACCGAGAATGAGTGCGACGAGATTGGTAGCCATGGTTGCTGTGTTGATTTGAGAGGAAGGAGAAATGTAAGTGGTTTAGGATATAACAAGATGGCTTTCAATAAAGCGTGGTATGATTCGATTCCGGACGCATTTGCATCAGCTTCGCTCGCTTTATATAGTGCAAGGCAGTTGCACTCACAAATTACCTTCGCACCATCAGTGGGACCGGCGCTGCCGTAGCCAAGCACATTTGTCATCACCCCTCGCTGACATATCTTGCGTGCTTCGTGCAGAACTGTATTGCATACTAAGCTAACTATTCTCGATCGGAGGAGTAGTAGCTCCAAAGTAGTGACTGTTGCGCGCGCGGCTACGCATAAGGCTCGGCGGAACGAGCGAACGACGAGCAAGCCCTCTGCGGCATTCACTCGCTCAATTCTCGGCGTGTTGCTGCACGATACTAGACCCGATATCGAGAGTAGTGGAAAACCATCAGTAAATTATCGTTGCCAGGAGATCCGGAATATGTATCTCATCATTCATGTTTCCGCATATTCAATCATATTGAACACAAAATGATGATATGCAACGATCCCGATGTCACTACGTGAAAGGGTCTGTTGCTGCTCTTCTGACTTCAATCACCTTGGTACGTTTATCCGAAGCGTCTGCATACTATTGATCTCCATATAGAGCATCAGTCTATAGCGGTCTATCTCCACCGTGCTGTTGCGTTGTGCACGATTTCACCCATTTCGGCGGCAAGTCGATGTGATTATGTCCAAGATTTGACATACGTCAAATGCGAAGGCGACTCACATAGCCCCGACGTGCTTAGAATATGACCAAAGAGCAAGTATGGCTAGTGCTCATTGCTGTTGCCATGAAAGGCAGCATCAGCTCTTTAGTCACCAGCAAACGCTCGTCATCACGAAGTCATTGTCTACCGCTCTTCATAGTGCATTCTGGAAAGATAGCTCAGGAAAATGTATTGTTCGGCTTGTTGACATCCGTGCCTCTACTGCAGATGATCAAGTATATTCCATTGAATATTAATGGCAGGAGCACTTTGAGGAATAGTGGACCGAAGTAGGTTCCATTATGAAGATTGTTGTTGCGCGCAGCCCGGGCAACCCGTGTCTTTGCTGGTCAACTCTACTCCGTCCAAGATAACCCTTAAGATTCTACTTGGCGGGGATAATTGCCACAGTGAATCAACTTCAGCATCGACATGGTTAATTTGAGGATGCCGGTTCCGAACAGATCAGGTAACCCATGCATTGCAGTATGTGATGGCGTCCGACTTCAAATGGTACTAGTATTATTCCGCCAAGACCACATTCCCCGCTTTCACTCTATGTGCAATGATCAACATACGATGAAAACAATGGTAGCGAAACAGACGTCTCTGTTCAAGCAACCACTCAACTGCCGATGCGGTCAGCGTATGTAGATATTAGCCTGAAGTCAAAGCTTACCTGGAGGACGGCATATGAATATGAATAAGAAGACATAAGCTACAAGGGACTTTTGGACTTTATATCTTCATCACCCATTCTCAGTCAAGCATACTTCTAAGAAAATTGTCAAGCTCAATTGTCACCAATATGCAGACCCTAGACTTTTCAGCACTATATCTCTTCGGGGTTCTGTTAGGCGATGTACTGGGGCTCCCTGCTCACGCACGACAGGCAACTGTGCTCAAGAGGCAAGAGCAAGTCCTAGATGAATACGACTTCATCGTTGTCGGAGCCGGTACTGCTGGTCTCACGGTTGCTGACCGCCTAAGTGAAAGTGGAACTTGTAAGTGACCCTACATGGACCAACACGTCATTCCATGCTGAGTTCTGGCGAAAGATACCGTCCTGGTCATTGAGTACGGCTACCTCGATAGGTCCCATTCCATTGAGGCGGTTGTGACTCCCGACCGCCTTGCGGGGCCTCCTGACGAGTATCCCGCGGCAACTCGCATGTACAATCTCACTTCGGTTCCTCAACTTGGGCTTGACGGTACAAGAAAAGTTCTTGCTGCGGGCTCTGTTGTTGGAGGTAGCTCGGCGGTAAATGGCATGTTCTTCATGAGGGGTTCTGCGGAGGACTACGATGCTTGGGTCTGGGCTGCTGGAGACAAGCACGAGAAACTATTTGCCGATGAATGGGGTTGGAAAAATCTGCTACCATTCTTCAAAAAGAGTGTGACATTTGTACGGCCTACTGAGCGAATGGTTGAAGAATACAATATCACATATGATATTGAGGCAGCATATGGTGGGACAACACCAATCTACTCAAGCTACCGCCCATTCCATTGGCCAAATACCAGTAAGTCAGCACAGCTGTCATTTGGTTCAGAAGCGCTAAAACCCAGTCTTACAGTTGCAATGTGGAATGCGTTCAAGAAGATCCCCGGCTTCAGATTTCCAAAAGAAGGAGCTGGTGGCGACGCCTCGGGTGTCTACTGGGCACCGACTTCGCGAGACCCATCCACAGAAAGGAGGTCTTTTGCCCGAACGGGGCACTACGAGAATAAGCAGGGCCCAGCCTCACGAGAAAACTTTCACCTCCTACCTGCTCATCGAGTGACACAAGTACTGCTCTCGGAGCCTTCGGATGAAGAAGACGATTGGGTTGCTAGTGGAGTGCGGTACACGCCCAGAGATGGCGAAATGCCTGATGCTGCTTTTGAGGTCCGTGCTAGACGCGAAATCATCATCTCGGCTGGCTCAGCCCATACTCCACAAGTTTTGCAAAGAAGTGGCATTGGCCCGAGGCACATTCTGGAGCCTGCGGGAGTACAGGTCAAGGTCGAACTTCCGGGAGTTGGTGAAAACTTTCAAGACCACATGAATTTCGCGATATCATACAGCTGTGAGTGGTGCATCTAACGATTCCCAAGTTTTGGTAGGCATCTGGACTAGGTCACTGATCAGTGTCACACAGTCACCAAATGGCCCAGTCCCAACAGCACGAGTCTTTTGACGGACCCCGAGTACGCCGCACAAGCTTTGGAATCCTGGGAAGCGAATAAAACAGGTGATTACAAATAGGACCATTCCACATGTATTTGCACGAGGTTGCTGATCATACGTGGTTCAGGGCCTTATACCTCTTACGTCAACAGTGTTGTGTTTCTACCTCTCAACTTTTTCTCCAACCGTACGGACGAGATTGTGGAGGAAATTCTTGCACAAGATCCTGCGGAGTATCTTCACGAGGACACCGACCCAACTGTTATTGCAGGATATGTCCAGCAGAAACAAGCACTTGCAAGACAATTCAAGTCCGACGCATCAACTCTATTAGAAGTGCCGTTCTCCGGGGGATCTTCCTTCAGTATTGTATTATGCAAATGTCTAAGTCGTGGAACCATTCACATCTCTCCGAATGACGATGGAGTTGATGCCACGGGCCGAGGTGATGTGGAGCCCGTCATTGACTACCGCTCATTTTCCAATCCGGTCGACCTTGATCTTGTCGTCGAGCTTCTTCGCGGAACGCGCCAGTTCATGAGCTCCGACGCCATGGTCGAGGCTTTTGGACCCGTCGAGACCAGTCCCGGGGCTGATATGACGGATGCTGAGGAATTGAAGTCGTGGATCGCAAGTAGAATAAGCCCTAGCACTGGACATCCCATAGGCACTGCGTCACTTGCTCCTCTAGAGCTTGGAGGTGTCGTGGGACCGGACCTCAAAGTGTATGGGACGAAGAGATTGAGCATTGCGGATAATTCCATCATGCCACTCATACCAAGCACACACACGAGCTCCACTGCCTATGCTATTGGCGAGAAAGTCAGTAGCGAGTTATTTCTTCGTTTTCAAATGTTCTTCATGAGGGATCTTTGGCTAACGCCTCTTTAGGCTGCAGATTTAATACTCAGGCGAGCTTAGGGATACCAGCTACCAGATTTAAGACGTAGTTGGGGGACAGATTTTACCATAAGCAGTGGCGTTACAGTATCGCAGGGGTTTTACCTCAATACTGGACCATGTGCATGAGTACAATCAAGGTTGACATTCTTGTTGGATGATAACTTGGAAGAAGCTATCATGGTAGATTGGCAGATCGTCCTATCATTATGAGAAGACTAATCTGCTAGGCACATGCAATATTTCCTTAGGAAGGCTTCAATATATCAACAAAATTTGGGAAGGAAGACGGCTGGATAAACCCAGAGAGTGTAAAGCCCGTGTAAAGCCCAACAATACGCCTCTGGAATGTGGTCATAGGCACACCTAGCAAAAATGGGAGGCCGCGGCATTGTTTTCTTTCTTACCCGCAATTCTATAATGAGGCGCAAACTCTAAAACTTAGCGAGAAAAAACATTCAAATAAGGCCTTAGCCTTGTCACTTCGGGACCCAAAGGCGTGCGGCCGATGGCGTCAAGGGTCCTGAATGATATACTTCTAGCATGTTAAGGCTGACCAGCTCAAGCCCGCCTGGTTTTGTGGTCTCATGCGCCGAACACTTATGGACTGAATGAAATGGTCAGTAGTTATGTCAAAAGCCACAGTATGGCGGATTTTTGGCCTTAAAATATCTGTTCATGACGCCAATGAGATCATGAGCATTTCGCATAAACAATAGCCCAGGTAGTCTTCATCAAGAACAAAATAGCTCAACGTTGTATCAATCCAATGTCCTAGACGGAAACAAAGTGAGGGATACTTTCTCAGTCACCTAGTTATTGCAAGGAACAGAAACGAAACAGACACAAAACAAACAGCCCACCAGGCTTTGGCACTGTCGTGGTGGAGAAAAACAAAGAACAATCCCGTCTTTTTCATCACTTTAGGACCTCTCAAAACTGGATGTCATATGGCTGTTTACCAGCTCACTTCACTTAATTTTCGTAATAAGAATGATTTGATTAATTGTTTGTTACTAAGTTGCCTTCGAGTATCGTCGTCATTTTAAATACTGTCCCAAACTAGATAGTACATAACTCAAGCAACAAGTGCAATTCCAAGCTCAGCAGGCTGTAAGAGCAAGAAGTTCGGTCCCGCAATGATGGACTCGGCAGTGGGAGCACCGGCAGCATCGCTGACTACCAAAATGATAACACCCTTCGGCTCAAATGCCGCAGGGATTTGGGCCTGGATCGGTGTCTCTGGCCAGTTGCTTGTTTCAATGGGAACGCTGATATTTGTTGGTCCGTGAAAGAATGTTGCGAAATACTCTGAATTGTCCTTGAATTTTGGTTGTTTGGTGGGATCCGTGAAGTTCAACGCGATGGTAGCTCCCGGCTGTAAAGATTTGGTACCCTTCTCAGGTGAGACTGCCGGCAAGTTCTGTCGGGGGGTAGGAAAAACAGGATTAGCGTCGGGGCAGCTACCTGGTACGATGTAATGGTTGGTCAAGTCGAGGATCTCGGTAGCGTAAGGGAACACAGTATCGGAAGTGCCTGCGAATGGGTTTGTCTTCCAGATATCAAGCAAGGCCCAGACCTCGTGTCGAGTTTCAACCTCTGCAATTGCTACCATGGCACCATGAGAGGATGCAAGCTCCGCGGTCTGAACCAACCCAGTCAGGAAGGCCATGCTCGATATTTCAAGGATTGTTGCCAAAGCGAGGAAGGACAGGGCATCGTAGTAAGGGAACTTGTACTTGCAGGCTCCAGGCTTTATCGACGTTGGGGAGATTTGACCTTGGAAAATTCGTAGATGGCCCAGCCTCGTTGTTGCGGATTTCCAAAATAGCATCATATGTATGATTGGGATATCCAGCTTCCACAAAAGATGAAGAGTTAAAGGCCTCAACCCCTTGCTGATAGAATTCAAAAATGACCCATTCTGCAGAGAGTAAATTCTGCCAGACTACATCATCCAATCCTGGCGGCCCCTTAGCGGTGGGGAGAATGGCATCCCGAATGTTGCCGGGAAAGGTCGGATCCTCGCCTTTGTAGGTGCTGTAGATGGGATCGTGACCTGGAATTGGTCCATAATTTGGATCTGAGAGCTGTTGGGCGTCATCAGGCTGAACATTGATGATAGCCGCTGCTGCTCTGCTAGCCAGCACTAGCAGAGCGCTCCAAAAGAACAGTTGTGTCTTTGTGAATGCCATATTGATCTGAGGTCTGTTACTGCACTTGGAGGTCTCAGATGGAACGGATTGGACATTAAATATTACAGAAGTCCTCACCATCTTCATCACCCCAGGCTAAATTTCGCCGGCGCTCCCGCGTCACCCTAGCGGCCGGAGACATCACAAGCCGCAATCTGACACCTCGGATGACGTCCCTGCTCCGCACCAACGGATTGCTCAGGGGGCTAACTTTTTGAAAGCAATCCAATAATGACCTTTTCCTGCAGCAAGGTTCAATCCTAACGACCTTCTTCGCGAGGGGCATCGCTTAGGCTACAAAAGACCGGTGCATTGGTGGCCCTTAGTGATTCGGTTAAGCTCTTTAGTCTCCGCCATCGTGGCGCTGGCGCGAACTGTGATGCCAGGCTGGCTGATCATGGTAATTCCTAGGCAGTAGTGTTCATTTTGATCGACTAATACGTCAGCCTTGTTGAATATGCGTCGGAGTCCAGATTATGATGCCTCAGCTGTCTTGATGTCATCGCTATTGTCGGTTGCCCCTTTCTACAACCTTACATCATTCGGGCCTTGCCTGCAAACCTCTGTACCACCGCTTCAGGACTCATGTAGCAATACTCAAAGGTTAAGAGGAAGCTTCATGGTATTGTTCGCTTGCTACGAAAAGCAATTGGGTTTCCAATTGGGAAGGAACATACAAAACCACTAAGCAGGTAATTTAAGCTTCTAGAAACACCAACAGGCTACCGAGTCCAAATGTCATGGCCATACTGGGTGAAGTCAGAACAGCAGGCCCCAGGCATCTAGACCAGAGAGACTCCCTGTCAATGTCAAGATGCCCGCGTAAACACATCAGTTTTATTACGCCTTTACATCACACGATAAATTCAGCAAACAGCTAAAAATATGCTCGACGACGAGGGTATAACAGTACTCGATGATAACTAAGGCTGGAAGCTACATCAATGGTATAGCGAGTGAGGGCAGACAACGACTCGGAAGGGGATCGTCTACTGCATCGTGCCGCTCAGGTGAACCGAGCGCCTAGCTAAATACTCTTGCGTATCACAACTCCTGGCAGGTTCTTTTCCAACCTATTCCCAAGCTGTCCCTGATATCTGTTTCCGGGGGAAATTTTCTAAAGAGGAACAAAATTGGCGGATCCGACGACCTGGTTGTAGCAATCTGTTCCGACAAGGATCGGTGACGGATTAACGGTGATGACGTTTCCTCCATCAATGGTGGTGCAGTCGGTGCGGGAGAAGAGATTGACTGTCCCACTCTCGTGTTAGATTGCTCGTCAAAGTAAAAGATTTCTCGTATAAAAAGATTTAACGCACTTGGTCGCTGAAGGCCATTCACTCTAACCCTGAAGCTAGGGTACGCAACGCCATTGCGAACACGGCATGCCGTATCTCCAAGGTCGCCAAAAGCAGAGCCATCTATCAGAGTGCCCTGGCAGCCTGGCTCCGTGAAGTATTGAATCGTAACGTAACCTTGGTTCTGCTGGCGCTCCTCAAGAGTGGTACTGGGAGCTGCGATGGCGCCAAAAACGGCAAGGGAAAGAGTCAGCAGACTGGATGCGGAATGCATATTGAATCAGTTTTTGAGGAATAATTTGAGAGGCTGTGTGTTTACTGAACTGGAGTTTCTTGATAGACCATGATAGGTAGAGAATAAGGACTTTATATATCCAGCGTCATGACATTCTGCTTGGTATGAGACGTCAGCAGTGGCGTACTAAAAGGTCAGGATCTGCTTAACAGCGGCCTCTAGCCTAGGTAACACGGCGCCTGGGGAATCCATAACGCTAGAAATCATGCCCGGAAGATGGGAGCAGCAAATGTCGGTGAAAGTTGACCAATTGTAAAATTGCCATTAGCGGATGTTACGGGACATTATTCCTAGCGACATGCGAGCAGACGACATTGGTGAAATTGAGGAGGTGAGGCTATGCGGTGATACGGCACAGTTAGTCTAGCGAATGCGAAAGGAGAATAGTGTCAGGAGTTGGCCAAGCGTAGGATGTTCATCCTGGAAAAGCGATGATACAAGGTTGTTGAGAGAAACGAAGGCAACAACGTGAATTACCTGTACAACGTGAGAACACTAAGTCAACAGGGGTCTAGACGGTTTCGACCAGGTTCTAGCATCAATGGGAACTAATTTCCTGGGGCTGAACAAACAAATTTTATGCAGAACAGAGCTGAGATGAATCTGAAGTATTTTCGAAATCAACACGAACTTGATTCCAACTGTCAGATAGATATGCGATATCTATGACACGTCCAAAGGAAACTGGTGTGTTATGGCAAAATCAGAACCTGAAACCTTGCAGCCTGCATTAGGCTTCTTTGGATACCTCCGGGCTATGGCTTCGGAGGAGCGATTTCGGTATGGTGCAAGGCTTGCTTGAACCAGGAAGCACGTGCCAAGACAATAGATTCGTCACTGCCAGAGACAATAGTCCACGGAATAATCAGCCGGCTGTTCCATTGAATGCCTGTTGCTTTGCGACGCCACTCAATAATCGGTCTGGTATGATCGGAAATCCGGGCCGCGTATGGGATGCTAAAGATCATAGGAGAGCAGCAACTTTGAAATGATGATTGCTTACCCTGATCCGATTTGGTAAGGACCCTAGCGTCCTCAACGGTGTAGCTCGGTGAAGCTCTTTTGGTGGGGGGCAAACGGCGTTAGTGGTAGAAAGTACAGCAGAGTACTTCCGTTTTCAAGTTTGGCAGTAGTAAAATCACACATGCGATTGCAAGGGCACGGGGGGCTGCGCCATGCTCGGCTTCTGTTATTGTATGCAAGGATCTGAGTGTTCAAACTGTATCATCGGCAGCAGCTAAGTCCTGGCGGGTAGTTACACAAGTCGCAATTACCATTCTTCACCAATTCGATAATAACTAGGTACTTCTACCTTAGATTGTGAGCCCTTGGTTTATGAAGACACTTCCTTGCCATATCTGCTTGAAAGCTCTCTCCGCAATTCCAACGCCAGCACTTCTTTTGCTTCATCCATGCGCTCATGTATAACGAGTACCGCTTGTCTGCTATACCTTTCGAGGACCTCCATTACCATCAGGAAACTTGGTGTTGAGGAGTCATCAAACTTGACCATTCTTGAATGGTTTGCAGAGATACCAGCTCTTTCTGTTTCATCGTAGGAGGGTGCGGCACTCTCAATTGGCACCACGTAATGACTGCCCATTAATTTGTGACTGCTTTTGTTCTCCTCCCAGAAAAAGAATACCGGGAACCTTTTCATCATTGGGACGAAGTACTCTGTGACATTTTGTAACGTTTCCGACTCTTCCTTCAATGCCTCTACTAAATTGGAAGCCCTGAACGGCATTATGCTGAAACAAGACTGGAACTTGTTCAAATATGATAGCCAAGATGCTTTAGAAGTACCTGCGTGTGGGGTCCCAAAGAAGATTATGCCACATGTCGAGGCAAAGATGCCATACTCGTGTGAGACTTTGTGGCCAGTCCTCGTTTGGGAGTAGGACAAAGCCTACAAATGTTAGCTGCTTTCAGACTCTGTTTTTTAGTATGTTAGCTTACTCTTTTAACGATAATCCCACCCAGTGAATGGCATAAAAAGATGATTGGCTTATTGGACATCCCCGCCAACTGATCATACATCAGCCCAGCTGCTTTGAGATATCATAGCAGCCCTCATACATACATTTCTATCTGCGGTTAGATTGGCGACAAGCGTCTTAGCATGATGGTGAATACGATTGCTAGAAGGTTCATGGCCTGACTGAGTTGAGGAGCTTGCATTGTAGCCCCAGACGAGAACACGGGCAGTTTTGATGCGCTTCGGCAAGAATTCTGGGTGATTGAGCCAGCATATGTTCTTTTCCTTTGCTGTCCACGTCTTACGGGCCTCTCCATTCAGTCCGTGTACAGCCACAATGCTGTCTTATTGTTAGCCAATCTGGGAACAGATTCATTGAGAGAATAGCTAATACTCTAGCTCCGCGGTGATGCCCTCTGGTGTGTAAAGTTGATCAATGCCATATGTTCTCCCCGTTGTGTCACTCATCTTAGCTTTCGAAGAACTTGCAGTGAAATGGCAGGTTTTTTGGCACTTAGATTGTGAAGAGTACAAGAACTGGTGGCGATTCCTATAAATATACGGCCTTGAGAGAGGCTTGCATGTGAGGCTGGCGGCTGTGCAGGTTTTCCATTGGCCATTCTGTCTTGTTGGTGCTCTGTTGAAACCGGTCTACAGGAGGAGCGCCCAGCCTGAGCACCTGAGCAGTTTAATGCAACCACACAACGGCGATGGAGGGGGAAGGAGCAGATCTTACTGAGCCCTTAACGCGATTGCGGAATGCCCAGGCTGGCTATGCAGTGCCAATTGTGAACCGATAGTGATAAGCCACGCGTTGCTCAGTGCGGCGAGAAAGCAACAACAGCCATTAATACACTCCATTGATAACTGGGTCATCATTAATGCAAAGACTGCAGGGTCTATTATTTCGTCGATTTATGACTCTCAGAAATGCCCCCCACTGCAACCACGCAGCCATCAGCGCTAGAAAGTACCAATGTCAAGTTTTGTTTCTCAGAGCCGGTTACTTCAGTTTTCTGCCCACTGGGTAGACTGATGGTGGGGAATTCTTGAAGTAATCGTACAATCGTATAGGAGACTTGCATCAATGCATAATCTTCTCCTAAACATTGTCTTGGACCACCGTTGAAAGGGAAATAGGCCCATCCAATATCGCCCAGCTCATTGCTCTCCCATCTCTCCGGTCGAAACTCATCAGCGTCAATACCATATATATTTTTCCTCCGGGAGTTGATGTATTGGGAAAATACAACAACCTCGCCTTTTCGAACGAGGATTGGCCGATCACCATGCTGCCCTCCACCAGCTGGGAGTATGGTATTTTGTAAGGCCTCCCGCGCGTTAAGGGGCACTGGCGGATATAATCGTAGGCCTTTGATCGTAAGAAATATGTCATCAACAGGGAAACTGAGACGTACTCTCTTTGACAACGAAGGACAAATACGTCATTTGGCGAATTTTCTCTCGGTCAGGACGCGTTTCGTTTCCTAAGACTGCGTGTATCTCATCACGCAGGCGCTGTAATACACGCTCGTGTCGAAGAAGCAGACGACTATTTCATTAGTCTTATGATATGCTTGGTTGTACTCAGGTACGTACAAAGTCCAGGACAGACAACACGCAGTTGTGTCTCGTCCCGCTAGTAGCACATTTAGCAGTTGATCTCGGAGAACTGTTTTTGAGGATGACTCTGAGGCCAATTGATCAATGAACCAGGAGGTCTCATCATGGCGTGGCTTGTGGGAGGCAACTCCACAGACGATTTCCCTTTCGTCAATATAGTCCTCGACAAATTGATGAACTGCCCGACAAGCATTCCTGAATCTCGGAGGGTTGTATAAATAGTGGAACGGGGCAATTCTGGAACGTTTCGCCAATCCTTCCTGAGCAATCTGGAAGTTCATTGCAAAGCTTTTGTTCTTTTCTGCTTGGTCGATGGTTGCTCGTAGACTGTATACAGAGTCACCGAAGAGCAGCGCCGTTGAGGTGTCCATGGTGAGACTGAAGAAGAGAGGCTGCAGGTCAATGACGCCCCTTCTGGGAACAAGCGCGACTAGATTATCAACGTGTTCGCCTATTGAGTTCTCAAGATCTCTGTACCGAGCTCGGACGAATTGTTTCCGCAAGAGTTCTCGAGAATGCTTCCAAGCCTGACCCTCCTGGGTGAAGATGCCATTCCCGAGGAGGGGTCCAAGTACGGCTGATCGTGTCCCAAACCCATAATCTAGAGGTACCCTTAGCCATAAAGAACGGAATCGTGACGCCGACATTGTGTACCCTTGAAGTTTGTTGATAGAATTGCCTCAACATTAGATGGGTGTAGTATGTGAAAAGCACGCGGACCGAAGAGCAAGAATTGATACAACGTATTTCCGGGCTCGTACTCATCTGCTACGGAGCAGAAAAAAGCCAAAAGTCGTTCTTCTGCATTTGCATTCCAGATTTGTTTGAGACGATCAATACCTAGAGGCCATCGGTTTGGTAATTTGGGCGGCAACTCGCATCCATACTCCCGAATCAGAGCAGCGTCAGTCTACAAATTTGTCAGAAAACAACAGTGCTCCAAGATAGCCTGCCCACCTTGTGTTGATTAAGGTACCCGCCAACGGTTCTGAAAAGTTGTAATGAAATCGCGAGTAGAATAGATAGCTGCCAGATTCCAACTCCAATGAGCGGAGACCAACCGTCTCTAGCGGCGTCCCACATTGTTCTGAACAACACGGTTGAGGTTGTGGTTGCCTAGAAATGATGCCGCTCGAGTTGAAAAATGCTGTTACCTCCGATAATAGGATCTGCTAGAAGGATTCAAAGCACTGCTCTGTTTATGTATTATTCTGAGTCCATGTAACTCGACGCTTGTGATATCTAGCTGGCCGGTTTGTGACTTGCTTAAGCGCCCAATGTCGGGGGGTAGAGTTCTTATTCGCGTCCGCATCTTGGCCCTGGGACCATGATTGGCTTCAGCGTCACAGAGGCCTGTATTTGGCCCCACAACCCGGTGTGGGTGATGGACCGCCAAGACAATTGTGCACCAACATCAAAACATCACGCCCGCTGAAGCCCTGCCTGACCGGCTTCGTTGTGTAGCAATTGCATCCCCTCAAGTTCAGTTCAGGCCGAGCTGACCAATCTTCCTTGCAGCCACCTTGGAGGGATTTGTCTCAGCTGTGGGCGAAGCTTGAAGAATTGCAAGGATTACCCTCCTAGGGTCAACCAACAGATTCTCCTTTTCGTCGATCTCCCAAACCCAGGATGGCAGCACCAGCGGCCTGCTGCCGAGGTGGGAAGTGGTTGCTTCTGGTCGAATCCCCGCTTTCTATCCTCGTCTCAAGATGTCGTCTGCAATTACTTCCAATAATCCGATGATTCTACCACGCTACCCTTTTCTAACTCTGGGGACTAGCCTTCTGAACATCTTTTTAGGACGTCTTCGAACGATCTTTGGGTTATAGATCGTTAATTCAGGCTTTACCCCGGGATGTCCCACGGCATACACTGCCTGTACTCCGCGCCGGAAGACGCTAACCTCGACAATGCTACCCCTGTGGAGTATGGCTTGTTCGCAAGAGGCAATGTTCTAAAACTGATGGTTTGATCACAGCATAGTTGCCGTTCATGATGTTTACGAGGATCCATTCACAGCTTGGACAAACACGAAGTCGAATGTGAACTGGCTCCAAGACCTCCTACCGCACGATATCACGGTCGGCAGGATTGTTGCCTACGGCTACGATGCGACCGTCGACTCGTTTTTGGTTGGGAGTGCCCACCAGAATATACAAAGAATGGCAGAGTCTCTAGTTCAAGAACTCCGCGCGAACCGTCAGTTCGCAGGGACTCTCAAGCGACCGATTGTCTTCATATGCCATGGGCTTGGGGGCTTGCTTGTCAAACAGAGTTTGGTATACTCGTCGACGAGAACGGCACCCAAGGTCGTCCATTTGTGGGATCAATTTATCTCAACATTCGCAATCCTCTTCTTCGGAACACCACACGGGCAAATGTCCGCCACTCAACTGGAGGCACTAGACAAACGAACTCTTAAACTGCGACGATCCAGTATTGATCCCAGCAGTGACCGCGTGCCTCTCGCCATTGACAATGCCTTCTCCCCTTTGATAAAGCAATTTCACTTGTTTTTCTTCTGGGAAGAGTTACCAACGGCTATCAGTCGCCACTACGAATACCTTGTGTCCCCCGAGTCAGCTGCTCCGAAGATAGACAATACAGAGACAGCGGGAATACATGCCACGCATTTCGACATGGTCAAATTTGGTTCTAGGAACTCATCGGACTACCGCACAGTAGTTGCTGCCCTGTCTACTTATTGTGAAAAAGCACCAGCAATCATATCGCACCGCTGGACACAAGCGAATAAAGCACTGAAGCAATTGCGCGAGGGCGAGGCGTGGGAACTTGGCGGCTTCAGTTTCGATGTCCACTCAGAGAAACCATTTCGGAATCGCCATATTCCAGTACAACCAGCACAGACGCACTTTTATCCTCCACAGCCTTTAAGTTCTGGGTTCGTTGGCCGTGAGGACCTCCTTGCCATCATGCAAACAAAGTACTTTCCAGAAAACTCAGACTATGAGCACCAAGGCCATCATACTTTCGTGGTTTTTGGCATGGGCGGGTCAGGGAAAACACAACTCTGCTCTAAGTATGCCCATGACTCAAGACACTTGTACGTAAAAAACAACTCGAATGACAAGCTCAAGCTGACAAGCAAGGTATTCTGCTGTCTTTACCGTTTACGCCGCTACTAAGGATACGATTGCAGACTCTTTTTGCCGCATTGGACAGCTTGCGGGCCTGGAACCTACAGAGAGCGCTGGGCGTCATTATCTTTCACAACTCAGTGATACTTGGCTTCTCATAATCGATAATGCAGACGACCGGCTAATAGACCTGCAAAATCTCTTTCCCCAAAATCACAACGCGCATATCCTGATCACAACAAGATGCCCAGACTTTCGTGTCCAAGGCACGCTGGGCTACCTGGAGCTGAGAGGTCTCGAGCCAGAAGAAGCTCTGAACTTGCTGCTAACCAAGGCGAATATACCAGTGCCTTGGGATAGTGCGACAAAGAAAGCAGCAAGCCTGATCACAAAAGCACTTGGCTACCTTGCTTTAGCTCTCATACAAGCTGGCAATTGTATATTCCGTGGAATCTGTGGGCTAACAGACTATCTCAAGCTTCATAGTTCAGCTCGCAAATTCTTGAGCTACAAGAGAGCGCAAATGGGAGAGGAAGATGATAGCGTGGTGAAGGCTGTATACTCCACGTTCGATATTTCGCTTGGCATCCTCCTCCAAAGACCAATCTTACGACGTCAAGATGCTTCGGACTTGTTGAAGATAATTTGCTTCTTTCACTTTGAACATATACCCGTGGAACTTTTCACTCGAGCAATTGCGAATCGCATGGAAAGCGATGTTATGGGGCCGCAATCTTCAATAGCCGCTTTTGGTCGCATGATTTTGAAGCGGTTAGAGCCACCTAAAGCACTACCCGGGTTTCTGAAGGACGACACCAAAACGGACAGATATCGAGTTAACTGGGCTATTGCTGAACTGCGATCTCTTTCGCTGGTCCATTTTGATGGCAAATACATTTCGTTACATCCGTTGGTGCATGCTTGGGCACGGGACAGTCTCGATACTAAGGAATGTGGTGTTTGGGCATCTGTGGCGCTGAACACACTCTTGGAATCCGTTTCGCTACCCCCGAAGGGAAGCAGTGATACAGACGGTGAGTTCCACAGAGATATTGTCCAACATCTGGAGACTTGTTTGCGCGAGCACGAAAGTCCGGTCTCCAAATCATTTCGTAATATGGGAAACATCCAGTGGCTTTTTGCCAAAGTCACTCGACCATCGACTTTTCTCATCATGCGCGACCAGGTGCAGAATGCTGCAAAATGCGGCTGGGTGTTCGCTGAAAGAGGGATGTTC
Organism: Paramyrothecium sp. XJ0827; assembly: GCA_020881915.1. Taxonomy (NCBI): domain Eukaryota; kingdom Fungi; phylum Ascomycota; class Sordariomycetes; order Hypocreales; family Stachybotryaceae; genus Paramyrothecium; species Paramyrothecium sp. XJ0827. The sequence goes on along the minus strand of JAJFPB010000001.1, from coordinate 1,241,996 downwards.
GAGAAGGCTCGAGACCATCTTGAAGTAGTGAAAGATGTTCTTCTAAACTCACTGGGGAGCTCAAACGAAAAGACCACAAATGCAATGCTAGGTCTGGCAGGCGTCTACTGGGGCCTAGGTCAGCCAGAGAAGGCCATAGAGCTTCAGAGGACCGTCGTACATGGACGGACAAAATCTTTGGGCGGCACCAATCTAAAGACGCTTCAAGCCATGAATCACTTGGGAAGATCTTATTGGTTACACGGCATGCATCAAGAGGCATTGGACATACAACAGACCGCCGCAAGCTGCATGAAGGAAACAGTTGGCTCAGAGCACCCAAATTATGCTGATACCTTAGCAGCCTTGGACAATCTTGGAGTAACCCTCAGTGCTTGGCGTCGATTTCATGAAAGCGCAAGTATCCACGAAGAAGTCTTAAAAGCAAGGGAAAAACTACTTGGTCCAACTCATTCCGACACGCTTTCTACAAAAGCTAATCTGGCCATGGCGTTGTTAGACCTTGGGAATGTTGGAAAAGCTCAAACATACGTCACTGACGTTTATGAACAACGTCGTCAAATTTTTGGGAAAGAACATCCATGGACACTTTGGGCCCTATGTTACCTTTCTAAAACTTACCTTGAGTCTGGAGAGCTTGATAAGGCCGAGGAAATACTACTGGAGGGTATTGAGGCCGGCGTACGGAGCCTAGGAAATGGTCACGTTGGTGTTCTAATGGGACGCGGAGAACTTGCCCGCGTATACGCAAGACAGGGGAGATTGGACAAGGCGGAGGAACTAACAATGAAGACCATAAGCCAGCTGGAAGAATCATGCGGCGCTGGACATCCTGACTATATTTACGGCTTATGGAAACTGTCGCAGCTCTATATTCTTAAAGGTGAGCGCGGAAAGGCATTGGAAGCAAGCAAGCGGGGTCTAGAACGAAGTAACGACAGATTGACACCATCACATCCCTTGAGGCACGACCTGGAAGAAATGGTACGGGGGTTGAATGATTCCAAATCGTCAGCAACTTACCATAAGCATAAAGTTCTCCGCATAGGCGAGCATACTGTTCGGAAAGAGGACAAATGGGACCCAGAATTTTCACCACGATTTATTAGAAAAAGCAGCGATAGAGATCGGAAGCTTACTTGGTGAATACACCATAACTGATTCAAAGCGTTTGTGTCTCTATAGACGCAATTTGATAAATGACTTGGCCATGTGTAATTGACTTCTATCGATATACTTGAGCACTTTGATAGCTTACACAATGCGCTGAACCACTTCTCAAATATAGGCTCTAGAATAGCGCGGTGAACACAAGATGCTACCACTTCAACTTCGTGATTGACCTGGCCAAGAGGAATTGTAGACTATTCACAGCCGCGAGCAGCAAAATACAAAACCCGAAGCGAGATCAGGTGGAAAGAATAGAACAATGAGCAAAAGAAAACACATACAACAGCCGGTGTTCGCTGGTCGTCACCGACCCAACTACTAATCTGCCCCTTACAAGTTTAATTCGGGGAGAGCGGACGGGATCCCATGCTTTCTTGTAGGTATGGTCGTATGTACTGGTATCATGGTCTTCTTGGGCTGATAAGGCTGAAGGTCAGAGGGGCTGGAGACTACAGCACCCAGAGATTATGCCTTCTTGACACTCTACACTACTGCCTGACTCCAAATGTATGGATGGTATTCCACTTACCGATTTTGACCGACAGTCTGAGATAGTAGTGCCGGACGTCAAGGATTGTCGGGCTGTTCATAAAAAGAATAGCTTAGCCCAGTTTCTCTGGGTTTCACTCGACTTACCTGCTACCACAGGAAGGATTTGGGCAATTCTCAACTTCTGGGGACTGTCAGATACGTTTCAATGTCAATTTCGGTATTCCTTCTCATTCCTCATCGTGGCTACTTTACGTCATCTGCTTTTAGCCTAATTGTGCATCTTCAAACCATTTACAGCTTCACTAATGACAAGACATCTTTCTGACATCAATCCTGCTCCCCTTGAAGTTTCACTTCATGTCCATTGCCCTCATAGATGAAGTAGCTCATGACACAAGGTATCAGTGTCAGTACGCTCATCACCCACCATGGAAGCCCCGTCATCCCATGCGCTGACCCGTACGAGTAAAGAGAGCCTGCAACAATTGGGCTAACAGTACGAGTAAAGCTACACAGCATTTCGGCTGCACTGTGAGTCCTCCCCAATGCCGTTGGATGCGGCGATGCACTATAGGTCATAATCAGAACTCTTGCTTGCAATGGAAGCATTGAATACGCCACTTACTTGTTGGTGAGTGCGATCTGCGTAGGGAGGGAAAATGATACGCTCGACATCATCACTATCTGTGCTGAAAAGATTGAAATCCAAACCAAAGGGCCATCCCGGTGCTCAGGTCGAGGCGTACTCGACGGGACAAGGGCGAGGTAAGGAATCAAGAAGTAAACGATGGGGTAGCCTCTTAGGAAGATACGGTACGCCCTCAACATACCCAACCGGGTCACAACCGGCGAGTAGCCAAAGATCTGCAAAGGAATGCCCAGTATGCCTGAGAACGCAAGTGAAATAGCAACCATTCTGGCTGGCATCCCAAGACCGCCAACAAAATGGAACGGAAGTCGAATATTCTGTTGTCCCAGATTTGCTACTGGATCACTGAGAAAGCTTGGCCAAAGCGTATTGTAGACTGCAAAATGACCTTCCATAATGCCCTGTGCTGCTAGTGTAAGGCAAAGGTTTCGCGTGAACATCTTTCTCCAGGGAAGTCGTTGCTTCACTACTTCCACATTGTTGACCGGAGGCATACTTTGAGCGTCTCCATTAAGAAGTGGTTCGATTTCTCGATTCGCTTCATCTTCTGTGGCTGAAGAATACTCTAGATCTGGCAGCATTTTTTTGTTCGACTTTTCGTACAAAGATTTTATTCGAGACGCAATATCCAACCCGAGATCATAGTTGTGGCGAGCTTCGCTGTGTGTCTACCTTTCTGCATTAGTAGATTTGCCGAGTTAGGATTAATACGTGGGTAGTAAGAACGGACCTCAGCCAGAGTGAAGAAGACCAATAGTAAAGCAATCAAGACAACTGTGCCACTGGCAATTGCGGGTGGGGCATACGGGAATTTGCGGAGGAAAGCGATGTGACCGAAAGTGTTGGGATATTGCCCGGCAAGGTCGGCTAGGAATCCAGCCACCATCGGACTAGATATAGCCGCAACGTTGTATGCCATCGGCATAAGGACAAAGGCTTTTGCTTGATACCTACAATCGATCAGCGGATGTAGAAAGTTTTAGCAGAGTGTACTGTCGACAGTATGGGAGAACTAATCACCCACCTGCGTTCTTTGACAATTTCGGACACCATTGTTCTTATCATCGCCGTATTGCCATTTACTGCACCTTCTATCAATCGGAGGAACACAGCCTGGCGATAAGTACGGATGAAGCCAAAGGCTACCGTACTCAAAACTATGACAATGCTCGTGAGCTATCATCTCAGCGCAAGAGGTGACTCGGGCTTACGGGATCCAGCGAGGCTAATAAGGAGTACTTTCTTCCGTCCTACTTTTGGTGAATCAGCCAAATGACCCCAAAGAACCGCTGTAGAGCCTTGAGCGAGAGTGAAGACTGTTTGGAGCATGGCGGCATCTCGCACGATGGTTTCTGACGGCTTAGAAGGATCCATCCACTGGAGCTGGTAAAATATGTACGTCTTTGTTCTAAGTGAGTATTTTCCAATCTTATTGTGCCGTCTGATGGGACGCATACCCAGATGGACAGTCGCACGACCGGTTCCGAGAACCGGGCGATGACAACAATGGCTAGCTGGCTCTTGTTGGGCAAAGACCCCCAAGTCACGTCCCCTGCCCTCACTGACATCTTGGCTTCCTATAAGTAATATATGTTAGCGAGATCTCGTTTATTCCAAGAGGTTAGATCAGACCGGTGTACCCAGACAGTATGAGCGAAGACGAGGGGGCTTATGATTATGCAAGATGCTTAAAAGAGAGTCAAGCCAGTGTGCGCATGCGACAGGGGCGGTGCGTACATCGGCTCCACTGCGAGTCGGTGAGCAGCAAGCTAGCATCTGGTGACAAACTTTGGAACCAGAAACTCTGACCAGCCTCTCATTGGGCTCGGGTGGGCTTCCAGGAATTCAAGAAGCCGGAAATTGACTTGTAAATCATTTAAGCAGACCGCGTGGAGAACAGGCTTTGTGGATGAACACTATTTCGGCCATTACTTAAAATGAAGACCTTGGAGTCCTCCAGGGCCATGGGACCCCACGTTTCGTCTTCCTTCAAATGACAAACCACCCTTTTTTTCTTCAGCGGAGATAGACTACGTCCCTGCCGGCTGGAAGCTGATATACCTGATGCTCAGTGTTTTTTTTTTTTTTAGAATATTCAGTGCCGATTCCTTCCCCGAAATTTGTGAATTCGAAGGACAGCACACTGAGCGAAGCTGTCGGTCCGAAGCTGTACACTGCATCGCAAGTCAGCAAACCTGTAAGCAAAGCTGATACAACCCTTCTAATCCGTTTGGCTTACATTGGCTCGGTGTGCCTTGAGCATGAGGGCGTTCTGTGAATGTAATAGGCAACTGTGGGGGAAGGACCGCTGGTTCACAGCACTCGTGTTTAGTGGTGCCTTGGCTTAACCAAGCCTCAATGCGAGCAAATATCCTAGGTTCAAAACCTAGGTGGCACCTCAAACTTCATACTGTAGAGAATCACGCAGGATTTTGGGCGGGGTATCGTTGATGTACAACATTTGTTCCACCACCGCGTCAAGGGATTGAGACATCCAAGTCGTTCTCAAAGGGCGGGCTGATCGAGCATGCCTTCCAGCGGCGATTTGTCCGGCAATCTGGCAATCAATATGAGAACAAGTTGCGTATGACGGATTGTGTCCCCAGCACCGGAACGACACAAAGGCTTTCGTGCTAGAAGAAAATCCTGGCTTATGATTCCACCAGCACTGGAACTAACAATTACCATTCGCAGTAGGTAACATTTAAATCACTATTAATCGTGCCTTGAGATCCGCCGGCCTTCATATTTTTTAACTTACGAGAACCGAACACTAATCTTCTTCTAATAAAGGGCTTGGTAGCCTCATCTTACTGCCTTCCTTCCTGTGGAAAGTAACACCATGAAAAATAAGATTATGTGGATCCTAAACTTCTATCAAAGACCCTCCCTTTAATGTGTACTTTGACCCAGGCTTTGTCTTCATACTCATATATTCTGACGAGCTGTCACTCCCTTTCCGGGACGTTTCCTTTCGGGTTCCGATCGTTACATTCAACGGGTTCCCAAGGCGGGACTCAAACGTAGCCGCAGTTAGGAGACCGTCTTTCCATTCTGCGCCGACGACGAAACCGCCGCGCGCTACAAGCCCGCTGAATGAACCGACCTTGGAAGACGGGGGAAGGGCGGGAAGCAGATGGATCACACCGTTATGACTTTGCAAAACAGATTCCGCGATTCCAGCAGTGCCTCCAAAGTTGCCATCAATTTGAAATCCAGCCGGTGGACCGGCGTCCAAGAGACTGTTGTGAGTGAGGTTGTAGAGCAAATCAACAATGTCCGTTTCCACCCCAGCGTTGTTGAATAGACGTGCGTGAAGTGCCAGTGTCCATGCGCGTGACCAGCCCATGTTGCCGGCATTATTCCTGTGATTACATGTTAACACAATATGACGGGCCTAGGGCTCTTTTACTCACGCTACTCTCCACTGAAGAGCAGCCTCTGCTGCATCCCAGAGCGTCGTGTTCTCGGGAGTTATCTCATTTCCAGGATGCAGACCATATAGGTGTGACAAATGGCGGTGTCCGGGCTCTACGTCCTCAAAATCCTCGATCCATTGCATCAGTCGCCCTGTCTTGGGCGAGATTTGCAATGGAGGAAGTTTTGACTTGAGCTCTTCTGCCTTCTTCACAAGCTTGGTGCGAGGTAGACCAAGTATCTCCGTTGCGTCGTTGAGGTTAGTAAAGAGCTCCCTCAGAAGGGAGTTGTCCATTGTCGAGCCAATGGTGAGGCCTCCGCTGACACTGCCGTTCCTGTACGAAGCCTCTGGTGAGCTGGACGGGTTGGTGACCTTCCACCCCTTGTAGTCGGTTAAGAAGTCATTGAAGAACTCAGCGGCCTCATAGAAGAGGTAATAGTACTTCTTTAGGAACTTCTTGTCTCCAGTGTAGCGATAGTGCTCGAAAATGTGGCTCGTAAGCCAAACGCCGCCTAGAGGCCAATACGTACCAGCAGGCCAAATATCCTGAGGAGCTGTGTCGCCCCAGATGTCGGTATTGTGATGGATGACCCAGCCCTTGGCGCCATACATTTGCTTGGCTGTCTTCTTTCCAGATTTATAGGCCGTTTCAATGAGATCGAACAGTGGCTGCGTAAGTTCAGGCAGATCTAATAAGTTAGCATGTAGATACCGCTGGTGCAATACGTACTCACTAGTGACTTCTGCTGGCCAGTAATTCATCTCAAGATTGATACTGGAGCCTCATTAGCACCCCTACACTTGACAGATATCTTCTCATCTTCAATCTGAAACTCACTTGATAGTGTACTTTGAGCCCTATAAGAATAGTGTGAGTCAGCCTGGCTACACGAAGTACTCTCTTGTTCCGCTACTTACCCATGCAGGATTTAGATCATTGTTCCAGATGCCTTGGAGGTTTGCAGGATAGGTTCCGACTCGAGAAGACGAGATCAAGAGGTATCGGCCGAACTGAAAGTAGAGCGAGACAAATTCCGGATCAAATGCCCCGCGTAACGCTCGCCGGCGTGCATCTGTAGCTAGAGCTTTTTGGGCGTCCGTGGAGCTTCCAAGTGACAAATCAACTCTGTTGAAAAGCTTCTGGTAATCAGCTACATGATTCTCGCGCAGTTTGTGGTACGTCGATGAAGCAGCCGAAGAGAGCTTCTTCTGAACCTCTGCATACGGGTTACGATGCCTGACAGTCGTTTCCGTATCCGAATAGATCCACACCTCATCAGCTTTTGTAACTTGGATGTTATCGCCGATCTGCCTCTTCGATCCACCGATGATTTTGACGCGTGCTCCGAAGACGGCTTCAATGTCTCCGGAACTATACTTGGTGTATATGGTGTCACCGCCTTCTGCAAATGCGGCTTCAGCGAATCGATTTTGCGAGTTAGATGGTCTCTGGAATTTGATGTAGAAATTGAGTGATGCAGAAATCGACGCTGTGAGGCGGATTGCCAAAACACTAGCAGGCTCGCTGACGAAATATTCTCGCTTGTATGTGACACCGTTTGATTGGAAGTAGACTCCAGCAGTAGCATCGCCAAGGTCAAGCCACCTCTCATAGTTTCGAATGCTCCCAAGACCTTGGTAGATGATTTGCAGGTCTCCGCCGGGTTGGTACATCCTCATGCTCGTAGGTGTACCACTAAGGCCCAGAGCTGCTTCCAGGGTTGCCTGCGAGACAGCGCCATTGACTAGCAAAGACTGAACAGACTTCAGAGTCGACAAAGCATCGGGATTGAGGCGGTTCAGCTTGGTGCCGGACCAAAAGGAGTCCTCGTTAGTCGAGATTATCTCAGAGGCTGCACCGCCTCGTATCATGCCACCCAGGCGTCCATTTCCAATTGGCATTGAATCGTTCCATAATGAGCCCCCAGCAGAATACCACAACCTCAGTGGTTTGGACTTGGAATCTGGTAAAGCGAATTCATCACCGCAAACTAGGGTGGCTAAGAAAAGAAAGGCGAGGAATAACATAATATTTTAGATGAAAGGCACAGCTGAGGGCGATTGGATCTGTCCTCGATAACTTGAGGTGTTCTCAGTCCCTATAGAGTGCTCGTGCATTTTATAGTTTACAGTACTTACAGTTGAGGGTCTCGTCAGTAAAAAAATTACCGACGGGTATCTAATGTAAATGCGGAGACATGGCCTTCAAGCGACGGAAGAATGGCCATCATTCGAAGGTTCAGACATGTCATTGTGTGGGGTATATTGGGCAGATTCAGCCAAGAATGGGGTTGTTGGGGTCGAGGATGGGATTTGGGGACAGCGGATTGCTCGCAGCGCGAATGGGGTCAACTTGACAAGGCCTGGGAAATATCCCACTGAATTCCGCCAGTAAGATTAGTACATCGGCAAAAGATACAGTATTGGCCCGTCGACGATGCCCTGAATTACACACACGCAATGGGGATAAGGATTCACAAACTGGGGCAGCCATGATCCCCGCTCGTGGTGTATGCGGAGAACCCTGTCGGAGAAGTTGTAATTAGGCAGTCCCAGGCTCGTCAATTTATCCGGTCGTCTCCTACAGCTAGTTTGCGAGTGCACGTCAACAAACCAGGAAATCTAAGATTTTCGGTCCCTTCGCACTATCGGCTCTACTGGACTCAAGATCGTATTGAAGGGAAGCTCTCAAGAGGGCTGGTTCTGTCCAACGAAGTATAGGAGTTTTCTGCCCGGCAAGAGATCGGAAGGTTCTACAGAGTATAGTTACCCAGTCACCTTAAGGCTGTAAAAGAGCCTTGTAGTATTCTATGGAATGAAAAACACCTGCCTAGAGAAGAAGATAGCAATATCTGCTCCAGCAATGTAAATTTGGGAGAGCTCAAGATCCTGCTATCGCGTAAATAGTTCTCTGGATCCCGAGACCGTCTTTTCTTCTTTCTATTCCTGCTTTGGGATACTTTCCTCGTCATCCGCTGACTCTGCTTCGGTTTCTTTTTGCCTCTCTCCTGTCCACTCTGCTTCATGGCTAACATCTGGATTTATGTTCTTCTCCCTTTCATCCTGATCAGCTTCATACTCTTCTTCATCGTCATCATCCCTCCATGTATCTGTCCAGTGAATCATCGACACAGCTTCTCTAGCAGAGATACGATTGCAGGGCTCGTATTGAAGCAAGCCCAACATAACGCCCTCGAGAGATCTCAAAGCCTGATAGTCAGCCTCTGAAGCATGCGATACTTCATAGTACTCGTTTGCTTGGATTCTCTCAATAATCTTTTGCCTCTGCGTCTCAAAGGTCCGCAAAATGGAGATATTATTCTTGTCCTCCTCTATTGCAAAGCAGAGAAATTGTTAGTATGACAAGGTCATTCATTAAGCTTTTCTTGGCCTTTACCTGTCAGAGCTGCGCGTTTCTCTTTCTTGAGCAATTTCGTCATACTTGGGCTGCCACTTCGCCGGCAGCGGGCCTAAAACCCTGACCTGAATTGAAATGGCCGTAGCAGGCGTGAAGGACCAGAAAAAAATTGGAACCTGGTAGACTAGATCGTAAATCTAGGAATTTTAGCCACGAAACTATAACCAATGGGATTTACCTACCACAGTTCCTGCGCGCCACACATCATGCGTATAATCGAAAGAGCCAATAAAAAATGTTTCTGGGGCTCGAAGATCTTGGGGCTGTGGTAGTTCATTGCAGGTTGTATCCTTTGAGAAAGAGCCACCCCAGTCAATAAGTCGTACATCTTCTTCCACATCATCGAACCAGCCAAACCAATGAGCGTCTTGATGTAGTTCGGCAGGAAGGTTCGGAGGCTTCGGCTCCGCTCCTTCGTAACGCGCTACTTGTGCTCCGGCAGCGATAGTCTGGAGGAGCTCTTCGTCATCCCAGCTCAATGGTTTCTTGCACGTGAAAACAACGTTGGTCGTTGAGATATCTACAAGAGAAATAAAATGGTTTAGTATTAGCTTTTAATTCGGTGATAAAGTCAGAAAATGGGTTGGAGGTCAGATATATACCTCCATGCGCAATGCCAGCTTGATGTGCAAAATCAATGCTCTCAAGGAGTTGTCGCGATGCTCTGAGGATCGTGTCTGGACGATACTGATCTTCTTCGTTCCTATATTGGGTCGAGACACAGTCCACGCTTGGACCTAGCAGCTCCATAACCAGACATGTGTGCCGTCCATTGGGGCCATGATGATTAAAGCAGTCATACAACTGAACAAATCCACGTTGCCTCAACACTGGCCCCTGGTTAACATAGTAATCCTCTAGCCTTCTAAGAGCTTGGATTTCTGGATCTTTCTCAGGATCATCGACAGAATCTCTAGCTTTCTTACACTTGATTGAGACCCATCGTCTATAAAGACCGAAGCTGTGAGTGAGTGAATGATCTGCGACAGGGTGCCATAATACGAACTCAAGCAATGTATCTCGGGCCATCCAAACGATGGAGAAGCCTCCCGACTGAATTTTAAGTTGAATAATGTACCGCCCTTCGCAGAACGTATCCCCGAGTGAAACTGGGTGAAAGCCACCAGGAGAGTACTCCGCTAAGGATTCATGTGGATACACACTGGCGAGATTTGGGTACCGTTCCAGCCATATTTCTAGCATCCGATTGGATTCGATGGTTGCCTGTACGTTGGCATCCTTTTTCACGGCTGCAGCAGGCTTGGTGTTGGACATTGTTTCTGCGCAAGGCTCAATCTTGGCGGCCAAGCTGCCTTTTGTCAACTAGTTCCGATTCCTCGAATATGCTCTTGTCCATTGGCGTTCTGCTCAATGTGCCAGACTTTTGGGGTTTCCTTTTTTTCCTTTCTATTTTCCTTCTATTTTCCTTCTATTTTTTATCGTGAATAATTAAAAAGTGGACTTGAAGATATCCTCAATCTCTTGAATACAAGATAGACTATTGTGCTAGGCGAGCTTCTTGTTGTCGACATATTCGACGATTGTCAAGCAGAGATAAGCAACAGAGAGAGGGGCTAAGGTAGCCAGATTACGCCATAAAGTCGGGTGGGACGTATGAGTGGGGCTGGACGTGTTGGTAGGACGTATTAACGTCTGCATCTGGCAAGCTAGCCAGATAGTCGAGGATCTTTTGATTGTGTCAGATCAGGGGTTGCTGTAAGTCGGCGATATCTAGGAGGCTGCCCCGCGCTTACTATGAATCCTGCGCCATGGACTGATCCTCATCGCAACCTAACTCAAGCCTGATTTTTTTCCCCGCGATGTCAGACGGGAAGCTCATTTTGTACGACATTCCCAGCAAAGACCAGGGCTGCACGACATGGTCCTACAATGTTTGGAGGAGTTCGTCCTATCCACATCGCCTCATAGCTCTGGCTGACTGAAGACGCAGCGCGCTTGGCGCTCAACTACAAAGGGATTGATTATGAGACAGTATGGGTTGAGTACCCGGATATTGAACCTTTGACGAAATCCTTTGGCGTCTCACCAAACAAGGATCCAGAGACACCATGGACCTTGCCTGCTGTCCGTTTCCCCGATGGCACATACGTGATGAACTCCAAGCTCATCGCTCCTGAGCTTGAGAAGCGGTACCCGGCGCCCGAGTACCCATCTCTGCGACTGGATAGCAAGATTGCAGGTCGCAGCATCGGGCTTGTGGCTCCCGTTTTCAGTGCTATTGTCGGTGTCCTGATTCCGCGCGTGCCACGGTTGCTGCTCAATGATGCGAGTGTCGAATTCTTCTATCGGACGAGAAAGGAAGACCTTGGTATGACCCTCGACGAATTTGAGGAGAAGGAGGGTGGTGAACAGGCGTGGGAAAAGAGCCAGCCGGCTTGGGAAAAGCTCGCGGAGGCTCTGAGGGAGGAGACAGGTCCATTTTTTCTGGGTGATACTGGTGAGTTTGTCGTACTAAATTTGGCCTGACGAGGATTGAAAGTGGCTGACAAACATATTATAGTAACTTACGAAGACTTCCTCACTGTCGGAATCTTGGATTTCATAAAGCGCCTGCTAGGCGAAGAGGAATTCGAGCAGCGACTAGCCAAGTGGCCGGAAATCACCGGGTTTTACAAGGCTTGCAGCAAGTGGTTTGAGAGGGGTAGCTATTGATTTGTTGAAACAGATTGGTATTTGCTATGCTCGAAGTTGCCATAAGAATAACGATATGAGTTGTTTCGACGTGCGGCAGCTTCACTTGTAGGGTCATTGGTTGTTCCTGTGCGTTGCATCACCCGTGATCCTGTTATCTCGGTATTTTGCCCGTTCCCATTCCAGAAGCGTGTCCAACTGAAACTCAACTCGCTTGTAGCTTTCACAGCCGCTCGACAGCGGCAAAGCAACTCTTTGGCATCACCGTCACCGACTCCTTTGTTTCATAACTTGCCAGACTGCCTTCAAGCTTAGCGAACCGAAAGTTCCAGATAAGAAGGGTCATGACCATTCTGAGCTCGAGATACGCCAGCCTTCTTCCGAAGCAGCCGCGGGGGCCTAAGCTGAATGTCAAGAAGGGCCCTGCTTGCGAATCGTAAATGATCTTTCCGTCTTCCTCCTTGAGCCATCGTGCTGGCTTAAACAAACGGAGGTCTTCCGAGTCCCAAGTCTTGCTGCGATTCTTGATCACAGAAGTCTCAGACCGCTGTGCATCCTGCATCTCGAGAGGTTGCGTGAGGAATCCTGGGCCTGCATTGTTGAAAAGAAGCGTGACGCCCTTCGGAATGTGATGGCCGAGAAGCACAGTATCCACAATTGCCTCGCGTGCAAACATGGGCGTTGGACTGAAGATTCTGAGGCTTTCTTCGATGAATGCGTCAAGGTATGGCGCGTCCGCCTGAACAATCTCAGAGGCAGTGGGTTGACGCGACTCAGAAACAGCATCGGTAAATGTCGTTCTTAATGATTCTCGCACCTTTCGCTGTTCATCCTGGTAGTCTGAAAGGACCTTGATCATCCCTATAATACTATCAGTTGGTTAAACACTCGGGAAACCGCCGCATAATCTCTGTTTGCCATCGCAGCCCTCATCGAACGGTAAAAGACTTACATGCCAGCGCAGACGATGTGGTTTCATGTCCCCCAACAATGTAAGTGAAAAGCTTTTTCTTATCAGCAATTGAATAGAACAAAAGGTCAGGATTCGTTACCTCGTCGACGATTCTTTTTGAGTAAACGTTCGGTGCTCGGTTCTCCTTTCGCGCAACGGACGTTTCTCGTTGAATTATATGGTCCAGCGCAGAAAACTGTGTCTTGTCACCACTTTCTAGCCTTTCAAAGGACTTTTTAATGTGCGTCTTAATAATCTTGTCCTTTGTTTCCACTATCCGGCGTAGCGAGGGCTTCGTAAGCACGCTGTACCAGTAGGTAATGTCGGGAAAAGGTGCAATGGTCAGGGTGCCGAGGAACTCTGCAGCAGTCTGCAAGATGACTTGTTCCTTGGGAGGTTCCGGTTTTGCAAATTCAACGACGCCATTTCCAGAGTCTTCCCGGCGTGCATGGTCGGGCTGCGACTTCAGGTAGTCCACCTTCCGCTTTGTGATACTCAAATCATTTCCAAAATCGAACGCGACAGCGGTGATCATATCCATCGCTGCGTCGACAATGTCTCGATGGGCTTCGAAAGGACTGCCATTTGCAAGTTTGGCTTTCTCGGACCATAGCTCGATGAGAAAACAGCTTTTCGCGTATATCTGGGGGGCGGACACCTACACAACTGGTTCAGCACATTTGGGATGCATACAAGGGGTTCGTGTGAGGAGCCTTACGTCGTGCAGAAAGCTAGGGCTCATCAAGTCTCGGATGAGCTCTTTGTTCCCCTTGAAGTTTGGATGGGCAGAAGCCATGCCGAGGTGAGATTCAGGTATGACGTATTTCACGCAATCAAACGATCTCCGAGCGCGGTCGAAATCCTTCGTCCGCCGTAATAGCACATCTTGGGATTCCTGGAAATCGCACAAGACCAAGGTTGGTTTGGCGAAGGGTGCGCCAAAGAATTGAATCAACGGGGCTCGATGCTTGTCGTTGTGACCGAACAACCACGGAAGCACAACGCCATGCTGTTTTAGATAGGACAGCATTGAGGGCACGCTGCCGAGGACGTTCTTCGCAGCTGCTTCATCGTACGGAATACCAGGAATTGGTTTAGGTAGAGCCCGCTGATAGGTATAGTAAGCCAGACATGCGGCAAGGGCAATCACCAACGAGGTGGCAAGAGGATAATCCATGGTGTGTCGATTGAGCGACAATTGGCGAGACAGGATCGAAAACCTCTGCGCCTCCAACTCACAAAGACTGTGTACAATTCGAAAAGTGTAGCTGGGGGTTAGCTGGAAAGTTCGGATGGGGAGAAGCACAACGTTCTCCTCTCCTCGCAACGTCACCGACTCGCGCGGCAGCCGGCTTCAAGCTAGTTTATAAATGGTCTGTGCCGATCCACGTCACAATTGGTTGGTCCAGCCAACGTCTCAGACTTAAAATTGAGCTGCCTTTGATTGGCTTCCGAGGGCGCGATGGTCGCTTAGCCTGGGTGTTGTCAGCACTTGTGAGTAGTATAATAATAGAGCCCTACCAGGGATTGAGCAAGATCCCAGTGATCATGTCGCTACCGCCAATCTTGGCATTTTCTCATTGCGTCACCAGAATCTGTTCAGTCTTGATTTTTTGCCAATGGTGGTGATGATGAAATAATGGGATGTCATTCACTCTCGGAAGATACAGCAATCAAGTGGTCAGATTGACCCGTTCTCCTTTATTCTAAATTCCTGGAAAGCGGATGTCTAGGCTTCATATCACATCAGCCCTGAACCTTGCACAAGCAGCGGCTCATCAACTTAACTCGAAAGCCAAGCATGGGCCTGAGAAGATTTCAGGCGTCGAAGCGCGCTCCTCTCTCATAGATAAGTCTTGCTGCTCTACTGATAGTCAGCTTATCGGCGGCTGGCAATCCCCATACTTTGGTGTTTAGTGACGAAGGTCGACAATGAAGATGTACTCAAATTGCTACATTGCTGGCTGAATCATGGGAGGAGGTACTGTAGGGGGTCCAAAAGCCGGCCGCACAAGTAGGATGATGAACAGCTCAAGCTTGTCATTTACCTCATGCTGCGCAGCGCTTTTCTGAAAAGCGCAGCGGTGACGGTCCGTCAGCCATAGGAAACAAATTCCTGTTTTCTGTCGCGCTCTTGATAAACCGCTCCTCGTTCACAAGTTCGACTTCCGACTTTCAGACCCTGATTTCGATATCACGATCCAGGACTCATTGGCTTAAAGCCCCAAGAGTTGTCCGTACACGCCAAGCCTCGCGACGAATCTGGATCACTTGGCTTTGTAGTGGAGGTGATCCAATCGTTGCGATTCATTGGACTTCAACACCATAGACTCGGAAATTATGGCAGCTGTATATAAATTATCCGTTGCATGGCCCAATTGGGCGGTATGTTGGTTTAGGATCAAGACAAACCAGTCTTTGCTGTGAGCAGAGGCGGCCATGACTTCAGTGGGATCCCAAGACTGCATGACAATATTTTTCTCACGAACGATATCAAGATAGTCCCAGAGACATAGGCTATCCTAAAACTCAGCAGCTTGTGGCAGTTATGAAGGCGAACCTGTAACTTACATATGTCAGTGGTTCTGCATGGCGCAAGCGAACGAACCGCCGCAGTCCCATTTCATGCATTCGCATTGTCTACAGCCAATCAATTTCATGAGCTGTACTATCTTCGAGAGATGGTTTTTTTTTTTCCATTTCTAAATTACCCGCTCAAAGTTTCCACAGCTGTTTTGAAGGATTTTGGCGCTCACCAGGAATGGCAGGGATGGCGCTGTTGTGATCCATCGCTCCCCGGGTATGAGTCAGAGTTCAATCATCATTTACGATCCTACAGGCTGGGAAAAAGAAGAAAAAATAAGACAAACAAAGAAGAGCCTCGACAGATCATAGACGCCCTTTGCTGCAGTCACTATGTGCGGAGAGAATGAAGACGATGGAGGGGCACTGGCTCCCGAGCAGGAGCCACAGCCTGTGTATGCCGACAGCTTCCCGTGGCACCTGGGTGTTTTCGATGTCCACAACCATGTCGCTGAGCGCACTTACACTGTCCAAGATTTACCAAACATGAGAGCGCGGGCGATAACAATCATGGCGACCCGGACCCAGGATCAGCCGCTCGTCGCAGACATTGCGTCTGCTCACGGTCTCCGAGATGAGGCTGCTTTATCCGAGACTACCACCAGGGTTGTCGCCGGGTACGGATGGCATCCGTGGTTTTCGCATGAGTTATACGACGACGCCTTGCCATCTCCGACATACCTACCGTCTGACGATGTTGAAGATGCAAAGAGGAAGCATTACCAAGCAGTTCTAACACCAAAGCCCGAGGATGAGGCGTTCTCCCTAGGCCTGCCAACGCCAAAACCACTATCAGTTTTCATCGCAGACACAAGACGCCGGCTGCTAGCGGATCCCACGGCAGTGATTGGGGAAATTGGACTAGACAAGGCCTTCCGCCTGCCCATGCCGTGGCAGCCGGGGCCGCGGCCTGCACGAGATCCAGCCCGCACGCCAGGTGGTCGGGAAAGAAGGCCACTGTCCAAGCACAACATCGACATGTCGCATCAGAAGACGGTGTTGCTGGCCCAATTGAAGCTGGCCGGCGAATTGAACAGGGCAGTCAGTGTGCACGGCGTCCAGGTCCACGGCCTGCTGTACGACTGTCTGACGAGCTGCTGGAAGGGCCACGAGCGCAAGGGCAAACGAGCGCAGCAGAGACAAGCCAGACAACAGGTAGCGGAAGTTGACCAAGAAAAAGAGTCTAGCGGCAAGCCATACCCGCCTCGTATCTGCCTGCACTCATTCAGCGGCAAATCCGACGCCGTGAAGCAGTACCTCAAGCCGTCCATTCCCGCCCATATCTTCTTCTCCTTCTCCAAGAGGAACAACTTTGGGTCAGATGACGCCGCAGAAAAGGCCAAGGACGCAATCATGCTGGTGCCAGACGATCGGATCTTGGTGGAGAGCGATTTGCACACGGCGGGCGACACGATGGACGCGCACCTCGAGGAGGTGTACAGGAGGATCTGCGCCATCAAAGGCTGGGGCTTGGAGGACGGGGTGTCGAGGATAGCCTCCAACTTCCGCCACTTCATCTTCGGCCAGTCTCCATGAAAGCCCTGCGAATCCGCGGATTACTCCGCATGGGCTGCTGCCCTCAATCTCAAAGGCCGGTGGGTCACGGCAATCTGTTGCCGCGTTCGATGGGCGGACTGTGGGGAAGCCCGCGCAGCTGGAGGCAGTGCGGAGAAATCTGGAGAAGGGAAGCACTAGACGGGGGGGTTCATCCTTGGACAGACAGGCGAGCAATTCACCCAGAGGCGCTGGTTCGTGGAATCTGTTATGTCCGGGAGATTCGTTTTTTATCTGTCGATGTCGACTGTTGTGTTGCCGTCCCACTTACACCGCAGTCGGGGTAAATGGCAGCCAAATAGATGCATAGAGAAAAGAATGGGCAATTTAAATAGCCAGAGGTCGCTGTCAGATATGCATAAGTCCTGCCAAGCGAGCCGGGCATTCAATTGGACACAGTTTAGACAGACGTCCAGCTCATCATGTTAATTAACAGGCTCTCGTGTCTGATTGCGGTCGGTGCGGGCGCTCTGCCTGCGTTGGCCCGTCCCGAAACCGTTCCTGTGACGACTTACAGCGCGTGCCAGAAGAAGACGGCCGATCCTCTTGAGGGATGCCCTCCTGGCACGCTTTTCGTCAGTCAAAACGGGACCAGTGCCGATTTCTCAACCATCCAGGCCGCAATTCGTTCTCTGCCGAACGACACTTCCTCGCATACAATCCTCATCGGCGCCGGCATCTACTATGAGCAGCTCAACGTCACGCGTCCCGGGCCATTGACGCTCCTGGGTCAGAGCGATGCTCCGTCCCAAGCCGAGCTCTACGCAGACGTCACGTACAACACCGACGCCGCCAACGAGGTCCAGGTGTTCTTCAACGCTGCGAACCATGATCGGTTATATCCGGACAACCTGCACACGAGCGTGCTCGCCGTTGGTCCAACCTACAACGCTACCCTGACCGGCGCGGGACCGACTGGCTATCCTGTCGACCCCAACACACCATTTGGTTGCTCCGACTTCCGAGCATACAACATCGACTTCCGCAATGAGTACGCGCCTCGATCCTCGGGTCCTGCCCATGCCATTGCCGTGGGCTACGCCAACACGGGCTTCTACTCGTGCGGCTTCTACAGCTACCAGGATACCGTGAGTGCACCACAACCGTCCAGTCCCCTCGAACAAGACTAACACACTCGCTGCAGGTATTCGTCGGCAAGCTCGGCAACACCATCATGTACGACAGCATCATCGCCGGCCAGACCGACTTCCTCTACGGCTTCGGCACCCTCTTCGTCGAGAAGTCGACGCTCCTCATGCGCAACTGCGGCGGCGGCGTCACCGCCTGGAAGGGCACCAACACCACCTTCGACAACAAGTACGGCGTCTACGTGTCCGACTCGCAGCTCATCGCCGCCAACACCACCGTCCTCGCCGAGCGGAAGGGCAAGTGCTCCCTCGGCCGCCCCTGGAACTCGCTCCACCGCTCCGTCTTCATCAGCACCTACATGGACGAGGCCGTCCTGCCCGCCGGGTACACCGTGTGGTCTGGCCAGCCGTCGGGAAATTTTGGCAACAGGACCGTCATGGCCACGTACGAGACGTACGGCCCGGGCAACGACGTGGAGGCGCAGCGGGCGGGCAACGTCACGAGCGTGTTTGGCAAGGAGGATGTAAAGCCGTACTTCCGGTCGAGGGATGTCTTCATGACGCCTGAAGGAGAGCAGCCTAACGTTGACTGGATAGACCCTGTCGCCTTGAAGCAGTGCTCGTGGCGCTCATAAGGCGGTGACTGAATAGAACTTTGCTATCTAGAAGATTTGTTAGAGATGCTGTCTACTCCTGTGGCCCAGTGAACATCCCATAATTTCGCCAGTATGATCCCACCATCTCTACTGCCTAATATCTGATGCGTCGGGCTTCTCTCCATATGCCTGATTTCATGAGAATTCCTCCAAAGTCGTAAAACTAAGGGCTTACGCCAAGAATTCGCAGCGCATTCTCTACAACCTTCGGATCCAAAAACTCCATCTTCGTGGTATCCGGTTCTGTAAGAAGTCCTCTGGACCAATCATTGATGATCTTCCTGGTGTGCCAAATTGCCATCAGTTTGTTGTACTTCCTGACCTTGCCGAATACCTTGGCCTGGAGGCTCTGCTTCAATTCCTCTGCCCAGTCATTCGTGGTCCAACGGATGTCGCTTCGCATGATGGGTGATATGTCATTGTGGCTGTCGTGTTCGCAGCAGAATTCGATGGTGAGGACTGGTGGGTTGGCGCTCAGTCTTGCTTTTGCCTTTACCGAAGATGTGCAAAGACCAGTTGCTTTGCAGCATTCCAAGTTTGTGTGCCACATTGGATCTTCTAGATAGGGAGTTAGACCATGCGCCAGCAAGAAAGAGAAGATGAGGGATGGAGATGTACGGCAGATCCTTCCAGCTTCCACTTCCACCTCGAGGGGCAGTTCCAGGGACGGCTTAGCCAGCTCCTCCTCCGAAGAGCTCGTCCATCCTCTGAAGATTGCATCCAGAAAGCCCTTGATACTCTGTCGGGTCGTCTTGCGCGTCGCCTCCGGATCCGTCGTGGTGCCGCAGACATGCAGAATCTCAAAGCACCGGTGCAGCTCCCACTTGCCCAAATCCGCGTCGTCGTTGATCGGTTTTGAAATGGCGTCGCAAACGGTGCCCTTCTCGAAAGCATCAAAAAGAGCTTCGCGCTGCATCTCATCGCGTGAGAAGCTCATCTCGTCGCTTTCAAGTAATTCTTGCACAAGCGACTCAAAGTTCGGTGAGAGCCTACTCGGTTGCGCGTGCAGCTCGTGGCGTTCCGAAGGAGGTTGGAGTGGAAGCAGTGCCCAGGCCCTACTACTGACTGGCGAACTTGGGTTAAAAACGATCAGCGGAAGCAGGAAGCAATCGTCTTACGTCGCCGCAGCATAATATGGGAAAAGCGCGGTTGATGCGGCGCTGCGAATGACAGGCAGTGGTTCGGAGGTCACTGTCTGCAAAGTGCAACGTGCAGTTGACGGTTGTGTAAGGGTGTGTTGCGCAGGTGTGAGGAGCAGGCAGCTCGGTTAGTGAGATAGAATCAGGCCCAAGCTGCATTGCTCCGTCTTGTCACCTGCTGTAGTTTCCCAAAAAGCTACAAATCTCGCAATCCAAGGTCAGTCCAATGAAGACCTTGAGTGCAGAGACAGAGTTCATCTGGTGAAATTGCTCGATGTACTACGGTCACCCGGCGTCACAATCCACAAGCAGCAGAGCTGTAAGCACGTGGTCTGTCTTCACACGCGCTGGGATTTCCAAAAGATGGGGAGGCGTTCAAATGCCCATGAGATCATCTCACGCTGGCCCTCCTTTCCCCAGATCCATCTCCATCCCCTGAGCCGACTCGACCCATTGCGACCAGTCCACTTCTCCCTCCAGGTCCAGGTCCATGTTGATGTCGCCAACGTTGACTTGAGAAAATGCACCAGAAGCCGGGTCCGCATCGGCCCACAGCCAGTCAAGCACACCCAAGCCCGTAGCTTGGTCGTCGCCTGAAGGTATGGCTGTGGACACTGGGTTAATGCTTGCGGGTACGCCCTGAGCGAGTCCGAGCGCGTTGTTGAATTGGTAAGGTGTGCCGAAAGCCTGGCCAGCACCCAGGTTCGCTATATCCTGACCCATAAGAAGATAAGTTGGTTCATTACCAAGGCCTTGGCCAACACTCGCATCGCCTTTGCTTTGTCCAGTCGTTTGTGGTTTGTAGGCTGGGCCGGTCTGATTAGGAACCCAGGACTGAGAGATATGAGAGGATGGATCCATTTGCTGACCTATTTCCGCAACTGGGTCCTGGAGTTGAACCAGTTTCCGCCATCGTGCGCGAAATGCAAGCACAGCATCTTGGGCGGTCACAGGCCCAGCAGTCCTCGGAACAGCAAGATTTCCATCCTCAGCTTCCAGATTTCGCGCGGCCCACTGGTCAGACCTCAGTCTTTCCAGTTCTGCCTCGCGGTGCCTCTTTACCTTGCCCATCAGCTTTCGCAGCGGTAGCCAGACTCGCAAGTTCTTGTCGATGCTAAACTGATGCATCGGAATTGCATAAGGGCTTTGCAAGGCCACCCACGCGCGCTCGACGATGGATGACCATGGGCGCCGGGACATTTCTATGAACAGGTAGATGATGGCGTGCCAGTGACTGTAAGTCTGTAAGATCCAACGCCATTGGCGAAACCGTGGCTCAGCATTGAGGGCATGGTTATGCTCTGCAAGCTCAATGGCTGTTATAAGTAGTTTGTTCCTCACCTCCTCCGAGAAGTTGTCGTTAGGCGAGGAAAAGAGCACGGGAAGGTGGGTGATGAGCGTCATCTTGGCTACTGTGATGCGCACAACAACAATCCAGGCCCAGTAGGTAATGCTTCCTTTCTCCGAGGCATTATCACTGTAAGCGCGCTGGAGGCTCTCTTGCATGTCGTTTAGGAGACGGGTTTGTTCTTCGAGATCTGACCCTTCCCCCTTCTTCCCAAGTTCCACGATGCGCTGTATGATCTCGCATAGATCGAAGGAGATGCGGGCCCATGTCATGTCTGTGACACCTTCGCGTTCTACGGGCGTTTGATCCGATTCGGGATCAATGTCCGAGTCGTTGAGGTTCAAAGGAATTTTCGTGTCGAAGCTTCCAGGCGCTATGGTCAGGTCTGCTCTTTGATCTTCGGATGATCGCGTGTCGAGAACGCACAACACCCACCACACTCGCCGACGTATCTCCACCTCGTAAGGTGTGAGATTATCGAAGCGTGCCGGATCACGGTGCATGCCGAGAGCTTGAGCCATGCGAATAGCCAAGCCGGTCATCATCCAGATGAAACTAGGGCTGTCGTGCCGGCGTCCTACCATCAAAAAGCTGCACAGAGCTTGCACAATAACAATGTCGGAGACGTGGAGGAAGTCGGCTTTCGCTAAAGCATGTTCAAAGCCAAGGCGATATTTCAGACTTAGCTCCGCCTTGCTGGTGCCAAAGTTGGTCAGAATCTGACAGGAATTCATGTCAGCTGGTTCCATAAATGTGCCGTTGGTGAGAATACGCACGTCGTCTTCTTCCATCGCTGCGACGGCTGAATAGTAGATGGAGAACATTAACGCTTCTTCCGTCGGTTTCAGACCTGTGGGACTGCTGGCTCGCAACGTCCGAACCAATTTACGGATGGTGGGCATATGGACAACCTGCACAATTGTGTTCACGTTCTCAGCAAATATGTCAACGAGGAAAGACACTTGAAACGGCAGCGGCTGAAATGTGCTGGAGTCAGTTACGGCGCCACCGAGATTGTGACGGAAGACGAAGGCATGTCGTTCTGAAGGGGTGCGTTCATACTCCGACAAGGACGGCGACCTGCCAGCAGACAGCTCATCTTCGGAGAAGTCGGAGTCTTCGGCAGCAAGACCTTGAGTTTCCGTCTTGAGTGCATCCAGCTAAGTTCAGTCAGCTCTTGCCGCGCTGTCAGCCTCAAACACATGAGCTTACCTCGTCGTTGACACGTGACCAGAAACCACTGCTCACGTAGAGGCTCTGCTTGTCATCGCTCACCACTAGCCGGCCAAACTGCTCCTGCATGTTCGATGAGGCGCCAGCCGAAGGCCCTTCTGAGTTACTCGTGCTACCAGGAGACGTCACGGCGGTGGAAGAGCCGCCGACAGAGTAGGTTGTGGCCGACGTGGCGGTGGCCGAAGCTGCGGCAGCATTTGCCTGGTCCAACTGCCCTCTCAACTCCTTGACAAGGTTCTCGAGGTTGTGAACACGTTCCATGACTTGCGCAGCAGCAGGGGCAGCAACAGTACGGCCTCCAGCATTGGCTCCTGTGGTGCCCGCCGCGGCAGCAGCGGCGACAGCGGCGGGGAAGCCAGAACGATCAAGCCGCCGGGCCCACCGGGGTGGACGGTCATTAGACGGAAAGATACAAGGGATGCCAGCGCGGCGGCAGTTTGAGCAGGGCGACTCTCGACTACAGCGGACCTTGCGGGATCGGCAAACGACACAGCTGCGCGGCATGACGGACGGAGCAGCTGAAGCCGCGCCGGCCCCGGGTGAGGCTGCCCCCTCGACGTTTGTGCCTGAATTTGGCGTGGCAGGGTTGCTTGGAGCCGCCGATGGTTGTGACATGGCGGTATGAGAGGCCCCGTAAGGTTGTGCACCTGTTACAGTTATGGTTGGCGGAGACGACGACATGGCCGTTTGCTGGGTGAATGCGAGATGGCGCTCAAACGGGGGCTTGCCGTGCAAAGAGAGGCAGCGAGGAGGCTTTCGGCGTAAATGGCTCGGCGGGTTGGTTTCGGCCTGTTCGCTAGTCATTCAAGGGTGAGGCGGTTATAACAACAGTATCCGAGGCGAGCAGGAAATGAAACTGAGGAGGTTTCGTGCTTGTGAAAGGCTGACATTGATGGATTCCATCGTGCTGGCGAATGGACGCTGGATTGTCGACGCTAGCGAATCAGGCAGCTGCGTTTCCCCCGCCGCGTGGCACAGACAAGCCACGCGTGCGACGGCCTGGCCTGCGCTGTCAGTTGCCCCTGTTTCCCATCGCTTGGGGGCACTAGGCACCTAGACTATAAGTTAGTCGGTTATTCAAGTGCTAGAGGTGCGCCTGTGCCGCAGGGTCATTTTTTCACAACGAAGACCGTCGCAAATACCACCAGCATAACTCACCTTCGCTTATACTTTGACTTCAGAATAACAAGGTATCCGTTGAATTGCACACACAAGAGCATGTCATGCGAAGATCCGTTGAAAGTAGAAGGACGTCCTCTGTGCATCATTCGAGCATTTTTCACCTTGGAACTTTCCGAGTCGATACGCGGCTTCGATAGTTACAGAGGCACCATCCCCCATAGCAGCATATCCCCCAGACATGGGAGAGCACACAAACGGGCGCAGGCGTCGCATGTTTATCAAATTCATATCGGGTTGTTGAAATCAACGCAGTAAGCAAAGGGCCCATTTTCAGGGAATGGGTTGACGACACATCCCAAGCTGCAGCAGAGGTCTGGGCGTTCGAGCGTGCAAGGCTCCCCGTCCGGCTTGCATCCCACGGCGATTGTTTTTATGTCTGTTAAGGTCTTCGTTGATGTTCTCGCGACTTGAATCGTCGTTACGGCGGTGCGTCTGATGGTGACCTACACTTCTTTCAGCACAGCTCGGGCAAGTGATACTTAAAAGTACACACAGTCGCAGTCCGAGGTGTTTGGACGCACGAGCAGACCGCAGAGACAATGTTTGCCCCGTTGCGCTTGAGCTTGGCTAGTGCAGCGGCGTTATCGTCGGCTCGAGGCTGAACCGTTCCGGAGGTGACAGTCTTCGTCTTGACCGTAACTTCAACGTAAGTAGTTGGTTCTCGTCACCGTGCGTGTCGCAGCAAACTCCGTGACCGAGACCGCTGGAAATGGGTAGACTCGTGAGCAGTAGCTCACCGCCGGGGGGTAATTGGACGATGGGAGAAACACCCTGTACGGAGGCTGGTCGCATCCCGGCTTTGGTGCAGCAAAGATGGGAAGGAAAAAGGCCAGCAGTACGAAAATACGAAGGATTCGTGCCATTCTCGATCGAGGTGAGTCTCATGAACCATGGAGCAGCCGCTGATAAGCTCATTGGGAGCTGGGGGTGTATGTGTGCCATTTATGTAACCGACGCAGACAAGCTGCGCTCCAGTCACCAGCTCCATTCACCAGCTCCATAAGGGCAGGAACAGTGCCCTCTTACTTTGAAGCTATAGAATATCACGAGACAAATGGATGCTGGCTCTCAACTTAAACGAAAGTCTATGCCAAGACCAAGCAGAGCTGAGAGCGAGAGTCGTCCGTCCATTGGTAAGCCGGACCATGTGGCTCAAGCTAACAGTATCCTGGCACTACCAGAAAAGACGGTTCATAACGGCTTTGTCACTGCATCAACATTCCCTGCATGACCGAGAAAATGGCGAGCCTAGTCCCCATTCCGACAACGCCCAAAGGCTAGTCCAAGCTAGCCCTCCGGATATCGCATCCTTCGCACCCTTCTCGGCAGCCCTGCAGCCGCGTTTTGGGTGCTCTCCGGCCTGATGGACAGGCTAAGGGGGAAGCTTGCGAGAAATGAGCGACCTGAAGCCTATGCAGCATGCCGTGGGTGCAAAGATAAATAAGGTAGGCAGCCTTTGAAGGCCTGAGTTGAGGTAGGACCAAGCGCATCAATCGCACAATCCCATATACCACTCTACCACATATCCTCTCATTCTAAAAGATCACAATCCTAAATAGTAAGACAACCAGTTGAAATGGCTTCAGGCCAACAACAGCAAAAGCGCATCGCCTTCTTTGGTGCCACCGGCGGCGTCGGCCTCTCAGCCCTCAAGCACAACCTCGCTGCCGGCAATCGATGCGTTGCCCTCTGCCGCACAGCCGACAAGCTCAAGGCCCTCATTCCTACCGAGCTCTCTGCCAACCTCGAGATCAAGCAAGGCAACATCCGCGACGCTTCCGTTGTCTCTCAATGCCTTGTTATTGACGGCCGTCTCGTAGACACGGTCGTCTTCTCCGTCGGCGCCTCGCCCATCCTCTCCAAGCTGACGGTCGATGACCCGCTCGTCTGTCGCGAAGGCATCGCCGTCGTTCTCGGTGCCATCTCCAAGTTGCGGAGCGAGGGCATCACCGGCCGGCCGCACGTCATCGCCTGCAGCACCACAGGCATGTCAAAGTTCGGCCGCGACGTGCCGCTCGCCATGATCCCCCTTTACCATGTCCTTCTCAAGGTGCCCCATGAGGACAAGGGCGAGATGGAAGAGCGCCTGAGTGAGAGCGGCGAGGACTTCACTGTTGTGCGGATGAGTCTGCTCTACGACGGCGAGACGACCAAGACGGTTCGCGTCGGCGTGGAAGACCCCAAGACGGGCCGCGAGAGCTGCGAGATTGGCTACTTCATCTCCAGGGAAGATTCGGGCAAGTGGATCGCAGACAACCTGGTGCTGAACAGGAACTCAAAGTACGACAACAAGATTGTCATGATCACGACTTGAGCGTAGCCGTTATGAGATTTGGGTTTCCTATGAAGTCAGCCTGCATAATTGCTAGGTAGTACTTCCATGTTTGGCATCTATTACTATATCCCACTCTACTTTTAGGAGCTTGGCGTTCAGGGTCTGGAGGCGTTTCCGGAGTTGGCATAAAGACCTGCAGCTCGAATGCAGCTTATGGACGGAGTTCCAGATGTGTCTTACTCATTACACTTGTTGCATTGATGGTGGAATGAAATACCAACCTTTTATTAGCACTCAATTTCTCCTCTATCAATGATTCGTATCGTGCTATAGTGCATTTAAACATGATAAATCAATTCAATTCCGAAATTCAAGAAGCTCATCCATCTCTAACACCAAATTGCCGAACTGACAGTCAAGCTGCAGGGTAGCTACGCCCTACGAGGGGAAATTACCCCTCCCCCGCCATGAGATAAGCCCGATAAGCAAACTGACGGGCGCCGATCTCGCTTTGGCAAACCCGATGGTAACCATCCCACTGGACACTTTTTATCTTGGCTGGTCCCTCGTGTACCTTCTTCGTCGTTTCTAAACTCCGATCCTCGTACACAATGACTTCCGCACTCAAGGACAGCAAGATCGCCTTCATTGGCGGAGGCAACATGGCCTCGGCCATCATCTCCGGCCTCATCGCCAAGGGCATCCCCAAGACCAACGTCATCGTCTCGGAGCCCTGGGAGGTCAACCGCGGCAAGCTCGACGCGCAGGGCATCCCCACGACCACCTCCAACACGGACGCCGCACAGGACGCCAACGTCGTCATACTCGCCGTCAAGCCCCAGGTCACGCGCCCCGTGTGCGAGGAGCTGGGCGCCGCCTGGGCGGGACGTCAGTCTCTGCCCGTCGTCGTGTCTGTCGCGGCCGGTGTTACACTGGAGAGCATTGTGGGATGGTCCAAGACTAAGGACGGACGTACCGCGCACGTGGTTAGGGTCATGCCCAACACACCGGCGCTGGTCGGCGAAGGTGCTTCCGGTCTGTTCGCCGGCTCGGATGTCACGCAGGAGGAGAAGGAGTTGGTGACGGCACTGATGGCCAGCGTCAGCAAAGCTACCGAGTGGGTGCACAAGGAGGGTCTCCTGGATGTCGTGACTGGTCTTTCGGGTAAGAGTGCCAATGCGCGGACAAAGATTACAGCGTGAAAATGTGGCATTGACTGACTATTCATTAGGCTCCGGCCCCGCCTACTTCTTCAACATGGTCGAGCACCTCATCGCCAGCGCCACCGCCTTAGGCCTCCCCGAGGAGCAGGCCGCCCGTCTCGCCAAGCAGACGTGCCTTGGCGCCGGCAAGATGCTCGTCGAGTCGACCGAGTCCCCCGGCCAGCTCCGCCAGAACGTTACCAGCCCCAACGGCACGACACACGCGGCGCTGCAAAAGTTTGCATCGCTCGATTTTGACAAGATTGTGGACGAGTCGGTCAAGGCGGCGACAAACCGCTCCATCGAGCTGTCTAAGCTATAATTGATTGAAGAGTTGGGGGCAATGATTGCGAACCAAAATAGGGGAGGGATCTCATGGAGACCATGGAGGAAAAGCGTATATAGAATCAACAAAGCTCGAAATCTGCCCATGAACAACCGCGACACATGCATCACTGCTTGATCTCCTCCGCTTTGCGCTTGGCCAGCTCGTCCAGGATCGCAACGGCCTCTTCCTCCCTGCCCTCAGGAATGAAGAGATGGTCGTGGTAAAAGGCACTGACGGGATTGACGCCCATCTTCCTTTTCGCCAACTCGGTAGTCAACACGGCCAGAAACCCAACGGCCTCTAGGCTCGACGTCACATTGAGCGAGATCATCTTGCATGGAAAGAAGTAATCGAGATTCTGCGCTCGGGCGTACTCCAGGCTGACTATCGCCGTCAGACCCTCGGATTCGCGGAAAAAGAGCTGCATCTGGGAAAGCGGCGGCAGCTTGGCCTCGTCACGGATGGTGGTGAAGACGTAGGTGGTACGGTGGAGCGTCGTCGTCATGGTTGCGAGAAGCGTATTGAGCGACGTCTCGCCGGGATCTGTCATGACGGACATAATTGCGGTTTGGATGTAGAGAATTGGACGAATTGAGAAATACGTGACGACTCCGCTGATTGCAACATTGCGGTGAAGACATTTATTCGATTGAGACTGGCAGTGCAGCATTTATAGCCAAAGCTTTGCTCGAGGTAGCATCCAACAGAAGAGGCTAGTGGCACCCTGTACAGGACATTTTGACATTTTTAGTGCCCGGTTTATAATCCTGCTAAACCAAATGAGAATTCAAGCTTTGACAGCAAAGGATGACTCCGTAAATGAAATAAGCAATGGTTAGATCTCATGGATGATATGGAGAAGCATTGATATCGTGCTGATGTTCAACAAGAAGACGAAAATGGCGTTGCTGACACAGGCGGTTATCTCAACCCACCTCTTATTGTGCCGTTGTTTATAATGACCAACACGAGCCCTGGCAGCGGTACGACTTAGAATGCCAAAAATGAGTCTGGAGAATCTAGTTTAAGAAACAAAATGAGTTGGTGTCCGGAAAATAGCTTCTGACACCACCTACGATGTCCCGAATATTCGCGCGGCTGTGGCATCTCAGCTGCCCCCACCGTCATCACCCAGATGGCAGACCCCGCTTCGAGCAGTCGATCGCAATGCTCCTCCGTCTTGTTAGACCCAAGGCATCTCGGCAGCCTCCCATCAGACCACGACCCCGGGCATGGACCCCGTCTCCGTCATCGGCTTGGCCGCCTCGATTCTGCAGCTTATTCACTTTGGCGCAGAAGTCACGCAGCGCCTCGCCGACTTTAGCGGTGCCGTCGACAGTGCGCCCAAAGCGTTCCGGCAGATAAAGACGGTTCTCCCCATGATAATCGATGGCTTAAGGAGAATCGAGAAGAGCATCGCAGCTGGAAAGGTTGACCGGGAAACCCAAGATGCCCTCGTACCCGTCGTGAACGGCTGCATGGCCGACATAGAGTTGCTGCAAGACATTCTGGAGAAGGCCCTGCCCGCAGCAGACTCGTCCTCGTGGGATCGCAAAGTAAAGGCTCTCAAAAGCCTGCATTACGACAAAAAGGTCGACCAGGTTGCTGAATCATTGCAAGGTTATGTCTCAACCTTGACCTTTCACCAGGTCATTGACAATTTCCACAACCTCAGAGTCGAGCCACAGCAGCCCCCGCAAGGACGCACACCATTGTGGTTGGTACCATTCGACAGAAACCCGTCTTTCATAGGCCGAGATGGCATCTTCGCCGAGATGGAGACGGCTTTTTCAGTCCCAAAGGGAACCCAACCCAAGGCGGCACTGTACGGGTTAGGTGGCATAGGGTGAGTTGTGCGTCGTATCCCGTAGTCCGTTTCATTTGACTGAAGATTGATCAGCAAGTCCCAAGTTGCCCTTGAATATTGCCATCGGAAGCGCAAGGTCGACTATGCATGCTCGATATTCTGGGTGAACGCTGCCACCGTTGCCCGGTTCGAAGAATCGTACAACCACATCGCGGTGGAGTGCGGACTGGCCACTCACGACAACGGAACTTCCGACGCAGCTATGCGGCTGAAGAACTGGCTGGAAACCCAGCACGAGAGCCCGTGGCTCATGGTCATTGACAATATTGATGACGAAGATGCATTCTTCAAGCAACATATGAGGATTGGCAAGACGCCTTCCGAGTGTATCCCGAGATGCCAACACGGCTGCCTTTTGTTCACGACAAGGAACCGCGACGTCGCTTTCGATGTCGCTACTCCATCCAATCCAATTTTGGTCCATGGGATGGAGAAGGAAGAGGGCATTAGGCTGATTGAAAGGCGTTTGCCAACTGCAGTCAACGATCCATTGGTGCTTGAGCTCCTCAATGTTTTGGAAGACATCCCTCTGGCGATAAATCAGGCTGTTGCTTTTATGGTGAAAAGACGAAAGTCAATCTCGCAATACCTTGAGCTGTATCGGAAAGACGATACTGTCAGGGCGAAACTGCTGAGTTACGAATTTTCTGATCATGGGCGCCAAGCGAGCTCCCTCGAGTCAGTGGCAAAAACATGGATGATTTCCTTTGGATCTATTCGTCAGTCAAACCCCAGGGCCGCAGACATGCTTTGCTTGATAGCTTTCTTTCAACACCAAAGCATTCCTGGATACCTCTTGCAGTTGGAAGACGAAGACGACTTCGACTTCGACGATGCTGTTGCCATTCTGAAGGCATTCTCATTCGTCGACGTGGATGACGCCAATAGCACCTTCAGCACACATCGTCTTGTTCAATTGGCCACGAAATGGTGGCTAGAGCGGGAGACTTCTGACCTGGATGCCTGGGCGCTTCAAGCTTTGCGGGCTCTCGAGAAGCTATTTCCTAACGCACACTCAAGCCACACCGAAGAAGATTTTCGGGTTTGCCAGTCGCTGCTGCCACACGCAGAAGTTATGCTACAGCACAAGTTCAAAGCCGCCAACCAGGACACAGACATGGCCCAGGCAAAACTCCTACGCTCTACGGGCAAATACATCTGGTATGGAGACTTCAAAGAAGCACAAGTCCGATTTGAGAAATCGATGACCATTTGTCAAAAGCATCTTGGAGAGAGTGATATGGAGACAATGGAAAGCACCGGACTGTATGGATGGACGCTCATACACAGCGGCGATGGGCATGAGGCTGTGTCTCTGCTCACGAAGCTTGTGGAGATGCGACGGGAGATCCTGGGCCACGAGAATCCAAGAACAATTGACGCTCTGAGCGATCTTGCAACGGCTATCGGCGTCACCGGAGACTATGCCGGAGCCGAAGCGATGCAGCGCGAAGCTTTGGCTTTGAGCGAGCGCGTACTGGGACGCAAACACAATGACACATTGAACTGCATCGCCCACCTCGCGGACGTTCTCGAAGAACAGAACAAAATCTCAGAAGCGCGACCGCTCCTGCGTGAAGTCTACGAATACAAGAAGGAGCTTTTCGGACCTACGCATCCCGATGTGCTGAGTCAGGAGTGCAACCTGGCTCTGGTCCTCACGTACGAGGAAGAGACGATACCAGAGGCGTTTGAGCTGTACGAGCGCAACCTGAAAACGTGGCACGAGCTGTACGGGGTGGACCATGGCGGCGCACTGGTCACTGCACATAACCTCGCCGAATTGCTGAGGAAGGAGGGTAGGATATCGGAAGCGAGGGACTTGTGCGGGCGTACCTTGGACGGGGCGCGGGACGGGCCGAGGAAGAGTAGCTCATACAGCCAAAAGATGATTGGGATGATAGAGTCGTTGCTGGAACGTCTGAACTCCACAGTGAGCTCGCCGAACCTGAGCGAAGAGGGGTCAGATTCGGAGCCAAGCGGGGAGCTCGATGGGAAGTAATTGGATCACAAATGCGACTGGAGATTGGTAACTCAAGAACACGTCAGCGTTACTCTCATATGTGATATGTGGGTTTCGCCTAGTACATTTTTTTTTATATGTGCGACTCGATAGCTTCGTGGTGGCAACACCCTGTGCGTCATATATGTAGGACAGAATGAGCCTGACTGAACCGTGGCACATGAAACGGAATAGTACCAGGCAAAAGACATGAACGTATTTGCAAATGCAGATATTCTTGCGACGCAATCACTATTTTGTTTGGCAGAAACTCGCAGCTTACCACACATCATGTGCACCAATACCGCCTGAACAATGACACATAGCCAGAGCCTCCAGTGAATAGACCACGCATTGTCATGGGTGACCGTATGCTTGAGGCGAAATGGTGCGCTCAAGTCAGAACGCAGTAAGGATATGGCTCGGATTGGAGGTAAGATGTTGCAATTGATCGAGTCCGCTTTTACGCACCCTTCTTTGTGGGTCCCGTTGTGGTGCACCGCGGCATATGTTGCTTTTTGGGAATCTCTATGCACTTCTGACTGTCTATCTGAGGGCTGATCTGCACCTGATTACGATGGCGATTGCCATTGGGTTGTTGACAACGCTGCATGCAACTGCTTGGCGTAAGATTGGTGGTTCAGAACCCGTGCCTCACGCATCTCCTTGTGATGCTACAGGCTCTTGCTGAAGAGACCGGGCGGGGAAGCTCCAAGTCATAACTGCCTCGGCTGTCCACGTCTGGAGGGTCGATATGCTTCGCAGCCCAACATCGACTCTTTTTTCCCCCTTTCGTTAGCTAGTAAGAAAGCCTAGCTCGTCATGGCAATTCTCGCGGTCTTATACGAGCACGCCCTTACCATCGCCGGTGCTCTGGGGCTAATCTACGTCCTTCGAAAATTCTTTGTCTTCCATCGCCTAAGACAATTCGGAGGCCCAGCATGGACCGGCTTCAGCGACTGGCCGCATAGCCTGGCGTTGCTTAGCAGGGACTGTCATGAATGGTATGCCGCGGTGAATGAGAAACATGGCCCCATCGCGCGCATAGGGCCCAACCTTCTTCTCACGTCGTCGCCCGAGGTCTGGGTGCATGTGAACAAGGAGCCAGAGTACAAGCGCAGCGACTGGTACTACCAGGCTTTGCGGATCGAGTACCGACGCGATAATGTCTTCACGATGTCGAATACTGAGCAGCATGAGATACGACGATTGCAAATGATGCCAGGGGTAGGACTCATTCTATAAGGGTCGTTCATCACGAGGACGTCATTAGCTTACCTTATTTAGTACTCTGGCCGCGAGAATCTCGACCTCGAAAACTCCATTGATGGAAGCGTTCAGAAGCTTCTTCACCTTATTCGCACGAAGTATATCTCCACAGGGACCAAAGCCGTCCCCATGGACCTTGCGAGGAAGGTTCAGTACTTTACACTCGACGTTATCAGCGGCGTTGGTCTCGGCAAGACGTTTGGTATGCTGGATGTCGACTCGGACGTCCACGACTATCTCAAGTCTTCTGAAGAGGGGCTCCTCGCCAACAGATTGTTGCTGGCCATGGGGCTCAGCTGGATCGTTCAGGCACCCATCATTGGGAAGTTCATCGCCCCAGCGGCGGGCGACGGCACCGGTTACGGGCATATGCTGCAGACGTGCTACCAGTATGTGAATGAGCGAGCGGCGAACCCAACAGATAAACGCTCGGACATGCTAGCCTCGTTCATGCGGCATGGCTTGCGCGATGATGCGCTGCGTTCTGAGGCAGCGGAGCAGATCATCGCGGGCTCCGACACTACGGCCGGGAGCATCCGGGCTATTCTGCTACACGTCATGACCAACCCACGTGTGTATGCCACGCTACAAAAGGAAATCGATGACGCTGTACGCGATGGAAAGGCGCCCGCCGCAGGAGAAGGAATCATCTCCGCCGCGCAGGGCAAGCAGCTACCATACCTGCAGGCAGTGATCCGCGAGGGCTGGCGCATGTTCCCGCCCGTCCCGTCGTTCTTCTCCCGCGACGTCCCCCGTGGCGGAGACGTGATAGAAGTCGACGGCAAGGACGTCTTCATTCCCGGCGGCACCTGTATTGGATACTCCGGCAACGCCATGCACCGCAACAAGGAGATCTACGGCGAGGATACCAACGTGTTCCGGCCTGAGCGGTGATTCGAGCCGGACGAGGAGAAGTCGGAGCGCATGCTCCGCACGATCGAGCTGACTTTTGGACATGGGCGGTGGAAGTGCCTGGGCAGGCCAGTTGCGCAACTGGAGATTGTCAAGACGGTTTTTGAGGTACGTGTTTTGTTTGAACTCCGTGAGGATCAGGCACAAAGTGAAGTCAGGATATCGGACGCAGCATACTGACCGCCTTTCTAGTTGTTTCGAAATTTTGACATTGCTTTGATTGACCCGACAAAGCCCTGGAATGCTCAGTACATCCTTGGGTTATTCATCATGTCCGATATGTGGGTGCAAGTCGTGGAGAGGGACATCTGAGATATAGAATGTCAGTCAGCGCGTAAGGGAGTCGCAATCGCATTCAAGATGACTCACTGACTTCTCGGCCATACCTCACGATTCCACAAGTCCAATAGGTGCATAACATTTATTGCTGAAAAATTATGCCTTGTAAGCAACTGATGGTGCCTTGGACTATTGCGATCTACTGGCCTCTATCTTCCTTTGTTTACCTCACTAGCGAAGAATGCCAAGTCCCAGCCAAGTCAATGTTTTCGTGGAAGTTTTAAACAGTAGCTTTACCTGTGAACCTGTGGCACTCAGCCTGTATCCCCCGTACCCACTTCCTGCCAACTCAGGTCTTCTTATGCAGTGGGCTGTCAGTTAGAAGAGAATAGAAGCGGCGAGAGGGAACGATTTGTCAAGCAGCATGTAGATATTGCATGGTACCTGAGTACCAAACTCGTTTCACTCGCAAGCGCGCGTCCAAGTCATGCCGCTGGCTCGCGCGGCCAAACACCTCACGCATTTAATGCGCCAATGTGGAGCTCCAAAGCATTGTTCTAATTCTCCCTGGTGGCTTCTCTTGTCGTGGCTTCGAGATCGGCATCTCTTGGGGATAGGCCAAAATGCAACTCTTCATCATTCCACGCTGTGAGAGAGTACAGATCATTTAAACCAGTGACTCGGCGATAACCAAACTCCATGCGCTCAAACTGAAGCAAAGGAGGTATGGGTGTGTCAAAAATGTCGTCTCTTAGGCTGCTTCATGGATAATATCTTGCTAGGCCAATGTCTTTGCTGAACACTCTAGACTCGAGCAGATGTGGGACGGAGTGGTCGAGTAGAATATTAGGGTCCGCACAGAACAGTTGAAGGTGTTTTACCACATTGCATAGGTTCCGGAGGCTGGGTTGCCCAAATTTGAGGTGCTTTTCTCAGTTTGGAAATCATGCGCAAATTCGCTCTCCAAAGCACGAAAATGGGTAATAAATAGCCCACTTGGCCGCTGCCTCTTTTTATCAAACCCTCCAGTAGTGGGGAATTGTAGAAAGAAGGTGCATTTACCGATTCTAGACAAATCTCCTTCTGACTCTGCAAAATAGCTCGATAACAGAAAGCCCGACTTCCTCGATATCAATGAGATCCTAGAAGAACGCAATTGTGGGCCCCAAGGCGACAGGGAAGAGAAGCGAGCTTCTTCATCACGGAGTCAACCAGTAAACCGTTCTAGTTCCGGCCAGCAGAAAGAATCGATGATATGCTTACGGAAGGTTCGAGGATTTTTCGCCAACCGTGCGAGGCCAACAAGGAACAGCGCTTTAGGGCCTTACTCATGATTTGCGAAATTTTCGAGGATAGTGAATCACAACCCGGCCTAGGTTTTTACAGATTTGGGAATTTGAGCCCGCTAGCGTACTTAGACGTTAGTGGATGTTTTGTATATGCATCGTGGCGCTTGAGTTCCCTCTTCTGGGTCAATGGGAAAAATCTGCTGCCGACTGTTCACGCAAGATTAACATGAGCCCACTATGGAGTATATCGGTAACAATTAAAAGCCGCAACCGTCTCGACAGGGGATTGTACATAGAGCTGATGAGATGCGCAAGAGTTCGATTACCAACCTCCGAGCTGGAAGGGCTGGAGGAGACCAGCCAAGAGATGGACGCTGCAAATTCATCTAGCTCTGATGAGCGTATTATTGCAATAATCCCCGTGGTGCAACGCTGATGTACTCCGACACCGGTCCGAGTGTCGGTCAAAGGTTCCACGAGACTTCACCAGCCAAGGAGCTTGCCAAGAGAAATGTGGTGATGGAAAGCCGACACTAAACCAAATTGAAAGGAGGGAACCACTTTTGATGATCTGATAAGATGAGATTAGATTAACGTTGGACGAACTAACGTGGTTCCCACACAGGAACAGCCATAATGGCAGGGTCAGGGTTCAGGGCAAGAGGAATTATTGTGGTCAGATTTCCGGCCCAGATTCCATTCTTGGGATCAGTCTCCACTTCCAAGACACTTTAATTGCTTGTGAAGTAATCTGAAAAGGCTTGGCATAGCATCTAGAGCGCTTTGGTACGCGCTCGTGACGTTGCGTAGGACGGTTCTTAGAGTCTACAAGGATGGCCCCTATTATCCTGTTTGCACAGGCAATTTTTCGGGTTCTCGGAGAGTACTTATTTGAGAAAGTTCGAGTACAAATACTTGACCCTCTGCTACTCCTGATCTTCAGTCCCATCCTCAGCTTCCCTCAACAGCAAGTCCATTTGTTTCTTCTTCCGCCATTCCCTATACCACAACCAGAATGCTCTTCTCGCAAATCTCAGCCGCGGCTTTGGCTGCTACGTTCGCAGCTGCCAATCCTCTGAGCTCCCGATCTCAGGGAGCTTGGGAATTCCCAGAAACCATGCCGCTTGCGGCACGACAGGAAACACCTGCCCCGGGAACTCCCGCATATCTCTGCCACGAAAACTGCGGTACGTTCGAGGAGTAGGTATCTGGATTGCTTCAAGGAGAGTGCTCATGTGTCAATTCAGGTCTGTCCATCTCCCTTTCTCGGGAGGCCGGATACTGTGAGAACTATCTTTGGATCGCCCGCTACGACGCTTGCCTACAATGCGCCAATGACTTCAACATCTGGCAATACTACGGTGCTTCGATTACGAGGGCAGCAGCTGTGTGTGGCTTCACTGCTGTCCCCGAGAAGATCTGAGAGAAAACAAGTTAGAACGAATCCATAAGAGAAGAAAGTATCAGGTGAAGAGAGCGATGGTATTCTGTACAAGAGATAGATAGTACGCCCCTCGAATTTATTGTGCAAAAGAATGAACCTGCTAGTTTGACGATGCATGGTTAAAGAAGTAGAATTGAATGAGCCACTTTATTTTACAGATCTCGATTTGTTCATAGTGCTTCCACTACCACTGTGCTAAGCTTGTTGATGATAAATCTCAAAGAAAACTCTCCCTGTTCCGCTTGTTTATTTTCTGGTCTCGTGCTGAATCATCAAAATTGGGACAGATTTCTTGTGACTATCGACAGGAGTATTCGGTCGGCCAATTAACATCTACAATTAAGAGTTTGAATTCTCAGAAAGTCTTAATTGCTGTTTGGCAGACAATGACACCCAAACCCAAGCTCTCTAATAAGTAAAAGAACGTTTACTCCGGTAGAGCGAATGCATGAATAGACATTCTCTCACACTAGCCCTCGGCGGTTATCAATGAAATATTATACGACCATTCTTCGACTCGGGTAATTTATGCAAAACTAGCCAGGTCAGAATCTAGGAAGAGCTTAGTTAGCTACAAATCAAGTGAATAGTAGAGGGCAACAATGGCAAAACGACTCACCGCTGATAATGAAAGGCTGAACATGACAGGCCGTACATATGGATGGCTGGGGGCATTCTACTAAAGCAAATTCTTCAATGCAATACTAATAAGGAATGGAGAATGGCATGCTCGCAGGCTAGAATCATGCGACGACCATAATGCAACCACAAATAATTGACCGGATTGCGAGATGGAAGTTCCGCCAAGAGTCCTGTCTAGCCCGATACATAGCCAAGAGATTTTTGGAATTTTTCAAAGAAACAATTGAGGCATGCACATCCACTAAAAGCCGGTGAGGCATGACAATAATTGTATTCTTTGCCACCCCAAAACTACTCTGAGTCTGCGCTGAATCATGTAAAACGTGAGACACGAATGACTAGTAGTTCTTCCACAATATCACATCAGCTGGCAAGTTCGTGAACCCTGAGAAAGTAACCTCAGCACCACTGTATTTGCCATATTTCTTAGCGTACTATTACCGTGATCTCACACGACATCTCCAGGGCAATTTTACCCAGTTCTACTAAAGCACAGGGTGCAAAAACCGGCGGTCATAATATTCCACAGCCGAACTTCATGGTTCTTGGTTTTCAGACTGTTCCAGGGAGCTCTTCCAGCACTCAAGTCCTTCCTGTGAAGCCACCGTGTAAGGGTGGTCGGCTCCTAGTACTTGAAACCTCTGAGCTACCACCTCTTCCATCATGGCGATTGCAAGCTCAACTTTTCCTTGAGCATGGTAAGTGCATGCCATGTTATTCTTTGTAGTAATAGTCTTGGAATCGTTATCTCCTAGAACTTTACATCGGTACTCGAGCACTTGGCGCTCTAGTATTTCTGCTTCCTGATACCGACACTGCTTGTAATAGGTAAATGCGAGATTCGCTCGTGTGAAGTCAAAAACACGGGCCAACTCCTCTTGGCGATCTTTTAGGTGTTCCATTACTTTTGTCTGGAGTTCTTCGGCCTCACTAAGTCGGCCTTGATCTCGATATACCACCGCCAGCAAGATTTGCGATTCTAATGTGTCTGGATGTGTTTCTCCTAGAGCTTCATTGGATATGAGCAATAATTTCCCAAGAATGGTCTCTGCGTCTTCTAATCGGCTTTGGTGGAGGAATGTGTGAGCAAGCAAGCGTTGGGAGTCCATGGTGTCTCGCGATCTCTCCCCAAATTTCTGCTTGTACGCTTGATACACTTGAGTGGCCAGGTTCTCTGCATCGAGGTACCGACCCTGCTTAAAATATGTCAATGCAAGATTATATATGTTTGCAAGTGTACTGGGGTGCGTGTCCCCCAAGAAACATTTCAGCTTTCGGAGGACCTTGAGATCAATACTTTCAGCATCTTTATAACGGCAAAGGCCCCAGTACGTGGAAGCCAAATTTTCCTGGCTCTTAAGGACATGAGCATGGGATTCACCAAGCTTTTCCTGCAGTAATGACAGCGACTTAAGATCCACAGACTCTTTTTCTCTCCACCTTTGGCGCTCGTGCAGGTACCCCGAGATTTTTTGAAGCAAGAGACCTAGGCGGACGTTCTGCTGGCACACGTCGACGTCATTTGTGACTTGCATCGCATGCGGTAGGTACTTCTCGCACTCATCCCATGTTCCGTATTCTGGTTCCTCTGGGAATTTCTCCTCGATTATGGACAAGGCGGCCCTTGCAAAGTATTGCCCAAGTTTCTGCTGCTGCTCGTCAGCTGTCGGTCGCACTGGGCTTTGTCGCGAGGCTCTTCGCCCCTGTTCGCCCCTGAGCGTTACCGGCCTTATTCTTGTCGTTGGCTTCGGCCCTTTATTCAATGCCAGCGCCGCCCTTGGCCCCTCTAGCTGTGTTGCAGTCTCTGTCGCCATTCCGTAAAGTCTGTATCGCACGCCTTCCTGCACCAACTTGTGCATCTCGTATCGCAGCACATTGGTTTGCTTCGAGAGGAATGAGAAGTTCATGAGCCGTCTGACTGCCCTTCCCACCTTTGCTGCGCTATGCTGGACTGTCCTTTTTTCTCCATCAACGGCTTGAGTATACATTGCTGCGGCTTGGATCAAATCGAATGGGATGTTCTGATTCTCAAAGAATGCGATGATGTGCAGGATCTTGTGCGCGAGCGGATCTATCCCCTCGATGCGTTTGATGGAAATGTCCCAAGTCGCCAGAACACAATTTGATGCGCCTTCTGGCCGGTGCCGGTCATGGTGCGTCTCGCTGAGCACGCTCCACCGTTGCTCTCCCCCCGACAGCATGGCCAGGTAGTCTTTGACGCTCGTGTCTGTTTCGCGCATATAAGAGGCAGCCTGGTAGATGGCCAAAGGGAGCCATTGAAGTTCCTTGAGCAGCGCATCGATATCTTCGATTGCGTCCTCGCTGCCAGTACGCCTTATTTTTGTTCTCGTGAGAAGTTGCCTCGCTTCCTCCTCTTTCATATGGGATACTTCGACCCCTCGATGCGCATCGACTAGATTCACAATAATGTCCTCGTCACGGGTCGTCCACAGAACTGTGCCTTGAGGACCAGTGGGAATGTATTTGTCAAGCCTCTTGGGAGTGATTAGCACCGCATTCTGAGCTGTCATGTGCTTAGTGGTGGATTCCATTCGTTTCGAGGTGGACAATCTTCCTGGCAAGGTCTCAGGCTTTGATTTTGGGAATAGCGCGGGCTTGGTCCTCTGAAGTGTTGGTTTTCTACCAAGAGACATCTTGTCCATAGCCTCGGTTGTCTCTTCAACGGTATTTCCCACACCAAAATATCCCAAATTATCAGCGTTATCAACAATTAACACCCACTGAGTTTGCTTCTGGATGCCGTTCCGTACAGCACTTAGTAGATCGTCCGGGGCTAGATTCTCGCCCTTCAGCTCGAGGAGTTTACCAATTTCCAGGTAATCCCGTGTGAATGTCACTTCGTCCTCAGCATGTACCCAAAACACGGCACAAGATTTATCTTTGCTCCGCCGGTATGCGTAATCGAGCGCCAGTTGTGTCTTCCTGGGGAATCTATTCAGCAACAATCGCGCTAGAAAAGTTCGAATCCAAGCGATGAGGGACTCACCCTGAACCACCGAGGCCATACAATGCTGCAGTCTGGCCACCACCCGCGTCTGGGAGGAGACTATTGATCTGCGC
Source organism: Paramyrothecium sp. XJ0827 (assembly GCA_020881915.1). Lineage (NCBI taxonomy): Eukaryota > Fungi > Ascomycota > Sordariomycetes > Hypocreales > Stachybotryaceae > Paramyrothecium > Paramyrothecium sp. XJ0827. Next base: position 1,201,872 of record JAJFPB010000001.1, on the reverse strand, counting down.
AACAAGATCGGGGCGGGACACAATACCCTCATTCTGGGGAAGAGGAATCCATTGTGGGGCGCGATGAGCTGTTGACAGCGCGCTGAAATTGTTGTTGATGATCCCGCCGGCGCCAACTGCTGCAGAAACTACGTTGTGACCGTTAACCGGCCCGCGGTATTCCGTGCCATTCATTCTGCCAGGGTTGAAGGGAAGTGCTTGAGGCGGATTGAAGCCGCACGCATGGAGGCATGAGCAACCGCCGAGCACACGCCTTCCAGTCGCACTTCAGCAGCTTGTAAGGTGTAAATTAGCCTACAAAGAGATAGAGGCATTTGTTTGCGGGGAAAGATCACGGATGCCTAATGCAACATCAGAGAGCCTTCCACGTGAGTACCATCGGCTATGCAACTTTCTGCACTTTCAGTCTCAGCCTCAGCCTGATCCTGAGGGCAAACCCTTATCATATAAGGCCGTCATTGCAGCAGGCGCACTTAACAAAAAGCATCTGCGAATTTATGTGTAGTCTCAGCTCTAAATATTGCGTTCAGTGCTTCAAAATGACCTCCACTGCCAGCCCGGACCAAATCGAATTGGCAATCTTGTGCACGGTGGCGTGCGAGTACAATGCCATCGAGATTCTCCTCGAAGACAAGGACAAGACAAGATCCCATGCACGCGCTCCAGGAGACCCGAATGTTTACACAATCGGACGGATGGGCGATCATCCAGTCGTTCTAGTTCGGATTCCAAGGCTGGGGAAAATCAATGCCGCAGGCACCGCGGCAAGCCTGCGATCAAGTTTTCCAAACTTGTCTCTCGTGATTCTCACCGGGGTATGCGGAGGCGTTCCCAACAAATTCCATGAGCTACTACTGGGCGACGTTGTCGTTGGTAAGCATGTGGTGCAAACCGATCTGGGTAGGCAATTTCCTGACCACTTCGAGATTGCGGAACGCCTAGACTCAGCCCTCGGGGGACCCCCGAAAGGTGTTGCGCACCTGATTGCCACTTTGGAGACAGATTCGGAACGTGACGATCTCGAGGAACGCGCCAAAGAGTTGCTGAAGATTATCCAAGGCAAAGGCCGCGATGGCGAGCCAAGAGCAGCTTACGCCTATCCCGGTGCAAGCCAGGACCGTTTATTCGAGGCGAACTACCGCCATAAGCATCAATCCTCAGCTTCGTGCTCCCAGTGTGACAGCTGCCTTCAGTACTCGGATCCTGTCTGTGAGGAGGCTCGCGAGGCTTCGTGCATCGATCTCAAATGCGATGTTTCGCGTCTCGTCAAGCGGCGGAACCGCCACAAACGGCTGCTCGCACTCGAAAGTGCGGGCAGCATTGATGACGCCCAGCAGCGCGAGGTGTTCTTTGGCTGCTTCTCGTCGGCTGACAATGTCCTCATGTCTAGTGAGAAGCGCGAAACGTTGGCCGAGTACCTGCTCAAACGCACTGGCTCGCCGCTGCTCGGTGTTGAGATGGAGGGCGCGGGTATCTGGAACGAGCTGCCATGCTTGGTTGTCAAAGGGGTGTCGGACTATGCGGACAGCCACAAGAATAAGGCATGGCAGAACTTTTCCTCTGCGATGGCGGCGTGTGTGACAAGGGCGATTGTGGAGAGGTATCCGCGCACGGAGGGCCGTCCGACGGCGAGCATGCAGGCGGATGCCGAGACCCCGGCCGCGACGATTACCGGTGCAGTGTATCATGGTCCTGTGAATGGAAAGAACATTGTATCCAATGTTTTCGGTAACGGGACGAACACGCTTCACCTTTCGTAAAGTGTTGTGGTAGGCATGTGAGCTATGCATCAGGAGTTGTTTTTGAATAGTTTCTACTTCTACAGTATCTAAGAACCCCAAGAAAATGAAGATTAGCATTCTTCAACATCTTTGTTCTCTCCCTAGCTAATTACTCTGGCCGCTCAGAAATCTGAACCATGCATCAAAATCGTTAGGTCCATTCGTTGGGTCAAAAATCCCTTGCGGAAATGGGTTAGGTCCCCTTGTGTCTTGCATCTCATCCAATGTTGTATGAAGCATTTGAAGAGCAGGACGTCACGCAGTGCGAGAAAGAAAGAACAGAACACGACGACTACTTCTTGGATGGTAGGTATATGAATATTTGCAGTTTCCTTTGGAGCATGGGTCTGGTCTCTCCTGTGGATCGCGGAATGATATTGGCACCACTGTTTCTGTCACTACGGGGTATGAATTATTAATCGTTCAAATTCTTCTTATATCTTTGGCTTCCTGTTGTCAAGATGATTCAGGTATACTCTCACATCACATGAGTGCAAGTGTTGTATCTACTAATTGTGAAATACCTCAAAAACTCCAAAAGGAATTTCTGATTACTGAACTATATTTTTGTTCTATTTTCTTACAATACCTGAAAGACCTGCCTTTTATGCATGAATCTCACAATCAGAAGAGATTATACGTTCATGATATGGTGATTCTCGAGCAATCCAAGGAAGTTTAGCACACATCTTCTGGGGAGCCCTCCACCATTGCGTTGTTTCAAACACAGAGGTCTAGTACGGGAACTTCGCATCACTGCACACGTAAGATCCTCCATTATGCTCATAATCAAACTCGACATTAGCTTTATCAATCGCTTAGAAAAGAAGGTCACAGTTTAGTGCATCCCACACTACATATCAACTCACCTCTCAAGGCCTGTTGATGGCACTTCTGTGCGCATTATCTCCGCAGTAGGGTGTACGGACGCAAATATGCACTGCCACTGTGCTCTCTTTTGCACCTCTATCGCTGTTGTCGGCCCAAACTCGGGTACTGATACCCCGCGTGTTGCAAGGATTACATGCCAGTCATTATGTGCGTTACTGAGCTCTTGCTGACGGTCATAGTGACGGGGTTAAGCATGAGCTTGACTGTACTGTTATGGCTCAGCGTCTTATCCCACAATTTTGAGATTGTATTCCAGCTACAATCTTCATCATTCGCTTAACACGAGACATTGTTTCTCAGAACCCATCATATGGCACTTCATAGTTTTCTTGTAAGGCTATTATTTCTATCCTAAAAACATTGAGCCAAAAATTGACACTACAAAGCTGTATTCTCTTGGGTTCTATATGAGCTGGTGGATGGACAATGCCAAGGGGTACCAAAAATCTTTCTCAAATGGAACGCTTTAGGATAATTTGAGAGTCTTTGCCTTTGGGAAAAAGAGCGATGTTCAGTGCAAACAAGAGACATCAATACCACCTGGTAGTGGTTATGTATTCGTAGCATCGTTTTTGCTAACCTCCTGCCTGACTCGCGGCCACCCTGGATCAGGCAGTGGCCGAAGAGTCCTCAAACCCTGGGGAACTTGCTTCCGTCCAGCACGACCAGGACGTACTCATGCTCCTCAACGGTCATGTGGCAGCCCGAATACGACCCCCTGAGCGCTGTGCAGCTCGCTTCCCGTCATCCTACCAACGAAAAGCATAATCCCCGCATAAAACGCCGGGGTCACTGCTTGCGTTGGCATCATCATGCATGGCTCCCGCTGCATGCACCACCAACGACTGCCGGTTTGTCATCCCCAGGCGGAGGGCAAAGTGCCGGAATACCTAAAACACACGTCTTGCCCAGCCGTCCGCGTCCCGTTACGAGTTTCCACTGGTGCGTAAATTAAAAGGACGGCAAGTGCTGACGCCGTGCGTTGTTCAGAATGGCAGGATGGTGTTGAATGGGTGTCAACAATACGACTTAAGAGTTATAAAAGAGGCTTGATGATCGCCCAAAGATCTTCTGGCGATCGCAATCAAGTCAGTTGCACGAGCTAGTACCCAACATGAAGTTTTCAGCTATTTCACTTGCCAGCCTTGCGCTGTTCCACTCTGCCAGCGCCCATTGTACGTTATACCCCTCGACTTTGGTGTCTCGACGATCACCTACTTACAGAGGGAAACCTAGACCTTTTTGGGCGCCTGATTCTCAATGGCCAGTGGACCGAGACTTGGGAGTACGTTCGGTAAGTCAACTCCGGCCCCCTGGGTATCTATTGTACTTTCTGACACGGCACAAGTGAGGTCAGCCCCGCCGCCGATCAAGGGGAAGACACGGCACTCGTCGCCCCTAACACTGTCATCGAATCGCCAGACCTTCGCTGCGGCCGTAATGCGTCCACTGCTTGGAGCCAGCCAAAGACAGCTACAATCCGCGCTGGTGATACAGTCGGCTTCGCTGCCGGCGAGCCCAAAGTAGTCGTAAGTCTTTCTTCTCGTTGTTCCAAGGCATCGTCTCCGGTCCTCCGCTAACATTTGCTCAGGGAAGTCCTCAGCCGTGGATGTATCACCCTGGGTTTGCCTCGGCCTGGCTCTCCAAGGCACCCAATGATGATCTTGACTCATACGCTGGCGACGGTGATTGGTTCAAGATTCTCAACGTGGTGAACAGAACCGAGCAATCTGTCAACTTCACAGATCCATACTTTCGCGCACACAGCGACCCTCTGAGGTTTCCTTGGGGAACTTACTTGGCTTCCAGCGTAAGTGACAACCCCTTGAATGAATGGCATTGTTAAGCGCCTACTCTGACATATTCTCGCCTAGTGGAACTTCACAATTCCGAGCACAACCCCAGCTGGCAAGTACTTGCTTCGATGGGAACACATCTTCCCCAACCCCGAAGACTCGCAGTTCTTTGTCAACTGCGCCCATGTCGAGATTACCAACGATGGAGATGATATCGGAACGCCAGGTCCACTCGTGAAGATCCCTGGTGTGTACCAGCGTGGACAGAAAGGTATGATTTACAACCCAGGCTCAATCCAGGGAATATTGCTAACCTGCTCCAACAGACGTCTACTTCTCAAGTTACAGTCTTGTGCTAAGCAATGGTATGACCCTGGGCAAATTCCAGCCACCAAAACCCGATGTCTGGAGCGGTTGAGAGCCCGCACCTAAAGCCAAGCACTTTTCTCGCGCAAAGCTTGGATTTTCTTTCCATCTAAATATTCTGATTCTCTGGAAGGGATTAAGAGACAATCATTCACGGCTCAATGTTCTTCTCAACGGACCCTTTGTAAGTGGAAGAGTTTGCACTGAAAACATCTATGTAGATATTAAGGAATTAGAAGAGTTTGCTCTCCATCTATCTCTATGACATGACCAAGGAACGAAACATTAAATATGCAAGCAAGAGTGACCGTAATATGACCTCTGTGACCCATAACCGTGTATGCCGAGCCCAAGGCATTAGTCATTCCACGTTATCTCAAAACCATCAGCGTATTTTACTGCTTGAAGCCCGCGAGAGGGTTGGGGTTGGGAATGACCTTTCCGCCGCGAACTTCAGCCGGAGTGACCGAGACGGGAGCATTGACAGCGAGCTCCTTGTGCCTGCGGAGGCTGAAGTCCTGGTTGTCGTAGTTTTGGTTGATGGATCCCGTCATGCCCTTCTGGCAGTGGTTGCCGACGGTCTGGGAGCAGTAGAACCAGATGGGCTTCTTGTCCGTGACAACGATCTGGAAGACGTTCTCTGATTGACCGACAGGAGTGGCGAAATTGAAACCAGAGTTGAAGCCCGCATCACCGGCGAGCGGCTCACAGGGCTTGTCGAAGCTGGACTGAACGACGGAGTGGTTTCGAGGAAGGAAGTGCCACCTAGAAGATGTAACGTTAGTTGTCTGCTGTGGAGCTCCAAAGATGGGGTTCAAGGCGTACTCAACAACATCGCCAATCTCGGCGACGACATTGTCAGGGTCGAAGATAAGAGCGCCGCCTCGGCCGGCAAATACTCTCTGGGTCTGACCAGTGAGCTTGACGGGGGTGGGCGAGTCGAAGGAGGTCTTGGTGGGGGCTGCCGAAACGCCGGCGGCGGCGAGAAGAGCCACAGAGACGAAAGTGGTGAAGAACTGCATGTTGATAGTGTTGGTTGGTGTGAAGGTGGAGTGGTTGTTGGTTGTGTGTGTGAGCTGTTGAAGTGTTGTAGCTTTAGAGTGGGTGATGCTGCTGGTGATGATAATTCTAACTCAAAGGCGGGCTCATCTGTCCTTATTATACACATGATGATTGCCTCGCAACATCAAGACAAGAATGGAAGCATGGTCGGTTGAGCTGACCATTTTGCTCCGCCCTGCCAGACAGCGTCCTTCCGCTCGGGACACCGAACAGCCGGCGAAGGAAAAGCCTCCGCGACCAGCATCAGCCCTGTCTTCTGCAGCGGGAAACTAAACAAATCCCCAGATCAGCCCACAACGTGCCGGTACAGATCCGAGCCGACATCTGCTTTTTTTCCCTACCACTCACTGCCACGGCAAGGTGGCAGCAGCCGGGCCACATGTTGGCCGGTGCTCGCGCTCACTGGCGCAACGCAACGCGCACAAGGACGGCGATGGGATAAAAATAGAAGTATTTGCTCAATTGGGAAATAGTGTAGCCCACAACAGTGCTGTGTCGGAAACACTGGGCCAATCAGAGCGTCGACGTCAGGCCCCAAGCCCCAACGGCCCGTGGCCTGCTGCGCCCATCTCACGTTAGTGAAAAGAAACAAGACGAAAGACCAACAGCACTTCTACTTGCACCCGCCCAAGCCATCCGGAAGCGCGACCGGCCGAGAGTTGTCAGGCACGGGACGCCAGTGATCCGAAGGGCACTTTTGATCTAGCGTGCTCTCCTTCACCTTTGGGCCTTTTTTTTCTCTCCGAGTAGCAGTGGTAACGACCAGCTGTCATGTCAATCTCAACCGTCCGCGTCAACGCTTCGGCCACCGGACGAGGCTTGATAATCCTCGTCTTCCGCAATGCTCCCATTTCCGGCATCACTTCATCGTATCTTCCGCTCCTTCATATTTTGTTCCAGTCTTTTCGGACAACGAGCGCATTCTATTAGCAGCTTGGTCAGTGCCACTTTTGGGACGAAATGATCTCATGGGTACAGCCCAATTAAGGTCTGGAAAGACAATGTTTACACAGCCTGTGGATTTAATTACAGCATGCTGAAGCAAATGATCAATCGATTTCTCGTACAGGAAGCGTGGCAGATTGTTGAGTCAAGGCCCCCTGATGGAGCTGGGCTGGGTAGGCGAAACCTCATCCCCTCCTCCATCAACCATCAACTCTACATCCGTTCGCGGCGCTGGACTGCAGTTTGTTCTTGGAATATGGTTCCAGAGTCTAGAATTCTAAAGAAGCCCTGTCATCATCGTCAACAAAGCAGCCAAAGATGGCTACGCACGATATAAGTGCGCCTTTCGTGGACATGTTGTCACTCGGCTGCACTGAAGCCTCGTCGAAAAGAGGCATCTGGTTGACAGAGCTAGCCGAAGTGGGCTATCTCCTCGCGCGTCGCGCACGGTCGTTCACCGCTGTCCCGAAGGCGCCGAGAGGTTTATACGAAGTATGATCGCCCAAGTGCCCACTCGTGTCTCTGAGATGCACGCAAGCAAGAATCGCGCTGCTCGACAGACTTTGGATTTAATATCAACTCAATAAGATAGTGTTTACGGTAAACCTGGACGGTTGCTCATTCGAGTAGGCAGCTAATCCCCTTCGCATAATTGCACCTGTCCGTTGAACCAGCTCTTCCGACAATAGTATTGCCTAAATATGAGACACATCGGTCAGCCCTCTTTTTAGGGAACCCAGCATCGCCAACAGCGATTCCCTATCTTTCGTAGTCATATCAATCCAGACATGCGAGTCCTCTGAGCCCACGATAGGAGCGTTCGAGTGGTTTGGCCAAGGTCGCACGGGTGTCGATTGCACGATAGCGGTCTCAAACAATTCTGTGATTTTAATAACACACTGTGAAAGTCGGCTGTACTTGTCCCTGGTCGTAAGAAACGACCTCCATCCGACGAGAGTGAACAAAGCAGCAGGTGGGCCTATTGACATATAATACCCTGGTGCCCAGTTGACTTGGTGGTTTCTAGCGGCCCATGAGAAATTTGGTGTTTGGCACAGATGTACACTTCATAATCTTCTTGGCTAGCCAAACCTGAATAGACAACATTCAAGCCGAGGCCAAAGCATAATCCACATTCCCACAGCCCGGCTATAGCGCGATTGGCTGCTAAACGGGCCAAGCCGGATATAGCAGCAAGTTTGTCTTGCTGAAAGGAAATTTGACGGGTGGAATAATCAGTTTCCTTGAGTCGGTACCAATTTTACATTGTTTCAGAGGGACTTTGCGTCAATTCCGTATTTGCCAGCTCAGGGGCGATAACAGTGCCTGTCCTCGGCGGGCTCCTGTTGTGTTGACTCCATTGCTCGATACCATCCTCCGATTCATAGCCAATTCCGCATTGCCATGAAATTTGCTCTGATGTGAAATGCAATACACGAGGTGGAAGGATTTCTTTCCTGGCACATCCAGCCTCACGATTCTGCAGGAGACCTTATACTTAGTTCTGCCATTAACTCGTCGTCACCTGGTTCACCATCACCGCGAGGAGGCACACAAAATACATAAAGCTAAGCCGTCGCCGTACACAAAGCGTTGGTGGACCTCAAATCTCACGCAACTCCGACGCATATATACGTACTGGAGAAATGGCGCTAGATCACCGAAAAGATCAGGGCGAAGATGCAAGGAACTTGAAAATATTAGTTTGGTTCATGTCAGAGACCGGGTTGCTGAATCAGGGTGGAGAGCGCTACATGGTGCAAATAACTGTAAATTAATCTCTGAAGAGCCCTAGCTACGAGAGAGCAGCGGCTCCTTATATGGTTATCTGCGCCCTCAGGGGCTGGAACAGTCGCCGTTTCGTGTGTCCTGACAGTTCACAGCGTCAGGTTCGCCAAGATTCGCGAACGCTCCAAGCAACGTCTGCTCTGCAGGGTAGTATCAAGATTGATGTAGGCAGCGGTAGAGTTTAAGACTAGAATTTGCCCGTCTGGCCCGTACGAGGGAATATCAGGGTCTCCTGAACTGGTGGGTCGACCAGTGAGAGCGAAGCTTGTGATGTATTCTTGTAACGTGATAGCAGCATCGGGAGACAGAAGAGTCGATGGGTCGTCGTTGAAGAATGTATAAGCAATGTCCAACGCGTGGAGAGCAGGGCTGACAGCGAACTCGTAGTTGAATGTCTTATTCTCCTTTGCCCAGGCCAAAGAAAGTCCATTGCATTGGAAGAGATAATCCTGCGCAAATCTTCCCGTTCGACCAGGTTGATCGGTATATCCCTGGGAGCCATCGAAGATGGAGGGGTACAGAGTGTTCGTAATCACGTCTAGGTCTTCCGGCCGAATGCTAGAGTAGACCTGCGTCAACCATTGCAGGAAGTCTTCGTCGTTAGTCACTTCGAAATCGCCAAAGTACAACCCGTCGTTCGTATTAGAGCCAACAAGGACCTCGACTGATTTGTCAAAACGATCATCTGCTAACAACGTCGCGGGCTCGTCGGGCAAAAAGGACTCATCGTGGGCAGGTAAGAAGGGAAGAACTCCAGTCGGTTGCCCAGCGATATATTCCGCATTGGCTTGAATCAAAATTTCGCTTGGTAGCTGTCGGGCCTCAGCCAATGAGCTTACATTCAGAGCCTGGAGGAACTCGTAATATGCCCGCTCCTTGAATGACTCGGGATTGGCTGGTTGGGTGGCTGGGGACTGTAGGATGGCGCGATGAAATGGGACTGGCCCCTGGGAGCCACCATAGGCCTGGACAACGTTAGCAATGGCCAGCCCTATTGAAGGCTTCAGCTGCACCTACAGTGATCTGGTTCAAGATAGAACCACCGCCGGCAGATTCGCCAATAACAGTCACCTGTTCTGCATTACCTCCAAAGAGGTGAATGTTTTCCTGAATCCAGTCCAGCGCAAACCGCTGGTCGAGTAAACCAGCGTTGGGTACGCCACCATCTCTTTCGAAAGATGAGCCCGCTAGGAAACCGAAGGCGCCGAGCCGATAATTCAGTGCGACATAGACAGCATTGTCGCTAGCGCGGTCCAACAGGCCTCCTGGAAGGCCGCTGTTTGAGCTCGATTTGATGCCATTCACAAAACCCCCACCAAAGATCCAAACGATGACCTAGCTAATGTGAGAATGAGCTCTGAAGACCGGGTGGGAACGACAAACCGGCGCCTGCTTCGAGCGGTCATTATCGTTTGTTTGAGCGTTGTCAAATATCTTCCTAGGCACGACAACATCCAGGAACAGGCAGTCTTCGCTCTGAGGGCTAGTGGCACCTGAAAAGGAGGGCGGAATGGTTCCATTGGGCCCGAGAACGTAGGGAATACCTTGAAGGATATTCCGGTTGAGCCAGGTTGGCTGTGCCTGAGGGCAGATGCGAACCTCATCGCCTATCTGAACGGTGGACCTATTTTTTTCAGGCGGCGCAGGGGCTGCAAACCGGAGTTCCCCGATAGGAGGAGCGGCGTATCGAATATTCGAAAAGTTGTACCGACCGCTCTCCTGCACGACGTCAGTACTTCAACGTGTTGACCTGGCGACGAAACCGGTGCACAAGAAAAGAAACGCCAGCGTACATACGTCTAGCGTAATGGCCTGATGGATCTCGTACCCGAGGTCCACGGTGGGTAAAGAGCACGATCGCTTGATGGACGCAGCGACGCCAAATGCTTGGCTGAAGGAAAGCAGCCAAAGGACAGCTGTACCAGCTTGATGGCAGCGTGTCATTCTTAACACGTCGAAATGGAAGGCACCTGAAACAAGGATATATAGAAGCTTGTAAGATATGTTACGAGATGTCTGCTGGAATGGAAATGGAAGGGAGTGGAGGGGGGTATTTATCTACGAAAAGCCGGTCAAACTACCTTGGCCGGCGTCAGAGCACATATGCCTTGGTCCGATATGTCCGAAGCTCTAGGATTAGAGATTTTTCTCAGGCTCTTACATCTCCTTGAGCTCAAAGCGATTAACCCCCTCCCGGCCATGCCACTGACGGTATGCTAGCTGCGGTCCATGCCCATGCAAGTGGAGAAAGGTCCGCAATGGAGAATGCGCATGGTACCCGTGTGCTACTTTGCTGAAGGCATCCTAGTTTGGAAAGCTGACGAAACAGCTCGCTCTATCAACTTCCCTTCCACCTCCGATTCTTAGCTTAAGCCTCGCGGTTTAGCCCAGTTTTATTCCTCCAGACAGAAACTCAGGATTGATGTTGTAACCAAAGTCAATGTGCCTTTCAAAGGTGCATTGGCACTCTATTGCATCCAAACACCGAAGATGATGGCTCACCAGATGATCAGAAAAACAAGATATCTCATTTAGTTTGAAACTTCCAGAATTCGAGAGTAAGAATAGCGTCATTACCTTGAGTATGATTGACTGGACCTTGGAAGTGGCTTGTGGCATTCGCGGCCTTCTAGTTACTAGTGATAGAGCCAATTTAGGCGTAACACCAAGGTCCTTCGCCCCCATGGTCAACAATCTCCTTGCACGTAGTAACACTAACATAATGAGGCGTTGCCCGCTGTCGATTGGCTCGAGACCTCGCCTCTAGGGGTCGACCAAGTTATCGGCAGTGCCGTACGGTGGATGATCGACCCACAAGTGCCGTGTCACGTGGTGTAAGCCTTCCGCATTAGCGTCAAACCCTGGATTTCACTAGCCGAAAACGTCATGCTCACAACGCTGATGCCTCTCCTTGTTTTTTTGAAGGTAGTCAGTCACATTGCTAGAATGCGTTGGGATAGATAACAGCAAGCCTCGTACCATGTGGAAATTTGCATCGGACATTACGGTCTTTACTACGGAGTAATTCATTATTTCCACTGCCCATTTGAAGCTCTTACTAGGATGGCAAACTATAAAGAGGTCGGATCTTCGGCTTCGTTCATGGTTCTTTACAACCTCCAGTCGTGGCATCCATCCTACCTTGGAAACCTTGAAAAATAAAATTCTCCTCGAAATTCGCGGTTCTATCTCGACTACATACCAAAATGACTAGAGTTCTACTCACAGGGGGCACTGGCTTCATTGCCACCCACGTCCTACAACAACTCCTACAAAAGGGGTACGACAGAATAAAATGGCCTTGCTCAGAATCGGCATGCTAACCGGTATCGATTTGCATAGTCACTCCGTCGTTACCACGGTTCGTAGTCAAGCCAAGGCCAATGAGCTCCACGAAACCTATCCTTCCTACGGTAAGGACAAACTGGACTTCGCCATTGTCGCCGACGTGGCGGCGCCCGGTGCCTTCGACGAAGCATTGGTATCCGACCCTCCCTTCGAGGCTGTCATCCACACGGCAAGCCCCTTCCACTTCAACACTACCGACATCCAGAAAGATCTTCTCGACCCTGCCGTGAACGGCACAACGAGCATCCTCAAGGCCATCGTCAACAAGGCCCCTCAGGTGAAGCGAGTGGTTCGTATCTCTTGATTAAGGGTACCGCATAGTATGCCATCAAAAGTGCTCATTTGAGGCTAGGTCATCACATCGTCGTTCGGCTCCATGATGGACCGTACCAAAGGGTTTTGGCCTGAACATACCTACTCAGACACTGACTGGTGCCCCCTAACCCACGAAGAAGCCCTGCAGGACCCTGGAGCCGGATATCAAGGTACGTCTCCCGCCGAAACAAAGGCTGCAGAGGAGCTAGATGACTGATCAAACTTTTCTCGTGCAGCCAGCAAGACTTTTGCGGAGAAGGCGGCTTGGGACTTTGTGACAAAAACGAACCCTTCCTTTACATTGTCGACTATTATGCCACCGTTGGTTTTTGGCCCTGCCACACAGAAGCTCGCCTCCCTCGACGATCTCAACACCTCGAACCAATTCATCCGTAGCTTCATCATCGGAGCATATAAAGATGGAATCGCCGCTACCATGGTAGTGCATGCCTTTTTTTTATCCCTGACTTCTGCAGCCCTGTATGTCTGACCTCGTCATAGAATCCTATTTTCGCCGATGTCCGCGAGGTAGCCTTCGCCCATATTGCCGCCATGGAGAAGGCTGAAGCGGGAGGCAAGCGATTCTTCATTGCAAACGGATACTGCTCCAACAAGGAGATTGCAGATATCATCCGCAAGCACTTCCCCGAGTACCGCGCACAGTTACCGTCCGAGTCAGCTAGGGGTGGTGGTGAGTCCACTTGTGCCACAACTAGTCTTTTCGCTAACAAGGTGAAAGAAATGCCATCTCCAGTTTTCAAGATTGATAACAATCCCAGTAAGTCGATTCTTGGCGTTAAGTACAGGAGCTTTGAGGAGTGCATTGTGGACACGATCAAGTCGTTCCAGAATGTCGGAAATTAGAGTCAAGGATATAATCATGTATGAAGACGCCGGACTATATTGTGCCCGAGCTATACAGGACAGCTTCTCGAGCATATCTTGTAAATGTCTCATGAGAATGAATCATATCCGATCTCAGGCTGTGTACGTGGCAACGTGAACGATTTGAAGAGCTTGCAGTCTTTCCCGGAGATTGATGATGCTAAGTTGCTGTTTCACATCACCCCGAAGTTCAGGCTCTTTTCCCCTCTCCGCCCACGCCAATAGTTGGTAGCGGCAAACAACTCCTGGCAACCCTGGATAAGCCAGCCCCATTTGTGCAGGAATGGCACGGTAGCCTCCCAGGACCCAGGATCTGAGGGGTTGCCCCATACAATCAACTGCGGCTTGTCGTGGACGCCTTCTTCCACGTCCACTAGGTCAAGATTCAATTCGTCCTCGATAGCGGTGCCTGCGATTTGCAGGACCCGGTCTCTCAACTCTGGCAAGGGAAACAAGTCGATCCACGGGTGATGGTTTACAGCGGCTTGCAAAACAGTCGGCCTCAGGCTCGGGGGCAAATCTGGCCGGAGCGGGCCGTTGCAATTGAATGGGGAGAGAGCCACATCGTCGCATAGCGAAGCCACGGAAATGCGCAAGGCCTCGGCATTTTGAGCTAGGGCGTGAAGTACGTTCAACTGCACCAACGTCTGTAGCGCACTCGGCCTTGGGGATGCAAGTAGGTAGTCCTGATACACCTGTCTGGTAAATTCATCCAGCTTGATCCTATTCTCCAAGACGGACAGGTGGCAGTGTCGGGTGCGCAGCGAATGCATCACCATAGACGTGGTGGCTGCTAGTTCGGCATTACCGGGAGTTTGGATGCCCATGTCCGGGGGTTTGGAGGATTCGACATTTGTAGAACCGCCCTGGTAAATATGTCGTCTTCCTTACAACAGAGGCCATTTAGTGATGACAGCCCTAGACATGAAGGTACGGCTCAAACAAAGGAGTGGCTACTGACTGAAAGCTCTTTGGTTCAGGCGATTCTGCAGCTTGCGCCTCGTTTTTCGGTCATGGCGGCCTGTCCAGTCATCTTCAGGTGCAATGACTTCTGTCTGTTGTGGCATGCGCACCACGACCACCTCATGCGAGAGGTCTGATTCCGGCCGAGGAGGACTCATATTCCCACTTGTATCCATCTCCGCAACAGCCAAATTGGTAGTTGGATAAATCTTTCAAAGACTCGAGCTGATAAATGTGCAGTCCAAACTACTCGTGGTTCCTGGCTGGCTTGTGCAATTGGAGGGAGTGAAACGTAGCCGTTACAATAACCACAAATCTAGTCAAGTGCCCGGAAGCCATTTTTCCGCCCCCGATAGGAATTTCCTCGAGGTTTTGGCCAAGCTAGCTATTTACAGTTTGGCACCTGATGCATATCACTCCTGTTGAACCATAGGCCCTGTGGCCAGGTGTAGACACACTAGTGCTACGCAGCTCAAAAGGCAAATACAAGCCTCAAATGTATTTAGTACAGTTAAAGGCAGATGAATAACTCTCCAGAGCGCCGGAAGGCGCGGGGAAGAATCAATCAAACATCTTTACAATCCCTGCGTTCCAACAGGATATATCTAGAGTAAGGACATTTTCACGCTGGCAGTAGGTCCCAAGCAGGCCTTTTCGGCCCAGAGCAATAACCACCGGGAGAGGACTTATTGGTTTAGAAATTATCCTAAATTAGCTATTGGAAAAGCCTCGGCCGTTATTGCTCCTGCAATTGCATGCTCCTCCTCGAATAATTACCATTCTATACTGCGAAAAACTCGTTGAGTCCTCGCAATATGAACATTGCTTGACTACCAATCGCATGGCACCTCGTAGTCCGGGTGGAAAATCCTAGCAGCTACCAAGTTTGGGCCACAGTTGCCGTAGAAGTCCAGCTTGGTCTTCCAGCATCGCTTGTCGCCGTTATCAGCCCAGATGCGGTGGGCCCTACCATGATGGGTGTCAACACAGATGTGTTGTGGGCGACCGCATCCAGTGAAGCTGAAACAGCCATCGCTAGTGATGGGAATCTTGTCGCACTGGCCACAGTCATTCCACCGGCCAAAGTACGCCCAGTAAACCAAAGGAGGCTGGTTTGTGCCCCACTGGGGTATGACCCAATGCTGTTGGTAAAAGTCGAAGCCGGCATGAAAATCAGGGCAAGCGCCTTGATCACAGGCGCCTCTCTTAGTCAAGCCAGTGCCGTCATCGTGAGATCTTTGGAACGCAATTAACTCGGCGGCCAGTGTCGTGTTGGTGATATCAATGGCGCCCTCGGGGATATTCTGCCCGTTGGACAAAAAGTCCTTAAGCTCCTTTCCTTCAAGCGGCTTGGAAATCTCGGTCACAGCAGACTCTGGAGCACCAATAATAGACGTTGGGGTGGTATCGGCGGACAACGGATTGGCAAGGACACTGACGGCGGAGCCGGCTATGGCGATGAGGGCTTGCTTAAGGGTCGTCATGGTGAAGAGGACTCGACTGATGAGGGGAGAGGTGACTTAGTGATAGAAAGACTTAAGCTGGGGTGAGTGGTGCTGAATTCTCGTACTGGAAGAGGGAGAAGATGCTATGGGCTTTATAGCAAATCTCACTCTCGTCCTCACTGGAGATAAGCTACTAACACGCAAAGTGATTAAACAATAAGCTCGGCCAATGCTGCCCGTTTGGTGTTAGTTGTGGACTACGTCCCGAGAAGCCGCCCTCTGCTATACCAGAGGAGATATTCGCCACCCCCTTCCTCTCCTACCAGCATTATGGACTCCAAGCATAGCGTCGTGAGATCCGATGATTCATGCACAACGAATCACATGGATTGTAGAACTAGAACATTTTTCAACCAGACAGCATGGGTCATTTCGTCCCGTGGGGCGGCCATGGGCAGGGATGGCACAAGAGATCGCAAAATACTGTCCCGATTCGACTAATCAACTGGCCGGTGGGACTTGACAAAGCGATGACGATCGACCAATGAGACTTTTGTCGACCCGAAAACGTAGTATATATTCAGGGTGCCAAACTACAATGATAAGAGGGTTATGATCTAGACCCACCTGTCTAAAGTCTCCGAATCGGTACGGTAGCAGCGTCCTGCATCACCTACTAGTGAGCCATGGTATTTGGCGAGCCAATTAATCAGTTGCAAAGAAAGTTGCTGTCCTGCATGCGGCTGCAAACCCCACATGGGCGCCACAATCAGGCTACGTCTGACCAACACTTGGCAATGCAGGGCCCAGCCGGAATGTAAGCTAGAATTGCAGCCGGAACTCCAACCATCAGGAAGTTCAACTCCAATACTCACGTTAATTTTCTCACCCCTTACCCCAATGTTATCCTTTTCTCGCTGCCGTTTCCCTTATTCTCACTACTGGCCCATGCCCGTTGCTACTCCCGAACGCCTTATGCCGCCCTACGCTCGGAGGGGGCACCGCAGCGCTGGCGCTGGTGACCATATTATTCTCTTCAAGAAACTTGTCGATGGCAGCCTACGAATCCACAATTCTCTTGGGTACATGGGCAGCAGGGGCCGCGGCTCATACGAATCTCGTGTTGGCTGGCCCGTCGATTCCTTCATTGCAAAGTCTTGCCCCTGTAAGCGTCTGGACGCTTCTCTATATTGGGTGCAATGCCGCCCCTGGTGTTACCCACTCCGTATGACTATTCCCTAGATGCCTTCAGCCTTGCTTATTTACCCCTCAATAACAAATGCTCCTCGCGTCAGGCTTACAAAATAGTCTAGATCCAAGAACGAAGCCCCACGGCTCATTGAATAATGTATCCGAGATAAATGGATCCGAGCTGGGTATAGGTAGTGAAGGAAACTGAATAGGCATACATTAATCAGGCAGTCCAGTGCCAAATAGGAAGGTACCATGAGATTTCAATATCATATGCTTCATAAAATGACCGCTTAGCCGCCGTACTTTGATCGGACAAAGAACAGCTCAGCACTGAGTGGATAGTGCTTGGAACTCTGCTCAAAAACTAGCCGTCAAGGTATTTACTTGAGTACTAAGAAAGACCCTCTCTAGCTGCATGTTCTGTTCCGGGTATGTGAGCCGCGGATTCCGGTTGTACTCCCTGTGTAGCCGCTGACATGCATCCCACCCTGGAGAAGTGTGAATCTGCAAAAGTTCCGCAATATCATTACACGCAGACTAATGCCTTTCAGCTGCCCCCTCCTCAGGTCTGCACCATACAAGGTTATGGCTCCTGCAAAGTTCAAGGACTTGCGTCCCGCGTGATCAAAATTGCTTCAGCGAGATAATGGCTGGGTCTGTTGTGCTCGGGCAATACGAGCTCGGAACCACTAACGCTGTTGGGTTGCTCACCCTGTCTCGTTCGTGTTAGAAATCCTCCTCTCTCGAAGGCTCATTCTCATCAGTGTCGACGCCGAGTTTGAGCAGGTGTGGAAGCCCCTCACGGAGCCCAAACAACTCAACTGCAGTAGGAATTCCTCGAGTCCATGTTACTGATTCATCTTGGTGAACCTTCAGCCTCTGCAAGCTTTCGCTGTGGCGCGAAACCCCCGCAACCCGGCACAGGCTAATCGTGGCATGCTAATTGACTCGAGCATGGTTGGTACGGTCCTGAAGAAGGAGGCCATGCAATCGATGTTGTCATGTCTGCACTTTCCAAACTAGATATACTTTAGCATTTGACGAGATTTGCGATGCGATATCAGCATAGGCCTCGCGCAATCTACGCAAGGCGAGAGCAATCGAACGTGTTAGCCCAGTGGCGGATCTCGAAACCTTTGCAAGGATATCTTACTGACGATGGGTCTTGTTGCGACAAGTCTTCACTCCCGCTGCCCCAGGGGTACGCGGTTACTTCCAGTTCCCTCAGCGGCGGCGGGCCGCTCATCCTTCTTAATTCAACGCATACGTATCCCGTGTCCTGGGGAAAGACGAGACACCCACCCGTATGCTTGGCGATGTGGAGTCGCAGATTGCGCAAATTGGGACAGGTTAATAGGATGACTCTTTGAGAAGACACGATGTCGGCACACGATGGAGTGTTCAGGTACGGTACGCGAACGCGTAGTGACGCAAGGCTTGGGCTCCCCATCAAGCTGTCGCCTAATCGTCTGCTTTTGAGGTCACCACGGAGACGTTTGTAGGAAATGTTCAGATGGAGTTGTGTGCGTAACAAGACCTCAGCAGATCGACGACAGCCTCTGGAATATCAACGTCCTTCCAGTGAAGGTCACGACGGCCCGTCAATTCAGGTAAGAGTCTTTGCAGTGGAGATAATACATCGTCCCATCACCAATTGCGATGACGACCGCCGTACACCTCTAGACTGCGAACGGCTCTTTACAAGCCGCGGCGAGCGACCGCCTCGAGTGCCTTTCCGCCATCTACCTTAGTCAAGTGGACAACGAGGTGACGGATATTTGCATATCGTGCCACTTTCTCGAGATACGGGCTCAAAGACGCAACACAATCTACGCTTTCTGGGCTCATCTCTTGAAGAAGCTCGATGATACGAAGAATGGTTTCGCTAAGCAGGCGTGCCAGGAGTGATGGACGTACGTTTTGCACCCGGAGCAATCGTGATAAGATGACTCTCATTGCCTGCATATTGATTTATATCGAGAAACAGGCAAAATACCGGGTGCCATAATCTGTGCCAATTTCAAGCGTCTAGACGAGAGAGTGCCGTGTCTTTATTGAATGAGCAGCCAATGGTTGCCTGGACCAGGGACCTTTTCAAGGTGTTCGAGCGTTTTAGGTAACACGAAATGTTTTGAACAACGCAGCCTATTCTTTGACGTCTTTGATGACGCTAGGAATGAGAACATAAAAGACGCTCAATCATTACCCCAGTTCTTATAAGTTCTCGAGATAAAACCCAGTCACAAACAAGACAGCACATTCCTTTTTAAGACAGTACGTGCCAGTGCATCACACTCCAATCATGTCTCATACTAATTATAGCATATTAAAACAACCCTCAATTCTTCCCAATTCCACCGAGCTTCGCTTAGACAACATTGCAAGCTATTCCACTGGCCTAGCTTAAGTCTCTCAAAATCAAAGCTTATGACTTCTAGGGACCAGTGCACCAATGAGTTATAAACCATTCGGTTTAAAGCTGAACTAGTCTATTATCTTTGAAGTCAGCGCTAACAAAAGATTTGCCGGGTAGCAATAGCAGACCCCGCTTGATAACAAATAATGAGGGCTTATAGACCACGTCCATGAACATAGCTATATTATTATTAATAATGCCTTTAGCCTTGAATGCGTGTCCGAGTTAATTGTGGTGCTTTGTTCATGGTTAAGGAGCTACATAAGCGGATTGGCCTACGTACTGTAAACGCCTGCGAACATTAGTTGAACAGTTTATAAACGCCCAATGGATGACAGCCTAGCACATAATTAAGCGTCATTGCTATTTACTAATACATTTTAAAATCATGATGGTTTTAAAACTTCTTGCTTTTTTTTTTTTTTTTTTTTTTTTTTTGGTTTGTTTGTCATGGACCCAGAGGTCGAGCCTTGTAGCTGAATACTATGGATATTCAGCTTTGAGTAGCTGCAATTGCTAAATATTTTTCGGGTGCTTCGCCTAGGTAATAAGATGCAATAGCTGCTTCTAACACTTATCCGAATAGAAGCGAAAGAAACGTCAATACCATTACTACAGCCTGCAATTGCATAATTGTTCACAAGGGAACATGAACTTGAGGATATAAGGACCTGAAATACCATGCCTACCTATATCCCCAGATTTAGAAATCATAGGACGTCAAAGAAGCGTAGTATCGGTAATACCTTTTTTAGCAAGCAGTTGTGAAATTATACTATAGAGCTTCCAATTCAGTGAAGAAAGCGCTAAGGCTGACTTGTTTCTTAGATACAATGACCCCTCTTCATAGAACCAGGGTTAGAACCCATGCAGACATGGCAGTCGGTATACGAGAGGCAGAGAGAGCTGTTAAAGCAAAAGGGAAAAGAACAGGCCCTCTTGCTCAGATCCGAAAAGATTTCATCACGCTTAGCAGGAGACACGGGCTCCTCGTCGGTATCAGGACCCAGTTGCGCATTAATGTCGTCCAGCTGCTCGGTGAGGCTCTTGTCCGTCAGGGCCTTCACGGCTCCATCAACCTCGAAGACATACGCTCCGTCCTTGAAGATGAGCATGGAGTTGGGGAACTTAGTAGCCTCGAGGCGCAGCTGATCGATATTGGTCATGAGGATGGGCTGGTCATCGGCGCGCTTGATGGCCGAGGCGCTGACAAGCATGCTCGAAAAGAGCGAAACAAGGACGACTTGGACTATAACCACAGTATCAGTATTCCTGATGTGAGACCGCAGAATAATTAATGCCTACATTTCATCTTGAGTAGATTAAGAGTATTGATTGGTAGTGGGGGATGAGAATGAAGTGGTGAAGAAGGGTGGTGAATTGAGCTACTTCATGCTGAGACAATCCTGTATTTATAGATGGAAGGCTCAGTATGGTTCGTCTGATCTGAATCCTTCGTTGCTAAAAGATCCTGATAACGGTGTCTTGTGCCAAGCTCGCTCCGAAATATGCATGAGCAGACGATAGGAGCTGGCGCCGCTCCATCTCCTTGGCATTGCGGACCATAATCCATGCCACTGTCTCCATGCCTGCTTAATTAGTCCCCACCTGTATCTAGCTACTCTAATAACTGGATATTTTTCTTCTTAAATAAAGTAGCTTCAGGTATAAGAATAACTCAGTAGATACTCCGATTACTATGAGGAGCCACTGATTATTATGTAGCAGGAGATCTAATATATCTTATTAGATCTGATCCCTCAAAGAAACATGCTTTACGGCTCCACACTACGAGGGAGATAATATTCTCAATTAACCTCTAGAAGCTCCCCACTGCTTTACTTATTACTATGGAGAGCTAGAATCCTACGGTAAGGATACCTTGCTAGCTAATACTACTATGCCTCGAGTGCATTAAGGCTCAGGATTTGTAGCTGGCCCATAATGTCCTAATTATCTTATAATATCGTGATACGAGGTTACTTCTGAACTCCACGGCACTAAAAATGCTATGCAGGCGGCCTCTGGTAATACCTTAATAGCCAATAAAGCGATAGAAAGCCAATAGCATAGCCGGCGGATTCAGGCCCGGTCTAGCAATACTGCCCCTGCTATTTAAATCTATTCCCCAGGAGCCAAGACAAGGGCAGCAGGGGCAAGCCCTGATATCAAGGTTAAACAGATAGAGGATTGGACTATATGATTTGCGAAGTCTACGGGGTGCAATACTTCAGGCCTCTCGGTAATCGAATTGATCGTTAATAAACTCGTCTACCTCAGAACCGTATCATTGTGTCCTCCTCAGTAGCGCGACGGGCGAATCTTTCGAGTCGATAAGGCACAGCTTGGATGGAGACGTTTGCGCTAAACCCCTGGATTGGCGTGGAGCCGATAATCTAATCTGATCCACGGAGTTCATGGTCCGATGAGTGGATCCAAGAGTCCGATCCTGTCAATCACGGGACGAGTGGTGGCGAAGTGATGGGCCGATGCACTCACCGTAACTTCTCAAAGACAGACCTGCCAAGAACAAGGATAGCCTTAGACCATAAAGACAAATTAAGCTATTACGTATGAATGCAACGAGGTTAATAAACCTCGCAGCTAAGGATTGAAGATGTTTCTCGAATGCATATTACACAGACAAATTAACACAATTTGAAAAGTCACTATTCCGTCTTCTTGTCTAGTTCTTTGCGAAGTTCACGCCGCAGAATATCATCATGACTCAGGAGAACAACTCGTCCAAAAGAGACCCCAGCCTCGATCCTGCTCAGAACGAGCTAACAACAATCATACTGCACTTAAAACAAGACCCAACGCTTATGGGTATTTTACTACTTGGCACAGACGGTGTCCTTCGCTCCTGGGATGCAGACCGTAATGTGGTTGACGCAGTTGCACTGAGCCCTGCTCTGATCAAAGCATACCTTGACCGCCTCCCCTACGATAACAAAATGGAGACTGCCCTGCGGGGAGTCGATGGAAGGAATATTCCTCAAGAAGAATGGTTCCACCCTCGCAAGGAACTCATTCCCGAGCCTCTTCCGGAAGAGTATAGAGAGCGAGATGAGAAAGTGCTTGATACATATCGCCAGAAGTACTGGGAAAGGAGGAAGAGGATCGAAGACGGTACTTCCACAAGCTGCCCCGTGGAACTCTTGTCTGACAACAAGCTCGACTGAGTAGAAGAGTAGACGGCACAGCAAATTAAAGTGATTTCAAATATATGATTAGGCTTATTGCAATACACTATCATTGAGAGCTGAGCAAGTGCGGAGTGCTAGATTTAAACAAAACTATGGTATTTTGACGACGTTCCCCATGTGCGGTTGCTCGCTTCCCTAATTCCCAGCACAGCGGCAATCCGTGTTTTTCACTTCACAGGTGGGATGCATATGAGCAAACAGAACGATAGATTTCACCAGATTTCTGTCCTCGATTACATGCTCGATTATTAGCTTAAGCTTCGGACCAGGCTGTAGAGCAGGAAGAACCAAAAGCCATCAGGCCCTAAGGAACAATATTCAAAAACGAAAATTTGCAAACATGAAGGGAAACGATTGCCTACGTTGTTACTCAGTCTCCACTCCACAGTAGCCGATGTGTGTTGGTAGTTGGTCCAAATTAGGAGAGTGTTGGTGACGAGACACACTTAGCGTCAAATCAAGCGGCTACGAGATCCTAACTCCAGCACAGAGGACGCATGACTGTCCAATCGTAGTCCATCTCACTCCTTTAGCCGTTGGCCCAAAGCCTGCAACAAACAGGTAAAGAGATATGGTTGAAGCGCCAGGACCTGAAGCGCTGGCATTTTTGGCTGGGACCATGCCATGGCCTCGACAAAGTTGGCCTCAAAGCGCTCCTCAAAGGCCTTTGTTTCATTTGACGCTGGTCTTGATACCCTCCATTGGATCCTGCGATGGACCTTTATTCAAATTGATACTAGCACGCCGTTGGTCTACCGGTTCCCGTGCTGTTAGCACCAAGATTAGACTTGGAGATCTGGAGCGCCGTAACCGTGTCGAAGATGCAAGCGCGTAGTTGTTGGTATTAAAAGCAGGGACCCTGACCATTCAAAATTGGCATTTGGTCAATCTCTTTTTTTCCTTCTTTTTTTGGAGTTTAATGCCCGCAAAGTTCATTCATTTCCGTTCTTTTCTGTTGAAACTCCGCCTTGACGTCCACCCTTGACAGCAATCTGTTTTGTCCGCCAAATCTCCACGGTATTCGCTAGCGACACCAAAACCACTTCAAAGCATCTTATCTGCTCTATCAAACACTATGAGTGAGTTGAGATTCCATCTTCTGCAGGAGTGTGCACAACCGCCTTGCATTGGCCACATTTGACTAACCCGGCTGCCCATCAAAACTCCAGATCAAATAGCGTTCCGGTATCTACTTGTGATTTTACTGGTTACAACCATCCTCCTTTACAGTAAGACTGCCTCGCAGCTCAATTCTCAAGGACGCGCTGGTTGACTTACCCTCACAGCACTGCCTCTTGTTGGGTGTGTTTCAACGTCACCCGGGATACCAAGTATCTTTCTCATGACAATCTCAACCTCAAAGGGCTTGGATGTAAATGTTGGCTATTTTGGTGAGTCCCGTTGAAGCATTCTTTTGAACCGTTATTCGCTATTGCAACATTGCTAATATTTCGCATGAGCAGGTATCTGCGCAATGCTCGGCGACGCCCCTATCTGCGCTCCTACAACGTATGGCACACAGCCGGACAGCATTGGCACGACACTCTTGCTTCAGTCTGAACACTTTGGGGTTCTAAAGCTGGCTTTAGAGCTCCAGTCCAGAGTGTTCCTCTGCTTCGGAGTGGTCCCGCCAATCTTGTTCGTCATTGGCCTTGCAACTCTTCTAGTGAGGACCTACTGGGAGAGTAGAGGCAAGCCTAGTCGGTTTGCACAACTGCCACGGTTAATATTATTCCTGTCAACTCTGCTTGGGCTTTTTGCTGCCATGTCTGTTTTACAGATCGGTATTGCATTAACTTGGGCCACATCGAGTTTCAGTGGTAACTCTGTCGACTTCAAAGCTGGCCATACCCTTCTGTTGCTTCAGTGGTTGGCTCCTGGGAGCTCAGTGTTGTTCATGGTGATTCTAGAGTATTGGGAAAGGAAGAATTCTAAGGGTTTGGACTTCACAGGAGGGAGTCCCTTTGCGATGAGCAACACGGCCCGGCCTCCTTCGATGGATTTTGGCCCGCCACCACCTCTGCCATGATTTCTAGAACGACAACTGAACCGAGAATCCGTGGTTAATTAGACTATGGCAGGATTAGGTCGTTGGTGTTTTAAGCTTGGGCTATGGATCCCGCTGTGGCTTGTATTTTATATATGGATTAAGTTGCTCTGAGGTGGAAATTTTTCCAAGCTGTGGCAGTGGCAGGAAAGCAGGATCTTTCAGACCATGACGATGTTGTACAATGAGAGTCACAGACTCTTCGGCTATCTTACATTTACACTTCTTAGTTTACAAATCTCGATCCATTCTCATTCAAGCGATTCTTTGGCGCGGTCTTGCAACGACTGCGCCACGTACTCCTTCATCTCCGTCAGCCGCTGGGTGAGCGAGCTGTCGTACGGTGGCGAGTCCATCATGGCCATGACAAACGGCCCTTGCGCGCCCCATGTACAGGCGTGCAGGTTGTCCTCGATCCTGTTCAGCAGCTCCCTCACTTCCTCATCGGCATAGAGGCCCACTGAGTTCATCTCCTGCAGCACGTCCAGCGCCGAGTTCGCGTCGCCGAAGCGGTCCCAGTGGATGCGAGCCAAGTTCACAAAGAAGGGTGTCGACACGCCCAGGACATAGGCGGGGAGGCCGAGATCCTTGACACGAGGAAGGATTTGGAAAATGAAGGGCGATGGTCTGGCAAAGGCGGTGTCGAAGAGTCGCAGTCCCGTATTAAGGTACTGGGAGAAGAGGGGACCGTGGATGTCGATATTGTACTTCTCGTCCTTTGGCTTGGTTTCCGTCGCTTTCTTGGTCCTCTTTGATCGGGTCGAGCTCCCCGTGGCTGCTTGTAGAATTCCCAGCTTCTGGGGCAGAGAAAAGACATTCTGCTCCATGGCCTTCCACAGCTGCGCATCATCAGAACATTTCTGCATGATCTGCGTGACCCGTGCCGACTCTTTCTCCCGGATGCGCTCGCACCGCTCCCTCTCCGCTAGCTTGTCCGCCTGGTCGACCTCGTCGAGCTGAAGAGACTTTGTGGTCTGGAAGTTACCGGGTTCCAGCTCGTACAGGCCCAGTGCGACTTGGGCGGCCTTGCGCAACGACTGAGGGTATCGTTGCAAGATTTTTTCGGCAAAGTCGGTCTGACGCGCCTGCTCCACGAGCGAGCGAGAGCTGTCGTCTGGTCGTGAGGGCTGCTCCGTGTCGGCACCGCTGCTGGTGGCAGTAGATCGAGACTTCTTCGCGCGTGGCACTTTCCCTTGCGAGATCTCGTCAAAAATACTCTTGAAGACCTCGGCCTCCGAGGGAGTGATTGTCGATTCTGTCGGATCCTCAGACTCGGGCTTGTGGCCGTCGGCGTCCCATTCAAACGGGATGGAATTGTCGGGTCGCCTAGGACGGCGCGCGAAGTGCGCATGACGGGCCACTGCGAAAGTGCATGGTGTCTTGCCAATTCTCAGAAGAGTGCGCGTCTGATATAAGAACGGCGCAAGTGTGGAGGCCATGGTTGCTGGCGACTCGAGGAAGCTCCGAGTGCTTCTCCAAGGTTGCTTGTTTCGTCTCCAGTCGCCGTCCTCAAAAAATTACAGCTCCTGCTAATGCCTGATAGCGATAAGCAGGACTCGGCCGAGTGCAGGCACCACGCCTGAGAAAACGCGACTAAAGTGGCGGCGCGTGACTTCGCGCCCTAAAATCAATTAAGCCACCAAATCCGATGCGCGCCGCGTCTCGCCTGAAATGCTCGTCACCACCTTTTCAGCTTCACCTCAGATCAACCTCGTGTTTGCGTGCCACACCTGTAGGGCGGCTGCACGTTGCTAGTAGCTTCTGGCATAGCTGTTCTTGCTTTCAACGTTGTGTGACTTCACAATAATCGTTCAATCGCTGTTTTTGCCCTCCGTTTCCTATCGTCCACCACCAAGCCTTCAAGATGCCTGCCGCCGAGATGAGCGCTTTCGAGCGAAGGCGGCGCGAGAATATGGAGGCCAACAAGGCGCTCTTGAAAGATATCTCGGTGACGGCGAAAAAGATCATTCCAGACAAGCCCAAGCCCGCGCCTCGGCCAGTATCGACTAGGAGGACGAGAACCGAAGCCGTTAAGCGCGAGCCCGCACGTCCTACCCGAATGAGTTCCCGATTGGCTGGAATACAAGCAGAGGACGAGGACACGAAGAGAAAAATTGAGGAAGAAGTCGAGACTGAGGTAGCAAAGGCGCGACAGAAGAGGCTCCGCGTCAGTGACGATCTCAGCCTCGACAAGATCCTCGTTGAGGGCAAGAAATACGACCGGGGTCTCGACAGTTTTAAGGGGATTGTCAGAGGCGCCCAGCCAGGTATACGCACTTTTACCGAGGATGACGTGAAGGAGACGACCGATGCCGGCCTCAAGGAGCTACGGCAGCGCATGTCGAGCATGAAAATCTACGAGCATTGGATCCCTAATGGTACGTTTTGGTTGGTCATCTCGACAAGGAATGGGCTAACATACAAGCAGACATGAAGATTACTCCGCAGCGAATCTATGCGCTCGGATTCCACCCAATCGAAGACAAGGCCGTCATCTTCGCCGGTGACAAGGAGGGCGCTATGGGTGTTTTTGATGCTTCACAAGCGCCGCCAGAGGTCAACGATGATGACGACGAGGATTATGACCGTCCAGACCCGGTCATCTCAGCCTTCAAGACTCATGCGCGCACCATCACATCATTTGTCTTTTCGCCCACCGACAGCAACGCAGTCTACACTTCCTCGTATGATTCGTCCATCCGTAAAATGGACTTGGAAAAGGGTGTCTCGACACAAGTGTTCGCACCGGCCGACCCGGATTCGGACCTGCCGCTATCGGCACTCGATATGGCTGATTCAGAGCCACACATGCTGTACTTCTCAACATTGGATGGCAGTGTTGGTCGTTATGACACCAGGGCGCCGCGTAGCGAGGAGATCTGGCATCTAAGCGACCACAAGATTGGAGGATTTTCGCTGCACCCCCTTCAGCCTCACCTGTTCGCGACTGCATCGCTGGACCGAACGCTCAAGATTTGGGATCTTAGAAAGATTTCCGGAAAAGGTGACCTTCGTCATCCAGCTTTGCTCGGGGAGCACTCGTCCAGACTCTCGGTGTCCCATGCTTCTTGGAGTCCCGCGGGGCACATCGCTACCTCTTCGTACGACGACACGATCAAGATTTACGATTTTGCAGATGCCGGAACTTGGGCGGCAGGCCACGACATCAGCTCGGAAGCGATAGAACCTGCCCATAGCATTCGTCACAACAACCAAACCGGTCGTTGGGTGACTATTCTCAAGCCGCAATGGCAGAAGCGGCCGCAAGATGGCATTCAGAAACTCGCCATTGGAAACATGAACCGTTTTGTCGACGTGTTCGCCGCAGATGGCAGCCAGCTGGCTCAACTCGAAGGCGAAGGCATCACTGCAGTTCCAGCCGTGGCACATTTCCACCCAACCATGAACTGGGTGGCTGGCGGCACGGCCAGCGGCAAGTTGTGCTTGTGGCAGTAATGATTGGTGGCTCATACATGTGCTTTTAATGAGAGGACTACATAGACGGCCTGCAACGTTCCCACGCCGGGTAGACTTTGGGGGTTACGGTAGGTAGGTAAGGTGCCTTATTGAGATGTATCTCTAGGAGTTGGATGGTAAAAGGTGCACTTAGCGCATGAGAATTTTTGTACGTTGGCTTAAGATCGATTACGGTTGCTGTATCGCTCCTGGATTCGACGAGAGTGGAATATTTCATCCACATGTTGGGCTCGTCTTGCTAGCTGCTCATCGAGGCAATTCGTTCCTAGACTTGTACGGTGCATGTGACTATACTTAAATGAAAGCATCGTCGTACACAATTGGGGCTGAGTAAACCTACAGGGTGCACCCAGAGAGGGAATTAAAACTAAGAACACAAAGATACATTGACTCAATATGTCAAAGCGGCATGCTCGTCACGCTTCCCTGTACGGCAGGGTTACGAGAGTCATTTGTGACCGAACTGCGTCAGGACCGGATCAGAATCATGGGGGTTATGCAGGTGTAAGCCACCACCACCACCACCATCACCAAACAACAGACCCGCGGGAGAAAAATGGCAAAACTGGAACTCAAAAGCCCATTAGGGTTCTTGTGCTTTCCCATACACCCACCCAAGGTAACTCTATGAGCCGTTTTAACAATTCCCCACTCTGACGCACGTTTGATGAATGTTGTTTATGCTTCCCACGCAGGTGGAGAAGCTGTCATGGATGGAGGCCCTTGGTGTTGGGGCCTGGTCTGCTCGGTTACTTTTTGGATGCGCCTGCAGAAATGGCGTACTCCCACCCAAGGACTCAAGAATTCGAGCTTCCTGTGATATTAATTTCTCAGAAATGCGCTTCGTTGTAGCAGTCGTCGCAATTCATCGGAACCATGGCTCATCACAATTCAACAGTCACTTGCCCACAGTCACATGTCAAAAAAGCCCAGATCCATTGCTGGAACAAGTAACTTGGGTCCATGCGCCCGTTCGCTGGTGACCTGGTCAGCTCGACCACCGTGCCCCAGATAAGGTCTAGGCTTTTAGCACCATGGGGGTGATTCTGATTCTTTGGGGCAGCGGGAGCCTAAAATCGGTACTTGAACGGTTCCAGTGGGATTTCGGTGTCTCGATAATTCCGTTGGTCTGGCGTCATTGGTCGCTTGCCCCTTTCTTATCGATAAGTTCCGTCTGCTCGTTGTATCTCCTGTTCTCCCAGCGGTCTTTCGTCCAATCAGATTGCGCGCATCAACTATCGCTATCCATCGTAGCGATTCGTAGGGGACCTCTGCCCCACTAATTCTTTATCTGGGGCCGACCTGCGGGTACCTGGATGGGAAGTACCGCCATCAGCACAGCTCGGGCGGTGCAGTGACTGCCCGCATCACCGAGTCAGACCAGGCTTGGTTGCCGATGCCTCTTTTGACCTCTCCACCCTCTACAACAAAACAAAAGCATTGTATTATTCCAGTATCGCTCTTTTGCTTCGCGCTGCGCACCCGCAGTCAGTCGGTATCTACCCGAGCTGCCCTGTGCTAGGCGCTCGTTGCACGGCCGAGACCTGTCATCATTATCGCCAATCCTTCTTGGTCCTCTCGTGCCGCCGCACGCTCCGGCATTGGTGGGAGCCGCCGCCGCCGCCGCAACCTCCCACATCGACCGCGCACCATCCACACCATATTCCCCGACGAGCCCCTATCATCCCTAGACAGACCAGGCACACGGGCGGCTTCCCTTGAGTTGTCTCCCCTGACCCCATTGTTCATACCTCCTCGACTTCGCTGCAGCCACAAACCCAAACCCCTACCACCTTGAGGGTTCGACTGTGACAACGTTTTCACCGCGGCCATGGCGCCCACCGACCCTCCACAAGCCGCTTCTCCCGCGGCGCCTCTCTCTCCCTCCACTGCGAAAGAGTCTGGCGACGCAAGGGTCTTGCGCCGTGTCAACCAGAAACTCCAGCAGCGCCGCCAGGAGGAGCAAACCTCCCATAGCGTGGACCTTCCTCCGCCTCTGCAAGACAGTGACGATGAGTCTGTAGACGACAACGACCTACCCGTCCAGGGACCGCCTCTGTTCATGAACATGAACCAGAGCATCTTTGGCTTGATTGCTGCCGCTGGATCCAAAGTCAACTTCAACGACCGCTTCGACGCGAGCAGTAGCGACGAGGACGACGATCACCACCACGACCGATCCGACAGACTCTCCCACCGCCACGGGCAGAAGGATACGCCCCAGGAGGACCTCTCACAAACCACCATCCTACAACCGCCTCCGAAGCAGAAACTGAAAGCGCACAGGCGCATGCTGTCCGGCGGCCACAAGCTGCTCAAGTCGCTGCCTAACCTACCTAAGAGGAAGTCGAAGTCGAAGCGCGAGCCGAGCAGACTCTCTGCCCCCGCGGGACACGCCACCCAGACCACGAGTGAGGCCAGCGATCTCAACGACCTGCCGTCGCCCATGTCACTGTCGCGCGAGGACAGCCGGCCCTTGCCTGTCATGAGTAGGATGTTGGAGGCCAAGGCCGAGATGGCCAGCCGTCCGAGCTTCGACCTGGAGCGCTACTCGGGCGACTTCTCGCGGGCTGTTGAACACAGCAGCTCGACACCGCTGGCTCGCAGGCTCATGCAAATTTTCGAGTTTGACGAGCCTGAGCAGGTTATTGAGGGTATGTTTCATCCGATTTGCCAATCTATACTTGCCTAACATGGTCCTAGAATACCCCTGCTGGCTGCTTCAAAGCGTTCTGCTTCAAGGTTTCATGTACATTACCGCCAGGCATATTTGTTTTTATGCCTACCTTCCCAAGAAAGCTGTAAGTGTTCTCTCTCTGCACCTTGGTCACGGCTCGTTGACACTGTTCCCAGCATGTTGTCGCAAAGTCAGGCTACTTGTCGAAAAGTGGGAAGCGCAATCCCAAGTATAACCGCTATTGGTTCCGACTAAAAGGCCATGTCTTGTCTTACTACCGCGACTCCACTAATCTTTATTTCCCCCACGGCCAAATCGACCTCAGCTTCGGTATCTCGGCCAGTATCACCGACAAGGACAAGGACGGCGTACACTTCTCCGTCGTGACCCATCATCGCACGTACAACTTCCGGGCTGACAGCGTCCCGAGCGCCACGGAATGGGTCAAGAGCTTGCAGCGAGTCATCTTTCGCAGCCACAACGATGGCGACAGCGTCAAGATATCTCTTCCCATTGACAACATCATCGATGTGGAGGACACGCAGATGATGGAGTTTGCCGACACCTGCAAGATCCGAGTCATTGATAACGATGAAACATATGCCATTGACGAGGTATGTCCTACCATCCATACCCCAGGAATTCCATTCGCTAACTTTCGCAGTACTTCTTTTCATTCTTCACATTCGGTAGAGAAGCCATCAACGTTCTGAAGATCCTCGTAGAGGACTCTTCATCAGGAGCACGAACCGTGGACAAAGTGCTTGGTGCACAACGCGACAGTGCGGGCGAGCCAGCCTCAGGAGGGACGAGTAGGAACAGTCTCCACGTGGATAAGGTCCGCACGGCCAAGATCCCCGAGGCAGTCAAGGCGACTCTGAGCCCTCGCGCTAGTGTCGACGTGAGTAGAGCCAGTTTCGATGCCTTGCGACCATTTGGCAGGCGAAGTCTCGACCTTTCCAGCGTCATGCGAGACAATAGTCCTAGAAGGAGCTTTAGTGGAAGCCGTCGATCCTCGAGCCGCCGTCCACCGGATGATCAACGCACAGGGCGCAAGCAAGACTCTTCGGACTCTTACGTTCAATCGTCAATGGAGGATCCGAGCTTTTCGAACCTGATAACTTCGTCTATCGAAGACCCTTCAGCAAGCCAGATTCTTCGTGGAAGTGAAGTATTTCAAAATCCAACTATGCAGCGCTCCCTGTCTGCAAATCAGTCAACCGAGCCAAAACGCCGTACAAAGCTACAACTCGAGCGACCTGGCACTCAGTCACCCGCTTCAGGCTCCCATGCAGCTACAACCGGTCACGTTCCAGACCAAGCCATTGACGGTAGGACTGGGCACCCTGCACCGACCACGCCGACACTCCAGAGCATTACCCGGATGGGAGCCTACCCTCTCCAGCGCGTGGGCGCTTTCGCCGATTACCTCAACAAGACTGGCAAGCAAATGTCCTCACTGCTTGCCACCGAATCTATGGGATACGTCGAAAAGGTCTCGGGCATGTGGAAGGGCGGCCACAAACACTACGATGACCCTACCGGGCTGCGGGCAGATGACGATGACCTGGAGGAGGACGAGGAAGGCAAGGTGCGAACGTCGAACGAGCGATTCCGTGCGCACTTTGCGCTACCCGAGTCGGAAAAGCTGCAGGCCACCTACTTTGGCTACATACTACGTGTACTGCCATTGTATGGCAAGATTTACATCAGCGACAAGTCTTTCTGCTTCCGCAGCCTTCTCCCAGGCACCAGAACGAAGCTCATCCTGCCCTTGAAAGATGTCGAAAATGTCGACAAAGAAAAGGGGTTTCGATTTGGCTATTCGGGCTTGGTCATTGTCATCCGCGGACATGAGGAACTCTTCTTTGAGTTCAACCAGGCGGAGCATCGCGACGATTGTGCCATCACATTACTGCAGAGCCTAGAGACCACCCGTTACCTGAAGGAGTCTGGTGCGCTTGACCAAGAAGACGAAGAGGAAGAGCATTCAGCCGTCGCGGAAAGGGATGCCTTGAAATCGGCCAGGAAGGAGGAATTTGCGGAGCACGAGCTTCAGCTTCCTTGCCCAACACCCGATTTCAATACGCCCACTATTCTGCTTGAGGATACGGAGGCCTCTTTCCAGACGCCGAAGCCTGCGCAGTCTTTGAGAATCACCTGCTTGACTATTGGGTCTCGTGGTGACGTCCAACCCTACATCGCTCTCTGCAAGGGTCTCATTGCCGAGGGCCACAAACCTCGCATCGCCACTCACGCTGAGTTCCAAGGGTGGATCGAGTCTCACGGCATCGAATTTGCTCGCGTTGAAGGTGATCCCGGTGAGCTCATGCGCCTGTGCATTGAGAACGGCACCTTTACATGGGCATTCCTTCGTGAGGCAAATGCCACGTTCCGAGGCTGGCTTGACGAGTTACTGGATTCAGCGTACTATGCTTGTGTGGGCTCAGATGTACTGATCGAGTCTCCATCCGCCATGGCTGGAATTCACATTGCAGAGAAACTAGGCATTCCTTATTTCCGAGCATTCACTATGCCATGGACGAGGACCCGAGCCTACCCACACGCCTTCATTATGCCTGAGCACAAGATGGGCGGCGCTTACAATTACATGACCTATGTCATGTTTGACAACATCTTCTGGAAGGCGACGGCACACCAAGTCAACAGGTGGCGCAACAAGACACTCGGCTTGCCCAACACAAGCCTGGAGAAGATGCAGCCCAACAAGGTGCCCTTCCTTTACAACTTCAGCCCGAGCGTTGTCGCGCCGCCGCTGGATTTCTCGGATTGGATCAGGGTCACAGGTTACTGGTTCCTGGACGAGGGCAGTCGTTACGAACCACCTAAGGAGCTGGAGGCGTTTATCAAAAAGGCCCGAGACGACGGCAAGAAGCTCGTGTACGTGGGCTTCGGTTCCATCATCGTGAACGACCCTGCCAAGATGACACAGGAGGTCATCGATGCCGTCCTTAAGGCCGATGTGCGCTGCATCCTGTCCAAGGGCTGGTCCGACCGCATTTCCCCCAAGGAGGCGCCAGCTAAGCCTCGAACTGAGGAACCCAAGATGCCACCAGAGATTTACGTCATCAAGTCCGCTCCCCACGACTGGCTGTTCCAGCAGATTGACGCTGCGGCCCACCACGGTGGTTCTGGCACAACCGGTGCTAGTTTGCGCGCGGGCATTCCCACCATCATTCGACCCTTCTTTGGAGATCAGTTCTTCTTTGCTAGCAGAGTGGAGGATCTGGGCACAGGCATCTGGGTGAAGAAGTGGGGCACCAACAGCTTCGGCCGGGCGCTCTGGGAAGCAACGCGGAACGAGCGCATGATTGTCAAAGCTCGTGTTCTGGGAGAGCAGATCCGGAAGGTATGTATCTTATTCCAGTCTGGATGTTTAGCAACTAACACGTGCAACAGGAGAAGGGAGTTGAAACGGCGATTCAGTGCATATATCGCGACTTTGAGTACGCCCGCAGTCTCATCAAGCGCAAGGCCGGCAAGAACACGCAGCAGAACAATGGGGAAGCCGGGGAAGACGGCGCCAACACCAGTCCAGCGGCCGGCGAGGACGAAGAGGACGAGACAGAGGAGAGCTGGACCTTTGTCGGCGGCGACGAACCGGACCCGGATGTCATGACAAAGAAGTTGAGCGAAGGACTCGGCGGTGGTGCCATCGGCAGGAACAAGGCGTTAGGGAGCCAGGTGCTTAAGGGGCAGGGATTGACTTTGGCATAAATGCGGGCGTTCCGAGATGTTTGAGGTCCTCGGGTTTTCCTTGAGCATTTGAGGTATGCGTAAGAGACTGGAGTGACGATACAGGGCGGGTGAGTGATGTGGTCATTGCTTTTGATGTCTTTCCTAGCAACCACTTCCTCCAATAATGCGCCGTTGTCTATTCGTCTACGGTGCTATGGAAGGGGCGAGGAAAGCTCAAGACGGTTTGAATATATCTGGCCAAGCAATGAGGGCGCTGCGGTTTCTTTTTCTTTTTGTTTTATCTTTTGGGCGCATGCGATACGGATATAGACTTATGACTGCATGATAGAGAATGGACAAGACGAGGCGGGTAGAGCCACTTGAGGCTAGAAGATGCTAGTAACAATGAGACAAGATGTTGAAGAAAGCGGTTCACGCCGTTTAGTGAGATGTCGATGCTCTCTTCATAGCTTAACCAGCAATGCGTCACTGTTCCAGTAAAGGTTTACTTGAGCTTATACCCACCACCTACCTTCCATATATTAGTACTCTGGTTCACTCACATAAGGATGGTGCATCGTCGGTTCCTGCTCGTCCAAAGCTGTCAAGTCATCCACGCGAGGAAGGATGGACGGAGCTTCTGTCTCCAGATTACTTCCAACACAGCTACTGGAACTTCTACATTTCTACAACCCTGATCCAGATCACAGCACTTTCATTGATAACTCGTACTCAAAGCATATCCAACGCGTCATTCATCCAAGCATTTCATCATGTCCAAGCACAAAACTCGAGGGAGGAAGCGCAGGTCCTGGCCCAAGCTGCCAAGACGCAGCGACCGGAGCCAGCTCCAGGACATGGTCGTGCAGCTGGAGCTTGAAGAGGCGACCACCCAGTCCCAGTCCCAATTCCAGTCCGATTCCGAGCTTCAGTTCGAGTCCCAAGTACCATATCCGACAGACGTCGACCTCGCATTCGAAGAGATGACGCCCCTGTCGCAGGATGATCTGCCGGAGGATGAGCCGTCGCATGATATGCCGCAAGACGTTCCGCCGCAGGATGAAGAGAGAGTCTTTCCGACCCTTACCTTGCAGACGACCATGGAAATGGACCCTGGGAGCTGGCGGCCGCGGCCCGGGCCTGAAGACTCGCCGAACGATGCGGACGTGGAGTCCAACGCCGACTCACCCTGGCGCGGCCGCACGCGGAGGAGGGCAGATTCTGAACGCGAGCGCGAGGCAAATTTTTGGTCTGGGAAAGTTCAGGAAGATGAGGATGAGGGGTGACTCAAGCGTGGTTCTTTTTGGAACACTCTATTAATACTGGTTGAACTTGACGATGCTGGATGCAAGTCTCGTCTTATAGTTGGGAACAGAGATAGGCGGAGGATGGGTTTGTATTAGCATGTGCACAAAGCCAGTTCAGCGTTGGGAATGGAGACATAACAGCTTCAGGATTCAAATTTCAGACCTGGCTTGAATTCCTGTTGGAGCTTTTATATCCTATTCCTTTTTCTCTCCTTTTTTCTCTTCATCGAATGACAGGAATGACAAGTGTTGTCCGCAAAACCCAGAGTGCGCTACGATGATGTGATGTACAGGGTAAGTCAGTGCAGTTGACCGGAATTCTCCACTTACCATCTTACGTAATCGTTGAAGCTCTACCCAAGACCTCTCAGAATTCAATCCACCTCACCACCAACGACGACGACCACGGACCGAACCCCCCGGCGACCCCCATCCCACCACGCACGAACGCAGCTGGCCCTCCACGATCGAGGCCCGCGCAGAGACGACATCCTCCGCCGCCCTGCGACCCCATTGACCCCCGACACCCACGAGCGCGACCGCGAGAGCGAGCACCACATTCGCCCGTCATGCCTCAGGATATGCCCCCCCGGGGCGGGTACGAGCCCGTCCAGTACAAGGTACGTGCGGTCTGGAGAGTGAAGTTCCCCTGCGGGATTTGAGGATTGGAGCGGTTGGGGGCAGAAGCGGCTGCTATGCCTAGAGCTGGCTTGGGCTGGTGATGGGAAGGGCAATGGCGTGACGTAGGAAGAGTGGCAATTGAGGTTTGGTGCAGCACGAGGCATCAATAGAGGAGCTTGCGGAGCACGGCTGCTGCAATTGAATATCAATTCGGACACATGCTAACAGGTCGGCAGCGCAACCTCCCCGCCAAGGGCTTCCGACCCGGCATCCTCCTGCTCGGCATGGGCGCTGTTATGGGCTACGGCTGGTACAGGCTGATCCACGGTATCCGCGAGGCCAAGTACGTCTTCCCCGAGCTGCTGCGATATCATCACGATACACATATTTCTTTGTCTGTCTCGTATCCAATTGAGGCTGTCACAATCGCGTGTCCAGCCACACCAATTGGATGTGGACAATTACCAATCATGTTCCCCGAGTCAGCAGCTAACCTCCTCTCGCAGTGAGCTCGCCCGCGAGAAGATGTGGGCTCGCATCCACCTCATTCCCCTCCTCCAGGCCGAGGAGGACCGCGACCAGGTGCGCCGCTACTGGGCCGACCAGAAGCGCGAGAAGGAGGTCCTGGGTGACAACGCCAAGGTGTACCACAACGACCGGTATGTTCTTTTATCCGCCCTGCTGCCGGTCCTTTCATATCCGGGGGCTGTACTGCGATTTCAATGTGTTCAAATGCTAACCGCGCATGGCAAATAGCTTCGTGAGGCCGACGTTTGCCGTCGCCCCTGAGCCCTCAAAGTAAAGCTAGTTAAAGGAAACGGAAAGGGTGAGGGTGGGTTTAGACCTCTGTACATATGTTCTATCAAGCAATTTTTCCATCTGTCAGATTTGCCCTCGGGGAATCAAATGTCTGCCAATCCAGCTGCGCCATCCCGATTTTCGTAGTTAGTATTTGTTCGGTGACATGTTGTATCCGTTCTCTCAGTTAATCTCTGCCGTAACACCCACAACTTCCTCCGTCCACGCCCACAGCTTGTCCGCGAGATCGTCGTCCCAGCACCGCGGCAGGCCCCTGGCCATCTTGCCCACCGGCCACAGGTACGCCGCGCCGGCCTCCTCCATCTTCCGCTTCACGTCGGGCGCCGTCGCGGCCCACAGGGTGTTGTAGGAGCCCTGCTCCGCGGTGATGAAGCCGGTGTTGCCGGTCCACAGCCAGAAGCGGCTCAGGCCGCCCATGCCGTCGACCATGGCGGTGCGGATGACGCCCGGGTGCAGGGCGACGCTCGTCAAAGCCGGGCAGCGGCGGGCGAGGGCGCGCGCGAACAGGATGTTGGCCAGCTTGCTCTGGCCGTAGCGGCCCCAGGTGCCGTACAGCATGCCGGCCTGCGGCGTGCGCAGCGTGTCGAAGTGGACGCCGCCCCAGGGCGCGGAGACGTAGGCGAACGAGGACACGGAGACGAAGCGCGCGTCGCCCGTGGCCGCGGCGGTGCGCAGCATCACGGGCAGCAGGCGCAGCAGCAGCGCCGCGTTGCCGACGTGGTTGACGCCGAAGTGGACCTCGATGCCGTCGGCCGTCGTGGCCGGCGTGGACGTGTGGACGCCGGCGTTGGCGACGAAGACGTCGAGCCGGTCGTGGACGAACTGGGCCGCCGCGGACCGGACGCTCTCGAGCGAGGCGTGGTCGCAGGGGATGAAGGTGATGCGCGAGGCCGGCAGCGGCGCCGAGGCGTCGGCCGCGCACGCGCCGATGAGCGACGCGGCGGCGGCGGCGTTGCGGCCGGTGAAGTAGATGTGGCCCGGGTTGTGGCGGGCGAGCTCGAGGACGGTTGTCCTGCCGATGCCGCTGGTGCCTATATTCAGGGAAATCAGTGAGAGAAAGACAGGATGAGTGAGATGAGAGTTGTTTGTTAGACGGCTCAGTGTCAATTTGTTGTTATCCTTACCTCCGGTGACGAGGATGACCTTGTCGGCCAAATCGGGCATGTCAGCCGGGTCGAAGCCGCTGAACGGGGCCATTGCGGGCGGGCTCGTGGTAGAATTCAGTCCGGAACAGGGAATTAATGGATGAACAGTTGTCTCGTCAAAACTATTTTCTGCAACGGTTTGACAATTTGGTGGGCTCGGTTTAAGTAGGCGCTATGATGGGCTCTATGATTCGTAGGTATGTCTGTCTCAGTCATGAGCTTGTCCCGTCCCCAGCCGCCGGCGCCACGTCCTGCTGAAGAAAAATGCGGCCAATGGCCCTTCCGCGCATCAGCCCGACTCACCTGTTTTCTCAAACGGTTGTCTCCCGCGTGAGGCACATGTCTCTCATACCATGAAGGGCTGTGGATGTGACAAAGGATACCTGACTTCCTGGCCATGAGCATCAATAATAGGTACCCAGCAGCACACCCACCGTATTTTAAAAGAGATAAGACAGTAATATCGCCGTCTTAATCACTAAAAAGACTAACAATAATAATATTCAGTGATCAAAACGTTGATATCAGTGTTTTATCCTTGACATGACACCAGGGGTGGGCTCGTAGGGCTGAGGCTGGGTTCCCATCGTTGAGAATACTGATAACCTCACTTTAGGACCTCCAGATGCGCTGCCGGTATCACTTGGACCGCTCAGAGTTGGAGTTTCATAGCTCGTCTACCCAGAACATGACTTTACTCCACTGTCCAATCGCACTCCCCATAACTGCAGCATCAAATCGCATTCATCGCATACAAACCGGGCCAAGGAAGACGCAGGACCGTATATTCTCACGTCACATCACCGTCCTGCTTCAAACTCTTTGCATTTATCTATCACCCTAGACAGATCACATCTCCCAAACCACACATGTGTACGCTCTTTGTATCCCGCGCCGGTCCAGTCCTAATCCTGTCCAGTCAGTCCACAAATCCGCCGACAAGCTCCCTCTCTCTCAAATGCCACGGCCCTTCCGCTCGCCTTATGCCAGGAACGTCCAATATGTAGAGCTTGCAAGACGGGTATATGGGTTCCCTCCAAATAATAAAACCAGAAAGCAAATCGCAAACCAGAAACACCCCAGAAATCAGTCGTGCCGTCCAGAGAAGTTGTGGTGACAGAAGCAAGATCTGGAAGCAAAACCAAAACTCCGCCCGTGCCTTGTACAGGAAGAAAGATAATCCAGGAAAAGCCGAGTCGAAAGAAGAACGACGCAGCTATGGCGTGTTTAATCACCGGCAGCCTCAAGCTCTGCCAGCAGCTCTCGCTCAAGGAGGTCGTCGTCAAAGTCTTCTCCAGCGTCCCAATTGTCTGCCTGTACGCCGTCGTTGAGAGCGCCCTCTTCCGTCGCCTCGTCTCCTGTAGGACCTGGCGTCAAGAGACTGCCTCTTTCGCCCTCAACGTCCTCCCCGTTGGGTGTGCGCACTGATCGGAGCGACGAGGCACCGCGGCTGCGCGCTACGCGCTGCTTCTTAGCCAATGCGCTCTCGCCGTGATTGCTGCTGGTGCCATCACCATCCGACTCATCCTCGTCTGCGCGGGATTTGCGCTTGGTCCCCTGCTTGCTTGATCCACCATCCGTGTCGTAGCCTTCAACATCTGTCACGGCAGAACCCCCATCTGTCTCGTTTCCGTCCGTCTCATCATCATCGTCCAGACCTAGGATTTCTTGCAAGTCTTTGTCGGCCGTATCCCAGTCAAAGTCTTTTAGATCTCCCGTCTCTTGCTCTTCCTCATCCTCGTCTTCTTCCTCCTCCACTTCCTCGTCCGCCATCTCGGTATTGTCCTCAGACCTTTCGCGATCCGCATCTGCAATATCGAGATAGTATGGTCTTTCGTCCAATCGCCGCCATTGGCTGAGACAGTCGATGAGCCAATTTTGATTCACAATTTTTATGCTCGGGATTTTGGCGGCTTGCTGCACCTTTTTCGTGCGTGGTCGGGCTGTAGAAACGACCAGATGCGTCACACGTTTGGATATACTGTCGAGGACCTGAGCGCCAAAGCTTTGCGCCTGCATGCCAATCTCCGACTCCTCGACCTTGACTCCAAGCGGTACGAGCCCAGAGAGTACGATGACAAGGCCGGACAGAACGCTAGACTTGAGCTCATCGAGGATGTCGCCGACGTCTGGTACCATAGACAGGTCCACGCCATCATCTATTGATTTGCGACGCGTCTTGTTGCCGGGGGGGTGCGTGGGTTCTGATCGCTTCCTCTCTTCCCGTCTCTTGTCGTAAGTCTCGTAGAAAGAAGTATGCAAGTCAGTAAGATGATCTTGAAGAGCAATCAGTTCCTCGTCGTCATCCACCAGGAGGTTGTGCCGGTGCTGTTGGGTGGGCGTATCGCCCGTCTGTGTAGTCGGGGATCCATCCTCCTTGTCCAGTTCTTCCTGCATGTGCAGCAGCGGTCGGTCTGTCAGCTGCTTCTCCAGCGTCTTCTCTTGTTCTTCAGCCTGCTTCTTCAGGCTTGCCAGGTCGTCGGCACCCATACGCGCCAACTCGTCCAGCGGAGATACTTTTGTAGCATCTGCTGTACTCGGGGCTGGCGCGATCGCAGCGGTTGCACCATTGGCGACCTTTGGCGGTGCTGGGAGGATATCCTGCCGCTTCGGCAGGAAGCTTGAGTTAATATCGCCGATGCCTTTGAAGAAATCGTATGGGACAACCTTGATAAGGTTCGGTCGATTCATAGGCCAGACATCGGCTCGATCGTCGATGATGACCACCATGTCGGTGCTCACGGGGAACAAACGCTGCAAGCTCTTTGCGAGGATGCTGCCGTTCTCGTCTCGGCTGATGACGCGGTTGCCAAACAGCTTCTGGTCGGGATCGACAATCTTGGCAATGTTAAGAGCATAGGCGCGAGTACCCATGGTGTAGACGTGCAGCTCATACATCCTGGAAACCTCTTCAAGGAAGTCGCGCAAGCCCGGTCGCAGCTTGATATAGTACGTGCAACCATTCGCCAAGCCCCTGGGGCCGTCGTCGTGGAGCTGGAAGCTCTTGACGTCCTTGACGGCCTCGTGGTTGGGATTTGATGGGTCGCGCTGCCACTCGCCGACGGTGGGCTCGATACAGGCGTGGATGATGGTCTGATCCAAATCAACGACGAGACTCAGCTTGCGCTGACGGAGCAGGCGGCGCTGCGTATCGTGCTCGGCTTTGGCGGCAACGCTCTCGCTGACCATGAGACCGGTCTGATCGTGCGTCATGTTGATCATGGCGCGATCGGTGTCCCTCTCCTCGGCAGCCCAGTTGACCTCGGTCATGTCGGCGCCGCACAGGCTGCAGAGGCCTTGGATCTGAACTTCATGCCCGCAGGCCTCCTCGACGGTCATGCAGGAGGTATCGGCGCTGATGACCTGGCCCTCGCGAACGCGCCATTCCTTGAGGATGCCCTCGGCCGGGCTATCGTACTCGGTGTACGTGGTCTCCTCGACGGCATCCTCGCCGACATTGCGCTTCCAGGTGAACTTGTACTCGATGATGTTCTCCTGTTTCTTGACGGAGTCGCCGGGAGACTTGAGGAGCTTTGTGATTGTGATGGGGTAGTGCAGGCGGGAGCCAAAAGAGACAACCTTGTCATACATGGTGACGGGTTGCAGGTGTTGGAGCAGTGTCGTGTCGTGTCGTATAGATTAAGTAGTGGTGGTGGACACGGCGTCGCGTCGCGCAAGCGCAGTGGCTACTGGAGGCTAAGGTTAGCCGTGACAGTCCTGGCAGCTCTCACAATGGCTCAATGCAGCTGTCGGGTTTCTGCAAAGAGCACTGAAGACAAAGAAAGCCCGGCAATGGAACGCACCTAGACAGCTCCCCCGTTCTCAGACCGTCGCAGCGCAACAGCTCCAGCCAAGCCCATGGCCTCTGTCACGGTGGACAGCAG
Organism: Paramyrothecium sp. XJ0827; assembly: GCA_020881915.1. Lineage (NCBI taxonomy): Eukaryota > Fungi > Ascomycota > Sordariomycetes > Hypocreales > Stachybotryaceae > Paramyrothecium > Paramyrothecium sp. XJ0827. Next base: position 1,159,792 of record JAJFPB010000001.1, on the reverse strand, counting down.
ACAGTTTGATGGGGGTAGATGCGAAGGGGTGGCGCAGAGCGCACCGACTGTGAATGTGAGAGTGACTTTGCGCCTGCGAAGCCCGTTGTGCAATTGTTGTTCAAGGAGAGCGCCGAGCGTGGGGAGGAAGTGGTAGAAATAGTAGGAGAGGCGTGTTGTAGAGAAGGCAACAGACCAAACAGAACTCGGGCGGAGCTCGTCGGCCTCCCTCTGACGTGCCACACTTGTTTGCTAGTAGCTGCCCAGAACGGGTAAAGCTTGGCTTAGGTAAGGGTCGGGTTGGGTTAACTCCACTTGTGGCTTGGCCGATCACGTGGGCGTGTCCCAGGTATGTATCGTGTGGCTAACGCAGCAAATTCCCCGATGAAGTACTGCTGCTTTGGAAGGGAAGAAAGAAGAGGAGGGATATGAAAATATGTCCTCGGAAAAAAAAGGCTGATCAGGGTGCAATCGTAGCTCAGACAACTACAACAAAGAAGAGCAGAGCAATGACAAACAAATAGCGTGACGCGGGTGAACAGGCGACAAACCAAGTGCCGGCGTCATCTGCAGGGGTTGCGGAAAAGTACAACCACGACCAGAAACCCGAACAGATGTGGCTGGTGCGTTCGTCTAGCCTTTCTGTGTGCTTGTGGTGCGCGTTTGTGCGCCAGTGGCTTGATTGGGTTTGCTTGCTTGCTTTTGCTCTGTTCCCTGTTCCTTGTCCGCCTCCAGCTCTACCCTATTCAGAGGAGGGGGGAAGCGCCCGCCCTTTTTGTAGTTTTTCGACCGTTCGACCTTGGCTGGGTCGATCCGCCGCCCTCGCTTCCACCAAGGAGCTCGTGCGGCTGCGGCATGGCAGTTCTTGTTCTTTATGTGCGGACTTTGTTCATTTTCTAGTTATAGCCACCGACCTCTAAGGTTTGCCTCATTAATTTGATTAAAATACTATTTTTTTTACTGTCAGGGACGATGATATTGTTTCCCATTTCACTCAAAGGATAGGCGATAGAGTAGCGAGTGCTTCGGCTGTCATTACGCAAGCCCCCGACCTACCCGGCACCAGGCACAAGCTGGGTTACCCTGTACCACACATTATGTGTATTGAGAATAACCTTCACAATGCGTTGGGTGGCAGCGTATCAAATCAAAGAATGTCGCAGCGATTGCAACGGCTGCTGTGGTGTGAAAATACTATCGTTCACTTTTTCATGCGTGAATGCGAAAATCATGCACGACGTTGCAGTTGTCACAACCAGGCAAACATCACGATATGACTCAGGCAAATGACAACACCTGACCACCACGACACCGCAACACCACGAGCGTGGCGATATGCATACCGACTCTACTTCTGCTCTTGAATCGCAAAGCACTCCAGTGAATGACCCACATATGCAAAATCTGATGAGTGATTAATCGAAGAATTTTGACATAAATGTCCCCGTGTTCATTACGCATATCTCATCAACACCGTCACTCTATGCCCCAGCCAAACTCCGCACAAGCCCGATTGTCCTGTTGACCTTTCCAATGTACAATTTACAGGTATACCCACTCACTGCGCAGATCTAGCTCATGCAGCCGCTTGCACCATCCTGAAGCCTTCAGACACTAGCTTGGTGATGTCCTCGTTTTTGTGTTGAAGCAAGCCCAGAGCAAACGCAACATCGTTCCATTGTCGCTCCGTCTCGCATCGGTTCAGCCGTGCCGCTAGCTTCTCTGCAAGCTGTTTCGCGTGCTTGTCCTGTAATAGTGCGTTAGCCATGTGATCGAACAACCAACTAAACCTGTCAGAATAACTCACCTTTTCGACGAAACCAAGCAGGAACCGGACAATCCTCCTGAAGCTCTCCTCCTCCATCTTGCCTCCCGCGCTCAGCAGACTGAACATGTCCACAAAGTGGTTGTACACGGCATTGTCCTTGGTGCTGAGCTCCGTGAAGAACATGCGCGCCAGGTCGGCGATGCGCCTGTCCTCGTCCTCGAGGCACTTGGCCATCTCGCCCAGCTGGCCCTTGACCTTGACCTGGCCAGCCAAGATGAGGAACGTGAGCGTCATCAAGCATGTCCGCTTGACCGACGTGTCATCATCCGCCAGTCGTCGGTACAGGAAATCGGTGTTCTCGTCAATCAAATGGTTGAAGCACACAGCCATGTCACCCAACGCAATGACGGCGTTGGATCGGACCGTCGCGTCGGGCGATCGCTCCATAATGGTGATGAGGAGAGGCAGGTTTGTCTCGCAGTACTCCGCTGAGACGCACATGAGCTTTGCCAGACAAAGAGTTGCCGCGGCCTGCAAGCCCTTGTCGGCGTATGTCGTGTTGTTGGCGCAGATCTCCGAAACCAGAGGTCCGAACCTTGCCAGTAGCGAGCTGGGTCCGTAGAGAAGCTCCCGCTCGCGGATGTGGGCCATGATCTCGGTGAAGTCGTCTTCAGACGTACCTCCAATGAGGTCCATTTCGTCACCCTCCTCCTTTTCTTTATCGGCCTTGGTTGCTTGCTTTTCCTTTTCCTGCTTTCTGCGTTTGAAGTCCAGCTCACAGAGCTCGAGGTGAACAATTTGCTTAATGGCAACGTGACCGACGATGAAGAGAAGCTGGGAGAGCGCAATGGCGTTGTCGCGCTTCTTGGGCTTCTCCACAGATGTCACCGTCTGTTCCGCCTCAGGGTTGACCTTGGTCTCGTCGTCGCGCGACACAGGTCGCGACGATGGCCGCGACTGCGGATTGCTAAACACGTGCCTCGTCTTGCGCCGAATAATCTCGGAGCAGAGTGTGTCTGGGTGTTTCGAAATGGCATAGATGGCGTTGATTGCCTGTTCCGCCACGCCGTACCACTCCTTGCTGTCCGACGGGACCTCGGTGATGGCAGCGAGCCTGCCGCAGACCGCGTGATCGTTGGGCAACCTGGCGAACTTGACTGGCGAATCCTTGGCCTGTCGACCCTGTGGGTTGATCCTCCTGAGTGCAATGCATGTGAACTTGGCCAGTTGCAAGTCGTTTCGACCATGCGACCCCAGGCCTGTGCGGAGCATCGTTTCCATCTCCCCGACCACTATTTCCGGGTTGGCCGTGGCAAGCATGCCCAAAACGATAATGGCACCCCGACGCTGAGTCCTGGAAATCTCTCGCTTCTGGACACCGTATACCTGCCACAGCTTTGCCACAACCAGGTCCGGGATGATGCCGCCCTTCATCATGGTGGCCAGCAGCTGTTCCAAGGATGTCAGCTCCGCAGGTGTGGCACCGAAAGTCAAACTGATCATGTTACGAGCAATGTAGTTAGCTGCGTCGTTCGGGCTGAATGACTCAGGCGCCTCAAAGAAGAGCCTTCTGTAGCACTCGATGAGGTGGGTTTGGACGCCTTTGCCTTCGTCGCTGTTGCCCTTGGTCCAGATCAGGCGCAGCATGCGGCGGATGCCGACCTTGTTCTGCTCAATGTTGTAGGCATCGCCAACCTCAAAGTAGTCAATGGCCTCAATCACTTCGCTCTTGTTTCTCGAGCCCAGCAGTTGGCAGATGATGCCGGTTGCGTCATGCAGGACATCGATGAATCTGAGCGCTTCGTTGTGGTATCGTCTCGTCAACGTCAGCTTCTCGATGGCTTCGCTAGTGGCGGCCTCCTCCTGAGCCTGCTTGATTGCAGCAATCTTCTCCTCGTCCGACATCGGCTTAGGCTTCTGGGGTGAAGCAATCTGTGTGGCTTCATCGAGAAGCTCATTATCGACAGTAGTGTTGGCTTGAGTCTCTCCGAAGCCAGGAATACCGGGAGGTGGCTTGAGAGCATCGAGCTCTTCTTGCACCTTGTCGCGACGGGCTTGCCACTCTTTTCGGGACAGCTGAGCGCCGTACATGACGGTGAAGGGGTGTGTCTTGATGAGTGTGCCAAGAAGCTTCACGGCGTTTCGCCTGACATTGCTGCTCTTGTCTTCGAGACTACGGCAGGCGAGCTCGGCAGCCTTTTGCCTCCGCTTGGGGAATTTTTGATCCAGCTCGCAGAGCTTCATATAGACCTGGAGAGCTCGGCATCTGCAGTATGGATTGATGTCGAGGAATCGTTCCTCAAGGACATCGAAAAAGGCGTTGAGCTGCGATTTATGGTTCTCACTTCGCTCATCCTGCTTGCTGAGGTACGCAATCATGTTTCCGCAGACCTCGATCAGAGCGCAACGGAGGGTATAGGACTGTCAAATGGTTAAACCGGGCATTTCTGGTGGGGAAAAGAGGATTTACCTCGCTGTCCAATTGCTTAGCTAGCATGGTCATTTGCTTGATGACCAAACGAGGCGCAAGTTCCGAGAGCTTGGCAATGAAAGCCGAGACTGACTTGGGACCGCGTGTGTCATTGGAGTTGAATTCCTTGTTGCTGATTTCGCGGAGCACTTCGTCCGCTAATTGAGGATAGTCGTAGGTTTCCGCCAAGATGTGCAAGAACTCGGCCATGGGCTCGGCCAGATGCTCAAAGTAGGTGAGGTTCTGAATGATGTTGATTTGTGCCGCTGCAACCGAGTTAGTCTATAACCGTGCTCTGTTGGCAGTTTGGACTCACCATATCCATGTCCGTGATGCTTAACAGCCATGCACAAGACCTTGTAGCAGTGCATGCGGATCGAGGTGATCTTGACCCGTTGCTCACTCTCGAGCACCATGTATACCGGCCTCGTCAGTAGTCCAATGAAGGTGTCTCTTTCGCTGGTGGTCAAGAAAGCCTTGGAGAGCTTGAGCTTCAGGACCTTGCTCATGATGTCGAGCGCGCTTTGGAGCTGCGTTGCCGAGTCCCAAACATCCTCCTTTGCGGGGCCCTTCTTGGGCTTTGCCCTGCCGCGGGCGGCTGGTGCTGCGGATGACTTTTCGGCAGCCTTGGCTTCTACCGCAGCGATGGTCCATTGCAGCAGGAAGCCGTAGATTTCGAACAGCTGCTTGTGGTGTGGCATGGCGTCCTGCTCGTCGGCGGAATCGAGGTCGTTGTTGGCAGCTTCGGCTTCGGCGCTCAGGCCGCTCATGACAAGATCAAATATCTTGCTGAGGGCGTGCGTGGGAAGAAATGAAGCATACCTAAGCAAGTTGTTAGTCTCGTGGGTTGGTCATGGCTCTGTGAGATAACGTACTTTAGTAAGAACTGCAACGAGTCCATATTTGACGCGCGCATAATGGCATCTGGGTTGTCGGCCACAGCATCAACAATGGGGTTCAACACAGGGTTGACGACGGGGTTGGTGAGGCTCTCGGGGTCATTTTCGCAATCGAAAAGAGCTGCGTCCGCCTCCGGAGTCGGTATTGACATGGGGTCAGACATGTAGTGCTTGAGCGCATCGTTGATGTCGAAGTTGATTACCGCCATGGTTGTGACGGTGTGCGCCGCGATGGGCGGAAGAGGGGCAGGTGGGAGGATGAGCGAACTGGAGTATCAGGTGCAGCGTGCCCTGTGAAATAGAGTTATTCGAAAAGAAACCAGGACTGCGCTGCTGTCGAAGATTGGCGCACGTCGGTTGTCGCTCAAGAATTCCGCTGCGCGGTCGGTCGCACTGCGGTGGATGGCGATGGGCGACCGTGGTGGTGATGGTGGTGGTTTGTGGTGTTTGTTGGTGGTGGACGCCGGCCGTCCCTCAGCAACGCATGTTTTTGTTTTGTTAACGCGCCTGGCCAGTCCAATCCCAGTACTTTTTTCTTTGTGCTGTGGTGCTGCGCTGCGCTGTACCCCTCCCCGCAATCAACCCGCTAAAGCCGGAGCGCGTGTCTCGCGCCGGGTCCCTGCAGCCACACCTGGACCGAGTCAAATGAGACGCCCCTCCACATGCTGTGGTAAACACTAATAATCTGCCACTCGAACCGTTTTCTTCTCGTGTTATTGGATGCCGAATTAATCATCTGCGTTGCTTTCCCGAGAACTCAATCGCTCGCCTGTCGCATAGAGCAGCAAAAATATTGGCTGGCTGAACTCCACAAAACCGCTCTGCCCTCTCCAAGTCCTCAAGCGGCCGGCCCCAGGTCTGTTGCCAGCGCAATCCTGCGGGAAGGGCCAGTCCAGTCGCAATGACGACGGCCGTGCGACACCGGGTCGAGGAGCCCTTCGACATACACGAGGATGCTCGCACCGAGGAGACGGAGATGATGGTCGAGGACGTGGACCCGGCAACCACCGAGGCAGAAGAGGGCCCTGCCGAGGAAGAGCTGGAAGAGGAGGAAGAAGGAGAAGCAGAAGTGGAAGCCGAGGAGGAAGAGGAAAGCTCTGAGGACGAGGCTGTCGACGGTGGTGTCAAGGCCGACATGGACAAGCTGCAAGAAGACTTTCCTGGCTTTCGCAACAAGTATCGCCTGATCAAGCGCATTGGCGAAGGTCTGTCCCAGCTCGCTACCCAGCAACCTCGCTGAACGCCTTTTCGCTAATCTCTGCTACAGGCACCTTCTCTACCGTGTACAAGGCCGAGGACATCCTCTACGACCGCTACGACAACAGCTGGGACTTCGAGGACGACTCGTCAAAATGGACTCCGCCGCCTCTCAAGTCCCAATCGAGTCATTCCTCAGCCACATCTTCTCGCCGCAAGTTCGTCGCGGTCAAGAAGATCTACGTCACCTCCAGTCCGGCCCGTATCCTCAACGAACTCGAGCTCCTCCACGACCTACGGCAGTGCCCTTCCGTCTGCCCGCTCATCACCGCGTTCCGCGCGACTGACCAGGTCGTGGCGATCCTGCCGTACTTCCGGCACAGCGACTTCAGGGCCTACTTCCGAGACATGACTATCCCCGACATGGCCATCTATTTCAGGGCCCTCTTTACCGCCTTGAAAAGCGTGCATGAGCACAAGATCCTGCACCGCGATATCAAGCCGACCAATTTCCTCTATGATCCGGCCACACAACACGGCGTGCTCGTGGATTTTGGTTTGGCGGAACGCGAAGGGTCGGATTGCAAGCCGTGTCTGTGCCACGAGACACGCGAAGCGCGCAAACATCGCCAGTCCACATCTGTCTGGGCGCAGACATCCACCACAGCGCAACCTGGCTATCCCAAGTCAGACACGCGGCCCTCGCGCCGTGCAAACCGTGCTGGAACCAGAGGGTTCCGCGCCCCCGAAGTGCTCTTCAAGTGTACCGAGCAGACGACGGCCATCGACGTCTGGTCGGTTGGCGTCATCCTCCTTACCATTTTGTCCAAGCGCTTTCCCTTTTTCAACTCGGCGGATGATGTGGAGGCCATGATTGAAATTGCCACCATTTTTGGTTCAAAAAGAATGAAGGCTGCTGGGCTGCTGCACGGGTGTGTCTTTGAGACCAATATCCCAACCATAGGCCAGCAAGGGTTCTCAATGGAGAAAATCATTCTATGGAGTACTTGTCGTACCGATCAACCATTCACACCAGACGAGAAGCTGGCCGTTCGGTTCCTGGAGAGGTGCATGGAGCTGGATCCCAGCAGGCGAATCACGGCCGAGCAGGCGTTGGAGCATGAATTTCTGAACATTGACCAACCACGTCCCAGCCAAGAGCTTGGAGACGAGGACGCAATGGACATCCTTCAAGCATAGCATCATTACGGCGCATTCAATCGGTTGGAGTTGGGGAGGCACATGATCATTGATGGAAACCAGGCATTGTACATGTACAGGAAATCAAGTAATAGTCTATAATTGGCTGTTCTCGGGCGTTTGGAGGAGCATATGAACGAGTTCCAGTACTGGACCATAGCATAGACGGGACAGGTATACAGGTTCCAAATCATATAATGTATGCATCATCACCGATACTGCGGATAGACACTTGCATCCTCATCCTCATCCTCATCCGAGCAGAGCAGAGCAGACAGCGTCATCTCATCGTAGCGTCATGGGCAAAATCGATTTTATTCGTTAAAACTCCATTCGAGAGTCCCTGATGCAATGCTCGAAGCCGAACCAACCCAGGCCCATTTCGCGCCTCCTCGGAAAACCCCCCTTCCCAAACCCCCGATTTCCAGATTTCACGGTGTACAGAGGGGGGTGACAGACGGGACCCTTTTTATTTTCTCTTTCATCCTTGAAAAGAAAACAAAATATCCGCGGTTCCAGATGATAAAATCCGCGAAGCCCTGACTCCTCTAGCGATGCGCAAGGTCACCGTAGTTTTTTATTTCCTTTACGCGACCAGCTCAACAACACCACCAGCCTCCTTGATCTTCTTCTCAGCCAGACGGCTCACCCACCTCGCGCGGACAACCAGGGGGATCTCAGGCAGGCGGCCCTTGCCGAGGACCTTGGAGTAGCCGAGGGGGAGGAGGTCGAGGACGGGGACGGTGTCCTTCTTGTTGCCGGCAACGTAGGCATCACGGGTCTCGGCGGGGACAAGGGTCCACAGCTAGAGGGCAAGGTTAGCGGTTGTTCGTCGGAGATATGACCAATTTGCCGCGAAATGTTGTGCCAGGCCAGCCCATGCTATTCCACACAATCGAGTGTCTTCGCCAACTCATCTCTGCAAAAGGCCAGCCCGGCGCGCCATTCCAGCATATGAGGTCCAGGGTGGGAGAGAATATGTACCTTGTCGAGGTTGATGATGGGCTTCCAGAAGTGGTTTGGCTGCTTGTGGAAGTATCGCATACCAACCTTACCGAAGTAACCAGGATGGTACTAAATCCAATCGAGTCAGCCCTTCCATTCTACCGTGTCCCAGGTCCGTCCTTCGCATTTCGTCGGGGATGGGAGCTGTCGAACCTTGTCCATGTTGGTGCGGTGGTGGTGCTGACCACCGGCAAGACCACGACCACCGGGATGCTTGCGGTGCTTACCGACACGACCGTTACCGGCCGAGACGTGGCCGCGGCTGTGAAGAAGAGAATCGTTAGCACACGATGATTCCCCTCTGCAAATTGCGATGTGCGAAACTCCAACGTCGGCTGCGACCGAGGAAAGCAGCCATCTCGCTCCTGCTCGTATCGACGCCGACGCTCTTGTTTCTCGCCATCGAGAGCGACCGCAACAACGGTGCTCTTCTCATTCTTTCAGGGGACGTACTGCTTGCGGGTCTTCGAGAATCGGGTAGGCATGGCGACGGTGGGTGGTGATGTCGCTTTTCCGGTGTTTGCGTCGAAGGTCTCGAGAAATGGGCGCTGGTGTTTTTGCACGCAATACCCTTAGACAGACTCTAGTCGGAAAATTGTTAGTCAAAAGAGGGCAGCCCAGCCCTAAGCGATTAATCCGGCTTCGGGTGTGTGTGGCATGTGTGGTGGGGGGGGAAAAAATAACAGGTACCGGCACGTGCACGCTGAGGGTGGGGTCAGGTGACTTCGTGCTGTGACGTGGGTTTTCGAGCTTGGAGCGACTCCACCAATGAGACGAGGGGCAGTGAGGTCCAGCATCTTTTTGGTGCAAAGTCGACTTCGAGGTACGCGTGAGGTTCGCGCTGGTCAGGTCATTGAGCATGACGGACGCCATGCATGACTCGGATGTGACCTTGGATGATGATTTCAAGAAACTGGATTTTAACCACCCGTTCACCCCTTACGATGTGCAGGAGACGTTCATGAGGACTGTCTACAATGTGCTTCAGTCAGGAAATGGACAGATTGGCATCTTGGAAAGCCCGACTGGCACAGTAAGTGATGAGATAGGTTGAGCTGCGAAGGATTGCACTTCTTGCCCATCGATGCCTCAGCCATGTAGGACGAGCCTTTCTGCATCAGTAACTGACCTCAGCGTCTAGGGCAAGTCTTTGTCTTTGATATGCGCATCCCTCACCTGGCTCAGGAATTTCAAGTCATCCCATTATGAAGCATCATTGCAGACTGCAGGCGATGAGTTCAAAGACGAGCCTTCGTGGCTCGTCGACCAGCTTCTCCGTCGGAAAAGAGATGAGCTTCTTCGCACATGGGAAGACCGTGAGAAGCGTCTCGAGGCAGCCCGTCGAAAGGAGAAGGCTCTTGAAGATCGCGGCCGCAAGCGACGACGCATTGATGAACCATCGATGGGCAAGCGGACAGTAGAAGACGAGGACGCCGAGTGGCTTCTCGATGACTGGCATCCAAGTGGTTCAGAAGACCAGTCCAGTTCGCTGTCTGGTCTCAGCAAGGAGACGCAAGATATTCTTGCAAGCATTGGCCTCGGCGACCCAAGAAAACAAGAAGAGCACGAGGACCTCTTGAATGAAGATATCAAGGTGCGGAAGCCTGCGCCATCTCGTGTAGCGGATAGAGAAGTGACTTCAATAGATCTACTATACATCAAGAACCCATTCGCAGCTGTCGCAATTCATCGGCGAACTTCGTCGTCCCGTATTTCCATCTTCACTCCCAAAGTCACTTGCACAAGATCAGAAGGCCACAGCAGAGCCTGTTAAGCTACTGCCACTGTCGTCGCGCCAAAGACTATGTATCAATCCCTCTGTTGCTTCGCTCGGGTCCGTCCAAGCCATCAACGACCGATGTGCAGAGCTTCAGCAGCCGAAAGCAGGCAAGAAATGTCCGTATTTACCGAGGGAGGAGTTGATGACCCAGACACACCAATTCCGCGACAACGCGCTGGGCACCATCCCTGATATTGAGGACCTCCAACTCCTCGGAAAGTCGCTGGCTGTGTGCCCATATTATGCATCCCGTACAGCACTGCCTGGCGCTGAGATCATTACCCTTCCCTATCCTCTCTTGCTCCAGAAAAGCGCGCGGGATGCCTTGGGCGTAAAGCTGGAAGGCAATGTTGTAATCATTGACGAGGCCCACAATATCATGGATGCCGTCTCAAATGTGCATGCTGCAGAGCTTCGGCTGAGTGAGCTACGAAAAGGACGCAGTATGCTTGGAGTTTACGTAAAGAAATTTGGAAAGAAGCTCAAGGGCGAAAACCGAGTCAACATTGGCAGAATCGGCAAGGTTATGGAGGGTTTGCTAGATTGGATGCAAGACGCGATCCAGTTCAGGGTAGGTTCGCCAGTCCCACGAGAGGTGTGAAGAGCCCAGCTAACAAGAGACAGCAAGAAAGTGGCATCGTTGATGTAAATGACTTGACACGGCGAAAAGGCATTGACCAAATCAATTTATTCGAGTTGATGCAGTACATCCAAACCTCAAAACTCGCGTACAAAATTGAAGGCTACGCCTCACATATTGAGAGCGAAAACGATTCGGGCAAGTCTATTCCAAGAACCGGATCTCCTGTACTCCACACATTGGTGTCATTCCTCGTCGCATTGACGAATCTCAGTTTCGAAGGACGCATCTTCTACCAGAAACTCAATGATCCTCAGCCCGATATACAATTGACGTACCTGCTACTGTCACCAACCCATGCCTTCTCGTCCGTGGCCTCGACCGCGAGAGCTGTCATCTTGGCCGGAGGTACCATGTCGCCTTTCGATGACTACAAGCAGCATCTCTTCCCGTCGTTGCCGGACTCGAAGATTACTACACTGAGTTGCGGACACGTCATTCCTCCAGAAAACTTGTGCGTGTGGACGCTGGCATCATCACGGCCGGATGCCCCGCCGTTTGAGTTCAGCTTCCAGCGACGAAGCGACCCCGAGATGATTACGCAGCTGGGTCTCACCATTCTCAACGCTTGCTCCATCGTCCCAGATGGAGTGGTTGTCTTTTTCCCCAGCTATGGATACCTCGACGAAGTTGTTCGCACGTGGCAGCAGGCTTCAGGACCCAAGGGGCAGTCGATCTGGGACCGGTTGCAAAATCGTAAAGCACTTTTCCGAGAGTCAAAGGGAGGTGACAGCGATGAGATCCTTCGGCAATATACAGAAGCTGTGCTTGAAGAAGGGGACGCTGTGCGTGGAGCAAAAGGGGCACTGCTCCTTAGTGTGATCGGTGGCAAGATGTCTGAGGGTATAAACTTCTCCGATCGATTGGGGCGCTGCGTGATTGTCATTGGGCTACCTTATCCCAACATCGCATCGCCGGACTGGAAAGCGAAGATAGAGTACATAGAGACCACGACAGCCACGAACCTGTCGGGCCAGGGTGTAGCGGGAGATGAGGCCCTGCGTCGAGGCAAGCTGGCGGCGAGGGAGTTTTATGAGAATGCATGCATGCGCGCCGTCAATCAGAGCATTGGACGAGCCATACGGCATCGAAACGACTATGCAGCAATCGTTCTGGTGGACAAGAGGTATGGCACCGACAGGATCAGGGGCAAATTGCCAGGCTGGATCCATGGAGGGCTTGTCAAGGAAAGCCACGAAAAGGGGCTTGGAGGGCTCATGGGTGCCCTAGGAAGCTTCTTCAAAGCCAAGAAGACGACAGGCAATTAAGATCCGCGCTTCGCGCTTCGCCTTCAGCGAAGCTACAGTCCTGAGACCCCAGCCCAGCTGAACGCTTATGAAAGACTCGACCTGCCTGGCTATGTGTCCAACGGGCTGCAAGACTTCTGGAAGAATGGAGTCAAATCCCAGACACTGTGTGCCTAGATGAGGAGCCAAGACACAGCCGTCTCCATGATCTGCAATCTATATATGGCTATAGGATGCGAGTTCCCGACCGGTCGTTTTGCCTATTTGTTTCAATGTTTCCATCGCCACAAATGCGTCCTCAGTATGACAGAGGATCGAGATGCCAACAACGATAGCTGGCTTCTGACCTTCGCTGAAGCAAGCGCACGAGTACTTTGAGTAGCTGAGAGCACATCTTCATCAAGCAATCTGCGAGCGTTTGGTAAGCGAGGGTGCGTCAATCAGGTTGACGTGAAAGGGTCGGACATCGCGAGCAAAAGTGCCGTACAGGACTTCAAAAAGGCTCCGAGCGGGCGTTAAGACCGTTGACCGTCGATCAGACCAGAGCGTATATCCATTTCCCTCATGGGACTTGCTCACGCCTTGCATTACATGGCGTCCTACAATCGGCCATTGCATTCGCTTGCCTGCAACATGTTTGGAGCAGTGCATGCCTGTCAAAACATGACTTCATGGTTCCTGTCTCCATCCACCTTCAATGTTATAGGACGAGCTGAGGACTCTTGCCGTCAAAAGTGCGGTGTTGACAAGTGGACCGCTGCTGACAATGCACTCACAACATTATGAACATGGCATTGGATGTGAGCACTAGAGCGAAGATACACAAATGTCCCTTCAATGCTTCTTCGAGAGCGCCACCTTGAATCCTTCAACAATCCCTGGTTCGTGCATTCCAAGAGCCTATCGCTGGAATCAATGGCGTCCACAGTGCAGCCCTTATCACGGACATGAGCGATGCAGACAGAACGGCCATCCTTGTGGCGCTCGAGGTTACGAAATGACCTTGTGGGTTTGCAAGCGTAAGTGTAAGGTTGTCCAAGCGGACTGTATAACCCTAATCCTGGAATCCTTGGTGACACAATTGAGAGCTGGTGGGCAATCGGCAGTGGAGACCAACGCGCGCGGGTATGAGCGGTACAAGATTTCGAGGAGTCTGGATAGATGCAATACTAACCCAAGAGAACCATTCAGCTTCAGGTGTATAGCACGACCAACGTGACCACTGATGAGGAATCATGTATTAACGTGTTAGCGATGTGAGCGTTGCAGACCCGTTCTGCCGTGTCTATGGCTGCGACTCCTCGGAGATGCATCTCCCATCGAACAGATCGTGCGGCTCACAGCATCTTCACAGTAGCCTCATCCCAATTATCCAATGGGATGGCGAGATTTACGGGATGAGATGACGGAGATGAGCGGGAGGGCCCTGCAAATGCATGAGAGATTATCGACATGACCGCGCACTGACACGGACCATCGCGTGCCATCTTGCAGGACTAGCTACTGGATTGGGCTGAAAGGGAGGGCTGGCAGGCATCTTTGCAACCCACAACAAGAGGCAGGCTGCGTTGAATATGGGAATCAGGTGTGGAGTCTATTCTTGGGTTGGAAAGCGGACACTTCTGTCCATGCAACCGAGTGGACGCTAACGCTCTCGGGAACCAAAACCGGGATGCTGGTGAAGCGAGGACAGCAACACCATGGCTGACGATCGAGAGCGTGCAAGGAATATCTCGGCCAGAGCTGGAAAAGGGGATAGCGCCACGATAGCGCTTGCAGGCTTCTGAAATGGGCGTTGCTGAGTGATGCGACTACACCATCACATTGGGAGCCATCGGAAGTATATCACGGTCGCTAAATGCATGATTAAGAGAAAGCAGAAGCGAGAGCTATGGGTGTCGCGTGGAAAATGGAGCGGTGGGTTCAGGTTGATCCACGGCCGGAGCTGTCATTTGCAACGCGACTTGGTTGCTTACAACACTACCTGGTCCACTGGCGGCAACGCCACTATTCTTAGAGCCCAGGGTCGTACTATGACGGGGGTTGATGAAGGTGACTATGTTGTGTCGGTGAGGGGCAAAAGTTGAGAACCCGCAAGTGGACAGGAAAGCGCTGATGACGATGAGGAAATATGTGATGGCTCTTTTGAGATCTCTGGATGCTGCCCAGCTACTAGCCTGGGGTGTGCGGAGCTGACCACTGGGCTTACCATACATCTGCAATGCAGCAGAGCCTCAACTATTCAGTCTGAAGAAAATGCCGGGTGAGAAACAAAACGGCAGACGGGGTTGGTGTGCAATGCATGTGAGCCGCTTGCGCATCACCGTTGCTAGACCACGTTGCCACAAAGAAAGACAAGAGAAATAGGATGTCAACACAAACAACAAGATGCCACCTCTTGGCTCGATCAAGAACCACATTGTGGCAAACAGTCCGGCGCGGCTCAAGGCCCGGCACACCCTCCGGTCGGGATGGGGTTCTTGGGTTAAATGGCTCGAGGGATGCCAGACGCACCTGTGGGGGAGGCGGCCGCCTTGGTGGAGTCCCTCGACCTCCAAGTCGTTATTTTAGACTTACGGATCGGGTTGTCCATTGAGGCACTCTTCTTCCACCATGGTCTGAGGGGTTTGCTACCCATGCCAGTTTAGCCAACGCCAAAGCGGCAGAGCTGAAGGCCGTTGAGCGCGAATCAGGCCCAATGGAACCCTTCCCTCACCCAAGGGTTCGAACTCGTCTAAACTGTCCCCGAACGGCATAGCTCCATTTGCTGGCCCACCGCCTCGTTGGTCGAAGATTCCAAAGGTTCGGAACGTGCGTCGGCTCAGGACAAGGCATGGGTCCATCAGATAACCCCAGGTGCTTCGAGAGGAACTGTCCCAAGGTACAGGGCGGGAGGCCAGACGCACGGCCGGGAGGGATGGTATAATTTTGGCTGCGATGGGGTGGAGTTGCTCGTCTTCCTTTTGTCCTCCCTCATCCACGGGCCCTACCATATGGAGAGATGAGATTCGAGTGCGGACCCTTGCCTGTTCACGACGACACAGAAAGGTAGCATACACACCCCCTACCCCGTTCCGCCGCCTTCCCCCCGCCGCCGTGCTGTCTGTCCCACACACCCTCCACTCCCCCACGAAAAACCCTACCAGGGCCTACCGGGGGGAACGACGTCGAACCCAAGAACCAAGGTCTATATCCTGGCCTTGTAGGGCTATCCTCGATGGTTGACGGTCGAGGCGCCGACTACAGCGAAGAGCGACGGGGATGTTGACGTTGATTCCTGACCGAGACACCAAGAACCCCCCGTCGACGCACGTTTAAATACGCTTGAAAAGGACCTAGGACCCTGCGAGGCGAGCGTTTTGCTGGACCAACCTCATCGAATCTTCTTCAACCGTTTCTACTCTTTCGTCCAGTTCTTCTGCATGTGCCTGTCTAGCTGACCCTTGTTTCGGCCAAGCTTTGCTCAACATCATTGATCGTGGTCGCTCACGATCAAATCTCCACTCAAACCCCTTGAGTCATCTAGACTTCAACTCTTCCCCCGCCCTTTCTTTCAATACTTCTATTGATCCATATTCACTCAAGATACACGTCGTTGCTACTGTCGAAGCCCAAATGCAGAAGGAACAGCCGAAGCAGGATGCTGCCGCTGCAGCCAAGACCAAGAGCAAGTGTGAGACTGGCAAGACGCGGCAGTTCCATACACGAAGCCGAGCAGGATGTGTCGTTTGTAGACAACGACATGTCCGCTGCGATGAGAATCGACCATCTTGGTAAGTAAGAGGGTTTCTGTTTCAGTCGTACATTTCCACTTTCACGACCCTGTTGTCGGTTTCTTGTCGTGTATATAGAATATCGCTTGTGTTGGTGTCGCTTGCAAGAGCTTGTTTTGCAATGCGCAGCCGTTTCCAAGCGGCCTGGCAACCTACACCTGGTATCGGACGAATAGCCGAGACGCGAGAGTGCTGCAGAGAGGCTGGCAGTGCAACAAGGCTAGCGCGGCCCATCGACAGCGCCAGCGAACCAGTCTTCACATTGTGTTAATCGGGATGCAGCTCTGCATGAAATGCAACCCTCTGTGGCTTGCATCATGGGGGCCGCATCCAAGGCTGCAAGGAACAGGGCACAAGACAGGCTATGATCTGTTTTTCACTTCTATACCTTTGAGTCATTTTCAATTTGATTTCGGCGTGGCTGATGCTTGAGACTCCAAGAGTCTTAGAACTCTGCTAACCGGTCGACTTGGTGTAGTCACAACTGCGTAGCGGCCAATAGATGTTGCGAATACACCCCCGCGAAGATTCCGCTGCGCGAACGGAGGGCCCAGGAGCGGCAGCCACTGCAGCCAGGGGAGCAGAAGCCATGGGTATGCTGGGAGATGCAGCAGCAGAAGAAGCAGGAGGAGTCTTCATCGCCCTCGCCGTCTGTGTCGTCCATTGTACTGCTGAAGACATCTGCCTCGCCGACGCCCTGGCAAGCCGGTCCAGGATCCACAGCGGCTGATCCGTTTAACACGATGGTAATCAATATGCAGTTTAAGTCGAAGGAATTATTTCACTACTGTAAGTCGGTTTCGATTTTTCACCCTTGGATTTCAGAATTATACAGCAAGAAGGAACGATTGCAGAAAGCTACTACCAAGACTGCTTTATATGAAACGGGGTTGATTGTTTATTGGACGTGGGACTAACCGAGGGACTCAACAGTTTGCCAAATGGGTGGATTTGCTGGTAGGGAACAAGAGATTTCGTAAGTCCTCGGCTTCTCTATCCAATGCTCATCGTTGATGGTGTGCTGATTTCTATTTACCGAGCAGTCTACGCTCTTCGACGGAGGACCCAGCGTCGCTCCGAAATACGTTACTGCTGGCAGGCCTCCACTACGCATGGAACAAAGGCACGCTGGATTCGTTCGAGTCCACTTTTCTCTATCACAAGATCGAGAGCATACGCACGGTGAATCGGTGGCTGCGCGATCTCAAGGTCAAAACGGCCAAGATGTGCATCAGGCAGATTGCTACGCTGTGCTTTGCAGAGGTGAGTGGAAGTTGACTGGCAGGAGATTTGAGCCCTTCTTGAAAGTTCTTCCTCATGTGAATGGTGGATTGTGGAACGATCAACTCCAGAACCTTGATGGGCATGCTGACTGTTTCTTTGGCAGTATTGTCTCGGGAACGAAGAGGCGGCCGAAGCGCACTTACAGGCCATTGTGGCATTTCTCGACATGAAAGATTCAAAGCCTTGCCGCAAGGAAGTGGACGAGGAATTTGTAAATCGATATCTGCTCATGTAAGTCATGCCCTATCAAAATAGCAAATTCAATGCTCGGGCGGCCTGGGTTGGCAATTGTTGTGCGGCGAAGCTAATATGTGACGGAAACTAGGCCGTATTATTTCCTCCTTGGCTTCAAGGAAAAGGCCGAAGACGTCCCCGCCGAACCGCATCACGTACACAGATCGGCAGCCGAAGAGGCGGCGTGCCTCAAGTCTCTGCAGAGCCGCACGGGCGAGAATCGTTTGAAGGTGCTGCATCTGCTGCCAACGTTTTTGTCGGGTCCGCAGTCGAAAGATGGACTGCGCGATATCGACGGCACGTCTATCTTGGAAGCCCTGCGGGAAGCGACAGTTGATTGCGATCAACGACAAGTTGACAAGTTGCTGAGCAGCCCGTCTACGATGCAAACAGAGAGGGTGACGTGTGCTATGAGGCGGCATTTCATGTCCATGACATGCCGGATACTCTCTGCAGCCGATCAGATCGTCAAGACCGTGGACAGCAGTAGGTCGCAGGATGCTCGCTCGTCCAATCTTCCTCCATCGCCGCCGGCCTCATTGTCGTCCTCACCCCCGTCGAGCACGAAGACAGCCCAGCAAAGGCCAATGATTACGTCGTTGACAGGCATTGGGGCGGCGGCCGGATTGTTCTTGCATTCAGTACTCGAGAACTATAACGGGGGGTTTCCGGTGGATATGCGTCTCCACGCCGCCGTGTTGCTGATTCTGCGGCGAGATTTGGCGTTCTGCGAGGACCGCAACCTACGGCAGGACATGACGTCGGAGAACAGTGAAGCGGCCGACCGCGACTTTTGGTTCTGGCGTGTCTTTGCTGGGGCGTTCAGCCTGGCCAAGGCGATGGAGGTGGCGCTCGCGGCGGCGGCAGGGGCGGCGGACCCGGTGGCGGAGGCGCAGACGCACGCGATGGTGAAGGAGCTACGAGATCTGGAGTTTTGTTACGACGGATTCATGCAGCGGTACAGCAAAGCATCCGGGGTGCTGGAGTGGCGGGAGGCACGAGAGGTGCTGGCGAGAGTCGTGTGGCCGGAGTTTGAGCCGAGCGAGAACATGGCGCAGGGGCTGTGGGAGAGGGCGGTCGGATGGCCGTACGCGGTGGGGACGACGGGCATGGGGGCGGCATCGTCGACGATTACGGTGGGAGGACCGGTGGTGGGAATAGAGGACGCCTTGGGACTGGGATTGAGTTTCGAGGCGTTGTACGATTGAGAATAAGGAAAAGGACGGGATGGGTAGCAGGCGGGCGTATAAGTGTATCCGACTGTGAAATACCGAGGTTCGAAGCCAAGAGAAACAAAGATGGCATCCAAGTTCACAGAGAGAAACCACACATGATGATGAGGAATGCCAAGATGTGAGGGAGCGTCTCAGATTCCCAGTGACGGTGTAATGATTCTGTTTTCCAGATATAAATCACGCAATGCAAATAAGACATGGACTTGGCATATTGTCTGGGCAGCTCATAGCTACTGTGACAGACTAAGCCCAGAGCTTTCCGTCACGATGTTTGGTGCGCAAGCGGACTGTCGTCCGTCCAATTCGGTACCGACCAGCCGAAGGCATGGCTCACAAGACGTGGGACGGCGAGAGCCAAGACGCAGCTCCATCGAATTACCTCTTGCGACCCACGCGCTACCCCCGGGAGGACCAACCACAGCGAAGCGCATTCCGGACGTAACAGTCCTCCCAACGGCCAGGGTCCTGCACGGTACAAGCGAGGGGTCGTTTAGTGGCGAGGCCGGAGCTCGATCTTATCATGCTAGCGTCACCAAGAGAAATTTTAGACATTCGAGCAAGTTCAAACTCGAGGGCTCTGATTGATCCCGTCACGCTACGTTGTGGGGATGGCGAAGGGCTGAAGCGACTGGGCGGGGGACTCTTGACTTTTTATTTGCCGCTGATAACCGTGTTGAGTTTAGCGACTCGGCTCTCCTCTGACAGAGAAGCGCGGGAGAGGAGATGATGTAAAAAATTTGAGGTTTTTATTTATGGGGGGCTGACGAGAATTGGACGGGTTGGATTGGATGAGTCTTGGCGACCGAACAGATGTGAAGAGACGCAGGGAAAAAAGAGGAACTAGTCGATCAGTCGATTATTTTTTAATTTTTTAATTTTCTTGTCCTTTGTTCCTGGCAGCTCCTGAATCGGAGGTGGTTGGTCAGTCAATCAGTCATTCATACATCTAGTCGACGCCACCAGCAAAACGACTCATTCACACCCATCCATCGTGTCATATTTTCCGCTCGCAACCACTATTTCTCCCCTTATCTCATCATGGCCGAGAACTGCTGAAACTTGCGAACCTCTGTTGTCTTCTTGTGCTTGGGATTTCTCTTTCACTTTCGTCTGATTCATCAGATTCCCCGCTCAACGGAACTGCACCGGGTCCGGAAGGGAGGACAGTCGAACCAGAGACAAGAACGGAGAGCTTTCGACTCTCACGCGCAAATCTACCCACCACCAATCCCCAGAGCGGGCGAGATTTGCAGCACCAAGTGGGTGGCTCTCATTAAGTCCAAGTGGAGCGGTAGTGGTTCCTGAAAAAGGCCCATCACCACATACGCGGGCAACAAGTGCCATTTTGATATCTCCATCAACAACACCTCCCACCTCGCAGCCATGGCATCCACGACTGCGCACCGCGGGGACGTCGAGGCCGGCTACGACGACAAGACGGCCGGCGGTGACACAAACGCCCGCCCTCATGCGCCCAGCAACGACGCCGCCGCGCGCGCCTCGTCGCCGCGGCCCCTGTCCACGGCCTCGTCGTCGTCGTCGCTCTCCCTCACCATGCTGCACAAGGCGCTGCGCCTCGGCCGCGTCGAGGAGAAGGGCATCCAGCCGCTGCCGCTCGAGGACCGCACCTCGACGCGCTTCTTCAACATCTTCACCGTCTGGTGCTCCATGAACGCCAACATCCTCGGCATCACCTTTGGCCTGCTGGGGCCTTCCATCTTCGGCCTCGGCCTGCGCGACTCGGCCCTCGTCATCCTGTTCTTCACGCTGCTGTCGACGGTGCCGCCCGCGTACCTGGCTACTTTTGGGCCCAAGACGGGCATGAGGCAGATGGTTCTGGCGAGATTTAGCTTTGGGTGAGTGACGCACGTCGTGTCTCGTCCTGTTTCTCACTTCATCCCATCTCATCTCACTCACTAACGTGGACATACAGTCGATACATTGTTTCTGTCCCCGTGCT
Source organism: Paramyrothecium sp. XJ0827 (assembly GCA_020881915.1). NCBI lineage: Eukaryota > Fungi > Ascomycota > Sordariomycetes > Hypocreales > Stachybotryaceae > Paramyrothecium > Paramyrothecium sp. XJ0827. Next base: position 1,139,121 of record JAJFPB010000001.1, on the reverse strand, counting down.
CCTCAACCTCGCTACCCTCACCGGCTTCATCGTCATCATCTGCGTCATCGGCGGCCAGTGCCTCTCCGCCGTCTCCAGCGGGTCGCTCAGCCACGACGCCGGCATCGTCATCATTTCCCTGCTGTCGCTGGTCATCTCCTTCTGCGGCTTCCGCGTCCTGCACTACTACGAGACCTACGCCTTCATCCCGGCCGTCATCATGATCGCCATCGCGACCGGCTGCGGCGGCGCGAACCTCAAGCAGCAGCAGGCGTTCCCGCCGGCCACGGCGCCCCAGGTGCTCAACTTTGGCATGATTGTGGCTAGCTACATGATCCCCTGGGCGGTCATTGCGAGTGATTTGACCACGTACTTTGACCCCAAGGTTCCTTCGTAAGTGCTTCCAACAGAGCCGTAAGAAGAAAACGGATTGTACTGACTTGTGTAGCACGCGTGTCTTTGCCTACACATACCTTGGCCTTGCGCTCCCCACCATCCTCCTCATGACTCTCGGCGCCGCTATTGCTGGTGCCATCCCCAACAACCCCGTCTGGGCAGCCGCCTACACGGAGCACCTCGTCGGTGGTGTTCTCGCCGCCATGCTCGAGCGCGCCGGCGGCTTTGGCAAGTTCTGCGTCGTCGTCCTCTCCCTCACCCTCCTCGGCAACACCGCCGGCACCATGTACGCCATCACGCTCAACTTCCAGACCCTGGTGCCGTGGCTGGTGCGCGTCCCGCGCTACGTCTTCGCCATCGTCGTCACCGCCGTCGTCATCCCCGTCGCCCTCCAAGCCGCCGACGACTTCTTCCTCAACCTCGAGAACTTTGTCGGCCTCATCGGCTACTGGTCTGCCGCCTTTGTCGGCATTTTCGTCACGGAGCACCTGGTCTTCCGCCGAGGCCGCCACGACAGCTACGACCATGCAATCTGGGCCGACTGGCGGAGACTACCGCTCGGTTTTGCGGCTCTAGGGGCGGGTGTGCTGTGCTTTGGGCTGGTCATCCCGTCCATGTCGCAGGTGTGGTGGAAGGGACCCATCGCGAAGACAACCGGAGACATTGGATTTGAGATTGCTCTGTTGCTGAGCGGCCTGTTGTACGTGCCGCTGCGCTGGGCCGAGAAACGTTTCGTTGGGAGGTGATGCGAGATTGGCTTTGAGAACAATGAACACGGGACTGGACGGTTACTTCGCCAGCTCGAAAACGGACTGCGACCATAGCGGTCACGAATAATGATACGTATGACGAACTAGAGCAGACGGATAGAAAAAGGAGTACTAGAAGGCTATAGATGGCGAGGCGGCGTTCCGCGACACCAAAAGAGAACCCGAGCTGGGAGTGTCATATTTACATCTAGCGGAATTCACATCGTTAAACACTTTTAGGCAAGCAATTACTCAATTTTCTAATGGCAATCACAAGAATGCTCTATGTGCAAGGCCTCATTCTTCCAAGTCATTCTGTCAAGGTGCTCATGAATGTAATCCAAAGACACAATCTATCCAATTTCACAATTTCACTACGTCACAACTTCTTCAATGTCGCATACAGGTCGAGCGCGCGCTGACGACTAGATGCTGGCATGATTGAGGTTCAGCGGCATTCAGCACTTGAACCACCCCCAGGTTGCATCTATTACCTAAGTTGGCGTTGCATCCGCGTCGTATCAGCACATGAGCCTGCAGGCCAAGACACCGCATTGGGGAAATGATGGAAGGCCAAACAACGGACACGGCGGAGCCACCGGGCAGAGTAACGTTGCGGGACAGCGTCACGTTGCTACGGAGGTGATGTACTCCGCTCTTAGAAAAGGTCCGTTATGAACCGTTGATCTTTAGCGGGGGAGCTTGAACTCACCTCTCTGGTACCGCAAAGGCGACAATGGGCGCACGAAAGATTGCTGGCTTTTTGGCCTTTGCATTGGGGCAATTCGTGGTGTCGAGTTCCTCGCCAAAACCACTTGTCTCAGAAGCGGGCGACGTAGCAGCAATTCCGCGATGGGACCTCCAGTCCTCGTCCGCGGTGCCGGGCCTAGCCAAAGACATTGCGAAGCCAGGAGCTGATACGTCAAAATGGCACCATGTGCCTGTTTCAAAGTGCACTCTCATGGCTTGCTTGATTGAAACGGGCGTTTACAAAGAGCAAGAGCTCTGGTACTCGGATAACCTCAATGACGTGAACTGGGGCAGCTTTCGGGTGCCATACTTCTACCGTCACGAGTTTGCCCTTAAGCCCGGAAATGGGCGCCATTTCATCTTGCAGACACATGGAATCACGTCTGGAGCGGACATCTACTTGAATGGCGAGATTGTGGCCGACAAGACGGTTCAGTCTGGATCGTTTTCGGGCCAGAACTACGACATCACAAAGCATGTGGCTCAGCAAAATGCCTTGCTCATCAAGACACACCCTACGGATTACTATCAAGACCTGGCACTGGGATTCATAGACTGGAACCCTCGACCGCCCGACAATGGATCGGGCATCTGGCGCGACGTGCACGTCAAGCAGACAGGACCAATCTTCCTGGAGACCATCAGTGCGCTTGTTGGCCTGGGCCCTGGTTCCGTAACATTGCGAGCCAAGCTTCAGAACCTGGAAAAGCGGGCCGTCAAGGCCACAGCGGAAGTCATTATCACTGAACCTGCAGGTGGGAAGAGGCATGTCCTGAAGCAATCTGTGTCGTTGAACCCAGGTCAGAGAATTACCGTGGACTTCAAGAAGACATTTGATAAGCCGCACATCTGGTGGCCGAAGCAGTGGGGTGAGCAACCGCTTTATGATGCAAGGATCACGATCAAGACAGATTCTACTGTGTCAGATGTGGGACATACAAAGTTTGGGTTGCGGACTGTGACCGCGGTTGTGAACAAAGACGAAGATATCCTCTTCTCTGTCAACGGGCAACCATTCCAAGTTCGTGGCGGCGGCTACGCACCAGACATGTTTATGAGATGGGATCCCAAGCGATTCGAGGCAATTGTGAAATACATGCTCGATATGGGACTCAATACCATTCGCTTGGAAGGGCACATGGAGCACCCTGAGCTGTACGAGATAGCGGACCGCCTGGGCTTGATGATTCTTGCCGGCTACCAGTGCTGCAATAAGTGGTAAGTTGGAATGGTTTCTCATTCGAACACAGCTGACTCCGTCGACAGGGAAAGCTGGGAGTACAACAATGAACTCGGTGTGGACCCCGTCTACGTTTGGGACGACACCGACTACTCTGACGCAAATGTGACGATGCGCCACGAAGCAGAGATGCTCCAAACCCACCCGAGCATGCTTGCATTCCTGATCGGCAGCGACTTTTGGCCCGATGACAGGGCGACGGCGGTGTACGTGGAAGCGCTGAAGTCCTCTGACTGGCAAGTCCCCATCGTCCCATCCGCAAGCAAGCGCGGGTTTCCCGAGCAGCTCGGTCCCTCTGGAATGAAGATGAACGGGCCGTACGACTGGGTGCCCCCCAACTATTGGTACGACACGGAGCCGTCGAAGGATCGTCTCGGCGCGGCATTCGGGTTTGGCTCGGAGCTTGGCGCCGGTGTTGGCACGCCCGAACTCAACTCACTGAGGAAGTTCCTGACGAAAGAAGACATCGAAGACCTGTGGAAGAATCCAGACAAAGGTCTTTTCCACATGTCTACAAACATCTCTTCGTTCCACACGCGGAGCATCTACAACGAGGCTCTCTACAAGCGGTATGGCAAGCCCGCATCCCTGGAGGACTACCTTCGCAAAGCGCAGGTCTTGGACTACGAGGCCATCAGGGCCGAGTTCGAGGGCTTCTCGTCGCGCTGGAGCACCGGGCGCATCGCCACGGGCTTGATTTACTGGATGTTGAACAATGCGTGGCCCAGCCTGCATTGGAACCAGTTCGACTACTATCTCCACCCGGGAGGGACTTACTTTGGCAGCAAAGTAGGCGCTCGGGTCGAGCACGTGGCTTACAATTATGCCAGTCGCGACGTGTGGCTCATCAACCATTCGCTCGACCGCGCCGGGCCTCGCACAGTCGAAGTCGACATCGTCGATCTGAAAGGCAATACCATCTCCAAGGAGACGCTCAAGGTTCAGACATCGAAGAATTCGGCGCGAAGCATTAGCGCTCTCTCCAACCTGGACAAGGCAGAAGGCGTTGTGTTCCTGAGGCTGAGACTACTTGACAGCAAGCGAAGGACCATCAGTCGCAATGTGTACTGGGTGGCGCCGAGCCTAGACAAGCTCGAATGGGGCAACAGCACCTGGTACTACACCCCGGTGTCCGACTTTGCCGACTACACGAGCCTGTTCGCCATGGAGCGCGCCAACGTCAGAGCCCGTGTTGTGCCAGCGCCTGGCAGGACCGGGACGCAAACGGTGGTCCTCGAGAACAAATCCAGCATACCAGCGTTCTTCATCCGTCTGAATCTGGTGGACGCGAAGGGGGAGGACGTAAATCCCGTGACATGGTCGGATAACTACGTTACGCTGTGGCCGAGGGAGAAGCTGGAATTGACTGTGCACGGATGGGATGGCAGCGGAGCGGCTGTTGACATCGATGGGGCAAACATCGAGGCGATCAGGTTGCCAGTTTAGTGTGTAGCGTGCTTGAATTACACCATGGCTTAATGTATCTCGCCATCACGGAGAGGCGGTTATAAAGCTATTACATGCATGGTTGACTCGATATTACTTCTCATAGATCCGTTCGACAACTAAGTGACGGATAGTTTGCACGCGACTTCTACGTAGGTGAAGCTGGTCACTGTGCGCCGAAGATAATATTCTTGACAACAGCATCACCATTCAACTCTTGCAAGAACATATAGGATGCAGACGAGTGATTTGCGATATACTGCTTCTGTGCTGTAACTCATGCACCGTCATCATGGACATGTTAATGGTGTAAGAGGGCACATCTCAGAGCAAAGAGTTGAAACAAGCAAGCATACACAAGACCATAACGCATTAATTTGAAGCATGGAAACAACTGAATGGTTTTCTTTAGTTTATTTTCTTTCCACATTCTTAAGACAAAAGGAACGTTAAAAACGTGGTCTGGTAATCTTGTCGAGCGCCCAAGTCATCGAGAGCTTGCCTAGCTACCGCCACGCTACAGGGGAGACGTGTGCCGACTTCAGCAGTGCGATTGTGGCTGAACGCTCCATAGGTCTGTCAAAGCGATATAGGATGAACCTGGAAGCAAGAATTCATTCTATTAACATGAAGCACTGTCGGAAAATAGCATACAATTGTCTGATTGTGATTGAATCTAGCAGTAGCTATGGGACGTCGCTTATTAAGGAGCGACCGTACCATGTCCATACAGAACGGTGGCCTTGGCTTGGACTCCCAGTGATCGATGGCAGAGTCATCAGCATACTATCCATCTTTCTCATCAAACATCCCATTGCGTCCAAAGTAAACAACATTTAGGAAGCGAACTACGCGCAGTTGAAGCCCGACAATGTTACTTTGCGCAGGAGCAACAATGATTTGTCAATATTAACCAACTTGACATGAGCGACAGCGATGCGCGCCTCGCCCGCCGGCGCAACGGACGCTTGGTAGCTTGCGACCCGTGCCGTGGGCGCAAGGTGGCCTGCGACCACTCGCGCCCTGTGTGCACCCGCTGCCTGAAGCGAAAGCAAAGCAGCCGGTGCATCTACCCAGACCCCGAGGGCGGTTCGACGTCATCGCGGGCTGCGTCTTGGCAGACTCCCATCGCTTCGGCCTCTGCGACCGCTGCGACCGCTGCGACCAGAAGTCCCGACCATCCATTGGCGCCGCATGCACAACGGCCAGTCTTCGCGCCCTCGCCGCATCTTCGCGACTCTGGATTTATCGGCTTCGCGTCCCAGAGCACAGTGTTTGAAGACACCCACAACTCCCTCTCGTTGCTGGGCGTCACCGTCGCAGAGGATGTCGAGACGGAGCTGGAGGCGAGGCAGAACCCGCAGAACGTGTCGTTCAAGGATCTGCCGCGGCCGCTGCAGGAGTCATGCCTCTTCGTGCTTCGCTGCCTCCCGGGTCAGAGCAACGAGCAGATCAGGTTCGTCAAGAAGGCCGATGTGGGCAGGGGCTGGGGCCACGTCGCGGTGGAGCTGATCGCGCAGTCCATCCAGCAGACGTTCCACCAGCTGCTCAGCCGAGGCGAGGCCGGCTTGGAAGCCATGGTCACGATCCTGTGCAGCAACACGACCCAACCATTCCTGGACATTCACGACGACCCGCGCGCCTGGCTGGGCCAGTTCTGCGGCGCAAACCTGCGGTGGGAGTCTCTTGGTCTCCTCTGGGCGCAGCTGGAGAAGGTCTCGGACGCTCTCGATTCGCTGGAGAATCGCAGTGTTGAATGGCTGGATGGCAAGCCCAAAGTCGAGATTGCTAATGCTTGTCTCGGGTACTGCATAGATGTCTGCCGCTTCTTCACCAGCGGGAACGATCTTTTGCTCGATATCTGCCGTAGAAAGATTGTGCTTGACGCTATCGTCCACGGCGACAACCGTAGGTCCAATCCCCGAGAATCTCTCTTAGCCGATATCGCCGCTGACTTCTGACACAGATGTTAGTAGTTTCATGTCAGGCGGGGTTGCAACAACGATTATGAGCTTCCTTGGAGTCCATGTACTTGAGAACGGCCCGTCGTATGTCCCTTCGCTCTGCTCGGAGAACAAGCGGCGCATGTTCTGCCACTTGTATTCGTTGGACAAGCTTGGCATGGTCTTCACCGGCCGCCCTCCTCTAATCCACGCTCGCTATTGCTCGACACCCATGCCTTTGGATCTTCGCGACGAGGACTTGATTGCAGACCCAGCCACGTTTGCGCAAGCGGTGCAATCGCTCGATGATAAGGGTTGGAACACGGAGGGTGGCATGTATCCAGCCACACTAATACGTGCTCGCTTTCTACTATCCTGTGTGCGCGAAGACATCTTTGACATTGCCCTTGCCAAAAATGCCACCGTCAGTCTGGATGAACTGCTGTAAGCTAGGTCCTTTTCTCCTCCTGGGTTGACCCCATCTAACGAAGGAAATTAGGCGCATCAAATCCCGGCAGCTCACAAACATGGCCGAGCTTCCTCCATTCCTGCAATACGAGATGGAGGACACTGCGATACCAGCAGTGAGCTCCAAAGCAGCATATGCAAAGCTGCTGCTCCGCTTGGAGAACCTGCAGAACCTATTCTTTATTGATAAGCTGCTGCTGCGGCATGGTCATCTAGATGACGGCGACTTGCTGGTGTGGAGCTACGAGCTTGTCGTTCTCATGCTGAAGTTCTGGACGAACAAAGACTGGGCAGTGGACAGTTACAAGCGACGCAATTATGAATGGCTGGTACGTCTCACATTTACAGTGATTTTTCATAGACCCATGAGGAAGCTGGCACCTAACGCAAATCGTGAACAGACAATGGCCTACGCCGCTCCGGGCAGCGGCATCCTCTGCCAGGAACTCCTGCAGCCCACCTTCAGCGGCGTGCACCACAAGAACCCGGAGCTGACGAGGTCCAACATCGTGCAGCAGCTGAGCCTGCTCGTCGGCTTCCTCGATTGGCTGCCGCGGACGGCGCCGAACTGGCAGCTGTGCGAGGCGTGCAAGAGGGCGATCCAGCAGGTTCTGGACCACAACCTCAACAGCGCCTCGCAGCACGGCGGCATGGCGACGTCTGACCCTGGGCACTGGGGCTTTCTGGACCAGCCCGAGTTTGGCTTCGAGTTGTTGGATACATTTGATTGGATGCGGCAAGATGGTGAATGAGTTACGGGGAGCAGCGGTGGAAAAGCCTGGATATATGACATTATGCGACGGAACCCGAGCAACAGGAGGGGATACGATATGGGACCTCATTTGGTAGATCAACGATGCTACGAAAGGACTATCAATTCATTTTGCAGTGTCTGCCCTGCGGGTAAGTTTCATTTGGATCCGGATATATTTCCACTTACACTGGTTGTGGAGTACGAACCCCTCTCTACTTGGTTGGCAGGATCACCGTCGAGTGAGATCCATATGAGCGCAGGTGGCTCTAGGGTTGGTGGTGTTCATGCTGCTACGGAAGGGACCGGCAGAAAGGACGATGGCCTGGATTTAGGGATTTTAGCGCATACCAAAACCGGCCTGTGCCTCCAATGGCTGCCGCTAACAGCGGTGTACAGAGTAGGGCTACTCAACTAAGCCTGTCTTGAACGTCCACCTGGGGCCACAGTGATCAACATGTGACGATTCTTCACCTTCACTTCTCGTGTAGATAACCGCGAGCAGACAGGCTTCTATCAAGGGCCATCGCGGATTATGTCTAGATAGGAACCGGTTGATCACTCCAAAGACTCATCAACAGCCATAACGACACAGCTTTCGCCGTCGCAGGACAGGCCTCGTTTGCCACCCCATTCACGCAACGCGCAGCAAAACTCCCTCCTCAGATAATGGTCCCGGCCTGGCACCATGGCCGTCTCGGAGCCCACAGCGGATGCGGATCTCATCAAGCGCCTCTCTTACCGTCCCTCTGAGATAGACGCTTGCATGATCCGCGTCAGGCCAGCACCTACGCCGTCCGCTATCTACCGAGACTCTCCTTCATCGATTGGAGCTCTCGACACGCTTTCGCTGGAGATGGTCCACCTCGTGCTCGACTGGCTCGACTTTCAATCCATCTACCGGTTCTCCTTGGCGTCCGTACGAGCGCGAGAGGTTGCCCAGGCGCTCCCGGCATCCCGGGAACTCCTGCTGCACGCGCCCGCGGCGTTGGCCGCACTCGGTCGTACGCGGCTCATTGCGCATCATCCTGCCGGCCAGGTTCGCGCGGCACTTCGCTCGTACAAGTGCGCCGCCTGTGGCAACTACGGAGCTTTTTTGTTCCTGCCCACTTGCGACAGGTGCTGCTGGCAGTGTCTTGACAACAACCAGGCCCTGTGGATGTTGGCCCGGGGCGTGGCGGCAAGGTGCTTCAGCCTCTCCTCAGCCGAGCTGGACCAGCTGCCTACGCTGTTGAGCATCCCGGGCGAATACGGTGTGGGCCTGCAAAGCCGCAAGTTTGAAGATCGTCACAAGCTCGTCTCTCTGAGTGCGGCCAAGGAACACGCCCTCACGATCCACGGATCCCAACAAGAAATCTACCAGCGCGCTGTTCAGCGGCGTCCCAAGGTCTCGCAAATGAGGCTGGCCCAGTATAGGTACTACCAAGATGCGCAGCTGGTCCAGCCAAAGCTGGATATACTTGCGCGACGAAACATACACGATATCTCTGTGGAAGACCCGTATTCTGGCATGGCTTCAATCACCTTTCCCGCCCTCACTGATAAGGGACTCGAGAATGGGCTCTGGTGTCGGGGATGTGATTACATGTTCGAGACGTACGGCCTACGATTCTTTCCCGCCAAGTCAAAGTACTCGCAGCCATGGATGGTGTTTACGGGCACGAGGCGGCGCAGCTTCTCCCAATCGGAATTCCTGACTCACATCCGGACGTGCTACGGGGTGCAGCGAATAGCAATCCAAGCTGGCCTTGAAACTTGGATCCGTGGCCTACACGATTTAGATGCACCTTCACGGCCCCTGTCCGAGGTCCTTGCGTTATTGTTGCTGCCTGAAGCAAAGTCCGACGATGGGACAAAAGACCAAGCGAGCACAGAGACCAATGGAAGCTGACTTGCATCTTGGACTAACAAAGATGGGCTGGCGTGGTTGCAATATCGACCAGCTCAACCCAACCTACGATGTTTCATCCGCCCGTTGCCGCTTGGCCCCTACGCTACTGCAATAATACTGCATCACACATGCTTACCTGCTACCCCTCTCCGCTCGAAACAGGTTGATGATCCATGGTTCGCCATGCCTCCATGACGTACCGCTATTCCCGGGTCAGCAATTCAGCCAAGCCATGGAGAGCTTCCCCCGCATCCTCATCGACACTAATCAGAGGCCAGGCCACCAAGCCCAGGACTAGCTTCAGATGAAAGTCTGTTCTTCCCCACCTCGCTCCATCCCTTGAGTCTCACCCACAAGGTGCTGTTCGCTGGAAGCCGTATATTGACGGGTAAGAGAAAGACATCCACACAGCTAGTTACACTATCTACATCATGTCGGCTACCGTCCGCTCAGCTCGGCCATTTAGGGCCGAACATATGGGGAGCTTATTGCGACCGCAGAATCTCCTCGATGTTCGCGAGCAAATCCGTGAAAAGGGTGTGTCGCCCGAGCAGGCTGGTCTTGCCGAGGTGGAGAAAAAAGCCGTCGGCGACGTTGTGAAGGAGCAGCGCGATCTGGGTTTCAAAGCCGTTGGGTCTGGCGAATTCGTGAGGACCAGGTTTTGGGGTCAGTTCTGGGAAGAGATGGACGGCACCACCCGCCTCCAGGACGCTGAAGCCAGCATGTTCCGCCTGTACCATCCTGATGTTGTGAGCCTGACTGAAAAGGACCGCCACGTCATGCCCGGCGACTCAGTCATTGCTGGCGGCAAGCTTTCGCACAACCCCGAGAAGTCCTTGTCTAACTTGCACGAACTGAAGCTCGTTCAGCAATTTGTCCCCAAGGAAGACTGGGGCGCGATCAAGCTGACCATAATCACACCGGCCTGGTTTCATATGCGCTACAAGCAGGGCAAGGCGTACGACTCCAAGGCGTATGCAAATGATGCCGAGTACTTTGCCGATGTCGCAAAGGTGTACCAAGCAGAGTTGGACATGCTGTATAAAGCTGGACTAAGAAACGTCCAGTTTGACGACCCCGGAATGGCCTGTATGTTTCCTGGTCCCCGAGTTACCATTCATTCCTGTTGTTCGCATTCTGACTTTGCTAGACTTTTGTTCCAAGGAGTTCCGGGAGGGATGGGCCGTCGACAATGACAACATTGGGACAGTAGAGGACCTTCTCGATGCTTACATAGGCCTTTACAACGACTCTCTGTCGAAGGCTCCCGCGGACTTGCACACAGGTATCCATTTGTGCCGCGGAAACTTCATTGGGGGCCGCCACTTTGCCTCCGGCAGCTACGACATCATCGCGAAAAAGCTCTTCCAGAACCTGAACGTCAACACCTTCTACCTCGAGTACGACACCGAGCGCGCCGGCGGCTTCGAGCCGCTGCAGTACCTGCCCAAGGACAAGAACGTGGTGGTGGGTGTCATTAGCACCAAGCTACCTCAGCTCGAGGACAAGGAGGAGATGAAGCAGCGGATCCGCAGCGCCGCGGAGTGGGTAGCCAAGGGCTCGGGCGAGACGGTCGACGAGGCGCTCAAGAGGGTGTCGGTGTCTCCCCAGTGCGGGTTCAGCACGCATGAGAGCGGCTATCCGCTGAGCCAAGACGAGCAGAGGAAGAAGCTTGCGTTGATTCGGGAGATTGCTGATGAGATCTGGGGCGAGGCGTGAGTCAAGGCAGTCTTAGAAACGTAGTGAAGTCGTTCAAATCTAGCAATTGCACTTAATACATTCAATCTTGTTACCCGCAGGAAGATTTTGTGTCACAAAGGCTGAAAGATGTTGTCACATGGAGAGCGCAAGGCTGATTATTTCGGCCATGACCTGGGCACTCTTCCACCAGATGAAAGTGAGTTAACGTTTGTTGGTTGTACATCCTCGCGCAATCCACTCAGGTTTGTTAAGAGCATAGCACATTGGTGCATATATTCTGACCATTTCGAACTAAAGAGCGAGTGTTTAACATCTCCTCAGCCATTCCTCAATCTCATGTACCAATTGCTCTACTCACCGGGAAACTGCACGAGAATCATCGGAAAGACCGCGAGATCATGTCAACATTAATGCTGGACGGCCTGGCAGCCTTGATGGCCAAGATTGGGGCTGACCAACTCACCGCAATCGCGTATAACAGCGAGCATGCTCATGCCCTCAGTCGACCAATTGACCTGTACCGTGCCTATATTGCCGAACAGGTGGCTAATATCGTCGGAAGCCAACCAGAGACCGTGTACGATGCTATCCAAACTCCTGTTGCTACTCAGAACGGCGATGTCGTTATCCCAGTCCCTCGATTGCGACTTCATGGCAGGACACCAAAGGGAGAAGCTGCCGAAATCGCGAGCAGATTCGCCAAGGATCATCCTCTGTTCCAGTTGCTGAAACCGAGCGACATCCACCTGCCCTTCTACTTCAGCCCGATTTCCCTGTCCAGCATAATTATCCGCTACATTTTCCAGCGCCATTGCCAATTTGCACAAGACAATGAGTTGGGATGTTGCCCGCCTCAACTATCTCGGTGACTGGGAAAGCAATTTGGATTGCTGGCCGTGGGCTGGTAGCGCTTTGGCTCGGAAGAGCTTCTTGCTCGGGAACCCTCTGAAGCATCTTCTTGACGTGTATGCGCGCATCAACTCGCTCTTCAAGCCCGAGCAGGAGGCAAGCAAAAAAGCTCGTGATGAAGGCCGAGACACTGCAGAGATTGACTCGCAAGCCTTGTTTGCCGAGCGAAATGCCTATTTTCGACGAATGGAAGAGGGCGATCCTGAAGTTGTTGCGCTCTGGAAACGGTTCCGTGGAATAAGTATCAAGCGCTCTGTTTCGACGTATGCCCGACTGAACATATCTTTTGATGAGTATGCCGGAGAATCCCAGGTGCAAACGTCCACGGTGGAGTTCGCAGAAAAAACTCTCAAAGAAAAGGGAATCTACGAGGAACAGGATGGTTCGTGGATCATCGACTTCAAGAAACATGGAGCGAAGGAGCTTGGCGTGGCCGTCATTCGTGGTCGAACCGGGACGACAACGTATTTCCTGCGGGACATTGCAGCTGCCTTGGAGCAGGAAGAGAAGTACAGCTTCGACAAGATGATATACGTGGTGTCATCTGAGCCAGATCTTTACTTCAAGCGCAGGGGATGTCGTCACGACTCGGCAACGTCAAGCTCTTAAGCGACATCTTCGACGAGTCTCGCGATGCCATGCATGATGTGATGCGCCGAAACGCCGCAAAGTATGCCGAAGTACCGGAACCGAGCGCCGTAGCTGAAGCTGTGGGCATATCAGCTGTTATGGTACAGGACATGTCAGGGAAGCGAGTCAACAACTATCCTTTTGACATCAAGAAGATGGCCTCATTTAAAGGTGACACGGGGCCACATCTGCAGTATTGCTATGCTCGTTTGAACTCGCTTCTGCGTAAAGCGGACCTTGGAAAAGACGACCTGGGTCATAATATCCATGATGATACAGGTCGTTTAGCTGAGATTCTAGCAGAATAGCCACATTGCCAAGATCTGCTGCGTCTGATGGCACAATTTCCAGACGTCACGGCGACTGCGATGAAGAACTTGGAGCCGTCCGCCATTCTGACGTACCTATTCCACCTAACGCACCAGTTGTCTTCGTCTTACGACGTGATTCATGTCGTCAAGGCGAAGGAAGACCATGAGGTCATGCTTGCCCATGCCACGTTATACGAGGCTGCACGACAACTTTTAGAAAACGGGCTGAAACTTCTTGGGATGACGCATGTTGATCGGTGAGCTTGTTGCACAGGATTTTGTGGAAGTAGTAGGTTCCGTTTGAATCGATTATAGCTGCTAACATGCAAGATTAGGATGTGAGTGCTGTCGAAATAACCTGGAATAACGACGGCAACGGTGGAATCGTTTGATCCACACTGGCTTAGAGACAGGCAATTTATCTTACACACTGAGCCCGAGATGTTGCACAGAGATACACAAGTCTTGTGGAAGTAACGACTGCCTTGGACAGCAGTTTAAGAAGAACAAGAAACTAATATCACTGAATCTTATAAACAATTTTGTAGTTCGAGATCTTCCCGTCGCGGTGTTCCTGGTAGCCAGTTTCGATATCATCCAGCCCATTCTCGTAGATCTTGGGAATGTTTGGCTTGAATTTGCCTTCACTTAACCACTCGGGAAGCTGTTGGAAGAATTCAACAGCAAGCTCATGATCGTGCGGCCGTGCCTAACATGGTGGTCAGCAATGCAATGCAACAATGTGTGGACAAACCTACTGGAAAAGTCATGGGCCCAAAGGGAATTTCCTTGTTGAACATTGTCCAGAGAAACACGTCTGTAACGTGAGTCCTGCTCACCACATCCTTGGTTCGTCCTTTTCCGGGCCTGACGGTGCAAAGCGTGCCGCCCTCTTCACGAAGGGCTTGGGATGCAGTAGCAGACGTTCCTTCTTTTCCGATGGTGTCAAAGACGTAGCGCAGGTTTGGCGCTACCTGCTTGATTTTCTCAACCACGTCGGGGTCGCGATAGTCGAAGGCGTGATGTGCTCCCAGCTGTTTGACATATTCATGGTGCTGGGGACTGCTGGTCGTGATAGGAATCAAGCCGTGGATGGCCGCAAGTTGAATGGTGTACTGGCCAACGCTCGCTTAGGGGACAGTCAGTAACTTCCCATAATCACTCACAGTATGAGTAGATTCGCTCAATGGACGTAGACTTATAGGAGGACCCACAACTTCCGCCCCAGATCAGAATAGCCTCTCCGGCACATGTCTCTTTGTCGATGTTCAGGCTATCTTTGGAGAAGAGAGCCAGTACTCCTGTAGCAGCGGCCAAGGGGATGGTTGCGGCCTGCGCAGAGTTGATATTGCTGGGCACTGGGAAGCTGAACCGCTCGTCCGCCAGCGTGTACTCGCTCCATGCTCCCAGGCCCTCGACAGGTCCTTTTAAGGATGTTAGCATGATGGCTGATGATAACCACCCAAGATGATCCATCACTGACCACCCCAGAGGACGCCAGCAATTTCGGCGCCTTCTGCGACCTGACCAACACCCGAACCGACTTGTTCGACCGTGCCAGCAAAGTCACAGCCTAACACAGCCCCGTCATCATAGTAGTTCTGATCAAGACCGCCCACTAAGTAGGACACCCATCAGTTATTGAAATCAGTGACTAATTATTCCACAGGACAGTTTCTAACCATCGGTAGGGTTCTGTGCCGCATGAGAAATCTTGACTAAAAGCTGATGCTCTCCTGGCTCTGGCACGGGAATGGTTTCTTTTACGAACTTCTTATCCCGAACAACCAGAGCTTCAGCATGAGTTGGCGCCATCTTGAGTTAATTGAGAAAACAATTCATTGCCAAGACGGACTTGATGATAGCTAATAAACAATCGGGAATCATCTACTTAATTGCTGATCGGCTACCAAGTTCGGCACTAACACGGAGTTCAGACGGCCGAGCGTGAAAAGTGGATTTATAAGCAACGCTGAGATCTCCAGGATCCGAATCCTGGCGAGTGGCACAGCACACCAATTGGGCGTAAAACGTCCAGAACACCTCTCCTCATCAAGCGGCACGTACGCTATACGACATTGAAGGTTGCATTGAGACAAGCCACAATATTGGAGATGGATTCAAGACAGATTGCGAGATGTCGAGCCGAGCCTGCGCCGCCTCAACGAAGGCCTGGGCGGCCACGGTTCTCTGACAGTATAATCGAGAATGAAGACGAGCCTACGGTCAGTACTTAAAAACAGGCTGCGCTCCTAATTTGTACTTTACTTATGTATCTTAGGACAAGAGGTCCCGCCAAAGGCTGGCTCAACGCTCGTATCGAAATCGCAAGCAGAACACGTTAGCTGCGGCACAGGCGAAAGCCGCAAGACTGGAGAGTGCAGTTGAAAGTGCTCTTCTATCTCTTGCGAATCTGCAGCAATTCATAGCAGAAAAGGGAGACAGCCCCCTGCCTCGCGAGGTTTCTGTCCATTTGAGTAGAACGGTATCGGGCCTCGCAGCTGCCACAAGAGATGCGAAAGCAGATGACGGCTCGAAGGCCGTTTCGGTTCAGAACTCTGACCCGTCCGCTTTGCCCAACATGAATTTCCAGTGTGGTTTATTAGAACCACTACCACGGATGCATAGCAGGCATAATCCTGCAAGCGGCCACAGGGTTGAGACGACGGCTATCGGTCGTCTGAAAGAGCAGTACTACGATATGAACTCTCTGGCCCACAAGCTACTACAGCTGTGTTATGAGCAGTATACCGATTTTATTGCTTCCGGATCGCCTGGCAATTTTGGAATGCTGCCTTTGTTACTACTTCCCTTCCGAATCGCCCAGCAGAAAAAGCAAATTCAAGCCACGGGCAGGCCGCAAAAAGATCTTAGCCAAGGATACTGGAGCGACTACGACGAGGATCCCTCGGTGAAGAAAGCACTTCCCAAAGCCTTTCGCATGATCGAGGGGGACAGTACGTCCCAAATGCCGCGGGCCGCACCACCGAACCTGCAGAGTTTGCGACGCGGGCTCACTAGGACTGTGTTACAGACGACATTGCCAGATATGGACGGAGAGTGGCTCGAGGCAAGCGATGTGGAAGAATACCTGGCGGAGCGTGGAATTTATGTTCGAGAAGAGAACCCGCATGATAAGCTGCAACTGGGATGTCTGCCCACTGGAAACGAAATAGACATGGGTGATCAGGCGTTGGCCAACCATATGGGTACGCAAGTTGATCCTGGTTTCCCAGAGTCTGATCTCTCCACCTCGGATTGGACGATTTTCGGCTTTACAGCGCCAGATGGCCGAGAATTGCCCACCGGAGTCAAGGACTTTACATCACCCCATCACCATTATGCCGGCATGTTCTCTGATGAAGCGGGACAGGGGCAGGATTGGCTCTCCATGGAGAATTCAGGCCCGTCACCTCAGTCTACAACGTCAGGCATGAGCATGACAGTGGATCTGGACAACCTCATTTCCATCCTTGCGAAAAATGCTGTGTGCTTGGGTGTTGGCCCTGGCGTTCGAAGGGAGGCTGTGGATTTGGCGATTAGGGAGTCGGTTCACTTCAACGAGTGATGAAGGAGATGCTACAGCATCATATGTCGAGGCGCATTTATCGGAACATGCTTTTATTCTTATTGGAGTTTTTAGTTCGAGACTTTCGGAAACTACTATGGTACATGGAATGGATAAACGGCGACCTAGGAACTACTGTACAAACTGTTCAACTGTTCAATTGACTTGCGTTAACTAGTTTGAATTAGGAGACAGTCCGAGATGCTTGCCAGCCGTTGTGAATGTCAATGCACTTGAACAGGCTCTCTTGTCAACTCGTCCCCACTTGATCCGTCCGTGCCAGTGGGCAGGAGGCATTGAAGGTTGACATGCCCCTTTTCATGGAAACAGAGCTGGCATTTACTGTGCAACTACCTAAGATAGTAATTAGATGTTGAAACTGCAATTTCCTGTCTAAATTGGTTACTGCAGCATTCGTAAAACTTCTATAACTTTGAGGTTTTCTTTCAGAATTCCGAATTAGAATTCTTACTGAATCATGATTAATGTTATAAAAATAATTAAAATCTCACAGGTAGCCTTTTTGTTTTTGCTTAGTAGCCGCCGCTCGACACAGGCACCGGTACAGCAAAGTAAGGCAATCTACCCCGCAACCAGACAAGTGGAGCCAGCCTCGGGAATTGGCCCGGCGCTCCGCGGGGAATTGGTGGGTTCCTTACGGTTTGTCCGGGGCTGCCGCTGCATCATGTCTCCAACCTTGACATCCATCTTGACCCGTCCAGCTAAATCGAGCACATATTGCCTTGGGGTTCTCAAATTGAGTGCCTCAGCCTATAAGAGTACCGTCATTGTTCCCATGTTTGCTGCGGGCTCATCTTGACATTGCCAAAATGCCATTTCGATCCCCATTCCCAGCGTTGGACATTCCGCAATGCAACATCCTCTCCTACCTGTTTCCACCTAACCGCAGGCTTGGCGACAAGCCCGTCTGGATCAATGCCGCAGCACCAAATGAGAGTCTCTCTGCAGACCAAGCGCTAGCTCTCGTTCGGAGGTTAGCGGCCGGCTTGGACAACAACGGCATTGGTGAAGGAAGTGTCGTAATGGTAATGACGCCGAACCACATATACGTGCCCATCACGTATCTCGCTGTGGCAGGGTCCAAGAGGTGCTTCAGCGGCGTCAACCCGTCGTTCACGGCTGAAGAAGTCGCCTACCAAATGAAAGTGACCGATGCCGCCATCGTGCTCATCCATCCCTCCGTACTCGCAACAGGCATGGCCGCTGCAAAGCATGCTGGAATTCCGCTCGAAAAGCTGTTCTTATTTTCTGACAAGCAAGAACAGGGTAAGCAAGGTCTGAATGACTGGCGTCATTTACTTGCGACCGAGGCAGATTCGGCCCACTGGCAGTGGGATTCGCTTTCAGGAGCGGCTTCAAAGAAAACGACGGCCGTTATCAATTTTTCAAGCGGAACGACCGGCTTGCCGAAGGGCGTCTGTATTACACACCATAACCTTGTAGCCAATACGGCTCAAACTATCTGGGCAAGATTTCATCACCCTACTTCTCCGAGCGCGAGCGGCGAGTCGGAGCGATGGGTCAGTTTCTTACCTCTCTACCACGCCTACTCGCAGCTTTGGACCATCAATTTAGCTCTCAAGCAGAGGATCTCAATTTATATCATGGAAAAATTCCATTTCGAAGATCTACTTCGCAACGTTCAAACCTACAGGATCACAGCCCTCTTCGTCGTGCCTCCGGTCATGGTCATGCTGAGTAAGAGACGGGACACTACGAATTACGACATTAGTAGTGTGCGGCATGTGGTTTGCGGTGCGGCACCGCTGGCCCCAAATGTACAGGCCGATCTTTGCCAAAGGTTCAAGTTCGTAGTTGCCCAGGGCTGGGGCATGACGGAGACTACTTGCGTTGGTACCCTGGTCCCAGGCTACGAAACGAGTCAGGGCACGGTGGGCAAGTTGCTCCCAAACACCGAGGCCAAACTTGTCGATGAAGAGGGGCAGGAAGTGGAATCCGAGGGCCAAGAGGGTGAGATACTCATCAGAGGGCCTCAAGTGATGTTCAAGTACTGGAGGAACGAATCAGCTACGTCTGAATCCTTGACGGGCAATGGATGGTACCGAACTGGAGACGTCGCTGTAGTGAAGGACGATGACTTCGTAATTGTCGATAGAAGGAAGGAATTGATCAAGGTCAACGGGTTGCAGGTTGCTCCTGCTGAACTTGAGGCTGTCCTCCTGAAGCTTGATGAGGTTGCCGATGCCGCGGTTGTTGGCATCTCCATCCATGGCGAAGAGCTGCCTCGCGCCTACGTGGTCCTTCAACCCGAATGGGAGGGTAAGATTAAGGAGTCGGACATCCAAGCTCAAATCTCGTCAAGGGTTTCGAAGCATAAAAGGCTAGGTGGGGGAGTCAAGTACGTCAAGGAGATACCAAAGCTTGCAAGTGGGAAGATCCTGAGGAAGGTGGTCAAGGAATGGGCCAAACGTGATGCGGTAGAGGAGGAACGTAGGACGCGGCCTCGTTTATAAACAAAGATCCTTTGGAAAGCAAATACTACAGTTTGATGATACTCTTGAGAATGGTGAACCTTTATCGCTCCCGGTGATAGAGTTCTCGTAGTATACTATCGGTGCCTATCTAGTTTGGATGCAGCCGTAGATGGGGGGCTGATGTTGCTATTGCACAAAGAGAGGTTCTGGAAGGCAGTAGACAAGCTGTGGATTGATGTCCACACCTGTACCGTTCGCTAGCTAATAGCACCAGGAATATACTAATCATACCATACGTGCAGCTGTATCAGCCGATAATCTTTACTCGGACGTGCGCAAGTTATTCCACGATCCTATGTTCCTAATTCCAAAAAGTGTCAGACTTCTGCCAGCTAAGGTCCGTTATGTTGGGTGCGACGCAAAACGATCAGCAGATGACTTCCATAGAAGGCAGTGCCATATTAATAACTCAACCAAGACTTGTAGCTCTGGTTAATACCAAGTTTCTTGCTTCATGCAGCCCGCCCGCCCGTTCGCAAACGGCATGGATTGGGTTTGCCCTAATCTCCCATATTGTCACATCCAATATACAACTCCAAAACTGACATCGAGTATTTCCGTTTCCTCTCTTGGAACTGAACAGTCGCCGCTTTAGCCAGATCTGGTCTGAGCCTCCTGAGGCGGATGCCGAGCCGACAGTGAGCCTGGCTGAGGTATTCTGAACAAAGGTTCCTTGTTTTAGTCCGACAAGCATGTGGATAGGTTCGGATAAGCCACACTGAATCTGTACAATCATCCTATCTCACATTCGAAATACATCTCTCGGCATGGCGTCATCCATATTCGTTATGAATAAGCCTTTGCAGTGGTGGCGCTCTCCTTCTGGTAGAAGTCGTCTTGGGGAATCACAAGCGCCGCGTTATCAGCGTGGTGGAGAACCTGCTGGCTCGCGTACTGTAGGAATGAGCAGCTTTTGCCTCGAGCGCTCTTTTGTACAGATGTCATTCCAGACAAATGCCAAAGAACCAGTCCTAGCTTGAACACTTTTGAAGACGGACGCGCGATGACATCTGAAAGCCCTACCCAGCCCACCCTCTCCTACAAAGACATCGTCATTTCGTTTAGCCCAGACCTGGAATTCCTCGCCTTCCCTTCCTCTCCTCACGGGTTGTCTATCAAGTGCCACTGATTCGGACTAGAGACTGGCATGAAGCTTTGAAGGATTATCCATGAGAATGAAGAGCAAGCTGCATGATAGCCGGCGAGGAAACCTTCTTTGAAAGCCTTGTCGGGCATTTCATCCAAGATTTCGTCCAAGGGCCGTATATTGGGGCGAGGAGCCTGAGCGTCCGGCGACTCAATTGTTAAAGTATTTTGTTCCATCGTAAGCACTGAATATATGAGTGAGAAGGAATAAGGGACGCTAGAAACGTGAGAGCAACGGGTGGTGGGTTATACGAAGAAAGAACATAAGGAAGATGAGGGGGGACGCATATTTATGTACCTCACGACAGGGTCAAACCCTCCAACACCCCGAGGGAAGGTTGACGGTAACAGGTGTTGCTGCGAGTTGGAACTTTGCCCAAACAGTGTCAGTGTTTGTTAGCATGATTGAAGGCTCTGGTTGATCTTTATCCAACAATCAGAATAATCGAAGGGAGAAAGAATTTCATACAATGCTCCTGCAAAGTTCAGGGTCTTAAGTGATCATCATGGGCAAACCTACAGATCAAATTCTCAAAGGGGGAAAGTTACAACCACGTCACCCGAAACTTCCCGCTTACATAGCTTTACATGGCAAACTATACAAACAAAGCTTATTTACGTAGAAACTACGACCCCGTCACAACAAACTTGGGTTCCCAGACGTCTATTCCAACGTTCAAATAAGTCCATAGCGCTAAGCTGCTGGTCTTTTGCTGCATGTGCTTGCTTGAGTTGGCAGGGAGTCGTGGAGGTTGCATCACGTGACTAGAGATGCTGAGGTCGAACACACTTTTCCCCTGTAAGCAGTCAGACTCCAGAATTTTGCACTGCAATAACTTTTAAAATGCTCAATCGTGCTTGTGTAGCGTCCGCATGGTTTTAGAATATCGCCCGCTAGATCGGGCGCGCAATGAGCTGCGTGTTTTATCCTTTAATCGGCCAACCGATGGCAAGCCCATCCACTGCACTCTTGAGCACGTCTCACTCAACAGCTACTCGAACCACTATGGCGAATTCTTGCAGCGCATTGGAGAGGGTGTCACAAAGCGGGATAGAGACTACTTGTGGGACTCCTTCACAAATCCTGATGTGACAAAGCAGCAGATCGAGAATATCTTAGAAACTGGGCTGGTCAAGCCATGGCCGCCCTTCCTCAAGAGGTTGGCGCTCGTCGATCGGTACCGTTCGCATTCACTCAAGTCTGCCTTTGGGAATGAGAGATTTCGGAACGCGAGGCGTTACAGCTGGGGCGATTTCTACGCTCTTTCATATGAGTGGGGCGATCTGTCTCTGCAAGAAGAGATCATTATCAATGGGGTGGAAACTACTGTTACCAAGAATCTCGATGCTGCATTGAGAGGCATTGGCTCATGGTGGCACAATGTGTGGGGAGATGACGGCATCGTACGCATATGGATCGATGCTATCTGCATCAATCAGAAAGATGATGCAGAGCGCAGCTCAGAAATAAAGCGCATGGGCACCATCTATTCAGACGCGCTTGCAGTTCTCTCGTGGCTTGGACCTGCGCTTGAGCCTCGGCAACAAAGAGAAACCCCAAGGCTTGTGCACTGTATCACGAGAGACGTTATTCAAAAGCGTGCCCGCCTCGAGGATGCAATCAAGGCCAGATACCACCCAGGCTGCAAACCTGGTTGGAGAGGCATGTTGGAGCTCGCGGCACGGTCGTATTGGACCCGTATGTGGATTGTCCAAGAAGTCGTGCTAGGCAATACAACGTCCCGTATCTGCTTCGGAAGCGAACATCTACTCACCTCGCTTTACCTTCATATATTACGGACTCTAGGTTTCGCCAAGGACTATGTACGGACCGTCATGGGTAGCCTCGATGTGAGCGTGGAATCGGACTTGGAGGAGTATCTCCAGTGGCATAGTCTGATTAAACGAGCCGAAGTCTTTATGAAGCTGGAAGGGTACCAGCATCGCAAGTTGCCCCATCCACCCCTCTTGACCGTCCTTAATATAGGTCGCAAGTGCAAGCAGTTGGATGCCCGAGATAAGGTATACGGGATACTCGGCCTGGTAGACGCTAGAGTTCGCCAAGTCATCGACGCCGATTACAACAAACCTGTGCTCGAGGTGTTTCTGGACTTTGCCGAAGCTGTCATCACTTGCACAGGGAACCTCGAAATATTGCTCCAAGGAGCGGTGGATCACCAACGTATGGTAAACAAGCTTGTCCCGTCTTGGTGTCCTTGTCCAGCCCTTTATTGGGACCCCCCTATGTATGAAGATCTGAACTTCACGACCATCGGAGGTTGGCAGCAAGAGTACTATTCGCGCTTTCGAGCAGCAGGAGACAGCCTGCATGTCTTTCGGCGGACTGCAGGCAGGAGGAATTTGCTCTGTCGAGGTTTCCTTCTCGACGTTATTGATGGGCTCGGCTGCTCGCCCCTCTACGCTGATATGACGCACGAACAGCACGACTGCGTCCCCGGGGGCTTGGATCCTCCCTTACCGGCCACTGGTAGAGAGCCTAGTGAGGCTCATGCCAAACAATCTTCCCGAGACAATCTTGATGCGCATTCACGGTCGCCGCGAAAGAGGCATCTCCAAGGGTCCAACGAAACCCAGCCGCAACTCGCCACTCCTGGAAGAGTGACTAGTGAACGGACTTGGCCGTCAAGTATCCTAAGGGGACGGAGAAGCAAATCACAGATCCGTGGCCGCGATGCCATTCGCCATGCGCTTTGGAAAACTCTGAGCATCGATTTTCAGTTCGACTATTCCAGGAACGAGTGGGTGTTTCAACGCGAGGCAATAAAGTACCTCGACTCGCTGCCGTGGTTGCCGGAAACCGCAGCACAAACCAGCCCGTTCTTCGCCCTATACCGCTTTCAACAATGCAACGCCGATCTGGTTATTTGCGGCATGCGCCTTCGTGATTTGTTCTCTCCCGACAACGGCAAGTTCTCGTTGGACGCGTCCCCTTTTGAGAAGGTAATGGCAGCTCTCGGGTCGAGGGTCAGTGCACGAAGGTTCATGACAACGGAAACCGGACGAATGGTGCTTGGGCCAGCAGCCTCAAGAAAGGGAGACAAGATATTCATTCTTCTTGGGTGCCATCTCCCACTCATACTGAGACCAAAACCAGATGGCACGTATACTGTCTTTGGAGAGTGTTACGTGCATGGAATGATGAAGGGGGAAGCAATGAATATGGACCAATCTCGTTTGATGGATATTGTACTGTCATAGGACTATGTATTGGGATGCTTTGTTTGACCATGACGCCCTTAGAACGTCCTGTGATGATTCTGGGTTTGAATGGTCGCACAGGCTTTACAAGCCATCAGGTTAAAAGGAGTCGTGATGAATCATTCCCACGAGTGATCTTATGCCGCGCGCCATCTATCGCATAGTATATGGGAGCCCTAAGAGGTCTGGTTAACCGTGCAACAGTCTCCGTAAAATGCTTCATTGTTTTCATGGTTGCACGGATCCGATCCAGGAAACCTCCTGACCTAACTGGGGCTGGTTAGTCAAAGCTTGGAGATCAACGGGGACAGTACACTTACACATACCACACTCGCATCATACTCTTCGCGCATCAATGCTGGACTAGCCTCCGTAAGGCCCGCCGTTTGGGGCGCCTCCGTCGTAACGCCCCGCTTCGCTGCAGCGCCAAGCTATGAGTCATTCTTAATCACCATGAGTTTGCAGCGCCAACGCCGACCCCAGACCCACCAGCACAGACCCCGACACCCGGCCGAGAGCATCGTCCTGGGAGATCATGGCGTGGGGAGCTCGTCGCAGTCTCGCCATTCATCACAATGAATCATAGTTGGTATTAATGATACATCCGCCACGGGTTGCTGGCTGAGCCCGTCCGACACGGTTTGGTTGGTGATGAGGCCGGACAGGAGTAGGTAGTATATATGAAGTGTAGATGAACAAGCAATATGATTCTCGGCAGTGACATCTTGAACATCGTGAGCTGTCGCCAGCATGGCAGTGTGCTGTTTGCATGAAGATGAAGCGTAAGTGGCCCCCATGTACTCCGTACAAGCACTACACACCACGACACCAATCCTATGATGACCCGAACAACTGGCGACATCCCATGAGCCACGGAAACAATAATGGAAGAGAACGACATCGTCTGACACGGACTCTGAATCTTTGTGCACCAAGAATTTAAGGCTTCATGATATTCAGCAGCTAACCCGCGCTCCAAACACTATCTAGGCATACAAGAATCACGCTAAATCACAGGTAAAATCAAGAACCACCAGACAGTGTCCAACAGTACTACTTCTTTGCGAGCATTTCTCGAAGCGCCCCCGCTTCAGCATCCTTCCGCGCCAACTGCAGCTTCAAGGTATCCCGCTCCGCCGTCATCTCCTCTAACTGCTTCTCCAGGTCCGCGATGAGGTCGAGGCGCTTCTGGCGATACTTGCGCGCCGCCATCGTGTTGCGCTGCCGCTTGCTGACCTTGGAGTCGTCCTCGTCGCCATCGTCGGCGTGCTCAGGCGCCTTCCGTTTGGGGGCCGTGCTGGGGCTAACGGCAGGGAGCGCTTGAACGGGCCGTGCGTTCGAAAACGGAGGGATCATGCCGTCGAAGCATGACGGAGGGGAGTTTGTGGCGGAGGATGAGGACTGGAGCGAGGAGCTGGGGGTCGGCTGGAACAGCATCTCGGGGCTGAGGCCAGCCAATGGATCGGAGGGCGTG
This sequence comes from Paramyrothecium sp. XJ0827, assembly GCA_020881915.1. Classification (NCBI taxonomy): domain Eukaryota; kingdom Fungi; phylum Ascomycota; class Sordariomycetes; order Hypocreales; family Stachybotryaceae; genus Paramyrothecium; species Paramyrothecium sp. XJ0827. The sequence continues at coordinate 1,114,034 of JAJFPB010000001.1, read as the reverse complement.
TCGAAAAGGGGCATATCGGTGTAGTTCAAAAGGGAGTCGACTGATTGTACATTATCTGCTGCATCGTTAGCACTTCCTCGTCCAATCAGATGGTAAGTCGGGGTCCGTGAGACGCACCTGATGGAGTGGCCATGTCCACAAACAGCTGGTCACAGGGGCCCAAGCCAGACAGATCGGGACCGCCAAACGACAGCCCTATGTCGGCTAGTCCAAAGTCACCAAGGCCAGGGTCGCCGAGTCCAAAGTCGAAGGGTCCCGAGGGGACGGTATCGAGCCCGAAGGATGGGACGGGGGGCGTCCACTGTAATATATCCGTGCTCGGGGATTGTTCAACGATGGGCCAGGCGAGGCTCTGGTCACTCTGGAGGCTTTGGCTGCTTGAACTGCTGTGGCCTGTAGAAAGCCAGGGCGTAGAGGATAGCAGCGGTTCCGGTGGTGTCCTGCGTCGCGTCCATCGATGCAGGTTACGATGGCCTCTCCAAAGGAGCGGAGAGGCGGGCTACTCTCAAGGTATTCCTTGGGGTTTAAGGGCTCGTCCTGTCTTACAGAACGTCAAATGAAGACGAGGTCGTGAGAAGGGTTGTAGGGACGAGGCGGCGCTCTGTCCAATGGATTGATGACGAAGCAAGAAGAGCCTGGGGGGGGTTTGGGCTTGGAAGGGTCGTATTATATACTTAACCGAGGATGCTTTGCATAGCCAGACAATGCGCCGAACCGGCCCATCCTCGAACTTGGCTTAGTTTGGGACCATGGTGGAGTCGCTGATGCTCCTTCGTTATCCGCGATCCGCGCACCCAGGCTTGTGCAGTAGTTTCGGATTTGTGTATCACCCATGTCCTAGCCGGTGAGTCACACGGGCACATGCGACCCACACACCGACTAGTGGGCAGACGGTGTCTCGAGATGGAGCTGATGATTCGGCGGGCGGCCGTTCAAGAGAGTTTCTTTGCTGCTCCGGAGGAATGCAAATGAGAAGAATCAGTAATGTTCATGGCCCAAACTTTACCGGTGCTCTAGGGTCATGGAGTTGGCACACGATGCCAACCCGCGCACAGAGTTTGGCTGGCAAACCGCCCGCGGCCACCGCATTTGATGTCGCAAGACTTAGCTCTGATCACCGCAGCTTGACACTAAAAGTTAGGCTCTGCATCAATTCAATTGTGAGGCGCTGCAGTCCAAACGCCAAAATTGACCACACAATGGTCTATGTAGCTACAGGTTAAGTGTATCAGTTGCTGCAGGGACTCGAGACATCGCAGAGATAATTTGCATCAGCATGCAAAAAGGAAAACATACAACAGCCGGTATTCGCTGGTCGTCACCGACCCAACTACTAATCTGCCCCTTACAAGTTTAACTAGGGGAGAGCGGACGGGATCCCGTGTATTCTTGTAGGTATGGTCGTATGTGATAGCTGGCGGGCGTACTGTGGTATACAGCCTCTGGTGATGATTCCCCTGCAGTATGCTTGTGGTGCATGCGGCACAAGACACTTTGGGAAAAGAACAGTGCGGCTCACTGGATGAATAGGTGAGCTACGGGTGATGGGCCGATAAAAGGGCACTAGGTGAATACACAGCTTGTGGTTACCACTGAAGCACTGCATTCTTGACAAGGAAACAAGTTGCGTAACTCCATTCGTTCTCCATCTCGGGCTCATGCCGAACCACCGGATATTTGGCAAATTGGGCCCATGTTCCTTATCTCTTTGAGAAAAACAGATACAAGACCCGCAACGAAGATACGATATCGCTTCAATTCCACATTCAAGAGGATCCTTAATCACAAACAGCACGGCTGACAACATACACACTCTATACGCTAAGGCTATAGCTATGTCCTGGCACATGGTCCTGCTTCACGAAACGAGGTTGCAGTAATACACACTGGCTTTTATCTCTCTCAGTCCTGAATCAAGACAAAGACTTGTCAGCGGGAGTGCCATGGAAAACGAGATTCACGCCACTATGGCAGTGTAATACTCAGAGTAGACACTGCTGGTGACACTTCCCACGCTGAAGGCCACGTGGATATTCGAGCTGCTGGTCTACTGATCACTAAATATCTAACAAGAAATGCTTCAGACAGGATTTGAAATAATGGCTTTGCTTTATTCGGTATGTGTTCATACGATGCGAGGAACAGAGAGCTAGTAGTGGAGCATTCGAATTGCATAAAATCCTGCTTGCTGTATTAGTTTTACTTCATTTATCAACCCTCAAGACACTTTTTATACGTGTCAAAGTCTCGCACCGCCCACAAATATGCAATCTTCCCACCATCGAGTTTGTAGAAAGCATGCTCAGGAAACCGCATTGACCTGCCGGTTGGTAAGGCTCCTCCCCATTCCCCGACTGGTTTTCCGCTCAGCTCTATCCTAGAAGCAACTAATTGCGCCACATCGTCCGTAATAAGATCAACAAGGTCAAGCCGCATGCCTTCGACCTTCTCAAAGCTGTTCTCGACGAAGGCTCGGTACTCATCAAGGCTGGATTCATTTAGGTTGTGCGTCGTAACAGGCTGGGCGAATTTGTGGAGTTTTTCTTTCAGGGTCTGCGTGTTGATGGTCTCAAGATAACCCCGATACATGGCTTTCATATCGAAATCTGGTGGAGGTAACTGATAATTGAAGCTTGGCGTGCGTGGAGCTTCCACGGCGCCGGCACGGAGTGCATCCACGTCGATGAGGTTCTCCGTGCGAACGATCTTGTGGTCGGCATCGAACCAAGTAAGCGTATACTCGGACCACTCGACAGGCTTTCCGGTGACTGAGGCGCCAAGGTAAGGATTCTTGAGGGTGCCGCGGTGAAGAAGCCGGGCTGCAGTGGCCCGCGCAGTGGTATCCACGACAAACATATCAAGCTCTATCTTGTCCACGGAAGAAGCCTCGAGAGTGTCAAAGACTTGACGAACGCTTTGCTCTTTGCTGAACTGCTGACCGTCGTAGACGACTCTGTCCGCGAACGAAGCGGACACGAACTGGGCATCTCGTTCGTTGAGAGCCTTGATCCAATCATGATAGGCTTGCACGTACTGCTCCCGAGAAGACATCGTATCTGTTTCGATAAGGCTGAAAAAGGGAGATTATTGTGACGTGATTTCTTTTTTCCTTAGGAAGACGTAACGACTGAAAAGATCGAGATTATCGAAAGCCGGCAGTCCTAAATATACTTGCACTCGCTGACTTCGCCGACTTCTGCAACTGGGCCCCCGCACTGCTTGGCACTTTGCAGTGGGACTCTATGCCAGGTTAGGTTCGATGCAGCGCCTGCAGGACAAAAGGATCATAGCGTTGGTTGAGGTAATACAAAAGGCCTAGAGCATTTCTCACGTCTCGTCTGAGTCTTGCATTCTTCATCTATCATGACACAGCGAAGGACAGATAATTCGGCACTGCCTCAGTTCAGCTGTTAACCGGCCGGCATCCTGACTTCAAACCTCCCTATCGCGATTACATCCCCTTGACTGTGCGAACGCTTGTCCATTGGATCTTGCAAGGATTCCTAATAATTGGATTAGAGTTCAACCTGTATTTTTTCGAGTTATAGAAGTAAAAAGATACCTTATTCCGGTCATTCCGGCGGATTTGTTGTAGACATCCGACGGGAAGCGCAGACAAAATCCAGGACAAGAAAGAGAAGATGGTTATTACGAGAAACCTTCAGCCGAATACTGTTCCTTTAGTTGCCTATTCACCAAGTTCTTCTCAAGCTTCAAATCAATCTGCAAATGATGGATGCCAGCCATGCTGCTCTGATTGTGCAGAATTATTCGTGGCGAAAAGCATCTTCAAGATGGTACTTGGGGATATCCTCTGGCCTTCACAACGTCTAGAAAACGTGGACACCGAACTATAGAACTTTTCTACAAAGACATGAGATGTCTGCAGTGTCCTATCTGGCGGCCTGTCCGGGGTTTAGTATTCGGAAGAAGCAAACCCCCAAGGCATCAAAAGCAAGATTATCATTTCATTTCCTTCCGGGATCGTTTGGCTTAAAAGAATGATCTAACCTACTTGACTTGGATATTAGTGGTGATCAGGTGTTGCCAACTTTGCTCACAAAGGCACAGATATAATGAGACTCTTGTCGAGATGCTCAACTTAGGTTCACTATAAACATGGTCTTACTACTAGACCTCTCCGGCGCTGTGGCGATCTTGGCATTAGAACTAGCGGCTGCACTCTACTGAACGAGATACGACGAAAATAGGGCATTCTATAAGCCCATGCAGGGTTGTTTTGTGAAGGATAACCTCAACGTTTACCTCATGCGGGTCATGCCACCCTCCCCATGTATTCAATCTCGGCAGTTCGAAGCCTATTTTGTTCTTAATATCACGAGGAATCAAAGGTTGTGTTCCACTCACATAGTTGCCTCCCCATCCCGCGCTCCTACGAACCGGAATCTGCGCCTTCGGCTGGTGAATCGTCGTTGCCATTGTGCATCAGCGAGACGCGGCGCTTGTCTCGTCAATATCACCCTTCTCAGCCCGCAACAGCGGCTTCTCTGCAGTTTCTCCAAAACTGTTCAACCGCACCATCAAAGAGTCCACCGATATGCGTCTCCTCGGGTCCTCGCGCAGCATCTCGACGACGATTTCCTCCAGGGAATCGTTGCCGAGGGCGGCAACGGTCTGTCTTATCTCATTCAACCACATCGCCATCTTTTGCCTTGCCTCTTTGCCGGCCTTGTCCTGGTCCCCCCTGCGACGGTGTAGGTCGGCGATGAACCAGTATAGTTGACGCGGGTGATCTTTGCGCGCCCGCAGGTCGGGCAACGGCGCATAGCCAAGGAGGTATAGCATGGTGATGCCGAGGGCCCATATGTCGGAGGGAGGGCCTCGCCCCTTGGTCTTCGCGTATTCTGGCGGCAAGTAGTAAGGCGTGCCGCCGGTCATGGGTTTATCATGGGAGGTGGAGAGACCGAAGTCGCAGAGCACGCCGCCTCGATCTCGAGAGTAGAGAATATTCGCCGGCTTGACGTCGTTATGCACGCTGCCCCGGTTGTGCATGTACTGCAGCGCGCTGCCAATGTCACGCAGCACACGGGCTGCGTCGGCTCGTGTCCCTATGAACATGCCCGTTTCAATATCTCGCCACTTGCCTTTCGCCGAAATGTCGGGGGCGTCGACGTGCTCCATGTAAAGTGAAAGGAAGCGCGCATCGCCGCCGTAGAGGCGCACCAAACTCTCATGCTGAAGCGGCTCTTGCGATTGGTACTCTCTCAACCAGAGATCGGCTTGGCGGATGACGTTTATGTCTAGCTCATCAGGTCTTTTGGAGGAGGCGGTGCTGATGTTGCGGCTGTTGTGTGGCTTTGTCTTCAGCACCTTGACTGTGACAAAACCATCCGGAAAGTCAGAATGCTCCGCCGTGAAGACTGAGGAGAGCGGCTTTGATGAGATGTTATCACGCTGTGTCAACTTGTATTCATTCCATGGCTCCCCAGAGGCGTCTTGGCGCACAATTGCCGAGGGGCCTTGGTCTCCGTCTCTGTTTCCACTGGGCGGCGGGAAGACAAGCTTCTGAGCAGATTGATGCGGTATATGAGATGTTATATCACGATCACTATGCTTATCTGTCAAAGCGGGAGCAATCTCTGCTTTCTGATTGACCCCCATGAAACGTTCACCAACAGCCTCATGCATTGATTTCTTTTCATCCTTACCATGAGAGGGTGGATTGTCATGGGTGACGGCTGTGGCATGGATACTCTTCTCGAGAACTCGGAATTCTAGCACCTCAGTATTGAGGGCCGAGAGTACCCAGGTCGCGGGCACGAGACCTTTAGTTAGTCCAGGTTTGACCACCGATGATTCTGAGTCGCTCTCTTCATAGCGGTACGCCGTTCTTGTGGCCTTTGGATCTAAGATCTTTCTCTGAAGACGGATAGGAATATCGGAGCGATTGAGGAAGATCTGTTTGTCACTGGCGGGGTCGTAATAGAGATCGCACTTCAGCGGCTGTTGCGAATGGCCTACCAATCCTGGGATAGCCAGAGTCATCGAAAACTTAATGTCCATGGCTGTCTGCGTCACAGCTAGCACCGTTTCCTCAGGGAGGGCTTCCGAAGTGACGTCAGCTTGGAGTGCTATCCATTCATAGCTCGAGCTGCCGAGCGTGGTCGGGTTGAACGAGGACGTAACAGCATTAGGGCGGATCAATAGTCGTACACCCTTTTCGCGATGCCTGTCCTCGATACGAAGTCGATCGAGGGGAATGGAAAAGTCCAGGGGTTCTAGAATCGGGGAAGGGCATTCGGGTGGAACACTGGTGCCGACAGTGGTTGAGGCCATGTGGAAGCTCTCCCCGTCTGAGGTTGTGCTGCAAACCGACCCTAAGAACGGCTGCTCGAGCTTCGTGCTTGAGGAGGAAAGATCTTTTCCTAGAGATTCGAAGACCATCTGGGACAATGTGACCATGACACCTTCTCCGTTCAAGAAGAAGTCTTCAGACCCGTGCTCATCGTCGCCAGTGTCCCCACTCATGCTGAACAATGCAGGAATGTCAAGGGGATTTCCAGACGCATGTTGGTCGATAACCTTGGCCATTGTCACCACTTCTTCAGCCTTTACAGGAACCTTGAGGCGAGCCGATGCGGCGACACCGTCAAAGCAAATGTTCAATTGCTCAAAAACATGCTCGAGAGGTACGACGTATGCGTGACCCAGCGCGTCGCTTCCGACCACATGACCGTATATTCGATTACTTGACCTGTTGACGACAACCGAGCCGCATTCGCCGGGAAGGATGCCTAAGAAATGTGAGCAACGCCACGAGCTCCAGGAATATAAGGGAGTGCTCGCCTTGTTGGTCATCGAGAATGACAGTCCAGGCTTCACAGTATCTTTGTTCTGCCTGCAGAGATGGGAGAAAGCTAGGAGCAGTTATCATCTGGCCATGGACGATACCCCGAACCCCTGAAACAATATACACTGACGCCAAATGAGTCAAAGGTGATCTTTCGAAGTCGTTGAGAACTACAGCTCGACGCTCTGGACCGTCAGGAAAGACTGTATTGATCAGGGAAAGCGAGAGGCGGGAAGCTTGAAGGGGTGACGGTCGCGTCAAGGCCCAGTCAAGATACGGTGCCCCAGCGCTGAGCGACTTGGGAGCAATAATACGCTCCCACAACTCTTCGTCCCCGAGCTGTTTTGGTTCTCCGTAGGTAACTCTTGCGACCATATCGTCATCCAGCTGCATCGGATCATCCGTCTCCCAGTCGTCCTCATAGTCATCGTCGTCTTCCCAAAAGCTATTCGGGCTACTGTAATCAAGATCCATAGACATGGAATCGCCAGTACTTCTGGATATGTCTGACTGCGGCGACTCAATTTCGGGATTAGATGATGCTGGCTCTGGTAGTGGAGAAGGGAATAAATGATCAACTGTCAAAAAAGCTGCTGGCAAGCTGTCGAGTCCCAAGTCAATACCCACCCCCAGAGTTGCGTGACTTCCATTGAAATGAACCATGGCGCCGCATGTAGCGCCATTGGCATCGAAAGACGCCAGGAGTGACCCATCTAGGGCGTTCCTTATCACGGTAGGCGTTCGTATTCGATAGTAGACCAACTGCAGTGGTGGAATAGTACTGGACTCCTTTGTCGCTTCCTTACGGAACCTAAGGGACGAGCGTAGATGAGACATGGTCGAAGAATGTGATGAAGAATCGGACTCCTGCCTCAAGCATAGCTGTTCTTCAGCCCTGCTCCGAAACAAATTTCGTATGTTCTTGGCGTCCACATCGCGGCAGGTCACCACGATGCTTGGGCGTGCGTTTTCGGGACAAGTGCCGACCATGCGCGGGTTATACACGGGGCGGCTTTCCATCGCTAGCAATCGCAGGTAACGGTACACCAAGGCTTCCAATTCCTTTTGAACAAAAAGGAACCGCGAGCGCCATTGGTCTCTTGTCCACGGGCTTAGCTCCACGGGCGCCTTGGGATATATGACGTTGCCCTTCTTGCTTCCGAGAACCGGGATGCCATAGTCCCACACGTTTTCCGACGTACTTGTGGCCGGAGTGCTGGTGGAGTCTTCCGTCTCTGTGAAATTTTGAGACTGTGGAGGACGTTGGGTTTCGTCTTCATCGCCTTCATCACGATATCTCGTTTGAGTCTGGCTTTGACTTTGGCTTTGGCTCCAATCTACACTGGGGAACTGCGACGATGTTGATTGCGACTCTTGCGTGTTGGCAGCATGATGGGCAGCGGAAGGAGATGATGCATTTTGGCGGGAGAGATGTGTGTCGTCTGTTGCTCTTCCTGAAAGCCGACTGCTTCCTTGCCCGTCGCCAAGCCCTCGCGAGCGTGCGGGCGTTGAGACAGCCGGCCGGAGGACGTCGAGCTGCGTTGTCGTGGTGCTCATCAGCGAAGCTCACTATTTGGCAGCGGGAACAATTTCACAATCGGCTCCGTTTCTGCCAGATATTGGCAACACCAATTGCTCGGGCCCGTGGAAATTGAGGAGACTGCTCAGTGGCCTGTGGATGGCTGAGATCGCCAAAACTGTCATTCGGAGACACCACCGACCGGTACTCGAGATAAGAGGCGGCAGATGCGCCCCCTCATGAGGCTGAGCTGAGCTTGCAAGAGGTGCTGGGATATGTAAGCACCATTTCTGCACCCAGACGTGTGACAGCGGATCGCCCCGCCCCAACAGTGATGCAATCTTGTCTTGTGGTGAGGCGCAGCTCGATTCGCAGTCGCTGAGAGGCTGTGAACTTCGGTGTCGCCAAATGCAATGTACCTTTCGAGAACTGCTCCTTTGAGACACGCACTTACGGCTCTGTCCTAGTCCCTCTACTTCCTTCCCATCGTTCTTCGTCAAGCGCCTACATCATGGCCAACGTGCCATCGTACCGAGAGCTCATCACGGCTGAGCTACTCGGTACAACAGCCCGATCTTTCGATTCCTACTTCAAAGTATACGACAACTTGATAGCTCATAGCGATGCCTTTGTCCTGCAAATTGAGGATCCTAGCTCCGAGTTCCCAAGCCCTCTAACTCACAACGATGTCTTGGTGGCTACACGGGTACTCCGTGATGATCCAACCCTCACTCTGGACCAGGCCAGCGAGCAGCTCGGGACGAGATTGAAGAACATATCCTCAAAGCCGCAATTGAGAATGACTGTCCTCGTGTCGGTCCGCGCCATGCTCATGCTCGATTGCGCCGGTCCTTGGGACGCTTGGCAACCGCAGGAACGCTTCGTCGATTACGTTTCCAGGTGTTTCCCCAAGGCCGGGGACATGTCCGAGTCTGTGAAGAGAGCCATGGCTAGCAAGAAGTCGATGAAGGCTTGGAAGCTCAAGGAGAGATGTCGCCTCTCATTCCGGGGTACCGACAGTCTTGCTCATCACTTGGTTCTGGATCCCTTACACCCCGATGGTCCGACATTGTATCTTTTTCACTGCACAACTTTCCTTAAGGCGCATCTAGACCGCCTACGGGAGGAGAGTTTCGACAAGGAGGAGAGCGTAATGTCGTGTCTCAAAAGGCATGTTGCCTGTATTTTCTTTGGGTTTCCTCGATGATATTCCCGTTATTGCCCCGTTTCGCTTTTGTTTCTCGCCAAATCGACCGGTTCTAACGTTGTTCCTCAGTGGTCACCTCCCGCCGCGTCTTATCGCCGAGACACTCCATTCTATTCAGGGTATTCTCTTCCATTTCGACGACCACAGGTCTAGCCGTATCCTCAAGCGCTTAATCGCCAAAGGCGGGTTCGATCAAGACTGCGCGCAGCCCGAGGGCTACGAAATATTCGATGATCCAGAGAGTCCAGAGTACCTGTACTGGGGCGAGCGACTGGCTGTCCTGCACGCGTTTATCCTTGATCGGCCGCCGCGTAACCAGTTCGAGCGCTGGATCAAGTGGCAGACGTCGGAGAGCAACGCCTTTGCCGTCGCCTTATTGGCCTTGCTCATATCCGTAATTGTCGGCATACTATCCCTTGGCTTGGCCGGCTTCCAAACCTGGATTGCGTACAAAGCCTGGAAAGAGCCCGCTGATGCGGGAGATGAGGACGACAAAACGGCGGCCGCCCTCCAAGAATTGCTGGAATGGCTCCGTCGTCAGGAGCACCAGTGACCTTGGCAACCACCTTGCCTCTTGTTGCACTGTCGCTGAGGAGAGTATAACAGCGCAGCCCAGAAGGATATGCTTTATTTGGGATGTTGTCCGTTTAAATCGGTGCACCAATCTTCATCTCCACAAGCTCAGGCACTTGCTGTGGCCGGAAGGCTTCTACCCTCAACCCCATCTTGTGGATAACATATGGTTCTGAGCGCCTAGGAGGAGATGCTGACTACTCGAACATTTGTTGTTGTTACCACTGGAGGTGTAGCATTGGGCTGACTTTGTTCATTGAGAAAACAGTGCGTATTAGCGTCCACAGCGAGTTTTAGGAAGCAATCAGTGCTGGCACGCCATAAGATCTGGCCATTCTGGAGCACAGGTCCCGATCATAATCGCTGTAATTGGTTGAAAAAGCAAACAATACCCACTCTCAAGACTTCGACTCCTCTAGCCCAAACCTGGAGATCATGACTCGGGGTCTGAACCGTTTCACTACGGCATACCGATGCTGATCGAGGCTCCATCGATCAAGCAGCGACCGCGGTGCGAAGTTCCGCTTCGCATCTCATTTCCTCGTGACGAGAGGATTCAACAGTGACCTTTTCTACCCACGCATGTACGATAACTCGCGTAATGGACGCGCCAATTGATGACTCAATCTTTCTTCTTGATGATGATCTTCTCTTTGGTGGTGGGAGCGAGGAAACTCTCTTTGGACTTGGATCTGTCGACCCTCACGATCTGTCTGTGACACAAAGCTCAGGCTTCATTGGCGTCTCCGACAGCAATGCCTCTCATCCACGTCTGGACTGGCCAGGTGATTTCCAAGCCCTGGGGCACCACGAGGCTCTGAATGGAACATTGCACGTTGGTAACCACGCATACCAAAACTATGTCGACCCACGGATCCTCCATGAAGCTGAAGCAGGACCTCAATCCGGCGCGACCCAAGCAGCCCATGAGACGCCCACCATAGAGGACTTTTTCGCTCAGAGGGGAGCTCGTCGAGCGCCAATACCATGCACCCTGTGCAAACGGAAGCGCTTGCAATGCATTATTTTGCACACTGGTGAAGCCAATCCGAACCCAACTCAATCATGCTCCAGTTGCGTGGCGTTGTTCCGCGAGTGCAGTCTGTCCAGTGGCAAGAGGAATCCATCAAGTTTCGAAACCCTACTCCCGGTGATTGGCCAGCTTCATGGGGTTGCTGAGGATGCAGCCACGCCTGTTGGTGATGACGAGACAGCTCATCAGGTACTGTCCGCCAAGAGGTCCCAAACCCGTTCCATTCGAAAGACGAGGGCCCTGAAGAATTGGTTCACTGGCCATCTCGACCATCCGTACCCGAATACAGATGAAAAGCAGGTGCTTGCCGAGGAATCCGGGCTTAGCATGAAGCAAGTTGAGAACTGGTTCGCCAACAACAGGCGACGCCATCGCTTGTCTGCGCAGACCAAGCATAGCCGGCGAGTCTTCAGACAAGGGTCACCAATGCCGCAGTTTTTGGGTTCCAGTATGACACCGATGGAACGATGGCGTCAGTCTCCGCCAGAACAAGAGCCGGCTTCTGCAACTGCCATAGAGAAGGCAATGCGGACCCAGCTGCCGAGCAGCGGTGATCTTTCCGATGGCTTTGAATCAAGCAACTCTGACGTTCTATCCTCCGCAAGTGGAGGTTTCTATGCGGCTTCTCTGTTCCAAGACCCGTCATCCCAGTCAGAGTCTTCCCGCTGCTCGTCCCGCTCTACGGACCACGCAGGGCTCTTCTCGCCAAGTATCAGAAGCTTTGATAATGGAGGGACTGCAAACTCATGGCTTCAGTCCCCACAAGAATCATCTGGAGCGGCACAGCTCTTTCAATGCACATTCTGCCGCCAGTCATTCAAGAAGAAGTACGACTGGTCGCGGCATGAAAGAACGATCCATTTCCCAGGCCTCGACTCGTGGACTTGTGGAATACCCACACCATCAGGGGAATCTTTCACAGTTTGGCGCGTCGGTATGGAGGAGCCTCAATGTCTTTTCTGCGGCCACATATCGCCGAATGACAAACATTTCGAGTTCCACGAGTTCGATGCCTGTGCAGAGAAGCAAGCAACTGACCGCACATTCTCAAGGAAGGACCATTTATGGCAGCATTTGGTCAAGTTCCATAGGTGCAAGAAATGGGAAGGCTGGAAGCCAGATTTGGCTATCCTGCGAGAGAGTCAAGAGTTGAGCATCGAAACTCAGTGTAGGTTTTGTCAGAGGATACTGCATGGGTGGAGCAACCGGGTCGACCACCTCGCTGCTCATTTTCGGGAAGGGCTACGCATTCATGGACCTGAAGTGCGACCAGAGCCTTGATTGATGGGTAATTTCCATGTACAATCAACCCAATAGTACGTTCTTAAAGCATAGCACTTTGACAAATCGCGGCCATGGATTCCAAGTCATTTTACAATGCGAATCTGTCAGAGCCATGTTGGTTTGAAGCGATCATGCTATGTGCATTATTATATCGCGTCTACTAGATACCATCATTGTGATAAGCCTCGGCTGCTTCGGGATTCATCGGACCTGACCCTACCCTGAGAAGACTCGCATCGTCGCGCGGACCTGTTGCTAGCTGGCCTCGGCACCAAATGCCCTCTCAATGCAGGGATAGGACGGTTGTAGGGCCTTCGAACCGGATTGCGCGAGACAAAACGTCCTCATATCTGCGTAAATAAAACACCGAAGCTTGGGGAAAGTTATCACACCAAGATCCCAGAACAACTGGCGATTCTATGTTACAAATTTAATCTCTGGGGCAATGTGCACGACACAGAATTGTGTCTGAGTGCTGCGAATATATTATCTAGTCTAGTCTAGGAGCAGAAGTCCTTTGCAATGGCCGTCAATGTGTCCGTCACCATCTTTATTGACTCCGCATCAACCCATTCCTCCTTACTATGAAGGCCTGCACCATCCGGTCCCCAAATTAGCGATGGGATTCCTGCTTCGGAGAGTAGTGCAGCATCAGTCCAGAAAGACCCCGTCTCCCATGACGCGTCCTTTCCAAGACTTGAGCCCACATGCTTTCCAACAACCATGGCAAATGGATCTTCCTTTGACAAACTGAATGGAGGCCTAGAGAAAAGGAATCTCACGCCGTATTTGAAGCTGGGATTCTCGCGTGTGACTTCCGTCAATAGTTCCTTGATCTCGTCCTGAACGGTTTGACCGCTCTGGCCTGGCAGGGACCGGCGCTCGATGGTGATGGTGCATTTTGCCGGATACGAGGACGGCTCCTCGCCTCCCTTGATGAGCGATGCATGAATGCTTCCTGAGCCTGGTGTACTCTTAAGCTTCTGAGAGTACTCATGCAGCTTCACAAGGAAATGTCCAGCATAACAAATTGCATCTACCCCTTCTTCCGGGCGAGAGCCATGGGCGGCAACGCCGTGTATGTCAACAGCAACCCAGACGAATCCCAGATGCGCATTGAAGATGGAATGGTTTGTCGGCTCTGTCACAACAGCGGCATCTGCTCTCCATCCAGCCTCAAGGAGCTGCTCCGTCCCGATACTGACGTCTTCCTCGTCTGCAACTCCTGCGAAAATGACGTCGCCCTTCAGGCCGAGTTTCTTGGCTCTTGCCAAAGCGATCAAGTTTGCAGCGACACCACATTTCATATCTGCAGCGCCGCGGCCGAATATCTTGCCATTCTCGAGCTTTCCGCTCAGCGCATCGCCATCGTAACCCTGGAGCGTCACAGTGTCGATATGGCCATTAAACATCAGACTCTTTCCACCGCCCGAGCCGCGGGCCACGCCAATGACCGAAGGTCTTCCGGGGGTTGGTTCAAGCCAGTGCGTCTCGATGTCGCGATGTTCAAGCCATGCTTTGACGTATCTGGCAATAGCTGTCTCACCGGGTCCTGGTGTAGACCCTAGCGTAGGACTTGATGAGTCGATGCGAACAAGGTTTTGCGTCAACGTGATGGGATCGTCGGATGAAACATCCAGCGGGGTTTCGTAATCTCTGGCGCCTTCAGTGCAGAGTAACACCACAGTAGATTCGGCGCCTAGCTTCAACCTTGACTTGTCTTCTGGGCTGAGTCGTCGAAGAGCGGCCAACGATGCTGCACCGCATGGACCTGCGGGCACAGAGTGAGCCTGAAGTTCGGTCATGGCTTTGTGCGCCTCGTAATCGGAAACAGTCGCGTTGGCGCTTATTCCATTGCACAAATCGGACCAAGCTGTGGTCGACACACTACCACAATTCAAGCCTTCCATGATCGTCGGAATCGTATCAACAGTAACCATTTGGCCTGTTGCTTTGCTCTTGTATAGACACGCCGAACAGTCTGGCTCAACTGACATGACTGATGTGTGTTTCCCAGCCTGTCTGAAGTGAGACACAACGGCATGTCCAAGGGAGCCGACGCCTATCGGGCAAATCACCAGATCAGCATGCTTGTCTCCAAGCTGATCCTCAATCTCGTGCATCATGGTCTGGTAACCCTGTACGATCCACTGCGCGACACGTTAGAAACATCTACCGACTGCTGGGGTCAACCAACCTGCGGTATGATCTCGTAACCTTCAAAAGCATTGTCTTGGATCAGGATCCCGTCAGAATCGGCGGCTGCAGCCTCGTACGCTGCCTTCACAGCATCATCATAGTTTCCGCTGTTGATGACCACCTTGGAACCTTCGCTCCCAATCTGTGCAATAGTCACGGCCGAGACGCATTGCGGAACATGGATCTCGACGGTCAAGCCCAGGATTGTTCCGACACGAGACACAGCCCGACCATGGTTGCCTTCAGATGCTGCGTACAGGACAACTTTCCGGGTCTTCAGTGCTTGTTTTATATCCTCGAAACTGGTTTTGATTGGCAAAGCAAGGTGCTGCTTTATGGCCTGCACCGCTCCCCACGATGCACCGAGGATCTTGAACGCAGGGAGCTCCATTCGACTCGTCTCATTTTTCACATACACAGCCCCGACACCGATCTCTTTTGCCACATTGTCAAGTGAGACTAAGGGTGTTTGGCTGTAACCAGGAAACTTTTTGTGGAATTGAGTTACGAGATCAATGTCAGCTGCTGGTGGCGCTGTCCACGTCCTAGCTTCATCATTGAAGAGAATGGTTCGTCGGAAGGCAGACATTGTAAAAAAAGAGGGAAGGTCAGATTCAAACAAAAATGATACAGAATCACAGCGCAGTAAGTTCGGAAATTGCAGTGAAAAGACAGCTTTTTATATAAACCGAGGGACTCGCCAGGAAATGGTCGAACGACCCCGCGTGCGCCTTCCAACAACATGGAATGAATATGATTTTGAACTTCATGTTCGCCTCCGCCAATAACTTCCAGCAACAGCCCACCTACAACGCCCTCCAGTAACATGTTACTACGACACGTTCAACTTGGACATCCGCCATCGGCCAGTCGATTCCGGGGTCAGATAGACTAGAGCTACGCCAATTGCAAGTCTCAGCATACCTCTCCCCTTTATTTGTTTTCCACTTTTCCACTAATAGCAGTACACCTACCCTACCCTCAGCAATTCTGAGCTATCTCAGGAACTTCACGCCAATTAATCTGTGACTAAAATAGAGCTCAAGGCGCTTAGATACGCCACCGTCGATGACAGGTTTGAAGATCACGTGATTTTTCCACATGAGGTAGATATCTAGCTACCAGGCCGGCGCGGAGAACAACCCAGCTACATGATAAGAATGCGCTCGCAGCCAATGGCCGAGACAGTTGAAATTCGCTATCAAAGGTAAAAATAGACGCCAATCACCTTTACAGGACCATAAGCCACCAACTCTCGGAGCCTGGCGAGACCACTGCACTGCTTTGCTCCTCGAATCCGTTTCCAGGATCCTATCCTCGGACTAGTATTTCAACGCCCGATACTGCTCGGAAGTGATGCAGAAGTACTTAAGTCTGGTCCGTCTCAGCGCATCTGCGCTTCCTCTGCACAACTTTCTCACGACTGTGGCCTCCTCCCTCTATGCGCGTTGGACTGCGGATGGCTTTTCTTTCCAGGATTTCAGGCGATGAGCTGTCTGATCATGGCTGGCCTAACAAGCAAACGATGCCAGGTTTGGTTGAGCAGGTCTACCATAGGTCAGCCTTGAAACGTGCAAAAAGTTCACGCGACCCTATGATGGATGTGGCTGCAACAAATTGGGTTTCATAGGGATACATACGGCTGTGGGCAGACGGCGAATCCGTGGCTGCCCCATAGCAACCCTGATGCTTCTTCGCACTCTCTAGCATAGCAGACAAAGGTTGGCAACCTCTCAGTTGCTTAGTCGAAGCGGCAGGCAAGTTGGCGTCGTCTGTAGTGAGGCTGCGCAGCCAACAGTTATAATAGGCCTTCGGCCCAACCTATCACAAGTCTGACTGCAAGCCTCGTTGCTACTGTTGTAGGCGGCTGTGGTGTGATAAATGGCTTGTGGCGACGCACATGCAGCGCCGCGACACCAATTCCTTTGGTCGCACTGCATTCCATGTGCTGGCCCTCAGACGCTTTTCTCCTTACTTTGAGGGCCACAGGGTCTACGGCGGCTACGAACCCCTTTTACTGCATTCCTTTAATCCTTCTTCTCGAGACCTTCCAAATTCCTCAAGCCAGCCGCAGCCAAGTAATCTCATATTTTGTTTTCTTAGCCGTGGACTTTTTGTGACTACAACATGCACTCTAGCCACAGCATATCCGCCGCGCGACGACGATCATCCCTGAACAAGCGGGGAAAATACTCAGTTCTCTCAAACGCCCAAACAGATGACGATACGATCCACGATGGTACAAGCACTGAAGCTGGCTGTAAGGCTGATCGCCTAGCTACGACTGTCCTCGACAAGGAAAATCCGTGCCTCGACTCGACCCTTCACGAGGAAGTCCAATCGCGGAGACCGCGACGAATCAGCAAACATCTCATTTTCCTCATATTTTGCTCTATCGCCATATTAGGAGCAACAATAGGATTTCTGACTTGGGTCTGGTGGCAGCCCAAGATTGATATTCATCAGGTCGCATGGAGACGGCTTATCTTCAGTCCTTATGCTACCCCAGCCATTACCCTCGCATCTATCTGTATTCGAACCTCTGTCGGCATGCTTGCAGGAGTTGCAACTTCCATGATTGCAAGTATTGCTTTGGAACATTACGGAGTCCCTCTTGCAATTGTTACCGAGATCTCAATCTCGAGGTACAGTAATAATCCACCAACGACAGTCTTCTCTTGGATATTAAAGTCAGCACTCAAAGGGTCACTGCGGCTAGCTGCGGCAGTCCTCGTATTTACAACAATTAGCTCTCAGTTTACTTCGACATTGCTTGTCACCGACCTGAAGCTAGACGTCTTGGGGGCCTTCTCGCAGCAAATTTCGATTCTTTGCGACACCGCCACGGGCCCAGCTCGGACGCCTCTGTGGTTCGACTGGAAGACAAAGCCTGTTTTCTCAGAGACCTTTGCTGAGTATTTTGAGACTGTGGAAGTTCCAGTTGACGAAGATGATACCGGCCCAACTACGCTAGCTTTTTTGCCGATATCATCACAAGATCAGCGTGAAAGTCTTCAATCATACACCGGTATGGCTGGAGTGTTTCATTCACGAGTGGCATGTATTCGACCTCTGATCTCAGATCTTCGCATTTGCCGTGGACCCACAAATATTACGACTCGTCTATGTGGCTCGGTTCAATTGCCTAGGTATCCGAGTGGAATGGCAGGACTGAACAACACGCCCCCATCCAACAAGGTCAAGTTCAGTTGTATGATTCCTGAAATAGAAGATTCACCATCTCCTTATAGTGCAGGTGGTTGGCAACTGTGCAATGGCCCAGTTGAACTTGCTTTTGGGGTCACGACTGAGCTTCACACCCCTTCACCAGGCCGGTCGGTGAACGGCTCATTCATTTGGGACTTTGGTACCTATGCAGATCAGGTAGCGTCGGGGTTTAGATCATCGGCTGCCATCAATCCCTGGGAATGGCCATCAAAGGCTCCAACGTTGAATTTCCTCAACTCGACAGAATCAGGACCAT
Organism: Paramyrothecium sp. XJ0827; assembly: GCA_020881915.1. Taxonomy (NCBI): domain Eukaryota; kingdom Fungi; phylum Ascomycota; class Sordariomycetes; order Hypocreales; family Stachybotryaceae; genus Paramyrothecium; species Paramyrothecium sp. XJ0827. Next base: position 1,095,924 of record JAJFPB010000001.1, on the reverse strand, counting down.
GGACAGACATGTGGTATCGAGTTTCTCCATCAAATGACACCATGGACGTATCATTTAGAATGTCTTACTGTTACGACACATCGCAGTAAGGGCCCTACTGCTGAAGGACTTTCTGTGGTCTTTAATGTTGTTCGATGCTAACCACGACCATGAATGCAGGCAAGACCAGGATTTCTACTCCGCGAATATCACTGCCTCCAGAAACAAGAAATACATAGAGCCCCAATATTCCTATGATGTTAATGGCGGTATGTATAATATTACTGCCATCAGACAGCAGCTCGGAGCTATACGAGACCGCCACACATTTGACAGAGATAACCTGCTTCTATCTATTACCGAGACCAGGGCCGAATTTTCGAGAATTCGAAACCTGATAAAGATTTACTATGAATATGCAGAATCCGATCCTGAGTTTGTGGACGCCGCCACCGAACTAGTGCTATACTGGCTGCCTTGGGTTATTCTTGATGGTGATGGAACAGATGTTCTTTTCTGCCCTTACAAATGGGGATCTGGTAAGACAAGCTCGATCGCACATAATCGACTCGCCGCTATTTTCTCCGAAACCATGGAAGAAACTGGTTCCCCTGCTTTATCTATTCAAGCTGCTAGAACGGCAGCGGCTCGGCATTCGTATTATGAAAGGTTAGAACTAATGGATTCGGTTGGTAATGCCTCGGTCATTTACTTCGAGGAGGTATTATATCCCCTCAGGTCTTACGGCTACTGGGCCGTAGTTGCCAATACTACGGCCCATATTTGTGTCTTTCTGTGGCTCCTTAAATCTTTCCTCGGCACAACATCTAGTTTTCTGGGCAACATATGGCACACCATAGCACAGATCTCAGAGAGTTCTGCTGCTGCGAATATACTACACCAGGCAGCCTGTACAGAGGATAAGGTTCTCGAGGCTCGCATTAAAACTAGCTCAAGTGGGATGATGACGAGCATTAAACCATATCAGATCAATGACAAGACACATAGCAACCATTGGGGACGAATAGTGCGATGGCGCAAACCACAAAAGTTGAATCAGGTGGAGGCAGTGGAATATATTGTTGGAAAAGACGGACGGCTATGTGCTCTTGCTTAAAATATTATGAGGAGTGGTTTGATAAGGTGAAGTAGTTAAGTGTGAGTTGCATTGTCGAGACAGATAGCCTACGAGGATGGCAGTGTTGGGAGACGCGAGTGTTTGTATTTCAGAACTCTTGATATGACTGCCTGGCTTGAGAAAATTTCTTGTTTATAGATGAAATTGAACAACGGGGTATGACTGGATTTACGGACTACGTGAACCGTCATCTAAAACCATGGCACGAATTCGGAGATAGCTGTCTCAAAGGCGACTTTAATTACGTGATTCATCAAATGAATTCAGGTCCGCGGCAGCTCGACTTCGTAGAAGAAGATGGCCAGACATCATTTCAAGCACCGTGATCTAAAGCTACCAGAATGGGTTCAACAATTCAAGCATGTGAAGCGGGAAAAGTTCCAGGACAGCGTCGTGGCCTCTGAGATCAGGAAATACGCGGTACTGGGGTGGCTATGTACGAGGCAAGCATTAAACGCAGAGGCAAGCCGATTGCGTACACTCGTTGAGGAGTAAACGCTCCCATTCAGTACCGTGAGCAGTTTGAATCGCTCTAATAGCACCCAGTTGCAGGCTTGTGCATTGGGCACTTAGGGCTCACTCGATACCCAGGGATATCCATTGAGTTCGGCTAAGAAGTCCATGCTGCACCTTTATGAGGTTCAGAGAGCAGATAATGAGGAAGTATCCCCAGCGCTGAAAAACTGGGATAGAATTCTCACGTTGCATTCGACAAGACCAGATGAAGATGAAAATCGCACCGGCAAATTACAGCCACTAATCACACTAAGGAGACGGCGAGAAACTCCTGTAGACAGCACACACGATTAGTCAGATGGATCTTTTGGCGGTGACAAGAGAGCTGAGAGAAGAAAACGATTCGCTGATGGATCGGTCATCTCACATCTTAGACGCTTCTTCCTTGAAAGTCAGGACCTAGGATAGACAAAGTGATCAGATGACACGAATGGTACGATGTGAATTACAAATGCACCTAGGAATAGAAGATAAGCTACAAAACCGCAAGCTACCTATTAGAGGAAATCTTCAAAGAAGGCTGCGCTACTGACTGAGTGGGGACTTGTCCATGAAAACCGCCGAACCTGCACGATCTTGAGGCACGGCCCCGACGAGCTTGGCGGACCCTGGCTATTGCAATCTAGCATAAGCTCCAACCAGATTAGAAGACGCCCAGGCTCCTGGAACAAACAAGGATGGCCTGGTTGCAGCATTCATGACGCCACGCGGCACCCGAACCGACCCTTGCATCTCCTGGGTTGCGTTGCAGGTGACGCACATCGATTGAACCCCTGGCCTCGCCACGATGCGACTGACTTCCTTAGCTATTGTAGCTGTACTGGGCGTCGAAAGCAGAATCGCCTCCTCCGCGCCTAACATCCGTTCCTCGAGCATATTGCGGCCATCTGCCGTCCTTGGGAATGCCTGACCAACGGCGATGGCGATAGCGGGCGCTGCCTTCAAGATTGGCGGAAGGCCGCTCTGAACATTGGAAAGTCTGGCCAGCTTAGACAGCTCGCCTTTAAGACCGGGCAACAGTGTAGATGGCATCGCGAAGGGCTGTAGGATGTAGGAAGCCTTGGTGGAGCTGGGGGAGTCGGGAGCGAGAACCAGCCGAGCGATAACCGAAAGCGGCGCTGACGCCAGGGCCAGCCAGATGCAAGGAGATAAGCCTTTAGCGAGATCCCTTGCTCAGGCCTTCTGGTTGCAGTGCAGGAGGCGAAGCCGGTGGCAATCTTCGGTGCAATGCAAGTTCAGGAGTGCCGGCGATGGGGGTCGTCGACGGGGGTTTATGGTTTTGTGCATCCTTCTTGGCAAGGGGTCGTGCATGCATGCGCGCCTTGCTTTTCTGGCTGGGGTTTCGGCACGTCAATGCTTGCAGATCGTACCTGGTCTTTGCTTCGCTTCGCCGTCGGATTGAACCCGAGATAATCAAAGCCGACAATGGTTCTTAACATTGCTTGTCATTTTTGGTAGTCCCAAGACAACAATAAAGCCCTATCATGAGCAGTGAAAGTAAGAGGAAAAGTCTAGACCATACCACTACCCCAAGCATTTTGCCTAGAGCCCATTTTGGCAAAAGAACTTGAACGTGAATGATAACGATTTGTGTGCGCTTATGCAGTAACCGTGTCTTATCTTCACCGTCACAGCGCTACTCATTCACGTGAACATTTATCGTATCTCATGGAATGCACTTCAAGCGTATCTTGCGTGATCCAGCTCCTCGGGGCGGCCTGCCTTCCGAAGCCATTCATTCGATAATCGTTGCTCAGACTACTCCCTGCTGCGGGCTAGAGCATGGATGCAACCCAACACGCCGACATCCGGGTTATCGGATCAAGAAATCTTCTAGATCTCCAACCCCACACAGGAGGCACAGGACTCAATGCCTTCCAATGTGGACTGCATTGTCCCGACAGTAAGGATGGACAGGCTGGTGGCAACACCAATAAGGCTGGGCCAGTGCTCGATATTTTCTCCGCAGCGAGCACGAGGCGGCATTTGATCATGGTATCCTCCAAGCGAGTCAGGAAGTCAGTCATCTAGTTGTCACTTTAGTCGTGCAGGCACCTGGATGTACCAGATAGCAGTGCCTCTGTGAGGGACCCAGATCCGAGGTCTAGCAATAAGCCGGCAGTTATTTGACGTAGATGAACCCTTGATAGACTGCCAGTTGTGGAAGTTCACGGAGACGAGCGATGTCTTGGCGGGATCTCCTCCGGAAGTGGCCTAAGAGTCTTGTGTAGGGCTATTCCAAGCACTACACAGCGAATCGGCTTTGGTCCAGACAAGGGTGGCCTGGGCGGCTGCCTCGGAGGCGTGGCCCTTATTTACTTAGTGGAGGCTGTATAGGCTAGTAGTCGGCAAGTGTCCAGCTCCCAACAGCCATACTAGACGAAAGGGGCCAAATCCTCAAGGTCATCGCCAAATAAGACCCCATATAGTCTCGTCTACGTTATCATGATGGTAAGGACAATCATGCTGCACCGACCACTCAAGCCTTTCGGGCACTTGAGAGAAGTGAATGCATGCACAGAAGATACAGGTATGGCAACGCGGCGTCTATACAGCTCGGGCCGCATTTTCCTGTTTGGGCAGTATGTGGCTTGCGCAAAATCCACCAGGCCAAAGCGGGGCGTTGTACGATGCAGATGGCGTCAGTGAGAGGCAAGGCCAGCTCGCTCTTATCGACTAGTCTTAGGTCATGGTGGTAGGGGAAAGATACGACGATGTATTCCTCATTCGGAAGCAAAGGCAATAGCCCAGACCTATTACGTCCATTGATCAAAACGCAGTCAGCCTTGGCCTTGGCCTTGTCCGCGGGGTCCTGGACGGGGACGGGGACGGGGACGGAGCCGCCACGGAAACGAACGGCGTCCACTCGGTAAACAGGCGGACCGCGGTGGCCTAAGCCATCCCAGCTAGGAACGCCACGGGACCCTTCGCGCAAGGACGGAGCAGGCCGGGAGCGGGCTTCGACAAGTCGGAGACGTTGCTCAGGGGCGGCCTGGAAACAGGCAGGATCACTCTAAAATCCTTCGCGATAGCTTCCAAGTTCCAACTGCCGGATGAAGGTATTTGTCTTGTCAGCCAAGCTGTGTGAGGTGGTTCTTCACGGTGAAGGAGTCGTGACCGGGGCGGTTTGAGACCGAAGGCGCGAAACCGTTTGCCGGATTGACACAAGATTGCTGACGCATTATTGCAAGGGAGATTGTCAGGATGAGAGTGTCAACGATGTGCATTAGCTAGCATTTGCTGAGTGAAGCCTAGATACCGGCTCTCAGGCAGAGCAAGCTCTCGGGGCTTATCCTGGCCCTTCATTACCTTTACCTTAGACGAGGAGGGACGGCGAGGGCGGGCGAGCGGGTAGGGCACGCCATCGTGCCTTAGTGCTAAACGCTGCTGACTTGTCTTCCACGTGCTGAAGATGTGCCAGTTCGCGCCATCTGACCAGGGGGTGAAACCCCGTTGCTGATTGTGATGGACTAGAAATGGGATATTCTTTATCCAGGACCAGCATTTTACCCCTCGAACATGATCAGCACGGATCTCGATCTGATAGCAAGCACTCAAGCTGCACACAAGCTGTTTGCCATATACGGGTTAGAGGGGTTGGTTGTGCATAGTCCCCGACCGGCTCTTGGGCGCAATACGGGCATAAGCACCGACGCGTCGCCCTGACCCCCCTGTCAGGACTCAGTAAGAATGGCCGTTCGGGCTCCGAGGTGCTAACTACTCGCCATGCTCCACAGCTGGTGCTATGAGATTGATGTCCTAATCGGGACATCAGTCAGTTGTCCGAGCACCAGGGTTCCGCCTCTCGGCTCTCGCAGCCCTACGATTGGCCTTGGTTGCCGCGGGCCGTGTCTGCACCTCTCCATCTTGGGAGGAGGACAGCGTTTGACGAGCCGGACATCCCTCGCACGATGCCTGTCCGGTAGTGTAGTCCCCTCCCAGATCTCTGCCCCTCCCGTTGCTGCGACACCCTGGAGTTTGTGCCTTGCTTCCATAAACAGGTTTCCAGCGTCGACTTGCCCCAATCGGAGACTATGGCAAGGGGGTGCCTCAACTCCTCAACCCCCCACTGGTCCAGTAGTTAGGCGTGGGCACCCCATTTCTTGCATGCGCGACCTGGAGAGCCAGAAACAGCCATGGGTCAGAGCCATGTTGCTGGGCATCTGGCAGATCTCTTTAAGGAGCGAGACTGCAAACCACACTTGAGATCGTTTGCCGAAAAGGGTAAAGCCTTCTTGCAATACACTCCAGGCGCGCCGCGCGACCAGGAGGTGGCCAGAAGCACATGAGATAGCCTCAGAGTGCATGTAGCTCAAAAGGACATACAATCCATCTCGACATCCACGTTCTGCCTTAATTAAATTAAATAACGACAGGTCGTTGTGAATGCGGGCCACCCTCCATAATTGATCGACAGTTCCCAACCAGACATACATACACACACATACACACACATACATACATATAGCATCTTTTCTCGCGACTCACCACATTTCGGGGATTTGTGGCTACCCATTCCCACATCAAAGCCGTCCACCGTTACATCCACTACCACTACAAACCAGCCGTCCCCATGAGCAGTGGCGCCATGGCTGTGGAGAAGCCTCTCCGGTTCGCGTGCGACCGCTGTCACGCACAGAAGCTTCGCTGCGCACGTCTGCTGGACGAGAAGAGCAGACCTGACGATCCGTGCTCTCGGTGCCGCAAGGCTGATGTCCCTTGTGTCGTGAGCGAGAGGGGCAAAGTTGGTCGGCCAGCCAAGGCCAACAAGAGGAAGGCCGGGGCTGTGGCGTCAGCCTTCGTCGAGGCCCCTGAGCACCTGCACCAGCCACATGCCCCAATTGACATCGCCAACACCATCCCCGTGCTTGGTGTTGACGCCGCGTCGTCGCCCCTCAAGAACACCTCGACGCCAAAGTCGAGGGATGAGCCCATGTTCTTCGACCACGATGAGACCTTCTACGTCGCTGATCAGATGACCTTGACGCCCAAGAATCTCATCCATGATGCCGTCATGTCCGATGACAGCAACGACGCAGAGACAAATGGCTGGGCATCCCAAGGAGCATGGTCGGACACCACCTCCAGCATCGGCAACAGCAACAACCCCTTGTCTGAAACGGTGCGCACTCCTCTCTCTCACACTCTCTCATGGCCCATTACTCTTTTCTTCAAATTCACGTTACTAACTTCCGAGTCCAGGTCGCATACCAGCAGATGGGATCTGACTTCCCTGCGCACCTTGACATGCCTCTGTTCAGGTTCACGTCGGGCACATCCGACATCCTTGACTTGCATGGAGATCTCCTCTACCTCGATGGCAATGCCGAGGCCAACCAGGCCCCCATCTTCCCTTCATCCCTTCACGCAGAAATGGAACTTCCCAGCCTCGACTTTGGATCAGAGCAGGGATCATCATCACCTGCATCACCCGCCAATTTCTCCAGTGCATCCAACTTCCAGCAGCTTTCCCGCCTCAACGCCAAAATCTTGCAATCATCCGAGAACTATGGCACCGTAAACGGCTCCGAGTTCAGCGCTCTGTGCATCAACCAGATCATCAAAGACATCGTCGAGTTCTCAGGAGAGCTCATCAGCATTGCTCGTCAAGTCCTGCCACATCTCAACGGCACGCGACTAGCATCAACGCCTCCTTCCTACCCAGGATTCGGTGTCTCGGGCAAGATTCGCAAGCCAACCTCTTCGTTTGGATCGCCGACTAGGATGTCGCCAGGTATCAGCGACGCCAGGTTTTTCGAGCCGGAGTCAAGGGGGTCGGGTGTTCCTGAATCGGCAGCAATTTTCCTTCTGCTAGGCTGCTACAGTCAACTGCTCCAGACGTTCGAGCTGGCCGTCGATTGCCTCTACCAGAAGCACTCCAGGCCAGACCACTCCGAGCTGAACTTCTTGGAGAACCCAGATACCCTCGACTCTCTGCTGAAAGCCTCGCTTGCCATTCACACAGTGACGTATCTCCTCAACTGCGTGCACAAGGCTTTCTCTGCGGATTCGGATTTCTCTGATGATATCAGCATGGCCCATGCCGGAAATGAGCCAGTCGACCTGACAGCATGGAAGGGTTTCTTTTGGGGAAACAGGGAAGGAGATGCCAAGGATGGTCTGTTGACCCAGGCATTCATGGAAATTCATGACCGGGAGCTGAATGTGCTAAGGAAAGCACAGCACCTGAGGCAGGTCATCAGCAGGTTTCATATTTAACGGGTTAAGGGACAGGCGTTTGGTTTAGAATTTGGGTTACGCAGGTACGAAATGGGCAGGCGTTTAGTTGCTTTAGCAGACTTGTGTCCACAGGAATGACGCACAGTCGGAGACTGGAATTGAAAATCCAGGCTATTCCTCCAATAAGATGAATTTCTCTCAAAACATATTGCTGAAGAAAGTGAAAATAGCTTGTGGTAGCAGGCTCCACGGTGTTTCCAATGAGGAATGTCTCAGCCATGCTTTTATGAAGATGTATTGAGTGTACACGGGAAGATGCGCCATCATGTCTTCGTGGCTTATGTGACGTAAAATAAAGGCAACCATATAAATGATTATGTCAGTAATTTTCGTTCGCATATTGTATTGAGACCGTTTCCAGATCACCTTTGTCTCCTGTGCGCTGCTTTAACCTTGCCCGGGGTCTGCCACACTTGTTCGCTTACATGACGACAGTCTTAGATTCTGGCTGGCCGCAACTTGATGCCGCACCATAAATTAGCCAAATTAAAACATTTGCACACATTCCTATGACTAGCAAATTAACTACGGGTCATCAATCCGTTCATAAAGTGTCTCACTGTCCGTATAAACCACCCGCTTCTGGGGTAAACTTTTTCATGCACTCGCAGTTGCTAACACAAGGACTGATGCAAAGCTCCAGGTGGTCGCCTTCCGTATTCAAAATATCTTGTGTGGTCATATGTATTACCCGGAGAGTCTCAGTTACTCTCGGCAAAACAGGATTGATCCAAATTTTCAGCTTCGTGGAGTAGGCGTTAATCTGAGACAAACAGACATCATGACTGGTATATCCTAGGAGGAATAACCAAGTATCTCAATAGAGGCTTTTTAAGTAGCACAAAGACTCACAGCAACTTCATGCAACACAGTAAACAAATCACACATTCAAGATAAGAAAGAGCAGGAAACCTCATAGACATAAACGTGGCGCGTGAAAACAAACGACTGGAAAGTTCTGCAAATATAGAATAACTAGAGATGCAATTCTTTGAACAAGCTTACTCCTCTGCAAACTTCGATATAACAGCAGGAAGCTCTTCCATGCCCTCCAAAAACGCATCGAACTCTACTTTGACCTTCTCCATGTCTTCATTTACATCATCCGTCCACCGATGAATGTAGACTGTTCTCATTCCGCAGTTCTGAGCGCCACGCAGGTCATATGCATGGGCGGCGACCATAATCACTTCCTCCGGCTTCAATTTGACTAGCTCCAGAGCTTTTCGATATGCTTCCGGGCTTGGCTTATAGACGCCCAAAAGCTGACTTGAGAATAGCATATTAAAGTTGAGCCCGGAGGATCGAGTAAGGTCCAACTGGAGGCGGGTCGTGCCATTAGCATGGACAAAGGTTTCGAGCCCAAGTTCTTCTTGTATGCTGCGTATCGCCTGATTGACCTCGGGCCAAGCTGGCTGAGAGTGCCAGGCATCAATCACATTTCCGATGATATTTGCGTCAAACAGGATCTTATAGCTGGCATAATCGTTGTCCAGCAGGCTGTTCAGCGTGCCTGCAAGCGTTACATCGATATCTTCAGGTTGGAGATCCTGGCGAAATTGCTGGGCGATGGCTCGGAAATATGCCTTACGCCAATCGATAGCCATCTGAGACGCCTGGGATTGGGGGATTGAGGGCGGAAGTGATTTCGAAACAGCCGCATGCCAGTTGAGGCATGTCCCCATGAAGTCGAAAAAGACTGCTTTTATCTTCTTGCTTTGGTGCGACATTATGGGATGACTGTGTGAAGATCTTAGAGGGTGAAGAGAAAGAGAAATCACTAACGAAAGATAAGAAGAAAAACAAGAACTGGCCAGCTCTGAGTATTTGAGACAAAATTATATCGTACATTGCATGAAGTAGCAATCAGCCTCCGGAACCGGTGGTTAAGATGACGCTACAGAGTACGCTGCTTAGAAATCGAGACGTAGACATTGAAATGCAGGCTACCAAGAATAGACACAGAAATGATCGGCAGTGCAAAGCTTCCCAGGTCACCCGCCAAATTTGAGCTCTTGTTATTTATGGACTGTCCTCTCGCTCTTACCTTCATAAGCTGACAAATGCAGCTGTATTGCAGGACTAGTTTATTCCCCGTCTGAGTAGGTAGTAGTGTACGACATGTGTGAATGTGGGCATGGCCTAGGGGTGACACCTCTCGCTCTGAGAGAAGCAGTGAAACCAAACAATGAGGTATTTCTTAAACTCCCCAGAATTGTTTAGGGTTGTTAGGTCGCTTCAGCAGCATTGGGGGAATATTGTTCACATAAAAGACGACCTCACTCACCTGTTCAACTTGGAGCTATATCTCGCCTACCCTGGAACAAGGTGAGAACCATGACGGAGTAATGTCAAACAAAAGGCGCTCATACGCGCAAAGTTGGAACAGTAATGATCGGTTTGCCCATTCTAAAACAACGCTGGTGTGATTTCTAGGCACCGAAAATGTCCGCAATATCAAAATTGCTTCGTGACGATCCAAGAAACACGACCCAGTCCTACCTGATGTGAAATTTCTGCAGGTCATGTTTTGTGAGCGATCTGTATTTTCTTCTCACAAGTCCTTGAAAAAAATGATACCCTCCTTCAATGGAAACCAGCTATGTCAAGATGTGTGTTCCTACCAAAGCATCATGAGGAATCTTGGAGTCTTCATGATCCATGGCGTGGCTAGCTGCTGCTATCAAGAATGTGCAACTGAGAAGACCAAAGCTCTTCTACCCCACTGGGATTTCTGTATAACTTTAGTTTGGAGTATGTATTCGCAGGGTTTCTTGGTACAAGCTAGACGGAGGAACCCCCCCCAGGCTCGCACTCCAGACAAAGTGAGTCAACATGAGTCATCGCACCTGGGATTTCGCAGTTAAATCAGGTAGATATGCGGCTGTGGATGGGAAATTGAGCCAAGTATATACTGTGATTCTTTCATAAATTCCCTCTAACACTGATTTGAGGGGTTCATCCAACCGTTCTGGTGCAAAGGCGCGTGGTATTGCACAGGGCGACCTGTGGACTGGAGGGACCAGATAAGAGAATTGCTGTCAGAAATTGCGAAGACCACCATATACTTAGAGATTCATAGTATTGAACGCGCAAATATCGTCTCTGGCAGAAGGCCAAATGGTATTGGCCGTGGAGTTGGCCGTTGATGAAAGCTTTCACTGGATCCTGCTACTCTGCGAGTCATGCGTACATTAGCATGAACAACAAAGCTTGGCTGCATACAGCGAGACATGGGGGTATCTAAATTAAGAGCCCAAGTTTGTGACGAATGAAGCTCAGGCACGATCCTGGTTCAATGTTGTGGATATTTGAGGCTCCGTAAATCCAATGCCGAGCGCGCTGCCGCATTCGGCGCTTTGATGAGGCCGCACGGGACTCTGGCACGACTAGCAGATTATTAATGGAATGAGGCTTTGCCATTATTTTCCTGAATCTATTGTTTTATCAGGATCTAAAGGACTTGGGGTGAAGGAACGACTTGTTGCTGTTTGACGATGCCAAGCATAACCACGACCTCGGGCAAGTTCCGGAGGTCAGTACGCGGAGAAGGAATCAGTTCATGCATGAATCTTCACTCAGAGAATCCAAGGACTCTATAAGAATGTTCAATTCGATGTTCGACGCAACCGTGGATGCCCTCAAACAGACAACACGCCGTCATCCCCAATGACGAATCACGGATGGGAGACAACACAGTCTCATACTCGACATGATGGCCTTCAACGAGTTTCAGTTCTTTATTGGTCTGATGGTGAGGGTATGTGTGGTAGTTTTCATTTGTCTTTTGACCCACAATTGGTCTCATTACGGTCATATCTTTCACGCGCCCCATGGAAGGAGTTGACAAGTTGAGCGGCGAAAAAGGTGAATGGATGATGCATTTCCTCTCGTATTGTTATTTTGAGAATGAATTCTAGATTCGGTCCTAGATGCTTAGTTGCTTACCAGAAAGTCTTCTTATTCTCATCATAAATATGCCATTGCTGGTGATCCTATGATTTAGAGAGCTGCCTCTAAGCTGACAGATAGCTCATAGTAACCCGTGCCACAAGAAGCATGATGTCACGCCGCTCATGTCGAACTGCGGGCAAGTCTATTATCATATCGGCTGAATATAACTAAAGTAGACCGGTCTAGTCCTTTGGTTGGACCCTTGGTGGCGAAAGTGTAGTGGAAAAGGACAGTCTGACGAGTCCACTTCATCCCGGAATGACCACATGGGATCGAGATCGGAATGGGAGGATAATACATTGTTACTGACGTAAAGTCATTATGGAGATCACGACCTTAATTCGTTTTCGGGGACGAAGGGGTGTAACTAGAGTCTGAACGATCATCAGGGTCTTTCTCACCCGCAGACCGCATAACCCGACATGTTGGTCAAGGGGACTTTCTACGATTGTTAACTGAATCGGATTTCAGGGTCTCTCCCGAGAGCTCAGACCGCAACTTCAGTGGAGATCGTCGACAGCTGCGGATCGAAAACATCTATATAGATCGACACATAAACTGGGATCTGTCTTTGGGTCAGAAATAATGGGTCTTTGGATTGGACCTCACACGTCATAGACCCCTTGTAAATCAATAGCCATGATTGACACCTCGGACCAATTGGTCCATCATTCGGTGCCATCAGTTTCTTGCAAGTAGTTTTTGCTCTATTGATGCGACTCTATGCGTGTGTCACAACTAACTGCCATTTCTTTGCAAATGTATACGAAGCAGGTTACAGGACCCCCCATGCATCTTCTTCAGTGGCAAAGAGACGGTGCAAGAGACCCACCGTCAATCCATAGCACCCCGGGATGATTTCCTTGAGGCTGTGCAATGCACTCAAATCCGCGAAACTAGTCTTACTCTCTATAGTTTCTAGAGGATCAGCAGGGAGGTCGCGCAATGTGAGCTTGGAAGAAGGGGATGTGAATGAGCGAATGACTGGCAAATCCACAGCCTCGACGTTTTTCTAAGTTGTGTTATCCGGCTTAATGAAGGACGGAGCCCCTGGACCTGGTTGGTACAGGTGTGTCCATCCTGATAACCTGATTTAGAACCCTTGGCCTTCAACATACGAAAGTAGGATCCAAAGTGGTTCTGCAAGATACCATGGCTCATTGGTGCCCTGGTTTGCTGCCATGTTTACACCTTGTTGATACGACCTGAAGGAGCCGAGTTCTCGCTCCCGAAAATGAGGCGTCGTCCCACCACCAACATGCGCCCAATGTAGCAGGTAACCCAAGATTTCTACAAATTGTTGTGTGGATACTGAAGCGGTTGGGCATGCTGTTGTAAACTTGGCTCGAACAAGAAGTCTTGCTTCAATTGTCTGACATTATTTGCGATAACGCAACACGCACCTTGACTGAGATACCCCTGACAGTTAGCTTTTCCACACAATGGAGATTTCAGCCAGCCTCACTCAGCAAGATACGGTTTCATCGCCGGTCAGTCACGACGCCAGACTTCGGCGAGTCCAGACTCACGATTTCCGCGACAAGGGGGATTCGGAAATGCATGCACAGCTTCTGCATGGCAGCGCATTGGCACGGAGAGCGTTGCTTGACAAATCGAGTCATCGGACAGCCGAGAGGCAGCTGCAGATTAAGCACAGTAGCCGGCACGCCCACAGGGTGTGCGGCGTGATGTCATTGATGCCAGGATACTCTGCCACCCCTCGGCTGACCACGATGTTTCTCTCCGTACCAATCACGTAGTGTAGAAGCTCATACACTGCATGTAAGAAGCCGCAGAAGCCTCTCAAGGAGGCTAGTAGCCCGTCACGGGCCCCTGTCACCAAACCAATCTCACTTGCATCTATTGTTCTCCAGCTTGCAGGAGGTCCGTGTCAAGTGGTAAGGAACTTCCCCGAATCAGTGTGCATTACCGAGAACGTGAAGGGCCCAACCCGGTCGGTCGTGCAGGCATCCGGCTCACCCACCAGGATTACCGATTTCGGCCACGAGATTGCGGGTAATCTCATGCATCAAAGGAGCAGCAGCCTGCCATCGTCGACACGCCACTCATGCCCTGCCGTGAGTTTAGGAATTTACACCATTCTCGTCGAAAAACATGCGCCCGCTTCCAGCTTCAAGAAGGTGTGTGATGATTGTGCTTGTGCTTGTGCTTGTGCTTGCGCTTAGAGCATGACTTCGGCTCGGTTGTCCACCATGCTGACTGCATGGGGAGGCGACCCAACGGGTCCAGGACTGCGCATCGAAGCGGCTTCGCGATAAGTGCTGCCGAGATATTTTTTATTTTATTTTTCGGGCAGCATGCCTGCGTCTAAAATGCAGGATAATCCTTACCTGTCGAGCCTGCGGGTAAGCGCCCATCAAGCAAACTCGACCACCACTTGCGATTACTTGGATGTGGCGAACTGGCTTCAATGAGAGGAGTGAACCTGAAACTCGAGGGTAAAATCCTAGGGGAGAGAGGAAAGGAATATCATCCAAGTCCTTGCAGAGCGTGTATGGCACATCCTTTAAACACATTTACGAAACAAAGCCCCTTTTCCTTCTCCTCGTGACGAGGACCCAGCATCGCACTTTGTTTGTCTGGTTTGGTTGGGCTACGGTACGCTGTAGTGATTCCGCATGCCCAATCAGGCTGGTACACGATGTTCATTACACCCGTTCCCGAGGCGGAACGTGCCGAATAACCATGGCAAGAGACGCCTCGTCTTCATGCTCCGCCTCTGCACAAGGACGATGGGCTGACTGTCAGCTGACTTATCTAGGAATGGCTATCTGGCAAGGGAGCCATGCGGAAAGCGAAGCATGAGCCCAGAGCCAAGCTCTGTTCGTAGGTTCCTGGTGGGGGTTGAGCATTCAGATCGCCGATCGTACCTTGGATCAAGATCCGCGCACCCATGCAGTGGGGATAGGAGGGGATAGGAGATGTCCACTGGTGGGCTTTCAAATACGTACTCGCCTTTTCCTCCAAGAGCGCGAAGCCTACATTGTGTTCGTGAAGACGTTGATACAGGTGATCTTATTGCCAGGAACTAAAGTGCCTCTGACCGAACACAAGAGCAGCACGAGAAGGTGTCAGAAATCATTCCTGCTAAGGAGCTGAAACAGGCTTTGATCACCTGTGAAAAGTGGGTTGACAACACTCTTTCAGGGTTCACAATCCGTTATGGAAAGTCGGAGCACGTTCATAGGTACGCTTGACGAAGTAAAGTGGAAATATTAAATAAATGGCCTTTAGTCTGCCACACTCCTTCCTAATTAGGCCTAAACCATGCGCGCATTTGGAAAGAGTGCGTGCGGATATGAAGGCTCGGGCGCTCCCGAAAGCGCCCCCAAGGGTCCCGTCAAACTGCAATGGAACGGCCCAAAAATGATCTGCGCTTGCGGAAACCAGGACCCCGTAACTAATGAACGCCACCATCTCGTTCAACCGCAACTCGAGTTGTTGAGGAATATCTGTCGTAGCTCTGATGTAGTTGCGAGATGTTGTCCCAAGGCAACGGGCTCTGTAGGGGGCCATGGAAGCATGCAACATGGATTGCCCGCACATTGCCCCTCAGCTTCGCTAACGTACGGTCAAGACGGCCTGCAAAACCACCGAAACTTGGTCGAAGGAATCGATTGCATGTCCTGAGCCCCACCTTGGCTGCAACCGCGCCTTGGCACGGCTCCCTCTCCATGTGTCCAGGCCTGCAAGGCTGGCTTTTGGCACGAGCAGCGGCAGCCTGGTAACTCTACCATTGGCCTCGCAATGGTACTCTCATCTGTGTGACACAAGCGGTGACAGACTTGGCAATTTGGTTGGGTGGCAACTACTCTCGCGCTCGCTAAGCAGTGGTTTAGACGACTGTCACGAAACAACAACCTCAACCGCCACTTGTGCCCTTGAAAAGTAACAGGACGTGAGAGCTGACGTACTCCGGACTTTGTGCCGAGCTACTCAATTCTGTGAGCTGTGCCTGTGGGGTCTTGTGTCGGCGAAACCCCTTTCAGTTAACGAAGATTCGGTAAACCTCCTTACTACGGTACTCTATCACCGTTAGTTTACAGAGTAGCTTTGCGCAGGTTCGGGGGGTTTCATCCTTGGCACCTCCCTGAACTAGCAAGCCAGAAATACCTTTCCCGATGACTTAGCGTAGCCTCGGGTCCGACTTCAAGTGGCAAGGGGGAAGGGAGGGATTCTCTCTAATTACAGAAGCGTGTGACAAAAGTAGGTACAATCTGACAGGCGCAGTAAGCGTCAGTGTGGTTTGGAACTCCGGGGTACGAGACACCGGTGCAGAAAGGCATCAGGCCCCGTTAGTCTTGCGTCAACGGATGCCGGGGCCTGACGGATCCGCTGAACTAAGTTTCTCCGTAATACTCTCGCTCCGAGTGCAACGCCCGCATCCCCCCATTCGTCGACAACGGCGAGGGACCCTCGTTTGCTGCGCTTCGACCTCGTCCCATGTCCAAGGTTCCAGGCACTGATCCTTTCGTCTTGGCTGACTGCAATGGTCTTGAGTCTTCCCGGCAGTCGCGCTATCATGTCCCAGTGGAAGGCTGGGCTCGGATCCGTGCCGGGCCCTGCGAGGAGCTATTCTCCTTTGGGGAAACGGTGATGCGGTCCGTTTTGATACCGTGTTGGAGAGGCTCCAAGTGTTGTTGCGTTTTTCTCTGCCATCAACTCTCTCATTGCGGGCGAATGATAAGGCAATGGATATCTGTCCCACATCCCAACCGGGAACTCGCGATTCCGCATCATACGGGACAAAGATTCTCAGCTCACCCTTCAAGACTGTATGCATTGCGGTCAGAACGAGAGCCGCGCGGCCTCTGCTCTCGGGACGCCGCATAGCGCCGTGCTCGTCTTGGAACATGATTGTCATGTCATCATGAAGCCAGGGCGATGCCATGATTCGCCCGATAAGTTTTATGCGGGCCAAACCCGGGCCTGGGAAACAGGTTAAGTTGGGCTTGTGCACAGACTGGTCCCTTCAAAAAGGACGCACGTGTCGAACGAACGGCTGGGCAAGATCGTGGATCTTCGAACATGAAATTGCCATTTTGAGCTTTTCCGAATGTTACTTTAGACTTTCTTAGACTGTGGCTGGTGATACCTTCGTCTGACGCGTCCCTTGGCCAAGCTCGGCGAGACAAGGTGCGCACAGTCCAGGCCCGGCCACGGCTTGGTAGTCCACAACGCTATCAACATTCCCATTGCCCACGACCATCAGAGGACATGTTCACGCATGCTCAAGCAACCGAGCGGTCAACAACTGCCAGTCAGCCTGCCAGTTAGCTCGGCCACCGATCGCGTTGTCGGACAAGTGCCGATCCGTGCACTTCTCTGCCCCATGATATGGAGTCGGAACCAATGCCTCGGCGCTGTTCGGTAAGGGAGAGATTCAATGTGAGGGGCTGGACTGGCCCGGGGATCATGAGTCTTGCCGCCTCAAAAACAAAGTCCCAAGCGAGGTGATATGTATAAATGAGAGCATCTGCTGACACCGAGACAGGACATGCGAAGATCGGACAGATTGGCATCTGGAGTCTATGCAAGCCGAGCTTTCGGCGCAATGGACGGCTTGGGTGTCCAAGGAAATGGTGAAAAGGCGCAGAGCAAGACTGCAAGGCCAGCAAAAGAGCATTGCATGGCATGGCATGGCATGGCATGACAGAACCCACCGGTCGAATAAAGGTGCTGTATCGACAGGGGCCAGAGCTACACGTGTGGCTTAGGAACGAATGCAGCCGGGGAGTCCACAGAATCTTCTCGTTGGAAGAGGATAAGATTGTCCGTAGGATCGCTATACCAAGGATGGTATCTTGGTAGAGGGCCTGGCTGGGGTAAAGGTGAGAGCGGGAACGTCTCATCAAGATGCATGGCAAGTAATTGCAAAGACATGGCCTTTTTGAATCGGCATCATGTAGCCAAATGAAATCCCATGTCTTCTCCAGCAGCCAGTCGCGCGCAATGCAATTACTGGCATGGTAATCCTCGGAGCCCACACCTGACCACGGCGCGCGCCCCATCAAGCCTGGGAGACAAGTCCACGCCCCTTTGGCCTCGACCTTTCTCTACTCCCAATATAGCTGTTCAATGCGCGGGCATGGGTGTTCATATCCCCGAGGGCAACGGTTGCTGATTGGACACCCCTGTGCTCTGTAGTGCTGCTAAAGATTATGGATCCGCCACCCTTGGCTTGGCGTGGCTTGGCCTGAGCCAGCGGTAGGTCGGAATGCGACCAGGGCTGTTCTCTGCTGGCTTGGGAGGGAACGCTGTGGGATTCCTGGCATGTGTGAGAGCAACGCTAGGGTCGGTGCGAGGCAACAAGTCCGTTCGAGTCCAAAAGATCAGCCTGGAGTGGGTGGCATTCCCCATGTTTACGGCTCTCGCTTCGAGATGGGAGGACCTGGGCCAAGATGAAGGGGCAATGTCGCCAGCGGGCACGCTATGGAGCCGCCATTGACGGGAAACAGTAGTCTTCCCGCGCCCGGCAGAGCTGCCGCCGGACCTTTGCTTGTGCGTAGTCGTCTATTGCCTTACCCGTGGCACACTCGTCTCTCTCCCTCCGTTTGACAAAGCTTCAGGCGGCACGGCGGCCGACCCTGGTGAGGT
Organism: Paramyrothecium sp. XJ0827; assembly: GCA_020881915.1. Taxonomy (NCBI): domain Eukaryota; kingdom Fungi; phylum Ascomycota; class Sordariomycetes; order Hypocreales; family Stachybotryaceae; genus Paramyrothecium; species Paramyrothecium sp. XJ0827. The sequence continues at coordinate 1,077,479 of JAJFPB010000001.1, read as the reverse complement.
TTATACCGTCTGATCTGAGACGGATCTCTCGCACCAGTCCTCGCTTGCCGCACTCATCAGCACTAAAACGCCAACACGACGAGTGGCTCCTTCGAGGCCTGATCGGCGAAGCGTTTCAAACCGCATAGCTTCTGCATAAAACCTTGACGCCTTAACTGCCTCGAGTAGGATTTCCCACTGGATAAAACAATCTACACAGTAGGGGAGAGACGCTCCAAAGGACCCCTGTCTACGACTGCATCGCACTAACAGGGGCCCCTATGAATACCTGCAGCAGGGCCAATTGATGGAGGAGAGGGTAGAAAAAGGGATCGATGTTCTCCGTCACTCGCAGCGCTTATCAGGACCCCGATCCCCTATGCAACAGGGAGACGATACCAACTGAACCTCCCCGCCTAGTTCAACTGCGAGAGCTTCCTTTGTCGCCTGGTTCGGTGCATAACCTCCTGCCAGAGTGGCACTTGTGACCAGACTGCTCAACCCACTTTGCTGATCGAGCAGCTACAAGGTCGTTCGAGAAAGCTTGGGAAGAGAGGAAAAAGTCCCCTCCGTTTCCCTTGTTCTGTCATGGACAGACATGTGCGATCCCTCACACCCGCCCCATCCCGTTGTCCCCTGCAGCCGCATGTGTTCGTGACAACACCTTGAGAGTGCCCCATGGCGTGCATGCGGCCTTGCTGGCGGTTGCTTTGCCACCGCAAGCCGTTGATCCGTCCTCACACTAAATGCATGCCATCTTACAGGGTTGCGCTGACGGGGTGGGCGAATAACTGAGGGGGGGGGGGACATTTATCGGTGCGAGGGCATCCAAGAGGCTGCTCTCCGTGGTGGGTCTGTTGACCACGCCCCCCCTACCAGACACCTTCTTTTGGAATATCAGGATGATGAAGGGAAGCAGGGAAGGAATGGGGATTGTAGATAAGCTTCACGAAACCGCGATGCTGCCTCGAGCTCGTTCTGCCACACTTTCCCTTTCGACCACAATGGATGCCAAAACGCCAACATCAGCAATGGAGAACTCTTCGTCCACGGATTCGAACTACACCTCAGCAGCACCAAAGAGGCTTCGCTTAGCCTGCGATTCATGTCATGGTGCCAAGATTCGTTGTTCAGGTGGGCAACCGTGCAAAAAATGCCAGAACTCGTACGTTCTCTCCTCAACCCTCATCCGCCACCCTCCGAGAGTGCTTTCGTGGGCCACTCAAGGTCGGTCAAGGCTGATTTCGGGCACAAACAGCAACCTACAATGTAACTACAGCTACATGGCCAGGCTTGGTAAGCCGAAGGGCAGCCGCAACAAGAAGACACTCGAGAGGCTGAGCCAATCCGCGGCGGCGGCGGCGGCGGCGGCGGCCAACGACACCTCCGTTAATGACACGATCAACCACAACCGAAACAAGAGCGTAGACACGCGGGCGCATGCCTCACCATTTGATGTTACGTCTTCTATGTTGCCAACGACATGGCCTGCGCTCACACCGACGTACCCCTCGTTGAGCGAGGAGATGGATCTGTGCATGGACACGACCAGTCTGCACAACCTGCTGGACTGGGACACGAGCATGCCACCACCAACCTCACCAGACGGTGCACTATTACCAGTAAGAGCGGCCCATTCTGCGTGCTGTGGCCGCAAGCAAACTGACCATTTAGCTAATGGGCATACTCACGCAGCTGCAATTGATAACACCCCCGCTGGACAAGGAGGTGCCTTCTGCAATGAGTGAGTTCAATCCAGGGCTAGCCGCGACGTTCAAGCGCGCGCACAACAAAGAACGAAAAGCTGACTGGGTATGCGACGTAGGCTACTACAACTATCTCTCACCATCCAGTTCTGACACGGCAAACACGTGCAGCTTGGAGAGTGACAAGGGGGACAGTGAATGGCGCTTTCAACCAAGTGCAATGTCGCATGTTGCCTCGACTCTGAGTGAGGCGCCACATACGCCCACACAAGAAACCATCTCAAACAACACCGATCTCCTGGACGCTACGTTTCTCACGCCTGACCTTCACCATGATTTCGAGGACAGGGAAGAACCCGATGCTCCGGGATGCCGCTGTCTGCGCATGCTGGCCGACCAATTGTGCCACCTGAGCTCCGTTGAGCGGAGACAGGACAACTTACGCATCGACACAACATTTTCCAAGATGAGCGTCATTCTCGACTGCTCCAGTGCCGCACTAGGGTGCCAGCTCTGCCACCGCGACTCCAAGGTGCTCCTGCTCATCATGACCCTACTGCAGACAGTCTTCAACTGGGCCAGGCTTGGCTTCCAGCGGGAGTCGCAACCCCAGCGACTTCCGGCCATAAGCTTCGGAGATTGGGAGGTCTCCGAGGAGGAGGGGAGCGTCATCCGGGCCATGCTGGGGAGCCGCGTGTTGACAAAGAGCTCCTCCACTGTGGACCTGCTGCACCGCAGGGTGACCGACATCTCGGACACGGCCGGCAAGAAGACCATGTCCTACCAAGTCATGGATGGCGAAGTCTTGCAAACAACTCTACAGCGTCTCCTGCAGACATTCAGGGACGTCACACAGCTCGCCAAGGCGGCTGGATACGACTGATTAAACTCACTCTAGAATCTTTGGGGATTATGGTCGGGGATCATCACGAGGAGTTTAAAGCAAAATCGCCATTTGTAACATAGACGGGTTACCCACGAAGTCATGATTTCCATTTTAATGTTGTTGTTCGGGGACTACTAGCATCAGATTAGCGTATACTCCTACTTGTCTCTCATATATCTCAATTACCCTTTACGTCCTGGCATCATCATGTGCATCTGACCTGTCGTGCGCCCGTGTAAGCAGAGAGTGTATAAGCGGCACTGCCCGCCTCTGCCACGCTGCTTCGTAGGCAAGCTCCCTGCAGTCTGCCACAGCGTCATCGGAACAATTGCCGCTGACGAAGGTCCCGTTAGCCGTCGCAGGGTGGTTGCAATGCAATGCTCTACATGAGGAACGCCGCTAGCTCGAAACCTTGATGGAAATCCCAGTGCGCCCTGGCCACATGGCTAGGCGATTCACAGCGCCTGGCTGCCGCAGGTGGTGAAGAGACCTGCTGGAGTCAGACTACTGTACTGTAATCCTTCCAAAACAAGGGCAGCCAGGGATTGAGGCCACTGAAGGGGGGGCTCATTCGGCGCATAAACTCCTCACCGGCTGTCCCCTAATCAGTATGTGTCAAAGTTATGCCAAATTCCCGTGACTTTGTACCCGTGGATCGTAGATCTGCTGAGATCGTGCTATTCAACCGTCATCGGCCCGGACGCTCTCGTTGTCTCTGTGGGCGTTGCCTGGTTCCAATAGGCTAACTTCGTCCCTGGTCGGTTTGCCAGGCAACCCCCAATCAAGAAATTGGCGGGGGATGGAGTGATCCAGGCTTAGCATTCAGGCCATGTGTCTTCTGTACCATCTTACCAACCAGCGGCTCAAGTAAGCTGCGTCGACACCGAGAGAATGTGAGAAGAGACGTTTTCCATTCATTGGCACAAGAACCTTGATCGGCACTCTGTTGTCCTGAACTTACGCAGCCCGCAGTTTCCAAGGCACGGTCCAAACTCCTCGTATCGTGATCCGAGCAACAGTCCCTTCTTCCCCCTCATTACCCTTGTCCATGACTCCCTGCGGAATTGGCGCTAGCTCAGGGAAATTATCAATAGCTACGGAGTGCATTCGCTTGGCCTTGCTGGGCCGCAACCAGGATTGCTGCGTTCTTGAGAACGGACTTCAGTAAACTGCCTACCTAGGGCTTAGCTCCCGGACGGCTCTGCTTCCGGGGCCCGTCCTAGCTGACGATTCGACCGTATCTGGTGCAAAAAAGTACCATCATCACACATTAGCTGTACATGAATGCCAATGTGGGGTACGGTCGTAAATTAGGATGGCCGTGGGATGGAGACCGAAGGAACTCGGCAACCTCTTCGTGAACTGTAACCCCTCTTTGATGCCTACCCTTGTCACATACTGCGCCGCCACACCTTGCGGCGTGGGGTTGGCTGCTGTTACACGGGCGTTGCTATCCTACTCCGCAGGTTGATGGGGCAGATGAGTTCGTATTGACATTCACGCTACGGACATCCTGGAAGTTCTTGCTTTCTACTTATTTCGTTCTAGATCGTCTATGTTGTCTATCTATGTTGGTATTTCCTCCACCGCTTTAACGTTGCTCGTATTGCTTTTCCTGCTCCAACTCCTGAACGCCCTAGTAATGCAACAGACTAAAAGCAAGACCAGCCCAAACTTTTCCCAAAAGACATGTAGCGTGATAGCTAGTAACGCAACCAATTCTACAACCCAAACGCCGGAACATGATTACCTCCCTGCCATGCTTCAATTTTTGCTGTAATTATTGTGTTCTCAAGATGACGCAAAGCGCTCGACAAGGCCCTGCCGAACATGGCCTGCAAGACCGATCAGTGAGGGTGACTGTACGATGACCATGACACTGCAGTCAACACCAAACATCTGACGAATCCAGTTTCGCAGCTCCATGGCGACCAAGGAATCGATGCCATTCTTCTCGGGAGAGAGCTCAACTTTGATACTGTCCTCGTCCTTGATGAGGAACTTTGCTAAAGACGATGCAATGGCCTTGGCAATTACTTCAGTTGTCTCAGAATCCTCTAGGATCGAAGGAGAAGCAGTTGCAGCTGCGATCAATCCTGAGATTGTATCTTGCCCAGTCGTGGCCTTGATTTCGCTGTCATCAACTTCGTTCATGTTGTGATAAATGCTCATGCGGACGTCATTCTTCCAAACAACACGATTATCGGGCGAGGCCACGGGAATGGTGGTAACAAGGCCAAGCATGATCTGACCTGGAGTATGGTAGGCCCCACTGTGAGCCAGAGAACCAGCAGGCACAGATCGTTGGATGGCCAAGTTGAATGCGTCCAGGAGGTTTTCCTCCTTCAGAATCCGCATGCCAGATTTCTGGAAGACGTCTAGGACATTCTTGTGCTTGGAGACAAACCCCACCTCGCCCATGATACCAATATCAATGACCGAGGCAGCGAGGCCCTTGCCATGACGATATTGGACAAAGGAATCCAAGAAGGTGTTTGCAGCGGCATAGTTAGCTTGGCCCACTTGCCCGACGATACCGCTGAAAGACGAGCAAAGGATGAAGAAGTCCAGTTCCGTCTTGACAGCATTGTGAAGATTCCATGTGCCCTGGACCTTGGGCTCCACAACAGCGGTCCATTCTTCGAAGGTCATGTCCTTTAGAGTAACGTCCTAGTTTTAGATCGTCAGCACTATTTCATTAATTTGTGGACTAGGAGGCCTTCCTTACTCTGAGAACCATGGAAAAGTTAATGACACCAGCAATGGGCTTGGAGGCTGATTGCACAGACTTCTGGACATCTGCCATGGTAGCAACATTACCCGGCACCATTTGAACGGAACATCCATGAGAGGTAATTTCCCTAGTGAAGCCCTCAAGTCGTGGACCAGGTTCGGCTGATCGAGACAAGAAAATAAGTTCTCCAGCGCCGTTCTCCGCCATCCAGGTAGCGACAGAACGACCAAGGCCACCAAGACCGCCAACCAGAACGTAGCTTCGATCAGAGCGAAGTTTTGGACCAGGACGGGTCTTGACTGCTTGCAGTGAAGATGTGTCCTCGGGCATTGTAATGATGATCTTGCCTATATGCTTGCCACCCTGCATAAACCGGAAGGCTTCTTGGACTTGGTTGGCCTCAAAGGTCTTGGCAATAGCGCCAGGATTCAACTTGCCCTCCTGAATCCATGTCACACAGCGCTCCAGAAGTCTAGTACAGAGTCAGTATACCTCTTGTTTATTTGCTATCCAGTGGATTGGGGGACTTACTCTGAAGCTTGCTCAGGACGGACTTGTGAGAGTTTGAAAAGATCCAAACCAATGAAGGTCCTATTTTGCTCGAATGCGTCCATGCATAGCTTGGCCCGACGACGGAAGTCACGCTTGCCAATCTCAATCATTGTGCCGAATTCAGCGACGCATTTCCAAGATGCGTGGAGAAGATCCCCGGACAGGGAGTTGAGAACAACATCAACACCTCGGCCATTGGTCACGCGTAAGACGTCGCGCAGGAAGGAGGAGTCACGCGAGTTGAATATCCTGTCCCCAGAGATACCGAAGTTTTCTACAAGATAGCTGGATTTCTCTTCGTTGCTGACAGTGCAATAGATCTGTACAATGATGAGTATAGGGAACTGTTTCTTTATCGGGTAGCTTACCTCTGCCCCAAGCATTTGGGCGATCTGTATGGCAGCAAGGCCGACACCGCCGCAAGCAGAATGTATGAGGATTGTCTGGTGATATTGTCAATAAGTAATCTCTCAGGTCTTTGTAGACAGTACTGACTTGTCCGCGGCGAATATTTGCCTTGTCTACAAGAGCCATTATCGCGGTAGCGTAGACACAAGGCAAACCGGCTCCCTCCTCAAAGCTAACTGAGTCATCAATCTTCACACACAAAGTTTGATCGAGTGTTATTTCGGTTGTAAAGCACCCCGTGGAAAGATAAATCACTCGGTCGCCGGGAGAAACCTTGGAGACGCCTGGCCCGACGTTGGTGACAACACCACTACCCTCGAGACCAATTTCGCGGGTGCTGTTATCCAAGACACCAAGAGCAATGAGGACATCCTGTTGTACGTCAGTTTCCGCTTTCTGAGAGTTCAGGGGACTAGAACCTACTCGGAAGTTAAGTCCCACAGCCTTCGTTTGCACACGAACTTGACCCTCGGCGAGCGACTCGTTGGCTTCCTCTGCCCAGCCCATTGTGTGGAGAAGGCCCTGAGTCTTCAGAGTAAGATACTTGGATGAGGATTTCTGAGAGACAGCTTCGGTGCTGTCGAAGGCATGGGCCATGGTCTGCCAATGAAGACGAGGAACAAGGATGTTGCCGTCAACAAGAGCGTATTCCCAGTCAGGATCCATGGAATCAGCCACCAGCTCTGGAGCCTGGATGTGTAGGAGGAGTTCTGAGATTGCTTTTGTGATGGTAGAGGCAGAGGCGGAAGACTCAAGCTCAAGTGTGAAGAGCTTGGCAGACAGCTCATGGCGGGCAGTGCGGGCGAGTCCAATTGACATAGCAGACCTAGGATCGTCGCACCTGACCTGACACGAGCGAACGGCCCAGATCATCTTGCTATTAAGCGTTTGGAGCTGACCAATGAGAGTACCGAAGGACTTCTCATCCAATTCATGAATCGTGTGCTCCTGAAGATCAAGAAGAGAAATTACGTCTTGAGCAGGTAAGTCCTGACCAAATGTAATGATGTCGACATCAATGTTTTGGTGCTCAAGGCTACTTTTCACCTCAGCAACGTAAGGGCCTTCAGTATTGTGGCATAAAACAGTAACCCGGGTGGGTTTGACTGATTTGGTATCGACAGTAGCCATAATGCCGGCACTCTGCTGGTATGGAACGACACCATCGAGTACAAACTCGGGGGTCTTGAAACCAGCACGGACTAGTTCCTCACACCAGCGCTCGGGAGTGACGTATGGCTCATTGCCACGTTTATCTTCGTCTCCGAGCCACCACCCAGACAGGAAGCCGAAAATGTAATTAATGTATTTGGCGGCTGGATAATGTCAGTATGAGTCTCGAGCTATGAGAGAAACCTAATTAAGCTTACCTGGGCACAGCTCCTGGAGGAAAATGCGACCACGGGGGCTAAGCAGACTTCGAAGGTGGCCGAGGGACTGCTGCAATATGGGAGTGGCGTGGACCACCTGTAATTCTGATTGTTAGTGTTTACAACTACAGGCACCGGAGTTTAACATACATTGTAGCCAATAATCAAGTCGTAGGACTCTTTCTTGAAGCCCTGCTCGAATGGGTCTTTGCTGATATCGAAGGTGGTGTACTGAATATCTTTGAAGGACGCGAACCGCTCCTTCGCAGCGGTCATGAAACCTGCAGAAATATCCGTGTACGTATAAGTGCTGTATAGACGCTGACCATTTTGCGTGGTCAGGGCATCCAAGATCTTGGAGGTGGTACCGCCAGTACCGGCACCAACCTCAAGTACTCTGAGGCGAGGGTTGGTGTGTCCAAGGGCCCGAATCGCGTCGCCGTATAACAGTTCATTGCCATTGGTGTAGAGACGGTGGAGAACTTCATCCTGCATTAAGACATGCAGAGCATGAGTCTCACCTGCAAAGATGCTCTCCGCGGCAGTGAGGAGGCGGTGCACACCAATCGCAAAGGCATCGTAATGAGAGTGGGTAAGACTCTCCATAATTTTTTCTGTACGTTCAAACCGCTGGGCTGTCGTGAGAGTCTCGTATTGTGAGGCTTTTGGAAGGAAGACGTTGTTGCCGGCATTGTACTCGGCAACGTAATCTTTCATCCATTTATGGAACCTGATGAGGTGCGAGGCAGTGTTTTCTTTCAACTGAATAGTCTCCAAATTCTCGAAAATGGCCAGCAGCGTCAGCTCCTCGAGCAAAGGCCACTCCTTAGGAATGAAAGTACGGGGTTGCATATAATCCTTCATTTGAATGAAGTCTGCATGAGGGCGCCACTCGAAGGAGGTTATGAGTGGCAGGTTATCATCAGCGCTGTCAGAACAGGTCATTGCGGAGGCTTTGAATCCCCTGAGCAATAACTGCAAGTGTCCGTTGCTTTCCGCGATGAGATCACCAACATACGAACCCCGTTCCAAGGTATTGATGTTGGTGACTACGTTAAGATCTTGAGTAGCAGGAGCAATTACCATCTCCTCAATGAATGTGGGCACGGCTACGTTCTTGCAATTTCGACCGAGGCCGCGACAGGCAGCAACGCTGAAAAGTTGGAAGCACTGATCGATGATCCCAGGGTGGATAGAGTACCTCTCAGCCTTGTTGGTAGGGACGACAGCTACAGCATTGTGGTCAACAGTCGAGGAAGAGATATTGCGCATGCCGCGAAAGCAGCCCTGGTAGTTGAAGCCAATGCGATTGAGCACATTGTACCACTCGCTGGAGTCAACAGGCCGCGGAAGCGCAGCAGGAGTTGTTGTCTTGGTGTTGACCGATTTGTTGATTCCTGGTCTCACTTCACCAGCGCAATGCTTGATCCAGCGGGATCCATCATAGGACGTAATTTGGAATGAGTATACGGGAGCCTCGTCAGATTCGGTGGTTATTGGAGTAAGACGGGTGACCAGCTCTGCAACCTTGGAATGCTCAAGGATAAGTCCAGCGGTGATACTGATGTTCGTGAGGCTATAGGTAGTCTGGGTGGTAATCTGACGGATGGCCTCACCAACCATGCAGATGTAGCCAGCTCCGGGGAAAACAATCTCGCCATCAACCTGGTGACCTTGCAGCCAGGGAACGTCATTGAGAGCCAGCTTATTGCGCCAACAATTTTCGTTGGAGACTTCTACCACGCGAACCCCAAGAAGATCATGGGGAGCAAACTCTCGGAAGCGAAACTCCTTAGCCAAGCGGGATTCAGCCCAGTGAGTGGTGTCTCGCTTCCACTGGTAATTAGGCAAGTTGGTAAGCAGCTTACCAGGAGGGCAAACAACAGAGGTATCGAAGGCAACATGCTGCAAGAAGAGCTTGCCCGCGGTTTCGTTGATGCTGTCGGAGGAAATCCTGTTACGTTGAAGAGTGTCTATTTGGGCGATTTCATGACGCCCAAGATCACGTAGAATCTGGCCAATCGGACCTTTAAGAGCTGGGTGGGGGCCAATCTCAATGAGAACCAGCCGCCCATCTTGGTGATCACTTAGGGCCGAGCGCAAAGCTGTGTTGAAGAGTACAGGACTCTCCATATTTTGACGCCAGTAGTGAGGTCCAAGAGCACCCTCACCTGCGAGCCTTTGTCCAGTGACAGAAGAGTAGAAAGGCACAACGGGTTCAACGCTCTTAATGAAAGGAGTGAGATGGTTCTCGTAAGAAGCGCCATATTCCTTCATGTGGTGTGAGTGGAATGCTTTTTCGACGCGGAGGAAGCGTGCAAGTACACCCGGCCTGCGAATTTTGATGTTCTCCACGACCTTGGCAACCTGCTTGGTGTCCCCAGAAACAGTGACGCTACATTGACTGTTCTCACATGCAATCACAACTCCAGATTCCATATACGGCTCCATCTCATGGGCGCCAAGACCGATGGCTGCCATGGAGCCACGAGGCTCACTTCCGGGAGTCTCATCGGAGGCACCAATACCGCGAAAAGTAGCAGCAGCCATGGCGGCAGTGGCAGTGACCGCACCACTAGCGTAGGCGGCAGCCATTTCGCCAGAGGAGTGGCCGAGGACAAAGTCAGGGTGGACGCCCCAGGCACGCAACATGTTTATCAGACCGATCTGTACGGCAATGGACAGTGGATGACCAAATTCGGCCTGCGAGACGCGAGACTCCTCAGCCGGCTTACGGAGTTCTCCTTCAATGGTCCAAGGAGGAGGTTTGGGAAGATCAGCCAGGAAAGCATCAAGCTCCCGGATAGATTTCCTGAAAATAGAGTTGGAGTCTATCAGTTCCGCGCCCATCTCAGGCCATTGTGCGCCTTGGCCGGTAAAAATCCACGCAACGCGAGGCTCGGGCTCGTTGGACACAGGGCCGTGAACATCGAAACTCAGCCTTCCGGTGAACTTTGCGGCCGCCGCAAAGGCGCGGTACCTCTTGTGGTCGCGGCGATTGGCGAGGGTATAAGCAATGTCTTTCATCGAGGCAGATGATTTCTCAAGATATGCACGATGAGCCTCGATGGACTCCTTGAGAGATACCTCGCTGTTTGCGGAGAGTAGGAGCAGCTGCTGAACTTCACACATCTCTTCCTCAGTAACGTGAGCCTCGCCCTGAGTGAGCGTACTGCGAGCAGCGACGGTGGTTCGGAGCCCAAGATTGTACTTCAAATATTGCTGCAGAGATTCAACTACCACGTGGGCGTTGACACCGCCAATTCCAAAAGAATTCACGCTGACGCGCTCAGCGCGGCCTTGTGGCCAACTCTCAACCTCAACGGGGACCCGGAGGTTACACCGTTTAAATGGAACTGTTAAAAATATCAGTTAAATTCACATGTATAGCGGTGAGGGGGTTGGAACGTACTTGCAGGATTGGGTTCCTTGAAGTGAATGTTGGGAGGGACTTGTTGGTGCTCAATAGCCAAAACGGCCTTGATAAGACTAGTGATACCAGCCGCGCCCTCGGAATGGCCGACGTTGGGCTTGACCTAAGCTTATGTTAACAGTTGAACGATAGCATTGGGTAAACTGCCTTACGGAAGTAATAAGCATCCCCTTGTCGCCAAAGGCATTTGCGACAGCAGTGGTCTCAAGGGGATCACCAACAGGAGTACCAGTTCCATGGCACTCGACAAATGCTGTCTCAGACATATCCTTGATACCAGCCCGCTGGTACGTCTGACGAATCAATGCCTCCTGAGCCACTGGGCTAGGAGTAAGCATACCACTAGTTCGACCATCTGAGTTGACGCTGGTACCACGAATGACGGCACGGATTGGATCACCATCCTGGATAGCCTGGCTAAGGCGCTTGATGTACACGGCATTAATAGCCTCGCCACGACCATAACCGTCGGCAGATATGTCGAAGGTCTTGCTAACTCCTCCTGGAGAAAGGAGACCACGGTCGCTCAGGGCTATCATCATGGTAGGTGACAAGATCATGCTAGTCCCGCAGACCAAAGCCCCATCACAATCCCCCTTGCGGATAGCCTCGCATGCCATGTCGAGACAAACTAAGGAGGAGGAACAAGCGGTTTTAACAGTCATGCTGGGTCCATGGAGATCGTACTCGTATGAAACACGATTCCCAAGAACAAAGTCACCATAACCGGTGATCCTATAGCTGCCCCGATTCTGCGTATCCTTTGCAGTGAGATCTTGCCAGTCCTCGCCATAGACACCGACGTAACATCCGATTTTGCTGCCGCGCCAAGACGTGGCACCGGAGCTCTCCATGCATTCGTAGGTAACCTCAAGCAGCTGTCGCTGTTGAGGGTCGAGCCATTCGAGCTCAGACTTGGGCAAAGGGAACATCGAGGTATCGAACTCTTTGATATCGACATCCTCGAGGAAGTAGGCCTGATTGACCTTGAATGTGCCAGGACGACCAGAAGGGTCGTGGAAACCAGCCACGTTAAAGCGGTCCTTTGGGACATCACAAAGGCCACTTCGCTTCTCGACGAGCATCTCCCAGAAATCCTCATCTGTGCGAACCCGACCAGGCAGCCTCATGGCCATGCCAACAATGGCAATTGGCTCGATGGGTGTTTCATGGCTCTCAAATGAGGCGGGATAGTAAGCGCGCTCCTGGAAGCCATTGTCACGTGCAATGCCTGCCATCTAGAACTTCGTTTGAAGAAACTCGTGGAGGATGAACTATCGACTGCTACTCCTAGAGAGCATTTGATTTGCGCAGTTCTGTGCCTGAGAGGTTGAGCCTGGGCACGATCCACGGAATGATTGAAGGAATAGTTAATTGGTAGAAGGCACTTGGTAATTGACGGTAACAAAGCTTGGAATTCTTAGAGATGAAGCCAGCCAAGATTTAAGTCACCGTAACGTCGACTACTCATTGCACCTGAAGTTGTACTCGACAAAATATGAACGTGAGATGGTGACCATGCCACCCTTTATAGTTCCGACAACCAGCTTCAATGTACAACTAACCGAAGTCATTCAGGGTCCATCGCTGCTGCGACTTTCAGTTAACCAAAGAAAACGTGCATGAATACTGGATTCAGCTTTGTCTCCCGGCTCGCATCGCCGTCAAGGGAGGGGCGTGGCTGCCTGACACCATTGTGTTCTAAGCGTCCTTGCAGTCCGGCAGTCAGCACCAAGGTGGATGTGCCGAGTCGCCGCCGCGTCCATGCAAGCCCTGTAGCCCGTCTCCGCACGGTAGAATTTCAGAATGGCGGAATGCCGAATTTGCAGGAATGGGGGCCATGATATGGCCCGGAAATGGGTCCTGCTCCGACCCGCCACGTGCGTCTTAGTCTATCACTGCACTATCAATTAGTTATTCGCCGAACGGTTGGAGCACCATCGACCCTACTTTTTGCATGCGCGTACGCGTGTCGGCGCTTACTGCGCCTCCAGAGCTTTACGATCAACCCACATTAGCACTATTCGCTAGGCTCACGGTTGGCGTAGAAGCTGAGAAGGCGAAATAACCTCGAAATCTATATCTAAGCCAACTTCAGTGCCTGTGTCGACAGTTTGCGCCACTGAACAGAACACCATTGCTTCGATACCGGTAGCTTGATACACAAAATGGATTTTAAGCAAGACGCAATTGTAGATGTCACTTTGCTGGGTCTTGGGCGCCTCGCCCTGCCAACCTTGCAAGGCGAGGGCTCAAAGGCCGGGGTTGGTGTTTTGACTGTTGCAAGTCTCATGGTATGTCGATCGAGTCGTGCAAATGAGAAGATTATTGTGAATGCTGACTTGATGGCATCAGCTGGCCTACGGTTTCTACAGGATTATTTACCTGGTTTTCTTTCACCCTCTTGCGAAGTATCCAGGACCTTTCCTCGCAAAGTTCACCACCTTATATTCTGCATACCACGCATGGACAGGAGATATTCACTTGGACATGCACCGATGCCATCAAAAGTATGGTAAGTAGATTCAAACCCCTTTTCCTCAAACATCGAGGCACCTACTTACATGGGGCAGGTGACTACGTTCGCTACGCTCCTAACCGGCTGCTTATTGATACAGTCGATGGCCTTTATGGTAAGCTCATTGTCATTGTCACGTCCATTCAACCGCATCCTAATACCATGTTTAGACATTTACGGACATGGTGCCAAGGTGCAAAAGTCCAAGAATTACAACGTACTGGCACAGAAAGCTCCCAACACTTTGACTATTCGAGATAAAACCCAGCACGCGCGGAGGCGTCGTGTGGTTAGCCAAGCATTCTCTGAGTCCAGCCTGCGCATGTTCGAGCCGAAAGTTCAGTCACGACTTCAACGTTTTTGTGAAACCATTCGCGGGACTTCTTCCAGGCCTGGCCAATGGACATTGCCATCAGACATCTCGAAAGAATGTAAGTCGTAATTTATTCGTGATAAGGCCCCTGCTGACTCGAGAATAAGTCAATCATTTGGCTTTTGACACCATGACTGCTGTGTCATTCGACTCCGATTATGATACCATTCGTAATCCGGAGCACCGTTATGCCATTACTGCTTTAGAGGAATCGAACGTTCGTCTAGGCGTACTTCTTCAGGAACCCAGGTTTACTTTATTCGGGTTGGACTATAAACTCTTCCCTGCTGCGATCGCTGCTCGTAATCAATTCGTCGGCTTTATCCGATCACTTCTGAAGAAGCGCCTCAAGGAAGGTAGTGCGGAACCCGATATCTTTTCCTTCTTGCAGAAAGCCAAGGACCCTGATACGGGCAAGGAGTTGAGCGCCATGGAACTTAGCACGGAGACCGCTCTCTTTGTTGTAGCAGGTATGTCATAATTTTTCATTAACGAGGGCAGTAAGACTAACTTGATCAAAAGGCTCGGACACAACATCAGCGACCATGGCAGGACTGGCACATTACCTAACTGGTTCGTCGGCCTGCTATCGCCGCGCGGCAGAGGAAGTCCGCTCTACTTTTTCTTCTTTAGATGAGATTTGTCTTGGCCCCAAGCTTAACTCATGCACATACTTGAGGGCTTGCCTCGATGAATCCCTTCGTATGTCGCCCCCAGGCGGCGCAGCCCTCTGGCGGGAAGTTGATAAGGGCGGAGCAATGATCTCTGGCACTTTCATTTCTGAGGGGATTGAGGTTGGTGTGGGCATCTACAGCATCCATCATTCCCCTAAGTACTACGATGAACCATTCAAATACAATCCAGATAGATGGCAACGCTACGGAGGCCGCGATTCGCCCACGCCCACTAGGCATGCTTACATGCCTTTTTCTATCGGTGCCAGGAGTTGTGTTGGCAAGCCGCTGGCACTTGTCCAAGTCATGCTCACATTTGCTCGGCTTCTCTGGGAGTTTGACATGAAAAGAGCGGGAAATGTGCCAGATTGGATGAACAACGATCTGGAACCGGTTGAATATAAGCTCAAGGACCATGTGTCTGCTAGGAAGGAGGGTCTCTTTTTGTCTTTTCTGCCCAGAAAAGTCTAAACTCGGCGGGCTGGGGTGTGAGACAGGGCTAAGAGCCAGGAGAGGGATCTGTCAAAAGTCATTAGATATCCAAAATTACCTTTGTTTTTCTATTCACCTTATTCTCCTTTTTTTTCTTTTTCTAATAATTGACCATGTGCCATGCCATACAAAAAAATTGTAGGAGAGGCCAAGTTCGATGTCTCATCTGTTGTAAGCAAATTTGATGCAGGGCATGTCTTATGCTTTGCGTAATATTTAAAGTACCGCGCATTGTAATCTCAGATACTTCTATGAGGCCTACTCCGGAGTAATGAAGTATCATAAGATTCGTAGTAGTATACTTCTGCAATGTGTGTTAGTTTGTCGACAGTCATTGAAAGACTTAGTTGTTATCGCTGAGGTAAGAACACTTGGCATCGCCGAAGCCGCAACGAAGAATACCGAACTTGAGCTACTGACTGTAATTTAGTACTAAAGATACCATGCCTAAGGATTTTAGGATATAACATATAATCCTGTTGATATCAAGATACCTAAGCGTTTATAAGAGCTGATCCGTCGGCTTTAGTGGTCCACCCAAAAGTATCCTTCACTCTGCCTTTTTGTACGTCCTCAATAGACTTGGATAACTTGAGCGCCACTGGCCCAGGTAACAAGCTGTTGTTTTGATAAACAAACTTATCATCTGTGCTTTTCCTAGTAATGGATCTAATGGGCACCACAGTGACAGCTGTACCACAGGCAAGTACCTCGGTGAAATCGTTGAGCTCCTCATATTTGACCTGCGGAAGATTGTTAATGTCTTCGTTGTTTCTCTTCAGATTAAGCAATCAGGACTTACAGATCGAACTTCCACAGACCAGTCAAGAGACTTTGCAACCCGTTGGATGCTGTCGCTCGTCGCGCTTTTGACAATGGTGGGGCTATCTGGCACCACCAACGTCACATTATCTCCTTCGCTTTTAACTCCAATGAACCCAGAAGTCGAGAACTCATCAATCTCGCTCCTTGTTTGACTGTCAAGATGAAGTGTGATAGAGAAACCTTCGCTTCTAGCCTTATCGGCCCATTGCATGACGGGGGCATAGTTGCCACCTACTTTGCCAGATCCCGTTCCACGAGGTGCTGAGCGATCAAAGTCTTCGAGCACAAGTGCATCTAGTGACTTGACTCCATGGTAGGCGACCAGGGGAGTGACGAATATGCAAAAGGTATACTCGTCGGTCGGGCTGAGTATGATTCTAGGTCCGGACCCGAATACAATGGGTCGTATGTATAACATCCCATCGGTACTGTGGGGTGGCACGAACTCGGAATTGTTGGCCACGGCCACCTGCACGCAGTGTAGAAAGTGCTCTTCAGGCACTGGCGGGATTGAGACAAGAGAAGCGGAGTGTTTCATGCGAAGGGCGTGAAAGTCCGGTCTCACAATATTGATCTCGTCATCATTAGGGGTCCGAAAAGCTGTGGTCGTTAGCAGCCAACTATGATTGGCAATCATGTATCTCACCTTTGAGACCTTCATAAGCTTCTTGGCCTGTGCCACGCGTTAGCTATGTGACATTCTATGTGGAGACTCTGGATTCTGCCCACCATAGTTGAATACGGGCGCAAGTCCATGCACACGCAGCACTGGGTCTTGGACAAACTCAGGCTCCGACCATTCACAGGTCTCGCGGGTCCACCGCGATTGCACATGCCCGTTGACCGTGGTCAAGGCTTCCAACCTATCCCAGGCTTGTGGGTGGTCATGTTAGCACGACGGGTTTAGAGAAGAGAAAGTTTGACATACCGATATCCTGACGGGGGGGAGATGGAAAATGCATCTTGAAGGAAATTGTCGATGTTTATGGTCCTGACGGTGAGTATTCGCTTTGGTAGATGACAATGGGCGAGCCTCCTTGAAACAACAAGGTCTTCGAACGGATTTCCGAAAATGGAAATCACTCAAACGTCGTGTAACGCCTCTGCGAGAAACAGGAAGTGAATTCTCAACATGAGAACGATCCCAAGTCAAACGAACGATCTCTTTGTCGAAGAGGCTCGGTATGAAACGCAAGGTTGCATGAACATGCGGAGATAGACACCGGAAAGTAGAATGTGGGTTAATTTCTCGGTCACTATCAACATGCCATTGTGTTCAGGTGGCTCGAGCAACCGGCATGAGCCTAAAGATTGATAATTTCGGCAGGGGGAGGGGTGTGATGGAACCATGGCACGCCGAGGGGGTCCAGGGGACCTCGGATCTGTCCTTGAGCACGGTCGTCCAAACATGCAAGAAAGACATGCGGGTGGTTTGACAGAAACTCGGTCAAGCCCCGAACTCGCGGCATGCATCTTGCAGCTTTTACCGACACTTCCAGGACCTAGCGTAGCCCATTGAGAGAGAAGTGAAAAGTGATGTTTCAATCTCACTACATATTCTAGAAGCCGAGATGTAATACTAAGCATACGCTATACTCTTCTACTGATGACTAGAGACTTACGAAAGCTGAACCCGTGGGCTGAATGATTACGGTACAACGTGCTGAGAAGAGACGTGCGCAGGATGCTGTCCTTCGGCCGGCTCAATCCGAAAGTGTGGACCAGGGTGTTCAGCGCCCAGCCTTCATGGAAGCAAAACCCCCGACCCCTTGACCATGTGGGCACCAGCTTGGGCCCATGTCTGCGTTGTCGGGTTTCAATGTTCCTGAGCTCGGATTTTGGCCTGGCTGACGCCCCGTCCATGCCAAGGTGTAGAGACGCCTGCAAAGATGCAACCACGCCCTTGATGGGAAGCTGTCAAAGTCGCAGGCAGAATTACGTCATTTGGCATGATGGTGGCTGCTAAGCATAGTGGCTTGCCTGCCAGGCGCTGTATTCGAGCAGATGCATGCACGCACGTTAGTCGATTAAGTTGCCGAATGTAAAGGGTGGTATCCTGGCCCTGGCAGTCCCGACCTTCTGAGAACCCATGTTCAGATGGAACGAGGGGGGGGAGGGGAGGGGGGGGGGGGAAGGGAGAAGAGGGAGGGGAGTGGGCGTGATTGATCGGGAGGTTCCAGATTGCCGCCGTGATCGTTTACCGTTTTGGGCATGACCGGCACATTCATTGCTTGGGTCATCTCAGGCTAGCTTACTGTGGACGAGGGGGGGCCGTTACAGGTATTTTCGGCATGAGCAAGGAAGGGGTGGGATAGATCTCACGATGCATGAAACACCATGGGGTATGAACTCAGCTTCGGCCGGGTGAGGGCTTGTTGACAACACTCCCTTGACCCACCATTCCGTTCACGCACTTGTTTCCGGCTCTATCTATAGGCGGACAGATGCAGCGCAGTGGGTTCAAATATCACCGAGGAACTTCTGCATCGAGATTCAAATTAGAAGTTGAGTGTTCGTTGCCGCGGGCATCCGCCCTTACCCATGCGGCGCCATGTGACCGTAACCGCGCCCACGGAGGAGGCCGAAAGCTTATGCCGACAACTTCCGCTTCATCCGCACGGGAAATTGGTGTTGTTGACTGGTAATCTCCCACACCGACTTGCCAGATTAGGATTTGTAATAACTCCATGCCATGTGTTGAGTGGATGTCGGTTCGTTAATTCTACCGAACTACGAATGCTGCTTATCAACGTTGTCTAGATGGAAAACGAGACGTCAAAGACATGCTGTGGGCTCGCATTCTCGCGGCACTGAGAGCAACAATTTAAAAAATTTGGTATATCATTTTGCTTCATCTGTTGTCGACCTTTTCAACGCCCGGTCCATGAGGTCCAACGTTTCCTTGTAGACAGCCTCTGGTTCCTCGATGTGTGGAAAGTGCGTAGTACCTTCGAGGCGAGTAAATGAAAACCATCCGGGGTGTTTCTGCTCGAAGTCTCGGTGCAAAGCGGTGTAGTCCTCGTTGTTAGGCTGCATGTAGACATGTCGAACCAACGGAGGGTCAGCAAGCTGCTCCAGCCGCTTCAAGGGCGAGCCCCATTCCTTGTAAGCGGCCTCAACTGTCCGCCCCGACCGAGCCCATGTGTCGTGCCCAAAGCCCCCAATGGCTATGAGCAATTGTTCCCGGATCCTCTCGTTTTGTGTGCCGCCGAGCCAGCCGTTGAAGAAGGCCACGGTTGCTGCACGCCACGTGTCCTTGCCCTGGAGTGCGGCAAGAGCTCCATAGTACTGGGGCGTTGGCTCGGCCATGGGCTGGCTCAAGATCATTATGGCCAAGACACGGCCGCGGCCTGCGACCTCGGCAACTCTCATTGCGGCCCAGTTACTCTGGGACGCTGCAAGGCAGATGAACTGATCGACGCCAAGATGGTCAAGCAGAGCCAGGACATCCTCCGCGTGGTCATCCAGGCCAAAATCTGGGACAGGATCTCGATTGGGACCATGTCCCCGAAAACAGATGCTGATGACCCGGTAATGTTCCATCAAATACGAAGTCAGATATGACCATCCTCGGTGATCAGAATTCCATCCTGAAAAGGTCACAATTGCTGGCCCACCATGGTAAAAGCCATAGTCGGTGAAGGCTATTTCCTGCCCATTGATGGTCTTTGTGTATGGGAATGCGTTCGCGCTGAAGCGGGGCGGTCCCATGGCTGCATCAGAGATGTTCACTTGAAGATTGCGATGCACAAGTCGGTCTAGTTCTGGACGGATTAGCCCGCTGGGCAGTGGACCTGGTGATTCTCTTTATCTTGTTCCATCTGGTTCATTAGGAGCTCTTGAGAAATATTGCCAGGGAAACATCGTCTCATGCCCTTCTCAAAACCCGCGATACCGAGCACGCAAAATGTGATCCGGGTCGACCGAAATTGGGATGGGACTTTCGATAAAGGCCGACGTCAGCATATATGTACCGAACCCCAGCGCCGGTAAGCGCCAATTTCGCTGGAGGCCCGTCCGTGGCTTCGGGCAGAGTTGAGCTGGGCCCAGAGTGGATGTTTAGTTTCCTATTCGGGAAGGCCAAGAAATACCCGGCGCATTTACTCGCGGCGCCGCGAGCGAACAAACATCCAATTTCAGGAAGCATTCTAAGGCGTTCTCTCTGCTGCACTTTTCGCAGCGTTCTTTAGCCTGCCCTGATAGCTTCTCCACTTTCGTTTCGGCTCGGTAGCAGCTAGATGCAAGACAGGTCTCTCTTCGTAGAACGGTTTGATCGCCTTAAAGCACCGTCAGCCATGTGTCAAGCCACGCACGGAGATCTAATCCAATCAGATCCTGGTAAAAGCAAACACCATTGCTTACCTTGTTGGGAGATTTTCTGGGACGCTAGGTAGATTGGCTTCCCGATCCTCACAGGCATGGAGATTCTCGCGAAGATTGAGGAAAGTGAGGTCCGATAGACACGTTGTAGATGGCTACATTTAATAGACTAGATGGCACTTAAAGACATCATGGAATTCAACACGGTTCCCTCGCAACTTCTTGTCTGGCATTAATCCCTTGAAATGGCCTTCAATCTTCACCTGGATGCCCAGTCCGCAGCAATGGCTTTTCTGGCCGTGATTGTATTCTTTGCAGTGACGGTCATTATTCTACAGTTCGCCGGCCAATGGATTGCTCATGTAAGTATCCGTGCTACATCTTGTGCATCTGCGCTGTTTGTCCTGTTTAAATGGTAGCTGACCTTGAACAGAAAATTCTGAGCACCTTCAACAGCGGTGTCTTGAGCTCAGGCCGTACTCCCCCTGGTCCACAATGGGTATGGTCCAATGGACAGTTCCGTGACAAGTTCATGGCCGGACGTCAGAAATCTGAGGAATGGCGGAAGTATGGATCTGTATATCGACTCTGGGCAGGGACCAAGCCTGAGATGTAAGTGTCTGCTCCTTATGGGTAAAGTCGTGTGTATATGGGGAGAAGGCTGATGTTGTCTATTTGAAGTGTTCTGACCACCCCTGAACACATTCGAGTCTTCCATAGTGACTCCCCACGCCATGGAAAGCCCAAAGATGGAAACTTCGGATGGTACTTTGGCAAGATTCTCGGCCGTTGTGTTGGTCTTCTTGAACACGATGCATGGAGGGCAATGCGGCGTGTCCTAGATCCTGCGTTCAAGCACTCCTCCATCGTGAGCCGCATCAACATCACAAACCAAGATGCTCTCAACTTCGTGAACAGCCTGA
Source organism: Paramyrothecium sp. XJ0827 (assembly GCA_020881915.1). Lineage (NCBI taxonomy): Eukaryota > Fungi > Ascomycota > Sordariomycetes > Hypocreales > Stachybotryaceae > Paramyrothecium > Paramyrothecium sp. XJ0827. Next base: position 1,056,286 of record JAJFPB010000001.1, on the reverse strand, counting down.
AGGACATTTTTGCCACTGGATCAAAGGACTCCGAGGACAAGGATTCCTTTACTGTTCACTGTGCATCTGCTTTCACAAAATTCCCTTTCTACTTCACTGCCGAAGTTGTTTATGGAAGGCTGAACGAGGTCGAGAGAGAAAGGCTGTGGAAGTTGGCCGAGAAGCGTCTCAGTCTCATGGCTTATTGTCTAAAGGGTGGCCTATATAGAACTGGATTCCTGAAATGGTGGGATCGACCAGCCTACGATCAGCTACAGGGTTTCCTCAGAGAGTGGGTCGAGTTCAACGCCCAGATGGTGCATTCACGCCGCGCACAGAGCATGGGGGTCCCCATCGTGTCATACTGGGATGAGTACGAGAAGGGCAACTTGGATATCGAGCAGGTAGGTGACATATCAATAATTTGTGTGCAGCTGGTGGGAGAGACGTATTAACTCTGGGCCATAGGTCACTCAAACCCTTGACGAGATGCTGTTCGCAAATCTGGACGTCACCACCCATGTCATGACTTGGGCAATCACTCTCATCGCGGACCACCCAGAGGTGCAACAGGAGTTGCGAAACGAAATCAAGGCAAACAAGGACAACCTCCACGAATACATCACGAGAAGCGATACTCATCTGCATCGCTGCTACCACGAGTCTTTGCGCGTTCGGCCCATCACAAGTGAGTTTTTATGACTTTAGAGTCAGATGATGGCGGATCCTAACGAGCATGAACAGTCTTCAGCATTGGCGAGAACACCTCGGCTGTGAAGAATTTTGACGGTATTTTGGTGAAGCCAGGGGTAAGTACTATTCTCTCACACGAGCAGAAAGACCATTTGTGGCTAACAATGTAGACTATGGTCTTGGTTGACTCGCTTGCCATCAACGTTAGAAACCCTTTCTGGGGTCCAGACAGTGAGGAATATAAGCCAGATCGCTTCAAGAATCTTAAAGCGACAGATGTAAGTCCTACGTGGTGCTTTGAAGTAAATAGGTTGGTCTAACACGCAGCAGCTCCGGTACAATTTCTATGCTTTCGGATTCGGACATCGCAAGTGTCTTGGACAATATCTTGCTGGCCAGATGATCAAAGCTATTTGCGCTCATCTGTTCGCTCAGTATGAAGTGAGCGTCGTCAACGGGCGTAAGGACGACGATTACAAAATTGACAAAAATACATGGGTGCCTATGGCCGATGTCAACATCCAGTTGAGGAAACTCCGTTGAGTGAACACCGTTTGGGCGATTCATCCGGGGTTAATGAGGTTATGAATTACGTGCTTATGACTTGGCGATTCAAAAATATAGAACATAGACTTAGAATTTTTAATATTGTAATGTTAATTGACGAGAGTTGCAAATATTACGTTACTAAGTGCTTGTGTCGGCACTTGAGGCTCCTCGATCTATCCCACAACGGACTCAATCATTTAATTGAAACATCACGTCCGTTGGCCAGTCGTTGAATTCATCAACGCGGGAAACATCACTCAAGTAAAATCTGACCTTGACATTTGCAAATATAGAAATACTGCCCATGTAGATGGGTTCAAGGTCCTAGCAGCGCATGCTTCGGGAAGCTTCCATGAACGCCTATTGGTTGTGCCTGATCATGTACATACCAAGATCTAATCGATCTTCAAGGTTGTTTCGGAGCGGTACCGAGCTTACTCATCCTTTACTATAAGCTGAGCGCTCGACAAGGATTGGGAAAGGCGGAGGATTTAGAAGTAGTTCAGAATGTAACGTTGCTAGCTATTGCCATCGATGATCGACAGGAGGTTCAGAGGATGTTTCAGAACTCATTTTCTCATAAGACCTGTGATCAATCTATAGTCATAGTTTCCTGGCGATTCCAAGGGCGCCAACTGATGATAGCCTTCCAATACGGCCAGGCAGAACGCTGTTCGACCACCATAGCTTGATCCATGAACAGCTCATGGACAACTGTACCCACGCAGCCTTGAGCACATCATGTCACAACCTGTTGGACCCGAAAATTGATCGAGAAGCTGCTCACGTATGCCCCGCCCATAGTGAACACGTGTTGAATTCGACATGTTCCATGCAGGAAGACGCCGTGTTTCGATTGCGGAATCAAGAACCCTACTTGTCCAGGATGCTGTATTTCCCGACACCAATCATTGCCTCATTAGGTAAAAAATCATCGTCGAGAAGTGTTGCTTATGTCTTGCGTTGGAGCCCTTGCATCCCACCATGCTACATGAACTAAGGACCCCGGTAGTCACCGAAACACCACCTTTCACGATAGTCACCGAGCTGTGCATTTACTGGAAATCAGTCCCGCACCCCCCTCCATGACTGGACGCTACAAGGGCAGTATCGCCAAGACACCAGAACCATGATCTTTTGCTGCAGGCCATACGGGGCGCAGTTTGCGCCTGATCGGTTTCCCTTTTGAGTCTGCCGGCCGTCACTGTTTACCCGTGATGGTATGGTGCATGTGTGTGGAGTTCAGCTAGACAAGTCAGTTGAGGCTGGCCTTTGGATTGGACAGCAAGCGAAGCAGTCTCCTTAAACAACATACTCTTTGATTGGCTTTTAGTGGAGAAGAAACCGGAGCTTGCCTTGGAAATGGCATAATTTCCGACCCACCCGGACGGGTCAGTACAGAATAGGCTCGCAATTGAACTTTGGCATTACCTGCTGGATATTTATCTTTCCATACTATTCGGGTAGTATGCTAGCATCATTTTCCCAATGTGGTTTGAGGTTGGAGATGTTCTAAGATTCGGTCAAATGTTTTACATGCTGGTGGTTGTCTTCATGTCACAAAGTAATGCATAATAGGAGCTTGAAGGTATCACCATCTCAAGGTTCATTCAACCGAATCCAACAAGATAGCCATGGTGCTCAAGACAGGAAACAATCACACATACAGGCCGCTCTCTATCACATCTTGATTGTTTCCTCCATGTGTATAGCACGAAACGAACGGATGTAGTTGCACCTCTTCTTGCTTCTCTGTCTTCTCCCCGCATCTTCACATCTATATAAGCCTTAAGCCACAATGGTCGCCCCTATCGAACAGGCCTCCACGGGGCCGAACACTATCTTGGACTTGATCGAACAGTGGGCTCGAAAACAACCCAACCGCACAGCTATCTCCTTTGCCGACAGGAATATTTCCTACAGCGAGCTTGACAATGCGGTCTCTCACATCGCATGGATGCTATCAAGGAGGCATGTTCGGCCCGGGGACAAGATACCGGTGCTGGCTCGGCGCGGCCCGGAAATGGTCGCATGCTACCTTGGAGTCATGAAAGCTGGCGCTCTATATGTTCCTATCGACACTGAGTCATGGAGTGAGGAACGCATCCAATCAACTCTCCACCGAGTTTCTGCTCGAGTCGTTCTGAACACCACTAGCGAGGAGTATCCAGGATACGAAGAGATCTCGCATAAGGACATCGAGAATGCTTTCTACCCAACATTTGAGGACACTGTGGAAGGACGCAAGGCCCACGAGCTTGACCGCCCATGGAAAAAGATTAAGCCAAGTGACCTGGCCTATATAATCTTCACTTCCGGCACAACTTCAACACCCAAAGGTGTAATGATCCCCCATAGCGCAGTATTGAACTATGTGCAACAAGGTGGCGAGGAAACTCCATTTAACTTCAACACCAAACCTTCCGACATTGTTATGTTGATTTTTGCTCCGGCTTTTGATGGTGAGCCTACCTGTTTATCATTTCTCGAACCAGCTAACATATATACTCCAGCATGCACAGCTGTCATCGTGTGTGCATTGTGCAACGGGGCGGAGCTGAGAATTGCTACCACTTCTGATTTCCTCCACACCGTGACCTTGTGCACAATCGTGGCGTGCACACCGTCTGTCTTGACCACAATCCAAGACCCCAAGACATGTAGCAAGCTTCAAACTATTATTCTTGGTGGAGAGGCACCACCGGTCTCGCTAGTCCGAAAATGGGCGGCTGCTCTCGAAACTTGCAAGTTATATAACTTCTATGGGCCTACGGAGACGACCTTCGCTTCATTGGCAGGCAGGATTTACCCTAATCAACCGATCACCCTGGGACGTCCAATGTCCAACAGTCGGGCTATACTGCTAGATGGAAACAAAGAAGCGGAGTACGGAGAAATCTGCATCACTGGTCCCGGTGTAGGCGCAGGCTATTACGAGAACGAGGCCCTCACCAAGGAGAAGTTTACATTATGGCAGGGTGAGAGGATGTACCGCACTGGGGATTTCGCTCGACGCACCGAGCATGGACTCGAATATGCTGGACGAAAGGATAGCTTTGTGAAGAACCGGGGATTTCTGGTCAACCTCGATGCTCAGGTTATCCCGGCCATCAACGACAGCTCCGATGTCATGGCAGCAACGGCCTTTATGTACCGGGGCCGCCTCGTCGCCTTCGTCACGCCTAGAACTGTCGATCCCCTTGCTCTTCGAAAATTACTTGCAACGCAATACGATGCCTTCTACGTGCCGGACTTGATTCGCACCCTTGACTTCCTGCCCTTAACTCCCAATGGCAAGGCTGATAACCGCGCGCTCCAGGGGATGTTGGACGCAGAGAACTCGCAAACTCTCGACACCAGCTTGAGGATCCTAGCCGACAGCGGCTCAAAGATGGACATTCTCAAGGCTGCTATGTCTGCAACAATGTCTTTACCCCTGTCGAAAATCTCAGAAAAGCTGTCCTTCACAGAATCGGGTGGGAATTCGCTATCTGGTCTCAAGGTTTTGTCTTTCCTGCGCACAAGAGGACTGACGCTTCGATTGTCGCCCTTGTTCGACCTCCCTAATCTCAAGGCTGTGTGTGATGCAATCCAGGAGTCCGCCGAGGGTCTCGATACGAAAAATGGCAACCAAACTATGGCGGAATCTTCGAAATCCCTCACCGTTGGGCCGATGACATCTGTGCAAACGAAGATGATTCAAGCGAGCCTCAAGTCTCCAAGCGTCAACTACATGCTATTGAACGTCTCCATTCCCCACCGGGGGAAGACGCTGAATGGCAACAGGCTTCGCGCAGCATGGCACCAGGTGGCTGAACGACATACTATTTTCAGAACAACTTTCGGGCTTAAGCATGAAGTGCAGAAGGTCCAGCCTGAACTTGAGCTTGACTGGAACAGCGAGGAGGTTTCTGAGGCCCAGTTAGAGTTTACTATTCAGTCGAGGTCTCGAGAGATGCGAAAGAAGATATCCCTGATTCAACGAGGCGAAACATTTACACCTATGCAGGCATTCAGGCTTCTTACAGTCCCTTCATTCGGCTCTACTCTCCTGATTTTAATGCACCACAGCCAAGGCGATGGCTGGTCTTTTGCATTAGTCCTCGAGGAGCTCCGGCAAGCTCTGGATGGGAACGTGCTGCCAGAGGCACCTCAGTTCATGGAAGTTGCTCAATTGCAACAAAGGCTCAGAGCGGACGGTCAGGGCAGGGCCTTTTGGTACTCACTGCTGGAGAACAATATCTCTCAACCTCAGCTGGCATTACCGAAACCTTTGCCAGCTGTGGCTTCGTCTGATTGGACTAATAGTCTCAAGCTGAATTTGGGGTATGATGCCAAGAAGCTTGAAAACCTGGCGCGTCTCCGAGGTGCTACTCCAGCAACTCTGATTTACACTGCTTGGGGTCTGGTTCTTTCCAATTACTCATTCTCGGACCGTGTTGCGTTTGGTGCAGTTTTCTCAGGACGAAACATCGACATGAGCGGTTCTGATCGAGTTGTCGGTCCTCTTTTGAACACCTGCCCTTTTCCAATCGAGTTCAGTCAAAGCCAGAGCATTTCTGAGGCCGTTTCTGACGCGCAGGATCTCCTGCTCCAGATGCTTGAGTTTCAGTGGTCTGCTGATGAAGCAGTTGCCCGAATGCCTGCCGCTAGCATTGCCAACATCTTTCAAACCATCGTTGTCATGGAGTACGACCTTCCCAGTCTGTCTGGTGAGTGTGAGATGCTACCAGAACCATGGACAATCGAGCGCGAGGACAGGATGGAGTTTGGTATTTCCCTGCTACTGGAAGCTGAGGACGATGGGAGCCTTCGGGCACGCATCTTATTTGATGGCTCAAAATTTGCAGAGTCCGGCATGACTGGTCTGCTTAATCACTTCAAGAACGCGCTTTCGGCACTTTTGGATCAAAGCAATGTCTCTATACAGGAAGTACGCGAAAAGATGATCCTCGGAGAGGAAAAGAACACGCTTATTAACCCACCACGGGAGCGCATTGGAGATTACCAGGGCTTTGATACCGTCAAAGATGCGTTCGAAGCGGCGGCAGCTCAGTGGCCTGACTTGCGGGCTGTCGAGTCGATCGGTGGATCCATGACTTATAAGGAGCTTGATATGGCTTCCAACAAGCTTGCTCATTGCTTGAGACAATCCACGGGGCCAAATGACGTTGTTGGCGTTCTGACGGACGGGAGCCTTTACTGGGTGGTTTCCATGCTGGCTGCCATCAAGGCCGGTCGTGTTTGCTGTGCCATCGACGTCAACTTGCCTGCAGCGCGCATTCAGCTCATTATCCAGCAGAGCCGTGCCTGCGTATTCTTGGCGGCTAACAAAGCCTGTTCCAACGCCGTCGACGTGAACAAGGAGAATGTGATCATTGCAGATGAATATGTCGCGTCATGCGCGGCTCACGCTTGTCAGCTCGACACCATTGCGAAGTCGAAGGATGTTTTCTACCTGGTTTTCACTTCTGGTAGTACTGGAGTTCCCAAAGGTATACTGAATCTGGCGCAAAAACTTTCTGAAGTAACTAACCATTTACTCCAGGTGTGTCGCTGCACCATCACACTCTTCTCATGGTGCTTGACCACGAGCCCACACGTCTTTTCTCTGGACCTGGTCGCCGCAATGGACAAGTCTATGCCTTAGGTAGGCAATCGAACCCCGAAGGTTGCAAATTGTGTAGATGACCTTGATGGCTAGGTTTCGATGTTGTTCTTGTTGAAGTGTTCGGAACGATTTGCTTCGGCGGCACTCTTGTGCTGAAAGACCCTAGCGATCCATTCAAGCACCTTACCACCGTCGATGCTGCCCATTCAACACCTTCACTCTTGGCAGCTTTCTCTCCTGCCGATTTTCCAAATCTCCAAATGATCGCCTTGGCCGGAGAAGCAGTCCCTCAGAGCCTCGCTGATGCTTGGTCACACAAGCGCCTGTTCAACTTCTACGGACCCAGCGAAGTAAGTTCACTCCTCCTATAAGTGGCTTTCCAGAAACTAATGCTTTTACAGTGTGGTCCTATTTCTACCGGGATTGAGCTTTTCCCTGGCGAGAAAGTCACTATTGGCAGCGCGGTGCCTCACCTGAGTGCTTATTTGCTCGATCATCATGGATGTCTGGTTCCTCCCGGAATCACCGGGGAAATCTACTTGTCAGGAGAACAAATGACTCAAGGCTACTGGAACTCTCCTTTGCAGACGAAGAAGGCGTTTCTTCCCAACCCATTCGTCCCTGGAACTATGATGTACAAGACTGGAGATTTGGGATATTGGACGGAAGAGATGAACATCGCCTACGTTGGCCGCGTTGACAACCAGGTCAAGGTCAGAGGCTACAGAATTGAGTTGGAGGAGATTGAACGTGCCCTTTCCCGTGCCGATCGAGAGATCACAAGCGCTGCTGCGGTCGTGATCGACAAGTCTCGAATTGTGGCCTTCATCACCCCCAGCACCATCGATACTGTGGCAGTTCGACAAACCATCAAAACTTTTCTTCCAGCTTACTCCTGCCCTGCCCAAGTTATCGCATCCGATAACCTTCCGAAATCTGCCAACCTCAAGATTGACCGCAAGGCGCTCCAGTTTGCTGCTGCAAGATACAAGTATCAAGGCGACCTTCCAGCAACAGATACTGAGAAGTTGATTGCTGGCATTTGGGCGAATCTACTCAATCTCCGCCCTAGCCGTCTCATATCCAGGGATGACGACTTCCTCGGTGTTGGGGGTAACTCTTTGCTGGCTATCAAGGCAGCACGTCTGATTTCCGACTCCATCGGTCATCACGTCCCGGTGCCGTTGCTTATTCGCGAAACGGTTTTATCAAGCCTCGCACAAGCAATTGATCGTCACTCCCCGCAAACGTCGGCAGATGATCTTATCTCATTCAAATCCTATATGGCTAATCTGGAAATGCCGGCAGATTTGGAGGACATGCAGCCTCCATCTCAGCTCGAGGAAGAGTTCTATCAATGGCATCATTCGTCAGAGACTAAATCCCTGCTTAATACATGCTTCCAGTTTAACATTGTGGGCAATGTCGACATCCTCGCCTTAAGGACTGCTGTGGTTGACCTCATCAATGAGAGCCCAATTCTGCGAGCACGATATATCCTCAATGACGGCTCAGTGGTCCGTATGATCAGCCACGAAATCTCACCACCGCTCGTCTTCACAGGCGAACTCAGCTCAAAAAGATTGCAGGCTCTGGTTAACGAGGAATTCGATCTCGCACACGACCAACTTTTCCGAGCTATCATCTGGAAAAAGGATGAGGCTCACACATCACTTATCCTTGTTACTCACCACATCATCACGGACAAAGCTGCACTAAGCCTCATGCTTCAATCGATAAGTCGGAAGTACCAAATCAAGACCGGACATTCGAGGATCGAAAAGCAAATCATCTCAAGCAAGGGGAACTACATCGAATGGGCTAGGTGGCTGAAGCAAACCGAAAAGCTGCCTGCTACTACAGAGACGAAGCAAAATCAGGCTTTTTGGAAGCTACATCTGAAGAATTCGAAGCCAATCCCTTCCCTAAGAGATTGTCAGGTCGGCCGCGAGCTTGGTGCCTACCAGTCCGTTTTAATTCCTGCCCGCAAAAATGTGGACTTCTCCCAGCGCATGGCTGTTGCCGCCACTGCCCTGACTCTTCGAGCCGTTTTTGGAAACACTGATATTGTTCTTGGCCTGCCCTATATGAACCGCGACGAGCCTGGCACTGCAAATATGTTGGGCTTGTTTCTGGATCGACTTCCCATCCGTGTGTCTCTTGAGGGGGAGAACATGGGAGACGCCAGCGATTTCATCAGAAATGTTGCCTCGGAGATCAATCTCGCAGTAGAGCATCAGTTGCCCTACTCTCAAATCCTGGCAGCTACCGAAAGTGAAAGACCGCTGTTCGAGGCGATGATCGCCTACCACTGGGCCTCGGATGCCCTAGAAACATCTTTGAACCTGCCTGCGACAGAGACGACGGCAACCCCTATCAGAGCGCGTGGAGCCAAATTTCCTCTTCAATTCGAATTCACGGAACAAATGGACAGCCTGAAATTGGGACTAGAGTACAACGCACGAGTAGTGTCACCGGCTCAACTTGCTGCTATTCTGGCTTTCATCCCTATTGCTGTCGATGGACTTGCTCAAGGTGTAGCACCAGAGAGCATTCTTTCGTCTTTCGATCTATAACGCTTGTTCTTCACACCACGTCTTATGCAAATGCATCCAAGACAGGATGGCGTACGAGACAATTATCATGGACAACACCGAAAAGAACTTACTTGATGTTGTTTTTGTTTTTTTTCTCAAACCAACGGTTAGACTTATGTTTTTTTTCCCTACATGGCCTTCAGCGATGGCGTACGGTTTTGGGATAGAAATCGGCATTAGAAGGCGTTATGATGGTTTTAAAAGTGTTTAAAAAGCGCGGAGTTGTTGGTTGTCAAAATCTTTATGAGAATGATGATGATAAACTCTCCACCACTAGATAGAGCCGCAAGGCATCAAAATTTATGGATTAGACCACACCGTTCGCGAATAACAAACCAGTTTTGAAAGAGGAAGTTTTGGGTTAGGGTTACTGGGTGGCTTCATCACTAAAGGGGACCCGTCGCAAATAAATGCCAGCGAGAGTAAATATAGTACGACGTGGTGAGGCGGTTTCCAAGAGAGGAAGTCTATGTGTAGACAGTCGGCTCGCAGTCAAGTTATGGCTTATTGGGGCGTGTTTGATATTGGTGCACAGGTGAGAGGCTCTGCGGCTCTGCCTAAAAAGGAAGCTGCCTGATCATGGTGCCAGCAAATAAGAAGCAGACAGGCTGGCTGATCTATTCCCAAAGGACACAATTGAAGAAGAATCCGCATGACCATTTAGGCAGCCATCTCACTCAGCTGTCATACATCCTCGTCAAGCGAGGAGAACCTTTAGGAGACCTTAATCTATGAAAATCTAGTAGCGGGGGTGTAGCTATCACGTTTACTCAACGGATTCAGCATCTTGGACATTCTTCCTGGATCATTAATAAGACTACGAATAGCAAGCTCATTGAAGCTTTTTCGAATCATCTGCTTACCAAGCACGACATTCTTTAGGCTAAGGAGAGTCATATGTTGTTTCAGTAAGCCTCACAGGGTTCAAGCATAAACTTGATCATTGGGTGGCCCTCGCGGAATGGCGTCCATCGACAAGATCTCGGCCTCGCTGTTAGCGGCCACCAATGAGAACATATTTGCTCTGGCAAATCTCAATTTCGACTTTTCCTTGGCCAAGGTGGCAGCCCCAGCAGAATATGCGAACCTTGGGAGCGCCCTGAGCCGCCGGAGGCAGCAAGATGCGGAATCTGGCGCCGCGCACCGAACCGCTCGCAAATTGGGTGCACTATTCGAGGGTATCACGCCTGAAATCCCTCGACTCATCTCAACATACGGCAAGCGTGCGAGCGAGATAATCGAGGTTCCAGGCATCAATCCTTCCGGCAGCACTCACAAGCATGGACCTTTCGCTGACCTCGTCGGGGTCGACGCCACCTCCGTCTGGGCTGCTGCTACATCGGGGACATCGTCTATCGCAATCTATCTCCTAGCTTGCATGCTAGCTCGGTCATTTGACGACTCTGCAGTCGCAACATCAGTATGGGTTGAACTAGTCGAAGGAAGGCAGCGCGAAGTAAAAGATATGGCCTCAGCCAGCGCAAATCTCACCGCGGCACAATTTGCTGCCATCAATGCCGCCGGGCAGACATTTCCGAGAGAAGAACTACGTCAATGGGAAGCCAGCGCGCGATCGTGGCTGCTGGCTGCTGATACCGCCATGGCAAAAGAACATACGCAGCTCCAGCTCATCATAAAAAACATCCGTCTCCCTGTGAGTGGTGGCGCCTCACTCTACTCCAACGTGAAAGGTGCTTGGGTTGGTGCCATGACTGGGCTCGAGAGACTCCTGGCAGGCGAGTCACTTGCTGTTTCGGACGCAGCTGTTCTGCTAGCTATGTCGTCTTGGCATCTGTATCCAAGTCTGACCGTCCTGAGTAATCCTGTCAAGACAATCCCAACTACTGATCCACTGATGGGTAACTCTGGTGTCGTCACGGTGGGCATTTTCAAACGCGAAACAATGCAAGGAGATCAAGACCACGCCGGTATCTATTGGTCGCTTGCGATCTCGCATTATAGATATTATGGAAGACCTGTCGCAGTTACCGGCAATGCCAGCGACAGGATGACGATAGAAGAGCTTCACATATGTGCTCTTGGTAGTCTACTCAGCGCTTGGGGAGTCCCACGTGGCCAGCCAGAGCCCGCTGCGCGTTGGATGCTGGCCCTATGGAAGTGCATCAACAGGGCCAAACCCCATCTACCCAAACCACAATGGCTCCAGATACTTTCAGGTGCGGCTGAGAATCTTATCAACTCATCTGGAAACCTCCACAAACATTATCGGCAAATCTTCGACTTTGGCCAAAGGCGTGGAAAGAAACTGTTGGGTTTGGAATCTGGGGCAAGTGCCTTGCCTTGGTTTGGACTGCGCTCACCTCATATTCTTAACGCACTATCTCGTGATAGCCCATCCGAAGCCGCCATCCAATACTTGAGAGATTTATGCAGCTTTGGAGGCTTGGGGTTCAGCGATGCCTTGATCACTTGGATCGCACCAAGCTCAAAGAGAACGGTAGTTCATTTGTACGCCTCTGCAGTTGCAAAGCCTTTTACTCAAGAACTGCCTTTGATGCAAAAGAATGACATACCTTCCACCGACCAGGTACCCCTCCTCGAAGATGACCAGCCAGATGAGAAAGGGAAGGCCAAAGAGCTAGAGGACCCATACGCGCAGATGGCCACAATTCATAAGCACTGCAGGTGGACAGCTCAGTATAATTTCGATGCAGAAAGCGGCAGGCACATCGATGCCCGAACTGAAGCATGGGTGCGTGAAACTCTGAGAGCTCCAGAGAAGAGTATGGCCAAACACTGGTGGGAGAAGGATCCCGGACAGAACCATTTTTCGTCGCAAGATCACATACTTTTCCGGCGATTCGGTAACAGTGACACCTCACATGACGAAGAGAAGCGATTTATTTTGACATCTCCACTTGAGGATTTTATCACCCAGGGCTCTATTGATCACTCAGGCCACAAATCGCAAGGTCTGATCACATCATCCAAAAAGGTCATTAGGCGAGGGCTCCTCGGGATGTCCAAAACAAGGTTAGAATATCATGGGCGTCTCGAGTCAAATCAGGAATTCTTCCAGCTCTGGTTTTCCAAATTTCCTAGCAGCGAGGCACGAATCTTCGAAGAGAAGGTGCGCGACTTGCGAGCTGGAGATCCAGCCTCTCTCGTGCCTCTCGATATTGCCACAGAAAAGCTCGACAAACAGGTAGACCCTTACCTACTCTGGCAATATTTCGAAGGACCAGATCCATATGATCCGAGCGAATTCGTGAGACCTGTACTTGATCTGATGAAGGCTGAACGCCAGTCGTGTGAGAAGACCGTTACGCCGCTTCGTAATCTTGCATTTGTCACAAAGATCTACGAACAGCTCGCGGGTGCAACTATCGCTTCCAAGATTGTAGATACAGGCCTTTCGCGCCCACACTGGGGCCACAAAGATGCCTACACAACCCCAACTCGGTCAGACATTTTTAGCTGCATAGCGATGATGGAGACTGGCGTTGTGGACTTGCAACCAGACGGCATGGATCAGGTCTTTGGTCTCTCATCCGGTAATTCCTTGTTCGTGTTATCGCAACTATTATCAGATCCAGGTCAAATGGTCGGTAGGACGGCGGTGACAAGACTTGTGGGAAATGTAGGACGGCCTGGGTTGAGCCTACTTGTGCTTCCAAGAGCCACGCCTCTTGTCCGGCCGCTCAGTACATCTTACCGCGCAGTGACGTACGCGCCATTCGATGGCAAATGGGAGAACAACTTTCGGGCAACCTCTTTACATCTGTCATTCACTAAAAACGAATTCCCAATCGACTACGGCGCTCCCGGTACCATCGATCATCAAGTTCACATGGTGGAATGTGTCGTTTCCGTTCATGATGGGACTGAATGGGTTGCTGACCTGAATATTCTTGATGCTTTCGATAATGATAAGGTGCAGACAGTGTCACGGCCCAGGAAAAGTCGAAATAGCTCGTGCCTTCATCGACAGGAGCTCATTGACGGTGTTTCCACGGAGGTCACTGCTGTTGACTCCTGGGAAGAGGTTTTGGACGCTCCACCTGGCATTTCCATTGTTCGCGCTCAAGGCAACTGGGCTGCAAGATTAGCCATAGCTACGGTACTAGCACAATCCGGGGACTGTGGGCCAACTGATGGTGGCAACAGTGACGTGGATGGTGGTGTGGCGGATTCCCCTTCAGACTGTGCACAAGGTGGCACATCTAGACTGAAAGGTGACTCATTCGCCGTGCTCGAGGCAAGTAGCAGTGATGTGGTAGCATGTCCCGTCTGCATTTACCGAAGGATCAAGCAGATGCTTAAGAACCGGACTGACTCGTCGTTACCATTTTACTTGGTGGTATAACCTCCCGGTTGTGGACGAGATTCAATATACCCTTATCAATCACACAAAGAGATATGATAGGTTTCATTTCCCGGCAGTAGATTTGTTGGCGAAGCAAGGGTGTACGAAGTCTAATTATTTGTGAGCTAATCGGCGTTTATCTCGTGAATATAGCCGAGCACTAGATCAATTTGATGTTGGAACTTGTACTATCATGGTCAGCTCACTTCGCCTTTGCACGCACTCAGACGAGTGTCGCCTTCCTTAATTTTCCTTTCTTGGGTGTCCCTGTCCTCCCTCTGGCCCTTTTCCTTTCCCTCTTGGGCGCCTCCGGGTTTCCGTTCTAACAAGTCTGAAACGGGCCTGATTTTGTTGCCGCCGCCTGCCTATTTTTAGTGTCCACTTCCCAATACGGCACAACAAAGTCTGAGCCGTGTTACGCAGACTCATCTCTGTCCCCATTCTATCCTTCCTCCTTCCTTTCTTCTTTCTCTCAGGATTTGCGTGCGTCACACTAAGCTGACTTGTGCAGATGTTCTCATGATATACCGCATTTGCAACTTGGCAAATGCCGGCTGATCACCCGAGGAACCCGCCAACGCAGCCGTAATGCTTGACCCCTGCAGCCTTACGTTTCCATACAAGTAGACACCAATCACAAGTGGCTTTTAGCGATCAACGCCTGGAGGGGTTGTTGCCTTGGCCCCTGCTGACCATGCAGTTGGGCGAAAACTTGAAGCATCTCCACATATCTCAAGGCTTGTAGTCACCTCCGCCCCCTCACATGATCATCTGCACAAGAGTCACAAAAAGCACTAGAAGCCACGTTGGAACAGGCTCTCCAGGGGCTTCCCCTTTGGCTAGGATCACGTTTCTTTCATTCGGGTTTTTGCACTTTTTCCTTTTCTATCTTTTGGTCAACGGAGGGCCCTGCAACTCGCCAGGGTAGCCATGGCTGGACTCGCAGAGAAGCAGCTGGACACGGCAGCAGCATTTGCCGCCATTCTTTCGGATGCGGCTCGGCGCTATGCAGACACAACGGGCGAGACTCTGAACGATTTCATGAAGCCTCCGATGAAGTCTGTGCAGGATTTGGCGGAGCAACTTGATCTGCAAAATGAACGCTTCTCAGAATACCGCGCAAAGCGACACTCCATCTTCTCCGCCGTCTCGGCGGCCCTCAGGCCAGTTGAACTGGTCGGGGAGATTGTGGCCGGTGGTGCTGCAGAGGTGTTCGCTCCAACACAACACATTTTCAGTTCTGTTATGTATCTGGTTAATGCCGCACATGATGTTTCCTCGGTGTACGATTCTATTGTGGCGTTGTTTGAGCAACTGAAGGTTCAAATCCATTGTACCTCAACTCCCCATCAGTGCAAGTTATTCTAATGGCTGCTGCAGGACTTTACCGGCCGTTTGAGCGCTTACTTGAGACACAAAATGTCTGATGCTCTCCGTAACAAGATCGTGGAAATCCTTGCTGCTTTGTTCAATGTACTTGTCTTGGCTACCAAGGAAGTGCGTCAGGGACGATTCCGGGCCTACTTCAAGCGTCTTTTTGGATCAGAGTCGCCTGTCCAACCAGCACTGGAAAACTTGGAAGCACTCACCTTGGGAGAGCAGCGCCAGGTCGCTGCAGATACCTACGATGGGGTTCTTGAGATCAACACGAGAACCGAACGAGTGGAGGATATAATTAATCAGGTCAACGACAATGTCCTCAGTCTCAGGGCGGAAAATCTGGATAGGGCCAACCTCAGTTACCAGGATCGTTTACGAGAGATACTCGAACCGTCGCCTTTTCCAGAGGATTTCTACAATTCTTTCAACAAATCTCGAGTAGAAAGGACAGGCGATTGGCTCCTCGAAGACGAGGGTCTGAAGGTCTGGCTTCGAGGTGAAACTCAGTACCTGTGGATGTATGGGAATCATGGTAAGCATGCTTGAGTCTTCGAGCACCTGGTATAACGGTCCGTCTAATCTTTGTCCCACTAGGCACGGGAAAGTCGTTTTTGGTGACTAGGGTCTTGTCATGGTGTGCCGAGAATTCCTTTCGGGTGGGCTACTTTTTCTTTCGCGACAATAATCCGGAAACGAGGTCCTTCCTGCAAGGTCTTCGCGATATTGCTTATCAATTGAGTGAAAGCGATGCATTTTACGCTAAACAATTAATGCGTACGACCCGTCGTAGTGACGAAATCAGAACAGTCGCAAGCGCATTTCGAAAGCTCTTCGTTGAGCCCTTCGAAGGCGACAACCGTGGCAAAACACTTTACGTCTTTCTGGACGGCATCGATGAGGCCAACCAAGAGGAACTGGACCAGTTTCTCCCACTCCTGGCCCCTGAAGATAACGTTGCGGAGAGTCAAACCAAGGTTCAATTTGCACTGATTGGCAGATCGCATCTCTCTGAAACTGTGACGTTGGCTCTGGATCCAGCGGCTCAGGGCGACATATACACTGCTGTGCAGATCACAACTTCAAGAAACGCAGAAGATGTCAGGGCGTACCTCGTTGACTCAATCGCTCATTCTCGAATCATGAGACGCACTAGCTTCGATTTTGTCAATGAGGTTATCAAAGCAATGGAGGAGCAGGTCGACGGACTTTTCATTCTCGCCAAGCTCATGGTCGCAGAGCTCAATCGACGCAGCAGGCCAAATTCTATACTCGAGAGCGTCAGGACATTTCCCAGGGAGATTGAAGGCATGCTTAAGCAAACACTAGCCAATATCTCTGCAACCATTTCACTCGAAGAAGCTGCTGACCTAAATGAGATGTTGCGCTGGGTCGCGTGTGCGGAAGAAACACTGTCGCTGGCCCAGATCGAAGAAGCATTGATTATGAGGTTCGGTGACCCCCCGATCCGCCTTGAGGAAGCTTTGCGTGGTCCTTATAGTTGCTTTTTCGAACTGGAACGTGAAGATGGCCTCACCACCGACGACTTAACCAAGGAGATTGAGAGGATTCGGAGAAAGACTCAGGAAGCCAGCCCTAACCGCGACCCCCGATTCAGTCATCGCCGCTTGACATCTGGCACTGCCAGTCCACCAGGCAGAATCAGCTCCCGTGGACGTCTTTCCTCTAGTTGGACATCTAGTCCTGGTGCCGGCTTTAGGTCTTCGCCACCCATAAAGAATTCACCGCCCATGAGAGGCTCCCCTCCCGTCAGATACTCCAATCCATTTCGGAACTCGTCTCCCATTCTGCACATTAGCCCAATTTCTAGTCCCGACGTTTGCGAGTGGGATGAGATAGAGTATGGCTCAAACAAAGATACAACTTTCGTCACGTTTTTCCATTCCTCGGTCGGTCAGTTCTTCCGCAATTACGAACCCACCAAGCAAGGCTTAGACGCCGTCAACTATGCAGTTGAATTCGACATCAGAAAAGCCAGGCTTCATACATTACAGGGATGCCTCCGCGTATTCAATGATAAGAAATGGTATGAGGACCTGAACCTGAATCAAAATAAGACCTCCATGAAACAGTATGCGGCATGGTACTGGCAGGAACATCTGATTGCGGTCGACATTGCCAAGGTTTCCGCCAAAGAAAAACACGATATAGGAATCCAAATTTACAAGATGATGACTGATGAAGAGACGATTTTGGATTGGACGATTCAATACGAAGAAAATGATGAGGGCCTAGAGGTCTTGGATGACAAGAGCATCACAGTCATTCGAGAATGGATGGGAGATCCAGGCGTGCTCGAGGGCCTATCTTCCGAAGCGAAGGCTTGGGTCGAGCGAGCATTGACAAAATTCTCTGGAATTGCTGAGGAGATTGGTCGAGTATGGGCGAAGGCCTGGCTTTCTTCGGATCGTTTCGAGCACTATGTTCCGACAATGTTCTGTTTTGAAATTGTCCAGAGCTTAGCCTTTATGGATGCAGGAGACACATGGTCGAGCTCAAAGATGCACTGGAGCGACATACCCGCAGAGCAGAGGATTCTCAAAGCCATAGAGTGGGCGAACTACCCCGAAACCGCCCGCTCACATCGTCGCATCGGCAGCACCTACCTAACACAAGGCCTACACCAACTTGCCTTGGCACACTACGAGAAGGCGTTGCAACTGGACGATAATGGAGTCCAGACACTTGGCCGAATCGCGTATTGCCTCTATATGGATGGTCGCTACGACTTGGCGCTTCAGAAAGCTTTGACTTGCGCAAGCATGGAGGAAGCCAACCTTGAGCAGGGCGTCTCCAAGGGAGCAGAGCTTGAGCGCAGCAAGTGGCGTTTATACAAGGACCACTTCCTGATCGCCCAGTGTTATTACCGCACTCATCGTGTGGACTGCTCGTTGGAATACTATCGAAAGGCTATGGCTAGTGCAGCCCAAACCAAAGTTGATCCCAAGGAAAAGTTCCAAGCAGAAGCCGCATATCTCGAAGTGCTGGCGGCAGAGAACCGTCACGCAGAAATGATGGACAAGTTGAAGGAAATGGCTGGACAGCCGGAAGCTGACCGAAGTCGGCTTGTTGAGTTCTTCCTTGACCAGTACAATAAGACGTTAGTGCTTGACTGGATTCCCAAGGCCGCATGCAAGGTCAAGCTGGTTGACTTCCTGCTGGACACGATTGAGCAGGCCATTGATGTGGCACGCATAACACTCAATCATCTCAAAGCCTTATATCTGCGACTATCCATGGGCACAACGTACACTTACCAGCGCGCGACCGAGGAGGCCATCGCAGTCTTTGAACAGATCTCGCTACTCGAAAGTCGGGGCCGCGGAAACATCCCAACCCGCCAAGGCCGTGCCATCTCGTTTCAGCGACTA
Organism: Paramyrothecium sp. XJ0827; assembly: GCA_020881915.1. Taxonomy (NCBI): domain Eukaryota; kingdom Fungi; phylum Ascomycota; class Sordariomycetes; order Hypocreales; family Stachybotryaceae; genus Paramyrothecium; species Paramyrothecium sp. XJ0827. The sequence goes on along the minus strand of JAJFPB010000001.1, from coordinate 1,037,761 downwards.
GCAAGTTTGTATAAGACGCAGGTCTGGCACGCAGGGCTGAAAACTGCCGAGGCCGAAACATGGATCACCAAGCTACAGCAGGTCCAGCAGAAGCAGGACGTCCAACAAAACGTCGACATGCCTTCTAGCATGATGGGTTCCGACGTCAATGTGGCCTCGATCTACCTCGCCATGTTCTACCGGCATTTAGGACGAACCTCAGAAGCTAAAGCACTCCTCAAGTTCCTCATTTTGGACAGTTTAGAGCTTTTGTCGGACGAGGAGCCGCAGAACGATGAGTTTGCGCTGCAAAACCTCTTGAAGCTCTTTATGGCTGCAGACGATGTTGACAATGCCCGCGCGCTTGCTCAGTCGATGCGCAAGATCAATCCCAAGGCACCAGTGCATACTCCTAGCGACTCGCCTCTCAAGTATCGCGACGAGCCCAAGCTTCCCGACATTCAAGGCACGAACCGTTCTTGCGCTCAATGTCTGCTCGTCATGTCGCTTTCTGATGATTTCAACATGTGCAAGTACTGCATGGACTCGTATTGTATGGACTGCCTGGAAAAAGTCATTAAGCAGCCAGGGAATGCAACAAGTGACCATAGAGAGGATGTTATTTGCCGCAATGATCATGAGTGGTTTGTGATAGGGACTCTAGATCGAGTGCTGCACAGAGGAGAGATTCTGATGGCCAATGGGGCCGTGAGAGGATTCAGGGATTGGAAAAATGGGCTTCAGCAGTGGTGGAGGGACTACAAGGTTGACTAAGTACAATTGCATTATGATAAATGAGCACATTTCCAAGCATTAATGAACATTCAGGGAGGCCTGGGCAATGATAGGACATCTTGGCTTTCCGGTTGTGGAGCGGAAAATTCCATAACGTACTGTAGACAGCTATTGTGAGAAACTTTTCGCCAGTAGGGTAGACATGAAGCAAAATTTTAATTTGAGAATTATATACTTAAAGAACTACTGAATCTCGTCCATGACCTTTTCCTGAAGGCTCATTACGTGCGCTTGAGGGCAAGTGCCCAAAGTTGCACAACTCCTCCTAGCCCCATCATCACATGAGATTGTATCAAACGAATCGTGCGACATTTTCGTGTCGAAAAAGGGGATATTCCAACGCTGAGTGCCTTACAGGCTCAAAGTCTGACCAGCAGTGCCGTAAACACGGCTCTTGACGCTGCTCTTGCCGTACAGGGAGTAAGCGTAAGGAATGCTGCTGGAGCCAAGCTTGCCAGCAGGGGCAGTGTTCTTGCTCGAGCCCCAGCTAATATCGCCGGTAGTGGCATAGCCAACCTCCTTAGAGTCAACAGAGAGGATGGCCTTCTCGGAGCTGTTGTCGAAGACGGTGGACTCGACGCGGACCTGAGCACTCATGCGGGTGTTGACACCGGTGCTCTGGACGTTGAGGTAGTAGTTGTTGTAGATGTGGACAGTGCCGAAGCGGACGGAGGGGTTGCGAGAGTTAACGTTGTACCAGTAGTTGTTGGCGTAGGTGACGTGCAGCTTGCCCTTGTCCTCGCTGGAGTTGCTATCGCTGTGGCCGACCAGAGAGGTCTTGTAGTGGTCGTGGAGGAAGGTGTTGGACACGGTAACCCAGTCAGATCCGTGGTTGATGTCGAGCAGACCATCGTAGTAGTCCTTGCCGCTCTTCTGGTCGGAGGACAGGTCGCAGTGGTCGACCCAGACGTTCTTGGAGGCCTGGATGTTGATGGCGTCGCCGTTGGCGGCAGTGACCTTGCTGATGGCAAGGTTGCGGATGATGACGTTCTTCTGCTTGTTCACGTACAGACCGACGCCCTCGAGCTTGGAGCCTTTGGCGCCGACAATGGTCTTGTCCGAGGCGACCCTGACCTTGACGCTGCCCTTAATGGTGCCCTTGACGTAGACGACGCCCTTACCGGAGGACTCGGCCGCCTTGGTGAACTGAGCGAGGGTAGAGACAGTGGTGGTCGCACCGCCCTTGCCTCCGGTCGTGCCGCCGTTGGTGCTGGCGTAACCGATGTTGCAGGTGTCGGTGACGGAGGCGCGCTTCGCAATAGCGGCGCTGGCATCCTCGTTAATGGTGGGAGTGGGGGCAGCGGCGACGAAGCTCGCAAGAGCAAGGTTGAGAATGTTGGAGAACTTCATTTTTGCGAATTATCGAAACTGTTCTTCAGTGAATGAATGGATTGGTTGTAATGAATGAGATGCAGGACGCAGTCCGCAAGAAAATTGATGAAAGAATGAGAGTGTCTGAAGAGACGGAAGATGATGAGGTGAAAAGAACGGATGAAGAAAGAAGCTTCTGAAGATTCATGGTTACAGCAAGAAACTACGAATGGTATATATATGAGTATTACTGTACTCCTTTCACAAGTATCGTCGTGATGCTCAGGAGTGGAAGAGTCTGGATGTCCGTGCCAAGCCTCAGATCGGTTAAAACGGAGATGAAATGGCTCGGCAGCCACACCACGCGTCAAAGGCATTAACCCAACTGAGCACTGACAGACCCGCAAGCCGTACCAAAAACAGCCTCGACTCCATCAAACAAATTGTTTTCGCCCCCTTGATGGCCGGAAATTGAACGATAACCTAGAAAACCCGGCTGCCAGGGTTTTGGGTACGAGAAGCTCCGTTCGCTCTGGCATTGGGTCCGACCAAGCATCATGCCTTCGAAGCAAGCTCAACAGACCCACAAAGCAAGAGTAACAAGCTTATAAAGCATACTTTTATCCATACTCGTGTTAGTTGTAAGTCGTCTGGTGTAGCATGAGGTTGTTTGCCGGTCCACACGATGGATCCCAGGTTCCCCTAACCCACCCGTCGTTCCTGGCACCAACAGTTAAACTGAAACAAGAACAGGGGCTGCAGGACGACATGAGGCTTCAACGCGCGGCATGCGGCCTAGCATTGAGATGCAAAAGGGCACTCAATAACGCAAGAAAAGTTGAGCCCCTATACCAGCCAAGGAAGCTAAGATCTGACGCCGGCATACAAGGCCGCCACAATGACGGTGTTAAAGGACGCTCCCTAGACAGCCCGGGAACAAAACACTGAGGGAGACGAATATTTCGTAGAGATACATGGCGATTGCGTAAACGACACTGATGAAGCAGCAGGTCTGCCAATTTGCCAGTTTCGAATCACTTGGCGTTTGCACTACGATCCGTATCGAATTTGTTGGTGGTCACATCACCTTTCTAGGGCAGCACCATGGCCAACAACACTTGATCACTGCCTAGAAGGCCCCGTATAAGCCGAATGGGAGTCCTCTTCCTTGATAAGGTCATACCCCTTACGAACCACACATGGCCAAGTGACCTTCCACTTACAGACAAATCCATGTCTCGAGTGTGCAGTAGAAGAAGCACCCGCCACCAGCAAAATTCCTGGTAAAGTTTCCGCGTTTGAAGTTGATTTCCCTGGTCATGGCATGTAGCAACAGTGCAGCGATCACCGAGAAGACTGATGAGAGGTCAAGGTGAAGACTGGCAGGGGCGACTCGCACAGCCACAAGTGCCGTGTATTTTGTTATTTAGTTTGCCACAACATCACGCTAGGCATGGCCAGGATGGTGCAATCGTGGAGAACTTACATGGCGGTACATCTTAGGGACCAAATCTTGGTTGGACTGGTAAGGAAGATGTGCCATTCTTGGTTTCAACCCATTTGTTAAACACGTTTATGGGCTTCGGTGCAGTCAACACAGTCTGCGAAATGACAATGCTGAACCCTACTGCTTCGGCTCCTCTCGACTGCGAGATCATGGTAATCGAGTTTGTTGGAGAGGGTATGGCGCCAAAGTTGTGGACAAAGTCCGCTTCCAGTCTGATCAGAGGTTGAATTTCTACATGTAGAGAGCACGCAGAGCCGCGTAGAGTTTGTTGCCTAAGGTTTTCAATAATTCCATGGGGGTTTGTATGGTCCTCTTACTTGTGGACAACAGCTTCGTATGCTGGATTGCTCATAATCGCTGCAGTGTGATTGATATGCCAAATCAAGATGAGGTGACAGAGCATGTAATCGATCATGGACGGCAACATAAACACCCAACAAAGCAACAAGCCACATGTAATCAACAGCTTCAACTCTCAAATTGGTGAGCAGAGGCAACCAGTGCGCCAAAAACCTGAAATGCAGCTGAGTGATTGCTTCTTTCTCCTTACCCCAGTGCTCTAGGGTAGGTTCAGCGGGTAACGCTAAGAGCACATCGCGTTGACGCACAAGAGGGTGGAGGCTGAACGGGGGGAGAAACAAGAGACAAAAAACTCCACGAGCAAAACATCCCGATCCGGACGTAATTTAGACGAGACTGCAAGAAAAGGATGGAGAACCTGGAGGAATGAAAAGACAAAAATGCAACCGCAAAAAGAAACTCTCCCGCCGGGAATTGAACCCGGGTCTCAAGCGTGACAAGCTTGCATACTGACCACTATACTACGGAAGATGTTTGACTGTTTTCAGCCAACGTAGTGGGTTGTTTCGATGCAGGGGAGGAAATTATTTTGGATTATATGCCTTGCACATGTTGGACCACGGCTACTGGCTCTACTGGCTCCACCTCGCAATGTCATTTGCTGCGGAGAACCCTGCTAGTGATGGGGCCAATATCCATCGTTGACCGTTGGTCGTATAACTGTCCAATGTTTTCCAGCGCTTGGTGCCCACAGTCCGGATAACTCGGATGACCCCCTCAGCTTGGCATTGAGGCTCGCTGCTACTCAGTCGTCGGACCTGCATGATATTTCCCGGCCTCCTCCAAAAGAACCAGTCTCTCTAATGCTAGCGCGTCGGTCCGCTGCTACTTGCTGAATTACCCCGGAATTCGGATGCCAAGGAATTTCCACGTATCAGCAAGTTCGATGGCCCGGTAGGCCGTGATGATCGGTCCAAAGCCCAGTGCCGGTAAGCGGGCGACCAGCTAGACTAACACGATAATGTCTAAGTGATGATGGTGGACATTCCGGTGTAAAGTATTTAAGTGATGATGGTCGTCCCATCGAAATGCTGTGACTCTAGGAATAGCCGGTAGATCTACTTGACCGCTGAGATCATTGTAAAGATGTGGGCCAAGTGTATTTCTTTATCGGTTGCGGTTTGTGCACTGCTGCAGACTGTCACTGCTGCATCGCCGCAGAATCTTCCCAGAAGACCCAATGTCCAGCCCACCCCATACAATGTCGGCCGGGCCATGCCTCCCTCACCCCCTCGTGAGGAGGGTCGATACTGCTACGTAAAGCCATCATGCAAGGGCGACGACGCTGCTCGCATCTTTGAAGCTTTCAAAGAGTGCAACAACGGCGGAACTATTGTTCTGGATAAGACGTACTGGATCGGTTCTCCGTTGGACCTGACCTTCCTTGCCCACGTCGATGTCATCATCACTGGAGAGATCAACTTCCGCGAGGACGTGTACTATTGGGCACAAAACAGCTTCAAGTTGCCATTCCAGAACATGTCAACCTTTTGGTTGTGGGGTGGAGAAGACGTCAACATTTATGGTGACTTGTCCAACCAGAAGTCGGTCCTGCAGGGACACGGCGAGGCGTACTGGGAGGAGTATCTGACCAACAAGACAGTACGTGTAAATTGTGGCCCTGAGTATTGCTGGATTGCTAACCGCTTTGAAGCTGATGCGTCCGATCATGTTCACCTTTGAGAAAATGAAAGGTGCTACTATGTCGAACCTGAGGATGCGTAACTCTCCCAACGTAAGCCCCTCCTTCTGTATTCGTTGTACATCGCAATACTGACATGGCTGTTTAGTGGTTCAACATCATTGCCAACAGTAGTGATATTGTCATTTCAGACTTGGACATTGTGGCCAAGGTAAGCAATCAGATATCTCCTCACCAAGCTTATCTAACGAGACAACAGAGCCCTCGTGGTATCAAAATTGCAAACTCTGACGGCTGGGATACGTACCGCTCCCAGCGTGTTGTTATTCAGAACTCCTTCATTGACAACACTGATGGTTAGTTCGTGGCAACAGCGGTGACGTTCCTGCAACTAATCGCAAAGTGATACAGACTGCGTCTCTTTCAAGCCAAATAGTACCGATGGTTAGTCGCTCTCACATCTTGTGGACAGCGCATCTTGCTAAAGTAATCGCAGTTGTCGTTCAAGGACTAGTCTGCAACGGCTCCCATGGAATTAGCATCGGCTCTCTCGGCCAGTACAAAGGCGAAACGGATATTGTTGAGAACCTCTACATCTACAACATCTCCATGTCTAATGCCAGCGATGGCGCTCGCATCAAGGTGTGGCCGGGCGTTGAATCAGAGTTCCAAGATAATCTCAACGGTGGAGGCGGCCTCGGTTATGTCCGGAACGTCACTTACGACGGCTTCTACAACCAGAACAATGACAACGCCATCACAATTACTCAATGCTACGGCCAGAGCAACCAGACGCTATGCAATGAGCACCCAGTTCGTCCACCTTGAAAAATTGCATATCAAATGTTAGAAAATTTACTTACACACTATAACAGGCGAATCTCACTATTGAGGACGTCACCATGAAGAACATTTGGGGAACGGTCTCAAAGAAGTACGATCCTCGGGCAGGTTCTATGGTCTGCAGCGCTCCCGACCGCTGTAGCAACATTCGCATTGAGAATGTGAATGTGACCGTGCCAAGTGGAAAGGCACCTGTCTACGCATGCATGAACATTGACGAAAGCCTCCTTGACGTCCGCTGCGTTGAGCCTGGAAAGGAGCGTGACACAACGAATGGTTAAGACGTCAATTTTTGCATTTGGATGAGTAATCTACCTGTAAATTAAACTAAGAATTTGAATAGAATCAATTCTCAAAAGCAGAGATGACTATGCTGCTTCACTTGTAAAATGCGGAGAGCCAAGCAACATGTAAATCCGAAGATCAAATAATGCTATCAAATAATGCTATCACAACAAATCGTGCATGTCCAAGAAGGCATCCCAGGGGCGCTTTTTGCGGAAACATGCTTAAATCAGCCCTTTATGATGGCCAGTCAGAATCGAGCTCCTCCTTCAGACAATCACAATCGAATTGTGAAACGCAACAGGATGCAGCCAATGCCTCCCACAATGCTGGCTAAGCACCGTCTACGTGGGTATCATACAGGACAGCCGTTTAGCCAATTGCTCAAAGATATCTGGCCTCAGCCTTGCGTCTTTATACACGAGCTTGTCACAACTAGTCAGGGTAGTGAAATCTGCTCTCGGTTACTGTTGACAGGGCCACGGATCTGCCGCCTATCGTGTCTCCCAAATGGTGCAGAATGGCAGGTGAGGGAGCCGAATACGGGCTTCGAGGTCTCCAAGGGATTTCCAAAGGAAGGAATCTTCAAATGAGGGTCTTCCAACTATCAGACGGCGAAAGACTGATAGCGAGGCCCTTGTACCATGTGCAAACCTCGAAGTACTCGTATCACCGTCGCGGCTGAACCCTTCAGGAGTGGACGTTTTCTCGTCGGCGGCTTGTTTTCAATCACAACTTACTCACGTGGCAGTGCAATTGTGCCAAATGGAATGAGAGCCTTACTGTGCATCCGAGAGCCGACGCGAAGTGGATGAGGTCGTACACAGGCACGCACATGCTAAAACAACCTCCAAACGTTTGGAGCTTCATGGATATTGCATCGTCGTTCAACCAGAGATTTCTAACCCTCCAAGACGATGCACCCAGAGCGTTTTCGGGGATGCAGGCTCTGCTAAATCGTATCCATCCCGGTGGCTTCATTTACGGACTGTCTGAATTTTTCTTTGAGATGTTCCTCTGTTGGACTAGCCAGTTCGCAAATATGGAAAGGAGGTGTCTCCTGGGCTCTCCGGGGCTACATCAAAAGGGTCTTCCTAGCTGGTCATGGCTTGGATGGCAGGGGCCTGTTTCATTTGTTTATGACGCTGAATTTCAGTTGACGCGGCCGTGGCATAGTCATGAGCATAAGGTCGGATTCCTGGAGCCGGTTACAGACTGGTTCGCGATGGATTCTCCGGATGCCACCATGAAGAGAAAAGTTCAGTCGATGTGTTTCAAGTATAAGTCGGATTTCTCTCAACAAAGTTCTACACCGCCGTTGCCTGTGGGGTGGAACTCTCGAAGTTTCATCAAGAAGAATCGCTCTTCCGGATTCTCACGCAATGGATATGAGCCACCAATAGTTTTCTACCATGAGCTTGATCCTTCCCAACAGTTCAAGTACCCTGTGCCGGTATTGAAGTGGGAAGATGAGCATATGCTTAGCGGACAAGCACAGTTCCTGTTCTGCAGCACTAGTGAGGCCGACATTGAGCTGACCAAGGAGACTGATACTGTGCAAGCAAGTGACTATGCGCGACGTACTTGCATCAGAAATGGACATGGTGACATTATTATATCACTCATTTGATCACATGTGGATCAAGTCAACGAGTTTATGAGCGAGAAATCAAGGCCGTGCAAGCTGCAGCTTGTTGCAGTTGCCGAAGATTGGTCAACTCGACTTGGTTGCACATCAGCGGGTGTCATAGTCCCGTATAACTGCTACTTCGTCCTAGTCGTCGAGAAGGTACAAAATGTGTCTTGCCGTTTGGCCTCAGGCGAAGTTTGTGAAAGATGGTGGGATACGAACGGAAACACAATATAGTTTACTTGCTTAATATTGATTCATGGATTCTTTTATTTTCCCAGCGATTATTGCTTGGCGAGCGATATACTTAGAGGGTATAAGGAATAATTCGTTCTAACTTTGAATGAAAACTGATAAATTATGAATATCTATTGGTATAGTAGAAATCTGTTCATAATAGCAGAACTCTTATATCCCCCGGCTTAGGCCTAGCTCACGAAGGTTAGGTTAGACATTTCATGAACAAATACCTCTGTGCTAAATTTGCCAATTCTTAAAAGGGGGTCCTTTAGTGCTTTTTAAAGAAGACCTTCTTTCTTTAAGTAGAGTAATATTACAATCAATATTTATATATACTAAGGTTGTCTTCATCACAACTATGTACTAAAGATTGAAGAAGCTCAGCCCAAAACAATCAATGAGGTACTTTTGTGTTCGACTAGGTCTGACCTAGCAACCGTTCAAATGTCTCCGAGCCTTTCTCGACCCAGGTAAAGCTGTCAGCGTGGGTGGGGATTTATGCACAAAACCGTGACTACTACGACAAGTCGCAGCAGCTGAGCCGCTAAGGGTTATTTTAGGTGCCTCGGTGTAGGGGGTTTCGTTAGGAATCCATGCAGTGTAATAATGCATTATCTGAGCAGATAATACTGTGGCAGGAAATGACTCCACTGATCTGCTCTAGTACGAGCGTACAAAAGGCGGGGTTTTGCGCAACCATGGTGAAGCTCAACAGCGAGTGTTTGGGCCCCTTGACGTCCGTCCGAACTTCAGCATGGCGCCGTCGACAGCAGCGCCTGTCCAGGTGCCACCAGGGCTTCAGGAAGACAACAGAGATGTGGCTGATTTGTGGAAACAAGCCCTACAGAATTACAAGGGCATCGTGGGATTCGATTTGGAGCGAAAGTTCAACAACGCCCAAGCTATGCTAGATTTCGGAACAGAGCAAATGAACAATTTTCACAAATTTCGACACGATGGCAAAAAAGTCGACAAGCTACGTACCGTCTTCAAAAACAATTTGGACCTCTTAGAATCTGGTGCACAGCAGATCCTTGCTGCCGCGACCCCTGCTTTTCCACCGGCTGCCGCCATTGGGACTGCCATGACATTCATTCTTCAAGTCAGTAGTGAGAGCGGCCTACACAGAGCGCTAATGGCTAACCAAGGGTAGGCATGTAGGGCCCAATCTGCCGACTATGATGTCGTAATGGTTTTCTTTGACGACATGAATTCATTTCTCCAGCGGATAACCATCCTGGAGAAACGCCTACCTAATCACAGGATATACCAAAACTGCCTGGTTGATGTTTTTAATTCTTTTCTATCAATGTGTGGTTTTGCGCACAAGTACATTGTGCTTGGCCGCTTCAGTAAGTGTGCAGCCACCACACCTTAACTTCCATCTTACTGATACCAGGCCAGAGAAATGGATCACTAGCCTCCTGGAGGGCCAAGATTCTGATCTCTCCGGGGCTCGTGCCACTGTAGATACCAGCTTGGCTCGTTTGCAAAGTGCTACTGAGTTTGCCATCTTGGGCAATACCGAAGAGACAAAGAAAATGGCCCGAGAGCTAAAGGAGAACTCCGTAGCCCATACTCAGATGCTAGTGGAGCAGCGAGAGGTACTTGGATCAATCCAAGAGATTGCAGAAAATACACATAGCGATGTGCAAAAAATCCTCAAGCTTGTAAGCATTCAGGGTCTCGACAAGAAGAGTAAAGCACCACCTGCACACACTGCAGGCAAGTCACCGTTGGCAAATCGTGTGAGGAGCGCTCTTGAGACTGTGAATGCAGACACTCACGAATTCAACGTGCTAAAGGAGACCATGATCCCTGATACGTGTGCTTGGTTGTTCACCGAGTCCGCGTGGGGTTCTTGGGCGAAACGAGCTAAATCTCAACAAACCATTCTAGTCATTACAGGAGCTCCAGGAGTAGGTAAAAGTCATATGGCGCTCGCTACATACGACAAACTCAATGAATTGGCAAGTGAGGATAAAGAAGGAAATACGGCTGTCGCCCATTTCTACTTTCGAGAGCAACAGCCCAGCTTCAAGTGGTTCAGCTCTGGTATTACGACCGCTATCAACCAGGTAGCTGAACAGAACGTCCAACTCTGCGAAAAGATCAACACCATCCTCTCTAGAGATGACGTACTCATTACAAAGACAGCTTGGTCGACACTGGTGGAACATATACTCTGTCCAATATTTGAAACAGCATCCCAAAACCGTCTCTACCTGCTGTTTGATGGACTTGACGAGCTTATCAATGAAGAAGCATTTTTCGAGTTTGCCGAGATGGTTGCTGCAAGTAAAGCGAACATCTCAATGGTAGTTACCTGCAGAGACAGCTGCTTCAGAAGGATGCCCGACATCATTCAACCCCTGGTTATTGAAGTAACCAAGGAAAAACAACTATCAGATTTCAAGGCGCTTGTCTGGCACCGGATCAAGACGTATGACAACCTTCGCACATTCTCAGCTTATGTCCAAACCCGCGTGGCCGATAAGATGGTAGAAGCTTCACCGAGTAAGAATCATGAATTTGTATGAAACAAAATAAAGCTGAACTAATCACATTTCAGGCCTTTTATATGCAGAGCATATGCTGGTCCGCCTGAACAATCTCGGCCGTGAGGGCGCTGTGCTTCAAGCAATCAACAAACCGCTACCCGAATCTATCGAAGACTTGTATGATATTTTGTTGAATGAGTGTCAGCGAAGGATGACTGCGAAGCACCAGCAAGTTGCCTCCATGCTCCTTCACTGGATGGCATTTGCAAATCGAGAATTAACCCTCGACGAGGCGGTGTCGCTCCTCAGGTATCTTGCAGGAGACGATGACTTCAGCTTGGAAGAAATACCTGAGTTTCTCCATAACTTCATTCGTATTGGCGATCCAGTCGAGCTGGAATCGCGAAAGGTCTTGAAACACACCCATTATGATGTGTCGAATATTGAACAAGACCAGAATGACTACCTTTATGATGATGGGAAGTTACCTGTCAAGTTTCAGGAGCGCTCCATGATGTACTTCTTTCGAGTGTTACCTGACGAAGATAAGCCCTTTCGATGGCGAGAATCGGAAGCTTTCCGCCGCATGTTTCTTGCGAGTGTCGACCTTGCACAGCCTGCCCCGGAGGGAACAGTTAGCAAGTTCCATCCGGATTTGCAGGATTCAGCCGCTGACGAGCTCCTGAGCAACTGGTGTGGCATAGAGCCTTACTCGCATACCGTTGAGCAGCAAGTTGAGCTAATGGAGGCACTGGCTGCCGTCATGTCAAACAGGACTGGCCTGGCCGAGATGCTTAGCCGCTTGCCTGTGTTGTACTATAGTGGCGTCGAAGAAGCCACAGAAAGCACCAACGAAGAAATGAAGAAATGGGTCCAAGTTTTTGATCAAAACGACATACGTTCCAAACTCAGTGAACCGGCCCTGCGCTGGTGGGATGAACTTGCAGAAGATCCGCGAAAATTGCGACTGGGATTGGCAAAGGGTTTCCTGACAGCCTTGTACAAAGCGCCGGACGCAGCGACAGCTCAGAAGCAATTCTCTCTTACGAAGAATGTTTTGCATGTGGTGAGTACAAGAATGACACAAGGTTGACGAAAGTGGGCTAACTCGAGAGCTTTCAAGTGCGGCCTACTAGAAATTCTTGTTGAAAATGCGAAAAAGCTGTACCCAGAGAAGGTATCGATAGAGGAAGGCAGCTATTTCATCGACACTTTAGCCCTTGGAACTGTAAATCTCTTTGAGGATATCCCCATGGATGATCGAGCCTACCGGGCTGTGTCCATAATCCTTGCCGATTATCACGGAGATGTCGCTGAAGAGCTTTGTCTAAAGGCTCTAGAGCTCAACAAAGAGAACGGTTCTGCTACAGAGAGGTGTAAAATTTTGATGCTCTTATCTACTATTCGGCTCCATGACCAAAGAATGGAGGAGTCTCAGCAGGCTATTCGAGCTTGTCTTGAACATCTGACAAACGAAAACGTACCCGTTCCCATCAAGCAGGAGATCTGGGTCACCAAAGCTCAAGTGGAGATCGAAAGTGGCGACCGAGGCGCAGCTGCGATTTCCTACCGGGAGGCCAGGGCAGTCGACCCTACCGTCATGGTGTCAGGTGAAGTGCTTGTCAAAGAGCTGTCCTTGTATCGAAAACAAGACGACAAGAGTTCTTACATAGCTACGATGAAGTCCTGGACTCCTCTAGAAAGGTTGACCTGGCTTGCCTGGAATTACGACGTCGATGGTGCTACTCGGCAAACCTATTTCCGCGACTGCGCCTCTGTTCTAGAAGAGAAGGAGTTTATTGTGTCAGTGTATCAAGAGACCATACGATATCTGGAGAATCTTAATGCAAGCGCGCCACTCAAACTTGATCTTGCGCTGGCATATATTCAAGTTCATCAAGACATCAGTTCAGCTCGCAAAATTTTGGACGAAGTCTTCGACACCGGCTCAAATGGCTGGGCTTGGCCCATTACCAATGAAGATCCTCAGAATACTCTGCTTCGAGGTATAAACATGATGACTGATGCATTGTTTGAACAGTTCTACCAGTCCCGGGATCCGAAAGTCAAAGCGGAGGCTTTCAGTGCTCTAAAAGGATTGATGCAGAGGACCTTCTCACTTTCAATACCTATTGTCTCACCTGCCGTGCTGCTAAATTACCGTAAGATCCTGGCCACCATGAGTCTGAAATTGGGTCAAGCAATCGATTTCCAGGAGAACTTACAGGCTGTCATGGATTCTTGTTTCGCAGCGTTAAGCGATGGTGTAGGCTGGAACGACGTGCAGAATCTGGTTGAGCTGGGTCGGGCTGTGGCAGTCCTCGCAAGGGCCCTTCACAATCCAACGCTCTCAGCAGAGCTGGAGAGGTATGCTCGCATTGTTATCTCCGCCATGTTCTCCCGGCTTGACCGAGAGCTTGACGACGAAGTCACTAAGCAAATAATCGAGGCAAATGCTGACGTGGCTCGTCGTGCTTGGGAAGAAGACGGACCAGGGGACGGGGGCGATGAAGAGCCGGAAGACGAAGGCGATCTTCTACCCCATGTTGCTTGCAGATATACTTGCGACGGGGCTTGCAGGCCGGTTGCTGAGTATTCGTGGTGGGGAAACCGTGACGCCTACTGCTGCTTGACATGCTCAATGTCATTCTTTTGCGAAACATGTCATTCAAACAGGCGTGCAGCTTCGCTGGAAAATAAGCCCCTGGCGACAAGGTACTTTTGCAGCGAAAACCACTCTTACCTCAAGTTGCCAGTTGAAGGATGGCAGGGTGTCCATGATGGAAAAATTACATTGGCTGGAGAGGAACCTGTCCTGGTGGCAGACATCTTCGATAAGTTGAAGGCAAAGGTAAGGGAGGGTTGGGATGAATTTTGGAGTGGTGCATAGCGGTCTTCGAAACAGAATCATATGTCCTATAGAAGTTCAGACGCAATATCCTTAAACGCGCGAAGGAATCAAAGGCGTACCTCCTGGAGAGGACGCGAAGCCGTAGAGTTGCTCTCATGTGATCCCCGCCTAGACGAGACGCGAATTAGGCCTTGTGCGATGTGGAAGTCGTATTTAGACCGTATGAGGTAAAAGGATGTTTGAAGGTAGCCAAGCGCGGCCATACGGACACGCTTTGTGCCTGCTCAGATCCCCAAGTCTGGTTTCATCCCGAGATGGTCTCGCCAAAACGTGTGAGACTTGAATACCGCAGCAGCGCCTTGACGGTTCAAGAGCATCAGAAGAGTCAGAAGGGATACGATGGCGTCGTTTGCCGTTCAGCTGTCGCAAGGAGGCGAGCCATGGTCAGCCAACCTATTAGACCAGGAAATGCTTAGAAGCCGCCTCATCTTCTATACACGGCGGTCCAACCGTCTCTTTACGATGCATATTGATGAGGCTGGTTGATTGCATCGCATCTCAACGGTCGAACTGAGTGCCTGCATGAACCTTGTGGCTTTGGGCTAACCAAAAGCTCGCTCAAAACTTCAACCCTCCCAATTTCTCTACGTAGTTATGCGTGGAACATGAATCGCAAAATGACGACCATAAGTTTTGATCCGATTCACCTCGTGCCATTCACATTGTCGTGCAACAAACCTAACGTCCAGTCACTGAACCTTGTATTGTGTGCAAAGCCGTTGACACGGCACCTACGTAACAGACTTAACGGTATGGCGCCTTGCAAATTTATGTGTTGAATAGGATATGGTTTTATATACTACATACATCTTCTCATAGCCATGTTGACTCAAGGACCAGCCACTCGAAAATCTTGCGAGGCTCTGGCCACAAGTAATGCCAACATTTAGCAACCCACTGTACCTGTCAACTAAGCACTGGTAGGGGTAGGAGTGGGCAGGCACGAGCAGGCAGAGCTGACGCGGGAGATGACATTCTCGCCGCAAGCCTGGGCGGCGTAGGTGGGCACGACGCCAACGTCAGCGGTCCAGCCGTCGGTGAAACCGGCGCAGAACTCCTGGCTCTCCTCCAGGCGCCCCTGGGCATTGTTGGAGCGAAGGGCACGCAGGCAGTTGTCGGCGTTGCAAGCGTGCTTCTTGGGGCAAGACTCGCGGCGGGTTAGCTTCACGAGGTAGCCGCCACGCTCGATGGTGTTGATGAAGACGAAGCCAGAGGGGAATAGGAACGAGGACCACGAGCCCTGCATGACGGGGGAGGGGTTTGCGTCGTCTTCGGGGTAGATGTCAAAGTAGGCAATCTCGCAAACGCTGTCGCCGGTGGGGTCCTCGGGGATGGAAGAGACATCGTAGATGCGGACTCCGGCGGTGTAGTCGGACTGCCAGAGCAGCTTGTCCTTGGTGACGTAGAGGTTGTGGTCAACGGAGCGCTCGGTTCCCTTGATGAAACCGGACTGCTTGGGGCTCTCGAGGTTGCGAATATCCCAGATGTAAGTGACGGGGTATCCGTCGACGGCCAGGCCGTTGCCCTCGATCTCGTCGATCTCGTCGTTCATGAACAGGTACTCCTGCCACTCGGTGTCGAGAACCCAGCCCTGGTGGGTGTAGGTGGCGCCCTCGTACGAGGTAATGGAGATGATGGAAGAGTTCGCCTTGTCGGTGACGTCGTAGATGGTCAGGGAGTCCTCATTGTAGCCGTAGCAGATGTCACGGCCAACGTACTTCTCGTGGGGACCGCGGTAGACCAGGCACTGAGCGTCGCTATGGAATATTAGTCAAGGACAGAATGCAAAGCTCAGCGGTTTGGACTCACTGGATGTAGCCGTCATCGCCGTTGCAGCCGACACGAGTAGGCTTGGAGGGGTCCTTGAGATCGTACAGGATCAAACCGGCCCGGCAACCGGAGTTGCGAGGCCTAGAGCCGACTGCAGCAGCAAACTGGCCCTCCTCGGACACAACTGAAGAGATGCGTCAGTAATTGTGTACAACACTTTCCAGGACCAGCTCAACTCACCGACGTTGTGGGAAGCACCCTGGGGAAGGTCATCGATGTAGCCAGTGAGGTCATCGATAGGGTGGAAAAAGGTGGCGGGCTTGGTCGGGTCGAGATCGAGAAGCTGTGATTATGGTTAGTACAGATGATGTCGAATTGAATACAGTTGCGCGTCAACTAACCTTTCTCATGTCGAAGATCTGGATACCGTGGTTCTGCAGCTCCGAGCCGATGAGCATGTAACTCTTGTAACCGCGGACCTGGGGAAGTCAGCAATCGTCTACCAAACACGGGGACACTTGACGACTCACCTCCTTCCATAGAGAGTCGGGGTCAGTGGGAGCAGGAGAAGGCCTAGAATGGTCAGCAGTGTTCGAATCGAACTCCAATGGGGATCTATCGCATACAAGAATCCAAGCTGGACGAGCTTGCCCTCCTTGTGCAGAATCTCCAGCAGGGCAGTACCGTCGTACAGACCGCTAGCTATGAACTCGCGACCAGATTCAGGGTCGACCCAACCCCAAGAAGAGCTACCGGTCAGCAGGTTGCCATCGCCGAGCTCATCCCAGCCGCCGGGGGAGCCCAGAGCGGCGTGCGACCAGAAGTCGTAGAGGTCCATGTTCTTGCACTTGAAGGTCTGGAGCGGGTCGCCGGGGACGGCCTCAGCCTTGCCATTGATACACCTGAGACAGTTAGAGAATAGACAGTTATGGTGTCGCTTGGGGAGCGTACTTGGTGTAGTTCAGGCGAGGCCACTTGGAGGAGTCCAGGATGCCGGCTTCGTACTCGCCCAGCCAAAGGTCGACCTTCTTCTTCTTGTTGGCGGCGTGGACCTTTCCGCTGTCGTAGTCTGTTATCAGGATTGTTAGCGACCTTTAAATTGTATCACAAATTCCTTCTGTTGACGTACCGAGGGCCTTGATGGGGTCCTTGGGCATCTCCTTGGCCTGGGCCAGGCTAGCGGCAGCCAGGACGGCTCCAGAGACAGTAGAGAAACGCATCTTGGCTGATCAGCGAGGTGAACGGAGGCGTACGACTTGAGGTAAGACGAGACGTGCAGTCCAACCATCGACGACAAGGGCGCTCGCCATGGCGCATGTGAATATTTATGTCATTTTCGTTGCCTCCGCTATCGCTACCGACCCGCCGAGCGTTGCGCAACGCTCGTACTACGCCGAATGGGTGGTTCAAGAGCTCGGGGACCCCAGGGCACTTTTTAAAATCCATGCTGATGCTTCAGGGGAACAGGCCTGGCGGGCTTACCGCCTTCGGAAGGTGGTCCTGGTGCTCACGAATCTCGGGACCAGCGACGGACAGAAGGTCCCTGTTAGCTCGCGTGTTGTGGCTCGGCAAAGACAAAGCTCCATCCTTAACAGGCTTAAGGTTGGACTCGCCAACGCCAGGTGGAGCGACTCAACCCTAGCATCAACCCGTTTGGCCCAGTCATCAACCATTGAGGCTTACGAGAGGAACCCGGTTAATTGGACGGACTGGTCCGACAGCACAAGCCAAGAAGACTCGTCATAGGCTCGGCGCCATGTGCGTCTGCTGTTTGGTCAATTACCCAGTTAGCGGTTTCTGGGACTGCAAGTCAGCAAGGTGCGTGGTCATCTTCCATTGTCTTTGCCAGCGATCTTGCAAAAAGTCCGGCTCTGTTTGGAAGCAACCTGCAGGACACGAGAGGAGAGGTGGAGCGATATTGACAATAGTTCCACCTGTATCTTCTTCCTTATCCGCCTTGGCAAATCATGTTACTCAACGTTTTGTGTCGCTTGCAGTACAGATGCGTTCGCCACCACCGGCTCGTCGCGATATCCCGAGATCCTGTCGGTGGGTCCGAACGTTCCGGTTGCTAACCTGTACAAGACTGCCTGTGCTGATCTTCATCTCACAGCTCGCATGAACATGCACATGTCGCGGTACGTACTCAGTCCTCGTAGCACCATACGGAAGTTGAGGCGCCATTCGAAAATCGTGTCGAGCATAGTAATGGTTGTCTGGCGAGCGCCTGTGTGTGCCTGCGCACATGGAACTGTGGTTCCCGAATTGCAAGATTTCACTGCGAGACGACACATCTCGTAGAATGCCATCATTGGACGAAGAGTTTTCGATTCTATCTTAGATAATAACAACAGAATTTAAGCAAGGAAATCTTGCTTATAGTCCCGAACTAGTGAAGCGTGAGCCATCATCCCAATAGCAGACACCAGACGGCCAAGTTTCACTTTAGCATGGTCATCACGTGTAACTGACTCAACCATCGATCTTCTCGAGATTGCAACCCCCCTGAGACCAAAAGTAAATGACAATGAAATCCTCCAACCTAGTGGTGGTGATTTGTTGGAACACTATTCTAATGTAATTGTCTGCCCTTTGTACTCATCCATGATTATTGCTTCCCCACCCATCACACCGTCAAGGTAACACTCCCCTATCAGCGTGTAGTTGGAGCCCGTGGTTGGGCGTATAACATACGGAACCTCCGCGCCATGCACAATACACACGCAGTCCCCTGGCTGCACTGTCCGGGGGAAGAGCCCTAGCCGGCCGTGGGCTGTTAAGCCAAACCTCCTCGAGATGGCATAAAAGTTTATGGAGGGCTCAATTTGAGAAACACAGTGCATGTGCTCATGGTACCACTCGGGTTCGTGTTCTTCGCAAAAAGTCCTCACATAGTACAAATATCGCGTGAAGATGTCACCAACCGTGTCATCTGCTCGCCGTTTGCCTGTAGGTTGCACGCAGACTCCAGATAGCACTGTCACCCAGAATTGCCTGTATCGGTCGTGGACAAGACTTCCATCTTCGCTCGTCATTCCCTCTCCTATCTTTGCAAGATTTTCGCAATTGTTGAGCCAGTTCGCTCCCCGCAACACCGATCGAGCTATCGAATCTCTCATGGCTGAGTTTTCGGCCGTTGTGCCTCCTAGCGCAAAGCCCTTGGGCAGATCAGGCAGAGGCTCGTCACCGGGTCTCTGCACTGTCTGCTTCACAATGTCGATGAGCGTGCCTTGAAATTGTAGGTTGCTCCGATCACTAGTAATAGTGAATTTTGGAGGCAGGGCTCCACCTGCTGAGTAAATTCTATCCCCGTCTGCATTCTCGCCGGAGAACAAGCTCGAGAGATTGGGCACCCACGACGGAAACCCTACCATAGGATTCGTGCTAAGGGATAGAACATCCGGTCGTTGTCCGTGGACCAAGTACAATTCGGCGAACTGAGTAAAGGCTTCAACAACACTGCATTCGTAATCTGGAGTTATTGCGAAGCCGTTCAAAGCGTAGTCAGGGGCCAAGTTCAACAGTGTATAAAGATGGTCGCGTAAGTCCTTGCAGTCAAAACACCTTGTGAGGTTCACTAGGGTTATTAGCCCATTTTTTACCTTGTTTGTCTTCCGCATAGATGCATGGATCCAGTACATGAAGGTTGCGTTGTGGTACGCTTCAAGAAGTTCTTGAGACCACCCAAAGCCAAATGATTGGTCCTTGAGAGATGAAGAATAGAGACCACTCATTACTTCTCCCAATTCTGAGAAGGAAAATGTGGCTTCGCCACAGCACATCGTGACATGCTGAGCAAGTGCTACTTCTTGTATCACCCATTTTCGTTTGAACCATGGTCTAGCGAAAAGCCCACTGAAAGGTTCCCAATCGAAATAAAGAAGTTTGGAATGTTCTTCGTTGCCTTGTTGAACTGGTTCGGGTGGACGTCCTGACCCCCGTTGTGCGTCGAGTATGTTGGGATCCAGCGTAAGTGATAGTTCAGTAACCAAATCATGCGCTTTGGCTAGCGAGGTGACGAAATCGTCAATGCCTGAATCATCGGACCCAAGCCAGACCAGGACCCATTTAGCGTAGCGATAAACTTCTGATAGAAGTTGAACCTGCTTGGTCTTTTCTGCATTGTCCTCCTGGTTGATGCAAATTGCGTCTGCCCAAAGCGTTCGCTGTTGTACCGAGTGGCGAAACTGCTTCAGGGTCTCAAACAAGCTGACTGTGACACGGATCTCTTTTCCATCAACGAGTATCGTGCGCCGTTCCGAGAGGTTGCCCCATGCATATGAAATTGCTTCGTAGTCGGGTTTGCTATCAAGAGACACATGCTCCAGAGAGCAGCTCACCGGACAGGCACTGGAGCCAGGATGCACAATCAGGGTACGGATGTGTCGATCTCCCTCCAACGCTCGGTACTTGAAAGCTTGTTGATACATTCTTCCAGATTGATGCTTCGGACACGTGGAATTGGTCCCAGCCAGGGCTTTGCCGAAATAAATAACCCAAGAATGGTGTTTATGAAATTGCCGGGCACCATCACGTGGGAATAATTTGCACATGAAATGTCATTTCTTGCACGAAGGGACTTGGAGTTGTACTTACCAAGCCACGATATGTACGTCAGCTGTGGAATGATAGGTGCAGGTGCGGGCATCTACGCCACACGAGAGCGCTGACAGTATCTATTTAAAGTATTTACATTTCACAGGAATTGCGTTATTCGCCACAATGCCCTGAGAAGTGGCCAAGTTATTCACTTGAAGCAAAGTCGGATCTCCGACTAGAATATTTCATCTACACGAAGGTACTAAAAGACTATCGTCCTGCACATATGGGTTGGCGAGGTGGCTTGAAGATCGCGTACTTGGATCAAACGGAACTTCAAGGCTCACATGTATGAAGCGCCTGCCAGTCCACATTGTCAAGAGCTTGATTGACTGAGGGATGAGATGGAGAGCTTGGGCGGCTTCCTCGTAACCAAACTTGGTCATCGTGGCTGTATTGACTGATACGGAGAGTCTTCCAAAATCCGCTATTGGCAAAGATAAAAATGCAGATATATCTGATAATACCGCATCAGGACGAGCAGTGGGATCGGTCCGCAATCACAGCGCTCGAACCGTGGCCTGACGCTTACAGCGCACGCAGCCTAGACAAAGGAACAAACTCACAGTCATAGGCTCGCTAGGCAAGAATGTATAGAGGTGGGTCTTCACATTCGTACCCAGCAACCGACCAGTTATCAATGATATACAGTCCCCCAGATTGCCTTGTTCCAAGCTACAATTTCATCAACTAGTGGTCAAATATGCGCCCAAATCTAAGATCTAAAGAATCGACGAGGCATAGATATGGCCGATTTTGGACGGAATTACATTTATCTTAGTAAACTCCAGACAAACCACTCAGTCATACTATCTATTCGATCTTAGAACCCCAAAGCCTTAGCCAACCTATGTCTCTTTCTGAGAATTTTATTCGTGGCCGGGTTAGGTGGAGTTGGCGGTCTGACGTCTTCAATCAGAATCTCATTGGCTTCTTGGTATTGTGGCAAAGCACAACCTCCGGGTTCAAACTTAGCCAAGGGTGTCATATCAAAACCACGACTTGAAAGTCTCTCATAGAATGCAGTGACATGAGAAGGTGGACAACGATTCAGCACCCCGCCGTATCTTACTAGCAAGCAGGATAGGTCGTAGAGCCAGTCCATTCCAAAGGCACACAGCTGATGAAGAGACTCGGGATCAAACAAATAGTCAAGCGGAGTCTGTTGGGCACCATTCAAGCTGTTTACGTCGGCTCCATTTTCTAATAGCTGTAACGCAAGGCTTGGCGGACTTAGATGCAGAAGCTTCCACTCAATAGGTGGCAAGGAATAATCGAAGGCTCCCGGAAAGACTGTTTCGATAGGAAGGGTATGCTGAACGGCAGCCATGGCCAGCTCAATGTAAACCTCAGCAGTCTCCTCATCAGAGCTTTGCCAGATCTGCGTCATCAGTGCGAAGACTCCAGCGGAGTTGGCAGCGATCTTGTATCCGTGGTTGAGTAAGAACTTGCCCATCTCCACCACGTCCAGGTTGACCTCTTTTTGCCAACCATGAGGTGACCTTTGACGTTTACTCCCTGTCTTGAGTCGACCAAGGAGAATGGAGAAAAGCGGCTCGGAGGAGTTTGCGATGATATGTTCGTCATGACTGACGAGGTCCTGAAGAAAGAGCCAGAGACCCGCAGAGACGGCAAAACTTAACATCGAATTGATAGGGGCAGGCGTGTCCACAGATATAAGCTTTTTGAAGAGGCCTTGAGGCAGCTGTGATAGGTACGCATACTGACTTATGCCGGTAGTGCTCTCTGCCTCCTTAACATGGTAGAAGATCTCTGGGATAGAACTTCTGGTCGGCCCAGAGGTTAGCACCTGATGAATGAGAAATTTCACCATGAAACTGTTTCCGTTCTCCCATGTTGTGCTGGCCCTACTGTCAAGGACGGTATGCTTGAACGGGGTCGACTCTACCCACTCTTTGCATGTTTGGTGCATTAACTGTATCTCGCTTTTGGGGCCCATCTCGTCCGATAAAATGTTCGCCAACCCGCCTGAGATTGTTCGAAGGTAAGTGTCTAGCTCCCCAAAGTTTCTTTTCTCAGGAACTCTCCCCACCAGTGAGGGATTCACCCCACATTTTGTAAGAATTGGTACGAGATCGAGCTGAAGCCTCTTCCTAGAACGCGAAAGACATTCCAAAAGAACATAAGTTTCCCTTCGGATGGTTACAGGTAGGCGCTGAATAATCGTTGCGTAATATTGATCCAATTCGTCTGGTAATGCATCAAGGCTTTGCCGTAGCCTCAACGCAGTTCTATCGTTGTCTTGCGTACTCTCGGAGGCAATCAGCCTCAAGTCCCGCATGACAAGCTTGACCCACAGGAAGACGCCCCTCGCGCGACTCGCAATTTCGTCTGCCATGGGAAGCAAAAGTAGTTCAGTAGTCCGATCGCTAGATAGATTGCCAGCACAGTATTCACGAATGTCTTCTTGCGTGTGCTCATGGATTTTGAATCCAGAACAGGTGCTGAACTCGGTTTGAAACACCGGCCACGGTCGACTAGAAAACAACACCCTGATTCGTGTTTTAGATGAGGACGGCCTTCTCACCAGATCTTTCAGAAATTCGGCGATGACCTCAGGGCGCCCGTCATACTCATCCAGAGCATCAAAGAACAAGCTTATGTGAACACTGGCGGTCCCTTGGTCCAATAGACGTCGCAGGCCTTCCTCAAGCTCAGACTGCGTCCAATCCATAAGTTGGACATCTAATCGGAGACGCTGACGAGCCCTTTCACGGCTGGCTAAGTCATTAATGAGAGTTTCTATTCGGGTTCTCTCATGACCTGCCTCTCGATGCAGATTATGTTGTAACAGAAATTGTCGTATGAGGTCTTCCAGATCATTATTTTTGCACCACTTCGTTACGAGCTTCTTCAGCGACACAGGCGGAACCCAAGGCAGCTTCATCTCGAGGCGTTCCATCTCACGGCTTTTCACCGCTCCACTCGCCCAGGAATTCAATATCGAGTTAAATTCACCAAGTAGAACGCGCTTTGCACTCAATGTATCCGTCTCGCATATGTCCGGGAAAGAATCCGCAAGGATCGACTCGAGATCTGCGATAGGATCCACAGATATGAGAGTCAGTAGCCGTTCCTCGAGTTCATGCGTTGGGAGTTTCATGCCGAGTGCCCCGAAAAACCTGTGGACATCATTTCTAGGTGTTCCAGCCCTTTCTAACGCAATTTTATCTCGAAGCTTGTCGTGGAGCATCTCTCCGATGATGGGACGTAGTTGCGGCTCCAATTCCAGCAGCTGACTTAGGAGCCCTCGGAGGAGCCCTTCAAAGGACTTTTGCATTAGAGTTCCCCGATGGTGAAAGAAGAAATTAACAACTATGTGGCGTGTTTTTGACCGCCAACTGTGGAGCAACTCAGATGTCCGTCGGTCATTCAGCAGGAACTTCAGGAGTGTAGACTTGCCTGAACCAGGCTTACCGCTGATCCAGAAGATACCAGTCCCGTTTCTGAGCCACTTGGTTAGCCCAATGGACGGGTCATCGTAAACCCATTCAAATGTATGACGGAAGTTTTTATCTATCTGTTCCAGCCGCTGACCATTGTCAGCTGGCCGCAGAGATTCTATTACAACTACACCAACGTCAATAAATGCCGAGTACCATAAAAATTATATCTGATCAAAAACTCACGGTCATATTGCCATAGGGATGGTTTTGAAGAATTTAATGCGTAAGGAGTTGTAATATCCGAATCCGTATGATAAGCAGACACTTTAGATTCAAGATTGCTAAATTGGCCGACGTTGTCGTGAGGTGGACTTGCGTATGTTTGGCTGTACGCACCCTGCCAGCAGATGTCGCGGATTTTGTTGACAAAGACTGTAATCTCCTCATCATTGGCGTAAAATTTGATTATGTCTCGATGATTCCTGTCCACTGGAATTGTTGACTCTGAATTCGACTTCCAACGATTCCCTATTGCAGAGTTTCTGTCCACTATGAAGGAATACTGACTGGATGGTCCATAGATATCGTTGTCTAGTCGCTGACTCAGATAAGACTCGGTTCATTTCGATGATAAGTCAAAACTTACTTGCACTGTAAAAGACTTCTTCGTCTCATATGCCCAAATTAATTTCACCTTCTCAAGAAAAGCTATTCCTGAGAACTGGGCCTCGAGGTTTTCCAAAAAGTTTGACTCGTCTGTGAAATTCGCAATGAAATGTTCGTCGACGTGATTGCCAACTACGGAGAGGAGATGTGACCTTGGGATCCCAGTACTTGGGGTACCAAAAACAATGGCACCTTGAATGCCCCCAAGTGTGCATCTGGCCCGCTCACTGCCACCGGCCAATATCACGAATAACTGCTTGAGCAGAACACCACCAAGACTGTAAGCCAGGAATAGGAGAGGCTTTGCAACTGGAGTGGCCCATCCATTGGCTTCCAGCGCAATCTTAAGGGTATCTGCTAGGTCAATTAAGATTTGAGACGAATTGTTGTCCATAAGTGATAAATCATCACCGTATAGCACAAATCTAACACCGGGTAAGCTGGTAGGAAGTACATCTCGAATCCACAGGAAAGAGTGGTCATCCATCGGCTGCCACGCTTTCAGGGGATGGTTACCAGGCCCAGATAATGCAATACAATCAAACTCATGTTTGGAGTTGTGCACCTCGTTCAATACTGTGAAACCATGGAAGTGAGTGTCGAAGATGAGTGGCTCGGAGAGTCCGGGGACGAAAAGCTTCCATTCGACAGCTGGATGAGCATCCGAGTTTGGTGTTTCCATCAGCAGAACCGGTTCTACCTTGAATGATAGTGTAGCAACCTTGCTTTGCCATTTCTTCCAGGGACTGACTGTGGTGGCTAAAGAGAAGATTTCGACGTGGCTGGGATCAACGTGAGGATCTCTAAGAGCTGCTGAGACGAGCGGGGCAGCTGAAAGTCTATCCACGTCGTTGGGCAAGTTCGTCAGTCTGTATACAGGACGTTGTGGATTAATAGATGTTTGCATGACGGGGCCTTCTGTACGGAATGTGTCAGTCTTTTTTCTTCACGATGTGAGCATAGACATATACGTACCGTGATGGTGAGCATCGGCTGCATGATTTGTTAGGATGAATTGCCTAAGCAGCGCCTTTGCTGCAGCTGCCGCTGTCGCGGCGGCGTAAGATTGCCATTTCTTGTCTTTGTGACTGTCCGCATAGTCGCAAACGCCTTTCACTACAATACACGGCGCTTCATCCCATATACCGGCACCCTCCATTTCGAAAGCGATGAGCTGATAGGCCCTCGCTATCCTGTCTCGGTCTTGGCCTGACTTCATTACTGTGTCACCAGAACCTATATTCCCTATGAAAACCTTTGGGTATGGAGAATTAGTGGCCCTTATGGTACTATCTCCTTCCAGCCGTTGTGATTGTCTTATTTGCAAGTGTCGTTGCCGGGAAATGTGATTTGTAGTATCGCATCCCAGATCTTGACATGTAGCATTGATCGCAGCGGGACAAGGACTTGGCGACTCGTCACAGCCGCATCCTTGCGGGTTTCGATGTTTGTGTACGTACTCGGGTGGGAAAAGCCTATCCTCTTCTACTCCAGGGTGGTGATAACGAGATTCGCGCCCTCTCATCTTGGCGTCTTCTTGAATGGCGGCAAGAAAACGGACAAGGCCACCTTCCAGACGCTCAAGGCCATGCTCGGTTCCAATGGTCGCAAGTAACGTTCTGATCTCACGGTTCGGTCGCCTGAGAGTATCTTGAACGGCATCCTTGGTAACGAATTGACCAGGGTACTGGCGACCGAGGTCATATTGGAAGACTTGTCGACTAATGACAACGTCTCCAAGCAGGATCTCACAGTCGCTGCCCACGCCAGGTACACCGCCGCAGATGCCGACCAGCATCACTAGTCTGATTCCCGTGTAGCTATGTCGGAGACTGGCAGCCGTACCCGCTCCACCCGCCTTTCCCATGCCGGGAAGCAAAGCCAGAACAACATTGTGGTTTCCGACACGACCTGTGGTGTAAATGTTCTGGTCACCTCTCACCCTGCCGTAGCGGTCGCCATCTTCGTCCCAAAACTCATCAAATACGAGGCAGACAGCGTCGAACTCGAGGGGCAAGGCACAGACTATGGCTATATCAAAGTCTTCTCGACGTTTCGGGCGCTTGGGAGGATTCGATTGGCCTAGGGCCGCCATGTCGGTGTGCACCACAGTCATGACAATTGAGGAGGAGACATTCTGCTTGTGCATCCTTCACAACTGCGACGTTACAATCTGCAGCTCAGCCGCACAATCTAACCAATCATAAGACTCCATGCCCGAGTTTGATTGGCAATGATCACGTGCACTTGGCAATGTGGAGTTACAGTAGGAGGAACAAAAATTTCGATACATCTGAGATAATTATTAATTATTGAACAGAAGAAATATCTTGATAAATATCTTATTTAATTTACTATAGATAGATTTACTTAAATTCCATACAATTATTATTGTAATCATACAATGTATCGATTGGTGATACTGGTAAATGTGTCGGAACTTTTGTCTTCCACTGTAGCAGGCCGAGCAGACAAACAAGACAGTCAATTAAGTCCCGGTTTCATAACATCAAACCAAAGCTTCAAGCTATCCCGGAGATGGTGGACAAGGTAGAAGCGAGGCTGTTCCACATTGACTAGGGCTAAGGAAGCGAGGCTAGTATTCCTTGCACCAAGTCTTGCCCGCGGATGTGACCTGAAGTGCTGGGACGGATGCTAGATACAAATTATGAGACTGAGCCTTGGTCGCAATTTTCAGAACGCAGTCGTAAACCTGGTCTTGATGCAGAGGAACTTTTCTCGGCTCAAGTGAGATGAACCAAAGCCTATCCGTGTACATCTCGGTGACCTACTAGAAGCTCACCCACTTTTGGGCCTCCAATTGCCAAGACAACATATGAGTTCTTGAGACCGCGGTTTCTCGTGCAGTTTTGAGTTCTGACCCAAAAATTAGATTTTCAGAACCAGAATGGCATAATACACCTCGAACAATATATTCAAGGCCCTGTTAGATATGTATTCGGGCACCTCGCAGTAGATGCACCGAGAAATGAGTTCCAATTGCAAAATCACGTGAAGCAAGCGACCAGCGCTCCGTTTCAGGCCAAGTACGCGATGCAAACTGAAGAGGACAGCTATCTCGATCAATCAACCAGTACTGAACCGCCCCGAGACCCAAACAAAGCCCTCTATCATTGGAAGCTAGTTATTCGGGCCTTTTAAGATCTTTGCACTATATGGTATCGCGCAATCAGTGAAACGCCTTCCAAGAGCAAGTCCGCAGCACTGACCTGACTCAACGGCCGATAATTCATCAGCGAGTTTAGCCTGGTTGACAATGTGACCAATCGAGAATCGGACTGCTAGTTTCATCACACAGTCTCCTGCTGTTTGGCTGACCCATCCGCCTCAAATGTTCGTTTATGAACCTCTCGACCCAAAGGGCTGTGAGTTCAGGCTCATGCGGTTCACAAATACTAGCAGGGAGACTGCACCTTCTCAAGAAGGAATTGCACTTGAACTTCATTGTAAACCAAGAGGCCATGGTATACACTATTCAGCATTGTCTTACACATGGGGCGACATGAAGAACGCAGTCGAGGTACAAATTAATGGCCAGCTTGTTTCAATCGGGCGCAATCTGTACTACTTTCTCCAAGAACTTCAAGCTCAAGGTGCCCACTCTTGGCTCTGGGCGGATGGAATTTGCATTGACCAGTCAAATCTGGAGGAAAAGCAACATCAGGTCCAGGTCATGGATGAGATCTATGGCAACGCCGGCCTGGTGTATGCATGGCTTGGACCCGGCTCCACAGCAACCGACCAAGCGATGAGCTGGATCGCCAAGATTGGGTCACGAGCACCTAGTGTGCCTTCCGATACGATTTGGTTTAGGGAAATCCCTCACGATGAGATTATTCAGTACATCAGAACGCGCCCCCCAAATGAACCACACGACAAGGGCATCCCTGGAGGATCGGAGTTTGCCTTCTTGTTGTACGACATGCTCAACGACTCTGAAGCACGTGCTGCTGATGTCGTTGATGGAATTCGTGACATTCTCCAGAGAGACTACTGGCATCGCATATGGATCATCCAGGAGATAGCACTCGCTCATGAGCTTACAATCATGTGCGGCCGAAAGAGCGTCACATTCAGCGATTTTGACAGAACTTTTTGTGCTATTCAATTCTGCATCAGCCACAACCTCTACAGAGCCCACAACGAATACAGACCTAATCAGATATTTCCTGGTATATCCTATGAGATCAAGTCAATAACCACCCGTCGACAGTGGTGCAGACAGCATCCGATCTTTTTACAAGACATACTCTTTGAGCCTATTGCTGCACCACACCGACCTCACTACTCCGCCTCCGATGCTCGAGACTTTGCATTCGGCCTCATGGGTGTGTTGTCCAATGTCAGCAAGAAGCTCTTGACTGTTGATTATGAGAAGTCACTCGAGCAGGTCTTCACCATGCTTACAAGGGCCATGCTTATTGAGAAAGAAGGCTTTTTCAAACTAGATTGGTGTATTCCTAGGGAAAAAGAAACTTCTTTGCCAAGCTGGGTCCCTGATTGGAGAGAAATCGGCAGGCACGGGTCCCAAGTCTATGCCATATCCTACGGTACCGGGAAAGTCTTTGATGCCAAACTGGGAAATGGAGGGCCACAATTGAACATCACCGGTGAACTTGAAGACATAGGGCTCATTCAGTTTCAGGGCTATTACGTTGATGTAATAACAGATGTTATGAACCCCCCAAGATGGGAAAGATCTGATGAATGGAATGTTTCCAGGCTTGCCGACACTAGATCGTGGCTGAACTCAATTCACAAGTTTGCTGGACTTGGGTCCGAGTCAGGACCAGCAGAAGACTACATCTGGCGCACAGTATTGAGGGGTTATACACTCTTGTTCCCAGGATTTCATCGCGAGCTTGTAACCGCAGATGTTGTCGGATTGATACGCAAGCTGTTTCGTGGTGAGCATGTGCGTGCCGACACACTATCAGAAGACCAGTCAAACTTTATTCGAAACGGCACCAAGCCACCATGGACTATGACTGTTTTGGGGAGCCTTGAAAAACAGCTTGAGCACGTCCAAAGCCATTTCATTACAGATATTGGTAGCGAAAACCGTCAAAGGACTCTGTTCAAAACCAAGAAGTCAATGTTTGGGCTCGGCCATCAATTGGTACAGGTTGGAGATGTTGTGACAGTGTTGAAAGGCATGCCAACTCCCATTATTTTGAGAAAGCGAGCCGGTGCTACTGGCTTTTTGTTTGCTGGGGATTCATATGTAGATGGAATCATGTACGGGGAGTTTCTAAAAACTAACCCTGTGCTTGAAGAATTTCACGTTCATTGAATCAGAAGCACAGATTCCATATTTCCGCAAGGAATCGACTCAGCCACGGTCTCTCAGGAGAGCGAGGCTGGTGATTGTCATTCTCAAATAGACCGTCCCTATTTCGTGAATGAGTATTCAGATGGCAATGGCGACTCTACTACAGCTATTGCATGCATGCGACTCTAAGGTTGATAGCTCCTGTGTTTTTAAGTAACGAATAGACTGAGCTACAACACGGGGTTAAACAACAGTCACGATGCTTATAGAGCACGCGAGCATCCTTGACTCTACGGCAATGGCAAACAGCAAATATGCCGTGCACCATTCTGCGCACGAAGCCAGCAAAGCTACATGAGTGGGTTGTGGTTGCTCTGGCCCACATCGGCTTCACAAGCCTGTGGCTCAGATCGTCTAGTTGGTTAGGACACTGTGTTGTGGTCCTTCATACTCTGGAGCCGCAGAAACCTGAGTTCGAATCTCAGTCTGGGCACGTTTATCTTTTTGGTCCTTGAAAGCCTGCTTACTTTTTATGTTTTCCTCGTTTTGATCGTATGTTATGATGAGGGCTTTCATATTTCGATATCAATCTTAAAATCCATAATGTGTAGTTGACGGAAACCCAGCCACAATCAAGACAGATGTACAATTTAGATAACACCACGCAGCACCTGGTCTGAGCGGACTCTGTGGTTCTCAGTCAAGTGTGACCTTTATCAATTCTAGGCCTCTGTAATAGGCGACTCCTTCAACACGGGAATGCAACATATCACAAGTGCCCCGTTCCGGCTACAGTCCTCGACGTGGGAATAATAACTGCTTAGGAAGTCAAACAAAGCCTGTTACCGTCCAAAGTTCATAGTTGTTTTAAAAAACAATAATTCATTTGACGCTGAAGCCTAGCAAGCCTGTGTTTTGTTGGCCCAAGAGATCGTGGCGAGCTTGGAATGAAAGCAGGATAGCGCAGTCTCACAACGCGTTACCGAAATCTTGAGTACACTTGAGCCTTAAGCTTGTCCTTAAAGGATCAGAGGAAAGAAGATATTGACTGATTTTGTGACTCTAGTGTTCGTAGCGTACGTGTTCATTCGAGATTGCAAAACTTTCTTGGTGGCTTTGGTGCGTGGCTGGGCGATGGAAAGGACCTGGAACCAAGACGTACCTTTTGACACCAAAAACCGGTCCGATCACCGGAGCTGAATTGATGATGCATCTTCTTTCTTTTACACCCCGGTACGCCTTACTCTTTCCGACGCTTACTGGCACGGTACTTTATAGGCGGCTTGCAGATGATGAGGCCTAGACTGTGAGCTTATTAGCCTCCCGGAACCGAACCGAACCTCTCTCGTAATAGCCTTTAAACTCGTATGGATCCTCGCCACAACAGGTTAGCAGAACTCCCCAGCTCACGGAAATATGCAGTAGCTAGAGATGTGACCACACTCCCGGAAGTCGGAGTGCGATCCGTATGGCTGCAAGGGTCATGCTCAGCCTTGTTGCTCGGTAGACGCCTGTAATGATGGGTCAGCTGGCCAGCCTATCCTGGCCGCATTCAAAATGACAAGTCAGCCGAGAAAGCACGGGGATGTTATAGATTCATCCGTATGGCTGGAACAATGTATGGCTGTACGCACCCAGCTGGTGACGGGATTGCGACGCCGCAAAAAGGAGAGGCGACTGTGGGAAGCGCTTGCTCTCGCTTGCATCTCCTTCACTTCAAACTGCATTGGCTCCATCATGCATTTCCAATGTTGAAGTAGTTGTTGGAATCTTGTTTACATGTGGAGATGCTTGCGTCCACCTTGCCGCTTGACCCAATGGCTTTGTGATTCAAAGTTTTGGTCACCGATCTTGAGACGACCAAAACTTGGTGTAGGTATTACCAGAACAAGGGTGCGACACTAGAGGGCGGCAACACATGGGTTGGATGACTGGAAATCTCGGGACGCGACCCAGTCCAATTGTCCGAGCTGAACGTCGATCTTTACTTAAGGTCCGAATCAATATTGGTGGTAAGCATGAGGCTACTTAACTGGTGCATGTGGTCTTGGCCACGGGGAAACCGGTGAGAGCTGATGCCCGCGTGGAATCTGACATGGCCGCGGTAGCTGACTTCTCAGAACCGATTCCTGCCTAGGAACAGTAGGATCATCACTCAATAAAGAAAACATGCCGGGGAATTTGTCTATTTACCCACTACCTCTGAGCTGAAAGAGAAGGCTGAAAAAGACAAGCTTCCCAGCTTCATGGCGCGTGGCAACCCTAATGCTTGCATCGATGGTTCCAGATCGATAGGCCGAGCGTGCACCCGTTGTTGGCCGACGATCCGTACGCCAGGGCCCACACACGCACACACACACACCCACTAGTTAGGTTAGGGTGAACAGGGGTTTGCATGAACCTAGGCACAATGAGGCTCTCCTCCGGTTGCGTTACCGGGCTGCACAAAAACCAGCATATTGGTCTTGGTCGCGTTGGAACTGTCTCGAACACTTTTGCGGAGGACGGCAACGCTGTGGCTTACGAGCAGGGTTCAGGGGACTTTCGGATACGCCTCTTACCCCAACGAATGGATTGGCTGGACTTGGGTTGCGTGCATCTAGGGTCGCCCGTCGAGGAGTCGTGTTGTCGTACAAATCCATGGGCTGACGGGATGGCATGGACGGGCGTGAGAGGCTCGTATTGACCATCCTTGACAACCGCCCCCAAGTCATCCCAATATCATTACCAAATGGAAATCTACTCGGGCTCACGTTTGGCTGAAAGAATTGCGGTGAAGAGGAGTCGTTAGTC
Source organism: Paramyrothecium sp. XJ0827 (assembly GCA_020881915.1). Taxonomy (NCBI): domain Eukaryota; kingdom Fungi; phylum Ascomycota; class Sordariomycetes; order Hypocreales; family Stachybotryaceae; genus Paramyrothecium; species Paramyrothecium sp. XJ0827. The sequence continues at coordinate 1,005,229 of JAJFPB010000001.1, read as the reverse complement.
ATTGCTCCAATCAACAGTCTCTTCTAGCTAAACGAGATGCATTTTACGAACCAGCCAACCGGGTTTGCGGACGGGAAAGAAATACATGGTGAGCTGTAGGTCAAATGAAAGGATTCTTACGGGATGAGATTGCCAGCCTGACGCCCAGAATGAATGAGGGGACGCCAGCCAACCATCCGAAAGCTCATCATGGATATATGGATATAAAAGGAGGTTTGATACCTTCAATATTGAGACTTTTCTCTAAGTCACACTCGAATATCGTTGAGATTGACAGTGACAAATAATGGCTCGGTTCGCGTGGTTCGCTCTCTTTCTGGTCTGGCCCTTGCTGGTCGTCGCAGGAACTTCACATGAGGCCAGACAGGCAACATGTACCACCAGAAGAGCTCACAAGCCATGGTACGTTACCCTTCAAGGAATGACCTTCTCATCGCAGGATGAACCAATTGACACGGATGTAGGGGAATGCTGACGGCGGCCGAAAAGTCAGCGTATATCAATGCCGAACTTTGCCTCATGGCAGCCCCAACCAAGCTCAGGATCCCTGGAGCTCGCACACGCTGGGACGACGTCCATTGGAACCACATTGTTCAGGCTCATGTTATGCACGACGTGGTAAGTTTTAGTCTCGATGACGGAAACGGTGGAGGATATTCACGACTGACACTTTGCTGCTTAGGGCCATTTCCTGCCATGGCACCGTTACTTCATTGTTGTCCACGGAAATCTGCTCCGAGACGAGTGTGGCTACACTGGACCGCTCCCGTAAGCGACACGCATACTCAAACGCAAAACGGCGCTTGTAGCTGACCATTTGTAGCTATTGGGATGAAACCGCTGACACCTCGCTACCAAACTTGGCCAACTCCGAAATCTTCCAAGCCAATGCATTTGGAGGCAACGGAGCCGGTAGCAACAGATACATCACAAACGGACCATTCAGCGCAACGACACTCCGCCTCAGGCGCCCAAACCAAGCTGCCGCAAACTATCGTATATCGCGTAACTTCAATACTAACTCACTTAGCGGTGCTCGCTTGGCTAGTCTCAACACCTGCTTCCAGCTTAGCACATATACTGCTGCTTGGGAATGTTTACATGGCGCACCACACGGAAGCGGTCATGTCGCCACTGGCGGTATCATGAATGACGTTTATGCAAGCCCTGGCGACCCTGTCTTCTTCCTCCACGTAAGTCTTACACGCTGAATAAGATTTGGCTAGACTCAGCTAACTGAGAGGTAGCATGCCTGGCTCGATGTCATGTGGTGGAAGTGGCAGACTCTTAACCTCCCCAGCCGTTTGACAGACATGGGTGGACGAAACCTGCCACGCACGACCTACGTCCAAGGACTCGGGTCTTCCCTTCCTGGTCCCGAATTCACAAACTACCATGGTGAGACAGGAAGCACTACAACCCTGAATCACGTTCTGTGGTATGCTGGCCTTGCTCCCAACGTTACCGTTCGTGATGTTATGGATGTGAGGACAGGCATAATGTGCGCCGATTACATTTTCAGCCCTAGCCTCAACGTCACGATCAACTCGATCGTCGACGGTGTTTTGTCGGCCAAGAGCGAGTTATAGAAGCCTGGAAGTGTGATTGAATAATGTCTAAAGTCGTTGATGACATTGTTAAGACACCAGCGAAGCTGCTGATTGCATGATCTCGCAAACTTTATATTTATCTATCTTACCAAGCATATTTTACTCCCTCAACTTTCCACTTGTTGCCTCTGTGGAGGTTTCAGCTCGATGACTGGTGTGATTATGACTATACTCAAGATGGTGTTCAGAAAAGCAATCTCTTGGCTCCAAGGCACGACCGAAGTTAGAAACCTCCAAATTATCCCCAATGCCCCCCAAAATGATTCCTAGACCAATCAATTTGCTTGAAATTTACACAGAACGTCTCTGGGGCATCTCCTTACCGACTGGCTTAGGTCAGAGGCTATTGAGTGGTGGCGACTACAAGAAGGATACGTTATTGGTTGTATGAAAACAACGAAAAATACGAAGATACCCTCCATCAAACTTCGAAGCTGGGATCAAACATACCTGTGGACACCGAGAACACTTGGTTCTCGCATACAAGCTGTGGGCTAAATAGGCAGGTAGTTTATTTTTCGCGGCACCTGATACATGGACCATCCCAACCTAAATGTGCATTATATCTCCACTAGGCAACCGATTGTCGTCGCATAAATCGCCATTCTGCGATCTGTGTGGTGGAGGCGGATGCTCTGACACCGGATTCACGCATAATCCGCGGTATCAGAATACTTATTACAAATGTAAAACCTTACTGCATGTTACTTGGGTCAGGCGCAGAAGGAGTTTGGATCTATGCCTGAATAAGCTTATGAAGGAACGACCAACGAGCCGCAGCACGGAAACGAGTTGGCAACAAACTAAAATCACGTAAGACGAGCGAACACAAGATCAAAAGCGTGCCGTACCCCATCCTGGCTATGTGCGCGTGGTGGGGTAGATGACGCAGTTGGCATTGGAATACGAGGCGACATGCCTTGCTTTCTCCTCTCCATCAACAGATACGCCGTATTGTCTGTTTGTGAAATTGGGTTCAAACCTGCTGCAATCCTACAATCCATCGAGCTCAAGTCAGATAACGTATCATTTGATCTCATACTAGACTCTAATATGCGTCGCACTAAGACAACTAGCACCATAACCTTCAATCTTCCACCTCCGTATGGAGCGTCATTTGCTTTCACCTCACAATTCTTAAACACTCGCGATAGCATTCGTGTCCGAATCTTGCCCGATGGCCATTGGTGCATGCCCTATCATTGGCATTCTGTGGATGAAGACAATAATGAAATTTTGCCGTGCCACAGCGTCGCCGGCATGTCAGGCAAGCTTCACGTCCACGTTTCCCGGGGTTTGGGTCATAGCTACCGGAAGCTAGGCTCTGCAGGAATGATACAGAGATTCGAAATTGGCCAACGTGTATCATGGGGCCGCTACGGCGGAGACACTTCCCTGGAAGTTACGCTCGTTGCTGACAACGGTCTATGGCGGAACATTTGTTGCGCAGTCCTTGATAGAGATATCTACCCTCAACTAGACTCGACGCCTTTGTGGGTGAAGGTATTGCTCCAAGGCCTAACTATTTTCCCAGGTCTGCGAAGTAATCTGTTGAGCTTGGTGCTATGGATCCAGCTTCAGACCATCTTCTTCGCACACGGCTTTCACGAGTATCATGGCTTTATTCCGGTAACATGGCCTTGGATGGCTCAGCCGTGGGGCGGTCGGCCGCCGGTATGGGCGAAGCGCCTTCAGCTAATGAGCGTTTATCTCATTTCGAGAGTGGTTATGGCAAGCTGTTATGGGGTTGCTGTGTTAATTCTAGGCATGAATGGAGAGTATGCCGAATACACGCCAAGACGCAGCAATGTGGAGATGGGATCAAAAGAACGAGGTATCGATATCGAGAAGGGAAATTAAGACCTTGCGACATGATAATTCACTGAGGAACTTGACAATGCGCTCAATATTCACTGTACACAGTATAGCCTGTGATGTAACCAAGCACGCATGAACTGGCTGACCTTTGGACGGTGATTAGTTCTATCCTCGCTCCACATGCATTCCCCATTTGCTTCGATCAAAATACTCGATACGCTAGAAACATCATCAATACCTCTAGTGTGAAAGCTCGAATATTTTTATGCGACTGGAATCATTCTACCAAATCTTGTCAGGTATACACCAAGCCACCTTTGTCGCCATCTTCATCCTGCATAGGCCTGGATAACATGGTCATTCAAGTGACAGCCCTCAAGATTTTCCTTCACAGTTATCTTGAATTCTCTTTGGCTTTGCCAGTCCCAGCGAATTGACTTCCGATACCAATCAAGAAGTCACCCGCATCAGATTTCTTGGCACCGGCACAATAGTTGTGCGTCTGATGTCTTCTTTCAATAACGCGATCTTGGAGGTCACCCGCCCATACCCGGGATGAAGCGGACGCAGGGTTTACAGCTGTGCTCGATGCAGTCCCAGTCTGGTAGCTTCTTGGAACCAGTCAGTTGCGTTTCGTAAGAGCAATCACTGTTTTAATGCATTTTTGAGGGTGAGGTGGTGGTGTAATTCACATACTTCTGCGAAGGCTTCAAGCGGTTGGGAAGCCCCGATGGCAACGCCATTACTTCGTGTCCAAGAAAAGAGTTTATAATGATATACGGAGAAGTGTAGATTGTTCCGACGTTTCTTGTCGAGCACATAACTGCTTGATAGAGATGCAAAGGGTGCCGGTCCGCCCAATTTATACCCAGGACTGACAAGAGGGAACACCCCATGCTGAGATCAGAGGCCTGTGCGTGAGAGGAAGACTACGATGCCATAGCGTACAAAGATTTGGGATTTGCGAACCACATACAAGGCATCTCGAGCCTGTCGGTCAAGTAGAAGGATGCGTCTGCAGTGATGAGCATGGGCATGTCATGGCAAGCATGAGTCTTTTCTCATCCCAAAAACCTAAAAGGCAAATTCCGGCTGCCTGGTTGCGTGTTTTTAAGGAATGTACACGCTCGCATATTGGATGTGGCGGCGGTGATACTTCACTTTCTTTGCTTAGCTACGATGGAAATGAATATGATTGATTGCTGTCCTTTTGTTTGGGGTCCAGGAGGGTGGAAGTGGGTTCATCTGACCGAACACGCGCACATTTTGAACCCAAGCGACCCATGCAAACCGCATCATGGGTGGGGCGGAGGATAAATGATGGACTCCCATTCGTCTGTGTACTTTCGCTTCTAATGTGACACACTCTTATGCATTGAGAAGTCCTTGACCCTTTCGGCTTTACCCTTGAGGATCCTTGTCATGGGGAAAGGGGCCAATGGCTATTGGCCAGTGTACTTTGGGAGAGCCCGTGCCGCCTGGTGATGCCACACACACCACTGCACGAATCTAAATCAGGATGACGTGGCGTGCCTGGAGAGCAGGTCTCCAAATTCAGCACTTTTACGGGGCCTGCTATTCGTCATTGTCCTTTTGTAAACGGCAATGGCCCGGGCAAGCGGGGCAGATAGGCGTAGTAATTGATCCGCGGTCGACAGTTGGCTACTGATGGTTGCGGCTCAAGAGCGCCCTTTGCTTGCAAAGCATTTAAAGCCAACGATTTCCGGCATGGCTCTCCCTCAGAATCACTCTAATCAACCAAGTACATTGTTCGTATCTCGTCAAACATTGGTTAGCCCTTCACAATGAATCTGCTGCAACCAAACTCGTCCGATCCATTCTTCCTTCGAATCCCTTTCGCAAAGCGATGGGAATGCCATAAGGGCACCATAAAAAGTCTGTATCTTAATCAGGAGCTCCCTCTCGACCAGATAATCCATATAATGAAGACTCAATATCACTTTGATGCAAAGTAAGTACATTTTCGAGCAACGATCTCTATGCTTTAGCAATTGCACCGTGTAGACAAGCATCAGTCTAACTCGCATAGTGGACGGCAGTATAAGTACCAGTTGAAGAAATGGGGTATCGGGAAAAGCCTGCCGGCAAAGGTCAAAGACCAAGCCATCAAAGCATTAGGGAGGAGGGTTTGCAAACGATCTGCAGTCGGCGGGATTCGTTACAAGGGTGAGAAGGTCGACAAGAAGCGACTTCGAAGGCATATCAACGAGCGGTCCCGACAAGAACCGTCCTGGAGATTTGGGGCAGTTGTGTTAGTCCTTCATGTCCTGAATCTAGTCTTGACTGACAATCTTATTAGCTTTTGTCGCTGGAACTTGCCATACAAGGCTTTAAAGGGCGAAGCAAGATACGGACTCACTCACCCTTCACCATTTGGCGTCAATGGCTTGACTCCAAGTGACATTTCAATCTTCAGCCCCGGCCCGCAAATGCAAAGTCCACCATATTTCACAGCACCCTCACCCTCTAATGCACCGACTCCCACAATTCTCGCCGTGCGAAAGAAAGTCCTTGATGATCGTGCCCAGCTGCTCATTCAAGGCAGACACGAGGAGTTTTTGAAGGACATGTCTCCTCCGGAAAAGAGGTGCAGTCTCTGTGCCCATCACGTGAAGTCTCACTCACATAATTATCAGACTCGCCGTAACTTGGCTATACCAGTTCTGGCTATTCGCTTTCCGGACGGCAAAATACTGGGGCAAAGGACCAAAACAATGGTCTCCTGGGCGTCTGCGTTTCACGGAATTCGCAGATGTCAAGACCACTGTCAACACGCCTGCTGGTGTTGACGGCTCTTTTGACAACGATGGTGACGCCATAATGCATTCAACCGATACCATGCAGTGTTCTGGCGACGGGTCTCCACCGGAGCTGTGCCGCTGGAGTATACACTGCCATTTGCCTAGATATGAACGTGACTCAACTCCACCGGTTATTCACCGAGGCGACAGTGACGATGAAGATTCTGATGCCTGGTCTGAGTGGTCAGACGAAGAAGACTTTGCATCAACTTTGGCTGAGCGCCTTACAGATGCACTGAAGTCTAATTCATTTACCACCATTGAAGATCATGAAGTACCGTTCTCCACTGCACTGGTCGCACAAGCTGCCGCAAATTCCCCCAAAGAGTTTTCGGCGGAGGCAATCGGTTTTGCCATCTTGTCCCGCAATGACGAGCTCCTCTGGGATATCCTCGATGGAGACTGGCCCGACCATGAGGCTTTTGCCAGGATCACTCCGTTTCACCTCGGAGTAGCCTACCTAGACGGGGCAAAGACGTGCTGCAACATTCTGAGCCGACTTGCCCTCGAGGACGATGACGAATATGCTATAATGAATGACTTGTACGTTAATGAGCTGCAACATACTGTACTGGATGGGCTCATGATGTCGATTCTCAAATCACATACCTCATGTGCGCCAGGCGTTGTGGATGATCGCTTCAACAAGGACAAGCATTTTGCGGGTGAAGATGTGGACATCTGTGGGCGATGGGATGCTGATTCGCCCTGCATCCGAGCACTCAGAGCAAAAGGAGCCTCCAGGGTTCCATTTTCATGGAAGCACATGTTTTGTCATACTTCGGCGCAGGCTGTATGCCATTCGATTGCTCAGCTATTCGACAGGGTGAACGCGCCCGATATCAACCATGCCAGCGGGCTTTTCAGGAAAACATGTGCGAGGTGCAACCAGCAACTACAAATGATGCCGCTGCACACCTTGATTCTCGTCACCTATTATGTGGCCACGCGCGGCTGCGAAGGGGAGACCCTGTTCGGTGCCTTGGCATGCCTGGTGTGCCTACTTGTGCATGGTGCGGATCCACTCCGTAAGGCCGATATTAGTATCCCAGCCTTGACCGGCCACGACCGTGGCATCGAGTGCCTGCACACTCTTCTCAGTCCCATGGAGCTTGTTGAGAAACTTCCCAAAGAGCTTTTCGAGAGTTGGCATGCAGAAGTCAGGCTCGGGTGGGAATCATTTGTCGCTGTTCTAAATCTGGCAACGCGACAAAGGAGTATTAGATCAGTTTTCCGACCCACGCGCCGCCCAGACGCAGGATTCTTCTCCGATGTGGACGCGATGGATGATCTCCAACACGACATGCCTCATCTTGACGGAGTGACAAGAAGAAGAGACTGGCTGGATGGAGATGATAGTGACGACGACCGAGATGGGTATCATGAGCACGGGAATTGTGAGCACGGTGTATCACGTCATAATTTCTACGGCAGGAGCCACGATCTTGGGACACTGTGGGCAGCTATCCAAACAGAGATGCTCACATACCGTAGATTAGCGAGAGGTGATCGCTGGCTCTCTGAGTTTTTCGATATGGGGGACTTGCTTCACGGTCTGGAGACAAACGTTGGCATTTCATTGTTGCCACTTGTGACCCAGGAAAGGCTCAAACCTCATTGTCGGTGCGGGAGATTTCTCGATACCTATGACCATATGTGTGCGACAACAGAGGAGGCTAGCGGGTTCTACTTTTCGAATCTGGAAGACTGGAAGCGTTCTACTTACATCACCATGCCGGGTTGTTGAATAGTATAATAAATAGATACGGAGTATCGCCTTGTCGCAGAGACGCAGCAAAATTAATTTGAAGAAACACACAATGTTCACAGAAACCAACTCTTGACAAGTTTTGTCCACCCCCACGCCTACAACTGGACTCGTGTCCATTTTTGTGACATTGCCGCGGTGGCATGATGTAGTAGCCGCCTTGGGTATTACTACGAAGACGAATGAAAGAAAAGCATGTGGCAGCATAGCTTTCTTCACGGTGCAAATGCATGAGCCGTCGCGTAAAAGTGCCTATCACTTGCCAGATTTCTAGGATGGGGTCTGTGCCACACCGAAAATGTCTTGAATTTATTTCTGGAAGTGTACTGGAGCTTTGGCTCTACCCCATAGTACTCTGTGGTTCCGTGACCTTTGCCGGTGTCGACATCATGAACAATGCTGACACGCCCACCTCACGCCAAGACACGATCACCATCAAGTTTGTGACCTTTAATCTGATGCATCAGTTTTCTGGTGCAAATTTATTTTCTTCTTTTGCGGTTCTCACTGCTTGATTCGTCCAAGCCCGCGTTTCAGCTGAAATCCACAATTGCCTGCAGGCTCGCTGTCTGCTCACACCCGATACGGGGACGCAAGGAATGCAATGTCTTATCACCCAATCAAAAAACTTACCTCTGTTACATTCCAGCAAGGATGATCTGTCCGCTTTGCCGGGAGGGCAATAAACGCGTGACATGTTCTTCTTGGATACTGCTCCACTGATCATGAACACTTTCTCGCTTTCCCCGCTCGCAACGTTGCGTGATTCATACAACTCCCATTGTAAAAGACAATAAATAAATCTCGGGGCCCAAGGCGACTATTGCGCTTCTATCCAGCTTCATCACCGGCTACAAAATGGATGGCGCAGGGACTAACCAGTCCAGAGTCGCCTCTATATTCAAATATGACGGCGCCACGCTCTTGAAAGGCCTCGTGGCTGGTTTCATCCTATACAAATTCGCAGTTGTGGTGTATCGCCTCTATTTCTCACCCCTTGCCAAGTTCCCCGGTCCAAAGATCGTAGCAGCTTCTACCCTGTACGAATTTGTCATTGATCTTACGAAAAATGATTTCCACGAGCGGCTGCGGATGATGCATGAGAAATACGGTGAGATCCTACCTTGGGTGCCTGCAAGCCGAGGGAGTCTTGCTAACCAAGGGTGGGGTACGGATAGGACCAATCGTGAGGTGCTCGCCGCATGAGCTGTCTATCAATGACCCGGAGTTTTACAACCAAGTCTACGTGCCTGCGGGGACTCGACGGACTGATCTCCAGTGTCAACGGGCTGGACTTGGACTAGATGGTAAGTCTCAGCTAGGTTTTGATTCCGGGGCCAGGATTTGTATGGTTTGGAATCTTACAGGCGGGTAGGGGCATTCTTGACAACACCCGACCATCAGCTTCATCAGCAGCGACGAAAGCCGGTCGAGAAGTTCTTCACCTTCAAGAATGTCAAGGACATGGAGCCGGCTATCCACGAGAAGATGAGAATCCTGGACAAGAGAATTAGCGAAGCGGTGGGCACAGGCGCAGTTGTCCGTTTAGATCATGCCTATGCTGCCATGATTGGTGACTTGATTCTCAAGTTCACCGTTGGCGAGGCATCTGATATGCTGGAGGACCCGAACTTTTCACCTGCCTGGTAAGTCATGTGCCCCGATATTATCACACATTACGAGGCTGGGACGAGACTTGACATGTGCAGGTTCAACATGATACGGGGTTTGACTCTCTCAGTCCCTATCGTACGAAACCTTCCTTTGCTAGGCACGTAAGTATTAACAAGCCATGCACAATGTCCGTGGGCGAAGTCCAGACTAATCGTACCAGAATTGTGAACCTCATCCCACTCCATCGCATAAAGTCAACAAACCCATTGTTGGCTGGCTTTAAGATCTGGAGCATGGTCAGTGAAAACACTCACGAAAAGCCGTTGTTCTTTTAAGCTGATTCCCGAAGATGGGGAAAGATAAAATCGAGCAGATTCAATCGCAGCTCGACAGCGAAGAGAAGCAAGGCATCAAAGACAGCACAGAGAATCCATCCGTCTTCCGGCACATTTTGGAGAGCGACATGCCAGATCCCGAAAAGCATGTTTCCAGGTTGTCTGGGGAAGCCTTGGTCATCCTTGGTGCCGGGACTGTCACCACAGCCACGGCAATCACGCTGATCACTTACAAGCTCCTGACTAACAAAAACATGCACAAACGTCTTTCTGAAGAGCTAAAAGATATTATGGCGTGTTACCCTGAGAGGATCCCTTCCACTGTCGAATTCCAGAAGTCACCGTATCTGGTAGCATGCATTAAAGAAGGACTTCGGTATGCTTCTGATGAACGATACGATCCGCCGGGCGCAGGAAACTGACGTCTGTCGCAGGATATTCTGCCAAATTCGCGCCAGCGCACGTGTCTCGCCCGACGTTGACTTGCACTATAACGGATGGGTCATCCCCAAGAAGGTACGTCCGTGCTGATCCGAGTGTGAAGAAGCAACACTGATGGAGAGACGATGTGTAGACGCCTGTGGGCATGGCCATCTACCAATTACACAGAAACGCCGAAGCTTTTCCCGAGCCATTCGAATTCAACCCGGATCGATGGTTGGGAGAGATCACTCCTCTTATGAACAAGAGCTTTGTGCCGTTCGCAAAGGGCTCACGAGACTGCGTTGGCCGATAGTACGCAGCCCTATTTGCTCCCAAACGCCCCATGCAATCCGAACTAACACTAATGCAGCCTTGCTCATGCCGAGCTCCTGATTATGCTTGGCACCCTATTCAGGCCAGGCGGTCCTTTTGAGAATGAGGTGACCTTGGGTTGCGATGATTCTGATATGGAGTTGTCCAGGGAGGGCGAGTTTAGCATCACCGAGTATGGCAGTCGAGGGTTGGCTTTGCAGCTTGGAAAGACTGCGGCCAAATGAGTGAGCTCGATACCTTCGGGATGTATTGGCAGCAGCGCAGACGAAGGATTTTCTTGCATCGCAAGCAGACAGCTGGACCTTGTCCAATAGCTAGCAATTTGTCACAATCCATTCAATATGTTTGTGAAAGGTCCTCGATTGGACATGCAAGGGGTCGCACAAGACACGTTGTTGTGATATAAACTCAAAGCTTAGAGAAGAACCCTCTTCAAAATTTGAGGGAAGCAAAAAGAGAGAGAGGATATGCAAAAGGATTTGCAATCTTGAGGAAAGGCAAAAAGAAAACATACTCCGGTACTGGGAATCGAACCCAGGGCTGCTCGGTGAGAGCGAGCGATGTTAGCCACTACACCATACCGGATTGATTGATACAAGTGAAGGCAAAATTGAACCCTATACAGAGAACACAACAATTCTACCAGTACGCTATCATCTGGAGTCCTCATTTCACACCAGGTCACCATGTTAAACCAATGTTCCGAAGAATCCTTTATTGAGAATGGTCAAGCTCGAATATCCTGTGAGGTAGCTACAGCTTCGAATAAATCTGTCGTGGATGCGGGCTCTGGTAAAAGAGCCTACCCTATGCGCCACTTGGAGAAATTCCTTGTTTCGAAGACGTCAAATGGATGCCGATGGCAAGGAACTTTCTGTAGAGCCACTTGTTTGGTTCAATCTGGTCGCAATCATTCTGGAGGTTGAGGCACATATCGCGGTGTACTCTCGGAGCTGATTCGGATCATCGCCTCGGAAAATGTTCATTGCTCGTCCTTCAAACTTAGATGAATAACCTGGGGTTACAACCAGGCATCCGGTTCGAGGGAGAAATAAACGGGTGCCGCATCCAAGCTGTTCACGAGCTCAAGAGCAGACGCCATCGGCCAATCCCAAACATTGTATTGCAGCTGGTCGATTGCCATAGCAGTTGTCTCAACAGTGGAGAAGGTCTTGCCACACAACGTGTCCAGCACATCCGCACTCTGTGCGATGCGGTCCGTTGCCTCGTCTGAAGTACACGGGAGCTGCCTGAGGGCAGCTGCACAGCGTCTCACGAGAGCTTCATCCTGTTGGCTCTGCGGGACCTCCTCATCCACATTGTAGTGCCCCTTCCAGTGAGCGAACAGAATTGTGAGCCCGGCTTGCCAAAGCATGTGCGCGCCATTCGGGTAAAGCAAGCAGGCCATCAATGATGGCAACTGTGAGCCGTCGGTGGGGTTGCTCAAGGGTCCTCTGCCCTCCGCGGGCGAGAGAAGGCCCGCCGACATGATTTCAATGAGATTGGCCGATGATCTTGCGCATACTTGAAGGGATTTAGCAAATTGAGCATGCGCAGAGGTGAATGCCAGCGCCGGGCGATGAGCGTGAATGGTGGCTATGCACAGCGCGGTGCGGAGAAAAACGAGTTGAAATGAACTCCCTGCAACAGCTCTCTCACTGTCAACATCGGCATCAGGGTCGAGTATTGTTGGATCGGTCTCCTGGTCTGCAATATTTTTGAAATGGGGAGGTAAGGAGCGCTCCCACATATCCAACTCAGCCTGAAGACGTGTGACCTTGCTCACGCCGCCGCGCCGGCGTGTTGTTGTGTATAGCTTCTCGAGCGTATCTCCCATAATTCGTGCTAATTTGAAGAGAGATAATGCCGTGTCGACTTGTGAACGCTCTCCTGGTAAAGGAAAGGCCATCTGTGATCTTGATAGAAGATCATGATCCACACTCGTTGGTGGGTCGGTATCGACGTCTTGGTCACGAATCAGCCGGGGCAGTCCGTGATAGCAACTGCCGAAGCTGCAGAAGTGTCAGCAAAGGATCTTCGGTTGACCAACTCAGAAAATGGGTGCTACGAACACATCGAATGTGTACTGACACCACCACACGCGTCGACGAAGCTCGGTCTCCAATGGATCGAACTTGAAGCGCTGAGAGTGGCGATGCAATCCTAAGTTTTGCGCCAGCCGCGTTGCAACTCCACCAACATGCGCTGCAACAGAATACCGCGACGAGAGCTGCAAGTATATCTGTAGTATCTGGAGGCCCTGCAGTGCTTGGAGGCACGACTGGTCCAGCACTTTGTCAAAGAGGGCGACAGACATTGCATAGTACGTCTCCGAGACACATATGAAATGGCGGTGCAGCTTCGTGCAGTTGCCTGGCCAGCCTAAAGTGCCAAGAGCAAGTAGCCCTAGTGTCTGGTATAGAGTAAGGAGGTCGGAGCTGGTGTATGTGGTTTTTGTAAGCAACTGTCTAAAATGCTCCAATATCGATGGCTTATGAAGTATTGGGTATATCGGGGCCCAAAGATCTATCGCTGTTGCCATTACTGCCTCTGAGTTGCCAGGCAGGCGAGCAATGAATGCTTGCATTAGGGTTGAAGGTAAGGCGGCCGAGGAAGTGCCCCAAAGATCAAGGAGGTGTAGGCTGTAAACGCAACTCGGAAACGTTTCAGTGTTTGTTTGCAACATCTGGATTTGCTGTTCCGCTTGACTGATGAAATGGACACCTGTGGATGAACCACAAAACTTGTGTCCTTGTTGACCATCCGAGACCAGTCGGCCCATGTGGCCAATGACAGGCTCTTGGCTTTTCTCCGAATGAGTCTGTAGAGTAGGAGCAACGACCTGGCTTCCGACCTCGCGAGTCTTAGAGGACCTGAGGTCATTTACAGCTATCGCCGTATTGCTTGAAGGGCCGGACAATGCTATAGGAGTAATCTGGGACATGATAACAGGTTCCAAAGATGTAGTAGGGGCTGCGGGAGATTGCCCAACTTGCAGTTGTGGCTCATTTTCTTCAGCCTCGTAAAAACTACTATGCCGTTAGGAGCGGAATTGGATATGCGACTGCAAAAAGTCACCTCTTTCTTTTCCGGTTTCTTTGTAGTTTTGTCGTTGTACGGCAGGCTGCCCTGGCCGAAATGCAAGAGGTGCACTGATGGGAAGTCAGCAATGACCACGAGGATTGTCAAGCAGATGGACGAGATCTGACCTGATCTCCATCGCCATGACAGCGGATCTTGCGCCTAAACGAGAAGATAAGTCCATTCTCGAGGTTTCGATCTGGATGTGAAAACGGAGTGGCACTCTGCGCCATCCAATTTCCGTTGCAAGGTGCTTACCGCCGGCATCGGTCACTGTCAACTGGTTAGCTGGCGGGTTCAGGTCAGGAACCCCTAGATCTCAGGAAATGCGTTACCAAACTTGGCCGAGGATCCGCGAGGAGCCACCTGGTAGATCTTGCGACATTTTGCATCGATTGATCCATGGAGCAGCTGCAGTCACAGGTGTGTTGCGTCAAGCACAACGAATGACTGGAACCGTTGCCCAGAGATGGCGGGGAGATGCGAGATTCAGAGGCGCTAAAGTACCCAGTAGTGGTAGTGCACCAACTAAAGCGAAATGGGAATAGCGGCCGACTGGTGCCGCGGAGCTTGACTGGAATGGAAGAATGTGACTATTTATTGGCCCGAGGTTTTTCTATCCGCTGGGGTTTTTGTAAGACAATAACTTAACTCACTACGTAGCATTGCATCAGCGCGGAGTTTGCTGTGTCGGCCACAATGCCTGTAACTGTTACTGAGCTCTTTCCGCATCGCAGGTTCAATGGGAAATGCGGGTATCATATCGTCAAGCGATCTTGTCTTCAAATTGTTCCAGTCTGCTAGCCACTACACCATCTAGCTAGTAAATGCCTTAATAGGCGTACAGAGCCGCGACTTCGTTATCACTCTCCCTGATCTTCTTATTTTCCCGGACCAGCCAAACTCTCATAGCCCACGCACAAGCAATGCTCACCGCTGCAAATCCGATCATCGCTCCAAAGCCCATCATGTATTCTGGCCCATCGCTCTTGGGCCACAGATAGGCGCAGTAAATATAGGCTACATTGGCTGTCACATTCACGAGAGCATAGGCGACCGACTTTTTCTCCGGTGTCTGCGATAGGGTGTTTGATACCCATCCGAGGATGACGGATCCCACAGAGTACGCACCAGTTGCGTAGAGAAATGTGGCCATATATCGAGCAGTCTGCTGAGTGGTGCCACACGAGATGGCAAACCCGACAATGGCAAGTGCAAGACCGGCAGTGATGTGCCATGTTCGTTCGTTGAGACGGCCCGATGACCAGGCAAAGGGGATACCCAGGAAGCCGGAAACGAAGTATGGAGGTGCTGTCAGCAGCAGGGCAGTCGTGGACTTGAAGCCCATCTCGCGAACAATGGTCGGGAAAAAGTTGTTGAAAGAGCAGGCACTAGCGACAAAATGATCAGCATATGCCACAAGAAACCGTTAGAAAGTACATAAATGTACGAACCTGATGTGGGTGTTCTGCATAAGACAGAAGAGCCAAGTTCGCGGGTCTCGAACAGCCTGCTTGAATCCTTCCCAGGTCGAGCCGCGCTCCTGTTGGCCAACAGTATCACGCTTGATGCGAGCAATGCACAACTCGCGCTCCTCAGGAGTCAACCAGCGTGTTTGGCTAGGGTCGTCAGGGAGCAGGAAGAAGCCAAACAGAGCAATGAAGGCCGTCACGCTACCCTCGATGATGAACAGCCAGCGCCAGCCAGCAATGCCCCGTACACCATCAAGCGTGGAGAAGGTAGCCGCTGCGATGAGACCGGAACAGCCAGTGCTCACGACCTGTCCAGTGTATAGAAGGGAGATTCGAGTGGCGAGCTCTTTTCGCGTGTAGTAAATGGAGAGCAGGTAAAGCGCACCGGGGTAAAAGGGCTGTTATTGGAACACAATTAGTTTTGCGCTGATGAGAAAAATTGTGGTGCATGCTTAAGACTTACTGCTTCCGCGAAACCGAGCAAGAATCGACACGCGACGAGGCCTCCGTAATTCTTGACAGCAGCTGTAGCTCCAGAGACTCCAGCCCAGGCAATCATGCAGCAGGACAAGTAAATAGACGGTCGAGTACGCGTCATGAACATGTTGGAAGGAACTGCGAGAGTGGGATTGTCAATCAGTGCGACAAATGGCTACTTCATTGGTTGCGAACATACTCTGCATGAGGATATAACCGACGAACAAGATAGAAATGGCCGTATTGTATTCGACGCCTTTGAGGTTTAGGTCCTCCTCAAGGGTATTGAGGCGAGCCTGCGGAAGTGCATTGCGATCGAGGTAATTGAGGAAGTACATCGCCCAGAGAATCGGCTGCGCAAAGTTAGGGAATGATAGGCTGGTGGCTGAGCTGGATGCCCGCTTACCATGATCATTCGATCCAGTTTGCGTACAAGTTTGATCTCAGCCGGATCAGTCTTCTTGGCGGCACCGGAGTAGTCACCGGCAGCGACAGCCTGGCCCTTCTCCTTATCGCTGACTTCATCATGGAAAACATCGCTTGGAGCGGTGTTCTCGGCCTGTTTGAGGTCTGAAGAGTGTGTTTGCATTGTGCAGATCTTGGGTGAAATATTCTTTGAGTTCAAATTCCTTGTAGGAGACACAACTGCCCAGAGCGACACAGTGACTGGGATATCACAACGAAAGGAAAGGCAGCATGCAGACTTTATACCTCTGTCGTCGCGAGGCGTTTCCAGTTCCAGACCTTGAGTTTTTTGATGCAACACAGGACTTCTCGACCCCAGAGTAGCCCCGTGGGGTTGCCCGAATCCTGGGGGATAGGCACGGTCAGCACGGTCATTGTGGAGAAACTTTCTTCTTCAATCTGGAAATGGCGCCGTTGGTATCCCGCTTCGCCGTTACGCCGTCTGCTCAGGCGACCCCGAATGCCCCTTCGCCGTGCCATTGTGGGGCTTATCCCGTTATCCCGCTATCCCGCACCCTCCGCGCCGCGACTCACGATTGAAAATACCGGCCTTCGGGATACGCCACGCGAAATAGGAAGCGGAGACGACAATCCTGGGCCGGGTGGTGCCGAATCCTTCTCTTCCGGAGCCGCTTTTAAAACTTCTTAAGTCTCTCCCACTCGCCAAATTGAGCCCCAAGTAAAGCTCCGCTAAGATACGTTTTACGGACTACATTCTACCTTTGACAACATGTCTGCCGCCACAGTCTTTGACTCAGTTCTCTTCGGAAACATCTTTGGCACCGAAGAGATTCGAGAATGTTTCTCTGAGCGCTCCTACGTGGCGAGGCTGATTGAGGCCGAATGCGCCCTTGCGCAAGCAGAGGAAGACAACGGTCTCATCCCCGCTGGCGTAGCTTCCATCATCAGACAGCACTCTGATGTGTCAAAAATTGACTGGCCTACGCTAGCCATGCGGGCCGAGATTGTTGGGTATCCCATTCTCGGGCTCGTCGAGCAAATGTCGAGTTGGGTCCCAGAGGAGACTTGTACGTTGCATCATCACCGGATTGTGAAATGAGATGCTTACTGGTTCTTAGCTGGCTACATCCATTGGGGCGCCACGACGCAAGATATTATGGACCTTGCTTCCGTCCTACAAGCGAAGCAAGGAATTGCCATCGTCGAGCGACTCCTTCACCGCGTTGCCCACACCCTCGAGTCGATGTCAGCCACATACCGCGACGTCCCCATGGCCGGACGAACACATCTCCAACATGCACTTCCAATCACGTTCGGCTACAAATGTGCTGTTTGGCTGGCAGGAATGAGGCGCCATATTGAACGCCTGGCCCAACTGAAGGAGAGATGTCTTCTGGTGCAGTTTGGCGGTGCGGCCGGGACCCTCGCCTCATTAGGACCAACTGATGTTGGCATTCGCGTCCGACAGCGTATGGCTGAGATTCTGGGCCTGCGCGATCCTGTTATCACATGGCATGTTGCACGAGACACCATTGCAGAGATCGTGAACTTTTTGGCTGTCGTGGGTGGGAGCCTGGGCAAGATTGCACTAGACCTCATCATCATGTCATCGAACGAATTGAACGAGGTATGTCCCATTGCAGGAGGAGCTCCAAGTTAATATGAAAACTGATGATTCTTTCAGGTGGCTGAGCCGTACGTCCCTCATCGAGGTGCATCATCAACAATGCCACAAAAACGAAACCCCATTTCCAGCGAAGTCATCCTGGCTCAATCCAAAATTCTTCGCGCCCAGGCCGGTCTCGTCTTGGATGGAATGGTGTCCGACTTTGAGAGAGCCTCGGGCCCTTGGCATCTTGAGTGGACCGCACTCCCTACCGCCTTCATCTCTGCGGTCGGATCTCTCCACCAGGCCGATTTCGCCCTGTCTGGACTCCAGGTTAACAGTGATGCTATGATGACCAACCTGACTTCCACGAAGGGGTTGATCGTTGCAGAAGCTGTGATGATGGGCTTGGCAATCTACATTGGCCGGCAAGAAGCACACGAAGTTGTTTATCGCGCTTGCGTCGACGCGCACGAAGGAAACATTTCTTTGCAAGAGGCATTGGAGAAGGTGCCAACAGTGACCGATCGGTTGAGCAGCGAGGACTTGTCAGCCCTGTGTGATCCAACAAAATACCTCGGTTGTTGCCAATTAATGATTGACGATCTGCTGGCTCAAGGTGGGAAAGGTACAGATCAAACTCAAGCGAACAGCGCGAGACGGATAGAGCAAGTCAGTGAGAGCTTACGACCCAATCTCTAAGGGTCTGCCCGATTCAAGCAGCTTTCGAGTCATACTTCAGTGCCTTGTTATCGTGGGAAACAACGAGCATGTATTTCTTAAGCAACTAGTCTAAATTAACATGTACCATTACGAGACACATTTACTATCATTTGGATCGAGCATCCGTTACTGAACGTCTCCAGCCAGCCGTTTCCAGCATCTACTCTGTCAGACACAATTTATCCTCTTGTCGATCTTATAAATGTCTTAAGCCAAGGCCGTGGTCCCGTCGAGGATGATGGCTGAAATTGTTGGACAGTTCTGCGACCTGGTTTTTTCATGAGCAACTTCCTTGGGCCTAACATTTATGAAGTTTATACAGAATTGCGCCAGAAAGGCACGTAATCCAACATCATGATACCAGACCACCCACTGGGTCTCGTGGACCCCGATCATATTGCGAGATGATCAGCAAGCGCGCAACATCACAAGCCCTTGCTCAGCATCCGAAATGTACATAAGGCACCCAGTTGAAATCTTCCCCTGTTAGAGAGTCGGCATCATCTGTGATCAAATTGGCATCTCTCCCTTTTCCTTTCTCTTTCAATATCACTCCACGGACCGCTCTGACAGCCCGGTGTAGACCACGACAAACGGCATCGTCCGTGATACCCTGATCTCGAAGCGTCTCATACAAAATAGAGGCAACATCAACGCATTGCTGGTCAGAAACTTCCCATAGAGTACCGATGACGTGTCGAAACCCCGCGATTCGGAATGAGTTGACGAGATGAACGCTTTCGTCTTGAAGATCTCTGAGCTGGTTGGCGCCGCTGGAGCATGCCGAAAGGTAGGCGAGAAACGGCATGCTGTGACCGGCTCGTTGGTCCAGAAGTGCTCCAACGGTAAGCGGATTCGACGTCCAATCGTCGAGCATGAGACAGCTGTCAAGCGGTTCCTGTTGGTTGGCTTGCCCGTGGCCCGCAAAGTGGAAGAACGTGCATGATCCTATGCCCTTGAGGACCTCGTCCTTCAGCGGATTTGGGAGGAGAAGTTGGAATCCAACAGATCGACAAAAGTCTTGAAAAACGCGGACCTCTTGTTCGACGAATCGAAGATCGCTGTTCTGCGGTAAATCGGGCGTTATGCTCATGGCGACCATCATTGCCTGCTGGGCGCTTCCATCTTGTACCATGCGTGAGTCTTTTCGCCTGTCGTGAAGCAGAGCCTTGACCGACGTGCTATAAGATGATACCACCCTATCGAGCACGGAATTTTCCTTGCCGTGTAGGTGGTACCCGGCTGCATGTAGGGGTTGCTGCGTGAGAGACCCTGTTGGTACCCACCATACTTGAGGCCAGCTGTTGTCATCTTGGGGCGTATTCGTGAACTGTAGTTCCTCGAGAATTGGGCGGCAGCACGAGTCCCAAAGCCACTCCAACTGCAGCGACATCTGTGCACTAGCTGAAGTCATTTCCCGGAAACTTTTCATGCGCTCTTCGATGATTTTGGGCGTTAACAAGGGAAGTGGTATGACGCGAATCCTGTCGTGCCGGATAAGGAATGCATCAGACCGCAATGAGTTAGGGTTGATCACAATAACGGTGCCTTGACTAGCTGCCGACAAGAAATCCTGTTTCGTAGGAGGAGCCAGGAAGTCACCGAACCCTGCCTGGGCCCGAATCCTCTCCAAGAGGTTGATGAACTGATGGTCGGCCTCTCGAAATTTCTTTGTACGTGTCTCCCAAGCCCTGTTGTTAGTTATCTCGTCAATGGTTGGATTGTTTAGCTCCGAGCTGTCTATCTCGTCTCGGAGGCGTAGAAACTCCTGGGCAAGGTCCGCGTGCTGCTCTTCCAACTCGGAAAGGTCTTGCCTTATGTCCATCAGAGAGCCGGAAATGACTCCACGACCAGCCTCGAGTAGCTGCAATGCTCGGTAGGGTTCTTCCCCAGCGAGAAGAGCCACCGCGGTAGCAGTGGACGCCAGATCACTGTAGTCTTGAAGAACCAGTTCTTTATTGAAATGGCGAAACGACCGTGGGATGATGACTGGTAGCAGGCGGATCGATTCTCGTAGAACCTGGTGTGCCTCAACCCAATCTGATTGCATGATGAGAATTTCGGACAGCATTTGGCCCACGTCAATCCGAGTGACAGGGCTGGCATTTGCTGATTTCCAGGCTTCCCGCAACTTGGACGTTGCGAGCTCCAGGTCGTGCTTTGCGTCTGTGGTTTGGCTGCTACCGCTTCGAAGGGAAATTAAGCTGCCAAGACCTGCCAGTCGTGCAGCACGGAGAGAATGGTCTTGGGGGGTGAGATCGATTGCTTCGGTGAGACTGCGAATTGCAACATCTAAATCTTGCTTCGACCCCGTGTATCTGGATCGCACCTCCAACCAGCGGGAGAGATTGCAAAGATGCTGTGCACGGTCGCTTTGCTCCTCATGTCTTGAACTTAATGCTTGCGAGCACAGCTCAATGGCACGGTTGAGGTCGTCAAGTGATCCGGCACGGGTGAAACGCCTCCCGTGGCATAAGGCCAGGTTCCCGAGGATGCTAGATTTCTCCGTGTAATCATCCATTGTGGAACTCAACGACGTTTCCAGTGCCTCAATGGCTCCATTGATGTCATCCATGTTCTGGCTCATTTCAAACAGTAGCCTTAGCTTGTTGCCATAATTGCTGAGATGTTTTATACGGCTGGGGTGCTTCAATGGTGTGGCCTCAACAGCAAGAGAAGATATCTTGATACAGCGGTTGAGATCATCGACTAAATTTGTCAACTCATACCGCTGCGAGAGGCTAGTGGCCAGGGTTCCTAGGAGGACAGGGCGGTCGACATGCTCACTCGGTGTAGTTTCCAGAGCCATCGTGGCGGTTTCAATGGCTTTGTCCAGGTCTTCCAGCGAGCCGGTCAGTTTGAATCTCATAGTCAGATAGTTAGTAAGATTATTCCCTGATCTGACACGCAGCTCATGCCCCAGCGGCAGTATAGCCAAAGACTCAGTAGCAGCCTCAATAGCACCTGCTAAGTCATCCATATTTTGTGTGTGTCGAAAAGAAGCACTAAGCCACATGCCATGGTTACTGAGGGCTTTGGCACGTTCGATTTTGTCCCTTGCCACCTTCACTGCCAAATCGCAAAGTTCCATGGCTTGATCGAGCTGGTCACGAGACCCGTTCATCTCAAACTGCTTGCCCAAACAGTTCGCAAGAGTCCATAAGCGAGCTGCAAGGCTTATCTTGCTTGAACCTGCCGGAAACTTTGTGGTGACGGCGAGAGTAGCAGCCTCGGTGGCTTGGTCAAGGTCTTTCAAGTCTCTTGTATGGTCGAATCGTTCCTGACAGCATCTTGCCTTCTGAAGCCATAGCGCTAATATTCTGGGGTCATCCTCTGGTGTGCCGCGGATGGCGATAGAGTTAGTCTCAATGGCACGATTGAGATCGTTCATCGAGCCGGTCCTTCGAAAACGGCGCGACATACATTTTGCGAAGGTAATCATGAAGGGAATCCAGTCATCGTGTTCTTCAGTGGCAGATTCGACAGCAGCTTTTGCGAATTTGATAGCATCGTCCAAGTCTTCCACTGACCAGTTGAGCTCATAACGTGCCTCAAGCCAGGTACATAGGAGATGGAGACGACTGGGCCGAATAGGGTCATCAGCTGGCAGAATTTCGATCCACGCTTTTAGTCTGTTGATGAGGCAATCCAGAGTTTTTGAAGACTTAGAGACTGCGTGTTGCTCATACTGGAGCTGGTAGAGGTTTTGCAGCACATTGCTTCGCAGCGCCACGGCATTATCTGGCACAGCATCGAGTGCTTTCTCCAGCACCCTCTTTGCTTGGCCCAAGCTTTCTGGGACCTTGGACTTTCGGAAGTACCCGATGAGGAAAGCCCCAAGATTGCTCAACAGGATGGCTCGACGCCATGGCGCTTCGGATAAATTCGCGATGGCCATGCTCGCTGTACAAATAGCCTGTTCCAGGTCATTCACCTGGCCAGTTTGTTGAAGCCATGGAAAGAAGCGAGGTGCAAGAGCAGCCAGTTGGGTCGCACCCTGCTGCGAGCATGGGTCCGAGGAGTTCACAACCATCTCAGCGTAACTGACTGAGTGATCCAGATCTTCAGCAGACCCTGTCATTTCGAAGCGTGCGCCAAGCCATGCCGAGAGGTAAGTCAATAGCAAAGGGCAGTGGGCGGTCGAAGTCTGTGACAGCTTTTCCCATGCTGCTTGGCCTAGCTGAATGATGTCGCTCAAGGTGGCTGTCGATCGAGTTGCCATGAACCGAGCATGTAGCAGAGCGCCGAGGTTGTTGGCAAGGTCTCCGCATGCTGAGCCGCCATTCAGTAATGCGTCGATCGCGGACTGAGTTGCCTCGATAGCAGCATTCAACTCATCAGTCGAACCGGTTTTCAGAATTTCGCGAAAGGACCTAGATGCCGACTCTTCCAAACGTGCGAACTCAGACGCATGGCCATTCGTCTCGGTAAGGGTTGCCATCGCAGGATCATTTCGTCACCACTTCCAATGAAAAAGGATAACTGAACGGAGTGTGAAAAAACAAGATATTTTTTCTGGCAATGTGCTTGTAGGTCTCGACTTGCAAAATGCGAGGGACAAATGCATCTATCGATGGTGAATGAGCGGCTGAAGCTGACAGGCAACCGGTTCGCCTGGTTGCCTTGCCCACTCAGCATCCTCGGACATGAAATGCTAGCATCAGTGAGGGAGCATTGGGTTCAGAATTATGGACTACTTTAACCTAGCAAGACAATGGCTTGTCGCAACCAATGGCCATAATAATCAATGAATATGCACCATACTGCTGGGGAGGACGAATGCTATCTAATTCTAGAAATATTTCCGCGATGCCCCCATTCCACAGCCAAGTATCAGGCACCTTCAACATATCTCGTCTTGATACGTGCTCAGCCTTGTTGCATTGCATGTGCCCTTGTGGCAGTGCCACCATCTACTGCAACGTTAGCTTTTCCCGGCTGAAAAATGGCAGACAGAGAAGGGCCTTAGTCATTAGGCACCAGTCATCACCCCGCCTCGCTTTCGAGGACCCTGCTTCTCTTCTTGAATATTTGTCGAATGCTGTCAGACGAGAGAAGTTTGCCCTCGTGATTGACTATCTCTCGACCAGAATGACGTTGCTCTCATGTCAAGTTCCCCAATTCGATATGAACAAATATGAAAAGATACTCACGAGAGACTCCTGAAAGGAGTAGTCCGCCTCCGAAGCGACAGCAGGCTAGCTGCCATCCGCTGGAACGCAACCAGCAACGGGAGGCTAGCCTCGCCTACCATCCAGCTGGTTCAAAATCCGATCTTGGGACTGATGATGCTGAGCCCTCTAGGAGCTCTTCTATTATCTCGAATCATGAGGTAGAACTACTCCAAGGCCAACCTGGAGTGGACAATGGCATCATTCGCTCCATCGATGGCCAGTCTGGTACCAGTGATGGCTGCGGTGCGGCAGAAACCAGGTACAATCTTCTGGAAATTTAAATTACCCCAAAGAATACAGCTAATCTATCTATAAGTGCTGGACTTGATACGGCGCTGACGAACCGCAATCCGAACGATACGATCCCATCAAATGATCCACATTCCGGCACTGAGTTGGTCTTCCGCATAAGGGGCATAGCTCTAGACTCAAACCATTCGGACGTCATTTCGATCTTGAAGGATCATTCTGTTGATTGCGAGGCCGAGATAGAGCTCAAGACATTGGCGCTTGAAGCTCATGGCCGATCACAGGTCGCTACTGTGGGGTTCAAAACTGCTTTAAAAGCGTCGTCTCCTCTCTCCTTACTAGAGAGGACTGTTTCGCGAAGCGGACAACCTTGGAAAGCGGACAAAGAATTCCACGGGCTAACTGTTTTGCATTGCCCTCCAGCAGACACGCACACAGTTGAGTGCATCATGAAAAATCCTCTTCGAGACTTGTGCTAATGACATATCAGCATCGTCGCCGTCTCAGGGCTCGGTGGCCACGCCTACGGATCCTTCAAGGAAAAAAGCGGAAAACACATGTGGCTATCGGACTCTCTGCCAAGGGATATCAAACATGCGAGAGTCATCACATACGGATACGCATCAGGTCTTGCAAACAGCAAGAGTTTTCAAAATCTTGGCGATCTTGGAAGGAACTTTGCAGTGGCGATTCAACTCTCGAAGGTAAGGCTGAGATCATGTCGTAGACTTAATATCAAATGAAGAAGGCCATTCAGCAATTCTAACAAGTCACAGGAGGGGCAAGGGTCAAGAAAACCGACTATCTTCATTGCACATAGCCTTGGTGGTTTAATACTGAAAGAGGTTTGTACCCAAATTGTTTTAGTCTCATATCCTGACACTAATCAAGTGTTCTAGGCTATTGTCCAACTCAGCAGCTGGACAACTAACGAAGCCTCCGAAGCACTCCATTCAATCTACGGTGCTTTGTTATTCGGCGTTCCAAATGACGGCTTAGATATTGCATCCTTCATTCCAATAGTCGAGAACGGTCCGAATCGATCTTTCGTTGAATCTTTAGGTCGCAATAATTCTGAAGTCCTGAAACTTCTACAAGGGAGGTTCTCGGATGCCTTTGATTTTAAGGGCAGCTCTGAGATCTACTGTTTCTATGAGACGGAAGTTTCCAGAAAAGCCCGACGTGTAAGTATATCCTTACATGCATGAAATGAGTGAGGGCTGAGTTTGTATCAAGGAAGCTTCAGAGACATGGCCTATGAGTGGCAAAATTCAGTTCCCCGTAACTAAGACTTCCGCAACTCATTGTCGCTCCTGGGAAGATAAGGATGATTACACTTACCCCATACATCGCGATCATTCCAATCTCGTCAAATTCGGCTTACACGATCCGGATTATGATACCGTTCTTCATATACTGCGAGGTATAACTGATCGAGCCATTCATCGTCAAGACCGCGTCGAATCTCTGTCTAGTGGGTCGATAAAAAGTGAGATTGCAATTAAGTTCTTGAACAATAAATTCACACTAACTTAAGAAGTTAAAGAACCACGTATGCTGGATGAACAGAAGAAGCGAATTCTTCTTGACTCGTTGTGGTTCGACCAAATCGGTGCTCGTCACGAAATCATCAAGCCAGCGCACGCTAAGACATGTAATTGGCTATTACAAAAAGCCGAGTATCTTAACTGGTTAGACAGTAACAAGTTCGAGGATCATCACGGCTTCTTATGGATTACAGGTAAACCTGGTGCTGGGAAGGCGACGCTGATGAAGTTTATTCTCAACGCCGCTCAGAAGAATAAGAAGAAGAACAGCAATAAAATAGTCATCTCTTTCTTCTTCAACGCAAGAGGAGATAATTTGGAAAAGTCAACCACTGGCATGTACCGATCACTCTTGCTGCAGCTCCTCGAACGAATCCCAAATGTCCCTGATTTCATTGGCTCTCACAACTCACCCCAGAGTGGAGTATACCACCAGTGGAGTGTTGAGTCACTGAAGGGAATGTTTGAGAAAATTGTGCTGGAGCTCGGAGATATTGCACTGGAGTGCTTCATCGTTGCTTTGGACAAGTGTGATGAAGACCAAATCCGGGATATGATCTCGTTTCTTGAACAATTGGGCCAACGGACCATATCTGCCGGTGTCACATGCAGAATTTGTTTCTCGAGCAGGCACTACCCTACCACATCTATTTCGACGGCACTGAGAATAGTGCTCGAAGAGCAAAAAGGTCATGATCAGGACATAATCAACTATCTAAACAGTGAGCTGAAAATTGGACACGGCAAGCTTGCTCATCAAATCCGGCATGAGCTCAAAGAAAAGGCTTCCGGTGTTTTTATGTGGGTTGTTCTGGTGGTGAAAATTTTGCAAAAGGAGTACGACGATGGCCGCAAGCACACACTCCGACAGAAACTTCGAGATATTCCCTGGGATCTACACGAGCTTTTCCGTGACACTTTAACACGCGATCAGCGTCACAAAGATGAACTATTACTATGTATCCAATGGGTACTCTTTGCAAAAAACCCATTGAGACCAATTGAGTTATACTTCGCCATCCTCTCAGATCTCGACCCTGCAGCCATATCGGATTGGGATTTAAACGACTTTAAAGAAAACGATATACTCAAATTTATTCTTAGTTCGTCCAAAGGCCTCACCGAAACCACGAAGTCCAAATCTCCAACGGTTCATTTCATTCACGAGTCCGTAATGGACTTCTTTCTTAAAGAGGATGGTTTGGACGTTGTGTGGCCTGACTTGAAAGACAACTTCGGATCTAGGAGCCATGAACGGCTCAAAGCTTGTTGTTCTAACTATATGCGAATCGCTAACCTGAGTATGGACGAGTTCTTCCTAGACTCACAACATGGAGCAGTCATGGAAGCCCGTGAACGTGTGGAAAGAAGATTTCCTTTCCTGGCCTACGCAGTGCGAAACATTCTCTACCATGCAGACGCAGCCCAAAATGGAGGAGTTGACCAAAAAGCATTCCTCGAGAACTTTGATCTTGTCCAGTGGACCAAGTACAACAACTTATTCGAAAAATATCCAGTGCGCCGACATAGTCCGAAAGCAGGGCTCCTGTACATATTGGCGGAACAGGGTCGAGCGAACCTCATTGAGAAATTGCCAAGACAAGGGTCCTGCTTTCAACTTGGTGTCGAGCGGTACGGGGCGCCTATATTAGCCGCGCTGGCAACGAATAGTCGTGCCGCAGCCTACGCATTGTTGAAAGCTGAGGCAGGGGATGAGCCACCGGCTTCTTCGCTGCATGATATTTGTAAACAGTTTCTCACGGACGAAAAGACACAAACTGCCATTGGGCGCAATTTCAAATTTCCTCGAAACCGAAATCTCCTCTCATGTCTGGCAGAAGCCGGTGAAAAAAACGCTTTGGCTTTCATGCTTACTTGCAACGGAGACGCTGGAAATGTTCATTCTGTCGATGGAAGGGGATGGACGCCACTGTTTTATGCCGTTGCCAACGGGCATGAGAATGTCGTGCGGTTGCTCCTCGAAAAGGGTGCTGAGGCAAGTGCTGTTGATTCAAAAGGACTTTCACCACTGAAGCTAGCTACCGACAAAGGGCATCATGACGTAGTGCGATTAAGTCTTGATCGAATCGCATATACTGCTGGGCCACCAACAGATTCCGGATTTGCGAGTGCAAGCTACAATGACTCTCTGATTGCTCCTAACGATGTGCCTGTGGCGACGTTTTCGGCTGAAGACGGACGAGATTGGGATAACAGATCTTCTCACAGTGAAGTCAGCACAATTTATTCAGACACATCATTTGTTCCTCCTCCTAAGAAGGAACGCTATGTCAAGGAGTTGGTGGATAACTTATGCAAGAAAGTTCACTCGGAACAGCTCAACGATCGGATCCTAGAAAGGGTTTTCACTATGCTGCCAGAATTTCTCAAAAGATTCGCTCTTCGAGTCGGTTATCATGGACGAACTCAAATGCATCGTAATGTTATGGCCTTTGTCCATAAAAACCGCCAGTGAGTTTTCCTTAAATACAACAAATGCTTTTCAGAGGTGCTGTCTTCAATAGCTAATTTGGCTCGTTCGTCAGTCACATAGCGAAGGCTTTCAAAGAGAAGCATTTTGATCAAGAAGAGGAACAAGGCAATATCAGAACTGATGTCAAAATTTTCGTGGGCGACGAAATTGACAAATGGCGACGAAATGTGAGCCAAGATGATGAGAAACTTCCGGGCTCACACGGTGGGGAGAACTCTAGAGAGCTAAGTGACGACAATTCCACGACAGAAGCGGGAAACGAAGACATGAAAGGGTTTGTTAATCACAGTGCCAGACCAGAAGGAGGAGACGAAGACACAACGGTAGAATACGATTTACCGGAGCTCACTGTTTATTGGGACTTTATACTACAGTCTCCGGCCTACGAATGGCTCCTCACACACTTGCGCCAAGAATCCTTGTTGGCTCCTGCAAAGATAAATTCCATGGAGGCTATTCGACAAGATATCACCAGAGCACTCCCTTCAGCACGCAACATTAGCAGGAAGAAGTCTTCAGAAGCTTATACAATGCTTTTTGAGATTGACTGGGACATAATGGCTTTTATGAATGCCCAGAAATGCCAAGAAGAAGCACATCTGATTGTAGAAAAGGTGGTTACCCTGACTGGAGGTTCTAATGATGCACAGGCACTTACTTGCAGGCAATATTTATGCCAAACCTGGCCATTGACTGGGAATCAACTAATGCACCTCGTTGAGGATGTGGTACGCAAGAAACCTGGCTGCCGATCAGAATGTAAGCTACCAAAAGTTTTAGCTTATCTTCTTTCACATAATCATTGGTTATATCTAGGTGAATTATCCGATAGCACTCACGCTACAGCATGGGTTCATGCATCGAAATTTTGGGTTGAAGCGTACGGGATCGCAGATTCTGTGGCGGAGATTGGCGAACAGCTTGCGTGGTTAGGAGCTGCCCTTCGCTTATCTCCAGGCAATTTAGGAATCGCTTGCTGCACGCCATATATTTCAGAAAGCCATGAAAGTATTGCACCACGTCAATTACACCAACATCTCTCTTCTTCGGCTGCTTCTTGCAAGATTAATTTCGATATCCAAGAGATTCAAAGTATCTCGGACTCATCAAGTTGTCGATGTTGGCACGGGCTATTTGGTAACCCAATAGTAGTTGCGGGATATCCGATTTTGCGTCGTTCCGATGAGGAGACCGGCTTAGAGATTGATCTGGGCTTGGTAGCGAAATTACTTCAAGTACACCGAGTGACTTGCTTCAACGGAAAAATCTTCATAAAGAGTTCCTCAGCTATACTATTCCCTACAAAACGACTAGCTGACACTATCATATGGCATCTACTGGTCGACAATACTGCCCATATGTCCTACAACGATCCAAGAATTGGCCAGATTCTTAAACAGAAGCACATAGCAGTCAAAATGTCGGATTTGCCCTTAAATCGGCACATTCTTGGGTGGTCTTCAAATGTCGAGAGTCATGCCGGTATGAAACTTGAACCTGTGAACGCATATTCCATTTTCTAATCATCAAATACTAAGGAGCTTCAAGCGCAACATATAACATTGATTGGTCCACTCTAGGAAGACCCCATGAAGCTTCCCCGCTGAGCACGATCAGCGTTAGCCGCGGACCACCAATTTCATCAGAGGATTGGGCAGGACCTCAACATCACAGAGCATTACCAAATAGCTACTTGGGCACCCTGAAGTGGATTGGGACTCAATACGTCCAGCTTTTCGATACGCGTGACCGACGAGCCTGGCTTATTGATGGTGCCAGTGCTGTCTTGCACCTTGTTCGCACATCCCTTGCGCACGATCAGAGCGGCAATTTGGGCCATTTGATGTGTCTTGGTCCAGAAGACTTGATAGAAAGCCCAAAGGCAACCAATAGAAAGGACAGCGCTATTGGTATTCTCACAAATGAAAAAAACAAGCGTCTCAGATTATGGGAAGATGAAACGGGGCCTAGAAGCCATGCAGCCTCCTGGCAAACTTCACTGGACGAGGCCAACCTATTAAAGAGGAGGATAGAGGATATTTGCTACATGCTAGAGCAAATTTTGATGTATCAAGAACAGGCATCAGGGTATACAGGACCGCGGGGGCAGCTTGAGGGCTTTGATTTCATGGATATTGCTGCGGGTGAAGCTTTCGCCTTATCCCGAGCAGTGGCACTGCGACCAGGTGGGAAATGCTGGGTTGATTTTCTGAGAGCAACAAAAGCACCCACTTTATTCGGTTGGGGGTTTGGTGATATCATCAAAGCGGTTGATGATTCCGGTCCTCATTGTCGACTTTGGAACGAATTGCCAAAAGAAAAGGACTATCTTGCTATTTGTGTGTCTGACCTCAGAGAGATCTCTAGACGCAAAGGATCTGGATTTCGCAGCCCGTTTAGGCTCATCGACGATATCCTATGGCGCACCCCCGACAAGGTCTTTGAAAGATGTCAATGTGATTGTCAGGAGGGCTATCAAGGAGCCCATGCAGACCGAGTACAAATTCTCATCCCTCAGAGCACTGACCTATTTTGGGTTGACCTCCTCACACCTTCACCTCAATTGAGCGATGAGGGGGCTGTTGTTTTTGGTTACAGTGAGACTTTCCCATTAGATTGGGGAGACTACGGCGACCCAAAAAAGTCCAAACGCTTGACTTCTGATCAAGGGTCTGTTGATCTCATTTCGGTTGTAGACAGTGGTATTGGCTCCAACTTGTCTTCTTCGACTCATGAAGAGTGCCAAGGCAGTCTACCAAATCACTTGGTCTCCATGGTAGCAGACCCTCCAAGTCCTCGGCACATACACCAGCTACCCGCCACTGTGGCCGAAGAATATCCCAGCCGTAACGATGAACAGCACGCATTTCGAATCCAAGGCATTCCCAAGACATTCAATGCTTCGGATCTGCGAATGGTTCTTAGAACTCATCCTGATCTCCAGATAGAGCCAGGAGTCAATGTATTTATTAAATCATTGACGACGGAATCAGATGGAACCAGTCAAGTTGCCGTGATCAGCCTTGAAAAGATTCCTCTAAAATTGCTGAGTGGAAATCAATGGAATCTTGTCATGCACAACAAGGAGAATCCCAGTCCTGATGGTCTTGACAGAAAGCAACGTATCACTATTGATAACCATTTTCATGGTTTAACAGTATTTTACTCACCAGAGGAGATCTATGAAGCTGAGTAAGTAATCTAACCTTCTCCCTGTAACCTCTTTATTTTGAATTTGTTTAGACGAGGAGCTACCATGCGCTAACATTACAAGCATTATTTTCATCTCCGGAATTGGCAGTCACGCGTATGGGTCATTTAAGGCGAGGAAAGAGGACTACATGTGGGCCCTCGACGCTTTGCCGGATGACATCAGTACTGCTAGAGTCATACTATATGGTTATGAGTCTCATCTGGCGGACAGCGCAAGCTTCAGTTCTCTCGGCGATTATGGGCATGAATTTCAAATGGCTCTTATTGGGCTCTACCACAGATGTGTAAGTGAAGCAAAGACAATTTATTTACAGACCTTTACCCTTGGCTGACTACAAGTGTAAATCTCTAGAGTGCTTCACAAACTTCGAAAAGGCCGATTATCTTCATTGGCCATAGCGTAGGTGGGTTACTCGTTAAAGAGGTACAAGCGAACTGTGCACCTATCTTCCTGTCATTCATGGGCTCACAATCATTCTAGGCTATTATACAGCTATTTGAATCAGAAGACGATGTATGTAGCAGGGCACTGCTGCAGCGTATATATGGCGCGATGTTCTTCGGTGTTCCACATAATGGACTTGACGTCGGTCACTTTACACTAGCGGCTGGCAATAACGCAAATCGAGCTTTTATCACCTCTCTATGCCAGGACAATCCAGAAATCCTCTGCACACAACGAAGGAAGTTTGAGAAAGCATTCAATTTCAAAGGGACCTCTGAAATATATTCATTTTACGAAAACCGCTTATCGAAAACTGTGTTGAAAGTAAGTACCATCATATGCATGACAGTCATAAGCTTATCAGTTATAGAACAGCAGGGGCAAGTTAGAAGCTAAGGGTGAAAGTAAAGTGCTCGTATCTCCAACATCTGCAGGTCATTGTCGTTCATGGGAAGACAGTCGGAAATATGTTATTCCCCTAGCTCGAGATCATTCTAATCTCGTCAAATTTTACACGCACGACAAGGACTACTATGTAGTTCGACGTCTTTTGCGAGAAATGGTTGAACGAGCTATTCACTCCGAAAGATGTGGCCTTGTGATGGAAAATGCAGGGAGTGAGCTAGGAGGGATGCCTAGGGCCGAAGCTGGCTTACTGTCACATGATATGACCAGTCGTAAGCGAGCTCGTCCTCCCGGTACAGATGGAACAGGTTCTTACAAGCGGGCTTTTGGAAGCAACCAAGGTCCAGTACAATAAGGATCACTTCTGTTTGGAGGTGTTGGGGATTCGTTTTTCGATGTTCGAAACGCGACAGGCCAGAATATTCCAGAATCACTCCCAAGCAGTTTTACACTATTTCAGCCTTCAAAATATCCAGACTTTTAATTACAATTACTTGTTCAAGAGCACATGAGTTCTTTTGAGTCTTTGGATTTAGAGCCAGTTAGTGCCAGCCTCAAAATGCGTCAAGATTCTCCTTCTTAGCATGTTCGCTAGTTTGCTCTCATCCTAAGGCTGAAAGGATGTGTCTTTATGATTGGATTCTTCCCGTCTTTCAGTACGATAGCCCCTCCAGAATCCTATGGAGCGATATTGAAAGGGCGAGCTATATGGGAAACCTGGCGGGGCACGGAAATCTCGGACAGAGCTGCAAAAACACTTATGCGGAAGACCCCGATTGTTTTGCGCAATTGACCATTTGCACCGCATGGTATTGTTGTGTAGTTGGTACCCAAAAATCAAGACTTATCATTTATGACGCATGTGCGCCCCTTCCAGAGAGGCCGCACGAACCTATTGTGGCAAGTAATATACTGCGAAAAGCGACACCGACCCATGCCGATCAAGTATGAAGCTTAATCCACCAAGGACTGTTCTGCCAAGGCCAAATGGTGCATCTATCCAGCTGTGAAACTCATACCGGAATTATCCATGAAATTTTTGGCTATTGGATAGAACAGGGTAAACTGCTGGAAAGCATATTGTCGGCTAAAGCATTATCGATTTTCGCCATACTACTTAAGTGCACCAGTGGACTTATTATTTGCCTCTGTCTTCTCTTCCACAATCGTGTGCCGTACTCGGACGTGAACTACAGGAACTCTTATCGTTATGATCACACGCTTCCGAGCTCGCAGACAATTACATGCTGTCTCTTGGCTGTGATCGTCCAGAAAGAAGCAAAGATCTCAACAACAATAGAAAATCTGACAATGCGGGACAAGAATCAGTAAAAGGTGCTATAGACCCCCTCTCCGCACCGGGCTAGTTTAAAGCGCTAGTAACGATTTTTGGCCGCCATCGGCTGATGCTGGAAGGGGCTAAGATGGTCGGACTGGACAGGCGGGTTAGCGGGCGCTAACAGCAGCGGCGCGTCCACTAAAAAGCATCAGAATGTCCTCTGAAATCTTATCAATCTGATCTGGCGAGGCGAACCGCATCATGTAATCACCACCCACCCTTGCACGCCTCGCGTTGCCTAACTCTGACCTGATGACCACAGCCCCCCGTGCGCACTTTGTGGATCAGCTGACTCCATCCAGCTCAGCTCAGCTCCTATTCCCGACAACACCCGCGATCGCCAGGTTTCTCAAAAAAATGTCTCTCGCTCCATTCTTCCCTTTCTCCCCTCTACCTCGTCCTTAACAATTGTATTCAGCGACCGGCGCATAGTTGTACTGCCACGAAATGGCCAGCACATGCACCACCACGTCCCTGAGTCTGTCTAACCGCCATGCCGTCGCCCTCGGCCTCGCCCGTTGAGGCGCGACCCCTGCTCGGGCGGGAGGACTCTTTTTCTCTGCCGAGAAGCTCGCGAACCACGGCCGATGAGAGACAAACCACGCCCAGGGAGCGCTTCTTCCTGTTCCTCTCCATATTCCTCGTCGGATGCGCCTACGGACTCGAGAGCCAGGTCCGCCTAACCTACCAGCCCTACGCGACGGCCAGCTTCAACCTGCACTCGTCGCTGTCGACCATCAACGTGCTGCGCAGCGTCGTCGCCGTCGTGGCGCAGCCGACCGTGTCCAAAATCGCCGACGTCTTCAGCCGGCTCGAGGTCATCGCCGTGTGCGTCGCCCTCTACACGGTCGGCATCCTCATCGAGGTGACGGCCGGCACCGTCGCCGCCTACTACGTCGGCTCCATCGTCTACCAGACCGGCTACACCGCCATCATCCTGCTCATGGAGGTGCTCATCGCCGACTACTCGTCCATGCGCGCCCGCGTCTTCTTCAGCTACATCCCCGCCCTGCCCTTCCTGCTGAGCACCTGGGTCAGCGGCACCATCACCTCGGCCGTCCTGCGCCGGAGCACCTGGCGCCTCGGCCTCGGCATGTGGGCCGCCA
Source organism: Paramyrothecium sp. XJ0827 (assembly GCA_020881915.1). NCBI lineage: Eukaryota > Fungi > Ascomycota > Sordariomycetes > Hypocreales > Stachybotryaceae > Paramyrothecium > Paramyrothecium sp. XJ0827. The sequence continues at coordinate 970,749 of JAJFPB010000001.1, read as the reverse complement.
TCTTCCCCGTCGCCTCGCTGCCGCTGCTGGTCACGCTGTACTGCGTCGAGCGTCACGGCCTGGGCCACGACATCGAGAACGACGGCAAGAAATCGCTCCAACAGCTCGGTTGGAGCCGGTCGTGCCGTCGGTTGTTCCACCAAATCGACCTGATTGGTCTCGTCTTCCTTGTCGCGGCATTTTCCCTCGTCCTGGCTCCTCTTACCAGTGCCGGCGGCACCGTCTCCCACTGGCGCGATCCCACCATCGTCATCACGCTAGTCATCGGCATTTGCTGCATCCCCGCCTTCATCGTCTGGGAGAGAAAAGGAGCGAGGATCCCCTTTGTACCGTTCCATCTTCTCGTGGACCGTGGTGTATGGGCTGCGCTGGGGGTCAGAGCGTTCCTCAACTTTGCATTCGCCGTCCAAGGAACTTATCTCTACACCGTCCTCGTCGTTGCATTTGACTTCCCCATCGCAAGCGCCTCAAGGATCATGACGTTCTTCTCTTTCTTCGGTGTCTTCTCGGGACTTGCCGCCGGATTGGTCATTTACAAGATCCGGAGGCTGAAATACGTCATTGTGCTAGGCACCATTCTCTTCTCATTCGCGTTTGTAATTCTCATTGCATACCCAGGCGGGGCTTCCCCGGCTGCCAGGTCTGGTGCTGTGAGTGCTCAGGTCCTTCTAGGTCTCGCGAGCGGGCTGTTCGCATACCCAACCCAGGCATCCATCCAAGCATCCGCAACCAAGGAACACGTCGCCACGCTTACTGGACTCTACCTTTCTTTCTACAATGTTGGAAGCGCCCTTGGTACATGTCTTTCCGGCGCCCTGTGGACCCAGACACTTTATCCTACTCTTCAGCATAATCTAGCGTTTCAACCCAACGCGACTCTCGCTCGCGCCATTTACGATGCGCCCTTCGCCGTCATCGACGACTATCCCGTCGGCACCGAAATCCGAGGCGCAATCATTGCGAGCTACCACGACGTTCAGAGGTCCCTTTCCATTTCGGGACTGTGTTTATGTATACCCATGATCGCTTTTGCATTTGCATTAAGAAACCCCAAGCTGTCAGAGAGGCAGATCCAGCCCGAGGCTGAACCTAACGAGACCTAACAAGACATCTTGCATATGTGCCCATTGGCACACGGTACCGAAGTAGCATGTTTTATAGAAGCAGGGAGGGACGGTTGAACATTTACGCATTGCATGCATGAAGACATTTTTGTCACAGCATTTTGATGGAAATAAAGTCACATGTAAGAAATGGGATATGCTAGTGAGATGATTCACATTCCTTGCACGTTCGGAAAGACAGGAAATCCGCGTAGGACCATGTTTCGACCTGGTGGACAAAGTAGACTAAATTTCATTGGCACTTTGGCAAGTCATAACACTCTATTATTCAGACCATCTACGCATAGCCTCATTGCGTGTGTCGCCATGGCCCTAAGCTTGCGGCAGCCTCATTGAAACGTGGTGGATTTGGATGGAACCTGTTGCCACAACCCTTTGGCAACATGCGTGCATCATTGTACTTATCACACAGGGGCAACTAGTGATTCAATCAACTTCATAGCTACACAATGATGCCGGTCATCCAGATAGAGGGCGTTCATCTGCACGCCTAAGCTCGGAATCCGGGTGTTGCAGACATCTCAGACCATGTTTCTGACAGTCCGAGCACATCACAAATCCATCGCATGAATCGCAGTGGAACGACGCCCACGTATGTAAGATGGTGCGCCCGCAGGCTTCGCAATACGGCTTCGTACCCGCTTCGTGATTCATGGTTCCGGGTGCCTCCGCTCGCTCTGCCACCAGAGGCAGCTGCGTGCCCTGCAAGCGAGTGTGCTCCTTTATAAGCTTGACCATGACTGGGAGCTTGCTGAGGTGCGCCCAATAAAGAAGGGAACGCCCTGAGATGTCATTGGTTTCGACCGATGCGGGAGAGTGGTCGAGCATGTACCGAGCTGTCTGTGTGCGCCCGTTCCCAACAGCGACGGCCAAGGGCGTCAAGCCGTATCTGTCCTTGAGGTGGATGGCGCCGGGAAAGCTTTGGACCAAGAACCTTGCAATGGCCGAATCCTCGCCCCCCATGGCAGCCATAAACAGCGCTGGGCGCAAGAGGTTGTCTAAGGTTTCGGCGGCGTCTGGGTACCACCAAAGTAGCAACCTGGCAATATTCTTGTTGTCGTTGAAGGCCGCTGCATGGAGTGGCGTGCAACCGTCATATCTGGGTTTCATAGAGGCTGCATTTCGTGCGAAAAGAAGCTTGCATATCTCCAGAGACCCTTCTTTGCAGGCCACAAAGAATGGTGTTTCGCCAAGAGGGGTCAAGTGTTGCTCTGCCGAACCGCCATCCAGGATACGTTCGAGATATTCGATCTTGCCGGAAGTATTGGCGGAGAGTAAATCTATTATATCTACTTTCTCGCTTTCTCTGGCAAATTCTGGATCCCTTTTCGGGCTCACAGGGTTACTTTCATTTCCCTGTATCGATTTGTGCTCCTTGGATGAGTCGAGCAGTATACCCCGAAGGGAGTGTATCTCCTCACGCTCGGCCTAGATGGGTCAGACTATGTGTGCTCAGCAACAGAAAGTGTATTCGAGCGCTTACCTCGGTAAGTGCCCTTGGAAGGGGAATGGTGTAAACTTGCCAATCCGTTCTAGAGAGAATCCGGCCTTGGTCAAAATACGTCTCAGGGAACCAGGTGGTTAGTAAACCGCACAACTTGGCAACATCTAGCCGGTAAGTAGATATATGCTCCCATACAACACCCCGCTCAGCCATGGACGCTCCGCCCATAACACTCTCTGAAAATAGCTTTGGCTTGTAGTCAGCTACGATGTACTTTGACTCATCCTCATCAGGTTCCTCCGGGAAAACCAGGTCATTGACCTCTGGTCTGCGACCATTTGCAAAGCGCTCCGTGTATAGCCGCGCAGCCTCGCAGTAACCCTCATAGTCTGTGCAGTATTTTTCTGCAATCTCGGGCACCAAGGGGTCTGTGATGTTTGGACTGGCAAGGAGGCCACACACAGCTACCAGCAGAGCCCCAAGAGAATAGTGATTCGTAATGTGCTCCGAGAACCATGGCAGATCTCTCTGGTGTGCAGTGCCCATGTACCGGTTCAAGTCGTTTGTGTCCCGCCACCAAGCAGCATAGTCTGCGCATAGGTGGCCTGTTGGATCAATGTTTGGGTGGTAAATTCTTGTGTGGAATCGCAGCAAGGGCGGTTTTGACTCCATGATCTTAATAGTGATCCAAAATATGCCTTTTTCGTAAGGGGTGCCTGGGGGCCCTTCGATGCTAGCAAGGATTTTGTCCAGCCTATCCTCAACTGGTACCGCGCTGATGAACGGAACATTTGCCCGGCGGATGTTGCGGAGCTCGAGGAATATTCTCCGCGCTAGGGGCAGATTCTCATTCGCCTGAGCAGCAAGTTGCGCAGAAGTAGCTCGATTAGTGGCGTCGTCCGAACTTCTTACATCGAGGAGCATCTGGCCGTACTGCTGGTCCTTTTCTGAGAAGATTGAAGAGGTATTTCTGTTTGGTGCTTTTTGCTCCAGCAAGGCCGCCATCCAGCGTTGCTGCTGTGGTACGTCTACGATGCCAGCGACGTCTGACTCTGTTTCACGGCCTGGCGCAACATCGGCGGGGCCTTGGTCAGTGTATTCGACAGTGACTGTTTTAGATTTCATTTTTGTCTCTGCTGCATGGGCTTTTGACAGCATTGCCCTGCGGTGGTCAAGATTGCTGCTTCTTCCTGCATCTTGTTGCCCGGTAAAATGTGATCTAGCAGTGATAAAGGACCGCGAGCTTGAAGCCACAGTTGACAGTCTGAGGCTAGCTGTATCAGAAATCTCCTTCAATGCTGCTGGGGCGTTCTCGGATGAGCCCACTTGCTGCAGGAGACTCAAGCTGCCTTCGTCGCTTAGTGAAGCAATCTCCGTCACTAGCAGCGAATGTTGCCGTTCCAGAAGATGAAGAGCACTTGTAATGCTCTCTAGAGCATCAAGAAGCTTGGTCACATGCTCCACGAGTCTCTCAAACTGTTGGCAGTCGTGGACCGACCATCGTGTGATTTTCCATATTGATTTTTGCTTTTGGTTCTTCCTGATACGCGACTTCATCCTCTCGAAGGAATCTCGGAATATAACCATGCCTTGTGAATGGGCGGTGCCCAACCGGTCTTCTGAGGGCGTTACCTCTTCTTCCAGTGCATACCGCCCAGTAATCACGTCGCTCCTAGCGAGTAAGGACTTTAGTTGATTCAGGCTGGCTTCAACTGCCAATCGGATATCTCGCCTGTTCAAGGCACGATTGTACGGCGCTGTTTCTCCGTTGGGAGCAGGCACAAGACCTAGCGTCTCCCCCCAGATCACCAGCCTGAGTCGTTGCAGAGCAAGCTAGGGTACGTCAGAGGACCGCTGCGAAGTGTCGAGAGTGCTCACCTGTGTGCATAGTAGCTCGAACTCTTGGCTAAATTCCTTTGCGCGTACAACAATGTCAAAGTTCTCCATGCAAGCCGTGAAAAGCCCGGCTATGCCTAGCGTTCCGAGCACCAGCCCGGCTGCTTCCATCGCGGACGAACTCAACCACTAGAAATGCATGTACGTTTCATCTAGGGCTTTGACGAGGATTTGTCATTTGCGACGTTCACTGGAATCATTCCAATGCGACTGGTGCTCGGGTGGGTTTTCGAATGCACAACGGTCACACGGTCCTGCGTGACAACCCCGCGTAAGACTGAATATGCCTGGTTAAACCCGCGATTTTATTGGAGGCATGCCTGGGACACCATCACGTGTTTCTCCTACATATTCGGGGCAAGGTATGCACCTGACAGGTAAAAGTGCAAATTCGCAAATTCATGAGGCAGTTTCAAGCCGTGCCAGAATTCGCTTGAAATGATATAAGGTAGAGCAGAAAACTTATCCGATGGATCATTTGTCTCTGAATTGGCCAACCAAAGTCTTTGCCTTGACCTTCTCATTCCTCATCGTAAGATAGCCCAGTTGTTAAGTTTGCCCAAGGACACAAGCCCTCGCATCTCAGCTACATGAAACTAGTGTTGTACAAGTTGTTCAAGTCCTCCTCTAAAGGCCCAACTATTCCTGCAAATGCTTCAGCCATCATCTCGCTGTTACCAGTCATTTCTGCCCCATCCACATCGCTTATACAGCGTTGCACAGCACTATGGTAACCGGGTCCACCTATCATGTTAACTCTGCCTAGCAGCTGCGCGGCTGCCTCGTGTCTGGAAACCAGCTGGGTTACATCGCCTTCATTGGATTGTGAGCCTTGCAAATTGTCCATGGTCTGGCCTAGGATGAGCTCCATGAGAAGAATTCCGAGAGACAAAAATACGGGATTGTGATTTGGCGAAGTGGCGTCCCTTCGTTCTGGGAGATACGTGAGAACAAAAGCGTGCTGATAATCTGGAACGCCCTGCTTGCGCATCAGATAAATGTTGCTGTGTGTCGGTGAACATGACAACCATTGTGTCCCGGAGATCTGCAAGACGCCACACGCGATGATTCGGGCTATACGCAGCCTATCTGCGTATGAGAGGCGGCATGTTGTTGGGTTATGCAGTATGTCTTTGATTGTTATTAGTGCCCAGTCACTGCCAGGCTTCTCAAGTGCGCGAATCCGGAACTTCCTTTTCCTTGCGGACTGGCTATCCTTGAGGCACCCGCAGTCTTTGCAGTCTTCCTCCAGTTGTTGCATGGTGTCACAGAGGTTTTCAATCTGACTGTCCTGTGGGCTCATCCCTCTTAAGGCAAAACTGGCCACGGTCGACTCCATGGCAAGTGAGCGTATTCCTTCAATGGTGCTGGCGTCTGCATTCATAGCAAACCTGACATTCCTTTTCGGCCTCTCCGCTTGTTTCGCAGCTGTAGAGTCTTCCATCACATGCATCATCATCTCCCTCCATTGTCGCTGGGATCTTGATGGCTGGTGCGAGATTGCGACTCCAAACTCCAGCTTCTTGGCCACATCTTCGTCCTCATCCTCGGGCCCAATAGCGCGTAGTGGTGGTGTCAGCCTCAGACCCACGTCATGTGCGCCTGGGCATCCGCAAGCCATCGCGGACCTCAGCGCCTGGTATATGCTGCCAGAAATGTCACGCACCATCTGGTTGAGTCTGCCCTGAGACCGTAGCTTTCGCTCCGGCTCCATCTCGACGTTGAGACAGGCAAGCCTCTGAAGCGCGGAGACGCCATCACGAATGCGCATAATACACTCCTCGTGATTCGACTTTTGCAGAACAAATGAAGCCCTCTTGAAAAGTTTTCTGAACGATTTGCGATCGTCTCCTTGAACCTAGATCTGGTAAGTCCACGTTGATTAATGATTATAGCTTAGCATACCGAGCCATCCGGGGCGATATTTAGCCTCGTCATCATATCCTTGATTGCGTCCCGCATATCGCAAACGATGCTCTCAAAGACTTTGAATGAACGCCATAGTCTCATTTGGAGCTTCATAGAATAATCCCTTTCCTTCCAGAGAGGCCCGAACGGATCTTCAATCATCCTTTCGATTTGTGCCTGAGGCGCGATCCCTACGAGCAGTTTCTCGCAGACATCTTGGAGGATGGCATGTTCTGCCTTCAGGACTCGAATCAAGCTAGTCAAAATACGCTTGTAAGAACGAAAGCTCTCTATTGTGCTCGCACCCTTCAGGTAAAAGTCAAGCGCCACCACCACTAGGGGTATGCTGCCGAGGACAACTCCTGCGACCTCGAACCCAGACATTTCTGTTATACACGACAAAGAGTGAAGCTAAGAGTCGACAGGGTGCGGGGTCATATCAGCACCTATAAATTGCTCAACATTCACGACGAGCTGCATGTCACCAGCAGCAATGATTGGCCAGCCTTGAGGGGGTCCCCGTGACACATAACTGACATCAGAGCATACCGAAATTCAACTTCAGATTGCTTTTCTGGGTGTCCAGGGACATTTTGCAATGGACTCCATTTCGCAGCATGTTTTTAGCTGTCTCAAGGGGTTTGATGGATTGTGCAGCGCGATGGAAGCTGAGCGGGCCACTCCGCCTGGTGAAGGTATGTCGCTGACGGAAGTAGTGGATCAGTTGAGCAGGTTCAAGATTTGGAGCGCGAATATCGGAGCACACAAATCCGGCCGGGCCTCTCTTGAGTTCAGGCTCCGGGACGCATCACATCTTCGGAAACAAGTCATTGATCTTCTAGAAGATTTAAGCGAATTGCTGGAGGACGGTGAGCTTCAATCCTCCCCTGGAGGACTCGAAAACGACTGACACTATCAGCAACCCAAATCTTTTTGGGTACTACCAAGCCATGGGAAGCGCAAATAGTCGAGGCTGTAGTCGATACTTCAGATGCGGACTCGGACTCAGACTCAGAAACATATCTGGAAATGCCACCTGAACTATCGCAAATTCTTACAAGCATTACCGAGAGTGTCAACTGCTTGTTTCGACTCTCTGTCTCCATTCGAAATCCGGCACCTCACGATCGTTTTAAGCAGTCATATTTGACAGATACGTCTCACTTCCAACCATTCGACATTCAGCATGTACGCACAAAATTCCCAACAGCGGATAAGACTTTGGTCGAAAGACTAGGGGTGTCCATATCCCGACGAAGGCAATACTTTAGATATCGAGATCTTCGCCACCAAAAGATGGCTAACGGCTTGGATACTTGGGATCCTGATGATGGCTTACAAAGTACAGTTGCCTCGTCGATTCCCGAAGAAATGAAGGCGGGGCTCCGTGTTATGGAAGATGATGCATCAGTCTCCGGGCAGACGCAGACCTCGTTCGCGACATCGATAGCAAATAGTGCACGACCAAGAATTCCTGCTCTCCCAGAAGCCGCTCAAGAGGGACCTTTCGAATGTCCACTATGCTTTATGATGGTAGCTATCACCAAAAGGAAAGCATGGAAGTGAGTTCCCTGCATCAATATGTGCCAGATGCTGTATCTAATATTGCAGGAAACATGTATTTGCCGACCTGTGTCCATATATCTGCCTATCACTCGACTGTCCAGCACCAGATCAAGACTTTGAACGGCGGCATCGATGGGCAGACCATGTTCGAAAGTACCATTGGAAAACGTGGACTTGTGCTTTCGGGTGCGATGTTACTTTTACGTCTGGGCTCAATATGAAGCGTCATCTGGTCAAGCAGCATGAGCCAAGATTACGATCAGGACCAATAGGTGGTGTATTGAGTGTTTGCGAGCGGCCAAAACATTCCGATTGCGATACTCAATGTCCGCTATGCGAAGAAAATTTGAGAACCTTCAAGATCTATCAACAGCACGTTGGTCGACACCAGGAAGATCTGGCTCTGTTCGCTTTGCCTCGCCTTACGGAAGGTAGCGAAAAGGAAGAAGAGGAGGAAGAAGAACAAGAATTTAAAGATGAAGATTCGGGGCAGGACATGGAAACTGAAGACGAACAGGGAAAGGCACCTGGACTTGACACGGTATGTCCCTAGAGTTTGCACTCTTATGTCTACTAGACGTGTCATTGATTTGAACTCACAGACATATTCTCAGTTAGCCATTCTGTCTCCACAAGACACACCAGAAGTTTCAGAAGCACAACCAGAACCTTCAGGAGGTCCTTTCCTCCCAAGTCAAGACCGCTACATCTGCCAGACTTGCAACAAGGCTTTCAGCCGGCCCAGCACCCTCCGGATCCACAGCCACTCCCACACTGGAGAGAAGCCCTTCAAATGTCCTCACGCAGGCTGCAGAAAGGCGTTTAGTGTCCGAAGCAATATGAAACGTCATGAGCGAGGCTGCCATAGCTTCGAAGTAATCAATGATAAATCCGCACTTCCCACCCAAGCTACACATAGATAGATAGATGGTTATATAAAGTATTTTGTTATATGAAGCTAACAGAGCCGGTTGTCTTCGTAATAGAAACCCATGAATAAGAATTATTCAGATTTTTAATAAATACATAGATTAGTACGTACTAGCATGCATTAAATACAGGCAAATCTTCTTATATCACCATGATATATAGCGCTTAGGAGAGCAGGAGATTGTGGAACCGAAATCACCGGAGTATGTTAATGTGAGTAGTACTGATACTGGAAAGAGGTCCCTAATTTTCTTCGGACTCAGGGGTTTGGGAATCAACTCCTCGCTAAAGTGGCATCGGACTAACTCTAGAATTAGTTCCCTGGGCTAAGTTTGAGGGCCCCGAGGTGCAATTGAGATCGTCAATAAACCCGGTTCGTGACGGGTTATTACATGCAGTGACTTTCGGGCTCGAGCAGGTGTCGCGACTCAGAAGACGCGCAAGACATCACGGTTCTTCATGACGGTAAAATTTAAAGGAAGACGAAGCACTGTTGTGTTATTACTGTCTCGAAGTTTCAATCCTCTTCTAGCCATTAGTCCTTTTCCACAAATTACAAGCCACTCTTCAAGTATAGTAATGCGGCAAAGCGGTCCAGGGCCAGAATGGTCGAGTTCTGGAGGTTGTCGAGGAAGGAGAGGATACCGCGCCCGTAGCTCCACCGCCGCCTGTACCGTCCGTCTCAATTATTCCTGATTCGCGTCGCAAAGGTCCAGTTTATGACCATAGTCGTCGTCATCCATGGACTGAATGTTCTATCTGCATTTAGTCTGTTGACGAGCCCGAGGTCAATGGATGGCCGATTTTCCCAGCTTTGTAGATGATTGGAACGACCTAGGGTAGGATTCCAAGGGCAACTCAACGGGAGACCTTGCGTAGGCGTCACTCATGTCGGCTATGGTTGCGGAGGTCTTGGTTTACGCTAAATTTTCTTACGCTTTCCATGCATTACAGTTTTGATTCTCCTGGTCAAGCTTTGATTGTGGCAGCACGCCTGTTTCCTAGCGCGTCTCTTATTGTACCAGCTTGAATACAGAGACACAGCCTGGAGGGACGTCTCCGATTTGTGAGACGGATTGAGACAGTACCCGCTCGGTTTTCCAAGACAGGCTTCATAATTGAAATCATCTGACCTGGCGTGATGGGCATTGCCAATTCACGCATCCGATTGGTTTGGCGTCGCGCGTTGCCCCATCACCCTTTAGCTCCGCCTCGGCATTCTGTGCCCGTGTCGCGAATCCCTGCACCCGAGCTCAAGTCCTTCTTCTCCGTTTGCTTCGTGCAACACCAAATGCTTTCAACCTTGATTGCGTTCAATCGATCTTGTCGCTCTTCTTGTCGAAAAGAATTACATCTGTTACGCAACTAACTTTACGGTCGGCGCCGGCGCATCGCACAACAGACCAATCCTCACGACTTCACTTTTTGGCTCACCTTGGACCGACGTCTCCCTTCAATTCGCCGAAGCTACAAAATGGAGATGATGGAGGTGGAACACTCGCACAAGTCAGCATGCTATAACTGCCAACGAATGCTTGGCCAAGAGCACCATGGCAGGGACGGATGCCACTATCACAGTGGTGAGTAGCGTCATTCGATCGTTCTGAAGAGCTAGGACAATCGCTGACTGTTAACCATTGAAGGTTTCTTGATATCGAACGGAAGCCTCTTGTCGAACACCGTATTCTCAAACAACCAAGGGCCCCGGTGGTCCTGCTGCAACCTGACTAGCAGCAACCGTGGCTGCCACTGGGGACGACACCTACTAAAACGCAGCGCGGTCGAAAGCGCCTGGCGACTTTCCATCGGGAACCTCTCTTCCGCGACAAAGCTGAAGAGAAGTAGAATATCGAGCGGGCTTTGGGATGGAGATCTGGACCATCAGCAGGTCGCGATGAATTGCGCCATGGAGGAAGCAACAATGGCTTCCAATTCGGCCAAGCGACAACGAACGGAGCTTTTTTGAAGGGCTGTCCACCAGCTCTCTGTACAAATATCTCGATCTTCAAAAATGTTCCCGAATGGCCGGGAACTCGGAACTTAAGCTCTTCGTAAGCTAAGTAAAGTGCCAGGCTTGGTCTGTAGGTTTATGGGTAAAGGGGCGCAACGGATTGATTGCTCGCACGGCATGTGCTGCAAAACGCATTTAGGTATGCATTTAGGTAGATGATTCCTCGTATGCTTGCGAGAAACTTCAAGCAATTAATAACTCATCCATCATCACATGATAAAACGACATCGTACCGACCTTCAATCGTGCAGACAAATGGAACAGGGAAGTCGGAAAAACGATTACCTTGCACTGCATGAGGTCAGCTAGGATTTCTTTACTCCTAGTGGCTACCTTGTGCAAGCGTAATGGCGCTCCCACGTTGCTACTCTGATATTAGGCAGGATGCGGTGCTGCTTCAGCCAGGTAGTCTTTTTTTATTTATTTTGATATATATATATATATTTAGCTTTCGCGGATGAAATATGCAGGTCGTCACTCCAACCTCTTGGTTAGGGAAAGCGTTCCTTGGGCGAGGAGCCAAGAACATAATAAGGCACGTAGTACGTTTGCCTCAATACAGTTCATTACTATCATAATTAGGAATGCGGTAGCCATCAACGACTACTAGTAATCGGCAAATACTTGGCAATGATGTTATTTCCCAAAAAATGAAACTTGAAGCTACTTCAACTTCTCCTGCACCTGAAGACCTATCGTACGAACAAACTCATCCGGACTGCGGCTCCAGTCGTCTACCAGTGCCTTCAACCGCGTGTCAACTCTCCAACCGGCTTCTTCAGTCGCAGAAAGCAGTAAGTCGCCCGCCAGTTCGAGCCGCAGGTAATCAACAAGACTTGGTTCTTCTCCACTTTCTGCCGACGCCGAAGGACGACTACTACCCAGGAGAATTCCGACATTTGCACGATATTTTTCTTTGACCCATCTTCGTAGATCCGTCTTGAGTTGAGCAAATTTTCTATGATATGGCCCATTTCCTTGTTCCACAAGCCATTCTAGAAGCCTGACCAGTTCTGACACAAATGTCTTCCATTCGCGCTCCGCGACAATCGAATGTGGCCAAAAGGGAATTGGAAGTAAATTGAATCGAATCAAAAACGTCCCTGGCAACTTCCTTGGCACCTTTGCATCTTTGTTTTGAACCATTTTGCGTAGATCATCAATGTCGGAAGCAAAGGTTTTGAGAAGTGGGAGCACATGTTGTTGCCATCCTTGATACGTCTTGCGGCTCTCGAAACGTCCGTGACATAGTCTCTCTACAAGAGAATCAAACAATTCTGTCTTTTGGGAGGATATGAGCTGGTCTTTGACAGCTACGATGAAATCTTGGAGCACAAGCGCGTTGATACCATGTGCATCTTTGCGCTTAGAAGCTAGCATTTCAGCAGGGTTTTGAAGATATTTCGCGATCTTCATCACACCATATTTTTCAAGTGCTTCCCCCCCAGTATTATCAAATTGAGCAAGCCAGTGCTTCCCAGCATTGGAACTAATCAAGTCCCTGTCCGCCTTCACCGCTTCGGTGATCCGGGCGATACCCGGCGTGGGAGCAAGATTGACGAGGGTCATCTCGCGGAGCATAGCGATTGTCGCAACATGCATGCGCGTGGGAAAGCTAAAGAAGAGCTCGGTCAAGAATCGTGGCGAGACAGGATGAGCGGGTAACATCTCGCCGTCGTCAAGGGTAAAGTTATGCCTGGCAAGGAAGGCCTTGTTCCACAGAGCATTATTGTGAGCCCATTCGGCTGGCACCCGAGTGATTAATTCAAACAGTCTGCTCCGCGTATCTTCTGGCAACGACCTCGTGTCTCTCTGGTCAATTTTGCTCAAGAAACCAACCAGCAGCGAAAGTATAGGTGTTTCATCACCGATGTCTGGCATGGGTGCGTCGCCACTCTCGGCGGCTATCCATTCCGTTGAGGTCACTGGCCGACGTTCATTTAGCTGGGTAAGAACTGGTCCAATAACTTTTTCAAGTGCCTCGATGATACTAGCTTGGATTTCCGGCGGCGTAGCAGGCTCTTTGAGTATACTAAGAAGACTGCTGACGATGGCCACTCGAACGTCAATATGCCTTGCCTCCACGAGGAGGCCGAGAAGTATGGCACAAGCCGCTGATGGGCTTATGAGCTGAGTTCCTTGGAGAATTTGAGCCATCATCTTCACGGTCGTTACTTTGATCAAAGCCGGTGTTGGAGCAACTTTCCCATCGTCGCCAACTGCACCAAAGGGCCTCAAGGTGCTTTCCCGCATTTTCTTCTGCATCGCATCTGCCAGCATATGCAAGAAGTCGCTGACAACATGGCCCGGCAACGAGACAAGAAACCTGATCTGCAGAAGATCTCGAAAAAAGACACTGTAATCGCCGTCACCCTCCAAGATGAGCTCTTGTATGAAAGGAAGGGCTAGCCAAGGCTGGTTGCTGCGTGTAATATCTTTGACAAAGCTGACGATGCTAGGCATACGGCTTCTCATACCCTCTGGGCCGAAATGCTCCTTCATTTTCTGCAAGAGAAAGTCCGTCAAGTCTTCTTTCAGGTAACCTGATATCTCCATATACAACACGACTAACGAGGGTCCTGCGGGGAAAATTTCCGTGCGAGAAGCGTCGTCGACAAGTTTCGCGGCCTCAATGAGGCATTCAATGTGTGGTTTCCACAACACCTTGACCGTGACGCTTCCCTCATTACTTGAATCCAAGCCTTTAGGATCGAACAAAGAATTGAAAGCCTTGACATGATTGACGCGGTCTCTGTTCACATTCTGAACAAGAGTAAATACATTGTCCCATGTGAAAGAGTTAACTTGCGGGTTGGAAGCTGATGCTTTGACAGTCTCCATAAGACCCAAGATGATTCGGTGAGAAAGGTCTATTTTCGCTTTTACCGCCGCAACATCTTCATCTGTATACATCAGCTCTGTGTCTGAGCCTTTCTCTGGAACAGCACTTAGAAGGCGCGTGAGCTCGTCCGATTTGAAAACCTGGTGACCATAGAAACTTTGAAGGACAGGTGGGTCGTTATTAAACCGCTGTGCCCACTGTAGTACTTCATCCAACATTTCCAAGTCTCCGTTGGCGATAGCCAGGTTTAGAGCAGATTTGGCCCAAAAGGAACGGCTTTGCGGATTGCGAGAGACTTGAGATGTTTTCTTCCGTTCTTGGATGATTTCCCTAACGCGAGATTTCCATTGAGAACGATCTGGTTCTTTTTTGCTCTTGTCCATCAGCAGGCAGCGGAAGATATCTATGTCTCCACATTTGCCGTCCATATCCTGACTTTGATTCATGAGGTTGCCGAACTTTGGGAGTAAAAAGCTGCCACTGGGGTCTGCTGAGGACAATCTCTCAAAGAGAGCTACACCATCTTCGGTCTCGAGTCTAAGAAACAGACTTGGTGGCCAGAGATTATCCTGCGTTGATAAGCCCCGTAGTCGAGCGAGCCCCGATGTTGAGTTGTCGTCTAGGTCAAGCTTGTACCCATTTGCGTGCTTCAGTATTAGCCGCAGAAGTTGATAGACATGGATCTGACGTTTCTTAACCAGGAGTATTCCTTCTACGATGGTGCTTAATTGGTATGACTTCCCACCCTTGGGAACCGGCAGCAGAGCCACCAGCTGCTGCAATGTTTCTTCGGTCTTCTTTTGGGCACCACTCTCTGGATCAATGCCGGATCCTCGAGCTTCAGACCACCGCTGGATAGCAAAGGAAAGAAGTGTACCCCGACCCGTTTGATCCTTTTTCACCAACAGCTGGGGGTGTGTCTGGATACACTTGGTTGCCAGCTTCAGAAAATCGTCCCGGGTTGCGGCGGAGTATTTTCGCCAGCGAAACAAATGCTTAATTGTGGGTGTCATAATTTCAGACACAAGGTTCTTCCGAGCTTTTGTGATATGTTGGCCATCTTCAATGAGGCGAGTCATCATAGTTCTTGCGAAATGCATGTTGCCTTGGATCCGCTTTGCATCCTGTTTAGTGACCAGATCCTTAGGGACTGTTGTCGTCAAGAAATGTTGCATGATCTTTGTCTGGTACCACTCGCGATGGCCCAAGAATAATCTTGTGCGCTGGCTTGCAGTCCACTGGATCTGATGCTCACTTTCCCATTGTTGAACCACATCAAGGCTACATGCGGGCACAATATCCTGGTAATATTGCCTCAGTGGTCTTTCATCGATCGGCACTCCGTCTATCGGGCGGGCTCCATACAGGATTTGCACTAGCTCTCCAAGGGCTGCGCGCCTGGCAGATATTGCTTTTGACGCAGATGCAGTGCAGCCAAGCTGACGACAGATGGATTTGACGTCGCGCAGGCTGAACTCACACATGAGCTTGGCCAGTCCTGGAGCACCCCCGACTGCATCCCAACATAGCTGGAAGTGAGGTTCCAGACGCAGTGCTCTGCAGAATGGGCTTATGGCATCACTTCGAATCGTCGTGCTCTGTGATTGTCGCAATTTTTCTGCTGTGCTGATTGACTCTGCTGCCTCTGGAGCCCTCATTCTGATGGTGTGGGAGAAGTTTTGAGTAGATTTTTGTTTAAGGCCGATACAGATCGTCAACAGAATAGTAAATAGGCCCCGTCAAGAGTATTTAATTATACTACGAAGTAAGACGTGGTCGAATGGAGGTTGAGAATGCTGAAGACAAGGATCATGCTGACTGGTACGGACTGCGCCCCTTATCTAAAGCGCAATAGGAAGTTGGTAAATGAATTGTATTTATATATCCCTGTATATTTCCCCGTATTCTTTCCTCTACCCGATACGAGCCTCTGTGGTATTACCTATGGACTTTTAAACGATGTACGCTAAGTCGTGTGACGGATTCTGCACGCACTCCGCCCGAGAGCGGTCGTATCGACCTGGCTCATTCTTATCCAAACCAGGATGATCAGATTATCGAATTGAGAACCAGTAGCCACCTCAAGGTTTGATTTTCCTCACCACCTTACTGGATCACTGAGAGAATATTAAGAGTTGTGGCTTCAAGAGCCATCTTTAAATTGCTGACTACCATAGCTGAGATTCCAGGCAATTTGCACTGCCTGGCGATCTTTTCCACGGCGATGTTAGCTCCCTCAATAATAAGTTAGCGACGGTGATACATGGCCCTCATATAGAATCATATGGTCCGTCAATCAGTACAATGCATATAACTCCAGCTTTGGACGGACGAATCCCAGATAGCCTTCGTAACCACTTGTCAGACTATCCAGCTTGACAAACGTACCATCGTTAGGCAAAGTCTCAGCGCCGAAGTAGCTGCTAGAAACTCTGCTCACGTATTCTGAGGAACCGACAGAATCGCCGTTCTCGGAAGGGTCAATAAAAGATCGCGGTGGACAACTCTACAAACAGATGAAATACCTCTTCTCGATAAGCTGTGAACCAGGTGCAAGGCTCCTCTTCGGTAAGCCAGGCAGAGCGTTGTCAGATACAGGACTCGGATAGTGTGTACATGACCATTGTGCCAGTCTTTTGAAGGGCATTCCCATCGGAGTAGTCCAGACGGTCTGCCAAACAAAGCTATTTCAGCTAGAAGCGATATCGGGTTTTCTATTAGGTTATCGAATAACCGTTTAACATTTTTCCCCAGCTCATCTGCTCTCTTCGCCTCAGTGGCCAGTGCGCAGACCTTTCCCTGGCTTCAATGAGACTGCGAGGAGCCTTTCGAAGGAGCAGTCGAGGTCGTGCTTCACAGGCGTTCCACTCGAAGAAAATCTGGCTGAATGTCCTGCGATTCCAAGAACTGATATAATTTTGACTCGTAATAAAGGACTAGGTTAGCAAGGCCGTTCAGCACGATGCGACCCAATCCGTTTGAAAACATCACAGCAATGATGACAAAAGGGACAGTGCCGTGCTATATACCCAGTATTTCAATCTTTCTTCAACTTAGAAGCAGCCACGTAGATCAGGTCTTGGACTCATTCGGCTAAAGCCAGGTTCTCATTGCTTTTTACAACAGTAACTTCTATCAGTCTAGTGAACCTTCATCTTTGCAATTCATTCCATCCATACCAGTTGCCATGATACTGCGTTGAGCAGTTGCATGATCGGTTGATCAGGCTCGTTCCCATCCCTCATCACATGCGAAGTGTGCTGCAACTTCAGCCCGCATACTAGCGTTCAATGCATGCCTCTGCAGATCAATCAAATACATGCAGCCCCACTTGCATGAGAACCTGAGTTCGGCTGGAGGTGGGCATTTTTTATGTTTGGGCGCGGTTGACGGCGGAACGGAACTTTCAACCGGACCAATGTCGTTGGAATGTTGGTACAGAAGGAAGTGTGTAAGTGGAAGTATGATTGGTGGCCTGATCCGATACATTAGGAGATGATTTTCTCAAACTAACACTTCCTTGGAATTATTGGGTCATTGAAGGCGGGAGGGGTGAGGGGATGTCTGGAGAGGCTGGCTTGGCTGGTCACACAGCGTCATTATCCAATGCTGAGTAACTCGTCGTGTATGTTCCATTCCGTGCCTGAAATACCGGGGTCAGCCTTACTGCCTCACTCGCAGAAGCCATGAGTAGTATTGCTGCATCATCGAATCACACAAGATGCAACCTCTTAGTGTCCTCCTTTCATTGCTGCTACAGCTTTCGGTGGCTGCCGCTCAGGCTGCCGCTCAGGCTACCTTCCTCAATGTCACCGCGATCGCCGGTGTTAACGGACGTTCCGTCTTTCAATGCTGGCGGTTGAAGATCCCATTCGCCATCTCTACCAATCCAGGCACGAAGGGTGTAGCGCGTGCAGACCTCAGCGAAGTGCGCAATCTCTCGTTGTTCGTACTCCCCTCCAACTATGACGGAGGTCTGCACACGGCCCCCCAGAATCAGTGAGTCCTACTTGGCTGGGGAGCACCATATCGACATCAAAGTTTACCGTTTGGAGCTCATACTGACCCTGACGTGATAGATGGGTTGCCTTTATGTCGGGCTTAGCACACTTCTCCCTCCCCGATGATCCGGCGACTGCGACCGTTGTGGGCGGTGATTTTGGCCTTATCTTTGCCGCTGATACTGCCAATGTAAGTAGACAGGGTCACATATCTGTGTATCCCAGCAACACGGAAACAATTGCTCTTCAAATACCAGTCCGAGACGGCAGGGTGCCAGCGCATGAGGTAATTCACGGGGGCCCTTGCGGCGCGGATGAAGTGGTGGGAATCCGGGCAGTTGCTACGCAGGGAGTGGCATAGAGGAATGTACCAGAAGACGTTTTAGAAGTGCAACGTTTCATTGGAATATCCCAAAAGTTATCATACTGTTTGCGTGGCAGCTTGATCAAGACTCTCCGACCCCCGTGGGATTCTGGGCAAGGGTTGTCATTTTAGGGGACTCTTGCTACGACGTGCCAGGAGGACGTATTTGGTTGTTTAGACCCTATAGGCGCTTGGTTCATATTGAGAAAACTCATCACCACCATCGGTTAATGAAACACACATTAACTTGTGGGCAGATCCGCTTGGCTCACCCATGTTTCTCCGAGTAGTGACGGGGTACACAGCTTGGCGGCGACATATAGGGATTATCTTCACACCACTACGGGAACCGAGCCGGGTCAGAGCGGCAGGCTAATTCCTTGTACATGTTAGATTTGAGTGGGTGACAGCAGTCGAAGCCTTTGAGGGTGCGGCTGTTTTGAGTTGGTGGTGCACAATCCTAGCAGCCACGCCGCGGCCCGCGATCCTCCCGACTCTTATCATGCCGTAGGATGCAGCTAGCTCCACATTGTACCCCGCTCCGGGTCCAGCTCCCCTTTATAAGTGAGTCGAGTTTACTGTGCTGTAATAAAAGTCCAGGCCAAACTTGTACAGTGTTGGTCTACAGGACGTACGAGTGAAGCGAGAGTGTAGGATAAACCCCTGCAAGAACCTTTGGGCATGGCTTGAACAGGCTGGCAGGAGCAACCATATCAAGCAATGAGCCTGTTGAATGTAGTGACATTTTCATCGATTTCGCAAGAAGATCTCACCCCCTTCCCCAACTCGGGGCCTAAAGGGCCAATATTTCGGATATGTAACCCCGTTTTATTGACCCCCTTCCTATGACTTATCTACACCTTGTACGTAACACGACGTGAAATCTTAAGTCGTGTCATCATACTAAGAATGAGTGCTACCGCGCTGAGCCCTCCTGCATAGAGGATACTTGGCAGGTAACTGTCCACGTTCCTCTCACTCCCCGTTGCGGTAAGGATGTACCCGGCAATGGGGCTTCCGAGCAGGTAGCCTCCTGTCCATGCTGTGACCACCATGCCCATGGCGACGCTGACACGGGCGCTACCAAAAATATTTGCAACCACCGTGGGCATGGTGGCGAAGAATGTACCATTCGCTGCTCCGTTTAGAACAACGAATACGACCAGAGGCGCCATAGACTTGCTGAACGGCCAGATGCACAGCATGGTGATCACATTTAGGAGGAGAGACGACATCAAGGTGTTGAGAGCTCCCAGGACGTCTGCAAGGGCGCCACCGCCGAGACGACCAAAAAAGGAGGCAAACTGGAAGCCAGCGACAAGGCCGGCGGCCCCCAACGAGGAGATCCCGAAGGATTCGGCGTAGAGTGGAATGAAGAAAACTGGGACGAAAAGAGGAAAGCAAGCGACAAGACCACAAAGAAAGAGAGTGGTGAAGCAGAAGTCCTTGAATAGAGCCCTGTGAAGATAATCAGCTTGTGAGAACTTGAGACATCGAAAGACACGATTGGGCCTGATAATTGGGAACGCAGCCGCGGTCAGTCAACACTTACCATTCTACCCAGGCCCGGACAGGAGGTGGCCCATCGCGATCCTTAATCAGAAAGGCCATCGGCAACCCTGTACCGAGCATGCAGAGCCCGATGATGCGAAAGGTCCATTCCATTCCCAGTTTCTGGTTAATCACATCCATTACGAAGGCGATGCCGGTACCACCAAGTCCGCCGCCGGCATAGACTACTCCATTGGCGAGGCCACGGCGGTGTTTGAAGTACTGCGCCGGCGTCACTGAGGTGACCATGAAGCACAGGCTGACCCCGACGCCCATGAGAATGCTCTCAGTGCCAAACATGCCGCCGATGGAGCGGGTTGTGAAGGAGGCTGCGATCTCGCCGATCCCCATGAGGAGGACTCCGAGCAGGCCAGTCGCGCGAGCGCCCAGGACGCGGATTAGGCGGGCGTTCACCAGGGCGAATGCCGCGATGCAGGCCACGCATGTGCTTCCTACGACGTGGTTTGAGCTACTAGATGGCACGCAAGCCAGTTGTCGAGACTCTACTTACCGACGAAGGCGAGTGTCGAAGGGCTCGCGAGCCCTTGGTTGGCCAACGCAGCCTGCATGACACCCCACGAGTATGTGGTTCCACCGAACCAGAATGACAGCGTCGCGCAGCCTGCAACAACAACCCATCCGTAGCCGCCGTCGGGTGCCTGAGCATCTGACGTGGCCGAGGCCAATAATGTTTGGGTTGCAGCGGGGACGGCATTGACTGTCAACGACGAATCGAAGTCTGGTTTTGGTTCTCGACCAGAAGCATCGGCACCACTAGCGTGAACAATATTGGTACCAGTCAGGCCGGTCACAGCCTGGCCAGTCGTGGTACGCAGTGTTCTGGGTTGCAGTGGCATCTTGGTTGGATCAGTCTTGTTTCTTAGAGATTGGTGGCGTGCGATGACTTCCGGTCGCTCAGAAAACACATGGCACTCGAACGCATTTTAAACACAGGGGAGGGCGTATGCTTGGCAAGTGTCCGCTTGTTTTGTAGCGTAAGAATCATAACGGACTTGTTGAGGATCCGAAGTTGTTCCCGGCCGTTGGCCAACTTTATTAGGAGCTTAATTCTAAACCAACCAGGCATCGGATCAAGGGGGAGAGGGGGTGTGTGGGATGAATGTCACAGTGGCATTCTGGTGTAGCATCAATAGTAATAGAGATGCGGAAGGCAGATTTTACCCAGTTTACCACACACTGTAGCGTAAGCATCACGGAGCGGAAGGGATTCGAGACGGCAATCATCCTACGAGCAGACAATGAGTGACGGTTAACCTCGGACCTGCATCCCTCGCGATTTGTTGAGAGCCTATCATCCAAACTTTGACAGAGAGACAGATCTCGGGTGGCACCGGAGGAAGGTTTCTATTTCAGGCTTTCATCCTTTCATGTCACGGCCATGTTGGTTGCACTGCGTGCGCCTAGCTCAGCTTGCCCTCTTTCTACCGTCACATTCACCCTTGGTCACCTTGAGGCCTTCACTACACTTTTGCCACACAGTACTGTTTCTTGTTGTATTCGATAGGTACTCCGGTCCCGTTCCGTGTTGGCGTACAGGGATTCAGCATCCGAGGGGCGAGGGAGTCGTCGTAGGCTGACACTCTCGTCCTCGCCAACTCTAGTACTTGTCAAGTCGTCTCTCGTCCTGACTCACACGTGCCCGCCCTGTGACGGGGTAGGAAGGATATGTCCAGTGCGAGAAACTAATTGTGTATAACCAAGTATTTACAAAAAGGTACCGCAGCCCAGGATCCAGCATCAGCACTCGGACCAACTCATTTGCCGGCCTCGGCCCTTTGTCGGAGAGAGCGCAGACCTTTCTTTGTTGCGCCCTCAGCCGCTTCAATCACCCGCCCATGCCGCAATCCAAGGTCTTTTTCGTCACCGGTTGCTCCTCAGGCTTCGGCGGAGCCTTGGTCGAGAGATGCCTGGCGGCTGGGGACAGGGTCGTTGCGACATCGCGCGACGCTGGGTTGCTGCGCTTCGTCAACGCCAACACGAGTAACTTCCTCGCCCTCACGGTCGACATAAAGTCGACGGCGAGCGTCGAGGCGGCGTTTGCGGAAGCAACGGCTACCTTCGGCCGTATTGACGTGGTGGTCAACAACGCCGGCCGTGGCCTCTGTGGTGCTTTTGAGGAGCTAACCGACGCCGATGTCCAGGCCGTCATGGACGTAAACTTTATGGGTGTCGTCCGCGTCACACGCGCCGCCATCCGGGTCATGCGTGAAGTGAACAGGCCACCCGGCGGCCTGGTCCAGCAGATCACATCCATCGGCGGGCAGCTCGGTATGCCGGCCCTTGCCGGCTACTGCGCGTCCAAGTGGGCAGTCGAGGGCCTGACCGAGTGCATCGCCAAGGAGATGCGCCCGGAGTGGAGTATAAGCCTTACATGCATCGAGCCCGGCGGGTTCAGGACCGAGTGGGCACACGGCAGCATGGCATTCCGTGACACGAGCCAGAGCTTACCTGCTTACCGTCATGTCCACGCTGAGACCATCATGAACGCCATGGGAGAGAAACAGACGGGCGATCCACACAAAGGCGCGGCCGCCATACATCAGCTTGCGCACCTGGCCAACCCGCCGGTGAGGTGTCTTCTTGGGCGGGAGGCGTTCACGGCCATGGAGGCCAAGTTGAAGCAGTACAGTGACTCGTATCGACAATTTGAGAATATTGCGCTTCCAGTGGATGTGGATGAGGCAACAATGTAGGGGTAAAAGCATTATGTAGTTATGGTAGTCAGCTAAATTATCAGACAAGCCCTGAGGGCAGACTGTGTGACGATTGCATCGCCCGTCATACAAGATACAGCAACTGCATCGCATGAATTACGTCTCTTACAACAATAGTAGACCAATAAGTGTACGTAGGGAATGATTGTGTGCCTTCCTGACCAGTACTCCCGGCTAGATCCCCCATTGTTTCAGCCATTTTGTCATCAAGGCCACGTCGACTGCAGTCAGCTTTCCGAAACAACGGCTTGCTTTCCTCGTCCCGTCCGTCCTAAGGAGCGTCTGCTGCGCTCCATTCTTCTGGCCTTCCTCCAAATCCTGGAAGAAATCCAGCAGCTTCAGTGCAGGTAGTTCCGCCACCAACTCGGCGTCCTGACATGCCACTGCCTTGCTTTCCAGTATACGCAGCCAGTCGCCGTATGGGATGACATCGAGATCCTTGTTGCAACAAGACTGCACCGCCGGGATCAGCGTCTCCCACGACACTGTGTGCGGGTTCGCAACGTTGTACAGCGACAGATGGCAACGTTCCATGTCCTTCTGCCCTTCCGGAACATCTAGAGCTAGCTCGACGATTATTTGCGCGGCGATGTCGATGGGTATCCAGTCGACCTCGTTGAGAAGCGGAATCTTCCACGGCAGCGCACCCAGCGTCACCGACGTCTTGATAAGAGCGGGCAGCCACTCGCTGCTGTTCCAGGCACCTTGATCATGCATCGCGGGTCCAGCTAGCTGGCCCAGCCGGATTGTCGCCCCCTGCAGCCCGCACTGCGAGCTCGCGCAGAACAGGAGGTCGGATGCGATCGCTTTGCTCTGCCCGTAGCCGCGGCTGGCCAGCGACAGGTCCGCGAGGTGCTGCTCGGGAGCCTCGTAATAGACCGGGCCATCGAGGTGGACTTGACGCGCCCAGTTGTTCACCGCGCTGATTGAGGACATGAAGAAGACCTTGGGCCGGTAGGGTGCGTCAGTCGCGAAGCGGATCAAGTTCACCACCCCTTGCAGTTGAGGCCCAAAAGAGGACAGGGACAAGTTGAAGTTTACGGGCCACTGGCTGTGTAATATGATTGTTGCCCTGGAGTAAATGTATTCGTACTCGCAAGCGCTCAGGCCCAATGTACGCTGCGAGAGGTCGGCGTGGAGGAACTTCAGATTGTGCTTGCCGAACTCGATCCGTAAACCTTTTTCGTTGTTTATTCTCAGCTGGCGCTCGGCGGCATCGTGGCAACGATTGAGGCAAATGATCTCGTCGACGTCCTCTCGCGCCATAAGCGTGTCAAGTAGATACGTCCCGAGGTAACCGGTGCTGCCCGTCAACAGGACCGTCGTATGCGACGAGACGAGGACAGGGGCCACAGGCGCCGCAGAGGGTAGCTGTCTGTGATACTCGTCGTAGATTTCCTGGAGCCCCTCTTGCTGCTCGAAGAATGCGTCTCCAGGCGAGCTCCGAGGACGCCCGAGGCGCTCCAGAAACTCGGTCATGGAACGCACCGTGGAATGCGCGTATACTGCTTTCTGATTGATCCAATTCGTATCGATACTGACCCCAGGTGAGAAGAGAGAAGCTCTCAAAGTCGAGATGGCGACTTGAATGCTAAGAGAGTCAGCGCCGGTGCGGAAGATATCGTCCTCCAGCTGCAGAGAGCCAGTTCTTGTCGCCTTCTGATAAACAGAGTGAACAGCGTCCCGGAGCTCATCATGATGGGTAATGTTCACTCTTTTGACTAGACCTACCGCCACAGGGGTTGTGTCATAAAGTCTGTTAATCTCCTCTTCAAACAATTTCGTCGTCTCCATCCGCTTCAGGCCACCCTTGGTCGTCCTAAGGAAGCGCTTCGAGACATGAGCCACAAGGATATGCGACCTCAGCAGTTGGCCATGGCCGGGAGACAGTGAGTTGACTCTTTCAATAGTCGGCCAAATTGCCACAATGGCTTGGTCCGCATCCAACTTCGAAGCATTGGTGTCCGCCAACTCCAAAATGACAGCGGGGTGGGCGCGTCCGTTGCCGATATACATGCATGAGCTCAAAAGCGGATGTGCCCCCAGTGCCTGTTCATTTGAGACAGGATTCAACTTTTCGCCACTGGCAAAGACTATGATATCGTCCAAGCGGCCTTGATGCTTCCAGTGATGAGGCTTGGTGGGGTGCTTGGAATAAACATCCTTTGTTGGATATTCCATCAGACCGTTTCCCTGAAAGACACATTGGAAGTCCTGTTTGTTTTGGTCTCGAACAATGACCATCTCGAACATCCCCGGTATGCCGCATCCTCGGAACTCATAGCCAGACCAATCCGAGCCAAAGCACAAATAGTCCCAATCCAACTTGTCTGTCAGGTACGTCGTAAGCACTACACATTCGGTAGACCCAATCTGGTTGCAAAGATGGGTCTTTGAAGATATCGCAAGACCGGCAGCAGGCGACAACGACGCGCCGCCGTAGAAGACATGTCTCAAGCGGGACATTTTGTTCAGCATGGGTTCGGATTCAGCCACTTGATCAAGTATAGCAGGAGGCATGATAACGCCAGCGACATGGACAGTGTCCAAAGTCTGTTCAATCGAGAGCAGACTAAGTGGCCTTGATGGATTGGTGAAAATGACGCTCATGTGTAGGTTCAGAGGTAGCCATACGCCCATTGAGAAGCCTGCCATATGGAAGAAAGGGAGAGTCATTAGAAACGGCGACGATGAAGCCATGGTTCGAAGAAAGACCTCACGTTTTCCAGATTGGCCATGGAGTGGAGGAATCCGCCAATGCGCGTCAAACACCGCCAGGTTTCCGTGTGAGAGAACTACGGGCTTGGGTAGTGATGTAGTGCCCGAGGTGTGCAGAACGACACATGGGTCATTTCTAGCCTCGTCGAATGATTTCCTAAAAGGAAAGGGCGGAGAATTTTGAGGCTCCAGGGACTCTTCGAGGCTGGTGACAGGAACAAGCTTCAAGTCGGGTATTTGAGCTAGCCCTTGGAGCCAGAATGTGGGATCATAGAGCATGATCTTGCAGTGCGTCTCCTGTAACAGCTTGGCATGCCCATCTTGACTATTTCTAGGAGAGGTGAACAGAATCTAGCCTCTGTCTTAAAAGTCGGTATCATAGATCGAGGTATTGGTCACGACGCACCTTGTAGCCGCACTTGGAAGCGGCGCAAAACAGGGTGATGTATCGAATGTCATTTGGGCCAAGATACGCGATGGTGTCAAATGCTTTACTTTCCTCAAGAGTGTCTTTCAACCACCAAGAGGCAGCATTTATAGCTCGGGAGCCACGTGCAAAAGAGACGCTGCGAAGTTTTTGATCATCAGTCGGAAAACTTACCCAGGTTTTATTTGGGTACACTTTAGCCAGCTCGTCAATTGCGGAAGGAATAGTCCGCCTTCCAAAGGATATATTCTCCATAATTCAAGCAGTTGTGGATTATGGTGCATAACATGAGACCAGGTGCGTTGGGGACTCATCATAAGGAGAAACGAGAGAGTGCTCTTAGAGGCCGACTGCAGCGCCCAGCATTGTCGGATGTGTTGCAGTCGGTTTGGCTGTCAATCTGCGAACACAAAGGATGTGACTATACGAGAGCCAGCAATACAATGGGAGCGAGGTACCCGGGGCGTCTGGAAGTTGGGCCACCCCTTCTTCCTTTCACGCCGTTTTGTAGGGTGTCATTCGCTTGTGGGGCCGCTTCCGCGCTCACAACCGACGTCCAATATGTGGCCCGACTTCGTGGCCTACCCGAGTCTAGAAGAGGTGGTATCCAATCCTTGGGAAGACCGAACTCTTGGCCTGCATATGCAATACCGGTTTGTGAAGTGCACTATCCGATCAAAACTACCAAGGTCTAAGACGTGTCCGGCCGGCCAAGGGGTTCATATTGCAACAAAGCCCCACTCCATCCATTCAGAAACTATGCAAACAATCCAATAGTTGATTTCACTCATCATGCCTCCCGCTGAAGACAGAGACGCCAATGGAGACGAGACAAAGTGGTTCAAGTCTATGGACCTCGATACTGACAACATCACAGCCAATGTGATTGCGTTTTGTACTCAAGGACGCGATCCGCGAATGAAGTTTATATTTTCGCGACTCATTACGCATATTCATGACTTTGCAAGAGAGACGAGGCTTTCTACTGATGAGTGGCGTCAAGGGCTTGATTGGCTAGAGGCTTGTGGTCAAATAAGTCACGAGAACCGCAAGGTACGGTATGACCTGCATACAGTTTACTGCTGTAGGACTGAGTTGACAAGTTACGTCTCAGGAGCTCATCACAGTCAGCGACATCTTCGGGCTCTCCACGCTCGTTGATGAGATTGACCATCCAAAGCCTCCAGGAGCGACGCAAGGAAGTATTCTTGGGCCTTTCCACAGTCGCGAAGCCGAGGAGAAGTCAAATGGAGACAGCATATCACATGATGAACATGGAGAGTCGCTCTTTGTTACGTGTACCGTCAAAGACACCCAAGGTAACCCAGTTCCAGGAGCGAGAGTTCACGTATGGGAGGCTGACTCCCACGGCGAGTACGACATTGAAAAGCCGAACCAAGAGGGACCAGACGGGCGTGGAATCCTTCACAGCAACGATCAGGGTGAATTTTACTTTGATGCCATCGTCCCGGTGCCATATCCGATTCTCTGCGATGGTCCCGTTGGAAAATTTCTCGAGGCAGCAGGTCGTCATCAATACCGTCCCGCTCACATGCACTTCATGTTTGAGAAGACAGGTTTCGATACGCTCATTACGTAGGTTCACATTCACACGCCGTGCCTCATCCGCGACTAACTCTCCTGTGATTTCAGCGCTCTCTATCTTCGAAACTCCAATTACAAAGACTCGGACGCTGTTTTCGGCGTCAAGAGCTCGTTGATTGTGGATGTTGAAGACATGGACACGGAGACGACGGTCAAGTACGACCGGTCAAATGTGAAGAAGGTCCTCAAGTTCGATTTTGTGCTCGCTTCAGATGTCGAGGCGAAGGCTCTGAGAAAGCAGCATGCAATTGACGCGCAAAAGTATTTGTAGACGGCGGAGAAAGACTCGTCGTGACAAGACACACCAGAATGTAAGCGAAATGAACATACGTACGTTATGCAGGAAACAAGTCATTATGAGTGTGCGTATGACCTTCGTCTGCTAAATCTTTTTGATCTTCTAGCAGGACGTCACTCTATATGGAACCATTGATTTGCATTTGCATTTTCTTATCTGTGGTGGGTATCTCGGTTGGTTCTATACAAGTGGTTCCGGCCACAGCTGAAGAAGATCGGCTGGTCTTGAGCATTGAAAGGGCATTACAAGGGGCCGAGTACCCCACCCTACTGTTAATTATCATGCCTCCACTTCCATATTCATTTTCACCGGTTCAACGTAAGCACTCCCTACTCGGCATGCGCTGGCTCCATCATATCTTCGGCAGCAATAGGGGGGGGCAAGAATCCTACTCTAGCAGAACCGCCTATTCCAGGTCTACCATTAGTGAGCGACTCCGACCCGGAATCATGGAAGCCCATGAGCCAGACCCAAGGGTTCTTCTCCCTACCTCTGGAAGTTCGCAGACACATCTTGCATGAAGCTTTTGGTCATCGTACCGTTCACATCGACTCACGCTACCGGTGGCCATCATATAAACTGCAGACAAGCTCGAACTTCACCGGGTACCACGGGAGCGACCCTCCTCTCGCGTTGTGGACTGAGCGAGCGGGGCTCTTGAGCAAGCAACCGAACTTCAACAAAGAATGGAGGTGGCACAGTTGCATTTGCCACCGTGGGATGCCAGGACGGACGACTTCGGTCATCGAGGCAGATTTGGATAGTTGTTTGGAAGGAATTGCAAACTGCCAGTTCTGGCCAGGCACAGCACCAGAGAAATGCCGGCCAGGCGCAATAGGCCTCCTGCTGTCGAGCAAGCAAGGGTAATCATGGATCGCTTGCTACATTGAGATGATCCTGACTGCTGTTCAGTTACGAAGAAGTTATGGATATCTTCTATGCCACTAACACATTCTTCATTGAGAGCGAGCCGCTCATCCGCGGTCTCCTTCGGCAGGCCCCGAGAAGCCCTGTCTTAATTGGACCTGGTATCAAGCTCGTCACTTCTCTCGAGATGCGGTGGGACTTTGTACTCTTCGGCGCCTATAATGGCACTAATGAGGACGAGCATCGTACTCTATTCCTTGAACGCCTCGAGAGGTTGTCGATTGTGTTCCTCAATCCAAAACGGCTTTACCTCATGTTTGGCAAGAATCTCTACCATGAGACACATGGCTCGAAAAGGAGTCTGGCCGAGGTTGATCAGATCTTGCTAAAGCCCCTTTTGGAAACTCGCAAAAGGCTGAAGTTATACGAGCTCCAAGTGGCGGTTCCTAAGACCATGTTTTGCTATTTGCACCCCACGGTGCTTGCTCCACGACCTGGGAGCGTAGGCCTCACCGAAGTGTGGTATCCCTTTATGGCCGACTCGAAGGGTGAATGTGGTGCTGAGGAGCGATACCTGATCATCACGGGCATGCGGTGAGCGGAGAAACAACCACGAAAAATGATCTCAGCAGAACGGTTTTCAAGTGGCATGTAGAAAGCTTTAAAACATTGAAGATCTCCATTTTATTTTATTTTCTTTCCTCAGTAAGAAAGCAAGCTAGTACCTCAAACCGAAAGTGGTCGCGTTGTTTACTCTCTGATTTTCTTTTGTATCACTTCTTTTACATTCCGTTTGACGGGACATGGAGACTTGATTAGGTCTGAGGACGTCATGAGCTCTTCCTTTCAAGTTCTGGGATGTTAGCTCGAAGAGATGCATAATATTCAACAAACCGGAACGACAAGGCCTGGATGACTTCAGTATGACCATGGTGACTCTCCACACTACGCAGGCGTTGCCGGCACGACTGATCATTTTACACGCCTTGGTGTTGTCTACAGGCTGGAACAGTATTCGCCAATGCTCCGCCTAGTAAAGAATGAGCTAGAAGGACGGAATGACGGAAAGAAAAGGGGGAGGGACAAATTCCTTAGCGTTAAGCGGAGTATGTGGACCCCGTAGAATACGAGGGTTTCGCTCATCAGTCCGTACCTTGAAGGAAAAAGCTGGGGCACAACCGAAGTTTCCAGTAGACGGCTCTCTAACTAGTGGGAAACTCCATGTTTATGCAGTGGCTGAGCTGCCGAGGCCGAGGGTCCGCACCCGAGTCCGCCGTCGGGTGAGGCGTCCACTTGATGGGACTCGGCAGTTGATCTCCACCCTTTGGGGCTAGCACTGGGTCTAGGCGACTGGCGGCAAAGACCCTTGCCCAGTAATGCGTTGTCCCTCTCTTCGTGTTCTCGGGGGCCTATAGACTGGAAGCTACTGGTGTGATGTCATTGGGAGGACCACTATCACGAGAAGATCGACGTCGGCAACGGAGAAAAGGCAGAGGCCAAGCAACGATGGCAATTTACAGATCATGTATATAATGAAAGCAAATCTGCTCCGTTGGGGATTGTTTTCTCATAATCATCCAAACATTCACACCGACTCATCCTAACTCTTCCACATCTTTTCCACATTCTAACCCACCTTACCTTCAACTCTACCTCATCCTTTCACCTAATCACAATCATGAAGACCTTCACTCTCGCCTCTCTCTTCGCTGCTGCTGCAGCCCTTCCCACCAGCCAGGATGCTGCCTCCGAGACTGTTACCAACTTCCAGCTGATGGCCCTGCGATCCGCGAGCCCCATTCACTTTGGCCGCTTCAACGCTGCCCAGAGCGGCATCTCGCTCAACCTGCCTGAGCAGAATGCCTCCTGCTTGGGTGAGAACGGCAACGAGCCCGCCGTCTTCCAGCACAACAAGGACGACAAGACTCTGTGGCTATACTCTACCAGCAACCCTCGCCAGCAAGTCTTTGTGGACAGGAGCGGCATGGGTAAGTTCTAGCATGTTTTGACTCATTGAGCCATTGGCTAACAATTTTGTGACAGGTCAGGGTGTAATTGGCTACGTCACAGGCGCTCAGCCAACCCCCCGCAACGCTGAGCGTGAGGGTTGGGAAATAGACGAGACCGGCAACCTCAACTTTGATGGTGCCTCCCTTGTCGCCTGCCCTTACGGAACCGAGGGTGCTTGGAGTGTTTGGCTGAGCGGTGTCACCAACCCTGGCGGCAACGAGGGCTGCCTGGGCTTCTCGGCACGCTCGGTTGAGATTGAGGAGCCTCTAGACTGCCTCTACACGTCTTAATTGTGTTTGGAGAAGTATCAAGTCAGAAAGGCAACATTCAAAGTCTGTATATTAACAACAGGAATTTCAGCGGGATAGAATCTTAATTACTTTAACCCCCCATTATGTCGACATGTTTGAACGGATGTGATTTTGCTAAATGAGAAATCGAACAAAAGGTTTTTGTCAAGTTGCGTAATAAGCCATTGGCCAACGCCATGACAAAGACGTAAAGAAGAAGAACAAGAAAGAGATGATATCAGTGAATTTACCAAGAAGCGTGTACGATAGAGGCGAAGAGGAACATATGGATACGTTGGCGCCTAGAAATGATGATCTCCAACCGATGTATTCTTGACACATCACGGGTAGAGTTGAGGCACAATTTTTGCGAAATGGCGACCACATCATTGAGCTTTTTATCAATGGATGCAAGTAGTCATCCATCCAAAAATGGGCGTCACAGAGAGGATTTGAGGATCCGAAAGGCCTAGCTGCTGGATGAGGAAGGTCTTAATTTGCAAGCTGATCCATCAAGCCCGGTTCAAGTGAAACACTGGGGACAATGAAGTCAATGAGGTTCCTTTATCGGCACCGTTGAGATCGGAGGGTCCTTCGATAGCGTCTACAAGTCTTTGGATGCTGGACTTTACAGCACGCAAGACGTCGTAGAATAAAATGGTGGCGCTTGAATCGCGACTAGATTCTGAAACATGAAAAAGACAAATCAGGTTCACATCATTTTCTACGGGAATTAAATGGCTTGGGGTACATTTGTACGGCCTGGGAGTTTCAAGGTCATTATGTGCTCATTTAACCAAGATTTCACAGTATTAATTATATCCTTTCAGCGCAACTTCTCGCTATTGCCTTGAGGCTTAGGTATGAAAGGGCTGAAATCATGAATATCATTATTGTACCTTGACGAAAGCTCTGATACTATGGAACCTACAGAGATCCTCGACATTCTGGTGGCTTGCAGGCACTACGCAACTATATCAACATCCTTCTTCCTGACAGAGAACACCTCCACTGCCTTTAGGCATCCTTATATGAGGATCTCACTACTGTTCCATGACGACGTCCATCAAAGAGCAAGAATGTTGAACGAGTGTTTCCTTCTCCAGCGGTAAGTAATTCCAATCAATTTCATGGCTGTTTCCCGCCAATATGTGGAGCACCCAAAGAGAGAAGTTCACCGTCAAACCTTGAAAGCGCTCGGTATTATCATTTTGGTGAACATCCCAGGGAACCGCGACCCACTCCATGAGACCTTGGTCACGTAGGGCTTCTCTGATGTCAATATTTTCTGTTCCATCTGGTAGTTGAAAGGTCAGTGAGACGTTGATGGTTAAGTTGAACAACACCCACATTCGTTTGACTCCATGAGGGGCTTGATCCTGAAGATAAAAGCCTCATGGGGTGACAAGATGCATCCATAACGACATCCATTCATTACACAAAGCGTGTAAGCTTCTTGGATCAAATTTACATCGCCCCTATTCATCTTTGTCATGTCCCATTGCCCCTCACGAGTCTGTAAGGAAAGCACTCTATCACTGTCGAACTTGGGGTACAAGGTGTGCAACTTTGGTAGACGCTCATATGTATCCCAGAGTGATTGCTGATCTCGTTTTTTGCAGGCTTCACACGCTGATACAGCGCTCGAATCGGAACTGAACCGCATTCTTGCTCTCATATCATTCTTTGACGGAGCACGGGGGTCCGACCCGACCACCCATATGGTCGGGTGCAATGTGTCGCGAACTGCGTTAAGAGCCTGCCTTGTCATTGACATGTTCCAGGTTCGAATCAGTGAATCTGATGTACTTTGGTCGACAACTTGAAGTTCGTAGCTCTCCACCGATGGTGTTTCAAGCATGTTGCGTTTCCGACGAGCCTCTTGCATTAACTGCTTATCGTATATTTGCTCGAAAGTAGAC
Source organism: Paramyrothecium sp. XJ0827 (assembly GCA_020881915.1). Lineage (NCBI taxonomy): Eukaryota > Fungi > Ascomycota > Sordariomycetes > Hypocreales > Stachybotryaceae > Paramyrothecium > Paramyrothecium sp. XJ0827. Next base: position 938,240 of record JAJFPB010000001.1, on the reverse strand, counting down.
ATATTGAATTCACGCCAAGGCTTCAAACTCATAGGTCTCAATGTCCAGGGTCGAGATGAATGGGATTTTGACCTAGGTAAGGCGGTGATTGGCGGATTTTCGATTGTAAGGAACTCCCAGATGGAAATTTCTTTAAGGATATCTGACCATGCTAACGATGGCGACGGTGACGGTGCATCGGCTGTCTGGTGTAGAGCTAGGAGCGCTTGTACTAGATAGTTTGCTCGAAAAGGCCTATGACTAGCTATCAGTGAACGAAATCAAGTTAGTTTGGTAGTCTTACGATCCAAGTTCATGCTGTGTTGGCGTGGCGCCGAATGCCAGCCATTCATGGGTCTTCGCAAAGCTGGCTGTTGCTCTGATCGCGGGGTGAGGGTGGAGCAAACTCTTGATAAAGTCCTGACATGTATCAGTACATCCTTCATTAGCATTGTTTGGAGCAAACATCAATTGCTTGCTCCCATCAAGATATCTCCCAATCTCTTCAATGCTGGTGAAGGGCAGTTGTTTGAATAGCAGTTCCATGGCTATGATGCCACTCGCCCAAACGTCAACACTTGTTGGACAAAGGTTTGCTATGTTCTCAATTGAGTAGAAGCCCAAGGTTTCTGGGGACATATATCCAAATGTGCCGATCGGCACAGTAGGATTCTCAGCTTCGCCTTTCTGAACGCGTTTGCTGGTACCAAAGTCAGCTATTTTAATTAACCAATCCGGAGACGCTTCCTCAACGAGTATGTTCTGCCAGAAATATCAGCGAATGAAAAGGGGCAGACACATGGATTTTCCCTCACGCCTGGCTTCAAGTCGTTGTGAATAAAATCACATTCGTGCATGAAGCTAAGACCCTCCAACAGCTGCTTCAGAATTTTTCTCGTATCGTCCTCACTGAATGCCGGTGACGCCTGCATGGCTCTATGGAGATCTCCAAGAGGCATGTACTCGAGTGTCACATATATGTACTCAGTGTCTTCGAACCATCCAAAGCTTCGTACAAAGTATGGAGTGTACTGCTCTCGTGTGTCAGAAGGTGGGGAATGAACGAAATTATTCCGGGGTCCTCACGCGGGGGTGCGAGAACTTGACTACTGCCTCCAGCTCAGGTCTGTAGTCTCTTTTATCTCTTTCACATTTTGACTTGCTAATCAGCTTCACAGCACGAAGTTGTGGTAGTGACTCTTGCGATTTGGCTGATAATTGAAGGTGCTCGAGGCGTACTGAGCCGCTTGAGCCGCTTCCAAGGCTTGGTCCTATTTCCCAAACTTCATACACATGTACCTGGCGATGGTGAGCTGAATAACCCTGCTTGAAATGTGTGTGCCGGACACAACCGCTATAAAAGTCCGTGACCAGCTTGGCATCAAGGACAAAGTCAGACACATTGCCATTGTTCCCCCACTGAGATTCCATTCTTAAGCTCGTGCTGTTCTGTTCCCATCCCGGCAAATCTGGTTTCGATCAACAACGGACCTTCTGCTAGGAAGAAGCAAACATTGAAACATGAACTGTGGTAACGATAATCCAGAAAGAAAATATGAGCGTGAGGGGTTGGTGCAGGCTTCCACTTATGCATTGTGAAATTTTAGTCACCTGATTAGTTTTGGTAGCACTCAATAATATGCAGGTGCTTAGTAGGCAAGGTCTCGAACCCTGTGCCACTCGTTGGTTTGTAGTTGGGAAGGGAACCCCTTCAATCCGTAGCTTTGCTTGAATCGAACACTAGCCCAAAGAAAGCAGGAATGAATTCTAAGCACCTCATAACTGGAAGACGAAAAACAGGAGAGGACGGAAAAGGTAAAATGAAATGAAAAGAAGAGCAAAAGTAGCGAGAGCGGACAAGCTTCAACGACGAAAAATTACATGTAAGTGGCAACCACATCAGCTGTAGATTTGCATATGTCCTTTGTAGTCCCGTTGTTAGGTTTCGGATTACTCCTCCAGCTGCTGACCATTATGTTGTCCAAAACCGTCAACCCAAGCCTGAGTTATGCTCTTCATCACAGACTTGGCATTATGGCAGCCGAGATGCTGTCAGACTTTTTGATCTCCCACCCTTGAGCAAAGACTGTGGAATAGAAGCATACATGAATACGCTCAAAATTTTCATGGAGATGTTCCTGCCAATAATTCCAAGGGCGGTTTACTAGTGGACATTGGCTCGGTATTTACCGAGTCTGTTTAATACTGTATGCTGCCGATTTACAAAGAAGGAGACGTATCAGGAGGTGTCTCAAACGAGGAAGGCATCGAGTCGAAAGTTGATCCATCTACTTCAGTACAGCCAAGAGTTACGCTCTGCAGCGGAAGTGATGTTGACGCAAGAGACAATGATAACACATTATTTCTGTCTGACAATGCCCTCTTTACATGACCTACTTACCTTTGCCCTCCTGGTGCAATTCGCTAATTCATCAAGCTAAAAATCTTTCTCTTTTCTTCGAGAATCATGGGGTCGTCAGGTAAAATAGTGCTTGCATAACCAATTGCCTGCCAGGCATCACGGTAGTCCTTGCAAAGCCGGTGCACCTTCGCTTTCCTGAAACAAAGCTTCGCCGTTTGCAAAGGACCAGGATCCCATCCTTCATTTCCAGATACGTGCCCAATTGCAATTTGTAAAGCAAGTAGCGCCGAGTGGGCAAAGTCCTCAACATGTTTCGCATCATCCGGATTCTGCTCCATAATCTTGAGACTATTTTGAGCCAGATTCAGGTTCAAGGCGAAGAATAAGTCATTCAGATCATCCGTGAAAGATTTATTGGATGCAAGACGGCCCCAGCTTGATCCGCCACGAAGACGTTGAACCTGAATGCATGCTTTTGCCCAGGTATCGCTGCTCATCTTGTTGTCACCCTTCTTGAAGTAATCTGAACCAAGTTCTTTCATCTCTCGCACCTCTCGAAGAATCATGTCCGGGTCTTCTGACGGATTCTGCTTGACTTCTGAAATGACCGCATTGGCAAGTGACGTCTCAACATTTCCCTGAATAACCACATGTTCAAGCCCACGAAGGTGGCGACTGAAAGGCGCAAGAAGGTGCTTTTGGTGTTTTGTTGAAGAACGCTGGTAGGGGTCATGTAGAGTCAACGTGTGCCTAGTCTTTGACACGAATAGTGGTATCCAAATATCTGCGTTGGCAACGGCACGACAAAGCAGATCGAAGTCGCGGTGTAGAATCAAGCAATGAAAGGATTCTCTAGGAATGCCTGCTTCCTCTTCGAACCTATACGTCATGACCTGACCTTTGAATTTGTTGATGACGGTTTCTTTTGAAGTAATGACTGGGATGCGTTTCGTTATGAAAGTGGCACGAATGGCAGGAGGTACAAGCGGGAAATGCGCTTCAACTCTAACAAATTGATTCCCTTTCAAGAGGATGTCTTTCGCCTCGTCATGGATTTGGCGACTAACACTGAGGATAGCGGTGTCGATGTTGTGTTCAGCCTTGGTAAGTCGAGAGGGAAGCTTTACCAGGAAGTCGTTTGAGAAGTCGTGCGGGTCCTCGAAATTGCAGAGAAGCTCCCGGTAGATCTTGTTGCGTATCTCTGCAGGGAGATCCGAGAACCTAAACGGATGGTGGCCCATTCTGCAAGAAGCGGGGTGCAGATAGGTGCTCGGCTTCCTGAGAAGTTGCGCAGTACTAAGCTTGAGATCGTGTTGCAAGGGCTCGCAAGCAGAGCTACGTTTGCCTGATTGTGGCATCAAGATCTCACAAGATTCACGTGACTACGCCACCTGGGCGGGAGCCTTGTGAAACCATGTGTGACTTTAGAAGAGCTGCGACGATTGGCACGGCTCATGTAGGCTGGCAAGTCAACGGCAGCACTGTGCGGGGTGCTGTCCGGAGTTGCCATTGCCATCCCCTACAAACCTCGCTCGCAATTGATGCCATTTTTGAATATTGGCTGCTTAGCCTGGCTCAAGTTCAACTACTGCATGCTTGGCTTCGATGAAAGACAAGGAAAAGCTTGGTGTTTGGTTGTAGAGTCACATCTTTAGCTTGATCACAATTCAGTCACATTGCCGTCATTCTTGATCAAACGTCATTTGTGTTTTTAGCTGAGCAAACAATATATACACGAAACGAATTCTTACAGACAAGAAACTCAATCAAAATTCCTACTGCCATTTTCAGGACATTCATCATGGAAGATTCGCACGGCCCAACTCAACCCAATCTGCTCCCTTGAGCTTGACCTCCACGACAAATCCCTTCCTCCAGAAGTAGCACCTATAAAGATCTGAAGCAAGTGGCTCAGATGATGACGGTCCTATTTGCTCCCAGTCGCTGGTACGGCAAGTGCGGGACGATTGAGAAATGCAGGTAATGCTTGTGCCTTTGTCAGCACCCTTCAGAGCCTCTGGCGAAGATGTCTTCCATTTCTTGCCATCATCGAGGTAGATCTGCTGTATGTCGCCAGTTTTGTCTTGGTAAAGTATGAATATGCTAACGACTTGAGACTCGTCGCCCTCGTCACGTTTTCTGGCGAAAGCAGCAAGGGCATGCTTCTCGGGTATCTGAACGTCTGGAAAGCCTGTTGATATATTAGCCCCTGGATGAACACATGCGTAATAGGATCTCAACATACCGTTCAGTGTCCATGACTCCTTGGGTATCTGCAGATCTCGATATCCATCTGGTTTGTTCCACAAATCTTTGTGTAAAGGTGTCGCCACAAGTTTGCCGCCTTCGTCTTGGTACAGTATAGCTATGGCTCCCAAAGATACATCGATACCGGATGATGTCAAGGGGACTATTGCAAGTTGTGTCCCGCGCAGGGTTGTTTGCTGCAGCCTCTTCTGGGCACCCTGGGTTGCGTTCCCTTCGCAATTCCGAATGCCTACATAGAGCAGCAATGTGCAGTCGACATCTTGTGCCAGCCTCCATGGCCCATAAGCGCCGATCGAACTATTCTCGATAACTGCCAATTTAGGCCTGTTGACCACGTCCGTCCGCAGTAATATGTCGCTAGGCGCATCACGAGTTGTGTCATACACCAGGTCATTGATATTTGAGCTTGAATCGACAAAGAACATTGTCAAAATGCTCTCTTGGCTTGTCATGGATAGCATTGTCGACCCGCTTGGTGAGTATTCCGGGTTTAGGGGTCGAGGAAATCCCCAATAGGCTGGAATGTGGCTGCCCGGAGGATTCAAGGTTGTGTCGTACACTGAATAATGAAAGTCGCCGTTTGGCGATTTGAAAGTTAGGTAAAAGTAATATTGCGCTGTTCTTGGGTCGTACACAGGAGCAACTGCCAATGGCGAGTTCGGCGCTATGGATGTAGGAGTTGGTCCGGCTGCTGATGATGATGCGGTCATGAAGGGTGCAGTTGAGCTCATGGCGTCCTGGGATCTTTCTGGCACTTGGGGAGATGTCTCTGGCGCTTCAGAGTCCTTCGCAGCTCTAGACCCCACAACACCTCCGACGATTGCTGCTGTTATGATGAGTATGACCAAAAGCGCTGCAATTAGTATGAGTAGTCTGCGCCTCATCACATCCTTCTGTGTCGGGGCTCCGTGCTTCTCCGCCATGTAGAAAACCTCGGGGGCGTCATAGTGACTGTGCGCAACTTCCAATGTAGGCTCCGGTACTGCATGTAGGGTTGTCTCTGGAACTGGATACAGGCCGTCGACTAAGGTAGATCCAGGCTTCATGGAGAAGCTCGAGTTTTCTGCCCGCAACGGCATGTTGGTGGCGCGGGTTTGACGAATGCAGCGACATCTTGTTGCATCGAGGGCATTGGGAGCGGGCATCTGGCTATATGAAAGGAAGCTAGCTCAGGGGCTTCGACTCAATCAAACGAATCATATGTGAAGCGCATGTGTGTAACGACAGGTTGCAATGGTATCAGAATTGTTCCAATAACGGACGAAGTGACGCCTGCTGGCGGCACATGCAGGCTGTTTTGGGAAATTGAATGGCATGCCAATGCAGAAAGGGATTTGGATCCCTGCCGCCAACAACATGGTTGCAACAGCATGCCGTATGTCTTGCGCCACAGACAAGCCTACCTCTTTTTCTGCGATTTGCAACGGACAGCACCCAGCCCTCCTCGGATAAGCAGTTTCACAATAATGCCTTAATCCGTCCGACCCGCCCCCCCTCCCGGATGAATAAGAATATCGCTGCAACCATAGGTGTGATGATTAGGCATACACTTGCAATCATTTATATCCACCTTAAATGCCAAATTTGTTCTTATCAAGGACCTAGACGGTCACTCTTTGACGGATAGTCTATACGTCCGAGACAGCCACGATACACTGTGCAAAAGTCCTCCAATGCACAAATTTCCAAGGCATTGAACTTCAGGCTGAAATAGTTTAGTGGTGCAGATTTTATTGTACTTTCGGCTCGCCGGGCATGCTGGACAGGATCGGATACTCGTTGTTCTGGAGACCGGACAAACCGGGAGACTTCTGAGACATACTCAGCTTGTGACCAGGCGCATCGCCCTGGCGGGAGAATATTCTGTGCGAAGCAAAAGGCTAGCTTTGGTTGCATTTTCCCTATGGAAGGGAATAGAAGCTTAACCAGCAGATTTGGTATAGCTGCTATCAAGTCTTCATCGATCTCTGATTCAAGCTTTGATGGCGTGGACAAAGCTTTTGTTTCGACATTAGCTGGAACACGAGCTACTTTGGCTTCTAATGGAATTGAATCTGGTTCTAAGGGCTCAAAAGTCGTTGGGTATCGCTTGTTTGACATTCGGGAGAATAAGACGCAAGTTCAGGCAGGAGAACCTTCATACCGAGGTGGTGATCTTGTTTAATTGAACGCAAACCATGGGCCAGTTGAGAGTCCCTCCTCGTCACCCATCTCCAATCTTGCCAATCCAGTGATAAATCTGACGTAGGCATACGCTGGTTCAGTCATAGTTGCAAATGACCTATGTTATCCTGAAGATGTCAAGTAAAGGAACATGAGGAACCAGAACACGATATCTCGGCGAGGCTTATCATCCCCCTCCTCCTTCAATGGAGTTGTACCAAGTTTAACCACGGCTGATTGACTTCAAGCCCTGTCGCTGGTCTCATAACCGGACTCAAATACAGTGCTCGCTCGAAAATGCCGACATGTATCTGGGCGCCTCCCGCGACACCCACAATCACCAAATCCAACATGTATTGGCTTCCGTTTAATACGCTGTGTGCTTTTTCAGAATTTCCTCCATATACATGTGATACTTGCGGCACATACATCTATATTCGCTCAGAATCCATTGTCAATTTGTTTACTCCAAAATTCGGTATCCTTCCTTGCCATGGAAATGAATGTGACCATGCTCAGGGACCGCATGGTTCGCATGTAGGCTCCTCCTCTTGCCGATACCGACATCCGCCATCTCAATAGCCTTTCTGGAAAATTCCCTGCACGAGAACATCTTTCCCTGGCTTATGAGTCAGCATGAAAGATAAATGCATGGTATCGAGTGTCTGAACTTTGAACCTCAGGGCCTAAGAGCGTAGCCAACAGCATAATGTCTGTATCCAATGGCCAAGGCAGTCACTATAATTGCTTTTTGAGAGTCGTATCATGCTCTAAAATTGACCACTTAGGGCCCACAGGCTGGCGACAATGCTTGTGGCAGCCCACCGACAGGGGTATTCAGCTCCTGCAAGGATCTCAGCCACTTTCATTGAGCGTTTTGGCCTGAAGATCTGCGGCAGACAAAAGTCCTTTTTGGACCAGTCAACTCTGGTCGCGTGGAAGCATCTGAGCATTTCCCCTGAAACCAGAAATGCAGGAGTAGTGGCATTGCTGTCACATCGGCTGCAATCTTTCGCTTCGACTGCCACCGCTGGCCATGGCGTCCCAACACTGGGCGTCTGAGGTTCCAAATCCTCAAGTGAAAGGATCTGACTCGATTTCTCTCGACCCCCTTGCCGTGCTCGCCATTCTCTGGAACCCGCGTGCGTCCGCCAGCGCTGCTAAGCTGTACGCGCAACCTGCATCGAAGCAATACCGATGGCCGCACATGATGCAAGTCGGGGCCGTCACAGTGGCTGTGTCGGTTCTTGTCAGCCATTTGACCATGAATTACCGGTCAATTCACCCAGCGGTGGAGATGTTCCAGGGCGACGTCGACAAGCTACACGTCAAGTCAACCATTGGCAAGGCCATCAACCTGTTCACCACTCTGCCACTCAGTGGGAGCGAGTCGGCCCTGATTGACTCGTTAAATTTCAGGTCATCAATTCATCCAGCCAACGACATCATGGTGGTCAGCCTAGGCACAAGCGGCGGTGTTGGCAAGAATGCCGGTACTAAACAGAGCCTCGAGCAGCAGCAGCTTCCTCCCAAGCAAAGCCGAGTGTTTGCCAAGACGATCTTCTTGGCAACAGAAATCGCCATGGGCCTGCTACTAGGTGGTGGTACAGTTTACAGTGTTTACCAATCAGATGTCTGGGCGATGGCACTTTTTGGGTCCTATCTCTTGCATTGGGTCGCGTCAACAGCAGTATCCTTCTGTCACATGGTCGTGGCGGATCCGAACATGCGGATCAGGGAGGACAGTCATCTCGTCTACGCCATTTATGAGCGTCAATCCGGAGGTCTAATTGTCTTCCGGGGCACGCAAGAGATAATGGAACGATGGGCCAGAACAACCTGGACTTTTGCAGACACAACTTGGCATCGTTGCGTTCACTGGACTTGGATGATTACCGGCTTGGCTGCCGCTTTAACATCTATTGCCAACATGGTGAATATGCTGGGATATTTACAGCTGTGCTTTCTCGGCATGCTGCTTTATGGCTCTGTGGCTGAGGTCTGGTTGACCATTGCTAGCAGAGACATGCAGAGCCGGTCCACGAGCTTTCTCGGTCCAGTCAGCACACTAGGAGTGTATGCCAATGACAAGAAGTTCAAGAGTATCGTGCAGGCTGGACTTGGCATTGATGGCGACCATCGCTTGGGTACGTTGAAGTGGACAGAATTGGGGCTGTTGCCCAATCGAAGCCCTTTCACAACCATGGAAGATGTCATCGAGCAGCTACATGATTCCAGTTTGGCGGGTAACAACCACCCGGACGCTTTAGAGAGTGCCTTAAGATATTACGACGAAAAATGCAAGCATCTGCCTTCTGAAGATCAGGGTACTGTAGCTGGAATACGGGAGGAAATCAAGCGAGCATGGCTGGAGAACAACAACCAAGGAAGCATTTCTATGTAGCATCGCGTACTTCAGACTCATATCAAGATATTCTAGACAAGTTTCCTTGTGGTTTTCAGCTCCATGAACCAACTGCACAAGTTCAAATCAGTGGCAGAGGCTCAACTCCGTTGGAGTAAGTTTCAACAGTTCAATCTCACCGCACCGTTGATTCTCTACAAGAAATTCAGAAATAACGGACGTTCATGTCATGAAGCGGTCGGCATAAGATGGCGTTTTGTGATCCATCTTTCCCCGGGCATCCGCGAGGCTATGCAGCCTCAGCCACCCAGAGTCACAACGAGGCTGAGTACCTCCATTATTAAATATTTGACCAGGCTCTCAACATTAGACCTTTGCAAGTCTCAAATCATACAATTAATGATCTTTTTCTCCATTTCGGTCCCCCGGAGCTCGTTAGCGTCGCTATCATGGTTGCAGAACTCGTTTTGGGCGTCATCGGTGCCGTCGATGTCTGCATCAGGTAAGTCCCAACAAGACCGGCATACGCGCACCTCTCATAGGACCTAGGGCTGCAAATAAAACTTTTCAAACGTACAGGGCCTTCCGAGGCGCTGACAGAGACATTGAGGAAAAGCTCATCGTCATCGAAGCCGTGTGGACCAACGTTGAGATCCAGCTCAACTTTTTGAAGAGGATCGCAGCTCATATCGAGGATGGGCTTGTAGAAAGCCACTGTCAGCTCCTTCAGGTCCTCTATGGTAAACTCGAACAGGCGGACAGGCGGATAAAAATCCCTGGATCAGAGATCGTCCGCAAGGTGAAGTACAGTTTCATCAAGAAGCGGTTGGACGAGTTGGTGGCAGAGCTTGAGACATGGCAGAGGCGCTTCGACCCGACATGGTACCTTGTCATTCTCATAAGCAGTAGCGCAATTGACGCCGAGTTGTCAAGAGAGCTATCTGACAGAATGAACATTCCTTCTCTCGCTCCCGGCCCTCTGGATAAAATAGCTGGCCTGCGCCGTGCCATTCAGGCGAGCAGTTGCCTTGGTGACCTGCCAGACGTCAGATCCCCCAGCGTCAACTTAGACGCCGCAGGTCTCAATGATGCTGTAATTTTGTCAATTCCCTACTCATCAGCACGCATCGTCATCCGAAAGGGCTCGACAAAACTCCTAATTGCCGAAACCGTTGAGTCCGCGGACAGCGATATTTCTCAGATCAAACGACTAGCGGAGAACCTGGCCAGGAGGTTGAAGCAAGTCGATACGGGTACTTTCTGCTTGCTCCAATGTTACGGCATTCTGAAACACAGAGATGCAACCAGCTCTAGAGCCGTGAAGGAAATCGAAATGATCTACAAAACACCACCAGAAAGCAAGCAACCTACGAGCCTTCGCGGCCTATTGCTTGAACAACAGGCTGTCAGCGTGACCGCCAGGATAAGGCTAGCCAAGCAACTGGTGCAGTCAGTGAGCTATGTCCATGCCTGTGACTTTGTACATAAAGCCATACGGCCTGAAAACATCCTCGTCTTCCCCGAGGATTTATCGACACTTGGCTCCAGCTTCCTCGTCGGCTTCAACCAATTCCGCGAGTCGCACTTCCAGACCAATCTACGAGGAGACACATCTTGGCATTGCAACATATACCGGCACCCGCAACGTCAAGGTCAATTTGTGGTGGATCGGTACGTCATGCAACACGACATATACAGCCTTGGCGTATGTTTGTTGGAAATTGGCCTCTGGAGCTCCTTCGTCTGGTACGCAAATACCAGCGAGGACGGTTTGCCGGCAGTGGGTGCAGCGTTGCAGATGACCCTCTCGGACGCAGACTTCGAAAGTATCCGCACGGCTTCACTGGGACAGACCAAGAATCACTTTTTGAATCTTGCAAGAACAGAGTTACCATCGCGCGTCGGCGACTTGTACACAAATATTGTCGTGGCCTGTCTGACATGCCTGGATGTCGGTAACGAGGATTTTGGGAGTGAGCAGGAGCTTCAGGATGAGGATGGCATTCTGGTGGGCGTGCGTTTCGTGGAAAAGATTATGCTTAGAATGGAGGATATTTCTGTTTAGGTAGCTTGATGTGGATGGACCTATTCGGGTTATCTATCTCAGAATGATCGTGGTCCATCCATTCAACTGTCAAGCAGATGATTTGCACAAATAGCTCGAGAGCCTCTATCCATGAAGTTTAATAATGATACAAAGGGCTTTCGATTTAAATAAAGGTCTAATCTTTATATTCTGCATCCAAATTTAAGATTCATCCGCTTGTGAAAAATTGTAAGTTGGTCAAGATTTGGCGCTTGCTGCCCCGGGAATTGCTGGTTGATTGATCCCTATTCATGTCTCAGCAATATTCATTGCGAGATAAGGGCAACTGATGAGCCAATTTCTGGTAAATGAAGGGGGTACTATGGCATTGAGGCATGTATTATAACTAGGCAAGAGCTCAGTGATGTTTTAGACGTGCTGCCAAAGGCCAGGAATGGACGCTGAGCATGCCATGGCAGGGGTGAGCGTTTCCCCGTGAGAGCTCCTCACGAGCATTTGGCAGCTCGGACATCAACCAATCAGGTCCCTTAACTCAGTTGGTTAGAGTGTTGTACTAATAATGCAAAAGTCGCCAGTTCGACCCTGGCAGGGACCAGATGGCCTTTCTTTTTGGCGAATTTGGCGGCCTTTTTTGGAACCAGGTAGTGCTAGCTTGGATGCTACATGCCTACCCTAAACCCATGATGTCAAATGAGTGAGGCATTGTAGAGTGATTAATGCATAGCAAACGGCAGAGAGCGATACTCCAAGATATTAGGCGCACCTTTATTGTGTCAACTAATTTATGAATTTGTTAATCTTTCATGCCGGCTTCTCGAAAATGTTACGACTGCTCGAGTAGTTGAGGCGAAAGCGTGGTGCTTGACTGCAGGCACTGCTTGGAAGAATCCACGACTCGAGTGACAGTCCTTTTCGGTTTGAAAAGCCCTTGATAATCTCTTTGCAGAATGAGAAAAGGTATAAGCGCCTAGAATCAATATTCAACGTCATCGACCACTGATTCCAATTGCCTTCGTTGTCCTGCATCTAAAAACCTGCGTTTTGAGCCTGGCGCAGGCCGGGGTGTTCAGCGAAGCGCTTGGACCCCGCGACGCTTTTAGGCGTGTCTGTGCAAACTGAGTAGTTTGTCGATGCAAGTCACTGTGGAAATGCCCATGACTTAGAATGAGTTGAGTACTTGTATGCTGGCCGAGTCTATTATCAAGCCATGAAATGATGTGATACCGTGTAGGTCCACGAGCGTTTAACGTGCCACACCAACGGCATGCATATAGTAAAATATAACAACTGCGCAACCATAAGCGAACTGGGTCCCTTAACTCAGTTGGTTAGAGTGTTGTACTAATAATGCAAAAGTCGGCAGTTCGACCCTGTCAGGGACCAGTTGATTTTTTGGTGGCTCAGGTGTGACCCAAATTTTTGCGGCTTTTTTTTGCATCATGCTTCTGTCTGTAGTCTAGATGCTACAAAAGCTGCTCACATCTCAACCAATGAGGTCCCTTAACTCAGTTGGTTAGAGTGTTGTACTAATATTCCAATATGTTATGCAAAAGTCGGCAGTTCGACCCTGTCAGGGACCACTTTCTTTTTTTGCAGGCAGTGCGTTCTTGTTTTCTTCATGAAGATTGAGCGCCTCATAGCTCCACGCCCGCCACACCTGCTAGTACTCACCGAAGAGATATACACAACTCTTTTTATTTTATTTTACCGGAGCACCCCATTGTTAAATTTTTTATTCTCTAAACAATTTCCGGCAATGGTGCGCCTCGTATGTTGGCTCGTGTTGCCTACGCGGCATCCATCCTCGCACAAGCCGCGAAGGAGTATGAAGGGGTAACCTTGAAGACGCAGTATCCACGCATCTTTAACGTGCAGAAACGGAACGGCTGAGCTAACAGGCTAGTCAAGATCGCCCATGATGCGCCCAATGAGGCGGATCTGATCTGAACAACCTGACATCAAAGGCATATGAATGCATGATTTACTCTATCCCGAAGTGGTGGAACAAGACAATCGACAGGACAGATACCGAGAGCAAGGTGTGTAAGTACAACATAGAGTGCCAGAGGATGCATAGACTTGAAGTGAGGGTTTCGTAGTGAAACATGGGCGTTGTAATATTTTGCTTGAGATACGAAATGTAAGGCCACTATACAAACACGTAGGCACCCACTTGCGGGTGCTTCCTTGGTCTGATGATAGAAAAGTTGCACAATACAATTTTTTTGTCATTTAGCTCATTACGAATACGTGCCGGTCTCGCCAATTTAAGCTATTCAGTCTGCCACCGTCTACTTCTCAAATGTCCAACAGGCAGTCACCAGGATGCCAACAAGAGCCACGCCGGCGGCGATTGTTCCAAGGCCCCATTCGACATTTCCAGTGCTCAATCCCATGGCCAGACCTGACACAAGGGCAGTAAATATGCCAAGAGCCAAGAGAATGGACTTCAGCCATGGTCTGACCATCTTATTCACGACGAGGACGCTGCGAGGGTTGTCCAGTGTGGACGCCAAGAGTTGAGGGTAGGCTTCCGCGAAAGTAGCCCGGTCCGACAGCTCAGTGTCTGCGTCAATCTCGTTCGATCCGTTGCCATCTTGGTCGGAAGAGAAGTTGTTCCAGAGAGTCGTGAGGCGTTCTTCAATGGTACGGTCGGTGGGGTAAACGCGCACACCTTCAATACCGGATTGAAGCGAGGGGATAGCCGGCTTGATGTTGTTAGTAGATAAGACTCGGAAGTTCCAGGAACAAACTTACGACTTGTCCAATCTCGATACGGACCCGAAAAAACAGCGAGAGCACAGACTGTCTGTTGTCCGAATCCCTTTGGATGGCCTGAATGACGTCGCCTAGACTCGCCAATGAATGGATGGTAGCTGTCTGCAGAGTTCCATCGTTGGTGCGGAGGATGATATAAACCACGTGTTCGGCAGCAGTGCCAGCATCGTGTTGACTGAGAACAGACATCTTGCGCGTCTTTATTCCCCAGATATGATTGCCTCCTTGAGAAGGCGAACGTGTGGTTGGAATGATGCGTACGTCTTCACAAAAGCCTGTAAGGATGTATGTACGAGACAACCGCACCATATTAGTCTGGTTCGCGGACTGCAACTCCTTACACTCGTTCCCGTAGCGGGAACTATATAGTCACGGCTATAGATGATCCCCATATTTTGCGTCGCAGATGAAATGAAGAATCAACAATTGAAGCGTCTTTATGCGACCATGCGTAATAAACACAGCCCTTCTGAAGCGTCCAGCTGGTCGCGCGACAGGCACTATACTTCTTCTTCCTCATCTTTTCTCCCCCAATAATTTTCCTCCTTTGACGATGTCGGAGACGCAACCCTTCGGCAAATGGGAGGAGATGCTGGCCCATGTTACAGACTTTGGCGGGAAGAGCTGAGCACTCCAACACACCTAGACGATGGAGTATGACTTGACGGATCGGAATCTTGAGGTCTACGAGCCTTCAACTCCAAAGCGCAGGTACTCTGCCTGTGATTACTGGGTAGAATAGCCCATGGATGACCTGTAGGCCTGTTATTAGTACCTGCAGAATAGGATGCAACCTTCCGCTACCACTGTATACGCCACGCCAAGAACCCTGGTCCAGGCACATCCAGCACACGGCGTCGCTAACAACACATTTATAGCTCCGACTACGAATTGCGTAGCTCCGACTATATCTTGTCACGGGGACAATCAAAACTATTTAAAACTCCAACTAGGCATCGGCGGACTTGGTCGGTAAGCACACGAGGGTTTCCCACAATCGACACTTGAAGAATCTCGACTCCAGAGTCCCGATCCCGATAACTTGTCATGTCGGGGGGCTCCAGCATTATCAGCAACGACGAGCAAAGGAAACTCTCTCTCATTAGACTGAAGATATATCTCCTTGACCGAGATAGATATCGCATTGACCTAATGAGCATTGGCTGGCAATGCTTCGATACCGCTGATGTCCGCACGGCAAAAAAAGATCTTTGAACAAGGCATCGAGACAGACCAATTCACCATGAGCAAGACTATTCAATCTGCTTGGGGGTTGCCCTGTCCAATGTGCGCTTACAACCCTCGACGATATGAGCTGGTAGAGGAGAATTGCAAATCAACCAAAGGATTTACGACGATCCAAAATGTCATGTTAGATCACCGTACCCACAAACCCGAACCCTTCGCTGACACCTTCTTACTACGCAGTCAGCATCTCATAGGATGCCACCTCCAGTTTTGCCGCAATTGCAAGAAGGAGTTCAGGCCTGGTGACCCTGCAAAATCTCAGGTCAAGTACATTGAAATGGTTAACCTCAACGCACATGGATCCTGTGCCTGGCAACCCTGGCCTGAAGGTGATGAACTCAAAAACCCGGAAATTCTTTCCGCAGCCCAACAAGAGACGGTGTTGAGTTGGAAACGGAGGAACATCGCGAGACGTTTAAAGCCAGCGCAAAGACTAGACGAACGTGACTTGTACAACGATCTGTTTTTCTCACTTCATGGCGAACATCCGTCTGAATTGGGGGCCAGTAGGTGAAGACTTCCCTCTTGATTTAGTTCTTTGGGCTGACGCGATTATTTTTGAGCATGGGGATACTGGATACCCATATACCAGAAAGAGGACGACGAAAAGGCTCTACGAGAAGAGTTAGCGGCCATGACGATTCAATTGAACAGTTCACGCGAAGAAACGAGCAAACTAGAGCAACGGGTGGCTGAGATGGAGCAAGAGCTGGCAGATTTGAAGCTGCAGTCCCCTGCCACGAATGAACCGGGTGGCTTGGCAATGCATAGAAGCACAGGACTCAACGATATTCTGTATTTTGGCGGAGCTATCGAAAGTCCAAGCAATTTCGAGGCTACGTTGGAAGGAATTCTTGATGCAGGATATGTGTCGTTGGATCACTACAAAACACTGCCGGATTCCGGCTTCGAGTCTGGAGGACCGTAGGGTTGGGGGGGAGGGGGGGAGGAGGAAAGGTGATATAGAATGGATTCAGTGTCGAACGAAGGTCTTGTGATGGAAAGAGCCTATTGCAGTCATTGGCTATTGACCAAACCTCTTGCTTTTGTGCTGTTATTCACTCGGATTGCTTATCAAGTCAACACCGCATCTGAACAGTCGTCTTTTGACGAAGACAGTCAACTGTGGAGCTCTTCGCTGGTCGGAAAGATCTCAGGCAGTGTTTTGAGATGCCGTCTTGATGGAACATTCCTTCAGAATTACGGTACGGCTGGTGCTTTTATTGTACGATACAGCATAATGGGACGGCAGCAGTGGACATAGATTCCTCAAATCAGTAGGGAGGACCACTCGGCAACAGCTACATGCTCTCAGAGAGGTTCGGTTACCATCGAGGGCGACAACAAGGTTCTGTACATCATGACGTTGAGAACTGGGTCATAGTAGCCGGGACGCCATTGAAATGACTCGGACCATATTGGATTGGACAGGCACATGCAATGTGTCTTCTCTTTCTCGGCTTCTTTCTTGCCGCATTATCTCACCACTTCGAGACTATGGCGTACTGTAGGCATGGAAGATGCTCATGCTATCGCCCAGCCTTGTATGGCTCAAAGTGACGAGCTATGCGAGCACTCTGATGCTGTCGCCAGCACAGATGCCAATTGTGGAGAATGACCACATCCATTGTGAGGGTGGACGTGCACTGTGGTGCCGCTCTTGGGACTGATGTTGGCAAGCAGCATGACCTTCTAACACAATGGTCTTTAAAGGGCGTGGGATTCGTATGTGCATGATTGGCCGAGGATGGCGTTATTGGTCGAACGCAGGTGACTCATGAACACAAAGCCAACTGCTGGTTGAGTAGGACATTGGGTTTGAGGGTTCAGCAGCACATTCGCTCAAGCCGAGATCTGCCCTGGTGTTTGGAAGGCTTGTCCATTACAAATTCACGGACTTTTGCGTGGTTGCACGAACTATAACTCTCCGAATTCCCCACCATACTCAGGTTAATTTCATATTTTGAGGATGCCGTTTGTATACTTCTCCAATGTCCGTCTCACTCGAGTTGTACTCCAGAGCATTGGGCGTATCCCGGAGTGAGTTCACCCGCGCCTTGGTGTTTTGGACATGTGAGGCCGCCCATGTAGCGCCGAGGCTTCCGAGACCTGTTGTTGAAGCTACATTGCACAAGAGTTCCTGGGGTGACTGAGAGGCCATCTCGCATGCATGACATGCGCACAACGTTGTTGTGAGCTCTGTAGCAACCCGGCTGGCACTTGTATAGTGTCCAATTACAGGGATATGGCTCTTCCGGCCGGCGGGCGCTCACAGGGCGCACAGGGTTCAAGCTTGGATCATTTTGGGCTAGGCGGCGGTTCACCACAGGAGATGGAGTCACAAAAAGACGATTATTAATGAAAGCGGGTGGGGGGTGTCACTTGGTGATTCACGCAGTGCTTCGAATGCTGCAAGTAGAAAATGATCGTCATGACTGCTGCTCTCTCCGCACTACGCCTTTGTAACTACATGCTAGCTTTATCAGCGACTACAACATATAAAGGGAAGCTTGTACGCTTTTCGAGATCTTTATCATCCCAGCCAACGAAGACAATTGTGTTTTTTTTTGAGCCTCCTGTAGAAAATAACATTACATCATAGACAGCGTCCCTACCAACCCCCTCATATCCCCAGCATCTCCACTTACACACCACAATCGCCCTATCCGCACAATGGCCACCAGCGCCGACATTAAGCCCTACAAGGTGTCTGTGCCAGACGCCGCAATCAAGCTTCTCAAGGACAAGCTCGCGGTAACAACATGGCCTGACGAGACTGAGTTCTCCGACGACTGGGCGTACGGCGCCCCGCTCAGCGACGTCAAGCGGCTGGCAAAGTATTGGGCTAACGGCTACGACTGGCGAAAGCAGGAAGCCAAGATCAATGAGCTGCCGCAGTTTGAGACCAAGATCCCCGTGGACGGGTTCGGCGAGCTCAACATTCACTTCGTACACAAGACTAGCCCTCGGCCTGGAGCCATCCCGTTGTTGTTCTCCCACGGCTGTAAGTGACGGCGTTGCTTGGAATTTGGCGCAGACGGCAGCTGACGCGTGTTTAGGGCCCGGAAGCTTTCTTGAGATTGAAAGAATCCTGCCTCTTTTAACGGATCCGGAAGAAGGACAGGCCTTCCACGTTGTAGCTCCCTCACTGCCCAATTTTGGCTTCTCGGACAGGGTGTCCAAGCCTGGCTTCAGTCCAGTGCAGCACGCCGAGACGCTGCACAAACTGATGCTCAAGCTTGGCTACAACCAGTATGGTATGTTCAATTCAGCAACACCTATTTGACCAACCCCCGCTAACTTCGCAAAGTCAACCAGGGAGGCGACTGGGGCTTTATTATTGTTAGGCTCATGGCCGCAAAGTACCCCGAGCACTGCTTGGCCACACACATCAACTTTGCCCGCGTCAGCAAGGAGCCCTCAGCGGCTAAGGCGCCGTTGCAATTTGCCCAGGACAAGCTGCAGGGCTACACGGACCAGGAAAAGGCCGGCCTGGAAAGGTCCGCGTGGTTTGAAAAGGAGGGCAAGGGCTACAACCTGCTGCAGTCGACGAAGCCGTCGACGCTGGGCTTCGCGCTGCGCGACTCGCCGGTGGCCCTGCTGGCGTGGATCTACGAGAAGCTGGTGACATGGACGGACAGCTACCCATGGACTGACGACGAGGCGCTGACGTGGATCTCGGTGTACCAGTTCTCGGTGGCAGGGCCGCAGCACGGCTCGTACATATACTACGAGAACACGCACGTGCACCAGGACGTTATCCTAGCCGCGGCGGAGTACGTGCCCAACGTGCCGATGGGCATCTCCATCTTCCCTAAGGACCTGGTGGTACCGCCAACGAGTTGGGCCCGCACGCTGGGCAACATTGTCTTCGAGCGGCGGCACGCGGATGGCGGGCACTTTGCGGCGCACGAGCGGCCGGAGAAGCTGGCCGAGGACCTGCGGGAGATGTTTAAGGCGGGCGGGAAGCTGGATGACATTGTGAAGAAGTTCATTTAGGGGTTGGGGGTTGACCATGGATAGCGCTTAATACTGAATCTTTGCGAAGGCTTGTTGTGAGTTATTCACTCTACCCGTGAATGTACAGCATGTCCGGAGATTTTCTCAGATGAGAGCATTGAAGCATGCATCTCTAACCCTAGAACAGTGACAAGCTGAGTGACAAGCTGGGAGAAAGGCAACGGTTGAGTAGAATCACGCCGTACCCGGCCACGTATAAATGGACATCGCAGACCGAGAAGGATCTTCCGAACTCTCCAGCTTTGAAAACCAACCAACATCCTTAAAAAGATCACCAATCCTTCTTTTAAAATGTTCGTAGATCCCAAGACACCCCCTCCGCGCAAGACGGAAAAGGACGAAGCTCAGGCGTCCACCAAAAAGAGCACGGAACAGGGCTGTGGCTCGGGGCCAGGAGACAAGGCTGGTGGGAGCGCGGCTACCCAGAACAATGGTATGGACAGAAGCAATCCAAGGAACGTTCTTGAAGAGTATTTTGATAACTTGAAGCAGCTGCAGATCCTTCGTCGAGGGTAGAGGAGGCACCGAAGAAGAAGCAACGCAAGGTTACGTTTCTGGTGCCTTAGGGTGTTGCAGCAGCATGGTTGGCAGGTGATTTGATCCGCGTTCTGATTGGGAAAATTCGGAAGGTAAACGGTGATATTGTTCGGGTCTTGGGGTTCTAGTGCTTGGAGGCGAAACTTCCAATAACGGAGACTGCTCTGGTGAACTGCTCCTGGTCCTTACTGGGGGAAGAGACCAGTGGTATGCTGGCTTTAGGGCAACACCATTGGCCGCATGGAGAGTATCTTTTTAAAAATCCAATAATAGAAAGTCGTTGGAGGAAAGCGAACTGATCTTTCTGTAATATTGTCAAGTGCTAATGATCATGAGACGGTCACCTTGAAGAGCAGTGGAGATTAGGTATTGGTGTTGACAAGTAGGTGAAGGGTAAGTTAATAAAACAAGGTGAAGCATCCACCAACACCTGTACTTGTAGCGCCCCGCCTTACAAGGACCAGAGCTCTCCCCTAGCGGCCAAACCAGGTACAGCGCGGCGCTGAGACCGCACCAGCAACGCCTGGGGCTGCCCCGCGGCATCGGAGCAAAACCACCGCAAATATTCCGTCGACGAATTCCTTCAATGACGAAACCCCAGCACTGACCTCGATCTCGACTTCGCCATTGATCCTCCACTCCCCCCCCCCCAGCCAGCCACGCAACGCCCGGACACCACCGTCTCCTCACCACGATGGCGTCAGTCTCCAAGGACCAGTCGGGCGACCAGTCCAAGAAGAAGAAGCCCAGCGCCCTGCGGTCCATCATCGCCGGCTCCACGGCTGGCGCTCTGGAAATCGGTACCGTTGCCCTGGCCCACGTGCCGTGATGGAGCCTCGGCTGCGTCGCGATGCAATTGAGCATTGGTTAAGCTAACGTCTTGTCTTATTCTACAATTACAGCCATCACATACCCCGCTGAGTGTATGTACCTGCCGCCGCCAAGCTTACCGAGGCGCATCTACTGACACCCTCGTCCATAGTCGCAAAGACTCGGTCGCAGCTCAACCGCCGCCTCCCCGAGGGCAAGAAGCTCCCGTGGCCGCCGTTCGGAAGCCAATGGTACGCCGGATGCACGACGCTCATCATTGGCAACTCGGCCAAGGCAGGAATCCGTACGTCGACCCTCGCGCGAGCCCCTGACGATACGAGAGAAAATGGGTGGAATTGCACAACGATACCCAGCGACGCATACTAACACCAGGCCTAGGCTTCGTTGCGTTTGACCAGTACAAGAGCTGGCTGGCCGACGCCGATGGTAAGCTCACCGGGCCGCGGACCGTCCTCGCCGGTTTCGGCGCTGGTGTGACGGAGTCGCTGCTCGCCGTGACGCCCACCGAGAGCATCAAGACGACCCTGTAAGTGCTGGTGGCCTCATACCCCTACTCGAGCATCAGTTCTGACACAGGGAACCCTCCAGAATCGACGACCGAAAGTCCGCCAAGCCACGTCTACGCGGCTTCCTGCACGCAGTGCCCATCATCGCCCGCGAGCGCGGCGTGCGCGGCTTCTTCCAGGGCTTCGTGCCGACGACGGCGCGGCAGGCGGCCAACAGCGCGGTGCGGTTCGGGTCGTACGGCTTCCTCAAGCAGATGGCCGAGTCGTACACGGCGCCGGGCGAGAAGCTCGGGTCGGTGGGCACGTTCGGCATCGGCGCCATGGCGGGCCTGGTGACGGTGGCGGTGACGCAGCCGCTCGACACGGTCAAGACGCGCATGCAGAGCATCGAGGCCCGCAGCCTGTACGGCACCACGCTGCGCTGCGCCGCCATCATCTTCAAGAACGAGGGCGTGCTGACCTTCTGGAGCGGCGCCCTGCCGCGCCTGGCGCGCCTCGTCATGAGCGGCGGCATCGTCTTCACCATGTACGAGAAGAGCATGGAGCTCATGGACAGGCTGGATCCGGAGATGAAGATTGTCTAGAGGGAAAAGGTGCCGGGCAAGCAAAGGCATTGTGAATTTTTGGATCAGTCGTCGTCCGTTGTCCTGTCCCCGTCTCTGATAGAAGTGAAGGGAAGCTATACATGTACAGATGCCACGGCGTTTGAGGAGTCACACAAAAGACTTGCATAAAAGGACTGCTGCGAGAGCAGAAGATTATACACGGAGCAATTCTACAGATTTTGTTACATGCCAGTAAACTCGTACAGACTCATATGTGTACAGTTCCGCACACCATGGTTGGTGATGTGGGAGTGGGTATATCGCGTTTTCCTTTTTCTTCCAGCGCCTGCTGATGTCTCTTTTTCTTTTGTTACGTTTTTGGGTTTTTTTTTTGTTCTTCGTTCCGTCGTTCGAATTACTCCAGCCTGATCAATCCTGATAGTCGCTTTCCTATGCGCTGGAACCACGATCGCTTGGGTGCTTCTTCGATTTCCGTGACGAGATCCTCAAAGTAGGTCGGCTGGCTCTTGGGCTGCAGGAGGAAGCCCTTCAAGGCGTGCTGGGATTGAGTTAGCACGACACGATTTTGTGCGAAGCCGCTCTCGCCATGGAAGCTGGCCGGGATGAAGATGCACATACCCTGCTCTTGAGCTTGTCGCTCAGCAGCATCTGCAGCGCCCTCGCCTTCTGCAGCTCGTCTGCCTCCTTGGCGGCATTGAAGCGCGGGTACCGCTCCTCGACGGCCTTGCGCAGGACGTCCTGCAGCTGGTAGTCGGGCCGCAGGGCCTGCTTGGGCCAGTTGGCGAAGACGTGCTGGTAGAGCTGGATCTGGTGGATCGTTAGCTTATCTTTTTGAACTTTTTTTTTCTCTCCTCCTTGGGAGGGGAAGCGAATCGATCGGAGACGGGTGATTTTCTGGACGTACTGCTTGAGGCCGAGACATGGTTGTTGCTGTGTCGATAATGTCGGCGGCTCAGAGGTTCAGGCTGGGCCGCGGCGGGATCATGCCAATCGCGTCAGTCGCAAATCAAAGGGTCATCCAACGTGAAGCTCTACGACGTCAGCACGTGAAGAAATTCCGAAAGCGCCACGGTGCGATCGAGCACAGTAGATCAGAGTTTATGCACCGTGTGGCGCTCCCGACGCAGGGACCTTGAACCTGGGACGAAGTGAAATTGGGGCCAAGCCAAAGGGCGCCAAAAAGGTGAGGTGCTTTGCGGTACGTACCGCTGCGCTGTCCTATCACGTGTGTCCTTTTCGTTCGGGGAGGAATCACCTTGTGGGTACCTCCGGGTACGTACCTCGTTTTTTCGCTTTTAGTCTCGGGTTGCGGTGTTGTCGTAAGCCCGCTGGGGGCCACCGTATTCGTGTACCCCTACTACCACTCTCCATTACAGTTACAGTTACACTTACAGCGCAGGGCCAGGCAATCTGAAGGCAGGCAGTGCCGCGGGTACGTACCTCGCCTCATGCTCAGGCCAGCTTTTGGTGGTTCTGGTTACAGATCAAACGCCGCCGCCGCTCCGCCCGTCCCCCAATCCATCCCAGTCCCCGTCCAATCCATCTGCTTCCAACCGGCTCGACGTTCTTGACCTGCCTGACCAAGCCTCCTTTTCCACGCCCTCGGCTCCTCCGCGAACTACCAGTCTCTCCCTTCTTGTTCCTGTAGTTTTTCCATACCCTTTCGTTTTCCTCGACCTCGTTCACGCCCAGCGACCCGTCTCCTTTTTTCTTTCTGCATCGTCCTCAACAATCTCGCTCCCCGCGCCCGGTCGCCCCCCTAGTGGCAAACCTCCGACCGTGTGACACTGGGCCAATATCAGCGCAATCAACAAAAGAATAGCGAAAATGGCTGGACGCTATGAGAGGGTAAGAAAGCAGTTGCCGCATTCAAACCACTTGCTGGTATCTTAATACTGACTCTCCGACCTGCAGGTAAATGCCCAAGATGACGACGACATCGACAGCCCCGTCGACGCCCGGTCGGCCATGCTAGTCCCCAATTCACCGCCGCCATCCTTCCACTCGCGTGCCTCATCGCCAACCCGACGACAGAACCACGTCAACCCAGACCTCGCCGACGCCTTTGACGACGACGATGACAGCGACGACGAGGCCGACGACAGGCAGCGCCTGGTGCGCCAGAACTCGCTACATGCCAGCGGCTCTTCGGCTACCGGCACTTCCGGCGCGGCGGCCGCTGCGTCGTCACAGACTCCCGCCTACGCGCCCCCAGCGCCATCGACATCAGTGCCACGGTCTACCAGGGTGATGGGCGGCGGAAACGGAACCGACGGTGTCTTCGCCAACATGGCCGCCCGGCCAGAACGTGGTGGTGCCGAACCGGAGAAGGAGGAACAGCCACCGGTATGTCATGTCTTCGCCTTTGGCAGCATCTGAATACCAGCGCTAACATTTTTCGCAGACGTACGAGCAAGCAGCTGCTGACCAAGCACCTCCTTACTGGGAGACGACGATTCTCGCGCCCGGCTACGGCGGCATCGACGAGGTTTACGTGGACGGCATGCCCGTCGGCTCCGTCTTCTCCTTTATCTGGAACGGCATGGTCTCGGCGTCCTTCCAGCTCGTTGGCTTCCTGCTCACCTACCTCCTCCACTCGACCCACGCCGCCAAGAACGGATCCCGCGCCGGCCTCGGTGTCACCCTCATCCAGTACGGTTTCTACATGAAGAGCTCGTCGGGAGACGACACGCCCACCATGAGCGGACCCGACGGATACGCAGCGCCGCCCGACCCCAACTCGCACGACTTCAACAAGGGCACCGTCACGGAAGGACCGGGCGTCGCGTCCATCACGGCCGGCGAGTGGATGTCGTATGTTCTCATGGTGCTTGGCTGGTTCATCCTGATCAAGAGTATCGCCGAGTTCTTGAGGGCGCGTCGGCACGAACAGTTGGTGCTGCAGAGCCCTGACCGGGGACTCAACATCCCCGTGGTGGCTGACAACGAGACGTCTGAGCGTGTGGTCTAAGGAGAGGAGGTTGATCAAGTTATTTTTGCTGGATACCACGTGAACGCTCCGATCATGCCACAGCCAGCAGCGGTTATACCCTGTTGCGGCTGATGGGCAGAAGGACAGCGTCTCAAGCGATTTGCAATATACGGGTTTTCTCTGTGTTGTGTTTAAAGGCTGGCGTTGCACGGAATTGTCGGACAAATCTGCTTCATTTTTTGAAAAGCAGAAAATAGGGAATGGGATCACGGAATCACGCATGGGATCGATCATCACAGCGCATTATCACGCGTAGCACGCCTCCACTTTTCATAGTATTATTAGAATCGAGTCATCTGGATCGTCTACCTGCAATGGCAATATGTTTCCATTGTTAATCTGCAAGTGCTGCATGAGTATCGATGTTGATTCACAGACGGTCAAGCACGAGTAGGGGAAGCTCTAGTGGAGAATCCCTAGTGATTTTGGTATGATAATCAATAATAGCTCCTGATTACAAGACAACGAATTCAAGCAATGTAGATCTTTACAGTCTTTGAGAACCTAATGAGAACGCCTGGCGGTCCACATGCCCACTCAGCGCCTTACTATGGAGATGCCCGGGGCTATCAGATCCGACCGGTGACGTCGGCCCCGCACCAGCTTAGAGCTTATCGTTACGCTTCCATCAACGACGAGACTCTGGCCGTAATAAGCTTCCTGCAGCACTTCAACGTCTCATCTTGTGTTCAACTTCTGCTGCTAGTTATATCCAAAGCTACTCTGCTAGCGAGACGAGCACTTGCTGGCACATCTCACCCACTCAAGGACCGTTCAACGAACGAACAGACAGCTCCATCATACGACCGCCGCAATACCTAACGTCCAGACTGGCGTTCACTGCGAGATCGCTTCGGGCCCTCTATCTGCTCCGCCCACCTCTCGCCGTCTCCCGTCCATACAGTCAAACCGCTTTGGAAGCGGCAGTCCGCAAGATGGCGTGGCGGTGCTCCGGGCAGACCAACGCGGAGCTGATTGAGAACATGTGGCGGAAGGGCCTGATCACCGATGCCCGCGTCAAGGATGCCTTCCTGAAGGTCTGACAGCTCCAGAGCTCCTCGCTTGCAGCCCGAAATATAGTCTGTATCGTCGAGAACACACTGCTGACCCTTCTCAGGTCGACCGCGCCCACTACGCCCCCCGCAACCCCTACGAAGACCGGCCCCAGTCCATCGGCCACGCCGCCACCATCTCCGCGCCGCACATGCACGCCCTCGCCATCGAGCACGTCCTGCCCTTCCTGCTACCTGCTTCAAACCCGACGGCGGCACCCATGGCTTCCTCGGCCCCGCGCGTGCTCGACATCGGCTGCGGCTCCGGCTACCTCACCCACGTGCTCGCCGAGCTGGTCGGCGACCGCGGCATGGTCGTCGGGCTCGAGCACATCGCCGCGCTGCGCGACCTGAGCGAGGCCAATATGCGAAAGAGCGCCGAGGGCCGGGCCTTTCTCGACGGCGGCAAGGTGCGCTTCAAGGTCGGCGACGGGCGCCTGGGCCTGCGGGAGCCGCCGCGGGAGGGCGAGGAGGGCGAGGGCGAGGGCTGGGATGTCATACACGTGGGCGCGGCGGCGAAGGAGGTCCACCAGCCGCTGCTGGACCAGCTCAAAGCCCCAGGATGGTGAGTCTTTTCTCCCCTGGTCTTACAACCGAGGCGGCAGTGCTGATTGATTCACAGCCTCTTCATTCCAGTGGACGACGACGACTACAGCGGGGACCAATCGGTTTGGCGCATCTCCAAGGACAGAGATGGAAACCTGGAAAAGAAGAAGCTGTTTGGTGTACGATACGTGCCGTTGACGGATGCGCCAAAGTAGCCGCGCTGATTCATGTACATCCAAGCAAGCCCATCGTCCAGGGCACACAATCAAGGGCAAACCAAAATGCATCAAGATACCCATTTACCACTGCGAGGCACAGTTTCTGTGATCAATCTGGTTTATTATCTCTTCTCATGTTTTTGAGGGTGTAATGCTACAGAGCTACAATATTACAATATCTCGCATTTCGGAGACTTCAGGAAACAGAACAAAGGAAAAAGGTTAGGTGTGAAAAGAACGCCATTAGCTATTACATTCCCCAAAATAACCGAAAAGCACACGAAGTGCCCGCCCCCTTAGAACCAGTGGACGGCCATGGCCATGGCGCACGCGGCCAGGATCATGGACACACCGTAAGTCTGCACCCGCTCGCCCCGGTTGACAACCACGGCGGCGTGCGAGCCGGTCGCGGCGGGCTGGGCGGCCTTGGTGGGAGGAGCCTGGGTCGTCTGCTTGATGGCCTCGCGGGTGGACTCGGGAGGTGGAGGACGGGGCTTGTGCGTCTCGACGGGAGGAGAAGGAGGAGGGGGAGGCGGAGGTGGCGGCGGAGGAGCGGCCTTGGTGGGCTCGGGGCACTGGGTGCAGTGCTTCTCGGCCTCCTTCTCCTTCTTCTTCTTCTCCTCCTCGTCCTCGGGGCAGTCGGTCACCGTGGCGGCCTTGGCGGTCGTCTTGGCGGCGGCCTTGCTCTTGCGCAGGGGGCACGGCACGTCGGGCTTGCACTCGACGGGGCCGCCCTTCTTGTACAGGTTGAAGAGGACCTTGTCGGCGACGGCCTTGCTCTTGCCGGCGCCGGCGAGGGGCCCGCCGCAGTAGCCCTTGGACGGGTCGCCGGGGATGCAGGGGCTGGAGCAGCGCGACTCGTCGACGATGGTGAACTCGATCTGCGACGACTTGGCGGCCTTGGAGGCCTTGGAGGCCTTGGTCGGCTTGGGCGCGGGGGGCTCGGAGTGGTCCTCCTCTTCCTTCTCCCACTTCTCGCCCTTCTCGGGCTTCTCAGCCTTCTCGGTCTTCTCGGTCTTCTCGGGCTTGTCAGCCTTCTCGGTCTTCTCGGGCTTGTCAGCCTTCTCGGTCTTCTCTGGCTTCTCTGACTTTTCGCCCTTCTCCTCCTTCTCGGGCTTCTCAGCCTTCTCGGTTTTCTCTGGCTTCTCCCACTTCTCTGGCCTTTCGCCCTTTTGGGGCTTCTCGGGCTCTTCAGCATCGTGCTCGGGCTCCTCTGGGACGGCACGACGGAAGCGCAGCTTGCGCGCACCGCCGGCAACGCCGGGGGGAGGTCCACCAGGACCGCGTCCCTCGGGGGGCCCACGGCCGTCAGGGGGGCCGAAACGTCCTTCGGGAGGACCACGGCCATCGGGAGGACCGAAGCGACCCTCAGGGGGTCCACGGCCGTCAGGGGGTCCACGTCCGGCTCCACCCTCGGGAGCGACTCCGCTGGGTGGGCCGCGGGGACCACCAGGAGGACCGCCGGGGCCACCATAACCACCACCAGGGGGCCCACCAGGACCGCCTCCCGGAGGACCGCCTCTAGGAGGACCACCACCGGGAGGACCACCAGGGCCACCTCTCGGGGGACCACCGCCGGGAGGACCACCGGGGCCGCCACCAGGAGGACCACCTCTTGGGGGACCACCGCCGGGAGGACCACCGGGGCCGCCACCAGGAGGACCACCTCTTGGGGGACCACCGCCGGGAGGACCACCGGGGCCGCCGCTAGGAGGACCAGCGCCAGCGCCGGCACCAAGAGCCTTCAAGACCTCTGGAGGAGGACCGCCGGCACCACCCGGCTTTCCGCCGAGTGCCGCCAGAATTTCCGCTTCAGGTCCAGGACCGGGACGAGGTACGCCAGGCAAACGAGGGGGCCCAGGGGGACCAGGAGGTCCTGGAGGGCCGGGCGGGACAGGTGGGTGAGACTCGTCGTCCTCATCATCATCCTCACCTTCGCAGAAGCAGCTGCCGTCGAGGGCGGCGAAGCGCGCCTTGTTGCCGGCGCAAGCCTTCTCGCACTCCTCCGGGGTGAAGGGGGCGAAGAAGTTGACCTGCTGGCCAAAGGTCGAGGGCTCGGCCTCGACGCAGCCGACATAGGTCCAGCCTTCGATGGCGTGGTTGGCCTGGGCGGCGGCGCCGGCGGCAACGGCCAGGACGCTGGCGAGAGCGAGACGAGTCATTCCAGTGACTATCTGGTGTTCGCTATTGTGTCGTGGGGGGCGTTTGAAAAGAAAAGAATAGGAACGTATAACGAATGTTGATGAGATTCAACTCGCAACCTTACCTATTGAGTGTTGCTTCTGGTGAGTTGATTGTCGATGCGGATTCGACCTGACTCTCCGAGGTGCCAAGATGTCCTGTTATATATCCGAGAGAGACTGTCTCCCAGCGCCCATTCCGTCGCGTCGGCCATGCTCAGGCACGCAGGGTGTGCAAACGATTTCTTCGTCCGGCTTCCCTGGGTGTCTCGCATTGAAACACGGCCTCTATCAGCGCCGTCAGCGAACCGCACGCACGCGGGTGGGCGGGGAGACGCAGGCGGCGAAGCCAGAAATGGAAGGCAGACAATGGTCTCACCGTTGCATTCCGCCCGCCCAGGCACTGCGGCCTCGTCAATGGCGGAAAACCGCTGTGGGGACCGCCGCTGTCTGAGACGCGATTGGAGGCGAGTCTGCATGCGTCGGTGCCGGTGTCTCGGGCGCTGGAATTCGACGAGAACATCAATGGCATTGTTCAGACGCTATCTGCTCTACCGTGGCCGTCCTGCTATGGCGTACATTCCAACGGTTGGCCAAATCTGCCGGCTACGGTCTATTTGTTGTTTTCCCCCCGTTGGTTGCGAGGCATGGCGGAAACGGTCGTGGCCACGATGAAATCACGAGACTCGATTACCCGGGTACGGACGGCACGGATAGATGCAAGCAAACGGCGCAGATGAATGTGTTGAAATCTACATGAAGATACCCATGCGATAAAGGCTGAAGACGTTTTGTGGTGGTGGTGAGGCTATGCTGCACGATCAGGGACACGCAGAGACTGATACACAGGGGCACTTCCGCATCGGCGCGTCCATCTTTCATCTCTGATTCGGCTGGGAGAGTGGGACATGTAAATTAATCTCTGCTCGCCTTCCATGTGTATGTGTCACACCAGCTTGTTGGGGAAGCCAAGGCTACATACAATCTCTGCGACCCAAGGCTGAGAGTTAAGCGTGTAGGTTGCGGTGAAAGGCTCTCCTCGAGACATCTTCCTCGGCTTGCACAGCTTGATATTGTCTATGGACGAACCTTGTACTCTTCATGATTCTCGGAGCTTCTGCATCATTATTGGTAGCAGTGTACTGCTCTTCTAGCTCTTTCCATGCACTGCCAAGGTGTATATCGCGGAGACTTCGTGATGGGCATTGTAGAAACTCTCACTCTGCAGCACTTTGCAGCACACAATGAACCTTGATATGCCTCAAATCTGGCGTTCATAAGCGGCTGCGGTGGCCTTTCCCCCATCCAAAATCTCTGCATCCTTCATATTCCCACATTTTCTACCAAGCAACCCTCTCGTACGGCTTCATCTACACACGTCTGATCTCACAAGAACAACCCCAGGATATCTCCTCCCTGCACACAAGCACAACTATTCTTTCAATAAATCACCATCCTAAATAACACACAAACACTAATCATAGTCATGAACGTCCCCACATTCCTGCCCGCGGGCATCAGCGACCCAATGGGTCTCAGCAGCTCGCTGCTCAAGGCGGCATGGGGCCAAGTCGGAAAGCGAGGAGTCCTAGATGAGGACACCCACTGGCACCTCTCAGAAACTGCCAAAGGCTTCGCCTTCGCGGGCGTGGCAGTCCTTGGCTTGTTGATCATTGCCCTCGTCTTCTTCTTCACCTTCGCCTTCTTCGCAGCAGCTGTCCGCGGTTTCGTTCACTCATACCAGAAACGAAAGGAAGACGTTTGCAGGTGGCCAAAACTCAAGACCGGTCTCATTCTCAGTGACTTGGAGTGGAACGCCCCGAGCAACACCACGACCTCTGCGGCCTACTATAAGGAGCAGGAGGCGCTCCGGGAACCGCCGCCAACCTATCACAGCACTTGAAACGGCCCATCGCGATGAAATGGGCCGCTGGCATTGACGGACGGGAGGATGAATGGGAAAATAAGGATGTTCGGGGGCTGGTGGGTGGTGAGACATGCCACGACGACGGGTTTGGAACAATCACTGTGGCAGGAGAAGCTTCCGGTGGTGCGAGCAGTTTTTACCCCGGAGTTTTGTACAAATTGCAGGACGTGGAGGGTCCAAACAGAATTGTCAGAGACAATGAAAACGTCATTTCTTCCTCGTTAGCAGCGTGCGGAAATTAAGAGTACCGTCATCATCCATTCCATGCTTCGTAGACGCCCATCCTACCAATCCTGGACCTTTCCATTCTGCATCACCACCTTGCCCACGTCCTCGTCCCTCTCCCCCTCGATCACTCTCCGGATCAAGTCGCCGCCCAGTCTCGCGTCCCCCGCCGCTGACTTGTCCATGCTTTCGCTTCCCAAGTTGGTCGCCAGGAACCCCGGACTGACAGCCCACGTTCGCACGCCGTCGTCCTTGAGAAGCCAGTGCCAGTTCAGCATCAGCATATTGAGCCCGGTCTTGGCGGCCTTGTAGGCCTGTATCGCCAGGACGCCCGTCTTGGGCCAGCCGGCCGGTGGGTTCGGCATGAAGGGCGGCATGAACCGCTGCGACGCTGGGCCCAGGCTGGACATACCGGAGGTGAGGAAGACGAGGCGCGGAGAGGGAGAGGCAATCAGGAGGGGGGCGCAGGCGTTGGTCATGACCTGGGCGCCGGTCACGTTGACGTTCCACGTGTCGTTGAATATTTGCCGGAATTTGGGTCCATCTTCAGCGAACAAGTCGTCATATTGAGCACCTACAGCAATTGTCAGACAACTGGACGCTGAATTTAGCCATAGATAGCTCACCTGCATTGTTGACCAGCACATCCAACCGCCCGAACTTGCTCTTGATGAGTTCCACCGCCTCATTGATGGACTCGTCCTCTGACACGTCTATTTGGACAAGTTCAATGGAGCTTCGAGTGTTCGGGTACGCCTTGGCCGCCTGGGTGATTGCGTCTTTGCCTTTTGACGAGGAGCGGCTGCCTAGGAAGATATGATAGGCCTTGTCTGATTCTAGAAGGCACTTGACCGTCTCGTAGCCGATGCCGGTGTTGGCGCCAGTAATGAGAACAACTTCTTTGTCAGCCATTGTGATTACCAGGACGTTTGCTGATCTCGATGTTTGGTACGGTGAGTTCCAACCATTGAAGTTACTGGTGCAGCATGAGGAGAAGGGAGGCATTCAATTTATAGAATCTGGCTCAGCGGTTGGCGTCTGAGTTCCGGCATTCGCCATTTTGTCCGCTCCCGACATTTGAGTCCAGTGCCACCGGCTGATCGGCAAATCGACTTGGAAAGCTTGTATAGACCCCGGCTCTTCTTATGGCGCGCCCAATGTGGTAATCTATAAATCCGCACCACTGCTGAACTAACGACCTAGTGCAGCCATAACAAAACTCCATTGGCTATTCGACGGACTTAAGTTACGGAGATATGGCATCTGCCCAGGTGATGTCGACTAGTGTGCTTGATCGACGTCAGCCCTAAGTTAAATGGCCATGTCATTCCAACCGTCTTCGTTTCTGAGCTGAATATTCATAGAATTGTTGATGACGTGCGGCAGCCCCGTTTTCCTGCCACGTTTTGTTCCATACACAGCTCAGAGTTTGGAGGGATTTGAGCTCCGTAACAATTCTCTGTAGTATTGCTCGACAATGTATCCTAAGGGAAGAAAGGTATGCGGAGCAAGTGGTACAGTAAGTAGAGGCGAAAGTGGCTGGGGTAAACAGTTCTTCTAGCAACATAGAAATCTCATGACCTGGGATAGGCAAGACACCCCCATAATGCTTGACTGAACAAAATTCCTCCACAAGACATAGCACATGCAGCTTACCGTACTTTTTTTTTTTGCTTTGGTAGCTATTGATTGTCATCATAATTTAGACGTCATCTGCAAGACATACGAGGCGGGTTTGGCAGGTGAAATGGTTCAGGGCCTGCCCTTTATTGCATTGACCTGATGACCTATAAGAAACTTTGATAAAGCACCTCCATAGCTTTGAGAAAGCTTCTACACAACACAGAATCATATCACGCACTCAAGCGAGCGACGCAAGATGTAAATAAAAGTGATAATCCCTCTCAACCCGTCATATAGGCTGCTGTCGACAAAGAGAAATAAACTACAGCTTTGAGGAAATGCCTTTCTTCACCTCGCTGTACAGTGCGAGGAGGTCCTCGGCATCCTGCTTGTCTAGTTGCTCCTTTGTGAGTAATCTGAAAAAGCCAGGTGTGCCATATGCATTGCTGGCCAACCACGACCGGTAGGATTTCAAGTCATGATAGTTGATGCCCGAAAATCCAGCATCTGCTGGCTCAAGATTTCCTTGAACCACGATGCCTGCCGTCTGTAGCACAGTCAGTAATTGTCCTTCTTTCGTGAAAGGTGACTTGCCAGAAACTTATTCACAACATCCTCTCCAGTCAGCTTCGCCCAGTTAAAGGCAGGGCTCGTGGGTCCGGTAAGCAGACCCGAGCACAATC
The DNA here is from genome assembly GCA_020881915.1 of Paramyrothecium sp. XJ0827. Classification (NCBI taxonomy): domain Eukaryota; kingdom Fungi; phylum Ascomycota; class Sordariomycetes; order Hypocreales; family Stachybotryaceae; genus Paramyrothecium; species Paramyrothecium sp. XJ0827. The sequence continues at coordinate 905,124 of JAJFPB010000001.1, read as the reverse complement.
CTTGCATTGTGACTATCGGGTCGCCATTAATTTGGTGGTTGATGATGGTGATGCCCAGTTTCTTCAGCTCGTCAATGGCTTGCTTGTCAAGGTGGTTGAAGGCCCCGAAGGTGTACACATAGACGTGTTTGAATTTGCCAGACACAGCTGCTTGGATCCCCAAAATCATGGCCTCAACAGATCCCAAGCTGTGGCCGACAATGTGAAACTCTTTACCTTCCTTGAGTTTTTTGATGGCTTCGGCATTCTGGACAATGATGGAGTCGAGAAATGGAAACGTCTGGCTCAGATAGTCGTACAGGCTCTGCTTGATATTGCCTTTCATATTGCCGCCCAAAAGCTTGGATAACAAAATTACCTTGTCGAATCCAAACAGCCGTCCAAAATCATGACCAGTCGAGAATGCGAGCTCGTGGAAAAATTTCGTGCCGCGCGACACGGCAAAATTGAACCCAAACATCGCATCCCAAGACACCAAAGCCAGGGGACGAATTATCCCGCCATCGCTTTGAACGATGCCCTGTTACTCTTGATCAGTCAAACAGCCGCGAGAAATGACGTGTTCCAAGCATGTCCAAGCGGGCACCAACCTCACTCTGAAGATTCTACAACACAGTTAGCTCCGAAGTCAAAGTGCGGCGTTTGTCTTACCTTTGACCAATTCACATTCACTCCATACGCTATCACAGACGTGCTCTTCTCCATTTCTGCAACAAGTGCCTCTTTATCCTTTGTGGATGAACCACCCACATATGGATCGACTGCTTTACCAAGTAAGATCTTTCTGTCTTTCATCAGGTCCAGGGGATTGTATTTCTTGTTTGCATTTTTCAATTCAATAAAAAGATCCGGGCCACTTATCGCCGTGGTGGTAAACTTTGAGTGAATTAGTTAAGACCTCCTCCAAACTGTCTAGACGAACCTACCTTGTCAAGCCTGGAGAGCAGAACGCGAATAGTGCGCAGATTTTGCATCGACATTGTGAAGGATGAAAGTAAATTTGTGGCTGTAGAACACAGGGAATGATGAATATTTAGAACGTAATGGAGCAGTTGTGCGAAATATGTGTGTCTTGTCAATAGCGTAGATGATTTCGTTTCACCAAGAAGCAAGACGGCTCTTATAGTTGTTGGAAAACCACCAAAGCTCCGTCTTCTTAGACTTGCACACAAAATCCAAGTGCAAAAGCCATTAGCCAAGATCGTATGGGTCAGCTGAGATGTGGTAGCGTCCGAAGGCCTCGACTTCGCGCGTGGCCACCTCCTGGGCAAGTCGGATGAATGGGCTTCCGCCTGCTCGCCACAGCGTATCAAGCTTGGCAAAATGTGATATGTCTCAAGTAGTCGTAAGATATTGAAGCCTAGATCCGTCATCGATGCCCTCCATCAGTCTCAGCTGAACTACGATCGTCGTTGTCCGGGTGGGGAGTGGTTGTATGCTTCGACCATTTGCTCCGAATAACGATGTAGCCTTCCAAGCTGAATCAAGGCGCGAACTAACAATGAGTCATTTGCTTCTCTTCAGGTGAGTAGTACGATATCTAAGCTTCATGAGGCTGACTGAATATTCCGGTTATGTCGTTCAGTGCGTTACTTGACGCTATCTCTATGACCAATCTTGGCAATATCACGTTGATCGTTAGCATCATGTTCTGGGGTATGGTGTGCGCGTGACTTCTGAACACATCATCACACCTCGATTAGGAAAGAGGAAAGTTCTATATCACCAGTGAAAGGAACTATTGCAAGCTGAGCACTTAGGATTTCATGATGCCAGTAGTGAATACGAAAGGCATGGTCATGAGTTCATTATCACAAGTCGTCACAGTCACCGGAACTGACATGGAATCGCCGAAAGACTCTACATGGGTAGTGGTGTTTGTGTCTAAAGGTCTTGGAACTTTCTTTTCGGGTTACCTTCAGTGCTGATTCTGCCTTGTCTACAGCTCGACTTGGCTCCACTGTGGCTTCAGCAGCTTGGGAAGCTTGCACGCAAGTTCCTGGGAATCAACCAGCCTGGAGTTGATTCTAGTTCTTCTAAGCGAAGAACAGCCTTAGCGGTCGTCCTAGATACTGCATAGTTTATGAAGCGATCACACCTGGAGAAGCCATCATCGGGCTCACATGAATGAGACGGTCAAGCTTGCATGATTGGATACGATTGGATACGCGCCTCCTCGAACTAAGCATAGTTATTCAGTCCAGGTTTGAATCTCGGTTCACCCCCGCAGATTTGGGCTGATTGATAGCTCAAAGGGGGAGATCGAGGTGATCCGTCATTTCGAAATCACAGTTCCAAGTCGACGTGAGTTCTTCCATATTCAGCCCAACAGTAGATGGCAGCCAATAGGAGTAGACCTTTACGCGCTGAAAGCGGCTGGGCATACCCAAAAGCGACAGGGTTTGGTGGCAGGGGTTTGTAATGGACGACGATTTTCCTCGATTGGGCAGTGGCTTGGTCAATAGCGTCGGATTTCAACAGCTGTTCATGGCTTAATGATGTGTTTCTGCCGGTATTGCTGTGCCACTTACGGAGGCAAAGCCATGTCGATACCAAATCCAGTCAAGTGATGTCCGAGCACTGTCTCATAGGCAGCTGCGTTTGAGTGTATCCTTTCCATCAAACCATCGGCACGACCCATCGAGGAACTAAGTGCAACTTGTAAGTGCTCCAGACTACGTGGATGCCCATTGCGTCTTCTCTTGTATCCGAGCTGATGTGAACATATTGTGATCAACTGAGGAATCTTTCTAGGTGACTGAGCTGGTGATGCTACAATGGTTGCGTATAAAGTCATCGAGTAAGCCCGACCAGTTTGCGTTCTTTCCCATTCCTCTTCATTCGCAGTTGTTTCTTCACTTCTACAAGCGCACAGTTGCAACTACAAACACAAATCTCTAAGATGTCCGAATCACCCGCAAACACAACAAGAGACCAGGCGAAAATTGCCTTGGATATGATGGCTACGGCAGCTACCACGCTCCGAGATGCCATCAGCGCGTCACTGCCGGTATCTTCCAGTCAGCTCATGACTGTTCAAGTTCCGGGTACAATCATTGATCCAAGGTACGCAAGAACTCACTGGCCAACATACCTAGATACTCACCCAATCCAGCGAATTCGTTTGGGATCCCAGCACCGACCCATTTCAGCCTCTTTCTGTGCGGATTGCCGAGGCCAAACTAGTTGACAATCAAGTCCCGATCAGTAAGATCATGGCAAGTGCGGCACCTTTGGTAAGAGTGACCAGTGGCTAACGAGAATAGATGGGACGTACTGGCAAAAGCGTGGCTAGAAGTTATCTTGCCTCTCTCGACTGTCTGGTCTCGGTGGAGACCTCGATTGGGGCATCGATTGCGAGTGACAAGCCATTGACCGACCGCCAGATCAAAGTCCGTCAGAGATATGACACAGCCATGCACTATCTGACTGAACCGGACGCCAATGTACCGGGCAAATCCAGGCTCCAAACCTACGTCGAGAAACAGGGCTCGTGGAACAAGGCAGTCGAGGCCTACAACGAGGCGCAGTACAAGCAGCAGCAAGCTGACAGAGAGAAGGGTTTGACCACTGATCAGTAGCGCCAAATATTTCTCGAGTGGATGCAGATGCACGGCCGGGATTACAAGGCAAGGATTCAAGCCAAGTACATGGACTGGGTTGTGCACGGCTACAAGTTCACTGTCGAATTCAACTTTGGTGTCGTTGACGTGACCTCGGCAATGAAGCGCATCGAGAGCAGTAAGGAAGCCTACCGGAATCTTACGCTCCTCGCTGCGGACGGAGCGTCTGAGTACAGTGGTGTGAACCTCACGCCTCGCAACTGGGCTACTCTGGTCAAGAATACCATCGACGCATGGGCGAACCGCAATCGTGGGCCTTCTGCATTGGAACTTCGTGCCGAGATCAAGAGACTTCGAAACATCCTCATCTCTCACAAAGGTCTCCGTGAAGCTGTGAAGGACGGCACATTCATCCCTCATGTGTTTGAGGAGTCTGGCGAGAACCCCAACAAGACTCTGCAGGACCAGTACCAGGCAGCCTACAACAACAAGGACACCCCAGCGGCCGATGCCGATGGGAAGCCCAAGAATCCTTTTTCGCAGATGTCTCTCAATGCACAGGCCTGGAACAAGGCCCTTATCGCAAAGAACAAACATGTCGTCAAGGCAGCTGGTGACGCAGGGAAAGCAGAAACGCAAAAGTACATCGATGGCCGAATCGAGATTATAGAAAAGGAAATCGAGAGTCTCGAAGCGAAGCTGAATAGTATTAGCTCTGATCCGCCGGTGCCGAAGCCAGCCACCACGCCACATATCATGGATGAGAACGGCAAGACGGTCGATGAACAGGAGATCCGGGCCAACAAGGAACTCCTGAAGGAATCAGCTGCGGAGCAGCCCTCTCCATGGACGCGAATCACGGCAAAGGTTGCAGCTTCGCAGTCTAGCTCCGTGAAGACGGCCAGCGAGTCTGCCACAAGTGGCGGCGCCAGCGCCAGTTGGGGCTTCTGGTCCGTGGGAGGAGGCGGTTCACACTCTTCGTCCCAGGCAGACTCTGCCACCTCCATGGCCAACCTTGATGTCGAGATCGCCATGGACTGCATGCTTGTCGAGATAGAGCGCCCCTGGCTGCACGCCGAGCTCTTCTCTGACCACGAGCTGGACGCCGCGCCCGGATTCAAGATCTCGCCCGGCCCTGCGGCCCTGCAGCGCGCCGCCGCGAAGCACGAGCCGGTCGAGACCGACTACACCCAGTTCAGCAGCTACCCCAATGCGTTCGTCATCGCCTGCAATGTTAGACCTCGAGTTCAACGGTGACACGACGTCGCTGGAGAGCCACCTCGAGGCCTCGGCCACGGAGGCCAACGTCAAGGTCGGCTGGGGCCCGTTCTCCGTCTCGTCAGCGCACAAGAGCTCGCGCTCGAGCTCCAAGACCAAGGCGGAGAGCACTGCCACGGGCATGCGCATCAGCCTGCAAGCGCCACAGATAATCGCTTGGGTGCAGGAGCTCCTTCCAGCCTTACCCAAGCCCCTTGGTGACAACCCAGCATTGTTCGGAGTTCCGCTGCAGAAGCTTGCCATTACTGCCGCGTAGTAGAAGGATCAAGGACAAATTTCATTCTGGGGATCGACTTTGGACGAGATCAAACACTCTTGCACTGATTCAGGAACAAAGGGGAAAGGAAGAAAAAAGCAAAAAAGCAAAAAAAGAACGCGAAAAAGGGAGGAGTTTCTTTGTCTGCGTACCGTATGTTTCATGCACCATCCTTTGTCACTACCAACTCTGCTATTTTAATGGACCTGATTCTTTTTGTCAGTTTCTGCTGCTTCTAGTTTACCGTAAAGGGCGAAATGGGTGTCGCGGATTTCGTTAGTCAATTTAGTAGGGCCCAATTTTGGACTCCGGTGGCGCTCGGTCCTAGTCAGCTTGTACCTCAAAAGTACTTTTATTGCATCTTGATGCCACTCTTAGCAGTGGCAGCACCACTCTCTTGCCTTATAGTTGACATCAACACCGCTGACAAGCTGTATGCCTCTCACTACTGTAATTAATTGTAATAATGGTTGGTACTTCGCGATCTCTAAGTATCGCGTAGTGCCTACAACCAACATGCAATCGCGACGCGCTATCTACAGTAGTTTACACAGGGAAGCTCTGTTTAATCATAGGAATTACTTTACAGTATTACACCACTACCATTTAAGTCACCCCCATCTAACTAAGTGCTGCCATTCAGATTCTACTCTGGGCATAACTTGAGCCCTCTGTAGACTGGTACTGATATCTAATATGCGAATCTCCAGTGCGCGAGTTTAAAAGGGAGTCAAGAATATGCTGTCCAAGTTGAGCACATATTTTGGTGTATAGGTCCTTCAAAACAGCAGCTCCAGACTCGTTGAGACCATTATCCGGCCCACGACAACCAGGGATAATCTTGTGATGCGTCGCTGGAAGAACGTACCCATGCTTATGGTTGCTAAGCCAGCTGAAGCAGAAGTAACACGCTGGCTTGCTACATCCAATATACTTGTCGCCGTCCACAAAAATCAACCCGTCCCTACTAAATCTGTCGGCAATCTGTAGTTCAGCGTGTACCCTTGTAATGATGGTCTTCCGCGATTCCAAGCTCATGCGGACGTTGCCGGTTCCAGAGGGCAGGTCAAGGTCCACAAGGTTGTGAAGTGCCGTTTTGTTTTGTAGGGGATTCTGAGAAGCACGATCCTGGCAGATCCCTCGGACAATCTCGTATGGGCTCATCACGCCCTGGTCTATCACCACCTTGCGGTTAGGCGGAGCCTCGACGAAGCGGATACAAGATATTTTGCGAAGAGTCGGAACCTCGATCATTCCCTTGACGACAGCGGCGGCCGATGACCGAGTTGCGCCAAGTCGCCCGATATAATGTGCTAGTCGGCGGAAATCATCTTGTTCATTTGTCGACCACCGTTTGATCTCGCCGACTTCGAGCCTTCGCATTTCGTAGCAGTTGTCGACGAGGTCAGCAGCCGTCATACTCGGCGGTGGTTCTGAAAGCTTCTTAAGCCTCTTTCGAAGAAGCGTCACTGGACTGGTAAGCAAATGTCTCTCCTATACATTTTATTTGAAAGTGATGACAGATCTCACCAGCCTCGTTACGTGATTCTTTTCGCAACTGCATCCTGCAGTTTCTCGCATACTTCTGCAACTCTTCTTTATACGCCGCAATTCGAGGTTTGCAGTTCTCGATCGCAAGTTGGAAAATTTGATTTTCAACAGTTCCCCGACTACTAGGATCCACAGACAGCAGCTTCGATAGAATGGTCTCCGCGTATATTTTAATATCGCCACGTATTCCCTCGTTTGCTGCTAACCAAAGCACGTTGCTATGGGGCAACTTCTGTAATCCAGCAGCGGTTACTGTTGCCCCCCCTTTCTGGACATCGCAGAGATAGGTAAACGAATCCAAGAAGTTCCTGCGGGCTTCAATAACGTCGTCACCAGATGGTATTCGCCGTTCTTGTCTATTTCCAAACTGAGCTAGCGATTCGAATAACGCAAGTCGTGGATACAGTTCTTTCGACGCATTGGCGAATATTTGTTCCAGATAGGACATAGATCTCGTCGAGTCACTCGAATCCTTTGATAGCATCGCGCGCGGGGCAATCGGAACTGATACTATCGACATGTTGAATGAAGCTTTGTCGGGAGATTATTCAACTCGAATGCTAGGAGGTGGTCGAGGAAGCTTTCTAGACAACTTCGTTCTCATAGCGGGGCACTGTTGTTCTGTTACTGTCACAAAGCCAGGTCATGTGATTAGTGTTTCGTGGAAGCCCGTAGAAACTCCAAGAAATTGACCATGTTGGAGCATCAACTTTGACTACTGTAGCTGGACCGATCTTGTCTCTTGCTCAGCTTCTGTGGTTAGTACTTTGTGCCTTATACACTTCCGGCGCCATGATTGTAACTAAGCGCCGATTGTGGCGGAGATGGGAAAGAGAGGAAGGACAAAGAAGAAGGGGCTGTCTGGGCCACGAGTGGGTCACGTCCACTGTTAGGGATTCTGCTCTTAGTACCACCGGGTAACAACTGTTTCCCCATAAAGCCACAAAGCCACAGGCTTGCCCCGCAGCCCTTAAAAAAGTTAACTAAACATTCCGCGACACCCATTTCGCCTTTTACGGTACCTAATCCAATTCCTATACTCTACTGTATCTCCTTGCTCTCCGTGCGTAACACTTGTCTCATGCTAATTCTGAGCTGTCTGGTGCCGATGAGCGACTTGACCACCATATTTGCGATCAAGGTCGACACGGGACACCCCGTCAATTATTGAAAAAATGCAAAGGTGCACTCCGCATCATATTTCATCACGTCGGCTTAGTGAACCATCAAGAGTTGGAAGATATCTTGTATGCGTGCGTCTAAGTGAAGACTGTCTACTCTACATGCGTCTTCGCCTCTTTCATGAGGAGGCGTAACCTGATCTTCATCTCAGATCTCTATCACCGGCGTGCACTGCTTACTTCCATGTTCCGATGCAATTTCACCCGCCATTCTCAAACTCCAACTCCCCAAGGAATCACAACCTCAGTCTTTCTTGGCCTGCGACAGTCTCTTGAGCCAGATGCGCTTCAGAACGGCCTCGTCGCCAATGTCCTCGACCTCCTGCTTCGTGAACCAAACTTTCTCAAGCATTTCAGTGTGGTGCTCCGTCTCCGTCACACAGAGTTCAAACTTGTCGTTGAAGTAGTATCGCCCGATACCCTTGGAGAGCACGGCTGCAATCCCATCGTCCAAACACTTCTCGGCCTCGCAAACCAAATACTGCTTGCCCGTCTCAAAGTCGGAATCTTGGAGAGACAAGAAACCCCAGACAGACGAGTACTTGGCCTTGATATTGTCCACGAGGTTGGTCTCCAACCCTTTGACGATTTCCTTGCGAAGCTCGCGCTTGACCCAATGGCGGCTGGTTCCCGGGTTGAAGCGGTGGAAAGTGTTGGTAAACTCGCGGGCAAAGCCAAGATCAGCTACGCCGCTTTCATTGCGGATACGGTATGCATCGTACGCACGCCACGTGTAGAGTTTCTCCTGCCAACCATGTTGAGCGCCGGAGAGGTCGAGGGCAAAGACTTCACGATTCAGCAGAGTGATCAAAACCACCATGTGGCTGTTGTACGAGACATGGGCTCGGGCTTTGAGGACAACTGCTGGGTCTTTGATGATCATTTTAAGCTCGCCGAGGTCTTCGGAGATTGCTGATCACCCCTTGTGAGTCTTGGCTTTGTTGCTGACAACAACGGAAGGGTGATGAACTTACGATCCAGGAAAATCTTGAGGAGATTGAACCCAAGGTTGGTCGGATGGGAATGGCTCAGGTCATAAACGATTGCCAGCTTGACTTGGTCAGGAATGTCGGCCGGTAGAGCACTCTCAGAGAAGGACTTGATCATGGACTCGCCAGACCAGCAGCGGGGGTCGAGCTGGCCCTGCGTACCCTGAGTGTGAACGGCGTCACGCTCTTGGTCAACGATGGCAGTGTCAGATACAAAGGTTTTCTTCTGGACCATGTCCCATATTTCAGCGAGGACTGAAACAGCGCGGACAAGCTTCTGGCGCGGCTCGCAAATGTCCCTGTGCGTGGAACGGTGCGCGTTCTGGCACTCTCGCGAACAGTAGGAGACTCGGAACTGGCCGACGCCGGTGGCGCTGCACAGACTGCAGCTAAGGGTACACCCTTCCTTCTTGCACTTGGCACACTTGTCGAGGTTCTCTATCGTGCTCTCCGGGAGCGTTGCATGACCCGTGGCATGACGCTCATTACTAGATGAGTCGTAGCTGAACCCGGCAGAGGCGCCTTGTTGTTGTGGCGTAGACATGTTGTTGGTGCTTCCTTACGAGAGGGGCTTGGTCGTGTGTTAGTCAAGATGACAGTGTAGGGAGGAGCCTCCTTAGGGTGAGAAGAACGAAGATGAAAGCTTCCGTGTGCGTGTGAGGCTGAGATTTTGAGAAGGAGGAGAGCGGGAGAGAAGTGAAGAGAGGGTGAGCTGAAGGCTGGCATTGGCTGGCAACCTGGAGAGTGTTGATACAGATGGCTGCCAGCTGGCAGGCCTCTCATCACGTGTCTGTACAGTATCAAGGCCTCGAAAACAGCCTTGGAATGCCGAGTATGGGACCAAGCCACACTGTGAGCGAAGAGTAACAGCTTCGCACGCTGTTTTCGTTGCGCGAGTGGCTGTGCGTAGCTGTGGTCGCGCTGGGAACCACCGGTAGCGGCAGGATCTCACGTGCATCACAACTGCAACTCCTGGAAAGTCGATGCTATACTAAGTAGCATGCCATTCACAGCTGGTGTTTGTGGAAGCTGAAAAGGCCTGCCACTGCGTAACCGGTCCATCCAGAAAAGCAGGCCATGCAGTGTTTATCCGCACCTTAGTCAAGTCTGTCAGAGATTTACGAAAAAGTAAATAAAGCTGAAAGAGTTGGAGTTTGTAGAGGAGTTGCAAAAATTTGAAACAAATCTTTGAGTCTATTTTATTTTATTTCACAGCCCTCCTCTACCTCAAGCCAAGGATCTTGCGATAGCGATGCATTCTTGCAACTCGGCCTGCGCATACTTGCCCGAAGGACACAGACGCTCCAAGAAATCCCCTACCTTCACAGTGCGAGATGATCTCAAGTCTTCCTGTGCTATCGCTGGTAACGCTGATAACAGCCATTGAGAGGGCAGCACCGCACGTGCGCCGTGCCGCAGCATCGTTCGCACCGCGGCCACCATCGTCTTCTGGATGTGCTCTTCCCTTGCCAACAACCCTTTGTCCACAGACCTTTCATTCATGAAGGAGGGCGACAGGTAAGAGTTGGCAAAGGATTTGAGGAAGAGCCCCCAGACCGAACAGCCCTCCCAGGGCTGGTTGGGGTCAGCACCCTGCTTCAACACCAACTCAACCAGCTCGAGATTGGGAATCGTGTTCGCAATAGAGAAGCTCTTGTAGCTCCTCATCAACGGGCTGAACCGACCTCGCAAGATGTAATCAAGAATCGGACGACCGCGCTTTTCCCCAATGGCCGCCGGGGTCATGGTGGCCACGACATACGCCGCCAGGTCGAAATCTATCGCGATCGTGAGGAACGTGCTCTCCTCGTCATAATAGCTGTCTAGACTCCGGTTCAAGTACAAAAATGGCGGTACTAGCTTGTCTTCAAACAGCAGTGCGGGCAGCTTGTCAACGATCGGCTCAAGCTGCCTCGTAACTTGCTCGCACACTTTTGTCCGTCTCAGCTCCGGTGTCGACAATGCGGACATGATGTAGCTTGCGAAGCCGAAGGCCGTTGTCCGTTGCTCTGTGTCTAAATCTATTGCCACCAGTTGCGCGAGACGTGCATACACGAGGAATTCCCTCGCGTGAAACGGCCCTCTCGAGTATTCGTGCAGCCTCGTTTGTACCCCTGGGGTGAGTAAGAAATCGCGACATGATCGGTGGAGAAATTTGACCTGAAAATCGAGAGCCAGAGCCAAATCATCTCCTCCAACGGTTTTCTGGGCGTCGTCGGCAGCATCGCGTGCAGCCTCATTCACAAGGGAACCCATAACTGAGGCTGCATCCCCATGCTCTGCGGCCGGTATCTTGAGCGCTTGTCCGTTGCGGCCTTGGAGGCGAAAGGCATCACCAGCCCCGGCTACAAATCGACATTCGACGAGTCCGAGACAGCGACTGTTCAAGCGGCGCAAGGTCGACCCAAGGCGGAAAATCAATGCCTCCCGACTTGAAAACTCGAAACCGTGGCTTGCAACATCATTAACAGCCCTAGAATGGCGCTCGTACTCCGGAATAAATGACAAGTCAAGCAGACTGGGATCAGACACAGTTGTGAAGTTCTGTTCGTCATGAAGAGCAACCTGTAGCATGATGGAAGCTTCCTTGCGGTGCCTGGCCTCGATCGAGTCCATCAACCTTTGGAAGTAAACGTCTAGGTCGTTCGGCAAGCTCTCGAGCTGGTACGACATCTCCTCCAAGCTGTCCCCATCCCTGGCAGACTTGAGGAGCTCGCGTACCACGATCTTCACCCACAGGAACACACCACCTGCTCTCGATATTATCCGTTCGACCAAAGCTGCAGCATTCACGGGGTCTTGACGCTGCAGCTGGTTGAAACGAACGTTGTTGCTGAATTGCGTGGTGATGAAGTGGGCAATGTCGTCGTGGGTCAAATCCTGCACCCGAAGCTTCGGCATGCCTTCGAATGCGTCTTGGAAGACGTTCAGGGGTCTGCTTGAAACACAGAGCTTGACGTTTTGGTATTTCGCCAGTGCCAGAAGGAAGTGGATGAGTTGCTCCTGCTGATCATCGGTCCCCTCAAACTCATCAAGGCCATCAATGAGAACGAGCACACAAACATCGTCGGTGCTCAAGTATTTGTACACGGCTTCGATCATCTCAGCAACGAGCCACTCCACGCTGCTCTGGCCAAGAGATTTGGCAGCCTGCAAAATTGGCTGTGGGACCGCCTGGGCGAATCGGTCTCCAGCCTGTTGGAGTAGCTGGAACAGAATCGAGCGCAACAGTCCAGTCAACGATTTCTGGAGTGGTGTTCCGGGACTCCATAAGTAGCAAAACACTTTCTGGAGTTCCTTACCCGAGGCCCACGGCAACAATTGCTTCGAATCATGGAGTCGTTGGTCGAGGAACCGCATCAACGTTGACTTGCCGCTGCCTGAGACTTGTTAGAAAGCACATGGTTTGGGGTAAGCATATATACCTGGCTTCCCGTGGATCCAGTACATCGTCTCGTTGTCTGTACTTGACTCTACCCATTCCGAAAAGTTATCCCACCGCGCTCGAGGTGTGCCGTCTGTTCGAAACACCCACTCGAAGGTTTGGCGGTGAGCAGGCGTGATGGCGTCCCTTCTATCGTTCATTTGAGGGTAATAAAGCCCGTCTAAAATCTTTTGCCTGTTTAACAAGATCTCCTGCGAGCGGGACTCGAGGAGTGAAGTTTCGTGATCTGCTTGCTTGTTGTCAATGCTCGCTTTGAGCTGCTGCGACAACTGGTCCAAGATCTCGCGGTGAGAGGATCGAAATTCGGCAAACACCGAGTCTAATGACTTCATAGACATGGTTTCCGTCTGTTTCACTAAAGATGCAATGTCTGTCTTCAACTCGGAAGCGGTCGACGTGACAGTTTTCACGATGCGCCGTTCAGCATCTTGGTTGGATCGCAAGACGTCGTCGTGCATGGACGAGCTTGACTGCCTTTTATCAGGAACTCTATCAGTGCCATCCATAGTCTGGGTTGCGGCCAATTTGTACATACTGTAAGTAGACGAGCAGGGCAATATTGAGGTTGTCTCGCGCCGCGGACAGGTTGCTGCTCGTCGTCTTCACCTTCTCCTGATAGCGGATGGACCTGACTGCCATGCGTAAGCTTTGAAGTTTAGACGGTTTTCCGTCGACTCTTAAGCTGTTCATCAATCCCACGAAATCATCGGACAGCCGAAGGCATCGCTCGTTTGCGGCGATCAGTTCCTTCGTTGCAGGTGAAGAGGGAGCCTGGGGAGCATCCGGCAATTTAGCCGCCAAGTCAATGTTCAAGCTCTTCAACGACTGTGCCAGCTCGTGCAGCCTAAGGTGGTCGTCAAGGGTCCCGTCCGCTGCATCTTGATACTCTGCTGCCTTTGTGAGGATCTTGGCTCCGAACTCCACGATTTGCAATATGTTGCACGCGACAGCAAAAGCGCTGAGCGGGTCGGCCATTGCTGCAACCCCGCGCGTGATGTTGAGGGATCACGATCCCCGGTATTGATCAGAGAGCACAGACGCAGCTATGTATGTCCCAGCGCCCAGTTTGACAATATCCGGCTCAGGTAACTAGGGTATTTGGTCATATCGCAGTATAAAATAAATAGTTCGCTAGGAGTATTGGGGTGTGAAATGACAGCGGGAACCCACCACCTTCCCTCACCAACGCGGCGATATTACTATGTCGAATGATGCACCCGTAAGCATTTCCTATTGGCTGCGGCTTGCTCGAAGATTTTACTCTTCCCGCTTTTTAAAAATTCCATACATTAAATCTGATGAAAGAACTATCATGACATGGACAACATCTCATGAATTCAACAAACCCTATTTTGTTCCCGCATTCGTGGCGGTGCACTACGGTGTCTGTGAAACAATTCAATGCCCGGCCTGCCGCAATTACATCATTGGCTCGGGCCAATCTCAAGGCGCAGCCCCAGCCTTCAGAAGACATCGGATGCAAGGTTGTATCAACTCGGTGTGGGTGCAGCTCACGTGCCTTAACCCCTGTTTGCCCCCGGGGCGTCAGCCTCAAAGCTGACCATTCTGATATGCTGAGCACCAGTCGAGCCTGCGTCTCGTTTGAGCTGATCGTGCCACAGCTCATGCTCCATTGGCCTGCGTTTCTCATGCTACGAAAGTTCGAAGAAGGGTGGCGACGGTCGAGTCAAGGAAAGTCTTTGGCAGTTCAAACACAAGATGGCGCCTGGCGGTGCCCCTCAACATCTTGTCGCACGTCCTTCCAAGGCTAAAGCCGCAGCGCCCAGAAGCCCTCTCCAAGATGCACTAGATGAATTTCGTTTGGCCCTCAGCCCCGAACAGCGCAAGCAGTTGCAAGATGTTTCCGATACCCCCGACGCCAACACAGTGCTGACCTTCACGGCAAGCCTGGACTATATGAACCGGGAGAGAAGAGGGCGGAGTGTAGCCAGCAGACTGTATAACCTGCTACAAGCCGTGCAGAACTTCTCTTCTGTTGTGGATACATTTGTTTCATCAAATCCAGAGATCGCTGCCTTGGTTTGGGGAAGTGTCAAGTTTACTATCCTCGTAAGTACATCCTCAACAAGCCTTTCTTATTTCCCCCGTCTCATGATGCCAGACTGCCATCAACTTGACTTGCTTCTTCGACATGTTATCTCAGTTTTTCATGAGCCTCAACAACCATTTACCTAGATTTTCGGAATACCAATTGCTCTATCCAGGCTCTACAAGACTCCAAACAGCTCTCTGCGACTTTCACGCGTCCATCGTTCGCTGCTGCAAGCATGTGATGGACGCTGCCAGACGAACATGTAAGTGAAGCATGAAACAGATATTAGAGTTCACAGCTTGACTATTCGCACAGGGGCGCAGCAGCTGCTCAAAGCCATGTGGCAGTCGTTTGAGCAGGAATTCAGTCAAGACAAGGCGGACATTTTGATCTGCAGCAGCGAGGTTAAGGAGGAGGTCTTGCTGGCAAAAGCCCAAGCTGTCTATGAAGATCAGCAAGCACAAGTTTCGGAGAGGAAAGCGGCATCGAAACATCGAAGCGAGTTATCATCTTTGTTTTCGAGAACCAAGCATACGCTTGGCGACATATCCGAGCAGCAGGTGCACGCCAAGAGGCGACTAGTTCGTGAGTCGATCATATTGTTTAAGAATGAAAACAAAAATCTTCTTTCTGACATATCAAAGTACAACGCAAACAGAAATTGCTTGATTCCCTGTCAGATTATGATTATTTAAAAGCTTTGAAGCAGAATCGAAAAATCCGGCACCCCGAGACAGCTGAGTGGCTTTTTCAGTCGACTGACTTCCAGACTTGGAGAGACGACAATACGTCTCGACTGCTTTGGCTGTCAGGCAAGAGTAAGCAGTGACATGTCTCATCCCTCTTCGGACAATCAGGTATCTGACTACGACAGTTGGGTCTGGCAAAACAATCCTCACGTAAGATATTGCTGGTCTCTTCCTTCCGGCGTCATGGAACTAAGTCCATCACTTTGCAGAACGGCGCTGATCGATCACCTCCTCACCCACAAAACTGCACCACGTGCCAATGTGCTATTCTTCGTTTGTCGCTTCGATGAGCCGGAGTCTTTGAAAGCAGACACAATTTTAAGGTCCATATTACGGCAAACCCTTGACCCGGCAAATCTGAGCAAGAAATTCCAAACGCTATTTCCGGATCCAGCACGCACGAAGGCGGCTGATGTTGATCTGCTGACCACTGCATTAGTAGAACAAGTGCGAGATTACGAGTCCCTCTATCTATGTGTTGATGGACTGGATGAGTGTGAGCCTAGCGAACGCAAATAGTTTTTGTAGCTCTCGTCCAAATCCTCCGCGCCAATTCCACAGCCAGGGTCTTCGTCTCAAGTCGTGAGAGCATACAGGCTGAAGTCGAGAAGCATTTCGATGCGGTGACTCGTATTGCACTCGAGGCCTCCTTGATTTGGCCAGATCTATCAAAGTACATTGATGGAGTCTTGCAGCAGAAGCTGCAGGATGAGGAACTCATCGTTGGAAATCCTGCTCTGGTGGATGAGATCAAAACTGCGCTATGCCACGGTGCAGATGGGATGTAAGTGACTGAAACGTTGGATGCTTTGCAGTGGTCGCTGACTTCACTGAAAGGTTCTTATGGGTCGCCCTGCAAATCGAGGAATTATGTCACGAGCGGAGCGACGAGGACATCAGAACAGCTATACAGAACCTACCTCGAGGCTTAACGAGGACATTCTGCCGTGCGGTCAATCGTATCATCTCCCAAAAGAATGGAAAAGTCGTGCAGCTTCTTCTACCTTGGATATCTGCTGCCAAGAGGCCTCTTACGCTGGACGAGTTGCAAGACATTGCCGGTGTGGAGGTCGACCAGGCCCACTGGATGCAGAAACGTCGGATCAACGGCATACATCGTGTCGCTCTTTGGTTTGAGAATTTAGTCTACGTTGACGATGAAGCTGAGACGGTTCACTTCGCCCACCGTACGATCCATCAGTTTTTCTTGGGCCCTGTACACGAGCCGCAACATCAAGCCTTCCACAACACCTTCGAAGAGTTCGAACATACCTTGGGAGAGCTTTGCGTCACATATCTCAATTTCAGTGATTTTCAAACTGCCTTAACCCGTTACCGCAAACCATCACCGCGATTCCGGCCCATGGACATTGCAAAGACAGCAACAGGCAATAGATGGAAGTGGGTCGCGCCAACTGCCTCTATCTTGAAGATGGGCAAACACAATAAAGCGGAAACAAAAAACCTCGATGTCAGCCAGCACATGGAGGGTCTGGGGCTGACGGGAAGCTCACCCGTCTCAAGCGGAGGAGAGGGGAAGTATTCATTTCTGGATTACGCCACAGCCAATTGGTTGTGGCATTCTACCAACTTTAGGAAAGAAAAGTCTTTAACATGGAACAAGTTGGAGGCTATGGTTCAGAGCTACGATGATAAATCAAGCCCTTTTTGGGGTGAGGTTCTCAAAGACGCAGAGAGTGAGCACACGGCTACCAACGACTTCAGATCACCCAGCTTGGGGGTATTACTGGCGATACAGCTTCGACATGAGCCCCTGCTAAAAGCATTGGAGACCAGCATGCTTGTGGGGAGTGGTACTTACAGGGAATCTCACTTACAAATGGCTTTTGATATCAACAACGAACAATCAGTGCGCTGGCTCTTGCATCTTGAACCACAGCCAACCGCTACAGAGGTTTTACCAGTGCTTGCAGCAGCAATGGAGAACGAAAAAGCGGCCATGATATCAATATTGCTAAAAGCAGAAGCACCTACTGATAACATGAGGTTGACAGCCTCCCAGGATTGGATGGATTCGCTCCTGGCAGCAAGCCTATTACAGGAGCACGAAAAACTGACGCTGGAGCTCATCCGGAGGGGAGCGTTGGGTAAACACCAGGATGAATGCGGCCGGGTACCTCTTCATCATGCATGTTTGCGGAGGAGCATGAAGAACGTGAATCTCCTTCTTAGGTTCGGCATCGTTGAAAACATTGATGCTAAGGACAACGAGGGCAATACTGCCTTGCATATGGTTCTTGCAGAGCTAGAGAGTTTGAAGGACAAACAGAGGGCCGAGGCACTGGAAATCGCGAATGCACTCATTTATGCCGGAGCCAACGTGCATGCGTGCAATGCAATGGGCAAGCCGCCGGCCGCATTGGCGATGCGCTCGTTGTTGAGCCGCGGGGATCCCGAGCTGTGGGACAGGATAGCATTAGGCGGCAAAGGTGTGGACGCCCTAGACCGCATGGGCCGGCCGCTCCTAGCAGTAGCTGCCGCCTCGAACGAAGCTGCGATGGTAAGTTGGCTGTTGCGTGAAGGCGCAAATATCGAAGCGCAGGATTCCATGGGCCGAACGGCATTGGCGCACGCAGCCGATCAAGGGGCCAAAGATGCAGCAGTTGTACTTGTGAGCGCCGGGGCAAATACTATGACACCGGACAAGGATGGGCGTGTCCCTGGGCAGTTGGCGAGGGAGAAGGGACACACTGAGACAGCCGAGTACTTGCAATTCGCAAGCGGCTTCCTAAACTCGGAAACAGCAACAGGAGGGACCAAGGGCAAATCCGCATGATCGCAACAAGCGACAGTTCCTGGCGACTGCATCAATGTAAAGCTAAATACCCCACAATGGCAGATCGAAGCTACGATATGTTGATTCTGCCAAGCAATCAGTGGGGGCGGCAACGCCCTGTAGACGCGTCTTCGTATGTGGAGCTTCAGATCAGTACTGAAGCTACGAAAGGCACCGTACCTTGTTATTTGGCCTCGGGGGGAGCAAGGCAAAGTGGTGGGGGGTGTGGTGGTTGCCGTTCCGAGATGACGGTGGTCTGAGTAAAAAAGTCAGGGACGGAATGAGTGCCAGACAAGCGTCTGGATACCTTACCTGGTAGGATGTGGTATCCAAGCTACTGTGCTGGTAGGACCTTATCCATGCTGTATGATGCAAAACGCAGTTTGCTTGTCTAAGGAGGTGTGGGGAATTCTAACCAATTAGATAACAAAATTTGCCCGAGAAATCTCCGTCAGGAATTGGGCACTTGGATTATTTTAGAGAAGAGTACCACATCCTATTGAGGAAGCGTGGCTCCTTGATATACAGATGATGTTGAATAGATCAATGCGTACATTCTACGATGTGACCTTGTCCCACACCTATTTATCTGACAGGTCAGAGTCTACACCAAAATACTTCTTGAAAATTTTCCTTGAAATCTTTGCGCAATCTTATTAAGGTCCTAAGCCTATCCATCTTCTTAAGTCACGTCACTTCTCCTACAGCCTGCACACATTTTTGAGCCGTGGCTCACCAAGTTTTCAGAAAGTGCCGGAGGTCTGACCTTGGCTCACTGGGTTGAGAAGCTATATCATCTGGAAAGTGGTCGCGGGACCATCGCAAGCGAGAAATTGAATGGACCTAGAGGGTGAGACTACCATCTTGTTAGTCTGTGATCTCGTGTAGATTATTCAAGTGGTGAGATAGGCCGTGGCGATCTACGCATTCTTTTACCCTCTTGTGAGACCGGGCCTGAAGTAGGAACTCATAGCACTTGTGTCCACTAACAAGTTTCGTTTACGTTGCATGCTGGTGTGGATCTGTGGTGGTTCAGCGGAAACTTTGCCGTGATCCGAACGAGCCGTGAAAATCTGCCGAAAATTGGCCGCCCCATCCGCATTTCGGGGCCGAGTTTATTGGCGCCAATAACAACATCCATCCAGCAGACCGAACGCATAATGACATAAACCTGGCACGACCGAGTAAACTCCGTCGAAGAGATATTTGATTGCATCAGCAATTCTCCTTTCAAGGACAATTTGTCATCAGGCAAATGTTCAGGATGTCACTGACTGATCAATCCAGATATAAAGTGCTACCAAACCTAAGATGTCTCCAAGTTGTGTAAATCATTCTTGTAACTCGTCCAATCTCGTTTCACTCAATCGACTCACATCACTCCCTCAAGCATCATGGCCAAGTCAATTCTCGTCATCGGTGGCACTGGAAAGCAAGGCCAAGCTGTAGCCACAGACCTTTTGCAGCGGGGTCATCAGGTTCATATCCTGACTCGAGATCGCTCTAAGCCTGTCTGCCAAGAGTTATCGAGACTTGGAGCAGTTATCCATGAAGGGGACTTGGATGACCTTGATTCGTTGCGAGCCGCGACACAGAACGTTGAAGGCGTGTTCCTAAACATGCTCGCAATGGGTAGCGAAGTCACTCATGCAACGAACGTTATTGAAACGGCGAAGACGCTCGGCGTCAAGCATATGGTTTACTCGAGCGTGGCTAGGGCTGGTGACCATGAGCGCTTCCCTCAATGGAGTCCAGACTGGCCCATGGCCGAATACTGGCTTAACAAGGCCGCTATCCAGGACATGGTCCGCAGCTCTGGATTTGAGAGCTGGACAATTTTGCAGCCGGCTTTTTTCATGCAGAACTTTGCCAAGCCGGCTTGCAACTTTATGTTTCCTGGCCTTGCAGAAAAGAAGTAGACGACTATGGTTGAAAGAGCAGATACACGTATGGACTTGATTCATCCTGCCGATATTGGCAGATTTGCGGCCGATGCTTTTGAGTCGCCCTCGCATTATTCTGGGAAAACGATCCCCTTGGCCGCTGAAAGCATGTCTTTCGATGAAATATCACAGCTTCTCATACGCCTCGGCCATGGACCCGTCCAGTTCCGACACTTGTCGGATGAGGAGACTCGCAAGCTGGTGGAGCAAGGGGACCAATACATATCCTTCAGGATATGGCACCGGGACTATGGTTATGGTGTTGATTTGGGGAAGTTGAAGGAATACAAAGGGAAGTTCATCACGTTTGCCGAAATGATTGAGCGAGGCGAGCTCAACTGGTAGTCTACATTCCGGATGTACTTGGAAATCTTTGGCTGGGTACTAGTTGATCAAGGGCTTAGCCTAGGTTCAAAGACCTATGGCCTAGCCCGAAAGTGGTTGGAACTGATATCGTGCAAACTTAACATCAACCGAACCTTCGTCCATTATTTATTATTCTAATGTTCCAAACTATTCGATTTTCAACTGCTGAAACTGGTCGATTGTAGCCTCAAAGCCACTCGCCTCGCTCTCCAAATCAGCCAACCTCCTCTTGTCAGCATCTTGTGTGGCGACGGCAACCTTTTCGCGATAAGTCGGGTCGCTGACGAGCTTTCGCTGCTTATGGACGGCGGCCTGAGCCTTTTCCAGCTTCTTCGTTGCCTTGGTGATCTCTTCATCCAAGTCGACGCGATCTTTGACGTGGATGAAAACAGAAACCGCACTAGACACGGGGAATGCAACGCAGCCGGCGGGCCGAGCATGGTCTGCTGAAAGGACCTCGATGTTCATGGCGTTCTTGCCGCTTAAAGAGCGGATCGATGACTTCTCCTCGGAAACAGTCTTGTGCGACGCTGCATCATATGCCTGGATGAAAATCTTTGCCTCGTCCTTGGGTCCGTATTCAGCCATCAAGGACCGAATGCCTCTGGAGCAGCCCAAGACAATGTCGTAAGCAGCCTCAGCCTCTGCGTTCTCAAATTGCTGGTCCCACTCTGGATACTTGGCCATCATAACACTCGTTGTTTCATCACCTTGCCGTCTAGGCAGCCTCTGCCACAACTCTTCCGTTATGAAGGGTAGGAAGGGGTGCGAGAGGACGAGAGCGCTTTCAAGAGCAGTGTATAATGTCTGTAGTGTGGACTTAATTTGAGACTCAGAGCCCTCTTGAATCAATGCCTTGGAGTTTTCGATGAAAACATCGCATCTAGATGAGGATCAGTAATGGACACAAGAGTGATATGCTTCATGGACAGCTTACAATTGGAAATACCAGTAGGCATAAACATGGTTTGCACTCTTCATGAAATCCCTCTGCTCTATGGCCTCAGAAATTGTCCTCACAGCATAGTTCAGTTTCTGGAGGATCCAGAGCTCGGCCAGTGACTCGTTCCCTGAAAGAGCTCGCCGCTCAGCGGTCACGAAGTCCTTGACTGTTTCTAGCTTTCCGAGGACATATTTGCAGGCGTTCCAGATCTTATTGCAGAAACGCCGGTACGAGTGGATGACCTTGACGTCGAAGTTGATATCGCCACCGCCCGTCGTGTACGCGACGAGGGAGAAGTGCAGTGCGTCCGCGCCGCATTCAGGGATGCCTTGCGGGAATGCGGTCTTCTGGTAGGCGGTAGCCTTCTTGACCTCGCTTGGTGCAAGATTACCCGTAAGAAGTTTGTCGTGGAGAGTTTGAAGCTCGACTCCGTGAATAACATCTAGAGGATCAATGACATTTCCAAGTGATTTGCTCATCTTCCGTCCATCCGAATCACGAACTATGCAAATGTCAGCTTTTTGTGCTTCAACTCGAGTGGGGGGTTTATTTTACTCAATGAGTGGCAGAAGACCTCAGAAAATGGTACTTTTCCCTGTTCGAAGAGTCAGAATCATTGCTTGCGTGGACGTTCAAGTCTAGGCCTCGTCACTGCAGTGCACAGTCATGAAACTATAACACTTACAGTGAGCTTTATACTTAAAAAGATCATTCGAGCGACCCAGAAAGGGCTATAGAACTTCAAGTTAGCATGTTTTCGGGGTCGTTTTGTCCAGCATTTCCATACCAGCCTTCCTCCGGCGGTTTTCTATGCCCTTCTTCTGGTACTCAATTGACTTACATAATATCCCAACCGGTTTCAAGAACACTCGTGGGGAACAGACGAGATAGATCAAGTGTTTCGTTGGGCCAGCCGAGGGTTGCAAACGGCCAAAGCCCAGAGCTGAACCACGTGTCAAGGACATCTTCGTCTCGAACCTAACGCCTTGTTTAGTTCCCATTCTCCAAAACTTTGTGAAAATCACCCGAGGTTATTGTTCTTTAGTGATAGCAACTCGCATTCACGAATTGCTCAACAAGATACAACTTACCAGTTTGAAGTCTTTGTTAGGCCAGGCCTTCTTTGCCTTGGCGAAGGCTGCGCTCTAGTCAGCATGAGACATCCTAAGGGGCTTTTCAGGCGTGTTTCTCGGACCTTCTTCCTCGGTTCTACCAGCGAACCACTTGTCGTTAGACACATCTTCGTTCTCCTCTCCCTCAAACTGAACATGATAGACTGGACATTGGTGACCCCACCACAGCTGTCTCGAGATGCACCAGTCGTTGATATTGGCCATCCAGTGAAGGAAGTTCTTCTCTGCCGACTCGGGCCTTATCTTGATCTCGCCGCTTTTGACCGCTTTGATCTAAAACTTATTTGAGCAAATAGACAAGGCATCATCTTAGCAGATTAATACTCACAGCGTCTTCTGCAAGATCAGACATCTTCACCCACCACTGTGGCTTCATGATGGGCTCAACGACATCCTTTGTTCTCTCAGACAACGGGACCGTCATGGGGTTGTCTTTCTTGTCCACATAGAGTCCAAGTTTCTTCAAATCCTCCTGGATAGAGTACCGGACATCGAAGCGCTTCTGGCCTTGGTACGGGCCGCCATTTTCGTTGATTAGTCCATCATCCGTCAAGATATTGATAAACTCGAGTTTATGGGCCATTCCCAAGTTGAAGTCGTTAGGGTCGTGAGCCGGAGTGAGCTTGACGGCGCCTGTACCGAATTCGCGGTCGACATACTTATCGGCAACAATTGGAAGCCTTCGTCCTTTGATGAACGGGTGCGTCGCAAACTTGCCGACGAGATGAGTGTACCGTGGATCTTCAGGATGAACAGCGATACCACTATCGCCTAGCATTGTTTCTGGTCGCGTTGTGGCGACTTCGATCGTTTGTGTGGAGTCCTCGATTGGATACTTAAAATGAACGATGATTCCAAACTCAACCTTCCTTTCATAACCGGGGACATCGAGCAGAGTTCGGCCCGTTAGCTCGACATTGTCGACTTCAAGATTGCTAAGGGCAGTCGTCAGCGTAGAGTCCCAATTAACGAGACGATTCGCTCTGTAAATAATGCCCTCTTCGTGAAACCGGACAAAAACCTCAGTAACAGCTGCCGAGAAGCTTTCATCCTAGGATGGCTCAGTAAGTACGTTGGACTCATGCCAGTTGGATCACGAACCATTGTAAATGCTTCCCTGCTCCAGTCAAGACTGCAACCCATTTTTCTAAAGGCATTGTTGATTTTTTGATGGTACTCTTCCTTCCAGTCCTGGACGAGCTCGACGAAATTAGCACGTCCTAGGTCATGCCTGGTTTGCTTCTTTCTTCTCCACAGCATTTTCTCCACGACGCTCTGCGTCGCGATACCTATTGAGCGTCAGATTATGTTACATTTCAAACTGATACACTCGCACTCCATACCGGCGTGGTCGCAGCCGGGTAGCCACAGCGTGGTCTTTCCCTTCTGCCGGTTATACCGGATCAACAAGTCTTGTACTGAGTTGCCCAAGGCGTGGCCCATACTGTGCACAGTGTTAACAACTCTAGAGCTTCGCTTCAAGTCAATTGATCAGTGGCCTACTGCAAGGCTCCTGTGACATTTGGCGGAGGCACAACGATAACGAAGCTGCCCTCAGGCTTGGTGCTGCCTTCGGGCGTGAACTGCGGTTTGAAGAAGCCTTCCTTTTCCCACCAAGCATACCACGCCGACTCAACAGCGACAGGGTGGTATGAGGAATAGTACGGATCGTCGAAGGATTTCAGCCGCTTCTTCTCTCCAGCCGGTGTCTCTTCAACGAAAGGGGGCAGCACCTCGGCCGCAGCCTTGCTCTCCTTCTCCTTCTTTTCCTTGGCCTGGTTCACATTGGCAGCAGCGGCCTGGGCCTGGGCAGCTTTCTTCTGCTCGAACTTCGCCTGTTTCTCTGCCTTCTTGCGATCCTTCTCGAGCTCTTTCTCGGTCTTCATTTTAGCGGGGGCGGGACTAGCCTTGGTTTCGCCCTCGCGTGCCATTTCAGAGTCCATGTCAATTTGGGGCGATGCAATTAAACAACTGCGATGGGCTCATGCAAAATTGGCTTAATACAAGGCTTAGGAGATTGGAGGGTTTATAACAAGTACATGCGCTGCTCCTATTCATGAGTCATGATTGGTGAGTAGGTTGGGATTGGTTTCAGAGTCTTGTGAGTCAGAGCCGCATCGGAGTAGTCGATCCACCCACGTGACATTGCACAATTGAAGTCTCATGAGTAAGAGATAGATTGAATGGTTCTGATCTATCTGCCTACCGCATTGTGCACCTCAATTTGCTTTCTTGATTTACCTTTTCACTTGCAGAATGAAACAAGTTTTGTCATGTCCGTCCTGCAGGTTCGGCCACACCGCACGATGGGGAAAAGCAGTGCAGTGGGTCTAATCTACATCGCCGAGTGAGGTAGAATATAGAACATGGTTTGCACACCAACGACTTAGATCACCGGTTGTCTGATCCTATTCCTCGAAGTACAATTGTGGAGCGTGTGATATGGCCCGTCGGGGTGCTTTCAACCTTAAGCGTTGGAGCGTTCCGGGGAGCCACGTGCATCATTGCATACGCTTCTTGAAGCAAACGGCCGTATATCATGAAAGAGCATTAATCTAAACTCGCAGTCTGCGAAACTAAACTTCCGACAGACGGAACGCGTAAGAACTGCACTAATCTGGCACAAACAGCCATGGTTTATTTGATATTGTGCTTGCAGGGCGGATAGCGTGTTATTCACCAGAACTTGGTTTCAACACTAGCTTTCCAATATCACTTAATCAAGAGTAGATATTCCCGACGGCATGCATGATGTCAGAACGGCCCATAGAAAAGTCTTTCCATTCAATCATTGAAGAGAAATACCGTGCCCCTCCATTTCACATATTACGTCTACGAACCAGACCACTTGGCAAGTAGTGGTCGCTCACGTCTTGTCGTTCCCTCCACCATTCCTCCCTTGTATAACGATCTAGGCTAACCCCAAGATGCCGCGCCATCATCGTGACAATTTCACGTAACTCGTTCCTCACAGCAATGTCTAGTGGAGTGTGCTTCTTCCTGTCTACCGCGAGCGCGTCTGCTTTCCTGGCGAGAAGAAGACCGACAACGGCCTTGTCAGACCTTTGGCAAGCTGAGTGAAGCGGGGTCTGATGCATTTCGTCTCGAGCCTCAATATCAGCGCCTGCGTCAAGAAGCGTCTTCACTCGCTTCACCTTTGACGCCAGGCAGGCATGGTGAAGCGCCGTGCGGCCGTTCTTGTCCCGCCCATGTATCTCGGCGCTGTTTTTAAGAAGCAGAACTAGGTGATCGTCACCGGCTTCTTGCGTGCTTGCCGCCGCACACGATAGGGGCGCCATGCCGTTAAAGCCAGGTGCGTTAACTGGTGCTCCTGCCCCGACAAGCATCAGAGCATTATCACAGGTGCTGGAATCGCATGTCAGGTGAAGAGGCATGCGTCCGACCTTGTCTGCTATTTTCACACAAGCTCCGTGCTTGAGCAGCACAGCTATAATTGCTGAACTATCTCTAAAGTCAGAAATACAAGCTTTGTGGAGTGGCGTCTGTCCGGCATTGTCTCGAGCGTTGATATCAGCATCGTGCTGGAGAAGAAACAGTGCGTTCCACACCTTGTCTTCACCCCCACAGGCAACGTGCAGAGGTGTCAAGCCCTTTATGTCAGTGATGTTAACGTCTTCTCCTGAGCAGACAAGGAATTTCACTAAGCTTTCTTCATGAGCCGTCCGGAAGAAGCTAGACTGCTCCGCTATCTCTGCAAAGTCGGAAGGGCTAAGTAAACGCCCACGAAACGGTCGTTTCAGATCTTGCCACTTGGGGTACGCCTCGATTATAAGACCAGCGGCTAAGTGGAGTAGATTATTTATTCGTGGGCGGGAAGTCGTCTGTCGATGAGACTTGATGCGTAGGTTCGGGCTAAGTCTCGCTCCCTTGGACACCAAGTACCGAATGCTGTTGATGGAGTCTTGCTTACTCGAAGATTTCCTCAAGTTGTAGGCTTTGTAGTCTAGGGGACCCCAGCCGGCTTCGTCCAAGACATTCGGATCGGCCCCCTTATCAAGAAGCAGTTCAATCGCCGAGGATTGCTTATGGAAAGCAGCGAGGTGCAGGGGGGTTCTTAGTAGTCCGTCCCTTGCTTCTATCTGGGGAGAACCTGGAACCAGGATTTGTTCGAGACAAAGGATATGTCCAGCACCCGCAGCGAAAAATACAGTTTGGTCTCGAGGCTCCGGGAGCTTATGAGAAGCCTCTTCAAAATCGAAAAAAGGGACGCCTTTATCGCTATGGACCTCAATAGGCGGAGAACTACTGGTATGGTCAGAATCGATGACAGTGCTGTAATCGAAGTGTCGCTGTAAGAGCCTAACATGGCCAAACAACGCTGCTAACGAAGCGATCGTAACTGATTCGACGAGCTGAGGCGACGGGTTTGGCTTCTCGGATGGCTCATAGCGCAACTCTTGGTTCATCAACTCGTAGGAACATGTTTCCATGGGGGAAAGCACAGCCATGACTAGCCAGGGCATGGAAATGGGTGGCTTAACGTCAAAAAGAGAAAAATACCGCTCCTCGAACCCGGCACCAATGTCATGAATGCCTTTTCCATCTGGCTTCTTCTCCTGGGCACGACGAAAATGGCCCAACCAAAATCGAATGACATAGTCGAAGAAGCCTAGGTATCGGAAATTCCAGACGACATCATCAAAACTCCAGCTGGATAAGGAGCTTAAAGCTAAACTAGTTCCCGAGCACCCCTTTGCGAATAGCTCTCGAAATTCTCGGCAGCGGAAGAAACTCAACGACAAGTAGGCTATACAACTCTCTGCCATCGAGCGATGAGCTTGCGACATCGTTACAGAACATCTCCACGCGTGCTGCTGGCCTGGCTCATTCGCCGTAAACTCCCCTTTCTTCGAGGTTTGTAGGAGAAATTCCTTCGCTGTTTGATGGATGAAGAAGGCCCTACCGTCATATTCGGTGACGAAGAATCCGCAGGTAGCAATCAGCCATTTACGAAAGTTTTTGTTCGAAGATAGGCCCAGTTCTTTTTCTGAATCAATGTCCGTGCGATCCCGTACCTGAAGGGCGATATTTAGCTCGCGTAGGGTGAGCGGCCGCTCTGCGACGATAATGAGGTCTAGCAGAAGCTTGACTTGCTCGATATCTTCGGCTTTGATGCGACTCAAAAGACTTTCGTAAACTCGGAACACCGTAGTCGGCGGGTTCTTTATCAACCGCTCCCACTCTTCAGATGTATCGTTAAAGTTCCGGTGTAACACGTCAAATACTAAGCTGACCCATAGATACGTCCTGTTCTCCGATTCGCGCTGCTGCAGGGCCGCCCGAATCTGACTTTGTCTCTCGGATGACAGGGTCTTCTTGTTCGAGAGCTCAGCTAAGCGGTGGTCGACGACAAGGCCGACTTCCCTCTGGATCTGTTGTTTTTCCTCTTTTTTGTCACCAGATAAGTGTATACACGCAGCTTCGAATCCTGTAAAGTCTTCCAAGATTTCAGGGTACCCTCTGGTGGTAATCAGGAATTTAACATGGCGTCGCGTTCGTTTTGGGCCAATCGACAGCAAAAACTGCCGCAAAAGCTGAACGAGGGTGCGACACCCATTGGGTTCGCACTCATCCAAGGCATCCAAGACACAAATAACTTGAGACACGTCTAAATGGTCAACTGCTCTTTGAAATACTTCCCAGAGAGCTGTAGCATCTGACATGAGTCGCGGGCCAGCTGTCAAGATTTTCTCTTCGCAGGGATCCACGAGGGCCGGGTTGTTGCTGAAAATGTTGTGTAGCCAAGCACACAGGGCGTTGGGAAGGCTCCGCTGTTCGGGGTTGTCCTTGAAGAAGAAATAGCAAACAGATACAGCAGCGGAGACGTCGGATGGCAGAACATCTTCAACTAAGTGGCGGGCCAAGACGGACTTGCCACACCCGGGGTCCGCGGAAACAAGGAGCAATCCGTTGGTTTCACCCTGCCATTGCTTGAACTTTTCGTGGTTCCGGAACCACTCGCATGTCCCGGGGACAATAACCGGATTGAACACCTTCTGATCTGTGTAACTGGTTGTCCTAAACTGGCCAATGATCTTGTTACGACCTCGTTTAAGTTCGTCCGTCTCCCTTGTCTCCAGCGCCGAATAGAAATCTCCCTGCTGTTCAAGCATGCGTCTCGTGTCGCTAGCGATGTCGCTGAGTGAGCTGGCAGAGCCAGTCAAGTCCCCAAGAAGTAAACCCATCTTTTGGTTTGTGTATTGCGATATGTCTTTATCCAGGAGGGACTCCATAGTCTCAATACTCTTACTCCGCGACTCCCAATCATTGAAACCTAAAACGGTCTTCATGCCTCTAACAATCGGGTGGTCACGATAGCAATATGCAACACTTTGCATTTCGTATTGCAGTAAAGATTTGTAAGCTGCAACAATCCGTCCTTCAACACCATCACGGAGTTCAGAGAATGCGGAGCTACTGGTCCAACTATTTTCGAGCAGCACGTTTGTCAGATTCATGTACCAGTCTAATCGCGCTATCACATGATTAAGTCCATCGGTCATGGCCTTGTCTGCAACGAAAGGGCCGATAAGAATCTGACAGGAAACGTCAGCAGAGTAATATATAGGTAATGCCACTTTATTTTCTCTTGGGTTGTAAATTACTGTCAAGGGTCAACATACCGGGAGCAAGGCACAGATTCCTGACCAAGCCATCGCAGCAGGTGGGTTAGGTCCCAGCATGGCACCGACCACAGACTTTAGCTTTGCGATAAAAGTGGCAGTTTGGACGACACCATCTTTGATGCCTTCATGTTTGGTGGATTTCTCGATCGACTTTTGGACAATGAATTTCATGCGAGCAAAGCGCGTCTGCTCATCGCAGTCCACAAGCATGTTTACAGCAGTGCGAGTGACCCACACCGTGCTCTCTGGGGGATGTTAGTACATAATCCAGGACGTAAATTGAGACATTGTTCTTTGACTTACCTGCCACAAGATGCTGACTCAATATCTTCTCATATGTATCCACTAGCTCGGCTTCTTCAGTTTTGAGGCTGTTGTACGCTTCGGTCCAAAGGCGAGAGGAGATAAGAGCGGTAGGTGAGTCCTCAACCACTAGTGCCGGCGACTGCGTAACTGGGCCAGCATCTTGAGCCGGGTCCCCGAGGCTCTCGTCTCGTACAGGAGCTCTACCTGTGTTTGTTGAAGTTCTCGTGGGGGCATCTACGCGATTGGATGGTTGGTCACTGATTGTTTCACTGGTGATGTTCGGCTGTGGCCGCAGCCTTGGTGAGGCTGGAGTCTGGCCCAGGCGGCCATTCTCGGGCTCTAGAGAACCTTCCCCACTCTTGGATTCTTCCTTCCGACCCAGGGAATGGAAAAAACGTTTCAATCCCTTGCGGGTAGGTTGAGGCATTAGGTTGTGCTGGTAGGAAGAAGCAAACGATGCTTCCTCTTTGACTTACACTACTACACTCCTTCGATGTTGCCTATGGGCCTGACTTGCTGATTTTTAAACAAGCGATATGGTCAAAGAGATATCC
Organism: Paramyrothecium sp. XJ0827; assembly: GCA_020881915.1. Taxonomy (NCBI): domain Eukaryota; kingdom Fungi; phylum Ascomycota; class Sordariomycetes; order Hypocreales; family Stachybotryaceae; genus Paramyrothecium; species Paramyrothecium sp. XJ0827. The sequence continues at coordinate 875,370 of JAJFPB010000001.1, read as the reverse complement.
GGAAACAATATGAAAGGGAAGCAAAGTCGCCGTGTGCCCACGCTCAACGTTGCCAATATCTGCTCACCACCCCATGCAATGATTGAGGCTGAGAGGGGTCACCCCGCACGGAGGCCGAAATGCGCCTTGCCACAGTGCCCAAGATGAAGTAAGCGAATGCACAACTCCGAGAAACTGATCAAAAGCATCATCCCAATAAATCCGTTGAGCATACCGACACTAGGGCTAGCCCAGCTAGTATGACTTTGTGGGTGCTATAGTTAGCTTGTGTGGAAACTCTTTCTTTAATTACAGGGGTAGTACTAATCGTCGCGGAATTGCACTTATCAACTTGCCAGATAGTGGTGTGAGATCATCGAAGTGATGGTCGGGTGTTCAGACGATTTGACGTTTTCTTACATTGAAGGTTGTTGAAGGCATCAAAAGGTTGACAAGGAGACGGGATTGCACATCTAGAAACTACTAATCAAGATTAAAATACGAACTTGGTTACAAAACCTTTATTAAAATTAATTAATAAAAATATGAAGAAAATTCTATACAATCTGAATCTTTTTAGAAGGATTTGATTGAGAGCTTTATTAGCGGCTGCTATTAGTACGGGAAGACTAGATAAGTACCTAGTAATTACCTTTTAATAAGAAATTTAAAAGAGCATAAAATTATTATAAACTTTCATTTGGATTAAAGAACTTAATTAAATATTAAAGTCTATCAAAGTAAAAGCTTTATATGAGAATATCAAGAGTTATTTTCTTATACTTTGCGTCTGAAGGGACTTCAGCTTGATTGTCTTTTTCTTTCCTTCCACCATTTAAGCATATTCTCGATCATCATTGATGGTGGCCGTTCTTGATTCTCACAATAGCAAAATGGGGAAACAGTTCTGGTCCTTAGAGTCTTAAGCAATGGAGCTTCGGCGTAGAAAATCACTGCACATGGCATTTCGCATTGGACAAGGGAGCCCCTTTTCACTCTCTGCAGGACAGGATATCATCGCGAACTCATTCGATCCTGGATCCTCGCCGCCTATGGACGCCTCGACTTCCAGGTCTTCTTAGACATCGTCCCCTCCAGCTAATCGCCTTATCATTCCCTAGGCCATTGTTTCCGATGACAGCTAAGCACTCACTTATGAATACAAGTAGACAAAGGTGTTTTCTTCAGCTGCTGTAGCCCAAGAGTAGCATTGCGACTTCTAAAGACAGAATTTTTGGTATATGGTCCTGGTAGCACCAGATTTGGTACATTAGACCTGTTCGATGTATAATACCATCAGATTAAATAATATGAGCCTCTAAGGTGACATGCTCATTGGCTGAATATATTTGTTGCACCAACGATCAATCGGAGAGTGCAAGAAATATCGCACAGCAAGTAGCTATGTTGTGTTGACAGTATCCAGTGCCGGCTCCAATAAATTTATTGCGATAGAATCACCAATGCGTGGACAATAGCGCGTCTCCAAGGAGCCAACTTCCCTGCTTCATACTGTCCTCACTATCAGCTTGAGGGGGGTCTTGAAGGTCTGCATCATTGTCGACATGTCCTGAGGAGATACGCTCCATCATCTGCCAGGTGCAAGCCTACCGCGCATAATTATTGGGTGAAGGTGCGAGAGTGTTGCGTGCAGCTACATGCAAGCATTAAGGACTGGTACTTACGATATGTTGCTCGGATGAACAGTATTGCGACCGATTCTGGGGAGCACGGGTAATAACTCATCCGGCTTGCCATATTTCACGTTCTGCCTTCAACCAAACCCAGCAGCGGTTGGTATGGGGCCAGCATCCCTATTGAAGCATTCGACATGTTTGAAGTCGTGTGTGTAGACAGCCACAACTCAACTTGCAAGCTCAGCCCTGCGGTGACACTGACCTCCCGTTGCAATCAGTTACGTCGCAATGCATACTCATTCTGGATGCACCATCCCGCGCACTTACATACTTTTTTCGGGATGACCTGTTCCCCCCTTAAAACCCCAAACATAGCATCCGTGTCTGCTTGGGGCATGCATTCACTGTGGCTGGCCCACAAGTTCACGAAACGTCCGGTTCACTGGATAGCTGGCCCTTGCCAGCCTTGTCCGCCGTGGGCATGATTACTCCGACTCGCACGTGCAGTATGTACAACAGATATACGATCGAGGGCACTTTGCAGCGACAGCCGTAAAGCCATCTGCAGGGACGTTGAGAAACTTAGTGCCGAAGCCTTGGCAATGCTAAACGCGAGGTTGTGTTGCAGGCCGGCGGCCGCTGCAAGCTCTCTGGCAGCCAGTCTTTTCCGAGACTCAACCTCAGCCGCAAAGTGAGTCAAGCTGTGATCGAAACCACACGAAACGTTGAATATTCTAGGGATCATCTCGAAACAAATATGCAGTTTGTCTGGACAACAAAATCTTTACTTGAATGGAGATCAACACTGTCCGGACCTGCACTAGGAGGAGCATATTCTGGTGATGTAAATGCGATTTGACAACCTCTCGCTCCCGGCACTTCAGCCGTATTCTCGTACCACGGAGGGGATGCTCCAGCGCCATGCTTCCCTTCGTTTATGCATTTGCCTGAATCCAGGCGCTGTCGCCTCTCAGGGGACGCCTCTTTGCGGGGTTCTCTTCTGTTCACACACGCCTTCGCCCATTCCAGTCAGTCCCTCGCTGAAACGGCATTTCGTCGGCCGACATGCTTCTTAGCCACCATTCGGGGTCATCTAAGGCTGGATGACAGGTCATATATGTGCCGGGAAACGACGATCATGCACAAGGCGGTAAGCGATACGGGGTTTTAGCTACGGCTTGGGTGTTCAGCTGAGGTGGCTAGCACAGGGTTTTACGAGGGTTCGATTGTTGAGCGAATGGGAGGTGGAGCGATGAGCCGAATGGCGGTTTATCATCGCATACTTGTTCGCCACGTGGAATCCTGCAATGCACCCAAGGGGTAACACGGAGGTACGAACTGATTCGGATTGAAGGAACAGCTGAATGTATATATTGAGCCAGAAGCTGTCTCCCCGATCAATCCAAGAGGCTTTGCGTCAATCAGCTTTCTCGATTCACCAAGTTGATCGGACATGAAACTCATCGTGACTCTACTTGCCACTTTGCTGGTGGCTGGCCTCGAAGCGTGAGTGCAACTGCTGGGTTCATGCGCACGGCGACTGACTCACATCCAGGGTCATCACAACACGACCTCAAGGTAGATCCCATCGCAGCTTTACATGCCCGCCCGGCTTATGCTCTAATGCGTGGCGTTAGATGCCCTCAAGCCCTGCCCGACCATCACCTCCATCACCAAGGCCTGCAGCACCTGCTCGCAGCCCGCATGCCTAGAGCTCAGAGAGCTCACCCGCCCGTGCAGCTGCCCGTCGCCGGTGCCGACCACGTACACGACGCTCGGCTGCAAAGACAAGTGCCCCACGGGGTGTCTTGGTACGTCGTACATCATCAAAGAGCCGACGACGCGCTGCACCAAGACGACGAGCTCCACGAAGGATGATCCGAGCTCGTGCGTGCCGACGGTGACGATCACGACGAGGCCCGGCGTGGAGGGCGGGTGCAAGTTCAACTGCTCGAGCGACTTTTGCATCATGGATAGTAAGTGATCATCGGCTTGTGTGCTCTTTAGTTGTGTCCCTACATTGGCCGATCCTATCTTAGGGTCCAACAAGTCCCACCCAATTTCTTGCTCTGACGACGGGAATTGAATACTGACGCAACATGACAGAGTTCGTCACTTTACCTTGCGGGTGCACGACGGCGCCTGGCGTCGTCACGGAGACTGTGACGGCGTGCGCGACGAGCTCGCCGTGCTGGAACTGTCACACGGGATTTCCATTCACGACGACGAGGACAGACTGCCCGAAGCAGACGTAGGGTTTGCGGGAGAGATTAGTGGCGCGGAAGGCGGAAGCGGGTGATTAGCGTAGCGCGAGTACGTGGGAGTTAACGAGCATTTCTGTGAGAAAAGACTGCGTCGGTTTGCGTATGTAGCGCAGTCCTGGCCCCAGGTCATGCAGATGATCAATGCATCGGAAGTTTGATGATCGGCCAATGCCTCGGCAGAATCCCTGGCCCCGAAGTCCCGGGATGCAGATGTCAAAAATAGCTGGCCCAAATTGCGGCGCACGTGAGGTTGAACACTTTCTCGTCATCGGATTGACGTGCGCCGCGGGCTGAGTCGACAAGCTACCATCGGCGTCACGGTGTAAGCCGCCGGCCGAAAGTATCGTGCGGCGAGGTGAAGCATGTTTTACATGACGAGGGCGAGGGTGGCGTCAGCTAGACGTCAGCTCCCCAGACAGCTTGGATGTCAGCTGCCACTCGCGCGGTGCGTATTTGGAGAAATGGTTTTACGTCGCTTGTTGGGGGCATTTATGTCTTGTCTAGTCTGGACTGAACTACATTGGATTGGATTGGATTGGAATGGATTGGACCCTGGCCGTTGGGCTTGGCTTTTCGGCTGATGCTAAATTAAACCAAAACAAAACAAAATAAGGTCCCCGATCGGTTGCATCTTGTTAGTCTAACCGGCAGATGAGGTCTCGTGCTCAATCCGCTGAATTCGTCACCGCAAAACCACGTATACGGTACCGAGCAGTCATGTGCAGCCCTCGACTTGGCCGATCACCCAAGCATGAGTGAAACACAGACAAACATGTAGCGACTGTGAATGCGAAATGGCAATGATGGACGCATGAAACAGAACAGTTGTACAAACCCAAGACCATAAAAAAGGCTTATGTAAGGCGACACATTGTCCCGTCTCTATCCAATGCGACCCCGTCGATACCGCACATGACGTCGCCGGCCCCGCCAGGCAGCAAGTAGCGCCAAAGTCGCTCCCGATGGGCATCGCCGCTACCTGACCCTTACCTTACCTTACCTTACCTTAGACTCGTCACTTGGGCATTGATTTGATTGCGTGAGTGTCTTTTCGCTTTGATTCATGCCACGCGGCTTCGTCTCAACTCAACTGCCCGCCGTCCCATCCTCGACACCTGTCTAGGCAAACTCGTCTCCCCCGTCTTTACCTTTAGGCAGCTGGGGATCCCCGGTTCTTTCGGCCAAGCCAAGGCACCTAGATTTCTAAATTTCCCCTGAAGCGACGTGAAAAGGAACTGTGCTGAACAGCGAAGCCGCTAGAACGCCTGACCAACTGGCGCCTCGCTCGCACAGCCACGCCAGCTTACGATTGCTCGCCGCTCGCCAATTTCATGCTTCAGCACCGATGCTGATGCGAGGCGGCCACAACACACAACATTCAAATTCGTCTGCCTTGGCACTCTCGCAGGATCGTCAGCGTCTCCTTCTTGTTTCTCTTTACCTCTCGTTAGACTACATTCGTTGCAACACATAGGATTGCCCGAGTCGGTGGCAGTTACCTCGTGCATTCCACACTCACCGCACTATACGCAAAACAAACAACACACTCACACTCACAGCCACCCCTGGTCGTGAATCCACAACCAACTGCCGAGGAGCGGCGTCTCTCCGACCACCACATCAACCGTCACACGCAATCTCGGATTTTCAACCTTTCTTAATCTCGAAGGCAACACAAATCCACTACTGCTCTCGTGTACCTCGCAAACTCCCTCGGCCATGGAGGCGCGGTCATTGGCCTCGCTCAACATTCTGGCCTCTAATCCGCCCTCGTACCCCGTCAACCCTACTGAGCAGGCCCAAGAGCCTCTGGTTCTCTATCTAGCCCGCGTTCCAGGTACTCGAGGTAAATTAAACCTGGCTCCAAGTTGACACACACGCACTGACTCTCACCAGACATAATTCTCTCACCCTTTAAGCCTCAGCGGAAAAATGTCACCGCTGAGGATGTCGCAAGCTCTCTCTACTACGTTCATCTGGAGCTACACTCATCAGGCTTGAGTACGCCTGGGCCCATCCGAGAAGATGAGGCCGGCCGGTCCAGCGAGGACAGCGGCTCCTCCATGAACATTCGCCGCAAGCCGCTGCCAGCCCAGGCTCGCCCGATAACCCCCGAGAGCATCCCTCGCCACATCTACCCTCCAGCTGGCCTCCAGGATCCTCAGTCAACTCACCCTGCGCAGCGTCCTCCTCAAGCACAGGACTTGAATCGCGATTTCCAACGTCGACCGATATCGATGGCAGCTCAACCAAATCTCCATGATGGACCAGACACCCGCCACCTGGTCCCTGAGCCCTTGGCACGCAAGCCTGTTGGCCCGCGTTCCAATCGTGCTTACTCTGACACCCGCCACATGGCCCCAACCTACGACGATCGTCCCGTTTCTCAAAATAGCCAATGGGTCATGCCACCTGCACTGCCGCCTCGACCACCAACCAACGCCATGACCGAATTGCAAGCAAGCCGCTCACCGTCCCCACGTAAGGCCAGCCATCCACCGGCAGCGCCTTTTACTCTCACCTTGATCCGCCGCGACCCCAGTACGGGTCATCAATGGAACGTGGGACAGATCTCGTCACACCAGTTGGAGCAGTCTCTCGAGGAGCAAGCGCTGGAGGAGCAGAGGTCCTACTTCCCGAACCAACCGCCATCGCCGACCCGCGCACAGTCAGCGACGCAACCACCGATCGACGTCCGCATCGAGACGTCAGGCTACGCCAAATTTCGCAACAGGCCCGCTGGTCGGCCTACAGAGAGCGGCATGGCCACGCCTGACCCCGGAAATCACACGTTGGGCGGCATGTTTGCCAGGCGAGTCACCATGGCATACACCAAGAGCTGGACCTCCAACATCCGCGACAAGTTCCAGCAGACGCGGAAGCGCCACAGCCGCACGATCAGCGCTCCCTCGGCCAACTCGTTCGAGGCAGATCAGTCCGCCGACACCGATTACGCCGTGCGCGACCCCAACCACGGCATGAAGCCCCGCGGGTACGCCTTCACGAGCCCCTGGGACGGGCGGTGCGAGTTCCGCACCGGCAACGGCGGGCGCAGCCTGCGCTGCCACCACCTCCTCCACGAGGGTCAGGCGTCCGCGTACAACCCGCTCGTGGGGGACGCCGCCGACGCAGGGCAGCGCGCCCCCTCCAGCGTGGTCAGCGAGCTGCGCTTCAACCTGCCCAGCTCGGAGCTCCTCGGCGCCGGCCAGGAAGGCCACGAGAGGCCGCGGCGGCTAGGCCACTTCAGCAAGTTCCTGCGCCCCGGCGGCGACAGGAGCGACGACTCGCCCGACGACGACAGCGAGGACGCCGTGTCGCCGTTCGACGTCAACCTCGGCAAGGAGCGGGCCGGCGGGGGGAACCGGGGCAAGCGGGCCAAGCTGGGCAAGCTCATCGTCTACAACGACGGCCTGAAAATGCTGGATTTGCTCGTTGCCACAAACATTGGAGTCTGGTGGTTAGCGTGGGAGAGGAGCTTCTAGATTGCTTTGCCTCTTTTTGTTCATTTTGTATATGCTGGCGAGCGTGCATCTGTTGAGACTTCGAGTGTACAGTACAGGAAGGGTTACATAATGGGACGGATATAGGAGAATCGGGACGCTGCGGTGCAACGAAGGATATGCAAAATCGACATGACGACAAGATAGATTAATTCTCAGAGAAATAATGCAACTACTTACCAATTTACCAAATCCCCTCTATTTTAGCAGATTTTCCTCAGTAGCCGTGGCAATTCTCATCCACTCAAAACACTTTGGCTGCATCCATCACCAGCACACCTCCGGAGCAGTCACGTGCCAAGTCACGCGCACCCAGCTTCGCCCAATCACGGACCCAGCATTGTAATCCCGCAGCTTGCCCGAAAAGCTTCCCAGAAGTCCAGCACGTCAAAACGTCGCCTCCCCGGACCAAACCGACGCTCCGCTCCCGCCCGCCCTTCCCTCCCCCTCGACACCGGGTCAATTGCGCTGGTTACAGCAAGTCCTTTCGTCGGACGGCCGAATTCACCACCTCGAACCCTCTCCCTGCGATTCTACGCACCCACGCACCCACGCACCCACAACCGCCATGGCGCCCGCGATGACGGCAACGACGAGGACGGCCGCCATGATGGTCCGTCGCCAGATGGCCCAGCAGCCCTCGACGGGCTTCGTGGCCGCCGCCATGCGGCTCCAGGCCCAGCAGCGAGGCTACGCAACCCCCAGCGGCCCGCCGCCCGCCAACTTCCGCACCAGCAAGCGCGTCGAGTGGGCAGGCGACAAGGACAGCACCCTCGACCGCGTGGGCAAGTTCTTCCTCATGACGGAGATGGCCCGCGGCATGTATGTGCTGCTGGAGCAGTTTTTCCGCCCGCCGTACGTTGCCGTCCACGAATTCCGAGATGTGTGAGGGAAGCAGGCAGCTGACATGGCCACAGTTACACCATCTACTATCCCTTTGAAAAGGTACTACCGAGGATACTCAATCTCAAAGGCACCACTCTTCCAGCATACTGACCTTCCTCCCAAGGGCCCCATCTCCCCCCGCTTCCGCGGCGAGCACGCTCTCCGCCGCTACCCGTCCGGTGAGGAGCGCTGCATCGCCTGCAAGCTCTGCGAGGCCGTGTGCCCCGCGCAGGCCATCACCATCGAGGCCGAGGAGCGCGCCGACGGCTCCCGCCGCACCACCCGCTACGACATCGACATGACCAAGTGCATCTACTGCGGCTTCTGCCAGGAGTCGTGCCCCGTCGACGCCATCGTCGAGAGCCCCAACGCCGAGTACGCCACCGAGACGAGGGAGGAGCTGCTGTACAACAAGGGTGCGTTTTCACGAGTGGAAAGCCAGGCTGTGTTTGCGAAAGACGTGTGCTGACAATATCGTACAGAGAAGCTTCTGTCCAACGGTGACAAGTGGGAGCCCGAGCTGGCGGCCGTCATCCGCGCCGACGCCCCCTACAGGTAATCCGCCGACACAAGGACAAATTTTCTCAAAAAGAAGGAAAGCAATGTTCGAAGGGGCACCTAGGCTACCCGAATCGCCACACTTCCCTTCCGTCTTCTCTCCTTTGTACGATTGTTCTTGCTCCTCATGGAGGAGATAAAAGAGAGAAACGAAGCAGGACAAAGGGTGGTAGAATCGTGGTCGGTGGGCGGAAGGTCAAAGAGATAAAGGGTAGAGAGGCTGTTGGGGTTTTGTATTTCCCTCTCCCCTGTTAGAGCGTCATCTTTTTTTTTTGTTTTAGGGGGGTTTGTGTTGTACATAGACAGGTCAGATGGAGATGGAAAGAGACTTGCCCGGAGTGGGTTTGATCATCTTCTCTTTGTGCGTTGTTCTGTTTCGAGTGACGGTAACGGGAATCAAGGAGGTGTGCATCACGTATGACTCTGAGCGTGCTTGACGATGGTCAATTCACAATCATCGTTATTATTCACATCAGACAAGTTTCTTCTTCGAACACAGGTGAGGAGCTGCGTCAAGCCTTGGTGAGGTGGTCAATCTATCACTCGTTGTGGCAGTCTCATATCATATCATAGGTATGCCACGACATCTAGCCATTGACAACCGTCGGCCTCTCAAGCTGATCTACCTCTGCGATCCTCCGGACACTCATACCTCACCACGTCGCCCAGCTCCCCCGCCGCGGCCAGCAGCAGCTCCATCAACCCAGCAGCCACCTGCCGCATGGACCCGTGGTACTCCCGTGCGTCCGGGTAGAACGGGCAGACCGTGCTGGCCGTCTGCTTGCCGAACTCGATCGTCAGGCCCTGCACGCGGTTCGCGCCGCACTGGCTGCGGCCGTAATACCCGGCCATGGCGTAGTCGGCGCTGCCGCCCGACGTCGGGTACAGCGCCACGCTCGGCATGCGCACGTAGGACGTCTCGCCGGCCACAGACATGGCGCCGGCGACGCGGCTCGCAACAAGGAGCTGCGCCTCGAGGTCCCCTTTGGTGATGTACTCGCCGTACTTGCTGTCGGGCGGGTCGTCGCCCAAGCGCCCGCGCTGGCCGTCGTAGCTGCCATTTGTAAAGCTCTGCCCCTCGTCGACCGTCTGCGAGTCGTCGTCGCCCCACGAGTAGAGCACGTCGGCGCCGTACGAGTGCAGGTCCAGGAACCACGAGAGCTGCGAGTGGTGGGCCATGACCCACGCCGAGTTGCGCGTCTCAGGCTCCGAGAAAGCCGCGGTGCCGTGGAAGACCTCGCTGGACGGTTCGTCCGAAGCCACGGCCCACAGGTCGGCGCGAGGGCTGAAGTGGCGCGTGAAGTTCCACAGGAAATCGTAGTTGCGGTTCAGGTCGACGCCGACGTCGCGGCCCGGGGGCCTGCCGACTGGGGCGCGGCCGCTGCTTACAGGGTTGCGGTTCTTGCGCCAGCACGAGTCGGTGGCCTGGTCGTGGGCGACGCCGTCCGGGTTGACGAGGGGCAGGACGACGACGCCAGCGGAGAGGGCGCGGACGACTTCGTCGTGGGCGTAGGAGCGGTTGGCGTAGCGCACCCCGGTGCCGGCTCCGCGGGCGTGCAACAGGTCGGCGAGGAAGTAGACGAGGTGGTCGGGCCCGCCGCGCTCGCGGGCGTGGATGCCGCTCTGGATGAAGACGCGGGGCTGCTGGCCGACAACGGCGCCATACACGGACCGGTTCTGGAACGTGGTGAAGGGTGCGGTGAATAGCCGGACGTCGCTGTGCGAGTTGGCCAGGCCCTGTAGCGCAGAACGGACCTCGTCGAGGTTGAGGATGGCTCCGAGGTTGCGGTCCGCGACGCCGAGACCGCGCGGGATAACGGCTCCGCCCTGGAAGCGATCTCCCTTGCCGATGGCGAGGTCTACGTGTGGTCCGGCTCGCTTCGATGCCGAATTTCCGGTGCTGCGGCCGTACGGAAGTTGATCTAGAAAGCTACCGTCCATCTCTCCGGGCAGAAGGCAGCCCTGGGCGGAAGGCCCGAGACCTGCAAGGCCCCAGACGAGGACAGTTTCTAGCTTCATCTCGAGAATGCTGTTCCCAGGGTTGAGGTAAAGATATAGATATATGTAAAGACTCTTAGGAGGTGACGAGTGGAAGTGCTCAGGTCAGAGATCAGGTTTGTAAGAACGAAGATTGTTGTGCCCGCTGCATGTTGTAGAGACGAAGACGAAGATTTAAAGGAGCGTGGTACAGCAGAGCCTTCCCGAAGACGAGCTTACAATGCGCCGCCAAGGCTGTGAACAGGGTTATTTGGAAGGAGCGAGGTTTGGTGAAGTTCATGCACATCTGAATGACCGACACCGAGATACCTTGCTTGACCTGACCTTAAGTACAGTGAGTCGGTGTTCAAGGCTCAGCTATCCCAAGAGCGAGATGTTTTGCAGGACTGCTCACATGCGTCATTCATCTGCATGTAAGCGAAGCAAATACGGTCGATGATGCTGTTTCATTTGCGTCGTTACACGGGGCGGCTGCAAGGGGAGGAAGGGAGGCGGGAGGTTGGTGGATCGCAGCCTCGCAAGGGGGGCGATGCGGTTCTTTTTCAGATTCGGTTACTTGCCTCGGCCGGCTACGTCGAATCAACTGCGGTACGACAATAACGGAGCAATAGCTACACGGAAGCAATTCTTGCTCAACACCAGCAGCAGAGGTCAAAGCTGTAGAGTATGGGTTATTTGTTGTGTAAGTGAGAAGCCCATGTGCATGTCCTTTGGTACAGCAGCACACGCACGACTCGGATAAAGTGTATTGGATCTGATATTACGAGAAGCGGTTGTACATGGTTTCTGTTCAATTCTTGGCTGTCGAAAACTTCCCGCGTGTAACCTGCTTGCTCTAGGTTGGTAGGCAATGGAGACACCGCCTGTTTTGATGTTAGGTACACGTTGGACACCAGCTCGAGTTTCTTGCAACCACTGTTCAAACATAGACGGTATATATTGATGCCAATAAGCTCCATGGTATTTCTTTCAGCCCATACTAATCATCTTCAAGAAAACTCTCACGTACACCAGCTTCAAACCTGTCCCTATACCACTCTCAATTTCTGAACGACCGCAAATTGCTCCAGGGTAACCCTCCTTGATCCTCCCCCAATGCAAGGGACCGGAGCCAATCTCGCCTCCGAGGATGCACCGTTCCGCTTCACGTGACTCTCCTCTTCTTCCCACCGTCCAATCACATCGCCCCAATTAGGTTGGCATGCCAGAACGATAGGGAAAAAAGGTACCGACGACCGCCCGCCGATACTGCCCGCGACACAAAGTACCGCACCCACGTCGTAGCACCCACGAGGTACCTCGCTCAGGTACTTTGCCTTGGGGTACGCTCTACCTTAGCGTAGCTCCATGAGCTCCGACCTCCGTGGCCCGAAAGCACTGGCACCCAGCAGAACCGGAAAGCAGCCAGCGAGAGAAATTTATCATCATCATCCATCGGTCGAAACCTCCATCCGTCCATCCCATCCAATCCAAACCTCAACCAACCACCGACCCCCCCCTCCTCCTCGTCAGCCACAACAAACAGCTGTAGCTGCACACGTCTCGCCGCTCTCTCTCGCTCTCCGTGCAGCTCATTTTTTTCTTCAATTCCTCCCGCCGGTCAATTGGTCGCCCTCCCCCCGTCGCAAATCTAAACCTCGCGAGAAAAAAACCCGTCACCGTCACAATGTTCCGCACCGCCATGCTCCGCTCCGTCGCCGCGGCCTCTGCTCGCGCCGCCGTCCGCCCTGCCGCCCGCGTCTCCCGCGCCGTCGTCTGCCCTCGCGTCGCTGCCGCCCCCGTCGCCCGCGTCCCCAGCCTCATGGCCGTCCGCATGTACAGCGCCGCCGGTGGCCTGAACAAGGAGGAGGTCGAGGGCCGCATCATCAGCCTGCTGTCGGGCTTTGACAAGGTGAGCCCGCTCCCCAGCATCTTCAGCGTGTGGCTGTCGAGCGTTTCAATGGCGGTGGAGGGACAAGCAAAGGGCGTCGCGGTGGATGGATGATGCATCGTCTTGTCGAATTCATGCTGGTTTCAGCCTCGGCGATATGATGCATATCTTTCCCCTTCGACTCCATGCTTGTACCCTCGCCCTCGAAACTGCTTGAAAGCTCCAAGCAATCCATCCCCTTCTGAACAACCAGAGCTAACGCATCCCAGGTCAACGACGCTTCCAACGTACGTACCCCATGCCTAACCAGACCTCATCTCCCAGTCCTCGAACCGCCCATCTAACCCCATTCGCAGATCAAGGCCACCGCCCACTTCGCCAACGACCTCGGCCTCGACAGCCTCGACACCGTCGAGGTCGTCATGGCCATCGAGGAGGAGTTCAGCATCGAGATCCCCGATAAGGACGCCGACACCATCCACTCCGGTTCGTTCCGCCTTCAAGACTCTTCCCCTGCCTTGACCCGCCCCGTTTGCTGACCTGCTTTGCCCTCTAGTCGACAAGGCTGTCGAGTACATCCTCAACCAGCCCGATGCCCACTAAGTGGCCTCGCACAAAACCGAAAATCCCGGCTTCGCCCGTCTCTTGTCTTGTGCAGAACCCCCTTTTCTCCCTCCCGATAAGAAGTCTTTCTTCCGCGGTGTTTTCTTAAAAACAAATCTGTGTACCATACTATTCTCCCGAAGATACTACTCTCTTCACTACCGTCCGAAGATAAGCAAAGAAAAAAGAAAAACCGTCATCTCAAACCACGTCGGACAACCGTCGCGTCCCCTTGTTTCGTGAGGTCATTCTGCAACCCTGCGTGGAGAAGGATTTTTTGTCCAAAGGGCTCGGAGAGATGGGAAACAGCATGAGAGCCAAGAGTTCGGGAAAAGACCCCTGATTGAGTCTTCTCGGTGTTTGGGGGGATCGTTTCGTTGCGGATAAGGTGGGACTGTGAGATGATTAGACATAATGCGGCACGCTCTCTTTCTCTCTACCGCAAGCTGGAGAGGGACGGCCATGTGTTCCGGGAGTGCTGGGTCCGCGGATGGTACGGTTGTATGTCCTGGGAGAGCAGCAAGTCGGTTGATTGCCTTGCGAGACTCCCTTGTACTAGTGTATAGAAATTCCCCATTTTCCTTTCCTTGCGTGAGGCTGCCTGGATCGTTACAACGCTTGCTGAAGTGCGCCGTGGGTGTCGTCCAGAGACACCAAATTCTCGTCCCTGTCCTGCTCTCTATTAAGCCTAGTGCTTGATATGCCCTCACGCTATTGCTTCGCAGAGGCTCTCCTATTGTACTTTGGGAAGCTCGATGTATCTGTCGAGTACAAGTAATTTATGCACGCATTTCAGAGTTTCGAGGCCCAGAATTAGTTCATGAATTGCTCACTACATTACCACCACGAAGCGCCATCTCCCAAGAGCCAGCCATCAACTATCTCACCCATGTCCTTCCCATGTCCTGCCATCTCCTGAGCCGCCTATGAAGACCTCGCCTGCACTGACACCACACTTTGTTTGCAGACTCTGGCAGTCAGCAGTGGTGAGGCTCGTAAGGCTACATCACAATAGGCTCGCCACCACCGCAGTTCCTCCTGGCACTGGCTTCCTCTGCCGATAATATGTCACAATGAACCTTGAATATCCCAATAAAGAAAAGTAAAAAAGTTACATACAGCCAAAATCGCAAATTTGAGGTAAACACCAATTTTGGACATGTTCCATTTGCTCCATCCCAGATGCTCATACGTGTCCTTCGCAGGTCGTGGCCACATGTTTTCCAAAGGAGTGAGAGGGGAGATACTCCAAGAATCCTAACCAGAACAAAAGGCTAAGCGGAAAGGCAATAAAAAAAGGAAAAAACCCAAAAAGACGAAAAATGAAAATGAAACAAAAGCCAAGAGCCTACAGACGCCATAACACCCTCTCCACCCAAATGCTCCCTCTGCGTCGGCGTCCATGCCTCTCTGCATATACCCCATCATCCGCTCGCCACCTCCTCGTGTACAGCAATTTTGAAATCGTGGGTGGCCGTTACAATGCGCTTTCCAATTATTTTCCCCGTCGTATTTTTGTCTGTCCGAGAGCTGCCGAATGCTTGGTCTAAGAAAGGCTGGTAAAATGCCTAAACAGAAAATGCATGTGCATGTGAAAATAGGCGATAGATTCGTCGGCTATGCGTACGCAAAACCCTCGCCGTGCGTATACACGAGGAAACGATCCCTGGTAGAACAGTAGACGATCGCGCCATGGTGATGTGACGAGGTTGTCAAATGCGTTCCACAACCCACAGTGCAGTCATGATCGATCCATTTTATTCGCTTTTGGCTCTGACAAGCCAAAACCTGATCATCGTCCGTTCAATGGAAGCGTCTCCCGTGCCTCCTTTGCCCCGTTGGACGCCGCCTTGCCGGACACCGCGCTGGCGTAGCTGCCAAACCCGCCCATGGCCAGTCCAGCCGACCCTCGCTTGCGCATTCTTGCTGCCGAGGGGTCCTCTTCTTCCTCCATGCTAAACACAAACGCTGGGTCCTCTTCGTCAATGGGCGTCGTGAATCGTCCAGTAACGGACGAGCTGATACTGCCGCTCGAGACGTGGCGCTCCATGCCGCGGTCCTTGCCTATGGGGGAGATGCCGTTGCTGGGAATGCGGGCGGCAGCAGGGTGTAGGAGGGGGCTGGAGCTGCCGAGGTTGTCGTCGAGGCGGCTGCGTTGGAGCTGCTGCGAGAGCATGGACATGGAATCGTTGCCGAGCCGCCTGCTGGAGCTGCTGGGACCATCGCCCATTTCCTGGGCCAGAGTCGAGTTCCTCAGAGGGCTACCGACATGGCCAAAGGCAGAGCCGGCGGCACGAGCAGAACGAGCCGCCTCCTCCTCTTCCTTCTGGCGCTGGAACAGAGGGCCCCAGCGGCTAGGGCTTGACCCGATGGGACTGCCGTATTTGGATACGCCCTCAATGCTGAAGTCAATGTCGGGACGGTCGGCGCGCATGGAACCCCTGCGGGCTTTCTCGGCCGGTGTCAGGAGGTCCTGCAAATTCTCCGGGACGTAATTCTCGGGCACGTTGTCGCCGGAATCGTCGCCAAAAGCAAATTCTGCTTCCCAGTCACGATCAACCGACGCAGCGGTCGCTGCCTTGGGAAGGCTGGAGCTGAGCATGCGGGGTTTGGCGAAGCGCGACGAGTGCATGGCTCGCTTGCCGAAGTACTCATCAATGCCATTAGCGTAGTGTGAGCTGGGCGGGCTGCTGGCCGTAGGAGTGATGAGGTGCTCGGAAGAGCCAAAGGCGGACGTGTGCAGCAGCTTGAGCGTTTCAGACGTGCGCGAGTCCTTGACGCTGCTGAGGGAAGGGGTGGGAGACTCGAGGCCAAACTTGGAAGGGACAGAGGAGGGCCAAGGGGCAGCAGGGAAGCGAGCGGCGTTGGAGATGCCGTTGGAGTCGAAGGACGCGGGCAGAGGGGCATCGAGGACGGATAGACCCTTTCCGTTTGCGGGCGAAAGACCAAAGCCTAGCCGGCTTGCATCGTCGTCTCTAGGAGAGCCATAGTTGGAGTTGGGATCGGAGTATGGGGTATCGATGGCAGGAATGCCATTGTCCAGACTCGTCTGGCGACCCAGGTGGTGGCGGGGGCCGGGGGAAGGTCGGTCCTCGAAGGGGTGAGAGGTGGCCGGATAGGCAGGCCCGTCGGCGTGGTAGAGCGAAGTGGTGAGGGCGCTCGTGGTGGAGTAGTTGGCCGAGGTTGGCGATCCCGAGGAGTGGCCGGATCGACCAACCAGGTTTATGGGGGAGGTACCGACGGTAACGCCATTCTTGCCGTAATTGATGCGACGACCGTCGGGGAGAACGTGGATATTGGCGCATTTGGGTCCGAATTTGCAATTGCCCTATGGATAGAAGGAATAGAGTTAGTCGAGACTGGCAGGGACAGAGAGGGAGGGCAAGAGGGAAATAGTGGGAAATTAACCTTTGCAAAGTATTTGCAGACAGTCTCGGCGGCGGTGCCTAGGTCATGGCTGAAGGGACAGGCATTGCCGGCTTGACAAGCACCCTGACGGAAAAACTTGCAAGGAACATGGGAGGTATCTAGGAAAGGGCAAGTTAGCGGTTGATCATCAGTGTGGGTTGGGGTGGTTGCTGCATTCGGAGGCGGGAATCGGGGTGACACGAAGCGACGTGAGGTGATCGAGTCGTGTGAGACAAGGCGAGGGAATCGACATGACATGACATGGCATGGCGCGGGACAAGGTTAGGCACGTACTGGGAGGACTTCGGGGACCGTCAAAGCCAGCGCGAGCCGAAGCGGCGGGGGCAGGAGAGGAGCCGTTGGCGTGCTGGGCGGCGTGGATGTTGAGGCTGCCACTCCGGCTGTGACGATATTCGGGCATCGTGGGCGGGGTGGAGTGGCAGAGAGGAGAAAAAGCCGTCCGGGCCTTGGACGGCGGCGTAAACCTCGGTGTGTCGTGCGCGCTATGCGCTCTCGGCGGGGGGAATTGGAGGGCGTCGGACCGCTGAGGACTCGGGGCTTATCGAACTCGGCCGGGGGCCGCGCGCGAGGAGGCGATATGTTGCGAGGCGAAGCGAAGCGAAGGGCACAGGGACGGGCTGCCGTGCTGCGATGCGACTCGAAGCGGAGGAGGAAGAGCGAGGGCGGAGGTTTGGCAGATAATGGTGGGCTGGCCCGGGTGGAGGCACAATCCAGTTACTGGATGTACCTTTAGCTCGGCGGATGGGGATGGATGGATGGAGGGATCGATGGTGGGCGATAAGATGGACGGGCGGTGGTGGGGGCCCTTTGCCTTTGTGAGACGTACGTCGTACAGTAACGTTGACGGGTGTCTGCGGGACTGGCGGCGGCGGCGGGGGGGGGGGGGGGGATATCGATAGTCGCTTGGGCTGAGAAGAGGAGGAGAAAAAGAGTAGATAAAGAAGAGCAACAAGAAAAATGGGGGAGTCCGAAGTGAGGCCGACGGCGCAGCAATCCGTCCGTTCTGGGGGCAGAGAAGAGAAGATGGAAGAAGAAGAGGAAAAGAAGAAGGCGTCCGGGCAAAGCAAAGAGGATAGAAGGAGGATGGATGGATGGGGATGCGATGCCGAATGTGGAAGAGGCTGAGGTGACGGGAGGGAAGGTGGGGGAGAACACTGCTATAAACTGCCCTCTGCACGAGCAATCCGTAGAGCCTCCAGCGGGCGTCGGGACTCTAGGCTCTGGGCTCTGGGCGCTTCGCCTCGCTTCGGGTCCTGGTTAGAGACAAGCTCCGGCGCGGGGTACCTGCGATGCGGGGTTGTCGCCGGTGCACGGCCAAGTACCGCCTAAACGGGAGACGTGACCTGCAGTGACCTGCAGTGCCCTGCACAGGCCGTGATAAGTCAGGCACCTTTAAGGAAAGGTCAGGTAATATCTGTGGATGGCGCCCGTTTCGAGATGGTGGTGGTCTGAGTAGATGAAGCTTTAGGACGGCGGGCAATGAATGGCAGGCAGTCTATCTCGGAGGGTGTGTATATGTGTGTGTGTGTGTGTCCTGCCTAAGGTACTGGGCGCACCACACCGATGCCGTAGCCTTGGATTTGGTCCGGCGAAGGCTCGTCACACAAGAAAAAAACGGTTGTAAAGACCGTGAACAAGTGCCAGATGGTAACGTTTGAAGGGTGCAGCGCTTTCGTTGGCGTGGCGCCTCGAGAAACCAGCGGAGTCGCGGATCGCGGCAACCTTAGTGGACGAGCGTGCCCTGTGCCACCGGTACGCTTCAGGGGGAACCCCGTGAGGCGGTTCCGAAAAAGGTAGGGTACGACAAGGCCGGTGGACTGACTTGACTGACTGCTTGAGCTATAGGCTAAGGGAGACACGCCTGAATCGCCTAGACGCAGGGCCGTGGGGAAAATAAGTGCCGAGTCGCTGAAGGAGAAAGAGAAAAAAGAACCGCCCTCTCGAAATGTGATGTCTTGGAATACTTGGCTCTCTCGTTTTTCTCAAAAGGAGAATATCCTGTTATTTTATTCCCGCTCTCATTCACTGTCCACGTCCAACGGGGGGAATCTGGCCACCGCTGACACTGGCCCTGTGCAAAAGCCCGCAGTGCTTGTGACACCTCTCGATCTCCTTCCAGAATGGGAGAGGTGACGGGGGGTTCATGGATCTCCAGAGCATCAGCTTACTCGCGCGCTGCCCATTCTAAACAGGGCAAGGCTAGACAAGGCCGCACGCTCTTCGCCTGCCTCCGGATTCGTCAGGGCCCGGGTCTCTCTCCAACGGCGCTGGCACTTGTGTGATGCGTTGTAGGGGGAGGAAAATTGGTCTACGGATTGGGGGTGGGTAGTGCTGTAATACGCAGCGGGCGGTGGGTGGGCTCGTCCGGTGAGCTCCGAAAATGACCTGTCTCTTTTTCCGGGTTCTTGTTCGTTTTGGCTAGCCTTTGCCCGTCGTTGACGATTTCGGGCAGCGTCTGGGTCGGGCTCCGGAGGCGAGTCGGGTGGTTCGGCGCATATATAAGCCGTCAAGTAAGGTAAGCTTGTTGACGGGGCGAGAGAGGGTTGGCGATGTGGCAGAGGAAACCGGGACGGAGGACAGTATTTATTTGGGTACGGCATTCCTGTGCGTGATGTAAGAGGTGGCCTGCGGCCGATATATATGGCCGTTGCTTTGTGTGCCATGGCCATGACCATTGCAACGCGACGCTGCCTGCCCGTTATCAGCCTTGGGACGGAAGTCCTACACAGCATCGCCATGTAAGTGGAGGGTCCAGTCATCGGACTGAAGCTATGTCCTCGCCTCGACCCTTGGTCCCTGCCCTTCACGAATCCCTACCGTATCTGCCTCCTCTGCCCTTGTCCGTTTCATGTACAGTTACGATTCCCAGCCGTCACCGTACGCCTCCCGTCATTTCCCATCCTTGCTGTGTTGGTCAACGCAGGTTTTGCCATGCCTCGTGTGGCTCGCAGCCAAGCTTGCGAAAATGCAGGCTGAGCGTCTCAACCCAGCTCTGCTCTGCCCAGCAACTGCAAGGGAGTGGCGATGTTTCGAGACATGAGCTGCCGTGCGCCCCGGTCTCCCTCCCCCCCAGAAACTGCACATCCAAGATTCCGGGATCCGTAAGCAGACACCCTCCACCAAGGACCCAGAGGTGGTTGCCGCACACGCACGTGGA
Source organism: Paramyrothecium sp. XJ0827 (assembly GCA_020881915.1). NCBI lineage: Eukaryota > Fungi > Ascomycota > Sordariomycetes > Hypocreales > Stachybotryaceae > Paramyrothecium > Paramyrothecium sp. XJ0827. The sequence goes on along the minus strand of JAJFPB010000001.1, from coordinate 855,490 downwards.
GGTTTCCAGATCGAGACGGTGCACGCCCCATTGGTACACAGCGTCTCCATTGGGTGGACATGCCATATTAGACTACAGTGGACTACAGTGGGATTGTCGGACGCGATCAGACGATGAAGGGGATGGGTTTCTTGGGAGGCGACACACCCGAACGGGACATGCTGGGGTCGATGTCGTCACGGTGTCGTACATTCAATCTTCCTGCTTGTCAACACCCATTGCCGAACACAGCCAATCAAGCACGAAACCCTCTCGGAGCCAGATTCGCCCTTCGCTATTTTTACTTGATCTGTAGAAACGTCCTTATTGCTCTGCATTCTACCTTGATCGTATTGTACATGCCGAATCTTGGCCCTGTTGCTTTTCTTTTCCCCGTCCGCACGAACCGCTGGTGGCGGCCTTCAGCTCTCGGTGGCGGCGGTGTAAGTCCAGAAGGGGGGGGCTTGGACTGAAGCCGATTGAAGCGCGGAAGAAAAAGGCGAATGGAACTATTCCCAACCAAAATCGATCGTCTGTCTGTCTGCTGACAATAGTCTCGCAGATAAACTTGTTTTTTTCTTTTCTTTTTCTTTGCTCCCTCTTCTTGGGCCTTTTCGACCGGATCCACACGAACCCGGGGGTGGCGGTCGCATTGGAACGTCCACCATCTCGACGCCTTGCAGGGACCCGTTCTCCGAAATCGAGGGTTTGTGTCCAACCTCTATCTTCACCACCAACCTGCTGCCGATCCCTGATGGCAAAACGACACGAGCCCACTCGAAGAGACGTGAAACGAGGCAGGCAATACGAGCTGTGAGCTGCAACGCTGCGCCGACGAATCGTCCCCGCGGTAGCCACACCACCCCCCGACTGGCCCCGGAGCGAGAGACTCGGCATGCTCTTCTTCCCTCCTTCAACATGCAGTTGGGTTCGGACGTGTCAACCACAGTACGACGTGCGACGCGCGCGATGCCTCGACCTGTGTGTCTTGGCAATCACCCCCGGCTTACGGAGCAGAGCGTCCTGAAGGGTCATCTGCTCATCTGCTCATGAATGGCGTAGGAGACAACAGAGCGTCCGATGGCACCGCATGCATACCCGGCCCGGGGGGGGGGGGGACGCTGAGCCAAGAGGCGGTAGAAAGCTGAGGATCGAGAAACTCAATGTTGGCTGGTAATCCACGGGTTCACGCTAACTCATGCACAATCATCGCCAAAAAGGATCGTGTGCAACCCTTCACGCCGCGCGAGCTGCAGCCCACGACGACTGATACGGCGAAACGGACATGCTACACCTCCATCACCTACCCACAACTGGCGCGCAACCCATCTCACCTCAGCACCATGTATCCTTGAATTCCACAAGCCTTCGACGTGAAGAGGTATGCAACCTGGTTAAAATCAGCATTTGAGAACCGCAACCCCCCACGCTCTGTGTGCTTTCAGACAACAACCATCCAACGTACCCCGCTGTCTCGCTGTGTCTTGCCCGGCCCCCCCCCCTCTTCCTCCCCCCCCCCATCGCCTATTTGCATGCATGACCCGTGAACCCCCAGCGACTGGGGAAATCTCCGCATCCTATGGGCTCATACTCTCCCGCGCAGAGAGGTCAAGGGTAAATTCTTCCAACGTTGTCGATCCCGCTGGTTCCGAAAAGCGTTGCGAGAGCCCAGACCCGCCAACCCACTCGATGCGCGAGAGAATTGCTCTCTCATGGATTCTCTCTTCTGGGAAATATCCAACCTTGGAAGTTCACCTGAAATGAGTTGGTAAGCTGTCGCTTCTCGTCAGACGCTTCGGACCTGCCCGCACTTACCGGGACCGGGGGGGCTGCACACCAAGAAGCCACGGACGCGGTCGTCGGGACCGACTGCCAACATAGAGCTCGTCGCCAGCCAACAGAGCCTCAAGATCAAGTCCGCCCGCCTCGATGTGTCTCTGCCGCCGGCGTCTGCACACCCAGCGCAAATACGCAGAGGCCAACGCTTGCCACGGCGCTGGATCGACTTGGGTGGTCAGGTCAGGGAGGCGATTGCTCGCGGTGCAATAGGCGACGGATTTTGTGGTCTCGGGAACCACCCCACGGCGCGCATCCCTGTCTAAGACAGACATGATCACGTCCTGCAAGGCTGCAACCCACACAGCACTCGTCGTGTGTCTCCCCCTTCCCTCCTATCATGGGAGCCGCGGAGCCAAGCAGTCTCCGCGGATGGGATCTGGTTGCATAAGTCGCAGCCACCGTGCTCAGCTTCGCGACCCGTTCTTGACTATTGCCTGTCAGGTCCTGAGTCAGGCCTCAAGCCCCCCCTTGGCTGTGTCACCAGAAGTGCATATTCATGATCTCGCACCTCAGCGTCAAGTACTTGCTGTGGTGGCATCGGGCGAAAGTGCATTTAGACCCCCCCCTGCAACCTGTCCTATTATAGACCCCCCATGCAATGACTTTCGTCAAATGCCGACGTCCGCATGATCGCCCTCTGGCAACCCACCGCTGACGTCCAATACGCTTGCCGTCTCCATAATTGTTTGTCAACCTCGAAGCTTGGCCTGTCAGATGCCCTCCACCGCCACACCCATACCCTGTCCTTGCTCCCACACAGACACGCTTGTCGTTACATTATGCAGAGAACCGAATGCATGTCTCATGTGCATCATCTGTACTTCTGTAGCTTTTGTGTAGGGTGTGTGGCTTTTGCCTGCTCTCGCACCCGCGCGTAAGCCATTGTCTTAATGTGGCTGGCCATGTGAATGGCCTCCATTGCGATATTGGCACCAACTGCTGATTTCTCATGCTTGCATCATGCTTTGAGAAACAGGACTCGATGTTGGCATAGTCCTGGATTCCTCACCGGTCCAGCCCGAAGTTCCGATTGGAACTAGAATAAAGCAGCAGGTCTTTTCCGTAAACGCAAGCGGCCGTGCCCGCAGCCGCCCGCACCGCCCCGAAGCTATTTGTTGGCTAGTCTCCAGCTTGACCGCTTGGCTCCCTTGTCGTTATTATTCGACTTCCTAGTACCTGGCAAGAAGGACTGGTTGCAGCAAACATATGACAACACGATAAGCAAATGGACCGTCAAACGGTTGGCTAATCTCCGACGCACTCTGCCTGCTCGGTTGCATGCAAAGCGACATTGCTCCACGCATACGCGACCTACATGCAGCATTGCGAGGCCGTCTCGACTCCCCGAGGAATCACACACCCTCCTCCCGCAACCCACTGCTCAAGCTAGCATCGACATTTCGATCTCATGATCCCTGCCCCGCACGCACCGTGAATCATCAGCCTGCCCGTAACAAGCTTCTCCGGGCGAACCACCCTCTCCCTACCCAGCCGCCACTGCTGCCTACCCACAGACGCCTTGAAAAGGCAACGGCTCTGCTTGTTGTTGGTGTGCTTCCCCGGCGATCCTATCGTAGTGCCGAAGCCAGTGGATTGTGATAACGCCACAGTGAACAATGTATGACACTGACGGGAGCTCGACCCAGCGTACTGTTACGGCGTTTTGGAGGCGCCAGTTCTCAATAGCTTCACATATCATCAGGCGGATTGCACAAACATCAGGCGTGAGTCACCCTCTTAGCTAGAGAGGCAATATGCCAAGCCGGTCAAGCCTGCCAGTACGCCCAATCCCGATCCTTGGCCGCACCGAAACACGCCATATGCCTGGTCTGGGCGCCAGCTGGATACCATCTGATCAAGAAAGTGGGTGGACTCGTATTGTCATTTGTCCCTTGCGTCCTGTGCTGCACAGAGTTTCTTGCCGGACATGCCTCCGGATCAACCTGACCGTTATACACAGTCAAGCCTGTCACCGAGAGCGTTCAAATCTAAAACAAGGCACTGCTGGAGTATTGAATATGCATGCTTTCCAAGGGCTAGAGCAAGAGAGCTTGGCAAAATGATGAGCAAGTTCAGAAAAATATGCTTTACCAAACTGATATTCTTTGCCTGCCTTTTCCCAAAGTAGAGCACAAGTAAATTCGTTTCAAGGATTATCACATGCCAATATGAGAAATGGAGTTAATTGGCAAGTTTCGGGTAAAGCAGTTGTTCGCGCTGTAATGAGCTGCAGGTAGTGAGGCGCAGACACGCTGAGTTGTCTTTGGACGTGTGGGTCATTGGCGGAAACCGGCATGCAATGTCCCGTATGACTTCTGCAATACGTAGGAGTTTGCGTCTCAGCGTATCGTTGATCGAGGCGAAGCAATCGTAATTTTGCAGGGAGGCTGTTTCGGTTCCCAAATAGGTTGCAGACTCTTGGCGTTGTGCCGTATCGTCCTGCGCTTTCTACACATTGCGATTATTGAGCTACCAACTATTTACGAAGAAGGCAGAGAAGCGAGACATTCTTTTGGGCATGGGGCGCCCCGGCCTGCTGCCTGATTTGAGGGCTGGCTCGCCCTGGTCCCATGGACATTCGAGAAGCGATGAGCAGCCGGATGTCGGGCCATCATCCGCGAGTCCTATCAGGAGACAAGGATCAGCTCCGCACGGATGCAACCTTTTTATGTACATGCTCCTGGGCGTGAGGATATGGGGAACGGGAACGTCCGCCGTGCAGATGAGCCTTCTTGATATCAAATAACACAAGTGTTGCAGCAGGGCGGGGACGGGGACGCGGTACTCCGTTCCGAAGAACAAAGCACTTCATCAGAAGCGGATGAACACAGAGAGAGATGTAGAATAATATGCCTGGAGACTACATTATAAGGCTAATTTTAAGAGGCATGTTGCGAATGACCAGTTCCTCATCTTCTCCTTCACTGAAATGTCAGTAGTCAGCCCTGGTAATGGTCACAGAAGATGACAATTATCGACACCCGTAATGACCATGAGAACGAGAATTCCTATCTTATGGTGACCTTTGCAGCTTTGTCGATCAAATCAAGGTCGTAGTGTTGCATTCAACCTTCGTATTGCTTGCGTAGGCCGTTGTGGCTTATCGATCCATGCATGGATTACGAGGTTGCCTCCCCTCATCAGGATCGGTGGTCTACCGAATGTCCGATGAGCATAAAAACAACCCCTGTAATGGTTAGGTCATCGATTGGTCCACTATAAATCAAGAAAAATACCATATTCACTGTAGGCTTTGGTAAGGAAGGAAATTGTTGCCGTCAGGAATATCGTCACAACTTGAGCCTCTAGGACATCGTTCTACAAAGTGGACATAGATTTGAAACATCCAAATCGGGAGCACATAACAAAAAGTGCTTCGGGAAGGGAAGGGACCTTATCCTGCCTAATCGAATTACGAACAGATATACTTGGAAATGCATGATCAGTTGACCAGACCATATCACATAGAAACTCGTGTCACTAGTCAACTTTTCATATTACTCGGGACTATGTTCATTTTACTATTTTGATTCCTCTCAAGATTCTATACTCTTGCTGAATTTCGAGCCACAGTGTACCTTGTACTGACTGGAGAATGATAGGCTCCGTTAAGCAGTTGGCTAATACGCAGCTGCAGAGGAGATATCGGTGTCACTGGACGTGTCTCACGGGTGTGCCAAGAAGGCGAAAACCGTAACAAGCCCATGCAGCGGGTGGGCACTCATGCCCTGCGCTGCAACCTAAATAGACGGCCGGTCCAAATTCACACGGGAGGAGCGGCGAGCGTCGGGAAGAAGAGATCGTCTCCGTGATCATTGATTACTTCATTCCGCGTCCAGTGGTGCTCGGGGAGCATTGTTGTTGACCTGGATGCCGCCTCGCTTCTTCTCGTGGCTGTCGGGCATGGGGAGCGACCATCCACCTTCGCTCTCAGGGGTGGACAGCCAGAGGCGAAGCAGATGCCTGCGCGGTGCAGGTGGTGCGGGATCTAGGGGAACATTAGGATGTTTGATGATCCAAGCAGTTTTTGAATTACTTACCCTTGTATGCGGTCCTAGCGTGCAGGAGGTGGCCGTTGTGCAGGAACTGGATATCTCCCACTTCCAAAATCATGTGCAGTGCGAGCAGGTTGCAAGTATCTTCAAGAACCTGCATGGCGTGCTTCTGCTCATCGCTCAGGGCGGGAATGAGGCCCTTGTCGGAGAAGCGCGTCAGGGAGCGCACAAAGTAAGGGTCCCACTTGCAGTAGACACGCTCCTTGCCGCCCTTCTCGATGTAGAAGATGGGCTGCCTGATCCAGTCGTCCTGTCCCTCGCTCTTTTCTCCTTTGCGGTCAAAGTACCAGATGGGCTTGGTCAGGGTCTCAGCCACGTCGGGGTGGTTGGCCTGGAGGTAATTCCAAACATGGTGGATGCTGACAATGTCGCTCTCACCACCCTCGGCCGCCCTGTGAAGGCACAGCAGGCCGACGATGTCGGAGTCGTCGCTGTGGAAGAACTGACGGGCTGTGGTGCGGTAGATGCGGACCTTGTCGATCTGCGTTGCGTCATCGCCGACGTCCTTGACGTGCCCGAGGACGTGGCCATGGGCGTTCTGGGAGACGAAGTAGCCGAGGTAGGTGCCGAGACCCATGTAGGCTACGGAATTCTTCTCTGCGTTCCACGCACCGGCAGGGAAGCGCTTGACGAGAATGAAGCCTTTGCCGTTGAGGAGATCCTCGCGGAGCTCATTGAGTCTCTTGGCAAACTTGGGCAGGGGGAAGTTTTGCTGCAGGTGATTGTCAGTACTGTGTTTTCCTGCTTGGTTACGAGGCGGCCATTACGAACCTGTGAGATACCAGTCAGGGGCGTGCCGCTGGCGATGAACTGATCAGCCGCGTCGCTGATTTCCTGGACTTCTTCATCGGTGAAGGGGTGCGTCCAGCGCTCTGGGTTGTTCTTGTAGTCGTCAGCAACCCAGACGGTCGGGCCCGAGATCTCCTTGGGAAATTCGGCGTATTCCTTCAAGTCCGAGTAGAGCGGAGGGTGTTGGCCAGAAGTGCGAATGCCGTCTGGGAAGATGGAGCGCGGCGCGTCCGCATTCTTGACCACGACGGGCGTGCTGCCCGTCTCCTCAATGAGAGCTCCAGGAGCCATGGTTGAGCGAATTGATTTAGTGTCGTTTTCTAGGAATGGACCGCTTGAAAAGAAGCAATTGAAGTGCAGCAGCAGCAGCGGCTCCTTCGGCCAATTAGAGTATACAGGTAAATATTGTAATTGGTCAATTGCATGGGCAGAAAGGCTAGGATTGCTGCTCCTTCATATACATATACAGCTTCGGTTAAAAGGGCGTGGGCGTGGGCGATGACGGTTATAGCCGGCCCTCTGGTGTCTTGATCATCTGATGGCGTGCTCGACGGTCTCAATTACGATGCCGTCGGGTGCGGGGCCGCAACCACACATGGAACGTGGTGCGTCCGAACGATTCGCACCGGTCGCGCCACAGGCCTCCCATGATTTGCTGGCGGCCGATTGGACTCCTGTACAGTATGAGGATGTGGGTTGTTGGGAATGACGTGCTGAGCTGCATCGAGAAGGAGGCAGCGGTTCTCGGAACCTCGGTGCTGGAACCGCCAATGATTGGACGCGCGGTCTTTAAATAGTTGAATCAGACGGATAGCTTCCGGGCGCGGAAACGGGCAGCAGGTACGCAGGAAGAATCCTAAGAACGGAGACCGCAGTGCTTCTTCTAGTCATGGTAACAATGAGGTTATATCAAGAAAGTCTGAAATAACACCGACAATACTTCGCAATCTAGCCTATTTCATGATTATTTTCCACAATTGCTGTTAGCATTGCCTTACACATAATCGCATCATTCTATAGAAGGAAGCCACCGCATACTGCGCACTGGAGTTGGACGGAAAGGACATCCCCGTGGATGCTGCTGCGTTGATTTTTGACCTGCCTCTAGGTCAGGGTTTGAGCTTCTGAGAATAAACAGATTTTTATTCAATTTTTATGTGCAAAAGTAGTTTAAAATCCTTTAAGATAAAGCTAGCTATCTGAAGAGAAGGGGCAAGAGTGTACTTCTTTGTAAGAAACGTAAGAGAAGAAAGGTTATCCGCAGTAATAAGAGCGGAGTACCCGAAAAAGGAGCAGAGGAAGAAAACCAGAGAACACAATCCCTTGGGTTCAAGACGTCTTGTAGAGCTGCTGCTACTTTGGACTTTCTGGACCACCCCGTGTGCTGAGTATGAGGCGAACGTGCGAGATTTGTGGACAACTGGTAAGCACATGGACCATCAGGTGTCGTGATTGAGTCTTGCTTGAATGGGCTTTCAAAATACCGTGAATGGAAAGAATCCATGAATTCGTGTATTTGCGAAACACATTCTACTATGGCAAAACTTCGACTACTCTGTAGAGCCGCTGCCCTTCTTGTTGAACATAGTCAACCCCAATGTAGACGGTCTCTTGGGCTTATTGGGCCTCCTTGGAAGTGGCGGGTTATCATCTTCCTGGCTCACAGAGATTCTGGTCTCGCTGCTGGCCAATTTGCTGAGCTCGTACCTCAATCCGCTGATCTCATCCTTCAACTTGCGGACCTCGCCCTCCCACTTCTGTTCGCGACTGTCCGCGATCACCTTGGCTTTCTCTCGCATCATCTCGTGGTGGTCTTTCTCCTTGGCCGCTTCAACTCTCGCCTGCTCCGCGTCGGCCTTCGCGGCGTTGCAGACTTCGCGCGACTGAGCGAGCTCTATCTTGTAAGCCTCGAGCTCTTGCGTCTTTTGGTCGCGCTCCCGTTCCACCGTTTTGAAGCCCTTGATAGAGGAGTCGTAGCTTTCTTGCTTTCGATCGGTCTCATCTCGATAATCATCCCAATCCCGCTGCAGGCTGTTCATTCTTTGCTTGTAGCTTGCCGTCTCCTGCTTCGCTGATTCCACCGCCGCCTGCATGCGCTGCCAGCCGTCGCGGATGCGCCTAGTTTCCATCACAATCTGATTGACTCTTGCAAGTTCATCACGCAGGGGATGTACCGTCTCCTCGTCGTAGAAGGCGTGGTCACCCTCGGGCTGTGCCAGGAGGGCTCTCATGGTAGAATTGTTCTCCGCGACAGTATTCAAGGCGCAAAAGAGGGGGTCCAAGACAGCGACTAGTTTTCGCACGCACTCGGTGTGGCCGTATTTTGCCGCCACCGTAAGGGCGAATCCATGGCTCGGGCTTTTGTGTAGCAATTTGGCCTTGTTATCGACCAGGAGCTGCAATATTCTTGCATCGCCCTTGTGCGCCGCAAGGATGAGTGCTGTATCGCCATTGGCGTCGACCTGATTGATCTTCGCTTTCGCCTTGATCAGAAGCTCGGTTGCTTCAGCCGACATGTGGAAGGCGGCGTTGATCAATGGAGTGGACGCCTCGCCGTCTCTGCCGTTGACATCTACCCCAGCAGCGAGCAGCAGCTTCAGCACCTCCGGCCGATCCCCCTTGGTCGCTGCAAGGATGGGCCTTTGGAAGAGGCCTCTTCCAAGATCTGGATCCGCTGGGGCCCCCTCCCAGTCGAGAAGGGTTTTGACGACCTCTGTGCGTCCCAAACGACAGGCGGCCTGCAGGGCGGTGCCGTCAAGAAATTTGGGTCCTCGGTAGCTCTGTTCTTCTCCGGGGATCCTGTTGATTGTCGCGCCAGCTTTGAGCAGCGTCTTTACCACCTCGGCATGGCCTTCCTGCGCCGCCATCTGCAGAGGACACCCATCGTCATTGTCCACGTCCGCCCCGTAAGCAAGCAAAACATCGACAATAGGCTTGTTACCATCCCACGCGGCAGCGGTGAGGGCATTGCCGTACCGCTGCGAGGGATCGTGCTTGAAACATTGGGCGGGGAGTATGCCATCCTTCTTGTCAAGGGCGTCGTTGGGCTTCGCCCCGCACATGTCCAAGAGCCAGTGCACCGTCTTGTACTTCTCATTATCTGTTGCTTGGTACAGTGCTGCGTTGAGAACGTCTCTTGAAATAGAAGAGCTCGCAGTGTTCCATACCTTGTGGAGGATGCTGTTGGGGTCGGGGTCGGCTGGCGTGCGACCACTCGATCGTGTGGTCACAGCGGCGAGGTAGAAGATTTCGCCACCAGCCAGCCCCGGATGGACATCGATTATCAAATCTACGCAGCCCCAGTTATCTCCAAGGGCCGCGGTCAGCATGGACTTGCGAAGGATATCATCGTCGAGATACTCCTTGGCTTCGTTCAGGAGAAGCTCGACGCTGGCGCCCTTCTTGAGGTAGCAGGCGTTATTCAAGGCCTTATGGTAGTCTTCTCGTTGCCACTTGCCCTTGCCACCGGTAAGTATGCTTTTGAAGACTTTCTTTTCTGACAGGCCAGCAGCGAGGGCAAGGGGCGGTATGGCCTGGGCCCCGTACGATGCGAGGCTATGGCGGGGGTGATGGAGCAGTTTCTGTACGGCTTCGTTGTTACCCGACCGGATTGCGGCGTTGATGACGGGACCAAACTTTGCGCAGAATGCATTAGGGTCTGCGCCGTTGTCGAGCAAGAGGTTCAAGGTTTCGACATGTCCTTGGAGTGCGGCAGCATGTAGTGCCGTCCCGCTGTCCCCGCCCTTGTCGATGGGGCCCTTACTTTCTCTGAGAAGTGTCTTGATGGTCTCTATGTGATTGTACATGGCAGCGATGTGCAGCTACTTATAATCAGCGACATGAGCAGAAGGTCTGCGGATGCAACTTACTGGTGTATAACCATCATCGTTGAACATGTCAAGCTCCTCCTTGTGCCCATGGTGTATTAATTGCTGCACGAGCAAATCGTATCCGAAAATAGCAGCCGTGTGCAGTGCCATCATGCCCTCGTGCGATAAACTGTCCTTGGAAGATGGCATTTTCGGTCGGCAATACTGCAACCAGGTCTTCCTCAGTGGAGAATTGCTGGACCAGAAAGCCCCCAGTTCTCGGACAAGATCCTTGGCAAGTCCCTTTTTCCCCTGGATCGCATGCTGCATCCAGTACTCCCACGGGTAGACAGCCTTGGTTTCTTCGGTGTCCTCTATAGAGGAGAAACATCTTAATGCGAGAATGCCGTGGAAGCGTTGAATCGAAGGTTCCGTCTTATCCTCGGAATCAAGACCTTCGTCTGATTCCCAGAGGAAATCGACTTTAAGGGAAGGATTGCTAAACTCAAAACCCTGTGTCTCACCATTCAAAGAGACTTGCTGCACCAGAGGCTTGCATCTTTCGATGAGCACGCGCAGCCTTGCTTGGTCTTGGATGCTAGATAATATAGCGAGCTCCTCGATAGTGGGAGGACGGAAAGCCAAAGCCAAGGCTCTCAGCAGATCTTGTAGAGCATGAACGTCACTAGGATCACGCTCGAAGATCTGAAGCGTACTTGTCAGTAAGTTCGGGTCGTCTGAAGCGGATTGCGCCGCACTAGAGAACTAACCGTGAGCCAGCAGGTACGCTTGAGTTTACGTAGATTGATGGCAGTAGCGGGACTAAGGATCTCGTTGACGGCTTCCATATTAGTCCCATCCTCCAGAGCCCTGAGTCGCATGTACTGGATGTCGATCCAGTGTTTGTTGGCTGCCTTGCCCTTCATCAAATCTTGAATCATGTACGCTTGATGTAAATGGTATTTCTTTTCCTGCCGTAGCTCTGTGACTTTAGTCATGACATATTCCTCGAGCGAATTGCTGATCTTGTCTTTATAGATGTCAGCAGAAAGGTCTATGACATGCGAATACTCCGTATTGATTAAATCTCCGAAGCGATCATGACCGTCCTCTCGCACGCGCGTGAACAGCCACCGACGGGCTCCGCGATGAGCTGCGCTACCGCCCGAGTGATGCAGTTCCCTGGCGGTTTCTGTAAGGTGGACGTGAATCCAGGTAATGAGCCGATTGTGCTGCCCACCGGCTAGGAGATGGATGTTGTTGATGACGATGTACACGTCACCAAATGCGTCGTCGTTGAGAATGTGCTTCAAGCAGCCCCACAGGTTGTCCAAACTCAAGGTGGCATTCGTGCCGTCGCCTGAGACGTCTTCATTGGCCTGGGACTTCAAATGGCCCGTTATAGAGAGGTGCTTGGCGTAGTTGGCCACGAGGGGGTTTTGTTTGATAAGCTGAAGAAGCAGAGCCTTGAGCAGCTCGACAGGAGATGAGCCATCTGGGGTCGTGTCGCATAGGAAGAAGGCGAGGAGTGGGACGTGTCCTGACTTGCCCATTCTCTTATTATCTATTATCTCTTGATTGCTGCGGCGGATTTGACTGATGGCGGATAAAGTAATGGTCGTTTTCCCAACACCAGGCATGCTAGTCAACCAGAAGCACGATAGTCCCCGCGAGGATAGATTTTCCCACTTCTTGAAAGCATCGTCCTCAAGGAACCATGACTTTTGGTCCAGCTTCTCGAGAGTTCTTTCCTGTTTCTGGCCAATTTCGGATTCGAGAAGCCTCATCAGAGCCTCCACTTCACCGGGTAGCATACTGGTCTGGCGTGCCTCAGACTGCCTCTTCTTGACGTGACCTGGGGCGTTTTCGACGTGTTTCTTCAATTCATCAAGCACACGCTTGTAGTCGTCGTCAGTGGGTTCCTTGAATTTGACTAGGTCGCTGTGATCTCGGTGAAGCGGGATGCCGCGCTTCCCATTCGGCAGGATAGCAGTGGCAGATTTTTCATCAACGAACTTCTGCGGCTATGCTTGGTCAGCTTGTCATATCAGTATGCACTGGATCCGCTGCTATAGACTGACCAGCCCCAAGAAACCCTTGGTCATTGAGAACGCTATTGTCGGGACGAATTTGAGGCCAAGGCGGCTCAACATCTTCTTATCGTTAATATTTAAGGACTCATGGAAACAGCTTAGGTCGATACCGGGGCTGATTCGGGTTGCCAGCTCCCTAAAATCACCGCAGAGATGCTGTAGAAATACATTCTCGGGGCCTGGCTTCATGATGTTCAGCAGCTGGGTGTAGGCGGGTGTCCCAATAGTGTTCATCGCATCGCCTGCCGCCTGTGCGAAACGTGATAGGCCGCTTCCCCCGAACGGGGCCCCAAAGAAGAGGCACCCCGTGACGGACGGGAGAATATTTGAATCGTCATTTCGTAGCCGATGTAGCTCGCGCAAAGCCTGTACTTAGAAGTCAGGGGATATCTTTGAGGTAAGCACCCCATTATAGTGATGGAGCCATGGAGCCTCACTTGCGCAACGACCAGCCCTCCCATGCTGTGGCCGATGAGTATGATGGGCCTGAATTTTTCAGAGTCGGTCTAAGCGGCGAATCGCGGCTGTTTTCAGCATGACTGAGCAAACCAGATGCATAGAGTGGCCTGACTAACCTGTCGTACAGCTATAAGTTCATTGCAAAGTCCTGTGACAATACCTTCGAAGCTGTTTGCGATCGCATAGTTGCCATACCAAGCCGAAACATATGCGAAGCAGAGGACCCGGGCCGAGGGGAAATTGGCGTGAAGGCCTTCTCTGCTCGTAACCCAGTTGAACCCTTTTCTTTGGGGGTCTTTGTCGTCTGTTGAGTTCTTTTCTGGTTCGAACTGCCAGCATTTTTTGGGGTGCGTCCCGAGGCCAGGGACGACAACGATGCTGAGGACGTGTTATCAGGTCATGTCGCGGCGCTAGATTACTGTTGCCTCATCGAACTGGGTCCACTCACTCAATGTCCGGAACTACTTGATTGCCAGGGCCATCCACTCTCTCGTCGTACGGCTCGTCGTCCGACTTGTCGTCCGACTCATCCTTCCATTTTTTTTTTGTTTTCGGTAATTTTGGCCAAATCTGTAACATCCCGTATTGGAGCTCACTCAAGGGCTTTTTGCCTTCCTTTGACTTGGCCATGGTGCAGATGTAATCAGGGATAAAGACGGCAAGGTAAACGAGACAAGGTGTACACAAAATACTAAGGTGGAATGAGAAAAGAATGAGCAGGATGTTGCATGGCCGCTCAGCCCGCTTCATCTTGCCAAAGAAGTATAAGTACGCAACTGCAACGGGCACAGGCCAGTGATGAACTCGGTATCGAGCGGACCAGGGCGGCTCGAGACCAGATTGCGGCGCCCGGCTAGCGTGGCTAAGATTAGCATGAAGCGGGAATGGGTGCAATGATCTTCACCAGGTCCTTGAGTATCTATGCCGTCCAGGGGTGATCCCTGGACCCGGGCAGCCAGGACGGGAAGGCTGAAGTTGCGGTGGCTTGCTTCCGGGCGGTTAGATGCTGTGCAACACAAGCATGTTACGGCAGCCTTTGTTTGCAGGTGAGTCAACCACCTATTGGAGGCGCGCACACAATGACGATTCTTGCACTTCTGAAGTGCGGTAAGCCTCCACGACGCCGGTTGGCCAACCGCGCTCCACTTCGGTGAAGCAGGAGTTGTTCCCCGACGCAGCACAGAGCCTCGGAACTTGCAAGGCTGTGGCCGCTCCGCTGCATCATGTATGTCAACCCGGTCACTGGATGGCCAATGGAGTCTACGCGATAGTGACTTATAGACGCCAGCCTGATTGCCGTCCGTCCAGGTCCCCGTCCACTACCACCCAACTGCCGTGCACGAGCCAGCGGAATACGTTCTCGTTCTCGGCTGCGGAGAGCCTACTCCCATCATTGGCGGGCATACCGCGTGCCAAGCGCCGGCTTGAGACATAGGTATTCAGCTGGTAAATCTAGAACTGACCACTATCTGAGAAGCGCTCCCTTGTCCCTGCACTTCCACCCAAATGATGTGCAGAAGTCAGCTGTGGCCAGAGCTCGCAGTGTTCCTGGAGTTGAAGTCTGTTTCCCCGACCTTCGACTCGAGAAGGAGGTGGCAGCTAGCAGCGACCCAGCTCGCTTCTAATCCTATAAGTATGAGACCCTTCTACTCTTCCAAGATCCCTCTCGAACTGTCCATTTGTTACGTCTTTGTCACTCTATCCCCTGTCTGCAAGAATTTCTCGACTCCGACCTAAAATGCCTTCCTCAAAGTCGTCCTCGACGCTAACCGCGAAGCCGTCCTCTGAAAGGACCGCTCCGTGGCAACAGGTGACTGCCACTCCATGACCTCCATGACCTCCACAGGTTCGGTCCTGCATCTCTAACCTCCTATTTCGAGCAGTAGAAAGACTTCTCTTTTCCCCAAGTTTTCAAAGATAAATCTGTGGGAGATACATCTGTGGGAGATACATCTGTGGGAGATACATCTGTGGGAGATACATCTGTGGGCCATACATCTGTGGGCCATACATCTGTGGGAGATACATCTGTGGGAGATACATCTGTGGGCCATACATCTGTGGGCCATACATCTGTGGGAGATACATCTGTGGGAGATACATCTGTGGGCCATACATCTGTGGGCCATACATCTGTGGGAGATACATCTGTGGGAGATACATCTGTGGGAGCACCTATGATAACGCCCAGTACCATCAGGTCCAAAGAGTTTGCGGACCTGCTACCAGCGGCGAGACGCAAAAAAACGACAATCTGATAACCCCTATGCCCGAATCAGTGCTCGATTGGATTGACACGGAGACGAACCTGGAACGACTCGATGATGTTTACGGTTACCTATGGCTTGCAGGACGGCCGATGCCACCACGGCCGCTCCATTACCAACGGATCCTCAACCGTGAGATCTGCGTTACCGAAAAACTGGACATGCATATGGTGTGGGGCAACGGCCGTATCTACATCAAGCCACTGCCGCGTTTCGTCCTGGAGCCGTACTTCTGGACGGAGGACATACAATGTCACTACGTGTCAACACCGCGTGATGAGCAGTCGTCTTCGAACAACAGCGATGACTGCCCCGACAAGGGCAAGCTCCATGAGTATCGGCAGCGTGTCTGGGGGATGCTCTTCTCCTATGCCGCGCTCGTGTCAAACAGGAGCGACTACGAGATCGCAATGGCCAACAATCTCCTTCCGGAAGGTTTGGAGTGGTCCGAGTGGCGCGGTATCGTCGCCCTGCTGCTAAAAGACCCGCACCTCTACAACTCGATCCACCGTCGCTTTCGGTTCGGTGAGCTGCGCCTTAACCGTCTCAACAAGATCTACTTCTACTGGCACAAGCCCGGGAAAAACTACATGGCTCGGTGGAACCAGTACGGCTCCTACTTCCAGGACAACTTGGGAATCCTGGCAAGTACCACCGCATACATCGTCATCGTCTTGACGGCGATGCAGTTAGGCCTTGCCACGGAGCGGGCCAAGGCAATCACCGCCTTCCAGTCGGCGTCATTCGGCTTCACTATCTTCTCTATAGTGGGTCCTCTCATTGCCCTTGCCCTCATCGTATCTGTCTTCTTCATCTTCTTCCTCAGCGCCTTCATGGAAACATTAAACTACGGGAAGAAGAGAGAAAAGCAGTTTAATAATAAGGAGAGTGATAAAACACTGCTGCCCGCTGGCGATGGTGGGCCGGCCTCTGCGCTGGTTCGGGCGGAAGGGACGCCATAATTGCTGGCTGGGTGCACATTCTTACACCATCCCTATATGTCCTGAGACTCTCTTTCTCCAATAGTGAATTTATTCGTTTCTCGCTCTATGTCAATAGTTACTTGGTATATCTCGCCATCTGATGCCCACTGCACTAGGACATAACCAAGTTAATAGCAGACGCCAGGAGATCACCATCATATAATACAGCCAATTCCAACGGTGGGCCGCCAACAGCCCTGATCATGGCTGATCCAGCACTACCACAACACGACAAATAGGGGTAAAGTAATACATAGGCGAGCGAAACTCCCAAACCAATTCGCGCGATAGTAACCTCGATAACACAAACCCCAACGCTTCGAAAGAATTGGAAGTTGATGAAGAGATGGCGTGAGTTCCATTCTGTCAACAGGGAAGTTAGGCTCACTTGCTTAAGTGTAAACGTGTTTTAATAAACCCCCAAGCCAAGGCCTAGGAGCTATAGGGTAGCTAGAGAACAGAAAAGGGTTGGTTTCCTTCCCCCCAATTACACTATTTCTAGATCAGCTAGAAGCGCGGCAACGCACATCCATTCTGGCAGCTTGAGAGTGACTGAAGGTAGGACGTGCGCTGCAGTCAGCCAATGCAACTTCAGTTCCCAATTCCGTCTTCCGATTGACATAGCTGACATGTACAGCCTTGTCTCGTGAGGAGCGCGTGCAGAAGTCGGTGCTTGGTTGAAGTGCTTCGGTCAATGCTCTCGCCTATACTCGAGGCCGGCCCTTCATGGGTTGGCCGAAATGTCTCGAGGGGAAATTTTGCTGCTTATGCCGCCGTGATCGATACATTGTTGCATCTCGCAGCAGTATGCATCACCGTTGTGGCGGCAAAAACGGTGTGGATGCAGGTACGAACTGCACGTCAGCAGCTGAAGATCCTCACGAACTCAGGGCTGAGATGGAAGCATGCCATGTAATACGTATTCTACCATTCGTAGGTTGCAGCGATGCAGGAGAAGCTCAATCCGATGAGCTGAACCCTCGAACAGGAAACGATATTGTGGCGTCCAATATTCTGGTCGTTCTAGGTTGTTATTCTTCGTAAGACTGCATTCGGGCACTAAAGAATCAAATCAAAACTCAGCCGATTGAACATGGGTCTTCACGATGGTTATGTCCATGAGGTGTATAAATGCAGAGCGTCGTTCTCTTTAACTTTCCGAATGTGACCAGCACGCCCAAGCCAGTAGGAACACCGTCTCAAGAATTCATTCAACTTCGATCATTGGAAAATGAAGTCAGTCACCGCTCTCGCTATCTTAGGAGGTCTTGCGACTGTCGCCGCCACAGGCATTTGCCAGAACAACTGCGGTCGCGCAGTCGCTGGGGCCGCCAACAAGAACCCGGGCCTCGCAGCTCGCGAGTCCTTGTGCTCAGCTTTTGTGGTAGCTACTACGACCGTCACCGCGCCGTGAGTCTCCTCCCTCATATCTCCGAGACACCATCGCTGATGCTCCCCAGTGCCGTCACTGTCACGGCGCCCATCATCTTCAACCGCAACGTCCATGGTCCTCGTGACCCAACCCCCACCGCCCCGGCTGACCTGGGTGAGAAGCCTGCTTATGCTTCTGCTTGTGCCGATGCAGCTGCCTACTGGAGCGCTTGTCAGTGCTTCAGCGGCGTCAAGCCAACCACTGTGACTGTCACGGCTCCCGGCCCAACAGAGACTGTGGGGGGCGGTAGGTGCACCCAGGGCCTCGAGTTCGCTATTTACGCCCTTGAAGAGAGCTCGGATCGCTGGTATAACCTGCTCCAAGCCCTCGTCTTTGGACACGAGCAAGCCGACTTTCCCCTCCTCTTCTCTGGAGTGGAGCCAAATGTCACAGGCATCACGCCAAGCGTTGGTGGACTTGTACAGTGGGATGACGATTGGTTCTCACCTATCAACATCTATGGCACATCTGGGCCCATCGGCTCAGTCATGGCGCAGACCCTCGTAGACCATCGTGGCTACTTCCTGCCTACTCTTGCCGGCTTCTACACCATTTTCTTGGAGACGGCGGACAATGCACTCTACGCATGGATCGGCGATAACGCCGTGTCCGGCTGGAGCCCGACCAACCCAACCATCAGCCGCTTCTGGCCTCCCGAGGACGCTGCAACGTACTTCTACATCTTCGAGGTCCGAGAGGATCAGGTCGGCACGGCAATCCCATTCCGTCTGCTGTGGCTTAACTACGGCGGTCCGGGTGCGTTCAGTGCCAGTGTGGTTGATCCCGAGGGCACCGTTGTTCTGAGCAATAGCACCCAGAAGAGCCCATTTGTGGTTACTAACTGCACTGGTGTCGGAGATCTGGCTCCTGCCTGGGCTTCATGGGCGGAGGAGATCTAAAGACAATGGTGATTCGTAGGGCATAGTTTTGTCATGTTCGTCATGATTAAGAACAAATTGTCTGGCTGATTCGATCCGCTCGAATTTCTGTGAACTGCAAAGGCCATAATTGCGATCCATTCTAGCAAAGATGCAGTATCTTCGACTTCACGTGTGGCATAATCTTGCTTCATCTGTTCCGTTCCAGACTCCGCTCTCTTGAGAAACGTACGGATCAATTATGTCACTTAATTATGTAGATATCGACCGCTTTTATACTCGTAATGTTCTCTCCTTTGCTCCAAATAAATGCCCCTGGTAGATTGAAAATCGAGATGCACGCTAAATCTATCCTATATGTTGTACCACAGCTGCTGCAAATAATGAATACGGCATGAAGCAGTTTCAATAGTCTCTGAACTGGCGAGCCGGCTTACCACGGCAGCCAATTCCTAACAGACTTTATGTAAACCCAAAGGTAAACTGAAAGATAATTGGTCACTACAAAAAGTGCAAAGATTCCGAGGCACGGCCAGGCTGCCGAGCTCGTCAGATTGAGATTCGAGAGATACTAGTGCGGTCAGTAAAGTCCTTGCAGGAAGAGAAAGCTGCTCAACTTACATCTTCTCCCGATGCGTACTGGCAGTATCCGCAATCGGATGTGGCCTGTGGATTCGCCAGGTAACCATTCGCACCCTTCAACCATTCCTCAGCGTACGCGCCGCAAGTCGTGTTGGAGGGCGGAGTGAAGCGGATCAGCTCAGAGTCCGCGCAGCGCACTGTCAGTTGCGGTAAGATCATCGTGACAATGCCCGAGATCCAGTAGGTAAATGGCCCGAGGTAGTATGTCGTGTATTGCCAAACAGCCGGCATGAGCTCCCTGGGCTGCAGGACGCCGTTGAAGAGCTCACAGATGATGACGAAGAAAGGCATGATGCTCGCTGCCATCGATGCGTCGCTGCTGAAGGCAGCAATCCATTGGCCCCAGCTCGTGATGAAGAGGTGGAACATGACAATCATCAAAAACGTGTATATGGCGGGCACACCAAGCGGGAAACCAACCGGGAAGTAGAAGAGTAAGTAAAAAATGACCGCTCCGATCAGTGCGTAGGGGATCTCAGCAAGAATGTTAGCCGTGGAGAACGCCACCCAGCCGTAGATCCTGCTCGGATACTCGCGTCCAAGAAAGACGTTTCTGTTCTCATCAAACATCAGGGCGCATGCGTTGATGAACTCGGGTACAAGCATCAGCACCAAGAAGCACGAGAAAATGCGATACTGCATTCCCGCAACCGTGTTGTTGACTTGCAAGAAGATCAGGCCGTTGAGACCAGCGTGGATGACGGAAGCGTAGAGTCGGGAGTAGATGTAGTTTGGCGCACGCCAGTATTGCTTGAAAGTTCTTCCAGTAAGAAGAGAAATCTGGGTAAATGTCGAGGAGGCATACTGTCCATCGATGGACGTTTTGCCAGACGCCGTCTGCTCGCTTGAAGACCGAGCCGGCGAGCGCATTATCTCCTCGACCTTCTCGTTGATTCCAGAGGCCTCGGGAGACTCGTTCCAAATGCTGGACCAACTGGGAGGGTTCTCTGACGATGAATTGCGTGCAGCAACCTCGATCAAGAGATCTGCTACATTCTTCTTCGGTGGCACCTCAACGCCGTGCCTCGAAAAGTAAGGAATGACTTTCGCCACTTCGCCAAAGTAGTACACGCTGCCTCCCTTTTCCAAAGCCAGGACTCGGTCAAAGTGGTCGAATTGTTCTTGGCTTGCTTGATGGATGGTGCAAACAATTGCTTGCCCAGCATTTGCGAGTCGCCTCAGAAGTCTGATGATATTCATGGCACCTTGCGAATCAAGTCCCTAGGCTCCAATTAGTTACTACCATGTAGGTCTGGTATGATATGCTTACGCTCGTTGGTTCGTCCAGGAATAGTAGGAGGCTGGGCTTTGCACAGAGTTCGACGCCAATGGTTGTGCGTTTCTTCTGCTCCAGAGACAGCGAGCGAATGACGACATCTTGCAACTCTGTCATACCCAGGATTTTGAGCACCTTGTCGACGTATGCCAGCTTCTCCTCGACGGACGTGGTCTGGTTTTGTCTTAGTAGTGCTGAGAATTGGAAAGCCTCTCTGACTGTGCTGGTATCGATATGAATGTCCATCTGCTGGCAATAACCGATTGTTCGTCCGAAGGCGGGCCCGACTGGTTGGCCGTCCACGGTCATGTCACCAGAAAGCTTGCCAGATCCTTGCTGGGTAAGCACAGTGAGCACTTTTTGGTAGTTAGTTTCTGCATCCAGACGTAATCACGAGTTTCGACTTACAAGTACTCTTGCCAGCGCCAGAGGCGCCAACAAGTGCAGTCAAGTTTCCAGGCTCGCAGAAGCCCGAGACATTTCGCAGCAACTGCTTCTCCCCATGCTTATATGGGACACTGTAGTTGAGATTGTGCCAAGTAAAGGTCGCTCCAGAATGATGGAGCTTCTCTGAAGCGTCCTGATGGGGCGACGATCCTTCCCGGATACCCTCCTCAACACGGAACTCATCAGTGCTCTCCTCGTCAATCTTCTCTGCGTTGCGATTGGTCTTTTTAGATGAGGCAAACTCGTGAAGCGCGCCTCCGTTTTTGGCCCAGTCCAGGTTTTCCACCAACCACATGTTAAGCAGTAGGAAGCCGAGAGTGAATGCGATGAGGATGCCAAAGTTGCGACCAAAATTGTGGGCACCGAAACCAAACTGACTTCGGAGATAGTCATCGCCTTGCACGCCGGTGCGAGAGGCGCCCGTAGAGGCGCAGCTCTGGAACTCGGGGTTGTCGTAGCTTGATCCAGAGGGTATTATCGAGTTTGGGTCACAGGGAAAACTTCGTCCTTGAAACTCGGCAGACATTAGAATGTCAAATGTGTAAGGAACGGGTGTCAAGTACTGCGACATGGATCAGAAACTGCCAAGAATGAGGTTTGGGGCCGATACTTACTGCTAGCCAACCGACCCAAGGCACGTCAGATATCAGACTGTCAAGCGGCCTCAGATAGCCACCGCATGCGATTCCGATCTGGAGGTAGACGCCCGCATATCTGAAAACAACTTCGAGACTTGGCGATACAGCACTAAAGACCCGAAATGCGGCGGTGAATGCCAAGGCGCACATAAAAACCGCCGCCAAGAAGATAAAGAATGCTCCAGGCTGTTATACGCGTCAGTAATCAGAAGACTCGACAATTCGAAAGAACGAAAGCCACTTACCTCCATTCTCATGCCGGCAATAAAATAGGAAATGATAGAATAGATGACGGAGAGGAACAGGAGCGATGGAATGTCTAGCAAAGCCTTGCCGACGACCACGGCGCTTGGGCGCACCATAGCGAACCTCTTCTGACGACTGACGACGATTCTATCGCGGAAAGATATCTCCATTTCGGACATTTGAAACCAAGCAATGACAGCAGCAGAGTAAAAGGCAAATCCTCCTCTCGAGTACACGCCCGCCGTATCGTTGGGCATGTTGTAAAACATGGAGGACAGCAGAAAGGCGCAAACGATCACGCAGATCATCTTGAAGACGAAGGGGGTCAGGTGGCCCTTGAGCTGCCAGTACTCACGCTTGGAGCAGAGAATGACCTGTCGGAAGAGAGACGTGTGGTAAGGGGATTTGGAGGAGACGAATCTCGACTTGTTGTCCTTCGAGTGCTGTTGGATGTTCTGCTTGGTGGGAACAGCAAGGGAAGCGCCCTGCTCCGGTTGAGGTGTGGCAGACTTCTCGGAGGAGTGCACCAGGTCGGATTCGTATCGCTGGATTTCGGCTTCGACATTCTTGAAAGCCTGGCTGGAGCGGAAAGCTTGCTCAAGGTTGGCTGCACCCCGCGGCGTCCTGGCGTTCTTGTCGCGAATGACGGCGGTGTCGCCGGTAGTGACGCTCGTTAAGAAGTCGCTCATGGTCTGTCGCGGAAGGCGAACGTATCCCAGCTTGTTGAAGTAGGCTTCTGCTTGCTGGGCTGGGCCGTTGTACAGCATCCTGCCCTCGTCAATGAGCACGACCTTGTCCATCAGCTCGTATATGGCATCGGACGCCTGATAGAGAGATACGACAGTCGCCCTTTGGCAGGCGTCTGTCATGATTCGTAAGGATTTGATGAAGTCAAGGGCAGAGGAGGCATCGAGTCCGCGAGTTGATCCGTCCCATGCGTTGACCGAGGCATCCGACGCCAAAGATTCTAGAATCGAGACTCGTTTCCTTTCTCCGCCCGACACTCCTCGAATGAACTCGTTGCCAGCCAAGGTGTCCATCACGTGTGACATGCCGAACGCCTTGCCAAACTCCTCCACAAATTGAGCGGTTCGATGAACCCATCGCCTCGGGGTCTTGTTCTGCAGCGCAAACTCGAGTGTTTGGCGGACGGTGAGCGTTGGGAGATGGATGTCGTCTTCCGGCACGTAGGTGACGAGTCCTCGGAAGCGCTTGGAGACCTCCTGAGGCGACAAGCCCGAATAGCTCAATGAGCCGCCGACCCCGAGGAACGACGAGTGGTCGTTGCCCAGGGTGCGGAGAAATGTGCTGCATCCTGAGCCGGGGTTTCCGAGAACACTAAAGGTAATTAGCTGAGTCCTCAAAATGGATTATGCAGGGCGATACGTACAGCATCATCTCTCCATTTCTTACCACGCCAGAGAAATCACGAATTAAAGCATGACCGTCCTCGACTTTGGTTGGCGAAACATATCTCTTCAGGGTCCATTCGTAGACATCCTGAAAGGTTAGGGTTCGCCAAATGGCATGCTTAAGCGTCTTGACGGGCACGGCGCCTCCTGGACGACCATAGGTCGAGAGGTTCTTGAAGCAGACACTGAGAGGGAGCGGCTGCGTGGTGTTTTGCTGTTCCTGTCGCAGGTACTCTTCCAACTCGGTGGATGAGGAGTCTCCGTCGTCTGATACGTTGGACTGCCTGGTGATAGATCTGTAGATCCCCGAGACAGCTTCTTCCGTCTGCGGTGTAATGTGAACCTTGCAGGTCTCCTCTGAGTTTGTGTTGCTGTCGTTGTTGGTGCCACCCCCAGCTGGCGGGGGGTGAAGTCCGGAGGCTGATCGCGTAGGGAACGTCATCGCTGCAGCGAATCAAGAAGAGAATGTTAACCCTTAATGCTTACCATCCGGTGATGAATAGTTGCTGCACGTAGGCTTTGGGAACAGAGCTTGGAAGTGGTGGGATCTTTTCTTCACTTTATGTAGCAGAGCCGTCGAGTCCCGAATGCATTTTACTGCCCATATCCGGCAAGTGGGTCTACGGTGATGGCGCCGTGAGTCTGAAGTCGTGGCGTGGGGTTTCGGTGCCCGCGGCGTCCCGTGCTTTGGGATAAATGGTTCAAGTTCGGCGGATAAGATAGTTTATTCAGCAACAAGGGCTGCGTGTTATATTACTCACAAGGAAACCAGTAAGGAAAAGGAAAAGAATAAAAGACTTTAGCTCATTGACGCAATGCACTCGTGTTTGGCCCACCGCCCGGCACGGTATGAGTCTGTCAGTGTGGCGACGTTGGAGAGATCGACCAGTCCTCAAACAGGAAGCCAAGGCGCTTAGCCTGAGCGTGCTATTACTCAATCAGGCAGCCAAGGCGCAATGACGCTAGTCGGCTGTTCTGTGGACAAGTGGAATTGCTGAGATCCACATCGTCATTGTTAGATATCCGTGTCCCGAGAAACGTCCCGAAAACCTTCCTAGGCCGCTCTCCAACGTTTTGTCAGCAGTTGCTGCGCGCCATCACAAAAACCAGCGCCAGGATCATGGCCGCGGATCCCTCAAGGCCCGACAAGAGGAAGAGGTGCTGGAACTGCCAGCGCCAGCGACTCAAGTGCGACGGCACCTTACCGCAATGTCACAAATGCGCACAGAGGGGGGTAGAATGCCCCGGTTATGCATGCAAACCTCTGAGATGGGTGGATGGCGTAGCAAGCAGGGGCCAAATGATCGGTAGAACCTATGAGAGCAGACCCGCTCCCTTGGAAGCCAGCAGCAACAAACGTCCTCGGTCTCAACTCGTGATCTCACCCTACCAACCCAAAGCAAAGAAAGCCAACCTCGGCCACTCGAAATCACCATCTGCGTGTGAAACAACGAGTGTAATAGCTCTCGCGCCTTCAAAATGTCTCGTTGACCCCGTGCTGAAACCGTTACGGTATGAAGATCGATATCTGTTGAACTACTGTAAGGATGCGTCCTCGACACAGGAACAAGATCTTGACAAAGTATAGTTACCCACCAGGTCTGTCCTGTTTTCACGTTCAGCGAGGAAGGCAGAAACCCTTATCGGGAGCTGTTACCGATGGTTGGATCATGTCAAGCCACCACCAGCGCTATGATGGCCGTTGCTGCCTGCCACGCCGTCCACTACATGACGGGTATGCCTGTCGCACAACTATGCGATGACCCTGGACAGTCATCTGATGTGGACTGTATCGCGGAGCGCAGTGGTTCGCTTTCCAACGAGTACCTTTGCTCTAGGCTAGTACAAGAGTTCTGGAATCACAAGCAGAAGGCGCTGATGTTGTTCTCGCACAATCTCACCAAGGTCAACGGCCGTCCAGAAATATTGACCTTCGTGACTGCAGTTCTTCTTGCTTTGGTCGAGATCTTCGAGAGCGGTGGTGGCTCTTGGACAGTACACATTGAGGGAGCCAAGCAGCTGCTCAATGCTAGTCTCCATGGAGATCGATCTTTTCTGCCGACCTTCTTGGAAGGTTTTATCCACGAGGCCATGTTGTAAGTTTCTGCAAACCCCTTTTAGTGTGCGCTCAAGTTGAACAAGAGATATAGGTTCGAGACCTTTGGTCAAACTCTCCCACCAGCTGGCATCGTCACGACATCGTTCAACATGCAAAGTTCCACAGGCGAATGGGTGAAGCCGCAATTGCTTATTACCAACATGACATGTCCAACAGCCATCCTCAAAGGTATTGAAGCAGTAACCGTGCTTTTCCGTGAAAGTAGTTCTTCCAGGCAAGAACTTCCTTCCAATGTGCTGGCGACTTCTACGGCGGACGACATCCGGTTGCGATTGGAAGAATTTCAGCATTTGGACTCCGACCTCTGGGCCACGCAAGCAAAAGAATTGGATATCAGAGCCAAAGCCTTGTCTCACGAGACGCTAGTAGCCCTCTGCACAATATGGCAACAATCGGCTGCCATTTATACGTCATGCGTGCTGTATGCAATAACCAACAAGGAGGTGCCTGTGCAGATGATGGTAGAGGACCTCGTCTCAGCGCTGGGTCAGATTTCCGAAGCGACGCTTTTGAAATGCCTCAACTGGCCAACATTCATAGCCGGCGCCGCGTGCCAAAAGAAGGAACAGCGCGAGTGGGCGCTGGGGATACTGCGGCGCATATGGAACATAGCATTCTGTGCAAACAGCATCAGTGCAGCGTCTGTGCTTGTCAAGCTCTGGGATAGGCATGACTCGCTTGGAGTTGCGGAAGGAGAAATGTGGGACTGGATATCGGAGGTTTCATCATTCGGGGAACATTGGAACTTCTTCTGAGAATGCGAGTTCAGCTTGAGCGCGCATTACAAATAGCCAATAGAGCGAGAAGAGACTTTTCTAGTTTTAATCTGGGATCTTGCAAGGGGTCTGCCGAAGGAACATTCCGGAGCAGAACGCGAAACCGCTCGTGCCCGTGCTAACTTGGGGGCCTCGGTTTGTATACTCCACACTCCTTGATTTGCGCATTCGGTCGCAACAGGTGTTTGCGAGGTTCGCTAAAGCCAACATAGACCGGGGTGGTAGGATGGCATACATTTTAACGGAAGACGTGATTGGATGACGCCATAGCCCCTGGGACCAAAAGCAAGTGATCACTTCTATGCGCCAGTATGCAGCCCGAGTCCGAGAGTCGTTCAGTCATTTGGAACGTTCCCATCAGACATTAAGAGCGGACCCACGGGTGAAGGCCAAGACGTATCATTGGGTGGTATTGGTGCGTCACTCCTGCATTCAACGTCGACTTGCCTGGACTCCGCTAATCTCCTTGTCGTAGTCGTCCGTGCAGGATATTCCCATCGTCAAGTCGTGGAATGATAGGCGAATATGAACCCCACTAAGGGCTCAACTTCTCATGGATTACTGAGCATGATTCAATCAATAACGTAAAGCGATGTTCTATAGTGATTAATAGGAGAGTCAAAATGCATTTCGTGCCTTGTGGTGAGGTGTCAGGGAAATGTTTACACAATATTCGCCAAATAGCCGTTGAATATTCATGGAATTTTTTTAGTAGCACAGTATTTACAAGCATTTTAAAAGCATTTTATAAGAAAAAAAGAGTTTTCTTAAAAATTATTGCACGAACAATACGAGGACACAAATACCTGCTACAGCATCTAATTCTTCGCTCTCAAGTTGGCTTCCTGACCTGCATGACAATATGAGAGTGTTCACAGGTATCAGGCCTCGATGCCCGATACAAGCCATAGGGTAGTTGTATGGGCCTCCTGGCCAAAGTTTTTGTTTTTGCTGCCAGGATAGCAGCCCCTGGCATTTTGCTGAAATTTGGCCTTGAAATCCTCCTCGTCCTGGCTGTCCGTGCGGCGGCCCTGAGCTGGGGTCCACCAACAATGCCACATAATTAAGCCCTTGGCGGCTCTCGGTCCACCAACTTTAGAATGTGATAGCTTGAGCACTGACGCTGTAACGTAACAGTCCGAATTGCGAGTCCGAGGCTCTGCGAGCGCTTGCCGGAATCGCGGAGAAGTCCATCAAGGTCTGCTCAATCGTCCGATTCTAATAATGGCACGCTCATTCATTGAGCTTTGGCACATCGGGGAAACTCCCCTCAAAAGCGTACACCATATGCTACGTACTTTCATTAACTTGCAAATGCAAATGGTCATAATGTCCACAGCAATCGACGAATGCAAAATGATGACCTCAGCCAACCACCGGCACTTCTCTGCTTTAAGCGCTGATGTGCACACGGGGAAATACTAATTCGTCCCGTTCTTTCGGCATGCACAGTTGGGGGCTACAGTCAGCGCGATCATGCGTAGCATCGTTTTCCGAGCAGAAGTTGCTGGCTCGAGCGCGCGGCCCCCTGTCAGCCCACGTTTCGTGTCCGCTGGCCGCTTGCGTCCATGACCTGATTAGGCAGCTCTTGCAGCGATTTGCAACCATGGAAAGGGGTTTAAATTACGTTTTCGATGAAGAAAGTGGAAGCACTTGAGTGTTTTTCGCACGAATTTGGCTTGTTTGTGTATCTTGCTGTTTCAATTGCCTCCGCCGCGAGAATGGCTACAACGGCGACAACGATGGCGACGACAACGACGGGCGCTGAAAACAGCTCCACGACCTCCCTAGGCACGGCTCGCGTTCTCTGTAGGGTTCCTTGGCTATAGAAGGAAATGAAACAATGCGGCCTTGTTGTTTCATCCCGTCTTCCTCCAATAATCAGCGGTTGAGCCAGACAACCCTGGCCGTTTTCTCTGCCTGTGACCCACTGCCAAATGCGTCTAAGCCTGGATAGTTTGGTGCTAAGCTTAAAGGATCAACGCGTTGTGGAGGAATCGGGAGCGCTACTGCCAGGGGAGCAGGCCAAAAATAAACACGGCTAGGAGTTTGGGATTCCGTCAGTCACCTTCGAAGTTGTATAAAGAAGCCGGGTTAGGGGCCTCGAACTTACAGTCATCTTGTTCAAGCTCATCTTCAATCAGTTTTCCTTGGTCGTTTTCTCTTTCCTTGCTGTCTCATTCATTCACTTCGGTTCAAACCACCTTCACTCACTTTCAACATGTCTCGATTTGCTCTTATTGCTGCGGTGCTGGCCACCAAGGTTGCTGGACACGGGTACATCAACACAATAACTCTGAATGGCGTTTCCTACGAGGGCTTCGCCAGATGGAACCCCAACCCGGCCCCCAACGCCATCGGATGGAGCTTCACCACCCCCGACGAGGGCCCCGTCCTGGACATCTCCAGCCCCGATTTCGTTTGCCGGCAAGAGGGCCAGGCTTCTGCCAACTACGGCCAAATCGAAGCTGGTGGTCAGATTGACTTCTTCTGGACCTCTGATGACAAGGTTTGTTGCTTCTCCGATATGGCTTCTCCGATGTTGATGAATGATGACTAACGTTGGCTCAAGGTGATCAACCCTAACGGATGGGCCGAGTCGCACCGAGGACCGATTCTGACTTACATTGCGCCTTGCGATGGCGATTGCGCGGCTGTTGACAAGACGGCGCTGCGGTGGACCAAGATCTCCGAGTCCGGCCTGGTGTCCGGAACCGCCAACACCCAAGGAATCTGGGCCGCCGATGTCCTCCGTCAGAACGGAGGCGTCACTTCTGCCACCGTTCCTGCTTCCATCGCCCCTGGCAAGTACGTTGTCCGCAACGAGGTAAGACGAAGAACCCGCCCTGCAATAACCAATACCACGAGGCTAACAGAGCTGAACACAGATCATTGCGCTGCACCGCGCTCACTTGAGCGAGCCCGAGTTCTACGCTCAGTGCGGAAACATCGAGGTCACCGGCTCCGGCACCGACACCCTCGCCAACGTCGGCATCGTCGCCTCCCAGCTGTACAGCAGGTCTGAGTCCCAGATCTTTGGCTGGTCCATCTACGACCACAGCGAGACCAGCTGGCCCATTCCCGGCCCTCCCCTCTACGACGGTGCCAGCATTCCCGCTGCTGCCGCCGACGCCCCTGCTGCTGAGGCTCCCGCCCCTGTCGAGGCCGCCCCCGTCGAGGCTCCTGTCGAGGCTGCCCCTGTTGAGGTCGAGGAGCAGCCCACCTGGAACAACCCCAACTCCTGGTGGAACCGCAAGGCCCACGTTGGCCGATCGGCCCGCACCGTTTGAGTCAAGATGGGATGTGTGAAAAGAAAAGCATTGTAGACGGCACGATGCGACAAACGCTGCAATGCGGCATGCCGGGTAGAACGAGTTCATGTACATATTGAAATACATAAGCAAGCCATTGTTTTCAAAAACCATTAATATTGATATATGCGCCATGCGATGTATTACAGTAAACATTTGGTATCTCTTCACGACCAAACCCAGTATCAAGTAACGCCTCCCCAAACGTGCGCCGCTAAGCTCCGTGTTTGGTTGCCCGATCGACGAGGCCCCAAGTGTGGTCGGCTATCGTTTTCAGCTGTTCCTCTGTGAAAATTGTCTTGTCTGAAACTAGCCGCCCCTTGTTGTTGATGTTGCTCCAGTACCTTCCCTCGCCCGCGGCTGCTTCTGCTCGCGCCGAGGTCCCGTTCAGAAGGTTCTCGGCGCACACCTCTGGCGATGTCAAGATGACTTTGCCCAGGGCCGTCGTCAACGGTCGAATGAACCACGGAACCTGAACAAGGTTCGATTGGACACCGCCAGGCCATGCGTGTATGAATTGCCGCTTGTGGGTGCCCTGCCGCTGTTGCTCCGCTGCGTAGTATTGGACCATGGCATCATTCATTACCATACAGTGATTTGCTGCTGTGCCGAGACTGAAATGGTTCTTCAGGTCTAAGTCGTCCCACTTGAGCTTGGCCGGGTTGCCATACACGCCGTCAAAGACGATTAGAACCTTGGCATCGTCCTTCAGGCTCGGCAGAAGCTCGCGGATGAGGAGTTGTTTTCCGTAGTAATGCAACGCCATCTTCCGGTCAATGCCCTCTGCTGTCTCCGTCCGCCCGGCCATTGTCATGATGCCTTGCGTCATGACGAGAAAGTCCAGCTTCTGGTCTGTTGATGCCTTGAAGCTGTCCGTATATTGCTTGATTTGCCGCATCGAGGAGGCGTCCAGCGGGCGGAACTCCATGTTATTGTGAGGAATGTGCTTGGGCTTGTTGCGGCCACTGATGATCACAGTGGAGGAGCTGGTCTCAGCAGCGAGGCGGCATGCAATTGCGTGCCCGATGCCCCCGGTGCCTCCCACGACTAAAGCTCGCAATGACATTGCAATTGTTTTCTCAAAGGATGGATGATTGGCGTCTGTATGATGTAAAATTCTCTCAAACAGTCAAGTGTCCATGGAAGATTTTATAAAACCTTGAACTCCACTAGCTCCGGATTTGCGGACTTTACAGGCTGCCCCTTGCATCATCTTTAAGGCTGGGCCCACGCTGTATCCTGCACCAGGCGGCAGGGATTGGAGTTAAGGCCCGGGCAAGGCAATAAGTCCACCGACGGTGATTACCTGCATATTATCGGCATCAGGTAGTATCGACTGAATTGGTGAGAAAAAAGAAAGAAAAAGCTATAGAATTCCATGCACTTGCACATTAGCCATGCAGTACATGAAGTTATTAGCATTATTTAATGTCAGAAATAGATCTAAAGATTTCACTTGTTTGATCATTACCGCAGTCTCCAATCCTGTCAAATGGTGCATATGCCCGACAGAGAAATGTTCATAGATTCAATATTAATTGGTGGCTTTATACATTGTTAATTTCGTTTCAAGTCCTCTCAAGCAACCTAGAGGTAGAGACGAGAAGCGCAAACTCAGGTGCGAACCTATTCAAAGTCACTCACTAGGCACAGGATCATAGAGTAGTGGCCTAACTAGCTGCAGATCTCTCTCCAAGGAAATGCTAGTTAGTACTTTGAATCGACCTCCATAATCCTGCTTCGACGTGCCGGAACTTCAACTGATCTCCATAGGTCGGAATCGGAAAAGCCATGGACCTTGGAGACTCGGCTGCCTCAAGCTTCTCTCTTCTCTTCTTGCGAATACAGAACATTTCGCACAGAAAATCAGGGTTCCTTTCTTGAGAAATTGTCACAACGGCTCTCTAGTACCTCAAGCCCAGAGGCTGCACGCATCGTCTCACATCTTCTAAGCATGGCTTTGCCGTTGTGCCTATCTCAGGTCATGGAGGGCGAGGGCGACAGCGAGAGCGAGTTGGCTAGAGGGAAGAATGATCGGTCTGTGAAGCCTAAAAATACCAAGGATGTGCCATATTAAGGGCTAATGACATAAAGAAAATAGGTTTCTAGGCGATCATGGAAGAATCAAGGCACCACTCCCTCTTGGCTAAGAAAGCATGACGCAAGTTTACTGAAGACTGCACATTGTTGGCGGACAGACAGACAAATCCCAACGAGTTTGGGATCAGTGAAATGTGCGTGCGGTACGTGGTACTCTGAAAGTTCGTAGAATTAGTAATACAAGCTTTCGAATGTTCCACTAACCATCGAACGCGTGGCCCTACGATATCGGGGGAATTCATAAAGAATAGCGAAACTCCAACATGGCAGAAGTCTCTCACTTCCAGCTTTT
This sequence comes from Paramyrothecium sp. XJ0827, assembly GCA_020881915.1. Classification (NCBI taxonomy): domain Eukaryota; kingdom Fungi; phylum Ascomycota; class Sordariomycetes; order Hypocreales; family Stachybotryaceae; genus Paramyrothecium; species Paramyrothecium sp. XJ0827. Next base: position 823,648 of record JAJFPB010000001.1, on the reverse strand, counting down.
GGCGTCAAGCTATTATGAAACATTTAAGAAAAGCCCTGCACTTGGCCCAGCATCCACGTCCCTCAAATTACCTGCACACCAATACAGAGTACGCATGACCAGGCAGCAGGGCACCTAGGCCGGCTCTAGACTGGACGCAATGTTTCCCAATCTTGTAACCCAGCCCAGAATCCCGGCTCACGCAGAACAGATTTGCCAGAAAATAGCACCACTTCTACTCTATTGCCAGCACGCGCCCGAACATCATGTAATCAATCTTGCATTGGTTTAAGTGCGAGGGGAGCTGTGGAGGAGGAAATTCTTTGCGGCATTCCGACCCAAGGTTTGCGGTACTCAAGCCCTCGTGATCGAAGTCGTCTCTTATTACACCGGAGCCAGCCTCGAGATGTGCCGACCATTTTCCCTCCGCCGACCCTTCACGACTCCTGGATTCGGAACATCGGTCCTTTGGGGCGACAGGCGGGTCATCTCGCCCAACTCCATCTACTGATCCACTCACCCACAGATTTGGTTCATTACAGGACGCGCTCAATGGAGAACAATACCGGAGCTCTATAACAAATGGTAAGAATTCAACTCTACGAATCAAATACGCACAGGAGTTTCTTGGAGGGTTGACTTTGCATATGAATTTTCTTCTGTAGCAGGAAGGACGTGTCTCGTCTTGAGATGCGAAACGGGACCCCAAAGAAATATTGGCAAGGTCCTCATTACTGCTCGGATAGGACACAGACGCCAGGTATATCCCGGCTTTGGCATAACAACGGGTACTTGCAATTACCAGGTACCAGGAAATAACTACCGTTGCAGAATGGGAATGAACGATAAGTTGACTACATAGTAGTAGTATCTCGTTTCCAGAATTCCGAAAATCCCCAGACTACATTCAGAACAGTGGACTTGGCGCACTCGGACCTTGCTCATGCCCTTCTATTTCTTTAATAGCTCAGAGTGTAAAGCAACTTTAACAATTCCTCATAATTCAATGCCTGAACACGAAATCTGCACTGGTCCACATTAAACAACGTCCCGACATGGAACGTTAGGGACAGTTGTGCCACTATCGCAGTACCCGGCAAAAATTGTGGCCTTGGCAGCCGCGCAGTTTGTAGGGTCGCTGGCATCTCTGCGCGTCATTCAGTTCATTTTCGTTCTCTTTTTACGCACAGCAAGGCCAGCTACTTACCGGGTGATAGTGGCAATGCACCAAGGGTTGGGCTCTCCAAGTGCTTGCCCTGCTAACCCCTTGAGGCGGAAAAATTGGGAGTTGTTATTAATCTACACGACGGCAGCTACTAGTTAGCAGAATAACTCCGTCGTATATGAGCGAAGAACTAACGTCCACATATTCGTAGCAACACTCATTCAATTCGGTTTGTCTGGCTTCAACCACGTCATGGGTATTTGCGGGAGAGACGACTGCACAAAAGGCTGCCGACACAAAGAGGAGAATGAGTGAAGCTTGCATGGTTGAACTGTTGGTTGGTTATAATGTTGAAGCTGGTAAATGGCTTCGATGGGAATCCCGGGGCATTTATATCCGTCAGAGGAAAATGACAACGGCGTAGAGGTTGATATTGGTTCATGGAAGCAAATACACCGGCAAGCTTAGCTGAATTTGAGTCAGCTTAATAGATACTGACAAAGCATATCTGAAAACTCGAGGACGTTATGATACCTGCCTCTTTAGGTTGATCGACGGAAGGCTCGTATTCAAATTCGGAGCTGTGATGGCCTTACGCCAAGTCCACTAACTGTTTTCGTCGACGGCACGGCAAACTACCGAAGTAGATTCTGGCCGTCACTCGCATGGGCTAAAGTACGGAAGGTAGTAGAGGAGGAGATTCGCCTCAGAATTAGTATGTCAAGAAATTCATCGAATTTGCCCGATCACAAAACGTTCTATGTTGATCTATCTAGTTGTCTAATTGTTTGAGGCCAGGGCAATGGTTCAAACTCAATCACCGTCTCTTTAAGTATGCTATGGCTGTAGCTTGGTACTTTTTTTTCGCTAGATAGAACTAATGCTCTTCAGTACGTATTAGAACCAAATGCACAAGAAAATCAGTCCAGCCCTAGAGATATAACTTGAAGTATGGGTTTCACTATATCTGTCTTAGGCTCTCATTCTAGCTAGTAGAAGGAAAGGATTTATTTACCTGTAGCCATGGTGCATTGCAAGAGAGTCTCAAACAGTGCTGGGTGTGAGCGGGGTGTCAGATTCATCGATTCGCAGCTCGAGAGCGAGGGAGTCAGCGCCCTTGTAAGTGCCTTTTTGCAGCCATTCAAAGATTGCCCCCTTCTTCGTTGTGGCCCGCACGGTGGCCTCGATGTTTACATCGAGGCTGAAGATGGTGAGGAAACTCGTTCCAAGGCAGAACTTTCTGGCAGGGCAAGCAAGGTTTACGGTAGTAGACCTCGTCTTGGTCTCTGATACCGTCTCTGTGGTGACCTAGAGTCATTAAAGTTAGTCTTCTGCCTAATCTGATTCTGTAAAGCGGGTTTCCACAGATGACTCACTGTCGAGCGCTGGAGCTCCCAGCTAGTATCGAGCGTGATAGTAGACTTCGCAAGGAAGGGAATGCTGACGGTCTTCTCGATGGAAAGGCTGTTTCCAAAGGTAAACCCGTCTGTAAGTGCAATCGAACGCGTCTTAGCTACAGCTTCCTGAGTCTGGATGTTCGTGGTCTGCGAAGCACTGCCTTTGAGGTTGTCAATGGCCTGGCTGCCAACGACGACAGCCTGGCCAGGGCCGCTGGGCAGAACGTTGTTGGTGAAGCCGGAATAGGCTATGTTACTGATTGATGTGGACTCGATCTCGTCAATGAAGTCCCAAATGGCCTCTCCAAGGATGGTTGGGGGGCAGAAACGGGCACGGATGCGGCCAATGATGCCGGAGCCGACCGCTACTTTGACTGGTTCACTAGCAAGGTTGGAGAGGGCGCTATAGGTTCGTCCTGCGTCCGTAGTGAAGTTGACACCTCCTCTCCCGCTATCGAAAACAAACATTTCCGTGATGCGCTCGTTGTTGTTGAAAACGAAGACGCCAGCATCTTTGCCTCCAAGTTCTGGCTGCAGACCCATAAAAGACATTAGCACTGGGCATCTGGATGAACAGCAGTCAAAGGAAACACGCAGAAAATGGTGGAAGACATACGGTTATTTCACCCATGAGCTCTTGTTCTGTTCCCGCGAAGTCTTTAACACGAAGGCCACGAAAGTTGCTTGAGCCGGTCCAAGCTTGCAGGCTTATGATTGGGCCGTCCAGGGTCGTCTGGGGACATTGGTCGTGGTTTATGATTCCGTTTGGGGTGCTGGGGGTGGGCAGAAAAGGATCAGCAGCTTGACGGCGCTCATCAGCCGAACGACGTCGGCCCACAGCAAGCGCGTTACCAGCATCCGGGGTAGGGGCCGGGGTGGGTGCTGGGCCGAAAACAGACGAGAGAGAAGCCAGCAGATCGCCCACTCCGGCTTCATCAAGACCAACATGCTCGACGACTACTGGCTCACCGACGGGGAGATCGATTGTTTCGGTTTGACGTCGCGCCAAGTTGGCGCTATTGACCTGCGGCACAGCCGCACCCGAGGCAAGATGGACAAGCATCATTGCCTTGAGGGCCAGGATAGTCTTAGTTGCCATGGTGTTAGAGAGTGTTGCACTGGCAAAAGCGAATGAAGAAATTGAAAGAAAGGTGTCCGATTGTCTAGCAAACAGATGTACTTGGAATCGAATGAGAGTGTTAGTGAATATCCAGCTCAAAGGACGATAGATACAGCTTCTTTATATCATTTCTGAGCATCTCTTCGTTCAGAATCCGAAGATCGAGAGACCTGGCTTGGGTATAGTGCCGGCAGTAGCGATGACGCTAATCACAAATGGTGCCCGTCAATCTTTGCGCTACCACGAAGAAGGCAGGTCTGTGTTTGTCAAACCAGAAAAGATGCTTGGCAGCGATGCCACGCCTGGGGTTTGAGACTGGCATCTGCAGGAGACATTTCAGCCACGTCAAAAAAGGGTATCAGCTTACCCTTCTATCCCACATAGCCGATCGATAAATGCACAACACTTCGAGATCTTGGGGGGTGTGGCAACTAATCTCAAACGTCAGATGTGCATCTTCACACACCAAGAGCAGATATTTTCGAGGTCCTAGAGGAGATTGCCCGAGCCCGCCCTACTGCACAGCACAGACTCGGAGTGTCAATGTTACGCATGGTCAACGTCAAGGCGGAAAGACCGTGAGCACATTGTACTTGCAGACCGGGTCTTGAAGTCCAATTGAACCCTCCAGACTCATCTCGCAGACTGTGCTGTGCGCCTAAATGATGTAATATAGGACAAGGCGCCTGCTTTTTGCCAGTCACTTATGCTGCTATTGGTTTACATCTGGATGAAATGGAATGCAGGGATACTCACCTAAGGTTGCCCAACGTCCAAATGGCATCTTACCGAATTTCCTGCAACTCATACGAAAATTGGGCTATAACTACGCTCCCTCTCCATACAGCATAAACAGGTGCCGTGCGCGGTTCGCTTTGGTTGGTTGTGGTGATGCGGTGGACTGTCGACGTGAAGGATTGGCCACATAATGGGACATGTTTACAGAAGACAATGATACAACCTCCACTGCTTGGTGCTGTTTCCTACCCCTACCCCGGTCTTGTCAGGGACGCAACAAAACCGGAAGTGGTAAGGAGATGCGATATAAATCTGCTAAAAAGGGGCTATGGCACGAATGGGCATTTTGTGATTGAGCATCCAAGCGCTACCTTTGGATGAGAGCTTGCGCTGCCATTGCGTCAGCCCCTTTCCAGTATACCCAATGCTCTGTATAAGACGCGTTCAGCCTTGGTTACAATGTGGGAGTGGAGCCCCAGGGACGATCCTATAAGAGGACGATCTCGTTTTCCGGTAGCAGGGGTTCGAGAATTAGTGCTCTAGGTTGCATGCTGAGCTGTGACTAATTTGGCCGAACCCTCCATACGGCGTCTATAGTATAGGGGTGCTTCAGGATATTCTGCTACATCTTGGGAGATCTAGAATAGTTTTAGGCCAATGAAGCTCGCTGTAACCGGGGGGATCTTTCGAGCCAAGTTCATGTAGACCTCCAACTCCAAGAGTAGGTCAGACCTGGAGGCGCTTCCCGAAGTTGTTCTGGACTGAACTCGTCCGTGATTGAAAATTTTGATCATCTTCATTTGCTACTATTAGACAAACTTGCCTTCAAACCGCCTTGTGCCACATAAGACACGCGTTCCGAAAAGGAGTGACGAGGCGTGGCCGGGGCCGCAACGTCTCCACACCGAGGTGACATGGGAGACGACCCTTGCAAAAGGGAGCTTGAGGGACAGCCCTATGGCCGTGACCCTAGGCCAATAAATATCTCGGAACCCTTATTAGTAGACTATCGCCTATTAGGTGATTTGGGAAAGAAGAGGATGTCCTGATTTTGGAGGGATTCCAGATAATAAGAAACTTTGCAATGCGGGAAAGAAAATTATCAAACGATGACACCATACGACGATGCACAGATGAGGAACATCACCGTCAGCACACACAAACAGTGTCGATATGGTTCGTCAAAGAGGTCGTGAAATTGCCAGACTTGTTTGTGCTTGACTTTTCTAAGACATTGCGGCTCATTGTCTTAGGATCCTCCCGAGTAGGAGAAGCATGGCTGACTACAAAGGGGACAGCACAACTGCGCAAGCGAACCCGTGACAATAGACAGCCCAGTATTGAATTGAAGCCTTGCATCTTACCCTAAAGGATATCACGTCTTGTCAGATATCTCGAGACATCCTGGCCTGAGGCATCCGTGCTTGGATTGTGGGAATAGTGGCAAGCCTTAATTGAGGAGACGTACTCTAGTTCCTTAGTATAGAACATGCTCACACATGATACGTACCTTCTACTCTGCGAGCTTGTCCCACACCTTTCTATGTGACAAAACCTTTCATCTTACTCTAAAGGATGGCATTTCTTACTATCAACACAAGGGCCCGATTATTTTATGCATTGGTGTAAGAAGTTCGTTGCCATTCCCGAGCTGCGTTATCCCCAGCACCTCGGCGCGAGATCAACGGAGATGTTCTGAGTTGAGGTTATGAGATGTGTCACAATCAGGTACGAATCTTGGAAATTTCGGAAGTGAGGTAAACGGCCAGATATCGCCAACATCCGGCCGTCCATCTCCACGCCGAAGTTCGTAGTTCTACCCGCAAGGAAGTTTTAATTCACGTTGGTCGCAGGCTGATTGCATCCCCTTAACGGAGTAAGCCCCGTCAACTAACGATTGGCCCACCGACAGTAGGCCCGGCTGACACTCTCGTGAACAACGCGCGGCGGGTCGACTTGACGTCACGGGGGGAGTTCCCGTGCTCAAGAAAAGCGCAGAGGACGCCCGCAGCATGAGGACCGTTAGCCGCCAAGGGCCCTGTCGTTTCATATTCATGCATACTTGTGCGTTCTCCCGCATGAGCAAACATATTGAGCTGTCACCGTTCACCGAGGGAGCGAGCCAAGACCCAGCCCATCCGCCGCATCCGTCCCCTCGTCTGAATTAAATGAAGTGCGCAGCCCGCCGAGCCAATTCTCCTAATTAAACGCCCCACACGTGTTAGCTCGGCAGGATCCCGTTGGGATGAATTTACGGGGCGCGCAAGGCGGGAACTCTCCACTCGCGACATCTGGTTCGATGACGTCCAGCCGCGGCGTTTCAGAAATAGCGAGCCCCTGTTTCTCTCTCAGTTGGACGACTCCACCATCACCAGTCCAGCATGACTGGGCGGGCCAAGCCTCGTCTCCATAATGTTAAGAATTAAGAGAATTAGAGTGAAAAAGAAAGACATGTTTAGTGTTTGCTTGTTTGTAGCGCCTCCGTGAGCCAAGACGTGAGCTTGTATATAACTTTCCTTGACTGCCGTCCCAGAGGCTTCTCTTGACCTCTTTCGTTCAACCCAGTTCACTTCATTCTTTACTTTTCTTCCATTTTACCTTCGTCTCTCATTACGGCAGCGCCGTCCCTTCTTTCTTCTCAACTACCAAACAAGCTAGCTACAGCAAACAAACAACCAATCAAGATGCACGCCTACGCTCTTCTGTCTCTTCTTCCTGCGGTCCTCGCCTGCAAGGACGCTTCCTCTGTTGCTCCTTCGGGCGCCGCCGCGACTCCCTCTGCTTCGGTCCCCGCCGGAACCCCTATCGCTTCTTCCGCACCTACTCCGGTCCCTACCGGCCCCGTCCGCACTGGTGACGGAGAGGGCCCCATTGGCTTTGCTGCTGGCACCACTGGTGGTGGCATTGGCGCTGCTACGACTGTGACCTCTTGCGAAGAGCTCACGTCCGCTTTGTCCTCGGGCGGTGTCATCACCATTTCCGGCATGCTCTCCGGCTGTGGTGTCCTCGACGTTCCCTCTGACACCACCATCACTGGCGCTGGAGGCGATTCTGGTAAGCACAATCGTATAGGCTGTCCTGAAGCGACATCATCACTAACAACAATACAGGCATGGTCGGCGGTGGCCTCCGTGTCAAGAAGGCCGAGAATGTCATCATCAGGAACCTGGTCATGAGCAAGCCTCCTGATGGCAAGGACCTGATCGAAATTGAGTCCTCGTCCTACGTCTGGGTTGACCACTGCGACGTCTCCAACGAAGGCATGGTCGGCGACAAGGACCGCTATGACGGTCTCGTCGACGCCAAGCGTGGCTCCGACTTCGTCACCATCTCCTGGACCAAGTTCCACGACCACTGGAAGGCCAGCCTGTTCGGCCACTCCGACAGCAGCGCCAGCACAGATGAGGGTGCCCTCAAGGTCACTTACCACCACAACCACTGGAGCAAGATCAACAGCCGTGCTCCTTCGATCCGATTCGGCACTGCCCACATTTTCAGCTCCTGCTACGAGGATATCCCTACCTCTGGTGTCAACTCCCGCATGGGTGCCCAGGTCCTCGTCGAGGGCAACTCCTTCACCAACGTCAAGCGTGCCATCATCACCAACCTCGACAGCGCTGAGGAAGGCTTTGCCACTGAGCGCGATAACATCTTCGAGAACAGCGACATCCAGATCACTCAGGAGGGCAGCTTCACTCCTCCCTACGAGTACACGTAAGTCACAGTATTTCACCAATCACAAAGGAGCCATGCCTAACAATTGAATTAGTGTCGACGCCGCCAGCACTGTGTGCGAGCTCGTCAAGTCCCAGGCGGGAGCTACTTTGGCTTAGATGGTGCAGTTGGAGAGTCGTGTGAAGCGTGGAGGCAATGCCTCGACTTGATGAAGGTTTTGCTTGTACATATTGAGAGGCTAGAAGCCGAGTATATACCCAGACAAGAATTGTCTTCACGATCTTTGAATAGATTCAGGTTGATCCTGCAACACAGTCTTGGACTCGAGCGATCCTTCGTAAACACCATGCTCAGAGGAATGGCGCAATGAAGGTTGTTCTGCGAGTGGACTCATTAAAGCATGGATTGCACGGCACTAACTCCGTTGACACTTTGATAATACCTCAGAATCGGGCTGTTATTATATACTGGTGCCAAGCATTTCAGTAACGAGGTAGTTTAGATAGGCATAGGGGTTAGCCACTGATTGCCCGCGGGAGCTTCTGCAATTTCAAGAGTGGATAGATACATACCATTCATTCTTGTTGCGATCCAATAAGTTTGACCATTGGGCAAATGGCAGCCGCCATGGTGTCAGATCAAGGCAGCGTAGCATTAGGCAGCAATGAGGCTTTTTCTTAGCGCCACCCGCAGAGCCTCACTACAATACTGAAACGTGGCGGCTCTCATGTTGTTGTCGACGCTCTACAAATACTTTTAATGGTTCTCCAACCCGAACACTCGGCGTCATAACAGATCAACGGCAATAACAAACCCCTATTATATCGTTTGTGAGTCTCTTGATCAATTCATGTCCAGAGCTATCAATCTCCGTACCAACATGCTACAGGCAGTAATACAATCTTTTTGACGCCAACTCCACATCAGTTTGCGGCCTGCTTTTAGCCGCACCAATAGCGTGGTTGAACCCGTCCGAGATAAGCTTTGTCGTCGATATCAGAACCTAGGGCGGTCAGGCCTTGGACATGAATCTGGGCTCCTGTTCTCAGCCCTTGATAGTCCTTCTTTAATGCTTCATCTCCATTATTGCTCAACCATTCTTTTATCGGTCCAGATATGGAGTCGTTTAAATACGATCCTATCAATCTCAATGAGTGTACTTTCCGACTTCTCCGTCTTTCAAAAGGAGATAGCGACTTCATATCCTGCGAGCTTTTTGAAGCCCGGCTTGATCAAAGGGAACATTCAATTTCTTACGAAGCGTTATCCTACACATGGGGTCAACCTACATTCGATCACCACATAGAAGTGAACGGAAAAACACTAGATGTGACTGCAAATCTGCACTCGGCTCTTTATCATCTCCGTCTACTAGACCAGGATCGTATATTATGGGTAGATGCTATTTGTATTGATCAAAACCATACGGAAGAGCGGGGTCACCAGGTCAAACAGATGGGAGACATATACAAACAAGCTGATCAAGTCATTTTCTGGTTGGGCTCATCCACATACGAGATCAACGTCTTCATCGATTCCATGCGACAGTTACAAGAAAAGAGCAGGCAGTATACATGTAGAAGTTGGAGCCGTGCAGATCAACGTTGGGTGGACATTTGGACAGAACTCCAACCGACCTTATACGAACGACATCCGGGCCTAGCGACCCTACAACGTGAGGGTCTGCGGTCTGTTCTGGCCCGACCGTGGTTTAAGAGAGTTTGGATTTTGCAAGAAGTGGCCAACGCTAAAGCCGCTATGGTATGTTGCGGATCGAGATCCGTTCTAGCACGCTTTCTTCCTATGGCCCCGCTCCTTCTTGATATACAACCGGATTCACATTGCCAAGCGGTTCTAGACCTGATGCCTGACCTTCGAAAAAGGGATTCTGGGGTTCCCCTGAATGTGGATCTCCATACCCTCCTGAAGAAGTTTGGTGGAAGTGAAGCATCTGACCCACGAGACATGATATATGCCTTACTCGGAATATCATCGGATGCAAATAACTCTGATATTATATACCCTGACTATGGGAGGTCGGAGGTTGAAGTTGTGGATAATACCCTTCGCTTCCTATATGGTTGCGATAGCATCTTAACTCCTTACTTCAAATTACAGTCAATCCAACAGCTTTTGGATGTATTACGATTCAAAGCCCAAAAGCCAATATTGTGGGTTGCTTCAAAAGGGATGATATCCGCTACAGAGACATTGATCAATCGGGGCGTTGCCCTCAAGTGGATGGACGAGCAGGGTCGAACAGCACTTTCGTATATTGCTGAACAGGGGCATGAGTCAACTATCGAGCTTCTGCTTGAGAAGGGAGTTGAGGCCAATTTAACGGATATAGGAGGTCGAACGGCACTTTCATATGCCGCTAAACAGGGGCATGAATCTGAAGTCGAGCTTCTGCTTGATAAAGTTGAGGCCGATTCAACAGACGTACAAGGTCGAACAGCACTTTCGTATGCCGCTGAACAGGGACACAAGTCTGCTATCAGACTTCTGCTTAAGAAAGGGGCCAATACCGATATCACGGATATAGTAGGTCGAACAGCACTTTCATATGCCACTAAACAGGGGCATGAATCTGCTGTCGAGCTTCTGCTTGAGAAGGGAGTTGAGGTTGATTTAACGGATGTACAAGGTCGAACACCGCTTTCATATGCTGTTGAAAAAGGGTATGTGTCTATTGTGCAGCGGCTGCTTAAGAAAGGGGCCAAACCCAACGCGAAGGATATACAAGGTCGAACGCCAACTTCATATGCTGTTGAAACATGGCGAAAATCCTTTGTGCAGCTGCTGCACGAGAAGAGTGTCAGACCCGATTTGATAGATGGACATGATCAGATGTTGCCTTCATATGCTCTTACAGAACAACATGAGTCTATCTTACAGTTGCTGTTAGAACAGGGTGCTGCTGTTGGAGACAAGTAGTATCCCAGCTTGCTAGATTAATATATTCGGACGCTGCTTTCCATCTATCGTTAAAGCAGAAGAAATACAATTTAGCTATTGCTTCTGAGGAGAGAAAGGTTAACATAGTGGGTAAATAGGGTCATGTATTACCTCCCCCTGACCATAGTGGGCCCCTTATCTCCAGTATGGAAACCGGATCATGATACGAAGAGCTCGGTTGCCCTCTCATACGAAATATGCTTACGTGTTAGTTCAATTCTCAATCATCACGGCTTCGGTCGTTGATATTGCAACCTCCGGCAACTGCTTTGAAGCATGGGAGCAATCAAGATCTAGCACGATGAGGTTGGAGCCAAGCCGTTGTCCTCGCCTAGTCTTGTTTATGTAACGGGGTATATTATCGTACGAAATCAAGAAAGTTTGGTGCTTCTGAGACGATGTATGGAGTATAACCTAGCACTTCTCGAGACCGGTACGAAGTTTCATGTCTAATGGGGTGCCTTTGACCAGGTATCAAAAGTGTTGGCACATCTTCCCCTTGAGGGAATTTTGCCAATCTCAGGATATTATGCTTAACATATGTTCTAATTTACAAAATGGCCAATTTGCGATAATATATCACTGAAGATTGGACTATGCCTAGGTTGCTCAGCATAGCGCAGGTTCGTATGCTAAGTAGGTAACCGTAAGCTGTGGCTGGTTCGAAGTGAATGAGGCTGAACCGTACCTATGAGCCCACCCCTGGTGTCTTGTCCGGGATAAGACACTAATATTACCGTTTTAATCACTAAATAGTATTATAGTTAGTCTTTTTAGTGATTAAAATGGTAATATTACTGTTATATCCCTTTTAAAATACGCTGGGTAAGCTACTAGGTAGTTAAGCCGAGGTCCGATCCTGCTGACAAAAAGCGGATACGGAGCCCATTTTTGGGGGCACTTCCGCTCGTAAGCAGGCCCACATAATCTGGTCTCAGGGGCAGCCTCTACCTCTTGGCCGCAGGGCGCATTGACATGATAAGCCATATTATCTAGATATCGATATGTATAAAGCAGGCCCTCCACGGCGAACACTTGAGGAGTAAAAGTAATGCAAGGCAGGATTCTTCGAGACTTCACTTGTCATCACACCAACAGCTCGTGCAACCCCCGCGGCATCACACTCCCAATGGCGACCACTACCACTACCATGAAGGCACTTGTTTTGAGCCCAGCAACTACACAAGTGAAGCTCAGCGACGTTGCAGTACCAACTCCAGGACCTGGCGAAATTTTGATTCGCGTTCATTACGTAGCTCTCAACCCCGTGGATGAGCTATTTGTCAGCCAACCGATCGCTGTCCAGGACAGGCGCATAATCGGCACCGACTTCGCTGGTGTTGTCGTGGGCGCAAATGAGGACCTGGTAGACGTATCTGATCCTCGAGCTAAGAAAGGCGCTCGCGTTGCTGGGTTTCTGCAGGGTGGTAAGACCATTGAATTTCAACATGCGACTTGTCTGATTTCGACATCTAGCTTGTTCCGTGAACGACCGACCCGGAGCCTTCGCCGAGTATGTTACGGCATCGTATGATCTCGTGTGGGTAGTCCCAGAAGACATGTCACTTGAAGCGGCGTCAACAATCAGCATGTGCGGCCTCACTGCTGCCCAGGCTGTGTTTGGTCGTCTAGCCCTGCCTGCGCCTTTCTTTGAGTCGCAGGTGCAAGACAAAACACACAACAATGAACCTGTATACGTCCTAATATACGGTGGATCTACTTCACTGGGACTATACATCGCCCAGCTGGTGCATGCATCCGCACTGGCATCTGGCCGCGATATCCGGTTAATCGGAACGGCGAGTGCTTCGAAACATGATCTGCTTCGCGGACAACCATATGGATACTACAAACTAGTTGACTATCGTGACTCTGAATGGGAGGCGGCCGTTGTCGAGGCTACTGGTGCCCAGGGTATTGACTACGCGTTTGACACAATTTCCGAAGGCAGCACCGTGGCCAAGGTGCATAGCACACTGAGTCATGATGCCAAGCTTGCCGTATTTCGTACACCAGTAGGTGGCCAATATGAGACAGAGGGCCTTAGAGTTAAACCGCAATACGGTGTAGTCTGGGAAGGCCTTGGAGCTGACATTGAATACGATGGTACGGGACGAAAATCTACAATGTTGCTCAAACACAACTGACTAACTGTCACAGGTGCCTCGAATCCCGCAAACCCAGAGGCTCGGAAATTTGCTGCAGCCTTCTTCAACTGGCTTGGTTCTGAGGGTCGTGCTGGAGAGATAAGATTAATACCCAACCCAGTCCGTCAAATGCCCGGCGGACTATCACGTGTAGTCCCTGATGGCTTTGCATTGCTCGGGGGCGGCTCAGTAACGGACCGAAAAAGATTAAACAGGACCGAGGACTACATGAAGCCAATTAGTGCTGAGAAGCTGGTTTACTCGATAGTTACTGCGTGATGCCGATCATTGAGGGATTCACTGGCACTTTGGTATCCTGCTTTAGGCTCGAGAGGTACCATGAGTGGTAGTATATCAATCGCTTGACACATACATATCACAAGAAGTTCCCAACATGGCAATTGATAAGAATTTAACGACTTTTGATTTAGATGCGTAATATCTATTGCTTTTCCAAAAAGATGACCTCGCTATCAAATTCGTTCTGGAAACGGATCTGCACGCCCTGGTTCATCAATGTAGCTCCGGAGAGCACCTGCGTATCGTTGAATTTGTACTTGGCATCCTTGTCAAGACCCTGAAGTCGGAAACGAGGCCAAGAGTTGTTGATGGTCGCGCGAATCTGGAAGGCAAAGAAGACGGCCTGGTTGCCATCCTCGGAGATGAAGATTGCGGCAGGATAATTGGTCTCGCTTGGCAAGGCGAGGCGATACATGTCTCCAGTGATGACAATGGGGCTGACCCTCTCAGAAAGCTTGATGAGTCCCGGGAGCTCCTCCCTCTCGTCCTCGTCCAGGTCAGCAGGGTCGAGCTCAATACCCCAGGAGCCGCCCATCATCGCAACATGAGCACGGAAGTGCACAGGGGTTTCGCGGTTAGTCGCCCAGTTTGGCACGTGCGAAACATGGGCCCCCATGGATGCAGGTGGGTATACCAGCGAGGTGCCGAATTGGATCGAGATACGCTCAACCGCGTCGGTGTCGTCGCTAGTCCAGATCTGAGGGAAGTACTGGAGGACACCAGGGTCAAATCGACCACCGCCTGAAGCACAGCCGTTCCAGATGACATCGGGGAAGTCCGTTGTCAAGTTCTGGAATACGCGATAGAGCCCGAGCATGTAGCGGTGACCAAGGTTAGGATCAGGCGTCTCGTGGATACCGCGGTTGTTGTCCCACTTGATGAAGGTGATGGGTGCACTTCGGAGGTATTTGGCAACGGACTCAATGATGAACTCCTGGACTTCAGGCAACGCGACGTTGAGAACGAGCTGACTGCGCATCACAGTCTCCGGGTAATCGCCAGAGCGGAGAACCCACTCAGGGTGTTCTTGGTAGAGCTCTGACAGAGGATTGACCATCTCGGGCTCGAACCAGAGACCAAATTGCAACTTCTCTGAAGAATTGGCGACCTCCAGGTTCGTGATGTTCTCAATAAGAGGAGTCAAGCCTTCGGGGAAGCGGTCGGTGTTGACGTCCCAGTCTCCCAAACCACGAGTATCGTTCACGCGGGCGTTCACGCCATTCGCGAACCAACCGTCGTCGAGGACGAACAGCTTTACGCCAAGTTCGGCAGACTCTTGCGCGAGCTTGTAGACGGAAGTCTGGTTGATGTCGAAAGCCAGGCCCTCCCAGCTGTTCAGCAGGGGAGGCTTAGGCTCAGAGGCGAACTTGCTCTTGATCAGGTGGTTGCGGTACAGTTTGTGGAACTTTCGGGACATGCCGCCGACGCCCGAGTCCGAAAACACAGCCACGGCTTCAGGAGAAATGAAGCTCTCGCCGGGTCGGAGGGGCCACTCGAACTGGAGGGGGTTGAGACCGATGGTTGTTCGCGTAAGACCTTGTGTGCTCTTCTCAACCTCAACTGCGAAAGAGCCGGTGTAGACCAGGGAGAAGCCCCATGCATCACCGGTGGACTCAGTCGCAGTAGGGTCAATCAAAGCAACGAAAGGATTGTGAAGATGGGAAGAGAACCCAGTTGAACTTTGGAATCTGTATGCAGCGGCTGCAATTAGTGACTGAAGAAAGCACAGGAGTTTTTGACTACGCCAGATTGTGATCCTTACCCTTGAGATCCGTAGTCGACCTTTCGCCGATGTCGCATGCCCTCTCGGGCCCAATCACCCTGAATTTGAAGCATGTCAAGCTCATCGTTCTGCAGATCGAGGCTGAAGCTGGTCAACTTGTTGATATGGATTGTGCCGTTGCCCCGGTTGGTGAGGTTGACGCTTCGTACGATGGCGTCGTACTTGGGGAAGATGGAGTAGGTGAGGTCGGCGGCGACTGAGCTGTAGTTGTCGTACAGATGCACAATCAGCGTAGAAACGTCTCCGTCCTCGCCAAAGGTGGACGGCAGGCCTTTCAGAGGCGGCTTGCCATCGACGACAGTGTGCGACTGATATCGGAAGTAGCTGACGGTGGTGCCCTGGCCCTGTCGGATTTGAACGGCGGGTGTTCGGAAATCACCTCTGCCAGTATCGGGGAATTCGCGCCTGACGCGGCCGAGCAGAGTTACCCAGCCTTGAACGGGGCCAATCTCTGCATCAATGCCATCCTCGGTGACTGGACCACCGAAATGATCTGTGATGAGGTCGCCAGTGGTGTTGTCGACGTGGAAGCGGTAGGACGCATTGTCACCATTCAAGGCGAATGACGTTCCATCAACAACAATAGCTTAGGAGAGAATAGAGTTAGTCTTGAAGGAGCTAATGGAAGGCGGACAGAAGACAAACGCTTACCGTTTGAGGAGGAGGAGGAGTTCTGCGCGTTCACAGAGCAAAGCTGCAAGGCGCATGCTGCAGCCGAGAACCGGCCGCTAGTTGAGAAGAAGCGCATCTTTTCTGAACGGCTCCCGAGTCAAGATCAAGACGGAAAGTGGGAAGGACCTGGGGCTTCCTGAAGCTGGAGAGCTCGAGGGAGCTCGCAGACTTAAATTACCATCCGGATGCAACGGTGACATGCAACCGCAAGGCGGCATCTCGGTCGCATCTCCCCGAAAGGGCCTCATCGCCGGTGCTGTGCATGCGCTTCCCCATGTCGATCCAAAATTTTACCCCGGTAAAAACCGAGAACTTGTGCCGATCGGACGTAATGACAAAGAAGCCGGACGACGCGCCCATGGGGTTGTGGGGAAGGCTAGTGCTGCAGCGATGCAGCCTTTCGATGCTGAGTTGACTCGGTAGAACGGCAAGCCCGTACGCTCGAGGACGATCCCTTGAATATCAGTCTCAATGATGGACGAACGACGTAAGGGAGTCGTGCTGTGGCAGCGGGAGCCATTACAAACGGGGTAACTCTCGGGGATGCCTTCGGGCAGGTGAGCTTCTCGAACCGGACAAGCCACCATCTCAACCCCGCAGAGCCGCCGCCAAGTGCGGAGAATTCGAACAATTGCGGGGTCAAGAGGGAAACAAAGAGGAGAATTGGAACGTCATCGCATGGCACTAGAGCTGCGCGAGGTGGGTAAAGCCGCCTTGGTCAGCAGGCAGGGCTGGTGGTTGGGAGGGAGTCGGTCCATTGCCGACGAACTAGCCAGCCAAGTTTTCCAAGTAGTGAGCGCCACAGAGATTGGACGGCAGTTGATCGACAGGCGTCAAAGCCAAAAGAGAGGACTTAAGACCATGAAATGGGTCATTGTCGGACCGGACTTGACCATTGTAAAATACCGCATCCCTAGTTGCTTCCGGATCGGCAAAGAGGGACATCCAAGCCTACCTTGAAGAACGCTATACAGGCACGGGAGTCAGGCGACTGGGCAGTGGGATTTATCCTTAAAAAGAAAATATGCACAAGTTTACCGGCACCTACTGTGATTGGGGAGCAGAGGAAATGCGTCTTGCTTTAGCTACCCTATAGCTCTTAGAGCTTAATCCGAGGTCTCTAAAATCTTTATTTGTAAGTACGCAGGCATAGCTTCCTCCTTAGCACGTTAGGCACGGAATCTACGTCTTCTTGTTACCAAGTTCAAGCCTCTCCCAAGATCGAATGAGTGCACACTATCTAGCCTTATTATCGGTTAGGAAGGGTGTGGTATGTTGGTCACAATCTTACTGCCATTCTGTGCAACATGAGTGTATTACTCGGTATGCAGTGTCATGTCTCTTGACTTGGAGGCCAGGGCCATGTATCAAACTGTCACACATCCGGGTCAGCCGGAAGCTAGCACTCTTTTTTGTCTAGATTACAATAGTTATTCGCTGTTAAGCTGTCATCTCTAATGTGGATGAAGTAAACAAGGTGTGGAATATGCCAGCAATGGAGAGAGACTTGAGGTGCCTACCATCAGCGAGGCTCCCTTTCGCCTTGCTCCTAGAAGTCTGATGACCCAGGACAGCACTTGTCACTGATTTCTCGCGTAACTTGGCATTCTGGACCTTGCTCTGAGCGCGTCGAGACGGGCGTCCCCAAATAGACACCACCAGATACTTGTTCGGACCTGATCCCTCAGGGCGCGTGGTGTTCTGGGGAATGGATCGATCAAAACAAACTCTTGTTCATACCTACAAATTTGATCAAGTTGGCATGATGACGAGCATCACGAAGCTCGGCTGCCCAGCTCTGGAGCGTAGCATCTGCCAAAAGGCGTTTGGGTCATATTCTTGCAAAGCACTCACCAGATTCATGGAAAAACGGCAACTTCATTCACAGCCGTCTTTGATGCCAAGGGTGATTAGTTGAATATGTGAGGGCTGGTGCATATGTTGACAAGATGTCTTAGTTGAGAGAAGTGTTGCTATCGCCTGAGCAGTCAACTTGGATTACGTGGAGAGATGGACCTGAAGCCATCGCAATGGTTGGGTTTGCTAAACTATTACATTATATCTGATGGGGAACGCAAGGGCAACGGCACTTGAAGCTTATTAAGTAGCTTATTGAGGGTCCACAATCGATAAGCACTAAAAAATTCGGGATCGTGAGCTGATAGGTGAGGATTACCCCTATCTCACAGTCCTGTCAGCACGACCCTTGTACGCGAAGTCAGACTCTGCACGCCCGCTGCCATTTCGCGCCTGGATCCTTTTTCCTTCTTCATCCAGCCAGCATCAACTCAGAACTGGCTGTGCTCTCCGATTTCACTTGATGGATTAGCACATGTACAACACCTGGGCCAATTCATGATGCGGACAAGCTTATTGATCGTGTGGACCGTGCTTACGGGCTACGGTCTGGGGAGCCCCGCGTATCCTACCATCACTGGAGCCGCGGCTCTGGGCTTCAGTCGCCGTCAAGATGATAACGGACCTGGTTTCTTTGGTTATGCGCAAGAAGGGTCAGAATGTATGTTTTCCAGAGAGATCGCCAATCCCGCCCGCTCACAATGTTGTAGGGGTTATCCAGACATGTGGAGGAAACATGGTTTTCGTGACCTCCAGTTCCTATGCCGCCTGTCAGCCAGCATCGGTAACGATTACCCTTCATCTTGAGAAGTAGTTTCGTTTGAGTTCATGTTATCTGATGCACAGAACAGCAAACATTGCCGAACAACATCCCTTCCACCTGTCTTGAAGGCTCCATAATCGAGTACCCTGCTACACGAGCTACATGGTAAGACCAATCACGAATTGGCCAGATTCAAACTAACAGCGCGTAGCCAAGGAGACACAAATGCTTGCATGACGATTCTGATCCACAGTGATCTTAACGATGACGCCCCAACAAGCATGATATTCTGTCACACAGTGACTAGTGAACATGACGTATATGTGAGGACCGCAGCGTCTGTGACCAGCTCGCGGATTACAGTTAGGTCTAGCGAAGAGCTGGAATCCTCAACAACAGAACCTCCGTTCACTGACGCAACCACAACCTCTGGCGGCGCATCTGAATCAACGGTAGATTCAACGCAAAGTGAACCTCCACCAGCTTCGACGAGCCAAAATTCTGACTCCAGCTCACCTCAAAGCATGGCTTGGATAGCCGGCCCAGTGGTTGGTGGTATTGCCGGAATTGTCATTATCGGACTTCTAGTTTGGATTATAAAGCTGCGCCGCAGACAGCAAAACACGAAGCACGAGGTCTCCAGTACCACGGGATTTTACCCCATTGATAAATCTGAGGCTGGAGACCCTCTGGAGTTGCATGACTATAGCCGACTTGGGGAATTGCAAACGGAACGAGAGCCCGTGGAATTGCACCCACATTCGATACGTGCAGAGCTGTATAACCCCCCGGTGCGCCAGGAGCTGGAGACTCCCAAAGAACGACTAGAGTTGCAGGGATAAGGTGTGGTTTCTGCGTCTGGAACGGACCAAGTCAGAAAGCTGGGATGTATTGGTAATGTGTATGATAAAGATCGAGAAGTAATCACAACAAGTACCTTGCACGATCGCAAAGTTATTTTTAATGATAATGTAAGGAAAATCTGTAGCTTTGCTGACACAAAACGTTGTTAGTGGAAGACATGCAGTAGTAAGCTCGCAGTTCCAATCCTCCTCATTTCAAGGGACCTAGACACGAAGCTCCACATCGGTGGCTTTTTTACTGACAACTTAGACGCTGGACTGTGAAATGGCGGTTAAAGTTATTTATAAGGGAACGAGAACAGCACTCAACGTCTTGTGCCAATGAACCTATGTTGCCTCGCGCGAAATTGGATCCTGCGTAGCCCAAATATTTCAGTATACGAACGATGCAACAATATGGAATCGTCCCATCGTATGATACATATCACCCCAGTGAATAACTAGCTACTTCCTGGACTGCTTGCCTCGTAGGAGCTAAGTATATGCTTGGTAGGATGAAGTCGGCGAGTCACATATGACGATTTGGAATCGCCTTTTACCACCAAGAAACAGCTGCATCACAGGATTCATTATATTGCACTCGCATCTAGCGGGTTGGAAACATGCATCCCATACTTATATACACACATGGTGAGGTACAAAATGCAAGACTTTCAACTTTACCGGCCAATGGTAGGATTTGTATCCGTGTTAATGTCTAATTTCCTATGGACAACCTCAACACTCTGCTCGATTTCAATTGTCTTGAGCGGATAGATTGGTAACTGGACCTGAGAGTCTAAAAAGGGAGGCACATCCAGAACTGTCCATGAGGATGAGCTTGTAGTCAGTTCATCAAGCGGCTGCCAGATTAATGGGGATCTTGATGCAAATCTGTCCGGCGCAACAGGCACACTGATTTGCTCATCCGCGGCTCCATAGCAGCGAGTAATGATGCGTCCGGTCAAACGACGGCTGTTACGGAAGGAAAATGTAGACCGTGGCCACGACTTCCTAGGGACCAAAGATCTGTATATGGAGAAACAGCAGCATAAAGTACTGCATGTGGTTTGCACAACAGTCCAGAGGGCGACGATCAGTTTGTTGACTTGATATATCGTCAGCCAAACAATTAGGGGACGGGTAGATTGAAATCTGACTCACAACTACCAGGCTGATAAATGAATGCCACCTTTATGAAGCCAACGATGCCGGCTCTTGAATTTGTTAGTCCCCTTTAACACTCATACTGGCGCTTCACTCACACTCCGCCCAAGCAGAAGACTGCTGCTAGTTTCCACTTCTTGAGCTTGTCTAATTTCAGTCCTCGAATCATGACAACTGCGAGGGCTACCATGCTGAAATCATGTGTTGAGTTGATAACTTCTGCCGCTGTTGTGAATGCTTCCAGATTGATACACCAGCCTGGTGTCATTGGGTCCCAAAATTTGTATATCGGTCGGCATTCAAATATAGACACCAAAAGATAAGCTCCGCTGATGCCGGCTTGTATTATTCCCAGTGTGTAGATGCCGACAAGAAACTTTTTATTGATAGAGAAAAGACGATGATAAAGCAGTAGAATACTGAATTTTGCGAAGAACTGGTTGACCGGGAAGAAGGTCGCACCCGCAAAGATAAGCTTGAAATGTCAGTAACGGCATGAAGAAGAATATCGATGGCAGAATAATATTCACTTTCAGTATCTGCCTTGTATCGTCCATAGGGAGTTCCATTAGGCCGCGTCCATTCAGGATGCTGAGACCTAGAGTATATTAGACCGGGGATCAATCAAGAAGTAGGAGGCATTCGCACCAATGAAAGATGTGATAACATAACCGAAATGGGCGATCAATGAGCCAAGTGCAAACCAATCCTCCAGGCCGTTCTTTCGATTTGCCTTTCTGGTAGCCAGGAAGCGAAGCAACACCGCCAACGAGCACAGCGGAATCGAGACGGCGGTCACGACAAAGTAGCCGGCCTGATCCGGGGACTCGAAGGTACGCATCCTGACAGGTGGGATGAGTCCGACATGGATTATAAAGGTTGAGGCTAAAGCTTTGGAGCCGAGTAGCAGGAATGGTGGCCGGCCGTGCTTATAAAAGCATGATGCACCAGGTTTGCGTCTGTGAAATATACAACTCGTAAGATAGCCGAGAGCCGGCTGTCCAGCAATGATGCCAATGATTTGAAGAAACGCCATGGCAGCGCGCCAATCCCTCTTTGGGGTACAAGTCCGCATTGTAACGGCACTCAGCTTGGGGTCTGGCATGACATGACAAGCCTTGTCCTTCCTGGCTGTTACTGATCAAGCTGTCGCCTAAGCCAGGAACAGGCCGCGCCATAGATGCGACTGCCATGCATGCGTGGCTTTTCCGCCAAATTCTGTCCCCGCTCCAATGAGCTCAACTAGCGCACCGTAAGTCCGCGGCCATCGAAGGTTGCATCAGCACGGCTTGACGATCAGCCGCATGGTTCTTGGCGTGGGTCGATGCAACGGGTATCACTGACCCGACAATCCTCACCAACTACACCGCAGAAAAGAACGGCGCTGAAAGTGATGACACGGAAGGGCCTATGGAATATGGGCCAAAAAACTGAGCGTTGTCTGCTTTAAATGTCTTGAGCTTTCAAAAAGATCTATAGAAGCGAGGTATGTCAGCTGAGTTCCCCAAGAACTTTTGGTTTTGTTGTTATAGCGCAGCCGAGCTCAGGAGGAGAAGCAAATGCTATGTAAGCTTTACTCCGCCTATGCGGTTTACCCTGCTTCACTGCCTGATTTCATGTATGAAAATGATGTGTGAGGCGATACCTCCGGTACAGCCCGCTCTCAGCAAAGACAAAATACGGCAAACGGAATCCTACCGTACGTGCCAGCCTCAAAACCCCTGCTGGACCCTGGTTCCAGGGGTCTAGGGGCCTGGAAGCCAATGCATGGGATGTTGACCGCCTCATTTCAGGTGGGCGCTGCGCCATCTGCACATGTGGCCAGCCGGTTGCAAATGTTCACAGAGGTCCATCGGGCCCCTGATCATGTTGTTCATGTTGCTGGAGGGTTTACTGACTCGCTTTAACGCGATCGATTTGATGAGAATTAAGATCGAAACAGACTTTAGAGTTAATCCCTAACCAATCTACCAACAGGTGCGTTCCCGAATAGCTCTTGGTTCATGTGCGGTGCGTAACATCCCGGCTGACTGCTCCTCCGCGCCACGTGCGGAGACCTTTGCAGCCAGCAGTCACACGTGGCGGGACGGAAAGGCGGAAAGGCGAAGCTCGGACAGTGAGAAACAGCTGAAGGATCGGAAGCTGCAGATGTGCTCTAGGCGCCGGGAACCCGGAGGAAGTGGCTTTTCTAATCGGATGCTGACCGCACTGCTGACGGCCTGCGCCCGTCTCTGGTACAGATTCAGGCTTTGCGTCATGGTGAGGCACATGGTGCAATAACGTGTGAAGTCAAGACAACTGGAACATCGGATGGGCGATGCTTGTTTGCTTAATGTCTAAACCATAACACAAGTATTCGAGACTGTACAGGAAAACAACAGAAAAGCGTAAATTTCCTTACTTGCGCAGGCCGTAAATACAACTCGACGGTTTTCTTTTCCTGAACAGAAACATTATTACGTACACAAACGTAAGTGTCTAGAAAATACGATAGACTCGTCTCTCCTCGCGTTACCAAACTACTAATGAACAAATCGAGGCTTCCGAAGAGGTAAAAGTTGACACTGGTAGGCTTGTTCTTGTGCGGTGCACTTGCGTGCGCGATGCGCATCAGCAGGCTCAACTGTTTATTTGAGATTCCTCGCATCCCGACCTCTCTGCATTCGAGACCGTGCCGCTTGCTATGCGGAGCAAGGGTCATAGCTGATGATTCGGAGTGAAAGGAGTCAACATTGCCATGTGGTTTTGAATCAATGTCAACATGGGCATCATCCACCCTTCACCTCAGAACCCCTTGGCGAGCGGACGGGCCAACATGGGAGAAAGGCTAGTCTGCCCCCGCTTTGTACTGAAAACTTGGCAGGGTCTTGTCCGTTCCCTAGTTTGCCTTTCTCGTACCTGCATCATGATGCAACAAATGAGGTTGTAATGCCAATGAAAATGACCAGACCCCTGCCCAGCCTGCCGTCTCCAGTTCTTAGTCACAAGGTTTCCTCATATTTTTATCCGGCATTTCCATCCCGAGTACAATAATGCGGGGAAGAGACGGCACCTGGTAGCTAGTACGCAGTAATGCTGGATGATCGAACCCACGGGGCCAGATTATTCGGGCTAAAACACCATTTTCGGCCCAGCGCCGTGGCCTTGATTGGAGCGCTACGACATTCCCCTTGGTCCCCCTCCACTCACAGCGCAGGCAGGCGAGCGCTCCGCATTTGGTATCTGCGTGGGACGCTTGTTCAATACGGACATCGTGGGAACTCGGGGTAAAGAACCGAGGTTGGTGGACTTTCTTGGAGCAGGGCGACACGGCGGCACTGGGTCATGGCGTGACTGGTCCGGCTGAGTGTAAGGGATAGCCCAACCGTTTTTGGTTATTCGTACCTTATTTCCTGGAGGCCCTGATCAAGATACACAATGGAGCCTTATTAGGGATCGACACTCGGTGTAAATTGGAGCGGCTGTTGTATAAAGGCGTTGGGTCTGCACATTTGTATCGATCTCCTCAAGCGCTTTACACACAGCTTCGTCGCCGTCAAGATGCGTTCCCTTCACTTCCTTGTTGCTGGCCTGCTGAGCCTATCTCAGTTCGCAGCCTGTGCTCCCGCTGCCGCTCCCCTCGGGGCAGAGTGCGAAGAGCCTACCCGCGTGATCGAGCGCGCCGTCCCCTCGACCACTTTCAACAACAAGGTCATCTTCTCGCCGCCGTCCAACGCGGGCTGGACCGACCCGCGCACGCTATACCCGCGCATCATCCAGCTCAGCAGCGGCGTGCTACTCGCCACTTGGGAGAACTACTCACCCGAGCCGCCCATCGTGTACTACCCCATCTACCGCTCGCAAGACGGTGGCCTGACGTGGTCCGAGATTGGCCGTGTGCGCGACACCGTCAACGGCTGGGGCAACCGATACCAGCCGTTCCTATATCAGCTCCCTCAGGCCATTGGCAACTATCCTGCCGGGACAGTGCTGCTGGCTGGCAACGCCCTGCCAACGGATTTGTCTAAAACCAAGATTGACGTCTATGCCAGCAGAGACGGTGGCTTCAACTGGGAGTTTGTGAGCAGCGTTGCCCAGGGAGGCGAAGGCCGCCCTATCAATGGACTGACACCTGTTTGGGAGCCTTTCTTGATGTACGTTACCAAAGCTTGTCTGTTCGTAGTAAAGTTGAGTGCTAACTTGATCAGGGTCTACCAGAACCAGCTCATCTGTTACTACGCCGATCAGCGTGATCCCAAACACGGTCAGAAGCTTGCTCACCAGGTAAGCACCTTTGTTAATGTTGCTGTGACATCAGGCTGACAATTCAGGTCACCTCTGATCTCCGCACATGGAGTGCTGTCGTCAATGACGTAGCCGACACCAACAACTATGAGGCGCGACCCGGCATGCCCGTCGTCACCCGCCTCCCCAATGGCCAGTACATCTTTGTCTACGAAGTCTGTGGCACCGACGGCTGCCGCCTGCACTACCGACTCACCAGCAACCCTCTTCGCGTGAACGCCGCGCCCGCCCTCACGCTCGTATCCAACCTGGGCACGCGACCCGTCAGCTCGCCGTACGTCGTGTGGAGCAAGCGTGGCGGTGCCAATGGCACCATCATCGTTAGCTCAGGCACATCATCCGCCATCTACACGAACAAGCAGCTGGGTGCAGCAAACGCTTGGGTCGAGTATAACACCGCCGGGCCACGGGGATACAGTCGCTCGCTGATGCTGTTCCGCGAGGATGACAACTACCTTGCAATTTGCGGCGCCGGAAGACTGCCTCCCAGCAGTGTCAATCAGGTCGAGCTGACAGTCCTGAAGCTGAGCGATCTTGGAATCTAGAGCCCTGATGGAAGCGGTAACATATACATGTATCCATGTATATTTACACATTGAATTGTATTTGTAGGTCTAGTGGATTGCCAAACAAAGAGTACATCTCATCGAATCTATCTATTTGGTGTATATTTTGAATGAAGCCCTCTGTCTTCTGACTTCTAACCCGAGCCCTATTCCTCTCTCTGATATTGCTTTTACAACTTCCCTTGACCCCTGCCACGGCCGCTATCGCTAGACCCGCAGGCACTTACCTTGGTCAGAGTAATGTTAAAAACCGGGCTCGAGATCTGGGTGGTCACGCCATCCGCCCTGGTCGTAAAGATAAACTCGCCAAAGCTCTGGTAGTTGTATGCGGCAATATCAAATGATGTCCATCCATCGCATGCGCCATCCTTATAGAACAGAGTGTTTTCGACCAACTCCGCCACCTCCGGGGGGATCACATCAAACTTGGCCCACCACGCCCTCTCGGTCGTACTATTCCCAGCACCACCCTGAGTCTTTACCCTATCCGTTGGGTGCAGCCGGGTCTCGGAGTAAGTCTGAGGCCCACCGCCGATTGGGCCAACTCCAGTTTCAGCAACCGGCAGGGTGTATCCAAGGATGTTGCTCAGGACGTCATAGCCACGGACAATCATCTTCGTGATACGGAGACCAGGACCATCATCAATTTCGAGTTCTATGGTTGAGTTGGTCTTCTTATCAATGTAAGTACCCACCGAGTGCTGAGCCGCCTCGGCCTTGCCGGCCGCTTCGACAGCCGGGACAAGAGCCTGTATCACGATACTGGCCAGCTGTGACCCGGTGTAAATGCTAGCAGCTGCCTCTGGCCCACCAGAGGAGACGGAGAAGACGAGGCCATAGTCAGGGATAATGCCGACACGGCCGTTGTATAAACCAAAGGCTCCTGTTTTCGTATAGATATCAACAACGCGCTTATCCGAGGTGATACTCTCAGAACGTAGAATCTCCCAAGGGGCGCCGACAGACTGGCTGAGTGCTGACGTATGACCTGCTGGCTTTAGCCACTGTCGAGTCACAGCCGGCGGCAACAGCTTATTGGATAAAATTGCCCCAAGAAAAGCAATGATATCCTTGGTACTGGAGAAGATCCCTGCTCCACTATATAAAGCAGTATCAGCATTAGCCTATCACTCAATCCACACCAGAAAACTTACGCCTCAAAAACTCCAAGTGTGACATTCCAGGTATTTTCCATCACGGGGACAAACACGTCGTCTTTGAACGCCTCCACAGGCCCCGAAAAGGACGTGCTTTCCATGCCCACAACATCTAAGATAACCTTTTGCACCAGATCGTCGAACTTCTGGCCCGTTGCAGCCTCAAGTACGAGGCCTAGGATAGCGAAGCCAACATTGGAGTAGCTTGGTGATGAGGCATATGGAACCCAAACAGGTCGGCGCCGCTGCAGGGCTTCGAGAAGATCGGCCGTGTCGCAGGGCCTGGTATTCGCAAAACCGGCAGAGCATTTCACCCCCTCACCATCGCCGAGCTTTGGGAGTCCCTTTTGTGTCCAGGGGTAGCCCTCTAGAAGTGTCAAGTCCAATGATGCTGGTAGTGTTAGCTGCATGATCTCAGGAGGAGCAGCTGGGAATAGACTAACTGTGGGTTGGAAGCCCGGACATTTGAGACATCAACGTTCTAATCGAGATGTCCTTCCATTGAATGGTTTCTATTAAATCATCTCCATCGGAGTCCTGACGCAGCTCCGGAAGGTATTCAAGCACCGAAACATCCAAATCGATATCAAGCGAGAGAGCAAGCAAGGGCGGAAATAGCTTGGATACACTGCCCATCCGATATATCGTGTTCTCGTCAATTTTGCTGGTGCCAATACCGCTTGTGATACGTGGTGATACGTGATAGTTGAAGAGGTTCTCCTCCTCGTATATTGATTTGACAGCAATGGAGGCGCCACTGGCGTTCAAGGGTCCCAGGAACTGGTCCAGTTGGGATTTTACGCCTTCAATGGCTGCCTTTACGGCCTCACTGCTGCTAGGCGATTGGGGAGCAAGGAGGACAGGCCCAAGTGGAGGACAGGCCCTTGCGTTCACGACTCCAAGGACCGAGCTGCTGGCAAGAGCTGCCACGAGCGAGTGGAGTGACAGCATTTCGAGGTAGGGTTGATGACTTGGTAATGAATATGGCGAAAGAAGATTTCTCCATGAACTAAGCTTCGAGGCTTTCCATATTTAAGCTTATTCTACTATCATCCAATATTTGCAGTCCTCACGAATTCGGCACAGCGCTTGGTATTGCCCGATTAAGGAATTTGAATTACGCGTCCCTTCAAGCACGATCCCAATACTCAGCCACAAATGTCATGACGAATGTAGTACATCAGGGACAGACGTCCCAAAGGATGGGAATCCTCGTCTTCCACTGACTATGAATCTCACCAACAAGGCTGCATTCTGTCTGAGACTTCCCACTCTTGACCATGTTTTGTGGACCAAAACACTCAGACTTGCCAATGGGTTGCAAGTTTGTGGTTTGACAAATATGCTGGACGTGCGGATGATAATGCAGGAATGGATTCGATTTCTCGGATAGCGCTGAGGTCTGTTCGGGAAATGGTGCAGAGTACAGTCCTTTACAGGGCTCAGTCCAACGAAGACCAGGAATAGTTCACTACAGAGCCTTCGGCGGTCGTAGATCTTCAGAACTGTTGCGGATATATTCATTGAGTGCACACTGATACAGATAAAACAGGTTCCAAAATGCAAAGATCGATCTATTGCAAGATTATGGCTTCCTCGTGGTCACATGGAGCAGTCAGGGGATATTGGTGTTCCTCGAGTTCGAGGCTCAGGGGCGCTGACGGAGATAAGTTGAGAAGTTAAGGCTTCGAGGCTCAGCAAGCTATCTCATGTCGATATAAGGTGAGACAATGTGATCATGGGGTTTTGATGATATGGGGAAGAAATTCGACACTTGACATCATCACCTCGTCCTTACTATCGGGCTTCCTTAATACATTATCACTTACCAGAAACAGCACGAAGACCAACTACTGATTTTTTAGGGCTCGACTTTTCAAACACATTCAAATTTATACCCACAGTTTCATTAGGCCACACGAATCAGTATATCCTCGAGACGACGTAAGACAGAAACTCTGACTCAGCCATGAGATCGCCTAGTCAGCGCCTGGAAAAGCCACATAGGGACAGACTTCCGGTCAGCGCATCGGAGAACCATATTTGGCCTTGTTCTCCACCACGGCTGTGGTGAGACCGTTTGGTGCAATGGGATGGCTGTTGTGCTTGCCTCTTGATTATGGCGTCGCCCCTTACTTAAAATGACGGTAATTGGCTATCCCTGCACTGCTGAAGGCTTTTGCAGATGACTGAACACGTCATTCTGAAAAGGAGAGCCAACGACGATATTAATAGTTTATCATATGTCGCACAACGTGTGCGGGATGAGGCCGTTTGCGGCAGCGGTGCCCTGACTTTCTTACATGGCGTATTCTAAGATCTACAGGGGAAGAGTAAGGAGCTCCTATGCCAGGCAATGTCTTGAGAGGTATTAGAGAACCAAGCCCTGATTCACCATAAGACATCCATGGCGGAGATGATAGTACGATCGAGGGATGGCGGATCATTATTGAATTTGTTGCTTAAACTCTACTATTCACATGTAGGCAATTGTTCGGAGAAAAACTGTATTTGCTTAGCTATCGGCAGTACAGAGTAGCTATATAAAGTAACAACCCAATCACCTGGAAACCCTCTACCGAGGGTAGATGAGATATGCACTTGTCTATCGAAGACCGTCAAACCAACAAGCCGACCTTACACCGTCATCAAGACTCTGTTTACGCCAAATTTTCTACAAATGAAACCGAATTCCCAGAACACAGGTCCAAGTGTATTATGCTGCGAATCAAAGGAAATGTCAGTTGTGAAAGGAGTTGGGATTCTTTGTGCCCAAGGTTCAAGTATTGTTATTCTAATGAATGAAGAAGAGGGCGCTTAGTGCGGCTTACCAGGTGCGTGATCGCCCGCCCTCCCTCTGTATTCCAGTTTTGAGTTTAGGCTTTGATCTAGAGTTAAATGGGGTGGAGACTGGGGTAAAATGTTAAAAGGACTTTCCTTCTATTTACTAATTAACTCGGAGAATAATTAGAAGGTTAGGTTACCTAAGCATTATATTATATCGTCTTCGATTCTTTTTTTTTATTTAATTTTTTTTAATAATAATTCTAAATTAATATATTTTAGTCTCACATTATGAAGGTATTCCCTCTATATTTCGTGGAGATCAAAACGCCACTGGGGCGCAGTTTGAGAGGTGTCTCACTCCCGTGGAGAAACGGGGCAATCGTAGCCTGGCAGAAAGGAGTAGTCAGATGCACCCAGCTAGACTCGCAAATAGCAAGATGACAGAAATTTCTAGCCCCCCGATTATTGAATGGGAAACAAGGAGTTTGTGGTGAGGCCTGAGCCGCCCAGTCCGTGAGGCTCCAACCGTCCGTGGCGACTTGCCAAGACCGGCCTGGTTGTAGCATGGATGCTAGAGAAACAGTTTTAGCAGCGTCCGCTCTGCCAATCAGTAGCGCCTAGCCAGTGTCATGAAACATGGTAATGGCACAAACCTAACTGGTGTTAAGCTTGCCAGTGAGATACTCCTGCCTTTTGAGTTCTGCGATACTGCTCGCAAACAGAGGAGCAAGTAAGAGAGCGGAACAAGGTGATTGCTGCTTTAATGCCCTCTAAATTTGAACTGTCTGTTATGACTATCTTGTAGTTAATTGCGCAAAAGGAGTCTCAATTCCAGTAGGGCCATGGTGCCAGTCCGTTCATTCCACTACTTCAGCTAGCGAGTGTGGTGATTTCCCACGTATCGTCGGCTATCAGTTTTGGCCAGATTTCCACAGCGCAAGAGATTACGCGCATGCCAAAAATAGGGTAGGATTGACTTCCTGCTGCAGGCCTGCTTCTCTTTTTAGGGGTCGTGGCGCGCAATGAAGGATTCCAGGGTATTTCGGAGCTTGCATTCATCCGCCAGCCCCCACATGTGGCCGTTTCATATCCTTGCCCCTGTTACGGAAACATCTCTGGAATTCTTGCCACTCCACCTTCGTCTGCTGGACCGATTGAATGCGATGGACGACAGGCGATCCAGCTCGATTGACGAGGCGCGCGACGAAAGCCATGTGCCTTTGGTCTCTGGTGAGCGCTCCGACGGCGGTCTTGCTGGCCAACCGCTGGTCGACGGGAAGCGCCGACACCAGAAACGTGGCAAGTTGGGCATGGCAGTGTGGCTTGGCCTATGCTGCATCTCAATTTTGCTGGTAGCTGGACTCGTGCTCTCAAGAATCGCAACCGATCAGACGCTTCTGGATACGCATCCACACTCTGGAGAGGAGCCGGCGGAGCACGGCCACCAGGCCACGCCCATGCCGGTGCCAGGAAATGAGGCCCATGATCACGACTCTGAGGTGGACCACGACGCCGAAGAAGCAGCTGATGAGACTGAAGTCAAGGCTGATTTCACCCTCGCGGAACAGCTGGATCTCCGAACGGGCTTTATCATCTCCGATGTGCCGACTACACGCGAATTTGTCTTCAACATTACGCGTGGAACCTACGCACCCGATGGCTTTGACCAATCGATGATCTTGGTCAACGGCCAGTCCCCAGGACCCCTGATTGAGGCAAATACCGGCGATACTCTGCGCATCACCGTTCACAACATGCTACCTGACGAAGGCACCACCATCCACTGGCATGGGATAGATCAACGAAACACAACCTGGATGGATGGTGTGCAAGGACTATCTCAATGCGCAATTCCCTCAGGCGAGAGCTTCACGTATGAGTTTACATTGGTTGACCAGCGGGGATCTTTCTGGTATCATGCTCATGTCTCTGTGCAAATTGCCGATGGGCTTTACGGACCTTTGGTAAGACCAGCACAACATCACGGCTTTGCTGGATCCCACATCATTTTTGAGAGCAGCTGTCCGTAGAATTTTGTTGTCGCTAACCACAAGGCAGATCATTCATGACCCTTCGGAAGCCGTCCCCCACGTCGATGACGATAAAATTGTCCTGCTGGGAGACTTGTTCTATCCTGATAGCAGAAAGGTATTGGATCCATGGAAACGTTATGTAACCCACCTCTAACTTAATTTGTTAGCTTGCTGATGATTATCTGGGGCCGAATCATCCCTGGAGTGGGATGTCGGGTATGGAACCGCCCCCAAACAACATTATCCTCAACGGTCAACACGTTTCAAACTGCTCCGCGCCTTCGAAGCAAGGACACTCGCACTCTTCCGGCATGTCCGGCATGTCTGGAATGGGTGGGATGTCTGGCATGTCCGGCAAGCAGAGCCGAGCGCTTCCAACATGCAGCGCCGGCTCGGTTTACACGACGCATGTACAAAGCGGACACCAGGTTCGCCTTCGACTGATAAGCCATAGCACCTCATGGCCATTCTGGTTCTCCATTGACAATCACACCATGGAGATGGTCGAAATCGATGGTGTGGAAGTCGCGCCAATCGCAACGACCCGCGTCTTCCTAAATCCTGGCCAGCGTTACTCCGTCATTGTCTCTGCCAACCAGACAGCAGGCAACTACCGCATGCGAACGACGGCAGCAACATCCTGCTTCCATCTCCCACACAGTGGGTTGCAGCAGTTGCAGAACATGAACTACGAGGCTACCGGCATCATGTCTTACGACGACGTGGGCCTGCAAGCCGAGACCATCGGTTCCCCTTGGAATTTGAACGCGAGACGTAGTCGTGTAGCTGGCCGTGAGCCTTGGGTGAATCATTGTGGAGATCTCCCCTTCAACCGACCAAAACCTATGAGAGGCTTGGATGCCTATGATGTAGGCGAGCGGAATCATCACTATTTTACCTTCATGAGAAGCAGGACCGACGAACTCATGCGGACCTACGTCAACAACGTATGTACTACCCTTTTTTCGTCTTCTCCTCTTACCCCTTACCTATGCACACCTGCTGTCTTGCACCCGCTCACTCTGGAAACAGACCGTCTATTCTCCCCTCAAAGACGACGCTCTCCTCTGGAAAGTATCAGACCAGGACCTCTCAACGCAAAATCTCGCATCTCATCGTCCAAAGTGGAACTTTGGTCAAGATCAACTAGTTCTTGTCTCACGCGATGAGGATAAGGGTGCACAGATAGTCATTAATGCCAAGGCAATGATGCTGCATCCGTTTCATCTTCAGTAAGTTAGCCTGCCTTCGTCTTCCTCCACAGACAACTAACGTTATTTTAGTGGTATGCCCTCCACGATTTATCCCGAGACATTGTTCCGTTGAGACTAAAATTTGCGGCAGGACAAAATTTCCAGGTTGTTGGCTGGGGCAGTGGCTCGTTTGGCAAGGACACGACTTGGAACCTCGAGAACCCTATGAGAAGAGACACAGTGACTCTCAATGGCCATGACCACGTCGTGCTGCGCATCCGCGCGGACAATCCAGGTGTCTGGGCATTGCATTGTCATATTTTGTGGCACGCCGAAGGTTCGTAGTTCCCAGAACATGCTCCTCACTGGTCGGATCTTACTAAAACTCGTTCTATAGAGGGTATGTTTGTGTCAATTGCACAGCGCTTAGGGGAGTTGAATAAGATGATCGGCTCATTGGATGCCTCTCAAAATGACTTACCCTTTTCACGGAGATTCTGCTCAAGCAATCAAACTATTGCCTGACGTTGGCTCTCCAAGGTTTGGCAGACTTCTAGCCTGGCTCTGGAAGTGCAGCGTGGAAACGACTGATACACATTGTGCATAACTTAATATTCATCAAATCAATATATTCAGCTCCTAATGAAGATCATCATAATCTTGTAGATTCTCCTGCGACAATTGGAACTCAATGTAGCTGTGCAGGGTTCATAACAGGCATTATTGCGCTGACTTCAACCTCAACTGTCCACGGTGTCTGAAACTCAGGCAGTAGGTGCTGCGCAATCTTCGGTGATGGTAGCGATTCCCCAGCCTGTCTGGCACTCGAAGCACGGGCTTGAAGTCGCGCACGCTGTCTCCGTCTCAGTGACCACACGCGTGGCTTCGGTGCATCCGCACGGCAGGACGATCAAGGCTGCCAATGGCCAGTCAGTCAGCTTCTTTCTCAACAGCTCATGGAAAAAGACGTACCATCCGCAATGCATAGAAATTCTGATCCACAATCGATGTCACATCCACCAGCTGTGCCTGGATTCACAGTCGTTGTTACTGTCACTGCACAGGGGGTTCCCTCCTGGGGCAAAGGCGGGAGTAGGGTCAGGGGCGGATAGTCGAAAGGCAGGAGGCCGATCAAGGGTGGGAGTCCGATAAAGGGTGGGCGCGTCGGCTTAATGGGGCGAGTCGTTGGAGTAACGTAGACATATTCTGTGGAGGCGCAACCTGTAGGGCAGGACTTGTGGCATTTATGGGCCGTATATCTGGCCAAGGGCGGGTTCTGGCAGAAGGTGGGTACGGTCACAGTAGAGGTTGTGATGCATTCAGGCTGGCGACACCGACGACAGATGGACGTAGTTGACACTATCTCTGGGCAGATCGGAGGTGGCGGCAGGTAGGGCGGTTCCCAAATTGGATCTACAGAAACGGTGAGATTCTGTGATTTGAAAGCAAAAAGGGAGGTTCGAGGGTACCAATCAAAATGGGAGTCAAATCTGGAGGAAGCGTATCTATCATTGTGTTAGAGTACAGCTTCTCAAGAAAGTGGAATGAAAGTAAGTGTACCAATGATTACATCAGGCCCAGGCCAAATTGGTGGGTCTGGACGTATGGGAAGACCAATAAAGACATCAGGCTCAGGTCTAGTAGTCGGAGTTGGACGTATGGGTACACCAATGAAGATATCTGGGTCAGGTCTGATTATCGAAGTTGGGCGTATGGGAAGCGGACGGATCCCTGGACGTGTTAGATCTTGTGCGACACAAGTAGTGCCTGCGATAATCGTGACCAAAACGAAGGTGACTGCCGTGTTTATCATTTTGAGAATCGCTGATATGCTTGACTTGTCGTTGGAATTATTGATTGATGGCGTGGGAAGTGAATATGAAAGCTTCTTCCTGCGTTGTGCATATGGCACTTATATAAGTTCGCATAGTGGTGTACTTTAATGTACTGGAATTTGTTTCACTCCAGCTTCGCCGTTGCCTTCTACCCGAGGAATGCTTGTGGGCAAGACAATGATCCGCGTGGCTATAGCACATACCCGGCGGGGGCGGACAGCGACCTCAAAATTCATGAGTATGCTAAACATCGACTCAAGTTGCCGACAGTTGTAGGCACATATCTAGGTGATATGGCCCGGAGATTCTGAATCCTCGAAAGGGTGTTCGCAGAGTCTGGCATCCCTGAGCGTAGGCGCATTCCTAGTAACATACTAAAGATTCGGCCGTCTACCATGTTGTGCGTACAGAGGGCGGATATAGCCACGGAGAGTGACGGAAATCTGGGAATATAAGGACTTCACATGAGGAAGAGATTTTCAACTAATCGGTTATACCCGTTATCAAAGCCGCCACAGTCTGAAGGCTATGGAACGGCTCAGCCGCCTGTGATTCGGAATGTGCCAAGGCAGGGCGGAGCCGACGACCTTGCGTCTCATCATGAATCAACCGAAACGTGTTAATGCTCCAAAGTTGAGACAAGCAAAGCGGTCTTATGCCCAAAGCCGCACTGATAACCTGACGATCCCTCTTGAGGTCACGCTTCACACAGGTGAGCGGTAACCCTAGATTTTGCTTCAGTTGAGTTCCCCTCGCATGGCCTGAGAGCCTCGTTGACCATATGAAATTGGAAGATCATGTGTTAGGAAAGTTCAATCATAGATGCAAGCACAAGCTCTGCCTACGAACAGCGGGTTCATCGCGGATCTTGCTTGCAGCCTACATTGGGAGGCAGCCTTCAGAACAAAGTCGCAAAGAGATCGAATTTTCACACCAGCTCTATTTCCATTGCTCGCATAAGCTGCTATCGTAATGAATGTGCATGCCTGAAGACATCAATGCCCTCTCCTCCCGCCTTCCCCCTCTTATGCCCCGATACCTGCGTACGCCTGTAGCAGCATCTATTCTGTCCACCGTTTCTCCTACTCAATCTCGTAGCTCCGCGCAGTTCCAGCGCGATCAACACGAACACCTGTCAAGCTTTTGCCCATGCAGTGCAGAGGAGTGCCCCTACAGCCTGTCTGAGAGTAAACGCAGATTTTGGTCGGGTCCGGAAAGTTGTTTGTAACGGGGTCGAAGGTGAGCTCGCCAATTGCGATGGGGTTGTTGATGTTGTTACAAACCCAATGGTTTGTGCCATGAACTTGAAGGTCCCTGCCATTGCCCCAGAAACCAGCACGCCAGGCACTGGCGGTTGTGGCAAGAAGCGTGACGACTGCGGCTGCGGAGAAATGCATATTTGCGTAGAAGGGTTTGAACTATGCGCCTAAAATTAGCATGATGCTAATGGAGCGATACGAGGATTCGGGTGAAGGGCTTGGGCAAGAGAAAATGCTGGAAGCATATTCTTGATCCCCAATACTCAACATGCCTTAGAGAAGAGTTTGGGTTGGCTATGGGAGAAGATTGACAAAGCTTTGCAGTTGAAGCTGTTGACTAGATGCTATCCATTCAAGCTTAATCGAGGGAAGTGTTTCCTCTTTATATATTCATTTCATAAGCATATTGACAGTACGCCAGTGAATTCACTTGGAGCAAACGCTCCGGCTCGTCCAAATTCAGTCACTTACATCCTCCTGGTTTCCAGCCGCATATGTGCCTTGACCCTGGGTGTTTAATCGGTCCTTCTAGGCTTAAACAAGTTGATGGGGGGTGGGCGCAACTGCTATAGAACTTAGGCTTAGGAAACAAATAGGGATATTGAACAGGGTTTATACCGGATATTGACCCTCTGGTCATACTTGCACCCTGATTATGCCGAAAAGGTGGAGCCCACTTACTTAAAATCATCTCCAGAGTCGATGGCGCTCCAATCAAAGGTATATACGGTCATCACACATAGGCATTTCCCGCATCTGCTCGCAACAGATACCACATGTGACTACGATGGGGCCTTTGAACTCTCAAATCACAGCTCTTTGGCGGGCAAAGCCTCGAGCTCCCTTGGAAGTGGCTGTAGGAAAGTGCTATTCTGGTATCCAGTGTTTAAGCATGCAAATTCCAAGGATCAATTGGTAGAGATGCAGGCTTGCGATAGCTTCAAAAATAAATCATCCAACTGGCTGTCTGCGCCGATCAATCGAGCCCACGGGCTACTTTGCATACCGGCCTGATAATTCATTGCACGGCCTCAAATTTCAAGAACATGTTTCCATCTCTATTCCAGAGCGCAGGCGCTCTGCCTGGTATGAGACGTGCCACGGTCTGAAGTCTTCCCCTCTTCCGTTGAACGAAAGTTAAGAAGTCTCTTAGGCCAGGCAACTAGTGCAGGAACCTAGGCTACTTAATCAAGGGGTGCGTTGTCGATGTGTTTCCCCTATCGGGGAACGCGGCGCAAGGGTTCTGTACGAGAAATACGAATGTAGTCTTAGCCTGGTTGCTGGTATCTTGGCGACAGTCCGAGGCACCATTGGGGCATTCGCCCTTGCTGGTGCAGCCAATCTGCCTAAACTTGCATATCCTGATGCATGACTTCGCCTATCGGAAAGTGTATTTGTACCCGGTCGTGAGGCTGAACGGCCCAGAACCCAAAGACCCTGCTGACCTGGGGAAGATCCT
The DNA here is from genome assembly GCA_020881915.1 of Paramyrothecium sp. XJ0827. Lineage (NCBI taxonomy): Eukaryota > Fungi > Ascomycota > Sordariomycetes > Hypocreales > Stachybotryaceae > Paramyrothecium > Paramyrothecium sp. XJ0827. Next base: position 786,512 of record JAJFPB010000001.1, on the reverse strand, counting down.
GGCAACTTTTAAATACGCCACTTCTGCTCTGTAAGTCGGGCGAACTTGACACCGCGCGAAGATTCAAACTTAGGCTGTAGATCTCATTTCCGACCGTCTCGCCTACGAGGCTGACAACCAGCGCCCCTCTTTGCTTGACCCCAGCCACCATCATGCATGATCAAAAGTTCCGGTGGCGGCAACTTCAGTTCAAAGCATTGCAAATTCCCCAAGAAATTTTCTCCTGCGGCGACTGGCATTGAACGGTTTACTCATCACCTGTGCCATGACAGCAGATTGCCGCAGAAAGCGTCAACCCGCAGTCTGCTCATTAGATCTGCCTTTTGTATGTATATGGCATTTGAATGCACTTTTCAAGACATGTTCTGGCCAGGCTTCTGTGCCCACCTTACCAGCATCAGCCCTGGAGGTTCAGATGTGACCGAATAATGGAAGAGCTCATGCCATGGCTTGTCAGTTTTCCCCTGGGGCCCTTAAAGCTCATTCCAGACAAATTCAAGCCGCAACCGCGTATCGCCTCGTACCAACCTGGTCCAGCCCAACGTACTTATCTTCTTGATAACCCAGAGCATGGCGGAATTCTTATGTAGTTACATAAGAGCGACTTCAACCTCGCTTTACCTCCTGAAAAATATATCATTCGCAATCCCGTCAGTATGTGTATGTCTTGCTTAGAACGGACAGTAGCTCTGGATCTAATCGAAACGACACCTTATCTGACGGAACAGTGGATCGCTGAACATCTAAATTGGCTGTGATGGGTAACGTTGTGCAGTGTAAAGATGAGAGTTTAGCAAAAGCAGCGAAGTAGGCATATTACTCCAACGGATTGGTGAAACATACGAACCGGAGTATTCAGGGTAAAGATAAGTCGCGGGGGCCATCTTGATGCAGAGAGATGCTCTCCGTCAATTACTTACCTACAATGTCGTTAGAGTAATGAAAATCTGGACGTTGGGGTTGCTCATATGAAAACCACAGAAAGTTCAGCTGTCTCCTGGATGGAGGTCTCTATAGCCGCATCCTTACGGCCTCTATTCAAATTCCCTTATACTATGCATGATTCATGCGGTCGTAAACTTGGAAAGCTTAATTGCTTACTAGCTAAATTCAAGCAGCTGAAGGACATGTAGGAATAAAATTTCCCACAATAAGCAATATATGATGCTATCTGCGTATAAGTGCGGGTCGGAAAGTTGTCTCTTACCTGGTGAGCCGATGTGTTTAACCGATAGTTGAAGGATTCCCGCGAGATTATCAATTGTTGTCCTCGGATTCTTGAGACGTCTCCAAATGGAATGAAACCCCTTCACAACATATTGAGATGGTTCCAGTGAATTTCGCGGGCATATACTTCTCCCAGTCCAGTTCGCATGCATACAGTTTCGTCTTAGTGCCGGAAGAGCATACGAGCCGCCGGTCCTCGCATATCTCCTTACATTCGAGGACAGAAAAAGTACCCGTGATCCGGCGCTTAGGACAAGGAATATTAAGCTATCGTCGTTCGTTACGACCACAGCGTACAGGCAGTGCCTGGACAAGACGACATACCTGCCTTGAGGTAAAATTGGGTTACTAGGCCGGATTTCAAGCGGGTTGCCAGCAGCAGTGATCTCAATACCCACACATTCGCTTTAGAGAACAACTAGGGTGACCCGATCCTCGGTGCCAATGCAGGTTGAACCTGAATGGGTAATGAGACGCCACAACTAGAAATTGGAATGACCAACATCACGGTACTACTAGCGAGAAGTAGAACCGGTGCCTCTTGACTGCCAATTATTGTATCCGTACAAGGCTTGGGAGTGCATACGTTGATGCCGACGGGATCTTCCGTTACCAGTGTTCAAGATTATGGTGGCCGCCGTAGTTAAGATGGTGCGGACGAGTGTTCCGGGCTGTCCTTCCTTCATTAGACCATTGTTTTCATACATTCCGAAAATATTGGCCTGATTTGTGCCGGCTGCTCGGGAGTGAGAGTACATGGGATAAGTCCAATCTTTGGCATTGAAAACACGAGCTTGGACAAACTGATGGACCGTGGTTGTCTTGCTAAGTTACACATAACTTCCACGATGACACCAACGACCAAGTCTACCTGCTACCCAGCTACACCATCCAGTGAAAAGCAACTCTTCATGCTTCAATTAACGCGGTGGGATTTCTTCTGCCCAAAATCCGGTCGTGGGCTCGACTTTCTTGGTCCCTTAACTCTAGATGAGGACAATTATATCAGCCTGAAAATTCACGATATTCACGATGGTGACTTTTAAGGAAAACATAAATGTGTTGAAGTTATGGTGCGAGAGAGGGCTTGCTATCCGGCCTGATCTACCAAAAGTGGCGGTCTCATCTAGTAGTGGCTTCACGATATACACAATGCCATACCTGCAACCGTGTACGAAGTTACCAGGGGGCCATAATGTCGTGTTAGCTTCCAAACTGTTCAAGATAAGCAGACCCCAGCAAATCTGCTTTTTTAATCCTCGTTTAGACCCACGCGCCTTGTCCACACTAGGCATCATCAGCCAACGGAAATTGCCAAATTCGGACGCATAAACGATTCATGAGCTACGACTGTTTGGGACATGCAAACGACGTGCATCGTCTTACCTCTGTACAGTTGCTGGGTTTCCGCTCATCAACAACAAGGGACCGAAAGTAAAGAATAAATTTAATAATCGAGAGAAAACAATTTCCGAAGCCCCGCAGCTTAAAGAATTATAAAGTGCATGCTAGAGTCCATTGGCTTTGCTGAAGTGTGTCAGTTTGCCAGGCATCCATTTATTATTACCCGAAATGTCTTCCGACTCCTCCAAACCAGCAATTCTCTTTGTTCATGGTGCATGGCACCGTCCCGCTCATTATCTAAGTTTTGTGGAAGCTTTACAGGACAAAGCATACGATGTCCGGGCGCCAGCGCTAGCTACTGCTGGTTGGAAGGCAGCTGTGTCTCAAACATCAATTGTTGATGACGTTGTCGTTCTTCGGAAGGTGCTAGCGGATTATTTCGACGCCGGGCGGGAGGTCATCGTCGTGTGCCACAGCTATGGGGGCATACCAGGCACGGATGCTGCTGTTGGCGAAACCATCGTAGACCGAAAACGTAGGGGAGAAGCCGGTGGTGTTAAAGCGGTCATCTACGTTGCTGCGTTTGCCCCTCCAGCTGCGGGCTTGAGCCTGTTCAATTTGGCAAGAATGGAAGATGCGACGAAGCATCCCAGTTGGTGGACGCCCAAGGTCAGTGAGCCTTCTCGGACTCGTCGCCATGCGCTAATACTGCATACAGGACGATAAAGCTTATTTGGAAAAAGGGGCACGCCATCTAATGTATTCCGGTGTTCAAGAAGAGGTCGCTCAGATGAGCTTAGACACGACGGTGCCACAAAGCCTTTCGTCTTTTGCAGGTCCGTGTAAGCATGGGACCTCGGAGATCCTAGCTCAAAAGATCTTCGTGGCCTGCCGAGAGGACTTTATAGTGCCTTATCAAGGCCAGAGAGCTATGGCGGAAGCGGCTGGCGCTGATGTTATCGAGGTTGAAGGTGGTCACAGTCCGTTCTTGCAGTCCGAAACCATGGTCAAGATTGTGGATATTGTTGAAAACATCGCCTAGTTGTTGACAAACAAATAAGAGCTACCTCAATCATGATGCACTTATGAGGAGAAAAGATTGTTCGTTCCAAGAGCATCTGCCCAAATAACTTGTCCCAGAAGGTCGAACCGTGAATATGTTTCTAGGCTTGGCCACACGATATCCGAGAGAGATCTTCTCGCGTCGTTCCACTTTTCAATGCCACGAGCCAGGCTCCAGCTTCGAATTTGAGAGTAGAGCCAAATTTGGGTGTGCTCAATGTCGAACCAGCTTTTATACACTGTGAGATCTGCTGAGTAGGCTGTTGTAAATAATGCATGTGCGCTAACAAAAACTTTCCAGAACCACAAATTGCTGCTGCTATCAGTAGCATCCAGGCGAGGGCGTCGTTCTTCGATGTCAGAGAGAAGACATCTCAGATGACGGAAGAACAGTCTATGCTCGATTGGCTGCCCGGAATTCCAAAGTTGCATGACTGAATTGAGATAGAAGTTTGTCCCAACCGCTAGGCTACGCCACGTAGTGGTTAAGGCTGGTCTGGTGGAATCGTCTCTCTTGGGAGCTGTTTGTACCGTCGACGCATGCGCTTCGGTGAAAGCAAACAACATAGTGCTGAAGCTTCTACATGCGGTACACATGGAAGGATCCCTGTCATCACATATTGTTCTGTCGCTGGCTAATTTGTTATCCTGAACATGGTGGGCTTCGTTGCCAGAATGTCGGCTGCCCACGGCCTTGGTCAAGCCTCGGACTGAATCAATGACAGGCCAGCCGTCTATGTCATTGCATCTAGGGTGTATCTCCATCGAGAAGTAGTAAGGAATCAGACGAAGTGCAGCCAAATTCTCGGAGATGACTGTGAAAGATTTATTCCAAATATTGAGATACTCTGCATCCGATGACAAGCTGTCACTCAGACGGCTTTTTACGGCGGCCGAAAAGTTGTGCGCGCTAGGCCAGGTGTATAAGTAGGGTATCACAGATCCAGAGTCGATGCCTTAGGTGTTTCAGAAGAGTACAAAGTGTAAACAATGAGGATTACATTGACATGGGGTAATGAAGAGATGTATAAGTGCAGAGATAGATTGGGAAGAAGATCTGGGGACGTGGAGACTCACACAAGAATTAGCCGCTCAAGAATCTCATCTTCCTTCTCCTCATGCCTGTAAAAGGGATCGTTTCCGAGTGCATGCGATTCCCGCATATCCAGAATTGTCACCAGGCCTTTCAAATGTGCTTCAGCCACTTGGTAATTTCCGATGCAGCTCTGTGTAAGCCATTTAGATGATGAGGGTCTAGAAAGGAGGGGCGAGACTAACCTCAGACACTGATAGAATGGCTATCAGCCTTAAGATCTCAACGGGAAGCTTTTGTACCTCCTGAGCTAGCCAAACGTTGACAAGTTGAAGCATTTCCGACTTGTGAAAGAAGAAACACTTCTCATAACCTCCTAAGTTTCCTGTTTGCCAGGAGTAGTGAATGGCCGCCATGAGCAGACTACTTTGAAGGCTGATGCGGTCTTTGACTGCCAAGGCTAGACTAGACAAACAATTACCACTACATAAAACACGAAATAAATCCTTGTTGCACTCACCTGTCCTCGTGTAAAGTACTGGAACTGTCAGGGCGCATGGGGTATGCGAACTGGACTGGGATTATCACACGAGAGCTGGGTATGGGTTTGGCTCCATAGACTAAATTGTAGCATTGTGTCAGGTGTCAAGAGCGTAGAAAAGCTAGGGCCAGCACGAACAATATCGTAATAGTTCCTGGGATTTGAAGGGCATTTTCGCCGGCAACGCGTCGAAAGGATCCACTGCCGTTGATGAAACGTGCCAAACCGTAACACCAGGAGTGCTGAGGTTGCACCATCTCTGCTCATCGAGGGATAAGGCGGCTTGGGGATAAACACAGGCTTTGTCGAGTTTTGCGCATTTCTTGCTGCTTGCAATAAGTATCCGGCAGAAGCTAACGGAGGAGGCTCTTACCAGACTGGGCGCAGCTCGTCGCATTTGACACGTCTTGCTCTACAGGTCAAGCATCCAGCCCGACTGCGATTATGGAAGCGGCGGTGCCGCGTCATCGCCTGCACTTCCATTGGTCCGCGTAGGGCATGCCGGACTGCATAGGATAGGGTGGTACTGAAAGACACAGAGCAGACCCATTCAATCGAAGCGTGAGATGATGAAATTCTTCCGACCGTCTAGGCACAAGGATGAAATGATCACGTGAGGCAGCTAGACTCGGGGCACATCCTTTAGTGTTAAATACTGGAGATATTTCTTGCAGTGAATACATTTAATTAGGCGCCTGGCTCGACTTTCCTAGGGCCCTATTTCACCAACCAAGAGAGAACTATGATTTCTCGGTGTAGTCGAAGTCTTGGAATTTGCTGCCGTCTACTTAGATGTCGCTGTAAAGTGAAGACAGTGAAGCGAGGACACGTAATGAGCTAGTGAGACGACTAACGTTAGTGCCTAAAGCTCGCCGAGATGGCCGAGGCCAGCGAGGATAATGTGCAGGGAGCCGCCCGCTGTGCCTGTGTCTGCGTGCTCCTAATCTGTTCAATAACCAACGACTAGTGAACTGTAGTGGAAGAGCCTCTCTCAGTAATACGTGTGGAGGACACGTCATTTACGCGCTTTACTTTCCCTCTCACATCCCGATGGCTCTAACAAGAACTTTCTAGCTATGCGAGCTTTGCTAGTTTGTTGAAGAATTAGTTCTGTCATTGAAAAAGCAGATAACATGACAATAGATTAATATTATACGTGTTGCTGAATGCTCTCTTATTATGCTGGAGTGAGTGAAATAAGGCAGCCATGTGCGCTCTTTGCAGTAAGCGCTACTTGTGCCTGGTAGGGTTTCTCGTCTTCGCTCTTGATTTCGCTAAACTCTTGCAGCAATCGTGATATGATGTAAGAGGTTTCCATCGTCGCCTTCTGCTGTGCCAAGCACTGTCTAGGGCCGGCTCCAAACGGCATGAATGTGAACGGCGGGGGGCTGTATCCGTTTTCCCACCGGGAAGGACGAAACTCATCGGCATCGGGCCCCCAAATTGTCGGATCGCGATGGAGCGTGGCGAAGCAAGTATCGAACAGGGTGCCGGCTGGCGCGAACACTGGTGAAGCACGATGGGATCCTCCTCCGGTGGGTAGAACAGTGTCTTTCAAGGCGACACGATTATTCTGCGGGAAGACAGGGTACAGGCGTAGAGCTGGGCAGTAAGTCAGTGTCGGTGTTGGGGAAGGGCATGGAACAGGCAGGCCTACTTTCCGTGATGACATTCTGCAGAGACTTGATTCGCGGCAATTGATCGAAGTCAAGCGGCTCATCGCCCGCGGCCAGAACCTCAGCTCGCACTTGCGCAAACACAGTAGGGTCGCTGGCCAGATTACGGACAACGTGGCTGACTAGAGAAGCGGTTGTTTCGGTCGCTGCCATCATGGCCTGCACGGCCTGATTCCGTAGAATGGTCCTGTCGACCGTCTGTTGCGCCATGTTGAAAAGTAGGGTGCGTTTGCTATTCTTTCCGTCTCCATCTTCGGCCGAGCTGTGCTCTTCACGGTATTTAATGGCTCTATCGACATAGACGTCTGCAAATTCTTGTACCTTGTGGCATGCTCTGAGCCAGGCGCTCTTGGGCATCAGAAAGTTCAGAGGTCCCAAGGCGATGCGCATTCCGCAGCCATTGAAGCCAGCTTGGAATGCATCCAAGAAACCCTCTGCGTGAGGCGGTGGGGCCCCGGATAACGTACCCAGGGGCTCACCAAAAAGAAAAAGCGTGTTCAGGTCAAGATACTAAAGCAGCGGTAAGCGCGTGGAGCACTGAACGTGACGAGGGACACAAACCAGCTTCAAGATGTATGGCTGCAAGTCAAACTTGGTCCCGTCCCTCGGAATCTGCCCCAACAAGATGCGCAGGTGTTCTTCAAGGTTGCCAAAATCAGAAATGTTGGACCTGTGGAAACCTGGTTTGAGCAGATCATGGGACACCTTCCAGTCGGAGCCATCGGCAGTGATGAAACCAACACCGCAGAATGGGCTCATGTTGTGTAGCCGCAGAGGCTGTATGCCCCAGTCTGCAGCATTCTTGGAGAAGACGGCTCTCACATTTTCTGGATGGACTGAGTAGACGACACGTGAACCAAAGTTCAGGGCTTCGAATGTGTGGCCATACGTGTCGTAGCGCCGCTGATGCTCGACCAGGAACTTGTTTTTGCTAATAGCGTCTGCAGTTCGAAGGAAGATGTCCAGACCGAACACGGGGTCTTTGTGCCTGTAGCGGGCCGCAGGCTGGCATCCATGTGCTCGGGCCCGAAGTCTCAGCGCGAAGACTAGGTAGAAGCGGTAGGCAACGAAAGCGGCAACAGTGGATATCAGTAGCGACAGCAGCGAGACAAAGGCCATGACAGCCGTGGTGGTGAAGTGACGCTCTTGTGCTTACGAAGTGTCGGCTGCTGTGGATGGAGAAGCAATGCCAAAAGACGAGAGACTACTACCGAGCCAGCAGATCGTTAGTTTGGACAGATGGTGAGAAATCAGCTACTTTTGGAGTACAGCCGGTGGAGTAATACTGGAAGGCTAGCATCCCACCTCGGAAAGTCGGTGCATCGGGGCGCTGAGTGGAGAGGAATAAGCTCGATGATCGGAAGCGCTAAATTCTCACAGGATGGTACACCGAGACCACAGCAACTCGTTGGTCCAAAAAAACACTGGACCAACAATGCTACATTAGGAAAGGTACTAGCGGCAGAATTTTAGTATTAGGCTCGCATATGCATTTTTAACCTTATAGGGCTCAACTGCATAGCGGGCTACAGTGGCCACAGGGCTTAACTATACAGCGGGCTGTAGCAGCTATAGGGCTCAACTGCATAGCGGGCTATAGTAGCTATAGGGCTTAATCTTATAGTGGGCTTTAGTAGCTACGTAGCTTAAGATATCTGGGTTATGTGATATATAGCTACCGCCTTTTTCTAATTGGTTAGAATAATTGGGCCGTTGGTCTAGTATTTTTTTTGGACTAACGATTTGCATTTAGACCAATGATTTCCTTTTTTTAGACCAACGATTTGCTGCACCCTCTGGTACACCATACCAGGTTATGGTGGGTGACATCCAGACCCCGCTCGATAGCATACACTTCACAGTGGCTGTAAAAAGATTCGTGCTTATTTGCATAAATTTTACGTGCCCCATGCTTGGGATACTTAAGTATTCATCAGGGTTGAATCGAGACTGATCAGGGAGAGTTGAGAGCTTCAGACCCGTAAAGCTGCCGATTGGTGATCAAGACATCATTACTATGCTTCTCACGTAGTAAGTTCTTTTTTTCAGATTGCGACCCTCTCATGGACTGATGCAACGTTTTCTGGAAGAATCTTAAAATGCCTGATACGAATACAAAGCTCTCTCGGAATGTATCTGAATCATGATTATCACGGATTCGTTTCACTTCGCAAGGACGGTAATTGAATTCATGATCAGCCGTTTGCATATCGTGTTCCTTGTTCTTGGGGCTTTGCATTACTACACATCTTTCCCCTCCATGAATGGAGGTGGGTGGGGTGATGTTTGGGGCTTCACTAGGGTTCAACGTCATAACAGTCGCTTTGCGGTACAGGGAGTCTTGAGTGGAGTGTCTTAATTCTACTAAGCATGAATGAACGACATAAACTGTTTGAAGTTTTTACACTTGGCACCCGCTATTACCGTTCAAATATTAATGCTTCCATCCTTGTCCGTAATAAAGGTTAAGCGGTGCCGAAGATATTATTAAATGGCCTACGAAGCCAATAAAGGATCAAAGAATAGCTTCCTTTTGTCATGATAAGCGTTACAGAATTGCGATAGGCGGACATGCTGAAAGATCCAGCCGATGCCTGCACCAGAAGGAAATGTTTGTTGCCTCGTTCCACCAGAGTGCGCGATTCTTAGTCCTCCACTTCTTCTGCAGGATCTGCAGGATCCTCATTCCCCGCCTCATTGCTCACAGCCTTCGTAACACTATTTCCCCTTGCTCCGGCGGCGGCCTGGCCGGCTCCAGCGTTGGCTGCGTTTCCAGTACTCGCCGCGACAATCATATTCACACCCTTCAAAATGCCCGGCACGTTCGCTATAAGGGAGCTCTTCACGATTTGTTGGACTCCCGCCTGGATTCCGGCGGCATCGGCGCGTGTCTGAAGTTCGGCACCCGTATTGAGTTCGGCACGTGTCTCGAGTTCAGCACGTTCGCGGAGTTCGTTGCGGAGTTGGAGCCGGCCATCGTGGGCAGAGGCGACTGAGAAGAGGAGAAGGCTTCCAAGGAGGGCCTGCTTGATGGAAAATCCGATAGCCATTGTGATGTTTGGTTCTTTAATCCTAAGTCGAGTGTTAACTCCCTTCTCTCAGCCCCAACAACTTGTGGACACACTTACTCTGATAATTGAGTCTGAAGATGGAGCAATGTAGAATGCTGAATTTGTTTGTCGGATGAAGAAACGAAATGAAGAAGTGATGCGTACCCTTTATACTTGCTCGTGGCATGGTCAGTTCACAGATGGCGCATGCGTGGACAAAACACCGGCAGGGCCTTACCCAGAATGGCAACAGCATCGCCTCCCGAAACCAATCAAGGCGAAATGCTCAAGATGGGAAGCGCTGGTGATGTTTCCAGCTAATCCTGGACTAGCACTTAATCTGGTTGAAACGAAATCGATCCAGAAAATGGTGCGGCTCAGTTCCGAGCTAGCGTGGCTCGCCCATTTGCAGCAGCACGCATCGGGCTGTAAGGCTGCGGCATGCTTGGCACCGCGGTGTCCCAGATACGTATGTATTGGACGAGAGCATGAGCCAACGGCTGTTTCTTTCACGTGAATAACTTTTTTTTTTGTCTACGAAGTGTGAGAGTTTCGGATGCGGGTCTTGACGTCCTCGGACTTGACGATTTATCTTCTCGAAAACCTGGATACATTCATGGACAAGTGGCAGATCCTACTCCTTTAGATTAATTGCTAAGTTATCAGAAATCTACCGCTACTCTAGCATTGGGACAGTCGAGTTGTCTGTTGATCATTTATTCTGTAGAAAAGGCGCGATGCCATGTGCATTAGGGATGCATGTTTATTCGAAACGCCCATGTTCACCACCATGACGTATGAACATCATAAGTTCCTGAGGTCAAATATATTTCAACCTTTCTTTCCGCAATTGATTCATCACTCGTAAGTATTTGGGGCGCTCTTTACTGCTACGTCACTTGATGTAGAGCGGATGAGGCTCGGTGAACGAAATAATGGCAAACTATGCTCTCATGTGAGCAACAATTCAACATGTTTACCTACTTACTGAAGATTTTTAGCCCCACGATAGCAGCCAAATCTCTGTAGCTGTTCTTCAAACCCCGTTTTGTGAACCTCGGCATGCAGTTCTAGTAATGGCTGGCCAATGCAAAGCCTGACAATCGCGCCAGCTTTCCGGAAGAGGCCATGTCACTCCACTGTCTGAATACTGATCTGAGAAACATCCGAATACGGACGGGAAACAGCAAATTCTCGACAGCTGCCTAGTGTGAAAGATTGCGTGGATTGGTACCTAAGAGAAGCGGCTAAGTCGGCACAGCCTACGACATGAATTGAGCTGCTGGTGCGCCAAAAATGTTGAGATCAGACAATAGACCCGGATCAAGCCAAGAATGGTAATCAGCTCGCTCCGTAATAGGCGTGGTGACGTGGTACGAGCTTCCCGATCATTGATGAAAGTAGGATAACCACAGCTGATGAAACAGTTAAAATAGGAGACACAAGGCAGTGCATGGCAAGTGTGCTCAGTCTGTCCTGCGGTCCATATCTTTTTAGGAAAGGTACCTCGGGATCCACTAGTGTTTGCACCGGTGTCTGGGGAAGCCGCCGCGACGCCCGAAGAATTTGAAGCTAACACAAACGAGCTCCGGAAGAGCCAATCACGTTGTGAACCGAGCGGCTGGCCCGATCTGAGATCTCAGAGCCTCACAGTCACCTATCCAGAGGACGGCTACATCCACGGCTGTTTTGAGTTATTCTAAGTGCTCTCGGGCTGACGCAGCCTTTGTGAACCCCGACAGTTGGGATTGCTATAAGGGACGTGCTTCTTTTTGCTACCTGTGTGGCGATGGCGTTCTTGTTTCGTTTCCTGTGACAAGGACAAGGACTTTATTACGTTCACATGCTTTGAGGATTTGGAGTTTGAGCACCGAGGCATAATACCGTAACACCCCATATGTCCATCCATTGTACCGTCGTCCAGCCTACTGTCTGGTTCTGGCAGCCATCACAGCCAACTAATCAATGTTTGGCCCATGAGCAATGCCCAAAAGAGTGGCATAGATTTGAGATACCGAGAAGACAGCCTTGTCATGCCGAAACAGAAAATGCCTGGTAATTGTCATTGGAACAGTCGGTGATGTTGCGCCAACCCAGCTCGTTGTCATATATGGTGAAAAAGAACCAAACCAAAAGGGCAGTCTAAACTTGAAACCCATTACGCACGGACTATAGTCCCCCTCGTATTCGTTCCTTTCCGGAAAGAAACCCAACTATTGGCCGTTATCATAATAAAAAGCTCTGATGGTGGAAGGATGATATTCTGTCTCGTAACGATTCGTGTTTGGCATGCCAAGTGTCACGGAACCAACAAAGTTCTATAGGGTAAGTGGTTCTGGGTAGATGAGGGAATCGCCGCTTTGGGTTTGAGTTCAACTTTGGTTGTGCAGAACCGGCGTACCTGACAAGCTCCCACAAGGCAGATCCAATTGCATATCGCAGTGGAGTCCAGGATTTCAAGTGATCGCTGGAAGTTACCAGATTTCTTTGTTTGTATCATCTTCGGGTATTTCTTGCTTCTCAATGAGGCTTCCACACGGCCGCCCAGGATCATGAAACTGAAAAAAAACACCATGAGAGACAACCTTTGCTCGGACTCAGGACCCCGTACAGTGGGGATTGTGAGGAAAAATTCGCGCAGAGAAGAAAAACCTTGATGGATCTTGCTTGAATTTTGTTCATAACAGTCGGCACTTTCAGTAGCGGGAGTATAAAGGAACCACTAGGCATGTTTGCACCCACCTCGCTAATGCTAGTACCCGCACCCGATCGGACCCCAATCCATCCCTGTGGTGGGAGGTTAAAATAATCCTTGGGCTAGCATCGAGACACAGAAATGCCCATGCGGGAGGATACAGATGTTATGGACACCATAACTACGAAGCGGTGTGTCGGTGTAACAGCCAATCTTGGTGGCTACCTCGGCCTCAGTCCAGGTGATCCAGCCTGTTCCCTCGACCAAAGACTTGAAAACTTATCCAATGTTGGGAGTTCTCTTCCCCTCCACTTCCTCATTTTTTAAGATCCAGGGTCCCTGCAGGTCCAAAGTCAATGACGTCAACAATGCAAGCCCTTCAGATGAACGGCGGCAACCCCGAAGGCCAGGAACGGGGGCTGTTCCTGTATAGCAAAAGGGGAAATGCGAATTCTCGGCCCTACTCTAATCGAGAAAACAATCAGATCTCGGTATTCTCCTAGCTGCTCCTCGATCGCGCATCCTTGCGTCTTTGGTTTTAGACCGCCACTTAAGCGTAGCGTAACGTTGTGATGATTCATTCCAACGTAACCTTGCTTCCCACCTGACGGATCCGGCATGTCGCTGGCCATTCAGAGAGCTCTCTTCCCGCTCTGAGAGGGCAGGGATGGGGCAGCAAAAGGCGAAGTCCGCTCGATCCAGAGAAAACGGGACGCGAGCTTGTGAGACGCCGGGCTCGTGCGGCCTTGCATGCGCCGGGTGTAATGTTTAACTTCCGTCCATTTACTGTCGTCACGGTCGCACGTTCCTTTCCCCCGCACCTTTTGCCATCTTCCTCCAAGATCCAAGACATTCTCATTGCCTAGGAAGACAAAGTGCCCGTCATTGCGAAGGTTTCAAGACAATTCGCAAAGTTCTGCCTATAGCACCGCGGCGGCAAACCATGTCGTCTCTCGAGGAGGCACAGCCGGGCGACCCAGGGAGCCTGAAGGCAGCGCACCACAGCAAAAATGGCACTGAAAACGTGGTGGACCTCACCGGGCTCGACGGTCTCACTCTGTATGAGAAGAAGTGCGTCCTAATCAATCGAGAGATTGATCGACAGGGCATGGGCAAGTACCAGTGGTACATCTGGGGACTCTGCGGCTTTGGCTACATGCTGGATCTGGTTTGGGCCCAGGCCTTCGGTCTGGTCCTCAGCCCTCTGCAGCAGGAGCTTGGATTCGCGAACAACGAGACGGGCAATATCTCGACCAGTTTCAGCGCAGGCTTGACGGCTGGCGCATTCGTCTGGGGATTCTTGTCGGACATTATTGGTAAGGCGTTTTGGCAGTTGGGCTGCTTGTGACTCCTCTCTGACTATTAGCAATCTAGGTCGCAGATGGGCTTTCAATCTGACATGCCTCATCTCTTCAATCTTCGGCTTGTGCTTGGGCGCTTCCAACAACTACACTACCTTTTTGGTGCTCACCGCTTTTGTCGGCTTTGGAGTTGGTGGCAACATTCCCATTGACACGACAATCACGCTCGAGTTCATCCCTCAGGTACGCAGTATTAAATTCTGCCAAAGGAAGGGCGTCAAAGTACTAATGCTGGATTCAAAGAACCGACGTTTTCTCCTCGCATGCCTCTCAGTCTTCCAACCAATCGGTGTCGTCCTGTGCAGTGCTATTGCCCTCGGTTTTGTCCCCGTCTACTCTTGCTCTCCCAACTTCTCGGAGGCAGAACCATTGCCATCATGTAGAAACGTCGAAGAAGGCGTCGAGTGTTGCTCGAAATCGGACAACATGGGCTGGCGATACCTGCTCTTCACCCTTGGCGCTATCACGCTCTTCGTCTTCTTCCTCCGCTTCTTTGTGTTTCACTTCCGTGAATCGCCCAAGTTTCTCGTGTTCCAAGGCCGGGATGCCGATGCCATCGACTTGCTGCAACATATTGCCAAAGTTAATAAGACGACCTGCAGCTTGAACACGGAGAGCTTCACGGCCCTCGAGACAGAGCATAGCTCTGTTGACACAGGTGGAAGTTCCAAACCGGTGTTCGGAATAAACAAGCTAAATCAAACTTGGCGCCAGCGGATGCGTCTGGAGGTTTCAAGATGGGGCTTGCTTTTTGACGGTTTTCAGATGACTCGTCTCACAATACTCACTTGGCTGACTTACATCTTCGATTTCTGGGGTTTCACTGTCGCAGGTACGTACAACGGAGCTTCGGACTGATTTAATTCCAGGAGCAACGGCTGACGAAACATAGGTACATATCTGCCTAGAATCCTGGCCCTGAAAAACGGAGCTGTATCAGTCAGCCTGACCTCTACGTACACGGCCTACGTTTATACTTATCTTCCCGGAGTGGTGGGCGTTTTGCTCGGAGCAGCAATGTACCGTGTCCCTGCTATTGGCCGTAAGTGGACCATGGTGTTATCGTCCGGTCTGATGGGCGCCTCCATCTTCATCTTTTCCGTCGTCGACACACGCGCCAAGAACGAGGGTCTGTTCACCATGGAGTATTTTTTCCAGTCCATGTTCAACGCCGTGCTTTACGGCTGGACTCCAGAAGCTTTCCCTGCACCAATCCGTGGAACAGCTTGCGGAATCGCTAGTTTCTGGGGTAGGTTGTTCGGTATCGTCAGCCCGCTCATTGCGCAACATCTATACGCTCGAACGGACGGAACGAATGGACAAGGCGACAGTAACAGTGTCCTTTACCTTGCTGGCGGTGTCACGCTTGGCTGTGTGATTAGTATTTCGCTCATGCCGAATCATCTGATGGAGGCAAAGGACGAAAAGTCGAACTTAGATGAATAAACTTAAGCCGCTATTAGGCAGCGTGTGCATGCGTGCTTGATTCTATTACGTTCTCAACTGATGTCACTATGTTACAAGCTAACGTTATATACCTCCTCGGTATCAGAGGGGTACGGCTAATCTGAATAGGCATGGCCATGCATCCCAGAGCCGGCGTATGATATCTGCGCTTGCCTTCAACACGAGGCATGTATTTCCAAAGGCGATGCAGAGTTACATTTGCCGTGCCTATAGGCTGATTACCAGGCTTTCTTGGCTTCATTTAGGCTTTAACGATTGGGTAGCAAGTGCAGGTTTAGGTACAATGTGCATTTCCTCAAACAGCCTCGCCACTCCACACTTTCAGACCTTTTTAACGGAGGAGCATTTCAAGGCCTCGTCACAAAAAACCGTAATCACACGCATTCAGCTCCTGAATTCTTCGCCCCTTTCTCCAGTCGGATCCAAAATGCGCCTACTTCACACAAAAGCTATGGATATCGTAGTGGTTGGTGGCCAAATTCCTCCATACGCAGCACTATCCCACACCTGGGCTGAAGAAGAGGTCACCTTCCAAGACATGCAGGGACTGGAGGGTGCCTGGCCTGACCCTCGGAAAGACGCAACAGAGCTCCAAGGATGTGCGACACGCACCAAAAAAGGCTTCAGAAAACTGTGCGAGGCGGCCAGATTGGCTCGTGAGAGTGGGCTTGACTACATCTGGATCGACACATGCTGTATCGATAAAACCAGTAGCGTTGAGCTCTCGGAAGCTATCAATTCAATGTATCGATGGTATAGGGATGCCAATATCTGCTATTCGTACCTCTCAGACGTACCCCCAGCCTACAAAGAAGACATTTTTATCGACAACTCCTGGTTTCGGCGAAGCAAGTGGTTTACTAGGGGCTGGACCCTGCAAGAACTTATAGCTCCACGGGAGGTCGAATTCTTCGCGCAAGATTGGAGCTACCTCGGCAACAAGCAGCAGAGCAATCAGTTTATCAGTCTTCTCCATTCAATCACGGGAATTCAGGACGGGATTTTGCGAGGAACCCTGGCCCTCGATGAGATCAGTATTGCATCTCGTATGGCGTGGGCCGCGTCTCGTCAAACAGCTCGCATCGAGGATTTGTCTTACTGCCTGATGGGTATCTTTGACGTCAGTATGCCACTCCTTTATGGAGAAGGCCGTAAGGCATTCATTCGCCTGCAACAAGAAATCCTGCTGAAAAGTGATGATCAGTCCATCTTTGCCTGGTCTTCAGACGAACAGCAGGAAGCACCGATGGGCAACGAGACAAAGCTCTGGGGTCTGCTTGCGGATTCCCCCAAAAGATTTCAGAACATGGGCCAAATCGAAAGTATCGCCTCAATGAGACTGATTGGCACGCCATGGGAGTGGACAAACAAGGGCTTGAAAGTCGAATTTTGCCTCCACCCGATTGATGATGACTCGGCTGTAGCAGACTATTCAGTGATGTTGAACTGCGAAAAGACCGACACCGAGAACGTCGTATCTCCCATTATCCATCTGAGACGCTTGTGGGGCGACCAGTTTGCCAGGATACATGCCTTTCGAATCGACTACGTGAAACCAGATATCCATCAGAAAACTAGTTTCGAGACTGTCTTTATCAAACAGCATCCTTCGGTCGAGAGGCGGCAAATGCATATAATGGCCCCGCAAGATTATGAAGCGAAGGGCGATGCGATGGAACTGTTTTCATGTAGGCTTATCGCCGTGTATCCGTCGAAGTCGTGGGATCCGGTCTCCGGGATCCTTAGTCCTAGGAACGTGCGACTTGGGACCACCTTGTGTGTTTTCCGCTTTGAGACCTGCAATTCTGGGCATGTTCTCCGTAGCGATATTGCCGTGGGTTTACGAGAGACAATGCAAGGTGCAAGTACGACCTGGTGTGCTCAAGTCACAATAGCAAAAAAATGCCCTACATTGGTAGCAAGTCGCTACCGTGTCGACGAAATGCTAGCAAAGGAACCTGAGAAACTAAACTCGGAAGCTTCTCATGACATTGATGGGACCACGCTTCCCATAACAGCCTCAGTATTGAACAGGCATAGGCGAGGAAATGTGGAGATTCAGCTTCATGTGACGAAGAACGAGGATGCTGCATTGCGCCCTGAATTAGACAAGGAAAAAGAGAATTCGCGCAACACGGACAGTCCCATACACTCCACTGGTTGGGATGCAGATAAATCCACCCCTGAACCTCGTCCTACCATCATCCAAGCGAAGCCGGACGAAGGGGGAGATGCGCTTCGGACAGATGACGTTCCCCCTAGCCAGATCAAGAGGAAACCCCTTCTTGACATACGCCTTCCAAGCTTTAGAAAAAGCAATCCAAAGCTACCACTTGAACTGGAAGACACAGTACTGCCAATGACAGTGCCATCGGTAATGGGCTCGACTGACTTGCCTGATCTAACAACTAGTCAATGGCTCAATTCAAAAAACATGCGCATGATACAACTTCATCCATTTTTTCTAGCTTTACGAGAAGAAAGACACCTGTTAAGGGATTTGCTCCAGGAACTAAGGATTGCACGAACGACCCGGCAACATCAGACCCTTCTTTCTCAGCAAGTCTTGAATTGTGTCACTTGGCCGACTGAAGCTGCTATTGAGATAGAGCAAAATTTTATTGACATAGAACGATCAGAATTGGAACATTTCAAAGACCAAGAGGATGTCAAAAGGCTTTTACAAGCAGTGACAGTCGCCGACTCGCTCCGTCGAAGTATCTTCCGGAGTAAGGCTACCCGTGTGCAGAAGCAGCTTAGGCTTGTCAGGATTGCTCCTTATCACGAGGAGGCTGCAAGTCATGCAACTCTTCGAGCTGCGATTGACAACCTTATGAAATTGGAGAAGAAGCGATTTACAGACTTTGGACAATTGTGTTACGGTGGCGAGGCAGGAAATGTCCGAACCCTCATCAACAGAGATTCAAAGTACATTGAGGATAGATCAAAGGACTTTTTCGATTTTCGACCTATACACTGTGCCATTGCGCATGGCTCTCTGTTGATCGTGGACCTTCTCCACACGCATGGAGCGTCCTTAGAAGTTACAACATCTCAGGGGTTGACTGTCCTTCATTTGGCCGTCCTTACCGGAGATCATATGATGTTGACTTATCTATGGCAGCGAGTTTGGAGTAGTCCAAATCGGGCAATTGTGGAGAAGGTGACATCGTCTTTTGGCGATACACTCTTTCATCTTGCAGCGGCCTGGGTTTACGCTGCGGAGTTTTGGATTCAAATGTTCAGTCAAGATCAGAAGGAGGTTCTGATGCCTTACATCGGAACACGAAACTTCCTTGGTGAGATTCCTCTTCACACAGCAGCGGCAAGGAAGAATATTGAGGCGGTGAAGGCAATCATCTCAAACTGTTCACAATCAGACCTTGCAAACCTCGTTAGCTGTGTTGACCAGTGCGGACGGTCCGTAATATGGCACGCTGCATGCGGGGGTAGTGGGCTCATCATTCAACTCCTGATCTCAAACACCCCGAAAGACCACCTGGGCTCATCCACGATTAAATTCCTGCTGGATCTGGCTGATGACTCCGGAATAACTCCCGTTAATGTGGCATGTCGCAATGGCTGCGATGATGCACTCGAAACGCTTGTACTTCTTAGGGCCAATACAAACATCCCCACAGACTCCCTTTCTTTGCTCCCAGCTCATTTCGCCGCCATCTTCGGGCATACAAGGTGCCTCGATGTTTTGTTTGGTCACAGCGCAAGAGAGTTAAGTATGCCACATCCGGGGCATCCTTTCATCAGTGCCCTACACCTTGCTGCAGCTAATGGGCATCGGGATTGCTGCACAGTCTTACTCTCTGTCGCACCATACCTCGTGGGCTCAAAGAGCCTATGTATTCTTGATTTGGAGACGGGGCCAGAGATCACTACATCTTATGTTTCATTGACTGAAGCTCACCTACTTTCCTCGCGTGCTAGTGGGCACCTCCAAAAGACCGTGTTACACAATAACAACATTCCCCGAACACTGTGAATTACGGGAGAAAAACAATAATTTGCGCAAAGGCAGTCCATTTAGTGAGAATAGACACCTATAAATTTGTCGTTAGTAGTTGGTAACGACCAAATAGTGTTCGTCCTTGTTCAGTCTGGTCTTGAACCGAATGTATGCAGTGGGGACGGGCCACATCGTTGTGAGGAGTAGGAGTGCCAAGAGACTTCTCCCATTTTCCTGTTCGGGCCGAAAATTGGGTAGTCCAAGATGACAAGCCCTGTGTCTGGTTTAAAACGGGGCCGCACTTCGAAAGGATGGTAGAAGGGAAGAAGAAGAAGATGAAGAGAGACGACATTTGTTTCGAAGATGGAGGGATGAAGCCGTTTCAAATAACCTCTCGGTGGCTGAGCAAGTCAAGTTGCCTTCAGATAGTAGTATGCATGATACCATCATGGGGAAAGAAACCGGTCATTGTTCGTTGAAATTGTCGATAATTTGGCAGTCTTGTACGTCGGCTCTTTCTTGGAACCTCGCTTCTTTTTTAACGCGCGCTTCCTGCGACACATAATCATTAAGAGTGGGTCAGTTGGATCATTGCACGAGGCCAAACTACGATCTTGTTTCAACTGTAGTTATTATCATTCCCCTTCTCCTTCTTCTTCTTCTTCCTCCTCTATTTGTATATGTCACAATCTACCAGCGCCACGAGCGTGGCGGGTGCTTCTTTCTTCCCAAGCCTCGCCAGGAAGCCTGAGCGGCCCTTTTGAAGCTTGATCATATTCCGGTTGTGTATATGCGGACGTGATTCTCTTAGGTAGCTTGTTGCTCCTTTCGTCAAGCTATCAAACAAACCCGAGCCAGCGTGATGTCTACCATACACTGACTTAGCGCAGCATGACATCTGCTGCCCCTTTACTATGCCATTATTTTGACCTGGCTCAACTTAGCTGCGCTACCTGTGGCCCATCATCTATCGACTTCAGTGACGAATGGTGGCGTAATTAACCTACAGTGGATATCTCGCTTAGCATCCTCGGAAAATCAGGAAGCAGCATGGTGTTATCAAATCACCGCCCCTGGTACAACGATAAATGTTCCTAAGGGTTTCCCAGTAAAGTTGCATGAAGTGAACAATGAAACACTGGGCGGGAAAGCGGAGAAGCTGCTATATTGTAGGCACTTTGACAGGACCATTGACTTTGACAGAGAAAGGAGTGCGAACGCTGATGAGTATCCGCAAGGTCACCGCCGCCGATGAATTTTTATTTGGGATCGTATTTGACCGTGAACTCTCTAGTGTACACGATCCTGTTGGCCCGATCCGCCCCCTGCAGTATTATCTCCTCGCTGTTCGAATCGGCAGTTGGCCCATCGTTATGCATGGCATCTGGCGAGGAACGGCCGTTCGAAGCCACCTGCGAACCAGTCGTCTGGGCCGACGGAGCCACAGAGGACGATTCCTGGTCTGCCATGCGTAATTCACTCTTGGTGTGGAGCTCGAACTCGTCATGCAAAGTATCATCTAAGATACCCGTTCGCCGTCGGCTGGCGTGATATGCGTTGCTCCCGGTTGTTCCACCACCTGTGCGACCGCTTCGATTGTAGTCGCTAGCGTAGCGTTCGGCCGAGGAGTTGATCTTGAGGAACCGGCCAACGAGGTGTCGGAGGAACGAGGCGCAAGCTACAATAATTCCGATGTTGAGTTGCAGACTAAGTGCAACCACGGCGTCAGCGGAGGTCAAGAAACAGGGCAGCGGCTCGGTGTAGTGATTAAGAGGGACAAGGAAAGAAGTGGCTTCTTCCCTAAACTTGTATGTGAACTTACTTTTGCCAAAAATGAACCCAGTAATTGAAGATTGCATCCGGATCGCCACCGGTTGTCAGCATGTACACGGCCTTGAGAATGCCCATCAACACAGCGCTGAAGTCAAATCCGAGTTAGTTTCAGCGTGGTAAAGTAGTACGACAACTCTAGTTCCCAAGAGAAGAGTATTAAACGTACAAGTATCCCAGATTGAGAATGCCGATAACATATAATCGCAGGCGGAGGCTCATCTTGAGGTTCCAGATGATTGGAACCGGCAATGCTCCCAGGCATACATCGGTGAATATGTTGCAAGCTATAACATGTGAATACAATGGAACTGCGTGTAGATGGGTCAAGTATCAGTTAATGGGGAGACTCACAAATATTCCAATACACAAGGTTGACGAAGAGAGTGAAGCTGTGACACCGGGGGTCGAACGGATTCATCCACTGGAACTCCCACCACCCTGAATAAGGGGTGCAATAGACGAACAGCCAAGAAATTGCCTGAATTGAATATGCGATAACAAAAGCTACAGCCGCAATGGAGTTCTGTCAGTCCATGATAGAGGAGATCTATAGAAACGGGGTGCATGGTGTCATACCGATAACCGCATAGAGTGACCACCTGTACCACTTAAGGTCTCTTTTAAGGCTCAGCAGACTGAGGGCCATGGAGATTCGGAGCAATCCCATAGCAAAGCCGTCCGAGATCACTGTCTTCCAGAAAGTTATCTGTTCAAATCGTATCCTGTCTTCCGTTGGGACGACCAGTCCGTGGCGTCCCAACCCGTACGGGATCTGGAGGACCAAGCAGATCCAGGAGCCGAGCGCCAGAGCCTGTCTCACGACTTAGTGATACTGTAGCGACCATGATGAGACGGGTAACCAGGAAATGGGCAGAAATTACCACAGTGACAATGATCAGGCCATCGTCGATGCCGAATGTCCTCACAATAGCCAAACGAACGTATATCCGCAGAATCACAAATATCAAGGCAATGAAATGAAACACGCCAATCACTCCAACGATCCGACCGGCATTGCTTGCATTGACGTATTCGGGGGGGAAATCAGTAGGAGCGCTCTCCATCATGGCGGTTGTTCGCAAGACCAGCGAGCAGAATGGCCACGACTGCTACCAACAAGCATCCTTCGTCGCGATCAACAATCAGTGGGACCCACGTGTTTTACATAGTGAGCGAAGAGTCAAGGGCGCAGCCATCCAAGGATCTGATGGCCTTCGCCAGCTCGCTTAAGCATGCAAGATTTGCGCACAACTGCACTTGGTGATCGAAGCATGTGGCATGCGCGGGTTCCGAGGCACCCGGGGTGTACTGTCTCGAATGTCTCGTTTTCTCCCCTTGTTTTCCCAGCAAAGGGTCCATGCCAAGAAGAAGGTGTCTAATTTGCTCGCGGACAGGCATCGAGAATTCCTCGCATCCGAACCTGGATCCGAGAGCCGATGTGACTGGTGGATCACGATGCGTCGGAGGCGCAACACGACACCCACTCGCAGCCCCCACCGCAACGCACAGCTTCCTTGAACAGCGAAATCCGAGCTGCCCCCTGCTGTTTGGCCCACATTATTCTCTACCACGGTACCGTGGACCCGGTACATTCCATCCTTGAAAGTTTATGCGCGAGTAATCCTTCACAATGGACGGGTTATATGCAGCCTCTCCAGAAGATTGATGCAAGTTCTGGTAACCAGGTGTGACGAGATATCATGGCACAACCCCTCACGGC
The DNA here is from genome assembly GCA_020881915.1 of Paramyrothecium sp. XJ0827. NCBI lineage: Eukaryota > Fungi > Ascomycota > Sordariomycetes > Hypocreales > Stachybotryaceae > Paramyrothecium > Paramyrothecium sp. XJ0827. Next base: position 763,542 of record JAJFPB010000001.1, on the reverse strand, counting down.
TAACGGCATGTACTAGTGTATGGGGTATACTATCAGCCCTGTCCCGTATCCTAATCACGCAAATGAGATCTCCAACTAGCGGGCCATCATCCATGCCGTAAAAGGCCATCAGGCCGGCCGCGGAGAGGAAACTCCTCCCCGGACCGCCAGGAAAGATGGGCCATGGCATTGGGAAGGCGTTCCCTCCCTAAGTCTGTTTCGGACGCCAACCAAAAGTCCTTGACCATGAATCGCGCACTTGCTGTGTGCCGGCCCTATTGGAAGCCTGGCCGTAAGCCGGGGGAGGGCACTTGCGAAAAACCCTTGCATGTGGCCAAGCCTCATCCCCCACTATAGTGGACTTGTCCCATTGTGGACGAACATGCAGGAGGAGTATCAGGCAAGTTTCCACACCGGGGAGCATTCCGGGGGGCCCCAGTAAATCGTAGGGTCCGGATGAGTTGTTGGTTGTGTCGCCAATTGAATGTACATTAACGCCCGTCAGCTATTGCATCGATAGCTGGTACCGTGACAACATAGAGCTGCCGGTGAAGCTGCCTGACCGGGATGTCATCCCACCACCGGCCACCGGTCGGGGTATGTTTGCGCGTGGTGAGAAGACTCGCTGTGGCGAAGATGCTCGAAGGTGGACCATGCTTGCAACGCTAATGGCTCGGCTCCGCTGAGACGGTCCACAAACGCAGGAGAATGAAGGGGTTGTGGGCAGCCAGGGACATGCGATTGTCCACTGTAAATCCACACGGGAACCAACACTACGGCTGCACCCGTGATTAGCCAGCGCGCAATTGATGGACCAGACGGGAGGACTAGAAAGGGCAATGACTCCGTTGCCCCCGAGTGATACGTTGTATGCCATCCGTTATTCCGCTGTATTAAGGTAGTTATTGCGACGGAGCTCGTATGACTACGGTGGCTCAGCTGTGGACAGCTTTTCGATAGTAGTGCTCCTTAGATTATCTTGGCTATGCCAGCCAGTATATGCACCCGGTAAACTAGTGGCCCAGCTGGCTGATGGGTGGGTAAATGATCCCTCGACCAGCATATGCATGGTGTTGCCTCAATGTGTAATTTCCGGCAGTGGCGACGCCCTCACCGGCCTCGATGGTGGGAGAGGCTGACGCTGCGCCATAAGATTGCCCCTTATCCCGTTCCGTCCCTGAATTTCTGCGTCAGACCAGGCATTCTTCACCGAGCAAGAGACTCTTTCCCCCAAGCCGCCATTCACATTACTCGGCCGAAATGCATTGCCGCACCACCATGCGCACGGGTGTAAGCCTAGCAGTCGCCCTTGCCCAGGGCGCTGCAGCGGCTAGCTTGAGGTGCTGCAACTCTACTATTTCCCGAGACGTTGTCGTCGTCGGCGGCGGCGCTGCTGGTGCTCATGCTGCGGTGTGGCTGCGCGACCATGGCGCGAGTGTTGTTGTCGTTGAGAAGGCCGATCAACTGGTGAGTGCTCCAACCTGTTCTCCATTTCCTTCTCGCTTCTTGTGCCAAGATTTCCACCAATGACTTCTCGTCGTCGTCGAAGTTCTTCTTACTGACCAATCTTTACAGGGTGGCCACACGGACTTTTACCGGGACCCAGAGTCGGGCAAAACGATCAATGTCGGGGTCCAGGCCTGGATGGAGTACCGCGACACGTTCGACTTCCCGGCTCGCATGAACGTCTCGACGAGTGGCTCCATGCAATTCACCACGCTCGATTACAATTATGTCGACTTTAAGACTGGCCAGCCGGTAGATGACTGGACTGCTCCTGCACCCAACGACATGTACCCTGCTCTGCAGAGGTACCTCGATGCCATTCAGCCATACGAGGACATGGTGTTGCCGGGATTCTTCGAGTTCCCCGACCCAGAGACCATCCCGGAGGATCTGCTCATGCCGTTCGGCGAGTTTGTCGAGAAGTACGATCTCGCGGCTGCCGTCCCGCAGATTTGGGACTCGACCGCCCAAGGTCTCGGTGATACCATGAATGTTCCGACCTTGTGGGTGGTCCAAGCCTCTGGAATTCCCATGGTCCGCGCTCTACTGGGCATCGGCGCTGCCGCGGTCCCTGCCTCCGGTCGCCTGTATGATCTGTTCGAGAGCATTGCCGAGTTCTTGGGTCCCGATGTTTTATACTCGTCTACGGTTGTCTCAGCCTTCCGCCAGGATGAAGACAAGGGCGTTTCGCTGAAGGTGCGCGGCGCTGATGGCAGGCTGACCTGCATCCAGGCCAAGCGCCTGCTCATTGCGATAGAGCCCACCTTGGAGAACATGGAGCCCTTCCACCTCGACGAAACTGAGGAGGCCGTTTTCGAGAAGTTCAAGTACGCCACTGTTTACGCTGGCATCCTCCGACACCCTTCGCTGCAAGTCGGCAATGCCTATTCTAACCGGTCCCCGGCCCCTGGCTCCACCAACTACACTGTCTTTCCAACTGCCTCGCAGGTCGGTCGCATCGATTACATCGGTGGTACTAAGGACCTGTTCCAGTTCACTGCTGTCGGCACTGAACAGGATACTTCGGAGAGTATGCAGCAGCTCATTGCTGAGACCATCGACAGCCTGATCGAGGCGGGCACCATCCCTGCGTCCAACGGAACTCTCAGCTTCGCCGCGTTTGCCAATCACGGCAAGATGCACCCGCATGTCACCGCTGATGACCTTCGCTCGGGCTTTGTTCAAAAGCAGCTCGCTCTCCAAGGACGCCACTCCACCTGGTACACCGGCGCGGCATTCTCCGCCGGCTTCACGACAGTACTATGGGAATACAACAACGTGCTGCTTCCTAGCGTGATTGAGGGCATCTAATCCGGGAGAAGTTTCAGCAACACATTGCACTTCCGACGTTTTTGACTGAGGCCTGTGAAAGATGATCCGGTGCCAATTGCATTCTGCGCAAATAACTTGTCGTTGGCATCACCACGTAAATATGTGTAAATAGATCCATGGATATGATCAGAAAATAGAAGATGTATAAAATCATGAAGGACTTCATTTTAAAGTGATGCGAATACAAAAACAAGTTCTTGTCCAAGCATCTTAAGTTTTACATAGAAGACAATGAAAGTCTCTCCTTCACAGTCTAGTACCCTAACTAACTACAATCTGATCGTTGTTAAAGGGTGACTTCTGTCCCGCTGAAACTCGAGTAGTAGTAAGACGAGGCTGCCAAAATACTTCTTAGTTTCTTTCGTTCAGGAGATTTGCATGTTTTGCGCAGCGGGCTTGCTAACTTCAACTGACATGCACCCCAGAGTTGATTGCAGCTGAGATGCTGCAAAATCAAGACATACCACTCTCAGAGCCAGAACTAATGCCCTTTGATTAATCTACCACCGTTGATATTAAGATTTGTCTGAAAACACCACAACTACCTAACCGTGAAGGCTTGGGTAATGTGTAATCATTCGATCGTAGGAAGAACTTGAACGTGATGAAAAGAAGATGTAAAGTCCATGCTTGCCGCTCTAATAAGAAGCTAACCTCCCTTAATTATACACAAGATGCTTAAAAGATCCCTAGATTGGTCCTTCTTTAGCGATAAGGTAGCTAGAGCAAGATGAATTTATTGTCCACCCAATCACAACTTATGGGCCATTTACCTACTCCGAGGGCTGATGGACATAGGGTAGCATGCCAGACATAAAGTTATTGCTAAATATCCTCACATATTGATATTATGAGGTCGCTCGCGACGTCAGCATTGTATTAGTTGTTCATGAATTTACTGAGTTCGAATAACACTTGAACCAGAAAAGACTCAACTTACCCATATCTCATATGACCTCTGAATGACTACCTCATGATAACCTTCAGAGAATGGCCATTTGGAAGAAAATCAGCAACTCAGATTATTTTCCTTTGCTTTTGATTGCATAACAGTGACTTGCGGCAAGTCGGATCGTATTGAAAGACATCCAAACTAGATAAGAGGTTTACTCTACACATTCCCAATTCTCCGGTTCTGGCCCTCCTGTTCCTTTATGTTGGTTTCTATATGGCCAGCGACAGTGCTTTCGCTTGTATGCAACGCCGTTCTGCTGGCTACCGTTGACATAAGCTGTGCCAGTGATAGTGTCAGGCGCCACACCCTCCTCAACCCACCGAACGATAGCCATGAGAACATTCTCATCTGGATCTAGCGACGCACTGTTACGGCGCTGATTCCCGATGACAGACGCTCCTCCGCCGCCACCGCAGTGAGCCATACCTGAGACGCGGAAGAAGCGGTAGAAGTCGTCCAGCTGCTGTGAAGATAACCCCATGGTGTCTGAAACATGCTTGTAGTACCGTGGCGAGTTCTCACTCGTGATGATACCGTCCACCAAGCCATGGTAATGCAAAAGTTTCCCACCCTTATCTTTGAAGCCGGAAAGGTCGCCGTTCCAGGTCTCAATGTTGAAGAGGTTCAGGGAAGCAGAGAGAAGGTAGTCTGCAGGAGTCAAATCAGATGCATTCCAATTTGAATCGTTGAAGATAGCATAGCGAAACCAGTCCGCAGCGCCGAACTCTTGCCCACGGTAGTACGTGAATGGTGCTTCTGTTGTTTCCGAACCAGGCTGCATACGGGGGTACACAAAGCTGCCGTCCGGCATCCGCAGATCGGAGTATATCTTGCGGACGGTTTCAGCCTGTATCGGTGTCAAGCAGCCGGTTGTCTGTCCTGCCTGGCAGATGAGGCCGTCTGGATTGTAGTTGCATAGATCAGGCGACTCTAGTATGCCATCAACATAACCGTCCAGCTCATCGCACTGATCGAGAATATCCGCATGAATTGTCGACCACATGTTGAAGGGCACAAATGTTTCAGATCCTTCGGGACCGGTAAGGAGCAAGAAACTGCAACTCCATGATGTGAGATTGTTGAATGAAAACGCAGGGGCACCGGCGACGATTCCATCAAAGTCCTCTGGGAAGGTCTGGGCCTCCTTGAATCCTTGTCGTCCTCCAGTAGAGCAGCCAAGATAGTAGCTTTTGGTGTGTTCGGATTTGTAAAAGCTCTTGGAGACACTTTTGCCAATGGTGACGCCGGTGTGTACTGCGCGATAGGCAAAGTCCTCGATAACGTCGGGATTGTTGAGGAACGATCTGCCTGTCATGCCGTCATGACCGTTGTTGGTACCCACGGCAGCGAAGCCAAGGGACGTGGCGTACTCGATATCCTCGAATTGGATGCAACCGCCGAGACCACCATTGCCCGCGCTCAAAAACCGTCCGGACCAATCCTTTGGCAGCCAAACCTCCAAATCGATACTGGATTGATTCGAGGTGGCCAAAGTCATGCCCAGACGACACAGGCTGGTTGTCACTAATTGTGAGGAGCGGCCGCATGTCGGGTCGCCTCTGGTGAGACTCAGATTGGTTCCCGCCTCGACATATTCAGACACGTATATCTGGCTTCCAGGAATATCAAGAGACTCTCCAAGTGCCGCACAATTGCTCTGAAAGGAGCATTCCGTTCCAAATACGGGAGAAGTGTGAAGTGCCAATGCACCAAGCGACAATAGTCGCCTGAAATCCATGTTGATCAGCGATGCCTGGGATATGGAATCGAACATCTGTCTGGGCGAGATGCTCTATAAATGCTCTTCAACTTCCTCATGAACTTTGACGTAAAACGATCCATTCCGTCCTCTTTTCCAACTAGTCGGCGAGCCCACCAAGGCCTCATGACGAGGACGGGGAGACTCGGAGACCCTCCGCTGGCCTATTCTGAACCTTCCCCGCCCATAGCGTGGCAGATCTAAGATCGGCATGCGAGAGCGGGATGTGAGAGCGGGATGGCCGATCGATTTTGTAAGGGTCTAGAATCGCAAAACTTGGACAGGTAACATCCACTTGCCTAAACCATCAAGCTCCGGCAATTCTTTAGCGCATCGATGAACCGAGTGGTGCGTGCCCGGCCTCGTCCACGACAAACTTGGTTAACGTGGCACGTAAATGCCCCTTGAGGCCGGAGATTGCGAGGCTGGATGCGACCAGGGTCTAGCTGAGATAGATTGCATCGTCGTCACGGTGTCACGGTGTCACCGTGGTTGACCCGAGGATGGAGTTGACATGCCCGCCCGGCTGAAGTGCCTCCCGCCTGTCAAAGAAGGCAAGGTGGAGTGGTATGAGCTCCGGCAGTCAATACCATGCATGAAGCAAGACGTCAATCAATCCTTGGTTGCATGAAGAAGCGACTGACCTGAATCTGCAATATAAAATGCGCTCCATCCACGGGGAATTTCCGAGCGAGACCCGTTTCCAAAATTTAGTATGTGTCAGTCTGTCTGATATTCAGCAAAATCTTACGATATCGTCATCTTCAGGATCTGGGGAGACAACACTCCTCGTCAGTAGACGGAGATTGATCGCAAGTCCTTTACGAGTTTGCACAATGTATAGGGACGGGTGCAGCATTCCTACAAATCACTCTTGGATCTCGGCTTGTCCCGGATCATCGCGCCAAGCCGGACACTAACCACATCGCAGATGCCAATACTGCAGTGACAAGTGCGATGACGTGCTGCTTAACCTAGATTAAGGGCGTTGCAATTGCAATAGGGATACATCCACTTTGAATTAAAGAAGGCCAGTAAGAGAAGTGCTGGAATCCCAAACACGAAATTTTCTTCCCTAGTCCCAAGGAGGACTGCACGATACATGGTGCGCTGCTCTTTGTAATTCTCATTCGCCCTGAGAGTACTTCTGCCAAACAGTACGCGGGTAGTAGTGTATGTGTCTAAGGTCTTTCACAGACGCTTCTTGTAGACAGTTTGTAGAAGCACACCACAATGATTTTGCGATGCTCACACTTTGATCCACCAATTTCCCATACAGGCCTCTTCGTTGAAAACATGTACGTACCAACCGGTCGCAGAAGGACAAGTCCCTGGGGATGATAGGAATGGTCTTGAGCCGCTCCTTTCTCACGATGAGCAGCGCACCATGGATCAAGCAGTTCTTTTTTTTATATAGTTTTCATTGGGTCCGGGGAAAGAACTGTTTGCGAGAATCCTCGTATCTCGTAAGTTCGTGATTCTGCGCACTCGATTAGCCTTTTTTCTTTTCAGTGGGAGAAAATTCATAATGGCCAACATTTGGGAGCAACTTACAGACGCTGAGGCTTGCCCACCTGGGGAACCGGTAGACGAGTGGCCCGAACTTGAAGTACCCCTGACCGAATCGGACTATTCTCATATTGAGGGCCACAGCAGACAATGGGCCTTCGCTGGCGCCAATGTCTGGTGAGTGTTACCCAGTCTTGCTTGTCCAGTACTGCAATTGCATCCGAGGAGTGCAGAGGACTAATGGTGCTTCATGCCTAGTCGACGACGCCAATATTATCATACAACGGCTACCATCGTTTGATTCAACTGTACAGGTCTGAGGCACACGCTCTCCAAGAGCTGAAGACGGTGCTTCAACGATTCAAGGCGTGGGATCAACAAAACCGTGGTAATAAAGAACGATAATGCGCTCGTGCGAATAACGAAGGCTACGACTGGTAGAACGGCGTGTCTGACCACATCACTAGTCAATACACCTCATTCCCTAATCACTCCACCGTCGCGGCAAGCTTTACCGTCGCCTCACGAACAGACGCCGATCCAACCACGCCCGTACTGTCCCGCCGCTCAGGCCGTTTGGTAAAGCTTACCGGAGTAAGACATTCCGCCTCCTATCAATGCGAGAACTCCATCGAAAAGTCCGGCGAATATTCCGACGAGCAGTCCGACGAACAGTCCGACGAACCGCTTCGACCTCGTGCCCTATTCCGACAAAGGGTCTCATCCTGCGCTGCGATGGCTCATCCAGTCACTCTTCGCGATAACCGTGGCCGCTTTGCCCCTGTCAGGTCCAACAGAACTGCTTCCGCCCCCCTGCAGGTCTTGAGTTTTTCAAGCGTAACGCCATTCCGGCCGATGGCGAGACTGATGCCAATCTCACCGGCCAAAATGGCGTGAGCACAGTCCTGACGAACTTATTGGAGAGGATCATGAAGCAATCCGCCACTGACCCATCCTCGCGCGTCTCGGTTGAAGAGTGGCAGCAAGCCTCGGAGCTCTTGGAATACCTCGGCGGAAGTGAAGGAACAGCGCGTAGGTACCAGGCTGATGTGGAAGACCTGAACCAGGCTGGTACACCGGGCAGTATTTTCGCTGTCCTGGGAAGCGGCCCCAACCCGTCCTTTGCGATCCATTGATCAACTTTTCTCGAAGTGAAAGCGCGATCAAATCTTTAAGTCACTCCTCCATGGCCGTCGCTCCCGCCGCGTCTTCGGCCTAGTTCTCTATCACTTCAACTTCAAGGACTTCAAGATGTCCAAACCGGCCTGGCGGCCGAAAGGCTCCCGGATCACGGCTGCAATCTACATCTTCGGTGGTTGTACGATCCTGTGAAGTGACAGCCACCGGCGTAGCCCAGTCGGCACGCATGTAAGATCAATCGGTCGCCCTCCGCGTGTGTCGGCTGACATCGGGTTCGTCAGGTATGGCGGCGCAGCGCCTCAGAGAATGAGAGCATGAGGTCTCACACTGAACGTACATGGCCGGTTGAGCATGCTGCAGTAAGTGCAGACATGTACATTGGCACAGCTGGCATCCCTCTCGCATTGGGTGTTCACAACCTCCATGTAGGAGCAGAGGTCGCACTTGAGCTGGCCTCTGTTTGAGGTTGCCTGGCATCGTCTGGTGTAGGCCTCCAGGAGCGGGACTCGAAATGCGGCGGTTGGCTAGATCCAACGACCGTCGGATGGCCCATGCTTTCTCTGTCTGGTACATGGCTGTCGCATTCTCCTGGTAGTTTGCACGCTGCATTATCTTGCCGGGCAGGGGATCCAGCTGGCTGTCTGCGGGAGATGGTGAACCTCCAGTCGGAAGACGTCGGCTAGGCCAAAATGAAGTCGGCGGTGGAACTTGACCTGTAGTCTCATGTTGTTTAGGACATTGACGTAGGTGATGCCTTCCAGGAGCTGAATGTTTGTCAGTGCCTTGATCCATAGCTGAAGAGCGAGTGCTTCGTGGATCTGGGCAGCCCCCTTCGCAAACTGTGGCCGGTATGACGAATGCTGTAGCCAGTTACCGCTACTCTGGTTCAGACATTAAAAGCAAATCCTTAGCTTGGAGGGAGCATCAAAGTGCTGGAAGGGACCGACCAGAGACAACGTCATCCATGATTTCGAACACCGCATATCCAGGTGTCTTTCCGCTGAAGCCTTATCGTCTGGCCAGAGCTTTCAGGATGGCAAAATAAGGGAGATGGCCTCATTGTCGATAGAGTCACCATAGTACGTACGTTGACCCAAACCAAAGACTGTGTCGTTCCTGGTACCAGATGGAGCAAGGTTCACGGCTCGTCGGTAGGTTGCTATTGGACGAACCCCAGCGTAAGGCTTTATAGGCACGCAATGGATCTAGGGAAAGTCAGGTGGTCGAACAAGGGAGATCGGAGGTTGCTGGTCTTGTCTGATCTATTAATAATATGGAAGTAAAGATCAGACATGAACATTACAGTGATTAATGGGCTCTCATTGAAATCCGTTGAATTAGCAGATTTGCAGACAAAGAAACATGACCTTGAGAATTGAGTAGCATGAAGCGAAACTGATAACCACGCTGTGTCCAAGTCGAGGCTCTGGAGCGAGAAAACGCAATAAAATCTTTTTCCAATTGATTTTGTTCCTAAATGTCCTGGCTGCCATAGGATCGTGAAACTCAAGTTTGCGAATCAGCCATAGAAGAAAACAGAGAATCGGGGATTTAATTATCACTATTACATTCATCACATCCAGTTGCTTTATCATATCGGAAATACGGGGACGCCATGGCTTGGAGTTTCGACATAATGCCGAGCGCTTGTGGATATCAAATGGTTCAATCAGATCATGGCCATATGCGCTGGGCCCGACATCCGGCTTGCATTACCACCATCGTGTTGGCACTCTGTTGAGAGTAGATATGCATCTAATCAGGCATGTTGGCTTGGCAATTTGGAATTGTCGTCCCTGGGTAAATGCGGGATGTCGCCGACAGTCTCAAAGCTTTCCGCACTGACAGGGATAGAAATTTTCTCGTGTCAACAGCCAAGACTCGTAGCCTGGCGAACTTTTGTCCATCGGGAAGTTGTTTTTCGCCTCCCCAATATAGCCGTGCAGCTTCTGGGTGCATTGTGTGCGGGGAAGACGGAACGTGGTTGGTGCTTTAACGGGGCTGACATGCATGATCCAGGAACTGTGCAGCTTAAACTCCACACTGCTCCTCACTAACGCAACTTGGCAGTCGACTGTGTCTTTTCGAGCTTCCAGTTTCAGGGTAGTCCAACTGCAGTCAGAGTAATGTACTCATCAGGCTGCCCAAGGCCCCGCCGCGGTGCCAACCGGAGACGACGGATGGTGACGGATCAGTTGTTTGTTGTTTGTTGAATGGTACGGCTCACCGACTGAATGATACGTTTAGATAGCGAACCGAGCAGCAATCGAGGCGGGGAGGCTTGGCAGCAGGAGAATGCTACGCAATCTGTGGTAAGATGGTATGTTGTTGCATTCCCATAAGTAGAGGCCATCCAGCTGTTGGATATTTCGGGTCCTCGGCTTTCCCAGTGATCGTCAATCGCCATACTTCTCTCGTAGTAGTGCTCTAGGGTTAAGCTTCGACATCATGCGTTATACTGCTCCCCTCATTGCTGCTCTGGCAGCAACGGCTGCGGCGACGACCGCGCCCATCGGCCGCAGGACCAAGCTCTACACTCTGGAGACTGCCCCCGGCGAGACCATTGAGGTCACCGAGGAAGAGAAATTCAAGCTGATTGATGTAAAATAACCTGATCGACGCAAAAATACTTTCTCGCTGACGTTGGTCGCAGTCTGGCGTCCACTTCTTCGACATCACCGAGTGGAAGGATGCCCCCGAGGTCAAGGCCAACCGCCTCTTCGCCGCCGCTCCTTTCCCCGCCAAGGTCGAGCACAAGTGCGCCGTCAACAAGCTCATTGAGAAGATTGACGTCAAGAAGATCGAGGAGCAGCTGACCACGTACTCATCGTTTCACAACCGCTACTTCAACTCGCAGTACGGTGTCGCCGCCGCCGAGTGGTTGCACGACCGCATCAAGGAGGCCATTGTCGAGAGCGGCAATCCTCTGGCTACCGTTCGTTATGTCCGCCACACTGCCTGGGCACAGCCGAGCATTATCGTCTCGCTGCCCGGCATCATTCGTGGCCAGACTGTCGTGATTGGCTCCCATCTGGACAGCGTCATCTCCAACGACCGTGGCGCTGGTCGTGCCCCCGGTGCTGGTAAGTTATTGGATTTCAATTGAAGTTTTTAGGCTCCAACCTACTGTCTGCCAAGCAATTGTCACAGTAAAGCTAACCCCTCTCCCGCAGACGATAACGGTTCCGGCTCGCTCATGTTGCTCGACGTCCTTCGCGCCGTCCTCTCCGACCCTCGAATTGCCGAGGGCGACCACCGCAACACCTTGGAATGGCACTGGTACGCCGCCGAGGAGTCTGGTCTCCTTGGTTCGCAGAACATCTTCGCTCAGTATGCGGCACTGAACATGCAGGTCGTTGCCATGCTGAACCAGGACATGGTTGGCTTCAAGGGACGCGACGGTATCGAACGCTTTGGTCTGATTACTGACAACACCGACCCCGCTCAGAATGAGTACATGAAGCTCTTGATTGGCGAGTACACGGACATCCCCTACGAGGAGAGCCAATGCGGATATGGTTGCTCAGACCACGCCTCCGCGAACCGCCATGGTTATCCATCCTCCTTTATCTTCGAAGCACCTTTTGGCAATCATAATCCATTTATCCATACGCCAAACGACACTATCGAGAAGGTTGATTTTGGCCATGTTTTCCAGCACGCGAAGTTGGCGACTGGTTTCATGTACGAGCTTTCCCATCACGTATTCACGGTGTAAGTGGGCGCAATATGAACGCCCCACGGGACATTATAGCTACCCTGTACCAACTTCAACGCCTCAATTAAAGAGAGATAGTGAATGCTGTAGACCATTGACCAGTTTGGGGCGCCTCAATATAATCAATGGGTATTTCAGTGGTGACGACGTTTGGGTGGATCTTCTCTTGTTAGTGTTCCACCATAAAATAAAGCCCAACTGACTGAATCACTGAAGTACCTTCGGCTCCACCTCACGTGCATGAAACTTAGGCGTCCCGAGCCCCTGGTTTAGCTCCTCACCCAGACGCTCGGGCGGTGAGCGCCTCCGTACATAGTATATCTCGCAAGCCACGTCAGCAGCAATGAATGTCGATTTCGCTGCGCAAGACCTTTCCGATGCGGCGCTGGGAGGACCAGTCCGGGTCAAAGATGGCCAGTTTGTCGATTCTTACGGCCGCACGCTCTCGCTTCGCGGCTTCAACGTCTCCGGTGCCAGCAAGCTGCCGACGAAGCCTAATGGCCTATCACATTTGACCGATGGCTTCTATGAGCACCGCACCGTCACTTTCGTCGGTCGGCCGTTTCCACTGGAGGAGGCGCCTCTCCAATTCAGCCGTTTGCAGGCTTGGGGCTTGCCGTTTGTGAGACTCCTTGTGACCTGGGAATCCATCGGCCATGCAGGCCCCGATCCTTCAACCGACCTGGACCTGGAATACATCGACTACCTCCGCACTCTCGTGGAACTTATGCCGCGGTATGGCATCAAGTGCTTCGTCTGTGCGCACCAAGATGTCTGGTCCCGGTTCAGCGGCGGAAGTGGTGCGCCAGGTTGGACGTTTGAAGCGGCGGGGCTAGACATTGAAGCGTTCACTGACACTGGCACCGCCTATGTCCACGGACAAGACGAGATGAGGAGAGCAAAGAATCCAATCAACCACAAAGAGCCCAGCGGCCCCTTCGTGTGGCCATCCGGCTACCAGAAACTTGCTGCATCAACCATGGCGACCCTGTTTTGGGCTGGTGACGCACTTGCACCGAAGCTTCGCTGTCGTCGGCGGCATTTTCCTACGAACAAGAATTCGGATGATATGGAAGACGTATCCATCCAATCGTATTTGCAGGATGCATACATCGAAGCCTTTGGTAGGCTTGCCGACGAGCTCGTTGAGCTTGAGGCCTGCATGGGATTCGAGCCCATGAACGAGCCTCATCGGGGCCTCATCAACCTGCATGATTTTCACAAGTGGAATTACATGACTGATTTGCATATCGGCCATTGTCCTTCTCTGGCGCAGTCTCTAGCATTGGGAAGCGGCTACGCCCAGGACGTGAAATACTTTGTCAAGTCATGGCCGTTTCCAACGCGCAACTCTCACCACTCTCTCATAGACCCACAAGGTCGATCCGTGTGGTTAGAGAAGCAGGGTTCAGATGCTCCGATTGCCACACACGGCTTGGGGAAGTGCGTTTGGAGAGCCCACGGCGTCTGGGAATGGGACGACAAGGCAAAGGTGGCTCGTATTCTTGACAAGACCTATTTCGATACGGACCATCGACCGGACCGGAACGGCCGCCCTATTGAGTGGTACCAGGATTGCTACGGGCCGTTTCTCCAGCGTTTCAACAAGCGCATGGCTCAGCGGAAGAAAAGCTACATGACTTTTATCGAGCCTATTCCAAACGAATTTCTTCCCCCGTGGGGACAAGAGTATAACGGGACGTGCAAAGAGTGCCACAAGCGCCATGCACCAGCCCAAAATACTACAATGGGGATTGAGGAACCACAAAACCTGGTTTATGCACCCCATTTCTATGACCTGAACGTGCTATTCAGCAAGCAGCACTCCTTTATGAGTGTCAATGTTCAAGGCTTGTCCCGAGGAATGTTTATCCTAAACGCACTTTACTTTGGACCTACCGGACTCCGTAAAAACTATCGCACACAGCTCCAAAGGATTGCCAAGCATGCCAAATGCTCTGTGGGAAGTAAAACCCCCATCGTCATCGGCGAAGTCGGCATTCCCTTCGACATCAACGAGAGCAAAGCTTTCAAGACGGGCGACTTCGATACCCAACGGCAGCTTATGAACGCCTTGATCACGGGCATGGAGGACAACCAGCTCGGGTTCACTTTGTGGAACTTTAACCCTCACAACAGCACCGAGCATGGTGATGGCTGGAACAAGGAGGACTTTTCAGTCATCAATGGTGATGAGCTACTGGATTTCAAGGGCTCGCGAAGGGACTATCGCAACCAGGCGCATGAAAGTGATGAGCTTTATAGCGGCGGTCGTGTTTTGGATGTCATCATCCGCCCCTATGCCGTCAAGATTGCGGGGACACAGCTTCTCTCCCGCTGGGATCATCGAACCCTGCGTTTTGAGCTCGAGTGGCAAGGCCCGAAGGCGCCACTCCAGGCTGCCCAGTCACTTCAGACAGATATCTTTGTCCCAGCATACCATTATTCGAAGCATAAGCTATCCATCTCTGTCAGTGGTGGTGATTGGACCTACAGTCCAGCACAGCAGACGCTGCGAGTCCAGCAGCCCGCTGGCGATGGTGCCGCTCGATACCGCCTGACAATAGAGTTGCTTGACATTCAAGAACAGTTGGCACAGCGTGTAGTGCTTAGAAGGAAGGCGAAGGCAGGATTTTCTCTGCTAGACTTTGTTCCGATGGATTTTGAGGTTTGGTTAGAAGGAGTAGACCGGGAGATGTTGAAGCTTGTGCTTCTGTCGATGCTCGCTGCTATGATTTCAGTAGTCTTGGGTCTTCTTTTGTTATAGATAGCTGTGACTGATTTATTGATCATTTAGTCAGAGTAGACGGGGATGGCTTTGTTGCGGTCATGCAAGCGGCTAACTTTAGAACTACATTATGCAGCGTAGACTAGACCATAGACATGGCATTGTATTGAGAGGAAAGGAGCACTAACTCCAACTCTTTATTGGTGCAAGGGCATGAGTAAAGTATGTTTTCTCTATCGTACATTGATCTTTTGCTCCCCGCCGCTGGTCTCGAAGCAAGCCTGGGCTACCAGGCATCGTCTGCATGTTCCCTTTATCTGACTTTACTTGCTCTGTGAAACCCACCGTGATTGTGTTTTTAGGCTTCACTCAAAGTCTTTGGAGCCTCATTTTTCTTCCTAATATCAACCCATCCCATTCCGAATGCTGTGACGAAGCCAGCTATCGACACCGCAATAAGGAGATAGAACACGTTCGCAAATCCCACCGTATAGGCATGGAGAAGCCCATCCAAAATCTTTTCGTTGGATTTTGCAAGCTCCCTTACTGCCTCGGCGCTTCCTCCTGCAGCAATCGCCTGCTGAGGAGTGATACCAGGAACGTTGGCCGCTATCTCGCTGGTGAGACTCTCTTGGAAAATCGTACTCGCCACGACAACAAACACCGCGCCGAACATGTTCTGGCAGAACATTGTCAATGCTGAGCCCACGGGTATCTCCAACGGCGGCAGAGAATTCTGCAGTGCAATGATCCCCTAATAGCAGATTAGCATGCGTAAAGGAACAAGCACTGGGATGGGTTGAACTACCATTTGTATGGCTGCGCCGCGTCCAAAGTAAAGCAACTGATAGCACAATAGTTCGGCTTTGGTACTTCGAGGATTCCAGGTTGAGATGATTCCCGAAGCAATAGCCGTTATCGCCGCGCCACCAGCGGCCCAAGGTACATAGTATCGCAGTTTCACAACTAGTCTTGTAAGCCAGGAGGCCCAAACCTGAGGGCTGTGTCTTACCCAAAGCACCCGATAGGATGACGCCAGCGAGCTGCGAGAAGACGGCCGGAAGCAGATAAACAGCGCTCATTGTCGGCGAAAGACCTATGACGGACTGAAAAAACAGGGGTGTGTAAATGCCAGTGGTTACTGTGCCCGTCATCAAAAAGCCATAGTTAAGACAGCTGGTCCATACAACCTGTTTTCGGACCATGGGCCAGGGAATCATGGCTTCTGCACCCTTTCTGTACTCCCAGACCAGGAACACGACGAAAAGGGCGGCAGAACCGCAGAACATTCCAATGACTGTCGAAGACGCCCAGCCATACTCACCAGACCCAAATTGGAGAGCCAGAAGGAACATGACGGCGGTGGGGGCGAGCAGCAGGAAGCCTTGGATGTCAAGAACGTTGGCGAAATGCTTGAACTGCCAGATGCTAAGAAACGGCTTCCCTGACGGCTCGGGAATTGATGTAATGGCAAGCATGATACCGGCAAGGCCTCCGACAGGCAGATTGATGTAAAAGCCTGTACAACTCAGCCGGGAACCGTTTCGAGATTCTGTATGGTCTTACACCATCGCCACGTAGCGTGTTCCGTTAATGCACCTCCGACGAGAGGCCCTGTTAAGAGTCCCAACATGCTGACTGTGAAAGGTCAGTTGCAGGTAAAAATATTGGCAAATGGCTAACCAACCTCCCATGGTAATGCTCGTGTAGACTGAAAGAAGTATTTGTTAGTCCATCTCGGCTCCGTGCCCACGCTGTGAGACTTACACGGCCGCCTATCCGGAGCAGTAGCAGAGGCAATGACGGTCATGCACCCATTGGCCAGCCCGGAGGCCCCTAAGCCGGCAACAACACGACCGATGATGAACATGGGCGAGGAAACTGCTGCGCCGCAGATGACCGAGCCCAGCTCGAAGAGAGCAAAAAAGATGATCAACGTGCGCTGTCACTCACTCAGCAGGAGGAACACAATTGTGCACTGGCTTCGATGCTTACTTTCGTATTGAAGTGTGCAAACAACTTCCCGGTCAGGGGCTGGACGGCGGCGCTTGCGAGCTGGTAGGCGCCGACGTACCATCCGACATCTTCGAGCCGGTGGAAATCGCTCGTTATTTTTGGAATTGCCTGGACCAGTTAGACTTGGGGCTACAGGAAAATGGAGCAGCCCTTACGGTGCCGATGACAGAAATGTCAAGCATCGCCAGGAAAAAGACAAGAGTCAGGCCAGACAGCACAGCGACAAGTGCGAGGCCGCGCATGTATGTTTCCTGCGGTGGAGTGGCACATTCTGAATCTTGGTTGATGCTCACTGCTTTCTCCTTGGCGTCGACTTGCACTTCGGCTGAGTTGACCACCTTTTGTGAGGCGACTGAGGGCGCTGTCCCCGACGAGACTGTATCGTCGCGCTGCATGACTGGTGGCATCTAAATCCCAACCCCTGGAAAGATGAAGTATGGTTATTTTCTCTTCTTGACGTGGTCATAGACAAGTAGACTACTGGCAAGTTACATGGCAAGAGGATCGTTTTATTTATTCTTTGGTTCCTGCTGACCGGGGACTAATCCCGCCGTGAACGGAATTCCGTTGCCCTCCTTTGTAGCAACCCTGCCTGGTCTACCACGCCGCAATTATCTACTTCCTCACTTTCTCGACAGTGAACTCGTTATGGTGAGTAAAAAAAAATTAATTCTTGAACAATCTTCCCCCTAAGGGGTCGTACGGATCCTGATTATGAGCCCGTCTTAGACAATCTAGACGAAATCGCGACAGAAAGCCTATAATACATCAAAGCCATTCGAAAATTCGGGCATCATCAACCCAGTCATCCAATCCTCGCTAAAGTCCATCATTACAAGATCATTGAAGCCCCGGGTGCCTGACACCATCTCGTCTTGGCCGGGGATCATTGGCTCCGACGTCCCGGCCAGGGTCTCCGAGAACACCTTGGTCCAAATCGGAATCGTAGCCTTCATTGTCGAAGCAATTTTTTTGTATGGAGAATCATCCGAGCCTTCTTGTCTGAATACCTCGGCGACCGCAGAGATATGGTTGGATGCTTTCTCCAAGAAGTCCATGAGATTGAAACTATTCCGGACGGTTTCCCGATCCCAGTCCGGGTCTTCCGTAATTGACAAGCGGTATAAAATATGCGTGCATCGGGCGAATTGAATATGCGTCAGCATCGTCGTGCTGTAGCAATCTTCGGGGGTCAAAGAAAGCCATGCCTCCAGACATGCGCTCGCAGCAGAAATGCATGCATCAGCGCACAGCGTTCTCATAGATGATCGTTGGCCAACAACTTGACCCGGATATTCGGTGGTATAAAGCGGCAAGTCATTGATTATCAACTCGGTGAAATAGATATGGGACTTGATGATCTCTGACAAGTTCATCAGCTCTTTCTAGGTCCGAATGAGAGTGCTAGCCACTTACTCTGCTCCACCAGATGAACTGGCATACTTCTTTGTAACTCTATTAATCTCTTCTGCAGGGCCTTGATCAGCAGTATGGGCGGCGACCGTGGAACTTCGAGTACGTCGGGCTCCCCAAGCCGCCAATTCGAAGCAATGGTAACCTCCTCCGCTATTCTCGACATTCTCGCGATCATAGCCAAAATCTCGTCATCTAAGACTTCCGGCGATTGAGTAAGATGGTTGAGGCATTCTTCCATGTGCGGCGTCCATCGCATCATGGGTGACCTGAGGAATGAAGAGAGACTTGGGTAGGTGAGCACTGGTCTAGTGAGCGAGTAAGCGACAGGCAAAACGAACCTTGTGCAAGTGATGTAACAAGCAAGCAAAGCCCTGCGCTCTTCGTTGGTACGCTGAAATGTTTGGACCTGGCTCCTCCAGTAGCCTTGGAAAGCATTCTTCGAACTGGTCTCTCTACAAATGCTGTCGCCCGTCCGCCTATCAAGAGAAAGGTCCACGACTAGAGAAGTTGCGAGGCCTATGTACATGCATAGCAGTTTCTTTCCATTGTCGAAGCTCATATGCCTGAGGGACAGATGTTAGCCATGGATTGACGAAGGCCAAAGGGACCAGAGATTTACCAGGTCAGGTACGCAATGAGTCCGAGCAGAAGGTCTATATTGCGTTCCAGATCCACAATGAGCTTCCGTGCGAGAACCTCCCGAATGTTTCCATCGAGCCTGTTCTTCTCTGACACTTTCTTGCAGGTGATGCAGGAAATACTGAGCCAGAGAAACGGACGCTCCCGTTGGAGCTGAGCTGCACTAGCACATGTGCATCAGACGAGCAGCGGACGCTTGATAAAAGTGGGCACTCACCTCATCTCAGGGGGAATGTGCATGAAAGGGAATTGCTTGAGGTGCAGTGATCGAAAAGTGTTCAAACACTTATCGGCCTCAAGATTAGCAAGGCTGGGGTTACCGCCAGTTACTGCTGAATTTGGCGAGGAATACGAGGGCACAGACGCTGGGAATGATGGTTGGCTGGCTGCGCTATTCGGGGTTCCGTCGTTTGAGCTACTCTCTGCCATAGACTCAAACGCAGTGGATGGTCTGGCTCGTGTCGGGTCATTCTGTGACTTCAGAAGGTTCACGATGTCATTGAGCTTCTCTTCCAGCTGGGCTGTCTTGTTTCTCGCTGTCGCCTGCTGAGAGCGTTTGCGCACCACGTTAGAGGGCCTGCATTCGCGCTGGAGGCGACTGCACCTTTCACAGGCCAGGCCCGATCCCAGACTAACACACTTGCACTTGGCTTTGGAGCAGTTGAAACACGCATGCCCGTAAGGCGCCGACATGCCCCGAGGGACGCTGGCCGCATCGGTATCCATTGCGAAGGGGCAGGCGGGTTTCAAGGCAGACGGAGCGGGATATTGTCCATTCCGTTTCAATCAAATATGGTCCGGTTGCGTTAGAAAGGGTTGAAAGTGCGAGTGCGACAACAACGTCTAAGTAGAAGGCGGCGCGGACTTGATGTAACCCCGCCACTCTGGTCGATAATCGCACCACGCGGCGGGATTCGTGTTAATCCCGCCGTACCTGTCTACTGACTCCCTGGGGCACCTGATCCACACAGCTCAGGGGTCGCCATTCGCGTCATTGAGCGTGCTGTACCACAGTCAGCAATTTGCGAGAAGGAGTGGAACCTTCGAATACACTGACCGAAGTGGT
The DNA here is from genome assembly GCA_020881915.1 of Paramyrothecium sp. XJ0827. Classification (NCBI taxonomy): domain Eukaryota; kingdom Fungi; phylum Ascomycota; class Sordariomycetes; order Hypocreales; family Stachybotryaceae; genus Paramyrothecium; species Paramyrothecium sp. XJ0827. The sequence continues at coordinate 743,779 of JAJFPB010000001.1, read as the reverse complement.
AGAATCACGCGATTCAAGAGAACTGCTTTCGAGATAACGGGAGACTGTTCTGTAAGTGTAGAATCGGATCATACCATGACCCTTTCCTTTCTCGGCCATCACAATTGTTGCAGTGTGTTGACGCTCCCTCTTCTGGCGTGTGCATGCACCAGGTTGCAACCAACACCTCAATCAACACCACCATTCGAACAACCCTGACATGGTTTGCTCTCCCATGTTATGTTATCAGGTTGTGATTCGCCAATTCAGCGAACGCGTCTCCAAGAATCAGGCAGCCAACTTCGCAGAATTGTAGGCTGATACTTGGAGCCCAATGAAAAACCACATTGTCGCCTGCGACGCTTTTGATTTGCAAGTGTTGAATTCACCTGAGTGTTACATTTAGATGCCCGATCGCTTCTGCATCTGAAGCAATGTCGTCCCGGGGTATTTACCTGGCCAAGTACCGCCACAGCGCGAGCCAAAGGACACATTTTGCAATATTCATTCCCAACGTAGCCGTTGATGGCGACAGCCTCGCAGACATTGCAGAGAGAATTTCTTGCAAAGGCACCATAATCAACGTTGTCGGTGAACCTCTTCTGGCCGGCTACGTGCTTGAGATCAAGAGGAATCACGAGTGCGCCGGTGAGCAGGACCTGAAGGAACTCGTGTTCCTCGGGTCTGTGGAGGCAACGGATATTTTCACACCTGCTGACGGCAATTCGATGCCAAACGACATCCCAAGGAGCGTTATAGAGCGAGAAGCCGCTCGCATTGATCCGCCTCCCAACGGCCAAGACATCCGGGCTCCGATAGATGGGGTGAGTGTCACGGTACATATAGACTGTGGATTACACATGCTCATAGCTTTGCAGGTCAAGACGAGAAGATGCCAGGAATGGACGATGAAATTCTTGGAGAGACTTGTTGAGATGAAATTGGTTGGGTCCGAGTCTTTGAACATTGCGCAGAGACATCGAGACTCTCCAACCCACGGCGTTTTTGGACTCGCCAAAGACAGCAAAGGAAGCGCATGACGACTGTTATTGAGAAGGCGGCATCTATCTGGTATATGAGTAAAGTGGAAAAAATTATATTTATGCTCGATGCACAGTGCTTTGGAGTTTTAAGTTCCTCTGAAAGTGCATGTACTACTGTACTTTGGGTCCCACATCTTCGAAGGCTGTGATTGTTTTCCAAGCTGGCGCGACGCGAACCAACTGGAGCAGCCCACTTGCTGGCTGCTTATGAGTTATGCTTCCAAACGGAAAGCATCGCAACAAAGCAATTTGGCGCAGTGGAAGCGCGGTATGTCTGACCCGATCATTCGGATCCACCAACATCGACGCTAACTCATTCATCAGCCGGGCTCATAACCCGGAGGTCGCACGATCGAAACGTGCAATTGCTAGCACAATTCTTTTTTTTGCGTTTCCATCTTTTCTTTCCTTGAATTTTTTTGGTCTTCCTCTCTGCGAAAATAATGCCGCACCGGGGCCTCTCAGCGTCATCGGGTGCCCCTAGTCTATCATACCCTAGACCTTGTTTACCAACATTAATAATAACACATTGTAGGAAAGCTGTATGAATCTTTTCCTCGTTATTCTTTCGTTTCTCGCAGTGACTTGCTCTTCGCCATTTTCAAATTTGGAGGCTTGCTGTAAGCCGCAATGAACGGAGTTGAGCATCACTCTGATCGGCTTCAATTGCTTTCGAAAAGCTGGTGTGAGACACATAATACATCTTGGTTGTGCATGTTTGAAAGAATGTTGGTATCAGCATAGGTAAAATGACGTAAGTGTGACTTTTGTTGAAACGTTATGGAGTTTAATAATTGTCTTTTGGATTATTTTAATGTTGCCTATATACGTGGTGGAAGAATCTGCTACGGAACCAGAGTTCACGAACGACGCTTGCATGGTTTCGCCTTGCAAGAGTCGCTATAACGCAAACCATGTCCGTACTCAAACAGAGGGTCAACACTATCAAAGGGGACATCCTCGAGCTGGGCCTCAGCAGCCTCGTTGGAGCGCGGCACCTCGAGAGGCAGCTTGCCCTCAGGCTCCCATCCATCAATACCAAACACAACATCGAGAAACGCATCCGATGACGATCCAAAGGTAGCAAACAAAGCAGAGGCCTGCTCCGCAATCTCAGGGACGGCGGGAGGGCGGTTGAACTTGATGTCGACAATGGTCGGCACGGTGCTGTAGATCTTGGCCTGGCGCTCCTTTTCGGCATCGTCAAACTCGAGGGTGCCGTTGTTGATCTCGCCTAGAGGCCCTGTCAGGGTAGTGGGCTTGAAGGGAGACCGAAGGCGGAGGAAAGCATAATCAGCCTCCTCGGGGGTGTCGACCACGGTCAAGTTGTAGTCAGCCATGGTCTCCTCATCGATTCCCTCCACGTAGAACCGAGCGCTACGAGCAGTATAGGGGAGGGGCAGGATGCCGTCGTTGGTGAGCAGAGTCATCGTGCGACGCTGGAACTCACGGCCGAGACGAGCGAAGTAGGGGTTGGCGACAGTGGTGCCGGCGGCGTCGACGTCCACGAAAGGGTTGTCGAACAGGCCGAGCTGGAACTTTTCCTTCATGAGCTTGCGGACAGAATAGTTAATGCGCTCCTCAGAAATGGCGCCCTCGTTGACCAGCTCGACAATGGTCTCGGGATATCCGTCAGCTCCGCCAAAGATGTCACAGCCAGCTTCAATGACGCGGCGGGTTCGTTCCTTCTCGGACGCCTCCTCGAGACCCCAGAATCGCTGGGTGACAATGTTCCAGTCAGTCACAACAATGCCCTCGAAGCCAAGCTCGTTCTTGAGCAGATCGGTGACGACGCCCTTGTTGAAGCCGAAAGCCACCTCTTCCCAGTCCGTTCCGATGGGCCGAGAGTAGTACGGCATCATCTGGGCAGTGCCTGCAGCGATAGCGGCTTTGAAGGGAATCAAGTGATGCTCACGGTTGTTGCCGGGGTAGGTCTGGTTCTTGCCCCAGGCAAAGTGCGAGTCCTCTCCGTTCTCCATGGGGCCGCCGCCGGGGAAGTGCTTGGTGGTCGCAATGACCGAGGTACGGCCAAGCTGCTCGCCTTGCAGGCCCTTGATCCATTCAACTCCCAGCACAGAAGTCAACTCGACGTCTTCGCTGAAAACAGCGTTGAGACGCCCCCACCGGGGTTGAGTGGCCAGGTCAATTTGGGGGTGAAGGCCTTGACGAATGCCAATTGCAAGGTATTCCTCGCGCACGACTTCTGCGTACTTGCGAGTGTATTCAGGCTTGCGGAGAGCCGCGAGGCCCATGGGGTCAGGCCAGCGGGAGAACGCTCCGCCGACAAAGGATACTGCAGTCTGGTTGGAGACGCCGTGCTGCGGGTCGACAGAGATTGTCAAGGGAATGCCCAAGCGGGTGCTGGCAGCCACCCTCTGAATACCGTTCAGAAAACGGGCCGTCTCGCGGGCATCATCGATAGCTCCACTCAGGACGTAGTGGGTGATGGACTTCTCCTTGATGTCTTCCGAGGTCTCAGGGTTGAGGTCGCCATCTAGAGTACCGTTCTGGGCGCCCTGCTCGATGAAGGTACGGGAATGGAACATCTGGCCAGCCTTCTCCGCCAAGGTCATGCGAGAGAGAAGGTCATCCACACGCGCATCAATGCAGAGCGATGCGTTCTGGTACGGCAGAGGCTCGCTGGAGTTTGACGCCTGTCGGATGATGGAGCGACCATCGACGGCGCTGGCGGCCGCAACGAGAGTGAGGAGCTGAGACCACATGGCTTAAGACGTTCCGGTGTAAATTTTGGTCAGGGACGACGGAACTCTTGGATTTGATTGAGGACTACCAGGAAATAGGAAGTCTTGCTCAAGGAGGCTCTCCTTATGAAGGCTATGAGCACCTTTAAATACTTATTGCTTGGTCCATTAGAACCCGCCACTGTATACCATCACCGCGATCGCAGCACAAAATTGAGAGCCGTCAAGGAGCAATGAAGACTGCCAAGAGTAAGTAGCCATCCATCGCGCGATGCGCTTGGAAAATCGGACCGAAGACAGCATGCAGAGTTTAGTGAAGTCGTCAGGGATGGATATTCTGTGGGGAAGCGAACAGTGAGCCCCCCCATGGGGATGACAACATGCTGTGGACGACGGTTGCCCATAAGTGGGGATATTGACGAGTCAGGGAACGAGGGGAAAAAGTTCGACAATGACTCTGATGTGATTGAAAGGGAAGATCATTGTCGGCTCCATGAATAAAAGTCTTGGCGGGAACACCGGCTTCTGGAAAACGGGACCAAAACGCTGGGCCCCCTTTGAGAATGACCCGGCACATGTATCGCGGTCGCCTCGATGGAGAAGTACAATAAAGAGAGGGAGAATGAAAGCCACGCAGGTCCTTTTCTGGCACCAAAGAAAAGAAAGAAAATTGTGTTATGAACATGCCTCGACATTGTTGCGTCTCATTCGCAGAATGGGTTTTCTTGTCTGTGGAGCACAGGCAAGATCTTGGTCAAACAACATCTGCCGGTTTCTGCGTGATTAACTTACGAGTTAAGCACTCCGCAGTAACCTCGGGAAAAGGCCGGACATAAACATCATTACTGTAGACCACATTCAGGAAGGCCTGGCCCGAACAACAGTTCGTAGCTTGCACCGAGTTGCGGGGAAAACATGACGTTCGGTGAGACATCATGCCGGGAAGGATAAGGCCAAGAGCCTTCAACGCTCAAACCTTGGGGAGCAATCGGTCAGACTCCACGGCTAGTGACGCCGTGCCCTGGACGGTTCCATGTTCTGCAGTTAAGCTTCTCCACACTGAATCCGCCCGACTGGTTCCTCTCCCCGCCGCCAATGTCCCCAGCACGGGTTAGTTTTCCAACTCCTGGGGGCGGGCAGTTCTCCGCTTATCATCCACCCCACGGAAATGAGTTCCATGCTCCCCTTCTCGCACTCTCTCTGATGCTGGGGAGAGTTTCTCATGTGGCAATGATCCTCATCTGTCGGATCCGAGATGTCAAACGATTACATTCGGTCCCGCTCTGTTGTTCCTATTGCACATCGCTGAATGGTGATTTGGCATAGAAGTCGGGATGTGTTAACATAATGATCGCAGGTAGCCAGGGTCCTACGAAGATGAATGTCCTGGAAATTAATAATAAGGCTAATGGTTGATCTAAGAGTTACTGCTACACATATTCAACAGTTGAATTTGCCCATCTCATCCAGTTCGCCCGCGAAGGGATCCTCGAGCAGTCCTTCATAACAGCTACACGATTCAGGACTTTCAGCACTGCAAATCCGACAACTTGAATACCCCGAGTCCGTGTGAGGGACCTCGGCGGCACTTTCAAGGTTAAAAGGCACCGAAGAGAAATGCATGGCGCTGTCTGTCAGTATTGGTGGCATGGCGTAGATTGAATCCAGAAAGTCGAGCGACGAGTCTAGGCCCATTGACCCAGCCGCCATCGGACCAGACTGCATCGTGTCAAGCGGCTGCGTCTCCCCGTCGAGCAGAGAGGATACCTCCGGCATTCCAGAGTCGTCGTTCAGAGTTTGACCTTGGCGCTGACTGGTCTCCCTATACTGGTTGAAAGCGGTTTGGATACAGTCCTGTATTATGTGTTGAAGGCTGCCCAGCAAGCGCTGCTCCACTGACGCAAAATCACTCCTAGCAGTGTTGATAAGATGATTGCGCACAAGCTGTGGCACTTGTTGCCGGATGTAGCCCTCGCAGTCCGAGAAGTTGGCGTTCAACGGAGACAGATTGCCAGTGTCGCTGATAGGCTCGAAATCTACAAGGAATTAGATTGACTTCCACGGACGACCTTCTAACGCTACTCACACGGTGAAGGAACGGGCTCAAGGGGAAACAGAAGAGTATAGATCTTGGACCATCTGTCCTCGTCTGTCTGATCTCGAGACGTTTTCTTCCTAGACCTGAGTTGACTTTCTTGTTCGTCGGTTATCCCCTCGATGACTATGTCGTCTCGCACGTGGCAGATATCCGCAGACGGAACGTTGAGATGAGCATCGCGAGCGACTTTGCTCTTGAATGTGTCTTTGCATCTGGGACAGTATATCGCTCGGTGGCATCGAGTGAGGTGTTCCCTATGTTCGTTTCAATTAGCTGATCGTGTAGGGAGGTGAAACGTGGAGGAGTAGCAGCAACACTAACTTTAACCTATGAATAGAGGTCCAGCCCGAAGCAGCACACACACGGTGTGTGTCGAGGGAATATCTGGTCGGGTCGTGTTTCCGGAAGGGACACGCCAGCTTTTGAGCAAATGGGGATGCCGGAGCTGGCGCGTTGGGTTGTGGTATTTTACGTGGTAGCCTGTCGTCGTTGTCATCGCCATCGCTTGAGCTTCCCCAGTCGCTGCGTTTTCTCTTCTGTTTGCGCAATTTGGATTGATCATTTGTGTAGTTTGATTCGCCGCCTATGCCCGCGAAGGTGCCACAGCGAGCACCGGCGGCTGAACTACCTGAGCCACCGTCGACTGGCTGGCTATGTAACAGCTCGCCTGGACTCCAGCGATCGTAGAAGTCTTGCATGATGCAGCCGACAACATCTCTCATCACGGTGTCAAGCGCGCCTTTGGTCAGATCCTCCGAAGTCATGACCACATCTTCGCTACCCGTTGTCTCTCCGTCGCTGGTGTGAGAACCGCTGCTGAATTCGAATGAAGAGTCTGTTGAGTCCGTGGCAGAATCGTGTGGATTTTTAGCAACTGTATGTTGTGCATTCGCAGTCTCCTCGCTCCGGCCATCTGATACAGGCTGGATGTCTTGATGGCGATGATCTCTTCGCATGGAGGTGACTGACTTGATGGGAAACCTTTCCCCAAAAGAAGCCGTTTCTCTGGTTATTGCGAGAAGACTCTCAACATTCATGTCTTTACTGTTCATGTCGGGATGATGTGGGACAACAGGCAGAGGCTTAGTGCGGTAGTACTGTAACAAGATCGCAGCCTGCCCATCGACTTTGATTCGACTGGATACGGCAGGTACACTCTCACGGAGCCAAGTAGCTTGGCAGGAAAGGTCAAAAGCAAGCTGTGCCAACTGATATGCCTCTTGGTTTGAACCGGCGAACCGTTCCAAGTAATCCTGTAGTTGTCCAGAGCGGTTGTACGCAGACATCCAATGAGGTGCTCGGCCAGTGGATTTCTTGGCCCACCGAAATCTCCGAAAGAGCATCATATTATCAACAATGGTTCGCCATGCATGTCGGACAGAGTCCTGCTGTAACAGGCCAAGGATGACCAATGAATGTTTCCATGGCTTCGGACGACGATGTTGATGTCTGAGATGTTCATGGACGTGATGCTTGTAAGAGCGATACGTGTTGAAGAGTTGAGAGCAGAAACCACACGCCCAGTGTCGAATAGGTCCCAGATACTCAGCCTGTCCTGCAAAGTGAACAGCCTTGGAGCCGCCAAGAGGTGAAACATGACGGAGGGCAAAGCGCCCAGCCAATTTCATCTCAACGCCGTTGTCCAACTCCGGACAATTCTCGGGAGTGGATGAGGCAGGACAGTTTGTATTGGAGTGCACATCATCGCATTGTTCACACCAATAATACTTCTGCTTCTTTCCGACCATCCGCTTACGCTTGGAGTCGGAAGTGTGGACTGCCGTAGCCCGTTTGAGCCGGTCGTGACCTTGTTTGTCGCTGACTTTACCAAACGGTTGAACAGGCCGATATAATTGGATGCCATTGGAGAAAGCCATTTTCAGTTGATCAATCATGCAATCCCTTGGTTGTTGCTTGATGACCGCAGGACTCAACGCCTTGCAGTTCCACCAAGGCAATCAAGCGCTTCTGAACTGGAACTCCTAGCGTGCAAACAAAACTTGTGGTGTGCGAGTAATCATCAAGTCGTGGTTAGTGCGCGGTTGAAACATGGTAACGAGCTTCTTCGACGCAGGCGACGGACGTGGTCTGGTGTGGCAAGGTGGCCAAGCGTTGATGGGACAATGCTAGGCAACCGAAGCGGGGAAGAGGCTTGTGCATGAGGAATGCGCAGCTGCGCAAAACGACCTCCCAAATGCGTGTGCAAGGCTTGCAAGGATTCGCCCCCAAATGCAACTCGCATGTGACTGATCTCCAGCTGATCTCAAAGAGGCAACGATCCTCACGCACTTGCTCAATCTCCAAAGGGCACTTGAGCGAAATTGAGATTTCATGGTGAAAATTATAGTGATTGAATAAGTTCTATGTATGTCTAAATGAATGTAAAAAAGCGTCAAATCTAACCCATCAATGCTAGTAGTAATGCTGCAGAATATCATCGCTCCATGCTAACCCATGCATGCCAGTCATTATCCGTCAGACCAACCATTAAGTAGATTAAACCCTCAAATCAATGCCCAAAACCCATCGCCTTAGACGAAGGCAGGATCGCAAGTCACGGTTTTAACGGTAGCGACGCCGTCGCCAGCAACATCCAGATCCCACTCGCCCTTGCCAGCATCGCCGAAGGTCTTCTTGTTGAGGTTGGTGCCACGGTTCAGCAGGACAACGCTACCGTCGGGACCGGTCAGCTGGCATCGGAGCTTCTGGTTGTATACGCCAGGGCCAAGAGTAAGCGTGGCAGTGGTGAAGTCGCCGCCGATGCGCTGGGACAAGACTTCCTGCCCGTTGGTGTCTTTGAAGTTAGCTTGACGAGCCAAGTCCGCGCCGCTGTTACTCAAGGCAACAGAGACTGTGTTGACGTTGTTCTGGTTGAACTTTTGGAATGTCGGGTCACATTCGATAGAGACCTTCTTGAATGGGCCGTTCTTCAGCTCCCAAGGCGCAGGATTGTTGTTATCGCCGAAAGTGAAGTCAATGTTCTCGCCGCGGGTGACAACGATGCGATCGCCATTCTCATCTCGAAGGGCGCATCGGAAACCAGTCACCAGATTGGGCTGCTCCTTCTTGACCTTGTGGCTGAAAAGGAGCCGCACATGGGTGAAGGCGTTGTTGTTGTTTGGGTCACTGGCCGTTGAGGCTTCAGTGCTCGGGAAGCCACTGGCAATCCAGGGGGCAGTACCGGGTGTGGTGCTTGTGAGGAGGACGCTGATGTCTTGGACACCATTTGGCTGAACGGGGACAGCAATAGCAGCGCCGGTGAAGGCGAGAGCAGCAACGGTAGAAGTCTTGAAAAGCATGTTGATGGATATTAAGACTAAGGATTGACGACTTGAAAGAATCGAAAGGCTAAGAGAAAAAAGGAAGAGAAGAAAGAAAAATGAGTAAGGAAATGAACTCAAGGAAAAGGCTTGTTGATTGTGTTTTTGGACTGTTGTGATGAGGACGAAACATTGACGGAGAGCGGCCATCGTGAACTTCTTATACCTCACTTCTGCTTCCGTCCAAACCATTGCAAACGCACGCATGCGGTGCATTCGCCCAGCAACGCACATGTCTACATGTCGGCTCCCGCGTTTCCGAGAGGCGTTGACAGGTTCAGCCCCCCGAGCCTGAGCCAGAAGCAGGGCAACATGACATGTTGCACCCGGCGCGTTTGTTTCCCGGCCTTAGCGCTGACAAGGGTGCGCTGGGCTATGCGTGCCCCAAATAGGCTGGCCAATCAAGTTGACGACGTGTTTGTCTGCGTCGGCAATTTGTTTATTCTTATCCTGGCATTGGCGGGAAACGGGGGCGCAGCAGATGCGCATGGCCAGTGCTCCCGCCAGCATTGTTACCACGGATGTCACCCTACTACCTCTCTGATTGGGCCATCGCAAGCTGAAGGCAGGTTGTTCATCCGATTGTGCATGCTTCTGCTCAGCCAACCGCTTTGTTTCCTGCCCGCCCCAGGTTATTTTTGAAATAACCACTGGCACATGGTTCCCGCTCAGCCTTGCGTTACTTCTTCAAGCGTTCACATTGTCGAGTCGTCGGTGCTACGGTTGCATTTGTTGCTAAGAATTGCAGATGGTGCACGGCTGTTTGGTCTTGGTGAAGAAACGTTGGTTGAATCCTCTCTATGACCAGTTAAAGTTCCTCATGAGCCGGCACATTTGTGTTTCCGCTCATGACCCTCACCCCGGTTCATGTCAGCAAAGTCTTTTAGATCAATGTGAGCACCAACAGCATCTTTATCGACTTGGCGGTCAGCAGACTTGGAAAATGGCTGGCTCTTGGCCGACGGACCCGAGCTTCGTGCGCGAGAATGATGCAAGTACGGCAGGGCAATTAGGCATCAACCCACACGTTCGTGCTTATGATTGGACATGTAGCGAAGGCCGCCAACGTCTGTTGCCGTCAAGGCGTCGGCATTGACGCGACTGGGCTTCGGCGGAATTGGTTCCCTCCGTGTTGATGTTGGTAAGCGTTCATTACCAGTCACACCCCATGAAACAAATCCTTGGAGGCCAAGGCTAAGTTGAAAGTGCTTTCTGATTCAGTACTACGGGTAATATTCCCGATGTAGTTGCCCTTAGTGATAATGAACTAGCAGCCGATCAGGTGCGGGCAAGGATGCGAGGGCAGGTGATGTGTTCCTCGAGAAGAACCGCGGCGATCATTAAATGAGATATTCTTATTGAAGAATTGAGAGATTACTAGCAGAGATAGCTCCTAAACCATCATAAACTTTTGTTTCGATGTTTGAACTCGACACTGTGTATACCTCTTCCGTGCAACAGTCATTCCATAATGATGTGCCGGGCTGGGCGGATACGGCTGTTTACTCAGGGACACTGTCAAATAATTGTTTCAGACCATCTAATGAATGAAGTTCATATGATAAGAGCGTGAAATGGTATATACAAAAGGTGCTTACTGTTGAACTAGCCAGCCAACAGCACCATCCAAACACCAAGGAGGACAGTCTTCTGTACCATGGCCATCCAATCTGATCATCCTCGTGAATATTGGCAACAATGAAGTCCCAAAGACAACGGAGCCACTTTCACCGACTTTGAGATAAGCAAGAAGGGCAAATCCAGATGTGGTGACCACGGCCATGTTGCACCTATTGAAGATCTGAGGCGCATTACCAGCAATAGCCATCAGGTATAGTGCACGGCTTGAGATGTAGAAAAATGAATTGCCGGAAGACCAAGCCGACATGATGATCACCGCGTTGCTGAAGCTGCCCAGCCCTTTAATGCCAGAGATCTCAATACCAGCGACGAAAGAAGAGACTTGGCTCCAACCTCGCCGTTAGTGAGTTCAGGGGCATTCGATGGACATATTACACTAATCTCCCAGGCGATGAGGACATAGAAGATAATGAGACGCCATATATACCGCCCCGACGCTTTGGGAAGATTGATGGTTGGGTTCTTCGTCTCTCCTGCTGTCGTCACAAGCAGCTCAGGAGCGAACACGAAAGGGAACACGCAAAGAACTAAGGTTCGGAAGAAGGCGACAGTGCGACCGGCAGAGCCTTCCATGATGGATTCATTGACTGGTCCTGGAGAATGCCAGTAGAAGAAACCCAGTATGCCGTGGTCGCCAACCCCGACGAAGATGTACTCGACGAGTAAGAAAGCAGGTCAGCCGATGGCCAGGATCTGGCCGCTCCCAACAAACAGGCCGGTTCCAATCATGCCACCGAGGGGAATCACCTGAGCATGGCGAGACTTGAGCCCGCCGTGCGTCTCCTCGCTCTGGCTGTCAGACGCATCTTGGATGTCCCCTTGCTCACAATCCTCAGAGCCCGAGCAATGAGATAGAAAACCCTAGCAATCGCAGTCGGTAGCTTACCTCCTCGTGCTTCCCCGAGGGAGTAGCAATTGACGCAGAACAGTGGTAGATCCGGCTGCCATTGCCACCTATGATGCTCTCGGTCCAATGAAGTATAGTCTTGGGTGAATGCTGTTTCTATATCTTCGCCGTTTAACTCCTTGTATATGGGGGCGGCGCGCTGTCCTGGTCGGCACTGGTCTCGGGTTTCGCGGGAGCTGGCTCCTCAGTCGGCACCGGTTCAAAAGTTGGTACGCGTTTCTTCTTTTTCGCTGATGCCGTCCTTCTTCCCCACCAAGCTCCTATAGTGAAAGCTATGACCGCAACCGCAACGCCAACGCCGATACCTGCCTTCTCTCCTGTAGACAATCCCCCCTCTGCCGCTTTCCTCTCTCTCTCTAGTTCCTCTTCCGTTGGCGGAGGCGGGAGTTTGAACGAGTCTGTAGGAATCGGCACCACACTCGAGTCGCTTTGCTGGAAACGAATCTGGATACCCGTGGCAGATACCGCGTAAAAGGTAGCAGTAGATATCTCGTTGTTGCGCGCGGTATCCGTCCACGTAGCGAATTGCGGGGTGTTGAGGGAGCTTCTGCACATGCCATATACCGGGTTTGTAGGGCAATCATAGTTCTCCGGGCAGCAGATGTTTGTGGTTTCTTGCCTTTGTCGCGTCGACGGCAGTGTACAAGCTTGGTAACCAGAAGGACACACGCCCGGGCTGAAGAATCGATTTTGCGCCCATCTATCTGGGCAGCATTCGTTTCCGCCGGGCCCTTCACAGCCGACTTCGAGGCTAGGGTAAGAGCCCGGCCTCCAAAGCCTTGTGGAAAACTTGGTCAAGCATGTTGGCGCAGGCTTGAAAGTGGTTGTTAAAGGTCCTGTATAGTAACCAATTGTGTCGAGCGTTACATCTGTGGTAGTTGTTTTCGTAACAATGGGCGTGGCGAAGAGAACAGCCGCGATGAATATTTGTCGCAACGCCGCCATTTGGGAAATATTTGAGATGTGGCAAGCGGCATGCACTCAATACTGGCACAACCGTGCTCTTAAAGCCCAGCGAACCAGTAGCGCCAGTTAAATCGAAGGAGCAGCTGAATGCTCGAATGCAGATCGGTAACAAGGGGTTGACCAACCGAGTTTGGCTCACCACCCAGGCTGACAGCGCTAGTTTGGCTAATAAGATGCTTAGGCAGATTCATCGTGTCTCTAAGCGAAATACGATGGCGCAGGAGGGCTTAGACTTGGGCTAGAGGGGTCGTGACCCCGAATCTGCCCAGGCATGTGGGTCACGAAAAGAATCTGGATTCCAGGATGTCGCTTGACTCCTATACCCGGTATCTTGTAATGTTAATCAATGGCCATGCTATACCTACATGGCGCAGTTTGTATTGACATGTCTGTGGCTAGCGCACCGATATGCTACGAACTTGTGAGTGTATCGTGGATTGAAATTGACTTGCTTTTCGTATCAACTGGCCATTCCAAGGAGAACCCTACTCACATATCCTATGATCTGACATGGGCAACTTCACCAGGAGCCCGTTGGTCCGAGGTCTGGTAGAAGAAAGGCTGAGCATACACTTTCTGTACAGCCTTGACCCTAATCAGTTGACAGGTGTTCATCATCCCTATCCGTCTCGTCCTCGCTTTTACTCGTTGCTGGCCAGCCGATATTCGCATTCCGAAGCACATCCGTAACTGCAGTGTTGCCCAAGTCTATCGCTGCCTTGATGGCATTTAAAGTTGGTGTGATGTGGTTTGCTAGTGCGGCAATGTAGTCTTTATCATCACTTTCGACAGCTGCTTGTAAAGCATTTTCATCAGACCCGTTAGAATGCGTGATGTCAGCACCCATTTCTAGCAGCAGCTGGACACACTCGGAGTCTCGCTGTTGAGCTGCAACAATCAGAGCAGTGTCTCCGTCCTCGTCAGGGAGGTTGACATCAGCACCCATATCGATTAGAAACTGGATGCAGTCCGCTGGCAGGTTAGCAGCCGCGTTGATGAGCAGCGTAGAATGTTTCCCAGCCAACACATTCACATTGGCTCCTGCTGAGACCAGGAGCCTAACGACCTCTGCTTCTCCGTTTGAGCGGCTGTTATCAGTGGATATTTATCAGGAAGTGCGTTGAGGTCGCGAGTAGCACCGTGCTCAAGCAACAGAGGTACCATGTTCTGCTCTCCGAGCTCACAAGCAGCCTGAAGCGCCGTTCCTGAGGGGAAATTCTCATTGGTAGTGAGTGCATCCACGTTGGCACTGCGTTGAAGCAGTAGCAGACAATCCACAATCTCAAGGTGGCCTTCTGCTGCGGCTGCTTAGATAGCCCAGCCGCCCTCTGCATGAACATCTGCGCCCATGTCTAGAAGAGTTCGCACAATCTGTAAGTTTCCCACTTTGGATGCCTCAGTCAGGGAACTTCCGTTCCTTGAGCAGTGGCCTCATCAGCAAATAAAGGCTTGAGTCAGGGCAGTGGAAGAAATGAAAGGTGGCCTTACTCTTCATTCCTGGCATCTGGATCAGCCTGAAACATATCTAGAAGGATTTCCACTGAAACTTCATTTTCGTTGCTCACGGCAGTCAGCATTGCGTCCCATATCATCTGGCTTTCCAGATCTCCACATGGTCACAAATAACTTTGAGCACCTGTTCATCGCACTTGCCACTGGCGGCGGAAAACAGGACCTGGCCACAATGGAGCCCCTTATAGCGTTGCAAGATGAGCAAGACTATCATCCACATTCCCCCATCTCCGGCTGCTTCAAGGCACTCCTGTGAACATTCTTGCGAGTGCTGACAGCCAGGTAGTTTTTCCAATATCTCCACTCGGCCTGCCTCAGCAGCAGCAATCAACGCCCTGTCAAACTCCGCCGCCGCCACTTTGTGCCCATACTCTTCGACAAGGTAGCGAAACATGGGCAGGTCTGAAAAAAGGGCTGTTAAAGCCAATGGGCCTCTGAAACCCTCACGATCCACGGACAACGAGGCGCCCTTTTCAATCAGTAACTTCACGGCCGAATTTTTGCCAGACATAACTGCAATATTAATCACCGGCCCTACTCCCTTTGCATCTGTCCGTGCATTCAAATCAGCGCCCTGAAGAATAAGCCTTTTCATAACTTCCACGTTGTCGTGAAATGCCACCATAATCAGGGATGTTTCTAGTCCTTCTTCCATACCGTCGTTGACTAAGGCACCTTGACTGAGCAGCTCTTCCACAATATCTTCACGACCAAAGAAAGCCGCGTAATGGCTTCGCACGCTTTTATGGACTTCTCTGACGTGGCAGGGAATTCCGAAATGCCAATGGGAAGCTTTACCTCATGTCGTGGTGGGTTTAGTGGCATCTCTGAGAGCATTCGTTGACACCAGACTGATGCCTTTGTAGTTAGAATAGGGAATATAGCTAATTTTAGAATCATTTGCAGTAGCTTTAGTATAAATTTCCCTTCATTTTCTTCCGTAATGTACAATAGATATGGACTTACGGTGTTTTACCTAGCTCAAGATAGCGACAACAGACCCCATTTACTAGCGGTGAGCCGGGACCTGCAGATCATTTGCATCAAAAACTCTCAGATCGTGGGCTGACCTTGGTAAAACATGCCGATATCTAGTGGCTTTAGGACCATCAGAATACTTCTTTGACCGCTACGAAATCGTAGCATAGCAAAGGCAGATAGTGTCCCTCAGCGCAGTAACGCTGCATATATCCCTGACATCCATTCTAGTATTAAGATTCGACTCAAAAACACCGCACCTACCTAACCTGACATAGTGCGTAGGAGTTATTCGATCGAGCCAAATCTGAACTTGATGAGCAGAAGGTATAAAACTCGTGCCTGCCGTTCTGATAGGAAGCTGATCTCCCTGCTATATATACAAGAAATCTAATTGGATCCCTAGACTAACGCTCCTTAGAGCTCCAGGGTTTCTAGAGTAAAGTACGTTTCCTGTCCGCTCAATCACAGTAGCAATCAAACGACTTCAGTACAGACCGGGTTTTGTCCCCTAGGTCCTCAACCGAGCATCTGCATCATAGCTCCAGTACGTGCCAGAAAACTTTACAGGCACCGATGGTACCACTGGTTGACTTCCGCGCAAACACCCTCAGAGCAGCACTCGGGGCCAGAGTATTCGGCTCTGCCGCACCGACCTCACCTGGCAGCACAGTTACCTGGCAGGAGATGCGCGGGGGCCTGCACACCTCTGGATTAGGGCGGGCAATCCCTGAGCGGATTCCAGGGAGACGGAGTATGGCGGCGTAAAGGGGTTGGCGGTGAATGACTCCTGGCCTGAGACATGTTCGCTTCCAAACCTGCCGACGTGTCTGTTGCCGGACACGTTATCGTACACATTGCCCGAAGCGGCGGAGTAGGCGTACACGTTGTACATGAACTCGTGGGGATCTCTGACGTCCTTGAAGTAGTTGTTCTGGATGAGAACCGACCCATAAGAGCCGAAGCCAATGCAGTAGCTATTGCCGGGGGAGTTATAGTAGTTGTTGTAGATATGAGCCTCGCCGTACATAACACGAGGCATGCGCTGGTCAACGTTCTGGGCCCACCAGTTGTGGTGGTAAGTTACGCGCAGCTTGCCCTCATCGTTGGGCTGCGTGCCGCCTCCCGAGCTGACGAGGCTGGCGAGACGGTGATCGCCCTGGGGGTTGCTGTACCAGAACTTACACCACGAGACGGTCTGGTAATCGGACTCCTTGGTGATGTCGAGAAGACCGTCGGCGGCGTCCCAGATGTTGAGGTGGTCGTACCAGATATGGTGCGAGTAGGTGCTGGCAATGGCGTCGGCGGCGGCGCCGGCCCTGACGTTGAGGTTCTTGATGATGATGTTCTGGACTCGATCCATGCGGAAGCCACCGACGATGGTGGCGCTCGCGTCCTGGCCTCGGATGGTCTTGTCGCTTGCGACGTCAACAACGCCGTTGGTGTCGATGGTGCCCCTGATCACGATGACACGTGGGCCGGAGGCGCGGGCGGCGGCGCGCAGGTCGGCGGCGTTGGTGACGGTGATAGGGGAGGCGGTGCCTCCGCCGGTCGTGCCGCTTCCAATGCTGGCGAAGCCGTCTGCGGCTGCGCGGTCGGGGCAGCTCTGGGCCAGGGCCAGCCCCAGTAGAGAGCACATGTAGAGGATGCTCGCCTTCATGATTGCTTTTCGGGAAGGCCTTGAAGGATGGGAAGAGGGGACAGATGAAGGATCCCTGCTGTAAAAGTAAGAGCTTCTCGCTTCTGCCTCCGGGGAGAAGCGTCTATTTATACTTCAATCAGGTGATTAGTTCCTTCTCACAGTGCCCTAGCTTCGGCTCTGTCCAGACGAACCGCCTGCCGCTGCCGTTGATCAGGTCGGAGGTTGAGTGTCCGCCCTGCGGACAACGGCTTATGTTTACCCCACTGCAGGTCCTCAACATGGACCCAAGGCAATCTTGTTTCCTGCTAGCCTAATCCTGGCATTGGCGTAGCTCTATAGTGGAAGTCTGGCTATACGTGGAGAAACAAAAACCGCATCAGATTGAGTACGGTAGTTCTTGCGGAACATTGCCCACGTCACCTTTGATCGGCGCTTCAACTCCAACCGATAGTCCATTGAAAATGGCTCATGGTGGCGCTCAATGCTACCAAACAGCCACGAGAGAGATCAACACATCCCGTCCGGGAGAAAGAGTAGCGAGCAAGGGGCAGGCAGTTTGCCGGGGAACATACTCCGAGTCAAAGGCAGGCGTGCCTTGACTTCCAGAACAGTTCGGATGAACATCCCCCCTCGGGAAAAATTAGAGCTTAATATTAGTACTAGAATTTTTCTTGACTTTTCGGAGATTGAAGTCTTGGCGCACTCTATTTGCTGCGTCGCCTGATACTTCCATGTGGGGAGCGGTTGAGGGTAGGGATAAGGCTAATGTACTATATAAAGCCAAGCCTTTAATAAGCCGGGGCCAAGCTAACCTGCCTTTTTATAAGCTAAATCAGTAAATTGAGAAAATAAGTTATGATCTTAGAAAGCATATTTAAGATCTTATTTTTTTATTCAAAATATATCAATTTTTATATACGTCGCTAATGTCCTCAAGGAAGTTCTTGTGCTTAATAGCGGATGACTCCCAATGTCCGTCCAGTAACCCTTCGCTAGGTACTATAATATTCTTGTGCTTAGTTTGTATAATGATCAACGCGTTCCTCCCAAGACAGCTCATACTCGAGCTCATCACCCCTATTAGTACTAATCTCAATTTTGGAGTTGTCAGAAACCCTTGCAGACCTTGCTGAATCGCTTCCCTGGACCTTGGGAATTCCGCCGCCAACACCGAATTTTAGGATCAAGTCGCCGCCCAACTTGCTTCTGATCTTGAGCTTCGATATTCTCCCGGATGACCACTCGAAATCCAAAACAAAGCCACCGCGGGTAACCAAGCCATTGACCTTACCAGACTCCCATTTGGGTGGCAGCGCAGGCAATAGCCAGACCTCGCGGGCGCCATCGGCGGTGATGAAGTGTGATTGAATCAGGGCCTCAGCAACACCAGCGGTAAAGCCAAAGTTTCCATCGATTTGGAAGGGCGGGTGTGAGTCAAAAAGGTTATTGTAAACACTAAAATTGTAGAACTCAAAGATATTGCGGGCCAGCTCAGGGCCATCAAGTAACCTTGCGTACCAATTAATTGTCCAGGCACGCGACCAACCAGTGCCAGCACCGCCGTTCTCCAAACGGTAGTCTAGAGTATGACGAGCAGCCTTCCAAAGAGTCTCATCGTGCCCGGGTGCATCAGGAGGTGGGATCTGCGACCCAGGATGAAGTGCGTAGAGATGCGAGATATGGCGGTGGCCCGGCTCAGCTTCTTCGTAGTCCTCTATCCACTCCTGAATGACGCCGGGGTATCGCTTCGAGATCTGGTACGGGGGAAACTTGGCCATGGTGTCCTCAATGCGCTGAAGGAAGGCCTGGTCGACTCCTGTGTCGCTAACTAATCCCACGGCACGAAGATAGTCTTTGAAAAGGTGCTCCAGAATTTGGAAATCGCAAGTAGGCCCGACCGTAAATGGGTGTGGCTTGCCATCAGGGCCCATGTAGTTGTTCTCTGGGGAGAGCGAAGGTGAAATGACGAGGTATTCGTTACCGTCCCGCTGGAAGGGCTGGAGAACATCAAGGAAGAAGACGATGCACTCATTTAGAGTTCCCATCTTCTCTCGGAGGAAAGCTTCGTCTCCAGTGTAGAAAAAGTGCTCTAAAATATGCGTGCAAAGCCAGGCGGAGGAGACGGGCCAGTATGTAGAAGCGAGCCAGCGGTCTTCTGGCTCAGTCGAACCAAAAGCATCCGTATTGTGATGCGTCATCCATCCAGAGGCGTTATACCTAATATTGTCAGCAAACGAAGCCAAGTCATTCACTAGAGCGGAGGGCAGGCTCACATCTGACGCGCTGTCTTGGTGCCATCGATTCGCATCAACTCGATGAGATCAAAGAGCTGGTTTTGCAAGCTGCCGAGACCTGTAACCTCGGCGGGCCAGTAGTTCATTTGGAGACTAGTTTCACGAACCCATTAATAAATAAGATTGAAATGAACCGTCACGCGCAGCACGTACTTGATGTTTACTGTGTACTTGGATCCCCAAGAAGGGTTATAATCCTGATTCCAGATACCCTGCAAATTGGCCGGTAAGGTACCCTCGCGCGACGACGCAATGAGTAGATATCTGCCATAG
This sequence comes from Paramyrothecium sp. XJ0827, assembly GCA_020881915.1. NCBI lineage: Eukaryota > Fungi > Ascomycota > Sordariomycetes > Hypocreales > Stachybotryaceae > Paramyrothecium > Paramyrothecium sp. XJ0827. The sequence continues at coordinate 724,424 of JAJFPB010000001.1, read as the reverse complement.
TTGAAAGTAAGCGAAATAAGTCCAAGGTCATTCGCTCCTCGTCTTGTCGCGTTAATGCGCTGATCGGTTGGAAGATCGGAGCCCTCGTGATCCGCGGCGTCCAGGGACAAGGTGCAGGTACCATACAGGGCATGGTAGTCCTCAACATGCCGTTCCCGAATATCCTCATAACTCATGCCCTTAGCCTTGGCAAGGGTCTCGTCAACAACACCGAATATGTCTTCATGGCGGTAGGTTGTGGCTGCGGTGAAGTAAGCAACAGCTTCTGTGGCATTCTCGACAACGAGGAATTCTCCAATAGCCCGAAGGTTGCCATTGGTTTGGATCGTCAAGCCAGTGGCGAATTGGATTGGGTCCCAGCCGGTTGGGGCTCCAGTCATGTATGTGGTATCTTCGTGCTTATTGAACGCGGTGTGGGACATGCTGTCTCCGCCAATCCCGCCTACATGCCTATAGGCACGCATCTGGAAAGACAATCTGTGAGAGCCCTCTGATACGGCAATGCGATGGACCAGGACATTCTCTGGCGCCGACACGAACATCTCGCGCTCAATGATGCTATCACCAACACTGAACTTCACTCCGGAGATGGCCGTGTCGAGGTCAAGCCAGCGCTCATAGGTATCCTTGGAAAAGCTATCTGTGTCGTCGGAGAAGACCTCGATTTCGCCAAGCGTTTCGTAGTGACCACTAGATTGAGGAGTAGCCACCATGCCCAGCTGTGCCAACTTCTCGGCTTCGGAGACTCGACCTTCATTTAAAAGCCTACGAACTTCAACAACACTCTCCCAGGCGTTCTGATTGAGTCTCGACCTGTTGCCTCCGCCGCTGTAAAGGGTCTCTTCGTTGATCTGGAGTCGCTCCGAGACAGGATTACCGTAGATCATGGCACCTATACGGCCATTGCCAATGGGGAGGGCGTCGGTCCATTCTTCAGCGGGCTGCTTGTACCACAAGCGTGACTGGTTCTCGGTGGCGGCTAGAGCTCCTACTCCAAGAGCCAGGAGGGCCAAGTAGGGCTTGAGACATGGCATGGCTCTTTTCCGATATGTAGGATTACTTTTGCACAATTCTAAGTCATACTACTATGAATATAGAATACTTACTGATTCATCGGGTCTACTAACTCTTTTATAGGTCAACGTGAGAAGGAGTTGACTTAATGCATTCGCGCTCTGATTTAACCGACGGGTCGGAAAACTTCCAAGTTCCCCATGCTTGCTCGGGTGTATTGCGCGGGGTAGCCCATGTTCAAATGCCGGTTATTTATTACCTGCCTCTTTACCTGCGCAGGGCGTCCACTCGGCGGCATTGGCGTAGTCGCCGATCTCGTATTCCCAGAACGTGGCTCGACTTCAGATCTGCCCCGCTCGCCAACTTGGAGAAGTTGAGACCCTTGATCAGAGATTATCCGGCTTGGCAGACCGCTATTGTTGACTTTACGATCACAAATGACATAATTGCGAATGCACTGCAAAATGAGGAGACTGATACAGATGTCATGAAGCTGCTCCTGCGTGGCAACAATACCATAACCAAGGGGGCTTTCGCGTCCATCATTCAGCACTCAAATGCTCAAACAATACGACTGGTTCTGATTCAACGACACGACAATCTCATCAAAGAAGATATGGTCAAGACTGCCGTGCAAAAGAGAGATGATTCGATAGTGAATCTCTTTATTGAACTTCGTGGAGACGAGTTCAACATCACACGGGGTATCCTCAGAGCTGCGGCAGGCAATACTGACTTCGGGCACCCTATAATCGCATTGCTACTCCGATAGCGAGGAATGGAGATCAAGTTTACCGAAGATATCGTCAAAGCTGCGGTAAGCAATCCGTATTCTGGCGACAAGATAACGTCTCTGCTTTTCATGAAGCGAAAAAGCGAGATTCAAATCACCGAAAGAATTATCAAAGGGGCGGCGGGAAACTGGAATTTAGGTGATTCAATGGTAGCAATACTTCTCCCTGAATGCCACAAGGAGTTTATTGCTATCGTTGAGGCCTTAGCTGAGAGTCAGGGCTTGAGCCAACAGCACTATCTTTACTTGAAAGACAGTACGTTTCTGTCGTCGTCATACTGCGGTATCCTGTTACCGTGAAGTTGAAACACTAGTCGCCTGACCAGTCGTGTTTTGCTTTCGCCAATCCTGGGCCTATCCACCGGCAGGGTACTGTATGTCAACTCCGTCTTCGACAGCCCTTTGTCAAGTGTTAGGCGCGGCAAAAGAGGTCTTTCACTTGGAAGAGGATATAGCTGCTGGCTTCTTGTGGCAAGCATCATGCTAGAGAGTGATGTACTAGCACTGAACCCGTTGTTAATGAATGCGAGTAGCCCTATTGTGATTCCGCCAAGTGTAAGTGCCAGTCCAGTCAGATATACAGCCAGGAGATTCACCTGTTGTATCGATATTGATTCAGCGACGATGCTACTGTTATATCTACATCCCGAGAGCCTAAGAGCACAGAGCTCGTAATCAGACTGAGAGTGAAATTTCGGGACAAACCTTCGATAGCTTGGGGGACAGATCCGGCCCTACAAGCCCATGAGGAGACTGCAGACTTCATGAGGTACATAGATTTGTCTTGAGCAACCTGTGGGCAAGACGCCACCTCGGACTGCAAAAACGCGCTAACCCGACCCCGCCTGAAGTCTCCGGAGTCTATTCTCAGGTCCGCTGTCAAGAGTCTCTTAATAGCTGTGGAGTACACACTGTAGTGAAGCACAGAGTACGGTAGCTGGCCTGAGTGACGGAGTGTCGTGTTTAAGTTCCTCAGCTTTGTAGGTCCGGTCTATATGACTTCCAAGTCTTGCTCTCCATTGTGAAATTTGAAGCGCATAGAATATGAGGTGATCGAAAGACGACACATCAACTTAATGCCCGATATTCCGCCAGTGTTCATGAAGAATGTGTTGCATAGGCTGGTGTTCTAGCGGGGTGTTTTGAACGATAAATAAGTGGCATGTCATCGTTTTCCAAGTCCCCCAATGTAAGATTGAAGAATTTTCTGGTGCTTCTTATCAAGTTTCTCACGTTTATAAGAAGGCCCGAAGAAGTCTATGGTATACGTTGAGTTAGGAAAGGCGCGACAAAGGATGCTAGCCGTCTAGATGAGGATCTAGTGGCCAATAGACAGGTAATCTCGGGCGTTGGTCCTTCCATAAACTCGTTAGCGAAGTTAACAGGCCACCCAGTCGTGTTATTGTAGTCTCATACCGAGACTGACACCGAGGCGATCGCCTCCTTTACTGCCGCAACTACCGATAAGGTTGAGGCTGATCAATATCTTCTATTCCCAACGACTTGGCAGCATCCCACCCCCATGCTATCGGCTTTCCGTACGTCGGTGTGTCTGCTGGTTATCTCCCGAACAGCATCAATTTTGGAAATACCTTGTCCGCTATCCGCGCTTGTGCCCGCATGCTGATGGCAAGCCAGGTCTGATCTCCATACCTATTTGACCGAATGGAGAGCCCTGTCGCGGGTGGTGACACAGGTACGTTGTCACGCGAACGATGCAGGCGCAGAAAGGTGGGAAGTTTACGCTCCTGGGCTTGCGTCAATCCTGACTGACAGGTGGGCGAAGATCGAAAGCGAATTCTCGGGAGCCATGCCAAAGATGCCGGAAAACCGGAGTTGATAGCCGACGTTCCGAAAGTGGTCAAAAACTGAGGTGTGATGCTCCCTGTACAGATGGCACAACATAATATTGTACTGACAGAGAGGGCCTTTGGCCGGAGCAGGAGAATCCACAAAAGTCACGTGCAGGCTCTTGAGACCCAGGTGGCGGCATTGGAGGTCTTCATTGGTAACATCGCCTCGAGCGAAGGGCAACAGCGCGAGGGGATGCTTCGTCAGTTTCTGGTTGATCATGCGAGCCCTGCTGCAGCCAGCAGTGCCGCGTGATTTCACGACCAAGAACCAAGTCCGAACTGTGGGAAACAGGACGAGCCGGTCAGTATTGCACGCGCGAGAGCTGGCCAGCTGCGCAAAGCGGGGGTCGGAGGTGCGCCTCACTTCTACGGTAGTACAAGCTTGTTTCCCTTCAACGTGGGTGAGCCGGCAAGTACCTCTTCCTTGGAGAATGAGGCTGCAAAATTGCTCTGGGCACGGTCCCAAACACTGCAGCACCGTTCGCGCATACGACACCAGGGAACTACTACGTGGACTTGGCCTACATACCGGAGCCTACATCATTTGCTCCACAAGATGACGCGCCGCAGCGACTGATGGCCACCTTGTTCAAACATCAGTGTCAGTATTGCATGTGTGTGTACAGAGAGTATGTTGTCCGACGTTATGACGTCGGCGGAGGCCCCCTACTACTCAGACTTACTGCTATGGGCCATCTGCATTCTGCACCAGGGGCGCGGTTGCACCCCGCGAACCTGCATTATCGGACATTTTTATCGGCCAGGCTGAAGTTCTGCGACAAGCTTCATTTAACAACCCAGACCGAACGGTACTACAAGCCTTGCTTCGTTTGGGCCAACTTGAGATCGGCCGTGGTAGGGCATCCAACGGTTAGCTGTATCACGCTATAGCATTTCGACCTACTCACGAGATGGGACTGCACTTTGACCGTGGTAAATGGGAAGATGCGTAAGATCCTGATGTTAAGCGTGAAGTCCTCAGATGTATCTATTAGGCAGCGCTCGTCGCTGATAAGCAGTCGAGCCTTTCCTTTAGCAGCCCGCCGGCTCGCTCCCCGCAAGAATCCGATGTCGCAGGGACCGTTCGAATCCCGTGCCCGCCACACTGGGCAGGTTTGGTTGATACCTATGTTGCAACAGGAACCTCTGTTACCGCCCCGAAGATGGTGTTGGCCTTGCAGAGGCTCTCAAGTATCGCATAGAGCTAGCCCAAATTGTGCACACTCGCATAACGCAGATCTCGAAAACCGGCGACTCATGGTTGCGGCAGACACCACTCTTGTGGCAATTACTGTTGCACACATCCACCTTTCACTGACAAAATGGCTAGCGAGCCTACCGGTCAAGCCATATTGGAACCAATGGATTATGGAGCTGCCCCCTCCGTATATCTATCACGTCCAGTAAGGGTCCTGTCCCTAGCTGTATTACCCTGCCTTCAAGTCATCCCTGGTCATCTCTTTTGGGGACCTATTCGACCCTCTCAACAACCCGGACTTCATCGTGCTACATGACCAAGCTATTCCCAGCCCGGACCTTCCCATGGACTGGCGCTATCACACCAAAGTCCACATGGCAGTCAGATCTTGATGAAAATCCATGCATGGGTATACCTATGGAAGCACTTAGTCCTCAGGAGTCTCACTCTAAGCCTTTTGGCTGAGACGGGCAGGACAGGTCAACTCCAACGAAAATGGAAGCATCATCCGGCAATGCACATACAGAGGCTACGTTTTGGTGTGGGACGAAGAAGTGCGCGTGCATGCCACCACCTTAGGTTGGCGATGCATGCAACCTCTTCACTCTGAACACGTTAGCACCTGGAGTGAGCCATCCAGCCTTCGGTTTATTTCGTGGTTGAAAACATTCCATGACAAGAAGCCAGCATCGGGACGGTACATATCCGAAGAAGCTCACACTTTTCGAAGTCCAACAACAAAACGATGGCCAAAGCTAAGATACCTGGTTGGCTGGTGAGCATCGGTGTGACCGGCATGTTACAGTTGGACGCCTCGTGTAGGATGGAGACATGGAAATCTCGCCTAAGGCCCTAGCCTGGTCCCTTCTGTCTCAAGGTCGGCCTAACAATCACGTATTCTATTAGAATACCATATCTGGACGTGTTTTGCATCATCGGCAAATACAGTCCTCCGGCCATGGCATTTGCCAGTACGCACCATGACGCCGCTGATCAATGTCGTTTGCGACGATGCGCCTGCCGACGCTAGACCGCTTTTCGATTCTGCACTGTCTAGTTCAGTTTTCCGCTCCCTTCGAACATGATGCATGCGCCCGCCCGAGAGGGACCCCGCCGCCTGTTTCGTGGTCGTCTACATTACCTTGCGCGGCCACGTTTGCCTTTGAACGTGCTTGCGGTGTCACAGGCAACCGCGGCAACCGCTGAAGGGGTTCAGTGGCTAAGGGAAAGCCAATCATCCCGTCGGCGGCCGAGTTCCGTCTTTGCAGGCCGGGCAGGACGCCTCTGTACTTGCAAGGAGCCACTTGGTTTCATGTGGTGGGCTACCGGCGCCAGGGTACGTGGCGGAAAGCCCTTGCTGAGATCGAAAGCCACGGCAAACAAGTGTACAGTAACAGTGGCTTGCTTGTGACAAATTTTTTTCGCAAGCATGGAGGGAATGTGCTTTTTTGAAGCGGGCGCACGTCCCAAATTGGACTGAAAGTGGTCGGGAGGACCTAGGCTTAGCAGTGAAGACGCCGAGAGAGCATTTCTGAAGCGGCTTTGGACTGGAAAGAATTGCCAAGTTTCCAAGGACATCGAGAACGACAGCTTGACGGGCTGGAAGAGGCAAACAAGATGCCTGAGGACCCGAGGCCCTTCATGCAACCTGCCCTCGTGCTCAGCATCGCCCCCGTCGCTTCCCCTTCCTCTTCCGCTTCCCATTTCCACAGACCCGCCCTCGAATGCAAAGGTGCGAGAAACCGTAGACCGCCTGACCTTTGTTGACCGTCAGCCAGCACCTTCCCGCGCCACGTCAAGAGAATGCAGGAATTTTGGTCGGTCGGCATCGTCCCGTATCAACGCAATAGTGCGGGCGATCTGGCATCTTCCCGCGTTCGTCCAAGAGAATTCGCGAAATCTGGTCGATCGGTGGGTGTCGGGCTGGGATGGGACCGAATCTCGCAGATGGGCTGTCTTGGATCCCAGGTTCACGATGGTCCGACATAAGGTGCCGGCCTCCCCACGGTAGAGGATGCTGCTTCTCCCCAAGTCCGTCTTCTTTTCTGTGCACGGAATCCTTGATCTTCACTCTCTTCGACAACATAGTCATCTCGATCATCCATCTTCTCTTCTGTCCACAGAATCCCCCTTGATCTTCGCTGTCTGTCCACAACAGTCGTTTCGATCATCCATCTCCTTTTCTGTTTACAGAATCCCTTGCTCTTCACCTCGACAACACAATCATTTCGATCATCCATCCTCTTTTCTGTTCACAGAAACCTTGATCTTCACCGTCCGTCGACAACACAGTCATTTCATTCATCTTCCCTCGTGCACAAAGTCCTTGGCTTTTGGTGCCTTTTATCTTTTCTCCTGCAGCACCCCGTCTCACGACATCTCACAATCCATTGTCACTATTCTACCTCGACGGAGCCATGAAATCTTCCTTTGCATTCGGCCTTTTCTGCCTCATCGGCGTTGTCGTGGCTGGAGGCTACCATGGTTGCCTCGAGCGAGCCTGGCTCTACCAGGCTTACCAGATCGACGCGCTCAATCCGGAAGGCGAGCAGACTATTGGGCACAGTTGCACCAAGTTTGACATGCAGGAGAAAAAGTGCTTAGGGGACTGGAAACCTTGTAGCCAGTCCTACGATGGCCAGGGCCGATGCACATACGAACAGCTGATGCAGCACTTGGGAGGATCAGCTCTACCAGCATCCTACGACTTGAATACCGGAAGGCTCGACGCCGAGTCCACCGCTTTGCGCTGCTTTCAATATTACGTCAAGCAAATACACAAGAAGGTACCACAGTTTTTCCTCCACCACGTTATGAGGGACGTCGCCGACGATTTTTCCGGCTACATCATGCAGCTCGGCAAAGTGGCGGAGGACACATGGAATAAGAGGAGGACCAGTCAAAACGAGCACTTATGGCGAGACTTCGACGCGACTTTGGAGAAGATTCTCATTGCGCGCACCGGCGACCACGAACAGTACGTCATTGAGGCCGCACGGGAGAACACACTTGGTGGGCTGCCGATTGTGACGGAAGACCTTGGGGGCGTTCCTGAAGCCGGCATCAAGTGGGAAGCCATGGATTGGACGAGGATTATGATGGCAGCAACGGCGGGAAACGGCGGGATGGACTACGTGGGGATAATCAGGGTCTTCTTGGATGAATTCTACAAAGTCAACAGCAAAGGTAAGCCCGAGGTGGCTCTATGCCATCTCCAAATCATCGAGACATATCAACGGTTGCAGTGGAAGATCGAGCATCACCGTGCGTGATCGAGAAGCCGTAACGCCAGGCCGGGTTGAGCCACTTGGGTTTACTGCGCCCACGCAAGAACAATGTACGCGATTGTAAAGGTAGTCTTCTAAGTACTAGGTATTCTGTATCAGCTTAGCCATTCCCTAATCCAGCTCGATTTGATGCATCCTGCTCAGCCACTATTTCTTGGTATTTCGCAAGCTGACTGGGCAGAAAGTTTGCAATTTGGTCTAACCAAAGTCGCGCGACTTGGATCCGGTCGTGTTCGGACATCCAATTCCAAACTTGGAAAAAACAACGTTTCTCCAACTCGAGGGTAGTTATCTTTTCGCCCGTTTTTTCGTCCACAAACCAGAGGTTTTCCCTTTTGCATGGCCATTTAAGATCGCGCCAAGCCCAATGCCATTCAAAGAAGGAGTCCGTGACAATATGAACTTCTTCCAACCGAGTAAATGAATGCATTATATCACCGTTCGTGATCCAGGCTTCGTCTTCATCATCTTGATCTGGGTAACGCATGGATGATCTGAACCTAAGTCGGCGAAGAAGCGGCGCCATTTGTCTCACGATGCGCAGCTGCATGTAGTTGGGCCAGACGACGTCCATCTCATAATTGATCCAAATGTAACCTGGGTCAGCTGCCAGGGAGGGCACGGTGGGCAGGTCGACGTAGGACACTTTCTCGTAATAACCCTGACTGCGAGCTTCATGACATGCCTGTAGTATTGCGGGTACAGGTGTCGGAGAGAATATGGAATACAATACTTTGGAAGGCGTGGACCCTTCAGGAACGAATCGCGTTCTTATCTCGAGAATTCGTGGCTCAACCGTCATTGCCCAGACCTGCAAACGAAGCTCCAAGGGGAGGCGCGAGAAAGGATGGAACGTCATCCTCACACAACTCAGGTGGGAGACACGCCCCTGCCAGTGGTTTTCGATGACCTAGGCTTTTGTTAGCAAAGATATAGCTTTCCTGTAGCTGATTATTTGGAGGCTGTAGTACTTACTAGATGGTCTTGTAGAAACCCTTCCACAGGTAAAACAACGTGATACCGCAAGAGTGTCTGCCTTGGTGCAGTGATTCACTGAGGGAGAAGGGAGCAGAGCACGTAGTTTATTTATCTTTGAGTGATACCGAGAGTTTGCAGCCACTACCTGCCCAGTATCACAGTCCTGAACCCATCCTGTTGGGCGCGGGTAGAGCCCTGCGTGTTGACAAAGAGTCAAACAAATGCCAAATGAAGGGATTGCTTGCCTTCTTTCAGCTTGGACGTAGAATTGGACATGCTGTTACGCTTGACCTTTTAGCACCGTCAAATACCTCCCCCTGATTGGACTCCCCTGGCACTATGACCCATCGACTGGCTTTCAGCATTGGCATCTGACGCACGGTTGGTTCTAAATAAGGGTCCAAAGCTGGGTAAGTAGAGCACCTTGTGGCAGGACGACTGTCTTTGAGACTCTGCTCGCTGCTGGGTCCGTGTAATGCCATTCAATCGTCCAAGCTTTTGAATGGGAGGCATTGCATTCCTCCCTCATGCCTTGATGCCTCTCCATCTCACTCGGCTCGCGCAATTGCAGCGCCCTCTCATTTCGGTGGCTGCCGTGGAGTCTGTGTTCCACGCTGATTCGCGTCGATGAAGCGGCCCCAGGCTGCACGTCAGGTCTCTAGAAACCCAGCCATGAAGCGCTGGTAGAAGATCCAAATTCCAGTGAGACCTTCGCATGCAAGACCAGTGAATAACAAGTCAACCAATTCTGCGTAGAGCGGCTTGAGCGCAGGAGGGTTCTTTGATGCCACCTCGTACGTGCTCCTTTGCATGTGCATCAATCATGAAAACAATCATGGCGAGACCAGCACATGCCAATGATAGGCCGCCGGGGCCTTCAACTGTGATGGGTGCAACAAAACAGACCTAAATTTGTGCTGAAAGGAATTTGAAGTACAATCAGGCACGCATCATCCAGGAGGAGGCCCCGTGCGAGAACCCCTTTACACAATTCTGACCATGTGACGCAACTATTAGGATATCAATGGCTGAGGGTCAAAGAAGCAATAGATCCGCAAAGCATGACCACTGGGCATGCATCACGGGACTGTATGGTAACCAATCCTCTTCTATTACCTTCTACGCCACTCCAGAAGCAATGGCGACACTGGACCAAAGAGTTTGCGATGAGGTAAGTATATTGTTACAGTCTTCGCCACGACACTGTAGAGTTGAGGGTTCTTTCTCACTAATTATAAAAGAAAAGTACATTACTGTATCAAAATCATCGTTCTTTGTCTCGCCGCATCATGAACAGCACCTGCAGGCCGAGCTTTACTTGGCAAGCAGGATCCACCTAGTGATGTCGCGGATGACAGTTTCATCAACGTTCCCGGCCAAGTCATACTCCGCAGGCGTAGGCTGCCCCTCTCCCTTGACGAAAGCGTGATTCAGACCCTCGTAGAGATGCATTTCTGCATTACGCTTCGTCTCCAGGACTGAGACCCATTTTGCATAATCTTCCACAGAGTCGACTTGGTAGTCCCTCGAGCCTTGTAGACAGAGAACAGGCTTGTCCATCCGGGATATAGCTACCACCGGGTCGTGAGCGTGGTAGTCTATCCAGTAGGACGCAGGGATCCCGAAAGGTAAATCCTCCGCGGGCGTTGTGACGTTGAGCTCCGCACTGTCTGCAACTTGCGCTGCTTGCTCGGCTTTGTCTATCTCCTGTTGCAGAACGTCGGAGGCCCCCCCGTCCAACAAAGCGAAGTAGCGAAGTTGGCGTACGTACGAATGGTAGAAAGGCCTTGCAGGTCCAGCCATGATGATGCAGCCCTTGACAGTGGTATTCGTGTTAGCAATTCGTACAGCTGGAACAGCGCCTAGGCTGTGGCCGAGTATGTAAATCTTTTCCTCGTCAATCTCGGCGTGGGAGTGTGCATGCTGGATAGCGCCTAACGCCTGCTCCATATACTCGTCGTTGAGAGTGAATGTCTTTTTTTTGCGGAAACGTCTTGCATGCGTCAGAGTGACTTTGTCGAACCGTATGCTCGCAATTTTCTGCTCTGCGAGCCCAAGGGCGAGGTCCTTGAATGGCTTCAGGCTACCAGCCGTCTCGTCTTTGTCACTGGGTCCAGAACCAGCTAGGAAAATGACACAGGGATACAGTCCAGTTTCCTTGGGGAGCTGCATGATGGCCTCAACCTTGTTTTCGTCGCCAACCTTCAGATCCTCCTGGCGAGACGCGCCGGCCGTTGCGTAGGACGGAAAGCTCCATGCCGCACCGAGCCCGGCGAGCCTCAGTGGCACGAATCTGAGCCCCAACAGGCTACCGCCGGACGTCATCGGCAGCACCATGGCCAGGTTGCATCGCTTAAAATGGACGGGCACCTTGGCCGTTACCAACCAGCCAGGAGATATGGTCGCTTTGCCCACGTACTGCACTGGTCCTGTGGATGTAGAGATGAGCTGCCAACCATTTTTGAGAAGCGAGACTGTGATAAACAGCCGAAGAAAAGGTGTAAAGTGCTGTTGCAAAGCGGACCACTGTTCGTTTTGTATCAATTCGAGGATCTTTGACACTTTGAGCTCAATGTCTCGTCGAGGCTTGGCGTCGATGGACCCCTGCTTTCGTCGCCAGTAAAACACTACCGAGGCACCAACTACTGCCAGCCCAAGTGCCACAGCATTCGAACCAAGCTTCATCTCTAGCGATGGACGAGTAACGTAGGGCGTTGTGCATTAAAGACGAGCTGTCCAGTCAGCTTATGTCGCTCCCCCTCATCTGCGCTGACATCTGTTTACCACATCCCTCTTGACCGCAATCACGTGATTCTGACTGGTGGTTATGGTAAGTAGGTAGGAGAACGAAAGGATGCGTCGACGATTCGAGTAAGCAGAAAGCAATGATATGCAAAATGAAACGGACACTGTCGTCAGCGCAAGAATCGTAGACGGGACATAGCACCAGACTATCGCAGCAAATTCTTCGTGACTCCTCGTCGCCTAGTGAAGAAGATGAACCGGTTGAATCCGTGGGCGTCCAGCCAAGTCCATACCGAGGGGATCCAGACGAGCACCATCACCCGACGGTCATGCGTCCCAATACATGCCAAACCATTTAGTAGATCAGATGAAGTCAGAAGAGCCTTTTGGCCAGGATGCATGTTTGGGACTTTCAAGATTTTTGCCAAATGAGTTATGCTGGCCAGCCACCCTCGTTCATGGATGACCGAGGCATACGCCAATAATGAACGCAGCCATCTTGGAATCTGTAAGCACTACAAGGGTCTAGTCTATGATCGAAACAGTCATCATCACGCATAGCACTGGGGTTGGTAACAAGATCAAGTAATTCTGCATGATAGATGTTCCAGAGACAACCAAAACGATCAACAGATCCACAGCTGCCTTTAAATTCCATGGCTTGATACTTTCACAGCTTCCGGAAGGTCTTGAAGTATAATGAAATGTCCTCGGCGGGCGAAGATTGAATCATCCCCGCGTCAACGGCAATCAGCGGGAGCTGCGAGCTCACCATCCACGTTCCTCTACCATGCCGGTGAACTCGACTCTCTCAGCGGAACAAGGCTCAAGAATCTCCTTCAGGACCGGTAGCCACCACTCCTCGTGGCTGTGGCAAAGCTTCATTGCCCATGCGTATTCACAATACTCGGGGAAGAAACCGCCCCGTTCCCAGTCGATGATTCCCGTAACCGTGCTGCCTTGCAGCATGATGTTTCGTGGCGTAAGATCTCCGTGTGTGAGCACAAACTTGCTCGGGTTTTTCGCCCTCGTCTTGTTTAGCCAACGCTTCCATTTCCATCGGATATGCGGGAGGCATTTCAGTCTGGCGAAGCACCATTCGTCGAATGCCTTCTCATCCTCGAATGGTCCGAACCTCTCTGGAACAATGCGACTGTACACGTTGTGCGCCGGCCGCCGGTTCAAGCTCCCGATGTACGGTTGTGTGCAGGACCGCATGCGATAAAACTGTTCACGGAGCTGCTGCTTCACGAATTCCTTCTCGTTCTCGTTCAGACTTGGCCAAGCATCAGCCAGAGCTACACCAGGCACTCGATCACTGACAAGGACGGTGGCGATAGTGTAGCTCGTTTTAACACCATAGACTCCATAGACGCGCGGTGCTAGAATGCCATGTGTTGCGGCGTAGTGCATGAGATCACCTTCCGTCCGCTGAACGTCCTTTCGTGATCGGACTTTGAGGGCTCGCAGATCTCCCTTTGATGTGACATGCTCGAACACTCGATTGCCATAGAAGTGGTAAATCTCTTTCCCTACCACTGCGTTGGCTAAGGCTGCCCCAGGGTCCGATGGGTAGTCCCAGGTTAGGAGGTCAGAGCCCCCGCTAGCAGACTCGGCTACTCTGTACATATTAAAGCGGCAAGAATGATGGAGGATGACTGCAGCAAATTTTAACGGCGACTATGCCAGTATAGCCGTCTGTGTCATCCGTTGTCAAGCGATACGTAAGTTGGAGTGGCTGTTGGTGGAACGAGAGAAGCTAGTCGCGTCGCGAAATGACAAGGGCACACAACTCATATCGCCCATGTGATTGGACAGGATTATTTCGATTACGGACAAAGGCGTTGGATGCAGTGCTTTGGCATATCGTTTGATCCCATGTCGTTTACCATTCCTGTAAGCCTCCGATACACTCTTTTCCTTTAGTGGGACTAAAACAGCGCGTTTTCTTATGCCTAACTGGACATGTAGACTCTGGTGCAATCGACACCGCACCTCTACACGTATATTTCAGGTCCAAAGGGTTGGTCGGCGTGATTTTTGGGCGGCGGATACTATGGACTGGAAGGTTCTAAGTAGAGCAGCACATAGAATCTCAGAAAGCCGACCCTCAGCTTAGGGGTGAGGTTTACGAGGTCACGGTGGGCAGAGATGCAAGCAACTTGAGCTACTGTGTGTAAAAAAATGTAACGCCAGCTACTGTGGTGGCCACGGCCTGGGGTGCATCTGCTGTTGGCTCCTGTCATCTCGTTTCTGCGCAACATAGGTGCGTTGAGCAAAAGACTCCATCATCCAAGAAGACCAGGATGAAGATAGATTAAGGGCGAAATCACTGACTTTGCTTCGAGAAATCGTAGGCACAGGGAAACGGCCCACATGTGGGTCAGCCAATCCGAAGCAAGGAGCCTTCTGCCATGATGTGTTTGGAGCCCAAGAATGGTGATCGAGGCTCTGCCTTAGATTGATACCGAGCTTCATAATGAGGCCAATCCATAACTTCAGCTGACAATCAATCTCAGCTCAAAGAAGCCAGGTTCATTCATTGAGCTTCGCGAGTTAATCCTTTCATCATAAATGAAGAAGGATTACTGCTTGTGCTGGGTATATTGAAGTCCTTTAATGACAATTGCTGGGTTCTCGAGTTCCTTTAGTTGCCGTTACATATTCTCCCACCCTAGTAATTTAGGTCCTTGCGTTTCCTCAACTGGAGCCTGCAACTGCTTCACAATGTGTACGAATGGTTCCTCGGCACGCTGCCCATCTGTAGACGAATATTCGAAGAGTTTGCAGCCCAGTCTTTCTGCCATCATGTTTCCCTTAATAGTAGGCACCATCTTGGACCTCTTGTTGTCTACACATGTTCCTACAAGGACAATGGGCACTGTGTTCCACTGCCCATGAACCTCCTTGACGGTAGCATGGAGTTGTGCCACTTTCTCGAACTCCAAGTGCCTGTGTACGGAGTAAACAATAATGATCCCGTCAGTTTCTTTGATGGCTGATTTCCGAAGCTCATCATACTCCGTAGGACCTGCGGTATCCACGATTTCTAGTTCGTGTTGTAGATCATCTAATCGAATAATCTTGCGATGTCGGTCTTCAATCGTCCAATCGGGATCGGACGAAAGCCAGTCACCCCCATAGCAGAACTATGGAATTATCAGCAAATTCTACGCACACGACTTAACATGAGAACATACCTTAAGAGCTAAGGTGGTCTTTCCAGTAGCAGGCTCACCGATTATCACGATACGGCGAGAAATTTTCCTTGTTACAGGAGAAGAAGCATCTGCCTCCGACTTCTCCTCAATATTTGATAAGTATCGGTGTTTGTACCACTGTTTATTGAGAATGCTGGACCATGGGAGTGGGAGAGCAATGACTGAGATTGTAGAAACTCGGTCCAATGTGATGCCCGTATATGTGCTACCACGGTGGCTGTCAACAAGATCCGTATGCAATGAGATGTCGCATTCATTGTTTTTCACACGAGAATACACTCTGGTACCATTCAAGATGATATCGAATGGCTGCGTGAAGAATAAGCTTGTTCTCTCGGACCATGCTATACTGGGGGCACGAGATGTGGAGCGAATGCTCCTAAACGTGGATGAAGGATCGACATGCTTCTCGATAGCAACTAATGAGCTGTCAACCAAGGTGGCACGGAGAGCTTGATTGTCCTGCAGGAGGCGGTGGACAGAAGTCTGCAAAGTTTCTCGAGATTTCATAGCGTCGAAGTCAGAATTGCTTGATAGATTTGAAAACGTCAGCAAGGACCAAAGATAGGCCTGAACTATGCCCAAGTCAAACATGAGTATAGTAGAGCGTGACATACCATTGAAGGACGTTGAGTACTAAGGAAAGCCCAGCCCTGGTGTCACTCAGTCTATTGACCAGTCTTTGCGCCTTGTCGTCCTGTAAAGACCACCGAAGCCTTTGGATTGGGGAGTAGGAGACTTTGGCAATAAGCGGCCAGCTACTGAGAAACCCTTCCAGATCCGAAAAGACCATCACGGCATGAGTCACTGTTAAGATTAAGTAGTCGAGCTGCACCATAGCTCTTCTGTCTGATGGCAGTTCCATGAACCTGTCAATCAAATCTGACACGGTCTTCAACGTCATCCGCATCAGTGAGACCTCCATGAGAATCGTACGGGCAAATTGTGGCGCATTTTCAACGCGATCGATAAACACTGTGACCGAGGTGTAAATGGTGCCCGCTAAGGTTATTAGACCTGCGATGGACGCAGCAATGCTGAGGGGATCAGACATTGACCAGTTGGAGCGAGTCTAACTTGGCGCAAGTTACAAAGCTCGAATGTGAAGGTTGAGAGGCCTATGAGAAAACACTTGGGAGAATATTCAACAGAAAGGGGGCGATGCTCTGGAGGTACTTTGGTGTAGTTGCGCTACAACACGACGTCAGATGCAAACTGCCAGTCAGAAAGCCTTGGTGAGATTGGACCAATGGCTAGAGGTACTGAAGCGCCAGGGAGACGAACCCCTGGCCTGCGACCCCGGAATGGCAGAATCTGTACCCTAAGCGACTAGGTTGCATTTACTCAGCCACTCTGCGCATGCCAGCCTGGTCGCGATAGACATGAGATGCCAACCAATATTCGGATCGCACAGCCACTGCCGCGATGGTAACTTGTGATGCCAACTACAAGACAAAAGCTAGTAATGCGATACAGAATCCAGCTGGAGCTAGGTGTAGAGAGCTAAGCTGATACTAAAGCGAACCCGAGCACTGACGCATTCGCCCTGAGCAAAAAGACAGAAGAAAATACCCCAGGCCGAAATTGCTCTATTTGCCTACCCTAGACCTTTAGGTAAGGCCTGTATGGTTGTAGATGACGGGTTCTGAGCAGACTGACCTGAATAGCATCAACATCAATTTTCAACCCAACTTGGCCGCATTATCGGAGTGGATTGTGGGACTTCATCCTGCATCGTAAGTTTTACCGAAACCTATCCACTGCATTGAATCCTTCAAAACTCAAGTCAAGGCGGAATTCCCATTGTTCGCTGAATACCTGCTACTTAGCTTGAAGGTTGACGAATTACATGTCCATACTTTTCTTCGCATTCCCCTTGACACGGCTGATTGTAAATCTGTAAATATCTGAGTTTTTACGCAAATAGCTTCGTCAAGTAAGCCCTGGGACTTGGAGCTTTCTCACCTCTCTGCTACCCGCATTTTCTCTTTATTGCGGACGGAGGTTGCCTACCAGTCGCATGATAACGACACAATTCGTGATTCATGCAGCTCGCCCTGGAAATGATTAGTAGTGATTTCAAGAAGCTTTGAGTAATGGGCCTGGTTCTCACCCGTTTCCTCATACCATGGCACGATACGCGCAGGCCCCCGCAAATTCATAGGCTCGGGCCGTTCCCGTACCCCATGTTAATCGGGGAGATTTGAGCCCGTTCATGCCAGATTTGGTTCCACTGGTCAATGCAAGAACCAATATATGGCTTGGCAATATGTGAACTCGTTCACTTGGCGCCGATGGGCCGCATATCACACATGGAACAAAACATTACTCCAACCAAACGATGTATGACGTCAAGGCAGCGAGGAATTTGACTGGATGGGAGCATGTATCTAGATTCAAAGGTCGTCGGGCCATCATCTAGAAGATAAAGAGCGATCAACATTCTTCAAAGATTGTGCCTGAATCAGTCACTCTTCGATAGAAGCGACAGGCCGAAAAAAAAGCCATACATGCGGTGAAGGTATGCATGCCTTGGACAGGGGCTAAAGCCGTGAGGGGAGCAATCTTACATGCGGTGAAGGCACACGCACCTTGGCGCCCAAGAACGTTTCTTTCTCTTGGTCACAGCAGTGTGATCATCTGTCATTTCGGAGGTTAATCCTTGCTGCAAGCATCCCACATCAGAAAGTCATGACGAAGCTGAGGTGTGACAAATTTCCAGATGGTAACCAGCCTGATCTATAAAACCAGGCCTTATATCTCCTTTGGAAGTATGAGAACAAGGTCTGATTAATTCATCAACTTCTCATTTAACATATTCAAAATGTTCACCAAAGTAGCTATCCTTGCTCTGGCTAGTCTCTTCGGGAGCACCTGTGCTGCTTACGGAACTCCGTGTGCTGTGACAGTCACGTCGACGGTCCGACCCGGCACCACGGGTGGTTGTGATTTTGATTGCGAATCGGGATGTGTTGCCGATGGTGGGTCTGAAGCTCTCATCTTTGGGACCCTTCTGACATAAGACAACACACAGCTGCGATATTCCTGCCGTGCGGCTGCACCGAAGCAACACAAGTGATCACGAAGACCGAGACAGCTTGTGCCACCCAGAGCCCGTGCTTAAACTGCGAGACCGGCTGGGGTATAATCACTATCACTGAGGCCTGCTAATCTCTTCCTTCTGAGCCCGGTCGACCTCAAAGAGAGCTCTGACACCTGGATTTCGGGCTAAAGCCTGCATGATGCGTATGAAAGGCGCAACGAGATGGTTCAGCCATTCTGAGGGCCCAAATCCTGCGTGCGCATGAGGAAGAGCCTATATCATGTTTCTGCTCGTGTAATGATGCTTTTCATAGGGCTTTTCCTGAGAACAGAGAGCTTCCGGCACTTGTCAGTTTACGTCTGCTAAAAAGATGAACGATGTCCTGCCTTACCCTACTACAATGGACCCCATTTTCGTGATGAACGAAATGCCCAGCCAGGCTTTTCCTTTGTCATGCGTGGAGTGACAGAAAGGAATTTTACGTCCGTACTCTGAATGTTGCATGCTACGATCGCATTGTACTCCGTCAATGAACCGAGATGTGTTCCAAATTTGCCGTAAAGATTGGGGATTTGTAACTGCTATGATAGCTTTGCGCCCTCCTATCGCTCGGCAATTGATGCAATCATTTATTTTCGTGACATTATGTTTCGCATTCCTCATATTACAGATGACATAGTAGCGGAAGGATCTCTTCACGCGCCCACATCAATCTAAGTGTAGATACCTGGATTCTCCAGCCTCACTTTCTGTCCAGCTACCGGCCCCATGGCGTGACTGCCTCGATTGGCACGGCTTCGAATTATTTGAGATGATAAATTACTGCGTCATTAAATTACTCCTGTCTGATTTCCATCGCTGATTTGTAGAGAAGCATTGAAAAATGCTTTGTAGGATCATGTTTGAAGGATGTCATCTCTTCCCGCAGGATCTTTACACAGCCCCCCGTCCCGTCGACCTCGATCCTGTTCAAGCCTGATCGATCCTTTGAGTTGTACTAGCCATTCTTGAGGTTTCCAGTATCTCTTATGCGCATAGCCTCTTAGACCTCTGCATGATACTTCGACGGCACTTGGTTATGCACAACCGGTTGGCAAATCTGGATTTGTCCGTCATGCGGTATCGTCGCGACTCTTTTCTTGCAGCCTGAGCAGTAAATATGTGTGTCTTCATACCAGCCCAGGATGCAAGGTAGACAGGTTAGGAAGATACAAAAGACACAACAAAGTGCGCCGACCACGCTATGATATGAATCAATATTAGCGCAGTTTCACTTCCTGAGAGGGCTCAGATTGTCTTTGCAACGATGGGGGGCGCTGTTGAGTATGTGACAACGGCCCAAACAGGAATCACGACCAAGAAACTCACGTTTGCATCGTTGTGCCCTCTTTTTCGATTTTTGTCATCGTTCGCGTATGACAATATGGACAATCAATCATAGTTGGATTTGACGTCAATGAAGACAGCGGTGTGACCATTTCGGGGCCTGCTTCTTGGTGTATTGCCGGACCACCCGTCTCTCCCACACTAGCCATAGGGGATTCTTTCGCCGCGGCAGAGTCCTCGATCTTATCGCTTCTAACAAAGGGTGTAGTCAGCCTTTCCGACTCGGCGCCACTACTATTTTTGACTCAAGGTGAGGAAGACATACTCTACCTCGACAAGATTTGCCGGCAGCTCATGAACCGGGGCTGGTCCGGTACCCTGGCTGGCATCTTTAATTTCGGCAGCTGGAATGACGTCTTCAGGTTTGTGTAGATGGTCAGAAGGAAACTGAGAAGCCGATTTGTCGCCTGGTGCTAATTCACTCATGTTCTATTTACTGGTGTAGTTACGATGGTTTGAGGAGCGAAAGATGTCGGAGTGAATTGCTCGACTAATTCAATCAGTGAATGCGAGAAAAAAGGCGAGTTAAGAGAAAAACGGACAAAGGATCACTAAGCCTTGAAATAGAGCCTTGCATATGGACCTCTGGGCGCTGTGTGCTCCCAGGCCGTCGTTCAACTGAATGATTGGCCCAAAAGATGCCCCTGGACTGCGCCGTACACAGGATTCTGGCGGATTGTCCCTCAGATACCCAGCCATAGTGCTGCTCACATTAATAAAACAAAACTGCAGCTTAGAATAAAGGTGCTTTTGGGTGCCGGCGCCTAGCTATTCTTGGTCCCAAGCCAGGTTGCGTTGTAAATTGGACGTCATAAATGGCTCCGCCTCACTGCGGTGCAACGTATCAACAGCCTGATGTAAGCCAAGGAGCGACCCCCCGTTGATAAATGACCTCATGACCACTACTTTTGGCCCCGGCAGAAATCTTGAATTGCACATGTGCAATGCAGACTTGCTCAGATTGGGCTACGGATGGCATGAGGCACTGCATTACTCCCTCAACATTGCTCCACAAAATCAAGCTGCAGGGAGTTCTTCTGATCAGAATCTCAATGTCATTCATAGATAGATAGCTTGAGGTCAGATCATATCTCCAAAATTATGCGTTTATTACACACTGTTGACCGAGTTCTGGTTAACAAAGCTGCGGATGAATTACCCAGCTATGCCATCTTGTCGCATACATGGGGCGAGAATGAGGTGGTGTATGATGACATGGTGCACGGCACAGCTCACACGAAGTCGAAAGAGTCGCAATCAAAGATAGACAAAGCTTGTCAGCAAGCACTCAAAGATGGATATACATACATATGGATCGATACCTGCTGCATCGACAAAAGCAGCAGCTCCGAACTCTCTGAGGCGATTAACTCAATGTATGCCTGGTATCGCGACGCGGATATATGCTATGCATTTCTTGCTCAAGCCCCGGACTCACTTGACTCCCCGGACGCAAAATCGCGATTCTCCAGCGACCGATGGTTCATGCGTGGTTATACGCTGCAAGAACTCATTGCGCCGGTAGATGTCATTTTCTTTTCCGACAGCTGGGTGGTAATTGCCACCAAGAAAGCCATCAGCCCTCTCTTGGCCAAGATCACAGGAATCGATGCCAGCATCTTGCTGGGTGAGGCGGCACTGGACTCGGTGAGTGTCGCCAAGCGCATGTCCTGGGCTGCCCACCGTCAAACGACGAAACCTGAAGATTTAGCGTACTGCCTTATGGGCATTTTCTCAGTCAACATGCCCATGCTGTACGGTGAGGGGGGCGATAGGGCTTTCCTGAGGCTTCAGGAAGAGATCATGAAGCAGTCTGACGATCAGTCGTTGTTCGCCTGGGTGGATCTCGATGCAGACTTGACATCATATCATGGGCTGCTGGCAAGGTCTCCGGCCAATTTTGCCTATTCTAATAGCATTCTCCCCTATCAGGACTGGGAGCCCCGCTCGCCATATGCAATGTCTAATCGAGGGCTCCGCATCGATTTGCATCTCACCGCACATTCGGATGGCCTCTACGTCGCGGCATTGGACTGTCCGGTCCCACCAGATTACCGAGAAGCCACTTTCCTGGCAATTTACCTACAGAAACTGTCTGGGGCCGACGAACAATATGCTCGGGTCAGAGTCAACAAATTTGCCAGTGTCACCAAGAGGGGTAATCTGCAGACAATATTCGTCCGTCAGTCACCCAGACGAGTGGAGGAAGATGGAGTTTTTCCTCACCACATGATTCAGCTTAAGAACCTTTCATCTCCGGACGATTACTCATTGAAAAAGGTGTTGAGCTTCAACATGAGTGGCGACACTATTGGATCACAATGTCCACCAATAAGTACACGGACCTCAGCACGTACGTGGGTGCCGCAAAAGTTTCCCATTGTTTATGATTTGCGAAAGGGCCAGCGCCAGCTAGCGTTGGTGTTGATATTCCAGCGTAACGACGGCGAGCGGTTGGCGCTCCTCTTCGGTACATCTCACGGATCCAACTTCAAGATCGCGTTCGATGCAACAGAAGTCCCGCCAGGGGAGGTGAAGGCGAATGATGACGAGGATGAGACCGAGATGGGAAACGAGCCTGAATCTAACGACGGCGACACCTTCGAGTACCTACAGGAACTGTTTGAGCCGTCTGTAGCTGGTAGGTTCGAGCTAGAGTATCACAGTATCAGGGTGTCAGCGTCGCCGTTGATCCAAGGCTCAAAGAAATACTACATGGTCGACATAGGGATCGAGTCGGTGAAGAGGTCATCAGGTATTACGACGTTTGTGCAAAATATGTTTGAGCTGGGGACTGACGATTCAGATCAGAGTTTAGTCACGGAGGGAAAAGAAAAGGATCGGAAAATGTCAGTTTGGAGGCGGGTTCTTAATCGAGAGTCATAAATCTTCCGCCACAGCAGGCTGTCTAAATACGCGTGCGTTGATGTCGAACTGAGCAACCAAGGAGCTGTAGTAGGAGAGACTGCAATGTAAATTGAGAAAGGCTCGTCACTGGAACAGGCGCACGAGGAGCAAGGAGGCTCTTTTGTTGCTGTTAGCCTTCGGGACATGGGCGTCGCCATGACCAAGACTATCCAGCTCAACTCGGTCAGCGATGTCATGTAAGTTCTTACCTTGCCGGTGGTTGGTACCATTGTCCTGAATGTATACACTGTAAGTTGCAAGGACTCAATTGAAGCACTGGGTTGAGCGCGATTATTTCATAACCAAGCACATTTGCTTACTGCCACGCCAGCTAACACCCTTTGTACTGTTACTGCACCGTGGATGGATTTTCTCCCAAACAGCATTTCAAAAGGATTCGTGATGTTAAGTAGTTGAGATCTTAAAGGTTGCAAATATAGTGCAAGATTACAGTGAATCCTGAGAAGAATTGTTTATTCACACCATTTATTTGTCACAGGTGGGCATCGCACATGCAGCTCAAGCATGTGGCTCAAGCCTCTTGCTCATACAGCTATCACAGCTCGCCTCGATAGTTCCTCCTTGGAAAATACTTAGAATGCGCAAGGGGAATGAAACTTCACATCTTTCTACTCTCGGGCGAATAGTCCTGCCATGCCCATGCCTGTACCCACGCACATACTGACAACTCCAAGCTCGCCTCCTGTTCTTCCCAGTCCATGTATCAAAGTTGCCGTCATCCGCGCACCGGTAGCTCCCAAAGGATGACCGAGTGCGATTGCACCGCCATCTGGATTGACTTTGCCTTCCTCTAGGGCCTTCTCCAGCCCCAAGGCGCGAAGGCAATACAGTGCCTGGCTGGCAAAGGCTTCGTTGATCTCCCATCGGTCGATATCTTTTGTGTCCAATCCATGTCGCTGTAGAAGCTTTGGAATAGCTATGGCCGGCCCGATGCCCATTTCGTCTGGCGCGCAACCGATAGTCGTGGCGGAAATGAACTTCCCAAGGACAGGTAAGCCAAGCTCTACCGCCCTGCTTCGACTCATCAGGAGAGTAGCGGCTGCGCCATCGGATACTTGGGAAGAGTTGCCAGCCGTGCTTGTTCCATCGGCTTTGAAAGCTGGCTTGAGCTTCGCCAACGCTTCGGCATTGACGTTGGGCCGGATCCCGTCGTCTTGCGTGACGGTAATGACCTGCTCTTCGCCGATCTTTTCGCCAGTCTTCTTGTCCTTTTCTTGATACTTGGTTGTGACGGGTACAATTTCGGCATCGAAAGCCCCGGACTCGCGTGCCCTCGCGGCGTTCATGTGGCTACGGAGAGCAAGAGCATCCTGATCTTCTCTAGAAATACAATATCTCGTAGCGACATTCTCAGAGGTGATTCCCATAGGCATGATGCAATCTTTGGCGTCCTTATTCGGTGAGTCTTCCAGGTCCTGCCACAAATCCACGGGAATGGCCCGACTGCCGTAATTCCTCGACATGCTCTCCATCCCGGCGCCAATGCCGATCGAAATATCGCCGGTGCGGATTTGGGAAGCAATAAGAGCAATAGCCTGGAGAGACGACGAGCAAGCCCGGTTGACTGTGTAGAGCGACGTGGTGGATGAGTAGCCGACGTGATTCATGGCCATGCGGGCTGCTTTTGAGCCTCCGAGTTCCGAGAGCACAACGCCAACGGCGACATCCTCAATTTGGCTAGGGTTGAGCTGGGGAGTTTTCTTCAATGTATCACGTAGAACGACTGAAAGCAATTGCTCCGGAAAGGCGTCCCGAAATTTGCCATTGCTCCGGCACACAGGCGTTCGTAGCGAAGACACAATGACTGTGTCGGTAGGGAATTTCTTCAGCACTGCTGAAAGACCGCGTGGAAATGACATGACGGAAGTGAATTCAGTCGACACCGCTCGTTTTATTCGACGTGATAGCAAGAAATGTTTGTGGCAATGGTTGAGATTATTGAGGCTCACAGCTCATGCCTTTGGACCAGGAGGTTACGGAAATGGGCCCTCACCCCTTATGACTCGAATTGGTTAGATATATCCTCCTTCACAACTCCCTGGATTAGACCAGTTGCAGCAGGCTGGTCATTCAATTCAAGTCTCGGCGGTGTGATGTCTAGACTAGGATCAAATCGGAGCAAAGCCTTCCCTTCCGAAGCTCGTTCACCAAGCCCTCTCCTGGTGCATTACCCGCGCTTGTGCTGTCTGTCGGCTACGGTCCGGTTGCGTTCCGCGACGTGTTTCCGTTAGTGCCTCGGACTCGATACACCCAGCCTTGGGCCAACCACCGACTCCGATGCGGACCGGACAGGACCCACCATTTCGAATCACTGGAGTGGGATCATTTATCCTTTCATAAGTTGCTGGAAGTCGGGATTGAGTCCATGCTATTTTCCCACCCTATCATAAGAATTTGAAGCAGGGCAGTTGATCATTCATTCTCTGTCATTTTGATACCCCAGAAATATTGAACGCGTTATTCGCAAAGGCCTGATATTAATAGGCACTTCGAAAAGACAACGTGTTTGGTTATATCAGTTTCATAATTCAGCATGCGTTTCGTCTCATCTTGGGCAGGAGCAGCCAAGGTCACTTATCGCCATGGATCACAAGTGAGTGTGCCAGAGGAGCGAGGTATAAATATTGAATCTAAAAATCGTCTAGGCTGCTGTCCGGTTGACTCTTTCGAGAGCTTTTTCTGCGTCTGCAAGACGCGCCGAGATCAACAAGCTGTATCCTTCAGCTGCTGAAGCCTTGAAAGATATGAAGAGCGGCAGTACCTTGCTTTGTGGTGGATTCGGCCTTTGCGGCGTCCCAGACACGTTGATTGATGAAGTCGCGAAAAAGGACATCAAGGATTTGACCGTTGCTTCCAACAACGCTGGCACTGACACTAGTGGATTGGGTAAACTGCTCAAATCGGGACAGATCAAAAAGATGATTGCTTCGTATATTGGAGAGAACAAGACTTTCGAGAGCATGTACCTGACCGGTAAGGTCGAGCTCGAGCTTACACCACAAGGAACACTGGCAGAGAGGTGCGCAGCCGGGGGAAGAGGCATTCCTGCGTTTTATACACCGGCTGCTTATGCAACAGTGGTACAGACTGGCGATTTACCAGTGCGACACAAGCCTGATGGTTCGCCGGATGTTTATAATCCTCCCAAGGATGTCAAAGTGTTCAACGGCAAGCCTTATCTGCTCGAACATAGTCTTGCCGCGGATTATGCATTTGTCAAAGCATATAAAGCCGATAAGCTTGGCAATTGCCAGTTCCGGCTCGCAGCAAACAACTTTAATGGCGCCATGGGACGAAATGCCAAACAAACAATTGTGGAAGCCGAACACATTGTTGAACCCGGCGAAATTCCGCCAGAAAGTGTCCACCTCCCGGGAATCTACGTAAAACGCATCATCCAGAGCACAACCGAAAAAGGAATCGAGAAACTCACGATTGCAGAAGACCCCAATGACGACAAGAGCCGCGCGAAGAGTGCCTTGGGAACTGGCGACACCGCTGCCAAGAGGCAACGTATTGTTCGCCGAGCAGCCAAGGAGTTCAAGAACGGCATGTACGCCAACCTCGGCATCGGAATGCCCATGCTCGCACCTAGCTTTGTCGGTCCCGAAGTTGAAGTCCAGCTGCAAAGCGAAAACGGAATCCTGGGCCTGGGTCCTTATCCGCAACGTGGTGAAGAAGACGCCGACCTGATCAACGCCGGGAAAGAGACCGTCACCCTCAAGCCCGGAGCCGCTGTGTTTGGATCAGAGGAGAGCTTTGGAATGATCCGCAGCGGTCGAATCGATCTCACCATTCTGGGAGCCATGCAGGTCAGCGCGAAAGGTGATTTGGCAAATTGGATGCTTCCGGGCAAGGTCAAGGGCTTCGGCGGTGCGATGGATCTCGTCAGCAACCCGTCCAAAACTAAGGTCGTTGTCACAATGGAGCACACGGACAAGAAAGGGAATCCAAAGATTCTCAAGCAGTGTGAAATTCCACTGACGGGCAAAGCATGTGTCTCAATGATCATCACTGAATTGGTAGGTTTTCTTCGCCCAAAGAGCTGAGGTCGTGAGCTAACGCGTATTATGGGCTGTTTTCAACGTCGACTTTTCCCATGGCTTGACTCTAGTCGAGATTGCTGATGGTGTTACTGTTGAGGAGGTAAAAGCCAAGACAGGAGCTCCATTTATCGTCTCAGATGATCTCCGCCCGATGCTCTAGAACACCCCATTTGGTCCTCCGCTTTGATCAGGCCCCAACGAAGCGATACAGAACACATTTTTACACGTGCGCAAATTGCGCAGCTCCATCATACTCGGATTAGAAGGATACACATGGATTTTTGAGGGAGTGGAAATGCGGAGTCAGAGCGTACAATAATATCTGCCATGTGAATGGTCACTTCGCGTTAATTGCCAAAAGCGGTTGGCTGCAATACCCATGTTGGCTGGAGACTTCACGTCATGATTCGTGAGCAGAGAGGGGCCATGTAGGTGCTTACCACAAAGTGTAGCTTGAACGATGTCTACGCTGCGAGAGTTCGTTTTTCCTTATAAGTTCCTCGTCTTTGCTTCCGACATGCCATTCGTGTTTAACTACAGGCATTTCTCAGTCGAATATTTCATTCCCCTTCTCTTTTCTTACATTATTTAAGAAACTACATTATGGCATCCGAAAAGTCCATTGTCCTCTTCATTGGTGGTGGCTGGCACACGCCAGACAGCTATGGCAAGCTCATTAAGGCTCTAGAGTCGGCTGGCCACGAAGTGCACTGCCCTCAACACCCATCCATGGAGCAGGTTCGGCCCCCCAAAGCTGGCCTTGCGGAGGACTCGGACAACATGCGCGCCTACGCTGAGAAGCTCATCGACTCTGGCATCGACTCTGGCCGTCATATCGTTGCTGTTATGCACTCTTACGGCGGTCAGGTTGGCACAAACTCATTAGCTGGACTAGGACTCAAGTCTCGTTCCAAGGAAGGCAAATCTGGTGGCGTGTCTGATCTTGTTTATATCGCTGCCTTTGCTTTACCTGAGGGTGGTTCCAGTAAGAAGACCACATGTCCCCGAAGAGAACCTGGCTAACTATCTCACAGTGGCCGGCAAGGTCAAGGAGATGGGACATGAGGCTCTAATGCCAATTGCCTTCAACTTCGCCGATGATAAGACTGTTCTCTGCAGCGACCCCAAGGCACAGCTCGTGGGTGAAACCAATCTCAACCAGCAAGAGTTAGATGAGTACCTGGGAAGTCTGGTGCGCTGGAACGGCCAGTGCATGTACGATTCCATTTCTCAGAGTGCGTGGAGAGATATACCCGTCACCTACGTCTATGCAACCAATGATATGACAGTCCCACTAGACTACCAAAAGTCCATGGTCGCCGTCTTGGAAGAACAAGGCAAGGATGTCAAGACGTATGAGATTGCTACAGGTCACTGTCCTAACCTAACAGCCACGAATGAGCTTGTTGAGGTCATCGACAAAATTGTTCGTTAAACGCCTATAAGAATAGACTGAAGCTACTTGATGCAAAATCAGAACTCGCCAGTAGGCTATTATATTGATCATATAAACATGCTTGCAATTGCTTGTGCGTCTAGCTTAATTATGTACTCTAAGAAATGGTATTAGGACATGATCTATGTTGCTTTCGTAGAACTCTTTGCGCTCTTCTCCTTATCAAAATAGAAAAGATTCATCCTCTTGCTGGCTCCACACTTCTGTTTTGAATCACCAGAGCAGTTCATCTTGCACTCGGATTCGGTGGTATTGAAGCCCGCGGTCGCGCCAGTGCCCTTCCAGTTGATGGGGGCGTTACCGCACCAGCACTCGCGACCATACTCGAGACCAGCGTAGTCGTACATCCAGCAGGCCTCCAGGCACTTGTCATGCGTCGCATCGTTTGCGCCAAACATCAACTTTGGCAGCAGGCGGCCATTTGAAGGCCCGGCCACGCATCCGTAGTATGTGAAGTTGACATTGCCCGGCCACAGAGGAGCCGAGACAGTTGCCGACGGGGTCGTGGATGTGGTTGTAGACGTGGACTTGGTAGTTGACGACGCCTCCGAGGAGCTGGAGGCGGCTGAAGATGTTGTGCTTGTGCTGCTCGCTGCGCTAGATGAAGCCGACTCCACTCCAGCACTTGACGAAGCGGAGGAAACAGAGACTGAACTCGTAACGCTAGAGGCAGTGGATGTGCTTGCAGCGGTTGAGCTCGCGGCTGCTGAGGATGAAGAGACCACCGTAGAGTTGAGTGACGGTTCGTACTTGTAAAGTGAAAGCCTACTACCAGCACCACAGTAGGTCATCTTGTCGCCAGGGCAGAGGAAGCTACACTTGGCTTGGTCCTTCTCAAGTGCCGTGTTGCCACGAAGCTCATTGCCGCAGTAGCACTCCCGGCCGTACTCTGCGCCCCAGAAGGTGAACGCGTTGCAAGCGGCGGCACAAGCCTCCAATGTCATGGTATCATTGTAGTACGACTTTCCGGTCAGGGAACGACCACCCTGTGTGTTTTCGGTGTAGCAGCCCTGGTATCGGTATGCGCCGACGGTTTGCTTGATCGCCGGGACGGTGGATGATGGGGCAGCGCTGGAGGTGGTTGAAGTAGAGGTACTAGTAGATGTGGATGTGCTGCTAGACGTTGAGACATCTGCACTGGATGAGGATGAGGAAGAGGATGAGGATGAGGATGAAGATGGAACTGCAGTCGAAGACGACGAGACGGAAGAAGATGTGGCTGCAGTGGAAGAAGTGACGGCACTGGACGACTCAGAAGATGTGACGGCGCTGGATGACACAGAAGAGGGAATGACAGATGAGGTAGAAGAAGTAACCGACTGGTCAGTAGAGACAGTTGAGGTAGATGACAAGGTCTCTGAAATGGAGATAGATGTGGATGTGGATGACGTAGCAGCAACGCTCGATGTGGGATCCTCCAGGCCACCATCACCGCCGGTGATGATGCGCTGGTACACGTTGAGACGCTGGCCACCACCGCAGAACTCGGTGCTGTTGTCGCGGCAAGTGATGCTGCACTGGCCGATGGGGGCGGTCACGGCGCCGGTACCGAACGCGTTGCCGCACCAACACTCGCCGCCGTACTCAAGACCGATGTACTTGTAGTTGAGCCTGGAGCAGGCGTTGATACAAGAGGCGACGGTCCTGACGTTGTTGGTCGAAACCAGGTTGGGCAGCGCCCGGCCCGTGGTGGCCTCGGTGTAGCAGCCAATGCTCCTGTAGCCGTTCAGCCCGGGGTTCACGTACGGGCCGCCGGGCGTGGGGTTGGTGGGGATGGTGGTCGAGTTTGTGGCAAACAAGGAGATATGAGCATTGCCGGCAGCGGCGCCGTATCCGCTGCCTCCGCAGTATTGGTGGATGTCGCCGGAGCAGTCGAAGTTGCAGTTGATCTCGGCCACTTGCTGGACGGGAGGCTTGGGGCCGCCCCAACACTCGCGGTGGTACTGCATTCCGCAGTAGGCGAAGCCCTTGGCCGCACAGGCCTTCAAGCACATGTCTGCCGTGTTATTGTTGTTGCCGTACATCTGCTGCTGGAGTTGACGACCGGGGTTGTTCTCCCGGAAGCAGCCCTTGTAGCGGTAGACACCCTGGCCGTCGGCGTTGAGCGGTCCGCCTTGCTGAGCGACGGCCGTGCAGGTGAAGGGAACCTCGAACTTGCCCATGTTGGCGTCGTTGGTGTTGAAAACCCATCCGACGTTGTTGGTGTAGGTATCTGTGTTCCACTGGGCCTTGGGCGCAGTGCAGACGATGACGGTCTCCAGGTACTCTCCGGCCGGGATCACGGAGCCCTCGCCCAGGTCAGCCTGGTTGACGGTGTTGATGAGTCCGGGCACACCAAACGGCGGCTTGGAAATGGGAATCAGCAGGGGCACGGAGCCGGCTGGCGCTGTGTTTGTGATGCGGAACCGGAGGCGGCGGTTGTTGTTCTGTGTGACGTTGCCGAAGGACAGGAGCTGGGTGGAGGCGGGAGTCCATGACTGCCAACCGGAGCCGTCTGGCTTCTCGAGCTGAATGAGGGCAGATGGAGATCCACCAACACTGCCGGTGACCGTGATGACAGCCGAGCCGCCGTTGGTGGTGATCTTGGCGTAGAGCTTGTACTCGCCAATGGTGGTAGGGTTGAAGGACACAGTCACCAGCTCCTGCGCGTGAGCCGCAAGTTGTGTCGGGAACGTGCTGATCGTGAACAGGCCTACGGTGGTTCCGGCCGTGCTGTTTCCGCTGTTGAAGGGCCCATCGGGGCCAGTTTCGGAGTACTGAACGCTCTGGACGGTGAGTGCCTCCAAGCCGTCATTGGCCAAGACAACCTTGTTGGAAACAATCTCGCTGCCCTGGGCAATTAGGCCAAATACTATGCTCTGAGGGGAGACCGTCAGCAGGGCATTGGCGCTCTCTCCGGTGCCCCGAAGACGGACGGAGGTCGTCTTTGCGAAGCCTCCGACGCTGTTGGTCGTGCGCAGGACAACGTTGCCCGAGAGCGCGCCGACCTTGGTGGGCTTGAACTTTGCCTTGAAGGTGAAGGATGACTGTGCGGTGAGGCTGAGCGGCAGGCTTGGCACACCTGAGACACTGAAGTGTGCAGATGCGAGAGACAGCGCGTCGACGGTCAGGGCGCCCTTGGCCGTGCAGGTGACTGTCTTCTCAGGAGCCTCGACACCGATGTCGACAGTGCCAAAATCATCCACGGTAGAGCAGTCGAGAGCCGGGACGGTGGGCGCTCCGTAGGCGTACACGGCGCCCTGGGAGGTGCCAAAGTAGACGATGCCGTCGCCAAACTGCGCCCTGGTGAACTTGTTGATGCCGCTGACCTGGAAGCCCTTGATGAGCTTCAGGTCCGTGCCGTTGGGGATCGTCTCGTAGATCCTGAACGACCAGCCCTGGGGGTTGGCGTTGTTGGGGTCGACGACCCAGAACAGGCCGGTGCCCGACTGGCCCTTGTACGTGGTGACGGCGCCGTGGCCGACGCCGAAGCCGTTGTTGCCCTGGGCCGACGACGCGGCGACCTTGGTGAAGGCGGGCACGTTGTTGACGCAGTTGAACTTGAAGACGTTGGACTGGAACCCGTTGACGTTGACGTAGACATAGCCGCCCTCGAGGGGGTAGACGCCGGCGCCCGCGTACACCGAGTTCTCGTTCTTGAAGACGCCGATGACGCGGTCGCCGAGGTTCGGCCCCGTTCGGTATCCGCCCAGGTCGTCGAGGTTCAGGAACCACGTGTGCCTGTCCTTGCCTGTCACGACACCCATGCGCTTGATGCTGCCGCAGGAGAAGGTCTCGGTGGGCAGCATGACGAGGGGACTCGTGCCGAGATCCAAGTCGCCTCCGTCGAGGTAGCCCTTGTTGGCGGGCATGAAGAAATCGACGACGCTCACCTGACCGCTCGTATTGTAATTCATATGGACGACGGCCTCCTCGAGCGAGGTGGGCGGGGTGCGTCCGCCGATGGGGATGTCCTTGACCTGCTCGGCGTAGCCGTTGCCGGTGGAGAAGAAGATGGAGCCGCGGTCGTCGGAGGCGATGCCGCCGCCCGACATCCAGATGCTGGCGCCCTTGCGGGGGCTGTCGACGCCCTCGCCCTGGGTGGCGTAGCGCTCGACGATCTCGCCCGTCGTCTTGTGCCAGCCGATGACGTAGCCCGTGAAGTTGTAGTTGACGCAGTGCGAGCCGAAGCCGGCGTAGATGAAGTCGCTGCCCTTGGGGTGCAGCAGGCCCGGGCGCTGGTTCTGGATGCCGCCGTTGAAGGTGCGCGCCGGGTTGTTGCGCGGCGCCAGGCCCTCGAGGTTGATGGGGAAGTTGGGCCGCTCCGTCAGGTCGTTGGCGTTGAGGGCGTGGATGAAGATGCGGCCGGCGGGTCGGCCCTGGGGGATGCCGGGCTTGGACTGGTCCTCGTACGTCTTGGACGAGAGGTAGAGGGTGTCGGTGTCGGGGTCGATGACGCCGGTGCCGATGATGCCGACGACGGGGTTGATGTCCTGGCAGTAACTGCGTTCTCTGTCAGTACGTTGACCTTGGTTCAATCAGATTAGAAGCATGCGGTCGAGTTTGTCTCAACCGACATCCATAGCGCATGGCAATTGAACAACCACAGCAGTTCGCAACGTACCCTGGTGTCACCTGGTTCTCGCCTTTAAGATCGCGCGAATCAAATGGGATGTGCAGATTTCGGCTAGCGAGGATCTCGCCCGTCTTGGCGTTCATCTTGTAGACGTTGTTCTGGGCCGTGGCCCAATAGACATACTGCGTTCCGTCGCCGCCCTTGGGCGTGTAGATCAGCGGCTGCGAAAAGATGCGCTCCTTTTCCCCGTTGTAGTTTCCTGGCAGGTCGACCTTGAAGACCTGGCCAAAGTCGCTGCTGGCGACCACGGCAGGGTCCATGTTGTTGTTCCTGGAGACATTGTCAGTCATTGCTCCCAAGGGGATGCGCGTTGCGCCAGACTTACGGGAAGTAGCCGATTCTTGAGTTGTCGCCACCCCATGTGATTGTATCTGTATCTGCGAGACCCTCGACACGGCCCACAGCCACGATCAATAGCATGACCATGGCCGTGAGGCCGCGAAGGAACTCTGCTGTGCTGACTGCCATGGCGACGGCCGTCCTTGTGAGGTGCTTTGGCAGAGATGGGCTCGCTGGTGGCACGCCGTGAGAACTGGCCGAAGTTGCGGATGGGCTCGTCCACCGGCGCAACGGGGGGGGTCCAGAGCTCGTATATGAGCTCCCGTGCGTGCTCGCGCTGACTGAGGCTCCCCACGGACCAGGCTGACAGCTGAGTCTTAGCTCGATTTACCTGCCTCGCTCAGCTGGTCGGGAACTCCAGCTGGATTGCCAAGAAAAGGAACAGTCGGCAGCAGCACAAAGGAAAAAGGAATTAACGACGGCACTAGGTGACGGCGGCTGAGACCATACTTATTCCGACAGTACGGTGCCCTTTCTCCTAGGCCTAGGCTCTTCCGAACCGACGATAGCTCACAAGTGACAGACCTGGCTATCGGAATCCCTCCAGGGGGTGGCATGATGCCGGCTAGGCCCAAGCTGGCGACCGGCCGCTGCAGCTTGGCTGAATTATTGACTGGCCCTGCATACATACGAGGCTGAAGATTTGCTTGCCCCTGTCCAAGTCAGCCACGGCTAGGCTGCATCGGGGCTCGAAATCTTGGGGAAGCCCTTGGGCCAATGGTGCCCGGGCAAATGCGGCCGCCCTGGACGTTCTAGACGCAGCACACGAGGAGCCAGAGCGCAGGCGACCACGCCGCCACGCCGGTGCCCTGGTGGCTCCACCGGTAATCAAACGTAGCACGCCGCCATTGGGCCACGACCGCCGGGCTGGGCTGCGGGTGGGCTGGACGAGTTGGGCGGAGGGACAGAGCGTGGGTGTGCCTTGATGCCCCTACGAGAGAATGGGTTAGGTTAGTCGGGCACTTAACTAGCTAGCACGGCACCGCGGCGTGCCCCTGAACCGGATTCTCCTGCCCTCTCGTGGGAGATCGACGGTGCCACCGATCAAGACGATTGTCTGCTTGGGTTGCGTGCAGGGCAGGGGGAGCTGGTCGTGGTGGTGGTGTTGGTGAGCACAGCACACAGCACGGGCAACTCCCAACTGCCCCTCTGGGCATGTATGTTCAATAACTGCCCGTGTTAGGTGGTGAATGATCGATCCCCAGTTTTTAAGTGGCACGGCTTTGCTTCCATTGGCTCGTCGAAATTGTCACAAGCCTTGGCAATGCTTATGTTGGTCAGTATAACAAATGGACTCGGCAGTCGTTCTGCGCTGGCTTCGCACCGATTATCCGTCTGGTCTCTCGCCGCTTTTCTCAGATCAGATGAATCGACCCGGTTGACTGACCCTGTGGACTCTTGCACCCACGCACGGTTATCAGAACCCCCATCCAACGGTCGCACGAAGAGATTGTGATTGTGGCTCGCGCAAAAAGAGCGTCTCCACCGCCGCCAGCACCAACAGCCAAAACAGTGAGGCGTAGGTAGCCACGGACATGGCGTAGCGGGAATTTTTTTTAGCATCCTCTACCGGGCCAAGGCGTCCGGTAGAGGGGAAAAAAGAAAGGAAAACAAAAGATAAGAAAAGAGGGTCGATTTCTGTACAATTCTCCGCGACGCCCGTACTCTGATTGATAAGACGCTATTGTTTGAGGCGTCCCGGTGCTAAAATGGGGCCCAATCCGGCGCTTCAGGTCACAATCGGCTTGCAGATGTTTTGATATGTCGTCGTTTTTATCGGAAATGCCACAAGCCGCCATTTCCAAAATGGAAGAGCGTCTGATCCTGGTGTTTTGCAAGCCGCGCAGAGCCAGCCACCATGTGCCGAGTACGTCGTATAGGGTATGTGCCGCATCCAAGACGGAGGCCATCTACGAACAGGACAGTACACAGATTAAACGAATGGGCATTTGCGCTTCCTGCATATGGGTACGGCGGGAAGAAATCTAATTGAATATGCACTGAGAAGTTTCCTGGAGAATTTGCCACCAGCAGATAATCGGTCCTAACAGCATTCTCTCCTGTACGGCCGATGGACAGTCCCGCCGTGTCTCTTTGAGCAGGTGAATCAACCGGGCCCGTTTTTGAGACATGCAGAAACAACTTTCAACTGCCGAGGCGGAAGAGTCTCGGTCCGTACTCGCATCATCAGCTTGACCGCTTCGCGAAGCTAGATTAGTCCTGCAGCCACAATTAGCCTTGGACTTGCATGCCGTGTATGCAGTCGTGCTGTGATATCGGAAGCATCTTTTGCCGACAGAGCCATCCATCGGTGACGCGAAGCTAAGCGAATGAAAGCTAGAATTCAATCACTGCGTGAACAGTAAGTGGCATCTCCGAGCAGCTTCCAGATACTCCTTGTTGCTGCTGCTCATTTCTGGATTCAGGATTGTCGCCCGAACGCTCAAATTCGGCGTCTTGATTAGGAGCTGGTAAAAAAGCTAACAAATCCAACCGTAGTTTTGATCCCTCAAACGAATTCTCCAATAGAAATCCATCAACGAGTTGGACAATTGCCCCTCACGTGCTGGAGGCCTACCATAGAGGGGTTCGTCGGCTACATCCCATATAGAATGGAGGAAGAAATAAGCATGTATAAATTGTACAATGCTTTCACAAACACTGTCTTGCGAGAAGGCGCTTGAGAAGTGGTTCAATCACAAATGCATCCAGAACACATCGAGTCAGCCGAAGAGGGTCATCCACGGGCCGACACGTCTTCCAGCCACCACCGCGATAATCCAACAAGTCCTTGGTCACACATGTATCGCGGTTTGCGAAATCGATATCTGGGAGCTCTCGCGTTCAACATAGCCTCCTTCATCCTACCCGCCCTCCACGGTACCTTGTCCAAGTTATGGGTGGCAAACATCGACTCCTCTCAGGTTGTCACGACCGACGCTTACACCTACATAGGTGTGGTCGCAGAGGTCATCAACGAAGGTCTGCCGAGAGCCTCGTGGGTCATCATTGGCGACAAGACTTCGCGCACGGTGGCGGAAAGGCTGCGGCTCACGCACACCCTGATATTGTCCCAGGCCATTCTTGGCTTGATCATCAGCATTGTGATTGCCGCTGCCGCCGCCCAGTTCTCCCAAAGCTTCG
The DNA here is from genome assembly GCA_020881915.1 of Paramyrothecium sp. XJ0827. Classification (NCBI taxonomy): domain Eukaryota; kingdom Fungi; phylum Ascomycota; class Sordariomycetes; order Hypocreales; family Stachybotryaceae; genus Paramyrothecium; species Paramyrothecium sp. XJ0827. The sequence continues at coordinate 688,378 of JAJFPB010000001.1, read as the reverse complement.
TTCCCGTCGAGGTTCGTGCGACAAGTCTGACGTACATTCGTCTTGCCGCCTTTTCAACTCTGTCTTCTTCGATCGAGACTGCAGTTGCGGCTTCCACCAGGGCGCTCGACAAGCCAGACGTGCCGCTCATCATCAGCATTACCAAGTTCGCCATCAACATCCTACTTGATCTGCTTCTCATCTCGAGCTTCCACGTCAGGTCGGTTACGCCAAGCGTCAACCTACAAGCCGGCATACAGCTAGCTTGCAATCTCACATCAGCCTTTGTTGGCTTAACGTACTTTGTTCTCACAAACGGATACCAGACCTGGACCGTGAATCGTGACGTTCGTCTGGAGCCCACCGTTTCCGCCCTGCTCGTGCTTGCCCGACCCGGCGTCATAACCTTCATGGAATCACTCATCCGAAATGCTTTATACCTATGGTTGGTTTCCACAATCGTGGCCCTTGGCACGGTCTATGCGACCGCATGGGGCATTTTCAACACTATCCGATGGGGACTTGTGATGGTGCCTGTCCAAGCGTTCGAGGCCACCTCCCTTACATTCATCGGACACAGATGGGGCGTGTGGCGGCAAAGCGTTGGGATGACTGTCAAGCGTGCGGCTGCGAGCCTCAGGGACATCTCGTTCGTTGTCAGACCGTCTCTTGTTTCTATGTGCTGTGTCTTGGTCGTTGAAGTGCCATTGTGCATTTTCTTATCAATCTATGGTGCTCGTCCATTTGCAAAATATCTTTCTGAATCGGAACAAGTCGCAGACGTTGTGGCCGACATGTGGCAGTCCATCGATTGGTGCTACGTATTCTACGCGGTGTCCACGCAACTAGCCACAATCTTACTTGCAACTCGACCAAGTTGGTACTTATACCAGAGCCTGCTAAGCAACATCTTGTATGTTCTGCCATGGGCTGTTGCGTGCCAGGTCGTGAATCTCGATGCAGCAAATGCTTGGACATACCACAGGCTAGTTTTTGGGGGTAGCTTGGTGTTCAGCTTTATAATTATTTTGGTAGTGGACGTAGTTTGGGGTCTAATGCTGTGGAAAGGAAATTTGCCCTTGGGAAAATTCCACGTTTCGAAATGAGTTCGCAGATCTTATTTATCCTCTAGCAAGACATGCCAGCAGCGTTGGGCTATAAGGCACAGGAATGACTAGGTGTGAGAGTTTAGAATTCTCAACAGACTTTTGAAATTTTCTAGTCAATATGTTTTGGATAGGTTGAAACCTTAAGTCCTCGCCCTTGATAGAATGTATGTACGAAACCAAGCAGTCGTAGCATTCGCACCATTCAGCTTGAAATGGCTTTTGAAATCCTCTATTGCGTCCCTTTTCCCTTTATGAACCGACAGCGCTCAGATGTTGAACATGTTAATTTCAGACCGGAGTAGGATCGGACGGACGTATAACGTCTTGCTCATGCTCGTACTCAAATGAAAAAGCTTGGGTATGCAATATGACCTTGGAATTGACCCCCTCAACGTCTTCTTCGCCTGTAGCCCTGACCGTGGATACCGTACTAGCATGTTCAGGATGCTGCTCCGCGTCTTGCGAGCGCATGGTGTGCAGCTCAGTCAAGTCAGAGTAATGCCGATACCTGCGTTGATTTTTGCGGCCGGTGATGGACCCTATTTGACGGCTGCTACGGGCGTCCCCGGATATCCCTGTCGATCCCCGGCGAGAGCTTCCCATTATCCTGGGCATAAAGTGGCGAAAGAATTTGCGAAGCGTGGGGAAAGACGCGCAGATGATGAATAGATTTGCTTCAACAAGGCTTGCTCATGTCAGTGGCGAAGCTCAGGCTTGGAGATTAACCACTTACGTCCAAACATTGGCTGTTGCCGCATCCCAAGAAATATCGCGACTTTTTAACAGCGGAGGCAGGTAGGTTAGACGGATGCACGACGTCGCGATTGTCCTATAAAGGTCAGCCCAGTTTGACTTGTCATTGCTTCAGTCGACTTACAGCGATCCAATAGCAAAGACGAGTACAGCACCGAATTTTTGCACCATTGGTAAATGCATCGAGAAAATCATTGGCAAAGGCAGGACAAAAAGCACAACATCGGTTGCAACATTGGTGGCGGCGGTCGCAATGTAGAGCCCTCCTACATTGATACAGGAGCCGCCTACCACCTGAGGATCGAAGGCTTTGTTTATGGGGCGGCATTGAAACAACATTAAAAATGTAATTATGGTCGTGTACAAGGTAACGATAACCACGGTGGACCAGACTGCGATGCGAAATCCGGTCTGAACAGCTAGTCGGAGATAAAATGTCAGTAGAGTCAACTTGGCGAAGCCGTTGCAAAGTTGGAAGACAGGCGCTGCGATGTATATTGCCTGCAAACATGTGAGTACCACGATCCTTTCGCCGACGAAGGGAACGCAGATCATACTGTAGCGTATTGCTGGAAGACGGATATTGGCATTTCCCAGATATGGTGGCACAAACCACCATTGGCAATTGACCCTGCCAATCAAGTCAATTTCACAAGCTGTTCTGGTGGCGGGAACAAACATGACATACAAGTACTCAGGGCCTGAGTGGCAACGGACGCAACCTATGGTGTCTCAGCATCTATACAGATTGATGTTGAGCGTGGTAGCAAAGCTTACCCAAGCCAAGAACATGAATACTGCCGATATCGTCAGTGACGTCTAGAATCCCGAGATCTGCAACTCACAATCATCGATCTGTAAACCTTTCGACAAGAATATCTTGGCATAGTACCGTTGCAACAACGCCATGAATGCTAGAAACCCCCCAATGCCAAATATGAGATAATGCAGTAACACGTCGCGGCTACGAGGGTTTTCGAAATCTACCGTGACGCCGGGAGGAGGGGGCGTAAGGGTCACGATTCCGTTGGTCGACGCTGACTCTGCCATGGTCGTGGAGAAGCATGTCCAGCTCTCGATCCCGTCGAGGTCGAAAGACCCAACGCTCGCTGCGGATGATCAAAGTCGGATGCTAGGTAGAAATCTGTTGTTTTGGGCGGAATTGGTTGCAGAAGCAAAGTGGCAGACACATGGGACCTGGACGACACGGCAGTGTCGCCCAACGCCCCTATTACGTCTCAGTCATATGCTCGGGTGAAGTGGAAAGTGAAAACGTCAAGCCATGCTCAATCAAGCTAGCATCGGCACTCACTCCCTGAACGGTAGCAGGCTGATCCGAGGTCAGCCGCCAATGCACAGTTCATGGCGCAAACACAAAAGTTTAAGGTAGCCCAATTGTGAAGACTGGGTGACAGTGACCGAGAACCGCACCTGAAGCAGCTAGGCTGGAAGAGGTGTGAACGAAACGCAGAGCTGGCACCTAAACAGCCAAAGCAAGAAGTGTGCTCGTTTATGATGAGGATACGAGTCTCCGTGGTTCGACTTGCGGTTTATGAGACATGAGGATTGAGAGGCAACAATGGTCCACTAATTGGTTCTGCGGTTCCTGCTAGTAGTTTTGAGGATCACGCACCGTTACGCAAGCAGTCTGTGAGGCCGGATCTCGCAGTGCATGACTCAAGTACAATAACGGCAAACATCCGGCGACATACTCTAAAACGGGAGGCTGATGCTGCTATTCCTGGAAGGAATAAGGAATAGGAATAGGGACAAAATGCCAACGGTTTCTAGAAGGCTGGCATCTTTTGATGACTCGTGATTGTCTGGCAACGGAAAGTACCGTTCATTGACGCAAAAAAATGACCAGACGAATCCTAAGCTCGGGCTACGGAGGGATGTTCAATTGTTCGGCAGGCTTGGCACATTCCATGCTAAAGTCAGGAGCAGATCTGCGTAAAGGACACGCCAAAAAAGACTATCGACGCCACATTCAGTAGGGCTGAATCACCGCACCAGGTCGCACAGCACCAAACCATAGCAGTACTCGAGCTGGCATTTGTAGCTGGGTTAACCTTGCGTAATAAGATGCAATTGAGTTTTGCTAAAATATGCGCCCTTCAAACCGCCGCTCCTGGTCCCAACTCAAGTCAAGACACAGCTACGATAGCTCCTTTTTGCATTCAGTGAAACTTGCACCGGAAGTGGTTCTAAGACATCTAGCAATTTTGTAAGCCATCCTCAATGCGATTTACCGTTTTTTGTTGTAGCGAGTGCTAGGCAATAGACAAACAAGGGATACTTTCATTGATATCCTCATCAAGCTTCTGCAATGTGCTCTGCCGTAACGGGTACACGAGTCTGCGGCCCACAGCTCAAAATGGAGATTTTAGGTCGGCAGACGATACCTTCTGAAGCTTTGCCACCACCTCTTCAAGTTCTTGAATGGAATCTTTGCTGTTATGGATGGCAGCCTCGATGTTCTTGACTAGATCCCGCTCGTCGGGTTGAAATGTCCGACTGTTGAGCTCGGCTTGCAATGAGTCAAGAACCTGTAGCAGGTTCTTGAGCTTGCGGGTTGTGTGAAAAACCTCGGAGTCTTGGCTTTTGATGCTGTCGTAATAGTTGCATATCGCTTGGGCTGCTTGAATACCAAGGGAGATGATACCCACCACGCTGCCAGCCACGGATAATGGGTCGGACATTGCTGGCCGAGTCGATCGCGGTGCGGCCGATTGATGCGCCAAAGGAGAATTACTTGCGCATGAAAAAGAAGCTGGACAGGTTTGATGATTGGCATCTGGGCGCTTCTAAGCCGCCGAGATGCGCTTGAGGGGTTTGCTATATTTGCCACAAGGAGGTTTCGCCTACGTGTTGGGCCGCTTTTAGGCAACGAAACCGATAATTATTTCTGCAGGTTGTCCTCTTTCTTCATTCTTAAGAGTGCGGGGGCGTTGCGTGGGCTATTGGTCTGACCGACAAGCTGATGCACCTCAGTCGAGGCTGAGTGGCCAACAGCCGCATTGCATTAGTATGTGCGGAAAAGGGTAGGTATTGGCGCAGCAGACTCGCCCTGGGAACCCGAAAGTAGTGTTTTGACCTAGAAGGCAAATGCAAGTCACCGATATAAGTCCTGAATCATATTCTCATAGCTACCAGCACCAGCATAACACATCGAAGGATCGTAGGCGGAAGTCTTGACTTAGGCACGAAGCGGAAACGCCGCTTCATTCTTAACTGAATATTCAAGCCCCTAGGGCCATGATACGCTAAACTTCAATGTAAAAAATGTATGGTGTGAAATATAACCAAAGCAGGACAAGTTGTTTATGACGACTCGACTTAGACCACTATCATATCTAGGTGTTGCCTTGATTATGAGATGCCAATTGACTCAATTATGTAGAACGGCATTTGACTTAGTCTTGGAGGTTTGATTCGCATTGGAAGTTTAAACATAGGTTCTGTGAGAAGAGCTCTCCCAAGCGGCATGAATAAGTGTCATTTATTTGTATATCTCGTATTCTAAGTATATGAGTCGACATTTGTGACCAAGGAGCATTGGGGTCTAAATTCACTTTAGAAGAAGGAGAAGGTTGCGACCTGTTGAGGACGGCTTTCTACATAAATTTCCACAAGTTCACCTTGTGTTAGCCCAGCGAGTCCTTTGTTGCGTAGGTAATTGTAGATGAAGGTAACGCCTGATGCCCAGAGACTCACCATAGCAGTGGTCTTCTACCCTTGCCAAGTGCCAGCCTTGAAGGGCATTCTCATGATTGGCAGGCTGAAAATCTTCCTTGTCCTGATGTGATGGGTTAAATTTCGCCATTGTTCACACAGCTCGCCGGCCAAATCAATGCGACTGCGCCTCGGAAGCTAGGCATGCTGCAGGCAATGCGGTGTATCTACAACCAATCATCGTATCCATCAGGCCATGTAAAATATGAGAAGTGATGTCGGCAGTGGCTGTGCGAAAAAAAAAACGTGACTTATGTCCCAGCCGTACCTCAATTTTCCCAGCCTGACATGCGTCATTCATAACTTTTCCACCTGAATGTGCCCACGAGGACTAGTCGGTGACAGGAGAGGACAGCCATGGAAGCCGTCGGTGCTGGAGCCAGTATTGTCACCTTCGTGACAGTGGCGCTTGGCACCTTGAAGCTCCTTTCTGAAACACTTGCATCCGTGAAGGATGGACCGTCCAATGTCCAAAATGCAGCGAAGACCATCCTGCAATTGCGATCTCTTCTTGAACACATTCAGCGGTCCCCCCAAAGTGTCGCAGATGACGCGCTTCATAACGATTTGAGGTCGTGCGTGTCTGATCTAGATTTGTTTGCTGCTAAGGTGGTCCCACTCCAAACTGTGCCTCGTGAAGCCGCAGGAGGTAGGCTTTGGAAGAGGTTCCGAGCCTTTATCAGTGAGAAGGACCTAGACCAGATGAGCGCCGCTATCTCGCGGCACTGTAGCCGCCTGACGCTGCGATTGAGTCTGGGAACAAGGTATACTTCTCTTTATATTGTCATTTTGAAAACTGTACGCTCATATTTGTCAAAGTAAAACTGTTTCCGAGATAAAGGACGATGTCGCTTTGTCCACCAGCGCGATCCGATCATTGGAAAGAGTGTGCCAAGAACAAATTGCGGCTGATTCAGCGCGATCGTTGTTGTTGCAAAAGGCTATAGAAACGCGGCATGATGCTCAGCTCTCTTCCATTCAAGACTCTCGCGTTGCTATACAAGCGTCTCGGGAGGACATGGTCATCCACATGGACGCTCATAGCAGCCAACTTTCCGAAGCCACGTCTTCAATTGACAACATGAGACGTGAGTTCACAACGCGTCTCGACTCTCACGAGGCCATCATGAAAGATCAAATTTCTGCCGTTCAAGGAACTCTAAAGGATCTAGAGCCCTCTGCAATCTCAAACTCCCAAGCGAATGCCATGCAGGAAACGCTTGCTCAGATACTCCAGCATCTTCGGCTTGGTTCTGTACCTTCACTAGGCGAACAGTCGGGTGTGGTCGATGAGAAATCTGATTCAAGAGCAGAAGACTCATCAGAAAACCATGAACCCGAAGTATGTGTCACAGAAACTAATCAGCGACTGATTGATAGCATCAAACGAATTGGTGAATTGGTCACAGCGAAAGAACAGACCTTTGATAATTTCGCTGGCGAGAACCAGGAGTGTGAGGACGTGCTTGAAACTCTTGGCATCATCCTAAATGAGGCAAAACTGTGCTCGGGTCGTAACTATGATCAGCTCTGTTTCAAACATAAATCGGATGCAATTGAGATGAACCGGGGCCTCAGACAGTTCGACAAGGGCTTTGCACTTAACCAACTCACCATCAACCCACAAGACCAGTCTTTCCGGACAGGAGAAAAGAAATCTCTAGCAACTCTAGAAAGCGGCTCTTCGTTTCATGAATTGGATCTCGGTATCGGCATTCTTACCATGAAACGAAAGAAGGTTGTTCAGACGTGCAGCTGTAATGACTCATCATGCCTCTTGTGCAGGTCTCTGAAAACCGAAAGAGTTCAAAACTTTCGGGAAACCCCTTCTAAAACTGAAGTAACAACAGTGGTAACATTCATGCCCTCGGACATAAGGAAGTACCGCATGTTTGTGGCCTCAGACTTTGTCTCACGATTCAGCCAATGTGGCAATGTCTTTTCAATCTCACATCTCGCTGTTAACCGCGTATTCCCAAAAGGTTCAAGAGTTTTTCAGGTAGTATCCAAAGGAAATCTTGAAGGGTTACGCGAAATGCTTTGCGAACGGGAAGCTTCGTTACGTGACCATGACGAGAATGGCAATTCTCTTCTCTTTGTAAGTCTCTCTTTGATGAAGCCCCTTGTACGCCAACTCTCTCCTTGATGGCTACAAACACTAATGCCTATCTCGTAGTACGCAATCTTACAACCAAGCGTATGTAGGTTCCTTCTTGACAATGGCTTGGAAGTAGACCATGTGGGAATGATCGAGGGTATTGAATTGTACGTTTAATAATGCAACTACGTAACTGTTTATCGCTGATACCCGGAAGAACTGCTCTCAGTTCGTATTCTCTAATATCGGATCAAACACAGGAAGAGTTCAATCGCTGGGCTCTGTGCAGAGATATGCTCCTTGAAGCCGGGGCTGATCCTATATTCGCTCCAAATCCGGTCGCTTGCGGGGGTTTTCTACCGCTCCTGGCTGAAATATCTAGTACTAGGGTAAGTAGAACCACATTTCTATTCTTGCCAGTTTCAACCCAGCTGATTGATATCCAGGGGGTTGTAGAGTCTGTACATAAAGCGATTAGCTCTGGATCGATTTCGTTGCATGATGTTCTCAATTATCGGCACCGCGGAGCTTCATTACTTCATGATGCTTGCGGGAATTATAACGATGGCTCCACGAAGGAGTCTATTTCTCAGTATTTAACATTGGGTTTTAACCCAAATGACATTGATAATATATGCGGGCGGACTAGTCTTCATCTTTTTATTTGCGACGCTGGCCTATGCGAGGACAAAGATGACGAACCATGGATCCTCAGAGAGCAGCAGGTTGTTACTTTTCTACTTCAAAGTGGGGCCAACCCCTGGGCTACTGACTGGGCAGGGTCCTCTGTGTCGGACATAGCCTACAATAAAGGAACGGGAAGGAGAACCAACGTAGGAAGTTATCGAGGTGATCTTTGGGATTCTTGCCTAGCGATAGAAGGTTACGATGTATCCGAATTCCGTACTGGATGGCCACGGAAGGTAGAGTATACGGAACTGTATACCAGAGATGATTTCGAATTACTCTGGCGAGGAAGAGAAAGCCTCTGTCCATATTGGAACGAAGAGTACGATGACATAGGCTACGATGGCGACATTGAAACAGAATTGTGCAGTTCTTGTGGGGCTTGGAATAATTGAAACATGGAATAGCACGTACATAGTGAAATTGAGTTGTCGATGTTGAAGATAGTGGAGTAGGAACACCACTAGGATCTATCCAGAAGAAGCATTGAGCCGAACCAAGCATCACATGGGGCATGTCTTCACCGGCATTGCAATTTGAGACATTATTCAGGACTTCCTTCTCTTCGTACGTCATGCCCCACCATCAGACTTCTTAATTTGGTGTAAATATATGTGTGACTCCGTGTCTTGGCCCCTAATTGCTGGCCATAACTGTCTCCGCGTGGTTGAAATGCCGTTCCCCCTTTCCCTCTTTCCCCAACACATTTGTCCAATAGTCAGCGACGCGAAATCACACATCCGTATGGCAGAGCAGTCGTTCAATCCTGATAATGCGGAGGGGCAGAAGAGTTACAGGGGATCTCCTATGTGTTCTCAATCATAATAAGCGATATTGTACCGTCGTGGTCTACTGGCTAGTGCCTCCTGCGCGGCAGGTCGGTTGTATCTATTGTGTCATCTACACTGTATTTCGCGAATATGCATTTTTGAAAAGGCCCGCTAGTCTACTCAACCCCAGTACTAATGTAATTGAAAGGTTTTTTACTCCTGATACGGAGACGCTTTCAATGAAGTGTTTCAAAATGCATTCCGACTACGCCATTGCCGTTATAGCAGTGGAAAGGGGTTTGCTTATCGAGACAAACAGGCTTTATGTTCAGGTTATAAACTAGCCGCCAAATCCACCCTTGTGGCATTGGGAAGAAAGCACCTCTTGCCTCCCGAACCTTGATCTCACTAGGATGTATGGTCAGTGGGGGACACAACCACACAATCAGCTCTAAGAAGACGGAACACTTACTCCAAACTCCAAGCTTTCCTTTCCAGCTTTCGTCAGCAGTCCTTGCCAGGACATCTTCAATATCGGGCACGTCTGAATGCTTCTTCCCGTCGAACAATGCATCAATCTCTTCCAGCGTTTTTCCTTTGATCTCTACCCAATACCACCATATAAAACCCAGAAACAGGAAATTCCAGGCACCATTGATAATCCAAAGCCGCCATTCAAGAGCTCCAAGGGCTATTGGAAAGACAAAAATGCCCCAGATGCCGGTAATATTGACAAGCAAGCTGAACATAGCCATCCCCTTGCCTCGTATGCGAAAGTAAAGCACTTCCGCAGGCAACAGGAACAAAATCGGGATCCATCCAAAGGCGTAAGAGGCCGCAAATAAAAATATGCAAAAGACAGCTGCCCAGACACCCGCAGACTCGGTGGAGTTGCTGTAGTATCGGGTCAAAGCTCCTAGAATGAATAGCGAGATCGAAGCGCCTGCGGTGCTCACAATGGCTGCAGACTTTACTCCCAGCCGGTCAGTGTAGAAGCTCCCGCAGATTGAAATGACGAGCGAACTTGCGTTCAGCCCAACGTTCTGTCAAGTCAATCAGCTTTTGCCCAGAAGGTAATCCTACGATGTGGACGTACAAGGAGTAGTTGCGTCGAATGATCATCGACACCAACGTTGTGGAGCATTTGTCCGATGTTATACATGACGATGATGTTGCCAGTCAGCATCGAGAAGAGGGCACATGTCGCTGTGATGATCAGCCTCTTTCGCGCACCTCGGTTGCCCAGCATCTCCTTGTAGGTCATCGGGTTTCGTTCGTATGCGATGGTGTCGACAATCTGGCAGAACTGCAGCCTCACCAAGTCGTCTCTGGTATCACCATTGGCGTTGATGCGTGCCAGCACAACGAGAGCTTCCTTCGCCCTGCCCTGGTCTATGAGCCAGCGCGGACTTTCCGGAAGCCATGGGAGAAGCACAAGGCAAAACAGCCCCCAAACGCCTTGCAAGAGACTTGGGAGCCGCCACGACCAGGTACCTTCCATCTTGAACGAGCTGTAAGTCACGCCCGCAGCAACAATAGCCCCGACGTAGAAGAAGTCGTTGAACAGGGAGAGGCCCCAGGCGCGCTTGTTCCAGGGCAACGTCTCGGCAAGGTAGGCCGAGCCTGCGATGACGGATGCGGTCGTGGCGAACCCAATGATGATGCGAGCGATGCAGAACATGGAAATATGCACAGAACCTGCTTGAAGGCCTGCAGCAAGCACCGTCAGGGCGGCCGACCAAAAGAGCCCGTTACGTCGACCGTACGCGTCGATGAGGGAGCCCCAACAGAAGCACTTTGCAGTCAGTCAGTACACACACCTTTGCTAACACATCTGGAGTCAAGAGATAGTATTACTGCCAAACACCCGCCGACGTAATTCGTGGCAATGTTGAGTGACCGGGTTGCCTCCGACAGTTCGAAGTAGTCCGTGTACTGGGGAATTATGTTCATCCCACCCATCATGCTAACATCGTAGCCTTGCATCTGTTTGCCATTATCGTTAGTGGACGTCCAGCAACAGAATAATTTTCGGCAATATTTGGGACACTGAGTGCGTACAGCTGCTGCGGCCACAGTGCAGACCAACAAGATGGCGAGGTTGCCCGCCTGCGAGTGAGGACTCCATGTTGGTGCGTGAAAGGGTAGGATGTCACCCTTGACCATGTGTTGAAAGAAGCCCATCTCTACAGGCCTCACTGTCCCACAATACCCCAGGTTTTCATGTTTGTTCTATATAGGAGCATATGAGCATATGAGCTTCCGGACCCACGGATCGGTGACTGGAGCCTCAGGCAGTAGCTGCGATGCCACGAGTCGTGCCTTGTTGATTTACCCGTCATTCTTTAATGCCCAGAAGGCATGGCGTCTGACAATTACTGGTTCCAGAACTCCAAGATCTGCATCTAGCCAGGGATGGTAAAGCCAGGTGTGGTAGCTAAACTCTCTTTGACGCTACCATGCCAGTGTAAGGTCAAACATAAAGCCCTGAAACGTGCGAGAAGTCGAGGTGGTCGCGTGTTATCGAGGGGGCAGTTGGAAACGAGAAAAAGGAAAGACTCACATAATGCCGTCATGTAGATGTGCGCATGCTAGACAAATCGAGGATCATACCAGAGCCAGCTTGCGAAGGTCGTGGTCAAGGCCATACCATACCAAGGGGGACGATACACTGAGTAAGAGAGCTAGCGTCCGAGAATGACCAAGTTGATCGCATCTGACGGACCACATAGGCCGCTAATTGTCTTCCATTCCTCGGCCGACTGACAAATTTTCGCAAAGCCGCACTAGAAGTGCCTCGGACGTGCCCCGGACGGAGCAGGACCGAGCCATTCATCGGGCTGTGCAAAGCGCGATATGACTTTGCAGGGTATTAAATCAATTCGCTCAAACCTAATTCTTACCTTCGTGGTCCTTCCCCCGCGGATATGCAGGAGCAGAGGCGCAGTCAGGTAGTTTCGCTCTCATAGTCTGATGCGCTGCGTGTAGTAGAGCTCTTGTCGACGCAGCTAATGCAATGACCCAGTCAATGTAACGGTGAATAACCGGAACGAAACTCACCTGGTCAAAAAACATCAAATATGCTTTTCAGATTAGATTAGCAATGTGAGCTAAGCCTGCGAACACCAGGCCGTCAGCTTACATGTTGAAGCTGTCAACAACGTCTTGTTGAAGACAGCAATGTTGGGTCCCGGGGATAGTTGCCAGGGAAACACGACTAGCTAACGGATCCTACCCCTATAAAGTGACGCAGTATGATCGTAGGGGGCGCAAAAGTCGCACCGAATCGCGCTACTCCCAGTCACGGTATTTGACCAGACTCGAGTTGGGAAGCTCGAGCGTAGCTCTAGCCCGATTGAAGGCTAACGAAGTACTGTCCAACCTCGGTTAGTTATCTAAATACAGCGGAGAAAGGAAAATTGTATTGTTCCCTTGGCTTCAATAGCTGTATGAGTGCGTTGCATACGAAATATGGCCTGTTCCTCTCAATTCGAGGATGCAAATCATGACATGATCCGCAACTCACAAATCGCTCGACCCAAACACGTTATGGCAACACCATACTTGGAAAGTCATGATGTGAATGGCCTATCTCATCAAACGTTCAGGGTGATAGAACCCAGTCATTGTCGTTCAGAACAGCCACCATGTCCGTACAGCTACGTTGTCTCGACTTCAAATCACCGACGGCGAATAGGAAACTTTGACCGCCAAACAATTAGCTCCGGCACATGCGGTTTACATTTGTTTGAACGACACCAGATAGGCCACTTTGTTTCATGCTGAACAAAGTTCGACCGAAGCGTCCAGGCTAATGGATGTGGCTCGGCACAAGGGTCTAACTCTGTCACCTTACTCGAGCACATTATCGTCTCTATGTTCACCAGTCGCAGAAACTGGCCTTTTGATATAGGAGGTGGCACATGATGTACCTCAGGATCACGGGTCAACACGTCCAGTTCTCAAGTATGTGAAACTTATTTTATTTCCAGGATGCTGGCAGAGCTGGTCAATTCTACGACAAGACCCTAAAGACCGGATATTCATCGCCCCTCTCAACCGGCACAATATTGGCCGATACATATGAATCAATGTTCTCAGGTTCCAAGGCAATAAATGCCAGGGCCGCGTTCTTTTGCCGAGTGCTCACTAGGAAGCTGCCGGCAGGCAGAGTCAGTTCGCGCTGCTTAGTCTCCGTCTTGGCATTCACGAGAACAACTCCTTCATAGTACCCGCTGGCAAAGCTCGTCGACGTAACGGTCAGGGCCTCGACAGTGCCAGACCAAGGCTTCCGAAGAGTCTCCACCTTAAGACCGGCCACTCGGAGACGTTCAGCGAGACCGGACCACGCAACGGGGATCAAGTAGGCTTCGGGGCGTGCTCGGGTCAAGTTGGCGATCACTGGCGTGGTCGAGGCGAAGCGCACGGGGGCCTTGACGACACTGCCGTTGTTGACGTCAATCATGTTGAAAGGACGGATGGCGGCTTCGCTGTAGTCGGTGATGACAATTTCATCGGTGGCTGAAACGAACTCCTTGATACCGTCCTCAACCGTTCGGAAGACCTTTGCTGCGTTGTCGGCAGCGGTCTGGACAATGCTCGTGATCATGGTAAGACCCGAGGCCGTGCGTCGCTGGAAATGCTGGTCCGCAAGACCAATGCCGCGCATCTCAATCAGGAAGACCACGGCCTGAGTCAAGCCCATGGCGTTACGGCCAATCTTGGCGTCAGAGCCCGCCTCGGCGAAGTTGGCAACATAGTCAGGGTTTGTGGACGAAGATCCAGTGACGTAGGGCTCCCATCGCAAGCCAGCTGCCTCCATATCCTTGCCAATCTTGGGAGCGAAGAGCTCTTCAGAGAGTTCCCGGATGTTGCTGTTAATGTTCAGGTTCTTGGCCGCTGAGAAAAGGCCGTCCGAGGCATGCGCATATCGGCCGCCGCTGCCAAACCTTGCCGAAGAGCCGTACTCATGCATATCAATGACAACGTGCGGCTTGAAGTCATTCAAGAGCGACTTCAGGTCTCGCGTCTGCTCGCGCGCAAGCTTGATGTGATCGCGGTTGGGGTCGTAGTTTGACGCGAAAGTGCGCTGGAAGTAGAAGGCTCCATCAGGGTTGTAGCGAGGGACAACGACGATCTCAACGTCCTTAAGGATGGCCTGAGCCCAGCGCGGCTCCTTGTCAAACTTGCCGAGAAGAGCTTGCGTGGCTTCGTCTCCCGCAGGCTCGTTGCCATGCACAGATCCTTGAATCCAAATCCGCACCTTCTGCTTGCTCGAACCCTTTGCGGAGATGATAACGTATGGGAATGAGCGGCCTTCTTCCGAAGAGAACTTGGCCTTCTTGTACGACATGTACTTGTTCTTCTTCGCAATATCCTCAATCCACGAGTCTGTGAATAGTTAGCCCATACATTGCACAATTAGTGAAAAGCGGCGGTGGTAAATACGCACCCATGTCATCATGAGACGTCGGCCCTTGGGTTCCATTTTGGAAGCCAGGTAGTATTATCTTGGGCGTCAAGAAAGCCGGGGAGTACAGCTTAATATCGACATCCCCGAAGTTAGATGCGATGACCTCGGGATCTTTTCGCACCGCTACATGGTTGTATCCATATTCATCTGCGCTGGCAAAGGCGCCAAGGGCCACCACGCTGCCGAAGAAGGATCCGACTCTCATCGCGAATGTGTACTTGTCAGAGCAGCGCAGGAGAGGGTAAAGACCAGAGGGACAGGGACAATGAGCCAATATTCACACGGCATGCAGCTGCATTTAAATGTCTGACAACCGCATTGTTTCCGGCCTAGACTGAGGGGAAGTCGGTAACCCTGATGATCCTAAGAACCTGTTGCCACCGCGCGTTATCGTAAACCAATTGGCGTTCCGGTTATCGCACCGGTCGGTCCATTGCGTCTCCGCTTCCCCTCTTCGTTCGCATTCCCAACTGCCTCATTGAGTTTCGTTGCCAAGACCGTTAGCAATTGCCTATCTTGCTTTTACCGCTAATAAGCCGTTCTTTACCATGACATTACGAATGATGTGGGCGATTATGGATCAACCGACAACACTAGCAATCAGGTATAATTTCCTGCATGCAGATCTTGTACGACGCGCTCTCAAGGCTGTCAGATTGCACCAATTTCCATTTGCTAACTAAGTGCTAGCGTTGGCTCAAGTTCCCGTGAAGCAATTTCTGAGACTTAAGCTTCACCAAGCTTACATTCATCAATGCATCATCCTTTCATCATTTCAAAGTGTTCATTCAATTCAAGGGAGATGGTATCGCGACCAACTAAAATTGACACTAGTTTTATCGTGTCTTAGAAAATGAGTCCTCTTCCTAGCGAGACCTCTTAACACGCCAAGACGATTGCAAAACTTGGTAAAGAAAATCCCCTCAAGCCCATGCGTCTTGATCTAGCGATTAATCCCGCAGCTTATGGTATCTTGGCCTAATTGCTTGAATATTGCTCTGTCCTTTTTCTCTGGCAACTGAACGAAGGGTGTCGCAAGACGGTTCACCTACTTCTACTCATGCACATGACACTCAACAATCAGATGTCATTATGAGAACACTACTAGTAGACCACTACATTCACATTCTTTTCACGCACAAGAATAGCGTTTCATTTAAATAAGGTAGAGAAATACACCTCTGCAAATACTGACAATTTACTCGACCAGGAACAGAGCCTCGTTTGCCAGCAGGAAGGTTGAGTCGTCATCAAAGTTTCTAGTGAGCTGAAACATCATCTTTGATTAATACATTCCTCCCTACAAGGTAAGTATAAGACCACTAGCTTTCACAGTCTCGGGCAGCAAGCAAATCGTGTATGAAACACAGAATTATTAGGATTAAGCCTGATTTCCCCGAGTAGTCACTTTCCCTTCATAAGGTGTTGACGGCTTTCCACTGGACATAGTTGAATAAGTGGATTGTTTATTATTGTTATTACCATTATTATTATCTTTAAAAAAAATGGCAGAAAGCGGCTGGGGCATGCGTAGCACCGTTGTCATGAGGATATGTACGCCGCCGTCTTTCACCTCGAAATCAATGGCCTTATCATCAAGTGTTAGAATTAAGAAGCCTTTTCTGATAAGTAATGTTTGTCTACATGAATCTGCGAATCGTCTCCAATCACAGGAAGATAGCATAAACGAGCGACAGACCACTCTGGTTGCCCAACTTAAAGCTCAATTCTAAACATGGAAATGGACTCAAGTACAATGGTTTCTTACCGCGCACTCTATGGCGGGAACAAAAGAAGAGCCAGAAGATCATTTGCGGGAGGTCAAGGAGCTGTGCAGAGTCCTTCTGACACGTAATTCGCATTTGTTCGCTGAGAAATTCGGAAGATGACATCAATGCTATTGGTTGTAGGCAAAGACACAGCCACGGCGTTTGATACAGAGCTTGTTGGCCAATCACATGGCTTAGAACGCTTCTAAGACTCTTGTTAATCAGCAGAACCCTGGCTTGTGCATTTCCTATGGCCTTTATATAGGCCAAGCCCCAGGAGCAACGATTTCGCAAATTCTACATCAATCCTTCTCATAAATTGACGACGCTGCCAATGATCTGCATGTTCTATTCCACTACCGCACCTTGCTTTGATTGCTGAGCCTCAACCATGTCCGATCCTCTTAAATACACGGTTGGCTGGGTCTGCGCTATTGTTACCGAATTCGTGGCTGCGCAAGCCTTTTTCGACGAAGAGCACGATGAGCTCGAGCCAGCAATACGAAATGGCAACCATGACAATAACAGCTATGCCCTTGGAAGGATCGGGAAACATAACGTAGTTATGGCCATCCTCCCCAAGTCAGAATACGGCATAACCTCCGCCGCAACAGTGGCAAGAGATATGCTACGCACTTTTCCAAACATCCGTATCGGACTGATGGTTGGTATCGGGGGCGGGGCTCCGGCTCCGCATACTCAACGCGACATACGACTCGGCGACGTCGTGGTTAGTAGCCGTGCCGGCGGCAAGGGCGGTGTATTTCAATATGACTACGGCAAAGCAATACAGGAGAAGAGTTTTGAGCATACAGGGGTTTTGAATCAACCCCCACAATTGCTTTTAACTGCGGTGGCCAGCCTCGAGGCTAGATATAAGAGAAAGGGACATCAGTTGAGCGAAGAGATTGACCAAGCCTTAAAGCAATGGCCTAAGCTCCGGAAAGAGTACTCTAAGCCATCTTTGCACAGCGATAGACTTTATCGGTCTGATGTTGTCCATCGAAATCCCGCAATTGGATGTGAAGAATTGTGCGGCAACGATCCGGACACTCTGGTCAGCCGACCGGAACGGGATGAGCAGGACGATAACCCCGCAGTTCATTACGGATTAATTGCGAGTGCAAGTCAGCTAATGAAAGACGCAATCGCCCGCGATGAGCTAGCCACTAAATACGGCGTTCTCTGCTTCGAGATGGAAGCAGCAGGGTTGATGAACCATTTTCCATGCTTGGTAATCCGCGGGATATGCGACTACTCCGACTCACATAAAAACAAAGGATGGCAGGGTTTTGCAGCCATGGCGGCAGCGGCATATGCAAAGGATTTGTTGCGTCAAATCTTGCCGAGCCGGATCGAGGTTGAGCTACCTATGAGACAGCGTCTCGATTCCAGTGAGTATGATAAAGCATTTGTCGA
Organism: Paramyrothecium sp. XJ0827; assembly: GCA_020881915.1. Taxonomy (NCBI): domain Eukaryota; kingdom Fungi; phylum Ascomycota; class Sordariomycetes; order Hypocreales; family Stachybotryaceae; genus Paramyrothecium; species Paramyrothecium sp. XJ0827. Next base: position 670,586 of record JAJFPB010000001.1, on the reverse strand, counting down.
ATGTATGGTCTTTCTAACTCTACCCAGTCCAAGATAGTATTTCTGGCGTTCAACAAAAAGTTGCGGAAACGAATAGAACGGTAGCCAGTATACAATCTGACGCTCAAGCCGCGAAAATTCACGACTGGCTAAGCCCGCCGGATTTTTCGACGAACGTTAACCTCGCCAAAAAGCGCCGCCATCATGGTAGTGGGAAGTGGCTCATTGAAAGTGCCGCCTTTCAGGAGTGGAAGTCCGGATCGCGCAGGCATCTCTGGCTCTATGGCCTGGCAGGATGCGGTAAAACTGTACTGAGTACGACAATTCTGGACGATTTGTGGCAGAATAGTAACCATACTACTCTTACACACTTTTTCGATTTCAATTACCCTCAAAAGAAAACCTTTGACGGGCTTCTGCGCTCGCTGGTATTTCAGATGTATTCATTAGGGGGAGAAGCCGCAGGCCATCTTGGCAGACTCTTTGCCTCTTGCGATAGTGGGAGACGACAACCAGACGGATTAGCCCTGGCAGCCTGTTTTGAAACAATGATACAGGTTACAGGTCGAATCACTATTATCCTTGACGCTCTAGACGAGTGCAACATGAGAGATAAGCTCCTAGACTGGATTGGATGTCATGCCAAAGGAGATACTCATTTCATTCTAACTGCCCGCCCGGAGGCAGACTTAAGACATGCGATTCCACGTTATTTCGGCGAAGACAACTGCATCTCTTTGGACAAGAGATTCATTGACGCCGATATACATTCATATGTGCTATCGACACTTGAGAGCAGGTCTTCTTTTAAGGAAAAAACCTTGAGTCAGGATCTTGTCGACGATATCTGTGAAAAAGTCGGAGACGGGGCTGATGGAATGTGAGTCTTCCCCAAGTTCATTCTATGAAATGCAAAGGCTGATCATTCGAAGGTTTAGATGGGCGGCTTGCCAATTGGACAGCCTCGCGGCCTGTTTAAGCCCGAACGATATTAAGACGGCTTTGAACTCTCTGCCTTCTGACCTGAACGAGACTTATTACTGTATGCTTGAAAGTATCCCGTCAGCATATAAGAACGATTCGACTCGCCTTCTCCGGTTCCTTGTTCACACTAAGTCGCCTTTGATGATACGAGAAGCTATAGAGGTTATAGCTACAAAGACTGAGGGCGACACCCAGCGCTTTGATGCTGGCAACAGACTATTCAGTGTGGCTGACATCCTGCGTTATTGCCCTAGTTTGGTGTCAATTGTCGATGTTGAAAAACACGACCACAGAAAAGTCAAAGAGCTTCATTTAGCCCATTTTTCAGTTAAAGAATATCTCCTTGCCAGGGATGGTTTTGACTTGGCGAGTTGTAGCGCCATTCTTACCAGAACATGTCTGACATATCTCACTACTATTGAGGGCGATATGGACACAATCGAAGAAGAGTTTCCATGGGCGTTCTATGCAGCGGTCTACTGGCTGGACTTTGCCGTCTTAGCAGAGAAGTCCGACCAGGTTGTTCAAATGATTTCTGCTTTCTTACAGGGAGAAACCACATTCAAGCGCTGGCAGCGTATGTATAATCCCGACTTCGAGTGGGCCAAATTTGGGTTAACCAACTCCTCAGGATCCAAAATTTACTACGCATGTGGTGCGGGTCTCCTGGAAGTTGCAAAGGCATTGATTGCCGAAGGCTGCGATGTCAATGCAACGGGCGGACACTTCGGAAATGCTCTGCAGGTTGCGTCTCACAACTCTCATATTAATATTGTGCATTTATTGCTAGATAACGGAGCCGATGTCAATACGCAAGTCGGGTATTACGGCAACGCTCTCCAAGCTGCCTCTTACAAGTCCGACCTAGCGATTGTGCAATTACTGCTCGACAAAGGAGCCGATATCAATGCGCAGGGCGGCAAATATGGCAATTCCCTGCAGGCTGCCTGTTCTAAACAGAGCCTGGATGTTATACAACTACTACTGGATAACGGGGCCGACACTAATACACCAGGTGGCAGGTACGGCAATGTTTTACAAGCCGCCTCCTATGGGGGCAACCTGAATATCGTCAAACTGTTGCTGGATAAGGGAGCGGATATCAATAAGCAAGGCGGCAGATTTGGCACTGCTCTACAGGCAGCCTCTTCTCATGGCAAGTTAGACGTTGTGAGTCTACTACTAGAGAGGGGAGCCAACGTTAATGCATCAGGTGGCTATCACGACAACGCTTTGATGGCTGCCTCTTTTCGAGGAAGGCCGGAAATTGTACGACTGCTGCTGAGTAAAGGGGCTGATGCTTCAGTAGCTAGCGGGGGCGGCTGGACGCCCGTCAACCGTGCTGCTTACTATGCGCATACAGAAATAGTGAAATTTCTGATAGAGAGTGGAGCCGACATCACAGTGGCGAACAACCGCGGGTGCACACCCATCTCCTACGCAGCACAATTTGGGAATTTGGGGTTACTAAAGATGCTCCAAGAGATTTCTGACGCTGAACTCTATGAAACAGATATGTTTGGGCGTTCTTCTCTTTTCAACTCTTCGAGGCACGGACGCAATCGTGTCGTCGAGTATCTACTCTCTGATGCACGCATCGACCCGATGACTCGAGATTGGTGCGGGTCGACACCTCTCTTTGCTGCAGTAGCCAACGGCCACGAGAGAACTGTAGAGCTGCTTATCCCTCGTTACGGCTCGCTTGCGAATCATGGCGGTTTTGGTAAAAGTCTCGTTTGGTGGGCACATCGCGCCAATAGCCGTCGAATCGTTGAGCTATTGCTGAGGCACGGAGAATCGCCTCTCAGCCTTGATGAAGAAAGAACTTCCAGAGAGAACGTTGCCACTGCGCCCTTTGATATCATAAAGGCTTGGTGTGATGCTTGTACATGCTGTGTCTCCGAAGACTCTCAATATCACTGCAAAGAGTGCGGGAAAATCACCATCTGCCGCAACTGTGCTGAAAGAGATATTAGGTGCATCGACTCGACGCATAAAGAATTGTACAAGAAGCCGCCTACTGGTAGGGGTCGCTGGGCTCGTCATGACGAACCTGATGTAGTAGCATGAGCGGAGTCGGTGACGAGCAACCAGATGACGAATAGATGTCATAGGCATATATTAGTTCATTCCGGTTTTCAATACAATGTCAAATCACACAGAGGTCCTAGCAATAATTCTCCTTATGGATCTAGTGGTCAAATCCAGTTGTTCAATACTATATGAAACCTGACTCATAGAAGGGATGCTTGGTGTATTATCTCTTATAAATTATACTTTTCTTGGAGAATCAATAATCGTTGACACCCTGGCTTAGCGTCTCTTCAACCCATATGTTGCAAATTTTCCCAAATTCATGGGCCTTCCAATTTCAGGCTGTGCGGCCAATGCATCACCTTTGCCCCAACATCTTCACTTTTTCAAAACAATATTTACCTTCGTCATCTTCCCCGTATCTTCTCTCCCAAGGCAGATGATCCTCGGGTATTTTAAACAATTTATGTCATTCGGGAGGTGCGATAGTGGCGTATGGCGGCTGGACGTACCAGTCCCTGCTTTTCTACTGTCTCTCGATGAAGAACTGAACGGTCTCTGTAATATTCCGGTAGGTTTTAAACACGCATCGAGGAATAGTCATGAGATTGTGTTAGTGGCAGCAATATGGTTACGAATTGGATGAAGGATGTCGTGGCCCTATGGGTTTTTGTAATGGACATCTCCCATGAAGATCCGATCTATTATGAATTAGCGGTATGTCCTAGCCAGCAAGCGACTAAAAAAATCATCAGACCGACTAAGCAAGGCATTCATTGTCTTGGCAACTCGGGGGGGGCGGGGGGTACGGGTCCGTATGTAAAGGTTGGGAACGTCAGTTAGTAAGACTAACCGGTGATTTGATGCAAATGGAAATGGATGCGATGCTAAACGTGACATTGTGCATAAGCTTGGCAAGATCGGTGGCTAGGGCGAGAAAGACATGAGGCTTTATCCGACGGGTCTTTGTCCGCCATATCGTTGCTGAAGCTTCCCTGGCCGACATCCTTCAGCTTCAACCTATGCTATGCTTCTGCTACCGGTCTTGCCACCAACGCTCTTTTCTTGTATGGCTCAGTTGTTATGAATACGTTTAAAGATAATATAAGTCTCGTAGGAGCATGTGTCGCAATAACACCCGTTCACGCAACTCCAGGCACCCTGGATCGCAAAGAGGGTGCACTGTCGTGTGCATACATCAAGCAAATTAACGAAACTCGCATACCCGACGGACAAGCTTCATAGCAGTATGTCGTCTCGCCTATCTCGAAATGGTACGGTGGCATAACAGGTGACAGAATCGAGTGGTCCCGACGGAAACCGCCAGGGTTACGGAAGCCATCATCCGCATTCCCGCTTCGGCTGCGCTGCAACCACCACCGCAGGCCCTTTTACACACAAAAGCCGTACGCGATGTCGTTCTCATCATGCGCCCCAGACTCGATACACGTGTGCTGTTTTATCTTCCCCACATTATAGCGAATTACAGGGTCGGACTGCATCAGTCAAGCAGTGCGTCCTGGAAGCGACCGCGTCGACATCATCACGCATGCGCCATTCTTTGCTTTGCAGGACCGTTTGCGTCTCTTTTTCCTGGAACTCAAATGTATAATGACATAACACCGCATCCTCATAATCTCTGAGCGCTTGAGATTTCAACTACGCGCTTGCGGACGCCGCGTTCTAAGCAAGAAACCTAATGTGTCATTGACGAGCCAGAGAGCAGACATGTCAAGTCTTCCTCTAGTTGATCTATACCTCAAACATCAACCCTGAAAGTTGGACTTTAACTAAGTGATTGATCAGCAAAAAGTTCGGAATGCTCGTTCCTCGACGCTGCCACCCGCCTACGTGTGATTGGCCCACAGACCCCGAACTCATCTAACACACGTGGAGTCGGCGCCATTGTGCCAGGGCTTGCTGCCCGAATAAGGGGGGTCCGGTAGATCGTTGGCGCCTTGGCCATTCACACCAACCGCCAGGACGCAAAGCCGCCGGCGTTCCGCATGGTTCTATTTGGTACCCTTCTCGATCATCATCCGTCTTAACCAGGATTATGTGAAGATGAGGCCTGGAATCTCCACCAATTACCTCGTCCAACTGAGTCGCTTGAGTTGAAATGTTTCACGCGACTACCCCACACGAAATAGTCGACTGCGTTGTGCGGCTCCTTGTGATCGGGTCGTAAGCGAGACTGCTTCAATCCGACGGATCATTCTGTCAATGCTGTTTCTGGAAAATGGAGAGACGAGGTGGGTTGGGGACACCAAATGAAAGAAGGGCTATGCTCTACTCTGGTCATATTTACTTTAAAGGCGGCGACTGCCATCTCACATAGCCGATCTCCTGTCCACTTCATCACGAACCACATTCACAACCACCAATCCAACACCATGCGTTTCATCGCCTCCCTCCTTTCCGCCGCCGGCCTTGTGGCTGCGCATGGCTACGTCGACAACGCCACCATTGGCGGCCAGGTGTATCAGTTCTACAAGCCGTACCAAGACCCGTACATGAACCCGGCCCCTCAGCGCATCGCCCGCTCCATCCCCGGAAACGGCCCCGTCGAGGACCTCAGCCTGATCGACGTCCAGTGCAATGGTTGGTCTTCTGGAGGCGTCGTTGGCAGCAAGCCCGCCGCCCTGCACGCCGATGCCGCCGCCGGCTCCACTGTCAACCTGAAGTGGACGCTCTGGCCCGACTCCCACGTCGGACCCTCCATTACCTACATGGCCCGCTGCCCAGACACCGGCTGCACCAACTGGCAGCCTGGCTCCTCCAAGGTGTGGTTCAAGGTCCAGGAGGCTGGACGTGAGGGTACCTCGAACAACTGGGCAGCTGTAAGTCTCCATGCACAAAATTGATGGACCTTGGACGCTGACTTTGGCCATAGAGCCCCTTGATGAAGGCTGGAAACGCCGGCGTCAACTATACGATCCCATCCTGCCTGAAGCCCGGCTACTACCTTGTTCGCCACGAGCTTCTCGCGCTTCACAGTGCCTGGTCCTACCCTGGTGTCCAGTTTTATCCTGGCTGCCATCAGCTCAGAGTCACCGGTTCCGGCACCGCCACCCCCGGTAACCTCGTCGGTTTCCCTGGTGCTTACGCTGCGAGCGACCCCGGAGTCACGTATGATGCCTACAAGGGTAAGTGCAAGGAAATCCCGACAATTTCCTCCAAGAACTAGCTAACAGGTTTCGCAGCTACCACCTACAAGATTCCCGGACCCGCCCTGTTCAAGTGCTAAGTTCGTGTTGGGTGGAAATGAAATGAAAGAATTCACCTTGTAAATACTACGAAGGCAGTACATAAAATGAATCTTTTCGCATTGACGGGAAAGCTCCAAGTGATTCATGCTTCCGTTTGAATCTATGCCAGAGTTGCTTACCCTACACCAAGACTAAAAATGACTTGAAAGGACCAAGAGGACGCCAATAGCTATAGAATGGGAGCAGTATCCTTTCGGGTGGATGCTGGATCAATGAGTTATCGAGTTTAAGCAAAAATGTAACTGCAGTTGGCTGCTCGTCTTCCTATCACAGAATTCTTTCAATCCCATCAAAATATTCAGTTCAAATCATCCGCGAGACTGAAAGACAACTTGGTCTCACATGTGAAGCAATTGAACTGCCGGGTAGGCCATGATGTGCACAATAAATGGAACGTAACATGTTTACAAGGGACATTGCTTCATGGATTGTTATCCTGGGTCCGAATGTGCAAGGGTTCCGTCTCGGCGTGACAAGTGCTGTGGGATTCTTTTCCAAGCTTTCCTGTTTCGAGTAAAATAACCGCTGCCTAGCTGGATCAGCTGTTGCATTTTCTTCCGATGTCTCCAGACAGTGTGAGTTGCTGCAATACCTTGGTTCAATCCGTTAATCCAGCACATGGCTCCCATACTTTGACGCATCTGTTCACTGCAAGAACCATGGTGTAAAGCAGCCCTTCAAGTGTTTTGGAATATTCCGTGATTTGATTATGTCATATGCAAGCTCTTGTCTCCTACATCCAGAAAACTTCGCCAAGCCATGGCGTATTGCTAGGCGATAAGAAGTGGGCTAAAACACGAGCCACAGCTCATGCAGTTTGCCTACGCCTGCTCTACAGTTTTAAGCCACTAATTCGGGACAGTTCTTTTGTGATTCATGCAGCTCTGCACATAATGGGAAGAGTGACGGCGTTTAAGTAGACACGGGCAAGAATTCAGAAATCTTAGGCGTTTATTATTTCGTTTTCAAGATTCTAACTAGCAAGAGTTCATTGTCTAGCAGCCCCCGAGGACGGCGGTATCGTGATCGTGCCTCATGAGAACACTGGCAAGAGTAATCCCGGCCAATGATTTGCTGGATTTCAGGTTTACCGAAGAGGATTATTATACAGGATACGTGTTTCCATCATATCGAATAGAATTAAAACGTTCCACACCTTAACGCTCCTCCGATTTACACGCTCCTCCGATTTACATCAAGTTGACGGCAAGCAGAATGGCAACGCCAGCAGCGACGAAGCCAGAACGCAGGACCTGGGCGCCCTCGGAGACGGGAGGAGTAGAAATGGGGGTCGAAGACTAGATATAGAGTGAGCAGGCGGACATGTGAGGTTGGTGGGAGGTGCTTACAGTGATAGGGTGGGTGGATGCGCTGGCAACACCGCTAGGAGTGGAGCTGACACTGACGGTGGTGGAGTGTTCTTCGGTAACAGCCGCAGAGGAAGAGGTGACGACAGAGATGACAGTGGTGGGGACGCTTACGCTGGACGACTCTTGGGTAGTGGTGACCTCGGCAGCGGAGCTGGAAGTCTCCTCGGCGGTGGTGGGCTCAGCGGTTGAGGTGGAAGACTCCTCGACCGTAGTGGGCTCGGAAGCGGAGCTCGTAGTGGCCTCGGCCGGAGGAGCCGCGCTGCTGGAGCTGGCTCCGCCGACGGGGCGAGGAGTAGCGTCGATGCCGCAAGGCTCGGCGAGGTCCTCGAGTCTGCCGTAGTAGCGCCAGATGTTGAACTCGAGGGCGCAGTCAAGGCATCCGTTGAGGTTCTCGAGCCACTCGGAGTTCTCGCAGTAGTTGTCCTCGCGAGCGCCCTGGATGGCCAGGCCTAAGACGCGTTTAGTCATTGTTTAGAGCCTCTATGATCGCGAGCATTGCATACCGCAGGCGCTGTGGCACTCGAAAGCTGGGCCCGACGTCTGGCGCTTGTGCATGGGGACGGTGTCGGGGAAGACAAAGTCCGCCTTGGACAGGGCAGCGGCCATGGTGGCCAGGGAGCCAAGAGTGAAAAGAGAGTAAGTCAGCTGCATCTTGACGGCTGAAAAGCGAATGTGTCTTAGAGACGGGGCAAACGATTGACAAAGAGCTGGGCAGAGTGGTGAGGCGGTGGGTAGAACAAAACAAAGCAAAGCGTGTCCGACTGGCAGACAAGCATACTTATACCTAGACTCACCGAAACCCCTGGTGCAAGCACGCCAAGCCTTTAGTATCCAACTCTTGATTTAATCGTATTCGCAACCCAATTTTAATTCTTCACATGCGCCGGGTCTGAATTGCAATGTAGACCGAGAAAGGGCCTCCTTGGCGGTGTCATGGCCGACCAGTCATGCGCGTGAGAGAATTTTCAAACCATGGGTCTCGTCCACTTTCCTGCGCTCTTTCCAAGCGCCCGAAATCGGCTGGATGGGCCATGGTTCGAGCCAACAGGACGAGCTAGGTGATGGCGGACGGTGGCATTAGTCACATCGGCCAATTAGCGGGCTCAATCTAATCTGATCATCTGATAATAACGCATCTACCGGGGTCTGGCAAGGAGCAGGGTGTCGTGGGAGCAATAGCGGCTCCACTTGGGCATAAGAAAAGGATTTAAGTTACTGGTCTGGTGCTAGTCTGGGTCTTGGCCACTGTCGGTAGTGTGACCGAACTCCCCGTCGTATGGCTGGTTGCTGCCCACCCGTCCCGACCGTTTCTCGTAATCCAATACTCGCCGTGCTCGCGTGCGAGAGGAGGGGGAGGACTTGGCAGCAGCATATAAGCCTGCCGGTCTGGCAGGAAGGAGTTGCTTCTCATCGGCTCAAGCTTCCGTTCCTGCATCAAGCATCATCCATCATCCAGTGCCGGCTCTTTGGTGACTTCACACGCTCGTCAAAATGGCCCCCTTCAAGTATGCCCTTAGCGGACTCGCCATGATGGCTTCGGCCGTCTCTGCGGCAGGTGTTGGTGATGACATGGGCCCCGCTGCGTTCCTGTGGCCCCCTGACCGAGTCTGGTCTGGCGACATGGACAACACCGCCCCTTGTGGCACGGTGGCCTCCTCAGGAAACCGTACCAAGTTCCCTCTGGGTGAGACCTCAACAACACAAAACGACCGTCTTTGTGACTGACTGTCAATAGTGAACGGCCAGGTCTCTCTGGTGGCTCAAGATGGCTCCTACCACATCGAGCTTGCTGTCTCCCACTTGGATAGTTAGTCCACAGCCCTGCATGTCACTACTGCATCATCACGCTAACGGAACCAATAGACCCCACGTCAGACACTGACTTCGAGACGCTGATCGATGACGACCGACTTGAGAAGATGGACCCCGGTCACGGATGCTTCTTCATCCCTAACGCCCCGCAGTCTGCCAGGGCTGGCGATGTTGCCACTCTGCAGATCAAGTACACCTCTGACTTTGACAAGCCCGAGAACCAGACGTTCTACGCTTGCGCTGACATTGAGTACGTTGAGATTGCGGAGTTTAAGGAGAGAATCGTCGGATGTTTCAACCAGACGATCCCTGATGATGGCGAACAAGGTCCTCAGGATGCTCCTGACCACGATGATTGGGACAATGATGGCACAGATGACGGCAACTCTAGCAACTCGGGTAACTCTGGCAATTCTGGCAACTCTGGAAGCGCTCCCTCTGATTCTGCCGACGGTGGAAACAACACCAGTGAGTCAGGAAGTAAGAAGCTTTCCGGTGGCGCCATCGCTGGCATCGTCGTTGGCAGTGTTGCTGGCGTGGCCCTCCTGGCCGGTGCTGGCTTGTTCATCTACCGACGCAAGCAGCAGCGTCTCATTGCCCTCCGACAGAAGCACTCTGCTCGCGGCGTCGACTGGAACAACGCACAGGCTGGCAAGCTCTCCACCTCGAGCAACAACAGCGTCAGGATGGAGACCCTGCCCTAAGAGGCCGTGTACCAGATGGCTATCATGTAATTAGTGGAGGAAGAAGTTTACGAGTTGTACCATGAGCATGGATGATGAAAAGGGATGGGACGGGACGACGCATGACGGATTTCACTTATTACTCCATACCCAGACAATGCTACCTTTGATTTAGTCCTCATTCCCAAAGTGCGTATGTGACAGTACCTTCGGTTCTTGTCCGAAGCGGGCAGTGTCCCAATAGGTGCGGGGAAGCCGTCAGTCAAAGTGCTTGAGGAATGGACCGTTCGGGGCCTACGGGTCTCGGGAAAGTATGCAGTGACGGCGGCTCATATAGGAGCCCGAAATTATAATACCTGTGGCCAGTTCTGTTTATGGAATAGTCGGGAATACCGAAGCCAATGGGTCTTCATATTCCCGTTAGGGATGGCCCCATGTGGAAGGACTGCCTGTTAGGTGCTGAACTGAAGCTTGGTTGAATGTCACCTCTTAACTTGGCTGTGGCATCTGTGTACCGGAAAGATATCGTCAATGTCGTGTCATTGCATAGACTAAGGTCGTGCCGCCAGATGCCTTGTGAGCCTCTTACTTTGCATCCCAAGCATTGGCCCAGAGTCTCCAAATTGGCCCAGCCACCAGTGAGTTTTGCCGAAAGGGAGCACAATCTCTGACATGCAGCATCAGCACATGCTGACTGCCTTGCCGTGTGAACCCCTGTAGTTCGCTTAGGCCGGTAAAGTTGGCGCCTTCCTTTTCCCGGGGGCTGATATCGCGGGTAGGTCGCTGGTGTTTCGGAGCAGCCATAAGTATGTGCCCAAGGACCCAATATTGTGTAACATGCTGCTTACAGGTATTCCCCTTCGGGAACACGCCGAAGGAGAGGGCAATTGCCGGCAGGAAAACCGGGGTTTTCTCAATGAAGCCTCTGAATACACGATTCCGAATGGCAGGGCAAGAGCACCAATGCAACACAATAGGTTACAGCCGCTGATGACAATTTAACGCATGTAAGCAAATCCGTGGCGGAACGAATAGAAGTAAGGAGGAATATCGAAGTTCCTCTTTGGAGCAGATTGGTTGAAAGGTTCAAAGCAAGAAGAAGATGGACTAGCCATCGAGGCAGAATAGGATAAAGAAATGCTGGGTCCATGTACTTAAAGGTTGATCCTCACCCAACAAATGCAGAGGGCAAGGCAATACTCCAAGCAAACTTTTTAGAGTCGCTTCTGCAATTTATTCCTTCCGCCACAGTCATGCAGCTGTTTTGGCTTCTGCTCGTGGCCTTCGGGGGTGTTCTCGGAGCCGCCCCTTACCCTCAGAAAGACATTGACTCGGGTAAGGTCTTGGCTGAGCTGAGCAAGAAAGCGTACAACAATGCCTGGAGCAGGTTGGAACGCAGCGGTTCTCGCTCGTGCAACAAGAACAATGTAAAGGTTTTCAAGGAATGGTATTGCAAACCCTGACAAGCACCCTTGGCCTTGACTTTGTTTCGCTGATCAGCGCTCAGGAGACACATACCGGGCAAGGAGCGCATTGCATACACCAACGCGGTGCAGTGTCTGCAGAACAAGCCTGGAATATTGTCCTTATTCGAGGGGTCCAAGTAAGCACTGTATTTTGTTGAGCTAGAATCCATGACTGACGGGCAAAGGACTGCATTCGACGACTTTGCTGTGCTACACATCTTGCTTGTGCAGTATGTGCACGTCTCTGTAAGAAATCCTGGCAACGTTCATGAGTACAATACGACTTATCACTTGCGACAGGCTTCGTTCTTATTGTTTCATCTCTACTTCCTCCACACTTACGCCGAAAAGCTTCGCGAATGCGGCTACAATGGTACGATCTTTTGCCAACTTCCCGTACATGGACTAACAGCTCCCAGGCGCAATTCCTTACTGGGAATGGGGACTAGACTGCGACAATGTTGATGCATCACCCCTATTTGACGGTTCCCCAACATCTCTGGGAAGCAATGGCAAATGGATTCCAGACCGCACGTCTGGCCCAGTCCCCGGATTGGAAGTCCCGGGAGTTCCACTGGGTACGGGAGGTGGATGCGTCCACAGCGGACCGTTCGCCAATTATACAGTCAACATGGGCAACGTCATTGACCCAGATCCGACACGCTACAACCCTCGTTGCTTGAGAAGGGACTTGAACCCACATGTCTGCAGGAAGTGGGCTTCACTGCGCAACACAACCCAGCTCATCCTTGACAGCCCCAACATTGAGCTATTCCAGGCAATTATGCAAGGGGACAGCCGATATCCAGAAGCAGCAGACCTTTTTTTCGGAGTCCATGGCGGCGGACACAATGTAGTTAGTAAGTGCTCACCGAAGGTCTTCAAATTGTTGTTTGTTGCCCTGAAGCTTACAGCATCCGCATAGGTGGCGACCCTGGCAGTGACTTCTTCTTCAGTCCCTTGGAACCTGTTTTCTGGCTTCACCACCAGCAGTTGGACAGACTGTATTTCGTATGGCAGAACCTAGATTGGAAGAACCGTCAGGTATGTAGTTTCCGCTCCGAAGCAATGCCCGCAAATCACACGGGCCACCGCTGACAAAAACCGCTCTAGAACATTGCTGGCACCCGCTCATGGTCGAGTGTGCCGCTACGCCAGCAAGCAACATTGGATGACGTCTTGCTCTTTGAACCTCTCAACCGGAAGAGGACTTTGGGTCAGCTCATTGACACCATTGGAGGCACGCCGTTCTGCTTTGTTTATGAGTAAAAGGAAGAGCTACTACCTGCGAGAGGGATGGATTATTAGGCTAGTCTTATGCTACAGTGACGGAAACCTTTGTTCTCGTGAGCGCATCCTGGCCGTCTGCTGTACTTTCTTTTTTTCTATAAAAAAAGAAAAGAAAACCTCGGTGTTCATTTTGAAATGGGAAAGCAATCGTGATTGCGTGAGCCTAGCCTGGAAAGATATGTGCAAGTAACGGCTCACCAACTCATACCCGATTCATAGTCGGGGACGAATCGTTGACGCATGCTGTACTACCAGTTGAAAAGACTTGATTTCATGGCCGCCTCGTTCATTACTCACTTCTTTGTAATTCTGCTTCACTGTGATATATTTTCCAATATGTCAGTGTGGTCTCAATCACCGGTCGCTCTCCGTCAGTTCAGACGGATTCTGGGGTTCTGCGGAGCCCCATTCCGCCGTGTGTCTCATGGTGGATGGTTCTTTCGGGGAACTCGTGATCACCCATCTCGACCCTCATATTTTCCAGCTCAGTCGGGTTGTAGTTACTGACGAAAGGACCCTACTGGGCCCTTTCAATGCCGAGCCTTCCCCTTGGCTGAACTATTCGGCGACCATCAACCACAGCTTCTTATCAGCGACTTCCGTAACGGCCCCGATCAGCCGATTAGGAGGCTGGCCGTCCTACAGCCATACGAACCTGAACAGGGATGTTTCTGAATTGTGTATAAGATAGATCCGAGATCGACACTAGAATGAGCTTGTCTTTCGGGTTTGCCGTGAGAAAATCCTACATTGAATGAGACAGTTTCCCAAATCAACGATGAAATACAGGTTAACAGGGAATCTCATAGGAGACACGTTTGCTGCTTAGCATGCATCTTCTTGCGTTTCACTGTAGGCATGTACTATTCTCGAGGAAAATGATGCAAACGGAACACTTTCTAAGACGATACTAAAAAGGGTATCGACTATGTAAGTTGAGCAACCAGTTACCATGCAATTATTGGCCTCGATTAGAATGGCTGAGCATGGCCATGATTAATATTATAGTACTGCTGCCCTGTACGGCTGCTACCGTTGAATATATGCATTGCAGACCACCTATAGTATCTTGCGTGTTGAAAACGCGCAAGAAATCCACGGTGCATCCTCCTTGACTTTAACCGATCCTTGCCACGTGCGGGTGCATCAATACGCAAGTGCCTCTGTTGATATCCTCGCCCTTGTTGTAAGACATCCAAAGTTGGTTGCCGCACCACAAGATGTTCTTCCTTCCCGCAGCGTCCAGTGTCAACTCACCAGTGACCGAGTCGACACAGCCCGTAACGTAAGCAATCCTGGCACCGTTGGCAATCTGTGCCTTGACTGCCTGCTCTGTGTTCACCTGCGGCCAGTTGCTGCCCGAGGAATAGGTCGACATGTAGGCGTAGTATTTGTAGGTGTACGGCGGGACGGGATTGGCCAGGAAGAGGCGACCCTCCTCGTCGAGGGCCCAGATGTAGCGGTTTTGTATGCTGGTCGCCGTGGAGGGGAAGGCCACCATCCAGTTCAAACCTCCGGTCAGGCCGTTGAGAAGATTGGCGTACATGAAAAGAGGGCTGTTCCCGTAGTCCGTTGCGCTGGCCTTGAAAGGACCCAATGCCGCTCCCTTCAAGCACGTGGAAACGGTTTCGGTGACAGTGGCTGCGGTGGTAGTGGTGATGCTGGCGGTTTCCGTTGTGGTGGAAGTCAGAGTGGCCGTCAGAAGCTCAAGGTCCGTTGTGGCTTGAGACACAGTGTCGGTGACGGGGATGGTGACGGTCTCGGTCGCAGCGGCGACAGACACGACCGTGGATTGTACGTTTGCAGTTTCTGTCACAGTAATGGTAGTGGACGGCGTGGGTGCTGTAACGGTTGTAGCCTTGACGCCGGCACAGGAGCATGCGGCCGCGTATTCGGAAAAGTCCTTGCACGCCGAAGTCGCATAGTCCGGGAGCGAGACAGCGTCTTGACGAGCTTTCAGTCCCTGCTGGTCGGACTTGGTAACTGTGACGGTTGAGATTTGTGTCTCCGTAGCCGCCACGACGGTTTCGACGGCGGTGACCAGCTGTGTTTCGGTCGCAACGGTACTCGATGCCTTGACCGTGAAGTAAACAGTCTCAGTTGCCGCAGTCGTGGTCTCGCTAACAGTGAAGAGCTGAGTGTCGACCTGTGTGACCTCCTCTACCAAAGTGGTGCTAGTGGTCTCATACACAGTGCTTCGCGTTGAGATTAGCAAAGCGACAACTAAATTTGGGGCTGCCGTTCCTTACTGAATACTTGGAGTGACTGTGACGGCGAGGTACGATGAGCAATCCTCCAGGCCATTTCTGCCTGGTACGCCCTCGGCAGCGATGTCTGGTACCATCTAGTCAGCGGCTTGCCCTTCAGGCCATCAAGTGGGCTTTTCACGGAGTCCTTTTCATACCTCGCAGGCATGCGTTAACTCTGCAGCAAGAGGCTGCGACAAGGCCGGCAAAGCCCGGTACAAAAAAGAGTGACTGCTTCATTTTCGTGAAGTGGAAATGGGCGTTAACGAGCGGCTGCGGAAGACATGACGTGGGTTCCTCGGGCTGTATATATGATGAGCCGAGAACATGCCATTTTGTGGTGTCAACATAACCCCCTCGTGCTTGACCCGGCGGACCCGTATTAGATGTCAATAGTCGATATTTCCTTTTGGTGGTTCGGCCCAGGCCGTGTTGCTTTGGGGAGCGTAATTACCGCTGACTCCAATTACTGGCTAAGCGTATGCGAGCCCCATGAGCTGAAGGGTCGACCAGGCTCTATTCGGCGGCAACCTGTGGGCAGTAACAGACCCGACAGAACCAGCGACAGGGGACAGGACCCATTATATCGCAGCTCCAGGGGCTCAGCTGTGTTCTAGCCGGTGCATTGCTGAGTTGGGCTCCACGTGGCGCTTCGATAGCGTCGATGCTTTTTTCTTTCCGGATCCACATGGACACTGAGATCTGGAGTAGACAAAGCACGCACAGCCACAGGAGGTAGATTCCATGGAGGAAGGCTATTGCGCTGAGGCCTTGTTATCGTTATAAAACCCAAGCGTCCCCTGAAAAGCCAAGGGCAGAACGAGTCAGTGCATCCTCACTCGAGAGATTGCTCGGTGCCAGTATTGGCTGTTGCAGCTTCACACAGCCAACCCTGTGCGAAACATTTGTGTAGCAAGACTTTGCGGTCCGGAAAAGTCATTTAATTGCATCGCTCTTCCTTCCAATTCGTAGCTCTCGTTAGAGAAAGCACATTTATCTGGCTAATTCTCCAAGTAGAGCCTGGCTGGCTATGCCACAAACCCTTCACCTGGCTCTTGATTTGTAACCAACTGGAGTCCAAGCACCGCCAGTAGCATTGACATGCCAAGAAAGATACAAGGGACATTTTTTACCTTACCATACGTATTGGCGATTTAACCTAGGCGAAACAAGGTCTCCAACGTGGAATGCCTGGAAGAAGAGGTGCAAAGAAGAATAGGGGGTGTTTGAACTGCAAATGTCGGGGCCGCAAAAGCTTCTGGTGGACAGGATCATGCTAATGATATACTTGCTTCCGCTTCCCACTAACTCTTGGGATTCTTAGTCAGTGAGCTTATCTCCTCTGTGCTTCTCCCTAACTGGTCAACAAATTACGCTGCCTACTCTTTACCAGCTTATTGATAGCTGGCAGGATCCTGAGAGTGTGGCATTATTTATTCTGGTATGGTACAGGGTAAGCGAAGCTTGGTCCACGCCCCCAGTTTTACCGACGCAATGATCTAGTATTCAGTTTGTCTGGTGAGCTGTGCTGGGAGAAGAATGTACACAAATATTCGAAGAGAATAAGAACAAGCATTTCGGGCTAGTTCTCACGCTTGAAGGTATTTGCTAACCAAAATGGCGGCTTGGGGACTGGTCTACGTGTTGGTTGGTACGAGGGAAATTGATACACAGAGGAAAGCTTGAGACCGCTTGAATGTGACTGGCCAACCAACGTTGCATATTATATGTTGATGCAGGGAACTGGACGACCTCAATCTCTCATTAAATAGCCAAACAAAATACTTGCTCTTAGTACGCGTAAAACAATGTCGCCTCCGAATCAGTTTGCCTAATCTTTCGGTTCTCCCTAATGAGCATCCATCGCATGAACCACGCGCCCATGGCGCACGCAACTGCCATGCCTGCGCTAGCTGCCATGGGCAGGACGTATCGCGGGGCAGATTCACTTGGCCAGATATACTTTGCGATATTAGTCAAATGAAGATTGTGATGTGGGCACTTGAAACTTACCGGAGTCCAGATCAAGCTGAGCGTGGCACTGACATTGGCAATGGCCAGTGCCGCAGACTTCTTCTCTTTGGTCTGGCCGCAGGTCGACGAGACCCAGCCAAGAATGATGGAGTTGACACCGTACGTGCCGATTGTGAAAACGCACATGGCAAAATACCGGGCACCCACGTTCATGGTGGCGCACCCAAGCACGAAGCCGAACGTCGCGACAGCCTTGGCGATGGTAATATGCCAGGTTCGCTCATTGAAATGACCTGAAGAGGCTGCCCAGGCAATGGAGAAGACTCCCGCAATCAGGTACGGCGGGCAGGTCAGTACAAGCGTGATGGTCTGGTTGAAGCCGAGTGTGTTGACAATGCTGGGAAAGAAGTTCTTGAACCCGTTGGTCGCAATGTGTAGGTGCTGCATGTAGACAAAGACCCAGACCTTGGGGTCCTTTATGGACTCCTTCAAGCCCTTCCACATGGAGACATTGCTCTCTTGGCCAACAGTGTCACGGGCAACACGGTCATGGGCAAGTTGCCGTTCCTCAGGGGTAAGCCATCTCGTGGTCAGAGGTTCGTCGGGGAGCATGAAGCAAGCCATCACGGCAATCACAAAGGTGGCAACACCCTGGATGATGAAAAGCCACCTCCATCCCTTGATACCATGAACTCCGTCAAGCTCGAAAACCCCCAGGGCAATTAATCCAGAAAACGCCGATGCCAGAATGTTGCCAGAGTAGAGGATTGAGATTCGGGTTGCGATTTCTTTGCGTGTATAGAAAATAGACAGGATGTAAAGAGCACCGGGATAGTATGGCGCCTCGACGACACCGAGGAAGAACCGCGTGAGAACGATGCCGGTGTAGTTGTGCGCGACGGCAGTCAGGCCACTGACCACTGCCCAGCCCATCATACAGATGCCCATGTACCAACTCGGTCGGACGCGAGTAATGATCATGTTACTCGGGATCTGACCCAGCACGTAACCCACGAACAGAATTGAGACGGCGGTGCTGTACTGGCTTCCGACGAGGCCAAGGTCTTCTTCGAAGCCGTTCAGGCGAGCAAGCGTGATGGCGTTGCGGTCCAGGTAGTTGAGCCAATACATAAGCCAGAGGATGGGCTTGCGACCGTCAGCACCAGGAACATTTGCTTCTTTGATAAGAACAGCTAACTCACCATGATCCAAATGTCAAGCTTTTTCACAAGCTTGATCTCAGCAGGGTCCGACTTCTTCGCGGCTCCGGAATAGTCTCCTCGCCCTTGCGCCAAGTCTGGTTTCAGTATATCATCGTGATGAGTTGATACAGTCTTCTCGAGATCTGCGGAAGGTTGTTCTGCCTTGTGGTGGGGTGAAGTCATGGTGCTGTCTCGAAAGCGTAGGACACTGAATCTCGAGCAGATTGCTTGTCGCTTTGAGTAGTTGAAGAGAGAAGGTTGGTAATGTTGATATATATACCCCAACGAAAGGGATTCCCCCGCAGGATGTGCACCTTTTCCCCGTATTCTGGCTCAACCACCCCGCAAAAGCATGGTCCTCGAACAGCAGGATTGCCAGTAATCTGGGGAATCTGCTTGGCAGGTTACAAATGACTCGTCAGTCTGTAATCTTTGTGCTGCTATTGATCGCCGACGTTTGTTGAGTGGAGTCGTTGTGGAGGTGCGGACAGCGGCGCCGAAGTCCGCAGCGTCCGCTCAACGGCTAGTGACTGGTTGAAGTGTTTGGTAGTCTCATCCTCGAGTTAGTCGTGGCCGAGCCCATTGTAATTGAGTTTAGATACTGCCACAGAGCAGTCACACGTTCTAACCCCTTACTCGAGGCAAGAACAGTTTGTATCTCAATGCGGCCTATCTCACCATTGACGATGGAGAATTCCAACCCCGAGAAACAGTGGGTTGTGCACAGTAGCGCGCAAGGATTCAATGAAGGTTTCCGGTTTCGGCCACCGAGACCGAAACGCGGGCTTTCCAGACGTGGGTCCATTAATGGCGGGGATGGGAGAGATCGTCGTGTGTTCGGCAATTAAGAGCTGCAAGCAACCGTGCTTCATCGTTACTGGTGAGATTTCATTGGTAAATCTCATCCATACATACACAATATTTACCTAGCAAGTCCATCGAGAACTTTCATTCACTCATTTCGCTTCCATTTTTATTACTTTCCTGTTCCTAAATTACGCTCATCACCATGTTACAGAAGCCTCCTATCCGTATTGGCAATGTGTCTGGTGCCACTGGCGACCACCCCCACGCCATGATGCGCATGGTGCGGTCAGGCAATGTCAATGTGATTACAGGCGACTGGTTGTCAGAGATGAATATCGCTTGGAATGCTATTACCAAACAAGAAGTAGACCCGGATCTGGGTTACGAGAATGGCTTCTTCGAGCAGCTTGAGGAGTGCCTTGACGGAATCATGGAGAGAGACATCAAAGTTGTCACGAATGCCGGTGCATTGAATACGGAGATGCTGTATCGCAAGGTCCAAAAACTGTGCCACGACCGGGGATACGGAAACTCCGTCGTTGCGGCTGTGGTAGGAGATGATGTCTCCGATCTGATCATGAGCGAGTCGGGGAAATCTCTCTCCATAAACCATCTCGATCACCCGGAGAAGACACTAAATGACTGGGAATTCACACCCTGTTGTGCAACAGCATACATTGGCTGTTGGGGCATTACACAGGCTCTCAGAGCGGGAGCAAGCATTGTCATTTGTGGAAGATGCACAGATGCATCTCCTGTGATGGGCGCCGCCGCATGGTGGCATGGCTGGCGAGAGAACCATTACGAGGAATTGGCAGGGTCTCTTCTAGCAGCTCACCTGATTGAATGCGGCCCCTACGTCGTCGGAGCCAACTTTTCCGGCTTCAAAGAGTTTCTTCCAGAGCTCGTGGACCTGGCATTTCCTGTGGCCGAGGTTGACAGCTTCGGACGCTGCAAGATCAGCAAGACCGGTGAGGGTGGTGGGCACGTCACTCGGAATACGGTCACAGCTCAACTCCTTTACGAGCTACAAGGTCATATGTATCTCAACCCAGACGTTGTAGCCGACCTCTCCGGCGTTACTGTTGAGGAGGTTGCAAGGGACTGCGTTTCCGTAACCGGCGTCAAGGGGCTTCCACCACCACCAACTACCAAAGTCATGGTCGCAGCCAAGGGTGGCTTCCAAGCAGAGGCCACTTTCTACATCAATGGTTTGGATGTACAAGAGAAGGCAGAAATGATGAGGAGGCAGCTTGAGTTCGCCTACAAGGACAGCAATTTTAGCAGACTCAGCATCGAGCTGTATGGTACGGCAGCTTCCAACCCCCAGTCGCAACAAGCCGGCACCGTGTTCCTGAGAGTCTTTGCGCAGGCACGCAGGAAAGAGGACATTGACGTCCACAAGTTCAAAATCCCTATCTATGCACTGCGCATGCAGAGCTATCCGGGATACCACATGAACTTGGACTTTAGGACAATGACTCCAAAGCCATTCATGGAGATGTTTCCCGCTCTGATGCCATTGTCGGTGATTGACCACCGAGTGGAGATGAGCAACGGATCAATCCTGAAGGTTGAACCCCCGCATGAAACAAGAATCTACCCAATCGTGCGACCATCCTCAGATACTCTTAACCCAGTTGACCTCTTGGGATACGGCCGGACTGAGTTCGTGGCACTTGGAAAGCTCGTGCACGCTCGTTCGGGTGACAAGGGCGACAACTCCAACGTGGGGTTCTTCGTTCGCAATGATGACGAGTACGACTGGCTGCGCACGCTTCTCAGCGTCTTCAAGTTCAAACAGCTGCTAGGCGACGACTGGTTCAAAGGAAATACGGAGCGGCGCGTGGAGCGTGTTGAGTTCCCGGGCCTGAGGGCTGTACATTTGTAAGCATCGAAACGACGTCCGCTGATGTGACAGGCACTAACATCAGTTTAGCCGTGTACTTGATAACCTTAATGGTGGCATTGCTTCGTCAGACAGGGTGGATGGACTCGGCAAAGGCGTTGCAGAGTATCTGCGGAGCAAGTATGTGGACATTCCTTTGAGATTCCTCAAGAGAGGGACTATTTAGAGCAACATGGCAAGGCGGTGATCCAGAAAAGAGGCTAGAATAAATGTACAATACATGACTAGACTGTCAAATGATACACGATATTTACCACATGTTTGGGACGGTATTGTCACTGAAGGATTCCCCATCAAATATCCCCAGTGAGTCCTAAAAACCATTCCTGCGACAGCATAGACAGGGCATCATTGTGATATTCATCAAGAGCCAAGTCTTGCAAGTCTCCAAAGCAATCCCTGAATGTGTGGTCCACGGTCATGTGCATATAACTGGACGGCGCGGCCTGGTCGTAAAACCCTTCTGTGGCGTGGAGAACGACTGTCGAACTTGGGGTCAAGTGGCTTCCTGCGAGAGTATTTTGGGGATTGCTAAGAGATGCATCAGCTTCAGGAGCTGGTGCTCGCGATGTCTCGACAATATCAGAAATGACTGCATCGCTCAGCCTGTCAAAAAGATCTGAGCAATTTTTAGCGGCGTCCCAGCGCTCCGACACCGCTACCAGAACCTTCGAGCAGGCGCGAGTATCGTTGAACACCTGGGTGATGGTTGGCCTGGGGTGGAGTTGTGCCCGAGATCCGTTCGGCGGCGCCGGGTTCTGTGAAGACTGCAGATGATTCCTCAATGCGTATATGTAAGAGAGACCTGCGTTGAACACGGAATGCATCGTGATCCACGAGTAGTTCATCTTCTTTGACCTGTGAAGGCTTGCATACAGATTAATAGCCTCCTGAGCCGAGTCAAAGATTCGTTGCAAGGTGACGCTGCTTTGGGACGCATCGGCAAGGCAGGGTGAGGGGCGATACAGCATGAGCATCGCATTGTGATATAACAGCTTCCACCACTCTGCCGAACGAAAGCAGGACGAATCAGGGACTGCGCCATGTTCTGATGAATGTCCGCTGAATAGTGGAAGCTTGCTGGTACTGGCGTCCCACCCCTTCAGCTCATCTGTAAGCTCGTCCCTAATCTGCTCAAAGTTGCGGCGTGAGGGCGCAGCATTCTTCGGGTTTCGGTACAAGGAGTTGAGGATCCTTCCACAGAGAACGCGGTAGGCAACGATATGGGCGAAGATCACTGTGCTCTCCGATTCATCTGGGGTCTCCAGGGGAGATGTGGGCGTGGGGTAGTGAGAAGAGACTCCTTGATCCGATATTTCAGAGCCAGGTAGCTCGACATCAATATCCTCCCATTGGATCGCTAGTGGTCGCCCGAGGGCTATACTCGTTACCCTGTCAAGCGCCACGAGGCTCCAGAAACACTTTCTCTTCAGCTTGGTGGACAGAAGATCACGGGAAATGTCGGAATGGAGTCCGCGGTCGCCGTCAAGCCTCTGATATGTTGTGGCGCGATGCAAGCCCATTTCCAAGCACATTCTGGCAGCGAGCCCGATCAGATGCCAGACGCTGGCCGTCGTGTTCTTGGAAGTTGAACCCATGCGGTACTGACAGACCAACAAGAGGGCTTGTATCCTGTCAATTCCACCCAAGACCATGACGTCCCCCAGCTTCAACATGGCACGGTTATAATGCAGCTCGGCATCGTAGACCCCGTTCCAGTTGTACTTGTGGACTTGGGCCGTGGCGATGGCGAGGACCATGTCAACCACGAAGTCGTCGGAGGCTGTGCTCTGGGCATTGATATCGTAAACAGCATCGAAGGACTGCTGCAGCTTCTCAATTGACAAGTACGGGTAGCAAAGGTAGTCATGGTTACAGTACGCCTGAACCAGTTTCCGTCCAACGCTCTTCGGCGGCAATGGCGGAACTATATCTGGCGATTGTGAACCCGACGAGGTATTTGCGGTCCAGTACGTGTTTGACGGGGCGGTCGACGGGGTTTGACATGTCTGTAAGAGATTCGCAAGCAGCAGTCCGCTTGCTGAACCAACGAAATGGTCGCTACCGCCAGCGATTAGCGACATGTGCATCACTTGTTCGGCAACCGCGCCGCCTCCATGTGCGTTGGAGCCATGGTGGGACTGAGCTGTGGGTTGAGAGTTGCGATGAGCTGGACTAGAGGCAGTATTGATCTGGGATGGAGAGCGGCTGCGGGTCAGTTTCGAGGCCAGCGACTGGTTTTCGGACTCAAGGTCCCTGATACGGCGCTCAAGCTTCTGGATGTTCCTGCGACGAGCCTGGTGCTCGCTCGTCATATACTGGCACTCGGCACTGGCTCTTCCACACGGCGTGCATCGCGGCAATGCCTTGTCGCAACGGACCTTGCGTCGGTGACAACGATCGCAGGCCGTCGGATGCATGGCCGGTGATAGCAAAACATAGCAGAACAAGGGGTGGAAACGCCGAGCCCCAACGTCGGCGCCGGAGGCCGAGATATGAGTAGGCGATGACCAGCTACCCCGCATTAGTAATTAGGAGGGCGTTAGAGGAATGGCTGGTTTTCTTCGCCAAAATCCACTAAATAAGGGTCATACTTCCACAGTAGTCTGGACCCATTCGCGCCCTTGCAGAGCCATGGCTAACTCAGTCAACATGCAGCGTTGGGGTGGACGAAGAGCTTTAAGAAAACTAGTTCAAACGTCTTTTTTTGTGATATTTCTGATTCATGCCTATTTGCACGTACACGGGTCGGGTAGCCAAGAACATTTACAAACCCCTATCAATGCGATCAAGCATCTCATGGCCCTAATCCAGGCCCCATTGAGTAGACTAAGATCCTACACAGCTACAAAGTCAGAAACAGATGCACCTATATATCCCTATCGTTTCCTCGATCGCCTGTATTTTTCACTGACGAAAGTTTGGCCTCTACAGCTAATTTACTGAGCCTAGGTAACGCAAGCTTCTCGCGGCATTAGGCAGACTCCCGTTCCAGATAAGTACCTGCTCAATGTAATCGTACTGAAAGACGGATATCACAATAGTCAATAAGGCGTAATAACAGTTTAATACGCCTCAAACCCGAATATGCCCAAGATGACGAAACAAAGACCAGGAGAGCGGAATATAAAGAATCCTGAGGATTTCTTCAAATTCCTTCTTTAGGCTAGCATGTGCTTATGTTGATTCCTTCTTACCCAGCATCTATTGTTAGCATTTTTGTTTATAAGAAATTGTTGCAATGCCAACTAAATGTAGAATTGCTAAAAATATGAGTGATGATCCATGGTTTAATCTACCGCATGTGCGATATTGCTTCACTACTCGACGAGGATCTTCTCCGAACATGCAAATGCAAAAATCTGTTTTGGATAAATATTGAAGCACAAAAAGAAGATACTGTATTTCTCCCGAAAGTCCACACCTCAAAAATTTCATTCTTGGGCTTTGCGTGGACGATCATGCCATTGCCAACAGAAGCGTAAAAGCAGCCGCACACGCCACCCAATTGACACTTTTACCCATGTTCGCGCCGCTATCGATTGTGATTTCCTCGAGAATGAAAGCAGGCTGGTATGAATCAACAGATGTCTGATCAAGCGTTCCATTCCAACAGTAGCGGCTGAAGCAGCTATTACAGGCGTCGGGCAGCTTTTCCTGCGCTCGATGCATAGTGCGCGATAGGACAGCGCACCCAACACAGGTGTGCCACTCCGAGTCAACCGTGCCGTTCCCTTGTGTTGCTGCGTTGAACCCGTTCAAGATGACGGCATCTCGCAATTCGGTCTTGTACTTGGGATCGAAGGTCGAGAGATTGGATGCAGCCACGTAAGGAGCATTGGGGATATAGACAACGAGAGGAGGCGTTGACTGACCATCCTTCAGTGTGAAGTTGGAGGCGTCGCAACCGAAGAATGTAGGCCGGCGGTTCAGGCCCAAGTTGATGAAGGTTTCTGCGTCCGGAACTGCGGGGAAAAGTGTTCCATTCGAGATGGATGACAAAGAACGCTCGTAGGTTGCGCGAAGAGCTGTACCATTTGGCCAGTTATGATCAGTGTCTGCTGAGGAATCAACCGCGAAGATGACGTCCAGGGCTCGGTATGGTTGGATCAGAGGGTGGAGCGGTAGGTTCTGCAAATCTTCACCGCCATCAACAAGCGTCAGTTGAAACGACTTGGCGCTTGGGTTTGTTGAGGGCTCCCAATTCAAGAACGGGTTTGGCGCATACTGCGCAACGTCATTACTGCTTTCATCAAGCGCGTTTAGAACGTTGAAGAGAGTTTCATTGAGGAAATCTGGAAGATCACCAGTAACACTGGACAAGTTCTGGAGAAGAAACTGATTGAATAAAGTGGAGGATGTGCCCATGACGAAGCCAGCTTGGTCAAACCCTTCCACGCAGTGACCGTCCTTCTGGACTTCACCCGCCGAGAAGTTCGAGCCGAGGTAACGAAGGGGGGCAAACGCGTAGGTGGTTGGGTCCCAAGTCCCCATCTCAAAGGGATTGAATTCGAACACGGTCGAGTTTATGCTGACCACCTTTTGGTTTGGAGCTCGGCCGTCGGCGATAACAACAGGGAATGGCGTCGAGCCCGACTTGAACTGATCGCTGCGGGCGATAGAGGAAAACGTGTACGCAGGCCCGCCTTCATCGTCGTCGATCAACTGGTAGCTAAGAGCGCGGCCCCAGTAGTCAGTGAGTGATGTGTCCCAACCCTCGGCTTTTGCTGCAACTTGTGTTGCAATCTGCGCCCAGTATTCGCCCGTGTTGAGAAACGAGATTCCCTTTGATTCGGGTCCCTTGAAGATGTCCCGGTCAAACTTCCAAATCTTGGACTGAATATCCTGAACCGTCGAGAAATTGTTGCTGTACACGGAACCAACCAGCCAGTTTCCTCCTGAAAGTCCTGCGATGTATGTAGATGCTTGCAGCAGACCCTGGATGCCACCATTGTCTGGGAGACCCCGGGTCCGGCTATCTGCTGCTGAGAGGAAGCCAGCTCCATTCATCAGGGCGCGATATCCGCCTCCGGAGAAGGCGAGGCCGATGCGGGGGATTTCTAAGCCGGAGCTCTCATTCGATTTGAAGCGTTGAGGATCAAAGTTTTGGATCGAAGCCCGACCCAAGAATTCCACGAGCGGATCCACAATCGCCTCATTTCGCAGTCGGAGCCAGTCAGACTCTTCTTTCGAGAGCGCAGCCGCGCTTCGAATCTTCGGGCGGTTCGACGGGCATGGCACAACTATAGGCGAGTAGTTGCCAGAAGGGGAGTCGGGTAGAGCTCGGATCTGAAACTCGGGAGAAGGAGATGCAAAAGATGAAGGGCAAGAACCCAAAAGGAGCGACAAGAAAAGAACGGACGAGCTCAACATGTTTACCGATGGCCAGGCAACAAGCCCGTGTGATTTGAAAAGATTGTCGGGTATACAGAAGAATGAGACATCGGTCGAGATGCGGACTCTGACGGTCGTTATATAAACCTACTGTCCTTCACCGGAAGTTCCGTAAGAAAATCCACGTCCAACTGCGCACGGTTAAAGGTGCCTCCTGATTGGTTGTCTCGTAACAAAATACGCTTCATTTAGCTTCGCCTCGCTCACGATCCGCAACCCTCTCCACTCGTCCAGTTTGACTAGTCCTGTAGCCAATCGGACGCGCCGTAAACACGGCAAACGGCACTTCGGCTGTTCGAAGATGAAAATGCGTAATGCGAATCCGGGCACACTGACCCATATGTGCACTGCTCCACACCAAGAGCGCGTATTAGGCATCCCTTTACGAGGCTGTCGTGATAAAAGTGCCCGAGTAGTGCGGCCACACAAGGCGTGTTCATGTACGACTAATATGCGTTTTGAGTCTTTCAAAACACCCGTGGTTGACCAATTGGCTCCTATGCGGTTGTCCGATATAGATCTGGATTCATGTACGTCTCATCCCACGCAGACCAATCCACGATGTCAAAGTCGAACTCCTCACCCAACAGCTGACTTACATCAGAGGACAGAGGTTGATCTGTCGAGGTCTGCAGATGAGTGGGCTGAGGAATATCAAAATTCTGACAAAGCTCCAAGATCCATTGCGGTGTCTCCTGAGTCGTAGATGGGAACTTCTCCTGGATGAAAGCAGCATGACGTTTCCAGGATGTCACGGTGATGCGAGCCGCAAAAATGATGTCCTCACGATGGGCTGTGGTTCGTAGGTCTGAGTGAGCGGTGTAGGTCTTGTGGATGAGACTCCAAAGATCCTCTACTTCTTCTTCGTTGAAACGGTGATGTGACTCAAGAATGACATACACAACTGTTTCGCGTAAGTGGCCCCATATCATCTCGGAAAGGCAGGAGGGGAGGCTCGCATGCAACCCAGGGGAAGTAAGTACGGTTATGCCACAAGTACCCTTTAAGCATTTCATTCGTCTGGCTCATGTTGCAATATTCCAGGCCCTTCGTGCAAATATGAAGGAAGTCGTTGCGCTCTTGTCGCGACATCTCGGTAATCCTTGCGTTAACAAGCGCGGGCTGTCGTGTTATTCTTCTAGCAGAAAGAATGTATTGATTGATGCCGAGCTGGAGATTGACGTGCAGCGGGTCCAGAAGGTCGCAGTACTGGAGAAACTTCAGTCGCAACTTGCTCTCGATTTCATCGATAAGTTCATCTTTCTCAGCAAGCGGAACCTGCGGTGAGAGCACCCACGACAATGACTTGATACCGTGACTCGTCCGCCTTAGCTCGCGGTGAGTATATAAAATATTGTAGCTCCAAAGGCACTGGGACATGCTGGTAAGCTTGATTCGCTCGGGTGGCAGCGTCTTCAAGTTGTGGGTCAAGTCCTCATCTTCTAGGTTCGCGGGCAACTTGGCGTCCCAGTCGGCATACAGGGTTATGCAAAGGCTGCCAACATGACGTGCCAATGTGATCTCCATGTACTGCAGCTGCCACCAGATTCTGCGACGCTCCTCGGTGCGCAGAACGCCCAGGCCGAGTAGCTCCCCGTCGCGATGCAGGCCCATGCGCTCGGCAATACGGCCGGCCACGCCCATCAACGAGTATACTGCCGCAGGGTGGGCACGGTCGCTGATCCCGAGCTGTTGGAATGATAAGGTGTTAGCACAGTGAGTAAACTTCGGGAGCGGGTAGGAGGCTGACAAGGTACAACATGAAAGCCTGCAGCGTCATGATGCTGGTGGTTGTTGCGTAATTGACGCCTAACAGTGATTGCTCCGTAGCTTCCTGAAATCGGTCCAAAAGCTCTGGTTTCGTCTGGTGAAGCAGCGACACACACCCTTCTTCCGAAAGACTGGTTATGCTCATAAAAACAATGGCAAAAACGAGAGCTCTCTCACCGTCCGACAGGAGGAGGTTAGCCTGAACCGCTTTCTGTATGACAGGTTCCACCTCCCAGTGAAAGAAGATCTTGACCAACGGATGCACATTCCGCACAAAGACCTTCCATAGGCTAGTCAGGTAAGTGGTCGGCAGCGCTGAAATATCGGATGAGCCATCCGTCTTGAGCTTGACGGGGTCCAAGATGGAAGGCAGATAGCTGGTTCGCGTTGCTGAAGGAGGCAGGCGATGCCCCTTGACTGAGGCTGATGGGACGCTTTCCCCAGAATGGTTGATGCCGCCCCAGCTGTACCACATAGGCCTATATATTATCATTAGAGAATAGTGTACATGATTGTTGATACCGCCGTGAACTGGAAACGATGGGTACTGACGACTCAATGTAGGTTGCATCCGCATCCTGCAAGACCAGCCCGGAAGATCCGTCTTGGGTTCGAACCCTGGTCGGCGTCGCTCGGTCACAGGTGGATTCGATTTTTCTTTTCTTGTCGGAAGGACTCTTTGAGACCGCTTCACAAGCCTCGTCGGGTATTTGCTGAGCCTCTTGGGGGTCGCCACCGAGCCTCCGGATATACCGCTCCAGCTGAGCTATCCGCTCCCCCAGGTTTTCCGCATCGTTGCTTGTGATGGGTGAGGCGGTTGTCACGGAGTACTCGCAATCGTCTTGTGGCCGCCGCTTACAGTTGCCGCATGGCTGCTGCTTGTCGCAGCGGACTTTGCGCTTTGCGCAGGGAATGCAGCTGACGGGTGCTTTGCCGGGGCGCACCATGGCCGTCGAACAGGCGGACAGCACTTGTCCAGCTCGGAATCCGATTTCAACGAGACTCGGTACTTTCGGTAATCCGATGAACTCTGTCTATTCTTATTATTCGGTAGCGAGGTGGAAAGGATTGAAGTTTGTTGACGTCAAGGGCTGGCCTCGGGGAGAAGCTTAGATCTCGGGATTCGGTACCGAGCCGGGGATTGTCCGAGATCATTACGGTGAGCCGATGCCGATACCCCTTACACTTCGATTAAGCCCCTGATCGAAGATTCTCATGTACAATCCAATCTTCACAAGATCAGGCGTCATAGATGGATACAGAGCTCGTGTTTTCTGCCCGTTATATACTTCAACCCTCGGACGCTCAAGGATGAGTTCCCATCACCAACCGTTCAATCTGGAGCGATCTTCACATCACCTTCAATCAACATGGAACAACAAACTGAAAATGTCGAGAAGACACAAGAATCTAGTGCTGATGAGTACCCATCGCGCAAAATCATGATTCCAATTGTCCTTTCGATATGTCTGGCCGCATTTCTCTCCTCGCTCGTAAGCTACACAGTAGGCTTCTCGAATACTTGCCCCATCCTGACTACTCATTGACTAGGATCGAACAATCGTCGGCGTCGCAGTCCCAGCCATTTCAAACGAATTTGGATCTTTCAACGACATATCCTGGTACGAATCGGGCTATCTGCTCACGTTTGCCGCACTCCAGCTGCCGATGGGCAAAGTCTATGTACGGACTCGGATTCCACGACGCATTGTTCCTCTGCTAACCACCAGCATGGCAGACATACTTTTGTTCGAAATGGGCCTTCAACATCTTCGTCGTCATTTTTGAGGTGGGATCAGTCATCTGCGCTGCGGCTCCTACCTCCACTGCCTTCATCATCGGTCGCGCGATCGCGGGCATCGGCTGCGCAGGCATCTCGACTGGCGGCCAAGTCCTCTTTGTGGACCTGCTCCCGCTCGAGAAACGTCCCAAATATCAGGGTCTGCTGGCCGCTACCTTTGGCATAGCCGCCATAGCGGGGCCTCTGCTCGGCGGTGTTTTCGCGACCAAGGTGACGTGGCGCTGGTGCTTCTGGATCAACCTGCCGATAGGTGGTGTTGCACTCGTCGTTCTGTTGCTGCTGCTACCTGTCAAACCACCTCCCAAGGAGCGAGCTAACGATTCGCTCTTCCAACGTATCCAGCAGTTCGATCCCATTGGTACCGCGTTGCTCACTCCCGGCTTGGTATTGCTCTTACTAGCGCTGCAATGGGGAGGCGAGGAACGGTCCTGGGGAAGTCCCAAGGTCGTAGGGACGCTGGTTCCAGGAATCATTCTGCTGCTGGCCTTTGCTCTCGCCCAGTTTTGGGTTGGCGACGATGGTACGGTGCCTCCCAGGATTATCCGTCAAAGGAGCATTGCAGCAGCATCCGTGTCATCCTTGGGTTTTGGATCAGCACTGATAATCGTCACTTTTTACTTGCCTATCTGGTACCAAGCAATTCAAGGGCTTTCGGCTGTTGACGCCGGTATTCGCTTGCTCGGATACTTCCTCACAACGGTCGTCTTCGTCATCGCTTCTGGCTTCCTTGTCTCGAAGACGGGATACTACACACCGTGGCTGATCCTTGGCACCGCGATCATGATTGTCGGGTGCGGACTGCTGGCGACTCTGCGTGTTAATTCTACCGACGCACAAGTGATCGGTTTCCAGGTTAGTCTCGTGAGGATCTAGATCTTATGATGACCGCTGTCTTACACTAAGCAGGTTCTTTTTGGAACGGGGATGGGTCTTGCACTGACGCAAGCCATTAACGCCGTCCAAACTGTTCTGCCTCGGGAAGACATTCCAACAGGCCTAACAATGGTCAACTTCATGAATTTTGTCGGCGGCACCATCTTTGTCAGTGTCTCACAAGTGATCTTGACCAACACATTGACTAGCGAATTGAGCAAGAGTATCCCCGACTTGGATTTGTCGCAGGTATTGGGCAGTGGAGCAACAGACTTGTCGAACGCTGTCACGCAGGAACAGCTTCCATCTCTTCTCGGCGCGTACAACAAAGGAATTAGTCATGTGTTCTACTGCGCTATGGCTGTCTCTTGCCTCGCTTTTGTTGCTGCTTGTTTGCTCGAATGGAAAACAGTCAAAACACCAAAAGCCGGTGAACAGCGGGAAGAGGGCTTTGGGGTCTAAATGAAGAAATGACCCATTTTGGATCTTATCCTTTACTTGTTGACTGTTTCATCACGAAATAAGCTATAGACTTCTGACTCTCATTCAATGAGGTCGGTTCTGTCTTTGACAGGGCCACTCTCACATTCCAATCTTTAATGCATTATTACCGTAATGCAGGGTGCAGGGGCGTATTAACACGAAGAGCATACAATTCCCAACATACTTCCATTAGATCTACTAGTATAGATGATAGAGCTTATTTCACGAAGGAATGTACATACAGGTTGAACTGAGTCTATCACCCGATAATTCGTTGTTTCCACGTCCTCGTGTTTTCAAAATCTACTATCAGACATATATCTTAGAAAGCAAGGTCCGCAATTAATTGCCCTGTTGTATTATTGACTGCAGAAATGCCTATCCGTGTTCTATCAAACAGATATCCTTGTGTTTCGTTTCAATATTATGCGGAAATTGATTGGCCATTCTGCTAGCTGACGTCTACAAACGAAACTTGTGATGCAGACGCGCCATTCGTCTTCAGAGACGGAGCCACCCTGTCCAACAGCACCACCCGTACCAGATCTGCTGAGAATCTCCGTTGTTTCAGCGCACAAGACGTTTTGTAAACAGCCTCCCTTCTTTCTGTCTCGATTTCCATTTGCTTCGACTCATGGATTGGCTCACGGACTCACTGTGCTATCTTAATATGCTGCTTTTCCCAGGCAGCTCAGTAAACTAACCTATCAATGGTAGCGGAGCCTTCAGGCTGCTGATATGAATTTCGACTTCAATGGGAACGGCACTGTCAGCATTCGAACTCACATGCCGACGACTGCAAAAAGCATATCGGGTGACACGTGCAGCACCAATAAAGAGCCCCGAATCAATACAATTAACGGGATCGAAGCCACCAAAGGGGCTGCAATTTGCGGCATGAACGTCAATTATCCGACGGGTACATGACCTGCACCTTTTGACAATCAAGGGGATGGGAACCATTGCCAGATTAAAAACACCCTGCCAAAGCTAAAAAAGCAGTATACCTATATTGCTCGGCCAAAGTCCGGTGGGCGGTACTGGACAACCTCCAACATCCACCACAACTGCCGCACTTATTACGTCGGCTAGCTGAGGTTTATCATTTACGGCTCGGAGATGGAGGTGACAGCAGCTTAAGGTAGCATTTAATCTTCCCCATTGAGCAAAAATATGTCCAAATGCTTATCTAGTGACTTGAGACAAAAACGTCTCATGTGAATTGCCTCCACATGTCGTCATGCGAGGCAAAGTACAAATTCGACCTGCCGTATTTTCCTGCTGGTCAAGAGCTCCCCACAATGCCAAGATTGCCTCGTGGTCGGAGACCCATGCTCACAGCACCTTCGTTTCATTCAGGTGGATGCTGTCAGTCAATTTGTCTCACTCTGTCTCCTTGTAATACCGATGGCAGGCTTGGACACTCAGTAGGCCTTCGACACCCGTCATGCTCATCTTTTCTATGCCAGTAGCCCATGTTATAGTTCTTATCTCTCAACGTATCAGTGAAATGGGTTGTTCTCTATCCTTGCTCCCCCCTTGGTGTTATTTCTGCCAGGAGAAAGCTCACTATCAAACCGCTCAGTGTTAGAATCACTCAATGCGGCAAGTCTATGAGTATCATGCATTGTCATCCCGCTTTGTTTACATCCGGCTGGGCCGAAAGGGAAGATCACCAGACGGAATAGAATCGCCATGTGCGATAGGTGCGCATATGTTCTCTTAGCAACCCCTGCAAGTTAGTTCCCCGTCAGGCGTCGCTCGGAGAATTCGTCGCCCCTGCAATTTGCCAAGTGGTTGGTTTAACGGGACAAAATCATCTGCCGGTGCCCCTATCAATCTGCAGGTGCCATGGCATTTACTGGCCTGGTGCTGGCTGCCCCTGGGCGGTTGTGCTCGCTCGGGTCAAGGAACTGCGAGGCGGACACTGGCCTTCCGACTTGTTGGATGTCCAAAGTAGACAACTTATGCGAGAAACCACCAATCAGTGGCGCCGCCAATACCGGCTGCTTGTCATACGAGCCATCCATAGATGCCCGGAAAAAAATGCACCAATAAGGCGTGTGGGGTAGAAGCTCTCCACACTTGAGCCCACATGTCTCACCACTCATCAAGCTTAAGGCAGTTATACTATGACCTTAAAGAAGGCATAGTAGGGAATAGTCCTAGTATATAAGTGCCGTTCGTAGATCGCCGTTTGATGTTCGAGATCGTCAGAGCTATCAATCATCACCAAACAGTGATCTCATTCAACTCCGCTTGCCAAAATGCTTGCCAACGTCGCCATCACCCTGCTCGCTGCCCTGCCCACAGCTTTTGCTTGCCTGGGATATGAGGGCGGTGTTCCCAAGCCGACTTCGACTAAGCAGATCTCTGCCCCGATCTATGTCAAGGCTGGCCAGGTCTTTGACGGTGGTTGGGCCAAGTATGACCGAAATCCCACTTCTTGCAACGGCCAAAGCGAAGGTGGCGAGAAGGATACCGCTTTCGTTGTCGAGAAGGGCGGCACCCTGAGGAACGTCATCATTGGCAAGACTGCCGGAGAGGGTGTTTACTGCAAGGGCGGTGGCTGCAACCTCGAGTTCATCTGGTTCGAGGATGTCTGCGAAGACGCCATTTCCATTGTAAGAACCTGAGTTCAGAGTGCGATCCACGATGGCGAGTCTAACCATTCTACAGAAAGACGACAAGGCAGGAGACGTCACTTGGATTGTTGGTGGTGGTGCCTACCACGCGTCCGACAAGATCATCCAGCACAACGGATGCGGAAAGGTGAACGTACGTACACAAGACGGCTCCTCTTCAGCTCCTTGCCATGAAGCTAACCCTCTCCCAGATCATCAACTTCTATGCTGAAGACTATGGCAAGGTCTACCGCTCTTGCGGCACTGTATGTATTCTCTCTCATCCCTTGTTTCCAAATGCGAGTTTCTAACTCTACACAGTGCGGAAAGTGTGCCCGTGAGGTCTACATCGAGGGTGTCACTGCCCGCAAGGGTGGCGAAGTTGCCGGCATCACCAAGTCCAATGGCGACAAGGCTACCCTCAAGAACGTGTGCACTGACGCCAAGACCCCTTGCCAGAACTACAGTGGTCCCGGCAAGAAGGACGGTGCCTGCTAGACGCACAATGAAACTCTGCCGAGCGGACTCTTCTTCTTTTTTTCGCCGACTCCCCAAGCTTCTCAGCTAGCTCTGGTCTACCCGAGTTGCGCAAGGAGACAACGGTATTTTTGCTCCATGATTAGGTGCTTGGATATTTGCGCCCCAGCGTAAGGATCTGAGATGTATTTAGCGATCCTTGCATACCTTGCTTCCATGTACATGAATTGATGATGCATGATGGAGATTTACTGGACTATGCAATCATGTTTCTTTCTCACAATGAACATCGTGGCTACTCAACATCTTCCCTCCTCAGTCCACAGAGAGGTTCGACTAGTCGTGCTTTAATCTCACCATGCAGATTCCCAGCCATTTGCCGCTGATATCATTAACTCGCTGGATGGGAATTGTTTTCCCAAGACCGTTTGTGTTGGCTTAACAAGTGCATTCCATCATGCCTCGCCATGCTATTCGCGGTCCTGCAACAACACGAGATTCACCACCCCTCACAAGCACGTGGCCCGATGGTCATGTTGGCTGCGCTGGAACCTCGCCTGCGGAGCCGTCTGGTTGCGGTACGCATACTAGCACGATGTGCTGCAACCCAGTGGTGCATAGCCAAGGAAAATCATGCAGGTCTAGAAATTCCGGCTTGGCCCAGGGTGGTGCGCCCGCTGCTGTTCGCCTACAGCCAATCGCAAACGTGGACAACTCGTGGCCATCCATCGAATTAAGGCGCCAACGTAACTCGAGGTTCATTCTAGTTGTTAGTTGTTGGCTCCGAGCCAATGGAGCATGTGATCGCGGCACGGCATACAGATTGAAGCTGTAAAAAGGCCACTTGCATATGCATGGGCTCGTGTGGCCCACCGCCTGCAGTCATCCGGTCGCATCGCTGTTTGCCTGAATGATTTGTCGGAGAAGCGACAGCTGTGAAAGTGGTCAACATGGCCAGATGACCTCTAGGCTAAGTCTTTCTTCACGTTGACCGCCATTGTTCGTCTGCCTCTGCAAGACACTCCATGGAGGTAAGGTCAGACTAGACAAATCCATTTAGCCCGGACACGTTTTCGTTGCGCCTTAGTGCCTTCGAATCTTTCTTCGAAGCGACAGGAACATAGTTCTCGGCATTCTGCGGAGGCCAGAAAACCTACAACTTAGATATAGAAAGTATTCTCGCTACTCGGAGCGGTGTATGGACAGCTCAAGCTCCAAGATTGGAGAAATGTGATGTATTGACAAACGTAATGGTTGGCAATGTCCTTCGGAAATTTCATGCGGCCAAGGAGTTGGCTTGGCCATTCACAAGGTGACGTATCCCTTTTGTCGGAACCAACAATGCGCGCTGACAAACTTCTTTCAGACAATGATCACTTCCCCTCATGCGTGCTTCTGTCCCTCGTAACAATTACTTAAGCTTATGAAGAGAACAATCTACAATTACGAAGAAGGCACAGACAGCGCTCGCAGGCTTCGACGTGAAAACTTCATGTTCAACGATTTCAGCATTCGTCACCTTCCCGCGCTCTATTTCGCCTTTTCCTACTGCGCGGGTCCATTTCTTGAACCTCAAGTTGGCATGACACTTTACGGCTTGCCGCCTTCAATTGCTGAGATCCAAGAGACTTGGCCCGTCTGGAAGGCCGGTGGAGGCCGCACCACTCTTCTTGGTCTGGCCATGCACGCATTCTACTGGCGCGGGCAGTACGGAGCTTGTGATACTCTACTTATGGGAACCGCGTGGCTTGGAATTAATGACTTCTTGGTGTGTTACAATTATGGTGATGAAGGATGGGCTTGGTTCCGGCTTATTGGCTCGTTTGCATTTGCCGCTGTGGGCTTTCTTGGGTTGACTCAAGGTAGCACAAAGACTTCTCGAACCAAGGCATAGGGATTTGGCATCAGACGGCACTGCATGATGGTATGGAGTAGCAGACCAGTCTATCGAAGGATGCTCTCGCCAGCTGGTTCGGTCATCTAGAAAAGTACATATCATTCTGTCTTCAATGAAAAACGAACCGATCGCATTTACTATTGGTTTACTGCCTTCAGATTTTTCCAAGACTCGTTGCGCGGGTAAAACATCAGATTTGGACCGTGATGTTCCGCGACAAACACGTCATAGAGCTGGTACTCCCCAGGCCGATGCCGCCCATCCATTCGACCTGGCGTCCCGGCCCCAATATCTCCGGCTGGTCCAGGAGCCCTCTCAAAGTCGAAATACCAAATCAAACGAGCAATTGTCAAACTAGCCTCTAAATAGGCCATTGTTCGCCCGGCGCATGCTCGATCACCGAGTATGAACGGAACGAAGGCCTTCTGCATAGTCGCGCAAGCAGCATCCTTGGTCCCCTCGTTTGACGTGCCGTCATCAAGCCATCGTGCTGGTTGCCACGTGAACGAGTCCGGAAAGTACTCTTCATTATGGAACAAGGCGTACAGGTTGACGCCAACTTGTGTGCCGCGTGGGATTCGGTAGCCATCCACAATAAAAGGCTCGTTGGTCCCGGCGACTGATGTATCTTGCTCCCGCCAAAGAGTAGAAATAGAAGGAATCGACATCCGTAGTGTCTCATCAATACATGCTCTGAGGTACTTGCAACTGTTCAGCTTGGTTCCTCCGCATATCTGGCTGTCGTCCTCAAACTTGGTTCGGATTTCGGCGGCAAGGATATCATATGCCGCGCGGTTGCGCGAAAGGTAGAATAACATAGCGCTCATGGCAGTAGCGGTAGTGTTGCCGCCAGCGATGATGAAAAACATTGCTTCCGACCATATCTCGGCCTCCGAAATTTCATCCGACCCAGCGCCGATTTGCTTGGCTAGCACTTTGTAGAGGTCCTGACGAGCATCCCTTGGCTCTGCAGTGCGTGTATCTGTCATATGCTCTACTGCTTTGGTGAACTTAATGAGCTGCTTCTGCCCAAGGAGCTTGAGCAGAGGTTCGAGCAATGCAAGAGCTGGTAGCTGCATGTAGACGCTTACTCTCCAAACAGTGCCATCCATGGCTGCCTGCAGGAACCGGTAGGTTTCTTCTGTCTGTGTCCGTAGAGGATATCCGAAGGCGAGCATACCTACAATGTCGACGCCTAGTTGTTGACATGCGGTTGTCATATCAACTGCAGACTTGTTCTGCCATGCCTTAACAAGTTTGCAGAGAAACACGTCAACCTCAGTCTTCATTGCCAGTTCAAAAAGACGCATTGAGCGGTCAGTTACGGCCTCGCCAATAAGTCTCCGTTTTCGGCGGTGCTGTACTCGGTCCACGGTGTTGAAGACGCTGGTATTTTGGCCAGTCAAATGCGAAGCAAGGTAGGCATGGCCCTTTGTCACCTTGGAGTTTGGATATATGTCTGGCCTAGTCAATTCATGACTTCTAGACCAGCCCTTTGCAATGAACTAACCGTATAGTGCCGTGATGGTATTGAAAACGAGACGATCCGGCCCTTGCCGAACGACGGGACCTGCAATATGTCATCAGTAAGTACGCTTAAGAAGAATTAACAGAGTCTTACCGTATTTCAGAAAGTTCTGATATATTACTAGGTGCAAATTCTTCCGGATTGCAAACCACGCGGCGTATGCATTTGTGAGGCGAGCCAAGAACGGTCCGGGGTAGTTGCGAAGTGGGTCAAGGAAAAGGCGATGACAGCAAATCCAAAGGCACTGGAGATGTTAGAACATGGACAAGGTGCTAATTTGAACGAAACGTTTGGTATGGCCTTACCCAAAGCAAAGTCAAGTAAACTCCATACGTTGCAATTTTTGATGAAAGGCTAGGCGCATCCATCTTGGGTGAGACAAGCTGTGAAGCGAGAGTGGAAAATGATGTCTGGAAGCCGCTGCAAGAATTGGAGGAGAATTGGGCAGCACGCAAAACGACTTGAAAATTCTCGGAATGGTCGAAGATCCCAGTTATTGTACTGTTGGTCAGACGTTGTTGGCTCGCGCGACACCTTGTCCATGCTCTCCCCGCAGGGGTGACAAGATTTTTCAATAACCAGACAGCTACAGGTTCTGCACACCTTTCGCATGATGAAAGCAACAGACTGGCTGAGGAGGAAGAAGCCGGGCCACCGATATTCCTGAGAAACGCTCGTGTTCTCCCCAGGTAGGCATTTCGTTTGTTTCTACAACACAGCAGCCAAGCGAGGGTACAGAAGGTGAACTACCTACTTGGACTTATTGGCATGTTCGACTGCGCTGCCTGCGCTTGTTGCGGTATTGCACTGGGCCAGCCTTTTGTTGGCTCGGATGCTGACTGCATACTTGAGTGGCTGTGCAAGGCGGTAGAGATTTGGGTTACGGTTACAGCGAACAGGATGATGGTGGTACTTCGCTGCACCGAATCACACCAGAAAGCATTGCCAATCTGTTCCGTGAATAGAGGATTCTTCTAGAAATATTTATAAGTAAATCTATTGATATTGTCAGGTTTGGAGCGTGTCAGGACTTGAGAACATATCAATCTTGCACCTAGGAGGCATTTGAGCCAAGCGAAGACCTGAACGATTGTCCCTTGAATAAAGGCTCCGACAAAATCAACCGATATTATCATGCTGGATCAGCCTGGGTCTCATGCTCGTAACTTAGGCGAACGCAGTGAAGAGTAACGACACGCTTCGGACCCATAACCCATCGACAACTTCTATACTGTGGGGACGTAAACAAAGATGCACCGATCGCTCAGAGCCGGCGATCAACTTTGTCTCGGAGAACGAGGACGATGGTTGTAATTATCATCTAACGAATTCCTCATCTTATCTTCCCAACATCCATGACCAGGCTTTTCTTATCTCCGCTTGTGCGCATCCATGACAAATTTGTGCTTTTTTTATGCCCTTGGGTGACGGAAAGTCTTGGACGGCGTCAGAGTAAGGTTGATAGGATGGACAGGCGGTGTCCCTTGGCATTCAAATACGTTTATTAAGTAGACCAATTATATTAGTACAGGTATGATATTATGCATATTCCCACAGCATTCAATAGTGATTTTGCTCTAGAAATTAGATGATGCATGATAACCAAGTAGAAAATGGTAGATCTTCCAAATTTGTGACGCGTGGGTAACACACGAAGCGGCTACCCAGACCATGGCAGCCTCATGAGGCCTTCACTATAACCCTCTCGAAGAAATCACAACTTAGCCATATATCCCCATCTTAAAAAACATGTTAGCATTTTCGAGACTTCAAGTATTTGATAAGTTAGTCTGCAATTTCAATAAACACTGAATAGGTGCAGCGTTATAAGGAGGCATCCCAGCGGGCACATATTGAAGAGCTCGTTGTCACGCAATCCCTGACATGGTTGACGGCGTTTCTTTTGAGTCAAATGCTCATGCGAACTCGTAATAATTCTTCCAAAACGAAATAAATATCAGAGAAAGCAATTTAAGAAAGGAACTAATAAGTCTATGTGATGTGAAGCTATGCCGAACATTGGATGCATCTTCATTCAACTTAAAGATTCTATGGATCTGCAATCCGATGAGCCTGCGAACGCATAAAGATTTTTAGATTGTACATTATAGTTCGTCACTCCATCTGTCTCCACATGATGGGGGTGCATTGCAAAATTGAATTCATCCATAGAATCTCATACAGGTTCTTTATGTGGGAAAATATGTACAAAGTGGAAACTGTCTTCGACAGTCTTGCTCCAAGAAACCAAATCCGTCCATTGCTTAAACATCCTGGCGGGATGTGGCACCAATGGCCTGGCCTGAAACGGGAACCAGGAAGTCGCTTGCCGGTACCCGTCCATCGGCACCGCGTGGGCCCTTCAGAGTGGATGGATCTGTGCTCTTGAAGGCACTGTCAGCCCAGTTTCCACCGACCTGCCACGAGTTGCCCGATGCCTTGACAGGCCCAGTCAGGCTGACCTGGGCGTTGACGTTCTTGGTTGCAATGTTGGCACTGATCGACGACGAGGAGCTTCGGAAGTTGAAGCCGTTGTCGCCGTTGTTCCATGCCGTGTTCCTCTCCACAACCAAGCTGCCCGGGTTGCCATTGTCGATGAAGCCCTTCTTGGCGTTGCCCCAAGCCATCGAGTTTCGCACGATGTGGTTGGCGGGCGGGTTGTTCGTAATGCCCAGCTTGTATCCGTTGCCGTCGCCATTGAAGTTGCTGAAGCCCCAGTGGTTGAAGCCATTGCCCCAGGCGTACACCTCCTCGATCGTCACTGGCGATCCAAACATGAAGAGGTCGAGTCCATCATCGACGTTATCCCACAGACGCGCGTTGCGCAGGACGTTGCCCTCGCCGGAGCCCTCCTTGCAAGCGAAACCATCAGCCGACTCGCCGTTCTTGCGGGGGTCGCGGTTGCGGTAAGAGTCGAGGTAGATGACGGTGTTGTTGGAGGCGGCACCTTGAAGCTGGAAGCCGGACTCGTAGTTGTCGTGGGTGGAAAGAAGCTCGTAGTAGTTGTGGGACGAGTCGCGCGCGTAGACACCGTAGGGGCCATTGATCAGCCTGCTGCAAGTTAGCTTCAAGTCGGAGTGTTACAGATATGAGACGCACTCCAGGTTGTAGAACTTCCAGTAGTTGCCCTTCTCAATGTGAAGGATGCCTCGTTCCTTGTTTGGCAGAGATGCATCCAGGCCATAAGGAGTTCTGTGTACAAGTTAGTATCACCTGACAGAGAGAGATGTTTTGCACAACGTACCCAGGAAGACCCTCGCCGTCAATGATGACCTTTTCCTTCTGGTATGATCTGAGAGTGATAGGAGCTGTCCGTGTGCCACTCTTCGTGATCTGAATGTTGGTAGTGGGCTTGTACGTTCCAGCACGAAGCAAGATGTTGTCGCCGGCCACGGCGGCGTTCACAGCAGCCTGGATCGAGCCGTAAGGCGATGCGGACGTGCCAGAGCCATTTCCGTTGGGAGAAACGTAGATGTCTTTTGCCTGGGTACCCGTGGCCAGGGCAGCCACGAGCACAGCCGGTCGCAAGAAGGTTGTCTGAACCATTATTATTAAAAGTGTGAGGTGGTTGACGATCGGCACGCAGGTCTGTAAATCAAGCAGGCTGATCCTTTCCTGTTCCTCAGACTCAAGAGCAGCGACAGCATCTTGATTAAATACTCGTCCCTGTACCCCTGACATTCCGTCATTCTCCCAAGAACTGACCTACGCATCACGCAGTCTTTTTCTGATCCACAGTCCATGTTCTAGCGCGACTCCATCGATATTCGTTCTGTGTTAAGATTAAGGATGGCTCTATGTTATGCGTATTTGTTTCCACCAACCATATTACCGACCCGGCGGTGCTGTTCGGACGGCTGTGGGGCTGAGCGACTTTGGCCAAGTCATTTGTTCCTAGTGGTGGACATTTTTCGGCACTTGCGAGACGGAGAATGCGATCCCGTCAGGAATCCGGGGAACTTGAGCAAGATAAGCTACGGATGAAAGCGGTTGGCCGCAAAAGACGCCCGGGTTTCCCGCAGGAGCCTTTGATGCTTTGGGAAGAGAAATCAAGCTGAATGAACCACCACTGCTACGAAGAAAACGGATGCTTTGTTCCGAGCACTCAATCTGCGTTCGTATTTACCTATTGTGGTGGAATCCTTTGTCCTTCGTCCAGTAGTGCGTTTCAATGGTGGATCAGTCAAATTGATTGGCCCCGTACTGAACCAAGCTTCATCCACTGCGCATAGCCGGGTACGGGGTACCTCGCACGGACAGGCCTTGGCATGCCGGCTCCTGCCCGTTGGGTTCACCTTATCTCAGTATGTAAATACAGTACGGCAGTGCCTTTCGTCGTAATGTAGGCCGACCGGCGTCCTGTCGCCATGCCTATGCCTGCCCCTACGCCTCGGACCAAAGAAGACTGGATCAAGGATATTAAACCGACGGTATAATGATGTTTTCTATGCCTGATGAATGCCACCCCTGCATCTTCTGGAAGTCTACTCTGTACTCCGGTACAGTCCCACTGCTAATAGTTCATTTCCACGTGGCCCTTGTCCACCCATCCTCCGTTATCTTTCAGCCCTTCACTAGCAACCAGCGCAGCAAAAGCAGCGCGTGAATATTCGGTTGAGAGTATCGAGCCACTGTCACAGCCAGAATGGAATCAGAGCAGGCCAATATGGGAGGTCTCAATGGTGTTTTTACAAGCAAATAAAGTATTAGTTTTGATTCTGGAAGACGACAGCCTATCGGAGAACGAAGAATTCTTGGTCGCTCTCCGACTCTGCCTTAGGCGCTTGATAGAAAGAGCTGGCAGCTATGTTCTTTTGGCCTTTGGCGCAGGAAATCGCATTGGAGCCCCCTAGATTACACGACAAACAGCCACTTCTCAACTAACTGTCCTTCGGCAGCTGGAGCCCCTTGGTGTCAGGGCTCATAAACTGTCCATCGGAGTTCATCAGACAGGTTCGAAAGTGGTCATAGGCTATTAAACGACCACTGAGGAAATCAATGACTAGTTATGTTGGATGGTAGGAATGTCTTGTAAAAACGCAGTTCCTGCTGGTTTTACCCTCGACAGTGGCATCAATCAATTCTTGCACAAATTGCACTCCGGCGACCTGGGTCTATAACAAACTGGGCTTCTACCATCTCCACACTGCTTAATGTAGTTGTGAGACAGTGGCCTGGTCGTTTAATTTCCTCGACCATTGTCAAAAGTGAACAGCTTAAAGTCGTAATACGGCTACCTCCAGCAAGTGGAGATATAATCCAATGATGCTCATCGCGAAATACGTAATTCTCATGCTCGCAATGTTTCGGATGCTCTGGAACAACAAGAACACAGTAGACGTATTGTACGTTTCGAGCAGGGCGAGAGGTAATCCAGCGCACAGAATACACCTCGACGACAGCATCGCTTACACTAAGATCTACCTTGTGCACCGTCATCACCACCAAGTCCTCGTCCATTTCTATTGGTCTTCCATTACATCACACAATGTTTTCTTAGCCTGCAGCAGCAGGACCAGGCAGACTTTACTCGGGTCCAGCCCTGTTCCAGATTCGGCTGATTATGACGCAACACCCCTGCTATCTCTCACACACAGTTTTATCACGTCGGTATCCCTTTCTAAGAGATTCGACAATTGACAACCACCAGGATTTTGAGTTCTCGGGGACGCTGCTTTGTCGCGTACCCCGCAACGGGCCGGACCTCTTGTCATTTCAGCTACTTTTCGAAGGGCTTCTAATTGGGACGTAGAGCAAGGCCACCATGACGCTAACTTAGCCCACGGTGGCCCCCACGGTGGCTTGAAACTTCAAAGTAAGCGAAGACTGGTGAGATTTCCGACTCACGATAGCTTCACAGGATCTGCAAGAGCGACTGCCGACGGGCGTACTTGCAAACTTTGCATAGGCTGCAGGACGGGCTTGACTGATGGCCCTGAGACGCCGCTTACGCAGACTTGGGTAAAAGATCTTGCAAACTTCAGTTGTTTTCATTTGTGAGATTGTTGTACAAATGTTCTCTTGCCTGGTATCTGAGGGATCGCTTTGTGGCTTTCACGTAGCGTGCGCATGAATCATCTTGTTTTCGCGCTTCCCATGACTACGTCAAACACTCACTGTCAGGACATGAAACTGTTCGCTGAAAAGACCGACTACAATATTCCTTTTTGCACGCCAAGAGAACAGAAGCATCATCATATCAATTTATGTGCTGTTTTCTCCAAGATTACAACGCATTGAGTGCCGTCACAGCCGACATACTGTAATGGGCCGCACTTGATCGCTGAGCTTGTATCACAAAGGCGCATTGAAGGTTTTGACTATTGGGGCGATTGCTATGGATGGGACGCATAGTGTTTTAAAAATGCATCCGTCGGATCCAAAGCCTTAAGCACAAAACCGCTACAAAGAAAGGAAAGAGAAAAAAGACACCATTGACTGTGTAATTATGAGTGCTATAGAACGCTAGTGTACGAGCATAATGCCACTTCAGCCGCTAAGACCGGCAGAGCGGACTACCGGAGGAACATACGAGAAATGGGATAAGGGCTAAGGTGAAGCTAATGCTGTACTATTTCTTTTCCTTAGTGAAGATCACGGAGCGGAGTTCATATGCAGGACAACGAATTGGTCAATCACGTGTCCTGCAGCTCGATCATCCGATGGCCCTGCCAAGGTCCGACGACCAAGACGCACGATGACAGCCTCGTGGCTTCGGAGAGTGGGCCAAGATTGTTCAAGAACAACAACCTCAGGAGGCTTCAACTCCATTCTTCCTGCCATCCCCAATCATGTCTCACATCAACCCACTGAACCTGGGTCCAATCCTCGCCGTTTTCCGGCGATTCTCTCGCTTTGAGGATCCGCAGAGTCCTGGTGAGCCCCTCGGATACGAAGAAACAGTCGCAACCAAGATACGAGATTGTCATCGGACCGGCCAGCCTATCCCGCTGCTACTGCCAGCCGCACCCTTCAAGAATGCCTGCCCCGACAAGGTACTAGACACGACAAGCCCCGATTTTGCTGAAGAGCTAGGCTTGTCGCGGCTTAACCATCTCTGCGAGGACTTGGCAAGGGTGTACACCTATGGCGCCGAGCTAACCATGGTGTCTGACGGGACTGT
Source organism: Paramyrothecium sp. XJ0827 (assembly GCA_020881915.1). Lineage (NCBI taxonomy): Eukaryota > Fungi > Ascomycota > Sordariomycetes > Hypocreales > Stachybotryaceae > Paramyrothecium > Paramyrothecium sp. XJ0827. The sequence goes on along the minus strand of JAJFPB010000001.1, from coordinate 625,591 downwards.
CTACAACGGTAAGGCTGAGTCACCACACGAAGTGCTTACGAGCTATCGATGTTGACGGTAATGATACCACCTCTTTAGATTTACTCTGTGTCCCGGACACCATCTTTTACGATTACGGTGTCAAGCTACGCAAGATAGCCGCCGACAAAGGGTTCACTCGCATTAGATTCAGGCGCCTGGCTGACGTCCTCGGAATTGCCGACGGCGACGCCTTGTCCAAGGAAAAGTATCTAGCCTTGGCTGCTACGTGTCGTCGCGAGATGGAGGCCAGGTATCTGCCGGATGACTTTGCGGTGAAGCAAATGATACAGAATCACAAGGATACGAACTTGACATACCAAGGGTACATCAAGCTTGCCAATGACGATCTTCGCTGGGGTCCTGATCTTGACCCAGCCATCAAGAGTGACGCCGAGAAGTATTCCGCTGCGACGCAGAAAGTTGCCGAACGGATGACTGAGAGGCTGCTTGTAGGTAGCGAAAGAAATTGTTTGTGGCACTTCTGACATCATTTTCACAGGCCTACGAGAAAGCGCTGGAAGCAGCCTTCCCCCACCATATCAGGCTCTCAATTCATCGCTCAACAGGAAAGGCAAAGATCTCCATTCCCCTGATCCCGCAGCCTGACAGCTTTGGCCCACAGCCTTGGCACTGCTGTGTGTTAGTCACTGCTCAAGGGCAGTACCTGACGGGTCACTCAAGGGACTATAGCGACGGCGCCAAATACGAGATCGTCCTGAAGGACGGCAGACCTTATTTAGTGCGTGAGAAGCATGAGGACTTCGACTGGCCTGAGCATGTCAAAATTCACCATGTGTATGGGGGCAAGATCATTGTGGAAAATACTTCATCCCAGGATATGAAGCTATCTTCAGAACTGAAGATAAAACTTGCCAACCTTGCCTTGAGATTCCAAAGTCTTGAAGCGTTGGGGTTTCATATTGAATGACGCTTTGTTAGATGCTAGCTCTACCTTTTTTTAGAGACAATGATGAAGAATTTCAAAAGGGTGTATGACGATTTACAAGCGTAGTAGCTTCCGTTTGCCTGCAACCATAATCACGGTTCAGTTCCTCAGGCGACAGACTACACATGTCATCGGCTTTTTCCGCCCAGGAATGCATCATCACTGCTGGTGCCCGCATGTTCTAGACGTCTTCAACTACGCTAGATTGGACCCCTACTCGAAAAAATGACGTCAATTCGTTTCTGCCGTATGCCCAAAGCAAGAAAGTACGCATGCATCCCCAAGCCGTAGTAGCCTTGCCTCTTCCGAGGGGCGCCAGCTAGAGTCCAACGCCTCCAAAAGCATATCCTGGTGTTTGTAAATCTTAGATAACCTTCCAAAGCCAGGGGGTGTGCAGATCGGCTGGATAATTATATCAACATCAAAATACTGTGTTTTTCTTCTTTAAAATCTATATAAACCACAACAAAACCCACAATCTCCAACCTTGAAGTCATCACGCCCACAAGTCAGATATTGATGGAGAACTCAGTCTCATAAAACTACACCTTGGTCAATATCCAATCCCCAAACGTTCAACATGGCTCAGCCCTTAGTCTCATCCCCCTCTGTCGAGGCCCACAGTCCGTTCTTTTTGAGGCCAGCGAAGCCAGTACACAGCATCAGCTACGACGCCGTCGCTTCTCTTGACAGACTTCACATTAAAGATGGAAATATCAAAGATGGAAGCAAGTTAGACCAATTCAGAGATGCCATAAATCATTTCAAAGAGGGTTTTGATGACGATAAGCGATCCTCGGAGCTTGACGAGACAGTCACCACGATCATGGACATACTGGAGAGCTTTAGCCTCCAGCAGCAGGGCAACGACGTATTCCTAGGCAGAGGAGTGTTTTCTCCCTGCGTGCGACGGCATGTCGCCGCTGGTCGCAAGATACCTATGGTATTACCCGCATTCCCTGCGAAGAGCTCTAACACCAGGGACAAGGTCCTTGGGCCACGCCCAGATCTTGGTGAGGAGCTTGCTTTGGACAGATTGAACGACCTTTGCACTCAGGTTAGAAATGTATACGATCCCGGTGCGACGATCCTCATTGCAACTGATGGCGCTTGTTACAATGGTCAGTATTATCCGCGTCATAATCTCACTCTCCAAGCTAACGAGAAAAAAAGATCTCACGGGCATCAGTGACGAGGATCTCTGGGAGTACGGCGCCACTTTACGTAGGATGGCAGCCGAGAAGAACTACCACCGCATTCAATTTGCTCGCATCATGAACCTCCTTGGCCTGCACAAAGACGCCAACATCACCAAGGAGAGGTTCATCGAGCTGCTGGAACCGTCCCGCAAGGAGCTCATGGCCCGATACAGTGACCCAGATTTTGATGTGAGTGATTGTATTAAGAATGATCCTGACTACAAGATGACCTACGGCGGCTACGCGAAATTTCTCATGAAAGATCTCGAATGCAGCGAGATCAAGGAATCGGCGCCCAGCACCAAAAAGTTCAAGGCAATCGTGCACGAGACGGCCAAGGCTATGATCGAGCGCGGGGTGGTAAGTGGCATCTAGATATTTGACGAGCAGCTTAGTGCTAATATCAGCACCTACCAGGCTTTTGCGGCACTCATCAAAGCCAGTTTTCCCGATCATGTCCGTCTATCCATCCACCCGTCTAGTGGTCGCACCAAGGTATCCATGCCCTTGATCCCACAGTCCGACTCGGTCTCCATGACGCCATGGCATTGCGCTGTGGCGGTGGACACCAGCGGAAACTTCAAAACGGCTCATGTGGAGGACTTGCAGGGGGACTACGACCTGGTAGAGAAAGACGGGCAGCCCTATTGTTTTAGAGAGCGATCTGAACTGTACTCCTGGGATGCGAACGTGGAATTTGATCATTTGTACGGAGGAGGTGTGCTGGTGCGCAACGCGGAAGAAGATGAGCAGACGAAGGAGTCGTTGTCTGACGCTGATAGGGAGAAGTTGGCTACACTGGCTACTCTGCAGGGGAAGATTGTGATGGAGGGTTTTTGATGGACGGATTTGAAAGGACGGATGAAGACTAAACAGACTAAACAGCGTTAGTGCGTTATTTGAATCTTTGAAACAATTTGCTGCGCATTGTGATGTATGTGCCTATTTTCGTGACTCTGATTCCGTCTACTCCAGGGAAGTGTGAAAGCAAATTTCGTGGAGGTTAGCCAACATGAAGCTATCACGACTCGAAGGTTTGTCACTTCCATTAGCCCATAAAGATGAAAATATCCCATGTGCCTGGGGCCTGGGCAGCTCGTATGCAATTGGCCAATGAAGCTTGCAACTAGTTGATTCCTCGCGCCACTGATGTTGTGGCTTCGGATGGGTCGGCCGCAATTTGACAGCTTCTTTCGGCCATGTCCTAATGTACGATTGAAAGCAAAAGACGGGAGGTCTCGACTAGCAGGGTCCTAGCTCATTCGCTAGTCGTTCAGGCAAGCTACTCAGTTGGGTGTTTGTTGGTATCACCGATTCGCCCGCGCGTTGTGCGATCTCACTCGAGAGAACTTATCCTGGGAATCGATTGCTGGATTTGGGCCTGCTCATGAGCGGCTACGGGAAGTTGTGCCTCGAGCCACCATCAGAACTAACGCCGGTCGAGAGAAATGATCAACGTGACAAGCTTTTGGTTGTTGCTTTCGGTTCCCCCAACTCCAATACACAGCTGAATTCTCACCACTGGCCGAACCGTTGTCTTCCCAAACCACTGTCTTCTCCAAGCTTGTGTACAATAGACTAGACTTCGTCATCCAGGGTCCATCCACCCTGTCGGATTCGGTGCAAACCCAAATTGTCTAGCCAGCCAGCCACCCTTCGCCTGCATATGCTTAGTGCAGATGACCAACGCTGTACGCCGTGCCTCTCCAATGGTGCCAGCTACGAATTAACACCCCTATCCCTCGAGGCAAGTCTGATGCCACCTCGTCACAGCACAGCCAAGTGTCACTGCAAGCCACTACCGGCTTTAGCAAAAGTTCCCAGGTTGGTGCCCTGCTATAGTATCGACTTATGATCTTGACCAGTCGCCAAACGGCGATTACTAGGCATGGTTCCGAGGGGTGTGCGATGTACTTGCAACCCTCCCGTCAGAGACCTTCCGCCAGAGACGTAAACTCATTTGATGTCATAATAATGTAAGTTTCCTAGCCCTGTTGACCACTCCTAGTCTTTGCGTAACGGTGGACTTGCGGCACTGATGAGATAGCTTACACGTAGCAATGATTCTGCCGAGATGTCATATTACCCATTCGAAGTGAATTTGTGTCCTTGAACAGTGCAACTAAGCGCAACGTGCACAACATCTCGACTCCAATTTCGAATCAGTGAAACTCCAATCTTGCTTGGTATTTCGCAGAATCAAGCCTTATTCAGGATGATATTTCCATTCCGTGCAAAGGCTTCCATGCCTATCAAGGACGAGGAGAGCACAAGTCGAGGCTCATCATCCGGTGAAAGCACTCAAAATGCAGTGGCCGCAGGCCCAATCAACGAATTTCCAGACGGCGGCCTTTTGGCGTGGACACAAGTCGCCATGGGCCACCTTGCCATTTTCAATTGCTGGGGATATGTGACGTCGTGAGTCATCTCGCATCGCAGTAAAGACATAGCAGTTGGCACAATGGTCTAATCATAGCAAGGTTTGGTTTCTTCCAACAATATTACTTGCAAACATTAGACAGCTCTTCATCCGACATAGCCTGGATAGGCGGCATGGAGATGTTCCTCTTGAACTTCATCGGCGTTTTCTCTGGAAGAATCGTGGACATGGGATACTTCAGAGTTTCCCTTTTCCTCGGTTGTGCGCTTCAAGTCATAGGAACCTTCATGACTGCCCTGTCCACCAAGTACTGGCAGCTGTTTCTCGCCCAAGGCGTCTGCACCGGCCTTGGGCATGGGTTTCTATTCGCGCCAGTCGTATCAATTCTACCAACTTACTTCAAGACTCACAGGGCTATCGCTGTGTCTCTCGCCACTTGCGGAGCTTCTACGGGGGGCATGGTCTTTCCAACAATCGCTTACACCTGCATGCATCGTCTGGGCTTCCGCTGGACTGTCCTGATAATGGGATTTGTCATGACCTTCAACGCGGCGATGATATTGGCCTTTACTAAAACCCGGATTCCGGTTCGAAAACCCCGTTCACTTTTCGACGCGGGAGCGTTCAAGGAATTGCCTTTTACACTCTTCGCCATTGGATCCTTCCTCGCTCTATGGGGATTGTATTTCGCATACTTTTACGTATGTATACTTCAGCCAGTCAGTTTCACACACTAATGAGTGATAGATTGGCATTTTCGGACGCTCTGTGCTTGACTTCACGAGTAGACAGGCACTCCTCGTCATCATTGTCATGAACGGCGTGGGCTTGGTTGGACGGCTCATCCCAGCCTTACTAGCGGACAAATACTTTGGAATTCTAAACACCCTCACCCCAGCCGTTGGCACCAGCGGAGCTCTACTATTCGGCTGGATAGGCGTGTCGTCGACTGGAGGCCTGTTTGGATGGGCAGTTATTTACGGCATCGCGGCCAATGCTACGCAGAGCCTTTTCCCAGCGGCGATAGGTGACTTGACCACTGACCCAACGAGAGTCGGAACCAAAGTTGGAATGATTCTGGGCGTGGTCAGCATCTCTTGTCTCACGGGGCCACCGATTGGTGGCAGGTTGGTGGCTCTGCATGGCGGCGATTTCCTCTATGCTCAGCTCTTTGGAGGATTTACATTGGTGGCAGGTTTTCTAACCTATATAATGGTAGCAGTCGCCAGAGCGAGAGCGAAGCCAAGCTAGTCTTTGGGACGATATAGATCAGCAAATACATCATGACTGGAATCCGTTACGCGACTGTATTCCATCCTGTCCGCGATGGTTTTGGCAATCTCATGCCCGTAAACCTCCGCGATCCATGCGAAAGTAACGTCGATTCCGGCGCTGATGCCAGAAGAAGTCCAGATGTTGCCGTCTTGGACCCAGCGAGCTTTGTGTACCCAATCCACCCGCGGACCGAGAGCCACAGTCTCGTCCCACGACAACTTGTTGGTCGTCGCGCGCTTTCCATCGAGGACCCCCGCTCGAGCTGCAAGACCCGAGCCTGTGCAGATGGTGATCAAGTACTGAAGTGACGGAAACGTCTTCTTGATGAAGTCGACGATATGCGTCACATCCTGCGTGCGAGTTCCATGCCCACCAGGTACTAGGAGCACGTCAAGAGGAGGAGCGGTCTCAAATGTGTGAGTTGGCACGATGAATTGTTCGAAATTGGAATCCACGGGTAACTTGGTGAGCAGCTTTGTCGAAACAGGATCCTTGGTCGCAGCAATTACGCTCAAATTCATCTCGTTGGTGCGTGAGAGAACATTGAGCGCATCTAAGGGGCCAAAGACATCAAGTGCCTGAAATGCTGGGAAGACGACGACCCCGAAGTTGACAGGCTTTTCTGTAAGCTTGTCAGTAGAATTCCCAAACAAAAGTTGATGCTTCTTACTGCCGTCGCGCTGGGGGCTCAATTGAGACATTCTTGACTTCTGGACGCCGAGGCTGGGGCTGGCTCGTGACAAGCGTAGAGGCAACGCGGCCAGCGTCGAGTGGGGTCGAATTCTGGAAACAGTGGCTAGACGCATGATGATGACATAAAGAGACCGAGGAAGACAACCCTGTTATCGAAAATGAGCCGGACCTGCGTGCTGTCCGATTGCGTCTTAATTGTTTCAGATTGCTCGATACGATGTGGTCTTCATGGAGGGGTAGTTTCGCTGACTCAGGTCCGGAACTCTGACTTTCACGACCCTACCCTATATGAAGTGTAAAATTTGAGTCAGTTTGGCTTGTGGCAATCCTGAGGATGTGGTGAGCGAAAAGGTTCAATTCACCGCACATGAATAGTGGAGAGATGAGAGAGAAGGAGAAGGTTGTCACTGGTCATGGTGCATTCCAGAATTAGGGCTTTCGTTACAATTGCAAGTGTCCTGTTGTACTCTTTGTTCAACCTCTAAGTCGTGACACTCCTCCACCATCTTAGATTTGGACTTATGACAAACACCACTTGGTAGTTTTACACCAGTAAACAACTTCTAGTTCAACAGGTCTCCATTCAAACAAGGTCAGATTTAATGAGCACCCTACTGCTCCATGAGGAATCTCTCCAGAACTTCCTTTGTTGCCAGTGCCATCAATGAAGACATTTGAACATATGATGAGCTAAGCTCACCGACATTAAGACATCGAGGATAGATATAAAGTACATCGTATTAAAAGAGCATTGAACCAGCCGAAATCTACATATTTTGAACTTCTCTTGCCCCTCAGAAGAAGGAAAGCCTACTTCTCCACCGATACAAGATGATTTTGAGACCCATTTATCTCGTCCTGTGGAGTCTCTGAACTAGGTTAAGCTTAAGCTCTATTACCCCAGCACGAGCCAGGCTGCAGGATTCAGCTAGGACAAAATTGGCGAATGTTCCCAGTCATCTGCTCGCTGTCCGTCGGCAACTTCAATCGGACCAGATCCAAGCACTGGCAATCTTGCGACCCTGTAAGAGTTAGCTGGATTCTTTACGGCTGGAATTAAATGGCCTTGCCAAAACAGCCTTGAATTTGGCACTCGTGAATATCTATCAACACTTTACAGAACACTTCATCTCGATGAGTCTCGGTTATGGGCGGATGACGGAAGCGCTTGGTACACTAGGCGTGGCTGTCAATAGCGCGGCCACCACCTTGTCAACAAGTGGCGCCTTTCTGTTTATTGATGGAAGATTGAACGGAGAGGATCCTCAGGCCCAGGCAGGAAAAGACTGAAGGAGTATGAGGGTCCAGTGGACGTTGCAGCCTGGGGTAGCGCCAGTGGATCACGGAAATGCACTGACAGCAGAATCGGTGCCGTGAGACACGGGGACTGCTAACCCAGCTGATCATTGCATCGGATCAATGGAATGTGACCTGCTGATCCCGCTCCTGGGTAAGATGAGATCTCTTTGGCAGGCTTCGGCTTGCCGTTACGAGACAAGTTGGAGCTTCCGAGTCTGGAGCCCCATGCGGCCAAGGAAAGATCCACCAATAGAAGCGCGCCAGAGAGCCAAGCTGATTGCCGGAAAAATGCCCCTGGATCGACATTGTATAAACAAAACGAGCCGCTTTTCGGCATGGCATTCGACGATCGGTACTTGTCAAACCATGTGTGGTTCTAGAAGTATAAGACGTTTGAAGTCCCACGTGGAATAACCCGTGAACATCCTATCGCAAGTACGTAGAACCTGCACAACTCATTTTCCACTATGAAGTCTTTCGGTTTCGTGCTCGGTCTCGTTGCATCGGCCCTTGCGGCCTCGAGGACCTCCCCTCCGGCCGGTTGCATCACCGTCGCCAAATCTGGTGGAAACTTCAACACGATCCAAGCAGCTGTAAACTCCCTTTCCACTACCGCTTCCGGCAAGCAGTGCATCTTCATCCAACCCGGAACCTACAGGGAACAGGTTCTTGTCGCCGCTCGAACGGCACAGCTGACCATCTATGGCTACACCACCGATGACAAGACGTACGCAGCCAACGGTGCTACCATCATCAGCAACAAGTCCCAGAAGGACGGACTCAACAATGACCAGACGGCGACGCTCCGTGTAAAGGCCAAGGGCTTCCGCCTGTACAACGTTAATGTCGTGAATGATTACGGCGAAGGCAGCCAAGCTGTGGCGCTCAGCGCATATGCTGATAGTGGATACTACGGCAACAGCTTCAAGGGGTTCCAGGACACCGTTCTCAGCAATGAGGGATATCAAGTGTATGTCGAGAACGAGATTGTCGGCGCCACAGACTTCATCTTTGGCCAGCGGGCCAGGAGCTGGTTTGAGCGCAACGACATTCGTGTTGTCGCCAAGTCCATTGGATACATCACTGGTGAGCCTTTCTTTTTCTAATGCATCAATATCTATGCAGGTGTCGTACTTGCTATACGCCCCAACAAGTTGTTAACACAATGTAGCCAATGGCCGCGACTCCAATGACAATGCGGGCTCCTACTATGCCTTCAATAACTGCGACATTGCCGGCGTATCTGGCCAGAGTGTGCCATCTGGAGCCTACTACCTTGGTCGCCCGTGGAGGCCATACTCCCGCGTGGTCTTCCAGCAGACCACCATGACAGCCGCCGTCAACAAGGCCGGATGGCGGGACTGGAGCAGCAACGCCGCACCTCCGTCAACCGTGTTCTACGCCGAATACGCAAACAGCGGAGCCGGATCCGTCCCGGCTTCCCGGCCGAGTACTGTCAAGAAGCTCAGCGCCGCTGTCACGATTCAAGAAGTTCTTGGCAGCAGCTACGCTAGTCAGACGTACTTCGACCAAGCTTATTTCTCTGGTTGATATGTTATCATGCTATGTATATAAGCTACGATTAGTGAGAAGTCCTCATGATATGTATTTTACCGTTCTTCTATACAACACCAATTGGACAAGGGCCTGGCTCTGAAGCGTAAGCTTGTTTTGTTGGCCAGAGAAAATTGGTTCTTCATGCATTCCAGGCCCAAAGTTGAAATCGGTTGCCCCATCCATGTGTCTACTCGCGGGTAACTGATCGCCCAAAGTGGCAGGAGAGTTGACCGCTACTGCTGCTTCTGTAATACGTTCTTTACAAGTTGTTTCTGACTGAGATGGGAGTTGTAATCAGGAACCACTAGGCCCCGTCCAGAACAGGAGAGTCGTAATCGGGTTTCACCTTACACAAATCAACTCACTCGTGATCAAGCCTACGCCAGGGGCAATAGGACAGTATCATTTGATGAAATGCGAGGCTGGACAGTATTATTTGGTGAAATGCGAGGCTCATGCATGGTTCCTACTGCGGAACTCCAGCTGACGACGTTTGTGTTGATCCAATTGCCGACAGAATGCTCACCCCCAAAGGCTTGGCACGACGCGTAAGCAAATGCTTGTTCCGGGATGCTCTACTACTGGTCAAGTTACGACACAAACACAAAGGCCCGGGCCATTTTAGATCCTGACTGCCAAGGGTCATCTTCAATGTAGTGAGCTTCTTATGGTCCGCTTTTTCCACGGCCGCACAATTTTGGAGGACATGGACCGCGCGTCCTCATTGCGAGTTCTGCAGCAACTCTGCGACACAATCAATTCGGAAGAGCCCCTGAAGGCAGTGGGGGGGGGGGCGGTTGGGTTTGCGATGCACCTCATGCAGCTGTGCTGCAGGCGGAATTGTTACATTTGGAACCGTCACGCCATGCCACAACAAGTGTGTTGGCGCATGTTCAGCCATTGAGGATAGTATAAGAAGGCTGCGCTCCTCAGCAATATCATTTGTCCAGCCAAGCAACCTTCCGCCGATTTGCTAGTGCTTCCAATGCTCAGAACGAATTTTGTAGCCGTGACGAACCTCACGACCGTTCTGTCACTATTTGTGACTGTGTCTGCAGCAGCACTCGCAGCTGGGAAACCAGATGAGTCGAGCCCCAAGTTCATTCCCGGCGCCTATATCGTGGAATTTGATGAGGGCGCGGTAAGTCCTTGATTTTCGGCTTCAATAGCGGATTGGAAACCATGGACTAATGTGCCGCACGCAGAATGTCAACCAATTTCGCACCCAGGCTGAGCCGGAGTATGAGACGCGAATGGAGTTTGACTTTGAATTGTTCAAAGGCGTTTCCATTCAGTTGAACGACTCTGATAGCGCCGAGCAAAGAGCTTCTCAACTGGGCTCCCTTCCTGCTGTCAAAAACATCTGGCCAGTGAGGTTATATGATCGTCCTAAGCCAGTGAGAGAAAGGCCGGGCCGTAATTCAACGGACAATCCAGCGACTCATGGAGGTCTACTTCATAAGAGGCAGGCCAACGGTACTTCACTTGCAAATACCCCCCATGCCATGACTCAAGTCGACAAGCTCCATGCAAAGGGAATCACTGGCAAGGGTGTGACAATCGCTATCATTGACACTGGCGTAAGTTTTCTGGCATGGCTTGATCAAGAACTGCGCTGACTCTCATCAGGTTGACTACCACCATCCTGCTCTCGGCGGCTGTTTTGGCAAGGGCTGCCGGGTTGCTTCTGGTTATGATTTAGTCGGTGACGACTATGATGGTTACAATAACGTTGCCCCAGACGATGACCCGGACGATACTTGTGACGGCCATGGCACTCACGTTGCCGGTATTATTGCTGCTACCGGTGATAACCCTTATGGCTTTGCCGGCGCTGCTCCTGGTGCCACTATTGCTGCTTACCGAGTTTTTGGCTGCGGGTCCGGCAGCGTGTCCAGCGAAATTCTCATTGCCGCTTTCAATAGAGCCTACGAGGACGGCGCTGATATCATCACCGCTTCTATCGGGGGCATGGGTGGCTGGCCATCTGATCCCTGGTCAGTCGCCGTCAGCCGCATCGTTGAAAAGGGCGTGCCTTGTACTCTCGCTGCTGGGAACAGCGGTGGCACCCTCTTCAATGCCGAATCTGCTGCTGACGGCAAGGGTGTGACTGCTGTTGCTTCATTCGACAACACCAACCAGCCTCAGTACCTGGATGAGGGGTTTTACACGGTTGGAGATGGCTCTCCCACCTCGTTCCTGTGGAATTACTGGTTCCCGGCCGACTTCGATGGAGTCGAACGCGAGGTCTGGGTCACTGGGTATGACCTCGACAACACTAGTGACGCCTGCGAGCCTCTTCCCGACGATACGCCAGATTTGAGTGACTACTACGTTCTTATTCGCCGCAGCACTGAATGTTCTCCTGTCGTGCAGGCCATCAATGTCGCGGCTAAAGGAGCACATTTCTTTATTCTTCATAATGATGAGCGACCTGTAGAACCGTGGAGCCTCGGCTTATATGAAGGCACTGAGAATATTTACGCCGCAGCCGCCGTCTTGCAGGACACCGGAAATTCGTGGGTCAAGGCCCTTGCTGCTGGCTCTATCGTGAAAGCCACCTTCACCTACTATGAAGATGCTCGTGATGTCCTTGTCATCACGGAAGGGAGACCTGATGCCGGCTCCGTCAGTGGTTTCACCAGCTGGGGCCCAACATATGAAATGGATTTCAAGCCACAATTTGGCGCCCCTGGCGGCGATATTCTCTCGACCTTTCCCCTGGAGCTTGGCGGCTATAGAGTGCTCTCCGGCACATCCATGGCCACGCCCTTCGCTGCCGCTGCTTATGCTCTTCTCGCCGAGGCCCGAGGGATCAAGCCCGAACCCCAGCTCTTCGAAAGCCTCTTTGCCTCCACTGCGAAGCCTCAATTGTTTTACAACTCGACACTAGGGTTCCAGGACTGGTTGGCGCCTGCTGCTCAGCAGGGCTCCGGTCTGATCCAAGTGTACGACGCTGCTTATGCTAGCTCCTATTTAGAGCCATCAAGCCTCTCCTTCAATGACACCGCCAACTCCCCTGGAACTCTGAACTTTACCATCATCAACGATGATAGCTCTGAGATCACTTATGAGATTACACATGTTCCTACTCGTTCATTGTACACCCTTGACGAGAATGCAATCGATTTTCCCTGGTTCGGACATCAAAACGTTCCTGAGCATGCCGAGCTCACGTTTTCCACGTCCAAGGTGACCGTTGCACCGGGTGATTCGAAGAGCGTGGCAGTCACAGTTGCTCCACCGGAAGGTCTTGATGAAAAGCGTTTCCCTTACTGGTCTGGTTACATTGTTGTGAATGGATCCGACGGCAGCTCGTCATCTCTGCCATATCAGGGTCTCTCTGGCTCCCTTTACAATGCGATCATAAGTCAAACACAGGGCAAAGATCTGGTTTTCAGCAGCCATGATCAGTATCAGACTTTGCCCGCCAACACAACCTTCACACTTCCTCCGCCAGGTACTGGCTTCGAAGGGGCTATCGACCCATTCCCAATTGCCTACTTCACGACGATCTGGGGTTCGGCTCGGGGTTACATGGAAGTTGTTCCGGCGAGTTCATGCACAGCCAACTCGAGTGTCAGCGGAACCAAACCTATTGGTCAACTCCCAGGGTGGCCAGTATCAAATTTTGGGCGCTGGGGGATTTTTTCATTTTGGTTTGGCGAACTGGAAGGTGGCGAATATGCACCTCCTGGTTGCTATAAGATTGTTCTACGGTTCCTTCGTCTCTTTGGCGACGTTAATAAGGAGGAGGACTACTTGGTCATCGAATCAACCGCCTTTGCGATTCGCTACAGAGAGGAGTCTACTAATTGATTGCCGTGCTTTCTTTGATGCGTCAATCGCGGTTTCCCTTCCTTCTGACGAGAACAATCGAATGGTTTGTTAACGAGAGATACGCTCGAGGACAGTGGATTCGTCCACTTGGAACTAGGGAGCTGGCCATAAATATAACGCTTGCCAACATTAGAGGATTTTGTCCCTTCTTAATCCAAAAAACCCGCTCCCGGTGACCTCCCCCTGTCTTGACAATTTTGCTGTCTGGATTGCCAATGCATCGATTACTGCGCATGGAACCAGACCAGGGTTGTTATCGAAGCCTTGTGTTCTGCTCTGATAGTGTCCGGTAGTTTTGTTCATTCATGGAGTTGTCCAAACTGACCCACCAAACTCCCAACTCATGACTCTTCTCTGGACAGTACGGTAGAAACTGCGCTGAACAAAGCTAGTCTCGTCTTGAATAAACACCTACCCTAGACGATTGGCATCATGCCAGAGCCATGTCTCAATTGACTTTGGCCAGCAGCACCGTGATACGAACTACTATGTTTACGCAGGGCTCATGAGAGCGTTCTCTGAAATATAGTAGAGAGCCTTGATTGTTCATGCTCACAAACGCTATTCATGTACAGTCATCCGACCATCGAAGTCTACCCCTGTCAGATCTCGCCATCTGACTCCCAGGAACGTGTGACCAATCAACAGACAGAAGTACAATGAGCTAGTAGTGATAGCCTCCTTATTTCTTCGATTGGCCCATAAATAATGACGACATGCTATTTTCGTCTTGCCTTAGAACTCTACCTTGTTACGATGATCACAAGTGTAGGACCATCATGGCCAATACCGTCACCGGGTAAGCATGGAAGTGCAGAGTAAACTCATAGATGGGCCGGTCGGCTCGCTTGAGGTCCTTAGCAGTCTCCCTAAAGACTCCCGCGTTACTGCAGGGGGCAGCAAACCGGCCATCGTCTTGGTCCACGGCTCATTCTGTTCAGCGCATTGCTACATCAATTTCTTACCTTACTTAGCCCTTCATGGGTACCCTGCCTATGCTCTGTCGATACGCGGACACGGCAAGTCCCAATCGCAAACCTGGGCGCAACGCATGCTGCTGACGAGCCTGGCGAGTTGGGGCGAAGACACAAAAGCACTGGTCGCCCACGTCGTGGAGTCGCATCCAAAGGTGCCCTCCCCCGTCTTGGTTGGCCATTCTCTCGGCGGCGGCGCCGTTCAATACATGTTGGCCTTGGACTTGCTACGGCCGTTTGACATTTCAGCCGTGGTACTACTAGCATCTTCTCCGCTTTCTGGTGGTGCTGGCGACATTGGAAACAATTGGAAACGCGTGGAAGCGCCAGGGGGCTACGAGCACTTTTTGAGCCGACGCTGTATGCTGGACACGTCGATCAGGTCCGCACAGCCTTCTTCACAAAAAACACACGAGAAGAAATTGTACGAGCTTGGATGGACAAGTCCAAGACGGCAGATGAAAGTGCAAGGGTAGGCATGCGAATCGCTTGGGCTATAGGGGCACCTGAAGCTGTGCTCAATGGTCTAACAGGCTTTGAGAATGCAGGGATGAGGAAAAAGATGCTCTTCGTTGCCGGTGGATCAGACCCTCTCGTTCCGCCTGCAATGGTCTGGGACAATGCAAAGGTCTACGAAGACTCAAGAAATACCGACACTCATGGTGATGGAGCTTGCGGAAGAGTGTTGGTGGAGAAATCAGGGCATCACTTGATGATGGACGAAACATGGGAAGAATGCGCTCAGCACATCGTACAGTGGCTTGATGGACAAGGCCCCATGTAACAGCCCATTGAGAGCTCAGCCTCTCAAAAAATAGTCGCAATTCATCAGATGTGTGTCAAGCATGTCGGGCAACGGATATTTCGCAATAGATATGTGTTTGACACCAGGCTCGCGAGAGCTTTGGGCAAGACATTATCATAAGACATGGCTTGGCTGGGTCTGGTTGTCGATAAGTGACACCAGGTGCGATGGCCACCAGCCTTGGGAGAATGATGAAGGTATGAATGCTAGAAAGAACTTGACTCGGACAATGTCTTGCACCTCAGTCGTTGTTTTCCCACGTTCAAAGCGGCAACTAAACTGGTACACTTCGTCAATGACACAAACAAAGTAGTAATCTGGCCAAGAACGCTTGATACATTCACCGCCAGGCTTCGTACTCAACATCATCCTCAACGGTCTTATCTCGTAATCCGAGCAGCTCATTTACTCAATAGTGGCACGCGACAGATTTTGTTGTCCCTAACCATTGTTGCCGTGGAGCCTGAGCTGTCGCTGCTCCACCCTGAGAGTTAGGGTGATTCAGGGTAGTTAGAGCCTAACCCGAATGCTTCAGCCCCTGCTCAGGCGACAGTAGACAGTATTGGAACGGAGGGAATATCCTGTGTGCTAGCCTTCTGGCATACGGCGAAGTCGAGGCTCCCTTACCCCTGACCCCTGACCCCTGACTCCGGGCCCGGACCGTGACCTCCGGTATTCCAGCAGTGACGCCCCAGGTCTAAATTGCTAAATCTCAGGCCCTGGCACACACAATTCGGCACAGTATGGGCACTTGTGGTTATGGTTTAGACTTAAGAATGACAGAGGGGCGATTCAGACGCGATCATGCAATTCTTTGATGGGTCCAGCTAATGAGGTATTGCAGCTCCATCACGGGTTTGGCATCGGCTAAACCCTGTCAATCTGCTTCTCACTTCGATGATTACACGAATGGTGAAAAGCGTCCGGGAACAAGTTCAATTATAGCAGCTTCTGCAGTACCTAAAGTTGCTATCCTACTACTGTGACTTGACTGGACCTGATTCCTATAGCCACCTCCAATCTAACAGTGCATTCAGCACCATTTAGTACTCGGTGATGGCGTCGGTGATATAAACACCTTGCCATTTAGAGGTCTTTCCGGACTCGTCGTGGTGGAACTTGAAGACGGAAATCTGAGGGAGATTCTTGTCGTTTTCCTGGCCCTCCTGGGCAGCGAAGACACGCAGGTTGAAGTTGTTGGTACCGTATTCGTGGACAGAGGCAGAGATGGACGTGTTAGGGCGGACTTTGTACTTGTTGCCTGTGCGGTACGAAAGAGCTCCGATATACCAACCGCTGTTACCGGTCTTGCAAACCTCTCGGATAAACTCAGTGTCGTTGTCGACGTAGTATACACGGATCTTAAACAAGTTAAATTGGGCTTGAGCTTGAGCTAAGGGTTGATCAACAACTCACCTCGACCCCTCTGGGACCTTTCCAAGTAATGGCGGCAACTTGTTTGTTCTTGGGGGAGACTTCGATGTCAATCATCTGTAGCTCCTCGTTCGTCTCCCAAGGGTCCTTAGCTCTCTTGATTTTCTTGGTCGTATAGTCGCCGTCGCCAACTTCATTCGGAGACTCGAGGTAGCTCAACTGGTAGTTGCCCTTGGGATTGGCGTAGACGTAGAACAGGAGACTCTTTTCGCCAGAGTCAATGGCAACAACGTCTTCAGGGAGTCCCTAAACACGCGTTAGCCACTCTGCTGGGCAGTGCTGTCCGTACTTCTTTTACTCACGTAAGTCATATTGATTGGCTTTGAGCGTTTACCTGGAGGTGGATTTGGACTGGTAGTCTTCAGAGATCTTTTTCCTGGTGACCTAGTAGGGCAAGAATGGGCTTCTGGAGAAGGTGAGGCTTCGCGTAAAGGCAGAACCTGATTGGGAAGAGAGGTGCTGATCTGGAATGAGAAGGAAGTGTGATTGAAAGTTGTCGATGCAGTGACTGCTGAGGATGCTGTTGGGACGGGGGAAACGGTTAGATTTATAGTTGTGCCGTCGTCCAGAGTCGTCTTCAGAGTCATTGAAGATCTCGGGCTCTCTTCGACGGGTTCGTTCGAGGGCTGCAGCTCGTCGGGCATGATGCTCCGGCGTTCGAGAGAGGGGGATGATGCAGCGCGGAGACGATGATAACCAATGGAGCAGTGATTAACAGGGTAGTTCTATGAATGAGGCCCGGGATAAGCCATGTTTCGATCGTGATATCTCAGGTGGCGTGAGGCTCTTCAGCTCTCAAGATGCTAAGGTGGCTTCGGGAGTAACCACTTTGGATGCGGATTAGAAACGGTTTTACCTCTGTTGAGATTCTAGACCATACCATGGTAACACAGCAATATTGATTTTCCAGTGAAGGCTTTTGCATCTAGACGTGACCGCTGTTGCATCGAACTATTGGTGGGTGGCAAAGCACTATATGCGGTCCCCAGATAAACTCCAACCTCGCCATCACACGCAAGACAGGGGGTCTGACGAATCACCCTCCAGGATACACCAGCACTCTGTCAGGTGTAAAGTGCCAAGAGGATCAACTTTATTTTGCTACTAGTCCAGGGAATTGACCTGATCGGACGCATGAACAAACCGCATATGAAACTATGATGCAATTGACTCCTTACTTGTGAGCTTGTTATTTCCTCTGCCGCTACTTCTGAAAGCAAGATCTGTTAGAGCAAATTGACTGTAGAGATCATGTATTGAGCGTGACAATCCCTGCTAGTTAGTATGTTGTTTTGGGTCTAATAAGAGTGACTGTGGAACGGGCCGCTCTGAAACGATAACCCCCACAGCCAGCCACACAGCCAACACCATTCCCGCATTGGGAGGCTCTGAGATTTAGCGCGACAAGGGGTCCGGGGAATGCTTAGTTCGAGCTTCGTTTCTCTCAGGGGCTGCGATGCACTCGTGACTTGGGATCTACTAGAGGTCAGCTTTCATTTGCAGAAAATCAATGCTCGTATGATATGCACACTCCGCATGTTTGTTTTCTAGCGCTCAAGTGACAGAGGCCGGGGCTATTGACAAGGAGGGTTCCGGATGGTTCCAGACCTGAGACTCGGGCAAGACGTTGCAGGACACTGTATGATTGGCCAGGCTACTCCGTACAAGAATAACAGTATATGTGATTATCATCACTGTAATAGCACTAAACACCTCGCTTAGGAGCCGCCCCTAGCCCCTGGTCCCGGAAGGGAACAAATAGTCTTTCGTAGCATCAAGACATTCTCCCATTCTGGAAGCCAGCGGCTGGCTGAGTGCTGCCTTGCATGTCCTGTCAGTACCAAATGATGCATTGATGGAATGATTTCGAAATCCTTGCAGGTCTCGCTTCAGTAGCCGATCACGATAATCCCATGTCACAGCTGATCGGCCTCTGGCTTATCACGAGGATCTTTCCCCTTCTTTCCTCCCTCTCCCCCAGCCTGGACCAACAATCGTTCCAACAAATGGCGCTGAAACTATTGACAGACGATCAGCTATCCAGTGGTCCGTGATAGCGCCACAAATGATTGTAGCGGGCTGATCGGTGAAACAGTGGCCGATGATCTACCAGTGGACCTAACTTCGCTTGGTCTTTGCTGTCAAGGGCAAAGGACACGAGCCTCGGAGCTGTAACCTGTATATCAAGTGACTCCCTGAGAATTGCCCTCAATGGGTTTCTTCTTCCTGTTGTCTTCCCCCTCACTATCTTCTTGTCAATTTCGTTGTCTTTGTTGTGTTATTCAAACCGCTCAGTATGCTGACCAACTGGTTCCTGCAGTTGGCGGTTCTCGCTGCAGCAGGGCTGCCAAAGCTAGTTGCTGCCAGTGTTGGTCTGTACTCCCTCTTCTATTATCTCCATCTCTATCTCCATCTCCATCTCTATACATGTACCGACACTGACAATACGGACCTTCTTGTAGATCCATCCCCTCTTTACGGTAGTGCTGTCCAACAACCACTCAACCCACCGAGTGCGGTTGCAAATGCGAGTTCTTCAACTGTGGAGGGCGAGCTGCTTCTCGACGAATGTGACACGTCAATCACAGCCTGCGCAACAACGGCAGACATCAAGATCATCCGCACACACAAATCCACACGCTACGTCACAAACCTTCATGTTTTCGAAAGCATAACGGTACTTGGCCTTCTCAATATTTGTTGATTGATACTCTATTCTGACACGTCCTCAGACACTTGCCCCATCCACCCGGACCGTAACCGAGGTTGTGGTCTCGACGACGACGACAAGCGTCGAGGGTAAAGCAGCCTTGACCGGAGTTCCGTATCCGCCGTACTTACAGTCACCAAGGTCAATGCCGTGAAACGAGGATCTACGAAGAAACAACACCGCTTATCGTCACAGTCGATGTGAACACCACCACCGTCCGAGAATTCGTGCCCATCATACCCACGACCGTCCTCACAACGTCATGGGTCAAACACAAGCAGACTTCCCAGTGTATCATCAGGAAAACAAGCACCGCCCTCGCCTCTGGACCTGGCTCTGGCTCTGCTGCGCCATCTTCTCAACACCCTGCACCTCCTGCGGGGTCCTCCGGACCTAACCACAATTCTGGTCAACCCGCTCCAAGTGCGCCATCTGCTCAGCCACCTTCGGGTCATGGGAGTGGAAGACCGAGGTACGTTCGTGTCGACGAGAACTTCAATCCAGTACACATTGAACCTCGCAAACGTCGTGCTAACCAGTAGGTCTCCTAGCTCCGCACCATCATCCTCATCTCAGCAGTCGCCCGCCGGCTCTGGAAGTGCTTCAGGTGCCTCGGGTGCCTCCTCTTCTACTTCGTCTTCGAGCTCACGAAGCACCCCTTGATTTGTGACGGATAATTGAAGCTCAATGCGAGTGGGCGCGGCCACACAAACTCTGTGTCAGGGTCCGCAATCTCACCAAGTTGTGTGAGAACAAATCATAAAAAAATCTGGAAGCACACATCTTAGTTTCTTCTTCTTGTTTTGGCCCGAATCCTGCCTCATTCAAGCTGTAGGTTGAGTCGAGCTTGTGTTGCCTATTTCCTAATTCGAGAATAACTTTTTGTAGACTGTTCGTGTATTGGTAGTATTTTTGTCAGGGCTTTATATAGAGATGGCATAGCAAGTGTCAGGGTTCCATGATGATTGAAAACGGCCAACCCAAAGCTTCTTGCCAGAACGGGCCGATATGGTTTGCAAGCCCTCTGATTGTTTCACTCTTGCACCCCTCAAATATCCAGCAAGACCGGATACTGTACAGTACAGCCAGGTAAAACACGAGGACAGCCACCGCCTCGGGTCGACGTTGATATAGGGCGTCGATGTAATCGTCCGAGATTACCACCGGCCACGCCATGGCGGCGTGAATCTTGAGTTTTAAAGTCGGGGAGGCGTCTTGTAGTTTAAGTACCCATTGAACCAACTGTAAAGCGTCGAGGGATGCGGCAACTGCCGGGCTTGTAGGGTCTAACATTGCCTCTAGCTTCTCGCGGAGCTCGGCAGTCTCAGGGCCAAGCTCATGGCGATTGACGCCTTCGCTGATTTGAACAAGCCCCATCAGGGGCGCCAGCTTTGATTGAAGGATTTGGGCCCAGTACTTGGATGTGACGGCACGGACGCCCCGATGGACACGTGTGTAGTCAACGAAGGCACTGATGAACCCGCCAACGTTATCCTGATTGTCCACAAGAGTGACATGGAGGACGTGAATGCCGAGAAGCGAGGCAAAAAGCAACGATGGCATGTAGTTCGTCTCATTGACATACTCGCGAGCTTCGTTGAACTGGTTCAGGGCCCGTGTCTGCAGGTCTGTTGCATGGTGTAGGAAGAGCGAGCAGTGTTTCTCGTCGGTGGCGGATCGGTGTAAGGCGGCCGTGGCAAGAAGCTGGTCGAGAAGGTAAGGAGCTGTTGGTGCAGTGTCCAGCGCAATCTCCAGAATCGGACAAATATCATCGCCGCTTGGCATGTAAGTGTTCATGGTCAGGACTGCATGGTAGAACAAGGACATGTGAACCGAATTGAAACGTCCGGGTGTTGTCAATGCAAGAGGGGCATCTGCTAACGTAGCGAGCAATGCAGCAGACTCAGGACTTGACGCCTGACTGATGATGCTGCCCGTGCTGTGTGTGGCGGCATCCGAAGAGGCACCCGAGGTGGCGTTTTGTCTTGGCGACGCAGCAACATATTCGCAATGGCGATTCCCGATGGCGCATTTTACACATCTCGGGTGTTCCTCGTCACACTTGACGCGCCGCTTTTTGCAAGTGATGCAGCCGTTTCTCGATTTTTTGTGAGTGCGACGGTTCTCGCTTTGCTGGGGAGGGCTTGTTGCCATGTCGATGGCGGGTTCCTGGGCTCGGGTTTGACAAGCCCAGAACACGAGGGGACCCGACCCATGCCGATGATGGGTGCTATTTGACAAGAATTGCAGATTGGCAAACTAAGCGTGAAACTTTGTTGGGGGTGTGGACCGTACACTAGAAGAATTCGTCACGCCTCAGAGATGCCCAAGCCCCCGGCTAGTGAGACTCGCACCGCCCTCTACTCCACTCTCTATACTCGTAAAGATCTTGCCGTCATTGGTTGGCTTCTTCGTATACTATACGCCTGTTAACGCGAGGTGGTAGGCTATGGTCAACAGAGCCAATCAACAACCGAACAAGCAGGGTGGTTTTGTACATCAGTCTAAAATGAAGTTTCCCTACATGAGGCACGGCTCTTGAAGCATCCCACCAATGGAGATGGTGATTGAACGCGGATAAGCTCAAATTTACATGGGCACAACCTACCACAGTGGAGTTTACAATGCTATAAACGCGGGTGCATGTTTGGACAATGAGGCAGACCTTGACCCCTTTTTGACTTGATGGGCAGGCTTGGCGATGCAAGCTCTGGGTATATATCTCAAGAGCTTGTCCTGGGTTCCGCGGGGCTGTTCTCCTGTTAATCAGCTCTTCATTTATCTTTGTTTCCTGGCGGTAGTGTTTCGGATCCTTTTTTCCTTCCTGCCTCTACCTACAACCCACCTTTTCTGTCGTTACTCGTTAAGTCGAAGTTTTTACTGTGGCAATATGGCGGAATTAAAGCCATACCGAGGCGATTATTATCTGTGGCTGTACGTCCCCAACACGGCTGCTGCTGGTCTTTTTACCGCACTATTTGTGTTGGCTACCGTCGCTGTGACGTGGCGGATGGTCAAGACGAAGGCATGGTTTTGCTCCGTCTTCGCGATCGGTGGTCTCCGTGAGTCTCTCTCAGCATATTATTACAAGACTCTTCATCTCCCAACGCATTGATCTTCTAACATGTCAACTTGACTAGTTGAAATTATAGGCTACGCCACCAGGGCAACTGCCAAAGACAAGACGGATAAACTCATGCCTTTTGTTATCCAAAATGTTCTCATCCTCGTGGCCCCCGCGGTCTTTGCCGCCTCAGTTTACATGACCCTGGGCCGTGTCATGAGAAGCATCAAAGCGGAGTCGCTGTCTGTCATCCGCACCAAATGGCTCACCAAGATCTTCGTTACGGGCGACGTTGTCTCTTTTATGGTCCAGGGTTCCGGTGCCGGTTTCATGGTCATGGAGGGCAAGCAGAAGCTTGGCGAGGGGGTTATCCTGGGTGGTTTGTTCATTCAGATCGTCATCTTCGGTGTCTTTGCGATAGTCGCAGCCATCTTTCATCGCAGAGTCCAGCGACAGTTGCCAAACACCACGGCTGTGTTTGGCCCAGATTGGAGGAGGTTCATGATTATGCTTTACGCCGTCAGCGCCTTGATCATGGTCCGGTCCATCTTCCGTGTTATCGAGTACATCATGGGTCACGACGGGTATCTGCTGAAGAACGAATGGACCTTGTACGTTTTCGATGCTGCCTTGATGTTTTTAGCCATGGTTTTTTTCGCGTGGATATTCCCAGGAAACTTGGCCCACAGAGTGGACGACGTGGAGATGAGCGAGGAGATTGCCATCGAGCAGGCCTACCGTAGTCGCTCCAAGTAAATCGCTGTGCGAGAAGAAGAGAGTTTGTCATTACGAAGAAAAGAGTCATAGAAAGGAGAACACAGCATAGGTCTTTAAATTCCAAGATTTGCACCCACCACGATCAATCAGATGGCAAAAGCATGCTTTGATCTTCGTTTTTAGAATACCGGAAACCTGCTGCTTGTGAAATAAATCCACTGAAAGATGAGATATGAAGGTTGATGACTACTTTGATCAAGTATGGCCATCATCTGAAGCTGTGCTCGTAACACAATTAATGAGCTGAGTTTTTCATCAAGGTGATCTGCCTAAGATGGTGGCATCATAACATATGACCGTCTCGCACTGCGGGATCTGCAAGGACACCCCTGTGACTTAACATAAAATTGGAGGTTATCCTTAAACTATACACGACCAAAAACATAGCATGTGGCTATCTAGCAAGATTACCATGAATCAGCGCATCGAAGTCACCCATCACTATCTGATCACTTGCTCCCTTTGCACGATTCGCATCGGCAAGATGTCTCCCTTCTAGGAGACAAGCAAGCTCAATCATTCTGCGCGTGTCCCGACGAACCAAATACAAAATGCTCTGCTGAATGCCTCGAAGAGGATAAGTACCGATTCCCAATGCCGCTACATTTGATTAGCGATGTTGGATATGTAGGAACCCTCCATGGTGCAAGAATAAACATACCTGCGAGCATCATGGTGTACAAGTTTGCAAGTGCCTTACCCAAACCTGTGATTGCACCAAAAGGACCCTTTTCTGACACACCCTTATACGGCAAAATGAACAACCCCGTGATGGCATCGTAGATGCCAAACACAAGAACCTGATATGCAGCCAACAATCCAGACATCCAGTCATGGACCTCGTCAATTTCACGAATCTCTTGACCCCATAGGCGCGGCGCGCACCTTACACCTTCAAGAAAGGCGAATGGGATGTTAACGCATGCGTTTGCTACTCCTGTGACGAGGTTTTTAAGCTCAGTGGCAGAAGCTTTTATCACCAATGCAGTAGTGCTCGCGCAATTCCGTTGTTTCGTCCGTATCTGTGGCTCTGCGTGAAGCGTTCTCTCTTCATGCTCGTCATCGCCCCCCGCCTCGATTGTGTGCATTTGGTTGTTCCGCTTCCGCCGAACCATGGCCTTGACCGGATGCTTGATGGCGCGTACCGTCCCCGCTGCCAGGTCTGCAGCAGCGCCCATGGACGCGGAGATTGTGCTTGTGAACGGGTCCCAACGGCGCGTTTCAATGGTTATCCGTCGCGCTTCTAACTTCTTGAGCCGTTTACCGTCTACCTTGAGGTGAGTTAGAAGTACATCGGCAGCGAGTTTTGACAGTCTAATCTTGTTTCGTTTCCTTGAATATGTCCAGACGGCAGGTTGCCCTTTGATCACATCGCATTCAACAACGTACGGCCGCAGATGCTTATAGAAGGATGCCACTGCCTGTTTGACACCGCATTCCGATTTCATTTTGGTGGCAATCACGGCCGCAGCCCTTGCTGTCTCGGGAGCCAGGCAGAGCTGAATCGCTTCCACGAGCTTCTCAACACTGATAGACTTTTGTGGAATGGGTTCCGGGCCGGCGCCAGCAGCAGCTACCATTCTGCCCCAAAACGGCTGGCTATCAAGCATTAGAGCAAGTCCCCAGCAGGTATATCGCGGAGTACAATGGAACAAAGAAAAGAAGTACGCACTCTCCAAAAAAGGGTACAATTGTGGTTGGCTTCCCGTTGAGCAGGCCGCAGGCTGTAGTCCCAGCACCGCCGTGGTGTATAACGGCGCTGACTTTTTGGAACAACCACTCATGCGGACAGTCCCCGAGGAACATAACATCGGGCGTCTCCGCACCATCCAGCTTGCTCCAGCCCCGAGATATGAGGGCTCTTGTTCCCGTGATCCGGACTGCTTCGAGTATCATGTTGGACAAGGACTTCGGGTCATCGATGACGATACTACCAAACCCAATGTAAATCGGTGGCGGTCCGTTGTGCAAAAATTTTGCGAGATCGTCGGGTGGCGTGTAGTCTGGTGGTTCACGAAAAAAGAAACCGCAAACATCTAGAATGATTTAGCGACAGTAGCGTATTGACCGTCAACAGTCGAAGCTGACCTATGTTTGGAGTCCAGTCGTTCGGCTTGGGAACCAGAGCCGGTGACCAACAGTAGGTGAATGGAATATTAAGTGTTTCTAGAAGACGTGGACCTTCTAAAAAAGCAATAGGCTCCAGATCGATACTGGCTCTCCACTCATTGATAATATCGCCTAGTCTAGATTCATTCGTCAGTGGCAGATAAACTGAAGCCCGTCGAGTTGATGAACCTTATTTCACGACCAGCATCTGGGAGTCACACATACCCTTGCCATGTAAGTAGCTCAACAACTCCATATGATAGGTAGTTGGCCGAAAGCAGCTCGGATTTGTTAGACTGGGTGAGTTTCATGTTTACCAACGGGTGGGGGAATGCAGCTGTGCTCGTCCAAGGCATCGTGAACATCATGTGCAAAGGAATCCCAAGCGCTTGGGCACAGTGAACGTGGGCGAAGCTTGGTGGGTTGGCGATAATGGCATCTGCCACAAAGGGGTCGAATGTATATGGATCTGGATTTACGCAGGACAACCAGCAGCCACGTAGCATCTCAGACACCATGATACGCTTCTTCTTGATATCGCCAGCTCGGAGACTGCGCATGCTCGGTATGAGGCCGGGATTGCGCACCATGTATGCCATCAACTCGGCCGGGTCGCCGCCAATTGGAAAGAATTCCAAGCCTGCATCGCGCACGAAAGAGTCGAAAACGTTGTGCGTGGCGAGCCGAACTCTGTGGCCGTGCTTCTTCAGCTCCGTGCCCAAAGCTACGAAAGGCTGAACGTCGCCGCGACTGCCGACTACCTGGATGACAATGTTTAGGGCGACTGGAAAGCTTTCTTGATCAAACGGCGAAGGTGCTGAGGTCGAGAGTGCGGGATCGATGTAGCTGTAATCAGGGGGTCGAGAAAATCTATTACTTGACAATGATGACGAAAGAGCTTTTATTGTTCGAGAAGTGAACTCTAGGTTGAGTCGCCCGTCATCTACTCCTGATTAGTGGTCTAAAGATCCATCACATCTCAGACAATAATGTAGCGAACCTAGAATAGCCGGTGAATTCATGGTGAAGGTGTCTGAAAGGTAGTTCTCCGCTTCGTATGGTTTTGAGTCAAACCTCTCCGAACTTGACATGTTGTGCATCTTGATGGGTGGAGGTCGTGCACTGCAACAAGACTCTGCTGCAGGCGAACAGGCAAGTATTATTCATATGGCTTTTTGCCGTGACTCGGTGGCCGTCACACCCCTATGGCTTCTAGCTTGCTAATTCCAGTCGCCTAAAACTAAAAAAAAACAATACTTACTCGCGATAGGCTGAACGTAAGGCATTGCATCAACCACCGTAACGAATGCTAGCGTGACTCCACAACGGACAAAGCCGACAACGCCACGAATACGGCCCAATACGAGTATTCACAAGAAACCCGAGCGGCCGTGCGAGTGGGTCTGGCGGATGGTGAGAAGCGGCAGCTTAGAATTCGAACAAAAGTTTCATCTGTGACGCAAGAGTATCGCAATGGCGCCGCGTCACAACAAGGATGCGCCAGTGCTTAATTTCTGTACACGAGAGCCCTACTAAGCGACGACTGATCAGATGTCTGACTGTCATGGACTGCAACGCTGGTGCTGACATGAGGAATGAGGTTCCGTTTCAGGCTGGAAACAAGAGCCAAGATAACGTTCAGCAGACTTTAGCAATACAATAGAATGGCTCTTCACTGTTACTCACCCTTTCAAACGAAGGGCGATCTTGACCCAAGGGCCCTTGGCATCTCTCGGTCTGTTTCTTGAGGCTAGGCTGATTCACTCTATGCTCCACCATCAATGACCCATAACCTAGACATTATCTTCCTTGAGCAACATGACCAGATCGAGCAATGGATATTAAGTTCATGGTGTCTTTCTGTTTTGCTTAATGTGTATCTAGGGCTCAATTATTACTTACACATCTAGTCTACAATGCTCAACCATCTAGTAAGCTAAGGCGCGACGTGTCCCGAGGCTTAGCTCTATCTCTTCCTCACCTTTAAGGGATGCCTTGTGCGTCCCGGTTCAAGCTCAGAAGCTACACAGTCGAGCTGTCTTATCGCCCTGAGCACACCTTGAATGTTTGGATCGCCGGCGATTGAACCTATCTAAAGACAATCTCAAGGGAGTCTTCCATATTGGCTTTGGGGTACCATTGGCACATGATCCGAGGAAGCGAACGGATCTGACAATGCCTGGTGTGCAAAGACTGCGCTTGGGTGGCGCCCAGTGAAGGCGACTGCAACAATAATCATGAGCAGGGAGTCCAGCGTGTAGACGTATATCTCCTTGGACATGAGCGGACCGTCGTGGCCCTGAGCATATTCCACCATTCGGAAAACAGACCGCACCATGATCAGAAAGCTTGTGAAATACAGCATATTCAGAAGTGTCTTCCACGGCGCAGGGGTCATTTGCGATTTCTTGGTCGGTCGCTTCGAGAGGCGAATGTGGAAGATTGCAGTGACCACCATGAAGGCGCCAAAGAACACAACTTGAATGGCAAGACCAACAATTATAATCGTATTTCCCATGTCTTGTGTTGACTTTTCGCTAGAACTCGCCAAAAGGCCGCCACCTAAGCACCCTCAGTTAGCATAAAATGGTGGTCCATGAGTCTTGATGCGCACATACCTCCTCCTTGGGCGAAGAACGAAATGATGTCCCCCAGTAGAAATAGCTTGGTCAACCATTTGACGCTGACTAAAGAGTGATGCTGTCCCTCGAGGAATTGTATGAGCCGGCCGAGCACCATGTAAATGGAGGCGGCAAAGAGTGTTGGTCCCAGGAGAATAAAGACGTTTTGCATGATAAATGGCATCAGCTTCCAGTCCGGGGTTTGCGATGCTGAGTTCGCTCTAGCGAAGTATCCTATCAACTCGACTAACGCACCCGGAGGCACACACGTCAGCACCATGAGAATGTCCCATAGGGAGGAAGTCAGGGGGAGAGAGTCATACGGAAGCAGCCCACGGTGAACGGAATGAACGACCAGGTCCTCTTCTGATACAAAATGTGGCAATGCCGGAGTGTGGCCGCGGTAAAGAGTATGCCAAATATGACAGCGGCTGCAAGGGAAGGATCGTATTTGTAAAGTCTGTAGGGTTCGGCGCTGGGTTCGGCGGCTGGATCGGAGGCCATGGTAAGTTCCGGCTGGGGAGGCAATAGTAAGAGCGGCTCGTGGTTGTGATGAAGGTACAACAGCTTAATGAAAGGCTAGAACAAAAGTTTGAATGAATATCACATCCAAAGAAAATGAAAAGGAAAGAGAAAGTGCCGACTCGGTCTTGTTGACACTCCTTTGTGCCATTAGATGATAAATGTGTCCGCCGCTCGCACTCTTGTACGGCAATTCTGAACCCCTGATCCTTCAAGCCCCTGATCCCACCAACTCACGACGCGCCATACGACCATGAAGCATACACTTCAATTTGCAGCAGCAGCAGCCACTCGATCAGATTGCAAGGAAGGGACATTTTGACGAATCAAAGGCTTTGGGTTCCGCGTAACTCAGCGGCGCAGGGGCTGTGGGGCCGCAATTACTTTTAGCACGGAGCCCTCCCCACCCTCGGGTTTCGCTCGCGAAGGTTATGGTGGAACCTTCAACACTGTAACCTTCACAGCCCACCATGCGGCCGCAATTGTCTTATGCGCCGACTGCTCTCAGCGAACCGTTAGAAGACATGGATTAGACAACCAACTTATGGACGACGCACGCTTGCCCAGGAATGTCAATGCTTGCTATGCGAGGTGAGACATGCATGGCCGAGTAGCATATGCTCCTAGGGTGTAGAGTGTGTGGCTAAAGTACCTCCCCTGAAATAGCATTTGCAGTCTGGCACGCCCGGTCATCGTCATTCTTCAAGGACGCTGAACCCCCGGTCAATCTCAGGCGAGGCTTTCAGGCAATGGGCTTGAGCTTCGCCAAGCCCTGCTTCCGAGATGCACTAGAACGCAGCGAGGCTATGCCCCAGGGGTGGCCTGGGCACTCGAGTGACAACATGGCATGATCTAGACTACCAGTGAACGGGACGTTGAGATCCTGGAGTGAACCATTCCTTTTCCTCCGACATTTACATAGCTCCTCGAAGACGCTCCTCAAAGACACAATACGGTCATATAGCGTGTGATTTGGGGAGGCAGCAAGCAGGAGCAGGGATAAATGATATCGTAACCATTCAATTTGGGGTCTATTATCCGACACGACACTCACAGTTTCAACGTCATCACACGGCATTTACTATGTTCATGGCACAACTAAATCTTTGTTAATTAGGAATTTTTCTTTTCTGCCACAATTATCAAATTCCTAGGCGACACCTTGGCATCAAAGATCGGAAACACATCTACGCTGTCGATTTTCTTCTCAACCAGATACCAGTACCGATCCATCGCGATGACACTTTCGATGACTTTGCAGCTAAGCACACTGAGTGTCCACAGAATTGCGACACGTCCTTCGTAGGTGTTGTACCGTTCTTCGTAGTTAAGCAGCTCTTCCGTTGAGATCTTGGAATTTTCCACACCCAGGCATTCCATGGCTCTGTGGGCAAATCTGGTAAAGTCGGCCAGATCCCCCTTGCGCGTCCCCCAGGCTGGTCTGCCCCCAGCAGTATCAACGTTGATGCCCTTGTCGAAGAACAATTTCTCTAGAATGGCACGGTAAAGGCGTCGTCTGCTGAAGAGCGAAGTCCCCTGCTCTTCCTTCTTTCTCGTTGCCGGCCTTTCCCAATTATTCGGCGCTTGACACGCGGTCATGAGAGCGGTGGGGCTGAGCGTGACACTCTTCTGCCTCAGAGGCAGGCTTATAGGAAACCCTTCAGGGTAGCTTGGTGATCGTGGGACGATGTGGTTATAGCAACAGCCTATGGCCGCCAGGGCCTTGATGCAAGGTGATGATGCAAAATGGCTGAGCATATGCTCCGACAAATTCCCACAAGCATGAAGGCCGACAAGCATGCAATCCTGCCCATCAGCCCATTCTTCAATCTTGGTCGTAAGTGTTGTCGAGCCGTCGATCCAATGAACCATGTGCTTTAGCCTGCTTTCGGGTATTCCTAGATCGGCGGCAAACGATTGCGACCCGGCCACTTGCGACTTGCTGCCGTCAATAGCCAAGATTCGCAGGTGCGGGAAGAGGTGGGCAAGAGTAACGGAAAGGTAGCCTTGACCGGAACCCATGTCTACGATGCGGGTGATGCCTTTGTGCTCGCAGACGTCGTGAATATAGCGAGCTGCTTTGGAGACCTCGTTGATTTTCTTGGTATTCATGCGTAATGTCAGTAGCTCAGGTAACGACACTACTGGACCTTCACGCTCTTTCCGAGGAAGCGCAAGTGATCTTATTTCATTCAACCAGTTGGTCAGAGACTCGGGTCTAGTCTGTGCGAGAGAGTATGGACCATTGGGAAGTTCCAATTCCGACCCGCGTCGCTCATCGATGCTGTCTATGAGATCCTGCTGCACGAGGCGGTGATCTGGCCAAGACGACCACCACGTCGTCCACTCTTGGGGCAGGCTTCCCCATGCATCGTAAATGAGGGCGTCATTAACGTGAATGCCGCCTGTGAGTTGGCGAACAAGG
Organism: Paramyrothecium sp. XJ0827; assembly: GCA_020881915.1. NCBI lineage: Eukaryota > Fungi > Ascomycota > Sordariomycetes > Hypocreales > Stachybotryaceae > Paramyrothecium > Paramyrothecium sp. XJ0827. Next base: position 594,940 of record JAJFPB010000001.1, on the reverse strand, counting down.
GGCGCTGTGACGAAATCGCAGAGGTCGTCGGTGTACTTCTCCGGATCTTCATACGAGCTCGGTAGAGTCAACATCGGGGCATGTTTGAGCGAAGCCTTGATGAGCTTCGCCAGTTTTTCTCGAGTCGTGAGTTCTCAGCGGCATCGAACACGAATGGCCGCATTGTGTAAAGTCAAAAATACGCTCCCACGACTTTCGAAATCTTCACGAAAACCGCCCAGTGTGATTATGTCAGCACGTTTTTGGAGGCGCCCTGGACCTCGAATTCCTTCATGTGATGCTTTTTAGTTCTCTTTAAAAGAGAGTGAGGGTTGACTAGTCTGAAGCTACCTCATGATACCGCACAGGCAATGCTGCCAGTCCGTCCAGCTTTCTCATCTTCGTACTCCTTTCTGGGCTTATCGGTTCTGACACTGGTGAGGACCGGCGTGGACCTCATTGTAAGATCCTCATTCAGTTGTGCAGCGTGTTTGCAGTGCAACACCTTTGATGCCAGCATGGATATGCCGCTTGCTACAGACGATGACTCTAGGGTCGTGATCAGTGAATATGTCATGGCCAATAAGTCGACTAAGCTTTGATGTATTTCGTCATGTTCCGTTGGTGATTCACATCCAATCTCGACTACAGGGCACTCGCGCGGCTGCAAAGTATCCTCAATAATAACTCCAAGATGCCATATCATCCTATTTAACTTAACCCGCCTAAATCATCTGTACAGTCGAAGTTGACCTCTTTGGCCTGCTAGGATCGCATTGGTCTCTGATTCAAGCATTCTTGATCAGCCAACTCGCCTCAGTGCTGCATCCACAGATGAAGATGAAGGCTTGATAGTCTGTGAAATCAAAAACTTGCTAGGCAGCTTCTCAACGAAACAACGGGCCAATGCAGTATTTCCGGAAGAAGACGAACCTGATAAGGCCGTGCTTCAGCCTGGATATACTCGCGCCCAGGTACACACAATAGGCGTGTGAAATGTGTTAAACATATACAGCGCGTCCCTCGACCTGCCGTAGCTGACTTTGGTTTAATTGCAAAGAAAGTCTAGCTAGGTCGTGACCAGGTCCGAGATAGAATTGATCAGAACCAAGCTACCCCCACATGCCAGACAGTGTGGGAGTCAACTTTTGAGCCTTGCGTATGTTAATGGAACTGGTTTCAACCTCCTCTCAAGCCCTAATCGTCAACTATCATCTTTTCAAGTCACCCCAATAACTCGTAAAGCTCATAAGAGAATGAAGTTAATTTTAAAGAAAGTAGTAAAATACATTGTTGTTTCCAATTCTACCAAGAGCGAGTGGTTGAGTGTAATAATACATGTTCCAGAAATGAATAAGACGTCCCTTTCCAAGCAAAATTCTCAAACCGTTTTGGGTTGGGGGGGGGGTTGATTTCGAATTTCCTGCAAGCAATAACAATCTCGGCAATATCATCGCCTTGCTGCAGTGCTCTTTGACGCGCGGACTAATGTCCCTTGCCGCCACCATTGCCTCCGGTACCAGAGCCACCATCGCCTCCGTAGCCGCCGCCGCCGCTGCCACCCTTGCCTCCGACATTACCTCCTGTGCCAGAGCCGCCATCACCTCCGTAACCGTAACCACCATCACCACCACCGCCGTAGCCGCCACCTCCTCCTCCTCCTCCACCAGGAGGCTTGGTTGGAGGGTTAGTAGGAGGGTGATAACCACCACCACCGCCGCCGCCACCGCCGCCGCCCCAGCCGCCCTTACCACCCTTGTTGAAAATGTCGTCAAGGATGCCCTTCAGAAGCCCGAAGGTCGGATCGCGCTCAATCAACTCTCGAGCGTTAAGATCCCGCTTGTGGTGGCCGCCGGAGGAGCCACCGTCACCTCCGGTACCAGACCCGCCATCACCTCCGTAGCCGCTACCACCATCACCGCCGCCGCCGTAGCCGCCGCCGCCTCCACCACCACCACCGGGAGGCTTGGTTGGAGGGTTAGTAGGAGGGTGATAACCACCACCGCCGCCGCCGCCGCCGCCACCCCAGCCGCCCTTGCCGCCCTTGCCTAGCCATCCATCGAGGATGTCTTTGATGAGCCCGAAGGTGGGATCGCGCTCGAGAAGGTCTCGGGCATCAAGCTCTCGCTTGTGATGGCCTCCAGAGGAGCCACCGTTGCCGCCGGTGCCGGAGCCTCCATCACCACCATAGCCGGAGCCGCCACTGCCACCTTTGCCTCCATTTCCGCCGGTGCCAGAACCTCCGTCACCGCCGTGACCATCTCCACCATCGCCTCCGCCACTAGAAGGCTTGGATGGGGGCTTGGTTGAGGGAGGATGGTAAGGAGGGGGCTTCGGCTTTCCGCCCCACAGCCAAGGATCACGGGCGTCGAGATCCTGAGCAATGGCTTCAGCTGGAGCGGCAATCACAGCCGGGAATGCCAAAATGGCAGCGCAGATTGCAGGACTGATCTTCATGATGAGGAAAGAAAGATATTTGGAAAAGAAGGCAAATTGAAGAAGAGAAGTGCGTAAATCCTTCTGGTATCAGATACCAGAGTGAAGAGATGAAAGTTGAAATTGGAAGCGAACCTCCAAAACGGTTGAAGAGTTCAAATCTGGAACCAGGAAACTGGATGTTTGAATTGGGGTGGTGGTTGAAAGAGAGAAATCACAGAGGATAACAGGCTCCTTTTATACACGATTTTTCATGCTCATGCTCGTGCTCGTGGTCTTGTCAACACTTTTGAAGCTATTGTCCTAATTCAACTCGATTTCAAATTCATCTTCCTGAACCTGGGACGAGTTTGACGATCACAACTATTCTAGGCGACTATTCTTCCGTTGGACAGTCACTGCGGCATTATGGCGTCAAAAGAAGTTCCCAGGTACCCGTCGGGCCTGGAATACAGTATGTCGGCTTGTTGAGCCGACAAGTAGTGCCGCTATTCTCAGTGGCTGGAAGCTTCCACTAAGGCGTCAAAACATTGGGCCAAGGGTTCCAAGAACCCTTGACCTGCTTTAGACTCACTTAGTATGAACTTGTTCCCAGTTGGGCAAGTACGCTAAGCTAGTTAACCACCAAAGCACAGCAGTCGGCTGCCATGGCCTCTTTGGATGCAGAATTAGGAAACGATGATTCAGTGGTCACTTCCCGACAAAGAATTAGACTAGCAACTTGTGGACTCTCAGTCCTAGACCCTTGCAGTACAATAGTACTCGTCAGTGGGAATGATTTGGAAGGCACGCTTTACAGACTAGACACAGAAGAGGAACCGCATCGCAATGCACAGACCATATCAAGGCTTGACGGAATAGGTCTTGGCAAATGATGTCAAGGGTCCCCCAACAAACGACATGAGCCGACAAGAAGTTAATTGCCGTAATGCCTTCATCGTGTCGCCTCATCTCGTAATACTATTGGCCAAGCCCGATGAACGGTCGATGCCACGATGGGCAGCCAAGGACCCTTTGCGGGTACCGGCATAAAGGAAAGCATGTTGCCGCCAAGCAGCAGTCACACGTTTGGACTAGTATTTCTTATTTCCGCTTCCGACAACCAATCAATAAGTAGAACCAAGATAGAAGCAAGCGTGAAAAGTCCGGGCACCTCGCAAATCACTGGTCCAAGAGGCTTCCAGCAGGGATCTACCTCTCGCGATTGTGGTGACCATGAGCACGTACGGCGATCATCTTTTGCACTTGATGCCGTCGAGAACTTTCTTAGATAGTTCCAATAGTTCTAAGAAGTCTATGCGTATCGGCTGTCGATGCGGCTTGCGAGTTGGTTGCATGGTCCCTTGCCAGGGCAACTGTGTATGGACTCAGGGGCAAAATCTTGATGCGCTCCCATGAAGAGGACGCACGAGCAGCACGCTGCGATACCGCCTTCCAGCAAGAAACCATTCCGCAGGTTTGGAGAGGTAACATGTTAAGAGTCTCGAAACAAAGACTGCACAGATGTCAATTCCATCATGACAAGGACAGGCAAAGAGCTCAGGATTTCGGATTAGAGGAACATTGGCACTTTCCTCATGGAGGAGCAGTCAACAGCCCAGATTAGAAAGCGTGCCTGTCTGTGCGAGAGGCCACTAAAATGGTGCCAGGAGTGGCACAATTGACATCGAGACTAGCAACATCAACCAACCCTTTTAGTTGCAATCGCACTAAGTTCGCCGGGAGGTACCCGTCACCAGCTACCATCAAGTCCCTGTTACGACCGACCCGACAGGGACGATCCCTTCGCTCTATGACGAAATTTAAGGCTACAATTCCCCTGCGAACCACCCCGAGATCGCCGCTACACCATGTGTTCTAGACGTGTTTCCGCACAGAAATTCCCCGTCAATCCTTCGGCGCTCACTCCCCGCCCGACCCCCACGCTCTAATTCATCCTAATGGCGACCAGCCGCCTCCTAATATCCGAAAGACGGGGTTCAGACCTCAAGCGGGGTGGTCATGGACCCCGATCCGGGTGGTGTGAAGACCCGGATTAGGCCGATCCTTGTGCACTAGATACACCTGATGCTGACGTTTCGTCAAACTGCCAAGACGCCTCGAGCAGTCCCCCTCATAGTGGTATCTCGGACCATCGAGTCTTCTTTCTTGATCCATGCCAGTCTAGCAATGCTCCAGTGGCAACGTCGATCTCCGCTCCCTTTTCCCCGATTGCTTGCCGAGTTGGGCGGATGGTAAGGTCACGAAACAATTGATCAGGCAATTTGGTAGTGCATCAGTCCTAGGTGCTATGGAGCTCCAAACTCAATAACTGTAATCACAAAACATTTGCGTCGTGAGCTGATGTCGTCTTGTTCGATCCAATGCGCGGCTTGAATAAGGCACGAGGGACGGGTGCAGCCATCAGTTTGCTAGGCGACTGTTGCGGGACCGACCGGTACAATTTAGCAGATGCTCTTTGTTTTGCGTCAATTTCGTTGCCACTAATTGAAGGTGGCCACCCAAATCAGGGGATGGGAGAGTTCAGGACCCTGGGCTAAAGGTCCAACTACTGTAGGAGTGAGGCTAATTGAATTGAACCTGACCCTGAACCTGGCTCGGATTCTGGCCTATCAATGGTAATTGCTCTACTCCACGATTTCGACTGCTTTTGGGCAGTCCTCTGAGGCGTTTAAAATAAGCACGGCGAACATTGTGTCCAAGCTACAGTTGGTCTCGCTGATCTTGAACTTTGCGCCTGCTGCTGTGCCCGTCTTGTGGTGCGAGTCATTTTTGACGAAGGTGTGCACGAAGTTTTACCTGACAAACAAGCTCTCCTGCAGACAGAACCTTGACTTTCGAAGAGTGAATTTCCACCCAGCCTATGTAAGTGGCAGAATGCTTGCCGCCCCTTGACAAGCTCTCTGAACCTAGGAACATCAGACCACTCCAGGATCATCAAACGGATAAAGTTTGGTGTTGGAGTTGAGAAGCCGTATACCTAGGAGACCTCATGTCAAGGAATGAATTCCGCCTTAAGTTGGCTGTACTGAACGAACTGAGCGGAGGCGATAGACTCGTTGCCGATCCAACACCTTCTCGGAGACGTTACACCGTAAGACACACGCGCTTCTCAAGGAAGGTTCCCCCAAACCTTGCATGTGCCGATCGTGATAGTCGAAAAGATTATGGAATGGTCTAAACGACGCACCGAATGAGCTTTCACGATGTTCGAGATGCCCTTGTCGTTGCAGCGGCTCCTCATTCAAGATTTTCGGCATCCAAAGCAGAGCTACCAAATGACCTAGCACTCTTCTCGAGATAACCAAACCTTTCCTTTTCATATTTGGAAACAATTATTCCAGTGTTCTCTCTATGCCTTGGTATCTAGTTAAAAGGCAAGACGGCCGCGTTTAGGGCGAAGTGTTGACCTTGTGATACATGGGACTCGAAATTTCAAGATCACGCAGTTCCAAGCAGAAAAAGCCATAGCCGCCGACAGGTGCTGTGGGTGGGATGTTCTAAGACTGAACAATCATTCTCTTCAGACATGAAATCATGGCGGCGATGCGACACCTTATCACAGGCCAACCCCCTTCCAGGATGAAGAAACATGATTTCTACTTCTAACGAGAGGACACATGCATTTATTATGGGCATCTGAAATTCAATGAGAATTACGACCGACAGGCAATAGCCAATAAAACCTGGAAAGAGCCCTTGAGAGTGATTAGCCCCTTGCTACTGTCGCACGAGAACATATAATGCTTAAGTCGACAATCGAGATGTAAGTTTAATGTGAAAGTCTCAAAGTTCTCTTTTCGTTGGTCCAGACAGAAATACATCAGCTTTCCACCCTCAAGTGCCATCTCACCATCTCGTCCGCTTACTGCATTTAGAGACACTGGGAATACCATTCGTTGGTATAGCTACAAGTGAACGGAGCAACACAAACCGTGCCGCCCGTCCATCCGCTGCCTCCGCACTGCCCCCATTGCGGAACAGTTGATGGCTTGCTGGTAGAGCTGGGAACAAGAGTGCTCGCCTGAGTCGTGGTCACGGGCCTGGTTGTGCCAGAAGTCGCTGGACACGTTCCTTGTTGACCGGGATTGGTTATGGCGTTGCCTGCAGCATTGATGAAGGCCTTCAACTTGCTTGTGCCGCCGCATTTAAACTTGATTGACTGGACAAATGTCTGGGCGTTCAGCTTAGCACCGTCCCAGTTGGTGTGCGTGTTGTCGTTGGGAAAGTAAGTCTTTGCCTTTGTGGCGCCCATGGCTTGGAATAGTGCCACAGAGTATTTTGTGTGGTCGATATACTCAACTCCAGCTGCATCTGCCACAGTTTTGGTGTAATCGGCAAATGGCCAACTGGATTGCAGTGTGTTGCCGCTCCAGTAGTTCCGATTGACCATGCCTGAGATGATCGGAGTAGCGCCCTTGGCTTTGACGTCGGCAACCATCTTGCGCAAGTACCAGCCAAAAGTATGAACCACTTCGTTGGTTCCAGTAGTTGTGGTGACGGTTACAGTGTTCTCACCCGTGCCTGGAAGAGTCGCACGGTCTGATGTTGTGGGGTCGCCATCATCATTATGACCCATCTCAATAACCACAAAGTCCCCTGAGGCTGTAGATGATAACAACGAACTCCATAGGCCTTCATTGATAAACGATCGAGTTGACCGACCGTTCCTTGCAAGGTTCGAAATAGGCAAGCTCAGATATTCTCCAATGTAGTAACCCCAGCTAGAGTTCATACATTAATTTACTAGTTGTGTTTACAGCACGATAGCAGACTCACCCCTGCAGCGCATTGCCAGTAGCATAATTAGCTGTAGTGCTGTCGGAGCATATCAATAACTTCGTTGCCTGTGCAGAGGCTGCGAGGTATGCCCCAGGAAGGAGGTTCGAGAAACGCATATTGTCAACAGTCCGCAAGTTAACTTACCAGTACTCGCCATGTGCTCAGATTCAAGTGCTTGTTTGCTTTTATGTATTTGCTCTTTCCATCTAAAGATAGGACAAACTTGCTAAAACTATGGCCTTGATGATAGACCGAGAGGCGGACAAATTATCCCCGGCGCCTCCGCATTGCGGTGCCTATCATGGCTTTAGAGGGGCGGGAAATCGGCATCGTGCATCCACATCTCAGTCCGAATGGTTACAACAGCTGAGCTGAGCGGCCTGGTCATGCCTAATCTGGCGAACCCGGAATACGGAGCCGTTCATGAAATGAGGCGGCTGTATGGCCTATTTGGGCAAGTTTCCTCTGGCCCGAAATCCGTCGGCCTGCCCTATGGAGAACTCAGATTTTACGGGCCTCAATTGGACAACAGTTTTCAGTTTTCTCTTTTTAGTACATAACCAAGAATTTGAGTAATACGTGGACCGATGTAGTTATGATATATATTAGGTGCCTCAATCTCACAACCATCACAGCTTGGCGCCCAAGTCGAGCTTCTTCCTTCAGAGTGAACTACCAAGTTTTCAATGTACTAATCCAAGTGGGTTCGAGGATAGCCATTCCACTATGTCACTAGAAGGTTAACAATATGAGTTACTTTGCAGCTAGTAAATCAAGTCAAGAATACTTGATGAGCTGCTTAACGACATAAGCTGTGACACGGAAGGCCCTCCAGGGCACAGCAGCGTGAGAATGTGGCAAAGTAGTAGCTGCAGGGTAGCTGACATAAATAGCGATTGGCGGAGGATTCATCATAATCGTTATAGTACCGCATGAATCCTTCAGCCGCCCAAAATAGGCCCCAATCATGATGATCCTATTGCGTGGCTGATACGCATAGCCACAGTTGCTGACTGCATTGCGGATCAGCCCTGCCACGATGTGCTTCCAGAATTCCAAAAAGCGACCATGAACTTGCGACCGCACAAAACGCCATGCGGCTCTGATCAATTGCACCCATCGCAACCATTCAACAAAGATGGCGGGTGTCGAGGTGTTAGCAGCCATCGGGCTTGCTTCCAACCTCGTAGCTTTCATTGAAACTGCTTTGAAAATATACAAATCCGCCAACGACAACCTCAGTGGATTGTCCGATGAGTTCCAGAGCATAGTTGACTTGACCGATTCTCTTCGCGATCACACTGTTGCTGTCGCGCAAGGGGCTGAGGCATCCGTTGCAGAAGAAGATCAACGGCTCGTCGAAATAGCGAAGCAATGTCAGAGCATTGCCCACGATTTGCTTCTTGTAATGCAGAAGTACGAGGTCCGAGACGGGAAGCTCCGGAACATCGCTGTTGCCGCCAAGGCTGTTCGAGCGGCCTGGAATAGATCCAAGATTCGGGAGATGGAAACGTTGTTAGACAAGTATCACAGGCAACTAGTTTCACATATTGTTTTCTCTTGCAGGTAAGTGTATCAATCGACGATTGGGACTTCTCGCGACTAATCAAGTGTGCGGAAGATCACGCCTTGACGGGCTATCCGAAACCGCAAAGAAAACTGCCCTCAACACAGTCGAATTGCTTGAACGCTCTCAAAATTATCACCAAGACATGAGTTCAGGAATCAGCAGAGTGGAACTAAGAATCGCCGACACGAACGAAGGATTTAGAAATGTTGAGGCCAAACTTGATGGAATTCATGCAATCTTGTCTCGCCCATTGTCACCAGTTCCTCCTTACGAGTTAACCGAGAGTGTCCAAAAGTCCGGCACGTACCCGACAATTCTTGGACCTGAAGGTCACATTGGTAAGTGCTATCACGTCATGTGTGTACCATGCAACGGCTCGTGCTAAACACTGTTTGGCCACTAGAAGCACAGAGCATGCCGCTGCACGAGGCGGCACTGCACGGAGAGGCGAGGAGCATTCATCGGACGCTGCAAATGAGTGGGGTTTCCATCAATTCGCGAGACGACGATGGACAAACTGCTCTTCATATCAGCGCGTTAGTAGGCGACATCGAGTTTACCAAGGGTTTATTGCGGGAAGATAACGTTGAGATTGACGCAATGGACAACGAGAGAAACACACCACTGCACTACGCAGTCAAGAACAAGTTCACGAAAATAGTTTCACTGCTACTGCAACACGGGGCGCGTAATGACATTCAAGACACAGACGGAATGACAGCAAGGGACTACGCAGAGATGCATACCCCCATCATGTGGATGCTCAGGGAGGGAATCACGCAAGAAGCAAAGAACGAGGCACTGCTCAATTTCGCAAAGCGAGGCGATATTGATGCAGTAGAGGAGATGCTTGCGATAGGGGCCAAGGCCAACGCAAAAGCCATGTGCGGGAACCGAGCCCTCATGTACGGAGCTATGCACGGCAACGTCCGTATCATCAAGGCTGTAAGTGAGAGTGACAAATCCGCTCTGAACGAAACGAACAGTGCCGGTAAAACGGCACTCATGCTTGCGGCAATCAACGGACACCTCGAAGCGGCTATGACGCTCCTTGGCGAGGCTCCGGACTTGGAGATCAAGGACAAGGGAGAAGGCAGGACTGCACTGTTCCATGCCCTTGTGCACGCCCACGGAGATGCCACTGAAATGGTCGACGCGCGCTGGGCGATTGCAGCAGCCCTGGTCAAGGCAGGTGCCGATATCGAGACAGAAGACAAGCGCTCTTTCAGGCCTCTCACCTGGTTCTGTAAGACGGGCAAGTTCTCAGCCGTGCATTGGCTCGTAGGCATGGGCGCAGATGTAAATCACCAGAAAAAGGAGGGTTCATGGACGCCCTTGATGGAAGCAGCACTCTGCCATGACGACATTGACGGTGCATGCCGCGCTATACATCATTTGATAGACCATGGAGCGGATACCGAGGTCTGGAATAAAGTGTCGGGACACACGGCCCTATGGGAAGCCGCTTCACTTGGCCATGTACACCAAGTGAACGCTTTCCTGGCCCGGGGAGCACATGTCAACACCATGTCGAAGCTGGGCCAACTGCCACTCGCGAAGGCATGTAGCAAAGGCTATGCCGATGTGGTTGAGACACTGCTGAAGCACGGCTCCTATGTTAAAACCAGAGATCACATGGATCGCCTGCCCATCAATCATGCAAGCCAACACAAACACCTCCGGTGCGTCCGTTTACTCATACAATACGGCTCGCCGGTGTCCGTCCAGAACGAGCATCTTTGGAGTCCTCTGCACGAGGCAGTGTTCCGGAACCAATATGAGATGATGGTCCTCCTTCTTCAGCATGGCATTGCAATCGATCTCAAGACGGATGACGAAGAGACAGCGCTTCACAAAGCCTGCAAGTTAGACGATCCCGCCTGTGCGGAACTCTTGATCGAGAAAGGAGCCTCCGTTTCAGTCGCAAAGGATAATGGGTGGACACCGCTGGACGAAGCAAGCTCGAGGGGTTTACACCGCACGATGAGAGCCCTCCTCGCCGCGGGCGCGAATCCGAACAGCACGTCGTCGCGATTCGGCCCCGTGCGTGAGTATACGCCGTTGATGCACGCGTCGCGGCAGGGAAAACTCGAGGCCTGTCAGATCTTGGTCGCCGCGGGGGCAGATGTGCGGCTGCGCAACGCGAGCGGCGATACGGCTTACCAGATCGCTAGAAGCTACCCGCGAGTCCAGAGCTTCTTGGGGACGTGTCAGTCAAATGTAAAGGAATGAACAAGTTTTTGGTGAAACGTTCTGGCGGCCGAAAATGCGAATACTCACAGCCAAGCGCCATCACGAGCCTCTGGTAGGGGTCTTTACAGAGAAACAAAAATGAACAGGAAGAACCATATTAAGGCATGATCATGGGGTTCGATGAATCCACAGCATATATCTATAATAATTGAACGGACAAGTTATCCATGATCAAATCGACAAGTGGATTCTGCAAGTTTCGCAACACGAGTTGGCTCTCTCCATCTGCATTCGACTTGACATGATTGCGCGCCAAATACTTCCATTACACCAAGGCTTCAACCTGGCGGCGCAAGAGTCCTGAACTGAAAATGTTCTCGAAACATAGAAACGTGTGGTTCATCTAAAGTCACTAAACCAAAAGTTTCGTCACCACGCCATCTAGACAAGAGCTGCCAGTCCAGGAAAGGTTCTGTTTTACCCTAGGACGACGGGAACACTGTTTGCCTATATGGTTGTAATATTACTTGAATCCTGTTACCGTTGAACGTGTAGTAGTCCATTTCCAAAGAAATTACAGCACAGATTTCACAGGCTCTTCGCAAGTTATTGTTTGCAAAGTTTTGTGAGTTTTTGACATACTCTCTTCGTCTATGAACTCTTGAATGCTCGATATTATGTATTTGTGGACTTTCTGGTTATCACGGCCGCACAAAGATCAGCCCGTAGACTCAGTTACCAGGAGACTAAAATGGGGATTGCTTATATGACAACCCCTTCTCGTTATATGACAACCCCAAATGTGGCAAAGGTAGCTAAGCAACAAAACATTACTCGTCGAAACGATACAACATATTCCCGACAGTAAGACCGAAATATCAATGTGCTTCTTAAATGAATTATCTATTTCGTCCAGAGTATGAGGTTTATTGAAGTCCTCCTAGGGTCCATCCTGGACTCACTTATAGTTGCATCCAGCCCGGCGTCTTCTACAGATAATTCATCTCCCCACATAATCGTTTCTATAACCGCGGGGACTTGAAGAGGGTAAAACAACATCCAATCTTGATCGATAGAGTCGATGGCTTGCTCAGGCGATACGATTTGTAATGGCAAGTATGCGAAATAACATTTAATATGTGACTTTGCCGATGGTGCGCAATCAGGCACTTGGTCTTCTCGGACTTTGATCAAGAACTTTCGTGCGTCCGCTGTTTCGCATAGCAATATGGTTTGCGGAAAGGAATGGAGAATAATGTTGGACAAAGTTTCATCTGTAGATGCCACTGCGTGAGGTGGATAAATATCGATTACCTTGAAATTTGCAGATCGATGCTTTGAAATCGATATGGTGTGATTGAGGCTGTATGGCTCCGCCGGATCGTCCCCGGAGATGTATATAGTTTTAACCTCCATGTTATTTAGTGCTCGCGTATTGATCAGCCGCGGGCCGAAAAAACGTGTCCTCTCAAAGTGGTCGTGTCCTTCAGAGGTTGCCCGGAGTACAAGAGCAAGTGGCTGGCCTCCCACTCCGCACCTCAAAGATGCTAGAGCAACTCCTTTTGACTTGTCAACCATTACTGGAACGCTTATTTGCAGCCCAACATTAGTCATTGAAAAGGGTAAAAGGGGATGATGAGGGCTACTGCCCAGGATTTCCACTTCGCCGCACTGTTCGTAGTCGCTTGGAGCGGTTGCAAAGCAGCGATATTGCGGCAGGCGACTCCCGTAGCCCCAAGCGAAAACGGACTGATCTCCCGATCTGCGAATAATCTCCTCCTGGAGGCGGATGAAAGCCCGCTTGCCTTCCCCATAAAGCAACGGCATGTTGACATCGAATAATCCAAGGAGACAATAGGCTATGTCTTCAAGTCGTGTTGTCATGCGTCGAGCCGCCCAGGACATTCGCTGTGCGACACTTGCTTTGTGTACGTAATATGCTCCGTACCGTCCGAGATATTTCAATCCTATACCAGTTGTTTGGCCAATGACAACTCGCAGCCCAATCTTCGTCCCAATAGGTTGCCACGAGCCATCATAGAAATGCACGTCATTCGGCGCCAGCAGCTCCTGGAGCGTCCACCCACGCGTAAACCATTGGCTCTTGCGAAAGCTGACGGTTGAGGCCTTGGTCTTGCCCTTCTGACCCACGTCCGATAGGAACGCGTAGCAGACCTTTGCTTTCCTGTACCACTCCCACATAGAGTTTATGGCTTTTGCAATCAGCGTCAAGTTCAGTTCTCGTCAGAAGGCTCTTACCTTCGGAGAGCTCTGTGCTGCTCGATTTATCTATGCAACAAGTGTCAATCCATACATACTCGATGCCGTCCTTCAGGGCTTGCTGACAGCATCCCTGAACTTTGTAGTAACCAGGTTTCGACTTGTACTTTGATGGTGACATGTACCAAGGCTGGGGCTGCAAGTCCTGGAATGTCACTTCTCCATCGCCCCATCTATGGGACAGTATCGCGTACTCCGGAACAGCCGCATAACTGGAGGTGTCCTCAAGACGCTCGGTGGCGGCATTAAGAAGGCGCATCGCGGCGATGACCAAGATGGAGGAAACAAAGAAAATGGATTGTGAGATCCGACGCGATATCTCTGCGGGGAGAGAGTCCTTGTCGAGGTTTTCATGCACAGCCTCATCTGTAAGCCTTGCATGCATGGTGCTCAATTGGGATAAGCTCTGGCGTTTGAAGGCAGAGAACACCAGGTTTAGCTGCCTGTACCCTGGAACTAGGTGGATGAAATCGCATGTGGTATGGCTTCCAATAAGAGGAATGGGTAGCCAAGTGTGTAATTGATTGCAGGATGTCAAAAGGAAATTGCATAGCTAGAGTTGAAGTGAGCGATCAATTGAGATGCTGTCCTCTCGAATGTACTTTGCAACTGCAGTGTTCCCATGGCTCATTGGCTCAACGTAACGGCGTCTGAGCTATCAGAAATGTCCTTGAGGCTGCTGAGGACCCTGCTTCGGTGGTAGAGGTCTATTGGCTACAGCCTTTTTCCACTTAGGGTTGATGTTGACTCAGTTACCAGGCCCCTTGCAGATATGAGACACCTTGACCGCCTTATAGACCTAGGCGTTCAAAATGGTGCCGTCTTTAGGGGAACACTTACCAGTATTTGAAGCTCCCACTCTCAGCCTGGCCAATGATGGCCTCTTTTATTCCGGCCCCGACTGCGGAATTCATTCATTATCTGCTATATAATGGCACGCCAACCATATTACAACCCCGAACTCCTACGAAATCCTGCTTATACAGCATTCAGCCGCCTCAACGCAGTCACTTGAGTGTGGCTGACGCTCTCATGCCAAGGATAGCTGAGTCGTGGCTTGCTGACGCCTGGAACCCAACAAATCATGGGCCGTCTATAAGCCTTCCTCATACCCCTCACTTATTTTCTCATTGAGATCGGCCTCGCTTTGGCCATGGCTGCCTCAAGACATGCTGGGCTTCCCGCACCGATAGCAGCCGATAAAGCTCTCTGGTTCCAGGCATCGCGCCGAAGGGAATTTTGCGGAAAGAGTCCCCAGTCGGAACTGGCTGCTTTTGTAAAGCCAAGAGTTCCCCAGTGGAAAATGACCGACTAGCAACGGCTTGTACGGTGACTGGCGGGCAGCCATGTTCGGGAGACAACGAAAACAAGAAAACAGAAAGCTTGCGGTCACGTTTATTCGAATCTCTACGGTCGCGACCCCACCAAACCGAAGGTGGCGACTCGCAATCCATTGGCAAGCAGGTCTCAGGTTCAAGAATTGATGAGGTCGAAGGCACAGCATCGCCTCGGCGAGAATTTGTCGCGTGGCCACCGAGGGAGTCAGCCCTGAAGGACTCAGGAGGCCAGACCCAAGATCCAAAATTGCTTGAAAACACCGGTGTGGATACAGTGTCCGAGTCGTCACATACCCATATTACAGAGACGAGGCCAGAACCTGCTCTAGAGCGACCGAGGTGGACTGAGAACACGAAGAAAGATAGCCTTCATAGCGCCAATGATTATGCGAGCGATAGCAGTAGCGATGACGAACAGTCGCGAGAGCCACCTCAGGCTGCTTCTCGTTCACCCTTTGGCCAACATACCAGAGGGCTCAGAATTGTCCAAGGCGCTAACCTGGGGTCTGAGTAGTAAGGCCCTCGTCACAAGCCCTGCGTTGAAGGTCTATGCCGCGCTTGATGACAGTCTTCTCGCTTGTCATCTCGGGCTGCTCCCTTGGCCACGCAGGCAAGAAAAAGACGTCCCATGCATATTGCGCGAGGGATCTCTTGACTGCCTGAAATAAAATTACATGACTTCGTTCGGGCGTCTTAGGGGCGAACTGCTGAAACCATGCTGCAAAAGAGGAAGATTTAAGCCAGGAAAACCTTGGTCGAAATGGAGGCGAAGTCGTGTATTCTTATTAATAGGAATCCTATTCTGGTGCATCAATTATTTAGCGAATCCTCCAGGGAGCACTCGCGCGCATGTTGATTATCCAAATTGGAATAAGGGCTACGCGGTCAAGATGGAGGCGTTAGCGTGCAGGACTATCAACTGAATATCCTATTCTGGTGTATCAATCGTGTAGCGAATCATCAGGGGCCCTATTCACGCATCTTGACCATCCAAAATAAGGGGTCCACAGCCAGGCTGCTTGTTTATCTCACCACACTACCCAAGATGGCAGTTGCCGAGAGCCGGGCGATCCAGCCTGGTGCTATGCTTACCCTTGCTCACGATGCCACAAAGCGCTGGTGCGCTCACGATGCCAATGCTGCGACCCAATACCGGATCAGAGCCTCTCAACATGTCTACGAGGCCCAGAATCACACGCATAAACCCCCAAAATAATTTAAGCACCAACTGCACTGCGCCACCGTGAGACTGCGCCCGGCCCGAAGATTTGATTCTCTCACTTGTGGTCTCGATCCCTGACGAATGATGATGGGAATTTCTCCAGGTGACACGATGCAATTCTGAGTACCACGATCCAACGTCAGGATCAGCTCAGCCTTTCTCGGAGACGCGATGCTGAATGATGAGATGACGAGATGGGGCGTTGAGAGAGTCAACTCTGTCAAAATGAGACTTTCTGGTTGAGATTTGGCTATAAAGGGCCAGGACCTCCTCCTGCTCAACCATCGACTCATCTCAAACCACTTCCAATAATATCAATAACAGCAACAAAATCACAGCTTAGAATCACATTTCTCCGCACTCTTCTCAAGATGCAGTTATCCACTCTTCTCCTCTTGGCCGCCGCTTCTCTTAGCTTGACCACGGCCCACCCAGCTGAGCCTGTCAATAGCCTTTCTGCCAAGCCCGTCGACGTCGGCCCCGCTGAGCCCGTTGACGTCGATATCGCTGAGCCCGATGAGGTCGATATCGCTGAGCTTGATGAGGTCAACATCGCTAAGCGAGATGACGTTAGCCCTAATGGCGTCTTCAAACCCGAGGTTGAGTTCGACAACAGTATTGAGAAGCGAGCATGCTTCCGCTCGGGCACCAAGTATGGCAACCAGCGCAACAAGGCCTTACGAGAGGTCAAGAGTGCCTGCAAATTATCGTTGAAGGGCCTTTACAAGAGACGCCAGGTGAAGAAGAAGTGCATCAACCTCTCCAGCAACAAACATATCAAGGTCGAGGTCGGCCTCAAAGGCCGCAACGCCCCCGCTAGGCGCTGGATTGACTGGGAGGAGTGCTATGGCGGCCTGAAGGCGGAGATTGAGGGCTGTGACAGGGGCGGAAAGAAGACGTACGGCAGGTGGTACTACCGGTGAGTTCGCTAACGCCTTGCATCCTGAGTCTTGAAGTTTGGCTAATGCCCAGAAGCGTTGATCCCAACGGTGGCTTGTGCTAAGCGTCTTAAGATGAATTTTTTTTCATTGCCTGTTCGCAAGGTGGCTATATGAGAAGGTGGTATAGATAGAGCTTGGGGGTGAAGGATTCTACATTCCTTATCAGGGACAAGAACACCTTGCTTGATCTATCAAGCGAATATGTAGGGGAGTTGGGTACATTCACTTTTTGCTTTGAACTCAGATAGTTGTTTTTTTTCTTACACAGAGAGCGCATGCCCTACACTATGTCCCCATTTCTTCGCGTGACCATGTTGAAAGCCGCTTCTATCTTGTCCCCTTTCATATCGATGGTAGGGGAGGCTCATATTTAGGAAATAGGATCTAACTCAGCATCTCCAGCCCCACGAACTGAAACAATGCCGGTACTAAGTATTGCTCCTGGTTCCTATAATTGAGGTTGCTTTGGAGAACTATCCACAGGAACTGCGCGGAATATGCAACAATCTCGCGGAGGAATCAAGAATCCATCAATTTTACCTCATAAGCTCTTGGCATAGTTGCTGAGAATCCATTAATAACACACGTGTCGGAGACCGTGTCGTGCCATGACGCTCAAATCACTCGAAAGTTTCGATATTCCCCGCAAAAGCGACAAGTTGGGGTAGCCCATCGGCCGGGCTACGCTCTGACTGGCGCGCATCAAACCGGCGATGATCAACACACCGGCTTGCCCAGAAACTGACAAGGGACAACACATCGTGAGCTACCCCGCGGCTGGGGTAATTGTGGGGTTTCGCTCCGTATTGCTACGCAATCGTTCTTTTATAACCTGGAAAGGCTTGACACCCGAGGGTCGTGGGTGGGTTTGGATATGGGAAACGCACCGCATGGATTGGCGCGGCAAAACATAACCCACCTGCAGCTTTAGTATGCATCCGCTTCCAACCTTAAGCTGATTGAAGTGTTTTGCCGATCTGTATATATAGCTTCCGAGCATGCGAGTCCAAGTCGAACTCTGTCACAACTCGTGCTGCTTCAATCCGAGACACTGCTCATCCACGATCAGTGGTCATGGCTCCTACTTGGAAGTCAGTTTTGGCTCAAGGCCTGCTCCTAGCGAGCGGGTCTCTGGCTTTTGAGAACCCGATCCGTTCACCTGCCCCTGATCCCTCGTTGGTCCAGGCTGGTGGCGTCTACTACCTGTGTGTAAATCTACTTCCGGGTAAAGGTGTTTAGAAGAGTTGGCGATTGACAGTGCTCAGGACCTTCACTTCCTACAACAGGATCACCATTGTCCGCTCCGACCAGCTCAATGGCCTGGTGGACGGTGAACAGCGCACTATCTGGACCGATAGGAACACAACCCGCAGCGCCAACATGTGGGCGCCCGAGCTTCATCGAATCGACGACACGTGGTACATGTTTTACTCGAGTTGCGACGCATCTCTTCCATGCTGCGATAGCTGCAGCACCCGCGTCCTTCGTGGCTGCAGCGATGTTGGTCCCTACGATTGCAAGTTCGAGCACTTGGCAGATCTGATCCCCCCTGAGGGCCAGCGCGGAGGCTACGACAACAACTTTGCCTTCAGCATTGACGGCACGTTCCTAGAGGTCCCTAACTGGGGTCGATACCACGTCCTCAGCATCCGTGACAACGACTTCAACCAAGCACTCGCTATTGCGACACTCAACACGAATACCTGGAAAGTGGGAGGTTGGCACGTCATCTCGATCCCAGACCAGCCGTGGGAGAGAAACATCACTGGCGCCAACCCTCCTCCGCAGCAGAACCTGCACGGCGTCAATGAAGCTCCTCATGTATGTCCACATTTCCCTTCGAAATCGATTTGAGTACTAATAAGCTGGTATAGCCTCTTGTGCATGGCGATGATCTTTGGCTTTGCTACTCAGGTTCGAATTGCGGTACTCCCAACTACTCCCTGGGGCTCCTTCACTGGAATGGCGCCGACCCTCTCCAAGCATCCTCTTGGGACAAGACGGGCCCTGTGTTCAAGCAGGCCAACGGCCTCTATGGCACTGCCCACAACTCCTTCTTCACATCTCCTGACGGCACTGAAATCTGGGTAGGTCCTGAGTTAAACCCCGGTTTCCTGAAACACATGCTAATCCTAGGTTAGAACGCTTTCCACGCAACTACGAACCGGAGGGGCTCTTGTGGCGGAGATCGGTTCACCTCAGCTCACATTGTCACGTTTGATGAGAATAACGTACCGCATTTTGGTGAACCCCGACCACTGGGCGAGGTCCAGACACCACCTAGCGGCGAGAAAGGCAGCCAATGTGCCAAGCGTCGACGTTCCAACCTCATGGCCTTGTAGTTAGCTAGATCGACCATATCATTCAGTTTGCAGGGAAGTACAATATACATTAAGCCGATTTCTGTACTTTTGGTCTTGTCCTGCTCTATCTTGGCATCCTTTTTTCGGCCTTGTAAGAGGAAGCCATCTTTAGCGCCTCGAAGAAATATTAGCTGCCAAACGAGGTACTGCATACCTAACTTCCATTCCAGACAGAATTCAGCGCGCCCCATGGTCTACGTCATTGTGCATAGAGAATTGCAAGGGGAACGCTCTACCAAACAGCAGAGTCACTCACAATTTAAATAGTTAATTGGTATATTCGCAACTTCGCTCGCTCAAACTCATTCACTAAAATAGAACTATGAGGCTATGCTTGCATATAGCATGGTGGTTTCAGAAACCACGGACGGTTATAGCAGGTAGAACCCCTTTTGAATGCTAATAACACTGCTCCTATCCATACACATGACGAGGAGTCAAGCGTTGGGCGCCACAACAGTTAGCCCCGCTCACAAAGTGGGAAGCTTTTTGGCGGAAACGTAAGCGTTTGTGAAGTCAGCAGAAGCCACATTTTTCGCTTGCCGTAAGCACGGTTTATTGAATCATTCTTTTATCCTCCCTCGTGGCATCTGTTCATCGATGCGCCTGAAATTGATTCTCAACAGAAGACAGTAACAAGCAAGGTCTTGCATTATCCCAAAACGGCCGCTTGTGTTAGTTCGTCCGTGTGATTATCACACGGAGAAATGGCTTCCAAGGCTGGTGGAATCGACCCCGCATTCGACGCAGACACAGATGCATCCACGGGAGCCTCCACCGTGATGACTCCATACACTGACCTCACAGCCATCGATGACGCCTGGCATGGTCGCTCTTATGCAGTCCCGTGGCCTGGGAATACATACATCATTGTGGAGCATGGCGGCGACGCAGCTATTACAGTCACCAACCAGGGCCTCTGCCTCAAAGACATGAATGAGGATGCCAACGCAAACAATCAGTGGCAATGCGTCGAGAAGAACGGATATTTTGGGTTTTACAACCAGAAATCGAGGTCATACCTGGGACACAACGGCAAGGACCGGATTGTCAAGGGCAGGGTGCATGACAAGTGGGAGTTCATCACTCCTCGCAAGCATCCGGATGGAGGGTACCAGATACTTTTCCCATTCTGGGACCACACTTTGATGGTGCTCAGCGTTGACGGCAACGGAAAATCCCTGCTTAGAACTCATCACGGACAAAGCCGTTGGGATTTCCTGAAAGTGTAGATATCCAGGCAGCCATGTTGTGTGTGACTTGGCTCGACAAGTCCTGTGTCCGTTGAGATGTAAGCTGGCTATCTACGATTTGATTCACCTGTACAAGTTGCTCAGCGAGGATAAGATCCAGGATGTCACGGTTCAGGCCAAAACCGGGTTTGAAAGCAGACAGCTTAAGCTATGGGGTGCTTCCCCAGGTTTAAACACTAGATTCAATCAGATGATCCCCATTTTGACCGGAAATGGGACAGCTACCGGGTACTGTGCTGCGGAGAGCATTGAAACCGACTGAGTTTGACGCCACTTGGCTGGGGAGCGTTACACGCGGCTGTCCACGGAAACGATTCCTCGGCTATCCGAGGGTTGCCGAGAGGCTGACGAAGGCAAGTGTTTGGTCTTGGAGCGCCATCATGGGAGTGAAGAAGGACCAGAAATAAGGGAAATGATCTCTGTCAATTTAATCATCCTCGGTGGGATTCTTTGATGCACTCTTCAACCTTCATACCATCGTCTGCACATGCATCACCATTCGTCATGAGTAGCAACTCCGACTTCACTCTCTACACGTACTTCCGCTCCTCATGCTCAGCCCGGCTGCGTATTGCCCTGAATCTGAAAGATCTACCTTTCGACAGTGTTTACGTCAACCTTTTAAAGAATGAGCAGCGCCAGAGCGAGTACGCCCAGGTGAACCCATCACGCACAGTACCAACCCTCGAAGTGCTGCATCATGACAGTGCAGCCGAGGACGCGACCTCCCATGGCCGTCAAGCGTCAGTCATCACACAGTCTGTCGCTGCCCTTGAATACCTAGAGGAGAAATATCCAGACAGAAAAGCGCTCCTTCCACCAGCTTCAGAGATTTTTGCGCGCGCAACGGTGCGGTCCCTGGTCAACATCGTGGCATGCGACATTCAGCCAGTAACAAACCTGCGCATCCTGCAGAGGGTGGCCGTCCATGGGGCCAATCGTGAAGAATGGGCGAAGAGCCTAATGACCGAGGGCCTGGTCGCCTACGAAGAATTGGCCGCGAGGACAGCCGGGAAGTTCTCTGTCGGGGATGAGCTGACTCTCGCAGACGTTTGTCTAGTCCCGGCCGTGTGGGGAGCCATGCGCTTTGGTGTGGATCTCGATGCACTTCCGACTGTCAAGAGAATTTTTGAAGAAGCCAGCAAGATGGATGCAGTGGTGAAGGCGCATTGGAAAAATCAACAAGATACGCCACTGGAGTTGAGAAACTGAAAGTTCACGGGCGCGTTTGCTGACTCTGAAAAACATACCATGCTGGGTGGGAATCAGTCTGCACGCGATACTGTCTTCATCTTGTACGGTTAATAGTTAAGCCTCCTGTCATGCGTTATGTCCATGTATACTCCCATCACAATTACTGTCACACTTCTGGGTAAGCGACTTGATCCTCAAGAGGTGCTCATGATACTTCGTGGGTTCCTGACCTACAGATCCATTGTACTGTGTTTCGAGAGGTTCATATGTTAGGATATGGAACAGCCAGTCTCCAATGAAATGGCCTTTAGGCGCGAAGTTCCAGGGACACCCACTTCCGACAGAATCACCTCGTAATTGTGGATGATTATAAATGGCCACCACTCGCGCATTGGTCTTCCAATCACAGGGAACCTGAGGTGCGTGGGTGCTTCCAATCGATGGACGGCGTGCGTAAGCCGCGCCGCTCTAGGAACCATCTCACAGAAATCTGTCAAGTATTTCTCCCAAAATTGATCTACAGATGGACAGATGCACGCTGCTGAAAATGACACCAATTTCGGGAAGATAACACGAGCTCAAGCCAAACGGTCAGCGTGCATGATAGGGCTCAAGCCAATCATACATGCAATACTCATTGGCATCAGGAGCTAATCTATCCAGCGATATCACATATACTATTGATACACACATTGCTATACATTTGAAAAGTATATGAATCGCTGATCCAACAGTATCACAGTACATTGTGCCGAGAAGCCAAGCTGCTGATGATTGGTCCAGCGGCTCAACGGACAACAGCGGCTTTCGTTGAACGGCGCCATTCCGCGCCGCTGCCTGCCGCTCGCCTACATGAAATTGTGAGCGGGGTTATCAATGTGACAATATTCACCAATCCAAGCATCGCTCTGATATCCGGCTTTTTCCGCGGTCTGAGATTATGGCCAAGCAAATGCCACCAAATTGCGTTTCCTGTGATGAGGCATGTTTTTTACTGGCGACGGAGCATTCGAATCACTGGGTCCTGCCAAGATCCACGGGCCTGCTCCTGTGCACGTTACATGTCATCTACAATGGGCCGAGGCGGCTATCAAAATATGACAGTGTTGTCGCAAAAGCTAAAGATGACGATTGCTCAATCCTCCACCTCAATTGAGTATTTTGATCGATTCGGATTGTAGCCAGGTGTCATCGTACTGCGACTTCTTGGTAATCTTGACTCGAGGTTGTGAGAGACCGCCAAGATGCCCGTCACAAATTTTCCATTCCGCGATAAATATACTTACCTCAATGGCTTTGGGACCTACCAAGAGTACGTCCCAAGATTCCTCGATGCGAGATTTAGGAATCAACCGTGCCACGTCATATCGTAGCCATGGCTAACAATAAAATGAAATAGGTCCGAGGCGCTAGAGGGTGCCCTCCCTGTCGGCATGAACTCGCCGCAAAAACCTCAGTACGGGCTCTATGCCGAGAAGCTCTCCGGCACGGCCTTTACTGCTCCCCGCCATGAAAATCAGCAATCTTGGCTCTATCGGATCCTTCCTGCAGCAGCTCACGAGGCATTCGAGCCGTATGGCTCACCTGAGGAGCAGCCGGGCCTCCCGTCGGGCCAGAAACTAGTTCATCAGCTTCCAAATCAGCTTCGTTGGGACCCTTTCGACTTTGACGACCAGGTAGACTGGGTTCACGGCCTTCACTGCGTGTCAGTTTGCGGAGACCCGCAGACCAAGAGTGGACTGGCCATATACATCTTTGCAGCTGGGAAAGACATGGGCAAGGAGGCCTTCTACTCGGCTGACGGAGATTTCTTGATTGTTCCACAACACGGAGTGCTAGACATTCAGACCGAGCTCGGCAAGATTGTGGTGCGCGCGAACGAGATTTGCGTCATTCCCCGAGGTATCAGGTATGGTTGGCATTCTGCCATTGTTCATGGACATGCGAAATGATTTGATGTTGCGACTCAACATCACTAACAAATGACTAGATATCGAGTCACTCTTCCTGATGGAGCCGTACGAGGCTACATCTGCGAGCTACACGAAGGCCATTTCCAGCTGCCGGAGCTTGGTCCTCTAGGCTCTAATGGTCTTGCTAATACACGCGACTTCCAGGTTCCTGTGGCCGCTTACGACGAAGACTTTACCCCCTGGACTGTAGTGGCCAAGTTCAACAACGCGCTTTTCGGCGCGCATCAAGACCACACCCCATTCGATGTCGTCGCATGGCATGGGTCATATTTCCCTTACAAGTACGATCTTGGCCGGTTCAACACAATTGGCTCCACATCCTTCGACCATCCTGATCCGTCCATCTTTACGGTTCTCACGGCTCCATCCACGAGAGTCGGCACTGCAGTTGCCGATTTCGTCATTTTTCCACCGCGATGGCTCGTACAAGAAAACACTTTTCGCCCACCCTGGTATCACCGCAACGTCATGTCCGAGTTCATGGGCCTCATTGCGGGCGACTATGATGCCAAGGCTGGTGGTGGCTTTCGACCGGCCGGGGCCAGTCTGCACAATATCATGAGCGCTCACGGGCCGGATGCGGCGACACATCAGATGGCGTCGAATGCTAGTCTCGAACCACAGAAGGTCGGATCTGGAAGCATGGCCTTCATGTTTGAGAGGTTCGTCTCCACGAAATTTTGCTTTCAGAATTGAATAAAATGGAATGATACTTACACTTGCCTTTTCAGCTGCTTGATGCTTGGAGTCTCTGATTGGGGATTGAAAACGTGCCAGAAAGCTCAGCCCGACTATCAGAAGAACAGTTGGGAACCACTGAAAGCTCATTTCAAGAAGCCTTAGATACAAATACATGTTTGTGTTATTCCTCATTAAACTCTCCGCTGAACCAATTTTATCATGTTGAAATGATTTTGCTGTGGATACTGGGAGGAACTAGAACACAGAGAGCAAAGCAGCGCATTAAAATATCACGCATCGGTAACTTCGTAGACTTGCGCCTATCACGAAACCAGGCGGGAAGGGGTAAGCCCTAGATTTGAGAATCACTGGATCTTTCATACGGATACGTCTCAATGCCGAAGCAAATATAGATCCCCAGGAAATGATTTGGCATTCGATGAGGAGAAAATGAATTCAACCTTTGCAAATTGGCATCAGAACAAAACTATGCGGACCGCTCAAACAAGTAAAAACACTTCTTCGGTGATCACTGCGTCACTAGAAGATAACATCTCCCCACGCATTTGCCCTTCAACAAAGCATTCACCCACCAGATAATACTCATCATAGCTCAAAGTTCCCAAATGCTCCATTTTCGGTGCAGACTCTTGCTCCTTAGGGCGCAACACGTATGGCACTCTACCACCCCACAAGATGACGATCAAGTCGCCCGCCCTCGCTCCAGAGGGACACAAGCCGGCGAGTCCGTCCACAGTCTTGAACATGCAGCGTCCAAAACAAGGAAGAGATGTAGGCATCGGTTTCCCATCTTGTTCATTGTCTTTGCTGTTGATGAACCAAGGGGGTTCTTGCATGTCCCAGTGCGCGAGGTAATGGTTCCTCCACTCGTCGAGCTTGCCCGCAGCCATTTCAATGTCCATTTCTTCATTCATACTTCGTCGGATCTTGAAGGAGTTCCATGTACCAAAAATACCAGCAGGATCAAACACGCGAAGGAAAGCTCTCTGAATGTCTGAGGCAAGCGGTGGATTGCCATACACAGGATAATGTGCTAGTTCTTGTACAAGGCCTATCTTGGTGCCCCGTAGCGCTAGGCAGCGAGGACGGTCGATCGCTACCGAATTGATGAGGTGCTCGTCGATAATTTTACCACGTGATGCCTCATAATCGCATGCGTCGTTTAATGCTAGGGTGCCATGAAAGGCTTCACTAGAGCCTTGATGCCAGAAGATCCAGGATGGCCGCTGCTTTAAATCAACATAATTGACACTCTCTACTGTGTAAGGTTGTGTCAAATTCACCCACGTTCTTCCCTTGAGGGTGTGTACGGAAGACAATATCTTCAAGGATTGGTGGCGTAAGATCCACCACCTTGTAAAGTCTGAGTATACTTCGATTGTATCCTTGTTGTAGTTGGGTCTGATCAAGGATGGTAGACCAGCAAGGTTATGTGTCTCCCTGCCGAAGGGCAACAGGGCAAAAATCTTGTCCCTGGGGTCAGTCGCTCTCATGTCGTGGCCGGAAATAACCACTTTCAGGATGTCCATTCTGTCTCTCTGGGCGGTGCAGGAGACAGATCCTGAAGCTCTCGAGGTCTTGAAAAGCGCAGTCCAGAGCTTCGACATGACCATGGGTGTGCTAACTCCATAGTTCTTGAAGCAATGGTTTGCTTGCATGAGCTCGCCCCAAGATATTTGTGCATCACCGCAGAACACTTGTACTTTGGAAGCATTCCACACCTCTTGCAAAACCCAGACCCTTTCAAACCAGGGGAGTTGGAAGACCTCATCATGATGTGTCGTAATGTACCCTGTCGCGGGATCGATGAGCTTGGAGTGTGTTAGTTGTGACTTTGGAAATTCCAGTTCGGTTTTAGGTGCATTGATGGGCTTTGCAATGCTCGCTGCCGTTGCTTGATAGTGATCATGTATTCCCTGAATGAGCCGACACCCTTCCTGAGCCTTCGCGTCATTTCCGAGCCAAACACAGACTGCATCAGCTAAAGCGTATATCTCGCCCATTATGGATACTTGGGCAGCGCGCTCGATGGTATCGGCTTGATTAATGCAAATTTGGTCAACCCAAAGTACTCTCGGGCGGTCCGTGTACCTGAGATGCTTCAACGCGAGCAGTAAATTTCGAGTGACCTGGATCTGAATGATGCTCGCGTTTGGCGGCGATTCAAGGCTCGCAAGGTCCGAAAACATACATTCCAAGGTTTGGGGTTCATTCTCAACTGAGTTCCAGCAGTATGATAGCGCTTCGAAAGAATTGACGTTCCCATCACTGTTGGCCAGGCTTGTGTGTCTCAAGTGAAGAGACACGACCTCGTCATCCTTCCCGGCAGGTTGCAATTCGATGAGACGAATTTCGTTCTTGCTCGCGTCAAGAGGGCGGTAGAGAACGTCGAGGTTCTGGTCAGCCGCATTGGAGATTATTGCATCTGGTGGTCCTTGTTTTACCTCCAACCATAGGTCGATGGTCGCCTCCTTTACGAAATTGACGTGCTGGGGGTAATGCGCTCTGTGAATGATCTGAATAGTATCGCATCGCTGTATCGAGTCAAGCCAATGCCTGGTACTGGCGTCGTCCAACCAGTCCCAGGTAATTACGTGAGTGGCGAAGTCAAAGTTGGCGGCCCGGTTGTATTGAATCCGACGACGTGGCAGAGTTCTCTCGCGGCCATACGGCGTCAATACACGGGCTTCGAACTAGGAAGCGGGATTTATGTCAACAGTAAATCCTATGCATACTCATGGGAGAACTGGGCCAAGCCATACCCATGTCTGGGATCCCGCGTAGGGGTCAAGCTCGTTGCAGTCACCATACCCCTGATCATGAGAAACAATGGTGAAGGTCACCCGACGAACGGTGAGCTCAGGTGCAAAACCTTCGCGGTGAGAAATCTTATCGTTAAGACACAACGAGACGTAAGGCTGCTCTGGGCAGTGCTGCGTTGTGATGACGTGGGCACCATAGCTGGCCGAACAATGTAACCAGCTCTGCGGTAACGATTGATCCCGCATTTTTTGGCATTCAAGCACAACAGCTTGAATTTGAAGTAGAGAGCTCTGCCATCAATATTGACTGAAGCGCTTGGCAAACGAGGCTCTCACAGAGCTGACCCAACCCAGGCAACACTTATCTGAGGGGTATGGCATTTGTGTGCGGAGCAAAACCGTGTCAAACCCCCGTTGTCAGGGTGGGTGCACGAACTCGGCTCTGTAATGCACGTGGCCATCCACATTTCGGAGACTTATCCTTGCATGACCTTCCCACGGGTTCGTCTTGTAAACTGCGAATGTGCTATTGAGGTCTGTAACAGGCAATGGTTCTGTACCTTTAGATTGCCTTGAGTAGATGTTTATCCCTGAATCAATCAGAAAGATTACTCCGCTCCAGAGACGGGGCTTCCAATGTTTGATGGATGGAATTTAAAAACGAGACAACGAAGTTTAACCCGTGCATATCTCTGGATTCTTTATCACACAATGGAATCTCTACGACTATTGAGCCTTTCTTTGATGCCCGCTTTTCCTAAGGCGTTTGTTGACGAGGTGGTAAACTAGCTCTTGGCTGAGTTTCCCTTGCGCGACTAATTAAAAATTGATCCTATGGCTTCAATGTATGTATAGTGGCCGAATTGAAATTATCTACAAGCTCAAGAACGAAAGCATAGAAACTCAAGTACAAGTAAAAGCACGGGTGAAGATTTTCTGCGGTGCAATTTATCAGCAGATCACGGAGATCATGTTCTTTTATGGTATGTCCTGCTGGTACCGGACTCGGAGCACTTGGGGCCCGTCTTAGCCGTAGGAACCAAGAGAGAGCAGCCAGTACGAGCCTTAGCAAAAGTGGCATCGCCTCATGTAAGCACACATTTCTGTGCGTGTCTGATTCCTGTGGTGTTCCCGCTATAATTTACTCGTCAAACACCTTGCCGGGGTTCATCAACCATCTCCAAGCCAGCCAAGGTCAGCCAAGGTCTGCGCAGCATGAAATTGCACTTCAAGATCAAATTGAACTTACAGCGGATCAACACTTTTCTTTACCGACTTCATGACTCCAATGGTAGAAGGGCCCAGCTCCTCCAGAAGGCAGTGCTGAAAAAAATGTGTTGGTAAGTGCGCAGATGAGAGGTTGGTGCTATCGTACCTTTTTACCGAGTCCAATGCCATGCTCACCCTATGGAAAAGGGACTTTAGCATATAACCAGTGTTGACTCGAATCTGAGTATCGAGTCATAGCAAAAGAACTTACCGATACGGTACCTTCCATCGTCAATGCCAAACGGGTCATATCGTTGACGCATTTCTTCACAGCAGCCGCTTCGTCCGGCTTGTCGGGGTTGTACATGATCATCTGGTGAAAATTGCCATCACCAACATGACCAAGGACACTTGAGAACAGCCCAAGCTTTGCCGAGCTTTCTTTGCTCTCGTCTACCAACTTTATTAGCCTGAAACCCTTGACTACTCGAAGCCTGCGAAGCGCTGAGTTACTGACCCATGATGTCGGCTAGCCGTGAGATAGGCACAGCAACGTCCGTAGACCAGATCTGGGTTCCCTCTGGGCGAGCGGCGAGACATGCCCATAGTGCTTGCTTTCTGGCAGACCACAGAGAGGTCATATCCTCCTTCGATTTCGCCGAGACGAATGATTGGCAACCTAATGAGTGGGCCACTTCTTTGGCCGCGCGGACGCTGTCGTCGATGACTTGATTTGTTCCCGAAAACCTAGTGCACGATTATTGGCCTTGTCTTCTCTCCTGAGGATTGCTGGCTCAAAAACCTCGTGTGACTTACTTGATGAACAGTGTTGGCAACTCTTCCCACGTCCTTCCGCCAGCTCCGCCACTGTCATTGATAACCTTCATCTGTACATCGTCCATCAGTTCCAGGGCGGCCAGGTTGATGCCTTTTCGAATCATTCTTGAAGCTGCATCGGCAGCATGTTTGACTGACGCGAAGGTGGCGGTTGCGACGCTCTGCTCGGGTGGAAGAATCGCCAGTTTGAGCGTCGCTTCGGTGATGATTCCCAGTGTGCCCTCGGATCCTGTAAACAGCGCATTCAGGTTGTAGCCGGCCGAGGTTTTCCGGGGCCGATGTCTTGTTTTTATCACTGTGCCGTCCGCCAAGACTACCGTCAGGTTCAACACGTAGTCTTTCATGGTGCCATATCTCATGGCGTTGGTGCCGCTGCAGTTTGTGGCGATCATGCCACCTATCTGTGCTGTCGGACTTGGGTCAAGCGGCAGGAATAAGCCGCTGTCTTGGATCTCCTCGTTCAAGTTCGTCCAATTGACTCCAGCTTCAACCACCACGTCTAGGTCGTCGGGGTGAAAGGCGACGATCGCATTCATTCGGGAGAGGTCAATGCATATGCCTGAATGAGGCGATGCAAAGTTGCCTTCGACACTGGAGCCTGCTCCATACGGCACTATGGGAATTTTGAAGTTGGAGCAAATCTTTGCAACAGCAGACACTTCACCCGTGCTAGCTGGGCGGACGACCGCCCTCGGCCTCGCACTTGTGTTGGAAGTTGACCATTCAGAAAACCCGTGCTCTTCTAAATCATCATTGTCAACGCTCACAGCATCGGTCCCAAGCTGTTTACGAATTTCTTCTATACCCTGAAACGCATCGTTAACATACAGTTGTCCTCATTTATCACATTGGATTTCTTGGCGCCTGGCGCTTGCCTTCAACGTTTCCGACTCATTGGCATATTGCCGATGGCTTTGTCGTGGTTTCAGAAACTGCGGCTGAAACTGGTCCGTACGGCCCAACCAAATGCTCACGGCAGCTGATCCAAGGACTGCACCAGCAACTGCACCTAGACCGGTGTAGGTGGCTTTGGCCCGTCGAGATTGACCGTGATTGGCAGCATGAGACGCGTGGCGGGGGAATGACGAAGCCGGTGGCCTCAACGGAGATCCCAACATAGAGCCACAGCGCACACTGCGAAACACGAGTGGGCGAGCGGATGTGCGCATGATGGCGACAAATCAGGTCCGTTGATCCAAGACCTCGAGGAACAGTGCAGTGACAACGCTGAATGCAAGGGAGATCCAATCTTGCAAAGGGCAGTTGAATGAATAGCGCCCGTAGTGTGTCTGACAAGCTGACGTAACAAAACAGAAAATGTCATTGGGTGGCTGTAGATCCCTTGTCTCAATGCCTCTCCATGCCGGGCGACTTTGCTAAACAGAAATGATCCGGTTTCGCTACACTGAGGTAAGTCTAAGACTGTCAATTTCATGAGTGCAGTAGCTCGTTCTAGCATTACTTTCACAATGCCTCAATTGAAGGCTCAACTTGCCGCTCGCTGGGCCCTGAGCATTGACGGAGGTGAGGTCTCATTCCCCCCAATTTCCGCTCCTCACCCAAATCATCAATATTCGCACTCTATCGTGTCGCAATCGCGTCTTTCCAAGAGATCGAACCGGGGAAGAAGTATTATTTTGCAGTCATGACAGCGATCCTCGAGAAACTCCCGACGAGGGGGGCACCCACCCCTGCCGCCAAGGCTTCGGCGACTGGGTCCGACCATGACCAGAGCCGAGTTGTCATTGACGAGGAAACGAATCGAATGCTCGTGAGGCGTATAGATCGACGTGTGATGCCAGTTGTGAGTAAAATAGGAACCCCTTTTATTGACCCTCCCCTCTCAATTTCTAGAGGCTCTGTATTCATCATTGGCGTCGACTGTTGCTAACTGTTATCGCTACAGTTGTGCTTCACCTACGCCCTGCAGTTTTACGACAAAGCTCTTCTTAGTCAAGCTGCCATATTCGGCCTTCGGAAAGACCTAGGATTAGAAGATGGCCTCAAGTACTCATGGGCATCTCTCATATTCTACTTCGGCTACATAGCCGGAACCTATCCCCTGTCGCTGCTGGCCCAGAAGTGCTCAACACGTTTGGTCATCACGTCCATCACGTTTCTGTGGTCCATTGTGGTCTTGACAACACCTGCATGTAGGAACTACGGAGATTTCCTAGCGAACAGGTTCATTCTTGGCCTCGTTGAATCCGGCGTCTCGCCAATCTTCATGCTGATCGTCGGCCTGTGGTACACGCATGCGGAGCAAGTCTCCCGGTCTGCTTTGTGGTACTCCTTCAGCGGCGGCTCACTGCTCGTATCACCGTTGATCAATTATGGCCTGGGACATATCACCGGAGGCAGCCTGCACCCGTGGCAGTACATGTACTTCCTCGCTGGTGGCGTGACGGTGTGTTGGGCGGTTGCGCTCTGGTGGCTTTTCCCGGACACGCCGCAACACTCTACAGGGTTTACCGAGGAAGAGCGCGTCATGCTCATGGAACGCGTTCGTGGGAATAATGCGGGATCTGAGAACAAGACATTCAAAACGTACCAAGTCATTGAAGCTCTGAAAGACTATCGTCTTTGGGGCATTTGTCTGCTCTCCATTGTTTCCTGTACTGGATCGGGCGCTATCGGCGTGTTTGGCCCCATCATATTCAACGGAATGGGGTTTGACGTCTACAAGTCGTTGCTGTTGAACTTACCGATTGGCGCTATGGCATTCATTTGCGTACTGGGATCCGGCTACCTCGGTCGACATCTGCCCAACGCTCGTTTGCACATCGTAGCTATCGCCTGCCTCCCTGTAATACTGGGATGTCTTTTGCTGTGAGTCTTTGGAAGAACCAATAACCTCACTTGTGCCAGTCAAAACCAAACGTTGACCTAATAATTCATCCAAAAAGTCTGCAGCTTCCATCCTCCAGTCGCGCTGGCCGAATCATCGGATTCTACCTCATCGACTTCTTCTCGTCCGCCTGGATTCAATGCATCGGCCTGGGCACCTCCAATGTTGCTGGATATACGAAGAAAGTAGTCTATGCTGCAGCCACATTTGTCGCTTACTCTATTGGCAACATCATTGGGCCGCTGCTTTTTGATGCGTGGGTTTGACCCTTCGTTTTCTCCCCACGGAATTTTCCAGTCGTTGTAATATTTGGGCTAATCATATAACGGCAAAACTACAGTTCCTATGCGCCTCGGTACGACCAAAGTTTCATCGGCATCATGATATGTTTCATCATCTGCCTCGTATGCGCAGAGGGCCTTCGGGTCTTGTTACACAGAGAAAACAAGAAGCGGGAGGCACAATATGGTCCACCAAGCGACTTACATGGACTGTTGGACTTGACGGATCGTGAAAACAAGTCGTTCAGGTACCAATTGTGAGTTCAATCACTTTGCTGCCATGGTCTTTTGGTTAGCAAGCCAATGTGATAGAGAAGGGCATCCTTTCTCAAAACAAGTTCCTGAAAGGCAAAGAAATTTGGATCCGTTTGTTCAGCTCCTCTCCCTTGCCTCTGATAGCCGTGCGCGATGTAGGATGATCTAGAGCTTTTTTTTTTTTGTGGTGGTACGGGGAACATCAGTGTAAGCCCTTTTCTGGGATAAAAAGCCCGTACACAGTTGGAAAGGTCGCGTATGGCTAGAGTGGCTACATTCAGAATGATGTCTGATGTCAAGGCTAATGATCCTTGTTATTAACAAGGCAACTGCCGATGCCCCTGATTATGATCGCCATTTCCAAGCACAGTAGCCCTAGTGTTGGCGATCGTGGGATCGAAGATCAAGCAGATCGAGCTTTACCGGCTGATCGGTTAGCACACCCTTAAGAAAATACCCGGATCAGCAGGAAATGACAGCCAAGATATTGACACAAGCAGTATATGAATATTCAACAAATCAGCTCGCTCGCCTAAATGACCTCGAAACCAGTGACAAGGTACAAACACGAGAACAGCAAAACAGTCCTCTAACATCATCAGCCTTTGACCTGGAGGATTGAGCTCTATTGGGGTCCAAATAAGTTATCAAAAGCTCTACATTGATTTTGAACGTGGTAAATTGATGTTCGAAACCGCTGTCAGCAAAACGAAATCATGTCTTCTCTCCACTGATATTTCTCCCTTATCTCGTATGTAGTCTCACTTGACCACCAGCAGCTTACTTGGACATGATCTACTCATCTCAACATGGATTTGCCCGCCTCCCCAACTGATGCGCGCCAGGCCCCCCTTTCAAAGCCTGCCCGACGGCAATCCTTCTATCTCGCCAAGACCTTCCATGATGCAGGGATGTATGACTCGGGGCATAAAATCGTCCCTGCAACTTTCTACGCTGTGACCTCTTGTCCCATCAATCGGCTGCGATAGCTGCCATTTTGTTGCCGACGTAGCCTCTCCACGGTGGAGGGCCTGCGCGTCCCAGGGTTCAATGTTACCCACCGTGCTGCCAGAATAGGAAGTTGGCTTTGGGCGGTTGTTTGAGAGTAAACGCGTGCCGTACCCCGTTTTGAGGAATACTCCCGCATGATATGGAGTCATCGACGCGGATTGGCCAGCCACAGTAGCCCCCAGCAGGTCTTCTACCAGGAACCCTGATGATCGGTAGTCGTGTGGCAATCGCCAAGGCCAGCCGAGGGCAGCTCCGCAGCAGTCGATAAGCCAAGTGACATGCTGCCTGCTTATGGTACCACGCCCATAGAATGATGGGACTGCTGCAGTCTTCTTCTTTTTTCCTTTTGCGAATACAACGTGTTTTCTTGGCAGCCTCGACGCCATCTTCGGGATCTGCAATCTCTCGGCAATAAATTGAGCAAATTAGCCCGTGATCTTGTAGATCAGCGCAAGTAGGTGGACAAGTGTAGGCCTGGTTGCGGCTTGCACCAGACCTACCACTACTCCAGTAATTGACTAGCAGCTTTGAACGATCTGGGGAAGGCCTGAATTCGTCCCTCTAGTTAAGCTTACGCTAATCTCCGTTGCTTGCCTTGAGCCGAAGCGGCAGCAAGCCCTTGCGGAACCGGTGCCGACGCCGTCTGCCCCCAAACTAACCAACGCCAAGATGGCCACTCCCAGCTGTTGACTGCCGGAAATGACCCACCGCAGGAGTCCACTGATATCATGCTGCAGCGACGAGCCGATGGGGTAGCTTTGTTCTCGCCCTCCTCCCCCCACCGGCTTATCTGCCTTGACTGTGGCCTTGGCCGTTTGGGGGCCTGGAGGAACCGCCAGGATCGGCGGATGCAGATTCGAATCAGGAAGGTTGATGTGCTTCTCACTGATGCCAGGCATCTGATAAGCGGGGTCAATCAGATGTCATATTAGGCTCACTCGACCCCTGCAGGGCCCCCGGCGCTGCTGATTTAGAGTCCCGGGCCAGTCCCTCTTGGCAGAGTCTCGTCGCGTCTGACTGGACGCTCTTGGTCCTGCGGCATTGTCACTCGCCGCCTGATTGGGATCTGCGAACAAATGGCGCGAATTAACGCAATGATGTGATTCTTGGCTTGCTGAGCATTCGGCAGGGCTCAGAGAGTGGGCAAGATGCTCTGCAGATTGTCCGTTAATTTTAACATTACCATGTGAAAATCGTGGTCTGATTTCCCGCCTACCGTACTCTGTACATGATGGACATCTGCCATAGTCACTACGCAATCCTACATCACAAGAAGTGAAGCTACCTTCCGGTTTCTGTGCCTACGCTGTGTCGCCTAAGCCGTTTCGCCTGCACTTTGGACACCCTCTTCTTCAAGCCCATGTTGACCCCAGATATTGTTTCCTTGTCAGTGAGACACTGCATGCAACTCTGCTGGCGAAAAGGGCAGGTTGTACATGCTGTCAACCATCTGACGGCTAACCTATCCTGCTGCTAGGTTACATTTCCCTGTCAGGCAGGTCTCGTCGCTGTGTTGCAGATTGGTACTGGATTAGGCTGAGCTGGAAGGGTGGCATATGGTGTGGAGGGGCCTCGGCGCTGCTGCAAGGCATTGGTCGGTTCTGGAGCAGCTTACACATGTTTCTTTCCACGCGCAGGCCGGGTATCTTCAGATTTTCTGGCTTACACACTCCACACTCGTGCTACGTCTGGCTGTCGCTCGGCAGACATATCCGCGGCCCCTCATGATCCAGACCTAACCGACTACCTGACGCTGAAGGCGCCGTACAAGCAGAGCTATCTAGGGCCAAGCCGCCAGAAGAAGAAGGTCTTGAAAGCACAGCGTCCGAGCAGGAACTCGCGTGCCCTGCAACCGCCGGGAAACCTGCTTGGTCCTCTGTCCAATGTAGCAGCTATTGCATCTGAGGGTCTCTAAGCGTCGTCTTGGACAGGGCCGTAAACCTGATTGATCAGGAGTGACTCCATTGCGGATGTCACTTGTCAAACGAGGGAAGCGCGCCAAGTATGCGCAGAACCTTGATAGCACTAGGATGCTATTCGCAGATATCACGATGGACTCTGATGTGTGCTTCTCGAGTATATAAAGGGATGCTTCACACCCTCTTCTCCAAGCCCATCATCAGCACGATCACAGCATCTTCAACGGTCTCTGCTTAGCATCTCTCGGTCCTCAGTCCCCAGCTTCACTTGTATCCTCGCTTCAAAATGCGCGTTTCCACCATCCTCGCTCTCCTGCCCCTGGCAGCCGCCGCTCCCCAGAAGCGTGCTCCCCTCCACGTCCCCCGCGACGTCACCCTCATCGAGGACCACTACATTGTCAAGCTCAAGGCCCCTGAGGGCGAGTTCCAGACCACCGTCGATGCTCTCGTCTCCGACATTGCCGCTGATGCCGACCTCATCTACGAGAACTTCGGTGGTTTCGCCGCCAGCCTGACCAAGAAGGAGGTTGAGGCCCTGCGCAGCAACCCCAACGTGAGTGCAGCGTCTTACTCATTTCGAGAAGGGTCAGCATATTAACATGATGTGATCACAGGTCGAGTACATTGAGCAGGATGCTGAGTTCCAGGCTTTCGCCACCCAGACGGGTGCTCCCTGGGGTCTTGCCCGTCTCTCCAACGTCAACACCGGCTCAACCACCTACACCTACGACGACACTGCTGGTGCCGGCACTTGCTCCTACGTGATTGACACCGGTATCCAGACCACCCACCCCGTAAGTCGACTGACCTCTCCTGCTTTTGTGAGAACCATCGCTCATGCCTCTTTGCAGAACTTCGGTGGACGTGCTGTCTTCGGCCGCAACTTTGTCAGCACCACCACTGGCGATGACAACGGCCACGGCACCCACGTTGCTGGCACCATTGGCAGCACCACCTACGGTGTTGCCAAGAGGACCACCCTGATCGGCGTCAAGGTCCTCAGCGCCTCCGGAAGCGGCACCACGTAAGTCTTTCAACCGCCTGCTCCTCTCACCACGAGCATCTCTCTAACAGCCACTGCCTTAGTGCCGGTGTCGTTGGTGGCATGGACTGGGTTGCCACCGATAGCCGCACCCGCAGCTGCCCCAACGGTGCTGTCGTCAACATGTCTCTCGGTGGTGGCTTCTCCAGCTCCATCAACACTGCCGCCGCCAACATCGTCAACGCCGGTCTCTTCCTTGCCGTCGCCGCCGGTAACGAGGCCCAGAACGCCGCCAACGTCTCCCCTGCTTCCTACGCCGGTGCCTGCACCGTCGGTGCCACTGACAGCTCCGACCGTGTTGCCAGCTTCTCCAACTTCGGTGCTGGTGTCGACATCCACGCTCCCGGTGTCAGCGTCCTGTCCACCTGGATCAACAGCGGCACCCGCTCCATCTCTGGTACCTCCATGGCTTCTCCCCACATTGCTGGTCTCGGTGCCTACTTCTTGGGTCTCGGTGCTTCCACCCCCGCTGCCCTTTGCACCTACCTCCGCTCCCAGGCTCTGACTGGCCGCATCACCGGCCTCCGAACTGGAACCCCCAACTACCTTTCCCAGAACTAAAAGGCCAACTTCTTTACTGAAGAAGGTCATCTAAACTGTTGAGTTTGAAGATGTGCTGAGGATCAAGTTGAAGGAGACAAAATGGGTTCATACATGTAAAGACCCGCTACAATTAGGTCGTGGCATGGACAAATAAAATCCTTTAAGAAGTGAACTTCTTTCCCAAAATTCCTGTGACATGTCGTGAGTTGCAACCCTTGTCTGCGGCCTATTTGGCTGATACCATTAGATATTCTAGCATAGCTGACTCTGTCAAAGTTTCGTTGGGTTATTATCCATGCCTAATCCTAAATGCTTGTGAGGACGAAGATCCTTCCATCATCCCTCGACCTCAATAGGTCGGCTCCATCCTAATATGAACAATTTTACATGCCCTTTTGTTCGCGGATCGTTCTCGTGTGTTCGCGCGCAGGCAATGGCAATACAGTCTAGCGAAGCGTGTAGCACTCAGCTAATTACAAAATCTTACAGCACCAACAGTGGTTTTAGACAATCTCATAAACGAAATAGACCTTTCTGGGTGACTTTATGATATGAGTGACTTGAAAGACAAGGCGGTTGGGGAAAAACATAAGGTGGGTTCTTAAATTGTGTGGTTCATTATGATGAATATAGAAATACAAAGTCTGCCTCCTTCAACCTCGAACGCGGAGTATCATGAATCATATTTAAACCCCTCAAGCGAGAGACTTCCACCCAAATCTGCTTGATTGAAGGTACCCTTCCAGTTGGAAGTGATCTCAGCATCCCGCCACAGCGCAATCAGATGTCCATTCTTTTTGACCGCAGTGATGTAAATCTTTTCCTTGTAAACGATTGCTGTTGGAGCCGAGTGGGCAGCAATTTCGAGGTTCTCCCACTCATCCGCCCAGCGCGAACCGTCATAATGCTGGTGCTGCAAGTTTCCGTCTTTGCCTAGGGCGACGAGGTCAATCGTGCCATTCTCGAGAGATATGGCCGTCGGCGTGCTGATGATGCTGCCACCAATGCTTCGTAGCCTTGAGTAGCCGATGTTGCCACCTTTCCAACTAAGGTGGTAAATCTCGTTGTCTGCCTGAGCGCCGAAAAAGTCCCACTCCGCACTGCCGAAGCTGACGACCGTTGGGTTGCCGATGAATTTCCCGTCGAAGGCCTCGTGATCAGTCCATCGCTTGTTATGCTCATCCCATCCTGAATGGAGAACACGTTCCTGCTCGAGGTCGTACCACAGGATGTCTGCCTGGATATTTGAGTCTCGGCAGATGACGGCGGGCACTGATCTCGCATCTCCCAGGTTGTGTTCCACCTTCCAGCCATTCTCCCCACCTGACATTTTACCATGCTCTGTTGTGTTTCCGTCGTTGATGGCTGTTTTGCTGATCTTGTCGTCAGGAAACTGGTACCACCAATCGTGATAGATGGTCTGATTAGACTTTGATATGGACCAGACGTCCATCTTATAATGGTACGGGCCACAGATACTGATCGAACTGCCCACATTCGAACCCTCCGCTTGCCAGGGGGTCCACCCTTCAGCATCCGAGTAATGTCGTCGGTATGCTGTGTTGCCTGGAGAGCTCACTGTAAAGAGGTCGAGACGCGGGTACTTCTTCTGTTTGTGGACCTTCCAAGAGAAAGAGGCTGGTTGGCTGATAATAGTTCCGGGGGTCTTGCCCAAGTCGGTGAAGTTATCGTCCCAGGATGTGTTGTTGAGTGCGCGCATCGCGATCTTGTCATCCACTGTGCGGCCGAAGATGAAAAGAACGTCCTCATGAATTGCCAGAGACAGGAGGTTCTGACACAAACCACCTGCACATGAGACCTCCGATGCAGCCGTGGCATTGCCATTTTCTTCGGATGTCGAGCCAGAGTCAGAACCATTGTTACTGTCGCCGTCATTTTGATTGCTATCCACATTGCCGCTAAGGAAGTCAGCCAGTGAGTCCTTAGTTCCCCTTCCGCGATTGATGCTCACCTTTCCGTGGTATCCGAGTCCTTCTGACTCATTGTGATTCCAACTCCCAGACCGAGTGCGAGTCCAATAAACATGATTACACCTACAACGATCGCGACAAGAATAGCCTTTCTCTTCCACCATGGGATTATTGTTGGCGGCGGCACCATTGGTGCTGCTGTTGTAGTTGGTGAAGGAGCCGCACTTTCCGGGCCTTCGTCTCTCTTCTCCATCAAAGACCAATCCGGTGTCTGCGGCACCACTTCCGGCGCGGACCTGTGTTCCGGGGCTCCCCAAGCAGCATATTCGGGTGCCGTGTCGGGGACAACCTCCGGCGCATCGCTGTATTGTGCGCTTGACCATTGCTGATTGCTGGGCACAGCCATCCCGGGGTTTTGAGAGGCCATCACTGCCTTCGCGATGAATGAGGTGAATGGAAAAGAAAGAAAAGGAAGAGCTGAAGGTAGATGTTATTACCCCTGAGGGATTGACAACCGGCAAGCATCCTCGGGATGGTGGAGTGTTCCAGTAGGCTATTCGAGATCCTGGGAAGTGGTGTGGTTCCTTGATTCTTGGGACGAAGCCAGCGAATGAGACCCGGCTGCACCAGCAAAAGCAGGAGTGGCACAACTCTAGTTCAGCAACCCCTTGCCCTGCCAAGCGGTTGCCGTCCCAGGTTGAAATTGCGTACTACACTGCAATAAGCGAGAGTGTGCGCCTTGCATCCACTACAAGAAGTTGAGAAGCGCGCTGGTGGAGAACAGCTCCATCCATGGGCGCATCCGACGCTAGCAAAGGGTCAAGCTTAACCCGATGTGTAATTTGTTTATACTGCCTTGACCAGAATGAGTAAAGCCAGGATTCTATTTTCATCCTTGACGTGCCTCCTAGGGCCGTCATCTCCACCAACGGTCGGGATTACCTTCGATCACCACGGTGTTAACGCACATCATTTGGCATAGAGGCTTTGGTTCCATGGTCTATTCAATTGCCCTTTGCGGGTAAAATTTCAAGGGTCTAATCGCGTTGAAACATAATCAGCACGCCATCTCGGAGTTTTCGTGTCTGAAAGCCTTTATCAGGACTACCCTGGTCCCAACCTGAGCAATGCCTGGGGCATGCAAGGTCCTTCCATGCAGGTCACTTGAGAGCTTCAGGGGCAATCATACCCTGTGTTTCTCCGGCCCGTGCGACTTTCGCTGTCCACGCGATTCTGCTTCCACCTTATCTTTTGTTTATTGTTTCAATCCAAGGACGTCAGATTTGCTGCGAACTCTAAGCCAGCAGTCATGGTGTTCTCCGCACTGCTTGTCTAGGACGAGCGGACCACCGCATCCATGTCGTGATCAAGTGAGCCTACGATCAACTAAATAAATCCATATGTATCTGTTTAGAACCCTACAACGTATTACCGGACTAGCCAAAATGACAAAAAGTCCCTGACTTGACGGCCTGAATCTGTAGTACACTTCGCGGAAACGCGAAAAGAAAGACTGAATCGTGGATTTTGAAAGTTTGTCGTCGTGCAATTGGAAGCAGAAGAGCACGCCTCAATTGAACTAGGGGTAGCAAGGACAACCTGCCAGGACTGGGGAACCCGACAGGCATGTCACCTAGTGCCTTCTAGGATCGACTAGGCATTGTGTGAAGCCAAGTTCTCACTGCAATTGCGTTTACTGCGTTACTTGATGTGGTAAGCCATTCTCCAACGCTTCTCACAATGTTAGAAATCTGTTGAGCCACGGGTTATTCGATCACGAGTGCTTCCCCGTACGGGGCGGGGTTTCCGTGGCTGAAACAGACCATATGAGCCTCTGGATTACAACTACTTGAGAAATGACGAAAGCACTATTGTCTCCAGGTCCGAGCTTACCGGCGCATCCGTTTGACACTAGGTCATAGATGTAGGGGATGATCTATCATCGCGCTCAATTTAGATAGGCCAGCCAATTGAACTATCTGTGCGTTAGGCCAGTTGTGGCTGTAGCATCGACGCCCGAATATCTATGCGTTTGTGCTACAGCAGGTCTATTACGTGGAGTTTGACCGACGTGGGCGCTGGCCGGGCATTTAACTTTTGACCGCCGAATAACTGACTCGAGAGAGCCAACAGAATTGTTTAGGCTAACACAGAAGGAGTAGAGATGTAACGGGAGCCTTGGTTTAGTCCAACATTAGCGTCAGGCTCACTGTTTTGACTAGTCACATTATGCACACAAGGCTTTAACCGTTGACCTTACTTCTCACGGCCAGAAAAGGCGGCTTGTCCCGCTTCTTGTAGAGCCAGAGGATCTTGCGATCCATTACTCCTCAGCTGAGCTATCATCCGGATCCTACAACAAATCTGGCACGTCTGTTCGAGCCCAATGGGTCGTCCAGACGGCGGCTATGGGAAAGACCTGACTATTACAGACGCCGTGGGTCTTTCCATCGCATCATTCTTGGCGGTAGCATTTTACAATGTCATTGAACTTAATGTCATCATTTTCACGACCTTCAAAAAATACAGGACCTTGTACCCTTGGAGCCTCTTGGTGGCTACGTGGGGTGTAGCGATATGGTCGTTGGGCTTCCTCCTGAAGACGTTCCGGCTCTCAAATGGAATCATATTATATTCGACATTCATCGCAGTCGGATGGTGTGCCATGGTGACGGGGCAGTCCCTGGTGCTTTACTCCAGACTTCATATCATTCTCTACAACCGCAGGATTTTGTTGCTCATTTTGTCCATGATTATTTTCAACGCCATCTTCATGCACATCCCCACGATCGTCATGGGTTGTGGTGCAAACTCGAATACCCCGACACTATGGCTGAAGTTGTACCCAATCTTCGAGAAAATCAACGTCACGGTCTTCTTCCTTCAAGAACTCATAATCTCAATCACATATGTTGTGAGCACCGTCAAGTGGCTGAAGGGCGACATTGCTGTTCTTGGCAGGCAGACGAGACTATTGCGACGGCTTGTTCTGATTAACTGCTTGGTGATAGCTTTGGACATTACCGTATTGGCGCTCGAGTACGCCGGGTTCTACGACATTCAGACAGCCTACAAAGGCATGGCTTATAGCATCAAACTCAAGTTGGAGTTCGGAATTCTAAACGACCTCGTCGAGTTCACCACCACCAATTTGGAAATGTTCAGTATCAACTGCACCACCGGCAACAGGACCGATTTCGAGCCAGCAGCTCATCCCCAGGTCGAGGCTGCGCCGTACGAAGCTGTGAGTAACGCAAGGGGGAACCACGATTTCGGAAAAGAGATGTGTATGCGATATGTCGGTGAAGAAGACCGGCCACAGCAGCCAAGGGTAGTACATGGTGGTCAAGAATCCCAAGCATGAGAATGCCTGTTCTGGCTACCAGATATCGAGCAAATCAAGATTTGAACTGCTATTCTTGTCTGCTGAAGAGCGGATTGCGCACCGGCTGGTTAAATTCGCTGGTAACCCGACAGACTACTGGTGTGAAGAACACTAACCAGTCCGCACCGTAAAACAATCTGACGTAAAGGTGCAGGAAAAACCAAACTATTTTAATGTGTTCTGTATAAGGTAATGGTCTCCTACCCTTCTTCTGGAGTCTGAGCCCACGGCCTGATGTGTAGCAATTATCTAATACTCCGATGAGTGGTACAGGGTAGGCAGCTATAAGGCGAGCTATCCTCAACGTATAAAAGCCCCTTTGACCGCTGTACTGGGAGCTCAGGGTAAGCTCAATGATGCCGGGGCCTGCTAGCTCTGCCCATAATCCCTTGGAACTCTGCTGGCTAGCGTCTCGATTATCCTTGTAGTGTGCTGGCATGCAGCCATCTCCAGATTCGCCCCGTTTCGACTCATGTGCGCGCAATGCCATGCATTTCTTGGCAGCGCGAACGTAGATTGGACGCAGATGAGCCGCACCACTCTTGTCATGGTGTCAGTGTGAAGGAGGATTTTAACAATCGATACAGACTTATACCCAGTCACAAGAGCCCCTCTGCTAGGAAATGTGTGGTTCCCATACACGATGCTATAGACCTAAAATACATGTTTGCAATTCTGGCGGTGAAATGGAGTGATTCACACCAAAGAAGTGTAGAAATAGGTGAAACTTATAGTTATTACCATCCCCAGCAAGAGTGGCTGGCGGTTTCGAGGAGTTACTCATCAGGATATCGATAATGATGAGGATTCGTCAGGTTCCGATGGCAGACGATACAGGTGTACTCGAGATGAAGTACAGCGAAGAAGTCAAATAATTAATGAGGATGTCTGAGTGATCTCGATATTGTAATGTGTTGATAGAACCAATTTCAAACTCAACCATGGCTGATTTCATCATGGTATAATTATCATTGATTCTGGGGTATGAAACCTTCGCACTCTGCCACAAGACCGATTTCGAGGAACTCGGGCCGGCCCTTACGTCCTCTTACTAAACCACCTCCGGATGGAATATCTTTTATGTGATGCTTCCATTTGGGTTTGCCTCAGTGTCGCGACTTCGAGCCCGGTTAGTACCAACAACAGTTGGTCCCAGATATCTGCCTTCTTGGCAATCTTTAATGACCCGTGGATCGCGAGTAACATGAGGCACCCGTACAGGCTGTCCGTCATGGACGGATCTGACC
The DNA here is from genome assembly GCA_020881915.1 of Paramyrothecium sp. XJ0827. Taxonomy (NCBI): domain Eukaryota; kingdom Fungi; phylum Ascomycota; class Sordariomycetes; order Hypocreales; family Stachybotryaceae; genus Paramyrothecium; species Paramyrothecium sp. XJ0827. Next base: position 551,445 of record JAJFPB010000001.1, on the reverse strand, counting down.
CGAGGCTGGCAAGAATCTCGCCGATTTGCTTCGTGTCCAACGACACGCTCGGCCCGAGGACTAAGAGCGTCTCGACCATTTGCTGATCTGGTCCCAGCTTCAGCTCTCCGTTTTTCCCAAATCGTCCCGTGAGCGCCGTGCTAAGGATTTCTGTCTTTTCCGCCGTGGATATCTTTCTTCTGGCAAGGACCTGGTTCACGTACAGATGCATGTTCCACCGGATCGCATGCGTCAGAAGGCCCCTGGACTGCCAATTCACCCATGGGTAGAACGGCTGCTGCGTCGGCAGCGCCACGACGTGCTGTCTGATAACCTTGTCCACCTCTGCAATCATGCCCATCGGGGTCTTTGATGCGGACAGCTCGTGCTGCTGTGCGGCAAAGAAGAAGTCGCTGATCAAATCCTGCGTTGGGCCGGGCCCACGGAGGTAGCCATACTTGATGGGCGCCGACTTGAGCTCCGCGAGCGAGGATTTGCACAGGGCCAAGTACGGGTCAAAATCTGGCTCTGAGCTCCGCTTGTGATTGCTCCATGTGAGTAATTGTTGCTGGATATTTGTGGTGCGCAGAAAGTCCTTGACAGTCCGGTGCAGGAAATCGACACGCCATTCGTATGGGGGATCTACTTTGGGCACCAGTGTCATCTCGAGTAGGCCTCTACACCTTCCGTTCAGTCGCTTGTACATCTCTTCCTGCCTCGCTGCGAGCTCGTTGGGATCCACTGCAAGGACCGGCAGCTTGAGGTAGAAGTCGGGGTCGCCTTCATGGGCATCGGTGTACCAGTAGCTGAGCAGTGACAGCGGTCGTGGAGCTGCAAGTGCTATTTGGAAAGCCCTCGCAATTTGAACCCGGTAGTTTTCTTCCAGTGACATGAGGATATGGGCAAAGAAGTCATTCAGGTCGGAAGGGAATGCTCGTAACCGCCGGTACAAGTCCGCGATGCGATCACGATTCTGGAGGCCTCGTACAAGCGACCGGACAACTAGATATACCCACAGAAAAACACCCTGGGCTCTCGACGTAATCTCCTTGAGCAACGCATCAGCCTGAGGATCTCTGAGACGAGTTCGCTGAAATTCTGGGTGGTATTCTAGCTTATCCCTGACATAGAGAGCAATGTCAGCGCGGTTGAACTGCTCGAGATATAGTTTGTGCGCCATGTCGCCCCCAAAGGCGGCCTCGAAGACGTTCCATGACCTGCTAGCGATGCACAGCTTGACGTTAGGATTGCGGGTGAATCCTTGAATTGTACGGATCAAGTCCTCGTGCTCGCCTTCGTACTCATCGAGGCCGTCAACGAAAATGCAGTGCTTGCTGGTCAACAGTCTCCCCTCCAGCAGCCTGGTTAGGCCATCCAGTAGCTCCCGGCGGCTCCACGGTGGCCAATCCTCCTCGTTGTAGCCGGATTCAAGCCATTTCCATTGCTTTGGGAACACATAACAGATGGCAGCAGCGTCCTGCCGCAGTATATCGTACAGAAGGGAGCGCATGAACCCTTCCTGGGACTTTTGCATCTCCGTCCCGTTGATCCAGAAGAAGTAGCTCGCTGAGACGACTTTGCTGCCTTTGGACCAATCACGCAAATATTGAGGTAAGTCTAGATGATCGACGAGAAACTTCATAAGCGTGCTTTTGCCGCTGCCAGGCTTGCCACTAATCCAGAATAGCGGGTGATCGGATTTGAGCCAGTTCCTGAACGTGGTTTGGAACATCCATCGGAAGGTATCGAGGTGGGCTTCGGGTATTTTGGAGTATCTGAAACCCATGGAATTAAATCGGAGCGTACGAAGGAGCCGCAGGGCTATAGAGATGCTGGGGGCTTCGCCGGCTTTGGTGTTCAAGGTGTGGAGGTGAGGCTGTAGATCCACCTCCTCCGACTCGACCTGAGTCTTTGATGCTTTTTTCGATACGAATTTGAGAAACGCTTCACCTGCGGCGTTTTGTCTGCCCAAGATAGTCTGTAGATCCTGGCGCTGCAGCTCGGCGGTGATTTCGCCGAGCGCGTGCATGATGGAAGAGTGCAGGTTTGAAATCTGCTGGCCCAGATCGGCGTGCATTCGGCTGTTAGCCTCATACATTGTGTGAATGTTGTGCAGAATCGCCGACTGTTGCTCGCTATAGACCGCTTGATTAGACACATACTTGGAAAACGCATCCCATTTTCACATATTGCCTCACCTTTGCATGACCTCAAGAGTGGTCACGATCTGCCGCCGGTAACTATCCAGGCGGTCTTGCAGTTCTTGAATTTGGTCCTTTTTCAAGACTGTCTCTAACGCGAGGACGAAGCTGTTCCATTTCGACTGTGGCTTCCGGGCGCGAATATTGTACAGTAGTCCGATCAGCTCCGAAGCGATTCCGCGACACTTGGACGCCAGCAGCTCGAGCGACGGGTTCCCACCCCCCGCGGAGACGATCAGCCGCTGGGACAGCTGTTCCAGGTGGCTGGCAATGATGAGAACATCGTCGACGTGGACCGAGGAACCTTGCGCCGAGGTATAGATCTCTCTGGCGGTCAAGAAGAGCTTGCCGGAAAAGTCGACAAATTGAACAATGTTGCTCGCAAGGCCCAGTGCTGCAAAAGCTTCCATTTCGATTGAGGATAAGGCCTGGCTGAGTGAATAATCACAGCGGCTGGGGAGGGGAGGGAACTAGTAGGCAGAGCCTTGCGGCTGACGCCTGGCTTTGGCATTCTGGTCATTTGATGTAATTGATTGGTTGCCGTATGGAAGCAATTCATGGATCAGCCAATGTGCAGCTGAGGCCCAGACTCATTATCGCATACAGCTGGCAGCACATTCGTCCAGCTTTTTTCTTAGCATGTCTCCCTGCGCTATCAAGACCTTATCGAAAGAAGTTTTGCGTCATCAACCCCTTACGCTTCCAACAAGCTTGAACGTCCTGAAGATAGTCATCCAGTGCGAACACAACAAGATCTGCAATGCTGATGCTTCTCGCGCACGTACTTACTTTGCAGGTCGCGATTGAATGCCTAATGCTACTGTAACATCTCGACGCCGAAACGGATCCATCCGGAATCGTGGATCCAACCAACTCCGGTAGGCCTCAGATAACGCCTACGCCACGTGATCCAAGGTCCTAGACGTCGAGACCCTGCGACGTTCTGCCATGCCCGTCGAAGTAGATGTTGCTCTCTCCATCAACTCAGAACTGGCAGGTCTACAAGAGGGTTATCTTAGGCAGCTTCCTCCCACCTTGATGCATTAATGTATGGGGCTTACGACAGTAATTACTAGTGGTCTTTATGTATGTAGAGAAAACAACGAAGAGCCCCTTGGGCGCATTATTTACTACGCTCTCTTCTGTCGAAATATAGATAATTTAGTACTGAGTGGAACGAGGTAGTCCTCGAGCCAAGAGTACGTGAGGCATGGGAAGACGTGGTGGCAAGGGCAAAGTCTGGCATCGAAATAGCAGGAATAACCAAGTCACCGGTGATCAAATGAATACTATAGTAAGAAGTAATGGCCTTGTCCACAGGCTAGGTAATGATCTCTCTGCCTATGCATCATGATTCCAAGCTATCCAAATCCACTTCCTCCTTTCTCCTCCGCACGAGTAGCTTCGTTGTAGGATCTGAGACATATGTCATGCCGTGGACAATAGGTTTTGACTCAAGCCCATCAGGCATTTTCCAGTCATATTTCAGCAGCAGATGGCAAAGGGCGATTTTCATCTCATTCGCAGCAAAGAACCGGCCAGGGCATGCATGAAGCCCATACCCAAATCCCAGGTGACCTATGCTGGTGCTGACCAGGTGCGCATTCTTGTCCTGCCCAGGAGTGTTGCGCATATGGAGGAAGCGGTAGCCGTCAAAGGTGTCTGGATCGGTGTAATAGTCGGACGACCACATGTGTGTACTGTCCACAATTATCTTCGTGCCTTTCTTGAGGAACAGACCATTGGGGAGAGTCATGTCTTCAGTAGCCACCCGTCGAAAACCTCCTTCAAGTGCCATTAGATTCATAGTCATGATGACAAGGACAAAGTAGGTTCAGGGCGACACTTACCGATAAACATTGGCTTTAGTCTCTGCGATTCTTTAATGACACTATCCATAAGCTTCAGATTATAAAGCGCAGTCTTTTTAAGACCTTCTGCCGATAAAACATCAATCACCTCGCGCCTCATCGCTTCAAATAGTTGTGGAGTCTGCGTGATGTTCACCAGTGTCTGCTGCAGAAGATCCGTCGTTGTATGGATGGCCGCCAGGGACAGCGTGATTTGCTCCTTGGCCGGGTCATGATCAGCGTATTCGCGCTCAAACCACTCGATACTATCGTCGAAGGGTGACTTCTCCCCGCGGCTGAGGGCCTCAGCTTTGATGACATTGCGACGGTCGATATGCCGCTGAAGGCACTTGCGCGCATCAGCTAATGCCCGACGAGCCTCCCAGCAAGCTGGCATGAACCAATGTACAAAGGGCCGCATCCATCGGGGATACTTGCGGACCAAGTCGCCGGCAGGGAAAGCTAATTGAGTGTATTTCGAAGCGGCTTTGTTCCATTCGTCATCTCGGCATAGCTCCTCGCCCATGAAAATTCGGGACGAAACGCGCGAAACAATGCTCATGACGTCTGCCTGGACGTTGAAATTGTGCCATTCTGTCCCTCTCAGATTAGCGTAATCTCGTCAGAGTGCCATAAGCCTCACCAGAAGAGTCTGTCAGAGTCTCTCGAATCGCAATGGCGGCTTCGGTTGATAAAGGCCCAGTCAACTTCACTGCGACGAAAGAATAAGTTACTGCACTCCCCGATTAAAACTAAACTCACTCAGGGATTTCGTCAAGTACTTTGTTACGACCATTGGAAGCTTTTCATTGCCTTCGAATGGTTCAAAACCAGGGATGTAGACATGTGAATCCTAGGTACAGTGAGTCAAATAGTCCCGACTCATTGCTTGTTTTTCTCACATCATTAGATGACTCAAGAAAGTTCAATCGAGGATCACTCTTGATCTCATCAAGAATGCTTGGCGGTAACACAATTATTTCACCCCAGTCACTGAGCGCCTTGTACGGTTTGGCTCCGAATTTGGCTCGACCCTGCTTCAAGAGAGTTATGCTATTCTGTATGAAATGGCGGATGCGGCGGCCGTTACTGAATTCAAATCGGCCCAAAGGATTAAGTTCAGGAAGCTTGGGAGAATTGTTGCTGGTTATGTAAAACAGGCCGAGTGCAAGCAGAAAAGGGACATAGGAGATAATAGAGTGTTTATCAATCTGGAGACTATTGCCGAAAAACTGAGGCGTACTAAAATTGTCCATGGCGAGAAGGTGCCTGGACTAGCCTTGAAGATTGAAGATAGAACGCTAGGCAAAAACCGTTGAAGTGCGAGGCAGTCCCGTGGCCTTTATCACCAAACGAAGCTTCAGTATTTCATTAGTCGGTCCTTTGACTTTTCGGAGTCACGGAGTTGAGACAACAGAATCCGCTTTGGTCTGGCTGCATCTGCTGGAAGGCCTAATTCTACTGCAGCCGTGTCGTAATGCGGCTTTTGCATATCCGCGGATAAGCTCGGACTTATCTTCTCAGTCTTCACATTCTCAAGTGACGGCTGTTACTCGTCATTCACGCGTCTGAAACAGGTTCTCGCTGCATGAGATGCCGGCCGGCTACAATGTGATCTCAATAAAATATTCCAACAGCAGTCAGGTGATGTTCTGAAACAGAACCATGTTAAGCAACAAGTATGAGAGCGGTACATCTACTCAGTTCAAGGTGGCCATCTACTTGTGGCTAAACAGTACCTCTCATAGAGTCATTAGCGCTTGTGGCGGCCTGGCAGAACTGACTCCGGAATGATACATCAAGTCGTGACTGTTTGCCAAGGTTGGCTGACCATTGTCATTGACTAAGCTAGATATTGCACCTAGAGAAGCAGGACTCTCCAGTGGCCCTGTTCAAGGAAATAGTCTTCCAATTTTCGTGGCTCCTGAAAGACAGGAATGGATCAATGTCATATATCATGTATTGCAGATGGTCCACGTCATGGCATAGCGCTGACACTTAGGTCTAGAACTGCAGTAGTTGAGCTTGAGTCCCATATATCCCTCATGGGGGAAGGCAGAGGCTCCTCTTTGTGCAGCCTGTAGGGCCACTGCGGCGGATTCAACCAGCGTAAGTGACCCCGCCTCAATGAAACTGCAATATGAATTATGCGACACGTGACGTTAGACCCTGGTGTTCAAGCCTAAAGAATCATTGGAGAGTCAAGCAGGTAGGCTTGGACGTGCTCAAATCCATCACATAGAACAAGTGCGGCGATTGGCTGGATGGAGAAATTCCAGCACCACCTACCATGATTTACGCTTAGCTAATGTTTCAAAAAAGACAGGAGTTGTCACTTCATCACGAAACGGTCTAGGGTACCATGCAGACTATCATACAGACTCAAGCCGAGGATTGACGGCCATCTTTCAACTAGATGGTGGTACAATCTGACCTGTAAGCCACGTATCAAGACGCAAAAGTACTAGAAATCATACGTATTTCATGAGCATGTTAAGAGACTCGCCCAGTATCTCCGCCTCAAATGTCATTATAGTAAGGCCATGGCTGACAATTTTCCCAATCCTGTTATACTCATAATGAATGAGTGTTCGAATCCGGGCATGGGGTATATGTTGCCGAGGCTTCCCTGATCTTGTCTACTTTCGGCTTACAGATTGCTCACGCCACTGGCGCAGAGACGGTTGTTGCAACTTCATCTTAATTGGACGAAAAGCTCACCACAGAACTAGGTGCATCCCATATTATCAACTACAAACTAACCGTTGGGCGGCCGAGACAATGCAAATCATAGAAGGCCAAGGAGTAGATCAAATCATCGAAATTGGTGGTACCCTTACGCTACAGGTATCATTGGATGCGACCGCCTTTGGCGTAATCCATTCCATTGGTCATACAACGAGTCCCGCCCCGTTGGGTTCTGGGAACAATCTAGGAGGGCTTCTTCATTTGAGGCTTATAATAGCTTGATGCTGTTCAGATGTGCAAATGACGCTCGATTGGCCAACCCAAACGAAGTGGGACAAGTCTATCAGAGGCTGATGCTCCAAGCAAGAATCAGCTCATGATACTTGGTTTCATGGGCAAAAAGTCATGTTTGATTAGCTAACCCTCAATGAATTGAACCATTTTATCAGCTACAAAAGCAAGAAACACGAGGTTAGTTTGTCATCCGCGTACGCGGCAGTACCGGCACCGACCTAGAAGTCTATTTTATACAGGCCCTTGTTTTCTCAAGAAGTGATGACTGGGTTGCCATAACTCCAATTAACTTATTTGGTCAAGACTTCTATGGGAATCACTTATTTGACCACTCCTCTAGGCTATTTGATCACCCTCAAAAAAGACAAGACCTAAATATAGCGTAACGAAGCCTCTATTAGTCATTTACGTGTACATCAATAGTCGTTACGCGTGTTGGGATATACGGCCGTTGGGCTGCCAGCTATGGCAGCAGGCAAGACAAATACGATACAATTCAAGGCGAACGAGGTATCAAGTGATGATGTCTGGTTGATGCATTCAGCTATGCTGTGGTCATCCTGACCTTTAACAGGCGGAGATTCCGCTGTCTACCAGATACGACATCACAGTTATCTAAACTATTTGTAAACTAGTGCCATAGCCTTGACGTCGATATGTCTACGATGACACACCAGTAGAGGTGTCATTCCTTAAAATCCAAGAATGTTAACTTGGAACAGGCTGTTAGTAATGCAGAGCTCGCTCCCCTTTATGGTGTTGTCCGCACGCCAGCAGCTATCGAAAATGAGGCCGCCAGTGCGGGCAACATCATTGCTACAGAAGCGTCAGTCAGTCCTCATTGCAAATGAAAGCTTGCTACCCACCAGTTTGCTCCTTGAACGGTGCTGGTGGATTTGCTGCTGACAACTCGTGCGTTTCCAATACGGCACATTTCGATGTCGTACTGTTGCTGGCCAATAACGCAAGCGATCCCTTGGGCGCCCTTCCTGGCGAGGTAGTCTAGACAAGCCGCAGCATCCGGAGCCTGTGGAGAAGCCATGAAGTTAGCACGAGTTCTATCTGAGGTTGAGGAGTTAAGGCAGCAGGGTGCCTAGAGGCCGTACGTATGCATTGGGGAAGTGGTCCTGGCAGCGGGCCCTCTTCGTGAGCCCACCGGCAGAACTGACGACAGTGGCCGCTTTGGCTGCTTCGATTGCCTCCTCGGGCGTTAGAGCCGTGTCCGGGTTGGCGATAATGTCCTCGACCCATTGCGCGAAGGAAAAGGTCGGCTGGGAAGCTGGTGCCGGCGCGGCTGTCACAAAGACAGCCATGGCCGCCACGATCAGGGGCGTGGTAAGTTTGACCATTCTGGATATTCAAGGCGTAAATAATATGCGATGCGACACTGTCAGGGTCTTGCCAGAGCCTTGTGTGAGGAAAAGAGGGACCATCAAAGTCTTCGCTTGGTGGTGCTGCTGCCTCCCTTAAGTAGCCATTGTATCTCTACACATAAGAAAGACTCCTGCATGTTCACTCTCTCAGTTCCTACATACGAACGATTGAGATGGATAATAATTTGCCATATACTTCATTAGTACATGCGGACGAGACCCCTCGTAGAATTCACACCTATTATCCCCAAAAATTCAGTACATCTGCCTTTCATTATGATGCGAATGCATCTCGGTGTACCTTGGGATGCCGAGATCCCTGAGTAGGCCGGAAATGTATCTTGATCCTCCTTTGATGCACTGCTGATTTCCGCCAGTCATATTCACACAGGAGGATTCGCAAGGGTGATATCGGGCGACCTCGTGTCTGCGAGTGGTGAATGGCCTATAAACGGCCGGCCGATAGTTTGTGCAACAGTGTCATTTAAGCTTATGCATTGCCATTGATTGATACTCTAACGGCGATGGCTGCCACACAACCGATGTGGTTGGCTGGGATTTGGGCCTCGGTCCAGCGTGTGCAACCCCCGAGCGGGGAAGGGCTGAAAGACGAGGGGTGAGTACAACCCGAGTATACAGCTACTCTGGAGTGATCTTTTTGCGTATTCGTATCCTGTCTATCCATGGCTCGCGGCTGATAGTAGTTAATGATCCTTCCTCTTGAGTTTCCCCCAGCTCTTCGTATAGGGAGGGGACCCCGGTGATTGCATGTGAGCCGTCCTAGATCGGGCATGGCAATGTCCTAACCACCCTCAACAGCCCCAGATCATCCAACCGAGGCAATGCAAGGTATTATGCGGTTTCGAGCCGATGGAGTCGTCGATGGCAGCAGGATTCAAAGATAATTGGTAGTTTACATTTTCAACATTTTGCTTCGTCCTCTCTGGTGACGGCACAAAAACCACCAGATGACCATGCCAAAGATTCAATTGCACCACTTCTTAATCACACCTTCCGTAAGACAAATCATAGTGCAGAGTGATATCCCCAAGGCTGGCGCCATGTTCGCTGGCAGGAAGAATGTAGAAGTTTGCGCGCCAGGTCGGTAGCCATTGCGGGACTTTCCATCACTGCTACGACTTGGCGCAACGGTTGATAGTCTCTTGAAGCAACCAGAGTGAGGGTCAAGGAATAGGTTTTAATTGCCTAGTAAAGTCTTCAGATTTAACCCAAAACACCACACCTACTTAAGAAACAAGCCTAGTTAATATGTAATCATTTAGTCATTAGGAAAACTTGAACTTCATGAAAAGAAGCATAGATTCCGTGCCTGCTATTCGAACAGGAAGCTGACTTCCATGATAAGACTCCTAGACTAGTCCTTATTAGGGCTGCAGGGTAGCTAAAGCAAGATGCACTTCCCGTCCACCCAATCACAGTAATCTGGCTTGCCTTTTCTCACAGACGGTTTATTGAAATTCCGCCCCACTCGACTCAGGCGAGGGCTCCTGGGCCCGGCCTGATTCAGGTCCGGCTCGGTAAGCCCATGAGATTGTATCCACAGTTGAATCCTGAACTTTGTCATCTGTTATACGCAGTTAGCGGTGGGAGTCGTCCGCTCTTTGCATGCTCGGGTTGAAAAAAGGCCGCGATTAGCAATAGAACCATGGAGTTTTCAACTCCCTATCATCGTGGAGGCTTGCAAAGGGTATTTAAATCGATTGACATATCCTAAATTGAGAATTTTGCAACTCATCAAGTACTCCCTACTCATCAACGCTCATTGTCTCCACCTTCGGGTTCATTCGACCGGCTCAGTTGAGAAGAATCTGCAATCAGTCACCGAGCTTTTAAGAGTAAAGAAAACATCATGTCCAGCAGAAAGCTTCTTCTTACTGGTGCTACTGGGTTTGTGTAAGATGGAACAAAATCCCAGGTGGGGGTGACGCTCTAACGTCTTGCAGTGGTGGCACCATCTTGACTCAAATGCTCGCATCCTCGAGCTCGGAGATCCAACGACTCCAAATCTCCGTCCTGGTCCGGAAATCTGAGCATGCAGAAGCCTATGCTTCAAAATCCCTATCTCCCATCCTTTTCCAGGACCTCAACGATACGGACCTCCTCAGGCGCGTGGCCAGCGAGCATGACATTATCATACACACTGCGGATTCTACCAATTCTCGTGCTGTTGAGGCGTTCGTGCTTGGCCTTTCGGACCGCGCAAAGACAACGGGTAAAGTGGGACAGTTTCTCCACCTCAGTGGGACCTCGAGCTTGGGTGATTACCCGATAACGAAGCAACTCATCAACTCGCGGGACTTCACCGACGATGAGGACATCTACAGCTACATGAAGTACCGCGAGTCCATTCACTCATACACCCAACGCGCGACCGACATCAAGGTGGTAGAGAGCGGCGAAAAACACGGTGTGGAGACGTACATTGTCAAAGCACCTCGCATTTACGGGCGGGGCACTGGGCTTTTTAATCAGAAGTCGGCCCACATCCCCTGGTTGATCGCTGGCGCCGTCGCCCTTGGACAGGCCGAGTTTGTGGGGGATGGCACAGCCCTCTGGGATGATGTTCACATTGCCGATCTAGCCGACCTCTTTGAGATTATGCTGGCAAAGGTTCTTCGGGCCGAGGACCTACCCTCAGGACGCAAGGGGATCTATTTCGCAGCCACGTTGAGGCACTCGTGGAAACAACTGGCCGAAGGCATTGCCAAAGCGGGTCTTGAACTGGGTAAGCTGCCCACCCATGAGCCGAAGCAGATCAGTCTCGAAGAGGCAGCAATGAAGTATACAGGCGGCGATTTGTTGACAGCTGAAGTTGGATTGGCTTCACAGTAAGTTTGCACTCCTCGTGTTTGTACGCCGTACCTGACCTTGCTACCAGATCTCTCACTGTTGCCAAGCTGGCTTCGAGCTTGGGTTGGACCTCCAAGATGGGCGAGGAGGATTTCCAAAAAGCCATCCTGGACGATTTTTCGCTTCTGTATCCGAGGGACAACGCGAAAGAATAGTGTGCCCATGCGTCTGTGGTTCATGTCCTAGTGTAGTTCTAGAAAAAGCATGCCTGATAAGCTCTTCTTTTCTTGAAGTGTTTTGTATTTCGGAAGTCAAACCATAATGATGCTTGGTTAGATTCGAGGTTCATCTTCACTTACTGCACTTCTCAGGTTCCTGAAGCCCTCGGGAAAGAGATTGGCCGGCTTGGCCCCTTGAGGCTTTAGGTACCTCTTCCAACACTGCCAGTCGGCTATCGGATGTCGATGAAAGTGGGAATCTATTGATGAAACATGCACGCAGATCACAAGTAGAACTCTCAAATCACACAGTATTCGTGTCTACTATCGATAAAATAGTGACGCTAAAACTTGAAGGCTTTCTTATCGTTGAGCTTCAATGTAATCGTGGAAAACATCAGTTGACTTTTGGTGCAATACTGGGGAGATGGACACGCCTTTCGCTCAGCGTATATTTCTCATCCCAAAATTCCTTATTGCTACCATACGCTATACAAACGGGGGGGGGAGGGCGGATATCAGTTGATAGGAAGCTCGGGAAAGGTGAGCCTCTTCGATGGTGTTCAAGATCTTTCAGGTTTTGGTCCAGTAACCTCTGGTTGATAACTCATTGAAGAGCCTACAAGCCAGAAGGTGAGACATTCGTGCGGTTACAATAGAATATGCCCGCAAGGGATGTAAAATACCCAGATCTCATGTGCAATAACCGGGAAAAGACAGTGGCATCTTGCACCGTAGGGCTCCTGTACAGTAGTGAGCCAGGTGTTATGGATTCAATACTAACTTCGCTTGTTGGCAGCTTGAAGTAGTCGCTTGTGCTCGGCCAGAGTGATCATCATATGGCAGTCAACAAGTCAATTTGTCTTTTCGGGAACAAGGCACTCAGCCGGCACATATGGCCAAGTCTAACCGCCAATGATGCGCTTCCTTATACTAAAATGAGCGAGCATGCCTTTTCTCCCGAGACCCGAAGTCATCCCACGCCACAGTGCGGTCACATGGCTAGTTGCACGAAACCCGCCACTTCAGACGTTCACCAGCGCCGCCTGACAACTTAACACATTGATCCTTTTGGAAGGAACTAACGATAGTGGGGGGCGGAAAAAACTCGTCATCCCCGACTGAAATAATCACTACATGCATGGTTTTGTCAGATGGTGGCTACTCCAGAGAAAGAAGCGTAGAAACCACTCCCTCGGAGACAGTGGAACTTACGAGTACATTCGTCAGGAAGTCGGCATTTGACGGCCCTAGGTGCGGGAACAAGATCTCCTGACGAGTCTTTCTTGGCGACCTTGACCGCCACACCATCCCCGTCGCAGGACTCGTCTGTGAAGACATCGAATGATCCAATAGAGTCGGCTCGAACGTGACTCTTCAAGACCCCGGCTTGGATGCCTGCAATGAGGCTCGTAAGAACGACTGCAGCGGCGGCGAAACGCATTATGTCTAGGGTGCAAGTGCAATTAAGCTGGAATGGTAAGTAGGATTGAGTGTTTATGTAAACTTATTCGATAAGCGGCGGAGCTTGAAGGACAACAGTTGCCCGAGGTTTGTGAGTTTATAAGCTTTCTGAGCCGGAGCCAGACCTGTGTCGAGTGCTTGGATGCTGCCTTGGTACGGAATGTTGCCTTGCGGCCCTGACCATTGTGTAAGTGGCTTGTAGCATGACGATGGGGGTTTTGTACAATGTTGTACAATCACTCATCCATGTGGTGAAACAAGTGTGACTGAGTGGCCAGACATTTCAAACATCCATTCAATGGCATCTGTCTTCCAAAAGTTGGAAGATGATTGTGATGGCGGAAGAATTTTGAAGGAGGTGACGTATTCCAGGTTTCATATTTCAATCTTCCTCTACTTTCACTAATGTTTCACCGTGTGTAAGATCAAACTTTGTTTTTCCGGGGTTGTGGAAGACTCACATGGCCGATCTGATTCCACGTTCTAGAAAGAACTCACAGAATGACGCAAAACGTCTTGCTATTATTGAAGCATACCGTAAGACGCCGCGCACAGTGTGACCGGAGTTAAAAGCATCACAATTGTAAAGAATCACCAAAGCTGACGTTATGTTAGCATCTTCCTGAGACGAGAAGCCTATATTTATTTGAGCGGCCTTACCTTCCTAGCAATCACGCCAAGACAGTATACTGGGCATTTAGGCCAACAACCTAGAAAATATTGTGCCAGATTATGGAATTGTCTTTTCTCATCGTACAACGTAGCACAGCATTGTGCTGCATTGGCCTCCATCTCTAAACCAGGCCACCGGAACGCCAAAACATTTGCAACATAACGCACAAAATAATTCAAGCTACTCAACTCGTGCTTGACTAAGACTCACAATCACTACACCTGGTGTGGCGTTTCGAACAAAGTCAAGGGCCTAACGTTATCCGAGACAAATACCCACGCGGCGCACCAGCAGATCGGGCCGTTTCATGGCTACCTACTTCTTCCATTCTTCCAGCTAACGGACCACAGCCCACTTTTCCAACAGACCTAAGGGTGTCGAATTGATTATACAGCCTATGGACAGTCGGAGAAACTTAGTCGGAAAGAAGCATGGAATCTCACTCCATGATTTGTGTATGTACAAATCCTTGGATCTCGAAAGAATGGTGGTAGTGGAATTTGATTTGTGCGCTTGGCATAGTAGATTCATAGAAGACTCGGGCTATAAAACCATCCTTCTGCTCATTTACAACTACCAAAGCGTGCACCCGCAAGCTAAGCCAACGATCTTCCGCAACACGGCTACTTTGTTTCGCATACCCATAGGTTTGGAAGAGCAACACAACACAGCTTCCTAATCTTGCTCTAAGGGTGGCTGAAATCATGCATTCAACTATCAAGTACGAACTGTCCTGACATTGCGAGAAGCGCTTCGCTGATTGCATCTTCTTGGACAATTCGTAAGATTTCCTTCTTACAGAGGCTAATCATCATGTCATATGTTAAGTTCGGAGGCTATTTGATGTTCGGGAAGTGTGCGATGCATTGGGCTACCAACTCATTCCACGTCAAGCCTACCCATTTCTAACTCTGTGCGGTTCCAGTCTCGCTCCTCAAACTGCCCCGCCTTCCAGGCCAAGTTCTTGCACCTTTGTTAAGGAGATATTGCATAAGCAATGCAGCGTCGTGGGTGGTTTTCTGGGCCGCCGCGTGCAGTGCCATCAGACCAGCTTTCTTAAAGCCGACGGGGTAGTCTATTGGAGCTCCTAGCTTTAGCAGAGACTTCGTCGATGGTAACAGAGCAGCCAGACTTTGTAATGACACAAGGTTGGCTCCGAGGAGGCCCTTCTTCATATGATCGCGAAGCAATCGGCCTTGAAACTCGTGAGCCTTTCTAAGATGTGCTTTACTCTTGCTTCTTTCACGGCATCGTCTTGAACCGCAGTGAGAAGCGCCTGTCTGGAGAATATCGGGTGAGGATCCTTGTGAGACGTACAAATGTGGTTGTCTTTCGCACCTAGATTGAAAACATATTCCTCCCAATGCTGGAGAACTTCGTCGTATGCTGTCCCAAGCGCACTCTTCATGACCCTCAAAGACTTTGTTGGGTCGACTTGCGGAACGTCTTACTGAGCGAAGTCGACCTCCTCAGTCCGAAGGCCCAGGGTTGTGTTTTCGTAAGGTGCATAAATTTCACCCTCTGAAGCGAGAAGTTCGTTCGTCTCCAGGGATCCCTCTTGAGCTGCCATGGCTTTAGCAGCCCCGATGACCTCATTTTTCGGCTCTTTGCCGTCAGGCGCTTAAAACAAACGTTTTCCGTTCCTTGCATCATCCTCAATCACGAGGCCAAACAACATTTGGTGGAGCTCAGTCGCATCCATGTTTTCGAAATACTCGGGGCCTGTGTTGAGTTGCATCGCATGGGGCAAGTGACGTCTTACCCAGTGTTGATTTTGCGCCTTTTTTGAACTGAAGCCAATGGTAGAAAAGCCGCAAGTGCGCAGTCTACATTTCCATGGTTTTCCGTGATTCTTCAGGTGGCCAGCCCGCTCGCTCGAGTGCTTGTACCCCTGCTGATCACAAGGGCAGAATGGGTAGTTGCACCCATGTAAAGGAGAACCGTAATGTCGGGTGAGGTATGGCATCGCTATTGAATTAGCAACTAACGATAGAATTGCTCCTGAAGTTGCACTGGAGATTGTGATATAAGTAAGGGTCAAATTTCACCCACGTCTTACCTAATTTATGACTGTTGGCCTGTATGATGGATGAGGCCCTGGAGCTAACGAAGTTTGTTGCTTGGGCAGGATTCTCGGACAGTGAAATCAACAAATCGAAGCTCATCATTAACAACCTGAATAATAGGTCCACATATTTGAAGGATCTTCATTTAACTGTTGATTCGGACAGCTCGAGTGCGGCATTATCAGAAACCGGATTAATGCATATTCTTTGTTGCGTATCTTGGATTGTTAAGAGAGCTGGCGCGCACTCAATATACCCAGCACTTTCCGGTATATGGCTTGAAGATGCGGCTTAAACTCGTTGATGCGACAAATATTACGGGAATGACTGATTTCTGTGGTTAAAGTTCATCTGTAAACGAGTAAAAGTGATTATTGAGTTGAGTTTTCGTGTCCGTCAGATCGTTATGCATGGCTTTGAGCTCCCGGATGATCTCATCCAGATTGGTCATTTGTTCGAGACCATTCATACCGTCTTGGAATACCAAAACATACCCAAGAATGACAGTTCGTGAACAAATATTCTTGAACAAGGGATGAGAGAGAAAACTAACTAATTGCCCTTGTCGACAAGGGAGCCACCAACTACAGCAGTTCTGGTCTCATATGATCGTCACTCGTTTGATCATGTATCCACTGCTATGACCTGGTGCTGACATACGTCTGAATGCCGCCGCCATGAGGTGCTGTTAATAAACTTTGGTTCGCATAACGTACATGATAAGCGAGTCGGTCAGACAAGCGAGTCGGTCACTAATCTCAACCCTCAAGGCAGGAACCTCAATTAAAACACCACAGATCATTTGATCAATTAGAACTAATCGCTATACTCTTGCCCAGATACCTCTATCTTTGCCTGACATGTTCGTACATTATGGCCGGGCTTGCCGCATACACCACATCGCCGTTGGGTTGGTTGCCCTGACCTTCCTTGACCACCTCGCCTCGACAATTCGGCCACTACCTGCGTATCTACATCTATTTGATCAATTGATGCCTGGCCTTCCCCTACAGTCATTGTCCCTCCATCCCGTAGGCGTTTCTTTTTTCCCTCCGGCGCCGGCTTAGTATCTCATTTGCCTCTCGAAGATCGCGGTTCTCAGCCTCTAGTAGTGCCATCTTATGCTGATTTGCAAGTAAACTCTTAGAAAATGAATTCAAGGCATCAATAATTGATGCTGGGGAGCTACTTTTATGTCTTCTGATTCGTCTTCTTAGGTATTCAGATTGAGATTCAGTTTCCCTGACTGTCTTTGGGGTCCTTGAAGTCCAAGGGGCAGGAAGCTCCGGCTCATCGATAATAGGCGTTGGAGTTCGTAACCGAATATCAAGCTTCGAGATCACATAGTTCGCATCTAAAGGAGCAAGTCCGGCGCCTTTGAACCCTCCCCGAATATTGTTATTAGTCATCGTGGCTAGATGTGCGGCGTGGAAGGCGGGAAAGAACTCGGTCTTGAAATGTGTGTTATAGAGCACTTGATCAAATGCTCTATTTCTCGACCATAAGCCTTCTTAAGCGGCCCAAAGCAGCCCACATCTAGCGGCTGGAGTAGGTGAGATGAATGGGGCGGCATACAGAGCGTAATGATCTTGTTCTCCTTGCAGAATTCCTCAAAAGCAACCGAATGGTGGCTCTCATGACCGTCAAGGATCAGGAGACGATAGGCACCATTTAATCTTTTGATAGTATGCCGATTGAAGTGTTTTAGCCACTCAAGGCCCGTCTCGTTGTCGGTCCAGCCATTATTAGTGGTTGCAATAAGCCCAGTCGGCCGGGAGGTTGCTTTCGCGATACCAGCTAGAGAGGTGATATTGGCCTGCAACGATGATGAACGGCGGCAGCGCCCACCCTTCGGCATTGATCGATTCAATTACTGTGACCCATTCACGGTTTCCGGGCTGAACCTTATTAGGGTTTGCACGCCTTTCTGAGCCTGTAACAACCATACCGCTCATAATCACGCCCATCATAAAGCCAGTCTCATCAAAGTTGTACTGATCATCTGGTCTTATGCCGTACTTCGCGATTGTGTTCTCCACGAGCGAAAACCACGCGTTTATTGCGATTGGATCTTCGCATTTGGCCCTCTGGTAATCATATCTGCGAAAGAAACGCGTCTTGAGCTCTGGTTGCCGCCTAATAAAATTCGAAGCCCAGCGTTGACCAACAGGAGGCATCTCGCGCTCAGCAAGCAGTCGATTGGCCATTTCTTCAACACCACAAAGCCGGGGAGAAAACCCTCGCATATCTAGATCAAGAATATATTGAACTATTGTCTGTTCCTCAAGATCAGATAGTTTACGCGAATTGGCCATAATATCGCGTCGGGATTGTCTGCCGTGCTTACGATCAAGCAGAGTACTATATGGAATCTGGTAGGCCTTTGCAGCGCGTCGCAGGCTTAATTTTGGGTCCTTTTGAATGGCTTGAAGTGCAAGAATAATATTAGCCTCTTGAATTAAGTTTGACATGGCTAGTTGTGGTGAATCATTTGATCAATTGATTGAGATGTAGGATGAGGGATTTTTGACCGACTCGCTTGTCTGACCGACTCGCTTATCATGTACGTTAATCCAAAGACGAATAGGGTTTTATGCTGATCCCTGATGTAATCAATAGCTGCAGGGGTCAGGCATGCCTTCCCTGCACTTGGAATGCCGTGGAACAATGCCAGTTTGGGGTTTCATCAGGAAAGCCCTCTTGGCCCAACGTCCGGTCCAGGTATCCGGGTTCGCAAACTATTTCAAGTAACGGAAGGGAAATGTCATGCCCGAAAGCATGCACCTAGATGTCCTCGAAATCGTAAAATAAGACATGTCATAGAGAAAGCCAAGTGATGAGACCAGGTGGGGAAGTGCTGTCACGAGTGTCTCGGATTTTGATACCCACATTTCTTTTTCTTACTGGCTTCGGCTTGTGACCTATCATATTCGATGTTTCCGACATGTATGTCTTGAAATTGCAACCCTGGTCCCGGAAACCCGGTTTGTGGATGGAACTCTCCATCAAGTAATAATTGCGCAATTTTGGAAGAGAAGGACCAATGTCGGACCATAATGAAGCCGAGGACATGGAGGACTTGGCGTAATATTGGGGATCGACGTTAGTCGATACGAGTCTCACTCCCGGCCCGCTTTTAGTGGTTTGCCTCTAAAACAGATGGCCAAGCATTCAAGCCCGCGGCGCTTGCCTGGGTCGGGCATGCTATCTGAAATGGGGGGCATATCAGAGAATTGCCAGCATTAAAACAAGGGGGCTGGGCGGACTCAGGACTAGTGTTGTGCCGCAGGAATCCACGAGATAAACAGCGGTGAGGGAGGGTGAGGGTGGGTGAAGGCAGCAGCGGATATCTTGATATATGTGGGCTCAGGGATCTATGGCCTTGGGCACGGCTGCATGGTTGGGCAAGCCATTAAAGCGGTCTCTTGGCCGGGCCGAGCAGCTGGAAGATAAAGCACATGCAACACACGCAATGCACGTACCAATTGACCTGCTCATGCATTCACCCCAACCCAACACCGATCCATCCGACAGCCACAGTTGCCTGCTTGCAGAGACTCGGCTGTGATTGATGCAGCTGATTGGAGCCAATTCTCAAAAAGTTCCGAAAATCCCGCTTTATCTCTCAAGTCTCCGTTTCTCTAATCGATTGGCCAATCTCTGGTTGCCTTCAAGTCTGAGGGGTTTCTTCGCGTTCTCCCAACACCGATCTCTCCAGTACCGACTCCAGATGCTATGGCCAGTCTCGATAATCGCAGTCAGGGCAAGAAGGTCCTCCTCATTGGTCCACAGATTTGCCGATGGACACCAGATCAGTTGCGTTATTTGCAGCGCAGTATCCAAGATGACAGCCGACTCAATTTCCTGGCTCAAGCGTTGAGCTGCCTGCCGGAAGTGACGGCTTTATTGAAGCCAATCGCAGGGGTAGCAGGAATGGCGTCACCGCAATTACAGGCCTTGCAACGATTTGCACAGCACGAAGAAGCGCTAGATGTGGAGAAGTTAACAAATTGCCAGTTAGCTCCACTCACCGTCGTATCACAAGTTGCAGAATGGATTTCTGGGAGGAAAGACGAAGATATTTGGCTCGAAGATATCGATGAAGATTTCTTAGGAATTCAGGGCCTCTGCATTGGCTTCTTCCTTGCTGCCATACTTGTGACTGCTCAAAGTGATGAGGAATTTCAGCAGATGGTCACGAACAGCGTGCGCCTGGCGGCTTGCATTGGAGCAATCATTGACCATGATGATCTACATCAAGTGGCTCAAGGTCCATCAGTTGCAATCGCCGTCAGATGTAGAACGGCTTCGGACAAGGTATACCTCGATGCCTGTCTCGATTCATGTCCGGAGGTAGGTGCTATGGTTGATTCCATAATCCCGGTTCATGGCTGACGAGAACAGGCTCACGTTTCCTGTGTTAGTGACATCGACACATTTACGGTAACAATACCTTCGCAAGATCTGGGAGCATTTTTGTCTCAGCTTCAATCTGAAGACATTAAGACCGCCGTTCTGGCTCTCAACGGCAATTATCATCATCCAAAGCACAAGAAGGCTGCTGAGATGTTGAAACAGATCTGTCAGCACGACGAAAGCGTCACTCTTCCGAATGTGGATTCAATCCGCTTTCCATTGCGCTCTACTGCCAACGCTCAAATTCTTAGTACTGGATATCTACATAACATAGCCATTGATTCGATGCTTTGTCAAAGAGCTCACTGGTTCCAGACCGTCAAAAATACGATTGGAAATCTAGACATCCAAAGTACTGTCCTCAAGTCAATTGGCCGGGAGACATGTGTGCCACGGACTCTTTTTTCTCAGAATTCCCATGTTCAAGGAGCCTTCAATGATGAGGCTACGGAGGAAATAGCAATAGTTGGCTTATCATGCCGCTTTCCGAAAGCAGCATCCGCAAAAGAGCTTTGGGAATTGTTAAATCTTGGAGAAATAGCAGTAACTGAAATACCTTCGGCGCGTTTCGACAAAGATCATCTTTCTCGAGAGCCAAAGCTAAAGTCAGTATGGGGAGGCTTTATCGATGATCATGACAAGTTTGATCATCGTTTCTTCGGCGTTTCAGGCAGAGAGGCAAAGAACATGGATCCCCAGCAGAGGCTCGCGCTTCAAGTTACTTATGAGGCGTTGGAAATGGCAGGTTACTGTAGTAATCCGGAAAGTCAGCGGGAGTCAAGTGTTGGGTGCTATCTGGGTGTTGGCTCTGTGGAATATGATAACAATATTGCATCTGAGGCCGCAAATGCCTTCTCAGCAACTGGAAGCCTTCGAGCTTTTGTGAGTGGCCGCGTGAGCCATTTCTTCAATTGGACCGGTCCTTCAATCACTTTCGATACAGCTTGCTCGTCTTCCGCTGTTGCTATACATACTGCGAGCAAAGTAAGTTTTTCGCTTCCTCTTATAAATCAGATCATTTAGCTGACCGATGTGATTAACATAGGCCTTGATAAACGGCGAATGTTCCATGGCTGTAGCAGGCGGTGTCAACATCATCACCAGTCCTTACTTGTACCAGAATCTGTCTGCCGCCTCATTTCTGAGTCCCGATGGACCTTCTCGGGCTTTTGATGCAGCAGCGGCGGGTTATTGCCGTGGTGAGGGCGCCGGTATTGTAATATTGAAACGCTTGTCGAGGGCTTTGGCAGACAACGATAATGTGCTCGCGGTAATATCCGGCTCGGCTGTCAACCAAAGCCCGAACACGGCATCCATCACATTGCCTAGCTTTGTGGCACAAACGACTTTGTACAAGAAGGTCTTAAGTCAGGCGCACGTCGACCCAGATGACATCACATTCGTTGAAGCACATGGAACAGGTAAGTTCAATTCTGGCGTATGTTCTGACCAAGAAACGCTGACACTGCTCAACTCTCCTCACAGGAACGCAAGCAGGGGATCCTGTTGAATATGAAAGTGTTAGATCGGTACTTTCAAGTCACCCCAGAACCCAAGATCTATACCTTGGTTCCCTAAAAGACAACATTGGACACACTGAAGCGGCATCGGGTGTTGCCGGTCTCATCAAAACCGTGCTCATGATACACAATCGTACAATTCCTAAACAAGCGAACTTTTCCACACTAAATCCAGCCATTAATTACTCGGACTCGGCTCGCATGATAATACCAAAACAAAGTTCAACTTGGCATTCTACGCGGGTTCTCACAGCCTTGGTCAACAATTATGGTGCCTCGGGGAGCAATGTATCGCTAGTCATACGCGAGCACTTGGGCGCGGTTCCGACCTTCCGCATGGATGACGCGACCGAAAACCAGGACTACCCAATAATTGTGGCTGCGAAGTCTGGAGCAAGTCTCAGGCAGTATGTCAACAAGCTGGCAAACTATCTTCAAGCTACGCAAGCCTCTATAGCCGATATCTCAGCGGAATTCAACTTTCGACAAAATTCTGCCTTTCGGTATCGCGCTGTGTTCAAAGGAAGCAACAGGATCCAACTCTCCACGTTGATGAAGACGACGAAAATAAACGACCAGAACTCGATTTCTTTGACTCCCGAAAAGCCTCCCATCGTCTTGATGATGGGCGGCCAAACTGGAAATACTGTTGTCCTGGCAAAAGAAGTCTATGACAATTGTGAAAGACTCCGCTTCCACCTGGTAAGGAACCTCTGACGATGACGGTTTGGTGACTGACAGTTTCCTTCCTACAGAACGCATGCGACAAGATTTGCAGAAATTTAGGTCTCCCAAGCATATTCCCGGCCATCTTTGAAGATAAACCGACCAGCGACTTGGTACAACTCCACTGCTTGTTATTATCACTTCAAGTTTCATGCGCAAAGACCTGGCTGGACTCTGGACTACCCGTTGACACATTGATTGGGCACAGTTTCGGGCAGATTTCGGCTCTTTGCGTTGCCGAATCAATTGGACTTAGAGATGCTTTCATCTTTGTCTCTGGGCGTGCCCGTCTCATTCGAGATCGCTGGGGACCTGACCATGGCGCTATGCTATCAATTGAAGGTGCTCTGGAAGACGTGGAGCATATGATACACTCCATATCGACTGACCGCTTAGAGATTGCATGTTACAATGGCCAAAAGAGCTTTGTAATCGCCGGTTCCGTTCATTCCATCCATGAGGCTGAAAGGTTCATATCGGACAGCAATAATAAGTTCAAGATGACTAGATTACAAAACAGTTATGCCTATCACACACATCTCACGGAGAGCATCCTGGGCGAATTAAAAAAATTGGCAAACAGAGTAACCGTACGATCACCACGAATTCGAATTGAAACCTGCTCCCCTCACAACTCTTGGGAAACTTTCGGTTCCGAGGAACTGGCGATGCATACTCGTCAGCCAGTCTATTTCTCGAGCGCTGTGAAGCGCATCGCAACTCGACTACCATCGGCAGTCTGGATAGAAGCAGGTTCTAATACCCCAGTTGTGCCAATGTCACGCCGAGTTCTGGCATCGCAAAGCCGCAAGGACTTACTTATTCCGCTGAACTTATCGAATGGACAAGCAATGGCCAGTTTGGCCACAGCGACGGGCGAGCTATGGATGGCCGGCTCATCATACCACTCTTGGCATTCCCGTCCCCGAAATGTGTCAACTCTTCAACTCGAACTTCCGCTATATCAGTTCGAGCAGGTCAAACACTGGCTGGAACACAAATCGTATTTACCGCCTCCGCCCACTCTACGTCCTCCCAGCTCTGCTGCCGTGGTGTCTCTCGTCAACCGCAACCGAACAACTGGGGAATTTCAGTTCTCAATTAATACTTCCCATGTATTCTACGAAAGAGGAATAAGAGGGCATGTTGTAGCCGGGCAGGAACTCTGCCCGGCATCTCTATCCCTGGCGCTGGCTGAGAAATGTGTCAACCTGATCTGTCCAGATGAGCTTTCGGATGAATCGGTACCGCATTTCAGGAATGTGACGTTCTCTGTGCCTCTCACGTCGAAAAACAAATCGGATCTGTTCCTTTCCTTGTGGAAAGCTGAAGCGAATTCATTCAACTTTGTGATACACAGTTCCCCTACAGCGGAAGCCAGCGAAAAACAGCGCAGCAAGCGGGTAGAACACGGCAAAGGAATAGTTAAGCTTTCGAGAAAGGACGACACAGCTGATCAAGCGAGCTGGAACCTGCTGCAGAGGATTTCAGGCAAGCTCCCCGCATTTTGGGTCAGTGATGCACAGCCAGCAATCAGCGTGAACGATGAACATATATATCGAATGTTCTCGACTGTTGTGGAGTACGCAACTTACTACCGTGGCGTTCAAACCATTAGCTGCCGAGACTATGAAGCGGTTGGCTCTGTTGTTCTCTCACCCGATCAAAAATACCTAGGAGCATCCGACCGTACTGGAATTGACCCAGTGTCAGTGGATAATTTTCTCCAAGTCTCGGGAATACACGTCAATTGCTTGAGCAAACGCAACGACGGAGAAGTGTTTGTTTGTGCTGCTGTTGAAGAAATTATCTTTGGCCCGGCACACAGCGCCGACGTCTCGGAAGAATCCAATAGTTGGACCGTTTGTTCGCGATACGAGGTCTTGTTTGACAAGAGCATCAGGAGTGACATTTTCATCTATGAGGCATCCACAATGAAGCTCTCATTAGCGGTCATTGGAGCAACATTCGTGAGTGTTCCACTGAAGGTGTTGGCCAGGCAGGCCAATCGCTTGGCGAACGCAAGCGACAAGAGCTCTGCGACTACCGCAGTTGCGCTTAACGGTGTCAATGGTGTCAACGGTGTCAACGGTGTCAACGGTGTCAATGGGATACACAAGAGTCCAGTTAAGGCCAATCTCGGATCAAGCAATGGGCCGACGCCAGCAGTGAAGGACTCTACAATGCCAAAAACTGTCGAGCGTTCAAGATCCAAAAATGATGGCGATGCAACAATTTTAAGTCTTCGTCAATTGCTAAGCAACATTATCGAAATTCCACTGTCTGAAATCACCTCCAACACCACACTTGCCGACATAGGCGTCGACTCTCTTCTGACAACAGAGATCATTAGCGACATAAGTCGAAAATTCGGTGTGACCTTGAGTCAAGCGCAAATGCTAGAATGCGCCGATGTCAGTGCTTTGAGCCGTTGCATTCATCCGGTTCACGAAGCTCCGACTGTCCACGATCCGATCGAGGTAGATCAAGACTGCTCCAATAAGTCGGACAAACCCCAAAGTTGCAGTGTTGATGCCAGATCGCAAGATGAGGAAGGGGATCTCGCAGTCATTGCTTCGGAGTGCTTTTTCCAAAGCAGCAAATCGTTCGACGATTATGCAGCCGAAGCAAAATTTTCAGGGTTTTATGAGAACTGTGTTCCCACTCAATCTAGGCTGGCATTGGCCTACATTGTGGAAGCATTTGCCAAATTAGGCTGTGATCTTGAAATACTGAAGCAGGGAGATTTTTTGCCTGACCTTACTTACCACGAGCGGCACAAGAAGGTAGTGGCCCGCTTACATGATATTCTCGAAGACTCTAGGATCATTGTTCGATCTAAAGATGGATTTTATCGGCGAACCTCCACCACGATCCCAGATGTTTCCTCCAACAACTTGTCAGCTGAGATGATCAAAAGGTTTCCGCAGCATGCCTCTGAAACTAGACTCTTGTCCTCCACGGGCCCTCGACTTGCAGAATGCCTCGCTGGAAGCCTCGACCCATTGTCTATTCTGTTCAAAGACTCAGTTGCCCGTAATCTCCTCTACGAGGTCTATACTAATGCACCCATGTTCAAGACTGGGAGTAAAGTCCTGGTAGATTTCATGGAGTCATTAATCCGTCGTTTCAAAGGCTCGAAAAAGTATATACGCATCCTGGAGATTGGTGCTGGCACTGGTGGTACCACTAGCCCACTTGTTCGCATGTTGAGGCCCCTGGTTGAAGAAGGCCTCAAGGTCTCATACGATTTCTCCGACATATCTCCCTCACTAGTGGCTTCAGCACGCCGCAAATTCTCCGAATTTTCTTTCATGGAATTCATGGTGTTGAACATTGAAGACCAACCTGAACAAGACTTGTTAAATCGCTATGATATCGTGATTGCAACGAATTGTATCCATGCCACTTCAAATCTTGTTACCTCCACAAAGCATATTCGCAATTTGTTACGGCACGAAGGAATACTATGTCTCGTGGAGCTCACAAGGCACCTGTACTGGTTTGATCTTGTATTCGGTCTCCTCGAAGGATGGTGGCTTTTCAATGATGAACGGAAGTACGTATTGGCCGATGAAGGACACTGGCAAGAATGCCTACAACAAGCGGGATTTGGGTGGTCAACATGGACCGACAGTGCAAGCAAAGAATCACAACTTTTGCGTCTCATTGTTGCATCGCCCAAATCGATACCTGCGCAGGTCAATGGACAGATTCCT
Source organism: Paramyrothecium sp. XJ0827 (assembly GCA_020881915.1). Lineage (NCBI taxonomy): Eukaryota > Fungi > Ascomycota > Sordariomycetes > Hypocreales > Stachybotryaceae > Paramyrothecium > Paramyrothecium sp. XJ0827. The sequence goes on along the minus strand of JAJFPB010000001.1, from coordinate 525,447 downwards.
GGGACTCATACAGTTACGCATGAGTTGAAGCGACGCCAAACATGCTTATACAAAAGTGTCGAGGGTATTGATCTGTTAGCTGAGATTCATTTCCCTCATGGCAAGACAACCAAAGAGAAACCACTCCCGGTCGGTAAGCATAGAAATCTCTTCGTCTCGTCGCTGTTTCGACCCACGACTGACTGACGTTCCAGCGTTGATGATTCACGGTGGGGGGCACATTATGTATTCACGACGGGACATTAACCCCGCAGCCATTAATTCTCTTCTAGAGCGAGGATTCCTTCCCATTAGCATTGATTACAGACTTTGTCCTGAAGTAACACTGTCTGAAGGGCCCATGGAAGATGTTGCGGATGCCCTATTTTGGACGCGCAATGTCCTTCCGACGGTTCATCTAAATCGCCATGACATCTCAATCGATTCAACTCGCGTTGTCGTCGTGGGATGGTCAACTGGTGGCCAGCTTGCCATGTCACTTGGTTGGACCAGCACTTCCCGCGCTATCAGGCCACCGGAAGCCATTTTCGGTCTCTATTGCCCAACGGACTACGAGGATCCTTTCTGGACAAAACCCAACTACCCAAACGGAGTGAGGGCAGGATCTTCATTCAATCTGGCCGACGTCATCCTCGCCCAAGGCGTGAAAAGCAGGCCAATCACGGGATACAAAATTAATGCACACGCGGGGGTAAGGGAAAGCTGGGGGTCCATGGACGACGCCAGAAGCCTCCTGGCTCTTTACATGAATACGAAAGGACGCACGTTGAACGTTCTCATCAAAGGGTTGAGTGCTGATAGCGATCAAGATCCTGAAAGTCCAACTCTACCCGAGATAGTCGCTGTGAGCCCTCTGGCTCAGATACGACAAGGAAACTACCGCACTCCAACCTTTCTCATTCATCCTCGCTTGGACGACCTGGTTCCTTGGCAGCAAGCTCAACGGACTTATGAAGCGCTGCGTAGTCATGATGTTGATGCGGAATTAAGAATCCTTGAGGATATGCCCCATTTGTTTGATGTCTCTCCTGACTTTTCATCACAAAAGGCAGCAAATGAAGCCATGCATGAGGCTCTTGATTTTCTAGCACTTCACGCGGCTACATCCCAGCAACAACCCCGATAGTTTCGTAACTGTTGGCTTATGATATGCGAAGCTACCTGCAACGCACATGACTCGGGAACAAAAGGTCCCGACGAAGTCCTCGCAAACGTCATGAGAAGGATGTTTAGAGCTAGCCAGTTGCGTTTGCTGTGAGTTATTGCTGCATATTGATGTTGTCAAAACGAACAAGGCTATTGCAACTCCCCGCAACATTTCGTGCGGTAGGCAGAGTCTCAGTCTGTATTCCTGGGGCACATTCGTAACATTATTGCCCGGCAGAAACAATGTTATTGCGATCCTACTATGCCACTTTCTCCCAAAAGTCGGCGAAGAAACGATATCAATTGAACCAGTTTCTTGTTCTTTCTGTCCTTCTACAACTTGCATTCTGTGTTAATCAACGGAGGAAAATGTGTTTTCCAAAACGTACGTTGAATATGGAATGGAAGGTAGCCGCACATTGTCAAGTAACATAAACCTTTCACTTAGCCAGTCTTAAAACAATTAACGGCCATAGATTCATTATATTATTCTGCTTTGTCTTGCCGATCTAGGCGTTGAAGGATATCTCACCTGTATCTAACAGCTTCTGCCTGAAGTTCTTGTGGTCTTTCGCCTCCGTCCATTTCCCACCTCGAAGTAGCGGTTAGCTCTGTCGGTTTTGCAGCCGAAGGATCGGTCTTGACGCTTTCATTAGGTGACTGAATACCTGGTGTCCTTCTTCGTGTTCTCCTCCAAAGAAGCCACACACCAATCAGGAGCAAAGCAACACCAGCGCCAGTTCCCAAAACTATCCCAACAACGGCGCCAGTGTCTAAGGTTCTGGACCCGGTTGCAAGGGGACGAGAGGTGTTGCCTATGTTTTGACCGTCGTCTGGGTTACTAGTAATCCTGGAATTTGACGTGGTACTTAGTGAAGACGTGGAATCTGACAAACTCATGGCGATTGAGGATGATGTGACTGCTGATGATGTCGTCTCGAGCATTGTGATCGGGGCAAATGGAAAAGACGCCCTTGATGGATTCTCAGAGCTGAGAGAGGAGTAGGTCTCGAGTAGCGAGGCAGGATCCAGGCGCCTTAATGGGTTATCGTCGGTACTGCGACAGTTGGTGTTGACCTGGTCACATATTTCTCTGGACCAATATCAGCATGATGTTAATCCATCCCGTTTTCAGTAACCCGAGACCAGTACCTTCCCTCCATACACCACCAGGACTCATCTCGTCGCGTGCACTCAAACACGTCGCTCTGGTTTGAGGCTGTTGCTCCATAGGTCCAGCATGATGCGCCTGGGCTTTCAGCGCTGTCGCAGCAGAAGCTCCTCAAAGTCTCAGTGTCAAAGGCGCAGGCTCGCGGCGGCTCACAAACCCAACCGCTGGAGCACATAAAGTCGTTGACCTCTGTAGTGAAGTGCCATTCCTTGAGGTAGTAGTCGAAGTTCGCGGCCATAGCGGCTACCTCACGCCCGTGTCTATCTGCGCTGGAAGATTTCGGTTAATTGTTGCAATTAAACGGCTTGGCTAGGTCAAAACCGCAACGTAGTATCGAGGAGTGTGAACCACTTCAATAGAACATCAGCCCGAGAGCTACGTGGATCAATGCCTAAACAATAATCCCACAAGAAAAGGCAGGAGCAGGTCCAAGTATTTAAAAGCCCATGCCGCCATGTTGGGGGCCATGTTGGGGGCCAGGACACGGGGGATGCCCCTGGACTGCGCGGATTGGTCAGTGAGATTACGAGAAGCGATATGAGAGGCAAGGGTCATTCCCATTTCGTTAGCCACACGTGTAACAAGGGTTTCACAGGCATCATATACCCAATGGGAAGGGGAAGTAGGCCGCGTAGACAAGGGCCCGATCTTGGTATCATTGGACGCTAGCAAAATGGGGAGAGGTGGAGCGCACAGATTTCGCTAAGCAGGTTGCATGGTCAGGCAATGGAATTGTAGGACTTCCTCTGCTTGAAAGTGTACCTCGTACTGATCTCGAGCGGCAGTATGTCGCCGACGACTCGTTAGATCTCAATTGTCTATAGGCTCTATTGCTTAAAAGACAACCCAGTACAGACTCAAGACAGCTGGGGATTGCGATCACATTGACCAGCGCCGGAGGTCCAATTGAAAGCACGCTGGCCAGAGCCTTTGACATCCGGCTAAGCCTCACTAAAGAAACCACCAAGAATTGGATCTCCACAATTCACTCGGCTTTGTTTTTCTGGATAATCGAGCAGAGCAGACATGTTCAAGAACCATAATCTACTTGACATCCAGTCTAATGCCGATGGGTTCTCAGGTTGTTGGTAGCCAAAATTATCATTATTTGGTAGGCGAGTGATGGAAGCCCCGTCCGGTTCATCCGAAAGCCATTGTATTCACTCATGCATGACTAATTGGAATTTGTTGGAGCTAGTATCGGTTTCTTGTCGTATTTGGTCCCACAGAGTTCCGCGCTAGGGGTATTGCTTGTTCCTTCTTAGCAAACTTCCACCAGACCGACTTGGCCTTATGAGACAAACGATTTCCGAGGCTGCCGGCCACGCCGATATTCGTGGAGCCAGAGGAGTTGGGAGTGGCGCATGCCGAAATGGCTTTAACAGTCAAAGTTTGTGAATCTTGCTAGCAAGAAATGTCCAGCCGCAAGTAGAAGCCATCCCCAACGGCGATGCCATGGACCGTGATGACGAACGCACTTCCAGCTCTCCAGTGAAGGGTTTGACCTCCAACTCGAGCGTCAAAAGGACATTACTTAATGGACTGACTCGTACGGGCACCAGCTTGGTTTGGCAAGATGGGAAAAGGGAAAATTACTGGACGATCTTGAACTAATTAGAAAGGCAGCGTGAATAGAGAACACAGGTGATGACGAAGGATATTTTGCTGCAGCAGCTTGTTTCTTCTCAAAAGTGGATTGGATTTATGCTTAAACTAGCTATGAAGAGATGAGAGGATCTAGATCTAACGGGAAGCCAAGCCGACGAACCCAAAGTCACGTCCGTTTCTCCATAAAGTTTCCTTCCTTCAAAGCCTGAACCTAGATGTAGTGCGATACATCCTTAGACCATCACATTACACACGTAGCTACTCACACTTGTGGATGGTGCTAGGCCTAGTGCAGGTCACATTACATTATAGTATCAGACATTGCCATGTGCCAACCTGACAGGACGATATGAGACATGCACTTACAACTATAGCATATCTTTATTCCACGTCACTGCCGTACGGCACTACGTGTGGGCCACTCGTTCCAAGTTAGAATAGACAAGGCATTCCTGCCAACAACATGCATGAGAATCAGTACCCCTTTTTTGTCATGACTGAGCGCTTTCCAAAAGTTGTGTACCATGGCATCTATTTTTCATTCTGAATGAGAAAAAAAAATTCATAGTCTATTTGTGCAATCATTCATGCGCTTGTTTTTTATCTGAATGGAACTATCACATCTCAAAGCTAAGTCTTTATAATACAAGAAAGTTATTTGTCTAAATATTCACATGCTGCTCAGTCGTCATCGTCAGAATCGTTGTCATTGTCATCCCCCCCAGGAACTCCAGGGCGGCGTTCGTCACCGCTCTCATCACCACCGTCTTCTCCCTCTTCAAACGCATTCGGCGTAGCGGGCACAGCCCGGTCAGTTGCACCTACGGGCGCCCCTGCTTGAGCTGCAACAGTGTTGAATTGCGCCGACTTTGCGCTCCCCCATCGGGCAGTAAATGGACCAAAGCCACGCTCGTGAAAGCCAAGCCTGGCGCCCGGGTCGGCTGGGTTGTTCACGGCTTGCGCAGAAAGCGCCCAGCCCATGACGGCATTGCCCGCTGTAGCCTCGGGAGCCAGACCCAGGGTCGCGTCCAGGCAGTTTTCGCAAAGGAAGGTGTATGTTAGGAATGTGCTGTTCACTGATACGCCATTGGCGATCGGGCGAACGCGGAAGTTTCCTGCCACCTCTGGGGGGTTGTCTTCGTCAGTGGCCTGGCGAAAAGATGCCATGACACCGCCATTGCCGTCAGGCCAGACCGCCAGGATGAAGTTTCCCTCCATCTCACCAGTGAGACCAAACGCACCCCAGCCCGCACCGTTGTCTAAGGGGAATGCCATTTGCCCAATGAAAGATGTTGAAGGTGTGGGCTGGTCTGGAATAGCGAAAGCGAAGGCAAAGGTAGTTCGGGCCCCAAAGAATCGCTCCATTGTAAGACCAGTCACTTGGTCGACAAATGGAGCACTCTCCTAGCCAACATTCGATGTAGGATCGTCGCAACGAACAGAAGATGGAAGCTGGAGAGCAGTGGCAAGGGCAAGGAGTCCGAATTGACGACCCTTGCGTTGCGACTTGATTGGCATGGCGATGATGTCGCAAAGAATATTGACCAATATGAGACGAGGAGAAGTAAGGGATATAAGAATCAATTTCTCGTGATTGGTCGCTGCCGGAAATTGTAAACTTATTCGGAAATGAAGACGATGTTGCGCATGACACTGATTGTTGGGAAGAGAAGCAATTTTTCGTTGAATAAGTTCCGCTCTTATATCTACAAACCACCTTGCTTCCATTTATCCTGCCTGCACCAGTCGCAAGCGACGAAAAAACTTTTCTCTGCTTTGACACAGGGCCAAGATATTTTTCGAGACAGAATATTGGGGTGCGAAACAAGACCTAGTCTCTCCATCTGTTAACAGACGCCAAGTGACACACGCAAAGGATGAGATCAATGGCATCACCCGCCGTAGCTGAGGTGCGGCGGACGTAGCTTGCAGCCATCGATCAGGCGTGCTCTGGTGTCTTTCGTCGCAAAGTGGTGCTGTTGTCCGGGAATAGCAAGTGAAACGGTGCTAGGGGCCGTTTTGCTAACGCGGGGCGTACACTCTACTAGTAGGACACTCTACTTCAGACGCAAAACAGCCTACAACTCATGGTCAACTGGCGCTCTATTGGCCATCGTGGCCGATTTGATCGTTTCAGCTGTTTCGTCACATAGCCGCCAGCCCAATCAGCACCAGTATGATGAACCATCTGAAGCTTAGGCGTTCAATCTGCGGGGGAGCAACTGGGGTCGTGCTTCAACTACCCTTGCTGAAGAACCGTGTTGGCTCACCCAGACGTATGGTACAGGGAGTAGCGGTTTGGGTAAGATATCTCTTTGAGTTATTATTTGGCAACTCTTCTTTTGTTTCATTTTCTGTTTTTTCCATGGTTAATGGGATCTTGATGGACATCCCAGGGCAAGGACTCTAGTACGAACGTCTTTTCTGGTATATTGGTTGACGTTTTATTTTTTTCTTTTGAAGAAATGTCCGCAGTCAGAAAATCTATCGCATTATTTAATACTTTCATTGATTTCTTCTCTAAACGATTAATGGTTTAAACAACCAAATCTACGAGATGAATACAATGGCAAGCTTTGAAAATGTCCGCTTTGTTCCCGCTGACCCTCAACGGTCCTCCACTTTGTGAGACAGCAAGCAGCGAGCTATTAATAGTAACACTAAAAGCCTTGGCGTTGGGGCGAACGGAGAACATGGCACAGAAAAGCCTTGGAAATATGGAGCTTAAACATTCCAACAGAATCAAACTACCCTGTTGTCTCCGGCTCCGCTAGATCTGGAGATGATGGGGCCTGTCAATTGGCCTACGCTGAAATTCTCGAAAACGCGATCGTTTGCAAGTTCAACCCGGATAGTTCTGGAACTGAAAGACTCCAGTCAATGCTCAACTGAGGTGCCTTGCAGCTCGCCGTGCGTCTTTCGGGAAGTAGGGTCGTAATAAGGCGTTGTTGCGTGTCCAAGGTATCTCATGGGAACGATTGATTGCGACTTGAAAGTTGCAATCAACATCTTCTGTCATGGGAAGTTTCCATCAGCCATTGTTGGTAGTAAACCGGATTTTATGTACATGATTCCGTCGCCCTAACCGGGGTTGCACCTGTCCTGATGCTATCTTAGCCCTCGCCATGATCTCATGCTCACCACTGCATTCAAACTGTACATCTGCGTTCCACTTCTGCCAGCTTATATCCACTCTTTCAGCGACCTTGGTCGGCACCAGGTCTCACCTTCATCAAGTGACACGTCGACCTCTGTCACTGGCTCGTCACATCATGCCCAGCCCCAAATTGTTACCCGCGATCCCGGTTCTGGGCGTACAATGATCGAGTTCACTTCAACTTGCCATACTGGCCGCTTTGGCACTCCCCCTGGGTCTCTGGGATCTATCTCGTTGTAAAAGGTAGTTGTGTAAGGCCCCGTTGCTCTTTGAGCTTGAAGGCTTATCTTGCAGAGCCACTTCGTGCTGTTTGTCCCAAACCAGCCGGGCACCACGAGCCTAACCGGGCCACCTCTCTTCTTATCAAGTGGCTTGCTATTCATCTCGTATGGCACTAGGACTTCTGGTGCCGTTGCCTTGTCGATGGGTAAATCTTTCTGGTATCGATCCGAACAAACTCCATGAAAAATCCCGTGATCAAGGCCATCCGACCAGACATATCGAGCTTCGGGAAGGGGACGAGCCAGAGACAAGATGGTACTTAAGGGCACCCCCGTCCAGGTGACGTTGCCAATACGCCAGACATTGTGAACTGGCGGTGCTACAGGACTGCCATAGCATTCGTGGAAGGACGTGATGGACTTTCGCGGCAGACGTTGTAGTTGCGGCAGGGAAAGAGTGAATGGACGTTCCACGAGACCGTCAACTACGAGCAACCATTTTTCACTGTCAACAACCGCCGCCCCCATATGAATCGTTTGAAAGAGAAGGTCATCTGGAGTTTGGAATTGATCGAGGATATGAGGCTTTGGTGGGTGGCGAATGAAAAAGCCCTTCGGGTTGATGTCGACGGCAGCATCGCGCTCCGCAGACGTCTGTGAGCGCAGTGAGCCAATATTTGCTTCGGGCACCTCATCTTCCACGATGCTTGGTGGGGCGGAGGCGGTCTGCATCGCCACTATGATAAGATACCATAAGATTCGTTAGATAGAAGAAGGCGTAATTCTGTATTGGGAGGGTTATCCGATCGCACAGAGGTTGAAGCTTGGAGCTTCTAGTGCTAGCTAGCATGGCGACTCGTCGGCGCTGAGTAGGCGGTGCTTTTTGGGCGTCACCTGACTTGCCCGTAGGCCCTGATGGTCTACCCTACAGAGCCTTGGTGAGAAATTTAGGTAGCATTCTCCTTGTCCATATACTACCTATGCTACTATGTCGCATTAACTTTCTAGATTAAAGTAAACATTTAAAGAGATAGAATGGAAAAAGAAAACCAGATACTTTATGAAGAATAGAAAATAGTATAAAACACTCGAGCCTCAGGCGCTACTCAGCACACCAGACTTAACTCACGAATGAAAATATCTGCCGCCCGTTCCCCAATGAGCAGGGCAGTATTCATAGTTTTCTGGGAATTATCTAGGGTGGCGCCTCCCAATATACAAGATGATATCTATATTACGGGCTGCAGCGCGATGCTTGCTTTTGCAGCAACCATCTCGTGCTTCCATGGCGTCGAGTATGAACCTCCGAGCTCTACTGAGCAATCAGCTGAGCAATTAGAGAGGTCCATGCGCGCTGTTTTGGACCCTGATGGCATTAAAACTCATGATCTCGGTGTCTTGATGGCTCACATGAATAACAAGTGTCACGGCCGTGCTTTTGCAACAACCAGTGAAGGTTACTGTGCGCTGGTGCCAAGCGAGATGCAAGAGGGAGATGTAATCTGCACAATGCTGGGGCTTCAGGAATCAGATCGCCTTGAGGCCTATAGAAGATTCTGACAAGGTTCCGCAGTACAAAGTGCTTGGAAGTTGCTTTGTCCATGGGTTGGGCTTTGGAGAGGCCATCTTGGGAAGTCTTCCGAGGGGGTGGTCAAGAGTTTTGAAGTACAACGAACAGAGTGGAACATCTGTCTGGAAGTTCAGGAGATGAATGTGATGCAAGACGAAGATCCGCGCCTGAAATCAGTCCCGTACAAAGTGGAGGGGAGAAAGATTGTGATATCGCAGGGGGTTTATCTGGAATTAAATCAGAGGTTGGAAGATTTTTCACTTGTGTAAGTTGAAGCGATCGTCAATCAGAAAGTAAACAGCCGTACTGAGAGCTGAAGCTTTCCCGGATGTAGTCTATGGCATTTTGTGCAGCTACTGCTGTCCGCAAGACCTTTCTCGCCGACCGCAACTTTTCACCACCACTACATCCCTTCAAGTCAGGTCATTGCCTATCGAGCTCGTCGAAGTTCAGCAACTTAGTCAAAGAACTGAGACTGTTTCTCTTCAAAAGCCTGCACTCCTGTCCATCAACGCCACTGGGGCATGCGGTGCTGTCTCATGGAGTCAGCGTGGCGATATATTCTTCAAGTTTCGAGTGACTGCGGCTTGACCTCATAATCATTGTTTGGCCTTGGATCTTCTTCAGGATAACGCACGAGTATTGCACAGTTCCGAATTGCAACTCTCTTCCTCTTCCTCACTTCATCCCTTCTTTCTTGCCAGATGAATTTTGCTGCCTGGCGACAACCGGTCTTGACATCCATGCCACGGTAACAACTTTTACTTTCTGCCTTGCCGATCTTATCGCCGATTGCGTTAGTTATTCTGAGTCACAGAGCGTTTCACATCTCCTCCCTTGTCTCATTGGAGGTTTGATGCCAGCCATCATTATCGCCGAAGCACAGTATGCCTGTCATTCGTATTTGTGGACCCAGCATCATGTTGGGACGTTGCACCTTGATCGTCACTGGTTTGCTTAACCGTATATTCTGTAAGTTGATGCGGACACATTTTAGTCCAGTCTGCAATTCCATGCGAGCGCAGTGTGGCCCTTGCAGTGTGGCGAGCGGCTGAGATTCCGGCAGAGAGACAGCAGCGGCCCGGGGTGGAGACTGTCTCAGTGCTCGAGAAGTGATCACCCTGGAAACTGTCATGCTCGCCTCTCGTGATAGCCTTAATGATTGATCGGGCACGTTTTCCACTACCTCGACATCTCTCCCTCCGAAGCGTCTTTCTGGACTCAACCTTACGTGGAAGTCCTATTCTAGCCCAGAGGTCCTAATAGTAATTGTTTCATCGAAACAGTTAGCCATAGCTGGGCTCTGAACCATCTGCACAATGGATTCATCAGTATACAGAAAAGTCTCCGGTAACGACGAAGAAGACCTGCAGTCAATACCTATTGCAGACCTGAAGCGCAGTCCACCATGGCCCAGTCGATGTATGACAGCTTTTCGTGTAGGTCGTGTCCTGATTGAGATGGTGTTGCTAGTGTCGGTCTTGGCTTGCCTGCTGTCCGATAAAGCGCCTTACCAAGCACCATCCACCAATTTCAGAGGCATGCCGAATTGTAAGGACGTCTCCGAAGCTGTAATGATCGTTCTTTCTGACAGAAAAAGTTCCAACCAAGGGTGTTCTCTTTCAGGCAGATCCGAGTTTTGTGAGCGCTGCAACGTTTGCCAACGTGACTGCACTGGACGATGCTCGTGCGTACTGGACGAAGATGACTGTCAGTAAGTACTAGTGGCAAAGACTTGGCTCAGTTCAGCGGCTAATTCAAGTCTTTACAATGGCACAGAAGGGCGGGGAGCCATTCTTGTTGAGCCCAAAGACCGCGCTGGGCTCTCCCCACCATACGAGATACCCATTCCCGAAGAGGAGCGAGTAGACTTGAGTCAGGATACAGAGGAAGTTTACATGATAGCTGTATTTCACCAATTGCATTGTTTGGTAAGTTTGACCGGATTAAGGATATCGGAGACGCGACTGACAGGTTCTATTGTCTAGTCAACCTTGATGACTTCTTACGGACTTGCAGTCATAAGCGGCAATCCGCCAGAAGATCTTGAGCATGATGCCCATTGCTTTGATCTACTCAGGCAGTCACTGCTCTGTTCTGCAGATACAACGGTGGAAGGCCAAACCAGTCATGGCTTAGGCTGGGGTAGCACACACCAATGCAAGGATATGGATGCCATCAAGGCCTGGGCAGAGAAGAGAGCTGCTTTTGGATGGCACTCCTTTCCGGATGCTTTGTAAAAGAATTCTGGGTCTCTCTAGGTAACCTCCTGCCAAAATCTAGCCTCAATATACGCCTTTTGCACAATCAAATTCGATTACAGTGCCCTTATAGTGGTACCTGGCTTACTGTAGACGAGGGTACTAAGAGAATGAGGAATGAGTGATAGATCCAAGATAGGGTGAGCTGTGCACAACAACTTGACGACTAAAGAGCCACGCATATGTTGCGCCGTTCTATAAGTGCCCTGGCTCGACACGATGGGTGTGCTCCTGAATCCTCCTTGAAAAGGGATTAATCTCGACTGCTTTCCAGGTTCAGGCTTAACCACAGGTTTTCCCGGCCGATCAATTCGAGCACCAGAAGCACTTCATTCACATGCTCCTGCCAAGAATGATGCGATATGTTGATATAGCCATTGTCAAGCACAATTGGATACGTCACAATGTGCGCGTACAGCGATGTCGGCTGTATGCCGAACCATTCGCAGACTTCAGTGCCATAAAAAATGCTGCAATTTGGACGCGGTGCTGGGACGGCAGCAGGAAATGAAATGAAACATCTGCTTAAAAGGTGTGCTGAGTGTGCTGATCTGAAGATGCTCGTCGAAGCATAATTTGTGATTGAAGAGAAATATTGGCATGAATAAACGCCAGTAAAACTGGAACAAGTTCGGAGGGTGTTCGTGGTTATGACAGTTCCAAATCTTGTGCGCATTTAGGTGGGCGGATGGCTGACGACCGAGGCGAGATAGGACTGCTATGAAATTTTCCCTAGCTGTCATCTCAAACTGAAATCCTGCGGTCAAAACGCGCTACCGTATTCCATTTGCCTCATTGTGCAACATCGCGAATCCCGACAAGGGTGGGCAACGTTGGTTACCCCTGGCCTCATGCATCTCCTCAACTTATCTCCCCAGCAGAAGCGCCATCTCGATGGTGTGAACTCTCCTAAAAAGTGTCATGACACTGCTCCGAATGCTAGATACACACCAGCCCATGCGACTACGCATGCGATCTATGAACATATCATCAGTTGCGAGCGGGAGTCAAAAAAATCCCATTTGTGGTATTGGACTCACGATACAGTGTAATTGGTGAAACAGATCAAGCCGGCACATGTACTGCCCCGATACACTAGTCATTTGAAATGTCTTGTTAGCCATGTGAGCTGCCGTTGTCTTCATGAAACAAGAGAAGCCGATCAATCCGTGGTTTGTTAGGAAACGACCGCACCCTCAGTATCACCAGTGAAGATTTAGAGTTGTAAAGACTATCCCTTCAAATCCCTTACTTGAGCTTCAAAAAGCAAGTTCTTTCCCAAGCTCTTTCCGTTTCCATCCTCCTTCTCTCCCATCCTGTTTAATTACAGGAAACGGGGAAGGGATCCATTCAGTTACCTAATTAATTACGTAGAGACAAGTTGGACATCCCAGAGATTGGTAGTACAAACGCTCTATAGCCTTCGATCAGCGAGTATGCGCTCGAGTCAAGAAGGATTTGATTGTCGACTCGTGTGCCATCGGCAAAGTTTTAGGACAGTGCGTATTTACTCTCAACCTTCAGCCTTATTCTGGCTTCCACGTTGGACCTAATATTGAACATCATTGAGTAGTGGAATGCCGAAGCGAGATTCTGGCTTCTTATACCTTGACAGGCGATAGCCAATCCTTGAGACGAGTTCCTGTTCGTACCAGTAAACACCGTAGGAGACATCAAGTTGGAGGTTGGTAGAAACTCAATGGAATGTACTATCCAGTGACTTCACCAAACCTCCCGACGGTCTGTTCAGGGAGGGTTGAAATCGGAGATTGTTAAGTACCGGGATGCCGCTCTTACCTGAAGGGGACCATGTTGCCGGAGTAGAAAGAACCGCGACTCCCGAGAACTTGGCAGGCCTCTTCTGTCCGATTGCTCTTTCAGCGAAGCCCTGTTGACGCGAATCTTGGACATAAAAAAGCAACGAAGATAAAGAAAGTTGGGGCCTCGGCTGTCGCCTGGTCGGACAGATGGAACAAACAGGAGGCGTGCACGTTCTCGACTTTTCAGCCAACTGCACGCTCGGGGGGGGAGCACTCCATACCTGGTCTCGGAAGAGGCTTCCCCTGGATCGGTTGATCAGATCTTTTGTCTAGCAAGGTGTCGGATTTTACCGAAGAAACCAGCAGGTGGTTGTACACGACCAGCTTACCCTAAACTGGCTGAGACAGTTTCGTCATATTTCTAAACTCGTAGCGATAGAGGGTTGACTCTCGGGAAGATGATCGGCAGAACTTGTCGCTGAAATTCCGAGCACAATCACTATCACAATCAGGTTCTCGGCATTTTATGCCACTGCTTGAATGCTTGACATGAGATTTGTCAGCCGAACCTCTGGATGTGGGATGTGAGTGCGACAATTGAGGAATTGGGACACGAAAAATTGGCAAGTCGACATTTTCCATAAACTCATGATCAGGATGTCAACAGCCCAAGCCTCGCAGGTTCGATCCATCGATGACAAGCCTGGAGAAGCTTCCAAATCAATCGCTCACAATACTTATAAAATGCACAATAAGGCCTCGCGCGCTTTGATCGCCAACTACCTGCACCCGCCACGCGGTTCCGTAAGATGAAGCCGAAGGGCAAGGCCTTGTCTCAGGGACGGGACAAAGCTCACAAAGAAAAGCTCGCAAATGTCTCTTCCGCAATTCCAGCCACAGCCTGAACTGCGTCACAAGGCGCTACTCAAACCTTTGCGGGCGCCGAACTGGCCGGCGTCTCCACACTGGAGCGGGTTGCAACCCGGCAAAACCCAGATTGGGCTCGATGTCTAACTAGGCACTCTAAGTTTCCGTGTCTTTCATTAATTTGCCTTTAGGCCATGTCCTCCCTTGCTCTGGAAGCAAATTTCAAGAGTCCGTTTTTTTTCATCCTCCATCAATCTTGCTAAAGACTGCAACCTTCAATCGTCCAACGTTCTTGGTAAGGATATCTCGTGGTCGGCATTCACTCGCCATGGTCCACAAGAATGTTGGGAGGGAGGACTCCGGGGCGATGGAGATGACTTTCCACGATTCGGCTACGCAGGCCAGGGCTGCGAACGCTGAGAACGACCCTGTAGAGCGGGTTGGTTCTCGCGACGCGCCGTCGGAAGCCAGCCATGGACTGGCCCAAGAGATGACGGCCTTCCAGGCCTACAAGGTAGAGCGCGTGACAAGAGTTCACCGGCAGTAGACTGACGAGGACATAGAGAATCTTCCGATACGGTTCGAGGGCCGACACTTTCCTCCAGGGCGCTGCCTGCGTCGCAGCCATCGCGTCGGGCGTTGGCATTGCCATGCAAACACTCATTTTCGGTAACTTCATCACCACCATGAATGATTTCGCTACAGGCAAGGCAGACGCAGCCGAATTCCGCAAAGGCGCGAATCAATTAGCGTGAGTGTATCCCATCCTCCATCAAACCCATGGCGAACCTCGTGTCTTACTCTCAACCACAGGCTTTATTTCGTATACCTTGGAATTGCCAGGTTTGCACTCTCTTATATCTACAATTTGATGTTCTCGTACGCGGCGCATCGTATGACCCGCAACATTCGTTATGAGTTCTTTCGCGCTGCCCTTCGCCAGGAGGTTGCTTTTTATGATTTCGGTTATGCTGGATCCATAGCCACGCAGGCCACATCCAACGGCCGTCTGATCCAAGGAGGCATTTCTGAAAAGCTTGGACTTGCCCTTCAAGCCATATCCGGTTTCATCGCTGCGTTTCTGGTCGCTTTCATTGTCCAGTGGAAGCTTACTCTGATTTGCCTCTGCGTTGCCCCAGCTGCTTTCCTTGTTCTCGGGGTTGTCTCCGGCATCCAGGTCGGCCTGATGATTGATTCCATCGGGGTGTTCATGCGGGCCAATTCATTCGTCGAGGGCGTTTTGGGTGGCATCCGGCTCGTGCACGCCTTTGAGATGAGAGAAAGACTGGCCCGGAAACTTGGTGAGCAGCTCGCAGAGGGTCAGAGGATTGGGAACAAGCTCTCCCCCCTGATTGGCACCATGTTTGCATCGCAATACACCATTGTTCAGCTCGGCTATGGCCTTGCGTTCTGGCAAGGCATCCGCATGCTGGCCAGGGGCGAGATCAAGGACTCCGGAGAAATCTTTACGTATGTTTTGCCTGTCCAGTGCTCTTTTGCTACAACGTGTTTTCTCACGATTGAAATTTAGGGTCATCATGTCCATTATCCTGGCAGCCACCAATCTTACGTCACTCACTCCTCATTTTGTTGACTTTAGCCAAGCCGCCTCTGCCGCCGCTAAGCTGTTCGCCGTCATGGATCGCACCTCAGCCATTGATCCCTTCGAGAGCAAAGGTGAGATGGCATCTGATATTGAGGGCACATTGGACATACGTCAAATCAGCTTTGCTTATCCCACTCGACCAAACGCGACCGTTCTTCATGACTTCTCGCTTGTAGTTCCGGCAGGAAAGGTTACGGCTTTTGTGGTGAGTATTTCCTGGTACTCCGGATGAGAAATCAGCAAATTGATTGGCGTAGGGCGCATCTGGTTCTGGAAAGAGCACTATTATTGGTTTGATTGAGCGCTGGTATAATCCTGGATCGGGTTGCATCAAGCTTGACGGCCGGCCAATCGATCAATATAACCTAAGCTGGCTTCGAACCACCATTCGATTGGTGCAACAAGTAATCCAACCTTGTCTTGCACTATTCATGCATGTCTCTAACATGTGTCCCAGGAACCTGTCCTTTTTACCGGTACTGTTCTGGACAACATTAGGCACGGCTTGCACGGCACCAAGTGGGAAAACGCTTCAGAGCAAGAACAGCTTGTGAAGATTCAGGAGGCAGCCAAGATCGCTTTTGCGCACGACTTTATTGTAGGTCTCCCTGAAGGCTACGATACCGAGATTGGGCAGCGCGGCGGGCTACTTTCCGGAGGCCAGAAGCAGCGAATTGCCATAGCTCGCAGCATTGTATCAGACCCCAGGATCCTACTGCTGGACGAGGCCACGAGTGCACTTGACCCCCATGCCGAGGAAATCGTGCAGCGAGCGTTGGAAAGAGCGTCAAAGGGTCGAACCACCATTGTCATTGCCCACAAACTCGCAACGATCCGTAAGGCAGATAACATTGTGGTCATGCACAAGGGCAAGATTGTGGAACAGGGCTCCCACGACGTCCTGATGGCGAAGAACGACGCGTATGCGCGGCTCGTCCGAGCTCAAGATATTGCGGTCGACCCAGAGTCGGAAGAGTCCACGGCGACAGAAGACCACAAAAGCGAGTATAGCGACGAAACAAGGCTCGGCCCCGAGAATCGAGGCTTGTCATTTTCAAGGCCACAGTCGATTCATCGCCGTGCGGAGGTGGAGAGGCAGCGGTATGACTTCGACCTTCATAAGCACTCGGGAATCCCAGGTGTCATTTTCAAACTTTTCAAGGATAACAAAGAACTGAAATGGCCATACATCGTCGCCCTGTTGGGTGTTCTCGGAGGAGGTAAACTTAGTTCTCGCTTACCCTCGACCAGTGGCATCATCGCTGACACTTGTTTGCAGTCACTTCATATCCAGCGCAGGCGATCTTGATATCCAAGATCGTGACTGTGTTCACGCTTTCTGAGCCCCAGCTCACTGATCGCGGGGACTTCTTTTCATCCATGTTCGTCGTTCTTGCTGCCGGCAGCCTCGTCTCCTACTTTTCCCTCGGTTATGCCTCAAACATCATTGCACAGAGCCTCAACCGCAAGTATCGGAAACAGCTCTTCTTGGATATGCTCCGCCAAGACGTGCAATTCTTTGAACGCCCTGAGAACACCACCGGCGCCCTGACAAGCAGAGTGGATTCCGTGCCGCAGTCTATCCAAGAGCTGATGGGTGCCAACATGGCCTTGATTATGATTTCCTTTCTCAATATAACAGCGAGCAGCGTCTTGGCCTTGGCGTACAGCTGGAAGGTGGGTCTTGTGGTCATCCTAGCTGGCCTGCCTCCACTAGTCGGGGTTGGCGTGTTGAAGATTCGCCTCGATGCTAAGCTGGACCGTGAAACATCGAAGCGCTACTCGAGCAGCGCGTCAATTGCGTCGGATTCCGTTACGGCGATCCGGACCGTCTCATCTTTGGCCATCGAGAGGACGATGTTGGCCCGTTACAAGACGGAACTTGACCATGCTGTCAACGACTCAAGAGCCCCCTTGGTCAAGGTCATGGTTTGGTTTGCTCTGATGCAAGCTATGGAGTACTGGTTCTTGGCTCTAGGATTCTGGTGAGCTGCACAGCGAGTCCACTAATTTACGATCCATCCGCTTACAATTTACAGGTACGGTTGTAGACTGCTTTCATTCGATGAAATTGATATGTCCGTCTTCCTCATTGCCTTCCTGGGCGTATTCTTCGCAGGACAAGCCGCATCCGGGATGTTTCAATTCTCAACGAGTCAGTGAAAATCCGCAGAAATGCTCTCATTGGGAAACCTTTTGAACTGACATTCCCTAGGCATCACCAAAGGCATAAATGCCGGAAATTACGTGTTCTGGCTGCATAGTCGCCAGCCTGCCATTCAGGCTGCGCCAGGAGGTGAAATGAGAGGACCCGGCGACGCAGACCGGATCGCCTTGGAAAATGTTCAATTTTCCTATCTAACCAGACTAGAATCACCTGTTCTTAAGGGTGTGAGCATAACAGTAAGTGTGCATTCCTCAACGTGAGTTTTGCGTTTATTAATCAAGTAAACCAGGCAAAAAAAGGACAGTTTATTGCCCTCGTTGGCGCTTCAGGCTGCGGCAAATCGACCATTATTTCCCTGCTTGAACGCTTCTACGACGTTTCATCTGGTACCATCACCATCGACGGACTACCGCTGCCCTCTCTGAACCCTCGCCTCTACCGCCGGGCTCTCGCACTTGTTCCGCAAGAACCGACTCTTTTCGACGGCACTGTTCGAGAGAATATCGCTCTAGGTATCGACGAGCCCTTGCACGACTCGTCGTTGTCAGAGAAAACAACAACCTACGTCCCCGACGGCGCTATCGAGAACGCGCTTCGATCGGCAAATGCCTGGGACTTTGTCTCGTCATTGCCTGATGGTCTCAACACGCAAGTTGGAAGTACGGGCTCCCAGTTCTCGGGCGGACAGCGTCAGCGAATCGCCATTGCGAGAGCCCTCGTTCGCAACCCCAAGATCCTTTTGTTGGATGAGGCGACTAGTGCGCTCGACACCGAGTCTGAAAAAATTGTTCAGAATGCTTTGGACGAGGCTTCGAAAGACGCCAACAGAATTACCGTTGCTGTTGCACATCGTCTCAGTACGATTAGGCATGCAGACCTGATTTTTGTCTTCCAAGCTGGTCGCATCGTGGAGAGTGGAACGCACAATAGCTTGGTCGCGCAAGGGGGTATGTACAAGAGGATGTGTGAAGCACAAGCCATTTCTTAGTTAGGTTTTACTATCAAAAGGGTTGTAATATAATCTCGCATTGCCCAGTAAGTTCAATCGCCAGTCATTTTGACTGAGTATAGTTATATGACAAAGCCTGCCCTCATTCGGGACGGGAAGTATCGTCGGATTCTTAAAGGGTTGTTTGTACATAGCAATACAATTACAAGACGCAAGCATATCTGAAAAAAGATTGACGGCACCAATATTCTCATGTTGGTGTTGCGCACAAGTGGTCTCCTGAGACACCTACCCATTTAACTCTCCTCTTTTTCATGTCCAAAACATATTTAGCAAATGAAATGTTCCGGCTCGTGCATGGTAGCATCGAACACAACAGAAAGCTACTACTGCCAGACGGCTTCGTAACGTTACCACTGCGACTCAACGTTGCTTGCGGGCCGACTCGTTGGACAGGACAGGAGCGAAATAATTGTTCCATCGAATTGAAATGATTTCCATGAATTAGCTCCGCAGAAAGCTGGGGGTTGCATTGAGGTTGGTGCAATTGTACGTGGATGATAAAACATTTATCACAGTGAGCATCCCGTCCATATGAGTTCCTCAGCGGTGCTCGACTTGCGATTTGCCAGTCACGTATTAACTTAAGCTGAAAATATGACCATCACTGCTCAGGAAGATAGAAAATCCTCGGGTGACTAGAAACGGCGCTTGCAATAGAACCTACGTATGCGCCACGAGCTGTCCTTGTCTTTCAAATATAACCGTCATCAAACCCGAACGCACAAGATTTTCGCCCGTGAAAGTCGACTTCGATCCACCTAGAGCAACTCCTGGTGCGCCTGCATTCACAGCCCGCGGCGGGTAGGTAGCGCTGACGAGGCTATCATATCGAGCCATCTGCCTCGTCATCTTTCTTGGTGATTATTAAACTAGATGCGTATCCGTTCCGGGTCATTCGAACATGGTGTCCTCGATCACTGGAGCCTTTCCACGATTGGAAAGAAAGCTATTGCAGAGCAACTCTTACCCAGCTCTGGACTCAACGACCGATGATCCGGACGGCCCGACTTTCAGGGGCAATCTGTCGTTTTCCCGCTATTGGCAGGGGGATCATTCCTTTACAAGGTATTCTTACTAAAATTGGCGCTCTTCCCTGTCATTCTGGACGCTGAAACCCCGCTGGCCTCTCCGCTTCTCCACCAATGCTAGGCATCGTAGCACTCGCCAGGTTACAACCCCTCACCTACAGAGTCCTTATAATAGGCAAATGTTCCCCAACTAGATTGGCTTGATCATCCGTGCCGCTTCAGCGTCGCATGACTATGTAAAATATTGCTACGCCGCAGCAGCAACTGCTACGCCGCAGGCCGTCGGTGGGTCCGACGCAACCACTGCGAGGGTAATGTGTGGTGCGGAACTCGCGGTCTTGGATTGTCGTAAGTCTAATTAAAAGCGTGGAGCCGTGGTGGACTATATAAAGCGGGCTATGCGCAGTCTCCAGACAATATCGTGAGCACCTGCACTTCGCCGTGGTTCATTGTCAAAGCCATCTATCAAGTGCACCATTGCACCAATTGCGAACATGGTTCGATTCTCTTTGAGTCTGGGCCAGGTTGGCCTTGGATGGCTCCTTGCTACGGCTCTTGCTGCCGTGGCTCAAGCGTCCGCTCTTGCTGAGCGCGCTGTTCCTAGTGACAGGCTTGTCTTCTGTCATTTCATGGTGAGACCGCGTGAAACTCAAAGCGAACAATTGATCAATTACTGAATTTCGTATCCAAGATTGGCATTGTCGCCAACCGTCGCAGCGCCGCAGCCTATGATGACGACATGCGCCGCGCCCGAGACGCCGGCATCGACGCCTTTGCGCTCAA
This sequence comes from Paramyrothecium sp. XJ0827, assembly GCA_020881915.1. Taxonomy (NCBI): domain Eukaryota; kingdom Fungi; phylum Ascomycota; class Sordariomycetes; order Hypocreales; family Stachybotryaceae; genus Paramyrothecium; species Paramyrothecium sp. XJ0827. The sequence continues at coordinate 505,090 of JAJFPB010000001.1, read as the reverse complement.
CATTGGCACCGATTCGTACACGGACGAGCAGCTCAACTATGCCTACGAGTCCGCTGCCAGAAACAACATGAAGGTTTTCATCTCCTTCGACTTCAATTGGTACAGTGTCGGCGACGCGGGTGGTGTCGGCCGCAAGATTGCCCAGTACGCCAATCACCCTGGGCAGCTCCGCGTCGACAACGACCGCGTATTCGCCTCGACGTTTATTGGCAACGGATTCAACGTACAGGCCATGCGCGCCGCAGCGGGCACCAACGTCTTCTTTGTGCCCAACTTCCACCCGGGACAGGCCGACGTAGCGCCTTTGGATGGTGCCTTCAACTGGATGGTATGTGGAGCCATCATCGGATGTCGTGTCGCTTCGCCATTTGCAACAGAGGCTGACTTTATTAGGGATGGGCGAGTGATGGAAACAACAAGGCTCCTAAGCCTGGGCGATCAGTCTCGGTTGCGGACGGTGACCGTGCCTACAAGAACTGGCTCGGCAACAAGAAGTACATGGCTCGTAAGATGTGCTCTGTTCGTCTATAGCATTGCTTGATGCTAACAGCTTCAACTCAGCCGTGTCTCCGTGGTTCTTCACCCACTATGGACCAGTATGTAACACCATGGCCCCACCATTATTGTGAGGTACTGACACCTTTCTAGGAAGTTTCTTACAGCAAGAACTGGGTTTTCCCAGGTGGTTCTCTTATCTACGACCGTTGGAGAGAGGTCTTGGCTGGAGGATTCGACATGCTCGAAATCGTTACCTGGAATGACTACGGCGAGTCTCATTACATCGGACCCCTGAGCTCTCCACACAATGACGATGGAAACTCGAAGTGGGTCAACGACATGTGAGTAACTCCCGCACTGGCACTTGAAGCTTCCCTGGATGCTGACCCATTTGGTTCCAAGGCCTCATCTTGGCTGGCTCGAGCTCTCCAAGCCCTTCATTGCTGCCTACAAAGCCAAGGCCACTTCTGTCAACAGCTTCATCCAGAAAGACCAGGTGATCTACTGGTACCGTCGCACACTCAACAGCCTCAACTGTGACGCGACGGATACCACAGCCGGGCGCCCAGCCAACAACGCCAGTGGTAACTACTTCATGGGTCGACCTGATGGATGGCAATCGATGGAGGATGTTGTTTACGTCGTCACCCTGCTTCGTGAAGCGGGCACTGTCACGGTCCGCTCCGGTGGAAACGCCAAGACCCAGAATGTTCCGGCTGGAGCCAGCATCTTCACAGTACCAGCTGGTGTCGGTGCCCAGACATTCGAGCTGAAGCGTGGAGCCAATGTGGTCCTGTCTGGTCGCTCGCTAATGGACATTTCAGACGTCTGCCCGTGCGGGCTGTACAACTACAACGCTTTCGTCGGAACACTGCCCGCAGGACCATCTGATCCCCTGCAGCCAGAGGGCCTCACGATGCTGACCGCAGGACTCCGTGTAAATACTTGCCAGCCGCGGCCGTCTCTGGGCACCGCTCCGCCAGCTCCGGGAACTTCAACAGTGCGACCACCTTCTACGACCCGTACATCCACCACCACCCGACCACCACCAGCACCAACCGGTACGTGTAGCCCAAGATAACACGGCGTTGAATCAAGACTGACAATTTCATAGGAGTTTGTCGCAAGGGCACCATCGCGCCTGGAGAGTCCCAGAACTTGCTCGGTCTTTGCGACTTTTCGTGCCACTATGGATACTGCCCACCTGGCCCTTGCGCATGCCTCGAATACGGCGCCCAGGTGCCTCCGCCCCCAGACAGCGGCGTTCCAGGTTGCCCCGCACCAGGAATGCACGAAGGCTACAGAGGCTTGTGTGGTTACGCTTGTGCCCACGGATACTGTCCTCCTGGAGCCTGTGTAGCCAGTTGCTAAGCTGATTCTAGTCGTGTGATGGCTCAATGACAACGGGCTGGTCCATAAGGACGTGAAAATAGGTGATTAGTAGCTAGCTGTTAATACTATTCATATCTACGATAGTCTCGTTCCTGCATTCTAGGCTGTGAATGTTCCATCACCCCTACATCGGAATGGGGATCACGCAGGCATAATATCTAGATAAGCCTCGCATGGTGTACGCTACCTGTTTAGGCCGTCAGCCAACAGAAAACCGCTAGCACTAGTAAGATAAAACCACACAGGATAGTCAGAATCTAGTCAAGTGAAGCGAGCTCAATAATGCAAGGATGAACATCCTATGCTGACATGCGAGCATATTCCGTTCACAGGTGATCCTACCCAGAAGCGGGGATGACATACCACTTTCCGTATCCACATGGTACTTTCTGACAGAGCTTCGCCTGATGAGGCAGGTAAGATTCTGATGACAATTCTAGAGCCGATTCTAGAATATGTTATCACTGGTAGCACAAAGGATATGCAAGGTCAGTTTTACGTCGCTATATATGCTATGAATCCCAAAACCCCAAGCTAGATCTGGGACAAGTTTTTAGTCCTATCAGTCCCTCGCCTGACGTTGCTTGAAGCAATGTATGTTAGACAGCTCCTCACTCTGTTCCTTGGCTTCGCAGCCATAGGTGGAGTGAGCTCGTTCGAGGACAATGCACACAACACGGATACGATTGCAAAAGAGCAGCTTCGCAAAGCCAGACTACCTGCCAAGCCGAAGAATGTCACGACGATCCTTTCCGCCAATGGACACAAAATTCGATATAGCGAGCCTGGAAAACACGGCGTATGCGAAACCACGCCTGGCGTCAACTCTTACTCTGGTTACATTAGCGCGGATACTAAGACTAATATGTTTTTCTGGTTTTTCGAGGCCAGAAACAATCCCGAGTCCGCGCCAATTACCTTGTGGCTTCAAGGTGGACCCGGGGGTGACTCCTTGTTCGGGCTCTTCGATGGTAAGTATTGTGCGTGCAATTCAATCACTGATGCTGACCGCAAACAGTTCTTGGCCCATGTCAGGTGGCGGAAAATCTGACCACCATACTGAACATACACAGTTTCACAGAGGCCAGCAACGTTCTATTCTTGTCTCAGCCACTAGGCGTTGGGTTCTCGTACGAAGGCAGGCTGCGACTCTCCCAATTTCGTGTGATACCAGTCATTATTAATTTCTTGAAACAGACAAGGTTGAAGGGATCATTAACGAGACGTCAAGCCTACCTCAAAAATCATCCTCGCCCACTGGCCGTTACGCGGACGTAAGCCCCTACCGGACAATGACCAGCTCAAGCGCGGCGGTCACGGCGTGGGAGCTTCTGCAGACATTCTTCGCCGAGCTTCCTAAGTTTAATGCGCGTGTTAAGTCACGAGAGTTGAACCTGTGGACATTGAGCTATGGGGGCCATTACGGACCGGCTTTTTTCGACTACTTCTATGACCAAAATGAGAGGATCAAGAGTGGCCACGTGAAGGGCACCCAGCTTGAAATGCAATCGCTTGGCATCTTTAACGGCATCATTGACATTTCCGTGCAGATGCCTTACTATCCAGAGTTTGCTTACCGAAATCAGTACGATATTCAGCTTGTAAATGAGACGATTTACGACTTTCAGAAGCTGGCATTCAGCATCCCGGGTGGTACGCAATCTCATTCAATTGCACACTGTTAATGATGTCGATACTAAAATGCCCTAGGTTGTTCGGACTATTTGCAGATCTGCCATTCTCTTGACCCAAGCCTCCTTGAGATGCAGATAATTTGCTCTCAGGCCAGTGCAGCGTGTCGAATCATGGTCGAGGGTCCAGCGGCGAACCTGGGAGGGCGCAACCGTTACGACATCCGAGCACCAGCCTCAGCAGACCCAGAGCCTAGTTATTGGATCGACTACCTCAACCTACCTTTTGTCCAGAACGCAATCGGCGTTGACCTCAACTACACCAGTCTGGTCAGTTTGCAGGTTTTTGAAGGCTTCGCATTGTCAGGTGACTGGGCTTACACTAAGTTGCCCGAGCTTCAAAATCTCTTGAACAAGGGTGTCAAAGTTGCCCTCATTTATGGAGACGCTGTACGTTCACATCACCCTCCGAAAAATGATTAGTATAAATAAGAATGTACTACTGACACTAGACGTAGGACTACGTGGCCAACTGGATGGGGGGAGAGGCCATCTCGCTAACGGCCAACTACACATACACGACGGAGTTCCAAGCCAGCGCTTATGAACCGTTGGTTATCAACGGGACCACATACGGCGAGACTCGTCAGTACAAAAACTTCAGTTTCACGAAATTGTATAACGCTGGTCACGACGTTCCCCTCTATCAACCTCTTGCTAGTTTGGAGATCTTCAAGAGGGTGCTCGCCGATGAGACTGTCTCCAACGGAAAACCTTTGTAACTACCAAGATGTCTGGTTTTTCGACCGCTCAACGACACAGCTCCATGATAGCAATGCTTTGGGACAGGGTTGTGATGATGCTAATAATTCAGCAGCCTATGAGTATACTGTAGTAGCATGACTCCCAAAATTGTGCGTTGGAATTGCAGCGAACAGGGCTGTTTTGTCGTTATCATTGATTATTTTCAATTTGATAGGCTAGAAGCCTCCTTGGAAACTTGCAACAGATGTGCCATCGCCGTAAAGCTCGTAAACATTTTGCATAAAGGAAATTAGATCCACAGCACCCGGTAGCGGTAACGAAACACAGGGCTGCCTCCTACGCAAAGCTAACCATTATGCGTCTCGTACTCAATCTACATGTATAATGAAAGCCAAATCAAATACCTTCAAAACGAACTCCTTGCAAAAAGGTTGGAATAAAAATAAAATAAACCCCCCTTAAACATTATCTCAGATACTCATCCCATTCATTCCACATAAAAACGGGGCTAAAGCGTGCGCGTCCCTCCTTGCACCAGGCTCAGTCGGGCACTATAGCCTGAGCAGCTGGGCCTAGAGCAGCTTGGTTCGGAGGAACGGGAGCCGATGATGAAAATGGATGCAGAGCATTCGGTGACACGGCTAACATGTGACTCGTCATTTCTTTGACGTGGACCTGGATTTCTCGCAATTTCCTCTTGGTCTCGGTGGAGGGCCGAATGACACGCGCAGACTGCTGAAAGTGTGAGCCCAGCTCGGCCCACGCCGCCGCAAAACTATAGCAAAGATCCAGTGGAGGCATTTTACCGTACTGGACAAAGGACTGGGTTGCCGGAGTACGATTTTGTAGCGTTTCTGCTAGCTGAATGGTTTGTGCGCAGACCTGAACCATTGCACGCCAGTGTGCAACTAGGGATGGTGTCTGTTGCGACTCTGCCTTCCTCAGTTCTGCTAAATATTGGTTGTGAAGTGTCGGTAAGGTGTCGAGAACAAGATTGCAAGACCTTTCAATCGTATTGTAGAGATGCAAGACTTGTGAGTCTGGTTTAGAGGAGTGAAGACTTGGGTCAGTTTCATTGCGTTGTAAAGAAGGCGCTCTTAAGGAGAGCGCAGGAGCTCCGTGCGACGAAGTTTTCCGTGTCCTGCGCTGGGCCAAAGAAGAATGCGCGTTCCGTGGATCATCTCGAAATAGATCGCCCCGGCGTTTTGGGGTTATCGTGTTTGCAACAGATTCACGTCCCATCCCTGGTAGCTCAATCGCAGAGCGTAAACCTGTGATTCCACTATATAAAAGAGACATGAAGTGTCGAATATAGCGGTAATCAGCGGTATTGACAAGGACTTCCACATTGCGTGCCAGGTGTGAGCAGATGGATGCATATGTCTTGGTGAGGTTCATACAAACGAGCTGCAAATTCCCTGCAGTACTGTCCCTCCGAGTAGCATCCCGACTCAGTCGATTCTCACTTTCAATCAGTCTTCCAAACGTGCTTAGATGAGAGTCGGCATCGTATGCAAGCAGGTGAGCACTTTTCTCCTTGCTAGTTTTGTCGTTTAATAAGGTGATAAGCAACTTCGTTAGCCAGTGTAGTTGATACAGTGAAAAAAAGACAGATCGGTATGTTTCGAGGGATGGATTGGGAGGATTTGACTGAATAGGTTCGGGAGGTATAATAGCACATAAATCCTCAACAGATATGCCCTCGAACTTTGACACAGGCCTTGCCGTCGATGTGTGCGGCATTACTGCACTAAGACTGAAGCCACGGAGGTGTTGGCTTGATCGATCAAAGGATGGAGTCCCGCGCCGATCTCGGTGAACAGGATGGGGGCTCAATACGAGTCCATTACGCTGGGAGGCACTGCGATTCCCGCGTCTTTCGTATGGCCCCAATGTCTCGAAAACGCTTTGCGAGTGCCTCCTGCCATCTTCCGAGGAGGTTCGCATGGGTTCGGGGCTTCGGAGACCGACATCGTGTTGTGATATTGTGAGGCCATGCGACTTGCTGGATATCGAAGGCTGGCGCGATGTCAAGATGTCTGTGCCATTCACTTTGACCGGGAAACGGCCGCCACGGTTTCGCTTGGATGCCTGGCGGAACGGCAGAGAGTCTTCACTGGACACACTTGCAGTATCGGATGAGGAGGTCCAGGTTGGTGGTTGCGCATTGCTTCTCAAAAATTGCTTGATGAGAACAGTGTTGGTGACGTCGAGAGCTTCATTCCCCCGACCGTTCCTGGCTGCATCCAGAGTGTTTTCTCGCAGAATCTCTTGAATGGGCCGCTCAACAGGATTTCCGTCGAGCTTGAGCACACGAAGTAGTGTCATCTCAGTAATGCAAAGTGGAAGCGCTTGGATTGCATTTCTCTGTACAGCAAGTACCTTGAGCGACGACAGATTGATGAGGCTTTCCGGCAAACTACTGAGATGATTCTTGCTGAGGTCGAGGATCTCTAACGTAGGCAACTCGGAGAGCTGCGAAAGCTTAGCTTCAGGGGTCTACACAGGAAAGTCCCAGACATACCACATCGGGAAACTCGGCGAACGCATTATGGCGAAGGTTCAAATAGCGCAGGGATGTGCAGGTGGACATGCGGGATGGGAGTGCCGCGATCAAGTTGTGAGACAAAGCGAGCCTGCATTCGTGATTCAAAAGTTAGCTATGCGGCATCGAACCGTCGTTGGAATAGCACACCGTTCGAGGCCGTGGTTGATAATGTCGACGACATCTGCTGGAAGCTTCGCAATGGCATTGTGGCTGAGGTCGACCGTGATGCCTGTGGGTGTTTGGTTGGCGATGGGGTTCGCATCTTCCTCAAACCGTCCGCGTCCGTCTTCCAGAGCTCTTTTGAAAGCCTGCCGTGCGAGGAACACGACGCGGCTGTTCGAGCCAACGGATGGATGGCCGATGGGCGGTAGAAGGGGGGTAAGAGGAGACGGAGGGGTGTTTTGTGTCCAAAGTTCTGGGCGGCGCTCGCTGGCCCTCTCGGGAACAGGTATGTCGTCGATCGACGTTGACGACATCCTTATCCTTACAGCGGTGAAGGTCCGCTGCCGTTTGGCGAACTGTTGAACCTCTCCGCACAGAGATAAGAGGCACGTGACTGACAATCAGTCATCATCGCACGCGTGCGTTCTTTCAAGAGTAAGTCTTACCCTACATTCCATTACCAAAGAAGCTTCTCCAAGAATCCAGGTATTATTGCAAGGCAATGGACAACAGACTTGTGGAGCAAAGGTCGAGCGTGCAAATGGGATGAAGGACCATCATGAAATGTTTTCGATCATTGAGGTTCGTTGTGATATTCCGCCTAGCTCTACGTGGACAGGGCTATCTCCCAAGCCTCAGGGTCTTCCCCCTCGTAAGCGAACCCCAGTTCGACCATTGGTCGGGTGTGAAATTTCTTCTCAAGCCTACGTTGTTTAGCGGCAGCTCGTCCCGCAATTCCTGGCTGTATGCTTCTCTTCAAAGTTGGACGAATTTCCAACAGACCGTCGGTAAACCGAACGACGTCAAGGGTCACTGGGGAGGCTATGGCATTGCAGTTTTTTGACTGAGTTTTCCTCGCGTTGGCCTAAAATGCCAGGTTAACGACTTGTTGACTTTCTTATCCTGAGCTTGTTATGCTTCCGTCCTCTTTGCAGCCCTACCTGGCGCATGTGCAGTATCCAGTTTATCTATAGAAGCCGTTTGTACGCTTGTAGTGCTACCAGCTGAGTAGGACACATCTGAACCGAGCCCTTATTAATACGTACGTGAATGTCGGCTTCAATGGGTAAGTCATGTGAGCAGAGTCGTAAGGCACCCGCCATGACTAGGTACCAAGCCCGTCGCTCCAATTTGAAAATTGATGGCAGAGCATTTCAAACTCCACTGGTAGCCGGATAGTATTGGGCAAAGATGCTAGACACCATGGTTTCATCGCGTGATTCAATGAAAGGAGTTAACTGCTTTCTGGATCAGAGGAGAAAAGACTTACAATTGCTACTGTGAATAAAACGACGGATGCAAAGAGGGGAGGACATTGTCCTTCTAATGTGGTTTTCCTTCTTTAGCGTAACATGAGATTGACGGTCACTGGTACAGGATAAAATCATTTGATAGTGTCTTGATATCGCTGCGCTATGGAAAATCCATTAACTTCATCCCGCTGTTCCCTAAATATGTGCCGCCGGTGTTCATTCAACGCGCCTTGCTACTGGAGCTTACCTAAAAGAATCCCTTTACTCTCCTACATGACATTTAACGGTGATCATAACAGACTGATTGTGAAATCGATGAGTCCACCGCAGCTTTCCTAATACCAGGAACAGGGCCCAAACAGACAGCGTGGGATGCTAGTAACTGAACGAGTTTGTCGAGGTCGATCGTCATGTGGGGAAATGATTTAGGTTTTTCATGAGTAGTATCACTCCATGGCACTCTTGCCGGTTGGACTGACACGAGACCTTTCATGTCTATAGGGGCGGTTCCCGATGAGCTTTCCCATTGTGGATGTCTCGGAAGCCCAAAAATTGAAAAGTCTGCCGGTTCATGGAGCTGTGGGTCGGTGGATGAGTCTTCGGCCTCGGTGAGTGGCTGTAGGTGATGATTGGTCTCGGTTGAATCTTGGACCAGGTTCGGTACCACGGCTTTGGGACCCTTGGCTGCTGCCAAAGCCCGATTGTTTGGGTGATCGTTCCGAGTATACGTATGGACCTCATTATCTTCACGATTGACCAAATGGTGTGAGCCGGCACCTCGCATATAGATTCCTCGGTCTTCCAAGTATTCCTCAACATCTGTGGCTTCCAGCCACTCTCCCTGCAAGTCTGCGGAGTCTGTCATCAGCACAGTTCTCGTCCTACCACGCACAATGTGCTGCACCCACGGCGATGGAAGTCGGCGTACGGCGTCTTTACCGCCTTCAACAACGCGATACATGGCAGGCAGACGAAGTCTGGATTGCGGCATATATTGGTAGTCTGTCACCATAAAATTGAACGGGGGTAGAAGTTTGAGCGTTTCCGTGGCGAGCAGTTGCTCACCGAGTAATTGGAGGGGTAGAGCCAGCACCACAGATGGACTTTGAAGTCCAGGCTTGCCGAATAGATAGTGAATGACAAGCTCGGCGCAGGCTTGATAGAATCTCTCGGACAGCGGGTTTGGGACATGGTTGGCTGTGCGCAGTACAAGGCCTATCGCTTCCGTGGGTGGCTCGGGTGATTGATCTGAACCGTCTCCTCCTGCAGCCTTGAGAGGCGAGACCAAGTCATTTCGTGGTTCTGTGGCAGCTGTATCTGCCAGCATCTTCAACTCTAGATCTTGTTCCTGACCACTCTGCTCGTTGACATCGGGAGCATGCAGGAATCCGGTAGTCTTCTCTGCCTGGTTGGCAATTAATGCCATTTCCGAGGCCGCTCGATTGAAATGAGAAAGAAGACTAGCCGACTTCTTGACTTCAGGGGTGTCGACGGCATGCTGATGAAACCTATCAAAGAATTCTAGTGCCTGGTCCAGAGTCCTACTGAGCTTTTCATTTTGAGCTCTCTCCAATCTCATGGCATCCTGTTTTCGAGCTCTATACGCTCGCTGGGCCATTCTCATACGGATCCTCTTTTTCTAGAGCCAGTAAGCTGAGTGCTCCGTGGATAGATCTATTACAGTACACGCACCTCGGCCTCGTCATTGCTATTGGCTTCGGTTGGACCCTCTATTTGAGGTCGCCCAAGACGTGGTAGCTGATGCTGAGGCATGTTGCTCTGGTCCAGATGGTACCCAGGCAAACTTGTCGTCAATGGAGAAAGGAGGAAGACGCCGGGAAAGACTCATGTGAAGCTTCATCTTGGCGTGCTGATAAATCCCACCGTGTCTAGCTCGTTTTCGACAAGACAAATTGCGGAGCAAAGTCATGCAGCTAGACCAATGGTGGAGGCGCTGAGCTGCCCAGGAAGACAAATTGCGGGTCCTTTGTTGCAGCCCAATTGGCTGAAGCACAAAAGCCTCATTTTGATCTTCTTTTAGGACAAGTCGCACTTCGTGCTCTTCGCGTAACATGATCTGTAATCCGTATACTGCTTTCGTATAATGTTTGGTCTTGGAGTGATCTTATGCAACGAATCAATTTGTAAGAATGGTGACAGAATGAGGATTTTTAATCTTTTTGCAATCAACATAGGGTGATAAAACTGTGACGTTCGCCTGCCTTAGGGTTCCGTCAACTTCATAAGGACTCATCAACCCCTTTATGGAGAGCGCGGCAGTTTGTGCGATCATCTCATCAGTCTAAAATCATTTTACTACAATAATTTTACTTGACAAAGCCCAATCTCCGACACAATGGCTGCCCAAACCCAACGACAATGGATAGTTCGCGGTGCCAATGGCTTTGACTCACTTGAGTTTCAGACGGATGCTCCAGTTCCTTCTGTCGGTGAACTAGACGTCTTAGTTCAAAGTATGGCCAAACTACTTGTCTTGTACCGTGTACCGATGGCTGATCCAAAATACACAGTTCATGCTGCTTCAATCAACTTCCGCGACCTGATCATTGCACAAGTAAGCGAACCAAACTCCCATTACTACATGCATCCGCGTATTGACGACGAGTGCAGGGACAGTACCCTTTTCTAGTCAAGGACAGCGTGGTCCCCTTGGGTGACGGAGCCGGCATCGTCGTCGGTGTTGGATCTCGAGTGACCCGATTTACCGTCGGCGATCGAGTTGCGACACTGTTCCACCAACACCACATTGCTGGGCCCCTTGACGAGAGAGCTCGCAACAGTGGTCTGGGCAGCTCACTCCATGGTGTCCTCCGCGAATATGGTGTATTTTCAGAGGAGGGCCTCGTTACTGTGCCGCCCAACCTGAGCCTGACTGAAGCTGCTTCTCTGCCATGTGCTGCCCTGACCGCTTGGAGTGCTCTTTATGGACTCGATGGCCGGTCGTTGAAATCAGGGGACACTGTGCTCACTGAAGGCACTGGAGGTGTCAGCACCTTTGCTGTTCAGGTACGATTCTACAGCACAATAAGAAAATCTGGACTCACAGGACTAACATTACTCAAGTTTGCCAAAGCTGCCGGCGCCAGGGTGATTTCAACAACATCAACCCCTGAAAAGGCAGAAAAGCTGAAGAGCTTAGGCGCGGACCACGTAATCAACTACAAGGAGACTGCCAACTGGGGGCAGCTCGCGAGGAGCTTTACCCCTAATAACGAGGGTGTTTCTCTCATTGTCGAGGTTGGAGGACCTGCAACAGCCAGGGAGGTAAGCTTCTTTCTCAAGTCCGGGAACTGTCTTTTCGAGATGAGATCTTTAGGTGCTGACTTGTGACCTTAATGGTAGGCGCTCGGTTCTTTGAAGATCGGGGGTTTGGTTTCAATGGTTGGTTCTATTGGTACCTTTACAGCCACCGAAACCAGCGAGAATGAGCCCAAGTTCCTCGACACCGTCTTCAGCTCATGCACAGTGCACGGCGTAGCTGTGGGATCGAGGCTACAATTTGAGGACATGAATCGTGCTATCGAGGCAAACGATATTCACCCTGTTTTGGACAGGCGCACTTTCAGGCTAGAACAAGCTCGAGAGGCCTACCAGTATGTCAAGGATCAGAAGCATTTTGGCAAGGTTGTTATCCAAGTAGCCGTTTAAGTTCATATCGGGCCTAGATAGTGTGATTGGGTGTACAGGAAATGCGTCTTGCTCTCGTTACCATATAACCCTAACATGGACTAGCTTAGGGAACTAATAAGGTTCTTGCATATAAGAAGGAAGGTAGGCTTCCTATTAGAACAGCTGGTATGAAATTTTATATATCTTCTTTTTATCAAATGCAAGTTCTTCTTACGATCGAATGATTGTACATCACCTAGGCCTCACGGTTAGGCAGGTATAGTATGAAAAGTTCAATGTTAATAGCACATGCGTCATCATATGAAATTTTAACGAGAGAAATCATGTTGATATGAATTTGGTATTTTTGAAATTGCCCACATGAAGGCTCCTTCATACCCCAAAGGTCTGCTCCCTCTATCCTCAAATCCTTGAAGTAGATCGCTCTTAAAAGGAATTGTGAGTTCTAATAATTTGTTTCCATCAATTTTGACTAGTATATTGTTCGGGTGGATGCCAAAAAATCGGAAGCTCTTGCCGGGGCCTCCTCATCTCCCATTATATTCTTGTCACTCTCTATAAGACCTCTTTCAGCCAGAAAAACCCGTCATGGTGGCCTATGAATCGTCCTAGTCGACCAGTCCGCCAGATACTAGGCATTACCTGCTCCTACAGCATCTACGAGAGATAGATTATGCTCGTTATATTGCTTAGAGCGAGTTCCATGACATACACATAAATCTCGGAGTCTAGAAATATGTCTTCTCTCCTTTGGCAGGGGTACATGAACATGTTACTTGCTTCGAGAGGCTCTGAACTTCAGATCTTGGAGGTCAAAAAAATTATGGACCAAATCAGGACGGCAGACGAGCCAAGTAAGGTAATCCGTGTTAAGCATTAAGGCGACTGTACTTCTACCTGCTTTCTTCCCAACGGACATTGAATTTTGCAGCTCTCGAGATCACTGTGGCTCGATTTTCTCATAACTTGGGTGTGAAAATATCGTGGTGCAGCCGAAATGAGCCCCAAAGAGCACCACCACCTAGCAGAGCCTACTTACAACTTTACTCGAGTCTGATTTCTATGGTCAACGGTTGTAGGCAGTCTGATACGTCAAATTCTAGGCAAACATAGCTAGAAGCCGCCGGTTGTGTAGTCCGTGTCTTGAAGGTGTTTTAACCCAAGTTGATTACAGGATTGCAACTTGTATAATCCTGGCGAGGAAGTAATTCCATCAATCAACCTGTGAAGTTAAACCATTTTGGCGGTTATCCCCTTTCTCATCAATTCTATGATCTCTCTGGTGCCAATTTGCATTGCTTTCTTGCACCATCCTCTTGTGTCTCAGTTACAATCCCAGACATTGTCAACAAACAAAATCTTAAGGGCCATTAGGACCCCATTGCCTGCGTGAGCAATCCAGAAGTCAAGGACATTTATGGCTCTCAAGTAGGCAGAAGATTGTAGCGTGCGAATGCAGGAATTATTAGCGAGCAGGCCTCCTTGACATCGTGTGCCAGGTTTGTATTGAGAATCTCTCGGGCAAGGATCTCGAAAACACTGTTGACTGCCGTCCTCGGCGCTCTTGTTCTGTCATAACCAGACTGACCTCCCGTGGATGAGTGCTCAGTTTGCTCCGACTGCGTTATGTTTGTGCCATCAATACTCTGGATAGTGGCAGCGACCGCAAGGAAGAAGAGAGAAAGAATTTCTTGAGCGCATTGCGTCAATAGACCTGTTTCAGGATGAGTATAGATGTAATAGTCGCGTCCTTCTTTGTTGAAGTCTTCAGGCCTAACACATGATTTGGTCAGTTTTCCATAATGCCCGTGATATTTGGTAGACTCACGACGAAAGGCATGAAAGATAGCTACCAAATACTGGCCACTCGTTCGGAAGCGGGAATCCCGTCATATGATTGATGCGCAAAATGCCAACCTCTGAGATTCCTGAGAAGACTTTTGCACCGAGCCATTCTTGCAAAAGGTAAGGGATATTTTGGGACGAAGAGAAGCCCCGGCCACTGACTTCTCCACTTAGTTCGTTGCCGACGACACGGAGGTACCCTTGGCCCGTATAATAGTTTCTAGGAATATCCCATGCATTGGCAAATTCTTTCTGAAGTCCTTCTGTTAAACGAACGACCTTGCTTCTTTCTGCTAGCGTGTATAGCCAAAGACCAAGTACACTTCGAAGTCGCTCTCTTCCGTCAATGAGCCATCTTGACTCTTCATTCTCGCTTTGTCCACTCCCAGCAGGATTAGCTCTCTGAAGGTTGACCGTAAACCTCACTAGCTTACGGCTGTTGTGTCCCTTTGCCTGAACCACGACCGGAATGACCCAGCTAATATGAGAATGAGAGGCTATAGGCTCGCCCGATCTATAATTATCCTTTTCTTTCCATCTGATTGATTTAGAAGTAGCGAGTTTCTCGGCAAGGCTTTCGATGGTCATTGCCAACCTAATCGCGACCTCTTCTGTGGGATCAAATCTCGAAATGTGCCGCTGGATGTCCATGTGCAATTTTACTTCGTCCGCCTCAGGATACGGGAGCGATACCTGCGATTCGAGTTGGCTTTTTAAGGTTTGCGGCGCGAAAAGCTGATCCCATTGTTTTTTGTGTTTTTCGAAGGAATTTCTTCGAGATGTTCTATCACGCAAGGAAAGAAGGCGTTGGGATACTATCGAGAGGACTTGTTCATGGCCATAGAGAGGCAACCTGAGTGTCGGTATCTCCCAGGTACAGATAGAATCGTTTTCTAATATTACCAACTCGTGAAACGGGCGATTTTCCGTTTCGGCTGAAGCCTTGGTCTTTGAGGTGAAAAGATTATTCAGTTTTCTGGCCCATGAGTGGCTTGCGGGTTCTTGCTCAGCACGCGGACCACGGGGTGTCCCTACTATAAGCTCGCTGTCATCAGCAGAATCCCCCGAAAGCTGCATAGCGAGGCAAGCAGCTTCGTGGCCATCCAGCATATCTCGGCATATTGGATTGGTTGCCAGGCCCCTTCTCACGTATGCGCGAACGCCAGTCATGACCAGTGTGATGCCTAGCTGGATAACAGTCGCAGACCAATGAAGAGCACGAAGGCCGATGAATTGGATGATGAAACCGACAACGGCTGCCGTTGTGGCAGTGGCGGCCACAGTGCTGAGTATAATCCGTTAGCAGCTTAGCCTGAGCATCTCGGAGCTAATCACAACTGATCCGCACCTGTAATCACGTCGATTGAGACGTGACGTCCGGATAACTAAGTCGTCATTACTGTTGTAAATGGCAAAGGAGGAGAAATGTTGGTCGCTGACTGTACAAGCCGTTTGGATTCTGACAATCTGTTTCACACCAAATTCGTTGCGTCCACCGTGTTTCGGTGAAAAGTTATGTTCTGTCGTGATGCCTTCAATGACGTGCCCACACGCAGCAACACCAATCACAACAAGTAGTGTGCCAATAACAAAGCAAGGGTATCCATACTGCGGGACGGGCACATGAACCCGTAGCCGCTGAACTTAGGAAACGCGCGAGCCAGCGCAACGAATAGCACGTGATAAGCAAGGCACGGAAAAGCGGCGAACTGAGGTGGTTGGAAAGCAGCAACGTGATCCAGGCGGAGAAGAAAATAAAACTCCATCTCCGAGCAATAGACTCTCAGAATAGCGTGAGCAGAATTGCTTCCATTTTAACATTCTTCTTAACAATAGATCAAATATGTTAAGATTGGGAAGAAAGGTGCGTCTCAAGGAAGACACGAAGACAAATGACTGCTCAACTACAGAAGTTTTGACAGTTGTAGAACAGACACACCCGAAGACAAGTCTCACCAGGATGAATACCTCGTTCAGCGCACCGGTCTTTGGCAGAGACCACATGTAAGTCATGAAGAGAATTTTTTTAAAATAGAAAGGGCCCAGATTTTGGTGGCACAGACGACAATTCGGAAGGCTTTGAAGATCACAAAAATTCGCAAACTGGTACCTGAGAGGGCTGTGTATAGAACTTAACACTAGAAATGTTCCTGTTCAGGGTGAAGATAAGGCTTAAGAACACCGACATTAGGAGAATAAAGAGCAAAATAAATAGCCGGCTCCCAATCCGCGAACCACTTGGTGCGAGAGACGGACAGCAACGAGACTGCGAGAATGTTCGACTTCCGGGTGATCCTATTGAACCAAAGTCATGTTCTTTACATTTACCCCTCAACACTAGCCGTTCCGCCCCAAGGGTAGAATGCTAGGCTACGGGACAGTCCACCTTTTGCAGAACGTTGTGGTAGGCAGACCACAATTCAGGCAGCTCCAGATCTCTAGGCGCTCTCATCCCACCAATAGATGGGATGTCCTACAAATCTTGGAAAACATGGTGCTGACCTTCGGACTAAAAACATGTGGTTGACACAGCCAGTTAGCACCACCAGTGGTTCTTATAGCCTGGAAATAGGGGATGGTCTAGAACGTTCTCAACGATACAGGTGAGGCTCAGCTGACGGGGGCATTAATCGAGTGCTGGTGAAGGCTGTAAGGAGCTTCAGGCCTCTGGTGATATTTCCTACGCTGCCGACTTAACCCATGGATGACTTTGGTAGGCTTGAACTTGTTGAGAAATAAATACCTTGTATCAGCTTATCGCCCTGTCGAAGTTCGTTGCTAATAAGACCTGAACTGCGAAGCTTTGGCCAGGTTTTCTCGTCATAAATTTAAGCTATTGGTTAGAATGCGAAGAATGATGATGCGGACGTGCTCGGGTGCGACAAAGGGACGGGAGCGTCTCTTCCAAGGTCGGTTCAGGTGCCGAGAGCCTACGACAAGGGGGTGGAAGGGGGCTGAAGTGGATAAGCAGCCCACTGAGCGTACCGGGGAGGTGGGTGGGCGCCACCCCTCAACCTTGCGTCCAGGGACCTTTGGTTTACTTTATTTGGTGGCATGTCTGGGGTACCATGTTCATGACATGTTGGTTTGGTTCGAGTGCTCGTCGTGCTTAGTTGTCCAGACGCTCCAGCATAATCTCATAAACAGTGGTAAAAGATTGCTTGGGTGCAGGAGGCGCACGATGATTCTCTGGGAGAAAGTGATTAAAGCTAACTCATTCTACCACCTACCTCGCTGGTTCATGAGGACACTGGCAATCCGGTACTTGAGGTGGTAGCTGGTGATGTTAGATTACAATGTCCTGTGGTGAATGCAAAGTTGTACGAAATTTTGCGGATCTCGTGCATTCCATACAACTGACAAGTGAGCGAAAATTGTTCACTGGATGCTTGGAAGAACAGATAATCACATATAGAACAGATAATCAGATATAATTTATTCTGATATACCATCACCCTCGCACTTAAATCAGAGTCGCTAAACATATTCCCGCGCAACATCACAGATTCAATCCTTCCACCTTCTTCGCCACCGTCTCGCTGTCGGCGGTGGCAGTGTGGCCGAGCACAGGGCAACCCGATGCAGCAGCTATCGAAGCCAAATCCTTCTTGATTGGCCCGTCGGGTGCGATCTGGCGAAACATCTCGACGGGATCAAACCAGGTCTCGAGTTTCGTAACTTTCATCTTGTCGTTGAGATGAGCCACCGTCACGCCCTCTATGTCGATGGGGCCGCCGTGCGCTTTGGCGTTGATCTTCTCGCCATCACTGCAAATTGTGAGCATACAACTTCTACTCTGCCATGGCTGCAGTCGACTTACTCGTCCAGCGCACTGTAATCACCCTCCATCGTGCCCCAGTGCCTCCACCGGAAAGCCACGACAGGCGGACCACTGTAGACTTCGAGGACCTCCCACGCAAACGTAGGCATCATCCGCTTAAACGTCTTATGACTCGACGCCAAGTCTGAGTGCTTGGGGCTATACCACTTGTTGGAAGCAGTAATAATGGCATTGTATGTGCCGACCTGGAGCATGTGCTCACCCGTTTGTGGTGGGCCGCCGTTGACAGCAAAGGAGTAGTTCTCAGGGTCAACTGTTCGCCACTCGGAAAGCTTGGTCTTGTGAGAGGCCTCGATCTCCCAGTTCTTGACGAGATTCTGCACAAGATCTGGGAGACTGCCCTTTTCATGATCGGTACGTTTACCTAATTACTAATAAGAATCCCGCGTCCCAGCAGACTGAAAAGGAGGAGGTGAAGTTACTCTCTTGAAAGACCTGGCGGGTCTTGGAATAGTCTGGTGGCCGACCGTATCTCCATTGGCATTCTAGATCGCGGAGAACAGCATCTGGGTCGGTCATGTAATCGGGAAGACCTGCCGACTCAGATTCTGGGGCGGACGACGCGTCTGCCACCGCTGTAGGTGCCTTGTCAGTCTCGGTAGGTGCCATAATGCTGTGGACTGGTTGCCAAGGATCAGGTAAAGATATCAAGAAGTCTTGAATGTTGTCAGTGTTCTTAGTGGCATAGGAAGAATGAAGAAGGATCTCGGCAGTCTCAATCGCGGCGCCTAGCCACTTATAAGGACTTGGTTTGCCACTCGCGTCTTCATCTGCATCACCTAGCGTTGGGTTGCAGGAAGCTATTCAGAGACGCTATCCCTGTCCCACTCTCACTCCTGCACATTTGTTTCAACAGGGAATTAATGGCCTGCGGCTGGCGAAAGCACGCTACCAGACCCTAATCCCACGGGTCTGGGACCCAGCTCCTGCGATATTGTGCGGCTGGAGCCTGGGCCAGCCGCATGCACCAGGGGCGACAATGACCCACGGACATCTCTCTCTGGTAATGTTCCGCTTTCTAGACCCGATCTTACTCCTTACACTGGAGTCGAGACCTTTGGAACCAGGATCCTACGGTTCTCGGCTAAGGCCCCAGGGTTGCAATGGGGATCCCTTTCGCTAAAGGCCCTGCTAGTTCGTTTTACTGCTGATCAGAGCCCACAGACGGAGCTGGCTGGGGAGCCACTAAACGTGTTTTGGCTTGCGGTTCTGCTTCCCCGGCCTAGTACCCAACTTACTGACAATGGCTTCTTTGCAATTGGCATTTGCGCCTTTGCGCTTCAACAAGCGTCCGCGCGGCTCGGGTGGGCCGGTCCACTTGAGGTCCAGTAAGGGGCTGGCCCAGGCAGCATCTGCGCAAGACAAAACAATGCGTCAAAGCATGAAGATAATTGTTTCAGAGCACCTTCAACCGAGGGCTGAAGTCCCTGAAGTGGTGCTGTACAAGTTTCCTCAGGGTATGAACAGCATCACGTTCACTATGCGCCATATTTTCTCCAGTCTTACAGACCACCTTGACGTTGCATTCGCCTAACACAACGCATGAGCCAGGCAGGCCAGGCAGAAAATGCCGAGAGACTAAAAATTAGTCTCGGCTAAAATAGCTTTATGGTTGCCCCCCTCGGTCCAACGACGCCAATGCACTACTGCTTTTCCTGGCTGACCTGGACTTGTTCAAGAACGGAGGCGGCTTACCAAATATGTTGTCTCAACACATTGGCAGGATCGAATCCTGGCATCATTGCGAGAAGATTTGGTGGTAGTCATTTGTTCTCAGGCGAAGCGCTCGTTAAGCATCCCGCTCTCATCACATCCCCGAAGACTTTGACACGAATCCCTTCTAACGGATGGTTCACTTAGTCCATCTCCATTGCCATGTGCTTGACTGACTTGGCTGTGGCATAGCTGATACCCCTGACCGACTTTTAGCTCAGACTTTCGCTTGGTAAGGTTCAAGCATGCTTATACGAGCCCACGCAGCAGAAATAGCGTCTTCAACACTGACGAGTGTCATGACAAGACTCTGGCAAGAATCACATACATCTGAGATTTAACATTGAAGAGCCCCCGTGTAATATTCGCTTGTGTGGACCTTGTATCAATATCTATTGTCGTCATTCAGCAAACGAGCCCGGCTCATCAAACAATTTGGACACCTAGAAATCGGTGCCGCTGCCCACTTAAGTGCTTAATGTGGAGAGCTTAATCTTATTCTCGACGCAATCTGCGATCGCCGTTTTGATCCTGTGCAAGCACCGATGTCTCAGGGTGCCGCTCTGTCATCTCACTCCTCGCAAGGGTACAACTGCCTTCACTGCTGTGCTATTGCAACAGCCCGTGAATGACCAATTTGTTATTAAAGACTGGACCCATCGTACACTCAAATGATCAGGGGCTTCGAAGTCCGTTACAGGTGGCTCTTGCTGCTGAAAGATAAGATTTTGGTTGTGTTGTAATTTAGCACGGTTGCATCATCGGAGATTGCGTGAACACGTTCATCGAAGTGAAGGCCAGAAGTGAGCTAGGTTGTTTAGAACCTTTCGTTTGCACACTCCAAAAGCGCAATTTGGATCTCATGGAATCGTACATCGCTAACGGCGGCTCCGTGAATCATCAATTTGAAGATGAATCGGCAGTCCTTATGAAAGCATGAAAGCAGCTGCAAAGAAAAGTATTGCCCCGGCGAATTTGCTACAAAAATAGGGGCGAAAACATCCAATCAGCTGACAAATGTACAAAATCCTTTCAATGTCGCCAAAGAAAAACAATATGAGAGTATAATCAAGTTATTCGAGGCTGTTGATGAGTAGTCAAGCTGACAACAATGATAACCGCCAGAGACATGGCAATTATAGCGACGATAATAGGACTGTCAGTGTATCATGTCGATCGCGGTGTCTTTCTTCATGGAGTCTGTTTTTTTTAAAGACTTGCCTCCTTCTACCAAGTGTCAGAAAGAATTTGCCACTTGGTCAAGATGGGAGACGCATAGTACGAACATGAAATTGATCTCGGAAACGGGTAAATGGCTCAGTGCCAGCGTTGGAATCAATTTCTGAAGGCTATATTTAGCTAGCAGTGTTAGGTCTGTACAGTTCAAAGCCCTCCAATATCCCATGGTGATTATGAATGTGGTTACATTTAATCGTAATCATTGCAACCTTTGGTTTCATGACCACGCTTCTGAGAAAATACGGCCGAAAACTTGATGGCCAAGTTTGCCTAACGTACATGATAAGCGAGTGCACCAACCAAGCGAGTGCACCAAAAATTCACACCATTAAAATAGAACATTACTTAAAATCACTACAAAACATCTAATCAATTAAAATTAATCACTATCGTCTTCTTCAGATACTAACACAACTATCTGACATGTTCTTGAATTATGTCCGGTATTTCCACAGGTTCTACAGCGCCTTTCTCTCGCCAGTGCTGACCTCCCTCGACCACCACTTCTCAACAATCCAGCCATTATCTGCGCATCAACGTCTTTCTGATCAATCTCATCCCTTCCCTCACCTATAGTCATCTTCCCTCCATTCTGTAGCCGGGTTCTTTTTGCCCTACGCCGCTTGCTAAGAGTCTCATTTGCCTGTCGAAGGATCTGGTTCTCAGACTTTAATAATGCTATTTGATGCATTATCGCCTTCGTTCCCTTAGAAAATGACTTAAGCGCATCAACAATAGATGCTGGGGAGCTTCCTGGTGCCTTCTGATTCGTCTTTCAAGGTATTCAGATTGAGAGGTAGCCTCAAGGACCGTCTTTGGCGTCTTGGGCACCCAAGGGTCGGGGAGGCCGGCCTCCTCCTCAATCGGTGTTGGAGTTCGTACCTGCACATCAAGCTTCGATATGACACTTTCTGGGTCTAAAGGAACAAGCCCGGCCCCTCTAAAACCCCCTTTGATATTAATTTCTATTATGGCGGCTTGGTGGGCGGCGTAAAATGCCAGAAAGAACTCAGTCTTAAAACGTGGGTTATAGAGCACCTGATCAGATGCTCTATTTCTCGACCGTATGCCTTTTTGAGTGGCCCAAAGCACCCGACATCAAGAGGCTGAAGTAGGTGAGACGAATGAGGCGGCATACACAGCGTAATGATATGGTTATCTTCACAATATTTCTCAAAGTCAACCGAGTGGTGACTTCCATGCCCATCGAGGATCAGAAGACGATAGCGACCGGTTGATCGGGCCTTGGTATGCCGGTCAAAGTGTTTTAGCCACTCAAGGCCGGTCTCATTGTCGGTCCAACCATTTTGAGTTGTCGCAATAGCCCAGTCGCCCGGAAGGTTGCTTTCCTGGTACCAGCTTGCGAGGTGATATTGGCCCGCGACCACGATGAACGGCGCGATCGCCCAGCCTTCGGCATTAATCGCCTGAATGACTGTAACCCATTCCCGGTTTCCAGGCTGGACTGATTTCGGGTTTCCACGCCTATCTGCACCTGTGACGACCATTCCGCTTGCAATTATGCCCATCATAAAGCCGGTCTCATCAAAGTTGTAGATATCGGCTAGGTCGATGCCATATTTCGCGATTGTGTTCTCCACGAGCCGGAACCAATTGCGAATAATGGTTGGATCTTCGCATTTAGCCCTCTGATAGTCATATTTACGAAAAAAACGCGTCTTGAGCTCTGGTTGTCGCCTGACGAAGTTGGAAGCCCAGCGCTTGCCGACAGGTGACGCGTCGCGGTCAGCGAGCAGTCGGTTGGCCATTTCTTCAACACCACGCAGTCGCGGGGAAATCCTCGCGAATCCAGGTCGAGAATGAACTGGACAATAATCTGCTCCTCTAGATCGGATAGTCTCCGTGAGTTGGGGATGGTATCGCGCCGAGACTGGATGCCCCTCTGTCGGCGACGAAGGGCATAATAATCCACCTGGTATAATCTTGCGGCGGGTCGTAGACCCAGTTTCGGGTCATTTTGAAGGGCCCGAAGAGCGAGAAGCATATTAGCTTCATTATTTGATTGTGA
The DNA here is from genome assembly GCA_020881915.1 of Paramyrothecium sp. XJ0827. Classification (NCBI taxonomy): domain Eukaryota; kingdom Fungi; phylum Ascomycota; class Sordariomycetes; order Hypocreales; family Stachybotryaceae; genus Paramyrothecium; species Paramyrothecium sp. XJ0827. Next base: position 482,523 of record JAJFPB010000001.1, on the reverse strand, counting down.
CATATTTGGTGGTTGAGAAATAGTTGATTAGATGTAAAGAGGAGAGATTGAGTAATTTTTGGTGCACTCGCTTGGTTGGTGCACTCGCTTATCATGTACGTTAGTCGATCTACAAATTGATTTATGAGAGAAATCTTAGCCGCAATCGAACTGTCTTGGCAGGGACCTTATTTACTTAACCCCAGTCACTTATTATTCAGTTGTAACACAGTACCACCACCATCCATCCAAAAAGAACAGTCGAAAATGGAGCAAGGACAGAAGCTCCTCCCTGAAAACCACTTGGTGTTGGTGTCGCAATCCCAGTCGAAGAGCCAGTAGGATTGATCCACTCTGATGATCCTTCGCTTACCGCGCCAGAAGACCTATCAGGCGTGGACGTGGGCTTCGACGCACTTTCGGGACAGTGCCAGTGATCTCCGTGAGGCTCACAGCCTACCTCGGTATTTGTAGAGCTTGCCACTTCACTTGCTGAGAGACTGGGTAAATGGGTAGGCTCAGGCACTCTTGAAGGGCAATGCCAGTGATCATCATGAGCTTCACATTCTCCTTCAATGGGCTGCTTGGTAGGTTCCGCGGCTGGTGGAGCAAAGGCGCTGGAAGCATGTTCCGAGGGGCTTGTTGGCTCCGGCACGCCAGGCGGGCAGTGCCAGTGGTCGCCGTGCGCTTCACACTCATCGTCGTCAGGCTCTGACGTGGTTTTTGAAGCTGGACGAGTGGAAGTGCTGGACAGTTCCCCTGGGGGCGTAGTGGGCTCAGGTACGCCGGGCGGACAGTGCCAGTGGTCATCATGCGCTTCACACTCTCCCTCACTAGGTTGCGAGGTAAGTTCTAATGCGGTTGTAGCGGAAGCACTAGATGTCTGTCCGGGTTGAGTTGTTGGCTCAGGCACACCAGGCGGGCAATGCCAATGATCTTCGTGAGCCTCACACTCTTCATCCCCGGGCACTGTAGTATGCGCGCCACCCGATGTGCGCGGGCCCTCACAATGCCCTAAGTAATGTTCATGTCAGTAGATGCTCAAGAGGTCTTTCGGGGGAAACCATACAATGATCACCATGAGGCTCACAGCCATAGGACTCAGTCGGCGATGGCCCCGGCGTTACTGTTGGCGGACACGATGTCGTAGTAAGGAGTTCGGACACAATCTTATATCCAGCCCGGGTGACGGCATGTGAGTCAAAAACACCATAACCAGTGAAACTACCTCCAGGATAATGGTAAACAGACGTGTGAACGAAGACGGTCGAGCCCGACCAAGAGACGTCAGGGGTCGAGTACGCGCTGTTCATGGACGTCTGCCATGCTGGCCAGTCCGAGATGGTGCCATTGATGCCGAGTCGCGTCCTGGTGACTGTTTCACAAGGTGTCACGCAATCCCAGTGATCATCGTGGAACCTACGCATAGACTAGCACCTTAAGGACATTGACAGGAAGTGAACATCGACTACTTACGTGCAGTCTGCCCCGATCGGCGATCCGGACGGCACAATACCCTGAGGCAGAGCGTGCACCAGGCCGGCAAGAGTGGCAGCGAGAAAGGATTTGGCAGCCATGGTAGAATAGAATCGAACGAATTGTTTGCACGTACTGACGCCTTGAGTGTGACTAAGTGGTGAATGTTAGCTCGATTGCCCTGATCTTATATGCACAACGACACCCTTGTTTCTCATGCGGCCAATATTCTACGCGCCGCAGATTCTCATTTAACACGTCCGGAAGAGGATTGTTAAAGGATCTTGTTACACCATTCTTCATTCAATATTGCAAGGTCTAGCGGACATTCTTCATGTGATTGGTCCATTCTCGTTGTTCCCCCTTGCAAACTGCATCTTTCGAAGTTGAGGCGAGGACCTTGATGGCTGGTGGAGATTAAATGAACAAAACATGGCCCTCAGACCCTGTTGAGCTTTTTGCGGTCGAGCCACCTCGTTTCCATTGCATGCATGAAATTATAATCACATGATGAGTAGAATTGGTATGATCTAGAATTCAACAACTACTGGAGGACCGATTGAGGCAGAACAGTTGTTTCAGCACCGTGTTGAGATCTTATCAATCCTACGTCGTCTATGAAAGTTCAAGAAAAAGTAGGCAACATCAGGGGCGCACTTCACTGGTTGGTCTAAGCTGCCTCTTCCATTTAGAGAAAAGGCGCACAAAAGGAAAAGAATCATGGCTCCAGGTCAATGCCTAACTCATTTCGATACGGCCTTATTGAGGACGTAGATGAGATTGGCAAGGCAAGATCGAATGATTAAGTCCGGTCTTTCTTCTCGCCCGCTTTTTGCTGTCGCTATTAATCGTGTATATGCTCAAATCTCCATAAAACCCGAAAGGAACCAAAAAGATTTATCTTCGTAAGTCATCAGTTCTTAGTCTTCTCGCCAACACCCCAGTGTACATCAATTCTTGTATGTGCTTATATAGTTACTCCCATGAGCGCTGCCATCCAGCCTGCTTGTAAACCGGTCCAGGTGTTCGGCTGGCCAGCCTTCGGCTTTGGCTTCGTTGGAGCAAATTTGTTCCTGATATCTTCATGCAGGTTAGCAGTGCCTCTCAGCTGTTTATGCTTCGTCAACGTACCGCTCTTCAAACCAAACAACGCCTTTTGCGAGTCCTTCCACACACGAGCAGCCCAACAGGCCACGAGAAGATCGAAATCCCTTTCATTAAGAGGGACCTCCAGAATAAGTCGTGGTTCGGTCGTCAATTCTTTGTCGTCGTCGCGTGGGGCTGGGATTTCCGTGGCTACGCGAGCGCCATACTCATCATACCAACGGATGCCGTCGGCCTCCCGGGACGCGCTGAACCAGCCCACTGTCGAGCACGAGGACCAGCCAGCGTCGCCTTGATTCAAAACGACCTCTGCATAAGTCCGATCTCCTCCTCCTTTGCCTTTCATCATGGCCGGATTCCGATAGTTCTTTACGTCGAAGGGATCCTTGATGTCGTAGATGTGGCTGACTTTAGTTGTGCTCTTGCCTTTGAACTGTCGGTATTTGATTTTATGAAGGCTGTAGCTTTTGTTTTCGGCCTCGGCGGGCGGCTCGTTAAATCTGTAAAGCAGCTTCTGGGGGTCGTGCTCGGCAAATATGTTGCAATCGTACAGGACCAGGCGACATGGGTCAATCTGAGGAAACCTGAGCGCCTCGTTCGCCATGATCTCCTCATGGGTCGGAAGAAGTGATGATACCATTTTGGTAGGTTTATGTGAATTAATTGTGGTGTAAGTCTGGGGGTGAACGTGACCACCCTAGAACCTCGACGAGTCGCCGTGTCTTTATAGTTTGGTCTTACGGGAAAGCTGGGATGCCTCGTCTGCCTCACAGTGGCAACCAGCCACAGTTGTGCTCTTGGCAGACGCAAATGGTTACAGTACTGTGCCGCCAGGTTGCTAACCCCACGCGCATGGGCATAACCCTGTTTTGTGCAAGGTCTGCACGTGCAGGGGTTCACAAGTAAAGGCCAAGAACGATGGTCATCTGAGATGGAAGCTCAGTTGTAGATCTGTAAGCTTGACAAACCCTTTTGCGAGGTCAGTTGACGTCATGTTTCCCAATTGTAAGTAGGTCGACGATTTTGGGTGCGGCGAACCCAAGCATGGATGCGAATCCCTACCTTTCGATGTTGCCTCTGGAGTGCTACATTACAGCAAGGCTTAGCGGCTGGTGGATTACGCAGGGGGTATTGTAACGAGAATACGGGTAGGCTACGGCCAGTCACTGCTCCGTATTCTGTAGTATCCACCCATACTTCTGCGTCCATCGCCATCCATGTCGTCAACCCTTTAAGTCGCTCAAGTCCACCGCATCGACCAGACAGGAAAAACACAGCGCACTGTAAGGCATTTTCAATTTCAAGAGAAGATACTCAACGTCATGGTACGGCCTCAGATGTAGGCGAGTTTTTCCGTAGCTCCGATGTGTGCAGATGAACAAATTGGCCCCCGTAAAGTGAGTCGATCCACTACAGAGTACGAACAACGGGAATGCCGCTGACTGTGGCGCAATGGGGTCAGCGGCCTGGGTTCGGCGAAGAGCATAGAGGCCATTGTATGCCACTGGTAGATAGCATAGGGGATTCTTTAGCTGTAGCTCATCATGCCCAAGCAACTCCTGGCCGTATGTCAAGACCAAATCAAGCCGTTGTTTGCCAGGGCAAGATCAGGTGCACATCCATGCAGCAATCTCCTAAAGTCCATCAAGTTATATCCCCTTTTTGAAAACAATCTACATTGTCATGTATGAACAGCTCGAGCTAAGCAAGTCAGGTTCTCAGACTGGAGCAACTTAATTCGACGGATATGCTCTCATGCTATCCCACTTGGGTGCCATGCGATATCTACAAAAACAAGAGTGCGAGACCTTCCACGGCGGGGAAATGACTTCAACTAACTGGCAGAAGCAGGGGAGCCGGGGCTTTGGGTACTCCGGGATGCAGCTTTTTCTTCCAGACTGTGTTGGTCATGCGCGTGCGCTCGTTGTCACACAGACTGACAACTCTGCTCCATAATTTACGACACCACGGCAGGGCACTTCACCTTCTCATAGTCTTGCAAGTGTTACAGCCTGCCTCCACCCCTCGCAACTCTTGGTTAAAGCCTTGAACAAAATAATGGAATCATCCCAGTGCATGCTGCGATTGGGGCGTCGCATGGCACGGGGCGTAAGGGGGATGCTAGTGTTAACCATTCATACGGCAAGTGAGTGCGGGCCGCTTGATATTGTCATCAGCCAACTGCATCGAACTCACTTGGCATACATCTGATCCCTCTCCCGCCCCCTCAGGTTTTCTCCATAGCACCCGCACGTTGGAGTCCCCACTCACTCTTGCTGGCCATCAGCCCAACAAACTAACGGTTGGTAAGCCCTCGCTTGTTGCTACGTATATACACTGCCGACCTCTGGGGAGGGAAACTGACAGACTACCCGCTGTTACATCTACCTGCTCTCGCCTCCGCTCATGCCTACTGCTCTGCTGCGATTTCCCACTTCACTTGTTTGTCTATAATTTTCTCAATTCCTTCACTCACCATCCATCACCTCATTCCTCCCAAAACACAGTCTGACCGCCGGTGATCCTTGCTTCGAAATGTCACTCTCCAAAGCCATCCAGGCGGTCAAAGAAATATCGAGCGACCTCGTGATTTTGCCCGAGAGTGAAGAGTATGAACAAGTCATCAGATCATACTACTCGGGGCTGGAGCGTGATCTAAAGCCGGCGTGCTTTTTCACTCCATCTTCGGCAGGTCAAGTTGCAGATGTAGTAAAGGCTATACGGCCCTTTCTTAATAGCCCGAGTCTGGCAATCTGTGGCGCTGGGCAGCAGACCACTCCTGGGGCCGCAAACATTCATGATGGCCTCACCCTGCACTTACGAAATCTGCGAGGCATTCAAATTGATGCTGAAAAAAGAATTATCGCCGTTGCGGCTGGAGAGGTGATGGGGGATGTGTACGACAAGGCGTCGGCTGTCGGGCTCGCTATTACGGGCAACCGCCATGCTAGGGGCGGCATCGGAGGAGAAGCCCTTCAAGGTAGGTCTCATCATCATGCAGTAGATAACAAGAATCTAACTCGGTAATAGGTGGGCTATCATACTTCTCCTATTCCAAAGGCTTGGCTTGCGACGCTGTCGTCAACTATGAGATTGTTCTTGCTAGCGGAGAGATAACTAACGCCAACTCCACAACTAACCGAGATTTGTGGATTGCTCTCAAAGGTGGAGGTAATAACTTTGGTGTTGTTACTCGCTTTGACTTTGAGGCATTTCCGCAGGACCAGCTCTGGGGTGGTAAGGTCTTCTACTTTTTACCTAACTTCCCTGGCCAGGTACAGAGCCTTGTTCAATACCTGAACTCGCCAAGTCCGGATGTCAATCTTCACATTTGCCTCAGTCTTGGCTATGCAGCCAGTCTAGGCGATATCGTATGCATGAACGATGTATTTTCCACAAAGCGTGAGAAGCCTAAGGCTCTTGAACCATTTGTGGACATACAGCCTCAGATCGAACAAATGAGGACTTTGCGTGTTGCATCTCTAAGAGAGCTCACCGAAGAAGCTTTTACTGGAGCCGCAGCGAACAGGTAAGTGTATTTTTTGAAGAATTGCAATAAAGCACCAAGGAATAACCCAAACAAGAGTTGTTAAGATGGCAACAACTGTTAGAGCAGATACTGAGATCCTGAATTACGCTGTGGAAGTCTACCACGAGTCGTTTGATCAGTTGAAAGGTATAGATAACCTCCTCTTCTCCATCACTTTTGAATCGCTGCCCGTATCTATAATGGAGGAGTCTGCCAAGCGTGGAGGAAACTCTCTTGGACTTAAGCCTTCAGACGGCCCACTTGTTGTAGTGCTGTTCTACACATAGTGGGACAATGCTGGCGATGACGAGAAAGTTTACTCTGTCAACAAAGCTGCGCTTGGGAAACTCGACAGGGAGGCAGAGAGTAAAGGGGTTTCGTCGCCGTATCGATGGCTCCATTATGGATTTCCTCACCAAGATGTGATGGCTTCTTATGGACCGAAGAGCCTACAACACTTGCGGGCAGTCAGTCGAAAGTACGATCCCGATGGTTTCTTCCAAGCTGCAGGAGCAGGACTATTCAAGCTCTGGAAGTAGCTTTAGGTCTAGAACTCGATAACTAGGTTACTGCCCATAATTAATGTCACCAACCCTTTCTGCTTTTTAGCGTTTGAACAATTGGATCTGTCTTTCATCTTGCACAGATGGCTAATGATCTCTTCACAGCACTTCCAGGGATCAACGGTGGGCATGCGTCCACACCTGGAAAGATAGGAATGTGTGCCCTTCCGCGCCTCTTTTGGGTGACAGTATTGAATGTAACCCGTAAGCCTAGCAGCGAGAGTTCAGAGATAATGATTGCTAAGTGATGACGAATTCTGCTCATCTGCGGGCGCAAGCACTGTGCACCGAGGGGGTCAACAGCAATGCACAAGACAATGGTAGCGCCAACAAACAAGGTACTTCCTCGGCCGAGCGGCCGCATTTTGGCGCCCAACGAAAACGTAACAGTGGTATGCGAAAGTGCCATTGTAGGGTGCTTGCTTCCCCTGTGAATGAGTCAGCTGCGCGAGTCTCTTACAAGGCTTGGGTCAATGAACTTTTGATTATTGGCGCAGTGCAGCATCTCCGCAGCTGCACGGTGTTGCAATAAAACTCCTCTCCTCATCACATCAATGCGGAATAGACAGCACAGAGCCCCTCGAACTCCTGCCTATCCAAAGCGGTGGAATGAGACTTCCGTGCGCTATTCTCACTTCGAAGATACAGAAAGGCTCTAGGTTCACATCTAGACTTCGGCAGATACGTTGGTAGCGTCCTCTGGTGTTGATTTTGACAATTGTTGGTGGAGATCGAGTGTTGCATTCGAGGGGAATTACCCTGTTCGGTATTCGGTATTGGGTAAATGCAACACTCACGCCACGCTTGAGGTCAGGAGTTTTAAGCATTACAAACGACAAATTCCTGGGAAGGATTTTTCCCGTGTCTGCGGCGGAGCAATGATGGATTGTTTCATTATCTGATGGACAACTCTTCGTTTACTATCAAGACATCCAAAACCAGTCCCAAGTTGTACACAAGACGGGAAATAGATCACATGGATTTCCATAGGTGTCATAACGGCACTCTGTGGCAGTGACGGGCCAATTCATAGCTAGCCCGTGATTTGGCGAATCTCGACTACTCCACGGCGCCTTGCTATAGCCGTAGCCAGCCAAATTTATGAAGCACCTTTCATAGTCAACCTTTGGAAGACCAATTTGGCGATATTATCCTGCACGCCATCAACCCATACAAGCTCTTTAAGCTGCTTGTGGACCTCAAGCCACCCCGTCTCAAGGCCCACAATATCGGCCCATGTTGCCCGCAGCCAATCTTCCCTCGGATCGAAGATGGACATGGCACTCAGCATGAGCAGCCACACTGTTAACCCTTGCGGTGCAAGCTGCTGTTGTACTCTGCTGTGCTCCAAGGTAGCCTGCACTCGTTTCGCTAAAAAATCGTATGTCGGTCGCCTGGTCCGGGCTCGAAAGAAACTCACGCTGAATGTAAGCATGCCGAAGCAGAGGCATTTTTCGGTATAGTCGATGAGCGTACGTTCGAGGCTTAGTAATCGGGATAGAATAGAGCTCATTGCTGGCTGATACTGCGTGAAACTCATCTTCTTGTTGTTGTTGACGTGCTCGTTGATCAAAATGGAGACTGTTTTCAGTTCCTGGAATAGCGCTTTCACTCTCGGATCCAAATTCTCTAGACTTTGTATTTCGCTATTTTGAGCCTCGGTAGTGACGGGTTGATCGGGAATGGTAGAAACGCCGTGTGAATAGGATGCTATCAGAAAGTACGGCTCCGTTCCACAGCTGAGGGCCAGCATGAGATCGACCATCTCGAGTACCAGAACGGCCTCGGGATCCCGCTGAAGGCTCTTTGTCCCACCCCTTAGCGTGAGGATCTTATGCAGCCCAGACAAGTGGGCATTGAGGGCAACCAGGTCCCCCATGCACCCAGCTATGACAGCAAGGAAGAGGATGTGGAAGACGGTGCATCTCTCCAAGTAAGCATCTCTAGTGGTGAGCTTTTGATTGACTAGGCGGAGAATTTGAACCAGCAAGGCACGCGAGGAATACGTGATTGAGTGTGGCTGGCCAAGATCATAAGTAATAGACTTGATCATCACCATGCTCAGCAGAGTAGCGTCGTCGAGCGGGGGCAGCACCGCTTTCTTGGTGGGGTCACCGAAATGAACGAACGAGTCGGCAAGGTAGCTGGTTGCCACGATTTGCTGGTACGTAATGACTGAGTCAAGTTAGGCAATGTTTAGCATACCAATCATGTTGAGGACCACCTACTGTCTTGCAGAAGCTCCTGCGATGACTTGTGCATGTTCATAGCTAGTTGTGTAAGGTGTGGATCTAATTCAATAAAAGGGGGCAGATTATGCGTCTGTAAAGGGAACAATGTCCGGCATTGTTCAAGTACAGGATGGATGGAGAGGGAAGACACGCCCGTATCCTGTGGGGGCTGGGTCTCAGTACCGGGGGCGGCTTGCGTGGCCGCCAGAGCGGCTCGCTTGGCTTCCCTTTTCGACCTTCGCGAATCATCTCGCTTGTTCTTCCCCTTCATGTAGTGGCTCCGGATCTGAAAGCTCTCGGCAGCGCTACGCTGCCCGGAGGGCTGTCCGGTGACGAAGAAGAATTGGTTCGCAGGCATTGGCACGTCGCTCGCGCTCGCTTTGCATGCGCTGGGGGCCGAAGGGGGAATTCTTTTCAGGATAGGAGCCGGGGTTCAGAGGAGAGTGTAACTGCCAATGCGTGGAGGAGGAATTTCTCATTTGCCCTTTTCTAACATGAAGGCCACTTGGTTGTCCAAATCAAGCTGACAAGTGGGATGAGGCTGACTGACTTGATGCGGTGACATGCCAGCCAACCATCAAACAGGCCCCTGTCACTTCTGCACAGACCATATTGACCAGATGAACTACTATTTCGGGTTTAGTAAAATGATGAAGGAGCTAGGCCCCGTCGTCATGAGTCAGCATCATATAGGGTAGCTCAGCTCGCCGACCCTGGAGGGGGTGGAGACCACATTTCGACACAAAACAGTCTCAACATTATAGTAAATCAGAATACTAGCTAGGAAACTAAATCTTCTTCAGTGATCAAATCGGGTTGAGCCAGCTGCTCTGAATTGTTATTTGGAACTAATATCAGAGAACCTCGTTGACTAGCTTTCGTGTGGTGGGCAACAAACATCTCGCCTGAGTACGTTATCATCGTGAAACCCTCAAGAAAAAAACTGACATAATGTCCTTGAATGAACGTTACAGAAGTTGCTCTGAACTTTGTCAAATTTATCACCACTGCACCACTGCCTATGCTGGTGGATGGAAAAGCCAGTAGTAGCCTGCGTTCTCAGCCTCAACATCACAAACAACATGAGTGAATGACACAGCTTGGATCTAGTTTGAGTGATCCACTACAGGCTATCATTTTTAGTCGTGGGGGTAATATGGTATCTACGTCTCGAGAAAAACAGTTTTCTCAAGCGTCAAAATCCGAGTTTCACCAGCCTGTTGTCAACGCACGCTTGACACTATCCTCCAGCGTTTCTAGATCCGAATCTCGCAGCCCAATACGCTCGTTATCGGTCTTTTCGTACAGCGTGCCACCCTCGGACCAGATACGTCGAAGCGTGAAGATAACCGCAAAGGGCTTCCCCTCACTCCATGCCTTTTGCTCTGCGTCCTTCAATTCCTGGAGCGAGTAGTTGGACACAGTCCACTGCCCGCCACCGGTTTGCTTCTCGAATTCGGCGAGTATTTCTTTGGACGTGACCACGAAGGATTGTACCTTGAGTGCCTTGTTGAAAGAAGCCTCGGGATGGCGAAGGGCCGCTACTAGAGCTTTGCCAACACTAGAATGTGTAAGACTACCTCAATTTCCTTCATTGATGGCAATGGCTGGACTTACTCTGGCATTGTCGTAAAGCCGATCTTGCCTTCCCCGTTGTCGATGAGAATGGCTTTCTTGTTCTCGACGTCGAAGCCACCAGCTTCAAGTGCTTGGGGCGACAGGCTAAAAAACATATCCGCATATGGACCAGTCACCAGATAGGTGTACTTGAGACGTTTCACATTGTTCTTGATGTATCTACGGACCTTGAGCTTCAGCTGATGAGGCTTCTCAGATGCGCTCTGCGGGCCGTATTCAATGTCAGTGCCATACTCCGAGGGGAAGAACCACTTCACGGAAGAGGACTCTTCGGCCAATTGGATGAGCTGAATTTGTGTCTCAAGCACATTCCGCCCCACGGCGCTGATGACTGTGTCGACACCCTCATAAGCCTTCCTGACGTCGTCCTGGCTGGATACATCTCCCGTGATGATAGTGACTCCTTTAGACTTCAACTCGTTTATGTATTCGGACTTTTGAGAAACAGTTGACTCGGATGTGAAGACGGCCACCCGTGGAAAAGGCGGCTGAGCGTTGATGACTTGATTAGTAATGTATTTGCCGATGGAACCGGTGGCTCCGAAGATGAGGATGCTGGACGGCTGGAACGTTGTCATTTTTGCAGGTTGTAAGCTGCGAGTTTTAAGAGAACTGAGATTATGTCGTTCTGTCGAATGCGATACTCCAAAAGCAAGTTCAGGGCGGGGTCATCAATCACGAGCTCCGACGATGTGGAGAGGCTTGATGATGCTATTAGTATGAAGTGTATCACCATATGCAGCTAAAGGGGTAGAAATACTCGTTACAAGACAGCTCGTACTTGCACTCCACTTGTTATTGTTTTGCATGCGCCCTTGACGTTTGCTCACGCTTGTCGCTTGTCTAGCACGGTGATCCCTCGGAGCTGCATACTGGACCGATGGTGAGACATCCTACCGCAAGGTATGGAAGTCGAAGGTTAGGATCATGGTAGATGTCACTGATAGGATGGTTTCATTTGTTCCACCTGCACATGCATCAAAATGCGAATCTCAGCTCCATCTGGCACCGTTGAGTGCCCACCAGCTGCGACACATATTTGCTTGCAATAAGTTCCTGTGTTTTTTCCCTCCTCTTTACCCTTTTCTTGACGATTATTTAATGCATGACACTAAGGTATGTATAATGAAGATATTCAGTGTAAGCAACGTCATGAAACACAATGTGTTATTAATAACTGTCTCCAGGCCACTGTCCAGCTAAGCAACAGGTAAAGTGACAGCGCCAGAGGCGGTCGCAGTTCTCTTGAAATCGCGAGTCTTCGTACCTTTCTGGAACAAATAATCAATGTGCGCAAAGATGACGTTCTTAGTCTCAGGGATCTCCAGCCAAGACAAGGCAAATCCGATGACGCATGTTCCAAAGAAGACAAATCCAATCTTTCCGCCAAGATTGCCCGAGTCCACATTGAACATGTATGGAACCGTGAACGAAAATATCCATGTCATAAGCGCATTGACAAAGAAGCCGATGCCCAAAGTCTTGGCCCGGAGGCGCGAGGATGGGACTTCAGCGGCAACGATTGGATACGCTGATCCGACGCTCAAGTTGCTGGTTGTTCCAACTAAGAGCACACTTACGCCGAGGAACCTAATCAAGAAGAGAATCAGTCAGTAAAGCTCTTTGGGCCAGCTGGAGGTAACAAATCTCACGTACTTAAGAGCCACTGGATTGTTGGGGAAGAAGCCGGCAACACCCATGCTAATGAATATGATTCCAGCAATGGCGAAGCCGCCGAGAATTGTGGATCGCCGGCCTAGTTTGGCCATGATGAACCATGAGGCAAGCGTGCCCACCATGGCGATACCCACGCCGATTTGATTGATGGTGAGCGACTGCGTCGGGCTCATGCCAGCCATGATGAAGAAATACGTCGAGTTCGAAATCAGAGACACTCCGATAAACTGCTGTAAAGAGTTGAGGAGGCAAACAATCCTGGTGCGGCGCAGGTCGCTTCCCTTGAAGCAATCCTTGTATCCTACTTGTTCTGTACCGGCTGCTGCGATCGACTCTTGGGCAGCCGTTGACTTCAAGACCTGTATCAAGTGGGCTACGTTGGCCTTGGAACCATGCAATCGGCGCAGGGCATTCTCGGCTTTCTGGTCCTGGTTCTTTGCAACCAAGTAGGCCGGACTTTCTGGCACGATAAACGTGACGGCCATGGCAAAGCCTGAAAAAGCCCACTGCGATGCAAAGGGGATTTTGAATGCTGTCTTTGTGAAGTTCATAATTCCGTCAAAGACAACGGAAATGGCAATCATTTGCGCCACGCACTAGCAACACACGATTAGCCATCTCTCTCTACCATCTCCATAGGGACTGTAGGAAACGCACAATCAGAAAAGGGTAAAAGCCCAGAAGGATGGTTCTCAGCCTAGGCGGCGAAATCTCAGCTACATAGGTCTGGCAAGTCGACATGGCGATTCCCATGCCAATACCAATGCAGAATTTTCCAAGTAGGAGAATACCGCGTCGGGCGTCAACGGCACCTAGATCGCCAGATACAAATGCCAGAGCGGTTCCTGTAGATGTCAGAAGTGCCTGCACGTCCTCTTCTAGTGTATGTATTTACCGATTGCGGCGAGGAGTCCTGCTACGAAGAACATCGGCCGACGCCCGAATTTGTCCTGCAGGAAACCGTTGCCAGCAGCGCCGACCATGATGCCCATGGCGTTGAAGGCTTGCCAGAGTCCTTGCCATAGGGCTGGCAGAATGATTGTTTCGCCGAACGGAGAGCCATAGTATTGCCTACATTTGTGGCATTTTAGCATCGAAACCTAGAGAAGATGTTCTGATGGTCGGGACAACTCACGAGAACGCCGGTAGGGCGGTGATAGCTCCTTGAACGAGGACGTCATAGCCGAAGAGGAAGGAGCCACAATTGGCCATAAAAGTGAAGAATATGATTCGAGGATGTTGCTTGAGCAAATGCCAAACCGATTTCTCGTTATCGTCGGGGGATTCGAGGCTTTGAAGAACCTCTATTTCGGCGACTTCAGCCTTTGCATCGGCGATACTAGGCTCTCGTGAAGGCATTTCGTGTAACTCTGTAGGAAATCAAGCTGAGGGTCTTGTGTGTCGAGGTGCCAGCAGAAGGGACGTCTTGAGGTTTATCTATGGAAATACGACATCGCAAAGTCGTGAATCTTAAGTTACGATGCGGGGAAAAGTCTGGGGTCCCCAGCTGCAGTCCCCGGTTTCCATGCGGTCGGGTGGATGGGGGCTCCCAGCATCTGTGCATTTGGCCTGGTCCCTCGGTCAAGCAAGTCCGAGTGCCAAACCATGTTACGACCATTTAGAGAATATTGAACTAGTTTGGCGTCGGGCCAGACGTGGAGGAGTGGGGCCGAAGGCCTCACATCCCAGCTCTTCAATGCCGGTCTCAGGAGAGCAAATTGCCGAGAGCTCTTGGCCTGCTGTGACAATCAATAAAAGACTAATACGATCGAGATTAAGACGTGGCGTTTCCTTTGCTGCAAGTGTCTCATTATTCGTCCGAGGACTTGGCAACGGTAATAAACACTGCACAAGTGTTAACGAGATTGTCGACAGTTGAAGACCCAGCATCATATACGAAATGACGTCCGAAGTAAAAAATGAAGCGATATTAAGCTCGTTGAGCCTGGAAGAAAAGGTACATTATTTAGTGAATTTGCGTTACGCAGAAGAGGTCAACTTTTTAACTGGATTCACATCAGATTACTCTTCTCGCCGGCCAGAACTTTTGGGAGACAACAGCAATTCCTGGTAAAATTCCAAGTATTAAGGTCTGTGAATTCTTGGGTTTGAACAAACTGATCCTAGCATTGAGGCTGACTGCGAAGAAAAGGTATCAGATGGCCCCAATGGCGCTCGCGGCTATGATTTCCTCGGTATCACCAAGGCAGCCTGCTTCCCAGCTGCGAGCTGTCTAGCTGCAACATTTGACGTAGAGCTTGGCAAAAAGATTGGAATAGCACTAGCAGAAGAAGTCCACTCCAAGGGTGCCCGTTGTTTGCTGGCCCCAACAATTTGCATCCACCGCCATCCGCTTGGTGGAAGAAACTTCGAGAGTTTTAGTGAAGATGTGAGAAATTTCCTTTTCGAGCGCCTGCAGAACATACGTGCAATCCATGGTGTACTCATACCATGAACTAACTTATGTCTCAGCCGCTGTTATCAGGCAAACTTGCAGCATCAGTTATCCAGGGACTGCAATCCGAAGGCGTGGCAGCTGCGCTCAAGCACTACGCCGTGAATGAGCAAGAGACGGAGCGCATGAGGATTAACACGATTGTCAGCGAACGTGCTTTGCGCGAGATATACCTCCGGCCATTTGAGATCGCCGTGAAGGAAGCCAACCCATGGGCTGTGATGACGGCCTATAACTCGTTGAACGGACATCACTGCGACTCGAATGAATTCTTGTTGAAAAAGGTCCTTCGGAAGGAATGGGGCTGGGATGGACTCGTGATGAGCGACTGGGGTGGCACCAACTCAACTTCCGAGGCCTTGAATGCCGGGCTGGACCTCGAAATGCCTGGGCCCTCGAGGTACAGGACAACTCCAGCCGTCCTAGAGGCGATCGCAAGTGGTCAGGTAACCGAGGAGGTTATAATTGACCGCGTTCGGTCTGTGATTGCCTTTTTGAAAAAGCTTGATGCGTTCGACAACCCTAGTACTGCAGAAGAAAGGGCGGTGGACAAACCTGAGCACCAGACCTTGATACGCGAGGCTGCCGCGCGAGGGGCAGTGCTCCTCAAAAACCAGGACGGCATCCTGCCACTATCGCGAGACAAGCTACAATCCAAGAAGATAGCATTGATCGGGCTCTCCAAGACGGCTCTCATGCATGGGGGAGGTAGTGCTGCGGTCAAGGCGCACTACCAGGTCTCTCCATGGGATGCATTTCAAAACGCAGTCGGCGACACTGCCGATCTCCTCTATGCTAAGGGCGCCCACACTCAACGCTTCTTGAGGCCCATCCAGAACGACGAGTCGATCGGCTCAGTCTATGGGCTTGATGGGAATCCGGGTTGGACGTGCTTGGCATACCACCACGAGACGGACGAGCTAGCTTCAACGACCCATGGGCAACACTCGGCAATGATTGCACCATTCAACTTTGGGACGTTCAACAAAACAATCGAGTTTGTTTGCGATTTTGTACCGACAGAGACCGGCAGCCACTACTTCGCCACCTCCGGCATTGGCCCTACACAGTTCTTTGTAAACGACGACCTTGTGTACGAGCAAACTGGCTGTGCCTCAGACGCCATGGGATTTCTCTTCGATGTTCAGTCAGAGACAGAATACAGACACCAATTGGAGGCTGGGTCTTCGTATCGCCTCCGCGTCCGGACGAGCCCAGCCTACGACATACCGGGGCTTGACATCCTGGAAGGCCGCCCCGGCTTTCGCCAGGGTATCGCTTTGGCCTCTGACTACGAGCGCGACTTGCTCAGCGAAGCAGTAGAAGTCGCCAAAGAAGCGGACTACGCCATTGTGTTTTCCGGCCACGAGCCGTCGTGGGAGACTGAGGGCCAAGATCAGGTGTCTTTTGATCTACCGAAAAATGGTTCGCAGTCCCAGCTGATCCACAGGATTGCGGCAGCGAATCGTAACACGATTGTCGTCAACTCTACCGGCGTTCCTGTCGCAATGCCATGGCTTGACGATGTCGCAGCTGTTGTGCAAGCCTGGTTCGGTGGGCAGGAGGCAGGAAACTCCATCTTTGACGTCTTGACCGGGGCTGTCAATCCCGAGGGTCGCTTGCCTGTTACTTTCCCCAGGAGACTTGAGGATAGCCCGGCATATGGTAACTTTCCTGGCTTTTACGCCGACGGGAACCCCATTGTCGAGTATAAAGAAGGCGTCTTTGTGGGCTATCGCCACTACAATCGCATTCCCCAAGATCGTATCCATTTTCCTTTCGGCCATGGCCTTTCCTACACGACTTTCGGCTATGAAGAGTTTGGCGCCAGCATAAACTCAAAACACTCAGTGAACACATCCGTCCAGGTCACAAACACCGGGAAAACTGCTGGCGGCACATTGGTTCAAGTCTATGCCGGTTTCTCGGAACACCAGGACGCACACCCCCTCAGAGGTCTCGTCGGTTTTGCTAAGGTCAGGCTCGATCCTGGTCAAACCAAAGCTGTAAATGTGTCATTTACAACTCGAGACCTGGGCTTCTTTGACGAAGAGAGGGGGAAATGGATTGTAAGACCGGGATACTACGATATATCTCTCGGCCGCTCGGCTTCAGATATCGTCGATAAAGCAAGAGTTCTTGTTGAGGAATACTTAGAATACGAACCTTGAGAGACTCAACTTTTTTGAAACGGAGGAAATTAGGACCAGCGAAAAGGTGAGCTGCAGGATTGCTAGAATATGTTGAGGAAATAAGAACACATTACATTTTAGAAAACATATTGGACCTTACATAAAGCTGAGGCTTGCGGTCAATTGCCTGATGGTGCATTAAAGGGTTTAATCCTATCTAACCATACCGGCAGCTATGACATGTTGACGGAATGCGATGCATTGCAGCTGGGTAGCACGAAGGCTTCGCGGAGTGAGGCCGACTGCGCCACCGAGGGCTTGGTGTCAATTGAAAACTGAAGCGATCGCAGTACTGTTTGACCCACGACAGGCAGAAAGGAGTCTAGAGACACCCAGTAAGAAAGCCAGTGGAAGGCCGCCACTTCGGCAGAAATACCGGCACCGCCATGGGTCAGCAGACGCCAAATCAAGTCGCTATTGAGAAACGTGCACTCCAAACCGGTCTGACTCCTTGACGGACGTTTCAAGCCCCAGTGTGGCTTCAGGAACTAGGAGGAGACTACCTGAGCTGAGGTATGCCCACGGTCTGGAACAGGGCAAATGCTTGGCATATTAAGCTTCTATTCGGGATGTGGAGGTACGGGGCCGACTCTGACCGTCTACCCCCACTAGTTGCACATTACATTTCGAGCTTCAATCGGGAGGTGGAGGTTCCGAAACCGGGAGCTGAATGCATGGTGATGCTCACTCGGGTTGCTCTCCAGCGAAGGCGAAGGCCTCGGCAAGATCGTCACTGCTCATGAATCTCTCTGAGCGAATGTCTGAATGACCGAGCACGATGTAGTTTTACTTACTTTTGGCAGCTCTAACTCCAAGGACAGACTGTAAACTCACGCGACCAACTCTTTACATCACGACTTTCACCAATTGTGAGCAGCTTGGAAATGTCGTCGCAAGATGGCCCGGCCAGGCCGCCAGCTTTCAAAGTTACCAACGTGCGCTTTGAGCATTTCGCATCCGCGCACCACCTCGGCACGCATGAGACGAGGCCCAGGCTGTCGTGGAAATTCCTCAACGCGCCTGATGGGTTCACTCAACAGCGTTATGCTGTCGAGACCTTCGACACACCACATTGCGCCTCGGTCGAGCCGATTTCGCGAATTTTCGTTGATTCATTAGACAGCGTTCTAGTACCGTGGCCAATGGAAAAGCCGCTGGAGTCTCGACAACGCCTCTTCGCACGGGTCAAAGCATGGGGCGACAATGGCGAGCAGTCTGAGTGGAGTGAGCTTGCCAGCGTCGAGACAGGCCTGCTTCTCAGGCAAGAGTGGCAAGCTCAACGAATCACGGCCCCGTGGGATTATCCCTGCGACTCTCCGCAACCAGAAGAATTGTTCCGAGTCGTTTTCCATATCGATTCGTCGAAACAGATTGAGCGCGCGCGGCTTTACATCACAGCTCAGGGAGTTTACGAGGCGGAAATCAACGGACGAGTGGTGGGAGATCATTTCCTTGCCCCAGGGTGGACCGTCTACGATAAGAGGCTCCAATACCAAACATTCGATGTAGCCGAGCATCTTTCAAAGACGCGTGAAAGTAACGTCATTGGCATTAGAGTTGCCGAAGGATGGTTCTGCGGACGCCTCAGCTTCGGCACTGGCTTCAGAAACCTTTGGGGCAATCGTCCAGCAATCATGGCTCAGTGCGAGGTCTTATATACCGACGGGACAACGGCGAAGGTTCTTACCGATCAGTCCTGGACCGTCGCAAAAGGCCCGGCTATTCTCGCCGAGCTCTATAATGGAGAGAAATATGACGCCAATGAAGAAATACCTGGGTGGTCTTCTGAACCGACGCTTCCTGAAGCACTCCAGGGGAAATGGCGGACCATCGAAGTCGTCGAACCCCTCCCAGAGAGTACCCTGTTGATCGCCCAGGAAACCGAGCCTGTGCGTCGGATATCCATTTTGAAACCCGTCGAAAGAATCGTTACTCCTTCAGGCAGGATCTTGGTTGATTTCGGGCAAAACCTTGTCGGGTACACGAGAATCAAACGTGTCAGAGGTAACAGAGGACAGCAAATCACACTCTCTCATGCGGAGGTGCTGGAGCAAGACGAGCTTGGCAGGCGGCCAATGAGAGCCGCAGATAACGTTGATGTATACACGTTGAGTGGCAACCCCGATGGAGAACGGTGGGAACCGCGGTACACATTTCATGGCTTCCGCTATGTGCAAGTTGACGGATGGGTGGAAGAAGAGAGCTGCCCACTGTTGGACTCAATCGAAGCTGTGGTATGCCACACGGACATGAATCGTGTTGGCTCGTTTGAATGCTCCGAGCCATTGTTGAACCAATTGTTTAATAATGTTGTATGGAGCATGCGTGGAAATTTCCTCTCTATCCCAACAGACTGTCCCCAGAGAGATGAGCGCTTGGGTTGGACCGGAGACTTGGCCGTCTTTGCACCCACTGCTGAGCTCATATTCAACTGCACAGGGATGATTAGGAGTTGGCTCAAGGACGTGGCCGCCGAACAAAGTAAGCAGAATGGTATACCCCCAATGGTGGTCCCCAATACGCTCGCAAGGGATCCCATATTCGGCCACGTCCTGCCCGCCGCCATTTGGTGCGATGTGACTATTCTAGCACCATGGGCTCTATACCAAGCATCGGGAGACGAGCAAATACTGCGTGACCAGTACCAGAGTATGATGGATTGGCTGTCCAGCATTCCAAAGAACAAAGGGTACAATACCCATCTCTGGGATGACAAGAGTCCTCAGCTTGGTGTAAGTAAATAGCCTGCTAGAGGCTGGTACAATGATGCTGACGCTCGTCCATAGGACTGGCTCGATCCATCGGCGCCTCCAGACAATCCTGGGGCAGCTAAGACGAACGCCGTTCTAGTCGCCGATGCATATCTGATTCATTCGCTACACCTGGTTGCCCAAGTGGCCAAAATCATTGGGAAATCAGACGATGCAACCAGATTTGAACAAGATCTAGAAGCCGCAAAGCAAGAGTTTGCTTTGGAATATCTAACACCGAACGGACGACTGATGTCAGACTCCCAAACCGCTCACGCACTCTGTCTCGTGTACGACTTGATTCCTTCAGAAGCGCAAAAACGCAGGGCCAGCGACCAGCTCTCCTACATTGTCCGCCGCGACGCATTCAAGATCGGGACTGGTTTTGCGGGCACGCCCCATATCTGTGAAGCGCTCGTCCTTGCTGGTGAATATCAGGTTGCCTATTCCATGCTCCTCAACAAAGAATGCCCATCTTGGCTTTACCCTGTTTCGATGGGATCAACTACAATTTGGGAGCGCTGGGACAGTATGCTACCGGATAAATCGATCAACCCAGGCGAAATGACAAGCTTCAACCACTATGCGCTAGGAGCCGTCGCGAAATTCATGTGGGAGAGGCTTGCTGGCTTACAATGCGCAGCTCCAGGGTGGAAGAAGCTATGCATCGCGCCCGTTATTGGCGGCAATCTGACTCATGCCGGTGTGACACTGGAAACACCGTACGGCGAAGCCGCCGTTTCTTGGAAACTCGAAGGTGATGTCGAACAGTCATTAAGCATTCGGGTAAGAATCCCGCCCAATACAACGGGAGAGATTATTTTCCCTGAAGGGTGTAGTGGTGACAAACACCAGGCCATTGGTTCAGGGCGTCATGAATTTACTCGGCAATTTACTCAAGGAAGTGGTTGGCCTGTTCAGGCGATTCGTTTATTCTGAGATATTGTATGATGGCTGGTAATCGAAACTTGCAAAGCTCACCAAGAAGGGGCTGATCACACTGTCGAGATGTTGAAGTGATTACTTGCTCCTAGCCCACCTGCCGGCAGCTTTGAACCATTTTTGATACTCCGTTTCTGACGGCTGCAACGTAGCGGGCAGTAGACATCACGAGCCTCACGCCCTGCCAGGAGGGTATGCCGCACTTTGCTGCTCCTGAAAACCCACACATGATGAAAGTTGCAGGTTAAAGTTGTCCTCAGCGTCTACAGATTTGGATCGTCCAATCACTCCATGGTCCAGGGCAAAATGGACCTGGCAAGACTAAGGTGGACTGAGACACCGTGTACAATGCGGGGCGTTGCATTGAGGGTGCTCAGTATAAATACCATAAGTCACATCAGCTTCCGCTACTTCGCTATACTAAACTAGACAGCCATGAAATGCTACTACAGCCGCTTACCTTCCCCTCTCGATCGGCACCCTCGTCTTGCCAGAGTAATCATTCAATCGCTTCATGACCATGGATCCGGTGTCCGCTGTAAGTCTGGCGGCTGCCGTAGCGCAGTTTCTCGAGATATCAATCAAGGCTACTCTCATTTGCATCCGGATCCGCGATGCGGAGAAATCCGCCCAAGAGCTGTACAAGGAGCTGGGAGACTATCTCCGTGAATTGAAAGCGGCTCGAATCGAGCTCATTCAGAGACCACCAGGATCGATCCCACGCCGTATACAGGATTTGGCAATCAACTGCAACAGGCTCGCCGATGATCTTCTGAAAGTGTTAAGTCATATTAGCGGGACCGAGCAGAATGTTAGCATTGCAACCAAGGTGCTACGGACTTTGAGAGAAAAGAAGACGATCGAAAAGCTCCAGAATAATTTGAAGGTCCAGGAGAAAGCGCTAGCATCACTTCTTGTCCAGGATATATGGTCAGTTTCAGGGCTTTTCCGGATCCATCAAGACTAATTGGCGCAGGCGTAGATTTGACCTTCAGACTATCCAGCAAACCCATCGATTCTCCAGTCTTGATGCCAAATCACAAGACCTTATCGCTCGTATAGAAAAGCTGGACATCAACTCGGGAGACAGGCACGCGCAGGTGACTACTGATGTCAAGTCATTAGCCAAACGAATTGATCAGCAGTTCTCCCTCGCAGACACAGCTGCGCGCAAGCGACATGAAGAAGCAGACCGAAGTTCTGAGCATCGACACCAAGAGACACAGGCTACACTAGACAAACACCATCAGCAAACACATCAAGATCGTGCCAGGAGGGCGGTTTTGAAGAGCTTGTTCTTCCCGGAAATCGACGAGAGACGTAGTAACATCCACGGTGCTACACCGGGGACTCTGAAATGGATATTCCCATCGCAGGTGGACGGCGACTCAGACGACGAGGATGGAAGCACCGAGGCAGGTGGGGATGATGATTCCAGAGACTTTGGTACCAATATTGGCGACAGTGCATCTAAAGATGAAGGCCATTCGAGCGAGTCTGATTCGGACAGTGACAGTGACCGTGACAGCGACACTGAAAACCCTCATATGCGGGATAACCTGGAGGATTGGCTTCGTTCACAAAACTCAGTCTACTGGATTCACGGCAAACTTGTTTCTGGTAAATCCACTCGCATGGCTCACTTGGTCGATACTGAAAACCCTCCTGCATGGGATAACCTGGAGGATTGGCTTCGTTCACAAAACTCAGTCTACTGGTGTCACGGGAAACTTGGTTCTGGCAAATCCACCCTCATGGCTCACTTGGTCGAGCACCACCGCACAAGAGAGGCACTCCACGAGTGGAGCAAAGGCAAGCGTTGTCACGTATTGTCCTTTTTCTTCTGGAGACCCGGGACTCAACTTCAAAACAGCATCCTTGGCTTGCTGCGGTCCCTTCTTTATCAGTTATGTCTGATACACCCTGATCTCGCGCTATCCTTGTGCTCTTCAACTGAAATCGAAATCGGGACCGTCTCAGTGTGGACTGAGAAATCACTTAGCAAGGCAGTTACCTCAGCATTGAGGGCCTCGAATGATTGCTTCTGCATCTTCATTGACGGGCTAGATGAGTTTACCGGCGACTACGATCACCTTCTTGATACCATCTTCGCCTTACAAGACATTGAGCGGGTCAAGTTTTGTGTGTCAAGCCGACCGGAGATTCAGTTGACACACAGATTGGCCAACTGCAAGCAGCTTCGCCTGCAAGATCTCAATCATCATGACATCAAAACTTTTGTGCGCAAAAGACTTGGCGATGCAAACGTCCGTTTGAACTCGTCTCCCGAGACTCGATCACTGGACAGCCTCATTATTTCCCGTGCGGAAGGAGTCTTCTTGTGGGCTGCCTTGGTGACGCAGGCCGTGATACGCGGGTTCTGGGCCGCGGATGATGCTGATACCCTTGCACAGCGAGTCCACAATACTCCTCAGGCCGTCGAAGAACTGTTTGCGACCATGCTGGGAAGTGTGGATGAATTGTATAAGGAGTCGTTGGCATTCTATGTCAAATTTCTCTTAGTCTGCGAGAATAGCAACGCTGGGCGCATGGCTTCATTGGTAATTCTGACGGGAGCATTGCATGAGGAGGCTGCCATGACTGATGAATCATTCATCCGCCTCTGTGAAAAGACGGAGGTCCAAGTCATGGCGCGAAGCGCAGGCCTTTTGGAAATGCGCCAAAACAGAAGGGATTATTCGCTGAGCCCCGCAAAGTGGTATTCAGCGACTCAGTGGTCTGTACAGCATGATAATACTGTTTGTGGCAGATCAGACCAAGCAGGTTACCTGTCCGGTGAACGAAAGATTCTCGAAGAGGCTCCACCGTATCCCAATCTCTTCTCTCAGGAGGCAAAGACACTTGGTTGGGTGCATCGATCAGCTTATGACTTCATCAAGGACCCTGAAAACCAGAAGAAGTTTCAACCGCCCTCCATATCAATTGAGCACTGCACTCGATTGTTGCTCCAAGCATCATTGCGTTATTTGTCCACGGCACCCTCGTATAAGTGTGAATCCGGAACTCTGTCTGAAGAGCGCCTCTGGTTCATACTCAAGTGTCTTTCGTTCGCGTGGAAGCTGGATCGACCCTTAAGCATCAAGATGACCGATCAACTACGGGCTCTGTACGACCGAATGGATAAGAAAGAATGTTTCAGACTTCATGAAGCGTGTATGCCACAATACTTTTGGATTGAATGCGCAAAATTCGGTCACTTGGGGTATCTGCAACTTCGTATCGAATTGATCCCATGGTGGTTTCTTCCATCAACCCTTGAGTATGTGGAGCGCGTGGAGACTAGCACGTCCGATTTCACTATGATCATCCTCAGTCGGATATTGTCCCTTACACCGTTTCCGAAAACCAAGCCGGCGTCCTTTGTCTGGCCGGTGCAACATCTCTCGTTCAGGGGTAATCCCTTGTATAGGCTGCGAGGATATTCTTATAGCAGCGAACGCGCACAAAGTTGGGGAGCAGAAAGCGCTTTTTCTCTTGAGCGCCTGAGTGTGTCACAATGCGTAGCAGAATTCTATGAGGTGTTCAGGGCCTTTTTGCGCAAAGGCGAGCCTGACGCACGCATTGCCAGTCTGTTTTATAAACGGCATCAGATTGCCGCTGGATGGAATCTGTATATCCAAATAGCCTGTGCGAGTAAATTGCGCCTGCACCTTTCCACCCGGGTACTATGGAACAGCAGGAGTAAATATCAGCACAACTCCGCAGGTCCAACAACCCCCCCACCTGGGCTGTACCCAGAGAATACAGGCAGCATACGCCTCATCTGCATGAAAGAGGAAGAATCATGGGGTCCATGTATGGATATGAAAGAAATCGGATACTTTGTTGTGATTGAGGTCTCGGCGGCCACATCCAGTGCTCTCCTCGCTATCATGACAATCCTGCAAAGCCAAACGCCTGATGTTCGAGCTTACATCCTAGCTCCTGGAGGGAGATTAGAGTCTTCTCAGCTGGATCGCTTATTTGAAATGGTCATGAGAGAAGTCCGTATGAATGAGCCGGGGCGAAGCGCATCAGATCAGCTTCTCGCCTTATCATGCGTCGAGTCGCATTTCCACAAGCTTCTAGAGTCAATTACAATTGACTCGGAGTTCCCCGGCGCAGCAAGCATACGACCTAGAAGTATTTTGAATGAAGGTGAAGAGGTATGAGGCGACTGGGTGCGGGTGGTATCATTATGATCTCAATTCGAGGTTAGTATTGGTACTTGTTAATAAAGCTGCAGTGATCTAATCTTGATGGTGGCAGCAGGGGACCGGATGTCGTGATCCTCAGCTGCAGTACCATTCTCAACATACGAACGAATAAGCTCTTGCAGAACCAATTATTGCACAACAGACCCCGCCATTTCTCTCTATCATCAGAACCGGGTTCGGTATTCTATGAAAGTTGGGAGCAATTGGGTAACTGGATTCCCAGTGCATACTCTAGTATCGATCTGCCTTCAAAACCCCACTCCTGTACGAGGATCACGAGGACTGATGGCGTTATCGTCGACAAATACAATAAAGTAAAGGATCTACCAATGTGGTCAGATATCAGCACAACTGGTTTGATATAACAAGAAGCCGAGGTCGCCACAACGTGCCATTTCTTGCATTTTAAAATGGTCTTCCCCACGCTTTCTTCCGTCTAACTCGGCTATCAATGCACCTGCGGAATGGGGTCAGCCAGGGTAGATGTGGTGCAATCGGCACTTGATATGAAAAGAGCTGCATCTAGTAACCGGTTGGTTTCTCGGGACGTCCTCGAAATGATAGAAATTGGAGACAATCAGATAGCGACTTAATCGTGGATGAGATGGTCTGGTCAAAAATGCGAGCGGGATCAATTCTTGAAGCGTGTTTCTACCATCGAGATGCAATAACGGAAGCCACCGTGGCTCAATTTGCAAGGTCATGTCTTACTCTATTCTGCTCTGACAAGCTTACAAACGTTTCCAGTCTTGCCTAATCGCACAGATATTGGACACCAGGAAGCTTCATTTCTTGTCCGAGGGGCTTTAGACTCATCATGACTTGGTGATGAGGTAATAAGTGGCTGAGGTGGAGAAACGGAATCGGACGTGCCACAGCATCCCCATTTCCGATAGTTTGAGTTATCGGAATCGGAGATACCTCTTTTAGAAAGTCACGGGTAGTCGGAGGTTCTATTTACTATATAAATCTCAAAAGGTACTTTCTCCAAAGTGGTGCCCCCATCTTTCGTACCAGTCTGATATTATCGCATCTCACAATTATGGCACGGGACATCAGAAGGAACTCTAGTTCTCTATAGTCAAATTGCCATCACATTCTAGCAACGACGCTGCGAACATAGTCCGCAATGGCAATTATTGCAGTCGCAGGTGGTACTGGTCAGGTGGGCAGAGGCGTGGTTGACGGCCTTGTCTCGCATGGGCATACAGTCTACGTTCTCTCTCGTAAGGTGTGCATGGAGCACATAATTGCCCAAATCTGCTGCTTACTGTCTTTTAGAGTCGCGCACATGATAGTTTACAATTCTTAGCCGTGGATTACGATGATTCTACCACGACATCCAGAGTTCTACAAGACGCCAACGTCGATACTCTGATATGCGCCATCGGAGTTCTCACACCCGAGGCCAACAAGTCTCAGCTCGGTCTCATTCAAGCGGCAAATTTGTCTTCGACTACGAATAGATTTGTGATCGCGAGCTTCGACATGAAGCATTTGCGAACGTACGGTCAAGATCATGAGGGGAATGCGCGTTTTATTGGCTAATCACTCACTCGCAGACATATTCCTTCGAATCCGCTGGCCCGGTACACTTTCGAGGCAATTGAGGCGCTTGATACCACCAATTTGCAGTATACCCGAATTATTAACGGGTGGTTTCTGGATTACTATGGCATGCCTCATTGGAAAACATACTTGCATCCTTGGATCAACATTTTGAACATGGAGAACAAGTGGGCTGCCATTCCAGGAGACGGCTCTGCGCAAGCAACATTCATCACGACCCAAGACATGGCCCGTTTCGTGGCTCGGTTGATGGACGCAGCGGAATGGGATAAAGAAAGTTGTATCGTCGGGAACGAAATCTCGTTCAACAATCTACTTCAACTGGCTGAAGAGACAAGAGGTGCGTCTGGAGT
The DNA here is from genome assembly GCA_020881915.1 of Paramyrothecium sp. XJ0827. NCBI lineage: Eukaryota > Fungi > Ascomycota > Sordariomycetes > Hypocreales > Stachybotryaceae > Paramyrothecium > Paramyrothecium sp. XJ0827. Next base: position 455,848 of record JAJFPB010000001.1, on the reverse strand, counting down.
CACGAGCCTTGCTAATCCCCCAAGCTAACAGATATACGAAGGCTGTAAATTCGAGGTGGCGTATGATTCTTTAGAGCAACTTGACTCAGGGAAAATCTCTTTCGCAGATCGATTTCCCAAAATTGGCTTCCCCGGGCCAGGAGCAGACGAAGCCTTTTTTGCTCGAATTCATTACCTAGCTGGGTCGGGTGCCTATGTGGTTCAATCAAACAGGCCCTTGAACGATCGGTTCCCTGATATCAAGCTTACAACCGTGAGACAAGTTATGGAAGCATCTTGGAAGGACAAATAACTTTGCATAGAGAATCTACGGCTTCCAGATAGTCTCATGCCATTATTGGCAGAGTTAACAATTCCAGACTTTTCTGGGTGCTCTCAAACATCATGTAGTACCGCGACCACTGCTGTGATTGACCTGTGCCTCCGACCCTAGAGGTATAATAAGGAACAGGAAATCGGCCATTTCAAGCGTGTCTCGCTGTTCTCCCCTCATAAAGCCTGACTACCGCTATATAATGCTCCTACACTTCGCCAGCCTTTTGCTGTCGGATACCGGGATACGTGGGGACCCGACCAAGGCTTCGCCCTGTGGTAGACCCTGACCTCTTGAGTTGTCTCCTTGAGAGACATCTGGGTGGGTATTGAAAGTTCAGAAGGACAAAAGCAAGGACAAAAGCAAGGACACAAGCAGGTGGAAGTTGTGCACTGCAATTCTTTATAGTTACTATTGCTCTCATGGAAAAGCCGCAATGCCTACGATTCTGGAATTGGAGACCATTTTCCATAACAGGATTTAGTTCGACTTCAACTTGACCTAGTCGGGCCCAGTTTGCCTCGGCCCCTTGCCTGAGTTTGGTCTATTCATGCAATTTAGTGTCTAACATGGCAGCAATGTTAGGGGCTACACCGACCACGTTACACCAACCAGCCCCATGCGCACCGGCCAGACTGAGTAGATTGAGTATAGCTTTGGCCTATATTACTTGGTTATATTTGAGCTATTATCGTAGTTCCCACTGTCTGATTTCCACCTACCACGTACAGTTACCGCTCCCGTGAGCTTGGTCTGATATGCTCTAGCTTGCAGGGTGCATGCAACCCTAATGTATCCCCGCACTACATGTGCCACCCCCTGGCAGGGTCAGGCACATCGCACCAGTTAGAAGACTCGGAGGGACTGAGTCCGATTCTGGATTGAGGAGTACCCCATGGGAATCAGGCACCATCTCGGCTTGCAGATGCCAGAATGCTTAGCATGTGCCAATCCCAATGCCACGATAGCCGAAGCCGTACGATCAGCTCAACAGCCAGTCTTTCATTTGCTGATCTAGCAGATTTGATCGACCTGCTGCTGTATCGATAACCGTTGTGCGCTTACCTGACCCGAGTCTCAATTGACCGCGTTCAAATCCCCACAACGCAAGGTTACATCCAGAAAAATGACATGATCGCGTGGCATGCCTCCTATACAAGGATCGTGGCCCTCTCCACTAGCTTAGCCAGCCAGGTGAGGTCAAAAAGGCCCGAATTTCTTTTGTCGTCGGTGTATGAACCCCGACACTTTCAGGCCAGAATCCGACGTTGTGGACATCTGGCCAACCAAGAATGTCCAATAGCTGGCGTTGTGAGTGGACGAGAAAGCTTGGCGGTGATATGTTAAGCTGTCCACAACTTGGCAAGCACGAAAATTATCCGTTTTGAACCTGCTTCATCTGGGGCAACCTCGGTCATGTTGTCTCGTCACCTTGTGAAAGGCCCGTTTTCAATGCCAGCTACTTAAGCCGAACCGTTTTAGTTGGAGCGCTTGCGGTGAGTTCGGTGCAATAGACTGCATGCAATCTATCGACAGGTCATTATTGTCAACCGCTCCAGATCGAACCTCAAGTGACCCGGAGTTCTTGACATAAAAAGGGTGCTCTGGTTCTACGCAAGACATTTCTCTTGCCGACAAGCCTATATTCACCATCACAAGCTTCCCGCAGACTGTCGCAATATCATTTTACCATTGCTTCTTCCACATCCTCAACTCATTCAAGCAGCATGGGTCTATACAGGATTGCCTCTGCCATGTTGGCAAGCCTGGCGGTCAGCCAAGCTGCTGTCCCTACTATCCCTGGGTTCAGTCTCACCTGGAGTGACGACTTCATTGGATCCGCAAACTCGCTTCCCAACCCTTCCAACTGGATTGTCGACACTGGCACGTCCTATCCAGGCGGCCCCGCCAACTGGGGTACTGGCGAGATTCAGGTCTACACTAGCAACTCCCGCAACTTGCGACTTAACGGCAACGGTGCTCTTCAGATCACTGCTTTAAGAGATGCTAGCGGTGGCTGGACCTCAGCCCGCATTGAAACCCAGCGCTCTGATTTCGTCTGTCGCCCTGGTGGCCGCATGCGTATCCAAGCTAGTCTCAGCTTGCCTGCTGTTGGTAGCAATGCAATTGGCTACTGGCCTGCCTTTTGGACTCTCGGAAGAAGCTACCGAGGCAACTATTGGAACTGGCCCTCGGTGGGTGAGTTTGATATGATGGAGAACGTCAATGGCATCAATCGTGTCTGGGGCGTTTTGCATTGCGGTGTCAACCCTGGCGGACCATGCCGCGAGACAGACGGCCTTGTGGGTTGGCGTGATGGGGGCAGTCCTCCTCTGCAGGGCAATTTCCACACTTACACTTTCGAGGTGGACCGCACTCAGTCTCTCGAAGCCATCCGCTGGTTCCTGGACGGAATTCTGTTCTGGCAGATTGTCTCCACGGACGTTCCCTCTGACGTCTGGGCACAGGCCGTTCACAACCCACACTTCATTCTGCTCAACCTTGCTATTGGTGGAGCTTTTCCGAACAATAACTACGGCAGCGCTACGCCTTTGGCCACTACGGCTTCTGGTGGCCAGCTGCAGGCTGAGTACATTGCGGTTTATAACTCTTGAGTGAAGCAGACTTTTAAGCAGATGTGCTCTTTTGGAGGGATTTCAAGCGATTTTCGAGTGTATTTCCCTTGGTTATTTCAATGTTTATACTTTGGTATGGGATTTCAATTGGGAATTTAGGTTCTGGAAATCAGTCTTTGTTATGTACATTCAATGCGCAGCTGATTCTGTCTGTATGTTTACGGGGACTACCGATACCTTGAGGTCGTAGTTTTACTTTTGAAGAAAGTGATGAATGTGACGGATATACGAGATATTGACACTCTAAGTTATTGTTACGAATGCGCTATCTTCTCTATATATCTGCACTGAACGCAACACTGCATACCTATCAATGTGTATGTACTTATTATCTTCTATCGTTCTTTATGGCTCGTCGTCATCGTGGGGATAGAATTGGGGATACAATGGCAGCGGAGGCCATTGAGGACGTCTATACTGCCTCTTGAATTCGTGGAAACCAGAAGAAACAGCTATCTCGTGCTGACAGTCTTGGCCAGTTGCGCGAGCCTCTTGTGGAAGAACGATGTGAGCAGACGTATTGGGTGGGACTCGAACAGACAAGCAAAATTGCGTGCTTCCGGTTTCACTATCTTCAACTAGTTTCCATTTGGCAGAGATGAGGCCATAAGGACTGAGGAACTCGGCAGTCGCATGCGTGAGGTCGCCGCCGGGCACAGGCGCAACGCGGAATCGTCGCCATCCTGGTTCAAGTGCTACCAAGCCGCCGATGTTGCTGTGCATCCAATTTGCAACTGCCCCCAGTGCATAATGATTAAAGCTCGTCATCTCGCCAGGGTTTATGCTTCCGTCAGGGAGTTTGCTATCCCAGCGCTCCCACATGGTGGTCGCGCCCATCGTCACCTGATAAAGCCAGCTTGGCAACTTGCGATGATATAGCATTCGATAGAACAGCTGAGTCTCTCCCACACGTGAAAGAGCATGTCCAATGATTGGTGGGCCAGCGAAGCCTGTCGCGATCTTGAACCGGGAATTACGTAGGATGAGATGTTTCAACCGAGCAGCTGCAGTCTTTTCCTGTCTCGAATTTTCGAAAAGACCGAAATGAATACAGAGAGCGAGGGCAGTTTGAGTGTCAGCGACAGTACGGCCCTCCGTTGTTATGTAGCGCTTCTGGAAGGCATCTTTGATGGTAGCGGCCGATTTGGCGTATTGGTCAGCGAGTCCACCTCGTCCCAGAGCCAGACAAATCCTTTCCATTAGGGCGGTTATGTGTACTAGATACGCATTGGCCACGAGTTGAGGATCTGTGATTGAGTTTCCAGGGTCATCAGGAGGCGCCAAGGGGTCAAGCCAGTCACCGAACTGATACGAGTCCTCAGCCCAGAGACCAGTATTTTCGTCATGCGGAATTCCCTTATCAAGCCAGGCCTGCATACTCTCCATTTGCTGACTCAAAATCGCCTCGTCCCCGTATATATCGTAGAGAGTCCAGGGCAAACCCACAGTCACGTCACCCCAAATTGCAGTGGGATAGCGCGTATCGTCAACGGGGACATCGGGACAGAAGAATGGCGGACAGGATCCATGGTCCCGCAGCTGTTCCTCTGCAAGGTCTTTCAACCAGCCTTGGAGCATCCCGGACACGTCGTATAGATAGCCCGCTGTTGGGCCAAAGACGTGGATATCACCCGTCCAGCCGAGACGCTCATCACGCTGAGGGCAGTCCGTGGGAATGCTAAGGAAGTTGCCCCGCATGCCCCATTGTATGTTTTCTAGCCAGAGATGATAGATTAGCATGGGATGTTTTCGAATCGTGCAGAACAGTAGTGCTTCATATGCAAGAAAGGGGAGTCATGAAATGAGACTTACTGTGAAGCTGATTGAGCAAAGAATTTGAGCAGTCGAACCACCCAGTCTGCTCCATATCCGTGTGGACAACAACAGCAGTAATTCGAGATAGTTCAAAGTCGGCAGGCGTACTCGAGAGACCTTCGATTTTCACGTAACGGAAGCCATGAAAGGTAAACTTAGGCTCCCACAGCTGACTTTCCCCAGATAGAATGATGGTGTCAGTAGCCTTGCAGATTCGAAGACGCCGCGTGGCAACCTCGCCGTTCTCCAACTCCTCGGTGTACAGCAGCTTGACAATATGACCCTTAGGTCCATGAAGCTGAATCCGGACCCAGCCGACAATGTTCTGGGCGAAATCTATCACAAGCTTTCCGGAAGGGGTGAGAAAGCTGGAGGCAGCCGGCAAAGTGTCGGTGATCCTAACCGGTGGTCCGTCGGGTGCAACTAGAGCTGCGCTTGGGAAGGCTTTGGACGCAACCGGTTTCCATGCTTTGTCATCGCAAGCTGTCGTTCGCCATCCGCTAGGTTCCAAGGATAGATCTCAAACCTCGCCATCGTAAATCTCTGCTGTAATGAGACTACCCGTGCTTGACTTCCAATCTCCATCAGTGTTGATAACGGTTCTGATTGAGTCACCCGCCTCAATGATTAGCTTCGCAACAAAGCCAATTTCGTCTCCCCAAATGTTTCGACTTCCTCCAAGAAATCCAAGGCGGCCGCTGAACCAGCCTTCAGCGACCTGGACTCCTATGGCATTCTGTCCCTCTCGGATAAGATCGGTAACATCAAATGTCTGATACACCAGTCTGTGCTTGTAGCTAGTCCACCCCGGAGCTAGTACTTCATCCCCCACGCGGGTACCATTGATATGTGCTTCATAAATCCCATGAGCGGTTATGTACAGTCCTGCCTTGCTGATGGTGGCTCCTTCCATAGAGAATGTCCTCCGAAAGAGCTGAGGCTGCTTTGGCAGCGACTTGTCGATGGCAGTGGCAGACGTGATCATGGATGAGCCATTCCAGTCAGCTCTGCTAATGAGACCAGCTTCAACAATCTCCGAGTGTGACCAAGGAGTCGCATCGACATCTCGAAACTCATTCCGGTCGGTCGAATCACTGCGTCGAAAAGCACGCACTCGCACGGATGCGGACTCGCCTGACTTCAGTGGCTGACTTGGCCAAGGCGCCAAGTTGGACCTGCTCGACTTGACCAGATAGCTTTGGGTTTCGGAAGAGTCAATCTTTGTGACTTCAACTTGATACGCCGCTTGCATCCACCCAGCCGTGCCTTCATTGTCGCAGAATCGCCATGATATTCTCGGCTCGGGCTCATTGATGCCTATGGCGTCGCGATGATGCTCAAACTGGACGCGATCAATGGTGACCATGGTAGGCAGACCAGAGCAAGGCTCAAGATGAAGACCTTATGGTTGCAAAGAGAACAAGTTGGAAATTGTCTGAATGCTCACTGTAAGCAGGACCTCTATCCGTCCAGGTTGTGCTGAGGGCTCATACACGATGTCTCGTGCTTACTGTGCAGTGAAAGGGTGAGGACAAAAAGAAGGGGCTTGCTTCTTCTGGCAAAGTTTCTGCTTCTAATCTCATGTCTGTGATCAATTTAAGTTAATCACCAGCTCTTGGAAGCCTCGTAGGCCTGGAGAAGGTGGATATCCTGGAGTTGAACTGGAACTAGTTAGGGACAGGACGGGAATAAGGCAGGGATCGGGGCAGCGCCGAACCCCACGCGAGATCAGACACTACCGCAGCATCTTAGCAGCGTCTCTGTCTAATCCTGCGCTATCGTAGTTAGGGGCCACTGTCTCCATAATATCATTTATGTAATGGCGAATGCCATCTAGTTTGACCCGTTTAACTCGGGGCAAGCCCGAAAGTCAAACTTGTTTCCGCTCACTCACCCACATCGCGCCATCACGATTGCTCGCTCTCTAGTGGCAATGGATGAGATGGAATCCCATGGCGACTGGCTAAGGTCTCGTGTCGATTGCCGAGGCTCAGGCACAATTCCGGCAGAAATCGAAATTGCTGCGAACAATCCGAGCCGGCAAGTTCCGCCAGGGCCTGTGAACCGTAAGCGGCCCCGGGACACCGCCGTGCATGGCGGCGGCGGCGGCGACGTCGGCTCAATTCGTATAGCCGTGGCATGTCTGGCCTGCCGCAGTCGCAAAACCCGCTGTAGCGGACACCAACCAACCTGCGAATACTGCTCCAGAGTTGGCATCAACTGCGAATATACTACAACGACCATCTCATCCAACTCTTCCCAGCCGACGTAAGCATTCCAATTAACATGCTTCTGGTTGTTGAAGTCTGTGGCTCACTATCCGCCGCCTCCGGTGTTTTCCAGAACCACCTCCCTCGATGAATGGGGACAGAGGATCCTAGACGCTGTAGCACATCATGCCCGCAGCAGGGACGTCCGTGTCGAGTCGCATGACCCCATGAATGACAACAACTTCGCCGATGCCATCACGGCGCTAGAGGGCCGTGACGATCAAAGTTTTCGCAAGAGATTACGAACAGCAGCAAAAGAAGTAGATCTTGACCAAGTCCTCATCGTAAATCCTGGACCCGTCACCAGTCTACCTTCCATGCTGGATTGGGACATCTTCTCAAAGGATAACGGTCAGGCCGATCGGCTCTCGTTACGTTCACCATTCTCCCAACGTGAAAGTCAGTCACGAATAGAGCGGTTGTCGGGTCGAGAGAGTGCTAGCTGTGCCTCCCGCGATTTACTTGCGTTAGCCGCCACGTTCGAGACTCGATACTTGCAGGCCATGCCGATTCTCGCGACGGCTAAGCTTCAAAAATACATTTTCGACATTGCTGAAAACGGGGTGCTATGGGATGCTACATCGTGCCTGGTTCTTCTCGTCGCTGCGTTGGCAAGTCTCACGTCCACACAAGAACAAGATCATCAACATCAGGACAACCAGCTACGAAGGATTTCTGATGACGAACTGGCCGTACGCTATGCTACGGCTGAGCGCTGTACGACACCTGCGCTGCGATACTGGAATATGGCGAGGAAACGTCTAAGCTGGGCGATATCAGGCTCTGGCGATTTAGCAGCACAATGCCAATTCCTGGCTGGGTGAGTGGCTTTATCCGCCCTACCATGGATTTCACACTATGAAAGCCATATTCTTTCGAGCTAGAATAGCTAACGTATAAGGGAACCTTAGGATATGGCATCTTTATATGTCAGAACCCCATGCCTCGTGGAGAATGTTTAGCAGTTGTTTGTCGTCGCTGGATCAGAGCGACTCTCTGGACCAGAGTCCCATCTCTGCAATTGCGTCAGTGTCAGAGACGCAGTCTGCACTGCGTCTGAGCATACGTGTAGGCTGCCTAAAAATGCTTTGGTAAGAAAACGATTTCTTATGCTTAGGGAACCTCTTCGCTCTTTTTTGGGGGGGCTTTTATTGGAACAGCTCGTAACCTCTCTACTCTACACTCTTTTGTTTTTAATCATGGCTAACGATTCTGGTGGTTGGTCAATCTAGTCGGCTACGCTATGAGCTTTATCTCCCGTACACCCCTACGAGCTATGTCCTCAACTTTAGACACGACATGGAAGCCATGATCCCGGGTTTGGAAGAGGATGAAATTAGAGATGAGCGCAACGCAGATCAAGGTGCTGGGCAGGAACTGGTCGAGTCAGCCGACCTGGCGTTGCTCCAGATTCGGCAACGCGGTTTGGCCAATTTCACAACCTTGGGCCGTACCATGTCCATAAATGATGTCTGTGTTCTTCATGACAATATTGTCTCATTGCAAAAGGCCATCGCAACCTGGCATACCAAGTTGCCGCGGCGCCTTCACTTCCCAACAACTTCAGAGCTGGTCACTCGTGGCGACCAAATGGCCGTTGAAAGACAGGATTACCAGCGAGTTCGATTGCAGTCGTCGTACCTTGAGACAGAGGAGTTGATTCTGCGACCTGCACTCTACATGCTCCTGCATATAAAAGCTCTCCAGGATGCTATCACTTCTTCGCCAGACGATCAGGGCTCGCTCCACAGCGTTTTAGGCCGACACCTTGCCCTTCGCTTCCACCAGCTAAGTCAGACACACCGAGAGTTGGTGGAATTGAGGATACGGCTCATCTTGGATTCTCAAGAGCCGCTTTTACTTGAAATGGGGTGCCTCAAGAGACATAGTCTCATCACCTTGGCATTGATGCTTGTCGCGGCCGATCGCGGGCTTCAAAACGACAGAGAGGGCGAGCATGCGTCTTCTTCAGCAAGCCGCGCAAGCATTCTACCCATAATTAACATGGTGGAGAATTTTTTGGCAAGGGACACATTGTGCCCTGACACGGCCGAGGCGTATCTGAGCATTCTCCATAGTGTATTCGAGGACACTTGAATACTAGCATGTCTTAGCCACTCTCTCCTGCTGGATCGGGTTCAAGGAACATTTCCGTCTTATTGTGAGCCAAAGTCTCTAGCATTCAGAGCTGAAAATCTGTATGTAGTGGGGGCAGCATTGATAAGTATGTCGCGCAGTCCCTGGATTCTGCCGCCCAGTAACCCAGCCCTTTCATCAACTCTTGGGACCCAGATTTGCAGGTGTTATCATCTGGTACTTGAAGATTGCTCAGTTCGGGACGACGTTGCGCTCTCAATTTACGAGCTGCCACCAGTATCAAAGCGCTTCGCACACCTTTCCGCAGCATAAGCCAAGTGCCATGATGCCTGTGTGTCATGCTAGCCGTCTCAAGCAAAACAATGTCTATGCCCAGACAGGCATTAGCTAGATCAACCAACCCCGAGACTATCACAGTAGACCACTGTGAGACGTTATTGTGAATCAATATGTATAATGCAGGCAAGCAAATATCGTGCCGGACGCTAAGAAACCTCCACCGCAAATACTGCCGCAGTTCGTTTGGGCAGAGCGCCATGTCGTCCAACGGAAACCGCATGGCAGGAGGTAGGGATTTATAGTAGCACGTCAGCTGATAATCAAATTCTTGCAGCGCCTCGAGCAAGCTGCTGAAGAAGGCCTCGGCTGCGGCCCCTGCGCGTCGATAAGCCTCCCTTCGCTTGTCTTGGAAATAAGTATCGATTCGCATCTCAAGCTTTCGAAGCATGATGTCGGTCAGAAAGAAATACCACGATTCATCCTCGTACGGCTCACACCGTACAGCGGCGGGTGTGGAAATAGATGTGTCCCAGCCCATCTCGTCCGCGGTTCCAGGCGACGATGAGTTCTGCTGCATGCCATGAGCGTAGCCGTTTGGAGGCGTGGGTAGGGATGTTGAGTAGGCAATAACGTTTAGGCTATAGGTTTCCATGCCGAATTCGCAAGCAACCTCGCTTGACATTATGTGTAAGTATAGATAAATATGAAAATTGGCTTTTTTCAATCTTACCGTTCTGCCTTGAAGCAGCTCCAACACAGGCGTTGCTCAATGCTACGAGAGCTCTGAGGCGGCGCTCCCATGCTCTCCCGCGCCAATCTCTTGGAGATGTATGCACGGCATGTAATTGAGGCCGCGTTGAACAGGCGCCAGGCGGAAACTGGTTTCTGCACATACATGAAGTATGTGCCCGCCATGAACAAGCATTGCCCTGCAATCAACGAAGAGCGGGTGAACAAAGGACCCAGTCGCTTCTGTCCGGCAACAAAATATTCTTGAGCCAGAGCGTATTTGTCCGGGGAAGGCTTTCTTCGAACATAGTCGGTAAGTTGATTGGTGTCCCACGGTTCGGAAATGGCACCAAGAGCGCAAGCGAGCAACTGTTTGGACAAATCGAGTCAGTTTTCTATTATCAAGGACCTTGTACGGCGTTAGAGCAGTGAGGATGCGACTCACAATTTGGCATGAGGCAGCGTCCCAGCCGATGCCATTCTCAATGACACCCTCTACTTGGGTGCGGAGTGCAACCGGATCAAGCATTGGGCTTTTTGTGTGAACATTTCTCAAAAAGCTCTCGACCAGCTCCGGGACGATTGTGCCATCGTCAAGACCTCTTCGACCGAGATTGTTTGGCTTGTATAGTTGGGGTTGGTTGAGACTGGACCTTGGTGGTCCGCGACTAACACGTTCACGAGTAACACCCACCCCGTGCTCTTCGTCGTCTTCTTCGTCGTCGCTATCACTGTGCAGGTCGAGCATTATAGCATCCAGGCTAGTGTTGACGCTGCCGTGGTAATTGAGGATTGGCCACAGTAGGGTTTCTTCTATAGTATATGTCCACCACATCCCGAATGGTGGGTTTTCCGGGTGCGAGAGATCCCTCCTCAACGACAAGGTCTCCATGATTTCGCCATGGGTCTGGCGGTCGCGATTCCCATAGATGGGGGTGTTATCAGACGGCGCAAGTGGCATTTCGTATGCATCGCGGTGAGTTCCCGGCGTGCCTTGCATAGCGGGGACCAACAGTGATCGTGTTTCTGCCATATCTGTCGAGGAGCTAGCCGTGCGACGTCGAGGCTGCACCAACTCAAGCTCTTTTTCGACGCGGCCTAATCTTGCGAGTATAGACGCGATTTGATCATCAGCTACACCAGCCGCGGCCCCGGATGCTGAAGAGGATACCCCATGATCAAAGCCTGTGCTCTCAAGCCTTCGTTTGTTTGTCCTGCAAAGGCAATTGTGACTGGTTAGCCTGGAACATGCCACCGTCTACCGAGACGAACGGCCCAGACCTGCAATGACGGGACACTGATGGGGAAAATCTGGGGAGCAGTCTCGAGTTCCACACGCACCTTGGATATGGCAATGCAGAGTATGAATCCAAGCTTGAGGGCGACCAATCATTCCCACGACTGGCCCCAGTCATGTTTGTACAGAAGGGTGGGCAAGCTGCGCCCCAGTTCGCAAGCATACAGCAAGGGGCGGCCGCGTCGAGCACCCAGACCCGACCGTCGGGACCCAGGTTTAGAGAAAGTGTTATGGGTTTGACTTATGGAACTGTTCAATAGAACCGGATTAAAATGATATCCTTGACTACTCCCTGGTCAGACGGACGGGTCGTGCAGGCTGCGAGTGCAGTTCCTTGAATTGTCGAGTGCTTTGCGGCCCGTGCACAGATTGCTCAAGATGACTGTCGGGGGAGGGCCGATGTCACGAGTCTGACGGGGCTGCTTGATTAAAATTGAGGCTTTGGACGAATGAGATGTCTCGGCTAACAATCTCCAGCGTAACGCTAACTACCACGGGGAATGGGGCTATGAGACAAACTAGAACCCACCAGTCCAGCCGGCAATGCATGTTAGTGTCATCGGGGGAGGGCCGAAGAGCTAGCGGGACACCGATGAATCGCACGCACAGAGGCCTTGGGAAGAAAATTGACTGGCTGGCCTGTCTTCTAGACTCACTTCTCCACATCCCCCATGTCCCCAGCTTTGTCCATCTACTCCGCGTGCGTTCTCCCCAAACAATGACCCCATGGGACACCCCTTGCTCCGGTCAAGAGTGGCGTCGGTTGTTAGGAGGTAGAGAGTGGTGCCCTCCGACACTTTGCTCAGAAGTGCTTAGCATGCCGCCGTGTTGATGAAAGAAGAGGAAATTTTTCTATATAACCTCTCGAGCATCTCCTATCATCATCGATTCCTGTGACTCAGCCTGTCACCTACTCCATCACCCGTCTTTCGCAGCCAGTTTCTTTTCCTTATTGTCGTCTGCTTCCCATATCTCGAGCTCGCTATCGAGATATTGAGAGATTGACCTACCAACTGAATCCATCATTCCCCAGAACAACGAGCTCGGCCTCATCATGACGGAGACAGACGTGGACAGGATGGGCAGCGACCTCCTCCGGGACACGCCTCCATGGTACAAGGTCCCCAGCTTGATCAAGCTGTACTTGCTCCTCATATCCCCCCTCGTGACTTCAGCGGCGTGGGGCTTCGACCTGAGTATGACCAACGGCCTACAGTCCGTTGCCGTGTTCATGGATACGTTCGGGAACCCGTCCGGGTCTACACTGGGCTTCTACGGCGCCTCCATGTCGGTGGGAGGCCTCGTCGCCTGTCTAGTCGGTGGCCCTTTGGGCGACCGTCTCGGCCGCCGAGCACTTTGCTTCATTGGTGGGCTTCTGGTAATCGGCATGGTTCTCATGGAAACCTTTGCAACAAGTTTCAACATGTTCTCGGGTGCGAAGCTCGTCCTGGGCTTCGGCAGCAACCTCCAACAGCTCTCCGCGCCTGTTCTTGTCACGGAGCTGGCACACCCGAAGCAACGCGAGGCCCTTACCTCCATTTACAATACGTGCATCTTCATTGGCCTTATCATAGGCTCTTGGATAACGTTTGCCACATACAGCATGGACTCTCAGTGGGCTTGGAAGCTCCCCTGCATCCTGCAGCTTATACTTCCGGTCTATCAGGTGGCCACCATCTGGTTCTGCCCGGAAAGCCCCAGATGGCTCATTTCGAAAGGTCGACTGGAGGAAGCAAAAAATATTCTTGTCAAGTACCATGGTAACGGAGAGGAGAATGAAGTCGTCAAAGTAGAGCTTCAGGAGATGCTTGCAGGTCTGGAGGCCGATAAGACCATGATTCGCTTCAACAAAGAGGGCCTACACACCATGCTGGGGAACAAAGGCAACCGCCATCGCCTCTGGCTCAGCTTTTGCACCGCGGTCGGCTCTCAATGCTTGGGTAGCAACTTCGTCTCGTCCTATCTACCTTTGATCCTTGACCAGATCGGCATGACAACCTCCAAGGAAAAGACATTGCTTAATGGACTCGTCAACATTATGCAGTGGTTAGTCGCACTTTCGGCAGCCTTTATTATCCCTCGTATAGGCCGACGCACCATCTTCCTGTCATCAACGTTGGGAATGACACTCTCCTTCATCGTCTGGACTGCATTAACCGCAACTTAACGTAATGCACCCACTTTCCGGCCACCCCCCCATTCCGGCCACCTTCAATTACCACAACACCACCCTAATGTAAGTGCTTCAACCCGCGTTTTCTCGTGCAATTTTAAAGTTCCTGAAAAATAAAGTAGATTTTTGGAATTAGCATACCCAAATACACCGAAAACGACATCTCAAATGCACTGGAAGACATCCATTCGGGCGTGTTGCAGCGCGTTGCATCTTAACGCTGGGGGGTGCTGCGTTAAACACTACAGGATTGGCTCAAGGGCATAGATAACCACAAAGCTGCCGCAGAGATACAACAACGCCTCAGCTAGGCTCAGGAAAGGGCAATTAGGGATTAGATACTAATCTAAGATGCCCTAGGTATTCCTCTAACGCACCAGCAGACAAGAGAGCTTGTCTAACGTATTCTTAATACATCAGGCAACCAATAGCTACTTAGAATATATTAGATTAATGGTTTTTTAAGGCATAATCCAGAGATTAAGTTCATAAGAGGCAAGCCCATCATCAGATAGCGGATTAATGGGGCTTCTACTGAAAACATCAAGGCATTCTTCGAATTTCTCAAGCTCCCGGCGATCAAGAAGATCCCCTTAATGCATCAGTACAATATAGATGAGACAGGCATCCTTGCAGGTCTCGGTTTTAATGGCCTTGTTCTTGGGTATAGGGAAAAACGTCAGGCCCTTATTGTATCATCAGATTCAACTAAATAGACTTCAATTCTTGAATATATATCTGCTAACGGACGTATCCTTGATCCCCTAGTCATCTTTAAAGGAAAAAGCGTTCAGCAGCAATGGTTCCCCGTCGATTCAAGTTTTCTAAAGTCCTAGAACTTCACAGCAACCGAGAAAGGCTGGACAACCGATTCCATAGCCCTACGGTGGCTCCAAGAGATCTTTATCCCCCAGATAAGGCCATCGCCGCCGCAGAAACGCCTACTTATTATCGACGGCCACGGAAGCCACACGACTGACGATTTCCTTTACGAATGCTTCAAGAATAATATCCATTTACTGTTTTTACCTCCCCACGCCTCTCATGTCCTCTAGCCTTTCAATATCTTGGTTTTTTATCCCCTCAAGTATATATATCAAAAGGAACTCACTAAGCTCATCCATTATATAGATTCCTCGCCCCTGGGCAAGCTATGCTTCCTCTCTTGCTATAATAAGGCTAGAAAAGTAGCTTTTATTAAGTAGACAATATGTTCTAGCTAGCGGATATCTAGATTGTTCCCTATTTATATTACAAAACCACTGATGAGCCCGCTGTTGCTAAAGCCGGCCCCTAACCTCCCTAAGACACCCAAGATACCCGAGAAACCGAAAAGAACACTTAATAATGCCTTCAACACTCCAAAATGCAGTTCTAATATCATTGGATATATTAAGAATAATAGGGAAATATTTTCTAATGGTCCGGGTCAACGGCAATTCTGGCGTCTTCTCTGTAAGATAATAGATTTATATTTTACTAGAATAGCAATAGTAGAATTAAAATTACAGAGTCTTGAGCTTGAGAATAAGGGCCTCCGGCCCAGGAAGAGAAAAAAGATCAATAAGGATCTAAACAGGCGTTTTGCAAATATTAATAATGTTATTACTGCTCGAAAAAAGTGGTAGGACCTTCTGCAACCCAAAGTAACCGCAATCCACATCAAGAAGATTGGATTTAAATATCTTTGTATAGAATAGCAACTCACGCTTCCAACAACACCAACAATATAATTTTCTGATTTTTTTAGCGATATTAATGTGGTATTGAAGTTGTGGTCGCATTCACATTGAGGTGGCCGGAATGGGGGGGTGGCCGGAAAGTGGGTGCATTACGTTATCTCAAAACCCCCAAGGAGAGCTACGGCATTGGTGTCATTGTCGTCATCTTTATTTTCAGCATGTTCACTGCCTGCTGCTGGATCCCGCTAGTCGTCACCTACCCTCTCGAGGTCGTCACTACCAAGCAGCGTGGCGTCTTCTTTGCCTTTACTATGTTTTGTGTTAATGCATCCGCATTCGTCGCCAGCTACCTGAATCCAGTGGCTCTGGAGAATATTGGCTGGCGGTATTATATTGTACAATGTGTGTTTAACGCGCTTTTCGTTGTCATTATTTACTTTACCTATGTGGAGACGTGTGGCTTGACCTTCGAGGAAATTGCCATGATTTTCGATGGAGATGAAGGCTTTAGGAATGCTAGTGCAGCCATTGGCGCCGACATGGAAAAGAGGACGGATGCCATTTCCATGGTCCAGACAGTAGAGGAAACGAACAGGGCGACTTCTCCCAAGTAGATAAAGCACGGCATTACGAGCTCTTCCTTGTACTGCGCAAGATTCGAAAGCTATTGTTCGAGAATGTAAGAAGATTTAGTTAAGATTTTACTTGACAATCTTCCTTATTTACATACATCTGAGCTCATGTTCATCGGTTTGCTTGTGTTCTGTACCATAATTGACTAAACCCGCTTCAGGTGATTTGGTCAATACTCTCTGGATTTACGGTGAAATGGCGCATATAATAGGACCAGAGAGTTGAGCTATTCTGAGCTAAACAAGACTTCACTACCAAAATATTTCTGACTCAAGCCAGCAGAGTAGTTGTTACGCGCAGCCCCAAATCCGTTAATACATCCTGCTCTTCCCGTTGAATCCACATCCTGATAGACCCGACCCGCGTCATGACCTGAGCTTCTTGGGCTCTCATCGACCATCCACTACCGCCTTCAGTCTCTGAAGTCGACTTCTCTCCTTGGCCAAGTCTATGCCCATCGGGTTTCACTCCTAACAAATGCAAAAGACACCATCCCCCATGATCACTAGGCACGTTTTCTCGGGCAAGCACTAACCAATCTACCACTTCTTCCCCAACATACCCATCCAAGTCTTCCCCGCAATTCGTGAAGGAGACATGGATAGTGGCCTCGCGAACTCTGAACTGCATCCAGCGATCTTCGCTTGAGGAGCTCGTGTTTTTGACAGGCGCGCCCTTCAGTGTCAAAGCTGGACTCGTGATACAGAGGAGGCCTGGGTATTGGCCAGAGAGCAAACTAAGAAGTTCTCTGGACTGCATTTCCGACTCGGGCTCAAGAGTTAGAAGGGATAGTAAGCCCTCTACTCCTGCAGACTGCTTCTCTTGCTTTTCTGAAGTGGCTGAATTGTCAAAAAGTGTAACGAGCTCTCCGTTGAGGCCAGTCACTACCTTCACACAAGGCTGGATAGCCTCGTCTTCCTTTTTCACACCGTCAGCAAATCCCAAAGTTCCAGGACCCCAAAGCCGCCCCTCCCATCCACACCAGCTCCAACTAGGGAACCCTTCTCTTCTATGGATCCCATATCGGCTCAACCACAACAATCCAAGATTAAACTGCTCCTTTGGAATTCCCCAATGGAAGCCGTGGGGATACAGCTCTCCCTGCAAAGCTTTCAGAACGCCGTCAAAGGCGTTCAATGAGTCGTTCGAATCAGTCATGTCTCTGTACATGTAGAGCACCAAAAGGTTACTCCACTCTCTCATTCTCTCCTTTCGGCGAGATTCGCCAACGAAGGGGTTTCTCAGCACACCCACTCCATAAGTTTTCTCAGGCTTTTCGTTTGCAATGAAGGCATCGTCCCAGAGGAGATTGTGACCGTGGGAGTTTGTTTCATCTAGGGCCTCGCAGCATGTCATGGCGTTACATTCGAAAATCACCTGGTGATCGGTGAAGTAAATGTTTCTTGGGCTCAAGAGTGCTTCTTGGAACGTCCACGCCCGTGTACCCCACTTAGACACCCAGATCGTTTGGCTCAGCGTCAAGCCTATTGTGGCAAGCTTTGCATGTCTGCCTGTGCTTCCAAGGGGAATAGAGCATGACAATTGCGAAAATGTTGGAATGGCGGCATTAACCCGCGGAAGACCATCGGCTGCTGATTTTGAGGAGATAGCGACCAAGGTGCAGTATGCTCCGCGGTAGATGTCGCACATGAGTGATATTTGCTTGGCTTTCTGTACGGGAGAGGACTGGTCGATGCAGATAGAGTCAACCCAAAGATATTGCTTCCCGAGCGCGAGGGTCACGGTTATCGCGTCTTCGATTGTTTGAGGAAGGAAAGAAAGGGGTGTATCGATTTCATGCCTTGGTTGTTGAGTGACGCCCCACACATAGGACAGCGCAAGATAGTCACAGGCTGAGCCTGGATGACGGATGACACATCGTGAGCGGACATCGAGCAGGTAGATGTGTGAAAGATCAGCCGTCCAGACTGGTTGACAAGTTGAAGGGTGCAACCGAGAGCAGCGACTCATCCAACGTTCAAGGGTTGAGAGTGAGTATGAGGGAGAGGACAAAGTTCTTCCACCAAGAGCGACCGCTTCAGATTGCACGTCTGCATCAACCGGGACGTGCGAGTCTGTCTCTCTCTCCTCTTCCACAAGACACAAACCATCGCCTCTCTGCACCATCTCATCCACTTCATCTAGGTTTCTGGGTGGCCACATTACCAAAGTCAGATACCTTGCATACTGTTTCTGTCCCTCGGGAACAGGATTAACGGCATTCTCTCCAAAATAAGCGCCTAGCCGGCTTATGGTTTGAAATGCAAATACCCACAGTTCCTGTTCGGTGTTCATAGGAGATGGTGAGCAGGAGTACAAGCAGCAGCATACGGGACAAGCATCATCTAGAACAAGAGAGTCTACCGGCCCGAGCTGGCGCCATTGAGATTGATCTTTTATCCGAACTTCTGGGGTTGAGGACTTGAATCTCCAAAAAGCTTTTCCGCAATCATCCGCTGCGAGTAATGCTGCGAGATCGAGAGAAATGCACCTGTCGCAAGGTGATCCTGCAGTCAGGTCGGGCCTGAAATCTCTCCTCGCTGGCGAGAAGAACCAAGCATACTCGTCGCCCTGGAAGCTGTCTGGACACTGCGAAAGCTTGTGGCCAACTCTGCGGCAATTGATGCAGAGTAGCCTTTCCGCAGGAGTATGTTGCGCCATTCCCTGCGAGTCTCTTAAATGATCGGTTCGGTATGAGTTCGGCAGGTGACCGTGATGGAGGGGAGTGCTTCGTTGATGTGATCAACACGTCAGGCTGTTCGCGCATTCCTTATCTAGTGCTTGTTCAGCAGAAGATCTGGAAGAGAAATCGCGAAATGTGCGACAGTGGGGGACTCCTCACTTCCGTCTTATCCCGTGTCTGGTTTGGGACTTGACAAACCCCTGCTGCTGAGCTGAGTTTTGGCGCCTATCGATAAAATCGTCCACCACAACCCGTCTCACGAACTGGTCCCACTACCCTAGACTGCTTTTACTTCATCCTGTTGTTGAATATTTGCTCCAAGCATGTTAATAGCATGACTTACTTGGTGCATCAATCAAACATACTGTTCGATTTCTTTATCTATCTCATCTCTGTTCCTTCGCTACGACGCTTCAATATCCGTGGCGGACTTGATCAGTCTTTCCTGCGGTCGGCAAAACACCATGTTGCCGAGCATGATAAGTTACCAGATAATCACTATTGTTTCAGACCTCAAATAGTGTCAGCCGCTTAAGGAGCTCAGAGATTACTCCCCTTTGGCTTCTTCATCTCTTGAGGTGAGTACTGACGAGGCAGGGCCGTGCTGCACAGGCTCAAGGAAACCAGCGGAACCGAAGCCTTCACCAATCCGAATTAGGCAACTTTGGCGTTGGGGCCAATCAGCGACGCGAGGCATTTCAACACTACCTCTGCTCGTGACTCAGCTGATTGCCCTGGGAAACGGATAAATGATCAAAGAAATCATCTTTTTCCCAATACAAACTGACCTGCGTGTTCATTATTGTCGATGGACCGAATTCCTGTTTCTAGTATCCTTTCGTCATTCAATTACCATCCTCATGAGCATTACATACCAAGAGGTCGCTGCCAGCGCATTCGCAGTAAGGAAACGGATCCGGGCTCACATCTACGAGACACCTCTCCTTCCAGCGCGGACCGCGGGACAGAGCCACAGTGTCAAGGTATTTTTCAAGGCCGAAAACTTCCAATTGACGGGATCCTTCAAGATTCGTGGCGCCACGTCTAAGATGACGGCTGGCTCGGCGCAAGAGCGACTCATCACAGCCTCGTCTGGCAACCACGGCGTTGGTGCGGCCCGTGCAGCCTCTCTTCTCTCAAAGAAAATGACCATTGTTCTACCCGAGACCGTTGTTCCCGCAAAACTGGACAAGATTAAGGCATACAATGCGGAAGTGATCCTTCACGGCGCAGACGCTGGACTGTCCGAGAAGCACGCGCAACAGCTTGCCGCCTCGGGAGCCTACACATATATATCTCCATACAACGACCTAGATATTGTCGCAGGTCAAGGGACCATTGCGCTCGAGATTCTGGAGCAGTGCGACCAAGTCGAGAACATCTTCGTTTCCATGGGCGGCGGCGGCCTTATCAGCGGGATTGGATCAGTGATAAAGGCTTTCAACCCGAAAACGAAGGTCTACGGCGTCTCTGCTATTAACTCTCAAGCTCTGGCCGCGTCAATGGCTGTAGGCCATGTGGTTGAGACTGAACATCTTCCCACACTTGCAGAGGCTGTAGCGGGTGGCATCGATGATGATACCATCACACTACCACTAGCCATGTCCGTTATCGATCATGTCATCGAATGCAGTGAAGAAGAGATCGCCGCCTGCATTAAGAGTTTGATAGTCGAAGAAAACATGGTTGTCGAAGGCTCTGCGGCCCTTGCACTTGCCGGGTTCAATAAGGTGGCTAAGGACCTGGCTGGCCAAACAAGCATCATTGTATTGTGCGGAGGGAATGTTGGTCAGGACTTTGCAAAGAAGATTCTTTTGTCTTGAGTAGATGACATGCTGGAATGAACAATTTCGAATTTGCAATCGTCTTTGGATGCGACAAAAGTACTCACGGGAGTGTAGCGGCTATTTTAGACTTTAAGAGGCAGATGGAATCCCAATTCTTTTGCCTTGCGTGGTTTTTGTCAATAGAACGAACTTTGTCAATATCCAATAAAGAGGATGAGAAATAAAATAAGAAAGAAACAGAGAAACAAAAGGAAAAGAAAGAGAGAGAATAAGTAAATATGAGAGATATCCCAAAGAGATATACTTACTTAAAGGGTCAAGGTAACAAGGAATAAGAGGGAGATTACATTGATCTAAACACAAAGGCAAAGATTACCTCAAATTAGTTTACCTAGGGACAACTGGAGATTTTTTTATTTTAAATTAATAGCTAGTCACCCTACATAGAATTATATCTAAGCCCCCTATATTTATATGGCCCTAGGGGTTTCATACGCTATACTACACTAGTGGTGAAATGAATATCCAGTCCAAACATCAAGTCCAATACTGGTTCGGTTGGAAATACTCTTATCTGCGGCTTTCTTCAAAGTGCAAATACAATTTCATTGTGATCCCGCTATCCAGAGTCATTTTGATTTCGTACGACTAGATGTGCTCAAGCAAAGCGCAGTCAGCTGTGGAACGAAGCCACTCTAAGGGTAGTCCGATTTGTCAACGGACAGAACCAGCATCCTGATTTCCTCCTCAAGCAGGCCTTTGTGAATTGTGTGCTTATACACCAACGACTCTGGTTCGGATGACATTTAATCAGTTTCAATACTACTGGCTCTAGAATGATCAGGCCATTAGCTGCTGCCGCCATCTTCTGAACAATCCCTGACAGGAGACGTCTTGCCATGCCCTGCAAGTGTTGGCTCATGCAGACCAGTAAGATAGCTTCAAGTTGCAACTATGGGATTGATATCCTCATTTTACTTCAAGATGAGTAGGTGGTGTGCCTGTAGTCCCTCCAGCTTACTATCTGAAACCCCAATCGGCTATAAAATATTTGCCTTAAGACGGTCTCTGGGATATGAAACCCACCTCCGTCCCGTAATCAGCTGGCATAGAAGACTCTGCCATTCGTGGTGAGTCTTCGTGCCCAAAGCGTCCGCAATCGTCATCGAGCACACGGTACTCCTCCGGGTTCCGGCGTAGTTCAACCGGAAGGTGAAGGACCTGAGGAGGGTCGCCATAATCTCCTAGCCTGCGATCACGCGCCACCCAATCGCTGCCAGAGTACTCCACAAAGGTCCGCACCTTGATTTCAAGCCCGCTGAAACTTTCGTCATGTGCACTCCAAGCTGTACCTTCGTCGCCTTCAACCTGGAAACGTCGAATGTGATCGTCTAACTTGGCACGGCGCATACGCAAGAAGTCTACGAGGTCCAGCCTGCCTTCCAGCTCTCGATCCAGGAAGGGCACACCGTCAAGGGTGATCCTCTGCACACGTTCTTCAGCCACATCTTGCAGTCGGAATCGTCGGGCTGGCGGGATGAATAGCTCGCCAAAAGAATGGCGCTCTGATTCATCGGCAACTACCAATGAGAGGCTGCGCAGAAAGACTGCTTTTTTTCGAGCGAGCTCGGCTAGGAAGGATGGTGGGTAGATGGCTGACAGTTGGATGGCAATGTGGCGCAGCGATCGGGCCAAGGCTGTGTTCTCCGGTTGCTGGAAAAAAGCATGGACGGTGCCGGACTGGGGTCGGCTCCAGTAGAGCGTATCAATCGCCGGGTCAAATAGACGGAACGACACAGGGAAGCCTGCTACAGGGGAATATCGTAAGCGGAGCGCCCCGGATCGCTCGACCGAAGCCCTTGCCTCACGGCAGGTGTGGTAGACGCTGGGCCAGGCTGTATCAACCGTCAGGGGTAGCAAAGGCCACTCGCCCCTCCAATCCTTTATCTCCAAGGGCCACATGACGCACACCTCAGGATGCGGATCAGAAAAGCTGAGTGCCCAGATGGCATCTCGAAGCTCAGATGGGAGTTTGGCGAAAAGAGTGAAGCAAGTCATGGTGGTTGTTGAGGCGAATGGTTGAAGCGTAATTCCCGCCAAGAGAGAAATATCGCGAGGGCCAGGGGGGTGGGAACTGGGCTTACTGTTGAGTCGGCTGGCCATTTTCTGTCACGTGAGCAATGAGAAGAGAGCTTCCTGGTTGCGCTGCAATATGGACTTCAACAAAATAGGAAAGCCGGACAAGTGTGAACTTGATCGGGGTGTGATTGATTGGATTTGGCTATATTCACTGGCTTGCTCGACAGACTTGCGCGTCCTACGAGGAGAAGCTAACAACCATGGCGCGCATGCGCAAAGCTAGACTCAGTCAGAATGCCCGGACAATCGCTCTTGACGCCGCTATTTCGATCGAATAACTGGAGATTGGTGATTCCATTACCGGGAAGGACCTTGGAACAGCTAGTGCCTTGACAAAATAGAACTTACTGCAGTTGGGTACAATCGAGAGGGCTGCGTAGGCGAGGGCGTTGCAATGATATCTCTGGCAGTGCGGGCAGTTACTGTCGTCCCTATCGTAGACTGACTGTTATTAAGAACACTGACACAGAGCCAGATATTGGCCCACATGCCTGAGCAGTCACTTTTGTCGCCGCTATTCTGGGTTAATAGCTGAGCTTTGGTGATGGCGTTATCGCTGAGAACCGTTTCGCAGTCTGTTGCCGTCTTTACAACATAAAACTTATTCCAGTTGGATAGGACGGACGGCGGTTGAGTGTGGGAAGGAGCCACTGCGCCGTCTCTCTAGATGTCTTGTAACTACTAGACTATGTTTGCCGATCTGCCTTGGTTTCAGAAAAGTGAAGGGTACCAACTAAGAGTTTATAGAGTAATCTTGAGATGCTAATTGTTTGGGCTCAGCTGCACAACTGTTCTTCCTGCCTTAGTGCTAGCACTTACCTGTCTTAACTATTTCAGAACCTATAAGCTGAATAGCATCTATCTACTCGAGAGACTTGTTGGCCAGGCACGATGTCATAAAATAACACGCGAAGTTCTATCTAGCGGAATAAGCGACATGGCTTCATGATCGTCGTCTTGATTGTACCACCGTGTTCTTGATTTTCACCATTTTGGATATAAAACACTCCTTCCACTGGGTCGGCTGCCTTCGTGGCCGCAAAAATGCAATGACATTCTTTGTTCCCAACAGATATCCTTCGAAACATGGTAGGTAGGGTGGCCTTGTTGTTACATATGGACGACGCTAATTCAGGCTCGACTGAGCCTTAGGATAAAACTAGATTCGTTCTTCAGACTCTCACTAAAAAGCTATCACCCTCATGATTCCCCTGAGCAACGACAGCCACGAGCCTTGACCTCACGTTCTTGGTCATCCAGCCGCCCATTGTCAAGGCGATGGCCACGCCTATCTGCATTCCTACCACGAGAACAAGCTTGGTAGCAAAAGTGCCCATGACGGGATCTAGGCTGGGGATCCGATTGAAGGCGTAGGTCGCGCTGTGCATCAGCCTGACCAGCTGGAAAGGAAGAGCGGCACAGGCGGCAAGATGCAGCCTTTTCGCGATATTTTGATTCGGGTGAGCCTTGGCAGCAAGCACGCGCCGACCCGAGGCAAACAGCCAGAAGAAAACCACAAACATGACGAAAAGCATCAGACTATTTCCAATCTTATTCAGGAGATGCGCTTTAACTCCTTCCTGACCCGTTGAGCTTGGCGACCCCCCATATGTGGCCATGCCGATACCGGCGGTGTTGAAAAGGTGTGTGCATCCGAGGACAGTTTTGTCAAGCCACCTTTTAGATGTCGAAGGAATGATACTGTTTCTATACTTCTCGGTCAGCACGAGTGACTAGTTGTAAGGTGGGGAGATTCGCACGCTTCATAAATGATGCCGATAATTGAGAGTGAAAGACAAGCAAGGCTTCCTGCATTGGTGAAGATTGAGACTGCGTTTGGAATATCGGAGTCGGTGTCATGGATGATTTGGTACGCATTCGCAATGAAACGAATCACGAAATAGGATGCGAATATCGGCCAGCACACTATGCCAACTCTGCCATGCTTCCAGACAAGCCAGATAGCAAAAGGGAATAAGATGCCATGGATGACTGTATCAGCAATGGCGAGGTTGATTTCGTTCCGGGTGGGAGGGGAGATCTCTGACACACCAGACATGGCGAAAATGTGTTATTGGTGCAAACTGGGAGCGGGTGATAGCAATGCCCGAGGAAGGTTGAGGGCAAGGGAGGGTGAAGTTGAAATGATGAGAATCACCGAGATGATATCGCGGGCTACACTGCAGGCTTTATGCTGCATCATGCTTTGGGTGCTACCAACTCGAACGAAAACGATCTCCAAGCCTAGGGTCCCAGAGGCAAGGATACCTGGTGAAATGACACTCCAACCAGGCCGCAAACGAAACACAGCTAAATGCTTCCGGCCTGACATTGTTCGGGCGACAGCATTACGAATCAAGTTCACAGCCTGTCATCCTAAGCCTAATACTTATCTTGAGACGAGCTAACCAAGGCTCAGATATTGAAACTAGCAAAACTACCGGCAGCACGGCACTGCACACAACGGTTGTCGCCCAGATGCCAAGAAAAAAGTATCGCAAATCAACAGAAATAGGCCCGTGGACGATCGGTTAAGTGCCGAGACTTGCAGAATAAGCATTTGTGGCACAGTCACCTAGCCTATGGCAAATGTTATGGGTTTTGAATGAACTCGTAGATGCATAACAAGGTGGAGAGTGAGATGAAGTGGAGACTGCGAAAGCGAGACCGAGGCCGAGACCGAGACCGCATGCAATACGACTCTACCGGTCTCCGCACGGGAAGATAGCAGCCCACCGGCAGATGCATGATCGCCGCGGGGCTAGCGAGCGTATATAACAGTTCAATCTTGTATCGGGCTTTCCTTTGTTGTTTAGTCGACTCTTACCGCATCTAATGGACATTGTACGGAATCATGATTCTTTCACAGATATCCGACGTTTCTTCGGGAAGGGTGCTGGTGTTGGTATTGACGGCGGCGAGTATCGTCGCCAGCGTGTTGATACCGCGATTGATCAAGACCGCGCGCCTCTGGAACATCCCAGTTGCGGGGAAGGAACTTGGTGGTAGTGAGAAGAGGAGACAGGCGTACTTGAAGAGCGCAAGGCAGCTCTACACGGAAGGATACCGAAAGGTGACAGCTATGAGTGTTCCACATCTTAGAGAAATGCTAACAATCCTCAACAGTTCAAAGATGGTGTCTTTCGTATCACGACTTCTCGAAGTGAGGATGTCCTTCGAAGTCTACCGAAGCTATCGCTAACTCCAGACAGAGTCACCCGTTATTGTTGTGTCGCCAAACTTTCTTCCCTTTCTGAAGAAGGTGCCAGATGATGTCTTGAGCATGTCAGCTGCAGTGGACGAGGTGAGACACCCTCTTCGCTTACTCAAGCGCCATTTCTTACCGTGAGTATTAGACGATGGAGGTCAAGTACACCAAGATCCAGACCTCAGTTCCTATAATCCCTCATACCATCAAGGGCGAACTTACGCCATCTCTGGGTAAGGGCTCCACTGTGAACCCAACTTGCGGATGCTGATATTGTAAAGCTCGTCTGAATCCTACCATTGACCAGGAGGTCCGAGAGGCGCTCGAACTGGAGCTTCCATCGAGCACAGAATGGGTCGAGCTGGACATTCACAAGGCCCTTGTCCGCATCGTTGCCATGGTATCAGGCCGAGTCTTCATCGGCCCAGAGCTATGCCGTAATGAGCAGTACATCGACTCCGCCATCAACTACACAATCGAGGTCATGACGGCGCAGAGAGTGGTCCAGTATATCCGCCCCTGGATGCGGCCGTTCGTTGCAAGTCGTCTCCCGTATGTCAAGAAGCTCGATGAGCGCATCAAGGAGGCAGAAGCCTTCATGAAACCTGTCTTGGAAAAGAGACACAAGGATGCTCAGGACCCTGCCTACCAAAAGCCGGATGACATGCTGCAGTGGCTCATTGACGGAAAGGACAAGTTTCAAGACAAGCACAGCCAGAATCTGGCACAGGTGCAGCTGGGGCTTGGCTTTGCGGCCATACATACTACGACTCTGACAGCGACCAACGCGTGAGTGAAGTGCATTCTGGAACATGCGTGCACCTCCTCTGACGAAAATTGTAGTTTCTTCGATCTCGTTGCTCTGCCCGAATTCGCCCCGCAACTGCGAGACGAGGCCCAGCGAGCGCTCGATGAGAACAGTGGCGTCTTCACAAGCGCCGCGCTTCAGTCAATGAAGAAGATGGACAGTTTCCTAAAAGAGACGTTGCGTCTCTATCCGGCCACAATGGGTAGGTATTGTGCACTGGACCATTTGCACACAATAGGGCTAACAAGTCGGTAGCATCCTTCCAACGAAAGGTGATGAAGCCATTCACCCTTCCCAACGGCCAGCTCATTCCCTCCGGAGTCACCATTGAGGTCCCCGCCGTAGGAGTCAACGCGGACTCGGAGGTGTTTGCCAACGCAGACAAATTCGACCCCCTGCGATTCTACCATCTGCGAGAGCAAGCCAAGGAAAAGGGATCGGTCGAAGGCGCCGCGCAGAACCAGTTTGTCAGTGTCAGCCAGAACAGCCTCACATTCGGCTATGGCCGCCATGCTTGCCCCGGGCGGTTCTTTGCAGCCAACGAGATCAAGATGATTCTTGCGAATGCCATCATGGGGTGGGAGTTCAGGATCGTTGGCGAGTCTCAAGAGCGGTACCCCAACACTGAGTTTGCACACATGGTAAGCTATCCATCTACCTTGAGGGTTACTTGCCGCTGATATCATTGCGTTTTAGTCCATTCCTGATTTCTCCAAGAAGCTCATGTGCAGGAAACTATGAAAAACATAGTAATTTGCTTGTGATTAGGGCGAGAAGGGAAACGCCAGCTTGCACCGATGGTATTTAATGTTACTTCCTTACAATAGAAGATCAATTGCATACATCACTTTCAAAAGCTTTTCCGGGAGAATTCGCCGTGATAATTTACCGAGAACGCCCTCTAAGTACGAGTGGAAAAGTGTCCTAGTCAAGAGCATCGTGAACTTGAGGCTCACAAATGCGACACCAATGCTGGCCTCATGGTCGTCAGAATAATCTTATGCCTTACTTGCTTTCGGTTGGCTCGCAAATCCCAGGGTATCGTGAAACGGGTTGTTGTCTGTGCGTTACCCCGAGTCCCTGCATAAAGTCGAGCCGCAATACAGAGTAGCCTGAAGCTAGTCTCGAGCTTTACTTTATGAAGGCAAGGGGAGACTATGAAAGAGCTAGTCTCGAGCTTCCCGAGACTAAAGTCGGCTGTCGGAAAAAGACACAGCCCGCTATCTGTTATTTCTGAGATCCTTAAATAGCGCTTGGTCCCCCCTTTCCCCTCCCCTCGTCAGGTGGATTCCCGGCTTCGGTATCGGTTTCGCCCCCCTTTTGAGCCCAGAGCCTAGAGCCTGCATCGGTCTCGGTTTCTCCCCTCGCAACCGCCGCCAAGGGCGATTCAAAAAGTCCGCCTTGTATGCTGCCGCTGTCGTGTCATTGCATGGCCCGATTGCTTGCAAAATGCCCCGTCTCGGCCACTCCAAGTCTCGCAAGGGTTGTCTGAGATGTAAGCAGAGACGCGTCAAGGTGCATTACGCAACTTCATCACTCCTCCAACGGCGCAGCTAATGACTGATCGAGCTCAGTGCGACGAGAATGTGCCTTGCGGCGCATGCTCCAGACACCATGTTGATTGCAGCTTACTCCACGTAGCTGCCGGCGAAAAGTCTCCAGCTTCCAGGGACGTGTCTCCGCAGGTGGCCCGCCCTTCCCGTGTGGACCTTGCATCGGAGATCAATCGTGGCGGCATTCCTTCCAGCACGGGCAATGCCACCCAGGTATCCGACCAGGCGCAAAAGGATACATTCTCGTACTTCAACCGCCTGATCACAACTGGCCCGGGCCCGCACCAGATCACCGAATGGATGGCAGATCTGGAGCTCATGCACCACTTCACCGCCGTCACTTGTGAAACACTGCCACGGGGCCCGGGCCGTCAGGGTCTCTGGAAAGATACGCTTCCCAGGCTCGCTCTCGGGTACGAGTTCCTCATGCACCAGATCCTAGCCATTACATCCCTGCACATGGCCTGGCTTGCTCCTGAGGGCTCCAAGAAGTACGTCATCCTAGCTTCACAACACCAAAGCCAAGCAATTCAGGGCCTACGCGCGACAATGTCCGCCATCAACAGCGTCACCTGCCACGCCGTATTCGCAACCGCATCTTTGCTCTCCCTGAGCGCCTTCGCAATGTCTGCTGAGTATGTCAGCTCTGATCATCACCCTTCCGTGAACAATCTCCTCGAAGCGTTCTCGCTCATCAGGGGCATGCATCGCATTTTGAAAGACTGGGAAGATATCATTTCCCAAGGACCATTACACGGGTTCCTACGGTTAACAACAGAACACACGGGGTCCGAACTTCTTGATTCAACGGCGCGCGAGCTGTCTAGCTTGTCAATACCGAGTCATCTCGATCCTCAGGTTCAACACATGTATCGGGATGAGGTAGCCAAGTTTACGGAATGCATTCGGATGTCAGAGTATAGCTCCGATACTCCAGAACTGAGACTTGTCACAATGTGGCCAACGTCCTTCAGTGAAGAGCTTTTCAGCCTATTTCACAAACGAAACATCACCGCAATGGTGATATTGAAGCATTACTGCTACATCTTACGATTTCTGGATGTTGAACATTGGTTCTTCAAAGGGTGGGGTAAGCATGTCCTCAAAGACATAGAGTAGCGTGGACTGGACTGTACTTTTGAATGCTGGGTCTGTAGGATGATTAAAAAGTCAAGTTGGCATATATTTTGTTCCGTTTAGGTTGTAAGTGTAGATTTAGGAGATCGAACCACGCCCTTGGCAAGCAACGTTGAGGAGCTCATCGATGCGGAGCGATAACAAGTGTTTAACAATAGATCCACACCAAACAGAGATCTCCCAGCAGATTATTTTGGTACGTAGCAGGGCGGAAAAGAATTACGTGACGAAGTGCCTTTGTTGCCAATCTATGAGCGGAAACGCCGGAACCCTGTACGACTTTCAGCGACAAGGGTCGAGCTCAACAGCTGGACACGTTCAGAAACCAATCTCCACTTATCTTATTCTTTTAACTTCAAAAGCTCATGGTGTTGCGTACGCATAAGCAAGCACGGGTTAGCGTCTGAGATAGCGCTGTGCAGAACGCAAGGCTTAGCTCGAGGAGCCCTCAATGCAAGCACGGACGATCGGCACGGACGGTCTCGTCTTGAGGTCAAACAGAAGCTTTGTAGGACTAGCTCTCAACGCAGCCTTGGGCTTAAATATCATGACTTTTCCTCCTTACGATACCTTCTGTAGATCAGAAACCCTAGACTTTCTTTTCACAAGACATTGGCACTTTCTACACCGTCCGCTAACGACTGTCGAGAATTTGTGACAATGGGTGTTGAAAAGATGCAAAAATTCTTTGTCGTTCGCTTCAAGAGCCCGCTGCACATCATCGAGCTCATTATAGTGACCGTTGCTCTAATTCTGGCCGCCGTTCGGATCTTCACGCTTGATAGCAAAGCCCCAAGGACCAGAACCGACACGATGGCTCTTGCTATGGTACGAGGAGCCCATATCTCTCGAGTCTTCAGACTAACACGGTTTTCTAGGGAGCCAAGTCATTGGTCGTGATCTTCTATCAAATTCTTTCCGAGCACGTCCAACGATTTCGCCGTTTCTACAGCCCCAAGGCCAATTTCATTCTGAATACCCTGGAGATCGTTTTCTGGGCTGCCGTCGCGTTCATGGGTATCCAAGCCAACATGAAGAGCTGCAGCGGAAAACTGAGCTGCGGTCTCAGCTGGGCAGTTCTTGTCCTTGCCATTCTTCTTAGGTTCGTTAACCCGATCATTTGACAAGGGAATCTATTATCTGACAGATACTACAGCAACCTCGCTGCTTACGTTGCTGGCATATCCTTCTTCATCTACCGAGAACACCGACAGCAGAAAAAGGGCAATCCGAGTGGCATTCCTCTCGAAGTTTCACCCCAGTACAGCACAGAGCAGTACGGGAAGACACATTCGCACGCTCAAAGTCAGGATTACTACAGCCATGGACGTCCTGCCCAGTCTCCTAGGACCATGGTTTAGACGATGAAGGGGGATTTGGCTATCATACAAGGCTGTCGGATAGGGCAATTGTGCCAGGAAATGGAGGGACTCTATTTTACTTGTAGCATAGTAAGGTGTTTTACCAGATAAATCTTTCTTATTTTCTTTTTTTCTTCTTTTTTTTTTTTATTAAAAAAAAGTAAATAAATAAAGTCATTTATTTAGTTCAAAATCGTTCATGTTCAGTGTACTTTTCAGACCGATAAAACTTCAATCAGTCGCATCCCTGGTACATGAAACATGCAGCAAGACATGCGGCTCTGATTCGTTTGACTGGAGGTTCTTGTCGGCTTCGGTCTCGGTTTCGGGTTCGGTCTCGTCTGCGGAGGATATGGGTTCTCGATGCAACGTAATTACCCTCCCCTTCTTTAAGGCTGATATTTGCATGGGCGCTCATTTCCCTTACGCTTTAAGCGTATTTAGCTGATCATCATTCGCGCGGAGGTCGGTTCCCTTTCTCCACCTGATCTTGGCTGGTGCGAATGTTGCCGGGGGCTGTGGCCTTCGGGTCGTTGCTTGATCCCGAGTTTAGCTTTGTTATTTCTTCGTTTCGGTGATTTTCCACCCACTTCTCCTAATTGCATTCTCACATGACGTTGCTATTGTGGCGTGTGGATAAAACCACGTTAAGCCGGCGACAGAAAGTTTTCACCATCGGCCAGCCTCTCCCCTGAATGCTCAACGACCTTAACATATCTTCCGATGGCACAACGCGACGTTGAATCCGTCGACAACGTCGAAATGGAGTCAAGAGCATCAGAAAAGGACGTTTCACAGCATGAAAAAGCCCCTTTTGGCTCCAACGATGCCCTCCAGGCATCTTCCGAAGACGATTTCTCAGTCTGGTGGAACGAAACCGAGGGGGACGACCCCGAGAATCCCATGAACTGGCCCAGTAGTCGAAAGTGGACCATCATAGGTGTTCTGTCGATGATGACCTTCCTGACGTGAGTGGTTCGCGGGCTTGTGACAGTCGGAAGCTAACAGCCTTACAGGCCACTGGCATCCTCCATGCTAGCACCTGGAGTTCCTGCGATGATGGCCGAGTTCAATTCCGACAACAACTCGGCCAAAACTTTCGTCGTCTCCATCTTCGTGCTCGGCTTCGCTGTCGGCCCGCTCCTCATGGCGCCCATGAGCGAGCTGTATGGTCGAACACCAGTATACCACGTCTGCAACAGCTTCTTCGTCGCTTTCACGATCGCGTGCGCACTTGCGGATAACGTTGGAATGATGCTCGTGTTCCGATTCTTCGCTGGCTTCTTTGGCGTAGCCGTTGTGACATGCGGCAGTGGGTCAATCGCCGACTTGATGCCGGCTGAGAGTCGAGGCCGGGCAATGGCTATTTGGTCAGTCGGGCCGCTCTTAGGTCCTGTCATCGGCCCAGTATGTGCCGGTTTCTTAGTCGAAGAGGTTGGCTGGAGATGGGTTTTCTGGGTGACGAGTATCGTTGTGAGTATCGCCAGTTGTCTTTCTCTCATACTGTTGCTGACGTCCCTTGCCAGTCTGGGGCTACTGTGTTAGTGTCCTTTGTCGTCCTTCGAGAAACGTACGCGCCCGTGATCCTTGAAAGAAAGGCAGCAAAGCTGCGAAAAGAAACCGGAAACGACGCGTATCAGCCCAAAAACACGAAGCGAGAGTCCGCAGGGACAAAATTTGCAGCAGCTATAGTGAGGCCGGCGCGACTTTTCATTTTCTCGCCAATTGTGACTATCATGTGCATCTACGTCGCCGTTTGCTACGGTCTACTCTATATCCTCTTTACTACATTTGCTTTTGTGTACACCTACATCTATGGGTTCAGTGCCGTTGGTGCTGGCCTATCCTTCATTGGCGGCGGTATTGGCAACTTATTTGGCCTCTTTTTTGTAGGCTACTGGTCAGACAAGCTGATTAAAAAGGCCAAGGCAAATGGACAGCCACCGCAACCGGAGCAACGACTTGACTTGTCCCTGACTGTTCCAGCAACCTTGACGCTTCCGGTTGGTCTATTCGTGTACGGGTGGACGGCGGATCAACGTGTCCATTGGATAGCGCCAATGATTGGGACAGCCATTATGGGATTTGGGATGATTGGCATCTTCATGATTATCCAGACATATCTCATTGATGCCTACACAACACATGCAGCTTCTGTCACGGCGGCCAATGCGGTCTTGCGAAGTCTCCTAGGAGCGTTGTTTCCCCTGTTTGGTCTGCAACTATACGATGCCCTGGGGCTAGGATGGGGCAACTCACTGTTGGGTTTCTTGGCTCTTGCATTGGCGCCAGTACCTTGGCTATTATGCCGGTTTGGGGCGGGGATACGGACAAACCCGCGGTTTCAGAAGAGTTTTTAGACGATTAGCACTGTGGTGGAGGATCTATAGTTGGATGTCAATGGCCAGAGCATTTCATAATTCGCTCAATATGTAGAGACGTGCTTATAGTGCAGCTCATTAAATGCTACTGTCATACAATTCCCTACTAATTGCTCGGGTACCAGATTGTCTATGCGACTATCACTTTACACATTGAGCCTGCTGACCCTGTCTCATCCTTCGGTGACATACTGGTTTGCTGATTGAGACGAAATGCAAAGGTTTATAGTAGAACGGCACGTCGGTGACCGCTCTAGCCTCTGGACACGCGCATAAGGTAGTATGGCTGTTTGTGACGAGGTAGACAGTCTTACTTGCCACCAAGAATCCTTCGATTAGCGTCAATTCAGTATAAACAATCGAAATGCCTGCTCACCAGCCCACTTCTGTTTTGCCTTTGTTGGGGCTTTAGGGGTGATTAGCACAGCACATGGAAATGCTCAGAACCACAGATCGGCGTCTGTGGGAGCTATGAAAGTCGTTTTGCCAGTGAAAATCACAAACATTCTTCAATAAATGAGATCAGGCTACCATTCTCGATGAAAATATTGTACTAAAAGAGTAACTAACAATCAGCCAACATCCAATGCTATCTTGAATTCTAGCAGTAGTGCTCCTGAGCTTATCCTAAGCTAGACTGTTTAAGCGTGTAGCCCGGAGGGTGGTCCGAGGCAAGTTTCCTTAGCCATGTTCTTAGGACATCGAAAAGCTCGCGCGCATTTAGAGCTTCGAAGCCAAGAACGCCGCGGCCTCACCCGCGTCCGACCCATAGCTCAAATGGGGTGCCAGGATGGCCGCACCCAAGTTGCCATCGCAGACAGTGTCACGAATGAGACCTCCACAGAAAACCTTGTACTTGTCGCGGGGGAAGTTAGGGATTTGGCCACCATCCTTGCGCCACTGAGTGTCGCCAAAACAGACGGCCGCCGCAATTTTCTGCTTGATGCTGTCTTCGATATCCTCGACCGCACGATGAACAACTGCAGCACCTTGGCTGAAGAGACCGGCGCAATGTTAGCATACGATCCAGCTTCATTTCGCAGGAGGATGGAGGAGGAGGATGAATGTGGAACAGCTGACCTGTAGCCTGAGACAACAATTTTTGCTCGAGGGCATTTGGTGTGAGCGAGACGGAGCATTGATTTCATTTCATTCTCGGAGATCAAATCTGTGCCTCCAGGAAGGTAGTTGGTCGACAGCAAAGCAGCGTAGTTGACGCCTTGGACAGTTAAATCCTGACCAAGAGGCAGGCGACGATCTAATTCCCGAGCAAGGCCAGGGCCAATTATAGTGCCCATATTTCCGACCTCGGTCGAGCCACGGGCAAAAATAAGAACGACATCACCGCAGGTGAGGCCGAACCTGAGACCTTCTTCAGTTGATGGCAGGATTTGACGTGCCACAAACTCTGGGTTAGGAGTCGTGTCCTCTGGAGAAAGGGCGACATCTGGGACTGCAACTGGGGCAGCGATGGCAGCTCCTGCTAGAGCAAGAACCGAAAAGAACTTCATGTTGAGTTTTATGAATGAAGAAAGGCCAGATAGGGCACTATGAAGGCTTAAGGGCGCAAAACAAGATCGTGCTTTACTTGAATGCGCAGACGCACTGAGGAACGACTTTCAGAGTGAGGCGCGTTGGCTGCTGGTCAGAACAACGAGAAAAGAACTGGATTCTTCGCTGATATTTATACTGGATTATCCTTCAGAAACCTTTTGCTAGCTCCTCCCAATCTTCTTATTCTCGTTCGAAAAGTAGGCATTTTTGGCACGGCCTTCTTTCCCAAGCACATCGCCTGAACATTCAAGCATTGTCCTGTAGGCCATACAATGAGAAACGAGCAACCTGAAAATACGCTTACCTATTCTAGTCATGATAGCGAACGGAATGAGCGAACAAGTCATTCAGAGTTTCCGTAATTAGCTGAATAGACGAGTAACAGCAAGTTTGCCAATGCTAGACCAAGAGCTTTGGCACCTTGGTCGAGTGATCAATCGTGGGGAAAGTGGTATAACTAAGATACAGGGACCTAGTGGCTTGTGTGCAAAGGATCCGGCGTGTTGTGGATGGTCATGATTGATTCCCCATGGGGATGGTATTCGACTAAAAGAGCTCGGCTTGCGAGTGGTGCGGAGCTCCAGCTACCGCAGACCCGGATATTCCATTCCATGCTGACATTGGCACAATGACCCACACTTCACAGTGATAGTTCCGCAAAACTGAGTTTGCAAATTCTCCATGGTATAGGCCACGAAGGCTTTGCATTCCCGTGTTTAGGACACTGAAGATTCATTCATTGAGGCATCATTCAGAATTGTGTACTCATATGAACTTGCTATCACTGCTGGGATAACTCTGTTACATATTGTATCATTAATGTTTGATAACTTTACAATTAAGTGGTATACTCGTCCACTTTTTTACCAATCAGAAAAGAATATTGATGGCGCTGAGCCTCGGCAATGTCATTTTGACAGATCCCGTGGAGATAATGCGGGGGAGGCTCTTAGAACTACCGAGACCTGGTCTGCACAGACGTGTGCGCCATCTGGCATTAGACACATGCCCGCCGTGGCATGTTCTTACTGCCAAGCCGTAGCGCTCGTACAAAAATCCGACTACGAGGGGATGTTGACCGCAAACCTCCAGGTGGTCCTCCCCTTTTGCCGTGGCCCGAAGGACCAGCTACCAATGAGCGTGGTAGAAACGTCTGCATGAACCTCGGTATGCCTAAGACGTAGACTCGCATGAGTAGTCTAGTGTGGCTTCTTTGACATGCTTCACGGCTGTTTTGTCCTTGCGCCAAGGACTCAATCAAGCCATGTTTCTTCACGTGGTCACCACCAAATTGCGGGGTCCGTCTGTAGGAAATTCTTGGCTTAACAGCACACACCATGCTGCTTTGATTCATGGATAAATGTGGAGGTATGCGTAATTCTACGACTCTTTGCACCGCGTTGTGGCCCTCAAAACCTCCGCCAGGCTCTAAATCTTTCGTTGCATGATGCATTGGTTGGTGATCAATCTTATTATTAAGCACACTTGATCATGCAAAGGAGAGAAATTCATGTTACCCGACAAACCTCCCCGGGTTCAACATATCAGGACACAAAACCTTTCCTTCACCTTGAAACTATTTGATCACCAGCCCTTGGAAATGCCAGCTCACCTCCCCAAGTCGAGGTTAGGAAAGACAATGCCGTGGTCGCCACCCTGCCCTTGTTCCGAAACAAGTGGGCATGTCCTCATTTGCTTAGTCTGAGGAAGACCGAATCAGCTCGCTCAGCATAGTGGAGAATCAATGCAGGGTCGAATGGGAACTATTCATTGAATTGGACTGTTTCTAGCAAAACAGCGCGCAAATCAGCCATGCATGATTCGTAAGATACATATGCTTCAGCAGCCTTGTGTCCTGCCCACTAAAGCTTGGCACTTCCTACTCGTTTCCATTAGCCAATTAGTGCACGTGAAATTATTGCCATCACGAAGCCCAAAGACACTTAGCACATGACTGCGCTTTTTGTTCGTCGCATATCCTGGCTGTTTATCAAATGTCAACTTGAATAGCGCTCCTCCAAGATTGAATGCATACACTTGTATACAAATATGCCTACAACTATACACGGTCTGGTCATCCTCGTGACTGCCCGAAGGCTCAGAGAATGTAGCGGCCTCATAATGTCTTGGTCAGTGGTCTGAAGGAGCGCCTGGTCCCCTGCAGTACTGCATTGTGCGGCATAATTCTGTATTTATGCAGAATGCAAGCACGTCGACCCTCAGCTAAGTCTCAATGTATCTAGGTTCAGTCTGTTCTAATTGGTTAAGAGCCTGGTCTGTCACATTCCCTGAGCTTTCAGGTAGTCAAGCGGATGTTAACCAGGGCCCTGTCTGTCTATCCGAGATGTCAGCTTACTCCAGAGTGTTGGTTATAACGAGTCATTGTTCGCACATTACCCTTGCCTTGTGGCAGGGTCGGTCATATGTGACAATGGTAGATGCTTTGGTATGGCATAATCATGCGTGTCAAAATGATCCACAGGGATTGTAGAAACGCAACCACTCCAGAGTAAGGCGACTCCCTCAACGTGTCAAACTAATAATTCGCCAGCCCTTTGCATTGCTTCCTTCGAGCCAGGCTTGTCTGGTCTCCTCGATTGGTTTTGCTCTCCAGCAACTGAGCTACAGTCGCGGCAACCTCATCGATGACCGCAATGGTCCAAAGCCACCCTATTCTTGCTCCTGTAAGATGAGTTTAATTCTAGGGCCTGCTCCTTTGATGATCATAAGCCGGCTAATACCTAGCTAGAAGTCTTGTACAAAAACGTCGAATCTCCGGGTGACCTAGATCGGGCACTCCTCATCGGCTCCGATGGGGATATGATATGGACGATGAGCGAGCTTACCGTAGGCGAAACCTCTGTACATGGGAGGGTGACCCGACAAGTTGGGCGAGATGATGACCCAGTCAATATCAGCGCCAAGAGCAGTGAGGGTCTCTTTTTCTCTTCCACAGTGCCCGATACTTGCAAGAGACTTGCGTTTTTCCATGTACAAACCAGCCCGGGAACACTACTCTCTCTGTCGAGCAGGTCGCCTATTATGGCATCATGGTTGGGTGTACACCAGTGAAAAGGCTATTGGTGACCTTTGATTGAGGCAGACAGACTTGTGGCTGGTGTGGCGAAGTTGGCCGACTTGCCAATCACTGTTGTAGCGTTGGCAAGATGGATTCTGGCTTTTGAGTCGACGTTTTGGAATGATCCCTCCTGTGGTAGATGCTGGAAGTCACGCAACTCCGAATCTCATAGCCTGGGTTGGCAGTGTATGAGCGAAAATTTGTCTCTCAGCTAGTATGCGAACCCCCCCCAAATATATTCTCAATGAATTTAGAGACTTTCATCCGAGAGTGTAGAAAAGGTCGGAAAGAGCTGGCATGAGTTCAGTGATGGCTTGTGTTATGAGGAGGGCGTGGAACTTGTGCGTGGTGGCCAGCTTATGACACTGAGCGTGGGTCTGCGTGCAGCCAAGGCAGATATCGCCGCAGACCTCTTAGCCGGCATTTCAAGCATATAAGACTTTGACATTGTGGGGCTTTCATGCTGTTCGGAGAGATCACAGGAATGAATGAAAGAGTTGCAGAGCAAACCAGCGCACGCATGCCATGTCCGTATTAATGAAGCTATCGTGATCAATGCCGTCGACGTAACTCACAGGAATGCCCACACCGGCCCCAATAGTCGAGTGAATGCAGAACCAATGTTCTTTTAACATTACTTACCACTCAGTACTGCTAGGGCCGAGGTAGGGACCCTAAGCATCAGCAGAAATGCTTGCTCTTGTGTGCCAAGAGAGTCATATTGCCAACACCTCCCCAAGTCCATGATAGCCACGCACTTCTAGCTCATGATGTTTAAAGTAACAGATTGACATTATGTTCTTCCGTATGACGCGGAAGAGTGTGTTTCAGGCGTGTGCATTGGCAATCTCGACACGCTTGCCGGAAACGCAATAGCCTAGCCAGAACATGTCAAGGAGCGACCGACATAGTAACTCCAGAGCTTCGATGAAAAAGACGCCGAGTTCGTGTTTCATTATCAAAAATATTCTACAACAGAAGTCCTCGATGAGCTAGGCATTAGCTTGAAGACTAGTAACATGTCTTTTGGCCTAGTCAGACTATTTTGGCTTCCGAGACATCCTCATCCGGGTCAGAACCGTATAAGCTGCCTTGCCAAGCGTGTCATGCACCTTGTCGATCCACAAGACTTCTCTGACGTGCTGATGGACCTCCTTCCACGATACCCCTGACTTCACAGCATCTGTCCATGCTTCGTGCAGCCATTCCTCCATTGGATCGACGACTGACATGGCCGACATTATGACTAGCCATTTTACAATCACTGGCGGGGGTAATTGCTTGGAATCGCGGATGCCTTTGTTTGCCTCGCGCAGCCGATCGTTTATGTATCCGTACGTCGGCAATTTAGTTGGCATTTTGAAGAGGCTGAGGATAAATGAAAGCATGCCCAAGCAAACACACATATCGAAGGGCTTAGTAAGAGTCCGCTCTAGGCACAGCAACCGCGATGAAATGGATTTCCATGACGGAGAGTATACCTTGGTGTTTACTTTCTTCTTATTGTTGAAGTGTCGATTGAGTACTGCGTTAAGGTCTTTCAGGTCGAGGAAGACGTTCCGCAATCTTGGGTCCAAGAGCTGGAAAAAGGAACATTCGGCAGGATCAGCTTCAGCGGGACATGCCGTGCCTGTAACGACAGGCGGGCTCTCAAGCGAGGAATCCCCTTTAGCTGAGGTATCAACTAAAAAGTAGGGATCGCTTCCAAGACTCAGCGCTAGTACCATGTCCAAGCTTTCTATCTTCTCCTGCAGCTTAGGCCATGGGTCCAAGCTTGCAAACCCACCCCTTAGCCTGATCGTCTTGTCTAGTCCGGAGAGATGGGCTTTGAAGGCATTGACCTCACCCGTGGAACCTGCCACGGTCGCGAGAAACGCAATGGTAAATATGGTGGAGATTTCACGAAAAGCATCTCCCTTGTTTATCTTTTGGTTCAGAAGATACAGTGTCTTGGCTAGGATCGACGCCGAATAGTCTGCAAACGGGCGATGCTGGCCATGATCATGGGTGGCTGAATTGATCAACAGCATGCCCTGAACCATTGTATCGTCAACTGGCGGTAGAAGCGGCCGGTTTGACGGGAAGTTGAATTCAATCAGTGATTCAAGAACGGTCGTGACCTCTGATATGCGTAGGAACACGGTGACTGGGGTCGCTATGTTAAAGGTTCGCTCGGAATGCAGAGGCAAGCCGATTACTTACACTCATTGAGCAGCGCCCTAGGTGACTTTCGGGCATTTTCGGCGAGCTTGTTGATGACTGGGTTCATATTTACAGGGGAAGGAAGAGCTTGTGTCTCTAGTGTATTCCAGTTTCGGCTCCGTAAAAGCCAAAGGTTTCCGTCAAAGTCATCTTCTCCAGGTCCTTCCGTCGTCGTTGTTGCATTGTCTTTGTCAGAAGCATGTGACGCTGTTTCTGACGCTGTTTCTGACGCCGCTTTCTTGGCTTGTTGTCTCGACCTTCGCGAATCAGGACGTTTATTCTTCCCCTTCATGCAGTGGCTCCGAATCTGGAAATCATCGGCCTCACTTCGCTGGGAAAGCGGCTTCCAATTTATGAATGCGAATTGGTTCGTTGCCATGGCTGAATAGAACTCCACGATTCCATCCGTAGCAAGCTCCTGTCAGACGACCCAAAGAAGAAGTGCTGTGGAGTGCAGTCTGGCGAGCATGGCTTTGGGTACTTATGCCTGGCAGAAAAGGTGGCCAGT
Organism: Paramyrothecium sp. XJ0827; assembly: GCA_020881915.1. Classification (NCBI taxonomy): domain Eukaryota; kingdom Fungi; phylum Ascomycota; class Sordariomycetes; order Hypocreales; family Stachybotryaceae; genus Paramyrothecium; species Paramyrothecium sp. XJ0827. The sequence continues at coordinate 415,524 of JAJFPB010000001.1, read as the reverse complement.
CTATAAGTAGGAACGTCCAAATCGCGCACAAGCGCTTACCCACCTCAATATCCCTGGCGTGCCCACACAGCACAGACCACATGACCAGATTGACTACCAAGTCAGGACTAGCTCTGAAGACTGTCCAATTACTCGGAAGGGGGTGGAGCTTTCGTGGATGAGTCTCTCGCGGTTATGTAGCATTTGGCAGGGCTCAAGGGTTGTTTATTCATAGACCACAACATGATTGGAGGCAGGAATATGGAGGATGCAAGGCGATCAGGCAATATGCCGGTACCTGTCGTTTTCTTGAGTTCTCGAACCAACAGTTTTGTGCAGAATATTCTGTGTCACACTGTAAGGTCGATTAAGCATGGCTAAACTATGATTGAGATGACACAACAGCCATGCAAGACGATGCCTGCAAGAGAGCGGGGTATGTGAAGAACGTCGATAAGAGCCTTCCACTAACGTTATAATGGTAGGTCTCATGTTCATAGCGGCCTCTTGTTTCAAATCATCGACAACCTTGTTGCGATACATGGAGATGGGAGCAGAATCAGAGGTCATGACCTGAAAGAACAGGTCTTCAACAAGTATTAATAGGAGGCACGAAAAAGCTTATTCGCGACGTAGGCGACGGTACGATGAATTGCAGGTTTGATCTGGCTAGGGCATACCACTAAAAGTCCAAGCAGGGACCAGAGGGGCGAAATATGATTGGGGTCCAGCCGAATTCCTTTTTTTTTTCCTTTTTTTTTTTTTCCTGAGCATCTCCTTTCGTAATCCGCATAGACAGTAAGAGTCAGAGAGTGACAACTTAGGACAAATCCCGTATTACCCGATAAAAGCCGGTAGTCTTGCCATGATGTATTCACATGGCTTAGTATCTCACTTCAATTATGCTTGAGTTGTAGTGCTTGCACTAGTTTGAGGGAGGCTACTTGCCGATGATGTATTTCGCCGCTATAAACTTCTGTATCAGCCGAGAGAACGAGGGTTTCATCTAGGCCTCAGCAGATATCGTCACATACCCAAACTATGTTCACTACGTACGCTTGTTAACATTTCTCCAGTCTACTTCCACTCAGCTTATGACAGACCAAGCCGTCAGGGAAGGCATCGTCGCTCATCTGGAGACTCACAGCAAATAATAACTGATGATGAGTCCATTTACGACATGAGGTCTTCAGTAGCCAACTCTGGGTTGCCGCGAAACCTATAAGCAGGCTTCACAATCTCTTCTTAATTATATGTAGTGGTTGCCCATATGTGTGTCATGTTGTAATCCCTACAACTACCAAAGCCTTGAGGCAGCAATTTGCTCACATCTAGTAGTTGGAGTCCCATCACCTCGTGAAGAACGCTTGATAGCATCGTATCTCAGCTCGATGCACGAGACTATTCGGAGTTCGACCAAATGCCACATTGTGTCGATGGTCATTGCGTGTAGGCCATGGGGGTCTTGGCATGGAATCCTTTGAAGGCTGCTGCGCACCCTCGGCTTCTATGTTATTCTTTGCCATTGACTTGAGCCTGAAAGAAGCTTGCGTTCTTGCCCAGAGGGTTTCAAAGCTCCAAATTGTCTCCCTAAGCTCATCACGTGCAGTTGGTTCGGCAGCTCTACGGTAGTAGAAAGCAAACCAACCACAAAGAGGGAGAGTATTGACACCAACCAACACAATGCAATTATTGTCACTTCTTACTCACTTATTACATATAATTTACATTTGCATATGTAGAAATCCGGCTCTGTAAGCGGTAATCACAACAACTTAACCATTTACACATTTCTTGCAGAAATGGCCAGCATTCAGTCTCCTACAAAGGAGCGGCATGATGAGCCCGCAGTTCCCGAGCCGTTCACTCCAGTCGACCAGCCTGTCACAATTGAAGCACCCTCCGATCGGTTGGAGAGTAAGAGGAAGCCCTTGTCGTTCTACCTGACCCTCTTTAGTCTTGGGCTTCTGGCCTTAATTGTCGCATGGGACACGACGGCGTTATCGGTGGCCATCCCAGTCATAGCCGCGCAGCTGCAGGCGACAACACTAGAAGCCTTTTTCGCAAGCATCGCCTTTACTCTCGCCGTCACCGTCTCTCAACCCCTCTACCTCGCCATTTCCGATGTGATGGGGCGCAAACCGCCGCTATACGCCGCCATGGCGCTTTTTACTGCGGGTTCCATTCTGTTCGCCGTCGCCGAGAGCATGAATGTGGCTATCGCAGGACGCCTCGTACAAGGTCTAGGCGGGTTGGTCTTCCAATTGCCTGTTGCACTCCAACCTAAGGGTCCCCTACAATGGCGAACAGACTGCTGATTGAGAACACGACAGTGGCGGCCTCGACATCTTGCAGGAGATTATCGTCGTCGACATAACAACCCTCAAGGAACGGCCTACCTACCTCGCAATCATGGCCTTCCCCGTCGCACTTGGTTCCATCATGGGTCCAATCATCGGTGCTCTGCTATGCCAGTTTGTATCCTGGCGTTGGCTTGGTTGGTACGAAGCTCTCTGAAGTGGCTGCCTGCTCTGATGCATGCAGCATATATGCGTTGAATTGCTCTGACCACGGAGTTCTGCAGCTCTGACCACGGAGTTCTGCAGGATCAACCTACCCTTCGTGGGCGTCACCCTCCCCGTCGCTATACTCTTCATGCACATTCGACCAATTGACCTGGACTTTAGGACCAAACTTCGTCAGATCGACTGGGGAGGCATGCTCTTGTTCACATTGGGCGCAACATGTCTCTGCCTGCCAATCAGCTGGGCTGAAGCTTGGTACCCATGGTCGTCTTGGAGGACCATATTGCCCCTTGTCATTGGCATTGTCGCCCTCGTTGGCTTTGCCTTCTACGAGGCTCGGCCTCTTGAACCGATGTTGCCCTACCGCTTGTTCCAGAACAGGACTGCAGTCATGTCCATGTTGGCGGGTGCCATACACGGACTTCTGCTGTTTTCTCTTCTGCTGTACTTACCGTTGTTTTTCCAGGTAAGTGCTTGAGCGGAAACGAAGTGACCAGCACATGCTTCTGTATTGGCCGCTTGACTACTCCACAACTAAACTAATTGATACACTGGCAGGTCATCTACCTACAAACTCCTCTCGAGTCGGCCGTCTCCTTTCTTCCGGCATGCGTGGTTAGTGTGGCCTTTAGTGTCCTTGCCCCTGTTTGCGTCGAAATTACAAGGCGGTATCTCCTGCTTCTACATGCCGGCTGGATGATCTTCACCGTCTTCATTGGGGTCTGGTGCACCATTGATCAGGATTCATCAAAGACGAAGAGAGACACGTTCCAAGTCTTTATCGGCATCGGCATCGGTATCGTGTTTCAAACAGTCCCTTTTCCTCTGCAAGCTAGCGTTCAAAAGGCGGATGACAGCGGTCGCATTGTTGGGTTGCTCGTCATCATCCGGTTCTTGGGGGGGGTATTGGGGCTGGCCATATGCTCCACCGTCTTCAATAGTGAATTCTCCCGTGAGATTGCGGCTTTCGGGCTTCTTCCAAGCGAGATCAGTCAGCTGTCCGACCCTCGCCGGGCCATCGGCTTCATACCCGAGCTTAGAAGCCTGGATTTGGATACAGAGATCATGAATCGTCTGACTGAAGCCTACAGGATTCCATTTCGAACTGTCTGGATTGTTCTAACGGGCGTATCGGGCGTAGGATTCCTCACAGGCATATTCACTAAGGAGCTCGACTTAGAGAAAGAAGACATTGGGAGGCAGGGATTTGATGATTCTTGAAAGCATCTTGTAATGCCCAATATATTATGTAGCTTTGTTATGACTGCAACTCTCCTGGTCTGGAGCACCCAGCCTAAGGTTTGGCTTGAATCCGACGCCGCTCGAAAGACCCTCATTAAGTTCATCTCAAGGAACACAGCATGTCCACGCATCATAGGTTCCTCTTGCGTGATGGAATATCGCAAGACCAGCGTATCATTGCGTGTAACATTACGATGAGGCGTAGCAGTCCGTGCAGGGAGAAGGCCACAAATACCAGTGTAAAATTTATGCAGCAATGCGGCGGTGCCAAGCGGGTCGCAAGGACAGCTTGGCGAGTCGTAAGACCAGGATTGCAACCTTTATTGGCCGCCAATATTGCCCCAATCTCGGCTTCAACTCTGGTGCGGGTGGCTCGCGGCCTCTTTATGGCCTTTATTTCTAGGAATGAACCTGAGCCTCCATTATGCTTACAGTAAAATCTGTTATATTACTTGGCATTGGTTTCATATAGAGCAAGATTTAAATAAGACCTATTTACCTGCTAATTGTCAAAGTGGTGCTCTAATTACAACCTAGAAAATGGACATGGCCCCACACTGAACAGAGCTGGACCACCCTCACCTGATTAACAAGAACAGGAAGTTCAGGTTCCACTTGTCCGTGTCTGAGACGAAAGATAGATTGCAGGCTCACCATCGACCCTATATTGGACTCAAGCAGCTCAGACTGGCTGAGGCCAAAGTGGCGAGTACTCAATTGTAACGGGAAAAAAGGAAGTACTCGTCTGTTTTGTAGTAGTATGTTACTTAGGATCGATCATGGGGTTTCATGGTTTCGAAGCCCGAGGCGACGCGGTCAATCGCTGGGTTATGATCCCCGCCTGGGGCTGGTGCATCGCCTGCAAACTATGGCCAAAAAGATCTCTCAATACTGTTCAGCAGTATAGATTCGAGGTTCAAAATAGTATTAAATCTGCTCCGATATGTTGCGCAAAGACATCCCAACGCATGTCGCATCCCTCTCGCCAATACCTCTCCAAAAAGCTCAAGACAATCTTGCAATTTCCCAACCCATGTCTCGTCATGGATGACATTCTCTCCGCAATAAAGACGCGTTGATCGTCCGTCGTGGCTTCGCATCCAGCGGCAAGAAGCGGCCAGAGGAGGGGTGCGTTGACGCAGGAGTATTCATCGATCTTCTGAAACCAAGAGATCATCACATTGACGGTTTTCTCAACATCGGCGTGTTCCTTCGGCAATCCGTAAATCCGCTTAAACAAGCAGAGTAGGGTTGCGTTGACGAACAAGTTGTGGCTGCACTCCACTTCAGTCGGGGCTCGGGAACTAAGGACCAATTCAAAAATCGCGGCGTCCCTACGTTCGAGCAAAGAGTTCTCCAAGGACCTAGCGTGTGGAGTCTCTTCAATAATTTGAAGTGGCATTGACTCGTCATTTCTCAAACCAACCTCGCCAAAGAACATTTCCTCAGGCCACCCGACATCTTGGTCAGACATGTCACAAATATCTCGAAGTGTGCTGACCAAATCGACAGAGAGTCCGGTCGTATTGTCAATTTGACCCGACCGTGGCATGGAGGACAGAAGCTTCTGCCAAGTAGCAGCACCCAACTTCTGCTGACTAGGCAAGTGCAGGTTGGATACTCGATCCATCAAAAAGAGTTGTGTAAGCCATCTCAAACTCATGGACCAAAGGGAGTCTGTCTGAGATTGAACCTGTGTCTTTTCAATAGTCTTGAGAGCACCCTCAAGGTGTCGTCGATACGCGGCTGTGTCACCCGCGCAAAGGCAGGTTGTTGCTAGCATTAGGGAGGTAGCCAGCATCTCGCTACCGGTCTGAGAAGTGGTGAGCGCCTTCCTAAGGCTCGATAAAGTGTTCACAGTTGCCTCTATCGCGACAACGTGAGCTTGGAAATCGTTTCTAAGGCGGGAGTAGTGGCTGCTGCTTGCTGCGAGCAACGCTCCCAACATACAGCGACTGTTCTCAGCCACCGGTAACACGAGGTGAAGGAAGGCATCCGGTTCGAGTGGGAAGTAGATGGTTGCTGTCTGCTGAATGAAGTGGTGCAGGTAGAACCGGTGCGGAGTAGACTTGACGTTCGGAAAAGCCGGTGGTCGGTATAGCGACAGGTCTCTGTGTTGCGGTTCAGAAATGTAGGATTGTGACGTCGTTACCTCACTGCAAGGTAGCAAAGAGGTTGCAGGGGTGGTTGGGCGAACAGCATGTGGAAATGAAATAGCTTGTATCGCGGCTGTCCTACCAGCTACCGGTGTACGGAGCGGCTCAAGGTTGCGGTTGCCAGAGCCAGTCCCTTGATTCCTGCGGATATTGGGTGACTACCACGCGCAACAAATCAGCGTTTTCAGCCTTTGCCTGGTGTTTCTTCTGTCGAGATGTCTTGGGGAAGAGGAGTCGCTCTACCTTCTCTCTTGGTACACTGACTCTAGATCGCTTGATTCTCAATTCATACGAGCACAACTTAGGATACTTGGCGCAACGCGAACAGAATGGTCTCTTCTCATCACACTGCCACTCTTAGCAATGTGTTTAGGGTAGTCGGGACAGGAAGTGGTACCTTGGCCTTCTTCCTGCGGCACTCTCCACAACCAGTTCCAGTTCGAGTTTTTCTGGGTACTTCCATGGGCCCACATATAGCATGGAAGTCTTGCAACATATGCATCACAAAAATTCGTCTTGATTGCAGTTGTTTGATCAACGCTGAGGCTCATAGAGAGGATACGAAAATGGAAGCGAGACAGATGCAAGAGGACAGGGAGGGGAACGATGTGTGAGGTGACTAACTGAAAACAGTAATTTTGCCGTTCAGACCAATCAGGAGTTGCCACTCGATTGATGTGGGACAATGGGATCGTGCTGGAGATATCAGAGCGCCTCGTGACTCGTGTGCAAAAACACTAATTTGTTAGCGTGTTTTGTTATCCTTTTGCGAATTCTCTCCTTGGTTTACAGGCCCGCATGCCATTTCCTGCTGGCTAGATTAATCGCTGGTGTTATGTCGTGTCTGAATGCAGTAACAGGCGAAACCTTCGACTGGATGCCGAATCTGAGGAAACCCAACTACAACCCCGAGAATCATTCCTAGAAGAAGGTTCTAACAGGCACCCGTGTTTCTTTGCATGGCTTTAAGAACCTCTGCCAGCCTCCGTATGCCCTCTAGAATGTCCTGTTCCTCATGCCATGCCCAGCACAGCCGTACTCCACGAAGAAAAGCTGCCTGAGGCTCTGCATCTTCATGGGAATTGTCGACTCGATAAATGCGGCCAGGGGCTATCAAAAGGGAGTACTTGTCACGAGCAAGCTTGGAAATGTCAGCAACATCCAGAAAAATGTCATTCCCTGGGAGTGTAATGTAGAGAAAATAACCGCCAGCTGAGATGGCATTGCTGTCGTCGTGCAGAAATCGCACTCCTAAAGGAAACAGCTGTTCGCGGATGGCTCGGACCATCGAATAATATCGCTTCCTGAAAGTCGGTATCAGCACGTCCTCAACATGCTTCATGATTTGCCCGGAAGAGAGCAGTATATCGATGACCATGGATGCAAATTGGCTTTGACAGCCGCCGGACTGCGTCCCGCCCCTGTGAAAAGATGTCAGTATCCAGAGCAATGACAGGATTCTCAGTCGGGATGTAGTTCTTACACAGCTTCCATGATCTTGATAAAGGCGGGGGGCCCTTCGACCCATCCCACGCGCAGTCCCGGGGCTACTATCTTGGAGAAGGAACCGTTGCTGATAGCGTTTCCAAACATGCTGCCCCCTTCTAACGACCTGTCTATATCAACCAGTCGTGGCGGAGAAGGTTTCAGCGTAGAGAGCGGAGAGTGCTCCTCTTTTGGCCAGCGGAGGAAATCGTAGACATCGTCCGCAATAACCAGAACATCGAACTCACGGGCAAGCTCGACAATTTTGACCCTTGTTTCATAGCTCAGAGTGTGCCCAATCGGGTTCGAGTTCGTAGGTACCAGGTACAACACATGCTTGTAGAGTTTTGGAAAGTCGATAGTACTGCTTTTGACGGGAACTGTGGTCTGAGCAGGACTTTTGCGGTCGACCTCTTCGAGCTTCTGCCTCCAGAATGCCAGGTCGAGACCGTCTCCATGATCAGGCACCCCGTACATTTTGTCGCCGAAGCCAGCATCGAGCCAGATTTTGCGGGCAAGAAAATAGGTGGGCTCAACAATCCACACTGCCCTTGTATACGAGGGGTCCGTACATATTTGTAAAACTGTAGATAACGCGTTGGAGGCGCCATTTGTGACGGCAAGCCTGTCTGGTGTTATTGAGCCCGCCCTTGGATGGTAGAAACTAGTAAGCCAGCGACCGATGTTGGCTCTGACGTAGTCCTCACCGCCATCCGGTCCGTACATGAGGCGTTGGGCAATGTCGGGTTGAGCGAGCAGGGACTGCGAGGCCTCGGATATGGCTTCAGTCGGAACAAGGCGAGGTGTGGGGCAGCCTTGCTGCAGATTAATAATTTTCTGGCTTTCGATGTCCATGTTTCCTTCAACTGATCCAGTGATTCTTTACTAGAAAATCGCCCTGAAAGTCAAACGTTTTGGCAACGGGAACCAGGACAGATATAATCGAACCTGCTGGTAGAAAAGCAACGCGATGTGCCATCCCAGACTAAACCAAGACAGGCAATTTTGGCGTTCAAACCAATCGAAGGAGCATTCGTCTTTGTGAAGGATGGGTTCGTGGTGGAGGTGCAGTTTGATGGGGTGGATTGGATGATAAGACGGGCCCTGCGCCTTTGGCTTGAACGGGCGGATATAAAGCGGCTCCGTGCACTACTTTCGCTCCAGTGTGATACCTATATGTAGCCAAGCACTGAAAATCCAAGCACTGAAAATCCAAGCACTAAAAATTCGAGGCAGTGTGTCTCATTGTCGCTGGCGTGCCACATGGGCGACATCACGGCACTAGGCCGCGATAGGCAGTTTTAGCGTCCAGGCCAATCCCGCGCGGCAGCGTCCTCTCCGCTGCTGATCCGATCTAGGAGAGCTCACCATGGGTCAAAGACTGAGTTTCGCCTTCAACTCGAACATTTAAGGTCCAGAGCATCCTCGACGAAGTCACCTTGGCAAATTCGGCTCGGCTTCATCTCTGCAAACTTATAACCGCCTCTTGTCAAGCAAGGGATTACTCTGTCAAAATGGTCAAGCTGTCGCCCTTCCACGTCGAACAATGGATGGACGAGTACGAGACGACGTCGGGCGTCCTCAACGCAGCCGAGACATGCTGTTCATCCATATCCGTGGAGGATCTGAGGAGGTTTGACACACGCGGTGCGCCGCCGTCGCCGGTAGACTTGTCGACGAGGTTGACGTACGGCGCCATCCTCGGATCAGACGAGCTGCGGAACAACATCGCCAGCCTCTACGAAGACCAATCCTCTGCGGCTCCAGTCTCGCCAAAGTCTGTGATAGTGATGCAGGGGGCCATCTCGGCTAACAACTTGGTGCTCTACAGCCTGGTCGGCCCGGGCGACCATGTCATTTGCGTCTACCCGACCTACCAGCAGCTTTATTCCATTCCCGAAAGCCTCGGAGCCGAGGTCTCCTTGTGGAAGCTCCAAGAAAAGGATGCTTGGATTCCTGATGTCAAGGCCCTTGAGAGTCTTGTTCGCGAGAATACAAAGGTACGCCAATCCTCTCGTTGTACTCATGCCTGTTAAACTCAACAACGTACAGATGATCATTGTTAACAATCCAAACAATCCCACCGGTGCCACCATTCCTACGGACACCTTGGCTAAGATTGTAGACGTGGCACGAAAGCATAGCCTCATTCTGTTTTCGGACGAGGTGTACCGACCACTCTTCCACAGTCTGCCCAAGGACGAAGCTCCGCCCTCTGTCATCTCCATGGGCTACAAGAAAGTTGTGGTGACCTCGTCAATGTCGAAAGCTTGGGCTCTCGCCGGCATCCGCGTAGGATGGGTCGCTTCACCTGACGAGAGCATCATGGAAAAGATCGCCGTGGCGCGCGACTACACCACCATCAGCGTTTCGCAGATTGACGATCAAATCGCGCGGTACGCACTCAGCCCGGACGTGCGGCCTGGCCTTCTCGCGCGCAACATGGCACTGGCCCGGACGAACCTCGACCTCGTGGACAAGTTTGTGCAGGGCCATGCTGGGCTCGTCTCTTGGGTCAAGCCGAACGCTGGCACGACTGCCTTCATACAAGTCAAGCGAGGTGGCCAGCCGGTGGGCGATGTGGAATTTTGCAAAGACCTCATAAGGGATACCAAAGTCATGTTGGTGCCAGGTGCGAGGTGCTTCGGTAACGGAAGCGAGTTTCCAGGATATGTCCGGATGGGGTATGTGTGTGAAACCGATGTATTGCAAGAGGCACTAAGTAAATTCAGCGAGTACATAAAAAGTCAGTAGGTGATGTCCATCAATAAATGATTTCAAGACCCGTTCGTTTCAGTCAATTTATGTCGGCATCGTGGTGATCTGCATGGTTCGTTGTGATGGCGGCAGGTACCGCTTCATTCAACATAGGCTGTCTTACATAGAACATTGGAAAAGGTAAGGCGTCTTCATCTGTTTCCTCTGTCGAGGCGTGCGGCGTTTTCCTGAGAGAATAGTCAGTCTAGCCCATCCGGCGTCTAACGAACGTTGATTCGCTTTCATGTTAGGGTAGCTCTAATAAATAATCTCATTTCTGAAACAACTCTTTAGCCTCATCTTGGGTCTGTGGAGTTGCGACTCCTCGTATCTTCGTATCTTATTAGCCGCCTAGGCTGGCTGATTGTATACACGTACTCTGGATCCAGCGGGAGAAAATTTCCACACAACCCTGCCCTGGTTCGCCAGGACCCGGCATCATCCAATCTTGGTTAAGGTGAAGCCCACTTAATCTTTCCTCCAAGCTTAACCATTTATGCCCCCGCCCCTAGCGGGCTCTCAGCCACAGAAACGGCTTCCAGAACACGAGCTTGACGGCCATAACGGGCCCTAGAGGAGAGGGCGCCGTCTGAACACGAAGACGCTAATGTCACAGACGCACAGCCCCTGTCGGCCCCGGGGCAGGAAGAGACAGTGAATCCCGTCAGCTCTCCATAGACCCACGTCCCAATACGAAGTCGCCAGGAGGACAGACCGGGGCCGCCGAACGGTCCCAAGAGCCGGATGCATGCATGGACGGGAACAGTGGACTGCCGAGGCGGGAACTGGATTTATTTTCGTTCATGCTAACCATGGCAAGCCTATTGCGATGTGCACGAGACCCATCTGAACGCAGGCCATAAAGGACATCAACATATATAAAGCAAGGGGCCATTGTCAAGGTGCACAAGCTCTTCATCATCCCTCGCTAGGCCCTGTCCCATTGCTAGTCAGCCATCTGTGCTTGTATCTTTAGTTTAATTCGTCCTTCGCTACGCCCTTCGTTCAGTACTCAAATCTTCGCCACTATGCGTTCTCACTCGGTCCTTGCCTTCTTCTCCCTGGCGGCCACCGCAGTCGCGAGCGCGATCCCTCGTGCCAACAGCACCTGCACTAATCCCACCGTCCGCAAAGAGTGGCGCGAGCTCACCGACGCCGAGAAGGCCGAGTATATCCGTGCTGCCGTGTGCTTGCGACAGCTGCCCAAACAGAAGTACCTGTGGTACGACGCCATCACCACCCGCCTGGATGATCTAGTTTACACACACAATTCCCTCAACACAGAGATCCACTTCGTGGCCAACTTCCTCCCCTGGCACCGGTGGTTCTTGAAGCTCCATGAGGACCTACTGCGCACTGAATGCGGCTACACCGGCACCCAGCCGTACTGGAACTGGAGCATTGACGCAGACAAGAGGGATACAATCAACTCGCCTGTCTTTGATCCAGTCACTGGATTCGGCGGCGACGGCAAGCGCACCAACAGCAGCACGCCAGGCTTCCAGCGTTGCGTAGTCGATGGCCCTTTTGCCAACACCAACCTGACGCTGGGCATGGGGTGGCCCGACGACAACGTCAACGACCATCGCCTGCACTGCTTCTCGCGCGAGTTCAACAGCGCGTCGGGCTTTGACGAGAACGGCAACCAGATTATCGGCGATATGCAAGCTTCGGCGTACAGCTCTTCGGTCATGAACACCATCTACTCATTCGACACGTATGCCGACATGTCAAACATGCTCGAAGGATTGCCGCACGCACAGGGTATGGTCCCCTCCAGCATCACCGCTTTGCCCGAATAAAACTGACATGTATTCCAGTCCACAGCATTATCTTCGGTGACATGGGGCCAGCCACCTCACCCAACGAGCCTCTCTTCTTTTTGCACCACGCCAACGTTGACCGTGCCTGGGCCAAGGTAAGCTATCTCCTCTTGCTTTATGTCGTGTAACAAGAACATAATCGCTGACTCCTCGCCACAGTGGCAAGGGCGTAATGCTACCCGCCTCGCTGACTACACGGGCTTTAAAGACCAGGGTAGATCTATCGACGCCTCCATCGATGATGCCATGCCCGTTTTCGAGCTCGGAAACGTTGAACCAATTGTAAAGGACTACATGGATATCCAGGACGGTCCCCTTTGCTATACTTATTCGTCCATGTAAATGTAGTCCTGGAATTGGACTTGACCCATTGCTTGCAGGGCCAGGCATTGGGCGACAGGCACAAGAAATGTACATTAGATACAGGAGCAAGTGTATGATCTAGACTATGAATAGACAGCGCGTCGATTTTGCATGTATAACAAAGCCCACATTCTGTTAGGCAGAACATGGCCGTGATTATTGATGAATCAACAACTGGACAACTTTTGATCTTGAATCCGGAGTTGGTAGATGCAACACGACACCCTGATGTTCAGAAATAATGTATTTCAGGTTCAAGATCATTTGGTTGGTCGTTGAAGTATTCGCAATGCTATCATTCATTGAGGCAAACACATCTTGTCTTATTTACCCAAACTTGTCTCCTCGATGATATATAATGCACGCTTGAGGACTTGACCTAGAAGAGTCATGAATGAGCGATGCTGGACAGAAAGGAGTTTCCATCAGCAAGAGCGCTCCGAGCCAACCTCGGTTCGTTTCGATCTCCCAAGCGTTCAAAATAAACTGCTCGAGCCATCTATACTAATCCTCGTAATTATATGCCTGGAAGGATTCGGTACCCATGACGCTTGGTTCGTCACGTGGTCGCAATAAAATTCTCCACCTGGTCGCATCCCTGGATCCTCCTCCTAGTCCTATCTTACATTCAACATTCCCCACTCACGTCACGATTTGAAGACATCTCATAATGCTTGTTAGCCACAAGAGTAGTCATGATAGTCTTATCTCTCGGGCATTTGCTATAGCGTGCATCTGCTCTACTCTCGTGACCCGTTGTTTGGCACAGGAACCCCAAGTTCCTCTGTCCTTCAATGCCGACTCGAGCCTGCATTGGGAGGAATGTGGTGAGATAAACAACCATACATTGCAATGTACAATACCTGCATCTCCTAAACCCAACTTGGCAGGCTGACTTGATCAAAGGTTCAAGGCTGGATGTGCCGATGGATCATTTCAGCACATCGTCAGACAAAGTGTTCTCGCTACCAATCATTAGACTGCTTGCGAAAAATGCTTCTGCCACGGGTGATAGGCACATCTTCTTCAACCCTGGGGGTCCAGGAGGTAAGCTGAAGCTCTAATCTGCGAGCTGCCGGCTGACCCTTTGAAGGCAGTGGATTCAACTTCCTTCGAGGATTTGGCTCGCATGTCATTAAATTGATCGGGGAAGGATTCCACCTCCTCAGCTTTGACCCTCGTGGTGTGAGCGGGTCAAAGCCGCAAGCCATTTGTTTCACGAGCAATGACCAGCGACGTCAAGGCTTTGCAACCAACCCGTGGGATATCGAGTTCCAGGCTGGAGAAATGTACACCAGGGCTGAGAATTTCGCAAAGGCCTGTGAAGATACCATGGGCGAGCATGGGAGATATGTGAACACCCCTCAGACTGCTGCTGATATGAACTCTATCCTTGAGGCAATTGGACAGGAGAAGATGTACTATTGGGGCTTCAGCTGTATGTTCTGTACGATTCAATCTCATCTCTGGAACTGACAAATGCAGATGGAACTACCCTGGGCCAAACATACGCCCAAATGTTTCCAGAGCGCGTTGCTCGATTTGTGATAGACGGGGTTTCGAATTTGGACGAGTGGTACAACGAATTCATGTTTCAAGAGTACTCAACAGACACCGACAGAATATTGACTGGTTTCGTCGAAGAATGCCTGAAAGCCAGGCCAGCATGCCCGCTTAGCTCGGTCAACGGAACGGATTTCAGATCAGCAAACGAGCTCAAACGCTACATCGACGATTTCCTCGAGCAACTGGAGGAAGAACCAATTCCGGTCTATTTGAACAGCTCCAATTATGGGTCTATCACTCGGCGAAAGGTCGTCATGAACGGAATATTTTATGCATTGTACAAACCAAGTAATTGGCCGTCGCTTGCTGAAAATCTTGCGCTACTTTTCAAAGGAAACAGTGTACCTGCGTACAACGCATACTCCGAGACATGGGCTCTCAATTTTCTCATAGACGAGTCCACCAACTTTGTCATCATGAATGATAACCTCCAGACAGGACGAGCTGCTCCTGTCCATGGTATAAAGGCGATTCGGAACTATACCATGTCTAGGCCGGAGATGTCATATTTGATATCAAAGTATGAGGGATCAGACATCTATAACAGGGCTTCTTGGTCAATCCCGACAACTCATAACTTTCATCCGCGGTATCACCCGAAATTTCCTCGCATCAAGACAGCCGAACCACTGCTTGTTTTGTCGACCACATGGGATCCAGTGTGTCCACTGGTCTCTGCAAAGAAGGCTCAAAACAGTTTTGAAGGTGCCAGGCTCGTGGAGCAAAAGTCGTATGGTCATTGTTCCCTGAGTATGCCATCGCTTTGCACTGTAAAACACGTGAGGCGATACTTCAACGAAGGCAAGTTGCCAGAGGCTGGTGCAACGTAAGAGTCTTGTCCCTTGGAGCTCGAGCATCACTAAAATTGGACATACAGATGCACTGTTGACGAAGAGTATTTTCCGACGTTTGGCAAGCCTTCCGTCTCAGCTTTGAGCAAGGAAGACGAAGAGATGATGAATGTTCTGCGTGATTTAGCAAGAAGTGATGTTATCAATGCCAGAGGGGCATGGCCTATTAGACAAGCATGGCTTTGAACCTGGAAGAACTTTTCAATCGTCACACAGCTCAATACTGTCAATCACAATGTCGTTGTCAAGTCGAGCATCTGATCTTCTTCTGTTCGTAAACAAAAATTGAAGAGGATGACAGGGTCTCAAAAGGTTATGGATGTATACTTGGAATTTTCGTATAAAGGGGTGGTCTCAATATCCTCTGGTGGACACGTTTTATAGTAGGTAGGATATAATGGGACATGCCGCTCCTCGCATATGATTCGCCCAGGGCTAGGCAGCAAGGAGTGAAGGGCCGACAACCGATCCAAGCTGATGAACCCCGCCCCAAGGCCTGCATCGGTAGATGACCAGAGCAAATAATTGCCATGGCGATTTCATCTTGCATAGGCCCGAACAAGAATCTCGCCACCAACCACCATGAGATTGATCAACACTCAGACCGGCGCTTTCGAAGAGTTCATCGGCAGAAACATACCAAAATATGCAATTCTCTCCCACACTTGGGAAGTGGAGGAGGTATCATTCAAGATGATGACCACTGGACCTTGCCACGAGAAGCTCGGCTATCGGAAGATTGCTATGACTTGCGCCATGGCTTTGAAAGCAGGTCTCAGCTATGCATGGATCGATACCTGCTGCATCGACAAGTCTAGTAGCGCAGAACTGACGGAGGCTATAAATTCCATGTTTCGATGGTATCAAAGATCTGAGATCTGCTACGTGTTTCTGTCAGACCTCAATGCCTCTGCATCTCTGAATCCTGCGCTTGAGAAATGCCGATGGTTCTCCCGAGGCTGGACGCTCCAGGAGCTCATTGCGCCGCGCAATGTCTTGTTCTTCGATATGGATTGGAATAACAGAGGCTCGAAAAAGAGTCTAGTTGGCGACATCGCAACGATCACAGGCATCAGCGTGGCGATTCTGGACGGTACGCGACCGCTTTCCACGGTAGTTGTGGCGCAGAGAATGTCCTGGGCAGCTCACAGGGAGACCACGCGAGTCGAAGATACGGCGTACTGCCTGCTTGGCATATTCAACGTAAACATGCCGCTTCTGTACGGCGAGGAAGAAAAGGCATTCCGGCGACTGCAGGAAGAAATCATTAAATCCACCGCCGATCTCAGCATTTTTGCATGGACTCTGCCGGTTACGCCGTACAGACCTAGGAATTCCACCGATCGCATATTCTGCGGTGTGCTGGCAGATTCACCGGTTTGTTTCGCGGACTGTCGATCAATGACAAGGATAGCAAGGCAAGAAACGCGCGAGGTCACATTCTCCAATGCTGGTGTCAAACTACGTACTCGCATCCACTATTACTACGGCAACGCTGGGAAAAGACGAGGAAATCAGTACGTCTGGCGTCTTGATTGTTCCCACGATGGGAACACAAACCTTGGGGTTAGGCTGAGGAAATGTGGCGCCGATCAGTTCGTGAGAGAGGATCCTTGGAGCTTGTTGAGTTGCTCCGGGTCACTCTACTCTGGCATTCCTAGAGAGAGATACTTCCACACGGCGTTTCCGCAACAGCCGCCCGGCATTAATCTTTCTGTGCATTTCGTTGCTCAAACACGTCTTTCCGGACTGCAAATGCTCCTCCCCGAGGAACTGTTCCTTACTGGAGCTTGGCCAAGAGCTCGCTTCGACGGTGAAGATCAGATGTTCTACATGAATGCGGAGAGTGAGGGTGACTCGGCCATCGCCAGGATCTGTGTCAACTTTTACGCCCCCAATGGCGAGATAGTTGAGTTTGAGGCGATGTTCATCGCAGTTGGATGGTCTTCACTGGACATTACCCAATTGCAGTGCACTATTCTCGACTGTGAAAGGAACTCAACGGCTTTGAAGGAGGTGGAATCCGAGTTCTCCGAGTTGGAACACAGTAGAGACCAGGTCATCCAGAAATTGGCACGCTGTGACATCCCGAAATCACTTTCAGTAATCTTCCAGGTATCGGAAACGGACGACGTAGTGATGGTGTCATGTACCCCCACTTTGGTGAAGGACTTGACAGTATGCAGTGCTGAATTTTGGAGAGTCGTGTTTCACCATACGATCTACAGAGCGGAGCACACACCGAGCATAGAATACGGAATATGGGAGAATGAGTGGTCATATAGTCCTTAAGCTTGTGAATCTCCAAAACTGACATATGAATAGAGAGAATGGCATAAATTCTCGTAAACATCGCATTCACATAAATGCCTCGCCCACGATCAAGGTTGCTCAACACCAAGTTCATGTTTCATGCTTCTCACCCTCTATGCGTGAGGCAGATCAACGGAACGCAATTGAAGAAGCGCAGAGGCGCTACAGCTTTGGATCCCTTTTACCCGAGGCGTGGGGCTACTTGGCTGGCATCTCTTCTGAAAAGCCTTGGCATAAGCATTCTGTACACATACAGCTAGCTGCAGCTCATATCATGCCATAGGAGCGGAACATGACACAGCACGAGTAATTGTAAACTACCTTTAACAACGTGTTTACACCTCATTTAGACAAAGGCAACGGAAGCGTAGTGGTCGAATCCCCTATCTTCGCGGATATGAAACCCCGATCCTGATAAGCACGCTACTTTGACAGCATGCAGTCATCGTGAGGCAATTTTTCTAGATCCAATAGAACAACATCCAAGACCTCCAAATGGAGTTTATACCTAGTTGGGCTATGGCGAAGCACCACCAGGCGAGCTACCCCTGGCTACAGCTGAATGAAAACGGCAAGGGTAATAAGCTGTTCCACCAATTCGCGAAAGCCATATGAGAGGCTACAGAAGTCTAAATTAGTCAGTAAGCACAAGTGGGCTTCTCCAAATCCTATCCCTGCAAGATAAGTCCACTTACACCGCTTCACGGACGGCCTTGCGTGCGGCTTCGCGAATATAAAACGAGACGGCCAGGCGTCGGGTGATATCTTAGGAGACAGTAGTGAAGCATTCCTATGTCCAGATAGGAGATAAAGCCTACTTTGGCAAATCATCATGGGATTGCTGAACAATATACCCATCCTTGCCGCCTTGGGTATGTTCCCAACATGACGATCTAATTCACAAATGTACATACTGACAATTGAAAGCATTGGGCCATCTCGCCCTAGCGAATCAAACTACTATACTCGCTGACACGAATCGAGACGGCAAAGTGGATGCACTTGACTTGACTGGCAAAACGGGATGGAGTGAGGAACTTGGCGCTATATTCCTCGCCAATATCGGCGACACCGAGCGCCGATGCTCTGATGCAATCACGGATGCCACTCCAGATACTGACCTGGAAGTTTGTCACGATGCATCCGACGACATTCTTCGAGATCCGCGGTATCTTGCACCGCTACTGACATTACCGATAAACGGCTTGAGCCCAGCTGCTCGCGGCTTCGTCACTGTGGAAGACAGCGAGACAGTCAAGGTCAGCGAGAAGGTGCGGATCTTCCAAAAGAGACCGACTGGTGACTGGATCTTCGTCCCCTCCGATCACATCTTCAGTGCTGGCGAGGTTGGCACTGGACTTCACTTGGGTATAGACGGGCGAGATATCCGTCGGGCTGGAGGGTGGGATGGACGAGCCACCGTTGTGTTCACGGTAACAGACGGTGGAAAGACATCTCAAGACTCTGTGACCCTCCGCGTCGCACCCGTTTTGGCACATCATCATGCCCAGGCTGTCGAACGTGTTTTCGTAACTAGCGCGGAGGGTTCGGGGTTTCCAAGGTCGGCCCAAGTTCAGTTTGTGAAAGACCTCAAGCAAAACGTGGCCAGCGCCGGCGTCTCGACGCCAGTGCATGAGTTTCGGACCCGCGACGTCTGGGCGCAGGATTTCTTTGAGGCTGGCTACACCAGCATGCCGGGCCCAGGTGGCCCTATTGTGCTCCGAATCATTCTTCGGTCTGCGCAGTTGTATCGTGAAGCCGGTCGTCTTATCTTCACAGACCTTCGAAACGGAGCTATTGGGGCCATAAATACTGGCGACGGAGGCGGCAATATCGATGCAACCGGCAACCTCGAGACCATTCCTCCGTATACTTTACAGGGCGTCAGTTACCCGGCCGGCCGAATAATCATGGGCTCGCAGAGAGGCAGGGATCCCGAAATACTGCCTTTGCTTGAAGCGCAAGAGACGCAGTCACCTGTGCGACTCGACACTGCATGGCTTGCTGTCGGCCATGTAGACGAGTTTCTCCAGTTCCTTCCTGCCGACAATGATCGCGGGTGGATCTTGATGCTTGATGATCCCCTCCTTGGTTTAGCGCTACTACAACAGGCTGTGACTGATGGACATGGTGAGGAGCCAGCATTTTCTAGACCGGAAATGCGATATGATGACGTCTGGGAGTGCCTGCCCAACTTCACCATCAATCAAATTTTGGCGAGGAGAAACTTTAGCGACTTCAACGAGATAGCCGCTGCGCGTATTGACAACAATCTTCAAATATTAAAGCGTGAGACAGGACTGACCGATGACGAAATCATCCGCCTCCCTGCTCTGTTCTACCACGAAGAGGTTGGTTGTGGGGAGGAGTTTCGTGTCAAGCGCTTTGGCAACCACAACGGGCGTCCAAAGAACATTATAGAAGCTTCCTTGGATGACCGTGTCAGTCGCCGGCAGTCCGAGAACGATGACATTTTTGTTCAGCTATGGGCCTTCTATCCCGCTATTATCAACGGCGTCGTCCTCTCCAACTCAACGGTTCTAGCCCCTAACCCTTGGGGGCCAATCATCAATGGCAAGGATATTTTGATGGCAGCGGCGGAGGACGCCTATGCCAAAGTCAACTACAACGTAACGTGGCAGGATGATTGGTACTCTCATCATGTCATGCATGGTGAGATTCATTGCGGAACAAATACCTGGCGTAACGCTGAGGCACCATGGTGGAGGTAACAACTAATGCTCAGAATAGGATGTTGGTCCGGGGCTTTGAGCACATCTTCCCCATTCGCTTTAGTCTACCGGAAAAAACTTCGGGTTAGATACAAAGTGTAGTATATCGAAATCATTAAGGAAGTGATTCTTCCATAACCAAATCAAAACATGTTGGCAAGTCAAGTCAGAAGGTGGTCACTTGAGAATCAGAGGACTTAGAGTAGAGCTGTTTGAAAGAAATTGGATCCAATTTGCTAATTCGACTAAGCTAAGATTCAAATTATTAAGATTCAAATTGATGACGCCTTTTCCAAATGAGTGAAGTAAACGATTCCGCAAGTCAATAAGCTTGCCCTTGTGTGTCCTGGTTGTTTCTCCTTGTCCCTTCGCCGTGTTGATTTGAGTATCTTCGTCACATTCCCGCTCGTTGCTTCAGTTGCCATCTCCGCCATAGCCATTGCCGCCATCACCACCATAGCCGGCACCGCCATTGCCCTTGTAGCCGCCATCGCCGCCTTTGCCATTGCCTCCATCACCTCCAATACCCTTGCCGCCATCACCGCCGCCCTTGCCTCCCTTGCCGCCCTTGCCATCGCCTCCATCACCTCCAACACCCTTGCCGCCATCGCCGTATTTACCTCCGTCGCCGCCCTTGCCATTACCGCCATCGCCGCCCTTGCCGGTACCTCCATCACCGGCTTTGCTTCGTCCACGAGCTTCGAGCTCATCTCTCTTGTGGGCACTGCCGCCATCGCCGCCATAGCCATTGCCGCCATCACCACCATAGCCAGCACCGCCATCGCCCTTGTAGCCGCCATCGCCGCCTTTGCCATTACCTCCATCACCTCCAATACCCTTGCCACCATCGCCACCTCCCTTGCCGCCCTTGCCGCCCTTGCCAGTACCTCCATCACCTCCAACACCCTTACCACCATCGCCGTACTTGCCGCCGTCGCCGCCCTTGCCGTTGCCACCATCGCCGCCCTTGCCGGTGCCTCCGTCACCAGCTTTGCTTCGTCCACGAGCTTCGAGCTCATCTCTCTTGTGGGCACTGCCGCCATCGCCGCCATAGCCATTGCCGCCATCACCACCATAGCCGGCACCGCCATCGCCCTTGTAGCCGCCATCGCCGCCTTTGCCATTACCTCCATCACCTCCAATACCCTTGCCACCATCGCCACCTCCCTTGCCGCCCTTGCCGCCCTTGCCAGTACCTCCATCACCTCCAACACCCTTGCCACCATCGCCGTACTTGCCGCCGTCGCCGCCCTTGCCGTTGCCACCATCGCCGCCCTTGCCGGTGCCTCCGTCACCAGCCTTGCTTCTTCCAGGGGAGCGAGGATCAATGTCAATGGCCTGTTCGAAGTAAGGATCGCGGGCAGCGAGCTCAGGGGCCATAGAAGCCGGAGCGGCCAGGACGGCCGGGAAGGCCAGGATTGCGGCGCAGGCGAATGCGTTGAGCTTCATGGTGACAGTTTGGAAGTTGAAACAGGGGTAGATGTTGTGATGGAAGAGGTAGGTGGGAAGAGTAGGTCGTTGAGACTCAAAGTGATGGTATGTGTTGAAGGTGGTTGTGGAGGAGTTGGGATGAGTGAGTGAAGAATAAGTTTCGTTGATCAAGGATCGACAACCTCCTTATATACGCAAAAGATGCTCCTCATCGGACACTTTCGCATAGTAGTTATGGATATGATTTACTTCCATCCATTTCGTGACAAACCCATTCCAGCTCCTCTTGCTGACTTGCAATCAACAGCTGTTAATTGCAACTATTGAAAATGATCAGCTTTGGGTCGGAAAGTTTCAAGCTTCCAATGGCGTCAAAGCCTAACATGTCCCAGGGACCAGACGTAGTCTCGACTTGGCCCCGAAAGTGTTAGTGACTAACCAAGTTGCCGTGCAGCTCTAGTCGCAGTTCCAAAACGGGAACGAGGCGCAGAGTACTCCCTGGGCTTAATTGTATCATCGGATTTCTGCTAAGAAAGTCTCGTTGTTGTTGCCCACCAGAACCTAGTTCCCGGTAAATGTGCTCTGTCGAAAACTCGTCCAGGATGGGAGCCGCCACGCTTATTCACACCTACCCGACTACATGTAATTTGAAGGTACAAATCGTCCTCGCAAGGACGGACTAGACACCAAGAAAAAGTCGGTTTCTGATCTAACGCATCCCGCATCCATCTCCCCTCAACCCCCAAAATTCCAATGCCCAGAACATGCGGACTGCCCGAGGGGCCGTTGAGGTCAATGGCGAGGGTCATTCAAACCCTGCAGCCGCAATGAGTGGTGCATTTGCCACATGGTGATTTCAACGTCCTCCACTCAACCGTCAAGTGGCGCAAAGGTGGGCAGTTCGAGGCTCACAAGCAGCTGTATTCTTGAGCATCTGCTGGCCCATTACCTCAGCCCTTCGTATTACCCCCGGAACCTAAGTTCCGAATCCTAGGTGTAAGGCGATGCTGAATTGGGCTTACGTGACGCACACGGCACGGAAGAGCTAAAGTT
The DNA here is from genome assembly GCA_020881915.1 of Paramyrothecium sp. XJ0827. NCBI lineage: Eukaryota > Fungi > Ascomycota > Sordariomycetes > Hypocreales > Stachybotryaceae > Paramyrothecium > Paramyrothecium sp. XJ0827. Next base: position 393,248 of record JAJFPB010000001.1, on the reverse strand, counting down.
AATTGCCGCAATTCCACATTTGGTAGGATGTGATGCACTAGGAAAGCCAGCAGCCACAACATTCTAACTACATTTGCTTTCGTATTTGGAACCAACACAACAATAGCATGGTGCTAGAATAACCCATCCAACCAAAATAGATTAGGGCGTTACCAAACTGCTGGTCTAAACTTCCCGAGCATCTGGGCCTCATCACAGCCCCCTGCAATGTTGCAATAGTCAACCTGCATTGCTATTACCAAAGGTTTCTGGAGAGTTTCAATAGTTCTGATGGAGCCTGTTCGAGCTCAGTGGAACGGGACAGTTGCCCGGCATGGTGGCTGCTCCATCATCTCCACCATTGATACCATCTCTCTGGATCCGGATCCAGACCGATACTAATCGAACAGGACACTCCCTGGGCCTTTCTACTCCAGACCTGACAGCCAAACAACTTTTCCATCTCAGTACTGACCCGATTTCATGGCATCCATTACCAAAATACACCAGATGATCTGGTGCTGCGCGACTGCGTGCTCGGCGTCTGAGCGGAGACGACGAGCCGAAAAGCGGCTTCTCCCAGCGGAGGGCTAACCCCGCATTGAGTTTCCTAGAGGGGTAATTCTGATTGACAATGATCATCCCATTGTCTTGGGCTTGGCCATGAAAGGCCCCGGAGCGTGATGTTCTGGTATGGTGACCACCGAAACTTGTTACACAAGTCGGATCTCCATTTCTTGCTTGACAGCTCTGCATTCATCTACTCATTATCAACCGCGAGACCCTGCATCTCCACGCGGAAATGATACTGCACATCGTAGTTCCGGCAATGAGAAGCAAGGTAAGACATTTAGAACCCGGTACCCCCGCTTTAACACGCGAGGGACGCGTTCACGCTAGATTCAAAGGACGGGTATGTCCAATCCGGGACACCGTTCACCATCCCCGCCAAACCGTAGAGAACGGTCTAAAGGATTTACTTCCATCCCATCTCTGTGCTTAGTGCACGCCAACTGCCCACGACAAGAGGGCAAGGACCAACACGCCATCAAGTCTCGAACCTAGAGTTCACGTTATCGAGAGGGCCGAAGCCGGCTTACGGCACAGCCTCAGAACTCAATGTCCAAATTTCAGAGATCTAGGTGCGTTTTTTGAAAGCCACAGGAGTCATCAGCTCAGTGAAGTGAGACGAACCGTCCCTTACTGGCATTGTCTCGGTGAAGCCCTGAGATGATCAGGCTAGCCCGCTTTCACAATACGGAACTGACCCCAAAGGCTGCCGCCACCGAATGGCAAACCGCCGCCTCGGTCAGTATGAGACTTCCCATGGGACACAACTACGACGAGTTGGGAAGTGCATGGGATTAGAGTTAGCGTCGATTCGCCATTTGCAGAGCAGCAAGCGTCTTGGTCGACGAATGGCTATCCGCCATGTGCACATAGAATCTATTTTAGTCTACTCAGCCTAGTGCACCCGAGGAAAGCATTGTAGAGTCCTACGTTTTGCCTTTCTTGTCGAACGCACAAGTGTTTCATCGGTTACAGATCGAGTGTATCCGTCGACCCCGAGTTCCCCAGAACTCGCCTGGCTCACGGGCCCACCTGTCTCGTTCTCGCAGGTCTAGACCTACGTTGCGGAATACGGCGCTGCCACGCTGCGACACTAATTATGTATTGCTGAAATGTTACTTACCTTAGTGAACAATTCTACCTACCAGTCCGAGGATTATCAACTCAACGATTATCACAAGCTCGGTGTCACAGCGGAGAACCATCAGCAAGTGCCGCCTCCGCTTTTCGGCTTCCACCATAGTACCACCGTCAACGAGTGGCTGCGAACTCTCCTACCGCCTCTATCCCCCTCGTTGAAAGCTGCATTTTAGACTCTTTGGATTTAGTTCCTCGGGACAGGGCGATACCCGCTAGGCTTGATGGTGGATTCGTGTTCCGGGGAACTGGTCAGCTAGCTGAGACCGGCCTGCTCATTTCATGTGAATTGCTCCTGCTGACACCATCCCAGCTAGTCGAAGCTAGTCTGCGTAACGCTGGTTGCTGGGCATGTTGCTTGGTCGAAGGCTCTCATCGTCTCCCGCACCACACATGTATCCAATCTTTTTGCTACAATTCGAGTTCTTGCATGTTCTACTTCTTTTTCAATGGAATTTAGGGTGTGCGAGGCAGACTTGTGCAGTAATAGCTATCTTTCTCGAAAAGGATTTATGACAGTTTTTCTCATACCGAGGCCAGGCTAAGGAATGATGGTCTTCTCTGAAGGGAGTGATGACAAGTAATGAGCCCCTGGCTATCGTCTTCTTAGCTCAGCCACGAAACCCGAATTCTGGTTCGTTCCCGTCCCAGAGATTTGGGCTGGCCTCGATAGTCTGGAATCTTAAAAGTTGGTTTTCAAGCTAGCAAAACCACTCACGCTGCTGTCAACGCCGAAGAACGGCAGCAAAATGTATAGCCTCAAATCATGCATCGTGCAACATTGACTTTTCAACTGTCAAACGCTCTATTTGGCCTTGTTTCCAGACCATGTGGTCCAGATCACATGGTTCTTCAAGCAGATTACCAAATCTCTTCACTGTATCGGTTGAGGCGGGTGCATGTGCTCTCCATTAGATGCAAGCCTCAACATCCATTAAGGTTCCCCCGAGTGTAAGGGAAAACTTTTCAGCTTCGCAACGAGAGAAGCATCGCTCGGGGTCCTCTTTAGCATGTGTCCCATATGAGTAAATCCCGCTCAAAAAGACTCGCAGAAAACCCTGCACAGAGGAGGGCACACACAAGACGATGGTTCTCATGAATGGGCTCAAGAGTCAAAACTTAGTGTCAGATGATAGTCCAGTATGGAGGCAACTTTCTCTCCGCCATCACTTTGGGGTCAATTCATCTTGGTTCTAAACAGATCCGGGGGAGTGGTGCCGTGGTTCCGCAAACAAAAACTTGCTCTTCTGTCCACTTTTCCGCAATATATTCAACCTCAGGCCACGGCAAATACCCCATAAGGTTTTGGTCACCATGAACAGGTCATATGTGATGGTTTACGAGGGCGGGCTGCAGTAGTATTCTGCACAACACTGTCATTACCTCTGTTCATTGTGGCTGAATAAAGCATGTGGCTGAGGCCTAATCCGAACTGGATTCACCTGTCCTGCGTAGGGACTGACATGTTTCGAGCATATTATCTTTTTGAAGATTGTTTACTGAAAATCATTGGGATCAATGGACAACTGGATTGACAGAGCTGGATCATGGTTGAATTAAGGCAGTTGTGAATTAAGCCACTTATTAGTGGGCTAAAAAAATCCAAGGGCGCAAACATGGATTGGGGCAGACAAAATAACATCCTGCTTAATACACAAGTTAGTTTGGCCCTTTTGACTCCAGGTGAGTATCCGGAGACGAAGACAGATTATCACCAGATTCACATGACACAGGATGTAACAATCTAGTGCATTCGTGGTGGGTCGTAGTCTATAGGGTAGCCTTGTTCCCAGAAGAATTTCTGGTCAAAAAATGCCAAAGGAACTAGAACGACTTATGTAAGCAATGATGTTTATTGTTCCTGCATTAATCCTTTACGGTTACCAAGGAAAGTAATTTGGAAGCGTGAAGGGTTGAATCTGGAGATTGTTTGCATCAAGATCTTGGACAGTAGCTTATTGATCGCAGACATTGGGTGAAACTTTTTGCACACAAGCAGCGTCAATACCTAGCCACATGATCTTCACTTGAATTTCCTGCGCTCGTAAGAGCCATCCAACATAATCAATGACATTCATCAAGCACCGCTCCTTCCAGTGGATCATTCACCTGAATGGAACTGGGGCTGACCTCAAGGCTGACAGAAGCACCAAACACAACCATGCTTGTTCCAGGTGGACCAGACAGGCATTCAACTACATTCCGTCATTTCCGCACAGCCACATGAGAGCTGAACAAGCCACTGTAACGTAGCGAAATTGCAGTATAAAGACGTGGGAGGCCGGGTCTCGAAGTATTTCAACTCAAGATTGCAAATAATCCCGGAATACTGTAGCGCAATGCGGTCATCAATTTGGAACCGTTCCAGCAACTGGCTAGCCTGTTCTTTACTCCTCCTGCAATGTAGGCTCGACTGTAGCATTCGACCTATTTAGTTGAACTGACGGAATATAGTTGCCCAACATGCTGTTGCTTTCTTCCCTTCCGTGCTTCCTGGTCCACCTGGAGGAAGACTAACCGATTATGAACAAGAGATAGACGTTGAGATTCTGAAACGAGAAAATGATGTATTTTCGGCCAAGCGAACGGTTACTCGTTCAATCAGATTACTGGGCCTGGGTTCCTCGAGCACCGAGGGGACTGGCTCGCAACCTAAAGACGGCTATCGTAAACCGCTACGGGACCTCCTGCGCCCACAGGGCTATGATATTACCTTCATTGGCCCATTTTGCCATGGCCCATTGCCAGAAGCGAGTCATGCGGGCCGCGGGGGTGATACGCTGAAAATGGTACTGAGAGCTTGTGCCACAATTCTGTTCCCGCGAAATCGCTCACTCAATGCAGGTCAAAGATCGCACCCTTCAGGCTGATGGTTTTAAAAAGTACGCACCAAATCTGATCATTGTTTATGCCGGAACGAACAATTGTCCGACGTCGGGCGTCATGAAAGAGGATCCTGAACTTGAAATGAGAGGAATTTTGGATGAGCTCCTTGCGAAGAACCCCAACGTGATGATTCTGGTAGGCCTTCAACACAAAACGCAAGAAGGGCTCAGAAACCAATGCCTGGCAACCATGAACAAGATGCTCGGCGACGTCGTTGCTGGGTACCCAGCAAACCAGGTCGGCCTTGTCGATGTTTTCGGGACACTGAGCTTGGTGGCAGCTGATTTTGCGGATAGCATTCACCTCAACAACAACGGATATGCAAAGCTGGCTAAAGTCTTGTGCGTGCTCCCCACGTGAGGTCATTGGCTTGCGCATAACTCTAAATGCGGGTTGCTGACTGCGCCATCGCAAATAGTCACGACGCCATGTTTCGAGATACACCAATCATGGCGGCTCCCTCGCCCACATTTGAGAAGCCAGCATGCCAGATCGCAGCAGGTAACAACACATGTGCAAAGAAAGATGCCATAATCACCAAGCACCTTCTCCACGAGGGGTACGGATCAAACGATGGCCCGTACCAGCACGCAAGCGAGCGTCTGGGCCAGGTCGTCAACGGAAGGGCCATCATTGAGCAAACGAAACGGGTGCGTTGGGCTGACATCAATGGGGACGGCAAGGATGACTACACCTTCATTATACGTAACGGGGCCGGTGGCAAGGCAGCTTTATACACCAAGCTCAACGTGGCTACCACGGAGGCAGTCAAATTTCAAGAAGCGTACAGCGTTCAATCGTTGAATTCCTTTTGCACAGATTCCGAGCTATTTGAGTGGGGCGATGTGGACGGCGACGGTATGAGTCTCTGTCTATTTTACGCCGTGCATCACTGATTGAGACCAGGGCGGGATGACATGATATGCATCACCTCCACCGGTGGTTTGCGGGCCTCCAGGAACGCCGGTGGGACTGCTGGCCAGATTAGCTGGGGAGAATTCGTGAGCATCAGAGAGCCAGTCACGGGGTACAAGCAAGCGGATGTACTCCTCGGCGACATTGATGGAGATGGCCGGGTTGACTATCTGCTAGTCGACGCCAACCGGGAAGTCATTGGTTATCGAAATGGCGGTCCTACGCCGGGATGGCCGACGCACTGGCAAGGCCTCGGCAACGTCTTCCATGGCGGCGGGAACGGCAAGCGCGTGAACTGGCGGCTGGCGGACCTGAATGGCGATGGACGAGACGACTGGTTGATACTGAACGACGAGGGCGGCGAGGTCACGACGTGGATCAACTACCGCGGATACTCAAGAGGATCGTTGAGGCCGCAGTGGACGAACCGTGGTAAAACCCACCTCAGTGTCGGTGCAATCAACGGTAAGTTTGGAGACATTTTCTGTTGTCTGCTTGGATGAACTCGGAACTATGCTGACCTCCTCCATAGGCCAGGTAGTCAAGGCCGATCAGGTCACATTCCCTCGTCTTGGCATCAACAACTCAAAACGAGTTGATTACTCGGTAACCGACGTCGATGGAAACGCAACTCTTTTCAGAAACATTGGATCGGGCGGTAGGTTCCTCAAAGGCGACGGAGTCCGCTTCTGCGACATGTATGGTCGCAATACAGACGACTACGTCTGGATCTCGGACGCCGGAGAACTGACGCTGTGGCCCAACAACGGGGGCACATGGGGCGAACCGGTCGTCATCTCCAACGGCTCGAGCGCGCAGCAGAATGGCATTAGGCGCCCGTACATCCAGCTCGCCGACTTGACGGGGAACCAAAAGTGCGATTTGCTACACATCAGCGTGGATGGCAGCGTTCGGATGTGGGAGAATGAGCTGACTCCCGGCAACTACCAGTGGAGGGACCGAGGAATCGTCTTCAACGCCAATAACATTGGCAAATGTGACATTCGCGGCGTGCGGTTTGCTGATCTCAACGGGGATGGTAAGATGGACTACATCTGCTTGTCTCCAAACGCAACGGCAGCCATCTGGTTGAATCCTGGTCCGGTGAACACTCCCCCTCGGACAGGTATTTGGGTCAACAAGGGTAGAACTCAGCCTGTAAGTCCCATTTGGCTTCGCAAATTTCTGTGATTAATTCTCCTTTCCATGGCTAACACATGGTTTCGCAGGTGGTCGGAAAAGAACGAGAAAACATCCGCTTTGCTGATATTAATGGCGATGGACTATGGGATTTCCTTTGGTAAGTGCTCAAACCGCCTCGTGCGTGCTCTGCTAACACAGATATTCCTAGGGTGGATCAATTCACCGGCGCCGTGGAGGCGTGGACCAACGATGGTGAGCCGGCCACTGGCCAGACCTGGCGCTGGACCGCGAACGGGCAAACGTCCACGGGAGTGTGTCCGGGAGCATGCGTGCAATTCGCAAACGTCAACCCAAAAGCCGGCAAGCGCGCGGACTACATTGACACCGAGCCGACAACGTCCAAGTCGTACGCGTACTTCAACGAGTGTCCGGCAAACTAAGAACGAGGACATAAGTCTCTGGAGCTAGAATTCACAAAGCTTGATCTAGATAGCTGACTGCTGAGTTTGTTTCTTACAACACGATAAAATCATCGTTTAAACGCCACGTCTCGTCTAAAGTGCCAAGTCTCTACGCTCGAGTACACTTTCTCATAACCAAGTTGACCCTCAACAAGGCTCAAGATCGTTGTTGGTGATATCACGATAGGCTCGCCCCATCGCCTCTCCGTGGAAAGGCTCAATCGGTCGTATGTCACACCGAGGCCGAAGCAAGCATGATGAAGCTTGATGTTCAGCAAAGGCAGCTGCATACCGTGTCAGCAGGTGGGCCAAGCTCGTTGAACCGCCGTATAAGTTGTGAAGAGCAAGTTCCCATAAAACTGCTTGTTCTTAACATACCTTGTCAGTAGTATTACTGGCGGAGCGACACCACTTGTGAAGATAACGGTGCAAAAATTCCAATGTAGGGCTATGGCTACACTGAACCTCAACGCAGGACGTGCTAAGCGCCAAGACACGTAAATGATATGGCGGTTGCAAAAGCAGTTCGTCTGGCCTAGCCATTGTTTCGGGATTGGGAAGATATGTAATAGTTGGCTTATGCACAGCAGGTGCAGAAGGATTGTCCGACACTTTGAGAGTATCTAGGGCAAGGTTCGTCAAGCCGCCACCCACTTCGGCCCAGCCATCACCATCGGGATGATCTCCGGGGGCATCAATGGATGCATCGCCCGTTGCAGGATCCGAAACCGTGCCGAGAATTTGCTCAGTAAAGCTTGCGGCGAAGTCACGAGCGTCGCGGATCGCTTCCTGGGGGATGTAGATGATGAAGCCGCCACGAGTACCGTCCCACTGCGTTGACGGGCTGTTGCCTTTTTTAACCTGCACTGCTGGTTAGTCGATCTGCCTAGAGTCGAAGCCAAATCGATACGGACTGCATCGCGTGGTGGATAACAAGTTACGAAATCTAGAGCTGGAATTCAAAGCGAGTTTGCTGGTGGTGCACCTACGTCAAGAAGGACCAATAATCTGGAACGTGCTTTTTTGAAGTTCTCCAAAAGCGCGTCAATCCACTCTTCAGAGGCATCGCCATCAAGTAGACTAGCCATAGAGTCAAACCAAACTTGGACTAAAGACGAAACCACAGAGACCATGTTGGCTTGATCTGGGTATGATTGGCCCAACTGCGCAGTCAGCAGAGCCCAGTCGGGTTCGCAAGTGACTGATAGGCCGAGGATCCCTCGAACGTTGGCCATGGAGGCTTGGACTGCACCATCTTCCTTGGTCCACACATCGCGAATGGCGATTTTAGTTTTAAGCGGACTGGGAAACAATCAGAGACAATTTGTAACGGAACATCGGAGAATTCAACCTACATGGACATTGTGATAGGAGGGACTGGACTGCACACTGTCGAGACTGCGTTTTCCTTCGTCAAGCAGGAGTCTATATTGAGTGGTCCGGAGCCCCTGAAAGGCCTCCGAGGCTGACAGGCAGCACGGCGAAGAGACAGCCTCGCGGATGAGAGCGCGGCAGTGCCAGTAACCATTGAAAAACCCGGTTTAGGTAGGGATCAACCATCGGCTTGGCTTCCAGGGCGGTGTGGGGCCGGGTTTTCAGCTCACCGCAAGTGGCGTCTGGTTTACTCTGCCAAGGCGGAATCATGATGCCTAGTGATCGTCATCGGGTACGACACGAGTGCACGCGCTCTCTACTTATGAGAAGGTTGAAAGTGCGCTGGCAAAATGAATAAAGGGCATGAAGGATGAGGCAGGTCGAGGTGTGAGCCGAAGGATTAATCAAAGTCATGGGAACAGGCGTGATCTAATTATTGGGGTTCAAGGTAGGGTTTGGGACGGAAATGCAAGTCCCGTAAGTTCGATGAACTGAGATGGACATCAATTGGAGCTGTTGCCATCCAATGCCGTCCGTGTTACAGCAACGGGATCCTCGAGGGCATTCAGGGCCTCCTGTGCCTCGCGAGCCGCCCGTCGCTTCGCCCACATGACAACGAATTGGAGGTCAGTATCGTGCTGCTCGGCCGGGACGTACATCCAGCGACCCGCGTCACCGTTCCAGCCGCGGTTGGGCAGGTAAGCCTCGAGCATGTAGTAGGCGTCGCGGTGGAAGGGGAAATCGAGGGTCGGGGGCCCGTGGCGCTTCAGGAAGGCATCGGTGCCCGAGGCGGCCTCGGCCGGGCTCATGGCGAAGCGGCGGCGCTTGTTGCCGGGGTTGGCGGCGTGGCGGCGGATGGAGCGGACAGTCGAGGCGAGATGGGCCTCGAGCAGCCGGGCGTGCCACAGCGGCCGCCGCAGGGCCCGCCACACCTTGTCGGCGTTGATGGCGAGGCGGGCCTCGTTCCACTCGGGCTGCTGGCCGCGGGGGATGACGGGGATGGGCTCGCCGGCGTCCAGGTGGTGCTGCCAGTGGGCAAAGTCGACGGCGATGCACAGCGCCGACCAGCGCAGGGTGCAGGTCAGGCACGTGCAGATGCGCGTCGCATCGGGCGGGCGGGCGTGCTGGTACGGCTTCTTGTGGATGGCCAGCAGCTCCTGGCGCTCCTCGTGCTGCAGCGCGGCGTGGATGGCCGGGTCCACGTCGTCCATGAGAACCGGCAGGCGGAAGCACCGGGCCAGGCAGCCGTAGCGCCAGCGGCTGATGTCGCCGGCGATGCTCGACTCCTGGTCGCTGATGAAGGCGTGGTGCTCCCGGTTGACCTGGGCGAGGTTGAGGACGTCGCTGGGCGGCAGCAGCACCACGATCTGCAGCGCCAGCTCGATGGGCAGGTCGAGGATGTTGATCTGCCTGCGGCTGGGCTTCTTGGCTCGGAGGCTCTGCTTCTTCTGCGCGCGCTCGGTCCGTTTGGAGCGCAGTTTCAGCGCCTCGGTTGTGTCCACGAGGGGCTCCAGGTCATCGTCGCTCAACTGCTGGTGATCCTTCCGCATCGTCGCGCTGTGCGGCTCAATCCAGAGCAGAGCAGAGGCGATCGTCGGGTACTTGACTGAGCGAAAGGCTTAAGTTTGCCGTTTGCCACTGTTTGACTTTTACGCTCATCATTCACGCCTCCGAGGTGCGGTGCGGTGCAGCTGCGGCGGCGAAAGCTCGGATATTTTTCACCTGTGCACTCCGACGCAAATACAGTTCTTGAAATGCAGCTGCAAACATCTGGGGATGACACATTCATCATATTTAAAGGTGGAGAAAAAAAGACAGGCTATGGTCGCCGGTGCAGTTTGTCGAATGGTCTAGTAGCTTCATGACTGGATAGCCTCAATGGCGAATATTTAAGGGCTAGACACTATCATCCGTTCACGTCTCGGTCCATGTTGCTCATTCTCCCTTGGTTGCGCTTTGTGCAATATACGTTGCTAGCCCGATCTATCGTATGGTACCGAGGCTGCGGAAAAGCCAATTGAGTGAGATTTGGGCATGCATACTCCAGACTCACGTGTAATACGACCAGTTCATGGCTATTTGGGGCAAGGAAGAAAATGACACGGAGGAAAGAGAAAGAAAATAGTGATAGATGGAGGGTTATCTATAACAAGCGTCACCCACCCCCCACTGTAGGTCGAATGAAGACATGCAAATAGGGCGCAAAACAAACGGTCTCGACCAGGCCGTCAGTCATACATGCAAGTGGCGACGTTCTCTCCACAGGCAATCCGGGCGCTTCCCGATAGGTGCTTGAGTGATTGCTCTAGTCGGGACAATAATCATTGGGTATCTTTCCATCTGCATTGCAGTGGGACTGCGATGCAACGTATTGAATCCCTCGCCCCATATGCTTTTGTCGTGCCGCTTATGCATGGAGGCGCAGCTCTCAGCCAACAACCAAAGTCACCCCAACTTGCGATCCTACAACTTGAAAGAACGAGTGAACAATGCCTTATTAATAGCCAGCTGTTGTTGGTAGGCCAGTCACCCCGTTGGGGGCCAGTGGTTAGCTGTGGCTGGGGCTCCAGATCCTTGCCAAAGCGTTTCAAAAATGCACGGAAGGATTCTGTACCTAAAGCATCAACTGCCCGAGGCAATGGCCCCCATGTATTGGGTAGGATTAAAATAGTAGCTCTGCTGCCTTCCCACAGAAGCGGGGACATACCTCTCGTATTGTACACTTAACGCAGTCTGGAGTTCAAGCCCTTCTCTGCAAATCTCGACACTCGCATTTGCCCTTCTCCCAAGCCCAAAGACAAGAGCTGCTAGAGAATACTATAGACACAAAGGTACAAGCTGAGCATCAACTTTTGTATTGTCGCCGACTCCAAAATGACAAAGTTGAACGACCCACCACCTTCAGCCCCGCGGCGGTATGCCCGTCCAGACCAGGACACGGCATCATCGCCGTACAGCACCTGGTCCAGCCCGCCAGGCAAAGTCAATCTTCTCGCTCGTCAGTTCACGGCACTGCTCCTGATTATACTTCTATACACGGCCTCAATACCCTTTACTCCAGTTGTTTGGGTGCTAAACCTCGACGGAAGCACCTTATTTGATCGTCTCTTCGCTGGAATCACCATGCTGTCAGCATGCTATTTCCAGTGGCGTATCGCGGGATTGACTCGGCCTCTCGGCATTTTCCTTCCTAGCTCGGGGGGCTCAACCATCCGCAACGGCCGTGTGGAAAAAGAGACACCCGTGGGCTTTGTTTGGCACCCAAGCAATTACTGGCCCTATGTCATCTGCGAGGCAATCCTTCTAGGCGTAGCTGAGTTTGGACCAAGCGAGTTGCTGAGAAGAAGTATTGTCTGCGGGGTTATTGCTGGCCTCTGGGTGATCGGATACAGCGCCACCCCGGAGGCGACAAAGCGATGGGCTTACCAGCACCTCAAGGCTTGGATGTTTTGGATGCTACTAGATGAGTTGATGCGAGTTGGAGGGAGGAGTACTAGCGGGCGTCGACGACGTTAGTAAACCTCCGATCAAGCTTGATACCGTGGGCGCAGACGTCATGCCCAACGCCGCCGCCATGAGCAAAAGCGCCATCGGATGAAAAGGGAAAGAAAAAGGTCTACAGATTACAGTTTCATCCTTGTAGAGCTTCGTGTGTTGCGATAGACCTATTTCTCACAGGATTAATGGTGTTGAGAGGTTCCAATATATGCTCAAGCTGAATATCACTCTTACTTTTTGTTAGAAATTGCAAACGTCTTTGCAAGTTTACTGGAGCTTCGCCCTAGGGCACGACATGCTTGGTGCCAAGATTTGACACTTTTGTCAATTATCTCCATCTCCAGAGGTCACTGACGTACTCTCCAAGCATCATGTCTACCCGTCAACGTGTGTAAAAGAAGTACCATATTGGCCCCAAACCACTGGATCAAATACTCCGGGGTCTTCTGCTATAGCTGACGGGCTATAAGCTGAATTTTATTTGATTTTATTTTAATTTTATTTATTTATTTTACTTTTAAAGCAAACCTCTAACCCTAAATCAGTCAAGGTGTATTCATTACCCATGTTTGTTGCCAACGGTAACCTCCCTGCTACGCTAACTCTAGTTTCTTCCACCCAGCTACTTGTTCTAATAGTCTCACCACGCACTTTCTAGTAGCTTTCTTGTCTCAGTCTTGATGACATCCTCTAGCCGGCACACACATAAAGACATAATAGTAATGTCCCTGTACAATGAAGCTGTGACAATTACACACCCCGGTCAGTTTGTGATAAGTGCAGTGGGGAGCTTCACAGCTGCCTAAACTCGGTCGCTTGTCCAATAGAAGTGCCGTAGCCCCGCATGGTCCTTCAGCTCACGAGGCTGAGTTCATAGGAATCTCGTATTCAATACGACAAGCCCATGAATCCTCGCTTCTTGTCTCATGAATGTCGCAAAGCGACGTATTGTTAAGCACTGCCCTTCGTTGAACTTCGAGGTCGCGTAGAATCTGTCTAAATCGCAGCGACATAAACGATTGGCGATGTCTTCACAACTACCAATTCGCCGCGCAGCTGGTGTCGCATCCGGTGCGCTAGGACCTTTTGCAGAACTTGATCATGCACTTGACGGGATAAGGTCGCTGATAGCAGACGCGGAATTGTTCCCATTTGACAAACGGGTTCAGTTTTTCAGAGACTTTCGCGATTTGCTAGACCGTAGATTTCAACTTGGAAAAGCCGTCGAGCATCTTCACGAGGCCATCAGCGCTGGCGAGAAAGTGATATCTTTGGTTGGAAACACAACGAATAGCGTCGGTGATTTAAGCACTCTAGCGATTATGAAGACATCGAGATATGAGATAACCCAGGCCAACGAAGATCTCGACGACGCCATCACGCTGGGCAGGCAAGCCAAGCAGCTCTGCCAGCCACACGAGCCTGTCTGGTCACATATAGTCAACGATTTGGGGTATAGTCTTTCTGCCCGATATCGATCTAGAGGCCAGTTGAACGACTTGGATGAAGCAATCTCATGCTGCCGCGAAGCAATGAGCAACTTCCCACCTGAAACACCCCAACACAAGAGTGCCAGGTTCAACCTTGGCCCTCGTCTGGTTCTCAGGGCTGATGTAACAAAGGACATGGCCCATCTTGACGAGTCATTGGAAGCGAATCGCCAAATTCTGAAAGAAGAAAAGCCCGGCAGCCACGAATATATACTCGCCAACCAGAACACGGCACAGGCGCTACTAAGCCGATACATGCAGAGCAATGACTTGTGGGACCTGATAGAAGCCATCCAGCTCCAGCGTGTCGTTGTGGACAAGGTCGCTCAGGGCGAACTAATGTGGTCCTCCTCTCGCCAAATGCTTGCTCGTATGCTAAGAATACAGTACCAGCGCACCAATGACCACAGCTGCCTGCAGGAGGCAGCCAAGCTTTCTGGGCAGCCTAAGTTGCCACCCTCGCATTTAATGCCACGTGTGCCGGACGCAGGGTCGGATGCTGTAGCGAATGCTCTACCTGGTGCAGAGCCGGATGCAGAGCAGAAGGGCAGTATCCTCGACAAAATTCCAGTAAACGATTCGGGTATGACTTTGAGGCAAGCCCTAAAGGGAGCGCTAACGGGCTCCCCAGACGGCGACGCCCTAGCTATTCCAGGAGTACGATATCTCCCTCAGGATGGTCTTGCCGGCAAAATGGCCCAGACGATTAACGAGTATGCCTTTCCGCCCGACGAGAGATATGCGAGCCCCATGACATGGGCAGAGTATAGTGCGCGTGAGAGTCAGCTTGAATTCATTTTCTTGGAGATGGATGGTCAACATGGCCAAACTCTAGATACACGTTTATGTCGTGTTTGCAGGCGGCTGGGCCTCGTAGCAGGGAATCGTTTCGCCGACAAGGAATGGCTCAAATGGCGACCTTTCGGAACATGGGCCGCGATCCAAGCCCGAAGCAGATGCATGCTCTGTCAGCTTGTGGTTTATTGTCTTTCTGATGGAAGTCGACAACGCCTACATCCCAGACTTCAGAGCATAGACCCGGAGGTGGCGGGCGTCCAACTGTACTCGGAGCAACTACCTAGCGGAGAACAGTACCTCGCGGTGGAATACGGCTTTCGCCGCGCTGGAGCTATCAGGATCCTCGATCAGAACAACTACACCACGTTGTTACGACAAGGGTTCCAAGCGCCTCACGGGGACGTCCGGCGGCTGCTTCAGAACAGCAGCAGTCCTATCCTCTCGCGTCTGGATCAATGTGCCTCGATGTCTCGAATCAAAGCATGGCTGAGTGAATGCCAACAAACCCACGGAAGGAAATGCGCCCATATCCGAGCCTCGTCCTCGGTCACACAGCCAATCGCAGTCCTACTGATTGACGTTCGCAGAAACTGTCTCGTCCGAGCGACTTCTGCCGAGAGGTACTTCGCCCTCAGCTATGTGTGGGGAAACGCCCAGATGCCAAAGACGATGCTGAGCAATTTGGAAGCTCGAATGGTGCCCGATTCATTACCTTATAGTCTCCCGGCCACCATCAAGGACGCCATGATGTTGGTCGACCAACTCGGAGAGCAGTATCTCTGGGCCGACGTGTTGTGCATTGTCCAGGACGACCCGCAACAAAAGCATGACGACATCCAGCAGATGGACGTCGTGTACAGCCATGCTCTTGCGACCATTGTCGGTCTTCATGGCGAGAATGCCGACGCTGGTCTGCCTGGGGTCCGGCCGGGAACTCGCAAGCCGCAAGCTGTACAGAGCAGGGCACGGCCCATAAGACTGCCTGGACTAGATGCAAACTTTGTGCGACACTTCGACCGTGTTGCACGGGTAAGCAAGGAAGAACACGAGAAAATGGTAGTCTGCCATACCATCGGGGTTCCATTAGTGGAGGTGAGTGCTATGATGGAGTGGTTGATAGAGGCTTTAAAGCCTGGTGGGCCTGGCAACCCGGTCATAGAGCCGCCTCGCTTACAAGATGGCCCGAGGAGGAGGGTGATATCAGATGCGCCGTCATTTCAAGCAATGGTGCCTCACCCGCCGTCTCTGGAATATGCGCTGCGGTGCTCAACCTGGTACACCAGGGGATGGACATTTCAAGAGAGACATCTCTCAACGGCATGCATATACTTTTCGTCGGATTTCGTCTACTTTCAGTGTGGAGAAATGACTCGATGCGAAGCCGGCGGCGATCTTCTCCCCTGGCCGGATGTGACGCCTCCCAAGAAGTATCCGTCATTGCGCGACGTGGACTTTTCTTCTTGGCCAGACGGAGACCTATCCGACAACTCTTCGCCAGAGCCCGACGCACCTCAAACCGTTGAAACGAATCCGATTCTTGCCTTGGCATCGTGTGCCTCCCCGGTCCTACCAGCCAATCACGATGCAAGTATTAGCAAGCCGTATGAGTACAAGAGACATAGGTTCGATGTCTATCGCGAGGTTGTAGAATCTTACAGTAAGCTTCGGCTTTCGTTTCCTTCCGACATGCTCAATGCATTTGCCGGGATTGCCAGAGTCCTTGGGCGTCAGTTTGAAAGCGACATTCTAAGCGGCTTGCCTGCTTGCTACCTGGACCACGCTTTGCTTTGGGCAACTGAGTCTCCATGCGCAAGGCGAGTCACAAACTCCTCCGCCCATGATGCAACCAGGCTAGTAAAGACATCTTTTCCCTCATGGTCATGGGCTGGTTGGACAAATACCATACGATATCTGCTGGTTGAGAAAGGCAAGGACACCGGGCATCGTCAGCATCATGAGTACGCACAGTCTGAAATAGACCGTTTCCAGGTGCTTCACGGTGGCACACTGTATGAAGCATCAAAGCCTACAGAAATAATGGAAGCGGCCGAAACCAGATTCTTTGGTGAGATGCCTAAAGGCAAGCCAATAGAGAAGACCTACCCAATTTACCTTGGCTACGTGGAGCGAAGGACATTGGGCGTCTTCGGGCCAGATCTCGGCACCGGAGCTCTTTGGTTCTGGACTTTTGCCGTGGATGCCGATGCCTTTACTTTTGACGATATTGGTCCGGGCCACATCATTGTCGACCAAGAACACGGCAATGTCTTGGGGAAGCACAGGGTCACTCGCATGCTCGACCGGAACAGGATCCACTGCGGGCTGATGGTATCGTTCAAGTTTGATAATGCGCAAGCTTGGCACCGAAAGGAGCCAGGAGCATTGGAATGGATCCTGATCTCGAGCTTCTGGGACGCGCACGACAGGCGCGGGGGATTACCGACAGTCGATACCTCGGTGAAACCATTTAATGAGAAGAAACTGCCGTACAAGGGCAAAGGCAGCGGGTTAGTTAACTTGATGCTGATCGAGTGGGACAACGAAGTTGCAGAGCGGATTACGGTGGCTCAGGTCCACCGGCAGGTCTGGGAAGCTGCTGGTCCAGTGCGAAAGCATATTCGTCTTGTTTGAGTCGATGTATTGGATATGTGAACCTCACCTGCACGGTGCCCATTGCTAATTTGACGTGTGTCGAGAGAACAAGCCGCGACATAGACTACAGAGAGTCTTATTGGGAGCGACAACGGCGAGAGATTGACCTCGATATCACTCTGCAAACAGACCAGAGGAAGAATATCAGCCATCATGATCACGATCACCAGCACGACCATCTCTGATCATAACCAGAGATGTGTATTGTGATTGGTTTGGCAGGAAATGCTTAGGACAGCAAGTACGAATTTTACATCCTCTTTTCATCATATTCGGATTTTCCTTGGATCTAATGATTCCATACCTCCTAATAGGCTAGGTAGGTGTGGTGTTTTGAACTAAAATCTTAGTATCAGTTAACGCGAATAAAGCATAAGACTGATATAGTAAGACCAAACGAAGAGGCGAAAGACCGAAGTGGCCTTTGACGAGATAGGCGACGAGTTGTGTGGGAGTGAGTAGAGACGTTCATTGCAATTATTGCGAGGACCTGAAGGATGCCTATAGCTATGACAGGCACAGGACATCACGCAACAGCGGCTTGGTGAACAAGCAATTGACGAAACCACGCTCGTCGAAAGATGAGGGGATGTAAAAAAAAAAATAAGATCATCCTCTGACAAAACTGGGTTGAGACCGAGTTTAAACGAGTGTTGAGGATCCCAAGATCACTGTTGATGGAGTAGGCTGCTTCCCAGATGCCTTTGATGAAGGGTTTGACGAGGTTTACTATCATAGCTACGCTAGGGATATTCCATAAAACGCTGTGATGTTGATTATGTCCATTCTGGAGAGCTCGAAGGGGAATTTTCCTCTCTGTCACAGTGAGCGTTAGCCATAAATTCTCCATACCATGCCATGATAGAGCAACGGTTGTATCGATCACGAGATCAGAGGGTTCTTAAATGATTGCAGTGGGAAAGGATTGACCTTAAAATAGCTCAGACTCAAAGATGAAAAGGAAGTAATAAACCAAAATCACGAGTATCAGATGGCATTCTTCTATTACGAATAATCTTGGGTTTGCCATTCTTCCTGCTCATCCTTTTTGTTCTTTTTAGATTTCAATTTAGACAAAGCTGTTGCAAAAACAGAAACACCCACTGCCACAACGGGAATCTGTGCCGTCGCCGCGCCAGCTGCGATTGTTGCTGCACCACCGAGGAGGCCCAAAATGGGAAGCGCGTTCCGTTTGATCAATCTTCTCTTCTCTCCATGATTGATCTTCTCCACCGTCGTTGCGTAGTTCTTCTCTATCTCTTCCTGTTCCTGCTTGTATCCGTCCTTGACATGACCGTAGAGCGTATCTAGCTGTTCCCGTTTGACTGGGTTTGTTGTCATTGCTATATTCGTCTGATATTCCTTTGTCGCGGCCTCATATACTTCTCTGTTCCGTCTCATTTCTCTCTGCATTTCCTTGCACTCTTGCCGGTAGACATCAAGCCTACGTTTCGACTCCTCATGATCCCTTTGAGCCTCAGCGAGCAGAATCTCGTATTTGTGCCGCCTCTCTTCGAACATAGACTCGATACTGTCACGCAGGCTTTGCTCCGCAGCCTCCGTCTCTCGGATGAGGGATTCAAGTTCATCTTTTTGCCCCTGTATTGCTCTTGCAAACTCACGTTCATCCGACTTGAATGCTTCTGTCTGCTGTGTTTTGAGCTCCTCCAGTTCCCGGCGCAATCTTTCCCAGATTCCGGCATACTCTTTGGTCACCTCCCGTCCAGCTGTCGTCTCATCTAGATCGCGCCCCTGGTCGACGATCTCATGTTGTATTTGTAAAACAACAGGTCCATAGTGGACTGCCGTGTCGGCAAGCGCGTTTACAAAATCAAGTGCCGAGGCTTCACTGCCATACCACCTGACGATACGGCTTCCATGTCGTGACATTGAACCCCAGAGCATTTCATTGTGTTTCAGGTCAATCTCTCTTTGAAAGGCGATTTGTTGGAGTGGATCGGTGGCTGGAATAGTGTCCCACATGGTGGTGACCAAGGTGACAAACTTCTCTGCTCCGGGGCCGCACATCGTCTTTAGCATGTTGAAGCTCCTAACTGCAGAACCTGTCGCTCGATTGTCTGTAATGCGATGCAAGTAGAGAATTCCAGCCATACGAGCCCCACTCTGATGCATCCGTGCTAGGAAAAAAGCAAGGTCTTTGAACACTTCGACATCGGTACGGCGGATGTCGTCAAAGCCGGGAGTATCTACTAAGTAGACCGCTCTTCCCCGGCTCTCAGCAGCGTAGATTCCGATTTCATCGGTAACTAGGAGCGGCCGCTATCAGTACCAGCGTCCTCATCAATTAATATGTCCGGGAAACTGACGCGAAATGAGCCCGCGCCCGACTCTAGCATCTTGGGCAGCCAGGCTGGTGATAAAGGTGCTTTTGCCCACACCTGTCATTCCCATGACAGGAATTATCCAATCGGTAGAGCTTTGATATGCTTTGATTAGTCTCATCGAAACGACAAACGGTGGTACAGGAAATTACCGCAGAGCCAAGAACTCGTTGCAATCCATTTTCCTTCGGTTGCTCCATCAACTGTTACAATCGTTCGTTCTTGGTTGAGCAAGAGCAGAAGGCTTTCATTTACATTCTTAACAGGCGGAAAAGGCGCATCAGCTTCGCATGAAGGATCTGACAACAAACGCGGAGGCTTGGGCATGCATCAGGCTGTGATCAGAGCACCGCCATGTCATGTTTCTGCAGATCCGAACACCATCTCTCAGGGATGTGTGTGCGTGACTGCGGTTGGTGAGACGAGGCATCCAATGACAGGCTCTGAACTGGCGCAGACCACCGGAGCCTGCTGTGCTATGCATGAGGCAAGCAGAAAAGGGGGCGCCACCTTACTACCCCTCTTCCTTCTTATTATTTCATATGCCGCCTGTGAGGCTGGGTCGTAGCGAATAGAGTGGGAGCTTCTATCAGGTCCTGGACTAAAGCCCGGGAGCCCAAGTCCTTTTCACTCTCACATTGTGCGTCCCATTTCCTCCATCCCCTCACTGGAATCTTCCTTGACTCCAACTAAACTATTGCTCAAGACATCAAATCCCGTGGGCCTTGAAAAAGGTCTATAATGAACAACGGCTCTCAACATACTTTCCAACCGCAACCCGCGGATATAATTGTGGCGGTTATGGGCATGACTGGATCGGGCAAAAGCAGCTTCATATCGTTATGCACTGATCAGCATGTTCAAATCGGCCACGATCTACAGGCGTGTACGTGAGGAGGGCTACGGCTGCCCATGTTCTCAGGTTTTATCTACTAAGCGTGTTTGCAGGTACGCAACAGGTAGCGGTTTACAAGTGTCGTTACAAATCCAACATGGACATATACTTGATAGATACTCCTGGATTTGACGATACCAATCGATCCGATACGGACGTACTCAAAGAAATTGCAACATGGTTGACCAAGTCATACAAGCAAAACGTGCAGTTGAACGGCATGTTGTATTTACACCGCATTACGGACCCCAGGCTGGGTGGATCATCGAGGAAAAACCTCTTCATGTTCAAAAAGCTTTGTGGTCCAGACGCTATCCACAACGTCATGCTCGTGACGACAATGTGGGAGAATGTTGACGCCGAGGTCGGTCAACTCCGAGAGCAGGAGCTCACTGAAACACAGGACTTCTGGGGTCTCATGCTGCAACAAGGTGCACAGATCGCTCGGCACAAGAATAATCGTGACTCCGCCATGCGGCTACTCAAATATTTTATCAAAAACAAGAGAGTGACTATGGCAATACAGAGCGAAATGGTGACCGACGAAAAAGATCTTCACGAGACAATGGCTGGTCGAGAGTTAGAATCGGAACTCCTTGCAGAACGAGAGAAATACCAAAAAGAGCTGGCAGAGACGAGAGAGATGTTCCGACAAGCCAAAGAAGCGCAAGACCAAGAGTCTGCTGAAATGCTACGTGAGCACGAGAGAAAAATGACTGAGAAGATTGAGAAGATTCGACGAGAACGAGAAGAGCTCAGGGTCAACATGCAGAAGATGCATGACTCAAGCAAAGAGAAGGTCCGCCAGCTAGAGGCCAAAGTGCGGCACCAGCGTACATCAAATCAGGCAGAGATGCAAAGAATGCGAGATGAATTTAAGAAATTGGAAAAAGAACAAGAGCAGCTCAGAATGCATGAATCAAGCACCGAAAAGGCCCGCAACCGAGAGGCCGAGCGGCGTCATCAGGCAGAGTCCCAAAGACTGCGAGACGAAATTAAGCAACTGGAAGAAGCAAACAAAATGAAAAAGGAACAAGATAAAGTTACTGACAAAGCTTTTAAAGACATGCTTAAACAGGTGGAGAATCTCCAAGAGCGGGTCGGAGCTATGACTGTGCCTGAGCCAAGGTTGACGAGCTCAACTGAAGTATCGAGGCCCAATAGAATTAGCGAAAACAATGTGAACATTACTTTGGCTGGTGCAAAATATGCCTTTGTTGGTCCATATAGAAACTGGACGTAAGCTTTTCTACACTTGATCATTGCCGCAATGGACTAACAAGACCTTCAAACAGAGATTCGCCTTCCAAGGAGTATCTGAAGGACGGAGAACACGACAGGTACATTGCTCTTGGAACCAATGGTTCTTGGTATCGTCACTACCATGTGGAAGGGAAGTGCTGGACACGTAGGTGCCTCAAGGACATTACAGGAACAATCTCAGGGACTAATTTGACTCACAGAACGATCTGCAAATTTCAAGATTGAGTATCCCATTCTCGAAGAGTGGTTTACACAAAATCAGGAATTCGGCTGCCCAACCCAAGTCATGCTCGGACCCTCGAATGCGTTCTTTGTGAGAGTGGGGAGCAAATGGCATTATTATCTATCACCGAATATCACGAAAGGTGAGGATTTCAATAAGGTACGAAAAGTTTGGCTCGGCTTCGGCGGCGCGTATATCATCGAGCGATTCGATGGTAGTAAAGTGTGGAACCTCCAAAACCAGTATGGAGAACTCCGTAAACGACTTGAGGAGGGTATATTTGGCTGCAAGACTATTAAGGTGAGACGGACTCGACAGTCTTCTACTCTTAGTCTCCCCTTCAACTAACAAGAAACGTAGGATTTGTCAATGGATATTTATAATCCAGAGGCTTGGGCTATTATCATGACGTCTTCCGCTTCAATGTATTGTAATGCGGGTCACAGTTTCCCAGAGTCATCATGGAAGACTTATATGACGGAAAACTTTAATATTAAGTATTCTTAGTCTTTATTTTATATAAGAAGAAAGGCTTTTGTCGTATATAGTAATTCTTACTAAACCCTGACTTTGCTCATCTTGTAAGAAGCATAAAAAAATGTTCTCAGCATTTATTAATGATTACTTCATATTCGAAAATCTGGGTCATCATGATGGATTGCTCAATCTTACATTTCTCGTATTTTGGTATGTCAGCCAACCATAACATCGGCATCAAATGTACACAGAAATGTATTTTGGGCTGAGGGTACTATGGCTGAACTTTGCGGTCGTTGAGACACGACGTACGTTATCAATATTGTGCGAATTCACACTGAATAAGACTACGCGAAGATATTGTCTCAGATTAAGAAGGTCGAACAAACAACATTTTCAAGGCAGACTGCCATGGTGCCACATTCGCTATGGAGGATCTTGCAAATGGCGAACAGTATCTACCCATCGCTCTCTAGATAGGTCTCCTCGCAGCAGAACAGTGTGGCAGTGGTTCATTAGTGGGCGGGATTGCTCGGCAAAACACAAGGCGAGCGAGTATGTGTCAGCCCACCGGACTCGGGGAAACAAAGCTTCTCATATTGAACTAACCACAAAGTGATCGTCGCAATATGGCAAATTTCCCCTCATATGCAGGTCCACCGGACCTAGGCGCTGCGGTGGGAGCGGCTTAGTGATTGGCGAGGTTATAGGAGGGCATTTTAGGTGGACCAGAGTCGCATCGTAAATGTTAGGTTTCCCCAGAAAGAGATGTATAAGAAAGGATGGTTATAAACCGGGGAGGGGACTTGCGGGGTGCTGTAGGCTAGGAGGGTTTATCCGGGGTTGCGTGGAGAATGGGAAGGATTGCCGCGCCAATGGCGCATTGTACAGCGAGACAGCGAGTGCAACGTCACGATGGTCCGGTGACGATCCGACCGATAGACAAGCGAAGAATTGCTGGGTGGTGAAGAGAAAGTTGTCGAAATGACAGGACTGCGGTATATAACACAGGTCGATGCACCCTGTTCAATTGGGGTCGACATCACTACGAAAGGGTAAAAAGCGTCCTCATTCACGCCTGGATGATGTTCTTCAACCCTAAGCAAGCTCTGGCCACTGGCCTCGGTGTCTTCAGCGCTGTCGCTGGCATCGCTTCTGCACAGTCCAGCGAAATTGGCGTCGCAGCCTATGCTTTCAATCTTGGCCAGGTCCGCCTCGGCCCCGGTCGATTTTCCGATAGCCAAGGCAGGACACTCAACTACCTTCACGCGGTCGACAGCGAGCGTCTCCTATACAACTTCCGCAGAAATCACGGGTTGGCCACAGCTGGCGCTGCGACGAACGGCGGGTGGGATGCTCCCGACTTTCCCTTCCGGACGCACGCCCAGGGTCACTACCTGACGGCGTGGGCACAGTGCTGGGCAGTTCTTGGAGATGAGGAGTGCCGTGACAGAGCGACGTATTTCGTTGCCGAGCTGGCCAAGTGTCAGGCGAACAACAACCAGGTTGGATTTGGGGCAGGTTACCTGTCTGGCTTTCCTGAGTCCGAAATTGCCAAGGTCGAGAACAGGACTCTGAGCAATGGAAATGTGCCCTACTATGCCTTGCACAAGACCCTCGCCGGGCTGCTGGATGTTTGGCGATATATCGGCGACGAGAAGGCCAGAGATGTTCTGCTGGCATTCTCGGCCTGGGTCGACAACCGTACTGGTAAGCTGAGCTACCAGCAGATGCAGACCATGATGAGCACCGAGTTCGGTGGAATGAATGAAGTCCTCGCGGACGTGTACCATCAGACGGGCGATAAAAGATGGCTTGCCGTTGCTCAGCGCTTTGATCACGCCGCTGTCTTTGACCCGCTCGCAGCAAACCGCGATCAACTGAATGGTCTTCATGCCAACACTCAGGTTCCCAAGTGGATTGGTGCCGCTAGGGAGTACAAGGCCACTGGAACTCAGCGCTACCTTGATATTGCGCGAAACGCCTGGGATTTCACAGTCAACCAGCACACATATGCCATTGGTGGTAACAGCCAGGCCGAGCATTTCCGCCCTTCGAACGCTATTGCTGGCTACCTCAGCACCGATACGTGCGAGTCCTGCAACACGTACAACATGCTCAAGTTGACGAGGGAACTGTGGGTTGTTGACCCCAATGACTCGACCTACTTTGACTTTTACGAGAGGGCATTGATCAACCATCTCATCGGCATTCAAGACCCAAGAAGCAACCATGGCCACATCACATACTTCACATCTCTGAAGCCAGGTGGCACCCGCGGTGTTGGCCCAGCATGGGGAGGCGGTACTTGGAGCACCGACTACAACTCGTTCTGGTGCTGCCAGGTCACTGCTTTGGAGACATTCACCAAGTTGGCAGACAGTATCTATTTCCGCGATGCTGCGGACAAGACACTCTATGTCAACCAATTCACTCCATCGAAGCTGGACTGGACGCAAAAGAAAATTGTCGTCAACCAAGAGACCTCATTCCCTGAAGGCGACACTTCTACCCTCAGCATTACTGGCTCCGGGGAGTTTACTCTTGCGGTCCGTGTTCCGGGCTGGACGTCCGGCGCCACCATCACGGTAAATGGCCGCCAAGTCAATGTTTCTATCACTCCTGGCGCGTATGCGAAGATCACCCGGAAATGGGCCAACAACGACAAGATCGTGATCAAGACGCCATTCAAGCTTTACACAATTGCCGCCAACGACGACCCCACGGTTGCGGCTTTGGCCTGGGGCCCCCTTGTGCTGGCGGCCGATTACGGCAGTGAAACGTTGAGCTCAGTACCCCCAATTGACCTGGCGACTGTGAAGAAAGAAGGGAGTAGCGGAGTGAGGTTTAAGGCTACCGTGAATGGCTCCTCGAGGACGTTGATCGCTTTCTACAACGCACACGGGATCAATTACAATGTATACTTCAAATTGAGCGGAAAGCTCCCGTAATGCAATCTAGAGACTTAGGAGCACAGACGATAATCTTGAAAGTGTTTCAAATAACGCATGCATATCAATTAGCTAAACATTATAAATAGCAAGTAGATCACTTTTCTATTCCATCGTTGTGCGCCAATGACCTGCTATGTACGGTTCGGTATTTAATAACATTGAACGTTTATCATGCCGCATTATACTTTTTGTCCAACACACCTGACAGAGGGTACGGTAGCAATTCCCATTCAGTCAAGTCAAGTGGACCGGAGTTCGCTGATTCCATCATGCAAGCTGGTAAGCAAATAGCAAACCACACACCACCATGCCCGCGCCAGAAATGTAGGATCTTGGTGCTGCGCCAGGTGCTTCCGTCTCTTCTGGCGAGTTGGTGGTCGTCGAGGCAGCTTCGGTGTTGAGTGCGGCGTCTGATTCGGTGACGGTAGTGGATTCGGAAGTATCCGTGCTTGTAGTTTCAGCGATAGTCGCTGCTGTCGTGGTAGTTCCCGCTCTGGAGGACGATGCTGATGTTGCAGATCGGGCGGTCGTGGTAGAACTAGAATTATCGTCGCTGGAGGATCCCGACTTGCAGAAGTTAAATCCTTCGAAAGCACAAGTCTCCCCTACATCGCAGTAGTAACCCGTCTCGCCGCAGCAAATAGTACCGGCCGGGATGCAGTGTCCGTCACCACAGGGCACCAAGTCGCCAAGACAATCGCCCGGCTCTTCGGTGCAGATGCTTCCAATCGAGCAGCATCCGCCTTCGACACAGACGTCGTTTATGCCGCACCAGCCTTTCTCGCCCTCGCAGCAGGTCCCCAATGTCGGCATGCAGCCATCGCCGCACTCCTTTTGCCCGACGCCGCAGTCTTCTCGTTTTGCAAGTCTCAGGTCAAGCTGCGATGGGAACAACACGTCTGCCCTGACTCGGCTGACGCCGTGGAGCAGATTGAAAGGAGACGGCGCCTCTGCTTGTATCGGAGATATCGATAAGGAAACGAGGAACAGCGTTCCGGGGGCGAAGAACCGAGGCCTCATGTTGTATCCTGCTCGTGCTCGTTTTCTGTGTATTAAGGGCAATCGATCGAAGAGTATTGTTGGTAAACAAATGCGGAGAATTCCAAGTGAGGGCTCGCTGGATTGTTAGATGGGTTGATGGGGGCTCGGCGTTTCTTAAGCAGGGATGTTCATCTTCAGCCGCAAAGCACTTGTGTTTTAACTGCATGGCCTAGCCTGATTGTGGTGGTAAGCATTGAGTGTGGACTAATTAAATGCTTAAAAATTCTAGTCTAACAACATCAGGATGGCTAAGCGAGATCCCTGAACGTACTTTAAAATTCTGCAATCACGTTGGGAGCGATGGGGCACGTTTGGTCCCACAACAAATGCAAGAGAGGGTTGTAATGACTTCAACGACCTAGCCAAGCAAAACAATACACAACACAGGACAAGGCATACTTAGTGTGGACGGTTACACATGGCGTGGAGCTGCTTCTGCGTTTTGGACCAGTAGCTTCACCTCCGAGCCTAAGAACAATCCACAATCTAAATAACTCCCGTAACCGGCAGCGGCCAGACGTTGCAAGGACAGTAATTTCGGGTTTGAAATCCCAACTTGCCCCCGTTTTCGTCCTATCCATGGCGCTTCCATTTGTGAGCTGTAGCGCATCTTTAACTAGTGGCACGTGTGTACAGTGGATGCAGTACCAGTCAAGAAGTGGCTTCGATGTCAGAGGAAAAGGATCCAGACAGCACCAGTTACAGCCATCCAATTTTACCTTGTCTGAGATGCTGGAGCAAAGCAAGAATTTGTTTTTGTATCAGGCTGTCCAATCGCCGTATGCACACGTTCATCCACAAGCGACTTTTGATCTCCAACACGGTATCGACAACTCAGAAGCATATATCATCCTGGACAGTCTTGTATCAACAACTGCGACATATTGAAATCTTCGCGCCCGTCACGAATTTTGTTCTATCACAATCGCTTCCTTCCTATGAGGCAGGAGTAATGGCGGAAATGGCAATTCGATCTTCAAGGGTTAGCAACTTGCACTTGAGTTAAGGACCAGAATGACAGAAACGGGCGCGAAACTTTGCAAATATTCAATTCCCAGCCTCTGATTAAGCAGAAACTTCCATGGCCTAAATCTCGTTATGATATAAATGGTGCCATGTTGCGAACATTTAACAGAAAAGAACCATTTGAAACTACTCCTAACGTAGGTCTTTCATCTTACAAAGGAATCTCCGCGAATCCAATTGTCTTCTCCGCATCGTCAAAGACAGACAACGCGGCTGTGAAGAAAGTGCCTCCAAACGTACAGCCAGAGTCACCAAGCTGCAGGTTCAACGAGCAGGTATTCGGGGCCTGCCCTTCGCGCTGTGCCAGGTTGCGGTACGGGATCTTGATGGTTGCGACCTTGCCGTCTTCGCCGGAAAATTTCAGGTTGATGGTGGCGTTGGCCGGGATATCGGCGCAAGCAGCGGGGTAGCGGGGAGTGATGAATGGAGAATCCTGCTCAAGACCGCTCGCTTCAAAGAAGGCCTCCTCGTCTGTTGGGAGAGTCAAGCCCCAAGTGCCGGTGTCCACTAGGCAATCTGGCAAGACGCCGGAAAATGGAGTCTTGGCGGGAATAGTCCGTGGGATACCCGTTCCATTGATTGGAGCAGCTTGGACTTCTGGGAGCCCGACGTAGTACAGACCAGAAATACCCGCCTCGCCAGGGTCAGTTTGTTTCACTGTGGCAATGTCGCCAATGTGGACATCGTCAGGGGCACCGCCGAGCAAGAGTGTGCCATGTTGAGGATCGTTCATATCGTCAGGCAGCTTCTCGAACCAGAATGAGTAGACTGAATTCTCGACCAGTCCTCCTTCTCGCAGGCCCTGGCGGAAGAACGGGCCACCGGAGCCTTCCTTGGGAGCCAAACCCAGAATGCTCTTGTCGTAATGTGCACCATCGCAGGTGGTGGATCGGTCCTTGATTAGCAAAAAGTTGCAGAGCGCAACCTTGGTGTCAGGCACAGAGGGCAGGCCCGGAAAGTTCATGGTATCGTTGACGGCAGTGGGACAGTCCAGGATCTTACCACCACCACCATAGGCAAAACTGGCGCCTTCGGGATAAGGACCTTGGTGAGTGGTCGATTCTGGCCAGTTCAAGAAAGGCTCAGCTGTCTGATTACAGGGTCCCAGAACGCCAAGATAGGGCGACCCGGAGTTGACCGTGGCGTTCGGACCGTATACCCAGAAACCATAGCTCCCAGTATCGATAACGGTGGGAATAGGCTCCTGAGCAGGCGTACCCCAAGAAATGTTGGCGACAACTTGCTGATCCACTAGTGGTTGGTAGTAGATAGGGATAGCTACCGTACTGGCAACCCCAGCGAGAGCGGCCATCTTGGAGTAAAATTCTATTGTGGTAAGGCGGTGGTATCAGGATAAGAGTAAGAGTAGCTACCCGGTCTGTTATGAGGATCGATTGTCAGAGTGTAGGCCTCGGTGCTGTCACCCGCAATAACTATATACCTGAAAGTCGTTTTGTTCTTACAGGGAGATCCAACCAGGGCCAGAGGACTTTCGCGGTGATGGCTCCAATTTTTCTAGGTCGGCACTAACAACAGGAGTGCTGGCTCGTATTCAATATGCGAGTCCTGCTTCAGGGATTCAGCATCGAACCGCCAGATCCGAAATTGGGGCAGGACTCGTATTGATGGAGCCGTTTAGGGCTGGTTCTCCCGTCTCAGCAGGGTTGATCTCTGAACATAGTGAGGGATTGCCCTCTTTCCAGAAGGTGGTCTAGGTTCGATCCACCGATGAGACCCGCTATCTGCTATCAAGGTGGGAAAAGTGCCGGCGCTAAGAAGCTCTGCCTCCGGCCCTCAGGGATAGAAAGGCGCAGCTGATATCCTAGACACAGGTTGATATTTTGTTTTAGTAATGTATCTAGGTCCAGGTCCTGCTGCCCGTAGAGGGATTGGAATCCGGGCCTTGTTTGCATTGACCAATTTCGTAGAAAGTATTTCCTAGAGACGCCAAACGCGCACTACTATTCCCGTATGAGAGATTGTATTTTCATGCAGCCATGACGATATCTTGGGACGCTAGAGCGAGAACGTCCCCAAATAGCATAAATTTTGGGGCTCCACCATGCATTCCCAGGTGCCCTTTCATAGTGTAAGATCGGGTTCTAATTAGAAGCGGCCCGCTATGATTCGCTCGCTCCATAATGAGGAAAGCCTACGGAACACACGGCACTGAACCCTGTACATACTACGCAGGAGAACAAGAATTGTACGGACAACAACCGAATCGATCGTCCAGGGACCCAATAGCCCTGGAGTTGCAATACGAAGTTGGGGCCTTGAGTACACACATGGTTGTCCATGCACGACTGAATGCGTGAAGGGTCTCAATTCATCACCTTGTAGCTTGACCTGATTAAATGAGAAATGCCCGTTGGTGCCACCTAGAGTTTCCGTCTTCCATTGTCATACTCCTGTGAGTAAGCTCTATCCAAGATGGTGCAACTCTCCCTGGTGTGTTTGCTTGCCACTTCTGGACTTGTCGCCTCTTTGCCTCAAACTCGAAGTGACTATCTGAGTGGTCTCGTCGAGCATGAGCGACTTCCTCTGATTCCCCGTGGTTGGCGACTAGTTCGCCCGACGGCACCGGACTACGTCCTTTCACTGCGGATTGCTTTGAAGGAGCATCGAAACATTGACAGCAAGGATATTCTGGCTCGCAGCGACCCGCGATCATCTCTGTATGGAAAGTATATGGACGCGATGGAGTTGGGGGAGTTTCTGGCTGCATCAACATCGCAAAAAGCCCGCGGCGTCTCTCGGGATCGTGTCAAGCGCTGGATAGCCGAACACAGTGTGAGCGTGACTCGCGAGAGTCTGGATGCCTTCGATATCCGTATACGCGCCTCGGAAGCCGAAGACTTGTTAGGCGCAAACTTCTCCATGTATTCCATGGACAACGCTCGGGGCATGATCGCACGCACAGAATCGTATTCTCTGCCCTCAGGCCTACTCGAGGACATCGATTACGTTTATCCGACCGTTCATTTCTTTGGCACCCCAGTTGCCCACCCGGAAGAAGCCAAGCTGAGCCGTAGACAACATAGTCTGCCCACTGGGCCATTCGACTGCTCCAAATACTACTGTCCAGTGAACCTTACAGAGATGTACAACATCGATTACCTACCTTTGGAAAAATCAGCAAGTAAATTGGCAATTGCGGGATTCTTGGAAGAGTATCCGAGCCATGAAGACTGGGCCACCTTTATGTCACAGTACGGGTTGAGCAGCCCTTCGAACCAGGCGCCATATACAGTCCAAACTGTCAACGGAGGCAATAACCCCGACACAACTACATCCAGTGGCCTCGAGGCTATGCTGGACTTGGAGTACACTTCAGCTTTCACCGGCCCGCTCGACGTCATTTACTATTCCGTTGGAGGACGACCTCCCACCCTCAACCAACCCGGAAACATCAGCCTTCCGGTCAGCGAATCCGCCAACGAACCCTATCTAGAATTTCTTGATTACCTACTAGGACAAGAAGACGTCCCTCAGGTCATCTCCATCTCTTACACTGATGATGAACAATCAGTCCCATATAATTACGCAAGCAAAGTATGCGATCGCTTTTCCTACCTTGCTTTACGGGGAGTCTCGGTTCTCGTTGCAAGCGGCGATGCCGGGGTTCAAGGCACGCGTTACAGCGATTGTGAAGGACCTGATGGAGAGCCACGTTTTATCCCCACCTTCCCAGCATCATGCCCATGGGTCACGACTGTTGGGGCAACAGCTGCATGGGGAGGCGCTGCAACTTTCAGCTCGGGGGGGTTTTCCAACTATTTTGGGCGACCGTCGTGGCAAGATGCTGCGACTGAGAACTACGTAAAGAGTCTCGACAGTGCAGACCCAGCGCCTCATTACACCTTCAACACCGCCGGACGCGGTTACCCTGATGTGACCTTGCTTGGAAGCAACTTCCTTGTGGTGCATGGGAACTATTCCCTACCGGCGAAAGGCACATCAGCTTCCACGCCTGTTGTTGCCTCCATGATAGCCCTCTTGAACGACATCCGACTGAAAAAGGGTCTTCCAGTACTCGGGTTTCTCAATCCCATTCTATATGGGGATAAGGTAGCCTCAACAGGGTTCAAGGACATCACCGAAGGTGAAATTACCGGATGTTCTAATGTGGAGTACCAACAGACCGGATTTGCCGCTGTAGCAGGCTGGGACGCGGCTTCGGGGCTAGGAGAGCCTGATTTTGCCAGATTGAGAGCACTTCTGACGTAAATGTGGCAAGATGGCTGGTCCATGATGCGTGGCAAGGCTATGTTACGCACCAAAACGTAACATGTGCGCGTTTGGTGGTACGATAGAGCAATATAATCAGGTAAACATTCGAATGTCTCAACCAAACATCTGCAACCCGTCCAATACTTTGGATTCAGCGTGCGAAGCGCCAACGGTGGTAAGATACCACACAGATTATTTCGGAGAAGTCTCTGTATGAGACAGTAAACTCAAGTCGTCAAGATTGTAGCTACAGAACCAACTTTCCTGATTGAGTCATATTCATCAACCTGATTGCACATCCAAATATAATTCCATATTCAATCATGATCCCTGCTCATTCTTTCCAAGCGTTCCGCCACTCACGGAACCGACCATTCTGAGGATACGTCACAGATCTTAATCAAAATGATGGGGAAAAAGTTGCCTCCGAGGAACGTCAGCGTATACTGACCTTGAAACATCTTTTGGCCTTTATAGAACGGTCTCAAATCACGGCCAAAAAGCTTACTCCACGGCTGTCTAACGATCACGAAGGTATAACTTTAGTTTCTTACATAAGCGCTAATTTGGAGGCGGCTTGTTGAATATGAAGCACTTGGCTTTGGTGTGGATTAGCCAAAACACAACATCTAACAAGACATAGCGAGCACAAACAATCCCTCAACTATCAAGGATTGAATGAGATGCTAAGATTGGGACCGATACACCAAACCCTTCCTGACCGAGAATAAGGTCAAACAGCATGTATTGATTCGCTTTAAGGAGGAGCTTGAACTTAATCACACGAAGATAGGAACTCTGTGCCTGGGGAAGCCAAGCTTCCTTACTTATGTTTAAGATTTAAGATTTTTATAGAGCCACGAGCTTATCTCTAAGAGCTATAGGGTAGCTAGGGCAAGAGGCATTTTCTATGCCAACCACAATAAGGTACCTAAACTAAACAACAACTTATTGGTGCATGATTTGTTAGTCCTGCATAAATGGCCCCGCACGAAAAATAAGCGTGTCTCCTCAGTGTTCTTCCTGAAGCTGTTCCAACAGTGGCAAAAGTAGGCGGACGATATCCTCTCATACTCTTGTTCTTCCCTAGTTACAAGTCACGAGTGGCAGCATTTGTATAGCTTCTTCTCTAGCCTCTACCATACATGAGAGATTGAGCACTCGGTCATTCCAGCCACATTTGTGGTGTTGACGTTGTCTGTGCCGTCTAGTCTACGAATTGAGTTTCCTTGTTTTTCCCCGTGTGGCGCAAGTGATCGTCCAAAAGCCCCATGACGCTGTCCAGGGGGCGTGTGGCGGTGGGTGGCGTCAATAGCGGGTTCCGGCGAAGGCTCCGTCCACTGATTCTTCTTCTGCTGCTTTTCATTGGTGACGTAATGGACGCCATACAATTCCAATCATTCCTTCTGCACATCACCACCAAGATGCACACGGCTGCAAATGCAGCTTCAGACGTAAAATGTGAGTCTCTACCGAGAGAATTTCTCCGTTGTATCGCAGGAGAGAACTGATCTCTAACCATCTTGTGCAGGAATCAATCGGACCCCCTGGGGCCGCGCGACAAGTGGCCCGCAACTCTGAAGCACTTCGATCTGTTCATTCAGTCGTTGCCACACCCTGCAGCCATCTACTGGAGCGAGCAGCTCAACTTTGTCTGCAACGACGCATGGCGTAGTCACACCGATGCTGTTCACGAAGGCACGCCCCAGAGCTCACGGCTTCGCCTCGAAGCAAAGAAATGCCTACAGAAAGCGATAACGGAGAGACGATCCGTCAACATTGTTCCCGATTTGCTATCCAAGCACTTTGGTGGCCATCTACAGGCCTTGGCAACCCATATCCCAGAGTATGAAAGCGATGCTGTCAACGGCGTTCTTGTTCAGGTCTTTGCGAAGTCAAGTCAAAGTGCCGGAGAGCAATTCGCTCAGCAGAACCGTGACACAGACGGGCCCTCGCCCTCGCCGGAACCGCATTCAACTGGCGCACAAACCGCGTCTGCAGCACAAAAGGCAATGCGTCTGAGCCCAGGGCTATCTCAGCAGAAATTGGATGACTCCAAGGATGAGCTCATTCTGATCGACCAACCCTCTGACGAATCAACAAAAGACACCGGCAACCAAAACGGCACCAGCATGGCCGACACGCCGTTGGACAAAAATTCCTTCCTCAAACGGTTTGCCGCCATGTTGCCTATTGGTCTTGCCATCCTTGATCAGGACGCCCAAGCAATCTTCGTCAACCCGCAGTTCCACGACCTCACTGTTCACGAAGAACAGGACAAATCATTCAAATCATGGCCACACACAATCCATCCGTCAGACTATGACCGGGTCATGAACGCGTACCGAGAAGCATTCGAAAAGCAGGAGCCGCTCCGAGTCGAGTTTCGGGCTCAAGGAAAGGGTGACCACTGGCGTTTGCTGCTTCTGTCTCCCTTGAAGGACGATACTCTTCACCAGTCGACCCTGCAAGAAAACGGTGGATTCATCTGTGCTATCATCGACATCACGACCAACAAAGCCGCGGAGATTGCCGAGCGTGAAGCAGCGCGCGAAGCTAAAGAACGGAAAGAGCGGCAGGAGAGGTTCATCGACATGATATCCCACGAGATCAGAAATCCGCTCTCTGCCGTTCTTCATTGTGCTGAAGATGTTCTCGACATTTCCAACCAGCCTAACCTGAAGCTCGAAGATCGGCTAAAAGACGGACTTGTCGAAGCCGCCGAGACGATTCTACTGTGTGTGGCTCATCAAAGAAGCATCGTCGACGAGGTTCTCTCGTTTTCCAAGCTCGATGCGTCCTTGCTTGTTCTGTCACCGAAAGCTGTTCAGCCTAAGGCTCAGTTCATCAATACCCTCAAAATGTTCCAACCTGAAATGCGCAAGCGATCAATCGATTTCGAGTTCAAGACCGACTATTCATACGAGGACTACGATATTAACTGGGTCAATGCAGATCTCGTACGCATGGCCCAGGTCCTCGTCAACCTCATCACCAATGCAATTAAATTCACCGCCAAGAAGGACGGCAAGAGGGAGATCACCGTCGCCATCGGAGCGTCAACAGAACGGCCCACATCTTATCCTCCGAATGTTGTCTTTTTCGAAACTGATGATAAGAGCTACAAAATGGATGGAACAATCACCAAAGAATGGGGAGCTGGTGAGGCCTTGTATATCATGGTCGCAATCATCGACACGGGTATCGGCATCAGCGACGAGATGCAGAAGAAACTATTCCAGCGCTTTCACCAAGCCATGCCTAGGACTGAACAATCTTACGGCGGCTCTGGCCTCGGACTCAATATTAGTCGTAAACTTTGCCACCTCCACGGTGGTGAGATTGGGGTCAAGTCTCAAGAAGGCGAGGGAAGCACGTTTGGCTTCTTCTTCAAAGTACGCCGCACCGAAATTCATGAAGACGACAACAAACCTCCAGACCAGCAGACTCTAGCCACTGCGGAGCTAGAGTACCAACTGCATCGACTCGACCAGATTCCGGATAACGTTGTGAAGATGGACGAAAGTAACGGTTCAGAAAGCTGGTGTAATAACGCACCCGAACGTGTGGAAGAGGTCTCTCCAAGCGCCTCGAAAAGCAAGAATTGGGATCACACACGCCAACTTGCTACTGAAGCCCAGTCGGAACAGGCTAGAGATACCAGAAACTCAGGTAACTCATCGCTCGACTCCGCGTCAGCCGAGCGAGACCAGCCGAGGCACCAACAAAATGGAGCCGAGAACAAAAGCAAAACCAGATCTGAACCACACGGCATTCAGAAAAAAACCCTGTTGCTGGTAGAAGATAATTACATCAATGCGCGAATCCTTCGCCGCAAACTCGAATCCAAAGGCTTCGCCGTTTCGACTGCTTCTAATGGGCGAGAGGCTGTTGACGCAGTGACAGCAGCTACACCTCCCAAGTGTGCCTTTGACGTAGTCCTTATGGACCAACAGATGCCGGTCATGAACGGAAGCGCTGCGAGCGAAGCAATACGAACTTGGGAGGACCAAGCCCAGGCGCAAAACAGCATCAACCGTTCTCGTATTCCTATACTGGGTGTGAGCGCTAATGTGCGGGACGAACAGAAAGATGCTATGCTGGCGTCGGGAATGGATGATGTGATTGGGAAGCCCTATAATTTTGAGGAATTGATAGGACAGATCAACATGTTGATGAAGGAGGGTGGAGGGAAGGCATAGCGTCTTTCAGGACATTGGGTTGCCGAGCGAACTTTTGGCGATGCTTCAACATCGATGATCTCAGAATAAATCTACTTACAATGAGCGAATCCATATATACAGACATTGGGAAATGGGCAATTATGGCTACGGAACGAGGAAAGAAACAAGGGAATGGGAGGAATGGAATGACAGTGGTTTGAAGAAAAGCCCAACTATAGAATACAGTAAACCCCAGATATGTAGCACGATGAGATACCCTAGAATTCAGGAGTTCAGCACATCAATATAGCGAAAGGCTTCAATGAGACGTTCTGAAATGCGTACATCGAAGCTGTTGTGCACAAATGAAGTTGATGTGATATTAACTCAGCAGCCCCGGAGTTGAATCGGGAAGAACTTCTCATGAATTTCTGCTCAGCGGGCGTGGCGGACCAGGCGATGTTGTTACAGCGAAGAAGACGAGGGGACCGAGTTCCATGGTGTCGTCGCGCTAGATCGGGAAGCTCGCTGGCAACTTCCGCCTTCCCTTTTCAGCGTCCGCCAAGAGGGTTTGCGACGAGCATACGCAGCTTATTATCCCTTATCTTACCCAAGAGCAGTCTACCAGGCTGAGGGGTTGGTGGTCCTTGACATCACATGGATGCTGTGCTTACACCGCTACATGACCGACGCGTTGAGGAGGGCATCATTAAAGTGGGCTTTGTGGACCCCGGCGGAGGAAACGACGAAGACCTCAGGGATGTTGTGTGGTATTAGGCTGCAAGACTGCGTCTTTGATGGAGACCTAACGCAAAACTCAAAGGGAAAGAGAGACCTTGGGATGGAGGCTGGAGTGGAAAAACGGCTAGTGGAGTCCCGTTGCCAGAGTAAGACGACATTTTCGTCAACGTCGGAAGGGCAAGCCCTGATACACCTGTAATATACCGAAAAGCGGCGGTGTTCTTCCGGAGTGTCTGCTTCAGGTCTCAGGAGCCCGGAGCTCAATAATAGATTTTGTGCTGCAAAAGGGGAGGAAAGCGACTAGGGTGACTCCTAAGTTCTTTCAACTATTACTATGGTTGACGATACTATGTGCTTCGGCTTGCCATACTTCAGAACACAGTGTAAACCAAGGGGAGAGGTAATAGTAAGAGATTAGTAAATATCCCATTGCCATTACTCAGCTGTAGTCATCACATATTGCCGATGTTACAACTGCAGTCAGCTTTATTGCCGGCATCATGTGCAACAAATCTTAACCCCGGTGTTCGATTGCTACAACGCTTATCGCCGCGAAGATGATATACTTATACTTAAGCCTATTCATTTTCAAGGTCAGAAGCTCGTATCAAATATCTGGTTTCTCAAATACAAAGTAAAACATAGATCCTACAAGAAATCTTGCAGTTTGACCTAGTTGCTTCAAACATCTCACCATGTCTGCGTCAGCTCGCACAAACTCGTTCCGGTATGAGAGGCTGGACAGGAACAAGGCCGTGAGATTCTCATAAACTTATCGTCCTGACTGTTCCATTGCTAATAAAACCAGGCTCTTGTGATCATTGACCATCAGGTTGGCCTCTTTCAACTTGTGCACGACTTTGAACCCACCTACTTCCGCCAGCAAATGTACAGCCATGCTCGTTTGGCAAAGGCCTTTGAACTTCCTGTTATAATGACTACTTCCGCACACCTGGGTAGGTCGTTTAAGAAATTCATCTCATGCATCGAAGCTTCAATTTCGGGATACTGATCTTCTTCAAAGGACCAAACGGCCCACTCCCGAAGGACATCGTCGATTTGTTCCCGGAGGCGCCGATAATTCACCGTCACGGGGAAGTCAATGCCATGGATAACAAGGAGTTCCGCGAGGCACTGGCTGCTCTCGGTCGTAGTCAGCTTATTGTGGGAGGAATCGCCACTGACGCATGTACGCAAATCCTTAAAAAGCACCAAAATGGGGATAAAAATTGGTAGGACTCAAGCTAATGATTTCTCGTACAATGCAGGTACCACTTTCGCGGCTCTATCGATGAGAGAAGCAGGATATTCTGTCTTCGCCAATAGCGAGGCGTCCGGCACAACAAGCGTGAATATTCGGGAAGACTCCAACCGCCGCATGCGAGATGCAGGTGTTCAAATCCTTTCCTCTTTTGCCATCTTTGGCGAGCTCATGAGAGACTGGCGAACTCCACCCACTGGCGAACCTGTGTGGCCTTTAGTTGATGCGCTCATACCAAATGGGGGTATGCTTGCCCGTGGTCACGGCTTTGCAGTGGAGCAGGGCGAAATACAAGACGGGCAGAAGGATATTCCGTGGTAATCCTGACTCAGAACGACAAAATCAGAATGGAGATTTGACTCGTCAATCGACAATTTCTATTCCAAGGATTGGGTGAAGGGGTTTTAATCCTGGGTTATCTAAGGTTTCCCACTTCTACTAGAATATAACAGATTGATCCTTATGCTTGCCTCAAAAAGAAAATTGATGGCGCGATGCACTGTTCAATGGATAGCAACGTACAAACTGTTGCGTACCAGGGCTGCTGCTCAGTGGAACATAACATCAATGTCTCGTTTCTCCCCGCCCACAATAGTGACGGCTTCACTGAGACCCACGAAAAACTAACCTGCTTAGGGAATCCCTAAGGCTTGTTCTGGGCCCAGGGCTCAATTCCGGATTATTCTCTTGACTGATGGTTGTGGTGTGGATTGCGGGACTCGACCGAGACACCTTCTCAAAACCTCAAATCCATGTGTTAATTAAGGACCCAAAAAGGGATATGAGGTAGTATAACTGGAACACATGCATTCTATTGATGCATTTTCTCAAGCTATTAAGCACTCTGCCCTTCCCTATCCGCGTCCATAACCACCAGCTTATCGTAGCCATCTTTGACAACCTCATCGTCAACTATCAGTACTGCAAAAAAGCTGGCCATTTCCGTTTTGCTCAAATTCTCACTCCAAACATGGTGACAGCCCGGCGCCTCATAGAAATAGCCACCAGGGGTAGTTGTAAGTGGCTCATCACAGTTCATCTTGTTCAGAATAGTGCCGGCAAAACTCAACGCCACCACAGCCGCTCCACTGTGCGTATGCCCTGGAGTTGCTGCGTTGGGCGGCAACTCCACCAGAAGCACGATCAACGACTTCCCCGGAATGTTGGCGGGATGATGGTGGGCAATGAGCTTTACTGTCTCTCGTGGACGGCTGTTCCCAGACATTAGCCAGGCCCTGCGGTCACAAGTGGACGGCAACGTACCCTTCAACGTGCCAGACCCCGTCAATATTGACGATCTTGGGAGCAGGGCTCGATGGTGCAGACATGATGATCGAATAGTGAATCTATTCAAGACTTGGCTGAGAGATGAGAAGTGACTCGACTACAATCCTCTTCCTAGACCTCGGTTTTTATAGATCTCAAACCTTGGCTCGGGCTCCGCTGATCACGCAATGGCTGACGCAAACTTTCATCCTGATCAAAGAATTGATACCGGTTACACCAATGAAGGCAGAGCTCGCCTATTGAGACTTCGTAAGAAGCCCCCAACAATCGGTGTACCGTGACATTTTCGGCACGAGAGAGCTGGCAATAGGCTATTGTCTTTGATGGGGCCAAGTCTACTGGGGGCTGATGGTTGGCCTGAGCAGGGTTTAATCATAGTAACAGGAACAAAAATCGCTTATGCACTTTTCTAAACATTAGATTTCGCTGAAACTGCAGTAGCATTCGGCACTTTAGCCTTGTCATGGTGTCCGTGGTCCCGGCAATTTAAAGATCGGATCGGAGCTAAGGCCCCTTGATACCCGAATAGCCTATCGGTGAAACCCGGCAAACAACACGCGCTCCTTCGGGAGGGAAAAAACTCGATAGATAGCAATGCGTAACAATGCATAAGCAGCCCTGCGGCACTAAATCTATTCATGACCTAAGAGAAGCAAGTATTGACCATGTGGCTGCAGTGCCTGCCTTAACGAGACGCACAATGAGCGGTCAAGCCAGGGTCCAACAGCCTTTACACATTGTTGTTGTTCACGCAATGGCTGAAAGTCATGTCTCAGAAGATGCGAGGCATTTCGGCACGAGAGATAAGCCCTTTCCGTTCATTTTAAAGTTGTTCACTATGTTATTGGCATGTCGTGCAAAGCTCAATTATTCACGCCGGATCTACAAGATACCTTTAGACGATTGATGATGTTATTGAATCTCAAAAGCCACAGATTTTGGGTAGGTACAGTAGCACCAAAAGGTAGGCAACGTGAGTTGGCTAGCAGGGATTGTACAACGTACAGGGAGCAACACCTGCTAATCGGCTGTGAGGGCAAGGAAGTCCCATGAACCAACCGAAGTCCATAAACCAACAGTCTTCGTAATTCCCCGCCTCGTGACTTTCTTCGAAACAAACCGTGATTTGTCGAGGCGGGGTCACTGATGCAGCAGCCTCTCCCTCACTCTTCCATCGAGCGTCCCAAGGTTAGCACGCACAAGATCTAGCAATCATGTACCGCGCCAGCATTTTGCCATCTATCTAGCAAACCATCTGACAATCTGTTGTCTCTAGGAACCGAAGCATCGTCCGGGCATTCAGGACGCAAGTCACGCCGCTGCCAAGCCCACAGAGTGACTATTCACATAAAGTTGTTATTGTCACTGGGGCCAGCTCGGGGATTGGCAAGGCGGCGGCTCAGCAGTTTGCGCGCCTCGGCGCTGCCAAAGTTATCCTAGCCTGCAGGTCTTCTGAGAAGGGCGAGGCTGCCAAGAAAGACATCAAGTCCGCTGAGGCTGTGGCTGGAGTCCTCGAGGTGTGGCCACTAGAGCTCGGATCCTATGAGAGCATCAAAGCGTTCTGCTCCCGAGCAGATGAGCTCGACCGTCTTGACGTTTTTGTGGCCAATGCCGGCCTGCAGAGCTTCAAGTGCGAGTACTACGAGGGCTATGAGCGCCAGACGTTTGTGCATGTCATTGCGCCAATCCTCATGGCGCTCCTCCTTCTGCCCGTCATGAGGCGAACATTCGAGCAAACCCAAAGCGTCCCACACCATGTCGTTGTCAGTTCCAACGGCCATATGTACACCAAATTCCTACCAGGAAAGGAAAAGTCTATCTTCGCCGCGGTCCAGGGCGACCGAGATATGCGTCTCCGTTATTACGACACAAAGCTAACGCAAGTTTTTGTGGTGCGTGAATTAGCATCGAGAATTCAGAGAAGTAGGAAGCCTTTGGTGGTTGTTAACATGGTGGATCCTGGGCTCTGCCAGAGCGATCTCCTACGCGAGAAAGGTTGGGAACTGCCTATAAGAATGATGATG
The DNA here is from genome assembly GCA_020881915.1 of Paramyrothecium sp. XJ0827. NCBI lineage: Eukaryota > Fungi > Ascomycota > Sordariomycetes > Hypocreales > Stachybotryaceae > Paramyrothecium > Paramyrothecium sp. XJ0827. Next base: position 352,415 of record JAJFPB010000001.1, on the reverse strand, counting down.
GGAGTCGCCGATAGGATTCTGGCTCGTAGCCCTGACATGGGCGCACGTACATATACAATGGCAGCAAATGCTGGTACAGAGTCCCATGGCATGTACCGGGAGGATTGCAAGCTCAGCACGCCCAGTCCGATCGTGGATACTGAGGAGGGAATAGAGGTTCAGAGACGGGTCTGGGACGAGTTGGTGGAAATTTTGGATGATGTTGTTCCGGGGGCCCTTGACAATATTTAATGTGCAGAGTTTATGCAATCTATCAACCTTTGAAAACAGGATTGCTCTGTGCTTGCCGAGCTGGGGCTCGCTTGTTATTGTGCATTGCGCACCACTGCCGCACTTTATGGCTGACATTCTGCCCACGCCATATTTCCTCGCGCGGGTTTACGACTTCTGGAGATCTGATGGCTTGGCTCGTGATGTTTGCCTTGCCCTATTTCAGTTATTAACTTATGCTCCGTCTAAGGCACATGGTGAACCCACAGTCGATGCAATTCCTCTAGATTAATCTGCTCATACATGCACCGACGATAGTCATACCTGGGCCGAACCTGCAGAAGCAGCATCACAAGCCAGCTGAGATTTAGCAATTGAACCCATAATTGCAGAATCCCAAGCCCCCTCGCGCCAGGGCTTATCGAGAAGAAAGTGAACAGCACGCCAGCGCACCGAGACACTGGGCGCCCTCAGTGCGACGTAGAATAATGGCCGAACGAAGCTGATGCGGAACGCATACAACGGTAGGAAGCCCGTGGCTTCTATATTTTTCTCGCCGCTGGCGCGGTCGTAACGCTTAGCCGGACATCCCGTGATCCAAGCCTCGACGGCAAGGTCGATAATTTGGGAAAACACGTGCATGTCCTGCTCAGACATTGCGGCAGCGACCGTACCCGTGTTGACCTGCTTGACCCTGAGTAACAACATCAGGTAGTTTGCGTGGAGCAGGGGGCGGCGGAAGGTCTCGTCCTGGCTAGGCTGCTGCTGGGCTCGGAGGAAATCCTTGTACCACAGGTCCAGGCGGGACAGGAAAAGCTCCTTGACTTGCGTGGCCCCGGCAGGGCTGGTCAAGTTGTTTGGGTTGCTGTTGCGCGAAGAGGCGACGACTTGGCGGAAGCTCATAATCTCGTTGCCCATTCGGGCCAGATCCTCATTGAGGGCTTCTAGGGTGGTTCTGGCATAAAAGTACGGGGCATGACGGTTCGTGAAAAAGTCTGGGGGCTCGATGCTCTGGGCGAAAAGGGTCCAGTCGAGGTCGAGCCAGCGCATCATGGCCATTTCCATGAGCTTCAAGACGGACTGCAGCCGTTTCTGCAACTCGCTAGGGTCGGGCGTTGCGTCCGCGATCCGTATGGCACAACGTAGGTGTTGCAAAACGCCCCGAGGGCTGCCCTGGAGGAAATCGAACACGCATAGAAAGCCGTAGCACGTCTGGGCAGCCTCCGGGGCCATGATGACGCCGTCGTGGCCGGCGAGCTGGCGCCGCAGCTGCACGGCTGCTTTATGATAATGGGACTGGGCAGCGCGGGTGAGGCGCGTGTCTTCGAGGCCTTGGAGTACGGAGACTTGGTTAATCTCGTACCGCTTGCTCATGATCCCCACCGCAATGCAGGCCTGGCGCAGGGCCGTGTCCCCGTGCGCAACTTGAAGGGTGGGTACGGTCCATGAGTTGTTGTTCATGGTGACGCCCAGTTGCGCAGTCACGGCCAGCTCAAAGTGTCGGAACCCGTCAGCCTCCTGCTGGTCCACGAATAAGCGGGTAGCATGGGCAACCGAGCGGGAGACGGTAGCCCTCTGTTGGTCTCCTCCGACCCTCTGCCCTGTTTCCGGATCGACATAGCCGTCACAGATTCGGCCGGTAGTCCGGCAATTGCTACATACTGGCTTGCCTTCATCGCAGCGCTTGTGACGGATTCTAATTCAGAGAAACATAACTGTCAGCTAGCGCCAACAAGGACTGTAGAACTGCCTTGAAACAGACGCATACCTGCAAGTGCCACACCCCGTCTTGCTCCTTGTATGTGCGGCTCTACGCCGTATAGCTGCCTCAGGCCGCCCGACCATTATGCTCCGTTGTTGCAGATCTTGATGCTGCTGCTCGGCGTCTGTTGGTCATGCATCAGCCTGTGCAGGACGCGTCGCTTTCTGACATGTCCCTCTTCCAAATCTTACCCTGCCAAGGATGCGCAGACCAATCAGATAAATCTGATCTCAAGATATCCATATTACGACAAAATAGGAAATGCAATTTAAGGGGGAGGCGGTGTTAGACGCACTGGCCAATCATATTCAAGAAGTGAATTCGAAACTGACAAGGATTGCCTCCAACATGACAGGGATTCACCGCGAATTGAACATGGGTACAGTGGTTTTGAGAGACAACACTCCTTTGCTGTCGTCGTCATCATGTAATTGTGAGAAATGGATCCGATTCCTACATCCTCGTATTCAGGTTCAAGGCTGGAGTTCCACTGGACTTGGCGGTTTTAGGAAGTCTTTTGCCAGGCAATAAGGTAGGACTGGATATAAAATGGCTACATGCAACTCATCCCATAACTGTCCTGGCTCGTTACCTCTCATCTATTCCATCTAAACCCGCTCAGTAACGATGCGCTTCAACGTTCAAAAAGCAAGTGGCTTCGTGCTCATGGTGTCGGCAGCACTGGCTAGCCACATCGAAACTCTTGACACCGCTCTCAGCAACTGTCCGCCGCTTGGGCCTGTTCTTCCGCCGCCCAAAAAGCCCTCCAGCGACCCTACCGTGCAAGCAATCGTATCGCAGCTCAAAGGGCTCGAAAATGCCGCGGCTGGGTTACTTCAAGATGCAACGGCAATGTCTGTGGTCATCTCCTCCGCGTACGAGGATGCGCCTCTGCTTGAACTTGCATATACCCCCAACAAACGTAATGTATCTGGCGTGAGTTCTGTTGATGGAGACACCGTCTTCCGGGTAGGTAGCATATCCAAGGTATTCACCATGATGGGTCTTCTTTTACTCGGTGATCAAGTCAACATGAGAGATCCGGTTACAAAGTACATGCCCGAGCTTGTGGAGCTCAAAGCACAACAAGAGGTCCAAAACGACATAACCACTGTGGATTGGGAAGAGATCACACTAGATGCTCTGGCATCCCATCTTGCGGGTATCGGAAGCAATTGTACGTATCAGTTCCAACAACCATCAAAACATGACCTAACTCCGCAATGCAGTGGGAGCGGATCTGGCGGCGAACCCAATGCTCTCGCCCGAGGCGCTTGGCTTACCAGGGCTCGCCGATGACGAGTACGTCGACTGTGGTGCTTTGGATTCGTCAAGACCCTGTACCTGGGATGGTAAGTGTTACAGTCCAGAAACTCGAGCATATTCTGACCTTTCCCGAACAGACTTTTGGGGCAGTTTCGGCAAGCGTCCTCCAAGCTACGGGCCGTTTACCACCCCAGCATACAGCAACACGGCATTTAGTATCCTTGGCCTTGTTATTGAGCGCGTGTCGAAACAGAAATACGAAGCGTACATCAAGGAAAAGATACTTATGCCGCTGGGTATGACAGAAACTTATCTGGCCAAACCTACGGACGGCAAAGGATTTATTCCTACTCAACCCAATAACTGGTGGAGCACAGATCTTGGACTGGCACTTGCGTAAGATAGCAACCTCTCACCGCGAAGCACAGCTAACAGTCATCAGGACAGGGGGTTACTATTCTACCTCAAACGATCTCACCAAGCTTGGCAGGGCAATCCTCACTCACGAGCTCCTATCGGGAACAGTCACGCGTGCCTGGCTCAAGCCAAAAACACACACATCCTCTTTGGGTGTCTCTGTCGGTGCACCCTGGGAGATTGCGCGCACAAACAACCTGACCGTAGATGGCCGGCTTATCGACCTTTACACCAAAACTGGCGGCATAGGCGACTATACCTCGCTGTTTATCCTTATCCCCGACTATGGACTCACCGTGTCGTTCCTGTTGGCTGGCCCGCTTGCCAATTCCGCAACAGAGTTCGGCATCTTGAACATGATCCTCCCCGTGCTTGTAAGGGGACTTGAAGCGGCTGGCAAAGCGGAAGCTCAAAGTCTATACGCTGGGACATATTCTAATAAAGCAACCGACAGCAGCATCACTTTGGCCCTGGATGATCAAGCGGGACTCAACGTCACACACTGGGTCATGAACGGAAAGGATATCCTGCAGACCTACGCAAGCCTGATATCTCTTGGATCCGGGTCTGGGGTGTCTTACCTTGCCGTACGTCTCCTACCCACAGGACTAGAGACCGGCGAGCAGTCGGCGTGGCGGGCCGTCTTCGCCACAACGGACCCGGCCAATGTTGCTATGGGAGATGAGCTATTTGTGATTCAGCTAGGCTGCACGAGCTGGATGTTGGTAGATGCGATGGTCTATGGTCTCCAAGGGCTGAATGCGTTCACTTTCGACTTGGATGATTCTACGGGGGCCGCCAAAGGCGTAAGCCCGACTGCGTTCCGACAAACTTTGGGTCGTGCGAAAGCCAACTGTACGGGTACTTGGTAGGATAGTAAAGGTAAACCCTAATGTTGCTGGGCAAGATGGGAGGTGGATTGGGAGCCCATTATTGCATAGCTAGAGCTATAAGATCTTAGTTATAGCTATGTAAACTGTGTAAATATAGACACATAGAGGCGAACCGTTTCTCCTCTCCGCCGGTGCATGTTCTATCACAATGGGTCATTCATCATGCAAGCTCCTCCATATACCCCACGGCAGCTATGACCATTGTTATTATTCAAAATAATGAAATTATCTATTCGGCATTACACTCTTCATTCCCAATCACACTATGAGTCCATTGAACAATTCTGTTCGTCATTAACCACATAACCCTTTTCATGCGTCTCCCAAAGCACTGATTCAAGGGCCTTCATGATTTTGTTTTTACAAATGTGGATGTCAACTTTGCCTTCAACTATTGCCACCAGTTCTAGAACATTGCAAGCACTGCCGTTAATGTTGTACCGCGCTTCGTGGCATGGACGTAGGAGGAGGTAGATCTTGCTCACCGAAGAGATAATCTGAATGTTGACCTCTTCAATGGTTTGGCGAAGACACCAATCACTGTCTGGTGACGTGCCAGGCATACTAATATGACGTCGTTCTTCTGTGACATCAATCAAGTACGATGCAGTGCCCTCCGATAATGGCTGGCAGAAGTTGCCCTCTGTGCATGCTTCGATAAGCGCCAAGTGGCCCGAGAACCTCGAACTACTTGCTGCGACTAGGCTCTCAACTTCGTCTTTATGGCGCTTGGCGTCTACGTCGGAAATGCTGAAAAAAGCGCCCAACGCCTTACCATTGTGCTATTCAAGGACACAGCCTTCGATGAGCGTTGCGCATGAATGCAAGCCACGTTACTACCCCATGGTCAAACAGGCTTAGCGTACCTCGATAGATGAAAATCCCCAATTGAGCAACTACACGGAACAGAACAAGGAATCAACGTTTCAAGACCTTTCAGCTGCTGTTCCTTCGGGCCTCGGTTCACTCCTTTCCTCTTGCGCCCTTATTCCGACTTTCTCATCCCAGGTTCATCACTATTCACTGTGCTGTATCAGCACGCCCACCCAAACTATTTAGCCAGTCTCAACAATTCTCAAAAGACGACGTTCTTCATGAAAGTTACAATCATGAGTCAATTTTCAACACCGGCTACTATTGTCCTTTTTCTATCCCTGAGCTCGGCAACCGTCTTTGGCTTCATCGCTCGTCACCCACCGACTCGCCCGCGTACTATCGTTAAGGCTACATCAACAGCGTTATTATCCATCTTAGTCAAAATCCAAGGCCAGTCTTTACTGCTAGCTTCAGCTCTTGCTTTGGGGTCCGTGGGCGATGCATTTTTATCCTACGATGGTGATTCGGCCTTTCTGTGTGGGCTCGCAAATTTCCTGATCGCCCATCTCTTCTACATCGCCCTCTTCTTGCAAGTTGGTGGCGGCATGCAGCAAGCTTTCTCCGAGTATTGGCGCATCGGTCTAGCAATTGCAATGCTGTTGGTAGCTCCGGGCATGAATGTCACCATGATGCCGCGAGTTGATCAAGGACTACGTGTTCCTGTCCTGATATATTCCGTGGTCATCCTGTGTATGTTTCTCTCGGTGCTGGCAGTCAAAAATAATCTAGTCGTGGTAGGTGCGCTCTTGTTCACGACCTCGGACACAATCTTGGCTACGGACAAGTTTCTTCTTGAGAGAACCTCCCCCCACCGAGCTTGGATGCAGTATTCCGTTTGGATATTCTACTACTCTGGGCAGCTGCTGATATCACTTGGATTCAATAAATAGAGCCCTCGTTAAATTTTAGAGTTCTAATTTTTATCATACTACTTATAGAATCCGGAAAGGGTAGATTAGGTGCACCTGCGGCCAAGATCGAACGCGTCGTCGGGATACAATGGACACGTTCAGAATGCCTACGTAAATAAGTAAAAGCTCAATATCACAAAAATTATACATACTGTTCATTTTCCAATCCTCGCTAGCTGACGTAGCATTTGCTTTGCTTGTTTACGTTTGGCCTCTGCGACTATGCTTGAAGCCGAATGTTTTATCCCATAGGATATTTCTACAGTGGATATATCGAAGGATGCTCGTAGCAAGGGGAAATTTCCAAACGCCAGTTTTACTTTGTGCTGGCCGACAACCTCTCATAGTTGCTCCTTTTGGTGCCACGACATTGAAAGCGCGGAAAAGCACGAACGCCGTTAACATTCCAATCTGGTGCTTCACCGGTGAAAGTTGTCTCATGACTAGTAACTTAGGTGCTCAGTACTCCTCAGATGGTCAATGATAGGTTAACCTTCATTGATTGATCACCAGAAGGATCTGTCCACATATAAGACTTTTGGCTTCCACATTCTCCAACACGTCTTGGAGGCAATGGCCGATGAAATCATCCGATACTCCTGCTACAGACATATCTACAAAACTCTGAGGCATATACAGGAACGCATTATCAAAGATAGACGCCATGATGTGGCCTCACTCAGCCATGAGAACAGGTACGTCGACTTCGGCTCCCTCCTTTTATGGTGTAGTTAATTGACTTTGCATCATCTGTTAGGGGTTCACAAACTTTTAGGTTCGTGGTCTGGATCACACCACTCGCTTTATTGGGTTCAAATGAGGCATGCGCCACATTGCAGTTTGCCCATCATTCCTTCCTTCTCCTGCGCAGTTTTGACAAGCTCAATTGCAAAATTTCACAGAATTGGAATGCAAAATCTATTTTATTAACAAAACGAAATAGTTGCTAACCCTACTATGGTGGCGTAATCAAGTGATCCTCCCATTGGTACTTCAGGGCGTGATATTGCCTTCGCACCATGAAGCCGTTCGTGGGGTGGTGATGACCATTTTCATGACACGGATGTCTCTCGTAATTTGAGGTGGGGCACAAGAACACTATAAATCCACCACAATGATTAGATAAACAGAACACTCAAGCGCTCATTTATGAACAAAGTTGTTCAGCGTATGCTCACCACCCATCTGTTGACACTCAAGTCTACAAGCAGAACTGCCACTGTAATTCTTTCAGTCTTGAAAATTTCGTTTACCCGATGACGATACCGGGACTTTGCAAGAACAGTTTGTTCTTCTCATCCTTCAAATTTGCCCAGATTGGCCTGACCGTCAAGACAGGTCCTACCTACACACTCCGAACGGGGAGCTCCACTACGTTATTCTTTTTGCCGTTGCCACTGTCATGGCTAATCCACCAGACTTCAAGTCTGCTCCCGACGCACTTCCTGAGCTCAACTTCACCGAGACTTGCAGAAATAGAACATTAATGTTAAACACACATTCTGGTGACGAGCTCAAATTTGCAAGCTCGTTTCATTTGAGCATTGCTCTTTCCGGCTCCTTATTCTTACTTTGTTTTCAGATTCGGGTACGGCGAAAGGGGTACACATTAAGTGAGAGATTTTATTGTTCCACAGATGATATAATGTGGCTCCTCATGGGACTTGTCGTTATTCCGTGGACTATCATTTTACCATTTGCTACATTTCATTGGGATGCCTGTCAGGGGATTTATCATCTTCAAACCCCCCATTGGTGGCAAGGATTCCAGTTCTGGGGTAGGATGGCATTCGCGCCCTGGCTGCTGGACGGTGTTTTTCTGTGGTGGTTTATGGAGCGCTGGGTGTTTTTTCGTCGCCGCGCGGGTAAAGGTTGCATATTGCCTCCCTTCAATGTTGGCCATTTCGAAGCTTAATGCTTACCAAATATCTATAGCCAAGCGTCGTAAACGAGAAGCAATTATCCCATTGTTGCTTATTGGTGTTCCAACTATTTGGGCGGCAGCAGGAGCCCTCCAGTCTCGATTATATCTTCTTGGATGTCTCACTATTGCCGGTTATGTTTTACTTACCTACATCGTTTTTGCATCATACAAAAACCCTGTCTTCGATACGGAGCTTGCTCATCGATACGAAATGGATGATATTAGAGTCCCATTAATCTCGGCAGGGCAAACAGGCCTAGCTCACATCCTACCGTCGGCAAAACCATGGTACCAATCTCGCCGCACTGCCTCTAGCTTCAGGTTAGTCGTCAGTTATAGCCTCGCTTGCGAGCAAGCTCTTCTGGAATCCGCCAAGAAATACTTCCGGCCGATGGACATCAACGACGAATGGACATTACGGGGCTGCAGAGCATCCGTAAATAGATTAGTCACGGGTCTAATTGCCAATATCCCTGATGATGAAAAGAGATTACACCATCTTGCCTCCTGGCTCTATGGAAATAGAACACCTTCAATTCCAACACTACCACGGGTTTCGGAAGGTCGCGAGGAATACTTGGATTGTCAAACCGGGCGTAGACAAAAGTTTTCTCTTATCGGAAGAGATATATCATTAGCTCTTCTTCTATGGGAACAACTAGTCTTTGACCGTCGATGGCAGCTGAGGTGTGAGCAGAAATGTCATGACCGATCGGGTTGTGATGAATGTCGAAAACTCCGCAATTCAGTTTGGAAACTCCGCGAACCCAAATACACCGAGTCTGACGCTACGTGTTTGGAACGATTTAACAAGGTCAAACCCAGAGGCAGGCCGCGAGAGATGAACCCCCTTATGGGACTACGAGAAGCCGCTGGGGAGGTGTATCGCATCCTCACTGATGATAAACAGGCCGGCTATTTAGCCATTGATAACGTTATGAAGGACATAACTCTCAATCCACCTACAAAATCTATACTCAACAAGGAGGGGTTTCAAGCGCCCACTTCGTATGATAGGAATCAACTGGCTACCTACGCAGGCGAAGTTTGGAAGAGGTGCTGGGAAGAGCATCCTAGCACATTTGGAGCTCTCTATCTATGGACTACAATCTGGTACATAGACATGGGGAACAGAGGCTTTCACACAACGCCACTACTCCCAGATCCAGGTGAAAATTATCACCTATGGCTGGATTATGTGCCAAATTATTTAACTTCCTGGAGGATCCGGTGGAGGTATATGTGGCATGGGAGTATTCTATGTCAGCTAGTAATTATGGTACCAACCCTTCTTAGTGGGTTCCTTACCCTAGGTAGTATTTGATAGAGAGGAACATGTGACATATAAATCACATGTTTTTGCACCCGGATTATAAGGCCGATGGAGCTTGGACAAAAGTTCCACGACGGGACGATAAGCCAATTAGTCCCATCCCGTGGAGCCTCGTGCCTTTACAATAGACACATTTATGTCTTTCTCAGCAGGGATATTGTCATATGTGATTTGGAACCAAGTACAAGAAACGAGGCATAGGAACATTGGTTTGTTGTACTGCACTTTTGCAACAATTCTGACCAAGTTGGGGCTCTAACCAAGGATTGTCTAAATAGCGTTGTACCTATAGCCAGGTTTTATTCAACTCTGTTGTAAAGAAATAGCCGGCTCATGAGAATAATACCAAGACAGGCACGCGTAAGGATGGAATTTTCTCGGGTTGAGCCTGCAGATGCCATTACTCGTCAAGTGAACCATCCTGTATTTCTCTTTCAAAATATTTCCAAAGCGACGATATGAGCAATGATATAAGATTTACTCCTATGGGAACTTTCATTGACAAAGATAACCTAGCTTCGTGTTCTAGACTTAAGCCATTGTTCCTTTTTGGCCTCTCATAATCTGGACTCGGCCGTGCCTTTGGCTATGCGATTTTAATCGACTCTGTCATCCATCCTCCGCGACCTTTCCGGCTTACGTCCTAAAAACTTAGCCAAGACAGATTTCAGTACGTTCCACAACGCCCTGCTTGTTCCAGATGGGTGGACACTTACGATATAGGCAGAAGGTCCAGAGACCGCCCTTGTTGTCTCCCTGAGACATTGTGTCACAGACTTTGGGTGCCGCAGGGACACTTCAGAAGTTAGAGGTACGGAGAAAAAGTCGTGGAATTTTCTCGCTAAGATCCCAGGATTAATTGTAGTTCCGCGTACTTGTAGTTGACCTTCACCTTGGTTCAGATGACCCATTGATCACACTCTGTATGACCCAGCGATTGACTTGCCTGGTCTCACATTGAGGCAGAGGCAGACAAAAGGCACGGAACAGTTGTACAAATACATAATACTGATTCTGAATCCCTCTTCAACTCAGGGACTCAGCTCGATGTGCATAAACTCTCGAAGTAAGTTGCCGGTCAACCGAGCTGAGACAAACGCGTTATTTCATAAGACCTCGGGACCAGGACTGGTCAGCTGAAGCACACTAGAAAGCGAGTTCCACAATACCATGATGACTTCGTCATACCTTCGATGAACCATTCAATGTTTCTATTCACAAGGGTTGGCTTTCGATTCCCGGGCTTATTAAGAATGTCTTCTTTCGTGTGTTTCTTGCAACCTTTCTGGTGTAGCAAAACTACACTTGAAAAAATATGTTCCATATGATGCAAAACTGTCTCAAACAACAAAGGGCATCCGAAGAACTAATGCGGAAGCTCCCTCTGGTCCTTGAGTGACACAAAAGAGGTCATGATATCACTGATCATCATGAACGGTCATGTGATTGGTCATCATATACTGCTGCAAGGCGATCAATACTCCGATTGAGTAATCTTGTTCAAAATATAAGAAGAGTCCTGGCTCACTCTAATTATTCTAAACTACACCATTGCTTTCTTCTAATTGAGCTCGGTCATTAATACAAGCACAATCATGATGAAGTTTCTCACCTTTGCCTTACATCTCACCTCCTTGCTGGCGCAGGCTGCTGCGCTAAGTCTTGGGTCCCAAAATGTTCGACAGCTCGCTTCTACTGATAGCGTGAAAGTTCCGGGCGACTCCCCATTGGAGTTCTGTCACTCCAACCGTCAGGGCGATCGTCTCGAGATCGATAGCATCGATATCTCGCCTAACCCACCAAAGGCGTATGCAAATGCTGTATCATTTGTGCAAACCTAGCTAATATTCTGTCACCTAGGGGGAAACAGCTAAAAATTACCCTCAAGGGCACCGTCAAGGATTATATTACACGAGGTGCATATGCCAAGGTCAGCGTCAAGTACGGCCTTATTCAATTGCTTTCCACTACAGCAGACCTCTGCGAACAGTTAAGCAATGTTGACTTGAGCTGTCCTGTTGACAAGGGGCGTCTGGATATTACCAAAAGCTTTGATATACCTGCAATTATCCCTCCTGTACGTCCGCAATCACTCGAACTACAGAAACTTACTAACATTGGCAGGGAACATACAACTTGATCGCCGATGTCTATTCCGACGACGACGAGAGAATCACCTGCCTCAAGGCATCCATCAACTTCCCTGTCCCTAATTAATGTATCAGAAAAAGAAGACTAGGAGTTTTACATCCAAAGCAATCAGGTGGCTCTCCGCGCGACTTGTGTACAATAGACCATGAACACAGTCTGCGTCCATCATGTCCCAGGTCAACCAAAAGCTTTGCGTGATTTCTTATAACACAATAATTCGTGTCTTAGGAACAGAAATGACATCTACCTAAGTGTACACGGACGGAGGGGTCAACTTTGTGTTATCTAGCACCCAGATTTGGAGGAGCCCTCTCCTCCCTTACTGGTGTTCACTCTTTCTTTCCCTCATTTTCCGATGACTAGAAAGCCACGAGCCTAGTCTGATGCAATGTAATTAAAACCACGATGAATAATGAAAGGTTTCTGCTATCGTACACGCAACTCTCGCGATGATCACTTTGCGAATACTAGTGCAACGTACGAGCAAGTCTGGATTACCAGTAAAATGTGACCAGAAGACTCCCCTGGATTCCACCAGATCTAACTCGGGACAAACCAAAGAATGCATGTTGTGCTATTTCAAGCAATTGTCCTGATCATTTGACACGACTACAACTCTTGGCTGCCGCACCTTCTCGGACATTCGACATGAGCTATTCCCCATCTTGGGCAAGCTTGAAAATTAGAGGGCAAGGCATCGAGGATAATTTCAACTTTTCCCGCCGTGTTGAACGGCAACATTTTCTTTTCCGACAGAAAGTCTTCCATTGCGCTGCTATTGTTATAGCAAGCCCTTTCTAACCTTGATTTACTGGCTTGGGCATTCTTTTCATCATGTCGTGCGTGACTCAATAACTATGTATCTGGGGGGGGGTCTACCCTCACGGGGACCCGTGTTTTTAGACCACATGGGGCCCCATGTGGATTATATAAGTTCAACACCACACATAATTTTCTCCTAAATAATATAGCTTATAATAGCGCACTTAAATAAAATAGTAGAAATAAAAAAAATATATTAAGTTATTTAGTAAAGTCTAAGAAATATAATAGTATTTTTTTTCCCTCTATATCTACTATATTATATTATATATTACCTAATCTTTATAATTATATGAAATTATAGCCTATAATTACTATACCTAAATATAGTATTTTCCCTCCTTAATAGATATCTCTATGTAACTTAATATATAAATATAGAGAGCTTCTTGCCTAATAATAATCTATTACTAAATAATAATCTCTCTTTACTTTATATAGATCCTTTAGGATTTAATAATTTACCCCTAGAAGCTAAATATAGCTTATAGGAAGTACTTCTTATATCTATTAATAACTAGGTATTAATATATAAATATATTTTTATTATAGGTAGGTCTTACTATAAGAAGTTAGATAAGAGAATAATTATATATATCTATAATTATAATTATAGGGGCTCTAGTACTTATTAGAATTATTCCTAGGAAATAGACTTATAATCTATATAATATATATTCTTTATTAATATAAAGAAATTACTAGATAGGGGCTATTAAATAGTATAGTATTATTAAAATATACTTAATATAACTTATAATTATAAGCCAAGTATTTATAAAAGTAATTACTCTTAACTATATAAGCTATTAGCCCTTAACTAGGAAACTATTAGCTACCTTTTAAACTCTAGTATATAGCTAAAGGAGATATAGACTTTCCTTTATAATTATATATTAATAAGAGCTATAAAAAAGAATATCTATAATTAAATTATATTAGATTAATAAGCTAAATTATATAGCTAAAGTAGTATATAGGCTCTTTTATATTAACTTAAAGAGAAAGGCTTCTATAGTATTATCTAATTTAATAAGAAATAATAGGTAACTAGTATACTATTTACTTATTTAGATTTACTTAGATTTACTTAAAAGTATTTAGATATTATACTATTAGACTATATATATAAGATTAATAAGTATAAAATACTACTACTTAATATTATTAAGATTAATACCTGCGACTATACTTTTTATATTACCTTTATATTCCTTAATAGTAAGTAGAAGAAAGATTATAAATAGATATTACTAGTACTTTAAGATATCTATACTAATATTAGTATTTAGCTTCCCCTAATTATTCTTATAGATTATATACTAGGCTATATAAATATAGTAAGTTCTTACTTCCTAAATATAGCTATATTACTATATATATAATATACTAATAAAGTAGTCCTTTAAAATTATTAACCTATATTTATAAAGGAAATTATAGGTAATATTATAAATAAGTAGGGCTAGGAAGCTTAGCTTAATTTTAATAATTACTAGTATATAATCCTATATACTAAAAATAAGGTAATTTATAATATAGCCTTATAAGCTATAGAAAATAAATATTAGGACTCTTATTATAATAAGATTCTTTATATTAAAGATATATAGCTTAATATTTATAAGGAATACCTTATTAAAGCTTAAGTAAATTAATTCCTTTACTTTAATAATATAGTAACTTTAAGAATTAAGGGCATTTATAGCCTTATTAAGGAATATCTTATAATATTAATATTAGATCTTTTTTAAGCTTAGAAGTTAATTAAGAATTATATTCTTAATTAATTATTTAATCTTAGAAATAACAGTAAATTAATATATATAAATACTACTATATTTCTTTAGGCCCTTATATAAAGCTATCTATAACTAGGTCTTATATTAAGTATTAGTAAAGGTTAAATAATAAAGGGAAAGACTCTTTAATAAAGAGTAATTTCCTATATATACTAGTAGGTTTACTTAATCTTAAGGGCTTCTATATATATATATTCTTTAGCCCCTCTATAAATAAGGGGAGAGTCTCTTATTAACTTACTTCTATAGGTATTAATACCTATAGTAAAATACTAATTTAAAAATACTTCTTAAGCCTATTTATTAAGTTAATTATATTACTAACTCTATTATACCTAAATTAAGTACTTAAAGGAAGCCTAGTAGGCATAAATACATTAAAGCTATATAGCAACCAAGGAAGCTACCTACCTATAGTAATTATAGTACCTCTAGCTATAATATAAGATCAAAGAATTACTCTATTTAAAGATAATAAAAGTCTTCTATTATAGCAAAGCCTATATTACCTACTAGGGCTTCTCCTAATTTAGTATCTATAGAGTTATTTATATCTACCTATATATATATATTATATATATCTACTATATATATTATAAAGTAAATATTAGCTAATAGTATAATATATAAGTTAATACTTATATCTATATATACTATTATATATATTCTCTTACTTCTAAAGCTACTAGAAGAAACTACTTTACTATTTAATTACCCTATTAAAATCTTTAATAGATATTTAGCTATAAGGGAAAGATAGTATTAATAATAGCCTAGAGGCTCTTTAAAGTCTAATTAATTATATTATAAAGCAATAGGCTTATCTACTTAATATAGTTAAGTAAGTTATATCTACTACCTAGATTTTAAATATATAGGAAAGTAATATAAGCTAGGGAAAGTAATTAGGGATTAATTAGAAGAAGAAATAATAGTATATCTTAATTTTAAATTAGTAGAAAGTTTAAAAATAAATACTAGAGTATATAAATAACTATACTTTTACTTACTTATAAAAAAAAAGGAACTATAAGATCTATAGGATAATACTAAGTAAAATAGCTATAAATATATAATAATTGGGGGTAACCTTACACCAAAAGGTATAGGGTAACTAAGGATTACTAGGGTTTTATTTATCCTTAGATAGAATAATAGGAAAGTATCTAAAGTATATAAGAGGTTATTACTAGTCTATAAGAGAATAGTGTAATAAAGGTTATCTTAGGGACTATATATTATTAATAGCTAGTAGATTCTAATCTAGATATAATATATAGAATCTCCTATTTATATATATAGTTCCCTTTTCCTAGAGTATATAGAAGAGTACTCCTTAGATTATAATATATAATACTCCTAGGAGTATTATAGAAGGTAATCTCTTTTAGTAGTACTTTTATACTTCTAGTCTTATTTATAAGAATCTTCTTCCTAGTAGGTCCCTATTTTTATTAGATATTTTTTCTATTTCTATTCTTCTATTTCTAGCTTCTTATTTTTAGCCCTTCTTTTATACTAGTATCTAATTTAGGCTAGTATATTAGGGCTAGCTTATAGGTTAAATTAGTAGTATAGGGGCTAGTCTATCCCAAGGCTAGTAATATAAGACTAATATAGTATTTATATATTATATTATATAATATTCTATAGCTTAGTTATAATCTTTAGGTTAGATTATAATATAATACTTCTCTCTTTAAGGCTAAGTCTTATAGCCTAGTATTAGATATACTTAAGGTTATTAGTTCTTATTATATATATAGGTCCCTTCTCCTTTTCTTTATTCTTCTACTAATATACTAATACTATATTAGGTTATATTAAAAAATCTAAATCCTAAAAAACTCTTAAGTATAAGTTATTATTTTATTTTACTACTATTTTTAAAGAGCCTACTAATATACTATATTCTTATTATTTTAAATATAAGTATAAGTATAAATTTCCTTATAAGAAGACTTATTGTAGTAAATATACTAGTTATAGCTATTCTTATAATAGGGTTCTTATTACTTCTTATTATTTATTTTCTACCCCTTTTACTTATACTTATATAGTTTCTAACTTCCTTAGCTCTAATAAATTATTTTCTTAATTAGTATAAGAGTTTATTTTATTAAAAGAAGAAGGTAATAGTATTAGTTACTAAGGTAGTTATAAAGTTAAATTAGATTTATATAGTATATACTAAGATTAAAGTAAAAAGTACTAAGCTATTTAATTATAGGGTTACTAAAGCTAATACTAAGACTTCTCCTATAGATATTTAGTAATTAATTAAGTTAGTTTAGCTAGTAGGGGGTTTTAGTATTATTAATTAAAATATAGCTAGTTTTAATTTTAATTCTTTATCTAAGCCTATATCTAGAACTAGGTAATTTTTTATTTAGTATTAAGGAAGTGCTTAAGTAGTTCCTATATATTCTTATTTTTATTGTAGTTTTTTTATTTAATAAAATATAGTTCTTCTCCATTTTTAGTTTATTTATATATAAGTATTTATTTTACTTTATATTCTTTTTTTTCTATAAGTACCTTAATAATTTCTTCTATAGATTTATTATTAAGTACTAGTTCTAGGAGTACTATATAAAATACTAAGTAGTATTTTATTATATTTAGAAGTTCTAATTTATAGTTAATATTCTTAATTCTATATAAGATTTTAAAGGATTTAAGTTTTTTATAATCTAGTTTATTACTTAATTATATTATTCTTATATTTTTTTTAAGTAAGTAGACTATATTTCTCTCCTTAAAGATTAGCTCTAGTAATCTTTTTATATTATAGTATTTCTTTATTTTCTAATTTATAAATAAGATTTCTTATTTTATTATATTATATAATTATTTAAGTTCTCTTGCCTTAATAATAGCTAGTTTATTAAGAGATCCCTTATATTTAATATACTTAATAGTTAATTTAAATCTATAATTTATATAAAATAGTAATATTTTAGTAATTTCTAACTTAGTACTATTATAGTAGTATTATACTATAGGTAGCTATTTTACCTAATTCTTCTACTAGTAGTTAATATAGTAGTAGAGATATTATTCTAAGGTTTAATTTATATATTCTATTTATCTATTTATCTATAGGTAGTAAGTAGTACTTAGCTTATAATTAATACCTAAGAGAGCTACTAATTCTTACTAGAATTTAGATATAAATATAGGTCCTCTATTAAAAATAATTTCTTCTAGTATACTATATTAGCTTATAATATATTTATAAAAGTAATATACTATATCTTTAGTATTAGTTACCTTATTATAGGTAATAAAATAGGTATATTTAGTAAGCTTATTAATAATAATAAAAATGCTATTATAGTTATCTTTAGAGCTTAGTTTCTTTAATTGGGGGAGCTTAATAATAAAGTCCTATAAGATTAATTACTAAGGTCTAGTTAGTACTAGTAGTAGTTTAAGGTATTTATAAGGTTTATATCTTAAGGCCTTAGTTTTATTATAGATATTATATTTTCTTATAACTCTCTTTATATCTTTCTTTATTCTAGGGTAGCTATATATCTAATATACTACTTCTATAATTTTTTTTAATTTCCTTATATCTAATAGTATAATATCTGTGGATTTTAATTAGAATTTCTTTTTATATTTCTTCTAAGATCTATATTTAGTTATTATATATAGGTATATTACTATATTCTATACTTACTTCTATAGGTACTTCTATAATATATATAATATATTTTTTACTTTATTCTCTGATTTTATTATACTACTTATCTTCTATTTTAATTCTATAGATTTTAATTAGATTAATAGTTTTCTACTTATAGTTTTCTTCTAAATTTAGGTATAGTAGTTATTATATTACCTTAGGGATTTCTTACTTATATTTACTTTTCTAACTAAGTATATTAGTATATTTATTCTTAGATCCTTTCTAATAAATAATTTTATAATTAAAGAATATAAGTATTTCTATATAGTAGATTTATTTTACTATTAGGGTTTAAGTTATAATAAAGTAAGTAATATTCTAGTAATTAATATAGATCTTAATCTTATATTCTATACCTATAAGATAATATTAAAATTCCTTAAATACTTTAATAATTACTATAAATTCTTTATTATAGATAAAGTAGTAAAGTAGGGATCTAGTGATTTTTTTAGATTAGAAAGTAATAGGGTATAAGAGTTTATTATTTTCTATTTATTTAATAGTAGTACTAAGGGTATAGTTAGAGGTATTAGTTTCTAGAATAATTTACTTCTTTAGGTTAAAAGTTATTAGAATAGATTTACTAATAATTTATTCTTTAATTTCCTTAAAGGCTTATTAGGCTTCTAAGATCTACTTAAAAGATATATCTTTCTTAGTTAAATCTATTAGTAATTTAGTAATCTTTTTAAAGTATTTAATAAAGTATTTATAATAGTTTATAAATCCTAGAAAACTCTAAATATCTTTAATATTATTTATAGGGGGTTTTTATTCTTTAATTACTATAATCTTACTTTTCTTTATTTAAATCTTATTAAATTAAATAATATATTTAAGGAAATCTACTTTATATATATAGAAGTTACTCTTAGTAGGTTCTACTAGAAGTTTAGTATCTTATAGTACTTAAAGTACTTTATATATATACTCTTTATATTATTCTTTATTCTCTAAGAAAATAAGTATATTATTTAAGTAAATAATAATAAAGTTATTTATAAATTCTCTTAGAATATAGTTAATTATTTATTAGAATATAGCTAGTATATTAATTAAACTAAATAGTATTACTAAGATTTTAAAGAGTCTAAATTTTATATAAAATATAGTCTTCTATTTATTTTCTTTCTTTATTTTAATTAGATTATAAATACCTTTAAGATTAAGTATAATAAAAATTATTTTATTATATAAGTAATCTCTTATTTTAGTAATAAGGGGTAAAAATATTTTATTTTTAATAGTAATATTATTAAGTTAGTAGTAGTCTATATATAGGTAGAGTTTTCTATTTTTCTTTAAAATAAATATAATAGGGTATTTAGTAGGTAATATTAACTATTAAATATATCTCTTTTTAAGGTTTTTATTAATATATTCTTTTAATATTTTTAATTCTTTAGTATTAAGGTTATAAATTAGTAAGAAATAGGTCTTTTTTCTATTAATTAAGTAGATTTTATAGTCCTATTTTAAGTATTTAGGGAGTTTACTTTTTAGGTTTTCTATAAATAGCTTTATATATTTATAGTACTTTTCTAGGATATTTATAAGTCTATTTTTTACTTCTTGTTCTACTTATGCTTACTTCTTAATACTATATATAAAGATATAAATAAGATTAATTACTTTTTACTTATAGGTAGATATTACTTGGCCCTATTTATATTATATACTAGGTTATATTCTATTATTAGTTAATACTTTAGCTTTTACCTAATAATCCTTTTATCTTAGGAGGGTTCTTCCCTTTTTAAATAGGGTTTTATTATAAATATTTACTTCTTTTCTCTTTTTTAGTTTTCTTTTCCTTACTTAAGGTAGTTATAATTCTACTATTATAACTTAGCTATTATCTTAATTAAAGGTAGGTCTTTGATCCTTTAGCTATAGTTTACCTAGAAGTATATTAGATTATACTTATACTATATTAAAGGTAATATTATAAGTAATTTCTTATATTATTATATAAAGAATTATTTCTTTATTTATTAGTCCCTTATTATAAGTAAAAGGAACTTCTTCTATATTTATAGCTTTATATAGTTTCTTCTTTCTTCTTTATAGGATTTTATATTAATTTATAAAATTAGAATTAATATAATTTTTCTTAGTACTAGTATTTACCCTAGTATTAATAATTATACTCTAGATTATAAAATTAATATAGTACCCTTACTATTCTATCTATTCTTACTTTTAGATTATAGTAATAGTTTATTACTTTCTTCTATTATTCTATAGTTTAGTTATAGTTAATAGATCTTATTTTTTACTTAGTTACTTTATATAGAGATCTTATTAATTCTTTATTTAGCTTCTCTAATACTAATAGGTAATTTATTACTTATTTCTTTTATATAAATAATATATCTATAGTAGGTTTAATATAAGTAGTAATATTCTTTATACTCCTAAGTATATTCTTCTTTTATAATACCTATTATCTTAGGTTCTATTTCCCTATAAAGCTATATTCTTTCTACCTTATATTTTTATAGTTATAGTAATAATATAGATTATCTTCTATATAACTAATCTCTATAGGGCTAGGTTTAGTTCTATAGGCTATAGGTACTTTCTTCTTATAGTTATAGGTAGAGTGCCCTATTTTATAGTAGTATTCTTTTCTTAGGAGCTTATTAAGAAATTATAAGATTACTATTTTAATATATTTATAGTCTTTATTAAGAAGTATATTTTCTAATTAATTATACTCTCTTCTATACTTACCTTAGAGTCTATGGAGTTAGTTAATTTTTACTTAGTAGTATATTTAGTATTTATTAGTTTTATAGGTTTCTTCTACTTTAAAGTAATATTCTTTGGGGTATTTCTTATTTAATTTAAGGATTATAATTTAGTATTTAAAGTAATATATTTTAATCTCTTAGTAAGGTATTTCCTTAAATATATAGGGGTTTTCTATTTTAGTGCTCTATATATATATAGGGAATATATTTTATTTTACTTTAGTAGTAAGGTAGATTAAATATTAATATACTATATAAGATACTTATAAGATTTTATTATATCTATAGTAATTAGGATTAAATAGGGGGTTATATTAAGAGTTAATAGTAAATCTTACTCCCTATAGGCTTATAGCTACCTTTGTAGTTACTACTTAGATATATATTTTCTAGTTTTCTAAGAGTAGGTTATATTATTTAGTTCTAGCTTTAATTAGTATATAGTTAAGTAAAAGTAAAATACCTCTAGTAGTACCTATACTTAATTCTAATTTATTATCTAAGGATTTACTAATTATAGGGGTTTCTCTTAGTAAGTTAGTTAGACTAGTAATATTAGAGATATCTTTAATTATTACTTATTAGTTAGAAATATTCTTAGTAGGTTTCTATTTAGTAATAATATTAATTAATTATTTTTTAATTATATTAATATTATATTAGTCTTCTTAGATTAGCTAGAAATAGGTTTTCTTTCTATTTTAGGGCTTACTTCTATAATCCTATATATAGTATCCCTTTTTTCTGTAGTTATAGTAGGAGAAGTCTTTTCCTTATTTCTAGATAATATTAATTTCTATAGGTCCTACTATAGTTCTATGGCTTATAGGAATAAATTTCTTCTTTTCTTAGTTTATTTAGTAGGGGGTTTTAAATTTCTTTATTTTATTTTCTTATTTCTATTCCTTATAGTATTCCTAATTATAATTATTAATTTCTACTACTTTATATATATATTCTAATAATAAGATCTTATTATACTTAACTTTAATAAGTTTATTTTTTATATTAGGTTTAATCTTATTATAGAAGGTCTTCTTTAGAATATTCTCTAGCTAATAGAGTAATATAGTAATATAAAGGAACTTAGTAATAAACTTAGTATAGGATCTAGTCTATTTAAGTAAGTTAAGGGCTTTCTTAGTATTTTATATTTTATTAGTTATTCTAAAAATATATTTAATTTCTTCTTTAAACTTCTAGAAACTTATAAAGATATATTTAATATAGTTTATTTAGAAAATAGAAGTATTATTTATATAGTCTTAGAGTATAGACTTAAACTAGATTTATACTTTCTTAGTTAGGTTATAAGCTATAAATATAATCCTATTATAGTTTTATATAAAGAGTAAGAAATAATTTAGGTAATATACTTTAAGTAAAGTAATAAATATTTAGAGCTTACTTAGAGTACTATTAAAGGGCTTAGGCTTTTTAATTTATAAAATAGCTCCCTTATTTTTTTAGGCCCCTATAGCTCTACTAAGATTTATATTCTAGAGTTATTTAAGTATTTCCCTATTTTTCTTAGATTTCTCTATATAAAATTATATTATATTAGTTATTTCCTTTTTAAGGATTTTAATAAACTACTTTAGTTTATAGATTTATTAAGTATTAAGAATATTATCTTAGAATTAATTAAGTTTTTTATTAGTAATTTAAATATTCTTCTAGACTTTTACTTATAAAGTAGTAATTTTATTATTATTATTAGAGTTTATTTATAAGACTAGATCTTTATTTATAATAATATTATCTCCTAAGGGGGTTTTCTTAGGAGTAATCTTAGTAGGTAGAGGCCTTAGTACTATAGGGCAGACTACCTTCTTTCCCTTAGGAGTTAACTTAGTTAACTTACTTACTATTTTTAATATTACTTTAGATATAATAGTATTACCTAGAATAAGAGCTATTAATATATAATAATTAGGAGTAATTTTATACTAAAAGATATAAAGTAACTAAGAATTACTAGGGTTTTATTTATTCTTAGATAAAATAATAGAAAAGTATCTAAAGTATATAAGGGGTTATTATTAGTTTATAAGAGAATAGTATAATAAAGATTATTTTAGGGACTATATATTATTAATAGCTAGTAGATTCTAATCTAAATATAATATATAAAATCTCCTATTTATATATATAATTCCCTTTTTCTGGAGTATATAGAAGAGTACTCCTTAGATTATAATATATAATACTTCTAGGAGTATTATAGAAGGTAATCCCTTCTAGTAGTACTTCTATACTTCTAGTCT
Source organism: Paramyrothecium sp. XJ0827 (assembly GCA_020881915.1). Taxonomy (NCBI): domain Eukaryota; kingdom Fungi; phylum Ascomycota; class Sordariomycetes; order Hypocreales; family Stachybotryaceae; genus Paramyrothecium; species Paramyrothecium sp. XJ0827. Next base: position 329,325 of record JAJFPB010000001.1, on the reverse strand, counting down.
TATTTATAGGAATCTTCTTCCTAGTAGGTCCCTATCCTTATTAAATATTTTTTCTATTTCTATTCTTCTATTCCTAGTCTCTTATTTCTAGCCCTTCTTTTATACTAGTATCTAATTTAGGCTAGTATATTAGGGCTAGCCCATAAGTTAAACTAGTAGTATAGGGGCTAGCCTATCCTAAGGCCAGTAGTATAAGGCTAGTATAGTATTTATGTGTTATATTATATAATATTCTATGGCTTAGTTATAACCTTTAGGTCGGGTTGTGATAAAATAGAAGTAATTATATAGTAGTAATTAAATATAATTCTCTTTTCCTTTTTCTATATAAGAAGACTATATTTAGGCTTTCCTTAAACTTACCCTCTAGTATCTATATATTTATATTAATAATAGCTTATAATAATAATAACTCTCTTATATTTATATATAATATATATAGCTAGAATATAAACCTACCTTTTATTATATATAAGAATAATATAAGAATAGCTCTAAGGGTAAATATACTCTCTATAAATGCCCCCTTTACCTTTATTTACCTAGATGCAGGGCAAAATAGTATATAGCACTAGGCGCTATATTATAGTACCTTCCCTATTAATATATAGCTCTTAGGTAGAGATTATAATCCCTAGATATTATATTAGCTTTCTCCTACCTAGATATCTTAATTACCTATTATTAATTATAGGCTATAAGGGTAGCCCTATAGAACTCTTATTATAATACCTTATAGCTATAAGTTCTAAAGAACCTAGTATATTAGCTACCTTAATAATATATATTATAAATATAATTAAATTAGAGATAGTAATAGAATATAATCTAGGCTAGTTTTAATATATTATAATAATATATATTACTAAAACCTAGTAGTAAATATATATAGCTATTCTATATAGCTAAACCCTACTACTAGTATATAGTATTAGTAACCTATAATTTAGGACCTAGAGATAATAGGGCTTTAATTTGCAGTAATTTAGAATAATAAATATACTAATTTCTATTAGTACAGTTACTAATAAGCCCTAATAGCTTAATATAACCTTACTTATATATTATTAATATTGGTGTAATTAAAACCATTAGTGTTGAACTTATATAATCCACATGGGGCCCCATGTGGTCTAAAAACATGGGTCCCCGTGAGGGTAGACCCCCCCTGCATCTGGCGCACGGTTGACCCACACATGCGAATGAAACAAACCCACAAGCTCCCCAGACGGACCACGTTTTATGATCACATCAGGCATCCTAAACATTTCGGTATCCGCAATGCGGTTTCGAACATTCATCAAAACGACCAGAATCTCCCTTTGAGATGCGATGTAGCCCATGTTCAAAACTTACTACAAAGCAGCTTGTGAATTTCCCGTTCCCCACGCTGCATCTACACCGTCAAAAAGACTGAAGAATGCGACTTTCTGCCATATCATTTACTCTAGCGGCGGCAGCTACAGCCGTGCTCGCTGATCAGCTTGACGCGGACGATGTTCCCTCAGCCTGTGTTAACATCTGCCGTCCGATTGTGACTCTCGCGAGTATTTGCGAGATCGACGCTGAGCTTGCGAACGCGGACGCCGTGAGGCAGCAAAGTCGCGATGACGCTGAAGACATTGCCGAAAGGAACTGCGTATGTAACAATACGAGCTTCAACGTCGCAAACGTCATGGGCATGTGCGCGAGCTGCCTATCGCAAAACGGGGAGGACACTGATGGTACAGAAACAACCCTTAATATGAGATTGTACATGTTAAGTTAGCTAAATGATCCACCAGATGTGAGAGATATGATGAGAGACTGCAACTTCACGCCAATGTCTTATGCGCCTAGCGCAACGAGCGTGTTGTCGAGCATCCGCGTCGAGGCGACGAAGCCGGTAATTGCGGGTGCAGGACCATCCACATCTGCGCCAACAGGAGAAGCCAATGGCGGGGGCCGATATGCTGCGATTACAGCCGCAGCTTGCTTTGGACTGGGAACACTTGCAATGTTTGTCCTTTGAGAGTGAATTTGACCTGCACAACTGGAAATGCAAGCACCGGCGGGCCGAAAGAACGACTTGCTTGAGAGGCACAGATTCCAGGGAACACCCCGAGGCTAAGCCCAGCATCTATAAACTATTAGCGATTAGAAACAGATTCAGTGACCAATATAACAATGATTGGGCTACAAAATCACTGTCGTGTGACTAAGGGAGGCAATTGCTTTGCCTCGACGTTGTTTACTTACAATCAGGAAGGAAATCGACTACTTTCCAAGGTAAAATTGCGATACATGCTGTTCTTTAATTAGCCGATGATCTAACACCTTCCTGAGCATTGGAAATGGCCCCCTTGGCCGAGATGTGACCATGATCAAACATGATTGAGAATCTCTCATCGAATAGTACAAGTATCATATGTGGTTTTCTGAAATCTTCATGATATTTTTGGCTTGCAGATTTCACCTTGGGTTATTTAGAGAAAAGGGAAGTATTGAAATTCATGGTAAACAGGTATTTCTTGGCACAAGGTCCTAGTATATTTTCTGTCAAAGAACAAGTAACACAACGCAATTGCTGGGTGAAGGTGGGATTCAAGTGACGACTGTCCACTTTGATCATGGGTTAATCGCAGGCAAATTGAAAACTGGGTTCCGGTATCCAGCTAAGGCTCACTTCGGGCTTTGTGACCAACCCAAAAGAAATTGCGGACAAGAGGGGTTATTTGATCATCCCGAAAAATCGACAGCGGACCTTGCTCTAGCTCTCTGTACCGCTCCGGGAATACTGAACAGGGACAGTGGTTGGTCAGAAGAAGTCACAGTTTGGGAAGCGCTTGCCTGCAAGACAGACAATTACACGGTAGGAATCATTTCTGAATTTGGCAAAATGGCGATGCCAAATATGCAGGGTTGATGTTTCTAGGTCGAATGGAAGATGACGCTCGTACTGATTCCAAAATGACGACTTGACGCGTAATTGCAGAGCTGTGTAGTTGTACGCTAATATCGTGGGGATGGTTCAAGCCGCGTCATCCAGCATATTAATTGACTAGGCGTAAATTCTCCCACACTATTTAGGGACACCTTCTAGTGGCTAATACTAAGGTACTCCCTTGGAGAACAACGTGGTCTCGCTGGGTAAGTTTCGTATGAAACCGCAACTGCAATCAACCTTTTGAGTGAGCTGGTCTTTGCAAGCTAGAAACGAATGATTTCTTGGTAGAGCTTAGAACTTAACAACCTGAATGTGCTTTTCCCACACAGGTTTTGTAGATCTGAACTAGCAAGAGTGTCTAACGAGTCCATTGAATGGAACTGCTTCAAGCTACTCAAACCCGGGAGAAAGGTCCGGGTCGAAGGAGCGCGGGAACATTAGTGTGTGCACATCGAGCAAGGGCCCGGACCTTTTCAGTTCTTGAAAACGCAAGTTGTTCTGAACCTTTCCCATTTTTTCAGGTTAATTGTACAATCGACAAGGCCAGTCGAAGCTAGTCAGGGAGAGTGGCAACTAACTTTGCAGTATTCTATCACTATTGGCTACTAAGGAAATACCATCATCTGTGTGCTTCATGTCAGCAGTCAGTTATGACAATGCTGGCAGTGGTAATGCACGCACAAGACGCTAGCTGCAGAGCTTTTTGGTCTGAGCGCCTTTGTGGCCCAACCTGCTACGTGTGTTATCGATTTGTTATTCGGGACGCAAACAATAAGAATAGAACGATATGCGGACTTGATTTGTAATAAATACCCATTTCTTTTCGAATCTTTTACGAATTGACCTGTACTTCTCAACATTGATGTCACTCCGAAAGATAATTTGAGATTTCCGAAATGTTCTCATCGAACCGACATGCCACTTGTGAGACTTGTTGTATGCGATAATCTTACCATCAAATGCCCCTATCCCTGAGTGAATATAACAACGATGATACCATGACTATGATGACTGAGCGACCCGGAAGTAGAATGACAATAGCATCGGGTTATCATCCCACATCATTTCATTTTCGATCTCTTTTTTAGATGTCTTACAGCCGACAGACACACCTAAAATGGCAGAAGAACAAGCGTATAGCGGCTTGGCTTAACTAGGGCCATTTGAGGCCAATTAGACATCGACGATTCTCAGGCGCCGGGGGTGCCTTTTAAGAACCGGCCGAAGCTTTAAGCCACTCGGATCAGTGGCCCCTACCTTTTGCTCAATGTAGCCGACGTACGTCAGATCTGTCTGGGTGCTTGCGTAGGTGTATTCTTAACGCCGTTAATCAATTTAGCTCTAGGTCAACAACGAATTGCCAAATTGTTCACTCAAGTCGGTTTGTGATGTCAAGGGGGATCAAGACCAATGCAGATCAAGGACTAGGTAGCATCCGAAGTTGTAGCAAGATTGTCAAAGGAAAGAAGAACCCATCTTTTTATTTAAATGTAACATTTACTCGCTTTTGTTAATAGGTATTCAGTCCAACACTGCAATCACAACCCAACATACTTGACACTTCACCCTGGTCTTCTCTCTTATTTATAACTCTGCGCTTTATTGTTGCTAACGCCTCGAAGCATAAGATTCTCCTAATCCACTTTTTTAGACTTTTAATTTCCTTAATACTAAAGTCATGAAATTCACCCCCGCAATTTGGGCTGCCATTCTAGCCTCTTCAACTGTCCTTGCTGCTTTGGCTAATCCCGTCGCGCAAGACCTCGAAAGCCGAAGCGACAAATTTTTGCACGAGATGCCCGCCAGAGCAGACACAAGCGGGTGGGGCGAAGATGGCGAGCCAGGCTGGGGAACAGAGGGAGGCAAGGGCTGGGGAACAGAGGGAGGCAAAGGCTGGGGAACAGAGGGAGGCAAAGGCTGGGGAACAGAGGGAGGCAAAGGCTGGGGAACAGCGGGAGGGAAGGGCTGGGGCACCGACGGAGACACAAGTGACGTGGATGGAGATGGGGAAGGGGGATACGGAGGCAACGGAGGAGGTGATGGAGGCCAGGGGGGTTATGAGGGAGGAGGCGTTGGAGGCAAAGGACACGCCGGTAGAGGTCAGGGAGGCAAGGACGGAAAACAAGGCAGTAGCCAAGATGGTATGGACGGAGCTGGTCCTGGAGGGGGTAAGGGTGGTGTCGGCCGCGGCGGCTTAGGTGGTCATGGTGGTTCTGGTAGGGGTGGCAACGGTGGTTCTGGTAAGGGTGGTAAGGGAGGCTCTGGGCAGGGCGGTAACGGTGGCTATGGCAAAGGCGGTAACGGTGGCTATGGCAAAGGCGGTGATGGTGGTGATGGTGGCCATTGATAAGAGTCAGTAGTGACGTTTTGGTCATCTTATTACCAGCAATACTGTTATCATGGAAGGGATCACAAATGGCAACATGTTTGCATCTATTGAGCTATTCGACCTCGAGAGTTGTAATTGAAGCATTGTCCACAACCTTCGTGGCATCGCGCGCTATATCCATGCTAAATTAACGTATTTATTCCTGGTTCTGGTAATCCAAGTAATGATCTATCCTCATGGACTAGCACGTTTGCAATTCCGCAAGATTTGAATCTCTGTTGTTAGCACGCTCCAGCTCTTGTGATCCCGAGGGTCGGAGAATGGAATCAAAGCTCCGAACCGAATTCTTGCCAATCTGTTAGTTTCATAATAGGGCCCGGGCGGGACTGACTTGCGTGTATCGACCCGGCTGTACGTAGGATCCATTGACCAGTTTTCCGAGCCAGAAAAGGCTCCCGGTGGATCCCCCCAGTACAGGAGGATTCCGGCTAACATCAGTCAAAGGCATATTGTACGTGTTTTCCTTGTCGTCCTTGAATGGGTCGAATACACCATCATTGCTAGTCTGGATCCAAGGGGCTGCCGAACCGATATAATTGTTCTCGCCAATGACGGGGGGATATGACCAGTCACGCTCGGCATCGAACTCAGCGCCATAGATCTATCCAAGTACTGTCAGCAACCGTGACCTGTGCGGAAGGTATGAGAGATGACTTGCATCAAATCGGAGCTCTTTTGTGCCCCAGTTCAGCTTCCATAGAATTTTGGGGAAATCTTGAGCTGGAAGGCTCAGGTTAAATGTAAAGCTAAGTGTCTGTCAGAATCCAATTGAGGTTATTGGAGCATGCGCATTGCTCACGTTGTCTTGTTGGTGTGTTCCGGGGTTGACCGAAGCCAAGGATAAGTCCCGGCAAACATGTGATTGCTAAACTGCTCCTTCAAGCCGAATGCGACTCCTTGGTAGGGCACGACTAATTCTTCGCCGTTGTCTGACTTGACGCTGACTGTTCCGCCGTAAGCTGGTAATTTGCTCTCGTTCAGGCCTTTGGGTGGCGTGAAGACAAATCTAACTATTGTTAGCTCTACTTATTTGCGTTCCTCTTGCGCCTGGTAAGACCTACTCGATTGGCCTTTGCTCGTAGCGCTTAAGCGTGACGCTCTTTGGTAACTCAACACTTGCATGAAAGAGGGAGGGCTCTGTCTCTGCCCCGGATCGGATCCTTGGCGTGTTATCCTGCTCCACAAGATCAAAGTCTTTCAGCAACTCAAACCCCGCCCAGCTTGAGTGCTCAAAGGTATAAGTCACAGGCGATTGCCCGGTGTTTTCGAGGTTGAAGACCTGCCTCGATTGAAGATGCTCGGTATCGTTCAGAGAAAAGCGTTGATACGCTAGGCTGTTCGTGTACCGGACGATTTTTGCCGCATTGACGAAGCCTGCACCGACCTGGTGCGGAGGTGCTCTGAACGCATGGTTGGCGGTTCCATCAGAGTTCAGCCAGGGGAGTGCCTTGCCTGAGGTGATGACTCTCATGGTAATATACTTCGCGTAAAGGGCTGTGTGGGTTTCCTTGCCACCAAACTTCCCGATCCACAAGGCTGCGGAGCCGGCGACGTAGGGCGTAGCCATGGCGGTGCCGCTCAGCAGGGCGAACCTTTCTTGGTTGTCGCTCCCGCCCAACCATGTGCTCAAGATGTCGGTGCCGGGAGCTGCTATATCGGGCTTGGAACTCAGGTCAAACAACCCACCCCAGGATGTGAATACGCTGGGCAAAGTCCGGTTCTGTGAGGCCTGAACGTGGGCACTGGCGACAGCGAGGACTCCGTCACCCGAGCTGCCGGAGCCAGCGTAGTATGGCCCGGCCTTACCAAAATCTCCTGCGCCAATAGTGACAATGAAGCCCTTATCGACGAGTCTGCTTGCGACGATGGCCCATGGATTGGATGCAAATCCACCTCTTCCGCTGATACTTGCTGTGATGACGTCCACGTCATCTTCGTATGCCTTGATGAAAGCTTCGATGATTGTGGCAGTATCAGTTATAGAACTGGTGCCGAAGACCTTGTACGCGTACAGCGAGGCTTTAGGGGCGACACCCTTCCAGCCCGACGATGACTCGCCAGCAACAATGCCAGCGACATGCGTGCCGTGGCCTTGCTGATCAACTGGGTCGCCATCGGGGGCCTTCGCCTGCCCTGGGCTCCAGTCCGAGTCGCCGACAAAATCCCAGCCACCAGCGACCTTAAAGCCCGGTCCAAAGCCTCCGCCGAGCGCGGTGTGGTTGTACCAAATCCCCGTGTCGATGATGCCAATTTTAACGCCCTCGCCAAAAAGGCCGTCTTCGTGCAACTCGTCTACACCCGTGGCCCAGTGAACAGCGTACGCATCGGCGGCGTCTTCACTGACGGGGATCTGTTGGTTTATAGGGGCGAGGAGATCGACCGGCTCGTTTGGCCAAATGGCCACGACCTCTGGGAGGGCGAGGATGTCTTCAGGGTGCAGCCCATCAAGATCAAGCTCTATGCTGGCGCCGCGGAAGACATCCGACTCGAATGTCTGGATCACGTTGATGCCATCTGCCGTGGAGGGATGGTGTTCAGCACGAAGAAGAAAGGTCTATTTCACAATAAGCGATGGCAAACGTGGTGTGAACAGACAGACTGACGTCTGCAACTTCAATAATAAACCTGTTGGCCGAGATCTCACTCCGTGAACTGTCTTGCCTTTCTTGCGACGTCTGCCCAACAGCCACAGCCGCAATGGCTGGTAACAGCAACTGAAGACGGAATCGCATCGCATAGAGACGAGATATTGCGTGAGAGAAACCCGAGAAATCGACTTGATTCCTCGATTGGGGCCCTCATCTTACATACTTCGGGTTGTGTACCTCTGTAGTAGAGTCCTCGTAAGCTCAGCTCACTTCAGAAACTGCCTCGACTGCACGCCCCGCAGAAGGATTGATGCATCTCCAGTAGTCAGCATGGGTCTTAGACCCTGCATGGCGTTTTATTGTGTTGCCGCACGCAGAAACATAAGTGCAGGCTACAGGGTCCTGCGCCGACAATTGGGACCATCCAGGGCTGGTGTTGTACCGCACCTTGCTCAGCAAATAGCTCCTCTAACCATAAACGGCACAACCTGCGCAAACTGCCTCATGGACCGGCTCCAGCCTTTGCGCACCGTCTATTGGACAATTGGCAACGAGGATTTGCAGGTGATTTATTAACCCCAGGGCATGGGCGAAATTAAAGGAAACTCTAGAAAGTGGTGTCCTGATTTGTAATCTATCTTGTATCTGCGGTCAAAGCCGCGTTCATTCACATCATGCAAAGGAACAGTGACAAGTGAATCCGGCGTAATACGTCCAATACTCCCATGCAGCATGAACCATTTGTGTCCACTTACAGCACAAACGGGTCCTACCTCCTAAGCTTACAAGCTTCAGGAGTTGTTAGAATTGTATTATGGACAGCACTGTCACCTATCTCACATCCCGCATCAGATGTTGCCGTATCTGAGGTCTGAGGTGTTCATTTACTAGTCCCTCTAATCATGTTTCAAGAGCTGCAAACCCTATGCTACCCCGGCGCCCAGTCTAGGACCGTGGGCACCAGGCACTTGGACGATATTATCCCTGAGTTCACGGACCAGAGTCTTAGGGTTAGCGACCAGGTTTCAGGCGGCACGTCAGGGATCCTGTGTGGATGACATTGCGAAACAAACGGTGGGGAAAGACTGTCTGGGGAAGAACCAGACGACGACTGTGCGACCAACAGACGATGAGCCGTCTCACACATTCTGTTCATAGTTTAAACAACGGCCAACGTGGAAGTGGGGCAACAATTGGTTTAGTAAAGACATCTCCGATTAGAATCCTCGGTGTTTGTGTGTGAGTCTCGGTTGACTATCAGCTCTGATATGTAGTAGACGCGTAAATTCAAGGATAAAGAAGCAAACGATAGAAAACACAAGTTTTAATTGCTTTGTGAGAATGGTTGTGGATGGCTGTGCTTGCCGTAGATTGGCAACTGCTAAGGATATTGCCACAGATGTCGCCTGATCGTTGGGGTACAAGTTTTTCCACAGCAAGTACAGCTCGGCACCACATCAATAAACGTCAAATTCTGGACCTTCACGAAAATCGTCCACCTCAACGATAGAGTGCAGGTAGGATCCATGGTAGCGGAGTTTATGACACCGCACCTTACTGTGTCAATCGTGCTAATTTCAGTTTCAGGAACATCTAGCCTTTTAGTCGTTGCATGTTCAATGGTGACTATTTTAGTTATATGCCCACATCCTTACTGACCAAATGTGAAGGGAACGACCAATTAAACAACGATTTCTTAGTTTGAGTTAGGGCTATCAATATTAATCATGCTTCATACGACCATCAGGCTGTCCGTCTTCTCTGAGACCGTCATGCTCGGATGGTTTGTATGTGTCACCACTTGTCGTGCTGCCACTGTGGTCACTGCCCTTAGACAAGCCGCCTTTGCGCCCTGCTTCATGAGGGTCGACCTTACCATGCGCAAAACCTTCACCACTGCCACCAGTGCCACCGCTGCCACCGCTACCACCACTGGTTTGGCCGCTCTGGCTCGTCTGGCCGCCCTTACGCCCTGCTTCATGGGGATCGACCTTGCCGTGGGCAAAACCGTCACTGCTACCACCACTAGTTTGGCCGCCCTGGCTTGTCTGGCCACCCTTGCGACCTGCTTCGTGAGGGTCTACCTGGCCATGGGCAAATCCGCCAGTGCTACTGTTGCCGCTGGTCTGATTGCCGTGTTGTCCTGCCTCATGAGGATCAACCTTGCCGTAGGCGAATTTACCAGTACCAACGCGACCATCAGGGTTGCCATCCTCGCGCAGGCCGTCGTGCTCTATGCTACTAGTTAGTTCCCGTGAACTCAGGAATGTTTCCCCTCACGGCTGGCATAAAAACATAACGGAGAGGGCGTATCTAAGATCGCGGGGGCTTACCAGTGGGCTTGTAGTTTGACATCTTGATAGTTTGTCTGTTGATTGAGTCTTCGAATATTTGTAGTAGTGAAAGATGGGTGGGAAAGTGTTGTGAAGAACTTGTGCCAGAAGGGGGAAAGAATACTGTTATAGTCACAAAGATCGTAGCGATTGCTTTTTACAAGTATTCATGACATCATGCATTGATACAATGGACACTTGCCTAACAAGCGTATTACGAGCATGTCATCAACTTTGCTTTTTCTTAGCTCGCGTAATCAGGCTGTGGAGGGGAAGTGCCCAGGCGTCACGATTATTTGGCGATCATCCTTTCCTAGGTAAGATATTTTGAGCGGGCACTTGGTACCGACCAGCCGTCCCAGCAACCACGAAATGACGATTCGAGTGCACTGTGGAAAAGAATGCATGGACGTGGTGGAGCGCGTCATAGTCGATCATCCAATCCGATGTCTTCATCTCGAGCGGGGCACAATGCACCCCCGAGGGCAAGATGCAGGGTATTCACTGATATCCCCAGAGAAGTCGTTGGCGCTCGGTTCTCGACACAAGCATTCCCAACACTCGCACGCTTATGCCAGGTCCAGATCTAGTGGGACGTTGCCCACGTGGAAACCCACTCCTCAGCACTCCCTCAGGGGTCCGGATTTGGACGAGTGATCGGTCAGGACTCCATGACGTAACCAACCTAACAGTCCTCCAGCCTAGCCTCTGTGATGATGCAACAGGCAACACCCCTACCAACCCCCAGTTGCAGCAGGGGCGCTTTCATTACCACGACGTAGTGCCGTCGCTAGGCCAATGCTCGATGATTAAGAAGTACCAGCTGGACAACTGGGAATCTCGTCCTACCCTACACCGGTGATTCTCATATCATAGTAAGAAACTGATCCATCCAATACCATGACAACTATAGCAATATTGAACGTAGGCCGCCTAGATCCACTCCCGTTTCTTTTGAGGTGTGCCGGGGTTTATGTTAAGATAGTTGAAGAAGAAAAAAAGGATTGTTGCTGCATCTATGTCCTGAAGGAAATAGCTGCTCTGGCCGCACGCCCAAGTGACTCGGAAGTCTTGAAAAGGATGATGCGAACGTTTCGATTGCACCATACAGCCAGTCTGGAGCACTTGCTGTGCATGAATTTTTGTTCCGTGAGCAGCTCCTCACATGGACGCAACTGTCGCCGCTGATTACAGCTTCACTTAGGAAAGCGATCATGCCAAGCAGTGAACAGAATACTCATATTTCATTGGACCCTATGAGTTTCCTAGTTTACTCAACACAAGGACGAGCTGTAAACCTTCGCCATCGGCAGACACTGCTTTCCGGACATAGAACCATGGCATTATTGAAGTCCACAACCCAGGTCTTCCATGCAACAGCCTTTGGTAACATCAGAGGGCTCGGTACAGTTAAAATGTAGCACCGCTCTTGTTTCCAAGACTCTCCAACCGCTTGCTATCACTCTCCCTCCACGGATAAATGTTTTCAATTGACTCAATCAACTGCTTGTGGTGAGAAGAACGTGGCGTGATGGCAGCTTTGAACGGCAACGGGTGGCTGATTACACCAGGTTCGAAACCTACCGTCGGTTCAACCACCCTTCCGTTCTCCACCGGTTTTGAGATGTCATACACAGACAAAACTTGTGCAATGTTGAGGTAGATGGAGTTTTTGGCTAGGAGACGACCAGGGCAGATGCGGCGTCCGTAGCCAAAGACAAACTGGGCTGGATCTGGATCCGGCACATCTTTGAGATATCGCTCGGGCTTGAAGACCATTGGATCTTCATAGACGCTGGGATCGTGTGTAAAATGCCTCCTCGCTGTATTAGACATACCCAAGGTCCACTATTAGGACCGGAACACTCACCAGATATTTGGGAGAATCGCAGCTCCTTTAGGAATAAAATATCCGCCGAAAACATCATCCTCGGTGCTTGTGTGAGGAACTGACATGGGGGCAACAGGATGCCAGCGTAGTATCTCGTTCACGACAGCCTCAATGTAAGGAAGCTTATCCATGTCTGCCATATTAGGCAGGCGGTCCTTGCCAACAACACAGTCAATCTCATTTTGGGCCTTTTGCTGAACTTCTGGGTAGACTATCATTGCTAGGAAAAAGCACAAGACGGAGGAAACGGTCTGGAAAATGTCAGAAAAGTAGTCCTTCGAGGCCAAAAATGCGACATTGCATTGACTCACGGTATCTGAACCAGCCGCATACAATGCCTGGGCCGACCACTTATTCGTTAATTGCTCCTCAGCGTGCTCGTCTCCAGCGTCCAATAACTTTGATAAGAAGGATGGTTCAGAGGAGCCTTGTGCTCGCTGGTACTTGACAAAAGCATAGGGACACTCTGTCATTTCAGTGAGCTCAGCAGCCCATTGTCGAGCCAACTTTTTGAAACCGATGCCTGGCAACCACTCCGGCAGGTATCGCACTATTTCACGAATCATTCAGTGAGTTTCAGACAAGACGGTAAGCCCGCGGATGGACTCACGCCAGGGAGCCACATCTACAAAGTATGCCCCAGGAACAGCTGCACGCGTGAACTTATCCATGACGTTGCCGACGAGGTCGACGAGATAGTCGGGCTCATGTGACTCAGCGATGTAGCCATAGGCCATTCTCAAAATAAGAGATCCAGTCTCCCTGTTAAGAAAAGTTCAGTCATGGTCAGTAGCCTCGACAAAGAAATGATAAGCCATGAGATCGTACTAACTTCCTGATATGCTTGTCGAAACCGTCTGGATCTTCCAACAGGTGGAGCAAGAAATGGCCTACCTCCTCCTCTTGAAGTGTATTGAATTGTGATGCAGCTACCTTGGAACCCATGATGCGACTAAAGTTCTTGCGATACGTCCGGAAACGTTTGTTATATGGGCAGGATCCCGCCGTCTGGGACCAACCCACCCTGTTTGCACGAGTTAGCATAAATGGCAATACTACCTTAGGCATTCAGCTTCAAGCCTCGCTATGTCCCAAAAGAAATCTCTCTGTAGACCTTACATTTCGCCAGCAAATTCTTGCCGAGGACGGGATGAGTTTTTAACAGAGCGTTTGTCAAGAATTTCTTTAGCGACTTCTGCATCGTTAACTATCACGAGAGTCTGGCCTAAGATCGTGAGGGAACTGATGGGCCCTGCAACCAAAAAGCCAATTAGCACCGTACCTTGTAGTGTGCTCCGAATAAAGACCAACCATAGAGCTCCCTGTGCTTCATCCAGTGATGCGCCTCAATCACCCCTGGTGCTGGCATATCGTTGATGTTACCAACTAGTGGGAGACCCTTAGGACCCGGAGGCAAGGGGGGCTGCCAAGCCCGCTTCAAAGTCCTCAAAATGACATAGAAGAAGGCGACTCCGATGCTGAGAGACGCGATCGCTGATCCAGGCCATAGAGCCATTGTAGTAACCATGGGACTGATAGTGTGGGTATACGATGATATGAAAGCACTTTCTAGTCGCTTGTGATTTAACGGCCAGTGAGAAAGTTCCCCGCAATAGTGTCGCCACGGCGCTCTAGGGATTCTTATGGCAGGTCATAGTGAAATCCAGTTGAGGGAGTGACACGTCATGTTTCCGGTATGGCACACCTGAAATTAATTTCAGCCAAGTCACAATGCATGCTGACCGGTCGTGATCTGTCGTGTGATACTGCAGCCGTCAATTAGGAGTGGTGTGATTGCAAGTGAAACACTAACCAAGGGAGGGGAGACTAGGAAGCGTCGTTGGCACGATAAGCAGGGACATGATCCCCTAATGATCTATGATGGACTGGTGCATGACTTTGATGATATGAACGGCCGATGATTGGTTAGCCAAGAGAGGAAAAAGAAAAAGCTGCCACACATTTGCCCACACAACCCCTCCCCAACAAACAAGCCGGAACGCCTCAGAAGCAAGGTGCGTGCCACCGGCAATGCGGGGGTTGATCATTTCTCTAAGGCGACTGGCCATGGGTTGGCCGCGATTTTCATCCGTCCTACGTGTGTCTGACTTGTCAGGCATCCGATTCGCTGGATGAGCTTTTAATCGCTCGTTGAATACCCAGCACGGCAACGTTGAAAGCCCATTTCTCTTCGGTTTACCAGTATGTGGAAAGGAAAATGCCTCAGAATCATCAATCTTCATGGTATTTGTGAAATAGTGTGGCCCTTCTCCTACATGGACTCACCATTCGGCCGCAAGGGCAGGCTCTCTTGATATATGAAGCCAGGAGTGAGGCGAATAAATGCCCCCGCCCCCGACATTGCTCGGTGTAATGTGGCGTGGCTCCTTCAAAGACAAACCAGGCGCTTTGGTTTGCTTTGCTTTATTGTATTCTAGATCAGAGAAATTCTAAATAGTCCATACGAACTGGACGATGTTGTCTTTTTAGTACATCGCCCATGAAGTACGTCCGGATTTCTTTGGGATCCTAGATGAAAATGTACCTCTGTGGAGTTTAATCATGTTAGAGTACCTTGGGCAAAACAGGAGAGGCTTGACAGGCGTTGCTCAAGAGGTGCAGCCTGCGTAGGCAATAGTAGAACATACCGCCTAGTGCACCTGACTAGACAGAGGCGTTTTTTGACCCGAGACATTCAGGCTTTAATGGACAGCCCGCATGTTGCTTGCAGAGACCTGTCTAACTCATACTTGCTGAGCCAGAAGCCTAGAAAGTTGTGCTTTGCAAAATGTTAGTCGGGAGAAAGGCAAGCATAAGTTAACATGGCTCAATAATCCAGGTTGAGACAATGCGAAAATAAGTTGCAGGAAATATATGATAAAAGATTGAAGCGGTGTTCAGTTGTGCTAGAGTCATTAATCGACAAAGTTGCGAGGCACCGACCAAGAGCATGTGAACCACGTCCAAAAATCAACATTGTGGCAATCTCCAAACAGCTACAATATATTCTTGGGCTGCCCAATCGGTCTTAGCCAACACACCTTGTCCGAAATGCCGTCGTCCTCAAAGGCCTTGGCGAGCTGCTCAGCGTTCTCAGTAAAATGCGCCCACCACTCGTAATGCATAGGGACCAGCACGTCTGCCTTCAGCTCCCGAAACAGCTGTGCTGCTTGCTTCCCATCAAAAGTGATTTGCAGCCCATTCACTTTGACAGCGCCGATATTCATGATGGCGACAATGACATTGAACTTGTCCGCGATCTGCTTGTGCTCGTCCATGTACACCGTGTCGCCACTGAACCAGATGGCGTTGGGCTTGCCTTCACTCTCGCCGAATTCAGGGCCGGAGATCACAAACCCGGTGCATTCGCCACCGGGTAGATGCTCGCATGGAGTCCCCGTAATGTCGAAGTGGCGGCCTCCAATATCGAGTTGCGCCTTCTCCCAAGGTTTCAGACCAACAACACCTGGGCGAGGAGCGAGCTTTTTTGCACCGTCATTTGTAGTGTAAACCCTTCGGCCATCCAAAATTTGACGTCCAGGCTCGTCAAGATTGTCAGGATGGTCTTCGTGGCTAAGTAGAACAGCGTCGATTGGGGGTAAATCTTGAAGTCCAAAGGCAGGGGTACCGCTGACTTTGAGCTGAACGACGCCCAGATCCCACTCACTACCTGCGGGAGAGAAAACTGGATCCGTCAGAAGCTTGATGCCTCCAATATCTAGAATAGCAGTGGCAGTGCCAATGTGAGTAATGGTAAGAGAGCTTTTGAAGGCAGGTGGTGCTGTAGCAAATGGAGAGGACGCCATGGTCTCGAGATGTCCAGGGAAACGGACAAAGAGCTATATCAGAGATGGATGAGGGATTTACTCTTGACTCTTGAGTGGTTGAACGAGCAATTGTGTGAGATTTGTTTATGCAGAGAAAGATCCATTTGAGACAGGTAGAGTAGCAGTTTAAATAAAGAATTCGACATGCTATTAGTTTCACATTCTCATATAATCTATTTTAGGGATACTGTTATTAATGCTTGGTAATGATTCAATTAACCTATAGCTATTGATCATTGGAGCAAGTGGAAGTTCCTCTTCATGGTAGGCATCTTAATCGAGTTATCTCGGCGATGCTACTAATTTGGGGAACTGTGAGCCAAAGCCTACGCATGTCGTATTCATTCACCAAAACGCCACGTACTTGGCTGTAAGTCGTCATTGCATTCGCCTAGAGCCATGTACGAGTTCAGTTCTCTTGTTTAGGTTGCCGTGAGTATGTACCGTCGTGTTCATAATAGCCGTACCAAGTAATGACGAATACTATCGATTATCAGACTTGGCAATTGGCGCCCTAAACTGGATTAGGAAGCAGTTCTAATCGTCGCGTTAATTCTGGTTAACGATCTCGAAGTCACATGCAAGGGAGAGAGAGCAGTCTTGAACCGATCAAGCACCCAATTCCCCATATTGTACCCTTTCAGAGCCAACGAGTTCAACCATTAGCTTTCGCAGTGCAGAAGGTGTGATCCGACTGCTGTTGTATGACTGCTCTTTGTATAACTGACTCGCCAACAAAGTAGCCAAGGAGTCTAGGGGTCGCCGACAACCTTAAATCATGACCTCCAGCCAAGCACGTATTAGATCTATTTGGAGTGTTATTTACGTGATAGAAAGCGCCTAAAATATGCATGCGAAATACTTATATGAACAATGTTTGCTCGACCTCGACTGTGTTGTCGTATTTTACTGTCTCACAATCGTCAGGCCTCCATCATACTGCAGCCGCGTCCGTCCCTTAATGCTTGGGTCGTATACGTTGGCCAACAACTTCACGGCGTCCTGCGCCTCGAACGCAACCGTCCTCGCTCGGCTGAAAATGCGCACCAGACCCAGCAGGCACCCGAAGAATAGCACCCCGTAGACGGCCAACCACCCGTAGCTAGCGCCGCCCAGGCGCAGAATCGTAATGCGGACGTGCATGAAACTCCTGTTGTCTGCTTGCAGCGAGCTATCCGTGGGCCATGCGCCCGTGTATTCATAATTCTGTTGCCGCCGCAGCGAGACGTACGCCTCGCCCACCTGCGACAACACCGTGCTTAGAACCGATGTCAGTCCTAGCGCAGACTGTCCAACTCCCTCCTTGATATACTGCGCGTTGATGAAGCCACTCGCTAGCTGCCCGCCCATTCCCTGTTCAATGAGTCGTTCCGTGGCGTTGGCAACGTCCTGCTTGAAGCGCGGACCAATGTCCGAAAACCTGGCCTTTTCGACGGAGCCCGCCTGAATATAGCCGTCGGCCGAGTCGAGGGTGAGCTCCGTCAGGTACTCGTACCCAGTGTAGGTGCACTCGGTCACCCACACATCGCTGTAGCTACCGCCGAAGGCGAGGGTCAATGTTGGGTGCGACTCTTCGTCATCGATGCCCCAGACGGAGGAGCCGATGGCCAGCGAGCGGAACGTCTTGCCAAAGCCGTCATCCCACATGACGGTAATATTGGGCCCACCGGGCCGGCTCACGAAGCGTGTTTCAACATCCTCCGACGAGCCTCGAGCGACGACGTAATCGCTGGTGGCATCCGTGCACGTCACCTGGATGCGCGTGCCATACACGTCGCCCTGCAAGCTGTCAAGCCTATACCGTGAGCTGACCGGCAGGGCAAAGCCGACGGGGTCACCGCTGCGGTGGGAGTACGAAGCGACGTTGAGGCCAACACCCCCGGTCGACATATTAGGGTAATTGGTGAATCCGAGCTGGCCGCCTTCCGCAATCCACTCGAGGTCGGTGCCAGCGCTCTGGATGCGGCGGTCGTACGAACCTTTCTCGATTAAGGCGTTAATGTATGCGCTCTTGTACATGAATAAGCCGAGGGCACCGGTGCCGGTGCCAAACTATCACCATAGAGTCAGTAATGGCCCTATCTCGACGGTTCTAAGAGTTGGTTGGTTCCTACACTGCCGACGGGGCTGAAGAAACCCAGACCCTGCTGGAAGAAGGTCGTGTTGAAGTCTTGCAGCGGGTAAGAAGCGCGCGGGTTGAACACCGCGATGGTGCTCTGCTGGATAGAGAAGACGGCGATGGTCGTGGCCGACATGATGGCGGTGCCGGTTGTCAGGAGGAAGAGCAGGGTGCGCTCTGGGGAAAGCATTCCGCGGAAAAGCTGTTGCACACCGCGTTTGGCCATGAGGGGACGCAAGAACATGGCCGGGCAGCCAGCGTCGGAGGCGAGGGCGCGGCGGGTCATAAACTCGTCCTGCGCCGAGAAGGCGAGCGAGGCCACGATGCCAATGGCGGTGCCGATGAGGGTGACGCCAATGTTCCACGGTTGCGAGGGGATGTACGTGCCCCAGACAAACTGGTAGTGCCGCCCGGGCTCTTGGTCGGGGCGTTCGTCAATGATCAGGACGCGCGACGAGACAAAGGCGCCGCCGCCAATAAGTGCCGCTGTGAGCAGGGCGGCTATGAGGTTGAACCAAATGGCGGCGCCGCGCGGGGAGCCGCCGGCCTCGGGAGCCGTCTTGTCTGGCATTATGTGCGCCTGGGGAGCCGGCTTGTCGGACTGGTTCAGGAGCGGGACCTGGCGAGGGTCTCTCGTCGGCGACTCGCTCATGGATGGTGGTTGAAGATGGCTCTTGGCTACACGGTTCAAGTTTCACGGCCAAGCCTCTTGGTGCCGGCGCAAGATTTGGGCATCAAATGAAATGGAAACTCCAGCACCACAAGGTTTTACAACAAAGCTCACATGTTTCGTATTCTTCGTGTCTGCCCTGTGCCCTTTCATTCAGCCTCACGCAGGGTTATCGTGTGGTTATAACAGTAATGCCTTCGGGGAAGCAGCTCGCCAGGGCGAAAAGGGACGAGCGGGTCTGCGAGCTAACCATGCTTATAGATTTCCTTCTTGTACTTACCCCGAGTGACTTCAATGGCTCAGTTAATGACCCGTCTGGCGATGCGACGCATCGGGGACAGGAGCTCACTGGTAACCTGTCGGCGGCTCCAGTGGCTGCATTGGCCCGTGAGGCTTGCCAGCTCAGGGATCAGGATGGAGGATTAGGCGTCCCCACTTTGCACGATGCAGCTCTTGCGAAACACCTTGTCAAGCTTATATTAACATCCTTGTTGGGTACCTGTGGCTGAGCCACATTCTCCAGCCTTGGTCCCTTCCTTCAAGTATTGATCACCATCGGCGTGGCGGTACATCGCCACTGATGAACGCGGCTTCGCAACGAGGTGGCTAGAATAAAACACAATTTCAAGCTGTAATTTTGCATTGAAAGCTCTCTCTCTAAATTGTTGAAAGCAAGAAAACAACTTTTGCTTATCATTCCGCCCCGGCACTTTATTCTCTAGACACTGGCCGTGGTAGCGATGCTGACGCTAGAATCTCAATTGGTGGTGTCAAATGAAACAGCATCCGACGAGTCTCATGACGTCTTCACCCACACAGTCTTAGCCTCCCCAACGGGTATTCGAGTTGCGAGCATCGCTCGTCTCGACTGGGAGGATGATAATATCCCCGAACTCTCAGTGCGACAGGTGGATTTAGAGTCTAAACCCAGATACGACACTCTCTCGTACACATGGGGTTCACCCATTACGGTCTATAGCTCGGCCGAGAAGCGCGACAATGGCTGGGATGACAACGAAAAAAGTATCTTGTGCAATAACAGGAGAGCTCAAGTGACCCCGAATCTGTGGCATTTCCTGAAAACATGGCGAAACAGGCTACGAACAAACAAATTATCTACCACAAAAGAGTCCGAGCGAAATCCTCATGCACCTCTGGAGGATATGTGGATTGATGCTATTTGTATTGATCAAACCAATTCGGACGAGAAGAACGTGCAAATCTCCATCATGGGACGCATCTACGCACAATGCCGCCGCGTCACCGTCTGGCTAGGACCACAGGACGAATTCACGAAGCCTGCTGTCGCGCAATTAATCCGTATTGCCAAGATCCCGGACGATCGCTTAAAGTCTGTCGAGGGGTTTGGCCCAGAAGCCTGCAGAAAGGCTGGTTTACCGCCTCCGGAATCAAACAGATGGTGCTCTGTCTACGCCTTGCTGCTCCGATCGTGGTTCAGACGCATGTGGGTCGTCCAAGAACTCTGTCTAGCTCCATCTGCACAAATTCTATGTGGCGACATTGCATTCGACTGGCTACTCTTGGTCTACGCTGTGTCCGTGTTGGAGACGATGGGTAGCGCCCACGAGATTATGGAGCAGGCTCTTCACAAACTTCAGCTGAACACGGATACGAGCTCATTACTTTGCCGAAAGGGGCAGCCTGTTCTTTTCACGACCATGAAGAAGGTCGATCCGTATCCTCAGCACGCAATATTTCGACTCGCACAGCTTTCTGGGATGGGTTCTTCCGTCATACCGCATCAGTGCAGCGGGACATGTGAGGCCAGTGGAGATTCGTCACGACCTTCGCTGCTGCAGGTCGTAGCCTCTCTTCGGCACCTTGACGTTACGGATCCGCGCGACAAGGTCTATGGGATTCTTGGTCTCTATCAACAAAAGCTTGACTTGCGTAAACCCCCAACAGAGTTTGTCGTTGACCACCGCGACACGGCGGCACAAGTATATCTGAGTTTCGCATGGCATACCCTCTTTGAATCGAGAAATCTTGATCTGCTCACATATGTCACACCAGAGAACAAGATGGAAGGGCTGCCGTCTTGGGCTCCAGACTGGAGTGTTTCCACCAGTAACTCTTCCGTTCCTTGGAGCGCCTCAACTCCCGCCAATGAAAAGGGCTGGGAATGGCATCCGCCATCCCCTGGCAAGATGTTCGGCGCCATCTTGCCAGCAGCTGGCATCCTGATTGACCGCGTCATTGAACGAGGAGCGAACAAATCGAATTTGCTTACCTTGCTGCCGGAAGCAGCCAGTGTTGCGTGCAAACTTCCACCTCAGTATCCCTGGTCGGCTGATTCGCAGTCGCGTTTCGAAGTTTTATGGCGGTCCCTGATATTGGACACGATTGAGGAACAAACCCCTGCACCCAAGAATTATAGCATCCACTTCAAGCATCAATGGATTTACACGATGAAGATAGGCTGGAAGCTGCATACACACGAGAATGGTGCCATTAACCCAGAGTGGAAGGCAGTCTGGGATGCGTACGTCGATGCGCACTTCATACTCTTCCCCGAGGACGCCGCTGTGGGTGAAATCGAAGACCAGTCAAATCTCCCATCTGCAGGCCGAGACGACGATATAAAAGAGAGAGCAAATTGCAAAAGGACGCTTGCTTGTACGATGATTCTTTCAAGGACCAAGAGCACTGTGTCTCTGGAGTGGAAGAGAGTGCTGAAAGGCAAAGACGGCTAAAACATATCGTGGATGCAAGCCCGCGGTACCTGCCCGAGGCAAATGAAGAGCCTGAGAAGCTTATTGATCGTCTTTCTACCACAAAAGCACTTACATCTTTCCGAACGAAAAGAGACTACTTCGGGATGGCTGCGCCAGGGCTTGCGGTAAATGACCAGCTGTGGCTGCTCGTTGGGTCAAAAGTACCAGCTATATTACGGCCTGTCGGAAGTGGACAGTTTGCCTTTGTCGGCCAAGCCTATATCCATGGATCGTTATCTTTGGAAGGGGAAGAGGGGGGTAAATCTTTTCTATCATCTATCGAGCTTATATAAATATTACTTGAGGCGGTGTAAGCTCCCGTTCACAGCTTTCCGAGAGACAGGTCACAAGGGTGTAAAGACACAAATCAGTCCGCGAGCCGACCCAACCGCTAACCTCCTGCTCCACCCTCTCTTGCTGTTGTGTTTCTCCTTAGTACCGGCCAGCCCCAATAAATGTTGATGAGACCAATAAACCCATGTGATGGAGAGAAAAATTATGCTTCTGGCGGCATTTCTGAGCTGGTATTGTATCAACCTTCTTGCAGAAACACTCGGTCCATTTAGATAAGGAATCGGGTTCTTGTATTTCTCTCTTCAATAGTCTTGCCCCACAAGTTGCTTTCTCGAAGCTTGCGAGTAAGCGCCTCCACGTTTTCTTCCTTCATTCCGTTGGCATCGACCTGAACACATTAGCACCCAGGTCCGTGGATAGATATTTGAACTGACCGATATCAAGATGCCACGCTGCCGATACGCTTCTTCTACTGGTTTAGTCTCCACCTCGTATTCCGCGAACCGTCTTTCAAACTTGTCCGTGCTGTCATTGGTATCCCGGGCCCGGGCCAGATACCTCTCCTTCGCATTTTGCTTCGTAACCTCGAACGAGAGCACAAGGTCTGGCTTCATCTCCAGCCCCAATCCACTGTCGTTGGAAGGTGCAAGTGGGAACGTGTTCTGAAAGGGCCATGGCCCGAAGGACTCCAGCTGCTCCATACATCGCGGATATCCATCGATTACGATGCCCGTGGCACGAGGCTCGTCGCCGTTGGCTGTGGCCAGTATTTGGCGATAAATGAAAGGGTTCAGATCCTCAGAGGTGAGGAAGCCCTGATTTTCCAGTTTGCTTTGAATCCTGGCGGCAAGTGCGGTGGAGCGGTTCTCGCGCATCCAAGCACGCAGACCATCGCCAACCGAGTAGTGCACGAGGTTGTGTGCTTGCGCAAGGTGTGTCGAAAGGGTTCCTTTCCCCGCACCGGGAGCCCCTAGAGTATATGATTAGCATAGAGTAAGATAATAGGCTGAGAGCGATACCAATAACAAACACAATCGCAAAGCTGCGACGGTGTTCGCGCGGAGACTCAAGTGGCCCCATGCTGAATGGCGCAGGGCAAAGTGTTGTGATGATGATGTTGAGTTAACTTGGTGGCGCTTAATTTTTGATGGTGAAATGGAGGAGGCAGGCACGTCCTCGGGTTGTACAAAATTAGCCCAATGAAGCCCAAAGTATTACAAATACCCACAGCAGGCGCGTGAATACACAAAATCTGAAACCTTCTCCTGGAGGAGCCGAATATCAGAAGCCCATCGTGCGGGGCTTGCAGTCTTATTTTCATCCACGGGCCGCTAAAATGGCGATTACTTCGTTCCTACGGGACTTTCCCGTGTGGCATTGCCTGCTCATTAGTGCGCTATCTATTACTTTTGCCTTTATTAGACTCCACAGACGCTCAAAGACGGAGGGCGTCGACCACTCCCCCAAGGACCTTGGCAAGGAACCCAACATCCCAGTTTCCGTGAACTACTTTCCGTCACGAAAATGCAACTACACCTGCGGTTTTTGTTTCCACACTGATACCTCGTCCTTCGTCCTCCCGATCGATGAAGCCAAGCGCGGCTTGCGGCTGCTGAAAGAAGCCGGCATGCGAAAACTCAACATTGCTGGTGGAGAGCCATTTCTCTACCCGCGCCTCCTGAGCGAATTACTTCAGTATGTCAAGGAGGAGCTTGGCATCGAAAGCACCAGCATTGTGAGTAACGGCAGTAAAATCACGGAGAGATGGATTCGAGAGAATTGTCAGTGGCTGGACATTCTCGCAGTGTCGTGTGATTCGTTCCAACCCGAGACAAACAAGAAGATTGGACGGGGCGATGACGGAGGGAACGTGATTCGACTCTTCCGGGTCGCGGACTGGTGCAGAGAATATGGCATCAAGTTTAAGTTGAATACCGTTGTCAACGTTCACAATTGGGATGAGGACATGGCAGCTGATATTGAGAGGCTCGCGCCATTTCGATGGAAAGTATTCCAGTGCCTCATCGTAGCCGGCGAGAACGAAGACGCGACTAGGCTGCGGGATGCCAGGACTTTCCTCGTGACCGACAACCAGTGGAAGACGTTCCGCGACCGGCATAAACATTTGCCATGCTACGTCCCAGAGGACACCACGGCCATGGCAAGCAGCTACTTGCTTCTGGACGAGTACATGTGTTTTCTGGACAAGGGAGAGGGCATGATGACAAAGAGCGAATCCATTCTTAAGGTGGGTGTTCAGGAAGCAATGAAGCAGGTTGTCTGGGACAAGGCGGCTTTTGTTGACCGCGGAGGTATCTACGATTGGGGGAGGTCGGACATATTGAAGCAGGGTGGCTGCAGCGGTGGTAATGATGAGAAACTGCAGTGGTAGCCGTCTGTTATTTTGACCCACGCAGGAAAATGGATTTTCGCAGTCTACGCTCCCCTAGAATAGGGTCACGATCGAGGTCGTTCAGACCAGGCGTACTAACTTGGGCTGCGGCAAGAGTCTCGGCGCTTGCCATCATGCTCTCGACAGGTTCTATTGGCTTTCTTTCCTTTGGCGTCATCTTTTCAACCCCCTCATCTAGGCATTCGTGGAATACAGAGTCAACGTAACGTATCACTTGGGCTCGGTAGTCTTCTTCTTGGGGATCGGCTATGGTGCCGCAAAGCGAAGGCAGCTGCAGATTCCCGTAAAGCCATAGCAGCTCTGCAGGTGCAAACTACCGCAATCGTTTGTTTCCACTGTAGTGTAATAGTGACTGATTCTCTCAAAAGCCCTCCAGCAAGGATGGCGTTGGTAGTCGTTTCCATCGGACTGTAGGAAGATCTCCGGGTGACTGTTTCTTATAGCAGAAGACGCAATGGGGGATTGAGAAGGTAGTCTCATTCGTGAACGCTTGGTAGGACGATCTGGCCGCATCCGCTTGCACAGTGAGCGGCACTTCTTTGCACCAAGATTTCAGTGCCGATGCCTTCTGCTTATCGAGGAATTGAGACCGGTAGAAATCCGTCATGGACACGATAATTTTTCGCTGAAGTTCCCCGACGTGACCCGCCGCACGCGGCCTCTTGGAGCGGCGACCCGACCATGTGGACGGAGGAGTTAACAGACCATCTTCTTCTCTAGGGCGCTTTGTGGAAGGCGCTCGAGGAGGACCTTGTATCTGTTTTATCATGGTTGGCTGCGACATTCCCGTGGTCGAGGGAGGCATCTAAAGGGATGACGTTCGGTAGGAAGACAGTGTATTGCTGGATATACGTGGACGCGGTTCGGTTCCTTCACGTCGGTCAGTCTCTCAATTAGACAATTTCTCTTTCCTTTTCCCTCTTCTGAATCTTTTTATCTGATTAGAAATGATACCGGTGCTGGTTGACCTACCTCTTTTCCCTTTTCAAAGGGCCCAATGGAAAAGTGAAATAGCTCTTGGGAGACCCTAATTCGATCTGAGATACATCTACAATATCTGTCTCTTCTACCATTACCATATGGCAGGGCTATCACCGTCATCACCGCCACGTCATAGTTACGGACGGGCTTCCCTGAATGTTCTATGTGTACAGTTCTTCTCCTGCCTAGAAGGACTTGAAATAACCACATCCGCCAATAGACAGCTCATCCGAGTTCATAACCTCGTTGGAGCGGTTCGTCTGCAATTTATTAGGCCGGCATACTTTAATGTACAAAGGGAAGAGCATGTTGAAGTCTTGGGCATGTAAAACGACCTCGACATACCGCTGTCGATGCACGCATACCCTTTCCCCGAAACTGAAGGATGGGATGGTCAATGCTTTCTTTTCGATGTATATCTGCATCCTTATGAACTACGCTTCCGTCGTAAAGTTATCGATAGAGACGAGTCAGTCTTCGGTTGGTGGGAAGATTTGTATGAAAGGTTGGCGCAAGTCCGTGGACAGATGTGTCTTCAACCGTACGTGCAACCTTATTTAGTAACCCCCCTTGAAAATTCAATCTTTCGATGGCTGACACTCGTTTCAGCATCGCAGGGAGATCTCTGAGGCTTGCAGGTGGTTACGTTCCCACCATCGCGCCGCGTGTTCGCTTCGAAGGTCCCATCGATACAAAACACAGCCAAAGTGCTGCGGCTTTATTCAATGCCAGGCCGAGAAGACATAAGGCGTTAGGTGAGCAGAGCTCGTTCCTGGTCTGGGAGAGGGCGCTGAAGAAGATCCTTTTCAGTCTCTTTCTCTTCGTTCCTTCAAATCATGTTACTATATACTATTAAATAAAAGAAATTTACTTGCATGTACTGCAATCTGAATAGCAACTTATACTAAAATTATATCCCTTAATTCTATCCCCCAGTTTCCTACTTCGCCATGCATGGCACCATAAACATATGCCTCCCCAACAAACTGTCTCTCCTGTTCATTAGAAGAACATCTTCGGAGAACGACCGGCAACGGGAATCCTCCGATAATCCATAGCTCATCATCTGCTATGCAAGTTTCTGGTCCCAACCCTAGGACTCCACCAGGCATGACATCAACATAAGCTATGAAATAACGCCCTGTTGCAGCTTTATCAATATCAATACGGAACTGACCATGTAGCGGATTGCTTTTCGCCCAAGACACCTGCACATGTCTGATCTCGTTCTTGGATAACCCTTTGCCTTCCAGATTTGCCGCTTGCTCCTCAAGCCAGCCGTTATATTCTTTTGCTCTGGGTGTTATGTTCTCCCACGTGTAAGGAGATCCTGGTGGTTCCTTGCCAATAAGTTCGTCCCAAATTTCCATAATTTCTTCCTCGTAGCCTTTGTCAATAAACATCCTCAGCCAGAGGCCAACGTAACTCATAAACTGGTCTCTTGCTTCGTATGGAGCTGGGTGTGACCCGTTAAAGGTGTTATTGATCATCGTTCTCCAGAATACCCCTACTCGTGTTACCGCATTCTGCTTTGACACGGACTGAGAATCTCCAGACTCAGATACCATATCAGCTCTTCGAATCCAAGGTTAGAAAGTGAGTTATTCAACGTTTTTGAGATATTCAGACACTTACAAGCCTTCCCCGGCTGGACGAGTGGCTGCAGTCTTCAGAACCAACCTAAAAGTGCTGATCCAGGCCATCCAAAAGTCACCTTCCTTACGAATAGTGTCCGTACTTGTTTCCCCAATCAGTCCCAGAAAGTAGCCATTCACTTCCAGTTTGGGCGAGTCAAAATCATCAATGCGTCCTTTGAATCCTAGGGAACCATCTGCATCCCAACCGGCATTTTGGATACGCGTTGTAAGAGATTCGCCATATTTATGCACCGAGAAATCAGGCACCCAGGACGGTAAGGCCTTCAAAGCTCGGAAGGTTTCATCTTCCTTAAGGGACAGTATTGATAGATTCCTCTTCGAGTCTATCATGGCTTTGACAGTTCTGGTATATAATATCTCCACTGACAATAAGTAGTTGGGACTGAGAAGAGCACCATGAGTCGCTAGTGGATGGTACTTTTTGTTCGAGATATTTTGAAGTGCAAAGATTCTATCCCGTGGGTCTGACGAATCGCACAAACGATGGCGCTGTATCAAATTTTTCAAGTTGTATCCTGTACCGTTACGGGTCCAGTGTCTGCTAAGCACAAGCTCACACGCTGAGTATAGATGCTTCTTCGAGCCTGGCTCGCTTAGCAGTTTGGAGTATAAAGGATGGTGGAATTCTGGAATTCTTGTTAAATCGTAGCTCCCTAGCTGCTCATACCACGGCGTGATTAGGAGGAAAAACAAAGTATTAGAAAGGTCAGTCCATGAAATAACAGTGCTTCCGCATATCAGAACAATCGAATTGGCCAAGGTGATTTCTTGCACGATCCACTTCATTGTCAATTAGTATCTGCACAGGTTTATAAATACGCGAAAGGACAATGCAAACCACCTACCACTCGATTAAAATATGGCCGGCGACAGAAAAACGCGAAAGCCAACCAGTTGTTAATGTTTATCGGTTGGATACCTAGTTTCGAGATTTGCGTGTTTGAGTTATGGAAATCCTCTGCCGTCACCCACTTTAATTCCTCCTTGGTTCTTTGGATATCAAATGTGGGGAGTGACGTATCAACCCACCGAGCCAGCTTCTTGATGACGGCAAGGGCATCTGAGGTTGTCAGGTCTTCAGGACCGAGCCAGCTTATAACATGCATTGCAGTGCTGTAGATCGTAGTCATCAATATTACTTGCGAAGATCTTTCTTCGTCATTCGCTTGATTGATGCAGATAGCGTCGATCCAGAAATACCTCTGTCGGTGGAAACAAGCATCTGGAAGCTGGGGCCGCGAAAGCATGTTCAAGGCATCCAGCAAGTTTGCTTGAATCTTCATTTCGAAACCGTTGCATAATATCCGATGGATTTTTTTGCTGTAGCATTCGTGCCTTGCGACAAAAGGAGCTTCGATAAAAGGACAATTTGGATCACCCCACGTATACGACAATGCATCGAAGTGAGGTAGATTATCCAGTTCGAAACTCTTGAGTGAGATTGATATAGAATTTGTTCTGTTTTTGGACTCAAATTCAATCAAGCGGACTGAACGAGAGGATAATAAAGGCACCGAGAGATAGATGCCTGCTTCATCCATGATAGGCAAATATAGATCGAAATCGTTCGCAATACGATTTTTATCTGCAGAAGAAACTGCAAATAAACGACACAATTTCACACAAGGAGACTCGCCTCTACTTATCACAATTCACGCGCCTAGTGTTGTGGCGTCCGAATGTGCACTCAGCTGAACATTCCCAGCTTCTGATAAGCATTTGAGTACGTAATGCAGCTAGTAATACGCGGAGTACAATGAAGTACAGCATGTCAAAGACAATCAGTTACTCATGCCTGATGATTGCGACGATTCTCCGATGCTAGAACCGAAACTCATATTAATATGGCACACGCTCAAGCGTCCTGAGAAGTGGGATGAGGGAGGGGAAATAGCATTTTAAGTTGGCCTGCAGCCAACTCCGGGGGACTGAAGAGCGGGCACAATGACACAGCCTGCAGACATAGCTGAGCTGCAAGCCAGTCTTCGGCCCATTGATAATTTGTCTCAGCCATAAATGAACTCTTAAGAAGCCTTTGCAGCCCATATGGTACCATTAGACGAAGCTCAGGACTCTTAACAAACACTGCCGCTCCAAAAGTTACTCGGCCTGTCCAACCTTGCTCAACATCTGTTCCAGAACTTTGGCGCTCTCATACGTATCTACATATTCCAAAATTTGCACAATGCGAGTTCCATCTTCCGTAAAGCTCAAGTCCCAGATTACTTCGACCAGCTTCTGATCTCCATTGGTGGTGAAAACAGTCTGCTCTGTCCATATGACAGCTGCCAACTGTGACGTATCAATAATGGTTCTCGTGATTTTCTGAGACACGTCCTGCATGGTCTGAAGCTCAACCTTCATTTGAGTCTCATAGTCGGAGTTAGTGATCTCAGCCTTGAAGAACTGCGCGTAACGGTTCACAAAGGAGGCCGGGCGGTAAATCCGAACACAATTTTCCGCCAGGATAGCAGAGAATAAGGAGTAATTCTTTGTCTTGACAGCCTGAGTGTTATTCGATACGAAAGTATCAATCGTATTTTGAAGAATGGAACGGACGTCGGCCATTGTGCAGTTTGAAGGTTTATTGCGTGTCCAAGTACTCGATGTTGTGTTGGCAAGCTGTCAGGCATCACCGTTTTGTGGTCTGGGAGACTGGCCACTTAAGTAGGTCACGGCAAGTATCTTGTGCCGTCTCGCGGGATGAATAGGGCTGTCTCAATCCATTAATCGCTTAGTGAGGGTGTGGGAGTCTTCAATTTGACTGGCCACCTAAAGTTCCGTACGCCAACAGCCCCCAAGATGCTAGTATGTGGTGTAGCATTTAGCCCCACAGAAGCAATGCAGGACGTTTCAACCGCAGGATAAGCACATGCACATATTAATCTTGGCGGACTCCTAACGACGAGTTATCTGACATATCATGTCAGTTGGAAGAGATCGTCATCGCCGTACTTTAAAGCAGTTATTGCTTATTGTAACGCCAGTGAAGTGGAAATTGCCACCAACCTTCGCTGTGGAGAATGCTTGTAGAGACTCGGGGCTAGTTGCATGATTCATAGGTAATATTGCTGCTTAATTGCTTACCAAACTCCAATCTAAGTCTATGTGTGAACCCGACAAATGACGTGCTGTAGTGATATGTCGGGCCAAGCGAGGGAAGGGTGGGGGATTTCGTCGACTCCTGCGCCATTACTCGTTCAGCCCCAGGGTTGGGAACAACCGGGGGTTAATGATATAACTCGAGGGCTTCCATCCAAAGAGCAGATTGTATCCTCCTCGACGAGTAAAAAATGCCCCTGGTCGATATGAAAGGATTTTGATGCCAAAGATCAGTCAAAGCCCTGCATGTGAGGTATTTTCTTGTCATCTTATCCCGTTGCATGACAACCCCGCTATCCTGATCAGGCATATCACATATCATAAGTCTCCGGAGGATGTTCCCGTGATGTTCCAATTTCTACACGAGTTTTTGCTTGTTCACGAAGCCATCTAAGCATCGATTTCTCATTAGAAAGAACTACCGCGCTCTGCAAGCTACTAGCATCTGTTTCTTTGCTGCAATTGGCTTCGCGTAGCGACTACTTAGCGACAGAAGCAATGTTCTCCTACAAACCCTTGAAGCTTGAGGATGGTGAGATTCGGTTACTCAATCTCCATCCGGGGAAGTTCAACGAGCCTATTCACATCTCTCTTCAGCATGCAATGCTACCCCCGTGCCCGGACGAGCCATCTCCAGGGGTTGATCATGACCTTGAAGAACTACAAACTTCACTGCCAGAAGGCTGGCAGGTTTATAGAACTTTTGAGGGACGCATCATATTTTGGAATGAAATAAAGCAAAAGTCCAGCTGGTCTCATCCAGATCAGTCCGTTGCATATGTATCCAGGATACCTCGACAGGCTCGAAGAGTAAGACAGGACCAGCCCGCGTTTGAAGCACTCTCCTACTGCTGGGGAGATGTCACGTCTGAGGAGAGTGTCACAGTGAGCGCACCAGGCAATGACCGACAACTGGCTCAAGGCGAGCTGTTGGCAACAATGCCAATCACGAACAATTTAGCCTCTGCTTTACGCCATCTTCGTCATGAGACTACTCCAAGGAAGCTTTGGGTAGACGCAATATGCATTGATCAAAGTAATCTTACTGAACGAGGGCGGCATGTGGCGCGTATGGGCAGCATCTATGAACTTGCTACCCGTGTAGTTGCCTGGCTTGGCCCGGAGACGGATGACAGCAGTTTGGCACTTCAGACTCTTGAGCTCCTTGGCAAGCAGATTGAGATGAAAAGCACAGGGAAGATTCCCTCACCAATCTGCAGTCACCCTGAGTGGATCGCTACTTTCCCTTTCAATGTTTCTACCTGGCAAGCCTGGAAGTCTTTGCTCAACCGATCTTGGTTCCACAGGCTCTGGGTATGGCAAGAAATTATCCTCGCAAATATAGATGCAATTTTTCAAGCTGGCCATGAGACTATATCCTGGTATTACCTGCGCCGGGGCCTGGTCATGGTGAGAGAAATGCATTACTCAGACGGAGCTATGCGCAAGGGTCTGATGCCTAATCCCCTCCTTTGGCTACCATACACCTTCGAAGGAGACTCTAGGGAGTGGCATAGTATGTCCAAGTTGTTGCAATCGACATCCCAATGTGGGTGTGCCGATCCTCGGGATAGGATATACGGTCTCTTGGGCATCTGTGATCGGCGCCTCGCAGAGAGGATCCAACCTGACTATACTCTTCGAACCGTGACAGTGTACCAGAAATTCTTTACTGGATTTCTGGAAGAGTATAGGAGCTTACTGCTTTTGCAGTACTGTGATCTGGAGAAACGAACATTGGATGGTCCTTCATGGATTCCAGACTGGACAAGTACCTCGGTTCGACCTTGGCAGCTTGTCAAAGCAGCTGGCATGAGTCGGGCTGATGCAACAGTGAGTAATTCAGGAGCGCTCTTGGCGCTTGGAGTGAGTCGCTCGAGTTGAAGCCATGAGCGATCAAAAGTGGGTGGAACAGCCCTCAACCATGTCCGAAGTATTTTCAATGCTACAAGACTGGCATGGAATATGGCAGCAGAATGCCCATTCGGGTGCCAAGATATCGGATTTCATTACTCCACTCGTCTATGGATAGACTTCAGAGAGACGTCACATTGGAATTTCAGTGACCCGACATGTGGAGGACTGGCTAAAGCTTACCGACAGCGGAACACCCCCATCCGAACATGAGCTGGCTCAGAGCGTACTCCTCCAAAACATTGTGAGGGATGAGAGGACTTGCACGTTTTTCTGTACCAGCCAAGGATTGCCTGGCCTCGGTCCATCTGGAACAAAATCAGGCAAGTTG
Source organism: Paramyrothecium sp. XJ0827 (assembly GCA_020881915.1). NCBI lineage: Eukaryota > Fungi > Ascomycota > Sordariomycetes > Hypocreales > Stachybotryaceae > Paramyrothecium > Paramyrothecium sp. XJ0827. The sequence goes on along the minus strand of JAJFPB010000001.1, from coordinate 297,154 downwards.
CGTTCCCTGATTCGTGGATCATTTTTCCCATTTTTTCCACAGTTCTAACAAAGGGTTGCTTATCCAGGAGATGTGCTGGCTATTATACTCGGCTGCGACTATGTGATGGTGCTTCGGCCTGAGCCGAAAGGAGGCAACACATTCCAAGTCGTAGGTCCAGCTTATGTGCAAAATATGATGGACGCGCAGTGCCTCTTGGGAGACTACAAACATCCACACGCGCTCAAGATCGACTGCGGAACGACCAAGGGAGACATATGGACCACTATAAACACTGAGACTGGAGAGACGGCACGCGAAGACGCTCGCTTGGGTTACTTCCCAAGTGGTTGGAGTCAACGTGAGAATGGAACATTTTATCACGAAACTGGTGGGACTACAGAGCATGATCCGCGATGGGAGGCAAGTCATCTGAGAGAAAGGGGCGTCCATCTGGAGTATTTACAGTTAGTATGATGTGTCCTCAATCAAGGAATTTACATGTGGTCCGTAACAGCCTGTTAAGCACATTGCTTCAGGTCACTAACAGGATAACTGATTGAGATTAATGGGAGGATCCCATAAGTACCTTTGATGATTAATCTTCTATTTACTCTTTGTAATCTGTAGCGTAACATCAAGGACATTATGTCATGGAGGGCAAATTTTCTAACGATAGAGAAGTTATTAAGATTGTGAGCGGAACACCACACCCTACGTAACCTGTGATAGGGTAAGGCAGCATTTAATCATTCGATTAGGTGAAAGCTTGAATTCGATGAAAAGAGGACTAGAATCCGTGCCTGCAGTACAAAATAGTAGTTTCGATTAACTTGGAGGTCACGCACCCTTCCGTCCTAAAAAGTCGCCATGTTACTACCTGAGAACTAATGCCCTTACTTGATTAATTGTCCTTTTGATTTAATACACGTCTACTCTATAAACTTACGCTGTTAAGAAAATGATCCGAACAGAAATAATTGACCAGTGCTATACCCTACTCAGAGAAATCTAAAATACACAGCTTGTCACTATCGGCCCAGGTGGAAAGACCCAGGATGAGAAATAACACGAAGTAAATCATACGGCTTCTCAGCGAACACATTGTACAGAAGATTAAATTTACTAGAATTATATTTAATCTTTTAATTTCCTAAAAAAAATCCCATTAAGTTTTTCTTTTTCCCTACTAAGCTAAACCTAAATCTACTCTCTAATAAGAGCGAGGGAACTATAGTATAAGATTTAATAAATAGGAGGTAAAGGGCAATCTAAGTTAATAATAAGTATAGTAACTCTAAGGATAATCTTTAAATAATAAATAAAAGTAGTAATAGTATTTATTAATTACAATAGGAGTAATTTAGTTATATTTATACTTAGACTCTATATATTTTTAGGGATACAATTCAAAAGGCGTAGGAGCACTCTATATTAGATGTATAGTTATTATACTGGAATCGCAACATCTATAGGAGATTAGTTTATCGGATTACATGCGACACTGTCCTTCTCACATGGCTTATGCCACGTGCTCCTCTTGTTTAGCTGCGGCGATAGCCGATACATGAGCCCGAATGCAATACTCCCAGTAACGGATCGTGCAAGCTACATATTACAGTATCATACGTCACTGGGAAGTCTTGCTAACAAGGCTCATGAAATGACAAGAGTCTCCCCCCAAAAGAAAAAAGAAGGAAAAAAAGAGGAGAAAATAAGGAAAGGAGGAAAAGAGAGGTCGGTAATTTTGTACATTTTATGCAGCACTTTGGCGGAGAAGATGCCCGAAGGATTATTATGATGCTGCTTGGTTCAGCGGGCGTCCGTTTCTGGCTGTGGAAGGATTCAGTCGTCCGACTTTGCAAGGCTCGGATGGCCGAGACGGACGGCCTGCTCGTCCATCCGTCTAAACAGGGCACTAATACTCTATACATGCCCTCGCTTAATCGAGACTATCCTCCGAGACAACAAAACGCCCTACTGATGCAGACAGACCCTCACCCCCACCCAAGCCTTGCCTTGCGGCGTGCGGATTCAACCGCTCGAGGCGACGCGGTGCGACCCTACGGCAGCAGGCACCGGGGTCCAGAAGTGCATCATGGGGCTCACCATTGGCCGGTCGCCTGCTACGCGGACGGGCGCTGGCGCAAACTGGGCGTCGAAGGAAGCCATACCCTGCGACCTCCGGGCAGTGGCAGTGGGAGCGGTCCACAGTCACTGTTCCGGCGTCGATGGGCCCTTATCCTCTCAGGACACTTGCCTGCCTACTAAGTAATACCCATTCGACCTTGGAGTCGTGTCTTAAGTAGTGGCAGCCTTGATTATATGGGTACCGGTACTTCGGTCCACCCCCGCAATCTCCAAAGGCCTCTCTAATAATATACAGGGGTGGCGCTGCCGCCGTTCCTTATCGAATAGAAACTGATATCCGGTTCTGAATCTCTCGTGACTGGGCATAAGGCATGGCTTCCCCCATAAAGGCCTCAGGGATCCCAAGAACGGCAGTCTCCTAGCTGCTCGCCTACCCTCACACCTACTCCATCTCTGCGCCATGCGTGTTTCTTCCAGCAAGCACGGGAGCATAACGGCTTTCTTGCTATCCCTCACAGCCGCCTTCGTCAATGTTGCGGCGGGCGCGGACTGCGTGCCCTACCCAGTCGCCACCAAGATCCGAAACGTCACGCTTCCGAATGGCGCCGTCTCTCGAGGCGTGGCCTTCTCGATCGGAGAGCCTCCGCAGGAAATGGCATTCACGCCACGATGGTTAGTGACTACTGCTTGCCGATTGGACGGCTCATAGAGGCCACCCAGCAACCCGGTGCGGGCCGGACCCCGATCTAACTTGACTACAGGCCGACGGATAACACTATGGTGTACGGCATCGACGGACACTGCACGGCGCCCGAGTACGCCGGGGACGCGTGCGTCACTTGGCGCGGTGGCCGGTACGATTGGCGAGCATCGAGCGGCTCCGGGACGCTGCAGGGCGCCCCTATGCCGCCGCAGCCCAACGACAACACTTTCCAACACCTAGACTTCTTCACCGACACGGTAAGCATCAATAGAAATACATCCATACCCAACTTCCCCATCGGAATACCTAGCGACGACATTAGCGGCGAAGGGTACCACCCGCTCTCTGGATTCGGCCTCGGTCCTAACTCAACCATCCTCAGCAGCCTCAAGGAGGGCGGCAGGATAGCGTCCCGGACGTGGAGCCTCGTCTACGGGTGGATGGGCGAAAGCCGAGAGACAGAGCTCGACGGCATCTTCGTGTTTGGCGGGTACGACCGCGCAAAGACCTCTGGCCGCGGCTACCCGTTGGCCATGGCCACAACCGAGTACGCCAGGGGGTGCGTGGCGCGCATGGTGGTCACGGTCACCAAGCTGGCCGTCAGGCTTCCCAACGGCACCGACGTCAGCCTGTTCGACGACGGCACCCAGTCTATAGACGCCTGCATCGACCCGAGCTACCCCCTTGCCATGTCTATGGGCGGCCTGCAGTACGAGAAGCTGGCCGGGCTGCTCGGCGCGGAAGGCTCGTCGGCGAGCCCGGGCCTCGTGTTCAGCGGACGCCAGTTCGTCCGCGCCCCAGCACCGCCGCTCGAAGGCGAGCTGATAGTCAGCGTGCGCGGGGGGCCAATAATCCGCATCCCGCACCACCAGCTCGTCCGCCGGACCGCGTCATCGATATGGCCAGCGGGGAGCTACTCAACAACGGGAGCGCCCGCGTGCTGGCTTCCAAGAGCCTGGGCAGGAGTACGAAGGTGCTCCCGACCCTGGGCAAGCACTTCTTGTCGGCCGCTTACCTTATGGCCAACTATGACACGGGGCAGTTCACGCTCTGGGAGGCCAACGATACGGCCGCGGAGGACCTGGTTGGCGTGGACGAGGACGGCGAGCACATTTCCACATTCTGCGGCAGCCAAGCACCCTCCGGGTTAGACCCGACCCCAAATCCGGAGCCGCCCGGCTCTCCCAACGACCGCTCCTCCGGCGGGCTCTCTTCCGGCGCCACAGCCGGCATCGCCGTCGGCGCGGTAGTCGTCGCGCTCGCAATCTTGGCCGTTGCCGCCTTCTTCCTCATCCGGCAACGCCGTCGCCGCCGCGCGTCAGCACCAGCAGAGCTTCCATCGGCCTCCGAGGCGCAACGGCATCGTGCCGACTACCTCGATAAGGCCGAAATGGACAGCGTGCTGCCCCACCAGCCCTCGCCAGTCGGCACCACGAGCGAGCTGTCGGGGACGGCGACAGTGGCCCAGCTGCTGGACAGCAGGTCCGTCTCACCGAATTATCGAGGGAACCGGGCCGAGCTGCCGTAAGCCAAAGCAAAAAGGAGTAATGGTAAGAGCGCCTGGGGAGGGCTAACGACGGCGAGTCGTTATGATAATACTGTACATGAGTAGGAGATGATGTCTGAACGAATTTTTTATCCTAAGCTACCCCAACTGTCCATGGGCAGGCTGATAATCGCAAATCAACTCCTGAAATCACCAACGGGATTACATCTTGGGGGACTGTCTGAATGACCTCCCACACATGCCATCAGCCGTCTATCAGCAGTGTGTAGAAGCTCCTGAACAAACGATCACTATAGTCTACGTTCCGCTGTAAAGTTCTAGAAGTACAAGTTTCCTCTCAACGTGCCTGAATATCTTACAAAAAACAGGGCCTGTCCTAGCTTGGGTCGTTTGCAATTTCCTGTTTCCATTTCTCATTTGAATTCGTTGAAAAGATCTATCATCCTCACTGCCGCGACCGAAATCCGCTTCCAAAGAGGGCAACCATCAACCACAGCGTCAGGACCAGCATTCCGGAGTCCCGCATGCCCACGCCGAGTCGAGCGCCTGCCGATGACGGGCCGTCGTCGCTGCTTGCTGGTGGAGCACGAGCCGCATCGTCCTGGACAGGCTAAATGCAAGTCATGTACGCCTCGGGCCTCGGCAGGAGATTGTCCCCATTCGGGTAGAAGAAGGTCAGGATGGGCATTACACCGTACCGGGTGAGCACACCGCTCTCATCGAGCTCGGGCGGGGTGGAGGATGTGAGGCGGACCTATGACACCGGACCTGTTAGACCCCCAGACTGGGAAGAAGAAGAAGAAGGAAAAGACAACGTGCGACTTACGTTTCGGCGGAAGGCTGCGACGAGGGTGAGGTCGGTCTCTTCGTCCTCTGAAGGCCAGCAAGCCCGATTCCTCTGAATGAGTCTGTTGGACTCCAAATGCTCAGATAATGCTGCGCTCTGAGTTCAGCATTTTTGACGAAAGGAGGGGCCGGCAGGATGCACTCACATTTAACCACAAGGCCGTCCCAGTTACTGCCGGCAAACTCTGCGCATTCCCTGTCCAAATTCTCTTAGAACGCGCGCCTCAGCCGACCGCAGGTGTCCCCGACATTGTCCCCGGCTTCCACCTGCAATGCCCTCGTGCCGATGTCTTCGACACTTAATATAGTAGAAAGCGCACATGGTAGAAAGCGCACATCATTAGAAAGCGCATATTATTAAAGAGCGCATATCGTTAAAAAGCGCACATCATTAGAAAGCGCATATTATTAGAGAGTGTATATCGTGAGAAAGCGCACATCATTAGAAAGCGCACATTATTAGAAAGCGCACATCATTAGAAAGCGCACATTATTAGAAAGCGCATATCATTAGAAAGCGCACATTATTAGAGAGCGCACATCGTTAAAAAGCGCACATCATTAGAAAGCATATATTATTAGAGAGCGTATATCATTAAAAAGCGCACATTATTAGAAAGCGCACATTATTAGAGAGTACATATTATTAAAAAGCACATATTATTAGAAAGCGTACATTATTAGAGAGCGCATATCGTTAGAAAGCGCACATGGTAGAAAGCGCATATTATTAGAGAGTGCATATCGTGAGAAAGCGCACATCATTAGAGAGCGCACATAGTAGAAAGCGCACATGGAGTGAGTGATTTTAAATCAAGAAGCCGAAGCCGAGCCAACTCCTCCCTTTGCAATATGCGATGAAATCGACTTCAATTGTAGGTAAGGTCCTAAGAACATATAATTCCCTTCAAAGGTCCACCACAACTTTTCTTAAAGCTCATCCTCCGTACAGTTTTTATCTTTTGAGCTAACAACCATATTGCTTGCCCACTTGACCCGGAGCGAACCCCGGTGTCTAAAACCGACCATCACCATGAAGATTTCCATAGCGGCATTTGGCCTCTTGCTGTGCCCTACGACAGCCTGGAAAGTAGCAATTCATGAAGGCAGCCACTGCGAAACTCCTACCCGATACGTTAGTCCTACTGATCAGTAGTCCTCTGACCATTGACTCGCAGCTAATCCAAGATAGTATATTGTGGAGGGTACCGGAGGTTTTGATTTCAAACCTTCCGCTGGGCCACCTTGGAATGGATATATTAAGGAATGTAGTTATTATTTCGACGGCGGACGTCAAGGGCCATTTCGATGCGACGGACCAAACCCTGGATTCACAGCCAATGCGGTCAGGACATTGGCTGGCAGAACTTGCTATGTTTGGGCGGCGAACGATTGGCGCCCTGTTTACTTTAATGGAGGATGCCTCCAGAGGCCGCAAGGTATGAACTTTGAGAAATTCCATTGCGTGGATTAAGGAAGACAAAGACAATGAGTTGTGAATGAGCGTTACAAGGGCAGTACAAATAAAGATTTCCAACTTTGCATTCCTGATAGAGGATCTCATTCGGGCCTTACTCGCAATGCGTGCGCGGTGCATGTGTAAGCGTCAGCAAAACGCCAAGGTCAGGTGAGTAGAGCTGGGCTAGTACTGAATGGAGTCAGAGCACTCCTGAATGTACCCTGAGCAAAAGGGGCAATGCCTTACCTAAGCAGATAGTCGTGAGAGTGTCTGGTTTGGGGTTTTCTTACAGGGACAATAATCCTGCTGCATCGTCGCAGAGCTAACCAAGATGGCCAAGCCGAGATGATTTTGGTGTTAATGTCTTTTGATGGATTTGTGAATGCCATTCCTCTATCATCAAGCTACCCCTCTAGATCTTGAGAGGGTTATTTACCTCCTAGGCGCAAAACACTTTTGGCATTACATAGATGACCCCCTCACAATTGATGAGATTCATGTCGAGGCCCTGGCATTGCATTGGACTTGGAAAACCAGGACAGCTAAAAGTGCCTACTATAGCTTTGGTGCCCTGATACTCACAACCTTTAGTTGAGCGAGCCGATGCTGATATCTTTAATAGTGATCGGAAAATTTGGGCCAGAAAGAGGAACGGTTGCTGTTTCGGATCCGACTGCACGATCATAGCAATATCGAAAGCCAGTGTCCCATGGATTGTGGAAACACTCCAGGAGTGAAACCATTGAGAACCCGCTGTCCACTGTTTGAGAGCGATGACAACCTTGAACTTCAACTTCGGCTGTAACTTTGGCTCATGGCATCTTTTTAATTTAGAAGTATCTTTACTATAATCCGAGGTGGTGCTTACTTCTGCTATATCGCCCGCTACATTAAATATTAAGATTTTCTTGTAGTGGAATTGTATCTTCAAGAGTTGGCAAGAGTCGTATGCTACGTAAGCTCGAATACTGAATTGCCTTTTCACATGTATTCTTAGCCGGTATTTCCGTGAATAGCTGTATGCAGGAATAAGAGTGAGGTTCATGGCATTGTGGAGAAGGAAAAGCATTTGGGGTAGAGGTTACCTTCGTTCGACCGAAGACGAAAGTCATCGCCCCTGATCAACACATCATGCTTTTCGGACCAGTCAATTGTGTCTGGTACCGAGGTTCTTGGCGGGTACATACTGAGAAGGCCGAGAGCTTAAGACATGAGCTACTGTGAAAATAGCTAGGGCGAGATTCATTGTTGCCATATTCAATCGCTTTGAGCACATTCTCAGACCTATCATTCACCTCGCCGAGTATGCAGCATTATCCATGGTACTTGAACACCCGTTAGTTAATGACCTCGCCGAAGTTGTGAGCGCTTCTGGATTTTCATCGACAGGTTCATAAAACTCGCAGTGATCTAATAATAGGCATATCAGAAGTCTCGACGAACATGGGCGAGCAAGGTAGCTGCATCGGTGGTAATGATAAGAAGCTGCAGTAGTAGCCGTGTAATATTTTAACCTACGTAGGAAATTGGTTTCCGCGGTCTACGCTACGTTAGAATATAATTAGAATGAAGATAATTTAGACTAAGTGTACTTAATTAGTTTATTCTAAATTAATTTAACTATTAGTTTAGGTATGCTGTACTATCTAGCAATTAGGTAGGAGTAGTAGTACTCATTATATATTGTAACCCCAATCTAAATATAGTCAAAGCTAAGCTGGCTAAAGCAGTCTAGCGGTTTGGAGAAGCCATGGAGGACCTCGCAAGTAAGAATCTGTCGAAAAGAGGAGAGTCAATGCCGATTTCCCATGTCCTTTTCTCTACGCGGCCAACGCGAAACCTATGCGAGTGACAAGAACATTCAATCCAGTCTGGGCGCAAGCCTGTTACCAATTTGACTTCCCAACTAGCACTAGGCTACCTTGAGCCCTCCTCATCACATGACATTGACAGAATATCGCGAGAATGGCATAGTCACGCTGTCGTGGACCAACTAATGTGAATTTTCTGGATGGCGAAATAAGATCAACCGATCTTGGAAAGAACGTCGGACGGCGGCGATCATTCACCAGCGTATTCACTTCCGTCAACCATCCATTCATGATGACGGAGGGTGAATATTTGGACGGGCAAAATATTCCTCATCTTCTAGACGAGCATAAGATAGCAGCAGTTGGCATCTTGAAGAGATGATCTTGAAAGCAAAGACCTCAAGAGAAAACTGAGCCAGCCCCCTGCTAGGTCAAGGCAAGTCGTGGAACAAGGAGCCGGTTCCTGGACCTAGCGCCATTCAAAAGCAGACCAGCGCCTTCTTGCATATGATCGAATGAGTACACATTCAATAACTTCCTATCTAATCCGAAAGGGTTCCTTATGAAGCTTTCAGGGACAATAAGCTACATGTATGGTACAATTCCATCGATGCTATTAATCCGGTACGGGGTGGTTTGCTCAATCCGTTTCATCATGAGTAGTGCAATAGCACCCCTATTATCTCTTGACAGGCGGTGATAAAGAAATCCATCAGGATCCATGTCATCTTCTGTATCCTTAAATTCAGCTTTGAAAGAGCACTGGCCGAAGTCGATGAAATATGCTTGATATTTGTTTGGTCCAGATGTTTTCACAAGGACATTCCTAGGCTGACAATCTTCGTGGACGACCCCTGCGTTATTAATCTCTTCAGCAACGGCCATAGCTCGTTTGATAATTTCTTCCCATTCACGCGGTTTATCTGGAACATCTGTAGTCAATGTTGCAAGAGTAAAGCCTTCGATGTATTCAATCAGGATGCCCGGAACTTGGAAGTAAACTGCCGGAAGATCTTCCGGTCTTTTGGGAGAGGTATCCAGTACCACTGTGATAAGTTGAGGAATACAATGGCCCTGAAGGTGTTTGAGCTCTGAATAGGCTCTAACTTCCGTTGTATAGGCTATCTGAAGGGTGTCATAGATGGAAGCCTCCCTCCTTTGCGCTTCGTCCAAGTCATCTTCTTCATCGTCGCTGCTGTTTTCTTCTTCATCACACTCGTTCGCAGTGCTGAGCCGTCGTGCTATTCTCATTTCGTCTTCGTAATGGAAACCCTCAATTAGCTCCTTAGCTAAGCCAGAGCGTACACAATCTTGCCAGGCAGCTTCGGCCTGTTGAGTGTATGGAGCTCTCATCCGTAACCCCCCTGTGCGTCGATCATAGAGTTTGAGGATGGCCTTTTCATAGCATTGCGGCTCGTGAAGTTGCACCACCAAGACTGGCGAAATAGATATCGAGATCATGCGTATGACGGTAACTTTGATATTGCCGCCGCCAGGAGTCTGTAGAGGCAATACATCACCCACCGCGTAGGTTGGCAATACTGGGACTGTGCTATCAACCGATGCAGTGGATCGAGGCATCATTAGCGGAGAATCCTCAGGTGGGCGATGAATCAGGTGGGGTTGCACAAACCGCATGTTTGTTGTTTGCACGAATGTCTTGGTCAGAATCAAACCTCAGTACTTGTTATTTGGGAGCCAAAAGCCTAAGGGCGGAGTTGAGCAAGTATGAGGCGGGTAGGATAGAATAGAGTACGTAAAATAGAGTAGAGTGCAGCATTCTGGGTGGGAGTTAATGATGTTGCCTAGGAGGGATGGTTGGGTAACGTGACTCCTGCCAATTCCGGTTAGGCCGCAGTTTCAGTCCTGACCCATCAAACACAAGCGCAATTGCGTCCCAATCTGAATGACCCACAAAATGACCGGCAGGGTTGATTGTTGATTGGGTCACTTCCACATCCAGTGTGATAGTCCAGCGAATCGGTTCCAAGCTCATTCTGCAGTTGATTTGACTTCAACCTCTCCTGTTGGGTCATGGCCCGTATTCTGATAGGAATGGTGGATGGGACTACGTGGACAATTACAACCAGTATATACGACAGCAACAAAAAGCCAATGCGGTCATCCACCACTCGTGGCCGCGGCACTGGAGCATGGACATCTTCACGAGCTTTTGTTGTTGGCTCTAAGACAGTGTACCAGGATGGACGGAAATACTTCACTCACAAGCGTGTACCAGTGTTATGATCTCAGCCGTGAATTGGATAAGGCCGTACTTACATATGAAAGAATCTGTTTTGCAGAATTCTCTTGGGGCACCATCTACAAGCACTCAAATCCAATTCACTACAGGAAAGGGGCTAATGATCTGTATAAAGATCAGCAATCATCAGTGCAGAGCCAACCTCACCACTTCAGATGGAGTGGGTTCAGTCTTACTTCCAATTCTTTCGATCGGAGACCTGAGGAAAAGACTAGCAAGGGTGGTAATCGCAACACTAGATTGTCCTGGGTAGCTTTGAAACACCAAACAAGCCATTACCGGGTGTCCTTGGCTTTAATCATCCGAAGAAAGAAGACACATCGTTTATTTGGTGGATTTCCATGGATGAGTGACGATACCTCCCTTTATGCCGCAGATTACCATGGCAAAAGAAGTAGGAAATCGGGTTCAGCTGCTCGCTAAGTTGCGCCTTGTTCAGGCTAGCATGACGAATTGAGTTATCTTTCTGGACGCATTTTTGAACAATAGACATTGACCGAGGCTCATATTTTACGGTGAGGTTGACTCAACTTGAACTGCAAACTATTTGAATTTGACTTCCATATCTCTTGGACCTGTCTTCTCCCATGCATCCTTCGGGATGCAAAAAATGCCCATCCTCTGCTTGTATCCAGGAACATGTTCATGTTTGTTAATTCCCATACAGAGCATATGATGAAATGGTTTGAGATGTGCAGAGCCTTGTAGAAGCTTCACATCAACAATACGTATCAACTCAATCCCGTCTTTTAGGAGCCAGGACAACGTGGAACCTCGCATAGTATCCGGCAAGCCACAAAAGAATGTGGGCAAATGGTCATACCAGCGGAGGTGCTGCTTGTACACATTTCCGAACGCATCTCGTAAACGGAACCGACCGTAAGGCTTACGATATTCCATATCTGGGTGCCATAGCTCGCTGAAACTACCATATGTCGTATCAAAACCAGGAGGAATTTGTCCATCTTCCCAATTCTCTTCTGACCGGGGTTCTGAGGGATTTTTATCCTCAGCAGTGATGTCGATGAAGAACCTTGCGACCCCAGATTTGACAGTCAACACTCTGTCGGATTCCGACACTATCAGTGATGCTAGCCGCTGAGAACATCTGTTGAACAAGTGAGGATGCTCCAAACCGGAACGGAGTAGGAGACCTTGTAGTTGAATATCGACAGCGGTCGGTTCGTCGTGTGCGTACTCACCATTCGCTCTCTGACTCAGGCTCACAGGAATAGAGCCCCGAGGGCAGACTAAATACGACTGATTCTGAGCATGCCAGCCAGCCCACGACCAGCTTGGGAAGCCCTTGCGAGGACGGTCGCTCTCACCATACCAAAGGAGTGCGTAGTGGAAATCCGCAGAAGGTAGACCGCAAATGAAATTGATTCGCTTTGCCTGGGCTAGAATCTTGAGGCACCCTGAGATGGCATCAAGTCGATCAGACTCAAAGGACAAGGTCCGCTGAGAATAGGCGAGGACGATATCCTGGTAATCACTGAAATCCCAATTCCCGTCCCGGAGCCAGCGAAGGGAAGAGAGGGCGTAAAAGCCCTCGGAGCTCAAATCCAGACTGGGAAGGTCTGCTTCATGGCCGTATGGACCTGAGTGCAGGCTCTCTCTCCAATGCCCAGCACCGCACATAAATGAGACGTCATACGACCCGAAGAAGGCTATTCTTCGAGCCATCTGGCCTTCTTGAAACGTCCACTCCCTCCTGCACCAGGCCGAGGATTGAATCTCTTGTCGAATTGGTTTCATTGCCGAGATGTATTCTCGTCCATTGATCGTCTCTACTCTTTGTAGCGAGGTCTGGTCTCCTGCCATTGACATGCTCAACAGGCCCTGGCCGGCCCAAGAACATTTCTCTTCCTCAGGCAAGCCTGCAACGAGAGTGATGTATGAACGACGGTATATAGAGGCCATTGCTCTGATTTCAGCCGACTTGACCTTTGGGTCTTCCTGATGCACACAATACAAGTCTACCCAGAGGTAGGGTATTGACAGTGTTTTGCAGACAAGAAGAGCGTCTTCAATGACCTTTGGGGTAGCAGAAGGCAAATAAGTGGGTTGTTCCTGAGGAAGGCCCATTCTTTCTTTCTTATCATTTTGCATTTGCTCATTTTCCCGCTGGCCCCAAACATAACTGAGGGCAGCATACCGGGCGGTTATGTTGCAGTCCATGAGTTTTCGATTGCTAACATCAATGACACGTAGCTGAGTGCAGTCAGGTGAAGGTTCTGCATGTTGTAGACTGCACGTGTCCCCGTGGTGCTGATCACAAGTTTCCATCCATTTTGATAACAGCGTGAGACTGTTCCGAAGGTTGGAGGCAGGAAATCCATTCAAGAGTGGTCGACTTGGGTCTACTGAGTCGGGTGATAGTAGTTGCAGCCCATAGCCTTTTCGACGTTTCTTTATGTTGGCAGCCTCCTCTTCAGAAGGACCCGGCGCAGCTGACAGGATTACGTCGAGTTTAGTGGCTAGCATGTTTTGTGTCTCGCGATTCAGATACCTGGAATCCTCGAAGCAATCGGTGCGAATTGGCCGCAGCTGACACCGGACTCTACTCGGATCACAATCGAACCCATGATCATCTGGGGCAAACGACCCTGCATGGCCATATATATCATGTTTGATCAACCTGCAAAGAGGTGGAGTGTGCCAACATCGACTTGCACGCGGCATCCGGATCCATCCCCTGGGAAATACCTGGGACCAGTGAACAATGAAAAGAGGTCAATTTTCGAGCAGGACCTACAAAGCTCGTCCTTGTTTGGCATATTGTTCTGCAATGATTGCCCAGCGTCCAATGTTACGAAAGACATGTATTGGGGGAGTCTGAGTCGATACTTGGGAAGCAGGTAATGGTCAGTTGTGCCCATCAGCAATTGCGTAATTCCAAGCGCCAGCGACTAACTGATTGATCCAAATCATCGGCTTGAAAGGAAGAATGATATTCCGCTTGGGTTTGGTGCTTTTTCCTGTAAGGTCCTGCCATCTAGAGACTAGCGCTTACAATGAAGCTGTCAACGCTGGCTCGACTCATAATAATAAGCAGCAAAAACAATGGTGAAAATGGGTGTTACAGCCAAGGCCAGCGCAAGAGTTCTTGGGGAACAACGGGCCAAGGTGGTGAATCCTGAAATAAAAGTCATCGATAATAACACAACTGCTTGCAATAATGAACTGGCAACCCTTCAACCTACTCGATATACCATGACAATCTCAGACTTCTTAATTAGCTAGAGGGTGCGTTTGAGTTGGGTGGGCAGGAGGAACTCCAATAATCGCAAACCGTGCCGAACCACCATTCAAGCTCACGATGAGTGTATGTGGTCTATTAAGCGGAGATGACGACCTTGAGAAATGATAACAAGAACCCCTCAAAACAGACACAGGCTCACCATTGTGTCATTCTGTGCGTTGAAGAGGTACCAGTGACCATTTCCCCCTCCTTCGCGCCCTGCACATCGTTCCAATTCAGCGCTGAAGTTCTCCGACTGCGGCACTTTACGACTTCCGACGCTATACACGTACATGTTCCACTCACATACGGCCAATTTTCATCTGAATCCATTGCCATTTGTGCAGTCCTTCAGCTGGCCAATTGATAATGGACCTGGCCAAGATATGTCACCCGCTAAAACTCGCGGCGCAACTGTAGGGTAGGCACCACCTTTGGTCCACACAACTACGAGCTACAAAGCTACAGCATCTTTCGTGTGTTTAAGGCGTAAAATGAGACAAGTTCGGAATGATTTAGAAGCCTTAGTCAGCACCTCTTCATGAACGCTCACGGCCGTAGTGTGTAGTTCGCGGACCGAAGGCCCGATGCTGATCCATTTAGTTAACAAAATGCCCCTGTCAGTGGCAGAGGGTGTGTTGCTCATGGGAGGGAATTGAATCCCACGAGGCTTCACAGCGCAGGCACGACTCTGGAGCGGTGAGACGCACGCTGATAATCTACATGGGAAAAGTTATGCTTAACCTTGCAAAATCGGTTCTGGTTGGCCAGGCCGTTGCCGTTGCGCTAAACCGAGTCTGTTGACACCTCGGTGAATAAAACATCAGCGAAATGCACCTCAGATCGAGCAATTCTTCAAAAGGGTTGCATCTGCTGTTGACATTCAGGCTTCATCACGAGTTCGCAAGACTATCGTCTCCACCTGATTCCATGTATCGAAACTATTGCATTCCATTTTCTGGCTCCCATCGTGTAGTGAATCTAGTTGCCTCGGGCCTCAAAGGAGAGGAGTGGTGTAATTTCGCCCGTGTCGCGGAAGCGAGCGCCACACATGCTACGCCTCTCAACTACATATCTAGCTCACGAAATCAACTAGGGCGCGTGAGACTTGTTGGCCAGGAACCCATCCTGACCCCCGACGCGCTATTATTTTGTCATGGGACAAAGGAGAAAATATTATTCAATTTTGGCTATAATCCCGGGGCATCCGGGCCGCAGTGCAGAATAGCGAGTTGGGAGTTTGAACACGTTCCTGAACACTACAACTATAAATGAAGCTGAATCTCTTGATTCTTAGTGAAAGTGCTACGCTTCACTGCCCAGCTTATTAGATGCCATGGTCCTTCTAAACAGAAAATCCGCTCTTTTGGCCCTTGGTAAATCAGAGATCCCTTCCACAGTTGACCTTCGTGACTTATGCGACTGACTAGCCTCCTGCCATACCATCAGCGCTTTTACGGCTACAATTCTAGCTGATACGAACAGAGACGGCAGCGTGGATATTAATGGAAACCTGGATGTCGTAGGAAAGCAGACTTGGACCGAGGAGCGAGGAGCTCTCTTCCTGCCCAATGTCGTAGATACGGATCATCGTTGCGGATCCGCGCATATAATTGGCCAGAGCAGTCAAATGCATCTATGCCATGACGCGACAGACAACATCTTACGGCAGCCACAATATCTGGCCCCTATCCGCACCAAGCCTGCAACCGGCATAAGCAATAACGCATTCGGCACCATCAAAGTGAACGACCCCGTGGCTGCGCAACGCGTACGTATCTTCTTCAACGATGGGAACGGCTTTTCCTTTGTAGAAGATGCCCGCCGGTTCACAGCCACGGAGATTCGGGCAGGCTTGCGGCTCGGCATTGACGGCCGTGATGTGCGCAGGCCAAACGTGTGGGATGGCCGAGTAAAGGTGCACTTTACTATCACCGACGGTTCTGCTTCTTCGGTCGATTTTATTGAGCTACGAGTCGCACCTTACTTGACACATAACCATCTGCAGGACGCCCAGCAGATGTTTGTTTCCAAGAGTTCCAGCAGCTCGCTGACCAAGTTCAACTCCTATGTAACCACGCATAGCAGCCAAGCTGGGCTTCAACCGGCCCCAATCCAACTTGGTGGATTCGATTCCTGGGTACAAGATACGTTTGAGCCCGGATATGCGAGCATCCCCGGACCTGATGGACCTATCACCATTCGACTCATGCTATTGTCCCACCAAAGGACTGGCTCTGGCGAATACGTCTTCAAAGACGTCAGGAATAACCAGGTCGGAGGCATCAATTTCCCAGAAGTGTGGATCAGCGACTCAAAAAATGGGAAAGGTGCGGATGCTACTGGCAATCTGGAGACGATCCCACCGTATACCTTCAACGGAAAGGAGTATCCGGCCGGGCGGATCATCATGGGTCAAGGCAGAGACGGACTCCCTTTAATCTTGCGCTTCTTACAACTACAGGAAACCCAGAGCCCGCTTGTGCTTGACGTGGACTTCCTTCATGTCGGCCACGTAGACGAATTCATTCAATTCCTCCCGGCCAACAACTCTCGTGGATGGGTCATCATGGCTGACGACCCACTCGCTGGCATGGCGCTCTTGAAAAATGCTACACTTGCCGGCCATGGTACTAAACGAGCCATAAGCCGTCCAGTCTATTCATGGGACCCATACTCGGGTATAACACCACCTTGTGTGCCAAGATCCACAATCAACTTTGAGCTTGCGAGGCCGAACTTTGAAGCAACGCAGCAATATGTTGCCGGGCGTATTCAGTTCAATATTGATATCATCAAACAGGAGACTGGAATCACTGACGCCGAGATCTTTCGTGTGCCTGGAATCTGGACTTCGGACCCTAATCGCTGGGACTGCAGTAATGACGGCGGAGGGGCCAGGGTTGTGAGTGCAAAGTTTGCGAAGCCAAAGGTAGAAGATGCACATGAGCGTGCTACCGCTGACAGTGCTGCGGGTGAAAACGACACAGAATCAGTCCAACGCCGCCAGGCAACTGCGAGAGTATATGCACATTACCCTGCCGCAGTTAATGGTGTTGTTCTTGGAGACTCTTACTACCTTTCTCCGAATCCCTGGGGTCCTGTCATCAATGGTGTTGACATTTTTGCTGAAGCTATCACGAATGCTTACGCCCCACTCGGATTCACAGTACACTTCATCGACACGTGGTTCACGCACCATCAAAAGCTCGGCCAGGTCCACTGCGCGACAAATGTCTGGCGGGAGCCTAACCCTAGCTGGTGGTAGGGTGTTGTTGCCGCGGGAGCAGGATTCTCTAATTGGACTGCTGAATGATTTAGTCATACCCTTACTTTCAGATGGGAGCAGCGCCTGAGGGTGTCGGGGCATAATCACATTGAAAGCTGACAATACATCTCTACTGGGTAGAGTCATTAAGTGAAGGCCTTCGCTAGAAATAAACCAAGCTCAGTGTTGTTCGCAATCGTAACAACCGCGTTTCTACTTAGTTTTTGGTAAATAAGTCTCGAGTCAGCCCGTCGAATTTCTCGGATCTGCGTGTATGAGCGTATACCTTCGCCCAAAGGCAAGATGGAGTTGAGTGAGGGGTCGATGTTCTCCTGCTTCACTACATGTTTTTGATCATAACCAACAGAACCACAAAAGTAAGAGTGGACATTTAACCAGAAGGAGCCGTGAATGTACCTGAACTTCGCTCCGTTGTTCCATTGGCTCTGTCTCTAGACAACAAACCAATGCGGGAGCCACAGGCTCGCCGTATGCCACAGTTCTGATTGAACACGGCAAGTTTACAGCATAATTATTTCAGTGTCACCTAGAAAGACAAGTCTAGTAAGACGATACCCCAGATTCAGTCGGGTCGCGGCCATAACGTATGCTTTCAGCCGTCATATGTTCAGTGTTCAGCATCGCAATGGCAAGGTCCAGCGTGTTGCCATTAATTAGCCGTGACACAAGCATGCTGACCTTGATGATCTCTCTGTAGAATCTCCTGCATCGCCATCTATTGCTACCGTCTAAACCAAGTCTTCGGTCCATGAATTGCGTGGTCAGTCATCTTGATGCGAACTCAGAGTTGGTGGGAGACTTGCCTATTGGAGCCGTCTCATCCGATAGTTCAGGGCCAAGCCTGGCCGAGCATGATTTCGCCGGCAAGTAGTCCATGGTCGTCATTATTCGTGCCTGTTGGAGCCATGTGACCCGAGCTCTAAGGACCAGACCAGACCGAGCATGGACAAAGCCAATAGTAGGGTAGCCGGGCACAGCCGCATCTTGCCTCACACTAGAATCTATGGCATTGACACTTAGCCCAATTTTCTCTCGGCGTGACACCTTCCGTACCCCTAAGCGGGCTAGGAGGGCCCGTCGCATCTGATGCGACGTCTTGGCGCCGTCAACCACGGGTCGACCCTTAGGAGAAAACGTACTATTAAATTGCGAAGGATAATGCATCCGTGCATTAGAATTTAACTTATAGTACAGATACACACGTTTTCTTAGCACTGATCGACACGAGCTACAAAAATGTTGTCCAAGGATAATGACTTCATGCTAAGCCCGTCTTCGTCCTGACTAGCAGCAAGGCCGTATGTGGATCAAGCCTATGGCAGCTGTTTCATTAAAGGCATTGCACCTGGTTCAAGCCATTCAACAAGTTCACCGAAGCCGTTTTGCAAATTCATTGTCATGATTCTTTACTCTAGATGAGATGACTTACATCTGTTCAAGACTTATTGCTATTCTACGTAAGCAGGATTCCAGACATACAGGGTGGACGCTCGCAGGTAATCTTACTGGCCAATGTACTACCTAAATTCGATAAATGAGTTGATTTGTTTTCTTCTGAGCTGAATCGAGAAAGTTCCTGTGAGCTAGTACCACATGTACAATTAGCTGGTGAGGCTCCATGTTGAACATAACTTCTGTTACTGCAATACTTCCTACTGCCAGTACATCTACTCCGTGCTGACCAGAACTCCATCCACTGTCGTTTGGTCGAGACCCTTGCATGGGAAAGTACACACGGGTCACCATGCTGAAAGCTCATACCCAGAGAATGAAAAGCCATCCGTGAGGTCAGGAAAGACTTACTATTCCAGGTTCGTCTTGTTTCGATCCCGGATTGCCTGTATCCGTGGTCTGCAGAACACACCAAGCCGACTGACCACAATTCTTCCCCCTCCCATGAGCATTACTCCGCGGACTATGATGATCCGTCCGACCTGGTTCAAGGTCATTGTTCACTGACATCGGCTTGTTTCAAAGGATAATTCATAGATGAGCCTCGGCCTATAAATGCCTGGACTTGTCCCTTTACTTTCTATTCGATTCGATCACTCAACAAGAATGAACTGTAAAAGCTTTTGAGCTCAAGATGAAATTCTTTTATGTCGCTGCCTTTTTCGGCGCCGCAATTGCGCAGCAGGCGCCGCTTTGGGGACAGTGCGGTGGTAGGGACTGGACAGGACCGACAACGTGCGCCTCGGGGTCGTACTGCCGGTACGCCGATGAGTGGTACTCGCAATGCGTTCCAGGTAAGAAGACAGTTTGTATTCTTATACGGAGCTGACCTATACAGGCGCGGCGACCTCTGCCACGTCTTTGCGCACCAGCACGCGCACAGTATCAACTGCATCGTCAACCAACACCCGAAGCACAACCGTGCCTGGAGCCACCGGCTTTGCCACCAAGACCGGTACTAGGTTTACGATTGGTGGACAGACCAAGTATTTTGCCGGCACTAATAGCTACTGGATCAGCTTCCTGTCCAATCAAGCTGATGTCGACAAAGCCCTCGACGAAGTTTCCAGGAGCGGACTCAAGATTCTTCGTATCTGGGGCTTCAACGATGTGACCTCGAACCCAGGCAGCTCTGGTGTTTACTTCCAGCACCTCTCGTCTAGCGGTTCTACAATTAACACTGGGGCGAATGGGCTGCAGAGACTGGATTACGTCGTCTCTGCGGCAGAGAAACGCGGTATTTCGCTTATCATCCCCTTTGTCAATTACTGGGACGACTATGGTGGCATGGCAGCATATGTCTCTGCATTTGGAGGCTCAAAGACGTCGTGGTATGGTAATAGCGCTGCCCAGGCGCAGTACCGGAGGTACATTTCAGCTCTTGTCTCACGTTATCGAAACTCCGCTGCGATCTTTGCATGGGAGCTGGCAAACGAGCCCCGCTGCCCCGGCTGTAGCACCGACGTTATCTACAATTGGGCTCTGTCTACCTCCCAGTATGTGAAGAGCCTTGATCCGAACCATATGGTAACGCTTGGTGATGAGGGCTTTGGTCTTTCCGGGGATGGAAGTTATCCCTACCAATATTCCGAGGGTGTTGACTTTGTTAAAAACTTGGGTATATCGACGCTCGACTTTGGTACATTCCACATGTATCCTAGTCACTGGGGTACGTCGTATGACTGGGGCAATGGCTGGATTCAGGCACA
The DNA here is from genome assembly GCA_020881915.1 of Paramyrothecium sp. XJ0827. Classification (NCBI taxonomy): domain Eukaryota; kingdom Fungi; phylum Ascomycota; class Sordariomycetes; order Hypocreales; family Stachybotryaceae; genus Paramyrothecium; species Paramyrothecium sp. XJ0827. Next base: position 276,801 of record JAJFPB010000001.1, on the reverse strand, counting down.
CGGCGCTGCATGTGCGAAAGCGGGCAAGCCTTGTCTCCTGGAAGAATGTGAGTACATGTCACTTGCTGATTCATGGCCTCGTTAACACAGTAGTAGATGGCGCCCCTGGCGACCACTGCTCCAGGCAGAGACCCTGGCAAAGAACCTCCGTCGCGACTACGGGTATGGGAGCCGATACCTTTTGGCAACTTGGTACAACGCTCAGCACAGGGCAAACCCACGATGATACCTTCACTCTCTATGTTGGGACTTCGGATTGGACTTGCTTGGTAACTGACCATGTCGCAACTATTGGTTAGGGATGGCATCGTGTTGCGATGGTACTACTTTCACGCTGCCAAATTAGCGTGCTTGTTTACGGGATACTGGTTGAACTGTGAAATGCCTTTTATCCCTGCTCCGCTTCCCCGCGCCGACCCGCTCCAGGGTGTGCTTTTCTTTCTTCCTCAGCTACTTCAACTTTTAACCACCTTAAGGAATTGTTATCTACATGATTACGCTTCATTTAAAGACTGTAAAAGTGTGCGATTCAGTCTGGTAATGTCTTTGCCCCATATATCGGTTCACCACCGGTTAGACTGGTCAGTCCAAGAATTATGGCTTGTTAATAGAGACGGGTCAAGCATGAATGACCGTGTGTATTGTGGTTGAGGTGTAGGTTCTCCACCACCTTAAGTGGGCGGCTTGCCCTTTTGAGCCGAGGCTAGGCTCTACCTACCCTGCACAGCACCCACAACTCCTCCCTGCGCCGCATCACTTTATCGCGCTATCCTCGAATTAACCACGGAGCTTGCCCTTCCGTGCCCTCAAGAGGAAAGGTAAGTAACAGACATGAGAGCATTCCCTCCGAACCCCATGATCAAGTGCCATAGTAAATGACATGTTTCATCCATCTTGCCACTCTCCAGAGTAACAGCGCAAAATTGCCAAAGCAGAGCAAGAAGGAGATCGGCAATGGAAAGAAGGAGCAGCATCAAGTCCTACGCTGGCTGATGCATTGACATTATTGAAGGATGGGCTCTTGTGATCCCGCCGGGTCTTCATATGCCCGGAACCGACTGAAAGTGGTCTCTCCCTTTTGGCCGACCCCAATTTCGTGGACCAGAGGCGAAAAGTGTGGGTGGGCCCTGACCGTCTCCGCATTTCACCTCTTCCCCGGATTTTCTTTTTTTGTTATCCTCAATTGGCCAATCCAGGCAACTTAAAGACAGACTCTCAACCCTGTATGTAGGCAAGGCCTGGTGATGTATTGTGCCACAGGCAGCCAGACGTTGTTCCTTCAGTCGTCGTCCTTTCTTGCCCCTCGGCGTGCTCAAACCGCAAACCGATCCACCTCTCGCTTTGTCCAAGAGTGTGACCCAAGGCAGTGTTGGACTCGACCAGTCCTTCGGTATGCCCCGACTATCCTGTCGTGCCAACACCCATATCAGATTTGGCTCCAGAGACACACAGAATGGCAGCAAAGCGAAACAGCCCCGGGGAGGGGGGAATGTTCTACAATTGTGAGTCATCTCGGCAAAGAGAACGTTGGGCTGGAATGTATTTGCCACCAGATCATCCTTTTCTAACCCGCGGTCCAAAATAGTCCAAGTAAAGAGTGCTCCCCCCCGGAGACAGTCGTCCGACGAGGAAACATCGGCTACGAAGAACGGGGAAAAACCTCTCAAAACCACTCAAGCATGCGCTGAATGCAAACGACGAAAGATCCGTTGCGATGGCCGTGAGCCGTGCCATCAGTGCCTCTTCAGCCGGGAACCCAAGCGGTGCCTTTACGACAAGAGGCGGCCTCGCGTGATTACCTCGAGAAGGTGGGTATCTCCATGAAAACCCTTTCAGTCACTTGCACGGGCACATTGTTCTGACTTGATGTGATGCAGAACTGTCGAGGGTCTTTCGCAGTCACTTGAGGAATGTCGGTCTGTCCTTAATCGTTTGTATCCGAATCGAGACGTCAGCACTCTTCTACACCTAACACGAAAAGAGTTGCTTGAACTTCTCGTGAAGCCACCGCCCGATGACAGGATATCTCTCTTGTCCCCGCCTCCTGTTACATCACCCTCGGATGGCTGCGAGCAGTCCCCGCGACCCGAAGCGGAATTCAGCATGACTGATTTGGAGCAAATCCCCACCGGCGACGTTGAGTGGGATGAGGAATGTCGAGACAAGGACCCCATACCCGTCGAGGCTGACGATATTAACGCGTTATCCCTGGCCATGGATAAGCGGGCGTCATATCTGGGCGCGTCGTCTGTAAAGGCTGCCCTGACCGTCATGTTAATATTACAACCACGACTCAAAGATTGCTTGAAACCCACCATAAGCCCACTCGAAATGAGAAAGCAGTCTTTGATTGCAAGGCGACAATCGAGGGTATCCAAGACCACTGCGGAGGAACCCTGCCTGTGGAAGACTCAAACCTTTATTGATGCGTACTTCAAGCGCGTACACGTATTCGCTCCCATGCTCGACGAGGCTGCTTTCCGGCAAGAGTTCCAAGATGATAAAAGGAAGGACCCTCCTTGGCTGGCTCTTCTCAACGCTGTGCTCGCGATGGGAAGCATTGCCGCTGGCAAGTCGATGGAAACCAGCCACGTCATTTACTACCACAAAGCCATGGAGCATCTCGGGATCGAAGCATTCGCTAGCAGCCGCATCGAAACAGTTCAGGCGATGACCATTATGGGAGGTTGGTATCTACACTATGTCAACCAGCCGAACCTGGCGCATGCGCTCCTCGGCACGGCAATGAGGATGGCCTGCGCACTGGGGCTCCATCGAGAGTCACCAAGCCGTGATCCATCCGCCGCCGACATACGTGCCGCTGAGATCCGTCGCAGGACCTGGTGGTCGCTTTTTTGCCTCGACACTTGGGGCACTACCACCACGGGGCGCCCGTCTTTTGGTAGATGGGGTCCTGCCATCAACGTGCACCCACCCGAGCTTGGAATGAATCAGGTAAGTGAACAGTCTCATACTACAAATACTTGATTCTTAACCACCAGACAACAGGCTGCAGACTCTTCCAGACACGCAGGAGTCTTACCACTCATTGAGAATATCAAGTTTTGCAAGATTGCCACGCATATTCAAGATGTAATAGGTTCGACACCTTTTCCCAGCTCTAGTATTCGAGCAAACCTGGACCAGCAGCTGCGGACTTGGTATGAGAACCTTCCTTGGCTGCTCCAGACCACCGCTCCGTGTGCCGAGCCGTTGTACATTGTACGATGCGTGATGAAATGGCGCTACCAGAATCTACGAATGCTTCTGCACCGCCACGTACTCCTGGCCATGGCTGCCAAGGCCAACATCGATGACAGTCCCGAAAACACCGCCTCCGTTGAAACTTGTTGGGCGGTAGCTACCGAGACGATCGAAGATATTTCCAAGGAATGGACACGCACGCAAATGCTGGGGTGGAATGCGGCATGGTTCTTGTACCAAGCTGTTATGATACCCCTAGTCAGTTTGTTCTGGCAGAAGGAGAACCCACGCGCGACTGAATGGCGAAAGTCAATAGAGCTGGCGGTGGAGCTTTTTGACAAAATGGAAGATTGGTCCATCACTGCCCACCGCAGCCGAGATGTCGTCCAACATATATACAGCTGCATCCCTGTAAAACCCAATAACCCGGTGCAAGACGATCCTGCCGGCGACAATGGCACAAACGACAATATGTTTGGCAATTCTCTCTTACAGTTCGACATCGAGGAGATCATGGACCTGCAGGGCCAGGACTGGAGATGGGACTTGGATAGTATGTTCTGGGAAGATCCAGTCGGTGCTTCTCAGAACGATTTTACACTGTACCAAAGTAACCTCGAGGAAATATTCTCGTCGAACTTTACCACGGATTTTTCGAACATGCCGAACTATCCTTGATGAAGAAAGGAGTCTCTTCACCGCAAGATAGGCTTCAATTTTGGGATGCATTGTTGAAGAACATGCGGTGCTACAAGAAAGGGAGGACAGCCCATGCACTCTTACGAAAGGAAGTCTAGCTGTGCTTTGTGTTCCTTTGTCTTTGTACAATGTTTACATACACTGGTACTACTTGAGACAGAAATAAGTAAGGTTCCACTAGTCAGAGGATAAAGAGTACTATTTGATGACGACTACTCATGAGAACGTGGCACGGATTCTCGTGTTCCCCTTTGTAGTTGCAAAGTGTCGTCAGCAAAGGCGATTTCTTGGCCCTCTTTAGTATTAATGAAAGCTCAGAGGTGGAAATGCTACTTCGAACGTATTACAGCTCATAGACTTTACATGATTGCGGAGCCGCACTATGTAAGCCCGAAGAAATCCAAGCACGGAGTAGAAGATCCGGTACAAGTCAACTCAAATGTCGCTTTCAACCATTCTTGGCGCGTGTGCAGGATATTAGCTGTACTCTCCACGATGGCCTTGCTAATATTTATTGACTCAAGCACCATTACCAGCTTCCTGCCCTCTGTTGCACGCGTCGTCGGTGGCTCTGATTCAATGTGATAAGTGGAGGATATCATATCTTGAGAGAATTGCCACAGTCCCATTCTGGCAGATTATCGAGTTGTCTAAGCCTTGTAGCCGTGTGACACGGGACGGGACGACCTTTCTGGCCCCCAGTGGTGTGATGAGCCTATCGTAGGCCGGGAAGGTCCAGTCTTCCCCCCAGTATTCTTGAGGTTCCAGACGTCTGAACCAATAAAATGCTAAAGACATTCTTACATGCATGCGCGGCACGGGTTTATGTTAAAAGCTCAATCAACGCCTACATGTCAAGCCAACTGCCCAAACCAACCCGCAACCCAGTCTTTCAAAGGGGTCTCGCCTGTTCCTCTCTCCTGTCATCCACGACCTTCCTTTCTCCTTCCTAGAGACCTAAACGTTCCTTTGTCTCCCATAGTGCTCAATCAGAAGGGCCTCCTGTGGTTCATACTTATTTGCCTTTAGCATCCTAATCTGTTCATCTTTTGTTTTTGTTTCATTGCTCTACGCTATCTGCTATGCGACCGCCGTTTTCAGACCAAGGCGTCCACGATGACCTCTCGGGCAAATTTACAGGATTTTGATACCCCGCTGGCCAGATCAGATCTCTCCCCTCCTATAGAGACGCTTGTCGTTGGGGAGCCGGATGCAGAATCAAGTTTCAAGGCCACATGGCGCGTTTGGGTGATTTTCGGCGTGATTATGCTGTTGTCTCTCACCTCAGTCATCGATGCGACCATAATCACAACCTCCCTGCCCATAATTACGCGCGATATCGGCGGCGCAAACCAATATGTTTGGGTTGCGCAATCTTACCTCTTCGCATCGACCGTACCTCAACCGCTTTATGGCCAGATTGCGAACATATTCGGTCGCCGTAACCCGTTATTCGGTGCCATTGCTCTATTCGCACTCTGTAGCGGCATTGCAGGGGGCGGCAAAAAATGTTGCCGCATTAATTGGTGGCCGTATTGTCCAAGGGTTTGAAAGCGGCGGCATCGCCGTCCTTCCCGAGATCATTATCTGCGATTTAATCCCTCCACGCTACAGGAGGCCGTGGCTAAGCATCACCATGTCGGCGGCTGCAATTGGCACTACACTTGGGCCCATTATCGGCGGCGCCCTTGCAGAGAGCGACTGGCGATGGATCTTTTGGCTGAACCTCCCCATCTCGGGGGTAAGCTACCTCCTTATATTCTTCGTCCTCAAAGTACAGCATATGCTGAACTCAGGGTGCCGTGCCGCACTTAGTCGCGTCGATTTTATTGGCAATGCTATCTTCGTTCCTGCTATGATGTCGCTCTATTTCGGCCTTATCATGGGTGGTACCGCGGGATATGCTTGGTCTTCGTGGCGAATCATTTTGCCGCTTGTCCTAGGAATTTCTGGTTGGGTTGCTTTTCACTTCCACCAGGGTTCTCGCTTTTGCCGTGAACCCAGTATGCCTCCACACCTATTCAAATCTCGTACTTCGACAGCAGGCTTCTTCCTGATCGTTCTTGGTGCAATTATCTTGCAGGTCATAAGCTATTTTCTCCCAGTTTACTTCCAGGCTGTGAAACGGGGTTCGGCTCTCCAGTCTGGAATCAACTATCTACCATTTACGTTGGCTATTATACCCTTTGATGGTTCAGCTGGTGCCGTCCTCTCCAAGATAGGCCGGTATAAATACTTGCACTGTGCTTCCAAATTATGATCATCTCCGGCTGTCTCGAGGTTTTTGAGCAGAAGGTGGGATGCATCAGATAGCCAATTTAATGGACTCGATCTTTAGTCAGGCTCTCCAAACCTATGGGGCATCCAGATTTACAGAAACAGTGGCAAGGGTGCAAAAGAACACAATATCGCCATATTCACATCGCATATTGGCCTCCCCTATACTGAGACCACGACAGCAGAGTTAAATTAATCCGCAAAATATTTTATTACTATTTTGCAGAAATCTACTCACGTGGCCAAGACACTTGGTAAATAACTGTTAAAAAGCGAAGAAGCATAGAAAAGGCAGTTTAAGATCGTTCCAAAACTACCATCAGTTCAAATCAGAGCTCCGAGAATATGCGTTTGGATGGAGAGACCAGAACGACGAATTTAGCATGATTGTACTATAAGAAATCCGAGTTGCGATTGCCGATAATTAAATTTGCGTACGTAGCTTCTCCTGAAGTAACATTTAATTACATTCCCGAAACCTTTCGGCCTCTCACATACACGTGAGTAATGTTCCTATCGTCGCCCGTCATTACGAACTTTTCAAAGATAGTCCTGAGGCCGTCTCCATCCTCAATTGGTGTCATAGCTGATTGCAAGCCGCTAGTCGTTACCCAAGAGGCGTCAAACTCTTTCCCAACCTGAAAGTTGCCAATGCGATCATCAAGACACATAACCCTGGCACCCCCTAGTGTTGATAAATAGAAGACCTCTTCCAGAAGAAGCCCTTTATCTTTTCCTTGAGAAATAACTTCTCTTGCATTAGATGCAATTATAGCCTGTCGAATTACAGATAACATCTGTGAGGCCCAGCCGCCACCACTATCAGTACCAAGACCGACCTTTATCCCACGGCGTAGGAAATCCCGGATAGGGGCAACCATAAATCCTCCGCCTACAGTCATGTTGGCGATAGGGCAATGCGCGACACCACACTCTAGAGTCTTGAGGCGTTCTTTATCATAGTCGGTCATGATAGTACAGTGAGCGAGTATTGACTTTGGCCCTAATAGGCCAAAGTGCTGATAAAGATCTGCTTCGCTCTTGAAATTAGAGTTTGGAAAGAGCTCTCGAGTGGCTTTGATCTCTTGTTGGGCTTCGTTGAAATGTGTCTGCATCGCTAAATCATCGTCTTGGCTTAATATATCTCCCAATCCCAAAAGCAACTCAGGCGTACAAGAAATAGCGAATCTAGGGGTTAAGACAGGCTTCACCAAGGCTTGCCTTGGATCTGCACAACCTGGAAGCCGCCGGATGTATGTAATACATTCTTTTGTCTCTTGAAGAGAGTCCTGAGTGTCCTCACAAATATATTCAGGCGCGTTCCGATCCATGTTGCATTTGCCGATAAAAGCACGCTGCCCTTTTTCCAAACAGGTATTGGCTAGAATCCGGGTCGCTTCAGCATGCCTAGAGCTGTAATATGATGCAGTAGTAACACCTTGGCTAAGCATGCCCGCCACCATATGCTCATAGGTTTTCTGAGCATATGTGCTGTCTGCAAAGCGAGCCTCAACAGGGAAGGTCACTTGGTCTAGCCAGTCTAATATATGTAGACCTTGGCCTAGCCCCCGCATAGGCCACTGGGGCGCATGGTTATGCGTATCCACGAATCCGGGTATTAAAAACTCTCCATGTGCGAGGTAATGAACCTGTGCATCGGGGAAAGAGGGAATCGGTATTTGGTTATCTTCGGGTGATTTTTGCAAAGCCACGATCTGGCCCAACGCATCGACAACGAGTGTGGCATTCTCTAGTATCTCTAGCTCATTTTCACTCCGAGAGTGGATGACGGCGCCATGAAAGACAAGAGGACGACGACTTGGATTCAAGGTCATGATGATGTCAGGAAAACAATATCGTTTGCCCTTAGAGTTTTGCCGGTGTGGATGTAGAAGCTCAAGCCTTCGTGGAAATCTTTGGCCGCCAAGGAAAAAGAAAGAATAAAGAGGAAAGCTGTCAATACCCAGGAAGAATGCCCGTCCGGGACTGTAGAAGTATTATTCGGAATGGAAGATTGCCGCGCTTTGACCCGCTGAAACCAAACCCACCGTAGAAGGTTGCACTGCTTGTATCGGCGCCACTACGGATAGCCTTCCTTCAAAGCAGGTGGGTGGGTCCCTTATCTCGGGTGAGTTCGGGCGAGTCTACGCGTGCCCCCAAGATAACCGATACTTTGCGTCTGGTTTTTCCCTCAACAAATCGTCCTGCTGTCCAAAACCCCGGTTCCTCTTACATAACATTGGCGAAAGCCGCAACCTCAATCGACCTTTGTGGACCTCTCGATTTGAGTAATGGTACACACTAGCCATGGCCGGCGCTCCAAACCTTTCTTTCAGGCCGACGCAGAGACCTCCACGAAGCTGTATTCCCTGCTCCGCCCGGAAAGTCAAGTGTAATAAGGCTCTTCCCTGCGCAACCTGTGTACGTCGGGGAGAGGAAAACTTTTGTGTTCGGGAAACTGTAATTGTCAGAGGAGAGGTGAAAACGTATGCAGCTTGTCAATATGTCCTTTTTGCAGACATGATCAGGCCGCGATGAACCGAGGTTAATTGTTGCACAGGTGGAGCGATTCATCGTCCACACCAACGCACGACGACATGTTACGTGAAATAAGCCGTTTGAAAACAGATCTCGCAATCTGCAGAGAAGAACTTGATAAACAAAATCACGACCAAGTTCTTCAGGTCCCAAGATTCAAGCGGCGACCAGAAAACGAAGATGCTCTTGAGGGAGCACTTTGGGAAAGCATTTCTTCAACAACTCCGATAACAAAGTCGCAAGTAGAGAAATTGGAGGATATCATCTTGCCCAGCCGTAGGATGAGTGAAGGACTCGTTGCCTACGACCACGTCTGGAATTCATGGGTTCACTATGCTCTGGAGTATCCACGTTTCGCTGAAGAGTGCAACACATTCATGGACAAGATGGAAAGCAATTATTCGTTGGATGAAATAGAACCTTTTTGGTTGGCTCTGTATTTCAGCGTCCTTTGCGTGAGTCCCCTCTCCAACCCATGAAACACTCCATGAACAGAACTAATCTTTCTACAGGCGGCATTGTCAATGATGAGCGATGAGGATGCTGAACGGATTATGTTCTCTGAGCATTTAGGTATAGAGCATTTCACCGAATTCAAAACCAAAGTCTACAAGAAGAATCTGCACTGATGTCCAGCCTAGGTGCGTCCGTCAGCACCGCGCACGTTTGTCGCATTTGGTACGATGCTGCCCTTTTTTGCCTTGAAAGGGCAGGGTTTATGAGAGTTCCACACATCTGCACTGTGCAGGCTGTGGCCGTACTTGGCATGTGCTTCAACATGTACGGTGACGCAGATCTCGGCCAGCACATGCGAAGTTCAGCCATTCGGATTGCTAGGAAGCTCGGATTAGATACAACACACTCGCAAAAAGCTGGTCACCTAAGCAGAGAAGCTCAAACCAGGCTTTGGTGGACTCTCGTCATCTGTGAATGGTAGGACAATGTCTGTCCGAGTTTGGATACACTGATGCTGATTGTTCATTGAAGGCTGAACGCTCCATACGAGCCGCCTCAAGTGGAAGAGATCGACTTTGACGTTCCACTGCCGTGTCCAACCCTTTATCAACCGTCGGAATCCAGCAGCGCTGATATCATTGATCCGGCACATTACCACCTATTTATGGCCAGGATAGCTCGGGTATACAACAAGTTCTGCCAGACCATTGTTCGTGAACCGATATCGCTCTCGAACACAGTCAAGGCGGCTGATGAGGAACTTGCTCAAGTGATTGACACTCTTCCTGAACATTTACAGCCTGATTTTGCCAAGAGCGAGCAGACTCACGACCGGGATGGGGTGCCGCAATGGCTGAAATGGCAGCGTTTTGACATAACGCTTGTTCTCCTACACCACCGAATTCGCATCAACCGTACACTCCAGCGACACTGGCTCGCTTCTTCAAAAGATTTCGCTTCAGCAAGAGCTGTTTGTATTGCGTCGGCACTGGATACCATCTGGATTAGCAATCATTGGGATCAGCCAATATCCATGAGAAAGCAATGGTGTGTCTTGATACAATCACAGATGGTGCTGATGCTGACATGTCGCGTGTGCTCAGGGCATTATCGTTCCATCTCTTCGGAGCTTCTATCGTCTTACTGAGGGAATGGCGGTACTCTGGTGATGGTCGGAGCGCAGATTATCAAGACGCTATCAACGCAGCCTTGTCCATTCTCGAGCAGGTTGGGTCGCAAAACGCGGTTGCTCGGCATGCTGTACGAGTCCTTCAGGGGGAAATCGAGTCTATGGTAGCTAACGTGTAGGTTGATCTGGCATGCACATACGACTACTTTGAGGTTTTCTTGACTTATAATTCGAATCCGAATGCTCTCCTTGCCTCTCCTGTGAAGCCGCCAAGCCCCACATACCCCTTTAGTGTTGTCTCATTCAAGTCATTTCCCTCGCTGTAATCAGGGGAGGGTCGTCCAGAAAGTGTGGCTGCAAGCTGCTTCTTCACGTATGCCTTGTTGATGGGGGTGGAAGGACAGGCTGCAATGAATGCGACGGCAGCATTGTTCTCGCCCAAGTGCTCGGTATCCACAGCATGGCAAAGCTTTAGTTTGAAGTTAGTCGAATCCATTCATTATATGACAATGATGAAGCTTACATCGGAATGCCACCAGACGGTGTCGCCTGGTTCAATCTTCGGCATGTGGACTAAGCACTCCTCCAATCGCAAATGCGGATGAGAAGTTCGGCTCAAGCGCTGACTGTCTGGTTTCGTCGTCCCCGGAAACCACCCTGTTGTAGCATCTAACGTCCATTTCTCAGGGTCCATCACATCGGCGGCGTCGGATGGCGCTTTAAAGAATGGCCGAAGCAATGTATATGCAATCGCGGCCTTGACATTTGGATAGACCATGATAGTGCCCTCCCGGGGAGCTGTAGGCGTTAGCGCCGTCCATCCTTGGAAGGCGCGAAATACAGAAGAATGCGCCATGCCCGGGAATAGCTCCTGGTTGGCCAACTTGCGGACCCCGAGGTCGTAAGAATCATGGTGCTGTGGCGCGCCGGAGAATATCTTGTCATAAACTTTTCGATAATTGGCATCTGCCCACCTGCAAAGGCTTCCGGCGTCGATATGGGGACCAAGCCCAAGGAATGGCTGGCCTGGTGCCCGATCTCGGATCCCATCATGATACACCAAAGGATCCGGGGATGTCTCGTTCGTGTCGTCGTGCCATAGATCATTGAGGAGGCGTTGAAGCTGAAGTTGGCTGGGATGGGCGCGCAATTTGTTTTGAATAGGTGAGTCATACAGAATTAGCATTGATGGACTTGCAGCTGGCCATCCTTGAATGCGGTCCTTGTTGTCTGCAATATATTTTTTTAGCTCGCGATATAACTGGCCAGCGTCCTCTTTTGGAATTGTTTCTCTGAAAACGAAGGCGCCAATTCTCTTCATCTCGGCCACTTCGTCACCTGAGAAGCCGCCATTTTTTAGCACCTTGTCGGTGTCCAAGATTGGTATTATAGTGTTGCCCTTGGCGGCGATTTCGTCTGTGACCGCTTGCAGTTCATTGCAAACTTGGATCCAACTTCGTTGCAAGGCATCGGCACCATATTCCTTGATGATTGCCTTTTTGGTGTTCAAAAAGTCGGGATCTTGCATGTCTTTGATTCCCTGACTCGTGAACTCTGGCCAAGCCGGCCAATCCAGAACTTGAGAAGGCATGCTGTTTACAGTAGAACAATTAGAAGAGAGCCCACGGATGTGAGGTCGATTATGGAAATGAATATTTGGAAATTAGTTGAATTCCCGGAATCTCAGGATTCTAAACATCTTATCTTTTCTGCGTCTCAGAGTCCGGTTCCAAGCCACCACCAATTCCTATTTGGTCTCAGCTTAGCAGCGCAATCTTCAGTGTTCGTCCTCGGCCGAGCTCGGGCGAGCCCGTTCCAGTTATCGTACGTCAACACATTTAGTCTTCGTTATCGCCCCAGGTCGCGCTAGACATGGGTAAAGCCACCCTATTGGAGGGAGGGAGGACCTTAGCGTGGATTCTGTTATCAACTGCCGCTGCCCGAAGATGCCAGAGCAGCACCGGTTAGCGCCTCCCGCTTCAGAGATAGATCAAGGGTCCATGATAAGAAACTGAATTGTCGAAGCTGAGACTTGATTGCGACAAACTTCCTGCTAAGTAGTGCCTGAGAATATGGTCTATAAAGCAGGGCAGACCACTTGGTTCGAGACACTGGCGCTACAACCGCTTTCAGAGACGCAGCTTTGAGTTTATTCTCCCAGCCTTACTGTGCCAATTCCGGTTTCTTCGCTTTACGATGGCTGCTGAACGAGATTTCGAGCGGAAACATATTTCGCAATGGATTCCATCCAACCACAAAGTGCTCATGCCTTTGTTGCTGGCCGTAACCATTGTAAATTCAGCGGTAAGCCTGCCTTCCATCAATATTACTTGCTAGCTCCCATCCCTTTCTTTGAAATGCAGAGCAAATTGCTAAGGATTTTCCCAGACCCTCGGATACGATTCCTCCGTGATGAATGGGCTTTTGATCTTGCCCGTATATTCGGAATACTTTAAACTCAACACTGCCACTGAAGGCCTGAACAATGCCGCCATGTGGATAGGAGGCATATTCGGTGCCTTCCTCATGCAGCCCATTCCAGACTATTTCGGTCGCCGGCGCGCAATCTATATTGCCTCAGTCATCACTGTCATCGGTGTCATCCTACAAGCTGCAGCCCAGAATATCCCCATGTTTGTTGTTGCGCGCTTCATTGTTGGCGTTGGGTCAGCCATCAGTAACGGAGCTGCCCCCACTCTTCTGGGAGAACTGCTTCCTCCGCGGAAGCGCGGTCTCCTGCTGGGACTCTTCTTCTCTTGCTACTATATTGGGAGTCTTGCCTCAGCAATTGTGAATTATGGCAGCCAGAACATAAACAGCACTTGGGCATGGCGCCTTCCGTCTCTTTTGCAGTTTGTCCCCAGCCTTTTGGCTGCCGTCATTGTCCCCTTCGTTCCTGAATCGCCACGCTGGTTGATCGCCAACGATCGGGACGAGGAAGCCCTCGAAGTCTTGCTTGTCATGCAAGGAAGGGGCAAAACAGATGTGCAAGAGGGTGCCTTGCAATTGACAGAAATAAGGAGCACAATCAAACGCGAGGCCGATGAATATCCTCGCAATCCATGGCGCGAGATCATCGCCACGAAAGCGAACCGCAAGAGACTCTTAATTCTATGTACATTTGGTCCGATGATCAACATGTTCGGCAACTTCATCATTTCGTACGTTCACCGGTGCAGAAGGAACAAATAGATCGCTAATTGTGTTAGATTTTACCTGTCTAAAATTCTTGACCAAGCTGGGATAAAGAATGTAAGAACTCAAACTCAAGTTCAAGTAATCATCAGCTGCTGGTCATTCGCAATCGCCATATTTGGAAGCTTCATGTTAGACATTCTCGGACGTAGAACACAAACCTTCATCAGCGTGGGCGGCATGACGGCGTGTTTATTGATGATTGGAGGACTCATCAAGCGTACGTTGGAGACTGTTTGAGATTGAGCACAATTATACTAATCCTTATGGCAGGATACGGTGAAGGCACTGACCAATCTGGCATCTATGGCACTATTGCCGTAATATTTCTTTTCCAAGGATTCTATGCTTTTGCAATTACGCCTATGACGAGTCTGTACCCTACAGAGGTTTCACCCTTCAAGTTACGCGCAACTGGAATTGCAATCTTCCGCATGCTTGATTCTGGATTTGGGTAGGTCAAGCCTTGTCTGTCTATGCCGCTGCCCGTGTATACGAACTGACATGTCCCAGTCTTCTTGCCTCTTTCGCGATGGCCTACGCGATGGCTGATCTAGGCTGGAAATTTTACTTTATTAATGCGGCCTGGGACTTTGTTTTCTTGATCATTGCCTACTTCGCCTTTGTTGAAACTAAGGGCTTGAAACTCGAGGAGATCAATGCCAAATTTGAAGGCCGTGAATATATTAATACCCTGGCCGATGATATTTCATCCGAGGACGGTGGTCTGCCAAAGACAAAGGCGGGAGAAAGTATTAAAGAAATACCAAAAGTAGATCTTGAGAAATAACTACTATTCAAGATAATATAGACACCCTAAACCTTATAAAAAGTAATTAAATCTATATATTTCTTTTTCTTTATTAAGAAGTTTATTAAAAATAACCTAAATTTAAGAATTTTAAATAGGGACCTAAATATAATATAAATAATTTAATAAGAAGATCTAATACCTAGAACCTTAGATATAATAATAATAAACTTAATAATAAAGATATTTATAATAAATATAATATACTATAGGTACTTATAAGACTCAAGCCATCTATTCTAACAGGAACTTAATAGAGCTATTAAGATATTGCTATACTACCAAGGTCTAAATGAACCTTGTGGCTGCAGCTGTGGCAATGCTAGCAGCAAAGCCAAAGTCAATATAAGTTCTACAGCAACATATATTACCTAGCCTCAACAAAGTCAAATCGAACTGCAGCAGCAAAGTTATTCAAGTAAAAACACTATTAATATAAAACCCCTGTACTTCCAAATCAATCTTTAAGTTTAAAGAGAAGCCTTGCCGAAGCTGATGGGGCTGGTTACTGGGGTAAACAAGGCTATTTATAGAAGTTACCTGACCTGAAGTTGAGTCCTTGGGAGGTACACACCTCTCAATAGGTTGGACACCCTCTATGTCTGCCGATATCATGCTCAGTGAGATATCAACAGGTTCATTTCGCGCAATTTGATAGGTATTCCTGGTAATGGTTTGAACCTCTTTAGCAATATCCACACATGAGACGCCGACATCAACTAGCAATATAGTTTTCCCTCTAAGTCGTCTGCTGACTAGTACGACTTCGAGTGTGGTACGTTACGTGGCTGCTACACTTTCCACTCTGTAAGTCCCGGTTTATCGGTACTCGTGGTACGTGAAAATGACCGCTCGCTACCACGACCGCATCAAAGTTCCATGTCTTGTAACAGAGCGAGTATCTATCTACTTGCTCCTCTTTATACAGAGTGGATGTATATACGGACCATCCATCATCATTTTTCCGGACACACTCGACGCTCGTATTGAACAATGCTGAATCTGTACGTTGGCACGGCGTTCATGATCCACGTAGTATGTTGTTCCTTGGGGCCATAGAACAGGCGTACTACACGTGAGCGGAGTTGGGACGTTGTCTTGGAACCTTTTCTAACACGGCCCAGGTAGAGTATGCTTGAGCGATCCTTGTGCGTAAGTCAATATATGCGCTGTGTGCCGTGCTTTAGGACGGCATGATTAAATCATCAAAATTGGTTTTCAACGGCGCTTCGTTGGGATATGGAGGCTCCACATTGTCACAGCTGTTATAAAGCCAAACCCCACCAGCTGCAAGAGAACGCTCAAAGGTGGTCACTTTGATCTTTTCGTTGAGTATATGTGCTGCCGCGGGCGCACCACTTATCCCTGCTCCAATCACGGCAACATGCTTGGATAGGATCTTGGTCCCTAGGTTTGCATCCGACATTTTGAGACGTGTGTGTGACTTTCCTCAACCTGACGATCGGACCAGGTGTTGGGTAACAGAATCTGGGATTTTCTGTCATAGGCCTTGTCAAAATTGCATGATACGATATTGCAAGGATGATTTCGTTGGTATTTGATATCGGTTCGTTCACGGTCGACAATGGCCAATCCGCTAGAGACATTGGTGTAGTCTCGGCCTTGGGCTGGCTTTGCAATGAGTGCTATCGGCACGGGATTATTTTCTACTCTCGGGAAGAAATCAAGCCGTGGTGCTTGTATTGGCTATCAGATCATTGCATCTGCTGGAACCGGTTTCATCTTCACAGCAACATTGCCTTCGACGCTTGCGGCATTGCCTGAAAGGGACGTAGCAACCGCCACAGGTACTTACTCCTTTGTGCGAGCTATGGGCCTAGTTTGGGGTGTCACAATATCATCAGTTGTCTTCAATGGCCAGGTTTACAGCCACTTGAATACTATAGACGATGCTATCTTACGAGAACATCTCGCCGATGGCGCTGCGTACACGTTCGCAGCCGGTAGCGAGGATGGCACTACCAGTATCGGAAACCTATCTGAGCCAGCCAAGACTCAGGTCATCAAGGTCTACGAGAAGGCCTTAAGTGTTCTATGGCTCGTCTTCGTAGGGATTTCGTGCTTAGGCTTTCTTGCAACGTTTGTCGAGAAGCACATTGAGCTGCGCAAGCATCACAACTCAGAATTTGGTCTGAAAGACGGCAAGCCAACTCCTACTACAGAGGAGGGCGTCCTGGTGCCCTCCACTGAAGAAAAATCCAGCGTTAAGTGATCTAGGGAAGCGGGAACTACTACTGAATTCTTTTCTCATCGCATCCAGCAAACCAATTCCTTATCAGTTAGTCCTATCCAAATCAAGTTATTTAAATGTGTCAGTGAACCTTTACGTTAGCATGAGAGCGATGCACAATGAAGCAACGCCTAAGATGGAGCATCTTTCATTAACTAGTGTCCTGCGTAAAAACACGATAGGGACTAAATTAATAATTCATTCGTCACTACAATCTTGATTTTGGAACTAAATGCAAATAACAAAAAGATTAATTCTACAGCAGTTGTTACTTGGAGATACACTGAACAAGTCAGGCATTAGTCTTAATTTCCTCTATTACTCGCCAGAGAAAATATCCATAACCCGCAGCAGCTCGTCCCAACGCTCATCCTTCTCAATCCTAATTGTCCCTTCTGGCGACATCACCTTGAATTCATCTGGCTTCGTGGTACCATATCTGTAGCCTTGTTCATTATGCACAAAGGCGCACAAATCTCGGATCCAGTCATCCAGAAGCTGCTCTTCGGCGTTCGTCGGGACGTGTGTGATTGAATAGCTGATCTCATGTTAGCATGGGTCTTAGAATGAATCTCAATGATCACGTACTTCCAGATTGGCCTGTCCATAGCATGGCTCACCCCAAACGAGACTGGGGCGATCTCGTCTGTTATGAATGATAGGCGATAGGCGATGAGATACCGCCACACACTGTTCATCTCAACGCCGTTTTCCAGCAAGTTGTTTACAAGGTACCGCGAAGGAGCCTTGACTTGACCGTCGGCGATGATGTGTCCAAACCTTGTTCCCCAATCGCGCTGATCACTTGACTTTGGGAGATGGTAGTGTTTGAGGAGTCGCTTTGTCGTCGCTGGTGGGTAGTAATTGGAAACTTGCAGCTCCAATGAATGGATATTGGCGTCAGGTGGGTTGGTGACGGCATATAAGGTATGTTCGTCTTTCACCTCTCCAATCAAGATCCTGAGGGCGCGCTTTTTGAATTCGGCAGCAAAAGATCCATCTCGATAATATTCGAAGATGCCTCGGTGGATGAAAACATCATCAGTTACGGGACGGAAAGTGTGATGTTTCAATTCCATAATGCCTGAACACAGGTCCTCCGCGCTGATGTCTCTGAGGATTCGCAATTTTTCAGCTCCAGTGAGGTCGTCGGGGACGTCAAAGTACGCACAGAGTTCTTCGAACTGACATTCGCAGTCTCCGGTGTTTTAGGCTGCGTAGGGATAGCGTTGGAGTACATGATCATCCTCCGAAAGCGACCACAGGGTTCCTTGCCTCGAAAGTCATAGAGAGCCTGCGCCAGCACTGAGTACGCTCCTGCACTGCGTCCAGATAACACAATGTTGTCTGGATCCCCTCCAAATGCGGCAATGTTCTCGTACACTCAATCCATGGCGAGTCGCTGATCCCAGAGTCCGTAGTTGCCCACAGCCTTGTCATCGGCCTCGGCACGCAAAGCAATGCCAGCTAGAAAGCCGAAAACATTGAGACGATACCCTACTGCCACAAAGACAGCGCGTAAGTTACCAGTGGATATGAGCTCGGTAGGGTTCATGGCCTCCTCTTGGCTTGGGTCGCCGACTTGGAACCATCCCCCATGGAACCAGACCATGACTGGCCATTTTGGATTGGGGATTTGAGGGTCAGGAACAGGTGTCCAAATATTGAGCCTCAGGCAATCTTCGTCGTATGTATGGTTCGGAACATGCTCGCTAACGGTTTTGGAGTAGTTGGCTTGAGGACAGACAGGTCCAAAGCACGTGGCGTCGTAAGGCGAGCCATCTGCCTCGGAGTAGACGTGATTCTTGGGGAAACGTATAGGTTTGCGCCATCTCAACTCACCAACAGGAGGTTGAGCGTAGGGGACTCCTGCGAATCTCCGAGACTTGCAATCAAACTGTTGGCCTTTTAGAGTACCTGCATCATCTGGGAGGTTCACATGACACTCAGAGGCTGAGTATGAAATTGAGTTGCCCATGATCGAGATGGAAATCAAATCGAATCTAAGACAAGCTTACACCAGGAACGGACAGATCAGAGAAAGAATAAGACGAAGGAGAGCGGGAAAGCTAATCAAGACGTTTCCCAGTATTCGGACTGTCGGGTCTTGCATTCATGAGTTGAATTAGTTGGTGGATACGGACTAGACTCTGATTCGTCATGTTTAATCGACGAGATAAGGTGATTGTCTCAAATATGGGGCGGGGGCGTTGAGACTGGGTCGAGTCTGTTCTCCCCAATCTTTTTGTTCTTTCACCAACAGTACCGTGTCTCGATATGGATATGATCGAATTCGCGCCATCATTCGACGGATGGTGTGGCTGAATTTGAGTGGCCTACATGGAGGATGGACCAGTTGAAGCTCGGTCCCAGAAACGTCGCCGGATTGAGCGGGGACCCCGGTCGAGGAAAGGTGAGGTCCTACGCCTTTGTCAATGATCGTGGCTGACAGATTTGATAGGCTGCCAGACTTGTATAGGGAAGAAGGTAAAATGTGATGAGCAACGTCCAGCATGCGGACGCTGCATCCGGCTCAAATTGCCTTGCGAATGGGCGCCTTCAAAACCGCCTTTAGCCTCACGACGACGAGGCGCTGGTCCTATCAAGGATCGCTCCCAATGGAAACCCCAAGAACTATTACCGAGAGAGCGTGAGAGCGACACACTGCACATTGATGATTCATTGGCTCGTGGCCAAATCATGCCGACCATTCTGACAGATACGCCAGTTCCAGAGCTGGACGGCCAAGACATTACTCACCTCTCTGTTGTTCCCGCTGAACTTCCGTCAGTTGAGGACAATGGATCAGTCTTATCAGCAGTTGGTCTTTACAAATTGGCGTCTTTCTCTGATGATGTGTCGAGACTTCATGACGACTTCAGCCTCCTTCCTCCAAGCCCTCTGACCATGTGCCCATTCCTACCACTTAACTTTCTCTGCTCCATGGCACCGCTGTCCTTTACGAGTCTATTCAATCCGACTCCCTCGATAGGCTGCACCGACTCTCAAGCTATAGTTTTCCACCGCAGCGTCTTTGCCCCGCTGAAATCAACACGGGCGGCTACCTTGTCGGCCCATGCCCTCTTTCACGACCTCGCCGCTCGCGATCGCATGGCACTTCATTTTCTGCTTGCATTCTCCTACAGCGAGCTCGCCATCCACCAGGGTTTCAGTCACTGGCCTCCAGTAGAGTCATACCGGCATTTTCAGCAAGGGTCGTGGCTCTTTGGCCAAGCACTTGGCTCAGGCAACCACCTTGCCATGATGATTTCATTTCTGTACTTGTACATGTTCTGGATGCGACGGGACCCGCTGGACGTGGTCAAATTGAGAGACCTCAGCACCTTTATCCTTCTCTATGTTAGGAACTTTGGTCTGGACGATTTGTGCGCTCGGTCGACCCCCGAGGGCTCTGCCACGCATGAACCGGAGCTGCTCGCACGAATATTGACATACATTTACGACCGAGACGTGTTTTGTGGCTTTTTCGGCAGTGGCGAGGTCTTTGCAGGATTCGTGAGCGAGAACCACGAGAAGCGGCATAGAATCTGGCAGCTCTCACGAGCACCGCTTTCACCATTCGACAGTCACGGCGCAATGTATGTAAAGAATCTGCAGGGTTCTAATAATCAGGACAGGGTGATTCTGGATTTATATTTTACCTTGATTACGGTTCAGCATGAGATCAATTTCTACAGCCAAGGTAGCGAAGCGCAGACATTGGGTTTGGAAGCAGATATCCAGAGAAAATTGGACAAAATACGAGAGGTGAGTTTGTCTCAAAAGGATTGTAGTAGTTGCTAAGAAAAGACCTAGGAGCACTGCTTTCTCTTCAACCTGGCCGCAACCTGCGAACAAAACGCGTCCCCTCTCATGGGCCTGGTGACAGTTACGTTTTTCCATGCTCTGGAAATCTACTTGTACCGCAGTCGGGGTTCTTCGCTTGGCGAGTGCCCAGTGCCAGTTCCGGTGCAAGGATCTTTGAGCGAGTTGATAACCGCGGCGTACTACGCGATTGCAGCTGGATCGGTGCAGCTGCTAGAACGGTTTCAGTGGGCGCTACTGATAGCCGGCATTGAGACACGGGACCCGATACATCGGAACTGGATCTTGGCGAGTCTTTCAGATCCCATGATCAAAGGCATCTGTCACGCTGCTTTAGCGGCTAAGGGACCTTCGGGCATTTCAATGAGGGCAGTCCGGGAGTTGGTCAGTAGACGGTGCGGAGAACTATAGCTCAATGGTGCCAACTTCCTTATCAATCCTCCCTGTGGTACTGCCACATGACGCCACATGACTGGTGCGGACCCGGACACAGTATACACTCGGCAATCCCCGGATAACGCACCCAACCGTGGGCGGTATCTCAGTTTCACTACTAATCTCGTCGATTAATCTGGCCAATCAGGGTGGGGCTTCGCTACGGGAAAACCTGGGGTAATGCATGGGGCACAAGTCAAGACCCAGATTTCTACCAATACCTCCATCATCGTCTGAGATAAGAATGATACGCATTTCATGATATAAGTGAGAGTGGCCTTCCATCTCGACCATGTCCCTCAGGGAGATCGTATTCTGCTTGTACAACTCCTTATCATACCTATCTACAACCACGGTTCATTATGGCAGGCAGACATCAATCGCCCGTGGATACCAAGCCCAAGGTTGAACAGCCCTCAAAGTCATCTTGCGACATGGGCCACGAGAGTGAGCTGGGATCGACTGAAACCCTCAGTGCCGAGGAAGAAAAGAAGCTTGTCCGGAAGATCGATATGCGGTTTGCTATTCCCTGACTCACGCTCCATTCTTCAAGGCTAACAGCCCCTAGACTTATGCCCCTTCTTATCGTCAGTTATGGGCTCCAGTATCTTGATAGTACGTGTCTACGATTTGTACTTGCGTCAATCATTAACGGCGAACAGAAACAAGCCTGGCATACAGTGCCATCTTGGGACTTAGAGAAGACCTGGTAAGACCCATCACTGCTCGACTTCCCAATCATTTACCAATGGGTAACAGCACCTGGTCGGCCAGCAATTCAGCTGGGCGTCGAGCATCTTTTATATCGGATACCTTGTCGCTTCATATCCTATTTCGCTTGGATTTGTTAAGTTTCCACTCGGGAAATACCTCAGTATCTTGATGTGAGCATTACCAAGTTTGTGTTCGTCGAGTTGTCTGACATCCCAAGGTTCATCTGGGGCATTGTCCTCACCCTCCACGCTGTTGCAGCCAACTACCCAAGCCTCATGGTACTTAGAACGCTGCTCGGTGTGTTTGAGAGCGCCATCAGCCCTGGGTTCTCTCTCATAACTGGAATGTGGTACACGCCCCACGAACACGTCTCGCGTCACTCGTTCTGGTTCGCCGGCAATGCCTCGGCCAGCATCATTGGAGCGATGATTGCATACGGAATTCTTTCATATAATGGACCTCTGGCTCCGTGGAAGGTCAGTTGTTGATCGTTCCAAATAGGCGCATTGCTGACCATGTAGATGCTGTTCCTTATTTTTGGCCTCATCACCATTGCTTGGTCGGTCTTTATGTTCTTCTACTTGCCCGACTCCCCCGCCAACGCAAAATTCCTGACTCCTCTGGAGCGCGAATTCGCCTCCCTTCGTCCCAAGAAGTTCCAGAGAACGACACAAACCAAGAAATGGGACCGCGGCCAGTTCATAGAAACGATGAAAGATGTAAAGTCTTGGTGGTTCTTCCTCTTCTCTTTCATCATCTGTGTTCCCAATGGAGGAACGACTAGCGTAAGCCATATACTGTGTGACTCTGCATCGTTTGAGTGCTGACTAGTTCTGATAGTTCAGCACTATCATCATCAAGAGCTTCGGTTACGATGAATTCCAAACTATCCTTATGGGCCTTCCTGCTTCTGCATTCCAGCTCACAACCGTCATTCTCGCGGCTTTCGGCACTTCATATATCCGAAAGTCTCGGCTCATTGCTCTTGTTCTGATTTACTTGATGGCCGTCGCGGGAATCCTTATGATCAAACTTCTCCCAGCAACAGAAAAGCTCTCGCGTCTTGCCGGTTTCTGGTTGATAATGGCAGTTGCTCCCGCATTCCCGCTCATGCTTTCTTTGTCGTCGAGCAATATAGCAGGATTCACGAAAAAGTCAACTGTCATGGCCATGATCTTCTTGGGTTATTGTGCAGGAAATCTTGCGGGGCCTCAATTCTTCATATCCACTGAGGCACCAGTATACCACGTGAGTGATTGCTATCAGATTGAACGAGCAACGAGGATGCTAACTAAGTAGACCGCATATACTACCATCCTGATCTGCTTTGCTATCACTATTGCGCTAGTGATTGGCTTCCGCTTTTACCTTGTTTGGGAAAATGGATGTCGGGACAAGGAACAAGGCGTTCATGTCAACCCCGAGGAGATTCGACATGTGGATCTTGGCACTGATGGGACACTACTACAAGTAGATGAAACAGATGTTGAGAACAGGAGCTTTAGGTATATTCTTTAGGACAACAACGGCAGACGCTTTTAGATCCACGCAACTCTAATGTACCAACTATGAATCAAATGCCTTCAGCAACCAGAAAGATGTGGTCCGAAAAGGCTGATGACCTGGAGCAGGCATGTTGTATCCTTCATGGTACAAGGCCGCCTCTCGGTGTGTCAAGGCCATACTTGCGCGTGATTGCCTCTCAGATACCCACGAGCTCCGTGCTGGCGAAGAACGATTTAACCCGGCTGATGACAAGCTGGAAACACCACCATTTCATAGCAATGTAGCTTCTTAGATGGACAGAGTTTGAGCTAGCCGCATGGCGCGTACTGTCATCTCGCTTTAGACGGTGGTTATACCATCTACGCCACCGACGGTACCAAAGAGGACTATTTGGGCCAGCTCCAGATATCCCTCGTTTTCTACCTGCTGTCTGATACTGACAAGGAAGGTGAAATCACGAACTTCAAAGTGGCCAACTTAACGAGATGTTCCTTTGTGGAATTGCCCTCTCAAAGAATGGAATAACCTTCAGGGACGGCTGGCGATGGTTCAAGCCTCTCGCGAGCAAACCTAGTGATACAAGCCAGGAACCCACCGATAACCGAATTCCTTAACAACCAAGCCCCCTACAGACAGGGAACAATAAAGCCTTCAATAAATCAGTTCAAGCTAGGACTATTCAGGCTGTCGGGGTTCTTGAAGATTGTAGTCATCAATTCTCTGCCTAACGCGATGAAGGGCCCGTTAAAGGCGTATTGCGACTGCTAATAGCGGATAAGAAGGAATATAGGTCTTCCCGCCGTGCGCAAACTCCACAAATTTAGGAACGGCTCATACAAATGCGTTCAGCACCCGATGGAGCGTTAAATTGAATCCTCAAGCCGTGATCAGCATCTGGCGGTGGATAAGCCTGCGTTCAGCACCGCCATCAATAGCCCGTTGGAAGACACGGATCCAGACCGTAGCAACTTAAGAAAAGACAGACAGATGGACAGACAGATGGCATGTAAGAGAGCTTTCTATGTCATATCCTCAACATTTGAATAAAACTTGCATAAGGCTTATAGATCAGTGGTGTCAATGTTTTATTCAAGAATCATGGCCAAGTCATTTGTCTCCACCCTTGAGGTTAGATAAAAGTGGTCATATTCCAAACAAATTCTTGGTCATCATTGTTTTACCTCCTCCACATAAAATGCACATTGACCATAAGTAACCGTAAGATATGTTTAATTTCCCTTCTGGTACAGCCAGTGCTCTCGAATCTCTCGAATATCTGCAATCAAAGCTGGAGGATTATCAATGCCGGGGAAATGACCACCAAAATCGTGGCCTAGACAATGAAGGGTAGTTAGCTTATAGTCCCTCATGCAACACTCGATAACAGTTATGAGCACTCGAATCAAGCAGTATCTTACTCTTGTAGTAAACGAGATTCCCAATATTCTCGATAAATGCCCGCGGCCAGAATGCTACGTTGTATTTGAAGCTACTGAACAACAGTGGTGCATCCGTCAAAGGTTTCACAAACTCAGACCTGAACGCATTGGGATTGGCAAAGTAGATGAATGCGGCTGAGGTAAACGATTCTGTCAGGTAATAGAGCGAGGTGCAACGAAGAATCTCTCGATAGTTGAGAACAGAAGGAGGAATTCCAGCTCGTGGATCCGACCCTGGCGAAAGTTAGACCGATTTGTGGCCGAGGGTTGGGGCAACTACATTCGATCATTTTTTCACCTATCCAGGCTAGCTGACCAACAGGGTTGTCTTGAAGGGCAAGCCCAATTGTGTTGGCCTACCAAATTTGGGAGCGAGCCATTCTTCGGATCGTTGCAGTTGGAACTGCTCGCTTGGTGAAAGTGTGACATTGGCCGCCGCTATTTGTTCGGCTGTAGGGGCCCAAAATGGGACGAATGCGGCATGGAAGGCCCGTACGGTGGTGTTGAATTGTTCATACAAGGAGTAGCCAACGGTGGAGCCCCAATCCGTGCCGTGAACTGCGTACTTCTTAAACCCTAGTTTCTCAGTCATGAGCGTATTAAAAATCCGGGCAGTGTCTGAAATGGTCCAATTTGCGGGGGCGGCTTCAGAGAATGCAAATCCCGGAAGTGACGGAATAATGAGCTCAAATGATACGGATTTACCACTGGATGTCTTCGACCTCTGTATTAAAGGTTTAATAATTGGTAGGAACTCCAAGAATGAGCCTGGCCAGCCGTGCAGTAGCAAGAGTGGAATGGCGTCAGGGTCCTTAGATCGTTCGTGGATGAAGTGAACTTCAAGACCCTCCAGAACAGTCGTAAAATGATGGTATCTTTTTTTTCGTCAGATAACATTTTCAAGTATCCAAAAAAATAGTCTCTAGGGAAAATCACTTGTTAAATTCATTCTCCTCGGTTTCCCAGTTAAAATCATGGATCCATCCCCTCTGCAGCTGCTTTAGAACTTCGAGGTCAATGCCAGCGGAGGCCCCCAATCCTGGATAAACTGGTCGTCGGGGTAATTTGGTTCCTTTTATTAAGTCGATCATTCGTGTGGCTTGTTTAGAAAGGTCGATATTGAAAGGTCTGATACTGTTCGCAGGGGCAGGCTGAGGCGCTGCATGGACTCCAACAGTAACCAGCAAGGTGGTCAGCCATGATGAGGCACAAACACTGGAAAATAACATCATGAAGATGGACCCAAAATGAGAATGCTCAGCGGTTAGTTTGCTTTTCTGAAAATCGTTTGGCGAGGAAAGTGTTGCTTTATATGCTGTTGGTCACTGCACATTTCTCATTTGCTAGCAGCGAAGCTCGCCGATCCAGCGGCGACCATGAAACTTCCCGAGGTTGCCGGACAGTGATTGGCATCCAGTTCCCGCGCCATTGTGCAACAGCCATGACTGCATCATGCACTGCAATAAGCGGCCAACTTCAGCTGTTGCTGTAACAGGAATATTGCAGCGGCTGTTAAGTGCCATTCCTGCGGGGTACGCTTGTAATGTCCGGAGATACTCCCGGCCTACACCAAGAAAACCTGGATATAAAGGATTACATGCATGTGACAAATGGGGGTATCCTTATTAATACCAAAAGGCCCAGGATTCCTTTCGTTATGATTAGGTAAGGAGAGTAAATGATTGAAGAGGAAGAAGCTATCAATATGGGAGAGGGGCTACATGATCTTTGAACCCTTGCAGGGTACCGGCCCCCAACTTGAACCTTTTGCCCCATTCCTTCCAACATCCTTCATATTCCGCTGAAGGTCTTTTTCAAATCCTGTGATTAATCATGTGACAACTCCTTAATGAGTACGGGATCATGCAGCAGAACGTCTCTCGGACGGAATTGTTTCGCTCAATATATCTGCGAGTCGCCTTACAGCTAAAGATTAGATGCTCGAGAGGCAGATATGGAGACACAGATAATTGGGTCACGCGTGGGGAAAAATCCTTGCTCTCAGTTATGAGATGGTTGAAAACATTTTGAAACCAACAGTCTGTCGTCTTGGGATGCCAGTGAGGGGCTCGAAATACACGCTGCTTGTGTTGAGGATCCAATCATCCAAAGCTCTTCGACTGCTAATCAAATATCACACTGAAACTGACCATACTCAGAGGCTCATGAAAAAAAGAGAGGCCTTGCTTGGGTGCTAAAAGCAAAGTGATAATTTAGATCGGATCGGTGTTTGGACTCGTGGATTCATCCGATGATGATGGTTGACCTCGGACGTGAATTAAGAAAACACGAACAAGCTAGATATCGAATTTCACAAGTTATATTTTAAGCTATGTTTCCGGACCAAACCAAGCGCCATGAAGCTTGAGCCGGAGGCACTTGTCCTGGCGGGTGGTGGGAGCCACATGTCTATGCACGAGTGGAGATAGAGACCCTCACAGGAAGGATGAATCCTACCATAGAGATGGAAGTCTTCTCAATACTCCTGTGACCAACCCAAAATTTCCGTCGCTTGGTTCGTGAAAAGAATGCCTTTCATTCGCCTGATCCAAAAGTTTTGCCACCCGGGTTCCTACCTCGATAGTCTTGGACTTTTGGGTGCCTACACCGCGAGTCGACTCTAAATGACCTGCCAGGAAGCTTTGCAGTAACTGGTCCTTGTCACACCGAGCACCTGCACGAAGAAGTGCTTCAGTGACAGCGAGATTTTGGAAGACTTCCACTCGTGGCATTCTCATCAACTGCGACACCCAGCTCTCCCAAGGCGTAATGATGCATCCTTCTTTGTTGAATGTCTCATTCGGCTGACATTTCATACCTAGGAGGCAGCGTACCATCAAATGCGTGGCGGATGGTGACGGTGTAAATACCCCAAGCATGGGTCTCACCAAAGCATGATAGAGTAATGGATAAGGCAGGCTCACCTCTTCGAACCCTGGCATGAGTTTTGACACATTTGTAACCATGTTTACTTCCACGGCAAGCAGAAATATGAAGACATCTCGACCGTATTCTCCTATGATTATAGAAGGTGTGGTTCCATCTCTTAGCGAAGAGTTTGCTGCTTCCTCATGCAGTAGGACAAGCATTATCCTCTCCAGGAGCGCAAAACTGAGGTCTCCATTTTCTGTATCAGCAACGCACGCACAAAAGATTGCGTCCGCCATAGCCTTGTACCATCGTGAATCAAGCTTCCAATACCATGATTGTATAGACATGAAAGACAGTGCTGCATTGGCGTTGAACCTTTGATCTTGAACGCGAAGACAATCGAGTTTCCACGCATCTGGGTGGTCCAAGAACTCAAACACCGTTCTATGGATGAATGCGATAGTTGCGTAATTATCGCTATCAGTCGGGGCCAGTCTGACAATTTGCAGCTCCAGTAGGCCACCACAACGACTGCGAAGGCGCCTTTCAACACGATCCCAGATTACACGGATGTCATGGGGAGCTGCATCGAATGGTGGAACGTTTTCAAAGTCCATTCCCGCTCGATCAAGTATATCCCATGAGAGAGCATCAATCTCGTTGGATCGGTCCTGGTCGCGATCATGCTCTCGGAAAATGCTTTGTCTTTGGTAACATACCCTGAGCATTTTTGCGGCATGTTCGAAGTATCTGGGCTCCACCATCGACAGCATGTGACGAAACATGCCTTCAAGCTCTGGCGGCAACTCATCAATTCGTTTCACAAGCTCAACGGCGGTGTCGTACGCAGCGAATCCGTTGAGGATACTACGACATGCGAGAATGACCCACAAAAAGACGCCTGCTGATTTATCGACGAGTTGTCTGAGAATGGTTTCGGCGATGGCCGTGTCTGATGATCTGAGTATTTCCATGTATCTGTGAGAGCCCACGGTCTGTTGTACATAATTTTGGATGTCTGCGCGCGTCACATCTTGGAGCCGGAGAGACGGGACCAAGGAGAATGAGTCGCAGCACAATGGAACCGGTCTGCTCGATAACAATATTTTGATTTCGGGATGTCGAGATAGTTCCCGGACGAACGCTACTCCATCGTTCAGGTCCCCATCGAATTCATCGAGACCGTCGAGGAACAGGCAATAATGCTGTGGCAAACTCACGTCTTGGAGTTTACCGAATGCTGAACTCATTTCCTCTGAAGACGGGGATTGCAGACCAGCGAACGGATCAGGGTACGATTCATGGCTGTACGCCTCCTTCCACATCCGAGGTAAAAGAGTCGAGATGAGCAGAGGATTCTGTGCCAATACTTGATGCAGAATCGACCTTGATAAGCCAAGGAGCGACTTTTGCTCCAGAGTCCCAAGATTCCAAAAGAAAAATGACCCAAGGACCAACTCGGATGCCCCGGCCCAACTCTGGAGTAACGACTTTGTTTTCTTTTGTCCATACAGATACTTCATCAGGGTGGATTTTCCGCTTCCTGCTTTCCCCGACAACCAGAAAAGGCCTGTACCAGAGCTCAACCACGACGAAAGAGCCGAGCTGGGATGCAATGCCCAGGAAAGTGTTTCGGGATGTGCAGGAGCGACAGCTTCCAATCGTGCATCCATTGTCCGGAACCAGATTTTCTCGAGAATCTTCAGCCGCAGCATATCTTCGAACCGCTTTTTCGCCGGTCCAGCAACAGGTGGAGGCGAATTAATGGTGGCAAGGCGCACGTCACAAATAGCTCTGAGATCTTTCAATTCGGACAACGCTTCTTCCAATAGGCTTTTGGCAGCGATTCCATCCCATTCATTGTTCTTGTCTGGAAGCAGCTGATCAAGCTTTGTGACGAAATGAGACAGATCCTGAATGAGCTTCTCAAACTGAGTGCTATCCCTGATGACCCACCGGATCTTGTTGGCTCTGGAAATTCCTGGTGTCTGTCTTTCTGGGTATTTTCGAACTTTCTGGAAGTCCTTGGTAAACGTATCATGCGGTTCTCGACTTACAGTTGTCCTAAGTATTGCCACATCATGGTTATTTGCCGAAACTGGTTCTAGCCCGTATCGACTTCGGAGTATTGAGCTTTCGCTCAAAAGGAGAGAAATGCTGCTCAGAACATTCAAAACAGCTTGTTGCAATTCTCGATCATCTAATCGTCGGTCATAATCCGAATAAATGAGGCGATTGCGCTGGGCCCATTGCAAGAGCAACGTCTTCTCAACATCAAGTTTGGTTTCCAGAATCGCACAGTCGCGCTCGATGGAACGGTACGAAGTGAAAAGCGCAAAGAGGTCTATGCAGTCTTTGAAAGTTCCAGCTAGTGTGATGATGCCAAGGGCCAGGCCGGCCGCCTCCATGGTGGCACGTAGTTGTGTGATGATAAACCTAGGTAACAGCTCACAAGACAATCAAGCGTGAGAGGGGACGATGATGCCTGAGTAGTGGCGCAGGCGGAAGATAGACAATTGATTGGCTACAATGCACCACAATGGATCCAGTCATCTGCAGTCTTGGGGCTGCGCCGCTCGTATATTTTTCCGCTTTTATGACCCTTTGGTGGAACCAATGCCAGCAAATTGTGGAGATAGGTAATAAGTTGACTGGCAACAGAATTTGATACTTCCCGAACCAGTCAACGGTCATTAGAACTACTTACCCTTAGGTCACTATTTTGCACGCTCTCGTTCACTTTTTCAAATGCAAGTGACTTGCATAGGGCCTAGACAACCTCGTTCTTTCTCCAAAACGCAAAGCAGAAGACATCAGGCCCATGGAGAACAGAGCACTGGCAAATGCCGTCTTTTCCGCGCGCTGTTCCTGTCTCAGTAATTGACAGTGGTATACTGATGTCTCAGGGTGTTTTCTTTTTAGATCATCATTGTGTTTGAGGACGACAAGTCCGTTCAACATTGCCAAAGTATTACAAACCAGCGTTTTGTTTTATCAAGACTCCCTTTGCCCATTTACAATTCTATAGTCCCAAGCTGTGAAGGGCACCAACTTATTGAAGAATGCCGTGTTGGCTTCCCCTGTTAGCTAAGGTAGGCAAATCTGATTCGAAACTCAACCCACTAGCGCGCCTCAAGAATGGCTCCTCAATTTATCAGTGCTGAGGTGTTGTGAGTTGCGGTCCGGTTCTCAGATTCAACGTTCATGCCAGTGATGTCGGTGGAGGATGGCATAGAATACCTTGGACTCACATTTGACTCCATGCCTATTGCGGAGCAACACGGGCTAGTTCATGACCATGGAACTAGTCAGTATGGCTCCGCCTGAAATTTTATTCCCGCTGAATATACCGTAGGAACTCAAAAAATTCGTATTTGTCTGTGGATCCGTCTGGTGGGTCAGATCCCCTGTCACACACTTTTATTAGCAAATGAAACAAGGATGCCAGCAGGGCCCAGCCAACCTCCTACCTGAACAATATCGCAGCAGCGGCGCCCGAAGCCACAGAAATGACCGAAATCGAGATGATAATATTGTAATATCAGGGAAATGCAAATCTCAGAGGTTCGATCGAACAGGGCGCAGCCGAGGGCGCTTGAGGAGGGAAATACCACTATATTATAATAGAAAGATGCTGCCTCGAGGGCATAATATGATCGTTGTATGGAGAGGTTGATTTTGTAGTTATGATGATGCTTTTTAATGGTTTTTATTAGTAACTTCTGGTAGTTGTTATTGTTTGAGAAAGTGGTGATACAGATGTGTTACGAGGGCTTGTTTATTACTAGATTCCTTTAAATCTAATCCCTTCAATATTAACTTTAATTTGGTGACCTTAAGTAAGAAGAGATATAAATAGAGATTATTGTTGCCGGCGACTATAAGCTTATTATTATCTTTAATTTTATAGACAACTTCCTCGGTCTTGATGATTGTTTCCCTAGTGTTTTCTCACCCAGTGAAATCTATTGCTACGCTGGGGATGTCCTTGATACTGATTAGATGATCCTGTGAGCCGTCAGGTCGAATACTAATGCCGCAGTCAAGAAATGCCTTCTCTACGAGCTCTGTCCGCTCTGATAGGCGTTTTATAGCAGCAGCAATGACCTAGGTTATTATAATCCGTTTATTATGAATAGTCTAGTTAAATTTCCTCTCTGCCTCTTGCTGAATTGTATACTCCTCGGTTGTATTACGAAGCCAGTCTTTAAATAGGCGATTTATAGCTGTATTAAGCGGCTGAAGCAAGCTCATTAGCCCCGGCGGGATTAGCGCTAGAGTAATGCGTTCATCTTGTAGCTTTTGTAGAATTTCCGGCGTTTTGTGGAATATTGTAATATCTATTATAAGAAGGTAATCTTATTGCTATTAGAGTTATAGGATAAACTTAGAAGAAATCTAGCTCTGGAATAGGTCTTTGTTATTATATGTAGTCTTATTAAATTTAATAGTAATGTCCAGTAAGTAAAGATGCCCTTCTTCTTAAAAAATATGCCCTTGCGGCAGTGGAATACCATGAAATATAATCTTAGGCTTTAACTAATAAATTCCATCAGCAAATATATATAGAATCAAGATTACTTGCTGCTTATTCTATCTAGAATAATCTAACTTCCCACTTATTGTTTTTTGGCCGCGGATATTATATATATAACTATTAAGATATTTGAATGGAATTGGGGTCTCGTTGAGGTTCAAAATTCAGTTGCAGGCAAAACGGCGTAACTGTCACGACCCGCACTAACCTTGTGACTAAGCCAGCACGGAATAACAATGACCCGTTCTGGCTTCGACGGATGCTACGTAGAGAAGTTAGATAAACCGATAGGAGGACCACGATCTAAATACATGCTAGTCCTTACTAAGGACATGGTCACATGGGACCAATATAGCCAGAGGTTCAGATAAATAATAGGGGAATATATTAGATAGGATGTGGCCATCCTCCTAGGGGTCTAATAGGATATGGTCCCCGCCTGGCAAGGAGGAAAAGGGGCTAGTGCCTAACTACCCCGGAACTAAGGATGTAGGTGAATTCCTATATAATACTAAGCAAAGAAAGGGCTAATTATGTATATGTACTTATGTACTGCGATTAAGTGCACCGAACTAGGTGTGCTAGCGATTACCCTAATGGAGTGATTACAATAAGTATATAGATAGGAGGATTCTACCTTAGGATAGATAGGAGACTACTAGCTATTAATAATATATAGTCCCTGAGATAACCTTCATTGTACTATTCTCTTATAGACTAGTGATAACCCCCTTATGTGCTTTAGATACTTTCCTGTCGTTCTGTCTAAGGATAAATGAACCCCCAACGATCCTTAGTTACCCTATACCTCACGGTGTAAGGCTACCCCCGATCGTCACAGTAACGGAGAGATTAAAATAGCATCAAAAATTAACTATGACTCAGTTTTCTACTAAGAAATGCGTTAGATAAAACGGAGGAAGTTATTAATAATATTTGTAAGTTCTTTAGGGCGTTAGGTGGCCTGCTTTGTGACTTATTATCTTACGATATTTGTTATAACCTGACCTAAGGCTATAACTAAACCGTAGAAAACTACATAATATAATATATAACCCCAATACTAATCTAGGGCTACTAGCCTTAAAGAAAGACTAGCCCCATAGTACTAGTATAGTACCTAAGGCTAGCCCTAATATACTAGCCCAAAGAAGATACTAATATAAAAGAAGGGCTAGAAGTAAAGGACTAATAATAAAGGGCTAATAAAGAAAATATTTAATATAAATAGAGATTTATATAGAAGAAGATTCCTATAAAAAGTAAAAATATATAGGAATAGATTAAGGGATTATAATCTAATTATAATCTAGAACTAAATTAATAAATTATAGCTACTAAGTAATCTAGTACTTTAAGAAAAGGAAACTATATATATAAATAGGAGGTTCTATATATTATATTTAGATTAGAACCTACTAACTATTAATAATATATAGTTCCTAAAATAATCTTTATTATATTATTTTTTTATAAACTAGTAATAATCCCTTATATACTTTAAATACTTTTTTATTATTTTATCTAAGAATAAATAAAATTCCTAATAATCTTTAGTTATTTTATACCTTTTAATATAAAATTACTCCTAATTATTATATATTAATAGCTCTTATTCTAGATAATACTATTATATCTAAAGTAATATTAAAAAATAGTAAATAAGTTAATTAAGCTAATCCCTAAGGGAAAGGAGGTAGCCTACCCTATAGTACTAAGGCCTCTACCTACTAAGGTTACTTCTAAGAAAACCCCCTTAGGAGATAATATTATTATAAATAAGGACCTAGCCTTATAATTAGACTCTAATAATAATAATAAAATTACTACCCTATAAGCCAAAGTCTAGGAGAATATTTAAATTACTAATAAAAAGCTTAATTAACTCTAAGATAATATCCTTAATACTTAATAAGCTTATAAACTAAAGTAGCTTATTAAAACCCTTAAAAAGGAAATAGCTAATATAGTATAATTCTATATAGAGGAATCTAAGAAAAATAGAGAAATACTTAAATAACTCTAGAATATAAATCTTAGTAAAGCTATAGGGGCCTAAAAAAATAAAGGAGCTATTTTATAAACTAAAAAGCCTAAGCCCTTTAATAGTACCTTAAGTAAATTTTAAATATTTATTATATTACTTAAAGTATATTACCTAGATTACCTCTTACTCTTTATATAGAACTATAATAAAGTTATATTTATAGCTTATAATCTAACTAAGAAAATATAAACCTAGTTTAAATCTATATTTTAAGACTATATAAATAATATTTCTATTTTCTAAATAAATTATATTAAATATATTTTTATAAGCTTTTAGAAGTTTAAGAAAGAAATTAAATATATTTTTAGGATAATTAATAAAATATAGAATATAAAGAGAGCTCTTAACTTACTTAAATAAATTAGGTCCTATACTAAGTTTATTACTAAGTTCCTTTATATTACTATACTACTTTATTAGCTAGAGAATATCCTAAAGAAGACCTTTTATAATAAAATTAAATTTAATATAAAAAATAAACTTATTAAAATTAAATATAATAAAGTCTTATTATTAGAATATATATATAAAGTAGTAGAAATTAATAACTATAATTAGGAATACTATAAGAAATAGAAATAAGAAAATAAAATAAAGAAATTTAAAACCCCCTACTAAGTAAACTAAGAAAAGAAGAAATTTATTTCTATAGCCTATAGAACTATAGTAGAACCTATAGAAATTAATATTATTTAGAAATAAGGAAAGAACTTCTTCTACTATAACTATAGAAAAAAGAAATACTATATATAGAACTATAGAAATAAGCCCTAAAATAGAAAGAAAACCTATTTCTAGCTAATCTAAGAAAACTAATATAATATTAATATAATTAAAAAATAATTAATTAATATTATTACTAAATAAGAACCTACTAAGAATATCTCTAACTAATAAGTAATAATTAAAGATATTTCTAATATTACTAGCCTAATTAACTTACTAAGAGGAACCCCTATAATTAATAAACCCTTAAATAATAAATTAGAATTAAGTATAAGTACTACTAAAGGTACCTTACTTCTACTTAATTATATACTAATTAAAGCTAGAACTAAATAATATAATCTACTCTTAGGAAACTAGGAAGTATATATCTAAGTAATAACTATAAAGACTACTATAAGCCTATAAGAAGTAAGATTTACTATTAACTCTTAATATAATCCCCTATTTAACCCTAATTACTACTAATATAATAAAATCTTATAAGTATTTTATATAATATATTAATATTTAATCTACCTTACTACTAAAGTAAAATAAAATATATTCCCTATATATATATAAGGCACTAAAATAAAAAACCCCTATATATTTAAGAAAATACCTTACTAAGAGATTAAAATATATTACCTTAGGTATTAAATTATAATTCTTAAACTAAGTAAAAAATACCCTAAAAAATATTACTTTAAAGTAAGAGAAACCTATAAAGCTAATAAGTACTAAATATATTACTAAGTAAAAATTAATTAACTTTATAGATTCTAAGGTAAATATAGAAGGGAATATACCTAATTAAAAATATATATTTCTAAATAAAGACTATAAATATATTAAAATAATAATCTTATAATTTCTTAATAAACTCCTAAGAAAAGAATATAACTATAGAATAAAGTACTTTACCTATAATTATAAAAAGAAAACCCCTACTATTTATAGAACTAAACCCAGCCCTATAGAGATTAGCTATATAGAAGATAGTCTATACTATTACTATAACTATAAAAAATATAAAGTAAAAAGAATATACCTTTATAGAGAAATAAAACCTAAGATAATAAGTACTATAAAGGAAGAATATACTTAGAAGTATAAAGAATATTATTATCTATATTAAACCTACTATAAATATACTATTTATATAAAAGAGATAAATAATAAATTACTTATTAGTATTAGAGAAACTAAATAAAGAATTAATAAGATCTTTATATAAAGTAATTAAATAAAAAATAAGATCTATTAATTATAATTAAGCTATAAAGTAATAAAAGAAAGTAATAAATTATTACTATAATCTAAAAGTAAGAATAAGTAGAATAGTAAGAGTACTATATTAACTTTATAATTTAGAATATAATTATTAATACTAAAGTAAATATTAGTACTAAGGAAAATTATATTAATCCTAACTTTATAAACTAATATAAAATCCTATAGAGAAGGAAGAAGAAATTATATAAAGCTATAAATATAAAAAGAGTTCTTTTTATTTATAATAAGGGACTAATAAATAAAGAGATAATTCTTTATATAATAATATAAGGAATTACTTATAATATTATCTTTAATATAATATAAGTATAATCTAATATATTTCTAAGTAAACTATAGCTAAAGGATTAAAGATCTACCTTTAATTAAAATAATAGCTAAGTTATAATAATAGAATTATAATAGCTCTAAATAAGAAAAAGAAAATAAAGAAAAAAAAAAGAAGTAAATATTTATAATAAAACCCTATCTAGGAAAAAAAGAACCCTCCTAAAATAGAAGAATTATTAGGTAAAAGCTAAAGTATTAACTAATAATAAAATATAATCTAATATATAATATAAATAAAGCTAAGTAATATTTACCTATAAGTAAAAAGTAATTAATCTTATTTATATCCTTATATATAGTATTAAGGAGTAAATATAAGTAAAATAAGAAGTAGAAAATAGGTTTATAAATATCCTAGAAAAATACTATAAATATATAAAGCTATTTATAAAAAACCTAGTCCTCCTAGGTACTGAGGATAAAAGACCTATCATTGCTACTGTTACTGAGGTCACGTGATAGGTCACGTGATCAGCTTGACTGCCACGGCGGCTTACACGGACTTATATCAGACAACACATATCATTGCACTACAAAAAGTTCGGAACAGACATCATTGATTTGAATAAGTTGGATTTGCTCGACTATCTGCTATAACAGCAAGAGCTCAGATCATGTCTCCTCAGCCAGACGCTTTATCTTCTCCATACTCCTCTTAATCTTCGGATTATAGGCCTTATTCTTCGAGAGATATAGCTTATCTCTGAATTTATCCAGATTCTCCTTTGTCTCTTTGGAACTGGTCTTCCCTTGCAGCTCTTGAACTATGCTGCGGCTCGTGCTTGCCTTCACATCTGCTTTGGCCATCTCGAGGTCTTCTATGTTGGTCAGCGTTCGGCTTTGCTGCTAGGGCTTCCTCTGCTCAAGCGATCTTACCTGTTGGGCGTTGTAGCTCTGGATTTGATACGGAAATTCAAGAGGTCTTGACGAATATCGGGATTGCAAGCAGGTCTCTTCTGGTGTTGGTGTTGGTGACGAACAGAGATTTCGGCTGCGACGAGCAGGGCACGAGCAGATTTTTATGCTGCCGTCCTTTGATTCGATTTGACTTTGTTGAGGCCAGGCAACACATGCTGCTGCAGAACTTATATTGACTTTGGCTTTGCTACTGGCATCGCCACAGCTACAGCCACAAGGTTCGTTTAGGTATGTCCAATAAAGACCTTGGTGGTGCAGCAATATCTCAATGGCTCCATCGAGTTCCTGTGTATATATGCACAGCGGAACAGATGGCTTAAGCCTCGCAAGTGCCTGTGGCACGTTGTATTGCAGATATCTTTATTGTTAACTTTGTTGTTACTGTATCTAAGGTTCTAGGTATTAGATCTCCCTATTAAATTATTTTTATTATATCTAAGTCCCTATTTGAAATTCTTAAATTTGGGTCATCTTAATAAATTTCTTAATAAAAAACCTAGAGAGTAGATTCCCTAAATACTTAAAATAGGACTATAAAATCTACCTAATTAATAGAAAAAAGACCTATTTCTTATTAATTTATAACCTTAATACTAAAGAACTAAAAATATTAAAAGAATATATTAATAAGAACCTTAAGAAAAGATATATTTAATAGTTAATATTACCTACTAAATACTTTATTATATTTATCCTAAAAAAGAATAAAAAACTCTACTTATATATAGATTATTACTAATTAAATAATATTATAATTAAAAATAAAATACCTTTATTTCTTATTACTAAAATAAGAAATTACTTATATAATAAAATAATTTTTATTATACTTAATCTTAAAGGTACCTATAACCTAATTAAAATAAAGAAAGAAAATAAATAGAAAACTACTTTTTATATAAAGTTTAGATTCTTTAAAACCTTAATAATACTATTTAATCTAATTAATATACTAGCTATATTCTAATAAATAATTAATTATATCCTAAGAGAATTTATAAATAACTTTATTATTATTTACTTAAATAATATATTTATTTTTTTAAAGAATAAAAAATAATATAAAAAGTATATATATAAGGTACTTTAAGTACTATAAGATATTAAACTCTTAGTAGAATCTACTAAAAGTAATTTCTATATATATAAAGTAAATTTCCTTAAATATATTATTTAACCTAATAAGATCTAAATAAAAAAAAGTAAAATTATAGTAATTAAAGAATAGAAGCCCCCTATAAATAATATTAAAGATATTTAGAGTTTCCTAAGATTTATTAATTATTATTAATACTTTATTAAATATTTTAAAAAGATTACTAAACTACTAATAAATTTAATTAAAAAAAATATACCTTTTAAGTAAATCTTAGAGACCTAATAAGCCTTTAAAGAAATTAAAGAATAAATTATTAGTAAATTTATTTTAATAACTTTTAATTTAAAGAAGTAAATTATCCTAGAAACTAATACCTCTAATTATACCCTTAGTACTACTATTAAGTAAATAGGAAATAATAAACTTCTATATCTTATTACCTTTTAGTCTAAGAAAATTACTAGATCCCTACTTTACTACTTTATTTATAATAAAGAATTTATAGTAATTATTAAAGTATTTAAAGAATTCTAATATTACCTTATAGGTATAGAATATAAAATTAAGATCTATATTAATTATAAAAATATTACTTATTTTACTATAATTTAAACCCTAATAGTAAAATAAGTCTACTATATAGAAATACTTATACTCTTTAATTATAAGATTATTTATTAAAAAGGATCTAAAAATAAATATATTAATATACTAAATTAGAAAAGTAAATATAAGTAAGAAATCCCTAAGGTAATATAGTAATTACTATATCTTAATATAGAAGTGTCACGACCCGCACTAACCTCATGACTAAGCCAGAACGGAATAATAATGACCCGCACCGGCTATGACGGATGCTACGTAGAGGAACTGGACGAACCGGTTGGAGGACCACGATTCAAATATATGCTGACCCTTACCAAAGATATGGTTACGTGGGACCAATAGAGTAATAGGTTTAGGCGCACGATAGGGGAATACGTTGGGCGCGATGCTGTAGCTATCCTAGGGATTCAAAGGGGTACGGTACTAGCCTGGCTAGGCGGAAAGAAGACTA
The DNA here is from genome assembly GCA_020881915.1 of Paramyrothecium sp. XJ0827. Lineage (NCBI taxonomy): Eukaryota > Fungi > Ascomycota > Sordariomycetes > Hypocreales > Stachybotryaceae > Paramyrothecium > Paramyrothecium sp. XJ0827. Next base: position 237,456 of record JAJFPB010000001.1, on the reverse strand, counting down.
GCGGCCCCTCCAACCAATAAGGGCGAGATCATAGGATCTAGAGAATGATCCCTAGATCTGGATCTAGGGATCTGAAGTATGATCCCCAGATCCCAGATAATACGACAAGTATATAGATGGGAGAACTCTACCTTAGGATAGATAGAAGACGACCAGCTATTAATAATATATAGTCCCCGAGATAACCTTTATTGCACTGTTCTCTTATAGACTAGTGACAACCCCTTGTGTGCTTCAGATACTTTCCCGTCGTTCTGTCTAAGGACAAACGAACCCCTAACGATCCTTAGTTACCCTATATCTTCCGGTGTAAGGCTACCCTTAGATTGTTATACGTTGATAGCTCTTGTTCTAGGCGACGCCATTGTACCTGAAGCAATATTGAAAATGGCAGGTGAGTCGACCAAGCCAACCCCCAAGGGAAAGGAGGCAGCCCGCCCTGCGGCACCAAGGCCTCCACCCACCAAGGTCACTCCCGAGAAAACCCCCTCAGGAGACAACATCGTCATGGGCGAAGACCCGGCCTTGCAATCGGACTCTGATGATGACGACGAAATTGCCGCCCTATGAGCAAAAGTCCGGGAGGATATCTGGATCACTAATGAAAAACTCGATCAACTCCAAGATAACGTCCTTGACGCTCGACAAGCCTACGAACTAAAGCAGCTTGTTGAAACTCTTAAGAAGGAGATGGCCAATATGGCACAACTCCACGTAGAGGAATCTAAGAAAAACGGGGAAATGCTCGAACGACTCCGGAACGTAAACCTTAGCGGAGCCACGGGGGCCTAGAAAGACAAGGGAGCCATCCTGTAAACTAGAAAGCCCGAGCCCTTTGACGGCACCCCGAGCAAGCTCCAAACATTCATTACATCGCTTAAAGCGTATTACCTAGATTACCCCTCACTCTTCGTACAGGACCATAATAGGGTTATGTTCGCGGCTTGCAACCTAACCGGGAAGGCATAAACCTGGTTCGAGCCCACACTCCGAGACTACGTCAATAACACTTCCATCTTTTGGATGGACTACACCGAACGCATCTTCGCGAGCTTCCAGAAGTTCAAGGAAGAAATCGGACGCATTTTCGGGACAACCAATGAAACACGGGACGCCAAGAGAGCCCTCAACTCGCTTAGATAGACCAGGTCCTGCGCTGAGCTTGTCGCCGAGTTCCTCTGCATTACCGCGCCACTCCATTAGCTAGAGGATATCCTAAAGAAGACCTTCTACAACAGGGTTAAACCCAACATAAAAGACGAACTCATCAAAGTCAAGCGCGACGAAGTCTCACTATCGGAATACATACACAAAGCAGTGGAAATCAACAACCGCAATTAGGAACACCACAAGGAACGGGGACAAGAAGACAAAGCAAAGAAATTCAAAACCCCCTACCAGGCAAACCAAGGAAAGAAGAAATTCGTCCCCACTTCTTTCGGAACCGCCCCTGGACCTATGGAAATCAATACCATCTAGAAAAGCAAGGACCTCACTTGCTATAACTGCGGAAAAAAGGGACACTATGCCCGCAACTGCCGAAGCAAGCCTCAGGAAGGCAAGAAAACGTACCTTTGGCCAGTTACGGAAAACAAGCGAAATATTAATATTGTGGAATGATGCACTATTAATATCGTCGAGAAACGGGAACCTACTGAGGATATCCCCGATCGACAAGTGACGATCGAAGATATATCTAACGTTACTAGTCTGACCAACTCGCTGTGCGATATACCTACGGTTAGTGAACCCTCGGATGACAAATCAGAATCTAGCGCGGATACCGCCGAAGGTGCCCCACTCCTACTTAACTACATACTGGTCGAAGCCGGGACCAAATGATATAACCCACTCCTTGGAGATCGGGAAGTATATATCCGAGCGGTAACCACGAAGGCAGCTATGAACTTATGGGGAGCAAGGTTCACTATCGACTCTTGATGCGACCCCCTGTTCAACCCCGATCACTATAGATATAACGAAATCTCATGGGCGTCTTGCGTGATATACTAATGCCCGATCTACCTTGCAACTAAGGCTAAATAAAACGCATTCCCTATGCGCGCACGAGGCACCAAGATGGAAAACCCCTACATGTTCGAGGAGATGCCCTATTGGGAGGTCAAAACGCACCACCTCCGGCATCAAATCGCGATCCTCGGACCAAGCGAGGAATACCCCGAAGAATGTTACTTCGAGGCAGGAGAAACCTGCGAAACCAACGAATGCTAGATATACTACTGAACAAAAATCAACCGACTCTACTGACTCTAAGGCAAATATGGAAGGGAGTACACCCAGTTGGAAAATGCGCTCCTCAACGAAGACCACAAACACATCGAAACAGCGATCTCGTAATTTCTCGATGGGCTCCTAAGAAGGGAACACCACTGCAGGATGGGGCACTCCGCCCGCAACTGCAAGAAGAAAACCCCTACCGCCCACGGGACCGAACCCGGCCCCATGGAGATTAGCTGCACCGAAGACAGCCTATGCCGCTACTACGACTGCAAAAAACATGAGGCAGAAAGGATACGCCTTCGCAGGGAAATGGAACCCAAGATGATAGGCACCACAAAGGAAGAATGCACCCGGGAGCACGAAGAACACTGCTACCTACACTAAACCTGCTACGGGCATACTATCTGCATAAAAGAGATGAGCAATGAATCGCCTATTAGCATCAGAGAAGCCAAACAAAGGATCAACAGGATCCCTGTCTAAAGTAACCAGGTAAAAAACGAGGCCTGTCACCTGTAATTGGGCTATAAGGTGATGGAAGGAAGTAACGTACTATAGCTGTAGTCCAAAAAGAGGACCAGGTAGAACGGCAAGGGTATTACATTGACTTTACAGTCTAGGGCGTAATATTTGACGCCAGAGTGGATACTGGCGCCGAAGAAAATTATATCGATCCAGATTTTGTGAACCGACACCAAATCCCATGGAGGAAAAAGGCGAGGAAATACCAGGCCGCCAGCACGGAAGGTATTCCGCTCACCTACAACCAAGGATGGGTTGACAGAGAAGTTGCCCTCAGCGCAACGACGCAAGGGATTACCTACGAAGTTACTCTAGATATCATTAGCACCCGATCTGACATACTCCTGGGCAAACTATGGTTAAAAGATCGAAGACCTACCTTTGACTGGGATACTGGCCAAGTCACGATAGCGGAATCGTAACCGCCCCAAGCAAGGAAAAGGAAACCAAAAGGAAGGAAAGAAGCAAATGTTTGCGACGAAACCCCGTCTAGGAAAGGAAGGACCCTCCTGAGACAGAAGGATTGTCAGGCAAAAGCCAAAGTATTGACCGATAACGGAATACGACCTGGTATATGACATAAGCAGAGCTAAGCAGTATCTACCTATGAAAGGAAAGCAATCAACCTTATCCATACCCTTGCGCACAGTATTAAGGAGCAAACGCAAGCAAAACAAGAAGTGGAAGATAGACTCGCAAATATCCCAGAAAAGTACTGCAAATACATGAAGCTGTTCGCGGAAAACCTGGAAAGTGGGCTCCCCGAATACTTAGAATGGGACCACGAAATCTGCCTGATCGACGGAAAAAAGACCTATTTCCTACTGATCTACAACCTCAATGCCGAAGAACTGAAGATATTGAAAGAATATATTGATGAGAACCTCAAAAAAGGATATATCTGATGATCAATATCACCTGCTGGATACCCTATTATGTTCGTCCCAAAAAAAAACGGAAAACTCCGCCTATGCATGGACTATTGCCGACTAAACGACATTACGATCAAAGATAGGATACCTTTGCCCCTTATCACCGAAATGAGAGATCGTCTGTACGGTAAAACGATCTTCACCGCGCTCGACCTCAAAGGCGCCTACAACCTGATTAGAATAAAGAAAGGAGACGAATGGAAGACTGCATTTTGTACGAAATTCGGACTCTTCGAAACCTTAGTAATGCTGTTCGGCCTAACCAATGCACTAGCTACATTTCAACGTATGATCAACTACGTTTTAAGAGAATTTGTAGATGACTTCGTTGTAGTCTACTTGGACAATATACTTATCTTCTCAGAAAACGAGGAACAATACGAAGAGCACGTACATAAAGTGCTCTAGGCGCTACAAGACGCCAAACTTCTAGTGGAACCCACCAAGAGTAACTTCCACGTACATAAAGTAGATTTCCTCGGATACACCATTTAACCCAACGAGATTCGAATGGAGAAAAGCAAAATTGCAGTAGTCAAGGAGTGGAAGCCCCCCACGGATAACGTCAAAGACGTCCAGAGTTTCCTAGGATTTGCAAACTATTACAGATGCTTTATCAAATACTTTGGAAAGATTGCTAGACTACTGACGGATCTAATTAAAAAAGATGTACCTTTTAAATGGACCTCGGAGGCCCAGCAAGCCTTTGAAGAAATCAAAGAATGAATTATTAGTGAGCCTGTTTTAGCGACTTTCGACCTAAAGAAGCAAATCATCCTAGAAACCGATGCCTCTGACTACGCCCTTGGCGCCACCATCGGACAAATCGGAGATGACAAACTCCTACACCCCATTGCTTTCTGGTCCAAGAAAATCACCGGACCTCCGCTCCGCTACCCCATCTACGACAAAGAGTTCATGGCAATTGTCGAAGCATTCAAGGAATTTCGATATTACCTCATGGGTACGGAATACAAGGTCAAGGTCTACACCGACCACCGAAACATTGCCTACTTCGCCACAACCCAAACCCTGACGGCAAGACAAGTCCGCTATGCAGAAATACTCGTACCTTTTGATTACGAGATTATTTACCAGAAAGGATCTGAGAACGGATGCGCTGATGCGCTAAGCCGGAAAAGCGAATACGAGCAAGAAATCCCCAAGGTAACGCAATAACTGTTACACCTCAACTTAGAAGGGAACTACGAGCAGAAAACCATTAACCTGATCGAAACCCATAGGATCGAAACCGAAGATAAGTGGTACAACAAAATTAGAGAATGGAGCAAGAAATACATCACGTACATTATGGAAGTACCTATAGAAGTAAAAATGGAACACAGCGCGGTACCTATATACAATAACCGAATATGGATTCCAGAAGAAATGAGAGAAGAAATTCTGACCGAAATCCACGGATACCGTACCGTTGGATACAAGGGAATCAGAAAAACCATGGAAGCAGTATATCGGACATATAGCTACCCTGGGATGAAGAAAGACGTGGAAAGAGTCGTAAGAAAATGCAACATCTGCAACAAAACCAAAACCTCAAGGCACAAACCTTACGGACACCTCCAACCACTACCAGTACCAACTAGACCCTGGCAATCGATCTCATGGGACTTCATTGTTAAGCTTCCCCGATTAAAGAAGCCAAGCTCTAAAGATAGCTATGACAGCATTTTTGTTATTCTCGATAGGTTCACCAAATATGCCTACTTCATCGCCTACAATGAGGCAACTAACGCCAAAGACATGGCATACCACTATTATGAGTATATTGCAAGCCAATATGGCACGCCGGAAGAAATTATCTCCGACAGAGGACCCACGTTCGCATCTAAGTTCTGGCAAGAATTGGCAGCTCTCCTAGGCATTAACTACAAACTAAGTACTGCCTACCATCTACAGACGAATGGACAAACAGAACGTACGAATCAAACCTTGGAACAATACCTCCGCTGTTACATCGACTACTAGCAGAAGGATTAAGTAAAATGGCTACCTATGGCGCAATACTGCTACAATAGTACCAAGTCAGAAACCACTAAAATATCACCATTCTACGTAAATTACGGGTTTGAACCAACTATTGAGCATGCTAAATGTGAAGGACCCCTTAATGAACTAGCCATTATTGAGGCAAAAGAACTTAAATAATTGCATGATGCAATGAAACAAGAAATTTTATTTGTAAATTAGAAAATGAAGAAATATTATGACGCGAAAAGATTGCTGGAGCCGATCTTCGAGGAGGGAGATATGGTCTACCTACTTAGAAAAAACATAAAAATAACGCGACCAAGCGATAAGCTGGACTACAAAAAACTTGGACCCTTCAAAATCTTACGTAGAATTAAAGATGTCAACTACGAACTGGAACTCCCGGACATAATGAAATGCCACCTAGTGTTTCACGTGGCACTCCTGGAACTAGTACTAGATGATGAACCCGCAGAAGAATCTATTGAGGTACTTGCGGAAGAAGAAGAATACGAAGTAGAACGAATAGTTGCGTATAAATAAACCGAAGATGGCGAAGAACTGTATTTTGTTAAATGGAAAAACTACGATGACAGCGAAAATACATGGGAAACCCCGGACAACCTAGAAAACGCCCCTAAGATCCTTGACCAGTTTCGGAAGCGCGCGGCACTGAAGAACCCGCCGCGAAACCCATCGTCGCAAGCAAAGAAGGATCCAGGGCAATGTCGGGATAAACCGCATCCTAAGAGGAAGTAAAATCGGAACCAAGAAGGTCCTCAGTGGAGGAACGAGCCGGAGCCACTGCAAGACGCTCCGCCTCCTCCTGCTCAACCTGCTCCAACTCTTCCACGGAATTAAGACCCCTCGAAATCGCCCGCATTATCTTTTCGAACCACAATTTCTTCTGTTTCCGCAGACGCTCTACCTTGGCGTCTATGGCGCGTCGAGTGTCCTCGGCGGCCTCCAACTTGGCCTCAAGTTTGGAATGTTGAGACGCAATTTTCTGAAGTTGGGCGGCCGAAAGACCTTGAGCGTCGCACATCGATTGATGATCACGAACGCACTTATAGCAACGAGAAGAATCATCAGGAGAAGCGATGCACTCTTGACGCTGCTTTTTGTAGTAGCCGCAAGAAGGCATGGTAATAGAAGATTTGAAAATAAGCTCCAGCAAATTGTCGCACTGAACGGTTTTTGGATGGCGGACATGGGTGTTGGCACTCTTCGCTACTTGGTTAGGTATGGTGATTACATACGCGGGAAGAGGACAAGAAAGAGAAACCTACCGAACGAGGGAACCATTGACCTTATGTACGAATAAGATACTAGGCCGCGAGATACGGCCTCGGAAGGAGGAGTATTGTGTTACGACCCGCACTAACCTCATGACTAAGCTAGAACGGAATAATAATGACCCGCACCGGCTATGACGGATGCTACGTAGAGGAACTGGACGAACCGGTTGGAGGACCACGATTTAAACATATGCCGACCCTTACCAAAGACATGGTTACGTGGGACCAATAGAGTAATAGGTTCAGGCGCACGACAGGGGAATACGTTGGGCGCGACGCTGTAGCTATCCTAGGGATTCAAAGGGGTACGGTACTAGCCTGGCTAGGCGGAAAGAAGACTAGCGGCCCCTCCAACCAATAAGGGCGAGATTATAGGATCTAGAGAATGATCCCCAGATCTGGATCTAGGGATCTGAAGTATGATCCCTAGATCCTAGATAATACGACAAGTATATAGATGGGAGAACTCTACCTTAGGATAGATAGAAGACGACCAGCTATTAATAATATATAGTCCCCGAGATAACCTTTATTGCACTGTTCTCTTATAGACTAGTGACAACCCCTTGTGTGCTTTAGATACTTTCCTGTTGTTCTGTCTAAGGACAAACGAACCCCCAACGATCCTTAGTTACCCTATACCTTCTGGTGTAAGGCTACCCTCAGATCGTTACAAGAAGGAAACTATAAATAAAAAACTATTAACCTAGTTAAAACCTATAGAATTAAAATAGAAAATAAATAGTATAATAAAATCAGAAAATAGAATAAAAAATATATTATATATATTATAGAAATATTTATAGAAGTAAGTATAGAATATAGTATAGTACCTATATATAATAACTAAATATAGATTCTAGAAGAAATATAAAAAGAAATTCTAATTAAAATCTATAGGTACTATACTATTAAATATAAGAGAATTAAAAAAACTACAGAAGTAGTATATTAAATATATAATTACTTTAGAATAAAGAAAAATATAGAAAAAGTTATAAGAAAATATAATATTTATAATAAAACTAAAGCCTTAAAATATAAATCTTATAAATATCTTAAATTACTACTAGTACTAACTAGACCTTAGTAATTAATCTTATAGGACTTTATTATTAAGCTCCCCTAATTAAGAAAACTAAGCTCTAAAGATAATTATAATAGTATTTTTATTATTATTAATAGGCTTACTAAATATATTTATTTTATTACTTATAATAAGGTAATTAATACTAAAGATATAGTATATTACTTTTATAAGTATATTATAAGCTAATATAGTATACTAGAAAAAATTATTTCTAATAAAGGACCTATATTTATATTTAAATTCTAATAAGAATTAGTAGCTCTCTTAGATATTAATTATAAACTAAGTACTACTTATTACCTATAAATAAATAAATAAATAAAATATATAAACTAAACCTTAAAATAATACCTCTACTATTATATTAATTACTAATAAAAGGATTAAATAAAATAACTACCTATAGTATAATACTACTATAATAGTACTAAATTAGAAACTACTAAAATATTACTATTTTATATAAATTATAGATTTAAATTAATTATTAAGTATATTAAATATAAAGGATCTCTTAATAAATTAACTATTATTAAGGTAAAAGAACTTAAATTATTATATAATATAATAAAATAAGAAATTTTATTTATAAATTAGAAAATAAAGAAATATTATAATATAAAAAGATTACTAGAGCTAATCTTTAAGAAGAGAAATATAGTCTACTTACTTAAAAAAATATAAAAATAATATAATTAAGTAATAAATTAGATTATAAAAAACTTAGATCCTTTAAAATCTTATATAAAATTAAAGATATTAACTATAAACTAAAATTACTTAATATAATAAAATACTACCTAATATTCTATATTATACTTTTAGAACTAATACTAAATAATAAACTTATAGAAGAATCTATTAAAATACTTATAGAAGAAAAAGAATATAAAGTAAAATAAATACTTATATATAAATAAACTAAAAATAAAGAAGAACTATATTTTATTAAATAAAAAAATTATAATAAAAGTAAAAATATATAGAAGCCCCTAGAATACCTAGAAAAAGCTATAATAAAGCTAAAGGAGTTCTAGTTATAGATATAGGGCCTAAATCTAAGAACTTCTCCCCTAATCTAATAAAAAACTAGTCTATAAAGCTAGAAATATTAATAATATTAAGGTTATAAATAATCTAATACTTATAAGAATCTAAAGTAATAAGAAGATCTAAAGAAGACTTAATACTATTTTTCTTATTTAACTTTACTATTCTATAATAAAATAACTTATTACTATAATCCTTTACTTTCTAATAAATCTTTTAGATCCTTAATAACTAGCTTACTACCTTAGTAAGCTTAAGTTAAAGTTTAATTAGATTTTCCTTAGTTTTCTTCTTTTTAGTATTTAACTTCTTTTATTAAGATAATAACTAAGTTACTAAAAGAATATAATTAAAAAATAAAAACCTATAGAAAATAAAAATAACTTATAAGTAGAGGCTACTAAAACCCTATTATAAGAATACCTCTAATAAATATACTTTAAATAATAGGATAAGCCTAATATAGGAATCTTATATCTCTTATTATATTTAAAATAATAAGTATATAATATATTAGTAGAAATAGATTTCTTAATAGTATAAAATAAAAGGCTTAGATACTTAGAGGACTTTTTTAAAGGCTTCTTAATATAACTTAATATAGTATTAGTATAATAATAGAATAAAATAAAAAGAAAAAAAGAGAGACCTATATATATAATAGGACTAATAATCTTAAGTATATCTAATACTAGATTATAAGACTTAGCCTTAGAAGGAGAAGTATTATATTATAATCTAACCTAAGGCTATAACTAAACTATAAAAAACTATATAATATAATATATAATCCTAATACTAATTTAGAGCTACTAATCTTAAAGAAAGACTAGCCCTATAGTACTAGTATAGTACCTAAGGCCAGCCCTAATATACTAGCCTAAAGAAAATACTAATATAAAAGAAGGGCTAGAAGTAAAGAACTAGTAATAAAGGGCTAGTAAAGAAAATATCTAATATAGATAAAGATCTATATAAAAGAAGATTTCTATAAAAAGCAAAAATATATAAAAATAAATTAAGGGATTATAATCTAATTATAATCTAGAACTAAATTAATAGATTATAGCTACTAAGTAATCTAGTACTCTAAGAAAAGGAAACTATATATATAAATAGGAGGTTCTATATATTATATCTAGACTAGAATCTACTAGCTATTAATAATATATAGTCCCTAAGATAACCTTTATTATACTATTCTCTTATAAACTAGTAATAACCCCTTATATACTTTAGATACTTTCCTATTATTCTATCTAAGGATAAATAAAACCCCTAATAATCCTTAGTTACCTTATACCTTTTAGTATAAGGCTACCCCCAATTATTACAATATTATATCTGCATTTGAAGTTATTTCACTATCTATTAGAGAAGGTAAAGATGTGCGGGTAGTTAGGAAAAAGCTCTGCGAATAGCGTCTTTGAACGCCGCCGAAACCACGATGTTGTGACGATCTTTCCGTTATTGCGGTGCCTCAGGAAATGTTAGAAAAGCTTATCTTCGAGTTCAGGCCACCAGGGCCTTGTCTGGTGAGAAATACCTTTTAAAATCGCTTTACGGCGCTGCTACCATCGCTGAATAGTTGTACGAGGAATCTTGAAGTGTTTGGCGGCCTCAGATAACGTGGGCTGACGATATTCTCCGTTAGGTAGCTTAGAATCTGTTCCTAAGCGACTGCGGAAGTTGAGCTTGTGGTCTGGATTATGAATTCGATGATATTTAAGGAAAACTAGAATATTAATGCGCTTTTCCTTTAAATATAACCTCTCCACGCATTGGATCGACTTTGCTACCTTGTTGGGCATGCGCTACTTAAGTAGTTTGACCTTGGGCCCGCGCCGTGGTATTGGGACATTTGGATCACGATCCCTTAGTGGCGGCGCCATTCTACTACACTAAGTGTAGCTTTTGCTATACCAAACGAGGTTCTTGCGATAGTGCATTGAACGTGCTTTCGAATAATACTGGTTTTATTGATATTGGGGCTCTTGTTGTGGTAAGAATCACCTTCCTATGTTGGTTTGGTGTGCGAGCCATCCTAGGGGCCCCGGTCGCTCCAGGACCCACAGACAAATACGAATTTTTTGAGTTCCTACGGTAGTTGCCTCGCTTCCTTAATATCATCAAATCCAATATTAGTGTCATCGCACATACTGCGAAATTTCCCTTTTTTATGCCAAAGATTTGAAGGTGTATCCACTTCGACAATTTGGCCAGCATCCATAACCATAATACGATCGTAGCCAAGAATCGTTTGAAGTCGGTGCGCAATACATATCAATGTGCTATAACAAAAGTTATTCATGATAGTGCGCTGAACCTGGGCCTCTGTCTCTAGGTCCATCGATGAGGTCGCTTCGTCGAACAGAATAATTCGCGATCCACGGAGTATCGCACGAGCAATAGCCATTAATTGTCGCTGGCCAAGAGAGAGGTTGAAACCCCCCTCCTCAATAGTCTTATCGAGGTAGAGGTGATTGCCACGGTTGGCGTTTAATGCATTACTCAACGGCGCAAGATTGACTTGGCGAAGCGCTGACCAAAGCGTCAAATCGGAATGCTCGCCGAAAGGGTCGAGATTACTCCGGACCGTTCCATCAAAGAGATCCAGATCTTGCGGAATAACTCCTAGGCGTGAGCGGAGATCGTGAAGTCCTATCGTCGATATATCGATGCCATCAATCGTGATGCTACCAGCCGAGAGCTCCATCATGCGGAAGATGGCATTAATAACAGAACTCTTCCCAGCGCCTGTACGTCCCACAATACCAATACGTTCGCCATGATCAATGCTCATAGTTAGTCCTCGGAGCACCAAGGATAGCTCTTTTCCGTATCGAGCTTCGACTTTGTCAAAGATGATCTGGCCACTTTCAGGCCAGGATGTGGGGGGTTTCTTGGTAGAAATGGGGGTTTCCTCTCCAATTCTACTCCCGTAATGGTGTATATGCGCAATCGATGTCATACTGTTTCCCACTTTGGTTATTTGCTGAGTCGTGAATTGCAGGATCTGCACTGTAATAAGCATCAAACTAAGTACTAATGCACTCAATGACGGATCGACATTGACTCGGGATATGATAACAAGGATGTTAATAACGAGGACAAGGACAATTGAAATCATATCGAGACGAATAGATAGCCATCGTTGACTAGCAGCTCCAAGACGATAGGCACCAGTCATCTGGTCAATTGCGTCTTGCAGCTCCTTAAGAAACTTGGCCGCCTTGCCAAATGAGCGGATAGTCATGGCGCCATGTAAGCCTTCGCTGAACTTTGCAGCTACCTGCGAGCGTCGAGCAATCTCGAATCGTTTGAGTTGACGGCTTGACGCTCGATGGTATAATACCACACAGGTATAAAGCACTAGCATGAGCACTAGTGCAATTGCAAAGTGGTGGAAGAATGCAATAACCAATCCACATGCTGAAATCACCATGGCGAGATTCATAAGTAAGGTGCAGATAGCGCTGGACAGTCGGTTATCCATGGCGTCTACATCTGACGATAGGCGATCAGTTATAAGTCCCAGCGGCGTTATACTAAAAAAGCTTAGAGGAGCACGAACAAGCCCTGCCAGGGCGTCGCGGAACATCGTCCAAGAAGCTCTTGTGCCGAATATGGAAAGGAGCACAGAAAATACGAGGACCAAAATAGCCTGGGAGCTGTTGAGTCCTACATAAATTACAATGTAATGTACTAGCCGAAGATTGAACTTGTCGGATACCCAGTAGCATAACCAGAGACTGGTCATGACTGACAAAGCTTGAGCTAGGAGGAGGACAAATCCTGTCAGGAAAGCGTTAAGAACGGAACCTGAACCACGAATGTAGGCCCAGCAAACGGCCCAAGAGATGTTGGATTCTTCCCCATTTTTTCCTGGCTTTTGTGCTCTGCTGTTCCCAAATTCATTTGTCGCCTGTGATCTTCTTGAACACCCAATTAAAGGATTGTCCGAATTCTCGCGCTTGCTTTGAGCAACAGGCTGTGGTTCCAAAATTGCCTCGAGGTCAGGGTGCACGAGCGCAAATTGATCGCACGAGGTATTGTGTTCAAGCTTGCCAGAATCAAGCCAAAGGACACGGTCACAGTGACCCAATATCCACAACTGATGCGTTACCAGGATGCGACAAGTATTTTTGAGTAATCCGAGAACTGCTTCTTCAAAGACGTATCTGCCGGTGTTGGCATCTACAGCACTCAAAGGATCATCCAGCAGGAGGATGTCCGTCTTAGCGTAGATAGCTCGGGCAAGGCTGATCCGCTGTTTTTGTCCACCAGAGATCGCAACGCCTCGCTCCCCTACCCGAGTTCTGTCACCATTGGGAAGTAGGTCAAAATCATGCGAGAGAGCGCACCTAGAGCCCATGACAAGGATAGTCAGCCTGGGTCATTATGCAGTTTGTCTTACCGCGAGGCACGAGCTCATGGTCTTGGATGAATTTCACTCACGCTTTGACAACTTGTTGATACCATGCTTCATCCATCTCCATACCAAAAGTAATGTTGTCCTGTATCGATGTATTACAAATCCAGGGGTCCTGCGGGCAGAGGGCCCTTGAACCGCCACATATGACGTCTCCACCTAGTTTGTACATTTCTCCGGCCAAAGCGGCAAGCAAAGAGCTCTTTCCGCTCCCGATACCGCCGATGACGGCAATGAGTTCACACTTTCCAGCTCTAAATTCAATATTGTGCAGCATGGATGGCTGTGCCACGTCGGCACTGGGTGCGGCTGTGTCAGGCACTGACCGACAAAAAGCCTCGGACGCATACTTTTTATCAGCAGAAGACTCTGTGCAGGCATGGGGCTCAGTAGTAGGCCTCCCATCAAGCTTGACAGCCACTGGTCCCTCCCATGTGAATGAAGCGTTGCATAATAGGAGAGCCGCATCCTCATCCGCTTTGCGAATCATGTAATTTTCAATTTCTTCCCGCAAAAGAAACTCTTCAATCTTCTTAAGGGATGACCAAGCCTCCAGTACTTGACCAACCACAAGCGGTAAAACCTTGAGTGGCAAGCGAAGACCATTAAACAATGCGAGGGAGGAAAAAATCTTGGCTGGGCCAAGTGCATGGCCTGTGAGTGAGTATGTAACAAAAGATAGCATGGATGCAAAGGTAGGCAGTAGGGTACTAATGGTGTTAATGGAGTTGACAATGGCGAGTAACGTCCGAATAGCGCTCGTTTCCATCTTTCGAATAGAATCAATGCGACATGTGAACCATTTCTCCCAGCTGAGCAATTTAATAGTTTGTATCGATTGCACAACCTCCCGCGTCAGCGAGAGGCGCTGGTCGGTCAATTTGTTAATTTCTTTCCGGCGGAGAAATAATTTGTGCACTGTCACTGTCAAAAACGGAAGACTGGTGACAAGCAATCCAAAACCCGGGAGCGCAGAGTATGTTAGGTTAACCAGCAATAGTGCAAGTGTAATTAAACAGGCAACAGGAGACGTCCAGGTCGTATGCATGACAGCTGAGGCTTGATCGATACGCTGAGCATCGACACTCACAAGGTTGAGAATGTGTGCATTGGTCTCGAGGTTGTCGTGGGAGAGCCACGTCAATGCTTCATTTCTTCGTGGAGATTGTGCTTTGGAGTCTGCTGAACCATCGTGGTGTTTCTTCGGAGAGGTGATGACTTTTTTTGCAGCTTCAATCGCCAATTCCGATCGATCAGTTGGCCTGCGGGTTCTAGTTCTTCCAGCAACGATCATGGATTTCTCGTAAATCATACTTACAAGCACACCTCGGCTCTTCACACCTAGCATTAGCCCATGGTATGTAGAATGATTTGCGAAAAAGCTCTGACAAACGAGAATCAGCGCAATGCCACATGCCAAGCCGAATCCTTCACCAAGGTTAGGGCCAGGTTGGTCTGTCTGCTTGGCCCGGTATGCATGAACAACAAACTGGATGAGAAAACGTAGAATAAAAGACGCCGAGACTCTCAAGATCGCACCCGAGAGCGAACAGAGCCCGCCGAGCCAGAAATTAACACAAAAAACGTCGAGAAGAGCCCAAACAAGAGGATTCTTCGTACCCGCACGGAGGTGCTGTTGAAAGGCGTTCTTGACATTTTCTGTCAGCGGGTTTGTTGCTTCGGCTGAGTTCACTAGCCAGATATCTGTGGGTTCTAGTGCCCGCTTATGCCCAGTCTGCGGAGTAAGATATCGTGTTAATCGTATGATCATTACATGTCAAACATGCTCAAAGTTGGAAGGAAAGTTGCAAGCACACGCTTGATGGTTATCTATCGCATAGAAATGAGAGGATGGGTGATTGGCGCGTATGGTAAGGATCGAGCACCTACTATTACAATCGCAGTAGCGTATCCGAAAGTCAGTTTGCTAAAAAACGAAGCATTATTTTCTGGTGACAAGACATGTTCTTTGGGTATCTCCGGTATCGAACCCCATCGAAACGGGTTCAGTTCTTTACACCATTCAAACGTCTTGAGTTTCGTCAGAAATGAAGACGAGACAAGTTCGTTTGATTTGTCGTCATAAAATGGCCGCCTCTTGTCAAGCCGGTCATCGCGTGCTTGGTCACCCTCGCAGTTTCCCATTTCGAAATTTCGACCCGGCGCAGGATTTGCGCCTCCAATAGTTGCGTCGTTGCTTGCGTCACATCGGCTAGTTGCGCTTTCTCGGGAGCTTTTAGACTTGATTTTTACTCCATCACATCTCGCAGTGTCGGTCATAGCTGACCTGGCAGACATAGCCTTAGCCGTAGTGCGACAGGCACAGAGAAGTTGGCTCATGTGACCGGCGTTGAATTTGATAAGCGAGAAGTTTTCACGAGGATTCCTGGAAGATCGATGGCTTTGTCATTCGGTACGTGTGGGTCCTTAATTCAAGCTCCGTGCAAGTAAAATGAATACCTTGTTATGACGTTCATTGTTCCGCTTCGGTGAGATTATCCTGATTCAAGATTTTGAAACCGTTGTACGTGACAACAAAAGGGTCATTCCTGACGATCCACTTTTACGGAAATAGTGATACAAAACTGTCTGAGCCAACCGTGTTATGTGCAACTGTCAAATTGGGTTCATGAGTATTGTGCGAGAATTAGTTGTATCTGAGTTTCATTTTCTTCCAGAATATTACTACACAAGCTAGTGAGGTATGACGTAAGGAGTATATCATGACAAACAATATGTCTTAGGGGATGGACTTTCAGAGAGGTTTTAGGTGATCTTGTGACGGAACGGTTCGTACGCTTCTGGTTGAAACGTGCTAAACATGACATGTGAAGGGTAACTGTGTCATTCACAGAGACAAATGTGAAAATGATGGCTCCCAAGAAATAAATGGGGATTGTGCGTAAGAGCCAACCACCTTGACGTCATATTCGACCGGGCGCTCCCGACATTGGTTGCTAGTCTGTATTAATTCCTACCCTACACCTAAGCCGACAAACAGTAGCAAAAAAGATCACCAGGCGCGCTGCATACCACACCAATCCCACGGTTTCGGCTTCGAATGTACTGCGCGCTTGACTTCCAAATACTCAACATCCTCAGGGAGTTCAGAAAGCTCTAACCAGTCCCTGATGCGGAAGCAATTTTTCAGGATCTGTTTCTTCGCGACTTTGCCGGATGCTGTCCGGGGTATCTCTTCGCCTTCTTTAATTACCTTAAGGAGTGTCGGTAACATATATGAGGGCAACTTGCCCTCAAGATCAGACCGAATCCGAGCTAAGTCAATTGATTCCCCCAGTAGAGAGCACCTTCTGGGCTGGATGACAGCGCCGCACATCTGTGTCGATTCATAGTCCGGCACCCCAACGATGCTGGCATCAGCGACGTATGGCAAGCTCAACAAGGAGTTCTCCACAAGCAGTATTGGGACTTTGAACATGCGGAACAATATGACTAGGATAAATCAGCGCTGCTTGTCCACGATAGTTGAGGTTTGCGTGTCTCACAATCTGCCTCTGCACGACCCATAAATATGATCTCACCGTCTCTGATTTCAGCAAGGTCACCGGTTTTGTAATAGCCTTCTTCGTCAAATGCAGTATTGTTTGTTGCTTCGTCTTCGAGGTATCTATTGTAGATTGACGAGTTATGATACGGGTTCGTCACTCATTACGCATTGGCACACACACCTTATTAACATGTTTGGGCTCCGAACAAGAAGCTCGCCATGGTCTCCATTGGATAATTTGACCTGTATTCCAGGTAAAGGTTTACCAATAGAGTCCTTTGTATAATAGTCAGTGGATTGTATCGGTTAATTGGAAGCACGCAATACCTTTTTGTGAGAGCAGCCGATGCTTACGGCGCCTCCCAGCTCCGTAGAAGCATAAATATTCTCAAACTTTAGGCCGGTGAAATCTGTCCAAAATTTCTTGGTCGATGGATCAATGGCAGAGGATGAAGATCTAATGCTCGACAATCGCTTGAAATGTGTCACCCAGTCGTCCCTATGGCCCGACCACGCGGATTCTTTGTCGTCCAGCAACTCCTTTAACTGCCGTAGTAACGATGGGCTGAATGCAATATTGGTAATTTGATAGTCTTTCATTGTCCTTAGTATTGCTTCACCAAGAGCCTTTCCAGATGGCTCTCCAAGAATGTAGAGCTTGTTGCCTGTTATTAAGTTTCCAATAAGTCCTCTCGCACCACCGACCCAATGACCTGGGCGGTACGAAATTGCGGAACTTGCAGCTTGTGCCGCCGGGGCAGTGGTAAAGCACCTCCTTGGCAACAAAACGCCTTTTGGAAACCCCGCGGTTCCAGAAGTGAATAGTACTAGGCCCGGCCCAACTGGATCCAATTGAATCGTATGATCGATTTCGATTTGGTAGCTCGGATTACATGGTGTGTCTGAATGTATCTGCAGGAGAACCGGGACTTGGCTCCCTTGTTGCTTGAGGTAAGTAGAAATACTTTCAGCTTTTTGTGTGTTACTCTTGCCAAATAGCAGGCATTTTGCGTTCACTTTGGAAAGAAAATACTTGGCTTCCTCAGGTAAGACACCGGTGCCTGCGAAGCGTTAATAATCTGCTATGGTGCTATCGGGCATATTCCTGACCAAGAGGGACAAACACCCCGCCTAAGGCTCTGATACTGAAGAAAGCCACCAAATATTCATAACCACTTGATGTCGCGGTTGCGATGTAAGCATTATCTTCCCGTAAGATACCTCTGTCATCAAATGCAGAGGCATCGAGGGCAGAGAGAAGGTGATTCCGGGTGGTTATAATGTCCCCAAATAGTTCTGAAAATCTTTTTTTCAAACCCGATGATTCGTGAACTACTGTCTCTGAGTCGGGAGTCCTCTTGGCTGTATTGAGCAGTCTGATCCATGCTGGGTCCGCAGGGACTGCGGCGGTTTGTTGTGCTGCCATGTTAATGAGATTCGAAATTGATATGCTCCCCTACGTAGGCAAATGGCATTAGTGACTATCCGTTTGGGGAGATTTGATATCCCATTTTGTCGAGAGGGAGTGCCATATATTTTCCCCGTCTTGTTCCAAGTGTGGATGTCCAAAGCACTCTTCAGAGTGAAATGATTCACTAATGACCTCACTTCCGACTTTCATGTTCTAGTCAATCCAAAGAATCATGACTGTCATTCGAAAGGGTGGTGAACGAAATGATGTGACATGAAACCATTGTTCATGATCGCGACAGTCCGAACATGACGCCAGAAATAATCAGTTCGTGAATTACGTCATTATGGCCTGACCGGCAAGGACATACAAGACATGTAACATGAAGCCAGCAGTTAGTTTCACAACGTGCCCAGCTGAGCGCGGCTGGTAATGTTCGGTATGGTTTGACTAAGATTGTCTTGTCTTTATTCCAGACCAAATGGCTTGCCTGCATCAGTCTCACTTGGGGTGCTAAACATGGATGTGGGCTTTCCGTGTCATGATCGGAGTATTCACTTTGAAACACCTTTACCCATTCCTGGTGTAGAACCGAGGTGCTTCCTCTCGGTTTTTCATACTATCTTATTACGTCTATCATCATGCACGTCCTATCCGGTTTGTATGAGGGAACGCGTGGGTGGTAGGCTACTGCGTCATCGGTCTTGGGAAAATGAATGGAGTCGAGAAGTTTACTTAAGTAATGGACAATCGAAAGACGGGAGCATAGTAGGCCGCTTCTTTTGAATACTTTACTACAAACGTCTTTAGACCAGGTAACACCATGGCGCCCAGCCAGCTGGAAGACTTTGCTTCGGTTGAGGTTCATCATCAAGATCTGGAGAAAAATGACTTCATAGGGCTTCGGAAATTCCTAGCCCTCAACGAAATTATTCGTTTCGTTCGCTTTCAATGGCAAGATTTATCTGGTATTACAAGAGCTCGCGTGGTACCAGTCGAGCATGCCCTCAATGTCGCGGCTGGAAAAAGGTCACTTCACGTACCGCCAATAGCTTTTCATTGCGTCGTGGACAACAACTTGATGCCTGATCTCGACCCCACTGGAAATCACTGGCTACTCGCGGATTGGGAATCTCTACGGACGCGACGTCTCTTGGATCCCCTGTACGCCACGGTTATGTGTCGAGTCGTGGAGCATAAACCGGTTCGCCCTTTGCCCAACTGGAATTTCTGTCCACGGCGTGCTTTGCATAATGTTATAAAAATCGCCAAGGAGCACCTAGACATCAGCTTTCTCGTCGGCTTTGAGGTTGAGTTTGAAATTATGAAAGCCTCAGCCGACGGCCGGATTCTGCCATACAGCTCAGGAATGGGCCGCTTCGCAGCCTCAGGCTTGCGTGATCCGTGCTATCCGCACGTGGAGGAAGCGGTTCAAGTCTTATTGGACGCTGGTGTGAAAATTGACGCCTTCCAAACAGAGGGTCGTCGCGGACAATACGAGATCACACTTGGACCACTTGCGCCCATTCAAGCCGTTGACCAATTAATTCTTGTACATGACACGCTGAAGCGTGTTTTTAATCGCCAAGGCTTGATCGCCACAATGTCACCGCGGCCAGTGGGATCGCGTCGTCAGTCAACAGGGCAACACACTCACATTTCCATTAATCCGCCACCGATGGAGGAACAGTTCCTTGCCGGTATTCTCCGTCGCCTGCCAGAGCTTTGTGCTTTTTGCATGCCGTATGATATTTCTTACGAGCGGGCTCAACCCTACCTGGCTGGGAATGTTGTTGGCTGGGGTACGGAAAATCGCGCAGTGCCCATTCGCAAAATCAAGGCTGGGCATTGGGAGATTCGCTGCATTGATGCCACAGCCAATATGTATCTTGGGCTGGCAGCAATACTTAGCGCTGGAATTCTTGGATGCAAAAACAAGGAACCTTTACTATGGCCTGATACAGGTCTGATGGGAGAGACTCTTCCAAGCAATGGCACACCACTACCTGGTTCCGTTGAAGAGGCAATGATTCAGTTACAGGAGAGTTACAAGGACCTTGAAGTTGCTATGCAAAGTAAGATCATTGAACATTATATCCGAATGAAAATGTTTGAGGGATCCAAGGTCCAGGAAATGGGTATTGAAGATTTGCGGGACTTGATTGTAGAGCTATTCTAGCTTGGAATGCTTTTTCAATGTAAATCTTACTTCTCAACTTTCAATACTTACTAGAAACTACTTCTCTAGGTTAATATGTATTATGCTTTAGTACATCTCTTCTATATTATAATAATTATAATAATTAAGATCATTGGTGGTTAAAAATACTTATTCCTCTTACTGTACACACTAAATACTATATGACTAATGACCTGTTAATATAGCCATATCAAAATTTAATCCGGGTAGTGTTATGCTGTTTTCTTTTATAGCTCACAACAGGAACATTGAGGCTTGGTATCTGCCCCAGACAGTGATTCGAGATTACTGAAGGCGTTCTTATTTTATTACATGAGGTATCCTTGATCAGCTAATATATCTCTAAAAAATCCCTTAAGTCAATTGATAAGTTCCTGCTATGGACAGTCGCATATTGTGTAACAAATGAAAGTGTCATGATAAATCAACATCTATTACTTTCGACTCCATAGGCGTCTATACTCCTAGAAATGCATGTAAGCCTATACTAGATGACTTTTCTAACCACGAATTGATTTTCCTTGAGTCCCAGATAGCGCTTATTATAGAAAGCCCAAACTCGTCAATGTCTGCAGCCGATGCTATCCCGAAGAGAGGATCCGGCGGATCTGAGCGCATAAACAAGGGGCTTTGGCTATTAACCAATTTAGACCATGAAATTCCCGATGTTTGTTCCCAGAGCCCTCGCCTCAAGGTATATGCAATGGAACCAGGGCACATTCCTTGGCCATCACGTAAGGTAAGGTAGGTGCTTTGCACGTAATTGATGATTAACCAGGTTCTCCGTATGCTCTCCACAAGGAGCCAGTTGTTCCCCTGGGTTTCGACATTCTCATCATTCTTAAAATCCGAGGAAAGAAATTCGTCATTAACGGATTGAATGGAGGCATTCAACTTGGCAGACTCCCAAAGTTGTGTCTTCCATTCTCCTAGCACTGTCATCAAACCTTCGGCCCGAGCACGCTGTCGGATATCGCCATCAAAGAGACAGATGAATTGATATATGAAGAACGCTTGAACATGGGCGAGCTTTTCTGTTGTACTGAGGTTGATCGGTAACTCGCACGGATTTGTTAGACATAGAGGCTGGCGACAACCACAGCTTAGCAACGCATCAGCTTTGTCACCCACAAGCTGCATCACAAACTCCTCATTCTTTTCTGTCTTTGCTTGATAAGCCGCCAAGGTCGCATAGGCATCCCGTAGACATCTCGGATAGCCCGTTTTGGCAAATAGCTGTCGGTGAATAAAATTGCAGTGATTTTCCGCAAGCCATTGTCGCAGCCATCTCTTAATGCATTTAATAAAACCATTCAAACGGGCAAGGTCCATGCTAGGAAGGAAGTCTCCCAAGTCACACTGGTAAATGGTCCAGCTATCGCTCTGCAGATACCAAGATGAGCCAATAGGGGCTTGGACTCCAACGACATTATCAACCTCCGACTGACACCTATCCAATATCGCAAGGGAGGACTTATCCGCCAATATCTCCGCAGGCAAGGAGCCGCTGTTGCCTACACCAATAGCTTCCGATGTTGCAGAGTTGCTAAGCCGTGCCACTGTCGTCGCCGTGTCGCTGAGTATTCTGGGTTCGAGAGATCGGGTAGCTCGGCGGCTATACGGACGAGCCGATGAGTACTGACAAAGCCGTTCCTTGTCAATGCATCGCTGACAAGAAGGTAGTTTCTTATCACACTGGCGTTTTGTCCGTATGCATGAGACGCAGGCGTTACCCCTGTGGACGTCGTCGGCGGTCGCCCGCTGAGGTGGCATATCTCGTTGGTGGACTTTGTGGCGGTGTAGTATTGCGGATACTTTGCGGACTCCCCGCAGGAGGCTTTCAATCTGAACAGATGTGAGAGATTGACAAATGTATTGACTCAAAGCTCTTTGATGGTGTTGTGGAGTGGTCGGTGGATGATTTATGAGGCAAATCTGCGGGTGATTTGCGGCGAGTGGAAACTTGACGGAGCTTTGGCGGGAGGTGAGCGGAAGTTTGGCGGATTATGTGCTACGCATACGTGCTTCCGGTTGCTGACTACCCCTGTCATGATTTTCTTCCGGGGACATGACGGCGAAAGGAGAGGGCCCAGGTGCGCAATATAAGGCTGCTTCTTGTCCCTGGAAGTGATCCCATGGTTCTTAATCAGTAAGCCAAGTTGTTACATTTGAACTTTAAACTTTGAGATATACCAAACTCGAGCAAATTTTACCACATCACCTACTTTCCACGATGTCCTTCAAGTTGCATAACAAGCCCTATGCGGCCATCAACCCTGAGCGACCGGAACTTTCCCAACGTGGCCAAGTCGTGCTAGTCACTGGAAGCTCCACCGGTATTGGATTCATTATTGCGCGAGCTTTTGGCAAGGCCAAAGCTGCGATGGTGATACTGACTGGTCGAAACGAGCACACTGTCATTGAGGCTGTTAAGAAGCTCCAACCTGGGTACCCCGAAACCAAGTTCATCGGAAAGACAATCGACGTGACAGATTCGACAGCTGTTGAAGGTCTCTGGAGAAAGCTCGAGGCCGATGGTATAGTGGTCGATGTACTGGTTCTCAATGCAGCTCGTGTCCAGAACACCAAAGCCTCCTTGCTGGATTATGGCCGCAAGCAGGTCTTCGCTGACTACGTCGCAAATGCTTGCTCACAAGTAGAATTTGCCGACTATTTCTACCACCAGAAAAAGAGAGACCCGAATAAAAAGCTGGTATGCATGATAAATCTATAGCCAGTGTAGTTCACTTACAAGCTTGCAATAGTACTTGTTGAACGTATCGACGCTGAGCATCCACAATTTCGATGTCAACAAAGATACCCCTAGCTACGCAGCTTCAAAGAATGCTGGAACTCTGCTCATGCAATTGATTGCTAAAGACGTCCCTGCCAGTGACATGCAGGTAATTAGCTTCCATCCTGGGTTCATTTTCACCACCTCTGCTCGTGAGATGGGATACACTGACCCAACTCTTCCTTGGGATCATGGTAAGCTGTCCACACACAACTTTCAACCAAAAACATTGACAATCTAAACATTGACAATCTAGACACTGACACTCTGGCAGACGACCTTCCAGGTCATTATGCGGTATGGACCGCATCTGAAGAAGCTTCTTTCCTGCATGGGCGATTTACTTGGACAGCCTGGGATGTCGACCAGTTGCGCTCGGGTGAAATCAGGCAGCGCATCGACGATGACGATAAATATTTGAGAATTGGAATTGGTGGGCTTTAGTCGGTGCCCTTGAAATTTGACGAAGAGAATACCTTTCGAATTTTTTGGACACAGTACTGCATTTCTCGGAACAAAACGAGAAATGAGCTCAGTTTTGTTACGTGTCACCTTGTCTTGCTGTTGATGCGCTCAAATTAACGGTGGTTGTTGCCCGTGAATGTGGGTTTGCCGCGAAGTGCCCAACGAAAAAAGGTGGCTGGCTATTGTTGGAAGAATCTTTGTCGACGAGGCGTGAATTTTTTGAGCTTGGAATAGTGATTATTTGCATTAGGCCAGTAAATGGATTCATGCTCCAACAGAGTGGATGATCTAATCCTTCAACAATATTTCTGACTCCTAGTGTGAAACGTGCCGTTTCCCAACTTTTGTCGCCAACCCCACTCATCTTGCCTCTACAACCAGGCCTTGAGCTCAACTGCATTCCTCATCATGCCGACCTTCCTCAACCTTCCGCTTGGGGACATAGTTGAGGCGCTCTGCCAACATTGCACGCCACAGGAGCACCGCCTATGTCTCAACGCCAATTGCTCAGATGCGTGTTGGGATCCTGTTGGAGAAATAAGCTACACCGCGGCGCTCGCAAGTCTATGTCTGACGTCACGGCAACTCAACGCTGTCGCGACACCACGGTTATACCACCGCCCTACATGCGTAAAATGGTCGCTTCTCGCGAGGACTCTTCTTGCCCGTCCAGACCTCCGACCACACGTCAAGCAGCTGCGCAACTACAGGTGGGAGTTCGCTGACGATGTCGATGAGTCGAACCTTCCACATGAGTTATTGGCCTACATTAAGGACAAGACAGCTGCATCACAACCCGAGGGTGCACCGAACAATGGAGAGGAAGGGTCCGAAGACGGAACTCTCGGCGAGAATTACCCTGTGTCTCTCTTGGCTGGCTTGTCTCCCAATTTGAAAGAACTCGAAGCTGTGGTCAGCTATGGGTCCATCTTCACGGTCGCCCTACTGGGCTCAATGTTGCATCTCAAAAAGATTATATTGAGCTATGCGGACACTGAGTCCGGCATTGACTTTGCGAAAATTGCCACCCTGAGTCTACTGGCACCTAATCTCACCACTATAGCCTGTCATGCCGTGGCGAGCTGCGGAGAATTCCAGCAGCCTCTCATCAACGTCACGCGAGTGCGCTTGGACCACTCCTGTATTAGCGCCGAGAACTTGAATAATCTTCTCCAAGCCTGCCCGCGTTTGGAAGTCTTCTTGTATCATGCCGGCGGCTCAACTGTCGGTTACGACCAATTCACTGCGCGAGAGTTGCAGGAAGCAGTTGCTGTCCACAGCAGACGCCTGAGAGTGCTCAAGGTCAACCTTGACGAGGACTCCTCGGCTGGGGGAACTATTATCAATGAAGACAGGCTGATAAGCTCCATGAAAGAGCTGACCAAGCTCGAACACCTCAGCCTAGACACACGTTGCATAGCAGCCCACAAGGACCCATTCTGCACCACATCGGTGATGGTGAATGGCCAGCTGGTGCCTCTCAACCAAGGCCCGATACCGGAACCAGACCGTGCAATGCTGATCCAGCTGCTCCCAGCATCGATACGCTCGCTGGAGATCGTGAAGGGTCCGAATGGACCAGAAGACAGCACGCTGCGACAGGCTCTCGCCTGCCTTGCTTCGGCGCCGCGCAACAACTTCCCGAGGCTGAGCGAACTTCATATCGTGGGACGGGCTTTTGCGCTCGACGAGGGATTGCGGGTTGATTTTGAGCGCTTGGGGGTGGATTTCCAATGTCCCAAATTTTCGACTTGGGAGCTCGTGGCTGAGCGGCGGGCGTGAGTTTCTGAAAAGTTCTTCTTCCAAGTACCGGCGACGCCGTACGGGAAGATTTTAAGTGACTCTTGGACTCGGAAGATTTTCCCCTTTCACGAGGACTGCTCACCAGAGTGTTCTGGTATACTACGGATTGGAATGAATGCTTCCTGCTTGCGTTCGTATTAAGAGCTTAGGGGTTCGAAGTGGATTATTTGCGTTGATTTAACTAGATTGGATTGATGTTGTCTATTGAACCCTTATTTTACCAACCCCTCTCACACTATCTCGTCACATGGAGAACAAAAATGCTAGAGTGTGTTTCGCGACATGTTTTCAATCGCAGTTCTACATGAGTGAAAGTGAGCCCTGAAATATTGCGGAGTCGGTGATTCCAATACTTGATAGTCACCGGAAAGGTCGCTTTGAGTCTTTCGAATGCTTCTTGTCCTGAAAGTGTTTATGGTTCAGACCCAGTGAACTGAAGAAATTAACCATTGGTCTTAATTGAGGTGACGTAGGGTTACGGACATTAAACAAGGATACAGATACAATTAAAATGATTTAGCGGGAAGATTTAATACCCAGAGCCTCACATACAGTAACAAGGTTAACAATGAAGGTATCCACAATGAAATATGCCTGAGGCATCTGCAATACTTTATTTATCTGATTCAACAGGAACTTGATGGAGCAAATTGCAATAGCTCTACAACCCCAAGGTCTTGTGGCTGCAGGTCGCCCTTTCATAAAATAACCCCAGCAGTTGGTTTTCAGTGCGAGTTATGACAAGCTACCTTGACAGAAAGTGATCTACTTGAACATTAATACAACAAGTATGTCTTTCCTAAAAGTTTTCCGCACACAGTTTGCTTAGGGAACAAACTACTGGAGAGAATATCCAGATATTAAGGAATACATTCTCATAAATATTTTGCAATTATAATCTTAAGACGAATCACCGTTGTCTACGCATGAAAATGCCCAAGCAAGGTCAGGCATTGAACACAGTTCTAACATTAATCCAGGATTTTACATCAAGATGGATACTGAAAGGGTATTTCTACATCACGGCTTATCGAGACACTTTACTCCCGGGGTGCCGCAGGGAACTATGGAAGGTTGGACTTTTACCATAGCCTGCAAATTTGGGTTTCAATCTACCCTTGACAATTTTTTAAGTTTATAACCCTGCCATTGTATTAATCAAGTAGATTGGACCTTTACAATAATGTTCTGGCAAAGTGAGCGTAGAGACCGCGCTGCCGTGACATCCATGGTTGACAGGACAGCACGGAGGTCCCGCCGGATCCAGTTGCGAAAATCCACGGCTGCCAGCGAGTCAATACCGTATGCTGATAGCGGCCGCTCTGGCTCCATGTTGTCTGACAGCCTCAACATCTTAACGAGGTATGCACTAACGACTGCTATCGTCTTCTCAAGCACGACTGCCTGCGAGATGTTGGCCGAACTGAACATTAACTTGAGCTCTCGCACTTCCTGTTCAATCCCCTGGCTACTGCCAAGACTGCTGACGCCGCCATTCTGGAACTGCTCGCTGTCTGCAGACGCCGAGAACAAATGTGAGAGCCTGGCGTCGTTCCGCAGATTCGAGTCGGCTGGCTGAGGGCACGCTAGACCCGTGATCATTTGCGAGACACTGGCTGGATTGATCGGTTCCGAAGTCTGCTGTAGGATAGAAAATTGGAGGATCCTGGACAGCAAGTCTTCGCCAATGTAGGGTGTGACGTTAGCGGTGTAGCGGCTCAGCAGCTCATCGTTCCGAGCTATGTATCCCACATCTTGGATAACACCGAGGTTGACGGTATTGGCCGGCAGACCGAGGCCTTGCCGGTAGCTGGAAAATGCATCAAGGAAGCTATTGCCCGCAGCGTAATTGGCCTGAGCCTTAGACCCCAAAATACTGGAGATACTGGACAATAGGGTGAAAAAGTCAAGATGCAAGCTCTGCTCAAGCGCAATCTTATGCAGGTTCCAGGTACCGAGAATCTTGCAGTCAAGTGCAGCATGGAACTCATCGATGGTCATGATGGAAAATGGATGATCCTGTGACTAGTTAGATGCTTGGCCCAGGCAGACACATGATGAATGGGAGGGAAGTCTATATCTTACGCGAAGGACCATGGCACCTTGGATGATGCCTCCTATCGGCGTGGTAGTCTGCCTGAACGCCTCCCTTACATCATTGATCTTGGTGACGTCCCCCTTCAAAAGATCGACGTGAGCTCCCAGGCTGCGAAGCCGATAAATGGTTGCCTTGGATGCCTCGTCGTCATAACCACTCCGGGACAGTGCAGCGATATGTTTGGCACCGCCTCTGGCGAGCTCGACGGCCAGACAACTACCAAGTCCTTTCAGGCCCCCGACTATCAAATAACACACTTCTTCCCGATACTTGACTTCCCTCAACAAGGGTCGGACCTAGCAAACTCAAATCAGCCAACAAGACCCTGCCAAAAGCACTGGATTGGACTCACAGGTACGGCCAACGATGTACTTGCTTCTCTGGATATGACCAATTTACCCATGTGTCTGCCGCTCTGCAAAACGTGCATGGCGTCAAGCAACTTGTCAAAGGCAAATGCTTGCACGGGGAACAATGGTTTGATATATCCACCATTAAGAAGCTCGAATAGTTCGTGCAGGAGTCTGCGAGACATCGATCAGTTAGTAAAGCCAAGTTTTCAAGCTTGGAATGGAATAACCAACCGCGCAATCATGTCATAGTCTACCCGGGTGATTGTCAAATCGACTGTTCGGAACGAAGCCGCACGGTTGAATGGCTCCATGGACAGCCGGCTGTCGTGATACATATCTCTCTTACCAAGCTGGATAAAGGTACCGCCATAGGCGACGATGTTCCAAGATGCCTCAAGAAGGTCGCCAGAAAGGGAGTTCAGGATGACGTCGACACCATGGCCATTAGTCTTCTTGAGAATGAGCTTCTCAAAGTCACCATCCCGGGAGGAGAAGATGTGATCGCTGGGAATTCCCAGGTCCTCCAGGAACATGCGCTTTTCCGGTGTACCGGCGGTGGCGAATATCTACATTTCATTAGCGGGCATCAAAAATAAAACAAGAAAAATTATACTGACCTCGGCCCCGATATGTTGTGACAACTGAATAGCAGCATTGCCGACTCCTCCCGTGGCTGAATGAATGAGTACGCTTTGACCCTTTTTCAACCCGCCGAGGTCACGTAAACCACGGAGAACCGTAACGTAGGCCATTGGGAGGCTTGCAGCCTGCTCAAAGTTCAGGGCATCTGGAATGGGATGAACCCACCGCGCCGGAACTCGAACCCGGTTCGAATAGAGCCCTTTCCATATAACAACAACACGCTGCCCAGGTTGGACAGATGTAACGCCAGGACACACACGGATCACCACACCGGCTCCTTCGCTTCCAAGAAAAGATTCGTCAACAAGTCCTCGCGTAAGCACCACATCGTTAAAGTTGACGCCGACAGCGTGCAGCTCGACCTCGACGTCCTCTCCAGTCAACTCGTCCGTGTCCATCGCAATCTCGGCATACTGGAGGGAGTCATGCCTTCCTGTTCTCTCAGGGCGCCACTGGATGTGTCGATCTGTGGCCGAGAAGTCTACAGGCTGTGTTTTTCGACCATTGATGTGATCAAATTTGGCCTCATTGATGACCTCATCCGGCACAATCCGTGGGGTGTAGATGGCCCCGCCCCTCTCTGCAAATTCATTCTGTGAAGTGAAGGATGGATTTTCCGAGTGGAGAAGAGCATCGAGAAGAACACGAATGGCATTCCAAGATGCCGACGCTGACGACTTCTCCACGTCTAACGTGACGATGCGCAAGTGCGGCTCTTCGGAACGGATGACGCGGAAAAGGCCCTGAGACGCAGCTCGATCTGGCTCCGTTACGGTCATCTGGGCGCCCGAAGTCACCCATAGGAGAGGGCATTCTGCGCGCACAATTGATTGCATTGTGTCCCAGTGTGTTGTCGTCAGCTTCGCCGTTACGGCATCAAAGAGCTCATCCAAGCATATCACGGTGCTGGGTGTTGTAAATACCTCATCAATGTTAGAGTCGTGGATCCTAATATTGAGTCCGGATTTGCGCAAGTAATCGAGCAGCGGCAATACGGCGTCGTTATTGGTGAAACGAACACAAACAAGATCTGCTTTGGGGGCAGTCTTCTCATTGGCCACTATCTTGTCCGAGATGGGGGATTCTGCAAGGATGAACGGTCCTCCAGCAGGCTCGGAAAGATCTTTCACACTGGCGAATCTCTCCCGGAGAAGAGACGTGATGGATTCTAGCGCAGGGTTTGGGCGATGGGCATCATTAAGCAGCAAAAGCTGGCCATGCTCATGGAGCGACCGAGATATGTTCTCCACGGCCATGCCCGCGTCTGCAAGTGCCATCTGAGGACCAACACGGAAAATTGCAAAGCCGAAGTGATCTTTGGCGATAACCGCGTTAGGAGCGACAGCATTCAGGAGTTGAAAGGTAGCATTTGGAACCTCAGAATGGCGATCCTGGATGTTGAGAAGCTGCTTAGGCCCGTTGGAGACGAAGTGGAAGCTCGAAAAGTGTACACCACCTGAACTCGACGCTTCAAGGCCGAGACATGATGTGCTCTCCGGGTCATTGTCTACTTCCACCACGGTTGTTGCAGGGTTGGCGTGATGAACGAGTTTCAAAATTTGGGCAACTGAGACAGAACCAACCGCAGGCGTAGGCAAGCATCGATTCAGACATGACTCGTCCGTAAGAGATAAATCAATATCCCATTTCAACCGGGCATAAGAATGGTTCGTCGCCGTGTCTGTGCGAGCTTCGATGGAGTTGAAATTCAAACCCTTCACCTCCAATACGCAATGCTCATCCTTGGGGTCATATGCCGCTCCCGATACTTGGTAGCTGGTAGCCGTGTCTTTTTTTCCTTGACCAGCCAACTCTGCTGATACCACAACTCGAGAAATGCTGCTGTGGGAATGTCCACTCGGAATCACGAGACTGCCGATGCGGGCTGGAACCAAGACCTCGACGGTGCTAAAGTTCTGTTGCCGCTGAAACACGGAAAAGGCAGCGATCTGCAAGAGACTATCGAGGCTTACAGGGTGGATTGGATACCGCGATTGTTGATATGTGGACGGAGGCTCCTCCATGGACAAGGAGCCTAGTGTGTATGACTCCCCCCAGGTCCATTGAACCTCGACGAGTCGCTGGAAATGTGGTCCGTATTTCCATCCTGCACTGTGCATCATCTTATAGCATTGTTCGGCTTTGTAAGGGTATTTCAGAGGGTCCATGGCTCCGCGGGGTGGGCTTGGTAGACAGTCCCGCTCGCTAATGCGAGCCAAGCCGATGCAGTTCACAGATGTAGAGCCGTCGTTGCCTACGGACATGATCTTAAACTGGTGCCACGGCTTTAGAGGTGCATGGATTGGGGTGAGCGTGGTAATGACTCGAACGCCGCTTGTTTCGCTGAGCTCGAGGCCTCGCAAAAATTGCACATCCTCCAGGTGATAGTTGAAAGCTGTAGGTTGCGTTTTGCCATAGGCGGACCATTCGTTCACAGCGGTCGTCTGATATACAGCCTCCATTGCCATGGCCAAGAACCCCGAGGCCGGAAATAAGAACTGGCCGGCATGTTCATGATGCTTCAGCCAAGGGAGATCTTCTAGCCTAATCACCCTCAACCAGCATGGGGCCTGCCAGCCTATGCCAGGAACTTTGGACCCTAGCAGATCGTGACTGATAAACTTGCGATGACGCCACTCTTCGCTTGCGAAGCCTTGGTGCCAGTAGCGATTGGCGTGATTCCATCGATAATTTGGTAGGTCGACAACTAGAGACGGGTTCTCATAGCCGTTCACCTTGGCCATGTCGACATGCCCACCGTTGGCCCAAAGCCTGCCTGCAACGTCAAATAACGACAAGAGCGTGTCTGCGCCTCGTTTAGCGGCAGAGGTATACTGGATCTGGAAGTTACTTCCCAGGGCCGCAATGATCTGACTGACGGGACCTGCGAGTGCATTGGACGGGCCAATTTCAATCAAGAACTCGGGCCCCTCTTGTCTGGTTAGAAGTTCATTAGCAGCTTGCGTGAAACGAACAGGGTTGGTCATGTTGCCTCGCCAGTAAGCCGGGCCAGGCATTACGCCTGGTTCCATTTCGCTCCCGGTGACAGACGAAATCATGGGTACATTGCCTTTGTGCCTGCGTCCCTTGTCGGTGTTGGCGTAGGTTTCAATGAGCAGCGACTCGTAAAGAGCCGCAATATCTGCCATATGCTCAGAGTGGTACGCAAGGTCTACTTGCAGCATACGCGCAAAGTGCCCATCCTTTTGCACGCGGTCACGGACTTGTTCTAGATCCGCAACCGGCCCAGAGATGGTCAGACTAGTCGGACTGTTGAAACATGCAATATGTACCGTCGGCTCGGTGAGATAGCCTTGCACGTGCTCTGAAGATAGACCGACAGCCAGCATTCCCAAGGCTTGGTGAGGAGGCCTCTGGACCGCCGCTTGGCCTCGGAAGTAAGCTACCTTGATGGCTGTGTCCTCTGTGATGAGACCTGCAGCCACTGCAGCGGCTATCTCCCCTGAGGAATGCCCTATCACGCCGCCTTCGGGACGGATATCCCAGTCGTTGAGTATCCTGAGCAGGGCGAGCTGAAGGGCAGTAACTAGCGGCTGCGATATCTCAGGCCGTCGTAAGTAAGACGCATCCCTTTTCTGGGTGAGATCATCCATGAGCGACCATGAAGGTGGTTCAGGGAGGCTCTGGAGGGCGGCATCCAGTTTTGTCACGACGGCTCGAGCGAGCGGGAACCGGTTGATGAGTTCTTTGCCCATGGCACTCCATTGTGCTCCTTGACCAGTGAAAACGAAGCCCACTCTAGGTGGCTGGGCACGCTTCTTGGCCACAGTTTCTGTCCCGGCCACAAAATCCGCCGAGTCTGTCACGAGAAACGCCCGGTGGAAGTGGTGGGTTCGTCTCTCGGATAGGGTGTAGGCCACGTCAGCAAGCGAGACGGCGACAGCTGGGTGGATGAGGTGGTTTGAAATGGCTTTGACGTTCTCTGCCAGTGCGCTTCGATCATTCGCGGAGAAGAGAAGGAGCTGTAGATGCTTAGACCCATCAACACCACCACCATCATCTTCATGGTCCATCCAAGAGGCCATGCCTCCGTCCCCAAATGAAGAAACAAACTTGGCAGGGTTTCCGTGGCCGATAAGGCGAGAGTCGTATGATTCAAGTACGCAGTGTCCGTTGGCACCTCCAAATCCAAACGAGTTAACACTAGCTCGACGAAGCGGCGCATAATCTGGCCACGGGGCCGTGTCTTTGGCGACTCGGACCCTAGAGCGTTCGAAGTCTATTCCCGGATTGGGAGTGATGAATGTAGGATTCCCGGGGATTACTCCCTTTTCAACTACCATGGCAGCCTTGATGATACCAGACAACCCTGCCGCGGCTTCAGAATGACCGATGTTACTTTTGATCGAGCCAATGACGAGAGGCTTGTCCAAGGGCCGGGTTGACGCAAATACGGAAGCCAGTCCTTCAACCTCCAGCGGGTCCCCCGAGTATGTGCCAGTGCCGTGGCACTCGAGATACCCAGTATCATCAAAGCAAGTGATGCCAGCGTTACGGTAAGCAGTGCGGATCGCCGCGGCTTGGGCAGCGGGGTTGGGACTTGTAAGTCCAGGGGTATGGCCATCACTGGTGGCTGCTGTCCCGCAGATGACGACACGAATCGGGTCGCCATCCCGGACAGCGTCATCTAAGCGTTTCAGGAGAACTGTGTTGATGGCCTCGGCGCGGATGTAGCCATCGGCTTTGGCGTCAAAGGCCTGGCATCGGCCAGAACGCGAGAAAGCCTCCTTCATAGGACCCGAGTCCTGCAGAGTAACGGGATCTATATACAAATTGGCCCCAGCCACAATCATGGTATCGGCTCCTCCAAGCTGGAGATACTGGCAGGCAAGGTCAATGGCAGTCATGGTTCCTGAGCAGGCCGTGTCTACTGTGATGCTTGGACCATGGATGTCTAGAAAGTGACTGATTCGGTTGCTCAAGATTGAGCGGTTGAAGCCAGTAGTTCTACCAGGCGCGAGGTCTTCTGGGTCGCGGTATAATGTGCCTTCATATTCTATGGGCAAATTCAATCAGCCATGGTCCTTTGCGAGAAACGAAGGATATTGTGATTACCTCCCGAGTTGACTGCAACAATGCATCCGGCATTTGAGCCGCGAATCTGCTCAAGCGTAATACCACAGTTCTCCAGGCACTCATACGCAACCTCAAGCAGAAGGCGCTGCTGAGGGTCCATGCTCGTGGCGTCAGTGCGACTCAGATTGAAGAAAGAGGCGTCGAAGGCAGCTAGGTCCACCTCTTCGAGGAACATGCCTCCGGGAGACGCCATGGTGCCCGGTTTTGTGGAACCATCGTAATGGGTCGCCAGGTTGAAGCGGCAGGGATCGCTGGGTGGTGGTTCATGCTTCGCGATGGATCCTCGGACGAGGAAGTCCCAGAGAGCACGGGGGGAGTTGCATTGCCCTGGGAGGCGACAGCCATAACCCAGGATGGCTACAGGCGACTGCTTGCGAGGGACATGATCTTTGGGTGTTCCATTTGCGGTACCATCGGTCATGACCGAAGGTTCTTTGGCCATTTTCAACAAGTTAAATACCGGAGCAGAGAGAAGTGAACAAGCGCGATCTGATCTTCAAGTAGGATAGGAGATTGTCTTTGGTGCTTGCTTGCGACGAGACAGACCGGGCGAACGGTCGTCGTCCAAAAAGTCTGAATGCATATACTCTTATGTTGTTGGTCGTCGTGCCATCTATCGTCCGAATTCAGTGTTAGCCTTGCGTCTCTCGCCACACATGGCAAGGCGAATGACGAGCTCTCAGCGTTACACGAAACATGCAATGCATGCTCTGTGCAGTGCATGTAAGCACAAGGATTCAAAGCTAGGCAACCCGCATAAGACCCATAAAACGATAAGTGCTCATGGAATGCGGAATGGTTATCACGTTCATACATAGATGGACAATTTTTGTCACCCACACATTCGTGTAAGATCATTCTTCATGTCCATAAACCAGCCAGCCTTTGTCACGGCCCTTTCGAGTCTTTAGGGTACTATATTGAGAATGACGGCGCCCAGGCAAGATGTTGAGTTCAAGACTCTTGACGGATTCACGCTTCGGGGGTGGTTGTTTCCGGCAAAAGAAGAACGAAGCCCCGGCGTGCTCATGACCCCAGGGGTGAGTATGAGATCGCTCAGGTGGTTCACTGCTAACGCTTCTTAGATGAATTTCCCCAAGAGCGGGTTCTATAGTGATATTGCGGAATACTTTCAGCGGGAAGGGTTCACGGCCATGGTATATGACCCGCGATGCGTCGGGGAAAGTGATGGCGAGCCGCGCAGTGAAATCAACCCAACCAAACAGACGGAAGACGTGCACGATGCCATCACCTTCTTCAAGACTCTGCCATTCGTTGATCCAAAGCGTATCGCGCTCTGGGGCTACTCACTCGGGGCGGCAGAGTCGCTCGCCGCCGCCGCTGTCGACCGTCGCATGAAGCTGGTCGTGGCAGTCTGCCCATTGGGTAATTCCTGGGACGCGAACAAGAAGAAGGAGGAGCGCAACCGCATCATGGGGCGAGTCATACGCGATCGCGAGCTGCGGCTCCGGGGCAACCCGCCGTTCGAGCTGCCGTTTGTCGGCGAGACGGAGGCGTCTCTCTTCAACATCGGCGCGCTCAGGGGCCGCCTGGCCGGAAAGCCTTATGAGCTTGTCCGATCCAGACTGGCCACGGTACCTGGGTTCCGTAATGTCATTACTCTGCAAACTCTGTTGCACATGTCATCGTGGAATGTTGCTGAACTGATGCCCTTTGTCTCGCCCACCCCGGTGCTTCTCATCAATGCGGGCGAAGAGGAGATGGACTTTGTCAAAGAGGGAAGCAAGGATATTTACGAGGCCCTTGGAGAGCCCAAGCAGCTGCACGTTGAGCCAGATCGTGGTCACCTTGACATCCTGACCAACGACGAGCGGTTCCCGGCTATTATGAAGCTGCAACTTGACTTTCTCCTCAAGTATATGGGCGAATGAGGGCCCAGTCCGATAGATGGGACAAAGCTTTCTCACGATGTGGAGGCGAAGCACGTGTCTTGGTAATGTGGCAATGTTCGATGTATATGTCACAATGGCCGATTGACGAGAGTCAAATTAACTTGGTTGTATTTACCGTTTGACCTGAATGACGTGGCGCGCTACTGCCACCTGAGGTTCAGATGCACTATTTTCCACAGAATGGATGTCATCTAGGTGCAATCTAATGGTGGTTGTGTCTCATCCAATTTGATTGGCACTGCAGATTGCCCAGAACAACTTGGCGCACATCGACATGGGTTCACGCCAACATCGGTATGATGCATGTCAGACCCTTTGTGGTAGCTCCTCTCGTTGGCTGTCCTTGTCAGAAGAGCTTACTGATCTTTTGACGCGCCAATTAAAGCACAGCCGTTTGATCTAACAAACTCTTGCTTAAGCGAGGTTGGGTCTCGCCCACCTTCACACTAGTTGGTTCAGTTGATGCAGGCGAGTGTTGCTGCATATCAAGTAAGACCAGCTCATCCACCCCTTAGACGATGATGGGCGCATAGTCGCCACTCCTGTATTGCAATAAGCCTTTATCAAACGTACAGGGATAAAACGAGAAGTCCGACATCAGATGGTTATCTAACCTCCAATTCCCTACCAACCGTATCAATGGCCGTCTCTTCGCCTCATCACACAGCCAGGCTTCTTGTTTCGGCCGCCTGAATTTTCCGTAACGCAGCGGCAGCCGCAAAACAAAAACATCCATGATGACCAGCGCCTTTAAGGTCATCATCGTGGGCGGGGGCCCCGTTGGTCTCACTGCCGCGCATGCCCTTACTCACGCCGGCATCGACTTCGTTCTGCTCGAACGACGTGACAACGTCGTCATGGACGCTGGCTACAACGTCGTATTGACCCCGCAGGGCCTGCGTCCACTCTCCCAGCTCAATCTCCTTGGTGAGTTGAAGGAACACGGGGAGAAGGTGCTCGATGTCCACCGTTTCGACCACAGCGGACACGACATAGGAAGCTTGTACTTTTGTCACTACATTAACGATCAGTAGGTATCTCGTGCCTATCTCAACGTCTTTACCTGCAGGCTGACCACAATGAAGTTTCGGCATATATCCCCATAGCATCAGTCGACACGACCTGACTTCCATTTTGTACAATAGCTTGCCTCTTGAGGCTAGAGCCAAGGTCTTAGCCAACAAGAAGCTTTCCACGATCCAGTCGACACCCGAGGGAGTCAAAGTGCTCTGCGAAGACGGCACTTTCTACTCGGGCGACCTTACAATTGGCGCCGACGGCGCCCACAGCACTGTTCGCGAATCCATGTATGCTTTATCAATGGACTTGGGCTCCGAGCAGGCGGGTCAGAAGCCCTTCCTTACCACATACCGCTGCCTGTGGATTCGCTTCCCGACCGACGCGTATCCCGGGTTGACAGCTAGCCGTGTTGCCGAAACCCACGGTCCCGGGGCCTCAACCCAGATATTTGTAGGCAGGAAGATGGGGGTAGTAGCTATATATGAACGCTTAAAGACGCCGACGACGGAGAACCTGCGCCACACCCAGGCCGACCAGGATGCGTTCGTTGAGAAATGGGGCTTTCTGCCTATAGTAAAGGGAGGTGCATATACAGTGCTCCAGGCGTACGAGCAACGCCTCAACGCCGGCATGATAAACCTAGAGGAGGGCGTGATGAAACAATGGAGCTGGGGCGGCCGCATCGTGCTCGTCGGCGACGCGGCGCACAAACTCACGCCCAGCACAGGCGGTGGCTGCAACCACGGCATAAGCGATGTCGTCTGCCTCGCCAACGCCCTTAATAAGATAAATATAGCCCGTACCTCCGGCGAACACTCGATGGAGCAGGTTGCCGAAGCATTGCAGATGTACCAAGACCAGCGCCACGAAACTGTGCGCGCGGCATGCGCTGAGGCCGGCGAACTGACGAGCCTCACCATGTGGACAACGACGATGCAGTGGTTCGTCGACCGCTGGGCTATGTTTGGCTTTGTGCAGCGCGCGCTAGGCGGCCCTGGGAGCAAGACAAGCAGGATGTTTGCCGCTTCGCCTATCTTCGACTATGTTGCGGCTAAGGAGTTGTTTTCGGGTAGTGTGCCGTGGAAGCACCCGTTACCAACCCAAGTCCCTGATATTTAAGCTATCGTTGTTCATCGGAAAATGACACACCACAACTTGTCAAACTTGAAGATTGAAAAAAAGATCTTAAAACTCGACGACAGTCTTGAAACAACATTAAGTAGTTTGCAACTTAGTAAGATAACCTAGTTTAAATCATTGGAAATAAATGGTAACATGTACTGGAAAGGATTCAAGAAGTTGTTCTAGTTCCTAGAGCTCGATCTGCGCGATGCATGTGAGCTAACATGTCCGAAACATGGTCTAGTCAGAAACAACTTACGAGTATTCAAGGTCGCCAGATGCATTCTCATCCTCGGCAATGGCTTCATAGCCCTCATCTTGAACCACACTATTAGGTTCCTCCGCTTCGATTCCCTCACCGTTATGTATGTAGATTTCGCGAAACCAATCTTTCAATTCCGACATTGCGGGCCAACTTCCACTACCTACACCAGCTCTTTTCGTCGTTCGGGGGTCACCATCGCCCTCGAGCTGTGAGCTCTTCCGGCGAGGTGCCCGAGGGTTGAAGTGTGCCCGCCGAAGATGCGCAGCCGCATTATAGTAAGCTCCATATTGCTTCCCAGAGGTGCAGGCTTTGCACTTCTCCAAGGGATGCAATGGAATCAGTTTTGATTCAACACCAATTAGCTTTGGATCTTGGCATATGAACTTCTTGGCTGCGGAGTTGTGTTTTCTGCTGATATGACGTTGCAGTTCGTGATCTCCGCGAAACCCTTCTGGATGATCATTACACTGGGTGCAAAGAACTTTCGGGTGCTGTGGTCGTTGGTAAGGCTGCTTTTTGATTCGTTGAATTTTCCCGCCACTCTCATACTCGCAAGAGTCGGCAGACGTAACAGATGATTTCTGCGATAATGATCCTGCTACTGTGGGGGAGACAGATGATCTTGAGAGCTCCGGACGTGCTGAGAGAGTTGAGCACGTGGAAATTGACGATAAACCACTCCACGATTCCTGAGCGACTGTGGAAGGGATCGAGTCTGAATTGCCACTTGACAGCCTTGCCATTTCCGCGTAGAATTTAACGGGATTGCCTATCATCAAAGGATGTCTTGCATTCCCCGTCGTCATATCTCCTCGACTCAGCGTCACGACAGACCCTGTGGATCTCTCAATGTGACTGAAAACCTCCACAGCGGAGACTATGTAAGCCAGCGATGTGCCCGGCACTCCAAGCACAATGTGATCGTAAAGTCGGCCCGTTGAGGCGTCAACTACAGCGCCTCCGCAATCACCCTCTGCGATACTTCCGTCCAGGTCAACAACATATAAAGCTTGAAAGGACCGTGCTCTAGGTAAAAGACATGAAGTTGCCCCGGGGTGTAATAACCCCGAAAGGGTTCCGCTGGTTGAAGTGAAGGCATAAATTCTTGTTTCGGATGTGCCGACTTCGGATATCTCTAAAATCTCAAAGGGTCTTCCATCTGGCCAAACTCGGTTTGGAGCCTGGTATGGCTTACCATTAGTTGTGCCAAGGTTGATGGGAAAGAGCAAGTAGTCCAGGACATGATCCTGAAAGATGGGAGATGGGATGTCCGTTCCATAAACAAATTGCCTGTCCCTTTGTGGTCCGGGTGCTGCATGACTGATATAGTAAGTATCAGTTGGGTTATTCCATTCATTCTGAGATGAGTAAACCCTGAGCTTTTCCAGTGGCTCAATATCCATTGAAGAGCTGACTGATCCGGAGTGTGATATTTCAGCGGATTCAGAATCTGAAATCTCTGGAGTAACGCTGCCTCTGCTCATACGATGGCAATCATCCACAAGGTCCACGCTTTCTGAATCTCTGCCTTCTTCTAATTCTACTTCATCCAAATCTAAGCTGTCGGAGGCATGATCGCCGGTGTTTTGGTTACTCAGAGCATGTGCGACTGTGAGCTGGTATGAACTGGCACCAACATCAAGGATCACTCCCCCTGTAGTGACTCGATCGCAAAAATCTTTGAATACCAACATTCGGCCCACAATCGCTGGTTTTTGGTTGTAGGGGTCAGCTCCAAAAATATCCGAGCAGTTGCCCTGGAAGTCATTGTCATCCAGCGACGTCATGCCTTGCATCATGCATTGAATAGGTAAAGTTTTTGCCTCCAAACAAAGAGCACTGGTGCCGAGTCTGAATCCGTGCTTCTTAAGCAGGCCGCTGCGCCGAATGCATTGCTCTGCTTCTTCCCTGATCTTCTTGTTCACACAGCATACCATCACTGTCGGAGTCGATTTGTCTTCAGTAAGTCCGATCATGTAGTCCCGAAGGAAGATAGGAGAGCCCTCGTCTAATCCACAATTCAATAATATCAGCTCCACTTGGGGCCGGATCTGCGATTCATATAAATCATGTGCTGGTCCCCGCGCGAACCACGCCTTTGAACTCCCCATTCTCTTGGTGCCAGTGTCAACAACAGCACCTATCGATGCTGAAGAATCCGGCCAGACAGATGAGGTTCTCAATAGCTGTGTCGGTAAGCCTAGTTTTGGTTGCTCCCAGGAGGAAGTAGCAGTTATCTTTCGGCGAGAGACACATGAAAGAAGAGACACGAGATCACTGTTGCCTCGAGACAAGTGATCTCCTCGTGGCCTCTGCTGTTGACTTGGTGAATTAGATGTATGCGGGCAAGATGTGAAAAGCGCTGTTGTCTGTCCGATCTTCAAAGAACAAGGGCCACACGAGGCATTCGGCTCACTGGTGTCAACTGTAGAGGGCTGCATGTTGCGCGAATTTCCGTTGATGAAAATATTTGCATCAGAAGCAATATTATGCACCGATCATCGGCAGGCGGCAGATTCAGAGGTTTTGCGCTGGTGAAACACTCTCAAAGTCGACGAAAGTGGCACTCGAGAGGCGGAAGATCAGACGAAAAGGCGACATGTTGTAAGACATGGGGCCATTAGGTAGTAATGTAAGCAGGAATGGATAGGCTTATTCTTTGGTAGCCTGTGAATTGTTCGACCATTGCTACAATTTGCACAACTACCCTCCATCATGCTCCTTATCGCCCTGTACAGGTCTCCCAATAACTACTCTGAAACATGAATGGCTAGACATTCCGTTAGGCAACGAACATACTCAGCCTCACGGATGCACAGCCCATCTCTCATTCCTGATGTACAGGAGGCTGAGCTTGTTCATTCAATCAGGAAGAAAGAGTTGGTGGGCTGTGCTTCTGGGAAAATGCGCCATTGGCTGCCTCGGGCGACACTCATGCAGGCATAATTCAAGGCATTTTAGGGGTAAAGTCCAATCATTATGCACCAGGTTAGCTGAGCTCACCCTGTATGCATACCTGGAGCTCTAGAAACAGAAGAGAAAGCTCCTGCAGCTTCGTCAGAGACACTCGCTCAACAACTCCCGCCACGACTTAATCAGCATGGCTAGTATTTCGCTCAAGCCGTGGACCGCGGCACAAATCATCTATTTATTCTGGGGCAGCGAAATCAATAGTCGGTTCCCTTTGGACGACATCGTGGCGTCGACATTGAACAAGAAACCATACTTTGACTATTTTCAGCTGCAATGTAGCTACTTGGCTGATGTCGGGAGCGCAAGTGATGGCGGATTAAGGTTGATCAAGTACCTAGTCGGGCGGATCAAGATGGATCTCACGAAAGAATGCATCGTGTCCGAGCTCAAAGACTCTTCCGATTTCCCATCTTTCAATGATGAAGAGTCTTGCCAAGGTATCTTGGACTTGGTCGCCAGGCTCCTTGTCATGTGCAACTTTGGGCAAATCCAGAATGAAGCATTCCCTCGTCACTATGTGAACTGGAAAAAGTCGTGGGACCTGCGGAACTTCACGCATAGCTACTTTGTTGATCCTCCTCCCAGGCTTCAGGAGAGGCCGAGACTACCAAAGACATTTGAGGCCTGGGCAATCGAGAAGATTGGGGGAATCAATATCCAATTCACAGATAACCTTACTCATCATCTGCTTTTGGTTGATGACGATAGAACCCTCCTGATCTTCCACCAGGTATCATTTTTAAGACTCCAAACCGAAGAGTAAGTATCACGACATGAACGTGGCAATGACTACTAATCGGTACCAAAGATCTCTGTTACCGCGTGACCTGATTGCCGAAACACTTGACAGCATAGCTCTCTTGTTCCCTCATTCCGAATTCTTCGCGGCCCGCCGTTCAACAAAAGTGAAGCGTCGGTGGTTCAAGAAGTTATGTCAAAAGCATCGAGAGAACACAGGCTGTGAGGCCGATGACTGGCTAGTACGGTGTGGCACATTGAAAGCAGACGCCAGGCAGATAGAACGATTCTGTTACTGGAGGGACAGGCTCGTAGTGCTGAAGCAGGTTTACGACGACTCGTCACCTACTACATTATCTCAGTGGTGGCACGATCGCAGGAATGGTCCGCAATGGTACACTTTCTGGGTTGCAGCTTTGGTGCTGCTGATAACAACCATTCTGGGGCTTTTACAGTGCATTGCAAGTTTACTTCAGGTATATAAAGCGTATCATCCTTCTTAGGCGACATGTCAGATTGGATTGAAAAGGTGCTAAGTGACCTTTCTGAAGTCCAGGTGGTTGAAACCTGAAGTATTACTGCTGCCTTCAAGCACGAGAGGATCTCCCCGTTGCTATTTCTTCACGCAGTATAGGCCAATCTATCACAATACTTTGAGAAAATGAGGGACTCCTCAAACGTCCACATTAAGATGTTTTATATGGTTATCAATCAGGCTATCTGAGTTGAATCATAAGACATATATTAATTATAGACCAACGGGTCTCAGACTAATACATAATACGATGCCCCACATTGAACCCATGATTTGAGTTGCTGCTTTGGTTTATTGCAAGCTTGTGAACATGGCAATCTATAGTGAAGCTTGCCCAGTCCGTAAAATCCCCTTGACATATGCCGCTCATCAGGCTAACGACGACTAATTTCTAATCCGATCTCACTGTCCGTCCCGTTAGCCAAATATTTTGTTCCATTAGACAAAATGGTTGGGTCTGAAGCACAGTTACGAATCGGATATCTCCTATCATTTGGCTGGGATGGAGCCCTACTACGTTATCCATACTAGTCCACTCCGCCACTTGGCAAATGTAACGAGGTAGAGCGGCGGATAAAGTTGGATATGGCTAAGCTTTAATGACGGTTCTCACCGCAATTTATCCCTGT
The DNA here is from genome assembly GCA_020881915.1 of Paramyrothecium sp. XJ0827. Lineage (NCBI taxonomy): Eukaryota > Fungi > Ascomycota > Sordariomycetes > Hypocreales > Stachybotryaceae > Paramyrothecium > Paramyrothecium sp. XJ0827. The sequence goes on along the minus strand of JAJFPB010000001.1, from coordinate 194,336 downwards.
ATTCTGTGGGCTATCACTGCACCCATTGGCTAATTTATGTGCGTGGACATACATGCAGGCCTTCTGTGATGCCAGGGTATGAGCTTTTCTCCTGGCAGGCCTGCTGGTATACTCCACATCCACAACGTAGCGTACAGGTAAACTAGCCTTAAGTCGACTCCATAAACTCCATAATCCTTCCTTCGCTCTGCCAAGAAATTAATTTTGCGGAGTTAACTAGTTATCACCCTGGAGCGCTTTCGTTTATTAACCAATCAGTATTTCGACAGACATACTTCCGTTTACTTACCAGTCAGCATATAGTGAGATATTTACAGACAGGCAGTAAGACTTTCGTTTATTTACCAATCATTAAACAGTTTGATATTTATAGACAGACGGCGACGCTTGGGTCTTAGTCCATGGAAAGCTACCTTGACATGGGTAAGGTCAAGTCGAACATGATGGAGACGGCATTTTCAAGGATTAAAGATGTATATAATAGGGTCATGAGCCCTCTCTGTTGAAACAACTTCCAATGCACCATACGGCTTCATTCTTCCATCCAACCACTTGGTGAGTCCTGTTTAGTCATCGATTATTTCTCTCGCATCTCACGGTTTCTCATAGCTTGCTTAAGATATCAAAACGACACGAAATAAACGCCAAGAGACTTATCAATCCAAGCAACAAGATGCGCTTTGAAAGTGTAACTCTACTGTTTGCCATGGCATCAGGCTCTGCGGCGGACTACCTCTTAACTCGAACGTATTGTAACGGAATCGGGGTTTGCAACAGCAGCGGGTGGTTCTAAACGGACTTCGCCAGGTACGAAGTGGATGCCAACGAGGGCTGTCGAGGCACGTCTGTACCGGGTATGGTTGAATTTTGCATGGATTGGGGCCGCAGAAGGGGTCATTTCAGGTTCTCCCACCAATCCTTCAAGCGCTGCCTAGTCCAGACAAGGGACGTAAATGGGGACAGGGATTTTCACGAGGCTCCTTGCACCTGGAGGCTCGCAGAGGACGACACGGAGGAGGCGCCTGAAGCCACTGTGTCCGCGAGTGTTTAAGAGGCGAGCATGTTGACTAGCATCATACTTGGATTACTAGTGGCTACTTCACAAGCCGTACATCTTTGGCCACTCTTACATATCTAGGACTGCAATGAAGCTAAATTCATGTGAGAAACGTTCAGCCTGAAGCTTCTGTGGGAATGATTGAACTTGTGAGATTCGCTGCTCCAAGAAAGACAGCTTGGTGCTCTCGTATAGACCTAGGGTGGCCGCCATCAAGTCACGCCCACTCACTGGACGGTTCATGTGTTGGCAAAGGAGCAAAAACAAGACTTGGGGTGAAAGGGAGGGGCGCGTGCCGTGACTTACTTCCTCCGTAGGTATCATTTCCGTATACCATAAGCTGCCGAAGCTTCATGGCCAGTCCTATTCCGTTGTATCGTTTGGAAAAGATGCCATTATCCTTGAAACACAAGACGCCGCCCATGTTGGCAAGGGCATCCTTTTTCCAGCTCATGGTGAAGCCTTCAACGTATGAAAACATTTCCTGCACGATTTCGGGAATCGTCTTGGAGGAAAACCCTTCCTCGTACTTGTGGATAAAAAAGGCGTTTTCCGCAAAGTGACAGGCGTGGAAAAAGATTAGGATGTCTTTGCGCTTTGCAAGAGCAGCGGCCTCTCGGATATTGGCCATGGACACCGGCTGCCTGGCCGCCCAGTTGTTCGTTACAGTGATGAGAATCATGAGGACATTGTCCTATGATTGTCGATAAAGTCCGCCGGCCAGTAATATCAAGAATGCCCTTGAAAGGGTTCGCCTTGCCAACCAACTCGGTCGGAAAGGGACCATTGAGGCCAGGCTGGGTAAATGGCTGGAGTTTGAAACCGAAGCATTCGCGGCAGTCGTGTCAAAGAATCCGTTGCTGATAATGGTCATGTTCTGAGCGCCTTGGGCTTTGACAATCTCGGCAACCGAGCCAAATAGTAGGTGCTCCGCACAGCGACCCTGGGGCACGATGAAGAAGTTGGGGCATTCCAGCTGATGGACTTCGCCATTGACAAAACCGCCTTTGTGGTGCTGGAGAACTTGCGTCCGATAAAAGCTGACATCTGCCGTACCCATGACGATGCGATGGATCAGGCGTTGGTGGTCGCCGCCCCCCTCAAAGACGTCTCGGAAGGCATCTAAAAGACAAAAGTACCCCCAATTGTGGCCATAGCTCTCATCGCCTCGCATTACTGGCAAGGTGGTTCAGATACTCGCAGATATCAAATAAAAAGATGGGAAGCATTGGAGTGGGGAAGCTCTTACACTGCCCACTGCACATCCATCATGGCCGAAGTGCCAGAATCCGTCAAAAGTCCACCGTGAGAAGCCTAGCAGGGAAGTTAAAATATGTTTTACTCTACATCCCCGAGAATGGCTTCTCGTTCCTCCGCTGCCGTTGTCTGAAGCGGCCGCACGACCACGCTATTGTATGTCGGCGGCAAGACGGCAAGAGAGCGTGGCATGGTCAAAGGGGGGGAGGGCTGGGCTACAAAAGTCAAATGATGACAAGGGTAGGTAGAGAAAGCAAAAAGATACCCTCGAATGGCTAGGAATGGTTGCTGGAAAACTTTTGGCGATCTAAGATTTAGCCGGGTGAGCGTCAGTCTCCATCGATGTACGCAAATGGTCCCCTTATATCAGGTTTACCTAAATCAGATTCCACAGTGATGAAGCACTGGCAGCCTGTTGCACAGTCTGCGAGTCGTCCGTCGCAATTCGGCATCCTTCGTCCTCTTCACCACTCATTCGCAGGATGCCGGCTTGGCAATCCCCGAGCAGATTTGCTTGGGTAAACCTTGTCACCCATGCCTACCTATTACATCACTCTATAAAGGTGTCTCGCCCGTCCTGAAGAGCAACACTAATTCCGCTTCTCGGATGTCGAGGGATGCTGCGTAGCCTCGTTTCGAGTCAAGTTGTTGGTCCAGATATCGGAGGGGTTGTCACACCTCCCTTTGTCCTGACGGGAGGTAATCAGTTGACTTGCTGATCGAGGCATTGATTACGTAGTGTCAGGATAAGCGTCGTATGTACGAGTCTACATTGTAAAGTAACCCCACCGAGTGCGCAGGTGTGTGTGGACCTCCTGTGCGTGAAGCATTCTACAAGGGGCTCGACCGCCTGTTTTGAACCTATCAACTGTCCCTGCACGGATACTTCTGCGCCTCTAATCCTTCCGCACAGTGTATTATCTCGTGTGGGATAGTAACTCCTCATTCAGGACGGGTCGATATGGCCTTTGACTCTTCCGTGTCGATCCCTACCATTGGTACATTAGCTTTAGTTACAATAGGATCTCAAAACGTAGTGTGGTGGTCTGGAGTGTTTGCATCTTCACCGAGACGAAGAAGAAGAAAAGAGGCCTCTCCTCCCCCCGTACGTGCCACATCAGGCTAATACACCCAGAAAATTCTGATTCGTAGCAACGATGACCACAAACAGCAAGGTGAGCGACGAAATGAGCCTTGAAGATGCCACCTTCTACGCCGTCTCTCAAATTATCTAGCCGACCAAGCTGACGGCATCCGATTTCCTAGCAGTGACTATTACCCTCCTCGTCATGGTGGCTGCATGTATCTCAGTGCGAACTTGGTTCAACAATGCCCATGCTAGGCTGATCTTTTTGACGATTGTATGAGATGCCAAACTCCAAGGCCGCCAAGCACTTGTCCGGTGCTAACCTCTAATTGTGGCACACTTGGCTCTTTGGGCAATCGCTTGTCTGACAGGGAACATGGCCATCTGCCGTGATCTCATTGCCGTTGTGGCCGACATCTCGGCAGGTTGATTGCTCACGAGGCCGCTGACATCTGGCACAGCGATGAACATGAACCTGCCATATGTGTCTACGGACTGGTTCACACCGGTACGTCGCGCTGCCTGGCTGGACGGCAACTGTGCTCGTCCGTTACTTGTCGGCATCTGCGGGAAACGTCGCCCTCTACGTGTCCAAGCTACCGCTGCTTTTCCTATACATACAATCCTTGAGCGTAGCCAAGTGGCTAAAACATGCATGGTCTTGGCCGTGGCCGGCGGGCTCGGGCTCTTGTCGTTGGCAACCTATGGGAGGGTCACATGCAGTCCTCCCCTTAACCGCAAAGACCTTCCTCCCACGCCATTGCTTAACTTTATTCAGCGCATCATGAATATCCGCATTGCGCGATCGACGTTTTCGCTTGCCATGGATGGCTTCATGTCCTTCCTACCACGTCCGATCATCACGAGGCTGCATTTGCCAACGCGCAGAAAGTCAGTACTAACACTAGTCTTTATGGAGGGTCCAGCTGCAGTTCGTTGAGCAACGTTTTGAAACGGGTTCTTGCCCACTGTCTGACGGCTAGCACAGCCGGCATGTACTTCAGAAGAAGCAGTCGAGGGGAAGCTCTGATAACTTCGCTGACGCCCTTCTCTGCACAAGAATCTCGTACCGATGCGGGGTCACCTTCCCCATGTCACTTTGCCAAGGGCCTGAGCTGATTTAATACTGGTTTAGTCTGGTTGAGAGCGGCATCAATCATCATGGTCAGCTGCGCGCCTTGCATACCTTTTGGAAAGCCAAGAAACGCATGATTGGTTGAGGCACATTGTCTTTGCGCGCTTTCTGGAGCCATTGCTTATTACCGTGGCTCTTTCTCCAACTAAAGGAGGAGCACGGACGCAGTAAATAAATAAAATAAAACCACCATAATGTGAAAGGCTTCTGTCACACTTTTCAATTTGCCTTTTGTCTTCTCTTGGCCTCTTTTAAATATCCCGGTGAAACACATCTGACTCCCACGGAGGAGTTGTTGACCGTCGTGCACCCGTGCGCGGGGATGGGAGCCAACGATTTGTAAGAAGCAGAGTGCAGAGTCAAGGACAAACGTCTCCCACAACTTGTTGGTAAGCTGCGTTGTGGAACTGCGACTCCGCAATCTAATTCCTACCGTGAAGACAGGGTCATTCATTGGAAGACACATGTCAGCAGCAAGAGTCAGCATGGGGCAGGGTTATTGATATAAGCATCTCGCCGTCCACTCCGCAGCGCTGTACATCTTCCCACTGAAGCTTCTTGCCTTGTACACCCAGCGCTCGTGGCCTCCAGCAGAACATTCAACAGGCTCATTATCAAGAGACACTATGTTCTCCGTTACGTCGCTGCCGGGCGTCGTGGTGGCAGCACTAGTCTTCCTTTACCTAGCCCGCCGAAAGTCTCAAAGCAGGTCATCACTGCCTCTTCCACCGGGGCCTCCTGTGCTTCCCATCCTCGGCAACATTCACCAAGCGCCCAAGTCGCACGCCTGGCTTCAGTTTGCGGAATGGGGGAAGCGGTACGGACCTGTTATTCACCTAAATATGCTTGGGCAGCACGTGATTGTCTTGTCCACGTCGCGAGCCGCCCAAGATCTCCTCGCAAAACGCGGCGCTACCTTTTCGGACCGCCCTAAGATGTTTGCAAGTGCAACCGTTCCCGTTTTGCCCGATGAAACTCGCACTGACTGATATTGATACTTGTCAGGTGGCGCAAGAGCTGGCACTCAAGCATATGAACACGCTTCTGATGGATTACGATAATCGGTTCAAAATCCACCAGAAGCTCGAGGGAACGGTTCTCAATCAAAACGCATCGGCGAGGTACCAGAAAATCCAGTCCATGGAGTCGAAGCAGCTGCTCTTCGATATTTTAAAGACCGCCGATGGAGCTGGAATCGACATCCGCGGTCAGATAGAGCGGACAGTGGCGAGTACCGTCTTTGCCCTATTTACGGATTCCGCATTCAAAGCGATAAGTCTCCAGACCTTCAAGATGCTCTAAGCATCGACCAAGAGTTTTCCGAGTTTGTTCAGGTCGGCGCATTCCTAGTTGACTCGTTCCCTATTCTCAACCTTCTCCCGGGCCCACTGGCCCCGTGGAAGGCAAAAGCCGAAGCCCACTACCAGCGCCAGCGCTCTCTGCACACAACCAATCTCAAGCGCGGTCTTAGCGAGCCGGGATGGACGTTCGCTAAGCAGCTATATGGCACAGTCCAGGAGGAGAATATCCCTATGCCGTTTGAGGAGCTTGCCTTCGAATTTGGGACTATGGTGGATGCTGCTCTAGACGGCACCGTGGAAACTGTAATGTGGTTTTTAGTTGCTTGCATTACCCAAGATAACGGCTTCATCGCCAAGGCCAGGGAGGAGCTAGATAGAGTCGTCGGTCGCAAACGCCTACCCTCGTTTGATGATAAACCGGACTTGCCGTACACAAGTGCGATCTTGGAAGAGGTGCTTCGATGGCGCCCAGCGGGCGCGGGCGGCGTGCCGCATTTCACCAAGACCGAGAGCACCTACGACGGATACTGCATTCCTGCGGGCTCCGTCATCATAGCGAATCACTGGGAGATCTCCCGCGAAGAGGCCGTGTTTGGTCCAGACCCGCACAGTTTCATTCCCGACCGATGGCTGGATTCCGGGTCCGAGCTGAAAAATCTTCCTGTGGCAGGGTTTGGGTTTGGGCGGCGTCTCTGCCCGGGTCGACACTTTGCACGCAATGCCCTGTGGATTTCCATGGCAAGGATACTGTGGGCCTTTGACGTCAAGGCCGGGCTCTCGGAGGAAGAGGGCGAACCTACCATTGTGGACCCTATAAACTCTACGGATGGTCTTGTCATGAGGGCCCTCCCGTTCAAGGCTTCCTTCAAGCCGCGAGATGAAGAGTCGCGCGCAATCATCGAAAAAGAGTGCTACACGTATAACGCAGACCTGGAACTCATACTTGCGCAGATTGGGGTAGACTTGCCTCGGAAGTAAGACTTGAGGGTGCTAAAGGCATGGCAAGGCATCGTATCCATGCGTGTCCCCAGCTAGAGAAGAGTTGATATGTCCAAAAGCTGTTGGGGTCACATTTATTAATTTAAGGGGAGCCGTCTACTAGTTTGGACTTGTTTACTTCCTTTGCTATCTCTGACTATTAGTATTGGTCCTAAAGCTAGTCTATAATCTCTTTCAAGCTGTGTAAAAATCTGTTTCTTAAGTCGAAGTAGTTCTATAACAAGTACTCCCTCAAGTTCGTTTTCATAGTTCCTACTTGGATCCGAACCTCGCGTGAGGTCCAAGCAGCACATATTGTTGATTGTCTGTGACCACAGCAGAAGATCTTCTCTTCATCAAGAATAGCCTCCAGAGAGAAAACATTGCATCAGCATTTTCACTCGAGGTGTGGCGTCCAGGCAATCTGTGGCAAGCAATAGAAATCTTGCTATCATACTCGTCGACCAGAGGTTAAATATGATCATATTATCGCCCATAGCCATCGTCGTGCCCTTCACCTCATTCTGTGCAATGTCTTTGCCTCGCAGCTAGTTAGTTAAAATGTCGTCGTTTTCCATTAAGGCGGAAAATGCGGCAGCAATTCGGCCAGATTGTGTCCGATAACTAGGTATGGAACTACATTCCAACCCGGATTCTATTTGGGAAGCTGCTCTGTTCGCCAGTTCCGGCTGTAACCCTCATCAAGTTCATCGAGATACTCATTCAATCTTCTGGTTGTGGTAAGGAAGCTAGGAGGTCAACTATCAAGGCCGAACCCATGCGAGGCCTTCGCGTACCTTGGCCGGTGAGCACGCAGCCCAATGTTGGACGGGCACCTGCTGGGGCCTTTACAACGGATAACCTCTCTGGCAGCAGACTGCGCCGAGCTTCTGCCACATTCGTGATGATAAAATTGTATTGTTGAAGTTATTTGTATCGTGCGCTAAAGATGTAGGCCATAGCCACCAAGTTCCAGCTACCAGATGATTTGGCCAATGCATCATAAGTGGCATGCAGCGTCTCCTCTTCATGTCCCGAGGATGGAAGAAGGAACTGGTTGTTGGTTAAGATCCGTTTCCTTTGAGTTTAACGTGACCATTGCCGTCGCTGCGACTATTGACATGGTTACTTACGGTGCCATTCGTAGGGCTTACTAGGCGGTAGTTGGCGGAGCTCCATACTGAAAGCTTGGCTGTCCAGACCATTTCTGGCTGCTAATTGCTCAAGAGCAAAAGACTCTTTGCTTGCTTATTCTCGTAATCAGTGTCCTGGAAGAGACTTGACAATAGCTTTTACAGATCAGTGGATGTTCATGAGAGATGTGGCGCACTTCAACCTTACTTACATTAGAACCACCGCATCCAAAAAGTTGAAACTGCCTTGCGTGATTGGCAGATCTGGCCACTGGTTGATAGGCCTAATAACCTTCAACCAGCCATCTTTCATGTCAACATGAGGGCTCAGCGTCTCGATGCCAAGGGTTTCGCGGAATGACAGCTCTCTCTATCACTATCAAGGAGTTCATGGCAATGGCGATACCACTTGATGGTTCACCGTGGGCCGTGCTAGACTTATTCGTTCCAATGAGCAGTGGGTCGGAACTGCTTCGTCTACCAACGAGGACCTTGCCGATGGCTGGCATTTCAATAATATGACTAATAGATAATTAGTGGAATGTTCACTCCCTGTGACGTATTAGTTACCTAACTGGGGTGCCAGTTGCGCGGCACTCAAAGTAGCCCTTAGCGATATGTCGAGCCCACCGGCACGCTCGTGGGCTCGACCAATGCATGCTTCATGGCCTTCACAGCTGGGGTGCTCAATTACACCTTTTTTGCATCCAAATTGAAGGCCATTCCCCAGATTATGGCTCGAATAGGGCTGCCTTCGGCAACGGGAAGAGAAATCTTCTTGATGAGCAATGCACGGATTGCCTCAGCGCGAGCATATCTCTCCGCTGTAGCTCTTCATTAGCATCCTTACCATATACATCTCGAAGACATTAGTTCTTGTCTTGTGAGCCAAGCGTGTAACACCGGCCAAATTGAAAAAAGAACTCAATACATAACTTCCAAAATCGTGGCAGCGACGTAATCTTCCCCCTTATTTGACTTAGACACTGGACAAAGCAGGTCAAATGAAGCCACATCCTTTGGGGTTATCATTCTTGTTTACATGCCCTAAGGATTAAGGTTGCATTATTGAGTATGTCCTAGTCGTCTAGTAAGGGACCACTGCATCTAGGACTTCTGGCGCAGGAACAGTAACCTTGACTCTGCGGTTTCCAAAAATAGCAGCTTCTGGTGTGCAGTCCTAGGAAAAAGGCTTCCCCACCCAGCCAGGCAGACTAGGCAGATCTCTCAATCAAAACCTCAACCCAGCCTAGGTCTGCTTTACCCAAGGTCTACTCGTAAAACTCTGAATCTTGTGAGCGACATGCCTTCAAATTCTCCCTTGTACCGCGAAGGCGAGAGCGTTTGCAAATCGCCTTTACCGCCTTACTTGTTATGTGCCTGTTGGCTGTTCATATTCATTGCGCTGCCTTTCTACACCATCGCGGAGCTGTTCAATAGTTGCGTCCTCAAACCAGTCAGAAGAATGCGGCGAACAAGGCAGCAAGAAGCGTCGTTGAAGAAACAGATTATTGAACCTAACTCTGCCGCTGCCCCAGTTCTTACAAAGTTGATGAAAAAGATGCACACGCAAGCGGCTCGCACTGATCTCTTTTTCGGTCGATTGCCACAAGAACTCCGTCGTTCAGTACTCTTATATGCCTTTGGCGGGCGCACCCTGCACATGGCTCTGCATTATATTCGCGACCCAGTGTGCCTCAGAGCAAAGCCGACTGTGAAGAATACAGCACATGCAGGACTCTTCGTCACAGGCTCAGAGGACACAATTAAAGCCAGAAAGTGGCTGTGGGCTGGGTGTGTGTGCCACGCCTCGTGTCCTGACAGAAGCCCCCTCTCCCTTGGGAGACAGCGCACGTGGCCAAGACATCAGTCTGGACCACATCTAAGGAACCCTTGTCTGCATGATGAGAACGTAAAATGTGAGAGTTGGCCAGGTGAATGGCCCCAAAAGTGCCGCATAGGAATTATGGCTTGGTTACTGACTTGCCGACGAGCGTAAGTACTTTTCCGCTTTCTCGAATAAGGGACCAATGCTGACGAGCTTCGGTTGCAAAGCTACTTGGAGGGAGTAGTTATACTTTACGGATACAACACCATTTCCATATCCTCTCCAGTTCTCCTCCGCGGGCTTCAAGACACATTACCATCGACCAACCTCTCTATGATTTCCTCACTCGAGCTTGAATGGAGTTCTCAGATTTTGCCCTTGTACCAAGGCTTCATAGGCCACGCCAAAAGAGGGACAACGGAAGGGGCTTCTATTTTCACCTCTTTAAAGTTCATCCGCATTTTCGTTCCCTTCTCGCAGAAACAAAGCCTCGTGGGCACAATGCGTCGTTCGGGTGGATCATCTGCATTACAAGCAGAAGCCGAAGCCGAAGTCCTTTTCCTGGCACTAGATAGCTTGTTCGAGAGAATGATGGTTCTACCAGCAACGAACGTAGTTGTCTCATGTGACAACAGGCAATGGTTTGACGCCGCGCAGAAGCTATTGATGGGAAAGCAAGGCGCAGAAATGACCAAATTACAACAAGGGCAGGAAATGAATGGACAGATGTGTTGGAGAGAAAAACCCACAAGTTCAAAGAAAGGTGATTTAGGAAGCATTGAGACAAGAGTTGAATTGGCAAATACGTTACGGGGGTATTGGTTCCATCTAGTGGAAAGTGTTATTGACGGAAGCCGTGAGTAAGGTAATGTAGAATAATTTAGCTACTAGTACAAAGGATCGTTGTTAATACTGTTACGTCCTAGGCTCCAAGGATACCAAGGTCTACGTTGCAGCTCGCTCGGAGCATAAGGCCGCGAGCGCAATGGCCAGCATGAGATAGGCGGCGCCCTCGCGAAAAAGGGAGCTCATCTGCCTACACCTCGACCTGACTGACCTCACGCTTAATAATGACTCGTCTGGGTGGTTCCTCTTGCATGAGACAAAGCATCACGCACTCTTTAACACTGTGGGCGTCATGACGGGAAGTGAGCAGCAGCCGCCGCCGACTATCGTGCAAACCTATGAGCTCAACGTGGGCATTAATAGTATCGGGCACGAACCTATGTACCCGCTTATTTAACCCTCTTCTAACTCAGACGGCCAAGAGAGAGCCACCGGCTTCCGTCCGTAGTACCTGGCCGTCCTCGTTAGTACCCGCGATCTTCAGCGAGCGGGACGTCGCAAACGATGCGAGCACAATGGGGGGCGTGGAAAAAGGGAATACATGGTAACAAGTGCGATTGGGTGGGCAGGAAATGAAGAGTGCTTTAGTTACCCTACAGTTCTTATCATGACTAGCTTGGGAATTATTTCACAGATACTTATGTGTAAGGATGGGATTTAAACTTCCTATTGGAAAAGCAGGACGGGATTTACATCTTCTTTTTATCAAGCTCAAGATTTTCCTACAATCAAATAATTACACATCATAAGGAACACAGGCTAGGTAAGGGTGGTGTTTTGAGACACAATCACCAGGGATGCCTAGCATGACGGCGATCTGTGGGTCCATATTTTTGCGTTGGATTGAATAAGATAGATGGCATTGCATGCATTTGACCAACTGGTCGTCGTTCTAACATGTATTCTGCAATAAAATCGAGATATATTCCCTAAAAGAGGTAAGGAGCTGAAGACTATTCGCATACCACCCGTGATGATCATGTGATAAGGAGGAAAAAAAAAGAATTGCTGGCTAACCCTCAAACAGTAATCCTGTATCTTAACGTGCTTCTTGAGACCCAGTTCACTTCACATATCGTCTCCTCGGTGTTAAGTTTTAGAGGGGCAGCCCTGGAGGAAGGGAGCACGTAGCTCGTGCCACAGGTTATGCATCCGGATTACTTGCCCTGGCGTGAATTTTGCAGGTTGGCAACCGCTATTCCTCAGTCAGCAGCCTTCTTGAAACGTCTGTGGACTCCTCACAATTTGTTGTATGTCATGTAATTATCGGTGGGGTCGAGACCGGGTAGTTCAGGGCAAGTGTTGCGGCCTTCTTCCGGACATTCAAATCCAACAGGCCATTCTTCAGCAGGCGTGTCATCCACGAAATCACCTGGCCCTTCGCATCCACCTTCGAATGTGTGATAAAGACCGAGCCAATGTCCGACCTCGTGAACGATCACATTATCAAATTGAGGGTTGCTGGGATCCTCTATCTGGTTCTGTGGCCTAACTAGACAACCATCTAGGACAATATCGAAGTCCGTCGGGTTGGCAAGAGGTAGCTCACATCGCCCGCCAGGGATCATGTTAGGCACAAAATAGAGATTGAGATCACTGTAACCGCCCTTTTGAAGTGCTCTTCTCATGTGTGTCTCGGTGTCGTTCCACGAACGTGGTTTCTTACCGGGCCAGGTCCAGGATTCATTGATGACCCTGTCAGTCTCGATTAATTGGAAGGATATATTGTGCGGAGCAAAGGCATTGTTGAGCACAGCTATTTCACGTTCAACAATATCGTCCTATTATGATATGAGAGATTATTAAGTAGGCTCCTTCTTGGTCAGAGAGGCACTCACACCGTAGTAACCTCCTTCTACCGTATAATCGCCACCAACAACGTGAACATATGTATTGATTGAAACATGTGTTCTGTTCGTTCGGCCTCGTTTAAACCACTTCAGGCCGTTCTTAGAACCCGAAGTCAATTCCATACTCGGGCTTTCTGTGCCGCATTGAAAACTTGCGGTAACAGTGGAAAATAGAGCCCAGAGGCCAAGGACTAAGGTCGATCTGGGAAACATTTTAACAGATTCTAATACTTCAAGATAGATGATGAGGCGACCGAGAAGTATAGAAGAAGCGGAAGGACCTTTATATCTAACTTACTCCCTTTTCGGGAGGAAAGGGGGCATCGCCAACATCGTCTTTACCGCGTCATGCCGCGTAAGCTTTTTGATTCAATAGGCTATAGCTACTCAATAATAATCTCTTTATGCTCACATAAGCATTGCAAGGTTCATTTACTGGCTTCATGGGAATCCATATTTAGTTGGAGTTTCTTAAAATGATGTCTCTATTGAGCCGCGATTATTACTTGGCAGTCCAGTCACAAGTATGGGCTCACCCAATTCTCCGGTAATTCTTCTAGCAGTACGCTAATTGCCTATCGTTTGATAAAACAAAAACTATTCAGAACAAATAAAGCGAATAAGGTCAAAGAAAGTTCCCCAGAACGCCCAGCCCGGTCCACGTTCAATTTGCGTCCGTGCGCTGAGGCTGAGAACCCTGCATGCAATACGAATTATTGCTAAAGTTCCTTTCTTTGTAGGGCAGGTGGGATTGCCCACAGATATATACTAAATACAGGTCTATGGGAGTTTACAACGGCATCACTTGCGACGCACATGTTTCGAGCCGGATCCTCCCCATGCACATACCTCAAAGCGGTGTGAGTTACACGTGGCCTATAGCGTGTTCATCATCTGGCCTTGCAGTCGCAGGGATATTGTTCGTATTCTTGCCAATGAGAGGCAAGTCGCCTTATTTTCGCTTAATGTCACTTTCTGAAGGTCTTGAACGATCCAAGAACAGTTCTTGCATAGAACCTTGAAGCAGTACGTCGCCATGGTTCAGAGGTCGCCAACAGTTTTCGGCAAGCAAATCATTGGAGTTAACAAGCTAAGGCACAGGCTTTCACAACCCAGGGGTGGTTCACGAAAAAGGAGAAAACTTTGGGGTTTGCTGGCCATCATGATTGATGCCTCACACGACTCAGGGATGCATTGGGCGGGCTGTGGGCACTCACATTCGCCACGTAAGGACAACAAACTGTGACCCTGAGTGTGGCCTGTAGATTGCCAAGAGCTCGCCCACACAATACCAGGAGCGGAAGGCACGGCTCGGACATTGCACCAAAGCCAGCATCCCTGCAACAGCCTCCATGTTGTTCGAGGACGCCGCAAGAATCAGGCCGATCAGTGCCAAATGCAACTCGACACGGGAACTTGTGGCTGGCGTAAATCCTGCATTCAGTCATTCATTCCTGTTTCATAACCAACACGAACAATTCGCGTCCTTGTTGCCAATGCGTCCCCCCACCACCACCACGGAGTGTTGCATGCAGTGAGACCGAGACCACAGCAAATCATTGGTCTTAAAAAAAAACACTGGACCAATGATACAGGAGAGGATATGCACCACTGGCAGAATCAGCATTAGTCTTGCATATAAATTTTCCCTCCGAATCGTAGCTGTACTTCTCAAGTGGATAGTGGCTCTCCCCAGCCTTGCGGAGCTGAGGGAGTGTTCTATAAATCCATCGAATGGTCTTAGACGATTGCGAACATCGCGTTATGGAATGGCTGGGTACCAATGTCAGCTTCCTCCAGGACTTTTGACCGCGCACGAATCCGGCGGAGCTTTCAGTTGTGCTTCAGAAGTGCGTCCCTTCCGAAAGAGTCGCGTCTTCCAAGCCTGGAACGGCGGTCCGACAACTTTTGTTTGCTGTGGTGAAACCAGCAGATAACATCTTCGCATTTCAAAAGCCGATACTCTCCTAAGCACGGACATGGATTTAGCAGACAATCTCATGCATCATGCAGAAAGCTTAGCATTTGAACCAAGAAGTAGCATCACAATATTGCTTTGTGCTGACCTGTGCCCCTCTCTTTGGGGTTCGGATCGTCGCTCAAACCGGATTTTATGTCGTTTTTGAGGAGCGCTAGGATAGGCAATGACCCCGATGGCCTTGTTCTTGTTAGTAGGCACCCTTTCCATCTTTGAAAATGCAATAAATATGCAATGGAGCCCTTCCGAAACTTGATAATACTCCATTCGGCCATTACGCTCAAGCCATTGCTGCATGATGATGTCTGAGGCGCAGTCCTTCAACAGTTCCGATATCGCAGAATATATATCGTTCTATATTCACTGTGACTATACATGATTCTCGCAACTATAATAAGAGCCAGATTATCCCGTGGTGCTTTCTCCGCTCGTTCAGCTTCAATTCCATCCTTCAAATTTTCCTTTCGACATCGATCGTCATCATGAAAGCCCTTAAATTTATTGCTACGTTTACTCTCCTTGCTGGCATTGCCATCACGGCCCCTGCTAGGCTTGAGGAACGTCAACTGCCGTTTTGCAGACCTGATAAGCCTTCTTGCTGGCATCCACCACCCCAGTCCAGGATTGAACCACGTCAAATACCCTGCTTTCCTGGTAACCCGGGATGCCCCCCTCAACCCACCAAACCACCAACCCCGGACCAGCCGCCTCAAATTAGCTGGTGCTTTGGAGGCGGGCAAAGCCTTACGTGCATAAACCCTGGAAATTCGGGCACCAGATGCGCCACCCTTCCAAGGAGACCTACTTCATCCAACGAAGCTATCACTCTATGCGCTGAAACTGGGGAGGGCTGCAGGCCCAGATGCTGCGTTCTTGGTGACATTATCCCCATTCAGTGCATCACGTACTAGCTGAAAGTCAAGTATCGGCAAGGAATCCCCCACATCAAGCACAACTCTATTTGATGTAGACTTGCCAATGAGTGTCAAGCTTGGAGATCTTGGGTTACGTCGGGTTACGTCAACTGTGGTACGGGATAATTCCATATGGACTGGGATGGAGTGAGATACTGGTGGCTCTTGGGGGTTCAGGGTGAAGAGGCTTAGGTAGCTGTCCAGGCAAAAGAGCGATACGCCAGTGTTGGATTCGGGAAGTGTACGCTTGAGGGCAGCGGCGCTCCAGACAACTCGAGAATTTCATCGATCTGCTCTGATGGCACGCACTTGTCTTCCAGTTATTCAGCACCGAGCATCAAGAGTTCACGAAGTGTAACATCGACAGAGCCATTAATGTTGCAGCGCAGAGGGGCCACTCGTTCACAGTCGAGCTCTTTTTGCACGCGCGTGACATGCTCTCAATGGACAAGCCGTATTCTCAAAATGCGGATAATTTAATAACACTAGAAAGAAGGAAGTGGGTCTACGTCTATACAATATAGTTGGAAAGGGGCTATCTGAATAGGATTGTTCAACGGAAGTGCTTGGGTCATACCACACCCGTATTGAAATCGAGGCCCAACATTCCTCTACAGTCTTGTCGCATGTGGCTTTACTAAGCTTGTGCTGCGCCTCACCACCAAAGACGATATTCACTTGCTAGATCAAGACAAATAGGAGCTGAGGATGGGAAGCTTAGGACGGCCTTGGATATTGCTGCGACAGCTGATACGAAGGATGTGCTCGAGCTATTCGTACCAGGCACTGTACACGGAAGCCAAGCTGACGAGCGTCAGGAGTTCTCAAGTCCCTTGTAGGTATTGCCTCACTACCAAGGGGGTTTAACGAGATTCTTTTATTGAATCCTCTTATAGTATGTACAATACCAGAATAAAATTTGAAGCCCTCTCTTGACTTGACGTGGGTCTCTATCTTTAGCCGCTTTGTTCTCCCCTTCCTCCTCAACGAACCCGCCTGGCTCGAGTCCGAACTCGGTTTCATCTTTGGTTCCATCGCCGCATTGAGTCTGATCTGGGGCTTCATCTGGATGCCCGATATGTCGAACCAATTGCCGGAAACCATGAACGAGGTGTTTGAGGCCCATGCTTCTGCTTGGCGGGCAAAAGGCAAGCTCGTTCCTCTCTACCTAAGTAAATTGACTATTCCAAAGTTTATTGCAGACCAAAAGGCGACGAGTGTTACGCAAACGACGAAGGTCGAGGAGGCTGATGCGGGCGAGCGATCACGGTAGGGATGATTCGGAAAGTGGGCGGACGATGGAGCTACCTCCGTCAAATAAAAGAGGGGCCGGTCATCTTCTCAACGTATCAAGGGGCAACGTCATTAGAAGGCCTGCAACTGAATAGCTACAGACATGTCCCCAATGCAATCTATGCCACTGTACCGTTACACCACCATCTTCTACTTGCTTCAGTCCGAAATCATCTTACTTTTCTCAGTAGCAACTCTGGCAGCCATAATAGCTTGGAGCTTCTCAAACGCGTCGTCGTCCTTGGCATGCGTCCCCTCTTCCGGGCCAAAATCCCGCCCATGCCACTCCCTAGACCTCGTACCCGCTTCAAGCCAAGTCGAGCCCGAACCGATATCATACTCAATATACGGCAAGCGAAACACCTCATCACGATGGTTGACCTCCCGAATCCCGTGGCCGTATAGAAAATCCTCACCAATCGAACCCCGATACACCGGCTCCTCTTCCATGGGCATCCCGCCGTAGAACACACGATGGATGTTGTTCTCCATCCGGTGGCGGAGCTTTTTCGTCGTGTGGCCTTCGTACAGATTTCCCTTAGCGGCAAGATTCTCGTGGTGGCTCGGCACTGGGTACATGGACCAGTCTCCATGGCCCGAGCGGAATAGCTTCAAGCCCTTCATAGACTCTGCCCAGTGCGACAAGACCTGGTGCCATCTAAGTGCGAATTTGAACTCTTTCGGGTTATAAGGGTCATGGTTCATGACCCTGCTTGGGTTGGGATAGCCAGGGGAGCATTTGTCGGTCTTGATCAGAGGAACCAATTGCCGAGCCTTGCACAAGATCGGGCAGTCGTCCAGATACAGCTCTTCAAGACCGCCACTCCCATTCTCCTTACCGAGCGACGCGAACCAATCAATCTCCCACTCATGCGAGAAAACATAGTTCCCCAACGCCAAGATCTTCAACTTTGGCAGTTTAATGCTCTCAAATCCCGGGTCCGGAACCCAACCCCAGTAGTTCCGGTAGAACAGGGAGAGCACTTGCAAGTGCTCTGCAAGGTCCCGACTGAGCCAGCCCGAGGATAGTCTGCCAAAGAACTCGTATTTTTCGGGGATGAAGATTTCGCCCTCAGGGGCACCGTCGCACGTCTCCTGTATCATGAACAACTTGAGATCGATCAGGTGCGGCGATGAGATGACCTTTTTCCAAGCCTCGGAACAGTAAAGCCGGTTGTCGTGGTAGTCGGCCAGGCAGGAGACGGTGAGTTCTTTGATGGGAATGGGTTGATCCGGAATGCCTAGATCCTCCTCATTGTATTTAAATGGAGCATCCTCCTCGTCGCTGCTCTCCTCCTCTTCACTGTCATGGTGGTCGTCATTGTCCTCCACGTCACTGGCCTTCTCGTCATTGTCCTTTTTGCCAATCTCCTCCTCGCTTTCCTTCTCATTACCGTCGATCAAGTAACCTGCAAGCACATCAATTTCCAGCTGCCGCTTTATGGTCCACATACCAGCCAGGCAGTGGGAGATGGTATCCATGACGTGGTACCTCATTTTGAAGGTTTCCTCAATGCTAAACCCGAGACGCCCCTCATCCTCGTCCGCACCACAGTACTCGCAGAAGTGGACATGGATCGCTGTGATGCTCTGGAATCCGCGTACAAATGGCAGCGACTCCATGAATTTTCTCGGTGGTTTGTAGCCCATGTTGCAGTGGTAATCGAAACCAAGGACCCTGGTGTCGAGGGTTAGATCGCGGACCAGTTTGCGCAGCTTAGGCGTCTTGGCGATGTTGATGAAGCGATTGACAGAAGGTGCGTCGGTCTCGACAAGGATCGACTTGTACAGGTAGGGCAGGGCGGTTTCAGCGAGGTCTCGCGAGACGAGACGTAGGCGTGCGAGGGCGGGTTTAGTGAGATACAAGCATATCTGGTGCAAAATTTCTGGGATAAGGTGCAATTTGGGCGCGTCTTTCGCGTTCATGCTGGGCAATCAGGAACGATCTAGTAACGAGAACAGGAGGACTATTACAGCGACTCGTGTCGAAAGAATCGATGCCGCTCATGGAGTTTGCCAGGAAATCGGAAGGTTGGGTGCGGAGAGACAAGCGTGAATCCTTGGTGCAAGTTAGGACCACTAAATCACAATTGCCCTTTGAGACTAAGGCGGTCTGTGAGACTAAGCGGCCCACCAACGTTCCAAATCCAGTAACGGTCGGCGTGGCTATTTTCGCGCGGCACTGACTGACACAGGACGCGGGAATTGTACAGGCATAAAATGAAGGCCGGGTGACCCAATGACTGCCTGCCCTGAGCCAAACTGCTCACCCATTCGAATTGTCGTCCAATAACTTGCTCCAGACTTGACAGGTCATGGTAAGGTAACCACCAAGCTCTCTGGATGTGGCATCTGGAACCGAGCTACTGCACGGGTATTCATGAGGTACATCTCTCAACATGCGTCCGCCTTGTATGTTGATAATCTCAATCAGATCTGCAGCAGTAAAAAGAGTTAGCCATTTCTGCAAAGATAATGCGACGAGTTGCACAAGTGGAATACTAGATGAGTTCAGGAGAAAGAGCTGAGCAAGAATTTTGTCAGCAAAGAAAAAGGCGACGCCTGACGACTTTATCCCAACAAATGACTCCAGTTCTTGTCTCAAAAGTGAAGCTTGTTAGCGTGCTGCGGAAACGAATTCAAGCAGAAATGTGGTGGGAGAAGAGCAGTGCCGATCCCACCGTTAACTGCCAACCAGCTAAATTGAAAATGGTACAAGACCATGAACATAGGTGAAGCCGGTAAGTCAGTCATGGGGTCGAATTATGCACATACCCTAACAAAATAAGCTTGCAGCTCAACTAAGCCCACAATCGAAGCACAACATCCATATGCTGGTTACATACCTACGCTGGGGTAGATATGTTCGCCACGAGTGAAATTACGCTTGATGAAAAGTCTAATGGAGGTCAAGTAAGAACAGTAGTTTACCGAGAGCCCTTAGGGTCTAGTCTTGGAAACAAAACCGGCAAGCCATTGTTCAAATCAACAAAGAGCCTGAGGTGGGCTGAAGACGTGATGAGGCCACTTTAACGATTGAAACCCAGTTAACGAGTTACAAGTTGACCCTCTCATCAGGAGGAATCAATGAGGACTTGAGCTTAGGGACGAGTGATCTCACAGTCTTTCTATCAGTAGGGAGTGTAGTCTGCGGGACAATGTTTGGCATATATCCCTTCGGCAAAAACGAGCCCGTTTTGCAGCCAGCTGTCTTCTCCGTCCTACACATCACGGAGGAGGCTCGGACTCCTAAAAATATAAGGGTAGGCTCGTATATCTTCGAAGTGTTTGGATGGGTGGTCAATATTGTACTGAATGTAATTCTGTTGTTCTATTTATGGCAAGTGTTAGACTTTTATGCAAGACCAATTTAGTGATTTGTGATTTGATAGAGGCTACGTAATAAGATGCAAGAACATTGAGAGGTTGAACAGCTCAACACTCATGCTAAGAAATAATCTCAACTGAAACAGTATGCTTGCACAAGCACTGTCCACGATAAACTTCTTTTCCTGTAAGCCAAGTTCGAGTAAATGCCCATTTCTTGCCAAAGTAATCTCTGCTGGTGAATAATGACAACCATTTGCAATCATTCTGTATCTCCCGCTTCAAGTAAAGCTCGCAGGGTTTCTGTATTCAATGCCATCCAAAATAGTTATGAGCGAACCGTTGTTCTCCAGGTAGTTCGCGGTTACGTCAAGAACTGCCTGGTACCCACCAGGGCCAGTGAACTTGGTACCGTTCACTGCGCCAGACTGAGTGATGTGTGAGAGCCAGTCAACTTCCGTCACCGCGGGCGAAGGCATGACGGTCGTTACGGACTCGCTGCCATTCAGAAAGTTAACGCCGTCGTCAGAGTACTCGTTGTAAATGACTGAGATGGTCCCCACTTGGGGTGAAGGCAGCCATGTAATGTTGACTTGGGCGGATCCCGCAACCTTGCCCGTGAGAGTGTAGACGCCTGCTGGAGGTCGAGACATTGGTGGAATCGTGGTGCTGCCCGCCACAAAAGGAATGGCCCAAGGAATCACATCGGAGTGCTCCGGCACCTTGATGGGCTTGGTTGGCTTGCGGTCTGGAAACGTTGCCACAAGAATGCGGTAGTCATGACCGCCGGGCTCTTTGGATGTGGGGCACGGCAGGGGATTGGCGCCACCGCAGTCCGGGGATACTACCATCATTTGGTGGAAGACGAGCTGGGTGCTATCAAGCGACCAGCGCGGATCTGCCATAGAGTTCCAGTTGGGATCATTCCACGTGCCGCTTCCAGGAACACCGTCGGTATCTCCAGTAACTCTCTGACCAAAGTAAGTGCCTCGGTCGCCGTGATTATCGATCACGAATACTTGGAAGAAGCGGCGCAGGCCATTGTTACGGGTCGACGAGGTGAAAGCCGCGGTCAACAGGTCGGTGATGGGCGGGATGCCACGCATGCCAGCAACAAACATCTGGCGATTGGTACCGCGTGTATCCTCGATCGCGACCCATTTGTTGTCTGGCGAGGCGTCAAGGGGGTCGCAGTATTCGGGATGGGTAGTGAGTCGACGTACGGCACCGGTGGACAGATGGGTTGCGAAGATATCGATGTTGGAGCTCTCTTCCGGGTAGCCAACAGCCAGAATCTCATTTCCGTCTCCAGTGAAACCACGCGCCTCGCCAATCGACACGGTATCAAGATTGTGGTAGATTTCCGTTCCATTGACGGTGAAGGATGCATGCCGCGTCAGGTCTACCAAAAGAGACACATTGACAACGTCGTAGCGGGGTGCCAGAGGAGTCCCGACTGTAGGCGCAGGATTGAACTTGATGCGTGCGAAGTAGCCGTTCTGGCCGATACCGTCAACACCGAAGTGGATGTTGTTGAATTGGACATGGACCTGGTCAGGGTGGATTCTGAGCTCACGCATCTCACCTCCGACACCAGTCCCGTCAGCAGCGATATTCCACCGTAGAGGATAGATGAAGGTGTTTTTAGGAGTGCAGCTGGGCGATGAAATGTCGTACTTGCCACAGTCAAGCACATTGGCGCCGATCAATGCTCGTTTACCGTCGCGAAAGGCTTGCGGGTAGTCAAATTTGTGATCGAATCCGACAGACTGTGATGCAGGGACGCCACATGTAATGCAACGCCAGGCATCACCATTAGCAAAAGTGGCCTTGCTGTCGGTCTTAATGATGATGACTTGCTGGCCCGTGTAGATGCTGGCTGAGTTGGGTTCCGCGGGAGCACCCTGGAAGGTGACCTGGGCAAGGACATGCTTAGCATCTGGCAGGAAGCTGCCCGACTGGAAGACGCCAAAAACACCGTTCTTGATGCACCCCGTTCCCCGCGGGTTGATGGCTTTTGTACAAGCTCCAGTCGCGTTGCTCGGCGCTAGGGGCGGTAGCCGGAGCCTTTTGATCAGGATCTTTTCCGCAGGAGGAGGTGGAGGGATGGCATCACCAGCAACACCAACGACGGCACCTAGGACCACCAAGATAGCGGCTGTGGCGGCTGGGAACAACATTTTTGTTGACAGAAATGAGGCCTGTCTATGATCAGCACAAGGTTTGAGGATTGAGCGTTGATCCTGATCGATCGACTCTGCACAGCACTGCACAAAGGTAGAATCGTCACCTTCTTATATCTGTAAGTCCGCGTATATGTGATATCTACTACCCTCGTATTCGGAATTTCCCGCGCGTTCTTGACCGACTTGCAGTTAGGAGCAAGTAGCCCCATGGGGAAGTATCCCCGCACTCCATACCCCGCGTCCTAAGCTGGGATCAACGTTTGCCAAGGTTGTCCTATAGCTGGCAAGGGTAGACATTCAGAAACTTGTCCCCGTTTAAGAGGCATTCTATACCTTTTAACTTAAGTATGACTTGATTTTTAGAAGCATTTTTGCTGCATTGCTCAGTTTACCATACAAGATGCCTCCTCGAGATTCATCCGTGAAACGCAGTTGGTTATCGTCCTCACGACTCTGCCATAACACCGAGTTCATCGTCCGTGAAGCGGGTTTGTTTAGTAGGCTGGTTGAAAATGCGTTGCTACTAGCGGTGCCGGCGTGATCTTGGTCCCGTGCTTACCTATGGAACGCGAAAGATGTGGCGTTGAGTTATTTGACGATAGTTAGTACAAAAAAGACCAGGGATATCACACTCGGTGACTGTCGTTAGAATTTAGTAGAGTGCGGTGGATACGCCTTTATTATGGCTCCGGAGAAATAGAGGCACCCGAGATATTCGCTCTCCGCATCACACTTCCGAGACATTCTCTTTATGTATTAACAATAATACTAGCGATCGGCATTGCTTCCTGTCTGCCTCACTCTTCTCAGGCTTTCCACTAGTGTCCATTGTGGCCGGATCGGTAAAATCAGCATTAGGATTTCTCCTAGCGTCTATGAGCCGCGTAGCTATAGACGAAGTGGGGACTAGAAGGTGGTATCTATAGTGCTATGGCCCTCTAATGGCGGCGGACGACGTCCAGGGATCTGGCCATCCTTGAGATATAACCAATAATTTGCCCCCAGTCGGGGGTATTGCATTGCCGTTCCACAAGAAACTTCCGTAACCACCGGCTGTGGGATCTCCATATTTCCCGGAAGTTTCATCGGCAGTTTCCCCACAAACCCCACAATCTGCAAAACCAGTTACCCCAGTTCTCTGAATGGGATGAGGCCAAATGGATCCCACATGGAGATAATAGAAACAGTTCATTTGTGCTCTACTGCAAAACCCCACAGGTATAGAGAGCGCTTAACACGGCAGTCTGGTACAACCCGAGTGCTTCGTGTTTCATCAAAATTCCAACGTCAATATAATGCTTCATTGGACTTCTCAAAAGACACGACGCGAGTTTCGCCAAGGGTTTGAAGAAGTTAATGTCTCTTGTTGGCGCCTGTGATACAGTTATTGACGAAACAGAATCTTCACAAACGCTTTTCTGCTATACGTGACAGAAGGTTGGGGCAGCACTGCTGGGTAGCATATCTGAGTGTCACAGTGACGGTGGGATGGGCAGGTCCGTTTCCGAGAGCAGCAATTTTGAATTCATTGGCAATTTTTGAGTCGTCGGAAAGCAGCGATTGTCAGGGCGAGGTTCAAGCCGCTTTACTGTTCGATATCAAATTGGGTTGAGAATGAAGTGTCAGTTTCGAAGTTGACCATGACTTCTTTTGGTTTTAATTGATTTACCAAGACTTTGGCTATGGACTAGTTTGGTTTTCAGCCATGGAACTGTGTGGCTGAATATTGGTGCACTGGAAAAGGCCAATCTGGCGACACATAAGATTTAACCGAGTAAAACTGCTATTCTCTCTGCACCAGGCCTGCTTGATCTGGATGATCGCAAATGACTCATGACCCATTTGACCTCGTTCACAATAAAGCTGCAGGGACAATGAGCAATTGTAAACTCGTCGGCGGTCCCCATCGTGTGCGTTTCATCCCGGCCCTTCGTCTACCCACCCGCACCTGTGATGCTAATCATCTGTTGGACCAGGTCAGTTAACAGTCAAGCTGGCAGTGTTCATCCATGCCTTCTTCAACATTTCACTCGACATGGTCGTGAATTTGAATGTGGTCGTCACGGCCGCAATGGTGACGTAGGCAAAATCTGACTTGGCGGATGTGTCCGCCGGGATCTCGAAGAGAATTTCTTTCCCACTGAAGATAGCGTTGATACTGTAACCGTGCAGGCTTTCATCGGACACCGACAACTTCAAGCGGCCGTCATCACCTTCTATGTGGAACGGAATCTTGACAACACCGTTTTCGCGGCGGTCTATTAGCTCAAAGCCCAGTGAGGTTCCGCCTGAGGAGAGCTCCCAAGACCACATCCCGTCAAGGATCGTGTTTCCGTAGCCGCGTATATTCACTTCTACACGCTATTTCTTGGGAGCCTCGGGCAGCGGCTCCGGTTTATGACGCTTGCTGCTTAGTTGTCTTACCCTGCTGTGCCTTGTTGTCGGCAACTTACATGCCATGCATACGCCTGGGTTGGCGTGACTTGCTTGCAGCAGATTCGGTTGTCCTCAGCCTGATCTCAGGAAGCGACAGGGTCGGCAGCGGCTTGACCACCACTTGCTACTGCTGCTCCTTGGTTTGCCTGAACATTCCTTGCTACAGACGCAGGCTGTGACATACTTACCGAGCCCTCGATGAGATCGTGCAGGAGTTGCTGTTCCTCTGCAGCTCCAGACATGTCTCTGAAGATGTTGGGCATGCTGATGGCCTGCAGATCAGCGGCAAGTCTGGCGGCATCAGGCGCTGCCAGTGGTTCATTTATATCGACAATCGACTGTAGCATTGTGGTTGGGGCCAGGGGCAGGTCTTTGGGTGCCGGCTCCGCAACCTTCACAAGTTGAATCTCTGTTGCAACAATTGGATTCGGGTGCTCGTCCTATCGCCAGAACCTGGTGTCATCTATATCTTCAGCGTCAATACAATGACCCAACTTAGCTTCAGCAAAGACTCCTCGAGGGGGAAAGAAATCAAACTTTCTTCATCAGGGATGACCTTTGGGTCCTGCTACGCCTGGCTGACCTGAGGTAGCAGGTTTTTTGTACGGCGAGTCGTACCATAGTGAAGTTGTAAACTACAGTTGTAAACTACCTAGCGACATAGTCTTCCTTGTACCCTTCATTCAAGATAGCTATGCAGCAGTAAGTAACAGAGGACAGTTTTTTACGATCTAAGAAAACTCACAGTAAGAATTTAACTTAATCACATAACTGTGTCTCTGCCCGGGTCAGAAAGCCAGCAGTGACGGTAGCACAATGGCGTTCATTACCGTGAAAGCACCATAGGTTAACCCGAAGTACTAGCCTATGGGCTATGAAGCTATCCTATTAAGCTTTACAATCGCTTCATTCCATGTAACAAATTAAAGCGACGAAACCTTTGGCCATAACCTGACTTCTAATAGACAACGATAATGGCGCAGTAAATTAGATCCAGGAGCGACTTGTTCTTTACGAAAGAGTTGCTTTAATCATAGGCTTCAGAAACTCTTCAATGTACTCTTCATTTCTCCAACCAGTCCAGTTTATATTAAGCAGGCCCCAAGTTTCCTCGTTTAGAACCTGCTCGCGATGCCATCTACTCGTTGTTAGCCGGGGTAACATAGTTAAATTGCCTCAAAGACCCATTTTCTCAGTATGGGATGCCTCTTTACTTACCGGTAGTAGTAATCGCCACAGATAACCCAATGAAACCAAATGGCTCCGGTGGTCGGGACGTAATCACGCATCACCTCCCGATACGCCAGGGTCAAATCATACCCCGACCCATTCATCATGTGCCCGAATTCCGTGAGCTAATTCTCGGATGTTAGCTGCCGCGGGATTCAAAGTAGCTCGAAGGTCTCACCATAACAGGGTATGGGTCGTGGTTCTCATGATCGGTCACGTTCATCCCCTGGAACCCGTCCTTGTACAAGCTCCACTTGAGGAGGTCGTAGTTGCCGTGCGAATGCTCGTAGTTGTGGAACTCGAGTGCAAGCTTGTCTTCATACCCCGCAAAGTCGGATCGATCAAACGTCTGGACGCCGGGGAGGAGCGCTGTTTGTCTCCAGACCTCGCTAATTTCGTGGGCGTAGCCGATGCCACCGAAGACGATGATGATGTCTTCGTTGGCGGCATGGACGGCGTTGGCACCGATGAGCATATTCTTATACCAATCGCGCCAACCGTATGCTTCGTCGCGGAGGTAGACGTCTTCAATTGGCTGACGGATTTCGTTGCGAAGAGCAAGGGCCCAGAAAGAGGGCCATTTCTTACCCTGGATCAAGCGTCAGGAGGCATTCTTCAGAAGGTACTACTACCACTTACGTGCCGGGCCATGTAGGCGTTTCCACGGTTCCAATTGCCTGCGGGAAAGTTGCGATCTCCCCACCATCCGTTCTGAAGGCTATCAGCAATTGCATCATAGTAAGAAGTCCGAGAGTCAAACATACACCGTCAACTGGACTACAGCACCACATTCCAGTGGACATGTGGTTATCTAAGAGGATATAGACCTTCTGACGCTCACACTCTTCAGCGATTGCATCGTAAACCTAAATTGCATGTGAGTATAATCAAGTGTCTTGATGTAGACCATGTCATTCGTACCTCAAGTCGAGTGGTGTTTTTGGTAAAGTCTGGGTTCGCAGCAAGAACCTAGAATAATGGCTCAACACCCTGCACAAAGCCTGCAAGAACAGGAGAATGGGATGCGCTACCTTTTTTAGCATTTCTGAGCCGTTCTTCGGCCCTAAGCCCCAATTGAAGGCTTGTTCGAGAGTGATATCTTCTCCAAAATTTTCGAAGATTTGGTCAATCATTTGAGTGGCAAAGGTCAACCGGATCCCATTAATACCAATGCTTGTCATGTGATCGACGATTTGCTTGACGGATTGATGCTGAAGGCCCTCGGGGATCATGACCTTTTCATGTGTGAGAGATGACTCTAGTTGAGGGGTGTTCTCCAGACCTACCTGTAGATGGCCAGGCCAGTTCACGCCCGCGATCTTCAATGTGTTGTTGGAGGCATCGACTATGTGAGGGCCTGAGGTATTGAACGGGCCGTTCGGCCAGGATGCCTGCCCTGCTGTAGTGCATACTGCGCTGGTGAGGGCAACTAGGATTACACTGAAGAGCTGCATTTTCAGTTGCGTAGATGATAATAGTGAAGTTGAGAAGACTCAGCTACCATTATCTACCATTATCTAGCCCTCTTTATACTACGTGGACCCATCTATCAGCTTCTACGTTAGATAAAACAGGCATACTGCTGTGTTTACTTTGATAGGTACATAGACCCTCTAAAATCGCGCATTAGATGTATTGATGCCAGCAGTCTATCTGAGGAGCGATGTATCACACCCAAGATTTTCGCTAAAGCATGTCATCAGAGTAGCCCCACTAAATAAGCGAGAACGTTTAACCGCCTCTTTCGAGGGGGGTTTTTTGCATATCATCGCCAATCCGGGATAATCAATACCGATAGCAGTTAGGTTATACTGAAGTTCCCTCGCATGTAAACTGCCTTGCAGATTCTCATCGGCTATTTATAACGCCGTTGTCGGAGAGTCTATTGCAAGTAGCAGGGAAACCAGCATAATTCAAGTTCTTTTACAACATAGTCAAAACCCCGCACTTACCCCCGCTGTTACAAAGTAACTTGCTGACATGTCTACGGGGTTTCGGCCTCGATGTTTGCTCCAACCGGAATTGGAGCCGTCTTGACCGGCATCTTCGTGGCTCGAGACAGGTATCAGTAAAGAAGTGTCGAACAAGGAGAGTCCTGGGCTCAGTGTCAAGAGTCCCCAAGACTACGACTGGCCTGTCTTGGTCTCGGTGGTCCCCTCTTCGCACTGTCAGAGTTCTAGCTCGGATCGACTGCTTGACGTGACATCCACTGGGCCATTCCTGCGCTGTCGGACATCCCAACGGGTGTTGGGATTGACCTGACGTTTCTGGCGCTGATAGCTACCTGCAAGACGCGCACGATAATTACAGCGTACTGGCATTGGCAATCAGCGTCTTCATACACAATATTCTAGCGGCAGGACTCATTCCGCTCACAGCACATCCTCTGTTTACAAAGCTGGGTAGCAGATATGAATGCACCTTGCTGGGCTGTGTTTGTGTTCTGATAACGCCGATCTCGCTTGCTTTTATCCGTTGGGGCCCTACAATGCGAAAACACAGCTTGTTCTGCCAGAGACTGGCATGGATCAAGGAAGGAAATGGTGAGGAGACTCGCGGTGCGCTCTGACAGAAAATGGTGGTGTTGCATGGCATGTACGAAGTGGGAACAGTGGAAGTTCATCGTGCCGCTCTTGCATGATGCATCCCTGCATTCATCCAGCTCCGCACTCTATCGCAAATCTGCCACGGCAGTGTGGGCCGTGTGCCGATTAAATGTCAACCATCTGCCACTTCAGCTTGGCACACTGAGAAGCTAAGCAGACCGTGTCTTTATCTTGACGATCTACCATTTCTGGACCACCTTCTGCTGTGATCCCGGATTTCAGCAAGAAGTCGACTAGAATGGCGCATTGCAGCATTCACGGCGGCAGCAAATCCTGGCCCTGGTTGAAGGTTGGCATTTTCACACCAACGAGGTCGCAGCCGACTTACCCCAGACTTTTGTTCTGAACCCTTCGCAATATTAACATAGCCTCTACTATGTAACAGGAGCAATCAGATAGGCTGTGAAGATGAGTGCGCGTAGCCAGAACCCTAAAGGAGAGACAAAAGTGTCTCAAGGACTGCAGGCAACCCGTAATTGCCTGTAAATGAACTCAAGAGTAAGAAACTAATGCTTCTATCACAAGATCCAAATGAAGCCATGAAAGATCTTTCGACTTTCATCAAAGAATTCATATTGTGTCAAAACAACCACAGAGCAAATACACGACTCATCAAACAATTAAAGTCATCTAATATTCCGGTTTACGCTTGATTTGACCTAAAAAAAGTCAAAAGACTGTTCTGTTCTTCCACGAGTGGCTACGCATAGCTGGGGGTGGGCATGTCGAAATGATCCACGGCCATGGAAAGGCACAGTAGATTCTTTTCGATATGTTCATCCCATCCATCGGCTCCTAAACCTGCTGTTTTCCCATGAGGCAGAGGCCAAGCGATGAAGCCGAATTTTGGATCCTCCATGAATCCAGGATACGCTTCCGTGGCAATCCTTTCCCTTTCAGCAGCTTCACGAGGTGCTCACTCCGAGAACACCGATCGATCATCCCCCTTCCTACAGGGACGATGGCTATGGACCGTGCTGGTGGTTGGCGTTTCTCGGGACGATACACTGCAAAACAGCCAAATACCGCTTGGAGTTCTGCTGAGGTACCTTCGGTTGTGCTCCACACACCGCTATCATCTTGGTTGGCCACCACTCTAAACATTGCTAGGCCTACTTCCCGCATGTTCAGTAGACGTGGGAAGCGCATATCGATAGAGTCAACCTCAATATCAGTGAGATGAGTATCCTCAGTCTGCTCGGACTCGTTAATGCCTGTCTCCTTGGAAACCGCGTTGAGAAAAGCCTGAAAGATGCTAGTACCACTGAAACCCGGCACAGCTCTCTCAGCAATGGCCTCGATAGCATCTGTGAGGGCCGACACAGTAACCTTCTTCTTCGCGAACGTATCGATCAGTTTTTGTATTACTGATAGTGGAGAAACAATATGCTGCCCACTGGATTATTGACCCCTAAAGGTTTGCAACAATGCAGCCCTGCTGATTTCGTGGAAATATATGCCAAGACATTTTACTATCAAGCGGCCACCAGATTTTAAACACATGCGCGTCAAAGCGGGGATTGCTTTTATCTTTAGTGAAGCGCGGACGTTGGCGAGATTTGGCTCCCCGGCTTCCACCTTTGTCGTCCATTCGACTGTCTCGAGACCGCCATTGATATAGACTGTATTTGAACTATTGCAAGGGCTCGGGTTACAAACGAGGCCAGTAAGATGCATGATACCCTCACCCCAATAGGAAGACGCTACAAGGTGGGTTCCCACGGGTTCTGGCAAGAATATGACTTCTGCTGTAGCTTCCGCAAATTCATTCGACAAATACGCTTCCTTGACGACCTTGAAATTAGTGACAACTCCACGGTGCCGGAGAAAAGCGTGTAGAAGATGGCTGGCATGAATCGGTGAACTTGCCCTTCTTTGCCGGCTCGGATGATGTTGTCAATTCTAGTTTTGGTGAAGTAGGACATGCGATCCCAACCAACTTGAACATTGTCAATGTCGTGATGGACCATGAGCCTGCAAGTGCCAAGTTTGAAGGAAGCACCGCGTACTGAAACAGCCTTCCACTTAACTTTGATATCATTGGGCGACGAACTCTATATCACAATGGAGGTGTGAAGTTCGTCATCCAGGCCGGCAAAATTTCTTGTCAATGGACGCAGTAGGTTGGGTTGATACTCTTGACCTAGTTTTACAACTATATTAACTGCCCACTGCCACTCTTAGGCCGCTGGAATAATCTGCTCCTCATTCAATCACTTTCTTGTCGCAGAGAACATTGCCCGCGCATTCCCTGTCTTAATTGCTCCTAGTTCAGCAAAGTCTTCTCACTTACCACGTTCAAGCTCATGTCGCGTGACCGGGCTTCCGGCAGGCGCCGCAATAGAAGCAGTGCCTCCCAGGCAACTGATGATGTCGGCGACGCTCCTCCTCCGTACAGCCCAAGTTCTCATGTCTGTCCAGAAGACATCGATTTAGAAGTGCATTGCATGTATGGAAGACTCATCGACGCCTCAAGTTTCCTGAGACCAAAGCCTGGAGCGGGCGGTCGTCGCTATCGTCAACGGCAGAAGGTTCGCCAGGAAGCTGGAAGCATCTATCCGCCCCCCTTAACACCCTTCGAGGGCCAAAAGGCTGCTGAGTAAATGTAAATTCCTAGCAAGGACACTGTCTTTCCCATGCGTTGCCGATAAATGTTGGGGGCTTCGACGTAGTCCTCGACCAACCTCAGCCCATACCCCCGCTCATTGAAGTGGTGACGGAGGACAATCTCCAAGACGTTCTTGACGACTTATTAGAGAACGAAACAGGCTGTGTTGAGCTAGTCATGATCTTTCATTCCAATGTCGGCTACATTTCTTTCGACGTGTCCAAACACATTGACATGCTCAGTGTTCGTCAGTCTCCAAGGGTTGTAGGTGCGATCACGAACTGCCTCATCACAGGCGCATCCACCTTTGCAGGAGCAAGGCTCGATGAAATCGATGAAACCTTCACCAAGAAATTCCTTCTCGGCATGGAAGGTATAGCTATTGACATTGACCCTTCCCGCCGAGCATCTCCCTTCGCGAGCAGAGCGAATTGGTCGTCTCGTTTGTCTTCACCTTCCCTGGAGGCCCTCGGAGCCGCGCTGAGGGACACGCAGGGCTACACGACCGAAGGTCAATGGTGGGATAAGTGGAAGGGTACAGCCGCGAGCTTGCTCGGCATTGCTGCTGGCTCCGCCACAAGCGCCTTTGCTCTCAATGCGAATGCTGGCGGCGTCTTCTTTCAATACACAGCTACCACGCTCGCCGCCAAGCACACGCTTGAATTTGGTGCCTTCAAGGCAGGATTATCAACCGTGGCGACAGCCGCCGGTCCTGCCATACTCGTGGGTTGCGCGTCGGCTGCGGCTATCTACTTCATACCCTGGGGCAGCTTCTTCCAGTGGCTCAGTAAAGTACTAGGCGATTGTGTCAAGGCGTGCCGCCAGGCCTGGAGCTGGTTTACTAATTGGCTCAGCGAATTCAAGGTCTGGTTAGAAAGGAGATTCGGTTCTGGTAACCGACCCAGGTATTTTACGGCATAAAATACCTTTGGGTCTTGTGGAGTAGCTTATTAGGGTAGTAGTAAGACTTGAAGTATAGAGGCACGTCGTTCAATTTGACATGCCCGAGTGCATTTGAGATGGCGGCCATGTTCGCCTTGAGACCTTGATCATTGTGAGCGGAGAATGGGAGCAGAACAAAGGGTCGGGTTCCGGCCAGGCCGCAGAAACGCCGTTTGTGAGTCCATTCGTCAAGGTTGCTTTGAATGGAGCTTCGTTTGTGCCATTTATGTTGTGATGGCCCATTTCAATCACCGTACTTGGGTCATCAAGAATACCTGTAACAGATTAGGACCCAGTCGAGAGCAACATTCGTCGCAGAACTCGCAATGTACGTTGGCTCCACCGTAGCCAAAGCTTGGGTTCATCAGCGCCCATCTCGCAGCCAAAGATGGGCCACACGCTTACCTGTTGATGCTGGTTCGTCTCAATTTGTCCTTTGGCCACGGGGTCAAGTCGGTCACCACTTTCACTCGGGCTCCCTCGAAGTCGGCGGCAGGATTCAAAGTGTCGATGCCAATCATCGCGGGGATTAACTTGTTCTCCATCGCCAGCATCGCCTTCATAATCTGCGACATGGCAATGGCAGCCCCGCTGTGTCCCAAGTTTGGGCTTAACCTGCAGACAATTGTGAGCCAGCGCACGTCAAAGGCGGGAGAGTGTGTTACCGACCCAATCAACAAAGGACCCTTGTGCCGCCCCGAGGCAAATACCCCGCCAACTGCAGAGACTCCGATAGGATCACCCACAGGTGCTCGTCCCATGGCACTCAAAGTAGCCCGTCAGGTCTGGGTCGAGGTTGCCGATGTCTTGATGTACAAGGACGCTGTGCTGGCCTACCAGCACAAGGCGGTCGTCGAAAAAGCTACCTTTGCTGCACTGGGCCTCGACGACCTTTGTGATGAAGGGCCTCGGCGTCTTGGGTACCACCTCGGCGAGAGGTGTCGACATTTCCGGCAAGTGATCTGACCTGACCGAGGACGATACGTCCATCTCGAAAAGCTCCCGCGACACGGTGTCCGAATGCACCTTGCCATTGATGTTGGTAAAGGCCCTGGCCATCTCCGCCGAAAATGCCGACTTGTGTAGTACTAGACCCAGTTCATCAACCGCTTGCCAGACTC
This sequence comes from Paramyrothecium sp. XJ0827, assembly GCA_020881915.1. Lineage (NCBI taxonomy): Eukaryota > Fungi > Ascomycota > Sordariomycetes > Hypocreales > Stachybotryaceae > Paramyrothecium > Paramyrothecium sp. XJ0827. The sequence continues at coordinate 161,223 of JAJFPB010000001.1, read as the reverse complement.
GACCTTGCCGTCCGTTGAGGGAATGATGTGGCTGAGGATGTTAGGCGAGTCCTGCCCGGTACGGTGAGAAGGATATTAAGATTTGACTCAAAAACACCACACCTACTCACCTTTCAGCGGGATTGGAATCATTTGATCAGTGCGAAAATCTGAACTTGATGAAAGAAGATGTAAAATTCGTGCCTGCCTTCGTAATAAAGGAAGCTAATCTCCTTCTATATATAAGAAACTTTTTAAAGAAAACCCCTTCCTGGCTCTAGGGTAGCTAAGCAAAGCATTTCCTTTCCGCCAGATCACAATATCAAGCAGTTGCAGCCTTACCTGATGAAGCACATGCCTCGCAGCAAGGAGAAGCTCAGCCGATCTGAGAAGAGTTTGACCATCTCCTTGGACAGCAGCCGCTCCGGTGCCGTGCCTCACCAGCCAACGTAGCCCGCATATTCCTTCCGCGTCGACCCCCAACCCGAGCTGCCTCACAGTCGATTGGATGCCGTCGGCGGCGATTACCGTGCTTTCGCTGACGCTGTCTTGCTTACCCGTCTTAACGTCGGTAAAGTGCACGGTTACCAAGCCCTTCTCGTGCGCATACGAAAGGCTCGTCACTCGCTTGCCGCGCTTGTACTGGACGGTGCCGGGCCACCAATCCCCCAATCTTTGCACGGCATCACGTCAACAGGCTGTCACATGATCATATAGACCGTTCAGGAATATGGGACGTACCACAACGACCGAGTTGTCCGTGGCGTGTATATTACTTAAATATTCTTTATTATGGCGTATGTTGTAACCGTTGTCGAGTGCTAGGTAAAGATATCACAAGGATGCAGCACAGAGGGCGAGTCGTTCGTGTCGGTGTGTTCGGGAATGCCGTCGTCCAGGCTTACCTGTCATTGTTGCAAAAACGTGACGAGCCATCGACAGAATCCAACCATCAGGGTCACTTGAGTGCTATAGCCTGTGCCATGCCAGAAATGATGTAGTGACGTAGGCACGTAGTGTAGGACGGTTGGGTTTGTAGGACCCTCCTTGCTGGATACCCAACTTTTCCTTCTTGTTGTTGTTGTTGGCTAACGCAACGCAACACTTTAGAATACAACACACGCTCGTATTACAACAAATGACACCCACTCCATCGTTCGGAATTCGACTTGATCGCCTGCTGCTTGGGGCCGAAATTCTGAAACACCACATCGCCGTATCGCCAAGAATATATGATCAGGCAGTCATGGTGGTGCTTCCTAGGCTAGGCACTTTAGGTCTAGACTCATGTAGCAATGGAGTGTTATGAAGATAATATACATCGCCCCAGAGTCGCATTCCACGCCACAGACTACTTTCTCATCTTTCCAGCAAAGTCTTCAGGAGGTTCTCGACCTCTGCCACCTTTTAGACGCAGCTCGGTCGCTTGCTCTCTCACACTGCGGCACACATTGCCTTCCGGCAGCACTACCACGATGCCATGCTGAAATACGTGATCCTTGTCCGAGGTCCACGAGTCTGGCGATGCCGCATCCAGTAGCTCGCCGCGCTCCCCGTCTACTACTCTTGCAGCGCCCGGCAGACTCAAATCCGTTTCTACCTTGCCAAGAGACGATGAAAGCATGGAGACTGCCTTTTTCACACACACAACGAGATCCCAGTCCTCATCTGTCATGATCAAGTCCAGCTGGTCCGGGGGCAAGCCCCGGTAGACATGCGTGCTAGGGAGAGAGGGCTGATGACGCCTGGTGATGTCCGCAGCCGTGATTACCTGCTTCTGCTGCATGCTGCCCAGGTGAGACAGCTGCTGGTAAAAGTATCCAAACACGGCCACGTAGATACGTGTAAGCGCAATGAAGCCAGGCAGCATGAGCAGCGCGGCGGTGATCCTGACTGGCGAGCTGTCGGCGAAGCAGCACCTGGTGTCCCAGATGATGTCGTAGAAGCTGTGGGAGAAGAAGAGGACGTCGCCGATTGGGAACCGGTCCAGATCACTGCGGAGAAGCCCGGCAAGTGGCATTCATGGGAAGATATCTCGGACAGAAAGGAGCTCAGCTCAATGAGATGCTGTCCTCTCCGCAGAAGCTAGTAGTTCGTTGAATTCCTTGGGGGCATCGTCCACCTCGTCGAACAGGAAGTCGTTTGGAGGCAAAAGACCCACGACGGAGGCATCGAGGATGACGGCGCTGGCAGGCCTGCTTTACCCTCCCAATCCCGCCGTTGCTATGCTATCAAATGAAATGTCCTTGGGGGAGTGCGAGGATGGTTCGATGCTCACAGGGTCAAACGCAACCTCGGTGCGGTGCTACCCTCCCAGATGTTGCGAAGCTTCAGGTGCGTCTGCCGCTATCAGCGACGGAGGCAACACAGAGAGGACGCCTGTTCCCGGCGGCAAGGCGACTGGTGGCACGCTCCCCTCGCCGGACAGATCCAGCCGGGCTTCAGCCTCGCGCATCCTGTGCCTGCTTCCACCCCTATGGACCCTATGGTTAAAGACGCACAAGTGCGGCATCTCAGCTGAGGTGCATCATCACATCGATGATCCACGTATACAGAGCAATGGTGGCGATGCCTTCACCAAACTCTTGGGGAGCAGCCGGCTCGACGGCTTCCGATTGGCTTTCTTGGGCGTTCCAGACCTAGAGAGGCTATGTCCACGGCTCGTCCGGCTTCCACGGAACGGCGCCGGGTTGCTTCCTGTAGACCGCACACTGTTGCATGGCCTTGTTTATTATTTCTTCCACCTTGGTCTTGGCGCGGCGGGAAACGTCTTAGTGTGCTCAGGGGGGATTTTGTTGAGAAAAAAGGGGATCAGAAACGTCAAGGAGTCATCTTGCTACAATGCGTGCAAGGGCGAATCATCAGTTCAAATGATCCCCCCGTCGTGGCGATGTACGTAGTAGCCAGAGGTAGACGGTGGGGTTGTGCAGTGAGTCGAACCGGCCACACCAATAGAGTACAGGCCAAAGTACAGGGTATGTTTTTCAGTCTAGCCATGTTCCCTGCCAGTGTCGGATTGCATGATTGCGTCCCTCATGCAAGTGGGCTTCGTGCATCCGCCGTTCAATACTCCAACGCTGCTCGATCAAGCAGGGCCCTCCGGCCCATCGGCTCAGGGCATAAGCCGTCAGCAATGTATCACAAGCTGCCAGTCGCTTTGTACCCATATGGATTTCTCTACTGTACATGGGGGTGACTAAGTCAGACTGGAGCTTCTATATCTAAGCTGCCTCTTCACTGTCAAGGTAGTAGTGTAGTCTCTGGGAAGGAATTCCTGAAGATAACAACGTTCAATCCCGCAAGCGGCAAAGTCTAGCGGCACACAAAAAAATCAAGCTACTCTCTACACAGCCTGTTTCCCTATGAATCGAGCCCACTGTCTAGGATCCCTTTTCCATATCGAGCGTGCCCGCGCGTACAGACACTGGGTGAGCCAATTACTCTTCTCGTCACACTGGCACAGTGGAGAAACAACTACCCGCTAAAAACCCTGGAGGATTCACCGCGATTAGCCCCTAGGATCTACTAATGCCTGATGCTACAGTTTCTGGTCACTTGGTCCCACTTCTGTTGGCTTGGCCTCGTGGAAATCAATTGTCAACGTTGTTGGTTCGCGCCCCTGTGAGTCAAATTTCAACCCCCAGTCAGCCAAGGCTGTGAATGAATGTGCGTGCCCAAGGCGTGTGCATTGAATGAACCATTTATGGGTCACGTTTTGGCCTCCATCGATGGCAAGGATCGTTCCTATGCGGCCTTTATTTTGCTACGAGACGCTGACATGCGCGCAAGGGGTCTTAGAATGGGCGGCAATCTCGCATCACAAGTTCCGAGGTGAGGGAGAATAGATTGCTCATCCACAGGCAAGTCCTTTGGGTACTGCTAGGACGCCAAGACCCAGAAAAGCCAAGCGACTAAATTTTTCACAGCTGAAACGTGCATTCAAATCGCCCGGGTCGTTTTCAGAGCAGACCGGCGGAGGATTCTAGTTCAGCTTCGCGTCTGAGCTAGCTGCCAAGTCAAGTGAACCCTGAAAGATGCTCAAGCTACTTTGGGGGGTGCTTCGTCTTGCATGCTACAGTATTTCTCTAGTAGGACGATAACATCGGTGATGCCGAAGTTCCATGCCACTTCAAGAGCGGTAATCCCTTCCACAGACTTCCAATGTATATCCGCCCCATAGTCAAGGAGGAGCTTTACTGTTTATATGCCACTCCTCTTCACAGTGTGGTACAAGGCAGGACCACGGAATTTGCTGATCCCATTAGGGTCCGCGCTGTGGTCCAAGAGCCATTGCACCGACTCCTCCAATACTCTCGAAGCCCGTGGCGGTATAAGGAACAGAGATTGCTCAGTAACCTTACCGCCATATAAGACAACTAGGTTAATCAGCTCAGAACTAATTCGGCAAGCAAGAGCGGCATCCATAGGGGTGAGGTCTTTTGAGATTCGCCGTCGGCTAAGCTGGCGAGTTGAGCGACTTGTGCTCCGTTGTTTTCTTCCACAGCACTGCAAAGTGCAAGCGTTATTGTTTGGCAAATGGCTCGCAGTGTAGCAGGACGTGTAATTTATTCTACCTCAACACCTTCCCGAGGAGAAACTGGATGGTGTTTTGAATCGGCAGTTACAGGGTAGTCGGAATTACTGACACCCTTACAGCCCGCAAAGGCTCTAGCACAGGGCCCATGTTAGGACCCACGTTTCCTGGGGTTTCTTCGTCTGCTACGCGGGTCATTCTTCAATGCCCACGATCACCAATACTAGAGCGTTGGTTGTGGCTCATTGTTCCTTGGTTTAGATTGATCCAGCTCTCGATTCATCGCCCTCTTCCGCACAAAGCAGCCATGTGCGCAAGTACACAGTGCGCCAAACGCAGGAAAGATGTGGGGCCAGATTTATGGATATGGTAAGACTGAAGGATCGCAGTCTTCTAATTTCTACCACTCGCCCTACGATTTTCCTTCGTTTACCACTGCACTGCACTGCAAGTTCCGAAGCCGCAATGAAGCCTTTCCCAATACATGACTTCCCAAGGGAGATCCAGCTCAGTATTACTGAGCGACTACCACAATCAGCTATTTCCGCCTTGTCCAGGGCCAGCAAGACACTGCAAGCAACATTCCAACCACTTCTCTACTCCTCCATCCGGATGAAATGGTCGCCAAGCGAAAGTCCGCCAATCATGTTGCTGCTGCGAACCCTCTTGGAGAAACCCGACCTTTGCAAGAAAGTGCGCACAATCGAGCTTGACAGTGAGGCCGAGTTTACTCGTGGGAATCAATTAGAGGTGCTGCCACTCATCGTTGCCCTCCCTCACACCCGGGTATCAGCCAAGATTGAATGCTGTGGTGTTTCGCAACATGTGGCCCAGGAATGGACCGGCATGGTCGAGACCGGCTTCGCCGATGCAAATGTGGCTTTGCTCGTTGCCATGCTGCCCAATTTGCATCTGCTGTCCTTGGGGCCTGTATGGACTCGCAGGACCGATTTCTTGGCACAAATGACGAGATCTATCTTGTGTAACTCCAAGCGTCATGAAGACCAGCACCAGTCGCTTATGCTCGGGTCTCTGACCCGCGTCCTACTTGCCCCGAAATACAGGCCATTCGACTACGATGGAGAGCCATGGGCGGCCGGGTTGCTGTCATTGTTTTATTTGCCCAAAATTCAAGAGTTGTCAATGTCGGTCGAAAACCCTGTTGTTTTCTCTTGGCCAGCAGAGACCCCGCCAATCCCCACTTCCCTGACGTCGCTTCGACTAGATAGGATAAGAGAACACCATCTCAAACCTATCCTCTTTGGTCTCAAGCGCTTGCAAAAGTTTCATTACGATTGGTTTTACGAGGAAGACATCGACTACCCGGTCAGCAAACCAATCGTCGAGCTGGACACGATGGCGGCAGCGATTGTTCAACTGCGTGAAACATTGACCGAGTTAATCATTGAGCCTAGAATATTCCCAGCACCGAGCCGTGGACAGTACGAGGCACCAGTGGTCAAGATCCGGGGCTCGCTAGCTGAACTCTCTAAACTACATCGGTTGAAAACCCCTGAAGTGTCCTGGTTATTCATGGCAGACCTGACAAAGACACCCTCGCTTTGGCGGATCCTGATGTCATTTCCACAAAGTCTCAAATCCCTGAAAATGACCGCCAGTGTTGACATAATAGACCAGGCAGATGATTGGAAAGATGACGATATTGTCAATGTCGTGACCACGGAGTTCGAGAGTGGTGTTCTGGCCTCGCTATCGAATCTGAGGGCCGTATGCTTGCCGGAGACCTACGATGGAGGGTTTGCGACTCGGGAACTGCAGGCGAAGTTGGCAACACTAGGTGCAAGACACAACATCGAGTTTACGTATAGAATGTGAATGTGGACAGATAGTGTCTGAGATATTCATGGCCTCAAAGCTAATATCTACTACCTTTAGCCGCCCAGGCCAATGACACACTCCCTTGATGCCAAGATCTATCAGTAAAAGAGACCGTGCAAGTGTATACCTCCAACTTCAACATGAACGTCAAGGTACACATCAGCATTGATCTTAAGGATCCCATTAATCTTAAGCATCCTCAGGATCCCTAGCAATCCCGTCCCAAACAATATTTTCTCTCGAGCAAGACTGGATTTGACCGAATCTTGCATTTCTGAACGTATGGAGACCGAGAGCTATCGGATCCGCATCATACAAGTAGTTCACCTTTTGTTGCTTAACCAAGTAGTTGCAGCCGAGTTCACACTTTTGCCAAACAGTTAGCAAAAGTCGTCACGAGATAGTTTGCCACTCACTTTTGCTCCTTCTCTTTTGTCTGGTGTGCCACATGGGGGCGCGATATTCACCTCAGGGTCTTTGCCTTTCACTCTGACCTCGGACACAGTAGTCACACGTGGGGGGGGGAACTCTTCAGTGTTTCTTTCCGGGAGAGGTTTATCCTCTATTTGGTAGTAGTAGAAGAAATTCATGACTTCACCACACCCGCGTTGGTTTTTGTGGTCGTCCAGTGGCTCCCCTGGTTTTTTTGCGACTTGCCAGGGTTCGTCCCTCCAGATCTCTTGGCAACGGTTCAAGGCTATAGTGACGGGGTTGTCTCTGTTTTTTTCATGTTTCATGAACTTTGATTTGCCTCTCTGTGAAGAAGCCAAGATGATTTTGTTCTCGTACGCCATGATGGTCATGACACTAGGCTTGGCCTTCTTCATCTCGTTAGCTCCCGTGATTCCGTAGGCTCTTAGTCCGTTGTCCATCTCGTGAAAAGCATCGATGGCGATTTGCACTAGCTGACCGTCGCTGATGTCAGCAACATCTTTTGAGTTCGGAAACTCGATGAAGGTGGAAAACACAATTTCATGGTCTGCTAGAAGTTGCGCATTTTTTGCCGAGTCTTTGGCTATGTCATAATCCAAGCGTACTTTCAATTGCCCTTGGGGTGGATGCTCCCTGGTTAGATCTAGGACTGCATGTATGAGTTGAGTCCAGAAAAGGAGAAGCAGTGTGAAAGATAGCCAACGAGGCCTTCTTTCTGGCGCCATGCTCTTTGCAAGTAAAAGGACAAGGGGGAGGAAATTGTTTATTTTTTGAATGAACCGCTTGAGTTGTCAAACGAGTTCCTAAGAGCGAGAAAGTCGACTTATCAATCAGGATCAGGGACCGACATGGCAGCACAAGTAGACGCGTTTCCACTCCACCTACAGAGCAGCCCTTACGACCGCAGCACGACCCTGGCTTGAGCAATCATAAGCTACCTGGATGGCACTGTGTACAGTCCCTGTTTAAGGAGAGCAAATAACTACCCGTGACTAGAATGGACGAGGAATGACATGGGATGCGCGCAGCACAGCCCGTGTACAGCCGAGCTGCGAGAATTAACTACCAACACAGGCACAGTGATAAGTTCGGTGTTGAATTTCGTTTGTTGACTGAGCTAGCAAGGCCCAGAACAACAGCCCTGCAAGAAGTTAAGATTTGTATTGGCTGTATAGAGTCAAAAGGTGGCCCCGGAGTATCAGCTGACATAGAAATTGCCTAGGGGGTGTTCCGTGGATAATTCTGCACGCCAAGATTTTAGGGACTAGTACGACAGTATCAATTTTAATATCGAAACTACCCCTGCCCATGCAGCAACGCCACCGCAAGTAAGGCTGCAACTTCCCTTTTAGGAGCCAACTAAGTGCCAACATGTAGGATTTGTTCGAGTCCCCACCTGAGCATCGTCTTACCAACAGACTGAATCTTCGCCGGTTTGGGCCTCCTGCATATGGAGCTCTTTGCCTGGTTCCTTCAATGCGGGCTGGACGGCATCGCCACACACGCCCACATACATCAACCGAAATAACTTCGGAGGTAAAACGCATCAAGTTAAGCCGCGCACACGAGTCCAGGAAAAAAGTGCTAGCCTGGTTGAAAGTGATCCACCATAATTACCAATGAGAATCTGGACTTTTTTCGAACAGTATGAGGCACTGTCTTCGATGCAAGGGGTCAAGTTAGACCATGTGGAAGTGTTATCGGATTCTTCCTGGGAGCTCTGGTTATATAGATATGACCAACAGTCTCTTGCTCATGTCTAGTCCTGTATTGAACGTGATTAACCAGAGAAACAGACCTTAGCTTTCTCGAAGATGTACCATGCACGAGTTCGGCATTTTGTATGCGTTTACGTGATCATTTGCTCAGTTTCTGCTCTATGGTCGCCCAATAGCTTTGCCGCCATAGCAGAGGATAAACTTCTTCTAAGAGACGACGATTTCGATCCTGATGATCTCAGTTTCATCAAAAAACTTGCCGCTGTCGGAGATTCATACTCAGCCGGAGTAGGTTCGGGAACCTTACTCAAACGCCCTACATTCCACGCCCCCTTTGGCGGCAAGTAACATCATCCTGCCTTCAAATTGAAGCATGTTAACAATTTGTCAGATATTAACTGCCGTAGGTATGATCACTCATACCCTTATATCATCAATCAAGATGGGAGGCTAGGCGACCCACAGTCAAGAGAGTTTCAGTTCGAGTCATGCTCTGGTGCTGTCGTTGAGGACGTGGTTGAGAACCAGATTCCTCAACTGGACAACGACCAAGATATAATTCTTATGTCAGCAGGTATGTTGCTGGATGCACTCATCCTATGCATGGCAATCTAACAAGCTCGTTCCAGGAGGCAACGACGCCGACCTTCTGGCTATTCTGAACCAATGTATCTTCCAGTGGTTTGCTCCTTCAAAAACGGCGTCTGGATTCGCCCTGATGATTGCAAAGCTGTATGACCAAGAATGGGCCGAGGCTTTTGATTGGTGGAAGAATGCCCGAGGATGTGAAGGACAACTGAAAATATCACAAGAAATTATTGAAAGTGATTCCTTCGCCAAGAGTCTGGACGGTATGATTGCAGCAGCAAAGAGAAAACTTTCTCCAACGTGAGTCAAGGTCATGCCAGTGCCTCACTTGAGGTCATGATCACGCTAACCTTTGCAGAGGCATGATATATTACACAGGGTACCAAACCGTCTTATTCTATGGTTTCAATGCACTACTAACAGCCTATAGATATGCCAAGTTCTTCAGCACAGATTACGGACCAGAATGTGATAAGGCCAGCTGGTCCGTTTATGCTCTTGTGAGTCAGGAATGCTGTCTCAGATGCCCTTCTACTTACATGAAATGATAGAGAGTACCCATTGTTTGGCAGGAGAGGGCTCACCTTACGACTGCCCGACGAAGACTCATGAATGATTTGGTCGACCTGATGAACAAACATCTTGTCAGTTGGTGAACTTACATGCGAAACCTCCAGTAGCTGACAATCTCTAGGAAGCAGCCGTGCAAAGGGCAGGCCCCCAAGTGAAATTCGTGGGTTATGATGACGTTGTTGGCCACTTCAAAGGTAGATATTGCGAGAATGGTGTAGATGAAGGGTCATACGAGAGTAACAACAGGTAAGGAGTAATCTAACCAATGCCAACATAACCGAAACTGACCGTAAAAGGGATGAGCTCATGTTTTATGAGATGAGCACCACAGACCCATTTGGTTGGAACCCTTGGCGTCGCAGTACCGGGGATCATATGAACGGCACGTTTGGTGCCCAGATCAACGTTTGGGCCCGAGCTACGGATTTCCTCGAGGAGGGCGCTAAGTTCAGACATGAGCATTTGATGGGAGAAGATGTCACAGAGTCTAATGCAGCGATGGAGGGACAAATTCTAGCCGCAGCAGATGAGCAAGTGCCTAACTGGATACCTGATGGGTAAGCATACGTTGTGTACTCGAAGATTCAAGATGGTCACTAATCAGAGTAATGTGCAGGTACGGTCGAGTTTTCCATCCCCATTTGCTGCTTCATTACTTCATTGCGAACGCTGTCTTCTTTCATGTTACGAATCGTCGCCGAGAGGAAAATGGATTCCGTGCCATCCCTTGGGAGGGCGACTCGTCCGGCGGCACTTGCACGATCCGTCCCGATGAGGAGGGCAGATCCGTCCTCACGCCCAAGGCTATAAAACCCGGAGAAGCTGTGAAGAATGGGGCCAAACTACGTATCCTTCCTGTTGGCGATTCCATCACCGTCGGTTGGGGGAGTGAGCGCTTGGGGGGGCATGGAAATGGTTACCGTGGTCATCTCAAGGATAACTTATCTGGTAAGATTCTCGTAAGATCCAAGTTCTTTATGAGCAAGTGGGCTTACAAGCATGTAGGAAACAAGGTGGTCTTCGCCGGCACTGAATCTTCAGGCACTATGGTCAATGGAAGCTACGTAAGTCAACTTCTTCGCTACTAGCACTTGGACTGACTTGGGAGGTTAAGGCTGCTTGGAGCGGTAAGACGATCAAATACATCTCCGACAATGTTGATCCGGCTCTTGAGCAGCGTCCGAACATCATCCTCTTGCATGCGGGCACCAATGACATGAACTCAAACTCTGGGACATCGACGGAAGGCAATGACCCCAGAGCAGCTGCTGACCGCTTAGGCAAGCTGATTGACAAGATGACTGAAGCGTGTCCAGACGCTACCATTCTCGTTGCCAAGATCATTGGAACTTGTATAGAGGACAGAGAAGCCAGGACGGGGTTGTTTCAAGAGCTGATTCCTGGCGTGGTGAAGTCCAGAAGAGATGCTGGACACCATGTGATTGCAGCTGACTTTTCGAAATTCTCCATGAAAGATCATATGTTGGATTGTGTTCACCCGAACAATGCCGGCTACAACGTGATGGGAGACTGGTGGTACAGCTTCATTCACCAAATTCCCGAAAGCTGGATTAAAATACCTGTAGGCCCCGATCCCGGTTTTGAAAACATTGACGACAATGGCGGCCTTGACCAGAACATTCCGCTTCCCGACTGGGGTGCGAACCCAATTCAGGTTACCTCCAAGGAGACGGTGGCAAAGGCGGCCGAGTTGGCACGTGGGGACGATAAGGGACCAGCCATTTGCCGTGACAAGCCGCATTGGAGGAACGCAGGCAAGATTGCAATGGGAGTCGAAAGCATGGGCGACTGGCAGTACAAGAGCAACTGGGTCGATGCAGGAATACTCGCCAGAGGCGTAGGGCTGGATGAGAAATACGTCCGGCTTCACGATATGAATGGCGATGGGAAAGCAGGTAAGTTATCTGAGGACATGCGTCGCATTCTTGCCAGTACTGATACCGAGACTTCAGATTACGTCTGGATCGATCCAAAGACCGGGGAGCTTCGTTGCTGGATTAATAATTTGCCTAACTCATGGTCATCAGCTGGGAATAACGACAGCGTGATAGCCACTGGCGTTAGTTCTGGGGATACCATTTTCTTGGCGGTAAGTGTTCAAAGAGTGCTTTCTCTGAAATGAGCGTAATTAACACTTGACAGGATCTGAACGGTGACAAGGTAAATTGCTCGCCTTACATCAGCAATACGTGCTAACTGTAGGTATAGATGGATGATTACCTGGTACTGAATAGCGACGACGGTTCCGTTCGAGTCTGGTGGAACTATGGACCCGCTGACAGCTGGGACAATGGCTGGAAGTTTGTCCGTGGTGAGGAGATTGCGTCAGGCGTGCGACATGCTAACCTAGAAACTTTGAGGTTTGCGGACATGAATGGCGATGGACGAGACGACTACTTGTATATTGGTGAAGGTGGCTCCTTGAAGCTTTACCTGAACACTGGCCCCCCAGGCGGCCGCGAGGTGCTCTGGCGTGACATGGGCGGCATTGCCACTGGCGATGTTAATCGTATCTCAGAATTGGTCCTTGCCGATGTAAGTCAGACGCCCTACGATCACGGAGTCCAGTAACTAATGCTATCCTCTAGATGAATGGCGATGGAAGGGATGGTAGGAGAACCGGCCGAACATGTTATTATGCTTGCTAACCCGTAGGCAGACTACCTCATATGGGACAGTGACGGCGGGTTAACTGGTCACTTGAACCAGCCTACAAGGCGAGAAGGCGTGCCTTTCTGGATCGATCAGGGCCCTGCCAAGGCGGTTGCCACTGGAGTCAAGAAGAACTTCAACACCATCAGACTTGCAGACATGGATGGCGACGGCAAAGACGATTATGTTCACGTCGGCGCCAACGGTGCCCTCTCCGTCTGGTACAACCGCGGAAGCACGAGTGATTACATGACTATAGACAACCTTCGCTTTGCCGACATTGATGGTGATGGGGCGGATGACTATGTCCTGCTTGACCCAGAGTCAGGTGCTCCGACAGTGTAGTAAGTAAGACGTCAGTTCGTCCGATCCAGTTCTAACAGCCATAGTCTCAACGCCGGCATACACAGCTCAGGCTTACTGGGCTGGCTATGGAGGGAAGCCAATGGAGGTGACCCCATAGCAAGTGGCGCAGCACCCGCTTCGCAAGTTGTTTTCGGAGACATCAATGGGTACGTAGTGACTTGATCTACTTTCGAGACTTTATGGAAGTATGAAGACTAAATCAACGCAGAGACGGTCTGGCCGATTATCTCGATATAGATCCCAAGACAGGACGGATTAACGCGTATCTGAATCTGGGTGAAAACATCGACCCCAACGACGGCCCCCGGTGGGGCTTCAAATCTATCGGCACCATAGCTTCAGGTCTAGGGCCAGGCAAGCGAGTCAGGATTGCTGATATTGATGGTGACGGGGTAAGTATCTCGAAAAGCTGTAGATTCCTGGCCACTTTCTAACGAGCCCTTAGCGAGATGACTACATCTTGCTGAAAGACAACGGTGGCGCTACCATTTACCGAAATACCTGGACCCCAGGCAAAGACCACGACAACTTCGCGCCGATGCCCGATGCATACACATCGGGCGTCGGCCAGTCCCCTGATGAAATTGATTTTGTTGACATTGACGGCGACGGAAAGGCCGACTATGTCTGGACGCGCAAGCTCGACGGCAAAGCCTGGGTCTGGTATAACAGCTACCCTAATACGCCAATGTGGCGAGACGGTGGAGAGATTGCCAGTGGCGTCGGTGCATCAGGCTCCAATGTCCGGTACGCTAAGCTGCAGAATACCGGACGGGCAGACTATATCGTGGTTGACCCGGCAACGGGAGCCCTCGGTGCTTGGCTAAGTAGTTGCCAGAGTCCCGAAAGACCTGAGAAGAAATACAAAGTCTCCATTGCTTCGGGAAGGAAGTTTGCGTCAGCAGATACCCTCGTGGGCGATCCTGTTTGGATTGTCAAAGCGCAGCCGACGGATGGCTCGAGAATCGACTTCTGCGAGCACGATGGAGTACAAGAGAACACCAATACCTTGCTGCGCCAAAGGTACCCCACAGCCATCTGGAAGATTAATAAGCTCCACGGTCATAACTGTTACTTCGTCGGCGACGTTTACCGCATCGGCAGGCTCGTGTGCGATGGCGTGACGGGCATTAGGTGCTATCAGGAAGAAGGCAGTGGAGTTGGTAGGACATGTGACGACGGGCTGTTGTCTTACAGCAGATTGCTTGAATGTGAATGGTAAATGGATAGTCGGTTCTATAACTTAAGTTGTGTATATTACGTATGTTGAGATGGCTGTTTACATTCAATCTCAAGCTCCGTATGGTTAATAACACTTCCATTGCTCGGGAATACTTCATCGATTGGTCAGGAACAAGTGTAAGGAATCTCTGAAGCTGGGTGTGGGGATATCCAGGGACTTCTTTACACTCAATTATGATATGTCATAAAATCGACAAAGGATGGCGCCGCCAGTGGCGGTTGCCTTGAACGTTAACGCTAAGTCTGCCTGATTAATGAATATAGGCAGCCTCATCTGACGCATGGACCCTGTCACAACTCTCTAATATTAAACCCTAGCTTCTATTTATTAATTATTGATAATAATATCCTATGCTGGAATATATTTAAAGAAGCTTCACCTCTTATAATCTAAGATAGCTTAATATAATATACCTTCCCTACACTAGGTAGGTTAGTAGCCTTATACTATAAGATAGATAGCCTACCACATCGGACAAGAAGAAGCCACAGAGACGAGCGCGGTAACGCGAAACCAAGGGGCCTTGTGAGTTGACCATTCCTCGGCAAACTATGAGTATAAACGTCAGCAGCCATATACAAGCAGTCCGGGCTGCGTCGCCATCACCAGGTGAGGCTAGAACCCTAGAGTTAATTGTCGTGACTCTGTAGCGAGTATTGATCATGATTCGAGCCATGCTCGCCGTTTGCTGCCCTTCACCGTCCACATCCAGTTGGCTTTACTTTTCCTATGCCCTGATACAACGTACCCGTGGTCATCGGGCCAACGAAGAGGCCGTTTCCCCCAGGGCGCTTGATTGCGATCGAAGTGGCCCGTCATGGTTGTTGGCTACCCAATATCGACGCTCATGCAATTGGCATCCACATTCGTCAATTGGTAAAGGGGTCCTATCATCAGGTCATGTCAATGATTTATAAGCCCAGACTTGGGGTGTGGAGCTGATGGACGACAATTGTCTATAGCTTCAAGCAGCTGCAAGCAACGGTATAAGGCCGCGGCCGACCTGCATGCAACCTGGTTAATACGGGATAGATCAGATTCCTTACGTGTTCTCGGACGGCTGGGGCGATTTGCTGAGTATGGATGTACAAATTACGGTAGTACTCGTACCTTCTGCCTCCTGGCTGCGATAGACGAGCCGGCATATGATGAATTGAATCTCATGTCTATGCAAACATATATTGGACAATGTCGCTCGATTTGTCAATCGACCACATCTCCTGTCGAAAATATGGCTGAAATATGTTACCCAGTCGTCGACGTGCCGACCATTTCGGATGAAGAGAAAGTTCCAGCGAAAATTCCGGGAATACATTTGGATGTTGCCCCTTTCGATCGTGCAGTTTTCTGGTAAGGCCCTCCTATACGGATTCGTCTCAAGGATTACTGCACGACAGTGCTGGTATTTCCGAGCGAGCTCTCTTCGGCTTGTTAGTTCAAAAGGAAGAATTAGGCGGCTAGTAACACAAGTGTTACTCACTTTGCCCAGGCGGCAACTCCACTGCCTGTACAGAGAGTATTTTCCGGATGGTCGACGACCGAATCAAACAATTTCTCGCCCACGAGGCAGAAGAAAACATTATTCCTTCCCAGTTAATACCGAGCTGCGAGAAAACCGGTGTACTACTTACTCAGTTTCAGCAGCCCTGTCACGAATCTGCGCTTGTTCTTCGTCAATATCGTGGCCAGTATTGCATGTTGTGCTCGACTGAGTAATATTCTCGTCGGCCATGTCGGAGTTTATTGTAGAGCCTGACAAGGTTGAAAGGCGGCACCGCTTGCTCGAGGAACCAAGTGTGCCATTGTCGTCTTGACCCTGATGAAAGCTATTAAATGCCGGGCTGTTACTCTTGGAATTGATAGCTATGGATTATGCATCGGAAATGAAAACAGGGTCTACAATTTTCCATTGTCTGCATCATAAATTGAGAGATGAAATATCGATATCATTGGAGATATGCCGGTAAATTACTACTATGCATCATCTCTAAAAGCCTTCCCAGGTCCGCCCTCTGTCACTGTGCCGTTTCTGGTCCTGCTTCGGCATGTCCTGAATCGGTCTCGGGCTTACAGGCCTTGACTATCCACCCTTATACATGCCTACCCTGACGGGTGGTCGCTCGCTGCAACATTGCATTGGTGCATGACTCTTGGGCCATAGGACTTGGGAAACTCAGTCTGCGGAAAATGGTCAGCTTAACCCTCTCAAGTTGCAATGGTCAACGTACAATGCTGTGCCAAAGCGCTCTGTTATACCAAAGGATGACGTCCTGCTCTTGGTGTGGGTGGGCGTAGATATTCTCCGGATTTAGCGCTGGTCTCATAATCCTTCCCGTTGAGTTAGCAGATGGATCATGAGAAAAATGGCGCTGTCATACTTGTGCATAAATGCCCGGACTTCCTTCAAATCAGTGACCACAGTTTCCTTGGCGTCTGGGCCATCTTTCAGGTATAGCTTGAACGCTCCTTGACCGTGCACCTGGAGCGACTTTTCCCCGGTCTTTGGGTTCGTCCAGACCATGGGGTAGATGCAGACTTTGTCTTGAGACCACGGTGGCAGCTTATTCAAGGGCATCTCGAGGCCCTCATTTTCGAGGAGGTGCCCAAGTCTTGTACTATGGGCGGTTGACATCCAAACAAAGGCATGAGGGGCATACTCGATGCGACTATGCATCACAATGTTCCTAGTCTCCTCGTCAAGTAAGGACAACGCGCGGGATCCCGCGACCATGGCCGTTGCGCCCGGGGCAATCTTCATCTCTGTTCCAGTCCCGTCCTCCCATCGGACAGTGACATCAGGACCCTTTGGTGTGCGGACGGCGAGGAGGCACCCCACGCGAGGGGGTGGGATGTTGTAAAGAGATGCATCAAAATGCCATTGGTAGAATCTGCTGGCTCCAGCCTCAAGCTCGTCATCCGGGATGTGAGGCGGGAGATGGAATTCTTTGTGGTCGATGCCTTGGACTTCGAAGCCGGGTGGGAACTGGTAGTGGCCCTCGGGCAGCGGTCCACGGCCTAGAACGTGGACCTGTGGCTGCACTGGGATTGCCGGGCGTTTGGGCAACCCGTAAATCTTGACCCCGTCGTGTTCAGTCAGCAGAGGGTCTGCGCCGTGGGCGAAACCTCCAGTGGTCTCTTCCGGATCAAAGCTGAGACAGGGTAAGTAGGTAGGAAAGGGCCCGAGCGATGCAGTTCTTTACCTTGAAGTCAATCTGTACTGCTCTGCTCGGACGTGAGTAAGTCTTCTTGTGGTAGGATTGGAATTGACATACGCTGAGGAGATAACATCTGCGGCTGCTCCTTAAAAACAAGCAGCTTGTGCTTGTGCAGGGAGTCGGAGATGAAGTCAAAGTCGGCGTCGGTAAAGTTGTTCAGGTCAATACCGTAAATATTAGCACCAAAATCGACTTTGCTGTCGGGACCATGTTGAATGTGCTCGACTCTGCCAGTTGTCTTCTCGGCATGAGGCAGGCTGAAGTGCGGCTTCTCGGCAATGAGGGTGGCGTGGCGAGCCTCCTCCTCCTCAGTAATGACTGCGGTGATGACCATGGCGAAGAATTGCTGCAACTAAGATGATGAATAGATAGCTTGTTACTCAATGTCCACTTGTCCTTGAGGTTTAAATCTGCAAATGTTTATCATGTTAGGTCTTGTTTATCAGTGATACCGACGGGCAATCTTGACCACGGCCGAGCTTTGAGACCCATCTCGGGGGAGGGTGGTGGAGCTCGGCCGAGCTTCCCGAAGCAGGTTCCGAGAATTGTGATATACCCCAGTGATCGCAAACCTCGTCGTTCAAGTAGCAAAATCGTAGAAACAATCACAATGACGTTTGAGAATCTCTTCTTTACTGCGCCCTCTGGAACAAAGTTCCACCATGTACAGACTGGCAACCCCGACGGCCCTTTGTTGATCGGGCTTCACGGCCTTGGAGGGTCGACATCGACATTTGAACCTCTGCTGCCCTACATATTGGAATATTATCGAACTGTCCTTGTTGACTTTCCCGGGCACGGTAAATCGCCTCTCGCATCCCCCGAGAAAGCCCTCAGCATCAACGGTCATGTCTCCGACCTGGACCATCTCGTCGCACATCTGCAGGGAGATGACAATGAAACGCCAAAACGCAAAGTGAGCGAAAGCCAATTGCGTCCACTCTTACTTTTACCAAGGCTGATGGAATTGTTTAGGTTATCATCCTCGGGCACTCCCTTGGTGCAGCCGTTGGAATGCACTATGCAGCAAAATCGCCCGACAACGTCGCCGGTCTCGTGCTCGTCGCACCCATCCAATCCGCCTCGCATATCCCGGCCATTCGACAGCGCATGCTAGATACCGCTGCTAATACCAGAAAACAAGGAATCGAATTTGCTGCGCAACTCGCAACGCAGACAAACTTCCCGTCCGATGGTCAACGACCGGTGAATCCAGCACATCGCGAAGCCGTCAGAACGGCCGTGGCTGGATCGGATACAGAAGGGTATGCCCAAACTTGCGAAGCAATTGTTGGTCTGGATCACAAAGATCCGGATTATTCCAAGATAGTTTGCCCGGCTGTTTTTATCGCAGGGGACATGGATGTGATCAGTGAGAATGCCTCCGACCGTGAGAATGAGACGCATACTGATGAAGTCACTTTAGGTCCCGTGGCGCGGTCGACTGGTTTGAGTAAGAAGCTTGGTGGAGAGTCGTGGGTGACAACGGTCGAGAGTGGCCATCAGGTGATTCTTGAAGCCACTCAAAATGTAGCGACAGAGATGCTGAAGCTGTTGGGGAAAGCTCGGGTTTAGATTTGAGATCAGACAACGTCATCAACCATACAAAAAGTCTTCAAATATCGCCTGCTTCCACAAACCCTGTCTTTCTATGCGATGTGCTGGGCGTTCTCCCTGCAAGAACACGTCCTTGTTTTCAAGTAAAGCATAGAACGTGAACAATCATCTAAGCTAAAAATGTATGTCATGGTTGGCCAGATACAGCAGATTCTCAAAATCTGTACCTCCCTCAAGCCCCAGCGTCGTGTAACCAAACAGATTCTGTTCCACATCGTCGAGCGGTCCTAGGGTCTGCGCTGTGGAAAAGGTCTCAGCCTGGGCAGCAACGCTGACCGGTTCAACCTGACTTCCACCTCGCCCAGGCCTTCCAGATGCATTATACTCATTGCAGAACTTGCTTACAAAAGAGGCCACGTTGAGTCCCTTTCGGGCTTGTCTTCTTGAAAAGTTCGTGCCATGTGCGGAATCTAGCCGGCGTCGTTTGTTCCTACCGTGCCTGACGCTTCCAACTTCCGAAGCCTCACAGTCTCGTCTGCCCACTTCCTTCAACAACGCTGAGAGGAGCTTTGACCCCCTTGAAGCAATCATGCCATTGACCCTACCTAGGATATCGACAACATCTTCAACAAGCTCCTTGTGCTCAGCAAACTCGAGCTCCGCGCTATCCCGATGAAGAACATCAAGGACTAGAGTTATTGCTGCCGCGACTGAAAATGCTTGATGAATCCACAAGATGGGGCCGTCTTCGCGTAGCACGGCCTTGTACTCTTTAATGATGGTCTTTGAGGCTGCGAGGCAAGTCCTTCTCGTAAAAGCAAATGCTGGATTGATAAAACTCTCCGCTAGGAAGGATCGGTGGATCATGATGATTTTGTGAGACGAGGAGATGGCAAGTGCCCGCCTAGCCCACGGGATGCACTGTGGCCAGTGAGCCGCTACCGGGTGTCTGGATAGACAGGGCGGTAATTCTGCCGTTACTAGAGCCCGCAGGCGTTTGTCCCACTTCAGGACCTGGTCGTACCTCGTATAGGGTGTATTGCAGCTCACGAGCTCGTCTTGAAGGAGCGGCATGATGGCGGCGATGCGCGTGAGGAATCGGGTGTAGCTCATAGTGGTCGGGACTTCGTCCGGAAGAGACATCAACTCGTCGTCGTGGCAGTTGATGGGGGCTTTCGAAGATGAATAAACGGGGTTGATGAGATATGTTTCATAGAAGGATGTGCTGAACCAGTCTTGGCTACACAACTGTGCCCAGACACGGCGGCCAGTTTCATTTTCCACCACGTCCCTGACACATTCATCTGTTAAACGATGCAGACCCAGCCCCTGTGATATTCTGACAGCGGCTGCGATGTGTACAGCGTGAGTGTTGGAGTTGCCCAGGATGTGGGCCGAAATTGTCAATGTCGATATTGCCTGCACGGAGAAAATGGATTGCTTGGCAGTGTACTCGGCCTTGTTCAGGCTCGAAATGACGGCATAAAACCACTTTTTGCTCAACAATTCTCGCTCAGACGGTTTGAAGCCCCAGGCGCTGGTGGCGTCCGAAGGGGCACAGGTCATGCTGCCAGTCAAGATGCTAAAGAGCAGCGCTACCCACTGGAGATTGACGGACCGTCCGTCGTCTGCATCATCAACTATGTACCCGGAGTAATGGTCGTAGAAAACCTTGAGCTGCTTGCGAAATGTAGGGGCGTAGTACGAGTTGTGGTACCAGAGGAGCGAATTCTCGTGGTAGTCGACCAGTTGCCAGACTTGCTTTGGGTTCGGCAGAAATAGCTGGAGGATATTGAGGGTATTGCTAGTCTCCTCAAGGCCATCAGGGACGTCACAAACATACCCCGACTCCTCAACTTGGCAGCTGATGCTAGCCTCGGGCGAGAGAACCGCTTGGTTGCCCGGGTTCTTGCGTTTTCCCCAGGCAAGGAACTCGAGGATGGAAGCGGCGCTCTCTACAACGGCATCGCCTTCTTCCTCTTGCTCATCCTCCGCCAATGGCGTTGGGCTGTCAGCAGCAGTGTCTTGCAGCCTGGCATTGCGATCGTTTGGAACAACGTCTTGGTTCAGAGCTAGACTTGGAGACGAGGACGGATGACTGAAGCTGACGGCCGCATGTTGCAATTGTGACTGCAACTTGGAAACCTGTCTGCGCAAAGACTCGAGCTCGGTTTGCACCACATTGGATGGATTGTCCGGCTGGTACGTAGGAGCAGTTTGAGAGACAATTTGAGCCGGCGGGCCATGTTCTAGAGAACAGCTATCATCTTCGCCTCTATCAATGCACGTTAGCCATGGGAAAATAACTACAAGCATGGGGAAGATCGTAAACCCCGCCGTCGTGACGAACCTACGCACACAATTGGTGCAGGGCACCGTCTTGGAGCACTTGACCTTGCGTCTGGTACAATTCAGGCACGCGGTTCTGCCCCGCTGACTGTTGGTACCCGTCGACAGGTCATTCCCTGTAAAATTGGACATTGTGTGTGAATAGACAAATTGTCCGCTCGGACGAGGTAGTCAAGATGGATTTCCGGTTCCCCGAAGCATCCAGCCACGTATATCGTCTGTGTGTCGCTCTCTATGAGTGATTTGTCGGTATCCACCCTCGGCCGAGGATGCACAATCTCATTCCTTATCTAGCGTGGCGCTATCTCGGCCGAGTTGACCCGATGGACCAACATCAACTCATCAGCCGATGCATATTCCCGGTTATGAATATGAATGCAGATTTATTTCACATATTTCGTGGTTGGAGCACGCGTCGAGTGAACGAGATAGTAATTATCCAATTATCCACTACGCAGAATCGGAAAATATACAGCCAAGATGCCATTGCAGACCATGACCTCGCAATCGAATTTCACAATCAGCCATATCCCCAAAGAACCCGAAGATAAAACCAATTTCGGCGTCACAATCGAGGGGCTTAGCCTGGAGGATATATCTGGTAAGGCGCCGCGGTTGGCCGTCAAGATCAACTCACTGAACCATCAGATGCGGATGTCAAGGCCCTTTCAGATGCCATCTGGACTAACAAGGTAAGAACCCAGCCAAGGAATATTGAAGAAGCCTCTAACTCTTGTAGGTCGTCGTCGTCAAGGGACAAAAGGACTTAGACCCTACCAAGCAATGGGAACTCGTCACTCGTTTTGATCCCGACTCGCCGCAGGTGCACTCCCACGGCGACATGAAGACCTTTGCGGCGAAAGGAGGCATTCTCTCGGTCAGTAATGTCACTTCCGCATGCAAAACCTCGTGACTAATCAACAGCAGGCAAGCAGAGACGTGGTCGGCATTCCAGGAGCCGAAAACGTGCGTCTAATTGGGAAAGGGTTCCAGGGAGAAGACCACTACGGTATCAAGAACATGACTATTCTGCGGGGTCTCTCGAACGATTTCCACGCGGAAAAGCTGTCCGACGAGGATTTTCGGGCAGGGAATAGCCGCTTTCAGCGCTGGCACATGGATGCGCCTCTGTACGACAAGGAGCCCGCGTGGTTCACGACACTTCGCTGCTTCAAGAGGCCAACGGAGCCGGAGATGAATATCCGATGGGACGACGGAAGCGGACTCTCGATGAAGAGCGAGCCAGGCCTCACCGCCTTCTTCAGCAACGTGCAAGCTTATGAGCTGATGACTGAAGGGGAGCGCAAGATTGCCGACCACTCGTGGGTAGAGTATGCACCGCTTCCCTACGTGTGGATCAACAAGTGCAGCGGAAGGTCAAACGGCCTCGGTCTGGAAAGCGAGGGCAAGGAGCTGGCGATCGAAGAGCTTGGGAAATATGACGAAAAGAGCGTCAAGCGATACCCTATGGTATGAAGACCCTCTCTCCCTTCGAGGAAAACCGGGTGACTTACTGACTCCTGGTGTCTAGGTTTGGGTGAATCCCGTCACAGGAGAACGTGCATTCCAGGTACACGGCATCTGTGCACGCAAGCTCCATCTCCGATCCTCCATGACCGAAGAGCCTCGAATCATTGACAACGTGGAGGAGATTCGGGCTTTTCTGAAGCCGATCCAGGAGAGGGTCCTGAAACCCGAGTACATCTTGCTACCCAAGATAGATGAAGGGGATATCGTCATGTGGGCCAACTACATGTTGTTTCATACAGCCGTGGACTATCCCATCGAGTTTGGACCAAGGACCATGCACCAGGCCAATATTGGAGGGAGCATTGGTCCTGCTGAAATGGGTTTATTCGAGATACCTGCGGTAGCCTAGCGAGAGACAATATATCCTTGCGTTTGAGACATGATGGATGAAACTTTCAGTGCAGAGCTGGTATTTTTAACCATAGTATGACCATAGTATGAGATGTTCGTACAAGTCGTACCATCACGAACCTGGTCCTAGGTTATCCATGGAGCATCTAGCGCGATGTTGCCCACGACTTCGTCCGACACTTTATGACGAACAGTACATGACATTTACCTCGACAAAAGATGAGCATTTCGTATTGCTGTACCGGACACCTGTCACGTGTTCCCTTCCTATGAGACCCCACACGGGTGACTTCTATATACACAACGGCTTGTACTCCTTCAACAGACAACTTAATTTACGTGGATCTTCTGCAAAAGACTATATTGAAGCAATAATTTGGCAGTTGCACCTGTGTAAGTCTCCAGGCTTATTAGACAGACTCCAACGAATTTCTAAAGCTTTGCGTTGGAGGGCAAGCCTTTGCTTCGAATGGTCTACTCATGCTACTAGTAACGCTAAACGCTTTCTTTCCACGAAGAACTCGCCAACTTTCAAGGGACCTGGCATGCGTGAATATGCAAAACATCAAGAGTGTGATTTGATTTGCACATACCCTCTTGTTCGACAATGACACCACCAGGCTTGATGGGGTTCTTCACCTTGTCAACAAAATCAGCAATGTTTCTTCCGCTCCTCGACGAACAGGGACTTACAATATCGAAACTCGGTGTGCGAAAATAGGCAATCGTTTTCCTGATCCCAGGCAGCTCGTCCTCCGCCGCTTTCGGAAATATGACGCGGTGGACATTGGTCTTGCAGAGCCCATCCGTCATAAGTTCCAAGGTCAAGCCCACGTTCACCTACATAGACCATATTAGCATCACACGTGGCGTTTTGGGGGGTTTTTTAGGTTTTTTCTTTTTTTTTTTCGGTTGACGCAGTGGTGCAACGTACCAAGACGGTGTTTGGGAACAATCGGCGCAGAGATCCATATTCCGGACGTCACATCGACGTCGCCTTGGATCAGCTGCAGACGCTTTTGCTTCTTCGCGTCTTGCGTAGGGAGGTAGACCTGCAGGCCGTGTTGGCCATTTAGCTCCTGGAAGAGACGCGTGACATATCCCTACTGCCACAGTTATTGAGACATGGTCCGGGGAAACAAGGACACTTGTACCATGTAACTCATATCTAATTTCGAATAAAATGTCAGAATCAACGAACTAAGACGCAGAGTCAACCCCCCGGTTTTAGGAACGAACTCAGATCTTTATGGCTTCCGGCCCAGATATCTTCCCCTGTCGGGGGTCTGTCCAGAGGGGGACAATTCAAGAATGCTAGACCATTGGACCCAGCGTCTTTGTGAGTCGAACAGAGATAGTTCTCGGGAAGCTGTGCCGCACCAGCAGTATCAGCCACACTGAGCGGAACCATGCGCATTCATGGGGCGACGTACGTCAGGTGCCTTGGAAAGATGTCGAGGACCGTAAGAGAAGCTTCGAAGCACTTGTCGTCGAAAGCGCTAATCTCTACTTTGTACTTCTCCACGGACGGCAGGATGGCTTGGGTGGTTTCGGATTCTCCCACATTTGTGTATCTTGCCCATACAAAGTCCTCCTTGAGGTCCGTCTGAGAAGTATTCCGCTCGTCCAGGGTCCCCCTCACCTCGTAGTAGCCATCACCTCTGGCATCTATCAATCACGCGCTTCGCTCCTCCAAGGGAACGGAATGGAGTAGCGAGGACAATTCGAACGACCGATCAATGTCCTGCTGCGTGATGCCCGTGCCGTCGAGTTCCAGGTGTTATGAAGCCAACTGTGGACGGAGCTTGGAGGACTTCTCCTGGCGTGGATCCCTTTAGTGAGATGAGTTGGATTTCCGGCGGTGCCATTCTGTCGACTACCGTGGGTGCGCTGCAAACGGAGTGCACGTGTGAAGAATAGGGATCGAATGCGGCGTAGTGTCACGACCTGACCCAAGGTTATAATTAAGCCATAGAATATTATATAATATAATATATAAAAACTATACTAGCCTTAGGCTACTGGCCTTAGGATAGACTAGTCCCTATACTACTAGTATAACCTATGGGCTAGCTCCTAATATATTAATCTAAATTATATACTAATATAAAAGAAGAGCTAGAAATAGAAAACTAGAAATAAAAGAATAGAAATAGGAAAAATATTTAATAAAAATAAAGATCTATATAGAAAATAATTTCTATAAATAAAATTAGAAATATAGAAGTACTACTAAAAGAGATTATTTTTTATAATATTTCTAGAAGTATTATATATTATAATCTAAGAAATACTTTTTTATATACTCTAGAAAAGGGAATTATATATATAAATAGAAGATTTTATATATTATATTTAAATTAGAATCTACTAACTATTAATAATATATAGTTTTTAAGATATTTTTTAATTAGCTTTTAATTAGCTTTTAAAGAAGAAGTTTTATAAATTAATAATAAGTAATTTATTACTTTAAAAAAAAATCTTATTTTTTATATTAAATAATAAAATTATAAAACTACTTACTTTATACTTAGATCTAGATCTAGTTATTATATATTAATAATTCTTATTTAAAAATATATTATTTTCTTAAAGTAATACTTATAATAATAGAAGAAAGTTCTAAGTTCTTTATATTTATTACTAAAAATAAAAGTAAAATTAAAGAAATATTATTTAAGATCTTCTCTAGAGATAATATTAAAATAAGAGATCTAAATAAGAAATCTAATAATAACTCTAATAATAAAAAGAACTAAAAGATTAAAATACTTAAGTAATAAATCTAGATCTTTATAATTAAAATTAATTAAATCTAGGCTAATATAGCTATAATATTAATTAGATTCTATAAAATTAATTACTTTAAAAGTACTATTATTTAACTTAAGTAGTAACTATAAAAGATTATTAATTTTAACTTCTATATAGCCTAAAGTACTAAAAACTAATTTAAAAGGCTTTTAGATATATAAAATACTAAGAAATATAAAAAGGAACTAAATATAGTTATTAAGTTATATAAATCTAAATTCTTTAATAAGAGCTCTTATAAGCTTTAAGAATTCCTTATAGTATTTAGGGCCTATTTTTTATATTTCTTTAAAATCTTTATTATAAATAAAAAATAAATTAAGTTTATAGCTTAAAGCCTAAAGAATAATACTTTTATTTAATTTAAATTTATATTTTAAGATTATATTACTAAATTAGTAATTAAATATAAAAAAAATATGAAGAGAATTTTTAATAACTTTAATAAATTTAAAAAATATATTAAAAGAATCTTTAATATTATAAATAAAGTCTAAGAAATAAAATAAGATCTTAATAAAATAATCTAAATTAAGTTATATACTAGCTTTATAATATAATTTAAATAAATTATTTTTAAGCTAAAATAAACTAAGGAAATTTATAAGAAAATCTTTTATAATAAATATAAAAGAAAAATTAAAAATAAATTTATTAAAATTAAATAATTTAAATATTTATTAAAAATATATATATATAAAGTAATTAAAATTAATAAATATAACTTTAAATATAAAACTTTAATAGAACTAAATCTAGCCCTATAAAGCTAGAAGTAATCTAGAAAGTAGATATTACTTACTATAACTATAATAAAAAAGGATATCTTATTTAAGAATATTAATAACTTAAATAAAACTAATTCTAGAAGAGAGAAAGATTTACTTTAGTTACTAAAAATAAGTTATAGCTAAGTAAGATTACTATAACTTATATTATTAAGATTATATTACTATAACTAAATTAGAATTATAAATATAAAATATATTTATAAGATTACTAATATATAGAAAACCCTAAAGAAGTAGCTAAAGAAATAATAAAAAGTAATTATATATAAGAAATCTTAAATACCTAATTATAGAAATAAATACTAAGTTCTAAAGACTTTAATACTATTACTAATAAAATATTAAGTAAAAATAGTAATTTATTCTTAGAGAACTTAAATAAAGAGTAAGAATATTTAAATAATAATCTTAAAAAAAGAATAATAAATTATATAATATAAAAAGTAAGGAAATTATAATAGAACCCCTATATAAATAAAAATATCTTTATTTATATAGTTATAATAAAAAAAGCCCTACTAAATCCTATATATATATAATTACTAAGAATCTAAAGAAAGAATAATCTATATATAGATATTAATTACCTATAATACTATAGTATTATATAGATTTTATATCTATAGTATTTATATATAATATATCTTAATAAGAAAGTAAAAAATAAAATCTTCTTAATAAGAGTAAAGAAATAAAATATTATCTTACTATATAATATAAAGGATCTTTAGTTCTAGATTAAGGAAGTAATATATAAATAATATAAGATTATAATTCTATAAAGAGATCTATATTAATTATAGAAATACTAAAATAAATAAAATATAAGAGATTACTTTATAATCTACTATAAATAGTATATAATTAAGAAACTTTAGTATTACTAAAATCTATAAGAAACTAAATAATAGTAACTAAATAAAACTAAATTATTAAATAAAATAAAGAAAGCTAAGCTATATTAGGTTAAAAGCTACTAAAAATACCCTATAGAATATCTTTATTATAAAGAAAAAAAGAAAATAAGATTTTATAGATTTTTAAATCTCTATAATAGTACTATTTTAATAAAATATAAAGAAGAATACTAAAGATATTATATATCTAAGGGAGTATACTTTAGATATTTAATAATAACTAATAATATAAAAAAGATTAATAAAAAAAATAATTAATTACTAGTAATTATAAATTAATTAAAGTACCTAATATAAACTTACTTTCTAAAAAGGAAATTAAATAAAAGAACCTCTAGTTACTATACTAAATAATATAATAAGTACTATATACTAAATAACTTCTACTATAAATACTTTATTATTATAATTTAAATACTAAATCTCTAAAATAAAATAAAATAAAATCCCCTATAAAATATTAATAATATTCTTATTAGAATAAACTAAGTAAAAAATAAAGATACTTATTTATAAAAGAGCTATAAGTAAAGTATAATAATTAAATAATCCTTAATATAATTTAAAACTATAATAAAGTAATATATAAAATTATTATAATTAAGGTAATAATTAATAAATATAAAACTATTATAGAATTAAATTCTAGAATAACTTAAAGTTTTATTAATTTTAAATTAGTAAATTAATTTTAATTATTATAAAGAAAAAAAATAAAAGAAGTTATATTATAAAGTTAATTAAAGAAATATTACTTATATATAATAATAGGTTTATTAATAAGAAAATATATCTCCTAATATTCTATAGTTATAATATAACTTTTAAAATAATCTTTAATATTATATTACTAGGTAATAAATCTATTTTTTTTAGAAGATTATAATTTAAATTTAAAAATTTATAAGTTAATTAGATTACTAGCTAAATATATAAGTTAGGATTTATATTAAAATAGAAACCTAAAGATTAGAAGAAAAAAAAGAAAGTAAATATTTACTATAAATTACTATCTAGGTAAAGTAAATAATATAAAGTTAGAAGAGATTATATAATAAAAGTTACTATAATTAAGAAAGAATTATTATAATCTAATTTATAATATAAATAAAACTAAGCTAATATAAACTAAGAAATCTTATATCTTAAGAAGCTATAATAAGTATTAAAATAAATAATAAAAAACCTATTTAATTAATAAAAAGAAGATCTTAAAATAAAATAAAAAACTTAAAGAAAAAATAAAGAATATTTTAGAAATATATTATATTTATAAGAAGCTATTCTAAGAGAAGTTTAAGTTAAAACTACTAAAATATTCTTAATAGAACTATAAAATCTACCTTATTAATAAGAAGAAAATCTACTTTTTATTAATTTATAATCTTAATACTTAGGAACTATAAATATTAAAAGAATATATTAAAGAAAACCTTAGAAAAAAATATATTTAGTAATTAATCTTATTAGTAAAGTACCTAATTATATTTATATTAAAAAAGGATAAAAAACTCTAATTAATAATAAACTACTAATAACTTAATAAGATTACTATAAAAGACTATATCTTATTACTACTTATTATAAAAATATATAATTAATTATATAATAAAATAATCTTTATTATACTTAATTTAAAAGAAATATATAATTTAATTTAAGTTAAAAAAAAATTATAAAAAATAGTATTTTATACTATATTTAGTCTATTTAAATATTTAATTATATCTTTTAGATTAATTAATATATTAGTAATATTCTAAAGAATAATTAATTATATCTTAAGAAAATATATAAATAACTTTATAGTTATATATCTTAATAATATTCTTATTTTCTTAAATAATAAGAAATAATATAAAGAATATATTTATAAAGTACTTAAAGTACTTTAAAATATAAATTTATTAATTAAATTAAAAAAAAAGTAATTTCTATATCTAAGAAATAAATTACCTTAAATATATTATTTAATTTAATAAAATCTAAATAAAGAAAAAAAATTATAGTAATATATAAATAAGAATCTTTAAAAAATATAAAAAATATATAGAGCTTCCTTAAATTTACTAATTACTACTAATAATTTATTAAGAACTTTAATAAAATTATAGTACTATTAATTAACTTTATAAAAAAAGAATAAAAATTTAATTAAAATTAAAATAAAAAAACTTAATAAATATTCTAAGAAATTAAGAAGCTTATTATAGAAGAACTAATTCTTATTATATTTAATTCTAATAAAATAATTAAATTAAAAACTAATATATTAGATTTTATACTTAGTACTATTATTAAATAATAAAGTAAAAATAAAATATTAAAATCTATAGTATTTTAATTAAAGAAACTTAATAAATTATTACTTTAATATCTTATTTATAGTAAGAAATTTATAATAATAATTAAAGCTATTAAGAAATTTTAATATTATATTATAGAAAGTAACTATAGAATTAAGATCTATATAAACTATAAAAATATCTCTTATTTTATTATAATTTAAATATTAATAATTTAATAAGTATATTACTATAAAATATTATTAGAATTTAATATAGAAATTATTTATAAAAAAAGATTAAAAAATAGAAGAGCTAATACTTTAAGTTAATAAAGTAATTATAAATAAGAAATACTAAAAACTATAAACTAAGTATTTATAATAAATAAAAAAATTAATAATTATAAGTTATATAAACTTAGAAAATTAGAAATAATAATAGAATTTAATTTAGAACTTAAATAAAAGATTATAAAATATAATAAGTTAATATAAGAATATAAAGTACTTTCTAATAAATATATCTACTTAGAAGATCTATAGCTAGATTATAATACCTATAATAAAAAAATCTAGATATTACTTAGAGAATACTTAAAAGAAGTTATTTATATATACTATAAGTACTTTCTAATAAAATACCCTAATATCTAGAAAATATATTAAATAATTTACTAAATATATAATACCCCTAAATTAAGGAATTATATTATAAGATATATTAAGAAATATATAATATACTAAAAAATAAAGGTATTATAATATAAATTATATAGGTTTTTAAAGCCCCTACTAATACTAATTTAATTATAGGAATTAATTTTATAGGACTTTATTATAAAGTTATTATAATCTAAGAAACTAGAATTAAAAGATAGCTTTAATAGTATTTTTACTATTATTAATAGATTTATAGAGTTTATATATTTTATAATTTATAATAAAGTAACTAATACTAAAATAATAGTATATTACTTTATTAAATATATTATCTTATAATATAAATTACTAAAGGAAATTATCTCTAATAGAGATACTATATTTATATTAAAATTCTAGTAAGAATTAATAATATAACTTAGAATTAATAATAAACTAAGTACTACTTATTACCTATAAATAAATAAATAAATAAAATACTTAAATTAAATTATTAAAATATATCTATATTATTATATTAACTATAAATAAAATAACTAAATTAAATTACTACTAATTATATAAATTATATATAATAAATAAAAATTAGAAACTACTTAATAATTACTTTATTTTATAAACTATAGATTTAAATCTATATTTAAATAAGAAATTTAAATTAAAATAGCTAATAAAAAAGCTATAATTAAAGTATAAGATATAAAAATACTATATAATATATTTAAAAAAGAAATTTTATTTATTAAAGATAAAATAACTAAGTTCTATAATTAAAAAAGATTAAATAAATTAATTTTAAAGAAGAAAAATATAGTTTACTTACTTAGAAAAAATATAAAAATAATATAATTAAGTAAGAAATTAGATTTTAAAAAATTAAAATTATTTCTAATTATTAGAAATATTTCTAATATTATATATAAATTATATTTATTTAATATAATAAAAATATATCTAGTATTTTATATTATACTTTTAGAACTAATTAAAAGTAATAACTTTATAAAAAATAGTATTAAAGTCTTATTAAAAGAACTAGAATATAAAGTTAAGAGAATATTAGTATAATAAATTAAAGAAAATAAAAAAATAATATACTTTATAAAATAGAAGAACTATAATAATAGTAAAAATACTTAGGAATCTCTAGAATACCTAGGAAATACTAAATAAAAAATTACCTAATTCTAAATATAGACTTAAATGGGGAATTAAAATTAAAATTAGCTATATTTTAATTAATAATATTAAAGCCCCTTACTAGCTAAACTAATTTAATTAATTACTAGATATTTATAAAAAAAGCCTTAATATTAGCCTTAGCTACCTTATAATTAAATAACTTAATACTTTTTACTTTAATTTTAGTATATACTATATAAATCTAATTTAACTTTATAATTATTTTAGTAATTAATACTATTACTTTCTTCTTCTAATAAAATAAGCTCTTATATTAATTAAGAAGATAATTTACTAAAACTAAGAAAATTAGAAATTATATAAATATAAGTAAAAAAAATAAAAAATAAATAATAAGAAGTAATTAAAACTTTATTATAAGAATAGCTATAATTAGTATATTTACTATAATAAATCTTCTTATAGGGAAATTTATATTTATACTTATATTTAAAATAATAAGAATATAATATATTAGTAAGCTCTCTAAAGATAGTAATAAAATAAAATAATAACTTATACTTAAGAGTTTTTTAGGATTTAGATTTTTTAATATAATCTAATATAGTATTAGTATATTAGTAAGAAATAAAAAAAAGAAGAAGAGATCTATATATATAATAGGAACTAATAATCTTAAGTATATTTAATACTAGGCTATAAGACTTAGTCTTAGAGAGAGAAGTATTATATTATAATCTAATCTAAGATTATAACTAAGTTATAAAATATTATATAATATAATATATAAATATTATATTAGTCTTAGGCTACTAGCCTTAAAATAAGCTAGCTTTTATATTACTAATATAATCTATAAACTAATCTCTAATATATTAACTTAAATTATATATTAATATAAAAGAAGAACTAAAAATAAAAAACTAGAAATAAAAAAATAAAAATAGAAAAAATATCTAATAAAAATAAAGATCTATATAAAAAATAATTTCTATAAATAAGATTAGAAATATAAAAGTACTACTAAAAGAAATTACTTTCTATAATACTTCTAGAAGTATTATATATTATAATCTAAGAAATACTCTCCTATATACTTTAAAAAAGAGAACTATATATATAAGTAGAAGATTCTATATACTATATTTAGATTAGAATCTACTAGTTATTAATAATATATAATCCCTAAGATATTCTTTAACTAGCTTCTAAAGAAGAAGTTTTATAAATTAGTAATAAGTAATCTATTACTTTAAGAGGGAATCCTATTTCCTATATTAAATAATAAAACTATAAAACTACCTACCCTATACTTAGGTCCAGGCCCGGTCATTACATATAGTCAAGATAGCGACCGGCAAAATCCAGGGGGTTACTTGGTAGCTATTAAAACCCGGCGCCCTATGCTATTAGGCAGCTTATATAATAGCTTTAAAAGCCAAGTAATTAAATTATATCTTATAAAAGGCCTAATAGGAATTAGAGCTCTAAGAGGTTCAATAAGGTGAGGCCTCTAGGGGTAATAAATTAAATTTAATACATAACTTAATAATTAAGAATAATAAATTTATTTGTAAAATAATATTAATTAATACGAAAATAAATATTAAATATTAAATATATAATATAAATTATAAATAATATTATTCTTAGCTATGTAGTTAGATCACGAAATTAGGGCCTGTGTGCTACCTTGGTAGTCGGTTAGGGTGGGGCGGCCGCTTGTGGGGTGGGCGACGTTAATCTCTAGGCCCGTGTCCTGTGAGACTCGCGCGGCCTTGGCTGATAAGGCATGCTCGGCCGAGCTCTTGACATCGCCTAAGATATCTCCAAGCTATACCGAAGCAACACCCCAGCTATCAGGGCTGACTGGCAGACCTCTATCGATGCAACCATTGCTAATGACACAAATTCTAGACGTTGGCCACCGCATTGACAAGTACCGAGGAGCAGGTCAACTAGCTTGATCTTGTCTGGGGTGTTGAAGGCAGATCTCAACGATAAGACATTGCTGATAACGCCAACCAATCCGTTGTGTTACCTTATCACAACGACTCCACACGCAAGGATAGATTAAATATTGTCCTTAAATGTTGTCCTTAAATATTGTCCATGGTGCCGGCTGTACAAGAAGCTCTCTCAACTCGGTGGCTGTCGTTCTTCTTCCTGGTCCTGATCATCCGCAGCCGGTGTTCTTGTCGTGTTGCCCGGAGTCAACCATTCTCATCTAATCCTCGGATCCCCGACCCTCGTGGAATCATCATGGTCCACTTCAAGAAGAGCAATGTGAAGGAGTTTGGTCGCAAGACCAAACTCGCTCTTACCACCAAGCAGGGCTTTAGGAACGCCATCGAAGTTCAGACATCTGACTTTGCGCCTTCCTCCCATGGCTTCATCTGGTCCAATGCCCACATGGACCCCAGTCCTCCCTCCGAGCGAACCTGGAAGTCCCTGCATTACTTTTCGCTTTGGTACTCATACAACTTTACGGCTGGCGCATGGGCTGCCGCGTCCTCCCTTCTTAGTCTCAGGTTGTACTGGTGGCAAGCGGTCATAGCATGCTTCGTTGGCTCCGTCATTAGCGGCCTTGCAGTGGCCGCCAACTCGAGGCAATCGTCAGTCTACCACATCGGATTTCCGACGCTTCAGCGAGTTTCCTTCGGTAGGTGTCCACATTCAAGCTCAAATACCCACCTGATCTAATACCCGCAGGACTGTACGGTTCCCTCTTTCCTGTCTTTACTCGAGCCGTGGTATCGATCCTCTGGATTGGCGTGACCGTGTACCAGAGTTCGTTATTCTTGGACGTCGCGTTCCGGTATGCGCCCGACTAATGACCCAATTTGATCTCATCTAACGTTGAGCTAGATGTGTATTTGGAGACGCTTGGTACAAGATGCCGAATACTTTTCCAGAGAGCGCCGCTATCACGACTCGGAAGTTTGTGGCCTGCTTCATCGTCTGGATTGGAACCTTTCCAGCCATGGCTCTCAAAGTGCACAAGATGCGACATTTGTGGACTTTGAAGGCCTTGGTCATTCCTCCTGTTACCCTGGGCTTCTTCATCTATTGCATGGTAGTGGGAGGCCGGGGTGCTACCACGACCAAGACCACCAACGAGCCGCTGACGGGATCTCAATTGGGCTGGGCTTTCATGTACAGCGTCCAAGCAATCATTGGCAACTTTTCCCCATTGATCACATCCAATCCCGACATTGCCCGCTACGCCGCAAAGCCGAGTGCCACCGGGTGGCCCCAATTCCTCACCATTGCATTTTGGAAGACGGTGGTTTGCTTGATTGGTATCTTTGGTACCAATGCCATCGCCTACCGATATGGTAAGGTATACTGGAATTTATGGGATATGTGCGATGTGATTCTTACCAACAACTGGAATGGCGGTGCCCGCTGTGCAATCTTTCTCTTTGCCATCCTGATGTCATTTTCCGAGCAAGTCAAAAATTTGTCTGCAAACCTCATCTCCTTTGGAGCGGATTCGGCCTGCCTGGTGCCAAAGTATCTCAACATCAACCGCGGCATGATACTTGGCCTCACGATCGGCTTCGTCATACAGCCATGGCACATTCTTGCAACCGCTAGGGCCTACCTGACCTTCCTCACTGGGTACAGTCTTTTCTTGGGGGCGATCCCCTCCATCGCGGTGACGGATTATATTCTGCGCAGAGGAAATGTCGATGTGCTGTCACTCTACACAGCGAAGAAGGGTATGTTCCACCATCGATGTCAACAACAGCTTGCTAACAAACACAGATTATTGGTACTCGATGGGCGTCAATTGGAAAGCATACGGCGCTTATGTCATGGCTATTTGGCCTGTATGTCCAGGATTTGCTTGGCAATTTGACCGAACCCGGGATATCGCCCATGGATGGGTTAACCTGTACCAGATGGGTTGGCTCTTTGCTGTTGTCATGGGAGCCTTCACTTACGCTGTGCTCTCATGTCTGTTCAAAGATCCGGCCATGAGTGAAGCTCGCAGATACCCGTGGGAATCCTATGCAGTCCGTCAAAAGGATCTACTGGATAATGACGCAGGCAAGACAGCTGTCATTGAAGGTTCTCCAACGGGAGAAGTGGACTCAGAAGCAGGCCACAGCCAGTCAGAGAAGAACTTGGATAAGGGAAAAGGAACTATAGTAGTTCCATGAGTATTGGAAAGAGGATTCTTAGAGCAATCTGATCAAGTTGCAAGGTTTAATTTGTTATATTTACAAAATATAAAATTAGAATAGCTAATACCTTACCTGGAATACACTTGTCTGTTTTAAACTAATAGAAATATTCAATAGTAGTCATAATTATAGCTCCTTAACAATATAGAAATATATCCTATATTATAGCCCCTATATTACCCTAGTTATAATATTAGTATATTAAAGGAATAGGGAAATCCCTGTGCTATTAACTACTAAGTAGTACCCTTCTAGTTATTATAACTATTAACTATAAATTATAGGGCTAATAGCTTTATATCTTTAACCCTTGAATGGTCAGACCGATGTCGAGGTCGTGGTCCGCCCTGCGCAAGAATCAGACGTGGCTACAATCGTGGCGAGTTGTCCCTGTTACCCTGCAGGTAGTTCGGGCTGCTGACGGCTCGATTCAGATCAACTACTGCAATGTCAACAGCATCGATTTCTTGCCGTACAGCGGCGGGAAAGGTCTGACCACGACTCTCAAGACCTTTCACGGTTTGCAGATCGACATGCACCAGCTTCGGATGGTGACGATCAGCGACACTGGTACGTCCGCACGTGTTCAGGCAGGGGCACGGATGGGCGAAATCATAAATACGTTGTGGAAGAAGGGTTATGTGGCGAGTAAGTTGCAGTGCACAATTTTAAATATCTCTCTCTCTTTTTTTCTCTCTCTATTTTTCTCTCTCTTTGCATTTCTTTTTTTCTTTCCCTTTTTTCGTAACTCTTCTAGCCGCTATTCAAAGGTACTGGAAGTAATGGCTGCGTTGGAATATCCGGCTTGGGCCTTGGGGGCGGCTATGGCCGACTCATGGGCGAACACGGTCTGGTCAGCAACAACTTCATCAGCTGAAACGCCGTTCTCGCCAATGGATCGGGGGTCATCATCAGCGACAAGAGCCACAAGGATCTCTTCTGGGCCATGAAAGGAGCAGGGCACAATTTTGCCTTTGTTACGAGCATGAATATCAAGATTTACAAGCGACGGAATAAGCTCTGGCACTATCACAATTACATGTTTGCCGGAACCAAACTCGAGCAGGTTTTCAAGGAGATAAACAAGTTCCACAACAACGGCTCCACACCGACGTTGATGTCGGTGAATTTCGGGCAAGTCTCGATAGACCCCACGTACAGCGATACCGAGGTAAGAGATCTTTACACGATACTGCCGCTGTTGTTGGCTATTGTCTGACAAACCCCCCTCTACAGCCCATCATCTTCTGGGGATTTGCCTACAACGGCCCTGCTCGTGACGCCGAAGCTCTCCTGAAACCTTTCAACCAGATCAACAACCTCTAGGAGGAGAGTGGGAACGTGCCATACCCCGATATCCTTACCGTCCAACAGACCGACGCTGCAAGTCCCGCTTGCAATCCCGCTCCGTGGGCAGGATGTGCTACCGGGCTTCAGGTGTACAACTTGACAACCGAACGACAAAACTACAACCTCTATCGTGACACCTTGACCCAATACCCTGAGCTTGCGCCTGGCTCCCGACTGTACTACGAAGGTTACTCCATGACTGCGGTGCAGGCCATCGACTCGGCTTCATCGGCTTTCCCTCTTCGGAGAGACAACCATCTAGTGTGAGTCTCTGCCCGCCCACCCGTTTACGCAAGGTGACTGACGGGTTACGCATCTCAGCTTTTTCCTGGCCGTTACCTTACCCGGACTAGAAAAACAAGCTCAAGATCTAGCCGATGGCATCAGGAACCAGTGGCATGCAGGACAGCCCAACCGCAAACCAACAACATATGTGAATTATGCATTCGGGTACGAACCGCTCGAGTGGATGTATGGCCACGAGCCTTGGCGGCTGGAAAGGCTGCGGCGACTGAAAGGCGTCTACGATCCCAGTAACAGATTCCGCTTCTATAACCCAATCATTCGTTGATCTAGGCAGTTGTATTGGAGGAAGGAGTCTGTGTCTTGCGTTCGATTAGACGGTTGTATCTGTTCACCAGACGACCTCACATCGGCATCCCCTCTCTGTTTCTCTAGACTAGTATAGAGCGGGTCAGGAGCTGTTTGCTACTCAAACTACTGCTTTGCCAGAACAGGCTTGTGAGAGACGATCTGCACCTACTACTTACTAACCAGACATTGACGAGCCTGAGATGGATGGATGCACTGCTGCTGGTTCCCAGCCGAGAATGTAGAATGGAATGAGTGCGCTTCAACCAACATTGTTAGTAAGAGTGGATTGGCATGATTTTATTGGCCCGTCCTCCGTAAGTACGAAACCGCGTAGATCCAACAGTTCTAGTGTTGGAGTAGATAAGAGCTTTAAACTACAGCCAGTTCCCCCGCTCGCCTCGGTGCGACAGAAAAGCTCCACCGTGTCCATTTGCGATGCTTGACTTTTCAATGACGGAGATGCAGTCTTTGACGGCATCCTCGGGCCTTGATGGACCTCTGAAGTTTGGGGCATACCCCATGAACTTCATGGCAAGTGCCATCTGAGCCTCCTGCTGGTGCGGAGTGACTGTAGTCCAACGTTAGTGTGGCCACCCACTGAGTATGCGTGCGCCGCACTTACGATCTATATAGTGGCCGACATCTGAGACACCGGGGCTAAGAGAGATGAAGAGGACGCCATCCTTCTTGTACTCGGCGCTGAACTTGGCAATGGCCATGCCCATTCCCGATTTGCTGATGGCGTAGATGGGGTAAGTCGCGACGTCCAGGTCCCTAACAATGTCCGGGTCCGCATGGCCCGAGGTCATGAAGATGACCTTTTTCAGATTGCCTTTGAGGATCAACGGCATGTAGAGACTGATGAGACGGATCTGGCATGTGATGTTTTGATGCAGGGCCGTGGTGAGTTCCTTTTCAAAGGTGGTCGAATCCTCGTTTCTGCCCAATGGCATTGTGTGAGTGGCAAGTCTAGCCTCATGGGTCGCGCGCAAACAACTCACAAGACGCCAATTGGATCAAAGTTGTCATAATGCGAAAGGGAGGCAGCGTTGGCGATGAGGCAATCCAAGCCACCTCCAGTCACCTTTTCCGCGGCCGCAACCGATTCCTGTCAAACACATGGTCAGTATCCGACCGAGCTAATGGAGTGAGATTTGCGATCCTTTCTACCTTGAGTGAATCATAGTCGGTGATGTCGGCCTGGAGAATCGTAATGTTTGATCTGTCGGCTAGCTCCTCGGAGACTCTCTTGTCCGTGGCAGGCTTGTTGCGGACAACGCCAATGACAGTGTTGCTCTGATTTTCAGAGAGTTGACGGAGGTACTCCCACTAATAGCACCACATGGTTAATCTTGAAGGAGCCGATCTAGGAATCGCTTCTAGGAATCGCTTCTCGGACGGGCAGATCTCACCCCAAGTCCCCTGGAGACGCCCGTGATGAGGTAAGAAGGCATGGCTGACAAAAAGGTTGTTTGCTTGTGTCTGGTTAGTGGGCGACTAGGCTAGGCGACAGGAGGATGCAAGTGGTCAAGGATATGTGCTGAGCAGGGCGAGAAATCCGACAGAGATGCTCAGCAAGTGCAGGGGTATAAGAATAGGGTTCAGCACCGCATCACATTGCCGGTTGGTACTGGACATAGCGAGCCAACACTCCAAAGCGACCAAATCGCGTGCACCATCGCCCTGTCGTCTGCCGTATTTGGCCAAGAGGGTGTGAAGGGCACGGGCTTTCCGAACCAACGGCTGGTGGCCTGGTGCACTGGGACGTTCGACCAATCGGACCCACTTAAACTCCTTGGATCAACAAGCTGCACCGAGTGCCTGAAGGATGGTTGCATTCGCCCAAGAGTCCTATCCCCGTTAGGCCAGTACATTACTAGTACTGGCCTATTCCCTGTACTGGCCCTAAATGTAACAGCCTTTCTTTATCCTAGGATATTCTGGGCTAGCCTATTTGTCACGACCTGACCCAAGGTCATGACTAAGCCGTAGAATATTATATAATATAATATATAAATGCCGTACTAGCCTTAGGCTACTGGCCTTAAGATAGACTAGCCCCCACGCTACTAGTATAACCTATGGGCTAGCCCTAATATACTAGCCCAAATTAGATACTAGTATAAAAGAAGGGCTAGAAGTAAAAGGCTAGTACTAAAAGGATAGAAATAGGAAAATATTTAATAAGGATAGGGACTTATAGGGAAGAAGATTTCTATAAATAAGGCTAGAAGTATAGAAGTACTACTAGAAGAGATTACTTTCTATAATACTCCTAGGAGTATTATATATTATAATCTAAGAAGTGCTCTTCTATATACTCTAGGAAAAGGGAACTATATATATAAATAGGAGGTTCTATATATTATATTTAGATTAGAACCTACTAGCTATTAATAATATATAGTTCCTAAAATAACCTTTATTATATTATTCTCTTATAAACTAGTAATAATCTCTTATATACTTTAAATACTTTCTTATTATTCTATCTAAGAATAAATAAACCCCTAATAATTCTTAGCTACCTTATATCTATTAGTATAAGACTACCTCTAATTATTATATATTAATAGCTCTTATTCTAGGTAATATTATTATACCTAAAGTAATATTAAAAATAGTAAGTAAGTTAATTAAGTTAACCCCTAAGAAAAAGAAGGTAGCCCGCCCTATAGTACTAAGGCCTCTACCTACTAAGGTTACTCCTAAGAAAACCCCCTTAGGAGATAATATTATTATAAATAAAGATCTAGCCTTATAATTAGACTCTAATAATAATAATAAAATTACTACCTTATAAGTAAAAGTCTAGAAGAATATCTAGATTACTAATAAAAAGCTTAATTAATTCTAAGATAATATCTTTAATACTTAATAAGTCTATAAACTAAAGTAACTTATTAAAACCCTTAAAAAGGAAATAGTTAATATAGTATAACTCTATATAGAAGAATCTAAGAAAAATAGGAAAATACTTAAATAACTCTAGAATATAAATCTTAGTAGAGCTATAGGGGCCTAAAAAGATAAAAGAATTATTCTATAAACTAAAAAGCCTAAGCCCTTTAATAGTACCCTAAGTAAGCTCTAAATATTTATTATATTACTTAAAGTATATTACTTAGATTATTTCTTACTCTTTATATAAAATTATAATAAAGTTATATTTATAGCTTATAACCTAATTAGAAAAGTATAAATCTAATTTAAATTTATACTCTAAGATTATATAAATAATACTTCTATTTTTTAAATAAACTATATTAAATATATCTTTATAAGCTTCTAGAAGTTTAAGAAAGAAATTAAATATATTTTTAAAATAACTAATAAAATATAAAATACTAAAAGAGCCCTTAACTTACTTAAATAAATTAGGTTCTATATTAAGCTTATTACTAAATTCCTCTATATTACTATACTACTCTATTAGCTAGAGAATATCCTAAAGAAGACCTTCTATAATAGAATTAAATCTAATATAAAAAATAAACTTATTAAAGTTAAGTATAATAAGATCTTACTATTAAAATATATATATAAAGTAGTAGAAATTAATAATTATAATTAGAAATACTATAAGAAATAGAAATAAGAAAATAAAGTAAAGAAATTTAAAACCCCCTACTAGGTAAACCAAGAAAAGAAGAAATTTATTCCTATGGCCTATAGAACTATAGTAGGACCTATAGAAATTAATATTATTTAGAAATAAGGAAAAGACTTCTCCTACTATAACTATAGAAAAAAGAAATACTATATATAGGACTATAGAAACTAGCCCTAAGGTAAAAAGAAAACCTATTTCTAGTTAATCTAAGAAAACTAATATAATATTAATATAATTAAAAAATAATTAATTAATATTATTACTAAATAGGAACCTACTAAGAATATTCCTAATTAATAAGTAATAATTAAAGATATCTCTAATATTACTAGCTTAACTAACTTACTAAGAGAAACCCCTATAATTAATAAACCCTTAAATAATAAATTAGAATCTAGTATAAGTACTACTAAAGGTACCCCACTCCTACTTAATTATATACTAATTAAAGTTAGGACTAAATAATATAATTTACTCTTAGAAGACTAGGAAATATATATCTAAGTAGTAATTACAAAGGCTACTATAAGCCTATAGGAAGTAAGGTTTATTATTAACTCTTAATATAACCCCCTATTTAATTCTAATTACTATAGATATAATAAAATCTTATAGATATCTTATATAGTATACTAATATCTAATCTACCTTACTACTAAAGTAAAATAAAATATATTCCCTATATATATATAAGGCACTAGAATAGAAAACCCTTATATATTTAAGGAAATACCTTACTAGGAGATTAAAATATATTACCTTAGGTACTAAATTATAATCCTTAAACTAAGTAAGAAATACCCTAAAGAATATTACTTTAAAGTAGAAAAAACCTATAAAACTAATAAATACTAAATATATTACTAAGTAAAAATTAACTAATTCTATAGACTTTAAGATAAATATAGAAGGAAGTATATTTAGTTAGAAAATATACTTCTAAATAAAGACTATAAATATATTAAAATAGTAATCTTATAATTTCTTAATAGGCTCCTAAGAAGAAAATACTACTATAGGATAAAGTACTTTACCTATAACTATAAAAAAAAAAACCCTATTACCTATAGAACTAAACCCAGCCCTATAAAGATTAGCTATATAGAAGATAATCTATACTACTACTATAACTATAAAAAATATAAGGTAAAAAGAATATATCTTTATAAAGAAATAGAACCTAAGATAATAAGTACTATAAAAGAAGAATATATCTAGAAGTATAAAGAATATTACTATTTATACTAAACCTACTATAGGTATATTATTTATATAAAAGAAATAAGTAATAAATCACTTATTAGTATTAAAGAAATTAAATAGAGAATTAATAGAATCCTAGTATAAAGTAATTAAATAAAAAATAAGATCTATTAACTATAAGTAAGCTATAAAATAATAGAAGAAAGTAATAAACTATTACTATAATCTAAAAGTAAGAATAGGTAAAATAATAAGGGTACTATATTAACTTTATAATTTAGGGTATAACTATTAATACTAGGGTAAATACTAGTACTAAGGAAAATTATATTAATCCTAACTTTATAAACTAATATAAAATCCTATAGAGAAAAAAGGAGAAACTATATAAAGCTATAAATATAGAAGGAGTCCCTTTTACTTATAATAAAGGACTAATAGATAAAGAGGTAATTTTTTATATAATAATATAGGGAACTACCTATAATATTACTCTTAATATAATATAGATATAATCTAATATACTTCTAAATAAACTATAGCTAAAGGACTAAAGACCTACCTTTAATTAAAATAATAGCTAGATTATAATAGTAGAATTATAATAGCCCTAAATAAGGAAAAGAAAATAAAGAAAAAAAGAAGAAGTAAATATTTATAATAAAACCCTATCTAGGAAGGAAGAGACCCTCCTAAGATAGAAGAATTATTAAGTAAAAGCCAAAGTATTAATTAATAATAAAATATAATCTAGTATATAATATAAATAGAGCCAAGTAATATCTACCTATAAGTAAAAAGTAATTAATCTTATTTATACCCTTATATATAGTATTTAGAAATAAATATAAGTAAAATAAGAAGTAGAAAATAGGCTTATAAATATCCTAAAAAAGTATTATAAATATATAAGGCTATTTATAAAAAACCTAAAAAGTAAACTCCCTAAATACTTAAAATAGGACCATAAAATCTACCTAATTAATAGAAAAAAGACCCACTTCCTACTAATTTATAACCTTAATACTAAAGAACTAAGAATATTAAAGAAATATATTAATAAGAACCTTAAGAAAGAATATATCTAATAATTAATATTACCTACTAAATACCCTATTATATTTATTCTAAAAAAGAATAGGAAACTCTGCCTATATATAGATTACTACTAACTTAATAATATTACTATTAAGAATAAGATATTTCTACCCCTTATTACTAAAATAAGAGATTACTTATATAATAAAATAATTTTTACTATACTTAATCTTAAAGGTACTTATAACCTAATTAAAATAAAGAAAGAAAATAAATAGAAGATTATATTCTATATAAAATTTAGATTCTTTAAAACCTTAGTAATACTATTTAGCCTAACTAATATATTAGCTATATTTTAATATATAATTAATTATATTCTAAGAGAATTTATAAATAACTTTATTATTATTTACTTAAATAATATACTTATCTTCTTAAAAAATAAAAAATAATATAAAAAGTATATATATAAAGTACTTTAGGTACTATAAAATACTAAACTCCTAGTAAAACCTACTAAAAGTAACTTCTATATATATAAAGTAGATTTCCTTAGATATACTATTTAACCTAATAAGATCTAAATAAAGAAAAGTAAAATTATAGTAATTAAAGAATAGAAGCCCCCTATAAATAATATTAAAGATATTTAGAGTTTCTTAGGATTTACTAATTATTACTAATACTTTATTAAATACTTTAGAAAGATTACTAAGCTACTAATAGATTTAATTAAGAAAAATATACCTTTTAAGTAGATCTTAAAGACCTAATAAGCCTTTAAAGAAATTAAAGAATAAATTATTAATAAATCTATTTTAGTAACTTTTAACCTAAAGAAGTAAATTATCTTAGAAACTAATACCTCTAACTACGCCCTTAGTACTACTATTAAATAAATAGGAGATAATAAACTCCTATATT
This sequence comes from Paramyrothecium sp. XJ0827, assembly GCA_020881915.1. Taxonomy (NCBI): domain Eukaryota; kingdom Fungi; phylum Ascomycota; class Sordariomycetes; order Hypocreales; family Stachybotryaceae; genus Paramyrothecium; species Paramyrothecium sp. XJ0827. The sequence continues at coordinate 116,743 of JAJFPB010000001.1, read as the reverse complement.
TTATTACTTTCTAATCTAAGAAAATTACTAGATCTCTACTTTACTACCTTATTTATAATAAAGAATTTATAGTAATTATTAAAGTATTTAAGGAATTCTAATACTACCTTATAGGTATAGAATATAAGATTAAGATCTATACTAACTACTAAAATATTACTTACTTTACTACTACTTAAACCCTAATAATTAAATAAGTCTACTATATAGAAATACTTATATTCTTTAATTATAAAATTATTTACTAGAAAGAATCTAAGAATAGATATATTAATATACTAAGTTAAAAAAGTAAATATAAGTAAGAAATCCCTAAGGTAATATAATAACTACTATATCTTAATTTAAAAGAGAACTATAAATAAAAAACTATTAATCTAATTAAAATATATAAAATTAAAATAGAAGATAAATAGTATAATAAAATTAGAGAATAAAGTAGAAAATATATTATATATATTATAGAAGTACCTATAGAAGTAAGTATAGAATATAATATAGTATCTATATATAATAACTAAATATAGATTCTAGAGAAAATATAAGAAGAAATCCTAATTAAAATTTATAAGTACTATACTATTAGATATAAGGGAATTAGAAAAACTATAGAAGTAATATATTAAATATATAATTACCTTAAAATAAAAAAAGATATAAAAAGAGTTATAAGAAAATATAATATCTATAATAAAACCAAAACCTTAAGATATAAACCTTATAAATACCTTAAATTACTACTAGTACTAACTAGATCTTAGTAATTAATCTTATAAGACTTTATTATTAAGCTCCCCTAATTAAAGAAGCTAAGCTTAAAAGATAGCTATAATAGTATTTTTATTATTCTTAATAGATTTACTAAATATACTTACTTTATTACCTATAATAAGATAACTAATACTAAAGATATAATATACTACTATTATAAGTATATTATAAGCTAATATAGTATATTAGAAGAAATTATCTCTAATAGAGGACCTATATTTATATTTAAGTTCTAATAAGAATTAGTAGCCCTCCTAGGTATTAACTACAAACTAAGTACTATATACTACCTACAAATAAATAAATAAATAAAATATATAAATTAAACCCTAAAATAATACCTCTACTACTATATTAACTACTAGTAGAAGAATTAGGTAAAATAGCTACCTATAGTATAATACTACTATAATAATACTAAGTTAGAAACTACTAAAATATTACTATTCTATATAAATTATAGATTTAAATTAACTATTAAATATACTAAATATAAGGAACCCCTTAATAAACTAGCTATTATTAAAGCAAAAGAACTTAAATAGTTATATAATATAATAAAATAAGAAATTTTATTTATAAATTAGAAAATAAAGAAATATTATAATATAAAAAAATTACTAGAGCTAATCTTTAAGGAAGAAAATATAGTTTACTTACTTAGAAAAAATATAAAAATAATATAACTAAGTAATAAGCTAGATTATAAAAAACTTAGATCCTTTAAAATCTTATATAGAATTAAGAATATTAACTATAAACTAGAACTTCTAAATATAATAAAATACTACTTAGTATTTTATATAGTACTCCTAGAACTAGTACCTAATAATAAACTTATAGAAGAAACTATTAAGGTACTTATAGAAAAAAAAGAATATAAAGTAGAATAAATACTTATATATAAATAAACCAAAAACGGAGAAGAACTATATTTTATAAAATAGAAGAACTATAATAATAGTAAAAATACTTAGGAACCCCTAGAATATCTAGGAAATACTAAATAAAAAATTATCTAGTTCTAAATATAGACTTGGACAGGAAATTAAAATTAAAACTAGCTATATTCTAATTAATAATACTAAAACCCCCTACTAACTAAACTAACCTAACTAATTACTAAATATCTATAGAAGAAGCCTTAGTATTAGCTTTAGCTACCCTATAATTAAATAGCTTAGTACCCTTTACTTTAATCTTAGTATATACTATATAAATCTAATTTAATTTTATAACTACCTTAATAATTAATACTATTATCTCCTCCTCCTAGTAAAATAAACTCTTATACTAATTAAGAAGATAATTTATTAGAAATAAGGAAGTTAGAAATTATATAAATATAAAGTAAAAAAAGATAGGGAATAAATAATAAGAAGTAATAAGAACCCTATTATAGAAATAGCTATAACTAGTATATTTACTATAATAAGTCTTCCTATAAGGAAATTTATACTTATACTTATATTTAAAATAATAAAAATATAGTATATTAGTAGGCTCTTTAAAGATAGTAGTAAAATAAGATAATAACTTATACTTAGGAGTTTTTTAGGATTTAGATTTTTTAATATAACCTAATATAGTATTAGTATACTAGTAGAAGAATAAGAGAAAGAAGAAGAGATCTATATATATAATAGGGACTAATAACCTTAAGTATATCTAATACTAGGTCATAAGACTTAGCCTTAAAGAGAGAAGTATTATATTATAATCTAACCCAAGGTTATAACTAAGCCATAGAATATTATATAATATAATATATAAATACTATATTAGTCTTAGGCTACTAGCCTTAAAATAGGCTAGCCCCTATACTACTAGTATAATCTATAGGCTAGCCCTAATATACTAGCCTAAATTAGATACTAATATAAAAGAAGGGCTAAAAGTAAAAGGCTAGTACTAAAAAAATAGAAATAGGAAAATATCTAATAAGAATAGGGACCTATAGAAAAGAAGATTTCTATAAATAAGGCTAGGAGTATAGAAGTACTACTAGAAGAGATTACCTTCTATAATACTCCTAGAAGTATTATATATTATAATCTAAGAAGTACTCTCCTATATACTCTAGAAAAAGGGAACTATATATATAAATAGAAGATTCTATATATTATATCTAGACTAGAACCTACTAGCTATTAATAATATATAGTCCCTAAGATAACCTTTATTATACTATTCTCTTATAAACTAGTAATAATCTCTTATATACTTTAGATACTTTCCTATTATTTTATCTAAGGATAAATAAATCCCTAATGATCCTTAGCTACCCTATACCTATTAGTATAAGGCTACCCCTAATTATTATACTATTCTTTGTAGTAATATACGTGGGGCCAGTACGCTTAATTATGTATGTATTATATAATTATCTATGGCTTAGTTATGACCTGGGGTTAGGTTGTAATAGACTACCCTAAATACTTTATATAGGGAGTTATATATAACTTAACTATAAATAATACCTAGGTTCTAAGTATTAGATCTCCTTATTATATTATTTTATTATATTCCTATTTAATATTCTTAAACTTGGGTTATCTTAATAAATTCCTTAATAATAGGCTACTCTAATTATAAGTATATTTAATATAGATGAAATGGAGGTTAGATATATGTAGGTGTAAACTCCATCTTGGACTTTAAACTGACTATTGCGGTAACGAAGATATTAGCATAATATAGCACCATCAGAAGTGCAACTTTAGCGCCCTTGTTTAGTAGTAAAGACTATATTTCATTAGCATCATACATCCACACAAGTGTACATGTAAATGCTTCTGTATATGAGTATTCCAGAATGAAGCAAGCAATTCCGCCATAGGCCTGGCCAAGGCAAAGAATAATAAGTCCAAATAGAATAAGAGCAGCGCAGGTATATATGGCCTCTCTACGTTACCGCATGTTGCAGAAGCTTGGCGATGGCTGTGAGTTATGAAATCAATGCCAACTTAGAGGGTATCAAGCCTGAGATGAGAGTCCCCATGGATTAATAGCATCAACACAAATGGTAGACGCAGGTTTAAGCTTCCTTTCGATCGCTGTATCGGCACCTGTCCCCATTCCGCTCCCCATATCTAATCATATAGGCTCTCCATGATCTAGAGGTTCTGAAGCGTACAGTGAAGACTCAGGGCAGCAGAATGGGCGAGTAAGCCTGATTCAATCGTGTGTTAATTAAGTTGCTAAGCGACTTCGGCAGCGATTCTATCCGTCATCATCCACATCCATACAACCAACATTCCGGAACGAGCTTGAAATGTGCTGATGCAGATGATGTAAGACAGAGGCGCAGCACCGGCTGACGACCTTGGCATGCTTACGGAAACAATCCGCATCCGGTTGCATGATTCATATTGTCCAAGTAAGCAACCCTCACTCTGACCCCAAATAGCCTGAAAACACTGCATGCACTCGGCGCCGTCCTGGTTGTGTAGAAGAGTAAATCTGTGATAACAGAAAACCGTTACTCACGACCCAGCGCAAATGCCGAGACGTACTCGATCCAATCCCGGCTACGACCGTGGTGTAGTGGCTAGTTGCTTAGACCGCCACTACCAACTGCTAGAGCAAATGGGATATCTCTCATCATCCTCCGTGGAGCGCCCACCGACGGATGGTTGGACCGACGAACAGCTTGATGTAGATATGCTCCTAGCCACAGGCCGGTCCGAAAAGGTCATAGACCTGCTGCGGCACATCCCATACCTCAAGAAGCCAGATGCAAGTGTCGACGTTGAGATATACGTCGAAACTTTTCCAATGCGGTATCTCCGTGGCAACCGCTTTGCCTCGGACGATTCGAGCAACATAGCCGAGACGCCTTTACTAGACCTCGGCCTGGTGCCGTTCGACGGCGCCGTACCACCTGACATGATATCGTTGACCCACGCAAACAATGGTATCTGGTGGCTGGTGGATACTGAGAACGGTAAGGTACATGGCCTGATTTTTCTTCAAGCTGATGTTGGCAGGCTACGTTTTTCCATACGGCCCCGACGACGACTCCTGCTCCGACGACGAGCCCGCTGAGCCCTGGAGAGTCCAAAAGCCGGTGGCGGTGCAAACTTACTTTGACAAGATTTACAAACAGATCTCATCCCTGAAAGTAGTCCCAGCTCCGAAGTCAGGGAAGTGGCAGGCGCGCATTGTCGAGAAGAACAATGCTGAGGGAAAGGTAATACGCATCGTCGTCACCATACACCCGCCAAACTGACGGCACGTAGCACATAGCCAGCGCTTATCGCGAGTACGGATGGCCTAGCGATTTTCGACGCGAAGAATTTTTGGAGGCTATTGAGACATCGCGAGCAGAACTTATCGAGAAGAAGATACGGGAGAGAAAGAAAGAAGATGATTGGGAAGGTTACGATTCAGACGAATGAGGCTATGACACAACAATGCAGCATATGGAATAACTTCCCTCACACAGTTAAGAAAAGTCAACTTGGCGCACTATTTACTATCGAGGAACGATTGGTTATTGCAAAAGAAAGAGATTACTCTAAGGACCAACCAAGAAAACTTCTCCGCTAAATGCCCAAAACATGCTACAATTCCAGAGGGTCCCTCACTTCTTGCTCCGTAGGAACTACCACAGTCTGTATCGGATGAGCGTTCATCTGAGCCTTCGATACACCGACGCAGTAGTAGTAGCCGGGCCAAACCATCGTGGCACAATTCTTCCCCTTTGCTCCCAGAACCGTATTCCACTTGTACAGCTGCGCAATATCAATCTTCGCATCCTGTGCAAGCTTCCAGCAGCTATCGCCGGCCGTCGCCTTGGACCACTTGTTGCAATTGGGAGAGATTCCGTCCTGTGTTGGCGAAGGCCTCGGCGGGGTCGTAGTTGTCGTGGTAGTAATTGTCTTGGTAGTCGAAGTGGGTGCATTGCTTACAGCGACGCAGTAGTAATAGCCCAACCAGAGCTGAGTATTGCAGTGCTCGCCCTGGGCACCGAGTACGGGGTTCAGCTTGAAGAGCTCGGCTTGGCTAATCTTGGCGTCGTTGGCGACTTTCCAGCACGTTGCTCCCGCTGAGTCTGCCTTCACAAAACGACGGCAGTTTGGCGGGATGCCCTTTTGGAGGCGGTCTGGTGGGACTAGCTTGGGGTCCTCGACGATGGGGAGCGTGGGCGTGCTGCCAGGTCCGCCCCGTACGGGTCCGTTCCCGTCGCTAGGTAGTTCGGACGTTGGGGGGCGGATCTAGGAGCCCCCTGGTGCGCTGATTTGTTAGTGGTAAACATGGTAAATAGGTGTATGAGCTACTCACCTGATACAGATGTACTGATCCTGGACAAGAAAGTCGCATGCACCTTGGATGTTGGGGTTCCAAGTAACGATTTGAGCCATGCTCACTGGATCTGTCACGTTCGAAAGAGCGCGCGCAATAGATTCACTTCGACATGTTAGCCAAGACCTTCGCCTTGTTGTATTGACATACCATGTATCTCCTTGCTTAACAATGAGCAACTGGCAGGGCTCTGGAACACAAACAAAGTCGAACGAGTAGCACTCTTCGCTGTTTGTGGCCAACATCAGTTCGCCCGTTGCCACGCCGTACTTTAACGAGAGCTCGTTGCAGGCAGTGAGGCCTTCTCCACTGGCATATCTGACGTCGATAGCACGGCCAGAGCAGTTAGCTGGGACGCTGGGCTGCGGATCCTCAGGTTCATCTCCATCGTCTGGGTCCTCGTCCTCTGGGGGCTCATCATGCCCAGGATCAGGTTCTGGTTGCGCGGGGTTGCTGACTTCCGTCGCTGCAGGATACCCCGGGAGAGGCCGGGTCTTTAGCTCTCCTACTGTCCTTTTACAGACAGACTGGATGTCCTGGAACTCGTCGACGAGATAGTCAGCGTAGTCCGTGTCCTGCAGGAACTCGGAGGTCAACCGGGCATGCATCGTTTTGAGGAAGCACTCGGAGCATAAGATGTCATCGTCATATAGACTAGAGATTCTGCTATTTTGAGCCGACACGTTACCTTTGTCAATGCACCATGGGTCATTGGGCTTTGCTGCACAGTCGACCTGCACCACGTCTGACCCTACCCACTCATAGGATCTGAGGAGGCACCATTCGTTCGACTTGGAGCGCATACATGCCATTTCCAAGCCCTCCAAGAAGCGCAGGCTTAGCGACTCTGCCGGAACAGCACGTTCACCAGCTGTCATCCAGTCGTCGCGGCACGCTGCTTGTACGGCTTTGCTCCAGTCTCGTGCTGTGTTCATGCAGTTCGGAACACACAAAACGCCCACGTCTTTTTCGGTCCAAAACACGTCGTCTATTTTAATGGTCCATTGAAATAGATTAGGGTCGCAGGGCAATGTGGTGTTCCTGGACGCGGTTAGTTGATGCTGGAGAAATAGCAGCTGCACCTACAATGCGGCGAGACACGGCTGGCTAATGCCCAGAATCTCTCCCATCGCCTTGGGAGGGATCAGAGGGTAAAGGGTAAATGCCAATGCATTTGATGTGAGAGACACAATGAAGATCGATATTGAAGCTCGACATAATGCCATGGCGTGAAGTTTGGTCTTCACTTGAACTACTCGGTGAATAAGGACCACAGTCACAAGGCCGTCAATAATAAATTACCACAACAGTCTGAGGATAGAAGATACGGCGGCGCGGCGGCAAAAATTCTCCTCAGGGGTATTTTGCAGGTCCTCGGCATTTCATGGCCGTCATTTGTTACAGGGAGCAATCCAGGCTTGTACAGTTCAACGCATCGAACTTCACGGTGTCAAGCAAAGCCTCAAACCTGGGAAGCCGTGTGATCAATTACCAACGAATAGAAGACCTTCATTCCTCGCTCAGCACCTGTAAAATAGTAAGCTTATAGGACTCTCTGTCCGAACCTAGAACGTTCGACAACAGCTGCGGTGCAAGTAGGTCTTACCCACTCACATGACCCACCCGGAAGAGATGCGTATTTCCGACTTGTTCTAAAGTCGAGGTATGAAAACGCACACCTCGCCGTTATAATGGGCTGTCAGTCCTGTGAATGGTCATAGCGAAGGTCTAATGTGCGCGTTCTGCCGCTGAAGAGGCCTGTCAGCTTCTGACCACCATTGTTGCGTTCAGTGGTAGCACAAATGGTCAGCCCGGGCAACCAGCCGGGAGAGGCGAAGCTTTCTTTACCTGTTCACGGGTTGACTCCAACGGAGAATTCAGTATGTCCGAAACGAGGCATTGCAACGCTCAGCCCCTCGTCCTTGGGGGGACGGCAATACATGGAATCGGACATTCGGGTTGTCTTACAGGAGCAATTTCTCATATCAACAGTCGACCCCATTCTCTGGCCTGTAATAGTTGATGGCATGTTATATTGCATTTCCGCAGTAAAGGTGAAATTCCGTCCATCTCTTGTGACAGTTTGGACGGTTTTCGTCGAATTATCTAGCCATGAAGTATCGACCCAGTGTTTTGAGCAGTTTTATCCTGCCACTTCTTGTCCAAAAATTCGCTGCCGGTTCATACTTCAACCGCAACTCTCCATACGGGGTTCTGCAAAACTACCTGCCTGCCGAGACCCTTGAGCTCCCTGTTGGGACATGCAATGATCAGACTCCATGTGTAAATGGAGCATGCTGTAGCAAGGTGTGTTTCTCCTTTCTATAATCACACTACAAAACTTACAAGGTAGATTACAAAACTGTGCGGCTACTCCCCTACAGAATGTGGTGCGGGGAACTGCACGTCCAACTGTGATGCCAAAGCAGAGTGTGGGAAGTACGGTCGGCCGGGCAAGCAGAACTGTCCACTTGGGGTCTGCTGCTCCAAATTTGGGTATGAACATACCTCTTGCATGCAACTGACGGTTGAAGTTAAACGTCTTCCAGGTTTTGCGGTTCAACTTCCGACTTTTGTAATGCTGGTTGCCAAAAAGGCTTCGGCGGCTGCGGCGACGTCAAACGGCCATCATGCAGCAAAGACAGCGGTAGCGTGAGTCGGCGTTCAATCGGTTACTACGAGTCGTGGGCCAATACCAGATCATGCCACAAGGTTTCCCCCGAAGACCTCAACTTGGATGGCCTGACGCATCTGAACTTTGCATTCGTCTTCTTCGACCCGGTTACATTTCAGATTATTCCTATGGACCAGAATGCTGGCTCACTGTTGAACCGATTTACCAAGCTTAAGCAAAGGAAGTCTGGACTGGAGACATGGGTAAGCGTTGGCGGTTGGTCCTTCAATGACCGTGAGTTGCCTCGTCGCCTCTCTCGACGTGTTACACGTGCTGATGTTGCTGCAGCTGGCCCCTATCAAAAAGCCTTCAGTGACATGGCCATGACGGCAGAGAATCGGAAGCGCTTCATTGACGGGTTGCTTAAGTTCATGAAGACGTATGGGTTCGATGGTATGGATTTGGACTGGGAATATCCCACAGCAGGTACGTTAAGTCCTGGCGTCATGATCTTTTTTAACACTGTGCAGACGACCGCGGTGGCCGTGCTGAGGATTCTGCCAATTTTGTCTTGCTGTCGAAGGAGATCAAGGCTGCCTTCGGCTCCAGATATGGATACTCCATCACCCTGCCAGCATCATACTGGTACTTGCAGCGTTTCGATCTAGGCAAGCACCAGCCCCATGTTGACTGGTTCAACCTGATGAGTTACGATCTTCACGGGGTTTGGGATGCGGCCTCCAAGTGGATAGGACCCAAGGTTGCAGCACATACCAACATTACCGAGATCGATATGGGCCTGGACTTGCTGTGGCGGGCCGGACTGAAACCTGAAAAGGTCGTGCTGGGACAAGGCTGTGAGAAAACCAAGGTTCATCTCATGCGTTGCTGATTGCTTACTTGTTAGACTATGGCCGTTCATTCACCTTAAAAGACCCAAAGTGCAACAAGCCCAACGGCGTCTGCGAGTTTTCCGCCGGTGCCAAAGAAGGACGCTGCTCCAAGGCGTCCGGCATTCTAACACTACAGGAGATTCTAGAGATCATTCAAGAGAAGAAGCTTAAGCCTTTTTCTGATGACAAAGCCGGGGTCAAATGTAAGTCTCACTATGTGAGCTATAGCCTGCACTAAGACCATCACAGGGATTCATTGGGACCAAGACCAATGGGTATCTTACGACAATGAGGAAACACTGCAGAGAAAGAAGGAATTCGCAAATTCGCGTTGCTTAGGTTAGCCTTCCTTTTCAACGTAGACACCAGTTACTAAGCTGATTTGCAGGTGGATTGATGGTTTGGGCCATTGATCAAGTTGACCAAAAGTCAAGGAGTCTGCTCTACCCCAAAGAGTGGACAAAGGAAGAGATTGCAGAAGCCGAAAGCGCCGCCAGAGACGAGGTAGTCAACGGCCTATGTTACACAACTAAATGCGGCGACAAGTGTCGGAAGGGCGACCACGAAGCCTCTCAAATGAATGGACAGCCTGGCCAGCTATCCACAATGGAGCGCTGTCCCAAAGGTAATTATCGCAGGCTTTGCTGCGCCAAAGGGACAATTATGGGCAAGTGTCGATGACGTGGCTACCGAGGCCTCGGGCTGCCTTGTACTGGCGGTTGTGCCGATCTTGAAACAGAAGTCACTCAAAACACCAATCACCATTCGGATAAGGAGGATCAGAGTTGTACGGGAGGGACTCAAAGCTACTGTTGTGCGGGCTTCTCGCCACCGGTGACGAAAGAGCAGATTGAGACAAAGTTCAAGGACGAGGCCGCAGACAAGGCCGCAGCCATCGCAGAGGCTGTGGCCCTGGATCTTGCAGCAAAGGCGTTCTGCAGAATCGCCATCACTGCTGCGTTGACTCCTTTGACTTTCATTCCTTTTGTCGGTGAGTTCACACACAGACTTTATCATGACCCTATCTGACAGGTTAGGTTGGATTATTCGACTGGCGGTACAGGCAGCCGTGCCGGCTTTGGCCAACGTTTGTGCCAAAGGAATTGCGAAGGGCGGCAGGTCTGTCTTTAAATTCCGCGGCAAGGATTACGAGGTCAAGCTCGACAAGCCATTGACCACAAAGAAGGACCGCGGTTCCAAAGCCGAGCCGACCAAGCCCTCAGAAAGGGACGGACACTGCAAGCTGGCTGATGGGGCGCTGGAGAAGCGTGCCGGCCTCAGACCACTCTCCAAAACGGAGACGAGGTTCAAGGAACACCTTACCACAGTAACAAAAGTGTGCGATGGTAAACGCTGGCCGCAGCCATGTCTCCACTACAGTTCCGTGATTGATGCGCACCCGGACAATGCCCTGATGACTTGCACGACAAAGAAAAACGGCAACATTCGTGAGGTCGTGGATGAGTATGTATTCGACCAAGATGACGGATGGATCAAAGGCTGGATGCGGGCCAAGGATGTCGGCTGCGAGCGCGACGAATTTCCACCTGCTGCAATTTGGCAAGCTCGCAACCGGCGCGTCTGGATCCGGCTTCTACCCAAGGCACAGAACAGGGGCGCGGGCAGCTTGTTTCGCAAAGTATGTCCTGCCCGCTTCAAGGTCGGACCCGCGGACGGAAAGCCGCGTCTAGGTCGTGTCGAAAGAGGTTGCAAGCGGCGGACGTCTCACTTTGTGGAGACGCGAACGCGGACCACGACGGTGGTGTCGATGAGTTTCATCAACATGCCGGCGCTGCCTGACTACGGCATCCCGGACAACCCGTGCTGGCCGGAGCAGCTCGTCCCAGACCCTGGTTTCGCACTCATGACCAACGACCCGTGGTACCGCGCACACGCGGCCAACAAGAAGTACACGCGGCTGTACCGGCACAAACCCGGACCTGAGTTCACCCGCGGCAAGAAGAAGCAGCCCGGGTATAACTTGGCCGTAGACCCGGAGGATATCGTCGTCGACGAGGGTAATTCGACGCGCCGGGCGACCGAGGACGAGTTGCTTGAGAACTATGGGTTCCTCCGATGCGAGGACGATGAATGCAAGGACAAGATGGAGGAGCTGGGAGTGGACTACCTGCCGCGTGTAAATCTGTATGATGTCGAGCCGCCAGTGATTAGCGCGTACACGACACCGGTAGATGCGATGGCAACATCGCTGAGCGATGTCCTCGCTGCAGCAACGGAGACTCTAGAGGAGGCCCATGTATTGATTACTCAGGCGCCTGCTATTTGATAAGGAGTAGCGTTTGGTAAATGGTGGTTTATTTGGGTTAGAAAGGTACTGGTTGGATATACGGTAATTAGTAAGTTAAGAAGTCGGAGAGGCTCAAAACAAATAAACCAAGAGTATACGAAGTCCAACGTAAAGTCACTCTATCTAGTCTTGAAAATACTACCTACTTATGTGAAACTCTAGTAAGCGTTTTCTGGTCTGGTCAAGGTGTAAAGTGCTCAATAAGTATTACGGTTCGGTCTGTTTTCGTTCCTCTTTACACTCATACTCCTCTATTGCGTAATAATCTTTCTCCTCGGCCATATACAGGCGGTCATCTAAATATTTCTACATTGATTCTAGACATCAACCTTACACCAGCCAACCCACTTCACCCACATGCACCAAGCCACATGGTATCGTGTCATATTTTGTATTGCAATGTGTTACGTGAGGGCAACAGCCTCAAGCACTCGTCACTATCTCTTGGTTGTTAACTGCTAAAGTGCAGCCTCATTACTGGCCTGCCATTCCTTGTATGTGTCCGGCCCTCTGACATTGATCGCCAAGACTGTCAACACGTACACTAAATTCAACCAATTATCCTAAAGCTTGGCTGACCACAAAGCTGGCATCATCGTTGAATAAAGAGGCAACATCGAATGTATGAACACCACCATTGCTCGCAATGTAGCCTACATTAGCATAATGACGAAGGTATCGGGTGGGATAATTCCAGGCCCGGACCGAACTCCCCTGGCCGTTGAGGCCGGTCTGGGGACAGAAAGTAGCATCTTCGCGGAACGCCTTGGTATTGTCATTCTTGTTGAGCTGGAGTACAAAATCATAATGCCTTATAAAACTCCCGGGGGTGTCCCTAGATTCGAACGAGACGCAGGCACTGTTGCCAAGACCTGCACGCACCACCCAGCTAGCTTGCTGTTTGAGCGTGCTGCTGCTGGAAGACGACACAAATTGTGTGTTAATAGTGGCACCTGTGTGGGCTAGGTAATGGGTTGTGTAACCGGATGTAGTAAGTCGGAGAGAAACTGATGAACCGACTGTGAACGCCGGGCCGCTCGTCAAAGACGTTGTGGCGTACTTTGCTGCTACAATGTCGGCCTGCACGGCGTTCTCCGTCGCGTCCGATGGGTAGCCGGAAGTCATGACGCCTTCATAAAAAGTGCCCTGGGCGCTGACGCTATTGTCGCCTCCAATGCCAAGGATTATGGCACCTTCCTTACTCATTGGATTGTAGCCATTGCTGGGCCGCACACCGCTGTAGTATGTCGACAGGGATCCGGACGCGGCGTTGGCGCCACGGATTGCCCATAAATTTGGTCGCCCCTTCACGACAGCGGTAACGAACCGGTAGGAGATAGATGGGTCTCCGGGATTATTACGAGGCGCTTGACCAGAAAACAAGCCATTTTCAAGATCGGCCATGATCCATGGACCTGAACCAGAGCCAGAGCCCCATGCCGTGGAATCGCCAAAGTAGATGGCTTCCATGTGGCCGTTGCCAGTGTCAAGACTGTTGGTCTCAGCGTTGCCATAGTCGAAACAACAGCCGCCGTTGTAGTGCGTCCCGTCAAGGACCGCATACATGCCTTGGGCCGCGTCTCCAACAGCCGTGCCTTTGGCGGCATTGTTGCGGTAGCCAGTGCCAGGCGAAACAAAAACACCGTAAACTGTTTTCCCATTCAATGTGACAGGGGCGCCGGTGGCACTAGCTAGATTGTCGTATCCGTTGGATTCCGGTCCCCTAAAACCGCCTGGGGGTGCCTGAGTGAGATGATTGGCCCGGCCGGTCTGGTCATAGATGATGGTGATCAGACAAGTTGTGCCGGCACAGAACGAATCTTGAGCAGCGGCATTGGCGACACCCCCAGTTGACAGAGGTGCAATATTGGTGGTTGTATTGTCGGAGCCTCGCTTGACTTGATAGAGGGCACCATTATAGTTGCTGTAAAGGCTGCGTGTAGTACTATGCGCGGCGATACACGGTGTCCCGCCGGAGTTGTAAATATCGCAGGGCCCGGCGGCAACAAAGGAACACGCGGTGACCAGACCTAAAGCAAACACATTGGTACTTGATAGGCTTGGGCGAGATTTCTTGCCCAAAAGTTTCATATTGAAGGAATTGTAGTAGTCACAAGAGGAGACTCTAACTCATTTGATAACACGAAATGCTTGGCGGGGAGAGCCCGAGACGAAACTGCTAACTTACCTATTCTTATTTATATTTATTTTTTCTTCTCATTTCCTTTAAGTGGCAATGGTTGCCGCGCCTATGAGGATGATAACTGTTAACAGTGGCAGAAGGGCAACGCAATCGTATAACCCGCTTAAGCGACAGGGATTCCGTGCCCGTCCAATGGTCAACTGCCGGACAAATTAACGGGATGATGTGTCTCGTAGTGTATTTTCGCGATACGCGAGGCAACCAGTCCGACCGGGTATAATCGCTCCAGTAAACTGTTGCTTTCAAGTAACAAAGTAGGGGGGAGGGGGTCCTGAATGACACGGTACATCGGCAATTATGTGCCGGGTTGGGGTAATGGTAATGGTTTTTAGTGTTGCACTTGTCGGCAAATGGAACTGTGGAGAGAACAATTTTAATCCGCAGATTATCACCGGGAATAAAGGTAAAGCAGAAGCATTATCTAAAACACATTCTGTCCTTTAAAAAAAAAAGATTTCCTTTCTTAAATTCTTTTTACCCCTTGGCAGCATAATTGTACAAAGAGTCACTCAAAGCTGTGACACACTGGCAGCTCTCAACGCAGCTATCTAGCTAAAGCGAGCAGTAACAAGGAAATTAAGTCACTCAATTTCCTGGTACGCCTCATTTCGAACTAAATTAAACGCACTCATTGTCCATATGTCTTTGGTTGACTGCTAAATCAGAGCATAATAATCTATCACGCAGCTCCCGGGATAAGGTGCTCGGATAGCAACTTTTGGAAGATCTTTTTTTCTAATGCAACAGAGACCAGGGCACAGAGAGAAATTAGAATGGAAATAGAAATGATTTTATGCGATCTCCTTTGATTAGAGCGGCTATAGTTGCTGCGCATAAAAGCTGACTAGCTTAACGAGGGCTGGCCGGCTGAGACGGTACAAGTGGAGGAGTAGGCTAGTCTACTTTCTCCAGCCCTCTGTCCGTACGACACTGTTTAGCCATGCCGGATTGTGATCTAGTCTGTGTTCCGCAAGATGGAAATGCAGGAGCGGACCAGGTCGAGATGGTATTCACAAATGGACAGAAGCCCGGAAGACTTTTCTTGAAAGTCCAGTCGATCATTTCGAACAGCTGGCCAACATGCTTTTGCCGCGGCCGCCGACGTCAATTCTACTTATTATCCCGACGTGCAGCTGAGCTGTCGAACCACAACCCGATACGTATCACAATTAGACAAATCATAAATAGATGAGTCTCGACCCACCATTGTTTATGAAGTAAAATAAATGTCAAGACACTGACGTCACTTGGTTCTCTGCTTGCGTAGGCTATTGCAGTTCCGTCTTGCTCTTCACACCAGCAGGAATATGTTGAAGCTGTGTCGGTATACCCTGAACAAACACAACGGCCTTACAAGAAAGAAGGCAGAGAACTGGTAACAGGTGACTTTTTGTCTTAAGGGATTTTCCAATGCGAACACAAAGGATTGGCCCTTTAATTAGTTACAACAGTATAGGCTTTCTGTTGGTTACTATATACTTGAATTCTAGGTACATGTCTCTTATCTTATTTTTAAGTCTTTTTAAAACATCTCTTCGTCCAGTTCCTAGACCCGAGAACATAATAGTGGCTGGGCTAATTTAGGTGATATCCCCACTATGTAGAGGGACATAATGTATGTATGTGGATTCGTGTTGCGCTCTAATTATAAAGTGGCCTTTATATGATCTAATACTACGTGTGCTATATCTTAAAGTACTAGAAAGGAAGAATTATATTAATTAATATTAAGAAATTTATTAAGATAAGCTAAATTTAAATAGGGACCTAAATATAATAAAAATAATTTAATAGGGAGATCTAATACTTAGAACCTTAGATATAATAATAATAAAGTTAATAATAAAGATATCTATAATATAATATACTATAGGTACTTATAAGACTTAAGTTATCTATTCTAATAGGAACTTAATAGAGTTATTAAGATATTACTATACTACTAAGGTCTATATAATAATATTACCTAAAATAAGAGCTATTAATATATAATAATTAAGAGTAGTTTTATATTAAAGAATATAAAGTAACTAAGAATTAAGAGGTGTTTTATTTTTAAATAAAATAATAGAAAAGTAATTAAAGTATTTTATATAGTTATTACTAATTTATAAAAGAATAATATAATAAAGATTATTTTAGGGACTATATATTATTAATAATTAGTAATCTTCTATTTATTTTAAAGTAGAATTTTCCTATTTATATACTTATTATAATTACTTTATTAAAATAATTACTAACTTACTTAGTTTAATATACTTAGTTATAATATATAAATATATATATATAATTAATCTTTCCCTAGCTTAATATTATATAGAAATTTATTTATATTCTTAGTTCTAAGATAATTAGGTACTAGCCCCTTTTTATTTTATTAAGTAGGGACTATATTTTATTAAATCCCTAGAATAGTAGCTATATTATATCTAATATATTCCCTTATTATTTATTTAAATCTTTAATTATATTAGTTTTATATAACTATATTGTTAATAAGAACTAATATATTCTTAAGTTATAATTTACTAGCTACTTAATTTAGTTTCTTTATATAGTATTTATTATAGCTAGTATAGGTTATTATTATTCTATTCTAGCTTAGTTATAGGATTAAAATAGGTTATAATACCTTTAGTACTAAGGATATAAAAATTAGATTAGTAAAATACCTTAAGCTTAAGTTAGACTACCTTAATTATATTACTAGTTAGTACTCTTCTACTTAATTACTTTTAAATTTACTAATAAAAATATTATTATAGGTTTTAATCTTATAGGGGAAGAGACTAAAGGGCAATCTCTTAAGGATTTTATTCTAGAGCTACTTTAATTCTAGAAGAATTATAAAGCCTCTAATATTAAGATACCTCTCCTTCTTTACTATAGTAAGACCCTAGATATTAGGACTAGTATTAACTATAATCTAGTAAATACCTTATTACTTAGCTACAAGTATATTACCCATAGATATACCCTCTCCTATTACCTTACCATTATAGAAGAAATAAAAGCTTAGAATATTTACCTAGAATATTATTTTATTTTAAATTAGATTTTAGGCCTTATACCTAGAATAAGTAGGTATACTATCTACGGTCTCCTGGCAAATAATATTTATTGTACTATTAGTAGTAATAATAGAACTTTATTTAGGTAGGTATTACTCCAGGATATTAGAATTGACTTATTAATGTCTTATATAGGTTAACTCTATCTCAATATAAGGCATTACGCATTGCCGCGGCCAGGTTCCAGCTTCCTCCCTAATAACTTCTCTATCTCTCTAATATACTCCTCTAGCTCCTCATTGTATACTAGATCAGGCTCGCCAGAGTTTAGAAATGCCCACCAGAAGAAGTCCTTAACGTTCTCCGGTTTAATCTCTGCTATTAGCATATCCCGGAACCATCTCATCAAGTATTGCTCCGGATCTAGAATATTGCCATAGCAGCGCCAGAACAACCTCCGGCAATTGTTGTGGCCAGCGGCAGGATGTAAAATAACTATTTGGAGGTGGCTTTTGCGCGGGAGATAGATAAGAAGGTAGAATACTGCCTCAAGATATACCTCTAGCATATGGGGGATATGGAACAGAAGATAGATTAGCTAACTGACCAGTAAATAGATAATACTAAGGGGTATAATAAGGTACAGGAGGAATATATATATTTAAATAAAAATATAGTTCTAGGCAGATATATCTATTATAGCAAAGGTAGGTATTCTAATGGAGAAGCTCAAGATCGGTGTAGATTAGTTACTTAGTAAGTAGTAATATTAGCCTAAAAGGAAATTTTATATACTACTATAATTTTAAAGAGATATTTAAAAGTTTTTAGTAGGATAATAGTATTTCTATTAGTAATATCTATTTAGTAGGTTAGGTATATATATTTCTATTAAGTATAGTACTATTAGGTTAAGTTATTAAGGAATATCCTCCCCATTCTCTAAAACTTCATATATAAAAGAACACCTATAGGAATAAGCATGATTATCTACTTTCTAAGGTGTCTGCTAATTAGAATATTTGGGAAGGAAGATAATTCAATTCAGCCTGAGATTCAAGCATTAAGCAAACTATTATCTCTCTAAAGACTTTGATCTCGATGATCCCAAATCCCTCGATAAATACTAAGGAAACAGGTGTGACTAGTTATACATGGGTGCAGACTAAACAGCCATGAGTAAGACAGCTACCAACCACGGCTGCCTTACTGCTAACTTGGAGCGAACAAAGGCAAGTTTATTTGGCAGCAGACTTCTTTACCTTGGGCACACGTGCCAGCCAGTACAGGAAGACAGCGGCGCCAAGGTTGAATAGTACAAACACCCACATGAGTCCAAAGTCCCTCCAGCGATTGTCAAATTTGATATTGACACCACTCAGGAAGGTGTTAGTCTTGTCCAGCTGGCAAAATTCACATAGCGAAGTAGCGTCAGGGTCACGCACGAAGCCACCACGACCGCTAATGTACTTTGCCATGTATCTGCCGCACGTCGAGCCGTTAGGGGGTTCGAAGCGCAGATACTCGTTCGTGGCGCATGTTGCTTCGGCATTCGCCAGAGCAGTGCCGAGGAAGCCCTCCACAAAATAGGTGAATGGGTTACAACGGTACATGAAAATCCAGAAGCGAGGCATGTTGCCCGGAGTAGCCACAACGCCGCAGAAGGTGAACATCATGATAGTCAGAAGACCAACAATACCTCCAGCCACCTCGGCGCTATCCAAACCTGCAATGGCAAGGAAGGCGAAACTTGTGGTAAAAATAAAAAAGACCCAGATAAATAGGAAAATAGTGGTGCCACGCGAGTGTTCTGTGCCACTTTCACGAGCGTTGCGGTAAAGTCCCATAGGGAAGTACCACAGGAGGAAGCTGAAAATACTCATTGCCTCGTAGGCGTTAGTCCTGCGGAAATGCACAAGGAGGTTCGCTGGGACTTACTGTGTTGTAGGAAAGTTCCACCACAATATTAGCGCCGAGGAATGCCGTCCATGAGTAAGCCTTCGCTGGACGTTCACGAGCTTCGTACATCATTCGCTGGGACACGAAGACAGGTATTATCTGGTCGACAAGCTGGCTGAAGACAGTCAAGAAAATGAATACGCCGAACATCTGATTCTGAAGTCCGCTCTGGGTGTAGTTCGCGTTGAGGAACGACAAGCCAATGAAGATGGCCTAAGCTATCAGCTCCTGCACGGTCAAGAAGGAATTCAAGTTCAACTTACTGCACCAATCGACAAAAAGGCCTTGGAATAAATGTAAGAGGGGCTCCGCCAGTACTGCTGGAAAGCACGTCGGATGACTTCTTTAAATTGCAGGCGATAGTTAGCAGCAAACTCCGAATGCTCTGCAGACGCGTCGGTCGATTCTTTGGTTGGCTTGATTGGGTTCGAGGCAAGGCGGTTGAGTTCGTTCTGAACGCTTTGATATTCAGGCGAGGCACGCCAAACAGCCGGCCAGTCGATGTTTGTATGGGCCCCAGGTGCGGTACCAATCACCTCTAGCATGTATTCGGCGGGATTGGCGTCCGATGGCAAGGGAGGGCCTCCGTTTCGGACAAAGTAATCAGTAAGTATCCTGGAATTTTGACCGATTTCGCCAAAGTAGACAGTCTTGCCGCCCTTTGCTAGCAAGAGAAGACGGTCAAACCGTTGAAAGAGAATCGCCGATGGCTGGTGAATAGTACAGAGAATAGCTTGTCCGGCCTTGGTGAGTTTCTCCATGAGATTGCAGATCGACCAGGAAGTCTGACTATCCAGACCAGACGTTGGTTCGTCAAGAAAGACTAGCAGTTCAGGTCGCGAAGCAAGCTCGACACCGATGGTCAGCCTCTTCCGTTGCTCGACGTTGAGACCTTCACCTAGGGTACCAATAATCGCATTAGAATATTCATGCATTTCAAGGAGATCAATCACAACGTCAACGTAGGCAACCTTTTCAGCAGGGCTGTACTTGGCAGGCTGCCGGAGCAAGGCGCTGAATGTGAGAGCCTCTCTAACAGTTGAGGTATGCAGGTGAAGATCTTGTTGCGTGACGTAGCCTGTTTTTCGCTGGAAAGACTGATCTCGAGGATTCCCGTCCACGAGCATGTCTCCGGTGACGTAACCCATTGTAATACGGCTTGCAAGCGCATCAAGCAGAGTTGTTTTCCCCGCGCCAGATACTCCCTGGTAAATATTAACACGTTGGCCTCGAGGTGTATACAAGATGACATACCATGAGGGCAGTAAGGCCTGGCTTTACCCACCCATCCACATGATCAAGAATGCGGCGCGTCTCGTTCCCAACCTTGACATCGTAGCAAACGTTGGACCAGTGGAAGATAGACGTCTGTGATTTGATCTTGACGGGACCATTGCTGGTCCCCTGCGCAGCCACTACTCCACGCGATGGTGGGGCCTCAACATCTGTACGGGAAGCCTTCTTGCTCTGCGCCATCGCTTTCCGCGTAAAGACCAAAACCTCGCCCTTCGAGCGTTCAGAAGCAACGGATTCAGTGGCGACCAAATGGCAGACAAGGAAGAATACCATGTAGGCAAGCATGATTCCCACGTTCCTCCAGCGATGAGAGTTGACGTAGCCGTACGAAACATCAAGATATGTCGTGCCGTCGAGAAAGTCCTCTCCGGGCTGCGATCCAGCAACCGAGCAGATGCGCTGCAGTGGGGAAATGGATTGATATCCTTCGCCGGACGGAATAAACATGGCGCAAGAAAAGGTACGTCCGACAAACTCGTTCAGCATCAGACTCTCGAAACCGTAATGTACTGGATTCAGCCATCGTAGCCACGACAACCAATTCTGCATGTTCTGGACCTTGATAGCATAACCAGTGTACAGCATGATAATAAGTAAAATGACTGAAGAAGGAGCGAGAGCTTGGGCGATTGTTTTAGTGAGCGAACCCATTAACCGGAACATCATGGACATTGTCAAAGTGATGATGAAAATGTTCAACAAGAAAAAGAAGAAGGGTCCTGGTTCCCGACGGAGGTTCGTCATGAAGTAGATTATAATATTGTTGATGATGCAGTTGATGATCTTGTATGGCAAGTCGCACACCATGGCCGCTAATGCTTCAGCACTGGGATGGTAAAGTGCGTATCGGGCGTGCTTCTCAACGACTTTTCGTTTGGCGTAGAGCGTCATGATCTCAAGCATGCTGCTGAATGCGTTCATGAGGACAAGGAAGAAAATAAGAATACCGCGTCGGGATATAGAGTTGGAGTCGGGCTTCAAGTTGTAGAAGATGCTGCTGACGATTAAGGCTTGGAGCAAGTTCATAATGAACATGGTCACAGTGGTGCTGGGGTCGCCGAGGAAAAGCAGCCAGCTTCGCCATAGGGTTAGCTTGACTTGTCCCCAGTAGGACAGGGTGAATGGAGAGAGAGCGCGCTGGCTCTTGGACTGATCCTGTCGCCGGGAAGCCAAGAATCTATGGTAGTGCTTATCGTGGAAAGGATGTTGCTCAATGTACCGGGTGATATCCTGGTTGAGCTGAGCATGAACGTGGCTATTCTTCCACGCTCGAGCAAATTCTTCAGGTGTCCGCGGTGCTTTGCCCTCGAATCCAGGACGAATAACTCGTTCCTGGTGGCTTGTCATTGAGGTCAGGAAATCTGCCGTCGTCTGTTGTTCTGGGCAGATGAAGCCGAGTTGCTCGAAGTAAGCCTTGGCTTCAGTAGTTTTACCGAAATAGATCTGTCGGCCTTCGTAGAGCACAATGACCTTGTCAAAGATCTATGACCTTGTTAGTAACTCCTATGAAGACGAAATATGTAGAAAATAGCTCTTACGTTGTACGCGTCTTGCGAAGCTTGGTATAGCGCGACGCACGCGGTGGTTCCAAGGATATCCGCTTGGACACGGAGAGTACGGCAGAACTCAAGAGCATTGGCACTATCGAGACCTCGCGTGCTGTTATCCCAGCATTGCAACGGGGAGTAACTCAGCGCAGCCTCCGCAATGGTAACACGCTTGCGTTCGCCTCCGCTGACGCCGCGGATAAAGTCGTCTCCGACTCGTGTTTTCTTGGTGTGTGCTATTCCGAACATTGCCATTGTCACATCGCGCAGATGCTCGGCATACTCCTTTCGGGAGACGTTGTCGGGAATGGTTTGAGGACATCGGGCCCGTGCTGCGAAGTACAAGCTGTCCCCAACAGTCATGTGAGGTGAGTGAGCATCGACTTCGGCGGTGTATATCGCCTCGCCACGGAAAACCGTTCTCATCTGCTCGGCTGTGATGCCTCGATAGTTCATCGTCGAGCCATCGTTGACATAAAGACCATGTGTGTCACCAGAAATGGTTTTCAGCAACGTTGAGCAGCCTGAGCCGGGCGGACCGAGTACCACGAGCATCTCCCCAGCTTCTACGAGACCTTCCAAGTCCTGAAGGATATCGATTCGTTGTTTGCCGCTGCCGGTAAGCCGCTTGGCCATGCTGATTGCATCCAGCCAGACGTTGCCGACAGTCTTCTGAAAATCTGTTGGGGTTCCGAACCCATGAACATTGAGGTTTCGAAAGGCCAGACCACTCATACGGTGGGCCGCATCTCCTGCAACGTTCTCCCGGACTTTGTAGAAGGCCTTAGCCCATTTCCTGGCGTTGAAATTCTCGCTGTGAGGGTCCAGCGGTCCGCCGGGCGCCACAGGGAATAAGCTGTAAGTGCCCTGCGATTGGGATGTGTAGCGGCGGGCAAGTTCATGGATCTCCTCCTCCATGTCGGCGTTGCAGTTGTCGGTCGCCGAGTCGCCGTCCTTGTCCCTTGACTGCAGTGTTGTCGAGCTCTGCTCATCGCGAGCGCCGTCAAACTCAGCCCCTGGCTGGTCTACTCCATCTTTCTTTGAGAGCACCATGCTTACTCGAGACACTGACAAGACTGCAAAAGGCCCAGTAGATACGTCAGCCAGAGTTGGATTGAGGTGACGAATCCAAACGACCAAGCATTGATATTTGTCTGGAAAAAGAAAACTGCAAGAGCATCTCTTGCTTAAAAGCTACCGTTGCAGCTGCAAACTGGCCAAACGTCTTCGCTTATTTCGGCGTTTCGGGACGCGGCTTTTCGGGGCCTGTCGATCGCCGGTTCGGGTCGTCTCCGCTGCGTTCCACCTGGCTATTCTGGTTTCACCAACTGAATTGTTCTGGAAGGTCATGACGATCGCCTGCCTGTCCAGTGGTGAGTCATGTCTATTTTACAATGGCAATCTCTCGTTGGATTTCTCGTTGCTTCGTTTTTACCGCCTTAATGCGGGCAATTCTTCGTCATTTGGCTTGCACCTGGTGCCTCAGTAGAGGCATGAGAGCCTTGAAGGAATGTAGCACCTCACAGGCAATATTGGTTAATAAGGAATTCCAGAGACGTGCTGACACTTCTACAATAGCACTCGAGGTTTTTAGTTTACGACCGTGGTCATTTCGTGGCCCGCTTTCCGTGAACCCATCAACTAGAACGGTCACACAGTTCCTGGTAGTTGGTTGCCGTTTATGTTTCCGGGAACTGGAGGCTCTGGCTGACCTGCTATCCTCCATCACCTACATCATGATGTAGTTAGTGGAGCGGCGCCCGCCCTCAAGACTGCAGAAAGATGATGCTCCGATAAAACAACACATGTGGGTAGGCACAGTATAATGGATACTGATGTATGGATCTAGGTACATGGAAGCTGTATAGATATCATCACGTATAAATACATACTCTCTCAACCTATTCTTGTCGTTAACTAAATCAACATCATGGATAACTCTTGTATGTATCTAGATCAGAAGTTGTGGAGTTAATCTGTAACAGAAAATTTTCCACTCCAAAACCATTTGGATTTGGATTTAAAATTAAACATGAAAAGTCTCTTACAGGCATGAATTGTCTCAACTCAGTTATCGGAGTCAGCGGCGCCTGAGCTAAACCTAAAATCGGGCGCCCGCGGGCTCCGCAGCGAGCGTTTTAACAGGCTGTGACTGGCTCTCGGGCTTTCGGCATGTCTCGGCACGCGAAACGCGGCAGAGCTACAATGTCATCACTTGTTGCCTAACCCACTTCGCAGAGATAAGCACGACAGACATTCCGAGGCTTTTGGTGCCTTTTGGTTGGGGTACGCCGCACCTTCGGCGAGACCATATCTCCATGCCGTGCCCGCCGCGGATTTCACTCGTCCTTACTCCCCTCCCTCTTTCAT
This sequence comes from Paramyrothecium sp. XJ0827, assembly GCA_020881915.1. NCBI lineage: Eukaryota > Fungi > Ascomycota > Sordariomycetes > Hypocreales > Stachybotryaceae > Paramyrothecium > Paramyrothecium sp. XJ0827. Next base: position 92,461 of record JAJFPB010000001.1, on the reverse strand, counting down.
TCCGGAATAGAGTGCTGGAAAAACAAGGGGGCCACAAGTCTCTCACACGGCAGAATCCATGGAAACGAATGCAATTGAGTCTACTGAGTCGCCTGGTCCGGGCCGTGTACCCCCTGCGCCCAGGGCAGGACGACCCCCCGCGGCCAACACCAAAGCTGTAAGAATCCGCGCCTTACGCCTCTCTAGTGCGTGAATGTGGCTAACCATTCACGACTGCAGTGCGACACTTGCCGACTAAAAAAGGTTGAGCAGCAGGACCCCTGCCTGGACGCACTAAAGATTACAAGAGCTGACTAGCAATTGAAGATACGCTGCGATAGGAGGATCCCCTGCTCCAACTGCCTGAAGCTGAAGCTGCAGTGCACCCAGTCACCGCGTGCCCCTCGGCCAAAACGGCAGAGAGTGCAACAAACGATAGGCCCAGAGTAGTGCGTTGAGATTCTTAACTAGAGGAGCCCCTCACCCCGTTGAAGGTCTAATTTAAAGCCCGTTGCTGTAGCGTGACAAAGATCGATCTCATTAACAAGAGGCTGGATCAGATGGGTCGTTTCATCAACACACTCGTCACCGACGGGGACAACAGACCTCGTCAGATTACAGACGAGCTCGCGTCATCCAGCCCAGATCCCTCCAGTCGCTCTGTCTGTTCGCCTCAGTCGGTCGATAACCATGCGGCAGCCGACCCTGCGAGCCAGAACGGGCTGCCGGTTCGCATAGCAAGCCAGCGCACCACTACGTCCCCCCGGACCAAGGCAGGCTTTCCCGTGGGACGGAAGGAGACCGGCGGGGGGTTGGTCATGGAAGGCCTATCCTCGCTGTCTGCTCACTCGACATTAGCGATAGACTTTCTGGATAAAGTCGCTGGTGCAGATCGACGCAGGGGATACAACTTCGAGACCCGAGAGCTCTTGGATTCGCTTCGTCAGATTGTCCATGCCATGAAGACACAGTCCTCATATACAGAAGGTCACTTTTCATTTGCACGACCGTCCGCACCTCTGCCCCCTCCGTCGTCTTCCATGCCACCAATCCAAGCTGCTGTAGCCGCAATACGGAGAGCTGAAGGTATGTTTAGATATATGCCCCACCAACCACTCCTTTGATTGCTTTGCTTCCGTCACCATCATACCGACCCAACATGTTCAAAAATAACTTTTGGCTCTGCTGATTACTTTTCTCAGACCAACGTCTGATCGCATGGCTTTTTCTCAGTGTACTGCTAGGACCCAAAACTTTATCAGACATATGCCTAAAGGTATACTTTTCGCAAGACTTTTCTGACGCAGAGTACATTATTCTCAATGTTGCACTCTATTGTAAGAGACAACTCGCATCTGAAGCCACTGATGACAATGATTGACTCGAGCGCAGCTTTCTTCAGTGACACCCACCTCGAGACAACTGAAGCGGCAGGAGGCACCCATGAAGAGCACAAGCTCTTGTGTCAGAAGAACCTGGAGACTGCTCTCTCAATGCTATCCCTACATATTGTGCCGAGCCATGAGATGGCGTTGGCCCTTGTTTTCGGAGTATGTGTGTCTCCTTGCCTTAACCGCCTAGGATAACAGCTCAATATGACTAGGCCATCTATGCCATAGAACTGTCAAAGCCATCTATGGCCTGGACCCTTGTTCTCGCGGCATATCAAGCTGCTTACTTTCTTGGTTACCACACTAGAAAACCCGGAATGCCTAGAGGGTGCGATACTTCAAACAACACCAATCTCCTTTTCTGGGTGATTTACTACCTGGAAAAGACACTGTGTCTTCGCCTAGGCCGCTGCTCTACAATCCCTGACTATGAAATCACTGCTCCGTTACCTGGCGGCAGCCCTGCGATGGACTACTGCGGGAATGTGGTCAAAACGGCCACCTTGGCTGGAAAGATATACGAGAAGCTGTACAGTGCACAGGCACTTATTTTACTAAGCGAGGATGGCGCCCTTCGAGTAATGGAACTATCCCGGGAACTTGATGCAATTCACGAGCAATCTCAAATTGCTATTGTAAGTTGCCGGTGGCCATTCTTTTCTGCGCTTCCCAAATCTGTCTATGCTCGTGGATGCGGTACGAATGTTGACCACGTACACAGGCTGAATGGCACCGATCCGTCGAACATGAGTCTCAACGCGAACTAATCGAGTTTATGTCCGCATCGGACGAGGTTTTGAGGCATTCGATGCAGACGCTGATACACCGAACCTTGCCCGCCCCTACCGGGTCACCCGTGTCGTTCACTACAGAGTGCATTGATTCTGCCAGAGGCGCTCTCATGTGCCACCAATCATCTTCGGCACTTCTTTTTGGGACACAGTCCAGCCTTTTATCAACATACATGAGTTGGTGAGTTGATGGATATCCGAGGCCAACCAATCTCTGTTCTTACAACCTAACGCGGTATTTGTTTTCTTAGGATCATTCTTTTCACTCCATTTGCACCATTCATTGTCTTGTTCTGCCATGTTATTGAGACTGGGCAATGGGAAGACTTGGATCGTATGCAAAGCTTCGTCAACTCAATCAAACCTGCTCATCCCGTCTCCAACGTTGTCTCCAAGCATTATCGCCTCTTCCAGATATTCTACGAAGTAGCTTTGCGCTACACGGAGTTGAAATCGGCATCCAACATCCAGCAGGATGGCTACGCAGAGGTTAGCACGGAACTAGACAACTACCTCAACGCCTTGGGCTTCCAGCCTCCCCTGGGAATGCATGAAACGGCCGGCGGAGCAAGTGCACCGCTTAACGAGGATTCATGCCCAGTCCCTGCGGAGGCCTCTGCTGATATTTCTAAAGGGGCTATAGAGACAGATCCGGCATCGCAGTTACCTGCTTGGTTCCATGTGAGCCAGCAGATGATGGGATTGTTAGACAATGACGATATGCCTTTTTAGATTGTTTTCTTCATGTACTTTTGCTTGTTAGGCTTTGGTTCTGTCCCCTTTATAGATTGCTATGCACCTTAATAATAAATCAAGCAAACTCCTCTACTCCTGATATGGCGGCCCCTTATAATTTCTATAACCCCACATCTAATACCAGACGCCGGAAATAGTACATGCCGCAACGAAAATAACAGAGGCATAGTTAACATTGACCACGGTAACAGGCAGGCGTAGAGGCATATAGAACAGAGGCACTGCTAGTATTGACCAGGCTATAAATCCGAAACTAGCAGATGCTTTAGGGACCGAGATGCTTACATATAGCTATAATATTAAATTAGAGAGTAGAATTAGGCTTAAGTTAAGAGGGAGAGTAAAGTCAGAGAAAAAAAAATTTAAGTAAAAAATATATTTTAAAAATTTATATTTAAATTAATATAAATCTTAGAATTCTATACTAAATTAGAAATTATAGTTATATAAGTTATATATCCTTCTTATTATAACCTATACTAACCTCGTAACTAAGCTAGTATAGAATAAATATAACCTATATTAATTATAATAGATACTATATAGAAAAACTAAATAAACTAACTAGTAGACTATAACTTAAATATATATTAGTCCTTACTAAGAATATAATTATATAGAACTAATATAGCTAGAGATTTAAATAGATAATAGAGAAGTATATTAGGTATAATATAGCTACTATCCTAGGGATTTAGTAGAATATAGTCCCTACCTAGTAAGGTAGAAAAGGAACTAATATCTAACTACCTTAGAACTAAGAATATAAATAAATTCCTATATAATATTAAGTAAGAGAGGGACTAATTATATATATATACTTATATACTATAACTAGGTATACTAAACTAAGTATATTAGTAATTACTTTAATAAAGTAATTATAATAAGTATATAAATAGAAGGATTCTACCTTAGGATAAATAGAAGATTACTAGCTATTAATAATATATAGTTCCTAAAATAATCTTTATTATATTATTCTTTTATAAGACTAGTAATAACTTATATAAAATACTTTAGATACTTTTCTATTATTCTATCTAAGAATAAGAACTACTTAATTCTTAGTTACCTTATATCTTATTAGACCAGAGGCCCTGTACATAAGTACAGTATATACTAAGACTTTATAACTTAAAAAGTAAATATAAAGCTTAAATATATTTAGTATAGCTTTAGTTAAATAAAGGCCCTATAAACCACTAAAAGAAGCGGGGCAAAGATAATTTATATATCTTATAATCCCTATGGTCTAATAATTAAGAGTCTTAGAGTTATACTATATTAAGGCAGCTATAACTACTAAAATAAACTACAATTAAATAAAGAGAGCTATATTTAGGAATTTTCTTCCATATAGAAGGCATTCCACCGCAGCAATTTCTATCTTAGGTAATTCACTCTTCCTACTAACTTATATATAGAAATATATACTTCCTTATACTTTCTGCTCTCCCGGTCTAACTAGTAAGCACTAAGCTCTTTTTCTGCTATCTGATTCTAGAGTATATATCTTTTTTACTAGATCTAAAACCTAATTAGTTTCCTAATGTGGTCTATATTCTAGGACCTAATTCTACTAGATTTATTTCTACTTATTATTTTCTACTATATTCCTAGTATTAGGACCTCTATAATAACTATATTAACTATTCCTAAAAATATTACTTATTACTATGAATATTTGGTTAGAGGCCTCCTAGTATATATTATTACAATTCTAATCTCCTCCTATCTTCTCTAACTTTTATACTAGATATATTTAGTACTATATATATACCTTCCCTAGTTAGTATTAGGCTATATAGCTAAGCTACTAAATATTAGCGAATAATTAGATATTAATACCAAGGGATAATAGTAATAATAAAATATATCTCTTAAATAGGAGTATATAGTCCATGGAATATATATAATATAATATTTATTACTACTTAGCTCTTGATGGCTACTGCACCAAGGATATGGCAGATATTAAAGATAAAGATAACTACAAATCAGACCTAATATTAGCTATAAAGGGATTAAATACTATATTACCTCTAGATTATTAACTTATTATATACCGAGATTAATAGCGGGTTATCTAAGTAGGCGTTATTGCAATTCTCTTATAAGTAGGGCTTTTTAATAGATATTCTTTTAATAAAAGTCCCTTACTATTTGGTTTTAGGAGATAATATTAGATCTAAATTTAGCTATATTGCTAAAGTAGTAGATATAATAGAATACTTAGCCAGAGCTACTAATAACCTCCAAGTCTATGCCGGTAGCGAGATATATAAGGCCTGGGTCTAGAATATGCTATAAGTAAGTGATGCTATAAAGAGGATATAATATTTAGAGGCTGAGTAGGTATTATTAGATGGATTTGCCTTCTATTAGTGCTAAGGGGGTCTAGTAGATAAGAGTCTAATAGGTAATATAAATATAATAAGAATTAGCTATATTAAAAGTAAAGTAAAAAGAGTAATACTAAACTAATTCTTAAAGCTCCGAAATATATCTTGTAATAGATATAAGATAGGGAGCTACCTTCATTATATACTACTTTAGATAGCTTAGGAGATAGTCCCTGTAGGTTCTACCTACAGATGGAGCCTTCCCTGAGATAGGCTAATATATCTACTATTAACTATACCTAATTCTCTATTACTTCTTAATAGCAATCTATGATTTAAGACTAAGGTTATATTATAATAAGCTAAGTAAGATATACTAATTACTAAGCTATATAAGTTTATAGTTATTTTATTACTTATTATTTAGCTAATTAGAAGATAAGTACAAGAAGCTAATAAAACTCTAGATTAATATTAGTAACTACCTACTTTTAATAATAGAGGAGCTTACTAAGAATTAGATTATTTTAATTAATGCCGAGTTTTCTATATAATTAATATAATATTTAGGCTAAGTAATAGATTAATATAGCCTAGATAAATCTGCCTTAGTAATATATTAGATTATAGACTATAGTTTAATAATAAGTAGAGACTATATAGAAATGGTCTTAATACGGAGTTCCGGTGGGATCTACTCTTATGGCTTATAATATTAAAGTAATATATATATAGCCGGGGTAAAGCTCTATATAGAGCCTTACTATATCTAGAAATTGCCTTTTAGAGGAAGTCTCTTACTTAGTACTAAGAAGTAGTAGTCTAGGATTTTCTAGAAAAGGAAATTACTCGATATAAAAAGAGTTAAGTCTAGTGGTATATTAGTGACTTTAGAATCTTATAATATAAGACCCTATATCTTAACCTTACTATCCTAAATATACACTTAGTAATTATAGAATAGCCTATTTATAAGAGTTATTATAGATCTTAAAATTAAAGCCTATATCCTAATTACAGATAAGTTTAGTTATAATATTTTATAAAAGAAGATTTTATAATCTATACTAAGACCTCTAAATTAAATCTATAAGTTAAGTAATTATAAGTATCCTTTTTCTCTGCCTTTTACTACTACTAGTAAGTTAATTAACTTAACTAGAGACTTTAATATACTACTCTTAACTCTAGAATATAGCTAGTAATAGCTAATTAATAATATTTAAAACTAGCTAGGTATATTTTAAGATACTATTTTACTAATAAATATTAAACTTCATAGATACTTAAGTAGATATAGTTATATATAAGGCTATACCTAACCTTACTATATATTGTAGTTAGGAGAGCTATATATTATAATAAAATATAGAGGAAGTAATTATTAGTAATATAGGGCTATATTTAAATATATATAAAGGAGAAGAAATAGTTAGAAGCTCTATACCTACCAAGCTACTATCCTTATCTATATATAAACCAGACTAAACTATTAAGATTATAGATAACTATTAGCTATTTTATATAACTTTATTTTAAGAATATCTACTATAGGCAGCAGGAGCAAGCCATAACCCTATAAAATAAACTTATTACTCTTTAGCTATAGTAGAGGAATCTCTTAATAGCTTATAAAAGCTAGTAATTTAAGATTTTAATTTATACTAATTACCTACTATAAGAATAATTAATCTAATACTGGGGTTTAATACTTCCTATAAAGTAATATTCCTAGAATAAAAGAAGTAAAAGAAGAGAATCTACTATAGGCTAGATTTTAAGAAAAAGAAATTAGCTAAAATTAGTAAGTAGAGTTTATTATAATATATACTTTATTATTAATTATATATAGGCTGAACTTATAATTAAAAAGAAATTAATTATAATATAATAAATCCCGGGGCAAGCTATATAAATAAAGAAGAGACTATAGACCTTAATAGTTATATTACTATCTTAGTTATTAAGACTTATACTCCTCCGGAGGAGAGCTAATCTACTTTATTTGTGACGATCTGAGGGTAGCCTTACACCAGAAGGTATAGGGTAACTAAGGATCGTTGGGGGTTCGTTTGTCCTTAGACAGAACGACGGGAAAGTATCTGAAGCACACAAGGGGTTGTCACTAGTCTATGAGAGAATAGTGCGATGAAGGTTATCTTGGGGACTATATGTTATTGATAGCTGGTTGTCTTCTATCTATCCTGAGGTAGAGTTCTCCTATCTATATACTTGTTGTGTTATCTGGGATCTGGGGATCATACTTTAGATCCCTAGATCCGGATCTGGGGATCATTCTCTAGATCCTATGATCTTGCCCTTATTGGTTGGAGGGGCCGCTAGTCTTCTTTCTGCCTAGCCAGGCTGGTACTGTACCCCTTTGAATCCCTAGGATGGCTATAGCGTCGCGCCCAACATATTCCCCTGTCGTACGCCTAAACCTATTACTCTATTGGTCCTACGTGACCATGTCTTTGGTGAGGGTTGGCATGTGTTTGAATTGTGGTCCTCCAACCGGTTCGTCTAGTTCCTCTATGTAGTATCTATTATAGCTGGTGCGGGTCATTATTATTCCGTTCTGGCTTAGTTATGAGGTTAGTGCGGGTCGTGATACGATACTCCTCCTTCTGAGGCCGTGTCTTGCGGCCTAGTGTCTTGTTTGTATATAAGGTTGATGGTTCCCTCGTTCGGTAGGTTTCTCTTTCTTGTCCTCTTCCCGCGTATGTGGTCACCATGCCTAACTGAGTAGCGAAGAGTGCCAATACCCGTGTCCGCTATCTAAAAACCGTTCAGTGCGACAATTTGCTGGAGCTTATTTTCAAATCTTCTATTACTATGCCTTCTTGCGGCTACTGCGAAAAGCAGCATCGAGAGTGCATTGCTTCTTCTGATGATTCTTCTTGTTGCTATAAGTGCATTTGTGATCATCAATTGATGTGCGACGCTCAAGGTCTTTTGGCCGCCTAACTTCGGAAAATTGCGTCTTAATATTCTAAACTTGAGGCCGAGTTGGAGGCCGCTGAGGACGCTTGATGCGCTATGGACGCCAAGGTGGAGCGTCTGCGGAAATAGAAGAAATTGTGGTTCGAAAAGATGATGTGGGCGATTTCGAGGGGTCTTGATTCCGTGGAAGAGTTGGAGCGGGTTGAGCAGGAGGAGGCGGAGTGTCTTGTGGTGGCTCCGGCTCGTTCCTCCACTGAGGACCTTCTTGGTTCCGATTTTACTTCCTCTTGGGATGCGGTTTATCCTGACGTTGCCCTGGATCCTTCTTTGCTTGCGATGATGGGTTTCGCGGTGGGTTCTTTAGTGCTGCGCGCTTCCGAAACTGGTTGAGGATCTTAGGGGCGTTTTCTAGGTTGTCCGGGGTTTCCTATGTGTTTTCGCTGTTGTCGTAGTTTTTCTATTTAACGAAATATAGTTCTTCGCCGTCTTCGGTTTGTTTGTATGCGACTATTCGTTCTACTTTGTATTCTTCTTCTTCTGCGAGTACCTCGATAGATTCTTCTGCGGGTTCGTTGTCTGGTGCTGGTTCCAGGAGTGCCACGTGAAACACTGGGTGGTATTTTATTGTGTCCGGGAGTTCTAGTTCGTAGTTGACGTCTTTGATTCTGCGTAAGATTTTGAAGGGTCTGAGTTTTTTGTAGTCCAGCTTGTTGCTTGGTTGCGTTGTTTTTATGTTTTTTCTGAGTAGGTAGACCATGTCTCCCTCCTCGAAGATCGGCTCTGGCGATCTTTTTGCGTCATAATATTTCTTCATTTTCTAATTTATAAATGAAATTTCTTGTTTTATTGCGTTGTGTAATTGTTTGAGTTCTTTTGCCTCGATGATGGCTAGTTCGTTGAGGGGTCCTTTACGTTTGGCGTGCTCGATGGTTGGTTTAAACCCGTAATTTGCGTAGAATGGTGATATTTTGGTGGTTTCTGACTTGGTACTGTTGTAGCAGTATTGCGCCATAGGTAGCCATTTTACCTAATTCTTCTGCTGGTAGTCGATGTAATAGCGGAGGTATTGTTCTAAGGTTTGATTTGTGTGTTCTGTTTGTCCATTTGTCTGTGGATGGTAGGCAGTGCTTAGTTTGTGGTTAATGCCTAGGAGAGCTGCTAATTCTTGCTAGAACTTGGATGCGAATGTGGGTCCTCTGTCGGAGATGATTTCTTCTGGCGTGCTATGTTGGCTTGCAATGTACTTGTAATAGTGGTATGCTATGTCTTTGGTGTTAGTTGCCTTGTTGTAGGCGATGAAGTAGGTGTATTTGGTGAACCTATTGAGAATAACGAAAATGCTGTTATAGCTGTCTTTAGAGCTTGGCTTCTTTGATCGGGGAAGCTTAACGATGAAGTCCCATGAGATCGATTGCCAGGGTCTAGTTGGTACTGGTAGTGGTTGGAGGTGTCCGTAAGGTTTGTGCCTTGAGGTTTTGGTTTTGTTGTAGATGTTGTATTTTCTTATGACTCTTTCTATGTCTTTCTTCATCCCAGGGTAGCTGTATATCTGATATACTGCTTCTATGGTTTTTTTGATTCCCTTGTGTCCAATGGTACGGTGTCTGTGGATTTCGGTCAGAATTTCTTCTCTTATTTCTTCTGGAATCTATATTTGGTTGTTGTGTATGGGTACTGCGCTGTGTTCTATTTTTGCTTCTATGGGTACTTCTATGATGTGCGTGATGTGTTTCTTGCTCCATTCTCTGATTTTGTTGTACCACTTGTCTTCGGTTTCGATCCTGTGGGTTTCGATCAGGTTGATGGTTTTCTGCTTGTAGTTCCCTTCTGAGTTGAGGTGTAATAGTTGTTGCGTTACCTTGGGGATTTCTTGCTTGTATTTGCTTTTCCGGCTTAGTGCGTTAGCGCGTCCGTTCTCGGATCCTTTCTGGTGGATGATCTTGTAATCAAAAGGTGCGAGTGTTTCTGTATAGTGGACTTGTCTTGCTGTTAGGGTTTGGGTTGTGGCGAAGTAGGCAATGTTTTGGTGGTCGGTGTAGACCTTGACCTTATGTTCTGTACCTATGAGGTAATGTCGAAATTCCTTGAATGCTTTAATAATTGCCATGAACTCTTTGTTGTAGATGGGGTAGCGGAGCGGAGGTCCGGTGATTTTCTTGGACTAGAAAGTAATGGGGTGTAGGAGTTTGTTATCTCCGATTTGTCCGATGGTGGTGCCAAGGGCGTAGTCGGAGGCGTCGGTTTCTAGGATGATTTGCTTCTTTGGGTCGAAAGTCGCTAAAATAGGCTTACTGATGATTTGTTCTTTGATTTCTTTAAAGGCTTGCTGGGCCTCTGAGGTCTATTTGAAAGGTATGTCTTTTTTGGTTAGATCCATTAGTGGTCTGGCGATCTTTCCAAAGTATTTGATGAAGCGTCTGTAATAGTTTGCGAATCCTAGGAAACTCTGGACGTCTTTGACGTTATCTGTGGGGGGCTTCCACTCCTTGACTGCTGCGATTTTGCTTTTCTCTATTTGAATCTCGTTGGGTCGAATGGTATGTCCGAGGAAATCTACTTTGTGTACGTAGAAGTTACTCTTGGTGGGTTCCACTAGAAGTTTGGCGTCTTGTAGCGCCTAGAGCACTTTATGTACGTACTCTTCGTGTTATTCCTCGTTTTCTAAGAAGATAAGTATATCGTCCAAGTAGACTACAACGAAGTCATCTACAAATTCTCTTAAAACGTAGTTGATCATACATTGAAATGTAGCTAGTGCGTTAATTAGGCCGAACAGCATTACTAAGGTTTCAAAGAGTCCGAATTTCGTACGAAATACGGTCTTCCATTCATCTCCTTTCTTTATTCTAATCAGGTTATAGGCACCTTTGAGGTCAAGCGCGGTGAAGATCGTTTTACCGTACAGACAATCTCTCATTTCGGTGATAAGGGGCAAAGGTATCCTATCTTTGATCGTAATATCATTTAGTCGGCGATAGTCCATGCATAGGCGGAGTTTTCCGTTTTTTTTTGGGACGAACATAACAGGGTATCCAGCAGGTAATATTGATCGTCAGATATATCCTTTTTTAAGGTTCTCGTCAATATATTCTTTCAATATCTTCAGTTCTTCAGCATTAAGGTTGTAGATCGGTAGGAAATAGGTCTTTTTTCCGTCGATCAGGCAGATTTCGTGGTCCCATTCTAAGTATTCGGGGAGCCTACTTTCCAGGTTTTCCGCAAATAGCTTCGTATATTTGCGGTACTTTTCTGGGATATTTGCAAGTCTATCTTCCACTTCTTATTTTACTTGCGTTTACTCCTTAATGCTATACGCAAGGGTGTAGATAAGGTTAATTACTTTCCTTTCATAGGTAGATACTACTTGGCTCTACTTGTGTCATATACCAGGTCGTATTCCGTTATTGGTTAATACTTTGGCTTTTGCCTAACAATCCTTCTATCTCAGGAGGGTCCTTCCTTTCCTAGACGGGGTTTCATCGCAAACATTTACTTCTTTCCTTCCTTTTGGTTTCCTTTTCCTTGCTTAGGGCGGTCGCAATTCCGCTATTGTGACTTGGCTAGTGTCCCAGTCAAAGGTAGGTCTTCAATCTTTTAACCATAGTTTACCCAGGAGTATATCGGATCGGGTGCTGATGATATCTAGAGTGACTTCGTAGGTAATCCCTTACGTCATTGCGCTAAGGGCAACTTCTCTATCAACCCATCCTTAGTTGTAGGTAAGCGGAATACCTTCCGTACTGGCGGCCTAGTATTTCCTCGCCTTTTTCCTCCATGGGATTTGGTGTCGGTTCACAAAATCTAGATCGATGTAATTTTCTTCGGCGCCAGTATCCACTCTGGCGTCGAATATTACGCCCTAGACTGTAAAGTCAACGTAATACCCTTGCCATTCTGCCTGGTCCTCTTTTTGGACTACGGCTATAGTACATTGCTTCCTTCCGTCACCTTGTAGCCCAGTTACAGGTAACGGGCCTCGTTTTTTGCCTAGTTACTTTAGACAGGGATCCTATCAATCCTTTATTTGGCTTCTCTAATGCTAATGGGCGATTCATTGCTCATCTCTTTTGTGCAGATGGTGTGCCCGTAGCAGGTTTGGTGTAGGTAGCAGTGTTCTTCGTGCTCCCAGGTACATTCTTCCTTTGTGGTACCTGTCATCTTAGGTTCCATTTCCCTGCGAAGGCATATCCTTTCTGCCTCGTGTTTTTTGCAGTCGTAGTAGCGGCATAGGCTGTCTTCGGTGCAGCTGATCTCCATGGGGCCGGGTTCAGTCCCGTGGGCGGTGGGGGTTTTCTTCTTGCAGTTGCGGGCAGAGTGCCCCGTCCTGCAGTGGTATTCCCTTCTTAGGAGCCCATCGAGAAATTGCAAGATCGCTGTTTCGATGTGTTCGTGGTCTTCGTTGAGGAGCGCGTTTTCCAACTAGGTATACTCCCTTCCATATTTGCCTTGGAGTCGGTAGAGTCGGTTGATTTTTATTCGGTAGTATATCTAGCATTCATTGGTTTCGCAGGTTTCTCCTGCCTCAAAGTAACATTCTTCGGGGTATTCCTCGCTTAGTCCAAGGATCGCGATTTGATACCGGAGGTGGTGCATTTTGACCTCCCAATAGGGCATCTCCTCAAACATATAGGGGTTTTCCATCTTGGTGCCTCATGCGCACGTAGGGAATGCATTTTATTTAGCCTTGGTTGCAAGGTGGATCGGGCATTGGTATATCACACAAGACGCCCATGAGATTTCATTATATCTGTAGTGATCGGGGTTAAACAGGGGGTCACATTAAGAGTCGATGGTAAACCTTGCTCCCCATAAGTTCATGGCTACCTTCGTGGTTACCGCTCGGATGTATACTTCCCGATCTCCAAGGAGTAGGTTATATCATTTGGTCCCAGCTTCGACCAGTATGTAGTTAAGTAGGAGTGGGGCACCTTCAGCGGTATCCGCGCTAGATTCTAATTCATCATCCGAGGGTTCGCTAACCGTAGGTGTATCGCACAGCGAGTTAATCAGACTGGTAACGTTAGATATATCTTCGATCATCACTTATCGATCGGGGATATCCTCAGTGGGTTCCCATTTCTCGACGATATTAATGGTGCGTCATTCCACAATATTAATATTTCGCTTATTTTCCGTAACTGGCCGAAGGTACATTTTCTTGCCTTCCTAAGGCTTGCTTCAGCAGTCGCGGGCATAATGTCCCTTTTTTCCGCAGTTGTAGCAAGTGAGGTCCTTGCTTTTCTAGATGGTATTGATTTCCATGGGTCCAGGGGCGGTTCCAAAAGAAGTGGGGACAAATTTCTTCTTTCCTTGGTTTGCCTAGTAGGGGGTTTTAAATTTCTTCGCTTTATCTTCTTATCCCCGTTCCTTGCGGCATTCCCAATTGCGGTTATCAATTTCCACTGCTTCGTACATATATTCCAATAGTAAGACTTCGTCGCACTTAACTTTAATAAGTTCGTCTTTTACGTCGGGTTTAACCCTATCGTAGAAGGTCTTCTTCAGGACATCCTCTGGCCAATAGAGTGGCACGGTAATGCGGAGGAACTCGGCGACAAGCTCAGCGCAGGACCTGGTCTGTCTAAGCGAGTCAAGGGCTCTCTCGGCGTCCCGTATTTCATTGGTTATCCCAAAAATGCATCCAATTTCTTCCTCGAACTTCTGGAAGCTCGCGAAGACACGTTCGGTATAGTCCATCCAAAAGATAGAAGTATTATTAACATAGTCTCGGAGTGTAGGCTCAAACCAGGTTTATGCCTTCCCAGTTAGGTTGCGAGCCGCGAACATGACCCTATCATGGTCCTATACGAAGAGTAAGGGGTAATCTAGGTAATACGCTTTAAGCAATATAATGAATGTTTGGAGCTTGCTCGGGGTGCTGTCGAAGGGCTTGGGCTTTCTGGTTTGCAGGATGGCTCCCTTGTCTTTCTGGGCCCCCGTGGCTCCGCCGAGGTTTGCGTTCCGGAGTTGTTCGAGCATTTCCCCGTTTTTCTTAGATTCCTCTACGTGGAGTTGTACTATATTGGCTATCTCCTTCTTGAGAGTTTCGATAAGCTGCTTTAGTTCGTAGGCTTGTTGAGCGTCAAGGACGTTGTCTTGGAGTTGATTGAGTTTTTTATTAGTGATCCGGATGTCCTCCTGGACTTTTGCTCGTAGGGCGGCGATTTTGTTGTCGTCGTCAGAGTCTGATTGCGAGGCCGGGTCTTTGCCTATGACGATGTTGTCTCCTGAGGGGGTTTTCTCGGGAGTAACCTTGGTGGGTGGAGGCCTTGGTGCCGCAGGGCGGGCTGCCTCCTTTCCCTTGGGGGTTGGCTTGGTTGACTTACCTGCTATTTTCAATATTGCTTCAGGTATGATGGCGTCGCCTGGAACAAGAGCTATTAACGTGTGACGATCTGAGGGTAGCCTTACACCGGAAGGTATAGGGTAACTAAGGATTGTTGGGGGTTCGTTTGTCCTTAGACAGAACGACGGGAAAGTATCTGAAGCATACAAGGGGTTATCACTAGTCTATGAGAGAACAGTGCGATAAAGGTTATCTCGGGGACTATATGTTATTGATAGCTGGTCATCTTCTATCTATCCTAAGGTAGAGTTCTCCCATCTATATACTTGTCGTATTATCTGGGATCTGGGGATTATACTTCAGATCCCTAGATCCGGATCTGGGGATCATTCTCTAGATCCTATGATCTTGCCCTTATTGGTTGGAGGGGCCGCTAGTCTTCTTTCTGCCTAGCCAGGCTGGTACCGTACCCCTTTGAATCCCTAGGATGGCTACAGCGTTGCGCCCAATGTATTCCCCTGTTGTGCGCCTGAACCTGTTACTTTGTTGGTCCTACGTGACCATGTCTTTGGTGAGGGTCGGCATGTGTTTGAATCGTGGTCCTCCAACCGGTTCGTCCAGTTCCTCTACGTAGCATCCGTTATAGCTGGTGCGGGTCATTGTTATTCCGTTCTGGCTTAGTTATGAGGTTAGTGCGGGTCGTGACATTATTAGTAGCCTCTATAGATAAAAATTAGGGAATTAATACTATAATAGGCAAGGAAATTATTAGTAGTATTAGTTTCTATTTAATTTATTAGAAATTAACTCTAGTACCTAAGTATAAGGTCTACTACCTAGTAGAGTAGTGGGATATTAATGGTGAACTAATAAAAGAAGTAGTTAATATAATCTAGTACTACTAAATCCACTAGAAACTAATACTTGAGCCTAAGAATGAAATTAATGCCCCGGAACTTATTCTTAAATTTAAGAATATATTTAAAAGTAGCAGAAGATAATATTAGATCTAACTAAGAGTTTAGAAAATACTAGCATTTATTATCTAGAGATAAGTAATTTTAGAGCTATATTAAGTATATCTTATAGTAGTAATAAGTATATACTATATAAAATAAAAGAAAAATATTATTAAGTTTTATAAAAACATATATCTATGGTAAATAAAGGATTAATAATCTTAAAAGTCCAGTATATAAGAATAAAATCCTTTTAATGTAATATATTATAAGTCCTGTAGACATACTACATTATTCGGCATATCAAGCTATACTTTATTGGGTAGCAAGACCTTAATATACTATCCAGAGTAGAACCTTAACTTGGACTAAACTTAGTTTATTCCTATAAGTCTACTATATGCGCATTTAACTATTTTAGGGCAGTTACTCCCTATATTATAGTATACTATAACCGTCTATTACTACTTAGGTTAGCTTTAAATTAGGGTTTAATTTTTTCCCATTAGCTAGAAGAAAGAGAGGGTATACCTATTCTCTACTAGATATATATATATATTTTAACCATTTTAAGGTAATTATAGGTTACTACTAGTTACTATACTCTACAGTACTAATGCTAGTAGTTATAAAAATACAAGGGTATATAAATAAGCCTATATAACTAAATATATCCTGACTATCTCTTTGCTACTTTATTTTCTTTATTTTAAGATTAAGCCAAAGTAGCTTAAAGTCCTAGTACTATGGCCAAGCGCTTATAATACATAGCCGTTTCTGCTATTTAATCTAGACTAGGTACTGTTTTCTACTAGATAAAAATACCTACTATTCTTCTCTATTAGTATTCCTAGTTCTGGTCCTCTATTCTACTATATCTAATATTTATTAATAATAAATTTTCTACTATATTCCCATTTTTTAGTACTAATAAACCACATATTAGAGAGAATGGGCTACTTTCTATATTTAAAAACCACTTAGAGGCCTCCCGAGGAACTGCTTAGAACTTAAGGATAGTGTATAACTCTCCTAAAATAAACTATACTAAAGACTACTAAGTTTTAGCAAATAATAAATAGGAAAAGATAATTTACTTATAAGTTACCTAAAGTAATTTCGCTAATGGAGTTACTAATATAAATAAGGCTTCCGGCTATTAAGGATAAACAGGAGGTAAAAGGAATAATAAGTAATATAAGTTGGGCGTAGACCGGTAGCGCTTGGCATTAATTTAGGGGCATTTAGTATATTAGCTCATTAACAGGCATCTATGGATCAAGGTCATACTATACCTACAAGAACAAGACCAAGGTCAAGGGATAGGCCGAGTTATTATTAGGAGAAGATAATATTGGCCTATATAAAGCCTATTAATGGTAATTAATAAGATTAGCGCGATCTTAAATATATATAATAGGGTTAGTAATGCTGCAAGTAAAGATTAGTAGTCCAATATTACCTTGGAAAATGCCTCATCATAAGCTCACGTAGAATCGAATACGCCAAGGCTAATGTGGGCTTTTAACTCCATTGCTCATTCTACAACTCTCAAGATACATACAGCAAGATCAGCAGTGGTGACAAGAGAGGCCAAGACTCACTTATGCATGTATTGGCCAGCAAGGAGCCAAGGCAGAGCAGATAATCCCTTATTCAAGGTTCAAGGGAAGAGTTTCTTAGGGTATAATACTTAGGGGCTGCAGTATTATACTAATATTAAATAAGCCTAATAGGTAAATAGGAAGCTTTAAAATATTTTAGTATAACCACTCTATTATTAGCCTACGCTATATTCCTTATATTATCTTACTAAGGCATATACTAGATCCTGGTTTTAGTAACTCTAAGTACAAAGATAGAGTTCTTCTAATTAAAAAGCCAAATACTATATGTAGCTTAGATTTAGTAAAAGCCTAATAGATAGTGATCTGCTTATAATTTACCTAAGATAGTTCCACTAATGGAGGGACCGAAATAAATATATAGCTAAAGATAATTAGAGCCTTCTTAACCCCTTAGTCTTAAACGCCAAGGGTAGTAGGGACATAAATAGAAGGGCAATGCTATAGGATTAATAGCCATACCTAAATACTAGGGAAGCAGTATTTAGGGGCTATGCCTTAGTTATTAGATAGAAAATCTAGATTTTAATACTATCTTAACTTACTAATAGCTTAGGTATTATAAAGGAGGAAGGGTAGCTATATAGGACTGCAGGGATTAACTTAGACTACTAGAAGGACCAGTATAAATAGCTTACTAGAAAGCCTCTCAAGACTATTGCTATTACCTGAGATTTGCTCTATCAGCCTAGGATAGAAGCTGCAATAGGGGCTAAGGTAATATGGGCCCAAGTAATGGTCTAAGTCCCAGTTTCTGGCCCTTATAAACTATATGGGATATAATGGCTGTGGTTGAGATATAGATTACATTAAGCCCCCCCATAAGTAAAAGAGAGTACATTATTCTTATATAAAGGCTTTATCCCTCTTGCCTCTATACTTCTACATTTTTTATTTAATCCTATATTATATTATATTATAATATTATATTCTTTACTATCTTATTTCACTGAACTTCAGCTTCTATTATTTTCGAAATAGGAAATATATATAGCTCGAGCTCTAATAATACCGAGATAATACTATAACCTTATCTAGGCCAGTTACTAAAAATCACCCCTAAATAGGCTTTAAATAGGTAAAATATTATTAGAGGCAAAAACATATTAGATTAACCTGCCTCTTCTACTTCTAACTTTAAGATTATTATAGATAATAGATATAAAGTATTCTTAGTTAATTTAATAGATATATAGCTACTAGTATATAGCCCTAGACCACCCTTAACCATTAAGATACTATATATATAGAAATATACTAATAAGTTATAAATATTTAAATTTAAGGGTACTTTTAATATTATATATTAGTATTATTTTTATATATAGATTAACTCTAATTACATACTACTATATAATACTATAATAGCTATATAGCTAGTTACTTTAAATCTCTTATAAGTAACTAAAGCTATTAACTATAACTTAATTATCTTCTTTATTAGGTATTTAAATAAGAAGAGTTCTTAATTCTTATATAAAGATAAGGCTTGGCTTTAGGTTTTAAAAGAGTTATAGATTACCTAAAGCTAGTAGGAAGTAAAGTAACTTATATATATAACTAAGAAACTACAAGACCTAGATATCTAAGTATAGATTAATAACTAAATAAATTTTAATAATAAGAAGAGTAATAGTAAAAGGCATATATAATTACTAGTCTACATACAATAAAAGATACTTATTACTAACATAGGTACTACTAATAAGAGCTTATAGTAGAGAGACTGATTAAAGTTTATAATTCTACTATATATATAGCCCACAAATAACCAAAGTTACTTAATAATATCTACTTTATATATAAAAGAGAGATAAAATACTACTAGAGGCTTATATATAGAGATAAAGCTTACCTACTAATAATAATTCTCCTCCTAGTATCTGCAATATAACCTACTAAAATAGATACTATCTAGTAATACTAGAAAGATAGAGCAGATATTAAAAGATAAATAAGGGGCTTATTTGCCAGAGATTAGAAGGCTAAAGAAGATATTAAAGGCCGTAGCACCTAGTTCTATATTAAATCTATTATTATAATTAGGAATTTAGATACTACTACAATTAAAGGCTATAAATAGATTAATAATATTACTTCAGGCAAGGACAATATTAATAATATAACTACTCTTAAGGAGTCCTAGGTTCTGAAGAATTTTCTAAGCCCTTAGTGCCTCTTAAAGATCCTTAACTCTTATAACCCTTCGGTTAATAATATAACATTACCTAATACTAATAAATATAGCAGTAATTAATTCCTAGATCAAAATCTAACTATACCTAATATCTTGGAGGCCAAGAAGGCACTGGGTATTGAAGATGACCTTAATTTGGAATACGAAGATAATAAAGAGGCAGGCTTCTAGGCCCCTAGCGGTGTTAATATTGCTATAGCGGCTAGCAATGCTACAAATAATAATTATCTAGACTTAAGTACTTTTGGGTGTAACGCAGATTTAAATTCTTTTAATTATAAGCGCAATATTAATAAAGAATCAGATTTTTAGAATAAATAAGTTATTTGTTCTATTTAGAGCCATTTAGATGACTACTGTTCTCAATTTTCCGTACGTTTAATAGATTTACTTCGTTTTTAAGCCTTTCCTTGCATAATATCATCTGCCTTATATTATGAACCTCAGGCCCGTCTAGAGCATCCCGTTTCACACTCTAGGATCTATAAACACATATAGAACTCATCCAGTAGCCATCTCCAAATACTTCAACTAACTCTTTAACCGTCTTATAGCTATTAATTCAAATATATATTAACCAATTTAATAGGAACGGGATGAATACACAGCGAACATAAACTAATAAAAATCATCTAAAGCACCTTGTTCTGCTGTCCTGAATTCACGAATCCTGCAGTGGTAACTCTCGCAAAAATAGCTATGCTGAACTAGCGATCAAGGGCTCCAAATTCATGACTCTCCGCCTCTTTATGCATTGGACGGCGGCTTTGGTTTCGGGGTCGGCAAGTATAAAAGCATTCCTGTCTATTATCTATATAATTTCTACAACCAGCCACTTCACCGCTGCATTTGACCTCTTGAGGTGGCGATGGAGCGTTCGTAACTCCTCCAAGCCACCACTTCATTCGACCTGCTCTAAATGGTATAGCTGCCGTGGAAGCTAGATAGATAACTGGAGTCTCCTATTAGCCTAACCACTGATCCTTATATATTACTGTATCTTTATGTGCGACTAACATACTTCGATTGACGGGGATGATACGGCGTATTCCAAGACTCATCTAAGTAATATCGCAGTATGATACCACTATCCTAACTCCTAATACTAAGTAGTATAAATCTAATTTAAGCCTTTATATTACAAATATATCCACAATAAGAAATTTAACTAAGCGATAATATTACGATTATACTACGGCTTATTGCCTTAGAATCCTATCATAGCATTAAACTCATTTATATTATTAAGTTAGAAAAAGAAACGGTTCTTATTATAGCTTAGATAGTCTCTTACTAATATACCCTTTATAAACTATATCTTATCTACCTCTTGCCTTAACTTGCTCCTACTATTTTTTCTTATAATCCTAGTTTAGTTTTTCTAGCTTTAAGAGCTACAATTTATAGTCCTTAAGTGGGCTTAGCTCTAGGAAACAGCACTTAAGCTCATTTAATTAATAGTCTCTATCTAAATTATTTAAACTAGATAGTAGTTTACTTATTTTAATTCCACTATTCCCACAAATCAAGTCTCTACTTTATTAATTTATACCGGCTTAAATTTCTCTATAGTTCTTAAGGAGTGTAAAATAGCCTAATAAATATTAGAAGTAATTTAAGAAGTCTAAAGAAGACTTACCTTTAAAAATAATATTATTTTTCTAAAGGGAAATAAATATAGTTATAAATTAATTATTTATATTAAATAGGATAATAGAGGTCTTAATGCTCTATTTCGGTAAATTATTACTAAGTAGAGCAAAGAATAAATAGGATATACCTTTATATCCTTCCTCCCATATTACTAAGCCACAAGGCTATCCTTAATAGAGAAGTCTTTTAGGCTATACAATTATATATATTTTATTAAAGATCTATTATAACCACTATATAAGTACTACTAAGGGGACCACTTACTCCACCATAAGGCACTAGCTAGGCTATCTTATAAGTAAAGGATCTATTATCCTCGAACAGTTAAGCCAAGTCACCATCTAGTGGCTAATTAATAGATACAAGGCAGCCCTACCTATATGCCGGTAGTATATAGCATTACCTATATAATATTATCTGCCTTGGATAGCAATTGTGGGTGCGTGGCTTAGTGAGACTACGAAATCCTCTAGTTCAGGGGTATATCTTATTTAAAGTATAAATACGCCTATGGTATACTATACTATATATGCGTCTCCTCTGGGGCGATGCCTATATTGACCTTATATATGTAATTAATTATATTTAGCCCAATTAGTATAGTAAATAGATGAATTTGTTGCCTCTAAATGCCTCTATTAGGCTATAATTATCTACTTAAAGGGGTTTAGCTCCTAAAAATTTATAAATTAGCCTTGCCTTCTTTATTATTATTTAATATAATTTCTCTTTCAAACTTTTAATATATCCTTATTACTATATTTATATTAGATATAGTAGCTTCCTTTTGCTATACTTATTATATTTAGTTAGTTTTCTAGTAAAATCGGGAGTCTTTAGAGTATCCCCAAGATAAAATAATTATATTAAAGTATAAGATAATATTCTTACTTATTATAAGTAGATAGTTTCTCCTCTTTATAATTATAGGGGCTATATTTCTAGTTCTTATATTATTAAAAGGAGGTTATTAGGCTATTATCTTTTTAATATCTGCAGTAACTATTAGTATAGCTAGGTAGGCAAGTAACTTATAGATCTCAAGATAGAATATAGCTAATATATATAGTATATATAAATAGCTAGTTAATAGGATACTTAATGCAATAGCCGCCACTTACTCCTAATACTTATTGGCCTATATAGTATATTTATATTCTTTACTTATGGAGTTTATATTACTAATAAAGATAAGTTACTTGGGGTTATTCTTTACTATTTATTATTTATACTTTTTTATATTTAAATAATACTTAAGTATATTAAGTTCATAAGGATTATCTAAAGATTTATACCTTTGCTATACTTCCCGCAAATAAAAAAGGAACTTTATAAAATAAAAGGTTACTACTAGATTAAAGCGGGCTTTATATTATTAACTCCAGTTACTTATATTCTTACCCCTTATTACATTAGCCTATAGAACCTCAACCTTATTCATCCAGGCATACTAGTAATATGGCTCTCTGCTCTCTATTTATATTAAATTCTCGTAGTGGCTAATGATTTAGGTAACTGCTCTCGCGGCCAGTTTCTATAATATTTATGTAGATAGCTAATTATTAGTAATAGAAATAGGTCCTTATCTTAAAAGAGCAATATTTAAGCTCGTATCACTAGTGCTAGTAGTACAAAGGCCACAAGGATCGGAGGATAGCATTAAGCTCACATAGCTTGGAGGTTAAGATCGAGTTAAATAAGTAAGTAGGATATTAAGGGTAGTATAGCTAAGGGCTTAGTAATAGCTTTATACTTATCTCTAGTACTACTAGTACCAGAATAGCCACATTCTCCCTCCTTAATTATAAACCACAGTAGCTATATTATATACCTAATGGTTATATAGATCTCCTTCCTATTTTATTAACTAGCTAGACTAAGTTTAGTAGTGCAGAGCATAGTTCTAATTAATAATTTAGTAGCCACAGTATCCTTTATAGGTATGCATCCCTAAATATTCGCACTATATATTCTTTGCTATTAGTAAACTTACATGGTGCTGGCTACTATGTCCCCTATATAAGAATATTCTGAATATTTAAACCCATTCTTCTCCCTATTCCTAGATCTATTTTCTTCTTCTTACTGCTCTTAAATATATTTATCTAGCCTAAGACCTCAATACTCAGTATATAATCTCTAGAAACCGCGGAGAGGAGAGTTACAATGGTATAACTACTAGCATATTTAATTAATACAGCTAATAGCAATAGCTTAACTATTATAATCTTTATAATAGATGGACTTAACTTATTATTAAGTATAATTAACTTCATCCCTATATTACTACTAAAACTTAAGCTAAGGTAGTATAATTACTACCCCAGCGCCTTACCTACCTAGCGCAATCTTAAAATATTATAGAAAAGCTACGTAGGTACCTATATACTATTAATGCCCTACTTATATATTCTAGGGGATAGCTCACTATCGCACTATATACTGATTGCTATAATAATATCAACAATTGCGGAAGTGCTACTCCATTTGCGAACTGCGTCTTTCTTCTAAGTATTTGGGGCTTCTCCTGCGTATCTTGTCTTCTACGCAGCTATGCAGCCAATTATATATTCTACATTCATTGAACCAGGAATTACCAAAAGCAGTAGGAATTAACTTACATAGAGACTAATAGCATTAATTACCTAGACTCCAAATGGTTAGAGTAAGGCCACTTACTTGCGAAGTTTAACCATAAAGAGCTCTATCCTATATAGAAGTGCATCCCATGTCCCGGAGATAGTATTACTTATAATTTAGCATAGCCCTTGCAGAAGCTATTAATAATATATTAAGAATTAACTATAATATCTTCGGGTAAGTTCTTGCAAGTACCTACACGCTTCTTATATAATGCAATAGAGAAGCTCTCCCTACTAAACCAGAAGCTTAGTACTAAGAAGAATATTATACTTATTACTAGTACTAGAATCTCTACTAATATAGGTAGTAAGTTTAAAGGGATATAAGCTATTGTAGCTATCTGATTAGTACTTAATAGTTCCTAACTACTGAAGCTCTTCTTACTTAAAGGAGTCTAGTTATAGAGTATATGACTTATTAGCCTATATATCGCCGGAGGCCACTAACCAGTTAAATAGCGATATTTTAAGCAAGCTTCAGAATAGGCAGCAGGCCTCATTCACTTCATTTAATCATTTTACCTAGAAGCTAGCTAAGTCTGGTCATCTTCATCATTATTACACCTAAAATATTAATTGCTAGCAAGCCAGGCTCCCTTCTCTCGCCAAAAGAACCATCTGGCTTTACGGTCGCGCAGATATAATAGTCTATTACATGATACTAATGCATACTAAATAAGTATCTGCGAAATCTTTCACAAGATAGGCAATAAAGCCATATCCACATTACAAGCGCCTACAAAACCAGCGTATGCGTGAGGGAAAACGGAGAAGATCCGTGGAATTCCTTCGGCCCAAAGTCCTCTTATATGGAGAAGAATGCCCTAATAAATCCATAATTACAGCGGCATTTAACGATAATTTTCGAGAAGTAGTGGATGCTATGCTAATTATCGGAATAAGATTGCTGATTCCATTAGTTTTAAATTTCGCAAAATAACTCTTAAAAACGGTAAGAGCTTGGGATCCTAATAATGTAGTAGCATAGGTAAACAAAGAGCCACCCAAGCTAGATCTGCAGTTCAAAGCCCTCATCAATCTTGAGTATCGGGGAGATTGCGATTTTTTTGCCTCAATAATTGCACGTTATAGATTGGCTTCCTGATTCATTAATTGATTGAAAATTGGCTTCCCGAAGTCAAGCCATTGGAGTCTAAAGGTTAGGGGCTTTAATCCCACTGCTTATTAAACAGGAAATGTGGCTTTCCATTGTGGCTTGTAGGATGTGGCTGGTTATCAGATAAGGGGTGTCAGCGCAATGACAGGAGAACGGCCCCTACGGGCCGCTATCAGACCTTTCGGAACGAGATTTTCAACCTGTGAAAAGATGTATGTATGTGTGTCCATATATTATGATGGCTGGCGACTTTTCGATTGTGGCTTATGAATGTTTCGCTTCGGCTGAGGCTAAGAATCCGGACGCTGGACGGACCAAGCTCTTTCCTCTTTAGGAAGTCTGGAATGTCTAGCTCAGCGTGATTCATATAATCTCTTAAACCAGCAACCCATAATTTAAATTAACTTTCTCGCTAAAATATGATCAATGATCATGAACATTCTTTTCGAATACTCTGCACGTCCTTCACTTAAAACCTAACTGTCGAGCCACTTATCGCTCTCAGCATACGTATAATTTCCGTGGTATAGGCAATGGAGTAAATGCTCCGGGAGGAAGACGTTGATTAGACACAGTCAACGGCTCCGTATTAAAAATGTTACATTTCAGCAGAGGCCCATAAAAGATCCTAGATATGTATATGATGATGCCATACAGTGGGATATATCCTACTATAGAAAGCCTTGATTCTTCCAGTCTCGGGCGCACGGAGAGGTTCCATGAATTTATATGAACAAATCTACATTGTGTTACTAGTTGTCGACAACCTGACGTTTCGGCTTCCCGTCCCATAACAACCCTATTAAGCATGGACACTTGCCCAATACGCCTTGTGTTCTGGTGTGATCATGAGAAGCTTGAGTATATGCATCAATTTCCAAGAATGCTCATCCCATCCGACCCACGACCAGCGGATCCTCTATATACCAGCATATTCCTCCATATACTCCAGCCCATACTAAGAAGTCATGAGGCTGCGTGCTATGTTGCGTCTTCTCGAGTTTGTGGAGTATGTGGGACACCAACAACAAATCTCTTAAAAATTCCGGTGTCTTGGCTTCATAAACCAGGGGATCCTTATATTGCGGTATGGATCAGCGCAGTATGCAGCAGAATGGAGTATGAGACTCGAACTCTGCAGTATATCAATGACACGATATCTGGACTCGAGGTGGAACACTTGCCTCAAATAGCCCAATAATGAATAGCTTCTAGGGCCCATTGGGAACAGGAGGATATGATAGTACCTTTCATAATTGCCAGGGGCTGGGGGGAGATAAGTGCTATTCGGTATTCTAACTCTCATAAGCACGTCTGGTTTTTTCTCCGAGACTTGAGAGTCTTCGCATAGCTTCGACAATGCAATAATCCATTTTATTCCCAATAAAGTCCTATTGCTGTATAGGGCTGAGGAGCTTGATGCCCTTCAGCGATATACACCTAGACAGTTGTATATAGAGACTGGTGAAGTCGCATTTAGTTGGCTCGCCATTAATAATATAATTTCCACGAAGTTCGAGGAGGACTTCCGGAAAGGTTTTACCTTGGGCCTTATAATTAGTAAGCGCAAATGCGGGTACTACAGGCAAACCACAACGGGTGCATTTTCCAGGCAAAAACCTGGAGTTGCGGTTTAATAGATTAAGGGTCTGCAATAATAGGCAGGTAAGCACCGTGCCCGGTAGTAGGGTAGGGATAAATAGGCCTTAGGTATCCTCGGATTACAAAAGCATGCCGAGGGGTGGCCCAAAATAGATAGTCATATTATTAGCAAGGTAGAACCTAGGGTAATTTGGATCTAATATAAAGTTATAAGTAATAAATTCGGTACTATTAATAACCTTTAATCCTATATATATATTTTAATTAATAGCCACCAGTATACCTTAGGCGTAGAAGAAAATGCTAGGAATTTTGTAGGATAAGTTATTACTAAGTTTAATAGTCTTTATAATCAGATCTTCTAATATAGTACTACTTCGCCAGGTGTATATAGAGACGAAGATAGAAATATATTTCTTATAACAATAAGCCCATTTAATAACAGCCTCTATATTAAGGGCACAGCGGTTTTGGTTCAGTGGTATTATAGCATATAGGCCCTCACTAAATATAATCTAATTATAACTAATAAGTTTAGTATTAAGTATAAGAAGATCTTAATATATCTAGGTCCTAGCCCAGACTCTATTAAGTAAAGTACCTAACTAAGGATCCCCCTACACACAAACCTATTCCTTAAGAAGAACAATAGTCTTAAATATCTACTATAAGTTATAGCTATAATAGTAGGAAATCACTGCTTGGCCTAGTAATATAGTAGATAGATCCAGTATTCTATTAATTAATAGGCTTATTTTGCGGATAGGAGCAAACTAGTAAAAATCGCCCATTAATAGTACCACCGGAATCCCTCCAAACGATTTATTAATATAGTCTTAAAGCAACTAAAGGTTATAGCTAACCTTATATAATATAGCTCCTCTAAGTATACTAACTTCATTAGTTATAAGAACTAATTTCTACTTCTATATTAATTTCCTAGTCTTAGAGAAAATAGGAAGTTTTGTTTAAATAGAGCAGTAGGTATTTAACTTATAAGCAGAGTATAAGGTTATACTACTGATCTAGGCGGCCGCGCTTCCCAATGTACTAGTAATCTGGAGAAGATATGATTGATCTCTTATGGAGAATACCTATTTTAAAGCATTAATAACTTAAGATTTATCTATTCCTTTGGGCCCGCTAGTGTACTAAAAGTATTAACTAGTAGAATTGGGATTAGTAGTATAGTAATCTAAGAATTTGCATATAAGTTAAAGAGCCATTACCTAGAGGTAATTAAGGGTGAAGTTTAGTGCGGTAGTATGCCCTAATTCTACAAAACTTATTATATGATTCAAATCTACTACCATGTAGCCAGCTTGCCTAATTGGTTCTATAGGCCGGCGCTGGATAGGGTAATCCGTGTCACACTAGCCAACGAGGATATTATCTAATACCTGATTAGCTACGGTGCTTGCCTGCGCCTAAGAGCCGCCCTTGATATTATCTAGCAGTTGGAGATATAGTATGCCTTAGGCCTTTGCTATAGCTTAAATACCTTAATAAGAGAGGGCCAGATATTAGTAGAAGTTTTGGGATCACTAGATAAGAGAATATTATTCTTCTATTGGATTCTTGTGAAAGAGGTCCTAGAGCAGGCTCTGCAGCACTGGAGAGTCTCTTATTACGCTGGTGCTCT
This sequence comes from Paramyrothecium sp. XJ0827, assembly GCA_020881915.1. Lineage (NCBI taxonomy): Eukaryota > Fungi > Ascomycota > Sordariomycetes > Hypocreales > Stachybotryaceae > Paramyrothecium > Paramyrothecium sp. XJ0827. The sequence continues at coordinate 64,533 of JAJFPB010000001.1, read as the reverse complement.
ATACTGCGCTCTGCAGAATCTAAAGTAGGGCCCCATAGGTTTAGTAGCTTCCGGCCATAATTAAGGGCTCATTACAGTAATCACCCTCATTAAGTAGGAACTCAACGTCAACAGTATTATCCCCTTCCGACCGGCTGGCCCAGAGCTTTGTGTCTTTTCGTACATCATCCGCCGACCTTCTGAGCAAGGAGATATTGGAAACGTGGGATCGCAGATAGGGTTGGAGCAACGCGGCTCGATTTAACCAGATATTGGTAATGTCACCGTCTGTCTCGTTGAGGAAGTCCTCCCAGGGCATAAATAAGGCCAGGTGTAGAATAGAGTTGCTAAATAGATCAGCCGTAGCTCTAAGAGCGTGGATGATGGGGTTATGGAGGCTACCGAGGACCCGATGGGCAAAATACCGGAAGACGCGGAGCCCTTGACGGCGACGAAACGGCTCTTCATGCCTCAGCAGGAACTAGGTGGGTTGATAATCCAGGGTGCTGAGAATGAACTAATTCCTCCTTGTAACAGTAGAGCGAGTAGGTTCCGCATCGGGTGATGCAACAGGTGAGACCGCTGGTGTATTACCCCAGTTGGAGGAGCGCCTCGTACTATATAGGATAGTAATTGAGTCTAACGAAATGCTGCAGATTCATCTATCACGGTATTGGTGGCATCAGAGGAAAGCGACTCGCCCACTCAAGGTAAAAGCGCCCTAAAGCGAGGTGCTGGATCGGTCAGAGAGGGACCACCAAGAAAACGAATGAGCTCGTGGAAAGTTCAGGAGGCGCAGGACGCCTCGTAAGCAGAAAGGCATAATTAGGCAGATAATTAAACTCAAAATGACTTGCTCTGACCCCCGGATTTCGTCCTCCCTATTGACAGTGACGAAGCCCCAAGTAAAAAAATGGACATGGACCTGATCCAATTGGAACAGAATAAAAAAAAACAGTGACATTAGAGGGCTAAGATATTGGTCCATAATAATCATATATAGATGTGTCACAGCAGAAAAGCGGTGTGGCTTTGTATTTGCGGCTTTGCGTTTATGGCTCTGTGTTCGTGGCGTTTTTGTGGCGTCGAGGGAGGACCCGGAAGGAAGATCCTTTTGTTCCGAAAGGCATAGGAGACCGGTCCCTACGGGCCCGCCATCAAACCTTCGGAATAAGTCTTTTAGTTATAGGTTTAATAAAAATCCACAGTTGCTTTCGAAGTATTAGATATATTATAGTTGTAGCTAATAAGGGCACAGACTACTAGGTATTTCGAAGATCAATATATAAACCAAGGAATCCCACTTATTTTCCTATCTTATTGTAACTTAATTTAATTTTACTAACTATAGGTAATACTTAGATAAATGCCCTTAAGAAGTAGGCAAAAGCTATATAGTAGGCATCATGCTGAACCCTCCCCCGCTTAGCGTCCGTCGATTGATGGATATGCGTAACTTGCTGCTGATTTTCAGTACCCCAGTCGAGGGTGGCACACTTCTGGTCGAGCTTCTTCTGCATCTGCTGGACACGACCCTTCTCGATCTCGTTCCGGCGGAACTGCTTCAGGTCATAGGCAAGGCCAAGCTGCTTCCAGATCCAGATGGACCACTTGGTGGGGTTATACTGGTACCACTCGATGGCGTTTCTGTAGTCCGAGGGAAACTCATGGTGGAAGTTGTAGTAGCCCTCACCGAGAGTGACGAGAGCGGTAATGAGGTGGTCACGGGGCGAGTTTCGGTCGTCGAAGGGCTGGTCACCGAGCCAGTGGGCGAGGGAGTTGACGCAGAAAGTGGCTTGCTGGACGAAGCAGATTCGGAGGATACCGGCGTAGACGAAACCGCCGAGCCAGTCGCTCCAACCGAAACCAGCGACAATGGTAGGCAGGACAAACGCCATGAAGATGACGCACTTGAGATAGTTGCGGTGCTGCCAGACAACGATGGGGTCCTCGTTAAGGTCGGTGATGTCGGTTCGGCCCTGGCGCTTGGGGTTCTGCTTAAAGACCATCTATCCGATGTGGGAGTAGAGGAGACCTTTGCGGACGGAGTAGGGGTCCTTCTCAGTGTCGGTATATCGGTGGTGAGCACGGTGGCCGTGGGACCACCAACGGATAGAGCCCTCAACGGCACCAGCACCAGCGGCAGCCAGGTAGATCTTGAGGGGAGTAGTGGCCTTGTAGGAAGTGTGATCCCAAAGACGATGGTAACCTACAAAATGGCCAGAAGGTCAGTATCAACAATCAGCGGAAGGGGAGCACATTTGAATAAGGTCTCACCAGCAGTGATTCCAAGGCTGGTGTTAAAGTAGAAGATAACTACCCAGATGGCGGTATAGAGGCGGAGAGGGACCCAGTAGGCGAAGATAAGGCCGATGATGGGAATAATAATAATAAGAGTGGTATTGAGCCAGTTAATGTGGAGATAGATATTGGACTAAGTCATTGTAGTATTGGCAATGTGAAGCTTCTTGGGATCATACTTGGTGTTGCTTTGGAGCGGCTTGTAGTCGGTAGTACTGTCTGAGAAGGCCGCGGCCTCCTTGCTGGCTACCTTGCTGGCCGAAGATAACGATGCCATCTTGGGCGGCGATCGACAAGTGTTAAGACTGCTCGGAGGAGAGTCATTCACAACAAGGAACCAGCAGGGTTCTTCTCCCAATATAAGAACCACGAGGATAGTATCTTATAAGTAAAGCAGGAGGAAGCTAGAATATAGACGGGTTAGGAGAAGTAGGGAGGGAAGGGGAGGGAAGGGATAGATTGACAAGTCGTCGGTTACTTTGGGCGGCACCAAAAGGCATTACACCAGATCCAAACCCAGGCAAGTATGTAGATAACCAGGTGGGGGAAGGAAGAAGAAAGACAAAGAGAGGAAAAGGGAAGTTTAGAGTAAGGTAATGTAAGATGGATTGGCTACATATTGAGTGTATGTGTTACTCTGGTATTCCTGTTTTTTCTATTTTTCCTTCTTATTTTCTCTGTTTTTCCTTCTTGTTTTCTCCTAAACCCACTCTTCACAAACCTACCTTTGGGGATAGGATAAATAGAATACATTTCACAAGAGTCAACAAGGAGGTACCTCCAAACTTTGTTGGACCCGCGCTGCACTGGGCCGCCAGGTCTTTCCAGCTACTACGACGAAGGGATTGGAACTAGGGCACACAGCTAGTAACTAAGTTGTACGTATTATACACAGGTGGACGTCGCATGTTAAGGGTTGTCAATAAACCTGTCAGTCTCGTATCTCGGCGGCATCACCATGCAAGAACCTGCAACAGAGTGGGTTTCCTGACTAGCAACTTTTCTTGGACCTTGAGAGCAGTGTCGTTTATGATTACCATCACATAGGGCGAGTATATGTTCATTCCTAACCAAATACTGAGGTCAAGATCGGCCCTACGATTGCAACATCTCTAAGATAAGGCACTCAGTTCTGCTGTTACTGCTACTGGTGATTGCTGGTGGATCTGTGTAATCGACTCAACACCTTTCCCACCGTCCCGAACTTTTCTGCGCGCCCCGGGCCATTTGCTGCGGCCGGCGCTGCCGCCCCTCCGACCGGTCGCTATTTGCGGGTAAAGGGCATTCGCCAGCCGATGTACCTCTACACCTAAGTTAAGTGAACAAATACCTGCAGCTGCTCGTGCTTGGGGCTCTAGCGACTTCTTAGTGCCCGGAGCTCTCGGGCTAGAGCTGTCTTCCACCATTGCTATCGGCGAATGCGGGTGTTGATGATCCTCCTCCCATTACAGCGTCCATAACAACCCTCAATGCCTCTTCAGAATTACTCCGTCTCAACGCCAATCAAGCAGCATGCAATTGCAGTCCAACCCCACCCCCCCCAGCTCCGGCTCTCATCTCCCCGAAGCTATCCCAGCTCAACAACACCAACCAATCCAACGTGTCCCCAAAGCCAGTCCCAACACCAAATTCCAAAATCTCAGCCCTACGAACGAACTCGCACCCATACACATCTCCCTAACCCCAATCTCCAGATCGACCGATGCCTCGGCCCATTTCTTGCTTGTGACATGACGCCATAGCCCAGAGCCACCTGTGTCAAACATCTCACGGCGTTCTTTGGCTGCCATTTCGCGTGCCGCATGACGACATAGCCCAGAGCCACTGTTCAAACGTCTCACGGCGTTCCTTGGTTGCCATTTCGCTGCTCCCAAGGTTTTTCCCCAACAAAACGCGCTAATTACATGCTCCAGCCTAGCCGGGTTAGGCGCTAGCCCCTCCGTTCTTTTTCTCACCTAATCAGCTCTGTTAAGTGAATCAATGGATTCAAGCATGTGAAAATGACGTCGTCCTGCAATTCATAGGAGTTGAAAAATATGGGTGGCGGTACCGCACCCCAACACTATAGGCCCAATTGTAATTGGCATACGTACATTGGTTGATAACCTTCCATCTGACTGTCGTCCCTGCTGGTATTATCTATTCACATGTCACGTCTTGATAGAACCCGCATTTTTCGGCGCGACGCGGGGTAAGTCGGCCGTCAATGGTTCCCAGCAAATTGGGTTGGCCTATGTAACTAATGGAAATACCCTCAAGACATGACTGATATGAAATCTTCTTCTTTCAAGCATCATTACCAATAACTGAGGATAGGCTCCTCGGCTGAGGCTACTATCTGCGCATCGCCAATGGCACAATCGTCTGTCTGGAAGTACGCCTTCATACGGACATCCATATTCTTCCTGCACCTGGTGGCACCCTTCAGCATATTATATTCGCTAGTCAGCTCGCTAGTCGACCTTCCGATCCGTATCCCCCGCATACTCGAAGTATGGCTCGTTCTCGAGACGGTATTCTACTGTGCTGTCTATCTCCCGCGCAACGCCTACCTCCAGAGGGTCGCGACTCATCCCACAACTGCGTCTCGCGAAGATCGCCGGAAGCTGTTCTGGCGCTGCCACAGAAACATCCCAGATCCGGACCAGTACTTGCAGAAATGGTTCCGAAATGCGCCACCTGCGGAGATCAAGCGGGAAAACGTCAAGGACTTCTTCCGATGGGCGTTCTTGAACACTGGAGATTTTGACCCGGCACACGACGAGGAGCTGGAGGAGTACCTTGGAGAGATGGAGAAGCTTCTAGGGAGGAAGCTGGAACCCGGGCACAGCAACGCTCAGTGCCTTAGATTGACGCTTAATAAGGTCGAGATATTACACCGCAGTTTGACTTAGTATCTGGTGAGTTTCCAGAGCAAGATACGCATGGGCTTATCTCTCAGTAGTAAGAGTTAGGTTCCTAACTTCATGCTAGTGTGTATTTGTCGTTGATACTATAGCGTCCGCCTATATGCACTACCACTCCTTCGACTTCTACCGCACATCATTTCTCGCTATTTTTCCTTTGCGTCCTCTCACTCTCTTATCCGCGTATCGCTCCCTTGCGAAAACCCTCACGTACTGGTACCGGCCGCATACATCTATAACGAAACTCCCCATTCTGTTCATCCACGGCATCGGCATTGGACTCTACCCATATATTAATTTCTTGGGCGATCTTAGTGCCGCGGATGCCAAGGATCCGTCGGACGGACAGGTGGGGATCATTGCCATAGAGATCATGCCTATAAGCTCCAGGATTGCAGCCGAGGCACTATTGAAAGATGAGATGTGCGAGGAGATTAATCGTATATTAAAGGCACATAGGTGGAGTAAGATTGTCCTCGTATCACACTCGTGGGTACCCCTCTACCTTTCTCTCGATTTATGTCTAGTCATTGCCCTGTACTAATTTCTGCCCTATGAAGGTACGGAAGCGTGGTTGCTGCGCATCTCCTTCACACTCCACAGATTGCGCAGAAGATTGGACCGGTTGTGTTTGTTGATCCGGTATCTTTCCTGCTACATCTCCCTGATGTAGCATATAACTTTGTAAAATCTTCCCTATATCCTTATTCGCAATCCCAACTAACCCTCTCAACACTTAGATCTGTCGGAAGCCAGCCCGGGTTAATGAACACCTCTTCTCTTACTTCGGCTCTAAGGACATGGGCGTTTCGCACACGTTATTCCGCCGCTTCGTCTGGACTGATAACGTCTTGGAAGGAAGAGACATACAGGACCATCGCGTGAGTGTTGTGCTAGCTGGCAGTGACATAGTAATTGACACGAAAACAATTGGGGCGTACTTGACAGGCGCAGATGATTGGATATTGGAAACTAGTCACTGGGAAGATGGAATATGGAAGGGTGATGGGCTGGACGTGGTATGGTTTCAAGACTTGGATCACGGATAAGTTTTTGATACGAGAAGTAGGAGAGGGAGGTTGGTGGATATTGTCAGGAGGTTCTGTGTTGAAGGATAACTGCCTACCAGTGCTAGGGGCCCGATGAAACATGTTCACGTCGCTAATTTGCAACACGGGGTGGGCTCAACGAGATGGATAGCACATGAGATAGGATGTATAAAACGGCATTAAACAATAACTGGAAACGATACGGATCGCTGGCCTTGCTAGATAGCAACCTCCATCTGTCCTGAAGGACCATAGTGAGCCGCCGTCTGATCCGGAGTTTGAGGCAAGGACTCAAGGAGCTGATCGAGGAGGTCTTCGCTCTGTGGACAACTCGCCAGTGCTTTGAATTAATACTCTACCCAGAGAAATCTGTCTCGCCACCGTCTCCTTCCAAACTGCACTAGATGTCCTACGCATGCCCGGATGCGCAAAGTCTATCCGGCTGCCAAGATCACCAAAGGAAGAAGCATCCCGCCCCGCCTATCTCCAGGTGGATGATGCCTTCCATGGCATCACGACACTTTTTAGACCACCCGAGGACGACCACCAAGTCGAGTAAGTGGCCCTGGACCGGAGGAAGAAACGCGCTGACCATTCATTTACAGTGTTATTGCACTTTTGGGTCTCGGCGGCCACGCATTCTGATCCTTCAAGCAACGGGCTGGTGACTACATGTGGCTGCGCGATGCCCTTCCGTCCACCGACAGGCAGCTCATCCGAGGTCACAACCTCGTCGGGGCAGTTCGCCTGCAGTTCATTAGACCGGCGTACTTTGACGACCAAGGGGGAGAGCATGCAAGGCTCCTTGACGAGCGAAACGATGTCGATATACCATTGTCAATGCACGTATACCCTTTCCCCGATATTGAAGACTGGGAAGGTCAATGGTTCTTTTTTGACGTGCAGCTGCACCCTTACGAACTGCACTTTCGTCGCAAGGTTATCGACGGGGACGAAACGGCCGTCGGCTCGTGGGAAGACTTGTATGGAAAGCTGGCACAGGTCCGTGGACAGATGTGTCTCCAACCGTACGTATGGTCTTTGCCCATGTCGTTCCTCGAGTGGTCTCCTCGTTTTAGGCACTGATAAATGATACCATAGAGTTGCAGAAAGGTCCCTGAGGCACGCAGGTGGTTGCTTCCCCACTATCGCGACGCGCGCTAGCTTTCAAGGACCCATCGACACGACGACCTTCGGGTCGTTGTCAGAACACCAGCTAAAGTGCTGCGGCTTTATCCAATGTCAGACGTACCTGGCACCGGCCCGTGACAATGACGCGCCTCTCAAGGGGGGCCAGGCATTCCACATACCGGCGTATATGCCGCACGATCAGCAACCGTGGAAGAGTCGGATTGGCTGGATGAAGAACTCGGCCGAGGGTGGCTTCGTGTCCAGAAAGTGGATATACGGGAGGGGAAGCATTATAGGCATACTGAATTTCGCACTGCTCGAGAAGGAGCCTGGACCCGGACATGATATTTTGGTCGTACTTATTGACGAGTTCGGGTTCACGTCGAGGGCAATATTCGACGGCGGTAGTAGCAACGGGAGCGGTCTCTCCCCGCAGAAACTAAGGCAAGAGCCAGGCAAGGGTTAAAGCCCCTTTAGTAGTAGCCCAATTAGACCGTCTTTAAGGAGATCCTCGGTATTATCTAGTGCGGGAATAGAGCAGGTAAAGGAGATACTAATAGGAAAGATAACGGAGGATTCTGCTTTCTCTACGGTAATGAAGCGGCTCTTTATATTGCAATAGGAGTCACCTAGTTTATGCTCCCAAGACCATAGGACAAGGAATAGTTCATCTAACTAGGGAGTTAGTAGGTTCTACATTAGATAATGCGCCAGGGGGGACCGCAGGTATGTTTTTTTTCCCCCCATTAAGTAATATATCAGTATATAGTACTTACTCTAGCTAATAGGAACAGAGTTATTTATTACAGTATTAATAGGATCTAAAGAAAGTAAAGTACTAAGCTAAGGTAGAAATGTACTAAAGTAAGGTAGTGGCTTAGTTAGAGATAGGACTATATGGAAGAGGGTAAGCTCGTGGAAGGTATAGAATACCTAGGAAACTTAAATTATTAAAGTATAAAGTATCTTTTTTATTATAAAAGATAATTAATAACTCTCCCTAGTAATAAAGATACTAGGGCAGAAAGAAAGTTATTATATTTGGCTAAGATTAATAAGGCTCCACGGCCTATAGACCCTCAAGTTTTAGCTTATAGGGTATAGCTCTTGAGATGTGGCTCACGTAGAGGCTAAACTATAGCTCAGTTTGGGCTCAGTTTGTAGCTTAGTTTAGGGCATAATTTTTGTGGCGTCGGTGGCGGTGTTTAGGGGTAGTAGGTTTCGAGGGCGCGGAAGGAAGATCCTTTTGTCTCTTCATTCCTCAAGGCACAGGAGACCGGTCCCTACGGGCCCGCCATCAAACCTTCGGAACAAGTCTTTTAGTTGTGGGTTTAATAAAAATCCATAGTTGCTTTCGAAGTATTAGATATATTGTGATTATAGCTAATAAGGGCACGGACTACTAGGTATTTCAAAGATCAATACATAAACCAAGAAATCCCACTTATTTTCTTATCTTATTATAACTTAATTTAATTTTACTAACTATAGGTAATACTTAGATAAATGCCCTTAAGAAGTAGGTAAAAGCTACATAGTAGGCATTATACTAAACCCTCCCCCGCTTAGTATCTATCAATTAATAGATATGCCTAACTTGCTGCTGATTTTCGAGCTGTCAGGTTTTCAGGAGATAGCATGGCCCTATGCATCACAAACACTGGCCCTCATAAAACCGTTTCGTCTGCGCGGCCAGGTTCTTGAGTCTCTGCATGGCATCTACTATGGTCTAGTCTAGCTTATTACTAATAAAGTCTTGGGGTCGTACAGGGCTAAGAAGCTTGATGCCTCGAAGCATTATATACCTAGATAACTGCATATAGAGACTGGTAAAATCGCACTTGGAGGGTTCGCCATTGGTCATGCGATTTCCCTACAGCTCCAAGAGTACCTCGGCAAATGTTTTGGATTGGGATTTATAGTCAGTAAGAACAAATGCCGGGATAACCGGTAGTCCCCTTCGGGTGTATTTCGTTAACAAGAACTTGAAGTAGGAGTCGCTTGGATCAAGGGTGTGGGAGATGGGGCGGATGAGCACCGCCTCTGCTGGGAGGACGGGGACCGCCAAACTCGCCGTCTCCCTGGACTGTAATAAGATGCCTAGCGGTGGGCCGAAGTATATGGTGACATTGTCCGCAAGATGGTATCCTAGGTACTTCGGATCGGGGATAATATCTGTCGCAGTAAACTCTGCGCCATTAACAACCTTCAAGCCTATGTATATATTCTTATTAACAACCACAGGCATCCCCTGAGCATAGAAGAAGAGGCCTGGAACCTTGCACTTGGAGTCATCCCCTTGCTCGATCGCCTGGGCGATCTTATATTGGGACAGGCTAGCTCTTCGCCAGGTATGGGTTAATACGAAGACGGAGATGTGCCTCTTATTGAAGCGCGCCCAGTCCACAATAGCTTCCATATTGAGGCTCCATCGGTTGCGGTTCAGGGGTGTTATGGCGCGCAAGCCGTTACTGAAGGTAATATTGGAGCGGTCAACCAGCTTTATATTTAGTAGGTGGATATCTTGCTATGTCTAAGTGCCGTGCCGTACTCTGTCCAGAAGAGCGCCTAGCTCAGGGTTATTGCGTGCGCGGACCTGTTCTTCAAGAAGAACCACGGTCTTAAACATCAGCCAGAGACTGAAGCCGCGGTGGTAAGAAATGGTGGCTTAGCTCATAGGGGCGGAGACAGGATCCGCCATTCGGTCTACCAGGAGGCTCGTCTCCCGTACTGGGGCGAATTAATAAAAGTCACCCATTAAAAGAATAACAGGAAGACCACTAAAGGGCCTATCTGGGCAGTTGCGGAGCGACTGGAGATAATAGCTGGCCTCGTATAGAGTAGTACCTCCAAGCATACTAACTTCGTTAATTACAAGGACCAACTTCTACTTCTAGACCTACTTCTTGGCCTCCAAGAAAAGTGGGAGCTATTTGTCGGGGGAGCGCCGGGTATTTAGTCCATAGGCGGAATGCAAGGTAGTACCACCGATTTATACTACTGCACTCCCCGAGGTTCCCGTGATCTGGAGAAGATATACTTAGCCTCTTACTAAAAAGACCCATTTCAAGGCCTCAATGACCCTGGATTTGCCTGTGCCACCCGGGCCTCCCGTGTACTGGAGATATTAACCCGCCGAGTTGGGATCTGCAGAGTATTTATCCAAGAACCCGCACACCAGTTGAAGTGCCCTTGTCTGCAGAGGGTTGAGGGTATACGTTGAGGCGGCAAGGCGTCCTAATTCCGTGAAGCTAGTTGCCATATTAACGTCAACAAGCATTCGAGGATCCTATACAACTGGGCCTTGACTTGGACGCAGTAGGGGGATCTCCATATCATAGTTACGAGCAAGCATATTATCTATGTCGGCATTAAGCGTGCGATGGGCGCTACTCTGGGGACCTGCCTCAATCTCATCCAGCATCCGGAGATGGAGCATATCCTGAGCCTTTGTAGCGGCTTGAACATCCTCTGCAGAAAGAGTAGAACATTAGAAAAGGGGAGCGTTCTAGGTACGGCAGATCTGCTAATAGAAGCCTTCTAGATGCTGGACGAAAGGCCTATTCTTAGAGGCCAAAGTCTCTTCACGCAAGTCACGGATAAAACTCGTCAAGGCTGGGGAGCCCTTCGTGGCATCGGAATCTCGCACGGCGTTATGCAGAGTGTGGAGCAGAGCCGCAAAATTCTGGTGGTACTCAGCGATTATTGCACGCTCTTCACCGTCATCACCCTCATCGAGAGGGATGTCTACGTCGACCGTGTCGTCGCCTTCTGATCGACTAGCCCAGAGCTTTGCATCTCTACGCGCATCCTCGGCTGATTTACTAAGAAGGGAGATGTTCGAGACATGAAAACGCAGCCGGCGACAGAGAGAAGCTTCATAACCGGACCATATATCAGCAACATCGCCCTATATGCAGGGAAGGAAGCGCTCCCAAGGCACGAATAGGGCCAGATAGAGAACAGAGTTCCTGCTCGGCATGTAAGAGCACGTTCGGAGTTAGCAGTGCGGTCTTAGAGCGTACTGTCTAAAATATACCGGGTGCTCGTCCCGGTAATCATCACTTATAAACCCTTGAAAAATCGGCACGGCGTACTCATGGGGTCGGCAAAGTTTCTGAAACCAGCCATGGTGCTCTGGAGAGGGCCCGTTAAGAGATATGTGGTTTTTGTCCTCGTCCCGGTCACGGCTACGGACCAGGGTAACTATGGACATATAGTTGTAGAGGCATATATTTCTTAGGACACGGCCTCTGTAGGCATAAGCATCTAAGTACAAGAGGGTCCTGCCGCTAACCCTGAGCTGCATTGTCTCCGGTGGCTCTTCCTCCTCCATTTCCTCGCCAGCCTGGCGGCGGAGGTGTCTCCATCTCCGAAAGATCGCCCAATATAGTGCGTTCAGGTTTAGGAAGTACTAGTGCGGGATGTTGGTAAAATCTGTCTGGTAGCCGAGCATATGGTAATATATCTCTACGGCCGAGAGCTGTCTCTTGGAAAATATCCGATTCGCCACCCTCATTAGAAACTGATGACTCTGGTTTAGAATAGTAGGTCGCTGGGCGCCTTATTCGGCTAGTACTAATGCGTCACGTCTCGACACGGCATCTTCGCGAAGCTGTTAGAAGACTTCGGTCGCATGGGCAATTCGTCTCCACATAGGCGTATCCAACTTCGTGGCATAGTTGGTAATGTAAAACACCATAGCCAGGCCCTTGGTCCTTATTAAGATTATGGATATATCGTGGTTATGGCGGAGGCCAACCGCCATCGCTTTATTATACCGGTTAATGAGAGGATGGTTGCGACGGATGGTGAGTAGGTCATCATCGCTCATCCCCGTAGCATCAACGATCTTCTAGGGCGCTTTGAACCAGCAAGCCGTTCGCCTATACTTATCCGCATTATAATTTGTGAGGCCCTTTAGAGAATACTTGATGCAAGTATAGGTATGGGAATGGACCTGGCAGCAGTACGCGATGAAGTTGGACTCGACATCAAAGGCCGCAGTAAGAGCCTCGGTGTTGTTTATTATCTTCTTGACCGGGTGGATTGGCTTCCGCTCCTGGCGGAGAGCCTTTCCAGCGTTCTCATCCAAGCACTCATGAAAGACCGAGTCCATGTAGCGCACCACTTGGGCATAGTACTCTTCTTCTCGGGGGTCGGCAATATCGTCAACAAGCGACGGTAGCTCCATATTGCCGTACAACCACAGGAGTCCATGCAAGTGCAGACTGCCACGATCGTTCGTCTCTACCGTTGCATAGTAATGGCTGACCTTCCCAAAGACGGATTCTTGGCCTGTTCTGATGTATTTTTCGAAGAACAGAGAGATTTCTCTGTGGAAGAAGATGGCCGAGCTGACCGGATCCATGGTACTGAGGGCGATCCTGTCGTATCTTCCCCGGAGATCCGCTAAAAGCTCCTTCGCCGTGTAGTAGTTGTGGAGCCTATGGATGGAGAGCCTCATCTTGACCGGGTTGTTGATGTCGTTGGGGTTGATGGTGATCCAAATCGCGGGCGTACCGGCCCAGATGTCAATTGCTTGTATCCTTCTGCGCATGAGCAGCCGCGTTTCGTTGGAGAGCGGCTGTGCATGGCCAAAGATGGACAACTCACGGAGCAAAAACGCCACGTCTGCGTCCGTCGTCGTTCTTGTTTCTCGCATCTCGACCTCGGCTCTATTTAGGCGGTCCGCCGTCAGACTTCCGTAAATTCGTTTAACTCTCTCGAAAGAGCCCTTTGTCGTACGGACCATGCTAATGCGGCGGTTAGAAGAACGGAGGAGGATGTTGAAAACCAGAAAACAAAAGACGGGATGGGTTGCAAACCGCCCCCCATGTCGTTGCAGCACGTATCTGGCCCAGTAGCTGAGCGAGTGGTTGAGGCGGGGCTCGGCAGCCTCTGAAGCTTGTTCTTGACCCGTGCTAGACATTTGAAGGGCCTTTGGACCACCTCTACCCCAAGGGAAAAGTTTCGGGAAGGTGCGCGGGAAGAAGTCTTGGTGCAGGCTGTCCGCAAAGTCCGCGCCTCGTTCCACCAGGATGAACGGCTGCTCTGCCGTGGCTTTTACCTGTATCGCACACGGCTCAGTTTCATCAGCACCCCGGATCCGAGTCGTCCGGATGGCATCGGTTAAGAATAAAAGTTTATCGGCTTCCTCGAAAGCGGCTGGCCCATCAAGGGGAAACATGCCGGAAGATGTCGTCTCATGAACGACTTCACCGTCACCGTCGGCATCCTCCGGTTCTGGAATGGAAGTGCAGGAATCCCTAGGCAAGAGGAGATCCTGTTCGTCCGTCGGAGTGCCCTCAGGAAGGCAGGAGTTGTCGCTGGAGTGAGCCTGCGCCGACGCAACAATTTCTTCAATGCTCGTGAGCCGGTTCTCTTCCAAACCTCGATCGGTATCTGGGACGATGTGGTCCGTTTGTGTCTTCTCGGCAACGGATGGCTCCTCCCGCTGCATGTTGTCCATGATGAGGATAGGTACATCGGAGCCGTCTGCGTACCGCCAACCATCTATCTCGCCATGGTCGATCGTGATGTGCTCATAAAGCGAATTGTTTTCCTGGAGCCACGACAGCGCAGCCCGGACACGGGACTTGCGCACTTGGAGAAGATGGCCGACGTCTGCAACGCCGGGTTTGCTGGAACCGCTCCAAGAGACGTGAATGTTCTCGATTAGCTCTAGAAGAGGGTGAGGGAGGACTGTGGCAACAAGGTCCTCGACTTTGTTGGGGAAGACCACGATATGGCCCTTCACGTGCTTCCGGTAGCTGAGGCCCGATGGGGTCTTGTTGTCGATAGTAAACTTTGTGATGTAGCCAAAGGAGGCCTGCAGAGCAATTAACCTCTCCTCCACGGGAGAGAGGCCATCGAGCTCTTCGGGAAACCGATGCTCGCATCCGATGTGCATGTTGTTGACCGAACAGATCTTCGGCAATTTCCCATTTGTCAAAGTGGTATAACATTCGCGGCAAACCATAACCTCAGCGTCGTCGTCAGCTGGAAAACAGTCCTTGCACTCCTGGAGCGCCATCGTGGCCTGCAGCAAGGAGGGCGTCAAGTGCCTCCTCCATCGGATCTTTGTGAGCTCGGAAGGAGGCTGCTTCCTGTAGCAGAAGTTGCAGTGCGAGATCGGTAGCGTCCTTTCATCTGTGAATGCCTGGTGGAAGGACTGTGCAGTCTCTACCTGGAGGGCAAGTGGGACCTCTTTGCACCAAGATCTTGCCACCGATTCTTTCTCCTTGTCGCGGAAACGAGATTCATGGTATCGCAGAATGGTCTCGAGGGACTCTCGTTGGAGCAGGGCGGTTTCCTGCGATGGCCTCGGTCTTTTCTGGGGGCGGTCTGGCCTCGTGGGCGGCGGAGTTAGAAGTCCTTCCGGTTGTGGTTCCCGAAGGCGCTTTTGGGGCGGCGGGTTCTGCGGGGTCTGCGGGATTGCTTGGGGAATTGGGATTTGTGGAGAACTGGAGATCCGCTTGGGAGTCGCCGGTGGTTGTGTCCGGCGCACCTCTTCTGCTCCTCGACGGTCGAGCTCACCGGCGTCCTCTTGTGGTCGTAGCCTTGCGGCTCTTTCCCGGAAACGCTCTTCTGTGTGTTGTTGCGTAATAGCCGCAATTGTCCGCCTGAGTTCATCTTCCGGTACCGTGACGGTATTATGCCGGGCCACTGCCTGCGCCCGGTGGCCCCGTTCCTCAGCGCGCTGGCGTTGGATGTCATCCCATGCATGAGCAACCTCGTTAGGCCGAACTCTTATTGGCTCCTTCTTGGGCTGAGTGGGTGTCTGAGATGCTAGTTGCCTGGTGATAGTGGAGCGGGACGATTCTTGTCTTCTACGGGCCAGTGTTTCGGCGTGTTGTTGGTCCAGGTCTTCCAATGTACGTTGGATCTCGTCAAGCGGAACTCTGACCGGCTCTTGATGGAGCTGATGGGTGCTCCGAGATGCTGAGGAGTTTAGGATAATTGAGTGGGGTGGGCCTGATCTTCCTCTAGCTCCGTTTCTAGTACGTCTCCCATTGAGATCTTCTAGCGTGTGGCGGATTTTATCGATCGGGACCCCGACCGGCTTTTCGCGATGCATCTTATATACTAGCGGCCTCGTTGTAAATATGTGTACTGAAAGCGGGAAGTAGAGGGCCAAAGCAAATGTGGCCACGCTCGGTATGAAAAGGAGCTGGATGAGAGCCCAGAGAAGATGTTGATATAGTTGATGTCGCTTGTGGCGCGGAATCTCGGCTACCCTGTTTTAGATTACATCATCACGGGGGCGGCGACAGTCTCGTGGCGATACCTAGAGCTATCCTAGAACTATGGTAGCCTCTTTATTATCCAAGGCTAGGTGAGGAGTAAGATACTATGTTAACTGGATCTGCGTGCGGTGTATCAAGACTACCTGTGGGCTCGGCTTAAAAGGAGCCCACTATTCTAGTGATCGGCAAAATTCTGGGACAGGTGCATTACTATGGGATAGCCAATTCTGGCTTTATTCTGGCTTATAATAAATAGAGAAAATACTAGCTAATAGAGCTGACCTGAGGCTTATTAGGAATTATCTTGATTTTTCTCTGCGATGTGTGGTTGTTAAGAAATATGTTATTAAAATCGAGGCTTCTTCTGGGTTGTGATTTGTATGAAATGACTACTGAAAAAGAGGAGATTTTGATGATTTTAGTAAAACCACTAGTTTTAAGAACTGAAACCGAGTAGGAATAGAACCTGAACCTGAACCATGAGCTGAAGTCGTGGCGGTTCTGAAATTGTGGCTCCTCAGATGTGGCTTGTAAACGGTGGTGCATAAAAGGGGCTTAAAAGTGCATAGATCGCCGAGCGAACCGGGCGTTGGGGGGTTAGAAGGCGCGGAAGGAACAGGAGACCGGTCCCTACGGGCCCGCCATCGCCTTTCCGGAACGAAGAACGTCCTGAGGTGCTATATACGGGCCTGTAACTGTGTTGTCTAGTGTATTGGGCCAAGGGGGACTTGGGAGAGGCTAGTCCCTTAGCTGCCTGCAGATATATAAGACCCCTATAGTTCCTTTCCTTAGGAAAGGAAGACAAGCATCGAACTTTCGGATAGTATCTCCGTCTTATATATCAAGCATCCGTCTCGTTTCTGCAGCTATATGCTCGAGCCTCTGCATAGCAGCAACTATGATCGGATCCAGTTTGTTGCCGATAAAGTCCTGCTGTCGTATAGCGCTGAGAAGCCTGATGCCTTCTAATGTCCTACACCTGGACAGCTGTACATAGAGGCTGGTGAAGTCGCATTTGGAAGCTTGGCCATTGATTACACGGTTTCCGCGCAGCTCAAGGAGCACTTCCACAAATGTCTTGCCTTGGGCCTTATAGTCGGTGAGCACAAAAGCCGGGACAACTGGCAATCCCCGGCGTGTACATCTTGCAGTTAAGAATCTGAACTGGGAGCTGGTAGGCTCGAGGACCTGTGAGATCGGTCGGATGAGTACTGTTCCGGCTGGCAGCGTCGGAACTGACAAATGCTCTGTCTCTGTCGATTGTAGCAGGATGCCGAGCGGTGGACCAAAGTGGATGGTGACATCGTCTGTAAGACAATACCCTGGATAGTGCGGGTCGAGGATGACGTCTGCGGCGGTAAACTCTGCCCCGTTGACGACCTTCAAACCGGTGTAAATATTCTTGTTCACTACTACCGGCATACCCTGGGCGTAAAAAGAAGACACCAGGGACCTTGCAGTTAGAATTATCACCTTGTTCGATGGTCTTCGCGATCTCGTCTTGAGACAGCGCTCCACGTCGCCAGGTGTGGGTCGAGATGAAGATAGAAATGTGCCTCTTGTTGAAGCGTGCCCAGTCTACGACGGCTTCCATGTTAAGACTCCATCGGTTGCGGTTAAGCGGTGTTATGGCTCGTAAACCGTCACGGAATGTGATTTGAGAGCGGTCCACTAGCTTTGTGTTGAGCAGGTCAAGATCTTGCTGTGTCTGAGCGCCGGCCCGTACTCTTTCTAAAAGCGCAAGGAGCTGGGGGTCGTCTCGAGCCCGGACCTGCTCTTTGAGGAGCACGACTGTCTTGAACATTAACCACAGGCTGTAGCCGCGGTGGTGGGTAATAGTTGAAGGCCCTACGGTAACCAAGGCGGGGTTCCCAATCTTGTTCACGAGGAGGCTTGTCTCTCGCACCGGGGCGAACTGGTAGAAATCTCCCATCAAGAGGACGACCGGGATACCGCCAAATGGCTTGTCCGGGCAGTCTCGGAGCGACTGGAGGTGGCAGTTAATGTCGTACAGCGTGGCTCCACCGAGCATGCTAACCTCGTCGATCACGAGGACCAGCTTTTGTTTCCACGTCCATTTCTTCGCCTCCGAGAACAGTGGAAGCTGTTGATTAGAAGAGCGGCGTGCGTCTAGGCCACAGGCCGAGTGAACTGTGGTTCCGCCGATATGGGCGGCCGCGCTGCCTGATGTTCCAGTGACCTGGAGAAGGTGCGACTGTCCTCTGGCTGTAAACGCGTGCCTCAAGGCGTCGATGATTCTGGATTTTCCCGTCCCGCCTGGGCCGCCAGTATATTGAAGATGTTGGCCGACCGAGTCGGGGCCGGCGGTGTATTTGTCCAAGAATCTGCACACAAGCTGCAGAGCTATATTCTGCAGCTCATTGAGCGTGTACTGGGTGGCGGCGAGACGGCCTAGTTCCGTAAATCCTGCAGCAGGATCGACATCAACAAGTATCCGAGGGCCACGCATAGCTGGGTCCGGACTTGGAAGCAGAATAGGAATTTCTGCTTCGTAGTGACGAGCAAGCATGTCGTCCACGTCGGCGTTACCTGTTGGGTGTTCGGCGCCAAGACTGGTCGCCATCTCATCAAGCATTCGGAGGTGTAGCATTTCCTGGGCCTTTGCCACGGCCTGAATATCTTCTCTCAAGAAGGTGGGGTATTGATATAGGGCACTATTCTGGTTGCGGCGGATTTGTTGATAGAAGTCTTCATGGCGTTGAACAAACGGTTGAACTTCTTCGACTATGCTGTCCTGGCACAAATCTCTGATCAGGCTCCGCAAGACGGGGAGCCCTTTGTAGCGTCCGAATCTCGAACTGCGTTTCGGAGAGTTTGGAGCACGGCCGTATAGCTTTGGCGATGTTCAGCCAATGTTGCAGGTTCTTCGCTGTAGTCGCCTTCGTCCATGGGAAACTCTACGTCCACGGTGTCGTCTCCTTCCGACCGGCTTGCCCAAAGCTGTGCATCTTTGCGTGCGTCCTCGGCCGACTTAGTAAGAAGGGAAATGTTTGAGACGTGGTGTTTGAGACGGGGCCGGAGGGAAGTCTCATGGCTCGACCAAATATCGGTGATGTCGCCGTCTGCTCTGGATATGAAGTCTTCCCAAGGCACGAATAAGGCCAGATGAAGGACAGAGTTGCTGCACAAGGTCAGTGAGCTAGCCGGGACCGAACTGGGGACACTGATAATACCGGCCGAAATACACTGGATGCTCGTCCATATGGTCGCTGCTAATATATCCCTGAAAGCCTCGGCACGGCGTATTCGTGAGGCCGACGAAGCTTCTGAGTCCAATTGTGATATTCCTCAGATGGCCCCTCGAGAGCTATGTGAGTGCCATCCTCATCTTGAGTACCACGACGCACCAAGTTGATCATGGACATGTAATCATAGAGGCAAACATCTCTTAGCGTCGGCCCTCTATAGGCATAGGCATCCAAGTATAGCAGTGTCCGCCCGCCTTCCCTGAGTTGTACCGTCTCATCAGGCTCCTCTGCATCTGTCTGTACGCCAGCCTGACAACGAAGGTGTGCCCATCGCCGGAAGATTGCCCAGTAGAGCGCGGTGAGGTTAATGAAGGACCAGTGCGGCACATTGGTAAAGTCCGCGTGATAGCCGAGCAAGTGGTAGCAGACCTCCACGGCCGAGAGCTGTCTCTCGGAAAAAATCCGGTTTGCCACTCTCATCAGGAATTGGCGGCTCTTGTTCAACACCTCTGGCCGCTGACCGTCATGAGTGGCGGTATCCAAAGCCTGATGCCTCGGCACAGCGGCCTCACGGAGCTGCTCGAGCACCTGAGCCGCATGGGCAATGCGCTTCCACATTGGCGTGTCCAGCTTGGTGGCGTAGTTTGTGATGTAATAGACCATGGCCAAACCTTTTGTCCTCGTCAAGATCATCGAGATATCGTGGTTGTGGCGGAGGCCGACCGCCATTGCCTTGTTGTAGCGGTTTACTAGCGGGTGGTTCCGGCGAATCTTTAACAGGCCGTCATCTGTGAACCCAGTTTCTTCAACGGTCTTCCAAGGAGCTTGGAAACGACAAGCTGTCCGATTGTATCCGTCTTTACCCTGTTCATTACGTCCGTTTAGGGAGTACTTGATGCAGCTGTATGTGTGTGAATGGACCTGGCAACAGTACGCAATGTAGTTGGACTCCTTATTGAAGACTGCCGTAAGAGCCTCGGTACTGCTCATTATCTCATCAACAGGATCGATCGGTTTTCTCTCTCGCCTGATAGCCTGTCCATCATCCTCGTCTAAGCATTCATGAAAGACTGAGTCTAGATACTGAACCACTTGGGCACGGTATTCTTCTTCTTGGGGATTGGCCATGTCATCAATTAGGAGGGCAACTGCAAGTTCCCGTCTAACCAGAGGAGTCCGTGCAAGTGCAGGCTGCCTCGGTCATTCGTTTCGACGGTTGCGTAGTAGTGGCTAATGTTCCCGAATATTGACTCTTGGCCAGCTCTGACGTACTTTTCGAAGAACAATGAGATCTCTCGGTGGAAGAAGATGGCCGAGCTTACGGGATCCATAGTACTGAGGGCGATCCTATCGTACTTACCCCTGAGATCGGCCAAGAGGTCCTTTGCAGCATGGTATTCGTGAAGCCTATGAATAGAGAGCTTCATTTTTACCGGGTTATTGATATCATTTGGATTGATGGTAAACCAGATGGCCGGTGTGCCTGTCCAAACGGTGAGCGCCTGTATCTTCCTGCGCATGAGGAGCCGGCTCTCGTTTGAGAGAGGCTGCGCATGGCCAAATATGGATAGCTCGCGAAGGAGAAACGATATGTCGGGGTCAGTTGTGGCCCTCGTCTCTCGCATCTGGTCCTCGGCATTTTTGAGACGCTCCGCGGTCAGTCTCTCATAGACCCGTTCGAGTTTCCCGAAAGACCCCTTGTTAAGCGAACCATGCTGATGCGGCGGTTCGACGATCTGAGGAGGATGTTAAAGACCAAGAAACAAAATACGGGATGGGTTGCGAATCGGCCGCCATGCCGCTGCAGCACATATCTAGCCCAGTAACTGAGCGAGTGGTTTGGTTGAGACACGGCGGGCTCCGAAGGAAGTTGCTCGTCAACCTCTGATGCTTCTAGCGCCTTTGGACCGCCGCTCCCCACGGGAAAAGCTTGGGAAATGTCCGCGGGAAGAATTCCGAATGCAGGCTATCTGCAAACTCCTCACCGCGCTCCACCCGGATGAACGGCTGTTCTCCTGCTATTTGGACGTTCATAGCGTAAGGCTCAGCTTCATCCACGTTTTGAGTCCGACTTGTCCGGATAGCGTCAGATAAGAAGGAAAGTTTATCGGCCTCGACGAAAGCGGCCGGCCCGTCGAGGGGAAACATGCCAGACGACGATGTCTCATGAAGTGGTATCACCCACACCGTCGGCATTCTCCGGACTGGTCATGAAAATCTCAGGATCCTGGGAAACTTTAGGCGATTGACGGTGCTGCTCCATTCGTAGAGTGCCTTCTGTAGATAAGTGATCATTGTTATTATTGTCACTGGCCGAGGTAAGGAGTTCTTCTATACTGGTGAACGTGTTTTCTTCCATGCCCCGATCGGTTTCTGGGACGATATGGTCTGTCTGTGTCTTTTCCACAACCGACGGTTCCTCCCTCTGCATACTGTCCATCATAAGCGTGGGTACGTTAGAACCGTCTTCGTAGTTCCAGCTATCTATCTCGTCATGGTCGATGGCTATATGTTCGTAGAGATGGTTGTTTCCTTGGAGCCACGACAGGGCCGCCTTCACACGCGACTTGCGGACCTGAAGGAGATTTCCGACATCTGCAGCGCTAGGCTTGCTCGAGCCGCTCCACGACACGTGAATGTTCTCCATAGCCTCCAGCAGGGGTGAGGGAGAACTGTGGCAACGAGGTCCTCCACCTTGTTAGGAAAGACAACAATGTGGCCTTTGACGTGCTTCCTGTAGCTGAGACCCGACGGTGTCTTGTTATCAACAGTAAACTTCGTAATGTATCCAAATGGGGTGTGGAGAGCAATCAGCCTCTCCTCAACCGGAGAGAGGCCGTCGAGCTCCTCGGGATACCGATGCTCGCACCCAATATACATGTTATTGACCAAGCAGGCCTTTGGCAGTTTTCCTTTTTCCAGACTAGTGCGGCATTCGCGGCACATATCGGCCGCAGCATCATCGTCTGTCGGAAAGCACTGCTCGCATTCCCGGAGCGCTTTCATGGTCTGCAACAATGGTGGCGTCAGGTGTCTCCACCGAATTCTCATAAGCTCAGAGGGCGAATGCTTTCTATAGCAAACAACGCAATGCGAGATTGGCATTGTCCTTTCGTCTGTGAACCTATGGTAGAAGGATTTCGCAGTCTCTACCTGGAGGGTAAGCGGGATTTCCTTGCAGTAGGACCTTGATACCGATGCTTCCTTTTTGCTGCGGAACCAAGACTCGCGGTCTTTCAGAATAGAGTTGATGGACTGCTGCTGAAGTTGGACGGTATCGTGCACTGGCCATGGTCTATTTGATGGGGGCCTGGTATTGTTGGCGGCGGAGTGGGAAGCCCTTTTGGTTGTTGATCCCTGGGGCGCTTCCGGGAGGCGCTGTGCGTGGGACTGCCGTTCTGGACAGAGAAGAGGATTGCTTCTTCGTACGGTCTCCAGGAGGCGAATTTTGTTGAATGGCTGCCTGCTCGGAGATAGCTTGTATATATGTTCGTGATAGTTCTGCAGCTCCTGCTCGTCTCCTTACGGCCCTTGCTTGTAAAACTTCCTCCATATGCTGCTGTGTGATGGCCGCGATAGTGCGGTTAAGTTCACGTTCTGTCACTTTGAAGGTAACTTGCCGAGGTACTGTTTGTGCCCGGTAGGCTCGATCTTCGGCGCGGCGGCGTTGGACATCATGCAACATACGGCGAGCCGTGTTAGATTGAGACTCGGGTGGATCTTCTCGTGGAAGGATGGCTTCAGGAGATACTACTGAACCAGTGATAGTAGAGCTAGATAACTTATGACTCAAATCTTTAGCGACCTTATTCTTCGGGGTATCGGCGGTCTAGATAGTCCAATGTTTGGCAGATTTTATTAAACAGAACTCTTACCGGCTGTATTCGGGACCGGGTAAGAGCCTGTTGAGATCCGTGTCTTCGAGCAGTGCGTGCTTTGGTATATCGACGATCTAGATCTTGAATTGTACGTCGAATCTCGCTTAGCGGCACCCTGACCGGCTCTTTACGACGCTGGTCGGCTGTCTGATCTGCTAGAGAGCTTGAAGCTGCTAATTGGGATGACTCCGACCTCGTTCCGGCTCTGTTTCGAGTTCGTTGTCGATCGAGATCCTCCATCGTGCGCCGGATCTCATCCATCGGCACTCTGACGGGTTCCTGGCGTGGCATGGTGCAATTGGAAGGTGCTGCTGTACGTGATAGAATGGAAGAAAAGAGAAAAGAAATAAATAGACGTTGACTGTGTAAGAGGGGTAGGGAATAAGAAACGGTATAATGTGACGATCCGTCACTACTCTACGAATGACCGTGTCCACTCGCTCACCGTGAGCGAGTGAGCGGTTACATCGTAGTATTGCTATCACAAAACAGGGCGCCCTCCTGTTTTGTGCTTCGTCTGCCCATATGACTCCCGTTGTAGGTTTTATCCTTTATAGGGAAGATCACAGTACATTGGTCACCGTGATATAGACTTCCATAGTGTTCGCACATCCTTGGCGGATGTGGCATGTGGTCACCTACGGATCTACGTTAATTGCAGCCCTATTGGCCGTAATATATTGAGCGAGTCATACTAGGCCCTATTTGAAACACTGGTCTTGCGGTCTAAAAAGGTGCTGGGTAGGTAAAACTCAGCGCGTCACATCTTCACATCTTCACATTTCAAGGCATTACGACGCCTGGTTGCCCTTCGATTGGGGCTGGAGAATGTGGCCGGAGAATTGTTTCGTTTCAAACGAGGCTGAGAAAGAACAGGGCGCTATATGGTGCGAGCTCTTTCCTATTTAGGTAGGAGGGAGGGCGCGGAAGGAAGATCCTTTCAGTCACTGTCGTTCCTTCAAGGCACAGGAGACCGGCCCCTACGGGCCCGCCATGGCCTTTCCGGAACGAAAGGGATTGTGTGGCTGGAGAATGTGGCCTGAGAATGTTTCGTTTCAAGAGTGGCTGAGACAAGAACAGGGCGCTATGTGGCTTGAGCTCTTTCCTATTTAGGTAGGAGGGAGGGCGCGGAAGGAAGAACCTTTCAGTCACTGTCGTTCCTTCAAGGCATAGATCGCCGAGCGAACCGGGCGTTGGGGGGTTAGAAGGCGCGGAAGGAAGATCCTTCGGAACTTAACGTTCCTCAGGCACTTAATGTTCCTCAGGCACAGGAGACCGGCCCCTACGGGCCCGCCATGGCCTTTCCGGAACGAAAGGGATTGTGTGGCTGGAGAATGTGGCCTGAGAATGTTTCGTTTCAAGAGTGGCTGAGACAAGAACAGGGCGCTATGTGGCTTGAGCTCTTTCCTATTTAGGTAGGAGGGAGGGCGCGGAAGGAAGAAAAGAACCTTTCAGTCACTGTCGTTCCTTCAAGGCATACAGTGGCCAAGACTTGTCCCAGATGAAGCTCGAGATACCATCCGGCCGCACCTCACCGGGATAGATGCCAATACTAGAAGGGTCTACTGAACACCGCTCGCCCAAGGATTTCCGCCTACGAATATACTCTATCCTTATTATCTACCCCTAGTATTATAGCTGGGAGGCAATAATATAGCATATCAAGATAATACTTCCCAAGGATATCCTATACCAAATTACAGTACTTACTACTATAAAAGAAGCTTAGAGATTTATTAGTAGTAATAACCCTATTAAGTTTACCTATATTATACTTAACCTCAGTTCCGCTGCAATAATAATTAAGGTTATTAAATAAATCTTAAAGTTATAGAAAATAAATAAAATAACTATACTTATCCTTTATAATTCAGTCTAGCAATAGGCTATAACAAAATTAGCAGCCACTACTTCTAAATATAACTAATTACTATTAGAAAACTTAGTAATCTTTATTTATAAGCCAGTAAAACCATCTTATCTTACTATTATCTTCAATCCCAATAAAATATAAGATCTTAGTATTAATAGGAACCACTTAATAGCATAGCAAATAGTAAAAAATTAGAAAGTAAGCTACTAGGAAATTAAAAGGCAAATAAGTAATAAGGGATATAAGGTCCTCCTTATTAAGGACTATCCTATTAACTAGAAGGTTCTAACTAAGTACCTAAATAAGATTAGTATTAATATAGAGATTGTAGTTAATAGTATAGAGTATATAGATATAGTACTCTTAATACTATATAAGTACTACTCCTTAATTCTAGTATATTATCCCCAATAGTTACTTAATAAGATATAGTAACTAACTTAACTTACTAGTATAATCTCTATATACTATAAAAGGATAGTTACTAAGCTTATTATAAAATCTATTAATAGGAATATTTAATAAGGTCGCCGCCTATACTAATTATTACATTATTTATAAATATTATATCTAATATCTAGGACAAGTATATTGCAGCAGATTTTAGTAACTATATAACAAAACCTATAGATTTTATTAACCTTAGTAGAGCTATAGCAAAGTTCTTCTAATAACCATATATATTAGTATAGAATATTACTAATATCAAGCCTTTACTACTTTATATCCTTATATCCTTACATTAACCCTAGCTATAGGCCATCTAAAGAAAAACCTTCAGAATAAATAATTAACTTTAGCTAAGATAATAATATCTTTAGCTACTACTCTCTAAAATTTAGTAATTTAAATTATATATTATTTATTTATATTTTATAGTATTACTTTTCTCTACACTAATAATATAGGCTCTTTATTACCTACTTAGTATACTTTATTATTCTTCTAGGTTTTTATTCTTATAAAGTTAACTAGGAGGGAAATTAGAAGGTATCTAAAGTTTTTATACCAAGGTTTTTTATATTTACTATACTACTATATTATTATTTATTAAGGCCTAATCAGGTCTTTAAGCAAAAGCCCATTAAGGAAGGGAGTAAAACTAAAGGAGGTAATAGTAGGGTATAATATAGTATAGCAAAGTATAATAGAATAAGGATAGAATAAACCTTATATTTTCTTCTTTTAGCTTATTTTTATATAGCCTTAGGCTAATTAAGAGATATAGAAAGGGGATAGATATATAGTCTATGCTTTCTTATATAGCTTAGTTCCCTAGGTTTCCTTAGCTTCTGGCCTTTATATTTTTATATACTCTATTAATATATTATAGTATAGTATAGCCTATTATAATCTACTTTTAGGTATCTATTTTTATTTTATTTCTTTTTTCTATATTATTTAGCCCCTTACTTACTCTCCTCCCTCTACAGAGAAGCCAAGTTACCTTATATCCTAGGGGTTCCTTTTTAAGGGGAAATGCCAATTTTTTTTATAAATAAACCAGAGTTTTAAATAGTAACTATAGGAACTAGAAGATAGGAATATAAAAATTACCTCTATTAATGCCCCTAGTATATAAGACCTTATTAATATTAAAGCCAGTACTATCTAGGTTAATTGCAAAGCCATAGGAGAATAAGATATCTAAGACCACTAGTATATTAAAGGCCTTAGTAATATAGGTAGTACTAATAATCATTAAGGGATCTATCTTATTAGCTCTAAGTAGAGACTTATTATCTAAGGTTAGCTTTAGCTATTATATAATATTCTAAGCTAAGGGCTAAAATAATATTCTTAATATCTTATTAATATATAACTATACTAAGCTCCAAAGGTACCTTAGCTAAGTAGTACTTAATAACTAGAAGAGAATAAGATTACTATACCTAAGAGAAGTACTTATTAATTACTTATACTACTATTAAGGTAGGCCTAATTATCTAACTAGAACTTAGTAATTTATCTCTACTTTCTAGTTACTCCCTCTAAGCTCCAGTCTTATTAGTTAATTACCTCTTATATTATATTAGAAATATTAATTAGAGCAGCTAGTATTAACCTATAATATAATAGATCAGAATAGATCGAACCGGCCTTAATCTTAAACTACTATAAGTTAGTCTTATTTAAGTATATATTATAAGATTATAAAGCTTAATTATAATCTATTAACTTATATTCAGCTAAATTAATATAGTAAATATATATAAGCCTTTATTAAGTATACTAAGTTAGTCTTAACTAAATAGGTATTAATTAAACTTAACCTTAAACCACTATATATTAGACCTAATTAAGTATATTTTATAAAGCTATTTAACCCCTTATATATACTATTTATTAAGAAGAACTTAAAATACTAAAGTAATATATTAGTTTAGCTAAATAAAGTAAGAGGGGCTAATAAAGTTATAAATAAAAAGCAAATATATAAGAGGCAGATTTATCTTAGAAATAGAACTACTATAGGTCAGTTCCTCCTCAAGTCTACACTTTAAGAATCAGTTACTAAAATCGCATACTAAGCGGGGAGTAAGTAAATGTGAATATTTTTTTATATAAACTCTACCAGCATTTAATACTACTAAATAGGGAGTATATATATATAAAGTCCTAGTCTAAGCCAAGTATATTCTATAGTACTTTAATATTATAAAGTTTTAGGGGCTCCATAGTAGGTAGAATCCTAAGTAAAGTTAGGGGTAGAAAGCTAAGAGCTATTAAGTGTACCCACATTAAAGGCTAGATTATATTAATATTAATACCCTAAATATATATATATAGATACTTTCTTGAATTAAATATTAGAAGCCTGTCAAATTGTGCCCAGAAACACATACTCTAACATATCAATCGCCCAGTTACCAGTACCAGTACCGAGATCTAGAACACGGAGCGGCTTGGTAGTATCTAAGCCAGCGGCGAATAGTTCATCGCTCCGAGCCACTAGGAAAATCTTGTGAAATATGTCGAGACGGTCAGTCTCTTCCTTGGAATCATCAGTCACCTTTACTCAGATAATAAGGGTTTTCCCTACCTCATCAATGGGGATAAGGTACTTTTCCCTCTCTATATCTCTATCTTGCCCGTACCAGCGCCCATGTGAGAATTAAACATACTGTAGTTTACGCTCGATTATGCGCGGATCGGGTTTAATAGATTCGTCTTTTCCACAATAGGACATGGCAAGCGATATCTGCAGGTGGGTGAGATTTTGTCTGCAGGTAGGTAAGATTTAGCACGCGGGCCTTGTGGTGTAGTTGCAAAATTTATTATCCGGATGCCTGAGGCACTAAGCATTTATTACGTCTAGGCTTTGCGATCCTAGTATCATAACTCGTAGACCAGGGTTATGGAGGCTCACACGTATATTATCTAATTAGGTAATAAACTATAATTAAACCTCGCCCCTTCCGGTTCCAGTCAAGTAGTTCGAAGGAAAATGAGAAAAAGGGCATCCGGGGTAGACCACCGACTTAAATAAATACCAACCTCTTTTTGTGCCCTATTCCTCAATCTGGCCTCAGTCTGTGACGCACTTCGGTACGGCTCTTTTCGGAGGCCTCCAAGAGGTCCTAGAAATTGGCCCGACTTTCTAGTTATTAAGGCACAGCCATCCGGCGGACTAGATCTGGGTCTAAGACGCTACTTTTCCATTAAATGATGATAGGCGACGTGCATGGGCGGGGATTATGCGGAGAACTTTACATACCGACTTGTAAATGATCAATACGAGAAACACTTAACCGATCCTTTGTATCCGCATTGTCGGGAACAGCGCGGCGGAATGAACATTCACGATGGGTTTACTTTCGTGACTACATCATCAACCAACTCGTCGCAATGCAAATGGTGGAATGTATGTAGCAGCTATGGCATGCATGGGTAACATTTGGCATTTAGTAGTCGACGTCTGTAGCAATGCAGCTTCCGCGATGGAATCATTCCATACCGCAAACATCGAATCAGAGTCGAAAGTGGCCCAGCATCATGTCTGAGACCTTCTCAAATTGTTGTCGACGTCCGGTAATAGCGTCATGAAAGGCTTCCTCGAATCCCATAGCCTCGGCGCCGATGATGATGTGGTCCGTTCCAGAGACGATCTCGGGCCACGTCTTCTGTACAAACACATCCACAGGCATTCCAAATGATCGGCCTCCTTTACCCATGTAATCATGTAGCTCGGCTGAGATCTTTTTAGCTTCTCTCTTTGCACTAGGTAGGAGACAGAATCGACTTACTCTGTACCACAGGGGGCCACAGCTCTATTATCTTGGTGCTAAACTCGGCGTTCTGGCGGCGAAGACAGTGCACATAGGCCGAGAGTGCAGCCTTTGAGGCGGAGTAGGCAGGCATGGTGACTGCAGGGATATGTGCAAGTAGTGTTCCGGTAAATATCAGAGCCGTAGGGTATGGCTTCTTCCGTAGGTGCGGGAGAAATTTAACAGAGAGGTCGACGATGCGGTTAAAGTTGGTGCTGATTTCATCCTGAAAAGCATCGAGGTTGACCTCTTCTGGTCTAGACAATCGAATTTGGCTCTGGATGCCGGAGTTAAGAAAGACACAGTCCAGATCAGGAAACAAATCAATAACACTTCAATAGTGTCAGTCACACCGAGGAGGAAGAATCCGAAGACGCCGGTATAAACTTACTTTTTGACGAAGCTGTCAAGATTTCCCTTGTCGGTGATGTCGTATTTAATGCCGCTAGCCTTATCAGATCCATGCTTCTGAACAAAGGCGTCAAGGCGATCCTGTCGACGGCCTACGGCAACAACTTTGGCACCTTCTGCGATGAACTTATCTGCCAGAGCAGCTCCAATTCCAGAGGTAGCTCCGACGAGGAGGACTTGCTTGTAAGGAGACGACATGCTGAGATTCTTGAGCAGAGGGTGGTGATGAGAAGGTGGTGAATGAACTCGAGGCCGGGGCGATTAGAGTATTCACAGAGCTGTACCATGATTTATATAACTGCGTAGTGCGTAGTAATCAGCAACGGCGAGGCAAGACTAGCCGAGGGGTCCGGGACGCCGCATGGTTGACGGTGAAACTTGGGCCCTGTCTTGGGGTCAGGCTTGCTCGTGTTGAATCAGAATGCCAGTGGTCGAATCAAGGCCAATCATCCTCTTCCAAACTATGAGCTGTGGATACGGTGTATTTCGACCGGAACACTAGCTTTCCTAGGTTAGCATATTATTACATGGAGCATGTGGCTTCTCTAGCATCAACCCCGCATCCACTCACGGTGCTTTGCAAAAAGTCCGCATTCCGAACAACATCTAGCTTTGTAGGAGCCTACAAGGAGCTACCTTACGTATGGCTGGGGAGGTGTCAGCTTGTTTATGTTGTGTCGTCAAGGGACGGAAGAAGGCAGCCGAGATGGCGCAAGGTACAGAATTGAAAGGTAAGGTACCTTATCTATGGGGTTTTATTTTAAAAGAGACACATTGTCAAAGATTTCTGTACAACTTCCTCGGAATGCGGGTCCAGCGCGCTGGTGGCCTCGTCAAGAAGCAGAATGCGAGGTTGCGAAATCACACTCCGAGCAATTGCCACCCTCTGATTCTGACCGCCAGAGAGCAAACCACCTCGCTCACCAATGATTGTGTCGTAAACATTCGGAAGAGCACTGATGAAGCCGTGAGCGAAAGCAATCTTGGCAGCGCCTTGAACCCCGGCCAACTTGGCGTCACGTGGAGCCTTGTATTGGCCTGCTAGCCTGTGCCAATGGCTTTCGCCGATTCAACGGCTTTAGCATACTCTAGTCTGCAAATTCCGCCAGGTTCTTGCATAAGTCTGCAAATCAGGTCAAGACATCATCTTGATTCGCGGTTTGAGGCCATCCGCTCCAGCCTTCGTATCCTTCAGATATCGCCCTGGGCTTAAATGCAACACCCCGAGCGGACCACCTGGGTCATGGGGAATTTTGAGTACTAAGATGGTAGCTGCTCGGCTGAACGGTTCACATAGGCCGTATCTGGTAGTCGTAAGTTGGCGATGTTCGTAGTTGATGTCCCGAGAGAACTGTGGTAATTATGGGTTGCTGAGGAGTCCATTGCCGTCTCTGAAATACTCGGTAGCGCGATCCTATCCGTGAATGTTCTTCTCGAAGAAGACCTGCCGTCCATTGAGTCAGACATTAGGATTGTCTGATTCGATATGGGAATAATGTTAGGGTTAGGCCGCTTCCTGTAGGCTTTGCAAGTGCATCCATCACATTGCAGAACACGAAGCAGCTTATTGAGAATAATAAATTCCAGTTTCAGTTTGATGCTGTAAACAACGGGCTTGTATGTTGTCTGAATCTGGAAGTTGTCGGTGTACTGGGTAATAAGGAGGCTAGCATCCAGCAGAATGACCAAGATGTTAACGATGATGAGGTGCCTAATGATCTTGTGCTCCTTGGGTCCCTTGATCGCCAAGACCCATTTGAGGCCCCGCATTGCCTCCCAGATATAGAACCCCGATATGACAGATTCCTGTATGCAGAAGCCGGCCAATTGTATTCGCTCATAGATATTAAAGGCCCGGATGAAGATGTCCGAATTCTGCGAATTGCTGCCGAGAAAGAGGATTGTGACTGGAATATGAAGGATGAAAAAGTTGACAATGATCATAATGAGGACCCAACGCGTCTGTTCCTTGTGGGGGACGACGAGATGGAGGCGTGAGTAGAGTACGACGGACTGGCCCGTCACCATGCCGTACCACCCCAGGCATGTTAGCACCGCCAGGGTGAAATTCGGGCCCAGGCCATGATATCGGAGTAGCACGACAATAGAGTGGAGTAGAATGCCCAGTGTTGCAGTTAGCATGCTCCAGAAGTATAACCCCCTGTGCCGCTTGAATCGGTTGAAAAGCAAAATGAGGATTTCCACGCTATTGTAGCATGCGATGGAAAAAAACCCAGCAATGAGCATGTTCATCGGCAACGGGACTGATATAGGGCCCGTTTCTCCGGCCATACTGCTGACGCTGCTGCACTCAACAAACTAGGTCCACATAACGATTAAAGAACATTAAAGAACGAAGAAGGAATGTCTTGGGCCAAAGAGGTCGTTACATTTGATCGGGCGAGGGGTCTACCATGATATGCTGCCTGACCACGGAGCGTTTGGTAACTAATCTTAACCTTGGCTGCTGGCCCGCTGTGGGTTCTCCATGGTACAAACTGGGTGGCTCCCCCCTTGCCCTCCCCTCCGGGAAGGGGGGATAGCGCAACCACATAGTACTCCGCCCATCTACCCAGTAACGGCCTTCCCCGTTCCCTGTGGGTGGCTGCTAATTAATGTGGAGAGAAGTAACCTTAAGTGGTAATACAAGAGCCTGCAATAAACAGTCTGCGCAAGGAGGAATAGTGACCAACCTGCTACAATATTGCCACGAATCGTTTTGCTCCGCGGTGTCTCCGAATAGGTTGTGGGACGGCTTTGCCACTTGATGGGTGCATTCGATGGTCACCTCTGATGAAGCGCCGGCACAGGCGTAAGGACGTCTGCATCTCCATTCATCACGGTGTGATCTTGTACCGGATAATCGCCGCTTAACGAGATGTACTTGAAGATGGAATAATAGCTCGGAGAAAGTAGAATGAGGAGGGTGTCTAGTCCCACCAACGTGGTGAGTTGTGACCTCATCCAAGGTTGACGGAGGAACCCCGGCCTTGTTTCCACTTGAGTTGGCATTCAGACCAGCCTACCATTCCATTATCGTATCCTCGGCAATGCTCGATTGCGTAGTAGGGTGAGTTTTTGGCACTGGATGGCTTCTCGGTCAACTCATCCTAACCTTTGTTCCCGTAGTCGTTCGGTCCCGGCTGGAAACCGGGGAGATGTAATGGTGTTGTGTCGTGCTCTAGTCAATGCAGGAACCCACATCGCCACCAGGCAAGGTAGAGGACTCTCGAGAATTGGCAGCTGCTCCTGCAGCTGCGCTCAAAGTTGGCGGGGACAGCGACGCTGAATTCCGCGCTGGTCAATGCCATTGCCATGTGCCGACAGGTTTGCGACTGCATGGCAATACCAGCTCCAGTATTCCATAGAGCAAAGATGTTTGGACCGGAACATTATCGGCAGCCCTACTCCTCCGGAGGGGGGTCCCAAAATCGCCACGAAAGGTTGGGTCCGCCAGTATCGGACCCTTCCTCTGCTTTCCGTATCTCTTAGACTGCGCAACGGCGGTGTCGAACAGGGATGTTGACCAATAAACATCGTCAAATCAAGAGGTACTCAAAGCCTCTAGTAAGTTTGACTATAATAAAAGTTCCTACAGATCTGTTAGGTACAAAGAGCTACTTTACGAGTATCCCAACCGGATCGTCATTGAGGTGTATTAGCCCTAATAACTTCAACATAGATAGTCCATAAGTAGCCCGAGATATTGTGGCCGATTACTCAGCTTTGTGGGACAAAATACCTGCTGCCGCCGTTGCGCAGTCTAAGAGATGGAAGCACTGAAGTTTATTTCTAGTAGTCTCACCTCTCAAATAAGTTCCAGCTACCCGGGTTCTAGACCAACCTAAAAAATGTCTCAACCATCCATACTCCTTGGTTGATTCGTGGGATGACCAGCTTGGCAGCATCTCCAGAAGTAGGTATACATCTTGTAATAGAAGGCCTTCGACTCGCCAGTACTGGCATTAGGAATAAGGCTCCCGTCTAGCAGATCCAAACACATCATTGCACACCTTTCCGAGCTCATTCTCAATCGTATTGCGGTATCTACGGACAGTAGCAATATGTCCCAGCCTGGCCCTTGGCTCTTTCTTTTGTGCGATGGATGAGATGATGCGCCAACTAGAACGGCGGGTGTCAACCATATTCTTATAAGCAGTGGCAAGAAGTTTCCGCTCATCGACACTGAGCTCACCGTCCATCTTGATGACTTCCTTCAGATGGGGGACCATATCATCATAACGCTCGGCCTGCTCACTGAGGGGAGCGAGGAAAGTATGACTACCACCATGAAGTCAGTGTGATGATCCTGGAGAGGCTGATATTATGGGTTAGACAAACGTTTCGCGGCGCATGATTCGCTAGACTAAGTATTTGGCTCAGGATGAGGCTGCAAATTGGAGTGGTACGTATAATAGTGCAGTTTATCCTTAGACAATCTAAGGATAAAGTGGTGCTAGAATATGAGGGACTGAGGGAGCAGCAGACCCTAATTATTGTTCTAGGCACGCCGCGTATCATTCCACAGCGGGCTGCACAAGCGGGGGACACCCACACCCGCTGTGTTGCAGCACTCTCAACAATACAGTTACGGGCCATCGCATTTATCTTCTAAATCTCGGAAATTGCCCTTCCGATGTGAAATTGGCCAAACTTCAAATTCCGATGACCATAGAAGTGTTGGAGGGGTACTGTACCCCAGACAGGCCGGTTGTGCACAATTGTAGCCCCAATTGATGTCCTGTGGTGTCGGGTGCTTGGTATTATGTATCACGTGTTGAAGCTGGGATGGGGAACTGGGGGGTCATATGGTGGAGCCTCCGCAGCCCCACCTAGCCAGGCATGGCTGCGTGGCTACAGCCTTGTAGGAATTGAACTGAACAGAACTAGAATACTGCGAAGAATAACAATAGAGAACATCTTTCGTTTAGTGAGTTCACCTCGCATATATATATATATCGAAAGCAATAGTTCCCAGCATCCAGTTTATTACAAAATCTCTAACTTCTACCATTGGACTCAAGTATGCAGCCACTTGCTCGAGGGTCGGGGGCCGCCAACTGGTCTCCTGGTAGGCGCCTCGTCTCCTAGTACGCGCCTATCTCCCAGTCATCGTCTCCTAGTAGGCGCCTGTCTCCTAGTAGGCGCCTGTCTCCTAGTAGGCGCCTGTCTCCTAGTAGGCGCCTGTCTCCTAGTAGGCGCCTGTCTCCTAGTAGGCGCCTGTCCCCTAGCAGCGCCTCGTCTCCTAGCAGCGCCTCGTCTCCTAGTCATCGTCTCCTAGTAGGCGCCTGTTTCCTAGCAGCGCCTCAAGGACCGAAGTTCTGAAAGGTTCTTCCTTCCGAGACCATGGGTAAGACAAAATATGGCCCCTTACATCCAAGAAGACACGCTTCTGCAGGAGACCGTCCCCGAAAGGTTCCGCCAATGCCTTGAGGAACGTTGCCTTTCAGCTCGACGGACAATGGACGCTTGATGGGGTTGTCTCTTAGTGGGCCAGTACATTACGGGCCAGCACCTACAATGGGCCAGCATATTACGGGCCAGCACCTACAAATGGGCCAGCGTATTATGGGCCAGGTCCAGTTTGTGTATCAAGGCCGATATTTTGAGTCTCAAGCTACCAACGTTTATAAGGACCAAATGGGGGTTTCTCATCAGCATCAGGAGCTTCGGAAACGACAGGTGCTCACACGGAATCCGTACATGTCACATAATACCAAGAATGGCCATGGTAATGGATCAGTACGTAGATAATGCAGTAGTAGTAATAGCTTCCCGGCCTGCGGACACACAGCCTTCGGCTGAGGCTACCCCGTGCACCCCATCACCGCTCCAATGTGCATGGGGTGACGTAGTATTTTAAGTTAGTATGTTAACTGTGTTATGATCCTCTTCGTAGAGGATTGAGGTTTCTTTGTTTCCGTTCTCTTGGCCCCGTTTGCTAACAGGAAGCCAGCATCCAAATCACCAGGGCCTCGGTCGTAAATAGATTCACCGTCGTCGCGTCGATGCTCATGCTCAATTTCGATCCTCTGGGATACTGGCCTTCACTGATTCGCTGGGCTTGAAGTTGATGCTCAGCGTTGTTGGCCCAAGGGTCTGGCGGCCGCAAGGCCAGTCCGTATGACCTTATTGCCACCGTCATCCAGACTCGCCTACACCGTGTGCAAAATGTTATCATGGCTGTCGCCGCCCCTCTGAGGCACAGCTCCTTCACATTCAGCCGTCCTAGGCGAATTAATGCTCGGCATTCTGGTCTGAGCTCCCATTTTCTTGAGACAGGAATGGGGGGTGCGGATTGGTCTCGGCCCGCTAGACAAAAAGTTCTTGCCAAAAACCACCTCCGTTAGAGGCATGAGCAACGGAATGCAGGCTGCCATAATGACGCAGTTCGCTTCAATGCTATCATAAGGGAGAAGAGGCTGTTAGTACATTCCGAGTTGCCCTTCATGGTAAAGGAAGTGCTAACCTAGTCCAAGTTATGAGGTTTTCTGTCGAGACTATCGGAATTTAGTTTGGAAATAGCTGTCAGAGGACTCCCAGGGCTTACACGTAAAGTCGGTTCTGTTGCCGACTCCTGGAATGGTCGTACATTTATATATGGCAACGATGCCAGCGCTGGAGTGTAGGGAGGTGTATTAGGTGTTTTCGCTCATGTTGGAGGCCCGGGGAGGGCGCCTGTGGATGTTCATTCCACATGGGGACGTACCAAACGCCGAAACCGAGTGCTATGCCCAGACTCAGCTTCTTTTTAAGGTTAATCGGAAGCCGGAATAGTATGGTAGCTGGGTAAAGAGCCAAGTAGAAGTCGAACAGCGCTGAAAATGCTAAGGGTCTTATATTAGCGTAGGTATCATTAAATCCAGGTTTTTATACCTCCACAACACAGGGTCATGCTGACGAGCACGACAGGGTCCCAGCACTTGAAGTCGATACCAATCGTCCACATCGCCCTCGGTGGGTCGCACTGCGCATAAACAATAGCGATGGTGGCTAGTATAAGAGACAAGTTGATAATGGCGAGGATCCACATGATCCATTTTTGCCACCAGTTTGGGTTGAGGAGTTTTGTCACCAGAATAATGACCGCAAACTTGGGCACAGTAAATGAGAGGATTCCGGGAATGAATCCAATCGTTGTGAAGAATATCGCCCTCTCCAAATCTGCAGTTGAAAGGACAACAGCATGTCTGCCGGCGCCAGCCCTGACCGCGACCGTGACCAAGGCCAGATATGTGTGTCCTAAGGCCTGGTAACGTTGCATTAGCTAACCAAATCATGTCCTCGACAAGTTCTTGTTAAGCACGAACCAGGGAAATAAGTATGAGGTAATCGTCAAAAAACAGACGGCCGAGCTTTTTGATTCGCGAAAAGATTCTACCTGCAACAAATAGTGAGGCGAGGATAGTGAAGACGTAAACAATCACTATTATCCTCGGGCCTTTATTTTGGGCAGCGATCTCGGGCGGCAATGCTGCTGGAGTCGTCATTTGAACAGAGAAGCGGATGGGATCGACGGAAGTTGTGTTGAGTCTCACATTCACGTTGTACGGTGCCCTTGCGCGCGAATGGTGATGGAGTCTAGGGCATTTGGTTAGCTTTGCGGATGGGGGCGGATGGGAGTTTATTAAGGCGGAGGGAGAAGCAGAAGAAAATGGGTTTGCAGGCTGCCTTTGGAGACAATCATCCCCAGAGCTAGTGTCATCCAGAGGCGAATTCAAGACAAAGGTCAGTATGTTCACCGTGCAAGCGTCCCACGTTCTACATACCGGTGGTACAGGTAGAACAAATCGTCAACCCCTGAATATCAACCCGCGATGACTACTAAGGAGGGCTTACGTTAATGTTCCTCGTGCTGGAGAACCACCCCACCCGAAATTTATGAGCCATCCCTTTAAAACCTTAAAACCTGTTAGACTGCAACGGCGTCACTATCGATGGGATGCAAGATGTGCGTCTTAGCTTTATTGTGGCGCCAGGCTCTATGTGCCGCTACTTTTAATGTTTATATTGATACCTGTCTAGACCTGTCTAGGGCAGAAATTCTGGCGATTTAGAGAAGAGGGGTGAGTGGAAAAGCGGAAACCTACCTGTATTTAAAGTTCAGGATTGATCTGATGGCGTTGTGCGAGTTGGAGCAGCGACCCAACCATGTATCGGGCCCACAATAGCTTAGTCAAAGTTGTCTGTACATAGTCCTGGTGATACGTCCATGGCTATTACTGGTAAAGGTCTCTTACTGACAAACATCTGTGGCTATTACTAGTAAACTTCATGTCTCACCAATCACAGGACAAA
The DNA here is from genome assembly GCA_020881915.1 of Paramyrothecium sp. XJ0827. Taxonomy (NCBI): domain Eukaryota; kingdom Fungi; phylum Ascomycota; class Sordariomycetes; order Hypocreales; family Stachybotryaceae; genus Paramyrothecium; species Paramyrothecium sp. XJ0827. Next base: position 26,981 of record JAJFPB010000001.1, on the reverse strand, counting down.
CCAAGCGCCTAAAATCACCTGCCCTGCTTTCTGGCTAGGGCAAGAATTGACAGGTTCAAGTTCTGCCACTCGTCGTCAGCGCCTGAATATCGCCTCCTCGTGATTCTGGTTCCAATGGCAACCCTTATGGGCCTAACATATAGCGGGATACAACGCCCGTCTTGGCAAGGCAGTGTATGGCAATGTTTATAAGGCATACATCTACCTCTTGAGTTACTCGGTATGGCCGACGGCGACTCCTGCATTAGTGTCCAGATGACTTGGGCACAGCCATGCTTTGCGTAGTGAGTTCACTTCAGACCCAAAATGGGTTTTCTTTGCCATACTTAGAGATTTCAGTGTGCGCCACCTCCTTCAAGCCGTCTCGATGCCTGCTTCTATCACTGGTCCACCAGCGAGAGTGGAGAAATGTGCCACTCGCTGATGGGATCCCCAGTCCCCTTCACGCGAGGTTACGCCATCTTCCTTATGCACATGCGCCATCAGGAGGTGGCATTGCCCAGGACTGAGCCTGGTGCGGCATGTTGGCTGTCCACTCCATTTAGAACTAACTTCCTACAAACCCCGTATTAGTCCCTCTTTGGTGGTCAATGCTACTATAAGAGCCCTACTAGTCACGGAAATACAAGTTAACTTCTCAACAAACCAGAAGTTCTGAGAAATTCAGCGCCGACACACTATCAATATGGGGTGAGAAGATTTATCCCTTTAGAGTTGCGGGATATCAATACTAACACCTTACATAGATACACACATTCTTGGTGTATACTAGACTACGATCTCTGGCAGGAAATTCTGCCCGGATTGATCAAAGACAGCGATACAATAATCAACAAAACCCGTATACCTGTCGACTCACGGCTGGACGATAGCAGCATCTGGATCAAAGGCTATGGTGATGAGTGGGTTGCTGCAAGAAATCTAAATAGTGTGTATCCTAATGAACTTTGCAGCTGCCGCGATACGTTTTGCCTTTCATCTTCAAGCGATTTGTATAAAACTGATCGAAAGCCGTACGACTTGCTAGTATGCGCTATTCTTCTCAGAGCCCACCAACTTGCGCCAAGTGCCGTTAAAATCAGGTGCGTCTAGCATTTTAGTTCCGAGCCTAACTTTAGTCTAATCATGTTAGATCCGATGGGAAATGGGAAGACTAAGTCGGAGGCTCAACATTTAGTTGGCGGGTTATGGCCGGACGTAGCCGTTGTATGTCCTTGGAAGGAGGGTAGCCCAGTCAAGGGTTTTACCTTTTATACATCCCAGGGAATCGCGATTTACTCTATAAAGCGGAGGAACATGAACTTTAGTGCAGAGTCTCTATCAGTCAAGGAATAATAGATAATTATTTCACTTACATATTCTCGAAATCTTTATACATATACCCAGTACATTTGTAGTTAGCTAGATTTACAATCATTCATGTAGGCCTATAACCGACTTGTCACTGCGGGGTTCAAGTCTGATCAAACACTCTGAGAAGACCTATTGCTTCGGGCTACACGTATTCATTCTCATTCTTCTTTGGCCGATTGCATGCGCTCGTAATACAGCAATCAAAACAGGAAACAGACGACGGTCTTCAACGAATAGATTAGAACCCCAAATGAGGCTATTGAATGTAACCAGGAAGTTAAGAACTGTAGTTATTTAAGTGGCACTATCAACAGATCAAACAACTTAGTTATCCCAAACATTCGATTCGTTATCAGCATCGCGCTTATAATAACCAGAAGGCTCCATGTAGAAAACCGAGAGTAGTGGAGTCTGGATGATTGTTCATTGCAGTATCACTATCCGCCATAGCAATATCAACACCACTAGGGGCGTAAAAGTCCATATTCCCGTCTTCTTCATATTCCATCAATCATAGGAAAAACTTATACCTGTGGCACTGTCACGAAGTCCCAATCCAAATCAGTTCCCAGTAAAGCTCTCCACATTGCTGGCACCACGACTCTTGGGTCATGAAGCGCATTTTCGCCAGACTCAAGAACCAAGGCAGAAACCTGTGGGTTCTCGGTTAATCGTGCAGCGACGACAAGACCAGCCGTGCCACCACCAATGATGACAAAATCGTATTCTTTCAATTGCGTCATTCTGGTTGTTGGTCAGAGACTGATAGCTCAGGCGCGTAGAAGATGTTGGTAAAGTGCAGTAGGAGGACAAGTAAAGGGAACAGACGAACGACCATAAATACATGGCGGGGTGGACCCGATGGTGTGCGCATTTCCCCAGGTAAGGAATAGCCTGTTACCAACCAACACCCTGTCAGCACACCTAGCATCCCGTGAGCATGGAAAATCCCTGTTCTGAACATCGACGCGTAACTGGATGTCGACCCCCCACTCAGCTACGTAGCCTTTGAGGCTAACTGCGCACATGCTGTGGAGCATTGAAGGTCAACACCCCGTTTGGCGGATGGCAAGCTATTCTCCGACAAAGGAAGCCTCTGCGGCAAGTGATACACGGGGGCCGGTGCATAGTTGACTCGGGATGCCAACCACAAATAGCAGCCCTCTGAATCTTTTGTCTGGATTGACGTTTTCCTTCTGACGTGGGACCGAAACTTCTCTTTTCGCGGGAATGTCAGTCTGCAGCGGCACTGAAAACCTCCCTGCACGTGAGCTCTAGTGCTGGTGAGATGGCGCCGAAAGTCCTTCCGTTTACCGAAACGTATTGTACTGTGGCATCTTCCGCAGTGATACTGTTTCGCTTCATTGGTGAGGTATGGGCGGTGCAAGAGCTCGATGAGGTCACTGCAGTAGAAATGTTAGCAAAGAATTAAATGCCATGTGCAGGAACAAGTGTGTCCATCAAGTATACACACATGAGTAGATCAACATTAGCGAAAGGGAGCTCGCAGTGGCCGCAGATTTGCCCTTCTCCAGTCGCCGTACTTTTCAAGATACAATCGCTGGATGCGGCCAATACTGAGTTACTGGCTGCCGGTGGGATTGGCTTGGCGTGTGACGATAAAGACGTAGTTGCTGCACTATCGACACTACGGTGGCGCCGCACTTGCGTTCTGTCCGACGAAGAGTGAGGTGAAGCAACAGTGCTGGGAGCAACGACTACCATTCATCAGGGATGTTAAAGGTATCAGACACGGCTGGGATTCGTTCTTACAGACGTTTGAGGGACATGGCGGCTCGGTCAACTCGATAGCCTTCTCGTCGGACGGCAAGATGCTCGCGTCGGCTTCGTACGACGAAACGGTGCGGCTGTGGGACGCTGCTACACGTGCCCATAAGCAGACACTGGAAGGCCATGGCGGTTGCGTCAATTCGGTAGCATTCTCACCAGACGGCAAGATACTTGCATCAGCTTCAGACGATCGGACAGTACGGCTTTGGGACACCACCAATACTATTATAGAAATATAGCTATTATGACCTCAGATCAATTTTCCGAGACTCTGTGTCCAAGTAACGCTACGCCATTCTTCATATAAATGATGTGTGCCATGATAGCAGTCGGAAATCTGCTGATATTCCCGCTCGCCTTAGGTGAGCCGATTTCCTTCTTCATGTTGAACGCCTCTCAAAAGCCGAGCCACTGCCTCGTGTCCCTTCCCAACGCCAAAATCAGTGCCGTCCATCCCCCGTTGTTCTTGGCATGGATGTCCGCCCCTTTGTCGACAAGAAGCTGAGCCACTGCCTCGTATCCTTTCTCCAAGGCCAAAATCAGTGCCGTCGATCCATACCTGCTCTTGGCATTGACGTCCGCCCCTTTGTCGATGAGAAGCCGAGCCACTGCCTCGTCTCCATTCCCCGAGGCCAAAATCAGTGCCGTCCATCCATAGCTGTTCTTAGCATCGATGTCCGCCCCTTTGTCGATGAAAAGCCGAGCCACTGCCTCATGTCCTTTCTCCAAGGCCGAAATCAGTGCCGTCGATCCATAGTCGTTCTTAGCATGGACGTCTAGCCCCTTATCGATGAGAAGCCGAGCCACTGCCTCGTCTCCCTTCTCCGAGGCCAAAATCAGTGCCGTCGACCCATAGTCATTCTTGGCATGGACGTCCGCCCCTTTGTCAATGAGAGGCCGAGCCACTGCCTTGTGTCCATTCTCCAAGGCCGAAATCAGTGCCGTCGATCCATAGTCATTCTTGGCATGGACGTCCGCCCCTTTGTCGATGAGGAGCCGAGCCACTGCCTCATGTCCCTTCTCCAAGGCCAAAATTAGTACCGTCGATCCATTGCTGTCCTTGGCATGGACGTCCGCCCCTTTGTTGATGAGAAGCCGAGCCACTGCCTCATGGCCGCTCTTGAGTGCCCGTAGGAGTGGCGTATGCCCTCCCCTATCCGCTTCGTCAAGATTTGTTCCTCTGCGGATCAAGATTCTCACAATAGCCAGCCTACCCTCCTGAGCAGCCCATGACAACGGTGTTCGACCTTTGTAGTCTATGAAGTTCCTATTCTTCAGATCTTCGGTGATGTCGATGCCATTGTGCGTAGTTGAAGGCAAGTCCAGAAGAGCAGCTACGGCATCTTGGTGGCCGTTAGCCAAGGCAGCGAAGAGTGGATACTCATATCTTTCTCCGGGAACGTAGGCAGTCGACTCTCTTTTCATCTGTATGCGAATGAGGTTTCCCCAACCATTATCTGCTAGGACATAGAGAGGAGTTGCATGCAAGCCGTACCACTGAGATTTGAACCTCTTGAAAAGGTTGACCCCCCCCGATCCCACTCGAAGCAAAGAATTGGGACAAGAAGTCATCTTGGGGAATCACAGGCGCCGCAGCATCAGCGTGGTGGAGAACCTGCTGACTGGCGTACTCTAGGAATGAGCAGTTTCCGGCTGTAGCGTACCGACCGCCGCCCCCGTCCTCAAGGTCGTTAACGACCGCCCGTACGCTTGGATGATGCAGGTACGCAGTGCAACACCGTTTGAGCCTCTCGTGGCTGGGGCCCTCCCATTCGAATGCAAGATCAGGCCATAAGTCCTGGAGGCCTTTTTCTTTCACCAAATAGTCCCGTACTGATTCGTGAATGAACTGCACAGTCGGATATATGGATTGGGTGATCTCGGCAAGTCCTTTTGAGGAACTCGTGACCAGTTTGGCGCAGTCATCCATGTCTGTAACATCTGGTAGCTCAGGATCGACCTGATCCTTCTGCTCCAACAAGCCCGCCCACAGAGCATGGCGGAACTCTGCTGGATTCAGAGGCCGCTTTGCGCAGAGGATCCAGAGGACGCAGAGCAGCAGCCACTCCACTCGATCTTGGTCACGGGTCAGCATGCTCCTGAAGAGGTCGCTCAACTTGGGCGGGATTTCTGAAAGCTTCGTCCTCATCGCGAGGGCGCCGCCGCCGCTCTCCTTGTTCAGGATCCCCACTACCAATACGATCCACATGAAAATCCCAGCAGCCTTGTCCAGAATTTGGGCTTGCAAGTCTGCGAGAAGCGAGCGGTTCTTGATCCTAAGATGATTCTTGACGTACTGTGCCAAGTCGTCTGCGTGTCCTGATTCATCTTCGAGGGTGAGCAGAATGCCCCGCCGGATGTCAATGTACGGGTATGGTCGGCTCGAGAAACAGATTCGGAATTGGATGCCATGATCGGTGGTGTTCTCTGCTAAATCCTCGAAGAACTGAACCATGTCCCGGACTTCCTGTTCGTCGCACTCGTCGAGGGCATCGATGAAACAGGTAAAGGAGCGCCGGCCAAGGGCCATCACAGCGCTCCTGAGAAGCTCCTTCAGAGCGTTCAGGTTAGGGCAGTCTTGCTGGCTCGACGGAATGATGTCCGTGTCATCCAGGCCCGATTGAAGGTCTGGAAAGCTCTTGAAGAGCTGCATCAGCAGGGACCGGTACATCCCGGTGATGGACTTTTCCAAGTAGTCGCCTCGTGCATTGAAGAAGAAGGACGCGACGGCCGTGCTGGGGTTCCTGTATTTTTTTTTTGTCTCCAGGTATGCGAACTTCATCATGGTTGACTTTCCAGCACCTGCTTTGCCTCGCATCCATAAGAAGCCATGGTTTTGTGACTGCCTTGCGGGCTCAAGCCAAGCCAGGTATGCTGAGTGACTGAGAAGCCAACGGCAGGTTTTGGCATACGCAAGCTCAATATCGGTCTTGCGAGTATCGATTTGGGGGAAGTCGAGGGATTCCAGCAAGCGCTGTCGCCGTTCCGAAGCATTGTGGTCCGTTGGCGACCCCGGTCTCGCATTGGCGAAGAATGTAGTAGTCCGGCCGAGTTCCTTGGACGGCGGCGGAAGCACTTCCAGCAATTCCCTCGCGTATGCAGCAGCGGTTGCAGCAGCATAGTCCTGCCACTCCTTGTTCTTGTGGGAATCCGAGTAGTCGCATATGCCGCGAATGGGCAAGCAGCGGAGGTTGTCCATCATGCCGGCTGCCTCCATCTCAAAACAACGCTAAATGTCGCCGAGCAATGTTATCCCGTTCTTTCCCGTTCTTCATGACCCTATTGCCCGAAGCAATGACTCCGTAGTGGATTCCAGGTTCGTTAGAGAAACGTTCACGTCGACGTTGCAACCTCTTCGGGTCGCATGCGTCGCAGCTCGTCGCACCGGGAGGATGTTCATAAGTCGATTGGAAAAGGCGATCGGGTTGGCTGGGACGGTGTGGCTGGGTAGTCTACTTCGCACGAGGCTTGTCATTCGACTGCTGGAATGGTTCGGCCCATGCCTCGATCGTAGATTGGACACAGCCGAGTTCAGCAGCGGCGCGGGAGTCTTCGCGTCGGCGGATGACTGGAACTGTCCGTCCACGGTCACCTTGCCCATGTCATACTGCATCACCCTCGTACCGACGACAACGTTGCCTAGGTACAAGTCGGCCTCGCGGGGGGCTCCGCCGCCGATGCCGACCATTAAGGTAGCGAGGATGCTCGGAAAGCTTCGCTTCAAGTTGGTGGCGACGATTGCGGCGTTGTTCGTCCCGTACTCCCCCGGCAAGCATGCCATGACGATGTTGTGCTGATCGATGTGACCCAGCACGTATGCATTGTCATCAGCGGTGTCAATGGGTAGCGATCGGTGTTCCTCGTCCAGCATGGCGCGCGATGCTGCCAATTCCAAGGGAAGCGCGCAGATCCAGGCGATCGTGTAATCTTCATGCCGCGCCTCGTGACGTGCGGGACCCCCACCCTGAGGAGATCTTGGTCGCTTCGGAAAGGATTGGCTCGCGGCGGGTGGCTCATCTTGGAGCAGTCTTTTCGGATTCATTAAACTGACCCGTGTTGCGGATAATTATGGAAGTCCGGTCGCATAGGCTGGGGGTGTGAAGGAACTGGACGGGCATGGTGTGAGGAGTCGTAGTTGGGAAAAAATGCCACAGTCGAAGGTGGAATTGGCAGCGCAAGAAATTGGGAAGCCGTTGGACAGTGTTGGGCAGCGATGGCCAGGGGCTTGATCGGCCTGACATTAAGCCGTCTTTTAGAATAGTCTGGAGCTGGGCCTAGGTATCATTCGTAGTCGATTCATGCATGACTGCCTATATAAAGAGTACCGGGTGGTCCAAGCTTTTACGTAAGATAGCTTTATGCAAGACTATTAATTAGATTTTTTTAAGTGAAGTGGTCTATGTATTTACCTAAGAATATTTACGTAATATTATTAGTAGAGATTCTTAGTATTATATAAGTAGTTGAAAATATTCCTAAAGCTATAATCTAATAGAGCACTAATATTATATATATAACTATAAAGGATGTGGTTATAAGGCATATCTATTTATCTAATACTTATTTTAGACTTATAAATTAACTTCTGCAAGGTAACTTATATTTAGATTAAGAGTAGTAGGGGTTTAAAGATTAAGATTTAGATTAAGGTTTATAAATAATAGACTACTAGCTAGTGTCTTAGGGTTAGATTAAATGCGTTTCTTTTGTAATGCAGCATCTAATGCGTTACTTAATATTAAAAGGGCTTAATTATTATCTTTATCTAACTCTTCTTAGTATATCTATACCATACTTTTTATATTAGGGCTTAATATTATAGAAAGCTATATTTTAGTTAATTATAAGTATAAGGTTATGCTTTATATTCTATATTAAGCTATATTACAACTTAGTCGCAGTATTAAAATATATTTCCGCAATTAATACTAACTTAAGGGCCAGATACTATAAAATATTAAGGATTACTATAAGGTATAATAGTTCTAAAACCTGGCCACAGTTAAACTACTAGTAGATAGTAGCTTACCTATTTCAGGACTTAAGATACTAGATAGTATAAGCTATAGGGATTGCTATATACTAACTATATACTAGAGTAATTTGGAGTAGTACTAGTAGTATATATATAGTAGCTATATGCTGCGGTGTAGCCAAGTGAAGCTACAGTTATAGATGTACTTATATCTAAGATATTAGATTATTAAAATAATAGACGGAGAAGAGTCTATAGTACTAATGCCTAGCTAACTTAATATAATTATTACCGAAGGTATAGTAGAGCTAGAGAGAGAGTATATATAGAGGCTAGAGTGTGGTAATATACATAAGGGCTATAACTATAACTTAACTTAGGTTAAAGAGATAAAGTAGGTTAGGTATATTAGTATCTAGAATCTTACTGAAGTTTATAATACTACTTTATTACTATAAGCTAATATTAAGAAAAGATAAGAAGAAATTAGTAAAGGTACTAGAGAGAAAGAAGCTTGGGGTCTAAAGGTCTTATTTAAAAGCTTTAATTAAGAAGTTAATTGCTATAGTTAGTAGTTAGATAGTATCCCAAAGGAGACTCTATAGTATCTATATAGCATTAAGGTTAGTAAGCCAAATAGTAGACTATTTAGGAATATAGCGCAAGAGAGATTATAGAAGAAGTATAAGATAATAGGTTATTACTACTTAGTATTCTACTAGTAAGTATTCTAACTAGGATAATAAAGGGCGGAGGAGAAGCTCGCTATATTCTTTATAGATAAATAGTGGAACTAGATGGAGGAGATTAATTATTATATATTATCTGCAAGTACAGCCGCGGCTACTCCAAAAATATGACACTAAGACGATCCATCTAGTAGCAATAGTAATAATGACTGCGGCGAATTAGAGAGTGTATCCGGAGGTGAAGATATAGGGGTTACGAATTTGGTCTTATAGGATCTTGATACAAGTGTATTTCGGTTTATAGTGGCTTCTATTAATATGAAGGTAGGAGGTAATATATATAATAATGTATTGCTATGCTTTTGCGCTGCATTAGGTATTTACTAATATCTATTAGGGTTTATAGAGGTATTTCTCTATATAGGTATGTTAGTGGCTTTGCTATAGTTATGCTAACTCTTCTATTTAGAGTACGGTTTTGAAGATATATTGCTTGAGCTAGAATAGGTTGGCTTAGATAAGGTAGAAGAGTTCCGGAGGTACTACAAGGAGTATATATATATTAGCAAGTATAGTATTATTAGTAAGATTATTAACTAGATAGTATATAGCAAGGGTTATTGCAATAGAATGGGTAGTGCCCTATTGGTGCAGTAGTCAGAAGATAAGAGGTTACTATACTACAATGGGGAGTAGCTATTTATAGAGGACTTCTAGTAAGTAGTATATAAACTTATTCGGAAGGCCAAATAGTTAATAGATAATCTATTTAGTGGGTTATGGGCTTAGGTTAGGTTAACTATTGACTTAAAGTAAATTATTAATGAGGTTATATAGATAGGGGTAGGCTAGTTATTTGCTACTAATAAGAAGAATATATAGTTAAAGGCTAGACTGGGTAAGGCTATTTAAGCCAATTAAGCTTTGCTTTTCGATGCAATTAGAGGCAAGTAGTGGTACGCTAGTATGCGGAAGTGGCTCCAATAATTTTGTAAATCTACGGAGTATATTATATCTCTAGTTTATATATGGGGCAGCTAGCTGGGTCGTAGGCCAGAGGTTATAACAATGCAGCACTATAATATAGTATAGTTAATGCACAATATTATTATATATAAGGGCCAGGTTATGATTATAATAGACCGCAATAAGATGAAGGCAATTTGCGATAGCGGCCGTAAAGTGGCATGGTTTTTGCTAGAGTATATAGGATATATGGTGGTGGTATATATTTTATAGCTCTAGGATATGGAGCTACTGCTTCGATGTAGTTATAAGCTGCTGCTGCTGTATGAAAATGACTTGGAGTTTATATAGAGAAGCGGGAATTCCGGCTGCTGGGATATGACTAAGCTAAGCAAGATTATAGCCCAGTAGCTGCAGGAGGAGATAAAGATGTGGCTTAGTGTAGGCAGGTATTACATAGTTGTAATAATAATAGGTTAGAAAATCCGTGGCTTAGTAATAAAGTAGGTTAAGGGTTTAGCTAGCGAAGATAATAATAGCGAAGGAGTTAAGTTTGATCTATTAATAGGCGAGCCAATAGATGTAAGCGGAAGCTAGAATATAGTCTGGGATCTACAGGCCATATATAGGATAAAAATAGCGCGACTTAGGTATGCTATTTATATTAACTTACCCGGGTAATTACAACCGGATATAATTGCAATATTCCGAGCAATTAGTAGGCTATAGCATCAGTTTCTGATGGAAGGTGATTTATTCTATGCTGGATGGAAGCGCAGGCAGCTAAATAATAGTGATATTTGAGTTAGGCCAAGGAAGAAAGCAAGGCATATAAGAAAGATAATAATGCTAGCTGAGGTAGAGAGGCAGATAGTTAATAGACTTCGGAAATTAATGGGCCCAGGGTCAATATGGCGCTTAGATAAGCAGAGGGAGTGTATATAGGCAATCTTAGTGCTGGAGGGGGACTAGGGGCTTATATATATTTTGCTAATAGGGGCTAGCAAGAGTTTGCTTTTTATGGTACTAGCTGTTATACTAGACCAAGGGATAAGTGTTATTGTAGTTCCGTTCGTAGCATTAAAGCTTAACTTGCTAGACCGGGCGAAGCAACTAGGCATAGATATTATCGAGTTTTCTGCATTAAATGTCTCTTTGAGGGAGAGGCTTCTGAGGATGGCGAGAATGGTGGTTATAAGTGCGGATATAGTTCCGGTTAGGAGCTTTCTAGTATATATAGAGGGGCTCCGGGCTAGGGGATAGCTAGGTATAATCTTTATTAATGAGGCTTATACTACAATTACTAATATATTATACTGACGGAGGTTGGGAGAACTTAAGGGTCTATATTGATTTAAGTGGCTAGTAGTTTTATTAATAGCTATACTACTAATCTAATTTAAGGGCTAGTTCTAGAAGGAGCTACTAGTGGGATTAGCAGATATTATTTAAGATTAGATAATAAAGCTTAATTACTGGTATAAAGTTAATAAAATTAAGGTAGAGCTAGGTGCAGTAGAAGCTTAAGTTATTAAGCTAGTTAAGTAGGTTAGTAAGATAATAACTATAGGGTAGAGGGGAGTAGTATATTGCAGGTTAATTGGCTAGTACAAGGCGCTCGCAGAAGCATTAGGCTGCGATATATACTACGGTAAGATAGAAAGGTTATAATAAAATAAGGTATAGGTAGCGTAGGTAGAGAGCTACTTCTATTAATGGATTGTAGTAATAATAGGGTTAGGGATAGGAATAGATATTAGGGGTATAGTGGCAATTATATATATAGAGCTGCTATACGGGCTTATTGACTTTATCTAGTAAATAGGACAAGATATAAGACAGGAGGGCAAAGTAGTAAGGTCAATTATTATATATAATGGGCGGCTATTATATAAGCCAGTAGGAACGGGCGAGATTAATAGTATTAACTAGATATAAGTAATGTGGTTTATTAAAAGCCTAGGGTGCCAGCAGGAAGTGATTTTAATATTTATAGATGGAATTGTAGGAGAGATATGTGCTAGTATTGCTGGAGCTATCCCATGTAATTATTGTAGGTAAGTAGGGTTAGAAATATTAGAGAGCAAGGCAGTTAAGTTAGTTAATAAAGGTAAAGATATAGGCTAGGGGGGGTTAGCTGTGGAGGATATTATAAGCCTAGTTAAGTTACGGTGGAGGCAGTATATATAAGATAAAGCAAGAGATAAGGGGATACTTATGTGGTGGTTAGATGAGGTAGAAGAGTTGTGCCTATTACTTATGACTTGTGCCATGGACTTAAAGGTTTTTGAAATTACATAGTATTCCAAAATGCACTAGTGAAATTGCACTTGAGGGTTTTTGTAAAGTAGTGTTAAGGGTTTTTAGGTTCCGCAGTAGTAAAATAGATTATATATATACCATTAGAGAGCCACAATCTTGGAGACTAAGTATATATATTTTTATTTAAAATGAAGTAGAATTGTATTTATAGTGGCTATCTGAAATTCGGCCTAAGTAAATGAAGTGAGGTTAAGAGTGGGTCCTGATAACCAGGGAGGCTATATTAAGGGGATAGAGCTAGCTATAATAAAAGTAGAGATAACCTATTTCTATTTAAGTAATTTAACTTTAACTATTTATTGCTACTAATTAAGGGTTAAGTAAAAATAGAGGCATTCAGTTTATTTATAAAGTTACCTAAATATCTATTTATGCTTTGTAACTAATGTAAGCATATATATATTGCTAATGAGATTTAGATGCATTTACGGAGATATTATTGAGATATTGATAACAAGGAAAGGGCGAAGATTATCTAAGTGGTAAAGTTAATCCCAGGAATTATTTATAACTAGATGTAGTTAAGATAATACCTGTTGCTAGTGGAAGCCATTAAGCCGGTACTAATTATTGCTAGGCCATAGCTAGATAGTATAAGATGTAATTAGTGCCCATATATTATCTGACGAGAGAAGTATATGCGGGATTATACTATAGATAAGCACTAGTAGAAAAATAAATAGAAATAAGGCAATAGTTCCTAAAGAAGAACCTATTAAGTGGAGCAGCTTATGCTATAAATAACCGGCGTTTATTACTAATGGTTTTTCCCATCTTATGCCAGTAGTACATAGTTCGAAGTTCAAGAGCTAGGTATTAAACTAGAGCTAGAAGCTAAGAAATAAGATATTATGTAAAAGATTAAGGAGTTCTATAGTACGTAAGAGCAGCGGTTCAAGGAAGCCGAGAAAGAAGATCGGATCGAAGAAGTAAATTAGAAATTTAAGGCTAATGTATGGTTAGGTAGGGTCGGTTGGTTAGTTTATTTGAAGGGTTTAGATTGCAATGTATTGCGGGCTATAACTAGACCTATTGGGGATAAAGAGGGTATATTGCGGCAGGTGTACAAGAGTTTAGATTGTACTATGGAATAGTTGAGGAGTTTATGCTGCCCAAGTAAAGTTAGGATAGCTACGTTATTTAAAATTAACCGGCAAGAAGTTGGGAAGAAACCTACATAACCGTTTAATGGGCGGATAGAAGATGATTTATAGATATGATATAAGGAGGTATGATATAAGATTACAAGTATATAGTATTAAATGTAGCAATAGGAAGATAAGGATATATAACCGCTATATTAGTTTATAAGCATATAGTAGGTAGTATAGGATATATTTATATAGTATATATAAACCCGCAATAAAGCGTTCTAGGGCAAGAGTAAACCAATAAATAATGCGCTATCTAATGAAGTAATTAATTGGCAGTATTTGGAGATAGTTATATTGTTTTTAGATTATTAGGTAGGCAATAATGAACATTAGAATGCTATTATTAGTGCATTAGCTGTATTAGGTATTCGCGAAGATGGTAGTTAGTACGACCCATTGGATTATATATCTATTTTATTAGCTATAATTAAGGTGGCCCGCATATTCGCCATTAGTTAGGTATATTGGTAATGCGAGGAAGAGGTGCAGTTAACCAGGAGGGTACATAATATGGAGGAGAGATTGGCACGTAAGTATACGCTGGGGATGTTCCCCTGCGTACGGAAGATGGTTTGTAAGTTTATGATCCGTGTTGGCGATGGACGATTAGAATAACCCGGCCCAATGGATTAGATATTGGAGATACGGATATATAGTATGTATATTCGGTTTAATATAATAGCGGGTAGTAGTATTAATTAGAAGGGAGAGCAAGTCTAATATAAGTGAACTAAGTTCATAATGGGTTAATTAATGGAAATAATATATGCCGTTATTGTTAAGGCAAGGGAGTTATTATATAAGTTAGCTATAGTTAATAGCAGCGAAGAAGGGTTTAGTAAGTTACTATATATCCCGTAGGATTATGTAGAGGATAATAATAGTAAGGATAAGGTAGGTTATTTGTTTTTAGAGGATAGCTGCAATATATAGTTGGAGCAAGGCAAGGGTTAGGTATTTATATGGTTGGTTTAGCATAAGGAACTACAAAAAGAATGGATTTCAACTAATGAAAAGCAAAAGTATCTATATAAAAGGAAGGCATTGCAGGAGTATAGTAAAATATTGGAGTAGTTCTAGGAGTTAATATAGTTTTTAAAGCATTTATTATTAATGCCCGCGCGATTATAGGAAATTTTAGGAATATAGTATAAAAACACTAGCAATAGCAGTATACACAATATTTTTATTTATAACGGCAATATATATTTTATTATAGCATATTATAAAAATTTCTAGTAAACGGGCTAGGCGAAAATTATTCACCGTTTTATACCTAGAGAGGTTGGGGAATTATTAGTTTAGTATTTGTGGTTAGTATTGCTATTTTGGTAGTAGGTATAGGGTATGGTCAAGGGTATAGACCAAGTAAGCCCATTTTTATAAAGCAAAGAGATTATATACCGCAAGTAGTACTACAATAGCAACAAAGATAAGAGATATAGTAGTAAGGAGGAAGAAGAAGAAGAGTTTGGAGAAGAAAAGGGCAGTATAGATGGAATTAGTAATAAGGAGAGGTCAGCATAAGTAAGGTTAAGCCGGGCAAGTTAGGCAAGTTGGTCAAGCTAGTTAGAAGATAAAGGTATTAATATAAGTATACCTATTAAATAGAAGAATTAGGTGCGGGAATGAAAATGGATACTAGATCGGGTGCAGCGGATTTTATAGTAGATTAGCTAGCGAAGGATGGGTTATTGGTTAAATATTAGCATATGGCGGCACATTGCTATCGCAATATCTAACTGGTATTTAGGAGGCAAGTTTGCAAGGAGGGTAGGAGAAGACGGGGTGGAATACAAAGATAAGGACGGGATTAATAATAATGCAGCGGATTTATAGGCCGGCCACTAATTACATATTATAGGTATAATTTATGCACAAGAGTTACAATAAGGGTTAGGAGGCATAGTGTAAATGCAGGAGGAATTCCGGAATATTAGCCATAAGTTATATTAATTTTTCGGTTTTAGTATAGGGGCAAGTATATAGGGTAGGCAAAAGCGCAAGTAAGATTAGTTCGAAAGTAAGTAGGAGGAAGGGCGATTCCAATGATTACGTTAGTTACAGTAAGTTAATATTTCTAAATAGTTATAGCAGATAATAGGACGAGGGATAGAGTTTCGTGGTCAATAGTCGAAGGTAATCTGAGCAATTATTGCGGGGGAAATACCAATTATTTAGATTATAAGTATAGGTGGAGGCAAGAGTTTATTATTTATGTTGCTAGTATATTATTCACTAGAGGGGATAACGATTATTATAGTACTATTGGTTGCATTATAGGAAGATTTATATAAATGTTACACGGAGTTCTAAATCACGTCCCATATATGGAATAGCTAGCAGGGAATACTAATAGCAAGTATAGTTTTTGTAATGCCTGAGTTAGCGGTAATAGGTAGGTTCTGAGATTATATTAACTAATTATAAAATCAGGGTATTTTAGACCAAGTGGTTTTAGAAGAGTACTATATATTAATGGATAGTAGCGCAATATTCTAGCTAAAGTTAAGTAAAGTCAGAAAGGTGGTTTGGGAGTAGGGTATGTAGCAGGTATTTTTAATAGCTACAATAGGCCCAGATAAGATAGCGGAGTTTTATAAGGTAGTAGTAATCTAGCCTAGGCGGGAGGTAGTATTTTAAAGTAAAATAATATAATGCAATATATAATATAGTATTATTAAGGTGGAGCATAGAAATAATAAAGTAAGGGGCAAAGGGAAGGTATATTAGAAGTAAGAGGAAGAGAAGGTATAGATAGCAGAAGATAAGAGGATTAAGGAGGTTGTAGAAGTATAGATCCGGGAAGGATATAATAGCAAGGTGATCATTTATGGCGGGTCAGTGGAATGGGTGAAGAGGTTAGGGGAGATGTTTGGTTGCGGTATATATTATAATAAGGTCAATATAAAGGAGGGCAAGAAGGAATGGTTATAGATATAGATAATAGGAGAGAGGATTATTGTGGCAACGAATGCATTGGGTATGGGAATTGATATACTGGATGTGCGGTTAGTGGTGTATGGATGGATGCTAAAGCGAATTTGAGATTATGTGCAGAAGAGCGGGCGAGCGGAATGAGATAGGTAAGTTAGCAATGCGGTTGTTATTTGCTAGGGGTTAAAATAAGATAAGCAAGAGGCCAAGAGGCAGTAGAAGGCAAAGGCCAAGTAGAGCGGGTGGGGTAAGGAAGAAAGAGAGGAGAGAAGTGTGGATTATGTGGAGAGGGAGGAATACCGGCGAAAGATATTAGATATGGCGATAGATGGTTAAATAGATCAAGAGGGTTGTGAAGAAGGTGAAGAGTAATGTAATATTTGCGGATGAATGGAAGAAAAGTTGGATAACCAAAGCCAAGACCAAGGCCAAGACTAAGACCAAGATAAATACGTAGAGGCATAAATGGCGTTCAACCAGCAGAGACAAGATATTATATTCCAAGAGTGGCAAAGTAGGAAGTAAATTATGGAGGAAATAGCAATAGTAAGTGAGTTAGAGGGTTATTTGGAAAGTTGGGTAGAGTGTTGCGTGATTTACTACATGGGGGATAAGCCAGATAAATATATAATAGAGGAATGCCTATTTAGGTAGAAGGCAGGATATAAAGAGGTAGTTAGGGTTATAAGAAGAATAGAAGAGAATATATTTCGGAAGCAAGGATTCAAGATATATAGCAGTTGTTTTAGGTATAGGTTGCTATATTAGGTTTATAATAGGTAGAAGGTAATAGATAATAATAGGGGGAGATATAAAAAGATGCAAGGAGTGCAATGCTAGTATAGGGGATTATTAGCGTGGTTTTATGGGGCAGTATATTGTATTTTTAAGGAAGAAGTTATGAGATTAAGTGGGCAGGAGATAGGGTTAATAGGGTTTTTCTGATGGGTAGGTAGGAGGATACTATTATGGGGTAAGATGGAGATAAATAAGATGTACTAGGGATTTATAAGTTTATATTAGTGGATAATAGATAATAAGGGTAAAGGAATATAAAGAAAAAGTAAGTAAGAAGAAAGAAGAGGTATAATATAGAATAAATATATAATTATTTTAGGGTTTTAATATAGGTTTATTTATAGAAATGGAATTATATATATAATAGTTAAGGGCGATAGTAGGAAAAGAGCTAGACCGGCGAGGTTATAGTGAGGGTTGGTTATAATAGTAAATGGTTAGGGGGAGTAAGGAAGGGATTTAATAATAAAGGCAATAGCAGGAAAAGAGCCGGGCCGGCGAGGCCATAATCAGGGTTAGGTTATAATTGGGGATGGTTAGGGTTAGTTATATAAATATATGGTTAGGGTTAGGAGGGGAGTATTTTAGGTAGTTAAGGGCAATAGCAGGAAAGGTTGTAGGCCGGCGAGGCTAGGGTTAGGGTTAAAAAGGCATATTAGGGTTAAGGGCAATAGCAGGAAAAGAGCCAGGCCAGCGAGGCCACAATTAGGGTAAGTTATAGTAGGGTTAGGGAGAGATTAAGAAAAGTTTATTAATTATTTTTAGGTAATAGCGGTTAAGTAGCTAGGCCGGTGAGGTAGTAATAAATTAATAATTACATAGGAATATAGATATAAGAAAAGGGTAGTAAAAGGTAAGATATAGTAATTTAAGCCCTACATGGCCAATACGTAGTTATTATAGGTCCAGTATTAGTAAAGGCTAAAGTAAGATTTATAAAGAGTGGATAGATAATTATATAATATATATAATTAATACCTAATAGAGAATAGGGTTATATTTTAGTTAGAGTAAGAGCAAGTAGGTATTATATTATTATTAGGGTAAAAGCAAGCAATTATTATATTATAATTAGGGAGAGAGATAAGTAGTTATAGTTATAGTCTATCCTATCCTATCCTATCCTATCCTATATGCGCGGATCGTTGGACAGTCCATCGATTTAAAACCCCATAGTAGCTAAAGTCTATCCTATCCTATATGCGCGGATCGTTGGACAGTCCATCGATTTAAAACCCCATAGTAGCTATCCTATCCTATCCTATCCTATATGCGCGGATCGTTGGACAGTCCATCGATTTAAAACCCCATAGTAGCTATCCTATCCTATCCTATATGCGCGGATCGTTGGACAGTCCATCGATTTAAAACCCCATAGTAGCTATCCTATCCTATATGCGCGGATCGTTGGACAGTCCATCGATTTAAAACCCCATAGTAGCTAAAGTCTTGGCATATCCGCTGAACAGTAAAACGAATTGAAGTTGGACACCCCATTGAATTGGAACCACCAGGGTAAAATATACAAAAAAGCATCCAGTTTAAAGGTAAGTACCAGGCGATCCCGTTCATCCATTTTCGTAAGATATCAAGCTATCCTATCACTTATGACTTGTGCCATGGACTCAAAGGTTTTTGAAATTACATACATTTTATTTTCGCGCTAATGAAACTGGCGTCCATGGTTTTTGCAAAGTGGCGTCTATGGTTTTTGGGTTAGACAGCAGTAAAATACATAATATATATATCAATAGAGAGCCACGATCTTGGAGACTAAGCACGTATGTTTTTATTTAAAATGAAGCAGAATTGCATTTCTGGTGGCCATCCGAAATTCGGCCCAAGTAAATGAAGTGAGGTTGAGAGTGGGTCCCGACGACCAGGGAGGCCATGTTAAGGGGATAGAGCCAGCCATAATAAAGGTAGAGATAACCCATTTCCATTTAAGTAATCCAACTTCAACCATTCATTGCCACCGATTAAGGGTTAAGTAAAAATGGAGGCATTCGGTCCATTCACAAAGTTACCCGAATATCCATTCATGCTATCACTTATGACTTGTGCCATGGACTCAAAGGTTTTTGAAATTACATACATTTTATTTTCGCGCTAATGAAACTGGCGTCCATGGTTTTTGCAAAGTGGCGTCTATGGTTTTTGGGTTAGACAGCAGTAAAATACATAATATATATATCAATAGAGAGCCACGATCTTGGAGACTAAGCACGTATGTTTTTATTTAAAATGAAGCAGAATTGCATTTCTGGTGGCCATCCGAAATTCGGCCCAAGTAAATGAAGTGAGGTTGAGAGTGGGTCCCGACGACCAGGGAGGCCATGTTAAGGGGATAGAGCCAGCCATAATAAAGGTAGAGATAACCCATTTCCATTTAAGTAATCCAACTTCAACCATTCATTGCCACCGATTAAGGGTTAAGTAAAAATGGAGGCATTCGGTCCATTCACAAAGTTACCCGAATATCCATTCATGCTTTGTAACCAATGTGAGCATGCAGTATTGCCGATGAGGTTCAGACGCATTTACGGAGACATCATCGAGATATTGATAGCAAGGAAAGGGCGAAGATCATCCAAGCGGTAAAGTTAATCCCGGAATTATTTATGACCAGACGCAGTTAAGACAATACCCGTTGCCGGTGGAAGCCATCGAGCCGGTGCCAATCATCGCCAGGCCACAGCCAGATGGTATAAGATGTAATCAGTGCCCATATATTGTCCGACGAGAGAAGCATATGCGGGATCACGCCACGGATAAGCACCAGTGGAAAAATGAACGGAGACAAGGCGATAGTTCCCGAAGAAGAACCCATCAAGCGGAGCGGCTTGTGCCATGGACGACCGGCGTTTATTGCCAACGGTTTTTCCCGTCCCGAGCCGGCAGTGCATGGTTCGAAGTTCGAGAGCCAGGTGTTAAACCAGAGCCAGAAGCCGAGGAACGAGACATCATGCGAAAGATTGAGGAGTTCCACAGTACGCAAGAGCAGCAGCGGTTCAAGGAAGCCGAGAAAGAAGATCGGATCGAAGAAGTGAACCAGAAATTCGAGGCCAACGCATGGTTGGGCAGGGTGGGTTGGTCAGTCCATTTGAAGGGTTTAGACCGCAATGCATTGCGGGCCATGACCGGACCCATCGGGGACGAAGAGGGTGTGTTGCGGCAGGTGTGCGAGAGTTTAGACCGTACCATGGAATGGTCGAGGGGTTTATGCCGCCCGAGCAAAGTTGGGACAGCCGCGTTATTCGAAATCAACCGGCGAGAAGTTGGGAAGAAACCCGCACAACCGTTTGAAGGGCGGATGGAAGATGATTCATGGATACGATATAAGGAGGTATGGCGCAAGATCACAAGCATATGGTACCGAACGCAGCAACAGGAAGACGAGGACGAACGACCGCCGTATCAGTTCACGAGCGCACAGCAGGCAGCGTGGGATGCATTCATACAGCATGCACGAACCCGCGACGAAGCGTTCCAGGGCAAGAGTAAACCAACAAACAATCCGCCATCGGATGGAGCAATTGATCGGCAGTGTTTGGAGATGGTTATGTTGTTTTTGGATCATCAGGTGGGCGATAATGAACATCAGAATGCCATTGTTAGCGCGTTGGCCGTATTAGGCATTCGCGAAGATGGTGGTTGGTACGACCCGTCGGATTATACACCCGTTTTGTCAGCCGTGATCAAGGTGGCCCGCATGTTTGCCATCGGTTGGGCATATCGGCAACGCGAGGAAGAGGTGCAGTTAACCAGGAGGGTGCACAATATGGAGGAGAGATTAGCACGCGAGCGTACGCCGGGCATGTTCACCCGCGTACGGAAAATGGTTCGTAAGTTTATGACCCGTGTCGGCGACGGACGATCAGAACAACCCGGCCCGATGGATTGGATATTGGAGACACGGACATACGGCATGCACATTCGGTTCAATACAACGGCGGGCGGCAGCATCGATTGGAAGGAGAGCAAGTCCAATACAAGCGAACCAAGTTCACAATGGGTCAATTAACGGAAATGATACACGCCGTCGTCGTCGAGGCGAGGGAGTTATTATGCAAGTTGGCCATGGTTGACGGCAGCGAAGAAGGGTTCAGCAAGTTACCGCATATCCCGTGGGATCGTGTGGAGGACGACAATAGCGAGGACAAGGTGGGTTATTCGTTTTTAGAGGACAGCCGCAACACATGGTTGGAGCAAGGCAAGGGTTGGGTATTCACACGGTTGGTTCAGCGCAAGGAACTGCAAAAAGAATGGATTTCGACCGATGAAAAGCAAAAGCATCCGTACAAAAAGAAGGCATTGCAGGAGTACAGCAAAATATTGGAGCGGTTCCGGGAGTTGATGTGGTTTTTGAAGCATTTATTGTCAATGCCCGCGCGATTATGGGAAATTTTAGGAATACGGTATAAGAACACCAGCAACGGCGGCACACGCAACATTTTTATCCACAACGGCGACGTATGTTTCGTTACAGCATACCATAAAAATTTCCAGCAAACGGGCCAGGCGAAAATCATTCACCGTTTTATACCCAGAGAGGTTGGGGAATTATTGGTTTGGTATTTGTGGTTGGTGTTGCCGTTTTGGCAGCAGGTGCAGGGTATGGTCAAGGGTGCAGACCAAGTAAGCCCATTTTTATGGAGCGAAGAGATCGCATACCGCAAGCGGCACCACAACAGCGACGAAGACGAGGGATATAGCAGCGAGGAGGAAGGAGAAAGGGAGTTTGGAGAAGAAAAGGGTAGTACGGACGGAATTGGCAACAAGGAGAGTTTGGCACAAGCAAGGTCAAGTCGGGCAAGTCGGTCAAGTCAGGTAGGTCGGTCAAGTCGGTCAAGCCAGTCGGAAGACGAAGGCATCGATATGACCATACCCGTTGAATGGAAGAATTGGGTGGGGAAAGAAAATGGACACCGGATCGGGCGCGGCGAATTTTACAGCAGATCAGCCAGCGATTAATGGGTTGTCGGTTGAATATCAGCGTATGGCGGCACATCGCCATCGCGATATCCAACCGGTATTTAGGAGGCAAGTTTGCAAAGAGGGTGGGAGAAGACGGGGTGGAATACGAAGACGAGGACGGGATCGACAATGACGCGGCGGATTTACAGGCCGGCCACCAATCGCATATCGCGGGTATAATTTATGCGCGAGAGTTACAACAAGGGTTAGGAGGCACAGCGCGGATGCGGGAGGAATTCCGGAACATCAGCCACGAGTTACATCGATTTTTCGGGTTCGGTACAGGGGCGAGTGCGCAGGGCGGGCGGAAGCGCAAGCGAGATCAGTTCGAAAGCGAGCGGGAGGAAGGGCGATTCCGACGATTACATCGGTTACGGCAAGTCGATATTTCCGGACAGTTACAGCAGATGATGGGACGAGGGACAGAGTTTCGTGGTCAACAGTCGAAGGTGATCCGGGCCATCATCGCGGGGAAACGCCGATTATCCAGATCACAAGCACGGGTGGAGGCAAGAGTTTGTCGTTCATGTTGCCGGCATATTGTTCACCAGAGGGGACAACGATCGTTGTAGTGCCATTGGTTGCATTGCAGGAAGATTTACATAAACGTTGCACGGAGTTCCAAATTACGTCCCATATATGGAACAGCCAGCAGGGAACGCCGACAGCAAGCATAGTTTTCGTGACGCCCGAGTCAGCGGTGACGGGCGGGTTCCGAGATTACGTCAACCGATTGCAAAACCAGGGTGTTTTGGACCGAGTGATTTTAGAAGAGTGCCACACATTAATGGATGGCAGCGCAACGTTCCGGCCAAAGTTAAGCGAAGTCGGAAAGGTGGTTCGGGAGTGGGGTGTGCAGCGGGTATTTTTAACAGCCACGATGGGCCCGGACGAGATGGTCGAGTTTTACAAGGTGGCGGCGATCCAGCCCGGGCGGGAGGTAGTGTTTCGAAGCAAAACAACACGACGCAACATACGGTACAGCGTCATCAAGGTGGAGCATAGGAGTAATAAAGCAAGGGGCAAAGGGAAGGCACATTGGAGGCAAGAGGAAGAGGAGGCACAGATGGCAGAAGATAAGAGGATCAAAGAGGTTGTAGAAGCATGGATCCGTGGAGGACACGACGGCAAGGTGATCATTTATGGCGGGTCAGTGGAACGGGTGAAGAGGTTAGGGGAGATGTTTGGTTGTGGCACATATTACAACAAGGTCGACACAAAGGAGGGCAAGAAGGAACGGTTACAGATGTGGATGATGGGAGAGAGAATTATAGTGGCAACGAACGCATTAGGGATGGGAATCGATATACCCGACATAAGGTTGGTAGTGCATGGATGGATGCCGAGGCGAATTCGAGATTACGTACAGGAGAGCGGGCGAGCGGGACGAGACGGGCAAGTCAGCGATGCGGTTGTTATTTGCCGGGGTTGAAACAAGATAAGCAAGAGGCCGAGAGGCGGCAAAAGGCAAAGGCCGAGCAGAGCGGGTGGTGTAAGGAAGAAAGAGAGGAGAGAAGTGTGGATTACGTGGAGAGGGAGGAATGCCGGCGAAAGATATTGGATATGTCGATGGATGGTCGAACGGATCGAGAGGGGTGTGAAGAAGGTGAAGAGCAATGCGATGTTTGCGGACGAATAGAAGAAAAGTTGGACAACCAAAGCCAAGACCAAGGCCAAGACCAAGACGAAGTCGAATACGCAGAGGCACAAATAGCGTTCGACCGGCAGAGACGAGATATTGCATTCCAAGAGTGGCAAAGCAGGAAGCAAATGATGGAGGAAACGGCGATGGCGAGCGAGTTGGAGGGTTATTTGGAAAGTTGGGCAGAGTGTTGTGCGATTTGCCGGATGGGGATGAGGCAGATGAGCACAGAATGGAAGAGTGCCCGTTAAAGGGTACGGCAGGGTACAGAGAGGTGAGCGGGGTTATGGCAAGGATAGAAGAGGAGATGTTTCGAAAGCGAGGGTTTGAACCGTACAGCGGTTGTTTTGGTGTGGGTTGCCATACAAGGTTTGTAATGGATGGAAGGTAATGGATGATGACGGGGAGATACGAGAAGATACAGGGAGGGAAATGTCAGTATGAAGGAGTATTGGCGCGGTTTTACGGGGCAGCCGTTTGTATTTTCCAGGATAAGGTCAAGGGGTTAAGTGGGCAAGAGAGAGAGTCGAGGGGGTTTTATACATGGGCAGGAAGGAGGATTAAGTTATGGGGTGGGATGGAGACAAATGAGATGTGCCGGGGATTTGCAGAGTTATGTAAGTGGATAATGGAAGAGGAGGAGTGAATAGAGCATTTAGTATAAAGAGAATAGATATTAGGGTTAGGGCGAGAATACAATTATTAGGGGTTGGTGTAGTAGTTATAGGTAGAGAGAGTTAGGGTATATTTGTAGTTTAGGGTAGTAGTAGGGTTGGAATAAAGACATTTAAAAAAAAAAAAAAAAAAGCAAGGAAAACAGCAGAAGGAATAAAGTGCCGTCCAAGAAAGAGGCAATGCCAGTAAGGCAGAAGAAGAAAGAGAGAATGAGAGAGTAGATTAACAAGCCATCCGGGCAGAAAAAGAGCGGCATCAGTTAGGCGTAAAAAGGGTGGAGAGAGGGAGAGAAGGAAAGAGAGAGAAGAGTAACAAACCATCCGGGCAGGAAAAGAGCCGCGCCGGTCAGGCGTAAATAAACGGGGAGAGGTATGCCCGTAGAGAGGAGTATTAGATTGGATTGCAGCGCAGGTGTGGGCCGAAGAGGTGAAGAAGATAGTATTTAAGGCCAGGCGGTTTACGAGTTTCAGCGGGTGTTTTAATTGCGGGATGCCACAGGGGATTTACCAGCAATGGGTGGCGGCAAAGGAGGACGAGGGGCATTTGCCCAGATATAAGGAAGCAGTGCCAGTATAGAGGTGTATTAGAAAAGGTTTGGGGCGCGGGGTTAGGGTTTTACCACGACGAGACGATGGAAATAATAAAGGAGATGGGTATAATTGGGGAAGAAGAGGTGGACAAGTTTATATGGATAGGTAAGAAGGTAAGATGGGGCGGGCATGAGACAAATAATATATGTGTGGGGTTTATATAAATTTGTAGATTATTATATAATAGAGGTTAGAAGAGATATATAATTTTAGAGGGTTATAGGTATTATTATTTATACGGCGGAGTAGAGACAGTTAGGTTAGGTTTAATTAATATGGTTAGGGTGAGGTTTAATTAATATGGTTAGGGTGAGGTTTAATTAATATGGTTAGGGTGAGGTTGCATTTATATGGTTAGGGTGAGAAAGGTTGCCCATGTTTGCAGGCCATAGAGTAAGTGTGGATAGTATGGTATAGTATGTAGAGACCAAGGAGTGTTAATAGATTAGGCGGGATTTGACGATAAAATCGAAACGTAGGCCCAGACCAATTAGTTTAAGATGGGAACAAGTCAATGAGAAGGGTTAGGGTAAGCAGATAATGAAGGGAGGAGGGCGGATAGTAGATTAGGTAAAGACAACGGGTTATTAGCAAAGGCAGCGGTAACAGAGAAGCCAGTGTTGTAGTAGTGAAGATATAGAGATAGATAAATGGCGGCGTAGGTGAATACAACAGTTAGGTAGGAGGAGGCAGGCATGGCGTAGACGGCGAGAGTTATAGCAGCAGCAAGAAGGCAAGCAGTAGCCAAGATGGCGGTGACAGAGACAGTAGGCATTAGGTAAGATAAAAGAAGGGCCGTCAATAGAGTTAGCAGGCAAGAATTAAAACAAAAGAAGTCAGTAGAGAAGCAACGGACAATATAAGCAGGCAGGCAGGAAAGCAAGGGTTTAGCCAGGTAGGTAGAGACAAGGATTAGAATAAATAGCCAAGACGAATAGCGGAGAGGTAAAGAGCAGCAAGAAAGGGTAAAAGAAGGAGGGAGGGGTAGATAGAGGGGTTAAGGTTTATATAGGAAGAATAGAGAAGAAAAGTCGGATTACAGAATATACAAAGGCAGAAGTACAAAAGGGAAGGAAACAGCAGGGATTGCAATGTAATATAAGGCGGGCAGTTAGAAAAGAAGCAAGCAGCAGGCAGTTAGACCCACAATAAGTGATGTGCGGCCATGTGGAGGCGGGAGGATTTAGGGGATTAGTAGTAGAGGGCGGAACCGGACCGGGCGAATAGGGTTAAGGTTAAGGGGTAGAGATCGGAGGTCGGAGGTCAGAGGGAGAAGGGAGGGAGGAGGGTTTAAATGGGTTAGGGTTAATAATTAAGGGCGACAGCAAGAAAAGAGCCAGGCCGGCGAGGCCATAGTTAGGTTAGTTATAGAAGGGTTTTAGGGGAGAGTTAAAAAGAGTTATAAATAATTAAGGGCGACAGCGGGAAAAGAGCCAGGCCGGCGAGGCCACAGTTAAGATTAGGGAGTAATTAGTAATAAGGTAAGATAGCAAGGGAAAGGGTTAGGGGAGGGGTTTATGGTGAGGGTTAGGGGAGGGGTTATGGTGAGGGTTAGGGGAGGAGTTTATAGTGAGGGTTAGGGGAGGGGTTTATGGTGAGGGTTAGGGGAGGAGTTTATAGTGAGGGTTAGGGGAGGGTTTATGGTGAGGGTTAGGGGAGGAGTTTAGGGTAATAGTTAGGAAAAGTAATTAGTAATAAGGTAAGAGCGCGAGGAAAAGATTAAAAGATATAAAAAGAGATAATATAAGGGTTATAGAATTTAATAGTATATTTAATAAAATAAATAAAAGTAAAGAGTTATAAGTTAATAGTAGTTAGCATTAAAAAGAGCATATAAATAATTAAAGATAATAATTAGAAAAGAGTCAGGCCAGTGAGGCAAAAATAAAGTTATAAAAGGGTTTTAGAGAAGATTTAAAAAGAGTAATTTAGAATGAAGAGTAATAGCAGGAAACAAGCCAGGCAAGCAAGGCCACAATTAAAGTTATAGGGTTTTAAGATATAGAAGTCCATTATTAAAAGGCAGGAAATGAAGTGAAGTAATCAATTAAAATATAATAAATAAAGAGGCACCATAACCCGTTTAGCGCGGAGGGCGCCATTTAGCATCCG